>CAKJTW010000008.1:14602500-19602500 GCA_917880005.1 Nanger dama | reverse complement strand
AAATAAAGAGCCTCTTGAAACTGAAAAAGGAGAGTGAAAAGACTACCTTAAAACTCAACATTCAGAAAACTAGGATCATGGCATTTGGTCCTATCACTTCATGGCAAATAGATGGGGAAACACTGGAAACAGTGACAGACTTTATTTTTAGGGCTCCAAAATCACTGCAGATGGTGACTGCAGTCATGAAATGAAAGGACGTTTGCTCCTTGGAAGAAAAGCTATGACCATCCTAGACAGCATATAAGCAGAGACATTACTTTGCTGATAAACGTCCATAGAGTCAAAGCTATAGCTTTTCCAGTAGTCATGTATGGATGAGAGAGTTGGACCATAAAGAATGCTGAGTACCAAAGAATTGGTGCTTTTGAACTGTGGTGTTGGAAAATAATATTGAGACACTCTTGGACTGCAAGAAGATCAAACCAGTCAATCCTAAAGGAAATCAATCCTAAACATTCATTGGAAGGACTGATGCTAAAGCTGAAACTCCAATCCTTTGGTCACCAGATGGGAAGAACTGACTCAGTGGAAAAGACCTTGATGCTGGGAAAGATTGAAGGCAGGAGGAGAAGGGCACAACAGAGGATGAGATGGTTGGATGACATCACAGTTGCAACAGACATGAGTTTGATCAGACTCTGGGTGTTGGTGATGGACAGAGAAGCCTGGTATTCTGCAGTGCATGGGGTTGCAGAGAGCTGGACACGACTGAGCAACTGAACTGAGCTGAAACAGTTTAGGATTTAGTGATCAATAGTGGTAACTTATGTCAAAAGATCGCAGAATATGAAAGTAGAAAAGTGTTCATGACTTAATATTTAACCCCTAAGCTTCTTCCCTTTGCTAAATCTAACATATAAAGTCAGTGTTTATTCTGACATTTTTATCTGTGTATCACTCCACTGTATCTTATATATGATATGAGTAGAAGAATAGAAAATAAATCTTAACTCCATATTTGGAATTAAACTGTTTAATAATTATTATAAGATTTAAACTACAATACCAATGTGATCATTCCCCTGGTACCAATGAAGACTGCCTAAAAATCAGAATTATATCAAATAATGCCTTGGAATGTAAACATTATTTATTATTAATCTTTCCTTCATAAGATAAATAATTTCAGGTTTTGAGTGTGAGAGAACCTGAAGTAAAGGACTCAGCTATGCAGTGCCTTAATTCCTTACCCAAAGAGCCTGTGAGAAAATATGTATGTTTGAGGGTTTTCATTTGTTTCATTTTCTAAATTTTATTTTAAATTATTCTTGTTGAAGTATAATTGACAAATGAAATTGCAAGATACAGTGTTATAGAGAGTATACAATGTGGTGATTTGATAAATGTAATATTGTAAAAACTTTCCCCTATTGAGTTAATACAACCATCCATTTTTGATTATGGTATAAGATGGAGGTTCTGTTTCATTCTTTTGCATGTGACTATCCAGGTCTCTCAAAATCATTTATTGGAGATGCTATCTGGTTTCCATTATATATTCCTGACTCCTTTGTTACCAATTAATTGACCATATATTCATGGCTTTACTTATGATCCTTTATTTGATTCCACTGGTTTATGTGTTTTTTATGTTGATACCTGGGGAAAGTGCCATTGGAATTTGGTAGAAATTGTATTGAATGTGGAGATTCTTTCCTGTCATATGGACATTTAATAATATGAATTCTTCTAATACTTGAACACAGAATATCTATTTATTTGTTTCTTCTTCGGTTTCCTTCATCAATGTCTTATAGGTTCACCTCCTTTGTTGACTTTATTCATAAGTATTGTATTGTTTTGATGCTATTATAAATGGACATCATCTTTACTTCCCCTTCTGACAGTTTACTGTTGGTTGCTTTAAGCTGCTAAATTTGGAGGGTAATTTATCATGTGACATTTGCTAACTAGTACATGAGAAGTATTTTTAGCTTAGAAAATAAAAATATGAAGTAAATTTATATCATAGAGAAGATATTTATAAATTTTAATCATAAATCAATTATATTGATAAGAATTGAGATTAATATCTTTTACAATTCCTAAAATATATGTGACACTGTTGCATTCTTTTGGCAGATTGTCTTTGCATAAATTTGTAACACTATTAATTTATACATAAGAAAATTAACCAATAAAAATCCAAATAATTTAACTTGATAAGCAAAATTACTATGGTTATTTTTGATTTCCTCTTTTCTAGTGGTAGTAGTGTATTTATAAAGCAGTTACATCTCTAGAAAATATGCATATGGAACTGTAAAATGATTGGGTATATGTGTTAAAGACGTATTTTTGGATGATAAGGTCAGGTGATGATGCACAGCATAAATACTACAAAGTTACAAATCACACATATGTAGAGACACACACACATATACTACTATACACACACACACACACACACACACACACACACACACACACACACAGCAGCAGCAGCAGCATACACATACGTGGAAGGCCATGTTTCTTAAGCTGAATATCCCAGATTCAGATAATTCTGCCTGGCAGCTTAAGATGGAGTGTTATATTTAACTGACCTAATAGATAAAGTGAATTAACTTGGATTAGTAGGATTAAAAAGGAACAGTCTATCCTTTATACAGTGGCATTTCCTGGATCTTCTAAAGGAAAGTGCTTTAGCCCTTTAGCACTAAATTCAATTTCCTATCTTGAAATGGAAAGACCACTTCTGAGGACACATATCCACTCCTCACTTGAACTCTAGACACTGCAGTTTTCAAAATCCCTGGAAAATAGTATCATATCTCTGAAAAACTCTAAGTTTCTATAAAGGGAGACTTAAAGCTATGAGTCACTTAAAATGGTGGTTTAATTTTTACTTTGTTCAGCATTTTTAGATATAATTATATATATTAACTGCATAAAAATTAATACTTGCATCTAAAATTGACTACGATTATTCATTTACTTTTAAGTTATGTAAGTGTTAGTTGCTCAGTCCTGTCTGACTCTTTGCAACCCCATGGACTGTAGCCCACCAGGCTACTCTGCCAATGGAGGTCTCCAGGCAAGAATACCAGAGCGGGTTGCTATTACATTATGTAATATTATGTAAATTTCTCCAATTTAAAATATGAGCATATATGTTCAAATTAAATTGTTTTTTTAAATTTTTCTGAAAAACAAATGAATTTCAGACACAAAAAGCTTTATCTATTAAAGCTAGAAAATAGCCTTTTCCACCTCCATTTTTAAGCCAAAGAAAATAAACACATCTTCTGATAGAAACTGAAGCAGACACAAATCACTTACGTGCCATGCAGAAGATATGTGCCAACCAGAAATCATCAGTAAAAGGGCAATCTCCTTTTAGTTTTATCTTTTCATACTTATAAAGACATCTTTTTTCTCAAGAAGATCAGCTTAACAAATATAATAGATTTTTAATGACTAGACAAGCTCATCCTTCCGAGGAAAGATTCATTTTGCTGAATCAGATAGAGCTCCTTACCACAGGTAATAGAATTTGGCTCTGGATATCAGGTTACAAAAAG
Organism: Nanger dama; assembly: GCA_917880005.1. Lineage (NCBI taxonomy): Eukaryota > Metazoa > Chordata > Mammalia > Artiodactyla > Bovidae > Nanger > Nanger dama. The sequence goes on along the minus strand of CAKJTW010000008.1, from coordinate 19,598,973 downwards.
GAATTTTCTGGATGGATTTTTAAAGACTATATTGGGTAAAACCCATTGGGACCAGTTTGGAAAATGGGAGGCATCAGAACAATTCTGAAGCGTGAAGTAGTGGAAACAAGAGAGTGAGACTACCATCTTTAGCAGAAGCAGTCTGTTCTTGGACACTGCTGCTGCAGATCATTAGCATGGTGGGAACTGTAGCAAGTAAATTCTGACCATCAGCATTCAGAGTCTTGAGTTGGGGAATGTGATTGGTAGAACTTAAATGACATGCCAATACCCTCTCTCCCAAGTGGCAAGAAATGGAGCATTTGAGTCTCTGACTTTTGATATTGGAAAAAAATGTACTAAGACTACACATATTGAGAAGTTCCCTAGTATATGTATTCAGTTCAGTTCAGTTCTGTTGCTCAGTCATGTCCAACTCTTTGCTACCTCGTGAACTGCAGCATGCCAGGCCTTCCTGCCCATCACCATCTCCCAGAGTTCACTCAGACTCACCTCCATCGAGTCAGTGATGCCATCCAGCCATCTCATCCTCGGTTGTCCCCTTCTCCTCCTGCCCCCATTTCTTCCCAGCATCAGTCTTTTCCAATGAGTCAACCCTTCTCATGAGGTGGCCAAAGGACTGGAGCTTCAGCTTTAGCATCATTCCTTCCAAAGAAATCCCAGGGTTGATCTCCTTCAGAATGGACTGGTTGGATCTCCTTGCAGTCCAAGGGACTCTCAAGAGTCTTCTCCAACACCACAATTCAAAAGCATCAATTCTTCGGTACTCAGCCTTCCTCACAGTCCAACTCTCACATCCATACATGACCACAGGAAAAACCATAGCCTTGACTAGATGGACCTTAGTAGGCAAAGGAATGTCTCTGCTTTTGAATATACTATGTAGGTTAGTCATAAATTTTCTTCCAAGGAGTAAGCATCCTTTAATTTCATGGCTGCAGTCACTATCTGCAGTGATTTTGTATATGTATTATAGGAGATCTTATGTGGGGCAAGCAAACAAAAGAAGTTATCAAACAAAACTAGCTCATGTTCTCTCACCTCTTTTAATAGTAACAGAACTTCATTAAGGACTACTTTAGTATATGTTTCTGTTATTAGAAAAATCATTACTGGATTGAGATGCAGTGATTGATTTTGTTAGGTAAATGGATAAATAGCTATTTAATGTGTTTCCCGTTCTAAATGTGCTTAAATTCTGCACAAGCCCTGGTTTTGAGGGGAGAACTCCGATGTTTAAATTATCCATATCGGATGGCATCTTTACATACATTGCCTAATCTTTTTTTTCTATGTGTGTTTATTGAATTACTTATACTTGCCAAATATCTAAATATTTAGTTCATAATAGCTGTTTTTTCCTCCCCTTCTCTCTTTCCTGTTTTTTAGACATACATACCACTCTTCATTTCATAAGTAATTCTGAACTCCTGTTTGTCCACTGGGTTTACATCTCATTTCTTTACCCCTCCAATATGCTGGCAGTAACATTTTAAATGATTCAAGCACAACAGCACTCTGCTCTTTGCTACTCACAGCATGATTTTGATCTATACACATTAAAAAAAAAAATGTATGACAAGCACTGGAAAAGAAAAGTCCTTTAAAAGGCAGAGAAATGATTTTTTTTGAGGAAAGGGAAGGAACATGGGGAAGGGGAAAATATAAAGAAAGAAGCCCTGTAGCCGCTCCTCCATTCCCGTTTTCATTCTGAGCTTATCATACGTAGTTCTACCTCCAGACAACTATATTTCACAGGAAGTTACAGTCTGCATTAAAATTTGTCAGAGAAATACCAAGAAATTGCAGAGTTTTTCATTGATCAATGGACAGCAAATATTTAACTTTAGGGTAAAAAAACAATCAAAACTAAATTAAAGTCTTACCAGCTCTTGTCAGGTCCTCTATCTGGAAAGCTTTAGCAGCCTACAAATTGATGGAATTGGTGACTGGATTCATGGAGCACATTCAAACAACAGAGACCTTTTCCTCAGAGGCAATGTTCTCTAATGAGTCTGATAAATTTCTAGCAAATTTTGGTCTTTTCAAGGCGCATGCTGGAGAATGTAGTTCTCTATTTGCTGTAGAAGGAAAATTCTGACAAAGCCTCTGTAAAGTTTTATATTAAGATTTTCATCTCGCTTACGATTTAAAGGCCAATTTTTTAAAAAGTGTTCATGTTCAATGTAAATTCCAGTTTCAAAAGAAGTAAGTTATCTCATTTTCAATTTAGCTACTACTTTAATTTTTTTTTCTTAATTTTTAAGAGGTAGTAGAAGTTTCGGAGAAGGCAATGGCAACCTACTCTGGTACTCTTGTCTGGAAAATCCCATGGACGGAGGAGCCTGGTGGGCTGCAGTCCATGGGGTCGCTAGGAGTCAAAAACGACTGAGCGACTTCACTTTCACTTTTCACTTTCATGCATTGGAGAAGGAAATGGCAACCCCCTTCAGTGTTCTTGCCTGGAGAATCTCAGGGACTGCAGAGCCTGGTGGGCTTCGGTCTGTGGGGTCGCCCAGAGTCGGACACGACTGAAGTGACTTAGCAGCAGCAGTAGAAGTTTGTTTCTCGCAACCTAACAACTATAATACTCCTATTTAGAGAGAAATCTCATTATGTTTTCTGAGAAGAAATAGGGTTAAAGTAAAGGGGTAAGGTATCTTAAAATGAGAGTGAATGCAAAGGGGAACCTATGGAAGAGGTTCATTATGTGAAAAGGCAGTTAAAATGGAGCTGATACTGCATAATTATACAAAAGTCAAAGTAATATCACTCTAGGTTGGAGCTGAACAATTATTAAAATTCATCCTGTGTCCAGAGTATGCAATTTAGGGTCGTCAAGAAAAATCTCTCTGCAGAACTGGTTTGAATACATCTCAAGTGAACTATCATGTTCAAAATGCCTAGCCTTGAAAAATAACCAGAGCTTTTTAAAAATATCTGTTTTTACCTAAACATGGAAACAAACAAAAATCCCAATGGAGGTCAAAGAATGTTTTTGCAAAACACATCTACATAAAGGTTTTCATTTCAGCCTTAGCAAGGATTCTGCATACATAATCTGGAGGGGATAAAATTTGATTTCTTCCAAGCAAGTATCTCAGAAAAGATATTTGGATGATAGCAAAGTAAAATTTTCTAGTCATCTCTGGATAAGCAACATCTGACTAATAATAAAGCAAATATATAATATGGAGATTGGGCGAATGAAAAGAAATGAGTGTTTCCATTAATTCCCTTTTTATAACAAGACCACAGAAAAACATTTTCCTTTAATCAGAACCCAAGGAAAGACCTTTATCTCAATGGTACAGATGCTTATCTTTACATTTCAGGGCCTATCATGTGAACCCTTGAGAATTTACAGTGCTTTCGCTATGTAGATTTAGAACTCTTATGAGAGCCATGAAATTCTTTTGCATATATTACACTACATACACATTATCTTAAAATTTCATTTTTGTAAGTAGCTTCTTGTCCTTCCTCTGCTACTGCACAAACTAGGGAACCATATAAAAATGCACACTTCAAAGAGTCAGATCAAGTCTAATTTCAGCAATATGTGGTTCTTTAAAATGCAGTGATGCTTACTTGGATAGGTTTATGAAAGCCTAGGGAGAAACTGCTATACTCTATTTTCTGCAAATATATCAGCTTTAAGTTCAATACCTTTTAATTTTAGAGATGTTTCTGGAATTATTTATGATCCTGTAATTTTCCCTAAGAAAAAACAAAGTACATTCTTTTCCTAAAATTAACTTCAGTTCTTTACTTTTTGATGTACAATTCTATAAATGTTGACACATGCATTCTCCTGTGTAGCCACCACCACAATCAAGATACAACCTTCAAGTCTCACATATTATCCCTCATTAGTCACCACCTCCTTCCATGTTTAAGCCAGGCAGCCACTGATCTATTCTCTAACGCTAGCATATTATCACTGCTTTTTCTGTTTAATATTACCTTATCATATGCAGTGCAGTTTTATTGAGATATAATTGACATACGAAAAACTGCACATATTTAATGGGTACAGTTTGGTGAATTTGCTGCTGCTAAGTTGCTTCAGTCTGACTCTGTGACCCCGTGTCTGACTCTGTGACCCCATGGACTGTAGCCTGCCAGGCTCCTCTGTCCATGGAATTCTCCAGGCAAGAATACTGGAGTGGGTTACCATTCCCTTCTCCAGGGGATCTTCCAGACCCAGGGATCAAACCCAGGGATCTCCTGTATTGTAGGCAGATTCTTTACCACTGAGCCACCAGGGAGCCACCAAACCCTTAGTGAGTTTGGATGTATGCAAACTCATATGATATGTGTAGACATATCCAACACCTCCCAAAGCTTCCCGTGTCTCTTTGTTTTTGCTCATTTGTGATGAGAACACTTAACATGAAATCTCCCCGCTTATATTTTGAAGTGCATGATATTATGTTTACAACTATAGGTACTGTATTGTACAGCAGATCTCTAGAAGTTGTTCACCTAGCATAACTGAAAATGTTTGCACATGAACAGCTTCTCTCCATTTCTCCCATCCCCCAACCCCAAGCAATCAATGCCTTCTATGTTCCTATGAGTTTTTGGATTCCTCATATATGTAGACTCATGCACTATTTGTCTTTCTATCATTGGTTTATTTCACCAAATTCATCCAAATTTCTCCAAATTCATCCATGTTGTCACAAATGGCAGGATATCCTTTTGTAAGGTTGAATCATGTTCCATGTATATATGCTTCCTTGGTGGCTCAGAAGGTAAAGAATCTGCATTCAGTGTAGAAGACCTGGGTTAGATCCTTGGGTTGGGAAGATCTCCTGGAGGAGAGGGCATGGCAACCCACTACAGTATTCTTGCCTGGAGTATCCCCCTGGACAGAGGAGCCTGGAGTGTTACAATCCATGGGATCACACAGTTAGACATGTTTGTACAGTTCTTCTGTGGCAAGAATACACAGAACTGTACAAAAAAGATTTTCACCTGGATAATCATGATGGTGTGATCATTCATCTAGAGCCAGACATCTTGTGAAGTGTGAAGTCAAGTGGGCCTTAGAAAGCATCACTATGAACAAAGCTAGTGGAGGTGATGGAATTCCAGTGGAGCTATTTCAAATCCTGAAAGATGATGCTGTGAAAGTGCTGCGCTCAATATGCCAGCAGATATGGAAAACTCAGCAGTGGCCACAGGACAGGGAAAAGGTCAGTTTTCACTCCAATATCAAATAAAGGCAATGCCAAAGAATGCTCAAACTACTGCACAATTGCACTCATCTCACACGTTAGTAAAGTAATGCTCAAAATTCTCCAAGCCAGGCTTTAACAATATGTGAACCGTGACTCCCTGATGTTCAAGCTGGTTTAAGAAAAGACAGAGGAACAAGAGATCAAATTGCCAACATCTGCTGGATCATCAAAAAAGCAAGAGAGTTCCAGAAAAACATCTATTTCTGCTTTATTGACTATGCCAAAGCTTTTGACTGTGTGGATAACAATAGACTGTGGAAAATTCTGAGAGAGATGGGAATACCAGACCACCTGGCCTGCCTCTTGAGAAATCTGTATGCAAGACAGGAAGCAACAGTTAGAATTGGACATGGAACAACAGACTGGTTCCAAATAGGAAAAGGAGTACGTCAAGGCTGTATATTGTCACCCTGTTTATTTAACTTATATGCAGAGTACATCATGAGAAACGCTGAGCTGGAGGAAGCACAGGCTGGAATCAAGATTGCCGGGAGAAATATCAATAACCTCAGATATGTAGATGACACCACCCTTATGGCAGAAAGTGAAGAGGAGCTAAAAAGCCTCTTGATGGAAGTGAAAGCGAAGACTGAAAAAGTTGGCTTAAAGCTCAACATTCAGAAAACGAAGATCATGGCATCTGGTCTCATCACTTCATGGGAAATAGATGGGGAAACAGTGGAAACAGTGGCAGACCTTATTTTGGGGGCTCCAAAATCACTGTAGATGGTGACTGCAGCCATGAAATTAAAGGATGCTTACTCCTTGGAAGAAAAGTTATGACCAATCTAGATAGCATATTCAAAAGCAGAGACATTACTTTGCCGACTAAGGTCCGTCCAGTCAAGGCTATGGTTTTTCCTATGGTCATGTATGGATGTGACAGTTGGACTTTGAGGAAGTCTGAGTGCTAAAGAATTGATGCTTTTGAACTGTGGTGTTGGAGAAGACTCTTGAGAGTCCCTTGGACTGCAAGGAGATCCAACCAGTCCATTCTGAAGGAGATCAGCCCTGGGATTACTTTGGAAGGAATGATGCTAAAGCTGAAACTCCAGTCCTTTGGGCACCTTATTGGAAGAGTTGACTCACTGAAAAAGACTCTGATGCTGGGAGGGATTGGGGGCAGGAGGAGAAGGGGACAACAGAGGATGAGATGGCTGGATGGCATCACTGACTCGATGGACATGAGTCTGAGTGAACTCTGGGAGTTGGTAATGGACAGGAAGGCCTGGCGTGCTGCAGTTCACGGAGTCACAAAGAGTCGGACACGACTGAGCGACTTAACTGAACTGAACTGAGCAACTAAGCACAGCACAGCACATATATATATATGTGTGTGTGTGTGTATATATATATATATATATATGTATGTATATTATATGTATACATACCATGTTTTCTCAATCTGTTCATTTGCCAATAGACATTTGAGTTGCTTTTATGTGTTAGCTATTGTGAAAATTTCTCCAAAAAGTGTTTAAAAATGTAATCATACAAGAATATATCTGAGACTGGCTTCCTTCACTTATTATGCTTTTGAAATTCACCCAAGTTATTGCATATATCAGTATTTTATTCTTTTAATTGCTGAGTATCAGTTCTCACAGTTTGCTTACCCATTCCTGGTTGCAAAACATTTGTTTTCAGTTTTTGATGCTTATGAATAGAGCTTCAGTAAGTATTCAAGTATAGGAATTTTTTTGAGAATATTAGTTTCCACTTCTATATTTATTCATGAGTAAAATGTCTGGGAAATTATGAGTAGGTTTAACCTATAAAAAACTGCAAAACTTTCTCAGAACACCTGTACCACTTTGTTTAGCAGTGTATGAAAGTTCCAGTCATTCTGCAAAATCAATAGCCACAGGTACTGTCAATAATTTTTCTTTTAGCCATCCAAATATATATGTGGCAACATACTATGTTGTTTTAATTTGCAGTTCTTTAATGACTACATGATGTTTGCTACATTTTATATTATTATATGTGAGGCACATACCTTTCTCATAGGGGTCTGTTCAAATTTTTAGTCATTTTTCTGAGATTTTTGTATTTTGTTATTAAATTTTGATAATTCTTTCTATGTTGTTGATATAAATGCTCCTAGATATGTGATTGCAAATATTTAACCTAGTCTATGACTTATATTTCATTCTCCCAAATATGCCTTTCATAATTGTTTTGTTGACATTTTTAGGTTTATTTTCATATATAAATACAAACACATACATACATACATATTAAATAGTACTTTGGTGTCAGTTGAGGAATCATCTGCCAAATGCATGGTCACAAAGATTTTTCTCCAATTTTTTACTGGGTTTTGTCTTGTCATGTTTTACATTTGATCTATAATCGCTTTTGAGTTAATGTTTGTATTAATATATGGTGTGAGATTGAGACTGAAATTGAGATCCAAATTTTTTTGCATTCGGACATCTGTTTGTTCTGATACCATTTGTTTAAGAGACTTTGCTTCCTCTGTTGATTTGTTTTTGTATTTTTGCCAAAAATCAGTTAACCATATATGTCAGTCTGTTTCTGGCCTCTCTGTTCTTTCTCATGATCTGCATTGCTTAATATAGCATTATAGTGTTTTCTTTACGGTAGAATTCTTCTACCTTTAGTCTTCTTTCTAAAAATTATTTCATCCAGTTTAGCCCCTTTGTCTTTCCACATAAAGCTTGAAATTAGCTTGTTTATTTTGACAAAAATATCCTTCTGGGGATTTTGTTGTTGTTCAGTTGCTAAGTTGTATCCGACTCTGAGATGCCATGGACGGCAGCATGCCAGGCTTCCCTGCCCTTCACTATCTCCAGGAGTTTGCTCAGATTCATGAGCATTGAGTTGGTGATGACATCCAACCATCTCAACGTCTGCCACACCCTTCTCCTCCTGCCCTCAGTCTTTCCCAGCATCAGGCTCTTTTCCAGTGAGTAAGCTCTTCAAAGCAGCTGGTCAAAGTATTGGAGCTTCACCTCTACCGTTAGTCCTTCCAGTGAATATTCAGGGCTGATTTCCTTTAGGATTAACTGGGCTGATCTCCTTGCTGTCCAAGGGACTCTCAAGAGTCTTCTCCTGCACTACAGTTCTAAAACATCAATTCTTCAGTGCTTAGTGTTCTTTATGATCCAACTCTCACATCCACACATGACTACTGGAAAAACCATAGCTTTAACTATACAGACCTTTGTTGGCAAAGTGATGACTCTGTTTTTTAATATGCTATCTAGATTTGTCATAGCTTTCCTTCCAAGGAGCAAGTATCTTTTAAATTTGTGGCTGCAGTCACTGTCCACAGTGATTTTGGAGCCCAAGAAAATAAAATCTGCCACTATTTCCATTGTTTCCCCATCTATTTGCCTTGAAGTGATGAGACCAGATGCCATGATCTCGCTTTTTAAATGTTGAGCTTTAAGCCAGCTTTTCACTCTCCTTTTTCACCTTCATCAAGAGGCTCTTTAGTTCCTCTTCACTTTCTATCATTGTTGTTGTTCAGTCACTAAATCGTGTCTGACTCTTTGTGACTTGATGGCCTGCAGCCTACCAGGCCTCCTTGTTCCTCTCCATCTCTTGGAGTTCACCCAAGTTCATGTCCATTGAATTGATGATGCCATCCAACCTCCTCATCCTCCGCTGCCCTCTTCTCCTTTTGCCTATCAACTGCATATCTTAAGCTGTTGATATTCCTCCTGGCAATCTTGATTCTAGCTTGTGAGTCATTCAGCCTGGCATTTCACACAATGTACTTTGCATAGAAGACAAATAAGCAGGGTGACAATGTAAAGCTTTGATGTACTCCTTTCCAAATTGTGAACAAGTCCCTTGTTCCATGTCCAGTTCTAACTGTTGCTTCTTGACCTGCATACAGGTTTCTCAGGGGGCAGGTAAGGTGGTCTGGTATTCCAGTCTTTTAAGAATTTTCCACAGTTTGCTATGATCCACACAGTCAAAGACTTTAGCATTGATTTTTTTAGCAACAAATTGCTGTGCTGGAGAAGGCTCCTGAGAGTCCCTTGGACTACAAGGTGATCAAACCTGTCAATCCTAAAGGAAATAAACCCTAAATTAGATGATTTCCTAGACTTCCCTTGCTTGCTCTATGATCCAATGAATGTTGGCAATTTGATATTTAGTTCCTCTGCCTTTATATAAGCCTAGCTTGTACATCTGAAAGTCTCAGTTCAGGTACTGTTAAAACCCAGCTTAAAGGATTTTGAGCATAGCCTTACTAGCAGGTGAAATGAACAAAATTTTACAGTAGTTTAAACTTTTTTTTTTTTTTTTTGCATTGCCTTTCTTTGGGATTATAATGAAAACAGAACTTTGCCAGTCCTGCAGCAAGTACTGAGTTTTCCAGACTTGCTGGGATATTGAGTTCAGCACTTTAACAGCATCATCTTTGGGGATTTTAAATAGCTCAGTTGGAATTCCATCACTTCCACCCTCTTCGTTCATAGTAATGCTTCCGAAGGCCCACTTGACTTCACATTCCAGGATATCTGGCTCTAGGTGAGTGACCACACCATTGTGGTTATCTGGTCACTCAGACTTTTTGCTGTAGTTCTTTTGTGTATTCTTCCCACCTTTTCTTAATGTCTTCTGCTACTCTTATGCCCTTACTGATTCTGTGCTTTATTATGCTTATCCTTGCATAAAATGTTCCCTTTGAATCTCCAATTTTCTTGACGAGATCTCTAGTCTTTCCCTTTTTACTGTTTTCCTCCGTTTCTTTGCATTGTTCACTTAAGAAGGCTTTCTTATCTCTCCTTGCTACTGTCAGGAGCTCTGCATACAGTTGGATATAACTTTCCCCTTCTCCCTTGCCTTTCGTTTCTCTTCTTTTCTCAGGTATTTGTAAGGCCTCCTCAGACAACCACTTTGCCTTCTTGTATTTCTTTTTCTTTGGAATGATTTTGGTCACTACCTCCTGTACAATGTTATAAACCTCCGTAACTTGAATATTTACCCAACCTTGACTTTCTTGGAAATAAAAACTTTTTCTGTTTGGTGTTTTGTCTTTTTGTATATTGTCACCACCAACTTCCCTTGTGGTTTAGATGGTAAAGCATCTGCCTGCAATGTGGGAGACCCAAGTTCAATCCCTGGGTTGGGAAGATGCTCTGGAGAAGGAAATGGCAAACCACTCCAGTACTCCTGCCTGGAAAATCCCATGGATGGAGGAGCATGGTAGATTATAGTCCATGAGGTCACAAAGAGTCAGACACGACTAAATGTCTTCACTTTGATTTTTCACAATTAGTTTGGTACAATTTTTTGTGGAGGATGTTTGCATCTATATTCATGAAGAATACTTTTTTTTATCAGTCTGTCTAGTTTTGATATCAGTGTTATGTCTCACACATAAAATAAATTGAGAAAGGCTGTCTCTTCTGTTATCCATAGAATTACTAGTATTTCTTATACAAGTATTTGGTAGAATTCAACACTAAAACCAGCTGGGCCTGATATTTTATCTGTAGGGAAGATTTTAAAATACATTTTCAAATTATTTAATAGTTATATGGATTTTCAAGTAATCTATATCATCTTGGGTGAGTTTTGGTAATTTATGATTGCTAAGGAATTAAGGATAACAGAAGAGACAGACTTTCTCAACTTATTTTATGTGTGAAGCATAACGTTGCTATCAAAACTAGACAGACTGATAAAAAGTATTCCTCATGAATATAGATGCAAACATCCTCCACAAAATAGTACCAAACTAATTGTGAAAAATGAAAGTGAAGACACTTAGTTGTGTCTGACTCTTTGTGACTAGTCCATTCTGAAGATCAACCCTGGGATTTCTTTGGAAAGAATGATGCTAAAACTGAAACTCCAGTACTTTGGCCACCTCATGCGAAGAATTGACTCATTGGAAAAGACTGTGATGCTGGAAGGGATTGGGGGCAGGAGGAGAAGGGGATGACAGAGGATGAGATGGCTGGATGGCATCACGGACTCGATAGTCATGAGTCTGAGTGAACTCCGAGAGATGGTAATGAACAGGGAGGCCTGGCGTGCTGTGATTCATGGGTTCGCAAAGAGTCAGACATGACTGAGCAACTGAACTGAACTGAACTGAACTGAACTGAACTGAAGGAATTAACTCATTTATTCAAACTTACCAAATGTATCTGCAAATTACTGTTTATGGTTTATATACTATATATATATGATAAACAACACTTTGTACATAAATCCTTTTGTAGTTCTATTATTTCTAATATAGATAACTTGTGGCTGTACTATGCTCTTTTTCTTTTTTTTTAAATTAAATTTATTTATTTTTTTTAATTACAATACTATATTTGTTTTGCCATACAATGACACGAATCAGCCATAGGTGAACACAATCTCCCAATGCCGAAGCCCCTTCCCACCTCCCACCCCACATCCTCTACTTGAATCATCCTGTGCATCAGCCCCATGCATCCTGCATCCTACATTGAACATAGATTGGGCGCTTCGTTTCTTACAGGAAAATATACATGTTTCATTGCCATTCTCCCAAACCATCCCACCCTTTCCCTCTCCCTCAGAGTCCAAAAGTCCACTCTATACCTCTGTGTCTCTTTGTTGTCTCACATATAGGGTCATCATTACTGTCTTCTAAATTCCATATATATGTGTCAGTATACTGTATTGGTGTTTTTCTTTCTGGCTTACTTCACTCTGTATAATCAGTTCCAATTTCATCCATCTCATTAGAACTGAGTCAAATTTATAAAAATTGCAAATAGAACTGCCTTATGACTATGCTCTTTTTCTTTGTCAGAACTGCTACAGGTTTATCTTTATTAATCTTCTCAAAGAAACAATATTTTGTTTCATTGGTTTTCTCTAGTTTTTCTGTTTTCAACATCTGAGGCTCTAAATTTTAAATACTATTTTACTTCTGTTTACATTAAATCTTATTTTGTTCTTTTTTTTAGTTTCTTAAGGTAGAAAGATTGTTGATCTGAGACCTTTCTATTACAAGTATTTAATGCTATAAAATTTTCTCTAAGTACTCCTTTAGCTACAACTTGCAAGTTTTGATACGTTTTCATTTTTGTTCTACCTAAAATATATTCTAATGTCTTTAACTCATGCTGTTGCTGCTGCTGCTGCTAAGTCGCACCAGTCATGTCTGACTCAGTACGATCCCATAGATGGCAGCCTACAAGTCTCCCCAGTCCCTGGGATTCTCCAGGCAAGAATACTGGAGTGGGTTGCCATTCTCTTCTCCAGTGCATGAAAGTGAAAAATGAAAGTTAAGTCGCTCAGTTGGGTCTGACTCTTCACGACCCCATGGACTAGCCCACTGGGCTCCTCCATCCATGGGATTTCCAGGCAAAAGTATTGGAGTGCGGTACCATTGTCTTCTTTGTTTAACCCATGAATCACTAAGAATTGCAAGTTAGTTCAAGTTTGGGATATTTTTCTATTACCCTTTAAAAAAAAAAAATGACTTCTTAAATTCCAGTATAAATCAGAGAATATATTTTAAATGATTTTAGTTCTTTTAATACTGTGAAGATTTATTTTGTGATTAAGGAATAGTCTATGATGAGGAAAGTTTGATGTACACTTGAAAAGAATATATATTCTGCTGTTTAGAGTTGGAGATTTCTGTAAATGTTCAGTAGACTCAGTTAATTGCTGGTGATGTTTAGTTCTTTTATATCCTTTCTGAAATTTTGAATAACTAGTCCCAGGTATTTCTGACAGAGCAGTATTGAAGTCTCCAAACATAATTGTATCTTTGTTTCTCTTTTTGATTATGTCAGTTTTACTTCATGTGTTTTGAACATTAAGTGTTAGAAGGTGGGATTTTTTTATTCTTGGTGAATTGGCCCTTCATTTATTATGTAATGTCTATTAATATCTTTTAATTTTCATTGTTTTGTAGTCTGCTGCTGCTGCTGCTAAGTCATGTCAGTCATGTCTGACAATGTGCGACCCCACCGATGGCAGCCCACCAGGCTCTCTCCCTGGGAGTCTACAGGCAAGAACCCTGGAGTGGGTTGCCATTTCCTTCTGCAATGCATGGGATGGACTGTAGCCTACCAGGCTGCTCCATCCATGGGATTTTCCAGGCAAGAGTGTTGGAGTGGGGCACCAGTGCCTTCTCCGTTCTGTAGTCTACTTTTCTATTATTAATACAGCAAGCCACATCAGTTTTCTTTTTGTATTTTATTTTCAATTAATTTGTATTGAAGTGTAGTTGCTTTACAATATTTTGTTAGTTTCTTCTGTACAACAAAGTGAATCAGCTATATGTCTACATATATCCCCTCATTTTTGGATTTCCTTCCCATTTATGTCACCATAGAGCACTGAGTAGAGTTTCTCTTGCTATACATTAGGTTCTCATTAGTTACCTATTTTATACATAGCATCAGTTCAGTTCAGTTCAGTTGCTCAGTTGTGTCCGATTCTTTGCGACCTCATGAACTGCAGCACGCCAGGCCTCCCTGTCCATCACCAACTCCCGGAGGTCACTCAAACTCATCTCCATCGAGTCAGTGATGCTACCCAGCCATCTCATCCTTTGTCGTCCCCTTCTCCTCCTGCCCCCAGTCCCTCCCAGCATCAGAGTCTTTTCCAATGAGTCAACTCTTTGCATGAGGTGGCCAAAGTACAGGAGTTTCAGCCTCAGCATCATTCCTTCCAAAGAGATCCCAGGGCTGATCTCCTTCAGAATGGACTGGTTGGATCTCCTTGCAGTCCAGGGGACTCTCAAGAGTTTTCTCCAACAACACAGTTCAAAAGCATCAATTCTTCAGCGCTCAGCCTTCTTCACGGTCCAACTCTCGCATCCATACATGACCACTGGAAAAACCATAGCCTTGACTAGACAGACCTTTGTTGGCAAAGTAATGTCTCTGCTTTTGAATATGCTATCTAGGTTGGTCATAACTTTCCTTCCAAGCATCAATATTGTACGAATGTCCATCTCAATCTCCCAGTTCATTCTATCCTCCCCTTTTTCCCTTGGTTCACTTCAGTTCAGTCACTCAGTCATGTTTGACTCTTTGCAACCCTATGAACCACAGCACACCAGGCCTCCTTGTCTATCACTAACTCCTGGAGTCCACCCAAACCCATGTCCATTGTGTCAGTGATGCCATCCAACCATCTCATCCTCTGTCGTCCCCTTCTCCTCCTGCCCTCAATCTTTCCCAGCATCAAGGTCTTTTCAAATGAGTCAGCTCTCCGCATCAGGTGGCCAGAGTATTGGAGTTTCAGCTTCTACATCAGTTCCTCCAGTGAACACCTAGGACTGATCTCCTTTAGAATGGACTGGTTGGATCTCCTTATAGTCTGAGGGACTCTCAAGAGTCTTCTCCAACACCACAGTTCAAAAGCATCAATTCTCCGCTCAGCTTTCTTTATAGTCCAACTCTCATATCCATATATGACTACAGGAAAAACCATAGCCTTGACTAGACGGACCTTTGTTGGCAAAGTAATGTCTCTGCTTTTTAACATGCTGTCTAGGTTACATTTTTATCTACATCTGTGTATCTGCTTCTGCTTTGAAAATAAGATCATCTATACCATTTGTCTAGATTCCACACATATGTGTTAATATATAATATTTGTTTTCTCTTATAGAGGAATGAATAAAGAAGATGTGGTAAATATATACATTGGAGTTTTATTCAGTCATAGAAAAGAAATGAAACTGTGCCATTTGCAGAGAAATGGATGAATCTAGAAACTGTCATACAGAATGAAGTAAGTCAGAAACACACCAATTTTCTTTTTGATTACTGTTTGCATGGTATATCTCTTTCTATACTTTTAACCCATGTGCATAATTACATTTAAAGTTAGTTTCTTGTAGACTCATAAAATTGAGTGATTTTTATCCAATCTGATTATCTCTGTCTTTTAAGTGGTGCCATTTTATGTAATTGCTGATATGTTTACATTCAGGGTAATTATTTTAGTATATCTTTTTTTAGTTTTCTCTCACCATTTTATGAACCTCTCTTGCCCTTTCCCTGAATTCTTTATCTGACAGTCTGCTACTAAGTCACTTCAGTCGTGTCTGACTCTGTATGACCCCATAGATGGCAGCCCACCAGGCTCCCCAGTCCCTGGGATTCTCCAAGCAAGAACACTGGAGGGGGTTGCCATTTCCTTCTCCAATGCATGAAAGTGAAAAGTGAAAAAGAAGTCGCTCAGTCATGTCCGACTCTTTGTGACCCCATGGACCGCAGCCTATCAGGCTCCTCTGTCTATGGGATTTTCCAGGCAAGAGTACTGGAGTGGGGTGCCATCACCTTCTCTGATCTGACAGTCTACTTAGTATCAATATTTTACTGCCTCAAGTACAACATAGAAATCTTACCACTGTATATATAAATATTAATATTACACATTAACATATATCCTCTGTGTTTATATATTAATATGCACTATATATCCTCTTCTTATATTCATATTATATGTACTTATATTGAAAATCTTATAATTTTTATTTTCAATAACCAAATATATTTTAAAGAACTCAAAGGATAACAAGTTCATTATGTTTACTGAGATAGTTACAATCTCTGTTGTTATTCATTCCTGATGCCTAAGTTTCCTTCTGATATCAATTTCTTTTTGTCTTAAGAACATCCTTTTACAGATTTTTTAGAACAGGTGAGTTAAAAATATATTCTCCTAGTTTCCCTTGATCTGAGAATGAGAATGTATATATATTACCTTAATTCCTAATATTTTCACTGGATATAAAATTCTGGTTGAGAGGTGTTTTAGCATTTTTAAATGTGACGTTTCTTCTCAGTCTCTATGGCTTTTGTCAGGAAATACTCATTGAAGCATTGTTTCCCTGCAAATAATGCCCTGGTTTCCTCATGCTGATTTTTGTTTTTCTTTTATTTTAAGCTGAAGCTAAAGTTTAATTATGATGTGGTTGGGCATGAATTTCTGTGGGCTTATTCTGTTTGGAATTTGCTAAACTTCTTGAACATATAGGTTTATGCCCTTTACTAAAGGGCACGGAAGGTTTTCAGGTATTATTTCTTCAAATATTTACTCATCACTGTACGCTTTGTCTCTGTCTCCCTTTAATGACATGAATATTTGACTTTTGTTGTTTCACATGTCCCTGAGCTTTTGTTAATTTTTTCAATAACTTGTCTCTCTCTTGTTCATATTGGGTGATGCTGTTATTATGTACTAAATGCTTTTGTCAGTGGGAAAGATCCAATAGGTACACTTACTCTGGCTTTTCCAGAAGCATAGCCCTCCAGAAGGCATTCTTTATGTCTTCATTGTTATTCTTCTGTCACTGCAGTAGTCAGTCATAATAGGATACCTTTTTCAATTGCCATTTTCCTTTTCCATTAAGGTTTCCACAAGTTCATGAGCACCCACAAACAATTCACGTATGACAATGACACATTACACTAATGTAAAATTACAGAAAATTAAAAAATAGTTGCAATAAAGTATGCATGAATTTTCAATTATATTACTGCTCTTAGCTTATAAAATAAATGTTTATGTGGCTTTTAAGTAATATGACCTGGCATGTTTTGAATGCACTATCAATACTGGTAATGCACTAAGTTGACTACTATATTGAAAACTCAGAAACTTCATTGACTTTTATTATTTTTAAGTCAGCTTTCAATCCAGAACTATATAAAATCCAAGAAAAGCAAAAGATTCTAAAGTTACCTTCCACAAGCTTCAAATTAAACAGCTAGAATCCAGAGACTATAGAACATATCTCAGGGGTTTTTTGTTTGTTTGTTTTTTATCCAAATGGCTGGAATTTAATCTCTTTTTGCCACCATGAGGATAATATGAAATGGGTTCAACTGTTAAAAAGTCCTACTCTTGTCAGGCTGCCAGCTACTGTCAGTATACTTCTTTTCCTTTGGAAATAACAAGATACAGTTTAAATAAATGAAAGTGCTGCCCATGATAAATTTATAATACTACATGGTTAATGTTAAAAATGCTTCATAATCACAAATAAAAAGCTAAAACTATGGCAGGTTTTTGGTTGGAATTTTTATGTATATTTTGCCAGTTCAGTAATTACTATAAGACTGCATTTCCTAGTTGTAGATATTTTGGCTGAAACTTACTATATTAATTATTGAAATGCAATATTATAAAACCTTGGTTTGTGGTTATAGAGTCCATTGTTCCTTTCCAATATACATGATATTTTATGCCATTTCTGCTTTATATTCATTTGGCTTAAAGAAATAGCTATTCTAAAACTCTAAATAATTTAAACTAAAATCAATTAGCTCATATTTCTGAAGCTGGAAAGAATTTTAGGATCATGTAATCACATTGCTCCCATTTAAGAGGTGAGACTTCTCAGACTCTGAGATTCAGGTTACAGTAAGTAAAAGTCTGGGGCCCAAGTCCCTAAATCTGATCATTTTATTCTTTTACAATAAGAAAGTGATTTTATGAATCTCCTGTCCCTTTGAAAACAGTGAACATATAGGCAAAAGTTTGCTGAAATTTTAGAAATTCACTAAATACTCACAGATACCATGAGAGTCTCTAAATTAGGAACCCCTGTATAGGAACAATTAACTAGCCATCTTGATGAAGAGAAATGGGTCTATAGTATATCTTATAGTAAAATAACTTCCAGGGGAATTATAATTTTCAATATAAACAGAGACATTGAATATTCTGGAATAAAACACAGCAGCATAATTCCATTTCCTTGAAATGAGAGTTGTCTAAAGTGACTCAAAAATCTACCAAAATGTAAACAGCAATAAATGTGACTATGGAAATACCTGTAAGAAACATTGAAAGACAAAATTAAAAACCTGTTTAATACTACACATTTTAAGGACTACGCTTGTGTGATAATTGTAATGGCTCCCCAGCGAAGTTCATGCCCTAATCTCCAGAATCTATAAATATGTTATATGTCAAACAGAATTTGCAGATGTTGTGGTATTAAGTTGCTAAGTTTGTGGCAATTTGTTATAGCCGTGATAGAAAAGTAATAGAGCAATGTAGTATTTAGAGTACCTATAGATATAACATGGAGAAGGCAATGGCACCCCACTCCAGTACTCTTGCCTGGAAAATCTCATGGGCGGAGGAGCCTGGTAGGCTACAGTCCATGAGGTCGCTGAGTCGGACATGGCTAAGTGACTTCCCTTTCACTTTTCACTTTCATGCATTGGAGAAGGAAATGGCAACCCATTCCAGTGTTCTTGCCTGTAGAATCCCAGGGACAGGGGAGCCTGGTAAGCTGCCGTCTATGAGGTCGCACAGCGTCAGACACGATTGAAACGACTTAGCAGCAGCAACAGCAGCAGCATAGATATAACATGGGCTTCCCTGGTAGCTCAGCTGGTAAAGAATCCACCTGCAATGCAGGAGACCCCAGTTCGATTCCTGGATTGGGAAGATCTGCTGAAGAAGGGATAGGCTACTCACTCCAGTATTCTTGGCTCAGACAGTAAAGAATCCATCTACAGTGAAAAAGACCTTGTTTTGATCCATGGGTTGAGAAGATCCCCTGGAGGAGGGCATGGCAACCCACTCTAGTATTCTTGCCTGGAGAATTCCCATGGACAGAGGAGCCTGGCAAGCTGCAGCCCATAGAGTCACAAAGAGTTGGACACAACTGAGTGACTAAGCAAAGCAGATAGATATATTAAATAATTTTTGCAAACTGTTTTTCATTCAAGTTTTGCTTACTATTGTCCCAGTAAAAGAAAAAAACACATAAATGGCCATAAAAGGAAATGTGTTAAGTAAATTGTGCTATGCACATATTATAGAATAACACTCAGCTATAAAGAATGAAAAATATTTTCATCCCTGTGAAAAGATATCCAAGATATACCATTAAATAAAATGCAGGTGCAGTACCATGTATATAAAGGAGAGAAAAAAATTTAATCTATTTACATTTTTTAATTTTTGCATAAAATCCTTTGGGAGAATATAGAAGAAAGCAATACCTATTTGGCTACCTATTTGTAGTGGGGAAGAGAAGAAAGTAAGTAGCTGGAGTTAACAGATAGAAGGAAGAAGACACTAGACATATTTAATAATTTGTAGCCCTGCCAATGCATTGCCTCTCTAACATATAGATAAGTAATACACTATAATGATGTTGCAGATAGATAGCTATATAGATAGTATATTTAAATTACATATGTCATAGTATGTTTATATTTCTCCTATACTATTCTGGGCTTCATTTCTTATATGTGATTGCTTATTGGTATGATTCATCAATAAGGACAAAATATTGTTTTAATGAAGGAAGAAGAAAAGAGAAGAATGAGAGAAAGGAAAAAAAAACTTAAATTTGTCATTAATACTTTATGTCTGTTATTGGTAAATAAAATATTTGCTTTGTTTTTCCCAATTTCATTGGAGCTGAAATATAAATAAACCCTGAGAAGATAGCATAAATATCTTCTCAGTATCTCATATGAAGAGATGCAACATAAAGTTTCATGACACACTATATCCTTTTAAAGGGGAGAGGAGGACTAGAAAAGAAAATAATGACTATTTAATAAAGGTCAAATACTGAAAAGACAAACCACTTTACTAATAGCTAGTCCCTTCCCTCCCTCAACATTTAGCATCTCAAACCTTTCTTTGATCATCACTCTGAAAAGAAAGTCTCTCTCCTCATATCAGGAAATGTATTCAATGGCATAAATCCTGAAAGTAAAAGCAGACTTTCCCAATATGCATAGGGTACAAAACTGAGGTCAAGGAAATGACAGAAATCCAAGCCTTTCAGTTCTCTGAGAGAATTTTAGAGGATCACTGCCTGATGCAGGTCTGGCTGGCAGCTAAGAGCACAAGCAAAGACATAGGAAGGGTAGCTCTGGATAAATCTGTGGCCTTTTCAAATAGCTAGGGAAGCATTTAGAATAAGACTGAACAGGTGATATCAAGCAACATTTGGAGGGTCTTGAAAACTAAATAATGCTAACTAAGTAATCAGGCACCTGGAAAGATTGTTCAGAAAAGAGTGACAAATCAGAGATATGCTTTAGAGATTAACCTGGCAATATGGAAAAGGTGGATGAGATGGGGAAGACAAGAGGCCAGAAAGTTTGTAGGCAAAAGCATGAGAAATTCAAATTTTATTTTAGCCTTCTAAAAATTAGTGAGGATTCTTGGCAGTTACATTACTTACTGCTAAATCTGATTAAATTCCAAAAGCATTTTTAAAGAAGAAAGTATAGGAAGTGAAGTTAGAAGCTAGGGCCAAATGCAAGTATCTGCAATTTTTCAAAAATAATTTCTTAAGGGTCATTCAGTTAATTTAAGAAACACTCTGATGGCTCTGAAGCTAAAACTCTGATATTTCTTATGTGTCATTTCTAAAGTGTAATTGCATAACACATTGCTAAAATAGTAATGAAAGAATTTTAGAGGATCCATCAAAGGACTTCAAATGTGAAATAAACAGTGTTGTTTGTGAGTCAGGGGATTGCCGTGTAGCACATTAAACAGCACTGCCCTCTGCAGTTAAATTTGTTCTACTATTGAATCCCTGTGAAGCTTGTTAAAAACCCATGTTTAAAACCACTCAAATATTTTGTCATTTCATGTACGATACCCAGGCAATGATCACACAACCAAAGTCTCCCAGTGGATTCCTGCAGAAAGAATTATGTGTAATGATGGAGAGCAGGATAAAAATATAGGACTGCAGAGGACAGTGGTAAAGAATCTATCTGCCAAAGCAGGAGATGCAGGTTTGATACCTGGATCAGGAAGATCCCCTGGAGAAGGAAATGGCAACCCACTTCAGTAGTTTTGCTTGGGAAATCCCATGGACAGAGGAGCCTGGTGGGGTCGCAAAAGAAACAGACATGACTTAGTGTCTAAACAATGAGGAGGACAATCCTGGTTTTGTTGTGATGTTGTTGTGTACTATGTAGACACTATTCCCGTGAACAAGATTGGCAATTTTCTTCCTGAATTCATGGCACTTTGACTTCCTGGAAGAGTAAAAGCAGTCAATAAAGAAATCGTCAGACAATTAAATAAAATACTTGTAAATTATGAAGAAAATCATAAAGTAAACCAAAAGGGAATCTAAGACAGATGGATCACATAAATGGAAGCAATATTTCAACTGAGACCTAAAGGATAAGAAGAACCTAAGCATGTGAGGAGTGGGAAAAGTATCTGGGATAATACGTGCAAAAGTCCTGGGACAGAGACAGAGTTATATGTTCCAAAAATAGAAGAAAGTGCTGCTAAAAATACTGGACAAATGGGACACTGCTTTCAAAGCTAAAAAGCTGAGATCGATCATAAAGATACACGGTTTACCTTTATTACTTAGTAAGGATTCTAAAATTCTTGAATTTTATTCTAAATTCAATGAGATGTATTTGAATGTTTTTAATTGAAAAAGTGGAAAAGATCACTTATGGTGCTCTGTGGCAAATAATTTCTAGAGGAACAACAGAAGAAAGTAAGGGTGCAGACTAGTTCAGACAACTTGTGTATAATTTAACACTCATTCTAGTTTGAGTCCTTGTGTTATGATGTTGGAAGACTGTTAGCAAAGAGAGAGGGTATATTTGTTTTTAACAAATCAGTGCATATGCTTAAACTGATAAATCACTTGCCCTGCAATTATGACATTATCTTCAGCAAAAGAAGATAGTTTGCTGCTGCTGCTAAGTCACTTCAGTCGTGTCCGACTCTGTACGACCCCATAGACGGCAGCCCACAGGCTCCTCCGTCCCTGGGATTCTCCAGGCAAGAACACTGGAGTGGGTTGCCATTTCCTTCTCCAATGCATGAAAGTGAAAAGTGAAAGTGAAGTCACTCAGTTGTGTCTGACTCTGTGCGACCCCATGGACTGCAGCCCACCAGGCTCCTCTGTCCATGGGATTTTCCAGGCAAGAGTACTGGAGTGGGGTGCCATTGCCTTAGAAGATAGTTTAGGGACTAATTAATTACAATCTTAAAAAGGTCATAAAATAATAGGTTAAATTTCAAGCAAAAGGAATTCACAATAATTTAGTTTATTATCTCTTATAAGATGGAAAAGACCACCTGTGCTAATAGATTTCACTCTATAGATCTAACCTTAAATTAGAAACATCCATAAGACAGTACGTGGATTCTCTATTATCCTTGTGCAGTCAGGAAGTTTGTCTTAAACTATAAATCCCTCTCACACATTAACATGAAAAATTTTCAAAAATCCCACAAATAGCTGGAATTTCCCAACCAAGAAGCCCTTTCTCATCCATGTTTGAGGGTAAATGGCAGGATTGTTTCTAGTCTAGAATAAGGGAATGGGAATAAAACTACTGATTTTTCCCCCAGGAGATTGAATGTCAGTTCACTTATTTTGAGCCTATTATCCTTTCTCTCTTACGTGAAAAGAAGAAGACAAGAATAGAGAGGAAAATTTTACTCACCATAACTTATCCAGAATAACTTTATTGTCATTTAAGACAATTTATCAGTATTATCCACTTTACAGTTCCAGAGAGGGAAGTTTATTTCCCATAAAAAGTGATACATGAAACATTCTAGTTTCTGGCTACAGCATTAATGAACAATTTAAGGACTTCTGAGATTGAATTAGCTGCCTCAATACTTTGAACTTATTTAGATTTCTTAGTCCAGGCTTTCATAGCTTCTAAGTACATGTATGAAAATGAAATCATGGAG
Source organism: Nanger dama (assembly GCA_917880005.1). NCBI lineage: Eukaryota > Metazoa > Chordata > Mammalia > Artiodactyla > Bovidae > Nanger > Nanger dama. The sequence goes on along the minus strand of CAKJTW010000008.1, from coordinate 19,576,045 downwards.
GCAATATTAACAGATTGATTAAGAACCGTTCAACTCTTGACAGAATCTACCAGTATAAATAACTAAATGACATTAATACTATATTGATAATATTCCCTACAGTTTGATACACACCATTATCTAACACATCTGCTATGTTGTGTTTATTTTTATTTTTAAAAGAGTATAAATAGTAGAAGGCCAACCTCCATGTAATACTAACACCTTGTCTGCAGTAATGAGTCAAAATTTGACTCCATGGATATTAACTTCACTTAATCTAATGTTTGGAGAAGGCGAAGGCACCCCATTCCAGTACTCTTGCCTGGAAAATCCCATGGACAGAGGAGCCTGGTGGGCTGCAGTCCATGGGGTCGTAAAGAGTCGGACACGACTGAGCGACTTCCCTTTCACTTTTCAGTGTCATGCATTGGAAGAGGAAATGGCAACCCACTCCAGTGTTCTTGCCTGGAGAATCCCAGGGATGGGGGAGCCTGGTGGGCTGCCGTCTATGGGGTCGCACAGAGTCGGACATGATTGAAGTGACTTAGCAGCAGAAATCTAATGTTGGAGTGTGTGTGTGTGTGTGTGTGTGTGTGTGTGTGTTATGTTAACAGTTCTAAGAGTCTAAGAAATGCTAAAATCTTAGATATTTGAGGCCTAACAAATTTAGCAGTACTTCTATTTATTTTCCTTCTTCCCAATGGTGGAAATATATAAATCATTTAGTCTAAGCTTTGAATTAGGTATTGGTAAGACTAGAGAATTATCTAATGCTCTTGAGGGCACATCTTTGCTGCCATGAGAATGGTAAACCATGAAAATTCTGTTCAGCATTCCAAATAGGCACTGAATTAGGAAGGTTGAAGTCAAGCTTCTAAGACTATTCTGGCCTAATTTGCAACATAATTTCAAAAAAAGATCCTCCCTATGGCTTCTGCTGTTAGAAACCAAACACCAAGGAAATTTGTTCATGGAGTGGCAGTTCCTCATTCTTGTATTTCTCTTCTGTCTCCTGCCTAAAGAATTACATTTTATTTATTTCTTCATAGTTAAGTCTCTTCAATATAAATAATTCTGCCAATGCCAACATTTCAATTTTTTCTACAAGTTCTTAACAAATAATTACTAAAACAAGTAAATTTCATTTAAGTCCAATACAAGCATACCAAGAAAAGAAAAACAAATTATACAGAATCATGATTCAAGAACCCAGTGCTGATTTGAACAAGTATTTTATTCATATCCTTCATGGTTATAAATATTGCAACTCCATTGAAGAAACAAAAGTCTGTGTATCTTTATTAACATCTGTTGATAATATTTAGTGAGTACCTTATACATGGAAGTCATAAAATCCAGCACATCTCTTACACTGTTTCATTTAACTTTCAAGAACCCAGTGAAATTTGTGCTTTAGTTTTCCTTTTGACAAGTGGGAAAACAGAGGTTTAGAGAGTTTTAATGACCTGCCCAAGGTCATAGAGCTCACAAGTGTTGAAGCAGGGGTTTGAAATCCAAGCTGGCCCATTCTAACTCATAATTCCCTATTTTCTAAACGTATTTGTCCAGCGTATGTTATGGCTTCTCATAATCTGGGAGGTGACTGGTGTTATTTTCCTTCAATGATTGAGGATACTTAGGCTAAAACAAAAGAAGTAAGATTTAAAATTACAAACCAGGTAAGTGCAAGAGCCAGATCTAAACTTTCAAGTTTAGCTTGAAGGACATGGAGCTCATGTCCTTTTTAAGATTAAAACTGCAGAAGAGAATATACTTATAACCTTTACATTGTTTGTATCAATTTACTTGATTTTCCACACCTATAATTTCTTGATGTTTTTGCAAGTTTTAATACGAAAGATAATGCAGATCCTGATTTATATGGACTCTTTCCCACATACATACCTATGTTCCTGAACAACAGCAACAACCAGGTTCAACTTCTGCCGTTTCTGGGTTTCTATTGGCTTCAGGATCACATGCCCCAGTGTCTGTACTTTGTTTTTATGAATTGTGGATGGGATTGAAACAATGTGGTCCCAGAACCCAGCAATTTGAGCAGCTAATTCCTAATTCCTATGGGTTCTTGATCTTTGGCAGAAATAACCACTTATTTATGCTAGGTCAGCTCCTAGATGATTAAATTAGCTAATATATGAGAAAATGTAGAATGATCTCTGTACCATAGGAATACTTACTATACATCTGGGTTTTTATTGTTGTTGCGATGCTTTTCTGGAAATAATAAGCTTATATAAGCTTAGCCTAGAGCCTATACCTTCATCCCTTTCAACAATTGTGTAAGCATCCAATTCCCTGTATTAAACCTCTTTTTCTTAAATGAAATAAAGTGGTTTTATTGTTTTCAGCTGAACCTTTACTGATACACTGGCCATTCTATTTCTTTTTGAGAGCTAATAACTAGTACAAAACTAGCTACTGAATTCAGTAACTAGTACAAAACAAGTTATTGTAAAAACTAGTACAGTAACTAGTACAAAATTCAAGAAATTAGAGAATGTGAGGCAGTCAAAGGATATTCTGCAATTTACTTACAAAGGCAGGTACAACATAAATGCAGGATTGGATGTGCATCAGTAGAGAAAATTATTTCTAAAAAAAGTGTTTTTTAGAAGCTTTGAATTTATTTCCAGCAATGCTTTTTTGGGCACAATTCTTTAAAGCTATTTGTCTTCAATAGTTTACTCCTCTAATTCAGTTTCTTCTTTTGCTAAATTGGCATAGGAGGACATCATCCGTAAAATTTTACTGAAAAATCAAATGAAATATTCTCTGTTAAGCTTATTTATTCTTAAAAGATTAGAGATTTAAGAGTCTCCCAAAACCATTAGTGAATCCCAGACTCAGAGTCATACAGTTTGCTGTGTAGTCCACATCTCTCTTTGGATTAAAGAAGCATTTTAACCATAAAGAGAACCTCCTTACTTAGTTCCGATATCCAGTAAATGATGCTGCCATTCACCTAGTTGCTAGGACTGAAAGCCCACAATTAATCCTTATCGTCTCTCTTTCCCTCACTCCCCATATACAGCTCATCTGACTTTTGGCTGAACTCAAAATATATCCTGAATCAAATCTTCTATTACCACACTCTCGGTGAAGAAAGGAGTCAGGTTCACAGTATGAAATAGTTACGGTTTTCAGGAAGAAAGAATTAATGAATGTAACATGTTCTTTGAAAAATGCCAAAATCTCATTTGGAGTCTTAGAAGTTTCTGATCCCGTTTACTTTCATTGCTCTTTTCCCAGGTCTTGCCTGGTTGGTTCCCCTCACTTCTCTATGAATGGATTTCAAATGTCACCTTCTTTAGGAGGACTTCCCTAAGAGCCTAGTCTAAAAGAACACCCAAACTCTCACGCGCAGAACTTTTAGACTGTTTCCCTTACTTTTTTTTTTTTCAGAATATTTAATGTAGCATTTTCTATTTATTAATTCAATTGATTATTATTCCCCAACTGGAATAACAGTGCCATGTGGCTAAGAACTCTGTGGTTCATCACTTAATTTCTGGCACAGAGTAAAAATGCATAGAACATTTGAGAAAGGCAGAACGTCCATATAATCTTAAGTGTTGTTATCTTATTCAAAAATATGAAAGCTTTAGGTTGCTCTGTCTTCACCATTACAGTAAAAATCAGAACATTGGCCCAGACCAAATGTGATATTCCTTATTTATTTTCTGTACATGCTATATGACAGTCAACACTGGGTTCAAGATGTAACAGGAAAACTCAATTAATCAAAAAGCATTTATCATTTCTGAAAAATTTCTTAACATAGACTTATAGCAGTAGAGGATTATCCATAAAGAAGGGCATCAGTCATTATACTGGAGTTAAAGGAAGAAGTGTAGAGAATTGCTCCACTGTGAACCCTGTATAAAGACTTGTTATTTGTGGGCATTGCCTTATGGCTTCAAACTGAAATTAATTTAGCATTTTTTGAGATTACTACAATTATGAAATATTTGCATGGAGCTGCCATGTTATGTGAGACTCACCTAGCTAAACACTTAGGCCCTGATATTTTCCTTATGTGTCATTCATTTGACCCCCAAAAGTAACAATATAATCTTGAACATTGCATTCCTTCTTTCTGGAATACTTTAAATACTTATTTTCTGTTATTATTAACTATTAAAATATTAACTACAAATATGAGACTTTAAATTTTATACAAATATATACTTTTGAAGCCTGTTTGTAAATGTTGCATTTCTTAATTCTTTCTTTTAAAAGCCCAAGAGGTGTTTTTGTTTCCATCTTACAGATGAAGAAACAGGCTGACAAAATCAAGTGTTTACAGATACATAAGAAATAATACTAAATTATCTCATAGCAAATTTAATATTCTTTCCACTATGAGAAATCATAGACCTGAGCAGAGACATAAAAGATAGAGCCCTTATCATGAAGGTAATACCCTTAGAGAAATAAGATAGAGTATAAAATTCAACTGAGTATTAATGTAAAGGGGAGGGAATTGGGAGCTACCATTTAAGCAAGCTTCCTATGGCTCACACTGTGGTAGATATGTGGCACTCACCTCACAATTCTGAAAACAAAGACTAGAGGTAAGTGTTGTTACCTCCAATTTACAAGTGAGCAAACTGCCTCAGAGTACAGATCCACACAGTTTGTTTAGTACTGAAGCCAGGATTCCAATCTATATCTTCACATTTCCAAAGCCTTCACTCTAATATAATGCTTTACTCCATAACAGAAAGAAACACATACACAAACACACATTTTCCTAGATTTCAGAGAATGAAGATTATTGTCCTTGAATGAAGAATCCATGGAGTTGTAAACTATTACCTGAATAAAGAGTGTAATTTGAGGAACCAATACAAACATTCTAAGTAGATAGTAAGAATTTTATAATAAGCATAGCACTTCTAAAGAAAATGAGATTGGTCCAGAGTAGGAAATATTTTATTTTGAGAGATAGGGAGAGAGAAGATAAAATCAGATTATGGAAAGCTAGAAAAGCTATATAGAGAAACATTGAATTTTTTCAGTAAAGAACGGGAAATGGCTTAAATGATATTTGTGTTTAAAATTAGACAGAGAATTAAAATTAGGCAAAGAGAAAAGGAAAGATATTCCCATCTGAATGCAGAGTGCCAAAAAAACCAAGGAAAGATAAGAAAGCCTTCCTCAGTAATCAATGTAAATAGAAGAAAACAATAGAATAGGAAAGACTAGAGATCTCTTCAAGAAAATTAGAGATACCAAGGGAATATTTCATGCTAATGAAGTGCAGTCTCTCAGTTGTGTCTGACTCTTTGTGACCCCATGAACTATTAGCCTACCAGGCTCCTCTGCCCATGGAATTTTCCAGGCAAGAATACTGGAGTGAGTTGCCATTTAGATGGGCACAATAAAGGACAGAAATGGTATGGACCTAACAGAAGCAGAAGATATTAAGAAGAGGTGACAAGAACACAGAGGAGATCTATACAAAAACGATCTTCATGACCCAGATAACCATGATGGTGTGATCATGCACCTAGAACCAGATATCCTGGAATGCAAAGTCAAGTGGGCGGTAGAAAGCATCACTACAAACAAAGCTAGTGGAGATGATGAAATTCCAGCTGAACTATTTCAAATCCTACAAGATGATGCTGTTAAAGTGCTGCACTCAATATGCCAGCAAATTTGCAAAACTCAGCAGTGGCTACAGGACTGGAAAAGGTCCATTTATATTCCAATCCCAAAGAAAAGCAATGCCAAAGAATGTTCAAACTACCACATAATTGCACTCATCTCCCATGCTAGCAAAGTAATGCTCAAAATTCTCCAAGTGAGACTTCAACAGTATGTAAACTGAGAATTTCCAGATGTTCAAGATGGATTTACAAAAGACAGAGGAAACAGAGATCAAATTGCCAACATCTGTTGGATCATAAAGTTCCAGAAAAACATCTTCTGCTTTATTGACTATGCCAAAGACTTTGACTGTGTGGATCACAACAAACTGGAAAATTCTATAAGAGATGGGAATACCAGACCACCTGACCTGTCTCCTGAGAAATCTGTATGTAAATCAAGAAACAAGAGTTATAACCAGTCATGGAACAAAGGACTGGTTCCAACCTGGGAAAGGAGTATGTCAAGGCTGTATATTGTCACCCTGCTTATTTAACTTCTATGCAGAGTACATCATGTGAAATGCTGGGCTGGATGAATCACAAGCTGGAATCAAAATTGCAACCTCAGATATGCAGGTGAAACCACACTTTTAGCATAAAATGAAGAACTAAAGAGCCTCTTGATGAAAGTGAAAGAGGAGAGTGAAAAAGCTGGCTCAAAATTCAACATTCAGAAAACTAAAATCATGGCATCCAATCCCATCACTTCCTGGCAAATAGATGCAGAAACAATAGAAACAGTGAGAGACTATTTTCTTGAGCTTCAAAATTACTGCAGATGGTGACTGCAGCCATGAAATTAAAAGATGCTTGCTCCTTGGAAGAAAAGCTATGGCTAACTTAGACAGCATATTAAAAAGCAGAAACATTACTTTGCCAACAAAAGTCCATAGGTCAAAGCTATGGTTTTTCCAGTAGTTATATGTGGATGTGAGAGTTGAACCATAAAGAAAGCTGAGCGCTGAAGAATTGATCCTTTTGAAATGTGGTGTTGGAGAAGACTCTTGAGAGTCCCTTGGACTGCAAGGAGTTCCAGTCAGTCCATCCTAAAGGAAATCAGTCCTGAATATTCATTGGAAGGGCTGATGATGAACCAGAAATTCTAATACTTTGGCCACCTGATGAGAAGAACTGACTCATTTGAAAAGACCCTGTTGCTGTTGCTGGGAAAGATTGAAGGCAGGAGGATAAGGGATGACAAAGGATGAGATGGTTGGATGGCATCACTGACTCAGTGGACATGAGTTTGAGCAAGCTCTGGGAGATGATGAAGAACAGGGAAGCCTGGCATGCTGCTGCCCATAGGGTCGCAAAGAGTCGGACACGTTCAGTTCAAAGCAACTGAACTGGACTAAATGAAGGTTAATAGGAATCAATTTGGAAAGAATAATGAAAGACCAGGTACAAGGACTAATTAGAAGATTTTTACCACAATTCAATGTGGATTATATAAAAACTCATGACTGAAGAAACAATAAAGTAGGATTAAATACCAAAGCCAACACAGTCCAGAAAAAGCTTTGTTTTATGCTTCTATGATTTGGATAGCAATGAAGTAAATTGAGAAAATTAAGATTTATTGAGTTGTTGAGAGAGAACAGAATTTTAATTCTGAATTGTTAAATAGGTCTTTTTAAAGAGAACAAAAATATGTTCCTCTTCCCTAATTTCTGGGCCAATGAACCCAATGATTATCCTTTGATACAAAACTGTAAGCAAATCCAAGCCAGATTAATTCCTTGGGCCTAAAAATGTGTATCTTATTTTCATTTCTTCCTTTTACTATCAATTTCAGAATGCTGGCACTTGTAGCCCCAGTTTCAGCATTTGGTAAAATGAGTTTTCAGGATAAATCATCTCAAAGATTCTTCCTGCCATATATGAAATTTAGGCAAACAAACAAAACCATCTCAGTGTCTTGCCATTTTAGTAACACAGGACAGCATGATTTATGCAAGAATACTCAGCACTGTCAATTTTTTAATAAACTATGTTTACCAACTCAGCTTATATCACTATACCTGGGAAAGCTGAACAGTAAAGAATTAGTCAGATAAAAGGAAAGAAAAGATGAAACATGATATGTATTTTGCAGGACACTACAGAAAAACCCAAATGAACTTTCTGGCTAACCCAATATATGAAAGATTTTGTTAAGACTTAGCTTTGTCTAGATACTTTATAAGAGAATTTTCCCAGTCTCCTTGATTTTTAAGGTTTGTTGGTATCATTTTAAAAGAAGTCTCTTACAGAGAAAATCTAGGCTTCACCTCTTGTTGCAGTTCTTCTAAGTCATACTTAGAATGGAATACTAACATGATTGATTAGTAATGTCTGTCAGGTATAAGGTTAGAAATTAATGTCAGTAACTAATGTCAGATCAGTATATATTCTGATCTCTGAGCAATATTTATCCATTCTAATTAAAAATATATTTTTTAAATCCTACCAATCTTAATACAGGGATTCAAATCCTTTTTATTTCCTAGTTTATTTTTTTATTTTTTTAATTTATTTATTTATTTTTTTAAATTACAATACTGTATTTGTTTTGCCATACATTGACACGAATCAGCCATAGGTGAACACAATCTTCCAATGCCGAAGCCCCCTCCCACCTCCCATCCCACATCCTCCACTTGAATCATCCTGTGCATCAGCCCCATGCATCCTGCATCCTACATTGAACATAGATTGGCGTTTCGTTTCTTACAGGAAAATATACATGTTTCATTGCCATTCTCCCATACCATCCCACCCTTTCCCTCTCCCTCAGAGTCCAAAAGTCCACTCTATACCTCTGTGTCTCTTTGTTGTCTCACATATAGGGTCATCATTACTGTCTTCTAAATTCCATATATATGTGTCAGTATACTGTATTGGTGTTTTTCTTTCTGGCTTACTTCACTCTGTATAATCGGTTCCAGTTTCATCCATCTCATTAGAACTGAGTCAAATTTATTCTTTATTTCCTAGTTTATTCTTTATTTCCTAGTTTAATATTGAGTTTCTGAGTTTTATAATATCTAGATCTTTTCTTCTTAGTGTTTATAGCCATATAGCCATTAGCCTAAAAGTAATACTTTCTCCAGTATAGAAAACATTGTTAATAAAAAGAGATTTAATTCTAAAAGCAACTGCAGTCTTCTAAGCCAAATGATGTTTCTGATTATCTGTTAGCTTTATTTACATATTTTAGAGTATTTTCCATTAGCATGAAAAACAATTGAAACTTTCAATCAGCATTATTTTGTTACAGTCTTTTAACATTATTGCCTTTAATGTGTTTATCTTTGTAAGATTCATCAATCTATTATAAGTCACAGTAATATAGAGAATTCTGGTATTAATATAATAAAAATCTAGATTTATGAAGTATGTCCAGGAGTAAGGGACATTCTTACATAAAAGTTTAATTTTTATCAGCCCAAGAATCTGCCTTTTTAAGCTAGACACAAAACAAAATTTATTGCATAAAGTACAGTCTAACTGAGTATTTAGTATGAATAACTTCATTAAGACTTCAGTATAAAGGCATTATTTTCAAGCTAGGTTAGAGGGCTAAATTAAGTAACAAAGAAACTGATTAACTGGAAATAGTCTTCATAGTTTAATCATAATCATTTTTAATAAAAACAACCAATCAACAGGATTAATTTCTCATAATCAATTGAGTTGGGAGAGAAAACTTATTAGGTGGTCAGGAATATAGTGACAACTTTTAAATAATTATTCAGTAGCTATTTATTCATTACTAACTGTATGCATGGGACCGTGGAGAATACAAATATATATAAAACACACTCCTCAAGGGACTTCAAGTTGTAGCAGAGACCATAACATTTGAAAATGAATACTGTTTATAACTTTCTACTTAGGTAAATAGTGCCAAAATTTGGTACACCTATAGGATTTCTGAGAGCAGTTACAAAATGCTTCATGAGAAGTTGCTCTTGAAAAGTTCGAAAGCATAGATAGAATTTTGTTGTGGGAAAATGAGAGAAAAGGACCTCCAGATAGAAACAAAATTATATACAAGGTACATAAGCAGGAAAATGTTCAAAAGATCAAGAAATTAATTTGGTTGGAGCCTATAATTAATGAGAGTGTGGAGAAAGATAGTTTTGATGCAGATTATGCAGATTATGATGGATGTTTTATATAAATAAACTCAGTTTTATTTAAGAGGCACTAGGGAGATGGTAAAAGATTTTGAGTAATGGAGTTTCAGTGGTCATAATTGTGCTTGAAGGTAATGTCACAGTTAGGTGGCAGAAATACAAGAAGCAGAGACTGCTAATGAGAAGCTACTGTAAGAGTTTGAAGGAGAGAAAATGAGGTGTGAGTTAGGAAAATGTCATGTGAAAACTGAAGAGAATGCAATTTCACCATGTATCACTATCAATAATGAAAATTAATTGTCTATTAGCACTCTTTAGCAGGCAGAAAGAACTAAGATATGGCCCTCAAGATTCCTGCCTCTGGGATGTACAAGCTCTGTATAATCCCCAGGGCTCGAACATTTGATGGGAAATTCACTCCTGTGATTAGATAATAATATGGCACAGTTGACTCTAAGAATGAGGGAGTTGGTGGACATGACCACCAGGTATTCTTTTAAGGTTTTGGGTCCTAAAAGTGACTGTGCTATTCCTGAAGAAAGAGTCAAATGTAAGACAGATTTGATCCTACAGAAATTCACCGTTTCTGGGCATGTAAATTTAGAGGGCCTCTGGCAATGAATGTGGGTGATTCTAAGACCTGAAGGCCACCCCTGACTATAGCCAAAAGTTGTCCTACAACTGCAGTTCTACAACCACAAGGAACTGAACTGTGCCGTCAACTTGAATGAGCTTAGAAATGGATTCTTACTCAGAGTCTTTAGAAAGGAGTACAATCGAAACCTTTTTTCAATCTGAGTAGAAAATTCAGCCACACCATGCCTGGACTTCTGACTCAATAGATAATTGCTTGTCTAAGCCACTAAATAGGGGCTTCCCAGGTAGTGCAGTGGTAAAGAATCTGCCTGCCAAGCAGGAGACTCACGTTCAATCCCTGGGGTGGGAAGATCCCCTGGAAAAGGAAACGGTAATCCATTCCAGTGTTCTTGCCTGGGAATTCTCATGGACAAAGGAGCCTGGCAGGATACAGTTCGTGGGGTCACTAAAGGGCAAACATGACTTAGTGAACAAGAACAACAAGGCAACTAAATGCATGATAAATTTTAATGCATTAGAAAACTGAAGTAATCTCAGAAATAATGAAAATGTCTCATAATGTGAACTAGAAAATGTTTTATATTGAGGGAAGCTAGAAACAAATATCAGTGTAAAGTAGAAAAATCTTGACCTAGACAATGTAAAAATCATCACCTCTTTGTAATGCACTATAAAATAAGAATTTATCTATCTGCCTCAATGCTTTCAACTTCCTTTCCTTAAAAACAAAAACAAAAGAACTTTTTCTTAAGTTCATTTAGCTGCTTTTATGGGAGTCATTGGAACTTGATGTGGATTTACAGTCAACCCTAAACAAAGTTGTGAAGTATGCTATATTGTCTTTTGGGTATTCCCCTCATTTTTATCTAAATTGTGGTCCCTAGATTCCCTAAGGGCTGTGACTCAACAGGCTTGAGCAGCACCATAATGTGATACCTGTGACAGAATCCTGGGACCTGAATTTCTTCCTATGATCCCCTAACAGATTTGGTCAATGTTTTGTTGTTTCCATTTTCACAGCTCTTGCCAGTAATTATACCTATCTATGCTAAAACTTCCCTGGTGGCTCAGATGGTAAAACATCTGCCTACAATGCGGGAGACCTGGGTTCAATCCCTGGGTTGGGAAGATCTCCTGGACCCAATCCTGGGTTGGGAAGGAAATGGCAACCCACCCCACTATTCTTGCCTGGAAAATCCCATGGATGGAGGAGCTTGGTAGGCTACAGTCCATGGGTCACAAAGAGTCGGATATGACTGAGCAACCTCACATGCTAAAACATGAATGTGTCAGTCTTCAAAAACACGTATTTGCAACTAGAGCTTTTTGAGAGAATGACTTTCACTAGGGAGCTGATTTTAATGGTAGGACCCAAAATTACTGATTAAACAGTAGGAAAAATAAATAAATCTAAGTATGGATTATTTGACATCTTATCTCTTAACTTATTTACATTGTCATTGAATGAAATCAATCCTCCATAGCTATCTAGTTTGTCAATAGATATCTTCAGTAATATAATTCTTCTTCTGCTGCTGCTGCTAAGTCCTTTCAGTCATGTCCGACTCTGTGCGACCCCATAGATGGCAGCCCACCAGGTGGCCCCATCCCTGGGATTCTCCAGGCAAGAACACTGGAGTGGGTTGCCATTTCCTTCTCCAACGCAGGAAAGTGAAAAGTGAAAATGAAGTCGCTCAGTCGTGTCCAACTCTTAGCAACCCTTCTACACTATGTGAAATAACAAAACAGTAAGTAGGACTTTCTGATACCTGAACAAAAATCTCTAGAACCTCTTCTTAATATCTTCTGCTAGGTCCATGCTATTTTTGTCCTTTAATGTGCCTATCTTTGCATGAAATGTTCCCTTGGTATCTAATTTTCTTGAAGAGATCTCTAGTCTCTCCCATTGTACTGTTTTCCTCTATTTCTTTGCATTGATCACTAAGGAAGGCTCTCTTATGTCTCCTTGCTCTCTTGGAATTCTGAATTCAGATGGGTATATCTTTCTTTTCCTCCTTCACCTTTAGCTTCTCTTCTATTCGCAGCTATTTGTAAGGCCTCCTCAGACAACCATTGCACTTTTTTGCATTTCCTTTTCTTGGGCATGGTCTACATCACTGCCCACTGTACAATGTCACGTTCATCGTTGTCATGTCACGCTCTTAGTTCTTCAGGCATTCTGTAGATATAATCCTTTGAATCTATTTCTCACTTTCACTGTATAATCAAAAGGGATTTGATTTAGGTCATACTTGAACGGTTAGTGGTTTTCCATACTTTCTTCAATTTAAGTCTGAGTTTTACAATAAGGCATTCATGATCTGAGCCACAGTCAGCTCCCGGTCTTGTTTTTACTCACTGTATAGAGCTTCTCCTTCTTCAACTGCAAAGAATATAATCAATCTGATTTTGGTATTGACCATCTGGTGATGTCCATGTGTAAAGTCTTCTCTTGTGTTGTTGGAAGAGAGTGTTTGCTATGACCGGTGTGTTTTGGCAAAACTCTGTTAGCCTTTGCCCTCTTTCATTTTGTACTCCAAGGCCAAACCTGCTTGTTGTTCCAGGTATCTCTTGTCCTCCTATTTTTGCATTTCAGTCCACTATGATGAAAAAAACAGAGAAGGCAATGGCACCCCACTCCAGTATTCTTGCCTGGAAAATCCCATGGACGGAGGAGCCTGGTGGGCTGCAGTCCATGGGATCACGAAAAGTCGGACATGACTGAAGGACTTCACTTTCACTTTTCATTTTCATGTATTGGAGAAGGAAATGGCAACCCAGTCCAGTGTTCTTGCCTGGAGAATCCCAGGGATGGGGGAGCCTGGTGGGCTGCTATCTATGGTGTCGTACAGAGTCGGACATGACTGAAGCAGTTTAGCAGCATGATGAAAAGGACATCTTGTTTTGGTGTTAGTTCTAGATGATCTTGTAGGTCAACATAGAACCATTCAACTTTAGCATCTTCAGCAGTAGTGTTTGGAACATAGATTTGGATTACTGTGATATTGAGTGGTTTGCCTTGGAAACAAACAGAGATCATTCTGTCAGTTTTGAGATTGCACTCCCAAGTACTGCATTTTGGACTCTTATTTTTAACCATGAAGTGATTCTTCTAAGGGATTCTTGCCCACAGTAGTGGATATAATGGTCATCTGAATTAAATTTGCCCATTCCAGTCCATTTTAATTCACTGGAGAAGAGAATGGCAAACCACTTCAGTATTCTTGCCTTGAGAACTCCATGAACACTATGAAAAGTGGAGGTGAGGGAGGACAGAATTCAACCCATAATACACAAGTAACACAAAAATGAAAGACACGGTTTCTGCTCTCTTTCAATGAATTTACAATCAAGAGGAGAAGGCAAAAGACACATGTAAATAAAGATACTGCAATAAATGCTATTAAGAATCTGAATTTAGCTCATAGGTTAAAGATGTCAGAGTAGAAGAATGTGTGCTCATCTCCTTCTTTAAGAACACCAAAATCACAACTAGCTTTTGGACAACCATCAACACGAGGATCCTGGAACCCACCAAGAAACATACATTATGTCCTAAGACAAAGGGAAGCTGCAGCGAGATGGTAGGTGGGGTGCATACATGAAATAATCAAATCTCATACCCGGTGCACCCACAAACTGGAGAACAATAACACCAAAGAAGTTCTCCCACCATTGTGAAGATTCTAATGAAAAATCAAAAGCTTTCCAGACAAGGGCAAGTTAAGAAAATTCAGAGCCACCAAACCAGCTTTACAACTAATGCTAAAAGAACTTCTTTAAGCAGGAAATACCAGGGAAAGATCTATATCAAATATACCCAAAACAATTAGCAAATGGTAAAGAATCATACATATCATAATTATATTAAATGGTTTAAATGCACCAACCAAAAGACATAGACTGGCTGGGTAGATGAAAATATGTGCATGTATACACTTCTACTTACCATATAACTCTACTAAACCCCAAATTGTATATAATTATTTTATATTGTTAGGTTAATCACATTTCCATTATGGCTTGCAATTATTTTTAACAGTTTTTTTTTTTGGTCTGATTATTGATTGTGAAAACTGATAAACATCTTTTACTATTGTGATTATTGTTCTTTTTATTGTATCACAGAAAATAATTGAATTTTTATATCACTAAAACTACCATTTAATAGAAAAACTTGTCATCACTTTTTAAAATCCATTTGCACGTTAGAATTATCCTGAAATTTTTGCAAAATACAAATGCCCAGGTATTGTTTTCTTTCTCCAAATCTCTAGACATGAGTCTAATGAGCAAGCATGTTCAGAAACCAACTAGACTATATGGTGATCTTTTATTTTTATCTAGTTTGTTTCATTCTTTCTATTTCATATTCAGTGCTCCCATTTTATTTAGTTTATGTTTTCCAATCTCTTAATCTCTTTTTGTTGTTGTTCTTTCTTTTCAAGCTTTAACTATATGTAGTAGAAAAGTTTCTATATAACATGTATAGTATGCATAGTATATATTTTAGAAAACATGAATTTTTGCTTAGCCCAAAAATTTATGATATTTTGGTTTCACTTATTTAAATAAGTATGAATACAATGCTAGATGTCTAATTTATATTCCCTTAAAACTCTGATATATTTCTATTTATTCTGGCATCTAATATTACTTCTAGAAGTCTAGAAAGCTTATTATTTTAATGATTTAAGAAATTTTTGAATGAGGCTTGAAACATCTAATCCAATTCTGACAGTATGAAGAAATGCTATGTTGTAAAAAACAGCAACAACAACAAGAAGTTAACATATGATATAGTATTATTGACTGAAGTACAAATTTTATTCAAATTTCACAAAATTTTATGCTAGTGTCCTTTATTTGCTTTTATACCTTATTCAAGATTCCACATGTATTTAGCTTCAGCTGCATGCAACAAGTTCTGATAAATTCTCTTTTTATTACTATTCTATTATAAACATTTTCTAATTTTCCTTGTATGGCTTCTTAGATACATCCATTATTTAAAAATGGATATTTAATTTCCAAATACAGACAGTTTTGAAAATGTCTTTGTTATTTATTTCTCATTTTGATATTAATTTCTCATTTAATTGCTTTCTTCTCTGCAAACACCCTTTGTGCTTTTTTCAGTATGTTAACTTTACTGAAGCTTTCAGGGGCTAAGTCAAAGATCTCTCTTAGTAAATGTCACATTGCACTTGAAAATATGTGGGTTATTTTCAAATATCTTTTGATATTGATTGCTAACATAATTCCACAGTGATAAGAGAATAGACTCTGTATGATTTCAATACCTTCAAACCATGAAATTTTTGCACCTTGTTTTATATCCCTAGATATGATTTGGTGTCTCCTGGTTTATAGTCCATGGGAACTTGAGTAGAATATGTATCTTACCATTGTGAAAATCGTATAAATCTTAATTATGTTGCATTGGTTCATAGTCCTCTTCAGGTCTGCTTTATCTTTCTACTTTTCTGTCTATTCATTGTATTATTTTTTGAGAGTTTGCTATTGAAACTCCAATTAAAAATCTTAATTTATCTACTTTAAAAATTGCAATATGTACTATGTAACTTTGTTCTGTATTTTCCAAGCCTTCCATAAATATGTTAACATACTTTCATAATTTAAAAAATAAAAAAGAAAAGATTCTGAATTTAGAAAAAGAGAATCTGAATAAAATGTTATAAAAGCATTCAAATAATAAGAGCCCATTAGTAATAATTACTAAGGCTCCAAAGAAAATATATCATTTAAACTTCCTTTTATGGCTGGCTTTTCCTAAATAGAGAAAAAATAAAGAGTATTTCAAACTAAGGGAACACCCTATGCAAATGAAGAGAAGTATTTACCACTGACTATCCCAGAGCAGGCAAAAGGCACTGGAGACACTGGTTCAGTCCCTTTGTTGGGTCTCCTGGAGGAGAAATGGCAACCCATTCCAGTAATCTAGCCTGAAAACTCCTGCAGACAGAGGCTCTGGGGTCAAAATCCATGGAGTCATAAAGAGGTGAACACACAACTGAGTGCCTGAGCACACAAGCACATCCCAGAGCAGCAGCCAAAGGCCTACGGACTGTTTCAGAAGCATGTGGCAGAAGGTAAAACTGAAAGGAGGTTGAGGTTAGTTTGTGGATCCTCAGAAACACCCTAAGAAATCACTGATATATTTAATACAACTATCCTGATGTTAGTTGAAGACCATCAGATATTTTTCAGTGAAAGAATTACTATTTCCCACCCCTATTTTGTAAAGAAATGTCAAAGAATGAGGGACAGAAAAGATACAAAGAACTCAGGGAGTTGACTTTATTGGAATTATGGGTATTAGAGGAGACTCAGTTTCACATGCTTTCCACTTTTTATATTATTTTACATTAACATGATCATTGGTGTCTACACTTCAAAGAAACTAACTTCAAAGTATGCCTTCACAAATAATTTGCTGATAATAAAGTGTAAAATGCATACTTACATAGGAGAAACTTATCAGATACCATTTTGACAAAGTAAGTAAAGTTAACATCATTTATAATGGGATAACTAAAATCACGTGTCTTCTAATATGCTTTACTGAGGACACATCACTTTTGCAGTGAGTGAAAATGAAAGTGAAGTCATTCAGTCGTGTCCGACTCTTTGCGACCCCATGGACTGTAGCCTGTCAGGCCTCTCTGTCCATAGGATTTTCCAGGCAAGAGTACTGAAGTGGGTTGCCATTTCTTTCTCCAGGGGATCTGCCTGATCCAGGGATCAAACCCAGGTCTCTCGCATTGTAGGCAGACACTTTTACCATCTGAGCCACATCTATAACATGATCTAATCTAGAGGAAACATCAGACAAGTCCAAATAGAGGCTTATGCTACAAAACAACTAACCTGCAAGATAAAAGTAAAATCAATGTCTTGAAAGACAAAAGGGACAAGGGAACTCTCCTAAAATACAGGAGATGAAAGTAAAATGTGTGACCCTGGATTAGATATTCAATCAGAAGAAACATCACAACAAAGGAAATTACTGAGACAGTTTTCAAAATTTGAACACATACTATATGTTATGGAATAATATTGTACTCTGTTAAATTTTCTAATTTTAATCATTGTAATTCAGTCAGCATCAGGATAGCTGTTGTATTAAATATATTAATGACTGTCTCTTTAGAAAATACACTCCAGAGTATGGGACCATACTATCTCTATCAAATGATTCAAAAGAAAATATGGATATATTATATATAGTCTAAAATATAAGTATATATAATGTATATATATAATACATAATCTATGTATATGCACATACATATATGCATAACTATGAATAAATGCATATATACAGAGGCCAAGGAGAGAGGGAAAACAAAATAAATGTGGTTAAAGAGTAAACAATTGGAAAAATCTATACAGAAATTCTTTATTCTATTCTTGCAAATTTTCTGTAAATTTAAAATTATTTCAAAATAAATCCTTTTTAAAAGCAATATAAAATTTCAAACTCAATTAACTAAATATTTCTTACTTCCTTATTATACCTTCCATTTCAAATACATAAGTAACATCACCTAAACTTGGCTATAGGATTAATCAAATATAAACTATTAAGTTCTAACCTTCTGTATATATAGGAAATTTTGTGAAACATATTCAATTTTGATTTTGGAGTATATAAAGAAATTTCTATATAGTTGTTACTTCTAATTCTACAGTTAATATATAGTTAAGGCATTGTCTTTAACCCTCTTGCATCTTTCAAATAGTGATTAGAAGTTGATAATTTTCTTAAGTAGTGTTGTTCTGAATTGAAAATGATTGAATTTTGATGCTGTCAGTAACATAATTCAGTATCTGGAATATTAATTTGATGAAAACCTCAGTGCATCTTTAAATGGTTAAGGCAATTAAATCAAGGTGTCATGAACCATTTAGAAAAAGTGCATATTTTTATTTCCTTTAAGTCTAGAAATTTAACTGGGATTCATCGAAATTTGTGGAGAGACAGAGAAGGAGAGGAGGAGAAAAGATAGAGAAGGGAAGGGAAGGGAGCAGAGAAAAAGGGAAAGAGAGGAGCAGGAAAGAATCATAAGCAAGGATATGTATTTATTTTTCTCTGCTATGGTTTTTCCAGTGATCATGTATGGATGTGAGAGTTGGACTGTGAAGAAAGCTGAGCGCTGAAGAATTGGTCCTTTTGAACTGTGGTGTTGGAGAAGACTCTTGAGAGTCCCTTGGACTACAAGGAGATCCAACCAGTCCATTCTAAAGGAGATCAGTCCTGGGTGTTCGTTGGAAGGACTGATGCTGAAGCTGAAACTCCAATACTTTGGCCACCTCATGAGAAGAGTTGACTCATTGGAAAAGACTCTGATGCTGAGAGGGATTGGGGGCAGGAGGAGAAGGGGATGACCGAGGATTAGATGGCTGGATGGCATCACTGACTTGATGGACATGAGTTTGAGTAAACTCTGGGAGTTGGTGATGGACAGGGAGGCCTGGCGTGCTGCAATTCATGGGGTCGCAAAGAGTCAGACACGACTGAGTGACTGAACTGAACTGGACTGAACTGAACTAGGAATACTGTCAATATGAACCATAGTATTCTACTGCAAAATACTTTAAGATCCATTAGTAAGAAATAATAAAATGCATGTATTATTTAAACAGCAATCATTAAGTATGAAGGCTATATAGAATCATGTGATGGATGCAAATATATTGGTAATACCCACTGGATATTATTCATAGATGATGTTGAACTTTTTCAGATTTAGCCTCAAAATCAGTACTCCCAGTGCCCTTGATCCTGAAAATTAACTTAGGCATAAAAGATGTAACCAATTTGCCATTTAGTTTAACAATTTACAATATAAGTAAAATATTTAGCATTAGGTTTTAGAATCAAATTGACTTGCTGCTAACATTGTTTTGCTACTTACAAGCTATATGATCTTGAAAATTTTATGTAATACCTAAAATAGCAGTTTCCGCATACGTAAAATGGGAATCATAGTATCCATGTTTCAGGGTAACAGTAATGATAAGTAAGATAATGTAAATAGTCAGTTCAGTTCAGTTCAGTCACTCAGTCGTGTCTGACTCTTTGTGACCCTATAAATAGTAGCACGCCAGGCCTCCCTGTCCCTCACCAACTCCTGGAGTTCACTCAAACTCACATCCATCGAGTTGGTGATGCCATCCAGCCATCTCATCCTCTGTCATCCCCTTCTCCTCCTGCCCCCAATCCCTCCCAGCATCAGAGTCTTTTCCAATGAGTCAACTCTTCGCATGAGGTGGCCAAAGTACCAGAGTTTCAGCTTTAGCTGAAAGAATACCCAGGACCGATTTCCTTTAGAATAGACTGGTTGGATCTCCTGGCAGTCCAAGGGACTCTCAAGAGTCTTCTCCAACACCACAGTTCAAAAGCAGCAATTCTTTGGCACTCATCTTTCTTCACAGTCCAACTCTCACGTCCATACATGATCACTGGTAAAACCATAGCCTTGACTAGATGGACCTTTGTTGGCAAAGTAATGGCTCTGCTTTTGAATATGCTATCTAGGTTGGTCATAACTTTTCCTTCCAAGGAGTAAGCATCTTTTAATTTCATGGCTGCAGTCACCATCTACAGTGATTTTGGAGCCCAAAAAATAAAATCTGACATTGTTACATTTAGCATAATTCTGGTATGTAATGGGACTTCCTGGTGGCTCAGATGGTAAAGCATCTGCCTACAATGCAGGAGACCAGGGTTCAATCCCTGGGTTGGGAAGATCTCCTGGAGAAGGAAATGGCAACCCACCCCAGTATTGTTGCCTGGAAAATCCCATGGAGAGTGGTACCTGGTAGGCTACATGTAGTCCATGAGGTCGTGAAGAGTTGGACATAACTGTGCGACCTCACTTTTACTTTCACAAGGTATGTAATAAATACTATCTCTATAGTAGGCACTGTATATTAAATGAAAGGAATAAACAAATTAATTGTTTTAAGTCTCTACTCTTAAAAGTTTATCAGAGTATGAGTAAGCACATGAGTTTCATCAAGTATTAAAACTGCTATGATTTATGTTAACACACTAAAATAACACACTAAAATATGTTATCAGTTCTACAGGCAGGTTTCAGAAAAAGTTTGACATCTAGTAAAGTATTGACTGTGAATATGGATCATAGAAGAGAGGTCAAAGAAAGTATCTTAAAGAAGACTGCATTTAAGAAATAGGTGGAAGATGATGATTCAGTGAGGAGAATGAGATCTAGAGTAACAATAGGGAAACAGATGAGATAACAGCACCAGCAACAAGGTAGAATTTGGGGGTTTCAAGTGCCATAGAGTGCCCCAGTGAGAAATGGACTAAAAATTACCGATCAATTACATGAGTAAATGCCCCCACCAAGAAGGATTTCAATGATTGAAATGGTTTAAGTTAGATTGATAAACATTAAATAGTAAATAGAGAGTGAAGACACAGTTTTCAGCTTTGAGAATTTGGGTTGTGAAGAGGCCATAGATGTGCAGTTATTCGGGTCAAAATTTGAATAGAGGCACTTATTCCTTTATTTGCACATATTCTAAAAGGACTGGAAGTTTACAAGTTTCATAAAATCGTGCTTCCTCAAGTACTTACTTTGTGAAACATAAATAATCGCAAGTTCACCAGTTTTATCTTGTGATAGCATCAACTACAGGCCACAAGGGACCTAACTCCTACCTAGTGACCACTAACCAGTTATTGCCAGCCTGCCCATTCCCTCAGGAAAGGAGACTGTCAACATCTACTTCTATAGCAGTCTGTTAAAAATCATTTTTAAATTAATACATTTCTTAAATATAATTACGTTACTTGCCAGCTTAAATTATTTCAAGCCCATTAGCATTCATTTTCTGAAATACTGTACTACATACACTACTTACTTTTCTACATGCATCTCCCTCAGTACTTCTCCTTCTACTCTGCCCTTTCATTTTATTGCTGTGACTTACTGTCTGTCATGTTGCTGTTTTATTTCACTAAGATGCACTGAATGCATGTATGGATTCTGGATGCTTGGTACGCCTGAAACGTTCTTGCCACTCTATGGGAACTTCCCTCATCTACCCAGCCTCTCTTCTGAATAATTCATTACCAAATTTTCCTATCCATTATTATACCTTACACATACATATCATGATGTGTTCATCATATTTCACAGCAAATATTTGTATATCCATTTTACACTCTAGACTATGAGTTCCTCCACATTTATGTTCCACTTCTACCTAAGATAAGCCTGGAATACAGCCAATAATTGTTTTTGAAATGAAGTAATGAATCCATGCATGTGTAGAACTATATATTATATTAGCAATAATTTTAATTAAATTTCCTGATGCAGTTTTCTTCTACATAGCATATTCTTCATACCCAAAAAAGTCTTAGTTGCTTAGTTGTGTCTGACTCTTTGTGACCCCATAAACAATAGCCTGCCTGGCTCCTCTGTCCATGGAATTCAACAGGCAAGAATATTGAAGTGGGTTGTCATTCCCTTCTCCAGGGCATCTTCCCACTCCAGGGATCAAATTCTTGTCTCCTGCATTGCAGGCTGATTGTTTACCATCTGAACCGCCAGGGAAGCCCTCTTCATACAAAGACTGTAGCTAAATATTGTTATCATAAAGATGGAATTTAGTACACTGAAAAGAGCCATATTTCTCTATTATTCTAGATTTTATAGATAAATATATTTGATGACTATTATCCCTGCTGCTAAGTCACTTCAGTCGTGTCCAACTGTGTGACGCCATAGATGGCAGCCCCCCAGGCTCCCCCATTCCTGGGATTCTCCAGGCAAGAGTACTGGAGTGGGGTGCCATTGCCTTTCACCACTATTATCCCTAACCCCCCCAAAATGTTATTTTCATTGTAGGGGACTGGAATGGAAAAGTAGGGCGTGAAGAAATACCTGGAGTAACAGTCAAATTTGGCCTTGGAGTACAGAATGAAGCAGGGCAAAGGCTAATAGATTTTGCCAAGAGAATGCACTTCTCATAGCAAACACCCTCTTCCAACAGCACAAGAGAAGACACTACACATGGACATCACCAGATGGTCAGTACCAAAATCAGATTGATTTTCAATTGACTGATTGAAATCAGTCTTTGCAGCCAAAGATGGAGAAGCTCTTTGCAGCAAAAGCAAGACCAGCAGCTGACTGTGGCTCTGATCATGAACTCCTTATTGCCAAATTCAGATATAACTTGAAGAATGTAGAGAAAACCATTAGATCATTCAGGTATAGCCTAAATCAAATCCCTAACGAGTACACAGTGGAACTGAGAAATAGATTCAAGGGATTAGATCTGGTAGAGTGCCTGAATAACTGTGGATGGAGGTTCGTGACATTGTACAGGAGAAGGGATCAAGACCATCTCCAAGAAAAAGAAATGCAGAGAGGCAAAATGATTGACTGAAGAGGCCGTACAAATAGTTGTGAAAAGAAGAGAAGTGAAAGGCAAAGGAGAAAAGGAAAGATATACCTAATTAAATGCAGAGTACCAAAGGATAGCAAGGAGAGATAAGAAAAACTTCCTCAGTGATCAATCAATAAAACAGAGGAAAACAATAGAATGGGAAAGACTAGAGATCTCTTCAAGAAAGTAAGAGATACCAAGGGAACATTTCATGCAAAGATGGGCACAATAAAGGACAGAAATGCTACAGACATAACAGAAGCAGAAGATATTAAGAAGAGGTGACAAGAACACACAAAAGAACTATACAAAAAGATCTTCACAACCCAGATGGTGTTCACCTAGAGCGAGATATCCTGAAATGTGAAGTCAAGTGGGCCTTGGGAAGCAACACTACAAACAAAGCTAGTGGAGGTGATGGAATTCCAGTTGAGCTATTTCAAATCCTAAAAGATGATGCTGTGAAAGTGCTGCATTCAATATGCCAGCAAATTTGGAAAACTTGGCAGTGGCCACAGGACTGAACAAGATCAGTTTTCATTCCAATCCCTAAGAACAGCAATGCCAAAGAATGCTCAAACTACCGATAATGGAATTCATCTTACACACTAGCAAAATAATGCTCAATATTCTCCAAATCAGGCTTCAACAGTACCTGAACTGTGAACTTCCATATGTTCAAGTTGGATTTAGGAAAGGCAGAAGAAACAGATCAAATTGAAAACATCTGGTGGATCATCGAAAAACTGAGAGAGATCAAAAAAAAAAAAAAAATCTACTTCTCCTTTGACTATGCCAAAGCTTTGACTGTGTGGGTCACAATAAATTATAGAAAATTCTTAAAGAGATGGGAATACTAGACCACCTGACCTGCCTCCTGAGAAATCTGTATGCAGGTCAAGAAGCAACAGTTAGATCTGGTCATGGAACAACAGACTAGTTCTGAATCAAGAAAGGAGTATCTCAAGGCTGTATGTTGTCACCCTGCTTTTTTTTACTTATATGCGTAGTACATCATGAGAAATGCTAGACTGATGGAGCACAAGCTGGAATCAAGATTGCTGGGAGAAATATCAATAACCTCAGATATGCAGAAGACACCACCCTTGTGGCAGAAAGTGAAGAGGAACTGAAGAGCCTCTTAATGAAAGTGAAAAAGGAGAGTAAAAACGTTTGCTTAAAACAACATTCAGAAAACTAAGATCATGGTTCATCACCATCTGGTCCCATCACTTCATGGCAAATAGATGGGGAAACAATGAAAACAGTGACAGACTTTATCTTTTGAGGCTCTAAAATCACTGCAAATGGTGACTGCAGCCATGAAATTAAAAGACACTTGCTCCTTGAAAGAAACATTATGACCAGCCTGGACAAAATATTAAAAGCAGAAACATTACTTTGCCAATAAATATTCCTCTAGTCAAAGCTATGGTTTTTCAGTAGTCATGTATGGATGTGAGAGTTGGACTATACATCAAAGAATTGATGCTTTTGAACTGTGCTGTTGGAGAAGACTCTTTAGAGTCTGTTGGACAGCAAGGAGATCCAACCAGTCCATCCTAAAGGAAATCAGTCCTGAATATTCATTGGAAGGACTTTTGATGAAGCTGGAACTCCAATATTTTGGCCACCTGATGCAAAAAAATGATTCATTGGAAAAGACCCTAATGCTGGGAAAGATTGAAGGCTGGAGGAGAAGGGGACCACAGAGGATCAGGTGGCTGGATGGCCTCACTGACTCAATGGACATGAATTTGAGTAAGCTCCAGGAGTTGGTGATGGACAGGGAAGCCTGGCATGCTGCAGTCCATGGGATCATAAAGAGTTGGACACGACTGATTGACTGAACTGAACTTATCCCTAAAATAACTTATTCATATTTAACTAATGTTATCCTGTCAAATAAAACCAATCTAATTTTCAAGACCATCCAAGCCAGAAAAGCTTGACAACATAACAAAGGCTATATTTTCAATGAAATCATCCAGCTCCACATTAAATATGGTTTATTATTTTCCAGTTAGTATAAATAAGAAAATCCATATGTACCTAGAATATATTTCCAATTATGCTCTGGGAAATTTGATCATAGGACTTCAAAAATCCCTGCCTTAGAGCTTTCTCTTTTGACATGGGCTCTCAATTTCCTCAGTGCTAGAGTGACGGCATGTAATTCTTCTGTGCTACCTTGATAATAAATGCATTCAATCATCAATTAGGAATTAGCACACGTATGGTTTCAATTATATTGATTTATCACCAGCAACTTTTTAATACAGAATTTAGTTACAGTCTATCATGCCTTGATAATTAAAATGCACTTTGGTTTATTGTTTCTTACTGCCTTGTGGGAAAGCAAGTAAAATTATAAAAGCTTCTTGAATTGTCTGCTTATTTATTTCAGCTAATCATGAGTCAGAGTTTCCCTGTACCTAGAGCATTGTAAAATTCAGATAAATATTATCACTATCATTACCACCTCCAACTCTCTATGTATCATTTCTCCACTACAACATAATTATGAACAATGTTTTCCTTAACTACCCCATATACAGGAAAATATAACTCCTAATTCTTTTTAAGATAAGAGGCACAGCCTGGGAAAAATTTGGAGACCTTCAAAGTCAGTCGACAGAGGGCCAGTATTCTGTTTTTGCACCTGCTCCCCTCTCTTTTATAGTATTTATACCCCCTAAGCACCCAAGTCAGAACATCCACAGAGCCATTCTTCTTTTAATCCTTTACCACTAGCAAAAATGTGATGGTTTGAGTTCACGCATTATGTCTGCTGATTTATTAAATATACTTAGGGGTGAATGGGTTTCATTGTATTATCAGTCCTGGTTGTTTGCATGGTATGCCTAGGCATAAAATATTACAGGGTGAACATTTTCTCTCCTTCAAAGAACCAAGTAGGTAGTAATTTTTCCTTGTTGTCCTTGAACTATTATGACCACTTTTATGACTTTTTTGCAAAGCGTGTCATTCTGCTGTTCATGGGGTCACAAAGAGTCAGACGTGACATAGTGACTCAACAACAATGGCTTATTTCAAGTTTAAACCTAATTTCTTTATTTTAGAAGAGCATTTTGAAGTAAAAGTAATAATTCTGGAAATGACCCAGCTGCAGCTACCACAGTATTATTTCCAAAAGTTGTTGGGAGCTGGAAAATGCATATACATTTACCCCTGTGCATGTTTTTCTGGCTCCCTGTAACTAAATCTACTCTAACGAACCTTTCCAATTAATTGATAATGTCACTCTTGAGAACCTCCAACCTTTTTTTCACCAGTCTTCTTTACCCTTTTGCTCAGACAAGTCCAAGTATTCAGACCACAGTCAAAATCCCTGGATTTCCGCAATACTAGGTTTGCCCAGTCAGTCTACTGAGCTATTCAAGAGATCCAGAAAGCCCCTAGCTTTCCAGATCTGAGATAGCTAAGATGAGGGAACTAGGCTGATGCAAGGGCCTTCCTGGTGGCCCAGTTCAGTTCAGCTCAGTCGCTAAGTCGTGTCCGACTCATTGTGACCCCATGAATCGCAGCACGCCAGGCCTCCCTGTTCATCACCATCTCTCAGAGTTCACTCAGACTCACGTCCATCGAGTCCGTCATGCCATCCAGCTATCTCATCCTCGGTTGTCCCCTTCTCCTCCTGTCCCCAATCTCTCCCAGCATCAGAGTCTTTTCCAGTGAGTCAACTCTTCGCATGAGGTGGCCAAACTACTGGAGCTTCAGCTACAGCATCATTCCTTCCAAAGCAATCCCAGGGTTGATCTCCTTCAGAATGGACTGGTTGGATCTCCTTGCAGTCCAAGGGACTCTCAAGTGTCTTCTCCAACTCCACAGTTCAAAAGCATCAATTCTTCAGTGCTCAGCCTTCTTCAAAGTCCAACTCTCACATTCATACATGACCACAGGAAAAACCATAGCCTTGATTAGATGGACCTTAGTTGGCAAAGTAATGTCTTTGCTTTTGAATATGCTATCTAGGTTGGTCATAATTTTTCTTGCAAGGAGTAAGCGTCTTCTAATTTCATGGCTGCAGTCACCATCTGCAGTGATTTTGGAGCCCCCAAAATAAAGTCTGCCACTGTTTCCACTGTTTCCCCATCTATTTCCCATGAAGTGATGGGACCAGATGCCATGATCTTTGTTTTCTGAATGTTGAGTTTTAAGCCAACTTTTTCACTCTCCTCTTTCACTTTCATCAAGAGGCTTTTAGTTCCTCTTCACTTTCTGCCATAAGGATGGTGTCATCTGCATGTCTGAGGTTATTGATGTTTCTCCTGGCAATCTTGATTCCAGCTTGTGTTTCTTCCAGCCCAGCTTTTCTCATGATGTACTCTGCATATAAGTTAAATAAGCAGGGTGACAATATACAGCCTTGACGTACTCCTTTTCCTATTTGGAATCAATCTGTTGTTCCATGTCCAATTCTAACTGCTGCTTCCTGACCTGCATACAGATTTCTCAAGAGGCAGGTTAGGTGGTCTGGTATTCCCATCTCTTTCAGAATTTTCCACAGTTTATTGTGATCCATACGGTCAAAGGCTTTGGCATAGTCAATAAAGCAGAAATATATGTTTTTCTGGAACTCTCTTGCTTTTTCCATGATCCAGCAGATGTTGGCAATTTGATCTCTGGTTCCTCTGCCTTTTCTAAAACCAGTTTGAACATCAGGGAGTTCACGGTTCACATGTTGCTGAAGCCTGGCTTGGAGAATTTTGAGCAATACTTTACTAGCATGTGAGATGAGTGCAACTGTGTGGTAGTTTGAGCATTCTTTGGCATTGCCTTTCTTTGAAATTGGAATGAAAACACCTTTTCCAGTCCTGTGGCCACTGCTGAGTTTTCCAAATTTGCTGGCATATTGAATGCAGCACTTTCACAGCATGATCTTTCAGGATTTGAAACAGCTCCACTGGAATTCCATCTCCTCCACTAGCTTTGTTCGTAGTGATGCTTTCTAAGGTCCACTTGACTTCACATTCCAAGATGTATGGCTCTAGATGAGTGATCACATCATCATGATGATCTGGGTCATGAAGATCTTTTTGTACAGTTTTTCCGTGTATTCTTGCCACCTCTTCTTAATATCTTCTGCTTCTGTTAGGTCCATAGAATTTCTGTCCTTTATTGAGGCCATCTTTGCATGAAATGTTCCCTTGGTATCTCTGATTTTCTTGAAGAGATCTCTAGTCTTTCCCATTTTGTTCTTTTCTTCTATTTCTTTGCATTGATTGTTGAAGAAAGCTTTCTTATCTCTTCTTGCTATTTTTTGGAACTCTGCATTCAGATGCTTATATCTTTCCTTTTCTCCTTTGCTTTTCGCCTCTCTTCTTTTCCCAGCTATTTGTAAGGCCTCCCCAGACAGCCATCTTGCTTTTGTGCATTTCTTTTCCATGGGGATGGTCTTGATCCCTGTCTCCTGTACAATGTCATGAACCTCTGTCTATGGTTCATCAGGCACTCTATCTATCAGATCTAGGCCCTTAAATCTATTTCTCACGTCCACTGTATAATCATAAAGGATTTGATTTAGGTCATACCTGAATGGTCTAGTGGTTTTCCCTACTTTCTTAAATTTCAGTCTGAATTTGGTAATAAGAAGTTCATGATCTGAGCCACAGTCAGCTCCTGGTCTTGTTTTTGTTGACTGTATAGAGCTTCTCAATCTTTGGCTGCATAGAATATAATCACTCTGATTTTGGTGTTGACCATCTGGTGATGTCCATGTGTAGAGGCTTCTCTTGTGTTGTTGGAAGAGGGTGTTTGCTATGACCAGTGCATTTTCTTTGCAAAACTCTATTAGTCTTTGCCCTGCTTCATTCCACATTCCAAGGCCAAATTTGCCTGTTACTCCAGGTGTTTCTTGACTTCCTACTTTAGCATTCCAGTCCCCTATATTGAAAAGGACATCTTTTTTGTGTGTTAGTTCTAAAAGATCTTGCAGGTCTTCATAAAACTGTTCAACTTCAGCTTCTTCAGCATTACTAGTTGGGGCATAGACTTGGATAACTGTGATATTGAATGGTTTGCCTTGGAAATGAACAGAGATCATTCTGTCATTTTGAGATTGCATCCAAGTACTGTATTTCAGACACTTTTGTTGACCATGATAGCTACTCCATTTCTTCTGAGGGATTCCTGCCCGCAGTAGTCGATATAATGGTCATCTGAGTTAAATTCACCCATTCCAGTCCATTTTAGTCCGCTAATTCCTAGAATGTCGATGTTCACCCTTGCCATCTCTTGTTTGACCTCTTCCAATTTGCCTTGATTCATGGACCTGACATTCTAGGTCCCTATGCAATATTGCTCTTTACAGCATCGGATCTTGCTTCTATTACCAGTCACATGCACAACTCAGTACTGTTTTTTGCTTTGGCTCCATCCCTTCATTAGAAAATTAGTCAATCCTGGTGGCTCAGTGATAAATAATCTGCCTGCCAATACAGGAGATGGGGGTTCAATCCCTGAGTCAGGAAGATTCCCCTGGAGAAGGAAATGGCAACCCACTCCAGTGTTCTTGCCTGCAAAATTCCATGAATAGAGGAGCCTGGTGGACTGCAGACTATGGGGTTGCAAAGAGTCGCACTCAACTGAGCATCACCACCACCAACAGGCTGATGCAAGGCTAGCAACATCAGTTACAAATTATTGAGCAACAACTATGCCTGGGCCGAATTCTTTAAATCTGGTAGCTATGTAATTCACACAGCACCACTTCCAAGTAGGTCTCAGCTTTATTAGATTTTAAAGAAACTGAGGTTCAGAAGCTTGAATTTCATTTAACTAGCAAGTAATCAGAGATTAAACTCAAAGCCAGATTTACCTTACTCCATAGCCATTCTTTTAAAGATTACCTTTTATTTACTTCTTAGGTAAGGGAAGATTGTGTAGAAGGGAAAACAGGTCCCAATCTTATTGTGTAGTTGTAGGGACAGAAAGAATAGAACTCTAACAGTAGAAGAGTCAGATTCAGACCTTGGAGGCGGGGGCCATAGCTATGGGGTTAGAACGAAGACGGAGTGGGTTCAGTTCTAGACCGCCGCAGTAAAGTGAATATATTTAACCTAAAGTCTCCAGCTGCATTAGCCCCTCACAAGAGACTCAGTTTGTCTCTGCTCTTTTCTAGCTATCAAAGAAGATGGCATCTTCCTCCAACAGAAGGATGTTTTATCTACATTGGATATCTATCACCACCTTCATTAATTATCTTAGCTAGATCTTCCAAATAACTTGCTGCAGCTTTTACATCAGCACTTGGCTGCTTCACCTTGCACTTTGGTGTTATGGAGATGGCTTCTTTCCTTTGGCCTCATGAACCAACTTATGCTAGTTTCAAGATTTTCTGAAGTTTCTTCATCTCTCTTATTAACCTTGACAAAATCTAAGACAGAGAATTAGGGCCTTTTTCTTAATTAGCCTTTGGTTTAAGGGAATGTTATGGCTGCTTTGACCTTCTATCCAGACCACTGAAATTTTCTCCATATCAACACCAAGGCTGCTTGCTGTCTTGCTTTCCTGTCATTTGTGTGTCCACTGAAGTACCACTTTTAACTTCCTTCAAGAACTTTGCCTTTGCATTCACAATCTGGTTTGACACAAGAGACCTAGCTTTCAGCCTATCTCAGCTTTGGACATGCCTTCCTCACTGAGTTTAATTATTTCCAGCTTTTGATTTAAAGTGAGACAAGTGGGACCCTTCCTTTCACTTGAACAATTAGAGGCCATTGTACAGTTGTTAATCAGCCTAATTTCTGTGTCTCAGAGAATAGGGAGGCCTGAGGAGAGAGAGGAAGATGGGAGTAACTGATTGGGGGAGTCGTCAGGACACACACAGCGTTTAAGTTTGCTGTCTTACACGGGTGCAGCTCACTGTGCCTCAAAATAATCGCAATAGTAATATTAAAGATCACTGATCACAGATCACCATAACAAGTCTAATGATAATGAAAAGTGTGAAATATTGAGAAGACTACCACAACGTGATATGCAGACACAAAGTAAACAAATGTTGAAAAATAGTGCCAACAAACTTGTTAGAGGTAGGGTTGCCACAGAACTTCAATTTGTTAAAAACAAAAAAGCAGTAAAACCCCATAATATCAGAAAATCTCAATAAAGATAAGTACAATAAAATAAAGTGTGCTTGCAATGAAGATTAAGTTTTATGTGATATCAGATAAAATTGTCAGCACTACCAGTCATGAAAGTATGAAAGAAGTTACAAAGAGAAGAGCTATAGAATTTTAGCTTGGGTATGTAAAATTATAATCATCTGTTGTCCATTCAGGTTTAATTACCATGTAGCACAACAGCAATTATGCATATCATTAAATAGATGCTAGATTAAATTATGTACATTTTATTTGATCAAAGCAGTAAAATGGAGTTTGCAGTATGTTCGGTGCAGTATATTTGTGGCTCATGTAACATAATAACTTACTCAAAGTAAAATAATATTAGAAGATGTGTTGATTATGAAGCTTCATAATATTGTGTTGGCTGATCAATTTTATAACCTTATATAAGCAGTGGAAATGCAGCTGTTAATCTGGTTATATGTTATCTACTCTGATAAACAGAAAGAAAATATCTTCCTTAATGGAAGAATTGATGTCTGGCAATTATCTTCAAATCTCAGCTTTTAACACTGTTACCATTTTCTGATACCACTCAAAATAATGAATTTATTTTATCTAGGAAAGAAAAATAAAACTAAGGGAATTTTGGCTAATATCATGTGGAAGGTAGATATGATCTTTACTATATATATATATATATATATATATAACTTCTGTATTTAAAATTCTTATTTTAATTTCATAATAGAGTATTGTAGAACCAGCATATCTATGCTATTACACATCAATTGAATGAAGTATTGCAATGTACTGGTGACACTTGTGAGCCCTGGGGAAACGGGAGATTAAACCCTTAGTTTTTGTTCTTCAAACTATGTAGCCTTCATGTGTGAACTTCAGTTTCCTCGTCTTTAGAATGCTCATTAATAATAGTACCAGTTAGTGTCTACTGCATGAGATCTCTGGGAAGACTGCAATAAACAGTCCATTTAATGCACTCAGTCCTGTTCCTAACACACAGAAAGTGATCAAACAATGTAACCAACTATTACTGAGTGTTTTTATTTTTTTCTCATTTGTCTTGCTCAATCTCCTTTAAGTCTGTCTGACATTTTACAAATTAAAAGGAAAACTAAATGTACAAAACTGATCAATTGACAGGTGTTCATATAAAAATATTCAAAATATAGCTTTACAAAAAGAAAAGAGCACTGTTGAATAAAACTGGCCATTCCAAAGCTAGCACGAGTTCTCCTGCCTGCTGCTCAAGCCCCAAATGGATACTGTGACAGATTTCTAGTGCCATACCAATGAAGAATCTTGGGGGAAAAAAATGGGGAGGAAGGATGGATAAAGAAATCTGAGAATATGCTTTAAAGTAAGGTTAATAGCACATAGGGCATGACTGTAAAGTACTGTTGAGAGAAGTAACACATGTCATTAATTAATTATTTGGGGGCCTCAATTTTATCATTTGTAAACTGAAAGATTTAACCTAAAATGATTAATAAGGTCCAGTCTCCTCTTCCTCTCTAATATTCTAAGAATCTAAGAAAAAACTAAAATTCTATGATCTAAAATAGGGAAAGAATTGTTCTAGATTATTCAAAAAAATCAGACATAATTCATAGAAGTTACAAGGAGGCAAACTTTTAATTCCATTGTAAAGCAGAAATTTCAGACAACAAAAACAGAAAAGAGAGCTAGATAATCATTATTGGTTGTTTGGTTGGTTGGCTGGTTTAGTTGCTAAGTCTTGTCCCTAATTCTTGTGACCCCATGGACCATAGCCTGCCAAGCTCCTCTGTCCATGGAGATAGGATTTTTAAACACATGAGCAGTGATTTCTAAGTAGGTAATTAGAAAAGTGAGTTTTGTCATCACATCCAGCTTCTACCATATATATTCAAGTTAAATAAAGGATTCCTGGACATGGAGCAACAGACTGGTTCCAAATAGGAAAAGGAGTACTGTCAAGGCTGCACATTGTTACCCTGCTTATTTAATTTCTATGCAGAGTACATCATGAGAAACGCTGGGCTAGAAGAAGCACAAGCTGGAATCAAGATTGCCGGGAGAAATATCAATAACCTCAGATATGCAGATGACATCACCCTTATGGCAGAAAGTGAAGAGGAACTCAAAAGCCTCTTGATGAAAGTGAAAGAGGAGAGCGAAAAAGTTAGCTTAAACTCAACATTCGGAAAATGAAGATCATGGCATCTGGTCCCATCACTTCATGGGAAATAGATGGGGAAACAGTGGAAACAGTGTCAGACTTTATTTCTGGGGGCTCCAAAATCACTGCAGATGGTGATTGTAGCCATGAAATTAAAAGATGCTCAATCCTTGGAAGGAAAAGTTATGACCAACCTAGATAGCATATTAAAAACCAGAGATATTACTTTGCCAACAAAGGTCCATCTAGTCAAGGCTATGGTTTTTCCAGTGGTCATGTATAGATGTGAAAGTTGGACTGTGAAGAAAGCTGAATGCTGAAGAACTGATGTTTTTGAACTGTGGTGCTGGAGAAGACTCTTACGGGTCCCTTGGACTGCAAGGAGATCCAACCAGTCCATCCTAAATGAGATCAGTCCTGGGTGTTCATTGGAAGGACTGATGCTGAAGCTGAAACTCCAATACTTTGGCCACCTCATGCGAAGAGTTGACTCATTGGAAAAGACCCTGATGCTAGGAGGGATTGGGGGAGGGAGGGAGAAAGGGACGACTGAGGATGAGATGGTTGGATGGCATTACAGACTCGATGGACATGAGGTTGAGTAAATTCTGGGAGTTGATGATGGACAGGGAGGCCTGGCGTGCTGCAGTTCATGGGGTCACAAACAGTAGGACACGACTGAGCAGCTGAACTGAACTGAACATTATTTATGGGACTTTCCAGGTGGCACTACTGGTAAGGAACCTGCCTGCCAATGTAGAAGACATAAGAGACGTGGGTTCAATCCCCGGATCAGGAAGATTCCCCTGGGGGAGGGCATAGCAACCCACTCCAGAATTCTTGTCTAGAGAATCCCGTAGACAGAAGATCCTGGTGGGTTACAGTCGTGTCACAGAGTCAGACACAGCTGATGATGCTTAGCATGCACACACACATAAGGATTCCTGAAAATAAAGATTCAGGAGTATTTATCTGCATCTTTTTTATAGTGCACATCAAAACAAGATAAATTTACTCAGAAATTTACTTGAAATCAGATATTCTCTACCTGATATACTTGGACCCCAAGAATAAGGGATCAAAAGATAAACTTTGAAATTGCATTTTAAAATTATGTGCACGTGCATTTTTCAGGGAGGAATGTCCTTCATTTTCATAAGCTTCTCAAACAAAGCAATACTGGAATCTGAATCACTGATTTAATTGATACTTTCTGTTATACAAAAAGCTAGAAGATAAAGCCAGGGCATAAAATAAGAAACTTCTAAAATGGATTTTATTAAAAACATTTATCTGCAGGCTTTTTTTTTTTCACTAAATGCTTTTTGACAAAGCCTATTTAAAATGAACTGACAGATTAGATTTGAAAAATGATCAAGTGAGTGTAGTGATTAAATATCTAACAACTTTTAAAGTCATATCTGATAAACCAAAATAGATGAAAATATTTCTGTCAGCTGATTATCTCACTGTGCTTGGCTTTCTTATCTTGTTTTGATGTGCACTATAGAAAAAGATGTAGATAATTATTCCTGAATCCTTATTTTCATCTCCAAAAATGATGAATCATTGAATGATGAATGTAGCTCCTATTAATTAAAAAAAAAAGCTAGAAATATTCCTATTTGAACTAAAATTGCCAAAAGAAAGCAAGTTGCCATTATGACAATATTCTTTTTCCCAATGTATGTATGTATGTGTGCCTCATATCAGAAAGAGAGATGTCCTACCTAGTTTTTAAATTATGTGAGAGCATGTAATTGTAACAGAGTTGGACACGACTGAGTGACTGAATACAACAGAAAATATAATTGTCTACCCATTTAAAAGAGCAAGAACAGGCCTGAAGGAATGTTAGGCAAGGAGGTCAACCTTCCCTGATATGCCATTCATTTCGAATAACATTGGCAATGCAAAGTAGAGACAGTACTGCCAAAGTCAATATCCCAGATCTCT
This sequence comes from Nanger dama, assembly GCA_917880005.1. Lineage (NCBI taxonomy): Eukaryota > Metazoa > Chordata > Mammalia > Artiodactyla > Bovidae > Nanger > Nanger dama. The sequence continues at coordinate 19,540,980 of CAKJTW010000008.1, read as the reverse complement.
ATGTCTGTGCAACAGCTTTCTCTGTACTAATAGTGTTTATGCCATCTGTCTGTTTTCAATTAAAGTCCATTTTTGATTCAATGACCAGATGTTCCACATTGTGGGGCAGTTACCCTCTCCCTCTGCCTCAAAATTAGTATATTTACTCTCCTGTTAATGCTGTTTGCTTTATCTTTTCTATCCCTTGAATTTTTGCAGGTTGTGAAATACATTTTCTATTTCTTCCTTTAGATTTTAGCCTATAAAGTCAGTCTTATAAATGTGCTCATATATCTAATTTTGGTTAATGATTTTTCATTCAGAATGTCTATTTGACTTTTCATATAATGGCTATCTGAATAAAATTTTCAACTTTAAATATTCTGCATAAGTAATACCTTTTAAATTAAAACCACTAAATATGTAAATCTTCAAGGAAGGTCAAAAGACTATGTCAATCACATTTTCTGTGCTTTATTACTTTTAAATATTTTCTGATTTCTATTCATAAACCTTATATAGTACCAATCCTAACTATTTGAAAAACCAACTTTGATAATTTTTAGTTAATAAAATAAAACCCCAAAATTGTAAAGCTTAGAATATATTGCAATCTCATTTTCTCCTCAGATTTTATTGATTTTTCTAATATGGAAGAAAATTTTTCCAAAACTGTTCTTGATGGTTTGGAGGGCATTATTATTCTCAAACCTTTGGCATGCTACCATTTCATGAATGATAGATATATAACAGCTGTAATTTTTGTCTTCTGCTTTGTCATTGACATTAGCAAACAAGTTGGAACCTCTTTGGAAATGCCTCTATGCTTACTATATAATAATGGGCAATTTGAATGTCCTTTCTGGCATAAGGGCCAGTTTCTAACTTTCTCTCACATCTATAGAGGTCTGGCTCTAGAAAAAGCATTGTTTGGTAAAGAAGCAAAAATAATAATATTTTAGGCAGTACAACAATGAAAAGATAATGTCAACCTTAAAATGCCCCTCAGAACATGGGTCCACTACTGTACTGGCTGCCTGAGTAAAGTTACTTTATAGCAGAGATTTTGACTAGATTAAATCCACATATTTCAGTTTCTCATTTCATTTCCCATGTCGTACATAGAACTATGTATTTGAATTTTTAAAACCTTGATATGAGGGGGAAATGTGTGTTTTGTTATCAGTGTTTATTTAGTTCTCTATTCTAAGCTTTCATTCTCCCTTAGTGGACACTTGGCTCCTCTCACATCCACATCCAATGGTATCAGATTCTCCCCTGAAGTTTCCATAGATCCTAATTTTTTCCACTTTAAAGGTCAGGATTAAGTGTTAGGTCCCCCAAAGAACTTTATGAACTATTGCAGCTGAGGGATTGCTGCCTCCTCTGTACTCTTCATACATTCCTTGTGGCAGTGTACACTTAATATGATGGAATATACTGGAAGATAGCTTACTTCTTTTATGCATTTTAAATCCCATGTTGGGGGATAAAGTTTATCTATGAGCTTTCCCATAACATCTAGTACAATTTCAAGAATCCTTTGTGAATTGAATTGATAGATTGTTTTCTCAGCCTGTGTTTAGCTGAGTTTCCTCGTGCTCTGAACTCTTTCCACAGGTAACACTCAACTATTTCTGATTCAGTCATTGAGATCCTGCTATGTTACAGAAATTATTCTAATAAAATAATTCATGATAAAGTGTTAATAGCCATAAATTTTTCCTTTCTTAAAAGGCATTTTAATTTTAACTCAATCTTAATTTTTTTAAACCTAAAATATTTACAGAAAAGGATTTCCAAGTCCAAAGATAGGGTAAATAGGAGGGTCTTTGGGATTTAAACATGACACTATCACATAATGTTGCCTCCTTTCCTTCAGGTAAAGCTGCTACAATTTGCTTTAAATCAAATCATATTCCAACCTGCCAATGCAAGAGACAAAACAGACACAGTTGGATCTCTGTGGGAAGATCTGCTAGAGTAGGAAATGGCAACCCCTTCCAGTATTCTTACCTGGAAAATTCTATGGGCAGAGGAGCCTGGTGGGCTATGGTCCATGAGGTAGCAAAGAGTTGGACAGGACAGCAACTGAGTACACATTCACGCATACTTTAAATATTGTAGGGCTGTTTACACAAAGACTATTAAAGTCTGCTGTAAATGATTCCATTAAACTTCATTACAAGCATTAAGTATTGATTTCAAACTTTAGCTTATGTAAAATAAATCACCCTGAGTTTTTTAAATACAGATTTTTCTCCCCAACCCCCAGAAACTTAATTTTATAAGTAAGAGCTTCAGGAATCTCAATTTTCACAAAGACCTAGTTGAGTCTGATACTGGTAGTCTGACACTGGCAGAGGACCATCCAGGGAGAAATGCTGCTTTAGATGATCTAAAGATGATGCCCCTAACATTAAAATTTATTGCCCAAGAACAGTGATTAACACATTTTTATGTTCTTCAGATTTTATTTTTATTTTATCCAATTCCATAAAATATGAATATAATGTGCTATAAAATTTTGATGCAGAAAGAATAGAAAATAGAAGCTGAAATCTCAAAACTGAAAGCAGTGAAATTATAAAAGTATGCATTTACCCACATTTCATAGAAATTTTATAGTTAAGAGTAAAACATTAAAAGTTTTTAAGAATATATATTACAATAAAGGCTTAAGCATAAATTTTAAATATACCTATTTTTATGTTTAGTAAATATAAATTGTGTTTTTCACAGTGAAAAGTGGAAAAATACTGAGTTTCATTACTGGGGGCTTTTTATTAAATTTGTAGTTCCTTTGTGTGATATCAAATTATAGATTTGAAAAAACCCATTGTTTTCAACAATGCTATGGTGAATCTTAGAGGCATTCATTTTCTGATTCAAAGGAAAAAGCTACCATAGTGCCCCCAGACTGATGAAATTTTCAGTTAATGGATTAACAAATGAATTTTTCCATAATTCTCATTTCAACTATATCTACTATTGCATTCTCTAATCTTAAGTGGTTAGATTAAAACTCCCACTCTTGCCCATATCTTACTTAAATTTCATGGATCATGAGTAAAAGCAAGAAAGATGGGAATATATTGAAAGGGAAAATTATCTTTCTTTTTATAATTCTTTCATTTCATGTCAATTCATTGAGACAGTTCTTAACAACTCCCCACTATGTGCTAGGCATATCTTTGGAACTGGAGATAAAGTGAAGACAATAAATGGTATTTTGATTCTCAAAGAAATTAAATTCTCATTAAAGAAATAGAGTAATAAATTCTAGATGAGGAAGAGGGAAATGGCAGTGAACGCTATTCAGATAATTAACAAATGCTATATGGTTGAGATTCAAAGAGAGTCCAGATACTATGTTGATTCATTTGGTGAAGAGAGGTAATTCTATGCTGAGTATCAATGTCCAGGTAGAGTCAGCCATGGTGTGACCAAAAGCAGAGCATCTTAGACAGTAGCTTGAAAGAATACTTAAAGTAAGATTGTTCTGTTCTGTTAGAAAAATAAAAGGAGTTAGAGTGATTAAGCACAGTAGATGAGGGGAAACATGTAAATAGGTCAGGAGATAGGCAGAAGCCAGGTCATGTAGAGTTTGTAAACCAGGATAAGTTGAAATTTTGTTCTATGACCAATGGAAGTCATTGAGAGTTTGAGTTTAAAGCAAAAGAAAACCATGACCTAATTTACTTTTAGATAAATTCTGCTGGCTGCTCTGCAAAGAAGCAGATAAGAGGACAAACAGAAAGGTGAATTAGAAAACTATGAAAGAAAGACGATGGCTTTGACCATGGTGGTAATTCTGACATAAAATGAAATAGACTAAGTTAGGATATATATAAATGAATTTAGTGTACGCTTTCAGTTATTAAATAAATCATATTCTGACAAAGCAGATAGGACTGGAGATGTATGGTGAGAGAGAGACATATAAATCATGACTTTAGATAAGCACTGTTCAATAAAATCTTCTGTAACGATGGAAATGTTCTATATCTGGGCTGTCTAATATACTAGCCTCTACCCATGTGGCTACTGAGCACTCAAAATGTGACTACTGAAACTGAGAAATTTATTAATAATTTTTGTGTTATTTAATTTTAATTAATTTGAATTTAAATACAGTTAGGTCCCATAAATACAAACAAGTTCCATTCTGAGAGTGTGTTCATAAGTCCAGTTTGTTTCTGAGTTCCAAAGTTAGCCTAGGTACCAAATTAACACAATTGGCTATATAGTACTTTACTGTAATATGTTTATAATATTTTCCACATAATGCATAAAAAACAAACATAAAAAAATTAAGAAAACATTTTTAATCTTACAATACAATATCCCAAAAGCACAGTAGTACCAGAAACATCACTGCTGCTTTTATGCTTGCTTCTGGACTTGCTGGGCTTGAAATAAAGATACCATACTACTGTACTCTATACAGTACTATAAAATAAGGTACACAAAAGCACAACCACTTGTAGAGGAGACATACACATGACAATGTACACCAGACAACGTGAACTAACTTACATGACGGACACATGAGTGCACGTTCACATATTTGAAAGTATGCAACTTGAAGATTCAGATTCAGGCGACAGAGATCAAATTGCCAACATCCACTGGATCATTAAAAAAAAAAAAAAAAAGTTCCAGGAAAACATCTATTGACTATGCCAAAGCCTTTGACTGTGTGGATCACAATAAACTGTGGAAAATTCTGAAAGAGATGGGAATACTGAACCACCTAACCTGCCTCTTGAGAAACCTCAATGCAGGTCAGGAAGCAACAGTTAGAACTGGACATGGAACAACAGACTGGTTCCAAATAGGAAAAGGAGTACGTCAAGGCTGTATACTGTCACCCTGCTTATTTAACTTATATGCAGAATACATCATGAGAAACGCTGGACTGGGCTGAAGGAAGCACAAGCTGCAATCAAGATTGCCGGGAGAAATATCAATAACCTCAGATATGCAGATGACACCACCCTTATGGCAGAAAGTGAAGAGGAACTCAAAAGCCTCTTGATGAAAGTGAAAGAGGAGAGTGAAAAAGTTGGCTTAAAGCTCAACATTCAGAAAATGAAGATCATGGCCTCTGGTCCCATCACTTCATGGGAAATAGATGGGGAAACAGTGTCAGACTTTATTTTTGGGGCTCCAAAATCACTGCAGAAGGTGATTGCAGCCATGAAATTAAAGATGCTTACTCTTTGGGAGAAAAGTTATGACCAATTTAGATAGCATATTAAAAAGCAGAGACATTAACTATGCCAACAAAAGTCCGTCTAGTCAAGGCTATGGTTTTTCCAGTGGTCATGTATGGATGCAAGAGTTGGACTGTGAAGAAAGCTGAGCACCAAAGAATTGCTGCTTTTGAACTGTGGTGTTGGAGAAGACTCTTGAGAGTCCCTTGGACTACAAGGAGTTCCAACCAGTCCATTCTAAAGGAGATCAGCCCTGGGTGTTCTTTGGAAGGAATGATGCTAAAGGTGAAACTCCAGTACTTTGGCCACCTCATGCTAAGAGTTAACTCATTGGAAAAGACTCTGTTGCTGGGAGGGATTGGGGATAGGAGGAAAAGGGGACCACAGAGGATGAGATAGCTGGATAGACATAAGTTTGAGTGAACTCCGGGAGATGGTGATGGACAGGGAGGCCTGGCATGCTGCGATTCATGGGGTCACAAAGAGTTGGACATGTCTGAGCGACCGAACTGAACTGAACTGAACTGTATAACCACATGCAAGTAGTGGCTACCATACTGGATAGCACAACTCTCGAAAATTGGTTTGAGCAAATGAGTGAACTGTAGTGCCCTTTACTGAAATGAGCAAGAGTAAGAGAAGAAAAGCAGACTTGGAATAGAAATCAAGAGTTCTATGTGGATCATGTTAATTTTTATATACCTAGTGGTTATCCATGTGGATATATCAAGTAGTAGGCAGAGTATGGAAATCTGAAGTTCCTGGGAAGATAAGGAATAGAGCTATGTATTTGAAAACTATTAACACAGAGATCATATTTATACCCTTAAAACTCAATAGAGTCATCTAGGGAGAGTATATAAAGAGGGCTCAATGACAGAGGTTAGCATTCTAACATATGACAGTCAAATAAAATAGAATCCAGCATAAGACACTGAGAAAGGAAAGTCATTCTCATCAGATATACATTGAAATAGAGCCAAATATGGAGAAGGCAATGGCAACCCACTCCAGTACTCTTGCCTGGAGAATCCCATGGACGGAGGAGCCTGGTAGGCTACAGTCCATGAGGTCGCTAAGAGCCAGACACAACTGAGCAACTTCCCTTTCACTTTTCACTTTCATGCATTGGAGAAGGAAATGGCAACCCACTCCAGTGTTCTTGCCTGGAGAATCTCAGGGACAGAGGAGCCTATTGGGCTGCCATCTGTGGGGTCACACAGAGTTGGACACAACTGAAGCGACTTAGTAATAGCAGCAGCAGCAGAGCCAAACAAGGCCAAGGACCTTGGCTCTTCAAGTCGAGTCATTCCTTTGGGTAGTATACTCATTTTCACTATAGTGATTCTTCTGATCCATGAACATGGTATATTTCTCCATCTATTTGTGTCATCTTTGATTTTTTTTTCACCAGTGTTTTACAGTTTCCTATATATAGGTCTTTTTTTTTCTTTAGGTAGATTTATTCCTAAGTATTTTATTCTTTTCATCACAATAGTGAATGGAATTGTTTCCTTAATTTCTCTTTTTGTTTTCTCATTCTTAATGTATAGGAATGCAAGGGATTTCTGTGTGTTAATTTTATATCCTTAAACTTTACTATATTCATTGATTAGCTCTAGTAATTTTCTGGTGGTGTCTTTAGGGTTTTCTGTGTAGATGATCATGTCATCTGCAAGCAGTGAGAGTTTTACTTCATCTTTTCCAATCTGGATTCCTTTTATTTCTTTTTCTTCCCTGATTGCTGTGGCTAAAACTTCCAAAACTATGTTTAATAGTAGTGAGAATGGGCCCCCTTGTCTTATTCCTGACTTTAGGGAAATGTTTTTAATTTTTCACCATTGAGATTAATGTTTGCTGTGGGTTTATCATATATGGTTTTTATTATGTTGAGGTATGTTCCTTCTATGCCTGCTTCCTGGGGGTTTTTAATCATAAATGGATGTTGAATTTTGTCAAAGGTTTTCTCTGCATCTATTGAGATAATCATGTGGTTTTTATCCTTCAATTTGTTAATGTGGTATATCACATTGATTGATTTGCAAATACTGAAGAATCCTTGCATCCTTGGGATAAAGCCCACTTGGTCAAGATGTATGATCTTGTTAATATGTTGTTGGATTCTGTTTGCTAGAATTTTGTTGAGGATTTTTGCATCTATGTTCATCAGTGATATTGGACTGTAGTTTTCTTTTTTGTGGCATCTTCGTCTGGTTTTGGTATTAGGGTGATGGTGGCATCATTGAATGAGTTTGGCAGTTTACCTTCCTCTGTAATTTTCTGGAAGAATTTGAGTATGATAGGTAGTAGCTCTTCTCTAAATTTTTGGTAGAATTCAGCTATAAAACCATCTGGTCCTGGGCTTTTGTTTGTTGGAAGATTTTTTATTACAGTTTTTATTTCCATGCTTGTGATGAGTCTGTTAAGATTTTGTATTTCTTCCTAGTTCAGTTTTGGAAGGTTATGCTTTTCTAAGAATTGGTCTGTTTCTTCCAAGTTGTCCATTTTGTTGTCATATAGTTGCTGATAGTGGTCTCATGATCCTTTGTATTTCTGTGTTGTCTGTTGTCATTTCTCCATTTTCATTTCTAATTTTGTTGATCTGATCCTTCTCCCTTTTTTTCTTGATGAGTCTGGCTAGTGATTTGTCTATTTATCTTCTCAGAGAACCAGCTTTTAGTTTTGTTGATTTTTGCTATAGTCTCCTTTGTTTCTTTTTCATTTATTTCTGCCCTAATTTTTATGTTTCTTTCCTTCTACTAACCTAACCCTGGGGTTCTTCATTTCTTCTTTATCTAGTTACTTTTGGTGTAAAGTTGGTTATTTATTTGATTTTTCTCTTGTTTCTTGAGGTAAGCTTGTATTGCTATGAACCTTCCCTTTAGCACTGCTTTCAATGAACCCCATAGGTTTTGGATCAATATAGTGAAAATAAGTATATGACCCAAAGCAATCTAAAGATTCAATGCAATCCCTATCAAGCTACCAATGGTATTTTTCACAGAACTAGAACAAATAATTTCACAATTTGTATGGAAATATAAAAACAATCTTGAGATTGTTTAGAAAGAAGCACTCTTGAGAAAGAAGAATGGAACTGGAGGAATTGACCTGGCTGACTTCAGACTATACCACAAAGCTACAGTTATCAAGACAGTATGGTACTGGCACAAAGACAGAAATATAGATCAATGGAACAACATAGAAAGTCCAGAGATAAATTCACACACCTATGGACAGCTTATCTTTGACAAAGGAGGCAAGACTATATAATGGAGACTAGAAAATCTCTTTAACAAGTGGTGCTGGGGAAACTAGTCAAACACCCATGAAAGAATGAAACTAGAACACTTCCTATACCATACACAAAAATAAACTCAAAATGGATTAAAGATCTAAATGTAAACCAGAAACTATAAAACTCCTAGAGGAAAACATAGGCAAAACACTCTCTGACATAAATCACAGCAGGATACTCTATGACCCACCTCCCAGAATAATGGAAATAAAAGAAAAAAAAAAAAAAATGGGACCTAATTAAACTTAAAATCTTTTGCACAACGATGGAAAGTATAAGCAAGGTGAAAAGACAGCCTTCAGAATGGGAGAAAATAATAAGAAATGAAGCAACTGACAAAGCAGTTGCAGCAATGAAATTAATAGACGCTTACTCCTTGGAAGGAAAGTTATGACCAACCTAGATAACACATTAAAAAGCAGAGATATTACTTTGCCAACAAAGGTCTGTCTAGTCAAGGCTATGGTTTTTCCCAGTGGTCATGTATGGATGTGAGAGTTGGGCTGTGAAGAAAGCTGAGTGCCAAAGAATTGATGCTTTCGAACTGTGGTGTTGGAGAAGACTCTTGAGAGTCCCTTGGACTGCAAGGAGATCCAACCAGTCCATTCTAAAGGAGATCAGTCCTGGGTGTTCATTGAAAGGACTGATGCTGAAGCTGAAACTCCAATACTTTGGCCACCTGATGCAAAGAGCTGGCTCATTTGAAAAGACCCTGATGCTGGGAAAGAATGAAGGCAGGAAGAGAAGGGGATGACAGAACATGAGATGGTTGGATCGCCTCACTGACTCAATGGACATGGGTTTGGACGGACGCTGGAAGTTGGATGGACAGGGAGGCCATGGACAAGATGGACAGGAATTTGGATCTGAAGCTGTGGCTAATATAAAGTGCAATATTAAGCTTGTATAGATCATTCTGAAAACATGATGCAGAAGCATCCCTGGTTCCAGAAGCAAAAAACAACTGGAAGATGATTTAAAACCTTCACCATTTCCCTTTCAGAAATAGCTGACTATAAATTTCTCCTAATAATAATAATGATACATAAAGCATATTTTTATTAAAAAAAAAAAACTTTGATTACTCTTTCAAGAACAGATCCTCCAAATGTAAACATTAAAAATCTCTGAGTTTGTGTCAAACCTTAAAGTTTCAGGAGGACCATCTGTACACCAAGAATTGTATCAGATATAAAGAAAATAGTGTGGAATATTATCAGATATAAAGAATCTGTATAATACCTTTTAAAAAAATTAAAGAGAAGTAGAAAAAATTGTAGGCAATAGAAAATAGCTTTATCTTCCTCACATAAGTTTTTTTTCTAGAATTTTATCAGAGTTCTTCTTAAAATAATTCTCTTTGAAATAAATCCCTAGGTTTAATGTTGTATAGTTGTGGATTTCACAATTACGTGACATTGTTTGAGCTTGATAGAAAAGATGTATTTTTCATTCTGAGGACTTATGTATTTACTTCTCACTCCAGATAAAAGTAAAAATAAAATCAGTGGCAAAGAAAGACAGGCTGAAACCTGCCACCTCGGACTGAAGAACTACATAAACATTGCTTTATTATGATAAACTATCATTTGCAGACACACAGAACTTTTTTCTAGGATCATAATGAGAATTTCATAGTATATTCAGGAGTTGTTGCTCAGTTTGATGTCTCTATAAAATAAATGGGCTTCCCTGGTGCCTCACTAGTAAAGAATCAGTCTGCCAAGGCAGGAGACCCTGGTTCAATCCCTAGGTCAGGAAGATCCCTTGGAGAAGGAAATGACAACCCATTTAAGTATACTTGCCTGAGAAATCCCATGGACTGAGGAGGCCTGGCGGGCTATAGTACATGAGGTCGCAAAAGAGTCAAACACAGCTTAGTGTCTAAACAACAACAAATAAATAGCAAAATCAGATCATGTTTAGCAGAAAAATACATATTATTACCCTTTATTTATCAGACCATCAATTTTGCTTTTTGTGAGAAGTGGTCAGCCATATCCCTTCTATGCTATGTATTAGAAAATAAATATATACAGATAGAGTCATACATCATATATAAAAATAATAATACTTATATAGACATAAATTAAAAGATAGATAAAAATTCAATTTCAAATTCTAACTAAGCTTACCAGCGACCAAAAATGAAAATGTGGAGATGTTCTTATGGTCTATACAACAATGACATGAAAAGATTACCCAGTAGTAATAAAACTTCAAGATGCTACAGCCAGAGGGCATGTTTAATTTATTAATGCAGGACATACAGCTTCCTAGACTCTGTCTTATAGGATCATTTCATACCTCTGATTCAAACTGGAAGTCATTCTCTACCCACAAAATGAAAAACTCCTAACTAGAACCACGGAACCAATTAATAAAATAATGCACAGACAGATGACAAGTCAATGCAAGATAGAGTTGTAACTGGCTTTTGCCAAGATAGAGACACAGACCAGACTACAATCAAGAGATGGAGAAAAGTGATAGCTCCAAAACAAAGGTTGAAAAGTCATGTGCTAATGAACAGATATTTTTGCAATTTCAGGAAGAAGCAAAGTGCCAAAAAAATGCTGTTGATTTAGACTCAGATTTAAAATATAAATTTATTATAAGTAATTACAGAAAAATAAATTTAGATTCTTTTACTATTGTAATAATATTGATACAAAAATAGTTTCCAATCAGCCCAGTGGTCTAACTAACATAGCAAGAGACACAGAAATAGACACCTAGAATTTGAATGCAAGGAGAAAAAAACAGACTTTTTATTCGTCCACATCTTATTAAGAGTATTTTTATTTCATGATATGATGATAAAGAATAGAAATTCTAGAATTAAAAATGTATTATTTTAATGTTTGGTATAATTATAGATAATATTATTGTGATGGCTTTGGTCATGCAGCTTTCATTCTTTATTGAAAAGGCTACAAATACAGATATGAGCTGCAGTCATAGTGTATAAGTCAAAGAGTTCATTTCATTATAAGTTGAAATCAAACAACCTGAAAAAGAACATATATATATATATATACACACACATATGTATAACTGAATCACTTTTCTGTATACTTGAAGCATTGTAAATTAACTATAATTCTTAGAAAAGAATATCAAAGGAAATGATATGAGAAAGGTAAAAATGAGTTCATTAAAGTATTTAACAAATCTTAAAAATACAGGATATACATAAAGATAATATACATAAAGGAAATAGAAATATACATAAAGGAAATAGATTAAAAAATTGTATATCATATTTTGCCTTAAAATATAAGCATCCATTCACCAACTTCATATTGGCCAGAGATAAATTGGAATATTGACCAGACTCTCTTGTATAAACCATCTCTAATGCATCATCTCTAATTTCCAATGTCAGTGTCTTTGAAATAAAAATAGAACTAAACACATATGTAAGGCGATATGAGAGCCAAACCTTTCCAATTTTTACTGTTTCTTCAGCTTTTTATAATCATAACAAAATTTTTAGCTATTTAAATATATCAAGTCTTTCCAAAGCATTCATTTTAGATTTCATTACAATGGCTTTCTCTTTAGATATTTCATCAGTTTACGTTATATTTGTTTAAACTTTTGTGATTGCAGGAAGTCATCAGTCCAATTGCTAGAAGTAAATATTCTATGGCAAAATAGAGCATATCCTATGAGTAATACACTTTTAGCATGCCAAGAGCATTAGGTAGCATATGTTGTGTGGAAAGTTTATTTCATCTAAATTGATTAAGAAGAGGTTTATGAAAAGTTCTACTACAGATAATTAATTGATGGATGACCATATAAATGTATACATTAATACTGGCAAGTACCTAATGTAAAGAAAAGGTAGAAAAGAAAAATGTCACATCTTAAAAATTGTTAAGAATTTCTAAATTAGAAACAAGATTAGTATCCCATTTTTTCTATATTGTTTAAAGAGCAAAAAATATATAGTTTCTACAATTGTTTATAGATCTTGCAATTATATGGAAGAAACATGTATAAAAAGAAGAACTAGTTTATTTCTGAAATCCATATGTAGTCTCTCACTTAATAGTGTTAATTTGCATTAATGCAAAAAAATGCTACTGGCATTCTTTGCAGTAAAATTGCTACTTAGAAATTGTGGTCTTCGTGTGGTTGTTCTTTCTTTCCATGCAAGGTACAAAGTTAAACAACCATTTGTGATTGGTTTAACTATTTTGAGGTCAATGGCAGTGCTCACTTGTTTTACGTAGAGATCAATTTCTCTGAGATGAAGAGAGTCTGTAGAGCAATTTCACCTACTTGGTAAGAAACTGCTAAGTCACTTCAGTCATGTCCAACTCTGTGCGACCCCATAGACAGCAGCCCACCAGGCTCCCTCATCCTGGGATTCTCCAGGCAAGAACACTGGAGTGGGTTGCCATTTGCTTCTGCAATGCATGAAACTGAAAAGTGAAAGTGAAGTCTCGTGTCTGACTTTTAATGACCCCATGGACTGCAGCATACCAGGCTCCTCCATCCATGGGATTTTCCAGGCAAGAGTACGAGAGTGGGGTGCCATTGCCTTCTACTACTAGGCAATTCCAACCCTGGCAGTTGATAAGCAGGAAAAAGCCATACTGGGTATCAAGATTAGCTAATAAAATTTTTACTCAAGCTGCTATTTAGAATCAGGACAGGGTAGAGATTAAGAGTTTTTAATTAATTAATTCATCCATGAATCAATAATCATTATAAACGTCTCCCAAGTTCAGACAAACATACCTAGATATTTCCCTCTATTACTTAGAATAGTGAAAGAAATGAGGTTAATCACTTGTATCATTAAAGTGTCTAATTTGAAACAAACAAATTTAAAGTCCCTGTTCTGGTCCAGAGGTGATGGGCTATGGAGTGAGGAAAATATATGCTAAATTGATGGTTAATATTTGTTTCAATTTTATCAGTTTGACTTAATTCACATTAGATGAAACCAACATAAAATAAGTCAGTTTATTTCTGATCCATAAATTGTGGATAACTCTCAATTTTTATTCATAAATTTACCTCTCCAATCTCTTTATGTAAATAAAGGTCCAAGATAAGATTCTACAGGCTGAAGCAATTACGGTGCACCTTCTTCAGCAGCACATGTTATTAAAATGAGAACAATAACAGGAATTCCTAATGAGAACTGTGGTTGGTGATCACCTTGGTGCTCTGACCAAGGTCTGCCAACACCCCACCTTCAATTATCACATATTTAAATGTGCCTGTCAATTTTCCCATTAACAGTAAAATTGTATTAATAGCCACAAATCTGGGAAGAAACTCCCTTTCCCAAAAGATTAGTAGCTGTTTGTCATAAAAGGAAATAACCCTTAAAAAGTTAGACTTTAGATCAAGAACAAAGGCTTAGCCAACTCAAAGGCAAAGAAAACCTATATAAACCTGCCTGCTGTAATTTAGGGATAAGCCTATGTTTATCCACAGCTTCCAAGGTGGCACATTGGCAAAGAATCTGCATGCCAGTGCAGGAGACACCAGAGACAAGGGTTTTATCCCTGGGTTGGGAAAATCCCTTGGAGTAGGAGATGACAACCCACTCCAGTATTCTTGCCTGGAAAATTCCAAGGACAGAGGAGCCTGGTGGGCTGCAATCCATGGAGTCACAAAAAGTCAGACACTATTGAATATGCAAATTCCAACTTTATCCACCATGAACTGTCAAACTGATAACCTTCTCATGATTACCAAAATGGCTGTGGCTCCTAGGCTTGCTGTCAATCTATCTCCTGACTGTGCTTGTTATACATCAATGTCTATAAAACATCTGGGTATACCTCACTATCTATTGTCTTCATGTTTCCAGTTTTCCTGTGAAGTAGGTGTAGCCATAAAAAAAAAAAAAAAAGCCCTGAATGATAAGATATTGAGAAATTTGAGTTGTTAAAGACAGCCAGTCTTTACGTTTTACCTTGTAAATTACAATCATAGATAACATTTACACTGTAATTCACCCTCAGCTGTTACCAAAGTATCAAAATATTCATCCTTATCTATATCAAAATATGAACTGAACTAGTGTAAATTAGAATACTCAAAAAGCAAGGTGGAAATTTGATGGTGTTTTCAGCATATAACAGTTAATACCTGAAATAACAACAACATCAACAACCTCAGAAATGTGGATATCACTCTAATGGCAGAAAGCAAGAGGAACTAAAAGCCTTTTGATGAAGGTGAAGGAGGAGAGTGAAAGAGTCGGCTTTCAACTATATATTAAAAAAAAAACAAAGATCATATCATCTGGCCCCATCATGGCAAATAGAAGGGGAAAAGGTAGAAGTACTAACAGATTTCCTCTTCTTGGACTCTAAAATCAATGCAGGTGGTGACTGCAGCCATGAAATCAGAAGACGATTGCTTCCTGGCAGTTATGACAAACCTAGACAGTGTGCTGAAAAACAGAGACATTACTCTGATGACAAAGGTCCGTACAGTCAAGGCTATGGTCTTCCCAGTGGTCACGTAGGGTTGTGAGAGCTAGACTATAAAGAAGGCAGAAAGCCAGAGAATTGATGCCTTCGAATGGTGGTGCTGGAGAAGACTCCTGAAAGTCCCTTGAATGGCAAGAAAGTCAAACCAGTTAATCTTAAGGAAATCAACCCTGAATATTCACTGGAAGGACTCATGCTGAAACTTCAGTATTTGGGGTCATCTGATGCGAAAACTAACTCACTAGAAAAGTCCCTGATGCTGGGAAAGATTAAAGGGAGAAGGAAAGGAGGGCATCAGAGGATGAGATGGCTGGAT
Organism: Nanger dama; assembly: GCA_917880005.1. Classification (NCBI taxonomy): domain Eukaryota; kingdom Metazoa; phylum Chordata; class Mammalia; order Artiodactyla; family Bovidae; genus Nanger; species Nanger dama. The sequence goes on along the minus strand of CAKJTW010000008.1, from coordinate 19,525,698 downwards.
GGCATCACCAATGCAATGGGCATGAACTTTGGCAAACTTTGGGAAAGGGTGAGGAACAAGGAGGCCTGATGTGCTGCAGTCCATGGAGTCACAAGAGTTGGACCCAACTGAGCGACTGAACAACAACAACAACAATGAAATAAAAATCAAAATTAAATCTTACATGTATATACATATTTATATATACAATGATGGCATAATTCTCCAAAGAAGTAAAATTAACAAAGAAGTTTTAGAAGCATAATTATCAAGCAAGCAAAAATTATCAGGAAAAGACTTTCAAAAACTGCTTGTCTCCTTTCTATAAAGGAGACTCCTTTCACTAAGATATACATACAACTTATTTCTTAGAATGGGTGCATAGGCCTTAACTTACTTTGTTTGAAAATAATACTTTCAACCAATTAAATCTCTTTTTTCCCTACAAAAGGAAACAAAACCAGGTCCAATTTGGGAGATTATCTTGAGGTCCTCCCATAACAATTACATAATTCAAACTTTTTCTATACCCTTCAGTTCAGTTCAGTACAGTTGCTCAATCAAGTCCAACTCTTTGCAACCCCATGGACTGCAGCACGCCAGGCCTCTCTGTCCATCACCAACTCCTGGAGCTTGCTCAAACTCATGTCCATGAAGTCAGTGATGCCATCCAACCATCTCATCCTCTGGCATCCCCTTCTCCTCCTGTCTTCAGTCTTTCCCAGCAACAGAGTCTTTCCCAAAGAGTCAACTCTTTGCATCAGGTGGCCAAAGCATTGGAGTTTCAGCTTCAGCATCAGTCCTTCAATGAATATTCAGGACTAATTTCCTTTAGGATTGACTAGTTTGATCTCCTTGCAGTCCCAGGGACTCTCAAGAGTCTTCTCCAACACCACAGCTCAAAAGCATCAATTCTTCAGCACTCAGCTTTCTTTACAGTCCAACTCTCTCATCCATACATGACTACTGTATACCCTTACTTGTTTTTATCTACTTTTTATCTAATCTCTCAAAGTTGTCAAAGCAGATCTGAAGTTTCCCACGACAATTGTTCCCAATTTATTCTATATTTTTAGTTGCATTATCTTTTTGCTATAATAGTCATAGCCTGTAAAAGCACTCAGAACTCACTTGGTACTACTGCTTGTGAGTTGTGCAACTTGGATGCTCGGTTTTTACTCAGTGAAAAGGATCTGATAATCAATGTTTTCCGAAAGTGAAATGTAATAATGAATTTTCCATAACGCCTGACATATGTTAAACATTTGAATTATAGCTATTACCATTGCACATTTTCATTAAACTCTTAGGTTTATGAATTTTATAACTTGCATTTCATGTTTCATTTTATCAATTTAAAATTAACCTCTGGTCACTGACTTCATTGTCTCGATTTTCACTTTGATTGAAATTAATATTTTTACTCCGGATCCTTTTGCTCTTTATTTTATTACTGATCTTTCTGGGTCATTCTGATTGGATATTATTCTTAGTGCAGCGGAAAAGAGTTAAAAGTTTTTAGTTAAGGGAGTGACATGATCTGACTTATCTTTGTTAGAAAATTACTCTGGCTCCTAGTTAGCAAATGGATCATCAGTGATGAATAATAAAAAGCAGAGAAGTGTTTGAAAAGGCAAAATATAAGAATATAGTGACTTGGACCAGGATGGTAGTAATGTTTTCGTTGGGCAAGGAGAAGAGGCCAGTAAAAGAAAAGATTCTACCTTTCCTAAATTGAGTAATTAGGAGGCTTGTGGAAAAGTTTTTAAAATGAGAACAATTTGGGGAGGAATGGGTATAAAGAAGTACAGAATTTGGGGGTGTGTCATGTTAAGTTTGAGAGTTTATTCCCTAGTCAAATCATATCAGCAATAACAAATATGAATCTGAGATCTAAATTTGACAATCTAAATTAGTGAGATCACTAGGGAGATGTCGATCATGTGACTGTAGATAGAGAAAGGAGGTTATCCAGACCGCAGTGCACATTTCAGTATTTGATAATTGTACAAAGGAGGAGACAGCAAAGAGGACTGAGAAAAATATCCAGAATAGTAGAATATTCAGAAGTGCTGTGTTATGGAACTTAAGGAAGATTTTCAATAACGAAGGTGCTGATAAGTAGACTTTAAAAGACTATGAAATGACTACTAACTTTAGCCTGAAGAAATAGATATGGTCTCAATTATAGTAGAAGCAGTAGAATAATAATGAAGGAGGCCTGTGCAGACAGAGTTAAGGAGAGAATGTAGGTTGATCAGAATGAATTAAAAACTTTAGAAAAGAACAAGCAGACACTGATTTCAAGGTGTTTCCCCTCTCTAAGGTTATCTCTTCATTCTCTTTACTCCACATTTATGATCATCCTGTCCCTTTAGTTCTTATATTTTACATTTTCAGAAAGTTCATCTTCTCTATTACTGATTAGATTTTGACATTGTTCTTGCTCTGTGTTTAAAGCAAGATACACTTTAATTCTATAATTGAAGATTAAAAGTCCTAACACTACCTTCTAAATCTCAGTAAGATCACTTTTAATATCAACTACTATGGGTTTCCCTGATGGCTCAGTGTTAAAGAATCCACCTGCAATGCAGGAGACTTACAGGAAACATGGCTTCGATCCCTGAATCAGGAAGATCCCCTGGAGAAGGAAATAGCAACCCACTCCAGTATTCCTGCCTCTTGCCTAGAAAATCACATGGATGGAAGAGCATTGCAGGCTACCATCCTTGGGGTCACAAAAGAGTCAGACCTGACTGAGTGACTAAATGACAACAGCAACCAAAAAAAAAATAGTCTTTGAAACTTAGTTATATTGTCATTTTGGCCTGATCTCTCTCCCGTATCATAATGGGCATGTCTCTTTTCTAAAATATTTTTCCAGTTCTTATAATAAATCACTTTATAGAATTATATGTACTTCCTCTGAGTCTTCACGATAATTTCCTCTTCCTTTCAACCATGGTAATTTCCCCAGAGGCCTCATAAGACATCTAGTGTAATCTGATGATTGACAAAATACAGTAGGCAAGGCTAGCGTTTTCCCTACTTGTCTTTTTAGGACTAGTTGAAACTCCATCTTAAATTCATAGCTAGAGGATCGATGTATATGAATTTTAATCTGGTTTCTAATGTTTATTACTTTTTATGTATCAAGACTGTTGGTCTGAGATGAACTATCAGGTAGGCCAGGTTTTTTCTGCTCTATGTGAAAAAAAGTTGATATGTCTCCCTTTTACTTCTGATTTCCTGAATCTTGTTCCATAGATTTCATATTAGTGAGTGTTCCTCTGAGAGCCCATCAGTATATGGACTGTGATTCACATAAGTGAATATTAAAGTATATTCTCATTTTGTTTTCTTCATCTGTTTTTAGGTATCCCACTAGGAATCTGTGTCATTTTGAGTAAGGGTTTGTTTATTAAATGGTATTTTATTCAGGATTTCCACAATTCATATTCAGTCTGGTCTATAAAATACTTTTTCTTTAATTTAGGGAATTTTAAAGATTCCTACAGATGAATACAGAGAAAAATAATACTATTATAAAAGTGAATTTAAAAGGTCTCTTAGAGCAAATGAATTCACTAAACGTCTACATGCCAATAAGATAATTATGTATATAATAAATATGAGACAAAAATGAGTAGTCTATGTTTATATCAAGAGATTGAGAGTATTGTGTAACTTGTAAAAGAATTAAGTCCTTTTTAAGCCTTCCAAACCAGCATTCAATGTACTTCAGAGGAATTTTAATCCACTAGCGACTTAGCAGCAGCAACAGCAGTAATTCTTATGCCTTTTCTATATAGTATTAATTCAATTTACCCTGACATAGGGATAATCCCAGAGTTGTAGCAACCTGATTTTGAAAGTTGCTTGAGTTGTTGTTTATTCTGATTCACACTTAAGCAGATATTCACTTTGGCAGAAAGAATCTGCTGTTAATGTATATTATATGACTATCATATGGGACTGTTAACAGTCTTCTGTAGTGAGACTCTTAGTGAAGAGAAATTTTATTTACCATTGACTCTCACACAGTTCTACTCAGAAAGAAAGTTATATCTGCTAATTTTAAAATGATACATACATCCCTAAATCATTAACATCTTCTCCTAATCACTGAGGCAAAAGTTCAGCTTATGAAAACAATTCCAAAAGACATAACTTTGGATCCAGAGTGTTAAGAGTACTCCTCATCAGCTTAACAGTGTGAATGCATGATGATTTATGTCCCAGAGACGAACAGCAGCAACAACAAAAACACAAAGAAGAAATTGATATTTGGGATAGAAAATACAAAATGTTCCAAATGATTGCCCTAAATATTGAGGAAAACAAGGTTGACCATAATGACAACTTTACACAGATGAAAATGTCCAGCGTATTCCTTTTTCAAAGCAAAATTACATGTTAATGTGTCTGCTCAATATCATTTTTGTTAATGTGATATCCAGGGAAGCTCTCCTTCTGGAGCCATAAACCATGTTCAAGGACAAAAATTCCAAACTGTTACCCACTGCTTCTTACTAGCAGTTGGAATTGAATCACTGGGTCAGAATGGTCACTTGTTACCATAAGTGGCTGCTTAGCCATTTAGAATTAGGGCTGTAGCCTGGCCTCATTTTTCCTCTCTTGGGGACTAACTGTGTGTATATACTTGCAAAACATTTTTAGGATAGCACTCCAGGAATCATAAAAGGAGAAGACACCTCTTCCTTTGCCTGCAAATGTCCCAAATTTAATTCCTACTTCTTCAGAAATCAACTTGAATATTTTTCCTTTGTAAACTTTTTTTTCTCATTAAGAGGAGGGCCTCTTTGAATCTAGGTGAAGGTAGAATAAATTCGGATAATAATAGGGTGTTAGGAGTAGTTAGTTGAGCAAAGCCTTGAGGGAATGGACATGCAAGTGGTAAATCTTCATTGTAATATCATCAGTGTGGAGACTGAAGTCACTTGGGAGGATAATATTGGTCAGAGAAAACAGACTGTGGACCTGGGGCTAAGAAACTGAGGACACTGGCCAACTGTCCTGTATTTGTGTGCTTCTTGTCATTGCCCAATAGGGACAGTTATCCAATCACTCTGAAGTGCTCAGGACATTGATATTCCTTAAAATCCCCTTGATGATGTTCTGTCCATTAGCTTCTTTATCTCATATGTCAACTTGGAACCTTCTGAGTGTTTCTTAGTGTACCTTCATGAATTTTTATCCTATGCCTGTTAACCATCTGACTATTCAAGATAAGCAAAACTATATGTATTTCTCAGTTTGTACTAAAACTTTAAATATGATAGTATTGATGGGTATAATTTTTATAACTCTCTGATGCAAGATTATCTTCCCCCTTTTAAGGCCAGTAAGTCTTAATACAGTTAAGTAATGTGCCTAGACTAGTAAGAAAGGAGCCAAAGCTCTCAATCAAGTGTATTTTTACACTAAAGCCCGTTTGACTGTTGTGCATACAACTCCATCTGCTTTATTTATTCAAGAGGGGATATCTCTTAGATGTTTGACAGCTTTGCCCAAAAGGAAGAGAGTAATATATTTCCACAGTCAGAGAAACAAAGCAGCTAGAGATATATGTATATGTGTGCTTGTATGTGTGTGTGTATGCGTGTGTTTGAAATTGGAGAACCATCTCAACCAAAGTCAGTGTTCCCAAAGAGTGGTAAAATGCAATGAAAAGTTCATCCTATTTGCAATATTTTCAGTTTTAATTTCAACCTCTAATTTCAATTTTCATAGCTTTTCTAAAATGAATTACTCTTTATATCTTAAAATATATTTTGTGTCATGTACAATATGTGTGCTTTAGATGCTGGTTTCTAAAAGAGGCTACATACAAAATTCATAGGACAATGTGAGCTAAAAAGAAGCTGATATGTACAGTTTCTGATTTCGGTAAAATGAAAATTTCTGTTTATGAGAAAATAGCTATATTTAGACAAATATTTGCATTATTTTTATTCTAATATACTAGAATGTACATATGAACCAAATATTATTAACATAAGGACCAAACAAAATTTATTGGTCAAAGAAATTTTTGAAAAAGATTTCAATTATACTTTAAGATTGTGGACACTCAAGTGTTAGCAAATACCATCATGAAAATTGGTTAATAATAAAAATACAAAAAATAGCTATTTTATCATTAATAATATTATTATTATGTGGCAATAATAGCATAGCTATAGTCGATAATATTTAGTGGGTACATTTTTCTTTAGCTCACTCACTGCTCCATAGTTTCTCCTTTCGCCTATCTGCAATATCTTATCTTTCTAATTTTTCTCTTCAGATACCCAGTGTGCTTCAATTCAAACTATTCTATTCAAAAGCCATTTCACAGTGTTATATTTAAAATAGATAGCCAACAAGGACCTACTGTATAGCACAGGGAACTCCACTCAATATTCTGTAATAATCTGAACAAGAAAAGAATTTGAAAAATACTTGATACATGTATATGTGTACATGTATATGAATCACTTTGCTGTACACCTGAAACTAACACAACATTGCTAATCAACTATACTGCAATATAAAATAATAATGAATCAAAGATATAGACTGAAGAGTAAATAACTAAATAGTCCAAAATTACCCTCATAGAAAATTTTACTTTCTAATAATTATAGTATAATGGAAATCCAGATAACTTATTATCATTATTATTTTATTTCCTATCACTTGATACTTATTATATGCCCGTGCTTATGTGCTTGTGCTTAGTCGCTCATTTGTGTCTGGCTCTTTTTGTAACTCCATGGATGGTAAACCCATCAGGCTCCTCTGTCCATTCTCCATTCAAGAACACTGGAGTGGATTGTCATGTCCTCCTCCAGGGGATCTTCCCCAACCCAGATATCAAACCCAAGTTTCCCGCATTGTGGGCAGATTCTTTACTGTCTGAGCCACCAAGGAAATCCAAGAATACTGGAGTAGGTAGCCTATCCCCTTTCCAGGGAATCTTCCAGACCCAGGAATTGAACCGGAGTCTCCTGCAATGCAAGCAGATTCTTTACCACCCGAGCTCCCAGAAAAGCCCTATTGTATGCCTACTTAACATTAAATATTACTGCAACTCTAAGCGGTAGGTACTGTTAATCATTTCATTTTACCAATAAAGAAGCTAAAGATTTCTAGTGACTCATGCACAGTCACACAGTTAATAAGTGAAGAAATATGTATTTTAGAAGTATTTCTCTGTATGTGTTGTTTATGTGTAAAATATGTATATTTCTTATAAAAGTAGCCTTTTTTAAAAAAAAAAAAACTATATTTTGTCTACATGTATGGCTAGCTCAGTTCAAATACATGGAAACTTTCACTGAAGTTACAGTTTCATAACTTGCTTTTCTACTCTAATTTTGTGGTACATTTTCAGTATAGCCTCTGGTCTTACTATCCTATTTGAAATTAAATTAATTTTAATTTTATAAGCATGCTGTTCATTTTCCCAAGTAATATTATACTAGATATATATTAGAGAGCTATATCTGCATTTTAAAAGTATTTAGTAACCAAAAACAATAAATCAAGGAATCAAATACAGAGCTTAGATGTTTTTGAGTTTATGATCATTAGTTTGGCTTATCTGGATAGTAGGTAAATACAGAATCATACTTTATAGTTTCCTCACCGCAGTTCTATGTGAAATGAGTAGACTGGACACTCTATTTCTTTAAAAATAATACCCTGTCAAAAATCATAAAACTTCACTGTAACAACTGACACTAATTGGAATCCTTGTTAGCACTCTCAAAGAAAGGTCAAAACTGGAGGTTCATAGAAGCTGAATTACCCCATCTTCTAAGTGGTTCCTCTGGGTTGAAGAGCAGAGATATGGAAACTTTAGAAAAAGTTTGGAATGAAACTAAGGAAAACAAAAGATGTTGATGTTAATCTGTGAGATATGATTGACATTTTAGTAAAGTGTTATATAGGAAACTTATGAATAGATGTCTAAAATAACTGAAAAGATGAGATAATAGTAATTCAGTTCCACAATGTCTTAGTCAAAGCCTTTGAGGCTTGATGTTGACATGTAAGAATTTCAGAGAGGTATGTGTGAGGGAAAACAGTACGTATACCTGATGTTATGTAATACCCCAGGATAGTAAGAGGCACCGTTACATTAATATTTTTACAACAAAATTATATCACTGTGCACAACTAGTGCGATAAGGGCTATATATGATGTCAGTTTAGATCAAAGTTTACCACCAAAAAGTTTATGATTTGCTACCAAATATGTTATTTTTTAAACTTCTGTTGTAAAAGATTTCGGAACTTCTGAATTACAGAAATGGTACTGTAGATTTGCATAAGCATTGGGATTGTTTTATTAGGAGGAAAGGTGCTGAAAATTAATTAAAATGTGGACTTATTTTTTAATTTATGCTTTTAATAAATATTTATCAAACATCTACTACATGCCAGTTACTATGACAGATGATACATTGATGACAAGACGAATGTGGTTCTATTCTTGGACAGTGTTTTGTGACCAGCTCTACTCATCCCCCATGAAATCAGAAAGGAAGCAAACAATATAACTCATAGAAATTAAGTAAAAATGGACTAATACTTCTCATTTCCAGGTTTATTTAGTACAGGAAAATCTAAGAAGCTTATGGAATCCACTCTTCCTTTCTTAAAGTCTTAAAAAGATAAGTCACCTGTCTTGGATGATTTGGAGACAGAGTCAACAGTATAATTTTTTTAAGCCTCTTATTAACCAAGACTCAATAATTCAATGTTAATTTTCCAAACTCTGACTCTTATAATTGAATAGTTTCAGAGTACCAGGTCTATATGTTCATATGTTTCTAGAAATTATTTTGCACATACACACTACAGACACACAAATTAAATAGCCACAAGTTTTGAGCCACAAGATTTGATATATATATAAATCAACAAAAACCCAATTAATTTTTGCTTATCTAAACTGAATAAACATAAACATGATAAAGATATAAAGTAATAAATGAAAAAGTCAATATATTCATTCTGATTTCTCTCATTTTCAATTGAGAATTGAAATAAATCCCTGTTTTTCATTCGAAACATAGCACCAAGGACTTTGTTATTGTCGCTAGTATTTTGATATCCAGAGACCAATGACTCAGGAAGCCAGCAATATAAATACCTACATGACTCTTTAGTTATATCGAAAAGACATTTTCTATTCTGTATCCTTTAGAAATACCATTACCTTCTCACTAAGATATTTTAGAGAATCTATATGTGCCAAAATATTAGCATATGCAATAGTGATTTTAACTTTTCCTAAATATTTTTTTGCTTTCTTAAAATTTAGTAATGGTCATTTTCTATAGCCATATATATATAAATAATTAAACCAAATAGGCCAATTGAGTAGCTATTTTTCACACACATAAACTTTTGCAAATATATGCCTACCTTTGATGGACAAATAAACATTAGATTTTATTAATGAGATTTAGTGACCAAAGCTGTAATACTACCATCATGCAACCCCTTGCTGGGTATACTGGAACACCATGAGGCATCCTCCAAGAGAGGTCCCTATAAAGATGCTAGGATATGAGTTACTCTCGTAGAAAAATAATGATTGTTACCTCTAGAGCAAAATAAAACTTTTGGGGACTGGGCCAGTTTCAAGGTCATCCATAAAAAAGTTTTCCCATATAAATGGAAATTGAAACATTCCTTAGACTATATTGCACCAGCATTGGAGAAATCTGTGATTGTTTACATTTCCACTCAGGCATATATTCTGGACCACCTGGGAAAATTAAGCAACTATGAAATTCCTCTAAGTCATTAATCTAACCTTTCTCATAGGTAGGAGAGAGACACAATCAGCAGGACAAAAGTTTGATATGTTCTTTACTATCAAATACAAAGACAGGAGAGGAGAGGAAAGCAATGCTCATTCAAGATTTTTAAGCAAACACGTTGAACAGCGCACAAAGAAAGTAGATGGGATTAAAGCAAATACTTGATGTATCAAGCATAACTCCACCAGCTGCTTGTTTCTCAGAGCCACCTGGTAGTGCATTCCTTTCATACTGAGTTGCCTCAGATTGCATATAATCTTGGCCTTGCTAGACATGTACTAGGTATTTTCCTACTAGTCAGTATTGATTAGTAAACATGGCAAGTAAAACTCAATCCTAGAGACTGAGTATTGAGCAGATGCTGATGATTTAAAAATCTAGGAATTCATAAGGAAATGTTAAAGGGAACTTCCTCAGACAAATATCAAAGATTGCAAGACCTAGCTGATTAATCCGAAATTACCTAAAGATGATTTATCCAACTGGTTTATATGGGTGGGTACAGGATTGAAAAGAGCCATATTGAAAGATTCAGTTTTATATTGGGAAAAGCTGTATTTTTGTGTGAGACTCTCAAAAATATCCATCACTAAGATCAGTTTTGGGTGATGGGCTGTTTCTGTCTCTTATTCTGCACAAAGGTAATATAGGTGACCTCTGTGTGATTAGTCTTTGTCTTATTTTTAAGTTATCCCTGTAGTTGTTGCCACAAAGGCCCACAGTTACAAAAACTTAGAGATGGGTTCTGCATGATGAATAGATTTACCTTCTATGAAAGCTAGTCTAGTCACATTAAGAGAGGAGGAGGCATTAATAAAGCCTCCATCATAAAGTCGTTGTGACAAATAAGTGAACTAATACAAGTAGAAAGTTTACTACAGTGCCCAAGGAAAGCTCAATACATTTTAACTATCATGATTTTAAGAATTGTGAGGTATGCTGGTTTACACACATGTGCCACATTCCTCTTTAAAATCACTTTGCTAACTGATGCTTATGCATTGATAAGAGTACTATATTCCATTAAAAATAGCCCTTGATTGAAGGTAGGTAAAAATTCTATTGTGGTTCCTGCTTTGCCAGGAACTTTTTATATGAGCTGGTACAAGTTCCTTCAAAACTACAGAACTGTTTCCTTGTCTGTGAGATACACAATTGGACTCAACAGCTCTAAGCTGCCTTCCTGGCCTCTGGGATCATTTAATTCTTATGATCCATATACCATATTGTTTATGCAATAGTAACCTAAACTGAATAAATATAGTTCATCCTTCTGGCTTTCTAGATGAGGTTTGAACAAATATAATTTTCATGTTTACCACATCTATCTACATTTTTTTAATGCTTAACTATTGTTTCTTTACACAAATGTCAAAGTTGCTAGTAATTGCACCCACGTCAATAGCTCCCTCCGATAAGATTAAATGTGTAACCACTGCCTCACTTTGGATCTATGAATTGCATAGATAAGCAGTTCTACTTTTTATTATTCAGGCACCTCCCTTGAACTAGTATGTTGTTATATTATGTATCTGACCAGTATAGGTTGAGAATATCTGCAATTTTTTTTACTTCAATAAACCTTAAAGGATCTGAATATATAATGTAGGTTGCCTGAAAGCCATTCTTATTTTCTTCTTTGCCAAAAGAATCCTTGTTTTACTTAGATATTACTAACCACAAGTTTCAGAAATGACTTAAGATCCCAAAGACTGTATCTTGATTAATTTATACCATTCCCTTTTGAGTGACTGGTTTAGAAAAAGGCATATGATCCAATCTGGGGAAATTAAACATAAGATAAAGTCTGCAAGGTGGCATCTGGGGAAGGTTCTTTGCTCTTAAAACGCAGAAGAGGAGAGAAATGTAGTTTTATTCCCTCTGGCCATTATTGTCCTGCAATGTGGAACTGCAGAAGCTGTTTTGTGTCCAAGAGGTGAGGCAGCCTAAGAAAGCTGCAGAAAAAAGATGCCAAGTGGAAAAAAAAAAAAAAAGCTGCAGTGGAAAGATGCAAAAATCTAGGTACTACTTCTGGACTTTACCAAGTCACTAAATTTATCAACGTTGAAATTTAACCAACTCTAGACTTCTTGTCATGTGAGATAATAAATAACCTAATTTCATCTGAAAGTATCCTGCCTAGTATACAATGTATCAATCAGAAAAACTAGCTACTATAACCAACATACAAGATCTCAGTGTCTTAACCCAGTGGGAATTGATTCCTTGATCACTGTAGTCAGATTTCAGTCTGCAGAAGTCTCTGCTCCATGCCGCCATCCACAACCCAGACTTCTTCCAGTATGGTTTCACCTCTATCACATGCAGCCAAGTAATGAGGAAAGGGTGGTAATGGGGAAAAAATTCCAATACCTGGACCTTTGTCATGTAACTCAGTATGTAATCACTTGGGACATGCAGTCAAGTTATATGCCCAGGAGTATAAAGAAATTGGTTTGGCAAATACAGTGTTATCTCCAATTTTCTTTAATAGTTCTAATATGGTAGTTTTTAAACAACATGTCACTGTTGGCTTAATCACATGGGGTTAAGTTCAGTTCCGTTCAGTTACCCAGTCATGTCCAACTCTTTGGACCCCATAGACTGCAGCATGCCAGGCCTCCCTATCCATCACCAACTCCTGGAGTTTCCTCAAATTCATGTCCATCACATCAGTGATGCCATCCAACCACCTCATCCTCTGTCATACCCTTCTCATCCTATCTTAGATCTTTCCCAGCATCAGGGTCTTTTCAAGTGAGTCAGTTCTACACATCAGGTAGCCAAAGTATTGGAGTTTCAGCTTTACCATCAGTCCTTCCAGTGAATATTCAGGGCTGATCTCCTCTAGAATGGACTGGTTGGATCTCCTTGCTGTCAACAGACTCTCAAGAGTCTTCTCCAACACCACAGTTCAAAAGCATCAGTTCTTCCGCACTCAGCTTTCTTTATAGTCCAACTCTCACACCCATACATTACTACTGGAAAAACCATAGTTTTGACTCGATAGACTTTTGTTGGCAAACTAATGTATCTGCTTTTTAATATACTGTCTAGGTTGGTCATCTGGAGAAGGCAATGGCAACATACTTCTGTACTCTTGCCTGGAGAATCCCAGGGATGGGGGATCCTGGTGGGCTGCCGTCTCTGGGGTCACACAGAGTTGGACGTGACTGAAGCAACTTAGTAGCAGCTAGGTTGGTCGTAAATTTTCTTCCAAGGAGTAAGCGTCTTTTAATTTCATGACTGCAGTCACCATCTGCAGTGATTTTGGAGCCCAGAAAAATAAAGTCTGACATTGTTTCCACTGTTTCCCCATCTATTTCCCATGAAGTGATGGGACCAGATGCCATGATCTTCGTTTTCTGAATGTTGAGCTTTAAGCCAACTTTTTCATTCTCCTCTTTCACTTTCATCAAGAGGCTCTTTAGTTCTTCTTCACTTTCTGCCATAAGGGTGGTGTCATCTGCATATCTGAGCTTATTGATATTTCTCCCAGAAATCTTGTTTCCAGCATGTGCTTCATCCAGCCCAGCATTTCACATAATGTATTCTGCATATAAGTTAAATAAGTAGAGTGACAATATACAGACTTGACATACTCCTTTCGCGATTTGGAATGAGTCTGTTGTTCCATGTCCAGTTCCAACTGTTGCTTCTTGACCTGCATACAGATTTATCAGGAGGCAGGTCAGATGTCTGGTATTCCCATCTCTTTAAAATTTTCTGTAATTTGTTGTGATCCACACAGTCAAAGGCTTTGACATAGTCAATAAAGCAGAAATAGATGTTTTTCTGAAACTCTCTTGCTTTTTCGGTGATCCAGCAGATACTGGCAATTTGATCTCTGGTTCTTCTCCCTTTTCTAAATTCAGCTTGAACATCCGGAAGTTCATGGTTCATGTACTGTTGAAGCCTGGCTTGGAGAATTTTGAGTATTATTTTGCTAGCGTGTGAGATGAGTGCAATTGTGTGGTAGTTTGAGCATTCTTTGGCATTGCCTTTCTTTGGGACTGGAATGAAAACTGACCTTTTCCATTCCTGTGGCCACTGTTGAGTTTTCCAAATTTGCTGGCATATTGAGTGCAACACTTTCACAGCATCATCTTTTAGGATTTGAAATAGCTCAACTTTGCTCATAGCTAGCTAAGTTTGCTCGTAGTGATGCTTCTTAAGGCCCACTTGACTGCACAATCCAGGATAACTAGCTCTAGGTCAGTGATCACACCATCATGATTATCTGAGTCATGAGGATCTTTTTGTGCAGTTCTTCTGTGTATTCTTACCACTTCTTAATATCTTCTGCTTCTGTTATGTCCGTACCATTTCTGTTCTCTCTTATGCCTGTCTTTGCATGAAAAGTTCCCTTGGTATCTCTAATTTTCTTGAAGAGATCTCTAGTCTTTCCCATTCTATTGTTTCCTCTATTTCTTTGCACTTATCACTGAGGAAGGCTTTCTTATCTCTCCTTGCTATTCTCTCAAACTCTGCATTTTAATGGGTATATTTTTCCTTTCCTCTTTGGGGTAGTAAGTGCAAAAATCACCTGCTTTACCACCTGTACCATTGAAAAAATGCTTTATATTAATAGTGTCATGTTTTGAAAATAAACTTTCTATCTATATATAAAGAACAAATAAAGAATTCTTCTTTACCTTCCAATAAAATCTAATATATTCTCTCTATACACTAGATGATACAAAATATATCAGGATTAATTATATGATAGGCTTTCCTGGTGACTCAGTAGCAAAGTATCCTCCTGACAATGCAGGAGATGTAAGTTGGATTCCTGAGTTGGAAGGATCCCTTAGAGAAGAAATTGGCAACCCACTCCAGTGGGTTCTTGCCTGGGAAATCCCATGGACAGAGAAGCCTGGCAGGGTACAGTCCATGGGGTCACAAAGAGTTGAACATAATTTAGCACCTCAAAACAACAAAATTATATGATATCTTCCAAAAATCAAGTTTATTTTTGAATTAAAAGAAGTCTGTTCAGTTATATTGATTACATAATAAAGAGAATAATAAAAAGGATGACTTCAGATCACTGGTGTAGAACGCAAAACTGAATGTTATATTTATTAAGGGAGTCTTAGCCAATAGAATCTACTTTCTCTGCATGGTTTCTGAAAACCCAAGAAGTAACTCTAGTATCACTTGTGATTTGTTTCTCCTTTCATGTTCCTTTGTTATACTACCAGCATCAAAGATTAAAAGAAATTGTTGGATATATTGTCCATGGTCCCTCATATACATCTTTAGGTGTGCATGTGGGAGGGGGTTATATATTCTCAGTGGCCTCAGTTTATATATTCTATTTCAGAAATAAAGTTTTTCATGAAATAGAAATTTTCTGAGATCAATTGCAAACACTATCCTGTTGCTCTCTGTAGCCAATATCTAATACTTATAGGAAAAACAAAGACTTGGGAAAAAAGATAATATTGAGCCACTTGTAGGAAATGTCTCATGTCTGGAGAGTGACAGAGAGAGAGAAGCAAGACCAATCCCATTACCACTAGTGATGCCTCAGTCACCTCAGTTTCATTCATTTTGCTTTTATTTCTGATGTGCAGAAGCCGTTTGATAAATTCCCTTCTGGGAACAGGCCAGTCTTGGAAGGATGTACATTAAAAGTTATGAAGAGTACATAATTTATTAAACTCAACTCATTATTGGAAACAGTTAGCATACAATTCATTTAATAGGAACCACTGGTGGAGAAAATGACTGTTGTTTTGATCTGATCTTATAAGGGATGGCATAATTTTCCTTGTCTGTGGTGATTTACCTAATCTTGAACAACATGAATACTCACTCAAACTCTGCTTGCTACTGGAAAACAGACACATATGTTATGTTATTTATTAATGGCAATGATTTTACTTTTTTATTATGTTCAGTTAGAAATAGACTCTCCCAGTTTTCAGCAAGATGATTGAATAATTGAATAGAGTAGATAGACCCCTCAATGCACAATGGAACAGGAAAAGGAAATGGTTTTACTGATAAATACCAAGACCTCGGGTCTGTAGTCTATTTAGTTTTACTCAGGGAAACAACCAGCCAATCAAAACAGATTTTCTGTCTGCCTACTAAGCACAGAGAGTAAGCCTTAGCATTACGAAGCGCAGTGCTTGCATGCTCAGTCATGTCTTGACTCTTTGTGACTCTGTGGACTGTAGCCCACCAGGCTCTTCTGTCCGTGGAGTTCCCTACACAGGAATACTGGAGTGAGTTACCATTTCCTCCTCCAGGGAATCCTCCCAACACAGGAATCAAACCTGCATTTCTGGCATCTCCTCCACTGGCAGGCAGACTTTTTACCACTGAGCCACCATGGAAGCCCATAACATTCTGAAGAGAAAATAATAAAACGTCAAGGGAATAAGGAGGCAAGATATACACATTCAAATAGATAGCTAGAGATACAAAGCACCATGTCAACAAATCCTAGATGATACAGACAAATACTAGAAGAGGTTAGGAGGAGTGAGAGCTCAGTGAGCTGGTATGTCCAGGAATAATCTTTACCTTTTAGCTTCATCTATGTGGATCACAATAAACTGTGGAAAATTCTGAAAGAGATGGGAATACCAGACCACCTGACCTGCCTCTTGAGAAATCTGTATGCAGGTCAGGAAGCAACAGTTAGAACTAGACATGGAACAACAGACTGATTCCAAATAGGAAAAGAGTATGTCAAGGCTGTATATTGTCACCCTGCTTATTTAACTTCTATGCAGAATACACCATGAGAAATGCTGGACTGGAAGAAACACAAGCTAGAATCAAGATTGCCGGGAGAAATATCAATAACCTCAGATATGCAGATGACACCACCCTCATGGCAGAAAGTGAAGAGGAGCTAAAGGGCCTCTTGATGAAAGTGAAAGAGGAGAGTGAAAAAGTTGGCTTAAAACTCAACATTCAGAAAACAAAGATCGTGGCATCCGGTCCCATCACTTCATGGGAAATAGATGGAGAAACAGTGGAAACAGTGTCAGACTTTATTCTTTTGAGCTCCAAAATCACAACAGATGGTGACTGCAGCCATGAAATTAAAAACACTTACTCCTTGGAAGAAAAGTTATGACCAACCTAGACAGCATATTCAAAAGCAGAGACATTACTTTGCCGACTAAGGTTCGTCTAATCAAGGCTATGGTTTTTCCTGTGGTCATGTATGGATGTGAGAGTTGGACTGTGAAGAAGGCTGAGCGCTGAAGAATTGATCCTTTTGAACTATGATGTTGTAGAAGACTCTTGAGAGCCCCTTGGACTGCAAGGAGATCCAACCAGCCCATTCTGAAGGAGATCAACCCTGGGATTTCTTTGGAAGGAATGATGCTAAAGCTGAAACTTCAGTCCTTTGGCCACCTCATGAGAAGAATTGACTCATTGGAAAAGACTCTGATGCTGGGAGGGATCGGGGGCAGGAGGAGAAGGGGACGACCGAGGATGAGATGGCTGGATGGCATCACGGACTCGATGGACGTGAGTCTGAGTGAACTCTGAGAGATGGTGATTAACAGGGAGGCCTGGCGTGCTGCGATTCATGGGGTCGCAAAGAGTCGGACACGACTGAGCGACTGAAGTGAACTGAACTGATGACTCTATAGACTCTTTCTTTATGTAATTTTGGACATTATTTTGTGTGCCAAAATTTACAGAACTGACTCTTTTATTGGCAGGATAATTTCAAGTCATATGTTAGAATGTATTTAACCATTCACCTACTACAATGCTTTTACTTCATTTCAAGCTTTTCCCACTATAAAGATACTATAATAATCAATCTAGCAGGATTTTTAATCTTAATTCTTCTACAGGATACATTCCCAAAAGTGGAAATGACACGTCAAAAATAATACTCTTTTATTCTTATTATGTTGTCATATAGCTTTCCAAGAAGTCACTCAAGCTCGTGTCTCTCACTGGACGTTCAGGAAGGACCATTTTGCCCACATCACTACCAGAGGTTACACTATCATTATCTTTTTTAGTTTTGCCAGTCTGATGAGTGGGAAGTAATCTCACATCAAAATTTTCTTTCTCATTTCCCCAATCTCTCAGTGAGTTTGGTACTCTTTGAAATACATTTTATAGCCATTTAGATTTGCTCTTTTATGAAATTCTTATTTCCATTCTTTGCCTACTTTCCTACTGTGTTGTCTTTCTTCTAATAAATAAAAAGTCTAAAATTTTACTTACAGGTTTTCAAGATATAGTCAAGTTATCTGTAAGCAGAGCAAAAATCATCTATTTGATACTGTTACTGAGCATCAGCTGTCCAATACTAGAGACCCCATTTTGGGAGACATAACATGCTCACCCTCAGTCTCTCAGTCGTGTTCAATTTTGTGACCCCCTGAACTATAGCCCACCAGGCTCCTCTATCTGTGAGCTTTCCCAGGAAAGAATATTGGAGTGGGTCGCAATTTCCTATTCCAAAGGATCTTCCCAACCCAGGAATCAAACCTGTGTCCCCTGCACTGACAGGAGATTCTTTTCCACTGAGCCACTTAGGAAGCCCCTATAACATGCTCAGATTTGGTAATAGAGTCTAGACAGGTGTTGAAGCATGTATATTGCCAGTATTCCATAATAAATATTATGAAATAAAATTTACACAATTCAATTAAAGCTGAAGTTAAGGAGCATGTGTTTCTGGTTTATATGGTCAAGGGAAATTACTCAGGGAAAAGAATATTAGTCTGATTTTAATAGATTTTGGATTCTGATATGACGGCTATTAGTTATAGGAGAGAACAACTTATATAGAAAGAATAACATAAATCTAAAAACAGAAAAATAATTGAAGTGCCAAAAGAGTTGATGTAAGAACCATGAAATTTTTGTATTTTTGGTAAAACTTCTTATCAGTTCAGTTCAGTTCAGTTCAGTCACTCAGTCGTGTCCGACTCTTTGTGATCCCATGAATCGCAGCACGCCAGGCCTTCCTGTTCATCACCATCTCTCGCAGTTCACTCAGACTCATGTCCATCGAGTCCGTGATGCCATCCAGCCATCTCATCCTCGGTCGTCCCCTTCTCCTGCCCCCAATCCCTCCCAGCATCAGAGTCTTTTCCAATGAGTCAACTCTTCCATGAGGTGGCCAAAGTACTGAAGTTTCAGCTTTAGCATCATTCCTTCCAAAGAACACCGAGGGTTGATCTCCTTCAGAATGGACTGGTTGGATCTTCTTGCAGTCCAAGGGACTCTCAAGAGTCTTCTCCAACACCACAGTTCAAAAGGATCAATTCTTCAGTGCTCAGCCTTCTTCACAGTCCAGCTCTCACATCCATACATGACCACTGGAAAAACCATAGCCTTGACTAGACGAACCTTAGTCGGCAAAGTAATTTCTCTGCTTTTGAATATGCTATCGAGGTTGGTCATAACTTTTCTTCCAAGGAGTAAGTGTTTTTAATTTCATGGCTGCAGTCACCATCTGCAGTGATTTTGGAGCTCAAAAGAATAAAGTCTGACACTGTTTCCACTGTTTCCCCATCTATTTCCCATGAAGTGATGGGACCAGATGCCATGATCTTCGTTTTCTGAATGTTGAGTTTTAAACCAACTTTTTCACTCTCCTCTTTCACTTTCATCAAGAGGCCCTTTAGCTCCTCTTCACTTTCTGCCATAAGGGTGGTGTCATTGCATATCTGAGGTTATTGATATTTCTCCCGGCAATATTGACTCCAGCTTGTGTTTCTTCCAGCCCAGCATTTCTCATGAAGTACTCTGCATATAAGTTAAATAAGCAGGGAGACAATATACAGCCTTGATGTACTCCTTTCCCTATTTGAAACCAGTCTGTTGTTCCATGTCCAGTTCTAACTGCTGCTTCCTGACCTGCATACAGATTTCTCAAGAGGCAGGTCAGGTGGTCTGATATTCTCATCACTTTCAGATTTTTCCACAGTTTTTATTGTGATCCACACAGTTAAAGGCTTTGGCATAGTCAATAAAGCAGAAGTAGATATTTTTCTGGAACTCTCTTGCTTTTTCTATGATCCAGCAGATGTTGGCAACTTGATCTCTGGTTCCTCTGCCTTTTCTAAAATCAGCTTGAACATCAGGGAGTTCACAGTTCACGTATGCTGAAGCCTGGCTTGGAGAATTTTGAGCATTACTTTGCTAGCATGTGAGATGAGTTCAATTGTGCGGTAGTTTGAGCATTCTTTGGCATTGCTTTTCTTGGAATTGGAATGAACACGGACCTTTTCCAGTCCTGTGGCTACTGCTGAGTTTTCCAAATTTGCTGGCATATTGAGTGCAGCGCTTTCACAGCATCATCTTATAGGATTTGAAACAGCTCCACTGGAATTCCATCACCTCCACTAGCTTTGTTCGTAGTGATGCTTTCTAAGGCCCACTTGACTTCACATTCCAAGATGTCTGGCACTAGATGAGTGACCACATCATCATGATTATCTAGGTCATGAAGATCTTTTTGTACAGTTCTTCTGTGTATTCTTGACACCTCTTCTTAATATCTTCTGCTTCTGTTAGGTCCAGACCATTTCTGTCCTTTATCGAGCCCATCTTTGCTTGAAATCTTCCCTTGGTATCTCTGATTGTCTTGAAGAGATCTCTAGTCTTTCCCATTCTGTTCTTTTCCTCTATTTCTTTGCACTGATCACTGAAGAAGACTTTCTTATCTCTTCTTGCTATTCTTTGGAACTCTGCATTCAGATGCTTAAATCTTTCCCTTTCTCCTTTGCTTTTCACCTCTCTTCTTTTCACAGCTATTTGTAAGGCCTCCCCAGACAGCCATTTTTCTTTTTGCATTTCTTTTCCATGGGGATGGTCTTAATCCCTGTCTCCCGTACAATGTCACGAACCTCATTCCATAGTTCATCAGGCACTCTGTCTATCAGATCTAGACCCTTAAATCTATTTCTCACGTCCACTGTATAATCATAAGGGATTTGATTTAGGTCATACCTGAATAGTCTAGCAGTTTTCCCTACTTTCTTCCATTTCAGTCTGAATTTGGTAATAAGGAGTTCATGATCTGAACCATAGTCAGCTCCTGGTCTTGCTTTTGTTGATTGTATACAGCTTCTCCATCTTTGGCTGCATAGAATATAATCAATCTGATTTCGGTGTTGACCATCTGGTGATGTCCATGTGTAGAGGCTTCCCTTGTGTTGTTGGAAGAGGGTGTTTGCTATGACCAGTGCCTTTTCTTGACAAAACTCTATTAGTCTTTGCCCTGCTTCATTCCACATTCCAAGGCCAAATTTGCCTGTTACTCCAGGTGTTTCTTGACTTCCTACTTTTGCATTCCAGTCCCCTATAATGAAAAGGACATCTTTTTGGGGTGTTAGTTTTAAAAGGTTTTGTAGGTCTTCATAAATCCATTCAACTTCAGCTTCTTCAGCATTACTGCTTGGGGCATAGTCTTGGATAACTGTGATATTGAATGGTTTGCCTTGGAAATGAACAGAGATCATTCTGTCGTTTTTGAGATTGTATCCTAGTACTGCATTTCAGACTCTTTTGTTGACCATGATGGCTACTCCATTTCTTCTGAGGGATTCCTGCCCGCAGTAGTAGATAAAATGGTCATGGTCATCTGAGTTAAACTCACCCATTCCAGTCCATTTTAGTTCACTGATTCTTAGAATGTCGACGTTCACCCTTGCCATCTCTTGTTTGACCACTTCCAATTTGCCTTGATTCATGGACCTGACATTCCAGGTTCCTATGCAATATTGCTCTTTACAGCATGGACCTTGCTTCTATCACCAGTCACATGCACAGCTGGGTAGTCTTTTTGCTTTGGGTCCATCCCTTCATTCTTTCTGGAGTTATTTCTCCACTGACCTCCAGTAGCATATTGGGCACCTACTGACCTGGGGAGTTCCTCTTTTGATATCCTATCATTTTGCCTTTTCATGCTGTTCATGGTGTTCTCAAGGCAAGAATACTGAAGTGACTTGCCATTCCCTTCTCCAGTGGACCACGTTCTGTCAGCCCTCTCCACCATGACCTGCCAGTCTTGGGTTCCCCCACAGGCTCGGCTTGGTTTCATTGAGTTAGAACCAAGCTGGTGCACTAAGTGCAGCCGAGAGGAGCTACCCCACGTCTGAGGTCAGTGGCAGCAGGGAGGAGGCACCCCGCGTCTGAGGTCAGGGGCCGTGGCCAGGAGGAGACACCCCGTGTCCGAGGTCAGTGGCGGCCGGGGAGACACCCCACGTCCATGTCCGAGGTCAGGTGGACCTGGGACAGACACTCCGCTTCTGTTTCCGAGGTCAGCGGCCGCCAGGGGGTGACACCCTGCGTCCAAGGCTAGGGGAGGCCAGGGGGAGACACCCCGCATCCGAGGCCTGTGGCAGCCGGGGAGACACCCTGCGTCCATGTCCGAGTTCATGGGGGCTGGGGAGACACTCTGCTCCCGTGTCCGAGGTCAGGTGCCGCCTGGGGAGACACCCCGCGTCCGAGGTCAGGGGCGGCCAGAAGAAGCCATCTAGCGCTCGAGGCCAGGGGCAGTGACGCTGAGGAGACACCGCAAGCCCGAGGCCAGGGGCAGCAGCTGGGAGGAGCCACCTCGCGCCGGAGGCCAGGGCTGGCCGCCGGGAGGATCAACTCCAGGAGCGGTGGCTGCGCAGGAGCAGTGGCTGCGCAGGAGCAGTGGCTGCGCAGGAGCAGTGGCTGCGCAGGAGCAGTGGCTGCGCAGGAGCAGTGGCTGCGCAGGAGCAGGAGGGCCTAGAGGAGCTATCCCACATTGAAGTCAGGAAGGCGGCGGTAAGGAGATACCCTTCGTTCAAGGTAAGAAACAGCAGCTGTGCTTTGCTGGAGCAACTGTGAAAAGATACCCCACGCTCAAGGTAAGATGGTAGGTGTTGCAAGAGGGCATCAGAGGGCAGACACACTGAAACCATACTCACAGAAAACTAGTCAATCTAATAACACTAGGACCACAGCCTTGTCTAAAACTTCCTATAGTAACAATATAATGTATAATTTTCAGATTCTAAAAATAGAATTTAGGAGACTACAGATGTTTTCTAGTTGTAGTTTCCTTTAAATTACATTAGGCTTCTCATTAAGAAATGCAGGGAAATTTTTGTTTCAGTGCTTAGAATTTAAAATTTTAGCAGTTACTAAGCAATTGAGTATAATATTTTAAAATTCAGGAAAATCTGGAAGTTGTAAGAACACTTTGATTCATTCAGTAACACTAAAATTACTATCATTTGATGTTCTGAAAATTAATACCACTTTCTAAAGCTTTTAACTTTCGCTAGAATCTCTGATTCAATCCGAGTTGTGATTGCATTTAACTTTTTAACATACCATTATCTACTCTGTTTATCACTTAAAGGTTATTAAAATTCACAAATAATCTATGGTTTTGAAGAGCCTTGTCAGCTACATGGAACAATATAAATAGTAGTAACATCGATGATTCACTTGGAGGCTGGATCTTTCTCTCAGCTGTGCATATCTAAACATATAACTACTTCACAGTCTCCTAAAATAAGCATAGAGGTTCCCTAGGGTACCCAAACTATTCTTGGACCTACAGTGTTACCTATTTAATGCTCTGCCTTTGCTGGGCAAAGTAGCCCCCATGGCGCCATTACTACCATCTGACACCCCTTCATTTTTCACATGTCATTGCTGCTGTGACGGTCACAACTGAGTCCTACGGCTTCAGCCCTGAAAATTCCATTTTACCATGCAAAGCTGCATCTTATCTCATGTCTGCTAAGTGCCCTGTCATTAGGATCTAGTATCAGAACATTCACAGTCTTCTTCCAGACAAGACACTCTCCAGTAAGTCACTGCCAGTGACACGACAGAAAGCTCAAATGCCAAATCTGTAACATGGCCCTGGTGAAAAAAGGAAAATGATCCCTCTTTTCCTTCTTAGTGTTATGATCTGTTATGGGGGTTCCTGTCCTACTGGATCTGTAAGTTTTTAATGAAAATCCTCTGTCCTCCAGGAACACAAACAGAATGAGGACTAAAAGATAGGGGCAGATTGTAATAATGCCCTAACAGTAGATTCCTGCCACTGTTTGGCCACTCAAGGATGAGGAATTTTCAGGATAAACAGGATGGTCACCCAGCTTTAAAGGACTACTTAAATGGTTCAGGCCTGGCAAAGTGAAGGGAACCTTAGCAAATTCCTGGGTCTAAGGAGGGCTGGGAGGTCAAGAGAGGTTTAAAGTTCCACATCCAAGATGGTGAAGCTTCAGTGCATCAGCCTGTAAACAATTAAAAATGCTTGCCAAGAAAACAAGTCAGCTGTTTTTTTGGCTCTACTGGGTCTTAGTTGCAGCACGTGGGATCTTTAGTTGTGGCATGTGGGATCTACTTCCCTGACCAGAAATTGGACCACCAGGAAAGTTCCCAGAACAAGTCAGTTTTGAGCATCAGTATGCCTGTAACGTTCCAATTTTTGTTGCTGTTCAGTCTCCCAGTCATATCCGACTCTTTGTGACCCCATGGACTGCAGCATGCCAGGCCTTCCTGTCCCTCACCATCTCCTGAAGCTTGCCCAAGTTCATGTCCATTGCATCAGTGATGCCATCCAGACATCTCATCCTCTGACTCCCTCTTCTCCTTCTGCCCTCAATCTTTCTCACCATCAGGGACTTTTCCAATGAGTTAACTATTTGCATCAGGTGGCCAAATTATGGTAGCTTCAGCATCAGTCCCTCTAATGAGAATTCAGGGTTTACCTGTCTTTAAATTGACTGGTTTGATCTCCTTGCTGTCCAAGGGACTCTCAGGAGTCTTCTCTAGCACCACAGTCCAAAAGCATCAATTCTTTGGTGCTTCACCTTTTTACAGTCCAGTTCTCACAACCGTATGCAACCAATGGGAAGACCATACCCTTCACTATATGGACCTTTGTCAGCAGAGTAATGTCTCTGCTTTTCAACACTGTCTAGGTTTGTCATAGCTTTCCTGCCAGAAAGCAATTGCCTTCTGATTTCATGGCTGCAGTCACCATCTGCAGCGATCTTAGAAACCCAAGAAGAGAAAATCTGTCACTAATTCCACCTTTTCCCCTTCTATTTGCCATGAACAATGGGGCTGGATGCTATGATCTTAGGTTTTGTTTTTTTTTTTTTTAATATTTAGTTATAAGTCAGGTCTTTCAGTCTCTCTCTCCTGCTTCTTCCTCATCAAGAGGCTCTAACTCCTCTTCGCTTTCTGTCATTAGAGTGATATCATCTGTATATGTTGATGTTTGTTGATGTTTCTGCCACCTATCTTGATTCTAGCTTGTAACTCATCTAGCCCAGCATTTCTCATGGTGTGCTCAGCGTATAGGTTAAACAAACAGGGAGACAACATGACAACCTTGTTATACTCCTTTCTCAACCTTGAACCAATCAATTGTTCCATACAGGGTTCTAAATATTGCTTCTTTGCTCTCACACAGGTTTCTCAAGAAGCAGGTAAGATGGTCTGATATTCCCATCTCTTTGAGAGTTTTCCAGAGTTTGTTATGATCCACATATTCAAACGCTTTAGTGTAGTTGATGAAACACAGGTAGATGTTTTTCCTGAATTCCCTTGATTTCTCTATGAGCCAGTGAATTGGCAATTTGATCTCTAGTTCCTCTACCTTTCCTAAACCTAACTTAGACATCTGAAAGTTCTTGGTTCACATAACACTGAAGTCTAGCATACAAAATTTTAAGTATGAACTTAGCATGGGAGACGAGTGCAATTGTCCAGTGGTTTGACCATTCCTTCTTACTACCTTTTGTGGGAATTGGGATGAGGATTGACCTTTGCAGTCCTGTGGCCATTGCTGAGTTTTCCAGATTTGCTGATATATTGAGTACAACACCTTGATGGCATCAACCTTTAGGGTTTTGAATAGCTCTAGTGGAATTCTGTTGCATCCACTAGCTTTATTAACAACAGGGCTTCCTAAGGCCCATTTGATTTCACACTGCAGACCACAACTTCATAGTAATCCAATTCATTAAGATCTTTTCTGTTGTTGTTCAGCTCTTCCATGTCTTTTTTCCATCTCTTCTTGATCTCTTCAGCACCTACTAGGGCTCTACCCTTTCTGTCCTTTATTGTGCCCACTTAAGCGTGAAAAGTTACCTTGATATTTTCAATTTTTCTCAAGAGATCTCTAGTCTTTCCCCTTCTGTTATTTTCCTCTAGTTTTATGCACTGTTTATTGCAAAAGGCTTTATTGTCTCTCCTTACTGTTCTTTGGAAATCTGCATCTAGTTAGATGTATCTTTCACTTTCTCCCTTGCTTTTCACTTCCCTTCTTTCTTCAGCTATTTGTGAAGCCTCCTCTGACAACCCCTTGGCCTTCTTGCTTTTCTTTTTGGGAGGATGGTTTTGTTTGCTGCCTCCTGTACAAAATTATGGACCTCCATCCATAGTTTTTCAGGCACACTGTTTACTAGCTTCAATTCCTTGAATCTATTCACTACCTCCACTGCATATTCATAAGGGGTTTGATTTAAGTTGTATCTGGCTGGCTTGGTGGTTTTCCCCACTTTCTTTAGTTTAAGCCTGAATTTCACTGTGAGGGGCTGATGATCTGAGCTGCAGTCAGCTCCAGGTATTCCTTTGCTGACAATATACAGCTTCTTCATCTTCAACTACAAAGAAGGTAATCAATTTGATTTTGATATTGATCATTTGGTGATGTCTATGTGTAAAGACTTATCTTGTGTTGTTGAAACAGACTATTTGCTGTGACCAGTGAAGTCTTGGCAGAATTCAGTTAGCCTTTCCCCTGTTTCATTTTATTCTCCAAGGCCAAACTTGCCTGTTACTCCAGGTATCCCTTGACTTCCTACCTTTACATTCCAATCTTCAATGATGAATAGAAATCTATTTTTGGTGTTAGATCTAGGAGGTCTTCATAGAACTAATCAACTTCAACTTTTTGGCATCAGTGGTAAGGGCGTAGACTTGAATTATTATGATGTTGAATGGCCTGCCTTGGGAAAAAACAGAGATCATTCTGTCATTTTCAAGGTTGCACCCAAATACTGCATTTGAGACTCTTTTGTTGATTATAAGGGCTACTCTGCTTCTTCTATGGGATTCTTGCCCACAGTAATAGATATAAGGGTCATCTGGATTAAATACGCCCATTCCCGACCATATTAGTTCACCAATTCCTGTGTCAGTGTTTATTCTTACCATCTCCCGCCACATCCAATTTATCTTGATTTATGGACCTAACATTCTAGATTCCTATGCAATATTGCTCTTTACAGCACTGGATTTTACTATCATCACCAGTGAAAGTGAAAATGACTCAGTTGTGTCCAACTCTTTGCAACCCCATGAATCGCAGCATGCCAGACCTCCCTGTCCATCACCAACTCCTGGAGTTCACTCAAACTCATGTCCATCAAGTCAGTGATGCCATCCAGCCATCTCATCCTCTGTTGTCCCCTTCTAATCCTGCCCCCAATCCCTCCAGCATCAGAGTCTTTTCCAGTGAGTCAACTCTTCACATGAGGTGGCCAAAGTATTGGAGTTTCACCTTTAGCATCAGTCCTTCCAATGAATATCCAGGACTGATCTCCTTTAGGATGGACTGGTTGGATCTCCTGGCAGTCCAAGGGACTCTCAAGAGTCTTCTCCAACACCACAGTTCAAAAGCATCAATTCTTCAGCACTCAGCTTTCTTCACAGTCTAACTTTCACATCCATACATTACCACTGGGAAAACCATAGCCTTGACTAGGCGGACCTTTGTTGGCAAAGTAATGTCTCTGCTTTTCAATATGCTATCTAGGTTAGTCATAACTTTCCTCCCAAGGAGTAAGTGTCTTTTAATTTCACGGCTGCAATCACCATCTGCAGTGATTTTGGAGCCCAAAAAATTAAAGTCTGACACTGTTTCCACTCTATCCCCATCTATTTCCCATGAAGTGATGGGACCGGAAGCCATGATCTTCGTTTTCTGAATGTTGAGCTTTAAGCCAACTTTTTCACTCTCCTCTTTTGAGGCTTTTAGTTCCTCTTCACTTTCTGTCATAAGGGTAGTGTCATCTGCATATCTGAGGTTATTGATATTTCCCCCGGCAATCGTAATTCCAGCTTGTGTTTCTTCCAGCCCAGCATTTCTCATGATGTACCCTGCATATAAGTTAAAAAAGCAGGATGACAATATACAGCCTTGACATACGCCTGGCTTGGAAAATTTTGAGCATTACTTTACTAGTGTGTGAGATGAACGCAATTATGCGGTAGTTTGAGCATTCTTTGGCATTGCCTTTCTTTGGGATTGGAATGAAAACTGACCTTTTCCATTCCTATGGCCACTGCTGAGTTTTCCAAATTTACTGGCATATTGAGTGCAGTACTTTCACAGATATATCTTGTACATAATTACTACATGTACATATAAATATATATGCTGATACAATTTAAAACTAATGTTTGTGATATTCAGCAATGAAATTGTCAAGCTTCCTAGGTATTGCTAGTGGTAAGAGCCTGACTGCCAGTGCAAGAAACCTAAGAACTACATGTTCGATCCCTGGGTTGGGAAGATCCCCTGGAGAAGGAAATGGCGACTCAATGCCATGGACAGAGGAGGCTGGCAGGATACAGTCCATAGGGTCACATAGAGTTGCACACAACTGAAATGACTTAACAAGCTATTGCCATAAATGAACATGAACAAGAAAAGTTTGAATATTTATTTCCCCTCAGTGAAAACAATCCTAATGAGTGAAAACACTATATAGGAACTATCTCTACTTAAGCATCATTATTGACTATAAATGTATATTTTAATGTGTATAATTTTACATAAATTATTTTAGCTTGTTTAAACTTACCAAAAGAATAGTCTTTTGTCATATTTTTCAGAGGAAATTTTAATTATTTTCTCCTCTCTCATCCTTATTTTTATTCTTCTGCTTGTCATTTCCTTAGAGTCACTCTAGCACTGTTTCCAGGAAAGGAAAGTCAATTGAAATACACATTAGTGGTGTTATATTAATAGACTTCTCAGATAATAATGTGAACCGTGAATATAACCACATAAAATACAGACGTCCTCAATACTGAGTGGTGGAGAGGAGGAGATAACATATGAAAGTTTTAATATTTTGTGAAAAAGAAATAAAACATCATTCCAATAAATTAACAAATAGGACCCATTAGACTTATAAAAATGCAAAGCACTATGCCCTTTGAATAAAGTTGATAAAATCAGATGGGAAATATTTTATTAAGAAGCTGTTAAAAATAAAAACTTCTTAAGATAACTGTAGGTTGAAAATTGGCTCTGAAACTAAAGTAATAATGTTGTAATAATAATAATAGTAATAATAAAGACTGGATGTGCTAGCAGAAGAAGAAGCATATCATTAGGAGCCCATTATGCAGTAGGTGCCCAGAATGTCAAGATGAATAAAAATATGTTCTTTCCAGAGCTGTGACAAATGGGCAGCCATTATTCTCAACCTAAAGTAGCTCAGAAGCTTACTAGATAAGAAACAAAACAAAATCTGTGCAAAGAATAATTGTTCTTTCTCTTCATAATTAGCATATTTTCTGTCTTCCTCACAAAGCCAAGCACACTTTAAATACAGGAGCTATGCTTGCAAGTTCTCCACTGCATTTATAATTCTTGCCGAGTGATGTTTGCATGGTAGGCACTCAGCAAGTATGTGTTAAATTGACTAATAAATACTAGAGGAAAAATACCATCCTGGATTTCTGTACTACCTCAAACATAAAACGAAGGTTTAGCCAAGTAACTCTGCTACCTCCTTTTAGTTACTAATATATAGATTTTTCCCATTCATCTGACTCTCAACCTGAGCTTAGAATTTCCCAAAACTCAGCTTCACTCTATTTCTCCTCATCTGCAGAGAACCTCTCTTATGTGTGAGTTGGAGAAATGCTATATAGTTTCCTCAGTTAACCAGAGTAAGCATCTTTAGATTATCTAAGCAAAGGAAAAACTTCAGAGCATATATCTGAAGCTCAGCTAGAAATCAGTAGGTGGAAAAGCCAGAATGCTGGATCACCTGTGCTTAACCTGGCATCTCTACCAGCCTGTTTCAAGAGCTCTTGAAGCCAGTTTTTTCACTCTCCACTTTCACTTTCATCAAGAGGCTTTTTAGTTCCTCTTCACTTTCGGCCATAAGGGTGGTGTCATCTGCATATCTGAGGTTATTGATATTTCTCCCTGCAATCTTGATTCCAGCTTGTGCTTCCTCCAGCCCAGCGCAGCGTTTATCATGATGTACTCTGCGTAGAAGTTAAATAAGCAGGGTGACAATATATAGCCTTGACGTACTCCCTTTCCTATTTGGAACCAATCTGTTGTTCCATGTCCATTTCTAACTGTTGCTTCTTGACCTGCATTGAGGTTTCTCAAGAGGCAGGTCAGGTGGTCTGGTATTCCCATCTTTTTCAGAATTTTCCACAGTTTATTGTGATCCACACAATCCATTAGCTGATGTCAAAATTAGTTGTGTGGGCAAGTATAAATAAACCTCTTCTTCATGGGTTTCTTAGCCTTTTCTGAGAATGGGACCTGGTGTGAGTCGTGAGGCTGACCCAAACAACTTCCTGAGCTTGTAGCAAATGAGTTCACATTGTCGTGCTCCTTACCCAACTTTGAAATTAGAAAACTTTCTCCTTGCTCATTGTTTTCACTCTTTCAAATACATGTAATTGTGGTAAAGTAGATTATTCATCTCAGCTATTGGACTGCTGTGCTCAGCTAGAGAGCCTCTTTTCCATACCTATACTTGGTGTATGTCTATTATTTATTTTCCACATGCAAACCCCCTGTCTTGACAAATGGGTCTTAGTATTTCTAAAAGCCAAGTGACTACTTAATGTTTTTAGCTTTGTCTCTTCTCTGCCATTAGCTTCTGATTAATGCAGGTAAACTGGTTATGTTGCTGTGTTAGTCAGTCAGCTTGTGTCCGATTTTGCAGCCCCATGGACTGTAGCCTACCAAGCTTCTCCACCCATGGAATTCACCAGGCAAGAATATTGGAATGGATAACCATTTCCTTCTCCAGAGGATCTTCCCTTCCCGGGATCAACCCCAGGTTTCCTACATTGCAGGCAGATTCTTTACCATCTGAGCCAATAGAGAAACTGGCTATAAATACATATATTCTGATAAATACAAGGGATGCCTTAATTCATCTTTTTCACAAGCCACATTTTAAACAATATCATAACAGTATCTCTGAATTAGAAATGCTATCACCTCAAAATGCTGAGTGGAAATATATAAGTTGTGGGGTTTTGCCCTAGCCCTCTCTATAACAAGATCCTAATCATTAGATTACCCGAGACCATTGAATTACTCTTTTAACTGGCCTCCCCATATCCAAATGCTCCCTTCTTCCATCCCAAATTTCTTCCAGACTATCTGTAATGCATAATCTCTGAGACTGGG
Source organism: Nanger dama (assembly GCA_917880005.1). Lineage (NCBI taxonomy): Eukaryota > Metazoa > Chordata > Mammalia > Artiodactyla > Bovidae > Nanger > Nanger dama. The sequence goes on along the minus strand of CAKJTW010000008.1, from coordinate 19,494,462 downwards.
TAGGACTGTGTAGATCAGTTATGAGATAATGAAGGCAGAAGAGAAATGCCCTATGAGTCTTGGACCTGCAAACCTTCTTATACCTTAAATTAGAGGAACAGGATTCATTGGAAGACACTGAGGCCCTAGCAGCTGATGGAAGAAGCTTGGATCTGTGAATGACTGCATGAAGTAGAGTTTCTCACCTACTCACATTGAATTATGATATGAGCAGGGAGAAAAATTTTGTTTGTGAAGCCACTGAAATTTTGGAGGTAATTTGTTAAGAGTATGTATCCTAATCTGATTAAACAGGTTAGCCTCTTCTGTCTAATCTTCAACATATCCCTACTCTTCACAGACTAGAACCTAAATATTTTAGAGTGATTTTCTAAGACATCATTTCAACAAAATGTTCTAGTGTAATCATCTCCTCCCTTTCATAAATGTTATGGGAAATATTGGAGTTATAATTAACTTAATTAAACTATTCACATGATCCAAATATTCAGAGAATATATCCATCTATTTTTCTCTATTTAGAATTTCTTTTCTCAAACATTTTCCACTTGAAATTCCACACACAGATCCATTAAGGTAACTAAAGTGTCAGGGGCTCTGTGTTTTTGTGAATGTGTGAGTGCGTATGGCCACACACAAGTGTCATCATGATAATTTTGTTCCTTTTTATGGCTGATTAATATTCCATTGTATATATGTACCACATCTTTATCCATTCCTCTGTTGAAAGACGTTTATTTGGCTTGCTTCCGTGTCCTGGCTATTATAAATACTGCTGCAATGAACACTGGGGTGCATGTATCTTTTTGAATTATGGTTTTCTCCAGGTATATGCCTAGAAGTGGGATTGCTGGATCATATGGTAGTTCTATTTTTAGTTTTCTTAGGAACCTCCGTACTGTCCTCCATAGTACCTGTACCAATTTACATTCCCACCAACAGTGTAATCTCAGGGACAGGGAAGCCTGGTAGGCTGCCGTCTATGGGGTCGCACAGAGTCAGACACGACTGAAGCGACTTAGCAGCAGCAGCAGCAACAGTGTAGGAGGGTTGTCAAATAGTGAAGTAAGTCATCAAGAGAAAAATAAATATCATATAATACTGCTTTCATGTGGAATCTAGAAAAACGGTAGAGATGAACTTTTTGCAAAACAGAAATAGAGATAGTTATACAAAACAAAGTTCTTGATACCAAGCGGGGAAGAGAGAGTGGGATGAATTGGGATATTGGAATTAACATACATACACTGCTGTGTATAAAGTAGACGACTAATGAGAACCTACTGTATAGCACAGTGGACTCTATTTAATGTTTTGTGGGGACCTAAATGGGAAGTTAATCCAAAAGATAGGGAGTATATGTATATGTATAAGTGATTCACTTTGCTGCAGAGCAGATACTAACATAATATTAGTATCATAAAGCAACTATACTCTTATGGAAAATTCTAAAAAGCAGAGTTGTCATGACAATAAAATGAGATCTTCCAGGTAAAGATAAAGGTATTTTGTCACACAAAAGTAGAGATTCTCATCTGTGAACTAGGGTATTCAGTATTCTGGTATTTTAATGATCTGTAGATTGGTTTCTTATAAAGAAAATACATTCTCGTGCCATAGGGAAAACCAAGCTTCACATTATATTCCATACTCAGTATAACTGTGTATTAGAGAGAATAGTAAGCAAAAAGTTGAACATCAATCCTACTTTTTCAAATCTTCTGATTTCCCTTATGTTATGCCCGAAGTCTGAGTCCCCAAAACTGAGAGAATAAGACGTCCATAGCAATGCAAAAGCACAAAGGGGTTTATTGCCAGCTCAAGCTAGGGCTCCCGTCTCATCCAGCACAGTGGAGTCTTGACGAGAGCCCCAAGCCCTGAATTACAGCAGTTTTTATACATTTGGTGTGGGTTAGAACAAAGACAGGGAGTTGGCAAGGGCAGATTGGCTGCAAGGGTTTCTTAGCATCTACTGATTGGCTAAATTTTGCGCATGTGGGCTCGCTTACGGGACCTTTTGTGTTATATCTGCTGACTGGGTGAGTCTCAAGGTCAGAGGGATGATGATCTCAGCTCCTTCTGGGCAGTGACCCAGCTTTTCCTGTGTTTGTAGCTCTGGCCTACTTTAGTCCTTGATGCCTGTCATGGCTTCTGTCGGGTCTCGAAACCTTACTGACACAGGTTATATATTTTGGAAACAACATTGTTTTGCAGCTATGTATTACCCAAACAGAGATAAGATTCAGTAAACAAAATGAAAGATATCCACTTTAAACAGTAATGGTTCATTATTGTTTTTATAGACTCATACAGAAAATCTGCATAAGTGTTCTTATACTGCTTGAGCCAAAGTTAAATAAGTAATAATTCCAAGATATTCTAAAATATGTGTATTTACAGATCAGTCAGCATTCTGAGGTGTGAAAGACATCTTTATGTTATATAAGAGTTGGTTTCATACATGAGAAAATATTTGGCTTTAAGGCTCAATTGACATTTATAAGAAACAAAGTTTACACATACTACCATCTGTTTACTATCAAAAGAATAAAAGAGCCATTATCTTATGAACAATCATTCCAAAAGCAATTGTTGTTTCATTCTCACTGAGTAGCTCAGCAGCAGAAAAATATTTTGTTCCAAAGTTCAGCTGATTTCCATTTAGAAAAAAAAAAATGGAAGCTTGATTGCCCTACCTTCAGACTTGTAGCAATTTCTTAAAAATGGTTAAATTGTATACAGCAACCAAGAGGACAGGTTTACTTTCTTTTTCCTGACTGCTTAGAATCATTAGAGATGACCAAGAATGGTTTGAAGACAATATTTAGTTTTTATACCTTAGACAATGTCTGTCAAAGTTTTTATATATAATAGGTAGATAAATATATTCTGAATTTAATGAAAGAAACTGATGTGGGATCTAAACATACAAATTGAGGGGTTTTTTTTCCTAAAAGCATAAATATAATTAAATTAAATGAACTATTTGCTTCCTATCTTGTTTTGGCATAAACACAGCACAATAAAAACCAGCAAAGATGAAAATCTAGTGCCTATTATTTTGGAGAAGCGCAAAAGCAATATAAGCCCTGCTGTTTGTGAACATAAAAGAAAATTGCTTATCTGAGTCAGGAAGGAGTTGGACTAACTCTGAAAACATCATTCCTTTTATACCTGTGGCCTTTTGTTTTTTTCACTGAGTCCAGAATCTTTTTCTGACTTTTAATCTGAGATCATTGATGTGCAGACTTGACAATATAGTTAAGCAGGAACAAGGCTCAATAAATCTAATGACTTTTACTTACAATTTGAATGTCAATGATCCACAGTTTTCTAGAAACAATGATTATAATCAGCTTCATTCCCCAACTTTCTCAGCTGAAGTGATAGCATGACAAAATTGTCCTGATATAAAACTACATGTTTCCCAAATTATACACTATAAAGACATTAAAGATATTTTTAAAGTGACCATATATAAGTAAAAGAGGAAAAGACTGTTATCTAATTCTTCAGATGAAATTATCCATTATCCAATTTCCACTTTTTGAACTTAAATACATGTTCATGAGTTATTACCTCTGTTTTCAATTTGCTTACATTACCAAATTACTCTTTGCCTATATCTACATGATAGTAAGTATTTGGATCAATATGACTCCAAAATTTAATTTTATACTATCTTTAGATAGATATAATAACTTAAGGAAGTACTGGAATTGATTGAAATATATTTATATATATATTAACTAGCCATTATCTCTAATAATTAATTTTATATATTAAAAATAAAAAATTGTGGCACACAGCTAAAGCAGAGCAGAGAGGACTTTATAGCACTAAATGTTTACATTAGGAAAAAAGGATATTTTCAAATCAACAATCTACCCCTTAGTTTTTGTTAAGTTAATATGATCTTGATACAAAAGCTCGACAAAGAGAATACTAAAAAAAAAAAGAGAACTACAGTCCATTATCTCTCAGGAATATAGGTATAGAAATCCTTAACAAAATATTAGCTAGTAGAGTTCAACAATGTGTGCAAAGAATCATATAATATGACCAAATGGAATTTATTCCAAAGATGTAAGACTGGTTCAGTATTTGAAAATCAAACAATGTAATTCATTGTATTAGCAATCTGAAGAAGAAAATCCTGTGATGAAATCAATTGCTGCAGAAAACTCATTTGACAAAATTAAAACACTCAGGCATGATAAAAAAAAATCTCTCATAATACAGGGAACTTAAACTTGATAAAGAATATCTACAAAAACCCTACAGCCAAAATAATATATAATGATGAAAGACTTAATACTTATTCCCAAAGATCAAGAAAAGACATGATATCCACTCTCACCATTGCTATTAAACTTGATATTGAGGGTTTAAGCTAATGTCATAAAGCAAGAAAAGAATACAAGACATGCAGATGGGAATGGGAGACATAATCATCTATGTAGAAAATTATGCTCAGTTGCAAATGCTAGTTCCCAAAAGCCACATGCTGTACGATTTCACTTATATACTTCCTCAGAATAACAAAATTATAGGGTTGGATAACAGATTAATAGTTGCCAGAAGTTAGGAATTTTGGATAAAAGGGATAGCATGATGGAGATGTCTGTGTTAATAGTTCTCTCTTGACTGTAGGAGTGGATACAGACTGGCATATCAAAGATAAATGACATAGAACCATACGCACACCTTGTACCAATGTCAGTTTCCTGGTCTTGATATTGTTCTGTAGTTATATTCTGGGAAACTAGGTGAAGGATACATGGGACTTCTCTATATTATTTTTATAGCTTCCTGTGAAACTACAATCATTTCAAAATAAACTGAAAACAAAAGATACAGACTAAGAGAAGATGTTTGTTATTAATATCAGCAACAAAGAATTGTTAGATGAAATTTATAAAGAATCTAAAAATTAACAAGAAAAAGCAAATAGCCAATTAGAAAAATGCGCAGAAACTGAAAGGAAATTTCTAGAGGAGGAAATAAATTCTAGAAGATATTGTTAATCCACCATTACTCATTATGCTACACTCTCTGCTTCCTGTATATTGGGAATATTTCATTGATAAAGCCATGAATTTCTTCTAAGCTATAGTTGAAAAACTGGAGACATAGACTTGTCCATATAGTTACTATGTGAGTTCATAATTTCATTCAATTTTATGAAATATTTATAATTAAGAATAAAAACTACTTCAATCAGAAATTCTTTGAAATATTAAATGTCAGTATATAACACTATTTCTACATTCCTAGTATAGAAGTCAGGATCTCCTGCTCCTAACTCATTTAAAATATGCAATGAAATAAGACAACTATTTTCATTTGTTGAATAAGTTGTGTGTGAAGTATCAGTTCCATTCAGTTCAGTCACTCAGTCATGTCCAACTCTTGTGACCTCATGAATCATAGCATGCCAGGCCTCCCTGTCCATCACCAACTCCCGGAGTCCACCCAAACCCATGTCCATCGAGTCGGTGATGCCATCCAACTATCTCATCCTGTCATCCCTTTCTCCTCCTGCCCTCATTCTTTCCCAACATCAGGGTCTTTTCAAATGTCAGTTCTTCACATCAAGTGGCCAAAGTATTGGAGTTTCAGCTTCAACATCAGTCCTTCCAATGAACACCCAGGATTGATCTCCTTCAGAATGGACTGGTTGGATCTCCTTGCAGTCCAAGGGACTCTCAAGAGTCTTCTCCAACACCACAGTCCAAAAGCATCAATTGTTCGGTGCTCAGCTTTCTTTATAATCCAACTCTCACATCCATACATGACCACTAGAAAAGCCATAGCCCTGACTAAACAGACTTTGTTGGCAAAGTAATGTCTCTGCTTTTTAATGTGCTGTCTAGGTTGGCCATAACTTTTCTTCCAAAGAGTAAGCATCTTTTAATTTAAAGGCTGCAGTCACCATCTGCAGTGATTTTGGAGCCCCCAAAATAAAGTCTGACACTGTTTCCACTGTTTCCCCATCTATTTCCCGTGAAGTGATGGGACTGGATGCCATGATCTTCGTTTTCTGAATGTTGAGCTTTAAGCCGAGTCTTTCACTCTCCTCTTTCACTTTCATCAAGAGTGCTTCTTCACTTTCCGCCATTAGGGTGGTGTCATCTGCATATCTGAGGTCATTGATATTTCTCCCGGCAATCTTGATTCCAGCTTGTGCTTCCTCCAGCCCAGCGTTTCTCATGATGTACTCTGCATATAAGTTAAATAAGCAGGGTGACAATATACAGCCTTGATATACTCCTTTTCCTATTTGGAACCAGTCTGTTGTTCCATGTCCAGTTCTAACTGTTGCTTCCTGACTTGCATTCAGATTTCTCAAGAGGCAGGTCAGGTGGTCTGGTATTCCCATCTCTTTCAGAATTTTCCACAGTTTATTGTGATCCACACAGTCAAAGGCTTTGGCATAGTCAATAAAGCAGAAATATATGTTTTTCTGGAACTCTCTTGCTTTTTCCATGGTCCAGCGGACATTGGCAATTTGATCTCTGATTCCTCTGCCTTTTCTAAAACCAGCTTGAACATCTGGAAGTTCACCGTTCACGTATTGCTGAAGCCTGGCTTGGAGAATTTTGAGCATTACTTTACTAGGGTATGAGATGAGTGCAGTTGTGTGGTAATTTGAGCATTCTTTGTCATTGCCTTTCTTTGGGATTGGAATGAAAACTGACCTTTTCCAGTCCTGTGGCCACTGCTGAGTTTTCCAAATTTGTTGGCATATTGAGTGCAGCACTTTCACAGCATCTTCTTTCAGGATTTGAAATAGCTCAACTGGAATGCCATCACCTCCACTAGCTTTATTCATAGTGATGCTTCCTAAAGCCCACTTGACTTCACATTCCAGGATGTCTGGCTCTAGGAGTGTGAAGTATATGTTAAGAGAAATGAGGGCACATGAATGCTTGGGATGGTGGGGGGAAGTGTAGTTTACAGAGATAAACAAAATTGCAATGTACACAGTATATACAGCAACAGACTGACAGGGACTTTTTTTTATTTCAAGTAGTCACTTCTGAGCAAAAATGCCATGGTTTCTTCTTCAATTCAACTAAATCACCATGTGTGCCTAGTTCTGACCTGAAGAGAAGTAAACCTTCTACTAAGGTATCAAAGTTACTTTCTATTACAACCAGGTATCTCTCAGAGCTCAAGAATAATAATAAAATAAATCTCAGATCAAACCAAAAGGAAAGAAACATATCATTTGACAAACCTAATCAACTTGATTTTTAGCCTAGCTTCATAACACACCTGAGATGAATGCATATTTTCTGTAACAGTATACATTTCCAGGAAGAAAGCATGCCCAGAAGATGAAGATTTAGGATTTTCAGTGGGAAAATCATCCTCAGGATGTCAGTAAAATCATTCTTCAGGGGGAAGAGCTGGGATCCAGTTCAGGATGGTTCTAGGGTCACTGAGTTAAAATTTCTTTGCTTGAAGTAACATATTTTTCAGTGTGGTAGTTTTAGTTTGAGTATTATGCATTTATTGTGACGTTCCAGATGTCACTAGTGGTAAGGAATCTGCCTGCCAATGCAGGGGATGCGAGAGATGAGGTTCAGTCTCTGGGTCCAGAAGATCATCTGGAGGAGGGCATGGCAACCCACTCCAGTTTCTTGCCTAGAAAATTCCATGGACAAAGCAGACTGGTGGGCTACAGTCCATTTGGCCTGCACAGAGTGGGACACATCTAAGCACACACCCATTAATTATGCATTCAAGATAACTTGATAAGTTTAAGTCATTAGAGGGAGAAAATGTAAGAAAAAAAGGTATCAACATTTGCAAAGACAAAAGTAAATTTAAAATTGGTCCACATGTGTTTTATTAATAATAATAGGAAATAAGGGATATTTCAGATATTTTGAAGTTTATACATACTGAATATACTGATATCAGCTTAATATAGATTTTATTTGCAGTGTGTAAATTAATTATTTTCTGGAAACATTTTTGAAAAACAGATTTTCCAATATATGTTTATATATCCAGAAAAATTCTTTACCCAGATTATATCTACCACAAATGAAAAACATGTCTTATTGTGCTTTGAATTTTTCTGCAATGAATTCCAAAGGAAAGGTATTTTATCATCAATTACTTTGTAATTTATTTATCTTTTTCTCAAAATACTAAATTGGAAAGTCTGGTTATCAAATATCCTTTGAAAATATAAATTAACTACAAAAGATTAATAGAAACTCTTTCCATTTTTCCACATATATATTAAGAACTTGAATCCATTCCTTGAATCACTTTCCTTTTTGTTAACAAAAATGACTAATGTATGTCAGTAAAAGATGATATTCAAACAAAAGAATATTTTCCGAGTAATTAAGTAGTTTGTTACATTTAAGGGTACTAAAATGATTCTGGTTTATTTCCTTTGTTTCCGCACTTCTTCTCTCCACATGTAAAAAATATTTCAATGAAATTATGTGACCTAATATCCACATAAATTAGTACTATTAGACTATTAGGAAGATGCCATTCATCTAAGAACCTTTATGGCATATGAATGTTTTTCATTTTCTGATTCTAAGTATATAAATGCTAACATACTTTCTATATGTATATATTCATTTTTCCCAATGCAAGTATGGTATACATCTTGTTATTTAGTTTTCTACTGTGGGTTTATATGTTTACTAAAACATATTTTTTTAAATTCCATTTGTTTAGAGTATAAAGCAACACTATTATTTACTGCAACCTCAAACATTAAAGCATTTCAAAAGCAGCTAAGGGGGAAGAATGAATGTGATATTCCCAGACAACAGCAAAGCACTAAATGAATTTCATAGCTGTGGCAAAACTTTTCTTTTAAGATAGAAGAAAGATATTTATGTCAAACTTCATCATCATAATCAAATACAGCAGTATTATACTTAATATTGACTTTATACATCATGCAAGACTTTGCTATTGCTGAAGTGTATTATTAAAAGTAGAGTGACAGGTGTGGCAAAATCTACTGCTTGTGTGCTTTCAACTACATTAAGGCTCATCACAGTCTGAAAGAAAAATGTATCACATGGGATCAAGAATAAAAAGAACAACTCCAAGAGTTATTATCTTGTCACTTCCTATGTATCCAGACTTACTCTATAGCCATTCTTTTAAGTGATAAAGAACTAAAATACATTGTAGGGTATAGTATGTTTCTTCCTAAGGCCTCTCTTTCAATTTACCCTTCTGACCTTAAGTGATCATATATAAGTCCATTGCCTCAAATCAATTCTAAATTGATGATGCTCTAAAGTAGTTCTTTTGTGTGTGTGTGTGTTAATCAACTGTTTTTATTATAGGTAATTTACTAGTCAACAATAGGCTATAAGTAGTTAATTGGGGAGGAGTCAAGTGTTTTTTTTATTCTTAGTTATATATCTTTAATAAAATGATGATCTTTCTGACTTTCTTTCATCTAGCTAATTTCTCCCTCCAGTTTTATTTATTTTATTTATTTATTTATTTATTTATTTTCTTTACTTTACAATACTGTATTGGTTTTGCTATACATTGACATGAACCCACCACAGGTGTACATGAGTTCCCAACCCTGAACCCCCCTCCCACCACGCTCCCCATATCATCTCTCTGGGTCATCCCAGTGCACCAGCCCCAAGCATCCTGTATCCTGTTTCGAACCTAGACTAGCAATTCATTTCTTACATGAAAGTATACATGTTTCAATGCTAGTCTCCCAAATCATCCCACCCTCTCCCTCTCCCACAGAGTCCAAAAGTCTGTTCTTTACATCTGTGTCTCTTTTGCTGTCTCGCAGACAGGGTTATCATTACCATCTTTCTAAATTCCATATATATGTGCTAGTATACTGTATTGGTGTTTTTCTTTCTGGCTTACTTCACTCTGTATAATCGGCTCCAGTTTCATCCACCTCTTTAGAACTGATTCAAATGTATTCTTTTTAATGGCTGAGTAATACTCCATTGTGTATATGTGCCACGGCTTTCTTATCCATTCGTCTGCTGATGACATCTAGGTTGCTTCCATGACCTGGCTACTATAAACAGTGCTGCGAGTCGTTCTATCTCAGAATTCTCCTCTGAAGTCCATATCCCACTATGGGCAATGTCTACTCAGTATCTCTATTTGAACGTCTCAGGAGCTCCTCAGGAATATCAGCATGTTCAAAACTGAACTAAAGTCGATCAGTCCCCAAGAACTTCCAGTTTTATCTCGTATCATTTTCATATTCATTTATATTTATCACCACTGTGAATACCTGAATCCAATCTACTATTTCTGTCATCAGACTTCTATCACCAGCAATCTTCCCATAGGCCTCCTAAAATCCATTCTTGGCCCCCTCCTGGTCATTCTTAATAGCCAGAAACAGTATTTTTAAGACAAAGAAAGAAAAAAAAAGAACTTGGAACAAAGGGAATGGTCAAATAGATCTTGTACTACTTTCAAATAAGATGATAAGTGACAAGAGAAAAATGAATGGAGGGGCTGTCAAAATGTAGAACACCAGTAAAGTTGACAAGATTCGGCAGAGTGGTAGAGATGGAACTGGAATGGAATGAGATGGAGCAAATAAAAGATGACAAAGTAGATATACTATCTGAAGACAATGAATTTGAAGAGCTTTTGGACTGACACAGAGAAACAAAACAGTAACAACACTGAGATACTGAATCAAGGGAGAATTTTTTAGGGCACAAAGTTATAGAAAATATATGTATGTTGGTGGATCCATCATGCCCTAACAGGACAGAACAGGAAAGATTTTAAAAGACATGTTTCTGGGTTTTGAGAGGGAATTTTTAAGATAAAATTTGTGGTTCACAGAACACTTTATCAACTAAAACTTTGGCCCTATAAACAAAACTGTGATCAGAAAAGGGCAATTTAGTAACTAGAATAATGGATTTCCACCCCCACCTTCCCTTTGGCCTCACTCCAGGGTGGATGAATGTAAGGAACCAACTGTTTGAAATGGCTCTTCACTAAGAACTCTAACTGAAAGACATTAGAGAACAATTATTGTAGAACTCCACCAGGTTATGAACTACAGCCACTTGCTCCTTCCTCTATCATCTGAGTGCTAATAATACCCAATTGTACTGATCCTTACTAAATAATAAATAACAAATTAACATGAGGGATAATTAGCATCAGCTTAATGGAGTCCCTAGTAACCAAATTGTCTCAGATTTCTGGGTGTAGGAGTTGTACTCCTAGTATCTACACACTTTCTGTCATGAAGTTCTACCAGAATATGAAAGTAAAAGCAGTGGAGCCCTAGAGCTACCCCCAAAGGGTAGACTAATGATCTAGTGAAAGTAGCTCAGTGTTGTCTGACTCTTTGTGACCCCATGGACCATATAGTCCATGGAATTCTCCAGGTCAGAATACTGGAGTGGGTAGCTGCTCCCTTCTCCAGGGGATCTACCCAACCCAGGGATCAAACCCAGGTCTCCCACACTGCAGAGGGATTCTTTACCAGCTGAGCCACCAGAGAACAGCTTAAAGGGTAGACAAGGAGATGAAATAATGAAATTATAATAATGAAACAGTAAAAGCAAAACTAAAGTTTCTGTCCTTGTAAACTTGCAACTTCTATATGTTTTTACTTAAAAACCCAGATTTTCTAGTTAAATTGAGTTCAAAACCCATGCAGACCCCGTAGGGTAACAATGAGCAACTGGTGTTCTGGAAATGTCAGATTTCTTTGCCTAAAAATAGAATTTTTTTTTCAATTTCACATTGACATATCTATGAATACCATTTTTTCATTATGATTATTTTTAAAACAATAGTACAGAAATCTTTCAAGGAAACAGTTTTAAATTTGATGACCTTCTGAGATATTGTCCCTCCACACCACATATGAGTTCCTTTTAATAACACATGAAAAATTGTCTTCAAGAAAAATAAAAGGAAAAAGAAAGAGAAGAAAAGAGATGGAGAAAGAAGAAAGAAATGAGATTAGAATTTTTTAACCAGTTGCTACAAATATACAGACCCTGCAGCAGTTACCACTGACTGACTTCTCACATGCTCAAAACGAACCAGGAGAAGCCAGAGCTGATCCTGTCACAAAGATGTTCAATAATTGACCTACCAGACAACTAAGACCAGTTTTTAGCAAAATAACTACTTCAAAAAGGCCTCGCTGAAAACCTTTTTATTTCTATTATGAACTTCGGGAGTTGGTGATGGACAGGGAGGCCTGGCGTGCTGCGATTCATGGGGTTGCAAAGAGTCGGACATGACTGAGCAACTGAACTGAACTGAACTGAATATGCATTTCAAGGTTCTTAAAAGTCATCTTAAAAAAAAAAAAAAAAAAAAAGGATGCATATCATTTTTTCATATTTAATGTGGAAGTAAAAGGAATTTAATACAGGTATTTGCCAAACCCTGTTCTAGATTGACTTGGGAAAAAAAAAAAAACTAGCATTCTGTGAATCAATTAACCTAATATTTCTGTTTCATGCTTATTATTGTATTCTCTGAATATAGAATATAGCTATAGTAAGGAAAGGGCTTCCCCAGTGATTCAGCAGTAAAGACTGCCTGTAATGCAGGAGACACAGGCTCAATACCTGAGTTGGGAAGAGTCCCTGGAAGAGGGCATGGCAACCCACTCCAGTATTCCTGCCTGTAGAATCCCATGGACAGAAGGCTAAGAGTCATACACAACTGAACACACATGATAGGAGAAGTCAACTAAAGTTACTTTTTTATTGCATAATATTATGAATATAAGAAATTGGATGAACTGGTGAAATACTATGTATCCATTCATATACATATATGAATACATGTAAATCTTTGACAAATGTAAAACATTTTTGCCTGTCAAACTAGCTATTTTAAGGGTCAGTCAGTTCAGTTCAGTTCAGTCACTCAGTTGTGTCCAGCTCTTTGTGACACCATGGTCTGCAGCATGCCAGTCTTCCCTGTCCATCACCAACTCCCAGAGGATACTCAAACTCATATCCACCAGTAAGTGATGCCATCAAACCATCTCATCCTCTGTCATCTCCTTCTCCTCCTGCCTTCAGTCTTTCCCAGAATCAGGGTCCTTTCCAATGAGTCAGTTCTTCTCATCAGGTGGCCAAAATATTGGAGTTTCAGCTTCAGTATCAGTCCTTCCAATGAATATTCAAGACTTATTTCCTTTAGGATTGACTGGTTTGATCTCCTTGCAGTTCAAGGGTCTCAAGAGTCTTCTCCAACACTACAGTTCAAAAGCATCAGTTCTTCGGTGCTCAGCTTTCTTTATGGTCCAACTCTCACATCCATCATACATAACTACTGGAAAAACCATAGCTTTGACTAGACAGACCTTCATTGGCAAATTAATGTCTCTGCCTTTTAATATGCTGTCTAGGTTGGTCATAGAATTTCTTCCAAGGAGCAAGTGTCTTTTAATTTCATGGCTGTAGTCAGTAATTTTAGAGCCCAAGAAAATAAAGTCTGTCACTGTTTCCATTGTCTCTCCATCTATTTGCCAAGAACTGATGGGACCAGATGCCTTGATCTTCATTTTTTAAATGTTGAGTTTTAAGCCAGCTGTTTTAACTCTTTCACTTTCATCAAGAGGCTCTTCAGTTCCTCTTCATTTTCTGCCACAAGCGTTTTGTAATCTGCATATCTGAGGTTAATGATATTTCTCCTGGCAATCTTAATTCCAGCTTGTGCTTCATCCAACCCAGCATTTTGCATGATGTACTCTGCATATAAATTAAATAAGAAGGGTGACAATATACAGACTTGATGTACTCCTTTCCCGATTTGGAACCAGTCCATTATTCCATGTCTGGTTCCAAATGTTGCTTCTTAACCTGCATACAGATTTCTCAGGAGGCAGGTCAGGTGGCCTGGTAGTCCCCTCTCTTTAAGAATTTTAAGGGTAATTATATTAAAACCCTGGTGGCTCATATGGTAAAGAATCTACTTGCAATGTGGGAACCCTGGGTTTGATCCATGGGTCAGGAAGATCCCCTGGCGAAGAGAGTGGCAATCCACTCCAGTACTTTTGCCAAGGAAATCCCATTGATAGAGAAGTCTGGCAGGTTACAGTCCATGGGTCACAAATAATCGGACACAACTGATCTACTAACACTTTTACTTTCATATTAAAACCAACCTATCAAAACTCAGTGTGGATTTTTATTGTCAGTCTTTGAAGCTGGTGTCTTCCTTCACATTCACTGTCAGTAGAAAGTTGAATATTTTATCAGCTTTTGGAGGAGAGGCAGCATTCTAAACATAAATAATGGTTGGCATACTTTTTAAAAATAATGAACATCTTATTTCCACTAAGACAAGAAAATTGCTATTGCAGACAATCAACACTTGTAACTCTAACTGCAGGCATTCTACAATGCCTGTTTAGGAAAAATTACCTTTAGAATATTTAAGGTCTGCTTTGAGATACGCAGACTGCAGATTGACAAAATTTTCTCTAGGAAGCAATAAATTATAGATAAATACAGCTTGATCAACAGTTCAAAATAAGTTGTGCCATTAACTTTAAAGAAGGTAAGTATATTTTATTCCATTCCTTTACTTAATGTTTGTTTTAAAACAATTCAGACATATGTTTGACAGAACTTAACTCAGTATCTCAATCCAGAAATAACTGTCAAATTTAATGACAGTTAATGAATGACTCATTGAATGAATTAATTAAACAAGTAAGTATCTAGCAGAGACTATTTATAGAGTCAAAAATAGGTGCTTCATTAAAGGACTGATTTAGAATTATTTTTTGCATTTAAAATATTAATCATGTTGTATCAAAATTCTTGTGTCATCCCTTGCACCTGTGCCATTTACCTGGGCTTGGTGTTCTTCCTTAAGTGGTCATCGCATGCTGTGATCACTTTATCATTTGTTAAGCTTTGTTATAATTACTTTTTGTATTCTCTACTAGCCTGTAACCTACCTTAGAGGTAAGGTCTGTTTTTCTAATAACCTATCTTCATATCTAGTATTTATCATTGTGCCACATAATATGCATTAAAATTATTTGAATGAATTAATAAACACAGTCATCTGGAATGGAGTGAGTGACTTGGAATAGAGACACTTGAGAGGGCCAGGGAAGGCTGACTCCAGGATATGATCGTACATCCTAAGGATAAGAAGACTTTCATAGAGAGGGAAAGGGATATAGCTTGAGCAAAAAGAATACTCAAAGATATGAAAATTACAAGCTGAAAATTATTCAGTAAGTCAATAATTCAATATTTCTCTAGAGGAAAATGGAAACTTAGATAGCTCCTGCAAGTCATTGGTGTTGGTGCCCTGGCCAGATCCCCTCTGCTTTTATGATGTTCCATTGTTATGGGTTAAATTGTACCTCCTAAAAAGATGTCTTGAAGTCGGAACACCCGGTGCCTCTGAATATGACCTTATTTGGATATAAGGTCTTTGCAGATATAATCAAGTTAAGATGAGGCCATTAGGATGTGACTAGTATGACTGATTTTCTTTCAAAAAGAAGGAAATCTGGGCACAAGACACACAGAATGTCAGGTGACAACTGAGATACAAGCCCCCTGCTTGGTCCCCAAAACAATGGCAGCACCTCATTCAGTTCCAGTTATGTATTGATGTATTAAAAACCACCCCATGCTTAGTGGTGTAAATAACCATTTCATTATGCTGGGGGAAGTAAGATATACTACAGAATAAAGTTGCCCTGGTGAAATCCACACAGACCCTGATCTTGAAGAACCAATTCATGAGCTCCCCCAAAGTGACTAGATGTCATTATCAGAGACAGACTGCTGGGCTGGGAATACCCATGGTCTCACAAATTTGAAAGCTCTTTTTGGCTGCACCTTGTGTGTCTACATCTGTATCTCTTTTATCCTTTGAAAACAGAATTTAATGACCAGCAAGAAAAACTGAAATCTGCATTACTAGCAGGTAGAACACGTTTCTACTACAAAAATCTTGCTTTTTTAAGTCTGGTTAATGTTCAGAGTTACACACAGTTGTAATTAAAATGTGATAAAAACATCCATCATTCCTTATGATTTCTGGTCCCATTTATGCATACCTAGGAAAGAATATTCACACACATAGTAAACTGGGCATTTTTTAATGTGCTGGTAAACAGAGAATGCTAAAAAATATTAGCCATTTTCCTTTACATTTTTATAACTTCTGAAATGTTCTTTGTACTACACATTATAAAATGTGTTTGAAATCAATTGGCTGAAAGTATTGACACTCATTAGGAAAAATTGAAATCAAGGTAATTAAACGTTGAACTTCTTCCAAAACATTCTCTTTTACCCTCTGCTTGCATCAGAGTAAGCTCAAAAGAAACATTACAATTCCCTCTCAGTTCTCACTGTCATGCCTAAAACCAGTCCTCATTTAATAATAAAATGGGATGGATTTTTTAAAGTTATATACTTTGGGAGATTTTTCTTCAGTCCCTTCATATTTTAATTACTTAATCAGTTTCTTCCTTTTAAACAAATTACCTCATACTTCAGGAATAAATGTTTGTTTTAAATAAAGTATTAAGATGAATGTGGCAAAACAAATACAGTACTGTAATGTAGAA
This sequence comes from Nanger dama, assembly GCA_917880005.1. Taxonomy (NCBI): domain Eukaryota; kingdom Metazoa; phylum Chordata; class Mammalia; order Artiodactyla; family Bovidae; genus Nanger; species Nanger dama. The sequence goes on along the minus strand of CAKJTW010000008.1, from coordinate 19,477,865 downwards.
TAAAGTATTAAAAAATAAATAGTAAATGAAACAAAAAAAAATAAGATGAATATGGTCATAGTGGTGTAGAAGCTAAGTCATGTTCAACTCTTTGTGACACCATAGACTGCAGCCCACTAAGCTCCTCTATCCATGAGATTTCCCAGGCAAGAATACTGGAATTCCTTCTCCAATTAGGCTGAATAAGATGAATGAAATTCCATACTTTATTCTTTTTGTTTCAGTATTGAAGCAATTGTCAGTCCATCTTAGTCTAAAAACCACATTTTAGATTTTACTAACAAAATCTGAAAAGCAGCAAACAAGTTTAAACATTTTCCTTTTTTTCTTTTCAACTGAAAATTGATGAACTTAGAAACTATAGCTCAGGTCTCTTATAGGCCAGTTGTTATTCAAGGAAAATCTATGCACTGTTAATAAATTTTAGATAACACGGGAAACCTTCTATATACCTCAATTTTAAAATTAGTTACTTCTTAATAAATATCTAAAATATTGTATCTTATTGAAGAAAAATTAACTACTGTTTATTTTTGATCATTTCCCCTTTCAAAATAAATTTTTAGACTTAATTTTGTCTAAATTTTTTTTTAAGTCTTAATATGCTTACTTCTATAGTTACCAGTAGCTCAGTTGGTAAAGAATCCATCTGCAATGCAGGAGACCCCTGTTGGATTACTGGGTTGGGACGATCCTCTGGAGAAGGAATAGGCTACCTATTCCAGTATTCTTGGGTTTCCCTTGTGGCTCAGCTGGTAAACAATCCACCTGCGATGCAGGAGACCTGGGTTTGATCCCTGGATTGGGAAGATCCTCTGGAGAAGGGAACGATGTCTAGTGTTCTGGCCTGGAAAATTCCATGGACTATGTAGCCCCTGGGGTCACAAAGAGTCGGACATGACTGAATGACTTTCAGTATCACTATAGGCACCAATGCAAACTGAAAGGTAACATTAAGGCTTGTGCTAAAATCTGTTTCTTTCAGTTATCTATATAACACAAGGAAAAGATATGACCTAAATCCTATATTCCATTTTGACTACCTTTTTACTTTTAATATTATTCCATTATCCCCTGAAAATCATTTTATATACTATAACCAAAACATAATATACTACATATTATTAAAGATATGAGATACCATTTTCTGGGAGAAATGATTATAAATTTTCTGTATTTGTTTTCTTCAGCATAGCCAAATTTTCCTTATATTATTTATAATCTTAACTCATTAATAAAATCACATACCCTTAGAATATAGTATCTAACATTATGTACTGCATCCATAAATAGAATCATTAGAAAAAAAAAAACAGAAAATAAAATTATAAAGTTTCTGTATGGATGCCTTAAATTTTTCTTTAAAGTTTATTTGTATAGTGATATGTTTGAAAGAGATTAAAATGATAAAATATTGCCAAGAAACAATAATATTTTATTAAAACTTAATCAAAATATATCATGTTTTCTTATATTTTCAAGTTGAACATACCTTTCTAACCAACATAGAAAACCTGAAACTGTTGGATTGTTTAAAAATTATTATCAAAGATGCTAATTCCAAATACCTAAATAAAAAAACAGTGTAATCTAAAATATGACATGTAAATTATACACTTGCATTCATGCCAAGGAAAGAAACTGTCTAAAATCTACCATAACTTTATAACACTTACATTGTACAGAAACAATCTGAATATTTAAAATTTTGTCCACAACATTCTCTCCTAATTAAACAAAAACAGACACGAAGAGCTGTTCTCCTCCACATGCTGTCTGAAATTATCTATAGAAGTATTATTATTGCTTTTACTTATGCTTCAGTTTTTGTTAATTTGGACAGTCTTCAAAGAACATTAATGCTCCAATATAACATTAATGGTTTATATATTTAAAACTTATTAATTTTGGACCTTATAAAACTCTTTTTTATCTCAAAAAGAGAATGTGATGTCTGGAATCCTAGAAGGAACATGCAGAAAAATCACAGAGTGATAGGAACGGAGTAGAGTTCAGAAGCTGAAAGACAAACAGCAACATTTCTCTACCTACAAGTTGAGTTTACAGTAGGTAGAGTTTTCATCCACAACCAGATGTGACCTTGAAATTAGAAGCTACAAAATCAGTGTAAAGCTTCTAACTTTCTTAGAGTAAAGCTGGGGGGTTATTTTACTATCTTCCTTCTACTTGGACTAAGAGAAAAATAACCAGCTCTTGTCTGCACTCAGATACCCACTTAAAATATCATCACTGTAAGACTAGGTAACCATGTGCACCAGTGAGGAAAAGAAGACTCAGTCTTGTGTCTAGATCCTCCTGTTTCTAGTAATTAAAAACATGTTATGATTCTTTCTCCCTCTATTAGTCTGAATGTTCTTTCCACCCTACCCCCATTAAGTGGTATGACCCTTGGAAAGAGAAAAAGGAGTCAAAGACAATTCTCAGATTCTGGGTTGGGATGACCTGGAAATGGAAACTACACCCATAAAAAGAAAATTGAGAAGAAGAGTAGATTTGAGGTATAGGATGGAGGTAAACTAACATAGGGCTTTCCATGTGGCTCAGTGGTAAAGAATCTGCCTGCCAGTGCAGAAAACATAAGAGATGCAGGTTTAATCCCTGGGTCAGGAATCCCCTGGAGGATAAAAATGGCAACCACTCCAGTATCCTAGCCTGGGAAATCCCCTGGGCAGAAGAGCCTGGCAGGCTACAATTCATGGGGCTGCAAAGAGTCGGACATGACTGAGCATGCATGCATGCATACATGCATGAATGTAACACATTCACTTTCTGTGGTGCCATTATGACTTCAAGGGAGGGTTTATCATTAAAACTCTTTAATGATGGCAGCATTGAAGGAAATCAGATTAAGCACAGTAGATGGCCAATCCAGCACCTAAGAGAGAAAGGTATGAGAACTTTTCATCCTATTATATTTATCAAATCACCTTGTCAGACTTCCTTGGTCTTTACGATTAAGACTTTTGACTCTATCATCTTATTTTCTGGATATAGTTAGTTGGCATCGTTAATCTTTAACACTTGTTTCTGTAAGTTTCTGTGGAATTCCAACTTACTTAAAGTTGTAAAGTGATTTCAACTCTGTGTCTGTATATTTTCCACCAAATTTTCATAGTTTGTATAAAAGAAGGAGAGAAAGCAAAACATCTTGTTCTAAACATTATGCAGTTTTTGCAAATGTTATCTTTTTTCATCTTGCATGTTGTTCTAATCCCTTAATGCTTCCAGATGTGAATCCCCTCCTCCCTAGATAATCATGCCTTTTAAAAAGGCCTAACATTGTGAATTTAAATAAAATTCTTACTTCTCTTAATATTTATCCAAGCCTTTGTCTCTAGTAGTATAAAAAAAGGTTTCACTTTTCTTTTGAGAATGACAGGAAATGCACTGGAATTTTTATTCCCCTGAAGTCAGGTTTGTCTGCATCCCCAATACTTATGTAAGACTGCTCTCAGAAGTAGATATAACACATCAGTCATTTTACTTCAGATAGTAAAAATCTGTGTCCTGGGAAAATCATTTTTAATTTATCACCTGTTTTATCAACAATAAATTGCCGTTAGCCCTATCCTCTACCACCATTTCCTCCCGCTTAGGACAGGATTTCTACAACAGGAATGAAAAGTGAATGGAAAAACTAAAAACAATCTCAGCTTTTGAGTTTCTGAAAGACTAGAAAATTCCAGTTAACAGTTTGAGCAATAGGGGTTTTGGATGTCACAAATTTGAAAAACTCAGCAGTGGCCACAGGACTGGAAAAGGTCTGCTTTCATTCCAGTCCCAAGGAAGGGCAATGCCGTATGTTCAAACTACCGCAAAATTGTGCTCATTTCACATGCTACTAAGGTAATGATCAAAATCCTAGCAAGACTTCAGTAATATGTAACCAGGAACTTTCAGATGTATGAGCTAGGTTTAGAAAAGGCAGAGGAACCAAAGATCAAATTGCCAACAACTGTTGGATCATAGACAAAGCAGGGGAATTCCAGAAAAACATCTACTTCTGCTTCATTGACTAAGCTAAAGTCTTTGACTGTGTGGATCACAACAAACTGTGGAAAATTCTTAAAGAGATGGGAATACCAGACCACCTTACCTGCTTCCTGAGAAGCCTGTATGTGGGTCATCAAGAAGCAACAGTTGGAACCAGACATGGAACAACCGACTGATTCCAAATTGGGAAAGGAGTATATATCAAGGCTGTGTATTGTCACCCTGCTTATTTAACATACTTGCAGAGTACATCATGCAAAATGCCAGGCTGGATGAATCACAAGTTGGAATAAAGATTGCTGGGGTAAATATAAACAACCTCAGATACGCAGATGATACCACCCTTATGGCAGAAAGTGAAGAGGAACTAGAGTCTCTTGATGAGGGTGTAAGAGGAGAGTGAAAAAGCTAGCTTAAAACTTAACACTCAAAAACTAAGATCATGGCATCTGGTCCATCACTTCACAGCAAATAGAAGGGGAAAAAGTGGAAACAGTGAAAGATTTTATTTTCTTGGACTCCAAAATCACTGTGGACAGTGATTGCAGCCATGAAATTAAAAACACTTGTCCTTAAAAGGAAAACTATGACAAACCTGGAGAGTGTGTTAGACATCACTCTGGCAACAAAGGTCTGTATAGTGAAAGCTATGATGTTTAGAAATATCAATAACCTCAGATATGCAGATGACACCGCCCTTATGGCAGAAAGCAAAGAGGAACTGAAGAGCCTCTTGAAGAAAGTGAAAGAGGAGAGTGGAAAAGTTGATTAAAAACTTAGCATTCATAAAACTAAGATCATGGCATTTAGTCACATCACTTCATGACACATAGATAGGGAAACAGTGGAAACAGTGTCAGACTTTATTTTCTTGAGCTCCAAAATCACTGCAGATGGTGACTGAAGCCACGAAAGTAATAGTCACTTATTCCTTGGAAGAAAAGCTATGACCAACCTAGATAGCATATTAAAAAGCAGAGACAATACTTTGCTGTCAAAGGTCTGTCTAGTCAAAGCTATGGTTTTTCCGGTAGTCATGTATGGATGTGAGAGTTGGACTGTGAAGAAAGCTGAGCAGTGAAGAGCTGACTTTTTGAACTGTGGTGTTGGAGAAAACTCTTGAGAGTCCAGTGGACTGCAAGGAGATCCAACCAGCCCATCCTAAAGGAGATCAGTCCTGGGTGTTCATTGGAAAGACTGATTTTGAAGCTGAAATGCCAGTAGTTTGGCCACCTCATGCAAAGACTTGACTCATTGGAAAAGACTGATGCTCGGAGGCATTGAGGGCAGGAGGAGAAGGGGATGACAAAGGATGAGATGGCTGGATGGCATCACTGACTCAATGGACATGAGTTTGAGCAAGCTCCAGGAGTTGGTGATGGACAGGGAAGCCTGGAGTGCTGCAGTCCACGGGCTCACAGAATCAGATACAACTGAGTGACTGAAATGAACTGAACTGATGGTGTTTCTAGTAGTCATATATGGATGTGAGAGTTGGTCAGTAAAGAAGGCTGAGCACTAAAGAATTAATGCTTTGAACTGTGGTGCTAGAGAAGACTCTTGAGAGTCCCTTGGACAGCAAGGAGATGAAGCCAGTCAATCCTAAAGAAAATCAACCCTGAGTATTCACTGGAATGACTGATGCTGAAGCTGAAACTCCAATACTTTGGTCTCCTGATGCGAAGAACTGACTCACTGGAAAAGATCCTGATGCTGGGAAAGATTGAAGGTGAAAGGAGAAGAGGACAGCAGAGGAAGAGATGGTTAGATAGTATTACCAACTCAATGGACATGAATTTGAACAAACTCTGGGAGATAGCGAAGGATACACCAGGGAAGACTGGCATCCTGCAGTCTGTGGGGTCTCAATGAGTCAAACAGGACTTAGTGACTGAACAACTAAAGGTAGAACTAAGGATAGGTTCACAGAGAACACAGATTCATACAACAGGAATAAAACAAAAGCAAGCATTAATACCACTTTCTATCTGCTCTGGATTCAGTGTGGAACTGAAGGGAGGATCAACAGAAGCTTAGAAACGTTCAACAGTATAGATAGTTGAGGGCACACAATGATGGCAGAGAAGAGAGGGGTTTTCCTGGTAACCGACAAGTTTCCGGGTAATTGATGAGCCTACCTGATGTCAGTTCCCTCTTATAAATGGTAGCCGCCTTCTCCCCCTGGGTACTGAGTAGTGACATTGCTGTCCTGTGCTTCCTGCCATCTGCTGGCTGCCTCCTGTAGTGGGAGTGTCACTCCAGGATCTTTTTCTGAGAACTCCTGAGATCCCCTATCCAAAAAACTGTTGATGTCTCTGTCTCTATCTCTGGCTCTTTTTTGTTTGTTTATTTCAAGACTGGGCAGTTACAAGGCTTGTAGGCTTGAGGGGTGCAGCTTGATGGTTGTGGTTTAGTCGTGAAGTCGTGTCCAACTCTTGGGACTTCATGGACTGTAGCCTGCCAGGCTCCTCTGTCCATGGGATTCTCTAGGCAAGAATACTGGAGTGGGTAGCCTTTCTCTTCACCAGGTGATCTTCCCAACCCAGGTCTCCCATATTGCTGGCAGATTCTTTACCAACTAAGCCTGCTGTCTGCCTCCTGCAGTGGGAGTGTTGCTCCAGGATCTTTCGTTGAGAACTCCTAAGATCCCCTTTCCAATAAACTGTTGATGTCTCTGTCTATCTCTAGACTCTGTTTTTTGTTGTTTTTGGTTTTTTGTTTGTTTGTTTTGTTTTTTGTTTTGTGTTTTTTTTTTTTTTTTTTTTGTTTTTTTTTTTTTGGTTTCAAGGCTGGGCAGTAACATGGCTTGCAGCCTTGAGGAGTACAGTTTAATAGCCTTTTAACAACCCTATATAGTAAGTAACATTACTGTCCCCATTTGAAAGATGAGGAAGAAACTTGCAAGTTGCCAAACTAAACAGTCAGGGTAGATCTTTCATTTGAGCCCATGTCATTCTGATTCCAGGTACAGTATATTGCCCAAAGTATGCAGATCTGGTGTAATGTGCAGAATAGGAAGTTACAAAATTATGAGCATCTGCAGCACTGTAGCAAAGCCCTAAGGTAATATATAACCACAGGATGTTGAATTCTAACAGAGATACTCCATAAGATTCCAGCAAGAAATGAGAAGGTCTCTGCAGAGGAGATGCTGTACTCAACCAAACCATTTCCAATTTCCTCTCAGACACACAGAAGTCTGTATATCATTTAATTGGGTTTGAATAATGGTGGTAGCATGTGATTAGTTTTGATAATAGAATATAGGCACAAGTAACGCATGCCACCTACTTACCTGGTCCTGGTGTGAGTCTCTACCTTCATAGCATGGTGGCAGGCAGGGTCAATCCAGAAGACTGAGACCCAAGAAGATGGTGACACTACGGTTACCAAATGGAAGACTGCAAGCCGAACATCTGATCCAGATGGTGACATAAGTAAGAAATTAATCTTCATTGCGTTAAGCCAGTAAAATCTGGGCTCATTTTTTTACATTAGTTAGCTTTAATTGCCTTACCTAGCCCAGGTTCTATAAAGCAAAGAGCAAGATCAATAAAGTAACACTACAACAACTTTCTCTGTGAGGAGAATACATGATTTATTAGCTTATTTACATGTGCTAATACTGTTCCAGAAAACATTTGAGGTATAGAACAAAGACATGTACTATAGAGTATGATAAAATAAAATTGGATAGAAAAGTGAAACAAAGCTAAATAAATTAAGAAGAGAAGATGGAGCTAAGAGTAAAGTACACAAAATACCTTCACAGTCTCCCCAGAAGGTAGGTCACACATTTGACTCTAAGCGTCACTATGAACAAAGCTAGTGGAGGTGATGGAATTCCAGTGGAGCTGTTTTAAATCCTGAAAGATGATGCTGTGAAAGTGCTGCACTCAATATGCCAACAAATTAGGAAAACTCAGCAGTGGCCACAGGACTGAAAAAGTCAGTTTTCATTCCAACCCTAAAGAAAGGCAATGCCAAAGAATGCTCAAACTACCGCACAATTGCACTCATCTCACATGCTAGTAAAGTAATGCTCAAAATTCTCCAAGCCAGGCTTCAGCAATACATGAACCGTGAACTCCCTGATGTTCAAGCTGGTTTTAGAAAAGGCAGAGGAACCAGAGAGCAAATTGCCAACATCCGCTGGATCATGGAAAAAGCAAGAGAGTTCCAGAAAAACATCTATTTCTGCTTTATTGACTGTGCCAAAGCCTTTGACTGTGTGAATCACAATAAACTGTGGAAAATTCTGAAAGAGATGGGAATACCAGACCACCTAACCTGCCTTTCGAGAAATCTGTATGCAGGTCAGGAAGCAACAGTTAGAACTGGACATGGAACAACAGACTGGTTCCAAATAGGAAAAGGAGTATGTCAAGGCTGTATACTGTCACCCTGTTTATTTAACTTATATGCAGAGTACATCATGAGAAATGCTGGACTAGAAGAAACACAAGCTGGAATCAAGATTGCTGGGAGAAATACCAATAACCTCAGATATGCAGATGACACCACCCTTATGGCAGAAAGTGAAGAAGAAAGAAAGAACCTCTTGATGAAAGTGAAAGAGGAAAGTGAAAAAGTTGGTTTAAAGCCCACATTCAGAAAACAAAGATCATGGCATCCGGTCCCATCACTTCATGGGAAATAGATGGGGAAACAGTGTCAGATTTTATTTTTGGGGGCTCCAAAATCACTGCCAGATGGTGACTGCAGCCATGAAATTAAAAGACACTTAATCCTTGGAAGAAAAGTTATGACCAACATAGATAGTATATTCAAAAGCAGAGACATTACTTTGCCAATAAAGGTCCGTCTAGTCAAGACTATGGTTTTTCCTGTGGTCATGTATGGATGTGAGAGTTGGACCGTGAAGAAGGCTGAGCGCCAAAGAATTGATGCTTTTGCACTGTGGTGTTGGAGAAGACTCTTGAGAGTCCCTTGGACTGCCAGGAGATTCAACCAGTCCATTCTAAAGGAGATCAGCCCTGGGATTTCTTTGGAAGGAATGATGCTAAAGCTGAAACTCCAGTACTTTGGCCACCTCATGCGAAGAGTTGACTCACTGGAAAAGACTCTGATGCTGGGAAGGATTGGGGGCAGGAGGAGAAGGGAACGACAGAGGATGAGATGGCTGGATGGCATCACAGACTCAATGGACGTGAGTCTGAGTGAACTCCGGGAGATGGTGAAGGACAGGGAGGCCTGGCGTCCTGCAATTCATGGGGTCGAGAAGAGTCGGACACAACTGAGCGACTGAACTGAACTGAACTGCTCTGCGGAGTCACTTCAGTCGTGTCCGACTCTATGCGACCCCACAGGCGGCAGCCCACCAGGCTCCCCCGTCCCTGCGATTCTCCAGGCAAGAACACTGGAGTGGGTTGCCGTTTCCTTCTCCAATGCAGGAAAGTGAAGAGTGAAAGTGAAGTCGTTCTGTCAAGTCCGACTCTTAATGACCCCATGGACTGCAGCCCACCAGGCTCCGCCGTCCATGGGATTTTCTAGGCAAGAGTACTGGAGTGGGGTGCCATTGCCTTTTCCCTAAGATCTCTAGGAATCACTGTATGGTAAAAAAAAAAAAAAAAAAAGCAATAAAGTTTGTTATTCACAGCATTCATAAGGAAAAAGCAAATCAGCTACTCAGAAGAAGCATATTTATTTTAGTTCTAAGACCAGAGAGAAATTTCTCCTATGGGTCCTCATAAAAATGACACCATGAAATCCATTGAAACATATCCTCAGAGGGAAAACAAAATCCTCACAGTAAACACAGCAATGAGTTTCATAAGTCTGCTGTAAAAAAAAAAAAATCCTTTAGTACAAACTGGTAAGAAGATGAATCCAATTTAGGTCAAAGATAGAGTTTTTAATGCTGTTAGTGAGGGTATAGATTATCAGAGAGATGTAAAGAGAACTGGGAAATTAAACCTAACTCATTTTGTATAATTTTATAATTAGTTGAAATATTTAAAGGAATTGTTTGTGAGTCCACTAATAATTTACTCAAAATGCATAAATGTTATCTCAAGAAAATCCTATTTCTCTTAATTATAAGCCCGAACTGAAAAGCTAGATACAAAAGCTATTATAGCATCTTTCTGGACACATCTTTCTGGACTGTATTAACCACGTCATTGCCAATCCATTGTCTAGAGGAACAAAGTGCCTTTGATTGGAACCCTGAAATCTCACCTGAATCTGGTAGACATATACCAGCACTTCATATGCATTGATCAGCAAAAAAGAACTTAGTTATAGATCAGGATTCCCAGATAGTCCTTAAAGTGCACCGTTCTTTACATAACAAAACAACATAAGTATTTCAACAAAGTTGGTTTATTTTCAAATATCTCCTGTGTTTTACTTACTTCTATAAAAAAGGATTTTTATTTTTATTTTTTTATTTTTTTATTAAATTTATTTATTTTTTTAATTACAATACTGTATTTGTTTTGCCATACATTGACACGAATCAGCCATAGGTGAACACAATCGCCCAATGCCGAAGCCCCCCCCACCTCCCACCCCATATCCTCTACCTGAATCATCCTGTGCATCAGCCCCATGCATCCTGCATCCTACACCAAACATAGATTAGCGCTTCGTTTCTTACAGGAAAATACACATGCTTCACTGCCATTCTCCCAAACCATCCCACCCTTTCCCTCTCCCTCAGAGTCCAAAAGTCCACTCTATACCTCTGTGTCTCTTGTTGTCTCACATATAGGGTCATCATTACTGTCTTCTAAATTCCATATATATGTGTCAGTATACTGTATTGGTGTTTTTCTTTCTGGCTTACTTCACTCTGTATAATCGGTTCCAATTTCATCCATCTCATTAGAACTGAGTCAAATTTATTCTTTTTAAGGGCTGAGTAGTATTCCATAGTGTATATGAACCACAGCTTTCTTATCCATTCATCTGCTGATGGACATCTAGGTTGCTTCCATGTCCTGGCTATTATAAACAGCGCTGCAGTGAACATTGGGGTACATGTGTCTCTTTCAATTCTGGTTTCCTCGGTGTGTATGCCCAGCAGTGGGATTGCTGGGTCATAAGGCAGTTCTATTTGCAATTTTTTAAGGAATCTCCACACTGTTTTCCATAATGGCTGTACTAGTTTGCATTCCCACCAGCAGTGTAAGAGGGTTCCCTTTTCTCCTCACCCTCTCCAGCATTTATTGCTTGTAGACTTTTGGATCGCAGCCATTCTGACTGGTGTGAAATGATACCTCACTGTGGTCTTGATTTGCATTTCTCTGATAATGAGTGATGTTGAGCATCTTTTCCTGTGTTTGTTAGCCATCCGTATGTCTTCTTTGGAGAAATGCCTATTTAGTTCTTTGGCCCATTTTTTTATTGGATCATTTATTTTTCTGGAGTTGAGGTGCATAAGTTGCTTATATATCTTTGAGATTAGTTGTCTGTCAGTTGTTTCATTTGCTATTGTTTTCTCCCATTCAGAAGGCTGTCTTTTCACCTTGCTTATAGTTTCCTTTGTTGTGCAGAAGCTTTTAATTTTAATTAGATCCCATTTGTTTATCTTTGCTTTTATTTCCAGTATACTGGGAGGTGGATCATAGAGGATCCTGCTGTGATTTATGTCGGAGAGTGTTTTGCCTATGTTCTCCTCTAGGAATTTTATAGTTTCTGGTCTTACATTTAGATCTTTAATCCATTTTGAGTTTATTTTTGTGTATGGTGTTAGAGAGGGGTCTAATTTCATTCTTTTACAAGTGGTTGACCAGTTTTCCCAGCACCACCTGTTAAAGAGACTGTCTTTACTCCATTGTATATTCTTGCCTCCTTTGTCGAAGATAAGGTGTCCATAGGTATGTGGGTTAATCTCAGGGCTTTCGATTTTGTTCCATTAATCTATATTTCTGTCTTTGTGCCAGTACCATACTGTCTTAATGACTGTGGCTTTGTAGTAGAGCCTGAAGTCAGGCAAGTTGATTCCTCCAGTTCCATTCTTCTTTCTCAAGATTGCTTTGGCTATTCGAGGTTTTTTGTATTTCCATACAAATCTTGAGATTATTTGATCTAGTTCTGAGAAAATAATTAAATAGTTTCATTCATTTATTTAGGGAAACACATAATTTAAATGAGAGAGGGAATATTGAAAATGAATTCAATGCATCTAAAAGAATGAATTCAATGCATTCTAAAAAGAATGATGCATTGAATTCATTTTCAATATTCCCTCTCTCATTTAAATTATGTGTTTCCCTAAATAAATGAATGAAACTATTTAATTATTCAGTATTATAGTTATAGACACAAGCAGGAAATGGCAGAGTGAATTTAAAGAAACCTGGCCAAAGCAATACAAGTTATCACTGTAAGTTAAGTCAAGAAGGAGATGGCCCATAAACATAAATACAATCAGTGATTTTCAAACTGAGAAATGTTCATTTCTGTGTTCACCTTGTAAAAATATCTATCTATACTTGGCAATTCTCAATGACAAATAATTAAACTACAAATTGGTCTTCAAAAGGTGAATCATTCTTAAACTTTCATTGAGATTAAGCAATAAATTTGGAATGAAAAACACGATATGCTTTTAGGGAAAATTAGTATTTAAAAGTAATAAAATAATATGAGTAAAATATACAACTTGATCATATAAGCATTTAATTTTTTTGCAGAAATTTTTCTTACAGTTGGTCATCACTAAATCACTCAGAAGACTGGCAAATATTCTCTAACTGAAACTGCCTCAGTGGAATCACATTTTATTCTTTCCTATAGTCAGAGTTTTTTTTTTCTTTTCTTTTCTTTCTACAAATGTAAAAATTTAATAAAGCTAGCACGATATTCTGATTTTAATTCTACAGTAGCAGGAATTTCTAAAAACTTGAGAACAAAAAACTTGTTAACTTGAGTTTTAAATGTAGAACAGAAACATAAACTTTTTCAGTAAACAATTTATTTTTGAATTCTAACCTAGTTCCTAAAAATCTAATGTAGTAGCTGTTGAGAGACATGACATATATTGTTCTTTAATTTCTAGATATATTTTTCTATATAATGCAATTTCAGTCTCCAAAGATTCATGTGGGTCTAGAAAGTGCATTGCTCACTCTATGATATACACCCTATTCACTATTAAAATAATTGGATTTTATTTTTAAAATACAACCTGGGAGTAAACTCCGTGTCTCTAAAGACCTTTCTGTTTTGTTCAAATCCATGAAGTGTCTCATTTCTCTTGAAATTCATTTTATAGCAAAAGAGTATCATACTGAATCAAAAGGTTCTCAAGGATGATATGCATTTTCCTTTGCCAGTCACTATGACTGAATTTAGAATGTTAGGTTATGTGTATAAGAAATTATGTGTGGTACCTGTTCCAGATCTCTACTCTTTTATAATAAACTGTCTCAAAATTTAACATCTTAATGTATTATTTTCTTTCATATGTCTGGAGGCTGATAGGTTCAGCTGAGCAGGTGTTGTTCCCGTTGTTTACTGGTGCATAACAAACTGCCCCAAACTAACTGGCTTGAAAGAATGACCATCTAATTATGTCTCACAAATCTGTAGATTAGCATTTTGGGCAAGGCTAAACTGGGCATCTCTTCTCTACACAGCACTGACTGAGGTCCTTCAGTGTTATTCAGCTAGCAGCTGGAATGGACTGGACTGGAGAATCCAAGATACCTTTACTCACATACTTGACTTCTAAGCTGATGCCCCACTTTTTTTCCAGTGAATTCTTGAGTACTCTCCAGGAGGCCTCTACAACAGAGTAATCAAACTTCTTAACATGAACTTCAGAGTTGCTAGGGGAAACCTTCCAAAGACAGAAAAGGAAGCTGCCAATTTCGTGAGGACTGGGCAGGATGCTAGCACAGCATCACTTATACCAAATTCTCTTGGTCAAAAGAGTCACACAGAGTCCATCCAGATTCAGGGAGAAAAGGAATATCCTCCTCCCTCCCATGTCATGATAAAATGAGTTAACAGAGCCCATGAGAGGCAGATAATTTCAAAGCCATACAGAATTTCTCCTGTAGTTCCCTTTGGAGTTAACTGACAGATACACAGAGGAGGATCAATTAATATGAACTAGAAGTAACAATGAACCAAATATACAGGAGGCATTATGTACATTAGAATGAAAAAGAGAATCGGAAAACCTTAACTATTAACTGTGAAAACATTTCCCTGCTGCTGCTGCTGCTGCTGCTAAGTCGCTTCAGTCGTGTCCAACTCTGTGCGACCCCATAGACGGCAGCCCACTAGGCTCCCCCATCCCTGAGATTCTCCAGGCAAAAACACTGGAGTGGGTTGCCATTTCCTTCTCCAATGCAGGAAAGTGAAAAGTGAAAGTGAAGTTGCTCAGTCGTGTTCGACTCTTAGCGACCCCATGGACTGCAGCTTACCAGGCTCCTCTGTCCATGGGATTTTCCACGCAAGAGTACTGGAGTGGGGTGCCATTGCCTTCTCCGAAACATTTCCGTTATAGTTAAATCAGAATCCTTTAATTAGATAAAGACACTGATGAGGACTTTAAAAAAAAAACAAATATCATATAGTCTCTGTCAATAAGAAGAAAACACCAGTTATGCTTTACATGTATCTCTACTCAGTTACAAGCTTCTTGTAGAAATAAAATGTCTTCACTTTATATTTTTTGTGTTTTGATAGAAGTGAAACATGACTTTTCTCTTTTAAAAGATAAAGGAAGATGAAAGCATGCACTTTATATCCAGTTTTCAAAGACTTAAATCTTAATCAACTTTGTTTACTGATGCTGCATAAATGAGTCATCTGTGCACTCTGAAACAGATAGGTTACCACGGACTTACCCGCTGGCTCAGACAGTGGCTCACTGTCTTGCTTACAATGCGGAGACCTGGGTTCAATACCTGGGTCTGGAAGATACTCTGGAGAAGGAAATGGCAACCCACTCCAGTACTCTTGCCGAGAAAATCCCAAGGATGGAGGAGCCTGGTAACCTACAGTCCATGGTGTCAAAAAGTCGGACACGACTGAGCGATTTCACTTTCATTTTCTTTCACTTTTCACAATTTAACCTAATGCTGCTTTCCTGGCCTCCTTTATCAACAATTTCTTCCCTATATACACTAATCAGAGACTAACAGCAGTGAGTTAGTGAAAATCTCTCAGTTGTGTCTGACTGTTTGTGACCCCATGGACTATACAGTCCATGGAATTCTCCAGGTAGGAATACTGAAGTGAGTTCAGTTCAGTTCAGTTGCTCAGTCTCATCAAGTCAGACTCTTTGCAACGCCATGGACTGCAGCATGTCAGGCTTCCCTGTCCATCACCAACTCCCAGAGTCTGCTCAAACTCATGCCCATTGAGTCAATGATGCCATCCAACCATCTCAAGAGTCTTCTCCAACACCACAGTTCAAAAGCATCAATTCTTTGGCACTCAGCCTTCTTCACAGTCCAACTCTCACATCCATACATGACAACTGGAAAAAACATAGCCTTGACTAGATGAACCTTTGTTGGCAAAGTAATTGTCTTTGCTTTTCAATATGCTCTCTAGGTTGGTCATAACTTTTCTTCCAAGGAGTAAGCGTCTTTTAATTTCATAGCTGCACTCACCATCTGCAGTGATTTTGGAACCCCCCAAAAAAAAAAGTCTGACACTGTTTCCACTGTTTCCCCATCTATTTCCCATGAAGCGACAGGATCAGATGCCATAATCTTAATTTTCTGAATGTTGTACTTTAAGCCAACTTTTTCACTCTCCTCTTTTACCTTCATCAAGAGGCTTTTGAGTTCCTCTTCACTTTCTGCCATCAGGGTGGTGTCATCTGCATATCTAAGGTTATTGATATTTCTCCAGGCATTCTTGATTCCAGCTTGTGCTTCATCCAGCCCAGCATTTCTCATGATGTACCCTGCACAGAAGTTAAATAAGCAGGGTGACAATATACAGCCTTGACATACTCCTTTTCCTATTTGGAACCAGTCTGTTGTTCCATGTCCAGTTCTAACTGTTGCTTCCTGACCTGCATATAGGTTTCTCAAGAGGCAGGTCAGGTGGTCTGGTATTCCCATCTCTTTCAGAATTTTCAGTTTATTGTGATCCACACCGTCAAAGGCTTTGGCATAGCCAATAAAGCAGAAATAGATGTTTTTCTGGAACTCTCTTGCTTTTGTGATGATCCAGCAGATGTTGGCAATTTGATCTCTGGTTCCTCTGCCTTTTCTAAAACCAGCTTGAGCATCTGGAAGTTCTTGGTTCATATATTGCTGAAGCCTGGCTTGGAGAATTTTGAGCATTACTTCACTAGTGTGTGAGATGAGTGCAATTGTGTGGTAGTTTGAGCATTCTTTGGCATTGCCTTTCTTTGGGATTGGAATGAAAACTGACCTTTTCCAGTCCTGTGGCCACTGCTGAGTTTTCCCAACATGCCACACTAATGCTAGCCTTGAGTTTTCTCTGCTCTCTTTCCCTATTTCTGTTGCATTTAGTTCTCTATACTTCCAAAGGGGGCTTCCCTTGTGGCTTAGACAGTAAAGAATCTGCCTGGAATGCAGGAGACCCAGGTTCGATCCCTGGGATGGGAAGATCTCCTGGAGAAGAGAATGGCAATCCACTTCAGTATTCCTGCCTGGAGAATTCTATAGACAGAGGAGTCTGGGGGAAGTCCGACAGGACTGAGCAACTACGCTTACTTCCAATAACCCTTCCCTTGGCACTTCAACTGTTTTCTCTCTGAAATCCTTTGCACTACATATTATTTGAGTATTTGTTGTTATGCTTTCTTCACACATCTCATAGCGACACAGTAGTGAAAATTAGAAACACTTAGCATACAGTCACAAAAAAGAAAAGGGAGAGATTTTCCTTTTCCATAAACTAGAACATACGTAAACTGCCTCTTTAACTTCAGTAAAATCGTTTTAGAAACAAACCTAAAGAACTCAGCTCTAAAAGAATCACCGCGAGAATCTGCTGCCAGACTACGTTTCCCACAATCCTTCAGGGCCGACAATGCGCCGCTGTGCTCTAAACTACAATTCCCATAATCCTCATAGCGCCGTTTTCTCGCGTTTTCCGAGAACTGTGCCGCATTTCCCATCTTCCCTTTCGATCCTTGCAGTTAGAGGAGCAAGGTCGTGAGGCAAGAGGCGGTAGATTTGCAGCCGCCATTTCTTCCGCCTCCGGTCTCTGGATCTTTTGTAGAGCGTCCAACAGCGCTATGTTGGGACAGAGCGTCCGGAGGTTCACAACCTCTGTGATTCGTCGGAGCCACTATGAAGAGGGTCCAGGGAAGGTTAGTATGGAAGGGGCCTGCTTCGTTGGGTAGGGGGGCACTTGGCCGCGACTGACTGAACTCCGAGGTCTACTATGCGACGTGAAGAGAGAAATGAGAAGCCAGGGTTTTGAACTGGGACGTCGACTAGCATTCCGCTTCCCCCGGGGATCGGGGGAAAGTTCAGGAGTGTGACTGCGCGCTGTAGTCATGAATAGGCTTCAGTAAATGAAGCCAGAGGCCTTACCTCGCTCTAGCGCTCCCCCATTTCCCCTGCGCGCCCCACCCTGCCCTTCAAAATTCGGGGGACGTTAGAACCTCTGACTGCAGGTATTGTGGCTTAAAACCTAGCTAAAGGTCACCGGCTTCGAAGTGAAGGTCATTGAAAACTCGGGTTTGTGAGGGCCTATGATGTGGGGCTAGTCTTAAACGAATTGACGAAATTAGAAGTATTAACCATCCTTGAAGTTGGTTTTAGCTTTAATTATAAATAGCTTCAAGCGGGTAGTTAGCTGTAACAGTCTCCTGGGGTTATCCTGAGGCCTAGAAAGGGTGTAGAGAGAGAGAGTGGAAGAGTAAAGCTAGGAATTTTTTTTACCATATAGTGTTTGCGGTGAAGGTCATATGATTTTAAAGATGTTTAAAAGTGCTATGATTAAGTTGCCCAGTATTCCATACATAGCAATGGTGGACCAGGATTTTTATCTAAGCAGTCTTGTTCCAGAGCTCAGGTATTTGACCATGCATACATAACCTGATTATATAAAAATTAGCATTTCCTCTGTACTTATTTTTAATCTGTAAAATCAGATGGTTTGAAGTTCAGTATTTGTTGTTTGTTCTCTTTTATTCCCAACAGAATATACCATTTTCAGTGGAAAACAAGTGGAGGTTACTGGCTATGATGACTTTGTTCTTTGGGTCTGGATTTGCTGCACCTTTCTTTATAGTAAGACACCAACTGCTTAAAAAGTAATCCATGAGACAGGTAAATTTAATGGAATTACAACCTTTGCAGAAGTTTCTCCTTTATTCCTTTTTTCCCTTACCACCCACCTCCTCAAAATCACAAATACTGAAGTTAAGCGGTCATGTGACATTGGTGGGAGACAGGTTAAACCTATAAACAAACATATCTTTGCCTGAAAGCCAGTGTTTGTTGAATGCTCCTGTTTATTAGGCACACCTAATATTAATAGGCTCAGATTGCTTCCCAGGCAAGACTGTGAGGTGTTAACCTGATTTGAGACCAACAAAAGAAATGTCAGCTTGCATAGTATTCCATAGGTAGCAGTGGTGGACCAGGAATTCTGTCCAGGCAGTCTTGTTCCAGAGCTGAGGTTCTTGACCAGGAAAAGTTGTAGTAAACTGATTAATGTTCATCTGTCTTGAGGGCAGTATATGTTAGTATCTACATGAAGGAATCATGTGTGCTGCAAGGTTATTAGAGTCCCTGAGTAAGAAGGAAACGGCAAACCACTCCAGTATTCTTGCCTGGAAAATCCCATTGACAGAGGAGCCTGGTGGGCTATATTCCACGAGATCTCAAGAGTCAGACCCAACTTAGCAACTAAAGCACCACTGAGTGAGAAGATTAATATTGTAATTAGAATTTTCATCAAAAACACTATAGGAGGCTCTGTGGGTTGGTTGGAGTACATTCCACAATATACTTTAGAAAAGGACTTCACTTGTCTTACTTTAGAAGGGAAATGATTTATCCAAGCCATTACTTGTTGCATATGATGAAGCAAATCAGTATGAGTAAAATCATGATACTGTAAACGCTTTCTGATGCACCAGTCATAAATTGAAGGACAGGCAATACATTAATGAAGCTGCATGATTTCTGTTAAATTTAAGTTTAAATGTCATTAATTGTTTGTGTTTTTATTCACAGATAGGAAGAGGAGAATATTAAGAGATGCAGTCTCTTAAAAGGATCAGTCCCTTGAACTCAGCATCCTAGATATGTTTGTAAATAAACTTATGGCATGAATCCTTAATGTCTCTTTTCTGAAATATGGAACATGATAATTGAACATGTGCTTACATTTTGTTTTGGTAATATAGCATTATTAGTTTCTTAATTAAATACGTATTTGATTTAGCTTATTTCTTGGTCTTAAAATCTGATTTTTTTTTTTTTTTGATTCATGGGTCAGGAATTTGTCGGCAATTCATTATAAAAGAGAAGTGCAGACTTATCCTGTAATTTTTATTTTAAAGGGAGAAAAAAAGATGTTTTTTTTAGTCTTTATTATTTTTTTTACTTTGAAGGAGATTCATTTTTCTCCATGAGTGATGAAAACCAGTAGTGTATGGAGATTTTAAGTTCGAGAGCTTCATTTTCTTCCTCTGTACCATAATACTGAAATTTTTGCCCCCATAGATGTGCTACTGACCAATATTAATCTTGTTTAGACTAAAAGAATATTTGAAATGAATTGTAATAGCATGTAAGATAATATAGGAAATACTCCCCTTTTATTCTGATGCTTTGACTAGGAGAAATGGGTTGTGAGCTGCCTCTGATTAGTAATTGTATCAGTGATAAGTCATGGTATTCTGTGCTTGGGGAGATTTTCTGTAGGATTTCTACCTTTGGGAACCACAGAAGCAAGAATAAGAGTTTAGGGTTAATAAAATGATTTTGAATTTTTGTTTGAATCATAGCTAAATTACAAATTTAGCCATCTGGGTTTTCTTGGTAGAAAGGGTACTAGAGCCTCCTTCCTATTTTGAGATTCATTGAGCTATATTAAACATTTTATGTCCTGGCAAATCCTAGAACCTGCTTTCCTCCCTCCTCCCTGATTTACAGTTTGTATCAAGAGCCAAAAGTAATGTATTTTATTTTACAGTAGGGTCAAGGTAGAAAATGTCATTTATTAGGTCTGTCTTTTTTGAATTAAGTATTTGAGTGGTATATATGAATGAGAGAAAAATCTTCTTTAACTCTCCTGAAATAGGAGTGCAGTTTACCCATTCCCCGTAAAAGGACTTCAGTGGGTTGGCTCTTAGTGATAGAGACTAGACAACTTTTTAGTTTTTGTATTGACGTTCTCCAGAGAAATAGCCAATACCATGTGTCTATGCTGCTGCTGCTAAGTCACTTCAGTCCGACTCTGCGACCCCATAGTCGGCAACCCACCAGGCTCCCCTGTCCCTAGGATTCTCTAGGCAAGAACAGTGGAGTGGGTTGCCATTTCCTTGTCCAGTGCATGACAGTGAAAGTGAAGTTGCTTAGTCCTGTCCCACCCTCAGCGACCCCATGGACTGCAGCCTTCCAGGCTCCTCCATCCATGGGATTTTCCAGGCAAGAGTACTGGAGTGGGTTGCCATTAGTTTCTCCGCCATGTGTCTATAGAGAGATTTATTCTAAGAAATTGGTTCTTGCAATTGTGAGTTCGTCAGGTCAACAGTCAGATGGGATAAACTGAAAGTGGGAGACAAAAGGAAGAGTTGATGTTCCAGTTGCAAACCATCTGTTGGTAAAGAATCCACCTGCAATGTGGGAGAGCCAGATTTGATTACTGGGTCAGGAAGATCCGCTGAAGAGAGAGGCTACCCACTTCAGTGTTTTTGGGCTTCCCTTGTGGCTCAGCTAGTGAAGAAGATGCCTGCAATGCAGGAGACCTGGGTTCAATCTCGGGGTTGGGAAGATCCCTGGAGAAGGGCTACCCACTCCAGTATTCTGGCTTGGAGAAATTACATGGACTGTATAGTCTGGGGTCGCAAAGATTGAGACACGACCGAGCAATTTTCACTCATCAGTAAAATTACAGCTTCTTAGCATGGTGTTCAGTCATTTTTCTGTTTTCAGTCAGGCTGGGTGATTCCCTTTTCTATCAAACAATACACTTAGGTTTCCAATACCTTATAAACAGCTTTGTAATTGCCTTGACAAATACTGTGATCACTGATTCTCATCTCCTGCTTTCTTGGTGACTCAGATGATAAAGAATATGCTTCCAATGCAGGAGAACCAGGTTCAATCCCTGGGTCAGGAAGATTCCCTGGAGAAAGGGATTGGCAACCCACTCCAGTATTCTGGCCTGGAGAACCATGGACAGAGGATCCTGATGGGTTACAGTCCATAGGGTCACAAAGAGTTGAACACAACTAAGTGACTTAACACTTTCATTTTCACTTTCCTATCTTCCATTATTGTCTGTGTGCTCAGTCATGTTCAACTCTCCTGTCCATGGAATTTTCCAGGCTAGGATACTGGAGTGGATGCCATTTCCTACTCCAAGGGATCCTCCTGACCCAGAAGTTGAACCCACACCTGCATTGGCAGGTGCCACCTAGGAAACCCTTTCTCCCATACCAACTTGTAAATTTTGGAGACCAGGGAAGCTTTCATTTATTCATTTATATATACATAATTTTATGTGATCAGTAAACATTGAGTGGATTATTGAATTGAAGCCAAATTTACCTTAAAACCCAGGCTTTCTAGTCTGTACACAGTGTTTTCTTCTGAAGAAAAATAAATTTTTCCCAGGTAACTTTATTGAGTTATCCAATACAGTTGTTGCAGACTCAATGAGTTTAAGCTTTTCTGCTAAAATATAACTCAACTATGTCACTTACCACACTGTTTAGTCCATCTGATGTTCTTTGTAGGTACCCTTACTTGATTTACATTCTGGCAGTAGCTGTTAGTCCTGTTTGAGACCAACATTTTGAGAAGCATTGGCTTAAAGGATTAGGGCTGAATACTGCCCTTGGTTAAGTACATAGAATGAGCAGAAAACTTTCTCATTGCTTTCAGTGCCTGGAGTTTGAGGATTGTTTCTGCAACAAAGCTTGGTCTCCGCTCTCTGAAATACTCAGTTCAGTTCAGTCGCTCAGTCGTGTCTGACTCTTTGCGACCCCATGAGTCACAGCACACCAGGCCTCCCTGTCCATCACCAACTCGTGGAGTTCACTCAGACTCATGTCCATCATGTCTGTAATGCCATCCAACCATCTCATCCTCTGTCGTCCCCTTCTGCCCCCAATCCTTCCCAGCATCAGAGTCTTCCAATGAGTCAACTCTTCACATGAGGTGGCCAAAGGACTGGAGTTTCAGCTTTAGCATCATTCCTTCCAAAGAAATCCCAGGGCTGATCTCCTTCAGAATGGATTGGCTGGATCTCCTTGCAGTCCAAGGGACTCTCAAGAGTCTTCTCCAACACCACAGTTTAAAAGCATCAATTCTTCAGCCTGCTTCACAGTCCAACTCTCACATCCATACATGATCACTGGAAAAACCATAGCCTTGACTAGACAGACCTTTATTGGCAAAGTAATGTCTCTGCTTTTCAATATGCTATCTAGGTTGGTCATAACTTTCCTTCCAAGGAGTAAGTGTCTTTTAATTTTGTGGCTACAGTCACCATCTGCAGTGATTTTGGAGCCCAAAAAAGTCTGACACTGTTTCCACTGTTCCCCATCTATTTCCCATGAAGGGATGGGACCGGCTGCCATGATCTTCGTTTCTGAATGTTGAGCTTTAAGCCAACTTTTTCAGTCTCCATTGTCACTTTCATCAAGAGGCTTTGTAGTTCCTCTTCACTTTCTGCCATAAGGGCGGTGTCATCTGCATATGTGAGGTTAATGATATTTCTCCCTGCAATCTTGGTTCCAGCTTGTGTTTCTTCCAGACCAGCATTTCTCATGATGTACTCTGCATATAAGTTAAATAAGCCTTGACATACTCCTTTTCCTATTTGGAACCAGTCTGTTGTTCCATATCCAGTTCTAACTGTTGCTTCCTGACCTGCATATATTGGGTACCTCATAAGATCTTAAAAGGATTACTTCTCTATATCTCTGAATCTTTAGTTGTAAAATTCTTTGTCAATTCAATCTATAAGGACTCTTCCAACTGGAAATGAGTTGCGTCTATAATTACAAAGATGGGTACCATATGAAAGCATGACTTGGTAGTAAGGAGAGATCTCTTTCCAGCCCTTCCCATGTGTGAACAAGGGTCCGAATGGAGGTAAATAGCTTTCAGTTTTCAAAGTGCTTTTTAAAGCAGCAGTTTTGAGTAGCTATCTATGAAACATTTTCCCCATGTCTTTCACTTTAATGGATCCCCACTTACCCAATGGGCACCTTTGTAAAAATGAGTCCCTTCTTCCAAGTGGCCACAGCTTCATGCCAGAACACACTTGCTTCCTTGTCCAATCACCTTCATTGTATATTGTCCACTGAAAAACAGTACAACTCTATGTAGCATTTCTGTATAAAATCTCAAATTTGGATTTTTCAGCTAAAATTCACCATTTGCTGCCAGTTTTCCCAGATCTGACAAAAAAACGTATCATGGTAATTGATACTGAATAATTATTTAAGATTGTAATGGCTCCATATTGTGAATCAGCTGGTAAAGAGTCTGCCTGCAACACAGGAGACCTGGGTTTGATCTCTGCGTTGGGAAGATCCCCTGGAGGAGGGAAAGGCTACCCACTCCAGTGTTCTGGCCTGGAGAATTCCATGGACTGTCCATGGGGTCGCAAAGAGTCAGACACAACTGAGTTACTTTCATGTCATTTAGAATAAACTTCATGTTTTCTCTGTTGGATTCCAAAATTGCTACAATGCCAGGTAAATATTAGGATTTCAACAGCTGTATTTAGATAGATAGAGACAGGATGACTATCAATTTGGTTTAATAGCATTTCCCAAGTATATGAGGAGCCAGTCAAGGAAATTCTTATTTTCAAATATATATTGATAAGTTCATCAGGCTTACATCTTACCCTTCGTTGGTTCAAATTAATGCAATCAACAAAATTCTTCATCTTTATGTTCTGACAGCTTTGCTCAATACAGTTATATCTATAAACTATATAGTAGGAAATCGCTCAGGCTCTTGTGCTAACTACCAAAATCAATCACTTTTTTTCAGACAGTGTATGTATTAAACTGCGTCATATGAAACTATTTCGCATTTTGAGCTACAGATGGTAATTTTTGATAGTTTCATGATCATAATTTCCCTTCTTAGCTACTGGGCCACTCCTAAAAGTCCTTTCCTCCATATACTTAACTATCTGAGAAACCACGGATTTTCCCACCACCAGAAATTAAGTAGATTGTGTACACTTGGGCTTCCTTGGGGGCTAAGACGGTAAAAACGTCTGCCTGCAATGCAGGAGACCTGGGGTCGATCCCTGGGTTAGGAAGATCCCCTGGAGAAGGAAATGGCACCCCACTCCAGTACTCTTGCCTGGAAAATTCCATGGATGGAGGAGCCTGGTGGGCTACAGTCCATGGGGTTGCAAAGAGTCAGACACAATTGAGTGATTTCACTTTCACTTTTTTCTTTTTATTCATTCCGAGTGAACGTCCCTGGTGATACAGACGTAAAGAAACCACCTGCCAATGCAGTTAACTCTCTTTGATCCCTGGATCAGGAAGATCCTCTGGAGGAGGAAATGGCAACCCACTCCAGTATTCTTACCTGGAAAATCCCATGGACAGAGGAGCCTGCAGGCTGCTGTCCATGGGGCTACAAAATAGTAGGACATGACTTGGTGAGTAAATAGCAACATATACTCTGTATAGCAGAACTGAAAGTGTTGAACCTGGGCATCATCATTACCAGTTAAAGAACAGGATAATTTGAAATTCTTAAATGCTGCCTTTTTCCTTAATAGAGCTTTGGGGGACAGTGATCTCAATTACAGTACCAACAATACATTTGAGGCCCAAACTTGGATGTGTTTACAGAAAGACTCTGGCTCCTAGTGTTTGCCAATGTGGAAATTGATACAAATTATCTGGGGCGGGGGGTGGAATGTTGGAATTTTAGAGGGGAAATTCTATATATCTCCCAAGTTATAGAATAGAGAAGTTCCTGCTGTAGACAATGTGTTGCTCTCAAAATTCGTATGTTGAAACCTGATCCCTAATGTGACAATATTTATATGTAGGGCATTTGGAACATGATTACATCATGATATTGGACTTCTCATGAAGGGAATTAGTGCCATCAAAAAGAAACCTCAAAATTAAATCCAAAATTAGAGTCAGTCAACCAGAGGGGTTCCCAGGTGGACTGATGGTAGGGGGATCCACCTGCCAGTGCCAGAGGCACAAGAGACAGGTTCAACCCCTGACTCTGAATGATCCCCTAGAATAGGAAATGGCAACTCACTCCAGTATTCTTGCCTGGAAAGTCCCATGGACAGAGGAGCATGGTGGGCTAGTGTCCACAGGGCCGAGAAGAGTTGGATATAACTGAGCAATGGAGCATACACATACAGGAGACCAGAAGTAGGAGCTCTGCCAACCTATGGCAGCTGAGCCCAGAAGGAAGACAAGCCCTTTTCTTTCCTGGCAAGGACTCAATTATGGCCCTCCCAACTTCCTTGTATTCTCTATAAAAGCATTCACCTCGCTTTATGAAGACTTGCACGTGACTTGCCGTGGTTGCAGATCTTTAATTGCAATTCTTTGCTGTTCCTGGATAAACCCATAATTGCTAGAGAAATATCAGGCAGTTTATTTCTTTCAGATTAACACCCCTGAGTGTTCCCTAACCACCTCAGCCATTTGAGGACACGGCAGAAGACATATCTTTAAATCAAGAAGCAGGCCCTCACTAGACACCAAATCTGCCAGCACTTTGATCTTGAACTTCTCAGCCTCTCAAACTGTAAGGAATAAACTCTTGTTGTTTTATAAGCCACACAGTCTGTGATATTGTGGGGCTTTCTTGGTGGCTCAGAGGTAAAGAATTCACCTGCAATGCAGGAGATGCAAGAGATGTTAAGTTTGATCCCTGGGTTGGGAGGATCCCCTAGAGGAGGAAATGGCAACCCACTCCAGTATTCTTCCCTGGAGAATCCCATGGACGGGGAGCCTGGCGGGCTACAGTCCACGGGGTTATGAAGACTCAGATGTGACAAGTGACTGAGCACACAAGCACGTGCTATTCTGTTAAGGCAACTCAAACTAAGACATGTCTTAAAACAAAAAAACATTACTGATCAGTAGGAAATGCCCCCATAATCTATGCCTGTAATTAATTAAGTGTGATATTGTGATTTATAAGATATATATATGTGTGTGTGTGTGTGTGTGTGTGTGTGTGTGTGTGTGTCTTTGGTCATTCAAATGACCACAATATATTTCTCATGTATATTTGGTCTTTATCCAGAGTTCCTGGCTCATATTTCCCCAAACTTTTGCAGTTTTCTGAGACATAAGAACAATGGGAACTTTTTTTTGTTATAAAACTTGGGCTCTTGTCCTCAGTTCCTAAAAATACCTCTGAGCCATAAAGGTGTCTTGTTATTCATTACAGCCCCTTTGCCCCACAAGTAGGTTTATATAAGTTAACGAATGTGACTTTTGGAAAGCTCCAAAGGAATGTTACTAATTGCCAGGGGAAATGAACCTTGAATAGAAGGTTGGAACTCTCAGTCCTCCCTGATTTCTAGAGAGGGAGAAGGGGCTAGAAGCTGAATCAATCACCAGTGGTTGATGAGTTAATGAATCATGCCTGTGTAATGAGTCCTCCATAAAAAACCCCGAAAGGGGCAAGGTTCAGAGAGCTTCTAGGTTGAGGAACCAGAATGCTTCCATGTGCCCCAGTGCTGGGCCCCAAGCTCCTAGAGGACAGAAGCTCCTTAGTTTTAGACTTTACCCTAGGTATCTCTTCATCTGCCTGTTGATTGGTGTCCCTTAATATCTTTTGTAATGAATCTGTAATCTAGTAAATAGATGGGTTCCCTGAATTTTGTGATCTGCTCTAGCAAATTAATCAAGCCCAAGTAGGAGTTTGTGGGAACCTCTAATTTATAACCAGTTGATCAGAAGCACAGGCAAAGTAGAGAATGGTCTTCTGGGACTATGGAATTTCATGCTGTCTCTGCGTAATGTCAGAATTTAGTTGAATTCTCAGACACACTGCTGGTGTTTGAGAAGTGCTTGTGTGGGAAACCTGCATGGGTGCACAGTCACTTCAGTCATGTCCAACTCTTTGCAAACCTATAGACTGTAGCCCGCCAGGCTCCTCTGTCTATGGGATTCCCCAGGCAAGAAGACTGAGTGGGTTGCCATGCTCTCCTTCAGGAGATCTTCCCAACCCAGGGATAGAACCTGGATCTCCTCCATCTTCTGCATCACAGGTGGATTGTTTACCACTGAGCCACCAGGGAAGCCCTGTGGGAAGCCTTCACACAGAGAAATTTGGTTCAGGAACCCAAAACACTAAGTGACAAATTTTAAGTTACATATAGGTAGAAAAATAAGCACTCAGACCAGCAAAATCACATATAGAGCCTACACCCAAGGGGAGACTTATGTAGAGATGTGGATAGGGTAAGAAGGTATAGATGAAGGGTGAAAGTAGGGGATTGGAGATGTTGGGGTACAGATAAAATCACTGTCAAAAAACAATTGCACTCAGAGTGAGAAAACACTGAGAATCAGCTTGAGATTTTGTGGACTGGAGCACTGGCTACAGCGAAAAGAAAGGATTTGAAAATGAACAGAACACAAGGCAGGAGTTTCAGAATGGCACCACTTCTGAGTAAATGAAAGTGTCAGGGAGATGCAGCCTTGGAGGCCTGCTGTTAAATGAAGAAAAGGAAGCAAAGGGGCAAAATTATTTCCTGTAAAAACAGAGTACAAAATCAGAAGTAAGCCCTCTTCCATCAAAATAAGTGCAAAATTTGTTTTTAAAAAAGTACTATTTTGCCACATGAAAAAAGAAAATCCCTTTGACAAAAACCTTAGTTAGCATCCTTAAGTTCTCACTCTGACTATATATAATTGTGTTACTACTACAGGATAAAAGGATTTCAAAGTGAATGGCCTCTGACAGCATTCATACAGTTACCATGAAGATTAATCAGAAATTTAGATTCACAGCATTTCATTTCAGCTGATGAAAATTCTGCTGCCAATAAACACTATCCTTGTAGCAGAAGCAATCTTAATACAATCTAATCTCAAATATTCTTAAACATTTGCATGTGCTTCCCAGGTGGCTCAATGATAAAGAATCCACCTGCCAAACAGGAGACATGGGTTCAATCCCTGGATTGGGAAGATCCCCTGGAGAAAGAAATGTCAGCCCACTACAGGATTCCTGCCTGGGAAATCTCACGGACATAGGAGCCTGATAGGCTATAATCCATGCTGCTGTTGCTGCTAAGTTGCTTCAGTCGTGTCCGACTCTGTGCGACGCCATAGACGGCAGCCCACCAGGCTCCCCCTTCCTTGGGATTCTCCAGGCAAGAACACTGGAGTGGGTTGCCATTTCCTTCTCCAGTGCATGAAAGTGTCTGACTCTTCAAGACCCCATGGACTGCAGCCTACCAGGCTCCTCCATCCATGGGATTTTCCAGGCAAGAATACTGGAGTGGGGTGCCATTGCCTTCTTCAGGCTATAACCCATAGGGTTGCAAAAGACTCAAACATGACTTAGCAACTAAATAAACACAACAATAAATATTTGTAAATAGTAAAAAAAAAACACTTTGAATTTAAAAATTCAAAAACTTAGAAGTTCTGGTACGGAGGTATGAAATAACTGACCAAACAGAAAAAATAAAAAGATAAAATGATCTTTGAAATTATAAGATGTCTAAGGAAAGACAGATTTCCCTGAAATTTAGTAAAGGAACTGAATGAAAGGCATAAAACAGCTGAGAAATAAATACAAAATGACATAAAAGGTAAAATCCACATACAGTGAAATGGACAAAATCTTAATCATTTGGTGAATTTTCAGTTCACTCACTCACTCATGTCTGACTCTTCAGGACCCCATGAATCACAGCACACCAGGCCTCCCTGTCCATCACCAACTCCCAGAGTTCACTCAAACTCATGTCCATCTAGTTGGTGATGACATCCAACCATCTCATCCTCTGTCGTCCCCTTTTCCTCCTGCCCTCAATCTTTCCCAGCATCAGGGTCTTTTCCAGTGAGTCAGTTCTTCGTATCAAGTGACCAAAGTATTGGAGTTTCAACTTTGGCATCAGTCCGTCCAATAAATACTCAGGAATGATCTCCTATAGGATAGACTGATTGGATCTTCTTGCAGTCCAAGGGACTCTCAAGAGTCTTCTCCAACACCACAGTTCAAAAGCAACAATTCTTCAGCACTCAGATTTCTTTATATTTCATCTCTCACATTCATACATGACTACTGGAAAAACCATAGTTTTAACTAGACTGACCTTTGTTGACAAACTAACGTCTCTGCATTTTAATATACTGTCTAGGTTGGTCATAGTTTTTCTTCTAAGGAGCAAGCATCTTTTAATTTCACAGCTGCGGTCTCCATCTGCAGTGATTTTGGAGCCCAAAAAATAAAGTCTGACACTGTTTCCACTGTTTCCCCATCTATTTCCCATGAAGTGGTGTGACCGGATGCCATGATCTTTGTTTTCTGAATGTTGAGCTTTAAGCCAATTTTTTTCACTCTGCTCTTTCACTTTCATCAAAAGGCTCTTTAGTTCTTCTTCACTTTCTGTCATAAAGGTGGTGTCATCTGCATATCTGAACTTACTGATATTTCTCCTAGCAGTCTTGATTCTAGTTTGTGCTTCATCCAGCCTGGCATTTTGCATAATGTACTCTGCATATAAGTTAAATAAGCAGAGTGACAATATACAGCCTTGACATACTCCTTTCCCAATTTGGAACCAGTCTGTTGCTCCATGTCCAGTTCTAACTGTTGCTTCTTGACCTGCTTACAGATTCCTCAGGAGGCAGGTCAGGTGGTCTGGTATTCCCATCTCTTTTAAGAATTTTCCATAATTTGTTGTGATCCACACAGTCAAAGGCTATGGGGTAGTCAATAAAGCAGAAATAGATGTTTTTCTGCAACTCTCATGATTTTTCGATGATCCAACAGATGTTGCCAATCTGATCTCTGGTTCCTCTGCCCTTTGTAAATCCAGCTTGAACATCTGGAAATTCACAGTTCACGTACTGTTGAAGCCTGGCTTGGAGAATTTTGAGCAGCTCAGAGGTTAAAGTGTCTGCCTCCAATACGGGAGACACGGGTTTGATCCCTGGGTTGGGAAGATCCCCTGGAGAAGGAAAATGGCAACCCACTCCAGTATTCTTACCTGGAGAATCCTATGGACAGAGGAGCTTGGTAGGCTACAGTCCACGGGGTCACAAAGAGTCGGACACGACTGAGTGACTTCACTTTCACTTTCACTTTGTTATAGAGCGAGATGAGTGCAATTGTGCAGTAGTTTGAGTGTTCTTTGGCATTGTCTTTCTTTGGGATTGGAATGAAAACAGACCTTTTCCAGTCCTGTGGGCTCTGCTGACTTTTCCAAATTTGCTGACATATTGAGTGTAGCATTTAAACCGCATCATCTTTTAGGATTTGAAATAGCTCAACTGGAATTCCATCACCTCCACTAACTTGGTTCATAGTGCTGTTTTCTAAGGCCCACCTGATTTCACATTTCAGAATGTCTAGCTCTAGGTGAGTGATCATACCATCGTGTTTATCTGGGTCATGAAGATCTTTTTTGTACAGTTCTTCTGTGTATTCTTGCCATCTCTTCTTAGTATCTTCTGCCTCTGGTAGATCCATACAATTTCTATCCTTTATTGAGCCCATCTTTGCATGAAATGTTGCCTTGGTACCTCTAATTTTCTTGAAGACATCTCTAGTCTTTCCCATTCTATTGTTTTCCTCTATTTCTTTGCATTGATCACTGAGGAAGGCTTCTTATCTCTCCTTGCTATTCTTTGGAACTCTGCATTCAAATGGGTATATCTTTCCTTTTCTCCTTTGCCTTTTGTGTCTTGTCTTTTCTCAGCTGTTTGTAAGGCCTCCTTAGACAACCATTTTGCCTTTTTGCATTTCTTTTTCTTGGGGATGGTCTAATCCCTTGAATATATATGTTTCAGTTCAGTTCAGTCACTCAGTTATGTCCGCCTTTTTGCGACCACATGAAGACCTGCATTCGACCTTGCAGTACACCAGGCCTCCGTGTCCATCACCAGCTCCCGGAGTTTGCTCAAACTCATGTCCATTGAGTTAGTAATGCCATCCCACCATCTCATCCTCTGTTGTCCCCTTCTTCTCCTACCTTCAGTCTTTCCCAGCATCAGGGTCTTTTCAAATGAGTCAGGTCTTCGCATTAGGCGGCCAAAATATTGGAGTTTTAGCTTCAACATCAGTCCTACCTATGAACACCCAGGACTGATCTCCTTTAGGATGGACTGGTTGGATCTCCTTGCAGTCCAAAGGACTCTCAAGAGTCTCCTCCAACACCACAGTTCAAAAGCATCAATTCTTTGGTGCTCAGCTTTCTTCACAGTCTAACTCTCACGACTAAATGGACCTTTGTTGGCAAAGTAATGTCTCTGCTTTTCAACATGCTATCTAGGTTGGTCATAACTTTCCTTCCAAGGAGTAAGCGTCTTTTAATTTCATAGTAGAATCACCATCTGCAGTGGTTTTGGAGTCCAGAAAAATTAAGTCAGCCACTGTTTCCACTGTTTCCCCATCGATTTCCCATGAAGTGATGGGACCAGATGCCATGATCTTTGTTTTCTGAATGTTGAGCTTTAAACCAACTTTTCCACTCTCCGCTTTCATCAAGAGGCTCCTTAGTTCTTCACTTTCTGCCATAAGAGTGGTGTCATCTGCTTATTTGAGGATATTGTTTCCAGCTTGTGCTTCCTCCAACCCAGCATTTCTCATGATGTACTCTGTATATAAGTTAAATAAGCAGGGTGACAATATACAGCTTTTACACACTCCTTTTCCTCTTTGGAACCAGTCTGTTGTTCCATGTCCAGGTCTAACCGTTGTTTTGTGACCTGCATACAGGTTTAAATCCTGTTATATAGAGCAATTGAAGCACCATGGACTATGGAGTAACATAATGTATGAGCAAGCTACTCAAGATGGTTATTCTCTTATTCTCTGTACTTCCCCTGCTCGATCTGTCCCTGCTTTACGTACACCCTCCTCACAAGACTGACCTTCCCACATACTTGCCCCCTGTGGCCCCAGCTGCTATTGTTCTTATCAAAGGGGTGGTGAGGGGTGTGCTTCTCTACTGATTTCCCTGGCAACTAATGACTCAAATTGTCACCTATAACTGGCTGCCTCCCATTTACCCCAGGAGCAAACACTGCCTCCATGCCCTGCCTGCTGTTCACTGCACATGGTAGGGTGTAGCTCTATGACCTCGCTTTAGGCATGTAAGCTCCTCCATCCATTAAACCATTGATGTCTTCATCCTGGATTCTTCCATCTTAAGGCTGAGCAAGTGTAAGCCTTGTAGGTCCGTGGTGTGCAGCCCAACAGAGAATATATGGAGTAAAAGAATCAGCAACATCAGGTGAGGTGAATTAGAAAATTTTTTCCTCAGAATTCACTCAGTAAGTAAGTAAGTGTTAGTCTGACAGTCGTGCCTGACTCTCTGTGACTTCATGGACTGCTGCCCACCAGGCTCCTCTGTCCATGAGATTGTCCAGGCAAGGATACTGGAGTGGGTTGCCATTTCCTCCTCCAGGGTATCTTCCCAACCCAAGGATTGAACTCAAGTCTCCTGCACTGCAGGCAGATTCTTTACCAACTGAGCTACAAGGGATGCCCTTAGAATTCACTCAAGCAGCATGTAAATTGTAAAGACAAGAAAGAACTGACAGTGATGAAAAGTGACCCTAGTGACTAGCAGAGTCATTGGTAAACAGTAAGTACTCAATACTTGTGGAAGTGAATTATATTGAAGAATATTCCAAATATAGAAATGAGTGTGAATGTAATTTAAGATTTCAGGAAGTGTGAAGGACTTTGGCTTAACTGAGTACCCTAACATGAGACCAAATAAATATGTGTGGCAAAGAGCTAAGGCCTTGGTGGGGTGGGGATGGGAACTAGGAGCAAGGCTGAAGTGGCAACTTGAGGTCTGAGACTGATGGTGGATGTCAGCTCTTTACAAATCTGAGTTTGTGGATTACAAGGGTAATATTAATTTGTCACTACCTGCCTGATGGCCTCGTAAGAAACTGGGAGAGAATAACCAGAGAAGAAGTAATCTGAGGGTTTAGATAGGGTTAGAACATGAAAAGTGGAGGGATAGAGTATTCAATATAAGAGAGCTTCATAATGAAATTCAGGAAAATAATGCTTCCCATTGTTTCCAGTTGTCTTGTTTTGAACTTGTCATATCTACCTGCTTTATTAAATTCTTTAGCAATTCTATTATACCATGTACCTGTACAGAATGCAAAAACTGAGTCTTTACATTGTGACTTGAGAAAGAAAGGAGACTACAAAGTTCTCCAAGAGGCCAGCTAATGTGAAAAGTATTTTGGTTCCTCTATCTCTACAGTTACTTAATTCTGGTCTTAAAATCTTAAGGTCTCAACATTGTAAGACCTGTGGTAAAGTCTTTTGATGTCTTGAATACTTAGCACTTTCTCTGGCATTATAAAATAACTTTATAGTACAGTTAATCAAGTGACAGTAAGAGGCAGGACTCTACAGAGAGCTCATTTTAATATTTAATAAGATGAATGTTGAACTCTAAAGTTTAAGGCAGCTCTATTTGCATATGTACATAGGATGTCTGTACTCCTTCAAAGCAGAACTCTTAGTATCCTGCCCAAGGCGTTGCTTGACAGACATTCATTCATTCCACTCAATATCTACTTAAGTCCTGTGTTTTAAGGTATAGTTAGTGATCTTTAAGAAAAATACTAAGAGGAGCAAGATGATATTTCCCATCTTTCAGGAAAGATAGATACTTATGCACATGAATACAAATTAGGATAGAATAAGTACTGGAAATAAGGCTCAAAAAGGCTTGTGAAAGCATGGAGGAGCTGGGAACCTAGAGTATCTGAGACAATTTTGTGGAGTTTGGTTGGGCCTTAAAGTATGGGCAGAATTTGAGGTCATAGAGATATGGAAAAGAGGATGGGTCATACAGGTATAGAGCATATATTTACATGTATTGATATAGATAAACACACATACATATATTTATATAGAGAGGTTTACATATATAAATTACACAGATATGTTTATTTATAGGAAATTCCTTAAGCATTCCTCTTTAATGGTCAAGGTAAACTTTTTGTTTATTTTACAGGCGGTTTAAAGCAATACAGAAAGATAATACTTATGTATAAACATTAAATCTCAAAATATGTAATACTGAGCCACTAAGCTCTGGTTGTTATGACAATGTATTTTGTATAGTTTTTAAGCAGTGATGATAGACTCCAAAAATATCACATTGTTAGAAGGAGTCTTAAGACAAAACTTTAGACTTCTGTGCCCTGGAATCAAACTGATCTTCAATTTGAAAATGTGAAAAACTTCCCAAAGTAATGAACAGAAAAACATGTTAAGAGAATTTTAAAAGGCTAAAATACAGCTTCTAAAATGTAGCCTATGAGAAATAAAACTGATCATTAATAAGGAATCAAAGCATGAGTTGCAGATTTAGAAATAATTTTTGGCCATATTTGTTTTTATTTAGTGTCTATAGTCATAGAGATATATATTTTTGAATTGCTCTCAAGGATAATTTAAGCAGATACTTCAGTATTTTAACTTTTTAATCTGTGTGTATTTGTGTATGTGTATACACACATATTTGTCTCACAATTACTTCAAAAGAATGAAAAAGAAAATTGATGGGTCTTTTAGTACATTAAGAATTTCCTCGGGAAGGGAAACTATGGACTGAAACAATGAAAGATTGTGATCACACCTAGAATGTGGTAGAGACAAACTAGTTGGTCATTTCAGGCTGTGTTTCATGAGAGGTATGTACCAAGAGGTATATACTAGGGTCTTTTTCTTTAGAAAAGATCCTGATGCTGGGAAAGATTGAAGGCAGAAGGAGAACAGGGCAACAGAGGAAGAGGTGGTTGGATGGCATCACTGACTTAGTGGACATAAGTCTCTGTAAGCTCTGGCTGATGATGAAGAACGGGGAAGTCTGGCATGCTTCAGTCCATGGGGTCGCAAAGAGTCAGACATGACTGAACTATTGAACAACAACAATAAATATACCAATATGATGACTGAATGGGTCCAGAAATGAGACATCACATTTAATCATTCAATTGTGCCATTTTATTTGTGTAGCACTTAAAAAAAAAAATCATGTAAGACTGACTTACAAATGAGAATGACAGTTTATTGGTGCAGACATAGTATTCTGCACATACCTTCTTAAGAGGAAAACTTACTGGAGAGATTAAGTTATTATAAAAGTAGGCTTTGCTTGTTAGAGAAAATAAAATTTTAAAACAAAATAATTTTGACATCAGATTATAAAGTACAGTGAAGTGAAAGTGAAAGTGTTAGTCATTCAGTCAAGTCCAGCTCAGACCCCACCATGGCCTGTAGCTCACCAGGCTCCTCTGTCCATGGAATTCTCCAAGCAAGAATTAATAGAGTATCTAGCCATTTCCTTCTCCAGGGGATCTTCCCAACCCAGGGAATCAAATCCAGGTCTCCTGCACTGCAAGCAGATTCTTTACTGTCTACGCCACCAGGGAAACCCATAAATTTCAATACACCTGGTTTTAATATTCAAGATCAACTAATGCTAACTGAGAAATAACTACTGAATTTTGCGTTCTTCACACATCTGTTATATGCTCTACCATAGCACAAGGAGGAATTAATATTTCTTTTCTTTTTATAATATGCAATAAACTAAGCTGTTAATGGTAACTGAGATGAAAATATTTATGTCAGTATATTTTGTTACCTTTTTATGCTATTACTGCTTTTCCTTCACTCAATCTTAAAATTGGCCCTTGTTCCTGATTATGAGTGTGTGCTTAGCGTTTCCAGAGAGGCTTTGCCTCTTCAGGATGTTCTGTTAGCAGTAGATTGAGCAAAGGATTTACTAAAATGCATATAATAAAGCTATGAATGTTGATGTCACAGGGTTCTATGTCTCAGAAAAAGCATGCATACTAATGAAACTAAAAATATAGCTCATTCTAATCTTTTGTGTATATAGTATTTTTCTAATAGTCATGTATGGGTGTGAGAGTTGGACTAAAAAGAAAGCTGAGTGCCAAAAATTGATGCTTTTGAACTGTGGTGTTGGAGAAGACTCTTGAGGGTCCCTTGGAGAGCAAGGAGTTCCAACCAGTCCATCCTAAAGGAGATCAACCCTGAGTGTTCAATGGAAGGACTGAAGTTCTTGAAGCTGAAACTCCAATACTTTGGCCACATTATGCAAAGAGCTGACTCATTTGAAATGACCCTGATGCTGGGAAAGACTGAAGGCAGGAGGAGAAGGGGACAACAGAGGATGAGATGGTTGGATGGCATCACTGACTCAATGGACATGAGTTTGGGTAGACTCCTGGAGTTGGTGATGGACAGGGAGGCCTGGTGTGCTGTGGTCCATGGAGTCACAAAGAGTCGAACACGACTGAGCGACTGAACTGAACTGATGTTTATTTTATAATTGAGAGTATGGGGAGGACTGATGACATTTTATGACCAACCTAGATAGCATATTCAAAAGCAGAGACATTACTTTGCCAACAAAGGTCCGTCT
Source organism: Nanger dama (assembly GCA_917880005.1). Lineage (NCBI taxonomy): Eukaryota > Metazoa > Chordata > Mammalia > Artiodactyla > Bovidae > Nanger > Nanger dama. The sequence goes on along the minus strand of CAKJTW010000008.1, from coordinate 19,441,046 downwards.
AGTCAAGGCTATGGTTTTTCCAATGGTCATGTATGGATATGAGAGTTGGACTGTGAAGAAAGCTGAGTACCAAAGAATTGATGCTTTTGAACTGTGGTGTTAGAGAAGACTCTTGAGAGTCCCTTGGACTGCGAGGAGATCCAACCAGTCCATCCTAAAGGAGATCAATCCTGGGTGTTCTTTAGAAGGAATGATGCTAAAACTGAAACTCTAATACTTAGGCCACCTCATGCGAAGAGTTGACTCATTGGAAAAGACTCTGATGCTGGGAGGGATTGGGGACAGGAGGAGAATGGGACGACAGAGGATGAGATGGTTAGATGGCATCACCGACTCAATGGACACGGGTTTGAGTGAACTCCAGGAGTTGGTGATGGACAGGGAGGCCTGCTGTGCTGCAATTCATGGGGTTGCAAAGAGTCGGACACGACTGAGTGACTGAACTGAACTGACTAATGACATTTTATAAATAGGAAAGTTTAGGAATATCTAGGCAAGAATTTAGTAGTATTATTAAACAACTTAACTTAATCTTCAAAATAACATCATGGCATATATAGTCATTCATTCATTCATTTAATGTATATTTGTTGCATACCTACTAGATTCAATGTATTGATCTAAGAGCTAGATATACATCAGTGAACAAAACAGAGTAAAATCCCTGCTTTTGTTAAGTTTGCATATCAAAGGGTAAAGAGAGATAACAAATATTGACCATAATAAGCAAATTACATAATATCTTAGAAGTTAAAGAGCCATGGGGAAAAAATAATAGAACTGAGGCAGAGTGATTATGGGTAGGGTATGGAGAGGTAAGTTGTAAGTTTTTAAAAGTGATCAGCGTAGGCCTTATTGAGAAGTTAACATTTAAGCAAAAGCTTGAGATATTTGGAATGATAGTGTTCTTAAGGAAGGAGTTTATCTTTGGGGTTTAAGGAACAACAAAGATGTCAGAGTAGCCAGAGCGAAACAGTGAGAGTCTAGTTAGAGAGAGGTCACGGCGGCTAGGCAGGTAGAACCTTGCCAGCCTTTGTGAGAGCCATGTCTTGTAGTCCGAATGAAAAGGGGAGTCACTGGACCGGTTTAGATGAGAAAAGTGACAGCATCAAAGGTTCACTGTGGCTGCAGCATTGAGAACAGACAGTGGGGACCAAGATTGGAAGCAAGAGCAAAGGAGAAGCATATGGCAGTGTTCAGATGAAGAATAATGATGGAGACTTGGAGAGAGATTTTGAAGGTAGAGCTAACAGGATTTCTTGAAAAAGATTTCCTAGCAAATTACCTGTTAAGGATGAGAGATAGAAGAAAGATACTTTTTAACATATTAAGAAACTGTTGCTCAGAGAGTACCCAAGTGTGTCCAAGGATATGTACCTATTAAATGATATGTGGACATTTACATTCATGTCTCACCCTTGCCACAGCACTCTTAGTCACATAGAATAGGGAAAGAAGAAAGTGGAGGGATATTATACAATGACTCACTCTCTCCCTCCAAAATAAGTATCTTTTGTAAATAATTTCTCTTTTTATGTCTCTACACCCTCTGAGTCTCACTTATTTCTCTGTTTCTGTCAGATAATATTTGCTTGCCTCCTCTTCAGTTTTCAGCATTTGAATCTTATCAAGTCTAAGATAAATACTCTTATTTTGAGCCAAACTTATCCTGATAACATAAATATGAGAAAAAAAATAAGCTATTGAAAAGGCTCTGTCAAAAGTCTTAGAAGGAATATACTTATTTACTTTCAATTTTTAATATGGAAATTGGTATGTGCTTCTCATCCATAAACATATTGTTTATATGTCAATTAAATTCACAATACCTACAAATACTTTAAGTAAGTAAGTGTTAGTTGCTCAGTCATGCCTGATTCTTTGTGAGTCCATGGACTACAGCCCACCAGGCTCTTCTGTCCATGAGATTTTCCAGGCAAGGATACTGGAGTAGGTTTCCATTTCCTTCTCCAGGGGATCTTCCCAACCCAGGGATTGAACCCGGGTCTCCTGCACTACAGGCAGATTCTTTACCGACTGAGCTACAAGGGAAGCCCAAATACTTTAACTAAATAGGAAAAGGAGTACATCAAGGCTATATATTGTCACCTTGCTTATTTAACTTCTATGCAGAGTATATCATGAGAAACACTGGACTGGAAGAAACACAAGCTGGAATCAAGATTGCCAGGAGAAATATCAATAACCTCAGATATGCAGATGACACCACCCTTATGGCAGAAAGTGAAGAGGAGCTAAAGGGCCTCTTGATAAAGGTGAAAGAGGAGAGTGAAAAAGTTGGCTTAACGCTCAACATTCAGAAAACAAAGATCATGGCATCCAGTCCCATCACTTCATGGGAAATAGATGGGGAAACAGTGGAAACAGTGTTAGACTTTATTTATCTGGGCTCCAAAATCACTGCCGATGGTGACTGCAGCCATGAAATTAGAAGACACTTACTCCTTGGAAGAAAAGTTATGGCCAACCTAGATAGCATATTAAAAAGCAGAGACATTACTTTGCCAACAAACGTCCGTCTAGTCAAGGCTACGGTTTTTCCTGTGGTCATGTATGGATTTGAGAGTTGGACTGTGAAGAAAGCTGAGTGCCAAAGAATTGATGCTTTTGAACTGTGGTGTTGGAGAAGACTCTTGAGAGTCCCTTGGACTGCAAGGAGATCCAACCAGTCCATTCTAGAGGAGATCAGCCCTGGGTGTTCTTTGGAAGGAATGATGCTGAAGCTGAAATTCCAGTACTTTGGCCACCTCATGTGAACAGTTGACTCATTGGAAAAGGCTCTGATGCTGGGAGGGATTGGGGGCAGGAGGAGAAGGGGACGACTGAGGATGAAATGGCTGGATGGCATCACCAACTCTGGACGTGAGTCTGAGTGAACTCTGGGAGATGGTGATGGTCAAGGAGGCCTGGCATGCTGCGATTCATGGGGTCACAAATAATCAGACACAACTGAACGACTGAACTGAACTGAATTGATACACTGTTAAGAGCTGGAAAATTATAACTAGGCATGCTTCAGATATTCACTTCTAGATGTTCAACTAAGTTACAGGTGAAAAAACAAACAGCATGTGAAATGCCATAATAATATGCATAACTGATATAAGAAATACAATCAATACCTCAATTTTTTGAATATATGGGTTTTATGGGAGAAAAAAAAAAACATTACTTTTATTATTTTCATTGGCAAGTCTAATCTCAAGGCAGAATATTAGAGGTTTAAAACAGACCCCCATGGCTCTGTATTGATGAGCCACATTCAAAATGAACAGACTAAAGTGAAGGACGAGTTCATGTTGTTTCATGCTGTGTTCTGCTAGGCTTTCTGTTCACAAAAAGAGGAATCTTTGGCACAAGGTACACCAAAGATTCATGTTCATAAAATCCTGATTCTTCAAGAGAACCTCATATCTCCCTTGAAATCTGAATTAGAATTTACATGAGTTAGAATTTACATTAGAAAGATATTTTCTACAAATGGTATTTAGATCTGTTTAGTTTCACTTAATGATATAATAATTACCTTAGCTTGAGAGTTTTAGCCTTTAAATTTAACTTTCTCTTGGTCCTTTAGATACCAGTTCCAATTTAGAGTCGGTTTGAATGACAATGGCTGGGGGTCATCACTAGAGAAAAGTATCGTAAAGGTGACAGTGGAAGCAAAGCCTGGGGAGGTGGTTGTCCCCTGAAGGCACATTCTAGGTCAAGACCATGTAGCTAAGTTACTCTAAGTTATCATACTAAGACTGTGTCAGACTCCAAGGAGTCAATGGCTGAAATTTTCAGAGACTGAAAATATCTCAGCCTCTTGTGGAGACTGGCTTTTTCAGAATTTATCCAAGGAAGTTGGATTTATCCAATTTATCCAAGTGAAGTTCCTTCACTAGAAACTGACTACTTCTTTGAGGCTCCCTCCCATTGAAACATATCAGACACTTGTTAGAAATATTTGAATTGATATATAGACACCTTTGGATAATAAATCCTTGAAAATCATTGTAACGCTTTTGGATGAACACAATACAAAACCCTTGGTCTGACATGTTTAGCCCTCAAAAAATATATATATGCAGGCTACCTTTTCAGGCTCATCTTTTCTATTTTCTTATAACTATGCTTTTCTTTTGCCAGATTAGTCTGGTCTTTAACCCTTTCATTATTCAGATGAGGCTTGACTATCATAAAGGTAGGGAAGTAAAATTTCCCTGGATTTCTCAATGCTCCTGCTGCCTTTTACCTTCTAAGAGAAGGGAAAACAGATATAAAGTTAGAGAATGTCTGTTTTCACTCCTCTTAGCATATAAAAAGCAAATTCTCATACCACAAAAATTAGCTTTGTAGTCACTTACCTAGTTAATTTCTTTGATTTGAAAGGATGAAACTCTGTATCTTTCAAGAAGACCAATAGGTTAAAGCCTGGACCATGTCCCTAGCCTAGGTCCCAAGGTACCTGGAAGACTAGAGGGCTCTCTCAGGGATTTATATGTCAAAAAGGGATAAAGATCCAGAAGTTTAAGACCTCTCTAGGTAGGTGGGTTTTAAAAGCTGAAATCTGTCTCAGCTATTTGACTTCCAACATTCCACTGTAAGGCAAGGACTAAGGCAAATGGGGTCCAGTGTATATATTATACACTGTGAGGAATTTACTGAGAAATCCGTCTCTGACCCAGAACACCTAATGTGTGCATTCCAGATAAACTGAATAAAAAGAGACAGTAATGAAACAAAATAATCCCCAAATCAAATAGTTTAACAAAACAAAGCAAAAAATTTTCTTCCTCATGATGATTAGTCATTAGGTTGGGTGGGAGAGGTCTGCTTCTTGTTCAGTGACCCAGAATGACAAAGGTTCTGCCCTCTCGTGGCACCATCACCACAGTAAAGTTCTAGGACTTGCTGTGGCAGGGGACAAGAATGCAGGAGAGGCAGTGTGGAAGACACAAGTGCCAGGCTTCTACCAAAAGAGTTACATCACTTTTCATCAGACATCATTGGCTAGAACAAGTTGAATGGCCCTGCCTAACTACAAAGAGGCTGAGAAATCTTGGGGAGGATGTGAAAATTAAAACGTAAATATCTAGACTGTATCTTGGCTCCATACTGAATGTTCCATGGGCTCTTGACAAAGAGGAAAACAGAGTATTAATCTAAGCAAAGGCTAACCCAAGACCTTTAATTTTTCCCTTGATGAAACTCGCCACCCTTAACATATGACAAACTTTCATTTCCTGTCAAGTCCTGATCACACATTTGGAATACTGACACTTGTTATAGTGCTTGCTTGAAGGACTGCCATTGAATCTTAATCTGAGGAGGCACTAGTGGTAAAGAATTCGCCTGCTAATGCAGGAGACACAAGAGATGCAGATTCCATCCCTGGGTGGGGAAGATCCCCTGGAGAAGGGCATGACAACCCATTCCAGTATTCTTGCCTGGAGAATCCCGTGGTCAGGGGAGCCTGTCAACTTACAGGCCACAGGGTCATGAAGAGTTGGACACGACTGAAGCAACATAGCACACAAGCTAGCAAAGTGTGGGATCATAAATTTCAAGAATGGCTTAGTTTTTGTTCCGACCATATTTCTCTATCACATTGCTGCTCAATTTCTTTTTGTCAATTGATCAATACATAACTTTGTTTTATGTGTTTCTGTGCAAAGATAATCCTATTAAATACATATTATTGGCTCATTAACACTGAATGCAAGAGCAACAAGGCTATAATTTATGCTAAACAAATGGAGAAGGAAATGGCAACCCACTCCAGTATTCTTGCCTGGAAAATCCCATGGACGGAGGAACCTGGTAGGCTATAGTCCATGGGGTCCTAAAGTCGGACATGACTGAGCGATTTCACTTCACTTCAAACAAAGTTTGTCTAAAACATATATTTGCCTGTGAGGTACAGCACAGCTTTCCTGGTTCAGGAACACTAGACAGTACTTCAGCATATCTTGAGGGCTATTTTGGGCAAAATCACCAACACAAAACACAAAAATGCCAAAAACATGGCACTTATTAGCTCCCCCACCAAAAGGACACTTTTTTTACAGTGTGATATTTGAAACCAGGCAGTGTCATCTTGTAACTCAGCTGGGAATGTGTACATCCTGTAATTCAAAAGTTTTGACACTTTGTGCATGTCTATAAATGATGTGAAAATGCCATGAGTACTGATTTTGAGGTTACAAATACATAAAATTTTAAGTACAGAATCCACAAATAATGAGAATTGACTCTGTTTGCAAAGACACTGAAAATGAAATAGACACCACCATTGCTGGGTGTAGGTAATCATGCTTTGCCCTTTCTCTAGAGTTAAAAGCAGAAACTGAAGAACTTTGGTTAGACATTTTGTGAAATGCAGAAACTGAACAACTTTGGTGAGACGTTTTGTGAAATGATTCAAAACACATAAGTTTCAGGCTAGATGATTTTTAAAGTCCCTACAAACGCTGAGATTTTAAGACTTTGTTTTGTGCAGATTATATACCAGAATATCAAGCCTAAAAGATGCCTTTGACCTCAGATTTTTTAAATAAAATATTTTTAATAATTAGCTGAATTTTTAAGTTGTCATATAATTATAACTTTTCTTCAGAAAATAAATGCCTTCTTCTGGCAATAGTTTAGATGTTGTCTTGGTCGTCAAGGGACTTTCCTGGTGGATTAGATGGTAGAGCGTCTGTCTACAATGTGGGAGACCTAGGTTTGATCCCTGGGTCGGGAAGATCCCCTGGAGAAGGAAATGGCAATCTACTCCAGTACTATTGCTTGGAAAATCCCATGGACAAAGGAGCCTGATAGGCTACAGCCCATGGGTCGCAAAGAGTCAGACACGACTGAGCGACTCCACTTTTGGTCTTCAAAGAGAATGTTCTAGAATAATGAGGAGGCTTACACACACACATACACACAACTCTATAGGTTATACAGTAAAGCACTTAAGATTATGTTCAAATTCAGATAATCAAATGAATATATTCTTTCTAATAATTTCCTGGAAAAGCTGAAGTATCTCTTTTATAGCCTCCTGCTGTGGTATAAAAACTTTCTTTCTCCTTAAAATTTTTTTCTTTGGAGTATTTCAGGAGATTTTCTAAATCCAAAGGAAAGTGAGTCTCTACTGTTTTTCTTAAACTTTCCTTTGGCCTCAAAATAATGACATTCAGTTTTCTTTTTATCAGATTCATATAATACTTCATTCTTCCTGAATTCCCTACTCTAAAACTTACATCTGCTACTCACAGTGAAGACTTGTCTCACACACAAGCTACTAAAAACACAGTTATGAGTGTGTGCATGTACAATGTGTTCCGTGAGGGCAAGCCTATGTCTCTGTGTCTACCACTTCATTCTCACCACCTTATATACTGCTTGCATGCATGCTAAGTTGCTTCAGTCATGTCTGACTCTTTGTGACCCTGTGGACTGTAGACCACCAGGCTCCCCTGTCCATGGGATTCTCCAGGCAAGAATACTGGAGTGGATTCCCATGCCTTCCTCCAGGGGATCTTCCCGACCCAGAGATTGAACCCATGTTTCTTACATCTCCTGCACTGACAGGCAGGTTATTTTCCTCTAGTACTACCTGGGAAGCCTATATATGGCTTACTAATGATCAAAAAATATTTCTGGAACAAAACAATGAGAAAACACAAGAATTCAATGTGTAAATGAAATGGAAACAATTATGTATGGAAAACTGTCACATGGTGCCATTTTTCATCAAACAGAAGAAAATCCTCCATTGCTGGTGATATTTAGGACATATTAGTATCCTGAATGGAGAAGGCAATGGCACCCCACTCCAGTACTCTTGCTTGGAAAATCCCATGGGTGGAGGAGCCTGGTAGGCTGCAGTCCATCCTGAGTATTATTGTTTAGGAAAAGATCTGAGTGTGGGTCTCAGCCAGACTTTTGATAGTGTGGCAAATCATATTATCTGAAAATCTATACACCAATACATAATCCATGCCACAATTTTACTCTGTGACATTGACCCTCCTCCACCAAATATTTCCATCTATGTTCCTTTCCCCTTGAACCTGAGCAGAAAATTTTAACTAACTTCATCAATAAATCTGGTAGAAGTCAAGGTCGTAAAGGTGATACATTCTGTCTGACTCTCACTTTCTCAGGACACACATCTTGGGAGTTCTGGGACAATATATAAGAAGCCTGTCACCTTAAGTCACCAGGCAGGAGAGAGCATGTGGACAGACTACAGAGAGATGGCAAAAGATGCCCAAGGCCCCAGTTGGTTTCGTGACCAACTTTTTGACTCTTCCCAGATCAAATGCGTGATGTGAGTAAATAAAGCTGAGACAGAACTGTACAGCTGAGCTACTCGAAATCATGACCCATGAAAATCATGAGATGGATGATTATTGATATCTTAAACCACTAAATTTGGGGGTAATTTTGTACACACACATTATTGTGATCAAAACAGCTTGGAAGGGCAAAAGGAACAATTGCCAAAGCTCTAAGAGCAGGGGCACAATGTGAGATCCTGTAGATTTTACTGATCAAAAGTCCCAATGCCATACCATTGTTGATTCTCTAAAAATCCAGAGTTTTGAACCCAATTTTCAAGTGTTGTCTCTTAGGATCTAACTTAAAATTTCAGTAATTTATGTAAGTTGTCTGTATTCTAGTTTCATGTGTGTGTGTTTGTAAACCTGTGGTGCATTTCAAATATATATGTAAGGGTATAAACTTAAGGGTACAGAAGCGCATGAAAGCCACAAAATTTATAATTAAAAGTTATACGTCTTGATTGAAATTAGAGTTGTCTCTTTGATTTTGCAAGCATTTCAAAGAAGTCCATTTTTGCTTCTTTTCAGTAGAAAGGACTGATGGAAAAATTGGCTTCTTATTTAAAAAACAGTTCAAATTAATAGTTCTTTCTATTTTGCATCAAATGGATACATTTTTTTGTTCTACTCAAGTCTTCTCCGCCCACATACTCCATCAACATTCTTTTTATTTTTTAAAGCTGTTTCTGATGGGTTATTATCTGAGAGTGGGTTGGTAGAGATTTAATTTAATACAGTTTCTTAACTTCCAAAAAACTTTTTTCATACTACTTTTGCTGCTTTTGAATTTGTTATATTAAGATGTGCCTCTTAAATCCATTTTCACAAAGTAAATATATTTTTTACTAATAATTACCTCCAGCTAATTTTATCACTAATTTATTTCTGATGGCTAAAGGAAAAACAAGCAGACATGAAGACCAAGGGACAAAAAGGTAGAGACTTTAATGCAATAATATTTGCCATCAAGCAGGGATTCAATTCAGCACTGAATCTAGGTTCCAAATTTCAGAGGAAGAGATAAGGGTAGGTCTTTTAAAGCCAAACTATCTCTGTCTCATTTTAGGAAAACAGTTTCCACAGCACTGAATCTAGGTTCCAAATTTTGGAGGAAGAGATATGGCTAGGTCTTTTAAAGCCAAACTATCTCTGTCTCATTTTAGGAAAACAGTTTCCAAAAGTTGCAGAGTCGATAACCAATAAATGGATTTGTCAATGGTTTGATGGGAAGGTGGCTTCTATTAATACTTCCAGGCATGGTACCCACCTGCCCGGAAGATGCATGGTGTCCAACTGTCTCTACTCCATGTGTGATCATTTCAGGATTATGACTCTAGTCAGAGCTGCCATAGTTGATCAGCTGTGTTAGATGTTGGTTACTCTGGTGTAAAAGAGCAATATGTGGTCCAATATATTTTCCTGTTAGTGTTCACATGAGGGCCATCTTTGGACCTAATTTCAGCAACTATTGGTAAAACCTTTTGTCATTACCACATATCTCCCTCTGATGGCTGATCTGTCTATCCTAGAGAGTTAAATCCTGTTGGTGAGCCAGTAATGATGTATGTGAGTCATCATGTAGGTTCAGTTCAGTTTAGTCGCTCAGTCGTGTCTGACTCGCGACCCCATGAACTGCAGCATGCCAGACCTCCCTGTCCATCACCAGTTCCAGGAGTTTACCCAAACTCATGTCCATTGAGTCAGTGATGCCATCCAGTCATCTCATCTTCTGTCATCCCCTTCTCCCACCTTCAATATTTTCCCAGCATCAGGGTCTTTTCAAATGAGTCAGCTCTTCACATCATGTAGGTAAAAAGTTGGAAATAGCTAAATCTGGATCTGATACTTTGGCAGTTAGAATAGAGCTTCATCAAAGGAAAAGTTAATTTTAAAAAAATCAAGTAAATGCCTTTGTGAAGAGGACAGAGGAAACATTTCTTCATTTAACTCCTTATCCTTTACCTAGAAACTGCTTCAGCTCCTCTTCATATTAGACTTTGGCTGACTTCCAGGCTTACTCTTATCAATCATTTCTTTTTCAAGAAAAATAAAAAGGAGTTCTTAGTTTCCAAACTTCCAAAGCTTAGTTTCTGGATGTGTAAGAATAATTTAAGGAATCCTTCAGAGAAACGTTGTTATCCTAAGAGTGATTCTCCTGTTACCTGCTGGATGTCACTCACAGTTTTCACTTCTACAATGCCATTTTGAGAGCACTTTCTTTAGTATGAATTCTCAAAACTTTTCTACACCTTTCAAGGAAAATAACATATTAATTAATGTTCAATGGTAATATTAATTAGGTTTCTCTTTAGGGAATTACGAGAAACGCTTAGACATTTTTAAAGGTATAGAAATGCAGAAAGGCCTGTAAGAATAAATACAGAAGAAAATTTAAAAAGTAGATCAGTCAGAAGCTGGGAGAAAATAAGTGTCATAAAAGGAAAATTTAGATAATGTATCAAAAAAAGATCAAGAGGGAGAGTATATAATTAGGACCAGCAATGCTCCCTTCCATTTCATCACTTCCCTTCCACTTAAATCTGAAGGGATTCTGTTTGCCAATTAGGATTAAAAACAGAGTTAAATTTGGAGACTCAAGAGAAATAGTTTAGGTGGCAGATGGAAAGGAAATAAATAATCAGTAGTATACAGAGTTACATGGCAGGTTTCTAAATATTAGAATTTACTATTCAAAAATTTAAAAATATTTGGAAAAAGCAGAGTACAATGTGTATAAATTAAAGCTAAGTATCTTTTTATGAGAACCTCCTGACTCTATTCTTTGCCTTTTTAAACTTGGGATGTGCATTATTATTTATTGATTCATTAATTTATAAGGACTTTTGTCCATTAAGGAATTAACCTTTTGTCTTTCGTACCATTTATGTAAAGCAGTCTAAAGTGTTTATCTTAGAATCCTAATGAGGAGGAAATAATGTGAAACAATGTGAAATAATGTGAAACACTCGGTTCTATTATAAAAGAGAAAGAACTTACTGTTAACAAAAGAAGCTTATGTTTCCAGTTTCTACCATCTTCTGTTTTCCTCAGTTAGGAATAAACTTTAAACAAAGTTTTCCCCAGCAACTCTGTTATCTTTGGAATTAAAACAGTTAATTAAATGGGTTTAAAATTAATTAAATGGATTTAAAACCTTGTTCTTAATTGGAAATCAATTAGTTTTGGATAGATCAGAAACTAAATGGTAACAGTACATAATCAAAGTAAATTTAAATGGTAAAACTTGTTTCTTCCCTTTCAGTCTGATAAAGAACAGCATTAGGTGAAGGTATGCCCAGAAAATATTGCACAGTTATAAAGCACAACAATGAAGCCTTAAATTAAGCTACAGCTAAAACCGTGTATTTTCAGAGGCACACTTCGTAGCTTCTCTCCCCATCTGTATCACTTCATTAAATCAGCACAAAGAACTTTAAAATACTATGGCAAGTAATTTAATAAGAATTACTCAATGTACCTGATCCAATTTTTCTGCAGCTAGATAATAAAAAGGTGAATGTGAAAGCATTTAAGGTTTTACTCAGTCTCATGATTTTAAGTACCATCTATAAACTGAGGTCTCCCAAATCTCGATTTCAACCTTGACATCTCCACTGAAATGCAGCCACACATACAACTGAATTGTTGCAAACTGTTGCAAATGCATACAACTAAGCCTATATGTTATCTCTACAGAAAAAACCATATATTTGATCAGATCAGTAACTAGGCATCTTTAACTCTCTCTCTCTCTCTTTTTTTTTTTTCACATCCCACCTCCAATCAATTCACAAGTCTTGTTTTTGCTTCCTCCTGAATCTATACTGAAGTTGATTGTTTTTCAGCATGGTCTCACTGCTGAAGAACTTGTCTGTATCATCCTCACCCCTCTGTTTTCCTGCTTCCACTCTCGCTTCTCTGCAGCCTGTTCCCCACGTAGCAACCACAAGTGATTGTCTTCAAGCTTAAATAAGATCATATCACTTTCCAGTAATAAACTCTTCAGTGGCTTCCCTATGTCAATAGTCTTAAACTCAAACCCAAACTCCATACCATCGACTCACCTTCCCAATGTCATTTCTTGTCACTACTACAGCCCACACAGTGGCCTTTCTCCTGCTTTGAGGTGTTTGCATTTTATGTTCTCTCTGCCAAGCACACTCCCACGTTTCAGCTTAAGTGTCACCATCTCACTCCTAGTCACTCTTGAGGCTTTTTACCTATATTTGTCATTATCTCAAATTATATTGCTAATTTACAGCTTCGTATTGTCTGTTTCTCCTTAAGAGAAAGAACACAGAAAGGGCCCATAATGACCATGTGGTTCAACTTCTTTTTATAGTGTAAGGAGAAGCTGAGGTCCACAGAAGTTATATGTTTTGCCGATATATTTAGGGAGGAAGTCAGGAAGAAAAAGGAATTCTTCTAAGACAGCAATAGATGAGAATTCTTCCTGCTCTTTTCTCCTAAGTAACACTCATCAGTGTTTATTTACTCCAATTACCCCTCCTTTTCCAAGATATTCAGTGGGGGAGAGAGAGCTCCACCATTTCACCACAAACCGTCTGTTTTTAACCTACCACAGCTCTAACAAAACTATGTCATTCTTATGCACTTGATAGAGTATTTACATATATAGGTAGATAGATAGATAGATAGATAGAGTATTTATATACCTGTCCATGTCTAAAGTGAAAGTGAAAGTGAAGTCGCTCAGTCGTGTCCGGCTCTTTGCGACCCCATGGCCCGCCAGGCTCCTCTGTCCATGGGATTCTCCAGGCAAGAATACTGGAGTGGGTTGCCATTTCCTTCTCCAAGGCATCTCCCCGACCCAGGGATCAAACCCAGGTCTCCTGCATTGCAGGCAGATGCTTTACCCTCTGAGCCACCAGGGAATCACTGAGATGCTTGATCCAATAACTTCTGCTTATTTGGTGGCACCAGACAACTTTTTTTTTTTTTTTTAATTTTCAGTTTCCTTCTACACCAGTTCCACCTCATGGAGTAGAAAATGGTGGGAAGCAGTCAACTAGAACCTCTTGGCTATGGCTTTAATTATCTTCCCTGGTGGCTCAGAGGTTAAAGCATCTGCCTCTGGGGTTCTATCCCTGGGTCAGGAAGACCCCCTGGAGAAGGAAATGGTAACCCACTCCAGTATTCTTGCAATTTAAAGAGGTTGTGATATATGGTGTCTCCTTAACTCTATTATTCAAAATCACTTTAAGTGTGAACTTCTGTTTTTGAAAATTGAAAATGTACTAAGTATTTATTTGTGTTACAAGACACAGAAGACAGAATCAGGTGGAGTCTGGCAGTGCCCCTGGTCTGTCATTATGAATATGAGTCCTCATGTGCAGCAAGACAACATAAGACAAAGAATTAGCAAGGCAAGGAGTGTCTTGAGATGTGGCCTTGTGTATACTTACTACCTGGGAGTTATTTACAGGAATTCAGTTGCTGAAATTAGCTTCTTTTGTTATGACATTGGTGTTCCTCTTTAGAGGGTTGAAAACAAATCTGGATATTGGAGGACTCTGATCAGCTGATTTCAAAATAGTGTTATTATTGGAGGAATTTTGGAAACAAATATTGTAATTTATATAAATTATTCATTTGGCAAGAATGTATTAGTCAAAGCATAATCAGCATTGTATTTACTTCTATGTGGTGTGCATAAAGGAAGCAGAAAGCATGCTTCCTTTTTAAGTTTCAGGGTCAACCTTGCTGTACACATTGACTTTAATGCCCTTTGAGGCCAATAATGTCTGGGCAACATCTGGCTGTTGTCACCTCGATAGTAATATAAACATGACCATTTCAGTCAACATGGAAGGAATGTAGTGAATTTTTCAGAATTACCACAAAGATGTGTTAAAATTAATTGAACATATACTTATAAAGCTCTACACTATGAAAAATACAGTGCCATGTTTTGTGAATGAGAAATAGGAAATATTAGATTATAAAACTTGGCTTCATTCCTAAAATGGGGATGCCATAAGTATACAAATAGTCACTAAATATATATATATATATATAGAGTCACATGTGATAAGTGTTCTATAAGAAGTACTGACAAATGTTTTAGATATTAATAAAAAAGAGGCTGTAATATGATGAAGGCATGAGTAAGACAGTCTCTTGAAAAGCTGTGTCGTTTGTGTAATGTGTTGAAGGATGAGGTATTTTTATGGGATGAAGGATGGGAAAGGGTTATGAAAAGGAGATATTCTAGACAAAGAGAAACATTATTTTAAAAGTGCAGAGGATTCTGGATTTTATTTGGGAAGTGGGAAGTAACTTGCTTTGACTGGCGATTAGGGGATATGTTATAGAAAATTCAGACAAAGGTCATAAATGGCAAATAAAATAGTTTGTATTTAATTCTTATGATAGAATTCCAGTTGAGCTATTTCAAATCCTGAAAGATGATGCTGTGAAAGTGCTTCACTCAATATATCAGCAAATTTTCAGCAGTGGCCACAGGACTGGGAAATGTCAGTTTTTGTTCCAGTCGCAAAGAAAGGCAAAGCCAAAGAATGCTCAAATTACTGCACAATGGCACTCATCTCACACACTAGTAAAGTAATGCTTAAAATTCTCCAAGCCAGGCTTAAGCAATATGTGAACCATGAAATTCCAGATGTTCAAGCTGGTTTTAGAAAAGGCAGAGGAACCAGAGATCAAATTGCCAACATCCACTGGATCATCGAAAAATCAAGAGAGTTCCAGAAAAACATCTCTTTCTGCTTTATTGTCTATGCCAAAGCCTTTGACTGTGTGGATCACAATAAACTGTGAAAAATTTTGAAAGAGATGGGAATTCAAGACTACCTGACCTGCCTCCTGAGAAATCTGTATGCAGGTCAGGAAACAACAGTTAAAACTGGACATGGAACAACAGACTGGCTCCAAATAGGAAAAGGAGTATGTCAAGGCTGTATATTGTCACCCTGCTTGTTTAACTTATATGCAGAGTATATCATTAGAAATGCTGGGCTGGAGGGAGCACAAGCTGGAATCAAGATTGCCGGGAAATATATCAATAACCTCAAAGGGCAGATGATACCACCCTTATGGCAGAAAATGAAGAAGAAGTAAAGAGCCTCTTGATGAAAGTGAAAGAAGAGAGTGAAAAAGTTGGCTTAAAGCTCAACATTCGTAAAAAAGATCATGGCATCCAGTCCCATGACTTCATGGCAAATAGATGGGGAAACGGTGGTAACAGTGGCTGACTTTATTTTTCTGGGCTACAGAATCACTGTGGATGGTGATTGCGGCCATGAAATTAAAAGATGCTTGCTACTTGGAAGGAAAGTTATAACCAATCTAGATAGCATATTCAAAAACAGAGATATTACTTTGCCAGCAAAGGTCCGTCAAGTCAAGGTATGGTTTTTCCAGTAGTCATGTATCAATGTGAGAGTTGGACTATAAAGAAAGCTGAATGCAGAAGAATTGATGCTTTTAAACTGTGTTGGAGAAGACTCTTGAGAGTCCCTTGAACTTCAGGGAGATCTAACTAGTCCATCCTAAAAGAGATCAATCCTGGGTATTCATTGGAGGGACTGATATTGAAGCTGAAACTCCAATATTTTGGCCACCTGATGTGAGTTGATTCGTTTGAAAAGACCCTGATGCTGGGAAAGATTGAGAGCAGGAGGAGAAGGAGATGACAGAGGATGAGATGGCTGGGTGGCATCACTGACTCGATGGACGTGAGTTTGAATGAACTCCAGGAGTTGGTGATGGACAGGGAGGCCTGGTGCACCGCAGTTCAAGGGGTCACAAAGAGTCGGACATGACTGAGAGAATGAACTGAACTGAACTGAATGAATGGGGAGCTGCTGTGTGATGTGCTTAGAGTTGTGCATTAAGAAGATTGCTCTATAGCAGGAGACAAAACTGGAGCAGAGAAAGACAATTCAGCTGAGAGACACTGAAAGAGACCATGGGAATGGGACAAAAGAGACCAGGTCAAAAGATTAGAGAAGTCAAACCAATATAATTCTATTTTAGGCATGTTTGAGGTATTGTACAAACTAAAATGAAGATCTAGACACAGGAAAAAGATCAGAACTCATGATATAGTGTGTGTGTGTGTGTGTGTGTGTGTGTGTGTGTGTGATATAAGTTTAAGTTGACTCAAGAGTTGATGATCTCACTAAAGGAGTGACAATGAACATTATCCCTTGCACGTAAGAGATGAAAAGAAAAAGGGGCATTTAAGAAGATGAGGGCTTTGTCAGAGTAGTTCTCTCTTTGTCAGAGGAAAATCAGCAGACCAGCATCATTAAATCAAGAGCACTTTTCTTTCTTTAAAACATATATGTGGCATTAAATGCTGGAGAGGATGTGGAGAAAAGGGAACCGTCTTACACTGCTGGTGGGAATGCAAACTAGTACAGCCACTATGGAAAACAGTGTGGAGATTCCTTAAAAATTGCAAATAGAACTGCCTTATGACCCAGCAATCCCACGCTGGGCATACACACCGAGGAAACCAGAATTGAAAGAGACACATGTATCCCAATGTTCATTGCAGCGCTGTTTATAATAGCAAGGACATGGAAGCAACCTAGATGTCCATCAGCAGATGAATGGATAAGAAAGCTGTGGTTCATATACACTATGGAATACTACTCAGCCCTTAAAAAGAATAAATTTGACTCAGTTCTAATGAGATGGATGAAATTGGAACCGATTATACAGAGTGAAGTAAGCCAGAAAGAAAAACACCAATACAGTATACTGACACATATATATATATGGAATTTAGAAGACAGTAATGATGACCCTATATGTGAGACAACAAAGAGACACAGAGGTATAGAGTGGACTTTTGGACTCTGAGGGAGAGGGAAAGGGTGGGATGGTTTGGGAGAATGGCAATGAAACATGTATATTTTCCTGTAAGAAACAAAGCGCCAATCTATGTTCAATGTAGGATGCAGGATGCATGGGGCTGATGCACAGGATGATTCAAGTAGAGGATGTGGGGTGGGAGGTGGGAGGGGGCTTCGGCATTGGGAGATTGTGTTCACCTATGGCTGATTCGTGTCAATGTATGGCAAAACAAATGCAGTATTGTAATTTAAAAAATAAATAAATTAATTAATTAATTAAAAAAAAACATATATGTGGCATTTTAGATTGTGCTTTAGATTTTCTAAATGGCTCAGATGGTAAAGAATCTGCTTGCAATGCAGAAGACCTGGGTTCAATCCTGGGTCAGGAAGATCCCCTGGGGAAGGGAATGGCTACCCACTCCAGTATTCTTGCCTGAGAAATCCCATGGGCAGAGGAGCCGAGCGGGTTACAGTCCATGGTGTTGCAAAGAATCGGACATGACTAAGTGACTAACACTTTCACTTAGATTTTCTTTAATTTCAGAAAGGATTTTTTTAACATATTTATCCCTATCCTAGTAATAGCATAATTAATTAAAATAACATGATAACAATTAAAGATAAGAAATCTTAAAACATTTCTTTTCTATAGAGAAAAAAATGAGTACATATTTTATCAGCAACCTAAGTAAACTAGTGAATTTTGCATCCATCCATTCAATAAGTAGTTTCTAACCATAGAAGACACTTAATTTGGAATTGTTTCTGAGTAGAGAAATAGGACTAGAGACTATTAGTGGGAGAAATAAAAATTATGCCCCTCATTCTTTGGCAAACAGATGTTTGTAGTTTATTAGCAAGAAAAGTAAGTAAATAATTTAAAGCCATTATAATTTACATATGATGGTGCACACACTTTCTTAATGTGGGTTCTTAACCCACAGTGGTGACAAATAACCAGACTGAAATTTTTCTTTTGTTCTCTTTTCCTTTGTTGTAATCACTGTTAACTACTCATTTCTTGAAATTACCTCACTCATTAATTCAATATTGATTCAATAAAAATTTACCAAGAGGCTATGATGTTCCAAGCATCTGTCTAGGTCTGGAAATCCAGCACAGAACAAAGCAGACAAAAATTTCGGACTTCTTGTGATATACTAATGGATATTTATACTAATGAAATTTAATTAAAACTTTTATTTTTGGTTAAATATGTATTGCACTATATCATTGTACAGTATTCACATATAATTTGCTGTTACACATTTATATACTTGTGTCCCAAATGGTTGTTCTTTTTGACAGTATGTTTATGTGTTCCAGGGAACTGAATCAACTGGCTGTTGTTGCTATTTTCCAGCAAAGGACAACAGAAAATCTGCTTGTCTGTTCCTTATTCCTATTTCAAAATCATTGCCATTGCTTTAAATAATAGTCTTTTGTTTTTTGAGAAGGTAAAAACATCATAAGATTTGTTCATATATTGATCATATTAACAGAAATGTATAGAATAAGTGAAAGAGGAGAGTGAAAAAGTTGGCTTAAAGCTCAACATTCAGAAAACGAAGATCATGGCATCCGGTCCCATCACTTCATGGGAAATAGATGGGGAAACAGTGGAAACAGTGTCAGACTTTATTTTGGGGGGCTCCAAAATCACTGCAGATCATGACTGCAGCCATGAAATTAGAAGACGCTTACTCCTTGGAAGAAAAGTTATGACCAACTTAGATAGTATATTCAAAAACAGAGACATTACTTTGCCGACTAAGGTCCGTCTAGTCAAGGCTATGGTTTTTCCTGTGGTCATTTATGGATGTGAGAGTTGGACTGTGAAGAAGGCTGAGCGCCAAAGAATTGATGCTTTTGAACTGTGGTGTTGGAGAAGACTCTTGAGAGTCCCTAAGACTGCAAGGAGATCCAGCCAGTCCATTCTGAAGGAGATCAACCCTGGGATTTCTTTGGAAGGAATGATGCTAAAACTGAAACTCCAGTACTTTGGCTACCTCATGCGAAGAGTTAACTCATTGGAAAAGACTTCGATGCTGGGAGGGATTGGGGGCAGGAGGAGAAGGGGACGACTGAGGATGAGATGGCTGGATGGCATCACAGACTCGATGGATGTGAGTCTGAGTGAACTCTGGGAGATGGTGATGGACAGGGAGGCCTGGTGTGCTGGGATTCATGGGGTTGCAAAGAGTCGGACACGATTGACCAACTGAACTAAACTGAACTAAACTGAACTGAATATAAAAACTGATCTTACTAGCAGTCATCAATGGTTGCTAAACCATTAGGTAAATAGTTGATGGCCATTCTATAATGGATGAAGCTGAACCTCTTGATCAATCTTAATATCACTAAAAATAGGAAAATCAGGTATGTGTTTCCTAATGTAAAACAGTAAGAAGCACATAGAACCACTTATGTTTTACAAATTAAATAAAATGAAGTTTGAATCCCTGAATCTAATCAAGATCATAGATACAACCACTATACAGAGAAAATAAGTCTGAATAAATATGCTAAATTGATCCACAAAATTGTCAGTCAAATGTGTAATGGGTGAAAGCCTATAAAACAAATGACCTGGTTTAAAAGAAATGACCTTGAGAGGAAGATAAAGAGAAATAGTGGAAAGAGGGGAAGTGTTTGGATTTAAAAAGATTTAAGTCATAAAATGTTCAATTGTGATGTGTGAGACTTGTTCGGATTCAAATTCAAGTAAATAAACAATAGCAAGATAGTTTTAGGCAACCAGCAATATTTAAACATGCACTGGATATTGGTTGATATAAAATAACTACTGCTAATTTTGTTAGATATGAGAATATGCTGTTATTATATTTTAAATTCTTCTCTAATAGACATATTATGGAAGAAATTATATCATATCTAGAATTTTATTTAAAATACACTCACAGTAAAATAAAAGAACAATTATAAGTTGAGAAATAAGATGAAAGGTGTTCAAAAGTTCAGTATTTGTGATTCATGGGGCTTCATTCTTATACTTCACTTTTAAAACATTTTTTATAAAATATAATTTTAATTTTTAATTTTTTTTCTCATATTGATGTTATAAAGCCCACATTGGTGTGATACTTGGGTGCAGGGATATCATGTCAAATATGACGTTAGAAAGCATTTGCTTTTCATTCCCACGACTGGCAGCTAAAGAGCAAGGAAAGAAAAAGACTTTGGAATGCTGAAGGATTTAATAAGCTGGATTCAAAAGAAATTGAAGAGATGGAATATACTAATTCACATCCATATTAAGTGATATTCAAAGATTTCTGAAAAATCTCCCTAATCCCTCCTTGATTATCAGTTTTACACTTACTTAAATACTTTGCCTGAAACTGACAGTCAGTTTTGTGATGTCTGATCACTAAATCATCTTCACAGTGCCAGAACACCATCAGTCAAATGAAGTGACCTTTCCCAGAACAAAATCTTCCTGTGTGTGTCTTAGCAAATATTGACAAAAGTATACGAGAACAAGAGTGATAATAAGATTTATCATATTGAGGCACTGGGTAACAGGAATTCTTCTAAAAATTAGCAACCATAGTTGACATTATTTGTGCCTTTGTGAAAATGCCAACACAGCCTAACATCTGTCCTGTCAGACAAAAGAGACACAACTCATTTGATATAGTTAGAGCTCCCCTTATTCCTGAAAAGGTCACTTGCTCTTTAACCTGCTATGCATGATTAGCAACCAGCAGATAACATCACTAGAAATCAAGGCCTCCTGTTCAGATTGTACTGACAAGGAAAACACTATTTGTCCTATCTCTAAATAAATTGTTTCATGGTGTTAAAGCCTCAAATGTTTAACAGTACTATGCAATAACTAATATTATCGCTGCTCCTTACATACATACATAAATCAAGAACCTTTACAATCTAAGACTTTAATGCTATTTTTCTCTTTCAGAAAGGCTTCACTTTCACTTGAAAATACTTTATAGTTCTAAATAATCCCCATGAATTTCTTTTTGTAAACACTGTTTTATCCCCTTCAGCAAAACAACGCTATATGAATCTGATGGCTCTGAAATTTTGATCTTGCAATAACAGATAAAACAGTTTTTGTCTAATTTCTAATAAGTCGGATTATCTTTATATTATGTAAATGTATACATATCCTTCTCAGAGTAAAAAGGAAGGAAAATTTTATTCCTCCTTCTATCCAATCTGTGAACTTTAGTTTGTCCTCCTGCAAACAAAAATGTGATGGTAGCTCTGTAGACAAAAACAAAATTTGAAACCATGTCTGTAGCAAATCTTGATCATCTTCTATGTTCAAGCTTTAGGCTGAGCAATATCGAAGATCTATCAGACTCAGCTATCTCCTTTAGTTCATAATTTAGGCAAAGAGCCCAGACCAACATTTTAAGCGTTACAACTTTGATGAAAGGTTCAGTTCAGTTCAGTTCAGTTCAGTCACTCAGTCATGTCCGACTCTTTGCAACCCCATGAATCCCAGCACACCAGGCCTCCCTGTCCATCACCATCTCCCAGAGTTCACTCAGATTCACGTCCATCTAGTCAGTGATACCATCCAGCCATCTCATCCTCTGTTGTCCCCTTCTCCTCCTGCCACCAATCCCTCCCAGCATCGAAGTCTTTTCCAATGAGTTAACTCTTCGCGTGAGGTGGCCAAAGTACTGGAGTTTCAGCTTCAGTTTCATCAGTCTTTCCAAAGAAATATCAGGGCTGATCTCCTTCAAAATGGACTGGTTGGATCTCCTTGCAGTCCAAGGGACTCTCAAGAGTCTTCTCTAACACCACAGTTCAAAAGCATCAATTCTTCGGTGCTCAGCCTTCTTCACAGTCCAACTCTCACATCCATACATGACCACAGGAAAAACCATAGCCTTGACTAGACGGACCTTAGCTGGCAAAGTAATGTCTCTGCTTTTGAATATACTATCTAGGTTGGTCATAACTTTTCTTCCAAGGACTAAGCATATTCTACTTTCATGGCTGCAGTCACCATCTGCGGTGATTTTGGAGCCCAAAAAAATAAAGTCTGACACTGTTTCCACTGTTTCCCCATCTATTTCCCATGAAGTGATGGGACCGGATGCCATGATCTTCGTTCTCTGAATGTTGAGCTTTAAGCCAACTTTTTCACTCTTTTCTTTCACTTTCATCAAGAGGCTTTTAAGCTCCTCTTCTCTTTCTGCCATAAGGGTGGTATCATCTGCATATCTGAGGTTACTGATATTTCTCCCAGAAATCTTGATTCCAGCTTGTGTTTCTTCCAGTCCAGCGTTTCTCATGATGTACTCTGCGTATAAGCTAAATAAGAAGGGTGACAATATACAGCCTTGACGTACTCCTTTTCTTATTTGGAACCAGTCTGTTGTTCTATGTCCAGTTCTAACTGTTGCTTCCTGACTTGCATACAGATTTCTCAAGAGGCAGGTCAGGTGGTCTGGTATTCCCATCTCTTTCAGAATTTTCCACAGTTTAGTGTGATCCACATAGTCAAAGGCTTTGGCATAGTCAATAAAGCAGAAATAGATGTTTTTCTGGAACTCTCTTGCTTTTTCCATGATCCAGCAGATGTTGGCAATTTGATCTCTGGTTCCTCTGCCTTTTCTAAAACCAGCTTGAACATCAAGGAGTTCACGGTTCACGTATTGCTGAAGCCTGGCTTGGAGAATTTTGAGCATTACTTCACTAGTGTGTGAGATGAGTGCAATTGTGTGGTAGTTTGAGCATTCTTTGAAAGTAATTTTATTTTTTTACAAAGCTATAGAGTTAAAAATAAAGTTATCACATTGATCAATGAAACAGAATATTTGGTCCAGAGATAGAACCACACATTATATGGTCAATTGACTTTCAATCACATTGGAAAGACATTTCAATGAAGAAAGACTAGTCTTTCCAAGCAAAGGAAACTCTACTTGACTACTGCACAAATTCAAAATGGATCATGGACCAGACTGTAAAATAAAACTTCTAGAAGAAAACAAAGGAGACAATATTTACGGCCTGGATTCAGCAAAAATTTCTTAAAAGTTCAGTCCATTAAAATATGAATAAATTGAACTTCATGAAAATTTAACAACTTCTGTTCTTTGAAAGAAACTATTGAGAAAAGGAAAATACAAGCCACAGACTTGGAAAAATATTTGTAAAACCTATATGTAATAAAGGACATATATCTAGGATATTTAAGGTACTCTCAAAACTCAATAATAAGGAAATAAACCACTTAATAAAAGCAGATGTATACAGAAAGGTTTGGATAAGCACAAGACCAAAGAAGATATATGGGTGACAAATAGGCTCATAAATATATTTAGCATCATTAGTCATTAAGGAAATACAAATTAAAACCACAATGAGATATTAACACATAGCATCAGAAAGATGTACAGCAATTGGATTTCTCAAATACTGCTAGTAAGAATGCAAGACAGTTTGAAAAAATACTCTGACAGTCTTTTGTAAAGTTAAAAGATACAGTTACCATACAACCCACAAATTCTAACCTTTGATATTTACTTCAGAGAAATAAAAAACTTACACAAAAATCCGTATCCTGTATTCAAGTGTTTATAGTAACTATATTCATCTAAAAAGTGGAAACTATCCAAATGCCTTTTGATTGGTGAATGTATTAAGGAAATGAAGTAATAAGCAAGCAAGAGGAATAAGTGATTTACAGTATAATATGAATGACTATCAAATGTTTTGTGCTAAGTATATGAAGCCAGGCTCAGGAGACTACCTACTGCATGATTCTATCTGAATGACATTCAGAATATGCAGAACTATAGGGATGGGAAACTGATGAGCCAGAGTCTGAGGGTAGAGAGGAGGCATTCCCCACAAAGGGGTCTAAGGGAAATCCTGAAGGAGAAACTTCTATGTCTTTGATTGTAGTGGCTCTATGACTACATGCATTTGTCAAAAGTCATAGAACTAACACTGAAAAGGGGGCCGTGAGTTCAGAGGAAGGAGAACATCTCACTGATAAAGAGAAATTAGGCAATAAAAGTAATGGCACTTCATGGTTGGAAATATCCTAAGGAAGAAAACTGCAGACTATACACAGAAATCAACATGAAAAGTAGTTGTAAGGAACTAACTGGGGAATACTGCCTAGGGAAAACCTGGAAAGCTTTGAGTTATATGCCAAAAAAGTGAACCTGTCTATGAGACCATCGTAAACATAGAATTTTAGAATGGAAATAACAAGACAAGGGAATCATTTATAGTTTCTCAAAATGTCTTGTGCCTGAGAGATTGTATTTCTGATTAAGTAAATAGAATTAATGGCCCAGAAGCTTGGATTTTTAACAGAAGGCCCAACACCAAGCCCAGGTATTTCTGATGCAGTGTTTTCTTGTAACTTGGAAGAAAATTATCGGGATATTCTGTCAACCAGTAAAGTGGCTTTATCCATTGTTTGATAAAAGTGCTAAGAGCTCTCCACATGTCTGTACAGGGGAGAGGTTCAGAATGCCATCTGCAGCTTCATCCCTCGAATGTTACCGGCTCTACGAGCAAATGGAGCCACTGGGCACTTGTATGTTGTGAGTTACAAATATATAGATTACTTCTACTTTTGAGGCGTCAGTTGTGAAAGTAAGAATGCTGAATCAGGAGTCACCAGACCTCTGTCAATATCTTAATATTTACTGTGTGGCTCTAAGGCAGCTACTAAACTTCTCAAGTTTTCAACAATGTACATGTAAATTAAAATGCCTACTCTCTCTGCCTCCGGGTGACTCAAAGGTTCATAAGAAATCTTGTTTGTGAAAGCTTCTTGAAATAATCTACCAAGTGCTATACAAATGTGAGACATTTTAATCCCTTTGGGTTAAATCATTAAATCTCCAGACAACTCTATTTAAATGCAAATATGTTGTATAAAAAGGTATAACATTAGCACATATATTAGAATTTCAGCTATGCATTAGGCTACATGGTATTTTCTCAAACATCTGATACTGAAGAAATGGGTAGTAAGACCATTACATTTTGATGGGAGTGGTGAAGAAACTGTAGATGAGGCAAAACTCTACCTCTGTCCTCTTAGGGTCTGCAGCTGGACCCAAGAATGAAATTGACATAAGACAGACTAACAGGAGGAAAACAGATTTCAGTTAACACAAGTTTTATATAATATGGAAGCCTACATAAGGAAATAAAGCTCTAAAGAGGGGCAAAACCTAAAGGCTTTACTATTAGGTTGAACAAAGACAAGCAATTGAGGAAAAGTAACTAAAATATTGGGAGAGGCTAAACAAATTTAAGAATTATTTTAAAAATGTGTTTTTGTACAGAATTCTCTTCAGCCTCAAGTCATCTTCTCTGGTGATAAGAATGTTTCTTTCCTTCAGGTATAGGAAGGATGTTTTCACATGGGAGTCTTATCGCTTGCTTTTAGGGCAAAAAAGTTCAGAATATTCTTATACCTGGTGTTTTTCAAATGCCTTTAGCTCAAAATAATTTTTATGCCAAAGTGGCATATTTGGGGATGGCATATACTGGTATCCTTTAGAAGCACTGGGTCTTCCCTGGTGACTCAGATAGTAAACGATCTCCCTGCAATGCAGGAGATCCAGGTTCGATCCCTGGATGGGAAAGATCTCTTGGAGAAGGGAATGGCTACCCACTCCAGTGTTCTTGCCTATAGAATTCCGTAGGCAGAGGAGCCTGCCGGGCTATAATCTATGGGAAAGAGTAGGACATGACTGAGTGACTAACACTTTCAGAAGAATAAAGAAAGAAGAGGAAGAGAGTTGGGAAAAACTCAGTGTGTGGATCTGAAGAATAGGCCTAGGAAACTTACATTGCTTGAGGTCTAAAAATAGACATGAAAGGATTTGAAAGCCAACAGGCTTATTTTAAGCCATTCCTCAGGCCTGGTACTGATCCTCAAAAAGAAAATACGTTTCAAAAACATAACTTTATTTTTCCTAGAAGCAAACAATGAAGGGAATAATATATAGTGTCAGCAATATGTTACATACAATCTCTTTTTTGGTATATATGTGTATATATAGGTACTGTACTATGCTAAGTTGCTTCAGTCGTGTCCAACTCTTTGCAAGCCTATGGACTGTAGCCCACTAAGCTCCTCTGTCCACGGAATTCTCCAGGCAAGAATTCTCCAGGGTTGCCATTTCCTTCTCCAGGGGGATCTTTTCAACCCAGGGATTGAAGCCACGTTGCTTATGTCTCCTGCACTAGCAGACAGGTTCTTTACCACTAGTATCACCTGGGAACTTCTATATATATAGGTACATATGTTTGGCCCAAGGATGCTCTGTGGATGTACCAAACTGTGTGGAACAAAAAGCAGTATCCCTACTGGGCTGATGGAACCATTATACGTATGAATGCCCCACTACTCTACCCTGTCCAGAGTTTTAAATTTAGATGCCCAGTATATTGAGGGGAAATGGGACCTGATCTTCTTCAGTTTCCATTTTAGACCCTCTCAGTAAAGTGAACTGAGCTATGGTATTGACAGAAAGAACCTGTAGGTACCAGCTTTCACAGATACTCAAAGGCCTTAGGCCTCCAGAGAACAGGGAAAGGACAAAAGTCAAACCAGGCCCAGTAGCTTATGTGCATGCACTCAATGTCATCCTCTCCTTTCCTGTAACTCAAGTTGAAGGCTTTTATGTGACATTAGTAAAATCAGAGTTCTGATTATAAATAGGGAGGGCAATGACATAATCTAAGAAAGAAGGCTCTTCTGATGAAGATGCATTTGAATCACTTAGATGGCTTGGTAGTAGCTTGCATTAAAGGCAGCCAAGTGTGTTGACCCTTGGGGTTTACATATGCATCTCAATCACAAAGACAGTTTCACCTTTGGAATTAGCCTTGAAAACTGCTGCAGGCTCTAAAATCTCCCATGCAGAATAACTTGCCCAGACAGAGCCATATTTGTCTGGGGTGCATTAGAACATCCCCTGAGCATTCCACCTGGCATCTATAAAGGCTGATAAACAAACAGGAGCTATGAAAGGAAAATAAGAAAATCATAGGGAAAAAAACTTTCAAGAATAACTACCTATCTGGACTCTTATTCAATCACTGTTTTGCAAATGAAAAATGAATTCCAAATGTAGAATTAATTTTGCACAAAATCTCTATGTACTTGTCTTCATACTTATATCTGACATTTTGCAGTGAACACAAGTTCAACTCCTTAGAATTCATTTTTTTCTTTTAAATATTAATTAATAAAAGATTTCTGAAAAGCAGAGCATTCCCATGACAGTAAATGCATAATGTACAAAAAGATACAGAGAGGCAAAATAGTCTTCTTTTTCATCTTTGCCCCAGCCACTTGTCCCTTTTCTAGATGCTACCACCATCATCAATTTCAGAAATAGTCTACATATACAGACATGTGTGCTTGTGTGTATTTCCTTTCTTCTTTTCTCTTTACCCAAATAGTTATATATTATAGCAAAGAAGTAAGATCCAAAAGAGTATCTTTGTCTCTCTCTCTCTCTCTCTCTATATATATATATATATACATATATATATATAATAACCATGTTTGTCTTCTGAGTTATATATAAATTTCTCTATTTTTAATGGTGACATCATGTTTCTTTGTGTGGATACAGCATAATTTATTTAACTGAATCCCATCCTTCACCACTTAAATTATGGTCCTCATATTATAACACTGAGTATTAGTGACAGTATCATTTCACACAAGTGTGAGACTACACTAGATAAATGCCTAGAAATGCCTGGGAAAAAGAACATGTGTTTTCAATTTTGTCATATGTTACAGAATTTCTCTACCTAAAGATTTGTATCAATTCACAGACCAATAACACCTAAGACTTTCTATTTCCTTATGTTACTAAAAATTTTGATCTTTGACGATTAGATAAATGAACGTTGGAATTTTATGTGGTTTTAATTTGCCTTCTTCCCAAAATAAGTGAGATCAAATGTCTTTTTATATACTTAAAACCCCTTTTATTTCTTTTCTGTGAACTATTTCTGTCCTTCTGTTGTGTCTTTAGTCTGGTTGATTCATAGGAACTTCTTGCATATTAACTGCTAAATGTGTATATTTTTTCTAAGATTTTGTCTTTTGTTCTTTTGCTTTTTAATTGTGATTGTTGCTGTCTTTTGATGTTGTCTTCTGCCAAATAGATTTCTTAAATTTTATTTTATTGCCATATTAAATTTTTATGAATTTTACTTTTTGTGTTATATTTCAAAATACTTCTCAATTCCAAATTTATTTTTTCAATTACTTCATATTATCTTTACTGCTTTTATTGTTTTAATTTATTTACCTGTAGATTCTTCTGAACTTTATTTTCTTCATATAAGAAATTAGGGTGGTATCTACAGAGACTTTTCATATAAAGATTATATTGTGGTCCTAACACTATTTGTTGAATAATCTATTTATCTACAGTATGAAAAGTCTCATGTATCATGATCTTATTCTCATATGTATTTGGCTTTATTGCTGGACCAAAAGTAATCTGTTCCATTAATTCATCTGTTTTTTTGTCCAGTAGCATTCTAACTCTTTTAACTTTCAGCTCAGTTCAGTTGCTCAGTCGTGTCTGACTCTTTGCGACCCCATGAATTGCAGCACGCCAGGCCTCCCTGTTCATTACCATCTCCTGGAGTTCACTCAGACTCACGTCCATCGAGTCCATGATGCCATCCAGCCATCTCATCCTCGGTTGTCCCCTTCCCCTCCTGCCCCAAATCCCTCCCAGCATCAGAGTCTTTTTCAGTGAGTCAACTCTTAGCATGAGGTGGCCAAAGTACTGAAGTTTCAGCTTTAGCATCATTCCTTCCAAAGAAATCCCAGGGTTGATCTTCAGAATGGACTGGTTGGATCTCCTGGCTGTTCAAGGGACTCTCAAGAGTCTTCTCCAACACCACAGTTCAAAAGCATCAATTCTTCAGCACTCAGCCTTCTTCATAGTCCAACTCTAATATCCATACATGACCACAAGAAAAACCACAGCCTTGACTAGATGAACCTTAGTCGGCAAAGTAATGTCTCTGCTTTTAAATATGCTATCTAGGTCGGTCATAACTTTTCTTCTGAGGAGTAAGCGTCTTCTAATTTCATGCCTGCAGTCACCATCTGCAGTGATTTTGGAGCCCCCCAAAATAAAGTCTGACACTGTTTCCACTGTTTCCCCATCTATTCCCCATGAAGTGATGGGACCGGATGCCATCATCTTCATTTTCTGAATGTTGAGCTTTAAGGTAACTTTTTCACTCTCCTCCTTCACCTTCATCAAGAGGCCCTTTAGCTCCTGTTCACTTTCTGCCATAAGGGTGGTGCCATCTGCATGTCTGAGGTTATTGATATTTCTCCCGGCAATCTTGATTCAAGCCTGGGTTTTATCCAGTCCAGCGTTTCTCATGATGTACTCTGCATAGAAGTTAAATAAGCAGGGTGGCAATATACAGCCTTAACATACTCCTTTTCCTATTTGGAACCAGTCTGTTGATCCATGTCTAGTTCTAACTGTTGCTTCCTGACCTGCATACAGATTTCTCAAGAGGCAGGTCAGGTGGTCTGGTATTCCCATCTCTTTCAGAATTTTCCACAGTTTAGTGTGATCCACACGGTCAAAGGCTTTGGCATAGACAATAAAGCAGAAATAGATGTTGTTTTTGGAGCTCTTTTGCTTTTTCCATGATCCAGCGGATGTTGGCAATTTGATCTCTGGTTCCTCTGCCATTTCTAAAACCAGCTTGAACATCAGGAAGTTCACGGTTCATGTATTGCTGAAGCCTGGCTTGGAGAATTTTGAGCATTACTTTACTAGCATGTGAGATGAGTGCAAATGTGCTGTAGTTTGAGAATTCTTTGGCATTGCCTTTCTTTGGGATTGGAATGAAAACTGACCTTTTCCAGTCCTGTGGCCACTGCTGAGACTTCCAGATTTGCTGGCATACTGAGTGCAGCACTTTCACAGCATCATCTTTCAGGATTTGAAACAGCTCAACTGGAATTCCATCACCTCCACTACCTTTGTTCGTAGGGATTCTTTCTAAGGCCCACTTGACTTCACATTCCAAGATGTCTGGCTCTAGATGAGTGATCACATCATCATGATTATCTGGGTCTTGAAGATCTTTTTTGTACAGTTCTTCTGTGTATTCTTGCCACCTCTTCTTAATATCTTTTGCTTCTGTTAGGTCCAGACAATTTCTGTCCTTTATCGGGGCCATCTTTGCATGAAATGTTCCCTTGATATCTCTAATTTTCTTGAAGAGATCTCTAGTCTCTCCCATTCTGTTCTTTTCCTCTATTTCTTTGCATTGATTGCTGAAGAAGGCTTTCTTATCTCTTCTTGCTATTCTTTGGAACTCTGCATTCAGATGCTTGTATCTTTCCTTTTCTCCTTTGTTTTTCGCCTCTCTTCTTTTCACAGCTATTTGTAAGGCCTCCTCAGACAGAGCCATTTTGCTTTTTTGCATTTCTTTTCCATGGGGATGGTCTTGATCCCTGTCTCCCATACAATATCATGAACCTCATTCCATAGTTCATCAGGCACTCTATCTATCAGATCTAGGCCCTTAAATCTTTTTCTCACTTCCACTGTATAATCATAAAGGATTTGATTTAGGTCATACCTGAATGGTCTAGCAGTTTTCCCTACTTTCTTCAATTTCAGTCTGAATTTGGCAATAAGGAGTTCATGATCTGAGCCACAGTCAGCTCCTGGTCTTGTTTTTGTTGATTTTATAGAGCTTCTCCATCTTTGGCTGCATAGAATATAATCAATCTGATTTTGGTATTGACCATCTGGTGATGTCCATGTGTAGAGTCTTCTCGTGTTGTTGGAAGAGGGTGTTTGCTATGACCAGTGCCTTTTCTTGGCAAAACTCTATTAGTCTTTGCCCTGCTTCATTCCACATTCCAAGGCCAAATTTTCCTGTTACTCCAGGTGTTTCTCGACTTCCTACTTTAGCATTCCAGTCCCCTATAATGAAAAGGACATCTTTTTTGGATATTAGTTCTAAAAGGTCTTGTAGGTCTTCATAAAACCGTTCAACTTTGGCTTCTTCAGCATTACTGGTTGGTGCATAGACTTGGATAACTGTGATATTGAATGGTTTGCCTTGGAAACGAACAGAGATCATTCTGTCATTTTTGAGATTGCTTCCAAATACTGCATTTCTGACTCTTTTGTTGACCATGATGGCTACTCCATTTCTTCTGAGGGATTCCTGCCTGCAGTAGATATAATGGTCATCTGAGTTAAATTCACCCATTCCAGTCCATTTTAGTTCACTGATTCCTAGAATGTCGACGTTCACCCTTGCCATCTCTTGTTTGACCACTTCCAATTTGCCTTGATTCGTGGACCTGACATTCCAGGTTCCTATGCAAAATTGCTCTTTACAGCATAAGACCTTGCTTTTATCACCAGTCACATGCACAACTGGGTAATGTTTTTGCTTTGGCTCCATCACTTCATTCTTTCTGGAGTTATTTCTCCACTGATCTCCAGTAGCATATTGGGCACCTACTGACCTAGGGAGTTCCTCTTTCAGTATCCTATCATTTTACCTTTTCATGCTGTTCATGGGGTTCTCAAGGCAAGACTACTGAAGTGGCTTGCCATTCCCTTCTCCAGTGAACCACATTCTGTCAGCCTGTGACTGACACATGACCCACCTCTCTTGGGTTCTCCTGCAGGCATGGCTTAGTTTCATTGAGTTAGACAAGGCTGTGGTCCTAGTGTGATCAGACTGACTAGTTTTCTGTGAGTATGGTTTCAGTGTGTCTGCCCTCTGATGCCCTCTTGAAACACCCACCATCTTACTTGGGTTTTTCTTACCTTGAGCATGGGGTATCTTTTTACGGCTGCTCCAGCAAAGCACAGCTGCTGTTTCTTACCTTGAACGAGGGGAAGCATTTTAAACATACAATAAGCATAA
The DNA here is from genome assembly GCA_917880005.1 of Nanger dama. Lineage (NCBI taxonomy): Eukaryota > Metazoa > Chordata > Mammalia > Artiodactyla > Bovidae > Nanger > Nanger dama. The sequence continues at coordinate 19,408,903 of CAKJTW010000008.1, read as the reverse complement.
TGATTATATATATAATAAGCATTAGTATTTGAAACATCAAATTTTCCTCTTTTCTCTCTCTTTCTGTTTCTTCTCTCTCTTTCACGTGAACGCTTTCCTTTTTCAAAGTATCCTTTTTATTCTTGTATGTTTTGATTACCAAATGAAGTTTAGAACCAGTTTCTCATATACCCAAACATTCTATTGGAATTTTATTGGTATAATATTAAATTCTAGATAATAATTCATTTTCTCTGGATTTTTAACAACTCAAAGAATAGTCTGGAGTATTAAGATATGTACCTACCACAATGCACACATGACAAAGATTCACACAGACATATATAGAATTCTCCCTCTTTTTCTTCCCTAGTTTCCTGATTGGAAACTAAGTTCTTGTGTCCTGGTTCTGGAGAAATGTAGAGAGAAATACATTTTCTCTGTGAGGTATAAAGAATCTGCCTGCAATGCAGGAGACCCTGGTTCAGTCCCTGGGTTGGGAAGGTACCCTGGAGAAGGAAATGGCACCCCACTCCAGTATTCTTGCCTGGAGAATCCCATGGACAGAGGAGACTGGCAGGTTGCAATCCATAGGGTTGCAAAGACTCAGACAAGAGTGAGCAACTTTCAATTTCACTTTCATGAGCTGTGAGGAGAAACACATGTCCTTTGAGAGGCTGTGTGGTACTGCCAACAAAAGAATCACGGGGAGAACTTTCACCAATGAGCCATCTTTTGAAAAGACTTGGCATTATTCCTGCATATATAAGGCAGAACATTTGTATATATTGAGACATGTCTATTCAGGTTCTTTGTCTATTAATCAGATTAATTATTTTCTTCCTTCTGAATTAGTTGAGTTTCTTGCATATTTTAGATATGCTGACAAAGATCTGTATAGTCAAAGCTATGGTTTTCCTAGTAGTCATGTACAGATGTGAGAGATGGGCCATAAAGAAGGCTGAGCACTGAAGAATTGGTGTTTTTGAATTGTGGTGCTGGAGAAAACTCTTGAGAGGCCCTTAGACAGCAAGGAGATCAAACCAGTCAATCCTAAAGGAAATCAACCTTGAATATTCACTGGAAGGGCTGCTATTGAAGCTGAAGCTCCAATACTTTGGCCACCTGATGTGAAGAGCCAGCTCACTGGAAAACACCCTGATGCTGGGAAAGACTGAAGGCAGGAGGAGAAGGTGGCAACAGAGGATGAAGTGGTTAAATGTTATCACCAACTCAATGGACATGAGTTCAAACAAACTCCAGGACATAGTGAAGGACAGGAAGCCTGGTGTGCTACAGTCCATGGGATCGCAAAGAGTCAGACACGACTTAGCAACTAGCCAACAACAGATAAATGTTTGCGAGTATTTTCTTCCATCCCGTAGGCTATCTCCTAACCCTGTTAATTGCTTTGTTTGCTGTGCAGGACATTTTTACCTTGATACATTTCTCCATTTTTGCTTTTATTTCCTGTGTTTTGAAGTATATATCCAAAATTCATTACCCAGATGAATTTCAAGAAACTTTACCTTGTGTTTCCTTATGGTAAAACTAGTTTTAAATTTTCAGGTCTTACATTTCAATCTTCATCCATTTTGATTTGATAATTGTGTATGATATGAGATAGTTGGTCCAATTTTATTTTTCTGCATGTGGATATCCAAATTTCTCAACACCATTTGTTAAAGAGGACTATCCTTTCCCCATTGTATGTTCTTGACATCTTTGTCAAAAATCAATTGACCATGAATGTTTGGATTTATTTCTAGGTTCTCTATTCTGTTCCATGGATCTATGTGTCTATTTTTATTTTGCTTTATTCCTGAAGCTATTGTAAATAGAATCATTTCCTTAATTTGTTTTTCAGATAGTTCATTGTTGATGTAGAGAAATACTGTTGATTTCTGAATGTTGTATCCTGCAAATTTACCAAATTCATTTATTAGTTCTAACACGTATTTTGGGTGGAATCTTTAGGGTTTTCCATGTGTAAGACCATGACATCTGCAAACAGATAATTTTACTTCATCTTTTCTGATTTAGATGCCTTTTATTTCTTTTTCCTCTTATAGCTTTGGCTAGGAATTCCAGGGGTATTTTCAGTAGAAGTAGGAAAAGTCAGCATCCTTTCCTCATCTTGAGTAGCTTTCAGCTTTCTATCATTGGGTATCTTATTAGCTGTGAGTATGTCATATATGGTCTTTCTTATGTCCAGGTATGGTTTTTCTGTACCCACATTGTTGAGACTGATTATAATGAGAGGATATTGAATTTTGTCAGATGCTTTTTTTGTACTTATTGAGATGACCATCTGATTTTTATCCCTCATTCTGTTACTGTGGTGTATCATACTGATTGATTTGTGAATGTTAAACCATCCTTTCATCACAAAGATAAACACCCCTTGATTATGGTATATGATCCTCCTATTGTATTGTTGAACTCAATTTGCTAATTTTTTGTTGGAGGTTTTGTATCTAATTTCATCAAGAATATTAAGTCTGAAGTTTTCTTGTACTATCTTTTTCTCACTTTGATATCAGGTAATGCTGGCCTTTTGAAGTGTTTATTCCTCTTCAACGTTTTGAAAAAGTTTGAGAGGGATTGGTGTTAATTCTTCTTTAAATATTTGGTAGAATTCACCCATGGAACCATCAGCTCCTGGGCTTTTCTTTGTTGGGAGTCTCTTGAGTGATGATTTAATCTCCTTATTATATTTCTTCATGATTCAGACATAAGTGGCACATGAAAAAAGAAGGTCAATGTTATTAATCAACAGGGAAATGTAAATCAAAACTGAGATCTTAACACCTGTTGGAAAGTCATTATTAAAAAGATAAAAGATAATTATTGATAAGAATATGAACAAAATGAAGCATGTGTACACTGTTGGTGGTAATATAAAATGGTGAAACTGCTATGGAAAACTGTATGGAGAGCCCTTAAAAAAATAAAAAAAAAAAATAGAGCTACCATATTACCCACCAATCCCACTTCTGGGTATATATACAAAGGAAATGATATCAGTGTCTCAAAGAGATAACCATACTCCCATGCTCATTGCGCATTATTCACATTAGCCAAGATACAGAATCAACCTAAGTGTCCACTGGAGATAATGAAAATGTGATATACACATAGACATAGATGTAGGCGAGCATTTCAGCTTTAAGAAGGAAGGAGATCCTGTTATTTGCAACATCACAGATGGGCCTGCAGGAGCAGTATGCCAAGTGAAATAAGCCAAACAGAGCAAGACAAATGCTATATGATCTCACTTCTATGTCGGATCTAGAAAAGTCAGATACCCATTGCAGAGAATAAAATGGTGGTTGCTAAGAGCTAATGGGATGTGGTGAGGTGAGCAGCAGGGATGTGAAGATGATGGTCAAAGGGCACAAGGTTTCAGTTATGCAGGATGAATAAGTTCTGGAGATCTAATATACAGCACTGTGATTATAGTTAATAATATTGTGTTATATATTTTAAAATTTTTAAGAGATTAAGTATTTAATGTTTTTAGTAAACATAAAAAATTAGCTATGTGAGGTGATTAATCTGTCAACTAACTTTACAAATGCAAAAAAATAAATATACAATTTCTTTGGAAAACATTCTAGGAAAGTTTTAAATGATGCTTTAAAATTATTTTCTCCAAGGTTATGACTTATTCTATAATTTTCTGTATTTTCTTAAAGCTCTATGACGAACATATGTTAACCTTATAATTACTACACTGCATAAAATATTACCTACATAAAAAAACCCTGTTGTTATTGATTTCTTTGCACACACTCCCATCAATTAAAAAGCATTAATGGGAAAAAAAATCTCAGAAGGAAAAGAAAGAAAACAGAGAGGCCAGAGGAGGGATTAGGCTAAGGAAGGAGATGAAGAAGGTGGGAAAGGTAAGTGTGGGTCTGAAAGGGCAGGAGGACATTGAGCCCGCATTTCAATCCTCAAAGAGCTTCAAATTTATGTTTTTATCTTGTCTCCAAATGAAGTTTTCATACAGACATTACATATTTAAATTAAAATGTTATTTTGATATACAAAAATATTTAAAATATGTCACAGTTTTTCATGCAAATTTGATATTTCCTGGCCTCCTTCTCCTCCTCTTTCTTTCTCTTCTCCTTTTCTCCCTTTCTCTTTTGTCTCAAAACACGGATATGCACAGAGCCTGTTTTGAACCTTAACACACTCCCATATTTGTAGTGTAACACACTAATGCACTTGAGTGATTTTTTTTTTCACATCATGTATTTGGTGAAAGAAAAATAAAATCAGAATGATGAAGAAACATCTCATTTTTCTTAAGGTCTTTTCCAAAAGCCCTGCAAAACAAACTATTGCAGAATAGGACTAGAAGTGGAGAAAATTAAATACATAGAAACTAACAACAAGGAACCACAAACGGTGATGGATGATGTGGAGTTTAAATTGAGTAGGAGATAATGGCTGATTTTGTATGTTTTGTTAAAAAAAAAAATTAAGGCTGAAATATAAACAAGAACATTTTGATATACCACTATACATCTCACCTTTTAAAAATATAAATTTGTGCTTATTTAATATGATATGTCTTTGCTTTTCATCATGGTCAAATATTGAAAAGAAAAGCTTGGTCTGAAATTGCTAGACGAAAATGATAGCAGCTGTAGTGGAAGAAAGGCCTTAATTTCTGAATAAGAAAGAAAGTTCCCACTGTATTATAGCATTTCACTAGGGCAACACAGCTTTCTTCAGGGTTTTTGAACTGATCTTTTCAAAACAGTTTCTTCAGTTTTAGTTTAGAATTAACAAGTCTCCAACTATCCATATCTCTTTCTGTGTGATGAAATATGTCAGAAAGCCAAATTGTTTATTTTAAATTTTTAAAAATGGCTATTAAAATTTTCTTCTATCATTAATATACTCTAGAGAAAAATCTCATTGGTTTAGAATCAAATTAATTTAATTTGCCTTCTCTTACTTAGATGCTTCAGGGTTTATAAGAGTAATAAGAAATTGCTCATAGGCCTTAACAAAAGGAAGATACTACATGATTCTTAAAATTGATCATCTTTACCCCCTTTGAATGAGCACATATTCAGTCATTTTTAACTCTGCAACCCCAAGGACTGTAGCCTGCTGGCTCCTCTGTCCATCAGATTTTCCTGGTAAGAATACTGGAGCAAGTTGCCGTTTCCACCTCCAGGGGTTCTTCATGACCCAGAGATCAAACCTGCTTTTCCTGTGTCCCCTGAATTGGCAGGTGATTCTTTACTATTGACCCAACTGGGAAGTCCATTTTCTTTGAATACATGGAAGCAAAGAGCTTATCAACAGCCCTTTTCAAAAACTGGACTGAACTTCTTAATAAGATTTTGTGTACTAACCCTTAGCTTTAATTTATTTTCTTCCCTGGTTTCTTCTTATTCCAGTTTCCTCACTTATTTTATTATATTGTGGATATCTCCTTGAGCTGAATTTCTTAAAAGATTAATGTTGAAATGTATTGTGATAAACATTTCTTAATTGTTCAGAAACAAGGCTGTATTATAAAATTAACATACAAACCATATATTAATATCTGACTGGAACCTTGAGAAAGTATATACAATCCAAAAGTAAATTTTTTTACACAATAAATATATACTGATCCAAAAGTTTAATCCATAAAGTAAGATGGAAGGTGGAAAGAGAAAGATACCTTCCCAGTATCTTTCTCCCAGGAAGTAATAACTGTTCACAGTTTTTAATTTATCCTTCTAGAATTCATAATGAGAAACACTGAGCTGGATGAAGTACAAGCTGGAATCAAGATAGCTAGGAGAAATATCAATAACCTCAGATATGCAGATGACACCACCCTTATGGCAGAAAGCAAAGAAGAACTGAAAAGCCTCTGGTTGAAAATGATAGAGGAGAGTGAAAAAGTTGGCTTAAAACTCAACATTCAGAAAACTAAGATCATAGCATCCAGTCCCATCACTTCATGGCAAATAGATGGGGAAACATTGGAAACAGTGACAGACTATTTTTGGGGGCTACAAAATCACTGCAGATGGTGACTGCAGCCATGAAATTAAAAGACGCATGATCCTTGGAAGAAAAGTTATAACCAACCTAGACAGCATATTAAAAAGCAGAGACATTACTTTACCAAAAAGGTCCGTCTAGTCAAGGCTATGGTTTTTCCAGTAGTCATGTATGGATGTGAGAGTTGGACTATAAAGAAAACTGAGCACTGAAGAAGTGATACTTTTGAACTGTGGTGTTGGAAAAGATTCTTTAGAGTCCCTTGGACTGCAAGGAGATCCAATCAGTCCATCCTAAAGGAGATCAGACCTGAATATTTATTGGAAGGACTGATGTTGAAGCTGAATGAAACTCCAGTACTTTGGCCACCTGATGCAAAGGGCTGACTCTTTGGAAAAGACCCCGATGCTGGGAAAGATTGAAGGTGGGAGGAGAAGAGGACAACAGAGGATGAGATGGTTGGATGGCATCACCAACTCGATGCACATGAATTTGAGTAAACTCTGGGAGTGGGTGGTCGACAGGGAGCCTGGCGTGCTGCAGTCCATGGGGTCACAAAGAGTCGGACAAAAATGAGCAACTGAACTGAACTGAGAATTCATCTATGCATTTCAAAATAAATGTATGCATATAAACATTTTTATAACATAAATGGGGTCATTCCATACCTACTGAACTGAAATTTGTTCATATCTGTACTCTGTACCCCTACATCACTTCTGAGACAGTTACTTAATCTCTTTTGATATATACTATAATGGATTTATGGAGAAGGAAATGGCAACCCACTCCAGTACTCTTGCCTGGAAAATCCCATGAACAGAGGAGCCTGGTAGACTACAGTCCATGGGGTCGCGAAGAGTCGACTTCACTTTCACTTTTCACTCTCATGCATTGGAGAAGATGACAACCCACTCCAGTATTCTTGCCTGGAGAATCCCAGGGACAGAGGAGCCTGGTGGGCTGCTGTTTACGGAGTCGCACAGAGTCAGAAACAACTGAAGTGACTTAGCAGCAGCAGCATTCATAGATTATAGGGTTTTATTTTTCAAAATATTGCAATAGTTTCTTTGTATATAATTTACTCTTACAATTCTACATTGAAATTTATAGTGAGAGTCTACATTACATGAAATAAAATTAAAGGAGGCTTTAACCCGGAAAAAGCAAATGGTAAACTTATAAAAAGAGAAAAAGCTCATTTTTTTCTCTTTTAATCTCTATATTAAATATCAACAATTATTTCATACTAGAAAAGGTTAGAATAAAGAAAATAACACTTTAAAAAGGAATGAAATAAAACTTTCTTCACACTTTTATTGCTTCTGATTCTATTAGTGAGTCAGTGACATTATTAGCAAGTAGATATGAAGTACAGTGTTGAAAGCTTTGGTCAGAATTCAGGATTTTCAGAGTCTTGGTCCTTATTCCTCAGACTATTAAGACTGAAATTGCTTGTTACACTCTAGCTTGATAATAAGTTGAGGTCAGTCTTGATTTCAAATTGCTCTATAGACTTAATAAGTATATAAATTTGAAAAACAGAATGTAATCCTTCCAATAATAATTTAGTTAAGCCTTCCTAAGTGATGGGCAGGAATATATATTACTAATAGTTCTCTCAAGTTAATCCCTAAGAACTCCAGGGGTGCCTGCTCAACCCAAACAGGATGACTTTAAACCTGGAGGTTTCTGTTTATATAATACTGGTGTCTTTCAACTGGAGTCCTTTGCAAGGGCTCACAGGCATGCAAATCAGTTGTCTGACAGCCCAGTTTTTCCTAAAACTGATCTACCTAGGACTCAAGTTCTGTTACTTAGCAACTCCTTCCCTATCTCCCCTTTCTCATTCCCTGCCCCCAGTTTGTACTTTACTAAAGAAAGATTTTTACCTGTCATCCATGCTAAATGCTGCTATAGTGCACTACCCCAAACTGTTAAAAACAAACAAACAAAAAAAACCTGGAGTAGGAAAAGAAAAAAAAAACACCTCCAAAGTGAAATACAAAATTTTGGTATTTTTGCTGGCCAAATGATTTCCAATTATTTGAATAAAACTGAAGGTGGCCTAATAGAATTTTCAACTTACAGTTATCAAAAATAATTCCTGATGAGAGTTCAGTATGTGATAAACACATACATACACAATGGTTTATTTTTTTATAACATTAAAACCAAAAAACAGGAAGAGAACTGGATAGTAACACTCATCAAAGGGAACAATGCAGCATTTCTGACTGTTAAAAGTTTGCATGTGTTATGAACCCTCATCAGTCAAATGAAGGAACAGAATTAGTTGTAAGATTCCACGTTCTATGTCCTAAATTCACAGATCTTATTTCCCCCAATCCATAGAGCAGAGACACTTTGACGACATCATCCTTCAAATAATCAGTTGAGTAACTGTTTTAAACATACAAATAAGGCCAATTCAGCATGATTTGACAGTCTATATAATAGAAACAGTCATTTATTGAAAGCCTGCTGTCAGGTACTGTATTTGATTCTATTTATTTTTACATTTAATCACTAAATTACATATATTACTTTGAAATATTTTTAAAGATGATTTGTTGTATCACCAACTTGTATTTTTCTCCCATGTATTTCTTCCCCTTACAAGGATTCAGCCAGGGTTTTCTGGCCTTGCTTCAGGGGTATTAATATTGCAGGTTTAAAGCAGATGTTGCTAAATCTCAACCTCCTCTCTCCACCTCTCGTTTCTGAAAACAGAAATCCATTTAATGGATTAAGCCAGTTCCTTAGGATAGCAGAGAGACTCCATGTGGTGGGAGGTATGAGTAAGTAGCATTGGATAGAACTATTGTTGTTATTTAGTTGCTTAGTCATGTCCAGCTATTTTGAGACCCCATGGACTATAGCCCTCCAGGCTCCCCTGTCCGTGGGATTTTCCAAGCAAGAATACTGGAGTGGGTTGCCTGGGAATCTTCCTGACTCAGGAATCAAACCTGCATCTCCTGCACTGGCAGGCAGATTCTTTACCCTTGAGCCACCAGGGAAGCCCAGACAGAGCTGTAGCATTAAAGTATTCCTTAAGACTATGGTAGAAGGTGTATAACCACAATGGTGGAAATTATGTCCCTGTGTAGTAACCTAAGGTGGGAACAGGACTTCCAAAGGGGTGGCTGCAAGGTACAGTCAAAGCCCATTTTCTTATGGATCACAAAGGATTGGGAAATTTATTTCTTAGCTGTGACCATGATATAATGAAGAACAGAAGATCTTTCTTTACTTTCAAGGCAGAATGAAAGCTCTTTGGATACTTGAGCAACATTATTTTTTAAGGACCGATTTTATTTATTTATTTTTTGCCAGCCCCGCAAGGCATGCAGGATCTTAATTCCCTGACCAGAGACTGAACCCTTGCCCTCTGCAGTGGAAGCATGGAGTCCTAATCACTGGACTGCTAGGGAACTCCCAATACCTGTGCAACCTTAAGGAGATAAATGTTGTCATTCTCAAAATAATCCCACCAAAAACAGAATTAGTATTAAATTACTCACCAGCTTAGGCACTGGTGGCTCAGCATTAAATTTCAATTGACTCAGAAAAACAATGTTATGACATTTTCTTATTAAAACAACAAAAAAAAGATAGTTATAACAGATAGCTATATTGTAATTGTATTATAACCCACTTGTAGTTTAGTCACTGCTGTGAGCGACTCTTTTGAGACTCTTCTGTCCATGGGATTTCCCAGGAAAGAATATTGGAGTGGGTTGTCATTTCCTTCTCCAGGAGATCTCCCCATCCAGGGATTGAATCCGCCTCTCCTGCATTGCAGGCAGTTCTTAAGCTGGGCCATGGGGGAGGCCCTTAACCCACCTAACAGATAGCTATTATAATTTCCATTTTACACAATAAGATGACTATGGTAGCCACTGGTACTTTGGACTAGATTTTTCTGGTCTTCCTCCTGGATACCAGGTAAGTTCACATCTCCTCTTCACTCTCTGAAGGTAGGTGTAGCCATGTGACTTATTAGGACAATGGAAGGAACGGGGAGGCGTGCATCCACTCCAGGTGGTAGCTGTTAAGAATGGATTTGCCAGTCCAGCACAGATTTCTCTCTTTCTCTCTGCCTCTAGGAGCAGTGTTTCAAATGGTGGCTGAGTTCTGGAGTGAGAACGCCACGGAGCAACGTCCACAGCCATCCACAAGGATGCGACCTGTGAACAAAAAAGTAAGTGATTTTGCAAAAACCACTACAATATTGTAAAGTAATTAGCCTCCAATTAAAATTAAAAAATATTTTCTTTTTTAAAGTAAGTGATTATGATTTAATGCTGAGCTTCAGAGACAGTTCTCTGCATTGAAGGGAGCTCCTGACTCATAGACTGCTTAACCGTTGTTTAAAATCTTGACTAGAAGAAGCTTACATTGAGTTTTTAATTTTTCAAATCTGTTTCCTCTGCCCCTTACCCACACATCCACTGTAAGAAACAGGGGTTGAATTTGCCCATTTCTAGACTTCTGGGGCCGCCTTCTTCTCTGTGATTTCTTAGAGTTTAACAACAATACTTTCTTGATCACATCTGCAAGTTATTTAAATATCCTGGGATGTAATTTATCTGGGCCTGAAGGCTTGAATTAATTTAAAGCTGTAAAGCACTCCCTTATTATCTCTGCACCTATCTTGTGCTTCAATTCCCTCCTAATGATGTTTATTCTAGATTTGCCAGCTTGAAAATTATTTTCTTTGATGGAAAAAAGAAGCAAAACAGAATACGAATAAATCTATTCCCTCTGCTTTGTTCCTTAACACTGTATTTTTTGTCATAAATTGCAAACTTTTCCCCAGGGGTGTGGATTGTTTTGAGCAAGTGAGTCTTTCTGCAACATAGACCAGAAAGACTACTTATCAGGGGTCCAGGCCAGTTAATAACCAGTGAAGCTGAAACTAAAAATTTATACATAAGTGTTCAAATTGCCGAGGTGAGCTTGATGAAATTAATCAGTATTTGGGAAAAGTCAGTGGCGAAGCTGCTGGGAGTTTTGGTTCTATGGAACACTCCAGCTGAATGCAGTTTTTTAATCTGGGGCAGCCTAAGGTAGAGCTCCCATATATTAGCAAATATAAAGTTACAAGTTTAGTTAACACCTGTGAAGCGCCTCCTCTGTATTTGGCCCAATGTCTATGTGGTTGCTATTACCCTAGCATGGTGCCAATGATCTAAGTTGTGTCCCTGTATTTGTAGTAGAATTCAGAAGATTGTAGGCTCATTTGGGGCCAGGGAAAGCTTTATTCCTCAGAACTGATTGATTATCTCATCAGATTCTTGGACAAGGTTCTCATTGTTGGATTCTGACTCTGTTTGAATCCCTTTCCTTTTCTGTTTAATCTATTCAAAAGTCCTTGCTATTTTGCCCTAGAACTTTCAAATGCTCTAGGCCTTTGTAGACTTCCTTCATATTCTCTCAGTCTTTGATATTATTGTGTTTTCTCAGCCTTAAATGTCTGAGCTCTGGGAACTCCCTGTTCAGTCATTAATGTTTTATCTTTGATTTTGATTAAAAATTTGGTCAGGGCTCACATTAAGTTCATAATAACTTAGAATCTCTGATTGTTTTCAGACCGAATGTACTATCCCACCTGACTCAGAACTTTGGGGATGTTCTTTAAGAAGAGTATAGTGGCTGGCTTTTCTGAGTCTGGCTCCTGGGCTTTTATAAACACTAGGATGGCATGGTTGCTATCTCCCATTATGCCTGTTGCCTCTATGCTCACAGCCCCTTCTTCCTAGAGATAAGAGGTATGTCCAGAGTAACACTGCTTTGCTTTGCTTTCTTACCTTCAGTGTCACCTGTTCTCAGTCTTCAGCGTGTATCACAGTGTGGTCTGCAGACCTGAATTGAAATCAGGTGCAGTGGGTGTTTAAAATGCTGACTTTAGAATGTTTATTCCCAGGGACACATCATAGCAGAGCACACTAAAATGAAAGTGGGAAGCCCCTTGTTTAGAAATCTTTAGGAATTTCAAGATGATAATAGCAGAACACTAAACCATGCATGGGCCCCTTGTTTGCCAGCCCATGAAGCCAGCCTCAGAGATTCTTATTTAGAGGGTTTGGTTTGGGGCTAGAAAGCTGGATTTTAAGTAAGCTCACTGGCTTTTTAGATAAATGCTGACCTGTAGACTTCTGTTTGAAAGCTCTGTTCTTCAATATTCTAGGTTGCACACTTTCAGAAGGTAAATATTTTATTATTTCATGTTGCCTGTTTTCCAAGATATTTTAGGAAATTATTATTTACATATTATCTGAGTTGTTTATAATACCCTTCCATTGGCATATCATACCTACTCATCATTTTAATCAAACAAATGCTTCTTTTCAGGTGGTCCAATCTTCATATTATTACCTATATACTTTTTTTTTTTCGTGATGCAGATATATTGATGTGGAAACATGGTTATAGATGTGAAAATCTGTATTCAAATACTCAAGATAGCATAAACTTCTAGATTTTTCTTTTAAAAACAAAAGCAAAGCAGTATATAACAAACGGAAAATTGTTGTAGTAGAACAAATATTGAAATGCTAAATTGGCATCTACTGGATATAGAAATCCTAGAATTTTTTTCTTCTCCATGAGCATAAAATATTCATATATTTTTAAAGAATAAAAATTTAAAGTTTAAAATATTCTAGATACATAAAGATACCTTGGCCTAAAATGCAAGATATATGCTAATATCACCTATGAAATCATGTTTTCCAATTGATGGTGGTTTAAATTTTATTAATTTCTAGATACTGTGTGCTGTTATGTAAATATTTAAATTTACTCTCTTTTTTCATGAACATCATTACTTGTAGGTAATTTTTGTCCTGTTTTATGATACAAAATCCTGTCATTATTTTCACTTTATCTCTACATTTCAACATTTCCATTGAGATTTCAGTTCAATTCCACAGCCATATATACTCATTGAGCACATGCCATGTACCATGCTAAACATAGAGGTTATAAGGACAAAAACTACAAGGATATAGTCTCTTTCTTTAATGAATCAAGAAGGACATTCAAATTATCAGGTGGACATTTACAAGAGTTTATGCTGAACCCCAAATTTATGTTGAAGTCAAGAAGTTGTTAGAGTTTCATAAAAGGGTGCCTACCAAACCTAGTTAAACTGGTGAAGACAGGAAAGGCTATCTGAATTAGGTGTAAACTGAGATGAGACTAGAAGGGTGAGGAATTAACAAGGAAAGAGGTCACAAAGGTTACTTTTAGCATGGGCAAGTACCCAGAGACAAAACAAAACCAGTCACACTGCGGGGACCATAGAACTTGTTTCGGTGGCTGAAGCCCTGTGTACGTGTTTTTGTTTGCTCTAAATAGGCGGAGTGTAGAGGGCTGAGGGGTAGATTGAAAGACGCTGAGAACTTGGGGCTAGGATAAAGAAAGTTCTATATATTTACTAGAGTAAAGAAAGTTCTAGTTAAGTGAATGAGTTTTAACTTTGTCCTAAAGAAATGGGAATGTTGGTACAGAATTTTAACTAAGTGATAGGACTGGATTTTTGTATACGGTCTACAAGCCTCAGGAATTACCCTATCTTCTCACTTATAAAGAATATATTAGAAGTGAGAATATTTTAGAAGTGTAATTCACAAATGGTAAACACTTTCCAGGTTTCTTTAGAAGATGTCATTCAATGCATCAACAGTTTAGCTATAACTTGGAAAAATTGCTTGGGGTTGATCCCATCTGGTTTGTTCTCAAAACCCTCAAGTTTCTTACTTCCTTAGACATCATACACCTTCGCATCTACCATATCACATTTTCATATGGCTGCTCAATTTTTCACTACTTACACATCTACTCTTACCTGGGGGAGAAAAAAATTAAGCCAAATCTTTCATAAGAGTAGGCTGTTTTTAAGTAGCATGCATGTTTAGTCATGTCTGACTCTGCAACCCCATGGACTGTAGCTTGCCAAGCTCCTCTACTTGTGGGATTTTCCTGGCGAGATACTAGAGTGGGTCATCATTTCCTCCTCCAATTTTTAAGTAGAAATAATCCAAATATAAGAGGCAAAATTGGTTGCTGTTTGCTATGGAGTTTTGACATTTGATCACTTTGCCTAAAAGCAGAGAAAATCTTCTCCTAAGTCCTCCTTATTTTATGTAAGATTTATAAAAATATATATTGGAAGGTCATCACTAACTCATATCTAGTTGCTTTATAGCATTACAAAAATCTATGTATGGCCAACAACCACTGAATTGGTGATATAACCTATTCAAAGTTAAAGAAGAGATATTTGAACTATGGGATTCTCACTGCCTATGAGGATGTTATTGCCAATTTTCAGTAATGTGTATTTTCAAGAATTTATAATTATGTTACATTTCTGTGAAATCTATGCTATTATGAACCTAAAAGATTGTAGAGACAATGTTACTCTCTGGATGTTAATGTTTGCAACCATTGGGTTCATGTCAGAAGTTATTTTTAAGAGTTTCCATTTTTTTTGCACTTCTAAAATTTTGAGTTAATTACTAGACCTGCTTTATAAATCTAATTTTGTATTTTAAATTTTATTTTTCACATAAAATAATAGGCTAACTCTTTCCCAGAGGCATGAAGTTTTTCTAACATACAAATGAGTTCATCAGTAAAACATTCTTTAAATTCCTTCATCACTTCCCCATTTAAGATGATATTGTAGGAGGAACAGTTATTGCCTTGTTCATTTTGATTTATTTGGCCCCACACCTCCTCACCTTGTTAATGAAAAATAAACTGTTCTACATGGATCATTTATGATGTGATTTAATAGGATGCTTTTTGTATTGCCAGTCTTCAGCTTAATATACTAACTTAAAGCCACCTAATAGGAAAGAATTTGTTGTTTTTTTCCCGTTTTTTTCCTGTCTGTCAAACACGTAACTTTAAGCAAAGATGTATTTATCACCATTAATAGGACCTAGATTCAAAGGACAAATGATGGCTATTGTCAAAATAAGAACTTATGCTAAGCCATGTTCTCCTACTCCCTAATTTCCTGTGAGTCCTGCTACTTAAATAGAATCTTACTCTTGTTCACTGTGTCAAACTGTCACAGGACAGTTTCAGGGCAGATTGTTTTTTCACCAACAAGTCAGATAACTACCTTTATTTCATCAGAAATGTTTGAATGTGGCTACTTTTCCAATAAAGGAACTGATGTCTAAGAGCACAACTAAAACTGTGGATTTTTTTCCAGTCACCATGGAATTTGGACATAGACAACTTCAGTTGCCTCACTGGCAGAGAAGGAGATAGAATCACATAAAATACAAATTCAAACCTAATCTCCTCCAAGAAAAGTAAAATGTCATGCTAGCAGATTAAGAAGCTCATTTTGTACCATGGTTTATTATCAGTATGGTTGAGGCCAGGAAATGCTTTCTCTTAATATAAGGCTTGACTTTATGTTCAATGGAAAAGGCTATATCATTGTGTAAGTAGCACGACTTCACAGTCCTTAGAAAGCTAGTTTTCATGTAAGTACTTCAGTCTTCATCCTTAGCCAAGAGTTGATTTTAGTCCTATAATGGACAGCTCATTGACATTCTTTTGTTCATATGTACATCACTAAGTCTAGGTGGAAAGACTCTGTGAGTAGAAACCAGGATATGCAGCCACACTTGCCTTGGGAATGGATTGTTTCTGGTCCAGCTTGGGACTGAGGACTGCATGTGAAAAGGAGATCTCAGAGTCTTCTGTCTTTCAGAGGATTGATGAGAAGGGTAGACCACAAACTCACCTGGAACTTTGAGTCCATGTGAAAGTCTAGACAGGTTTCATTCATGTTGGTTTTAGATTTCTGCATCAAACATGACATAATTAGAAATGTCAAATTTTATGTATATATGTGTGAAAGTGAAAGTGTTCACCACTCAGTTGTGTCCAACTCTTTGTGACCTTGTGGACTGTAGCCCACCAGGCTCCTCTGTGTATAGAATTCTCCAGGCAAGAATACTGGAGTGCGTTGCCATTTCCTTCTCCAGGAGATCTTCCCAACCGAGGGATTGAACCTGGGTCTGCCGCATTGCAGGCCAGAGTCTTTACTGTCTGAGCCATGTGTACAATATATATAACTTGGAGAATGACATTAATATAGTATGTATCTTTATACCAATTCTCAGGAACTAACTATAGCTATTTTGACTTATAGTGCTTAATTTTGTGGTTGTTTTCTTTATGTACACAGACAAGGTCTTAAATAACCAAGATATTATATATTTAGACTAAGGACTACTATGTTTGTTTCCACTTTTTCCTACTGCCAAAATTTGTAGAAAACAATTTTCAGCATTAATAATTCAAAACTTAATTTCAAACAGTCAGCTCACTGTGGTCTGATCCCAGTAAATACAAGTTCTGTTTTTCCTTTCTTCCAAAGACCTACCAGTATGAATTTAATTTAAAAATTGTTGATCCCTTTCTACCAGATCATCCTCTCTCCTAGATTTTCATAGTTTATTTAAAAAGTTGTTTCACGTAGAGAGAGATGCAAGACAAATAAATACAAAGAATTCTGTGAAAAGAAAAAGATGTGTTCTCATTATTCATGAACTTTATAATTTTGTTGAGGGAGTGATTACATGAAAATACCCACCTGAAAGATGTACTACAATCATAATAATCTGCAATAATTCAACATTCTTCTGTAGCCATAACAAAGTACTCTTTTGCCTGTGTTATTGGATTGCTATGTGTTAGCAGATACTGTAAATCCAAAGGCTCATAGATGGTCATTACAACCTGACATCCTGTTGTAGAAGAGCTTCTTAAATTTCATCAATCACATTAAAAAGACATGAACATCTAAACCAAAAGAATTCCTTCTGTTTTATCAGTCAGTAACAACCGAATAACAATAATACTTCTTTTGAGAATCAGATGGAAACAGTATGTTTTCTGAAAAGGAATAGTTATAAGGAATTTATTACTTATGATACTGAATGGGGGAAAACTGAAAATCTGATTATTATAATTATTATAGCAACATTAGAGATAGCTGGACAACCAGAGCAGTAGAAAGTGCAGCCTTGACAGCAGATACTGTATGCAGAAAGAAATCTACTTTTGAAAAGAAGTCTCGGAATTAGAGTTGTAAAACCCAAAGGAAGCAGTAAACTGAACTATCCATTCATCCATAGCACGGAAGTCCTCTAACCATACATGTATGAGAACAGTAGCATCATTTTTGGAGTAGGATAATTATGCTATGGAGATATTATGTATAATCTGACACCTCATTTATTTTGTAGTGGTGATATTATATGTATGTTATTGCACTTGTATAGAACTCATTATGTAAGCTTTTATACATACATAACAAAGATATTATTGAGTGTATCCCGAAAAAAATCCCAAGATGAAACTCTCAAATTAACCTTCCTAAACTCAATCTTTCAAATACTACTTCATCCATACTATACTATTTACTCAAATCCTCCAGAGGGTTTTTGGACTGGAGAAGAAACTGAATAGCTAAATAGAAGAAGTGGGAGACTAGGGATTTTTGCTGCAGTTCAAGTTATCTAGGGAAATAGAGGAGAAGCTAAACAATCAATATTTTCTGGACTAGGCCAACTAGGGTTGGGTGACTACTCATATAAAATGAGCAGCTATGTATTTCCGTGATGTTTTGCTTTTGTTTTTTCGTATTTGCTTCTGGCAGGGCAACCAAAAATCACAGCTGTGCACATGCTGATAATTTCATATTATTGGATACTGTGTTACATGAATGAAGTTATATGCATAAACACTTTCACATATTCATTTATTTAGTTTTTTCCAAATAATAAACTATCTCTGATATACTTGTCATCAAATAGCATTTTGATATACATTGTTGATACTTTTGTAGCAAAGTTTATGATTTTATTGCAAGAATTTTCCTAAGTGTTACAAGTAACCTGAAATAAAAACTCTTGAAAGGAATGGTACCACAAAGCCTAATTTATCTATCCTATCAATTACCATATTAACCTAATTATAAGGAAAAATCATTTTTGGTGTATGAGTACAACCAAAGTCCACCATGTGAGGGAATTTCCATGGACTGCATTTAACAGAAAAGCAAACGGTTTTCTGAACTTGAGCCAGGTAGAGGGTACTTAAGTTTGGATAAAAGCAACTTATCATAATTTATAAATACAACCCAACTGCAATCCATGGTTTTAAACTTTTTCCCTTTAGTAGTTGCGTGGTGTGTGTGTGTGTGTGTGTGTGTGTGTGTGTGTATGTGTTTATGTGTAATGGTATTAGCAGCTGGCAAATAAAAATTATTTCTTAAAT
This sequence comes from Nanger dama, assembly GCA_917880005.1. Lineage (NCBI taxonomy): Eukaryota > Metazoa > Chordata > Mammalia > Artiodactyla > Bovidae > Nanger > Nanger dama. Next base: position 19,390,579 of record CAKJTW010000008.1, on the reverse strand, counting down.
AATGTTACAGTGTTCTGTTTCCAGAGTACTGCCCTACTGAATTTTCTTGGTAAATATTGCCCCCTTCAGTTCATTCTGAGGGTATGCATGGTAATAAATGAGAACTTGGTCTTTGCCTAGACTATGTTGAACTTTGCACCAGAAAGATTCCCAGATGCTCTAGGCTGCTATGACCTCATTAGACAATCTAGTTCTTTCCTAGACCTTATTTCCATGTGAGAAAAGACATTGCTGTGTTTCAGGAAACCAGGAACTGAAACCAGTATCTACATCAAGGAAACCATTGATAATTACATTACCATTAGTGACAATGAGTGATTTTGAAATGTGTGCTCATTTTTCCTAAAACTATTTTAAAGAAATCATATGGGTCTGTTTGTGTTAATTATAATACATATATATGAATAAAAGTGACTATATAAATGAGAAATCAGTTAAAAGGTATACATTTTCCTCCCTAAGGCTATGTAAGTTAGAAGCTGAGATTGTGAGAATCCTATTTCTTTAAGGACAGAGAAAGAAATGAAAGCTGGAGAGCATTAAATTCATTCAGCCAACCCTTCCTTATTGGTTTAATATCTTTAGTAACATTCAGTTATTTCCAAGCACTCTGTATATTAAGATAGACAGGCTATTTCAGAAAAGACTCCTTATTTGTAAGAGGGCTTAGGAGAACTTCTGAGAAATTTTTGGAAAAAAAAAAAAACAAACAACTGCTTTTACAAAGAAAATATAATTTGACTATTTTTTTAAACTATTAATCTTTTTAACAGCCACAAAAATAAAATTGTAGATATTTTGAAGTACTCATTATAGTCTAGGAAACTATTCAGTGATTTCACAAAGCATTTCAGACTTATACCAACCTTGAAAATATTTTCCAAAAAGCAAAAGTCTCACACACACTGTCACTAGGCAACACTGAATTGCTTAAGTATTAATTCTATCATTTATTCTGCTGGGTTTTTTACAGCATTCATTTTTCAACAGACTAATAAAACTTAAACATAACTCTACATTTAATTCTAGAGTCCCTGAGCATTGAAAATTCAATGAAATTAAGCTAACACTATAGACAGAATCTTTATATGACAGAACATAAATATAGTTTTAATTTTTCAAGAAAGATGTAGATAGAAGATGTTAAATTACTTTGGCCTCCAATGCTGATTTTGACAACTTGATTACCTTTGATTATGGAACTACAGATTAATGTTTTATTCACTACTGCTGAACTTCTGTTATGTACTACTGGTAGTATTTGTGATGTTTCTAATAATAAATTACAAAAAATATTTGCATTATTTGTATCTGCACTTTCATCTGGGATATCACATAAAAGAAATATGGCTTAAATTTAATATCAATGGCAGTTAATTACTTAACTGTAGTGCAGCAGGTTTCACATTTTATTTTGGAATTTTTCTTTATTCCTTCATGTTGATGTGTGTATGTGAGAACAGATGGTTTGTTTGTTTTTTTTTTTTTCCTATCAAAACCAAAATATCCTAACTCTAAATGTTTGGAGACTCTAGGGAAATAGTAGCAGGAAAAGAAAGAGAATCTGATTGTCTTTTGCTATTCCAAATGATGTTCTATGTATGGCTCTTTGTTTCATGATATCTTATAAAAACTATATCATCTTATCTTTCTTGAACAATTATTCATAATCACCTAAGATACTCTTGTCTCTAAATTTATTCTTTACTCAGACACTTTCAAGCAAATGCTGAATTGCGACTGACGTCTGTAAGTCCCCATATGATACTGGCACACCTCACTATCCATTTTAGTCCTCAAATGCCTTTTTCTGCTTCAGGAAAATTGAACTCCATCCATGGCAATCTCCACATTCTGCACATTCTGCTTAATGCCTTCTCAGGCCATTCATTTAAGTTGAATCCACCAAATTATTCTCTATCACTGTGCTGTTTCTTCCCTTCAAAGTACATATCATTTTATAAAATATGTTCACTTATTTATATGTGTACGTGTTAAGTGTCTGTTCACTAGTGTGTCTCTAGAGAAGTTGAATGAATAGATATGTACCTAATCAAATTTTAAAGAGCATTGATTGATGCACAGAGTCTGACATAGATCCCAGTGTAAACATGGAATGTCGGTAATTTATTCATTGCTTTTGTTATCTAATAAATATTTATTGGCTATTATGTGTGACAAATCATCCTAGATTCAGAGACTACATCAATTAAAAACAGACCTGTTCTCACTGAGTTTATAGTCTGGGCATGATGGTGGTGGGGTGTGAGTGTTGGAGGAGGGTAAATAGGCAAGTTATGAGGTAAATTAAATGGTCAAAATTGCTACAGAGATGAAAGAGGAAAGAAAGATGAGGAGCATGGGGCAAGAAGGAACACTTATATAAAATGACCAGGGAATGCCTCAACTTGGAGAGAAATCATTCCAAACAAGTAACAGAAAGCAAAATAATCATTAAGAAGTGCAAACACCAGGAGGCTGGGAGTGTGCCCAGGAAGAACTGGAGGAGTGGAAGGAGAAGCCAGGGAGGCCCGAGGCCTTCTAGGCCCTTTAAAGGACTTCAGCTTTTACTCTGCATGAAAATAAACTAAGCAAGGTACTCCGGCTCTCCTGTCAGGAGCAGTCAGTAGGGGATCAAGAGTGGAATCTGGGAGGCCACTCACAGGACTAATCCACGTGGGACATGCTGGTGACTGGAACTAGAGTGGTTGCTGCAGAGGAGGTAAAAAGTGGTCAGATCCTGGGTTTGCTATAAATGTTGACTGTTTACTGCCAAGGATTTTCCTGGTAAATGATGCAGCAGAAAAGGTAGCACTAGCAATGACTAATCACAGCATGAGGGAATTTTTACTTACAGATTTCCTTTAGGGGAGCTTCCTGTATTTGGAGAAATATCCTTAAGAGGCTTAATTGCAGGAGAAAGGCCAGCAATGGGGGTTAGATTTAGGAGGGGAAAAAAACATGTTGTACCTGAGAAAATGAAAGAATGTATGTATCATTTATTCTGAAGAAGCAAAGTACAGAGAAAATGAGAGGACAGGGTTTTGGAAACCATGAGGTAATGGAAGACACTGACGTGGCCATTTCCTCAGTGGTTAGATTTTTCAGCAAAGCTACTAAAACCATGAAATGTTTAATGTGAGTAAGCATATACTGAGATTGTCCTTATTGTAATAAATGAGTTGGCGACACAGAGAAACAGGAAGTTAGTTAGGCAAACTCGAGAAAAGAAAGAGCTTTTCTTCTTTCATAAGATTATGAAATTGGGTGTTAAAGGCAATTTGTTTAGATCTTGATGAGTTAGGCTGCAATTGGCTGCTACGATGTCCTAATAAGTTTTAAATCTAAAACGTCTGATTTGGGGATCTGACTAGGGTACAGGAACCATCCAGCTGAGATGAAAAAGGAAGGTGTCAAGTTATGGGTGAGGACAAGTTTGCCTATTGTTATTTAAAACAAAAGCACACAAAATAAAACATTCTGAGTTGATTAGGCCACCAGAACTAGAACACTTGACAGCAAATGCAATGTTCATAATGATAATAATTACCATACTTCAAAAAGACAAAGGTGCCAAGTAATTATTTGATAAAATTCAGTTCAGTTCAGTCGCTCAGTCGTGTCTGACTCTTTGTGACCCCATGAATCTCAGCACGCCAGACCTCCCTGTCCATCACCAACTTCCGGAGTTCACTCAGATTCACATCCATCAAGTCAGTGATGCCATCTAGCCATCTCATCCTCGGTCATCCCCTTCTCCTCCTGCCCCCAATCCCTCCCAGCACAGAAGTCTTTTCCAATGAGTCAACTCTTCGCATGAGGTAGCCAAAGTACTGGAGTCTCAGCTTTAGCATCATTCCTTCCAAAGAAATCCCAGGGCTGATAATGGTGTCAAAAAGCTAAACTAATTTCTATTAACTAATTTCTAATAGCTACTTTCTAAAATTGTGTGACGATTAAGGGAAACATTCTTTGGAATATTTCTCCCTAAGACTCAGGTTCCAAAGATAATTAATGATTATCTTAAGATATCTTTAAAATCTTTAAAAATGAACGGTATCAGAGTGTATTTATCACCATTTTTAATGATCATAGTAATAGCTAGCAATGTATAGACTATGAAACTTTAATCCATTATGATGAATTAAAGGAGCTAGTCACAAAAGACTACATACATATTATAAGCTCCCATTTATATGAAATTTTCAGGATAGGCAAGTTAGTATAGTCAGAAAGTAGACTAGTAATTGTTTAGGGCTTATTGGGACAGGTAGAAAAAATGGGAATTGATTATAAATAGGTACACAGATTCTTTCATAGCGTACACGGTAGTCATAGTAGTGAATGCTTAAAAATTACGTGGTAGTCATAGTAGTGATGGTGGCATAAGCCTATGACTTCACTAAAAAAAAATACATTGAATCATACACTTAAGTAGTAAATTGTATGGTACGTGAATTATAGCTCAATAAAGTTGTTTAAGAAATGAGATTTAGGTGAAGACAGTCCATCTTAAAAATGGGAAGACTTTTAATTTTATAGCAAACCCAACAAGATATATTGCTCAACCTGAAATCCAGAGTTGTTTAAAGATATAATGGGTTTCACAGGACATAATGAGCTTCCTGTCTCAAGAAGCATTCAACCATAGGCAAACTGCCTGGCAGGGTGTCAACTGGGGATTTGAGCATAGGATGAGTGTTTAGTTTAGATGACCTTCGGGGATACATTCAATTCCAAGATTCTTATTCAGCAGTTCTGTGATCAGTGTTGCAAGAAGGCCAGGAGAAACTAATGGAATCTAACTTGCATCAGTAAAAGCAGAGTATTAGATCAAAGGAGGTAGAAGTCCCATTGTGATATTTCTGTTCAGGTGTCACTGAGTTGCAAGAGCAGGGTAGATCAGGAGTTTAGGTTTTGTAGATCTCAAAGTGGATATGATTTGGGGGCCTGTTTAAAAATTAAAAACACAAAACTAAATATAAAAATTAGTGGTTAATTAGAATGAAAAAGATCACAGATGCTAAAGCTTGTAAGTGCCACAAATATCACAAAATTCATAATATTTTCCTTAGTTGACATACTTCTAAAAATGTGACTGCAAAGCCTTAGATTACATCTTTAAAACTGAAGTTTTTGAGTTATTTTTTGTAGAGGGAAGAGATAATTCAATCTTCTTAGTATGGTTGGATGAAATGTGTTTTTAGTATATCACTTAAAAATATTTTTTCAGCTTCAAAATTTATTGTCAACTTCAGGAAAACTGTTCTTTAGTTTCTTTCATGTATAAGCTGTTAAGATTTCCTATGCACTAATTTTAATACCCTTTAAACTTCAGTAATACTCACTATCTAGGTTGTCTTCAGTTCACTCAAGTTAGGATGTCAGGAATTGACACAGTAGATAAAGATTCTTGCAAGCCTTTTTTACTCTGGGACTCCTAATGAAAGCTTAACGGTCACAGTGATAACTACAAACACACATGTGAACCCCACTGAACCACTGAAAGATACCCCCAATTAGCCAAACCCAGAAATGCCTATGGCCAGTCCAAAGCTACCTGGCATTTCCACTGGAAGTCTGAAAAGTCAGAGCAACCGTAACCCACTGAGGTTTAACTATCTTACTTTTGCAAGTTTTGCTGTGTAAACACACGGCTCAGTGCCCTCTAGAGGCTGTGGAAGAGGCCCAGGCAAGTGGAGCCCTGAAGCTCTTCACTTCATGGAAAATCCACTTCTGTCAGAGGGTGATTTTTAAAGACAAACTGGCTACAAGGATGCTAAAACCATGCAGCATGAGAAACGGTTGAGGGAAATGGGATTTTTAGCCTGGAGCATGAAAGACCTAGAGGGACATGATTACTGCCCTCAAACATTTGAAGGACTGTCATGTAGACATCTGTCCAGGCAGTCATTCTGAGTAGCTCTGGAGGACAAAACTAAGAATAATGGAAAGAATTTACAAGCGAGGCAATTTCAACCAACGACAAGAAAGAACTTTCTAAACGATTAAAGTTTCTCAAAATGGAGTGAATTGCCTTATGTTGTAATGAGCTCCCTGTTACTTGAAATGATTCACAGAGGTCAAATGACTACCTGTCAAGAAGAGTTCTACAGAAAAGATTTCTACAATGAATAGAAGTTCAGACCAAGTTACAATTCATTTAACTCTTTAATGTACCCAAGAGGTCAGTTTATCAGGAAAAAAAAATAAGACTTCACTGTGTCTATGGTCAGAGTAGTTATTAAGCACATTTAAGAAAGAAATATTATAGAGTTTTCAATGTATATTAAATCATACCTTTGAATTCAAAAGCTAAATGCTATAGAATTATCCAATAATACTTGAGTCTATTTCCAAAATCCCAATCTGTATTTGACATCAGCATACAACCCCATTAATACCATTTATTTGTTCATAAATAATTACTGATTACCTTGCATGTGGCAAATACTATGTTACACTACTGGGCACTAGTGAAAAATGAATAAAACAGGTCATGGTCTCTTCGGATGGCTTATAGTCAAGTTACATTTCTATGTAGGAAAAATTTATGCAGTCAAAAAAGCATATAGTTTATAGAATTTTATTAATCAATATTGTCAAAAGCATGAGCTCTCAGGCCAGACAGCCAGAGTTCAAATCCTAGCTTGCAACCTGTGTAGGCCATTTACTAGTCTCTGAGTAGCTATTTCCTTGTCTATAAAATGAGGATAATACATACTTCAGAGGATTTCCATGAATATAGATGATGTCTGTAAAAGTGCCTGGTAGAATATCTGGCACATATAAACGCTCTGTAAATATTAGCTTTTATGATCATAAATATTATGGCATGCACACAAGCCTTCTCAGTGTTGTATAGCATAAGAGGCTTTAAAAGCAATAAGCTGTAACCTGTGTGTGTTAGTTGCTCAGTTGTGTCCCATTCTTGCAGCCCCATGGACTTCAGCCCACCAGGCTCCTCTGTCCACGGAATTCTCCAGGAGAGAATACAGGAGTGGGTAGCCATTCCCTTCCCCACGTGCATTCTTTACCATCTGGAAGGGTCCAGAAGAGAAACTTACACGTTCCTCAAGTTGCATTTTTTTCTTGAAAAGTTGGCATAGCTGAAATAATTTATCTGAATAAAAACACGTAGTTAAAAATCATTAACAATAAACTACATAAAACCTTTATCAATCACTAAATGGAAAATACATTTTGAGAGAGAGAATTCGTTGTAGTGATCCAGTGTAACAATTAACTCAGTGGTTACAGAATACAGTACTGCTGAGATGAGGCAAAACTGCCCAGTGAAGACTGGGAGGTATTCCTAAAGAAATTGAAATACTTCTTGGTGAGCATCACAGAAACCACTATGTTTTCAGAAACTTTTTCTTTCATTGGCTGCTGTTATTTTAAGGAATCTTAAAAAAAAAAAAAAAAGATTTACTCTTGTATTTTCAGCAGCTGTACGGTTGCCACCTTACATAGGCTGAAGTATGCTTCAGTCAAACAGCTAAAACCATAGGCTTCTGAATGTGGAGGCCACCATGACTGTGTGTAATTGGATTGTAATTGCATTTATTGTAACAAAAATGTCAACTATTTTCATTGATTATATTCATTTCAAATGTTCCCACAAGCAAGGGAGACCCAGAGATGACTACAGAAGGAATTTATCATAAAAAATGAGAAACCACATTCTTCATGAGGTTAGGATTTTGCATTTTTGCATTCAAACACAGGCAAGCTTCATGGGAAGACACAGTACTTATTGTTTCCCATTTCTAGCCATTTTAGCCTGACTTAATGCTTATATGTTCAAATTGTCATTGTAACTTAAGTCATTCCCACACTTTCTTATTTTGTAACTGCTCAGCCTGATCACTTAACACTTTCAGTTCAGTTCAGTCACTCAGTCGTGTCCAACTCTTTACACCCCTATGAATTGCAGCACACCAGGCCTCCCTGTCCATCACCAACTCCCAGAGTTCATCCAAACTCATGTTCATTGAGTCAGTGATGCCATCCAGCCATCTCATCCTCTGTAGTCCTCTTCTCCTCCTGCTCCCAATCCCTCCTAGAATCAGAGTCTTTTCCAGTGAGTCAACTCTTCCCATGAGGTGGCCAAAGTACTGGAGTTTCAGCTTTAGCATCATTCCTTCCAAAGAACACCCAGGACTGATGTCTTTTAGAATGGACTGGTTGGATCTCTTTGCAGTCCAAGGGGCTCTCAAGAGTCTTCTCCAACACCACAGTTCAAAACCATCAGTTCTTCGGCACTCAGCCTTCTTCACAGTCCAACTCTCACACATCCATACATGACCACTGGAAAAATCATAGCCTTGACTAGATGTACCTTTGTTGGCAAAGTAATGTCTCTGCTTTTTAGTATGCTATCTAGGTTGGTCATAACTTTCCTTCCAAGGAGTAAGCGTCTTTTAATTTCATGGCTGCAGTCACCATCTGCAGTGATTTTGGAGCCCCCCAAAATAAAGTCTGACACTGTTTCCACTGTTTCCCCATCTATTTCCCATGAAGTGATGAGACTGGATGCCATGATCTTCGTTTTCTGAATGTTGAGCTTCAAGCCAACTTTTTCACTCTCCACTTTCACTTTCATCAAGAGGCTTTTAGCTCCTCTTCACTTTCTGCCATAAGGGTGGTATCATCTGCATATCTGAGGTTATTGATATTTCTCCTGGCACTTTTGATTCCAGCTTTTGCTTCTTCCAGCCCAGCATTTTGCATGATGTACTCTGCATATAAGTTAAATAAGCAAGGTGACAATATACAGCCTTGATGTACTCCTTTTCCTATTTGGAACCAGTCTGTTGTTCCATGTCTAGTTCTAACTGTTGCTTCCTGACCTGCATATAGGTTTCTCAAGAGGCAGGTCAGGTGGTCTGGTATTCCCATCTCTTTCAGAATTTTCCACAGTCAAAGGCTTTGGCATAGTCAATAAAGCAGAAATAGATGTTTTACTGGAACTCTCTTGCTTTTTCCATGATCCAGCGGATGCTGGCAATTTGATCTCTGGTTCCTCTGCCTTTTCTAAAACCAGCTTGAACATCAGGGAGTTCATGGTTCATGTACTGTTGAAGCCTGGCTTGGAGAATTTTGAGCATTACTTTACTAGTGTGTGAAATGAGTGCAATTGTGCGGTAGTTTGAGCATTCTTTGGCATTGCTTTTCTTTGGGACTGGAATGAAAACTGACCTTTTCCAGTCCTGTGGCCACTCTGAGTTTTCCAAATTTGCTGGCATATTGAGTGCAGCACTTTCCCAGCATCATCTTTCAGGATTTGAAACAGCTCAACTGGAATTCCATCACCTCCACTAGCTTTGTTCTTAGCGATGCTTTCTAAGGCCCACTTGACTTCACATTCCAGGATGTCTGGCTCTAGGTGAGTGATCACACCATCATGATTATCTTGGTCATGAAGATCTTTTTGTGCAGGGCTTCTCTGGTGGCTCAGAGGTTAAAGCATCTGCCTGGAATGCAGGAGACCTGCGTTCAATCCCTGGGTTGGGAAGATCCCCTGGAGAAGGAAATGGCAACCCACTCCAGTACTCTTGCCTGGAGAATCCCATGGAGGGAGGAGCCTGGTAAGCTACAGTCCATGGGGTCACAAAGAGACACTACTGAGTGACTTCACTTTCACTTTCTGTGTATTCTTGCTTTAACACTTTGGCTAGACTGAAATCCTTCAGCAACCTGTATTTCGGTCTCAATCATTACAGTCAGCTTTCCCTAAATTGATTCTGTTTTTAGTCAAACTTTCCAATTGCAATGAACAGAAACCCAACTGAAACTTAGTATTAATACAACTGAATTTATTAGCTCAGGTACAGGAGTGCTAGTTTCAGTTATAGTGTAGTCTAGGGGCTCAGAGAAGGCAATGGCATCCCACTCCAGTACTCTTGCCTGGAAGATCCCATGGATGGAGGAGCCTGGTAGGCTGCAGTCCATGGGGTTGTGAAGAGTTGGACACAACTGAAGTGACTTATCAGCAGCAGCAGGGGCTCAGGCTATGTCTTCAGGTCTCTCTCCATCAACTACCTCTTCTTTCCTGTGGGTTGGGGTTTAATTCCAGTGCTCTTACATACAGAAGTTCCTGCTTCTGTTTCCTCAGTGTTGAGATTTGGAAGTGAGCTTCTTTGGAAATTAAGGATGAGGTAGGGTTATCTTGAGGTAGAATGAGTTTGCAAGAAGGATACTTCTTAAAAGAAAAACAGGGAAGTTATATTAAAAGAGTATTTACATCAAAAAAATAGGGCAGTGATTCTCAAATTAGAATGTGCTTCAGAATCGCCTAGAGGGCTTGTAAAAATGATTCCTAGGTCAGATCCCCAGAGTTTCTGACCTTAGTGACTGGGTTGAGAATAGGGCGTTTTTAACAAGTTCCTGATGATGGTCTAAGGGCCACACTAGGAGAGATGCTACTATAGGAAAAAAACTGGTTGTATAGAACATCAGATGCTCACTATTTTTTTCAGATGTTCCTATGCTTTGTGGCTTGATCTGTTGCCTCAGATTAGAGCTTGCATTTTTGCCCTTAATCCTATAGAACAATGGTCACTTTGTTGGTGCCCTAGGCAAACTCTTGAGATTGTTACTATCTGTGGAATCATTTACCAAAGTTATAACTATTTCACTCAATATTTAATTTAACAAATCTGTGCTGAGCCACTCTGACTCGCAATACTTTTTTTTTTTAGGCTTAAAGCAACAACTTATTTAGTTGCAATTTATGATTTTGTGGGTCAGGAATTCTGGCAGGGCTAGTCTGGGTGATTCCTCTGCTCAACATAATCATCCGGGGTAACCCACTGGTTTTTACCTGGTGGCTGGTCTCACTTGGAAAAGCTAAGACAGCTTTACCCTCATGCCTGGCAAATTAGGGAGGATGACTCTAAAGCTGGCTCACCCAGACTCTTTTGCACTCCATGTAATTGTAGGCCCTTTCGACATGGTCCAGGGCTCCCAGAAACCAAGGCTAGACCTGGAACTGGCATAGCATCACTTCACTGTTCAGAGCCAGCATTGGCCAATTTTCAAGGCAAGGAGACAAAAACTCCTCCTATTGATGGGAGAAATGTCAAAGAATTTGTGGCCATCTTTTCTCTTCAGTTCAGTTCAGTTCAGTTCAGTCGCTCAGTCGTGTCCGACTCTTTGTGACCCCATGAATCGCAGCACACCAGGCCTCCCTGTCCATCACCAACTCCCAGAGTTCACTGACTCACGTCCATCGAGTCCGTGATGCCATCCAGCCATCTCATCCTTGGTCGTCCCCTTCTCCTCCTGTCCCCAGTCCCTCCCAGCATTAGAGTCTTTTCCAATGAGTCAACTCTTCGCATGAGGTGGCCAAAGTACTGGAGTTTCAGCTTTAGCATCATTCCTTCCAAAGAAATCCTAGAGCCGATCTCCTTCAGAATGGACTGGTTCAATTTCCTTGCAGTGCAAGGGACTCTCAAGAGTCTTCTCCAACTACTACAATGCAAATACCAGAGTTCTACTCCCAGAAATTCTGACTTAGTAGGTGTATGGTGAGGTTCAAGATTCTGCATTTTAAAAACCATCAGGTTTTATGCAATAAAAAGTAACTACTACTTTATAGAAATGATACTAAATAATATGACAACTTTTGTAGGTGAGTTTTTTGTTGTTGTTGTTGTTGTGTTTATTAAAGAGCTTAGACTAATACATATAGGAAAAGTCAACAGTGATTTTTCAGTGATTTTTGTCCAGCTTACCTGTTAAATATCTTCTACATTATATAAAATATGTCAGTATATGTGTCATATTTAGATAAAAGTAAATAAGAAATGGTATTGGAATTCTAATTCAGAAGCTTACATTCTTGAAGTATCTACCACAAATGCTTTTGTTCTCATAATTAACAAGGCTTTCACAATTAGCATACTGTCAGATATAGGTTTGTATTGAACAACATAGTGCCTTTTAAATAGCATGAAAAATTAAAGTGGGATTTTTTGTTGAGATTAAAGGCATTTGAGGCATATGGCTTAGAACATCTCTAACACATGCATAGATAAGATATAAGAATTTAAGGAAATTGAACTTTCTTATCTTATTTGAAAGCATAAGTTAAATCTCTAAATTGTCCTTTATTCCAAGATGAACATTGGAGGACTTTGTTTGCCTGAGGCTGACTTTTTAAGGCTGAGAGAATTCTATGCCTCGTCTTGAAGTTTTCTTCAAGTCAAATTTTTATGCAAGGTGATGATTGAAACTTCTAAACATCAAGATGAGTTCCTAGGGAGTCAAAACAGATTATATTTGAACTCATTTGCTAATAAAAAATAGTTAATGAGTATATGGACATATAGCATTTTTCTATTTGAGAGCCAGTAGAAGGCAACAGCACCTCACTCCAGTACTCTTGCCTGGAAAATCCCATGGATAGAGTAGCCTGGTGGGCTACAGTCCATGGGGTCGCTGAGAGTTGGTCACGACTAGTGACTTCACTTTCACTTTTCACTTTTATGCACTGGAGAAGGAAATGGCAACCCACTGCAGTGTTCTTGCCTCGAGAATCCCAGGAATGGCAGAGCCTGGTGGGCTGCCGTCTATGGGGTCACACAGAGTCGGACACGACTGAAGCGACTTAGCAGCAGCAGCAGAGGGAATAGTTAACCCTCATTCAAAACTTCTTTGAGCAAAGCCACTACACAGAACCTAAGAACAAATGTGTTATGATCAAACTGGCTCAGCTCTCAACCCTCTGTCTATCACCTCAGCTCAGCCAGCCACCCACGTGCCTTTGCTATGGGTCACAGGAGACCTGTGAATAATAGTCTTGGTAAAAACCCTGAAACACCTTTCCTCTGCCAGATCCCCTGTTTATCTCTGGAACCCTGATACTTGGAGCCCTTATTCTATACCCTTTGTTCCCAGCAGAAGTGTTTTTCTCAGGCCATCCTTGGTACCTTCCAAGCTTAACCAGGCTCTATGTTTCTTTCTATCGTACACAAATTCCGCCTTTATGGATGCATATGGAACGTTTTGAATGAGTCACTTTTTTTGGTCCTGGTATGGTTACTGGATTGTTTCAACAAATTGGTGAACTTCTGAACATCACACAGAAGGTATATTGACAAAGTTGCATCTTACTGACTCTGTGGGCTTCTAGGCATATCTTTCTTTCTTTTTTTTTTTTTTTTAAATATTATTCTGAAACCCTTTCACAAAGTTCAAACACCAGACAGCTGTTCAGTACCAGGCATTTGGCAAATCTATGGTCTTAAAACAGGCTGGTGGCTCTGTAGTCCCTACTCTCTCCCAAGCTTCTCTACCCATTCTAGAGAAGCAGGCAAAATAGCACTTATGGTGACTTTCTTCAGATCATATATATGCGACATACATATGCAATGGCCAGAATTGTACTTGTCTCAGATAATGAGTACACACCTGAAATGGTTACCATATTTGATTCAACTATAATAATACGTCCAGATTCCACTCTATTTTTTTCTTTAAGGAAATGAGAAATTAAGAATAGGTGTGAGATCAAGAGTGCTAAAGGACACACACGATCCTCAGGTGCTTTGTCCTCATTAAATATATTTTTAAAGTGCTTCTATAAATGTCATGAAGTTATAAAGATAATTGTTTGTCTTGGAGTCCTCTTGGGAGCTGAGGACAAGTGATTTTAGTGAAGAATAGACAATGTATTTGAAAATCATCTACAGATGATTCCATGGCAAAAGTAGCATGACAACTGCTGAAAATTTCCATGCACATATAGATGCCATTCTGCTGCTCCTGCTTTTCACACATGGAGCATCAAACAAAACCAAACCCTGGGGACATGCAGACACAGAGTGAAAAGGACTTCAGGGACTGCTGGCACCTCGGTGCAATTTATTAGAGCATAAAACCTTCCTGGATAGGCAGTGCTACTTTAGGGACTAAACCAATACTTCTAAATGAAAAATTAAGAAAGGCTATTATGAATAGACAAGGGGAATCATGAGGAAAGAAGAATTAATTTTTAAAAGAAAACCCCAAATTCATTACGGGTTTGTAGCTTGCTGTATTTTTCCATGGTCCTCAGTTTTAACCAGTTTAGTGTAAAATAAATTTTACAAGCTTTGGTTGGGGAATTAACATGACCAAAAAGAAATTGGCTTTAGTACATTCCTAAGCCTTCCAATTTCAACTTAAATCAAGGCATCTTGTCCAGTCATGTTTTAATCACTTTTTAAGATGAATTATGCATGTGCAATAGACTTGAACAGTCTTCTGTGCCTAAATTATGTTTGCAAACTCTGTTGCAGTCTTATTTAATTGCATTAAATACTTTAAATTATTTATTTTTCCCCTTTTTCCAAGGAGGTTTCTTGACTCTATTCTAACTCTTTGATGCTTTCTAACTTTCTATAACCATTCACAGCTTACTAGAGTAGACAAGCATGAAATTAATGCTGTGTAGTAGTAATTCACTAATGCCAAGAAAGTTTGTTGCTTGATTATTAGGTAACACTGCTAGCATTTCAGATCCTGATTTTTCTTGAGTGGAATGTGGCCAGAAGTTTATAACTCTTGAACCAAATAATTTTAGTTTTATGAACAAATACAGGACTTGTTTGGGTTTTTTTCTAATATTGGTGGGGGAGGATTACATGATAATTGTTTAAGCAAAAAGAGCTCCATTTATTTTTTATCTTCAATTATATATTTAGGAAACATGTTTTTAAATTATTTTGTTGTTGTTGGTTTCTTTACTAAATGTCTCTCTGACTGAAGCCCAACTGTAGGTTCAAATGACTTAGTCCTTGTGTATATCATCAATAAAACTATCACTTGGGGTATTTAGCCACAGCTTTTTTCTTTTTTGGCAATATCTTCAAACACTTTCTTCACAGTGATTCCAGTCATGCAAGTGACTGTTGATAAGGTAAAATTATCAGGACAAACATTTCTGAACCTACTGTGGAAAAATCACACAGACTGTCTTTGTAAGCAGCTCTGATAATTTCCTTTCTGGTGCCTGAAATTTCCTAAATAAATGTCACTTTGTAATGAGACCTTCTTTGATCTCCAGACTGTTCCTTTAAAAATCGTAGTCTGGAATCCTAGCATATGTAGTCCTTGAACTGTTGATGCAACTTGATTGTTATATAGAAATTTTAATTTTGGTGTAAATGTTACCTTTGAAATATCAAAGTGTAATAGGCTTTGTTATCTGTTAAAAGAATTGAGTTACATGTATCTTAGTGACCTGACCCTCGGAGAAGGCAATGTCACCGCACTCCAGTACTCTTGCCTGGAAAATCCCATGGATGGAGGTGCCTGGTGGGCTGCAGTCCATGGGGTCGCTGAGGGTCGGACATGTCTGAGCAACTTCACTTTCACTTTCATGCATTGGAGAAGGAAATGGCAACCCACTCCAGTGTTCTTGCCTGGAGAATCCCAGGGACAGGGGAGCCTGGTGGGCTGCCGTCTATGAGATCACACAGTGTCAGGCACAACTGAAGTGACTTAGCAGCAGCAGCAGTGACCTGACCACTAAATGACAGGCCACTCACTAGAACTATTATTATTATACCTGGCAGGACCCCATAAACAAGAGGGCTGGATACAAGAGGGCATTGAAAATATTTCAATCTCCTAGTTTCAAACTTTCTGGAGTCATAGAATCTATAACTCCCAGTTGATCAGGGAGCTTCTCTTTTCTTCCCATTGTGTCTTAGGAAGACTCAGGTCAGTATTTGGGTTTTCAATTTCTCTTGTCAGTGTATAAAGGTCCATGTGCTTAGAGGAAAAACAATGCAACTCCATCTACTTCTGTTTTTAACTTTAAAAATTAACCTTCAGCCACACTTGTATATAGACACACAGCCTAAATATCCCTACTATAGTAATTTTGTTAGTTTTTGGTCTTTCTGGAAAGACAATCTTGGAATTCACAAGCCTGGAAAACTAATATTTTCTTATATATTGTAGTATCACAGAACTTGATTCATAGTCACTCATGTGTTAATTTTTTTTACCAAAGCCCCCCATTGTGAGACTGAGAAATGAGACATTACCCTATGAGGCAAAATAAACACACATGGACAGAAAAACTTTGTAACTGTATAGAAAGTATAAGATAAGGGAATGGATCAAAGTCCAAGATGATGCTACAGAAGTGGAATCATCATAGGAAAAACAGAATAGTTGGAAATCAGAGTATGTTTTAGAAGTATGTTTAACTTGATAGAAAAATATTACATATTTAAAATTGTAAATAACTTTAAAAATTATGGAGTTAACTAACATCCCTTTGTAGACAAAGAGTTTGAAATTCATAGATTTTAAGTGGCATTTTAAAAACTCAGTAGTTAATAATGAATTCAGAACAATAGCATAGAATTTCTGACTCTGGATCTAGCTTTGTGTTATAGTTTAATGTGTCTTCTTTTGAGTTTCGTATGACAAAGAAGCCTTTAGAGATATTCAAGATGCTACTTGAAATATGGAACTGGAGTTAATGTGCTGCCTAAAATACACAAAATAGAGAAAATAAAGCAAATCAGTAAACCATGAGGAGCACTAATAAAATGGTGAAAATATAAGACAAAAACAGTAGCTGCAGGGAAGAATAAAAATTCAAAGTAGCAATGCTATTAAAAGAAATTATAGAAAGAAGTAATTAAGAACTTGACCTCTAGAAACAGAAAGAATAATGTTAAGTTGTGTACCACTTAGTTGTTGAATAATGTTAGTCTGCTCTTAAACTGAAATATAATATCCTGGTCTATTAAATAGCATAGACACAGTATCTACCTCAAATACTGTTATGAACATACATGGTTAAAAATGTACAATTAGTACATTGTCCCATAAAAAATTTTATACATTGTGATTATGACTATTATTAGCTAATCTGGAGGCCAAGAGGTTAGTAGTTTTTAATGAACATAGTGATATTAAATGGTAACATGAAGGTTTGAGAAATAATCCCACTAAATTTTTAAATATAGGAAGTTTGGGCCATTTTTAACCAGTAAGAGTCAGTTTAAATAAAAATTCAGTTGTATTGTTACTTTTAGAAAAGAGAAAAAAAAATTGTAGCTTTAACCTTAGGTATATTTTGAAAAGATTACTAATGTGTTGTGTAAAATAGATGAGGCATCTATATTTCACTTCTAAGTGGCATGTATTTACCTAAAAATCTTAGTGGATGTGTTTTTTCAAGTCATGAAACAAGTACTGCTTCAGTTCAGTTCAGTTGCTCAGTCGTGTCCAACTCTTTGCGACCCCATGAATCGTAGCACGCCAGGCCTCCCTGTTCATCACCATCTCTCGGAGTTCACTCAGACTCACGTCCATCGAGTCCATGATGCCATCCAGCCATCTCATCCTCGGTCATCCCCTTCTCCTCCTGCCCCCAATCCCTCTCAGAATCAGAGTCTTTTCCAATGAGTCAACTCTTTGCATGAGGTGACCAAAGTACTGGAGTTTCAGCTTTAGCATCATTCCTTTCAAAGCACATTCAGACTGATCTCCTTCAGAATGGACTGGTTGGATTTCCTTGCAGTCCAAGGGACTCTCAAGAGTCTTCTCCAACACCGCAGTTCAAAACCATCAATTCTTTGGCGCTCAGCCTTCTTCACAGCCCAACTCTCACATCCACACATGACTACTGGAAAAACCATAGCCTTGACTAGACGGACCTTAGTCGGCAAAGAAATGTCTCTACTTTTGAATATTCTATCTAGGTTGCTCATAACTTTTCTTCCAAGGAGTAAGTGTCTTTTAATTTCATGGCTGCAGCCACCATCTGCTTTATATACCTTATCTGATGACAGAATTTTTTAAAAAAAACTGTATATGCTGCTGCTGCTAAGTCACTTCAGTCATGTCTGACTCTGTGCGGCCCTATGCTCTGCAGCCCACCAGGCTCCATGGGATTTTCCAGGCAAGAGTACTGGAGTGGGGTGCCATTGCCTTCTCCAGTATATGCTGCTAGATCCATCTTAATATTAAAGAGACAAATTCCTGGGTCCTTAGAATTATATCATGCTATAGACTGTTGGTGTCACTCCCAAATTTGTTAAATCCTAACTCTCAATGTGATGGTATTTCAAGGTAGGGCTTCTGGGAACTGATTAGATCATGTGGACAAAGCCCTCATTAATACAATTTGTGCCTTATAAAATCAGTGCCCAGGGACTTATGTTTGACCCACTCCAGTATTATTGCCTGGAAAATCCTGGTGGGCTACGGTCCACGGGGTCACAAAGAGTTGGACACGACTGAGTGACTTAACTTTCACTTCAGTCTAGGGTAATGTTGTTAAAGCAGCCCGGATAGACTAAGACATAACATGAGTAGACGCGGACACAACTGTAGCTTATCCTGGTGTTGTGCATTTGGTTCTTCTGCCTACTAATGTGCAAGGAACATGTGATCACAAGCATGGAGGACAGACTTTGGGAGACCTTTTTCTTCAGATTTATAATAAAACACTTTAATATTAAAAAAGTCATACCAATTTAAGCACCAAAAGTAAGAAAGACATTTTTAGTTATTGAAAAGTAACCCTGAGGGAAATTGGAACTTACTGGCTCTATTTTTGGATGGTCAATACATATATATAAAGATTCCAAACTTGTATGAAAAAGAACATTTGTCACTTTATTAGATGTCACTAGCCCATGTTTTCCTTATTTTTCAGCCTCATTAAAATGCCTTCTGAGGTGTCCTTGCCCCACACAAGCACATTGTGCCTTCAGATATTTGTTCACGCTCTGTGGCTTTTCTCTCATCTACCACTGAAAGGAAAATCAAATTTGCTGTCTATCCAATGTTTAAGTATTAAATCAGATATTCTTGGTTACAAAGTTCAGAAGGATGTTCTGTAAAGAAAAGTATCATGTTATGTAGCTATGTTAGAAAAGTCTGTGTTATGGGATTGCTTTTAAGGAAAAATGGGATTATTATGAGGTCTTCAATATATTTTAGTAACTGAGGCTTTGCTTGGATATAATGTAATTTAACACTGCCTTCTATTGAAAGTAATACATTATGAAAGAAGTTACACAATGAGATCCCACTGAAATGAATGTGGTCTAATTTTAAAATGACCCTCTGTAATACAAATTATAGACCAAAGATTTAGCCATTAAAAGAATTGGAGAAAGAATGGATATGCTGCTGCTAAGTCACTTCAGTCGTGTCCGACTCTGTGCGACCCCATGGATGGCAGCCCACCAGGCTCCCCTGTCCCTGGAATTCTCCAGGCAAGAACACTGGAGTGGGTTGCCATTTCCTTCTCCAATGCATGACAGTGAACAGTGAAAGTGAAGTTACTCAATTGTGTCCAACTCTTAGCGACCCCATGGACTGTAGCCCACCAGACTCCTCCATCCATGGGATTTTCCAAGAAGAATGGATATATGTATCACTGAATCACTTTGCTGTACACATGAATCTAACATAATACTGTAAATCAGTTATACTTCAATATGAGATTAAAATTCTAATTTAGACTATTATAGAAAAAATTAATGCTAATGCAAAAGAGCATAAATGGGAAAAAACTGAAAAATAATCAATAAAAGACTATAAGTAGCACGTTGCATATAAAAAATACAGATTGTTAAAAGTTCATTTAATCTTGGGTACTTCTAAACATTTAGCACCTTTATGCTGCTGCTGCTAAGTTGTACATTGATGTTAATTTGGAAATAAATTGGATTAAAATAAAACCTTTTTTTAGTTCTATAATGCAGAAAATTGTTACATTAATAAATTTTTACTTCAAAGATCTGTTCTAGTGTTATAGCATTTTGAAATTCAATAAAAATGTTCTCAGAAAGGATTTTATGAAGACAGTATATAGACTCATCTATCAACTGCTTCATGTAGACATATAAGTAATAAAGGTATAAGGATTAGAATCTGTTTTTAATAACAGCCATATATTTAACTAAAAGGGAAGATCCAAAGAGTGGACATGTTCATTTAGAGCTTTGGAAGAGTACTATAAAAAATGATTCTTAGACTTTAACTATGCCAAGTAAGAAAATTTACTCCTCCTTCATACATGCCACTTATAATTTAATTTTAGGTGTTCTGCTTGGTGGGTATTTGAAAATAAAGTTTGACAAAATTTATGGCTTCAAATTTAATCCAATACTACTGTGACCTATGTCCTGAAAATAAGAGTGAAAGATGTAAATTGACTTCCTCTTTAAGTTAAGGAATGAGTGGCACATTTCCTAGTAATAATAAATAGGGAAAATTTAACCCACCCAGAAAGCAGATTGGCTATGTTATTAATAATGAGTTCTCATTAATATAATACTTAAGTTTTGCAACTCTATGAATGTGTGACTTTCACTTTAAAATAATTTTAGAAAATTTTTGCAAAGCAATTCAATATCTTGATATAAACAATTTTTATTAAGAAGTAACAAAAATCTTAAGTGTCTATAAGATACTCTAGTCAAGTTTTAGTCCGACCTATAGTGCCTTGTAGTATCTACCAATATCTAAACTATTCAGAACACAAGGAAGTATTTTCTCAAGATGGCATGTTGTTCCACTACCAATTTAGAGAAGGTGGTTATTAGAAGGCCTCTTGGAGAAAAGCTGGAAGAGCAAGGTGGGTTACCAAAGGTGATAGCCACACCCTTCATGCATTCTTTCGAACCTCCTTTGAATGAGACACATAAGGGTAGTGGAGAAAATTAATAAAAATCTTGAAATAAAACTTGTAAATTTGAAAGTTCATTGATACATCAACCTTTCAGAATCCTTTAGACTCAAGTCAAAGATATTTTGATTCTCTCCTTCCCATGCTGTATTCTCGCTGTGATGTTTTCCGCAGTTTTGAGAGCAAGTCAGATATTAGGTGCTGAGCTTGAATCAGACTGCGATTGGGGTGATACTGTGTCATTGTTATGGTTCCAAGTCAGTGATGCAAACATATGAGAATACTGGAAATCAGAAGGAAGTTATAATATTACCATCTTCATTTTAATCCGGGCTTTTCTGAAGATTTTTGGTGGAATATATTCTTAGTCACTCAGTCATGTCTGACTCTTTGCAACCCCAAGGACTGTAGCCCACCAGGCACCTCTGTCCATGGGGATTTTTCAGGCAAGAATACTGGAGTGGTTTGCCATTTCCTTCTCCAGTGGATCTTCCTGACCCAGGGATTGAACCCGGGTCTCCTGCATTGCAGGCAGATTTTTACCAGCTAAACAATGAGAGAAGCCTTTTGGTAAAATAACAACATGTAAAGGGGATTTTGGCAGTTTCTTTCTTTTTGTGGAACAGAGCAGAGGGTAAAACAACTCATCTGATTCAAAGAGAAAATAAAAATAGCAGTTGAGACAGTTCCAACTTGCTCTGATGACCCTCACTCACAAGGGTCAGGTAGGCTCCTCGTTACAACTTGCCACAGGACACTGGAGTCTGTTTATTTGAACATATCATATCAAAATGACATATCAGAATTGCCTCAATATTGTTTGTTGTCTTAGGAAGTAGAAAGGTAAACCCAGCCTCAAAGAGACTGGTATCCCTATTCATCTAAACATTGTCATTATATCTAATATCTCTTTAAAACCGAGCAGCCAGTTTTTTGACAAAAAAATTAGATTTTTGTGGGGGAAAAGAGAAATATTCACAGCTAACAGAATGTAAGCTGAGAGAACCAACATAGAATTTCAAGTATTGTCTTGCTATTCTGCCTCAATGCTTCTTGGCAAGGATAACTTATTGTCAAAGACATTTCCACTGAACTCTCACAACATAAATTGAATAACCACAAGAATGTTAACTTGATCCCTAACTGTAAAAGTGTAATTGTTGATTTAACATATTTTAGACAAAGTTATTAAATTTTATCTACTCTTCAGGTATTAACAAATATTGTAACCCAAAGAAACCGGGGTTTACAGACATGAAAGATGGTTTTAGCAGCCATTTGAATTTTTCTGCCAAAGTTGGGTAAATACAAGATGTCTTCTCTTAAGTAATATCTTGCAGAGAAGTTTTCTTCCAGAATGCTAAACATAATGTCAGCTTAGCCAACAATGCCAAGTGCCTGTTGTGTGCCCGGTATTGTTAGAATCACTGAGGGAAAGACAAAAGATTTGAAAACGATTGTAACCACTGCTCATTAAGGACCTACACACTTTGCCAGCAGCAGGCATTCTGCATGGTGGCACCACTAACAGCCTTTGCAAAGTTAAGTTACAGGGACTAGAAAGTTTATGTTGGTAAAGGGTTAAGAGAAAGCTCAGGTTCTAAAACCCAAAGGGATCTATACCTCTTACACTCGTCATCATTATGAGTAAAGTGGAGAATGTTAGAATGGAAAGAAGAGATAGAATTTGTCCCAGTTCTCCTTCACCCTAGAGTGTCCACATAGAGCAGGGAGGACAGACAGATCCAAGATATAGTGGCTGGAGTGAAATATCCAAAAGTTGTGGGCTGGAAGCTTCCAGTAGTCAGATTGTGTTTAACTGAGGTGAACTTAAAATATAAAGAAAGTCTCAGAAATATCTTTCTCTATAAGTCTCTGCTCATTATACAAATCTGAGCTAGACTTAAAGTAGTGACTCATTGCAGCTCTTCAATTAGGCTCTGTTCTAAAGAAGGATATTCAGCTGCAGACTCTGCTAGCTCTGCAAAGTTCCAGGCTTATATTAACAAGTTGCTCTTTGGAGTATCTTCTGAAGTGATACATTCACTAAGTATATACAGGAACACAGTGAAAAATCAATAAGGCTTCTCTCTACAGTATATACTACACTTTTTAAAAGAGGTTTTCTTCTTTCTTTGACATCAAGTTTCTAAACCTAAGAAATAGTAATGTATGACTTAGATATAATCAATAAATTTTCAATTTCTTCTAAAAATAGCTAGAGTTAATACTATAAAAATTCAGAAAACTGCCCTCATAGTGAAAATAAATCTCAGAATTTCCTATAGGCTTCACCCCTTGCAAACACAAAGTCCTATAACTTGGCTGAGAAAGGCTTATTGAAAAATCACATACTGACCCTAACACATTTACAGTGAAGATGACTTTGGCTGTAGAATGATTTTTTTCTGGTGGTAAGGAGGAGGATAGGTGTTGTCTTTCATTCCATGGTGTCTCAAAGATATCTCAGTCTTGAATAACTCAACCAGTATTTATTGAAAACAAATGAACTAGCATTTTATTCACTTCTCACTTACTATCTAATTGGCAAGATAAAACCATGAAACAATTTAGAAAAGTAAATAGCATAGCTTCCAAGGACTTTCTCAGAAGGACAAAGAAAAGGCAAGTCAGCATAATCTAGAAGAGTTGGCAAAGATTTAAGAAGGCTTGGAGCTACAGTTGGTCTCAAAGATTGAGTGGAACTTGAGTAAACGAAAGTGGAAACAGAAGGAAAAGAATTTTAAAGAAGGAGAGTAATAAGATTTTTGAGTATGCAAATAGTCATGCTATTAGAAGTGGAGGAATGTGAAGAAACTGGCCCGAGTGGGGAGTCCAAGTAGTTGGGTAAATAAGTGAAGCCAGGTTAGAGGTCTTGAAACTTGGAGTAGTTTCGGAATTTAGAATCGATACCACAAGAAGTAGAAAGTGTTGTAGACCATTGAGTTATTTGTTGTCATTCAGTCACTAATTCATGTTTCTTTGCAACCCCATGAAGGACAGCATGCCAGGCTTCCCTGTCCTTCACTATCTCCTGGAGTTTACTCAAATTAATGTCCATTGAGCTGGTGATGCCATCCACCATCTCATTTTCTGTCACCCCCTTCTTCTGCCCTCAATCTTTCCCAGCAACAGGGTCTTTTCCAATGAGTTGGCTCTTGGCATCAGGTGGCCAAACTATTAGAGCTTCAGCATCAGTCCTTCCAATGGATTTCAGGATTGATTTCCTTTAAGATTCACTGGTTTGATCTCCTTGCTGTCCAAGGACTCTCAAGAGTCTTCTCCAGCACCATAATTGGAAAGCCTCAATTCTTCAGCACTCAGCCTTTTTATGAGCCAGCTCTCACATCCATAAATGACTACTGGAAAAACCATAGCTTTGACTATATGGACCTTTGTTGGCAAAGTGATATCTCTGCTTTTCAATACACTGCCTAGGTTTGTCATAGCTTTTCTTTCAAGGAAACGCCTTTTAATCTCGTGGCTGCAGTCACCATCCATGGTGATTTTGGAGCCCAAGAAAGTAAAATCTACTATTCTTTCCACACTTCCCCCATCTAGTCCTCAGAATTTAGAATTGATACCATTAGAGATAGAAAATATCGTAGATCCTTGAGCTATAGAATAATGCTGTCTACTTATGTGCCTTCATGTGCTTTCGTCCTCTACTTGAGCCCCAAGTAATGGATGGGAGGGATGGACGTTCAGTCTTGAGTCACAGAAAGTTGGGTTGGACCTAGTAGACAGAAGAAGCAGAAAGTTCTGAGGTGAAGTGCAACAAAAAGGGGAGAAAGTACAGTACAAGAAGTGGGGTTTTAGACACTGACTCGTATTCCAACTTCAACATTTTCAGGTTATGTACTGGGGAGAAGGAGGCTAAACTTTTCTATGTCTCAGTTCTCTTATTTTGAAGATGGAAATAAATTATTTTAGATTTTAATGAGAATATTAAAAATTATACATGATACCTATTATAGTATCTGGAATCAAGCACACACAAACATCTTTCTTAACCTTGCTGGAGATCTTTCAAAATCTACTAGAATGACAGTACTCTTGGGCAGACTGTGGTAGTATTGAGAGAGAGAGAGAAAGAGAGAGAGAGAGAGAGTGTGTGTTAATCCCTCAGTTGTGTCTGACTCTTTGCAACCCCTTGGACTGTAGTCAGCCAGGCTTCCCTGTCCATGGGATTCTCCAGACAAGAATGCTAGAGTGGGTTGCCATCCCCTCCTCCAAGTATTTTGAGTAACACATCAGAAAGAACAAAATTAAGTAACATAAATAATTCCATGAGAAAAACTAGAAGGGAAAGATGGAGGAGGGTCAGAGGAAATTGATCTATAAGTTAGCCTAGGATGGACTTTGAAAAGAGTTAGAATTGGGAAGTGAAGTATTGCCAGTTTCTCCTCTTTATCTCAAGGTCTTAGTTCGTTAAAGTCACGAATCCATCTTTGAAGTTGAATTCTCTGCCAGAAGTTGTTATATTGACAGTGATAGCCCCGAACAGTTTAATTTTCTCATCCAGTTTGAATACAGTTTCTCACTCAGTCTTGCCCACGCGCTGAAAAAGATTAGAATCTGTTCCTCAGCCTCCCATAAAGAATTTTGTCAAAAATATTTCCTCAGGTCTGAGAAGACTCTGCAGGTAGTCGATAAACAGAATCAGTTCCTGCCTGATTTTCCACACTGAAGTCTTTCCCATAGGAATAAATTAAAATCTCAGTGCTGCTTTTTTTTTTTTTTGGTTGCTTTTTTCTTTTGTGAATGTGGTATCTAGATCAAGTCATGTTTTATTTGAAAAGATCATATTTTTGAAGTGAATAGTGAAGCTTGTTTAGATTCCAGCACCTCTTCCTTTGTTTCAAATGTTGGACGGGTTGTGTTCAGGTGTTAGAGAGCAGAAAGAGGCTTTGTATGCTCACAATGACCTAGTATTGATTAGCTTGAATTTTCTCAGGTATTTATTTAAGCATTTCCTCACTTCAAAATTTCAGCTGGGATGCAGCAGATGAACCTGACAAATTGTTGTAAAGTATTATGCCTCTGGTCTGAATATAATCACAACTAAATGTCTTTAAATATGACCCTTTTTGTGAGCTGCAAAGCTGCTTACCCTGCAGAATTAACTGGTATGTTACTTAAAGGCCTATCTTTGTTAGGAAATGGGTTGACTTGGGAGCAATATCAAATTAGATTGAGGAACAGTAAAGATTGGATTACTGAAGCGTCATTCTCAAAGTTCCTATTAATCCAAACTATTTAACAAATTACAATATATGTGTTTGTAATTAATGAGATCTGTGAAAGTATATACACTTTGACTTGTCTTCCTTTTGTAGAAGTAGCTTAATTCTCATTTCTCTGATAGAAGTGGCTCCCCTCCAAATATGTATTTTCTCTCCCATTCTGTTTTTTCACATTTCAAATACCAGATAAACTCAGTTCTGACAATATAATGTTATAGAATCATATATTTAATGCCAAACAACTCAGTCTCCACATTAAGAAGTTAAAGCTGAGTCAGCTTAAGTGATATATTGACAATGTGAAACTGGTTAGTGGCAAAATAGATAATGGATCCCAGTCCTCTTGAATCCCAAGGGTCTTGACGAGTTTCCCATCTCATTGTATTATCTTCGCTAGGCCAGACAACTGAAAAAAATATAGAGAGTGCTGGTTTACAGAGGAATTATTTTTAACACATGGCATTAGAAGATGTTGTAGTATATGAGAATCCCTCTGCCCCCAAAGATGAGCCTGTGTGGTGCCATCCATGGGATCACAAAGTGTTGCACATGACATCGTGACTGAACATCAACACAACTACTCCCAAATATCTGCTGTATAGTGTATATTTTTGCCTGAAAATATTTTTCAAACATGATGCAGCTATACAAAAGCTGCTTTTAAAATACTGCATTCTTTAAAAATAAATAAACCTCTAGCACTTTAGCAAGAATTAGTTCATTTCATTGGGTTACTGACCTGAGAAATACTGTAAGGGTGTGGTATTTTGTCTTAAAGGGAAGACAGATCAATTCAGAGCCAAGGGCCTATGCCCAATAGAAAATTGTGTCTGTGTGTGTGTAGTGGCTGTTATAGTGCAACTGTAGAAGAATGGCTTTAGACAGTTTAGTTGTCATATGAAACACTCTGAATTCTAACAATTTCCAGTTTAAAAATATACATCAAAGCTTGAATTCAGAGATATATACAAAAACTCACAAATTTAAACATGAACACAGATATAAGAGGGCACAAGACTTCTGGGAATATCCCCACATCAGTGCCAGTGACTGTATCTCCAATCAGATAACATGGGGCTGGCACCACAAGACACAGGTGCTTAATAGAATAAATCAGAACCTAAAAAAAAAAAAAAAAATTACTCAAGAACTTTGAGGAACTCCACATGCTTATAAAAATTTGGATGTGACAGCAGATGGCATCTCTTTTGCATGAGAGGCATGACAGCCTGAACTAGGAAATACTGAGAATTTAGCTTGGGCTTCAAGCCCACAGTATTATTCACCCACGTTCACTCGGTGAGACTCAAGTGTTACACTATAGAAAACTAGTGTTCTTTTCCCTGAGATGAGACATTTTCTTTCCAGAGATCTGAATGATTCTGATGTAATACTGGGGGATAAAAGGCACTTGTAGGGGTTGGCATGGAAGGAATAAAAGAGAATAAGGCAAATGAAATATATCAGGAAAGTGGAAGAACATGGTGAGAGGAATTAATAAAGACGTGGAAAGAAAATGCATGGTGAGACTCTATTTAAATGTATTCAAGCATTTTGGAAGGGTTCAGGTCTGAGTACATTTCTATGGCCAGAATAACCTAGTTCAGTTCAATCGCTCAGTCGTGTCCAACTCTTTGTGACCCCATGAATTGCAGTACGCCAGGCTTCCTTGTATATCACCATCTCCTGGAGTTCACTCAAATTCACATCCATTGAGTCTGTGATGCCATCCAGCCATCTCATCCTCGGTCATCCCCTTTTCCTCTTGTTCCCAATCCCTTCCAGCATCAGAGCCTTTTCCAATGAGTCAATTCTTCGTATGAGGTGGCCAAAGTACTGGAGTTTCAGCTTTAGCATCAGTCCTTCCAAAGAAATCCCAGGGTTGATCTCCTTCAGAATGGACTGGTTGGATCTCTCTGCAGTCCAAGGGACTCTCAAGAGTCTTCTCCAGCACCACAGTTCAAAAGCATCAATTCTTCGGCGCTCAGCTTTCTTCACAGTCCAACTCTCTCATCCATACATGACTACTGGGAAAACCATAGCCTTGACTAGACAGACTTTTGTTGGCAAAATAATGTCTCTGCTTTTCAATATGCTATCTAGGTTGGTCATAACCTTTTTTCCAAGGAGTAAGCATCCTTTAATTTCATGGCTGCAGTGGATGAAGCAATACAATGCATATTTGCTGCAATCAATCTAGTTTTTTAATTCTTTCCTTAGACTTCCACCTTGCCTTCTACCCACACAAAAAGTTTTTATAAAAGACTAATAATGACTTAATATATTTTCCATGAAAGGAAAAGATTATTTAGCAAGACCAAAACCACTTTAAAGTAGTATATTGCTAAAGTCAAATAAACTTCCATTTTCTCATCCTACTCACATTCTTTGCAAGACTGACATTTAAAACTTTCATCCTTATGCACCATTAATTTCAAATGTACCTTCTTAGACATTTCAAGTTCTCGAATATTTGAAACTATAGACAACACTTTTACTAAATTCTGTCTTATTTACCTCATTTATTTTGTATGACTAAGTTGGAATTTGCCTTAGAGACCTAAATCTCAGAGAGAAAACAGTATTTTATTACTTACAGGTACATAAATCCTTTCTTAATGATTCAACCATTGTTAGCCACTATTGGGTCAGAATAATTGAAATTCTCCATGCTTAGTGCTTTTAGCACTTGCAAGTAACTTTATCAGCGGCCTACTCATCCTAAATAAAGGCTATATTTTTGGTAAAGCTATTGCTAGAACTTGAATAGTGACTCAAACTTTAGCTGGTCAGTGCAAGTTTATTTTCTAGTAATTCTAGTTTCAAAAACAATTGGATTGTGACATTCTAATGACCTACGTGGAGAAGGAAATGGCAACCCACTCCAGTATTCTTGCCTAGAGAATGCCATCGATACAGGAGCCTGGTAGGCCACTGTCCATGGGGTCACACAGAGTCAGACACTACTGAAGCTACTTAGCATGCATTGGAGAAGGAAATGGCAACCCACTCCAGTGTTCTTGCCTGGAGAATCCCAGGGACAGAGGAGCCTGGAGGGCTGCCATCTATGGGGCTGCACAGAGCTGGACACAACTGATATGACTTAGCAGCAGCAGCAATGACCTACAGGTATGATGTGACAAAGTGTGTACACACTCCCTGCCTTCTTGACGTAACCCAGAAGCTCCCACAGTTATATAAGCCCCAAGTTCTACTGTGATCAGTGCAAAGGGATGGTGTTGAGTGGCTTTCAATTTGGACTCTTCAGCTCCTGGTGCTGTGTGCTAAATTGCTTCAGTCGTGTCCTACTCTTTGCAACCCCATGGACTGTAGCTTGCAGGCTCCTCTCTCCTGCAGGCTCTTCTTGCCTGGGATTTGCCAGGCAGGAATACTGGAGTGGGCTGCCATTTCCTTCTTCAGGGGATCTTCCTAACCCAGAGATCGAACCTGGGTCTCTTGCATTGAAGGAGGAATGTTTACCACTGCGCTTCTAGGGACACCTTGGGCAAGAGTGCTTGAACTCTCACATTAGAGCTAACCCACTGGTGAACAGGTTTAATGATAATGATTTCATAGTGTTGATGTGATGCTAGAATGTAAATCTTAGGAAAATGCCTGGCACCTAGTTCCCATTCAATAAAAATAGAGCAACTATTTTTTTAAGGCCAGTAAGTCAGATCTCTGGGTTTCATATGAATACATTGGAATGACCTCTGGAATAGTAATGCCCTGTGTAGTGATGATTAAGGGCTTAGGGAAGGACTTTCTACAAGTTGCTTAAACTTGTTCTTGTTTAGAGATTCTTTGGGAGAACATTTTAGATATAACTAGCCAAATGCTCAAGTACAAAACAAACTTCATTCCCTTTCTTTCATTTGTTTCTTTCTTCCTACTCATCCTTATCCATCCCACTCTCATTCTAGGGCTACAGAAAATATTTGTCCAACATCCTTTATCTAGAAGTTATATACAACTTATACTATTTAATCACATCAGCTTTTTCATATATAGAAGTTACTCTAATTTGGTAAATTTTTTTATTATATCTGATTTTTTAATTTAAAATGAATTGTTCTGCTATCTCATTTTCCCCCAAATCCACATTCTCCCTAGTTTATGGAAGTAAAACATGGAAATAATATTTAAATAAGATTCTAACCAATGCTAACTATAACAGGAGATGTCCTGTGGTTCCTTTATATTGCGTCATATTCAAATACTGTGTTTGTTCAACGTTTACAGATCAGACAATCCCCAGTTAGCATTTGTGATAGGCTTTTTCCTTAATATACAAGTGGGTTTAGTGTCTATAAAATTTAATAAAACAACCAGCTACTCAACGCAACTATATGATGTCCTAAGTAAGTTCACAGTGATTAACCTGAAGCCCTGTACCATGTATATCCCTGTAGGAATCCATGGTAACAGAGTAGGCCTGTTGTGAATGACACACACGAATGGTTTTTACCATGTTGCAATCCTTTAAACTAATTAATGATAAGATAGCCTGGTATTGACCAAATTAGATTTAGGCAGAACCATAATATATGCTCAATAAATATTTGTGCAATAAATAAGTGACTAAGTAAAAAAAAAAAAGAATGCTTTGAATAAATCATTCCTTGTCTTTCATAAATTTATAAGTGAGGAATATATTTCTCTGAGAAACTAAAAACAACTACTTTATTAACTAAGAAAGCTGATCAGGATTTCTTTGAGAAAGATGAAAGCATGCAGTATCTTTTACATACCATTGCTCAGAGGGCTTCCCTAGTGGCTCAGATGATAAAGCATCTGCCTACAGTGCAGGAGACCTGGGTTTGATCCTTGGGTTGGGACGATCCCCTGTGGGAGGGCATGGCAACCTGCTCCATATTCTTGTCTGGAGAATCCCCGTGGACAGAGGAGCCTGGTGCATTACAGTCCATGGAGTCACAAAGAGTTGGACATGGCTGAGCGACTAAGCAGAGCACGTTGCTCAGAGTTTGACATGTCTTAATTTTTTTTTTATCCCATGGCTCTGTCTGCCATCACTTGACACATGTAGATCTGAGGTTTATAAAATAGAGGGGCTTGTAGCAGAACTAGGTAGTAACCAGAACATTAAAATTTTATTCCTCTTGCTATGTCCCAATCTTAACATCATATTAATACAAATCTTTAAGTGTTAGTGATTCATTAAAGTAGTATTCTGACCTCTACAAGACCCTGTGTGTATGCTCAGTCACTCAGTCGTGTCTGACTCTTTGCAGCCTATGGGCTGTATCCCGCCAGGCTCCTCTGTCCATGGGATTTTCCAGTGTCCATGGCACTGGAGTAGGGTGCCACTTCTCCTCCAGGGGAACTTCCTGACCCAGGGAGCCTCTACAGAGCTGTTAGGTTTCATCATACACATCTGTGTTTATAGATTTTTCTCATGGGTCAAAGATAATTTTGTGCCTCTTTAGCTTGCATATTCCTTATTAGAGTTTAAACTCATTACAAGTCTAGTTTGCTTTTTTTCCTGTAAACTCGGTCACAAATTTCCAGTGGTGTCCACTAGGTACCAAATTAAGTGACTTTATATATTGATTTGCTTTCTTTTTCTTCATAGCTTTAAGGATTTTTAGAATTATTATTTTTATCTGTATTGTTTACTTATGTGTTCCTTTATAGTTCTATAGAAAAAACAAGTGACATAAGAGCAGGGACTCGAATTCTCCACTGGTAACCAAGCATTTACAAAGTAATCAGCAAATAGTTGGAGCTTAACAATTATTTAAAGGATGGATCAATGAAGACATCCAGACTAGAAAATTCATGTCCCAAATAATACAGTTTGATTTGGCTATTTTGTCCTTACTGTTGCAAGAATTCTACTATTGAAGCCTCATTAATTGGCAACTGAGGAACAAAACAGCTGAGATCGTCCTATTTTTGAGAAAACACTTAAAGAAGAGTCTGACTTACTAAATATGTGTTATATCCAATGTCCGAATGCTCTGTTAAAAACAGTTTTCATATATATTTTCCAAAATTTTTGGAATAGTTTCCAAATATTTATCAGCTATATCATGGGCCAAAGAGGATTGTTTTACTACGTCAACAATTCTTGAGGATAATGAAGGTTAGTGACTAGTTCTGTTAATTCATTTATTCTTACTCAATGAAGTCAAATGTCCTGCCCAGTTTTTTGCATGCATTTTGATTACTTGATTGCAAAGCTAAACAAATTAAAAGAAGGCAAGAGATCTTGGTTTTAGTTTTTTTCCATCAAAGAATCTACTCTTGATCAATGAATAGTAACTTAAAATTTAACTATTTAATTATTAGTCTTATGAGTTTAACTGATGACCTGCCTAAATTTATTGCTCATTTAGCCAAAGAAATCTATGAGTCCACTCATGAAACATTTTATTTTAACCAGGTAATTTATTCAAACAAGGATAGTTTGCTGAAAATTCTTATCACCGAAATATTTGCCCTAATATACTCTTTATCTGAGGTCAGTTCCAAGACCAGGATTTGGAGGAGTCTATAACAGTTTATAGTTATCAAATGAAAGAGTCAATTAAATCAGAATCGAATATTCTTAACGTAATTCTTTAAATTAATGTCAAGAAATCACTGCCTTACATAGCACAGTCATGGGTCTTGAGAAGATGTCTCATAGATAAAAATGCACTAAAAAAAAAATCTTTGGATGCTTAAATATATCAGCTGCTTTTAGTGAAAAAATATGTTTGGATCAATATCCCTGGTTGTCAGCATATAAAAACTGTTGAAAAATCTATTGAACTGGTTAAAAGTACATGCAAATCAAAGGCTTTTTAAGGTTGTTGAGGACAGTATTTTAAATGAGCAGTATATTTTCTGTACCTGAAACTGTTCTCACCCACATATTTTCCTTGTCACCATCAACCATCTTTCTAAACAGTGGAAATAATGTTAATTCCCACAGATCTCCCAGATTCCCAATACATATACTTTATGTAAACTCTTAATGCAATCCATAGTACATTTGTTTCATATATTGTATTTCATTTTATTCCCTTAAAATTGAATGAATTATATAAGAATTAAACTCATATTCCAGCTTACATATGTGGACTTTCAGCCTATTTATGTTTACTTATTATGGACTATTTCAAATCAAAGACTGAGACATGTGCATGTTGGCACTGTCAACGCCTGTGATCAAACTTGCACAGAATAGGTGTTCGTGGGCGCTTGGGAGATTTAGATAGTGCAGCAGCAGCAGAAGACACATGTATACTTGAACATGTTTTCTTGTTCCTAGAGTACTTTTGCCCTCGTTTCAACCTTGAATTTATGTTTAGCTTGTTTTTTTAATGATCAGTTTCTACGTGTAAGAATTGAACCAAGTATCCATAAACTTAGATTTTAAAAATGACTATTTTAACAGCAATTTTAAGTGCATTATCTTCCTATTAACTAAAATTGCATCTCTATATACTTAAAGGTAAGGAAGCATACATATGTGAGACATACTTATTCAGTGTATTCTGTTCAATTCAGTTCAGTTGCTCAGTCATGTCCGACTCTTTGCGACCCCATGAATCGCAACACGCCAGGCCTCCATGTCCATCCCCAACTCCCGGAGTATAGGCAATGATTAATAGTCAAGTTGGTGAGGAGGGGGCTCTCAAAATATGATATTCCATGCAGACCATGAGTATCTAGATTTTCACTAACATTATAGACATTCTTTAGAACCAGATGGAGATTTAATCAGTGGGTTTTGGCATGAGTGGTGGAGAAAGGGAAAAATACTTTATCCTAACACACTTAGATCAGATCAAACAACTCATATGGCTAAACCAACTCATTTGAGAAGAGTGAACAAACTAAGCAAGTTTTTATTCTTACTTCCATCATGACAAAATGACCTTTTGTATTTTAAGAGTTTTTGTCTGAATAAAAGAATGATTTTACATGTGAATTTGTAGACAAAGGGTATTTATTCATTTAGGGCTTCCCTTGTAGCTCGGGTGATAAAGAATCTGCCTGCAATGCAGGAGACTTGGGTTCGATTCCTGGGTCGGGTAGTTCTCCTGGAGAAGGAAATGGCCACCCACTCCAGTATTCTTGCCTGGTGAATCCCATAGACAGAGGAGCCTGGCAGGCTACAGTCCATGGGGTCAAAAGAGTCGGACACGACTTAGCAACTAAACCACCACCACCATTTTTGGCTGCACTGGGTCTTCATTGCTTTGCATGGGCTTTCTCTAGCTGTGGGAAGCGGAGGCTACTCTTGGTTTTAGCTTGTGGGCTTCTCATTGTGGTGGTTTCTCTTGTTGTGGAGTACAGGCTCTGGGTGCATGGGCCTCAGTGTAGTGGCACGCAGAGAGGAGTTGCAGCTGGTGGACCCTAGAGAGTGGCTCAGTGGTTGTGGTCCACGTCATGTGGAATCTTCCCAGAGGACCAGAGATTGAACCCTTGTCCCCTGCATTGGCAGGCAGGTTCTTATCCATTGTACCACCAGGCAAGTCCAGGATGTTTCCTTTCTTCAAATACACAGTATATTTAGGTGAAACTTAAGCAATCTTGAGAAAATGCAAATACATTTTTATTGTGCACAGAAGCATCTAGCTTTATTTAGGACATGTACCTTTTAAAACTATAAGGCCTGATATATACACATAAAGCCTGATATATAGAAGCTAAAACCTTAAGTAGTGGTTTTTTTTTTTTTTAAAGATTTCTGAAAGTACAGCATTTTACCCATTGTTTAGAACTAGCCACCATCTTCAGAAAGAACTTTCAGCAGACATACAAGTTTACAGGTGTTTTGAGGGGAGGTGTTTCTGATTCTGTAAACATGAAATGATTTCCTAAGATTTCCTAAGCTAATTCTTAAGGCTCATACACTATAATGTTTTTCTTGAGAGGACATATTCAAACTGTCATATTTGAAAATATAGAATGCACCATTCAGTTCAAACACAATTGATTTTCTGAGTCTTTGGGAGACCATTCAGCTTCACATCAAAACTCAAACAAACCTGCATAAATCTCCATGTGTAATTTGATACCTCTGATTCACAGGAGGCCAGGATAATGGTGGAGTAGAGCTAATGGAAGTTAGAATACTAGTGCCTAGGTATAGCATTTGCATAATGAGTTTGGAACCAACCGTGTATTTCCAACGCATGCTAGGGGTAACAGAGTCAATGAAATGAAATGTTAAGGTAAAAGCAATAGATCACCTTGCAGTGTGCCGAAAACATTAAGCAATTTGAAAGATTAATGAACAAAACAGCGGTTCTCTATGAGGACCTCCAGAAAACACTGGTGAAACAGCAAAATGAAACTGCCTAAAGCATGAGAAAAATCTATAGAACTCGTTCTCTCTTTTTTCCCCCAGTGCTCTGTGGATGAAACAATAGCAACTTCAACATAAAGCATGTGTTAAGAATTAATAACTTGGTGGATTAATTGTAGTCAGTCTTTCCTCAAGCCAGCCATTCCTTCTAACTTGTCATTAATCCTCAAGAAATGCCCTGTACTACAATCATATCTGCCAAAATCATGCTAGTTTAAATTAACAATATAATAAACAAACAAATAAATCTTCCTAGGACTTAAAAGTTATTATTATAGGACCAATTAGATACAGGACCCCCCAAAAAAAAAAAAAAACTATTTCTAAGAATAGTATAATTGTAGCTTGGAAATAAAATGATCAGTCTCTCCAAAAGAGGTCAGCAACCTTCTATTTCTCTCCTAAAATATAATTTACTTCCTTGCTATTACATCTTTATAGGAAGTAAAATGTATATCTAATGTGCATTTGATATGGACCCAGGACTAGTGCTTCTCAAAATCTTTAATGTGCATATGAATCACCCTGGGATCTTGTTAAATGTAGATTCTGATTCAGTAGGTCTGGGGTGACCAGATATTCTACAAGTCTAATAAGCTCCCAGTTGATGCTGATGCTGCTGATATGGGGAACATTTTGGCAGTAAGTCTCCTAAAGGCTTCCACAGGACCTGGTGGAAATACTTGTATACTTGTACATCAAAAAAGGCATGGATGGGGGGCTGGGAGTGGTGGGCAGAGGGAGATTTGAGCTGGGTGCCAGTCTGGCTGCTCAGAAAAGCTGGGAGAAGGAAAGATAATCTGATAATCCACTTGCAACATTGCAAATGGAGTGAGTGGTGATGGTCCCTCTCACCCACAACATTCCAGGCACTGCAATACCTGCTAGGTTACACACTAACTAAGCCCCACACTGATGAAGCCTCAAGTCTATTATAAAGGCCCTGTTTTTTCTCCCTGCATCTGAAGGATGGATGACTATAACAATATAGAAATCATGAGTTTTTAAATACTTAGATGACAGACTAGGTAAAAGGTAAAGGTGAAGTCGCTCAGTCGTGTCCAACTCTTTGCGACCCCATGGGCTGTAACCTACTAGGCTTCTCCATCCATGGGATTCTCCAGGCAAGAATACTGGAGTGGATTGCCATTTCCTTCTCCAGGGGATCTTCCCAACCCAGGGATCAAACCCAGGTCTCCCGCATTGGAGGAAGATGCTTTAACCTCTGAGCCAGAGGTGCCTAGCAAGCTACAGTTCAAGGGGTCGCAGAAGAGTCAGAGGTGACTTAGTGACTAAACAACAGCCGTCAGGATCCCTCAGGAGGCTGAAAGTACCCCCAACTAATTTGCAGAATTCATTACTAACAATTGTATGAAAGGTGTTAACTGGAGATTCAAAAGTGAATATTAAGATATCACAAAGGTGGGTGGGTGGGTGAGGGTGGATGAAGTCGCTCAGTCCTGCCCGACTTTTTGCGACCCCGTGGACTGTAAACCTACTAGGCTTCTGTGTCCTTGGGATTCTCCAGGCAAGAATAGTGGAGTGGATTGCCATTTCCTTCTCCAGGGAATCTTCCTGACCCAGGGCAACCCCACACTGATGAAGCCTCAAGTCTATTATAAAGACCCTGTTTTTTCTCCCTGCATCT
The DNA here is from genome assembly GCA_917880005.1 of Nanger dama. Lineage (NCBI taxonomy): Eukaryota > Metazoa > Chordata > Mammalia > Artiodactyla > Bovidae > Nanger > Nanger dama. The sequence continues at coordinate 19,353,701 of CAKJTW010000008.1, read as the reverse complement.
GAAGAATGGATGAATATAACAATATAGAAATCATGAGTTTTTAAATATTTAGATTACAGACTAGTTCTTCTCTATTAGGACTATACATTTGGGAAACTCAGCCTCTCTGGGTCTAGTTTTCTTACAAATTTTCAAGTGAAGGAGATATCTTCAGGATCCCTCTTAGCTTTGTTACCTAATCAAACTTGGGTCTTCTTTGCTCCTGCACAGTGAAGCCAATTTGCTGACACTGAGTTGTGATGAAGGAAAGTACAGGGTATATATCAGGGCCCAGAAAGGAGTATAAGTGGTTCATGCTCAAAAGGTCCAAACTTCTTGGTGGTTTGCAGGGAAGCATTTTTAAAGACAATATTTGGGAGTGAAGGCTACAGGATTCATGGCTTTGTTCTGATTGGTTGGTGGTGAGGTAACAGGATGGTGTTCCAAGAATCTGGATTACCAACCTTCTGGTTCCAACCACTCTAGGGTCTGCTCAGCATGTGGCTGCCACTCTCCACCTGCTGGCTGCAGCTGTGTGTGTGTGGGTAGGGGCCGGGGTGCAGCTAGAGGGAGAAGGGGATGTTATAGTTCCTGAAGAATAATAACTCAAAGATACTCATAAGATTGCTATGCATATCCCCTGAGGAGGGACTAGGACCCTATTTTATAGGAAACTATTGTCATTACTTTATTAACTGCTTTTTTTCTTTGTTTCTACATTTCCTCACTTCTCTAATTAGGCTTGTGCCTGCTCTTTGGAATTCAGGGACAGCTTAGGAGATTAAAGCCTTTTTCTATAAACAAGAAATGAGGAGCTTATAACATGACATCATGTGACTTTAAAGTAATGGATTTAAAGTAATGGATTTTTTTCTAATAACATCAAGTTTTGGGTTTTTGTGTGTGTGTGTTTTTTTAAATACATTTTGTGCTTGTAATTAGCCCTATGAGAAATCAGTTACTCCAAATATTTTAAGAACTGCGTTTTTGAAGTTTCTTGCAGTGTTAGTTTTGGTGTTATCTAAAAATGTCAAAGACATTATATTCTAGTTCCACTTAACTGAACTGTAAAGTTGTCTGAATTATCCTTTCAAATGTTAAAAGAAAATCTAATCAAGGATGTTTGAGAGGATGTAAAATCCTAGAGAGTGGGTTTTATATTTACTTTATTTTTGTATTTCTAAAGCAAGATTTCCCAAATTTCTTTGTTTATAAGAATCTCCTGCAGTGAGTGCTAAAAGTACTTAGTTCAAGAGTGTATGCCTTACCTAATAAAATTTTGTAAAAGAAGCCATATTTGCCCTGCAAAGTTGATTCTAATTGTTGCAAAAATTTAGGTAAATTATTTTACAGTTCACACAGTGTTTAGTATAGAGTAGTTGGTCAACTGTCAACAAATGATGGAAGAATGAATAACCAAAGTTTGTCATGTAAGTGGTAAATTGCCATTTTTGCAACTATAAACAATGCATTAATTAACTTTGGAATATAAGACTTAAATTTTCTGTGCCACCTTCTCAATTCTTACTTTATCCAGATTAAAAGTCATAAATGAACCCCTCACCACCTTCAGCCTTTAGATTCCATGAGGGTTAAAATCATGTATTTACGCTCTTATATCCTCAGGACCCAAAGTAGCAACTGATACCCATGTATCTGATATCTAAATACTTGGTGATTCACATAACTTAGCTGAGAATCTGGCTAGTTTAACTGTAAATAAGACTGTGACAATTACCCAAAATATCTCCACTTAAGGTTTTCTTCAACTCAGCTTAGCTGGGTTTATATTCCAAGCCCCAGGAATTAGCTATACTTTTATTTTGAAGAACAGTCCTGATCCCAGAGCCATGAAATTCTTTGATCAAATAGCTAAGGAATTATCAGTCACTTGGACATTAAAAATAGATTCCCTGGTGGCTCGAAGGCTAAAGCATCTGCCTCCAGTGCAGGAGACCTGGGTTCAATCCCTGAGTCGGGAAGATCCCCTGGAGAAGGAAATGGCAACCCACTCCAGTATTCTTGCCTGGAGAATCCCCTGGACAGAGGAGCCTGGTAGGCTACAGTCCCTGGGGTCTCAAAGAGTCGAACACGAATGAGCGACTTCACCTTCACCTGGACATTAAAAAAAAAAAAAAGTATTTAGTGGCCAAATCAGGAAACAAATGTGACCAGCATCATTCCACCAGGAAAAGCATTACTGTTCATGGAAGTTAGGAGGAAAATGTTTTTTTTTCTAGAAAAGATTATGTTTAAATTCATAAACCCCAGGAATAGAATGGCCTGGGTTCAGTTCCAGCTCTGTTCACCTACTAAATTCATGACCTTTGGAAAGCAACCAAACCTCTTCTTCTATAATATACCTACTATACCTTTAAAAAAGAATGAGTTGATATTTGTGTATCAGAGAGAATATTTTTATATATTAGCTGATTATTTTCTTATTCAGAAAGAACTTAGACAGTTGAAGTTGTTCAGTCATGTCCGACTCTTTGTAACCCCCATGAACTGTAGACTACCAGGCTCCTCTGCCCATGGAATTCTCCAGGCAAGGGTACTAGAGTGGGTTGCCATTTCCTTCTCCAGGGATCTTCTGATACAGGTATTGAATCTAGGTCTCCCACATTGCAGGCAGATACTTTACCATCTAAGCTACCAGGGAAGCATATTAACTGATTATTTTCTTTTTCAGAAAGAACCTAGCACAATATCAAAACCAAAAGTTATTTCTTATTATTTGAAAACACCAGAGATTTTAAGAACTAGCTGCTGAGTCTGGTTTTTCTGTTACAGGGGCTAAAGCATACCCTGGGATAGGAGAAAAGATGGGCAATGTGAAAAGGGAACAGTTATGTGGATGAGAAAAAAATTCTGAGAATTTCTTAGGAAGGAGGCCATGCTTCCCTCCTCAGTACAATTTCCGCAGATACATTTGGTGATCTCAGATTAGAAGGGACATCACCATTGTGTGAGAGGAACAGAGGAGTGGTTGATGCTATTTCTAGACAAAGGACTCTGAGGTTGGCAAACATCCAGTTCTGTCTGTCTTAGAGCTGCTGACTGGTATTCAGTGTGATCAGCATGGAGCACAGGGGACATTGGCAATGCGGAAACTGAGGGGTTGTTTCAGTTCACGGAGAGGATATAACAGCAAGTACCAGAGAATCTTGGGTTGCCCCATGGCCATGGCTTGGTTTCACTGAGTTAGATAAGGCTCTGGTTCTAGTGTGATTAGATTGACTAGTTTTCTGTGAGTGTGGTTTCAGTATGTCTGCCCCTGATGCCCTCTTGCAACACCTACCATCTTACTTGGGTTTCTCTTACCTTGGGTGTAGGGTATCTCTTCATGGCTGCTCAGCAAAGCACAGCCACTGCTCCTTACCTTGAACAAGGGGGTATCTCCTTACCACCACCCTTCCTGACCTTCAACGTGGGAGAGCTCCTCTAGGCCCTCCTACACTCTCACAGCCATTGCTCCTTCAGTTGCTCCTCCCGGCTGCCGCCCCTGGCCTTGGGCGCAAGGTGGCTCTTCCTGGCTGACACCTCTGACCTTGGACTTGGGTAGTTCTTGCACCCTTGCAAGACAGGCGGTTCATGGTGGAGAGGTCTGACAGAATGTGGTTCACTGGAGAAGGGAATGGCAAACCACTTCAGTATTCTTGCCTTGAGAATCCCATGAACAGTATGAAAAGGCAAAATGATAGGATACTGAAAGAGGAACTCCCCAGGTCAGTGGGTGCCCAATATGCTACTGGATATCAGTGGAGAAATAACTCCAGAAAGAATGAAGGGATGAAGACAAAGCAGAAACAATACCCAGCTGTGGATGTGACTGGTGATAGAAGCAAGGTCCAATGCTGTAAAGAGCAATACTGCATAGGAACCTGGAATGTTAGGCCCATGAATCAAGGCAAATTGGAAGTGGTCAAACAAGAGATGGCAAGAGTGAATGTCGACATTCTAGGAATCAGTGAACTAAAATGGACTGGAATGGGTGAATTTAACTCAGGTGACCATTATATCTACTACTGTGGGCAGGAATCCCTCAGAAGAAATGGAGTAGCCATCATGGTCAACAAAAGAGTCCGAAATGCAGTACTTGATGCAGCCTCAAAAATGACAGAATGATTCAATATCACAGTTATCCAGGTCTATGCCCCAACCAGTAACACTGAAGGAGCTGAAGTTGAATGGTTCTGTGAAGACCTACAAGATTTTTTGGAACTAACACCAAAACAGATGTTCTTTTCATTATAGGGGACTGGAATGCTAAAGTAGGAAGTCAAGAAACACCTGGAGTAACAGGAAAATTTGGCCTTGGAATGCAGAATGAAGCAGGGCAATGACTAATAGAGTTTTGCCAAGAAAATGCACTGGTCATAGCAAACACCCTCTTTCAACAACACAAGAGAAGACTCTACACATGGACATCACCAGATGGTCAGCACCAAAATCAGAGTGATTATATTCTTTGCAGCCAAAGATGGAGAAGCTCTATACAGTCAACAGAAACAAGACCAGGAGCCAGGAGCTGACTGTGGCTCAGATCATGAACTCCTTATTACCAAATTCAGACTAAAATTGAGGAAAGTAGGGAAAACCGCTAGACCATTCAGGTATGATGTAAATCAAATCCCTTATGATTATACAGTGGAAGTGAGAAATAGATTTAAGGGACTAGATCTGATAGAGTGCCTGATGAACTATGGAATGAGGTTCTTGATACTGTATAGGAGACAGGGATCAAGACCATCCCCGTGGAAAAGAAATGTAAAAAAGCAAAATGGCTGTCTGGGGAGGCCTTACAAATAGCTGTGAAAAAAGAGAGGTGAAAAGCAAAGGAGAAAAGGAAAGATAGAAGCATCTGAATGAAGGTTCCAAAGAATAGCAAGAAGAGATAAGAAAGCCTTCTTCAGTGATCAATGCAAAGAAATAGAGGAAAGGAATAGAATGGGAAAGACTAGAGATCTCTTTAAGAAAATTAGAGATACCAAGGGAACATTTCATGCAAAGATGGCCTCGATAAAGGACAGAAATGGTCTGGACCTAACAGAAGCAGAAGATATTAAGAAGAGGTGGCAAGAATACACAGAAGAACTATACAAAAAATATCTTTATGACCCAGATAATCATGATGGTGTGATCACTCACCTAGAGCCAGACATCCTGGAATGTGAGGTCAAGTGGGCCTTAGAAAGCATCACTATGAACAAAGCTAGTGGAGGTGATGGAATTCCAGTGGAGCTGTTTCAAATCCTGAAAGATGATGCTGTGAAAGTGCTTCACTCAATATGCCAGAAAATTTGGAAATCTCAGCAGCGGCTACAGGACTGGGAAAGGTCAGTTTTCATTCCAATTCCAAAGAAAGGCAATGCCAAAGAATGCTCAAACTACCGCACAACTGCACTCATCTCACATGCTAGTAAAATAATGGTCAAAATTCTCCAACTCAGGCTTCAGCAATACGTGAACCATGAACTCCCTCATGTTCAAGCTGGTTTTAGAAAAGGCAGAGGAACCAGAGATCAAATTGCCAACATCCGCTGGATCATGGAAAAGGTAAGCGAGTTCCAGAGAAACATCTATTTCTGCTTTATTGACTATGCCAAACTCTTTGACTGTGAGGATCATAATAAACTTAGAAAATTCTGAAAGAGATGGGAATACTAGACCATCTGACCTGCCTCTTGAGAAATCTGTATGCAGGTCAGGAGGCAACAGTTAGAACTGGACATGGAACAACAGACTGGTTCCAAATAGGAAAAGGAGTACGTCAAGGCTGTATATTGTCACCCTGCTTATTTAACTTCTATGCAGAGTACATCATGAGAAACACTGGACTGGAAGAAACACAAGCTGGAATCAAGATTGCCAGGAGAAATATCAATAACCTCAGATATGCAGATGACACCACCCTTATGGCAGAAAGTGAAGAGGAACTAAAAAACCTCTTGATGAAAGTAAAAGAGGAGAGTGAAAAAGTTGGCCTAAAGTTCAACATTCAGAAAACGAAGATCATGGCATCTGGTCCCATCACTTCGTTGCAAATAGATAGGGAAGCAGTGGAAACAGTGTCAGATTTTATTTGGGGGGGCTCCAAAGTTACTGCAGATGGTGACTGCAGCCATGAAATTAAAAGACGTTTACTCCTTGGAAGAAAAATTATGACTAACCTAGATAGCATATTCAAAAGCAGAGACATTACTTTGCTGACTAAGGTCCATCTAGTCAAGGCTATAGTTTTTCCTGTGGTCATGTATGGATGTGAGAGTTGGACTGTGAGGAAGGCTGAGCACCAAGGAATTGATTCTTTTGAACTGCGGTATTGGAAAAGACTCTTGAGAATTCCTTGAACTGCAAGGAGATCAACCCTGGGATTTATTTGGAAGGAATGATGCTAAAGCTGAAACTCCAGTCCTTTGGCCACCTCATGTGAAGGGTTGATTCATTGGAAAAGACTCTGATGCTGGGAGGGAATCGGGACAGGAGGAGACGGGGATGACAAAGGATGAGATGGCTGGATGGCATCACTGACTCGATGGACATGAGTCTGAGTGAAGTCGGGAATTGGTGATGGACAGGGAGGCCTGGCATGCTGCAATTCATGGGGTCACAAGGAGTCAGACACGACTGAGTGACTGAACTGAACTGAACTGAACTGAACTAGAGAGTAAGACAGAGAAAGGTTAATTAGGAAGGATGAAGATCATAACAGTCAAATGAGACAATACATAGCTCAAGAGAGGTCAGCCTAGATGAGAAACAGCTGAGGACAAAATACTTTCTTTTACCAAAAAAGATACTACATGAATATCTTCAAAGTGCCCTACCCACCCCAGTGGCAGTAGAAGTTTGAAGATAAGAATGAAAAGAAATTCTGAATAGACAGTTCAGTTGAAAATTAGGATTCCACCTTTGCACCAGTGGAGTGAGTTTTGAAATAGAAGTTCAGTCATGGAAAAAAATAAAGTTACATCTTTGGTTCACTAAATTTATAGTCAGTGAAGCTTGTACTTTAGCTACTCATAAAGAACTAAGCCCTATGACTGGCACAGAGAATTAGATCTATAAAAACACAGTTGGGGTTACTATCAAGAAGGAGAACTCATAGAGGTGGAGGAAGTTTAGTTTAAGAAATAAAACTAGAAAAGTTTATGCTTGGTAGAGAGTAGGGTTTCAGATCAGTTCAGTTCAGTCGCTCAGTCGTGTCTGACTCTTTGCGACACCATGAATCACAGCACGCCAGGCTTCACTGTCCATTACCAATTCCCCGACTTCACTCAGACTCATGTCCATCGAGTCAGTGATGCCATCCAGCCATCTCATCCTCAGTCGTCCCCTTCTCCTCCTGCCCCCGATCCCTCCCAGTATCAGAGTCTTTTCCAATGAGTCAACTCTTCCCATGAGGTGGCCAAAGGACTGGAGTTTCAGCTTCAGCATCATTCCCTCCAAAGAAATCCCAGGGCTGATCTCCTTCAGAATGGACTGGTTGGATCTCCTTGCAGTCCAAGGGACTCTCAAGAGTCTTCTCAAACACCACAGTGCAAAAGCATCAATTCTTCAGAGCTCAGCCTTCTTCACAGTCCAACTCTCACATCCATACATGACCACTGGAAAAACCATAGCCTTGATTAGATGGACCTTTGTTGGCAAAGTAACGTCTCTGCTTTTGAATATGCTATCTAAGTTGGTCATAACTTTCCTTCCAAGGAGTAAGCGTCTTTTAATTTCATGGCTGCAATCACCATCTGCAGTGATTTTGGATAAATAAAGTCTGACACTGTTTCCACTGTTTCCCCATCTATTTCCCATGAAGTGATGAGACCAGATGCCATGATCTTCGTTTTTGAATGTTGAGCTTTAAGCTAACTTTTTCACTCTCCTCTTTCACTTTCATCAAGAGGCTTTTTAGCTCCTCTTCACTTTCTGCCATAAGGGTGGTGTCATCTGCATATCTGAGGTTATTGATATTTCTCCTGGCAATCTTGATTCCAGCTTGTGTTTCTTCCAGTCCAGTGTTTCTCATGAGGTACACTGCATAGAAGTTACATAAGCAGGGTGACAATATACAGCCTTGATGTACTCCTTTTCCTATTTGGAACTAGTCTTTTGTTCCATGGCCAGTTCTAACTGTTGCTTCCTGACCTGCATGCAGATTTCTTAAGAGGCAGGTCAGATGGTCTTGGATTCCCATCTCTTTCAGAATTTTCCAAAGTTTATTATGATCCTCACAGTCAAAGGCTTTGGCATAGTCAATAAAGCAGAAATAGATGTTTTTCTGGAACTCTCTTGCTTTTCCCATGATCCAGAGGATGTTGGCAATTTGATCTCTGGTTCCTCTGCCTTTTCTAAAACCAGCTTGAACATGAGGGAGTTCATGGTTCACGTATTGCTGAAGCCTGAGTTGGAGAATTTTGACCATTATTTTACTAGCGTGTGAGATGAGTGCAATTGTGCAGTAGTTTGAGCATTCTTTGTCATTGCCTTTCTTTGGAATTGGAATGAAAACTGACCTTTTCCAGTCCTGTGGCCACTGCTGAGATTTCCAAATTTTCTGGCATATTGAGTGAAGCACTTTCACAGCATCATCTTTCAGGAATTCGAACTAGTTCTACTGGAATTCCATCACCTCCACTAGCTTTGTTCATAGCAATGCTTTCTAAGGCCCACTTGACTTCACATTCCAAGATGTCTGGCTCTAGATTAGTGATGATATCATCATGATTATCTGGGTCCTGAAGATTTTTTTGTATAGTTCTTCTGTGTATTCTTGCCACCTCTTCTGCTTCTGTTTGGTCCATGCCATTCCTGTCCTTTATGGAGCCCATCTTTGCATGAAATGCTCCCTTGGTATCTCTGATTTTCTTGAAGAGATCTCTAGTCTTTCCCAATCTGTTCTTTTCCTCTGTTTCTTTGCATTGATCACTGAGGAAGGCTTTCTTATATCTCCTTGCTATTCTTTGGAACTCTGCATTCAGATGCTTATATCTTTCCTTTTCTTCTTTGCTTTTCACTTCCCTTCTTTTCACAGCTATTTTTGTAAGGTTCCCCAGTCAGCCATTTTGCTTTTTTGCATTTCTTTCCCATGGGGATGGTCTTGATCCCTGTCTGCTGTACAATGTCATGAATCTCTGTCCATAGTTCATCAGGGACTTTATCTGTCAGATCTAGTCCCTTAAATCTATTTCTGACTTCCACTGTATAATTAAGGGATTTGATTTAGGTCATACCTGAATGGTCTAGTGGTTTTCCCTACTTTCTTCAGTTTAAGTCTGAATTTGGCAATAAGGAGTCAGTATTGAAGAAAGTGAAAGGTAGAAGCAAGTTGGCTAGACTGTAATCTTAGTAGCAACGGCAAGCCTTAATCCTTCTTTTTTTCCTTGTAACACCTTGCATAGTGTTGGACTCATTGTTTTTGCCTTATACATGATTGTTAAAATATGAGAAACTAGGGAAGGTAAGTACACAGTTGGTGACATTGAAGTAGGAGAATCAAACATTTCAGGGCTGTTTCTTCAGAGAGAGATTCATAGGTATTCATGAAGACTTAAGTAAGTCCACTGTCAAGGCTTTATAAATGATGATGTGAAGAGTCAGGGAAGGGAGCATGCCTGTCTTTAGCAGATTACAGTTGTGGTAGATTGAGAGGAATGGAGAAATCACTAGAAATAGTAGAGAAATACCCTACAAAATTTTATGTTTGGAGCAATAATTTTCTAGAGCATGTAGGATATTTCTATGGAAAATCTCATGGGAGTTTTTTCAGCCATACCAGAGCAAGAAGACCTCCTTTTCAATCCTTTCTAAACTTACATAACATGAGCGCTAGTTGCCAGGCAGTGAAAAAGGATTTCCATGACCCCAGTATGTCCTGTTACACTAGAATTATTTTGTTGTATTTGTCTTTAAAACTAACTTATTTCTTTGGCGTTCTAAAATTTTTGAATAGGTAATAAGTCCAGGTTCAGAAGTTGAAAACTATAAATATAAATATGGTGAAATGGCTTCCTATCCTACATCTCCATCCATCCATTTTCAAGAAAACTTGCCCCCAAAGCAATGGTTATTAGTTTATTCATGTTCTGTATGCATAAATAACAAATATAAATATATTGTCTCAAAACCCTTTTACACAAAAGATAGCTTTCTACACACACTGATCTGCACCTTTGTTTAATTTAACCATATGTATTTTTTATTTCTAATTATCAGTTTATAGAGAATTTCTGTTTTTAAAAGTTGTATCATGCTCCATTTTATCCACCGATCATAATGTATTTAGTCCACTCCACTAATGTTGGAGTGACTTATATTACTCCCTATCACTGAAATTATTAAACCACATGGAAGTGAATAAATTTGTTCTCACATGTGCTAGTACTTCTATAGCATACATTTTTCAGAATTTTTTGAGCAGGGATTACAGGGTCAAGGATTATACATTTACACTTTTGATGATATTGTCAAATTGCCCTCCACAAGCTTTGTTTCTTTGGAGTCATTTTGAACCTCATCGTCTAGAGCAGACTGCTTTTGAGAAAATCCTCAAGATCCCTAAATTGACAAGACTAGAAATCCAATATGGAGTTCTTTGTTAAAAGAAAGAATTTTTTAAAGAATTTTAATGTTAAACAAAATAAAAAGGCACTGCTCACTTTTATCATTAAACATTAATAACTGAACCCAAATTACTCAGAAAGGTAACCACAAGTCAGTTGTGATACGATATTTTGTAACTCCAAAGGGATGTTTAATGTCAAGGTCATCTTAGACACTGATATAATGCTTGAGTTATTTGCCTAGTTATTTTAGGTTTACTATGGACTTGAGTTACCTACCTTTATAAAACTCAGAGGTACTATGCTTATTACATTTTCCACCTTTGTTCAATCAAAATGAAGAAGTTAACATCAATGTTAATAACTAAAAATCCTAGTTCACACATGCATTTAAAAATACAGTGACAAGTTAAACCCCAAAGATCATCCAGTGCAGGTATTGGAGATATTTCAATAAGCTATAATTTTAGTTGAAACATTTTTTTAGAACTTAATACAAAAATATTCCTGTTTTTACACACATACACCCCACATAAACATACATACATCAAATAATTATCTGTAAACCTTAACATCTCCACACAAGAAATCCTCAGAATCTCAGCTCTAAGAGGTAGATGCTGATGTCTTTTCACATTTGAAGGAATGTTTTTTCAAACAAAACATGGGGCGCATAGCGTCATGGCACAACTGTGGAGTCCTAAGGCAAGAAGAGAAAAATAGGCTGAAAATAAGGGTCCTACCATGGAGAAATGAGGATAGACCCCTTACTGTGCATCCACACACCAACTCTACAGCAAAGAAAGGATGAATAAATAAATAGATGAATGCCATGATTTGTAATTTAAATAGACACAGTGAAATCTATTTTGTGATAGCAGCATTTCAATAATTTTCCCCTTTTAAACTTGTAATTTTTCCCTTGAATATGTAAGTGTTCTATAAGATAATTCAAAGATGTATTCTTTTGATTTTGATCCATGATAAAAGACAATAAAATGGTTGTGGAAGGCTTAGGCAAAATTCCTGTCATGGGCCTGAAAGCACATCATTGAGTTATAGAACTTTATATACATATATTTCAATTTCCCCACACTTTTCTTACATAAATAGAATAAAGGTCAGTAGAAAATAGCTGGCTTTGGCAATTATACATTTCATTTGCTGAACTGGAATAGAAATTATAGCACCCTGGTCTTTCCATGAAAAGCTTATTCAAGAGTCTCACAGTTCTGCTTTTGGTGCAGTGGTAGAAGATATTTAAGTAATTCAATTTTAATTTTAAAGCAGTATTAGGTCAGCATAAAACGGTGGCTGTATTTATGCCACAATGATTGGGTCAAGAGCAGTAGAATTCAGTATCTCATCAGAACACATAGTCATTTAATTTCAGAGTTTTGGATAAATATCCTTAGTGAATGCCAACTAGTTTATTTGGCTGAGTGTTTCTCTTCCAACTGTGTTAACTATTACAGTATTTATGAGTCACTGGGGCCAGAGTTAGTTGTAATCATACCTCCATTTCCTAAGCCGTCAGTTATAATATCTCAGTGATAATGCTGAGAGGTTGTCCATAGGAACAAAGATCCGAGTCTAGAGAATCCATTCCGTTCTCTTTGCTGGCCCAGTCCATCATCTCCTGGTCTGAATGCATTAGCTCAGCCTCCTTTTTTCTCCATATTTTGTTTGTTTCCTTTGAGCACAAGAAAGTTCTGCTAAAGTCCCGAAGGGGAAAAACACTGCTCAGTAATTTCCTCAAAGTTGTAGTTATATCAGGCTACATACTATATACCATAGATATGAATATGAACGAGACTTGTCTTCAGAGAACTTACTGGTTTGTAGGCCAAAAAATTATTTTAGTTAAATAAAGAATGTGGGTCTACTGTCAGAGCCTTTATGGGAAAAGATGAGAATGCATAAGATGAATTCACAAGATTTGCCCTAAGAGCATAAAGGTCAAGAAAGGCCCTCCCCTACTCTCTCAAGTCCAAAGAGCTCAGATTAATGACTTGTTAGAGAAAGGAAATTCTAAGTATTACCACTTGACAATGTAGAACAACATTCCTTGGGGAGAATTCTGAAGATGGTTCCTCTTTGACTGCTTAGGTGGTCTTTTCTAGGCTTTGGGTTGTAGGATCTGCATTAGTTTCTGAGGCCTGTCATTACAAAGTACCATAAGCTGAGCAGTTTAAAACAACAGAAATAAACTGTCTCACAGCTCTGAGGGCTAGAAGTCTGAAATCAAGGGCCATGCTCCCCCTGAAGGTGGTATGGAAGGAACTGTTCTTCCATAGTTTCTGGTAGCCTCAGAAGTCCCTTATAGACATGTCACTCTAATGGTTCCTCTCCGTGTGCATGGCCCCTGTCCCCGATCACAGCATTTCCCTTTGTCAGGCCTGTTTCTGGGTTCACATTTCCCCTTCTTACAAGGACGCTAATTACACTGATTTAGGAAAGACAGTGAGGGACAGGGACTCCTAGCATGCTGCAGTCCATGGGATTGCAAAGAGTCAGACATGACTTAGTGACTGAACAACAACAAAGGAGAGACCACATCCTGAGAGTTAAGACTCCACAATATCTTTTATTATTATTATTTGTGTGTGTGTGTGTGTGTGTGTAGTGTGGGGATAGAGACACAAGTCAACACAAGTCAACACAAGTAATTAAGTTAAAATGAAATCATTACAGTGCATCCTAATCCACATGATTAGTGTTCTTTATACAATTTGACCCATAATGAGATCTGCAGTGAATACTGTTGCTACTCTGCCCAGGTTCTCTTTAGCCAAAGTGACACCAACTCCTCACTAGCTGTGAATGTTGCCTCATGATAGCTCATACAGCTCTTTTCCTAATAATTGCTTTTGGACACATGGGAACCACCTTGACTTTTAGGCTACAGCCATGCCCACACCTTTAGCAGTTCTTCTGCCTCAAGTTGGAATAATTTTGTGGTTCATTTTTTGAGCTTTCATTTGGGCTCAGGCTGAACCAAGTCTCCAGCTGAGCTCACATCTTGATTTAGCTTGGTTCTCCAACCCTATCCTGCTCCCCTTCCTTCTGTTCTACTGAAAACACTCTCCTAATAAATCACATGAATAAGAGTGCTGTGGTAGGCAGAACTTCCAGAATAGGTGAATAGGTTGCATAGCAAAGGGAAAAAGTTTCAGATAGAATTAAGATTGCTAAACTGATAGTCTTAATAGAGGGAAATCACCCAGGTAAACCCAGTATAATGATAGTAACCTCCATTTTGTAACCTCTAAAAGTAGAATATAGAAGAGGTCAGAGTCAGAGGGAGATGTGGCTACAGGTAAATGTTCAGAAAGCTGCAACATTGCTGGCTTCCAAGATAAAGTGGCATATATGTGAAATCTAAAATATGGCACAAATGAACCTATCTGTGAAAAAGCAGCAGACTCACAGACTTAAGGGACAGACTTGTGGTTGCCGAGAGAGGTGGAATAAGGTTGGATTGGACATTTAGGATTAGCAGATGTCAACTATTAGAATTGATAAAAAACAAGGTCCTATTGGTAGCACAGGGAACTATACTCAATATCCTATGATAAGCCGTAATAGAAAACAATATTTTAAAAATATATATGTATATACTAATATGCATAACTGAGTCACTTTGCTGAACAGCAGAAGTGAACACAGCACTGTGAATCAACTATATTTCAATAAAAAAGTTTTAATGAAGTAGGTCATGAGCCTAGGATTACAGGCCATTTCTAAATGCTGGGAAAGGAAAGGAAATCTTTACTCCTAGAGCCCTACAAAAGAAATACCACCTCATCTAACATCTTGATTTTAGCTTAGAGAGGCCATGTCAGACTTCTGACCTACAGAACTGTCAGATAATAAATTGGTGCCATTTTAAAAGCCACCAAGTTTGTGGTAATTTGTTACAAAAACAAAAGGTAACTACTGCAAATCCCTATTTGGGGTTCTGTTTTCAGGAAAAGTGTTAGTCACTCAGTCATGTCTGACTTTTTGTGACTCTGTGGACTATAGCCACCAGGCTCATCTGTTCCTGGAATTCTCCAGGCCAGAATACTGGAGTGGGTTGCTCTTCTCTCCTCCAGGAGATCTTCCCAACCCAGGGATTGAACTTGGGTCTCCTGCATTGCAGGCAGATTCTTTACCATCAAACCTGACCATAGTTAGGGTTCTTCTTCCCAAGTAACATAGAAGTGCCATTTTTAATTGTCTTGGTTCCCTTAAATTAAAATAATGAAATAAATGTAACTAAATAAATATACAAACAGCTTCTTGGTCATATAGTAGCACAATGATTAAGGGTCTGAATTATGTATGCCAACAGTCTGTATTCCATACATAGCACCATCGCTTTCTAAAATAACAAATATTTTTGGGGAGATTGGGGAGTGATTCCCTTCTTTCCCTCTTTAAGAAGGTGGTAGTAGCAACTAACTTAAATGACTTTTTGAGAGTTAATACATAAAGTAATTAGAATGAGTGTTGAATAATTTTAGTCATCATTATTTCCTTTGCCCACGAAGCTCTGCATTTTGATTCTCTCTGAAGATAAAGGCATAGTCATGAAATGAGACTACATTAACGATGTGCAAATATATTCCAGTTTAAAATTTATATTTTATTATTTACTGCAGAAAATTTATTTTATCAAGGAAAAGATATTGCATGATTAGGGGAATGTCTGCCTTATTTCCAGTTTATCACCAAAGCCTTAGCTAAATGACAAAAGCAGAAGACATTCAGAATTGAGATGATTTATTTCAATCATGTTTAAATTTATTTTACAGAGAATACCCTGCATAAAGCAGCGCTTCTCAGATGTGCTCTTAAAGTCTAAAAGAGAACAACTTGGAACTGTTGTTTAAAATGCAGATTTTAAAGGCCTAAATAGTAGAATCCATAGTGACTGCACCCACTAACTCCAGAATTTTGAGGACAATCCTCAAGTTGCTGAGTGATTTTGCGTAACACATCTCAATTATGCAAGCCTCAGTTTCTCCATCATTAACATACTATAGTAACCTATTTAAGAATGATTCTGCATGTTCTTTTTAGTTCACAAAATAATGAACAGTATCACTGAAATACAATTAGAATCGATCAGCCTGAACAGTAACTTTGGATTTAAATAATTAAAAATATCAACAAATTTCTATTTCCTTAAGTTAAATCTTGTCCAGGGGTCATTATTTGAATAGCACATGAAAGTATAAGTGCAGTCATTTGTATTGCCTGCAAAGGATAGAGAGCATAAATACCTAATTTTGAAACTTCTTCAAATATATTAAAGTGATTTGCTTCAAAAAGGTAAAAGCAATACCAAGGCAACCAGCCACCTAAAGATGAACACCTATTAAAGAACTGGTGAAAGTTCTTGGCAGGAAATGGCTGGGTAGAGGGAAATGGAGATGCAAAGAGTTTACTGGGTTTATATTCTATTGGCTTATAAATCTTTATTGATAATGTGGTCTTGGGAAGGTAATTGACTGTCATAATATTTACTAGTACTTTCTATTAAGGAATATGGTTTTTTCCCTTTTGTCATACAGTGTGCTCACAATTGTAGCAAATAGTAAGAAGTAGTTTCTGCTCTCAGAGACCTAAACGTATAATAGAAGAAATGAGGCAAATACACAAAGTAGCTGAAGTATACATGTGTGTGTTCACAGGTATAAATATATATTAGAAATATTTTAATATATATTGATATTAAATTTATATTTCTATAAAATAATACTTAAGGAATGGGTAATGATTAGATGATAAATTATATCATTTGAATGCAAATTTGCAATAAAATTTCAGAGAGGGAAAGATTAGTAGGAACTGAAATAGTTAGAAACTTAATTCAGGACTTAATGACCTGTGCTGCCCCTATCTAATATTTTCAACATTTTAAGTCTGTGAATCTTTGGTTTGATAATAGATGCCTTGATGTTTATCAGAAGCTGGGTCTCCTTTTAATTTAACACCCCACTTATTTATTATTCAGAATGAAAAAGCCAAAAAAGCATCAACAATTGGGCAACTTTTAGAATATTTTTTCCTTTAAAATATATCAGCGTATGTAATAGCTCTGCCAGATAAATAAGGATACTGCATATTATTGGACCAACACAAGAAGGAGCTTTGGAAACATTCATTTACTTAGGTTTGAAGTGCAAGAGTAGAATAACTTTCTGCTGCTTCTGAGCTAGTACAGAACAGTTTGTGACTCAGCCCTTGCCTGAGGTATTGCAGCCACTTAGAGTAATTATTAATTAGAATTTAGATTTTAAAGTATATTCAACAATCTATCTTTCAAAGACTTTATATCTTTGGAAGTATGTCTGAGATGAATTATCTTATTGGTCCTGAAAGAAGTCTATTCTAATTATATCATTTGAAAAAGGCAATGCAGCACTTTGAAAAACATTATTTAAATCTCAAAATAGGATGTTGCTTTAAAAAAATACAAGCCAACATTTTCAAATTACTCTTGTCTGTTTCAAAACTCATTCAACACGGTTTGTGAAATTTTGATTTTGTATGCAGATTAGTGGACTTAGAAAATTCAAAGATCTAAGCAGTTTAATACTACGGAGGCCATAAATATAGAGTTAATTTTTATTGCACTTTAAAATTGATTAGTGATAGAATAGGCAAAATATGTATGTATAATTTTTAAATCTATTAAAAAGCCTCTTGATGAAAGTGAAAGAGGAAAGCGAAAAAGTTGGCTTAAAGCTCAACAATCAGAAAACGAAGATCATTGCATCCGGTCCCATCACTTCATGGGAAATAGATGGGGAAACAGTGTCAGACTTTATTTTTGGGGGGCTCCAAAATCACTGCAGATGGTGACTGCAGCCATGAAATTAAAAGACGCTTACTCCTTGGAAGGAAAGTTATGACCAACCTAGATAGTATATTCAAAAGCAGAGACATTACTTTGCCGACTAAGGTCCATCTAATCAAGGCTATGGTTTTTCCTGTGGTCATGTATGGATGTGAGAGTTGGACTGTGAAGAAGGCTGAGTGCTGAAGAATTGATGCTTTTGAACTGTGGTGTTGGAGAAGACTCTTGAGAGTCCCTTGGACTGCCAGGAGATCCAACCAGTCCATTCTGAAGGAGATCAACCCTGGGATTTCTTTGGAAGGAATGATGCTAAAGCTGAAACTCCAGTATTTTGGCCACCTCATGGGAAGAGTTGACTCATTGGAAAAGACTCTGATGCTGGGAGGGATCGGGGGCAGGAGGAGAAGGGGACGACCAAGGATGAGATGGCTGGATGGTATCACAGACTCGATGAATATGAGTCTGAGTGAACTCCAGGAGATGGTGATGGACAGGGAGGCCTGGCGTGCTGTGATTCATGGAGTCACAAAGAGTTGGACATGACTGAGTGACTGAACTGAACTGAACTGAACTGAGTATCTATATAAATATCTAATTTAAATACCTAATATTTCTATTTAGGAAAGCCTGGTGGCTCAGTGGTAAAGAATACACCTGTCAATGCAGGAGACATGGGTTCCACCCCTGGGCTGGAAAGATACCCCGGAGAAGGGAATAGCTACCTACTCCAGTATTCTTGCCTGGAGAATTCCATGGACAGAGGAGCCTGATGGGCTACAGTCCATGGGTTGCAAAGAGGCTGACATGACTTAGTGATCAAACAACAAAATCTATTTAAATGTTTTACTTCTCTCCCAACTGTCTAATTCTAGGAGATAGCTCCTATCACCAGCCCTAGTGTATCTTGCAGACGTGATGGAATTCTCTCAAAACATTTGCATCAAATACAAAACAAATTTGAGCTTTATAATGGATGAATACAAAAAAGGCAGAGAAACATGGGAATGAGAAATTTTAACAAGGTGAAAATCTTTAGGTCCTACCGATGGTGCTAATTATAGAAGTTTGGTTTTCAAACTTGGGATGGCAAGAAGAGTTAGACCAATGGTAGTTTGAATTAAGTTAGGGGTGAATAAAGAGAATGACTTGAGATGGAGAATTCATATACTTTGGCCATTCTCTGACACCTGCAGCAAATTGTACCCAAATAATGGTCATAATTCCTATTTCTCACTATTCTTATCACTGTTATGTTTACTAAACCTGAAAACTATATTTTATAGAATTGTATCAGCAGAGTATTTCTCCACTAATGTTCCACAAGGGAGTGATATTGAAACTTGAGTATGCATCAGAATCATCCTGACAGCCTATTAAAATGCTTTTTTCAAATTCTATCCACCAGAATATTTCAGGTAAGACTTGGTATCTTTCTTTTTTTCCTTCAGTGTAGCTCAAGTGATCCTGCTATAGTGATTTCACATCACTGGAGAAGGTTCAAGGTCAAGGATGAGAAACATTTAGAATTCTTTGAGTTGTCCAGGCCAATGTCAGGTAAACATCAAATGCATGCAGGTACTGGAGTTTAACTTCAGGCCCCTCTCTGGTTCTTCAGGGTTTTTCAGTTATGTTTAAAATAACTGGAGAGCAACTACAAGGCCAAATATTCACATAACTTTTGTTCAGACACTAAAATTGCAACCATAAATTGAATGTGCATTTTTCCTTGCTGAATCCTTAATTTTTCCTCACACAATATGAGGTCTGGTTTACATGAATAAATGAGAAAATTTATGTGAGCAATTTTAGAAGCTGGTGGGTGAAAATTAACCTCCTGTACCTTGTGCTTTAACACTGGAGACTTGACTCATTCCCTCTAATCAGTAGTCCTTTATATTCCTTTTATTACAAATGGGACTGTGATCTGCTTTTGCAATAGGACTTTTCTTTAATATCACAATATAATTTTCTTGAAAATGTAATATTCATTGGAACTTAATCTGAGAAAATTATATCAGCTGGAATTGGCCTTGGCACCCGCATTTCAAAATTTTATGTTTAAATTAATTGTGCATATATAATATCATGCTGGGATTCATTTTCTCCAAAATATAGCCTATCTTTTGATAGGCTACCAAGAGTAGGTTACCAAGAGTTAAGCATTTGGCAATATTTATTAACATTTTAAAGTCACCAGGACCAAGAGTAATAATTCTTCATGTACATTTCAGGCCATTCTGTAGTCTTTACTCTTGCCTTCAGCTCAGTGCTACTGACCTAAAATTCCATTTGTTCCTTCCTCTTTGATCCCTCTGTCTGGTTAGTTGGCATTGGCAGGGCTTTCTGCCCAGGAAGTCCAAGACTTCTATTTGATCAAAAACTATATTCATTTGCCAACTAGTTCCCCTACCCAAATTGCCATTGCAACCAAAAAGATTGTAGCTGCCTTTATTATAGAATCATATACTGCACAGTTGTCATTATTTACAAAATGGTGCTTTGTTGAATCTGAATTGTACAGCAGCTATAAAGAGAATAGCTCCTCCCTGAGAGATTTCAGGGTATCAAATTGCAAAACATTCATGACTTGTTATGGTAAGGAGCCAAGTGGAATTGAAAGGCTAACTCACCTTGGAGGCACATGAGCTGGTGTACACACACACACACACACACACACACACACACACACCCAACCACCCACACCCACCCACCCACACACACACCCACATGCCGCTGCCGCCACCTCCTCCTCCTCCTCCCTTCCTTGATCACTAAGCAAGCAGTTATGAAAGGAACATAACTAATGATTTTGTCAAGAACCTGAACTGCTTGCCTTTAGGACTGGGATGCTAATCTGGTTCAAATACAGCAAGAAAGAAAAAGAGGTGTTTATCCAAAAGGGGTAGTGTCTAAAAATGGAGATGGCAGATAACTGATAGGATAGGAAATGTTTTGCTGAGCTCCCTTAACAAATACCTAGTGCCAGAAATGTTATCACTGGTTAGTCCCTCCTTCAGATTTAGAGACTGAAGACTTTAAACACCTACAAATATGGTATCTCCCTGTAAAGGAGGTAACATAAATATGCTTACATATTAGTATAATTTGTATGAATGAATTTATAAGATTAGAAATTAGATTCCAGGAAAGGTAATGAGGCAGTCAAAGTGGTAAGCTGTAGAGGTCTTCTGCAGAGTAGCTACAGGTGGAGTGCTCAATTGAAACACCGAACCAAGAACAACACATAGATATGAGATCAACTGTGATTGAAAAAGACCAAAAAGAAGTTCAAGGAATATTGGAATGAACTTCCAAGTAGGTTATATTAGTTTCCTGGAAACCAAATGATTTTCCTTCTCCTGTGACCCATGAAGGTAAATTTAGAGTGACTTTCCAAATGAAATGGGGGAAATCTAGGCAGATATTCAAAAACCAGAACATTCGCCTTTATATGTCTCACTAGTAATAGATTTAAATGTTCATCTGTATACTCATGAGATGGGTTAGCCTGAAAATCTCTAGCATGGTTCATCAGTGAAGAGAGATAAGATGCTACAAGTATTAAAAACTTTAGGCTAGTCATATATTTTCTTATGATAAGAACAAAACAAAGCTTTACTATTCAATAGGTATACTTACTGACATGCAATTGTGACTGCTGTCAATTGCGGACACAGAGACTATATGAAGCCAGTGAGTTTCACTCCTAGAGGAAGACTTTAAGAAAATGAGCCTAAAATCAAAAAGGGGAATTTAATCCAAGGCCAGTTAAGGTTTAAGAAGGTGAAGAAATAGAACCCCTCTCTTGGTAGGAGAAGCTGCAAAGAACGGTGACAATCTTCACCACAAATAGTATGTTCAGGGGTAATGTAAGAAGATATGCGCTTCACCAAATTTCCAGAGAAAAAAAATACAGCTTTTTAGAGCACTTAGTATTATAGAGCTGTCTAAAATTTCTGGAGACATCTACCAGTTTGAGTTGAAATACTTGAACCCTACCCTCTAAACAACTTTAAACAAACTATGAAAGAAACTAATTATTTCATGGACACATTAAGGGACACATGCAGTACAATTTTGAGGTGCTGAGTAAATGTTACTGAACTGACCTGGAAAAACTGTAAAAAGCCAAAGAAAAAGCTGTTATGAGAAATCCATTGATATCAAACATAAATTGTCTCAGGTTCTGCAATATTCAGTGATGCATCCCTGAGTTTTTCCTTTAGGCTATGGAAGTTCTTGTCTGGTATAAAGATAGAAAATTGTACTGTCTTTGGCAGGCTTGTAATTACATCCTGATGCCATCTTGGAACCTCAAGATCTAGAATCTTTATTGGTGCTTTACAGAAAGATTAAGAAATATTAATAAACTTATATCATACTGATCTTAACTAAATTATTATTTGTTAAACATTGTTTAAAATCATTGAAATGTATATTATAGAAAATTTGTAAGTAAATGTATTTTAATTTTTTTATTTATCCCACAACTAGTTCCAAACTAGGTTTAAAAACAATTAGAACTAATATAAGTTAAACACCATTTAAAATAAATGTCATGTCAATGTATGGCAACCAAAGCAATATTGTAAAGTAATTAACCTCCAATTAAAATAAATAAATTTATATTAAAAATAAAATAAATTTAAAAGAAAAAAGAAGGCATTGTAACTAAGATTAATACACGTCTTGAATACCCATATAGTTACCAAATATTTGGAAATAGAATTCCTGGTAATTAATGCAAAGAAGTAAACAACCAAATTTAGCATTGTATGGTGGACTGTGGAAGTTAACAGTTTTCCCTGCCTCTCATGCTTTTATATCCTCCGTGATAAAAAGAGAACTACTTTCACACTCCTGATAAGAATCATCAACCTTGGTAAAACTGGATCTAAATACTGAGTCAGTAATTTCTAATTCAATTGATCTGGTTTACGAATTTAGAAGAATTACTATCTTGAGTTTATAAATTCTTTACATCAGCCACTGAAAATAGATATTTTGTAGGTTAAAAACCTTAGCAAATAAATAATATGGTACTTAGAAGAATACCAATAAACACAACTTCTGTTTCAGATGAAATAACCTTTTGAGCAAGGAAACAAATATATATATATATATATATATATATATATTTGCAACCTTATTGTCTAGGAAAGTATTCATCACCTAGAAGTATGGGTCTGTATTTAGCTACAGTCCATAGCCTTACTTTAACACTTTTTCTGCGGGAAATGGCCTTGGTATAATGAATACCAAGTCAATGAAAGAATAGTCAACTAGTCAAGAAAACCTACATTTGGCAATCAACATCCGTGGGTCATGATTAACAACAACAAGTGAACAGTCAAAATTTGGAGTCAAAGCAGGCCTTAACTTTAAAAGTTTTATTTCTATTTTAATGTGAGTGACATAAACTGATTTTGTTTGTTTAAAATTTATTTTTCTCCCAAAGCAACAACTGCAAAAAAGTAAGGAAACATTTATGACTTCTTTATGTCTTTTCTCTTTACCTTGTTTTTTGTGTGTGTGTGTGTTTTTTTTTTAATGATAAACAGAGATTTCATTGGTACCCAAATCAAGTAAACTCTTTCTTGGTGACACAATCCAAATGTTTTAGCATTACTTGCTGACAGACTTACCCAGGCGTGATGCAATCTCCATGCCCTTTGACCTGATACAGACTTGTGTACAGCGTGAGTCCTACCCTTCTCATGTGGAGCAGACAGCCTTGTCTCAGTGGAGTTGCAGTTACCAGCCAAGCATTCAAAGTAGCACATAGATTAGAGAGCATGACAGAGAAAAGAGACAGAGAGTTCCACAGTACCTTATTATTGTAAAGAGGGAGAATGTAATCAAGAGTTCATTATTAAGAGATCACTGGTTTGGGGAATGAAACTCGATAGAATGCACTCCAGAACTATATATAGTGAGTCTGTAAAGTTGGAATGTCACCCTACTGCTCAGTCATGGCTTTTCCAATACTTCATCTCTAAAGAGTGAAGAAATCAAGGTATATCAGCACCAGTTTCCATTGTTCCTTGAAACCAAAATCCCCTCAGTTATTGTTGATGTTAATATCAAAGACAGAAAATCTTGCAAGCAAACATGATATTATATAAATGCCACATATGCTGAGTATTACCATGTGTGTTAGTCACTCAGTAGTGCTTGACTCTTTGTGACCCCATGGACTGCTCTCTCCGTAGGATTTTCAAGGCAAGAATACTGGAGAGGGTTGCCATTTTCTTCTCCAGGGGATCTTCCAGACCAGGGATCAAACCTGGGTTTCCTGCACTGCAGGCAGATTCTTTACCAATTGAGCCACCAGGGAAGCCACACAATTATGTGAATTTCAAGTTGGCACTCTTCCTAGTCACTGTTTCCTCTAGTCCATAGTTATCAGCAAGAATGTGGTGGCAATAATGAAATTAAGACCAGAATCATAACAGGGAGACTATGACCCTTTTTAAAAAAATTTTTTTTGGATTTTGCATTTATGTGTGCATTAGTCATTCACTGTGGTCCGACTCTTTGTGATCCTATGGACTGTAGCCCTTCAGGCTCCCTGTCTATGGAATTGTCCAGGCAAGAATACTGGAGTGGGTAACCATTCCCTTCTCCAGGACATTTTCCCAGCCCAAGGATCGAACCCAGGTCTCCCACATTGCAGGCAGATTCTTTGCCATCTGAGCCACCAGGGAAGCTCCTTTGTATGTAAACTATAGGGCAAAAGCAATTATAATTCAGCGTGGGACTATAATTGGATTCCAAAACAATAGTTTATCTTAGACAATACCCTTTAAAGCAGTTAGAAGTAACAGGGCCATTTGGCATAGTCTAGTAAATAAGCTGATTTGTTTTAACAAACATTGAATCGCTCAATAACAACAAAAAAATGGCATCTTGTTCAAGTTTTCACTTCTCAACCAAGCCAAACAATTTCAAAGAACATGTAGTATACCTACTACCCGCTCCCACTAGGAATTATGTGAAATATTTAACTGAACTTTGATTTCAAACATCCATCCCTTAAAGGCGCATATACTGCCCTTTCAGTAGACACAGATGGCATTGTTCCTGCAAGGTCATGGTTACAGGATGATTCAAGGTTAACCAGATCAGTGTGGGCAGTCAAAACAAGATTACAGGTAGGACACCCAGATTACAGGGCAGAACAGAGGGGAAGGGACTCTGAGGACCAATTAATTATATGCACTGCAAAGAGGGAGGGCATGATTACAGGTTAGAAATAACCTAGAGGTAAAAGCATCAAGTGGAAAGGAAATTAGCACAACGGGGACAGATGGCCTAAATTTCCTTTTCAAGGAGAAATGAGCCAAAGTAATAATAACAATAAAAAGTTCTAAAAGTAAAAGTGAGTGGAACCTGATACTGAAAACTGTCTCCATATTAAGAGTTAATTAACACTTAAAATTCCCATATCTGAAACCAGTCATCTTTCATCTAAATTCTCCTCTCCACTCCCCCACTCCCCACCTCCCACCCCCATTTTAAACTCTAGGACATCCCACTCTCCTGACTATCTTGAATTCAGATATTGACCATGTTCTTAGTATCTTTGCTACCCTTTTCACTGTAGTCATCACATCCTGACTATGAGTCCAGCCACGCTCAGTCCTCATTGTTTCCTAAGTTCTCCCTTCCTCTCCTGCCTTCACAGACACTACTTCATTCCGGCCCTCTCTTCCCCCAACCTGCCCTCTGAAATCACTCTCTCCAGTCCTGAACTCTTCCTTCCCCCATTGGTCTTATGTGCTATTGCTGAATATATATTTCTTATGTACAACAACAGGTTTTGTTTTTTGTTTTTTGTTTTTGTTTTTTGTTTTGTCATTTTCCTAAACAGAAACACTCAAGGATGCCCCTACTCTACAAAGCAATGCAAGAATACTTAGTCCTTGAATTCAGGTTTCCTCTGCCTTGACCTGATCCATCCTCCGGTTTTATCCTGCATCTCATCAGACACACAATGACACAGCTCTTTCAAAGCATAGTTCCAGCTTCCCTTTTTTTTAGTCATTTGTGTTATTAGTTCTTCCACATGTGTACCTACATTTCAGAGTTTATCTGCTACCCATTCATGAAGTTTCCATGACCCTAGGAGAAAACAAACTTTTTTCAGAAATGTTTGGTCACTTCATTTCTAATGACTCTGATTCCATTTTAATTCATCAAAAGAAAAAAAAACAAAAAACTGTATGTGCTTGCCACAACTCCCCCTGTTGGAAGGAGGGCAAGAAAACAGCCTATTCATCTATTGTGTAAGCTACTAAATGCTACATATGCAAAGTGATAATAAATGTAAATGGATTTAAAGTTACCATTTTAAAGATGTTGCCATTCTTACTGAGGGAAAAAAGAAAGCAAATCAAATGTTATTTCATTCTAAATAAGGTGACCAGTATTCACCTCATCTTCTGAGAACAACCTCATCCCAACCATCATCATGCTGGGCTCAGCTATTTTATGAAAATACCAGACTTCACAGCCAGATCAAATATGTGCACGTGAAAAGATATAGCAGTATGTTAATAATGCCTATCCCTGAAATATAGTAATTGAAGTAATTTTAATATTTTAATGTATCTCTAATTTTATACAGAATATTTATAGCATTCATACCCAGAAGACATTATTAATAATCCATTGTTCAAATGGATACTTTGATATGCCACACATTGTAAAGAGATAAACTTTGATTTAGATAAAGCTGAATCCTTACAGTAAAAAATTATCCTCTATAGGTTGAGTGTGATAAGGCTTATATTTTGAAACAATAACTCTGAAGGCCTTTTAAAAATATAGTGGAGGCAGAAACTTGATGCAAAGAGAAAAACAAAAGAGACTTATAACTGTTATTGCTAACAGTAGGATAAAGGTTTGAACTAAGATCATAACAGTGGAAAGAGAGGAAAGCTCAAATCTTAGTTAAGAGAGTGGAAGGATCTTCCAGTTGTCAGACACTGTTTATACCCTGATTGATAAAGGTTTTGCTTTATAATGCTAAGGGGAAGTGATTAAACGATGCAGCAATTAGTTGACAGAATGGTTTACAAAGATGGTTCTAACAGAAATGTTTTAAAGAGGTATAAAGAAGTCAACAGGGAAAAGAAACCTGATACTGAGCTCTTATCTTCAAGGACTTGTGGTCAGCTTGAGTCACAGTCAGAAGAGATAACAGGGTTTCCTGTTGAGATTCGTTTTTAAAGGAAGAAAGATTCTGCCAAGAGCTGGCTCTACAGGAAAGATGGTGACAGCTTTCTCTAAAAAGAACAAGTAGCTGATTCTTAAAGAAACATGACTCTATAAAGGAAGATATAGGGAGCAGGGTATATTGTACTTTCAGGCTGAATCTTTGTGGCTTTTGATAATGGTGGGGAAATTAACTGATTTAATTTACCAGTGATAGATTTCAATTAATAACAGCCCCACTTTGTACTGTATATTTTTAAGTCTTTTTTTCATGACATACATTTCCTGGTATTTAATGTAACCACTGTATCTACCATTTTAATATAGAAATTGGTTAAAAACTAATGTTAAAATACTCTGTCATTTTTATTTATTGGGAGACATTAACTCATCAAGTTTCATAACCACAGTTGAGCTGTGTACCAATCATATAAAATTCATTTGAAATGCTTAGGAGGAAGCAGGCTTTATAGAGTGAGTCTCACAAATTTAACCCTATTTTAGGAACTGAAACATCTAAATCCCCTTACACTTAAGAAAGTGAAAGTGAAAGTTGCTCACTCATGTCCAACTCTTCTCAACCCCATGGACTATACAGTCCACGGAATTCTCTAGACCAGAATACTGGAGTGGATAGCCTTTCCCTTCTCCAGGGATCTTCCCAACCCAGGGATCAATCCCAGGTCTCCCTCATTGCAGGCAGGTTCTTTACCAGCTGAGCCACAAGGGAAGCCACCTTATAGTTATATATTTTATTAAATATATATAGCACCATTTCATTCCCTACTTTTAGCTATAAGTAGGGAATTGGACTGATGAAACAAAAACTGAATTATTTAAGTAATTGCATTTTAATATCATCTTATACTATGAATCAAAAAATGCCTGTGGCAGGAGCTGGGACAGAGAAGTCTGCATTCTAGTTCTACCTTAACAATTTATTAGCATTTTGATCTTGATAAAATTAATGAACTTTTCTGTACCTCAATCTTTTCATCTATAAAGTGTATGTTTCAGTGCTGGAACTCCCTGTTTCCCAGGATTAAATATTCTCACCATGGCCAATTTAGCAACCCACTCACAGAAATCCTAAATATTTAATAATAATCAGGTCTAGTGGGCTGGTAGAATTATATGAGCTACATCTGGCATGCAGTGGTTGAGGGAAGCAGATAACTAAAGCATTAGGAAGCGAGGGGCTGTAGAGTAGAAATGACAATGTGTCGACTTAAAAAAATTGCACAACGAGAAAGTTGCAAGTTAAATTTTATTTGGAGCAAAATGAGGACTGCAGCCTAGGAGACAGCACCTCAAACAGCTCTGAGAAACTGCTCCTGAAAATACCTAAGTGTCCATTCTGCCAGTTTTTCCCTGAGCAAAGTACCTTCTTTCTGTCTCCACTCTGAACTCTTTTCAGGGCTGTTGAAAATCAGCGCCTGCAGGAGCACAGGCACGTGCTTTAGTTCTTACAGAGGCAGATGGCAGGTGCCAACGGCAAGTGCCAATTTGCAGTCGATAAACTTAAAGACAGATTGAAAATTGAGTTTAAATCAATAGAACATTCAGATACAAGATCATTAACTCAAAAGCCATAAAATAAATAATCATAAAATAGAAATTATACACACACACACACACATATATATATAAATGATAAAACTTGGAAGGTTGAAACCAGAAGAACAGGCGAGGGTAATACTTGAAATATATGTCAATTTAAGTAACAATTTTGTAAAGGGCAAGGTTTTATAAAAGAGGTGATTGTGATCACATTAGAAGTTGATATATCAAAGAGTATAGACATTGTAGAATGAATGTAAGCTCATGTGTACAAGTCTTTCCATACCAGGAGCCAGTTAAAGGCAGTCTAGGATATTGGGTGGGATGGTCAGCAAGACAAGCTCTATTAAGTTTTGCTCAAAGTGAAAAGAGAAATGAATAAGATGTTACCAGTTTTTAGATTTGTGTCTGTGCCATTACCTTGAGAATTTCCTAATTCTGAATCTATTTCCATTTTTATCCCAGAATCATTCTTACTCCAGTTTTTAATATCTTCTCAATCCAAGTCTCAGCCTCATTCTTAGTACTATTGGGAATTCTAGCAATCTTTCCTAGGCAAATCAAGAAATCCAGTCTTGCCTATAGGACTTTAGTCAACTTAAAAAATATATTCCCAACCTAAAACTTGAGAGTTATGTTTTATTCAGTGGGAAATTTTAGGATTTGAAGCCCAGGAAACAGCATCTCAAATGACCCTGAGAGAACTGTTCTGGGGAGGCGAGGGGAGGAGCCAGGTTATGTAGAAGTTTGGAAACAAAGGGCAGGTAGTCTGAACATCAAAAGATTATTGTTAATTAATTAAGAACCAGATATCCTGAGTTAAAGAATTGAGCACTTTTCTGTATATGAGAAGATGCAGGAGTCTGGGCTCACTGAAATAATTCCTTTCGTATGCATTTCAGCTATGAACCCTACATCCTGTATTTTTGACATCCTGAGTTCAGCTTGGTGTTCACTGTACATAGTGGCTGCATTCTGATGGCTGTTAGGTTGCAGGTATTCTTCTCCTTCTTGAGTGCCCTTTACACTCACCAGCTCACATTAGAGGGCTGCAATTGCTGACGATAGTGACATCCTTGTTTGCTGATGTGGCAGAAGATATTCCATTTCTCAGTTTCACATGGTCCTTAATCTCTTGTGTGCATCTCACTGAATTTGTCTTAAGCCACCTATTTATTGAGAGAATGTGCCAAGGAAAAAACATCTTCCCCCAAAGCTACACTGTCCAGAATTTGACTTACAATGTCTTATTTATTGACAGTTTTAGCCTTGGATACTGTGCTTAGTGCTGTTAGGAAGGAAGAAATTTCCCTCTGTCCTATGTTCTTCTGGCTGGTCCAAGAACTAAATTGACATGAATCCCTTGGACAGCAAGGAGATCCAACCAGTCCATCCTAAAGGAAATCAGTCCTGACTATTCACTGGAAGGACTGATGCTGAAACTTCGATACTTTGGCCACCTGATGAGAAGAACTGACTCACTGGAAAAGACCCTGATTCTGGGAAAGATTGAAGGCAGAAGGAGAAAGGGACGATAGAGGATGAGATGGTTGGATGGCATCATTGACTCAATGGACATGAGTTTGAGTAAGCTCCAGGAGTTGGAGAGTCAGACACAACTGAGCAACTGAACTGAACTGAGATACATAAACAGACCAAAAAAAAAAAATTTAATAACATGTATACATGGGAGAGATGCAGGAAAATTCAGTGACTTGTCAAAATGGCTAAGCCATCACTTAAATATCATCTTCAGCTAAAGGCAAAAGAGAAGATAATGTTAGCATATTGAGGGTATTGGCTTGGAAATTCAAAGGAGAGGAAGGCAATATACAGGAAGATGGAAAAGC
Source organism: Nanger dama (assembly GCA_917880005.1). Taxonomy (NCBI): domain Eukaryota; kingdom Metazoa; phylum Chordata; class Mammalia; order Artiodactyla; family Bovidae; genus Nanger; species Nanger dama. The sequence continues at coordinate 19,323,684 of CAKJTW010000008.1, read as the reverse complement.
AAAGATTTAGTAAACAAATGTTTGCTGAGGCACTGAGAGACAATCAATTTAGTTCAATTCAGTCGCTCAGTCATGTCCAACTCTTTGCGACCCCGTGGACTGCAGCATGCCAGGCTTACCTGTCCATCAACGACTCCTGGAGTTTGCTCAAACTTCTGAGGGACAATAAGACATTGGAATTTTAACAGATTATGCTAGGTTCCTCCCTGTCTATCACACTTACTTCATATTATAGTTATCTGTGGTGATAGCTCCCTTCCTGAAACAGGTCCTATATCTGTTTAGGTAGCTAAGGAGGAGGTAAAAGAAAGGTTTCCTGAGTCTTCTGTTTCTTAAAAAATAATCTGACATCACACCTGTCAGAATGGCTGTTATCAAAAAGTCTACAAATAACAAATGTTGTCAAGGATGTGGAGAAAACAGAACTGTTAGTAAGAATGTAAATTGGTGTGGCCACTGCAGAAAATGGTATGAGTGTTTTGAAACTAAAAATAAAACTATTATGTGATCCATCCATTCCACTCCTGGAAATTCAACTCAATTCTGAAGAAAAGGATAGTTTATGTTGTCCTAAAGGCTGTGTCAAGAACATCCTGTAGGTATGGGGAAGGTCAAAGAAATAAGCTTTCAGGTGCTTGTTGACTGGAGAATGGGGGTTATTCCTTATTCTTTCTGGATAGCCCACTGACCAGTTGAAATTGAGCACAGTAATAGTCTTTGCTACATGAAGATCTAAGTAATGCTCTGTTAATATCAAAACTGTACAGATATAGGGGACTGAAAAAGCAATTGTCCCTGAGTCTAAGATTAAGAAAATGTCTAAGCTTGGAAATAGGCAAAATGTATCACTAAATTGCCTTTCAGTGGCATGATACCTATTGTCTGGTAGACCCTCCAGTGATTATCTGATTCGCTAGGAAAATATAATTTTGATTAATTTTCTAATGACTAGTCTATTGTATGTTCTGTAGGTCCAGATATTAAATAAATTATAGAAGTTAAATTGAAAGTGATTCCTTTCCTTGACAATGCAAATGATTCCTATTTATAATTATGCAAATAAATTTTATCCAGTAGGGACAGAATTGAATTCCTCCTGGTTGAAATAATAACAGAAACATTATAATTTGTTGCTTAGTAGGCTATTAGACAGTTTTCTTCCTATTACCAAATTCATTTCCCCATTCCTGACTTTATATATATAAAATCTGTGTATAAATATATATATATGTCATCTACAAATTTTCTCCTGAATTTTCTTATTGCTTTCCTCATTTATATATTAAACTCTTTAATTCATGTTCATTTTATACTTGAAGGCAACTCATTTTATCTTTTCAAAAATTATTCTTTACTGCTAACTAATCTATATTGTTGCACCCTAAAAAATGGAGCCTTACTGCCGGGATCTTTGGCACTGATGAAACAGTCCATTTTTTTCCTCTCAAAGTCTGTTTCTTAAATAAAAGTTTCACCTTTTTCAATATCCCCAATTTTCCTGTATTTTATTTCTCCAAAATTCTATACCTCTGGAAAACTCACGACTCACTTCCTTCAGAAAATATCCTGTATCAATGCCCCTTTTACATCTTATAAATATGGGGTCACAAAGAGTTGGACATGACTTAGTGACAATAGGAACAAACTGTATAACCTAGTCTTTGCTCCTGGCTAAAGGGAAGGGTGATTCTCAGCCTGGTGGGTGAAGAAAATAGCATGATATAAATTTCTGAAACTTTGTTTTTTAGGCTTTCCATAGATAGAGAAAAACAAAAGCCAAACAAAAAGATAGAAGTGTATGAATTTTAAAACCCTCTGAAAAACTTAACCAGCGCTATCTAAGATATTCCTCCCTCCAACATACCTTTCATTTGATTATGCTGAACATGCATCCTCCTTAGCACCATTCTCCACCACCACCACCACCCTGCCCCGCACACATACACACACGTGTACTGAATCACATTCTGAAGTCTGCCCACTAGTCCAACAAAAAGTGCTCCTGCCCATTGCTTCTAATTCCTAGGTTTTCATTTGTTTTTCCTGGTTGTAAGAGATGGCAGAAAACAGCATTATTGGGAAGTGATGGAATAGAACTATCTAGAAAGGTGTTGGTACCTCAAAGAACGGAATCCAGTAAGTGTGACCATATTTATTCTATTATAGTCTCTTCTTCAGGGTTACTTAGCACATGATATGTTCTCAACTTTTATCTATTCCATGAGTGAATGAAAATACTTCTTTTTTAAAAAATGGCATCACTAGGCCTCAAGACACAAAGGTACTTGCTATGCATTTATTCGGTACCCTTTGGCTTAGAGAAGACTTGGGAATAAAAGCATTTCAATGAACTCACATCCCAAGTGACAATTAAAAGTGTTCTAATTGAGGAAATCCTATAATTTATTAGTGCCGTGTAGTCCTGTTTCATTCTTTTACCTTAGTCTATCCTAATTTTTCTCAATCAAAGAAAGTTTCTGAGATTTAATAACTAAAATCTCTTTCCTGGGTCATGCTGCCAGCTCTCATTGTGTGTTCAGCTAATATTGTATCTGCCTGCCTGAGTTTCTTTTCACATCTTTGTTCTGCCAAAACCCCTTCAGGTAAAAGTTCACAGAGGGAAATGTGTGGGTAAAATGGAAAACAGCACATACACACACGTGTTGAAATGAAAAATAAACCAGAGTACAATCTGTATTGAACGGCAATGGGTTCAGACAATACTTTGCAGAGCTTCTCTCCTGAAGAGATTTATCAGTGACTCCCCTTGAATGGAAAATTGTTATACCCTGTCTGAACAAGGGTCTGCTGTTTTCCTCACAGCTTTCATCTGCCACTGATGTCAAACTTCATGTATTCAGGCAGAGGTCAAAATCGTTACTGTCACTAAACTAAGGAGAGTCTAGAGATTAACAATATGAAGGATTCTGAGATCTGGGCATCATATTCAGAGTTTCGAATTTGGGGGTTTTAATTTTGGTTCTGGTACTTTGTTTCAAAGGAAATACACCAGTTTTGTAGTTAGAACTCCAACTTCCTTGAGAGAATTTCAGTTCAGTTCAGTTCAGTCTCTCAATCATGTCCGACTCTTTGTGACCCAATGGACTGTAATGCGCCAGGCCTCCGTGTCCATCACCAACTCGCAGAGTTTACTCAAACTCATGTCCATTGAGTCAGTGATGCCATCTAACCATCTCATCCTCTGTCGTCTCCTTCTCCTCCCACCTTCAATCTTTCCCAGCATCAGGGTCTTTTCAAAAGAGTCAGTTCTACGCATCAGGTAGGCAAAGTATTAGAGTTTCAGCTTTAGTATCAGTCCTTCCAATGAATATTCAGGACTGATTTCCTTTAGGAGTGACTGGTTGGATCTCCTTGCTGTCCAAGGGACTCTCAAGAGTCTTTTCCAACACCACAGTTCAAAAGCATCAATTCTGCAGTGCTCAGCTTTCTTTACGGTCCAACTCTCACATCCATATATGACTATGGATGAATTTCATTTATTCACAAACTACCTTGTAGATAAAAATAGACATAATATTCTCCAGCATACCATAGCTCCAACAAACCTTGGCTGAGAATGACTGCCTGAATCCAATCATTCCTGCCCCTTCCATATGTAACCTGAGGCATTCTGGAGCAGTTTATCATTATCCCCTCCAAAAGTCTCCAGTGCTGCAGGCTTTGAAGCCTTCTGTGACACTGAAGAAGAGAAATATCCAGACTACTGGATTGGAAAGCAGGACCACACATTTGCCCTCTGGGTTCCTTATGGTATTTTAAGGGGAAAGTCCTTTCATTTTCTAGGAAACGTTTCAGATTAATAAAAATATGATCACAATCATATTTTTCCATTTTAATTTTATGGCAAACTTCTAAATGTTTTCTCATAATTTTGTCATTTGAAGTGACAAATCACTTCTGAAGTAGTAGGATAAATATTGGTATTCTCATTTTACAAGGGAGGGAACACAGAAGTGACTTACCCAAGACCATGTAAATCCCCACAGAGACAGGGGTGGAGCAGAGTTCCCGGATTCTTAGTCTACTGCTTTTCCACTGTATTTTCCCATCTTAACTGCAGCTCGATTTCTCCCATTGGGCAATTATAGAAGTCCTATACACATGGGAAATCGATGGGAAAACAGTGGAAACAGTGTCAGACTTCATTTTTCTGGGCTCCAAAATCACTGCAGATGATGGTTGCAGCCATGAAATTAAAAGACGCTTACTCCTTGGAAGGAAAGTTATGACCAACCTAGAGAGCATATTAAAAAGCAGAGAGATTACTTTGCCAATAAATGTCCATCTAGTCAAGGCTATGGTTTTCCAGTGGTCATGTATGGATGTAAGAGTTGGACTGTGAAGAAAGCTGAGCTCCTAAGAATTGATGCTTGTGAACTATGGTGTTGGAGAAGATTCTTGAGAGTCCCTTGGACTGCAAGGAGATCCAACCAGTCCATCTTAAAGGAGATCAGTCCTGGGTGTTCATTGGAAGGACTGATGCTGAGGCTGAAACTCCAATACTTTGGCCACCTGATGCAAAGAGTTGACTCATTGGAAAAGACCTTGATGCTGGGAGAGATTTAGGGCAGGAGGACAAGGGGATGACAGAGGATGAGATGGCTGGATGGCATCACCGACTTGATGGACATGAATTGGGTAAGCTCTGGGAGTTGGTGATGGACAGGGAGGCCTGGCGTGCTACAATTCATGGGGTTGCAAAGTGTCAGACATGACTGAGAGACTGAACTGAACTGTTACACACCAAAGAAGACTAAATTGTTTCCTAAAAAATAGACAGTTGTTTACTGTCTATAACATTAGAAAGCAATAGCATTAGTAAGATCAGGAAAATACCGAGTCAAGCTGAGAGTGATAAAGAAAAAGAAAGGAAAAAGGAATGAACAGTTATTAAATTCCTCTTGATGCCAGGCATTGAGTACAGAACTGTCCTACACTTTGATCTCATTTCATCCCCACACCAGCCCTAAACAGTAGATGAAATGTTTGCCCATACAGTTAAGAAACTGCAATTCTAAGAAATTAAGTGTCTTGCCTAGGGCTACATAGCTTTGCAGAACTGAGTTTTGAAGTCAGTTTATCTCCAAAGTCAGTGTTTGTTTTCCTAATCTGAGCTATGCCACCTAGAAGAAATCCTGGAGATGCTGACTCAACAATTTCAGTGGACCTAAGTATGGCCAACAGATAGATGGAGTGAATACTTAACTTCCAAGGCAAAGTGTTTAGGGGAAATTTCTGCAGTCATAGTTGTTCAGTCACAGGCGCAGAAGACTGGTAATATACACAGCACCATCTCTGAGCATTATATAGATATTAAATTTATTTTCTCTGAACGTACAATGTGAACTGTAAACACCACACAAAATGAGGCCTTCCTTGATGGTTCAGGCATAAGGACTCTGTGTGGAGTGCAGGACCTGGATTCGATACCTGGGTCAGGAAGATCCCCCAGAGAAGGAAATGACAACCCACTCCTGTATTCTTGCCCAGACAGAGGAGCCTGGCGGGCTCTAGTCCATAGGGTCACAAAGACTTGGAAACGACTGAGCAAAACACACACACACACACTGAAAAAGTGAACTGCCTCCTAAAAATAGTATATCTCGATTGTGCTTTAAATGCAAGTTTCTCCAGATAGAGAACCTGTTTTTTTTCCTTCCAGAATGTTTCCAAAGAAAGAGAGAAAAGGCCAGAAAGAAACAACAGCAAAACACATTAATGTTAACATCAGCGCTCTTAAACTACTATGCGCCATCATAGCAATAATGCCTTGTCTCCTCTTTTTTGGTGCAGTAGTGCTCTTTGTTTATTTGTTTATAGAGTCCTTTTAATGGAATTTGGCTTACTTATTTTTATGGAGATAACTGAAGCTCAGTGAAGTTGAGCCCATGTCCAGGGTTCCCAGATGAAAGTAACAGAAACTTCCCTGGTTGCTGCTTGTTCCTGGTCCATGCCCAAGGTTTATTTGACCATACAAAAGCTGTATATTCCCTTCCGATTAACAAAGAAAATTATTGTGTATGAGAATTCCTGTTAGGTAAGAAATTCAGTGTACATTTTGACTAATTATGGGAGAGAAATTATTGAATAATGAACTGTATTATGTTAGAATTTTAGTGAATTTTTAAACAGTTTATAACATCTGATCAACCTCCCCAAAGATAGTAAATTAAATAATTGCAATTACTGGTGCCTGTTTTGCTTCTGAGGAATCCAAACAGCCAGTGTTATTTGATCAACTCCTCTCCGAGTATGTTAACAAGATGTTACTACAATAAACACGAATCCCCCTACCCCAATTTTAAAATAAACAGTTATTCAGATGAGGAATCTGAGACACAGTTTTTAAGACTATACATAGTTAATGACAGAATAGTAGGAATACATTTTGGCCAGTAAATTTCTAACTCATTCTTTCTGGAAGCCAAGATGACGATTGTCTATGAAGTGACAGAGCACCATCTGAGATCTTGGCTCCTGAGTGAATGAGGAGATATGAGTTGCATAACATCTTTCATCTCTAGTCAAGTTTTGTCAGTAGAAAACGTTCACATTCTGGCAGCAGGAATCCCCTTGATATCCCTATTGGCACTTTCTATGTAGAAGTAGGCCTGCTGTGACCTAGAAAAACATTGAATTCATTTGCATAAGCAGTGCACTAGCCTCATGAAGGTATATTTAGAAGTCCACGTTTGCAAGAATGGGATCCAGATGCTTTTGTAAAAACTCACATGGCCTTTCCTTTAAGCCTCAGCAAACTGTACTATTCGGAAGGGACTACAGTTTCTAGCCAACTCCAGGATTGATGTAGTATTTTACAAAGAGGGGAATTAACTTAGTGAACATTTCTCCAAGAAAGGTTCCGTTCAGGAAGTAAAAATGCATTAAAACATATTTGGAAGCATTTATGAATTCCAGGGCTATGCATGACCATTAAAAGAATTTAGCATTAAATTTTGAATTGATTGTAGGAAGCATATGCACCTTCTGATCCTAGCATGGCACCAATGAGTCATATCCCTTGAATACATCACTTAAATTTTATTTGCATCAAATTTCTCATTTGTAGAATAAAAGGTTGAATTCAGAGGATACTTAATGGCCCCAAAGTAGAATTTGGCCAACATAGATATTTTCTTTGTCTGGCTCAGTATTTTAAAGAAATGTGAATAAGAATGGTATTTTTAATACTCTTTTGAGTTTGTAATACTGCACAAACCTTACCCAGCATGGAGAAGAAAAGCTTTTTCAGCCTTGTCTGAATTACATACGGCATTTCATTTTTCAACCTTTGTTTTCTTTGCTCCTTGTTCCTAAACTGTCAGGATAAATCTGATGGCCGGATAAAAGAATTCTCCCACTTGAGTTCTATTCTCCAGGAGCCCTGTAGATATACAGACTGCAGGTGGTGAAGCAGGATTGTGGAGCTGGGAGCTGTTGTACACCTGCCACCAGCTTCCTGCCTCTTGGAGTTTGCACTCCTGGCTGGAAAAATAGGACGTAACTGTCTCAGCACTGAAACAGTCAGTGAAAGTCACCACAACCTAAGTCCACCCTGCAGCTTTGTAAATTCCATCTTTAGGCCATGGTTGGAGAAAGATCTGGACATCATCAGCTATGCAGTGAATGTAACTCTTTAACATATAACAATTCATTTCTTATTTCTCAAGATTTTTCAGCCCAAAGGAACTAACACTTTCCTTTCATGGACAGTCAGATGACTGCCCGCAAATTAAACAAGGAACAAAGGACGAGAACACTTAAGGGCTGCCAATTCCTTCAAGTCTCAGTCTTGGGGAAGAATTCGAAACCACTGCCCTATTTGTGAGATACACAAGTTGTAAAGTTACCTACGAGCAGGTTAGATGAGAAACAAGGAGAATTCAAAGGCAGGAGTAAGGGAAATGTGCTTGTGAAATAGAAGGGGAATGATGATGCATGCCTGAGTACTAAGTAGCTTCAGTCATGTCCAACTCTTTGCAATCCTATCGACTGTAGCCCACCAGGCTCCTCTGTCCATGGGATTCTCCAGGCAAGAATACTAGAGTAGATTGCCATGGTCTCTCCTCCAGGGGATCTTCCCAATCCAGGGATCTAATGGGTGTCTCTTATGTTTCCTGCTTTGGCAGGCGGGTTCTTTACCACTAGTGTCACCTGGGAAGTCTGAATGATGATGTGATGATGCCATAGTGAGCAGAGAATATAGACTGAATATTTTCATTTATTGTCTGCTCACTTACTGTGTAGTATGGGTCTAAAATCACTATATTATTGAGAGCACCAAAGCAGTGCAGACAGCATGTTGTTGTTGTCCAGTTGCTCAATTGTGTCCAACTCTGAGACACCAAGGACTGCAGCATGCCAGGCTTCTCTGTCCATCACTGACTCATGGAGCTTGCTCAAACTCACGTCTATCGAGTTGGTGGTAACAGTCCAACCATCTCATCCTCTGTCAACCCCTTCTCCTCCTGCCCTCAATCCTTCCCAGCATCAGGGTATTTTCCAATGAGTCTGTTCTTTGCATCAGGTGGCCAAAGTATTGGACCTTCAGCTTCAGCAATAGTCCTCCAATGAATATTCAGGACTGATTTCCTTTAGAATTGACTGATTTAATCTCTTTGCAGTCCAAGGTACTTTCAAGAGTCTTCTCCAACACCACAGTTCAGAAGCATCAATTCTTTGGTGCTCAGCCTTCTTTATGGTCCAACTTGACTAATGAATCTTTGTTGGCAAAGTAATGTCTCTGTTTTTTAATATGCTATCTAGGTTTGTCATAGTTTTTCTTCCAATAACCAAGGTTTAATTCAATTTAATTAATTTCCTGGCTGCAGTCATCATCTGCAGTGATTCTGGAGCCCAAAACAACATGTAATGAATGGATATGGCTGAGTACTAATAAAACTTTATGAAATGTAACATGACCTTCACTGGGAAATTAAATAACTATATGATTAAATATATGTATCAGATAAATGCATATGTATTCAGAGTTCCAAAGAATAACAAGGAGATATAAGAAAGTCTTCCTCAGTGATCAATGCAAAGAAATAGAGGAAAACAATAGAATGGGAAATACTAGTGACCTCTTCAAGAAAATCAGAAATACCAAGGGAACATTTCATGCAAAGACGGGCACAATAAAGGACAGAAAGGTATCAGAAGATATTAAGATGGTGGTAAGAATACACAAAAGAACTATACAAAAGGTCTCAATGACCCAGATAACCATGATATAGTGATCACTCACCCAGAGCCAGACATCCTGGAGTGTGAAGTCAAGTGGGTCTTAGGAACTATCTCTATAAACAAAGTTAGAGGAGGTGATGGAATTCCAGCTGAGCCATTTCCTATCCTAAAAGATGATGCTGTGAAAGTGCTGCACTCATTATGCCAGCAAATTTGGAAAACTCAGCAGTGGCCACAGGACTAGAAAAGGTCAGTTTTCATTCCAGTCCCAAAGAATGTTGAAACTACTGCACAATTGCAATCATCTCACACACTAGCAAAGATCAAAATTCAACAGTATGTGAACTGAGAACTTCCAGATGTTCAAGATGGATTTAGAAAAGGCCAAGGAACCAGAGATCAAATTGCCATCTGCTTAATCATAGAAAAATAAAGAGAAATCCAGAAAAATATATACTTCTGCTTCACTGACTACACTAAAACCTTTGACTGTATGGATCACAACAAACTGTGGAAAACTCTTCAAGAGATGGGAATACCAGTCCATCTTACCTACCTCCTGAGAAATCTGTATGCAGGTCAAGAAGCAACAGTTAGAACCAGACATGGAACAATGGGCTGGTTCCAAATTGGGAAAGGAGTACATCAAGGCTGTATATTGTCACCCTGCTCATTTAACTTCTATGTAGAGCACATCATGCAAAACACTGGCCTGCTGAAGCACAAGCTGGAATCAAGATTGTCAGGAGAAATATCAATAATTTAAGATATGCTGATGATATCACCCTTATGGCAGAGAGTGAAGAGGAACTAAAGAGCCTCTTGATGAAAGTAAAGAGGAGACTGAAAAAGCTCAACATTCAAAAACAAAAATCATGGCATCCCATCACTTCATGATGGGATGAGGAAGCAATGGAAGCAATAGAAGCAGTGACAGGCTTTATATCCTTGGGCTCCAAAATCACTGCAGATGGTGACTGTAGCCATGAAATTAAGACGCTTGCTCCTTGGAAGAAAAGCTATGACAAATCTAGAAAGCATAGTAAAAAGCAGAGACTTTACTTTGCTGATAAATGTCTGATATAGTCATAGCTGTGGTTTTCCCAGTAGTCATGTCTGGGTATAAGAGTTGGATAATAAAGAAGGCTGAGCGCCAAAGAATTGATGCTTTTGAGCTGTGGTGTTGCAGAAGACTCTTGAGAGTCCCTTAAACAACAAGATGATCACACCAGTCAATCCTAAAGGAAATCAGTCCTGAATATTCACTGGAAGGACTGATGTTGAAGTTGAAGCTCCCATACTTTGGCCACTTGATGCAAAGAGCCAACTCATTAGAAAATACCCTGATGCTGGGAATGATTGAAGGCAGGAGAAGAAGAGCTTGACAGAGGATGAGATGGTTGGATGTCATCTCCAATTCAATGGACATGAGTTTGAGTAAGCTCTGGGAGTTGGTGATGGACAGGGAAGCCTGGCGTGCATGGGGTCGCAAAGAATCAGACATGACTGAGCATCTGAACTGAACTGAACTGATGATAAATCATATGAAATGTTTATTTTCACAATTCAAAAACAGTAAATTATCAACTATCTTGTATTCTTCGACCTGTTAAATTATATTACATATGTACATTGGAAATGCTATTCAGGCATATAAGAATTAGGAGACTTTATATATGATATATATAATATCTGTGCTCAGTCCTTCAGTCATGTCCAACTCTTTGTGAACCCATGGACTGTAGCCCGCCAGGCTCCTCTGTCCATTTAATTCCCAGGCAAGAATACCAGAGTGGGTTGCCATTTCATTCTCCAATAAATGTCTAGTATATAGTTACTGAAAAAGATGTAAAAGTCTGTGTACAACATGCCACCATTCATGCAAAACACAAGAAATAAACTATTCGTGTTTTATTTTTGCTTTATTGCTTAAAACATCCCTGAAAAGATAAACAAAAAAGTGTTAACAGTGATTACCTGCTTGGACAAGGAGGGGGAAGATAAGTGAAATTAAGCAGATAGGCTTTAAGGGTGGGAGATATTTCACTGTATCCTCACATAAAACTTTATTTTTGAAACATATTCCAAATTTTCACTAAGAAAAAACTTAAAGAAGCGTGCTTTGGACATTATACATCTGTTAGTTTGCACCTTGATACATTTTATTAATGCATGATTTGTTATTTTGGTTAATGAAAATGTTAACACCCAACTACCATGATTGTTTATTGATCTCTCCTCCTCTTAACAGTACTCACTTTTATAATATTACTAAATGGCTATTGGGCTTCTCTGGTGGCTCAGAGGTTAAAGCATCTGCCTGGAATGTGGGAGACCCGGGTTTGATCCCTGGACAGGGAAGATCCCTTGGAGAAGGAAATGGCAATCCACTCCAGTACTCTTGCCTGGAGAATCCCATGGAGGGAGGAGGCTACAGTCTATGGGGTTGTGAAGAGTCGGACACAACTGAGCGACTTCACTCACTCAAATGGCTATTGTGTTGAGGATCAATTGAACTATTTTAGTCTAGGTTCTGACTGCTTTGCGTATATCATTTCCTTTGAATCATCCTAATAGTATGGTAGCTATTATCATCACATTTATTGTAGTAAGATTTAGCATGAAACTGTTCTTTTAACAAATTTTGAAACACACAACAAATTCTTACGTTTATGCATAATATTGCAAGCAGACCTCTAGAATTTATTCATTTTCATAAGTGAAATTGTTTGCCCATTGGATAGTAACTCCCTATTTCCTGCTCCACTCATCCCAAGGCAATCACCATTGGACTCTCTGCTTCTATGAGTTTAGATATTTTATCTACCCCAGATAAGTGAACTAATACAGTATTTATTCTTCTGCAACTGGCTTATTTCACCTAGCATAATGCTGTGTTCATTCACATTGTCATAAATGGTAGGATTTCTTTCCTTTCAAAGACTGAATATTTTATTCCATGTACAATTGTCCCTCAGTATCTGAGGAGGGTTGATTTCAGGAACCCCTACATTTACCAAACTCTGATGATATTGAAAACCCATAGTCAGCCCTCTGTAACCACAGATTCCACTTCTATGGATTCAAGCAACCACAGTTGGAAATTTCAATCCCTGGTTGAATCTGAAGCTGCAAAATGCTCCAAAATAGACAGCCAACTGTGTGTATACTGAAAAATGTCCACAGTTCAAATTCATATTTTTCAAGAGTCTACTGTATAGACCATATTTTATTTTCTTTATACATTCATCATTTAATGGGCAGTTATTTCCACACTTTGGCTATCAGGAATACTGCTGTAATGAACAAAGGAGTACAAATATCTCTGTAATCTTACTTTCAATTATTTTGGATAAATATCCAGACATGGAATTACTGGATCATCGGGAAGTTCTAATTTTAATTTTTTGAGGCACATTCATACTGTCTTCCATAACAGCTTCACAATTTTACATTCCCATCAAGGATGTACAGAGTTTCCTATTATCTTTGCCTTTTTAAGACAAAGAACTAAGAATCAGATCGGTTAAACAAATTGCTCAGAGTTAAAAGCCTGTTTCCTCTTGTCCTGACTCTTACTCTCCCTACATATCTGAGTTCAGGCCCCATATCTTTCATGAAGCAGCAGCAGCATATACTCATTACAGATTTATTAATCTGAATTAAAATCACGTATGCATTAGATTGGGTCTTCCCCAGTGACTCAGATGGGAAAGAATTCACTTGCAATGCAGGAGATGTGGGTTCGATCCCTGGGTTGGGAATATCCCCTAGAGGAGGAAATGGCTCTCCACTCCAGTATTTTTGCCTGGAAAATCCCATGAACAGGGGAGCCTGGTGGGCTAGAGTCCATTGGATCAAAAAGAGCTGGACACACCTGAGCAACTAAACAGCAACAACAGTGCATTAGATTAAGTATATGAAATTGTCAATATTCAACCATTTTTGAACTACAAATACAGCTATTTGAAATGATTCTATCTAAAGTCTGTTTTTCATGCTAACAAAACTCCTTGAAGACAAGGATAATATCTTCAATACTAATAAATTCCAAGGGCTTAGCACAGTGCCTAGGATATAGCAGCCATGTAACATAATTTTTTTTTTTTTTTTTTAATTAAATTTATTTATTTTTTTAATTACAATACTGTATTTGTTTTGCCATACATTGACACGAATCAGCCATAGGTGAACACAATCGCCCAATGCTGAAGCCCCCTCCACCTCCCACCCCACATCCTCTACCTGAATCATCCTGTGCATCAGCCCCATGCATCCTGCATCCTACACCAAACATAGATTAGCGCTTCGTTTCTTACAGGAAAATACACATGCTTCACTGCCATTCTCCCAAACCATCCCACCCTTTCCCTCTCCCTCAGAGTCCAAAAGTCCACTCTATACCTCTGTGTCTCTTGTTGTCTCACATATAGGGTCATCATTACTGTCTTCTAAATTCCATATATATGTGTCAGTATACTGTATCGGTGTTTTTCTTTCTGGCTTACTTCACTCTGTATAATCGGTTCCAATTTCATCCATCTCATTAGAACTGAGTCAAATTTATTCTTTTTAAGGGCTGAGTAGTATTCCATAGTGTATATGAACCACAGCTTTCTTATCCATTCATCTGCTGATGGACATCTAGGTTGCTTCCATGTCCTGGCTATTATAAACAGCACTGCAATGAACATTGGGGTACATGTGTCTCTTTCAATTCTGGTTTCCTCGGTGTGTATGCCTAGCAGTGGGATTGCTGGGTCATAAGGCAGTTCTAGTTGCAATTTTTAAGGAATCTCCACACTGTTTTCCATAATGGCTGTACTAGTTTGCATTCCCACCAGCAGTGTAAGAGGGTTCCCTTTTCTCCACATCCTCTCCAGCATTTATTGCTTGTAGACTTTTGGATCGCAGCCATTCTGACTGGTGTGAAATGATACCTCATTGTGGTCTTGATTTGCATTTCTCTGATAATGAGTGATGTTGAGCATCTTTTCATGTGTTTGTTAGCCATCCGTATGTCTTAAATAAAATTAATAAATGAACAAATAAATGAACCAACAGCATTTTATAGTTTTATAAAAATTTAAAGCCTGATTATTTTACTTAAAAACATCCAATTAACTCAACCTCTGTATATCTAAGACTGTAACATAATTTATAATAGAAACTATGAAGATGTTTCAAAACAGTACTTATGTCTTATGCAACTTCCTTTTACAATTGCAAAATGAAGCCTAAATGCAAATGAAATCAATAGGAGAATTTGTTGTTGTCTGTTTGTTTTGTTTCATTTTTGTTTGGTTATATATTGTCCAGATGCATATGACTTGTTTTCACATGAACAAATAGAAAGATGACTTTCCAAATTTACTCTTTTTAAGGTATGCCTTCAGTTTCACTTTTTAAAGATTTGTATAACTGAGGCTGATTTAATAAGTTTAACAAGACCTAACCCAGTATGAGGCAATTTGTATATGAAACTTGAAATTTTTATTTCATTTATGATTACCACACCCAAAGAAAGAATTGAGACGATTGTATACTGATTAAAGTGTTCTTACCAGTGAATATATCATCTGCTTATACTCTTTCTAGTGCAGTTTAAAAGCATAAATTGCATCACATTCCATGTTTCCCTAAACTATCACTGAGAAGAACGTGAAAGTATTAGTCACTCAGTCATGTCTGACTCTTTGCGACCCCATGGACTATAGCTTGCCAGTCTCCTCTGTACATGGAATTCTTCAGGCAAGAATACTGGAGTGGGAGGCCATTCCCTTCTCCATGGGATCTTCCCGACCCAGGGACTGAAACCAGGTATCCCACTTCACAGGCAGATCCTTTACTCTCTGAACCACCTAGTGCTATCTAATAAAACTTTCTGAAATAATGCAAATATTCTATATCCACAATGTCCAATACAGCAATAATTAAGCCATATGTCCAACTCTTTGTAACCCCAAGGACTGTAGCCTACCAGGTTCCTCTGTCCATGGAATTTTCCAGGCAAGAGTACTGGAGTGGGTTGCCATTTCCTTCTCCAGGGGATATTCCCGACCCTGGGATCGAACCCAGGTCTCCCACATTGCAGGCAGATGCGTTACCATCTGAGCCACCAGGGAAGCCCCATTATGTGGCTACTGAGTATTTTAAATATGGCTGATATAACAGAGGGAGAGGCTGAATTTTTAATTTCATCTTAATTAGTTGAAACTCAAATAACCATACATATCTAGTGGTTACTATATTGACTAGCTCAGGAAACTTCCTTTAAAACAAATAAAACAAATAAAAATTGTCTCTGTGGTTTTGGCCAATTTTCGCTTCTTTAGTTCTTGTTGTTTCTTGCATCTGACACTTCTGTTCTTTTGCTTTTTAACTTCTTGCTGAAGGAATGTTTTGCTAGTTCTTTCAGTGAGTTGTGTAGGTGGTAAACTGTCTTTGTCTTCTTATGTCAGAAAATACTCTGATTTGCTGATACTCTTGAACAGTTCCTGGGCTGATATAAAATTCTATGCTGACAATTATTTTTCTCCAGCATTTTGAAGCTGTTGTTTTATTATGTTCCAGCAGCTTTTGTTGCTGATAGACAGCTGCAGTCTATTTGACCTTTTTAAAAACTTTTTTCCCCCAGTTTTATTGAGATATATTTGACATACAGCACTATGAAAGTTTAAGGGGTACATCATAAGGATTTGACTTACATACATCATAAAAGGGTTATCACAGTAAGTTAGGTGAACATCCATCTTCTCATATAGATATTTTCTAATTTAAAAATTAGAAAAATGTTTCCTTGTGATGAGAACTCTTAAGATTTCTATACATTTTAAAACATTTACCATGATAAGTCTAGTTATGATATGTCACCATGCAAAGACATTATATAGCTATTGCATATATTCCCCAATCTGTACATTTAATATTATGACTCATTTATTTTACAACAGGAAGTTTGTGTCTTTTAATCTCCCTCATCTCTTTCTTTCCTCTACCACTCCCCTCCCCTATGGCAACCACCTGTTTTTTCGCTGTATCTGTAACTCTGTTTCTGTTTTTCTGTTTGTTCATTTGTTTTCTTTTTAGATTCCACATATAAGAGAAATCATACAGTATTTGTGTTTCTCTATCTGACTTATTTCGCTTACCATAGTACCTTCTAGGTGCATCTATGTTGTCTGAGATTGCAAAAAGATTTCATTCTTCTTTATGGCTGAGTAAGATACTATTATGTATATGTGTGTGTGTGTGTGTGTGAGTGTGTGCGTGTGTATGTGTATGTGTGTGTGTGTGTGTGTGTGTATAACATCTCCTCTATCCATTCACCAACTGATGGACACTTAGGTTGCTTCCATATCTTGACTATTGTAAATAACACTGCAATAAACATAGGGTTGCAGATATCATTTTAAATCAGCATTTTTTTCAGATAAATAATCAGAAGTAGAATCTCTGGGTCATATGGTAGTTATGCCTTTATTTTTTGACCTTAAAAAATTCTCCATACTGCTTGCCACCATGGCTGCACCAGTTTATATTCCCACCAACAGTACAGGAGGGTTCCCTTACCCTCTGTCCTCACTAACGCTTGTTATTTGCTGTCCTTTTGAAAACAGCCAGTCTGACAAGTGTGATATATTTGCATTCCCCTGGTGATTAGTGCTGGAGAGCATCTTTTCATGTGTTTGTTGCCCATCTATATGTCTTCTTTGGAAAAATATCTATCCAGATCCTCTGCCCATTTTTTTGAGGTGTTTTTATACACTGAATTGTAGAATTCTTTGTATATTTTGGATATTAACTCTTTACCAGATATATTTGCAAGTATCTTATCCCATTCAATAGGCAGCCTTTTCATTTTGTTGATAGTTACCTTTGCTGTGCAAAATCTTTTTAGTTTGATGGGAGGTGTTTTTTTGTTATTCATTAAATTTCATTACTCATAATTAGTCCAATTTTTCCCAGTTCAGTCTTGGAGAATTGTACATTTTTAGAAATTTGTCCATTTCTTTTAGGTTGTCCATTTTATTGGCATATAATTATTCATAATTATAGGCCAGTCTCTTATGATTCCTTGCATTTCTGTGTTGACAATTGTGACTTCTCCTTTTTCATCTTATTTTATTGATTTGTACCTTCTCTCCTTTTCTCTTGATTAGTCTGGCCAGAGGTTTACCAATTTTGTTTGTCTTTTCAAAGAACCACCTCTTAGGTTCATTGATCTTTCCTGTCATGTTTTTAGTACCCATTCATTTTTTTCTGCTCTAGTTTTTATGATTTCTTCTACTAAATTGGGGCATTATTTCTTTTTTTCTAGACTTTAAGTATAATATTAGATTGCTTTTATGAGATTTTTCTTGTGTCCGCCTTAGGTTGGTATTGGTAAAAACTTGCCTTTAGAACTGCTTTTATCACATTACATGGGTGTTGAATATGTGTTTCTATTTGCCTGCAGGTATTTTTTATTTCTTATTTCATTTCTTTAGTGATTTGTTGGTTGTTTAGTAGCATGTTGTTTAGCCTCTACATGTTTAGTTTTATGCAGTTTTTTCTTATATTTGATTTCTAGTTTCAAATAATTGTCAGAAAAGATGCTTACTATGATTTCAGTTTTCTTGAATGTGCTGAGGTTTGTTTTATGGCAGCACATAATCTATTCTGAAGAATGTCCATTGTACACTGGAAAGAAGTTATATTCTGCTGCTTTGGGGTGGAATGTTCCATATAAACCAATTAAGTCTATTTGTTTTTCTAATGTGTCATTTGAGGCCAGTGTTTTCTTACAAATCTCTTGCCTGGATAATCTGTCCATCAATGTGAAGTGAAGTGTTAGCTGCTCAGTCACGTCCAACTCTCTGCAACCCTATGAACAGTAGTCCACTAGGCTCCTCTGTCCATGGAATTTTCCAGGCAAGAATACTGGAGTGGATTGTCATTCCTCTCCAGGGGATCTTCCCAACCCAGGGACTGAGCCCAGGTCTCCCACACTGTAGTCAGATTCTTAACAGGCAGAGCCACCAGGAAAGCCACATGTCCAGTGATGCAGTGAGATGCAAAATCCCCTCCTACGATTGTGCTGCTGGCAGTTTCTTCCCTATGTCTGTTAATATTCACTTTATGTATTTAGGTGCCCCTGTATAGGATGCATATATATTTATAATTACTACATCTTCTTCTTGATTATTATCAAGATGATGTCTTTTTTTCTTTTACAATCTTTGTTTTAAAGTCTATTTGTCTGATATAAGTATTACTACTCAGCCTTTCTTTTAATTTCTAGTTACTTGAAATACCTTTTCCTATCCCTTCTCTTTTGGTCTGTGTGTGTCTTTAGATCTAAAGTGAGTCTCTTATAGGCAGCACACACACAGGTCTTAAATTTGCATCCATTCAGCCACTCTTTGTCTTTTCATTGGAGCATTGATTCTATTTACATTTAATGTAGTTATTGATAGGCATGCACCTACTGCCATTTTGTTAATTGTTTGTGGTCTATTTATGTACTTCCTTTCTTCTTCTTTTGCTCTCTTCCCTTATGATTTGGTTTTTATCTTTATTGCTTTATTCCTTTCTCTTCTGTGTATATCTGTTAAAGATTTTTGGTTTGTAGTTACCATGAGCTTTATATGTAGCACGCTATATATACGTGTATGCAGTGTGGGCATATACATGTGTGTATGTATGTGGGTGTATATGTGTATGTATGTCTATGTGTACATGTATATATGTGATTATTTCAAGTTGCTGATTTCTTAAGTTCCAAACATTTTAATGCTGAACAACTCCCCAACCTCGTGTTTACTGTTTTTTATGTCTTTTGAGTGTCCTTTAATTACCTACTGTGGATACAGATAATGTTACTGCTTTTGGCTTTTGACCTTCTGACTCAGTTTGTATGTGGATGACTTATTACCTTTAGTGTATATTTATCTTTATCAGTGAGGCGTTCTCTATTGTAATTTTCGTGGTTCTAGTTGTGGCCTTTCCCTTTTTGTGGAGAGGAATTTCTTTAACATTTCTTGTAAAGTTGGCTTCAAAGTGATAAACTCTTTAAACTTTGGCTTGTCTGTAAAACTTTTGATCTCTCTGTAAATCTGAATGGAAGTTTGCCAGGTGGAGTATACTTGGTTGTAGGTTTTTCCCTTTCATTACCTTAAAGATATCATAACACTGCTTCCAGCCGGTAGCGTTTCTGCTGAAAAGTCAGAGTTTTCGCCAAAGGGCAGCTGGATGGCTTTGCTGGAGTTGCTTTGTGCATAACTTGTTGCTTTCCCTTGCTTTTAGTATTGTTTCTTTATCTTTAATATTTGCCATTTTAATATAGTATATCTTTGTGTTGATCCTGTGTGGGACTCTATGATGCCTCCTGAATATGTGTTTCTTTCCTTTTCTAGGTTAGGGATATTCTTAAATATTACATCCTCAAATATATTCGTTGACACTTTCTCTCTTTTCCTTCTGAGACCCCTGGAATGTGGACGTTAGGAAGTCTGGTGTTGCCGCAGGGGGCTTTTAAACCGTACCCATTTCTTTCTGCTTTTTTCTGTTTAGCTTCAGTGACTTCCACTGCTGTTTCTTCTAGGTCAATGATTTGTTCCTTTGTGTCCTCTGAATACTGTTTATTCCATTCCTTCAAGCGGTTTTTCTTTTTAATTTCATTTATTCTATTTTTCATCTCTGTTTATTTTTTTCTTTGTTTGAAACATCTAACTTCTCACTCTGCTCATTCAGTCTTCTCTTGAGTATTTGAACATCTTCACAGTCACTACCCTGAACTCTTTATTAGGTAGATTGATTGTCCCTCCTTCACTTAGTGCTTCCTCTGGAATTTTATCTGCTTCCTTCATGTGGAGCGTACTACATTGTTATATCATTTTGCCTTATTTGCTGTTTTTGCATCTGTGTATTCAGTAGATTGAATACTGGTTGGTGGTGTAGTAGCCCCACACTGCTAGCAGCTTGGCCTAAAGTGCTGACAGGTTGGTTGGTGGTGCCAGGTTCTGGGACTCATGAGGTAGACGGAAGAGTCAAAATGGTGTTTGCCAGCATCGCTGTCATCATGATAGAACAAGTTTCTGAAAACGATTGCCACAAGGGTTTATATCCCCAAGGTGAGCTCCTGTTGCCTCCTGTCTCTCTGAGAGGCTCTCCAAGGTTAACAGGTGGGGCTGCTTTCAAATTCCTATTTCTATCCTGGGTCTCACAGTATATGACAGAGATAGTGTGTGCAGTCTTTAAGAGTAGAGTCTCTATTCTCTCTTTCTGCTTGGCTCTCCTGAAAGTAAGCCCCAGTTGCCTTCAAAGCCCAATCTTCTTGGGACTCATCTTCCTGATGCAGGACCTCCAGACTGGGGAGCCCAACATGTGGCTCCGACCCTTTGCTTCTTGGGGAGAATCTCTGTAGTAGTGAGCATCGCCCTGTTAATGCATCACCCTAGGGATATGGGTCTTGACTGTATCACGTCTCTGCCCCTTCTACACTTCTCGTTGTGGTTTCATCATTATATCTTTAATTTTAGAATATCTTTCTCATCAATGCTCTGTAAGTTGTAACTTTGTATGCTCTTAGAAGGAGGTGAACTTAGGTTCTTCCTACTCTGCCATCTTGGCTACTCCCCCTCTCACTCTTTCTAGTTCTGTTTTCTTTATTCTTGATATTCTACAGCTTAACAAGTATGTGTCTTGATGTGAATTTAACCTTATTTTGCTTGGTATTTGAAGTATTTTCAACTTAAGGACACATATATTCAGTTCTAAAAAACATTCACCTATTATATTTGCAAATAAAGATGCTCCATCACTTTGTTTTCTCCTCTAGAAATTATACAAGTGTCTCTTCATCTTCTATGCCTCTTCCTCTCTTCTTTATCTGACTGGCAAACTAGTGAATTAAACGAGAAATCTGATGGAATCCTCATGCTATTCACTAGTTTGCTCTTAGATTGTGCCAGCTGGATATTGTCCTATCCTCATTCATCTTTCTATTTAAAAATAATAATTTCCTTTGTCCCTAATGGATGTTATTCCTTCATTGACTCCTTTGTCTCTCAGTGTTGTTATTGTTCACTCACTCAGTCATGTACAACTCTTTGCGACCCTGTGAACTGCAGCACACCAGCCTTCACCAGCTGCGGCACACTGCAGCTTCCCCATCCTTCATCTTTTCCCAGATCTTGTTCAGACTCATGTTCATTGAATCAGTGATACCATCTAACCATCTTGTCCTCTGTCTTATTTGATTCCTATGCTATTTTAATGTCACCAGAATAAAATCTTCATTTTGATTGTTGATTGGGAAACTGTTTTACTTTGAAATTTTGGATTGCAATCCATTTCAATCGGATTTTCTCTCTTTCTCATCCTACTTAACCCTGTGATTGACTCCATCAAGACCCCCAAGGGCTCTATCTTTACTCAGGCTTACACTGATTATTAGGATTTCTCTCCAAATGATATATTAGATACCACAACTCTTATTCCCTCACTTGAAAGTATAGTTTACTTCTACAGGTTATGTCTGTATCCTCCTAAAATGGAATGTTAATTGAGCTATTAATTGTCTGCAACAGATTTTTTTCACACTCCTTTTATGAGCAGGAGCAACTCATCCCATCAGAGACACAGGTCCAGTGTCTCTTCATGTGGAACACTTTTATTCTCTTACTCTACAGGGACCAAACTCTCAGTAACCTCTACCTGCTTCTGCATCTGAAATCCAAGATTGTAACTTCCATCCTGGTCATGGCTGTGTATTTCTGTCCAGTTTCTAGACCATAGAGATGTTATTCTCATTTTATGTTTTCTTTTTCTATTATCAAGTTTTTCTATAAGAGAAGGTGTCTCAAGATTTTGATATGACAAAGAGCAGGGGTGGGAGTAGGTATTTATGTATCAAGATTGGGCAGAGTAATATATAAGGTCATTACACCAGGGGGAAAAAGGGGAGGGAGGGAGTGAGGATGAACTGAAGCGATGCTTCCAAGTACAGACTTACTATTTTAAAAGAAACCTGCCCTAAGCTTTTCTGCATGTGCTGATCCCTTGTCGGTATGCACATTATCTTGCCATCTTCATATCTTCAATAATTAAAATAGTGTCCTATACATTTTACTGGATAAATGCACAAATGTTCCAAGTCTTTGGATTCAATCAGTTTCAATTAATGCAGCTATGTACCTAAAGATATGTTGAAACCATGTTGAGTAAAAGCCAAGAGAGAGTTAAGTCAGTCCTACAATAAATTTCCAAATATGCTTACTCTCAAATAAATATTCACAGATGCAGATAAGCCTGTGTACGTCTTCTGAGAATCAAAACCTAGATCCTTTACACTACAAGCATTTTTTTTCCCCCTCTGGGTCATCCCTGCTTGCAACTGGTTTAAACATTTGAAATGAATCAGTCAATTACATTTTCATTATTTTTATATAGTAGTTTTACCTGAGAGTGTAATGGTGGCCATATTCAGAGTAGCTAAGTGGGAGTTCATCATGTTTATATCTTACTGTATTCTAGTTACAAATAAGATCTCCTCAGGCCCTGGCTCAAAGTCTATCTCATCTTATTTTATACAAGTGAAAGTGAAACAACATTGTCAAATCTCTCTGGTTTCCCAGAAGACTGTAAAGGAGGGAGTGAGGAGGCTATATACAAGCAGATAGGTACGTTGAGGTCAACAGGAAATAATTGCTGATAATCAAATGAAAGTTGCTCAGTCATGTCCAGCTCTTTGCAACCCCATGGACTATTCAGCCCATGGAATTCTCCAGGCCAAAATACTGGAATGAGTGCCTTTTCCTCTCTTCAGGGGATCTCCCCAACCCAGGGATCCAATCCAGGTCTCCTGTGTTGCAGGCAGATTCTTTACCAGCTGAGCCACAAGGGAAGCCCAAGAATACTGGAGTAGGAAGCCTATCCCTTCTCCAGCAGATCTTCCAGACCCAGGAATCCAACTGGAGTCTCCTGCATTGCAGGCAAATTTTTACCAGCTGAGCTATCAGGGAAGCCCTCATCAAGTAGGGTGAAGAAAGTTATACAAAGCTATTTTGATGTACCTGTTTTGTCTTGTCCACTTAGAGGACTACTATATTATGACCAGCCCCAATTATTGACTCATAATTTTATATTGACTCTCAAAATATTAAATTATGTTCACTGTATTTTCAGTTAAGTGGGTATGGGAAAAACAGGGAACATTGTGGAAGCATTTACTTGGCAAATTATTTTTAAGTTTTTCCAGAATCAAGTGTACAGTTTTGATGAGCATATGATGGGGAATTGATGCTTTTGAACTGTGGTGTTGGAGAAGACTCTTGAGAGTCCCTTGGACTGCAAGGAGATCCAACCAGTCCATTCTGAAGGAGATCAGCCCTGGGATTTCTTTGGAAGGACTGATGCTAAAGCTGAAGCTCCAGAACTTTGGCCACCTGATGCGAAGAGTTGACTCATTGGAAAAGACCCTGATGCTGGGAGGGATTGGGGGCAGGAGGAGAAGGGGACAACAAAGGATGAGATGGCTGGATGGCATCACTGACTCAATGGACGCAAGTCTGAGTGAACTCCGGGGAGATGGTGATGGACAGGAAGGCCTGGCGTGCTGCGATTCATGGGGTCGCAAAGAGTCAGACACGACTGAGTGACTGAACTGAACTGAACTGATGATGGGGAAAGAAAGACTGAGAACTTCAGTAGTGTAGGCATTTCTATTCACTTTTGGACTAAGTAACCTCATGTCCTGGAATGTCTATAAACCGGTAAATGTGAATAAATTCTTCCTACCCAGAATCTCATATCCTACAGACCTCTCATCACAGAATGCTCATCATAGAAGCACTATCCAGGCTGAGTGGGATTCTAGTTTTCAAAGATAGGCTTTTGGAGGAAGGGTTGTACAAGAAACTCAAGCAACTTACTCCATCTGGTTCCAACCTGAAATAGTGATTTGTTACAAGACTAGTTCTAGGGAACAGTGGGATCATCTCTGTGGACTTACAGAGCTGTGGTTATGTTGATCTCTAATGTGATATCTTCCCATCTATTCAAGGTCATGTTACTTTGATTTTTGCCATTTGTGCCAATATTTTGAAGGCAACTCTCCATCATTAAAGACACAAAGCACTGTAAGAGACAGGACACTTCCTGACATGATTCTTGAGCCATTGTGCCTAGCACAAAGTAGGCATTTTGTTTGTTTGTTTTTAGTTGCTAAGTTGTGCATTGGAGAAGGAAATGGCAACCCACTCCAGTGTTCTTGCCTGGAGAATCTCAGGGACGGGGGAGCCCGGTGGGCTGCCGTCTATGGGGTCACACAGAGTTGGACACGACTGAAGCGACTTAGCAGCAGCAGCAGCAGCAGCAGCAAGTTGTGCCAAACACTATTGTGACACCATAGGCTGTAACCCACTGGGCTCCTCTGTCCATGGGATTCTCCAGGCAAGAATACTGGAGTAGGTTGCCATTTCCTTCTCCAAGTAGACACTTATTCATTCTAAAAATAAATGCACTTTAAGAATTGATTAATTATTTGAGGAAAAAATGAAAGATTCTGCTCTTAGTTTTCCAAGAATAAACTGGCTATCAGATTTAATTACATTTTTGAAAGTAGGACCCTCAGTCATCTACCTTTTTCACCTTTATTTCCTCAGAGCCTTGTACAATGTGGGAGTGTCATAAATATTCTTGTATCTAAGAATAAACTAGTAAACCAATCTAAATTACATGTAGCCACTTATACTCTTTCGGTTGTGTTTTTCACTTAACTAGCAGTTAAGCAGATCTGACTAGGGATAAGAAACATGGCAAATAAAACAATTGGCTTTATTTAAGAATTTGAAGAGGACTGAAGGACTTGATTTACATAATCTACAATGATGTTAATGGACTAAATCAGGTTCACCACTTCTGTGCCTTTTAAGCCTTTCAGGACCTGTAGAGAAATTAAAAGGACTTTTACCCTCTGTTTCAATAGAAAATGTCCTGTTGAATCAGATGAGTGTGGTGGTTACTATTATGTGTGTGTATATGTAGATATACACATGTGTATGTGTGTATGTGCGCATGTATGGTCAGTAGCATTGTGGTCCAGGACATGCTCCACGTGTTTTCAGAGAATTTCTTCCCTGAGCCAACTGTATTTTACTGTCTTGTGGATTTCAGCATCACTCATAAAGGTAAAGCAGAGCCCCTGGGAGCTTTGAGTGTGTGTGCAACTAAACAGAGTTAATTACCATAAAACACATTTTTGTTAGGTTCAGAGAATCAGAGACATTCTGAATGTGAATTAGTCAATAACTGGCAAGGAACAAGAAAGCCTTCCCTCCTTTGAAAATAAATTGCCTCTCACAATTCATCAAGGATCTTCCTTAGGAAATCCAAATACTGAGTGAGAGAGTTATTTTCACTCTTAAATTGAATCAGTTAAAGATTGAAATGTTGGTGAGAAAAAAAAAAAAGTGGGCATGAACTGGAACATCAGAAGCACAGAAGGAGTACAGGTCCATTATCTTCTTTTTCCTTCTCTCACATACTTTTTTTAATCTTTAATATGAATTATAGAAATTTCCTCCTTCCCTAACTCTGATGAAATTAATCCCTAATAATTTTAAGGATGACATTCTATGATCTCCATTCTTTGTCTAAGATCTGTGCTCTACTTCTGTTCATTTGTCAACATGGCTAGGTTGTAAATTCTTTGACAGGAGCAACATTTTTACAATATTCTGTATTTTGTTTGACATTCAGAGGTACCATGAAAAATAGATGAGGAAACAGTGGAAACAGTGTCAGACTTTATTTTGGGGGCTCCAAAATCACTGCAGATGGTGATTGCAGCCATGAAATTAAAAGATGCTTACTCCTTGGAAGGAAAGTTATGACCAACCTAGATAGCATATTGAAAAGCAGAGACATTACTTTGCCGACTAACGTCTGTCTAGTCAAGGCTATGGTTTTCCAGTGGTCATATATGGATGTGAGAGTTGGACTGTGAAGAAGGCTGAGCACGAAAGAATTGATGCTTTTGAACTGTGGTGTTGGAGAAGACTCTTGAGAGTCCCTTGGACTGCAAGGAGATCCAACCAGTCTATCCTAAAGGAGATCAGTCCTGGGTGTTCTTCAGAAGGAATAATGCTAAAACTGAAACTCCAGTACTTTGGCCACCTCATGGGAAGAGTTGACTCATTGGAAAAGACTCTGATGCTGGGAGGGATTGGGGGCAGGAGGAAAAGGGGACAACAAAGGATGAGATGACTGGATGGCATCACTGACTCAATGAACATGAGTCTGAATGAACTCTGGGAGTTGGTGATGGACAGGGAGGCCTGGCGTGCTGTGATTCATAGGGTTGCAAAGAGTCGGACATGACTGAGTGACTGAACTGAACTGAAGAAGTACCATTAACACTATTAGAATGGACAAGATAGACCATACTGTTGATTTCTCATGCCATTGCTTTCTTATGTTATCAAAGTGAAGTAGCTCAGTTGTAACTGACTCTTTGCGACCCCATGGACTGTAGCCTACCACGCTCCTCCATCCATGGGATTTTCCAGGCAAGATTATTAGAGTGGGTTGCCATTTCCTTCTCCAGAGGAGCTTCTTAACCCAGGGATCAAACCCAGGTCTCCTGCATTGTAGGCAGACACTTTACCGTCTGAGACACCAGGGAAGTCCTATGTTATCAAATATTGATTTTATTCTAAAACGTGGTATTCAAACTACTGAAACACTAGATATTCATAAATTGCCTCTGAAATCTATTCACAAGAAAGCATTCCCTCTTTTTAATGTCAAAAGACTTGATGTTTAATGCGAAGTCTTTACATCTTGTGATATTTGTTTACTATACACATACACACGTCACACGAATGCAAATAAAAATTGAATACTCAGCATGGCAATATCAAATCTAGAATAAACAAAACTGTTCACTGTGTTTGGTGCCCTTCAAACCAGTAAATGAATGGAACAGAATATGGGGAAAAGGGCAACTGGGCAAGCAGAAAGACAAAAACAGGACAAAGAAAGAGTTGGTGTTCCTGGAAGCATATTGGAGATAAAAGGAAAATATAAATCAAACTGAGAAAATGTCCTTTGAGTGGCTTCCTGATGGAATGACACAATCCCACGTCGAGAACCATATGGGAGAGTTCAAACGGTTTTAGACCTGATCCCAGAGGGCAGTGAGGAGGCTGGCTGGGAGAATAATTTGTTTTGTTTCTTGGGAGGAAGGCCAGAATGACTGATGCTTTGACAGTTCCTGCTGGCTGATCAGCAACTCCCTCCAATTTTTCTTAACCTCTTAGGAGAGATAAGACTAGAAGGGCAGAGACCGTGTAGGAGGTGATGACAGTGAATAGCACTCGGTAAAAAGAGATCCTGACATTACAAACACATTCTAGTCAGACACAGAAGCTTGAACTGGCTAGGCTGTTTAGGTTTTATGTGGCAGCCTCAACTGAGCTCTGCTTCTTCAAACAAGGGAGACTTGTTATTTCCATCAAGGTAAGGAAAATGCTAGAGTGTTTTCTTTTTTGACAACAATTTGTGGCACCACTTTCTTCCTTTTACTGAAGTGAAAAAAAAAAAAAAAACCAGACTTGACATTAGGCAGAATCAACTTTAGTTAGAGCCCAGAAGATATTGAAGACATTTTCTTTTGGTTTAAAGAAAGCAGACGGCTGCAAGAAAATATTTTCATTTTGATTTAGAGGAAATCACATAGCAAAAGTTTAAATTTTGTGTGATATGTGACCTACATGTTAGAAAATTTACCATACTTTGAAAAACTTTGCTGATGACACAAATATGAATCTATCCATACATAATAAACACACCAAACAATCCTTTACTGCAAACTTAGTTTTAAATTTTTAGCATGCCTAGAAATTACCTAAGATATTGTCTACCAAGCCTCTCCTCTGTGGTATTTCCAAATGGTGATGTTTTATTTCCATCATTCCATCCCCATTTCTTTTAAATTGGAATTCTTGTGTAAGAGCTTTCCTGTCTCCATCATTTATTCATTTCATTTATTCATTCATTTATTCATTTCTTCAACATAATATAATCTATTACTATTATTAATGTTTTTACTCAAATTTATTCCAGCTTTGGTCTTAGTGGCCTCCTTTTACTTCTGTGTCTTTTCAACCCACTCATGTTAACTTCTTTATTTTTTTAATTAAAGGATAATTGCTTTACGTAATTCTGCTGTTTTTTGTCAAACCTCAGCATGAATCAACCATAGGTATACTATATAGCTCCTCCTTCCTGAATTTCCCTCCCATCTCCCAGCCCATCCCACCCCTCTAGATTGATACAGAGCCCCTGTTTGAATTTCCTGAGCCATACAGCAAATTCCCATTAGCTATCTATTTTACATACAGTAATGTAAGTTTCCGTGTTACTCTTTCCATACATCTCACTCTCTCCTCCCCTCTCCCCATGTCCATAAGTCTATTCTCAATGTCTGTTTCTCCATTGTTGCCCTGTAAATAAATTCTTCAGTACCATGTTTCTAGATTCCATATATATGCATTAGAATACAATATTTATATTTCTCTTTCTGACTCACTTCACTCTGTATAATAGGTTATAGGTTCATCCACCTCATTAGAACTGACTCAAATGCATTCCTTTTATGGCTGAGTGATATTCCATTGTGCATATGTACCACAACTTCTTTATCCATTCATCTGTCGATGGACATCTAGGTTGCGTCCGTGTTCTAGCTGTTGTAAATAGTGCTGCAATGAACAATGGGATCCATGCGTCTCTTTCAGTTTTGGTTTCCTCAGGGTATATGCCTAGGAGTGGGATTGCTGGGTCATATGGTGGCTTTATTCCTAGTTTTTTAAAGAATCTCTATACCATCGTCCACAGTGGCTGTATCAGTTTACATTCCCACCAGCAGTGCAAGAGTGTTCCCTTTTCCCCACATCCTCTCCAAAACTTATTGTTTGTAGACTTTTTGATGATGGCCATTCTGACCAGTGTGAGGTGATATCTCATTGCGGTTTTGATTTGCATTTCTCTAATAATAAGTGATGTTGAGCATCTTTTCATGTGTTTGTTAGCCATCTGTATTTCTTTGGAGAAATGTCTGTATAGGTCTTTTTGCCACTTTTTGATTGGGTTGTTTGTTTTTCTGGTATTGAGTTATATGAGCTGCTAATATATTTTGGAAATTAATCCTTTGTCAGTTGTTTCATTTGCTACTATTTTCCCATTCTGAGGGTTGTCTTTTCACCTTGCTTTTAGTTTCCTTTGCTGTGCAAAATATTGCTTTCATTTTTGTCATCGAGTGTTCTGCCTATGTTTTCCTCTAAGAGTTTTATAGTTTCTGGTCTTACTTTTAGGTCTTTAATCCGTTTTGAGTTTATATTTGTGTATGGTGTTAGGAAGTATCCTAATTTCCTTCTTTCATGTGTAGCTGTCCAGTTTTCCCAGCACCATTTATTGAAGAGGCTTAACCCATTCATGTTAACTTCTTAATGCTCCCTTACTTTCTGGCTTCACAAGATACTCCAGGTTGATCTTGTATTTTCCCTGACCCTGTAGTAAAACCAGCCATTTCTCCCATAGGTCCTGATATGTTTTATCAGAGAATTTTGAGACCAAGATGTAGAGGATAGATAATTCATTGCTTCCAGAGTATTATTGCTTCTAAGCCCCTTTAGCAAGTAGAGCTAGGGAAAATGTGTATTCACATATACATATATCTTTATCTGTTTTTATATCTATCTCCACAAACATTGAAAACCATGAGTTATGATTCTACTACACCATCACAGTGTCTAGCCTTCCCCACTTCCCTATTTATAACTTCTTTCTTCAAGAGGTGAAAAATGTGGCCTCATTATCTGGAATATACTTGCTTATTTTCTCAGTGCTAGAATATTTGCAAAGTAGTTTCAAATTTGCTAACTCAGTTTCCGTGAAAAATAAATTCACTAACTAGAGAATGTATTTACATAAAATTCTTCGTATTTTTAGCCTTCTTATGTCTACTCAAGATACTAGTTTCCAAAGTTAGATTTTCACTAATTCCTCACCCACTTCAGTGTGGTTGTTTTACTCATTTGTAATAGTTAGATTGGTTTGTTACTTTTGGATTCCACCCTCATTGTGGTTACCTTTCTTTCTTTTTTTTCCCTTTTTTTTTTTAGCATGTGAAACATTAACCTGATTCTAAAAGTCAAAACTACTCAAAAGGTGGACTTAGAGAAGCACTGATCTTTCTCATCTCCTCTACCATATACCCTCCCTCATTCTTTTTATCACATGCCCTGCCTATAGCCTCTCAGTTCAGTTCAGTTGCTCAGTAGTGTCCGACTCTTTGAGACCCCATGGACTGCAGCATGCCAGGCCTTCCTATACATCCCCAACTCCCAGAGTTTACTCAAACTCATGTCCATTGAGTCAGTGATGCCATCCAACCATCTCATCCTCTGTCATCCCCTTCTCCTGCCTTCAGTCTTTCCCAGCATCAGGGTCTTTTCCAATGAGTCAGTTCTTCGCATGAGGTAGCTAAACTATTGGAGTTTCAGCTTCAGCCTCAGTCCTTCCAATGAACACTCAGGACTGATTTCCTTTTGGATGGACTGACTGGATCTCCCTTGCTGTCCGAGGGACTCTCAAGAGCCTTCTTCAACACCACAGTTCAAATGCATCAATTCTTCGGTGCTCAGCTTTCTTTATAGTCCAACTCTCGCATCCATACATGACTAAAAGAAAAACCATAGCTTTGACTAGATGGGACTTTGTTGGCAAAGTAATGTCTCTGCTCTTTAATATGCTGTCTAGGTTGGTATAACTTTCTTTCCAAGGAGCAAGCATCTTTTAATTTCATGGCTGCACTCACCATCTTCAGTGATTTTGGAGCCCCCCAAATAAAGTCTGTCACTGTTTCCACTGTTTCCCCATCTATTTGCCATGAAGTGATGGGACCAGATGCCATGATCTTAGTTTTCTGAATGTTGAGTTTTAAGCCAACTTTTTCACTTTTCTCTTTCACTTTCATCAAGAGGCTCTTTAGTTCTTTGCTTTCTGCCTTATAGCCTCTAGAAAACCACTTTATTGCTACTGTTCAGTCACTAAGTCCTGTCCAACTCTTTGCAACCCCATGGACTGCAGCATGCCAGGCTCCTCTGTCCTGGAGATAGCAAACTATCTCCCAGAGTTTGCTCAAATTCATGTCCATTGAGTTGGTGATACTATCTAACCATCTTTTCCTCTGCCACTTCCTTCTCTGTTTGCCTTCAATCTTTTCCAGCCTCATAGTCTTTTTCAATGAGTTGGCCCTTGTTCTTACTAGTTTCTGATTTGTTCTTCCCCATGTTTCTTTTTGCACAAATAAGCACATACCTGTATATTTCATATAGTCCTTTCCACATTTTTTAATTGAAAAAAGGCTACATACTAAAAGCATTCTTTCACAAATTATTTTTTATTGACTAGTATATACTAACAATCACCCCTTGTAAATTCAGAAATATTCCTGTTTTCTTCTTTCAATTGCATTGTACTCCATTCTCTGAATGTATCATAACTTATCCAACTACTCTCCATTGTCTAGGCATTCAGATTGCTTACTGTATTACAAAAAAGGCAGTAATGAATAATATTGTGCATATGTTTTTCCATGTTGTTTGAAATGTATCTTAGATTAAGTTTTTAGAAGTAGGACCACTGGACCAAAATATAAGGTAATGAGCCGTTTTGTTATTGCCAAATTTCTCTCCAGAAGTCTTACACCAATTTGCATTCTCTCCAGTAATTTTAGAGTACCAATTCCCCAAAGCCTTGCTAATAACCTAAGCTGTTAGATTTTTCGATTTTTCTAATCTTATAGGTGGTAAGTGGTACCTCAGCGGTGTGTTAATTTTTATTATATATGAATTGGAGTATTTTTTCACATGTTTAAGGGTCATTTATAAAATAAATATATTTGTGAATTGTCTGTGTTTACTATTTCTCTATTAGGTTTTTAGTCCTTTTTTGCTCAGGTTTAAGGATTTTTAAAAATATATTGGAAATATTAACCTTTCGCCTGTGGTACATGTTGCAAATATTTTTCCCAAGTTATCAGTTCCCTTTTGATTTTATGTGTTGTGTTTGTTTTTGTTTTGTTTTGTTTTTTGGTCATAAAGTAATTTTAATTTTAATTTGGTCAAATGTATTAGTCTTTTATTGCTTCTGACTTTTATTCATAGTTATTAAGTCCTTACATTAAGGTTAAAGAGGAATTCACTTCTTTTCCTTCTAATACATATATGGTTTCTTTTTTACATTCAAATCTCTAATTCATTTGGAATTTAGTCTTATGAAAGATGAGATATGGGTCTGATTGTTTTTACTTAAATGGCTACCCAGTGGTAACAATATTGATTATTAATATATACATTTTTGTTCCTGTGATTTGAGATTCTTTATCTATTTGGGTACATTTTTGGGCTATCTATTCTTTTCCATGCATAGGTCTCTCTATTCACATCACAGAACATACTGTTTTAATTGTAGAGGCTTTATAGTATGTGTTAATGTCTGATAAGGCTAGTCCTCTCAGTTTTTAATCTATTTTTAGTTTCTCTTAGATGTTCTTGTGTGTTTGTTCTTCTTAATGAACTTCATTGTGAACTTCAGTTCTTCTTAATGTTTGTTCTTCTTAATGAACTTCAGTGTGAACTTTTCTAACTCTGTAATAAAACCTGTTGATATTTTTGTTGAAATTTTGTGTAATTTATAAGTTAACTTAGGGATAACTGTCTGCTTTAGGATATTGAGTCATCATATCCAAGGACAGGGTGTCTTTCCAATTGTTCAAGTCTACTCTAGTGTCTTTCAGAAGAATTTCAAGGTTTTACTAATATACACTTTTCTACATTTCTTGCTTATCCCAGGTATTTAATCTTTTTATTATTATTATCAATAGGGTTTTGAGTTTTCCCTCTCATTATGTGCTCTATAACTGGGTATTGGTTCAAACATTTTTATCCTTGCTTTCCAAGTTTATTTTGCTTAATTCTCGCAACAAACATATGAGGTTCTTTTCAGTAACATAGCCTCTGACAGATGGCAAGGCAAGGGTTCTAAGGTGGACCATCTGATTTCAGTGTGCTATGCTGCCTAGTTCCCACTAATAATTCCCTTAAGTTGATTTATCTAAAATCATGGACATATTTTCATAATTCAGAGAGACTCCAAAAGTAAAGAGTCAAACTGGCAATATTTAACCTGGGAATTCTGACCATGTCTAACAGCTTACCTCCAGAGGACAGGGGATAATATAAGAGGGAGTAGCAAGAGGTGTCTTTCCTCCACAAGGGTCTCTTGGGGCCTGAATTCCTCTCAGATTCTGTCTCCAACCCTGAAATAAAGGAAACTGGAAAAGGCCACAACTCTTTGGGCATAGGAAACACAGCACACATTTTGGTTGAATAAATCCTCCCAGGTATTCCCAATGTTGGTGGAATAAATGTTAGGAAAGAAAAATAAGGAGGGAGAGGCTCAGAGCAGCTCTCAGAAGGAGAGGCGTCACCGGAAGGAAATCAGGTCTCAAGGCCCCAGAGATGGTGAGCAGTAGCCCTAACCTTGAGAGCTACACCAAAAGCTCCGGAATTAAGGCAGCTGCTACCAAAATGAGGGACTGAGCACAGTAACCATGATAGTCAAGAAATGACAGTCATCTTCGTAATGGAGGAAAAGCCCAAGAGAAGCAGAGCGCACTCACCTCCTCCCACCTCTAGTGAAAACCTGGAGGAACTCAGAAGTGACCGCAGGCATGACAGTTCCTATCTGAGGCGGCAAGGAGGGCGCTCTACTGAGCAAACTTACAGGATCTCCACTAGCCGGGGCTCTTGTAGACAACACTGTTTGGTCACTTGGGAGAATCTCATGGACAGAGGAGCCTGGCGGGCTACAGTCCATGGGGTCACAGAGTTGGACTTAGCAAGCACACACCTTTGTACTTCCTCGGACTGCTAACCTAGAAAAATCTGTTAAAGAGATTTTCGGTGGAATAGATTTCTCTAAAAATGAGTTTTGTCAACATAAGAATGATTAATGTGTGAAGGCCTATTATTTCCAGGTAATCAATATCAAAATGCACTCTCTGGAATCATTTATTTTTCCTCATTATGCATCATAGTTCAGTCCCCTAATGCTGTAAGGTTAATATACTTAGGATAATATTTATGCTGCTCATCCCAAGTTTCCACGTTAAGCATAAGGGCTGCTTATAATGCTTGCCTCGATTTTTGACTTCAAAAGAAACCATTTCTCTTGATAGAAGTTAATTTTCAAAAGACAATTTCCTATTGAAAGACATCATCAGTGGAGTTTCTGGTGATGAATTAAAGGCCTTTAGATATGACAGCTTCCCTGCTCAGAAGATCATAAGAAATAGCCACAATTATGGTGCTCCATGCTGTCACCCTCTCAGTCACCCAAATGCTACTGCAATGTTCAGATGAAAAAGAAAATTATAATAATATTCATTATAAATAGCAACATAAAGTGAATTCAATTTGTCTATGAAAGGAAGTGACTATTGGTGGCGTCTGTCCTATTTACTCAATAGCCAGCATTAGTCACTTAGGGGTTTGGTTTCCACTATTAAAAAAGTTTTTAATAATAGGACAGAGAAGAAACAAAAGTTATTTGGAAGAGGAGAAAAGAAGTCAGAGTTTCTCACTTTATTGTAGAGAAGGGAGCTTTTACTTATATTTATTCAGTTGGTGAGACGTAGAGAGTTAACAGGGAACAAATTGTATATTTTCATTTTGTATTTGTTTTTCAGTAGTTTGAGGCTTCTGGGACTTCAGATTTCCATAGCAGAAACTCAGCTCAATATTATAGCATGTATCACCTTGGAAAAGCAATTGCAAAATACTTGTTTGTATTCTCTTTGTGCTCTGAGTGGGCTGGAATCATTCTCTTCAAACATCATTTACAACTCAATGTAATGAACACACGTAGTCAGCAAGGCTTTTAAAAGTTAATGAGAAATAGAAAACTTTGAGGGGGTTATTTCTCACTGTGCTCAGTGTCGACAACTAGGTCTCTCATTTAAAAAGAGCATTTCTGGCCTTGCCATAGATTGCATCTGCAGGACAATGGACTGGGAGCATAGACATCTATCTTGCCTTGAACCTAATTAAGAAAGAGAAAGCAAAGGGGGAATAAAAGGAAGAGGGAGAAGAAGCATGGAAAGAGGAAGACAAAGAATAGCACAGTTTTATTTGAGCCTCTGTGGGACAGGGAAAATGGTCTTATCCCTAGTGTAAAAATACTGAGGAAACAGCCCTGGCATTCCCAGGACAGTTGGAGAAGTCAAAAGGAACAAGTCACAGAGGAGGAGAGTGAAAGGTCTCTTTTCCCTGGATCATGATTATTTTTTTAACTTCAGAAGAGGAGAGAGAGATGGGGAGGCCTTTTTGAGATAATTAAATGAGAGATCAGAATTAAACTTAGTATAGCAGAGCATGTTAATGAGAGGTAGTGGCCCTCCATCTACTAATTTATTAAAGGCAGAGAAGTAGTACCAACTTTTGAAAAGAACAATGAATTCAAAGCCTAAAAACTCCTCTTGGCTCCACTGTCCATGGTTTACATGGCCTTGACAATTTAATGAAGCTCTCTGAATATCTCAAAATCTCTAGCTTTGGGCTAGAGGTCATTTCTACTTCCACACATTTAAATGTTAAATTTATTTCCATTAGAGATACTGAAATTTGGAGTTCTTTTTTAAGTAATATGAAAAGAGCAGAGAGAAATTTGTGACTGTTAAGCACTTTTAAAAAAATATGCTTAGAAAACTCCTTAAGGTTTCTACAATCACCTTTGTATTTTCCATTTTCTTTGTTCTGAAATGTATTCGTTCTAATAGAGTAACAATATCACTCTTCCTTATTTCAATTTCTATTCATTATTTCAGAGATCTACATTATTTGGGGAAGGACAAGGATTTGGAGACTTAGACTAAATACTGTACCAAGGCAACTAACAGCATTCTATGTGTCATAATCAACAAATTCATCACTTTGCTATTTCAACACATTTTTAAGACATTGTTTACTACTCTATAAAGTGTCTGTGCTTCTAGTATAATTTCAGTATTTATTCACTAAGATAGTCATAAAATCCCATGATTTACATACTCAAATACTTTTTCCATTCCATCTTTCAACCATCAGAGAGAATAGGATATTTTATAGTTACCTTTTGAGTTTAATTCTGAAGCCTAGGCATGTATCAAACAAGATCCAGTGTAACAAAATAGAACTTGGATATAAATGTTAAACACACACACACACACACACCTAAAAATGGCTGCATATTTTGGACAGGTTTTTCCAAAAATAAAACAAAGTGTGCACATCCAGGGGGTTCTACCTTGAACCCTCAAACTCATCTCTTGGTTATCCTAAGACGATGGAGATCCCAAGTAGCTTCTGGATTGAGTAACTCTTTTGCAGTTTCTACCATATTTGAAAAGACCCTGATGCTGGGAAAGATTGAGGGCAGGAGAAGGGAACTACAGAGGATGAGATAGTTGGATGGCATCACTAACTTAATGGACATGAGTTTGGGTAGCCTCTGGGTTGGTGATGGACGGGCAGGCCTGGTGTGCTACAGTCCATGGGGTTGCAGAGTCGGACATGACTGAGTCACTGAACTGAATCATATATGGTGACCAGCAATGTTTTTTAAGCTTTAATTCCTCCTTGAATCTAAACTTCAAGCCCCACAAAATGTCAGTAATACCTTCAAGTAAAAGTTAAATGTTGAATGGTTGAAATTCTCAAAGCTTTTCATTCCATACAGAGCAGTAGAGCTGAGGAGAGCTGTCTCATAGATTACCAAATTTTTGCATTTATTACAAACCTGCATGGGAAAAGGGAATTTTATTTACTAAGTTCACTAAGATTCCAGTGACTTTAACTTGGTGTAATCTAAATTTTCTTTGCACCTACATTCAACAACATGAAAGATATTACTATATAAACAATGCATGAGAAAGAAACTTGGTTTAGATCTGATTTCCAAAATCAAATAGCTTGTTTTCTAGTACCTAGTAGAATCTCTCTCTCCAATTACCACTCCTCCATCCCCTTCCTGTCCCGATGTTCTGGCACTTATCTTTCCAACAGAGCTACGTGTTATCCTGGCTATGCTAGTTAACAGCTGTGACAATGAACAAAGAGCAAATTCTCCCAGACTTATTCCCTCTTCTGGAAGGGGTGATTATAATTTTACTTGAGGGAAACTTAGTACACTTCATAATAATTAGCAAGATACTTTATTTTGCTACTCTATATTGATGTTATTTTCATTAGACTCAGATGCTACTTACTATAATATTAGGCATTCCTTCTATTCTGCTTACCTTGCATTTGATGCATCACTTCTTTGTATCAATTTTCACAGTGCATTTTAATTGTTTGTTTACATGTTTGTGTTCTGAGTGGACTGCAAGACCAAGAAGAGTAAATATTGGGTTTTATGTCTCTATTTGCCATGTAATATAGGCTTGGTAGCCTGACACGTAATATAGCACCAGTCTGACATATAATATAGGTTCATTAAATGTTGATGAATGACTAAATAAATGGGAAAATATGATGAATAAATGAAGTATAATTTAAGTAATTATGTGAACAGGGCATGAAAAATGCTGTAAGCTAGTTTCATATGAAAGGGCTGATTTTCAAACGGAGCATGTGGGCTCAGTCATTTCAGTGGTGTCCAACTCTTTCTGACACTATGGACTGCAGCCCGCCAGGCTCCTCTGTCCATGGGATTCTCCAGGCAAGAATACTGGAGTGAGTTGCCGAGCTGTCCTCCAGGGGATCTTTCTGAACCAGGGATCAAATCTGCATCTCCTGCATTGGAGGTATATTCTTTACCACTGAGCCACTAGGAAAGTCCTTCAAATGGAGGGATCATGGAATTTATTGTGGAGATAGGAGTTGGGACATGGTCTGAAATTTCCTGGATGAGCTGTCATAAATTGTTTTTAAAAGGGATCAAAGAAACATGAAAGTCAGAGAAAAAGGTATATGTAAAGTCCAAAGTAAGGTATAAACCTAATCAGGGTCTAAAGAAAAACCTATAATGACCAGACCTTAGATATTATATTGCGAAAATGTGAGAGATGAAGAAGAGGTAACTTAGAAACAAACTGTCATGGGCTTTAGATTTTTAAACAAAGAACTTGTACTTTATTTGGTTACAAATAGGAGATCACTAAAAGATTTCAGTGGAGGAGCTGTAATATTGGGATTATTCTGGTCACAATGTGTCAAATGGATTGGAGTGGACAGAATGTTGGATTGGTAATACAAATTATGAGGAGGTAAATACTTGAATTATAGAGGTTGAAACCAAAAGAAAATGTGGATCCAACATACACAATGAAAGTAAGAATGAAATCCTCCTTAATTCTCCATGAAAAGCCTACTTTAAAAAATCTCTCTTTCATCAAATTCATCAAAAAAAGTTTACAGTGACTGCTTCCTTCTAAGTCCTTAACCAAAAGCACTCGCTATTCTATATAGTGAATATTAGCATTCAGACATCACTAAAATAAAGGTATAAAGTTTTCAGTTACTCTAGGATCTTGTACATCTACTTCTTCCCTTCATTCTTTTCACCATTATTTTATTCCAGGCTTTTTCATCTCTTCATTACAATCACACCTTGCCTTCCTCTCTAGATTCCTGAGCTTGAAACTGTGACTGCCCTGCCATGTTCAACCAGCAAACAGATCTTCTAGTGAGTCACCTGCTGAGTGTTTCTGTTTATTCCTACTAAAGCCTCAAAGATCAGGTGTGAGAAGTTTATTTTTCTAAAACCTTTCCCAAATTACTCTTGAGGGCACCTTCTTAGTTGCCCATATTCCTGGATTTCCCCTTAAATTAGAATTAACCTAGAGAAAATGAAATAGTGTTGATACCTTTCATTTATGCTACATGTTTTCCTAAGAACCTCATAGACCTTTCCCAGCTACATCCTGCTTAGAAGAGAGAAAAAATTATCATCTTAACTTTGCATTTGAGAAAACAGGCAGAAAGGAAAAAAAGTCCCAAGGAGTCATGGCAAATCTGCTAATAGAATGAGAAAAAAGAACCCAGTTTCTTGACTCCTGGATTATGGCCTCCAGCTTCAGTAAAAACAGACAAGGAAGATCATTACTGCTTGGTCTTAGAGGATGAAGAAGTCTCATTGCTCTGACTGGAAAGTGATATCCTTGTAAGAAAAGGATCATGATTATAAACATAAAGCACATAAGAAAACTGAGCCTCTCATTTGGCAGTTCTCTAAAGATCAGTTCAGTTCAGTCACTCAGTCGTGTCTGATTCTTTGCAACACCATGGACTGCAGCACGCCAGGCTTCCCTGTCCATCACCAACTCCTGGAGCTTGTTCAAACTCATGTCCATCGAATCAGTGATGCCATCCAACCATCTCATCCTCTGTCATCCCCGTCTCCTCCTGCCTTCAATCTTTCCAAGCATCAGGATCTTTTCCACTGAGTCATTTCTGTGCATCAGGTGCCAAAGTATTGGAGTTTCAGCTTCAATATCAGTCATTCCAATGAATATTCAGGACACATTTCTTTTAGGATGGACTGGTTTGATCTCCTTGCAGTCCAAGGGACTCTCAAGAGTCTTCTCCAACACCACAGTTCAAAAGATACTGCCATCTTTCCTCAAAGGCTGGATTCCTATATCAAAATTTTTCCTCAATTTATAAAGTAACAAACTTTACAGAATTGTGCCAATTCTGATGGATAGTAATACTCTTTGCAATGATGTGCATTTCTAAGATGGTGCACACCTCAAGCTAACTGCACTCTTTGACATTAAGGTTTGTACATTCCCACTTTTAACAGGGGAAATAGTGAATTCCAAAAATTATTAAGCATGGACAATTAAACATCCAAAATCGTGTACTTTCCCTCAAGTTTCTGTTCAAGTCTAACAAAGCAAGATATGTATTTACATAATCTCAGTGATTACAAGGAGATTGTAATCATTCTATCTCATATTTTTCATTATGCCTATGAGATATCTAATGCCCAGATATGCAGGAAAAAAACAGCTTGTATACTGTGCTCTTGCATTCTACCTGTGCCACAGCTCACTATAATATATTGCCTTCCAAGTTAGGGGATCTTAAGCTTGAGACTTACATAAAGTAACAAAGGATTCATTGAGAACCAATGGACTGACCAGTTGGAATGTTAACTATACAGTTCATTATATAGTTAACTTGAACAAGTTATATCTGTAAACTAGAAATAAAAAATAGTAGAGTTCTGGTTTTAACTTATTTACTAACAGCTACCAAAACTTTTGTTGAATGTGACTGAGAATTGACTCTATTCTGGCTCAGTTATCTCTCCTTTGCTTATACAGCTTCTATTCATCTTCTGTGAATTCTTTTCTCTTTTAATCCCACACTGGTTGGTTCCTAATGTGAAGGTCTTTATAACTGTCATTATTATTCTTTATCAGTCTACCAGACTCAAAGTTCCCATTTAAACTGTTCTTAACAGAGTACCAGCTATTTCTGCTCTTGGTCTTATATGATGATTGTCTTCCTTCCAGACATTGTGGTAAACTCCCATGCTATGTGTGATTGTCAGCAATTTATATTGGTCTACAGAAATTATTCTGTTAGACTAATTGCAGGCTTTGGCTTTGTCTTATTTACATTGGAAGAGTGAGAAGAGTTTTATCTGGCTCTAGCTTTTGTCAAGAAGAGTGAATTCTCCCACCCAGCAAAAGGTCATTTCCCACACCTCCCGTGTAACACTATCAGACAGAACCTCTGTCTATAGAAGCCGAAACCCACAAATACACAGGCTATATCTACGCGTTCTTAGCTTGGGTTTTAATTAACCTCAAATACCTCTTATTTTATTAGGAAAGTATCTTTCCCTTCTGGATGCCTGGTGTCCTCCGCCAGTGTTTAGAATTTGTCTTTTTTTGAAAGGAATACATCAAGGCTGTATATTGTTACCCTGCTTATTTAACTTGTATGCAGAGCACATCATGAGAAATGTCAGGCTGAATGAAGTACAAGGTGGAATCAAGACTGCTGGAAGAAATATCAATAACCTCAGATACGCAGATGACACCACCCTTATACCAGAAAGTGAAGAAGAACTAAAGAGCCTCTTGATGAAAGTGAAAGAGAAGAGTGAAAAAGTTGGCTTAAAACTCAACATTCAGAAACCTAAGGTCATGGCATCCAGTCCCATCACTTCATGGCAAATATATAAGGAAACAATGGACACAATGAGACTTTTTTTTTTTTTTTGGCTCCAAAATCACAGCAGAAGGTAACTGCAGCCATGAAATTAAAAGATGCTTAATCCTTGGAAGGAAAGTTATGACCAACCTAGACAGCATATTAAAAAACAGAGACATTACTTTGTAAACAAAGGTCCATCTAGTCAAAGCTATGGTTTTTCCAGTGGTCATGTATGGATGTGAGAGTTGGATTATAAAGAAAACTGAGTG
Organism: Nanger dama; assembly: GCA_917880005.1. NCBI lineage: Eukaryota > Metazoa > Chordata > Mammalia > Artiodactyla > Bovidae > Nanger > Nanger dama. The sequence goes on along the minus strand of CAKJTW010000008.1, from coordinate 19,281,944 downwards.
CTAAAGAATTGATGCTTTTGAACTGTGGTGTTGGAGAAGACTCTTGAGAATAACTTGGGCTTCAAGGAGATCCAACCAGTCCATCCTAAAAGGAAATCCGTCCTGAATATTCATTGGAAGGACTGATGCTGAAGCTGAAACTCCAATACTTTGGCCACCTGATGTAATGAACTGGCTCATTGGAAAAGACCCTGATGCTGGGAAAGATTATAGGCAGGAAGAGAAGGGGACAACAGAGGATGAGATGGTTGGATGGCATCACTAACTCATGTACATGAGTTTGAATAAAGTCCGGGAGTTGGTGATGGACAGCATGGTGTGCTGCAGTCCATGGGGTTGCAAAGATTAGGACACGACCGAGTGACTGAACTGAACTGATGTCAACTGAAAAAAATGCTCAGCCTAAAAGTTTAGAGTTATGTATTATTTGGTGATCTTTCTGAGCATCATAGCCTGGGAATCAGCCTTTATAAAACTCTGAGGAATTGTTCCAAAAAGTAAGGGAGGAGCCAGGATATATAAGAGTTTTACTAAAAATAAAATACAATTTAAAAAACCTCATGTAGCCGAACATTGAAAGATTACTGCTAATCATACAAAAAAAGTAGGCATATCAAGGTAATAATTTTAGAGCTTATGTATGAGATGATGCATAGAGTCTGGGCTGAATGAAATTATTTCTTTGATATGCATCTTAACTATCTAGGGCCAAGTATCTCTTTTTTCTCCATTCTGAATTCTCCTCGGCATGCACCATTGGGTGCTGCAGCGGCTGATGGATTGATGGCAGGGAACATTCCTTTGTCTGCAGATATAGATTAAAACCAGCCAAAGAAACAGACACATCAGATGAAATCTGAGAGGGTTCCACACATGTCCTCAGGAAGCAATGATCTCCCAGCACCTCGATGTATGACAATATTCACTATTGCCAACCAGGAAAACTTACCTGAGTTCCATGTCCAGAGTTTTATTGGGTTTCATTCTGTAGGCAAAACTGAACCACTGGCCACATGGCTGAACTCAATCTGCTGCTCTTTTTCCTTCAACAGATGTAGTTAATGACACATGTTCAAAGCCCCAATAATCTAATTATACTCTTTGTCTTTCTGACATTGTCACCCCTCATCTTACTGAATCATCTATCACTAGCATTAACTATGTTAGTGTAAACTATGAAGGGGCCCACCATGAGTCACCTCGTTAGTGTAAGCTATCGGGCACTATTTTAGGAGCTTGCTATGAATAAAAAGACATCCCAGTGACTCAGGAAATGTCAAGAATTTAGAGCCTACCTTCTAAGAACCGGGGACACAGGCCAGCCAAATTCTTTATTACACATGACTATGATTATTTTAACATAGATAATATTTCCATAGTTTAAATCATAGTTCAAATGCTTTGGGAAGGGAAAGAACTCCAGCACAATAGTTGAATGGGTCTCTTGGATCCCTTTTAAAAGCTTATATTAACTATCAACCCACATATCTAACATCTTTCAATAATGTGGTATAACTGTTTGATTATCTCTCCAAATTGTACATATAATTAAACAAAAATAATGTCTTTTCCATTTTCTGTAAAATAAATATACAAATGTGAAATGCTACTTTGTTTTAAAATTTAACTGGTTGAGGAATAGACATGAATAAGTAATTTAATGAAGAACCACCAAGAAAAATCTAGAAGCCAGCAACAACACCTGAGATAATGAAAACCTGTAAATAGGAGATTTTCTGCTGCATGATGAAAAGCATCTCTTACTGAAAATCCTGTTATACTATGGAGAAAAAAAATTTGAGTCAGCATGGATAATAGCAATCTTTCAACCTTTATTTTTATAATTTTAATTATTTATTTATTTTTGGCTGTGCCAGGCCTTCATTGCTGCACAGGCTTTTCCCTAGTTGCTATTTGCCGTTCATAGGTTTCTCATTGAGGTAACTTTTCCTGTTGCAGAGCATGAGCTCTAGGGCTCTCAGACTTCAGCAGCTGCAGTGTGCAAGCTCAATAGTTGTGGTGCATGGGCTTAGTTGCTCCACAGCATGTGGAATCTTTCCGGATCAGGGGTCAAACCCATGTCTCCTGCACTGGCAGGTGGATTCTTTACCGCTGAGCCACCAGGGAAGCCCTATTTTAACCTTTTAATCTTCTTGTTTTTCTTACCTGGAAGCAACTCTATAAGTGGTATTTTTTGTCTCCAAAAGTAAACACACCTTAAGCCTAAATGCTAAACTTTCAAATCTGAGGGTTAATATGAATTCAGAAAAGGTGTACTCATTTTGTTATAAAGTCATACTGTCACCTAGTGGTTTCTCATACACAGAATTTGAGAAAATAAGCTAATGGCTTATTTGGGTAATTTATTCTCTGATATATACAAAATAAGTACAAGACTATTTTGTCCTTATAATATCTGAAAGATGTTTTATATCTTTAACTTATTTCTATGGGTCTGTTGCTGTTGTTCAGTCGCTCAGTTTTGTCTGACTCTTTGCAACCCCATGGACTGCAACACACCAGGCTTCCCTGTCCTTCACCATCTCTTGGAGGTTGCTCAAATTCATGTCCATTAAGTCGGTGATGCCATCCAACCATCTCATTCTCTGTCATCCCCTTCTTCTCCTGTCTTTAATCTTTCCCAGCATCAGGGCTTTTCTAAATGAGTCGGCTCTTCATATCAGGTGGCCAAAGTATTGAAGCTTCAGCTTCAACCTCAGTCCTTCCAATGAAGATTCAGAATTAATTTCCTTTAGAATGAACTGGCTTGATCTCGCAGTCCAAGGGACTCTCAAGAGTCTTCTCCAACACCACAGTTCAAAAGCATCAATCCTTCAGTGCTCAACTTTCTTTATGGCCCAACTCTCACATCTGTACATGACTACAGAAAAAACCATAGCTTGGTCTAGACAGACCTTTGTCAGCAAAGTAATGTCTCTGCTTTTTAATACACTATCTGGGTTTATCATAGCCTTTCTCCCAAGAAACAAGCATCTTTTAATTTCATGGCTGCAGTCACCATCTGCAATGATTTTGGAGCCCAAGAAAATAAAGTCTGTCACGTTTCCATTGTTTCCTCCATCTATTTGCCATGAAGTGATGGGACATCCAGATGCCGTGATCTTCGTTTTTCACTCTTAAGTTTTAAACCAGATTCTCACTCTCCTCTATGGGTTTGGGTACTATTATAAATGACTCATAGATTATTTTTATTGGAGCACATGGTTTCTTCTCACAGACACATGCAGAGTATGGAAAGAGTAAAGAGAATACTGTAACTTACAGTGAAATATTTGGTGAATTTTCTTGGTTTTCCTAAATTCTAACAGAGTGGTTATATAAACAAGTTTGGATTATATAGTTGCAAAATTTCCTTTTGTTTTAACAAAATAGTTAGTCTGTAATAAACAAAACTTGGAGTTCTCCTTCCTTATTCCTCTGCTTTCAGTTTACTTTTCTTTGCTGCTTTCATCAGAAGGAACAATGCCACGTAAGTGCCTGACACATGGTAGATTCTTTATAGATGATTAAAATAAAAGTGGTCCTTAGCTAAATGTCATAGTCTAGGCTCAGATATTAAAATTAAAATTAATATTTTTCTACACATGAATCAAGAATCTTGTCTCACTCTTGATAGTTCTTTCCAAACCCACAAGAAAAGCTTACTCCTTTTGAGTTTCATATGGAAGAAGAAATACTACATTCCATCTTTAGTACCAATTAAAAGGCCTTATTTCTTTTCCTTTTGCATTTAGTGAAGGTCTTTAGTGTCTAATGCTTGGCATTTCAAAGTAGCTTGGAGAACATTTGGGCTTCCTGGGAGAATCAGGACACATCTTATTATGGTGAATTCTAAATCAACCTGAAAAGTACAGTAGCAGGATGTACACCTATTGTTTAGTCACTAAGTCGTGTCTGACTCTGTAACCCCATGTACTGTAGCCTGACAGGCTCTTGTGTTTGGGGGATTTTTAGGCAGGAATACAAGAATGGGTTGCCATTCCCTTCTTCAAGGGAAATTTCCAACCCAAGGATTGAACCCACCTCTCCTGCTTGGCAGGTGCATTCTTTACCATGGAGCCATCAGGGAGGCCCTATAACTTGCTATAATATTCATGGGAATCAGTTTATCTGCAGGGTGATTTCCTAAGATTTGATGTATTTATATACATCTGTCTGAAAATTAGAAGAAATTTTGTTCATGTAACTAAACAACTGAGAAAAATGTTAGGAGCTGACAGAACACACAACAGGGTTCACAAATTCTATTTTCCAGTAATGTTTATGCTCTTATATTTAATCGAATCCTAGAAAAACTGTGCAGCTGTGGGGACTGTGATAAATAGAGCATGGTATAGGTTAGGAACCCTTGATTTCAGAGTTCCATGGTGTCTGCTGCAAACACTCAAAGCTTATTAGAATCTAACCAATTCTGACTTGAGGTAAATGTAGGGGAAGAGATAATTGTTATAGGATTCAGAAATTTTCTCTAAGTCAAGTAGTTATTCACTCTGGATGCAGATTAACCAATGCATGTTATTCAGGAATTTTAAAAGTAATATTATTTATGGAAAAACTATATTTTGGGGTGGAAAATTAAAAGAATCCCTTTTGCCCAGAGTATGTCTACTGCTACATGCATATACAATATTCGTACATGAACCCACAAAAGTACCAGAAATTCTCACTGATTTCATAGGATAAAGCTCTCCTATGGATCTCAGATGTTTAAGTATAAAAACACCAGTCTCATACACAAGGAGAACAGTCATTCAGTAATCTAACTTCTGGAAGAAAATGTTAATGTCTTCTCAGAGTTATTAAAAATGTTTAAAACCCCTCGTATCATCCAGAAGTAATGTTGACTTTTTCAGTTCTAATCAAATAAAATATCCAGTAAGTTATGCTAGTTAGAGCAGATTATACACTTCAAAACATTTTAGAAGTGTGAAACGTGATTTTTTTACAGGGATCAAATCAGGTAAACAGGAAGATACTCTCCAACCCTGGCATGTGATCTGAATGAAAGTAGTCAGAGTATGCTTACATAAGGTCATTGCAAGTTAGATGATGGTGGTACGGTCATACCCTATATAGTACTGTGAACCATGGGCACAGTAAAGATGTAAGAATTGGCCAAAATTTTGCTGCGTAGTTGCAGACATTCTCTCCATAAGATACATAAAAACAGAGACTTCTAAAGATGAGTATTTGTTGTTGAATGAGTGCTGGGAGACTCAATGTAGTAAATATAGAATAGTTATGGAATTTTAGAGTGTACCTACCTATTTGCAGAAGAGTGGTAAAATATTTTATCTTTTATTTCATTTATATAGTAAATATATACATACATGTGTGAATATACACACATACTCCTCTCTCTGTGTTAGATGCTATTTTAAGTATTTTCCAAATATAATGCACTTATGGCAAGTATGAGTACTTAAATAATGTGCCACAAATAATTACTATCAAAAGTTTACAGACCAAAAGAATTTTAGTGCTCTGAAGTGAATATTACTGAATGCAGATTAGGTTATTGTGACCCTAATAATGACTAATATTTTTGAAGCCTAAATAGAAGTCAACTTAATATGCTTTTTGTCAAGTAAATACTTACTGTAACAGTTGGGTTGCAGTCAAAAACCCCTTATTATTTTAACAAAGATTTTCATAGAAATAATTTTGAACTAAGTATTGAAGACCGAAAGGCAAGAAAATGTAGTGTGTTGTGAACATAAACTATAGAAGATGCAGCTAGCCCTCCTGATCCTCCCTTAATGCTCTGGGAACAAGGAGAAGTAGGAATTAATAAAACTTTAAAAGTTTGATGGGTGACTCAGGGCACCCCAAGCTGGTGCTCTGTGACAACCTGGAGGGAAGGGGTGGGGAGGTAAAGAGGTTTAGGAGGAAGGGGATTACGCGTGTACCTATGGCCAATTCATATTGATGTATGGCAGAAGCCATCGCAATATTATAAAGTAATTATCCTCCAATTAAATACATTAACAAGAAAGTGGTTATCAGGATAAGGGGAAAAAGTGTTTGGGAGAAGAACGCTGCAGAACTCAGAATTTTGAGAGCTGCCAGCGAGCACTGATGACTCTAAAGGGGGCAAGCGGGAGGCTGGCTTTTTGAAGTGGTACCAAACAGAAACTGGCATTGCTGCTGCCAGGGTGAAGTGAGACTGGAGTGGCGCTCAGGGAACCAGGAGGAGAAAAGCGAGCCGCGGAGAGCTGCCTGGAGCAGCCCGCTCTCTCATCCGCCCTCCCAGACGCCCTCTAGTGCCCCTTACACAAACGGAAGAGCAGTTGCCCGAGTCCCAGTCCTGGTTTTCCAAAACTAGAGAAACAGAACTACAAAACAAGCACCGTGGGTTGAAACTGAGAGATACTACTGTTAGGTAGTTAGAATAGGAAACAGGAGTCCAGAATGGCGGTGGCTAAAAGACAAGGAAGGGAAAAGCCCATGAAAATAGAACAAAGGTCTGAGGACAGGGGTGAGGACCTCAAGTAGAACAAAGCACTCCTGCCCAGTTTACACAGGGCAGGCCCGGAGGGAGGAAAAAGCAGATAAAAAGAGGAGCCAAGGGCCCGGGGTCTCGCTCTCTTCTCTCTCTCTTCCCCTGCAGATGCTCACATTCTCTCCCGCTCTCCCGCTCTCTCTTCTCTTTGGGTCCTTTGGGTCAGCATGCCCCCACGCCTCGAGGATGTATTTTCCTTTATTTTCTAAATAAAACTGAGGGAGCTATAACACTGTCCCAGAGCGGTGATGCGCCGAGGGCTATAGTGTCCCTCGCTTCAAATTTTTGCTGAGATGAGACAGAACCAAGGAGATTACACTCCCCTGAAATTACTTTCATAACCAACCCAGGGTCTTTTTAACATGAGAAAGGATTCACTCCTCCTTAACCTCATTCCCTTATATTAAAACGTGAACCCATGTGCTGATTCATTTCTCTGAGAAGAGACAAAAGGCCTCCTTAGTATCATCACCTTAATCCCTAGAAATATTCATTAAGGTAGACGTCTTACTTGGTGCTCTTTGTATCACTTGCACAGCACATCATGTTCTTAAAAAATGTTAGTTGAATGAATAAATGTGTAAAAGCATATTCGCAGCATAACTCTGACTCTTGAATTCTCTTTAAACAATGAATTTTTCATCTCTTTTGATCATTGAACTAGGTTATAAATATTTATACCATAAAAACTGCAGCACCACAGAAATACTAATGCAGAATGTCAGAAGTTCTTGTGTTTCATTAAAACAGTTAATAAAGATTTTGCTTATTACTCTCTTAAACTCCAGACAGATACAAGGAAAGAAATTAAAACTCTCCTCCTTGATTTCTTCTTGCATTGAATTTACCTTATTGAAACTCCAGTGATGCTTCAAGCTACTCTTTGGCTTCTCTATTTTGCACAAAAGATATAGGTGTACTATTCAGCCTTCATATGAAAGGAATGAGAGGTTATCTCCTCTTTTCTTATTTTTGGTTTCACTTTCCTCAATCAGTCTCCTCTCCCTTGGGTGCTGTAACACTCTCCAGGTGCAAGGAACTCAACCATGTGCTGTGAAAGAGTTATTTTAGAGAGAGTCCTATAAAGTATCTATGAACAGATAAGATTTAACATCTACAAAATTCCATTCACTTTGCCTAGCTACATGCTTAGCTTTCTATCTGGTTTATAACTTTCATTGTATCATCTCTGAATAGTCTTTTCCAAAAGCATATGACACACATTTGAGTATGAAATAAAAGAGAACTGACTCATTAAACCAATGGCCTTTAAATTTTTTTTTCCCTCAAATAAAATATTTGAAAGGAGCAATGTAAAAATCTGTTGTTTTCATGGCAATTATTCAAATTCTCTAAGTCTTTCTCATATTTGAGGATATTATTTTGCAGACATGTCAGGAATTAGAATCTTTTGCAGAAATTCTTGTTAAATATTAGAAAAACAATCTAGTTCTAAAGAACAATGTGTATAAACACATCTTAATGCATTGCATAGTCAATGTAATATTTAAACCCAGCCATCCATTTTATTTTACAAACCATATGTTTTATTGTTTTTCTTGACATTAATTGTGTTATTAGGGGATTATGGACAAGTGTATTTGTCATTTGTTTATGACCTTTTGAGGGTTCACCAGAAGTATGCTCATACAGTTAAAGATCAGTTCCTGCTCACCAGACTGTTTACAATAGAAGAAGAAATGGAAGGTCAAAGTCTTAGTAGTATAATTCCATTGGCGGTCCCTTATTTTCCATATAAACTAGATTAACTTTATGTTGGCCTTAGAATTTAAACAAAACAAAACAAAAAATCAGTTTTAAAATCTGGAGCTGATTCTAAATCAATCCTTCTCTGTGACCTTGGGGATGTTTAGTAGGACTCCTGGCCTTTGCCCACTAGATCCCAGTTGTACCTCCCAAGTTGTAACACTGAAAGTGTACCCTGAGACTCTTACACCCAGTTAAGAGCTGCTAACATTAGCTCTCAACTATTGCTCTTCCATTCTATTTTTCTTGTCCCCATTTTTGCAGCCCATTATGGCATATAGGGATCAAATGATCTTCTTTCTAAATTATTTATTCAGTTGCTTACCCTGGAAGATTGACCTAGAGTTAATCACAAGGCAGACCTCATTTAGAGACAGCTAGATAGCTCTTGCTGGAAGTAATGGTTGCCTGATTATTTGAATTCTACTAGCCTTTTGTATGAGGGTGATATTAAGGAAGGACCATGTTCTAAACATCCAGTACTTAAAGCTGTTTGTTCTCAGAGTGGTAACAGAGTGAAATTCTTTTTGGTAAGGTTGAATGATGTAAATTTTCACTTGGTTTCCCAGGTGGCTCAGGCAGTAAAGAATCTGCCTGCAGTGCAGGAGACCTGGATTCAATCTCTGGGTGGGCAAGTACTCCTGGAGAAGGGAATAGTAACCTACTCCAGTATTCTTGCTTGGAGAATTCCATGGGCCAAGGAACCTGGTGGTCTACAGTCTATGGGGTTTCAAAGAGTCAGACATGACTGAAAAAATAACACTTTGCAATGGTGAATGGAATTGTTTCCTTAACTTCTTTTTCTACTTTCTCATTATTAGTGTATAGGAATGCAAGGGATTTCTGAGTGTTGATTTTATATCCTGCAACTTTATTATATTCATTGATTAGCTCTAGTAGTTTTCTGGTGGAGTCTTTAGGATTTTCTATGCAGAGGATCATGTCATCTGCAAACAGTGAGAGTTTTACTTCTTCTTTTCCAATTTGGATTCCTTGTATTTCTTTTTCTGCTCTGATTGCTGTGGCCAAAACTTCCAGAACTATATTGAATAGTAGTGGTGAAAGTGGGCACCCTTATCTTGTTCCTGACTTTAGGGGAAATGCTTTCAATTTTTCACCATTGAGGATAATGTTTGCTGTGGGTTTGTCATATATAGCTTTTATTATGTTGAGGTATGTTCCTTCTATTCCTGCTTTCTGGAGAGTTTTTTTTTATCATAAATGAATGTTGAATTTTGTCAAAGGCCTTCTCTGCATCTACTGAGATAATCATATTATTTTTATTTTTCAGTTTGTTAATGTGGTGGATTATATTGATTGATTTGCGGATATTGATGAATCCTTGCATCCCTGGGATAAAGCCCACTTGGTCATGGTGTATGATCTTTTTAATGTGTTGTTGGATTCTGATTGCTAGAATTTTGTTAAGGATTTTTGCATCTATGTTCATCAGTGATATTGGCCTGTAGTTTTCTTTTTTTGTGGCGTCTTTGTCAGGTTTTGGTATTAGGGAGGTGGTGGCCTCATAGAATGAGTTTGGAAGTTTACCTTCCTCTGCAATTTTCTGGAATATTTTCAGTAACGTAGGTGTTAGCTCTTCTCGAAATTTTTGGTAGAATTCTGCTGTGAAGCCGTCTGGACCTGGGCTTTTGTTTGCTGGAAGATTTCTGATTACAGTTTCAATTTCCATGCTTGTGATGGGTCTGTTAAGATATTCTATTTCTTCCTGGTTCAGTTTTGGAAAGTTTTACTTTTCTAAGAATTTGTCCATTTCTTCCAAGTTGTCCATTTTATTGGCATATAATTGCTAATAGTAGTCTCTTATGAGTCTTTGTATTTCTGTGTTGTCTGTCGTGATCTCTCCATTTTCATTTCTAATTTTATTAATTTGATTTTTTTTTCTCTTTGTTTCTTGATGAGTCTGGCTAATGGTTTGTCAATTTTATTTATCCTTTCAAAGAACCAGCTTTTTGCTTTGTTGATTTTTGCTATGGTTTCTTTTGTCAAAAAATATAAAACACTGATGAAAGAAATCAAAGAGGACACTAATAGATGGAGAAATATATCATGTTCATGGATCGGAAGAGTCAATATAGTGAAAATGAGTATACTACCCAAAGCAATCTACAGATTCAATGCAATTCCTATCAAGCTACCAGCAGTATTTTTCACAGAACTAGAACAAATAATCTCAAGATTTGCATGGAAATACAAAAAAACCTCGAATAGCAAAAGCAGTCTTGAGAAAGAAGAATGGAACTGGAGGAATCAACTTGCCTAACTTCAGGCTCTACTACAAAGCCACAGTCATTAAAACAGTATGGTACTGGCACAAAGACAGAAATATAGATCAATGGAACAAAATAGAAAGCCCAGAGATAAATCCACACACCTATGGACACCTTATCTTTGACAAAGGAGGCAAGAATATACAATGGAGTAAAGACAATCTCTTTAACAAGTGGTGCTGGGAAAACTGGTCAACCACTTGTAAAAAGAATGAAACTAGATCACTTTCTAACAACACACACAAAAATAAACTCAAAATGGATTAAAGATGTAAACGTAAGACCAGAAACTATAAAACTCCTAGAGGAGAACATAGGCAAAACACTCTCCGACATAAATCACAGCAGGATCCTCTATGATCCACCTCCCAGTATACTGGAAATAAAAGCAAAAATAAACAAATGGGATCTAATTAAAATTAAAAGCTTCTGCACAACAAAGGAAACTATAAGCAAGGTGAAAAGACAGCCTTCTGAATGGGAGAAAACAATAGCAAATGAAACAACTGACAAACAACTAATCTCAAAGATATATAAGCAACTTATGCAGTTCAACTCCAGAAAAATAAACGACCCAATCAAAAAATGGGCCAAAGAACTAAATAGGCATTTCTCCAAAGAAGACATATGGATGGCTAACAAACACATGAAAAGATACTCAACATTACTCATTATCAGAGAAATGCAAATCAAGACCACAATGAGGTGCCATTTCACTCCAGTCAGAATGGCTGCGATCCAAAAGTCTACAAGCAATAAATGCTGGAGAGGATGTGGAGAAAAGGGAACCCTCTTACACTGCTGGTGGGAATGCAGACTAGTACAGCCACTATGGAAAACAGTGTGGAGATTCCTTAAAAAATTGCAACTAGAACTGCCTTATGACCCAGCAATCCCACTGCTGGGCATACACACCGAGGAAACCAGAATCGAAAGAGATACATGTACCCCAGTGTTCATTGCAGCACTGTTTATAATAGCCAGGACATGGAAACAACCTAGATGTCCATCAGCAGATGAATGGATAAGAAAGCTGTGGTACATATACACAATGGAGTATTACTCAGCCCTTAAAAAGAATAAATTTGACTCAGTTCTAATGAGATGGATGAAACTGGAGCTGATTATACAGAGTGAAGTAAGCCAGAAAGAAAAACACCAATACAGTATACTGACACATATGTATGGAATTTAGAAAGATAGTAATGATGACCCTGTATGTGAGACAACAAAAGAAACACAGAGGTACAGAACGGACTTTGGGCCTCTGAGGGAGAGAGGGAGGGTGGGATGATTTGGGAGAATGGCATTGAAACATGTATACTATCATATAAGAAACGAAGCAACAGTCTATGTTCAATACAGGATACAGGATGCTTGGGGCTGGTGCAGAGGATGATCCAGAGAGATGATATGGGGTGGGAGGTGGGAGGGGGCTTTGGCATTGGGAAATCATGTACACCTGTGGCTGATTCATGTCAACGTATGGCAAAACCAATACAGTATTGTAACGTAGAATAAAGTATAAAAAAATAAAATAAATTAAAAAGAAAAAAATGAAAGAAAAAAAAACACTTTAACTTTCTTAATAAATATATAAATAAATATAATTTTAAATATATTTTATAAAATTTATATAATATATATTTCAGTTCAGTTCAGTTCAATCGCTCAGTCATGTCCAACTCTTTGTGACCCCACGAATCGCAGCATGCCAGGCCTCCCTGTTCATCACCTATATAGTTTTTTATTTTCATAAAACTAATACTTTTAAAAATTATTAACTGTGTCCTTTATCCCGTTTACTGTGTAGTGATTATTTACTACTTAATAATATAATTTAATAATATAGTGTTAGTCACTCAATCATGTCTGACTCTTTGTAATGCCATGGACTGTATAGTCCACCAGGCTCCTTGGTCCATGGAATTTTCCAGGCAAGAAGGTTGGAGTGGGTTGCCATTCCCTTCTCCAGATGACCTTTCTGACCCAGGATCAAAGCTGGGTCTCCTGCATTGCAGGCAGATTCTTGACCATCTGAGCTACCTGGGGAGCCAATTTAATAATATAATTTATATTTAATTATATAGTATGATTGTTTAATACTATAATAATGTAACATGAAGAAATCAGATGTTAAGATCACTTTCATTAATTTTGAGTCAATATTATTAAATATTAGATAGTATATATGAACCCCTTCTTTATATATGTGATATGTGGAATTATATCTTTAGTCATGTGGATGTAAGTACTTAGAAACTCATTACAAATGTTATCACTGCATAAGATATCAAAGCAGAGTTATCAGCTTTGAAAGGAAAAGATAAATGATTTCAAGAGTGACAGTAAAACCAGGAGAACCCTGATGTACTTTCAGGACTCTACTCAGGATAACTGCCCTCCTTTGAGCTAAAGTCTTAGGAGGGAGTATTGGTAGTATCACTAACACATGAACCCAGTCTTTTATTAAACAGCATTTCTTATACTCTAGATCATCTAAATGATGCCTAAGAAATCAGAAAATAATCAGTTAAAAGAGGAACTCTTATTATGACCAACAAAAAATTTAATCTAGGAGAAATAAGAAAATATTAGTTCTACAAAATAATTAATACCATTATATTAGGAAAATACACAATCTTGAATAAGCAGAAGCTCATCCAGCCCTATATTTAATAGGTAGCAAGTGACAGACACAACTGTGACTCAAGCTTGAAAATGGAAACTTTAGATCTTGGGTTTTTTTCAATGTACAGAGCAAAACAGACTTGACGTATACAAGCAATTTATTTGTTGTGGTTAACAAAGACTTGGGATTTATAATGGGAAAGAAATAAAAATGAATATACGAAAGTGCTAACTCAAGTGAAAAGTGAAAGTGTTAGTTGCTCAGTCGTGTTCATCTCTGCTACCCCATGGACTGTATGTAGCCTACCATGTTCTTCTGTCCATGGAATTCTCCAGGCAAGAATACTGGAGTGGGTAGCCATTTCCTTCTTCAGGGGATCTTCCTGACCCAGGAACTGAACCTGGGTCTCCTGCATTGCAGGCAGACTCTGCTGTCTGCACCACCGGAGAAGCCCATAAATATGTGTAAATTATTGTTTTCCTGCCTTTTTATCAAATCTTTTAAACCAAGGGCCCAAACTTTCAATGAGTAACATAAATCAGGGAAAAGCAGCAGGCAGGACGCAGATAGAATTCATCAAGGCAAAAGGTAGCACATAATACATTGTCAGAGTATTTTTTAAATGTACAGTAATAGAAACTATAGGTTTACTATTCTAGAATTAAAGCCATAATTCTTGGTAGAAAATCTCAGCTTTTAACTATTTTATAGCTGATAATTCTGTATGGCACATCTCCTTTCTCAGTTGCCTGTGTGTATATTTAAAGTAGCTTATCTTTGAAGGAAATGAAATTCTGACATTTTTCTTTTTTCTCTCTAATAGTAAAGCTTTCTTTCTGTGTTTTTGTTTGGGGATGAGGAGTGATTTCTTTTGTCCTGGTTTTCTATATCAATCATTTATCAGACTAGATTACAAATTCTGTTTCAGGGGAAAAGTGAATGAACTTTATGAATTCCTCTTTATCTCCCCTACATTCAAAAGAGAAGTAGTTATTATACATTTAGTGAGTAAAGGGAGTTTTAATTTAAATAATTTGTATCAGGAAAAAATGTTTAAACTATAATTTTAGATGAAAAATAAACTTTCCTCAAAAATGACTAATTTCCCCCACGAGACTGATAAAATAAGAAAATACAATAAATTCCCCAAATATCACAGGCAAATCTTCTGGTTTCCTGGAAAGAGTAGAATTAAGCAACTAATTGGAAGACTATCAGAAGTTATCCATTTATCTGACGCACATTCAACTCTCTCCTGGGCCACTGGATTTTTTTGTGTGATGAGTTTTAGGCTAAAAATTGGGAAAAGAAGTTCAAAATCACTTTTATTAAGGAGGCCTCATCACTGCTGAGCTGTTACCAAATGGTTTATGCATGGAGCACTCAAAAGAGATTTATTTTTCATTTGGAGCTTAGGGAAATATACAATAGAGCAACAAAGGACAAATGCCATAATTGCTTAGGGGTATTATCATTTCTAGTGTGACAGATCAAATCTGGAAGTTTAAAATAAACTAAGCAAGCGTTCACTCTGCTAAATAGCATGAACCAAGTAATTGCTTACTCTTCTCAGAGTTCAGTGGAAAGTCATCTGTTAGAACAAAGGGATTTCAGTTTTGTCACTGAACAATAAATGTGCTCAGTGAAGCTTGACTGGCTTTTTGTTATTCTTCTCTATGCTACCCAGCATAAAACGAAGATCAACTTCAAGGCGCAAGTGGTTTTCTGGCTCTGAGCTGGCACTGTTTTAGAGAGAGAACTTTTCTGTCTACATAAACTGAAATTCTTCTCTTCTCTTCACTTGTGAATAATGACCTGAAGGTCAAAAGGTATGGCTTTTGGCATTTCTTTACCATTTTCAAGTATTGAACTTTAAAAACAACACTGGCCCCTGCATGCCACACATGATGCTTATGTCATTTGTCTTACAGGAGGTCTGTGTAGAACACATCAGGCTGATGAGTCACAAGTCATGATGATGAATGTTAATAACCATATTTTCTATAGGTATGCTTGGAGAAAGAGCCATAGAAAGAGGAACAAATGTTTATTTGAATTTCGACCAGGCATTAGAAACATTTTTGAATATCACTGAAATACCATTGCATGGCGCTTTCCTGCTTCCTTGGATTTTTGAAGGGGGTGAGAGTTTTCTTTGAAGTCACAGGTCACTGAAAAGTTCAGGGAACATTACTACCATATCCGTGGTGGCTATGCTAAGGCCTCAGTGCATGCCCAGTGAAAAGTGATCATTGCAGGAAGAAGGCTCCACAGTACCAAGAGCATAGCTGCTGTCGATGTTCCAGTTCAGTGAACAAGTGCTGGCAGCCTAAATCAGCTCCTAGCTCTGCCCCTTAGTAGACAGGAGATTTTAAGCCACATACCCACTTTGTGATGCTTCCTCAGCTGAAAAACAACAACAACAACAACATATACCTTCATATAATTATGAAGATTAAATGATTAAATGGCCATCGTAAGCACTTTAGGAAAGAAAGAAAGTTAAGTATTATAATAGAGTTACATAAATGCTAATTTCTTAAATAATATTGTAAACTCTTTTTAGAATAAATAAGATAAAAATAGTGGGATACATGATGACTGGATTTATAAAAGTAAAATTTACTTTTAAGAATCTCCATAAAATTCTTTTATCTAGAGTTGGTACACAAGTGATTGGCTGTTTTCTTGGAATTTTCCAGGATTTCATCATGCTATTTCTTCTCTTTCAAAGCATATGAATAAATCATTCTTTGAATTTTCACAGCACTTTTTTTAAAGTGCCCCAAAGATTTTTTGTTTTTAAATTTTATTGGAGGATGGTGATTTACAGTGTTGTGGGAAAGTGATTCAAATATACATATGTTCTTTCTGTTTCATATTCTTTTCTGATATTGATTATTATGGAATATTGAGTAGAGTTCCCTGTGCTATACAGCAGGTTATTAGTTACCTCTCTTATATATAACAGTGTATATATATTAATCTCAAACTCCTAACTTATCCCACTCAACATTTCCTCTCTGTTAACCATAAGCTTGTTTTCAATATCCTTAAGACTATGTCTGTCTTGTAAGTTCATTTGTATTTTTAAAATTAGCATCCACATATGAGTGATATCATATGATAGTCTTCTTTGTCTGACTTCACTTAGTATGATAATCTCTAGGTCCATCTATGTTGCTGCAGATGGCATCGTTTCATTCTTTTTATGGCTGAGTAATATTCTATTGCATATTGTACCACAATATACAACGTGGTATATTGTATATTATATGTATATGTATAAAGAAGATTGTACTACATCTTCTTTATCCATTCACCTGTTGATAGATACTTAGGTTGCTTCTATGGCTATTGTAAATAGTGCTGCAATGAACATTGGGGGAACATTATCTTTTCTAATTATGATTTTCTCCGGATATATGCCCAGAAGTGGGCTTACTGAATCGTATGGTAGTTCTATTTTTAGTTTTTAAGGACTATGTATAGCCATACATATCCCAACCCAAAAGGTTTAATGTTTCTTCTAAACATCTTTGTTATCTATATTAATGCCATTTGGAAATTTCTATTTCTGAGTGACTCATTCATCGGCCAGTACATAGAAGTATGAGGGAACTTCAAGTTACTGCTTTCCACTATCAAATAATGTTGGCAATGACAATTACAATAGTTAGAGAATCTGTTAGCTGAAAGGACTGCCTAGAATTTCACTAGAAACCCATGACTGGTGGTTAGTCCTACCGGGAAACTTATTTGTGACATAATCCTCTAGTGGAACATTATAACTATGAAATTAAATTTTCTGATTATCAGAGGATTATGACACAAGACATATGAGTGATTGACCTTTAAAAAAATCAAATAAAAGTATATTTTTCAAAAAAACACTGAAAAATTCATAGGTTTTTAATCTGATATTAAAAGGATAACTTGGCATCTTTCAGTGGTACAGAGTCACAGATATGTTTAATTATTATCAAGGAACTTAGCAAGAAGTGCAAGGTCTTTGGTTCTTGAAAGAAGACTTTGAACTGAGTGGGAGTAGGGGTTCTCTGATTCTTTTATTGAAGTCACAGCTTTGCTATTACAGTGCATTCAATGCAACTTCCTTGGAAACTGAGATTGAAGCTGAAGTCTGAGGGCTCTGTCATGAATCATCTCTGATTAGGAGATACCTAATGGAAATCTCTGTATTTTTTCTCCTGCTCTTCATGAGTACTGCCAGTTTCTTGGTCTGGGTACTCATCACCCTAATTTGGACTTGGTTTCAATAGTCTTCTCAACCACCTTCATGCCTCCATTGATGCCCACATTGTCTATCTTCCAGTCGTCATAATTATCATTCTAAAATGCCTGTCCACAAAGGATTTTTAATATCTATGCTTTATAAAGAGCTCTTACTGATGATTAAAAACAACTGTAGAGAATAATAAGGAAAGTTATGACCAACCTAGATAGCATATTCAAAAGCAGAAACATTACTTTGCCAACAAAAGTCTATCTAGTCAAGGCTGTGGTTTTTCCAGTGGTTGTGTATGGATGTGAGAGTTGGACTGTGAAGAAAACTGAATGCCAAAGAATTGATGCTTTTGAACTGTGGTGTTGGAGAAGACTCTTGAGAGTCCCTTGGACTGCAAGGAGATCCAACCAGTCCATTCTAAAGGAGATCAGTCCTGGGTGTTCTTTGGAAGGAATGATGCTGAAGCTGAAACTCCAGTACTTTGGCCACCTCATGTGAAGAGTTGACTCATTGGAAAAGACTGATGCTGGGAGAGATTGGGGGCAGGAGGAGAAGGGGACCACAGAGGATGAGATGGCTGGATGGCATCACCGACTCGATGGACATGAGTCTGAGTGAACTCCAGGAGTTAGTGATGGACAGGGAGGCCTGGCGTGCTGCAATTCATGGGGTCGCAGAGTTGGACACGACTGAGCAACTGAACTGATGCTTTATAAAGGGCTCTTGCTGATTGATTATAAACATCTCTAGAGAATAATAGGCAAAGAATATTAATAGGGAATTGACAGTAAAGCAATTCAAATGCCCAGTGCATGGTAAAATGATTCCTTATCCTGGGAGGAGTCAGAAAAAGGCACACTCAAGTAATGATAGGACACTATTCGCACTTAATAGACTGGCAAAAACTGGAAAAGAATGATGCTACTTATAGGCGGCAAGTATATAGGGAAAAGGTACTTTCATGCATTTCTGGTGTAAGTGCACTCCGGGAGTTGGTGATGGATAGGGAGGCCTGGCGTGCTGCGATTCATGGGGTTGCAAAGAGTCGGACACGACTGAGTGACTGAACTTAACTGAACTGAACTGGTATAAAATGAATTATAACAGACATTTCTAGAAAGAAATCTGGCAATACCTATTAAAACTAAAAATAAACTATACTTCAACTCATCATTCCCTCTTTTGAAGATTTAATCTCTGAAATGTGCTGTGTTCAGGTATTTAGTCATGTCCAACTCTTTGCAACCCCTGGACTATAGCCCTCCAGGCTCTTCTGTCCATGGGATTCTCCCAGCAAGAATACTGGAGTGGGTTGCCATTTTCTTCTCCAAGGATCTTCCTGACCCAGCTATCAAACCCAATGCAGGAGTGCATTGGCCAGTGGATTCTTTACCACTGGGCTACCAGACTAGGCAGCCCCAGTCTATGAAATAACACCAGCCAACAAGAATAAGGATATACTTATAAGGAAGTTTATTGCCATGTAGTTGACAGTATCGAAAACTGAAGACACATTGAATGTCTATGAATAGGGAAATGGTTGAATAAAGGTAGTACATTCATTCTACAAGGATAGTATTCAGCCATTAAAAAGACTAGTAAGATCTATACCAGTTGAGGGATTTTTAGAATATATTGTTGAGTAGGAAAATCTATATGAAGAAGATAGTATATGATATGAGTTCATTTTTCTCAAATAATGGCAAAAGTCTTATGTAAATATGAGTATCAGCATGTGTCAATATGTTAACATCAGTAGGATGTTGAGAAGAAATGATAGAGGAGGAGAAAGAAGTAAATAAGTTAAAATAGGAGAAAAAGAGGATAAAATGTATACATAATAAACATGGAGTATCTTATATGATTCAGTTTATGTAAAATGTATGTGTGTGTGTTACACACCTATCAATATGGCAAATGTGAAGAGATGCAAGGAAATATGGTCAACAAAATGTTAATGATGGTACGTCAAGGTGATACAAATTTTGAAACATTTTTGTTATACTTTCTCATATCTTTTTCCTTTATATTTTTTCTGTGTTTTAAATTTTTACATTGAATGTGTATTGTATTTAATTTTAAAAAAAAGATAAACTGTTTTATTTGTGGGAAAAAGTCACACTTTTATTACTTCTCTGTTTAACCCTAAATATTTCTCAGTGATCCTTACGGGACGCTACATATAAATGTAGCATGAGGTCTTTGTGATCTGACTCCTGACTATCTGTTCAATTTTATTTCCAGTAGCTTTCCCTCTCAGCCATTCTGAATTACAGCAATCTTCTGAATACCCCATGGTGTTTCAATCACTCTGTCTTTGAACTCATTCTCCCTTTCTCTAAAATGTGTTTTATACATGCCTTACTTCCCTGAAAATGCCTTCCCATTTATGTTGCAAATTTCAATTTGGGTATCCACCCATCTAAGATGTCTTTGCCAGCATCCCCCAGGATCAATTTCCCACTAATGATTCAGCAAACATTAACTGAGCATCTGTATGCCTAGCATTATGTTCCTATTTAGCAATGATAAATAATAACAATCCTTATTCTCAAAGAATATTCAATGTAGGAAACATAGTCTAGCAACGCAACAATTACAGCTTAGTTAGGTAAATATAATGATGGAGATATGGGCTGAGGGAGAGGAGCACAGAGGTAGCTAAATCAGTGAGGGAAGTCAAAGAGAGCTTCACAGCATGAGCAAAATTTGAGTTAGAATTATTGAAGAATTTTGGTAAGTGGATGTCAATACTTCCTAAAATAAGTTTGGTCATTCCTAGCAGAGGAAACTTCCTATAAGAAAGCACAGGTACCAGCAGCCATGGTGGCACAGGTGTTAAAGAATCTGCCTGCAATGTAGGAGGCCCAAGTTCAATCCCTGGGTTGGCAAGATTCCCAGGAGAAGGGAATGGCAACCCACTGCAATATTGTTGCCTGGAGAATTCCATGGACCGAGGAGCCTGGTGGGCTACAGTCCCTGGGGTCCCAAAGAGTTGGACATGACTGAACAGCTAACACATGCATACATATTCTATATGTTGGATAATATCCACCAACAGACTCTCCTGTGTTTGTTTTTCCACCACTGGATACGAACACCGTGACAACAGGGGCTGCATCTTTATCATCACTGATCTCTCTTGTGGCAGGTGGCACAATGCCTGACACAGAAAGAGTGTTCTGTAGCTGGGGGTTGCCCTGGACTCCGCTGAATCCTGTCCCTTTAGTTCTCCTCATAAATATCCTCATTTAACCTAGTCATGTATAGCATAGTGAATTTTCTAGCTACTTTTATTCATTTTAATTCACACCAAGGTCTTGAATCCTTTGTGGAATTTTGTTGATTGGAAACAAAGCATGTTCCTTTCAGTACTTCATTTATATTCCATTTAGCATGCAATTTTAATTTTATTACCTTCTTAACATCTTTTATCTTTTATTCAAAAGGAACAGCAAAAGTGCCTACATACATCAGCGGATCCCAGCAACAACTGAAATGTTTTTCTAAAACAAGAGAAACTAGAAGCTTTGATCCTTTCTCTTACTTAGGGAAGAAGGAATTCCTCTCAGTTCCCCAAGAGAGGATTCCTATTATGAGGGTTTTTTTATCTTTTTCTTTTTCAAATTAATTTTATGGTTAGCAAAGAAATACATGTGTATTGCTTAAAATTTATTCAAATGCTACTAGAAGACTTAAAATGAAAATTAGCAGTTGTTCCTTGCCCTACTCCACACATCACCCCACCCCTCAATCACCAGGGATAACTACTCTTGGCTATTTTCTGGTATTTACATTCAGCTTTCTAAATAGTATGCTTGTATCTCTAGTTCTTTTATTTATTTTAGATAGCTATTTGTTTTCAGTATGCTATCTATAGTACTTTAAAATATTTCAGCATAGAAAGAGACATGTGTATGTGTGTTATTTTGGCTTAATTATACCCTGTGTGTGGTCACTAACTCTAATCATACCTTAGACACAGCTAGAATTCTAATCAGGAAATCTACCCTCCAGAGGCCATCACTACAAATACTTCTGTCTTGTTTTTTTTCCCCTAACCCACAGGTTTTGATAATTAGCAAAATGAATGTTAAAAAAATGATTTTCCGTAAGCAAATTAGTGGCTTGTAAATGGAAATTTGAAAGAGAGCTTATCACAAAATTAGCAGTATTCAAGATACATGGACTGGCTTAAATATTTCAGGAGCATCCTTACCCATACATGGAAATAATCTAAAGAAATCTGGAGTTTATAGCTATAGGGTTGATCCTAGACTTAATTGCTAGAGGGTTCCCTGAATGAACTAATTTGAGAAAATTCTGGTTATCAGTTGCTGATCTTATGATTAAGTGTATCTTGTCTTGAAACATTTTCTTATTTGCCTTGGATACAGTCTTTATGCTGGATATGGTCAGAACACTAAAAAGGATGAAACAGAGACTTTCTAAATGGTATAACTGTTTATGTACCTGCTTGCTGATGAATGTTTATGTAATGGGTGAAAATGTGTATGATATTATTTGTTCTGAGACTGACTTTTTATTAAAGGCTAGTTTGAAGATGTTGAATAGTAGCTAAACTTTATCCACTTTAGTCTTCTTTGGAAGCTTCTGTGTCAATTAAAAATGCAGAACTTTATTGGTCTGAGTCAGTTTGCACAAATACTTATATAGTCAATGATTCAGCCCCCTTACACAACTTTCCCATTACTCAATCTTTCCTATAAAAGTTTATCATAATTTTTGGTTAAATTAATTTTAGTGTTTTCATTAATATGATTACAAAATATTATTCATTTCTGGGGCAATTAGTATATTATGATTATATTTCATTCATTGGTCACCTTTTCATTTTTCTTGCATCAATGCCCCATTTTTAAAATTTATTTTGTTTTCTCCTTTAATTTCTTATGTCTTAGTTTCCTTGCACTGTCCCTTGATAAAATTACTCACCCTGTTAAACCTCTCACATAATCTGTCAGTTGCATTTTTTTTTGCCTCTAGATACCACCTTTCTACTCTAGGTTTGACTGGTTGCTTGTTGTATACCTGCTGCTTTCCTGAGACTTCCTTTTGCTACTTACTGTTCCTTTCTCCTCTTTGTGACCCCTATTTCCTGGACCATTTTTTCCTACATTTTGGGTTATGTTCTCAGTACAATAAAGAATTGATGCTTTTGAACTGTGGTGCTGGAGAAGACTCTTGAGAGTCCCTTGGACTGCAAGGAGCTCCAACCAGTCCATTCTAAAGGAGATCAGTCCTGGGTGTTCATTGGAAGGACTGATGTTGAAGCTGAAACTCCAATACTTTGGCCACCTGATGTGAAGAGCTGACTCATTTGAAAAGACCCTGATGCTGGGGAAGATTGAGGGCAGAAGGAGAAGGGGATGACAGGATGAGATGGTTGGATGCCATCACCAACTCAGTGGACATGGGTTTGGGTGAACTCTGGGAGTTGGTAATGGACAGGGTGGCCTGGCGTGCTGCGATTCATGGGGTCCCAAAGAGTCAGACATGACTGAGCTGCTGATCTGAACTGAACTGAACAATAAAGAATATTGTTTGGTAAGTTCCTGAGAAACAGTATATGTGAGGTGCAAATTTTGACTCCTTGAATATCTGGAAGCAGTGTAATGGCTGGATCATATGGTATGTGTTTGTTTAACTTTTCAAGTAACCATTAAACTGTTTTCTTAAATAGTTGTATTATTTTTATACTCCCATCACAGTATATGAGTTTCAGTTCCTCCGTCGTCACCAGTCCTTGGTGTGGTCAGTCTTCTTAATTTTAGCAATTTCTCACAGGTTGTACTGGTATCTCCTTGAAGTTTTAATTTCTCTGATTAAGAAGCTTGATTTCTCTGATGATCAGTGATGCTGGGCCTCACTTCACGTGTTTATTTGTCATACATATCTCTTCTTTGGGTATATATCTGTGGAAATCTTTTGCCATGTTTTCTTTAAATTATTTTCTTGTTAATGAATTTTTAGATTTATTTGTAGACTATGGATACAAGTCCTTTAACATATATGTGATTTGTAAGTAGTCTTTCTCAGTCTGTGGTTTGTCTTTTCATCCTTTTAATAGTGTTTTTAAAAGGGAAGATGTTCTTAGTATTGTTGAATTCCAATTATCTTTTTTTTTTTCCTTTTTGGACCATGCTTTTGGATCTTTCCCTGACCTAAACTTAGTTTTATATTAGAAGTCTTATAGTTTTAAGTTCTCCATATAAATTTATATTCTATTACAAATTAATTATTTTATGCTGCAAAATCCAGTTTCAATTTTTTTTCTTTTTTGTGTATGAATATTCCAGGTTTTCCAACATTTCAACAACATTGCAAAGACATTTTCTTTAATGAGATGGCTTTGCATGTTGGTTGAAAATCATTTGACCATATAGTTGTGGATCTATTTCTGAACTCTTTATTCAAGTGATATGTTAGTCTGTCTTCATGCCAACACCACAATAACTTGAATAATTGTCTGTTTATAATTGTTGCATAAATAGTCTTCCAACTTTGTTATTCTTTTCAGGACTGCTATTTTAGGTGTTTTGCATTTTCATATGAATTTATAATCAGTTTGTAAATTTGTCCAAAAAAAAGATCTTCTGAGATTTTTAGAGGGATTAAATTAAATCTTTGCATGAAATGTTACGTTGGTGTCTCTAATTTTCTTGAAGAGATCTCTAGTCTTTCCCATTCTATTGTTTGCTTCTGTTTCTTTGCATTGATCACTGAGAAAGGCTTTCCTATTTCTCTTTGCTATTCTTTAGAATTCTGCATTCAGATGGGTATATTTCCTTTTCTCCCCTGCCTTTAGCTTCTCTTCTTTTCTCAGCTATTTGTAAGTCCTCCTCAGACAACCATTTTGCATTTTTGCATCTCTTTTCTTGCAGATGGTTTTGATCACCACCTTCTGTACAATGTCATGAACCTCTATCCATATTTCTTCAGGCACTCTGTCTATGAGATCTAATCCCTTGAATCTATTTGTCACTTCCAGTGTATAATTGAAAAGATTCTGATTTAGATCACACCTGAATTGTCTAGTGAATTTCCCTACTTTCTTCAGTTTAAGTCCGAATTTTGCAATACAGAGTTCATGATCCAAGCCACAGTCAGCTTCCTGTCTTGTTTTTGCTAATTGTATAGAGCTTCTCAATCTTTGGCTACAAAGAATATAATCTGACCATCTGATGATGGCCATGTGTAGAGTCACCTCTTGTGTTGTTGGAAGAGGGTGTTTGCTATGACCAGTGCATTCTCTTGGCCAAATTCTGTTAGGCTTTGCCCTGCTTCATTTTATACTCCAAAGCTAGACTTGCCTGTTACTCCAGATATCTCTCGACTTCTTACTTTGCATTCCAGTCCCCTATGATGAAAAGGACATCTTTTACAGTGTTAGTTCTAGAAGGTCTTGTAGGTCTTCCTGGAACTGTTCAACTTCAACTTCTTCAGCATTAGTGGTTGGGGCATAGACTTGGATTACTGCGATACTGCAACAGTAAGAACCGGACATGGAACAATGGGCTTGTTCCAAATTGGAAAAGGTTTATGTCAAGGCTGTATATTGTTACCCTGCTCATTTAACTTATATGCAGAGTACATCATGCAAAACACCAGGCTGTATGAAGCAGAAACTGGAATCAAGACTGCCAGGAGAAATATCAATAACCACAGATAGGCAGATGACATCACCCTTATGGCAGAAAGCAAAGAGGAACTAAAGAGCCTCTTGATGAAAACAAAAGAGGAGAGTGAAAAAGCTGGCTTAAAACTTAACATTCAAAACACTAAGATAATGGCATTTGGTCCCATCACTTCATGGCAAATATATGGGAAAAAAATGGAAACAATGATAGACTATATTTTCTTTGGCTCCAAATCATTTCATGACTGCAGCCATGAAATTAAGAAATACTTGTTTCTTGGAAGAAAAGCTATGACAAACATAAACAGCATATTTAAAACCAGAGACATTACTCTACTAACAAATGTCTGTCTAGTCAAAGCTATGGTTTTTCCAGTAGTCATGTATGGATGTAAGAGCTGGACCATAAAGAAAGCTGAGGGCTGAAGAACCAATGCTTTTGAACTGTGGTACTGGACAAGAAAGACTCTTGTGAGTCCTTTGGACAGCAAGGAGATCAAACCAGTCAATCTTAAAGGAAATCAGTCCTGAATATTCATTGGAAGGAATAATTCTGAAACTGAAGCTCCAATACTTTGGTCACCTGATATGAAGACTTGATTCACTGGAAAAGATCCTGATGCTGGGAAAGATTTAAGGCAAGAGGAGAAGGGGACAAAGAGGACGAGATGCTTAGATGGCATCACCAGCTCGATGGACATGAGTTTGAACAAGCTCCAGGAGTTGGTTGGACATGGAAGCCTGGTGTGCTGAAGTCCATGGGGTCTCAAAGAGTTGGACATGACTGAGTGACTGAATTGAACTGAAATTAAATCTATAAATAAAATTGGGGAGAATTGTAACTTTGGGTTCTTTTTCAGTTCAGTTCACTCACTCAGTCATGTCCGACTCTTTGGGACACCATGAATCTCAGCACACCAGGCCTCCCTGTCCATCACCAACTCCCAGAGTCCACCCAAACCCATGTCCATCAAGTCAGTGATGCCATCCAACCATCTCATCCTCTGTCATCCCCTTCTCCTCCTGCCCTCAATCTTTCCCAGCATTAGGATCTTTTCCAATGAGTCAGCTCTTTGCATCAGGTGGCTCAAGTATTGGAGTTTCAGCTTCAACATCAGTTCTTCCAATGAACCCCCAGGACTTATCTCCTTTAGGATAGACTGGTTGGATCTCCTTGCAGTCCAAAGGACTCTTAAGGGTTTTCTCCAACACTACAGTTCAAAAGAATCAATATTTTGCCACTCAGCTTTCTTTATAGTTCAACTCACATCCATACATGACCACTGGAAAACCATAGCATTGACTAGATGGACCTTTGTTGGCAAAGTAATATCTCTGCTTTTTAATATACTGTTTAGGTTGGTCATTACTTTCCCTTCCAAGGAGTAAGCATCTTTTAATTTCATGGCTGCAAGCACCATCTGCAGTGATTTCAAGTCAGCCATTGTTTCCACTGTTTCACCATCTTTTTGCCATGAAGGGTTCTTCTTTATCTCCATTTACTTAAGTTTTTTTAAAAAATTTCTTAGCAGAGTTTGTACATTTTAATAGAGGAGTGATGTATTTTATTGGATTTATTGCTTATGTATTTAATATTTTATACTATTATGAATAGCATTCTATTGATAATTTAAATTTATAATAGCTCATAGTTAGACATAATATAGATATAGTGTTATTATTGATAATTATATTATTAAAGTATTTGTTTTAACCTGCCCATATTCCCAAGGAAATTTAAGGTGGCATTCTTCTTATATTGGCTTGACTCTATACTGAATCTGATGAAACTGATTCACTTTCCTCTGAGATATATCTTCATTCATTGAATCAATACTCAAACTCTGTGTTTCAAAAGAATACTCTGGAAAGCATTGTCCAATTTGCATTAAAATGTCATTTTATTGAAAGAATCATTAAATTCAACTACTTCAGAGTTAGCTTTAGCAAGTTATTCATTCTGACTGGTCCATCAAGTTGCAATGTTGCTCAAAACCTAACATTCTGCGGAAGTCATATCAAGCTTATCTTTTAGTACAGACAACTGGTTGGTAACACCTGCCTTTAAAATTTGTCAAAGCAAAATCATCTACTCAAACTTTATGGAGCATAGCCTTGAAGCTGTTATTGTGCCTAGCCATTTGAACGAATTGAAAGGGCTGTTTAGGAAAAAAATTGGCTTTACTTTCTTGCCCACCTGCATCTCACTTGCAGTGGAGAGGTTGGCCTGATTTCAAGGTTAGAGTGCAAATCAGTCTTTTCAGCTTTTAGAACAAATTGCTGACTTAATTTTTATATATATAAAACATATCTTTCTGATTATTGCTATATAAAATATTCATTCTTTATGAAGCTCAGCTTTTGAATTGACTGTTACCTGGCTACTGTCAAAATACCACTATTACAAATATTATTTGAAAAAACTAGTTTGATATTTTAAATAATATCCTTTCTTTAATTCATCTCATCAGCTCCATATATGAATGTCTTCACTGAGTTACTATTTAAAGTTAAGCTTCAATTTCTACTAAATTTTATCTCAAAAAATAGACAGGAAGACTTTTCCATACCTAAAGAATTTTCTATACCTACAAAATTACCACTATTACAAATATTATTTGAAAAAATGAGTTTGATATTTTAGAAAATAATATCCTTTCTTTAATTCATTTCATCAGCTCCATATATGAATGTTTTCACAATGTATGGCAAAACAGATAACAGTATTGTAACGTAGAATAAAGTATTAAAAAATAATAAAGTTAAGCTTCAATTTCTACCAAATTTTATCTCAAAAATAGACATATGAAGACTTTTCTATACCTACAGAATTGGGCTTGAGTTTAATATCCTTTATAATACTCGGTAAGAATTTCCAGTGGCAAGTTTTGCTTGGAAGTTAATTCCAGGATTTTAGCATTTGCCCCATAGACAATATTATGTTCTTCTTTTTGTTGTTGCTTTTCTTTTTTAAAAAATATAAGAGTAATGATATATTGTACTCTCTGTTAACCATGGCTACAAAGCTCTGAATCAATTTTCATACTTAAAATACCCCTTCATTATTCTGTCATAATTATCACTTAGCTTTTTCTAATTTGGCATCATATATCACCAATCTTTACTGTAATTGTCCTAGTGTATATTTAAAAACTTTTTTCCCAACTTTACTAAGATATAATTGACATAGAATATTGTATAAGTTTACGGTGTATAGCGTGTTATTTTGAAACATTTCAGCTCAGTCCAGGTCAGTTGCTCAGTCGTGTCCAACTCTTTGCGACCCCATGAATTGCAGCATACCATGCCTCCCTGTCCATCATCAACTCCCGGAGTTCACTCAAACTCAAGTCCATCGAGTCTGTGATACCATCCAACCATCTCATCCTCTGTCGTCCCCTTCTCCTCCTGCCCCCAATCCCTCCCAGCATCAGAGCCTTTTCCAATCAGTCACCCCTTCAAAGAAGGTGGCCAAAGTACTGGAGTTTCAGCTTTAGCATCATTCCTTCCAAAGAACACCAGGACTGATCTCATTCAGAATGGACTAGCTGGATCTCCTTGTAGTCCAAGGGACTCTCAAGAGTCTTCTCCAACACCACAGTTCAAAAGCATCAATTCTTCAGTGCTCAGCCTTCTTCACAGTCCAACTCTCACGTCCATACATGACCACTGGAAAAACCATAGCCTTGACTAGACGGACCTTTGTTGGCAAAGTAATGTCTCTGCTTTTGAATATGCTATCTAGGTTGATCATGGCTTTCCTTCCAAGGAGAAAACATCTTTTAATTTCATGGCTGCAGTCACCATCTGCAGTGATTTTGGAGCCCAAAAAAGTCTGATACTGTTTCCATTGTTTCCCCATCTATTTCCCATGAAGTGATGAGACTGAATGCCATGATCTTCGTTTTCTGAATGTTGAGCTTTAAGCCAACTTTTTCACTGTCCTCTTTCACTTTCATCAAGAGGCTTTTTAGTTCCTCTTCACTTTCTGCCATAAGGGTGGTGGCATCTGCATATCTGAGGTTATTGATATTTCTCCCGGCAATCTTGATTCCAGCTTGTGTTTCTTCCAGCCCAGCGTTTCTCAAGGTACTCTGCATAGAAGTTAAATAAGCAGGGTGACAATATACAGCCTTGATGTACTCCTTTTCCTGTTTGGAACCAGTCTGTTGTTCCATGTCCAGTTCTAACTGCTGCTTCCTGACCTGCATATAGGTTTCTCTAGAGGCAGGTCAGGTGGTCTGGTACTCCTATCTCTTTCAGAATTTTCCACAGTTTATTGCGATCCACACAGTCAAAGGCTTTGGCATAGTCACTAAAACAGAATTAGATGTTTTTCTGGAACTCTCTTGCTTTTTCCATGATCCAACGAATGTTGGCAACTTGATCTCTGGTTCCTCTGCCTTTTCTAAAACCCACTTGAACATCAGGAAGTTCACAGTTCATGTATTGCTGAAGCCTGGTTTGGAGAATTTTGAGCATTACTTTACTAGCATGTGAGATGAGTGCAATTGTGTGGTAATTTGAGCATTCTTTGGCATTGCCTTTCTTTCGGATTGGAATGAAAACTGCCCTTTTCGTGTCCTGTGGCCACTGGTGAGATTTCTAAATTTGCTGGCATATTGAGTGCAACACTTTCATAGCATCATCTTTCAGGATTTGAAATAGCTCAACTGGAATTCTGTCATCTTTACTAGCTTTGTTCGTAGCGATGCTTTCTAAGGCCCATTTGACTTCACATTCCAGGACGTCTGGCTCTAGGTGAGTGATCAGACTATTGTGATTATCTTGGTCGTGAAGATCTTTTTGTACAGTTCTTCTGTGTATTCTTGCCACCTCTTCTTAATATCTTCTGCTTCTGTTAGGTCCATACCATTTCTGTCCTTATCGAGCCCATCTTTGCATGAAATTTTCCCTTGGTATCTTTAATTTTCTTGAAGAGATCTCTAGTCTTTCTCGTTCTATTCTTTTCCTCTAATTCTTTGCATTGATCATTGAAAAAGGCTTTCTTATCTCTTCTTGCTATTCTTTGGAACTCTGCATTCAGATGCTTATATCTTTCCTTTTCTCCTTTGCTTTTCACTTCTCTTCTTTTCACAGCTATTTGTAAGGCCTCCCCAGACAGCCATTTTGCTTTTTGCATTTCTTTTCCATGGGGATGGTCTTAATCCCTGTCTCCCTACACAATGTCATGAACCTCATTCCACAGTTCATCGGGCACTTTATCTATCAGATCTAGTCCCTTAAATCTATTTCTCACTTCCACTGTATAATCATAAGGGACTTGATTTAGGTCATACCTGAATGGTCTAGTGGTTTTCCCTACTTTCTTCAATTTCAGTCTGAATTTGTCAATAAGGAGTTCATGATCTGAGCCACAGTCAGCTCCTGGTCTTGTTTTTGCTGACTGTATAGTGCTTTTCCATCTTTGGCTGCAAAGAATGTAATCAATCTGATTTTGGTGTTAATACATGTATACATTGCAAAATGATTGCTGCTGTGGTGTTAACTAACACCTCCACCCTATCTTATAATTATTTCATTTTTCTTGCAAGAATATGTATGACCTACTCTATGAACAACTTTCAAATATATAGCAGTATTATTAGTTATAGTCACTAGCCTGTATATTAGATCCCTTACACTTATTAATCTTATAACTGTTAATAGAAATCTAAAACTCTTAATCAACATTTCTCCACCCTCCTCATCCCTGAGTCCCAGGTAACCACAACACTATTCTCTCTTTTTCTGAGTTCCAGTTTCTTTTAGATTCCATATGTAAGTGATGTCATATAGTATTTTTCTTTCCTTCTCTGACTTATGCCCTCAAGTTCCGTCCGTATTGTTACAAATGGCAGAATTTCCTTTCTCAGGGTTGAATAATATTCCATTGTGTATGTATCCAGATCTTTTCCGGTAATCCGTTGATGGACACTCATGTTATTTTTATATTTTGGCTATTATTATGTATTATGATATAATACTGTGGTGATCTTGGGGGTGCAGATACCTTGTCAATGTCGTGTTTTTATTTCTCTTATATATACACCCAAAAGAATGATTGCTGGATAAAATGGTATTTCTATTTTCAATTTTTGAGGAGTTTACCTAACTGTTTTCTGTAGTGACTATACCAATTTACATTCATGCCAACAATGCACAAGGTTTCCTTCTTCTTCATACACTCACCAGCACTTGTTATCTCTTGTCTTTTGATGACACAAGACTCCGCTTTTTCTAACCTTAAATACACTAGAAAACTTTTTCATGCACAAATTTAGCAAATAATCCAATGCCCCTTGTCCCTTATAATGGAAATTCTAATTGTTGCTTCTGTTTTTTGTTTGTTTTAATCCATATTACAATTAATATAGACCACTCTGCTAATTTCCAAATACCAGTGGCATCTAAAAGTCTTTAAGGCCTAGATTCCTTATGGACTAAATTTCACTCATTTTCAATTAATAAGACTTTTTTAATAAATATAAATATATGGTAAAAATGAGTATATATATTTTATTCTAAGTATCCTTAAATTCTTTTTAAGAAATAGAGTATAAATAGGAAACCTTACAAAAATAAATTTCCATTGAGATACATTGCGTTAGTATTTCTACAATATTTTTATTTGTAAATCAAAGTTATTTCTTCAAATCCTGCGTTACAAAAGCAACTCGAGTCATTTTAAACTGGTAGGGAAAAGAGATGAGCATGATCAGATTTTCTATTTGCATTTCCCAAGAAAGAAGACGTTTCAATTATATAACCACATGCTGTGCAACTGAACACTGACACTAAGGTCAGGCATGACATTTTCTAATTCCTTCAGAGCTTCCAGAAATGTAGCATGATTCCATTAATATAAAAGGTGATGAATGACTTTTCCTTTAACAAATTAATATGCTCCTACCACACGCCAGGCACTGTTCTAGGCTCTGGAGTTATATCTGTAAATAAGACAGATGAAGATCCCAGTTCTCCCAGAGCTTTCTGGTAGGGGGAAACAGATGGTTGAATGCATGCATGCATGAATTAAATAAAGAGAAAATAAAAAGATTTTAAATAAATTTAATAAATAAAAAGCATTTTCCTTTTAATATAATATAAAGAAAAGGTACTTATAAAAAATGACTAGGAAATTAGGATAGGAGAACTGGCAGGGGAATGGGGTAGAAGACAGGAGTCTTAAAAAGTTAAAATAGAATGGCATGGAACTTATGGCACTCCAGTGACTAAGATTCTGAGCTTCTACTGCAGGCAGTGTGTGTTTGATCCCTGGTTGGGGAACTAAAATCCTGCATGCCACATGGCATGGCCAAAAATTTTTTTTAATTAAAAATAAAATAGGATGGCCTAGGTAGGCCTCATTAGGAAGGTGATATTGATACTGATAACTGCTCTTTAAAGAGATTTGTTTAGTAATTTCATGTTATTTCTGGACCCGTTAATGTTGATTGACTCTCTTTCTCCTGCAGTCATATGTTTCCATCTCTTTGTAACCGTGGTAATTTTTTTTTATTAGATTGCAGATGTGAATTTTACATTTTTGAGTGCTAAATTTTGTTCTAGTCCTTTAAAGAGTATTGGAATTTGTTCTGCAACATATTTAAGTTTCTTGGGATCATTCTGATCCCTTTAAGGCTTTTTTTTAAGCTCTAAGAGAAGGTGCAGAGTGGACTTCCCTGATGGCTCACTGGTAAAGAATCCACCTGCCACTGCACTGCAGGAAACATGGGTTCAGTCCCTGGGTTGGGAAGGTCCTCTGAAGGAGGGCATGGCAACTCACTCCAGTTCTTGCCTGGAGAATCCTATGAACAGAGGAGCCTGGCAGGCTACTGTCCATACTGTTGCAAAGTTGTGCAATCATGTCTGACTCTTTGTGACCCCATAGATTGTAGCCTGCCAGGCTCCTCTGTCCATGGGGATTCTCTAGACAAGAATATTGGAGTAGGTTGCCATGCCTTCCTCCAGGGGATCTTCCCAATCCAAGAATGGAACCCAGGTCTTGCACATTGCCGGTGGATTCTTCACTGTCTCAGCCACCAGGGAAGCCCAAGAATACTGGAGTAGGTAGCCTATCCCTTCTCCAGGGCATCTTCTTGACTCAGGAATCGAACCAGGGTCTCCTGCACTGTAGGCGGATTCTTTACCAGCTGAGCTACCAGGGAAATCCAGGGTTGCAAAGAATTGGACACAAGTAAGCAACTGAACACGCACATAGGCTAAGGCTCAGAGGAGCCTTTATTCTAGGGATACATTAGCACCACTACTAAGGTGACACCCTTCTGAAGACTCTGTTCAACACCCCTTGTATTTTGACACTTTTCTCTCTAGGATTTAGAAGCATAGACTCTTCTCAGTCCTGTGTGACTTTGGGAATGTTTGTCCTATGCTTTCCTGTCTGTAGGAGTTCCACCTTGCTTATGTGCATGCTCATACTCAGTCCAAGACTGGACAAGGCCCTCTCTTCAGGTCTCTGAAACTTCTCTGTTCAGCTGTTTCCCCTCCAGAATTCAGCCCCACTGCTCTCACCTCTCTCTGTTCAGTGCAGTAAGATTTCCAGCCTGGCTGGATTTCTTTCCTCCCTTACCTGTCCCCTGGAAACTGCCATCAGGCAGGGTGTGAGTTGGGCAGTAATAAGGTCTCAGCTTTCCTTTATTTCTGAAATCTTTGAGAATCACATTCCAGGGCTGTCTATAGTTCAATGTTCGAAAGCAATTACTTCATTTCCCGCCCCACCTGCATTTCTAACTGTTTGGAGCAGAAGGACAATTCCTTTAGAACCTAACTCTTCATGAGTGGAAGCAGAAGTCCTTTAGATTTTTTCAGGTAGTACTTTGACATTTTCACTCACAGATTTTAAAAAATATTTCTTAAGCTACTAAAGATTAAAACCATTTTTATCAATATTTTGAGACCTTTTGTTTATTTATGAATTCTTACCAAGAACAGCATACAAAGCATCATGGAATACTAGAGTGGGAAGGGATCTTATTTTTGTTTGGACTGAAAATTGTCTGGATGAAAAATGTGAATGTAATGCAATTATGTGTGTGTGTGTGTGTGTGTTTTAACATGCAGTACATTTCTTCATTTACATTCAGAGAACATCAAAAACACAAAGGGGAAACAGTATGTCCTAAGTAAAAGGAAGGGGGAAAATGTAGCTTTGCTGTAACTGTATAAAAGTACCATATAAAAGAAATAATATTTTGAAAAGCTGACTTTTGTCTTGATAAATTCAAGGACACTCAAATCCTGCCCCAAGCGGATCAATCTTCCCTTACCTGTAGTTAAGGTAATTAGGCATTAGTACCCAGCAGTATATGTCTTAACTTGGTAATTATGTTCACATTTCAGAAACTGATACTTTTTCTCATATGGATGTATATCTTAGATATCAGGACATGGAATTGTTTTCTTAAAACTTACATTGAAGAAGCCTTTTCAGGTTTTACTGACTTTGTTTATGGAGCACTACAGGAGACAAGTAATTCCCTGCAACCCGTTCTGACCTTTAGAATCGCACAGAGGATACAACACTATATGAGGTGAAACACCAATTTCATCACAATGCTACTCTTCTAGAGCTGAGAGAAATTGGTTCTTCAGCTTATTTTTCCAGGCATAGCCTTTGAATGGCATCACTCAATGCAGGTAGTGATCTTAAAACTCAATTTAAATGGGCACTGTTTCATGACAAATTAATATTGGTATATTACTCTTTTCAATGAGGAATAAAATATCATTGGTATGTTGCCTTTGTTATGATTATTTATCAAGATAATTCAGTTGTCATTACATATTGCATGGTTGCTTTCTATAATTATTCTAAAAATCATGGTGATTATGAGTTCTTTGGTGTTAATTTCTAATTTATGCTAGGAAATAAAAAGCCTAAGTGGTCCATATATGAATGAAGAAGTGCATCGTATTCAAAACTGCATTATGTTCAAATAGATGTACTAAGCCATACATAAAACTAGAGAAGTTTAAAATAATTATAAACATTATTTTGCTGGCTTCTTGGGTCTACTGTAGCAAAATACCACAATCTGGTAAGCTTAAAATATTGATTGCCTCAGTTCTGAAGCCTAGAAGTCTGAAATCAAGGTGTCAGCTCCCTCTGAATCCTATAAGAGAATCCTAATTCACCTCTTCCTAGCTCATGGAGCTTTGCCTGAATCTCTGACTTTCCTTGGCTTGTCGATGCATCACTCTGATCCTTGGTGTTCAGATGGCATTCTCCCTGTGTCTTTACATCGTCTTCCCTCTGTGCATGTCTGTCTCTGTGTCCACAATTCCCTTTGCCTCTTTTTATCAGGACACCAGTGATATTGGATGAGTGCCTATACTAACAATCTCATTATAATTTGGTTACTTCTGTGAAGACCCTGTTTCCAAATAAGATCATGTTCAGAGGTACGTGGGGTTAGGCCTCAAACATAACTTTTGCAGGGATACAGTCTAACCCATAATAACTATGAAGTCATTTAAATGTACATGCACACACACATAACACCTTTATTGAGTTTTTTAAAACAAGAAGGAAAACAATGAATATGACTGATAAAAACAGGAAGAGCAGTAACATGATTCCTGAGTAACACCTCACTGAACATGTTGTATCTTCCTTAGTTCTAGGATGAAATCATTGTAGTTTTCCCTTTACCTTACTCGAGGAAACTGAGGCATAGGGAAGCTGAATAACTTGTTCAAAGTCACAGCTATGAAAGGATAAAACTGGAAGTCAAATTAAGATCTATTTGAGTCAAAGGCCAAAATCTTTGACCACAGCATTCTTAAACTTCCGCCATATACCCTTTGGTATTCTGAAGAACCTTTGGAACACTTTACAGGAAAAAAAATGCTTTTATATCTAAAATAAAATGCATAAAATACCAAAAAATTCTGTTGAAACAGAAATATTTTAAAAACAAAATGATAATATTTTCAGCTGAATCATACAAAACTGTCAAGTGTTTTGGGTAAAAAAACGTGCAAATATTTACAATTTTATATAGTTCATCCTAATAATAATATTTGTGCTTCTTTATTAATACTTAAGATCAAGTGCTGCATTTAATAACTGCCATAGTTTCACAATAAAAACCAT
Source organism: Nanger dama (assembly GCA_917880005.1). Classification (NCBI taxonomy): domain Eukaryota; kingdom Metazoa; phylum Chordata; class Mammalia; order Artiodactyla; family Bovidae; genus Nanger; species Nanger dama. The sequence continues at coordinate 19,245,709 of CAKJTW010000008.1, read as the reverse complement.
AACAGTATTTTAATATATTTTCCATAACATGATAAAATATTTGTGATTTCTGTTGTTGGCAAGACCTCAGATACTGCTAGTTTTTTTCCTATTTTGGTGATTGAAAGCAATGATAAATTTTGGTTTGAAATTAGTGAAAAAAATCTGTGTACTTTTCTCCTTAAAGTCCACAGCCCTTTTGTGGACACAAAGAGAGGTTTCATGGAACCCTATTGAGGCACTCTTATACTAAACCCTGGTGCCACTTACAGGATCCTTAAGTGATTTTCTCACTATATAAAAGTTCTTAAAAATTAATTTGTTTGGCCTTAAATTTATGTTTAATATTTTAATACAAAATAAAAATTCTCTATTTTTACATCACCCCCATCAGCCATTTTGTCTCATCATTTTGCATATGCCCTATATTGAGAGTGCTTTATGGAGACAAACTCATGTTAAACTGAGTATACACATTTAACTCTTACTAATAATGTTTAACATAAATTTAAAAAATACATAAGATAATTTTGAAATACCCCAAATCTTTTATATGAAGTATCCTAGTGTGTTTCTTCAAGCTCTTTATGTATAATCCATGTATACATGTAAAACTCATTGTTCGACATAGCACTCTTTAATTTGCTAATCAGATGATAGAAGGGTGATAGAGGGGTCAGAGGAAAAGGAGCTATTAACAGAGTAAAAGTAACATGACAATCAGGCATCAGATACATGGTTGCTCATAGGAAACAAAATTCGTTAGGGGTCCCTCAGCTCACCTCTCCATGGCATTCCACAGTGTCCCTTTGGCCTTCTTCAAGGTCTTGACCCTCAGAGAAACCAGCCTGCACAGTTACTTCCAAGTTTGACCAAAGAGAAATGAGTATCTCTTTAAGACACAATTTCATTTCCTTTTATTAAATATGTTAGGATACAGAACAAAATTAACCTAATAACACTGATACATTTGCAAGAACAGGCAACTGTAAAAGATAGTGATAAAACAAGCAGTTTGTAAATTTGCTTTTTACAACACTCTTGTTAAACTAATTTAACTGTCCTTCCTCCAGGAGAAGCTTAGAGAGGATACACTTTAAGTGATTATTCCTAAACAGGTTATTATTTTAAATGGACTCCTTTAAGAGTCATATGTGTGGCATTTGGTTAATCCATTACATTTGCAATTACAAACCAGGGCTTTTTATGGCAGGCAAATTATTTTATATGTTCCACAGCTGTACTTAGGACAGAAGACTCAGCCCATGACATTCCTTCTGAAGACATTAAGGGAAGCACTGTGCAATGCCCAAGGGTGATTAAGCTTTAATCACTTCTGATAGAGACAGTCTCTTCTATTTCTTTGAAAAATTGTACTTTGTGTTCTACATGAACTCGCAGAACTAATATTCTTTTGCTACTGCTCTTAGCCCATTTTAATGATCACTGCAGATCAGTTGAGCAATCAACCTATGAACAGGTATGACACAGGTAACTTAAACAGCTTTGATGATTGTACTCTCGGCTGGTTTCACATTATACTTCTGATGCTCAGATTCGATCCACTAAAATGACAATCGACAAATCTCAAATGCATTGTGTTTTAAAGCATAATGCTTAAGACTGGCTTGATTCTAATCAGTGTTCTGTCACTTGTTAGCTGTATGACCTTGACTAAGTTATGTAATTTCCCTAAACTTTCATTTTCTCATGAGTATAATAACTATATCCTTCTAGGACTAATAGAAGAAATGAATACAATGCTCTATGTAAAATGCTTAGCACTAAGCCCATAGGAAATACTCAGTAAATAACTACTAAGTCTATCCATGCCCCACCTCAAAGCATTGGAGTAAGGCCGTTCAAGACTGTTCAAGTAAGGGTGCTCAAGACCAGAGCTAGAATGAAAGAATTTCTGTAAAATTCCAAGAATAGAAATAGCTAGAGTTTGGATTCTATGATAAGATCTTTAGAGAGTCTAAGCCAGAAAAATAAAATAAAAGGGGAAATGGCAAGTTCAAAGGAGAAACATAAGACAAAAAACTAGGGGCTGTTATGAGTTTAAACTGTCATGTTATAAATCTGGTGGGATTACAGTGTATCTGGAGAGAGTTTAGCAGAGACAAGTGCTTGGTGAAAGATAAGAAGATGCTGTAATTTGCTTCCATGGGGCATCAGAAATGGTACATAGTCAGTCTGACTTGATCAAACATATAGGGTTTAAAGTGGACAAAGTGGCAGAGTGTACCATTATTAATTAATCTAGGCACGTGTAAGTGCCTATGAACTGACATGTATTTATTCTAATTCTAGAAACAAATAGGCTCCAGACATGGTTTTTGCCTTCAAGGATCATAGAAGAGGGAAGACATAAGAAGGAACAATTCCCAATTTTCTTGCTTAAGTGATGGAATGTCTGCTTAGTCACTTGTGGCTACTCTTTGCAACCCCATGGGCTGTAGCCCGCTAGGCTCATCTGTCCCTGGGCTACCCAATGTGTGGGTAACCATTCCCTTCTCCAGATCTTTCCAACCCAGAGATGGAACTGGATCTCCTGAATTGCAGGTGGATTCTTAGCACCTGAGCAACAAAAGGAAGCCCTAGGTGACAGAATGAGTGATGATAAGTAATAGGTCACACAGATAACTAACACAGGCAGATGTACGGGTTTAAGGGGAGAGAAATGAATTCTGCCTGCATTTGTAGAGTATGAGCTGCTTGGTCATCACTCAAGACTTGTAAATAGATGACTAAATACTCACCTGGAGCTTAGACTGGAGAACTGATTGCCCACCAGCGTAGGTATGAGTGTTAGAGCCATGGGTGGTGCCCTAGTCTACTCAGACTGTGATTACAAAATCACAGACAAAATGGACTAAAAACAACAAAAATTTATTTTCTCACAGTTCTAGAGGCTGAGAAGTTCAAAATTAAGGTGCTAGTAACTTCAGGCTCTCTTCCTAGCTTTCGACTGTCCTCATATGGCTTTTCCTGGGTGTATGCAGGCCTTTTCTGGATGGAGAGTGATGTCTCTGGTGTCTGTTCCACAGGGACACTGGTCTCATCAGATCAGGTCCCACCTTCCTGACCTCATTTAACCTTAATCAGAATCCTCATCTCCAAATAAAGCCAAATAAATCATAATAAAGGACAAAAGTGGTATGGACCTAACAGAAGGAGAAGATATTAAGAAGAGGTGGCAAGAATACACAGAAGAACTGTACAAAAAGATCTTCATGACCCAGATAATCGTGATCATGTGATTACTAATCTAGAGCCAGACTTCTTGGAATGTGAAGTCAAGTGGGCCTTAGAAAGCATCACTACGAACAAAGCTAGTGGAGGTGATGGAATTCCAGTTGAGCTGTTTCAAATCCTGAAAGATGATGCTGTGAAAGTGCTGCACTCAATATGCCAGAAAATCTGGAAATACACCTGGAAAATGTCAGTGTTCATTTCATTCCCCAAAAGACAATGCCAAAGAATGTTCAAAACACTACACAATTGCACTCATTTCATATGCTACCAAAGTAATGATCAAAATTCTCCAAGCCAGGCTTCAGCAATACATGAACCATGAAATTCCAGATGTTCAAAATGGATTTAGAAAAAGCAGAGGAACCAGAGATCAAATTGCCGACATCCATTGGATCATCAAAAAGCAAGAGACTTCCAGAAAAACATCCACTTTTGCTTTATTGACTATGCCAAAGTCCTTAACTGTGTGGATCACAACAAACTGTAGAAAATTCTGAAAGAGATGGGAATACCCAGACCACCTGACCTGCCTCCTGAGTAATCTGTATGCAGGTCAAGAAGCAACAGTTAGAACAGTTGGGAGCAACAGTTAGAAATTGGGAAAGGAGTACATCAAGGCTGTATATTGTCACCCTGCTTATTTAACTTATATGCAGACTACATCATGTGAAATGCCAGGCTGGAGAAGCACAAACTGGAATCAAGACTGCCAGGGTAAACATCAATAATCTCAGATATGCAGATGATACCACACTTATGGCAGAAAGTGAATACAAACAAAAGAGCCTCTTGATGAAAATGAGAGAAGAGAATGAAAACGCTGGCTTAAAGCTCAACATTCAGAAAACTAAGATCATGACATCTGGTCCCATCACTTCATGGCAAACAGATGGGGAAACAAAGGAAACAGTGACAGACTTTATTTTGGGGGGCTTCAAAATCACTGCAGTTGTTGACTGCAGCAAGGAAATTAAAAGACGCTTGCTCCTTGGAAGAAAAGCTATGACCAACCTAGACAGCATATTAAAAAGCAGAGATATTGCCAACAAGGGTCCATCTAGTCAAGGCTATGGTTTTTCCAGTGGTCATGTATGGATGTGAGACTTGGACTGTGAAGAAAGCTGAGCGCTGAAGAATTGATGCTTTTGAACTGTGGTGTTGGAGAAGACTCTTGAGAGTCACTTGGACTGCAAGGAGATCCAACCAGTCCATCCTAAAAGAGACCAGTCCTGTGTGTTCATTCGAAGGACTGATGTTGAAGCTGAAACTCCAATACTTTGGCCACCTTATGTGAAGAACTGACTCATTTGAAAAGACCCTAATGCTGGGTATGACTAAAGGCAGGAGGAGAAGGGGACGACAGAGGATGAGATATTTGGATGATATCACTGACACAATGAACATGAGTTTGAGTAAGCTCCAGGATTTAGTGATGGATAGGAAAGCCTGGCATGCTGCAGTCCGTGGGATCACAAAGAGTCAAACACCACTGAGCAGCTGAACTGAAGGGTTAGGGCTTAAACTTATGATTTTGGAGATGAGGGGACAGAAACATTTAGTCCATAACAGGATAAGATTGCCGAGAACAGTATACAGAATGAGAACGAAAGCTTTCTAAGGACAAAAGTTTAGAAACTGCATTAAAGAGTGGGTGGCAGAAGGAAAACTAGGAGAGGAACTGTGAAGGAATGGTCACAGTTTTTCACAGTTTTTTACATGGTCTCTTTCACAACTGTGAAAGAGAGAAAGGAGAAACCTCAAAGGAAGAATGGTACAAAACTGGTATAAATGAGAGGAGAGAATTTCATGTAGTGAATAATCAACAATACTATTATGACAGAAGAATCAAGAAGGAACAAAGAAATAAAGACTTAGATGTCCTACAATTCATTGATACTGAGTTTAAATTTTCTAGGGAAAATAAAAACTGTTTCGGTTCGGTTCAGTCACTCAGTCGTGTCCGACTCTTTGCCACCCCATGAATCGCAGCACACCAGGCCTCCCTGTCCATCACCATCTCCCAGAGTTCATTCAGACTCACGTCCATCAAGTCTGTGATGCCATCCAGCCATCTCATCCTCGGTCGTTCCCTTCTCCTCCTGCCCCCAATCCCTCCCAGCATCAAAGTCTTTTCCAATGAGTCAACTCTTCGCATGAGGTGGCCAAAGTACTAGAGTTTCAGTTTTAGCATCATTACTTCCAAAGAAATCCCAGGGCTGATCTCCTTCAGAATGGACTGGTTGGATCTCCTTGCAATCCAAGGGACTCTCAAGAGTCTTCTCCAATACCACAGTTCAAAAGCATCAACTCTTCAGCACTCAGCTTTCTTCACAGTCCAACTCTCACGTCCATACATGACCACTGGAAAAACCATAGCCTTGACTAGACGGACCTTTGTTGGCAAAGTAATGTCTCTGCTTTTCAATATGCTGTCTAGGTTGGTCATAACTTTTCTTCCAAGAGTAAGTGTCTTTTAATTTCATGGCTGCAATCTTCATCTGCAGTGATTTTGGAGCCCCCCAAAATAAAGTCTATCACTGTTTCCACTTTTTCCCCATCTATTTTCCATGAAGTGTGTGGATCACAATAAACTGGAAAATTCTGAAAGAGATGGGACTACCAGACCACCTGACCTGCCTCTTGAGAAACCTATATGCAGGTCAGGAAGCAACAGTTAGAACTGGACATGGAACAACAGACTGGTTCCAAATAGGAAAAGGAGTACCTCAAGGCTATATACTGTTACCTGTGGGCTGCCATCTATGGGGTCGCACAGAGTCAGACATGACTGAAGCAACTTAGCAGCAGCAGCTGCTTATTTAACTTATATGCAGAGTACATCATGAGAAATGCTGGGCTGGAAGAAGCACAAGCTGGAATCAAGATTGCTGGGAGAAATATCAATAACCTCAGATAAAAACTGTTTATAAAGCATATTTAAATTTTTTTTAATGCAAGTACCTTTGAGGAGTCCCATTCCTAAAAGAAGATGGGAATGGATATGTTATTCTAACATGGTTTATTGAATAGAATCATATCAGTGAGAAATTTGGCATTGTTTTGGTTACTGAAATACTAATATCTGGGAATCTGAAAAGATTAACAGCAACGTCTCTCTAATTTTTCATCTTTTAGGCTTATTTCTGAAGACAGATACATTTATGATCTCATTCTCAAAATATCCTACAATGAACAGACCACATTTACAACTTTTTTTAATGGACTAAAGTAGATGAAGTGATTTTTCCAACATCATACAATGTTTCAAGAAAAAAGGCGAAGTTTCACTTATTTAATTCTATACAACATATACTGAATGTCTCTTGTGTACCAATAACCAAATACTGGAGAGTTAGATGAATGAAATGAAGCTGCTCTGCTCTCAACCCGCCATTACCCCGTGCCCTTCGTTTGCTTAGCTTCCATCTCCCTGGGATGTTCAGTCTCTTCTCATCTTAGTTTCAGCAGTGCTGGGAAAGATGTGACACCCACAGTAGCACCAACAATAACTGGTTCCCTGAAACAGCAACGCCCGGGCCTGTGTTGTGTTGCGGATGGTTATAACTCTCAGCAACAGATTCTTTGTACCTGTTCCTATGACCAGGGGACATTTTTAAGATTCTCCTTCATTTTACTCCTGAGGCTCCTGACCCATGACTCAGTCCCTCTCCTTTATCTGAGCTGCTTTTAAAATTAGGGCATTCATGATATATTGATCAGAGTTAGGATCTGGCAGCCATGGTTCCAGAGAAGGCAGTGGCACCCCACTCCAGTACTCTTGCCTGGCAAATCCCATGGACGGAGGAGCCTGGTAGGCTGCAGTCCATGGGGTCCCTAGGAGTTGGACACGACTGAACAACTTCACTTTCACTTTTCATTTTCATGCGTTGGAGAAGGAAATGGCAACTCACTCCAGTGCTCTGGGGTCGCAGAGAGTCGGACACGACTGAAGCGACGCAGCAGCAGCAGCAGCAGCAGCAGCAGCCATGTTTCCTGATTCATGGCTTGGTCAGCACCTCTTGTGCAGGGCAAAAGGATGAACTAGGTGGTCTTTGGGTATCATCTATAGTGGTAGTCCTCAAACCAGGTTGCTGGATGAGCAGCATCGGCTACTGAATTAATTCTCTGAGAGTACAACCCATGGATCTGTGTTTTAACAAGCCCTAGAGAGACACTGATGCATGCTAAACTTTAAGAATCACTAGTACACAGCTATAGCATTCTTTTCCTACACTATTTAGAGAGAAGTAGTGTTATGAATGTTCCCAGCAAAAATAGAATCCATCCATCAATGTAATGATAAACTTAAGCACATTTTTATCCACATTATTACCACTCTATCTTTATTTGCTATCACCTTTCATCTACAGCTGCCTTTAATATCTCTAATTTAATGTCAAAGCGTGCTCTCAGGGCTGGTTAGTGTCATGTGTGTTAATACATACTTCATATTAATGACAATGAAATTTGAACTATGTGCCATTTTGTGCCTTTTAATTTACCCTCAACTTATTGCTGTTTCCAGAAATATTCGGTTATATTTATTGTCTCTTCATGGTTTGAGTTTGAAAGAAAATTGCCCAAAATATTTATATTTATGCTCTAGGTAACACAGTAGTAAAGATTATTTGGAGTTCAAAATGGCAGTTTTATTTATATTTTAAGAATTTTACATTATACATTTTAAGGAGAAATATATGTTACTGAGTGTGCTTAGTCACTCAGTCGTGTCTGACCCCATGTACTGGAACCCGCCAGGCTCCTCTGCCCATGAGGATTCTCTAGGCAAGGATACTGGAGTGGGTTGCCTTGCCCTCCCTCCCAGGGATCTTCTAAACCCAAGGATCAAACCCAGGTCTCCCGCACTGAAGGCAAATTCTTTACTGTGAGCTACCAGGGGAAGCCCATGTTATTAAATGTCTCTTACTATATTTTGTTTCCTTCTGAGAGCAGAAAATATTGGTAAAAGTATAGAAAGCCTCGATTTGTGATTTTTGGTTGATTTTAAATAGTTATTTGCCAAGAATTTTCTTTTTCCAAAATATAGTAAGTATATCACACAAAACATTGTCTACTACAGTCCTAAAACATTTATTAATAAAACAGAGAGGAAAAAACTGGTAGGATTTTTAAACTTACATCTTCAGCAAGTATTAAAAATGATGTCTTTGTGGTCCAATCCTGCTTGTCAGAAACTATGGCATGGCAAATAAATGCTGTTTTCTCCAACTCATCATTCTTTACCCCTGTACAAGGATACATGTGTATCCACAGGTTGAGTTCTAATTTTGGAGTTTCTTCATGTTTGTAAAGACACATATGATGGTTTTCTGGATTAGGCTTGCAAAGACATTTGTAATCTGTGTTTCATGGTGTAGTCACTTTAATTGCAAAAGTTGCCTCATTTTTTCTAGGGAGAGCTGACTTCACTGACTACAATCCATACTAAGTTGCATTTCTAGGACTCCATTAAGGTATTTTAAAATCCTTTGGTAGAAAACTTAGCTTACTTGAAAATTTGGATGATATATGTTAAGGAAATTTTGGAGTTGTCTGTCAATAGAGGGACTTAGTGGAATTTTTAGGAATCTGTACAAGCTGTAGGAATTACAGAGGAATTACAGTAAAGGAAGAACCTGCTGGATATCACTGATATGAAATAGAGGAGACTGCATGATTGCCAAGAACCCGTTTCCTTATCCAGCAGCCAGCCTTCATGAGGAGGGGCAGGCAGTGGAAGAAAAGAGGTAGAGGACAAGGGGTTTAAAGGGGAAACAGCAGATATTTGGGGGATATCCTTCTTTGATCCCTCTGTAGCCTTCCTGTGTTGACTATTTCCCAGTTCTAGCCCTCTGGTCAAGCCCATTATCTGATGGATCATTACACACAACACCATTCTGGAACATATCTGAACAAAATGTTAGAGCATCTGGTGCACCTATTTATAATGCTGATTGGAATAAAATGATCTGACTTGATATTTTCACATGTACAAATCATAAGAGAAAAGATCCAGGTAAAGAACTTTGTATGTAAAGAAATGAAAACCAACCAACTGTTAAATAAATAAATCCTGTAATTTCCAGAAATGTTTGGAACTCTAAATATCACCCTATAGGCATATAGAAAGCTTAGAAACATAGATACAGATACAGATACAGATATCACATCTGTATCCATTCATCTATCGATGGACACTAAGTTTGCTTTATATCTTGGCTTGTAAAAATGAACGCTGAAATAACACAGGGATGCCTGTATCTTTATGAATTAGTGTTTTTGTTTTCTTCAGAGCAATACCCAGAAGTGCAATTGCTGGGTCATATGACATTTCTGTTTTTAAATTTTTAAAGAACTTCCAGTACTGTTTTCCATAGTGACTGTACCAATTTACAGTCCCTCAAATGGTGCACAGGGCTCTCTTTTCCTCACATCCTCTTCTATGCTTATTATTTGCTGTCTTTTTGATGACAGACATTCTGACAGGTATAAGGTGTTATCTCATTTTGGTTTTAACATATGTCTTGCTGATAGTGATGCTGAGCATGTTTTCATGTGACCCTTGGCCATATGAACTATTTTCTTGGCAAAAATGTCTGTTAAGGTCCTCTGCCCATTTTTAATTCTATTGTATGAATTCTTTGTATGTTTTGTACATTGACCCCTCATCACATACATTGTTTGCAAATATATTCTCCCATTTAATAAGCTGCCTTTTCATTTTGTTTATAGTTGATCTCACTGTGCAAAGGCTTTTAGTTTGATATAGTTTCATTTGTTTATAATTGCTTTTGTTCCAGAAAGATATTTAAAATATATTGCCAAGACTAATGTCAATGAGCATATTGCCTGTGTTTTCTTCCAGGTTTTTTTTATGGGTTTGGTTGTTACATTTAAGTCTTTAAATCCACTTTGTGTTTATTTTATCATGTAAGAAAGCAGTCCAGTTTGATTCTTTTATGTGTAGCTGCCCAATTTTCCCAATACCATTTATCAAAGAAACTTGTATATTCTTGCCTTCTTTGTCATGTTAGTTGATCATGTAAGCATGGATTTATTTCTGTGCCCTTTATATTGTACCAATTGATTTATGTGTCTGTTTTTGAGATAGCACCATGTTGATTTCATTACTGTAGCTTTTTATCAAGGAATATTATACTTCCAGCATTTTCCTTCTCAGAGTTTTTGCAGTTATTCAGGGTCATTGTGATTCCATGCAAACTTTAGAATTATTTGTCCCAGTTCCATGAAAAGTACCACTGGAATTTTGATAGGAATTGTATTGAATCTATAGTAGTGCGGTCATTTTAACAATATTAATTCTTCCAGTCCATAGACATATATGCATTTAAATTTGTTTGTGTGGTCTTCAATTTCTTTCATCCCAATCCCATAGTTTTCAATGTACAAATCTCTCACCTCTTTGGTAAGATTTATTCCTTGGTGTTTTATTCTTTTGATGCAATTTTATTTTTTTATTTTTTTTTATTTTTAATACTTTATTCTCCATTACAGTACTGTATTTGTTTTGCCATACATTGACATGAATCAGCCACAGGTGTAGACAATCTCCCAATGCCGAAGCCCCTCCCACCTCCCACCCCATATCATCTCCCTGGATCATCCTGTGCACCAGCCCCAAGCATCCTGTATCCTGTATTGAACATAGACTGGCGCTTCATTTCTTACATGAAACATGTTTCAATGCCATTCTCCCAAATCATCCCACCCTCTCCCTCTCCCTCAGAGTCCAAAAGTCCGTTCTATACCTCTGTGTCTCTTTTGTTGTCTCACATAGAAGGTCATCATTACTATCTTTCTACATTCCAAATATATGTGGCAGTATACTGTATTGGTGTTTTTCTTTCTGGCTTACTTCACTCTGTATAATCGGCTCCAGTTTCATCCATCTCATTAGAACTGAGTCAAATTTATTCTTTTTAAGGGCTGAGTAATACTCCATTGTGTATATGTACCACAGCTTTCTTATCCATTCATCTGCTGATGGACATCTAGGTTGTTTCCATGTCCTGGCTATTATAAACAGTGCTGCAATGAACATTGGGGTACATGTGTCTCTTTCAATTCTGGTTTCCTCGGTGTGTATGCCCAGCAGTGGGATTGCTGGGTCATAAGGCAGTTCTAGTTGCAATTTTTTAAGGAATCTCCACACTGTTTTCCATAGTGGCTGTACTAGTTTGCATTTCCACCAGCAGTGTAAGAGGGTTCCCTTTTCTCCACATCCTCTCCAGCATTTATTGCTTGTAGACTTTTGGATCGCAGCCATTCTGACTGGAGTGAAATGGCACCTCATTGTGGTCTTGATTTGCATTTCTCTGATAATGAGTGATGTTGAGCATCTTTTCATGTGTTTGTTAGCCATCCATATGTCTTCTTTGGAGAAATGCCTATTTAGTTCTTTGGCCCATTTTTTGATTGGTTCGTTTATTTTTCTGGAGTTGAGCTGCATAAGTTGCTTGTATATCTTTGAGATTAGTTGTTTGTCAGTTTTTTCATTTGCTGTTGTTTTCTCCCACAGTCATTAAGACAGTATGGTACTGGCACAAAGACAGAAATATAGATCCATGGAACAAAATAGAAAGCCCAGAGATAAATCCACACACCTATGGACACCTTATCTTCGACAAAGGAGGCAAGAATATACAATGGAGTAAAGACAGTCTCTTTAACAGGTGGTGCTGGGAAAACTGGTCAACCACTTGTAAAAGAATGAAACTAGACCTCTTTCTAACACCATACACAAAAATAAACTCAAAATGGATTAAAGATCTAAATGTAAGACCAGAAACTATAAAACTCCTAGAGGAAAACATAGGCAAAACACTCTCCGACATAAATCACAGCAGGATCCTCTATGATCCACCTCCCAGTATACTGGAAATAAAAGCAAAAATAAACAAATGGGATCTAATTAAAATTAAAAGCTTCTGCACAACAAAGGAAACTATAAGCAAGGTGAAAAGACAGCCTTCTGGTGCAATTTTAAATGGGGTTCTTTCTTAACTTCACTCTCTGGTAGTTCGTTATAAGTGTATAGAAACACAAAGATTTCTGTGTGTTTATTTTGTATCCTGCAATTTTACTGAATTCCTTTATTCTAATAGTTTTTTGATAACATCTTTCGAATTTTCTACATATTACATCATCTTCTGAAAACAATAACAGTCTTATGTCTTCCTTTCCAATTTGGACTCTTTTATTTCTTTTCCTTATCTGATTGCTGTCCCTAGGACTCTCAATACTATATTGAATAAAATTGATGAGAGTTGATATCCTTGCTTGTTCCTGATCTTAGAGGGAATGCTTTCAGCTTTTCACCATAGAGTATAATCTTGGCTGTGTGTTTGTCATCAGTTCAATTCATTCACTCAGGCATGTCCACCTCTTTGAGACCCCATGAATCATAGCACGCCAGGCCTCCCTGTTTATCACCAACTCCAGGAGTTCACTCAAACTCGTGTATCAAGTCGGTGATGCCATCCAGCCATCTCATCCTCTGTCGTCCCATTCTCCTCCTGCCCCCAATCCCCCAGCATCAGGGTGTTTTCCAACGAGTCAACTCTTCGCATGTGGTGGCCAAAGTATTGGAGTTTCAGCTTTAGCATCAGTCCTTCCAATGAACACCCAGGACTGATCTCCTTTAGGATGGACTAGTTGGATCTCCTTGCAGTCCAAGTGTATTCCCTCTATACCTTCTTTGTTGAGAGATTTTTATCATAAATGGATGTTGAATTTTGTCAACAGCTTTTCCTGTGTCTATTGAGATAGGCCATATGATTTTTATCCTTCAATTTGTTTATACAGTGTTTTCACATTGATTGATTTGCAGATATTAAACCCCCTTCTTGTTCTTGAGATAAATCTCAGTTGGTTGTGGTATATGATTCTTGTAATGCTTTGTTGAACACAGTTTGCTTATATTTTGTTAATGATTTTTGCATCTATGTTTGATCAGTGATATTGGCTTGTAATTTTCTTTTTGCGATACTTTTATCTGTTTCTGATATCAGGGTAATCCTGGCCTAATAGAATGAGTACAGAAGAGTTCCTTTTTCTTCAATTTTTGAACAGTTTGATAAAGATATATGTTAACTTGCCTTTAAACATTGGGTAAACAAAAGTGAGCACTGAAGAGGAAATTAGTCCTGACTGTTCATTGGAAGGACTAATTTTGAAGCTGAAGCTACAATATTCTGGCCACCTGATGTGAAGAACTGACTCATTGGAAAAGACCCTGATTTTGGGAAAGATTGAAGGCAGGAGGAGAAGGGGACATCAGAGAATGAGATGGTTAAATTGCATCACTGACTCGATGTACATGAGTTTGAGCAAGCTCTGGGAGTTGGTGATAGACAGAGAAGCCTGGCGTGCTGCAGTCTATGGAGTTGCAGAGTCGGACACGACTGAGCAACTGAACTGAGCTGAAAGTTCAAACAGGTGTGAAGCTGTCTGGTGCTGAACTTATGTTTAGTGGGAACTTTTTATTGCTGATTCAGTTTAGCTACAGGTAATTAATCTCTTTTATTTTCTATTTCTTCCTGGTTTAGTTTTAGATTATATATTTCAAGGAATTTATCCATTTCTTCTAGGTTATCCATTTTATAGGCACATAGTTTTCATAGTAATCTTTTACGATCCTTTGTGTTTCTGTGATGCTGGTTGTAACTTCTTTTTCATTTCTGATTTTATTTATTTAGACTCTCTCTTCTTTCTTTGTGACTCTAGCTAATGATCAATCATTCATATTCATCTTTATAAGACTCACAATTTTCAAAGATCATAGTTTTATTGATATTTTCTAGTCTCTATTTCATTTATTTCTGCTCTTATCTTTTATCTTTCTTTCTTTCTACTAACTTTGGGTTGTTTTTATTTTTCCTTGTCTAGTTCCTTTAGGTATAAAATTAGATTATTTAATTTTTTCTTATTTTATAAAGTAGCCTTATATCACTATAAACTTCCCACTTAGAATTTCTTTTTCTGCATCCAGTAGATTTTGGATCATTGTGTTTCCATTTTTGTTTGTGTACATGTATGTCTCGATTTCTTCTTTGATTTCCTTTGTGACCATTTATTGTGTAGTAGCATATTGTTTAGACTCCACATATTTGTGTTTTGGGCAGTTTTTTCCTTGTAGTCAATTTCCAGTCTAATACCATCTTAGAAAAGATGCTTGAAATGATTTAAGTCTTCTTAACTTTATTAAGACTTGTTTTGTGACATAGCATGTGATCTCTCCTGGAAAATTTTCTTTGTGAACTTGTATATTCTGCTGTTTTTGAATGAAATGTTCTGTTTATGTGTATTAATTTTATCTAAATCATGATTTAATTTTAAAACCTAGAAAAGTATTCCTTCTCTGATTAAATGTATTTTTACTGTTGTTTGAATTAGTCCACAGTATCTGTACTGCAATGAGCAGCCAGAGCTTTCCAGATTACAGGAATTAGTTCTTCAGTCTTAGCTGGGCTCATGTTAACTTCCAGCCACAAATACCCTTTATTGTGTTTTATAAACTTTTGGAGGTTTCCATTTTGAAATTTTTGTTTATTAATTACAGGGGAGGCTAATACTGGAAGACATGATTAGAGCCAGTGCTTTTATTTCAAATATAATACACTCAAGTGAAAAAAAAATCCAGGAAGAACCAGCTTTTCGCTAGCATTTATTTATTCCTTTGTGAACTCTACTCTCTTCCTCTTCTACTTCCTTCTCCTCTTCTTGTACAAATGAAGCAAAACACTGTTTTGGACACTTGTATTGCCCAGGTTAAATGGCATCAGGATGCCATTTTTATTTAAAAAAAAAAGCTTGCCAGTGTTACTCTTAAATGTGAAGTGAATGAGGAAATCTCTTGGCTATTTTGAATTCAATATATGCTAGACAACTAAACTCTAACATATTAACTATGTAGCAAACTACTAATAGTATTTCACATTAATCCATTTTGTTCTCTTTTCTTCAATATATACAGTTTTAAAAAGCCAAGAGAGGAAATGTGGAAGGAAAGCAAAAGCATTTTTAGCACAAAACTGTCATAACATTGTAGAAATGATGAACAGAAGTCATAAAAATTTGTGATGGTGAAAATTGGCTGTTAAACTTTAAGCCTTTGGGCTAAAACTAATTGGAAGCCAAAATACATATAACTGATCCCAAGATTGTCCATGACACAGACAGATAGACAAAGCTTTCCAGATAGTGGAATTTTCTCATCTGTTTTAAGTCAGTTTTACTGATTACTTTAATGTTACTAATTATTTTCTAAATTTTTATTTAAAACTTTTAAAAGATTTTTCTCATTTTACAGAATATAATTTGCAAACTTGCTCCATAAAAACTTCCCCAGCAAAGAACTATATCCAGACTTTAGCTTTTATGTAAGACATATGTTTCTCCTTCTGTCTCTTTTCTTTTCCAAATGTGTAAATCATAGAATTAGAAGTAACTTCAAGTGGTTTATGTCTAGACTGTAGGTGGAAGGGCTTGCTGAGATACAACAGGAAGCCAGAACCAAGAAGGGTAAGACTAAAAATAAATGTCAGACACCATGCAAGGAACATGAATGAAAGGACAGAGTTTTACAGGCAGGTGTAGAATCGGGAAATATCAAAGATGAAGCATACTAACTTCCAGCCCCCAAATACCCTTCATTGTGTTTTATAAACTTTTGGAGGTTTCCATTTTGAAATTTTTGTATATTAATTATAGGCGAGGCTAAGATTGGAAGACAAGATTATATCCAGTGCTTTCATTTCAAATATAATATGCTCAAGTGAAGAAACTAGACTATTTGTTAGGATTTTCCCTGCTTTTATTATTCTATGACCATTGCTTAATTCATGTGTCTTCCATAAGTGACTCTATGTCACTTGCAGTTAGGGACTTTGACTACTTAGATTTGTATTCCTAGGATACACTTTACGTTGCTAGACAAAGTAGGAGCTTTATAACGTTGAGTGAATGAATTATTAAATATCATAGAAGTCAAGTGCAGGTATGGCCTGCCAAACCATAAAGATAAGCCGGTATACTAAACAAGTACATATTCTTTTTACTGTAAACGGTGTCCTAAATGGTAGATTTCACAGTGTCTAAGTCTGAACTCCCGCAGCTTGCACCAACTCTTGTCAGTGGTTGGATGGCATCACCTACTCATTGTACATGAATTTGAGCAACCTCTGGGAGTTGGTGCTGAACAGGAAGACTGGTGTGCTGCACTCCATGGGGTCGCAAAGAGTCGGACATGACTGAGCAACTGAACTGAACTGAAGTCTTAAACAATGAGGAGTTTCTACTTCTTTCATTTCACCACCTATCACAGCTCAGAAATGCCAAGATAAAAATGGAGATTACCTTTCCCCAGTGTTTTATCTATGGTAGAATAAGGTGGATTCTCCATAGCTACATGAATCACAATAAGGTAGTCATAAAAATTTCCATAAAATTCTAAGCTTCTTAAAAGCAGGAACTGTATTTTATAATGAACTTTGCACAGAAACACTTGTCAGTGCTGCTACTGTTGAGTCTTCAAAAGCTTTCTGATTTATTTGAAGCAAAGTTGCCAATCTGGACAGAACTTCTTCACCAGGAGACAAAACTAAAATTCTGGTACTCCAGAGAAATCCAAATTGTTTGAGGGTTTGCTGTCCTAGCCTTAGCATTTGTTATAATTATAAAACCATGTTTTACTGCAATGCTTTATTATTCTCATCATAGCATAGTTCCACCTGGGGCTTCCCAGGTGACTCAGTGTTACAGAATCTGCCTGCCACACAGGAGATGCGGTTTCAATCCCTGGGTCAGAAAGATCCCTTGGAGAAGGAAATGGCAACCTACTCAAGTGTTCTTGCCTAGGAAATCCCATGGACAGAGGAGCCTGGCAGGCTACAGTCCGTGGAGTTGCACAGAGTTGAGACATGACTGAGCGACTAACACACACACACACACACACACACAATCTGGATACTGATATAATTGGCATTTAACTAGCCAAATATTAAAACTATTAAAAAGATACCTGGTTTAAATACTGGCTCAAATATATACTAAATAATTCTTAGAGAACAAATTTCATCATTTTTTCAAACAGAAAGTCCTTAAAAGCAAGTTTAGTAATTTTTGTGTTGGTAAAAGGCATCCTTGCCTTTATTTAAATTACTTTTTCCCCAAAGTTTTAAATTGAAATAAATACTTTGGCCACCTCATGAGAAGAGTTGACTCATTGGAAAAGACTCTGATGCTGGGAGAGATTGCGGGCAGGAGGAGAAGGGGACGACTGAGGATGAGATGGCTGGATGGCATCACGAACTCGATGGATGTGAATCTGAGTGACCTCCGGGAGTTGGTGATGGACAGGGAGGCCTGGCGTGCTGCAGTTTATGGGGTCACAAAGAGTCGGACACAACTGAGCGACTGAACTGAACTGAATTACACAAGAAAATTATAATAGAGACTCTTAGGTGACACCAATAGTTTACTATTAATTTTATTAGGACTTTAATTATATATGAAATTTTCATATTTTTTTACAAAAGTATATTAAGTTATATGGTGATAAAATGACATGATGTAGAGATTTTTAAAAAAAAACTAGAAAAAATTGAAGGGAGATGAGTTAAAGCAGATAAGGCAAAATCATAAAAACCATTGAATCTGCTTGATGATTTTATGAAAAATCTGGCTTATTTTTTCTCTGCATTTGTATGTTTAATATTTTTAATAATCTTTTTGCTTAGAAAATCAAAGTCATATATCATTCATAAAAATTTAATGATTCACACAAAGTTTGGTATATCACAAAAAGAGGTTTCATCTAAGTGTATAAACACAATAAACTAACGAAAGGTAAACTAATGATTCAAGTTACAATAAACATTTCACAATACTGATTCAGTACATTTAATGTTTTAAAACATTTTCTAATATTAGTTTATTAAACATACATAATTTTTCATTTTTCTCATTTACTTTTTGAAACCATTCTTTTTCACAATTCAAATAATTGAACTTTCTAATTGAGATATTAAAGCTTATAGCTAATCTTAGGCTAATACTTTACATAAGTATGAAAGTTCATGAAATATATGGGAGTAAGGAAGAATTATAATCAGAAGATAGGTATAGGTCTTCATAGTGTGGTTTCATGCTAAGATGTTCTGCATTCCTAAGCCTTGAAATTAAAAGACGCTTACTCCTTGGAAGAAAAGTTATGGCCAACCTAGATAGCATATTCAAAAGCAGAGACATTATTTTGCCAACAAAGGTCCGTCTAGTCAAGGCTATGGTTTTTCCAGTGGTCATGTATGGATGTCAGAGTTGGACTATGAAGAAAGCTGAGCACCAAAGAATTGATGCTTTTGAACTGTAGTGTTGGAGAAGACTCTTGAGAGTCCCTTGGACTGCAAGGAGATCCAACCAGTCCATTCTGAAGGAGATCAGTCCTGTGTGTTCATTGGAAGAACTGATGCTGAGGCTGAAACTCCAGTACTTTGGCCACCTCATACAAAGAGCTGACTCATTGGAAAAGACCCTGATGCTGGGAGGGATTGGGGGCAGGAAGAGAAGGGAGTGACAGAGGATGAGATGGCTGGATGGCATCACACACTCAATTCACATGAGTCTGAGTGAACTCCAGGAGTTGGTGATGGACAGGGAGGCCTGGCGTGCTGCATTTCATGGGGTCACAAAGAGTCAGACATGACTGAGTGACTGGACTGAATTGAACTGAAGACATGAAATATGTCCAAATAAGACATAAATGCAAATCACTTAAGAAATCAAATATGACCCTTGTCTTTGTCTTCCTGTACTAACAGGTACAATTTTCAACTCATGATATGAAAGTTTTCTAACAAATCTTTTTTTTTGTAAGAAGCCGGATAAAGTGTACAAATAAATAATAAAATGAACATTCTGGCTCACTAAATTTGATATGTAGTGACTGAGTATTCTAGGACCATTGTCCAATTTCTAGAGTGATTTTTCTTTTACGATCATGTTCTTATATGCACTTTAGTGACTCTTGCTCCTGTAATTGTCAGAGAAAGAAGTTTTCCTCCCTGGAGGTGACCTCTGTCCTGCTCAGTGGATTAGATGATTGTACGGTTACAGTCTATTGGCTTTGATCCTGGGATGCAAATATTCTCCTCCACTTTGCACAGTCCCTCTCTGTCTTAGAGACTGTTCCTTTGTTAGCAGCAAACACTCTCACTGCAGGCTTGTCACAATGATTTAGGAAAGGCATATTTTACCAAAATAAGAAGCCCAATGGTATTGCTGGAACTGATCAAAAGTCATCAGCAAGCTGACAGATTGCTTTGATGCAAGACTGGCCTTTGGGTCTTTGGAAGGGAGAGAGTTCCACATACAAATTATGAAAGCCAATGCTTAGTCACAAAACTTAGTCACTTTCCTTAATAGAAAGAAAAAATGTTTCTCTAAGTTGAAAAGCATATAATTATGAATGAATAAATGAATGACCCAGATCCTTATAGATTTTTCCCATAGAATATTCTGTTATTTTCCTTGGTCATTCATTCAGTCATTTACTCTCTTATTCTCTGATGGGCATTGAGCTATGTACTGAATAATAAGAATAATTATTATAATTATTATTTTATCACTATATAAAAATATACATTTGTTAAAAATGTGGAAATTTTCATATATAATTAAATTATACAGAAAACATGAGAGATAGTACCTCTGTCTACATAGAATTTGCATTATAGTAGTGGATTATGACAAGTAATGATGCATCAAGTAAAAGATGCAAAGAGCTATAGTTCACTGTCACAGCTCACTGTCCTCCTATTCACTTATCCACTGGGCTCTGTTTAGAGGTAGAACAAAATGTATGACTATATGATTATTTCCAGGTGATCGGGGCAACTTCTATTTTTGCACTCCCAAGGGAAGAGAGTTGCTTAGTAGAAAAAGCATCAAGAAGATTCAGTCTTGTGATCAGGAACAAAAGAGATGACCTAATCATTCCCAGGAGAATCTTCCAGTGCTGATATGGAAGAAAGGGAAGGGAGTGCATGCGTGCTCAGTCCTGTCCAACTCTTTGCAACCCCATGGACTATAACTCGCCTGGTTCTTCTGCTCATGGAATTCTTCAGGCAAGAAAAATTGGAGAGAGTAGCCATTCCCTTCTCCAGGGGATCTTCCCGACCCAGGGATTGAACCCACATTTCCTGTGTCTCCTGCATTGTGTGTAGATTCTTTACTACTGCAGTACAGAAGCGTGAAAAAGTCATGAACAGAGATGGAAGGTGGTCAGTTTGGCCCTTTATCATCACTAAAGGGAGACACAGTTAAGATATATATCTGAGTAAGAATTGCATAGTGATTTATATCCTTTCTGAAGCCCTTATCCCCAAACTACTCCTGAGCACCTTCTCATCCCCATCCCCACCCCAGGGGTGTTATCCTCTACTTTCTTATTCTACTTTAACTTCTGCCAACTTGTCCTTCTGGGAATCAGAGTGTCATAGAATGAGATATTGTTCCATATATCAATAATTATTTCTTCTGTATTCTGCCTGTTTTTTCTGCACTGAAGACTGTCATCTCTAAAACAAAGAAGGAATCTGTTGAGTATAATTGTAACTTTGTGCCCCTCTTGTGATTCATTCATCCTCTTTGTTTCTTGTAAAAATTCCTGTCTTATCTTTCCATAACAGCAAAAAGACACTGTCAGTTGATCAGAAGATCTGATCAATGCATAGTAGTTTACAGTCAAAGAGGAGATATTTGGGGGTGAGAATGAGGGGAGGAAATGGAATGAAACAGAGAACTCAGATAACATAGATCCTAGAAATTTTCAACTTTTTATTTTTTTTTTGCCAAATTCAAATCTATCATCTCTGAGACAATTAGAAATATTTATAATGATATAATAAAACATGTAATATCTATAATATTTTATATAATAAAGTTGCTTACTTTGGGTGAGGAAAATAAGGAAGAAGGTATAGAAACACACATTATTAAGGTCTGTATTTATTATTCTGATTCTGTTGCTTTTCTGTGTGATCTTGAGATAATCACAACATTTTTAGTCTATGGTGGCATCATAAAATAAAAGTCATAACAATTCTTAGAGACTACTACAAAAATTAATAATGCATGTGAAAACACTTTGGAAAAATGTAATAAAAATTGAGGACCTAAGTAAAAGGAAAATATTGGAGAGTTAAATGATAGAATTTGATGTGCTTGCTATGTCTATTATTCAATATTTAATCATTTTTCAGATAGTTTAGTCTTTTTCCCAAATAAAGTATAATGAATTAGAGGTGAGAATCCTAGTGTTATCACTTTAGGAATGATGGAGGAGGTGTTTTTGGCTGGAACTTTCTTTTGGACAAACCACCTCTAACTCCCATAGGTGCTGGCAAGTGACATTATCAGGCAGGGCTGTGCAAAAGCCTCCTGTGATTCTTTCCCTTAATGCTGATCCCACAGCTCTCCCACAGTGAGGTTAACATTTTGGAGCCCTATGTGCTGGGCTGCAAGCAAAGGGAAACTTTCTGGGGAATAAGAGGCAACTTTAAAATATATTTTTAAAAGTTTAATTACTGATTGAAAGAAGAAAACCAAAGTGGTGCAGGAAATGTGTATTATTCTTGCCTGAACACATTTTTGTCATTGTTGATATAAATTTTAGGTGTACAGTATCATAATTCATTGTTATACAATACAAAGTGATCGGCACACAAGTCTACTTACCATTTATTGATACATTTGACCCCTTTCACACATTTTTCCCATTCCCCCACAATCACCTTTCCCTCCAGTAATCTCTATTCAGACTTGTACTTCTATGAGTTTGTTTTTATTTTATTTTGTCTTCTTTTTTTTTTTGATTCCATGATTCCATGTATTTATGAAATCACATGATGTTTATCTTTGTCCATCTAGCAGATTTCACTTAGCATAATACCTTCAAGATCCATCCATGTTGTCAAAATTGGCAGAATTTCATTATTTTTATGACTGACTAATATTCTAGTGTGTGTATATACTACATCTTCTTTATACGTTCATCCCCAGATGGACACCTGGGTTATTTCCATATCTTGACTATTATAAAACATGCTGCAATATACGATTGCATGGGGCACATGTATCTTTTCAAATTAGTGTTTCATATTCTTTGGATCAATACTCAGAGGTAGAATAACTGGGTCATACAGTAGTTCTAAGTTTTTGAGGAACCTTCATACTGCTTTCCATAGTGGCTGTACCAATTTCCACAATAGTGTTCTCTTTTTCTCGTGTCCTTACCAACATATGTTATTTGTTGTCTTTTCAGTGATAAATATTCTAACATATGTGAGCTTATATTTCACTGTGGTTTTGATTTGAATTTCCCTAATGACCAACCTAGATAGTGTATTCAAAAGCAGAGACACTACTTTGCCGACTAAGGTCCATCTAGTCAAGGCTATGGTTTTTCCTGTGGTCATGTATGGATGTGAGAGTTGGACTGTGAAGAAGGCTGAGCGCTGAAGAATTGAAGCTTTCGAACTGTGGTGTTGGAGAAGACTCTTGAGAGTCCCTTGGACTGCAAGGAGATCCAACCAGTCCATTCTGAAGGAGATCAACCCTGGGATTTCTTTGGAGGGAATGATACTAAAGCTGAAACTCTAGTATTTTGGCTACCTCATGTGAAGAGTTAACTCACTGGAAAAGACTCTGATGCTGGGAGGGACTGGAGGCAGGAGGAGAAGGGGACAACCGAGGATGAGATAGCTGGATGGCATCACTAACTCGATGGACGTGAGTCTGAGTGCACTCCAGGAGTTGGTGATGGACAGGCAGGCCTGGCGTGCTGCAATTCATGAGGTCGCAAAGAGTCAGACACGACTGAGCAACTGAACTGAACTGAATGGTATGTGATGTTGAACATTTTTTTCATGTTTCTATTGGAGATATATATGTCTTCATTGGAAAAATATTTATTCGGATCCTCCATTCATTTTTATCATGCTTTTTGCTTTTGTTATTTTTTAAGTTGTATGAGGTCTTTATATATTTTGTATATTAATCCTTTTAGGATATGTGATTTGCAAATATATTCTCCCATTCATTTTTATTATAGTTTCCTTTGCTTTGCAGCAACTTTTCAATTCAAGGCAATCCTATGTTTATTTTTGCTTTTGGTTCCCTTATGTTTTGTGTCAGATCCACAAAAACGTTGCTAAAACTGGTATCAATGTGGTTGCATGTGTACTAAGTTGCTTCAGTCATGTCTGACTATTTGTGGTCCATGGACTATAGCCCACCAGGCTCCTCTGTCCATGGGAGTCTCCAGGCAAGAATACTGGAGTGGGTGCCACACCCTCCCCTCCAGGGGATCTTCCTGACCCAGGGATCAAATTCACATCTCTTACATCACATGCATTGGCAGGCAGGTTCTTTACCGCTAGCACTACTTGGGAAGTCCATCAGTGTATTACTACCTATGTTTTCTTCTAGGAATTTTATGGCTTCAAGTCTTACAATCAAGTATTAAGTCAATTTTGAGTTAATTTTTTGGATATGTGTGACAGTGGTTTGGTTTCATTTTTTTGGAATGTAACAGTTCAGTTCTCCAAATATCATTTATTGATGAGATTATTTTTCTCTAATGTGTGTTCTTTCCTCTTTTGTTGTAAACTAATTGTACATAATAAGTGTTTTAACTTCTGGACTTTCAATTCTGTTCCATTAATCTGTAAGTCTTTTTGTGCCAGTATCAAACTGTTTTGATTACTGTAGCTTTGTGGTATAGTTTGAAATCAGGGAACATGATACCTCCAGCTTTGTTCTTCTTTCTCAAGATTGTCTCAGCTATTCAGAATCTTTTGTGGTTCTTTATAAATTTTAGAAGTATTTGTTCTAGCTCTGCTAACTATGCCATTGGCATTTTGAATAAGGATTTCATTGAATCTGTAGGTTGCTTTGGGTAATACATTTTAACCATATTGATTCTTCCAGTCTATGAATATGGTATCTATTCATGTGTGTCTTCAATTTCTTCATCAGTGTCTTATAGGGTTCAGCATCTTTCACCTCCTTGGTTAAATTTATTCCTAAATATTTAATCATTTTGATGCATTTCTAAATGGCATTGTTTTCCTAATTTCTCATTATGATAGCTTGTTATTAATGCATAGAAATGCCACAGATTTCTGTTTATTGACTTTGTATCCTACAACTTTACTGAATTCATTTATTCTAACAATTTTTGATAGTCTTTAGAGTTACCTCTATATTGCATCACATTGATCTCTGTTTTTATTCATTCAGAGATGATGGTGAGACAATCAAGCTATATCTTCATACCCTACCCACATTTACATAAAAAATTTTTGTCAATTTCATTCTGTTTGAAAGCCCTGTAGACCAAGAAGAGCACATTCCCACAGACTATTGTCTTATTAGAGATATATTAGTGAACCTAAAAAGAGGACCAGAGCTTTCAGATTCTATTTGAATTGGCCAGGTACTTACAGTCCAGCCATTGCAATAAGGTTCATGTTTTCAGCAAATTTTACAGCTGATTTCTCAAACTGCAAAGCAACATCTGCTACTCCAGTCCCAACTATATGCCAATTACTGTTACAGAGATTTCTGCCTGGAACAGATGCAGTTCTTATGTTTAAATGCATCTGTATATTTATTGCATGGAACCCATTTTCTACAGAGGTCTCTCAGCCAGCTCTGGAGGGTGAGGGAAGCTTAATGCAACACTATGCTGTAATGATGCCATTTGTCAGATTGTTAAACTTTGTGAAAGAGTACAATTAAGTCAGTTTCCTATAAATTTAAGCTTTTTTCCCACTACAATCAATCTTAGAGGTAGTCATATATCAATTATTTTATACTTCAGACAGTTTTCTTTCCTCTTCTTTCCAGTTTAGAACCAATAGCAATTGTTCCTCAAAAGAAGGGTCGTAAAGAAGTTGCCAGAAATATAACTCACAGTCTGCTAAGAAGTTTAAGGCTGCATCTTATAAATAATGAGAAAATATTATGAAAGCAGGGAGTTGTTTATAGTCATTCTTAAAACAGACTCTACACTAACACTTGCAGAGTGAAGTATATAAGAGAACTGTGGGTGACTTGATTTTATTTCTTTGGGAGGACTTGTTGTGTCATGCCATTTGGATCTTATTTGGGGCTTCATGCTGCTGTGCTTTTCATCGTTCATTTAACAAAAATTCACTATGCACCTACTGTGTGCCTATAGAAACAAAAATGAAAAAAGGAAGTCATTATTTTCAAGGAGTTTATCATTCTATTTACATCAATAAATTATAAAACAAAAAGTAGAAAAGTATGCAGGGTCCTCTGATAACAGAGAGAATATCATTGATAAAAGACAATTGCTAAAAGTGCACTCTTACATTGGTACAGTTAAAATGAAAACCCAACAACCCCTAACAGCTTTCACAAGTGCCTCAATTGTGTATAGATCATGCCCCATGCTGTGACAATCAGGCATAACGTACTATAAATGTGAAAGGAATAAGCCTGAAATTTACCCCAGACTGATCTGTGATTTGTGATGAAGTTGGCTACCTGCAAACTGCCTGGGCTCAAAGAAGCTGTCTAAAGCAGGATTATAGAAAAACCCATCTGAAATATTTTCAAAATTGACCAAATAACATTTCTAAGGAGAGTAGAGGCATCTCGTTGACAAATAGGTTGACACACAGAAAGAACCAAGCCTGCAGCCCTCAGGAAGATAAGGGGCTTTGGTTCAGGAGTGGAAGAAGAGAATGCTGATAAGTGCAAGGTCCAAGGTGTTGGTCATTGGTTGGGTGTAGAGAGGAGAGGGCTTGGAAGCACTGAGTCCAGTTGTCCTCTGGGCAGTACTGCTTCTGGACAGCCAAACTGTGCACTAGGCTCCCAGGCTCAAGGGAAAATCAACAAAAGGGACGGAGTTAGCTATGTGCTATAGCGATTACCAGTTCAGTTTTCTGCCTGAGTCAGATTCTCCCCCTGTCAGTCCTAAAGGGTTTATATTTGGGACTAAGCCAGCAGTGGAGAATGAGGCAGACTGTGTTATTTATAGAGAATAGTTACTGGTTTATTTTCCAAACAACTGTGGAAAACAACATTAAACTAACATTTGTAAACCAGCTTGCAAATAGGAAACTACATGTACAACAGGACATTTTTGCTATTTGGTTTTAATCTTCTCTGCCTAAATGTTTCAGGAGTTATCTCTAGCTAAAATTGTATCTATTTTACATATGCCCATCTTATTCCTTTTAGGGATATACATCAGTGTGTGACATAGGAACAAATATTTTTCTCAGATCAAAAAAATATTTTTTAACCCAATAAAATTGTAAAAACAACTAGAATACAGCAGGTCGGGGCAGGGACCGGTGCGAGGGAGTAGATCAAGTGTAAATGATAACAAGCCAACTTCCCAACTGGAAACCCAAATGTCTGGAAGAGCTTCAAAGTGTCCCCTGCAGCATTTGTCTGAAGCCTAGCAGCTCCGAAGAGGAGCTCTGTAATGGGAACAAAGACTGCCAGATGCGTGGTGTGCCAGTGCCAGCCAAAGTGAGCTGGCAGAAAGAGCCGCCAGCAAACTGACAATGCCAAGATAAAGAGGCCAGGGTGACGGGAGGCCGCGGACGGTTTCCAAGGGAGCAGGATTGTTTTTAATTACCTGCTCTAGTGTTATCCTCAGCTCACTCTTTTGATTGTATGTGGGTCATTTCTGCCCTACATCCATCATTTCCTATGTCAAGGTTAGAAAGCCAGAAAACGTGAAGTGATTTGTTTCTAAACAGGGGTGGGAACAGGCATGACGCAAGAGTGAGACATCCATATCAGGCTGGGTTGGAAAGCCCAACATCTCCAAATGATGCATCCTGATGGAGACAAGGTTTTTGCTGCACTGAATTCTCTCAACTGTTAATGAAGTGTGTGGAAGAAACAGCTGAAGAAGCCAGAGCCAACCCTTCCATTTATTTCAGTTAATTTCTTTATTCCTCATTCTCTACCTTCTGTTTCCAAATCCTCTTGCACTATTTCCTGGGACAGGACAATCTCCATATACAACTGAACCAAACAGCAAATCTCAGTAGCAGTGATGGTAGTCACGATAGCTACTATTTATTAAGTAGTTGCTATATTTTAGGTTCTGCATTCTGCATTGTCATTATAAACACCATGCAAAATAGATATCATCATTCCTGTTTTATACATTAGCATCTGTAAGAGATTAGTGCTTAAAAAGATACAGACAAATCAGCAGGCAAGAATACTCCAGAGATAAGTGCTTTAATGGGATGGTACAGCAAGCTATGGAGAGTACCTAAAGGGTCATCTAGCTTAAATTTGGTGGGAGGGGGAATAATGGAGTGGTTAGGGGAATGTTGTTGGAAGAAGTTACATTCACACTGATTAATGAAATAATGAAGAATGCAGAATTTGGAGATTCCTCAAAAAAATTAAAGCTACACCTACTATATGATCCAGCAATCCCACTTTGGAGTATATATCCAAAGGAAATAAAATTAGTATCCCAAAGAAATATCTACACTCATGTTCATTGCAATGTTATTCATGATTGCCAAGATATAGAATCAATCTAAGTGTCTATTTATGGATGAACTTAGAAATTTTGAGATAGATAGATAGACAGGGAGGGGAGAGGGAAGAGGGAAGGGGGAGGGAGAGAGAACTATTATTCACCCTTAAAAAGAAGGAAATCCTATCATTTGTGACATGGATGAACCAGAAGAACATCAGTCAGGTAAATAAGGCAAGCACAGAAAAATAAATACTTATTCATGGAATCCAAAACAGTCAAACTTATAGAAGCAGAGTCGAATGGTGGTTACCAGGGCTGGAGGATGGGGCTTATGTTGTTCAAAGGGTAAACAGTTTCAATTACTCAAAATGAATATTTCAGGAGATTTAATGTGCCACATGGTAACTATAGTTGTTTTTTTTTTTTGGTAACTACAGTTGAGAATAATTATTATATACATGAAATTTGCTAAAAGAGCAGATCTTAAATGTTTTCAACACATACACACAAATGCTAATATAAGGTGACAAGTACGCTAG
The DNA here is from genome assembly GCA_917880005.1 of Nanger dama. Classification (NCBI taxonomy): domain Eukaryota; kingdom Metazoa; phylum Chordata; class Mammalia; order Artiodactyla; family Bovidae; genus Nanger; species Nanger dama. Next base: position 19,217,362 of record CAKJTW010000008.1, on the reverse strand, counting down.
TTAACCTGACTGTGGTAAGCCTTTTAAAGTGTGTTAGTCACTCAGTCATGTCCGACTCTTTGAGATCCCATGGACTGTAACCTGCCAGGCTCCTCTGTCCAGGGAATTCTCCAGACAAGAATACTTGAGTGGATAGCCATTCTCCTCTACAGGGGATATTTCTGACCCAGGGATCAAACCCAGGTCTCCTGAATTGCAGGCAGATTCTTTACCAGATGAGTCACCAGGGAAACCCAGTATTTTATAATGTATATCAAAACATCATGTAGTGTACCTTAAATATTACCTTTTATTTGTCTATTATACCACAGTAAAGATAGAAAAACTAGGATAGCAAAGGTCTTTATTACTAAGGGAATGATGGAAGAGCCTCCTGCCCTCTCCATGAAAGTTACTGTCCACATAGATGTCCTGAAGACCAGCTGTAGCACATGGGTTTATGTAAACTGTGTGTATGAAGCCCATCAAATCTGGAACTGCAAACTCTAAAAATTCTTTATCTTTTCAAACTTCCAGACAGAGGAAAGGACACTAAATCATTTGGTTCCCTGGCTCTGGGAGAAGGTATGGAGCCCTTCACTTGCTTGTCCACTTACATGTCACATCCAGTTCCCAGACCTGTGTAGAATCACATGCTTTTCTCCTCGCTTTGTCTCTCTTGAGAGTAAAGGGACACTAATTAGCCAGCTGCTACACTCGATCATCTAAGCCAGAAGTTGGGCTTGTCAGTGGAAGGTATGAGAAAAAAACAATCCTAGAAAAAATAGGAAGACTGGAGCTAGTTTCTGTTAGCATATCTCCTTCCTCCCTAGCAGATTGCTCACCTGGTTCTAGATTGCCTAGAATTTCTTTGGGTTATGCAGCCTCCTGTCACTAAATCTCTCTCTGACTTATAGCCATGGTCAGTTTGTTCTGCCTGTAAATTAAAACCTTGCTCAATTTGAACCTACAGCTCTTACCTGGGGAAAGAAAACAAAAGAAACTTTGTGTAGATGGTTGATCATTCAAAGCCTTAAGGAACCTGAACAGAGTTGGAATTCTACTATTAATAAAATTCTTCAACAAATTCTATATTCTGATAGCACCTTGGTGCATCTTCGGCCTTGTCTCTTCATTCCCACTGCCCCAGACTTGAATCTAGCTTGAGTCTGCTGTCTGCAGGAACTTCTTAACTGGTCTCCGTGCTTCCACGATCCTACACTAAACTTGTTTACCATTTGCAGCCCTCCTTCTCTGCTAAAGTTTCTGCCATAGAACTTGCTTCCTCTAGGAATCAAGTCAAGTTCCTTCACTTGTCATGTGACCCTCCTTGATATTTAGAAACACATTGTTTTGCCACTAGCCTCTCCTCAACGATCAACCTTCCACATAGGCAAGTGGCATCATTTCTGTCTTTTCATTTTCTGCAACTAAATATTCTCCCTGAACACAAGCCCAAATATTGCAGTTACTTCAAGTCCAAATTGAGCCCTTCATCCGTGTTAAAATCATATAAGTAAACTTCCTTAATTAACTACTCTTTTTCCTTTCTGTAATATCTGCTGCTGCTGCTAAGTCGCTTCAGTTGTGTCTGACTCTCTGTGACCCCATAGACGACAGCCCACCAGGCTCCCTGTCCCTGGGATTCTCCAGGCAAGAACACTGGAGTGGGTTGCCATTTCCTTCTCCAGTGCATGAAAGTGAAAAGTGAAAGGAAAGTCGCTCAGTCGTGTCCGACTCTTTGCGACCCCATGGACTGCAGCTCACCAGGCTCCTCTGTCCATGGGATTTTCCAGACAAGGGTATTGGAGTGGAGTGCCATTGCCTTCTCCTATTGTAATATCTACAATACATATATTCACTAAATTGTGAATGTAAGAACTTGAAGACATCCCAAAATCTTTTGGCCCAACTGCCGCATCAGATAAATAAACTGAGTCTTCTTGAATTAAATTGACTTTGCCATCTACTCTGTGCACTTTTACTTTTTATCTGACCCTCTGATGATTGCTAAGCGTGCTTTGCTCCCTGCATTAGACTGAAAACTCTTCAACTTTGCCTGCCACTTCTTGGGAACTTCTTTGATGCCCAGTACACTACTGAACTGAATGCAAACTGAATTAAGTTGCATTTTTAAAATACACTTGGGCTCATTCTTTCAAGAAACTTCATTCTATATTATTTGAGGATTTACGTACCCAATTTCTAATTTATTTTCTTTCCAAATTTGGATTTCCATGTATTGCCGGGAGCCAGCACGGGAGATCCCACCCATGACAAGGTCGTATGGAGAGGCCTGATAGGCAAGGTGAGTTGGGTCTCAGTGGTTCCCCCTGGATTTTCCTAAGCATCCACCCCCAAAACCAGAGTCTGCCTGCTTTACTGTGTTATGCTTTCCACCTACTCTTCTGACATTGACAGGGGGCTGTCCCCCCACCACCTTTTCTGGAAAAAATTAAATTAGAGCTTTTAGATAATAAATCTCCTGGGCATAATAAGAGTGTTTCAATCCAAAAACCCCTCTGATGACTTTCTAGCCTGCCTGCCGACTCTTACAGCTCTGCATGTGATTGTTTGTGGCCTCCCAACCGTGAGAGGCACAGGAAGCTTAAAACATCCTAGGAATGTAGAGGCTTCCAAGGAGTCAAAATCATTAGAACAGGACTGATTAAAGGTTTCATTTGTTGAATCAATACTTGCTGCCAAATTTTCATATCTTTTATCTGTAGATATAGTTGGTATATAGAAAAAACAGGTAGTAGACCTGGTATTAGCAACATGAGATCTTTGAGTTAAGTACTTTCTTTGTTATAACCCACTGCACCTTTGTTCTACAGGAATGTAACTTTATTTAGTACTTTGAGGATGACGCAAAGTAAAGAAAAACACTTCTAGGGAAAAAGAGTTTTCTGGTTGATAGACATTTATCTAGGAAGAGAGCCATAAAAATGTTAACAGGCCTCTTGGCCAGAAGATAATGTAAACCACCTGAGACCTTTTGTATATAGGAAGGTATGCAAAAAGAAAGCCTGGTCTCAATGAGGGTCAGGACTGCTGCCCCCTGCACAACTCTGCATATTCCATTATTTCTTTATGTACAACTTGGGATATATAAGCTGATTTTGAAAATAAAGTCTAGAGTCTTGCACCGATGCTGGGCTCCCCCATGTTGTTCTTTTCTCCCCTTTTCCAGCTGAATTCCCATCTGGAACAGGGAGGCTCACCACATCTACTTACTGGCCCTGGCTTCTAAGATCCATGCAAAAGTGAGCCTAAGGCAGAGGACCCTTTGATATTCAAGTGGGCGCTGGTGGCTAACGTAGGTGGTGCAAACTTCGTGTCTTGAAGTTTTATTAGTTTTCCCCATAAACCAAGTTATTCAGCATCATTTCTCCACCAATATTTCCTACTGCACTATCCATTTCTAATCTCTCTATATATCTATAATTAAATAAGTTTTTTCCTAGGATGCCAACTTCGTCCCCACTTTGAATTCCCTGGATCCACAGGGGCTGGACCCTGGAAATGTATCTTATTTTTACCAAGTGGGTACCACAGGTCAAAACAGGTTGAGAATATACTCATAATAAAAGGCAGGTTTCCCACTGCTGCTAAAAATTTGCTGAAATATTCCCAGTTCAGAAAGGGCAAAAAGGCACGAGTTACCACTCAGTTCACTGCCTCTAAACATAAATCATATCCCTGTGAATCTTTAGAATTTCATGTTCTGCCACCGTGAAGCTTCTCAGCATAGCAGCATCATACTTCCTTTCCCATGAGTGTTTACATGTAATAGAAACAGCTATCAAGAATTCCTTATCGCCTAGAAGGTTGAAAAGGGAATGAGATCCTCTGAGGATCACTGATAAAAGTGAATTTTAAAAATAAGCAAAATAATGTGAGATGTTTTATAGATGCTCTCCTACATGTAATAGGACAACCATATGCCATGTTATTCTTCAAGTCTTAATGACTCATTAAAACCATTATACCACTTTTTTGTCAATTTTGGGACAAAACTATTTGAAATTCTATTCCATCTATATTACCTGGGATAATGAAAATAATCATCTCCTAGTCCCAGATTTTGTATTATAGAGAAAATTATTTATTACTGATTTATTCATGTCACATCTTAGACTGTTTTTTTAATCAATTTAATTATATAAGAGATACTTTAAACCAAGTCATTTCTCTCTTTTGGTACATAGTCATAGCCAGCCACAACAGTAAATGTCACTTCCTAGACCAACAGCTCACACATGTTCAATACAAATGTTATAAATAAGTACATAAAGTTTTAGAGTGTTTAATAAAAGCTTAATTGTTTGCGGACATGCTTGTTTCCAATTTCTTGGTGCAATTCATTTCCAGAGTTATCTGGACACATGTGGAAATGCTGCCCTTTAAACACTGCCAAATTTTTACATCCCCTGAACATAACTTGTCTGAGCTGTTTAGGAAGAAAAAAGTCCCATAAATTAAGATGACATTAAGGGGAAAAAATCAGCTTCGTGCAACAAGAAAACAATTTGTTCTTTCCACTGAAAGATCCTAAGCAAACAGGCAAAGATAAAGTTCTAGAGAATGAAAATATTGTTTAAAAGTTGCCCTCTTTGAAATAATGTTTAAACAAATTTCAACATCAGTAAAACTTGGCTGGTGTGAAGATTGTGCAAAGATGTGGTTCTTTATACTGTGGTTGAGATTTTGTTATTGTTCAGTCATTCCCACATTTTTGCACCCCCATAAACTACAGCATGCCAGGCTTCCCTGTCCTTCACCATCTCCTGGAGCTTGCTCAAACTCATGTCCTTTGAGTCGGTATGCCATCCAACCATCTCATCCTCTGTAGTCCCCATTTCCTCCTGCTTTCAATCTTTTCCAGCATCAAAGTATTTTCCAACGAGTTTGCTCTTTGCATCAGGTGACCAAAGTATTGGAATTTCAGCTTCAGCAACAGATTCTCCAATTAATATTCAAGACTGATTTATTTTAGGATTGACTGGTTTGATCTCTTTGCAGTCCAAGGGACTCTCAAGTCTTTTCCAGCATCACTGTTCAAAAGAATCAGTTCTTTGGCACTCTGCCTTTTTTATCATCCAACTCTCACATCCATACATGACCACTGGAAAAGTCGTAGCTTTGACCATATGGACCTTTGCTGACAAAGTAATGTCTTTGTTTTTTAACATGCTGTCTAGGTTGGTCATAGCTTTTCTTCCAAGAAGCAGGCGTCTTTTAATTTCATGGCTGCAGTCATCAACCACAGTGATTTTTGGAGCCCAAGAAAATAAAGTCTGTTGCTGTTTCCATTAAGATTTATAGATCTTAAAACCTTAAAGGTATTGAATACTCAATTAGAATAAACTGGAAGTTTGCAGGTCACAGTAAAAAGTGGGTAAAACTTCACTTACCTGGTCTTCTCTCCACAATGGAGCACATGGTTTAGACTCAATTCAGCAGCCTCACTACTCAAATCAGGTTAAAATCTGAGCAGATCAAACCAGGGAAATGATGCCCTCTTCAATTTGGCTTAGAATTGGAGGCACTATGGTTCAGCAACATATAAGTCTTGATCAATGAGAGAAAATGGCATCACACTTCTACAACAATGTGCTTCCAGAGTAAAATGTGAAGACTAACTTAAGAGGAAAATGTGGTAGATGCTGTCTCATAGGATAGGGCAATGAGGAGCCAGAAGAACATGTGTATTTCAGCTGATCTTGTTGTCTCAAAATTTTACTTAGGATTTGAAAAATATTCAAATGTTCAAGGAATCAAATGGTTAGGTGAAAGGGTCATTTTAAAACTGTAAACTTTATCACCATATATGGACCAAATAGTTTTCTGGGAAGAGGGGGCTGATTAGGCTTTTGTGTCTCTCATATGTATTACTTCGTTGAAGATACTGTTATTTTGATTAAGTGTCAAAAATCAATGAGAAAAAGCATAAGCAAACTAGCTATATACACATAGCTGTGTCAGTTAGGTCTGTGATAACAAAACACCACAGACTGAAGGACTTAAGCAACAGAAAATGGCTTTCTCAGTTCTGGAGGCTAGAAGTCTAAGATCCAGGTGTCCTCAAGTTTGGTTTCTTCCAAGGCCTCACTTCTTGGCTGGCAGATGGATACTTTCTCAGTCTTGTCTTTCCTCTGTTGATAGGTTGTCTATGATCAAATCTCCTCTTCTTATAAACACACCAGTCATATTGGATTAGAGCCCACCCAATCCAATAACTGGATTTTACCTTAACTATTTCTATAAAGATTCCTACTCTAAATAGTCACGTTCTCAGGTTTTGGGGTTAGGACTTCAAAACATAAATGTGGGAATGGGGGAGGGGGCACTATTCACCCCATAACAATAGCTATGTATGAAAATTGAAATAGAGACTTGAGGTAGTTCAAATGGATAATTTGAGTCATATTCATTTTTACTTGCTGCTTCACAATAATTGAGGCAAATATTTTGGTTAAGAGTTTAAGTTATCCTGTAGTAACTTAAACTAGCACATTCTTTTTTTCACTAGTACATTCCTTCCAGCCCTCTCTTTGACTGTTACATTCATTTTTGTGCTATACAAGAAATGTACACTTCTTGACACTAAAACTATGTAAATGCCCTTAGATAACTAGAATCTTGATTTTTAAATCTGAAGAGTGCAACCTATGAGTAAGACATGAAACCACTTAGTGGGTGGCAACTATTGCTTCAGTAAGAGACTAAAATTATTACAGTATATAAAATAGTAAAATAACCAGATGTAGAAGTATTGTCGGGAATATAGCAGAGTAAGAATTTCTGAAAATTATTTGCTCCATAATAGTAGTTTTTAAAATAGCAAAATTGTCACAATCAACTTTTTTATAACTCTGGAAACTAAACAAAGGCTTTTGGCAAGCCAAGGATCTGGCTGAATCTCTGTAAAAGCAATTAAGTTTGCGGCTTTTTAGCTTACCCTATTCTTAGCCTTCTGCCCCCTTCTGTAGTAGATTCACATGCCAACAGCCAGAATCATAGCGAATCCAGTACACTGGCCACTACTGGCAGGGACCCAAGTGAAGTCGCTCAATCGTGCCTGACTCTTTGCAACGCCATAGACTGTAGCCTACCAGGCGTCTCCATCCATGGGATTTTCCAGGCAAGAATACTGGAGTGGGTTGCCATTTCCTTCTCCAGGAGATCTTCTTGACCCAGGGATTGAACCTGGGTCTCCACATTATAAGCAGACGCTTTACCATCTGAACAACCAGGGAAGACTTCCCTGGTGACTTCCCTGGAAGGGGCCGAAGAAGGGTGGAATTCCTCCAAACCACTTCCCAGAGTGTTGTCATTGTTTGACTCTTCTGATGGATCCTTGGAAGAATCTACTCACAAGACTGGCTTTTTGTTACCTGGTTGAATCTTGCCTAGTAGAAATAGGTGACTGTTAAAAACAATCAGAAGCCATTATTGAACAGCAATCCCTGGATCAAGAGGATCCCCTGGAAAAAGGAAATTGCAACCCACTCCAGTACTTTTGCCTGGAAAATCCCGTGGTGGAGGAGCTTGGTAGGCTATGGTACATGGGACTGCAAAGAGTCAGACATGACTAAGCAACTTCACTTTCACTTTTTTTTTTTTTTTTAAAGAATGCCTGACACTGTAGATTACAACTGGGTAAACAATCAGTTCAGTTTAGTTCAGTTCACTCAGACTCAGATCCATCAAGTCCATGATGCCATTCAGCCATCTCATCCTCGGTCATCCCCTTCTCCTCCTGCCCCCAATCCCTCCCAGCATCAGAGTCTTTTCCAATGAGTCAACTCTTCGCATGAGGTGGCCAAAGTACTGGAGTTTCAGCTTTAGCATCATTCCTTCCAAAGAAAACCCAGGGTTAATCTCCTTCAGAATGGACTGGTTGGATCTCCTTGCAGTCCAAGGGACTCTCAAGAGTCTTCTCAAACACCACAGTTCAAAAGCATCAATTCTTCAGTGCTCAGCCTTCTTCACAGTCCAACTCTCACATCCATACATGACCACAGGAAAAACCATAGCCTTGACTAGACGGATCTTTGCTGGCAAAGTAATGTCTCTGCTTTTGAATATGCTGTCTAGGTTGGTCATAACTTTTCTCCCAAGGAGTAAGCGCCTTTAATTTCATGGCTGCAGTCACCATCTGCAGTGATTCTGGAGCCAAAAAAAAAATAAAGTCTGACACTGTTTCCACTGTTTCCCCATCTATTTCCCATGAAGTGATGGGACCGGATGCCATGAACTTCGTTTTCTGAATGTTGAGCTTTAAGCCAACTTTTTCACTCTCTTCTTTCACCTTCATCAAGAGGCCCTTTAGCTCCTCTTCACTTTCTGCCATAAGGGTGGTGTCATCTGCATATCTGAGGTTATTGATATTTCTCCGGGCAGTCTTGATTCCAGCTTGTATTTCTTCCAGCCCAGGGTTTCTCATAATGTACTCTGCATAGAAGTTAAATAAGCAGGGTGACAATATATAGCCTTGACATACTCCTTTTCCTATTTGGAACCAGTCTGTTGTTCCATGGCCAGTTCTAACTGTTGCTTCCTGACCTGCACAGATTTCTCAAGAGGCAAGTTAGGTGGTCTGGTATTCCCATCTCTTTCAGAATTTTCCACAGTTTATTGTGATCCACACAGTCAAAGGCTTTGGCATAGTCAATAAAGCAGAAATAGATGTTTTTCTGGAACTCCCTTGCTTTTTCGATGATCCAGCAGATGTTGGTAATTTGATCTCTGGTTCCTCTGCCTTTTCTAAAACCAGCCTGAACATAAGGAAGTTCACGGTTCACGTATTGCTAAAGCCTGGCTTGGAGAATTTTGAGCATTACTTTGCTAGCGTGAGATGAGTGCAATTGTACGGTAGTTTGAGCATTCTTTGGCATTGCTTTTCTTGGAATTGGAATGAACACGGACCTTTTCAAGTCCTGTGGCCACTGCTGAGTTTTCCAAATTTGCTGGCATATTAACTGCAGCACTTTCACGGCATTGTCTTTCAGGATTTGAAACAGCTCCACTGGAATTCCATCACCTCCACTAGCTTTGTTTGTAGTGATGCTTTCTAAGGCCCACTTGACTTCACATTCCAAGATGTCTCGCTCTAGATGAGTGATCACATCATCATGATTATCTGGGTCATGAAGATCTTTTTGTACAGTTCTTCTGTGTATTCTTGCCACCTGTTCTTAATATCTTCTGCTTCAGTTAGGTCCATACCATTTCTGTCCTTTATTGAGCCCATCTTTGCATGAAATGTTCCCTTGATATCTCTAATTTTCTTGAAAAGATCTCTAGTCTTTCCCATTCTGTTCTTTTCCTCTATTTCTTTGCACTGATCGCTGAAGAAAGCTTTCTTATCTCTTCTTGCTATTCTCTGGAACTCTGCATTCAGATGCTTATGTCTTTCCTTTTCTCCTTGGCTTTTCACCTCTCTTCTTTTTACAGCTATTTGTAAGGCCTCCCCAGACAGCCATTTTGCTTTTTGCATTTCTTTTCCATGGGGATGGTCTTGAGCCCTGTCTTCTGTACAATGTCACGAACCTCATTCCATAGTTCATCAGGCACTCTATCTATCAGATCTAGGCCCTTTAATCTATTTCTCACTTCCACTGTATAATCATAAGGGATTTGATTTAGGTCATACCTGAATGGTCTAGCGGTTTTCCCTACTTTCTTAAATTTCAGTCTGAATTTGGCAATAAGGAGTTCATGATCTGAACCACAGTCAGCTCCTGGTCTTGTTGTTGTTGACTGTATAGAGCTTCTCCATCTTTGGCTGCATATAATATGATCAATCTGATTTCGGTGTTGACCATCTTGTGATGTCCATCTGTAGAGTCTTCTCTTGTGTTGTTGGAAGAGGGTGTTTGCTATGACCAGTGCATTTTCTTGGGAAAACTCGATTAGTCTTTGCCCTGCTTCATTCTGCATTCCAAGGCCAAATTTGCCTTTTACTCCAGGTGTTTCTTGACTTCCTACTTTAGCATTCCAGTCCCCTATAATGAAAAGGACATCTTTTTTGGGTGTTAGTTCTAAAAGGTCTTGTAGGTCTTCACAAAACCGTTCAACTTCAGCTTCTTCAGCATTACTGGTTGGAGCATAGACTTGGATAACTGTGATGGTTATCCAATGGTTTGCCTTGGAAATGAACAGAGATCATTCTGTCGTTTTTGAGACTGCATCCAAGTACTGCATTTCAGACTCTTTTGTTGACCATGATGGCTACTCCATTTCTTCTGAGGAATTCCTGCCCGCAGTAGTAGATGTAATAGTCATCTGAGTTAATTTCACCCTTTTCCAGTCCATTTTAGTTCACTGATTCCTGGAATGTACATCCACCCTTGCCATCTCTTGTTTGACCACTTCCAATTTGCTTTGATTCATGGACCTGACATTCCAGGTTCCTATGCAATATTGCTCTTTACGGCATCGGATCTTGCTTCTATCACCAGTCACATGCACAACTGGGTATTGTTTTGCTTTGTCTCCATCCCTTCATTCTTTCTGGAGTTATTTTGCCACTGATCTCCAGTAGCATATTGGGCACCTACTGACCTGGGGAGTTTCTCTTTCAGTACCCTATCATTTTGCCTTTTCATGCTAGGCTAACCAAAAGGCTTATAAGGAGAAGTAAAGAAGTGAAGTCCTTTGGAAGCTTTGGAAAGTTCTGATACATTTCTAGGACTCTAGAAGGCCACATGTGCATTGGTCCAAGACTCGGAACACGCTCAGGGAAAAACCTGAGGAAGGTTCTCAGCTCTTACCTCTACTGACCTGGGGTCTCGGCATAAACAGAAAGTTGCATGTCACAACACATACAGGCCTTCTACAGAAAACACTGAGTTATACGTTTTAAAAAGGTTGATTTCATGGTATATGAATTAGATGTCAATTTTTTAAAATACATTGGTTATTTATCTGAAATTTGAAAAAGAAATGTAGGCAATATGGACAAAAATGTTGACTGAAAGACGCCATATGCTCTATTCACAGGAAATTCAAAAATAGGCAACATTATTTTATGTTGTTAAGGCTCTAGATAGCTGTTATCTCTTTGGAGATTTAATATTAAGTCAAATAAAGACTTTACTTTTTTGTTGATATCTTCTATTATAGTATACATACATTTGACATTGACTTGGGATGTATGCATGTATTATTTTCTTTTCTATTTGTAAAATCCTAGATCCTGGTAATTATTATTTTATTTTGCAAAATGCATGGCATAGTAGTTTGCACTTAATGCACAAAAGGAAAAAACAAATTAAGAAATGAATTAATGTAGTGGCCTCTGAAATATATTTCTTAGAAATTCAAACCATATATATAATAAATAAAAATCTAATATTTAGGTACAAATAAAGCTCATCAAACAATATGGAAGCAAAACAAAGGAATATGTGTGTGTTTGTATACATGCATGTATGTATTTATATATACAAGTTACTGAATCTATTGATCATGTATTTGGAAATTTAAAGCTATCATCCATTAGCAGGTCATTGTGATTATTGATTCAGAGCTCAAATATCCCCTTTTCCATTCTGTACCTCAAATACGGGGTGTCAAACCAAGTTACTATTTCACTAATGTCAGGCAGAACTAGAGAAAATCAATAAGAAAATAAATATTTCACCCCAGAACCAGAGCAAAGGATTTTGACTGTTCAGTGGAATGAAGCAAGCCTTTATCATCTCTTGGCTTAGAGATACTCAGGAAATTTTGGAAATAGAGCTGAACCATGCACCTAAATCAAGCAATTTTCCTTGACTTGTGTGTTCTCAAAACACAGTAAAAGCAAAATCTGTCCCTCTCTAATTGAATCCTTTAAGCGATGTTTTTGATGGAGAATCACAGAATCCAGATAGGAATAAAATATGTATTTGTTCAGAGCTGTGCCTGTCATAGACATCTCACAGGCTGGCAGTTCCAACTCTGTCAGCTCTGCTGTTGGTTACTGCTTCTCTTCGCTGATTGACCGTAATTGATTGACCAGTGGGTGGTGAACAGCAGGTGGGTGAGACCACACAGCCTTAACAGCAGTACGGAAGCACTTCAGACATTTTTCAAGGCCTCAAGTTGTCTGGTGTTTATTTTCTTTCAAAATTTCACATGTAACTGCTCAATCTTAACTGTAAGAAGAGCAACTCCTTTTGAAAAGCAGAATTCTTACCAAATCTGTACCTAGTTAAAATCCCATGTATTACCAAATCCTCATGTATTATAATCTTCTCCATGCCTTAATGTAAGCATCTTAAGGTGTGTGAATCTACTACTTAGCTGTTCTTTTCCATTAATTCTGAGATTCTGGGCAAATAATAATAGAACAGCATTCCCCATCTTCAATATGTCACTTTCACAGTCATAAATTCTATACTTTAGAAAAGGTGAGATTTGACTTTCATAAATGTCCTTGATCACACTACTGTGGCTCTGAACCTTATATTCTTCAGACTTACATTCTGTCTTCATTGTCAGTCAAGTTGGGCTACAGCAGATATACAAATGCAGCTGGCTTTGCACTGTTAGAATCAAATTTGCATTTACCTTGAGTTTTAACCATCGTCTCATTTGCAAATCAATGAAACAAACTTCAGGTTTTGGTTCAACCAAAGGTCTTTGTCAAACAGCAAGGCTGAGATTGCTGACACCGTCTATTCCAGCTCTGAAGATTCCTCAGCTGCACAACTACCACTGCTTTGCCTTCAGCCAGAGCTGTGGGGTTTATGGCCCTGTTGTTATCATCACATACCCAAGGCAACTTTTGGGCTGCTTGTTTCAACCTTACCTCTCACCACCTGCCTTATTAACAGGTATGACAAGGAGGGACCCTGACTACACTCTAACCCAGTCCTTACCTGTGACTTTAGCAAGAGCATTTGCAACAACTTCCCAGGAGGCCCTTCTTTCCCCTGAACCCAACCTTCAGGGTTTTGTCCTTTCTCTACCAAAAAGCCATATGTCTTTGAATATCCTATCCTTGTCATCAAAACTATTGAGCCTAAGATTTTATTTTACCCTCCTTACAAGCTAATAGGTTAGTTTGTTACTATTTCAAGGACACTGCAACAAGACACAAGACTCTTAGGTCAGAGACAAAAGACTTTATTACTCAGAGCACAGCAAGTGGCATGAACATCAGCTTGTTTGCTTTGGTTCCTCCTAATGCCAAGTTCCCGGGAGAAGATGCAGAGGGCCCAGATGAATTGCTGCTTATACAGGCTGGGTTTGCATTACACTTGAGGAATATTTGAAGGAAACTGATTTTAAAGCAAGCAGTAAGAAGCCTGCTTTTTGTCCTGAAGGGAAATTCCACTTCTGTCCTTCCTCAAGGTTATTCATTATATTCTGCCAAGAAATGTAAAGAATGATCTTGCAATCTGGATACACTCAGTAAGAACTAATGTTGTTGTTGTTCAGTCGCTCAGTCGTGTCTGACTCTTTGTGACCCCATGGACTGCAGCACGCCAGGCTTCCCCGTCCTTCACCATTTCCCAGAGCTTGCTCAAACTCATGTCCACTGTGAGGTGAGGTGAAGTCGCTCAGTCGTGTCTGACTCTTTGCGACCCTGTGGACTGTAACCTACTAGGCTTCTCTGTCCATGGGATTCTCCAGGCAAGAATACTGGAGTGGACTGCCATTTCCTTCTCCATTGTAGAGCCATTCAAAGACCATGACAATTGCCTCTGCCAAGACTCTCGAGAGTCCCTTGGACTGCAAAGAGATCCAACCAGTCCATTCTGAGGAGATCAACTCTGGGATTTCTTTGGAAGGAATGATGCTAAAGCTGAAACTCCAGTACGTTGGCCACCTCATGCAAAGAGTTGACTCATTGGAAAAGACTTTGATGCTGGGAGGGATTGGGGGCAGGAGGAGAAGGGGACGACAGAGGATGAGATGGCTGGATGGCATCATGGACTTGATGGACATGAATCTGAGTGAACTCTGGGAGCTGGTGATGGACAGGGAGGCCTTATGTGCTGAGATTCATGGGGTCTCAAAGAGTCGGACACGATTGAGCAGCTGAACTGAACTGGACTGAACATTAACATATTGGACCACTTATTCCACACTGGATACTCTGCTAAGTACTTTTTCTGTGTTGTCTCATTTAATCCACATGACAACTTGGTGAGTAAAATATTAGTAATATTAATGGATGAGAAAATTTATATTCACAAGCTCTAACAGGCCAAAATTGCCTAACTGTAAGAGGAAAATCAAACATTCAAATCCAGTTCTCAAACCAAGACTCATTCTCTTTTCCACTGTGTTATAATGTCTCTCATATATTGGACTCAGGATATTGCAATGTTCCTCAGAGTATTTTAACAGATATAGACTTATCAGGGCTGTACACGTACATAAAGACATTTTAATAATAACTAACAAGCTTAAATACAAATATTGCAAGGGAAGAATGCATTTCTCATGAAATTACCTTAAGTAATGTTGGTAGTGGTTGCCTTCTCTGTGTGGATGCTGCTAAATTGTCCCTGTTGCATCTGAAAAGATAACTATTTACCTTGGTTTCCACCAACGGTCTAGTTTATACCTGTTGTTCCAATGTATTTATTAACAGTGCTCCCAAGGAATACAAAAGCAATTATCCTCCATGGTTTTTATTGTGATGGTGTTTTTCTTCAGAAATTATTGAAAAAATAAGAGCATGGGGCTAATTGAATTTTTATATATTAAAGGAGCATTTTCAAACTTTGTATATCAAATCAACAGGGAGGTCTAACATTTGGGTTTGTTAATGTACACACAAGCCTGTGGGAGGAGAGATGTGGTTTGATAACTATTAAAACCCATTTACACTTTTAGCAGATTAGTCCACCTGCTAACAGCAATATCCTGAGGGAAAGACTGAATAGTGTTGATGGCAGAAGGAGTAAGGACCAAAACATGGAAGACGTTTGGCTAGGATTTCAGATCTATGAGTTAAACGCCTCAGGACAGAGCCCTTAATAACAGAGGTTCCAGCATGAGGATTTAAGTTCCTGGGGAAGACTGAGAAGGATGAGTATGAGAAAACAAAACGAGATGAGGACTCAGGAAGAGAGATAAGGAATACAGTTTGCTTACTTTTCACGCTCAGGGTATTATGAGTTAATCCTCGAAAGAACGGTTGGCTCCCATTCATTTTCCTACCAACATAACATGCATAACCTAACAGTCATTCAGAATGCCAGCCCCTGTGAGTCTCATTAGGCTTACTCTGAGGAGCTACCCTCTCTAGAGATGAAATGTGTGCTATTTCAGCTCTATACTTAAAGTATCATAATATACAAGTAGGTAAATATACTGATCAATAACAGTAGGTCATAAGTTCCAAAGTATCTCGGTGTCTTCCATTTAGCTCCTGGGAAAGTCACCTGACCCTTTACCTGAATTTCCCATGGCTAAGGCAAGTCAAATCAGTTCTTTCCTACTGTTTCAGATGAGTATACATTGAATACGTTTTTAAGAACCGTGTAGGAGTTCAATGTTATAACACTGAACATATGGAATCTTCCTAGAAAAACTTCAAAATATTCCCTTATTTTAGTTTAAAAATGTGAAATTCCTCTTCAATTACTCTTGCTCTGTGCCATCTCCCTACAATGTTATCATTGTACATGGTCTGAAATTAACAGACATACTTCCTGCTGAAGCACAGATAGCTGATAAAACAGGCTTATGGACCCTAAAAAGAACAAAGCCCTATACACAAAAGACTTTTCCTTCCAAAGGCTACAAAATTCAGCTTGAAGGATTGGCAAACACCCCGTACTTCATTCAGCATACCTGTATATTATCTGAATCCATTCTGGCAAGCCAACTAAACGGTGAGACCTGCCTTCTGGAGATTAATTGTTTCCTTTTATATTCCGTATTGAAGTGTCTCTTTATAAGGTACTTTCAGAACTTCAATGTCCAATTTACACACGATATTAAAAGCAGTGGACTCACAAGTCTGAGTTGCTCTTTTTCCTCATTCTCGTGCTTATTTTCAGAAAACACAAGAATGACCAACTACTGCAAATAACCATATAATTTCCAGTTAGAGGTTCTGTAGCATTTTGTGAAAGACTTTTGCTTTCCTTGCCATTAAGCTACTTCTGTAAGGATTGTCTAAAGAAAGTACACTTCTCAGAGGAAATGATAGATAATTAATCTCCCAGGACAAAAGAATGGAGAACAATTGAGTGTCTCTTCCCAATTTTAGTTATACAGACTTTAATTTTGAAATCCAACACTATTGTAGCTGAAAATATAAGACCTTTTAAGGGAGAAACAAAAAATACACTTTGTGGTATATTTTGTTCCAGTTCACAATCATTGTGGATAATTTAAATCCTTTTATAGATTTCATAGTACCTACCATAAGGTAAGATACATGATATATATTTAATACTTAGGAAAACTTAGATTCAGATTTCAGTTCACTCTGAATTTTTTCTTAAAAAATAAAACAATGTAAATTCTAATAAGACTCAAAACTTTTGGCCCCACAAGATCAAATTAGTTTTAAGTGAGACTCGTCTTCCCACAGAAAATTCATACAAAATTGAATTGAAGTTTTGAAATAGAGCTCATGCTCTGTGCTTTGAAACTTAGTTAATGTTGTTGATAAAATATAAGTTTAGTCCCTTTTATACTTTTCTAATTATTAAACTTACCAGTATTAGTCTCTGACACGGTACTGTGAAAATTACTGCATCAGTCTATTCCACACTTTAAACCGACTGACCCAAAGTTTAAATTAATTCAAAAATTTGCTACATGCATTGTTACAAAACCAACTGGCCGCACTACTTAAATTGTGACTGAAATATGATTTCAGGTATAAATGAGAATTGGTCCTGGGAGAAATCAAATTTTAAAATGGTGGCAGAAGCATGTTGCAGGAAGATAAGAGGAACGTGGTACAAAAATGATAATGACTTCTCAGAGAATCTGTGACTTGAACATCAAAAGTTTGAGGCGTTAGGGATGAAAGGAGAATAACACTTGACCTCTATTCTCAAGACATTTGCAGATCTGTAGGCACAGGTGGGCCTTTACTAGTGTCAGACATGATGTTGATTGCTTTCATATATGCCATCTGTCACAGATACTGCCATTTGGTTCACTCAGTCACATTGCAATCCCCTTTGAGCATGCATTTCTGTACAACAAAATCTGGAAAACTAAAATCTACATTTCTTCATTCCTTTACAGTTAGGAATATGTAGGTATATAGTTGGGAGGGTTTTTTGGGCTTCATTATTTATCCTGACCATGTAGCATATAAAATCATTTCTTTTGACTTGCCAGAGCCTTTATTCCAACTAATACTCTGTATAATCTCTTCCTTGTTAAATTAGTGTATTAGTCAGGGTTCCTCCCTGGTGGTGCAGAGGTTAAAGCATCTGCCTGCAATGTGGGAGACCTGGGTTCAATCCCTGGGTCAGAAAGATCCCCTGGAGAAGGAAACGGCAACCCACTCCAGTATTCTTGCCTGGAGAATCCCATGGACGGAGGAGTTTGGTGCGCTACAGTCCACGGGTCACAAAGAGTCGAACACGACTGAGCGACTTCACTTCACTTCAGGGTTCTGCAGAGAAACAGATCCAAAAGGATATACACACACACATTTATACAGATGTATTTATATCTAGCAAGAGATAGAAAACAAAAGAAGTTTATTTTTAAGGAATTGTCTCAGGGAATTGTGGAAGCTGAAGAAAGCCAAGACTTATAGAGTCAGCCAGCAAAACAGAGACCCAGGGAAGAGTTGTGGTTCTAGTCCAAAGGCCTCCTGCTGGCTGTATCCTCCCTTCTTCTAGGGAGGTTATTCTTTTCTACTAAGCTCTTCACTTTTTGAATGAGATTCACCCACACTATGGGGAGTAATTTGCCTTATTCAAAGTCTACCGATTTAAATGTTAATTTCAACTAAAAAATATCTTCACAGAATCATCTAGAATAATGTTTGACTGAATATCTAGGTACCACGGCCTGGCCAAGTTGATATATAGAGTTAGTGTGCATTTTGTTGTCCATCATAGAAAAAGACTATAATATCACACATCTTTTTACATAATCCTCACAATAAACTTGTATGTTAAGGATTGCAATCCTTATTTTATAGATGAGGAAATCAGCTTAGGATCAGGAATGTTTTGCACTGCACAATGAAGTTAGAAGTAGCCAAAGCTGATTGGAAGCCAGAGCGTGAGATTTCAAAATGTGCTCTTTCAGTTACACCAGGACTACCAACACATTCATTTGGGAAGATGAAATGAACCACAGAGAAGAATTAATAGCTAATGCAAGAGCAAGTGCTAACCCTAAATGTAAAAGAATGCATATATCTGTATCTTTAACTTGGGTCTAGAGCAGAGTTTTATGGTAAAAGTGGAATTTAGTATGAATGTTTCATTGCACATATGCCAAGGAAAGAAGGAAAATTCCAGACAAAGGAAACCAAACAAGCAAATACAAGATATGGATATAGGCATGAATATAGGAAGACTGGTCAGGTGTCTGAGCTGACTGGAGAAGTGGAAAGGGAAAAATTTGATGCCTAGATGGGAACAGGTTCAGGGAACTTTAAAATCAATAGCCTAAGTAATCATTACAAGTTGTTGGACTGAGAAGCATCTTGATGAATGTGGTGGACAGCAGTTACCTCTATCCTAGTGATTCAGTCTTCATTTCTAGTCCTGGCACACAAAACTCAAATTTTCACCTTATCCCAAAACATGTTTTATTAACACCTCAAATCCCTCATTCCAAATGTCAACCATTTTTCTCCAAGACAGGCTCTCTTTTGAACAATGGTATTGCTATTTCTTCCAGTCTCCTGAATTACCCCTTTAATGTTTCCCTCTTTTTATCTCCTTGATCTACCATTCAACAGGGCATTATCTCTTCATTTCAGTTTTCACTTGAGAACCTGATAAGATTTAGAACACTGACATGTGCCCAGACTACAATAATAGCTTCCTAACTGACATCTCTGTTTCTAGCATAAAAGAGAGTCGTGGAAAAAAAATATGCTTATGTTCTCAGCACAGCCTGTGACTGGCTCTTCAGATTCTAAAGGTTATTTACAACTTAGGTAGTAAAAGGACCACCTCTGCTGTAAAGATTTGGCATAATTCTTAGAGAGAAGTGAGTGTATTAGATATATTTCCCAACCCCTGCCCCCAGGCAGAATTAATTATTCCCATAGGACTCTAAACTTGCCCAAAGTTAGGATATATCACATTGTTTTATAGTCAGTTATTTATATGCCTGTCTACCCCTAAAGTGTAAGTTTTTAATCCAACACCACACTACTTTTTCACCATTAAGTATGACCCTCTAAGCTGTCATCTCTTCACTTCTCTGTGGACCACATTTAGAACTCATTATCTATCATTATAATTATTCTGTTACAGCAAAAATTTCTTTCATGCCTCTTTCCCTTCATTTTTCTTTGCTAAGCTTCACTCTGGTTAAACTTACGTGTCTTTCCTTCCCATGCCTGCACCCATAGCGTTGAACTTTGCTGAAGAATAATTTAAAATCAGAAGGACTAACTGATCTCACTACAAGTGCATGAACACAAATATAATCCAGTCACTCAACACAACACAGCAGTATTTCTGTATTTTTCTTCTTTTTGTTCTGCCATTCTCCAAACTTACTATCTCACACCTCAAACTCACTCCCAAAAGTGCCATTTTCTTTCCCCTCTCTAAAATCCAGATGATAGTCTTACCTTGTGCTTAAAAAGTTTAAAGACCCAGTAGTCTCTCCTCTTATCTCCACAAATCTACCAATAATATTGCAGTTGCACAGATACTTTCTTCCTATAACTGTGTATAAACTGTCCCTGCTGGAATCCATTTATTTTCTGGATTCCAGACACCCTCTTCTTCACAAGATCTTTGTTCGTGAACTTGTTATTTCCCTAGACCATTAATTTTCTCTTTTCTCCTTTCTCTCAACTCCTTCCTTCCTTTTCAATCTGCTTATATCTATCATTTCTTATTTTAAAATAATATTTTCATTGACCCTCCTTCAATTGACACCCCACCTTTATACTCTTCATATTAAAAGTTCTGTCTCCTCTCTTCATCTTACAATCTCCAACTTACTCCAATAAGGCTTCTCCTTATACCATTCCACAGAAATAGCTCTTGATAAGGTAAACAATGACCACCATATTGTCAATGCCAACCCAATGGACAGTTCTATGTTCTTATTTCACTTGACTTCTCAAGAGCATTTAACATAACTGATTGCTTCCTTAGACACTGTTTCCTCCTTGCTTCACTGAGGGATTCTTTTCCTGTTCATTGGTCACTCCCCCAGTCTCTTGCTTCCTCCTCCTGCTTAAATCACTGAAATTTTGGTGTATTCTGGACTCACCTCTGGATAATTTTGTCTTCCCTATCTACACACTCTCTAGATGGGTTATTTTTATCCAGTACCATGATTTTAAAGTCTCATCTGGTTAACAATTTGTTTCATATCTATTAATAAATCTAGTCTTCAAACTCATTTATCTACCTTTTTAATAGCTCTATTTGGATGTTAATAGGCATCTTAAAGTTGACATTATCATGATAGAACTTATCCCTACCCTATTCACCCCTAAAGCCATGCTTCTTTTTCCAGTTCCCCCGTCTTAGTACTGACTTAGCATCTAAATATCTGTCCAAGCCAGAACTTCTGAGAAGCCGTTTTTGATTCATCTTTATTTCTACACTCCCATTTAAATCGTCAGGAAGATGTACAGACCTCCTTGAAAACATGCATATCTGTCCCCTCCCTGCATCCTCTCTTGGCCCTCCATACTCCATTTCTACAGAATGCTCAATAAAACCTTTAAAAACTACAAACCAGCTGCTCTTCAACGTTTTACCCTTCAGCTTCCCTCAAACAGAGCCAAATGCAAAATTTCTCCCTCTCCCTTCTGTCTTACCTCCTCCATTTGTCCCATAACATTTTCCCTCAACCATCATATTCCCTTCACACTTGGCTTCCTTCTGCTCAAACACAACAAATGTGTTTCTCTGTTGGAATTATCACACTGTTGCTCCCTCTGCTCTGAGTACTTCTTCCCAGTCTTCACATAACCAGTTCTTAATGGGTATTCAGATCTTGCTTCAAAAGTCACCTCCTTTGAGAGACTCTTGTGCCCATCAGTCTAAAGTAACCAGTAAATTGCTTCCTATGCAATTACCCTTTTATGATTATTTGCATAGTTATTAACATCTGATTCTTATTTAATAATTTATCTATGCATTTATTTATTCATTCTTTCATCTCTTTATTGTCCCTGTACTAGAATGTAACCTCCATGGAAGTTTTTTTCATACCTGGTCTGTTCCCTGCTATATCCCTATTGCCCAGTAAAATGAATGGCATATTATAAGAATTCAGAAATTAAGGTGAATGAATGAATAATGAGATCTATGATAGTCATTAGTGATTATGATAGAGTTGAACTTTATGGATCTTCGTAGTTGGATATGGCCATATAACTAGTTTTGCCAAACAGTTGTGATCAATAATAGCATGTGTCACTTCTGGGTCAGAACATCTCATGTCAGTGCAAAAGCCTATGTGAATATTTGGGAAATCTATCGGCCTGTCTGGAGTGAGTACAATGGTGATATAGGAGCAGAACTTCCTGCCAACTCACAATAGTCAGATACGGTGAGCAAGAAATAAACTTTTGTTGCTCTAAGTCATTGGACCTTGAGATACTATGTTACATTGCATAATCTAGGCTGTCACAATAAAAAAAGAGTTATGTTTGTATCTTCATCAGTTAGCTCAGTATAAGTATGCTATATCTAACAGAGGGATGGGGCACTGAACCTTCACATAATTGAAAATTTGTCTATAATTTTATATTCTGCCCTCCTGATCTATGGTTCCACATCCTCAGATTCAGCCCGCTATGGGTTGTGTAGTACTATCGCGCCATTTGGTGAAGACAGTCTGTGTATAAATGAATCTGCACAGTTCAAACCCATGTTGTGTGTGTGGTTTGTATGTATGTGTCTGTCTGTGTGTATATACATACACAGACACACACACACACACACACACACACATATATATCTTTTTTAGCCTGTTTCTTTATCTGTAAATTTGGAGAAGTAACCCTTATTTTTCATGGTATTTGTCAGGAGAAATGTAAACCAAAGGTAACATTTATTAAGCAATTACATGTGCCACACAGAATGCTGGCTAATATCTTGGTTTTTAATTATCTTGTTTATTTCTCACAACAGCCTTCTGAGGCCTGTTTTATTACTCTGTCTATTTTACAGGTGAAGAAACTGAGGTACAAAGAGATTAGTTAACTTGCCTAAGATCACACAGCTAGTAAGTGGTGGGGTTGAGAGCTGGAATCTAAACTTCTGCAATGTATCTCAAATTCTGTGATTTTACAAAGGATACAAATATCCAAAGCAGTTGCCCTATTTCCTGCCACACATTAGTTTCTCAAATGGTAACTATAATAGGCATTGAATTTCTAAAGAACTGTACAATCCAAAGTGTTTGCTTTATTATCTTAAAGGTTTGTCTCTTTCTCATCAGTAAAAATTGCCTAAAAGTTGTGTTTGTAGGTGAAGGGAATGAGATTTAGTATTTACCTGGTTACTTTGATCAAGGTAGACCACCACATTCAACAATTTTGGCTCTAGCTGATTTATTTTAGGAGATCTAGTATCTCTAAGTACAGGTCTTTTCTTTTTTAATCATTTAGTATACATACAGTGTATAAGTATCTACTAACTTCCCAGAAGTATGTTGAACATTGTGGGATCAAATTGGAATTAAAATTGAGAGCAAGTAAAATGACTAAAGGACAATATATATCTACCTTTTTAAATGCCATTTGATACAGATAGTAAATCTCATGAAACTTTAGAGGAGAAAGATCATTGGATTGTGTTATTAGAAGCTTGTTTAGATGTCTGTAACTTTGTACAATTGTGTCACCATTAAGTTAATGTGGAAATCAAAAATCTTTTAAAAGAATTCTACCTGATCATTAAAAGGATTCTAAATAAAATCCTTCATGATGTGAATTAAAATCCAACTTCTAGACAAACACAGATTTGAAAAATATTGTTAGAAAAAATATAACTATATATACTACAGTCTTTACTTGCCTGAGGTATAACTATAAGAATTTCATTCAACATAAATTCTGAATTTTAAAACATAAGTAATCCTAATCACAGATTCCCTAGTATAGCCAGATAAATGTCTGGAAAAGATGAAATAAATTGAGGAAATTCAAGGGAAAGGAACTGTGTGATGACATAATGTTGAGTAGTTAGCAACATAAATATATTGTAATTGAATCGGACAAAGATCACTCCTGCTGTTGAACCATATGGAAGACACCTAAGGAAAGAATTGCTACGGGTGGTGTTTATCTTAACTACATAAACCCAGCTGTGCCATATATGTTAACACTGACTCTTGAAAACATGGTTGCCAAATTTCAAACAAAAGTAGGACAGTTGCTTGCAAGAACTTTATTACACATTTTTATGGAAGATTGTCATATATATAAACTTCTGAGAACCTAGCTGAAAATATGAGTGAATTTGAAGTCAGTCTCCCATTTTTATTAAAGAGTGAATTTTATTGGAACAAGCAACATGAGATTAGGCTTGTGGCATAAGGTTACAGATGTAGGTGAAGATGAACAAAAATTATAAAGCAAAGAAAGAAGGAAGGAGAAATGAAGGAAAAAGAAAGATAACTGGAAATAAATATGGCATTTGATAAGTAGTTTGTTATTAACCATTCTTATATGTCTTAATTTTATTACTCAGAAGTGTTCAAATCACTGTACCAGTTTCTCAAACTTGAAAAAAACTGTATATTCTTTTTATAGGGTTTGGGGAGTTAATTCTCAGCACCTCAGAGAATAAGTCTTCCTCCCCCACCTTTTCTTCCCATAATACTTTGTAATGACTCATTCTCCAGTTCAAGAATGCTCTGAAAATACGGTTTATGCATATGAAAACCTGGTATGAAAGTTTAGAAACAGGAAGATATTTCAATAGTTAAAACATTCTAAAGTGTGAGGTCTCCTTTGGAATTTCTTTAAATGGTGACAGAGAGGAATTTAACTAAAAATGTTAAGTACACATCGAAGACTAAAGTAGCAATGTAACCAGTAACTAGTATAATATTGTAATTATTAACATAATATTGAATCAGATCTATCTGTCAAGATAGGGGACCTTGACTACAGGGACAAAGGTAGATATCCCATAAACATATGGAGGTGATGGGGCCCTAGATAGATGCCTTTTTTTAATTCAACTTCTAGCCATCATTACTGATGAAATAAGTAAAATAAATAAATAAATAAAATGTTTGAACAAACAATTATTCTACTGCTTGGCTTATGAACCCAGGAAGTTTCACTGATTATCTCTGCCACACAGGGAAGGTTCCATTCTTTATCAACCTAAACAAAACTAAGAACCAGGAGAGAAAATTATGCTTATTTTGGGAAAATAGAAAAAGAAACAACAGAATACCTTTACAAAAATCAAAACTTTGTTCTTCCCTTGCCCCTACATGGGTATAAGTGACTTTTAGGAAGAAAGTTAATAGATCTTAATAACAATTTTAAATTCAACTACAAAGCCAAAACTTAGAAGAAATGCTTTAGACTGCCTTAGGCTACTTAAGAAAGTTACTACTGAATTTCTCTGAAGAACCAATGACTTATTTCTGATATCTGAGGAAAAGCAATGTACTAGTTACATAATCACATGAGTAAGACTGATTTCCTGTGATGACACAGTAGTTAAATAAATTCTTTGAGATCTCTCACATAAAGTTCTATGTGAGGCTTAGGTCCCAAACTCTGGTCCTCAGTAGCATCGCTATTTGAATGAACTGTCTCTCTACAAGCAGGCAGCTTTCCATCAATTAAAGTGCTCTGAAAGAAGAAAATACAAAGTCTAGGCCAAATCTTTCATTTCCCATGGGAAATTTCCTTGGTGAAAGCAGAACTGGTTGATGATTAAGTTCATGTCTAAATATCACTTGTGCCTGGAAGCATCATAGAAAATTCCATTACAGCAAGCCCAAATATCAATGTGGCCACCACAGAAAGCTGCCAGTTAAAAGTCCTGTAATGTCTCCCACTTAACAACTTTTCTCCCCAGAGGAAAAAAGTACTTTCTATATGCTCTACCCTGTGGTTCCTGAGCAAGGATTAGTGTCACAGAGGTTTCAGAGTTTCTATTGATTTCTTGAATGGAAATAACAGATGTTGTTAATGAACCTCCATGTGGCTATACAGGCAAAGTAACCTCACAGCGGCTCCCTGAGGGTGTAAGCTTTTCTAGTCTGGAGTTAACTTAAATGTGCCTATCAATAGCAACAGGGTGCCACAGTTTAAAATTTACCTCTGGGGGAAATTTTTATCTGTTAGGAAAAATATTCACTTCCAAACATGGTTAACACCCTCAAAACAAGGATAAGGAGTGTTAATGAAGATTTTTTTTTAATCTATACAATAGAATATATATATGTGAACATAATAACATCCAAGGAGAAGACAAATAAGCATGTTTGTTATTGATCTGTCTCTAGAAGATAACTATCCCTGAAGTTAGCACCATTTGCTCTAAAACTCTGATGACAGCATTACCTGTGTGTGTAAAAAGATAAACATATCACTGTTAGTAGATATAAATCACTAATTCTTTGATTCAAACTACTTCAAAGTACTCAAAGTGCCAAGGTTGATCTTTTTATTTTTTTAGAACAAAGACTAAAAGCTTTTGTATGATTTAAAATCTGAAGAAAAAAAAAAAGCAAAGATGGATATCCAGTTTCAGTAAGCATAGAGGTCTAAATAGCATCAAGCCAAAGAGGACCACACCAAGACACATTGTACTTAAAATGACAAAAATTAAGGAAAAAAAACTATTAAAAAAAGCAAGGGAAAGATAACATTACTAATAAAGGGAACACCCATATGGTGCAGCTGACTTTTCAGCAGACACTCTGAAGGCCAGAAGGGAGTGAACTATATATTTGAAGTGATGAAAGGAAAGGAAAACACCTACGACAAATACTCTACCTAGCAAGGCTTTCATTCAAATTTGATGAAGAGATAAAAGGCGTACGACAAGCAAAAGCTAAAACAGTTCAGAACCATGAAGCCAGTTTTACAAGAAATAAAGGAATTTCTCCAAGCGAAAATTATAACACTATAATTAGAAACATGAAAATTGCAATAGTAAAAATGTCATCAATAAAGACAAATATACAGTAAAAGTAGAGAATCAACCACTATATAAAGCTAGTAAAAAGGTTATAGCACAAAAGTTGTAGAATCTTCTATATCCACAATAAGTAGTTAAAGGTTAAACAAGAAAAAATATGTAAAATTTGATGTCAAAAACAGTTAAGATGATGGAGGAGTAAAAATGCAGGATGGTTAAAATATATCCAGACTTAAGAGAAAGGAACTTAAAATGATTATTTATGTTAAATTATATATATGTCTCATGGTAAGCACAAAAAAATCTAGAATAGATACATAAAAATACTGCCTAGGGACAAATAAAAATGCAAAGACAGTGATTCAAAATCTGTGAGATACTCCAAAAGCAGTTCTAAGAGGGGAAGCTTATAGCAATACAAGTCTTCTTCAGGATACAAAAGAAATTTCTCTAACAATCTCACTTATACCTAAAGAAACTATAAAAAGGAAAAAAAACAAAAATGATGTTAGAAAAAGGAAAGAAATCATAAAGACAGAGCAGAAACAAATGAGATAGAGGCCAAAAACCACAAAATTTCAAAGAAACTAAGAGATAATTCTTTGAAAAGATAAACAAAATTGATAAACCTTTAGCCAGACTCATCAAGAAAAAACAGGGCCCATATCAATGAAATCAGAAGTGAAAAAGAAGAGGTTACAACTGACATCACAGAAATACAAAGGATCGTAAAGATTACTACAGACAATTATATGACAAAAAAGTGGACAACCTAGAAAAAAATTGACAAATTCTAGAATGTACAATCTCCCAAGACTGAACTAAGAAGAAATGGAAAATATGAACACACCAGTTACCCATAATGAAATTGAATCAATAATTACAAAACCTCCCAACAAACAAAAGTCCAGACCAAATGACTTTACAGGTAAATCCTGCCAACATTTAGAGAAGAGAAATCATGAATGCTTAAACTATTCCCAAAAAAACTTTCAGAGGAAGGAGCACTTAATCATTAATGAACATGAGAACATCTTCAACAAAATACTAGCAAACAGAATTCAGTAATATTTTAAGGGGATCATATACCATAATCAAGTGGCATTTATCCTAGGAACACAAGGATGCTTCAGTAGCTGCAAATCAATCAGTGTGACATACCACATTAGCAAACTAAAGAATGAAAATACTATGGAGTCACAACAGATGCAGGAAAAAACACATCTCAAGGGTTCAGTTCAGTTGTTCAGTCGTGTCCGACTCTTTGCGACCCCATGAATCACAGCACGCCAAGCCTCCCTGTTCATCACCATCTCTCGGAGTTCACTCAGACTCATGTCCATCGAGTCTGTGATGCCATCCAGCCATCTCTTCCTCGGTCGTCCCCTTCTCCTCCTGCCCCCAGTCCCTCCCAGCATCAGAGTCTTTTCCAATGAGTCAACTCTTCTCATGAGGTGGCCAAAGTACTGGAGTTTCAGCTTTAGCATCATTCCTTCCAAAGAAATCCCAGGGTTGATCTCCTTCAGAATGGACTGGTTAGATCTCCTTGCAGTCCAAGGGACTCTCAAGAGTCTTCTCCAACACCACAGTTCAAAAGCATGAATTCTTCAGTGCTCAGCCTTCTTCACAGTCCAACTCTCACATCCATACATGACCACAGGAAAAACCATAGCCTTGACTAGATGCACCTTAGTCGGCAAAGTAATGTCTCTGCTTTTGAATATACTGTCTAGGTTGGTCATAACTTTTCTTCCAAGGAGTAAGCATCTTCTGATTTCCTGGCTTCAGTCACCATCTGCAGTGATTTTGAAGCCCCCAAAATAAAGTCTGACACTGTTTCCACTATTTCCCCACCTATTTCCCATGAAGTGATGGGACTGGACGCCATGATCTTCATTTTCTGAATGTTGAGCTTTAAGCGAACTTTTTCACTCTCTTCTTTCACCTTCATCAAGAGGCCCTTTAGCTCCTCTTCACTTTCTGCCATAAGGGTGGTGTCATCTGCATATCTGAGGTTATTGATATTTCTCTGGGCAGTCTTAATTCCAGCTTGTGCTTCTTCCAGCCCAGCGTTTCTCATGATTTACTCTGCATAAAAGTTAAATAAGCAGGGTGACAGTATACAGCCTTGACGTACTCCTTTTCCTATTTGGAACCAGTCTGTTGTTCCCTGTCCAGTTCTAACTGTTGCTTCCTGACCTGCATACAGATTTCTCAAGAGGCAGGTCAGGTGGTCTGGTATTCCCATCTCTTTCAGAATTTTCCACAGTTTATTGTGATCCACACAGTCAAAGGCTTTGGCATAGTCAATAAAGCAGAAATAGATGTTTTTCTGGAACTCCCTTGCTTTTTCGATGATCCAGCAGATGGTAATTTGATCTCTGGTTCCTCTGCCTTTTCTAAAACCAGCTTGAACATCAGGGAGTTCATGGTTCACATATTGCTGAAGCCTGGCTTGGAGAATTTTGAACATTACTTTACTAGCATGTGAGATGAGTGCAATTGTGCAGTAGTTTGAGCATTCTTTGGCATTGCCTTTCATTGGGATTGGAATGAAAACTGACCTTTTCTGGTCCTGTGGCCACTGCTGAGTTTTCCAAATTTGCTGGCATATTGACTACAGCACTTTCACAGCATCATCTTTCAGGATTTGAAACAGCTCAACTGGAATTCCATCACCTCCACTAGCTTTGTTTGTAGTGATGCTTTCTAAGGCCCACTTGACTTCACATTCCAAGATGTCTGGCTCTAGATTAGTGATCAAATCGTCATGATTATCTGGGTCATGAAGATCTTTTGTACAGTTCTTCCATGTGTTCCTGCCATCTCTTCTTGATATCGTCTGCTTCTGTTAGGTCCAAACCTTTTCTGTCCTTTATTGAGCCCATCTTTGCATGAAATGTTCCCTTGATATCTCTAGTTTTCTTGAAGAGATCTCTAGTCTTTCCCATTCTGTTCTTTTCCTCTATTTCTTTTCATTGATTGCTGAAGAAGGCTTTCTTATCTCTTCTTGCTATTCTTTGGAACTCTGCATTCAGATGCTTATATCTTTCCTTTTCTCCTTGGCTTTTCACCTCTCTTCTTTTCACAGCTATTTGTAAGCACCCCCAGACAGCCATTTTGCTTTTTTGCATTTCTTTTCTATGGGGATGGTCTTGATCCCTGTCTCCTATACAGTGTCACGAACCTCATTCTATAGTTCATCAAGCACTCTATCTATCAGATCTAGGCCCTTAAATCTATTTCTCACTTCCACTGTACAATCATAAGGGATTTGATTTAGGTCATACCTGAATGGTCTAGCGGTTTTCCCTACTTTCTTAAATTTCAGTCTGAATTTGGTAATAAGGAGTTCATGATCTGAGCCACAGTCAGCTCCTGGTCTTGTTGTTGTTGACTGTATAGAGCTTCTCCATCTTTGGCTGCATAGAATATAATCAATCTGATTTTGGTGTTGACCTTCTGGTGATGTCCATGTGTAGAGTCTTCTCTTGTGTTATTGGAAGAGGATGTTTGCTATGACCAGTGCATTGTCTTGGCAAAACTCGATTAGTCTTTGCCCTGCTTCATTCCACATTCCAAGGCCAAATTTGCCTGTTACTCCAGGTGTTTCTTGACTTCCTACTTTTGCATTCCAGTCCCCTATAATGAAAAGGACATCTTTTTTGGGTGTTAGTTCTAAAAGGTCTTGTAGGTCTTCATAAAACCGTTCAACTTCAGCTTCTTCAGTGTTACTGGTTGGGGCATAGACTTGGATAACTGTGATATTGAATGGTTTTCCTTGGAAATGAATAGAGATCATTTTGTCGTTTTTGAGACTGCATCCAAGTACTGCATTTCAGACTCTTTTGTTGACCATGATGGCTACTCCTTTTCTTCTGAGGGATTCCTGTGTGCAGTAGTAGATATAATGATCATCTGAGTTAAATTCATCCATTCCAGTCCATTTTAGTTCACTGATTCCTAGAATGTCAATGTTCATCCTTGCCATCTCTTGTTTGACCACTTCCAGTTTTCCTTGATTCATGGACCTGACATTCTAAGTTCCTATGCAATATTCTCTTTACAGCATCAGATCTTGCTTCTATTAGCAGTCACATGCACAGCTGGGTATTGTTTTTGCTTTGGCTCCATCCCTTCATTCTTTCTGGAGTTATTTCTCCACTGATCTCCAGTAGCATATTGGGCACCTAATGACTGCAGCCATGAAATTAGAAGACGCTTGCTCCTTGGAAGAAAAGTTATGACCAACCTAGATAGCATATTCCAAAGCAGAGACATTACTTTGCCGACTAAGGTCCCTCTAGTCAAGGCTGTGATTTTTCCACTGGTCATGTATGGATGGGAGAGTTAGACTGTGAAGAAGGCTGAGCACCAAAGAATTGATGCTTTTGAACTGTGGTGTTGGAGAAGACTCTTGAGAGTCCCTTGGACTGCAAGGAGGTCTAACCAGTCCATTCTGAAGGAGATCAACCCTAGGATTTCTTTGGAAGGAATGATGCTAAAGCTGAAACTCCAGTACTTTGGCCACCTCATGAGAAGAGTTGACTCATTGGAAAAGACTCTGATGCTGGGAGGGACTGGGGGCAGGAGGAGAAGGGGACGACCAAGGATGAGATGGCTGGATGGCATCACAGACTTGATGGACATGAGTCTGAGTGAACTCCGAGAGATGGTGTTTGGTTTGTGTTGCATATATAAGAACTCAACTGATATTTTCATAAGCAAGAAATTCTTTTCTACATTTAAATTTTATTTATTTATATTGAAAAATGATTGACTGATAATATGTTAGTTTCAGGTGTACAAATAAAATGATTCAGTTATTCATATACATTTTTATGTATCTATCTTCTTTTTCTATTCTTTTCCATTATACCTTATTACAAAATACTGAGTACATTTCCCTGTGATAAACAGTCAGTCCTTGTTATCTGTTTTATGTACAGTAGTGTATATCTGTTGATCCCATACTTCCAGTCTATCCCTTCCCACATATTTCCCCTTTGGTAGCTACGAGGTTGCTTTCTAAGTCTGTGAGTCCCTTTCTGTTTGTAAATAAGTTCATTTTATCGCTTTTTATTTTTGACATATCAGTAATATCATGTAATATTTGTCTTTGTCTGGCTTCACTTAGTATTATAATCTCTGGGTCCATCTATGTGGCTGCAAATTTCTCTCTTTGAAGTTTTCTTTAACAGGATCAAAGTTAATTACTTAGTGCATTCTATTACCCTGTGGTGGTGCAAATGGAAGAAAGAAAAACCAAATACTTCCCCCAAATATTTCTCAGTGGGTTTTTTTTTTCCATTCATCATTCAATTTTGGAGCTTTTATTTTAGCTCTTTTTTTTTTTTCATATAAAGACAAACTGTCAAGTATATGAATGTTTGAGGACACTGTCTCTCTCCTGGATTGCTTTATGGCAAATTAAAAGTAAACATAACAACTTTCATATTTCATTTCCCAAAGTAACAGGTCACAGTTCTATGTTTTCTATGGTGCCTACAGTTAATATATATATACATATTTTTGTTTTAAAACAATAAGTCTGGAAAATATGTTTTCTTACGACCATTATGCTTACTATGGTTTTAATATTTTAACTAAAAGTTACACTAAAAATTGAATAGCAATTTACTTTTAAGTGTTAGGGTTTCTGCTAGTATGCAAACAGATTTTCCACATCAAAGTTAACTTTAGGTCACATATGTTTGAAAAGCAAACATTACAGTTTCAGCTCTTTATGATTCAGTTCAGCATTACTAGCAAGAAATCCAACCCACCACTGAGTATTAGCTTACTGCCTCAGCACCCCCAGTCCAGTGAAGCTTTGCTAAAATGTTCTGCATCTCTATTTTTTTACCTCTCAGCTTTTCTTTACTTTGGGATATTATTTTGGAAGATTCAATACAATATGTTCTCTAAGCTTCTTGAAAGACACAAATGTAAAAAAAAGAAAAGAAAACCATTGTACTTTATTTTAAAAATCTGACATTTTGTTTTACATTTCTTTATCATAATTAATAATGGTAGTTCACTTTTCAAAATTAAAAAAAAAAACCTTACCAAATTTATAAAGACAGCAAGGAAACTGTTTATTCATTGCAAGATGTTTTGATGAATTTACTAAAGGAGTACAATGTGCTGAGTGCTTTGGGGAGTACAGATGGGAATTTTATGTTGTTTTCCATATTGTTTCTTTATTATATAAATAAAAGATATATAAATAGTTAACTGTAAAGGTAAAAGTAATCTGATTTCTTCTGCATCTTTCCAGATGCAGTTGAATGTAAATGAAGTAAATCACAGAATCAAATGGAATCACAGAATCAAATGGAGAGATTTCTGTTTTAAATCTCCAGAGCGTTGCCCCTTGAAATTATCTGCTTCTGTGATAAGCTTACTTTCCCAATTTCAGAGACAGTTCTTATGTAAATTCTCTCTCCTCCAGTCTTGGGGTCTACTTTCTGCACTTCTCACACTGAAACTAGTACTTCATTGATGATGAAGTTATTGGATTCTAGATATCTCCCATTCCTTCTGCCAAGTCTATGCTGTAAAAGCATATGTCTTTCCTCCTGTCTAAGGCTTACTTACCTCCTTTCTTATCCTTTGGGTAAACTCTTAGAGTCTTTTGGATGCCATGCTGCCTTGACTCCTCCTTTCCCCCTTGCATCATTGATCTTCCCCTTGACTGAATTATTTCTATTAATATATGTTGCTCATCAATATTATAAAAGAGAAATCTCCCTCAGTACAACAGTGTCCACTAACTTCTGCCAATTTTTCTGATTTTCTGTATAGTTAAACTTAATTTTTTCTTCATTTTCTGATCTTCAATTCATATTTCTGTTAGAATCTTGCTTCCACTCTCAACATTCCCTGTTCAATACCAGATGATTTCTATGTTGCCAAAATTAGTGAATATTTTTCCATGTTTTCTTAGCCTCTCAGCACATTAGGCAGTCACTCCTGCTGCAAAACCAAACTTCTTTCTTCTTACTTATCAGGACTTTTCAGAGTCCTCTCTATGTGATTGTCTTTCTATGTGATTGTCTCTGTTCTCATGGATTTTTAAATTATTTACATATGATCGATTCCCTTATTTATAATTCAAGCTTTGACTCTCTCCTCTGAGTTCCCAGCTCATACCCAGTTGCCTTCCTGTTCCACTGACCTGAATCTCTAATAGACATTTCAAAGTTAATACAGCCTTAAATGATTTCTTGACTTTTACCATAAAATATTGTCTTTCCTAGCCTTTCTCTTTTGGCGCAAGCCAAAATTAAAGAAAGAGAGAAAGAATTTTGTTTGATTCCTCCTATTTATTCAGAAGGGAAAGTGAAGTCGCTCAGTCGTGTCTGACTCTTTGCGACCCCATGGACTGTAGCCTACCAGGCTCCTCCCTCCATGGGATTCTCCAGGCAAGAGTACTGGAGTGGGCTGCCATTTTCTTCTGCAGGGGATCTTCCTGACCCAGGGATCGAACCTGGATCTCCTGCATTCCAGGCAGACACTTTAACCTCTGAGCCACCAGGGAAGCCTCTATTTATTCGTGTCTACCTCCAATTCATGAGTAAGGCCAATTGATTCTACTTATTTTGGAATCAATTGGCCTTACTTATGAATCACAATGGGCCTGGGCTTCCCTGATAGCTCAGTTGGTAAAGAATCTGCCTGCAATGCAGGAGACCCAGGTTCGATTCCTAGGTCAGGAAGATCCCCTGGAGAAGGGATAGGCTACCCACATCAGTATTCTTGGGCTTCCTTTGTGGCTCAGCTGGTAAAGAATCCACCTGCAATGCAAGAGACCTGGTTTCGATCCCTGGGTTGGGAAGATCCCCTGGAGAAGGGAATGGCTACCCACTCCAGTATTCTAGCCTGGAGAAGTCCAGGGACTGTGTAGTCCATGGGGTTACAAAGAGTCGAAACGACTGAGTAACTTTCACTTTCTTTCCAAACTGTGTATGTATAATATGCCTATTTCTCTCCTTTTCCATTATTTTACTCTGAGCCAAGTTATTATCTCTTTCTTAGACCATTGATAGAGCCTCACAACTGTTCTACCTCTGCTCTAAAACTCCCCTGCAGAACAGGAAGAATAATGTTCTTCTGAATTTACTTACACAGTTCCTCTTTCTCAACACAGATCAGTGACGAAAAAGAGACATTACAAGGGGATTTCAAAGATCCTTAAAATTTTTGTTCAGACTAGCACTGACAAAGACATAGAAGTGAACAAGCTTAAGATAACCACAGATGAGGGAATGGTTCTATTTGGTTTTATCAGAAAGTATATTGGAATTAGTAGAGGTAATAAGGTCTAGGGGCTTCCCAGACGATGCTAGTGGTAAAGAACCCACCTGCCAATGCAGAAGATGTAAAAGACATGGGTTCAGTCCCTGGGTTGGGAAGATCCCTTCGAGGAAGGCATGGCAACCCACTCCAGTATTCTTGCCTGGAGAATTCCATGGACAGAGGAGCCTGGTGGGCCATGGTCCCTAGGGTCACAAAGAGTCAGATACAACTGAAGCAACTTAGCATACATGCACAATATGCTCAAGG
This sequence comes from Nanger dama, assembly GCA_917880005.1. Taxonomy (NCBI): domain Eukaryota; kingdom Metazoa; phylum Chordata; class Mammalia; order Artiodactyla; family Bovidae; genus Nanger; species Nanger dama. Next base: position 19,182,548 of record CAKJTW010000008.1, on the reverse strand, counting down.
CTGGAGCCGAATGGAGATCCCTCTGATTTGCTAGGTATTTGAAATTTGATTGGTAATTTCATTTTATGCTCAATATTGAAAAATAAATGAAGCCAGTTTCCCCTGATTGCCAGGCAAACAAACATAACAATGTATAAAATGTATAGAGAGGAGGTATTTAAAGTGATGAGCCAGCCAAATGAACTCATTATGCCTCAAGTGTCTTTATCTCATAAACCATTAAACTGGCCTTTGCTTTTGAAATTAGTAGATAGTAAAAATAAAAGTAGACATCTGTTTTTCCTATCCTTTTTTTTTTTTTTTTTAAAGGAAGATCTTATTTCTAACTGGCATAATTGAAAAATCTACTGTGACTTCTTCCTGTGCATATTTTTTCCTTTTGTGAGATACCTTTCCATTTGATTAGAAATTCTGTGGTAGATGCTATATCCTGCATTTTATCCACTCTCAATAAGTAAATATATAAATAAGCTCTCAAATAACCTTTCAATGATGTAAAACTCAACATCTTGTTTTAGAGCTCAGAATGCCTGATCAGTTTTCAAAAGTGATTATGTAGTATGCTGTGCTCTTGCTCAATCCACAATGTCTAGAAGGACAAAGGAAAGTCTAGAAGTGCGAAAAATGCGAATATCTCCCGAATTAGACTCAAAAACTTTATTGTCAGCATTGCTCCCAGGGCTTATACTCAACATACATCACTATCGACTGCCATCACCCCTACTTTCCAGATTTCAAAGATTTTCGAAAAGAAGTCATTTAACCTTAAGCTAAATATTGGGGCTAATTAATTAAGGCAGACATTCTGAATTGAACACCAGGGCATCTGTGATTGTTGCATAATGTGTGATGTAAATATATTGTGAATGAATAACTGAGTTAGGCATCAAGTCAATTCACAACTTTCGGTGTTTAGTGTTTGGGGCAGTAAAGCAATTAACACTTTAGAGGTCTGTGGCTAAGAGGTGCCCTTTGAGAGACAGGCAATCAATCGGCCTGTGCATCTGCTCAGCAATTCTAAGATTCCAATTAAACATTTCAAAGAAAGTCAATTTAATTTCAAATAACTGTATTGGTAAGACAAGGTGTACAGAAGCTGCCAGAGTCTATATATTATATGCCATGGGCTGTTTTCACAATTGGAAGAATAGATATAAAAACACTATTCTCTATAACCTCAAGTTCAGTGGAAATATGTACCCTCTCTTGCACAAGATACATTCTTTGAAGTTTAATAAGTTACAAGTTCTTTTCCAAGATGTAATTTCATTTACATCCTTCTACTCAAGCTTCATACTTCCATTTTGAAGATAGATATATATCATAAATATTTTAACTAGATGTAGTTGAAATTTCAGTTTTATGATTCCATGTTTCTATAGAAATAATGGAGGAAAAAATGGATAGCAGGTATATCAAGTAAAATATTTTTAAAAAGAATAAAAAGTAATAAATATCTAGGATTTCTCTTATGCTTAAAGCCCACTACTACCACTTTTAAAAAGTATTACATACCAAGTATTAATTTTTTAATTGTACCATCATTTTTATAATTAGAGCATAATGCTTCTTTGTAAAAATATATCCAGGATTACTTCTGAGAGCATAACCTCTCAGCAAAGATTAGAAAGAGCCCTTGCTATGATCAACCACTTAAGGATACCAACAGCAAATACTATCCTGAAGAAATGCCTGAAAATATTTTTATATATTTATTCATCAGTTCAGTTCAGTCGCTCAATCATATACTCCTGATTTCACAGTATAAAAATGTCAACTAAAATTAAACTTGATTAAAAGACACAGAGATACAGATGTGTCTAGCCACTTAAAAAGAATTCAATAAAAAGAAAAAAAAACTTATTTTTCTCATCTAAATTTCTACATGATTATATTTCTTCTAATCAGAGAATGTTATCAAGTTGGTGCAAAAGGAATTGTGGTTTTGCATTGTTGAACTTTGCCAATTGATAAATCACATTTATTTAAGAATAAATGTGGTTATGTTATATATCATTTTAATGCATGTTTCTCTTTTTTGATAATGACATTGCTTGCTGTGTATTTTATATTTTAGACTATGGAAATAATGTTGGGAAAAAAATCAAATTTGAGCAATTTTCTTATTTGAGTTCAAAATGGGTCATAAAGCAGTAGAGAAAACTCAAAGGATCAACAATGCAGTTGGCCCAGGAACTGCTAACAAATCTACAGGGCCAGTGGTGGTTCAAGAAATTCTGCAAAGGAAGCAAGAGCCTTGAAGGTGAGGGCCACTAAAAGGACAAAGACCAACTGAGAGCATCATCAAAGCTGATCCTCTTTGGCAACATAAGAAGTTGCCAAAGAACTAAATGTCAAACATTGTGCGGTTGTTCAGCATTTGAAGCAAATGTTCAGTCACTGAGTCCTGTCCAACTCTGTGACCCCGTGAACTGAAGCACGCCAGGCTTCTCTGTCCTTTACTGTCTTGCAGAGTTTGCTTGAACTCATGTCCATTGTGTTGGTAATGCCGTCCAACCATCTCATCCTCTGTCGCCTTCTCCTCCTCCTGTCCTCAGTCTTTCCCAGCAGCAGGGACTCTTCCAATGTGTTGGCTCTTTGCATCAGGTGGCAAAACTATTGGAGCTTCAGCTTTATCATCAGCCCTTCCAATGAATATTCAGGATTGATTTCCTTTAGGATTGACTGGTTTGATCTCTTTGTAATCCAAGGAACTCTCAAGAGTCTTCTCCAGCACCATAATTCAGAAGTATCAGTTCTTCAGTTCTCAGCCTTCTTTATGATCCAACTCTCACATCCATATATGAATATTGAAAAAAACATAGGTTTGACTATACAGACATTTGTTGATAAAGTGATATATTTACTTTTTAATACACTGTTTAGGTTTGTCATAGCTTTTCTTCCAAGGAATAAACATCTTTTAATTTCTTAGCTGAAGTCATAACCCACAATGATTTTGTAGCCCAAGAAAATAAAATCTGTCACTGTTTCTACTTTTCCCCACCTATTTGCCATGAAGTGGTAAAAGCAGGTATCATGATCTTAGTTTTTGAATGTTGAAATTTAAAACAGCTTTTAAACTCTCCTCTTTCACCCTCATCAAAAGGCTCTTTAGTTTCTCTTCATTTTCTGCCATTAGAGTGGTGTCATTTGTATATCTGAGGTTATAGATATTTCTCCTGGAAAACTTGATTCCAGCTTGTGAGTCATCCAGTCCAGTATTTCACATGATTTACTCTGCATAGGAGTTAAACAAGCAGGATGAGAATATACAGCCTTGTCATACTCCTTTCCCAATTTTCAACCAGTCCATTGTTCCATGCTCAGTTTTAACTTTGCTTCTTGGCATGCATTTAAATTTCTCAGGAGACAGGTAAGGTGGTGTGGTATTCCCATCTCTTTTAGAATTTTCCAGTTTGTTGTGATCCACACAGTCTACAGCTTTAACATAGTCAATGAAACAGAATTAGATGTTTTCCTTGAATTCCCTTGCTTTTTCTATGATCCAACAAATGTTAGCAATTTGATCTCTGGTACCTCTGCCTTTTCTAAATCCAGTTTGTACATCTGGAAGTTCTTGGTTCATGTACTGTTAAAGCCTAGCTTGAAGGATTTTGAGCATCACTTTGCTAGCATGTGAAATGGGTGCAACTGTGTGGTAGCATGAACATTTTTTGACATTGCCCTTCTTTGGGATTGGAAATTAAACTGACTTTTCCAGTCCTATGGTACTTTTGAGTTTTCCAAATTTGCTTGGCACATTGAGTGCAACCCTTGAAGAAAATGGAAAGGTGAAGAAGCTCAATAAGTGAGTGCTTCACAAGCTGACTGAAAAATCAAAAAGAGAATTGTTTTGAAGTGTTGTCTTCTCTTTTTATGCAATAACAATGAACCATTTCTAAAATGGATTGTGACATGGGATGAAAAGTGGATTTTATATGATAACTGGCAATGACCAGCTCAGTAGCTGGACCAAGAAAAACTCCAAAGCAATTCCCAAAGCCAAGCTTGCACCAAAAGATGGTCACGATCATTTGGCAGTCTGCTGCATGTCTTATCCACTACTACTTTCTGAATCCCAGGTAAATCATTACATCTGAGAAGTATTTTCAGCAAATTAATGAGATGCACTAAAAACTACAATGCTTGCATCCAGCATTGGCCAACAGAAAGGGGCAAATTCTTTACAACAACACCTGACCCCACATTGCACAACCAATGCTTGAAAAGTTGAACGAACTGGGCTATGAAGTTTTGCCTTATCTGCCATAGTCATCTGACCTATCGCCAACTGACTACCACCAATTCAAGCATCTCATTTTGTAGGGAAAATGCTTCCACAACCAACAGGAGGCAGAAAATCCCTTCCAAGAATTTGTCAAATTCCAAGACACAGATTTTTATGCTACAGGACTAAACAAACTTATTTCTCATTGGCAAAAAATGTGTTGATTGTAATGGTTCCTATTTTGATTAGCAAAGATGTGCTTCAACCTAGCTATAATGATTTAATATTCATGGTCTGAAATCACAATTACATTTGTACCAACCAAATAGTATAAGCATGTCCCTCAAAAGCTTTCCACTCTATATTTTCATGGGGAGAGAGGGAGACTAAGAAAACTAGTTTATCCAGAATTATATAACTGAAGTAAATCATGATTATTTTTAAATGTTCTTGAAACTTTCAAATTGAAAGAGATACCAGTGGAGTGGAGTAAAAGTGCCGGATTCAAGATCTAAGCTTTATTCCTCAACAAGTCACTTCTGTGCTGATAAATTTATCAAATCTCATGAGTCAGGTTTCTCCATATCTAAAAGGCAAATGTTAATGTTCACATTTGTAGTGTTGTCATGAACATAACACTCATTCATTTTTTCATACAGCTATTTTTAGTCAACTATTATATGCAAGCCTTTTATTAAATGTTGGAATTTGAACTGAGGCATAGTTTTAGTCATTAGGAAGCTCATAGTCCAATTGAAGGAGTGAGATTTAAAAATCTAATGGTCATCCACCATCCACTTTATAATAATTAAACCCCTGATTTTCAGCTGGGCATATAGTCTTTCAGATTAAAAACTATATTTCTAAGCATCCCTTGCAGCTGGGTGTGGTCATAGGACTAAATTCTGACTGATAGAATATAAGCATAAAATATCTGAACAAATTTCTGCTTATCTAATTATAGAGAAAAGATACCCATCCCTTTCCCCATTCCTTATCAAATCTCTTGGAACATAATTTTGGTATGTAGCCAACTTAGGGAGAAGGCAATGGGACCCCACTTTAGTGCTCTTGCCTGGAAAATCCCATGGATGGAGGAGCCTGGTGCAATGTAGTCCATGGGCTCGCTAAGAGTCGGACATGACTGAGCAACTTCACTTTCTCTTTTCACTTTCATGCATTGGAGAAGGAAATGGCAACCCACTCCAGTGTTCTTGCCTGAAGAATCCCAGGGACGGGGGGAGCCTGGTGGGCTGTCGTCTATGGGGTCGCACAGAGTCGGACACGACTGAAGCGACTTAGCAGCAGCAGCAGCAGCCAACTTAGACCCTGTGGAGGAGGGACAACCTTACGGACTGTAAAGCAACAAGGTTTGAGGAGCATAGATTTCATGATAACGTCAAGGAGCAAATCAACACTTGATGGTTTATTGTTCAGCAGGTATCTAGGAGAGAAATATACTTCTGTCTTGTTTAATCTACTGTCCTCTAGAGACAAAACTGTCATGTAGGAGTATCAGTTCAGTTCAGTTCTGTCTCTCAGTCATGTCTGACTCTTTGCAACCTATGAATCACAGCACACAAGGCCTCCCTGTCCATCACCAACTCCCAGAGTTCATTAAAACTCATGCCCATCGAGTAAGTGATGCCATCCAGCCATCTCATCCTCTGTCATCCCCTTTTCTTTCTGCCCCTAATCCCTCCCAGCATCAGAGTCTTTTCCAATGAGTCAACTCTTCTCATGAGGTGGCCAGAATACTGAAGTTTCAGCTTTAGCATCATTCCTTCCAAAGAACACCCAGGGCTGATCTCCTTTAGAATGGACTGGTTGGATCTCCTTGCAGTCCAAGGGACTCTCAAGAGTGTTCTCCACATCACAGTTCAAAAGCATTAATTCTTCGGCACTCAGCTTTCTTCACAGTACAACTTTACATCCATACATGACTGCTGGAAAAACCATAGCCTTGACTAGACAGACCTTTGTTGGCAAAGTAATGTCTCTGCTTTTCTTTTTTCTTTCTTTTTTTTTTAAATTAAATTTATTTATTTTTTTAATTACAATACTGTATTTGTATTTGTCTCTGCTTTTCAATATGCTATCTAGGTTGGTTATAACTTTTCTTCCAAGGAGTAAACGTCTTTTAATTTCATGCTGCAATCACCATCTGCAGTGATTTTGGAACCCCCTGAAATTAAGTCTGACACTGTTTCCACTGTTTCCCCATCTATTTCTCATGTAGTGATGGGGCCAGATGCCTTGATCTTTGTTTTCTGAATGTTGAGCTTTAAGCCAACTTTTTCGCTCTCCTCTTTCACTTTCATCAAGAGGCTTTTTAGTTCCTCTTCACTTTCTGCCATAAGGGTGGTGTCATCTGCATATCTGAGGTTATTGATATTTCTCCTGGCAATCTTGATTCCAGCTTGTACTTCCAGCCCAGGATTTCTCATGATGTACTCTGCATAGAAGTTAAATAAGCAGGGTGACAATATAGAGCCTTGACGTACTCCTTTTCCTATTTGGAACCAATCTGTTGTTCCATGTGCAGTTCTAACTGTTGCTTCCTAACCTGCATACAGGTTTCTCATAGAGGCAGGTCAGGTGGTCTGGTATTCCCATCTCTTTCAGAATTTTCCAGTTTCTTGTCATCCACACAGTCAAAGGCTTTGGCATAGTCAATAAAGCAGAAGTAGATGTTTTTCTGGAACTCTCTTGCTTTTTCCATGATCCACTGGATGTTGGCAATTTGATCTCTGGTTCCTCTGCCTTTTGCAAAAGCAGCTTGAACATCTGGAAGTTCATGATTCACATATTGCTGAAGCCTTGCTTGGAGAATTTTGAGCATTACTTTACTAGCATGTGAGATGAGTGCAATTGTGCGGTAGTTTGAGCATTCTTTGGCATTGCCTTCCTTTGGGATTGGAATGAAAACTGACCTTTCCTAGTCCTGTGGCCACTGCTGAGTTTTCCAAATTTGCTGGCATATTGAGTGCAGCACTTTCACAGCATTTAGGAGTATAGGTTATATCTAAAGTCAGTGGCAGTCAGTGATAGATTTTTAAGAAAGTGATTTGGTCATATTTCCATTTTGAAATGTTGACTCTGGTTCAGCCTACAGAATTGATGGTCGAGATCACAAGATGGGAAGGAGAGAGAGAAGATTTAGGGGATTACTTCATTGATTGGAGGGAGAGGTTACAGTAGAAGTACTGGCTGTGGAAAGGAGCAGAGAAACTCATAAGAAAATAGATTTCTAGATATATAAGTCTAATTATGTCTAGAAAAAATGAGAGTGACAAGTCAGGGAAGCATGCAGAGTTTTTATTTATACAAGTGGTAGTTTTTGTTGCTCAGTCACTCAGTTGTGTCCGACTCTTTGTGACTCCATGGACTGCAGCACACCAGGCTTCCCTGTCCTTCATCATCTCCCAGAGCTTGCTCAAACTCATGTCCACTGAGTCAGTGATGCCATCCAGCCATTTCATCCTCGTCATCCCCTCCTCTCGCTTTCAATCTTTCTCAGCATCAGGGTCTTTTATAATGAGTCAGCTCTTCACATCAGGTGGCCAAAGTATTGGAGCTTCAGCTTTAGCACCAGTCTTTCAAATGAATATTCAGGATAAATTTCCTTGGGTAGTAGTCATATTTATTCACTGATATATAGAACACAGAATGAAATGAATTAATTAACATATTTGGTACATGATAAGTGACCAACAAATGTAGCTATAATTTGTCAATGTACTGCTTCTTGCTATACTTTATGGATTTTATAAACAAAATGTTGTTTCTCTAGATATCTACTCCTAGATATTTAAAATATCCAATGAAGTCATATAAGACCACAACTACAATTTGTCGGTGGTATAACATTGTTGCAATATCATTGCTGCAATATACCATTGTAAAAACCAAAGTCTCATAAGTAAATAAGAACATCTAGAAACTGGAACTTATTTTAGCCCAGAATGTTAATAACTGTGAAGGTCCAGAGGTTTTCCTTACTTGTAAATTAGCAAGTTAGCCTGCCTGAGTTTCATGAAAGCTGGCAGAAAGCATGAGACACCTGAGGAAAGAGCAAAGGGTTTGTAACTCTTGACAGTAGCAGTAGTCAGAATAGCACCTTTTCCTTACATTAGTTTTCTGAGTCCCAGTTCTGACAGGATTCTGTGAAAAGGGCCAAGTCAGGTGCTACTGGCACATGTGTGTGTGTGTGCCTGTGTCTGTGTGTTAGTCACTGAGTTGTGTCCAACTCTGTGATCCCATGGACTGTGGCCCACCAGGTTCCCCCGTCCATGGAGTTTGCCACCAAGAACACTGGAGAGGGTAACCACTCCCTTCTCCAAGGGATGTTCCCAACCCAGGGATCAAACCTGGTCTCCTGCTGGTGGATTCTTTACTGTCTGAGCCTTCAGGGAAGTTCACCTGTATGTGTAGCAGGTTGTATGATAGGGCAGAAACCGTAAGCCTAGGAAATGAACCTTTCACAACAGACTATAGGGAAATATGTGGTGGCTCAGCTGGTAAAGAATCTGCATGCAATGCAGGAGACCTGGGTTCTGTCCCTGGGTTGGGAAGATCCCCTGGAGATGGGAAAAGCTATCCACTCCAGTATTCTGGCCTGGAGAATTCCATGGACTGTATAGTCCATGGGGTCACAAAGAGTCTGACATGACTGAGTAACTTTCACTTTCACATAAGGAAATACACATTTTGCTCTAGAGGAAGACATTGGATCTGTGTTCCATGGTCATATATTTTCATTATAAACATCTCTGAAAAGATAGATAACAATAAAAATAGTGTTTCATTTGTGAGATTTACAGAAATACAAGAGATCCATGGAATGCTGTCTCCTGATATTGACCAAATGCTGAAACTTAATTTTGACTTCTACTTAATAAGATTGCAAAATCTTACATAGTAATATGTGTCTTTCCTTAAGTACTTTGGCCTAGATAAGACTCTTAAAACACTTATTGTTTATATCTGACAGTTCAGCACCTCATTCATTAAATCTGACATCTGACTAGCATTTATAAAAATCTTACTTTGGGCAAGACCTCATTCTCAGTACTTATGTGAATACAAAGATGGATAAAATATGGTTCATGCCTTATAGCTACTCATAATCTAACAGAGGACACCAGCATCTAAGACCTAATATAAAGACAGACTATATAATGAAAGTAGAGAAAATTACGGCACAATAGGAGAGAAAATTATTGAGCTCAACTTTTAGAAAGAATTTGAGATGGAAAAGGAATGGATAGATCTTAATGGAGCAGATGAATAAGTTGATGTGAGGCAGTACAGATTTAAATATGTGTTTAAAGTTGATCACTGTGGCAACAACATAAAAAAATGGAGAGGAGGAGACTAGAGACAATGAGATGTCTATAAGTATTATCCTAGGGAAAGACTTAATGACTATTTGAAACAAGTATCAATGTCAGTAGAAGAAAAGGAATTGACTAAAGAGGTAGGAGAAAGAATTGTGCCTCATTATGTTGTTGAGAATGAGAGAAAGAAGACAATTAAAAGTAATCCAGTTCAGATCAATAAAATTACCAAATCCTGGTTTGATAGCTACTTGTGTAAGTACATGGCCTAACTAGAGGACTCCGTCTCTTCCTTCCTCCCTGGGCCCAGTGTTTGGCTTAAAGGTGGGTCTGTGATGCAAGTTAGTCTACTATACTCAGACCTAGAACTTTGACTCAAACTATTAGAAACAGAATTTCTCTTTGTTCTAGCCATGGAGATATTATGATATAACCCTTGTGGTACCACAAAGAGATCACAGGAAAGAAATTCATCTGAAAAAAAGAAAGCAAGATGAAGAAGTGAAGAAAGATGATAATATCATTTGAAACCTTCAAACCACCCATGCTGTGAATGAGAAACACTGCTGAATTTTTCAGTCTTGAGAGCTAATTCCGCTTGTTTGAGTTGTGTTTCTTCTGCCTGCAACTGAAAACACTTTCACTGAATCTAGACTGCTTCCCCTGAAATATACGGAATTTTAGCCTATCCAACAAGGATGCTCTAGAAATCCTTGTTTCCGTAAGTACAAAGTTGGACTGTATGATATTTAAATCCCTTCCAATTCCCAGTGTCTGCAGTAAAGTGAACTTTAAAGGAGCATCCAGGAGAGGGGGAGGCATTGGCAATAGCCCTGCACCTGTAGAACACAGCCTTGTAAATGTCTTTGCACTCCCTATATTCAATTTAAACACAGCAAAATCTATTCCATAGAATATATATATATATATATATATATATATATAAAGTACTTCTCTGTACTCTTTTAGTTATATAAAAGAATAAGGTTTAAGAAAAAAGGCAAAATTCATGTTGAAACATCATCAGCATAATGCAGTGAGAAATGTAGTCAGCCCCTTTTATACACACATCAATCACAGCAGAACCAGAAATGGATATATAGCCTCGTTCGGAAGTGTCTCACAGAATCATTTTAGAACACGGAGCCATAAAGCTCTTAGCTTAATGAGTTGGTAACATTTTGCAGATTTGCTTAAAACACGTTGCCTTCCAGACTGTGTTAACAGACTCTAATGCTTCTTGCCAACACACTCATCCTAAACAATTACATTAAGATCCATAAGGCCGTGTTTACAGTTCTGAGGAGTCAATGTATTGTTAATGGGCCATAAACTCTCCTCTGACTCAATGGTTTGGCTTTTTGAAATTTGTGTAATAGTCAACGGAAAATTTCCAACATCTACTTGGCATAGAAGTGAAATTAGCTTCAGGGCTATAAAACTGAATGCTGAGAAGCCTCCCCTCCACACATTTCTGATCTGATGTGCTTTTATATAGAATAAAACAATTTGCACAAAAATTTGAAGGGAGATTATTGCCATAGTTTAGAATAGTTTGTTGTTATTAGAAAATAGTAAATCATGAGGAACCATAAAAAGTCTTATATGCACAATATCCTCAATTTTTTTCTCAAGTAGTTTTTCAAATCTCTTATAAGATAGCTGCATCAGTGACTCACAAATAGTCTGTGAACAGACATTCATTGCAGCTTCATGGTTGTCACGCCTGTTATCATCTGTTTCCGGTTGCCAAAAACCCAGTTGTTTCAAACCACTGTTTTTATTTTCCTATAAAACTCTGTGGCTGCCTCTCATACCTGTTTTCCATCTTCTTATCTTCCCTGTCTCTTTTTATTCTGTTTCTCTACTATTTTTGCTTTATTCCCTCCTGACTCCAGGCACCCTTCTTGTTTTAGGCTAATGACTCAGTTCCCTCTTTCCAGATGGTTTCAATTTCTCTTGCTGATAATTTAGATTTGTCTCAATGCATTTTTTGAATTACCCAAGTCATGCTTTGCAAGCCTTGCTCCCTGTTGCGTTTTATTCCCATCCTTGTAATCTTTCAATGATTTGATCATTTGACATGTGTATGCATTAATCTGCCACTGTGGGCAAAGAATTATTCTGGGTACTGTGAAAATACCAAGATTCAGGATTCCAACATCAAGGAGTTTGTCATCACTAAGAGAAGCTGTATCACACAGATATCCTTAATATAAATAAATACTTTTCCCTTCTTAGGTCTCTTAACTGATAAATGGCAGATACAGAGGAAAGTTTTTGTATCTCTCACTTTAGGAACCCATCAAAAATAAAGAAGGAAGGGAAAATAGGCTTTGACTTCTGTAATTTTCCTGTTGTAAAAATCATGATGGAAATGATGTGGCACTGAAGGCTGTTAGACTGAGTTCAGTTCAGTCGCTCAGTCATGTCAGACTCTATGACTCCATGGACTGCAGCATGCCAGGCCTCCCGGAGTTTACTCAGACTCATGTCCATTGAGTCATGATGGGCCATTTCATCCTGTCTCATCCCCTTTTCCTCCCACTGTCAATGTTTCCCAGCATCAGGGTCTTTTCAAATGACTCAATTCTTTGCATCAAGTGGCCAAAATATTGGAGTTCCAACTTCAGCAGCAGTCCTTCCAATGAATATTCAGGACTGATCTCCTTTAGGATGGACTGGTTGGATCTCCTTGCAGTCCAAGGGACTCTCAAGAGTCTTCTCCAACACTACAGTTCAAAAGCATCAATTCTTCAGTGCTCAGCTTTCTTTACAGTCCAACTTTCACATCCATACATGACTACTGGAAAAACCATAGCCTTGACTAGATGGACCTTTGTTGGCAAAGTAATGTCTCTGCTTTTGAATATGCTGTCTAGGTTAGTCATAACATTTCTTCCAAGGAGTAAGCGTTTTTAGTTTCATGGCTGCAGTCACCATCTGCAGTGATTCTGGAGCCCCCAAAATTAAGTCTGTCAATGTTTCCACTGTTTCCCCATCTATTTCCCATGAAGTGATGGGACCAGATGCCATGATCTTAGTTTTCTGAATGTTGAGCTTTAAGCCAACTTTTTCACTCTCCTCTTTCACTTTCAACAGGCTCTTTATTTCTTCTTCACTTTCTGCCATAAGGGTGGTGTCATATGTATATCTGAGGTTGTTGATACTTCTAGCAATCTTGATTCCAGCTTTCTCAGTTAATCTGAGAAACAGCCAAATACCAGCCTTCCCAGTCCTCGTCTTTGGTATGTTGCTTGACCTGAGATTGGTATTGAAGGCAAGCCACCAGGGAACCCCAGTAATAGTGACAGCTAATATATAATCTCTGCTTACTACATTTTAGGCATTATTCTAAGTAGGCTGCAAGTATTACCTCATCTGGGCAAAAACTTTTAAAGGCAAGAAAATTATTATTCCACATTTAATGGGTGATGCCAACTAGGCACAAAGGTTTAAGTTTTCCCAAGTGATGCATTCTAAAAGCAGTGGGTTCAGACTTCAAACCCAGCCCATCTGGTTCTAGAACCCACACTCTCACCCACAAAGTCAAATGACAGGACATGGAGAATGGCCTACATCCTCCACCCTCTCCTTTATCTCGTATCACCTCTCCCTAAACTGCCACAATGTCACCTTCTCAACAGGCCTACACTGATTAACCCACTTAAAATTGTAGCACTCCTGATCACCAAATTATGTTATTCCTTTCTCTGATCCCTTAGGACCCAGACTAAATCATTTACACTCTGGGCATCCCAAGCCACAGCCTTCTCAATGGAAGCTTCCTCTAGACTGATCCTGAGTGAGCTACAGTCAGTGTCTCCAGAAGAGTCCCATGTCTCCATGACACCTGGCTTATATATTCTTGTGATACTTTTAGAATATAAGCATATGTTGTCTGAGTTGGTAGGAGCCATGTGAACTGACTACTGGTACTTTTTAGATTGTACTATTGAAATCAGAGTTTAATATTCACAGGCAAATAGAAAAATGTAGGTTTTATAAAAGGATGGATAACCCATGATAAAAACTCAAGTGTCCTATTTTCATAATCAGGTTTATAAATGAACTCTATTCTGGGTTGATCTTTATGACTTTTTAACAAAAACATTTTTACTTGAGTCCTGATGTGGAAACACCATTTGACTCAAAGTAAGAAAACCTGACCTATTGTGACAGGAAAATGCTAGTATTTGTACTTCATATATAATCGTTACAGTAAAAAGAATGTCATTCTCCAGGTGATCTTCCCAACCCAGGGATCAAACCCAGGTCTCCCACATTTCAGGGAGATTCTTTACCAGCTGAGCCACAAGTGAAGCCCAGGAATACTGGAGTGGGTAGCCTCTCCTTTCTCCAGCAGATCTTCCTGTCCCAGGAAGCAAATTGGTGTCTCTTGCATTGCAGGCAGATTCTTTACCAGCTGAGCCACAAGAGAAGCCCAAGAATTCTGCACTGGGAATCAAATTTTAGGATTCTATAAATAACTTTAGTGCCAAAGAATTGTGTGGCAATGGGTAACTCATTTTCTTTTCTATCAATTTGTGTGACTCAACTAGAAAATAGTTAAGCTTCTTACCAATTCTCAATTTTATGATTTTCTGAAATGCTCAAAGAAACTAAATTCAGTGGTCCTGGAGAAGGAAATGGCAACCCACTCCAGTGTTCTTGCCTGGAGAATCCCAGGGATGGCGGAGCCCAGTGGGCTGCCATCTGTGGGGTCGCACAGAGTCGGACACGACTGAAGCGACTTAGCAGCAGCAGCAGCAGCAGGTCATTATATGGGATTTGAATACTCATGCAAACTTGGGTGAATTATAAGAAGTTTGACTGTAAATTCTTCTTTGCCTGGGACAGTCTCAGTTTGCAATATTCTTGCATAATTATTATCTGCACCTCCTTTCTTAGCTTCTTTTAAAAATATTTTTCATTAACTTTCACCTTGTGTTAATTTACATCTTTAAGATTTGAAAGTATTTTTTTAACTGTTGTTCTTTTTTCCCTTGTTGTTTTATTGAGATATAAATGACATAGAGCCTTGTACAAAGTATACAGCATACTGATGGAACATACATATATTTTGAAATGATTACCACAATATCTATCACCTCATATAGTTACAAAGATAATTTTTTTCTTGTGATGAGAACTTTTAGGATCAGTTCTTTTAGCAGTTTTCAAATATACAATATAGCAGTATTAAATATAGTAATTACATTGTGGTTACATCCCCAGTACTTATTCATGTTATAGCAAGAAGCTTGTACTTTTTGACCACCTTCATCCAGTTCTTCCACCCTTACCCCATACCTCTGGAAATCACAAATATGATCTCTATTTTTGTAAGTTAGGGGTTTTAAGATTCTACATATAAGTGAAATCATATAGTATTTGCCTTTCTCTAGCTGAATTATTTTACTTAGAATAATGTTCTAAAGATCCATCCTTGTCACAAATGGCAAGATTTCCTTTTATGGCTGAATTGTATTCCACAGTGTGTTTGTGTGTGTGTGTGTGTGTGTGTGTGTGTTTTCATATACCTGGGTTGCTTCCATGTCTTAGCTATTGTAAATGATGATGCAGTGAACATAGGAGTGAGTATATTTCTTCAAAACAGTGATCTCATTTCATCTGAGTATACGCTCAGAAGTAGAATTGCTGGATCATATGGTAGTTCTATTTTAAATTTTTTGAGGAACCTCCATAAAGCTATACCAATTTACTTCCCTCCAACAGCACACAAGGATTTTCTTTGCTCTGCATTCCTGTTAGAATTTGCTATTTCATATCTTTTTGATGATAACTATTCTATTAGGCATGTGGTGATATATCATTGTGATTTTGATTTGTGTTTTCCTAAGTATTAGTAATGTTGAACACCTTTTCATGTATCTCTTCTCTTGGGCATTTGAATATCTATGAAAATGATATCCATTTCACTGGAATGAATGAAAAATGTCTACTGGAAAAATGTCCACTGGACATTTTTGGAAATCTCTATTTCCAAAATTGGAAAAATGTCTATTCAGGTCCTTTGCCCATTTTTCAATCAGGTTATTTGGGGTTTTGCTATTAATTATATAAAATATTTATATATTTTTAGTATTAACCTCATATATGAACTGCATTATTTTTCTCATTATGTACATTGCATTTCATTTTGTTGATTATTCCTTCAAATGAGTATTCATTTTAAAATGTATTAATATTAATAATATGATTCATTTTTTGTTTCTGTTTCAATATTATACTTGTATCTTAATAGAGGTTTTGTTGTTTTATTTCTCTGCTCCTAATGGGATCATACAAGTTCCTATTAATGTTTTTCACTTAATTTTTTTCACTTAGTGATACATCAAGGACATTCTATAAAATACACAAATATGTTTCTAATTTATTTGCCTGTATATGTGTTTAGATTCTTATCTAATGAGCTCTTATTGTTCTAGGGTTGATCCCAGATATCAGATCAATGGGTCAAAGTATATGTGGAACTTTAATTTTAAGATATATGTTGTTATTTTATTTTCCCAAAAGCCATAAAAACTTGTGTTTTCATAAGCACTGCATGAGAGTTATACTCCTTTTTGAAATTTATTTTCTTTGCTAATTATGGTAATCAGTATCAAATGTAAACAATTGAAAAAGCAGGGGGCAGAATCCTCAGATTCGGGTGAGCCTGATGCTTTTCTTGTAATGAAAGTGCTCATGGTAAAACCTGCCTATAAATTCCCTTTGCCGGACATTTATGAGCTTGAGGAGCTAAGATGTTCCTTGTCTTCATGTGCTCTCTCTACCATGAACCTTAGGAATAGAAACTCTGCATTTCTGTCCTCACTCATATCTGTCTAGGAATATGATTTTAACTCAGTAACCAGAAGGACTGGGCAGAAAAGACAGAAAATTGAGGAACACATGAATAAAACCTATAAAAGTGAAGGTTTATGTGGCTTAGTCCTAACATAGTATCCAGTTTACACAAATCCTCTCCCTCCCAGCAATAAATAAAAAGCAGCCACATTTTTCATTCATGGCTCTCAGATTATATTAAAGAGAGGATAATTCACGATCAGTCCTGACATTTCATACCTCTCTCCTTTGTCTGCTTTTCTGCTCGAGAGAACCCCACATTCTTCAGATTTCATTATTCACCAGATTTCCCCCTTATCTTCAGTCTTCTTCAATTCCTGCTCCCTCTGCTTCTCTCTCTTTCTCTGTTATTTATTTTATAGATTATGTTAAGTTCTTTGCCAAGCCTTTCCCCTTTTCCCTATCTGTAATCATTGTGTATTATTTAATGTTTTGTATCTTTCAGTCTCTATACAGTTTACCATATTAACTCATTTCATTCTCAAAATAACCCTGTAGGATTAATTCCTTTATAATCCCTGGTTTATAGGCATACAGAGGTTGAGTAAATTGCCCAAGTTCCCACAGCTGGTAAGCAACAGAGCCAGACTCTAAACCAGGGAGTCTGGCACCAGAGCCTGTGTAAGTAACCAATCTGTCCTACTGTCCCCATAGTGCAGTCCTTTTCTCTGAAGGAGCATCTTGAAGTGCAGGATTCTCTTTAATGACTCAGATAAAGGAGGATATTAATAAATGTTATCCTGTCACAGTCACATAAATAATTTAAATGGCTATGGGTGAGGGTAATTTGGTTTCCAGTGGTGGGTGGATATAGATATTTTATATTTCTTTTAGTTTGACTGGCTATGTTCCTAGTCTTAGTATTCAAAATTCATTAGGTTCAATATTCACATTGAAAGAAACTAAAATTTCAAAGGACAAATTCTGTGATCCCTAATATTCAAAGAAACTGAAAATTTGTGGAGAGATAAAGTTAACACCTTTGGAATAATTAAAGAACTATAGATATGTTCTATAAGCGCTTTATAACTCTCCAATCACTTCTCAGAAGAATTCACAAGGTTTCTCTTCTTCCAGTTGCATTATAGCCTACAATTTAGTGATCTTATCTATTCTTATATATCCAATATAGTCTCAGTGCAAATTACTGGGAAATTCACATTATCTTTTCACTTATTTTAAGGCTATAAGCAGAAAAATTTTACTTGCCACTTAAGGTCTCCCTTGAGTATCTGTGAGCCTATGTAGAAAACATATCACAAAAGGGCAATACCTACATATTGTTTAAGAATATAACTCAAAGGAAAGAGGTGAGAATTCTAATTGCTAATCATTAGTTTTGTGTCTTTGTTCATTTTTTTCTCAGGCAAACCAAATTAGTGTTTGAGTTTTTCATTGAAATAATAGTTATTTAAATTGAAAGCTGCTATATAGATAAGAAATGGATGAGTATAGATGCTAGATAGATGTTAAGCATTAGTACACCATAAATTAAATGGAAAGGATACATTAAGAAAACTTTGGATAATCAGAAACTTCAAAATACTATGACTGTATTATGAAATAAGGATAAGAATTTTCTGAAGCATCATTCCTAAGTCTGTTGGATGTGTTATGAAACAAAAGAGAATTGTTTGCAGAGGTATATCAAGAAAAGAATAAGAATAGTACAGTATGAACAAATAAATGAGAATTGAGAACAGACAAGTAATAAAAAATAACTTACTGTATGCACCAGCCATCCAAGAGCCACATGCAGGAACTGACAGTTTTTGTGTTTCAGGGGTAATTTGAAGGGAAAGGTTACCTTTGGAAACAATGCATCCAAAATGTCAAACATCCTGAAAATGAATTCTCTGTGGGTTGCTTCTTTGATCACGAATGATCAAGCATAGTCAAGGATGGAATTTAAAACTTATAGAGTTTTATAAGATTCTAGGAAGAGTTTTTACCCCCTTTAATAAATCTTTCAATTTGAGAAATGGGAGAGAAAATTGGCAATAAGATATAATTCTTCATTTATTAAAAGACTAATTTTATAATTACATATATTATCAAAATTATAAAATATTACCTACTATATAGGTTTCTTATTAGGATCAATTGGCACATTCACATATAATCATTGATAAATGTTAATTTTTAAAACCCTATTATTAAATAATTGCTGTTCCTTAGTCTCCCCCTTGAATATATTTCCCACCTCTCTCATATAACATATTTTAAATTTCTGTTTTTATTTTATTTTTACTTTTGTCATTGTTCATTTCATTTCTTTTGGTAAGAATTCCCTGAATTTTCTCTAAGTGGGCTAATCCACTTTTGTATCAGGTCCAGGGTGGAAGGATGACTGTCAAATTCCATGCCTCTGGGTAGTGCTTGTTTGAAGAGGGACAATGTGATTAAAAACAAAATTAATCAGAACAATGAGAATTTATCTTAAGCTCTTGCTGGAGTGACTGGAAAAGGGGATTTGTTGAATTTGAATCTGGGAGTAAGGAGGACCAGCACTTCTACAATCACCATACTACCATCCAGGGACCATATATTTGTGATGGAAGTCAACACAGAAGAAGCAAAGCCACAGATAGAGAACCGAGGTGATGTGGGCAACAGAGGCCTCCGAATCAAGCTGCATTATTAAATTGTTCATGCACATTAACTAACAACTTTCTTTTGTTTAGGCCAATTTTGACTATACTCTTATACTTCTGAGAATCTCACTCTCCCTGTCTCTGTCTCACATTCAGATGAAGAAACTATTCCACACCCTCCCCTTCTCTTATTCCTTATAACCTGAGTCCTTCAGTGAGAGAATTTCCAATGTGTAAAACAAGCAAAAAAATACATTAAAATATCTTCTCTGACATTTTCCAACTGAAAAATTCTAGAAATTCTGATATTTCCACATATTCAATGTATTAAGAGGTCCATATATCAAAACTAGGTAAATATAACACTGGAACAGAAAATACTGGCTTTTTGAAGTTATCCATTGTGCTGTCTTCAGCAGAAGGAAAAAATCTTTGCTTCAGAAGAAATTTGCAAACAATTATGATTTACATGACTAAATAAGTTATTGAGTTATTTTAGGAAGTTCATTCTCTACATTGAAAAGGAGAGCAAAAATCAGCAATAGTTAAGTTCCAAGATACTTTGGCATTAACTTCTGATGCACCTAGGGGCATGGACGTGACCCCTCTTCACACAGTGGAAAATCCTCATACTGATATCTCTGCCTCAAAGATGAAGGAATGGATAAATAAATGACTCCTCTGAAGGCAAGAAGCCAAAACTAGTTAGTATAGAATCAAGACTCAAATGCTAGTTCTTTTAATATCACATATTGTGATCTCTAATTGAACACAAACTTTTTCCCACACTTAGTTAATTTTAGTTCAGTTCAATTGCTCAGTCGTGTCCAACTCTGCAACCCTATGGACTGCAGCACGCCAGCCTTCCCTGTCCATCACCAACTCCTGGAGCTTGCTCAGACTCATGTCCACCGAGTCAGGGATGATATCCAACCATCTCATCCTCTGTTGTCCCCTTCACCTCCTGTCTTCAATATTTTCCAGCATTAGTTTATTTAAATATATGTAAAATAAAAAATACTATATTTACTATGACTTCCCTTGTGGCTTAGAAGGTAAAGCATCTGCCTGGATTGTGGGAAACCCAGGTTCAATCCCTGGGATGTGAAATCCCCTGGAGAAGGAAATGGCAACCCACTCCAGTGCTTTTGCCTGGAAAATCCCATGGACGGAGGAGTCTGGTAGGCTACAGTCCATAAGGTCGCAAAGAATGAACACAACTGAGTGACTTCACTTTCTTTCTTTTCTATATTTACTATATTTATTTAAAAAATGCATGACTAAGCAGACCTATATATACAGCTTTAAACCCATGTTGTTTGAGGGTTATTGGATACTTATAGATAGCTGTAAAAATTGAAACTATTATTAGGAACCAGTCAAATTCATGAGCTAGTACTGCTGCATTTTTAGTTTGTTTCTCTTGGAATCCTAATACCAAATGCTAGGAGTGGGTCATAGCTGGGTTTGTTGGGAAAGCAGAACTAATAGGCTTGGACTGAGACAGATGGAGAGTGGGGTGAGTTAAGGACAGAGAAAAAAATCTGATGGGTGACAGCTGATGTAGGAAGTGTTTAAAATCTCAAGGGCAAGATTCAAAGCAGGAGAGACATAAAATCTGAAGACTGTGGTTTCTGGTCCAGTGGCACAGACTGCTTCCTGCAGCATCTCTTCAGTACTCTGGATAGCTCCCAAAAACACAGCAGTGCTTGAGCCACACCCAGGGCTTTTATCCCTGAAGGCTTTTTACCAAGCAACTGACCAGCTCTTTCTCCTCCAGCAAAATGTTCTAATCATGATGTTTTTAGTGTTGCTAAACTCATTTTCTACGATCTGGAGTTAAACCTCCAAGATTGCAAATCCTGATATCAAATCAAAAAGTCATGAATTTGTGTCCTAGTCCTCTTTTTCTGTAGCATCTACAACCATTATTCGAGAGCTATTATTTCACATACCTGAAAAGATAAGGATGTACAAGAATATTTGTGAGAAGATTGTTAAAATACCAAAATTCCAGCAATAACTTGAATAGTCATTTGTATGGGAATAGATAAATTGCATCAGTTCAGGTCACTTCAGTTCAGTCGCTCAGCTGTGTGTGACGTTCGCGACCCCATGAATCGCAGCACGCCAGGCCTCCCTGTCCATCACCAACTCCCGGAGTTCACTCAGACTCACATCCATTGAGTCAGTGATGCCATCCAGCCATCTCATCCTCTGTCATCCCCTTCTCCTCCTGCCCCCAATCCCTCCCAGCATCAGAGTCTTTTCCAATGAGTCAACTCTTCACATGAGGTGGCCAAAGTACTGGAGTTTCAGCTTTAGCATCATTCCTTCCAATGAACACCCAGGGCTGATCTTCAGCAAGGACTGATTGGACCTCCTTACAGTCCAAGGGACTCTCAGGAGTCTTCTCCAACACCACAGTTCAAAAGCATCAATTCTTCAGCGCTCGGCCTTCTTCACAGTCCAATTCTCACATCCATACATGACCACAGGAAAAACCATGGCCTTGACTAGACGGACCTTAGTTGACAAAGTAATGTCTCTGCTTTTGAATGTGCTGTCTAGGTTGGTCATAACTTTTCTTCCAAGGAGTAAGTATCTTTTAATTTCATGGCTGAAGTTACTATCTACAGTAATTTTGGAGCCCCCAAAAATAAAGTCTGACACTGTTTCCACTCTTTCCCCATCTATTTCCCATGAAGTGATGGGACCGGATGCCATGATCTTCGTTTTCTGAATGTTGAGCTTTAAGCCAACTTTTTCACTCTCCTCTTTCACTTTCATCAAGAGGCATTTTAGTTCCTCTTCACTTTCTGCCATCAGGGTGGTGTCATCTGAATATCTGAGGTTATTGATATTTCTCCTGGCAATCTTGATTCCAGCTTGTGTTTCTTCCAGCCCAGGATTTCTCATGATGTACTCTGTATATAAGTTAAATAAGCAGGGTGGCAATATACAGCCTTGACGTCCTCCTTTTCCTATTTGGAACCAGTCTGTTGTTCCATGTGCAGTTCTAACTGTTGCTTCCTGACCTGCATACAGATTTCTCAAGAGGCAGGTCAGGTGGTCTGGTATTCCCATCTCTTTCAGAATTTTCCACAGTTTAGTGTGATCCACACAGTCAAAGGCTTTGGCATAGTCAAGAAAGCAGAAATAGATGTTTTTCTGGAACTCTCTTGCTTTTTCCATGATCCAGCAGATATTGGCAATTTGATCTCTGGTTCCTCTGCCTTTTCTAAAAGCAGCTTGAACATCTGGAAGTTCATGGTTCCCATATTGCTGAAGCCTGGCTTGGAGAATTTTGAGCATTACTTTACTAGCGTGTGAGATGAGTGCAATTGTGTGGTAGTTTGAGCATTCTTTGCATATCTATATAAAATATAGAGAGTAATGTAATACAATACAACATATATACATTTGCACACAATTGATGTAGCTTAATTTTCATAATATATTATTCAAGTAATTTTTAAAGGTGGAAGTAGGAAATAAGTAAGAGATGTAAGAGATAATAAATATGTTGTGGAAAAGTGTGAACACTATTTCCACCTATGGAAAATATAGATTAAATATGCATCAGTGTATGAAAAAATCGCTAGAAGAATATACAATAAAACTGATAATAGACTCTAGGCAACAGGTCAATAGAACAGTTTGACTTTTTTACCTTGTGCACATATTACATTTTTCAATAAAAATGAAGTTCTAAATATATTCTAAAAAGTAAATTTAAAGGAATAAAAAGTTATAGTCCTAGCTATCATGCTTCTGAGAGAAAAGGTGAATAAGAAAAAGGGTTAAAATTTTGCTAGAGCCTTAGGAAAACAGGCCCCCTTTTTAATCTTAAGGCAGACCTTTGTCTCAAGAATGTGTAAGGGGCTCACATCTCAGGAATGCAGCCTCCGGGAGGCTTTCCGGGGGATGTTTACCTCAAAAACCATTCCAGGAAATTATTTTCCAGAAAAACAGCTAACAGTAAAATTGCAGCTCATTTCAGCCTGATAACAAATGGACCTATCCCTGAAAATGTCAAGACCTGTACACCAATCAGGCCGTTCCACCCTAGCTGTACCTGTTTGTGGCTTTTGTGCTTAAAAACTGCTCTGTAACAAATGTTCGGGGTTCGTTCTTCCCTGGTGGTGATCGAACCCCGGCGCGCTGGCCTAATAAATCCTCTTGCTGTTTGCATCGAGTCCGAGTCTTGGTGATATTTTGGGCAACAGATCCCTGGAAGGAGACCGTGAGGTCTAACACTTCTTTGTTTAGATCTGAGCTACCTCCATTAATACGTCTAGCAAGTTCCCATAAGCCTAAGCCATTGAACATAGTTTCCTGTGACATGCCACTATGCTAGTTAGTTTGTTTGTTTGTTTGTTTTAGGCTTTTGCTTTTGTTTTCTAATTTCTTTCTCTAAAACTTAAAAAACTAAACTTGAATCACAGGCGACAAAACAAATACTCAATTATTGGAGAGTCCAACTTTATATTCAAAATCTTGTTTGTGATTCTTAAACATGAACTAAAGAACACTAGAACAGATCATTCTGTGCTTATTATAGTTAAGAACTTTCTTACACAGAAATCAGCTGCCAACAGTTTCTCAGAATTTCATCCCATTGCGGAACACATGATTGCAGAGTGAAGCAATGTCTCAGAAATCTAAAAAAATTCTGAAAAAGAACATCTCATATGTGGCCTAGGGAAAAGAGTAGGAAGGGGGACTTAGATTATGTACAAAGAAATATTACTCAATCTTTAAGCATCATTTATAATAAAGAGGAGAAATTTTTATTTAAGAGGTCTTTTAGCTACAATAAGATACATATAAGAAGTGTTCTTCAGTTTAGGTTTGAACATAAGTTGTGAATGGCAAAACATTTATTTACATAAAATTTAAATATAAGGGGCAGGAATTTACTGGTCTACTGTGAAAAGCAGACAGTGATCTCTATTTCTTGTCACATATTTGTGAAAAATGGTGGTTTGCTCAATAGAGAGATAAAAAGATGAATTTCCTATTACTGAACTTAGGGGACAGACATTCTGCTAGAAGAATCTCATCAAGAAATACAAGACAGACTAAGATAAGGGCTACATTAAAATATTCAATCCTGCCTTAAAAGACATGACAATATTCTGATAGTGTTTATCTCTGATAGGATCATGTTTTATCTACACTTCAGTGTATCATATTAGTAGGTATACTTCTTTATATTTTCCAGGATTCCTACCATAATCATGCATTACTTTAGGGGAAAAATTATCTATTGTTAGAGGCTATGACATTCCAAAGTGATGATTCAGTTATGAATAAAACAGGACTCATGAATATAATATGCACTAGAAATTACAGTAAATGTACCTGGCATTACTTTGTCCCTTTGGTTTTAAACAAGAGCACACATTTAAATTGTATAATAGGTATCACTCCTTAGCTTACAGGGTACAGGACAGCCATGCTTTTCTGTAAAGCTTTGCCCCTCAATGATCATTTACTCTCTCCTCTGGAACCCCAATTCTTAGTAGCTTTACCAACCATTTGGTATTTTATTTTGTTATTGTTATATTTCAAAGTCCTGTCTGACTCTTTGTGACCTTGTGAATTTTATACTGGCATATATTATTCATGTGTGTACATGTATGTGGTCTTTCCAACTATTACATGATATCCTCCTTGAGGATAATAGTGAAATCTTATAGCTCTATGTAGCCTCTAAATGCCAGCTCAACATTTTGATTATTGTAAAATGTTAAGTAAATATTTGTTGATTTGTAACATAACCTTAATTGATGAAATAGAGGTTGTGTAATTAAACATATCATCATATTAACTGACCTAAAGACATCAGGCATAAACAAAATCTTCATTGGATACTTTATTGAGTAAAATAGACATTTCACCTCACTCCTCCTCCTGAAAATTTTGATAGAGACCTGTGTGGTCTGGAGGACACACTAGGGCTTATTCCTAAGCCCTAAAATGCCAGATATTTAAATTCAGCATTGTGACAGGTACAACCTCTTGGCCCCAATATTAAATGAAATCCTTTTCGCAACCTTCCCGAATGGAAGAATGGCAACAGTTGGTGTGTCAGAATCACCTGACTTTTCTATAATTTATTTCATAGCTTTGTTAGTCACCTCTATTGGCTCATAGTGGTACTTTGAGGAAATGATGATGAAATGATCTGTTTCCATCTTTATTTCCTCCTTTTAGGTTCAAAGGGAAAGTATAAAAATGTTATCAAAGACCAGATCCACTCTTTGGGCTTTTATTCCCAATCTATTTAGAAATTGGTTCTTTTAAGTACATCTTATCTCTTTAATCAGCCTGCCATTGCCTCCTTCTCTTTAAACTTGAACCATTTCCCTCTTCTGAAAAATAATTTGACCTCGCTAATTAGGACTCTAATTTTGTGCATTAATTCAAACATTTCTTGCCTATATTTCTTTACCTTCTTTCCTTCATTTTGATACTATTTACTTGTTATCTTCCTTTCATCTGAAAAGGCATTGAACAGAGGTTGCTGTCTGTGTAAATGTACCCTAGAAATGTACCCTGTGTACATGTATCCTGCACAGCCAGGATAAATCCATGTGGTGGTCTTGCTGACCTCACTCCAATTGCCTTCCGCAATCCTCACATTTCAAATTTATACTGCATGTAGCTCCCAGGTTAATTTTCCTAAGAGTGTGTGTGTGTGCATGCGTGCGTGTGCACTCAGTCATGTCCGACTCTTTGAGACCCTATGGACTGTGGCCCACCAGGCTACTCTATCTGTGGGATTTTTCCCAGCAAGAATACTGAAGTGGGTTGCCGTTTCCTCCTCCAATAATTTTCCTAAAATATAATTCAAACATATCTTGAATGGAATGAGATCTAAATGACTGACTCTAATTTTCAGTGCTCACCAACTGTCTCCTCTACCTCATTCCTACTTATGCACAGAGAGGCTTCACTCTAGTCACATCCATCACCTAAGCAGGCTTTTCCCACTGTCATTGTTTCATCATGTAGCACGTGCCATCTTCCTATTCACACTTTTCTATCCACATCAGTATCCATGTAACTTCTACATATCCTCAAAGCCCAATTTAAAGTTTACATCTCTATGACACTTTAATGACTCCTTGACTTGCTGGAATTTCTCCATCTTCTCTCTGATTCCTATACTATTTATTACTATTTGACTTTTTATTATACTTATTTGTGAATGTGTGTATGCTCTGTCTTTACATTCAGTAGAAACTTCTAGGTGTCAGAGACCAAATATTATAACTTTTTGTAGCTTTGAAATTATATAGCACAACATCTTATATATAGTGATATACTTGGTGAAAGTTGATATGATAACATGATTTTCAATAATTAGTAGATTTTTATAACTATGCCTACTATAATTATGTTATCAAGTCAAAGCTTGTACTGCTCACCACACAACAGGCCAATAAATAGAGGTAAGTTGTTGAGACAAGGAATAGAATTACTTACTCTTATTCACAGAGTAAGCAGGGATCAAAATGTTGGGCCAGTGTCTCAAAGAACCATCTTGCCCATGTTTTGGATGCTAGTTTCTCTTATAGAATGAAGAGGAGGAGGTAAGGAGGTTAAATAATTAAAAAAAAAAAAAAAGACAGTAATTTGTTACAAATATTTCCTGGTTCTGGCCACACTCAAAAAGGGATGTATGTTGACTTCTTTCCTGTAGCCATTCACAGGTGGGCCTAGTCAAGATGCTTCCTGAGAGCAAAGTAGATACTTTAGCTTAACACTAAGGTATGGGAGGCAGGTTTCCAGAAGATGGGCCATTATGTATACTTTAAGCTATAGGCAACATCCCTTTAGTGATTAACTTGTAGCAAAAGCAAAAGAATATAAAGATTAAAGTAAAAGAGACAGACCGATATTGAGTCAAATTTGTTTTTCCCTCCAGTACTCTTGCCTGGAAAATCCCATGGGCAGAGGAGCCTAGTAGGCTGCAGTCCATGGGGTTGCTAAGAGTTGGACACGACTGAGCGACTTCACTTTCACTTTTCACTTTCATGCATTGGAGAAGGAAATGGCAACCCACTCCAGTGTTCTTGCCTGGAGAATCCCAGGGACGGGGGAGCCTGGTGGGCTGCTGTCTATGGGGTCACACAGAGTCGGACACGACTGACGCGACTTAGCAGCAGCAGCAACTGCAATTGCAGTCGTGTTTGGGCATCTTATAATAAAGGCAGCTTAGTTTATTGCACAGGGGTGCTTTGTTTGTTTGATACTGTGTGTGTGTGTGCTTGCATGCACATGCTCACACTTCAAGTTACATAGTATTCAGAACTTGATAGTAGCTGTGTTACTACCATTATAGCTGAAGATAATAATTTGGAAATACGCTTCAGCTAAATCCTCCTGCTTGACTTGAGCATGACTGAGCAATTTAGCACACATACACATAAAGGACCACACTGAACATCAAGTTTCTGAAAAGTCCCTTAGTAAAAGGGAGGTTACCCTTCATGGATCACACCACATGTTGTGGTGAAGGGGCTACGTAACTCAGTGAATCTATGCGCCATGCCATGCAGGGCCCCCAAAGATGAATGGGTCATAGTGAAGAGTTCTGACAAAAGATGGTCTACTGGAGAGAGAAAGGCAAACCATTCTAGCATTCTTGCCATGAAAACCCCATGAACAGTACAGAAAGGCAAAAAGATATGACACCAGAAGATGAACCCCCCAGGGCAGAAGATGTCCAGTATACTGCTAGAGAAGAGTGGAGGGCAATTACAAATAGCTCCAGAAAGAATGAAGCGGTTGGGCCAAAGTGGAAATGACACTCACTTGTGGATATACCTGGTGGTGAAAGTAAAGTCCGATGCTGTAAAGAACAACATTGCAATAGGAACCTGGACTATTGGGTCCATAATTAAGATATATTGGACACAGCCAGACAGGATATGGCAAGAGTGAACATAGATATCTTAGTGTCAGGGGAGTCTAATCTCCTTGGTTCTGTCTCATCACAGCAAAGATTTGAAGTGACGGACATTAAAGCTCTTGGCACATCACAGCTCTCAGACAGTCCATGTTATAGTTCTTGGACAGATCAGTTTTATTTAGAAAATAAAGGAAAACACATCCTTGAGGTGTGAGGGCATGCTGACCCAAAAGATGCGAAGAGGAGAGAGAGCCCTGGCCCTTTGGCTCCTCTTTTTATATGTTTTTTCCTCCCCCAGGCCTGCTCTATGTAAACTGGGCTAGCCAGGAGTGCTGTTTGTTCTACCTGAGGTCCTCACTCTGGTCCTCAGACCTTCATTTGACCTTCCTTTATTCTATTTTCATGGGTCTTTCCCTTCCTTGTCTTTTAGCCACCGCTATTTTGGACTCCTGTTTCCTATTCTAACTACCTAACATTAGGAATCAGTGAACTAAAATGGACTGGAATGGGTGAATTTAATTCAGGTGACCATTATCTGTACTACTGTGGGCAAGGATCCCATAGTAGAAATAGAGTAGCCCTCATAGTCAGAAAAAGTCTAAAATGCAGTACTTGGGTGCAATTCAAAAACAACAGAATGATCTCGATTTGTTTCCAGAGCAAACCATGCAATATCATAGTAATCCAAGTCAATGCCCCAACAACTGATGCTGAAGAAGCTAAAGTTGACCAGTTCTGTGAAGACCCATAAGACTTCCTAGAACTAATACACACACACACACACACACACACACACACACACACACACACAAGATGTCCTTTTCTTCTTAGGAGATTGGGATGAAAAAGTAGGAATTCAAAAAACAAGCAAAGTTGGCCTTGGAGTACAAAATAAAGCAGGGCAAAGGCTAACAGAGTTTTGTCAAGAGAACCCGCTGATCATAGCAAACACCGCTTTCCAACAACAAAACAGAGGACTCTACACATGGACATCACCAAAGGGTTAATACCAAAATCAGATTGATTATATTCTTTGTAGCCAAAGATGGACAAGTGCTATACAGTTAGCAAAAACAAGATGTTGCTGACTGTATCTCAGATCATGAGCTCCTTATTGCCAAATTCAGGCTTGAATTGAAAAAGTAGAGAAAACCACTAGGCCTTTCAGGTATGACCTAAATCAAATCCCTTATGATTATACAGTGGAGGTGATGAATAGATTCAAAGGATTAGATCTGATAGACAGATTGCCTGAAGAACTATGGACAGCGGTCCATAACATTATACAGAGCCAGTGACCAAAAATGACTCAAAGGAAAAGAAATGCAAAAAGGCAAAGTGGTTGTCTGAGGAGGCTTTACGAATGGCTGAGGAAAGAAGAGAAGTGAAAAGCAAGGAGAAAGGGGAAGATATACCCAAATGAATGCAGAATTTCAGAGAACAGCAAGAAGGGATAAGGCCTTCCTCAGTGAGCAAAGCAAAGAAATAGATGAAAACAACAAAATGGGAAAGACTAGAGATCTCTTCAAGAAAATTAGAGGTAACAAGGGAACAGTTTATTAAAGGATGAGCATGATAAAGAACAGAAGCAGTAAGGACCCAACAGAAACAGAAGAGATTAAGAAAAGTTTGCAAGAATACACAGACAAACTCTTAAAAAAGGGATTTTAATGACCCAGATATCCACAATGGTGTAGTCACCCACCTAGAGCCAGACATACTGGAGTGTGAAGTCAAGGGGGCTTAGGAAGCATTACTATGAACAAAACTAGTGAAGGTGATGGAATTCCAGCTGAGCTATTTCAAATTCTAAAAATGATGCTGTTTAAGTGCTGCACTCAATATGCCAGCAAATTTGGAAAACTCAGCAGTGGCCACAGGACTGGCAAAGGTCAGTTTTCACTCCAATCCCAAAGAAGGGCAATGTCAAAGAATATTCAAACAATGGTACAATTGTGCCCATTTCACTTGCTAGCAAGGTTAGGCTCAAAATCCTTCAAGATAAACCCTAGCAATATATGAACTGAGAACTTCCAGATGTACAAGCTAGATTTAGAAAAGGCAGAGGAACCAGAGATCAAATTGACAACATTCACTGGATCATAGAGAAAGCAAAGGAATTCCAGAAAAACATCTACTTCTGCTTCAGTGACTCTGCTAAAGCCTTTGACTTTGTGGATCACAACAAAAGGGAAAATTCTCAAGGAGATTGGGGTACCAGACCACCCTACCTATCTCTTGAGAAATCTGTATGCAGGTCAAGAAGCAACAATTTAGAACTGGATATGGAACAACAGATTGGTTCAATTTGGGAAAGGAGTACGTCAAGGCTGTATATCATCACCTTGCTTATTTAGCTTCAATGCAGAGTACATCATACAAAGTGCCAGGCTGGATGAATCCCAAGTGGAATCAAGATTGCTGAGAGAAATACCAACCTCAGATATGCAAGTGATAACACTCTAATGGCAGAAAGTGAACAGAAACTCTAGAGCTTCTGGATGAAGACGAAAGAGGAGAGTGAAAAAGCTGACTTAAAACCCTACATTCAAAAAACTAAGATCACGGCATCTGGTCCCATCACTTCATGGAGAATAGAAGGGAGAAAGAGGAAGAAGTGACAGATTTTATTTTCTTGGGCACCAAAATGACTGTGCACTGTGACTGCAGCAATGAAACTGAAAGATACTTGCTCCTTGGAAGGAAAACTATGACAAACTTAGACAGCATATTAAAAGGCAGAGACATTACTTTCCCTCAAAGGTCAGCATAGTCAAAGCTATGTTTCTCTTAGTAGTTATGTACAGATGTGAGAGTTAGACCATAAAGAAGGCTGAGCACCAAAGAACTGATGCTTTCAAATTGTGGTGCTGGAGAAGACTCTTGTGAGTCCCTTGGACAGCAAGGTCAACCAGTCAATCCTAAAGGAAGTCAACTCTGACTATTGCAGCAGAATAACTGATGCGCTGAAGCTTAAGGTCCTATAATTTGACCACCCGATGTGAAGAGTGACTCATTGAAAAAGACTCTGGTCCTGGGAAAAGACGGAAGGCAAAAGGAGAAGGAGTAGCAAAAGGAGAGATAGTTAGATAGCATCACCAACTCAATAGACATGAATTTGAACAAACTCTGGGAGACAGCTGAAGACAAAGGAGCCTGGCATGCTGCAGTCCTTGTAGTCTCAAAAAGTCAGACATGACTTAGCCACTGAGACACAACAGCAAGAAGAGAAGTTTGGGATTTATAAATTGTATGAAAAAAAAAGTCGCTATATTTGGAAGTATTTATTTCAGATGTTGTATCCTCTAATGTTAACATTTTCCAGGAAATCTCTTAAACTTTTACGAGGGAGCTGGAATCGAATGAAAAAAATAAGACCTGCAACTATTCAAAAAAAAAAAAGGTTTACAATTATTTGATGGGCAGGAAGGAAAATCTGTGAACCTATATTTGTTCGCCTGTAAATTTTTCTTTCAAATTTTAAGTAATGTTATTTTAACATATAAATAGAATATTCTATAAACTGTAATTGCCCAAGAAGTTGATTGTGAATCCCCAGAACTGTACTGGACTCATAAACCTAGGGCTGAACAATCAGGGGCTTGAAGTTATTACTATAATCTGACATTCAAATATTAGTTGCTTCTTTTGACACAAAGGGCAACAGAAAACCACAGAATAAAATCCATTAAGGCAGAAGCTACTAAAAGCTCATACATTTTGCTATGAGATGTATGCTCTACCCAAAACAGGAACAGAATTAGTTTTTGGCTGCAACATGATTTTCCTCAAGTACTTATTATTAAAACATGTAGTTGAAGGAGAATATAAGCTCTTGGCTTATTATTATAATAATTTTCCAGCAAAAATTTAAATTCTGGTACCAAGTAAGTGAATTTTGGGAGTCTTGTAAAGCGGTTTAGTGAAACAGTTACAAGATTTTTGATTTAGACATACTTGATAGCTCTGCTACCAATCAGATACGTGACAATGAACAAGTTACCTAATTATTCTGAATCTCTTCTCTAAGCCTGAAGTTAACATACTCTAAGTACATGTAGAGCTAGAAGACAATATTAACTTTTTTCTTTGCCCCTTCTTTTTTGTGTCACTTTCTTTTTTTAACTGAAGCATATTTGCTTTACAGAATTTTGTGGTTTTCTGTTCATAATGTCAAGAATCAGCCACAGGTACACCCACGTTCCCTTCCTCCCAAACCTCCCTCCCATCTCCTTCCATTTCTCACCCTTCTCGATTGTCACAGAGCCCCTGTTTGCCCCTTTCTTTTTCTTCTTCTCTGCCTTCTTCCTTTTATTTGGCCCAAAATATTCCATGATACTGAAATGCTTCATGATTCACCAAGGAAAAAATAAATTTTGTATTTTATGTATACATCATTAAGTGCTTTTACCATAATTTTCTTATTAGTAATTAATTTTTTAAAGTTCCAGCTATCTCAGCATCAGTTAAAGAGAGATATGTATCTAATTAGACCACTTCCTTTCTATCTAACATGGAAAATAAAAATTTACATTAGTATTAAAACATATTTCAAAGAAGGAATTGAAACCAGGTAATACTATAGGCAAAGAGAAAAGCACAGTACGGTCAGAAAAGGCGTCACAGAGATGAAAACACTTAATTTTGAGCACCAGAAATAAACAGTCTTCATAGTTTGTAAAGTGTTTCTTTTTATTTATTCAATGAATAAATTTTCTAAGTTCCCATTTTGTTACACCAGGTGCTAGGGATAAAAAGAGGAATAAAACCTTGGCCATTTATCTCAATAATCTTACAGATTAATAAAGCATTGTCAGGTAAATAATCAATTCTCTTCTATTATTCAAGTGCAATAAAGGAATGATTTACAAGGTACCACAGAATGAGCAGGGTAATTAACTTTATGGGAGATGGGCATGGGAGTTGCCACACAAAATTGGTAAATACTGCTCACAACTATCTTTTAAAGGTGGTAGGAAGGTAATGTATCATGTTCATTTCAGACATGAAGAAACAACTGGAGCTCAATGACTTGCAGAAAGCTTAAACCAGGCTTCAAAGTCAAGTGTAACAACTCCTCAACCAGTGCTCTTCCCAGGATGATCAGGTACTCAGTCAAGTCTATCAAACCATACTCTTCCCAACTGTAAGTAGAGTTTAAAAATAATTTTCCATTCAACAGTGTCATAAGACTGCAACACTATAGAGGGAGGTAGTAGAATCGTCATATATAATGCCAACAAAATATTCTAAAGAAGTTCACCATCGTAGAATGAATGTTTGCTTTATGTCAACTTTATGCAGAAAGTTCTGCCAAAGAAACAGGATTACAGAATATTTAGCTGCTATATTCTGTAGCAATTCCATCTTGGTGAAGTCATGATGGCTAAGCAGAATACATGGTCTAGGGGTCCCCACTTACCAAAAGGACAATTTAAAATTGCAAGGAGATCCAACCAGTCAATCCTAAAGGAGATAAGTTCTGAGTGTTCACTGGAAGGACTGATGTTGAAGCTGAAACTCCAGTACTTTGGCCACCTGATACAAAGAACTGACTCATTTGAAAAGACCCTGATGCTGGAAAAGATTGAAGGTGGGAGGAGAAGGGGACAACAGAGGATGAAATGATTGGATGGCATCACCGACTCAATGGAAATGAGTTTGGGTAAACTCCGGGAGTTGGTGATAGACAGGGAAGCCTGGAGTGCTGTGGTTCATGGGGTCACAAAGAATTGGACATGACTGAGCAACTGAACTGAACTGAACTGATGGTTTCAAATAATGAATTGAGTGTTATTCTTGACCTGCCTATAGTGAGCTTTTTCTTAATATAGAATGTTTACTATTCTCCTTTAACAGCTGTATATATGAACATATTCCATCCAAATATAGCAATATCCAAAAAGACTCTCACAAACACTCCCTTTAAAGTGAAATTTCAATATTATCTTTTAGCAAACTAGAGACTATTTCCACCTTGGAAATACAGTTTGGTGAAGATTATAAATTTAAAAACCATATAGTTATAGATGCCATATAGTTTTTCCACTATGTAATAGAGTTGCTTCATTCCCCATAGATTTCTCTTTCTATTAAGTTAGTACCATTTCTATTCTCTTTCTATTTGAATTATTTTTACAAAGAAGGATAAGGAGTAAAAACAAAATAAAAGTATGGGATGTTTAAGACTTTTATAATAGAATATTCTAACATCTCTATACTTAAAATAAAATTTCTGTTCTTTGCAAACATAAGCTGATTCTTAAGGTTTAATTTATGAGCCATAAATGTTCTTAAACAAAATAATGAATATTTAGGTAGTGTGTCTTTACTTTGTGAACTTGCCCTAAGATAGATGTCTACTTTTGAACTTGACTAAGATATATGCCTTACTTCAAGTTAATTTATAATTCAAGTTACAATTTGTCTTCATAGTGAAAGAAAGTTTAGATCAAAATAGGGAAGTTGAATCTAGTCTCTGTAGCCTGATACCAAGTTAAATCTCTGAGACGGTTTTGGGTGAAGTACAAAAGAATAGTTTTATTGCTTTGCCAGGCAAGTTCAGTTCAGTTCGGTTCACTTCAGTCACTCAGTCGTGTCCAACTCTTCGCGACCCCACGAATTGCAGCACACCAGGCCTCCCTGTCCATCACCATCTCCCAGAGTTCACTCAGACTCACATTCATCGAATCTGTGATGCCATCCAGCCATCTCATCCTCTGTCGTCCCCTTCTCCTCCTGCCCCCAATCCTTCCCAGCATCAAAGTCTTTTCCAATGAGTCAACTCTTCGCATGAGGTGGCCAAAGTACTGGAGCTTCAGCTTCAGCATCATTCCTTCCAAAGAAATCGCAGAGCTGATCTCCTTTAGAATGAACTGGTTGGATCTCCTTGCAGTCCAAGGGACTCTCAAGAGTCTTTTCCAACACCACAGTTCAAAAGCATCAATTCTTCGGTGCTCAGCCTTCTTCACAGTCCAACTCTCACATCCATACATGACCACAGGAAAAACCATAGCCTTGACTAGACGGACCTTAGTCGGCAAAGTAATGTCTCTGCTTTTGAATATGCTATCTAGGTTGGTCATAACTTTTCTTCCAAGGATTAAGCGTCTTTTAATTTCATGGCTGCAGTCACCATCTGCAGTGAGTTTGGAGTCCCCAGAAATAAAGTCTGACACTGTTTCCACTGTTTCTCCATCTATTTCCCATGAAGTGATGGGACCGGATGCCATGAACTTCGTTTTCTGAATGTTGAGCTTTAAGCCAACTTTTTCACTCTCCTCTTTCACTTTCATCAAGAGGCTCTTTAGTTCTTCTTCACTTTCTGCCATAAGGGTGGTATCATGTGCATATTTGAGGTTATTGATATTTCTCCCAGCAATCTTGATTCCAGCTCGTGTTTCTTCTAGTCCAGCATTTCTCATGATGTACTCTGCATATAAGTTAAATAAATAGGGTGACAGTATGCAGCCTTGACGTCCTCCTTTTCCTATTTGGAACCAGTCTGTTGTTCCATGTCCAGTTCTAACTGTTGCTTCCTGACCTGCATACAGATTTCTCAAAAGGCAAAGGGGGGCCACAACAGACTAATATTCTCAAAACTGTATGTGTCAACTTGGAGAGGTAGTGAGAAGTTTTAAAGTAATGATTCAAGGAAGGCATGATCAACTCATGGACATTCTTCTGATTGGTTGGTTGTAAGTCTGAGTCAGCATTATCAACCTTCTGGTTCGAACTGGTAAGTGCTTGGGGAAAGCTTTTGGTTGTGGAGAAGGAAATGGCAACCCACTCCACTATTCTTGCCTGGATAATCCCATGGACGGAGTAGCCTGGTCGACTACAGTCCACGGGGTCGCAAAGAGTCGGACACTGAGCGATTTCACTTTACTTTCCCAACTGGAAGGGATTTCAGTATCTGCAGAACAGCTCAAAGGTATTGTTGTGTGTACTCCTTGTTGAGGAATCAGGCCTTGCCCCAAAGCTGCTCCTGTTGTTCCTCCTGACTGTTTCTCCCTTGTCTCGCATCCCCTCACTTCCCTAATTAATAACTGCTTGAATCTGCCCATTGGAACTCAGGGAAGGTCATGAAGGCTGAATGAAGCCTATTTCGTGTATTCAAAGAACTGAGGGACACAGAAAAGCTTCTGTGCTCAGGAGCCCAAAAGGGCCTTGCTTGGTGTCAGTAGTGATGTTTCCTTCCTTTTGCAATTCTCTCAAAATGCAAAATTTATATTTGGTCCATGGATAGGTTCAGAGACTCATATAAGTACCACACTGAAATATGCAATTGCAATAATTAGCAATTACAATATGTTATATGTTCTCATGTTTCTTCTTTTCTTCTACTGTTGACTTTCTCATTTTATATAATAAAAATCCTTCAATAGTTTGTAACAGTTATGAGCTTATTCATATTTGTGGAGCCATTTTATCATTATAAATATAGAATCTTATTGTAGCAAATATTTTAGACTTTGAGAACATAAATAATATTTTATATATTTGTATGCCAATAGACATCTACAGTTTAAGACAACACTGACATGGAAAACTCAGTCAAATATATAATCAGCATGTATATAAATTCTAATTTATAAAATACATAAATATATACGTATATAAAATACATGCATATATATGCTGCTGAGTGAGAAATAGAGCTCTAGAAATAGACTCTGTGTATTCATCTGTCTACCTATCTATCAATTCCAGTTACATTTGTTTAATATAACTCTCACATGTATTTTGGAATGCCTAAATAGCAGATGTATTATTTTATATGGATAAGAAAATGGACTGATAAAATGAAAAGAAAGAGCTACGTTTCTACTAGCAAATAAATAATGTTCAAGTCAAAATAGGAAAAATCAAGAAAGGGAGTCAGCATTTCTTGGTTGGCTGCAATATATTATAATTTGCAATGGACATGCGTTTGAGCAAACTCTGGAGATAGCAAAGAACAGGAAAGCCTGGGAGCTGCAGTCCATGGGGTCACAAAGAGTCCAACAAGACTTAGTGACTGAACAACAACAATTACCTAAATTCACAGATTGTTCACTGATAGGACCAATACCTAAACCTAGATTCTTATGACTCCAAAACCCATGATTTATTGTGTCTTAACTGGAGGATAGTGAGGTGGATTTTAAAAATTAAAGAATATTTTAGAAAAAATAAGTCCAAATGAAAGAATAATTTTTTTTCCTCCAAATTTAAACAGCACTCAAACCTCATATGAATCATCCTCCCACTCCTAGTCAAGTCTATTATGTTCATCCTCTCCATCAACACATGTGGGGAGAATTGAAAATAAAAACTAAGAAATTAAACATGAATATTCTCAAAAGGCTCTCTGTAAACTAATCTTACTATCAGCAAGTGAAATGATTTAGAGAAAACTACCAGAAAAGAACAGGTATATGACCTAAGGGAAATACTTGATTACTTGACCTTCTTGGATTAAGAGCCAGAAGCATTAGCAGAAAAGTATTATTATTATAAATTCAATCAAAAATAAACTTATCACTCAATGTTGGTTTGGAAAAACATGTTCTTACTGATAATTAGCTCCTGAGTATTAAGTGAAAAACATCCCCTTTTCAGAAGAGTCCTCAGATGAAAGAGTTCTGAGCATTGCTTAACTTCCTTCTTTAACTTAACCATGGCAAGAGCACCCAGGCCTGAGTCCTGCTGAGCTGCTCACCTGGCACACTCAGGCCTCCCAGCTGCTGGGCTGGAAGTGGTGAAGATAACAGAGACCACAGACCTTGTGGCTCCCATAAGAAGCTTACAAAGGAAACTTAAATGCATTCTGAAAGCCTCAGGATAATTATCACATGAAAGACGTTATTTATCAGGCTGACATAGATTCCCACTAGAGGTCAGAGCTGTCACCAATCATACGTCATTCCTTCCCGTGGCATCACTACAGTCACAGAGTTTAAGGATCAGCTTCACCAGGGGCATTTCCGTGTACAGTTTTCTAGGGCCCGAAGCAGTTCTCTGACTGCTCATTGCCGCCTCCATGAGCAGCCTAGCTTTCTTCGGCTCAGCAATGTGGTAGAAGTCTGCTGAGTCAGATAAGATGCAGAGGATTCAGCTTTATAAGACTGCTATCCTTCCCATTATAAGCATCACAAATTCAATGGACCATAAAGGATTGAATCTTTCATGTAAGCATTATCATGACATTCATTTCAATTACTGTGGCTGAAGGAGCACACTGAAAACAAAGACTCAAGGTATGCTGAGAAAAGCCTTTCCTTTTTTCCCTGTAAGTTTCCAAATGACTTATGATAGTGATGAAAATAATAGAACTGGCAAGATAGTCCTTTTTGTCAGTAGGAAATGACTTTGCACTTGGTCTCAAAATCCCTTTATACCCTAATTATATATAAATATGAGTGTCTGGGTGTGTGAGGGTGAGAGAGGGTAAAAGAGAGAAAGCAAGTTTATTCTAACTTTGGATTAAACTGAGCACTTCTTTTTATACTGCAACAAATGACCTTTAGTTTTAGAGGCTAGGTGTACATAATTGACTTAAATAGCAAAATCAGGAAACATATCTGATACAAGGTCACATTTGTTCCCTTTAGCTGATTATATTAACCAGACAATAAATAAATCTTTTATATTCCATAAAATCACTATTTCTGTCATATCTACTGGGGAAAAACTGGTTCCATTGTGAATATTCCTGTAGTTCTTTTTCTAAGCATAGTTTTAAGAAGTCTCAAGATCTGGCTTTTCTTTGAGTGGCTAACTTAACACTTAAGTTCCCAAATATAAGTATAGGTCAAAGAGCCAAGAAACAGAAAGTAGAATCATTTAGTAGATACTTGAAGGGGTCAAAAGGATTCCAACAAGGAATCTGAGACTTTTGTAGCTTTTTGTCATTTAATTTATTCTACATAACAGCTGCAAGTTGAAATAAAATAGTTGTTAAGAGAGAAGGTGCTAATAAAAATAACTTTAGAAAGCCTCTGGTTTCATTTAGTTGGACTGTGAGTAAGGAAAAAAACACAGTTCTCAAACATGCTTCATAGCACTGGTTTGCTCCAAATAGTTCACCAAGCCTTCCTCAGCTCTGAAGGCTAGTTTTTAGGTCTCTTGTTTAACTATTTCATTTGGCTGATCAAAGGTCTTTTTACTCTTTGTTAAAGTGTTCCTTTAAAACAAAGATTATCTTGTCAAAATATATCCCAAATACCCCACGAAGAATGTCTTTTGTGGTAGCATGAAGAATATCTCATTCATATTGTAAGTTATTCTTGACTTCCATTGCGAAGTTAGAAGTCAGCTTCTAATCACTTGAGAAGCCCTGAACTAGGTCACTGCTGTAACCTCCCTCATCTGTCATGTTACAGTAGCAAAGAGCACACACTCCTGTTGTTAATGGTTTTAATAAGCAAAGGAAATGTCAGCAGCCATAGTGCAATCTCAGCCTAGGACACCACAGATTAACCTGGTCATGTTCATTATTTAACATTCATTAAGCATCTCATGAATACTTGGCTCTCAAATAAACTCTAAGGCGATTTTAGAAAATGCAGAGAGGAAATGATCAGTGCTCTCAGGAAATCTGCTACTCAAAAAACTCGTAAAAGGTATAGAGTATTCAATAAGAAAATGTAGTAACCCTTGATTCAGCTAAGGTGATAACATGATACAAACAATGAAAACTTGCAGGTGATGTAATCATAAAAAGAATGAGAAAGAACCTCAGAAATGATTGGGTTGAATACCTCTCGTTTTACAGATGAAGAAACTGAGGTTCCAAAGTTACTAGTTTGTTTCATCTTGTTCAGTTGGAAAGTCAGGACTGCAGTCCGGGTTTTCATGATCTAAATGCAGTCCAGTGCTGCTGATGAATCACAGATTAGTTTCATTGGCTATGGCTCTTCTAAATCCTTCTATGAATCTGCTCCTACGCACACATACCCAATATAATATGCAGAAGTAGAGATAGAATGACCACAACAGACACCGCCAAACGAGGAAGGAAGGAATGGTAGGGCCAGAGCAGCCAAGGGTTCCGTGTACTTCTGAATTCTGGCTGGACAGGCGATGTCAGATACTTGATTAGGGTATAATCCCTATCCTAAGAAATGATTCTTGGAAGCTGTTGGTCCCTCCCTCTGAGTCATCCTTCTTTTTAGTAAGAAATGACCCTGTTTGTAGCTGGGTAAGTTTTCCAGGCTGTTTCCCACCCATAGAAAATTGGGCTACTTCCTACAGAGGCTTATGCTGTCAAAGGGGTCAATGATAACCTTGAACTATTAAAGAAAAGCTGTCAAGACATATATCTGACACAGTAGGACACTTTGCAGATAAGAAGAAGAGGAGTTAAATTTGACCATTTCCTTTAAAAGGGGAATATAAACTTACAAGAGTATGAGTACCAAGGCTATAGCTTTTTGCTGGGAGGTTATTCCCAAGTAAATTAATTTGAAAAGGAAAACTAATGCTTTTTAAAGCCTAATTTCTTTTTCTCAAGCAAACTGAGGTTATGAAAAATGCTTTGCTTTTTGTGTTTACAATCCATAAGAAATATAGATAAGTGTTCAACATCAAACAATCATTTATTTAGCAAATAGAAAAAATTCATTAAAGATTTTTCTTTCTTACTCTTAATGGGGTTTCATTTTACTATCACTACACAGTCAACATAGAACTTTGATAAAGAAGAGAGCTAAGAAATAGACATTTAACAAAGAGCTTTTTCTGGAGGAACCAAATTCCACTCTAACTTGGAAGGGGAAAATATTTTTGATGACAAGGTGGCAAGTTTTAGAAGATAAAGTACAAAAGTAGATAACACAAATACACTAATAAACTCTCTCCTGAGGTTTTGTGGCCTTTGCATTTGTTCCAGAAACTGGCGATAGAGAGGAATTAAAATGTCTTCGACAAGATATATGAATTTTCTATTTTTCCTTCCTTTTATATTCATAACCTAACAACTTTTGTAATTAGTCTATGAATGTCTCACTAATAAATTTTAAACTTATGTGAAAGGATTCATTTGGGTTGCTATATAATCTTTATTTTTAAGATGCAATTTATCAACTTAAGCTAATTAAACTCACAGTTGTTGTGCTTCCTATGCTTCTTGGAATTCAAATTAAGAATTTGATATCATATCTTTAAAAGGTAATGAATATTTGTGACATTTGTTTCTTCTAATTAGTCTATTAAAAATTGTATAAGACTTGCCTGTTGACTGAAGAATTCTCTTTGCTCTAATAGAATAAATTAACTTTGACCATTATTTCAACTAGCCAATGGATTTTTAGCTCATAAAGTCACATCGAAAATTATCTATGTCAACTATTCTATTCTCTTGCTGCTTTTAATTTTTCACTGGCATAGTCAAATCCTGATGGTCATCCATCTAACAACCTGTTACTGTGGCTAGACACAACTGAGACACGCGGTATCAGGCTTTCCAGGTGGTGCTAATGGTAAAGAATCCGCCTGCCAATGGAGGAGCCACAAGAGATGCAGGTGTGACCCGTGGCTCAGAAAGATCCCCTGGAGGAGGGCAGGGCAGCCCACTCCACTATTCTTGCCTGAAGAATCCCATGGACAGAGGAGCCTGTCAGGCTACAGTCAATAGGGTCGCAAAGAGTCAGACACGACTGAAGCGACTTAGCACACAGTGTATATCTAGTACTCTTCAGAACAAGCAGTCGAGCATATGTCATTGACAAAACTCTCCCATTGACATAAATACTTTTTAAGGATTTTAAGTTAGACTAAGATAATCAGAGAAAGTTTCATGAGAAGGTGCTCTTGAGAAATGTGTAGAAATTGGAGCAGTGGGAAGGAGGAAGGATACTTAGAGTGATGAGTGCAAAATGGAAGTATCTCTACCATGTAAATAGGTCACGCCCACATACTAGTGAGTTAATGAGAATGAATAAATGGGGAAAACTTTTCCTTCCTCTTGACACTTCTGCCCTATACTTAGGATTGCTCTTTTGGCCCTGAACATATCTTGACTTAAAGGATATCCTAAATATAAGCATGCCAATCATGATTATGAAAATATTGATAACCTCTCTTAAAAGCTTTTCCTAAGTGATCTTTTCTAAGTCAATTAAATTTTTGATCAATATTCTTATAGCAGTTAAAATATTTCCCTTTAAAAATTTTATTATTTGAAATATTTCATGGGGGACTATATTTTTATGTTTATCAGAAATATTTAGTTGAATTATTTTTCAGTTCAGTTCATTTCAGTCGCTCAGTCGTGTCCGACTCTTCGCGACCTCTTGAATCGCAGCACGCCAGGCCTCCCTGTTCATCACCATCTCCCAGAGTTCACTCAGACTCACGTTCATCAAGTCAGTGATGTCGTCCAGCCATCTCATCCTCTGTCGTCCCCTTCTCCTCCTGCCCCCAATCCCTCCCAGCATCAGAGTCTTTTCCAATGAGTCAACTCTTCGCATGAGGTGGCCAAAGTACTGGAGCTTCAGCTTCAGCATCATTCCTTCCAAAGAAATACCAGGGTTGACCTCCTTCAGAATAGATTGGTTGGATCTCCTTGCAGTCCAAGGGACTCTCAAGAGTCTTTTCCAACACCACAGTTCAAAAGCATCAGTTGTTCGGGGCTCAGCCTTCTTCACAGTCCAACTCTTACATCCATGACCACAGGAAAAACCATAGCCTTGACTAGATGGAACTTAGTCGGCGAAGTAATGTCTCTGCTTTTGAATATGCTATCTAGGTTGGTCATAACTTTTCTTCCAAGGAGTAAACATCTTTTAATTTTATGGCTGCAGTCACCATCTGCAGTGATTTTGGAGCCCCAAAAATAAAGTCTGACACTGTTTCCACGGTTTCTCCATCTATTTCCAATAAAGTGATGGGACCGGATGCCATGATCTTTGTTTTCTGAATGTTGAGCTGTAAGCCAACTTTTTCGCTTTCCTCTTTCACTTTCATCAAGAGACTCTTTAGTTC
This sequence comes from Nanger dama, assembly GCA_917880005.1. Lineage (NCBI taxonomy): Eukaryota > Metazoa > Chordata > Mammalia > Artiodactyla > Bovidae > Nanger > Nanger dama. Next base: position 19,139,618 of record CAKJTW010000008.1, on the reverse strand, counting down.
TTCTTCACTTTCTGCCATAAGGGTGGTATCATCTGCATATCTGAGGTTATTGATATTTCTCCCAGCAATCTTGATTCCAGCTTGTGTTTCTTCCAGTCGAGCATTTCTCATGATGTACTCTGCATAGAAGTTAAATAAGCAGGGTGACAGTATACAGCCTTGACGTACTAGTTTTCCTATTTGGAACCAGTCTGTTGTTCCATGTCCAGTTCTAACTGTTGCTTCCTGACCTGCATACAGATTTTCAAGAGGCAGGTTAGGTGGTCTGGTATTCCCATCTCTTTCAGAATTTTCCACAGTTTATTGTAATCCACACAGTCAAAGGCTTTGGCATAGTCAATAAAGCAGAAGTAGATGTTTTTCTGGAACTCTCTTGCTTTTCCGATGATCCAGCAGATGTTGGCAATTTGATCTCTGGTTCCTCTGCCTTTTCTAAAACCAGCTTGAACATCAGGGAGTTCACGGTTCATGTGTTGCCAAAGCCTGGCTTGGAGAATTTTGAGCATTACTTTACTAGCATGTGAGATGAGTGCAATTGTGCAGTAGTTTGAGCATTCTTTGGCATTGTCTTTCTTTGGGATTAGAATGAATTATTTTTATCTATACTAAATTTTATAGATTATGGATTTATCATCTATTACACTTTTTTATTTAGTTAAATGAAGAAAAAATGATCAATTTTGTGAAAATGGTAGAAAAGAAAAAAGCAAAGGAACAAGATGATGGAAAAGTGCAGAGAAGCAGAGTGGGAAAATAAGTCAAAGGAAGAAATCTAGAAAGAGAAACGCTGGAAGAGACATGAGACGTAGATTACAGCAATTTTATTTTATTAAGATGAAATATGTATGAAAAAGTAAAATATATTAATAATAAGGTCAAAACAATGGGTTAAAATGTCATTTTATATAGCTAAACAGAAAATTTATATGCAGGACATAAGTTGAGAATATAGATTGTAGAGGACCTAACCATACCAGGTAATAAATTTTATTTTATGCTTTTGGCCAGGATTTTGCTAAAGGATATTCCATACAGATTTAGCAATCCATAAAGAAAAGTTTATTTAAGTAAATTTGAGGAAAATTGCATCTAAGAAAGTATTACATCTCAGCCTATTAACATATCTGAGGAATCCTGGGAAAATAAATTTGGTGAGAATGTGTTAAATCATTGTTTACCAATCTTATTTAAAGACAGAATACTTACTGAGTGTGTAAAATCCTATTTGCATCCTGTAGAACATACTTTGAGAACATAGGCAATGGTGAGCCATAGTTGAATGTTTAGGCTGAAAAACCCAAGAGAAGCATAGAGTTTAGAAAAATTAAAATCTCAAAATGAGATGCTGGATGCCAAGCTGACTGTGACTGAAAACAGACAAATTAGTAGGCTATGTAACAATCAAAAGGAGAGACGAGGTCTTAGATTGGTCTGGATTATAGACAGAATACCAAGGTATAAATATGTGTAAGAGAAATCAACCCAGAAATGTTGATTGTTGCCTGGTTCACAGTCCCTCCTGATGTAGCTATATTTTATACTGTGTTGCTCCACAATTCAGTTGAACCAGGGTGGAGATATCATCCAAAATGACTTATGCACAGCTGGTCAGCAAATATGACTTCTATAGTCTGGCTTTAAAACAGAAGTTAGATCAGAGTTCCCTTAAAAATTTGAAATTATGAAAAGAGAGACTGAGACTTTTAGAAAATAGATACAGATGTGCATATGGCTGGGGAGAGGTGGTGAATAAACATGCATGTATGTTTTTATGCATGTGTGTGTGTGTGTGTGTGTATATACACATATACAGAGAGAAAGAGTCTATACACAGTGGTCACTTCTTAGGCTCAATTTATTCACTGATTTTATGTCCACAATCCAGATTAAGGCTTGTCTGTTTATGAAACATCCATCAACAGCATGGATGTTGCCATTTGCTGTCAGGCATCCTAAAATATTAATTTCTATGTTTGGTTTTTCCTATTTCCTTCTATGAGACCTTTCCATCTTGAGTCAAAGGTACCCTTATTTCCTCAAAGAGTAGAATTTTTTTACAGTAAGAACAAAAAGAGAAAGTAGTCAATAGAGAAGGAAGACCTGAAGAAAGCTGGGCATGGGATTTACGCTATAATAGTTAAATAGAATAAAGAATAGCAGAGATGCAGACCACTTCCTGTGCATACATATACCAGAGAATATAGGTTTATCTGGGCTAAGGAAGAGAGCAGAGGGAGTTGGAAATGGGGAGCTGTGTGGGACACACCATTATAGTAAATCAGGGAGTGAGAGATAAGAGAGGCTGACCTAGGGGCTGAAGAACCATGTGGAGGGAAATGGCGTCCTCCCAGGGAGACTACCCATCACCTGAGGGACCAGCATCAGGGAGTCCCATGGAAGTCCATTCAACACGTGGAGACAGCTCATTACCTGGACAGAGCAAGTTGCCTCTAGTGGTGGGGCGAGCCTTCCAACTACACATCAGTCAGTCAGTCAGTTCAGTTGCTCAGTCATGTCTAACTCTTCACGACCCCATGGACTGCAATACACCAGGCCTCCCTGTCCATCACCAACTCCCGGAGCTTACACAAACTCATCTCCATTGAGTCGGTGATGCCATCCAACCATCTCATCCTCTGTCATCCCCTTCTCCTCTTGCCTTCAATCTTTCCCAGTATCAGGGTCTTTTCAAATGAGTCAGTTCTATGCATCAGGTGGCCAAAGTTTTGGAGTTTCAGCTTCAACATCAGTCCTTCTAATGAACACTCAGGACTTCTCTCCTTTAGGATGGACTGATTGGATCTCCTTGCAGTCCAAGGGACTATCAAAAGTTTTCAGCACCACAATTCAAAAGCATCAATCTTTGGTGCTCAGCTTTTTTATACTCCAGCTCTTACATCCATACATGACTTGTGGAAAAATCATAGCCTTGACTAGACAGATCTTTGTTGGCAAAGTAATGTCTCTGCTTTTTAATATGCTGTCTATGTTGGTCATAACTTTCCTTCCACAGAGTAAACGTCTTTTAATTTCATCACCGCAATCACCATCTACAGTGATGTTGGAGCCCAAAAAATTAAGTCAGCCACTGTTTCTACTTTTTCCCCATCTGTTTGCCATGAAGTGATGGGACTGGATGCCATGATCTTCGTTTTCTGAATGTTGAGCTTTAAGCCAACTTTTTGACTCTCCTCTTTCACTTTCATCAAGAGGCTCTTTAGTTCTTCTTCACTTTCTTCCATAAGGGTGGTGTCATTTAACTCAACTACAGATGCTGGTCCTTAAATAATTTTCAGCTTAAATAATTTTGCCAAGGGTTAGCTGAATCCTATCTGGAATGACACTTGCAGGCCTCCTGAAATGTAGTAATCATGAGGAAGAACCTCAGCACTGGTAGTTGGGTAAGACTGGACAGTGTTATATCCTATCCCTGTTAAACATTAAACATAACAGATTTTCTATAAACATTTTATTTTGAAATGTTATTCCTCTTAGGAACCGAACTATAAGAGTTCAAATTGAGTGCAGTTTTTTCATCTCTGGGTGCTTAAACTAATTCAAATGGAAATAAAACTGCATGAAAATAAAAACCTCTAACTTTAACAACAGTACATTGCTTTGTTTATTCCAAAACCCTCTGAATCTGAGGACCACCTATGTAGGAGAAATTAAAAACTAAATGAAAATATTCTACATTCCATGCCTAGCAATTTAATTTTTAAGCCTTTTATAAACCTAAAAATGCTCAACCATCATTTTTATGCTTTAGCTTAGAATGTGTTTTCCAACAAGGATTCCAGTAACCTTACATCTGGTATTTATAGTCTCAATTTGTTTTTTGGTTTCTATACTATTTCTACATGAATTCTTATTAACATTCATTTCCTTCATCTGAGTCCTCTCTCTCTTCTTTTCAGTATCAGTATTTGCTGGGGGCTATATTTCAGACCCCAGGATGTAAGTCTAGTTTCCAAAAGTGTAATTCTTCATGCAGATACAGCATTTTTGATTCTGTGTGTTTGTTTTGCACCTTTATGATTTTCTGTTTCTTCAACAAAGTTTTGTGGATTAAACAGGGAACTCCTTTCAGTCTTTTTATCATCTCCTTTAGTATGGACTAGCCAAATATGTCTGCATCCACTAGAAATCTGCTGCTAGAAGTGAGGCAATCATGGTTTCCAAATTAGGATGCATGATTGAACAACTCAAGGGCATAAAGCCCACATTCTTTCTAGATGGAACCCTCAAATGCTTTGCATAAGATCCGTGCTTTTCATAAGCCAGACATAGGATGCAGATATTAAACTTCAGTCTTTTTGATTTTTAGCATTTGGTTGTTGATACAATCTCTTTCAAAAAACTGAACTCTGAGTCCCTCCTAGGCATTAGTGAATGAATCGAATCTCTGAATTGGGTACTTATTCAATCAACACATGTTTAACAAGCAGCTACAATATGGTGGGTATTGAACTTCAGTTATAAGCTGAAGATAGAATGGTGAACGAAACATATGTAAGGCTGTGGTCTGGTTGGAAAGATAGACTTTAATCAAGTCATCATGAAATATTACCCCATCACTGTATCCCAACCCACCCGCTCTCTCTGCTTCTTGGCCTTCCTTGTGACTCTCCCTTGATATTGCTCAACCCTCCTCCCCAACCCCACCTAGCAAACACCTTCACATTCTCTTGCTCTTCTCTTCTCCACCTATATCCTAGAGTTGTGTCCTCAGCTGTTGTGTCTTGCAACTCTGTACCCCCTCCCTGGAGAGACAGCACACCTCGTGGCTTTAGCTGTTATTTATACACCAAGAGGAATCAAAGAATTTTATCTTTTTTATCTTCTTCCCTGATCTCTCTGCTCCTCTGCCTCACCCCATAGAACCACTAAGTTTGCAACCAAATAAGTGAACACTCTAATAACGCCCTAATTATCTCCTTTCTTCTCATTTCACACCTCCCTTTACTTATTCCATAATAATATTTCTAGTGTACAAAAACGATCATGCCATTTGATATCTAAAAGTTCCTAATGAGGTCCTAAAAAAGCAATCTACGGACTTCAGCAAGGCCCAGGTGGACTCAGCAGCATCTTCCACTTCTCTCATGCTAACCTTATTTATTTTCTAAAGTTGGTCATCAGCTTTCATAAAGCTATTCATTTTTGGTGGCCATTCTGCTTGACATAAATTTTGCCTCCCTCTTATACTCTACATTTAAGGTTCAATTAAAATAATATCATTTCAATGGAATTCCTGAGACCTACAGCAGAATTAGTCATCTGTTTGCTATGCCATCTCCCATCTCCCACTGTGTGTGTGTGTGTATGAGTGTGCATCTGTGTATGTTTAGGTGTACGTGTTTTACAGTATAGGCTATTTGAAAGAGTGGAAATTCTTTTTGGATCCTTTGGATGGAGAGCAAGGAAGAGGGAAGAGAAGAGGAAGCATTTAGTAGACTCCACAGAATAGAATATTTTTCCATGTATACTATCTTGTAAGAACGAAGCGTCAGTCTATGTTCAATACAGGATGCAAGATGCATGGGGCTGGTGCATGGGATGATTCAGGGAGATGATATGGGGTGGGAGGTGGGAGGGGGCTTCGGCATTGGGAGATCGTGGACACCTGAGGCTGATTCATGTCAATGTATGGCAAAACAAATACAATATTGTAATATAGAATAAAATATTAAAAAAGTAAAAATCTTAAATAGAACCTGCCTATTTACTAAAGATGTATCAAGATAAAATAAAGCCCTATTAATCACACATTTGGAATTGGCCCCCATAAATTTTGATGGATTTAGGATTAATTTGTTCACAAGTGACAAAATCATCATAGCTGTGGTGTAAACAATTTGAAATCTGTTCCTTTCTCTTATTACAATCCAAGCTCCCCAGCACTTCACAATGTCAGAACACATGTTTTCTGCCCCATTGCTCTGTCACAAGTAGTTTAAACTTCATGGTTCAAAATAACATGTGTATTCTAAGAAGCAAGATGGAAGAAGAAGCAAAGAAGCATAGCATGAAGGTTATATGAGCATTATCTCCTAAAGAAGGTTCCCAGGTGTCATATAACACTTCAACGGGCCTCCTGTAGCACAATTGTACAAGAGGCTCCCTAGTGGCTAAAGGGAGTCTAGAAAATCTAGTTTTATTCTGTGTATCCTGTTTCCAGCTAAAAATTCTGATGCTTTCAAGGAGGAAAGAATGGATATGGACTGATATGATTTGGTTTTACCTCTTTGTGTCTTGGGCTTTGTCCAAAATATTGTATAAGACAATTAGCATGCTGGAATCACTCAGCAACTATTTTTATTACTATCCACTTTGATATCATTTGCCAATTCTCCAGGCAAACTGGATACTTTCACACAAATGACTCTTTAGCTGCATGATAGGATATTGAATATTATAGCTTCCATCAGGCCTTGAACTCTTCCTGAACTGTACCTGAAGCTCTTAAAATAATAATGGCTAAGTTCCTAATGGTCTTCCTTGGTGGATCAGGTTGTAAAGAATCCACCTGCAGTGCAGGATACCTGGGTTCGATCCCTGCATCAGGAAATCAGGGATCCAGCAGATCCCTGGAGAAGGGATCTGCTACCCACTCCAGTATTCTTGCCTGGAGAATCCCATGGACAGAGGAGCCTGGCAGGCTATAATCCATGGAGTTGCAAAGAGTCAAACATGACTGAGTGACTTTCACTGTATACACACACACACACACACACACACACACACACACATATATATATATACATGCATGCATATCAAAAGAGATGGAAAATAATAGATGCTGAATATGTATTTACTGAATGTTGCTGTGAGTACACATGTGTCTGTCTGTATATATATATATATATATATATATATATATATATACTCTTTTTTCTTAAAAATTTTTTTCTTTTATGGTTTATCCCAAGATTGGATATAGTTGCCTGTGCTATACAATAGAACCTTGTCATTTATCCATTCTAAATGTAATGGTTTGCATCTACCAACCCCAAATTCCCAGTCCATACCTCTCCTTCAGCCCCTCTCCCTTGGCAACCATAGTCTGGTCTCTATGTTTGTGCGTCTATTTCTGTTTTGTAGATACATAGATTCATTGTGCCATACTTTAGATTCCGCGTATAAGTGACAGCATACAGTATTTGTCCTTCTCTCCCTGACCTACTTCATTTAGAATGGCAATCTCAATGTCCATCTGTGGTGCTACAAATGGCACTCTTTCACTCCTTCTGCGGCTGAGCAGCAGTCCACTGTGATGTGTATCACGTCTTGGTTATCCATTCATCCAGCAGTGGACATTTAGGTTGTTTCCATGTCGTGGCCATTGTGGATGGTGCTGTTATGAGCATAATGATGCACGTATCTTTTGAACTGTAGTTTTGTCCAGACACATACCCAAGAGTAGGATTCCTGGATCACATAGTCATCAAAGGGTGATTATCTTTTTAGTTTCCTGAGGACACTCCATCCTGTTTTCCATAGTAGCTGCACCAACTTACATTCTCATCGACTGTGTACAAGGGTTCCTTTTTCTCCCATCCTCTCCAGCATTTGCTACTTGTGGACTTTTGAATGGTGGCCATTCTTAATGGTGTGAGGCGGTACCTCACTATAGTTTTGATCTGAAACTTGCAAGCTTTTCCACAGCAAATGAAACCATTAAAAACAAAAAGAAAAAGACAACCTACAAAATGAGAGAAAATATTTGCTAATGATGTGACTGACAAGGGCCTCATCTCCAAAATATACAAACAGCTGATACAACTCAATAATGAAAAAACAAGCAACCCAACTGAAAAATGGGTAGCAGACCTTAATAGACACTTCTCCAAAGAAAACATACGCATGGCCAGTAGGCATATGAGAAGATGTTCAACATTACCAATTATTAGAAAGATGAAAATCAAAATTATAACCTCACTTTTCACCTGAGTGAGATGAACTCAAACATAGCATCTTAAACCACAAGGCCTCACGGAGGAAACTTCGTCTTACAGAAACATCTTGAACTTTACTTCCAAAATGACTGACAACATCATTATACATTACTGTATAAAGCTAACATTGTTAAGTCTTCATATTTCCAGTGGTACTTAAAAAATAATATACATTGTTAATTTGATAATGTTCATGTTTTTTAACTTCCTCTGCAAGAAGCTAAACTTTATAGAGTGATGTCTTGGCAGATAGATCATTTGTGTGAGATTTGGGGCACCTCATCTATAAGACAGGACCAAGGGCAGGACAAAAGCCACTACCAAATAAGATAACTTTCCTGGTTAGTTGTTTGTCAGAAGTCATTATGCGCAGTCTCCCGCCCAGATCACTGAGAGCATGGGTCCTAAGGAATTTCTTCCTTGTTCTCTGTAACCTTAACCATAGTAATCAGTGTTAAATGTATAAAGCTGCACTGGAGCTTTATTACTGAATCCATCAGTTAAATTACAGTGATCATTAAAACTTCTAGTTAGCAACAAAATATTTTGACTATCAAATTCAGAGATATTAATCATTGTTTTAAATATGCTCTGCCAGCAATCTGATCCTTTTTCTGGTCCAGAATATCACTTAGTACAGCTTCTGCTGCTTCTACTTTGCAGGCTGGGAATTAAATGAAGGACAAGTGGATAGGACTAACCTTTTGGGAAATTTTTAAAATAAGTTAATGAAGCATGAGAAGCTGAAGATGGGTCATTAAAGCTAGTGATATTTATAATCAGTATTTGCAAAGAACATCAGATAATTGCTTAAAACAGAACAGAGGTAAAGGCATTTCAGACTGAGACACATTTCCAAGGGTAGCAAGTTCTGCCACCAAAGCATCTTTGACATCTTACTCAAAAAAAAAAAAAAACGGAATTTTCAAAATGTGATAAAGCAATGAAAGTTAGATGTTTGATAAGTTGAAGAAGTAAGAAAATATTGACTCAGAGTACAGGTTTTGTTATAAAATTGACAGGGCCCTCAAGATAGATTTGACAGTGATTGAATTGGATTACATAAATTGACACATCTTGCTGCCTTGCTTCTTTTGTCTGATCAAAATTGAGACTTACTAAATTGTATCATTTTTACTTGCTTCTTCCGTATCTCTCACCACTGTCATAAAATCTGTGATGCTTGCTTTAATTTTCTGAAGCATTACCAAGATTTATTTTTAAAACATAAAGAATTATATCAAGTGACTACTCAAACACTTGCTAGAGTTATAAAAATACTATTTCTTTAAAAGAAAAAAAAAATCTCTTCAATTTTTAGCAACAGAACCTGACCCCTGTGGTGAACTAATTTGTATAAAACAAGGACAAGTGTGTACATTAGTTTTACCCTTTCTGATGTCAAAGCCTACCCTAAATAGTAACTGTCAAAATGACAAATTTTCTTTAATTGTCTACTACCTCCAATAAGACAAGTGATATTTTAATAAAAATAATGTCTTAGCTATTTATATGCCATTTCAAGGAAATTTTAATGAGGTTAGTAAACTTATACAAAGATGTGAAAGTGAAAGTGTTAGTCTCTCAGTCCTGTCCAAACTCTTTGCGACCCTGTGGACTGTAGCCCATCAGGCTCCTCTGTCCAAGGGATTTTCCAGGCAAGAATACTGGAGCGGGTTGCCCTGCCCTCCTCCAGGGGATCTTCCTAACTTGCAGGCAAATTTTTTACTATCTGAGCCACCAGGGAAGCCCATACAAAGATAGAATTTAAAATCTGAACTCATTGCTGTAATTCACCTGCTTTGATTTTAGAAGTCAGAAGGTTAAAGACAAATGGTTGGAAATCTTAGATCTAGTGACATTGGACAGAAAGACAAAACTGAAGTTCTGATTCACTGCTTAGTAGGATTTCCCACCTGTGAGATGGAAGCAGCCTGTCCTTTGTGACACACTCCAGCTGTTTCCTGCACGGTCTTTTTATTTATTTTATTTTTTTAAAGACTTATTTATCTATTTATTTTTGGCTACACTGGATCTTTGCTGTGCGGGCTTTCTCTAGTCGTAGCAAGTGGGGGCTACTCTTCATTGCTCTATGCAGGCTTCTCCTTTCAGTGGCTTCTCTTGTTGCAGAGCACAGGCCCTAGGTGCACGGATTTCAGTAGTTGTGGCACGCGGGCTCTGGAGTGCTGGCTCAGTAGCTATGGCACATAGGCCCAGCTGCTCTTCTGCATGAAGGATCTTCCTGGACCAGGGATCAACCCTGTGTCCCTTGCATTGGCAGGCAGACTCAACCACTAGACCACCAGGGAAGCCCCCTGCAGTGTCTCGAGTGTTCTCTTTCCTGTCAGTAGCTGTAACCAGTGTGGCTGCATCTCCCACTTTCGTGTCCTTCCCATTCTCATCCTCTAGTGTTTGCCGGGGTGCCGCTCTATGTATGACCCTTAGGATATTTTGGAGGTACCAGGGCATCAATCATGTAACATTCACCTACTTTTCCTTCTTTCCTTCTGCTTCCAACCCGGTTTTGTGCAACAAGCAAAGAAAAGAACTCCCGTTTACTTTATGCCTCCTGTGAACTGGTACTGGACTCGATACTTACACATGTGACTTCATTTAATTTTTTCCACTCCAAAGCTAGTGCTAGTATTCCTACAGATCTTTTGCAGATTTTACAGATGAGGAAATCCAGATTTATAGAGGTTAGGACATTTTCTCAAGGTCACAGAGTAAGAAAATGGAGAAGTTGAACTGTTCAGTTCTTTTCACTCCATACACCCATCTCACCTGTACCTAAGAATATTTGAGGTTTCATAGAAATAGGGGCTTAATGGTGAAATTAAAATGTATGAAGATTACTGACTCACCAAGTAGTAACTGTTCTGATATACAAGAACAAACTTTATATAATAGAAAGTTAGGAAGTCTAATATTTATTATAAGTATTTAGATCTATATTTGGCATGAAGACATTTTTATGGGTAGTAATTCTTTTACAGTGTGCAACCAATATACATTATAAATCACTTGAAGTTTTTGTAGGCCAATTATAAACTTTATATTCCATTTTCAATATACTTGATGTGTATTTTAAAAGGCATTTACAGAATATTTCTCTCCTCTAAAACATTCTGGTCAACTTTAAAGCTAGTTTTATCATCCTCATAAATATATTTTAAAACTTTCATATTAGCCCTTATTCTGTTGAGCATTTCATTGAAATTCTAACTTAAGCATTTCTTTGACTAGAAATTGTTATATGCTACACTTAGTAATGCATAATAACACCTCAAGTCAATATTTTATGTAATTACTCAGCATTTAGAAACTACAGCTATGCTGACTTAATTTTATTAGTTTTTCACTAGTACACTCTGATGTGCTTTTGCACTCATTCACTCACAAAATTCATCTACTAGAGAATTGTTCATTCAGTAATTTACTTAACAACCCTTTTGATATGAATAACTATTCTTTATAGAGGTATGCTCATCCTGCAAGATAATATTTCAATGTTGTTTTTGTCACTTATATTTAGGAATTTCTTTTTTATTTTTCAATTTATTATTTTCCATTGTTACCTTGAATCCATGGCAGAACAAGTAGTTTTTTGTTCCTCTTGTGTATTCTATTTTGTTGGAGGTAACATTTGGGGAAAAGACTTCATTAAAGAAGTTTTAATGACGAGTATAGTTGGGATTCTAAACTATGAAAAATCCAGACAGCTGACACAAAGTTATCAATAAGACACAGCAAGAGTTAAGCCAATATCTTTCTTGTGTGTTGGGGAGATTGAGTGCATGCAGGTACAGGAGCTGAGGATATAGTGTCGAAGCCAATAGAAGCCTCAGTATTCCTCAGTTGCCTGAGACAGCCCTAGATCTAGAATACAAGCTCTGTGAGAGCCACTAGAACAATTCCTGACATAGAACAGTTTCTCTATAAAAAGTGATGCAGAAATGTCCTAATGGTTTGGTGTAAGAACAGTCAAATGCTTAGACCCCTTCTGTTTTGCTATTGGAGCACATCTATATTTTTTTCCTGTCCTCCTATTTCATGTCCAAAGAGGAAGGGGACTGAAATTGATGACTGTGGGCTTAGGGACAATTTGGGGGCCAATATGATAAAGCTGCCCCTCTCAGTAGACATTCTTTCTATTGGACTCTTCTTTCCTTGTCTTTTTCTTCTACCTTAAGACTGATGTGACATAATATAGACTCCAAAAGAGCCTCTACTTGCACAGGCAATCTGAGAAGACCCCCAGCCTAAGGAAAAAACTTGTTATCATCCTGCTCTCTTTCTGTCTTTGTATTGTGTGTCTTAAACCTCAGAGTATTTATGTAAGGGATGAGCATGGGGCAGGGTTCTAGCAACCCCAACATAGCCTCATGGTATAACCTTGTATTCTAGAGAATAAAATTTGGGACCAATTTTTTTTTCCCCCGGCCTTGATTCTCCATGTGGATCTTATTAGAATAACTGGGTTCTTTTTGTTTGGTTGTTTTTTTGTGTGTGTGTCTTTAATGAGAGTAATTGTTAACTGAAACCCTAAATTCAAGCCAAATACCAGTTCCCGACCCCCATGATAGACTTGGGGGAGAACAAACCATAGCCAAGTATTCTATGGCCTGAACTGAGAAGGGCATTTCCAATGACTGAGATGAGACAAATATGAACAAAGTTGAGATCAAATTCCAGAAAAAACTGGTTTAACTGTGTCAAACTAAAGAGGCAAGTAAAGAAAACAAATAATAATGGTGGATAGGGGACCCATAGAACAGATGAAGGTTCAAAGTAAGTCTTAAAGCTCTAATAAGCATGCAAGCATCTACTACATTTATGGGACGTCTATGCCTGCTGCCTAAATAAGGCTGGCTTCCAGAAGTTTGAGGTTTCCCTGGTAACTCAGATGGTAAAGAATTTGCTTGCAATGCAAAGAGACTTGGATTTGACCCCTGAGTTGAGAATATTCCCTAGAGCAGGGAGCGGCTACCTACTCCAGTATTCTGACCTGGAGAATTCTATGGACAGAGGAGCCTGGCAGGCTATAGTCCATGGGATTTCAAAGAGTTGGACATGACTGAGCGACTTTCGCTTTACTTCACTTTCAAAAATTTAAAGACTTTTAGATAAACATTCCGAGTTTACTTCCTCATTCTTTAGTGTTGAATATGTAAGTCAACACAACCTACCCTGGCCCCTCAGAAATACACACACAGAATAGAAAATTTATGAGTACTCTGTGCTAGTAATGGGGGAAAACAAACTTTCCAGGTTCTGAGCTATCTTTTAGCATAATAACATAATATTTTCTCTCTGCTTGTATATTGTACATGTATATTAATGCCTTCATATTAAGTACTAATAAATATATGCTCTTTTCATACCTATGTTTTATTTAAATTTCCTCACAGTGAAATTTATAATCCACAAACATCAAATTACTTATAATCACTCCCAACACACATACACAGAACCGTAAATTCCTCAGGGTCAAAGACTGTATGACTTACTCATTTATATATTCCCAGAGCCCAGCATACTATTCAGTACATGTTCAATAAAATAAATTAAATACTGTGAATTATTTAGGAAGTATAGACCATCAATGATGCCAAATTTAGTTCCTTTGTCCCTACAAAGCTGATAGAAAATGGCCCCAGTGACAGGTATGAGAGAGCTTTACCCTGAGATTTTATAGTAAAAAAGTAAAGCGATTTGGGTGTCATCTCCATTTCTTTTAATAATATTTTTTGGGGGTAAATAAATCTCATTGCAGCCTTTCCTTCTGCTATCCACAGCATCATTATTTCTTTATCCTTCCCTCATGTGAGTTTTTCATCCCATTTATATTTTTGACTTGCTATTAAATATCCTCCCCGGTTTCCTTAACATAAAATTTTCAGCACTTAAACCCACCCTGACTTCTGCCAAAGCTGATTAGGATAGGAGGATTTCTGTTCAGCCATGCTTTGCTCTTGCTTTTGCACACCTCTCATTTGCTCCTTAAATAAATTTACATTGCTGGTCACAATAGATCTAGCCCCAGGTCCTCTCTAGGTATCTCTGCCTACACATTTTTACACATATATTTAGAAATTATTTTTCTTCTAATATAATTATCTCACCTCGTCTATCTTCAACTGTGCTCTATTTATGTGTACTTTCATTTTCAACTTGCCACTGTAATCTGAATTCTCATACTGCTGTTGTTGTCATTCTCCTGACCACTCACTCAAATGGGTAGCCAAAGTACATTTAATGAATATGATTTCCCTTTAACTACCCAGAGCACTCGTGTCATTATCAAGGGCTCTCACATGACCAGACTGTGCATATTTCTTTTCAATATATTTTGCTCACATCTTATTAGAGGGCCAGCAGCTAAAAATAGTCAATATATTATTCCCAGTCAGAACCCACTATGTGAAAGTCGAAAGTCACTCAGTCATGTCCGACTCTTTGTGACCCCATGGACTATACAGTCCATGGAGTTCTCAGGCCAGGATACTGGAGTGGGTAGCCTTTCCCTTCTCCAGGGGATCTTCCCAACCCAGGGATCACTATAATGAATTCTAAAGGAGTGTTCACACTTTCTCATTGTATTTGAATTTCATTGCACTGTGTTCAGTGTGGCTCATATGAAGGAGTCACAAGTCCTATTTTCTCATGTTAATCAGCCGAATATCATAAATTTCTATACATTGGGGGTAAATGTGCTAAACCATAACTAGCCTCCTTTCTAAAGTTTAAAGACTCAGTTGACAGGTAGATTTGGGTTAAGGGTATCAGATTTAGCAGATTAAAAATAAATTTGAACAACTATCTTTTGTAGTATAAATGTACCCCATGTAATATTTAAGATATATATACTAAAATATTTATCTGCAATTCAAATTTAAGTTGCATTGACATTTTTAGTTTGCTTTAGGTTTTTAGTTTATTATATAGTTTAATTTAAATGTTTCATAGATAAAGTAAAAATTATTTACTGTTTATGTGAAACTTAAATTGAATCAGAAGTCATATTTTATCTGGTAGCTCTAACTTGGGTGCATTCTCAGATTTAACTTAGACATAAAATAATTTCTACTGTCTTGAAGGCATAATGAGAACCACAAAGAAACTTGTGAGAAAGAAACAGAACTCTGAATTTTTTGAGAGTTTAAAAATAAGGATGGACATTCACTGATTTGGGATGTTAGATGCAATCTTGCTTCAGGAAAAATAGAAGACTTCAAGTTTCTAAAACTTGACTTCACCTCTTGCTTATGTTGCGCCTATGTACATATCCCCCCTCGTTAAATAATTGCTTACTTGCCTGAACAACTTGTTATAAATATAGATCAGTTTCAGTTGGCATATGCTAAATAGCTACAATTACATTTTTCTTTTTCTATAAAGGGAATTTTCTAGGTTGTATATGTATGTTCTGAAGGCAGAAAAAATGTTGTGTACTGTCTTTCTAGAGTCAAGCTGTTTGACACCCTGTGACGTTTTTGGGTCAAATAGAAAAATCTGAATATGCTCCCTGAAAGATATTACTATATCCACTGTTCCAGGAGAAACCTATCATTTAGAACTTTAGCTTAGCTTCTAAAAAAGAGATGGAAATTTAATCCAGCCCCAAACAGGGGACATGGGAACAGTTTATTTCTTCAAACTCACGTAACGCATTGAAATCAACTCTCTACACTAATTTGGCCCAGAAATTTAAGAGCCACCTACCAGTTATTGGTCACAGAATCTCCTCTCTGGTTAGGTTTAGATAACATCTTCCAGTATAGTCTTATTATAGAAAAGAAAATGTACTTAAATGAGGTATACATGAGAAGGAGTTAGATTATTCCTAGGAAATTAAAAGGGAGAGTGAAAGGAGAGAGAAATTCACTTGCTCAACTGACACAGATTTAATTCTTGGAAATTGTTTAGCAGAATTGGCTCTGGGTGAGAGATGCCAGAGGTTCCACTGATGTAGCAAATAACGTCGTGAATCTTGATTAATGAAACTACTCTGGAGCTCAAGGGGTCAAGTCTGGTTGACTGGCGTTTGCATCACTTCACTGGTGGAGTCACTGCTGAGAAGCTTAGCTCAGTTCAGATACTAATAGCAATAAAAGGATTTCATGGGGTCAGATTAGCAGGCAGTCCACAATAAATCATAGCTATAAAAATTCCAAATTTCATGTCTAGAGGAAAAAAGATTTTTATGCGTAATTAGTTGATACTTATTGAATTATGTATTGTGTGCTTTCACAAAATTATACTAACTCATTTAATGGTGACCATATAATTTATTGTCCAAACCATAATATTTTGTCCAGGACAAATAGTAAAGCAGAGAGAATTTGTAGACAATTGGCATAAAATGGGACTGTTCTAGGCAAACCTTAAGGTGTATGTACTGAGATCTGTGTATATAATAATAACAAAAATTTTAAGTCCATATAATAGACAAAACCACAAAGCAATCTGAATAGTCATAATGAATGTTTATTTGGTGGTTACTATGTCCCAATACTCATTTTATCCTGGCATCAACTTTATGAGGTACGAGGCCAGTTTAATAATTGGTAAATTATTACTCAGAGAGGCTAATAAATTTCATTAAATCACAAAGCTATATATTACAGAATAAGGATTTAAATCCATGCAGTTCACACACATAACTCATACACTAAATAACATATGCTAACCTAGAATTAGCTAAAGACATATTAAATATACTACTATATTCAACCATATAATATAAGGAACTAGATAATAAGTGTTCAAAATTTAAATACAGACTCCTTTTAAAGATAGTGATAATGCTGTCATCACAATGCAAAGGTGGCAAGTCTGATTCCTGAGAACAAAATACATAAGTTTTAATGCACTCAGTGCCCA
This sequence comes from Nanger dama, assembly GCA_917880005.1. Classification (NCBI taxonomy): domain Eukaryota; kingdom Metazoa; phylum Chordata; class Mammalia; order Artiodactyla; family Bovidae; genus Nanger; species Nanger dama. Next base: position 19,122,774 of record CAKJTW010000008.1, on the reverse strand, counting down.
CACCAGATTCACGTGGGTGCTTACTAAGACTCAAGATTCTTGAGCCCCACCAGACTTTATGAAGAATTCTACCTGGTTCTTACACATAATAGTGTTTGAGAATATGTTTCCTAAAATACAGATGCAAGAGTAAATTTGTGACACTGGATTTATGTTGTTTCATTTTTGTCTTTGTAACCTGTTAACATACAATTTGTCGTAACTAAGGGAAAGCACTGATTAGAGCGACTGTTTAAGTACACGAAAATCACTATGTTGACTTAATCTTGGTTAATTTAAAATATTAACTTCTATCCACTGGCTTCCTAAATAAAGTTTTCTTATAAAATATTTTTAAATTTAACATGAATAATGTATAATTTGGTTTGAAAATTAGACATTTAGATAAGTCATGGTTATTAAAAAAACAATTACTGACAACAGAAGAAATTGTTCCGATTGTATCATCTGCATTAAAAAGCTAAAATTATAGATAATTTTTAAATGCATCTAGAAAAGCCAAAATATCTTTAGTTTTATTAGTACTCAGAATTATATATGAGATTTTTAAAGTGTTTATTGAATGTATTATTTTATTCTTTCAGTTAATTTGAGATTCTCACAAGTTAGGATAATGAAACATAATGTCTTCCTTCTTTTAAACAATCTTAGCTTACTACTTGTCAGGCACTATTTTAGGTATTAAGAACAAGTCAATGAACCAAACAAGTTCACAAGTAATTACTGCCCTCTTAGAGTTTACTCACAATAGTGAGTCTTGTGCTTCCTTTGCCTTAAAATGAATGGTCACTTATTAACAAACTTTTAGGTACGTGAAGAAATGGTATACTAATCAAAGGAAGTGACTTCTGCATCACTATAGTTTCCAGGGATGCTGTAAGAGAAAGTTAGGATAGGAAAAGTATAAATCAAAGGACTGAAATAAGTTTCTTTAGTATTAAGACCAAGCGTGAAACTTCCCGTGTGAGGCAGGGGGCAGGAGGACTTATATATGTCAAATGTGAAGATCTAGAGAAACATGAATCAGCCCCTTAACTGGAAGGGATAGCTAAGGTGATGGTGCTTGGATCAGCTTTGTACTATTCCGATAGATCTTCCTAGCCTCTTTGCTTAGGAAGGGAACTCTAAAGAGAATGATGTAAGCAAGCCCTTTAGTTGGAGTTAGAAGGAGGGAGAGCAGTGAGTTTACTTCATGGAATAAAAGTCAAGGCAGAAAAGCAATGGGACCCCCAGCTGCCTCAGAAACAGTATGCCAGGACACACTAAATTAATTTTGGAAGATCTTCTTAAACTTGGTAAATTCCTGTGTATTATTTCCATTCGGCTCTATTTTCCAGTCTTGATCATACAGTAGTTAAACCCATCTAATGAAAGTGTCTGTTTGCTTTTCTTTCTGGGAAACTAGGGAAGCCCAAGAAAATCAAGTAGTGGCAAGGTAGCTTTAGAGGAGAGAAGAAAACCAGTTTAATCCTGCAAGCCCTGGTCATGCTGAATAAAAGAAAGAAAAGGAAAAAAGAAATAGAGTATGAATTGCTGGCTGAGTCTGCAATGTGTGCCCATGTCTGACTGAAGAGAGATCCACTTGGTGTACACAAAAATTATGCTGGGTATTGGAAAGGAAATAGTATTTCTTTCATTCATGGAGGCAATGGGCTGGACAGTTGCATTATAATAATGCTTATCTCTGTCTTTATCACCTAATTCACTCTGAGTCCCTTAAGAATAAAAGTTAAGTCTGATTCGTTTTTGCCTTCCCATGACCCACCAGGATAGTTAACACAAATTACTCATAGAAGTTGATTTTAAAATAAATCAATTATTTAATTAATGACTTGGAATCCTCTTACAGTTTTTTAAAAATAAAACATTTACAGAATTCTTATTAGGGAAGAGGTGCTAGAAATAATATGAATCACTCTCCTCAAGAAATTGATGTTTGAGCTGAGTCTTGATCAATATGATGTGGAAAATGGGGAAAAGGACCTTTTAGACACAGAGACTAGACTTTGCAGATGGGTAGCAGTGATGACTGGAGAAGGCGATGGCACCCCACTCCAGTACTCTTACCTGGAAAATCCCATGGATGGAGGAGCCTGGTGGGCTACAGTCCATGGGGTCGCAAAGAGTTGGACATGACTGACAGGCTTCACTTTCACTTTTCACTTTCGTGCACTGGAGAAGGAAATGGCAACCCACTCCAGTGTTCTTGCCTGGAGAATCCCAGGGACAGGGGAGCCTGGTGGGCTGCCGTCTATGGAGTCGCACAGAGTTGGACACGATTGAAGCGACTTAGCAGCAGCAGCAGTGATAACGTGTCTTTTGGAGTGACTCAAGTGTAAGAGGGAAGAGGTGAGTCTGGAAAAGTATGCCAGGACCAGATAATAAATAATTCTGAATGTCATGTTAGTTAAGTTTACAGTTTTAATCAGTGGATCATGGGAAGACTGAAGAAGTTTATAAGAACAGAAATGTGATCTAGGATCTGATTTGTCTTTTGGAAAGTTAGAACTGACACTCATTTGCATGAAGGACTAACTGAAACCTATGAAAAAAAGTAGGTTATGGGCTATTGGAACAATGAGGGAAACAATAAAATCTGAACAAATATATGGTTAATGTGCACAAATATATAATGTACTTAAACATATAAAGCAAAAAAATACATATAACATATAAAATACATTCCAAAGACTTACTGATGAATACTGAAGTACATCATGTAGGAGAGAAAAGATTCCAAAGTTTCCAGCTGGGGAATGGATAGTACTCCTTTATTTTAAAAAAAGAAAAGAAGAAGAAAGCAAGGGAATATTCAGCAGAAAATGCCAGTTATCAGTCTGGGAACCTGCCGAATTCAAGGTGTCCATAAGCATTTTATGGAGTTGTTCCTCAGATAACAGGATATTAAGTTTTATAGCTCTAGGAGTGGCTAAGATTGAGCATGGATTTGAGTTTTATCAGCAAAGAATTAGAAGACTGTCCAAGGAGGGGAAAGCTCATGCCAATGAAGTGATTAGAGATGAAGGAAAAAAAGTGAACCCGGGGATGTCAACGTCCAAAAAGCAAGAGTTGAAGAGGAGATGGAGGCAACCGTTCAGGGGGCCACTGGGAAGCCATGGGAGGCCTTCTAACAGAAGACAAAGGAAGCCAGACTTCCACGAGGGATCCAGCCAGGTGTCACTCAAGATGACCAGGGGCGCGGAGATGACCGTCTACTGGAAAAGAATCTGGGGACATCCTGCAGTGTTTTAAGCTGGGAAACCACATTACAGAGTGTGGAAAAACCAATGGTAAATGGAAATTGGGGCATCCCTGGCATGCACTTGGTGATGAAAAGAAAGGGCAAGATGGGTTTGCAGCTAGAGCAGATGCCTGAATCAAAAAATGATCTCTCTCTGGGTAATTTGGCCTTCTGATTCCTAGTTAGGGACCAGAGAGTTCTAAATCTGTCCTTGAGGCTGCCTCCCTATCTTTTCAGTTTTCTTCTTTCTTCATAGATGTATCAGTTGCTAAGGAAAGCATGCTATTACCATTATACCCAAATAACAGCATCACTCTCAGATTTGAAAATGCTACTAAAATTCACAGAATACGTCTCTCGAATATGCAGTAATCTTAACTACTTTCATTTCGTTTCTTTTGACTTATTTTTGCCTCTAGACATCTTTATTTCCAACTGCCTTCCTTAACCTCTCTCCTTTTATTAGGTATTTCCTAAATGTTTTGAAAATCCTAACTGACATTATAAAGTTTTTTATTGAGATGAGAAATTTTTTATGGTTCTTTCCTCATCTGCCCACATTACCAAATGTGTTTCCTTTTAAATGGCCAGGTGGTTTAACTCTAGAGGCCACATGTGTTTTGAAGAAGTCATAACAATTATCCAGAGGATAGAATGTAAACACTAGTTTAGCCCATACTCAGTCTTAGAAATCAAATGAAAGATAAAGTCATCTCATTTACAGCTATAGTTTGTGGGGGAAAAGTTTTAATATATATAGCTTATTTGATGGAAACTTTTTTTATTTGGTGACTCCAAATATGAGTTAAAATAACTGAAACTATTATGATTTACCAGGACAAATTTGTTCTTTTTCCCCAGTGTCACTGGCCCTCTTTACGCTTTTCAAAAACTTTTTATTAATGTAAATCAGCCAGTGTTGGTTTCACAACAGATTCCATATTGCTCAGCCGCAAACCATTGCCAAATGCATAGAGATAACATGCCCTCTGGAGAAACTGACAAATGTAAAACTGGAAGAAACAGAAGCACTTCTGTTTCCTTGTTTCCAAAGCTATAGCCCTTCATCCTGCTTGCACTTAGGTCCACAGCAGGCGCTGATCCAAGGGAGGAAGCTTTCTCTCTGAGGGTCTTTCAGTCGCTATTGTTCCAAATTCTAGAAAACCACAGCTTAATTTATTTCCAATATGTTTCCAAAGTAAAATGGCCTGACAAAATGAGGTAGATGGAGCAGCTAGTCTTTTGTCCCTTTATTTTTTTTTTAATTAATTAATTTATTTATTTATTTTAAATTACAATACTGTATTTGTTTTGCCATACATTGACACGAATCAGCCATAGGTGAACACAATCTCCCAATGCCGAAGCCCCTCCCACCTCCCACCCCACATCCTCTACTTGAATCATCCTGTACATCAGCCCCATGCATCCTGCATCCTACATTGAACATAGATTGGCGCTTCGTTTCTTACACGAAAATATACGTTTCATTGCCATTCTCCCAAACCATCCCACCCTTTTCCTCTCCCTCAGAGTCCAAAAGTCCACTCTATAACTCTGTGTCTCTTGGTTGTCTTACATTTGTTTCCTTCTGATTTATCAGTTTTAAGGTAGTTTTTCAAAGAGTTAGATGCCCATAGAAACAGCTTCCTGTTTAGTGGCTTCAGATTTCTTGTTATACAGCACCACCTCGTGGTTATTCTGTTTCCTTAATTATCACAAGGAACAAGTGACTGATTTCCTATTCTTGTGTATTTTACTTTATGTTGCTATTATTTAGTGGCTCAGCCGTGTCCTACTCTTTGCCACCCCATGAACTGTAGCCCACAGGCTCCTCTGTCCAGGGGATTTTCCAGGCAAGAAAACTGATACGAGTTGCAGTTTCCTTCTGCAGGGAATCTTCCCAAGCCAGGGATCTAACCAGTGTCTCCTGCAAGTCTCCTGCATTGCAGGCAGATTTTTTTCTCCCTTAGCCACTAGGGAAGCCCATTTTACTTTGTAACCAGGACTAAAACTGATCTATATCAAAGTATCAGTTCAGTTCAGTCGCTCAGTCGTGTCCGACTCTTTGCGACCCCATGAATCGCAGCATACCAGGCCTCCCTGTTCATCACCATCTCTCGGAGTTCACTCAGACTCACGTCCATCGAGTCCGTGATGCCATCCAGCCATCTCATCCTTGGTCATCCCCTTCTCCTCCTGCCCTCAATCCCTCCCAGTATCAGAGTCTTTTCCAATGAGTCAACTCTTCTCATGAGGTGGCCAAAGTACTGGAGCTTCAGCTTCAGCATCATTCCTTCCAAAGAAATCCCAGGGTTGATCTCCTTCAGAATGGACTGGTTGGATCTCCTTGCAGTCCAAGGGACTCTCAAGAGTCTTCTCCAACACCACAGTTCAAAAGCATCAATTCTTCGGCGCTCAGCCTTCTTCACAGTCCAATTCTCACATCCATACATGACCACAGGAAAAACCATAGCCTTGACTAGACGGACCTTAGTCGGCAAAGTAATGTCTCTGTTTTTGAATATACATCTAGGTTGGTCATAACTTTTCTTCCAAGGAATAAGCGTCTTCTAATTTCATGGCTGCAGTCACCATCTGCAGTGATTCTGGAGCCCCCCAAAATAAAGTCTGACACTGTTTCCACTGTTTCCCTGTCTATTCCCCATGAAGTGATGGGACCGGATGCCATGATCTTCGTTTTCTGAATGTTGAGATTTAAGCCAACTTTTTCGCTTTCCTCTTTCACTTCCATCAAGAGGCTTTTAGCTCCTCTTCACTTTCTGCCATGAGGGTGCTGTCATCTGCATATCTAAGGTTATTGATATTTCTCCCGGCAATCTTGATTCCAGCTTGTGTTTCTTCCAGTCCAGCATTTCTCATGATGTACTCTGCATAGCAGTTAAATAAGCAGGGTGACAATATACAGCCTTGACGTACTAGTTTTCCTATTTGGAACCAGTCTGTTGATCCATGTCCAGTTCTAACTGTTGCTTCTTGACTTGCATACAGATTTCTCAAGAAGCAGGTTAGGTGGTCTGGTATTCCCATCTCTTTCAGAATTTTCCACAGTTTATTGCGATCCACACAGTCAAAGGCTTTGGCATAGTCAATAAAGCAGAAATAGATGTTTTTCTGGAACTCTCTTGCTTTTTCCATGATCCAGCAGATGTTGGCAATTTGATCTCTGGTTCCTCTGCCTTTTCTAAAACCAGCTTGAACATCAGGGATTTCACAGTTCACATATTGCTGAAGCCTGTCTTGGAGAATTTTGAGCATTACTTTACTAGCATGTGAGATGAGTGCAATTGTACGGTAGTTTGAGCATTCTTTGGCATTGCCTTTCTTTAGAACTGGAATGAAAACTGACCTTTTCCAGTCCTGTGGCCACTGCTGAGTTTTCCAAATTTGTTGGCATATTGAATGCAGCACTTTCACAGCATCATCTTTCAGGATTTGAAATAGCTCAACTGGAATTCCATCTCTTCCACTAGCTTTGTCAAAGTATAGGTTAAATATAATCACTACTCTGGTAAAGATGTTTACATACACTCATTTTCTCATTACTGCATCTGAGGCTCATAGTATTTGTTCTAAGGACAAAGATGTAAGGAGTTGTATCTTCATTGGAGTAGGGGAAGAGGAACACTGAAGAATTTTAGGAGAAAGGATGGGAACTTTCTCCTTTCCCCTGATCAACCAATTCCCAACTTTTTCATGTGCCTCTGATTAACCCTCCCCCCGCCCCCCCGCCAAGAAGCCAGTTCACTTCTCCTGCTATCCGTTGTTTTCAGTCTAGAAACCCCATCCTTCCTACCACTGCTGAGTCCTCATTCCCTTGACCAAGTGAGTGGTGGCTAATGGTGGCTCCACTGAGCCCTTGGGGGTAGATGCTTTCTGGGATCCAAAATGTGAATATATTTTATTAGGATTTTTGTATACATTAGGGGTATAGTTGCAAAACAGTCTCTGTATCTTTTTGACCAAGAAGCATAACCACAGTGAAAGCACTAATAACACTGCATATATCACTAAAGAGATTGGTTTATATTACAGTTTGAATCCAGCACTAAGTCTTAGAGCCACTCTATTTCTTAAACTTGAAGAAGTTTCCATATGGTCATTTTCAAATGGAAAGAGAGAGGACAAATGATTGTTTATGAAACAAAATCTATAAACTATTCTACAAAACCAGTCTATCATACATGTTTACAATTAAAAGCCAAGGAAGGCTATAAATCAGCCACAATATTAGCATGTGCTGTCACCCAGATAAACAAACCTCAAGAAAATTCAACCCACACCTACATTTAACTCTATAAATTTGGGAGAATTATAACAAAGATCTCAATAATTCTCATAAATAGCAGCCTTAGTGCATCCTTTAATACCTTATAGCAAGATTTATTTTGATAACAAAATAAATTACATTGCAAAACAAATAAAAGTGCTTTGGCATTTTGACTTTTTGAGAAATTTAACAGTGAAATAAAGTTACAGTTTTATTAGGTCCTTACCTTCTTATTTAGAAGTCTTAAAGAGATTAAAATCAAGTTAGATGCACATTTGTCTATTTTCCCCCATTATACTGCAATTTGAAGAGAAAAACAATAATTATTTATGGTTGTATAACTTTAACCAAGTAAAAACAGTAATATATTCATTATACATGTTCAAATAGTTTGTGCAGTACTTATTTTTCTAATGCAAAGACTACTATAATGAAAATCATAAATCAGAAGAATTTATGTGTAAAGAATTCTATCTTCTAAAAGTTTTTAAAATTTTTTCATATGTAATATTATCTTCATGTTACAAGTAGAGATGCTGTGTTCATGAAAAATATTTATGTAAAGTAATTGGCAGTATTGGGCTTCTCAAGTGGCGCTACTGGTAAATACCCTACCAGCCAACACAGGAGACATAAGAAACGTGATTTCGATCCCTAACTTGAGAAGATCCCCTGGAGAAGGGCACAGCTACCCACGCCAGTATTCTTGCCTGGAGAATCCCACGAACAGAGGAGCCTGGCGGGCTACAGTCCACAGAGTTGCAAAGAGTTGGATACAACTCAAGCGACAGCATGCACGCAAATGTCAGTTATGATGTTAGTGAGTTTGTAAACATGGACAGAAAATAACGACTTAACTATTTAAGCAAGAACCTCTATCCTACCTTCAGTGTGGACTATTGACAACCAGTTGGCATGATTCTGAGCGCTCAGACATCTTGTTAGTAGAGGAGAAAAGAGGAATTTGAATAGGATCACAAAACTGAGTGTTGAATTAATCCAAGTCATGGATTTTATAGAACGGGGATTAGAAGAAAATTGGGAGTTGAAATAAATAGATCCTTTAGCAGGTAACTTTAGGCTCAATAACTGATTAGGCATATAGACACAAGAGTCACACAGTATATATAAAGTCAGTAACTACAAACCTGATATTGAGCATATACAGAGTTCTTTCATGCAGTTACATATATAATCCTCAAAGTCTTATGGGTTAGATATTATAATTTTTCCCTTTTACAGGTGGTAATTTTCAACTCAGAGACATTAACTTACTCAAGCTCATAAATCTGAAACTAAACACACTTCCATATAAAGTCTGTCCCTTCTCAATTCATTTCTGGTTAGAGGTTACTTTGAAGAGGACATATCTGTGCAGGATAGTAGCTATAGCTATTATTCTAAAAGGTAATCATGGCAAACCTTAATTGGTAGAGGCAGAAATGGGGAACTTATGTAGAAACTACCCAGTTAAGAAATCTAGTTTTGTAATTGCTTTAATATTGAAAATTAATACCATCGTTCATGTTTGAGTATTTGTCAGATGTGAAATTCCATATGCATACTTAATATATGCAGATTCATAGGCATCCTTAATATGCACTTTTTCCACCTTGCTTTTCATTTCAAATTTATCTCCTTTAGGATTATTTTTAAGTTTATTAGCAAAATGCAGACAAAGAACTCTAAGTCCTGAAGCCTAAAGCAACCATAGGGAATGAATCAGTAAGCATAGGAAGTGGCAATGGACAAGGACAGTAGGGACTTTTCTGTGTCCCATTAATGACAAGGGCTCAGTAATGAGACACAGATAAGAAACTGTGGTCATTTATTCATGCTTTCAACATATAGTCAATGAATGCCTCTTAGGTGGCAGGGACTATGCTAAGAACTGTAATGCAAATATGAAAAATCCAAGGTCCCTGCCCTTATGGAACTCCTGTCTAGAGAAGGAAAGCAGGCTTGCTGTAAGTGAAGACTGCTCTGAGGCTCCCCAGGATGGGGGACCCCAAATCAGTACTAGGGAGGTTTGGATAGGGAGTGGAGCAGTCAAGAACAGCTGTTCAGAAAAGCCTATCCTAAACCTCATTCTTTAAAGACAAGTAGGAATGTTTTGTATCATGGTAAAGGCATTGAAGGCCATGAGTGAAACTGCAAAATCTGAGAAAGTACAATTGGCTCAAAAATAGCAAGTCATTTCCAGACTGTGAGAGGCTAAAGTACATTTGGGAAATTAAAGAAAAAGCAAAAAACTAGAGAGTCAGAAAGAGGAAATCATGACAAGCCTAATATGTTCCACTAAGGAGTTTGGGACCTTATATTGAAGGTGGTTCAGAGCTAGCAAAGAATTTAGACAGTAAAGTTCATGAATATGTAATATTTTAGAAGTGTTAAGCTAAAATTATATTTTGATGAGCTTATAAAACAAGAGGAATGCTTTGCTATCATGTTGACTAAAATGATAAGGTAAGACTATGTGCAGACATAAATTAAAAATATTACGTTTCTGCTGTTGTCAAAAAGAGAAACCAAAACAAAACAATTGAGCAGAAGGAACTATGCGTAAATGTCAGTGATGGCTGACTTTGGGTGCTAGGTTTATAACAGAACTAATTTAATGAACTCATATTGTATATATTTAAACTTTATCTCTAAAAGATTCCAAACTTCTTGGCGCTCTTCATAAAGAGCTAAAAAGTAGAAAGTTATGTCTTTATTTTATTGTCAATATATGTTACAATTTCATATTGTTACATGAGACTAAAATGTCTTTAAAGTAGTCTTTATTCACTACACATTCACAGTGAATTTAGTGTTTCATCTGAAATTTGGAGTTCATGTTGTCAATATTGTTTTCCTTTGAAGGATACAGGAATTGGTCTGGAATCATAATTTCTAGAGAGAGGAAGTATGGTTTATAAAACAAAAAGATATGCTCAAGCTAGCAGAGGTTTATTTCCAGATGTTTGTCCTCTGACAAATTGCTTAATATTCCTGGAAAAGGATGCTGATGATGACGACCTACAGATGTATGGGGGTTGCAGTGGGTGTGGTAATGGCAGCAGGCTGTATAGCCGAATTGCATCTGAATTTGCCCTTGTTACTTATATATGGCTGATACTCACATTGTGAGAAGTGGTTAAAAACATAGTTCTTACAGATATGGTGGATTTTTACCCCCAGGCTTATGATCCTACGGCATGGTTTATTTCTCCCCAAGGGCGCTTCCTGACATGTCAGGATTCAAATATCTCTGCTTTTTTATTGTCTATTTTTGTGGACATTTAAGATCTTCCTTCAGTGATTCTTCCACCATCTTTCCATTTCCTTGCTTAGAAATTAGTGACTCATCTGAAATTTTGGGAATGGTATCCCAACCTTAACTCTCTCAGATTATTTATGGATGGATATAAGAAAGTTAGGAAATTCTAATGGCCACACTCTTCGAACTGAATGTTCCTGTGTCTGCCCAGACATGCGTACAGCACTGGAGCAGGTCTTGACAAATTTGTAGAGTAGCCACTAATTTCTAAATATGCATCACGAAGAAAGAAGAGAAACATCTTCATTAGTGTGGATTGTTCTTCTGCCCCAAACCCATCAATGGTGTCTCATCTCAGAGTAAAAGCCAAAGAACATGTATCTGTAAGACACGAGTTTCATGCTTCTCCCTCTCTCTCTCCCTCTCTCTCTTTCTCTCTGACGTCAGCTACTATGGCTCCACTTTCTAGCTTGACTCCAGCTGCACTGACCATCTTGCTATTTCCTGTACATTTCAAGACTTTGTACCTGCGATTCCCATCTTTTTGCAACGCTCTTCCCCGCATTTCTACCTGGTTTACTCTATCAGCTCCTTTAAGTCTCTAGTCAAAGGTTTATTTACTAGTGAGTTCTGCCCTGCCCATCTCTCCTAAAGTATTAACTACCCCACCAACACTTCCAGTGCTTCCCTTCCATTCTCACACTTGCCCTTTCAGAAAAATTCTTTACAGAGCTTATAACCACCTCTTTATTTTCTGTTTACATCATCTATAATGTAAACTCTTTGAGAGTGGAGATTTGTGTGAATTATGCTCACTGCTATATCCCTGGCATCTAGAACTATATCTTTATATACTGTGTGCTCAATCAACTTTTACAATATAAATACATATATTCATCATATGAAGTTAGAAAAACTTTGTCAAAGAGAATTTAATTGCAAAAAGAAGCACTGGATCTATTTATAGTAAAATTGTATAATAATATCTCAAAATAAATAGGACATTTCTTTCAGTTAATAAGGACAGTTCATGAAGGAAGAAAAACAAGTGACACTGGAAGCCAACAGAAAACACTTCATCCCAACACAGGAGGCACCAGCTTAGACACAGGCAGAAGTTGTTGTCAGCCAAAATCTGGTCTCAGAATTTCATTACTTAAGACTCCATAGATCTAGAAGAATGGTACCGACGATCCTACCTACAGGGCAGCAAAGGAGACATAGACGTAAAGAACAGACTTCTGGACTCAGTGGGAGAAGAAAGTGGGATGATTTGAGAGAATAGCATGGAAACATGTACATTGCCATATGGAGAATGGATGACCAGAGCGAGTGATGCATGAAGCAGGGCACCCAGGGCCGCTGCTCTGTGACAACCTGGAGGGGTGGGGTGGGAGGGAGATGGGAGGTGGGTTTAGGATGAGGGGACACGTGTATATCTATGGCCGATTCATGTTGATGTATGGCAAAAGCCATCACAATATTGTAAAGTAATTAATTATCTTCCAATTAAATAAAATTTTAAATAAAGACTCTGTAGAATAAGGGCAGGTGGTATTCTCCCTTCTAGTTAGAGGATTTGGGGCCAGTGACAATAAACACTGCTATTCTGCTACCAGCTTGGAACAGAATAGCTTAAATAGAATACATTTGACCTGGCCTGATGAAAACTTGCAGTCTACATGAAGCAAATCAAGGAAAAGCATAGGATTGCAGAGGCGAATGTTGCTTGTGAGTTAGAATTATAATCTTTGTTTTACAATTTACTAGGATAGCCACCAGCCATCAGTGAAGCCTGCAAAGCTCAGAATTCTCGCTGTTTTTGAGGTTGAGACTTAAGACTACATGAAATGAAAATGCCACCCACTTACTGTGATTGTGAAAATGGTGGCTACTTAAAGCACTAATCACATCAAGTCGTCAGCTTTAATGACGTGGAAGTTAAGGCGAATCTGGGGAGGTTCTAACATCAAGTATAGTGGCAGAAAAGGGAGAAGAGGGAATTTCCAGAGGAATGGAAGCCTTTAGATTCTGTGAGCATATATTCCTAGTTTACTCTGGGACTCTCTCCCTTTTATAAAAGTAGGAACTTGAGAAATAGGCAAGTCCCTAGGAAGAAAAGCTTCATGTCAAGTACACACAGAATATGGCCCTAAAAGCAAATTGAGAAAAGGAGATTATTTTCGTAACAGGAGTCCACTGTTTTCAAAGGGACAGAATCTTGGAATGGGCCCTGAGTTTCAAGGCCATAAGCCTCAGGATAGAAAACTAACTTGACATTCTGGTCACACCCATTCCCTCATGCTCAATAGACAGCTGCTTATTCTCCCATTTAAATTACACATGCATTTTAAGAGATTTCTTCTGGTTTTGGAGAAGTCTGACTATAAATTTTCTCATTCAAGGACTTTAAGTCATAGACATTGGGTAGCCTATGAGGTTTTCATAGGACAGTGGATAATACGTCTTCATATTTTCTAGACTATTACATATGAAAAGAATTTATGGACAACCTTCCTTTCTGAGTACGGCAAAGATTTTACTGAAGAAAAATTGTAATCAAAAGAAAATATTAACTTTTAAAACAAAATATTATGTGCAACTACTTAAGATTTCCTAGGTATAGACATTTACCAAAGTAATTTGTTCTTTGGTTCTAGGAAAACACTTTGATAGGCCACATTGGGCAATTTTTATTGTATATAGTGGGGACCCCAGGGTAATCTAGATAGACAAGACTTAGAGAAAAATTAAATTAAATCTCTTTCTTTGAAATAAAGTAGCAAAGATTTTATAATTATCTACTAATGCTTGATAAATAAAAGTGAAAATTTTAGGGGGAAAAAGGAATTGAGTTCTAGACCTGTGGTATCCAATGACAGCCACTACCCACATAAATTTAATCAAATTAAAAATTAAGTTCTTCAGTTATACTAGCCACATTTCAAGTGGTCAAGCCATATGATGCTAGTGGCTACTGGATTGGACCCTGCAAACGTTTTGTTGGACAATACTAGTCTGGACAGATGGGATTCTCAGGAACTTGGTTTGTGGGAGGGTATTCAACAGCAGTTCAAGAAGCAACAGTTAGAACTGGACAGGGAACAACAGACTAGTTCCAGATTGGGAAAGGAGTGTATCAAGGCTGTATATTGTCACCCTGCTTATTTAACTTCTATGCAGAGTACATCGTGCAAAATGCCAGACTGGATGAAGCACAAGCTGGAATCAAGATTGCCAAGAGAAATATCAGTAACCTCAGATATGCAGATGACACCACCCTTATGGCAGAAAGCAAAGAAGAACTAAAGAGCCTCTTGATGAAAGTGAAAGAGGAGAGTGAAAAAGTTGGCTTAAAACTCAACTTTCAAAGAACTAAGGTCATGGCATCCAGTCCCATCACTTCATGACAAATAGATGGGGAAACAATGGAAACAGTGACACACTTTATGTTTTGGGGCTCCAAAATCACTGCAGATGGTAACAGCAGCCATGAAATTATAAACACTTGCTCTTTGGAAGAAAAGCTATGACCAACCTAGATAGCATATTAAAAAGCAGAGACATTACTTTGCCAACAAAGGTCCATCTAGTCAAAGCTATGATCTTTCCAGTAGTCATATATGGATGTGAAGGTTGGACTATAAAGAAAGCTCAACACCAAAGAATGGATGTTTTTGAACTGTGGTGTTGGAGAAGACTCTTGAGAGTCCCTTGGACTGCAAGGAGATCCAACCAGTCCATCCTAAAGGAAATAAGTCCTGAATATTCATTGGAAAAAGTAATGCTGAAGCTCAAATTCCAATACTTTGAACTCATGGATCTGAAGAACTGACTCATTTGAAAAGACCCTGATGCTGGGAAAGATTGAAGGCAGGAGGAGAAGGAGATGACAGAGGATGGGATGGTCGGATGGCATCACCGATTCAATGGACATGAGTTTGAATAAACTCTGGGAGTTGAGTGATGGACAGGGAGGCCTAGCGTGCTGCAGTCCAGGGGATTGCAAAGAGTCAGACATGACTGAGACTGAACTGAACTGATTCAACAGCAGAATTGTTTTCTGATCATTCAAGGATTCTTGTCTTCCTCATGTCTTCTGCACAAATCTGTTTAACATAGAATCCCATTCGTTTGACATTAGTGGTACCTCTTTGGGGAATGAAGGAAGAGAGGCAAAGTTCCAAAGCTGTAGGTGGAAAGCAACCACAAAGTAATGAAAGCCTGAAGTTAAGTGATTGAGTCCTGGATATGACAAGAGAAAAGCAAATCTGAAATAATCTCCGTTTCTTTCAATATTTTAGAGAAAGCTGGCCCCTAAAGAAGGGAGAAGTAGATGGAAGCTAGATAGTATTATATTATAAAAGGGATTCAAGCCATTTTGTTTAAATGTTAGAATGAAAGATGGTCCCTGGAAGTGGGAGACCACCATGAATTCCAAGGGGCAAATGTTTTGATTCCCTTAATATAAATGATTAAATACTTTGCGAAGTATGATCTTAGAGTTTTGACTTCCTGGGTGTATCCCCAGAGAGTTAAGTTCTTTACTTGGAAGAAATAAACCAAGGGCACTATTTAACAACTTCAGTTCATTATAGATGAGGAGTATTTCTTGTAAGAGTTAACTAGCATTTTAATATTTTCTAAGTTAATTTGATACCAAAGACATAAACCCATTCTCAGGCTTATCAGACCCTTTTTCTGCAACAGAAGGAAGATAGTTATAAGACCAGGCTGTACTTTTCCTTGAATGTATTTTTCCAAACAGGGAAAGAAAAAAAACACCTACCTTGAATCTCTGTTTAAAGAAAAAAAGAAAATATAAGGAGATTAAATTATTTCCAACAATAACTCAATTTTGTGTTTTCTAAAATCTTACCGTTTGAGAAACATATCACTATCCCTACTTCACCATTGTATAATGCATGTGAGGAAAGAAATAGAACTTGCTTTTCATCATATTGGTTACGAGACCACACTGAGTCCAACTCAGTGGAAATGATTGAACATCACCCAGAGACCTTGCATTTGAATGCAAGAGCTAGATAGGTCTGTTTGAAGTTCTCTATTAAAAATGCAGATATTTTTGGTGTGGGAAGAAGTATTTGATGTACAGAAGTAAGTGGAATTTGGATGGTTAAAGACAGATGCGTGCCTAATGTGTTCAGAGACTGGGGCAAGAATATGAAGCTATTAAATAAATATGTTTGTGGTAGATTATTTCTCAGATGGCCATGACAGTTCTTCCCATCCCATATGCCTTTTGTCACTCCTCCAATCAAGCAATTGAACCAATTTGCCTTCTCTTTATATGGACTGGTCCTATGGCTTGTTTTGGGCACTAGAATATGGGGGAATGTGATTTCTGGGCCTACGTCTTAAAAGGCCTTGCATCTTCCCATTTTTGCCCTGAGAACTCAGCCACGTAAGGAAGCGGCCATATAAAGAAGCTTATGAGCTGTGGTACATATACACAATGGAGTATTACTCAGCCATTAAAAAGAATAGATTTGAATCAGTTCTAATGAGGTGGATGAAACTGGAGCCGATTATACAGAGTGAAGTAAGCCAGAAAGAAAAACACCAATACAGTATACTAACACATATATATGGAATTTCGAAAGATGGTAATGATAACCCTGTATGCAAGACAGCAAAAGAGACACAGATATATAGAACAGACTTTGGGACTCTGTGGGAGAGGGAGAGGGTGGGACGATTTGGGAGAATGGCATTGAAACATGTATACTATCATGTAAGAAACAAATCGCTAATCTAGGTTCGATACTAGATACAGGATGCCTGGGGCTGGTGCAGTGTGATGACCCAGAGAGATGATATAGGGAGGGTGGTGGGAGGGGGATTCAGGGTTGGGACCAAAAAAAAAAAAAAAAGAATTAAAAAAATAAAGAAAGAAGCTTATGATAGACTCTTTGGATCAGACAAAAATGGAAAGAGAGGTTGAATGGAGAGAAACAAGATGTCCCAGCTGACAAAGGCTCCAAACACATGAGGGAAGCATCCTGGGTCCTCTAGCAACAGCCTACACCTTGTGGAATATCCTCACCAGAACAATGAAATGATTGTTGTTTCAAACTCACCACATTTTGGCAGAGTCTGTTACTTAGCCTTAGGCAAGTGAAACCATCTTCCTGCTTTGGCAATATACCTCCATAATGAGTTCAAAGATTCAATTTTCAATTTTTAGATTCAATTTTCAATTTTTCAAGGCTAGATTCAATTTTCAATTTTTATGCCATCTCTGAGTTCTTCATTGGGATTATCTAGTCCTAGGAAAGCTGACTCATACTCTCCCAATCTCTTCCTACCTCCAGCTCTGACTCTACAGGGACTTTCACACACATGGCACATTTCCAGCCTGCTCGTCCAAGCGGTTTTCATACTCCTGCAGTAGTTCACTCTTCAGAGGACCACTGGAAGCTCTGGAAGTAGGTCCAGGGATATTCAGACAGGGAATTTTGAAGTCCTGGGTAGCCAAGTTCAAAAGGAGGGCATGATTCTGGTTGGGCTTCCCAGGTAACACTAGTTGAAAAGAATCAGCCTGCCAATGCAGGATATGTAAGAGACACAGGTTTGATCCCTGGATTGGGAAGAGCCCCTGGAGGAGGAAATGGCACCCCACTCCAGAATTCTTGCTGAGAGAATCCCAGGGACAGTGGAGCCTGGTGGGCTACAGTCCATGGGGACACAAAGAGTAGAGACAACTGAACATCTGAGCACACGCATGATTCTTGTTAGGCAAGTCCTCTTGGCCCTGTGAGCTCCTCACCCTGTGTGGAGTGGCATAACCAGAGGACAGTCAGAGCAAAACCTGCTAAAACATTTGCCTGGTTTCAAAAGAATCACTGGAAACAGATCTAAATACTTTATGGATTACTTTGTTTCTCTCAATGTCTGTTCTTTCCATCTTTCATTCTTACATAACAATAGAATTTTTAGTCAATGTGTGGTCACTCAGCTAAAAGGCTACATTTACTCCTTTGCAGCTAAGTATGACACGGAGATGACTAAATGTGCTTAGGCACTATGTGCAAATTATCGGTCTTGTCATTAAAGTGAAGGAGCACATACTTCCCTTCTTTCCCTTTTGCTACTGCCTGGAATGTGAATGTAATGGCAGGAATGGGAGCAATCATTCTGTACCACTAGCTGGAGCACTAGAGCAAGTAGTTAGGAGAAGGCGCTGTTCCTAGTGACTGTTAAGGCACCCTGTCAGCCTTAAAATACCTAATCAGATTTGCCTGTTGGAGAGAGATAAAACTTTTCTTCTCTGGGCCAATATTAATTTAGCTTCAATGTGTATCCTACTGTGGAATCATCTTTATAATTATATAATTTAATTAAATTCTGCCTTAATTGAAAAATATGAGTGTGAAAAGAAAATCACTGTTACATGCAAATTAAGTTAAATGCTTTGGAAAGACTTCATAGAATCTAGGACAAAAAAATAAATAAAGCCATTGAATTATTTGAATGAAAAAGAGAAGGGAGGTGACAGAATCATAGAAATATAAAATGATTCTGCACTCAGCTTCACAAGAATCTATAAAATTTTTTCTATATATGAAAGATACTAAGACACCAAAACTGGAAATTTTTAAAAGATGCATTATTATATGTATTGTTTATTCAAGGAAGATGAGGCAGAAGTCTGAACAGTGCAATACTCTCACAGAAAAAGACTTCAATCTGTACCTAAAGGCTAAAAAATGCACATTTATATGTTTTGAGTTAAACAAAAGTTTAAGGTACACCTGGATTTAAACAATTTGATTAGCCAACTATTTACAGAGCCCAAACACAGAAGAGGATTTTTACTATTACAGGAGAGGGCAGTTGCACTTATGGAAACTGTATAGTAAATAATATATACATTGTTCAGATTGTGGATTTGCTAACTCTAAATCAACTGTTTTAACATCTTCATACAATCACAAACACCCCGTAATTATAGGTTAATGTTTGGCGTGAAGCAGACTACAATGACAGTCAGCTTTATCAAGGAGTTGGTGGTCGGTCTTCTTGTAAAATGCTTTGTTAATAAGGTTTATTTCTACTTGTTCAATACTCAGATGATAAATCCTATTCTTTTATTCACCTGTTTTATCAAATAACTATAATCTGATGTACTTATTGCTATTTAATATAACTTGAACTTTCTTTCTCTAAAATGTTGAGAGAGGAAATCTTTCATTTTCTACAATTAAGAACAGAACTAACGTATTCTCTTTCCTGTTTTTTTTTCTTTTTCTCTGTGAGCAGACATTTTTCTTATTTTACCTTTAAATGCTATTCAGTTTTGTAGTCCTCCCTAAATCTGATGTATATAGGCAACAATCCCTAATTGTTGCCTTTAGAATATTAGGTTGTAGTCCCTAAATTCCTCCTTGGTTCTTCTAATTTCAGTGTGGCATTTAACCCATGACATTCTATAGACACTGTTCTCCATAGTATACCAGGGAATTACAACTTTTAAAATCTTGTTTCTTCCTCAAGATGCCCAATACACTCAAGGGTATGACAGAGGAATTCCTGAGCAGACACCAGAAATAAGAATATTCTAGAGAGAAGATAAAAACATTCTGAGTTAGAAAATAATTTCTTTCAAAATGAAAGCTGTCTTTTTCTTAAAGCCAAAGAACTTCCAAAATGTGTTTTGAGATGATTTTCAAGTTTTCTCTATAGGTAATTTTTGCTAATTTGAAAAGTCCTTCTTATATTCATACCTAATCCCACAGTTGTCACTAGTTTGTTTTTGTAATTTGGCAAACTATGTGGTAGATTTATTTACCTGGATTAACTTAACTGTGATTTGATTTCATGGAAATTCTCCTACCTACAACTATTCTCTGTTTCTGCCCCTGATCCCTGGTCTCATGTAGTATCAGTTCAGTTCAGTTCAGTCGCTCAGTCCTGTCCAACTCTGCGCGCGACCCCATGAATCGCAGCACGCCAGGCCTCCCTGTCCATCACCATCTCCCAGAGTTCACTCAGACTCACGTCCATCAAGTCAGTGATGCCATCCAGCCATCTCATCCTCAGTCGTCCCCTTCTTCTCCTGCCCCCAATCCTCTCAGCTTCAGAGTCTTTTCCAATGAGTCAACTCTTCGCATGAGGTGGCCAAAGTACTGGAATTTCAACTTTAGCATCATTCCTTCCAAAGAAATCCCAGGGTTGATCTCCTTCAGAATGGACTGGCTGGATCTCCTTGCAGTCTTAGGGACTCTCAAGAGTCCTCCAACACCACAGTTCAAAAGCATCAATTCTTTGGCGCTCAGCCTTCTTCACAGTCCAACTTTCACATCCATACATGACCACAGGAAAAACCATAGCCTTGACTAGACGGACCTTAGTCGGCAAAGTAATGTCTCTGCTTTTGAATATACTCTCTAGGTTGGTCATAACTTTTCTTCCAAGGAGTAAGCATCTTTTAATTTCATGGCTGCAGTCACCATCTGCAGTGATTTTGGAGACCCCAAAAATAAAGTCTGACACTGTTTCCACTGTTCCCCATCTCTTTCCCATGGAGTGATGGGACTGGATGCCATGATCTTTGTTTTCTGAATGGTGAGCTTTAAGCCAACTTTTTCGCTCTCCTCTTTCACTTTCATCAAGAGGCTTTTTAGCTCCTCTTCACTTTCTGCCATAAGGGGGTGTCATCTGCATATCTGAGGTTATTGATATTTCTCCCAGCAATCTTGATTCCAGCTTGTGTTTCTTCCAGCCCAGCATTTCTCATGATGTACTCTGCATTGAAGTTAAATAAGGAGGGTGACAATATACAGCCTTGACGTACTCCTTTTCCTATTTAAGTCTAACTTATTCCATTTCTGGTATGTTCTAAAACCAAGGGATAAGAATATTTAAAAACTCAGAAATACTAAATTACATCCTCAAAGCTATTTCATAGTTTGGAGTGAGGAGGAGGGAAACCACAGCAAGTAACCAGGTATGGGAATTAAGAATTTATCAATCTAACTAACTAACACGAACTTTAATGTAGCTATATTTCTTCAACCCTTTGTATTATCCAGTTATTAAATCTTTGGCATACCTTTTTAGTTGTAAGAAGCAATACTGCATGTTGATTAAGGGCATAAGTTCTAAGGACAGACCATCTGGTTGATTCATCTCTTGCTACATGTGCAATGTTGAGTGAATTGCTTAATTGTTCCAGCCCTCAATAAACAGCATAAACACAACCACCTCTCACCTATTTTATATAAACAAGAAAATATGTATACTGAGTTTAGCTTAATACCTAGAATTCAATAAGTGCTTAGTGAATGCCAACTTTTTACATTATATTTTAAAAAGACCATTCATAAACTCTTCAGTAATTCTAAATGTTATTTAGGAAAAAATGTTAAACAATATAGCATGTGTGCTTAGTCAGCTGTGTCTGACTCTTTGTGACCCCATGGACTATAGTCCACCATGCTCCTCTGTCCCTGGGGATACTCCAGGCAAGAGGACTGGACTGTGTTGCCATGCCCTCCTCAAAGGGATCTTCCCAACCTAGGGATCAAACCCAGGTGTCCTGCATGGCAGGCGGATTGTTTACCATCTGAGCCACCAAGGAAGCCCATGGCATCTAAAGGATAAAAATAATGCCAATTCAGTGGCATATATGATTGGAAGAATTGAGAAAAAATAATAAATACTAGGGTGAGGCTATCAGTAAATTTATTTTCTAATGCTAATGTTTAATGTTAATTTTATCACATAAAAGACATGTTTGGAATCCAATTCTCCACTGTATGACTCAATGACATGTTTACTTGTTAAATTCTCTGACTCATTCTCTCTGTTACAGCACAAATATGTAAAAGAAGAGCTAAGCAGGAAAAATCTAATAAATTCAACTCCAGAGGGTTATTTAGACACTACTGTTTGTGTTTGGTGTCCATTTACAGAAAATACCATATTATTACTTGCAGAAAATTACAACATTAGGTAATAAATGAATGTATAAAAAGAAAAAAAGTACAGATAAAGAGATGTGGTGACAAAAAGCAGAATAGAAGAGAGCAAAGAAAGCTCTTTGTCCTGGTGTGTTTAACATTCCTCCAAGGTGAGAGCAGTGATTCAATCCTGAAAACATGGAATGAGAGCTTTTCAGATGCAAGGACTCTCAAACTCGCTTTCATCCCTTCTTCTCATCTCCCAGAAACCTACCTGAATTTTCTATCATGGAATCTCACTTCCAGAACAATGCTGAGGAATATTTCCTCCCACGTGAGAAGTAGCAAGACTGTATTTTAAAGGACAGCATGTTAACTTTTCTTCCATAAACATTCAAAAAATGGAATATTGCATAGACATCTGATGTATTAGTAAATTAATAACAACAGTAGAATAGTAAAAACTTATAACACTAAACTTCAGAAATTGTAATAATTTCAATAGAAACTCACCATGACTGGGCCTATTAGTTGGTTTTCCAAGATACATTATTTTAAAGTTTTAAAAAGTTGGTTTCACATTTTTTAAATGAGTCCACTTGATACATTAATAATTCAAATAGGGTTGCAGAAAGTTTACATTATCAAAGCACCATAATACATGCAAAACAATTGATAGCATCCTTGTAAATTACTTTTATGTATAACTGAAAGTATCTATAAGGCTTAATTTATGATTTTGACTCCAATTATAGTGAGCTTGTAACTCTGAGAATGGAAAAGCAAAGCAAAACAAAATAAGCTCATTTTTTTAGGATTGCAAATAAATGGAAATGAATGGGCTATGTCTAGGTAGTATACATTTACTCTAAATATCTCCAACTACTTCTAAACATGTAGTGCTTAGCGCTTACTAAAATGAGTTAATGTGTCTTCCTTTTAGTGACAGTAAGAACAAAGAAAGATTTGGAAACTAGACCTCTGTTCCTCAGAAAAATGCAATTAATCAGAATACCTCAGTTGCCAGTATTCTTCTAATGGCTTAATTTATCCACTGTTACAGGATTATCATAGAAATCAGTGGAACACATTCTTACATTTACCCCTTGCTAATTTGGAAATATCTTAAAACATTTAAGTCATTTAGAGAGATGTAGGTTTCTCTAAGTTGATGAATATGATGTGCTTGTTACAAATTTTATTTCTATTTTATTGAAATAAAGTTGATTTGCAAGTTTGTGTTTATTGTTGTTGTACAGCAAAGTGTCTAAGTTATACATATATATAAAACATACATCTATATGTATTATTTTTCATATTCTTTTCCATTATGGTTTATCACAGGACTCTGAATATAGTTCCCTGTGCTCTACAGTACAGCTTTTTTTCATCCATTCTATATATACACCAGTTTGCACCTGCTAATTCCAAACTCCTAATACTTCCCTTTCCCACCCCCAGTCCCTTGGCAACCACCAGCCTATTCTCTGTGTCCCTGATTCTGTTTCTGTTTCATAGATAGGTTCATTTATGTCATTTTTCAGATTTCACATATAAGTGATATAATATGGTATTTGCTTTTCTCTTCCTGACTTACTTCCCTTAGCGTGTTAATCTCTAGTTGCATCCATGTTGCTGCAAATGGCATTATGAAATACTTTCTTGGAAAAAGCACAAAACTTTTGAGGGACTACTAACTAATGGAACTTAAAACAATGTCACAGAAACATTTAATTATGTATAGAGTTAATGTAGTTTTCATTGTTTTTCTTCCAAAATACCTATTCAACACAGTTAAAGCAATGAAACAAATGGCTAATCAATAAAACAGTAAGAATAATAAGTTCAGTGACTTCACTTTTGTCTTTAAAAGTTATTCCTTTGACTCCTCAGGTTCAATCAAATTGTTATTATTCTATTCACTATAGTTATTCATAAAGGAGCAAGGTTTAGCAAATAATTCCTGAGCATACACTTAAAATGCAGGGGTTTTCTTTTGCTTCCTCCTACAGAAACATGACTTCAGACATGCCCTCTTTCTTCAAATGTCTTTAATTAATGTGCTTGCCCCTTCCTATATTCATCAAAACGTATTGACAAATATACCACATTTGACATATTCCCATTAATTGTTACTGTGCCTGGAAAATTAGAAGCTAAATCCACAAAACAAAATCTCAACTCTATATGTTTCCCTACACACTGATAAGGTTCATTCATCTAAACAAGTTATTTTTTGTTTTCTACTTCTATTCATGAATTTCATGTAGACATGTTTTGACTTCAGGGGTTACTTTTGCATTTGAGAAATTGAAAATTTCAAGAAATGGTGCTTAGGAAAAATTAATTCTCCTTGTAAAACTCTTAAGATAAGCTTAGTGGAACTCATCATTAAAATGAAACATTAATTGATGATTTAAACATTAAAATGATTTGCTGCTCACTATTAAAAATGGAATTTTAACTTTTTACAGACATTATAAGAGTTCAATAAAATACTAAAAGCATAGATATTGTGTGTCCAGAATACAAACTGGCAAAAGGAAGAACAATGTCTATCTGATGGTTTTTACCCAACTAGACTAATGCTAGTTGTGGCTTAGATTTAACTATTTAGTAACTCCTGATTGATTGGAGTTTATACTAATTAGCTTAAATAAAACAGATAAAATAAATAAAACAGATTTTAAAATTATCATAGAATGAAACCGTTGTGGGTGTACTTCACCTTAAGTATCTATAGATGGTGCCAATATGACATTCAAGTCCCCTAGAAGAAATCTAAAAGTCTAATGAACATACTTAAACTTATCTTCACTAATCTGAAAAACAGGCTATGACCAACAAAATATGATTTTTTATTTATCACTGAGTCACAATTTTTCTATCAGATTTCATGAGCTTCAATCACTTTCTGTATTCAGGACATAGGAATGAATTCTTGCAGGCTTGGCCAAGGAATTAGAAAAACTAGCAAACCATAAAAAGTCAACTAATCATACTTCAATAAATTTTTATGTATTTGCCCATGTACAGACCAAAGTAAAAAAATCTTACATTCTATTTATAGACTCTAAGTGGAATGTAATTGCTGAGAAATTATATAGACTCTAACTGTTAAGGAAACTTGAAGATTAACTGTCTATTTTTCTTGATAAGGACACTGAATCCCAAAATGACTATAGTATTTCCATTTTTTTCTTCAGCTGGTTTTTAGTAGAAACAGAATTAGAACTCCCGTTCCTTAGTTACAACCCACTGTCCATGCAGCATCCTGAATAGTCTTATTGGAGTCTCTCTGTCTTTCTTTGTCTCTATTACAAATATTCTGTGAAAGTGTATTTTTAATTCTTTCTTTCCAGAAACCTCAAAGTTGTAACTTCCTGACTTGGCCGATTCTAGCCAGTACCTGAAGTGTTCCTCAAATTGGTCTATTAAAAAGCAGAAAGTTAATCTGTTCCCAAATGGCTCATCTAAGTATATTCTTAAGAGATTTTTTTTTAATCACACAGTGGGACTATAAAGAATCCTACCCTGTTTTGTATTAACCTAGATAATAAAACTAAAGAGAAAGTGACCATGCAACAGCAAAATGTTTATTAAAATCTTGTTTTAAATGTGTTAATATTTCCAGCAGGCATACAAAGTAGCTCAAATGTTATCAAATTGTCTGTATTAAACCATCTGTCAAATGACACCACAGTTCAGTTCATTTCAGTTGCTCAGTCGTGTCCGACTCTTTGCAACCCCATGAACTGCAGCACGCCAGGCCTCCCCTGTCCATCACCAACTCCCAGAGTCCATCACCAACTCCCAAAGTCCACCCAAACCCATGTCCATTGAGTCTGTGATGCCATCCAACCATCTCTTCCTCTGTCATCTCCTCCTCCTCCTGCCCTCAATCTTTCCCAGCATCAGGGTCTTTTCAAATGAGTCTGCTCTCCGCATCAGGTGACCAAAGTATTGGAGTTTCAGCTTCAACATCAGTGAAGCTGAACACCCTCCAATGAACACCCAGGACTGATCTGTGTCTATAATTAGAGCCCATGGTTAAAAAAATAAGAGAGAGAGCATCATGTATTCTGCACATCAATTTCCAATCTTTCATCTGCTGAGTCAAACATCATTTCACGAAGGGAAAAGACCCAAGTATTGATTCTTACGGCAATAAAACTTCATGCTGTTATTCTTGATCTCTGCTGAGTGCAATTTAGAATTAGCTTTCCCCCTCATAAATTCAATGACTTTTAGCCTGCTGCTTCTTTGAGAACTTTATACTACATTGTTTAATTCCTGAAAATTTCCCTCCACTTTTCCCCAGAAACCATATACATATAAATCAACCTTATTCCTTCACACATGAAGAGAAGGGGTGGTGGAGAAAGAGAAAGAACCTCCTTCCATTATAGGAATGAAATAAAATAAAATGTCATCAAGTATTAATATCATATTAAAGGAAAATGGTGTTCATGGTTTTCAAAATGTTCCCTGATAGTTCTTGATCAATCTGATTAAATCTTAGATATTTTCCAAGATACATACTTGTGATCCAAACAGCCCTTAATATAACCCTTGCTATTGTTACTTACCTAAGTGGAGATTATTATGATAAAAATAAAGTACAGTTATCTTTGAACAGCAGAGCAAAACTAAAAAAGAAAAAAATTTCATAAACTTAAACTTTAATTGCTTTGAAGGTGATTTGTTTCATGGACTTAATAACTGGCATTATATCAAAGACATTAAAGCAGTTTTTAGCCTCAATATTTTTTGTCCAAAGAAACTGAACAGTTTCACTTGAAAAAGAGTGAAGATGAATCTTCGTTCTCACTCATCTTCTCATTAGAGTAGATAGTTGCACTGGCTTTCTTTTAAGCTTTCATCAATTTTCTTTTACTATATAGTAAACAAACAGGAAAATAGAAAACCTCCATAATATATATAATGGCTTGTCATAAGCCCCAGAAATCAGGCAACAGATCAAAGCTCATAATCTGTCTTACAACCACCACCACCCTTGAAGTAATACAGTCCCTTATTAGTGATAACGTTTGGGTCCAACAGAATGAAAATGAAATTCTTTCCTGCTTACTTTAGAAGTGATTATTCCATATTTTGTTAATGAGGGCTGTATGTTGGCCATTTTTGAAGCATCTAGTATATACTGCAAAGAGTCCTTAACAATACAAGCATTATTTATATGGGAGTTAAATTGTTTTGTTTTACTTTGACTATGAATAATAAAGAAGTGTTTTAATGAAAGTATCATTGACAGTGAAAAAGCATTTTTCTTTGCTTCTGTAAGAAACAAATCGCCAGTCTAGGTTTGATGCAGGATACAGGATGCTTGGGGCTGGTGCACTGGGATGACCCAGAGGGATGGTGTGGGGAGGGAGGTGGGAGGGGGTTTCAGAATTGGGAACTCATACCCGTGGTGGATTCATGTTGATGTATGGCAAAACCAATACAGTATTGTAAAGTAAAATAAAGTAAAATTTTTTAAAAATGAAAAAAAAATCTAGGAAAGTGACTTGTCATTCGCACAGAGACAGAAATTAGCCCTCACTGTCTATAGATCATCAGTGGCTATGTGCTGCACTCTTTTCTTTCTTTGTTTTAAAACTTTGGTTACATTTTCTGGTGGCAAGAGATACAAGTACTTTTTTCTCACTTTCCTGGAAAGAACTGTTCATAAGTAAATTGTGTAAACTGTAAACTGCTAAGAGACGACTAAGTGATTATTTTATGTAAATCTCCCATAGTCTCAGTTTTATACTTGCTAAATTTTAGGAGTTTGATGTTTAGCTTGGAAAAATGAGAGGCTAGAAAGTTAGGAGAAAGTATCTGAGGGTAGATAGATGGCACTACTGTGTGCTATAATAATTTATTTTTCCTCTTTAGAAAGTAAGAAATGTATGGATTTTACAACAATGTTTCTGAAACTTTAATTAATATAAGAATCACCTGAAATACTTGTTAAAAATTTTTGTCAACTCCTTGTTAATTTTTTTTTTTGTCAACTCAAACGCAGTAAATCAAAGTCTTGGGGGCCAGGAAGTAATTTTGATGCAGATGGCCAAATTTGACTTTTAAAATTCTAACCGTTTACCCTTCTGCTCTCAAGATGGCTACAGAAATATGCTAAGGCTGTCTTTAGCAGTCTGGTCCAATGGTTCCATGACTCTGGTTTCCAACTAGATGTATCAGGGAGAGTTGACGACCACGACACAGATCAACTGAGTCAGACTATTTGGAGATGAGTCTGATGCACGCACAGCTCTACATATTCCTGACCTAGAAGAGACTGCTGAGGACTGACAGGAGTAACACAGTTTGGAAACCATGTTCTCCTGAAATACTGGGTGTGAAATTCCAGAAATACCTGCCAACACCAGAAGAGTAACTAAAGACAGGCAAAAAATATTGGATTGGCCAAGAAATCCGTTCTGGTTTTCTGTAACATCATATGGGAAAAAAACCCAAATGAACTTTTTGGCCAACCCAATAATTGATATCATCTAAAGTCAGAGGGATATGGAAATATACCTAGAGGTTTCTTCTTCAAAAGATGAGACTCATCACTTCCTATTTGTATTGGTATAAACACACATAGAGAAGAGTGAACTTAAGCATACTGCTCAGTTTGTTAGCATAAAGTGTACAGACTTGTACAGCCTGCTCCAGACCAAAAAACAGTTACTAAAGGTTCTCATTATTCTCCCTTCCAATCACTATATCAATAAGAAAAATCATTATCCTGAATTTTAAAAGAATAAATTAATTTTGCTATTTCCTATGCTTTACATAGGTGGAACTACACTTTATATAATGGAACTTTCTCTTGCTAGTTTCTTTCCCCTTAACAATGCGTTTGTAAACTTCATCAGTATTGTTGCTAAAACTGTAGATTGCTCATTCACATTCCTATTTATTCTGTGTATCTGTTCATCAGTTCTATTATGTAAATATTTTGGTAATTATGCATTTTGGAAAACATATGTATGATTTTTACTAAATAAACCTATGAGTTGAACTACTTGTTGCTAGAATATTCATATGTTCCAAAGTTGTACCAATTCACAGTTCCACCAGCACTGTACAAGAATCCAGTTTCTGTCTTCAACAACATTTTTTTTAACTGTAATCATATTGGTGGTTATGAAGTGTTATTATGTTATATCCTGGATTAATTCACATTTCTCTTATAACTAATGAATTTAAGTGTCTACTTATAAGTTTACTGGCCATTGGAATATCCTTATTCATAGTTTCTTCACATCTGGAAATCTGGCCCACTTTTGTTGGGTCACCAATCTTTTTCTTATAGATTTGTAAGGGTTCTTTTATACTCTTGAGAGAAGCCTTTTGTCATGCTTACGGATTGTGAGTATTTTCTCCCAGTCCATAGCTCACCTCTTCACTGCCCTTATGGTAACTTTGAAGGACAGAAATTATCTTTAATATAATACAGTTGTTCAGCTCTTTTCGTTCATGCTTGCTACTTCTTCTGTCCTATTTAATATTTCTTGGCCTACTCCAAGGTCATGAAAATGCCCTCATATGTTTTGCTCTAACATTCTTCTTTTATTAATAAATTGCATTTCAGCAATCCACCTAGAATTGACTTTTGTTTATGTGGTGAGGTAGAAACCAAAGTACTTTTTCTCTGTATAGCTATATTAAACTCAGTGCCATTTACTGAAAAGATAAAGCATTCTTTCCTATATATGAAGTATCTTTTCTTCCTTTGATAAATCAGGTGAAAATACATATAATGGTCTATTTCTAAACTCCTCTGTTCTGTTTGTAGTTTATCTCTGTACCAAATCACACTATATTAGTTGTATATTATAAGTATACTAATGAGCATATTTTGCGATCATGATGCTAGTGTGTTGAAATAAGAAATTCTGTGGTTGATGTGACATATGGGTAGTGTGTGGTCTCTGTGTGCACAGGCACTCACAGTTCTGTGTGTTTCACAGAACTACTTGGTCTTTATTTTTTTATTATTATTATATACAACTAATTTAATTGTATACTACTCAAGCTGCCAGATTACACAGAGTTTAAGCATAGCTAATATTTTTGGACATAGTTAAAATGAGAAAGTAACTTTTGCATACTGGACTTCCATGTGCAAGCAAATGATGTAATGGATTAATAAAAAGAAGGCCAGATTTGATAAGGGTTTCCCAACACAATGCTAATATTCCTTGCAAGGCAACTTCTTATCCAGTTAGTTGATGAAAGTTCAATAATTTGTCCTTCATAACAAATCAAGCTATGAGTCTACCAAATAAAAGCAAGTGGTCATATAACTGATCATATTGTTAACCTTGAGGGAAGAGATTTTAATTTGCAGCAGTATATAAAATATTGCAATCTATTAAAGATTCCATGTTCTGCCTAGTAGTCTGTCAATTCTTATAATAAAATTAGATAAAATTCATGAGTTTATTATGTTAAAAGGCATCCAGTCTGAAAGAGGAGTCTTTCATAGGTTGGAATTTAGAAAATTGAATCAAAATTGCAAAAAAATCAATAAAGGAGCCTTACTCAAACCACACACACACACACACACACACACACACACACACACACACAGAAATGGGGAGAGATAAAGGAGTGATAAACTCCTTTGACTGCTTCTGTAATTACATTTAGTAAGTAAATTATCAGTTACTGACTTTAGTTTTTGCATAGACTCAATTGTAATATTAGGATGTTTGACATGGACGGGTTCTGTGCAAAATAGACTGAATCAGAGAACTGTGTGCAAGGGCTTTGGGGGAAGGACCTTGTGAACGATACTCCAAGGCCTTGAAGGAAGCAGGTTCAGGCAAAGAGGACACTTACCATGTCTCAGTCATTCCCATGCTGCTGCTGCTGCTGCTGCTAAGTCACGTCTGTTGTGTCCGACTCTGTGCGACCCCATAGATGGAAGCCCACCAGGCTTCTCTGTCCCTGAGATTCTCCAGGCAAGAGTACTGGTGTGGGGGTGCCATTGCCTTCTCCAATGCATGAAAGTGAAAAGTGAAAGTGCAGTCACTCAGTCATGTCCAACTCTTAGCAACCCCATGGACTGCAGCCCACCAGGCTTCTCCATCCGTGGGACTTCCCAGGCAAGAGTACTGGAGTGGGGGTGCCATTGCCTTCTGCGCAGTCATTCCCATAAGGAGCTCTAAAGTTGAGACAGTACTTCAGAAATGTAGGATTTATAAAAAGACCCAGGCCTCTGTGGGCTTCCCTGAGGCTCAGATGGTAAAGAATCCACCTGCATTGCAGAAGACCCTGGTTCAATCCCTGGGTCGGGAAGATCACCCAGAGAAGGGAATGCCTATCCACTAGGCAGTATTATTGCCTGGAGAATTCCACTGACAGAGAAGCCTGGGGGGCTGCAGTCCATGGGATCACAAACAGTCGGACACAGTTGAGCCACTAACACATTTTGGGGGCCTTTTTGTACCTATGCATAGACCAGTGAATGGATGTGAAATGCCCCTTGAAAGAGGGTGGGACCATGGCCAAGGCAATTCTCCTGGCTGATGGAACTTGCAAGGGAGGCATTCAACTCAGCCATCAGCAGACAACGTTCCCAGCAGGTAGGCAGATGAACACCTCATCCCAGGTAGGCTCTGGTTAGGGGAAATATGTGTCATTACATTCCAACATTACATCTAGAGATCTCTTCAAGAAAACTAGAGATACCAAGAGAACATTTCATACAAAAATGGGTACAATAAAGGACAGAAATGGTATGGACCTAAGAAAAGAGAGAAAATATTAACAAGAGGTAGCATGAATATACAGAAGGATAATACAAAAAGATTTTAATGACCCATATAACCATGATCATGTGATCACTCACCTAGAGCCAGACATCCTGGAGTGTCAAGCCAAGTGGGCCTTGGGAAGCATCACTACAAACAAAGCCAGTGGAGGCTATAGAATTCCAGCTTAGCTACTTCAAATCTTAAAAGATGATGTTGTTAAAGTGCTGCACTCAATATGTCAGCAAATTTGGAAAACTCAGCAGTGGCCACAGGACTGGCAAAGGTTAGTTTTCATTCCAATCCCAAAGAAAGGCAATGCCAAGGAATGTTCAAACTACTGCACAATTGTACCCATTTTACATGCTAGCAAGGTAATGCTCAAAATCTTCCAAGCTAGGCTTCAACAGTATGTGAACCCAGAACTTCCAGATGTACAAGCTGGTTTTAGAAAAGGCAGAGGAATCAGAGACCAAATCGCTAACTTCTGTTGGATCATAGAAAAAGCAAGAAAATTCCAGAAAAAAAATTTACCTCTGCTTCACTGAATACACTAAAGCCTTTGACTGTGTGGATCACAACAAATTGTGGAAAATTCTGAAAGAGATGGGAATATTAGACTACATTACCCTCATCCTGAGATATATATATGCTGGTCAAGAAGCAACAGTTAGAACTGGACATGAACAATGGACTGGCTCCAAAATGGGAAAGGAGTACGTCAAGGCTATATATTGTCACTCTGCCTATTTAACGTCTATGCAGAGTACATCATGAGAAACTCTGGGCTAGATGAAGCGCAAGCTAGAATCAAGATTGCCAGGAGAAATATCAATAACCTCAGATATGCAGATGACACCACCCTTATGACAGAAAGTGAAGAGAAACTAAAAGCCTCTTGATGAAGGTGAAAGAGGAGAGTGAAAAAGATAGCTTAAAACTCAACTTTCAGTAAACTAAGATCATGGGATCTGGTCCCACCACTACATGACAAATAGATGGGTAAACAATGGAAACAGTGACAGACTTCATTTTCTTAGGCTCCAAAATCACTGTGGATGGTGACCACAGCCATGAAATTAAAAGATGCTTGCTGCTTGGAAGAAAAGCTATGACCAACCTAGATAGCGTATTAAAAGCAGACACATTACTTTGCCAACAAAGGCCCATCTAGTCAAAGCTATGGGTTTTCCAATAGTCATGTATGGATATGAGAGTTGAATCACAAAGATGGCTGAGTGTCAAAGAATTGATGCTTTTGAACTGTGGTGTTAGAGAAGACTTTTGAGAGTCCTTTGGACTGCAAGGAAATAACACCAGTCAATCCTAAAGGAAATCAACCCTGAATATTCATTGGAAGAACTGATACTGAAGCACCAATTCTTTGGTCACCTGATGCGAACAGAAAACTAATTAGAAAAGACCCTGATACTGGGAAAGATTGAAGGCAGGGGAAGAAGTGGATGACAGAGGATGAGATGGTTGGATGGCATCACCAACTCAATGGACATGAGTTTGAGCAAGCTCTGGGAGATGATGAAGGACAGGGAAGCTTGGTGTGTTGCAGTCCATGAGGTCACATAGAGTCATACATGACTGAGTGAATGAACTGAGCTGAATTGCACCTTTGGAATCCACTTGCTTCATATAAAAAGTTTACTTCAGATACAGTTCCTCAGGATTCTGATTATTCTCATTTCCTGGGAAAAGTTAAATGAAAAAGAATAATGAGACAAATTACAGTCCCCATGACTGCAGCTAGTTTCAGGGCTGATTAATAATCATTAGCATCCTATACTATCAACTCCAGATAAATCACACCTTCAGTAAGTAACTCTGCTCTTCTTGGTGGCTTACCTAGTGACGTGATTGAGACATCCAGCCCTGAGAGATGTAAATTCCAGAAACCATGCCCTCCTCCAGTCATGGCTGCTGATCATGTCCACTCACTGCCATAATTTGACAGAGGACCACCAACAGGAACCCCATTGAATCACTTGGGTCTCAATCAGATTCTTCCCTGACTCCATTGTATAACAGCAGTCATATCACTTCCTGATTATCAAGTCAATTTGCCCTGCTAATCCATTGAAAAAAAGGCACCCAGAGTGCCTGGGTGACAGCCATACCTTAAGACTTAATGAGACTCTTGCTGTGTCACTTGACGAAAGCATTCCCCTTTTAGGAACCAAAGTCTCTAGAACCATGTAATTTGGAGCTTCAGTGACAGATCTACTTCCCAAGTGAATCACTGAGGAGGTGATAAGAGGGTTGACTCCTACTTTCATCAACTGCTTCCAAGATTCTTGTTTTCTGCTCATTGAAGGCACATGGCCTTTCATTTAGGATGTATCCTGCATCTCAGAGGATGGCACCTTATCCTTGCAAGGTACCATCTATAAGCTAACACATCAGCGGGGGGGCCTTCAAAGATCTTTTCTAGGGGCGGAGAGGGTAATGACTATAAGTGGGCCTAAGGTTTCTTTGAGGGCATGATAAAAATGGTCTAAATTAGATTGTGGTCATGGTTGTATAATCTGTGAACATTCTAAAATTCATGGAGCTGTACACTTAAAGTGAGTGAATTCATTAGCAGGTCATTGATATCTCAATACAATCTTTTTTTTTAATCTTCTCTTCACTTTTATTTGTTTTTTAATTTATTCTTTTACTGGATCTTGTTCAAGTTTGGCCTGGAAAGTCAAGCAACCTCCTCTATAACAATTTTATGGGATGGTGTAGAATGAAATCGGAGGGAGCTAGCCCTTCATCTCTTTTTGTAAACTAAGGACTGGGAAGCTGCAAGACATGGTGGCAAAGTGAGGAAGTGCTGGAGCAGATAAATGTGAATGAAGCCTCTCTTTACTTCTAATAATTTTCCATTGGTTTTCTTGGATTTCATGTATTACCACTATGTCAGAGACTTAAATTTTATATTTTTTTCCTTCTGATTTACATTTAAGCATTTAAAACTATAAACTTCCTTCGTTAAAGCATTAACAGAATTCCAGAGATTGTTCTTACATTGTACTTTAAATAGTCACCATTTTGATTTTATCCTGGACACACTGATTATTAAGGAAAGCTTTTTTTTTTTAATTTGAGGATAATTGCTTTACAATGTTGTGTTGGTTTCTGCCATACAACAACATGAATCAGCCATAAATAAACATGTGTTCCCTCCCTCTTGAACCTCCCTGCCTCTTCCCATCCCACCCCACCCCTCTAGGTTGTCCCAGAGCACCAGGTTGAGCTCCCTGTGTCATACAGTAACTTCCCACTAGCTCTCTGTCTTAAATATGGTAATATACATGTTTCAGTGCTACTCTCTCAATTCATCCCTCACTGTGCCCACAAGTCTGTTCTCTATGTCTGTGTCTCTATTCCTGCCCTGCAAATAGGTTCAGCAGGACCATTTTTCTAGATTCCATATATATGCATTAATATATGATATTTGATTTTCTGACTTACTTCACCCATAAAACAGGCTCTAGGTTCATCCATCGCACTAGAACTAACTCAACTTTGTTCTTTTTTGTGTCTGAGTAATATTCCACTTTATATATGTACCATGACTTCTTTATTCATTCATTTCTCCAAGGACATTTAGCTTAATTCCTTGTCATAGCTCTTGTAAATAGTGCTGCAATGAACACTGGAGCACTTGTGTCTTTTGAATTATGGCTTTCTCACAGTATATGCCCAGTAGTGAGATTTTGGGGTCATATGGTAATTTTATTCCTAATATTGTAAGAAATCTCCATACTGTTCTCCATAGTGGTTATCAATACAACCTTAAAAAAAATTTTTTTATTATTTTATAATTTTATTCATTTCTTTATTTTGTTTGCACTGGGTCTTCGTTGCTGCACACGGGCTTTCTCCAGCTGCACTGAGCGGGGCTACTCTCTAATTGTGGTTAGTGGCCTTCTTGTTGCAGTGGCTTCCCTTGTTGCAGAGTACAGGCTCTACAGTGCATTGGCTCATAAGTTGTGGTGCACAGGCTTAGCTGTCCAGCAGCATGTGGAATGTTCTGGGACCAGGGATAGAACCTGTGTCCTCTGTATTAGAAGGTAGATTCTTAACCACTAGACTACCAGGGAAGTCCTCAGCGCAACCTTTTTAAGAGCAGTTCTATCACCGTCGGCTTCTCTACGGCATCGTGTGTGATAGAGCCAGTGGCTCCTGTGTTCATGTTCCCACTATAACACTTCCTTGGCAATAAAGTGCATCCCTTGGACATTATGCTGGATTCTATATTATGGATCGAACACTCCTCTGCTCTCTCCATCCTGACTGGAGTTTTGCAAGTAGGAAACACAACCTGGAATATGTGTATATTTCTGTCAAGATGATTTTTCCCCTTCCAGAATAGAAGGGGTTAAGTGTTTTAAGTTGCTGCAAAGTGGCTGGTAGGTCTTCCAGAAGGATAGTGCCCTATCAGGGACTTGCCATTGGTCTCTGTTGCTAGCAAGTTGAACGTTCAGCAATGGTAGGGTGCTAGATCTGTTTGGGTGAGTGAGTAGCCATGCTACTGACTCATTCATAGCCTCCACCCCAGCTCCCATTGTTAGGCTAGTAATCCATTACTCTGTACTAGCACTTGGCAGGTCAACAAAAGAAGGTGATTGTTTCTTGATTGTTTAGTGCTCCTTTCATGGTGGACAATGGTTGCTACCATTGGATACATAGAACTTTATAATTTATGTTCAATTACGAATACACAGAAGAACTATGCAAAAAGACCTTCATGACCAAGATAATCATGATGGTGTGATCACTCACCTAGAGCCAGACATCCTGGAGTGTGAAGTCAAGTGGGCATTAGAAAGCATCACTATGAACAAAGCTAGTGGAGGTGATGGAATTCCAGTTGAGCTATTTCAAATCCTGAAAGGTGATGCTGTCAAAGTGCTGCACTCAGTATGCCAGCAAATTTGGGAAACTCAGCAGTGGCCACAGGACTGGAAAAGGTCAGTTTTCATTCCAATTCCAAACAAAGGCAATGCCAAAGAATGCTCAAACTACTGCACAATTGCACTCATCTCACATGCTAGTAAAAGGTAATGCTCAAAATTCTCCAAGCCAGGCTTCAGCAATACGTGAACCATGAACTTCCAGATGTTCAAGCTGGTTTTAGAAAAGGCAGAGGAACCAGAGATCAAATTGCCAACATCCAGTGGATCATGGAAAAAACAAGAGAGTTCCAGAAAAACATCTATTTCTGCTTTATTGACTATGCCAAAGCCTTTGACTGTGTGGATCACAATAAACTGGGGAAAATTCTGAAGGAGATGGGAATATCCAGACCACCTGACCTGCCTCTTGAGAAGCCTATATGCAGGTCAGGAAGCAACAGTTAGAGCTGGACATGGAACAACAGACTGGTTCCAAATAGGAAAAGCAGTACGCCAAGGCTGGATATTATCACTCTGCTTATTTAACTTCTATGCAAAGTACATCATGAGAAATGCTGGGCTGGAAGAAACACAAGCTGCAATCAAGATTGCCGGGAGAAATATCAGTAACTTCAGATATGCAGATGACACCACCCTTATGGCAGAAAGTGAAGAGGAGCTCAAAAGTCTCTTGATGAAAGTGAAAGAGGAGAGTGAAAAAGTTGGCTTAAAGCTCAATATTCAGAAAACGAAGATCATGGCATCTGGTCCCATCACTTCATGGGAAACAGATGGGGAAACAGTGGAAACAGTGTCAAACTTTATTTTGGGGGCTCCAAAATCACTGCAGATGGTGACTGAAGCCATGAAATTAAAAGACGCTTACTCCTTGGAAGAAAAGTTATGACCAACCTAGACAGCATATTGAAAAGCAGAGACATTACTTTGCCAACAAAGGTCCATCTAGTCAAGGCTATGGTTTTTCCAGTAGTCATGTATGGATGTGAGAGTTGGACTGTGAAGAAAGCTGAGCAGTGAAGAATTGATGCTTTTGAACTGTGGTGTTGGAAAAGACTCTTGAGAGTCCCTTGGACTGCAAGGAGATCCAGCCAGTCCATTCTAAGGGAGATCAGTCCTGGGTGTGCTTTGGAAGGAATGATGCTAAAGCTGAAACTCCAGTACTTTGGCCACCTCATGCGAAGAGTTGACTCATTGGAAAAGACTCGATGCTGGGAGGGATTGGGGGCAGGAGGAGACGGGAATGACAGAGGATGAGATGGCTGGATGGCATCTCCGACTTGATGGACATGAGTTTGGGTGAAATCCAGGAGTTGGTGATTCACAGGGAGGCCTGGTGTGCTGCAGTTCATGGGGTCTCAAAGAGTCACACACGACTGAGCAACTGAACTGAACTGATAAACCTGATTGTTATGGGGACGGAGGTGGGAGAGGGGTTCAGGATGGGGAACACGTGTACACCTGCGGTGGATTCATGTCCATGTTTGGCAAAACCAATACAATACTGTAACGTAATTAGCCTCCAATTAAGAAAAATAAATTTATATTTTAAAAAAAATATATATATATATAAACCTGATTATGTCCCTGGGAAGTTAGGGTAAATGAAGCTTGTAGGCTCTGAGAAACTCCCTAAGGAGAAAATTGGAGTATGTCCCCCACTCTTTTCACTTCCTGATGACTCACTGAACACCTGAAAAAGAGTTTTGAAGCCTCATGGCAAGGATCACAAAGAAACAGACCCTTTAAATAGTTTACTTCACAGAAATCTGTGTGTGGGCTTATTCAGTAATAGGTAGGCTGAGTCTCCTTCTCGTATCTTCTCCAGACAGAATATAACATCAGGGAACCAAAGACCCCGTGCCACTGGCTCACAGAAGAAGGTCACTTCACCTCTCATTGCTTGTAGGACCCCCGCCACTTACAGTTTGACAACCAAAGAGCCAACAAAATAAAAATAACAGTCCAACAAATGAGCTGGCACTCAGAGTGTGCTAGAGTCAGAATAAACAGAAAACATGGCCAGTGCTTAGAACTGCTGAAGGAGACCGGCATCTTTGCCAGGAAAAAAAAAAAGATAAGAGCACTTATTAAGGAGCTCAAGGACTTCCCTGGTAGCTCAGACAGTAAAGAATACACCCGCAATGTGGGAGACCTGAGTTCGATCCTTGGGTTGGGAAGATCCCCTGGAGAAGGGAATGGCTACCCACTCCAGTATTCTGGCCTTGAGAAGTCTGTAGACAGAGGAACGTGGAAGGCTAAGTCCATGGGGTCACAAAGAGTCAGACACGACTGAGCAACTTTCACTTCACAAGGAGCTCAACTACAACATCCCTAGAGAAATCATCAATCACCAGTTGAGTCTGCCCCAAGTGACCCAGGACTTCACTAAAAGAGCAGCAGTCCCTTTGACACATTTTCAGGCCTTGAACACTTTTTCCCTAAAAGCAAAAATGATCTAAATTAAGATGGAGGAATAAGTATATCAGTAATTACACTTAAATTTAATAAATTGAATTGACTGTTAAAATCAAGCTATCAGAGAATATAAAAAACCTAATGCTAGCTATAAATTGTATACCCAACAAAGTCACTTAATACAAAGTTCTTGTTTAAAGACTGAGTTCAATAACCTTTTTCAGAACAGAACAAATCTAGCAGAAAATAAAAACAAGTAATATCATGAGGAATATAATAGTTCAATCAATAACTTGATTTAATGCAGAGAAATTTTCACCCTTTGAATACAGAATTTACATTTTTCATGTATCCATGGAATATTTATAGAACAATCCTGTCCATCCATAAAGATAAAAGACTTTAAATGAAGTATGACACAGAAGGATTGAAAGGGATATTTATGTTATAGAACTGTTTTATTCTGCTTTCTGCAACAATTCCCACTCTAAAGAGATTAAGATCTCAGGAACTAGACAGAAAGACAAACCTTAGAGAAGAAGCAGAGCCTTAAGCATTTTACTTCTTTCCGTACTCTGCAAACTGCCGCCAGCTATATTGGAGGTGAGACCAGGCAGGGGGCTAATCAGTAATGGATGTGACATATCCGGGAGAGGAAGTGGTTCGTGCCTTGTCATTTCACCTGGAAAATCAGAGTTGACAACTTTCCACATGGAATGAAAGTCAGACAAATGAGATGGGTGCAAGGGGTGTCAGTAAGAGAATGAATAGCCCCTGAACAGCTCGGGGAGCCTGTAATGATAGAGATTTGCAGGAGAGGATGTGTAACTATAGGACAGAGTTCAAAAACTGGCCAAGAAGAAAAAAATCAGGCATGTCTGCAGGAATCTCTGTGATGGGAGAAAAAGCTGTGTGTATTTCTGAAGCAAAGGATGAGGAGTGCTCCACAGAGATGAGAATTATTCCATGGCATGAGGGAGAAAACTTTTGAGGGAACAGTGAACTGAGTTAATTCTCAAAAAACACCAGCACAAAATGAAAACTTCGGCTGAAAATAAGTGGTTATCCCCTCCTAGCTGATGACTTCTAATTTTTGTATAAGATTAACTCTAAGCACAAATATTTGCTTACTCCTTGAAGGAAAGTTATGACCAACCTAGACAGCAAAAGCAGAGACAGTACTTTGTCAACAAAGGTCTGTCTAGTCAAGGCTATGGTTTTTCCAGTGGTCATGTATGGATGTGAGGGTTGGACTGTGAAGAAAGCTGAGCACCGAAGAATTGATGCTTTTGAACTGTGGTGTTGGAGAAGACTCTTGAGAGTCCCTTGGGCTGCAAGGAGATCCAACCACCCCATTCTAAAGGAGATTAGTCCTGAGTGTGCTTTGGAAGGAATGATGCTAAAGCTGAAACTGCAATACTTTGGCCAACTCATGCGAAGAGTTGACGTGGAAAAGACTCTGATGCTGGGAGGGATTAGGGAGAGGAGGAGAAAGGGACGATGGATGGCATCACAGACTCAATGGGTGTGAGTTCGAGTGAACTCCAGGAGTTGATGATGGACAGGGAGGCCTGGCGTGCTTCAATTCACAGGGTCGCAAAGAGTTGGACACGACAGTGACTTAACTGAACTGAGCTGAAGCACAAATACCATCAACAGAGATAATATCAACCTTCAGGGAGACGGGAAGGATGAAAGATGAACAATCCTAAGTCTCACTTTTTTAACATACTGTAATGGAGAAATCAAAGGAATTTGCCTACATTTACAAATGTATTTCTAGATTATTTTTCCGAATC
Source organism: Nanger dama (assembly GCA_917880005.1). Classification (NCBI taxonomy): domain Eukaryota; kingdom Metazoa; phylum Chordata; class Mammalia; order Artiodactyla; family Bovidae; genus Nanger; species Nanger dama. The sequence goes on along the minus strand of CAKJTW010000008.1, from coordinate 19,082,149 downwards.
AGGCAAAATGGGGTTTCAGAATGGGAATTAAAATAGGAAAAAAAATTAAGTTGAATTTTACATATTCATACCTGTACTTCTGAGTTATGAAACTCTATCCACTCTACCATATTTTTACAAGATTTTCCACCCTTGATCATGGACTTTGTTAATATCCTGTAGCTTTGCCTGTATTCTAAGAGAGATATTTCAATCTAATCATATGCAGGTGGAAAGTTACAAGAAGCAAAAATATTCTATAATGAGAAAAAAATCCACTTGATTTATGAATTAGGAAATCATTTGTGGTCTTCTTAAAAATAACAATTATTGAACATTTACTGCTGATAAGTGAGTGTTAAACAATTTACATGGATTATTTTATTGCTTGATCCCCAAGTTCTATGAGAATGGTTATAATTAACCCTTTTCCAGTTTAAGAAAATCTGTTGTTATTGTTCAGTCATTCAGTCATGTATAATTTCTGCGACCCTGACCCCATGGACCCCAGCAAGCCAGGCTTCCCTGTCTTACACCAGCTCCTGGAGCCCACTTAAACTCATGTTGGTGATGCCATCCAAGCATCTTGACCTCTGTCATCCCCTTCTCCTCCTGCCTTCAATCTTTACCAGTATCAGAGTCTTTTCTAATGAGTCAGCTATTTGCATTAGGTGGCCAAAGTTTGGAGCTTCAGCATCAGTTCTTCCCGTGAATATTCACGGTTGATTTCCTTTAGAATTGACTGGTTTTATTTCCTTACAGTCCAAAGGATTCTCAAGAGTCATTGCTAACACCACAGTTCAAAAGCATCAGTTCTTTGGTGCCAGCCTTCATTATGGCCCAACTCTCACATCCATACCTGACTATAATGAAGTAAGCCAGAAAGAAAAACACCAATACAGTATACTGACACATATATATGGAACTTAGAAGACAGTAATGATGACCCTGTATGTGAGACAACCAAGAGACACAGAGGTATAGAGTGGACTTTTGGACTCTGAGGGAGAGGGAAAGGGTGGGATGGTTTGGGAGAATGGCAATGAAACGTATATTTTCGTGTAAGAAACGAAGCGCCAATCTATGTTCAATGTAGGATGCAGGATGCATGGGGCTGATGCACAGGATGATTCAAGTAGAGGATGTGGGGTGGGAGGTGGGAGGGGGCTTCGGCATTGGGAGATTGTGTTCACCTATGGCTGATTCGTGTCAATGTATGGCAAAACAAATACAGTATTGTAATTTAAAATAAATAAATTAATTAATTAAAAAAAAAAACTATAGCTTTAACTATATGGACCTTTGTTGGCAAAGTAATGTCTCTACTTTTTAATACACTATCTAGTGTTTGTCATAGCTTTTATTTCAAGGAGCAAGTGTCTTTTAATTTTGTGGCTGTAGTCATCCTCTGCAGTGATTTTGGAGCCCAAGAAAATAAAGTCTGTCACTGTTTCCATTGTTTCCCCATCTATTTGCCATGCAGTGATGGGACTGGATGCCATGATCTTTGCTTTTGGAATATTGAGTTTTAAGCCAACTTTTTCACTCTCCTCTTTCACTTTCCTCAAGAGGCTCTTCAGTTCCTCTTCTCTTTCTGCCATAAAGATGGTGCCATCTACATATCTGAGTTTATTGATAATTCTCCAGTCAATCTTGATTCCAGCTTGTGCTTCATCCAGCCCAGCGTTTTGCGTGATATACTCTGCATATACGTTAAATAAGCAGGGTGACAATATATAGCCTTCATTTTCTCCTTTTACAATTTGGAAACAGTCTGTTGTTCCATGTCCAGTTCTAACTGTTGCTTCTTGAGCTGCATATAGATTTCTCAGGAGGCAGGTAAGGTGGTCTGGTATTTCCATCTCTTGAAGAATTTTCCACAGTTTATTGTGATCCACACAGTCAAATGCTTTGGTGTACTCGGTGAAGCAGAGGTAAAAATTTTTCTGGAATTTTCTTGCTTTTTCTATGATCCAACAGAAGCTGGCAATTTGATCTCTGGTTCCTCTGCCTTTTCTAAATCCAGCTTGTATATATGGGTGTTCTTGATTCATGTACTGTTGAAACCTCACTTGGAGAATTTTAAGCATTACTTTGTTAACATGTGAAATGAGTGAAATTGTGCAGTAGTTTGAGCACTCTTTGGCTCTGCCCTTGTTTGAGATTGGAATGAAAAGACCTTTTCCAGTCCTGTGGCCACTGCTGAGTTTTCCAGATTTGCTGGCATATTGAGTGCAGCACTTTCACAGCATCATCTTTTAGCATTTGATGTAACTCAGCTGGAATTCCATCACCTCCACTAACTTTGGTCACAGTGATGCTTCCTAAAGGCCCACTTGACTTCATACTCCAAGATGTCTGGCTCTAGGTGAGTGATCACACCATCTAGATCATTAAGATCTTTTTTTGTATAGTTCTTCTGGGTATTCTTGCTACCTCTTCATATATTCTGCTTCTGTAAGGTCCATACCATTTCTGTCCTTTATTGTACCCATCTTTCCATGAAGAAACTGAGGTTCAGGGAATTAAGGAAGTTCTCTGGTGACACAGAACATGACTGGACCCAGATGTCCAGCCCAGTACTCTTGACTCAAGAACCCACACACTTCACCAGCACATCAGCTGTATGAGTCAGTCATTAGTTAAGAATTGTCTTGTGCTGCTAAAAATGAAACAAAGAGCAGTAAGAAGTTTGAAGATTTTTTCTATCTAATGAAGAGGAAGCCTGAAGGCAGGCTAACTAGGCTTGCAGTAAACTAGAGTAAACTTGACTTGTCATCACAAACTATGTTCTTTTAACTTTCTGCTCCAGCGACTCTAAGAAATAACCCTCATCATCATACTCTCAAGGTTTCTGTCACAACTCCAAACATGAGTCATTCTGGGCCAATTAAAGGGAAGAACAAAGGATGAAAACAGCTATGGGTATTGAAGTCAAGCTCTTTTAATTAGCTAGTATATATCTCATTGGAGAAAATTCTTTCTCATGACCACATCTAATGGCACAAGACACTGGAATTGTAATAGGGAACATTGCTTACCTTGAGTAAAATTAGGATTCTGTCAATAGGAGGAGAAAGAATGTGTATTAGATGGGCAACTGGCAGTCTCTACTATAAGTGGTTTCAGTGGGATAGAACTCAAAGTACAATGAATGAAAAGTGAGTCCAAATAAAGTAAATTATATGTTTTCTTTTCAGTTCAGTTCAGTTCAGTCGCTCAGTCGTGTCCGACTCATTGCGACCCCATGAATTGCAGCACGCCAGGCCTCCCTGTTTATTACCATCTCTCGGAGTTCACTCAGACTCACGTCCATCGAGTCTGTGATGCCATCCAGCCATCTCATCCTCTGTCGTCCCCTTCTCCTCCTGCCCCCAATCCCTCCCAGCATCAGAGTCTTTTCAATGAGTCAACTCTTCGCATGTGGTGGCCAGAATACTGGAGTTTCAGCTTCAGCATCATTCCCTCCAAAGAAATCCCAGGGCTGATCTCCTTCAGAATGGACTAGTTGGATCTCCTTGCAGTCCAAGGGACTCTCAAGAGTCTTTTCCAACACCACAGTTCAAAAGCATCAATTCTTCGGCGCTCATCCTGTTTCATAGTCCAACTCACATCCATCCATGACCACTGGAAAAACCATAGCCTTGACTACACGGACCTTAGTCGGCAAAGTAATGTCTCTGCTTTTCAATATGCTGTCTAGGTTGGTCATAACTTTTCTTCCAAGCAGTAAGCATCTTTTAATTTAATAGCTGCAATCACCATCTGCAGTGATTTTGGAGCCCAAAAAATAAAGTCTGACACTGTTTCCACTGTTTCCCCATCTATTTCCCATGAAGGAGTATGTCAAGGCTGTATATTGTCACCCTGCTTATTTAACTTCTATGCAGAGTACATCATGAGAAATGCTGGGCTGGAAGAAGCACAGGCTGGAATCAAGACTGCCGGGAGAAATATCAATAACCTCAGATATGCAGATGACACCACCCTTTTGGCAGAAAGTGAAGAGGAACTAAAAAGCCTCTTGATGAATGTGAAAGAGGAGAGTGAAAAAGTTGGCTTAAAGCTCAACATTCAGTAAATGAAGATCATGGCATCTGGTCCCATCACTTCATGGGAAATAGATGGGGAAACAGTGGAAACAGTGTCAATATGCTTACACACACCCAAATATGCTTTATTTACTCATCATTCTCTAAACTGTCTGAAAAAAACAGTATTCAAATTTCTAGTGATTTATATTTATTGGACTCTAATTTTCAGACTTTTATCCCATTCCTATATGATTTAGTGGTTCACATAAACTGTGGATTAAGTGTATGCTAGCTATCTGGATGCCTTAGTGCACATCCACAGGAGCCCAACTGAACATGACTTGGATATTGACACAGGATCAACCCAATCAGTGTATCCAGAGCACAGGTTACCAAGTGGGAGTTCTTTATCAACCAAGCTACCTAAGTGGGATATCTAACCTCTGCCTGAGATAATTATCTAAACCAAAATTATGATGTGTACATTTAAATTCAAAACCTTCAATCCATGGGGAGCTTACTATTAAGTGACAAATACAACTTTTATACATGTTTCCCAGGTGGTGCAGTGGTGAAGAATCTGCCTGCTAATGCCTGCAGAGACGCAGATTTGACCCCTGAGTGGGAAATATCTCCTGGAGTAGGAAATGGCAACCCACGCTAGTACTTTTGCCTGGAAAATTCCGTGGACAGAGGTGGCTAGTGGGCTATAGTCCATGGAGTGCCACAGAGTCAAACATGACTCAGCACTCAGTGCACAGTCGTAACTTTTATACATTAAAGAGACTACATGTTGCTACTTTGCATATGAAGTTACCCAAACAAGATGAGAAAATATTAAGATGAGAAGATATAAACCAAGGCTTTCCTGGATGTCTGTCATTGGAGAATGTGATGCGGTATTGCTGTCTTGGGCTTCCTTGGTGCTTAGTGGTAAAGAACCGGCCGCCAATGCAGAAAATGTGAGTTCAATCCCTGGGTCAGGAAGACCCTCTGGAGAAGGAAATGACAACCCCATTCAGTATTCTTGCCTGGGAAATCACATGGACAGAGGAGCCTGGTGGGCTACAGTGCATGGAATTGCAAAAGAGTTGGATGTGATTTAGTCACTAAAACGACAGCAATGTATGGCTGAGCCTGGTCTATGGCATGAAGAACGCAAACCTAACTAACATGAGCTGTCAAAGCTGTCATCAATGAGGAAAGGTCACCTTGTTGATCGAGAGTGTTAGCCATAGTGCTTATGTTTTCATGAAAGGTCTAGAAGTCTACACCACTTTACTTATTAAACCATACAAGTGATTTAGTTAAGGAAATAATAAATGAATGGTTTTCCAAAGTTATTCTGAATAGTAGACAGTTTATTTGGGGTTATCGTTATACTTTGCCAAAATATAAATAAATACCATTCATTTGATACTAAAAAGATTATCTAAAACCACAAAGGAAGTAACCACAGACTATACTCTCAGTATCTACAAAGAACTTGGTAAATGGATGTCATCTAATAGATATTCAGTTCACAAAGATTCCCATTTATTTTGAAGATTATTTTTTTCTCCTTTGAAAACAAGGTGCAAGAAACAGCAATTCCAAGCCTATGTCTCTCCCTGGGAACAATACAAAGACAAGAGCCAACTTCTGGATGTTTGACCTGTGCTTGGCTAACTGCTCTCTGATGTTGCCTCTTGATAGTCTTAATAGTTTTTTAACAAGAGCCCCCACATTTTTATTTCATCCTGGGTCCCACAAATTTTGTAAGTGGTCCTAGTAAGGAGTTTGGCTATGGATTGAGGAACAGACTCCTCCTTAGTTTGTCACCAGGATATAAATGAACAGAAACCCCTTTCTATAGCTCTGTTTTTTCACATTCTCCATTAATGTTTTGGCTCTAATTTCACTCACATCCTGCTTCCTAGTTTTCTTCCTGTTGAAAAAAGCACCAAAAGGTCACCAATTTACTGATCCTAAGTGACAAGTAAATTGATATAAAATTGCCTTAATAATGCATGTTGTAGGAAGACCAGGTTAATGTCAGCTGAGGATACTTTCATTTTTAAAAGCAAGAAAGATACAAATAAGTATAATAAGATATAGCATCAATTTTTCCCATAAAGGAAAAATTTACATTTTATCAATATTTGTATTAGAGGAATTATGGCATTGTTTCAGTGTCAGAAACACAGCTGAGTATACACTTATCTGTAGCAAATTTTGTCCTTTCTTATTTAAAAATATTTTAAAGAGTAATATATAATTAATTTTGTCATGTTAGAAAATGCCCCAGTGTAATAAAGCTTCAGACACTTTTAGAACATCTATTTCTATGTTTTTTTATTTATTATTAATACTTTATTTTACATTACAATACTATATTTGTTTTGCCATACATTGACATGAATCAGCCACAGGTGAACACAATCTCCCAATGCCGAAGCCCCTTCCCACCTCCCACCCCACATCCTCTCCCTGAATCATCCTGTGCACCAGCCCCATGCATCCTGCATCCTGCATTGAACATAGACTGGCGCTTCATTTCTTACAAGGTAGTATACATGTTTCAATGCCATTCTCCCAAACCATCCCACCCTCTCTCTCCCTCTCCCTCAGAGTCCAAAAGTCCGTTCTATACCTCTGTGTCTCTTTTGTTGTCTCACATAGAGGGTCATCATTACTATCTTTCTAAATTCCATATATATGTGTCAGTATACTGTTAAGAGAAGTTTTCTGGTCAAAAATTTGTTGCCTTTTAAACCTTCTTCAAATACAGAAAATGCGGATGATAATTAACCCAACCCAAGTCATAGCTGCAGGAGGCTTTATTCTGAGATAAGAGAAGTAACTTTTTAGTGGTGAGATGAAAGTGTTAGTTGCTCAGTCTTATTGGACTCTTTGCAGCCCCATGGACTGTAACCCGTCAGGCCCCTCTGTCCAAGTGGATAGCCTATTCCTTTGCCAGGGGATCTTCTGACCCAGGAATCGAACCCCAGTCTCTTGCACTGCAGGCGAATTCTTTACCATCTGAGCCACCAGGATGCTAGGTCCCCTCCCCTACTGCAAGTCCTCGCAGTACCTTCCTCTCTCACACACTGATGCCTAAAATCCTGTGCCTCAGACAGCTGGCAGCCACATATCAATAGTGATGGTGCCAGGCACTCTGCTAAAAGCTTTACCTAAGCAATTTCATTCAGTCCTTTCAACAGGTGCATACTACTTTACACCCGAGGAGACTGCAGACCAAAGAGATGCGGCCATTTGCCTAAAATCACACAGTTAGTAGTGGCAGAGTTGACTGTTCAAATCTAGAAAGTTCTTGGGCAGCAGGTGTCACTGCCTCACTCAAGAATTTTATTCCTTTTGTTTTTGGAGCTTTCACCCATTAAGGTGTAGATGATTTTCAAAGAGACTGCCCTGGGGTCAGTCCTTTATAACTGAGAAGGAAGAAAATGAGAGCCTGTTTGAGGCGGTGGAAAAGAGCAGGGCAACAACAGAGCCAACGTGGGGAGGAAGATGTGACTGGAAAAGAATTCTGCCCACCGCTCTCAGGCCAGAGACTGGAGAGCTATGATCTGTTGTCTCCACTTGCATGCTGTTACTATTTTTTTTCTTTGACTGATGACAAATTCTCTCAGTAATGAGTCACATCCCTCTGGGTGGGATATATGGAAGCTTTTTGCAAGCTAGCCCCAGGGCAGACTTATGAAAAGCATTTATACTTTCCAAAAACAAAAGGAATGAAACAATTTAAACAGGTTAGAAAATATTGAATGATGGATTTGGGGCAAGCAAACGGGGTGTGACAGCAGGAAAAGAGGAAGAAGGTTCTTTATCAGCATTACTTCAATCTTCTCTTTCAGTTTTAAGTGATCTGCAGCTTTAAACCCATTGTATTCATGCTTAAGTGCTTTGGGTTCTCATTTTGAAACACTCCCATCATTGGTCAACCAACCACTGTTATGCTTATTGAAAATATACACTGGTGGAATATTCTAGCATATATATAGTTCATATTTATTATTCACTTTCTTCTGTTGCTTTTCATCTGTAAACAAATGCACAGTGTATGAATCTGCAAACCAAATTCAACAATGTTTTCTAATTTTTTTCAGTATTTGTGAAATGCTGTCATAGGCTCTGTATACATAAAACAATTTATAAAATAAAAAGCACTTACCATTTCCACACTTAAGAATCTAGTATACATTCTTAACAGTTGAAATACAGGGCGAGTTTGACAGACAAAAGGATGCAGCTGCTTATAAAGCAAGCTGACCGCTGTGAGGCCTCTGTACTGAAATAGTTTCTTGGTAAACAGTGCCACCATGTGGGGTTTCACTCTAAAATAAATTTCAAGATTCATTATATTCAGTTCAGTTGAGTCGCTCAGTCGTGTCCGATTCTTTGCAACACTATGGACTGCAGCACGATGGGCTTCCCTGTCCATCACCAACTCCCAGAGCTTACTCAGACTCATGTCCATGGAGTTGGTGATGCCATCCAACCATCTCATCCTCTGCCATCCCCTTCTCTTCCCGCCTTCAATCTTTCCCAGCATCAGGGTCTTTTACAATGAGTCAGTTCTTCGCATCAGGTGGCCAAATACTGGAGTTTCAGCTTCAGCATCAGTCCTTTCAATGAATAATAAGGACTAATTTGCTTTAGGATGGACTGGTTGGATCTCTTTGCTGTCCAAGGGACTCTCATTTCAGCATTATTTTAAAAACTTTATGGCTAATATTTACTAGTGTGCATAAATATTCATCATAAAAGTTTTATATAATTAAATACTTTTGTTCACTAAATATTTTTATGTATCAAATATTTTTCAACAGTCTTACTTATTTTCATGTAAAAGAATCACACTTTAAACCTAAACACTTATTACTGAAAAGCAAATTGGAAACAATAGTCAAAAGCATAAGCTAATGTTCTTAAGTATTGAGTTCAACTTGGCTTGTAAAGACTATGAAAATGCTTTTTTTAAATTTCTTAATTTGTTTTTACTGCAAACACGTCCCACATTAATATAGTTCAAAATAAAAAACTCCAAAAGTAAAGTGCGATTGCCTCATTATGAAAATGCTTTTAAATGTGCCTTAAAATATATTTTTGCTCAACTATTGTATTTTAGAAAAATATATTCAATGTAATTAGATTTATTTATTTCCTCCTTTATATTTACAGGTTTACTAAGTAGTTTAAACTACAATGAAACTAATAGACTAGAAAGAGACTTACAAGGATATATAATATACAATGTTTGTCATATTTGGAAAAGAAAAAAAAGAAACCTCCAGGAAAGATAAAGCACAATTTACAAGTTTTATTTTGAAAGCTCTTATTAGCATACATTTTTATACCCCACCTAACCGTGTCATTTTGGGGGGTTTGGGGGAGTTAGTTCTAAAAGGTCTTATAGGTCTTCATAAAACCATTTAACTTCAGCTTCTTCAGCGTTACTGGTTGGGGCATAGGCTTGGATTACCGTGATATTGAATGGTTTGCCTTGGAAATGAACGGAGATCATTCTGTTGTTTTTGAGATTGCATCCAAGTACTGCATTTAGGACTCTTTTGTTGACCATGATGGCTACTCCATTTCTTCTGAGGGATTCCTGCCCATAGTAGTAGATATAATGGTCATCTGAGTTAAATTCACCCATTCCAGTCCATTTTAGTTCACTGATTCCTAGAATGTCAACGTTTACTCTTGTCATCTCCTATTTGACCACTTCCAATTTGCCTTGATTCATGGACCTAACATTCCAGGTTCCTATGCAATATTGCTCTTTACAGTGTCAGACCTTGCTTCTATCACCAGTCACATCTACAACTACAACTGGGTATTGTTTTTGCTTTGGCTCTATCACTTCATTCTTTCTGGAGTTATGTCTCCACTGATCTCCAGTAGCATATTGGGCACTTACTGACCTGGGGAGTTCTTCTTTCAGTATCCTATCATTTTGCCTTTTCTAGAAAAATTCTAGAAAAGAAAAACAAAAACCATATCAGTAATTTCACAGGATTGTTGCTGTTGTTAGTTGCTAATTCATGCCCAGTTCTTTTTGAGACCCCATGGATTGGGCCTTCCAGATTCCTTCTGACCATGGGATTTCCAAGGCAAGACTACTGGAGTGAGTTGCCATTTCCTTCTCCAGGGGATCTTCCCAACCCAGGGACTGAACTCATGTCTCCTGCATCAGCAAGTGGATGCTTTACTACTGGACCCACCAGGGAAGCCCAGTTTCATAGGGTTAGGGATAGGATAGGATCAATGACTACAAGGAGTTAAGAGGGAATTTTTTGAGCACTGGGAACTCTCTATATATTGAATGTATGACACTTTTTATTGTATATAACTAATACTGTATGTATAGATACAACATATGTATATAATTTATAATATGTATATTTATACATATATATTGATTATACATATGAATACACACAAATGCATAATATATGAGTACATATATATACATATATATGATATGTAGACATACACAAACAAATGCACACACACACACACACACGCACACACACACATATATATATATATATACACCAAATCTTCTGTCAGCTCTATTTGAGCAGATACATGTATTTTAGGGTCTTTTGGATCTTTCTTAAAAAGTAAATCTACTTATAATATAGACTGCTTCAAGCATAACTAATAATATATCTTCATGGTGTCTATGCACGCTGGCAAGACAGATGTACAGCCACTTGATGAACAAATACTAATGAGAAATACTTTATGTACAACACGCTCTGATAGGCAATTTGGAATTCTTAAAAAATTTTATGGTCTTTTAAGCAGTCTTCCAACTCAGTTAAAAAGACCAGAATAACAAGAAATAACACCAAAGATACAATTTGCGCACAAAATACATGTGATGTACATAAGACAATATAGCTGTAGAAATTAAAAGAGAGAAGACCCGAGCACTTGTTGTCAGAGTAGGAGCAATGTTTCCTGGTTGTTCACTGGGTGAATTAATTGTTACACAAATGAACTTCTAATCAAAGAGTTCATACCTTTATGTAATTCTCTTCTAACCCCTTGACAGTTATATCAAGGGGAAAGTCTAAATTTGGTGCTATCACACCCTTAATGCCTCCGTAACATTTACTAACCTCTCTCTTACAACCAGAAAGCAGAAACAGGAACAGTGCCTTTGGCAAAAAAGAGAATATAGCAAAAATAAAATTATTTAGTTTCCCTGTTATTCCTTTTATACTTATCTTTTATTCATGGTCAGTAATTATTTTCCATTTGAATTTGTGTCATCTGTGTAAAACTAATATTTTCTACTTCCCCTTTCTTTTCATTATTCTGAAAATCTATGGGGACACAAACCAAAGCAGAACTATATAAATACAACAAACCAAAACAAAAGAAAAGAAAAAAACTGCTTCAGCAACTTTTTTAAAATGACAGACAATATTTGCAAGATTTAAAATTAAAAATGTAGCATGCTCTAAGTGTCTGGATACTATTTTTATAAAAATAAAGCAAGTGGAATATACTTGTTCACACATAACAGTCTTTCAACAAAGCAAATTTTGCAACTTCTGCTTTAAAAATACTGACTCTACTGATTTGTGTCTGACTCATTGCTGATACTCTGAATTTAGGAAGTTGCATTCCTTTTGAAATACTAGCAAAAGGTCAGCCTTAATCCTTGGGGGATTCTGTTGTCAGGGCTAAATGTCCTAAGATTCGAGTTGAAAATATGAAATTAAGTTTATCTAACATGTAAGAAAAAGATCTGAATGCAACAAAGTAATATTAAAAAGCCACAACACTAACACTTTTGCTACTTATTAGGTTACTTTTTTAAAAGTTTTAAGTTTTAATATAATAGAAGCTTGTTATAATTGTGATATTTATCTCACATTTCTTTCTGAAAAACTAGATTTTAAACCTAGTGTATTATCATACACTTCAGTTCAGTCAGTTCAGTTCAGTTGCTCAGTCGCATCTGACTCTGCAATCCCATGGATTGCAGCATGCCAGGCTTCCCTGTCCATCACCAACTCCCAGAGCTTACTCAAACTCACGTCTGTTGAGTCGGTGATGCCATTCAATCATCTCATCCTCTGTTATCCCCTTCTCCTCATGCCCTCAATCTTTCCCAGCATCAGAGTCTTTTCCAAGGAGTCAGTTCTTCTCATTAGGTGGCCAAAATACTGGAGTTTCAGCTTCAACATCAGTCCTTCCAATGAACACCCAGGACTGATCTCCTTTAGGATGAACTGGTTGGATCTCCTTGCAGTCCAAGGGACTCTCAAGAGTCTTGTCCAACACCACAGTTCAAAAGCATCAATTCTTCAGCACTCAGCTTTCTTTAGAGTCCAATTCTCACATCCATACATGACTACTGGAAAAACCATAGCCTTGACTAGACGGACCTTAGTTGGCAAAATAATGTCTCTGCTTTTGAATATGCTGTCTAGGTTGGTCATAACTTTTCTTCCAAGGAGTAAGTGTCTTTTACTTTCATGGCTGCAGTCACCATCAGCAGTGATTTTGGAACCCCCAAAAATAAAGTCTGACACTGTTTCTCCATCTATTTCCCATGTAGTGATGGGACCAGATGCCATGATCTTAGTTTTCTGAATGTTGAACTTTAAGCCAATTGTTCACTCTCCTCTTTCACTTTCATCAGAGGCTTTTAGTTCTTCTTTGCTTTCTGCCATCAGTGTGGTGCCATCTGCATATCTGAGGTTATTGATATTTCTCCCAGCAATCTTGATTCCAGCTTGTGTTTCTTCCAGTCTAGCATTTCTCATGATGTACTCTGCATATGAGTTAAATAAGCAGGGTGACAATATACAGCCTTGATGTATTCCCTTCCTGATTTTTGATACCTTCAATACCTTTGGTAAGAAAGTAAATTCTTTTTCAAAAAATTGATGAAAATTTTTAGGAAACTCAGCTTTAACCCAAAGTTAGCTTTATGTTTGTTGCCAGATTTATCTTCATAACATTCCTTAAGTTAATCATCCATTTAATGTTGATTAATATCATGATCTTTGATATGTATGCTCAAGCGAAATTTTGGGAAATTTTCTCTTCTAAATAGTTTAACCTTCAGTTGCTATATAAAAATCTAGAAAACAACTTCTGATTTAGTAATAGAAGTTTTAATTTAAATAAAACTATTTTAATTCCTCGAAATAATCTTTCCCCTTCTTCTCTATTCTTATGATGAGTTTAGGGGTTGGGGAAGATTTCTACCTCTACTCCGCTTAATGCAGTCTTACTTTTCTAGTTTTTCTAATGTTTCATTCAATCACTGTCTAAGAGAGATGCTCCTCTTTGTCCCATTTACTCTTTACAGTGACATTTTCCTATAGAATTTTGTTCATTGATTTATCTGCATCAATTGAAATAGAGATTTTGATTTATACATTTCCAGAAAAAAATAAAGCTCCTCTCCTCTGAAATAAAAGCATTTTAGTGCACAAGCCAAATATATATATATATAGCTCATTTTAGAGCCATTGTTAATATGTTGCCATGTGTAATATTGTGCTTAAAATTAATCAGTGAACAAGATAATTGACTACATAAGAGAAAATAATGCTACGTATAGTGGCAAAGCCATTTCTAATGATTAAGACTTAATAGTGTTCATTAGAACAGCTTTTCCTATAGGATTTAAGTAACAACAATTACCCTGGGTTTCTCTGGCAGCTAAGTAGTAAAGAAGCCCCTTGCAATGCAGGAGGCTAAGGTTTGATCCCTAGGTTGGGAAGATCCCCTGGAGAAGGAAATAGCAACCCACTCCATTATTCTTGCCTGGGAAATCCCATATGTAGAGGAGCCTGGCAGGCTACAGTCCATGAGGTCACAAGAGAGCTTGACACGACTGAGCAACTTCCCTTTCACTTTTCCTGCATTGGAGAAGGAAATGGCGACCCACTCCAGTGTTCTTGCCTAGAGAATCCCAGGGACGGGGAGTCTGGTGGGCTGCCGTCCATGGGGTCACACAGAGTTGGACAGGACTGAAGTGATTTAGCAGCAGCAGCAGCGACTAAACAACAAAGAACAACTGAATTAATTTATGACATAAGAACTAAACTTACGTTTAGTTTGTGACAGAAGAACTGGCTGATATTACATGCAGTGCCTGAAGATAAGGTTAATAACAAGAACAAACCTTGCAAAATCAAAATTCTATGCAGTAATTAATACAATTTCAGTATGCGTACTCACTTTCTTTGGGTAATTTTCTTAAAATTTTCTTTAGGTTAAAAAACTATTTGATTCCTCCAGTTCCATTCTTCTTTCTCAAGATTGCTTTTGCTATTCGAGGTTTTTTGTATTTCCATACAAATCTTGAGATTATTTGATCTAGTTCTGTGAAAAATACTGCTGGTAGCTTGATAGGAATTGCATTGAATCTGTAGATTGCTTTGGGTAGTATACTCATTTTCACTATATTGACTCTTCCGACCCATGAGCATGAAGAATGGAACTGGAGGAATCAACTTGCCAGACTTCAGGCTCTACTACAAAGCCACAGTCATTAAGACGGTATGGTACTGGCACAAAGATAGAAATATAGATCAATGGAATAAAATAGAAAGCCCTGAGATAAATCCACACACCTATGGACACCTTATCTTCGACAAAGGAGGCAAGAATATACAATGGAGTAAAGACAGTCTCTTTAACAGGTGGTGCTGGGAAAACTGGTCAACCACTTGTAAAAGAATGAAACTAGATCACTTTCTAACACCATACACAAAAATAAACTCAAAATGGATTAAAGACCTAAATGTAAGACCAGAAACTATAAAACTCCTAGAGGAAAAAACATAGGCAAAACACTCTCCGACATAAATCATCGCAGGATCCTCTATGATCCACCTCCCAGTATAATGGAAATAAAAGCAAAAATAAACAAATGGGATCTAATTAAAATTAAAAGCTTCTGCACAACAAAGGAAACTATAAGCAAGGTGAAAAGACAGCCTTCTGAATGGGAGAAAATAATAGCAAATGAAACAACTGACAAACCACTAATCTCAAAGATATACAAGCAACTTATGCAGCTCGACTCCAGAAAAATAAACGAACCAATCAAAAAATGGACCAAAGAACTAAATAGGCATTTCTCCAAAGAAGACATACGGATGGCTAACAAACACATGAAAAGATGCTCAACATCACTCATTATCAGAGAAATGCAAATCAAGACCACAATGAGGTACCATTTCACACCAGTCAGAATGGCTGCAATCCAAAAGTGTGCAAGCAATAAATGCTGGAGAGGATGTGGAGAAAAGGGAACCCTCTTACACTGCTGGTGGGAATGCAAACTCGTACAGCCACTATGGAAAACAGTGTGGAGATTCCTTAAAAAATTGCAAATAGAACTGCCTTATGATCCAGCAATCCCACTGCTGGGCATACACACTGAGGAAACCAGAATCGAAAGAGACACATGTACCCCAGTGTTCATTGCAGCGCTGTTTATAATAGCCAGGACATGGAAGCAACCTAGATGTCCATCAGCAGATGAATGGATAAGAAAGCTGTGGTACATATACACAATGGAGTACTACTCAGCCCTTAAAAAGAATAAACTTGACTCAGTTCTAATGAGATGGATGAAACTGAAGCCGATTATAGAGAGTGAAGTAAGCCAGAAAGAAAAACACCAATACAGTATACTGACACATATATATGGAATTTAGAAAGATAGTAATGATGACCCTCTATGTGAGACAACAAAAGAGACACAGAGGTATAGAACGGACTTTTTGGACTCTGAGGGAGAGGAGGAGGGTGGGATGATTTGGGAGAATGGCATTGAAACATGTACACTATCATGTAAGAAACGAAGTGCCAGTCTATGTTCAATACAGGATACAGGATGCTTGGGGCTGGTGCATGGGAGGATCCAGGGAGATGATATAGGGTGGGAGGTGGGAGGGGGCTTTGGCAATGGGAGATCGTGTACACCTGTGGCTGATTCATGTCAATGTATGGCAAAACAAATACAGTATTGTAATGTAGAATAAAAAACATTAAAAAAAAACTATTTGAAATCAGTTTTTGTTTATTTTTAATGAGATTAATTTTCCTTTTTTTAAGCCTTCTTTCTTGGTTTAGCTAAGCTTTCTGTTTCTCGTTGATGGGCCTCAAATAAAAGAGTACACATTTAATTAAGCACGTGACCATTTAAGAAGCCTTTCTTTGGAGAGGTAAGGGGCTTCATCACCACATTTTAGGGAGACAAAATTGCTGTTTTAAATTGAAATAAAATTACTTATTGTATATTTAAACAGAATTCAAAATATAAATACATTTATTTCTATTAAAATAAAATGTTAGTTTTGTTGTTCAAACTTCTTACCACATTTTTTCACATTCTTTAGGAAGTTCTGTCATGTCTGTGGATAGATATTGTTAGTGTATATTCAGGTGTGATACAGTAGTCTTCACTGGGTGAGAAAGAACTCAGAAATTAGGGAACCACTTTTCAATTTCAAGTTGAGAACAAATTCAGAGGTAATCTCTTTAAATAGTCAAATGACATGGTTCGGTTCAGTTCAGTTCAGTCGCTCAGTCATGTCTGACTCTTTGCGACCCCATGAATTGCAGCACACCAGGCCTCCCTGTCCATCACCAACTACCAGAGTTTACTTAAACTCATGCCTATCAAGTCAGTGATGCCATCCAGACAGTAGGTGTTGCAAGAGGGCATCAGATGGCAGACATACTGAAACCATAATCACAGAAAACTAGCCAGTCTGGTCACATGGAGCACAGCCTTGTCCAACTCAGTGAAACTAAGCCATGCCATGTAGGGCCACCCAAGACTGACGGGTCATGGTGGAGAGGTCTGACGCAATGCGGTCCACTGGAGAAGGGAATGGTAAACCACTTCATTATTCTTGCCTTGAGAACCCCATGAACAGATGAAAAGGCAAAAGGAAAGGACACTGAAAGAGGAAATCCCCAGGTCAGTAGGTACCTAATATTCTACTGGAGATCAGTGGAGAAATAACTTCAGAAAGAATGAAGAGATAGAGCCAAAGAAAAACAACACCCAGTTGCAGATAAGACTAGTGATGGAAGTAAAGTCTGATGCTGTGAAGAGCACTATTTCATAGGAACCTGGAATGTTAGGTCTATGAATCAAGGCAAATTGGAAGTGGTCTAACAAGAGATGGCAAGAGTGAACATCGACATTTTAGGACTCAGTGAACTAAAATGGACTGGAATGCGTGAATTTAACTCAGATGACCATTATATCTGCTACTGTAGGCAAGAATCCCTTGGAAGTAGTAGCAAGGTCATCAAGAGTCCAAAATGCAATATTTGGATGCAATCTTAAAAATGACAGAATGATCTCTGTTCATTTCCAAGGCAAACCATTCAGATTCACAGTAATCCAAGTTTATGCCCCAAACAGTAATGCTGAAGAAGCTGAAATTGAATGGTTCTATGAAGACCTACAAGACCTTCTAGAACTAACACCCAAAAAAGATGTCCTTTTCATCATACAGGACTGGAATGCAAAAGTGTGAAGTCAAGAAATACCTGGAATAACAGGCAAATTTGGCCTTGGAGTACAGAATGAAGCAGGGCAAAGGCTAACAGAGTTTTGCCAAGAGAACACACTGGTCATAGCAGACACTCTCTTCCAACAACACAAAAGAAGACTCTACATATGGACATCACCAGATGATAAATACTGAAATCAGACTGATTATATTCTTTGCAGTCAAAGATGTAAAAGCTCTATACAATCCACAAAAACAAGACTAGGAGCTGGCTGTGGCTCAGATCATGAACTCCTTACTGCCAGATTCAGACTTAAGTTGAAGAAAGTAGGAAAAACCACTAGACCATTCAGGTATGACCTAAATCAAAACCCTCACAATTATACAGTCAAAGTAACAAATAGATTCAAGGGATTAGATCTGATAGAGTGCCTGAAGAACTATGGACCAAGGTTTGTGACACTGTACAGGAGACAGTGACCAAGACCATCCCTAAGAAAAAGAAATGCAAAAAGGCAAAATGGTTGTCTGAGGAGGCCTTACAAATAGCTATGAAAAGTGAGAGGAAAAGGAGAAAAGGAAGGATATACCCATGTGAATGTAGAGTTCCTAAGAATAGCAAGAAGAGATAAGAAAGCCTTCCTCAGTAATCAATGCAAAGAAATAGAGGAAAACAATAGAATGGGAAAGACTAGAGATCTCTTTAAGAAAATTAGAGATACCAAGGAAACATTTCATGCAAAAATAGGCCCAATAAAGGACAGAAATGGCATGGGCGTAACAGAAGCAGAAGATATTAAGAAGAGATGGCAAGAATACACAGAAGAATTATACAAAAAATAGATCTTGATGAACCAGATAAACACAATGGTGTGGTCACTAACCCAGAGCCAGACATTCTGGAATGCGAAGTGGGCCTTAGGAAGCATCACTACAAACAAAGCTAGTAGAGGTGATGGAATTCCAATTGAGCTATTTCAAATCCTAATATTTGATGCTGTAGAAGTGCTGCACTCAATATGGCAGCAAATTTGCAAAATTCAGCAGTGGCCAGTGGCCATAGGACTGGACAAGGTCAGTTTTCGTTCCAATCCCAAAGATAGGCAATGTCAAAGAATGCTCAAACCACCTTACAATTGCACTCATCTCACACACTAGCAAAGTAATGCTCAAAATTCTCCAAACCAGCCTTCAACAGTACATGAACCATGAACTTCCAAACGTGCAAGCCGGATTTACAAAAGTTAGAGCAACCAGAGATCAAATTGCCAACATCTTCTGGATCCTCGAAAAAGCAAGAGAGTCCAGGAAAACCATCTACTTTTGCTTTATTGACTGTGCCAAAGCCTTTGACTGTATGTCGTGATCACTCCATTTTCATTTCTAATTTTGTTGATTTGATTTTTTTCTCTTTGTTTCTTGATGAGTCTGGCTAATGGTTTGTCAATTTTATTTATCCTTTCAAAGAACCAGCTTTTTGCTTTGTTGATTTTTGCTATGGTCTCTTTTGTTTCTTTTGCATTTATTTCTGCCCTAATTTTTAGGATTTCTTTCCTTCTACTAACTCTGGGGTTCTCTATTTCTTCCTTTTCTAGTTGCTTTAGGTGTAGAGTTAGGTTATTTATTTGACTTTTTTCTTGTTTCTTGAGGTATGCCTGTATTGCTATGAACTTTCCTCTTAGGACTGCTTTTAAAGTGTCCCAAAGGTTCTGTGTTGTTGTGTTTTCATCTTCATTCGTTTCGATGCATATTTTGATTTCTTTTTGATTTCTTCTGTGATTTGTTGATTATTCAGAAGGGTGTTGTTCAGCCTCCAAATGTTGGAATTTTTAATAGTTTTTCTCCTATAATTGAGATCTAACCTTAGTGCATTATGGAAAAATATGGAACGCTTCACGAATTTGCGTGTCATCCTTGCGCAGGGGCCATGCTAATCTTCTCTGTATCGTTCAATTTTAGTATATGTGCTGCCGAAGCGAGCACCCTTTGACTGTATGGAGCACAACAAACTGTGGAATATTCTTCAAGATATGGGAATACCAGACCATCTTATCTGCCTTCTGAAAAATCTATATGTAGGTCAGGAAGCAACAGTTAGAACTGGACAAGGAACAACAGACTGATTCCAAATCGGGAAAGGAGTATGTCAAGGCTCTATAATGTCACCCTGTTTATTTAACTTCTATGCGGAGTACATCATGTGAAATGCCATGATGGATGAAGCACAAGCTGGAATCAAGATTGTCAGGAGAAATATCAGCAACCTCAGATATGTAGATTATACCACCCTTATGGCAGAAATTGAAGAACTAAAGAGCCTCTTGAGGAAAGTGAAAGAGAAGAGTGAAAAAGTTGGCTTAGAACTCAACATTCAAAAACTAAGATCATGGCATCTGGTCCCATCCCTTCATGGCAAATAGGTGGGGAAACAATGGAGATGGTGACAAAGTTTATTTGGGGGCCTCCAAAATCACTGCCCATTGTGACTACAGCCATGAAATTAAAAGACGCCTGCTCCTTGGAAGAAAAGCTATGACCAACCTAGACAGCATATTAAAAAACAGAGACAATACTTTACTGACAAGGGACAAGGGCCCATCTAGTCATAGCTTTGGTTTTTCCAGTAGTCACGTATGGATGTGAGAGTTGGACTATAAAGAAAGCTGAGCACTGAAGAATTGATGCTTTTGACTGTGGTGGTGGTTGAACTGAACTGAACCGAACTTGAAAACTCTCAAAACTTTGCCCATATTTTAAAAGCATTGTTTTTCTTCTTACTGTTGAGTTATAAGTTTTGTATATATCTTCACATAAGTCTTTTGAAAACAGGTATATATTTTGTGAATATTCTTTTCCATTTTCTTAAAGGTGTCTTTGTAAGAGCAAAAATTTTAATGAAATCCAATTTAATGATTCTTTTCTCTTACCAGTCATGTTTTTATATGCTATCTAAAAATCTGTTTTAACATAAGATCAAAATGATTTTCTCCTGTGTTTTCTTCTAAAAGATTTGTAGCTTTAACTTTTACATTTAGGTGTATAATCCATTTTAACTTAACTTGTATGTGTGGTAAGAAGTAAGGGTTAAATTCAAATGCCAGCATCATTTGGTGAAAGACTATCTTGTCCTCATGGAATTATTTTGCCATCTTTGCAAAAAATCAAACAAATACATTATGTAGAGTTTATATTTCTATACCTTGTCCTATATAACTATACTTTGCCAATATCATATTATTTTAATTACTATAGTTTCAATGTAACACTCAAAATCAAGTACCCTAGGTCTCCCAAATTTGTTGATCTTAAGTTTTTGTGTCACCATATACATTTTTTAAATAATCATGTCAATTTCTACCAAAAACCCAGTGAACTTTTGATTGAGATTATTTTAAATCAGTTGATCAATTTGGAGAGAATTATAATCTCAACAATATTGAGTATTCCAATCCATGATTAAGCTGTATCTCTCTCCAGTTTTAGTCTTATTTTCTCTGTAAAAAAATTTTACATTTTTCAATGTACATGTCTCAAATACACTTTATCCCATTTATCCCTCTGTATTTCATGACTTTAGATGTTATTTTAAATGCTACAGTAAATCTCATTTTATTTTTCAATTGTTCATTGCTATTATATGTAAATACAATTGGTTTTTTTATACAGATTTTGTCCTGCAACCTTGCTAAACAAACTGATTAGGTCTGAAAGATTCTTGTAGATTCCTTAGGATTTTCAATGCACTATTGAAAACTAAATATTTTTTAGGACCAGGACCATGGTGTCTAAGAATAAAGACAATTTTACTTTTCCATTCCAATCTGTGTGTCTCATCTTTTCTCTTTCTTTTTCCCTTTATTTTTCTTCTTTTGTGACTTTATCACACAGGCTTGTTTGGAACCTCAATACACTGCTAAGTAGAGTAGTTATCCTTGTTTTGTTCCTGATGTAATGGGGAAAGCATCCTGTCTTCTCTTATTAGTTGTATGATTGATGAATGGATCGATAGATAGCTATCCTTCATACTGTAAAAGTTTTCTTCTACTGGTTTTAACAGAGTTTTTTTGTTTTTTGTTTTATTCATGAATGGGTGTTGAAGTCTGACAAATTCTTTTCCCACAGTTATTGAGATTAGAGGTTTCCTCTTTTGTCCAGTTATATTTGTTTTTGAATGTTAATCAACTCTGCACTACTAGGATATATTTCACTTTGCCATGATGTATTTTCCATTCTTTCAGTTGTACAAATTGCTGCATTCAATTTGACAATGTTTGTTATAAATTTTGAATATATGTTCATAGTCATCTTTAGTTTTCTTTTCCTGTGATATTTTTTCTGATTTTTTCCTCAAAGTAAGATTGAACTTGTAAAAATTAGTTTTGAAGTAGTCCCTATTCCTTTATTATCAGAAAAAGTTTGCATAGGATTGGTATTATTTCTTCCTAAAAGTTTCATAGAATTCATCCATGATGCTATTTCAGCCTGGTTAGAATATTTAGTTTCTTTAATTAAATAAAGCTATTTAGAGGTTCAATTTCTTCTTGAATCAGTTTTGGTCAGTTATGTCCTTCAAGGAAATTGCCCATATAGTCTACACTGTAAATTTATTGACATATAGTTATTCTTAACATTACTTTGTTGTCCTTTTAAGATCTATAGAGTTTCTAGCAGTGTTTCAACTTTTACTACTGATATTGTCAATATAGTTCCTTTTGGCATTTTGTTGAGCAATATAGGTAGAGATGTCAAATTCATTGATTATTTGGGGGAAAAAACAGGTCTGAGGTTCATTGATTTTTCTCTGTTTTTTTCTGATGTTAATTTCTTTGATTTTTCTAATTTTATTTTTATTATTTACTTTCATTTTCCTTGGATTTAATTTGCTATTTTGTGATTTCTACAGTCAAATTTGAATCAGTAATTTTAGACAATTTTTCTTTTTAATACAATCATTTAAAACTATACATTTTCCTCAAGCACTATTTTAACTTTATCTCATTTATATATGTATGCTGCTGCTGCTGCTAAGTCACTTCAGTCGTGTCCGACTCTGTGCGACCCCATAGACGGCAGCCCACCAGGCTCCCCTGTCCCCGGGATTCTCCAGGCAGAAACACTGCAATGGGTTGCCATCTCCTTCTCCAATGCATGAAAGTGAAAAGTGAAAGGAAAGTCATTCAGTCATGTCTGACTCCCAGCAACCCCATGGACTGCGGCCCACCAGGCGCCTCCGTCCATGGGACTTCCCAGGCAAGAATGCTAGAGTGGGGTCCCATCTACTCACAAACATAACAGCTATGGAAAGTCACTAATTAAAAACTAGGTAATGAAATGTAGTTTAATTATCATTCAATTCAAAACGTTTTCTAATTTCTCTTGTACTATGCTCTTTGTCTCATGGAGTGTTTAGGCCATTTATATTTAATGTAATATTGCACAATGTAATATTAATATGGTTTAAATCTACCACCTTTCTCTTTATTTTCCATTTGTCCCATCTGATCTTATTCTTTTTTTCTTATCTTTATTTTGGGTTGAGTATATTATAAGTACTCCATTTTTATTTTCACAATGGCTTATTATTGTCTACTGTATTTTTTTATTTTTTTAAATTAATTAATTTATTTATTTATTTTAATACTTTATTCTACATTACAATACTGTATTTGTTTTGCCATACATTGACATGAATCAGCCACAGGTGTCCACGATCTCCCAATGCCGATGCCCCCTCCCACCTCCCACCCCATATCATCTCCCTGAATCACTAATAATGTTATCAAAATACACCTTTAGTTTATAATAGTGTACCTTCAGATAATATTATACTACCTCATATATAAGAAACTAACAGTAATATACTTCCATTTTCCTTTGTTCTTTATACTGTTGTCATTTTGCATTTACTTCTACACATATTACTTCTACAACTGTTGCAAAACCCACACATGCTGTCATTGTTATGTTTTGGGAACCTAAATATCTTTTAAAGAATTTAAAGGCAAGAAAACTATATCTTTTCTATTCATCCATCTGTTTTCCTTTCCCAGTGCACACACAGATCTCTATGAAGATCTGAGATTCTGTCTTATATAATTTTTCTTCTGCCTGAAGAACTTAGTAGGACATTTCTTATAATGCAGTTCTGCCTTCAATTGATTTTCTAAGCTTTGTTTTTGTCTAAAACTTCTTTATTTTATCTTCATTATGAAAATTATTTTCACTGGATGTCTTAGTCCATTTGGGCTGCTATATAAAAAAAAGTAATAATAATATATCAGATGTTTCTTAAACAACATAATTTTATTCCCCACAGTTTGTGGAACTGAAATCCAAGATCAGAGTAACAGCATGATAGAGTTCTAGTGAAAGTCCTCCCCAGGTTGCAGACTGCCAACTTCTTTTTGTATCTGCACAAGGTAGAAGTGAGGCTCTCTCTAGGGCATCTTTTCCGTTCAGTTCAGTCACTCAGTTATGTCTGACTCTTTGCCACCCCATGAACCACAGCATGCCAGGCCTTCCTGACCATCACCAAATCCCGGAGTCTACCTAAACCCATGTCCATTGAGTCAGTGATGCCATCCAACCATTTCATCCTCTGTTGTTCCCTTCTCTTCCTGTCGTCAATCCTTCCCATTATCAGGGTCTTTTCAAATGAGTCAGCTCTCTGCATTAGGTGGCCAAAGTATTGGAGTTTCATCTTCAGCATCAGTCCTTTCAATGAACACCCAGGACTCCTTTAGGATGTCCTTTAGGATGAACAGGTTGGATGTCCTTGCAGCCCAAGGGACTCTCAAGAGTCTTCTACAATATCACAGATCAAAAGCATCAGTTCTTCAGTACTCAGCTTTCTTTACAGTCCAACTCTCACATCCATACATGACCATTGGAAAAACCATAGCCTTGACTAGATGAACCTTTGTTGACAAAGTAATGTCTCTGCTTTTCAGTATACTATCTAGATTGATCATAACTTTCCTTCCAAGAGGTAAGTGTCTTTTACTTTCACGGCTGCAGTCACCATCTGCAGTGATTTTGGAGCCCAGAAAAATAAAATCTCACACTGATTCCACTGTTTTCCCATCTATCTGCCATGAAGTGATGGGACCAGATGCCATGATCTTCGTTTTCTGAATGTTGAGCTTTAAGCCAACTTTTTCACTCTCTTCTTTCACTTTCATCAAGATTCTTTAGTTCCTCTTCACTTTCTGCCACAAGGGTGGTGTCATCTGCATATCTGAGGTTATTGATATTTCTCCCGGCAATCTTGATTCTAGCTTGCGTTTCTTCCAGTCCAGAATTTCTCACGATGTACTCTGCACAGAAGTTAAATAAGCAGGGTAACAATATACAGCCTTGACGTACTCCTTTTCCTATTTGGAAGCAGTCTATTGTTCCATGTCCAATTCTAACTGTTGCTTCCTGGCCTGCATACAGATTTCTCAAGAGGCAGGTTAGGTGGTCTGGTATTCCCATCTTTTTCAGAATTTTCCATAGTTTATTGTGATCCACACAGTCAAAGGCTTTGGCATAGTCAATAAAGCAAAAATAGATGTTTTTCTGAACCTCTTGCTTTTTCGATGATCCAGCAGATATTGGCAATTTAATCTCTGATTCCTCTGCCTTTCCTAAAACCAGCTTGAACATCTGGAAATTCATGGTTCACATATTGCTGAATCCTGGCCAACTAAGCCATGCCATGTGGGGCCACTCAAGACGGACGGGTCATGGTGGAGAGGTGTGACAGAATGTGGTCCACTGGAGAAGGGAATGGCAAACCACTCAGTATTCTTGCCTTAAGAACCACGTGAACAGTAGAATAGTATGAAAAGGGCATCTTTACAAGGGCACTAATACTATTTATGACATTTCTGCCTCCTTGGATGTTATGTTTTCAACATATGAATTGAAGGGACGCTAACTTTCAATCACAATGTGTGTCCCAGTATTGGGTATAAAATTCTGTACCCTCTTTTTTAGCACTTATATGTCATTCCAATTTGATTAGCTTCTAATGAGAATCATGTAGTCACCCTTTCCTTAATTCCTCTGTGCATAATGTGACTCTAGTTTTTCTTCCAGTTTTCTTTAATACTATATCACTAGGTTACAACAATTTTTAATGTGCCTTGGTGTATTTTTTCTTTGTGTTTATCATGCTTGGGTTTGTTTGAGCTTCTTAGATCTGCGGGGGTCTGTTGTTTCATTGCTAAGTCAAGTCTGATGTTTTGCCATGCCATGAACTGCAGCACACCAGGCTTCCCTGTCCTTCACAGTTTCCTGGAGTTTGCTCAAACTCATGTCCATTGAGTTGGTGATGCTATCTAACCGTCTCATCCTATGCCACCCTCTTCTCCTCCTGCCCTCAATCTTTCCCAGCACTGGGGTCTTATCCACTGAGCTGGCTCTTCAAATCAGGTGACCAAAGTATTGGAGCTTCAATTTCAGCATCAGTCCTTCCGGTAAATATTCAGGGTGGATATCCTATATGATTGACTGTTTTGACCTTCTTGCTATCCAAGGGACTGTCAGGAGTCTTCTCCAACACTACAGTTCAAAAGTATCAATTCTTTGGCACTCAGCCTTCTTTATGGTCCAGCTCTCACATCATACATGACTACTGGAAAAACCATGCTGCTGCTGCTGCTAAGTCAATTCAGTCATGTCCAACTCTGTGTGATCCTATAGATGGCAGCCCACTAGGTCCCTCTGTCCCTGGGATTCTCCAGGCAAGAATACTGGAGTGGGTTGCCATTTCCTTTTCCAATGCATGAAAGTGAAAAGTGAAAGTGAAGTCGCTCAATCATGCCCGACTCTTAGTGACCCCATGGACTGCAGCCTACCAGGTTCCTCCGTACATGGCATTTTCCAGGCAAAAGTACTGGAGTGGATTGCCATTGCCTTCTCAGGAATAACCATAGCTTTGACTATATGGACCTTTGTTGGCAAAGTGATGTCTCTGCTTTTAATATGCTGTCTAGGGTTGTCATAGCTTTCCTTCCAATAAATAAGTGTCTTTTCATTTCATGGCTACAGTCACCATCCACAGTGATTTTGGAGCCCAAGAAAATTAAAATCTCTCACTGTTCATCTTTTTCCCCTTCTATTTGTCATGAAGTGATGGGACCAGATGACATGATCTTTGTTTTTAGAAAGTTGAGTTTTAAGCCAGCTTTTTCACTCTCCTCTTTCACCTTCATCAAAGAGGTTCTTTAGTTCCTCTTTGCTTTCTGCCATTAGAGTGGTATCATCTGTATATCTGAGGTTGTTGATATTTCTCCCGGCAATCTTGATTCCAACTTGTGATTCATCCAGCCTGTCATTTCACATTATGTACTCTGCATAGAAGTTAAATAAGTAGGGTGACAGTACACAGCCTTGACATAGTCTTTTCTCAATTTTAAACCAATCTGTTGTTCCCTGTCTAGCTTCCACCAATTTGGGAAGTATTTGGCTACTATTTACTTTTTTTTTTCTTCCTGTTCCCCCTTCTTTGTAGGACTTGAACTGTGTATGTGTCAATGGCTCTGTGTTAGGCTGCTTTTGGTCATTGAGACTATTAATTTTTATTTTCAGTCTTTTCTGTGTTTCATTTAGAATATTTATATTACTATCCCTTCAAAATCTTTACTCTTTTCTTCTGCTGTGTCCAATTTGTAGTTCCATTTTGTTCACTTTTAATAATTTTCTTTTTCTCATGTTATTCATGTTTTCCTTTAGATCATCAAATACATTTAATACCTACACACACATATGTATGAGTGTGTGTATAAAATTATTTTAAAGTCATGTGTGTAAATTCCATAATTATTGCTATTCCTGTGTCTGCCTTAATTGATCAAGGTTTCTCCTGGTTAAGGATTGCATTTTCTTGCTTTTATTAAATGTTTAGTAATTATTCTTTGGATGTCAGACATTATTAATTTTATGTTGTTGAGTGCTGGATTTCACTATATGAAATTTTAAAGAATGTTAGGCTTTGTTTTTGTAGGTAGTTAGAGAAGGCAATGGCACCCCACTCCAGTACTCTTGCCTGGAAAATCCCATGGCATGGACGGAGGAGCCTGATAGGCTGCAGTCCATGGGGTCGCTAAGCATCGGACACGACTGAGTGACTTCATTTTCACTTTTCACTTTCATGCACTGGAGAAGGAAATGGCAGCCCACTCCAGTGTTCTTGCCTGGAGAATCCCAGGGACCGGGGAGCCTGGTGGGCTCCCGTCTGTGGGGTTGCACAGAGTCGGACACGACTGAAGTGACTTAGCAGCAGCAGATTACTTCAGAACAGCATGATATTTTTCAAGGCTGTTTTTTAAATGTTTTTAGAGCAGGTCTAGAATTACCTTTGCTCCTGGTCTAGCTTAGCCCTCACTACTAACATGACTTCTGGATTTCTTTCGAATGTTCCATGTACTCAGTGAGATCTCTATTCTGGCTAGTAGGAACTCAAATCATTCTTTGCCCTGTGTAAATTCTGAGAGTCGTTCACCTTATAGTTCTCCATTAATTATTCCTTCCCTGACAGTTTTACTTTACCTCACCTGATAAAGTTCCAAATTTATATGCACAGATATGTGTTTGGCCAAAAACTCTAAGGGGGCTCATTTATAGATTTCTGCAGCAATCTCTTCTCTGTGAGTCTTACTAGGAGATTCTCATCACCTTGACTTTCTAATATCTGGACTTGATCCCTTCAACCCATTAACCTGTTAGGACTCTCCACTTTCTGCCTCCAAATAGAAAGCTGAAGACAACCATGGAGTTCATCTTATTTGCTTTCTTCCTATCAGGATTCACGGTGCTATGCTGTCTGTTAATCAATATTTGAAAACAGTTGTTTTCACATATTTTTCCTATTTTCTAGTGTTTGTCAAGAGGGCAAATTTCATAGTGGTTTTCCATTCACAGTGGAAAAGTATCCCTGTTGTAACCTAATTATCTTGTATAGGATACTGTGTATGACTTTTATTAAGCAGACATTTGAGGGGGAGTAATTTTGTTGCTAACTCTGTTGAAGGTTAAAGTATTCACTGGTTTCAGGGCAGATTTCACATTAGTTTCTTGGCTCAGTTTCCACAAAAATCATAAAGGCTCAAGGTTTTGTGATTACATTTCCATGCATAGTCCAGGATTAATGACTATGATCTATATCCCTTCCTTGGATAAGGAGGAAGAGTATTTCCAAGTGGACTGTATATTTGCAGCACCTGGTTTTACGCTGCTGAGGTACTGAGGACTAGCCTCCTCTACCCACTATCGACAACCTTGAATCCTGCTGCTGCATTGCCATTAAAGCCCCAGCTTCTAAAGTATTCACCCTTATGGACCACACAGCTTCAACTCCCTCCTGATCATTGCCACTTGCTTTCTAGCACTTGAAAATGTAACTTTCTTCTCCTGAAACTCAGCTATGTAATTTTACATGCCTTTAGCAATTCTGTACATTTGTGCTGAAGAAGTGTTTTTTCCAACTTCACTAACCCTGCCATTTTGACTCTAAGTGCTCCAAAATTTTTACATGCTGAAACTGCAGGTCAAGAGATTATAGCATCTGAGTAGGATAGAAACTGATTACTAGGAAAGTAGGAAAGTGATGCTTTATAAATCAAGAAATATTTTGTTGCACTTCAAATAATCTTGGATTGAAATTTTTCATTTGCTGCCTCCAAGCAGAAGGTAAGACTAGTTTGAGTGCAGCAAGCATATAGCCCATCAGTTCAGTTCAGTTCAGTCGTTCAGTCGTGTCCAACACTTTGCAACCCCATGAATCGCAGCACACCAGACCTCCCTGTCCATCCCCAACTCCCGGAGTTCACTCAGAGAGACTCACGTCCATTGAGTCGGTGATGCCATCCAGCTGTCTCATCCTCTGTCATCCCCTTCTCCTCCTGCCTCCAATCCCTCCCAGCATCAGAGTCTTTTCCAATGAGTCAACTCTTCACATGAGGTGGCCAAAGAACTGGAGTTTCAGCTTTACCATCATTCCTTCCAAAGAAATTCCAGGGCTGATCTCCTTTAGAATGGACCGATTGGATCTCCTTGTAGTCCAAGGGACTCTCAAGATTCTTTTCCAACACCACAGTTCAAAAGCATCAATTCTTTGGTGCTCAGCTTTCTTCACAGTCCAGCTCTCACATCCATACATGACCACTGGAAAAAGCATTGCCTTGACTACAGTACTTAGTAATTAGTAAGTATTCAGATTTTTTTGATGATTATAAACAGCAGTACATTGAAAAATCCCTTTTTTCAAATAAATACTGGAAGCAACCAGCAGAAATTTAAAATACAGCTGAGACACTTACTATTATTGCTTTCAAGTGTGTAGAGGATTACTTATGAGACTTAAAGAAAACTATGGCTTTTTAATGATTGGATTTTTAAAAATTATTGGTATATAGAGTTTTATATTGAAAATTATTTGCTAATATGCCTGTTATATAAAACTATATACCCTCATGCTCCCTGCATCAAGTTTAAGAGAGAGCATTTAATTAAAAAAAAAAAATTCTGCATAAAACTTTAGTCCATATCCAAATTTTACTTACTATAATTATAACCACTGTTGAAATTGCCATCTTTTATAATACTTTTTCTTCATTTCTCAAGAGAACATTTATTTTCAAAGGATGGTTACAAAACAAAATTCAACATCCTTAACAAAAATGTGGGATTTAAATAGTATTTCCTTTTAATTTTTGTTAAATATACATAACTCATGTTCAAAGTGTGGACTGTGTCAATCATTTTCTCCTCCAGATTAGCCAGATGCTACTTTAAAATAATCCAACTTTTAAAAACATTTGGGATCATTACTGCTGCATCTGTTTCCACATTCCTGGCCAAATACAGAAATAAATAGATGATACAAGTGTATTAGCCAATATGCATGTGTAAATGTCTAATCCATTTATATCAGTTCAAATATATCTTCCTTATTTAAATTTAAGCCTAAGTGCCTTGAATCAGTACAATCAAAACAGGAAAAACATATAACAGCATTATTTACAGACACTGAAACAATGAATAAATGACCAGGACAATAGGTTAAATTTTAATTAACTGATCAGTTAAAAACAATCAGTGGCTAAAAGAAAAGAATATAAAGAAAAATGGATAAATAAGTATGTACAACTGACCCAATTTGTTATACACCTGAAACTAACACAACATTGTAAATTGACTGTATTTCGATAAAAATTATTAATTAATTTTGAAAAAAACAAAGGGTGGCTATACACTTATCCTCAGTCATAGTGAAAGTGAAAGTCTCTCAGTCATGTCTGACTCTTTGTGACCGACCCCATAGACTATACAGTCCATGGAATTCTCCAGGTCAGAATACTGGAGTGGGTAGCCTTTCCCTTCTCCAGGGGGTCTTCCCAACAGGGATCAAACCCAGGTCTCCCACATTGCAGGAGGATTCTTTACCAGTTGAGCCACAAGGGAAGCTATAAGCTAATTCATATAAATAATACAAAATTACTAATAAAATGAAGTCTGTTGAATTGTAAATTGCTACTCAGCAGTGGCCACAGGACTGGAAAAGGTCAGATTTCATTCCAGTCCCAAAGAAAGGCAATGCCAAAGAATGCTCAAACTACCACACAATTGCACTCATCTCACATGCTAGTAAAGTAATGCTCAAAATTCTCCAAGCCAGCCTTCAGCAATATGTGAGCTGTGAACTTCTTGATGTTCAAGCTGGTTTTAGAAAAGGCAGAGGAACGAGAGATCAAATTGCCAACATCCACTGGATCATGGAAAAAGCAAGAGAGTTCCAGAAAAACATCTATTTCTGCTTTATTGACTATGCCAAAGCCTTTGACTGTGTGGATCGCAATAAACTGTGGAAAATTCTGAAAGAGATGGGAATACCAGACCACCTAACCTGCCTCTTGAGAAATCTGTATGCAGGTCAGGAAGCAACAGTTAGAATTGGACATGGCACAACAGACTGGTTCCAAATAGGAAAAGGAGTACGTCAACTCTGTATATTGTCACCTGCTTATTTAACTTATATGCAGAGTACATCATGAGAAACGCTGGGCTGGAAGAAGCACAAGCTGGAATCAAGATTGCCAGGAGAAATATCAATAACCTCAGATATGCAGATGACACCACCCTTATGGCAGAAAGTGAAGAAGAACTAAAAAGCCTCTTGATAAAAGTGCAAGTGGAGAGTGAAAAAGTTGGCTTAAAGCTCAACATTCAGAAAACAAAGATCATGGCATCTGGTTCCATCACTTCATGGCAGATAGATGGAGAAACAGTGGAAACAGTGTCAGATTTTATTTTGGGGGGCTCCAAAATGATTGCAGATGGTGATTGCAGTCATGAAATTAAAAGACGCTTACCCCTTGGAAGAAAAGTTATGACCAACCTAGATAGCATATTCAAAAGCAGAGACATTACTTTGCCGACTAAGGTCCATCTAGTCAAGGCTATGGTTTTTCCAGTGGTCATGTATGGATGTGAGAGTTGGACTGTGAAGAAAGCTGAGCACCAAAGAATTGATGCTTTTGAACTGTGGTGTTGGAAAAGAATCTTGAGAGTCCCTTGGACTGCAAGGAGATCCAACCAGTCCATTCTGAAGGAGATCAGCCCTGGAATTTCTTTGGAAGGAATGATGGTAAAGCTGAAACTCCAGTCCTTTGACCACCTCATGGGAAGAGCTGACTCGTTGGAAAAGATTTTGATGCTGGGAGGGATTGGGGGCAGGAGAAAAAGGGGATGACCGAGGATGAGATGGCTGGATGGCATCACTGACTCGATGGACGTGAGTCTGAGTGAACTCCAGGAGTTGGTGATGGACAGGGAGGCCTGGCGTGCTGTGATTCATGGGGTCACAAAAAGTCGGACACGACTGAGCGACTGAACTCAACTGGGTAATTT
Organism: Nanger dama; assembly: GCA_917880005.1. Lineage (NCBI taxonomy): Eukaryota > Metazoa > Chordata > Mammalia > Artiodactyla > Bovidae > Nanger > Nanger dama. Next base: position 19,049,715 of record CAKJTW010000008.1, on the reverse strand, counting down.
TGCAGTAGGTTTAAATGCATCATCTGCCACATTTGTCCAAATTGAATACATGTCATATGGTGAAATAAAATATGAAGAACCTCTTTAAGTGTGAAAATTACGAGCTCAATATTGCTGATCTACTTAGCATTCTACATTATAATTCTTGGAAATCCATTTTCTCTTCAAGTTTTTTTTTCCTCTGCTACTAATAGCATTAATAGAATAGTTAATTAGTGGGTTGCTCTTTAAAAATTAAAAAAATGAAGCAAAATTAATGAATTTCCTGTATATTAATTCATAAAACATTAAGCCATTTTCAGCATTACTTTTTAAGCATCAAATTCTGAACATGTTTTCTAACATTATTTTTGATAAATAATGATTTTTAGGGAATAAGCATCTTGAGTTTGTGATTTCAGAAAGACTTTTACTAAATTTTAAATATATTCCTCAACAAAGTGGAAATAGGAAAAAACATTGGGAGGCAGCAGTCTTGCAGGAAAATCATCCTTTAAAATTTCTTTGTCATAAAATTTTCCTGAGACAAAGGCTTATCCCTTTATGGCACTTAACAGTTTTTAGTATTATATAAATTATATGTAATCAAAACATTAGTTTCAAAATGCCCTAATATAATTTGGTTATACTTGCAATAATTTAGAGACAGCCCAATTATCAATGGGAGAGGATCTGGTATTCACAATATGATGAAGCTATTCAAAAAGTAAGTCACTGTGTGTGGTCCTTATGGAAATTTAATCCCACGTCTCCGGCACTGCAGGCAGATTCTTTACCACTGAGCCACCAGGGATGCCCAGACCAGTTCATAAATGGGCATTGTTCCATTTCATATATTCTTTTTATACTTTTCTAATTTTTATGGGATTGGCTAAAAAGTGGTACATAAGCAAGTGTATCCACATACCCAGTAGTGTTAGGCCACTTTCTGGGTTTCGGGTGCAGTACCTGTGGGTGAGTGAGAGAAGCACTTCATCTTCTACACAGGCCACCAGAACAGATGTTGGAACAAGACATGGATGACTGGGGAAAAAGCAAGTTGGGAGTTAAATTAGGTGAAAGGTGAGTTGCATGACAGAAGTCAGCTGCTGAAAAACCGAGCAAACCATCCAGCTCAGAGGAAACAGCAGGGAGGAAGCCAGTCCAGCAGCATGCCAGGAGAGACTAATCAGTTGTCACTTTAGAATCCACAGAAGCGAAAATGAGCTCATTCAGGCAGTTTCTCATCACAAATCCATTTCTGACCAGACTTCCAAAAAAAAAAGTATACTCATAAAGCAAGCAGTTTTGGTTACACCATCTATGCCATGTATTAAGGTATTGCTTCTCCACAACAAATTCACCCCTCACTGCCTGTTCTGTGATAACAGATCTGGGTCTTCTATGTACTTTTCCTTTGCCAGCAGATATCACACTAAGTCTTTTCAGCAGAGAGTGTTAGAGAGACATTGAAGAAGGAAGGGTTTTTCTTCCTGGTTCCGGTGGCTTGTTTTCCCAGTTCTTGCCATGCATGCAGCTTTTACAGTGCTGGTTGCTTACTCTGTGCTGGCTTCTGAAGCAATCCAACTTCTCCAGTGTTTGGCTCCCACAGTGCATATCAGCTAGCAGATTTCCTTGGCATTCTCTAGGGGTAATTTTGTAGCAGAGTGCTTCTCCTGAGATACCTCCTGTGAACAGCACTTCCTAACACCTTAGAAGGCAGATTTCAGTCAATTCCCAAGGGTGAGTTTCCAGCCAGTCCCATTTGGCTTAGCATCACAGTAAGTCTCTGCCATTCAGTAGCCACATCCGTGCCTTTTCCAGTATCTGGATCTCAGCTTTGAGGCCTCTCCTCAAACACTCCAGGTACTCTATCTTAGTCCAGTGGGTAGTGTTTGCCCCTCATACCTGCCATTGCTATATCTCTTAGAAGAATCTTGACTTCTTAACCAGTCTCTCATTAGTCCAATCCACTGTTGTAATTAATCATTCAACTTTCCCTATTCAAATTATTATGTGGTTTCTCTTTCCTAACTGGATCCAGATTCATATAACACTAAACTCCTAAGATAAACATTCACTCTCCTCTGCCCTTAGAGGCACTTCCGGGGAAAGGACTCAAAAGCACTTACAGAGAGTTTCCTCTCAAATATTTTTAGCCATGATTCAAATATGCAGCTATTTAATGCACTTGATTTTTAGAGCGGTTTCATATTCAAAGCAAAACTAAAGGGAAAGTACAGGTAGTTTCCATACATTCCCTGCCCTACACACATATGTGTAACTATTTTCTGGATGTAGTTTTTAAAATTTATTTTGCTGTGCCAGCTCTTAACTGTGGCACATGAACTCTTTACTGCGACGTGTGAGATCCAGTTTCCTGACCAGGAATCAAGCCTGGGCCCCCTGCCTTGAGGGCTCAGAGTGTTAGCCACTGGTCCATCAGGGAAATCCGTGTATAACTATTTTAAACTGGACCTTAATAATAATGGTCACTTGTCTACTTCTTTATCCATTAAATATTTTTCACAAATTTGTTGATAAAAAGCAAGAAGTAACTTCAAGGTCCTTAGACCTTCTAAACTTGTATTCTCAAACCGAAATAATGATTTTCCTAAGATTTTTATGGAAACAGTGAACAATAATGCATTCAACTTTAAAATTAAGTTAGTAAAATATGAACCCTACTACTTATTTGGCAACTAAGATGACTGTGGATAAGAGTGCTGATGTGAATTTGATCCTAGAGTAACTACAGTCAGTATAACATTATGTAAATTACTTCTATGCATTTCAATTTTTCTCAAAAGTAAAATGGAAATAATGGTTTTGCTTGTTTTATAGGATTTTAGTGATGCTTAAATGAGATGATCCATGTAAAGAGCTAAATTAGAACAGTTTGGCTTTCCGGGTGGCTCAGATAGATGGTAAAAAATCTGTCTGCAATGCAAGAGACTTGGGTTTGATCCCTGGTCAGGAAGATCCCCTGGAGAAGGGAATGACAACCCACTCCAATATTCTTGCCTGGAGATTTCCATGGACAGAGGAACTTGGCAGGTGCAGTCCATGCGGTCACAAAGAGTCAGACATGACTGAACACAAGCACATAACAAGCCATAGCTAACACCATACTCAGTTTTTTCACTTTCAACACAATTTGGCAAATATTAAGTTATCAAAGACACTAGCTTTAGAAATAATACCATCTAAAGCTTTAGTAAAATTTTGGAGTTAAGAATAGTAAAAATTAAAGCAGAATAATTTAGAAACAAATCATTAGGGCAAGAAAATATAGAAAAACTATTATGAATCATTTTGAGTGTTGGCATGTTTGGAGACTCAGCTAGTTTTCTAATGAGAAATTATAATTTTAAATAGAAGGTATGGTCTATGTATCATATAGCAAAATAAACTCCACTTGGCTTTTATTAATTGCTTATATTATCATTCAGGCTGAAATGCAATCTGGTAGTAAACTGACATTGTGTCAGTTCTGTTGCTTAAAAGTAAAATTAACTTTGTTGTCCTTTATTCTGATTGACATGTAGTTGATATCCTTTTAAAGAACATTAGTTCAAATGTAAGAAAAATTATTATTCAGATCCTAAAACTTAAATTTAGAGTAGCATTCTAATGGCTAATCTTTCTTTTAAAATGACTGATAGACATTGTAAGGAGATAGCATTTTGACCAGTGATGATGAGTCCTTAGATGATTTGGAGAAATATGTAGATGACATCCTAAATTTGGATGATTTTGGAAACCCATTCAGAACAGTGGTTAGTAACCTAGGCAGCAGTTAGGAGAGGAAACAGTGATCAGGCCCAACTTTAGGAGATTTTGGATGCATTTCAACCTTAAATGAATTGAACAGACCACAAAACTGATAACAAAGCATTTAGGTTGTTTTCTTCAGCTTAGCATAGATCATAATTTTAAAAATTGGTCAGCAAAGACCAAGCATCTCCATGTAAGTAATAGGCTAGTATACTCTGGTCTCTTTCCCACTTCTCCACAAACTCCAACTTCTACTTCATGCTGAGCTTTGCTGACTAAAGTTTCCCAAAAAGTACAGATTTTATACATATTTTTTGTCTTATTTGGTGGAATCAATTCCTATTTTGACAATTCAAGGAGTAAATGATAATGTATTCCATTTCCGTGAAATCAAGGCCTCCATTTTGCATAACACAATGAAGTTTTTAAACAGGAAAAGGAAAAGGAAGAATTTAATTAGTGGGGAAGTTTGAAAATATACTTTAAAGAATATCCAGGAAAGGAATAAGAGCATTTGACATTCTCTAGAGATCTTTTCTATATCACTGAAGCTTATGAGAAAAGCAGATGTTACCAATGAGAAGTGCAAAACTGAAATGCCCCGACAGTTGCTCACCAACACCAAAGAAACTGGCTCACGAGGGCCAGGATAGTCTTCTGTCAGGAGAGGTCTCCGGAAATCCACGTGCGTGTAGATAATCCTTTAGTACAAAGGTTACACTATCAGGGAACTGCTTTCTTTGCAAGAGAGGCCTGGGTGATGTTAGGACTCTGGAACAAGCCCAAGTCAATGGGTAGAGTAAACGCAGATTTATTTTCATTATTTGAATCTCTAATTTACTTTAGAGTCTGTAGTCTTGAAATGACCAGGACTCAACTAATCCAAGATTTTTAGACCACTTGAGACCCTTGTCTGATTCTATACTAACCTCTTGTCAGACAAAAGAATATCGGTCTAGTCATTGTTTCCTCATCGCTGCTAAATTATCAATATGGCAAAAGGACATATGTGACTACAGCACATTAATACTCTATAGATGTTATTTCCATACAGGCTGTTTCCAAAGGCAAAGGGTGAAAGCAGAAAATAATACTTGAAATGGCAGAAACTGAGTATAGCATGGAGAAGTTAACGCCTGACACATATGAAAAAGAGTTGTTGTAATAGATGGGGTTTTAGCAAGTTGTAAAAAATATTTAAAAAGTTTTAAAAAAGAAATATCATACTTATTTATGTTTCTTTTTCCTCACCTAAATAAGTAGAAATTAAAGAATTATTTGACATTTTCTTAACATAACATTTTAAAAACATACAAGCTTACATGGAATGTAACACTATTATCAGCTTTTCCCCTAGTGTTGAAAGCAGTCGTCTTTGCTCACACCCCGAACAACTGCTTTTTAAAGTGTGAAACAATTATGAACATTTGCTCAAACTGTTTAAATAGGAATAATTATGAAAAACCGTCATTCTATGGTATTGTTTATTGGTCAATACTCCATAATGCTGGAAATAGCCCGATGGATTGAGACTGGTCATTCGTAGGACAGGAGAAAATAAGCTAAGGTTTACATTAATCATTCCTGTTTGCATTGTTGTAATGCTGACTGTTGAATATTTGCTGGTATTAGACATTGTTATAGGTACCTGCAAGTTTTATGCTTTAAAAATTTTTTTTTAATGTTAGTTATCTAGTTTTAGCTGTGGGGGTCTTCACTGCATGGACTTTTCTCTGCACTTGTGGCGAGCTGGGCTACTCTCTAGCTGCAGGGCATGAGCTCCCCATTGTGCCGGGCTCCAGGGCGCACAGGCGTCAGGAGTGGCCCCTGTGGGCTCAGCAGCAGTTGGAGCTCCGGAGCTCTGGAGCACAGTCTCAATGGTTGTGGTACACAGGCTTAATTGCTTCGGGGCATGTGAGGTCTTCCCAGATGAGGGGTGAAATCTGTGTCTCCTGCCTCGGTAGGTGGATTCTTTACCACGGAGCCGCCAGGGAAGCCCTTACAAGTTTTATCTTGTTTGATATTCAAAACTGGAAAATTGAATAACTTACCAAAAATTACCAGCTAGTGTGTAGAGGAGCCCATATGCAAACCCAGATTAATCTGATTCTAAAGTCCTATAGCCTTTCTCCTAAACTACACTGCCATCTGAAATGACTTGTTTGACAAATGCTGAGAGGACTAGCTTCTTTTTTGTATATATGTTTCTAACATCTTATAAATAATGAGAACCTCCAGTGCTTTGTAGTAATAGTCACTAAAAACATATTTCCTGGATGAAAGAATGAATGGTCAAATAACTCCAGAATCAAGCCCAGATAGACAATATATGTTTCAGCATCGTCAAAGAAGCACTGTCCAGTCTCACTTGGTAACCAACTTACATTAATTTTTAGCAATTATTATCAGAATCTTAAAAACATAAATAGCTGATTACACAGTAAAATTTCAAAAACGAGTGAAGCCTAACATTTAATATGGGAAAAAAACAACTAGCTAACACAATTTATTTAGAATTTTAAAAGAAAAGTTGTATAAAAGAAGTTGTATAGTGAAATAGTTGTTAGAAATAAATTTAAATTTCATAAAAACATACTTTAAATCATTTGTATTTTCATTTTTATTAAATTCAATAGTCTCCCCACCCCTGAAACTGTAAAGCAAACTATTTTCTGAATATATTCAGCCCCTCTGATGATACAGAACTCTAGAGGTGGGCTGTGACATGGTAGGAAGCCTTCTGTTATGCTCACCCTTGAAAGTATGTTAAGATGATTCCTCCTTAGGGAATCTCCCTGACTATCCCTCACCCACCCTCCAAGTAGAGAAGCCACCCCCATTTGTCTATTCCAAAGGACTCCACCAGGGCTTGCTTCATTATGTTGTAACAAGTATATATTTGCTTCATTCTACTGTGAAATTTTTGGCTGGGGAAAGGTTATCTTAGTCATTGCTCAAATATTTGAAGCTAGAGTTTTCTTCTTCTCCAAAGTAAACATGCGTAATATGTCTTGCCACTTCCCAAAGTTTTCCAAGTTCCTTAAACAATCTGCCCACCCTCCTCTACATGCTCTTTGTTTAGCAAATGCCCCCTATGTCAAAAATAGCACCAAATATTGAAGTCAAATATATTTATTTGAGGCCTGCCTGCAAAAGCCTACAGAGTTTATTATAATCTCTTGGGTGTAAAACCATCTTATAAAAATGTTTGTCTAAATAACTGAGCATCTTGGATAGTATATAAGATAGATTAAGTTATTAAACATGCACATATTTGGTAGCTCCTATGTTCCAGGCACTCTGCTAAGAACTGAAGATTCTGCCATCGACACCGCCAAGCAGGCTCTTCTTGTGTATCCTACTGGAATGAATTAACATGCATCACATGTAAATAAGGGTTTCATAAACAAATACTTTGGGGTCACTCTGAGTTATATCTTTTCCTTAGGACTTTATGAAACTTCTAATACTCAAATGTAATCTGTGACTCTCCAAGACTCAAAATATAGTATGTATTATTTTCCAAACTTCTCTGATCACACCACACTGTTTTCACAGTGCATTTTAAAGAAGCAGTAGTTGAGAATACTTTGCAAAATACCCTCTAGAGCAAGGCTCCCCAGCTTCTGGGCTGTGGACCAATACCTCTGACAGGATCTGATCCTGTCAGATCACTGGTGATATTAGATTATAAATAAAGTGCACAGTAGGTGTACTCTATTTGAATCATCCCAAAGCCATGCCCTTCACGAAATGGGTGGAATACAACTGCAAGCAAAGGTTTCAAGAACTGAGAGTATATGTTATTAAATACAAGCTCATACTACTGCAGGACAGGCTAATAATTTAGAGATGAGTTGTTGGGACAAGAAATGGTGACTTTATTCGGAGAGCCAGCAGACCAAGAAGAGGTGGACTAGTGTCCCAAAGAACCATCTAACCCAAGTTAGGCTACCCAATTAGGTTACCCAATTCAGGTTTTCTTTGCATCAATACTGAAAGGGGAGAGGGTGTATATATAGTTAGATACTGCAAACTTCTTGGTGCCAGAATCCTTTGTTCTTGTAGCCATCCATGTAGGTCTGGTCACAGTGTTTCCTACAAAGCTCCAACAAGACAAATGTTATTCTCCATTTATCTCAGAGAATACAACTTTTTATCTCAATATGAATGGAAAAGCGTTACAGCTTTAGAGGTCAGAACTTGATAATGGGCTAACCTGTATATTTCAGTCTATAGGCAATTTCTTCTAGTTATTAACTTAGAACAAAAAGTAAGAGAATACAAAGGTTAAAGTAAACGAAATATTCAAGTCAGATTCATTCTTCCTTATTATATGAGGGAAAGTTTCTACAAAGAAGTGATACATTAAATGATCTCCAAGAATGAGTCTGAATAAGCCAAGTGAAAAGGGAGAAGTCAGTGGTGGAGTTTCAGAAAGGCTTTTCAGTCATGGGCAAAGTTCAAAGAGGCGTACTGTGCAGTGGCATTGTGTGGTAGGAATTGCAAACACGTTATGTGAGCTGGGATAGACACATGAAAAAGGCAACACAAGTCCTTTTAAGTGAGAAAAAGGCTACAAAAGCCTGAAATCCTTTCTCATCCTCCTCTTCAAGAAGTACACAAAACCAATAAGAATAAAAAATAAAAACTTAATAAAAAAATCTTTTAAAATAAAGTAGGTAACAAAACCTGAATATAACTATGAATTGATAAACACAATTATGATTAGTCAGAAGCATTACCAAAGTTCATGATAAGTGAAATTATAGAAAGTGTAGCATGTAGTGTGCCCGATGTTGGAGGACGTCCCCCAAAGTACCAACTGAAATACAACTTTCTGAAAATGAAAGATCCGTTCTGAAATCCAAAACTGCAATCCTTGTTTGCGACAAGGGTGCAGGAACTATGTTGAACAATACAGGTAGCAATTTGATTCAGAGTAACAGAACATGAGCAACTCCGAAGAAGAATCACACTGATTAATGCTATTTGCAAGAGCAGTCTGCTTCTGTGGCAGTGAACAAGCAGAAGTATTCTAAGTGGTGACCCCTCCTTCTGTTTAACCATAATGAAACATACGGAAAATATCTGGTCTAGGAAAATTCAACCCATTTGATAATAACTAAGAAAAGGAGTAAATACAGAATCAATAAAACGTAGTATGAGAAAAAAAATGTCAAAAACAAAACCTCACCAGAAAAATGCAGCCAACAAGAAAAAACAGAAAAAAAAAAGAGTAACTCCCACAACACTATAAATCATATCATAAATCTTTAATAGTTAAAACAGTGTGGCAGTGACACATGGATTGACAGATCAATGAGCAAATTGGTAAATTCAGAAGCTGACCCAAATACACACATGAATCTAGTATAAGGCAAAGATGGCATCTCAAGTCAGGGAAAAAAACAGACTTCTTAAACAAAAGATGTGAAAGCAGCTGTGTAAACTTCTGAAAAATATTTTTTTAAGTAAGTTCCATATTTCACACTGCACACCAACATGAATTTCAAATACAGCAAATGTTTAAATGTTACCAAACACTGCTAAAGGAATTCTGATTCATATTCCCATTATTTGGCTCCCCTGATAGCTCAGCATGGTAAAAATCCACCTTCAATGCAGGAGACCTGGGTTTGATTCCTGGGCTGGGAAGATTCCCCTGGAGAAGGGATACGCTACTCACTCCAGCATTCCTGGGCTTCCCTGTGGCTCAGCTGGTAAATAATCTGCCTGCCAAAAAAAAGGAGACCTAGGTTCAGTCCATGGGACCTGAGTTCAATCCTGGATTGGGAAGATCCTGGAGAAGGGAAAGGCTACCCACCCCAGTATCCGTTATTAGATATTTATGAGGATGATTCCCTAGTACTTGATATTTTCAAACTTTCTGATCTTTGCCCATCTAATGATAGAAACATGACCTCTTCTGTTTTAAGTTAGTATTTCCCTGATTTTTGTAGCTGAAATATCATCTTATGTGTTTAATAACCATTTGGATTTCCTCTTCTGTGAAATTGCTGTTTGAATCTTTTACCTACTTTTTAAACACAATTTATGGTTTGTCTTTTTCATATTGATTAACTTAAGTTTCTTTTAACTTCCTAGAAAACAGTCTATCATTTGCTTTATGTGAGACAATATTTTCTTCTATATCATGACTTATCTTTTAATTTTAGCTTTTTTCTGATTTTAGCTTTATCTTTTAATTTGGCTTTTTCTGATGTGTACCTGTTTTCTTTTTATCTTATTTTTTTGATGGCATCAAATTGTCATTCTTCTTCTTTGTGATTTTTGCTTTTGTGTTTTTATTGGCTTATATTTGCCTACTGAATCTCTGGAAGAATACACAATTAAATATAGTGTTTACCAATGTATGTATAAGGCGGAGAGGAGGCAAATGTAAAAAGAGATAATAGAAGGCAAGCTTTGCACACTACACATAATTCAATTTTTTTTGAAAGATGATCTTATTACTTATTCAATGGATTAAATTTAAAAATCAGTTTATTTTAGATTAAGTGAAATTAATATTTAGTTTAAAAAATAGAAACCAAACAATAAAAATGACACTTTTGGCTATCTTTCTGCCTGAGTTTGAAAAGTCACACTTCCAGAGATATGGTGGGAAGTGGTGCCCAGTTCTAGTATGCTGCTATTTTTGTTTGTCAAAACAAATGAAGTTTTCTGAGATAGTTCAGGACAGAAATTACAAATTTTAACATTTTTTTCTAAAAGAGACTGTGAATGGATGAAACAAATTATAGTGAGCTAAAGTAGTGAAAATAAGCCATGTGGTGCAAAAATATCAACTTTAAAATTAATCTGAATATCATGTAGCTAAAAAAAACAAGTTGACCATTAAATGATCAACTGACAGCTTGAAGCACAATATACCGAAATGTATAACATTTTATTACCATATCTATTTCTTGCAATTCAGAAAACCCACATAGAATATCATCTAAATCTGTAATTTAATGCCTAACACTGTAACACATTTCTAAAGCAAGTTGTAAAATGAGTCAGCCTTATGAGACTGAGTGACATTTTGTCACTGATTTAAAGGAAAATACTGTCTCTGTTAAGATCTTATAAAAGATATAATGAAGAAAAATGCAGTATAGGTTTAGACAAATTTGAGAATTTTATCACCTTAACATCAGAGTGTTAATGCATTTGTAACCACAAATGTTTGAGCTCTTCCATTCATTATATCAGATGACAAGAAGGTGTCTGAAAATGGTCTTATTTGTTCAGGTAAATTAAATAATGTCAGATCCATGAGTGATGTATTTGTCATTATAGGGTCTAGATGTTCAGAGTATCATGGACTGAAACAACATTTGTAATGGCATGAAAATGAAATATTTCAACATTAATATTTTCTGTGAAAGGATTTATTTTCATGGTTACTTTTTTTTTCTGTTGGACTAGCTGGCTTATAGTGTTTTCTACGGAAAAACAATCTAAAAACGAGTGTCAGTTTAATTTAGCACAGCAAGGGTAAAGGGAGTATTAAAAATGGATGAAGATAGATATTAGAAGCTATCTCGTGTTAGTTAAGTAACCTGCAATTATAAAGGCTATTTACAATTTGGGTAGTTCTCACTGCAGGACATAGAGAGTGCACATGAATGAATGACCACAGGATGGGGCCAAAGGCGAGGACAGCTGAAATGCAATGAGCTCCAAGAGCATAAAATAAAAGAAAGAGAAAAGGACACCGTCGAACATTTTTACTTCTGTTTCAACTTTGATATTTTTACTTATTAAAAACACATCTTTAATTCCAAGAGGTGAGGGGAGAACAGAAATGCTCTGTCCTGAGTGTCCCCGTCAGCACAAGTAAGTTCTGCTCCAGAAAGGTTCTTGGCATTGAAGTACTGTGACCCACCCAGGACTGCAAGGGTGGAAGTCAACCTGAATGGGAGAAGCAGGGCCAGGAGTGGGAAGAGCTATAGCCACTGCTACCATATGGCCAGATTTTTTTTTTTTTTTTTTTTTGGTCAAGAGAAAGTGAAAAAAAATCTGTATCATTCTTCTGATATTTAAATGTGGAAAAAAGTTATAAACAGCCTGCAGGAAACTAGTTTGCACTAATAATGATAACAAACCCTTATGCAAACTCCCTATGTGCCAGGGATATGCTCCAAGTACTTTACATAACCTTGTTTCATCTTCCTAACAACCGCTTGAGGTTTGTTCTCTATTATCTCCATTTTCAAGATGAGTAAACTGAGGCATAAGCAAGCCTATAACTTGTTCAGGTTTACACAGTTGTCAATGGCAGAGGTGACTTGAAAAGAGAAAGTTTGTTCCACAGTTCACACTTGCACACACTGACGTGTCCCAATAAGAAAATTTCTCCTTCACAGAGCTGCTTATAAGTATTTCATTAATTATAGAACTGAATTAGCTGTTTCTGGCTCTATACTGATATGATTCCATATAATTATTTTTCTAAAGTCACTTTTTAAAATTTAGAAAATTTCATAAGCCATCATTGTTTCTAAAGGGTCCAATTAGGAAGAGGGGAAATTTTTATCATTGAATATTCTAAAAGTAAAATATCATTTTTGAAAAACGTATATTTTTTTAATGCTTCAGCTATCACTTCCCATTTTGCTTTTGATTAACTTTTTCATTGTGAAATACTGAACTGAAACTAGAAGCCAACCTAAATAATGACTTCTAAGTTTTATTAGAAGAATAAATTCGTACTCTTTAAAAAATGCATTTGTTTCAAAAACTAGTATCTTACCACATATTATGCTTGAACTCTTTGAGTTTTCATGCTTTATTATCTTATCCTATATTCATATAAGGATCTGTAACTGTCAGTTAATTAAATTATGAAAAAGCAAAGGGGTTAGAGAGTGTTTATTCCTTGTGTAGAAAAAGCAGATATTTTTGGTATATACCACATGTACCTCAGAATTTCTGCTTATTTCTACTACTTTAAGTAGTGGAATTTCAGATCACTCTTTGGAGAGGGTTTAACGTCAAGTGGTCTTAAAATTTATATTCAATTTAGCAACCCCAAACCACCAAGTCAATCTTCAAAAATTCTAATATATAAATATCTTCATTTCTGGACATTCCTCTACTTCCCAATTTGTTAAAATATAAAATATCATCTGAGAAGGTTTTTGTGGGTGTTTGCTATTGTAGTAAAACATTGCATAATAAAGATATTTATATATATGCTTGGATATGTAATTATTTATTTATATTTGGCTGCGCTGGGTCTTTGTTGCTGGGTGTAGGCTTTCTCTAGCTGCAGCAACTGTGAGCTACTCCTCGTTGCAGTGCACGAGCTTCTCCTTGCAGGGGCTTCTCTCGTTTGAAGCTTGGATTCTAGGCACTCGGGCTTCCCTTGTTTGAAGCATGGATTCTAGGCACACGGGCTTCAGCAGGTGCAGCACACGGGCTCATTAGCTGTGGCACACAGGCTTAGTTGCTCTGCAACGTGGGGGTCTTCCCAGATTAGCGACTGAACCCACATCCCCTGCACTGGCAGGTGGATCCTTAACCACTGGATCCCCAGGAAGTCCTATATATGTAAGCATATACACATTGCTACATAATTGTACTTGGAGGGCTGCTTCCCACAGTGGCTCAGATGGTAAAAATACTGCCTGCAAATGCAGGAGACCTGGGTTCAATACCGGGGTCGGAAAGATCCCCTGCAAAAGGGCCTGGGAATCCATTCCAGTCTTCTTGCCTGGAGAATCCATGGACAGAGAAGCCTGTTGGGCTAAAGTCCATAGGGTCACACAGGGTCAGGCATACGACTGAAGCAACTTAGAACACACATATGATTATATAGGATATGCATAGTAAATAACTCATAATAGTGGTATATGTGTGTATATAGTGACAAAGATAGTGACTTCAATCAAGACACCCAACAGTACTTCAGCTTTCATTTTCCCCAGCTGTATTGCAATGTACTTGATATATTAATTTGTGTAAATTTAAGGTATAGAATGTGATGATTTGATACTATATTTTGCAAAATGTTTGTCAGAATAAGGTTAGCTAATACATTCTTTACCTCGCATAATTGCCATTTTGTTATTATTGTTATGGTGAGGACATTAAAGTTTCACTCTCAGCAAGTTTCAAGTATACAATACAGCACCATTATCTCTGACACTTATTTATAACCAAAACTTATAAGACAGCTTTGACTGCTGTCTTCCCATTTTCCTCATCCCTCAGTCCATACCAACCACCACTCTGCGCCCTGTTTCTGTGAGTTTCCTATTTTTAGATTCCACATGCAAGTGAATTCATACGATATTTATCTTCCTCTGTCTTATTCACTTCATTTTGCATAATCCTGAAGGTCCAGCCATACTGTCATAAATAGCAAGATTTCTTTCTTTCTTATGGCTGAATAATATACTAATTATATACATACCACATCTTTCTCTTATCTTTTTATCTGTCAGTGGACAATAGTTTCCATGTCCTGACTGTTGTAAATAATATTTCATTTAACAAAGGAATGCAAACATTTCTTTAAGATAGTGATCTTATATTCTTCAGATTTGTACTTAACAGTGGGATTGCTAGATCATATGGCAGGTCTATTTGTTTATTTTATATTAGAGTATAGTTAATTCACAGTGTTGTATTTTCAGGTGTACAGCAAAGCAATTTAGTTATACATATTCATATATCTATTCTTTTTCAGACTCTTTTCTTGTATAGGTCATTACATAGTATTCAGTAAGAGTTTCCTGTGCTATATAGTAGGTCTTTATTGATTATCTATTTGTGTGTGTTAATCCCAACCTCCTAATTTATCCCCTCCACCATCACCCTGGTAGCTCTATTTTTAATTTTTTGAGGAACTCCCATACTGTTTACCTTAGCTGTGCCAATTTACAGATTGATGGAGACTCTCTAAGATTTCATTCCTAGGTCTATGGTAAATCTCAGTGAATTCACAGATATGGGTTACTCACAGTGGTTTTTGTTTGCCCTTGGGTGATGTATACTGTTTTTAGAGAGTTGACTATTCACCTTACAACTGGATGGTATAAGCCTGTCCCATCATATCTATGCCCTGTCTCTGGAATTTACATCCAGACTTTTCAGAGATGTCATTGCAAGGAAGACACCGGAAAAGTACCCTCTGCTAGAATGATCCACCCTCACCCCAGGTTTAACTCTTTCCAAAAACCTCTCTTGCAGACTCCACTTTTGGTTGGAGAAGAAATACTCCTTCATTATATAAGAAATAGGTCCTGCATATCTTCTCTAGGATGACTATTCATTTTTCACTATTAAACCTCTGTCTGTCCCTAATATTGACTGTGGATTCACCAGCATGCTTTTTAAATCCAGACTTCTGACTTGCACCAGCTCCAAAATCATCCTACTTCTCCTTTAAGTAAGTAGGAGCGATTTACTTAAGCACCACCATGAAAGGATGTCAAATTCTTATTGTCCCTCACCAACAGAAGGTACCAAAAATATTAAACCAAAACACATACATACAATATAAACTAGTGCTTTGCCCTAAAATTTCCATTCCCTTCCTTATCCCATGCAGTTTCAGCCAGCAGAATGCTTAGCATTTTTATTGTGCTAAAATTTAAGTCACTCCTAGTACTTTCTCCTCTGCCCTAGCTGTTGCCAGCACTGAAGGTAAGCGAGAAGTTTGAGGAAGTCATTAAACACTCGGCAGACTTTCAGACCCTCAGTCAAGTTTCTTCCAACTGAGCTGGGGCCATGGAGATGCAGTGCACAGCACTGGACGGGAAGCCAGGCTTAGCTAGGTAGCAGAGAGGTCTTAGATAAAGCAAACAAACCAGGGCTTTGTGAGGTGACAAAAAGGAAATGAACAAAGTCACGCCCTCCGCCCATCAACCAACAGTCTAACAGTCCAGTGAGCAGGAAGCAAAAGCCACAAGACCAATGGCCCCCAGTGGTGAGAGTATACTGCACAGGTGATCAGGAGGGAGCTAGAAATCGGTTCTGTCCTTTTAGACACTTTGATGTATTCTAATTGCCCAGAGCTCTGCTTGAAGAAAACTAGGGAAAAGCCTTCTTGTTTTTGAACTAACAATAAACATAATATTGCTGTTTAGTTGCCCAGTCATGTCTGATTCTTTTGTGGCCCCATAGATTGGGATTTTCCAGGCAAGAATAATGGAATGGGTTGCCATTTCCTTTCTCCAGCAGAGCTTCTTGTACCAGGGAACATAGTATATGCCTTGCTAAAAGCTATTTTATAAAATAGCATGAACTTGATTTTACAAAATATTGTATGATATGAACAATCTTGCTGCTGCTGCTGCTGCTGCTGCTAAGTCACTTCAGTCCTGTCCGACTCTGTGTGACCCCATAGATGGCAGCCCACCAGGCTCCTCCATCCCTGGGATTCTCCAGGCAAAACACTGGAGTCGGTTGTCATTTCCTTCAATGCATGAAAGTGAAAAGTGAAAGTGAAGTCATTCAGTCGTGTCCAACTCTTAGCGACCCCACGGACTGCAGCCTACCAGGCTCCTCCATCCATGAGATTCTCCAGGCAAGAGTACTGGAGTGGGGTGCCATTGCCTTCTCCAATGAACAGTCTTAAATTGCTGCTAAAAACACTATTTATTTTAGAAGCAGAAAAAATGAGAGACAACCTACAACTTGAAGATTTAGCATTACATCCAGAATCTCTTTGTCCCTCAGCAAAGATATACCCAGGCCTTTGAAAGCTGACTACTTTTTTCCCTGTTCTCAAAATACAGAAGACCTCTGTTGATAATGAAGACCATGATGGAATTTTGAACCAGGATGCTTCTTAAACATTTGATAATATCTAAACAATAAGAAAATTACATTTAATCTAGACATTAAGGACATTACAATCTAAATGTTAAATAAAACAAAGAAGCAGAATAATTTACAAACCATTCAAAGTTAAATTACAGAATAAATGTCTTTGCCGTGAACATTTGGGAAAGATAGTTATGTGTGTGTGTTTAAAAATAAATTGAATGTTTAGATAATGTTTCATGAAGGGCACAGGGAAATCTAATTGGAGTGGTAAGCAAAGGATAGTAACCAAGACATCCTCAATCCTCAAAAGCAACTTAAAGAAAAAGGAATGAGTATAATGCATGTGGAAAGAGAATGGATGAAATCACTCTTGGCAAAATAGACTGAATATATTAGGGAGCAGTGAACAAAATTATATAGTCAGGTAGTCTGAGGCTTAAATATATGGCTGAAGAACTTGAAATTGATAGGTTAGATGGACATTATAGTTTCTATAACCAGGGGTGACATATGAACAGAATGTTTTAATAAGTTATGTAGGTTGGGTCTATGGAAAGATGAGTTAATTTTTCCATATTAGCCATAAAACTAAATCCATTAATTCAAGCATGATATGCTAAGAATCTGATTAATAGTGGGGTACTTGAAAAGGAAACAAAGGATGAATTTGAGAAATGGTGAAAGAGGAGGAAACCCAAGTCCCTAATGGACTGGATATAGAAGAATAAGACACATATCAAGAATAACTACATCAATCCTTTTATAAGTACACAGACCTATAGAATACTACTAGAAAACTCCCTGGAGAAATGGAGAAGCTGAGAAATGAGGTCTAAAGTGGGGGCTGGGGGTGCACTCTCATTTAATATATTTCATCTCTACTATCATTCAAAGCAGTAACTATTGGCATTCAGCATTTGTCTTTGGCTGGCATTCAGGATAGGAACATTCTAACTTTGAGGAGCTTTTAATATAGTTAAGCAAAAGAACACAAGGCAGACTGCTGTAGGAACCAACACAGAACTAACTGTAAAATTTATGATAATGAATAAATGATATTTTTATCACTTATAGAACTGAAAATAAAAGGATAACACAGGAAGTGGGGGCAGTGGATTAAAATGTTACAACTGGGAAGCCAGAAGCCCAATCTTGAGTTATGCGTGGAGAGATTAGAGATAGAGGAGGAGGAACTGAGGTGGAGCCAGCCGGGGTGGGAATCTGCTGAGCTGTCAGAACGGTGGCCCTGAGGCTGCAACAGGGCAGAAGTAAAAGCGATACTAAGTAACAAGAACAGTTGCAAAAAGCCTGCCTTCAAGAGAGCTTTGCCAGGTACAAGCAGACTGCAAGTTACAGTTATCCAACTACTGAATAAAACCAAGGTGACCGGCAGTCCTATTTCTCCTGATCTGGTACACATGTGTTTGCTCCCTAGAGATGGAGACTGTGTGGACACTCTCTGTTCTATTAAGAAGAAATGTTAATAATTGTAATAAGCACTTCTTGAAAAATGCCTCGTTTAAATTGCTATAGAAAGTTTTACACTTGAGAAAAAAAATGTTAATGGATTGTAAACAGGTACAATTTTGCTTTTTAATTTATACAGTTCCTGGTGTGTTGGAGGGGGAGTAAGGGGAGGGGAGGAGACAAAGAGTAGGAAAGTGGCAGAAAAACAAAGCAGTTAAAGACAAAAATTAAGCTATTATACCAACCAGCACAGAAATGGGATTCTGTTAAGAAGTAAAGGGAATGAACTCAGGCTTAATCAGTGATGAGTTGGCCAAGCACAGGATGGAGCTTCAGTGTTGTTAATCTCAAAGTTGACAACAGCTACTAACCAGGACATATAAAGTGACTTTGAAGTAGTTGTAAATGCCTTCAACACTTACTGCTTCAAAGGTAGGACTATCCTTATCTACCTCATCCAGTCATTGTTAGGATTAATTAAGACACCATCTGTAAGTCACTTAGCACTCTGAGTGGCCCATAGCAAGAGCTTTTGAAGTGTTACATAATTAGTTTGGAGAATTTCTTCCTACTTGCTTAAATAAAGGACTATTTGCAAATACCCTCCTTCCCAGTTTCCCAATCTGAAATGAGGACCCTATATGTGATAATAAGCACTTTAGTTCCCTTTGGATGACCTTTGAGAAAAGATTTTGACATTTTGACATTTTCAGGCTCTCTCCAATTTCCTCTTTTGCTCTCCTGGAAGCAGATTTCTAGGCCTAATAAATGCTTAATATTTCCTTATAGATAATATTTCCTGCACACTATGTGTTGTTTAGCTATAATACATACCACAGTAGTTGAGTAACTGCCATGTTCCAGGACTGAAGCAGTGATACAGTTTTGCATATGATTTCTCTACATGTATCACAACAACTGATACCTGGGTAAGAAACTAGAAGCAATTAAAAATTCAAAGCAATGATTTGAAGAACACCATTAAAAACTATGAAACTAACTGTCCAAGATTTAGTATTTCTTTCACTGTCAAAACACCAATTTACCTATCTAGATTTTTTGTAACATG
The DNA here is from genome assembly GCA_917880005.1 of Nanger dama. Classification (NCBI taxonomy): domain Eukaryota; kingdom Metazoa; phylum Chordata; class Mammalia; order Artiodactyla; family Bovidae; genus Nanger; species Nanger dama. Next base: position 19,030,634 of record CAKJTW010000008.1, on the reverse strand, counting down.
TATGGAATGTCAAGTTATTACATCATAGTACCAACAAGTAGATTGTTCCAATCACATATCCTGAACAACCACTAATACTGTATTGTGTCAAGGAATTTTGCATATGTGGAAATGTAAGCTACATAGATCCATAATATAGAAAAGATCTAGACATTTGTCACTGCCCTCTTCCACCACTGTACACACTGGGCTATTGTTTGTATATAAAATTACCACCCACTAACTCTTAGGAAAGCCGTATGAGTCGTTTCCAACAACATATTTCATCGAAAAAGAAATGCAAAGAATTTTCAGGTATATTGAATAGTAAGTTGAAGGAATAAGAAAGTATGATGCCCTGTATACTATTTCCTTATTAATTTCTATCACTCATATTAACCAAGAATTCTCTCAAACAATCACAAAACACATCCTGACCTTTAACAACTAGCAAGGCTGTAATGTTAACCTTCAACAGTTTGCAAAATTCTTCTTTAAACACTTCCTCTGGAAAACACACAGCTCAAAGTGCTAAAATTGTCTCCTATAATAACCACAGCAGGATCCTAACAAACCCGCTTTTAAAAACCAAGTAAAGTCTTCCGTGGGGGCGGCTCACCACTTCCCCGTTTTTAACATGCAGGAACTAATTTAGCTGAGAAGATAAAAGCAAAAGCTGCCTGCAGATGCACAAGGAAACGAGATCCTAAAACAAAGCACCTCAGTGGCAAGGGGGGTCTGGTCCTTTTCTGTAGAAAAAGCCTTCTCTGACTTAGAAGGTCACACATGAAAAGCAAAGAGTCTGAAATCTGTCTATTTTAATACAAATGGTAGACAGAAGAAAGAAGAGAAAAGGCACACAAATTACTTTCAATTATATTTATGTATTTTCCAATTAAGTAATTATATACTCATTTTCAATTTAATACCATTATAAAGATATCAAGAGCTCAGAACTAAGACAAAAGGCCTGAACTTTTTGTGGTAAGCATTCAAGAATATAGGCATATATCAAATCATTGTGTTTTATACTATATATAATTACATGTCAATTATATCTCAATAAAACAGAAAAAGGTATGCTAAAAAATAATCATTAAGAAAGACTACTTTCAAACTATCAACAAAACCTGAAGAGTTAAGAGCCAAGAGTATTATCAGATGACCAAACTCTCCCTTTTCTTTCATAGAAAGAACTCATGAAATCCCATCTCTTCTATAAACCCTTGCCTCTTTCAGGAGCATGGCCATTTGATCCCATCCCAGGTGGTCTAAACATGCACATTCTCATGACTTTGTCACTGAGAATCCCATTAAATGTACTTAGTTCATTACTCATTTATAAATTCCCAATTTCATTCATTCAATTTTCAGATTATCTACTTAACCATACAGAGAAGGCAATGGCACCCCACTGCAGCACTCTTGCCTGGAAAAACCCATGGACAGAGGAGCCTGGTGGGCTGCAGTCCATGTGGTTGCTAAGAGTCAGACACGACTGAACGACTTCACTTTCACTTTTCACTTTCATGCACTGGAGAATGAAATGGCAACCGACTCCAGTGTTCTTGCCTGGAGAATCCCAGGGACGGGGGAGCCTGGTGGGCTGCCATCTATGGGGTCGCACAGAGTCAGATACGACTGAAGCGACTCAGCAGCAGCAGCGCTTGACCATATATCTGTGGGATGTGTTGTTTGGACTCTGGTAGGTTATGAACTGCAAGTTATTGGCCACAAACCGTATGAACATACACATTTTCTAATCATCATTTAGTAAGTGTTCTGTAGTTTTTAATATAATAACAAAAGTAGAGGGAAATACAAATACATAAAAATGCAGACTCTGGCCGTAATTCCAAGGCTCTTTGTGATAAGTTTTACTGGGCTACTTATCAATAAGAATATATCACATTAAGTTTTCTATAAATTTTTCCTTTAAAAATATGTGAGAAACAAGCATAGTAAATCTTATCCTTTAAATAAAAGAAAAACATGGTTTAAAAAATGTTTCATTCAGGAAGCTTTCATAATAGAATGCGATTTGGAAACATTTTTACTCTATTGTTACAAACTATTTTTTTTTAAGTGGGACTTGAATACCATATTAGAAAATGTGCACATGGAGTTTGATTAGAATATGAAGTATCCCTGTCTGCATCTTCTTCTTTTTGAAATCCGTATGAATCCAGCACCCCAGGCTACTTCCTGACTTCTCAGGACATCCCAATAAAATATATCATTATATTTTCCTTCTACCTCCCTCATAAAATATTTTATCTGCTGAATTACATTGTGTTAAAGTTTGCTCTCTATCTGTATACTTCATTTCTCTAGGCATCACTTTCTAGAAATACATTTGCCTTTTAGTAGGTGTTTTAGGAGATAACTTCTTAAACCAAAGGGTTTTGAATCTTTCAAATTGTGTCAGCTTTCTACATTACTGATGTACCTACTTGGCTAAAGATCTATGGCTTGTGGAGATATTTTCAAGCAAGTTAAAAATTAGAAAAACAGCAACTACAGAAACAAGCCGTTGTTTTACATAGTTAAACAGTAACTTAAGGTTTCCTGTACACCACCCCCTTGGTGGTGTTTAAAGCATGACAAAATCAGTCTTCCATTTTTACTGTCTCTAGAGTGGGCTCTATCAATGCCAATGGCAAAAGGAAAAATTGGATAACTCCTGTCTTTCCCCCAGCCTCATCCTTGCTCCATTTTATGTGGAGGGGGATTGAGAAGCAAAGGACTGTCAACTTGAACTCCTTCTTAGGCTAGAGAAGGAGCCAGTCATTACAGCATAATGTAGTTTCTTTCTCATTCTGATGGACTTCAAGCAGGAAAAAAACAATTCCTATTCTACACAAAAATAGGTCTTACGGATTTTTAACATGCCTTCAGTTCTTCCCCTCCCCACATCTACAGCTTTGTCACAAAACTTTGTAGAGCTTCCCAAGAGTAGACAGGATGTAGTTCTCTGCCCCTTAAATCTGGATGAGTCATTGACTTGCACTGCTCGATGCTACTTTAGCAAATGTGATGCAGCACAAGGTTGACAGTGCTTTGCACTTTGGGACCTGACTTCATGATGCTCTGGGAACACTTCAGCTGCCACGTGAATGAGGCCCTGTCTTTGCAACGATGTGAAATGAGCAGGTTTGCTGGATGATGTGAGCACATGTCCCAGATGACGCGACACACACGGTCCAGGCAAATCCTGTCATCCCAGCTAACACTGAGCTAACCCTGGGCACATCAAGCGGCCACATCAAGGGTGCCCTAGCTGGGTTATCAGCAAACAGCAGACACAAGCGTGAGACACAATCAGCTACAATCAGGAGCAAAGTGATCATATAACCCCAGCCCAAATCACCATCATGACCATGGAAACACAAAGCTAAATAAACAGTTGCTGTGTGAAGCCATTAAATTTTGTTTTGGTTTATGACTCAGTGAAATCTTACAGATATACTGACTGCATGGGAAGGGAAATGGAACTTGTTAATTAAGGAAACATTACATTTTTCAGTATGAGTTTGGACTTTTTGCTGTTCCTGAAAATTAACGTTGGTCTCTCAGAGAGGTGCCTGTATTTGCCCGTAGCATGTCATAGTTTAAAAAATGTGGTCTGCAGTTCATATTGGTTCAGTTGTCCAAGGAATAAGAAAACCAGAGACAACAGGTCTTAATGGTTGGTGTGTCTCTGGCATCTTAACAGCCCTAATGGCACGTCTCTAGATGAAGACCTTGGACTGAACAAATGGAGGAAGGAGTTGGAGGCAGAGGGTAGGAACATTCCTGTAAGTAGGATGGCAATTAAGGAGAGATGTGGTTGGAGATTATCATAGAGAAGTGAAGAAGATGCTAGAATGAGAGCCAGAATCTCAGAAAAGTTGAATTCCAATAGGACTGTGTTGGGAAGGGCCTAACTTTCTCTCTCTCTGGTACCCTAGGGTAAGTTCTAGTTATCAAGTTGTAAAATATTTCCTGTTCTACTTTATCATTTCCCTTTAAAATGACTCCATATGTATACTAACACAAATTTTGTAGATTTTCTCTACCTGGTGTGGTAACCTTAGGGAGACTACAGGGAGCACCTAGGGGGAAAAGATTGTGTAAATCTAAAGAGGACTGAAGAGAGACACCTAAACTGACTGTCTTTTCCACCTCCTCCCCTATACGGTAGAGGAAGCTGACTTCTGAAAGAAGAAGGCAGGAAGAAATCCGAGTTTCAATACCTAGAAACAGATAAATGTGCCTGAGGTCCAGAATTATTCAGAAGATACTACATGAAAAATCTCTTTTAAGCAGGTTGGAGAAGGCAATGGCAACCCACTCCAGTACTCTTGCCTGGAAAATCCCATGGATGGAGGAGCCTGGTGGGCTACAGTCCATGGGGTTGCGAAGAGTCAGACACGACCAAGCGACTTCACTTTCACTTTTCACTTTCATGCATTGGAGAAGGAAATGGCAACCCACTCCAGTGTTCTTGCCTGGAGAATCCCAGGGATGGGAGAGCCTGGTGGGCTGCCGTCTATGGGGTCGCACAGAGTCAGGCACAACTGAAGTGACTTAGCAGCATTTGTACATCTTTCCCTCCTGAAATAATCTGCTTGAAATGATTCTTGGTTACTAGATGGAGAGGTTAATGCAAATGAAATACTAAACCAATAAGTAGCCATCTTTTGAATTATCTTTTGAATTATCTTAAGTAGCAATACTGTCTTCTCCGGAGGCATCATTTTCTTTCTTGTATTACACTTATTTTTAAATACACATTACATCCTCTAGTGCATTGCAAGCTATTCAAAAGAAAGAGTCAGGCACTGGTCATTAATGAAAACCACAAGCACCAGAACTAAACATTATTTTGAATAGTTGTTCAGTATCTTGGTGCAGGCTACTGTCCATGGGGTCGTAAAGAGTCAGGCACGACTGAGCGATTTCACTTCAGTATCCTTTTGATTTACTGTAATAAATAAATGGGTAAATAAATTTCTGAATATTTACCCATTCAACAAATACCTAAAGGAATGAATTCAATTAATGAGTAAAGTGATTTTGCTTCAAGAGTGAAGAGAACTCTTGAGAAGTCCTGGAGTTCCAAGATGGTAGAGTAGAAGGACATGCACTCATCTTCTCCTGCAAGAAATCCAAGTTTACAACTGTCTGTTGAACAACCGTCAACAGGAAAATGGACCCCACCAAAAAAAGATACCCTACATCCAAGGGCAAAGGAGAAGCCCCAGCAAGATGGTAGGAGGGGCGAAATCACGTTTAGAAACAAACCTCATACCCGCTACAGATGCTCAGAGGGCTCAAACAAAACCTTGTGTGCACCAGGAGACCCCACAGAGACGGAGTCAGACTTGCCTTTGTGTGTCTGAGTGTCTCCTGAGGAGGTACAGGTCAGCAGTTGCCTGCTGCAGGGGCAGGGGCTCTGGGTAGAGCAGACCTGGGTATGGCATAAGCCCTCTTGGAGCAGATCACCATTAAACCCCCACCATAGAGCTGCCAGAACTTACACAGGACTGGGGAAACAGACTCTTGGAGGGCACAAACAAAACCTTGTGCACACTGGGACCCAGGAGAAAGGAGCAGTGACTCCGTAAGAGACTGACTCAGACTTATCCATGGAGTGTCGGGAGTCTCTGGCAGTGGCGTGGGTCAGTGGTGGCCTGCTGCAGGGTCAGGGGCACTGAGTTGGCAGTGCTTGCATGGGACCTTTTGAAGGAGGTCGCCATTTTCTTCATTACCTCCACCATAGTTTCACCACAGGTCAAACAGAAAGGGAACACAGCCTCGCCCATCAGCAGAAAATTGGATTAAAGATTTAAGGATTATGGCCCTACCCATCAGAAAAAGACCCAGTTTCCACAGTTAGTCTCTCCCATCAAGAAGCTTCCACAAGCCTCTTATCCTTATCCATCAGAGGGAAGACAGAATGAAAACCACAATCACAGAAAACTAATCAATAATCACCACCCTTATGGCAGAAAGTAAAAGAACTAAAGAGCCTCTTGATGAAAGTGAAAGAGGAGAGTGAAAAAGCTGGCTTAAAACTCAACATTCAGAAAACCAAGATCATGGCATCTGGTCCCATCACTTCATGAAAAATTGATGGGGAAATAGTGGAAACAGTAAAAGACTTTAACTTATTGGGCTCCAAAACACTGCATGTGTTGACTGCAGCCATGAAATTAAAAGACACTCCTTGGAAGAAAAGCTATGACCAACCTAGACAGCATGTTAAAAAGCTGAGACATTACTTTGCCAGCAAAGGTCCATCTAGTCAAAGCTATTGTTTTTCCAGTAGTCATGTATGGATGTAAGAATTTGACTGTAAAGAAACTTGAGCATCGAAGAACTGATGCTATTGAACTGTGGTGTTGGAGAAGACTCTTGAGAGTCCCTTGGACTGCAAGGAGATCTAACCAGTCCATCCTAAATGAAATCAATCTTGAATATTCATTGGAAGGACTGATGCTGGAGCTGAAACTCCAAACTTTGGCCACCTGATGCTAAGAACCTACTCACTGAAAAAGACCCTGATGCTAGGACATATTGAAGGCAAGAGAAGGGGACAACAGAGGATTAGATTGTTGGATGGCATCACCAACTTGATGGAGATGAGTTTGAGTAGGCTCCAGGAGTTGGTGACAGATAGGGAAGTCTGGCGTGCTGCAGTCCATGAGGTTGCAAAGATTCAGACATTACTGAGGGACTCAACTGACTGAGATATAGTGAGGATCAGTGGTAAAGAATCTACCTGCCAATGCAGGAGACACAAGTTTTATCTTGGCTGGAAAGATGCCCAAGAGAAGGGAATGGCTACCTACTCCAGTATTCTTGCCTAGGAAATCCACGGACAGAAGAGTCTGGTGGGCTACAGTCCATGGCGTCACAAAGGAGTTGGGCACAACTTAGTAACTAAACAATAACAACAACAAAGATACAGTGAGTAAAACCCAGAAAAAAAATGAGGTTAAGAGGTACCACGTTAAAAACAGATCTCAAACAATATGCTTAGTTGGGTGACCTAAGTTCAGGAAAGAATCACAGAGACATGTAGCTGAATAGCTTATAGATTTATGAATCTTTTTCACTTTGGTAAGGAGGGAAAAAATCCATTTTAAAAACAATAGTTTTAAAATGTCTTTCCCATGTTAATTTGAAGGCATTTATATATATATATAATTTTTCTACACACATTTTGTATTTCCAAGACAGAGTAAAACTATAGAGCACTAAGGTGAGAGATAATTCTAGGCTATTTTAAAGGATAATAGTGAATAGTTTCCACATAGATGTCAATTTAATTTACTTGATAGGCAATGTGCTACTTTAATTCTCACCTCTCCTCCTTCTTGGACATTTTTGCTCCATTCTCCTTCATACTTTGTGGAAAATCCAAGCATATCACAAGATTGCTAGAAAGAGTTCTGAAAATTCACACATCTAAACAAGTCAGGGAGAGGATCTTTCATAGTCAATCCATAAAATCTGAATTAAGTCATTTAAAAATACATACATAGCAGTTACTTGATTGTTCTCTAGAATAATAGCACAAGCTAAATTATCTCTCCTACAGTCCATAAGCAGAACATACGAATTGGTTGGTACTTATGTATTTCTCTGTGTCTCTCAACTTGCAACCCCAAAGCTTCTGATTTTGTCCCAGTAAGATAAATTCAAAGACTTTGTCTCTTGCCTTTGGCATTAATTTGAGAAATTACTCAGATACCTTCTCAAATGTGTAGATCTTTCTAAAATGGCACAAGGCAGATTTAAATGGGTATAATTTCAAAGCTGAGCAGAAGATTAAATGTTCATCCTACAGACTGAACATCTGAAGAGATTTTAGGGTAAGTCCCTTTTGAAAATCCTGCCCTTGAGAGATAGCTCACTTTTCATCACACATTTAGATTTTCGTTTCATTTTTGCCACTTTCACAGAACATTCTGAAACTGTTTCTCTTGTGGTTGCACTTTAATGCTGGATCTAATAGCAGAAACCACTTTCTTTCCTCTTATTTTAAACATAAGCACAATCTGAATAAGTTAATTTTATTTCTCTCCTGTTGTGGAAGTTCAGTCCAAATGTCTATAAAAAATATTTCCAAGTCCTCTCTCCCATATTTAGATTTTAAAAGTTCATCCTTCACAAATACAGATTTGAAAATTATTTCCACAAATCCTCTAAAGAAGCCTATTACATTTCATTTTGAATGATTGCAATTTGTTGGAACAGCAAGCAATAAGACTACACGTTTGCATACACACTGAAAAGTTATATAATCTGAATATTCTCTTTTACTAGCATTTTAGTAACACATTATCACATCTTTCATGATGGAACCACAAAATGTAGTCTTTCAGAAAATGCTTCATTTTTTTCTGAAATAATGTTTTTAGGTAATGGTTTTTAAATTTTGAATAACACTAGCCATAGTCTAACACTTAGCCCTTTGCTATTTAAATAAAGACCATAATTTTTCTTAGAGAGTATTTAATGAAATTAGAAAAATCTGCTGCAAAAGAGAGAAAAGGAAAGAAAAAAGAAGGAAGTGGGAAAAGAAGATAAGAAATAAAATAGAATAATGCAACGGAAATATAAAGAATTCTCTCCTGGCTTTATGGCATAAGGACAGAACTGAATTTACAGCTAAGGCTTCCCTAGAAGTGAACATACAGCAAAGAAGCAAAAACCTTTTATGTACAAACATCTCTTAAATTTATGTCTATAAAGTGAAGAGTAGAGGTCCCACACTTGGAAACATAACTATGCCCAATCACAGAGTCACAGACTGCCTCACCTATATTAAAAGCACTTATTGAGCCTATTACAGACTTGAAATTGCCTTAAGATATATCTAGTAGAGTATCATTTCAGGACAGTTTATGATGAACAAATTCCAGTTAGCTGATTGGAGTTATTTTGCACAGGAAAAATCATAGAGAAAAGCTGTAGACATTAAAGGGCTTCCCTAGTGGCTCAAATGGTAAAGAATCTGCCTGAGATGCAGGACACCCAGGTTCAGTCCCTGGGTTGGGAAAATCCTCTGGAGAAGGAAGTGGTTACCCACTCCAGTATTCTTGCCTGGAGAATTCCATGGAGGAGGTGTCTGGAGGGCTACAGTCCATGGGGTCACAAAGAGTTGGACACAACTGAGCCACTAACTGTAGACATTAAAACTCAACAGAATCGTCTATAACAAAAATGCTCTGAAATGCCAGATGTTACAATAAGGCTTATATCCTTGTGATTTATGAGGCAGAAAAAGGAATTTAAATTTAAGGAATAAACTTTAACAAAATATACAACAGCTTGAATCTCAACTGAAAGAATGGCAATTTTTGTACAGTTCCCTGAAGGGCATTTAGTTGATCCGTGGCTTTTGATGTATAGACTTGAAATTTGTTTTTAGCCGTGGAACCACTTGTTCAAATAGGAAAAGAAAAAGTAAAGATTAGTTCTGATCCCTAGAGCTGAGATAGTATCTGATAATCTTCCAGTTTTAGTCTACATGCACCTTTACAAGAAATCTCTAATTAAAGTCTCACCGGAGTAGACGAAGAAAAAGGGAAGCGTGAAGGGGGTGGGGGAGAAAGAAGGTACTGGCAACCTTGTACATTTCTGGGGAAATTTTCACCCAAACCCCAATCCCACTTTGGGACCTTAAGAAAATGATTAAGAGAATCGTAGAGACTTCTGTTCTGATGTTTTTGAGCCACTGAACCAGCAGCTACTTACCTCCAAACTTCTATAACAAAAGAAAAACAAGTCCTAATGTGTTTAAGTCACTATGACTAATAGTTATATTAGTTATATTAGTCATATACCTAACTGATAGAATAGCCAACTACCTGACATTCAAAGCATTTCGCAACGCCCCTATTGCCTATATCCCCGCTCCCCACATTGCTCTTGCATCCCTAACACACACACTGACACAGCCCAGCCCATGTCCACATGCAGATACGCATGCCTCACTCATCAGCTGGCCTAAGCCTGAAATTCCACAATTTGAGACTCATTTCCTTCATGGAAGTCCTTGATTTCATTCACACTACAAATACTTCTAGAATTAGTAACACTTAAGCCTTAAACCTTCATCCTCTCAACAATCCTTTATAGCTTATTTATTGTGCTGGCCACAGTATTGTGATTCCTTTTACAAGGGATCTAAAAGTAAATAAGAAGCAATCACTGTCTTGAGGTTACTGTAATGGTAAAGTCAGCCCAGAAAACTCACATTATTTTAAAAACAGAGTCTAGGTGCTCAGAAAGATGTGCGGGCTTGTGTTATTGAGACTTGAGGAAGGTAAACCAAATTCATTATGGTGAGTAAAGGAAGGTTTCCCAGAGAAACCTCCATTTCAGTAGCAGGGTCAGGACCAGTAAGAGTGTGTGTAAATACATGTGTGTGTGTTTGGGGGTGGGGGGGTAGTGTGGGTAAAGAGAAGGATGCAGGGTTAAGAGTAAAGAGGTCAGCAGAGGGTAAACTCTAGGTCTCAAAGCGTGGAAACCCCAAAGAAAGGCAATGCCAAAGAATGCTCAGACTACCTCACAATTGCACTCATCTCACAGGCTAGTAAAATGTAATGCTCAAAATTCTCCAAGCCAGGCTTCAGCAATACGTGAACCATGAACTTCCTGATGTTCAAGCTGGTTTTAGAAAAGGCAGAGGAACCAGAGATCAAATTGCCAGCATCCAGTGAATCATGGAAAAAACAAGAGAGTTCCAGAAAAACATCTATTTCTGCTTTATTGACTATGCCAAAGTCTTTGACTGTGTGGATCACAATAAACTGTGGAAAATTCCTCAACAGATGGGAATACCAGACCACCTGACCTGCCTCTTGAGAAATCTGTATGCAGGTCAGGCAGCAACAGTTAGAACTGGACTTGGAACAACAGACTGGTTCCAAATAGGAAAAGGAGTACGTCAAGGCTGTATATTGTCATCCTGCTTATTTAACTTCTGTGCAGAGTACATCATGAGAAACGCTGGACTGGAAGAAACACAAGCTGGAATCAAGATTGCCAGGAGAAATATCAATAACCTCAGATATGCAGATGACACCACCCTTATGGCAGAAAGTGAAGAGGAGCTAAAAGCCTCTTGATGAAAGTGAAAGAGAAGAGTGAAAAAATTGGCTTAAAGCTCAACATTCAGAAAACGAAGATCATGGCATCTGGTCCCATCACTTCATGGCAAATAGATGGGGAAACAGTAGAAACAGTGTCAGACTTTATTTTGGGGGCTCCAAAATCACTGCAGATAGTGACTGCAGCCATGAAATTAAAAGACACTTACTCTTTGGAAGGAAAGTTATGACCAACCTAGACAGCATATTCAAAAGCAGAGACATTACTTTGCCAACAAAGGTCCGTCTAGTCAAGGCTATGGTTTTTCCAATGGTCATGTATGGATGTGAGAGTTGGACTCTGAAGAAGGCTGAGCACCGAAGAATTGATGCTTTTGAACTGTGGTGTTGGAGAAGACTCTTGAGTCCCTTGGACTGCAAGGAGATCCAGCCAATCCATTCTGAAGGAGAGTCCTGGGATTTCTTTGGAAGGAATGATGCTAAAGCTGAAGCTTGAGTACTTTGGCCACCTCATGTGAAGAGCTGACTCATTGGAAAAGACTTTGATGCTGGGAGGGATTGGGGGCAGGAGGGGAAGGGAGACGACTGAGGATGAGACAGCTGGATGGCATCACAGACTGAATGGACATGAGTCTGAGTGAACTCCAGGAGTTGGTGATGGACAGGGAGGCCTGGAGTGCTGTGATTCATGGGGTCGCAAAGAGTCGGACATGACTGAGTGACTGAACTGACTGACTGAAATGTGGAAAGGGCTTCACAGGCAACTCCCACCTGCCAATGCGGGAGACACGGGTTTGATCCCTGGGTCTAGAAAAGCCCTTGGAAAAGGGAAATCCCATCGACAGAGGAACCTGGTGGGCTACAAATCCATGTGGTCAAAAAGAGTCAGGCATGACTTGGCAACTAAACAACAACAAAGAGTGGAAAATAATGAATGTTTCAGTCTAACTGGCCCATGGGGGATCCATAAGTATCTTGTAAGAGAGGTAAGGCAGAGTCTTGGGTACAATTTTATGAGTTTAAACTTTATGCTGGAAGTTAAAACCACTAAAGCCTTCTAATACGTGTTACAATGTGAATAGATTTGAGTTTTATAAAATTATATTTTTAGTAATTTGTAGAAAGAGTTATAAAGGAATAAGGCAGGAGGCAGGAATCCAAAGAAGACGTTATCTCAGGAACCTAAGCAAACAGTGATAAAGGCCCATGGCTGTAGCAGAGGCTCTGGTATATTGCTGGTTAGGATATGATTACTGGAAAATACTTATGAGATCAGTTTGTCAGGGTTTGGTAACCTAACAGATTTGAAAAGTATATAAGCAGAAAGGTAACAAATGCTGCCTAGATTCCTTCCTGGAGCCATAATAATATAACTCTCCATATTAAACTTTTAATGGATTCCACACAAATGAAAGAGTTGAATTTTAAACACAAGTCACTATAATGCCAAAACCTAATAAACAGTCACTGCCTCCCACTGCTTAGCAGCCGACACTGACATGTACCAATATTAGAGGAAGGCATTTTGATGGGGGTGACAGAAAGAATAGATTTGCCTCATTTACTTTTTCCTTTTTGCATCTTCTATAAGAAGCCAGAGACTTAACATAAAAATTCTTAACAGTATTTCTAAAATCTTTTCCACTCATTATAAGTGGAAATACTTTCTGATGGAGATGTTAGAGGCTTAGAAACAGTATATGGCCAGATGGAAATCCCATAACAGAGACCTAGATATGCCTGTAGGGGGTTAAATGTAAGTGCTCAGCTTCAAAAGGTTCTTCTGAAAAATGACAAGTATTCCGGTGTCAGTGTTATTTCACTGTGCTCACTTCTCTCTCTTTCCTCATCAAATCTGAATTTCCAGTCATTAGTCACTGTGGAATGTGGGATTCTCTCAAATGAGGTTTCAACCTGACACCATCACAGTGTCACCTTTCCATAGCTGAAATAACTTGAGGCATTCATATAATAACCAACCCTAGAGATGTGTAAATAATGTGCCACAGGCCGTCAGTGATTAGGACTGTTTGTCTAAAAATGTCCTTAGGTCAACTAGCAGGATGCTGTTCTTCTAACCTCTTCCCATTCTGGTTTTGTTCTGTTTTGTTTTGTTTTTTCCATCTGCTGACTTCTCACAGGATATGAAATTGAGTGCAGTGACACAGAACCATGAAGAACCTTTCAGAATTAATGAAGAGTGTACAGCAGAGTCCATGTTTCATTCATCCTTAATTTGCAAATGAAGTCTGTTGATGATATTCATAAATGATGTCTTCATGGCTACTAATGCTCCCTTGTTCCTCAAAAGATGACATCTCAGTCATAGAACCTCTTAATTTTTTTCTTAATATCTCTTCAACATAGCACTACTCTTCAGAAAAGAACACTGTGTTTTTATACCATGAAGAACGTCTTCTAATCCCAAGAATAATGGAGGGTATCCCTGACTGTCTAAATTTGCTAATCTCCTGATATGAAACATTTGAAATTGCTTTAGCTGATCCCCAATCTATCACGCCTATGCAGACAAAAATCACTGACACTGAAAATTAAAATCCTGTACTATTTTATAAGGCATGTTTTGTTCACTAGGCTGATAATGAGTTCTTTTAAGGTATCACTGATTCAGCCACTTATCACTGACTGTCATAAATAGCAGATTGCTCTTCTGATAAAGTGACACAGCATGATATACATCTCTGAACACAGACTGCTATTTAAATTGTGGAGCTCACACCTAAGCAAGCAATACCATTAATTGGAAAATGTCTTAAGAAAGATCACAATGTGTTGCAACAATAGACTCCCCAGTTATGTTTTTGAATATAAAGAATAAGAGAAAATAATGCTAATTTTCTATTCAGTCCATACAAACCATTAAGTATGTTTCTTAGTATGGATAAATATTTATTTTCTGGTCCTAGACACAGCAGAAATGCTGCCACTCTGAAACCATCTCTATTTTAGTAACATTCTTGTTTCATAAAGTTCTCTTACTTAGTTCTAACACTATCATATTCTCATATATAAATTACTTTAAAATAATAATTACTAATCTTCCAAACATACCCTGATGCCTGCCCTGCTTAGGAGGACTATGAAGGTGTGATTTGCTTTGGGCAAGAGAGGCCTGGGCTCTTCTCCAGGTGAACTCACTACCTTGCATGTCCTATGTGACAAATGGCCTCCTGCTGTAACTGTCTAGATTCACTCTTTCCCCAGATTTGCTTGTTTGAATTTTTCATCAGTTGCAGAAGAGGAGCACTGAATGGGTTATCCTAAAAGTCAAATTTAAGTGGAAGTAAAGACAGTTGAGCCAGACCAGTTGAATGTACCCAAGAAAGCAATGAAAAGTTAGTGTTGTAGCCAAATTACTTCACATCTCTCTGTTCAGTCATCTCCAAAAGCAACGCCTTAGGACTTACCAACTCTAATTTGAAATTAATCTTATTCTCTTGCCAGAGGAAGCTGGACATGTAGAGGTATCCAACTGGAAAATCAATTTTGGTGAAGATGGCTAGATAGCATGTGATTTATACACTTATCACAGTGGCAATATTACTAAAACCCCACATAAATTAAAGAGATTCCCACTAAAAAAATAGAAATATTAAATGTGTTCTAGTTAACAACAGTCTCCATGTTTTGAATTTCAAATTGATCTTCCCTAATTTGATAACCAAATGCCCTCTTTTGCAAAGATGACGATTACCCATGGAATGTCCTCCCAAGAAGGGATTGAAAATTAATATGAGTAGAAGTGGTATGCATATCTCCTGAGCTTCATCTTGTGGCGAAGACCTGGCTAGCTGCAAACTTCCCTTTTCCCTTTCCCCCATTCCAGTACCTCCTGAACTGCCAAGTACTCAGTCCAAAGTATCTGGTTCGACAGAAATCTTAAAACATTTATTCAGAATCAAGATGAATTTATCAAGTTGGATTTCTACTACATGGGCATTCAATGCAGGCAACATTTGTTGAGGCAGCCAACAGGCAAGGTCCTGTGTAGGATCTTACAGAGAAGATAAAAATGAATATGCATTTAGGAACTTAGATCTAGCAGGGGAAAACCCAAGTATGTAAATGACTGCAATAAAAGATACTCATTCTTCAGTATTCAGCTTAAATGTTACTTCAGAAAGGCTCTCCCACTCCCCCTCCCTAAATCTAAATAGATTTCCTTTGTTAGCCTGTCTCCTGGTATAATTTTGTTTTCCTTTATAACACTTGCCATAATATGCAATTATATTGTCTCATATCGATTTGTTTAATATTTGTCTCTGCCACTTAACTACAAGTTAGAGGAAGGCAGGAATGGTTCTTCCTGTTTGCTTGCTTTCCTTTTTCTCACTGTTAGAACTTTGCATAAATGCTTAGCACAGTGAAAGCAGGGAGTGAGGAATGGATACTTGCAAAAGCTTTACTCAGTAACCAAAAGTGAAGTGGAAAGAAAGTGCAATTAATTAATTTGGGGAGACTTGGAAAAAGTCCACAGAGGAAAAGAAATTTAGATAACTAGGGCTTCAATATGCAAAAGTGGAGGGAACAACTAACTATATTCCTACAGGTTGTGGGGAAAATGTGAGCAAAAAATAGTGGAGAATGCAAGGCATAATTCTAGAGTAGTGTGTTAGATTAGAATGTCTCATTTATGAGAAAGAAAGTAAAAATCTGAAGGGAGGTGAGGGAAGAATAATTGCAGAAGTTCTGGTTGACATACTAGAAATTTTGGCACTTGATATTATAGCACTTAGTCATAAAGGTTTTTGTTTCTATATGTATCTCTGTTTCTCTTCATCTCAATAGAAATAGCAATGCTAAAGAAACTTTAACAGATTTAAGGAATAATATGAAGGTTTTTTTCTATTTAAATGGTAATCAAAATTCTTGATATTGTTCATGATAACTACAAAATCAATCTAATATTTAAATGATGAATGATAGAGTACAGTGCTTGATTTGTGCTTGTTTGTTGGTCATTGTTTTCTTCACCTGAGATTTTATGAACAGCTGGACTTTAGCACAGCACGTGGTACACCAAGGGTTGAACTGTGTGCCACCAACTTCCCTGATTGAGTTCAGATGCATAAGCACTGAAATTAGCATTTGGGAAGTAGGTGTTTCCTTTGATGAGATTTTCAATGGCACACTTTGTGCCACTGGGTAAGGATACGCTCTCATTTTCACTTTAATGAACATCGCTCCTGCCCCCGTGGGTTAAGTGCTGGGACGGTTTCCTGTGTCAGGTAGAAGCAAATGGAAAATTCCTGAATTAAGCCTAATGGTGCATCAAATACAGCTTTTCGTATCCTGGTTATTAGAATATGTTGCCCTGACTACCTGGCTTTGCTGCTTTCTGTCCCCATGGCTTTTTTATCTTAAATTTGGATTTGTCCTTTATCATTTTTGACTGTTGGTTTCCAAACTGGTCTTTTATTTCTTGCCTGTCCTGATCTTCAATTCTATTTATTCATTGAAATTTTTACTTCCTTAATTATTTCTTTGGCCTGATAATAATCATAACTACAGTAAAGACTAACATTACAAGGAATTTACTGTCTGCCAAGATTGCCAGGAGAAATATCAATAACCTCAGATATGCAGATGACACTACCCTTATGGCAGAAAACGAAGAAGAACTAAATAGCCTCTTGATGAAAGTGAAAGAGGAGAATGAAAAAAGTTGGCTTAAAACTCAACATTCAGAAAACAAAGATCATGGCATCTGGTTTCATCACTTCATGGAAAATAGATAGGGAAACAATGGAAACAGTGACAGACTTTATTTGGGGGGCTCCAAAATCACTGCAGGTGGTAACTGCAGCCATGAAATAAAAAGACACTCGCTCCTTGGAAGAAAAGTTATGACCAGCCTAGACAGCATATTAAAAGGAGACACATTACTTTGCCAACAAAGGTCCATCTAGTCAAGGCTATGGTTTTTCCAGTAGTCATGTATGGATGCGAGAGTTGGACTATAAAGAAAGCTGAGCACCAAAGAATTGAAGCTGTTGAACAGTGGTATCGGAGAAGACTCTTGAGAGGCCCTTGGACTGCATGGAGATCCAGCCAGTCCATCCTAAAGGAAATCAGTCCTGAATATTCATTGGAAAGACTGATGCTGAAGCTGAAACTCCAATACTCTGGCCACCTGATGTGAAGAACTGACTCATTTGAAAAGACCCTGATGCTGGGAAAGATTGAAGGAGGGAAGAGAAGGGGCCGACAGAGGATGAGATGGATGGATGGCATCACTGACGCGATGGACATGAGTTTGAGTGAACTCCGGGAGCTGGTGATGGACAGGGAGGCCTGGCGCGCTGCAGTTGATGGGGTTGCAAAGTGTTGACATGACTGTGTGACCAAACTGAACTGAAGCTGAGATACACTCATTACTGCATTCTTGAAATAATCCTTCAGTGTGGGTATCATTATTTCTATCTCATAGAGAAGAAAATGAGATCTCTAAAATGATAAATAACTTGTCTAGTTCACACATCTGGTAGATGGCAGAGATAGAATTTATACCAGGTCTGTCTGATTAAACCTCCATTTTCTTTCCTCCACTACCACACTAACTTTCAAACTCCTGCTTTTTAACTCCTATGCATCCAAACTCCTCATTTCCTATCAATTTTATGACTCATACCCTGACTACGCCTATGTCCTGCCTTTCTCTGTCACTGATTTATGGATCTCTGGAAATAAAATCAGTTTGCATTTTTCACTTAGCTGGAAAAACAGTGAGTATGGAGTCAGAGACATTGATTAGAATCCAAAGTTCTGAATTTCATACACCTTGCAAGTCTTTGAGAAAGCTGTTAATCTGTTCTGAAACCAGATGCTGCTGCTGCTGCTAAGTCGCTTCAGTCGTGTCCAACTCTTTGTGACCCTATCAAATCAGAGAACTTCACTAGACAGTACATACCAACACTTTCTCTCTCTCTGGGGTGTGTCCTCAGCCCCTCTGTGCTGGCACAATGACAAGCTCCATATCTACCAATTTCTGACGTCTCACCATATTTGAAATCATATCTCACATATTCCATGTGATTTCTTTACAAGCCAATGTTCTTCTTCTTTTTAAGGAAGTACAGTGTCCCACTTATAAGAACCCACTGGAAAAGCCTTTCAGATTTCAATACCTTGCAAGCCTTGAATTCGCTTAAATAATTTTTCATATGTTAGGTTTATAGACACTGCGAACTTGTGAATCATCACTTTTTTCTTTGTTTTGGTTGTTAGAAAACTCAGAACCTAAAAATTCAAAATTAACCTACCTCTAGGAGCTATTAAGAATTTATGGCATGGTTTTTGTATATTACATTTGCATTCCATTTCCCTTACTATTCACTATTTACCTCTGTTCTTCTTGTCACAATCATTCATTCATTCTCTTTATCCTGTATAGGATATATATATTGCTATAAGTATGTTTAGAACTATTTTCTGAATTGGAGAATGGGGCAGAAATGTTTACTAATGGATGACTAGATAGGTAAATAGATAGATTCATAAATAAACAAATAAATAAATATAGTATGGCAGGACTTGCTTTTCTACAACTACTAATCAAACAGTAAATTTTAGTTTTAGTATGTTTAGGTCTTGATTATTCCACACAAATTTATGCAAGTGTCCAAAAGCAGCATTGTCTTTACCAAACTGAAAACACCTTAAATAGTACAATCATTAAAATTGAGATCATCAACAGAATAAAATTTGTCTAATATTCATTAGGATATTGCTTAGAACAAAAAGTGATATGTCAATTTTGTCTGCAAAGTAAGAAATTCCTTATGTCTCTTTGTCAATACCAGCCAAGCAAAGAGAATCACAGCATTGTCAAATCAATCAAACAATTGGACCTTATTAGCACTCTGATTCAAAAGGACATATGCTTCCATATATGAAAGACCATTTTGTCAAGAATGGGGACACCACAGTGTTTTAGGAATAATCCATTTGGATTTATAAATGTCTTGATCCAGCAGGAACTCTGAATCTCATAGAATCAAACTTCTTTTTGTCACCCTTCTCTCAAATTTAAATACCCATATTTCCAGTGGATGGGGAACAAAATAATG
This sequence comes from Nanger dama, assembly GCA_917880005.1. Classification (NCBI taxonomy): domain Eukaryota; kingdom Metazoa; phylum Chordata; class Mammalia; order Artiodactyla; family Bovidae; genus Nanger; species Nanger dama. The sequence continues at coordinate 19,011,457 of CAKJTW010000008.1, read as the reverse complement.
GTCTTTTTATTAGGTCTGGTGTTTGAAAAACTCAGAGTATGAGAATACTATGTGTGCCATTACTCGTGCTGTATTTGAGATCTGCAGAAATTCATCCAGACTTATATTTTTCAGTAAATGTTCATCCAGCAACAATATGCCTGGTACTGTGCTGGCTACTGAGAGATCAGTGATAAACAAGACAAAGTGTCTGTCCTCTTGGCTTTTACATTCTATTCACGTAAACCAATAACAGTGCAGTGAAGTACAGACAGCACAGAGTAACAAAACTACTTGCAGGTACTGATAAGGACTTTCAAGAAAATAAAGCACTAAGAATAAATTAACATAAAGTCAAGGAAATACTCTATTTAAAACAAAGGTAATAGATTACTGACAGAGCTGAAGCATCAACAGGACATACTTTTCAGAGACTAGCGAGAGAGCAATGTGTCATTACCATTCCTAGATGGGAAGAATGAAGGAAGGAGGTCGTGTTAACCAGATTCTAAGGACTGGGGTCATCTGGATGAAGCTGAAACTACAGTGCACCTGGAGTGAGCTGCAGCCACAGAGAGAAAAATAGGCACTGCTTGGAGACATGGAGACACACTCCAGACAGAGGAGAGCGGAGGGATTCCGGCTCTGCATCAGTGCCGCTCATTGGCCAAATACAACAGGAAGCCAGCTGACAGGCCAGAATGAAAAATACAGCCCTGCCATGTCAGTCCCAAGACTTCCCTCGTGGCTCAGAGGGTAAAGCGTCTGCCTACAATGCGGGAGACCTGGGTTCGATACCTGCGTCGGGAAGATCCTCTGGAGAACGCAATGGCAACCCGCTCCAGTACTCTTGCCTGGACACTCCCATGGATGGAGGAGCGTGGTGGGTTACAGTTCACAGGGTCGCAAGAGTCGGACACAGCTGAGCGATTTCACTTTCACTTATTTCATAGCCAGTCCCAGTGTCCAACAGCCCAGTGGGAAATAGACGAAGATGGGACTGAGAGCAAACCTGGGTTTGCACGAGAATAGAGAGTGACCAGAGGCAACCCGCTCCAGTGTTCTTGCCTGGAGAATCCCAGAGACGGGGGAGCCTGGTGGGCTGCTGTCTATGGGGTCGCGCAGAGTCGACGCGACTGAAGTGACTTAGCAGCAGAAAGCAGAGGAGCTACTTTAAATAGCAGTTGGGGATGGTCATACTGGGTGGTATTTGAGCAGGAACCTGAAGATAAGGAGGACGCCTTGGGGCGTGTGAGGAGAGCATTCCAGGCAGAGAATCAGCAAGGGTAAATGTGCTAATTTCATCAAAATGAATCCATTTCTGTGACAGTTGACGGCTAATAACAAGAAAAGTACATGCAAACACCCAGCAAGCAGGTTTAAATAGAAAACTGACTTTATTCAGTTAAGGTATAATTGTTAAGGCTAACAATGGCTATGTAAAAACTGGTACGTCAGTGAGAAAATGATAGCGAAACATTTTTTAAAATTGAAGTGTTAAAAAGAAAAAGGAGAGATGGAAGGAAGGAAGAGAATCAGGAGAAAAGGAAGAGGATGGAAAGGAACACCTAAACGAACTTCCCCAGCAGAAGGGAAGAATTAGCAATGACTAGGAGAGAAATAGAAATAGTACAACTGATAATCCAGTAACCTAGTACTTGCTAAAACGCTTATATGAACTATTGCCCTTTTAGGTTGTATGATTTAAAGCTGAAGCCAATTAGCATAGTATATAGAATTGAATGGGGCTTCCCTGGTGGCTCAGACAGTAAAGAATCTGCCTGCAATATAGGAGACGGTTCAGTTGCCGGGTTGGGAAGAGCCCTTGGAGAATGGAATGGCTACCCACTCCAGAGTTCTTGCCTGGAGAAACCCATGGACAGAGGAGACAGGCAGATTAAAATCCATAGGGTGCAAAGAGTCTGACACTACTGAGACACTAACATTTTTACTTTTTCATAGAATAAAATGGATAATACCAATTATTTGCAAATTTTCTCTGAAAAATTATACCTAAAGTTCACTTAATGGGAACGAATTAGATGTGCAAATATATTAAAGACCAAGTTTTTGCTAATAACATATTTTTCCTCATTTATCCAATTCTTACAAACTTTCATAACTGTAAAAATGTCTAGCAACATAAATGACAGGTATATTGTCAGAGATAAAGTAAAACTCTTCTATCATCATCTATTGTATCAGTAAGCTAATTAACCTAACAGTAATGCATACTGTAATAATCTGTGAATGTCTTGAAACCTAGACTTCTCTGAATGCTTGATGATATAAATATTAAAACATTACTTTAAAAAAAAAAAGAACCAAGCCAAGATGAATTAAGGAATACCCAAATGAATGGGAGTTCTTATGTCAACTTTGTGCTGGAACTAGAGAATATTATATAAATAATACCTTAAAAGTGATGAAGAATTCATTTTCCATCATTTTGCATAATTAAAATATAGGCTGAAATAATTTTGTTAACTCACCGAGAAATATTCTACCAAATCTGGCCAAAGGTCTGCTTTTCTAAGGAAATAAAATGAGTTCATTGTATCCAGATTTAGGAAAAATCTGTTCCTGTAAGGAGAGGCATCTGTTGTTACTAGCAATTTTTCGTGTGTGTGTGTGTGAATATGAATCAAATAAGAATTTCACTTTCTTAAGCTTCCTTTTCCATCTAATATCCAAACTCAAAAGTTCTGGAAAGATTTAAAGGGAAGTAGCTCCTTCCCAAACTCTAGGACTATAATTTAACTAGAAAGAAGAATAAATGTGAATGTTGAGAAATAATGTGCTTCTATGCTTGTTTAGCCCAGTTTTAATAAATAACATAGCCCTGTGTTTGTGAAAACCCAAAGAGCATTAGAGCTCTTGGATAGCAGGAATATACCAGTTAAACCTGAATCATTTGCAGACCTTGCAGGACTGAATGGAGAGGAAATTCAGGGAATGTTTTTCTTCCCTTAAAATTAAGTGAACATATACCCAAGGAAAATGCCTGCCTTGATGGTTGATTATCACAGTTGAAATGTCCAGGCTCTTAGACTGGGCTTAGCTTCTGTATATATCAGTATGATATTTGCATACACATCACCAGGTTTCATGTCTACAACTAAAACTTTGCAAGAGAAGTTAGGGATGCTAATAATCAGAGGCAATCAGGACTGGGCTGCAGGCCCAACTTTGCATCTTCCTAGATGTGTGACCCTAGCTAAGTGGTTCACCTTGCAAACCTCATCAGCTTCATGGGATGTTGAGAACTGTAGGAGACAAACATCTCCTTACTACTGAGCATTTTTTCAGGTCCAAAGAGCTTCACTGGCCTCTCTACATGTTCCATTTGCTCTGCCTCTGGGGAAAGACTTTTCTGATTAGTAAATTTGGAAAGCATAACTCTCTACACTGAGCTTCAAGAAACAAGCATGGCCACCAGAGTAATGGAGAACAAAGGTGTGCTGTGCTTTCCCGTGCCTTCAGTCTTACATGGGAGGCTTGGCCCAACTCAGCGTTGTTATGATTGGTGAATGAGACTTAAAACCATGTCTTCAAATATGGCTTCTACTATTAATCAGGGTGACATTTAATCCTCTGTTTCTCTCACTTATTTCTTAACAAGTTTGGAAGCACAATGGGGAAGAAGACTTGCCCCTTTGGAGATCTCAATATTTACTAAGATTCTTACAATTGTGATTTCTCATTCACTGATTGGGGAAACTAAGATGGTAGGTGTTGCAAGACGGCATCAGAGAGGAGACACACTGAAACCATACTCACAGAAACTAGTCAATCTAATCACACTAAGACTATCTAACTCAATGAAACTAAGCCATGCCCGTGGGGGCCACTCAAGATGGATGGGTCATGGTGGAGAGGTCTGATAGAATGTGGTCCACTGGAGAAGGGAATGGCAAACCACTTCAGTATTCTTGCCTTGAGAACCCCATGAACAATATGAAAAGGCAAAATGATACGATACTGAAAGAGGAACTCCCCAGGTCAGTAGGGGCCCAATATGCTACTGGAGATCAGTGGAGAAATAACTCCAGAAAGAATGAAGGGATGGAGCCAAAGCAAAAACAATACCCAGCTGTGTAAGTGACTGGTGATAGAAGCAAGGTCCATGCTGTAAAGAGCAATATTGCATAGGAACCTGGAATGTCAGGTCTATGAATCAAGGCAAATTGGAAGTGGTCAAGCAGGAGATGGCAAGAGTGAATGTCGACATTCTAGGAATGAGCGAACTAAAATGGACTGGAATGGGTGAATTTAACTCAGATGACCATTATATCTACTACTGCAGGCAGGAATCCCTCAGAAGAAATGGAGTAGCCATCATGGTCAACAGAAGAGTCCGAAATGCAGTACTTGGATGGAATCTCAAAAATGACAGAATCATCTCTGTTCGTTTCCAAGGCAAACCATTCGTATCACAGTAATCCAAGTCCATGCCCCAACCAGTAATGCTGAAGAAGCTGAAGGTGAATGGTTTTATGAAGACCTACAACACCTTTTAGAACTAACACCCAAAAAGATGTCCTTCTCATTATAGGGGACTAGAATGCAAAGTAGGAAGTCAAGAAACACCTGGAGTAACAGGCAAATTTGGCCTTGGAATGCGGAATGAAGCAGGGCAAAGACTAATCGAGTTTTGCCAAGAAAATGCACTTTTTATAGCAAACACCTTCTTCCAACAACACAAGAGAAGACTCTACACATGGACATCACCAGATGGTCAACACCAAAATCAGATTGATTATATTCTTTGCAGCCAAAGATGGAGAAGCTCTATAGAGTCAACAAAAACAAGACCAGGAGCTGACTGTGGCTCAGATCATGAACTCTTTATTGCCAAATTCAGACTGAAATTGAAGAAAGTAGGGAAAACCACTCGACCATTCAGGTATGACCTAAATCAAATCCCTTATGATTATACAGTAGAAGTGAGAAATAGATTTAAGGGCCCAGATCTGATAGATAGAGTGCCTGATGAACTATGGAATGAGGTTTGTGACACTGTACAGGAGACAAGGATCAAGACCATCCCTATGGAAAAGAAATGCAAAAAGCAAAATGGCTGTCTGGGGGAGGCCTTACAAATAGCTGTGAAAAAGAAAAGAAGTAAAAAGCAAAGGAAAAAGGAAAGCTTTAAGCATCTGAGGGGCTTCCCTGGTGGCTCAGAGGTTAAAGTGTCTGCCTGTAATGTGAGAGACCTGGGTTCAATCCTGGGTCGGGAAGATCACCTGGAGAAGGAAATGGCAATCCACTCCAGTGTTCTTGCCTAGAGAATCCCATGGACAGAAAAGCTTAGTAGGTTACAGTCCACGGGATCACAAAGAGTCAGACACGACTGAGTGACTTCACCATCACCACCACATAAGCATCTGAATGCAGAGTTCCAGAGAATAGCAAGAAGAGATAAGAAAGCCTTCTTCAGCGATCAATGCAAAGAAATAGAGGAAAACAACAGAAAGACTAGAGATCATTGGGAAAGACTAGAGATCACTTCAAGAAAATCAGAGATATCAAGGGAACATTTCATGCAAAGATGGGCTCAATAAAGGACAGAAATGGTATGGACCTAACTGAAGCAGAAGATATTAAGAAGAGGTGGCGAGAATACACAGAAGAACTGTACAAAAAGATCTTCATGACCCAGATAATCACAATGGTGTGATCACTAATCTAGAGCCAGACATCCTGGAATGTGAAATCAAGTGGGCCGTAGAAAGCATCACTACGAACAAAGCTAGTGGAGGTGATGGAATTCCAGTGGAGCTGTTTCAAATCCTGAAAGATGATGCTGTGAAAGTGCTGCACTCAATATGCCAGCAAATTTGGAAAACTCAGCAGTGGCCACAGGACTGGGAAAGGTCAGTTTTCATTCCAATCCCAAAGAAAGGCAATGCCAAAGAATGCTCAAACTACCGCACAATTGCACTCATCTCACACGCTAGTAAAGTAATGCTCAAAATTCTCCAAGCCAGGCTTCAGCAATACATGAACCGTGAACTTCCTGATGTTCAAGCTGGTTTTAGAAAACGCAGAGGAAGCAGAGATCAAATTGCCAACATCCACTGGATCATGGAAGAGAGTTCCAGAAAAATCTATTTCTGCTTTATTGACTATGCCAAAGCCTTTGACTGTGTGGATCACAATAAACTGTGGAAAATTCTTCAAGAGATGGGAAACCAGACCACCTAACCTGCCTCTTGAGAAATTTGTATTCAGGTCAGGAAGCAACAGTTAGAACTGAACATGGAATGGACTGGTTCCAAATAGGAAAAGGAGTATGTCAAGGCTATATATTGTCACCCTGCTGATTTAACTTCTACGCAGAGTACAGCACGAGAAACGCTGGGCTGGAAGAAGCACAAGCTGGAATCAAGATTGCCGGGAGAAATATCAATAACCTGAGATATGCAGATGACACCACCCTTATGGCAGAAAGTGAAGAGCTAAAGAGCCTCTTGATGTAAGTGAAAGAGGAGAGTGAAAAAGTTGGCTTAAAGCGCAACATTCAGAAAACGAAGATCATGGCATCCGGTCCCATCACTTCATGGGAAATAGATGGGGAAACAGTGGAAACAGTGTCAGACTTTATTTGGGGGAGGGGGCTCCAAAATCACTGCAGATGGTGACTGCAGCCATGAAATTAAAAGACGCTTAGTCCTTGGAAGAAAAGTTATGACCAATCTAGATAGCATATTCAAAAGCAGAGACATTACTTTGCTGACTAAGGTCCATCTAGTCAAGGCTATGGTTTTTCCTGTGGTCATGTATGGATGTGAGAGTTGGACTGTGAAGAAGGCTGAGCACCAAAGAACTGATGCTTTTGAACTGTGGTGTTGGAGAAGACTCTTGAGAGTCCCTTGGACTGCAAGGAGATCCAACCAGTCCATTCTGAAGGAGATCAACCCTGTGATTTTTTGGAAGGAATGATGCTAAAGCTGAAACTCCAGTACTTTGGCCACCTCATACGAAGAGTTGACTCATTGGAAAAGACTTTGATGCTGGGAAGGATTGGGGGCAGGAGGAGAAGGGGACGACCGAGGATGAGATGGCTGGATGGCATCATGGACTCGATAAATGTGAGTCTGAGTGAATTCTGGAGGTTGGTGATAGACAGGGAGGCCTGGCGTGCTACAATTCATGGGGTCGCAAACAGTCAGACACGATTGAGTGATTGAACTGAACTGAACTGAACTGATTGGGGAAAGGGGAAAGGGTTGAAATTGTTGAGTACTTTTCCTCACCATTCCTCAGGATTTTATTAACATTTGTTGGATAAATTATGAAATACTGGAACAGTGTGGAACCTTAAAGACCATCTCATCCAATGCCATCTGTATACAAATAGGAACCTTAAGACTTAAGTGTATCCTAGTCCCTCTAGGGACTGAATCAAGACACAATCTAAATTTTCAGACTCCTAATTCTTCAGACTCTCAATCTGATGTTCTCCTTGATCCATACTATACTGATTAACTACTCTAAATCAGGGATCTATTCTCAGCTTTTTTTCCTCTCTTTGTAAATTAATGTTTCCCTTTCATTCTCAATTCAGAGTTAGGATTTTGGAGAGAAACTGAGCACCCCAGAAATAAAGAGGAGAGGAAAATAAAAAAGCTTACATCACACAATTTGACTCAAATAGGAAGTACCATCTTCACATTAATAGTTAATTTTAGTTTTCAAGACAAGCCAAAGATTTGCCAACTCAGTATTTCACAAAATGTGGTTCTCAGACCAGCAGCATCAGCATCATCTGGGAACTTGTTAGAGAGGCAAATTCTTGAGCCCAGCCCAAACTTACTATGTTAGTCAGCGAGGGCCGCCATGACAAAGCAACACAGACTGAGGGGGCTTGAACAACGGAAATCTGCCGACTTGCAGTCCTGGAGGCTTGGAAGTCTAAGGTCAAGGTGTCCACAGATCTGGTTTCTCCTGAGCTCTTTCTCTGCTTTGCAAATGGCTGACTTCCTGCTGTGTCCTCCTGTGGCCTTTCCTCTGTGTGTGAGCGCCCCTGGAGTCTCTTCCTCTTTTTATAAGGAAATTTAGTCATGTTGGATTATGGTCCCACCCTTTTGACCTCATTTAAACTTTAAAAAATATATATATTTATTTATTTGGCAGCCCTGGGTCTTAGCTGCAGCATGCAAATTCAATTGTGACATGTGGGCTCTAGTCCCCTGAACAGGGATCAAACAGCTGCCTCTGGCATTGGGAGCACAGAATCTTAGCTGCTGGACCTCCAGAGAAGTCCCTCATTAAAATTAATTGCCTCTTTAAAGGCCCCGTCTCTAAATACAGTCATTTTCTAAGGTACTAGGGTTAGGGCTTCAACATATAAATTTTGGGAGACACAACTCAATCCTTAAATGTATTGAGTAAAAAACTGGCCCAGCCATCTGTGTTTTAATAAATCCTCGAGGTGATTTTTAATGCAAGTTAACATTTCAGACCTAGTTTGCTAACCAGAAAGGACACCATCATACCATAAGGAAAGGGTAGTCTGGGCTGAGGTGATAGCTTATCATGAGAATCTACAGATTTTTGAGAGAGGATTATTTCTGGTGCATGAAGGCAAACACATACACACCCACTCACAGTAACATTAATCTAGAAGATCTTAGAAGTGGTGTTGTTTCTTAAGCATGTGAGTATAAAATAAAAGGAGTTGTGATCAGGAAGCCTAACTGTAGAGCTTGGGTATAGGCAAGGATCTAACCACCAAGGTCATGACTGCAAGCATCTGTTAATATTGTGAATGCCAGAAGCACATGCAATAGTGAGCATATTCCACCATTTGGTATTCTCTCCAGCTGGCCTTGGGAAGTGGATAGAAACTTTTGGACTGAGTAAACCACCCCCAGGAAATATCTTGGTTCTTATAAAATTCTGGAAGAGGTGGAATCTCCAAAGAGAATTGATGCTCTGTTTTAAAACATTAAAACCTATCTTGAAATGCAAATATAAGAAGATGTAATACATTAATGATATAATTATTGAGATCAATTAATCTCAAAGGAAAGATTACTCAGCTTCTTCCATGAGGTGGGAAGAGGTTAGAGAATGACACATTTTAGAATTTAAAATCCTAGCTGACTCTCAGAATCACCTGAAAAGATTGTCAAAAAGTGGATTTCACAGACCCATCCATATCTGGCTGAAAAAGGAAAATAGGGCTGAATTCTCGATGATTCCTGGCCCTCTGAGTGAGTAATGAAAGTTGGAAGAGCATGCAGAATGAACTGAATTAGTAGCTAATCATTATTAAGCATGAAGATCAAAAATAGGACTCATGCTTTTTGTCATATATTTTATAAGAACTGGAAAAAGCAGAGAATAAAGTGAAAGAAGTTTATCACAAAATACCTCCAGATCAGAATTTAGGTGTCATGACACAGTAACACTGATATGGCAAATGGAATAAAAATTACTTCCCCCTTCTCTCTTTGCTTTTACCCTACTGTGGCTCTCTACCCAAAGTCTGGCCCCAGCCCATTCACTACAACCAGATGTCATGGTGGATGCCAGCATTTGAGCACCAGTAGCTTTAAGCCACGCTCATTTCTTAATTATTTACTCTCCTTTGCCATTTCATATCAAAATAATTGCTCAAGAATATAGATATGAGAGCAATTATCCTCCAGTTAAAAAAAAAAGAAATGTAAAAGTGTGAAAAAATAATATAGACACAGCTTTATCAAAATTTAGAATGAACTTTAAAATCCTATTTTTTCCATAGGGTGAGGATCTCAACAAGCCCATATGATAGTTATAAAAGAGATTCTAAAAATTAGTTCGGCCCTTTATCTCCCCTAAATCTGAAACAAATTTGGCTGATTTCAAAACAAATTAAGTAAAATAATCTCCTGTTGAAATCTTGGAATGATATTATGCTGTCTTCTTGTCATGCATCTGTGTTTCTAAAAATTCCCTTTCCTTTTATACCAAACTTAGTTTGCCTTTATATAAAGGCCTTGCTTCTGTTATTCATATTTGAAAAGCTGCCTCCTTGTTTTTAAAAAATTAGCCTCTAGATGTATGCGAAATGGGATTATGTGTCTTATCTTCCTAACATCAGTAGTAATGACCAGAAACTCTGTTACATAGTTACTAATTTTACCTGTAACACAGACCTGAAAATTCAGTTGCCCACAAATCAGGACAGATTTATGTGATGTATGGAATACGTCAGTAAGGTCCTTGCACAGGTTTAATTAGACCAGGAAACCAAAATTACATTGCTTTCTTTATCAAACAGCCTCTTCTCTATTACCAAAGTTTCTCCGTTAGTTTTCACTTTTGTCCTTCTTTTGCAATCTTTTTGCAATTTTCTACCATATTAACTACTTGAACTATATTTTATAAAAGGTCATCAGTAACAATTCATTGGTATAATTTTCACATTCATCTGTGGTTTCAACTGTGTGGCAGTTTGCAGTCTCAAACCACTTGATATACTTCCCATAATATCACAAAAGATTGCCTTTAAGTATACTCTTCCATCTGCCTAGATACCAATGGTGAAGAGATTTTAAATTAATTTTGATAGTTGTAGTTAAGAATGTTAATGAGCTTGTTTATATCATATTTGTCTCCCACACATGAATGTGAAAACAGTATAATTACTCTTTAGAATCTTCCCCGTGTCTCCGTATAAATTTTGCACCTGTCCCAGATCATTCTTTGGAGCTTTGTGATCTGTTGGCAACATTATACAGCTACATCTGTTGGACTTGGAGAACCAATGGGACCGTTTCATGTGATTCCTGTGGTCTGTCTGAACACAGCATCTCTTTCCTTGAAAGCACTAAGAAAAATAAGCATGTAAGACAAAATGTAGCATCTGCATAAAATTCCCATTGATTATGGGACAGTTGTTTATTGGGTTCTTCTAAAGACTAAAGAATTGAACCAGTGCTGGGAGTTATGAATGAGATATTGTTATGGGACCTCAAGGAGGTTACAGTGAAAAATGAAAAAGCGTAGTATCACAACATAATTCCTTCGCTTAAGTACCAATGTTAAGCAAAATGTTATACAGGAGATGAGAGAAATGAATGTGCAGTCTGTCTTTTTGGAGTTCACAGTCAAATAGGAGAGAGGAAGCAAAAGGTAAAGAAAGCTAAAAATGACAAATAGCATCAATGAGGTAATACAAGGCACTAGGGATTGAAGGAGAGCACAATGTGATCAGGAATGACTAGAACTGAGCCTCTGCTATTCTAATAAGCAATAATTATAAAAGGTTATCAGAGACATTTCTTTTGATGAGAGGAATCCATGTAAAATTTCCTAAAATGGATATTAAAATTATTTTCCAATGTGTTTCAAAATAACAGGATACAATGTACTTGATCACGTATGCTAAATAGAAGCACATTTGTATAGCATCTGACGTGCAGTTTTTCAGAGTGCTTTTATTGGAAGTTGACAGAAGCCTTCCAGGTGTCAGTGTTTTCCCCAGAAAGACATTTTCCATTCCCACATCTCTACACATAGCAAGCATGACATTAAATGCTAAAGGATACTGTTGAATTTTAACCTAAAAAGATCCTTATGAATCTGCCAAATATTTTTAATTCCAGATATAACTTTCATCAGCAAATGTAACATGAAAAATAAATATGCAGCTGGCTTTCAGGGTCCATGTGTTGAGCATTTGGGAAAATTAATCTTCTAGAGAGTGCCACATTATTGTTCTTCCACAGCTAAATCATGGACATTGTACTCTAAAATATTCAAAGGATAGGATTTAGTGAATAATTAAATCACACTATTAAAAGGGAGAGATGTTACATGATAAAATCAAGCTGTTGTTTAGTCTCTAAGTCATGTCCAACTCTTTTGTGACCCCATGGACTATAGCCCGCAAGTCTCCTCTGTCCATGGGATTCTTCAGGCAAGATTACTGGAATGGGTTGCCATTTCCTTCTCCAAGGGATCGTTCCAACCCAAGGATCCAACTCACGTCTCCCTCATCTCCTGAATTGGCAGGAGGATTCTGGTCTAATGTAATTCATGTTTCACATCTTACAGTTTGGGTCACTTTTATTTTATTTTCTTTTCTTTTTTTTTTATTTTTTTTTTTATTTTAAATTTATTTTTTTAATTACAATACTGTATTTGTTTTGCCATACATTGACACGAATCAGCCATAGGTGAACACAATCGCCCAATGCCGAAGCCCCCTCCCACCTCCCACCCCACATCCTCTACCTGAATCATCCTGTGCATCAGCCCCATGTTCTAAGTGTTTGATTTTATCCACCGAGACTCCAGATCCCTTAAATGTTAGTATTAGATTGCCTTTGACTTCTCTTCCAAAAGATCTTCTTCCCCACCTTTTCACTCATTTCATTCAACATAAGACTAAATAAAAACGAACCCCAGAGGAACGCAGGGTCAATACTAAGTATTTTATGAGCAAAGATGGAAGTAGGCTATTATCTAAAGAACAGATTTGTATATTAAAAGCTGCTAATCATTCTCAAGACCCTGAAAGCAAGGGAACAAGGAAATTCAAAAGCTCTCATCCTGGGAGGTATCCAAAATTGGAAGCAGGAAATACACACAGGTATCCGGAAATGAGAAGGAGGGTTCAGATGAAGGGCAGCTTGACACATTCTGCCAAGCACTTCCACCTCACCCCACACTGTTCTCTGTGGGTCACCAGCTGCTTTCACTCCAGCATGACAAAGGTGTCATTCCACCTTGGACACACCTCATCCTTTAGAGCTTTGCTAAGAACGCACCTCTAGCCTGATTCCTCACCTTAAATTCCCAATAATCTTTCTAGTCTGACTTCCCATACCATTTTCAGGGCTCTACTGCACGACTGAATTGACTGTCTGACTATTTGTGCTGCTAACATAGCAGTTTACAAAAAGAGGAAAACCTGAGACAAGGCTGGGATAGCAAATAAAGCTTAGCCAACTGCGTGGTTCAGCCCTGTTGGAAATGCAGATACAAGTGATCACCAGGTGGAGCCTGGAACTAGTGAATCATTCTAGAAAGTAAACATTGCTAAATAGCTGAACCAAAAGCTGAGGTCAAAGTGATAGTTCAGAATCATCGATCAGACAAGGCCAGGAGGATAGGAAAGTACTGAATATTAGAGCCGGCAACAAACTTTGGAATCCAGAGATTCTAAAAAGGATAGATTGTGTTGTAAATGTTAAGTGACACTGTGTATCTAAAAGAGTTTCCCATTCTTTTCGGTTAACAACCCCTACTCTTTTCAGTCTCTCCCCAGAGACACAGAAGGTCCCATGACCTTGTCACACCCATGATGAGGCAGTAAGCCCCTAAAAGCAGGGATTATAGCAGAGTACTTTTATGTTTCTGCTTCTGATTCACAAGCCCAGTCTAAAAAAAAAAAGGAAGGAATGTGGAAAATTGTAGTATTTCTGTACATATTTAAAGTCATATTATTTCTAATGTACTATTTAGGTGTTACTTGACACACTATTTACAAAGGAGCACTTCCCAGCTGGCACAGTGATAAAGAATCCGCCTGCCTATGCAGGAGACGCAAGAGAAGTGTGTTTGATCCCTGGGTTGGGAAGATGTCCTGGAGTAGGAAATGGGAACCCAGTCCAGTATTCTTGCCTGGGAAATTCCATGGACAGAGGAGCCTGGCAAACTACAGTTCATGGAGTCACAAAGAGTTGGACATGACTGAGTACACACACACAACACACACATGTGTGAAAGAATGGATATCTCCAGCTTTTCAACTCTGGGTGCTTGTATGTGCCCTATGCTTCACTGTGTCTGATTGCCTTTATTTCATTTAGATGCCTGCCCTACCAGGACCTCCTGCAGAGTTATCACACATCTATTTTTAAAACAGTTAAATAAATTATAAAAGTATGTTTCACACTTTCCACACTTATCCCCCACCTGCAGCCACTAGCTGGCATTTCATTCTGCTTTGAAATAGCAATTTTTGATCACCAGAGGCTTATCAGAGTGAAACACACTTTCCTTGCTAGAGTATCCGGAGAGCTAAATCAGCAATAACTAACCCCCTTTCTTTCAGAAAGTTATTGACACTATCTATACCCAATCAAACTATTAATGGTCATTTAAAAGTAAAATATAAAAAAATTTAATTTGAAGGTTTGCTTGCCTTTTAGTGAATTAGGAGTTCAATACATTTAGTAAAAAAAAAAATACCTCATATAACAAATAAAACCAATCTGTTAAGTAAAATTGTAAACAAATGAATGAAACTCAAAAACCGAGTCACTACTAGAGGGAAGGAGAACACAAACCATGCTCATCTTTCAGGAGCTCAGATCCTGCTTGCTTCAAATTCTCCTACCAGGCCCCAGAAACCACAGGATAATCGCTGCTCCTTTCTTTCTTTCTTTTTTATTGAAGGATAATTGCTTTACAGAATGTTGTTGTTTTCTGTCAAACCTCAACATGAATCATCCATAGATATACATATATCCCCTACCTTTTGAAGTTCCCTCCCATTTCTTTCCCCATCCCACCCCTCTAGGTTGATACAGAGCCCCTGTTTGAGTTTCCTGAGCCATACACCAAATTCCTGCTGGCTATCTATTTTGCATATGGTAATGTAAGTTTCCATGTTACTCTTTCCATACATCTCACCTTCTCCTCCCCTCGTCCCATGTCCAGAAGTCTAGTCTGTTTCTCCATTGCTGCTCTGTAAATAGACTCTTCAGTACCATTTTTCAAGATTCCGTATATAAATATGTGTTAGACTAGGATATTTATCTATCTCTTTCTGACTCACTTCACTCTGTATAATAGGTTCTAGGTTCATCTACCCCATCAGAACTGATTCAAATGCATTGTTTTTATGGCTGAGTAATATTCCATCATGTATATATACCACAACTTCTTTATCCATTCATCTGTCGATGGGCATCTAGGTTGCTTCCATGTTCTAGCTATTGTAAATAATGCTACAATGAACAATGGGATGCATGTGTTTTTATCAACTTTGGTTTCCTCAGAGTATATGCCTAGGAGTGGGATTTCTGGGTCATATGATGGTTTTATTCCTAGTTTTTTAAGGAATCTCCATACTGTCTTCCATAATGGCTATATTAATTTACATTCCTACCAACAGTGCAAGAGTGTTCCCTTTTCTCCACACCCACTCCAGCATTTACTGTTTGTAGATTTTTTGATGATGGGAATTTTGATCAGTGTGAGGTGATATCTCATTGTAGTTTTGATTTGCATTTCTGTAATAATGATCAATGTTGAGCATCTTTTCATGTATTTGTTGGCCATCTGTATGTCTTCTTTGGAGAAATGTCTGTTAAGATCTTTTCCCCACTTTTTGATTGAGTCGTTTTTCTGGCATTGAGTTGTATGAGCTGCTTGTATATTTTGGAAATTAATCCTTTGTCAGTTGTTTCACTTGCTATAATTTTCTTCCATTCTGAGGGTTGTCTTTTCACCTTGCTTATAGTTTCCTTTGCTGTGCAATGGTTTTTAAGTTTAATCAGATCCCACTTGTTTACTTTTGTTTTTATTTCCATTACTCTAGGAGGTGGGTCATAAAGGATCTAGATTTGATTTATGTCAAGTGTTCTGCCTATATTTTTCTCTAAGAGTTTTATAGTTTCTGGTCTTACATTAGGTCTTTAATCCATGTTGAGTTTGTCTTTGTGTATGGTGTTAGGAAGTTTGTTCTAATTTCATTCTTTTTACGTGTAGCTGTCCAGTTTTCCCAGCACCATTTATTGAAGAGGCTGTCTTTGCCCCATGGAATATTCTTGCCTCCTTTGTCAGAAATAAGGCACCCATAGGTGTATGGGTTTATTTCTGGGCTTTCAGTCTTGTTCCATTGGTCTATATTTCTGTTTTTGTGCCAGTACCATAGTTTCTTGATGACTGAAGCTTTGAAGTATAAACTGAAGTCAGAAAGGTTGATTCCTCCAGCTTCATTTTCTTTCTCAAGACTGCTTTTGCTATTTGGGGTCTTTTGTGTTTTCATATGAATTGTGAAATATTTTGTTCTAGTTCTGTGAAAAATGCCATTGGTAATTTGATAGGGATTGCACTGAATCTGTAGATTGCCTTTGGTAGTATAGTCATTTTCACAATATTGATTCTTTCTACTCAGGAACATGGAATATCTCTCCATCTGTTTATGTCATCTTTGATTTCTTTCATCAGTATCTTATAATTTTCTGTGTACACTTCTTTTGTCTCCTTAGGTAAGCTTATTCCTAGATATTTAATTCTTTTTGTTGCAATGGTGAATGGGATTTATTTCTTAATTTCTATTTCTGATTTTTCATTGTTAGTATATAAAAATGCAAGTGATTTCCGTTTATTGATTTTTATCCTACAACTTTGCTAAATCTACTGATTAGCTCTAGTAATTTTCTGATACTATATTTAGGGTTTTCTATGTACAGTATCATGTCACCTGCAAACAATGAGAGCTTTACTTCTTTTCTGATCTGGATTCCTTTTATTTCTTTTTCTTCTCTGATTGCTGGAGCTATTACTTTCAGAACTATGTGGAATAATAGTAGTGAAAGTGGATACCCTGGTCTTCTTCCTGATCTTAGGGGGAGTGCTTTCAGTTTTTCACCATTGGGAATAATTTTTGCTGTAAGCTTATCATATATGGCCTTTACAATTTTGAGGCAGGTTCCTTCCATGCCCATTGTTTTGAAGAGTTTTAATCATAAATGGGTGCTGAATGTTGTCAAAGGCTTTTTCTGCATCTATTGGGATGATCATATGGTTTTTATCTTTCAATTTGTTAACATGGTGTATCACATTGATTGATTTGCATGTACTGAAGAATGCTTGCATTCCTGGAATAAACCCAACTTGATCACGGTGTATGAGCTTTTTGATGTGCTGCTCAATTCTGTTTATTAAAATTTTATTGAGGATTTTTGCATCTATGTTCATCAGTGATATTCGCCTATAGTTTTCCTTTTTGTGTGCTGTCTTTCTTTGTCTGGTTTCAGTATTGGTGATGGTGGCCTCGTAGAATGAGTTTGGAAGTGTTCCTTCCTCTGAAATTTTTGAAAGAGTTTTAGAAGGATAGGCATTAGCTCTTCTCTAAATGTTTGATAGAATTCTCCTGTGAAGCCATCTAGTCCTGGGCTTTTGTTTTTTGGGAGATTTTTTTTTTATCACAGCTTCAATTTCAGTGCTTATAATTGGGTTGTTCATAATTTCTATTTCTTCCTGGTTCAGTCTTGGAAGATTAAACTTACCTAAGAGTCTGTCCATTTCTTCCAGGTTATCCATTTTATTGCCATGTAGTTGTTCATAACAGTCTCTTATAAACATTTGCATTTCTTCATTGTCTGTTATAACCTCCCTTTTTCATTTCTAATTTTGTTGATTTGATTCTTCTCTCTTTTGTCCTTGATGAGTTTGGCTAAAGGTTTGTCAATTTAGTTTATCTTCTCAAAGAACAAGCTTTTAGTTTTATTCATCTTTATTGTTGTTTCTTTCATTTCTTTTTCATTTATCTCTACTCGCATCTTCATTTCTTTTCTTCTACTAATTTTGAGGGTTTTTTGTTGTTCTTTTTCCAGTTGTTTTAGGTGTAAAGTTAGGTTGTCCATTCAATGTTTTTCTTGTTTCTTGAAGTAGGGTTATATTGCTATTAACTTCCCTCTTAGAACTGCTTTTGCTGCATCCCTAGATTTTGAGTTGTCATGTTTTCACTGTCATTTGTTTCTAGAAATTTTTTTATTTCCCTTTTGATTTCTTCAGGAACCTCTTGTTTATTTAGAAACATATTATTTAATCTCCATGTGATTGTGTTTCTTTCTTGTGTTTTTTTCTTGTAATTGACATCTAGTCTCATAGAGTGGTGCTCAGAGAAGATGCTTGATACAATTTCAATTTTCTTAAATTTACTGAGCTTTGATCTATGACCCAAGATATGATCTATCCTAGAGAATGTTCCATGTGCACTTGAGAAGATGTATTCTTCTGCATTTGGGTGAAATATCCTAAAGATATCAATGAGGTCCATCTCATCTAATGTGACATTTAAGACTTGTGTTTTCTTATTAATTTTCTGTTTTTGATGATCTGTCCATTGGTGTAAGTGGAGTGTTAAAGCCTCCTACTATTATTGTGTTACTGTTAATTTATCCTTTTATGTCTGTTAGTGTTTGTCTTATATATTGAGGTACTCCTATGCTGGGTGCACAGATATTTACAATCGTGTCTTCCTCTTGGATTGATCCCTTGATCATTATGTAGTGTCCTTTCTTATCTCTTGTAATCTTTATTTTAAGGTCTATTTTGTCTGATATGAGGATTGCCACTCCAGCTTTCTTTTGCTTCCCATTTGCATGGAAGCAAATGGGAATCCTCTCACTTTCAGTCTATCTGTGTCTTGAGGTCTGAAGTGGGTTTCTTGTAGACAGCATATATATGGGTCTTGTTTCTGTATCCATTCAGCCAGTCTGTGTCTTTTGATTGGAGCATTTAATCTATTTACATTTAAAGTAATTACTGAGATATATGTTCCTATTGCAATATTATTAATTGTTTGGGGTTGATTTTGTAGATCTTTTTTTCTTCTGTTGTATTTCTTAACTATATAAGTTCCTTTAACATTTGTTGTAAAGCTGGTTTGGTGTTATTAATTTTATTTACTTTTGCTTGTCTGAAAAGCTTTTTATTTCTCCATTAATTGTGAATGAAATACTTGCCAGGTACTGTAATCTTGGCTGTAGATTTTTCCCTTTCAGTACTTTAAATATATCCTGCCATTCCTTTCTGGCCTGCAGAGGTTCTGCTGAAAGATCAGCTGTTAAGCATATGGGGTTTCCCTTGTATGTTACTTGTAGCTTCTCCCTTGCTGCTTTTAATATTCTTTCTTTGTATTTAGTCTTTGTTAGTTTGATTAGTATGTGTCTTGGCATGTTTCTCCTTGGGTTTATCCTGTATGGGACTGTTTGTGCCTCTTGGACTTGGTTGACTATTTCCTTCTCCATGTTGGGGAAATTTTCAACTATAATCTCTTCAAAAATCTTCTCATACCCTTTCTTTTTCTCTTCTTCTTCTGGGACCCTATAATTGAATATTGATATGTTTGATATTGTCCTAGAGGTCTCTGATACTATCCTCAGTTCTCTTCATTCTTTTTACTTTATTCTGCTCTTCAGAAGTTATTTCCACCATTTTATCTTCCAGCTCACTGATTCATTCTGCTGCTTCAGATATTCTGCTATTGTTTCCTTCTAGAGTAGTTTTGATTTCAATAATTATATTGTTTGTCTCTGTATGTCTATTCTTTAATTCTTCTGGGTATTTGTTAATTGATCCTTGTATTTTTTTCCATTTGGTTTTCAAGGTTTGGGGTCACCTTTAATACCACTATTTTGAATTCTTTTTCAAGTAGTTTGCATGTTTCCTCTTCATTTCTTTGGACTTCTGAGCTTCTAGTTTGTTCTTTCATTTGCGTAGTATTCTCTTCCTGTCTGCTGATGATTGGGTTTATATTTTTATTTGTTGTTTAGATGAGGTGTCCTGCACACAGTGCTACTGGTGATTCAGTGATGCTGGATCTTGTATTCAAGTGGTTTCCTTTGTGTAAGTTCTCACTATTTGATACTCCCTAGGGTTAATTCTCTGATAGTCTAGTGTCTTGGAGTCAGTATTCCCACTCCAAAGGCTTGAGGCTTGATCTCTGGTCAGGAATGAAGATTCCACTAGTGGTTTGTTATGGCATTAAGTGAGATTAAAACAAATATCCAAAAATGAGAAGTCAAAGATGAACCCCAGACAGATGGCAGTTACAAAATCAGGCAAATAATAATTAAAGTACTGGAATGTACACATATACATATACACCCATGAGCAAAGTGAAAACAGTCCAACAAAAATAAAGCACGATAGATTGACCCAGTGAACAAAGGAAACCAAAAATTATATTTACCAGTTAAGAACAAAACTAACTAAAGCACAAAGTGGAAAACAAAACTAAACCAAGGTGCCAGGTGGGAAATAAAGCAATGAAAATAAAACTAACAAATATGTTGAGAGGAAAGGAAAAAAAGAAAGAAAGAAACAATAGTTAGGCACAGTTAAGTAGAGGTAGATGAAGAAGCTTTATACACATTAAAGATTAACTGCGAGGCGAAAGAACAGTAGGAAAGGCAAACGAAGAGATGTAGAAAAAATAATTGGTTTAAAAAATTAAAATTATTAAAGAGAGAGAGAAAAAAAGGAAAACTCCCCAGAACTGCAAAAGCCCAATGTAGAGGCAGGGGTTATTATTGTTATAAAACAACAATAAAAAAAAATGTGACTGAGAAAAAAAAAAAAAGAAAAAAAGCATAATTAGATCTCATAGTGCAATAAAATTGACAACTACAACAGAGGTAGGGGAAAAAAGGGGGAAAATCCAAAAGAATCTACAGAACAAGTCAAAACATAAGAATAATAAATGTTTTTCTTGAGTCACTGCAGTCAGCGTCCCTTCCCTCACTGGGAGTCACAATCCACATTACCTCTCTTGGATGCCCTCCAACACTGTGCTGATTTCTGGACCCGTTGTGGGGCAGCTCAGATTCTAATCTGGTCCTACTCCTCTGTGTTCTTTCCTCCAATGTCCACAGCTATCAGAACTATTGTGTTTTCTTTTGTGGGAGCTCTCAGTGACCTTTTATATATTCCATAGACACAGAGTCTGCCTAGTTGATCACATGGATTTGATCTGCAGCTTGTATAGCTGGTGGGAAGGTTTTGGGTCTTTTTCCTTAGTCACACTGCTCCTGGGTTCCAATTGTAGTTTTATTTCCACCTCTGCATGTGGGTGGTCCACTGGGGGTTGCTCCTGAGGCTGCCCTGGAGGACTTGGGTTTGCCTCTGAGAGGGCCAGGTGTGGAGGTGGTGCAGCTGCTTGGGTCGTAGGGGTTCTGGCAGCATCAGCTACTCAGGGGCGTTGGCGGCAGGAAATACAGTGCTCTAGAAGTGTATGGCAACCAGTATTGGCCAATACACTCCAGTATCCTTGCCTGGAGAACCCGTCCTTCCTGACAGAGAAGCCTGGCAAGCTACAGTCTACAGGGTTGCAAAGAGCTGGACACAATGAAGCGACCCTGCCCACATAGACATGAGACTTTTTCTGCCTGTGGTAGCTCTTGACCAGTGAGAACTGAGCATGAAGGTGGCGAAGCTGCTGGGCTTGCGGGGACCCTGGCATCATCAAGTGTGCAGGGACACAGACTGCCTCCACCACAGGAGCTATGGCCCTGGTCAGTCTTTTTCGAGCCTCTTGTAGCTGGTGATCAGAAAGCCCCTTTGGCCAGTCTTTCTCTGTAGCTCTGCCTGTTCAGGCACTTAGAGGACTTCCTTGCCGGGGATCTTCTCTGTTGTTCAGCGCGTCAGACACATAGAACCCCACTCCCACCCCCCTGCCCTTGCTGGGGTCCTACTCCGTAATTCAGTGCATCGGGGGTTTGATGGGCCACTCTCTCTATTGTCCAGCTGTCAATGCTGGCCTGTGAGAGAAGAGAGGCCATGGTGATGGCTCCGCTCCTATGCATGACTCAGCAGTATTGTCTTTCTTCCTCCGCTGCCTGGCTCTCCTCCACAGGCACTTCCCACTATGATCTCCTCCCTCACATCCCCTTGACCCATCTCTGCAATCACCAACAGCCCTTGCCCTGGGATTACTCCACAATCCCCAAACTCCAGCTCCCAGCCACTGCACCTTCCAGGGGATCTACGTCCCTGTCTGGGGTATGTATGGCTGCGTCAAGGACTGCCTGATTCTCATTCCATTTAGGCTGCCACAGATCAGTTGTTTCACTCTCAGCCTTAAACGTTTATCCTCTGACTCAGATAACTGCCCGGATGTGGGGATCAGACCCCTGCTTCTGTTCCCCCACTCACCAAGGGCAGGTCCAGTCCTACTAATACTCCTGTTTTCCCCCTAGGTCCTTCACCCTACCGAGTTTCGTGTGGTTCTATATATTCTTTTCCACTGGGCAGGTCCTCCTGTCTGCTCTCAGCTGGTGTTTTGCATACACTTCTGTGTCTGAAGGTGTATTCCTGATGTATCCATAGAGAGAGATGTATTCCACGTCTACCTACTCCTCCACCATCTTGTTCCTCCAACCTGCTCCTTCATTATTTTTATGACAGAATATCAAAAATTATCTAGCTGGTTATGTGGCCACAAAGCTGGAGAGTAAGTAGACCAGCCAGCCTCCCTTGCAACTAGGTATAGTCAGACAACTGAATTTCAGCTAATAGGATATGACTGTAGGTCGTGTGTGATAATTCCAGCTTTTGGTTTCAAAAGCTTTGGGCACTTTTGGTGCCCTTTCTCCATTCTTGTAGGTTGGAACAACCTATAAGATCATGATACTGGTGACCATGTAGACAAGGACAACTTACACAACTGACCTTACACTGAAGAACTCACATATTACTATGACTGCAACAGAAGAGAGAAACTCTAATCTTATTGGAACTATTGTACTTGAAGTGTCCTTCTTTTTCAGCAAAAGATTATCCTTTTATATCCTTTATATCCATCAATCTATATCCAAGACTCACAAGAAATTCCCTCTACCTTACCTTAATCAAACCCAACTGTATGTAGACTTTCTAAACATTCCACCCTACTGAAAATGGGAACTAGTTCCAAATAAGTAGGTGAAGAAATAGATACAGTTCTCCCTTTTCTATGACTGAATTAAGTTTGCCTGAATTAAATTCATCCATTCCTGTCCATTTTAGTTCACTGATTCCTAAAATAATGGTGTTCACTCTTACCATCTCCTGTTTGACCACTTACAATTTACCTTGATTC
Source organism: Nanger dama (assembly GCA_917880005.1). Lineage (NCBI taxonomy): Eukaryota > Metazoa > Chordata > Mammalia > Artiodactyla > Bovidae > Nanger > Nanger dama. Next base: position 18,988,659 of record CAKJTW010000008.1, on the reverse strand, counting down.
ACAGACCAAACATTCCAAGAGATACCTGGAATGACAGGCAAGTTCTTCACCTTGGAGTACAAAATGAAGCAGGGCAAAGACTAACAGAGTTTTGCCAAGGAAACACACTGGTCATAGCAAACACCTTCTGTCAAAAACATGAGCGACAACTATACACATAGATATCACCAGATGGTCAATACTGAAAATAGATTAATTGTATTCTTTGCAGATGAAGGTGGAGAAGCTCTATACAGTCAGCAAAAACAAGACCAGGAGTCGACTATGGCTCAGATCATGAACTCCATATTGACAAATTCAGATTTAAATTGAAGAAAGTAGAGGAAAAGACTAAACCATTCAGATATGACCTAAATCAAATCTCTTATGATTATACAGTGGAAGTGACAAATAGATTCAAGGGGATTAGATCTGATAGACAGGGTGCCTGAAAAACTATGGACAGAGGTTCATGACATTTTATAGGAGGCAGTAGTCAAAACCATCCCCAAGAAAAATAAATGCAAAAAGACAAAATGGTTGTCTTAGGAGGTCTTACAAATAGCTGAGAAAAGAAGAGAAGCAAAGGCAAAGGAGAAAAGAAAAGATATACCCATCAGAATGCAGAGTTCCAAAGAATATCAAGGAATGATAAGAAAGCCTTCCAAAACAATACAATGGGAAAGATTAGAGATCTCTGTAAGAAAATTAGAGATACCAAGGGAATACTTCATGCAAAGATGGGCACAATAAAGGACAGAAGTGATATGGACCTAACAGAAGCAGAAGATATTAAGAGGTGGCAAGAATACACACAAAAACTGTACAAAAAGATCTTCATGACCCAGAAACCCACGATGGTATTTTCACTCACTTAGAGCCAGACATCTTGGAGTGTGAGGTGAAGTGGGCCTTAGGAAGCAACACTAGGAACAAAGCTAGTGGAGGTGATGGAATTCCAGCTGAGCTATTTCAAATCCTAAAAGGTAACACTGTTAAAGTGCTGCACTCAATATGCCAGCAAATTTGGAAAACTCAGCAATAGCCACCATACTTGAAAAGGTCAGTTTCATTCCAATCCTGAGGAAAGTCAGTGCCCAAGAATGTTTAAACTACTGCACAATCGCAGTCATTTTACACGTTAGCAAGATAATGTTCAAAATTCTCCAAGCTAGGCTTCAGCAGTACATGAACCAAGAACTCCCAGACAGTCAAGCTGGTTTTAGAAAAGGCAGAGGAACCAGAGATCAAATTGCCAACATCCACTGGATCATAGAAAAAGTAAGAGATTTCCAGAAAAAATCATTTCTGCTTCATTGACTACACTAAAGCTTTTGACTGTGTGGATCACAACAAAGTGTGGGAAATTCTTCAAGAGATGGGAATATCAGACCACCTTCCCTGCCTCCTGGGAAACCTGCATGCCAGTCAAGAAGCAACAGATAGAACTGGACATGGAACAATAGACTGATTCCGAATTGGGAAAGGAATACATCAAGGCTGTATATTTTCACCCTGCTTATTTAATTTATTTGCAGAGTACATCATGAGAAATGCCAGACTGGATGAAACACAAGCTAGAATCAAGATTGCCAGGAAAAATATCACTAGCCTCAGATATGAAGATGACACCACCTTTATGGCAGAAAGTGAAGAGAAACTGAAGGGCCTCTTCATGAAGGTGAAAGAGGAGAGTGAAAAAGTTGGATTAAAACTCAGCATTTAAAAAGTGAAGATCATGGCATACAGTTCCATCACTTCACGGCAAGTAGATGGGAAAACAATGGAAACAGTGACAGACTTTGTTTTCTTGGACTCCAAAATCACTGCCGATGGTGACTGCAGCCATGAAATAAAAGAGAAACACTTGCTCTCTGGAAGAATTGCTGTGACAAACATAAGCAGTGTATTAAAAAGCAGAGACATCACTTTGCTGACAAAGGTCTGTCTAGTCAAAACTATGGTTTTTCCATTAGTCACGTATGGATGTGAGGCTAGGACCATAAAGAAAGCTGAGCACTGAAGAACTGATGCTTTTGAACTGTTGTGTTGGAGAAGATTCTTGAGAGTGTCTTGAACTGAAAGGAGATCAAACCCGTCCATCAATCCTAAAGGAAAGTAACCCTGAATATTCATTGGAAGGACTAATGTTGAAGCTGAAACTCCAATACTTTGGCCATCGGATGCAAAGAGCTAACTCATTGGAAAAGACTGTGATGCTGTAAAGGCAGGAAGAGAAGCAGACAACAGAAGATGAGATGGTTGGATGGCATCACCGATTCAGTGGACATGAGTTTGAGTGGGAGATGGTGAAGGACAGGGAAGCCTGGCATGCTGCAGTCCATAGGGTCACAAGAGTCAGACATGACTGAGTGACTGAACAAAACAAAACAAATATCTATGCCTAAGAGCTTAAGTTCCTGGGACAAGAAGAGACCATCAATATTCAACAACTTAAATTGCATTAATCAGGACCCTTTCCATTAATCAGGATCCTTTCCATTGCAGAATACACTCACTTGCAGATTATAAAGCAAGGGAGCTTAAAATAATGCTGTTTAGACACAGAATCCATTGCAAAGAACCAGGAGGATTCAGTGGAACTGAAGTCATCAAGTACCCGAGACAATTTATTTCATCTCTAGAGATTCACCATGGCTTCCAGTTTCTACTTCTCTCTGCACAATTTCTCTGTCCCCTTCCTCCCCATTGCAGACCAGCTTTCTGGCAAGGTGGTCACCGGTTACTTGGGACTGTTTATTACCCATGCTATATAAAGAACAGAGTCTCAAAGGAAGGGTTGATGGCAGAGATGCTCCAAAGCAGATCTGCTAAAGATGTTAAAATCTTAAATCTCTTCTTTGTGTTCTCAACAGGTCTCCCCTTTGATACCCTTCCTCCATCACTAAAAAAAAAAATCCAAATCCAATTTTTGACGGGGAGACCTTCTTTCTAGGTCTCTTTGTTCTTTGCCTCCCTGATTCTATGAAACACCAAAACACATCTACACCCTGAACTAATACAAACACCATCACCCAAAACTGTCTCAGCTTTTCCCCAGAATTCTACCCCAGTATCTTTTCATCTTCCTGTAATCTCCCTCATTTTTCATCCAACTAACATTTTACTTACTGATTTTTTTATCTACACCTGATACCACATGCAGGATATATCATGGGGTGTGGAGTAAAGAATCACTAAGCCTGGGTCTCACTCAATAAGGCCTCAAAATAAACTTCTAATAATCTCTCGGAATTATACCTGTAGTCTTTGAGACATACTTACAACCTCATTTATCAAAAAACTTTATAGCCCATTACCAGATACCTGTATCTGTATATCACAAATTATTTTTAAATAAAAACCCAAATAATTTTTTATAAATAACAATCACTACATCATAACTTATGTATTAAGATATTTCTTATAATATTAAATTTTAGTTTTAGGTTTTTAAAACATATTTTGAGGAAATAAAGAAAGGGAAGGAAGGAGGGAAGGGCCTTGCTCAACCTCTGAAAGGCCAGCTTGGATTTTATCCCCACACATTCACACGTGTCTTAATGAAGTTAGTGGATGCAGAGAGGTAAGGAAGAAATAACAAGTGAGTGGACAGTATGGGGAGACTGGCCAGAGAGGTAGAGAGGAGGGAGATTTCTTGCAACTGAGAGGCTCAGGGGCTTCCTACGTGGCACTAGTGGTAAAGAACCCACCTGCCAGTGCAGGAGATGCAGGGGGCATGGGTCCAGTCCCTGAGTTGGGCAGATCCCCTGGAAGGAGGGCTTGGCAACCCACTCCAGTATTCTTGCCTGGAGAATCCCACGGACAGAGAAGCCTGGTGGGCTGCAGTCCATGGGGTTGCCAAGAGTTGGACGTGACTGACACAACTTGGCACGCATGCAGGAGAAAGTCAGAGGAAGACATGGTAGTTAAGTTGGTTTTAGGATATATTTTGTGTGAGATGAGTGATATGAACATCAGAGAAAGGGATGAAGATGGAAAAGCATGGGGAAAGTGTGGAAAGAAGAGGGGAAAGTATGGGAAGGAAAGAAAGTCATTTCACAGGTTTAATAAACAAAACATGTGATGTTTGGCAGAAACAAACACAATTCTGTAAAACAGTTATCCTTCAGTTAAATAAATGGTATGGGGAGGGAGATGGCAGACGGGTCAGGATGGAGGACATGTGTACACCTGTGGCGGATTCACGTTGATGTATGGCAAAACCAATACAATATTGTAAAGTAATTAGCCTCCAATTAAAATAAATAAATTTAAAATAAATAAATAAAATAGAAAATAAATTTAAATTTTGAAAAGAAGCAAAACATGATAATCTGTCAACAGCAGATAGAGCAGCATCTCTATAACCCTCTACTGTCTCATGTATTCCACAAGTTGCAATTCTAGAGATCTATATTGGGGAGACTAAGCAAAACTCTCAAGTGAGTAATATATTAAGTCTGTATCAGTGATGAGAAACTCTGTTGACTGCCCTGTGTGACTGAGAAGGGAGGGAATAAGCAGAGATTAAGCAGGTGAGTCTTGCTAAGGTGGGGTGAGCAACCATGAACAGAGACCCACTGTGTGGTTTCTGTCTTAGTGGTGAATGGATGGAACTTGAGCCACTCCAGTCATGACACACAAAGGGAAGAATACGATAAAATACCCATCTTTTCCCTATATTATTATTTTGCCCAGAGCCATCCCGGAAAAAAAGGAAATGACAAAGGGAACTGAGGTTCTAAAGTGCCCAAATAAAAGATCCACAAAGGCACAGGCTTTGTCTAATTTGTTTCTACTTTATCCCAGAGCACCCAAATATTTGTGAAGTGTGTGAACAAATGCCTACTCTGTGATGATCCCTGTGGCTTGGAGAAGCTCATTTATGTCTCACATATAAACATAGATGAGGAAATTCAGGTGCAGAGACAATAAGAGTCTTGCCCAAGGTCATCTAGCCAGGGGATTGCAGTGCCAGAATTCAAATCCTAGTGTAACTGACTGACCCACCATGAAAGACTTCTTCATTAGACAGGAAACCAGACCGTGACTGCAGCACACAGTAATGTCAGTTTGGCACAGCTCTTTCTAATGATAGCATCATTCAGAGGGAAACTGGAGGAACCGGTTTTAAGGAAGGGTGAGAAGGTACGGAATATTAAGTGAATCTGAGCCATCAGGTGGACTGCATTATTTAATGGTCTCAAATTTGATTTGCCTCTCCTTTAGTTAGGACCAGAATTAGTGAAAACACAAATAAAAGTTTTGCTTTTGTTTTGTTGTTTTAATCTCTGCTTCTCTCTTTGGTTTAGAATTCTGTAGCAGAAAAACAGACATAGTCCTTCATTAAACAAATGGCCTCAAAATCTTTTCAAAAAATACCAGGTGATTTCTTAGTTTCAGAAATCTTGATCTGCTGCTAATAAAATTCTGTGAAGGCTGAAATAAGCAATTACTCAGAAATATTTTGGTGCTTCTTTGGCAGACTTAAACTGAATTGTTTCTATATCTAACCATTTCTATTAATCATCAGAAGTTCAAAGACATTTATTTTATTGAAGAATGAAAAGATAAGATGAATAAGTGAGAGGAAATATATCTTAAATAGTGCCATTCATTTTGTATCCATTACTAATGAAATTTGGCAGGTGGCATTATGCATTCAGGCTAAGTCAGTTTCTGAATGTTTCTACTGAATACCAGAGTGATGTGGAGCAACAGAGACCAAACTGACCGCCAGCCTCATACTCGCCAGTAAAGAACGGAAATGAGTCAACTATTTTTCACCCACACTCTTGAAACCAAACCTGAAAGGGGAAAAGTTTAATACAAAATACAACTTCATCTTATTTATTACCCTGTTCACATCCGCAAGAACAGTGCCTGACATGAATATTTATGGCATAGGTGCTTAATAAATGGAAATACTGTCCCTGGGCAGTGTTTGCACTTGTTCCTGGTATTTTGGGGAAGTATTCATTGGTTCTTACTGGATAGGGTCTCTGCAAGTAGGATATAAACTATGATTGAGACAGAGTCTCTTTTATATTGGTTTTGGAGCAGAATCTGACAGCCCTTGCTTCAGGAAACACTTTTAAACTATCAGTGTATCAGTTGTTGAATGAATGAATAGGTGAATTTTTTCTATTGTTCCCTCAAGCTCCATATAGGGTATGCAGGAACGTAAGAACAAGGGAACAGTGTGGATGACCCACACAGCTCTTGAGTTTCCTGAGACTGCAGACAGACAGATTCAAGAGCCATTTAGATATCTAACAGACATCTTGAGCTAATAGGTCTAAAGTGGCACATTTCATTTTCTCCGCTGTAAACTGGTCTCCCCAATCTTCTCTCAGTAGCTGCTCAAGGCAAAATCCTAGAAAGGATAGATGATTTCTCTCTTTTCCTCATACCCTTTATCTAAACTCTCAGCAAGTAAACTCTGCTCCCAAAATGTATCCTGTTTGTCCTTATGCTGTTTGATCTTCACCCAGTTATGCACCAGGTAATTTTTCAGTTGTAGAAGCAATGACCATTTTAATTATGAATATCATTTCACTCCTTTGCTTATAATTTCCAATGGCTTCCTGTTGTACCTAGAATAAAAGTCAAATCTATGGTGATTTCTAGGCCATGTGTACTCAGGAGCTCTCACTATCTCTCTGACCTCATCCTCCACCACACTGCCTCTGTCAGGCTGGCTTGCTTTCTTCTGTTTGAAGATTCTCATTGCAAAGACTATCCAGCTGCTATTTCTGTGTGTGGAATATTCTTCCTCCAAATCTTTATGTGGTTGATTCCTTCTTATCGTTTATATTTTAGCCCCCAAAGTCTCCTTATCTAGGATGACTTCCCTGAATAATTTTGCTTCCCCATGAAACTCACATGCCAGGTTTTTCTAGCGTGTCACCCTACTTTATTATCTCCATAGAACTTAATACTATCTGAATGAATATATATGCTTGATTATTTTGATAAAAGGAAGGATCTTATTAGTCTTGTTCTTCATCATATTGCCTAGACCTTAACAAATGTTTACTGAATAAATGAATGTTTTCTGCAAGTCTCTGAGCAGTATTTGTACTTATTTGTGGTACTTTTGTGGAGAGTTCATTGGTCCTTATTTGATAGGGTCTTTGCAAGTAGGAAGGAGAAGGCAATGGCACCCCACTCCAGTCTCCAGTACTCTTGCCTGGAAAATCCCATGGATGGAGGAGACTGGTAGGCTGCAGTCCATGGGGTCACAGAGTCAGACATGACTGAAGTGACTTAGCAGTAGCAGTTGCAAGTAGGATACAGGCTTTTTAGGTGGCTCAGTGTAAAGAATCCACCTGCAATGCAGGAGATGAAAATTCAATCCCTGGGTTGAGAACACCCCTTGGAAAGAAAATGGCAACCCACTCAGTTATTCTTGCCTAGGAAATCCCATGGCCTGGTGGGCTACAGTCCATGGGGCCACAAAAGAGTTGGACACTGTTTAGTGACTAAATAACAACAATTGCAAGTAGGATAGAAACCATCATTAAGACAGTCTGTTTATATTGGTTTTGGAGCAGAATCTGGCAGCCTTCAATTCAGGAAACACTTTAAAACCGCCAGTGTATCACAGAGCCGATTCTGACACATGTATATCTAAAATGTTTCCTCAATTCTGTATGCATATCATTCAACTTTTTTAAATATTACCCACATCTGACATGTCCATTATGGCTAAATGATTCTTTTAACCATACATTTGCCACTGTTTCTTTGCCTTGCCCCCTCATTTTATTTATATTGAAAACTTGCTAAATGTAAGAGATCTGGTGTCAGTTAACCAAGTGCTTCTTCAAGTAGCTAAGTTCTCATCAGAAAGCCAACTTTCCAGAGTAGTTCAGAGGTGTTGTTTAGAATGATCCCACCTTCCTGAGCCAACATATCCTGTTGTGACACCCTGAGGCTACTTGCCCTGGAGTGCCACCAAATGACACTCTATCCCAGTCACCACTAAATGTGAACCTGATCTTCAAACTCTAAGAATACAGCCTGCATCGACACAAGGAGAGGCTGGATTTTCTTTAAAATGATTTAAAATGGTTTTTAGTTTATTATAATAACCAAACCTTCATATTTAAAATAATTGCATTAACTGCCATCGCAAACAAAGCTGCATTTATATTTTTAAGTTCATTTTTTATAGTATTTACCATTTGCCCCTCGGCTCATCTACTTGTACTCAGATCACAACACAATTCTTATAGGGTTGTGTTTTTTTAATTTCTCTGTTGGAGAGAAGGGTAAGAATCCAACTTGATAAGACAAATTCTAGAGAAGAAAATTAATGTATATCTTTAAGAGAGATATAGATAAACAAAGTAAGTAATATTTTTAAAAGACCAAACCTTTTCAAATATCAATCTTCAATTTTTTTTTTTTTTTTTTTAACAGAGATTTTTGTTACTTTTTAATCAGAAATTACAGTGAAAACTAAATTTCCACTTTCACATTAAATGAAGACAGTGATTGTAACACTAAAACCAAACAGATTTCTGATAGTTATTATTCAAGACTGATACTTTTGGGGTACTTTTCTGTCAGAAAAACAGGAATGTACCTATATAAAGGCTAAAAATAGACCATCTTTTAAAAATTAATTAATTAACTTGGCTGCACCGGGTCTTAGTCGTGGCATGCGAGAACTCCAATCTTCATTGTAGCATATGGGATCTAATTCCCTGACCAGGGATTGAACCTAAATCCCCTACATTAGGAGTGCAGAGGCTAGCCTCTGGACCACCAGGGAAATCCCAAAATTGGCCATCTTTTTGGACAAAAAAAAGTGATCATTCACGAAAGACTATAGTATACACAAACTAGTGATACAAATCTAATAGAATTTGTCAAAATTAGTCACATCTAATAAGACATCTGCTGTGTCCTTGTATAAAATATCACAGGAAGAAAAAGATTTTATCAGATTTGTTCACAGACGACCTAAGACAGCATAAACAGTATTTCCTGACACGTAAGGAAACATATTTTCTTGAACCTTTTCAGTTCAAGATTTTCACTCAATAAAATAGCTGAGGATCTGAAACTGAGAAGTATTTGAATACAAACAACTTGTGAAACACCCAGGATATTACTGAACTTACACCCAACTTGCCCACTTGGTACAGACACTTCTCCCTACAGGAGCCTGTAGAGTCTTCAGTATGCTTCCTGTTGCCTTAACACAGGCAAACATGTTCTGGGTAGCAATTTAACGTCCCTATTAGTAAAAGAGGTTGCTAGCCCCCATGGACTGTAGGATGGGGATATCCTCGGTGTTCTTTATTTTGATGTTTGGAATTAGTGATGCAACATTCTAGAGCAAGATGCTCAGGACCTGCTGTGCCCAGAGGACTGATAAAACAAAAAAAACTCTAGTTATTCTTTGATTTGATACAGATACAGTCTTCAAAAACAAAATTAGTAATAATATAAAAGCAACATTACATGTGATATCATATAAAAAATAACGATTTGTATTATTCATTTTCCAATTATGTTCAAATGCTGAGTTTTTCGATAACTCCCTAATATGAGGAGCAAATGGACACTAACACAGAGATTATCTATTAACTGTGATAATTAAGTATTAATGCCAAATATTTCAAGTTATCAGAGGAGTTTTAAATGGGACTTGCCTAAAGACGTCCCTTATTACTTAGCATTAAAAATATCCAAATATGGAAGACACTGTAGCAGACTTCAAGAACTTTTAAATCTATTTTAGAAAAACAAAATAAATAGATGTAAAGTCACCTAAACCCAATGACAAATTAGTGGTATCAGCATTAATTTTGAAAGAGCAAACATAGTAAAGGAAGTCAATTCGTTTTCGAATTTAAATATATGAAGGGAACTTGTCAATATCTATCACAATTAATATTTCTAAAAAGTTAAAACTGCAACAGTGCATCTGGGAATTTGTCCTCTTGAAATACATCCATCTGGCTACAAAGATATATGTAAAAATAAAACTGTTGATTGCTATAAATGTTTATTTCTGAAAAGGATGGAAACAAATGTCTGATGATAGGGTACTGAATACACAAAATAAATTACTATATCCATTTAATTGTAAAGTACATGTAACTGTTATTGTTTAGTCACTAAGTCATATCTGACTCTTTTGTTTCCCTGTGGACTATAGTGGCAGGGCTCCTCTGTCCATGGAATTTCCCAGCCAAGAAAACAAGTGCTTTGCCATTTCCTTCTCCAGGGGATCTTCCCCACCCTGGTATCAAACTTGCATCTCTGGGATCTCCTGCATTGACAGGCAGATTCTTTTATCACTCAGCCATGGAGGACTGGAGTAGTATGTAGTTATTCTTTTTAATTAGTTAGAATTGTAACTTTAGTTTATGAAGTAATTTTTGAGATATATTAAGTGAATAAGTCATCAAACTGCTTCAGTTCAGGGCTCTGTCATGCCTGACTCTTTGTGACCCCAAGGACTGCAGCATGCCAGGCTTCCCTGTCACTTACCAACTCCTAGAGCTTTCTCAAACTCATGTCCATTGAGTAAGTCGGTGATGCCATCCAACCATCTCATCCTCTCGTCCCCTTCTCCTCCTGCCTTCAATCTTTCCTGGCATCAGGGTTTTTTCCAGTGAATTAGTTCTTCACATCAGGTGGCCAAAATATTGGAGCATCAGCTTCAGCATCAGTCCTTCCAGTGAATATTCAGGACCAATTTCCTTTAGGATTGACTGGTTTGATCTCCTTGCTATCCAAAGGACAGCAAGAGTCTTCTCCAACAGCATAGTTCAAAACCATCACTCTTTGGCACTCAGCTCTGCTTATGGTCCAACTCTCACATACATACGTGACTATCTGAGAAACCGTAACTTTGACTATGCAGACCTTTGTTTGCAAAGTAATGTCTCTGGCTTTCTACTACACTGTCTAGGTTTGTCATAGCTTTTCTTCCAAGGAGCAAGCGTCTTTTATTTCATGGCTGCAGTCACCATTGGCAGTGATTTTGGAGCCCAAGAAGATAAAGTGTGTCACTAATTCCATTGTTTCCCCATCTATTTGCCATGAAGTGATGGGACTGGATGCCATGATCTTAGTTTTCTGAATGTTGAGTTTCAAGCCAGATTTTTACTCTCCTCTTTCGCTTTCATCAAGAGGCTCTTTAGTTCCTCTTCACAGTAAGCCATAAGGGTGGTGTCATCTGCTTATCTGAGGTTATTGATATGTTTCCCTGCAATCTTGATTCCAGTTTGTGCTTCATCCAGTCCAACATTTTGCATGATGTACTCTGCATAGAAGTTAAACAAGCAGGTTGACAATATACAGTCTTAACACATTCCTTTCCCAATTTGGAACCAGTCCGTTGTTCCATGTCTGGTTCTAACTGTTGATTCTTGACCTGCATGCAGGTTTCACAGGAGGCAGGAGAGGTGGTCTGGCATTACATCTCTTGAAGAATTTTCCACAGTTTGTTGTGATCCACACAGTTAAAGGCTTTAGTGTAGTCAATGAAGCAGAAGTAGATGTTTTTCTGGAACTCTTTTGCTTTTTCTATGATCTAGTGGATGTTGGCGATTTGATCTCTGGTTCCTCTGCCTTTTCTAAATCCAGCTTGAACACTGGGAGTTCTTAGTTCACATACTATTAATGCCTAGCTTGGAAACTTTTGAGCATTACTTTGCTAGCATGTGAAATGAGTGCAATTGTGTAAACATCCTTTGGCATTGCCCTTCTTTGGGATTGGAATGAAAACTGACCTTTTCCAATCCTGTGGCCACTGCTGAGTTTTCCAAATATGCTGGCATATTGAGTGCAGCATTTTTACAGTGTCATCTTTAAGGATATGAAATAGCTCAGCTGGAATTCCATCACCTCCACTAGCTTTGTTTGTAGTGATGCTTCCTAAGGCCCACTTGACTTCACACTCCAAGATGTCTGGCTCTAGGTGAGTGATCACACCATCATGGTTATCTGGGTCATTAAGATCTTTTTGTATAGTTCTTTCTGTATATTCTTGCCACATCTTCTTAGTATCTTCTGCTAGGTACTGTTAGATATTTGTTTAGCTTCTGCTAGGTATCTGTTAGGTCCATAATGTCTCTGTTCTTTATTGTGCCCAACTTTGCATGTATTGTTCCCTTGGTATCTCAAATTTTCTTGAAGAGAGCTTAGTCTTTCCCATTCTATTGTTTTCCTCTATTTCTTTGCATTGTTCACTTAGGAAGACTTCCTGATTGAACACCCTAAAATAAATTTCACTCAATCACAGTGTATGATCCTTTTAACGTGTTATTAAATTCAGTTTGCTAATATTTTGTTGAGGATTTTCATATCTATGTCCATCAGGGATATTGGTGTGTAATTTTCTTGTGGTGTCCTTGTCTGGTTTTGGTAAGAGGGTAACGCTAGTCTCATAAAAGGAGTTTGAAAGTGATCCCTCCTCTCTTTCCTTTTTGGAATAGTTTGAGAAAGATTGATAATCATTATTCCTTAAATGTTTGATAGATCTTACTGGTGAATCCATCTGGCCCTGGACTTTTCTTGGTTGGGAGGGATTTTGATTACTGATTCAATCTTTTTACAAGTAAGCATTCTGTTCAGATTTTCTGTTCATGATTCATCTTGGTATGTTGCATGTTTCTAGGAACTTATTCATTTCTTCTAGGTTATTTAGCTTGTTGATATATAATTATTCATAGCAGTCTCTTATAATTCTTTGTATTTCTGTGGTATCAGTGGTAACATCTCTTTCAGTTTTGGTTTTATTTATTTGAGTCATCCGTCCCTTTTATTTGGTGATTTAGTTAAAGTTTGTCAATTTTGTTTATCCTTCCAAAAGCCAACTCTTAATTTCATTGATCTTTTCTGTTGTCTTTTATCTCTATTTCTGGTCTGATCGTTGTTATTTCCTTCTTTCTACTAACCTTGGGTTTGTTTGTTCTCTGGCATATTTTAATATCATTAATTGTGATCTTGTTTTAAGTGTAGTTTCCTTTCCCAATTTTCACTATTTTGACACTAATATTTCACCAAGCTATTGTAAAATTTAAATGGCAGTAAAATATTCTATTCCAATGTACTATGTTTTCTTAACAACCCTTTATTTATTTTTTTCATCAATGCTATGGTAAACATTTGTTTATGAAGCTTTTTAAAAATCTGATTTGTTTCTTAAGATCAGCTTCTAGAATTTCAAAGTCAAATACTGTGAAAAATTTAAATAATCTGGAAACACAAAGCTGAATTGCTTTCAATCATGTTCTTAAATTTGTATACCCACAGATGTGCATGGGAAATTCATACACTTTTCACAGAGATGTAGGCCCATTTCACACTAATTCTAAAATAAGTTATTTTGAGGAAACAAAAAATGACATTTAGTATTAAATGCTTTGTTAATGCTTGATATTACTATCAAATTAACTTCAAGTATATAGTTCTAGAATTTCATTCTAATACACTGCTGCTATATGTTTTCAAAGAAGCTTTAAATCTATTTTAGAAGATTCAGAAAATTGATTAATGTCATACTTATATTTGCCTTTTATCACAATAAATTACATTATATCTATTACACATATATTCATATTATAGAACTTAGAGCATAATGTTTATTAACTATATCTGTTTTTAATTGTCATATCTTTGCTTTGCCCATGTGGTTAAAACTATGGTTTACCTGGTATTGCCTTTATTGTGTAATACAACCCTCAGTTACATTGTTCCACAGAGAAAATTGACTGTATTGAAATGATTTTCCATTATGGTCATCTCCATAAGGACTTTGTATGAAAGTATAGCTTTCTTAAAAATTTTGAACAACTGTATATGGCCTTAACCCACTTTACCCTTGTAGTCACTTCAATAGTTACTGAGTCCTTTCACCATGAAAGCGTAGTTCCAGGGCCTGATAGACGTATATGGAGATTCATTGATCTAATGTGGAGACGAACAAGGAGCTGGAAACAGGATGTCCCAGGTGGCGCTAACGCTAAAGGACTCATATGCCAAGGCAGGAGAGCGAAGAACCATAGGTTCGAACCCTGGGTCAGAAAGATCCCCATGAGAAGGAAATGGCAACCCACTCCAGTATTCGTGCCTGGAGAATCTCATGAACAGAGGAGCCTTTAGCGCTATAGTCTATAGGGTCACCTAGAGTCAGACGTGACTGAAGCAACTTAGCACACGTGCATGGGAGCATAGAAGGCCCACTTGAGCTTACCAAGAGATGAAATGTTATTTGAGCTAACATTTGAAGAATTAGATGTCAGAGAATAATGAGGAAACATTACATTCTGTGGGAAGAACATATGTGAAGACACAGAGTCATTTTTTTTTAAGTGTGATACATTCTAGAATCTACAGGAAATATTAGTAAAATCAGAGTTGAGCTTGGGAAGGTGGGAATAAACGCAAAGAAGGAGTGTGCAGAGGCTACATGGTGAAGCGCATGCTACTGTTGTGAAAGGAGTTTAGATTTTATTCTGGAGATAAAGGGAAACGTGAAGAAATCTGCCATGAGAAAAATTTCATGTTATACTCTTAACATGGAGATAGAGAGAGCCTAGAAAGGGGGGGCACTTGAGAAGTTTTTATATGAGGCCAGACAAACATTAGCATCTTCACTGAAAGTAAAAGTGAAAGTGAAAGTCACTCAGTCGTGTCCGACTCTTTGCGACCCCATGGACTATACAGTCCATGGAATTCCCCAGGCCAGAATACTGGAGTGGATAGCCTTTCCCTTCTCCAGGGGATCTTCCCAACCCAGGGATCGAACCCAGGTCTCCAGCGTTGCAGACAGATTCTTTACAAGCTGAGCCACAAGGGAAGCCCCAGGGTAGTGAAATTGGAAGGAAAAATAAGATAATAAAATACTGTATTTTATGAGAAAGATGGTATAAGTAATAAGACATACGAATTGACTGAATATGGACGATGTTACCTAGAACAAATTCTGTAAAAATTATCTCAGATAGATTATTCAGGAAGATCTCATTAATTCATTAAAATTGAAGGAAAAGGTCAAGATGGTTTCTCAAGTCAGAATTGTAGAATACTTGTCTGTAAAAGATATTTTAATGTATTTACATACAAAAGACTTACCAGTCACACTTTGCCAGTATTAGAAACAGAATAAAGGCCATTTTTACAGAAACAAAAATTCAGGGGAAATTTTGCTCTACCAGACAATATTATTTCTAAATTTGAGATGTTATATAAGTTGGTGAGGGCTGGGCTATCAAAACAAAGCACCACACATAGGGTGCTTTGAACAACAAAAATTTATTTTCTTACTCATTTAGAGATCAGCCTGTTGGCAGTGTTGATTTCCTCTGAGACTTCTCTCTTTGGCTTATATATGCCCACGTTCTCCCTGTAGCTTTACACAATCTTGTGTGTGTGTGTGTGTGTTTGTCCTAATCTCTTGTTCTTTTAAGGACCACAGTTATATTAAATTAGGGCCCTTTGCCTCATTTTACCTTAATTATGTCTCTGTGTCCCCTGGTTGTCTCTGTGGTTGTCTTCAAATACAACCACATTCTGAGATACTGACAGTTAGGATTTCACTATATGAATTTCAAGGGATAAAACTGAGCCCATAACAGATATGGTGGCAATGGTCTCAAATGGTATTTTCATTCTTACACAATTGAGAATGAATGTCATATGAAGAAGATTACATAAATTAAGAAAATTTTTAGCAAAATATTTTTTTCACTTTAAACTCCTAAGTTCACTTTCATTCCCAGTTATTAAATGAGAGCATATCTTCTCAATACTACTGTGATTTTTTTATTTATAAGAAAGCCCTAATTAAAACAAAAAAGAAATTGTGAGGGCATTCCACTACATTTCAACATTGTTTATCAAAATTGGTCAAGTTAATTTGTGTACTCGACTTTTATTTGTCAGAGAAACTGGATTATTATCTTAAGCCAATTGGAAAAGTTTTTGTAGTTTTTGTTCAGATGGATTCACATCCAAAATTTTCAAGAAGCTGAGACTTTAAAAATCAAGATTTATAAAGGCTGAAAATGATCACTAGTCAGATAATGTGGCTGTATTATGCAAAACAGCTAAAATTCACTTACACTAAATGAAATTTCAATTTGGACTTTAAGATTGGAAAGGACTGGTATCAAGTACTATGCTTTAATAGGTTTTGGAAGTCCTATTTAACCATTTTCTTTTTAAAATTAATGTATTTATTTTAATTGAAGGCTAATTACTTTAAAATATTGTAGTGGTTTTTGCCATACATTGACATGAATTAGCCATGGGTGTACTTCCATGCTGAAATACAACATACCATACAGTAGAAAATTATAGTTTCCTAAAAACCTTCTGTGAGATTTTTTTAAGACAAAACCATCTCTATGGATACTTACACAAAATAGATGATGAGACATTCCAAGCAAAGAGCATGATCTAATAGTGCTTATCACAGCACTATGCCAAACCAAGAATTGCAGGTCCTATTCCTACCTTCTCCATTTCCTCTCTGCAATCTGCAGTTTAACTGCTTTTTAGTTTAGTTCTCCCTTTGTAAGAAAACTGTGCAAAAGACTTGCTATTTGTTACACATTTTGCTAGCAATGGGTCAGGGGGAGGAAGGGAATGAGTTGGAGTTCTGAGATTCTTGGAAGCGTATCTCATTGTAAAATATTATTATAGTCCTGCAAAATCAGAAATTACTCAGTTGCCAGAATATCACCACAACAGCAGACAATAACAATGAAAAGACCTAGATGAGGATATATGGAGCCAAAAAGTAATATTTATTGTATTCCTACTCTGAGTTACATAGCATGTTGCATTATTTGTATGCTCTACAAATAGAATTTGTAAATTAAAAAAATAATTTTATTTTAGTCTTAAAAAAAAGCTTAGGAAACTAAGGCTGTGAGGGAGGTTAAATAATTTTCCCAGCTTACTCTGACCAGCCTAGAACGGAATTAGTATTTTAAAATCAGTCTAACACCCAAACCATGCACACATTCCCACAACATGCCACAGAGGCCAAGATGGTCGTTACTGCTGGACAAATGTGGTCAAAACAATCGAGAGCCATGGGAGTCATATTTGTCTGGATTAAATGACCCAATTTACAAAACACTTATAACCTTAATATAACTTTATTACAACTTTACTATATAGTGGAAAATAGGATTTCAAAAGAAAAGAAGAAGGAGAAGAACAAGGACCTGAAACTAGTTCCAGCAAAGAGGCCAAGTGAGCAATTAAAAATAAACCTTTCATGATTTGCTCCTTCAGGGAAGTAATGCTTTTCAATCCTGCTTAACCCAAAGTAATCTGAGTTATTTGAAGTATTATAACCACTGGTGACAAATCAGAGTTTATTATGTCCTTTCACAAGCAAAGATTTCACAAAAACAGGAAGTGCATATGAAAAGGGACCAGGTTATCCATGTTACAATATGCGACTTTCTGTTATATCTGAAGGGGGTTGCCTTCTGTACCTCATGAGTGTTGAACGTTCCACCCTCCACAATCTAGACTAGGAAATCTTTTCTCCATTCTGGCTGGGAAACCAGGATATTGTCAATCCTCATGGGCACCCAAACACAAGTGAAGTCATAAAGCCAGAGAGAAATTTGCACACCATTCAGGCCAATACTTTACACGTGAGAGCCATTCTTTAGACACACCTGTGGTTAATAACAGAATCCCCCATAAGAAAGCTCAAGATTTCAGAAATTCAACTATTCCTCCCAAATAAATGCATAGTTTCATTGTAAAGTAGGGCATCGTTACCTAAAGATAACAGCATCTGCAGAAATACTTACTTAGCAACTAAATCACAAGGTCTTCCTTAGAGCTTCCTTTAGGCTAGAAATAGTCCCTGCTTAGCCAGCTGGCCTGAAAAACTAGCAACAAACATAAAAACCAAAAGAACTGCAGAACTCATTCTATCTCCACAACTACTAATAAGAGTATTTGTAGCACTTTTTTGAGACTGAGGATCATAACACTAATGGAAGAAATGCCTGGATTTTCCTCCTTTGTGGCATGTGTTTATACCTGTGAATACCTACCTTGCTAGTTAACCTAATGGTATTAAATAAAACATTTTTTATTCAATTTTTTCTTAATCTTAAGGCTGGCATTATTTGCAAAGACCATGACAGTGATGACTTATTCCGAGGCCTCAGCTCTGCCATCCAGTGAGCCTGGAGAAGACGACAGACACTGCAGTGTGTCTGTTGCAGGGAGCTCCCAGGGGAGCATGAATTATCCTGATTTCCAGGTGGCCTCGGGGGTCTTAAAAGAGGATACCTTCACTGTCTTGGTACTAAAAACACAGTTTTACAATCAATTGCTGAGAAGGCAGTGGCACCCCACTCCAGTACTCTTGCCTGGAAAATCCCATGGACGGAGGAGCCTGGTGGGCTGCAGTCCATGGGGTCGTTGAGGGTTGGACACGACTGAGCGACTTCACTTTCACTTTTCACTTTCATGCGTTGGGGAAGGAAATGGCAACCCACTCCAGTGTTCTTGCCTGGAGAATCCCAGGGACGGGGAGCCTGGTGGGCTGCCATCTATGGGGTCACACAGAGTCAGACACGACTGAAGCAACTTAGCAGCAGCAGCATTGCTGTTATAATTTTGTCGTGTTTTTTTCCTAATTTATCTTATTTGCCAAGGAAGCAAATATTTTCATATTAATGCTATCCTGATTATAAGGTGAAAAATAAACTTATGTCATATTTATAATAACAAGCAGTATTTTACGTTTGCACATGGCCCATCAAAGGAGATATTAATTCTGTAACAAATTATCTGTAAAAAACAGTGGTACTTCCCATTTACTTTGACCTAAGTAGAGGCAGAAAGACCCATCTAACAAAGCTTGATTGAATCATTTATATCATCATATTTTCATGGAGCACTAATTATATGATATTGTCATGGATGCTGAATACAAAGGAAGATCTATGAAATAAAACCAGTGCTTCCATGGAGTCTAGTCTGATTAAAGTTAATAAACACATACTTAAAAAGCAGGACATGTCAGTATAGGAAAAGTACACTGCACATCAAACAACTTGTTGTTCAGTTGCTAAGTCATGCTAGAATTTTTGCAGTCCCATGAAACACTGCAGTCCTTCACGATCTCCCAGAGACTGCTCAAAACTCATGTCCATCGAGTCAGTGATGCCTTGCAACCGTCTCATTCTCTGTTCTCCCCTTCTCTTGCCCTCAATCTTTCCCAGCAGCAGGGTCTTTTCCAAAGAGTCAGCTCTTTGCATCAGGTGGCAAAAGTATTGGAGATTCAGCTTCAACATCAGTCCTTCCAGTGAATATTCAGGGTTGATTTCCTTTAGGACTGACTGGCTCAATCTCCTTGTTGTCTAAGGGACAACTTAGTATTAGGAATTATATGAGAAAGAATCCTCTGCTCAGTGCAAGAATCTACAAACTATAGGCCATAGACCAAAGTCACCTGCTACATGTTTTTATATGGTTCATAAGCTAAGACTGCTTTCTGTATTTTTAAATGATTGAACAAAATTCAAAGGAAGAACAATGCATCATGACTCTTGGTAATTTCTGTGTCCATAGTTCTGTTGGAAAACAGCTACACTCATTCCTTGACATTTTGTCTATGTATGCTTTCATGATACAACAGCAGAGTTGAATGGTTGCTACAGAGATTGGCCCAGAAACCCTGGAATATTTATTAATACTATCTGGCACTTCACAGAAAAAAATAATTGTCAATCCCTGGCCTGAATGACCTGTGTTTCAAATCAGATCTTAAAGAATAAAGTAGAATTGGTACTGGCAGAATGTTGTGTGTGTGGGGGGGGTGATTTTTCAAGGAAAAAATGAGCAAGACATAGCATGAAGACAATACATGGCTTTTTCAAAAGGCAGTGATTAAATACCTGGGCTGCCAGGTAGAGAGCTTAGGAAGAAGATTAACAGGAAATTCACTAAAAAGACATGTCAGGCGGGCTTGAGGGTGAGGGGAAAGAAGTGTTTCTCCCCACTTCTTCCCTTCAACTACTTCCATTTTCCTGTAAAAATAAAAACCAATGAAAATGTTTTATAAACAAGCAGGACAGGGAGGCCTGGCGTGCTGCGATTCATGGGGTCGCAAAGAGTCGGACACGACTGAGCGACTGAACTGAACGTCAATGGAGAAGGCAATGACACCCCACTCCAGTACTCTTGCCTGGAGGATCCCATGGACAGAGGAGCCTGGTGGGCTGCAATCCATGGGGTCTCGAAGAGTCAGACAGGACTGAGCAACTTCACTTTCACTTTTCATTTTCATGCATTGGAGAAGGAAATGGCAACCCACTCCAGTGTTCTTGCCTGGAGACTCCCAGGGACGGGAGAGCCTGGTGGGCTGCCATCTATGGGGTCGCATAGTCAGACACGACTGAAGTGACTTAGCAGCAGTGGCAGCAGCATAGTCAAAGGAAAGTTTTTCAGATGATTGATTTGGTAACAGTGTGTAGGATGACTAGGAGGTTGGTGGAAAGAGGAGGCAAAAAGAGAAGGGAGACTGAAAACGAAGATTTAGATAGGATGCCCTTAGACAGTTCTGTCAGTAAAGAGGGAAGACAGAGAACTGAATGCTGTCTCTTTGGTACATGTACTCAGAGATCTGCATAGAGGGCACAATATATACTGCTTGGATAAATGCACAAATGGATTAAAGAAAAGAAGGATGGAGAGGTAGACAGGGGAGGAAAAAAAACTTTGATTTTGTCAGTTAATTGAGTGAAGTAACGAACGAACACATGAACCAAGCTGAGTTAAGCTTTAGCATGTAGAGTTTTAGGGAACAAAGAGGCATTCACAATAAAATATCCAGCCGCAACGGGGACCATGAGATGCTGCTCTGGAGCATGATCAGGATGGAGACACAGATCAGCAGCAATCCAGCTCCTCCTTCAAAGAGTCTGACAGTCCCTACAAGCTTCTCATGAATAATTAGGAGGAGCTTATTATGCATGTATTTATTTTAGATATGCAGCTCCCTAAACCTTCCAGAGAAAGTGGTAAAGACAGGACCTTGCACTGTGTCTAGCAGTTTACAGGGTGTGTCAAAGGTAACTGTATTAACAACAATCATTAGTCTCAGAGATTCCACACCCATGTCATTACTTCCATCAATAGCAAAGAGAAACAGAGAGAGAGAGAGACGGAGATATAAGGACACCATTCTGTTATTTGCAAGAAGATACTTTCTTCTGGAAAATTATGATTCAGACTAGATGAATGGTGGAAAATACCAGCTTAATTTTTTTCTCTCACCCAGATATCTTTTAAATAAATCTGGGAAACAGGTTTCTAAAAGTGTGCTTATAAATGGTCTGTATTTATTTGCAAAGCTGCCCTGGAACCCTTCCCTGATCGTGCCCATTTCCAGCAATTATCATTTTAAACTATGTTTTAAAAACTAAGTGACTTCAGGAACACAGAAAAGGGCACATAACAATTTCACAGTGTGACACACTTTCTATGAGCTGCACCAATGCCAGAGGATTGCAATAAATAAAGTGGCTTTTACTTAGCTGATTTATTCAAAGATATCCACATAGAACACCTACAAAAGTCATAAGCAGTTTTCCATTTCCTGATGAACATTGACCTTTCTTGAAATACATGCTTGGTCATGCAATCTGGAGAAGTATCTGTCTGCATTTATAAGCATCATTATCAGAACAATGGAATGCAGGGAATGAAAAATATCTCCACTAGGGATTTATGTTCATTAAGAACTCAAAAAAACACGGTATCTGCTCCTGCTACAAGATAATATTGGGCTTGCAAAGCAAAACAAAAATTTTAACACAAAGTTTAAAGATATTTATACTATTGGCTGTTGTGATATTTACTGAACTGGGCCATGAAAAAAACTAAAACCCAGATGACTTCCTATAAAGTGACCCAAAGTCCAGAATTTCAAGACCCTATTAGATACAAAGAATTTAGATTTGTGCCATCAAGCAAGAGAAAAGATACTAAAGATCAGATTACAAAGGAAGGAAGGGAGGAACAGGTCCTGCCAGTTCTGGCAATTCATTCTGCCCACATACACATCTCACACTAAGTTTTCTATTTTCAATTGAGGTATAAAATGCCTCAGATTGTACTCTCTGGCAGTCTGTCCTGTTAGGAATAGCACTGCGAACCTAAAGGATGGCAATGAAAACCTAAAATGTTTTTCTAGGTCTTTATCTACAAAATAGTCCCCCAATAATAATTTCACCCTTTGCACCCCGGTCACATAACTGAGGGCTTTTCTGTTAGCCTTATGGCTGTGACAGTGAAATATATGGGAGCCTATTGAAGCTCATAGCAGTTCAGGGTAGGGGCTAACCAGTATGCCTCTTCCTGTTTTAGGGTTCTCATCACTGCCAATAATAATAATACCCTGACTTTAAATAGTAGCTGTCCTCCAAAGAGCACAGATTATTCTCATATATATTGCTTTATTCATGTTCACTACTTTCCTACATAAGGCAATAGTAGTAAGGAACCCGCCTTCCAGTGCAAGAGACATAAGAGACACGGGTTCAATCCCTGGATCAGAAAGATCCTTTGGAGCGGGGCATGGCAACCCATTCCAGTATTCTCACCTGAAGAATCCCATGGACAGAGGAACCTGGCAAGCTACAGTCCATGGGGTCACAAAGAGGTGGACATGACTGAGACGACTTAGCAGGCACTTTCCCATATACAAAGGAAAATAAGGATTTGTCAATTGCCCCAGTAGAAGAATCGAGAGACAGTAAGTTAACAGATAACCAAAAAAATGATGCCAGAATATGCATGATCCTTTAACCTACATTTCTGTTTGAAAATTCTCATCTTTTATATGCTAAGTTATAATTATGCAAAACTTATCTCCAGTGGGTGGTGGTTTTTCCTTGGTTATAGGTTCCCCACCGCATATCAGAAGTAGATTGTTCCTATGAAACTTTTTGTAAGCCAAAATGGAGTAAGCAAAGAAGAAACTATCTTAAGCTACATCTTGCTAACAGATGAACAAAATAAATGAAGATAAAGCACAGAGGCTCAAAGACAGAGTTCAAAACTATGGCAGCTGGGATTTGAGATGCTGATTCTAATTCCCTAGAGAAGGAGCTTGACAAGACCATGCTTCATTGCTTTGGGTGTGCGCTCTCTATGTAATGGCCACAAAGCAAACTGAGTGCCATTTTCACCTTGCCTATTCTGTAAAAGCAAAACAGATATTAATGTAGGTTTGCATAAAAGTAAAGCGGTATAATGCAAACTTTTGAAAAGCAAGGGTAGCTATATTTGGGAAAAGCCTAGAGAATTAAAGATAATTCTTGATTGCAAATTTGAACATAAATAATCTTTGTTGAGCTATCACAAGCCAAATCTTTCCAACATTGTCATTCTAAACTCAGATTTTCTAGTGTAAGAAATAACATTTGGCTGTGAAAGGATTAAGTATTCACATCTAGGTATTCTTCTATGTCCAGTGGCTTTCACTGTTTTTCCAATTTTTGTGACTGAGTCAACTTTGAAAAAGTGAAAGGAGATCCCTGATTTTCTTAAACCCTGAGCATGTTCTTCCAGAGCAAGCATGAGATATAGAGTCATATTAATTGTTAATTTGCTATTTCACAGGTCAAAAAACACTGTTTAGGCATGATAAGCTGTCTACAGACAGACACCGAGGCATCAAAATGGAAACAAAAAAGCAGGCAAGAGGTGCTGCCCAGAAAAGAGAAAGGGGGCTGGTGGGTCCTTGCAGCAAGTATGAGAAGAGAGAAGAGTGTCAGAGGCTTGTCATGTGACTATGAAGTGAACAGGACGCAATGCATATGGGAATAGCCAAAATAAAAAGGCCTGTTTAAAAAGAAAAGACTGTGACCAATGGGTTTCACTTCCAAAGAGATCCTATATGAGAAGTCTCTGACAAACACTAATTTTGTTTCTGATTCCTATGATAGACATTGTGCTGAGCACTTTTCCATGCATCACCTCATTTGAGTCTTACTACTCTCAATGTAGGAGTTGCTCTGCATGGTTTAGAGATAAGAAACTGGGTTGAGATGTCACCTCACTTGCCATGGGTCCCACGCTGTTAATGAGTAGAGTCAAAAGTGAAAGTGAAAGTCACTCAGTCGTGTCCGACTCTTTGTGACCCCAGAGACTATACAGTCCTTGGAATTCTCCAGGCCAGAATACTGGAGTGGGTAGCCTTTCCCTTCTCCAGGGGGATCTTCCCAACCCAGGGATCGAACCCAGGGTAGAGTCAGAACAAGACTCCAAGCTTTGCTCTGAACCACGTTGCCATGCTGACTGATTTTGAAGCAATGCTGTGCTGTGCTCATTTGCGTCAGTCATGTCTGACTTTTTGTGACCCCATGAACTGTAGCCTGCCAGGCTCCTCTGTCTGTGGGGTTCTCCAGGTAAGACTACTGGAATGGGTTGCCATTTCCTCCCTACAGGGGGTCTTCCCGACCTAGGGATTGAATCCATGTTTCCTGCGAAGAGTCTCCTGCAATGCAGGCAAATTCTTTACCACTGAGCCTCCTATTGGGAGACTTTGAGGCAGTAGATTAAACCTGTGAGAAAAACTAACAAGGACTTTTTCTCAAGGATTTTCTTTCACACAGTTCCTCTGTGCTTCTCTTTTTCTCTTGAACTAAAACACTCCAATGCTATGGGAGGAGTGGGTCAGAGACGCATAGACATATTATCCCTATTACTCATGTCTCAAGAGCCTGAAGCGTAACTCTGTCCATGCAATCATGAGCAGAGGCGTAATTAAGAATTTCGAGTACCTGAGTGAGTGCCAAGATTTATACTCCACCCCGCTTAACCATTCTTTATTCCAGTTATAGAATCAAATATCATCTTCATATATATACCAAAGCCCAGTAAGTCACAAGCATTTATGGATACCTGTCATGTGCAAATCTATACAGTAGAAACTGAGGCCAGTACCGCACCCTGTCTGGTGGTGTCCCTGCAGGATTCAACTGTCCTTACCCTAGTTTTAGATCATTTTGCCATCAGTGAAGAAATATGGTCTATTCACATCAGTCCCCAACCAGCCAACAGAGGAACAAACTGCTGTCAAAACCTAACTCCATCAATCAAGTCTTCAGTTCAGTTTAGTCACTCAGTCGTGTCCAACTCTCTGCGACCCCATGAATCGCAGCACACCAGGCCTCCCTGTCCATCACCAACTCCCGGAGTTCACTCAGACTCACGTTCATCTAGTCCGTGAAGCCATCCAGCCGTCTCATTCTCAGTCGTCCCCTTCTCCTCCTGCCCCCAATCCCTCCCAGCATCAGAGTCTTTTCCAGTGAGTCAACTCTTCGCATGAGGTGGCCAAAGGACTGGAGTTTCAGCTTTAGCATCAGTCCTTCCAAAGAAATCCCAGGGTTGATCTCCTTCAGAATGGACTGGCTGGATCTCCGTGCAGTCCAAGGGACTCTCAAGAGTCTTCTCCAACACCACAGTTCAAAAGCATCAATTCTTCGGCGCTCAGCCTTCTTCACAGTCCAACTCTCACATCCATACATGACTACTGGGAAAACCATAGCTTTGTCTTCAACAATCTCTAAATTGTTTAAGCACAGCATTCAAAGCCACTCACAGCCTCCTTTTCTTCCCCTACCTCTGCTCTCAGTCTTCTCTTCTCACACCTTACTCTAACATCATCCACATGGAGTCACTTTCTGGTCCATAAATACATCATATTCTTTCATGATCTGGGTCTTTGAAAATGCTGTTCTTTTATCCCTGGGTGCTTTTTCTCTCGGAATCAGTAGGTAACTTCTCTTAGCATATTTTTTGAAGTCCAGCTCGGAAGTTCCCCTCTGTAGAAATCTTTGTCTGTTTTCTATACTGCCTTCTCCCTCTGTGTTCTTGTGGAAGTGTACAATGCTTCTATTCTAGCATCCATTGTGTTACACATAGAATTTCTTCACTTGACTGTCTCCCCACCTGATCTGTGATTTCCAGCACCTAGAGCACAACCCAACTACGTAGTAAATAACAGATGGTGACTGGATGATCTGTGAGTCAATGAAGAAATGGAACTCTGACCATACGCTTATCCTCAAATATCTCACAGTTTTGAGATTTGTAAGTTTATGCATGTACTTTGGCATTTCTGACATAGTTATTCTCCCTGAATTCAAATGGAAGCTGTAGAGGTTGATTTTTTACCCAAAAGGAAAAAAAATTCTATTTGAGATTAGTGGGACTGTAGAATTGGCAAGCTCAAAGGACGCAGCTCAGGAACCACAAAAATGTGGAGGAATAGGAAGGAAGTGAGTAAGAAGGGCAGCACACTAACCAGGCAGCTGTTATCATCACAGATACCAACAATAGCATGATTTACATGAAGCTGCTTCATGCTCAGTGCTTTGGCTAATTTTCCTCTCTGGTGGAAGTTGCTTCATGCTCAATTCTTTGGCTGATTTTCCTCTCTGGTGACAGAACTTGGCTTCTTGGCCCTTGACAGTAGCAGGGCCTCCTCCTTCTGAGTCATTTGTTGTAGGTTCTCTCTGGCATCATTCCTCTACCGAGAATGTATTTCCTGTTCCTATTCATCAACGTTGTTTTCTTGATAAACTCTGCAGCGATTGCCATTACGTTGTGGAAGTACCCTTTGCCCTTAGAAATTTCACGCTGTGGCTAATGAGCATTTTTGTCTAAAATGTTTTCATCTTACAGTCTCTGATTTATTCTCAAAGCATTATCTTATAAATGTAAGAAATGACAATAAAGAAAGGGGTAAAAAAATACTTTTAAGAGCACAAACATTTGAAATATTACCTGTTTGTGTTAGCTGAATTTAACAAAGACTTTAACACTGTAAGTGAACAGAATTTACTGGGGAAAATTGAGTAATGGAAACATTTTATCAAGGGCATCTCAATAATCCATTCAACCAGCATATGCCTAACACTGTGCTATATACAAGTAATAATGTCAATAAACAGAAATTTCCTAAATTCTAGTGTTTCATAATCTACAGGAAAGGTTCTAATTATAATGTAAAGTGAGAAGAGGAAGAATAGAGATTGTCCATGTAATGGATATAAATCTCATCTTAACAAACTCGTACAAGAATTACATTTATTATTTTCTATAATTAAACTTGATTTTTTTTTAAACACCAAGCCCTCATCTTCCAGGCCAGCAGAAAATGTGATCTTGATAATTCTTAATTCTTTATCCTGTATCCTCTTACCAGCTTCTTTGGAATGGGAAGGAAAAGAAGTTGGAGTCTTGCCCCTCGACTACAGAACTCCTCAGCTCAGGGGCCTTTGACCACCTGTGTGTCCTGCAGGACAAACAAGAAGTTTTTACATGGCTTTCTCTGCCCCCAGACTCCCAGGCAGCCAGCCGCAAGGAAAGAGGCAGAATTATGCATTGCTTCATAAGACTGACTTTGGCGTCACTTGAACCCACATCCTAGGCATGCCCTGCCTGTGTGACCTCAAGCAGAATGTTTTCAATTTCCTAAACTTCAGATTTTCATCTGCAGAGTATATATATATATATATATATATATATATATATAAAATATTTATATTTATAATATATATTTATATGTGTATAAATATATATTTATATTTATAACATATTATATATATTTATATAAAATCTACCTGACAGTGTTGCTATAAGGGCAAAATGAGATAATTTAAAATGTTAGGAAAAATACCTGGTATCTTATAAGAATTCAGTTAATTGCTCTCCTTTTCATAATCATTGCTTCTGTTATGATTACTGACTCCATCATGCTCCAGATACCAAATCTTCTTTATCCATTCCTGTGTCAATGGACATTTACATTGCTTCAACGTCCTGGCTATTGTGAACAGTGCTGCAGTGAATGTTAGGTCGCATGTATCTTTTCAAATACATTATGGTTGTGTCCAGATACACGCACAGGAGTGAGATTGCTAGATCATACAGTAGCTCTATTTTTAGCCTTTTAAGGAACTTCCATGCTGTTCTCTATATTGACTGTACCAATTTACATTCCCACCAGCAGTGTAAAAATTCCCTTTTCTCCACACCCTCTCCAGCATTTATTGTTTGTAGATTTTTAGATGATGGTCATTCTGATTGGTGTGAGGTGATACCTAATTGTAATTTTAGTCAGCATTTCTCTAATAATGAGTAATGTTGAGCATCTTTTTGTGTGTGTGTGGTGTTTTTTTGGGGGGCGGGGTTTTGGCTATCTATACATCCTTTTTGGAGAAGAGTGAAATTAGATCTTCTGCCCATTTTTTGATTGGGTTTTTTTTTTTTAATATATTTATACATATATTGAGCCACATGAGCTGTTTATACATTTTGGAGACTAATCCCTTGTCAGTCACTTCGTTTGCAGATATGTTCTACCATTCTGTGGGTTTTCTTTTCATTTTGTTTATGGTTCCTTTTGCTATTCAGAATCTTTTTTTAAGTTTAATTAGATACCATTTGTTTGCCTTTATTTTTATTTTCATTACTCTAGGAAGTGGGTCAAAAAGATCTTGTTGAGATTTTTGTCAGAGAGTGTTCTGCCTATATTTTCCTCTAGGATTTTTATCATATGCAGCCTTACATTTAGATCTTCAACCCATTTTAAATTTATTTTTGTAAATAGTTTTAGGGAGTGTTGTAATTTCATTTTTTTTTACATTTAGTTGTCCAGTTTTCCTAGGTTCACTAACTGAAGAGACTGTCTTTTCTCCACTGTATAGTCTTGCCCTCTTTGTTCTAGATAGCTGACCACAGTGCGTGGGTTTAATCTCTGGACTTTCTGTTCTGTCTCACTGATCTATAGCCCTACATTCTTAGGTGAGGTCCTTGGGGAAGCCTGTTACTTTGTTTCAAAAAAACAAAAAACAAAAAGTACCAGCTCATTGCTTGGAAGAAAAACCTGAACTCAATAAAAGAACTATAATGCAAGTGCTTTGGAATGGAAAGTTAAGATTTAATCATGAAAATGAGGGAATTTTTAAGAAGAGTTTTCAGAAATTGTGTTTTAAGAAAATATTTCTTTTCACAAACTAGATTTCAGCCATATTATAACTATTAACGAGTGCATGTTTATATCTGGAGCATTGTCTGTCTCATTCTCTGAGTATTTGAAATGCAAAGCAAGCAGAAAGCATTTCTAACCTGCCTTTTGAGAAATCTGTATGCAGTTCAGGAAGCAACAGTTAGAACTGGACACGGAACAACAGACTGGTTCCAAAGATGGTAAGAAGGTCTTACAGGCCCAATTCTTCCTCTACCTCATATTAATACTACAGAGAGGAAACAGACTGAGTAAAGCCAGTAGACACTCACCTGGATAGCTGCATGTAAATGAAACAGTACTCAAAGTAGAAAAATCTGTTAAGTTATGGTGCTTCAGGGTCTTTTATGGCTCCTAAGGCAATATCATAGCTTTGCAGATAGGTGTAGACTTTTCCCTGAAGATAGTAGGTCTCATTGTCAAACATCTTGAATGAGCTCCAATATGAGGCAAGAAATGAGGACTTAGGACCTTAGATTGAGGTGAATGACACCTTCACTTTGGGCCTAGGGATTTAGAAAGGGCTCAGAGTGATGGATATGCCAGGACATTCCTGGTGAGACATCAAGTCAGCCTAAAGCTGGACCGATTAGAAAGTCTGAAGTCCTGTCTACACTAAAAGTAACCATTTCTATAGAAATAGTAAATGACTGTCTTTACCATACTTTCTCTCCATAATGCCCAAACCTTAGACCCAGCAATCCCACTGCTGGGCATACACACTGAGGAAATCAGAATTGAAAGAGACACATGTACCCCAATGTTCATTGCAGCACTGTTTATAATAGCCAGGACATGGAAACAACCTAGATGTACATCAGCAGATGAATGGATAAGAAAGCTGTGGTACATATACACAATGGAGTATTACTCAGCCCTTAAAAGAATACATTTGACTCAGTTCTAATGAGATGGATGAAACTGGAGCCGATTATACAGAGTGAAGTGAGCCAGAAAGAAAAACACCAATACAGTATACTGACACACATATATGGAATTTAGAAAGATAGTAATGATGACCCTGTATGTGAGCAAAAGAGACACAGAGGTATAGAATGGACTTTTGGACTCTGAGGGAGAGGGAGAGGGTGGGATGATTTGGGAGAATGGCATTGAAATAGGTATAGTATCATATAAGAAACGAAGTGCCAGTCTATGTTCAATACAGGATAGAGGATGCTTGGGGCTGGTGCACGGGATGATCCAGGGAGATGATATGGGGTAGAAGGTGGGAGCAGGCTTCGACATTAGGAGATCGTGTACAACTGTGGCTGATTCATGTCAATGTATGGCAAAACAAATACAGTATTGTAACGTAGAATAAAGCATTTAAAAAATTTAAAAATAAAAATAAAAATGCATGAAATGAAAAAAAATAGAAAAGAAATTTGATCATATTTCTAAAAAAAAAAAAAAAGCTCTAGTTAACATTTTAACCTGCTCTTGGTTATGTTGTAGAGAGTTATCAGGGATCTGTCTCATTTTTCAGAGGGAGGAGAGTGAGGGTCAGGCTGTGTGAGATTAAAAGGCAGCAGTATCTATGGCCATACCACCTTCAACACACCTGACTGCTAATCTCAGAAGCTAAGCAGGGTCCGGCCGGTTAGTGCTTGGATGGGAGATGACAGCAGTTATAGTTGTGGTTATTTCGGACAAAGTTGCTGAGCCTATATGTTTAGGGGTCTCAGGAGCAGAGCCAGTGGCTGAGACAGCAGTGTAATTCTGAGCAGAGGTGAAGTGAGACCCAGGAAAACTCTCAGAAGTCTTACTTCCAGTGACCAGAATGGTGGAGGTTCAAGCTATATGAATTGGACAATTAAAAGAAAACACTATCTTATTTTCTAGTCACTTACTATGAAAATCTTGAACATTGAGTTGTAGCCATTAATCAACTGATCACTAACTACTTTTCCAATTTATAAAGGATTTTTTCCTGAAAATATAAAACTAACGCATTTCTAACCTGCCTTTCGAGAAATCTGTATGCAGGTCAGGAAGCAACAGTTAGAACTGGACATGGAACAACAGACTGGTTCCAAATAGGAAAAGGAGTACGTCAAGGCTATATATTGTCACCCTGCTTATTTAACTTCTATGCAGAGTATATCATGAGAAATGCTGGGCTGGAAGAAACACAAACTGGAATCAAGATTGCTGGGAGAAATATCAATAACCTCAGATATACAGATGACACCACCCTTATGGCAGAAAGTGAAGAGGAGCTAAAAAGCCTCTTGATGAAAGTGAAAGAGGAGAGTGAAAAAGTTGGCTTAAAACTCAACATTCAGAAAACGAAGATCATGGCATCCGGTCCCATCACTTCATGGGAAATAGATGGGGAAACAGTAGAAACAGTGTCAGACTTTATTTTGGGAGGCTCCAAAATCACTGCAGAGGGTGACTGCAGCCATGAAATTAGAAGACGCTTACTCCTTGGAAGAAAAGTTATGACCAACCTAGATAGCATATTCAAAAGCAGAGACATTACTTTGCCAACAAAGGTCCATCTAGTCAAGGCTATGGTTTTTCCTATGGTCATGTATGGATGTGAGAGTTGGACTGTGAAGAAGGCTGAGCACCAAAGAATTGATGCTTTTGAACTGTGGTGCTGGAGAAGACTCTTGAGAATCCATTCTGAAGGAGATCAACCCTGAGATTTCTTTGGAAGGAATGATGCTGAAGCTGAAACTCCAGTACTTTGGCCACCTCATGCAAAGAGTTGACTCATTGGAAAAGACTCTGATGCTGGGAGGGATTAGGGGCAGGAGAAGGGGACGACCGAGGATGAGATGGCTGGATGGCATCATGGACTCGATAGACGTGAGTCTGAATGAACTCCGAGAGATGGTGATGAACAGGGAGGCCTGGTGTGCTACGATTCCTGGGGTCGCAGAGAGTCGGACACAACTGAGCGACTGAACTGAACTGAACGCATTCCTATAAGAAAAATCAGCATAATCCAAAATGTAAACTCTCAAAGATAAATATATTTTTCAATTTAAAAAATCACTATCTTTGTAAATAACAGTTAATGTGTATGGCAGATAAATACTGACATGGACACATGGAAAGAATGTAAATGGCTGGAAGCTTCATAGAGGCCGTTAGTAAGAAGTTACCTAAAATTAGCTATTTTTCCAATGCCAAGAACATATTAATGAGAGAGAGAGGAAGTCATATTCTTGGCTTTTTAAAGATGCATTTGGCTTCTCTCTTTAAAGACTACTGCCCTGAAATTAAAGCATTAACGCTTGAAAAAAAGTGTGCTTTCAAAAATGCAGAACATCATTTTTCAGTTAATTATTTATAACAGCTTAAAAGAGTTTGATTTCCATAGCCAAGTTAATTTAAGAACCAGATTGAGAAAAAAAGAAAAAAAAAAAAACAAGCTTTGTCTCCCTGCTCTAAAAAAAAGATACGTCTGTTACTTTTGAAAAAGTTTAGGTTTTAATTGATAATATTTAATTATTTAAAATACTTAAATTTAGAAACTACTGTTTAACAAAATGCTTGACATTTTACTTATTCACTTCTAACATTTGTAAAGTTGACAACCTAACTAGACGCATCTTTGTATTTGTGTGGTCTTTTTATTTTGCTTGAATTCTTAAATAAGTAAAGATTGGTTTCTGCAAAATGTATGTCAAGAGAAGGGTGCCCCCTTCTATAAAGTCTTTGAGAGTAAAAGCATTCATTTGACTCTCATACCTTGGCACTTGTCTATAGTTCCTCCCATGGGTATACTGTATACTCAGGACAAACTTAAATATTTTTAATGAAAATGGTAGTATATAAAATAAAATAAGAAAGCAATTTCAGTGGAGTGATTAATCTAATTTTCTGATATACATCCCTGTTCCTCAAAGAAAAGATAACACAGACATCATTAAAAGCTATTGAATCTTTCAAATGAGCTTTTAAATCATTCTCTAAGTAATACAAGCTCTCAACATTTTGAAAATGGTAATGCCTTGTGTGAAGTGGTGAATAGTGACACTTCTGCTTCTCGTAAAGTGGAAAAATAACTGTTTGAATTATAAGTCTTTAAGATCTTAATATATTTTTCTTTTGAGAATGAGCATCACCTTCTTGCTTTCATTCACAATTACAGTCCAGGGCTGCTCCTTATTAATATTTACTTGCTTATTTTTTTATGGAGCATACAAACACATGTCTGATTGGCACTGTTTAGCCCTGGACATATGCAGGGCTCTGCCAGCACTACAACAAATGCCAGGGGGACGTCACCCCCCAAGAGTGTCAGCACTTCAATCTCTTCTGTCTCTTCTATCTAGAAGGGAAAGTGAGCAACCTATAGGCACTACTTAAAATAATAATTACTTTAAAAATCTATTATTTGGTCTTCAAAAACTGCATAGAAACTATATATGCCTCCTAATATGGAATTTATAAAAATGCTCCTTTATCACTTCTTAAAAATATATCTTTTCAAAGCACAATTGTATCCTAAATAGAAACCACTGGGGAAGGAATAGCAACAAATGCCAGCCAAGAAAACTTTGGTGCATAAAAATGAAGTGTGTTAAGACTACAGACTTTTCTATTATTAATGAAATGGAGTTCCCAGAGACCAGATTAATAGTAAAGTCATGAATTAAATAGTGACTTAAAGGCAAGAGTTCCTAGTTCCCTGGCACATGACACCTTCTTACTAAAGTTTATTCAGTGGGGAATGATGAAATGGTACTATTGCTTCAAAGAAATACATTCAAAATGTAGAAAAATTATTTCAATATCAAGATAATTAGGGTGAACAACATCAAGTATCTGTTGGAGGTATTTTAACAGCTTGTACTAGCCACATGCCTTCCTTGGCTCACACATAAGGACTTTTCTGTGATGTACATCTTTCTTACACCAAAATGAAAATCAAACCCATAAACTTTATGTAGTTTATCTTGTCTGAACTTGCTGCACTAGAGATGAATTTTGTAACTGTGATAACATTGTAAATATTGATACTGAAAGGAGGTGTCAGAACGTAGAAGCAGGACCAATGCACAGCCCCTGTGATAACTCTTGCAACTACTCCCATAACAGTCACTTTGAAAAGCTCACAATGAAGGTAAAACAGTTCTTCCTATTCCTCCATAACAGAAAGGGAAAAGGACTTAACCTTTAATGAAGTTCATTTTCACAGCCCATCAAGCTTCACTTAAGTATTTGGGAAAAATATGTCTTATTCTTTTATAATTCCTCAGTGCCTATCATGATACTTCTATTTAATTAGAAGCTTATTGAAAAGAATAAATGAAATAAGTAGATGTCTATTCTTTATTAGCTATTATGAAGATAAACACAGTAGCAAAGAGTCAATGAGTAATCCTCCAGGACTGTGACCAATGGCAACAAGGTACAACTTATTTTATTCCCTTGGAGCCTACATTTACAAATGAAGTGAGCACTACTCAGTGTACCACAAGAAGCAAGGAAAATAAAGGTTATACCAGCAAATTATATCATTTTGGAATCATTTAATAATTACTCCTAAAAGTTTTAGACTATGTTTCAAAGAAGTTTGACAGGGTTTTGTAATTCAATTAAGATGTGTAGAATAGAATTATTTATTGAGGAAGGACAATGTCACCTTTAAATAGTAACAGAAAACAGGTTTTGTTGGCAACTTGTCAAGAAACAAAAAGCATTGGGAGTTCCACCCAGGACAGGTATAGTTAATGTTGGAGTAAATTTTAAAAAAATTAATAACTCACTGACTCATCAATTGATCACCATATGAAAGGATATTTATTTTCAGGGATATCCAAGTGTTTTCTCACTATTTTCACTGATACTTCTGCCAAGGTGTCACTTCAGACTTTGGCACTTTTTTCAGGCTATTAGATTTATTAACGGAGAACGCGATGGCACCCCACTCCACTACTCTTGCCTAGAAAATCCCATGGACAGAAGAGCCTGGTAGGCTGCAGTCCATGGGGTCACGAAGAGTCGGACACGACTGAGCAACTTCATTTTCACTTTTCACTTTCATGCATTGGAGAAGGAAATGGCAACCCACTCCAGTGTTCTTGCCTGGAGAATCTTAAGGATGGGGGATTGCTGGTGGGGTGCTGTTTATAGGGTTGCACAGAGTCGGACACGATTGAAGTGACTTAGCAGCAGCAGCAGCAGATATCTTAAACATAAAACCTCTTTCCTAAATATGCAAAACCACACTTCCACACCTACCTGTCATCCCCACCTGTTCCAACACATACATACACTTGAGGAAATCAATAATAAATGTTGTTATTATAAAGATATTGACAGCAAACAGACTGCACATTTAAAAGTATAATGGGAAGGGGTTTTATTTGCCGAGAGATTATTCCTAAAGAAATGGATGAGCATATATATTAGAACCACAAAACATTATTGAGAAGCCAGGGCTGTCAGCTGCCAGTCACTGACATAGACTCTGAGGAATACTGGAAAGAAGTTTTTCGAGGCTGAAAGGAGGACAGTGTGTCACTACAGGCTTTCCTGAGAGGACTGAAGACTTTCTGTGGAGGGACCTAGCCAGCCTGAGGGTAGAAGGTAGATCTATGGCAGAAAATAGGAGTTAGCTGGCATGGCAACTTTGAAAGAAGCCTCAATACAAGGGGAAAAGTCATTCATTCGCAAAAAATGAATGCTTAGTAGACAGCTTTCAACTTCCCTTGGCAGAGGGATTTGGCTATGGATTTGACAGATGACCCTGGAAATAACGGGATTCTGCTCTCAGGGGATTCTAACAAATATTCATTGATCAGCAACAACTATGTGTCAAGAATTATTCTAAGCACCAGGGATTAGAGCATGATTAAGCCCTGGACTCTGTCCTGCAAAATGTTATGCTCTGGAAAGAGAAGCAGGCCCATAAACAGATCATTAAAACATAACATAAAAAGTACAGTAAAGGAAAGTATGAATTCCTTAAGGGCATAGGCTAAATCGCATTCTCCTTTTTAAACCAGCACCTACCCAAATGCCTTGCACATAGTGAGAGTGAATAAATGTTGACTGAATGAAAGGTACAGGGCTTGTATTAGAGGTAAGCTTGGACGGACTAGCTCTGCTCTCTGTTAAGTCTTCAGCAAACTTATTAGAAATGTTTGCAGTTCACAGGTGTCATTTTACTTTTCCATTTATACTGTTTTTCATTGTTTATTACCCCGGATTTCCTTTTATTGCCCATATGCCAGTGACACACTCCATCCACCCTGTGTAGACTACCTTCTTTCTATTCTCAGTTAAGACTTGTCTCATTTCTTGGGCCCCTACTTTTGTAACATATATGTGTCATATGATGAATATGTTTTCATTCAATATGTAAAATATTTTAGATGATAAAGAAGACATATTGAACCATGGGGAGGAAAATGGTCTACTCAAATGCAGTGGAACAATTAACTATCAATTTGGGATGAAAGTAAACTTATCTTCTTCACACCTTGTATTATAATAATTTCAGATTGAGTTAAGGTTTTAAAATAGATGGCTGATTCGTGTCAATGTATGGCAAAACAAATACAGTATTGTAATTTTAAAAAAATAAAATTAAAAAAAGAAGCAAAAAATAAAATTAAATTAAAAAAAAAGAAAATGAAATGATAATAAATATGTAAGAAGAAAATTACTACTATTTAAGTTCACCTTGAGAAAGGAAAATTTCAATTCAGAGAAAAGTCACTATAAACAAGGATGAAAAATAAAAGGCAATGAGAAAAAATTTTCAATATTAGACAAAGTGTTACCATCCATTGTGAAACAAAGAAGAGGGCATTGTAACTAAACTTGGACAGTGTCTGGGAAAATAGTGCTTCCCATAATATAAATAAATCCACAGGTGCATACAGTTTCTCTCAGATGTTATAGTTTAGTAATGAATAGAAAACATAAGGTAAAATTATAGCAGTACTAGCCGGTGAATGGAGAAGGCAATGGTGACCCACTCCGGTACTCTTGCCTGGAAAATCCCATGAACGGAGGAGCCTCCTAGGCTACAGTCCATGGGGTCGCGAAGAGTCAGACACAACTGAGGGAATTCAATTTCATTTTCACTTTCATGCATTGGAGAAGGAAATGGCAACCCACCCCAGTGTTCTTGCCTGGAGAATCCCAGGGACAGGGGAGCCTGGTGGGCTGCCATCTATGGGGTTGCACGGAGTCGGCCACGACAGAAGTGACTTAGCAGCAGCAGCAGCAGCAGCCAGCAAATAGTCTGATACACATCTTTTTGAAGAACTCTTAAAAATCAATAAGAAAAAGCAAACGTCTCCAGAGTAACTAAGTAAAAGGCATGAATAAGCAACTCACAAAAGTACAAGAGGGCAATAAACATATTTTAAAAGCTTGCTTTCTTTTAATCTTTTTCCCCCATCCCTCAGAGTCATGTCAGTACACCAGCCCTGAGCACGCTGTCCTGAGAGTTGCTGAAAGAATGACAAGTCCAATTTGGGATGAAATGCAGGAGAATTGGCACTCATATAATTTTTGTCAATACAAATTACGTCAGCTTTTCTATGAAGTAGATACTTGCGCTGCAAATAAAAGATGGCCATGATATTGACACAAAGAAACAAGATTAGGGAAGAATGGCTATTTGATGATATGGGAAAAAAATTATTATTAATTTGTTAATTATTGATATTGAGATTGTGGTTTGTTTTGCAGAAGAGTCTTATCTTTTAGTGGTAAATGAACTAAAAGCCTCTTGATGAAAGTGAAAGAGGAGAGTGAAAAAGTTGGCTTAAAGCTCAACATTCAAAATACAAAGATCATGCCATCTGGTCCCATCACTTCATGGGAAATAGATGGGGAAACAGTGGAAACAGTGTCAGACTTTATTTTAGGGGCTTTAAATTCACTGCAGATGGTGACTGCGGCCATGAAATTAAAAGACGCTTACTCCTTGGAAGAAAAGTTATGACCAACCTAGATAGCACATTCAAAAGCAGAGACATTACTTTGCAGACTAAGGTTCGTCTAGTCAAGGCTATGGTTTGTCCAGAGGTCATGTATGGATGTGAAACTTGGACTGTGAAGAAAGCTGAGCACCAAAGAATTGATGCTTTTGAACTGTGGTGTTGGAAAAGACTCTTGAGAGTCCCTTGGACTGTAAGGAGATCCAACCAGTCCATTCTCAAGGAGATCAGCCCTGGGATTTTTTGGAAGGAATGATGCTGAAGCTGAAACTCCAGTACTTTGGCTACCTCATGCGAAGAGTTGACTCATTGGAAAAGACTCTGATGCTGGGAAGGATTGGGGGCAGGAGGAGAAGGGGATGACAGAGGATGAGATGGCTGGATGGTCAATGGACAAGAGTCTGAGTGAACTCCGAGAGTTGGTGATGGACAGGGAGGCCTGACGTGCTGCCATTTATGGGGTCGCAAAGAGTCAGACAAGACTGAGGGACTGAACTGAACTGAACTGAATTGAAGTGTTTATTGATGAAATGATAGGCCATTTGGATTTGCTTTAAAAATAATTCAAGGCTGGAGGAATAGGAGAAGGCATAGATACAACAAGTTGATCATTGTTGATAGAAATGAGAATTCATTATACAACTTTTCTAATTTTTTATATGTCAAAAACATTTCATTGTAGAAAGTTTTTAAGCTGTTTATATACTACCATCCAAATTTTGTAAGATATAAGATCACATATGCATTATACATAGACAACAGAACAGATGGAAAGATACCAAAAGTTAGCAGTGTTTATCTTAGGGGCAGTCTTTGTTTTTATCACTGTTGCTTCCTTGTGTATTCTAAATAATTTATAATGAACATAAATTACCTTTATCACCAGTAAAATAATATTCTTTTTTTTTAAAAAGATGGATTTAAGGCAGACACCTTAATCTTGGAAAATAAGAGCCATGAAAGACAAATTAACATATTTTTCTAAGAGACACTTTTATCTTCAAACATTCACCATTTTTATGTGTGTTTTCTTTTTCCTTCACCCCACTTGCTTTCAATTCAAGAACATAAGGCATACTGTTCATTGGCTTAAATACACTTGTATTTCATAATTTATTTTCTATTCAATCTTTTTATTTTACCTATTTAGTACATCTCAATATTAGACCTTTATTTTAACTGCAATTGTACATTATAAACTAAATTCAACATTTTGCCCCATCAGAGTTTCATTTAAAACCAGTGGGAAGTTATTTATAATATAAACTATAAGCAAGATTGAAAAAATATGCCTTAAGATATTTCAATTATTCTGGCAGACACCATTGTAATGGGACTTGTGAGCAGTAATGTTCAGTTCAGTCTCTCATTCGTGTGCGACTCTTTGCGACCCCATAAATCGCAGCACGCCAGGCCTCCTTGTTCATCACTGACTCCAGGAGTTCACTCAGACTCACATCCATCAAGTCAGTGATGCCATCCAGCCATCTCATCCTTCTCCTCCTGCCCCCAATCCCTCCCAGCATCAGAGTCTTTTCCAATGAGTCAACTCTTCACGTGAGGTGGCCGAAGTACTGGAGTTTCAGCTTGAGCATCAGTCCTTCCAAAGAACACCCAGGGCTGATCTCCTTCAGAATGGACTGGTTGGATCGTCTTGCAGTCCAAGGGACTCTCAAGAATCTTCTCCAGCACCACAGTTCAAATTCATCAATTATTCAGTGCTCAGCTTTCTTCAACTCTCACATCCATACATGACCACAGGAAAAACCATAGATAGCCTTGACTAGACGACCTTTGTTGGCAAAGTAATGTCTCCGCTTTTGAATATGCTGTCTAGGTTGGTCATAACTTTTCTTCCAAGGAGTAAGCATCTTTTAATTTTAAGGCTGCAGTCACCCTCTACAGTGATTTTGGAGCCCCAAAAATAAAGTTTGACACTGTTTCCAATGTTTCCCCATCTATTTCCCATGAAATGACGGGAACAGATGCCAAGATCTTCATTTTCTGAATGTTGAGATTTAAGCCAACTTTTTCATTCTCCACTTTCACTTTCATCAAGAGGCTTTTAGTTCCTCTTCACTTTCTGCCATAAAGGTGGTATCATCTGCATATCTGAGGTTATTTATATTCCTCCGAGCAATCTAGATTCCAGCTGTGCTCTTTCCAGCCGAGCGTTTCTCATGATGTATTCTGCATAGAAGTTAAATAAGCAGGGTGACAATATACAGCCTTGACATACTCCTTTTCCTATTTGGAACCAGTCTGTTGTTCCATGTCCAGTTTTAACTGTTGCTTCCTGACCTGCATACAGGTTTCTCAGGAGTCAGGTCAGGTGGTCCGGTATTCCCATCTCTTTCAGAATTTTCCACAGTTGATTGTGATCCACACAGTCAAAGGCTTTGGCATAGACAATAAGGAAGAAATAGATGTTTTTCTGGAACTCTCTTGCTTTTTCCATGATCCAGCAGATGTTGGCAATTTGATCTCTGGTTCCTCTCCCTTTTCTAAAACCAGCTTGAACATCAGGAAGTTCACGGTTCATGTATTGCTGAAGCCTGGCTTGGAGAATTTTGAGCATTACTTTACTAGCATGTGAGATGAGTGCAATTGTGCGGTAGTCTGAGCATTCTTTGGCATTGCCTTTCTTTGGGACTGGAATGAAAACTGACCTTTTCCAGTCCTGTGGCCACTGCCGAGTTTTCCAAATTTGCTGGCATATTGAGTGCAGCACTTTCACAGCATTATCTTTCAGGATTTGAAATAGCTCAGCTGGAATCCCATCACCTCCACTAGCTTTGTTCTTAATGATGCTTTCTACGGCCCACTTGACTTCACATTCCAGGATGACTGGTGCTAGGTGAGTGATCACACCATCCTGATTTCTTGGTCATGAAGATCTCCTGTGTATTCTTGCTACCTCTTCTTAATATCTTTTGCTTCTGTTAGGTCCAAACCATTTCTGTCCTTTATCAAGCTCATCTTTTGCATGAAATGTTCCCTTGGTATCTCTAATTTTCTTGAAGAGATCTCTAGTCTTTCCCATTCTGTTCTTTTCCTCTATTTCTTTGCATTGATCACTGAGGAAGGCTTATCTTATCTCTCCTTGCTATTCTTCAGAATGCTGCATTCAGATGCTTATGTCTTTCCTTTTCGCCTTTGCTTTTCTCTTCTGTTCTTTTCACAGCTATTTGAAAGGCCTCCTCAGACAGCCATTTTGCTTTTTGGATTTCTTTTCCATGGGGGTGGTCTTGATCCTTGTCTCCTGTACAATGTCACAAACCTCCGTCCATAGTTCATCAGGCACTCTATCTATCAGATCTAGTCCCTTAAATCTATTTCTCACTTCCACTCTATAATCATAAGGTATTTGATTTAGGTCATACCTGAATGGTCTAGTAGTTTTCCCTGCTTGCTTCAATTTAAGTCT
The DNA here is from genome assembly GCA_917880005.1 of Nanger dama. Taxonomy (NCBI): domain Eukaryota; kingdom Metazoa; phylum Chordata; class Mammalia; order Artiodactyla; family Bovidae; genus Nanger; species Nanger dama. The sequence continues at coordinate 18,947,267 of CAKJTW010000008.1, read as the reverse complement.
GAATATGGCAATATGGAGTTCATGATCTGAGCCAATTAGTATCCCTCTATTACAATGAAAAACCATAGCTTTGACTAGACAGCCCTTTGTTGGTAAAGTAACGTCTCTGCTTTTTAATATGCTGTCTAGGTTGGTCATAACTTTCCTTCCAAAAAACATATGTCTTTTAGTTTCATTGCTGTTGTCACCATCTGCAGTGATTTTGGAGCCCCCAAAATAGTTTCTACTGTTGCTATTGTTTCCCCATCTATTTGCCATGAACTTATGGAACCAGAGGCCATGATCTTACTTTTCTGAATGTTGAGTTTTAAACCAGCTTTTTCACTCTCCTCTTTCACTTTCATCAAGAGGTTCTTTAGTTCTTCTTCACTTTCTGCCATAAGGGTGGTGTGATATGCGTATCTGAGGTTATTGATATTTCTCCTGGCAATCTTGATTCCAGCTTGTGTTTCATCCAGCCCAGCGTTGCTCATGATGTACTCTGCATATAAGTTAAATAAACAGGGTGATAAAATACAGCCTTGACGTACTCCTTTTCCTATTTGGAACCAGTCTGTTGTTCCGTTCCAGTTCTAACTGTTGCTTCCTGACCTGCATACAGATTTCTCAAGAGGCAGGTGAGGTGGTCTGATATTCCCATCTCTTTCAGAATTTTCCACATTTTGTTGTGATACACAGTCAAAGACTTTTGCACATTCAGTAAAGCAGAAATAGATGTTTTTCTGGAACTTTCTTCCTTTTTCAAGGACCCAACGGATATTGACAATTTGATCTCTGGTTCCTCTGCCTTTTCTAAAACCAGCTTGAACATCAGGAAGTTCACAGTTCACATATTGCTGAAGCCTGGCATGGAGAATTGTGAGCGTTACTTTACTAGCGTATGAGATGAGTGCAATTGTGAGGTAGTTTGAGCATTCTTCCCTGGTGGCTCAGAAGTTAAAGCATCTGCCTGGAATGCAGGAGACCTAGATTTGATCCCTGGGTCAGGAAGATCCCCTGGATAAGGAAATGGCAACCCACTCCAGTACTCTTGCCTGGAGAATCCCATGGAGGGAGGAGCCTGGTAGGCTACAATCCATGGGGTCGCAAAGGTTGGACACAACTGAGCAACTTCACTTTCACTTTGAGCATTCTTTGGCATTGCCTTTCTTTGGGATTGGAATGAAAACTGGACTTTTCTGTCCCTGTGGCCACTGCTGAGTTTTCCAAATTTGTTGACATATTGAGTGCAGCACTTTCACAGCATCATATTTTAGAGTTTGAAATAGTTCAACTGAAATTCTACCTCCACTAGCTTTGTTCATAGTAATGTTTCATAATGCCCACTTGACTTCACATTCCAGGATGTCTGGCTCTAGGTGAGTGATTACACCATCATGATTATCTGCATCATGAAGATCTTTTTTTGTAGAGTTCTACTCTGTATTCTTGCCACCTTTTCTTAATATCTTCTGCTTCTGTTAGGTCCATACCATTTCTGTCCTTTATTGAGCCCATCTTTGCATGAAATGCTACCTTGGTGTGTCTAATTTTCTCAAAGAGATCTCTAGTCTTTCTAATCCAAGTTTGTGCCGTGACCAGTTATGCTGAAGAAGCTGAATTTGAACAGTTCTATGAAGACTTACAAGACCTTCTAGAACTAACACCCAAAAAGATGTCCTTTTCATTATAGGGGATTGGAATGCAAAGGTAGGAAGTCATGAAACACTTGGAGTAACAGGCAACTTTGGCTTTGGAGAACAAAATGAAGCAGGGCAAAGGTTAATAGACTTTTCCCAAGAGAATGCACTGGTCATAGCGAACACTCTCTTCCACACAAGAGAATACTCTTCTCATGGACATCACGAGATGGTCAACACCAAAATCAGATTGATTATATTCTTTGCAGCCAATGATGGAGAAGCTCTGTCATTTCAGTTCAGTTCAGTCGCTCAGTCGTGTCCGACTCTTTGTGACCCCATGAATCACAGCACACAAGGCCTCTCTGTCCATCACCAACTCCCAGAGTTCACTCAGACTCATGTCCATCGAGTCACTCATGCCATCCAGCCATCTCATCCTCTGTCGTCCCCTTCTTCTCCTGCCCCCAATCCCTCCCAACATCAGAGTCTTTTCTAATGAGTCAGCTCTTCGCATGAGGTAGCCAAAGTACTGGAGTTTCAGCTTCAGCATCATTCCTTCCAAAAAATCCCAGGGCTGATCTCCTTGAGAATGGACTGGTTGGATCTCCTTGCAGTCCAAGGGACTCTCAAGAGTCTTCTCCAACAGCACAGCTCAAATCATCAATTTTTGGCACTCACCTTTCTTCACAGTCCAATTCTCACATCCATACATGACCACTGGAAAAACCATAGCCTTGACTACACAGATCTTAGTCGGCAAAGTAATGTCTCTGCTTTTGAATATGCTATCTAGGTTGGTCATAACTTTTCTTCCAAGGAGTAAGCGTCTTTTAATTTCATGGCTGCGATCACCAACTGCAGAGATTTTGGAGCCCCGAAAAATAAAGTCTGACACTGTTTCCACTGTTTCCCCATCTATTTCCCATGAAGTGATGGGACCGGATGCCATGATCTTTGTTTTCTAAATGTTGAGCTTTAAGCCAACTTTTTCATCTCCACTTTCACTATCATCAAGAGGCTTTTTAGTTCCTCTTCACTTTCTGCCATAATGGTGGTGTCATCTGCATATCTGATGTTATTGATATTTCTCCCGGAAGTCTTGATTCCAGCTTGTATGAATCAAGGCAAATTGGAAGTGCTCAAACAATAAATGGCAATACTGAACATCGACATTCTAGGAATCAGTGAACTAAAATGGACTGGAATGGGTGAATTTAACTCAGGTGATCATTACATCTACTACTGCGGGCAGGAGTCCCTCAGAAGAAATGGAATATCCATCATGGTCAACAAGAGAGTCTGAAATACAGTACTTGGATGCAATCTCAAAAACGACAGAATGATCTCTGTTGGAAATGCAAGGCAAACCATTCAATATTACAGTAATCCAAGTCTATGCCCCAACCAGTAACGCTGAAGAAACTGAAGTTGAATGGTTCTATGGAGACCTACCAGACCTTTTAGAACTAACACCCCAAAGAGATGTCTTTTTCATTATACGGGACTGGAATGCAAAAGTAGGAAGTCAAGAAACACCTGGAGTAACAGGCAAATTTGGCCTTGGAATGCGGAATGAAGCAGGGCAAAAACTAATAGAGTTTTGCCAAGAAAATGCACTGGTCATAGCAAACACCCTCTTCCAACAACACAAGAGAAGACTCTACACATGGACATAACCAGATGGTCAACACTGAAATCAGATTGATTATATTCTATGCAGCCAAAGATGGAGAAGCTCTATACAGTCAACAAAAACAAGACCAGGAGCTGACTGTGGCTCAGATCATGAACTCGGCTCTATACAGTCAGCTAAAACAAGACTGGGAGCTGACTGTGGCTCAGATCATGAACTCCTTATTGCCAAATTCAGACTTAAATTGAATAAAGTAGGAAACTCACTAGACAATTCAGGTATGACCTAAATCAAATCCCTTACGATTATACAGTGGAAGTGAGAAATAGATTCAAGGCGTTAGATCTGATAGACAGAGTGCCTGAAGAACTATGGATGGAGGTTCATGACAATGCACAGGAGGCAGGCCTCAAGATCATCCCCAAGAAAAAGAAATGCTAAAAGGTAAAATGGTTGTTGAACAAGGCCTTACAAATAGCTCTGAAAAGAAGAGAAGCAAAAGTCAAAGGCAAAAGGAACAATATACCCATTTCAATTCAGAGTTCCAAAGAATAGCAAGGAGAGATAAGAAAACCTTCTTCAGTGAGGCATATTGAAAGGGCTTGTTTTTCAGAGCTGGAAATCAGTTTTCAGAATGATCGTCTGAAAATAAAATCTAGCTCTGAGAAGTTTCTCTTAGGGAAAATATTATATTGGGTTGGCCAAAAATTTCCATAACATCTTATGGAAAAACCCTAACGAACTTTTTCTCCAACTCAGTAAATACTAGGAAGTTATAATATGGGAGTGGCTGCTTTTTTCCTAGATAAAACCCTCCCAGTGAGTCTTTTGATCTGCCCTCTGAGTTGGACAGCCTGGTCATTCCATGAACCAATATACTCATATGGGCTAATTTACTAATATCTAAATATAATTATGTATACATGGAGTATACAAACTCCAATACTTGGGCAATCTGATGTGAAGAACTGACTCATTGGAAAAGACCCTAATGATGGGAAAGATTGAAGGCAGGAGGAGAAGGGGACGACAGAGGATGAGATGGTTGAATAGCATCATCGACTCGGTGAACATGAGTTTGAGTAAGCTCCAGGAGTTGGTGATGGACAGGGAAGCCTGGTGTGCTGCAGTCCATGGGGTCACAAAGAGTCAGACATGACTGAGCAACTGACCTGAACTGATGCTAACAGAGAACCAAGCAGTGTTGGAAATGTCACTGGGTACCGCTATAGACATAATGTACAGACAGCAAGGAATGAAAGAAGAGAAATAAATGAGATAAAGAGCAAAGACACAGATATGTGCATGCGTGTGTGCTATGTCGCCAGTCATGTCTGATTCTTTGCAATGCTAAGATACAGGTATAAAAGAGACCAAAAAAAAAAAAGTAAGATAGCAAAAAGTACAGAAAAGGCATTTAAAGTAAAATAACAAAATGTCATTGAGAAGTATAATGTCTGCCATTTCTTTCTAGACAATGTGACTTGTTCTCTTGTATTTAAATTTGACCAGCAATCTCACATCATAAGATCAGATCATATTAATGATTTACATAGCGTATTTAGAAAAATGGTACTTTTGACAGACTTTTCTTTGTTACTATCAACTTCACTGAAAGTCAAAAAATAGACACATGTAAGATTAAAATAACTGTCACACTGAATAATATTTTATGTGTTTTTCCTAGTTCAACATAAGAATATTCTACATTGAGCAATTATTAGCATCTTTAAGGGCAGTTATAAATAAGATATTTGTCAATTAAGTTATGTATTTAATCTATACATGAAATACTTTCCTTGAAAATACCTCCTTACAATGAAAACACCTTTTGTAAAGTGAATAATTAATGCCTGGCTTATAATATTTTATATTTCCATGTTTGTTTATTAAAATTGCTATAAGTATGGTAAACTTCACTTTCACTTTCATGCATTGGAGAAGGAAATGGCAACCCATTCCAGTATTCTTGCCTGGAGAATCCCAGGGACGGAGGAGCTTGGTGGGCTGCCATCTATGGGGTGGCACAGAATCGGACACGACTGGAAGCGACTTAGCAGCATGGTAAACCTGAGTTTTCGCTGAAAGACTGCTTTATTTTTAAATTTCAAAGCTTATTGGGTTTTGCAGGGCAGGGCTGTGCTGAGTGTTGATTGTCACACATGGAACTTCTCTCACTGCAGAGATGGGCCTCTGATTGCAGTGTGAGGGCTTCTTACTCTGGTGGCTTCTCTCTTTGCAGAGCACAGGCTCCAGGTGCAGAGGCTTCAGTAGCTGCAGCTCAGGGGATCTTTGTTGTGGCTCCGGGTCCTAGAGCATGCAGGCCTCGGTAGTTGAGGTCCATGGGCTCAATACTTGTTGCTCGCAGGCTCCAGAGCCTGGGCTCAATAGTAGAGCACAGGCCTAGCTGTCCCACAGCATGTGGAAATCTTCCTGGACCAAGAATTGAACCTGTGGCTGCAGTACTGGCAGGCAGATTCTTATCCACTGTATCACCAAGGAAGTCCCGCTTATTGATTTTTAATTAGTTATACCACAAGTAAGCTCAACTTACATGGTCACTTTTCCCTGTGTCGATTATGTTTAATCCCCATCTGTCTTTACACCAGTGAACAATGCTCAGCGTAGTATGAACACAAAGCTTTAATTAAACATAAAAACGTTCCAGAGAAGTATTCAAAACAGTACTGACAGATGTCCAAAGGAATGTTCTGTTTTTCTCATATTTAAAGAGCAATGGATTGAAATGAGAAAAGTACATTTCTTATCTCTTTTGTGCTATAGCTGGTGGCATTTTAATTGCTCAAGGCTCTGTTCACATTCTTTCATGGCTAATACTGCATAGGTCAGTTGTGGGCCCTAGAATTTTTGCAATACTGCGAGAAATTCTTTGGTATAATTGTTGTCCAGTTTGTGGGTTGTCTGCTCGGTGGCTCTATGATGGGGCTCACATGCCATACCTCCTAGGCCTGCTGCAGCCACAGCCCCTCTCCCCATGGCGGGAAACTGCTGACCCATGCCTCCATAGGGAGATACTCAAACATTCAAAGGCAGGTCTGGTTCCATCTTGTGGGGTCCCTGCGTCCTGGTGAATACAAGGTTTTGTTTGAGCCCTCCAAGTTTCTCTGGTAGGTATGGGGTTTGATTCTAAATGCAATTTTGCCCCTTCTATCATCTTGTTCGGGCTTTTCTTTTGCCCTTGGCCATGGGGTATCTTTTTTTGGTGGGATCTAACATTCTCCTGTCGATGGCTGCTCAGCAGATGGTTGCAATTTTGGAAGTCTCACAGGAGAAAATGAGAGCACTTCCTTCTACTCTGCAGACTTAGGCACTGACTAGAAAAAGTCAGTTTTCATTCCAATCCCAAAGGCAATGCCAAAGAATGTTCAAACTACTGCACAATTGTACTCATCTCACATGCTAGCAAAGTAATACTGAAAATTCTCAGAGAGGCTTCAACAGTCCATGAACTGAGAAATTCCAAATGTTCAAGCTGAATTTAGAAAAGGCAGAGGAACCAGAGATCAAATTGCCAATAGCCACAGGGTCATAGTAAAAGCAAAAGAGTTCCAGAAAAACATCTACTTCTGCTTCATTGACTACACTAAAGCCTTTGACTGTGTGCATTGCAACAAACTATGGAAAATTCTTCAAGAGAAGGGAACACCGGACCACTTGACCTGCCTCTAGAGAAATTTGTATGACGGTCAAGAAGCAACAGTTAGAAATGGACATGGAACAGCAGACTGGTTCCAAATCGGGAAAGGAGTACATCAAGGCTGTATATTGTCACCCTCCTATTTAACTTATATGCAGAGTACATCATGAGAAACGCTGGGCTGGAAGAAGCACAAGCTGGAATCAAGATTGCCAGGAGAAATATCAATAACCTCAGATATGCAGATGACACCACCCTTAGGGCAGAAAGTGAAGAAGAAATAAAGAGCTTCTTGATGAAAGTGAAAGAGGAGAGTGAAAAAGCTGGCTTAAAACTCAACATTCAAAAAACGAAGATCATGGCATTCGATTCTATCACTCTGAGGCAAATAGATGTGGAAACAATGGAAACAGTGACAGACTTTATCTTCTTGGGCTCCAAAATCACTGCAGATGGTGACTGCAGCCATGAAAGACGCTTGCTCCATGGAAAAAAGTTATGACAAAACTAGATAGCATGTTAAAAAACAGACATTACTTTATTGCCAAATGTCTATATACTCAAAGCTATGGCTTTTCCACAGAAAAGGCAATGGCAACCCACTCCAATACTCTTGCCTGGAAAATCCCATGGACAGAGGAGCCTGGTAGGCTGCAGTCTGTGGGGTCGCTAGGAGTCGGACACAACTGAGTGACTTTACTTTCATTTTTCACTTTTCACTTTCATGCGTTGGAGAAGGAAATGGCAACCCACTCCAGTATTCTTGCCTGGAGGCTCTCAGGGACAGGGGAGCCTGGTGGGCTGCCACCTATGGAGTTGCACAGAATCAGACATGACTGAAGCGACTTAGCAGCAGCAGCATGGCTTTTCCAGTAGTCATGTATGGGTGTGAGAGTTGGACCATAAAGAAAGTCAAGCACTGAAGAATTGATGCTTTGAATTGTGGTGCTGGAGAAGCCTCTTGGGAGTCCCTTGGACAGCAAGAAGGTTAAAGCAGTCAATCCTAAAGAAAATCAGTCCTGAATATTCATTGGAAGGACTGATGGTGAAGCTGAAGCTCCAATACTTTGGCCACCTGATGGAAAGAAGTGACTCACTGGAAAAGACCCTGATGCTGGGAAAGATTGAAGGCGGGAGAAGAAGGGGACGGCAGAGGATGAGATGGTTGGATGGCATCACTGACTCAACAGACCTGAGTTTGAGCAAGCTCCAGGAGTTGTTGATGGACAGGGAAGCCTGGCGTGCTGCAGTGCATGGGGTCACAAAGAGTCAGACATGACTGAGCAACTGACCTGAACTGATTGCATAGGCGTTCACTCTACAATTGAAAACAGGAGATACATTTTACCTTCCTTCATGGAAGAGCCATCTATCAATAGCTTCTTCAGATTATTTCTTGTTAAAATCTTGGTTGAATAAAATACAAAAGCTTTGAATTATGTTGCTTATTGAAATATATATGGTACAAAAGCATCTCAGGCTGAGATTTCTGAGATTCTACAGAAGATACCCTTTGATTTTAATGGCTTGTGCCTTTTGTTCAAATATGATTGGATACATGAGAAATTTGTTGGATGTAATTTGAATATGATCATCTCTCTGAAATTCCAGAATTATTTAAAAGAAGAGAATAAAATATCTACAGTTTCCAAAGGAGTAGGAAACTGGAAGAAAACATACCTGTCTGTTTTTCTTCACTCTGAAGGCATCCAACATCTAGTGGCAGCCCACCACTTCCCAGAGCAGTCACGATGCCTGGATCTGCCCTATTGATCAGTGCTTCATCATAGAAATTTCACCAGGTTGTACCCTGAATAGATCTTAACAGTTTGCTTGTTTGGGAGTATTTAGAAAGGAAACTTAAATCCTCCCATTCCTCAGGAACCCTCTTCTATCTAAGAAGTTTCTCGTTCCTGCCTGGGAGTGCAGTTTGAAACAAACTGCAAGGAGTGATGAGTTTGAGAGGGCATTGCAGTCAAATTAATTATGTTTGTAATCATATCACTTTGTATTTTTGTTTTTATTCTATCAGAGCCTTTTTAGTATTAAAAATATAGGCTTATAGGCTTATTATAGGTTTATAATAGCCAGGACATGGAAACAACCTAGATGTCCATCAGCAGATGAATGGATAAGAAAGCTGTGGTACATATACACAATGGAGTACTACTCAGCCCTTAAAAAGAATAAATTTGACTCAGTTCTAATGAGATGGATGAAATTGGAGCCAATTATACAGAGTGAAGTAAGCCAGAAAGAAAAACACCAATACAGTATACTGACACATATATATGGAATTTAGAAGGATAGTAATGATGACCCTCTATGTGAGACAACAAAAGAGACTCAGAGGTATAGAATGGACTTTTGGACTCTGAGGGAGAGGGAGAGGGTGGGATGATTTGGGAGAATGGCATTGAAACATGTATACTATCTTGTAAGAATGAAGCGCCAGTCTATGTTCAATACAGGATGCAGGACGCATGGGGCGGGTGCACGGGATGATTCAGGGAGAGGATGTGGGGTGGGAGGTGGGAGGGGGCTTTAGCATTGGGAGATGGTGGACACCTGTGGCTGATTCATGTCAATGTATGGCAAAACAAATACAGTATTGTGGGGTGGGAGGTGGGAGGGGGCTTCGGCATTGGGAGATTGTGTTCACCTATGGCTGATTCGTGTCAATGTATGGCAAAACAAATACAGTATTGTAACTTAAAAAATAAATAAATTTAATTTAAAAAAAATTAAAAAAATATAGGCTTTGTAAGCATAAGGCATAAAAAGAGAGGAAATTATTTGGGGCAGAGAATCTATAAGAAATTCTCATTTAATTCCACAAGAACAGCTGCTTCTAGCCTTCCATCTCTACACAGTCAACAGCACACATCCAGATGAGCAAAAGCAAGAGATAAGGCTATCATTGCTATTGCTGAGAATGTTCATGAGATTGATTTTCACATCACTATGAAATTTCACAAAGGCTGTACATTGAGACTGTGGGGCCAACTTCATATTTGTAAGCTTGTAAAGTGGGCATTAACTGCCACTTTTTGTAAATACACTAATAACTTGGCTTCTTTAGGCTTGAGATATGTGAGTCCAAGTGAAGTCTCTTATCTGTGGCCAATATAATTCTTTCCTTGCTTCAAAAAATAGTGATTGACAAACTGAAACTAGATATGGTTCCTGACCTTAAAAATGTAATGATTTCATGGAGTAGTCAGACATGTAAATCAAATCAGGCAGATAATTTATCTTGAGCTTGAAATAAATAAGTGGAGAGAAAAATACACACTGTTGTATTCTGGACCCTTGGATCATTGTGAGAACTGTATAATGGGCTCTTGACCCCTGTGTCTACACCAAGTCTGACTATATAGGGTTCTTCACATTTTCCAAACTAGATCATAGCCAAGAAAATAAGAATACCATGAATTTATCTTTCTTCTCTGTAACAATAACTCCAACAGTGTATCCAGGTACCATTTCATACTTATTTGTAATTGTTGATGCCAACCATAGACACATTATTTTTTGTAATTTATTGACTTCATTTTTTAGTGTAGTTTCAGACTCACAGCTAAACTGAGGGGAAGGTACAGAAACTTACCATATACCCTTTCTGCCCCAACAGACTTAGCCTCCCCCATTATCAACACCTTCCCACTCCAGGGGTGGCACTTGTTGCCACTGAAAAATCTACTTTGAGATCATTATCAACCAAATTCCATAGTTCACATTACAATTTACTCTAGGTGTTACATATTCTATGGGTTCCAAAGTGAAAGTGTTAGTAGCTCAGTCGTGTCTGACTCTTTGCAATCTCATGTGCTGTAGTTTGCCAGGCTCCTGTGTCCAGGAAATTCTCCAGGCAAGAATACTAGAGTGGGTTGCCATTCCCTTCCCTAGGGGATCTTCCCAGCCCAGGGATCGAACCCAGGACTCCTGGATTGCAGGCAGATTCTTTACTATCTGACTTACCAGGGAAGCATTCTATGGGCTTAGACATATGTATGACATATAGCCACCATTACACTCTCATACAGAACAGTGTCACTATCCTAAAATTCCTCTTTGCTCTGTCTACTCATCCCTCCCCACTCCCACTCCCCTGCAACCACTTTTTTTTTTTACTTCATAGTTTTGCCTTTTCCAGAATGTCATATAATTGGAATCATAAAATATGTAGCCTTTTCAGGGTAGCTTCTTTCACTCAGTACCAGGCATTTAAGATTCCACATGTCTTTTCATGGCTTACTAGTTAATTCTTTTTAGTAATGAATAATATTCTGTTGTTTGGATGTACCATAGTTTATTTATTCAAGCACCTACTGAAGGATATCTTGAGTGCTTCCCAGCTGCTATAACATTGCAAAATATATTGCATAAGAACATTGCATATAATATTTGTGTAAGAAATGGAAAAAGGCAAAATGGTTGTCTGAGGAGGCCTTACAAATAGCTGAGAAAAGAGAAGTGAAAGGCAGAGGAGAAAAGGAAAAGATATATCCATCTGAATGCAGAGTTCCAAAGAAAAGCAAGGAGAGATAAGAAAGCCTTCCTCAGCAGTCAATGCAAAGAAATAGAGGAAAACAATAGAATGGGAAAGACTAGAGTCCTCTTTGGAGAAGGCAGTGGCACCCCACTCCAGTACTCTTGCCTGGAAAATCCCATGGACGGAGGAGCCTGGAAGGCTGCAGTCCATTGGGTCGCTGAGTGTTGGACACGATTGAGCAACTTCATTTTCATTTTTCACTTTTATGCATTGGAGAAGGAAATGGCACCCCCACTCCAGTGTTCTTGCCTGGAGAATCCCAGGGACGGGGGAACCTGGTGGGCTGCCACCTGTGGGGTTGCACAGAGTCGGACACGACTGAAGTGACTTAGTAGTAGTAGAGTCCTCTTCAAAAAAATTAAGAGATACTAAGGGAATATTTCATGCAAAGATGGGCACAATAAAGGACAGAAATGGTACGGACCTAACAGAAGCAGAAGATATTAAGAAGAGGTGGCAAGAATACACAGAAGAAATATTTTATCATTGTTTGTTCAAAAACTATATTTCCTCCATTATTTTACCTTTGCTAGTTTGTCTAAGGTCAGTTGATTAAATTTATATGGGTTTATTTCTGAGCTCTCTATTCTGTTCTATTGATCTGTTTGTCTATTCTTTCACCAATATCACACTGTTTTGATTACCATGTCAGTAGTGTTAGTCCTCCAACTTACCTCCTCTCCTTCAGTATTATGTGGAATATTCTAAGTATTCTGGGTCTTTTGCCTCTCCACGCAAACTTTAGAATTTCTTTATATCCGTAGATATAACTTGCTTGGATTTTGATTTGAATTGCATTGAATCCATAGATGATGGGAAGAATTTATATCTTCACAAAATTTAGTCCACCTTTCCATGAGAATGGAATATCTCTCCATTTTTTTAGTTCTTCTTCGATTTTGTTCATCAGAGATTTTGAGTTTTCTCATATAGATCTTGTGCATTGTTTGTTAGATTTATACTTGAGTATCTCATTGAGGGGCTTATGTAAATGGTTTTAAGTTTCTAATTTCAAATTCCAGTTGTTCATTGCTAGTATATAGAAAAGCAGTGAAATTCTATATATGAATTTTGTATTCTGCAACTTTACGATAATATCTTATTAGTTTCAGTTTTTGGGGTCACTTTTTTTGAGTTTTCTATACATAGACAATCATGTACCTGCAAAGAAAGATGCTTACCTTTCTTCACAATCTGTATGTCTTTCCCCCAACCTTTTTCCTTTTTATCTTATTAGCTGGAACTTCTAGTACCGTGTTGAAAAGAGCAATGAAACTGGCAGACCTCTTACTTTTGACCATGCTTTATTCTCCAGCTCCTAATCTGGAATTGAACTTTAATTCTTGAAACTTTCTTCAAGAATGCTATTTTTGGTTCTTCTTTCCAATATGCCCTGTAGTTGTTTTTCACTCTCATACCTGACCTGAATCACAGAATTCTAGTCCCGGCCAAAAGTACTAAGCTGCTTGTCACCCCAGAGAGCAGCTCAGGAAATTTTGGAATGGTCTGTCACATAATCATGGCCCAAATCATTGAGTATTGGCATGAAAGTGAAAGTCGCTCAGTTGTGTCTGACTTCTTGTGACACAATGGACTGGAGGAGTCTATCAGGCTCCTCTGTCATTGGAAATTTCCAGAGGAGATTCCCTTCTCCAGGGGATCTTCCCAACCCAAGGATCAAACCCAGGTCTCCTGCATTGCAGGCTGATTCTTTACCATCTGAGTCACCAGGGGAGCCCAGTGTTGGCATGGTGAATAAGTAAATAATAACAGTAGTAATATAAGTAACTGAATTTATGATCTCAGAGATATTTCTGTGATATTGTTAAAACTGGGAAAAACACAAAGCCTAAAAAAACCATTTTATATCATCCTATATTATAGTATGGACTTTCCTAGTAGCTCAGATGGTAAAGAATCTGCCCGCAATGTGGGAAACTTGGGTTCGATCCCTGGACCAGGAATATTCCCCGGAGAAGGAAATGACGACCCACTCCAGTATTCTTGCCTGGGGAATTCCATGGACAGAGAAGCCTGGCAGGATATAGTCCATGGGTCACAAACCAGACATGACTGAGTGACTAACACACACGTTATAGTATATCCCTGAAAATTTCCTATTTTGGACCCTACTTGGCCCTTTTGTAATATGTTTTATGATCAGCAGGCCATTCTCTAGATTACTTAAGATTTGTAAGTCATAAACTGAAACATTTAAACAGACTCATATGACTTGAAAACAGAGCAGTTAGAATTTATGTGTAAATGTTGTGCATGGAATGTAAGTAACATGATTTAAATGGAATGCTGAGCTACTTGTACATGGAAGCCCAGCCCAAAATACCTGTCTATTTTCCAAAAGAGCCCAGACTGTCCTGAAATGGGGCTTCTCTGGTGGCTCAGGGAAGCGGACACAATATAGGGAACGCAAGTTCTATCTCTGGGTCGGGAAGACCCCTGGAAAAGGAAATGGCAACCCACTCCAGTATTCTTGCCTGGAAAATTCCATGGACAGAGGAGCCTGGCAAGCTACAGCTCATGGGGTCGCAGAGTCGGACACAACTGAGCATCACACACGAGCATGTTGTAGCTACTTAGAGCCACAAGAGAGACATATCACATCTACTGGTAGTATCCATTTTACCTCATAAGCAGATATTTAAAATCTTACTTCACTGTGACTTAGGCAGAACTACATGATCTGTATCTCCCTCTACTCTTTTTCCCCTCTGACCTCATTGCCTCCTACTCAACCCATCACTCAAATTGTTCCTATCACACCTTGTTCCTTGAGCAATTCAAACTCTTGCCTCAGGGCCTTTGCACTTGCTCTTTACTCTGCCTGGAATGTTCTTTGTGCAGATATCTGGATAGATGGCTATCTCACTTCCTTCAGGTATCAACTCACTTATCCTCACTGAGGACTTTCTTAGCCACTCTATTAAAAATTATACATCACTGTATGGCAAAAAAACACCACAATATCATAAAGTAATTAGCCTCCAATTAAAATCAATTCATTAAAAAATTATACATCTCCATCTTATATTTTTGAATACTCTGTGTTTGATTTACTGTTTCTCCATAGCACTTACTGCAATTTAAAATACTGTACACTTTTTGTTTACTTTTATTATCTCTATATTCCACTAAAATATAAGCTCCATGAGAGCAGAGGGCTTTTAAGTTATAGAAGGATGATATACAACAGTAGAAAAAAATATTAGAGTGAATCTCTATTATCACTCAGCTCTAACAATTTTTAATATTTAGCCAATCTTGGTCCTTCAATTTTCCTACCATATTATATTTCTTTTAAGTAGTTGAAAACAATTCTTAGACATAAGAGTTCATGTTATTCACCTATGAATTCCTTAGTGTGTCTCTAACTGATAGCTCAGTTCAGTTCAGTCGCTCAGTCATGTCCGACTCTTTGCGACCCCCTGAATTGCAGCACGCCAGGCCTCCCTATCCATCACCATCTCCCGGAGTTCACTCAGACTCATGTCCATCGAGTCAGTGATGCCATCCAGCCATCTCATCCTCAGTTGTCCCCTTGTCCTCCTGCCACCAATCCCTTCCAGCATCAGAGTCTTTTCCAATGAGTCAACTCTTCGCATGAGGTGGCCAAAGTACTGGAGCTTCAGCTTTAGCATCAGTCCTTCCAAAGAAATCCCAGGGCTGATCTCCTTCAGAATGGACTGGTTGGACCTCCTTGCAGTCCAAGGGACTCTCAAGAGTCTTCTCCAACACCACAGTTCAAAAGCATCAATTCTTCGGCACTCAGCCTTCTTCAGAGTCCAACTCTCACATCCATACATGACCACAGGAAAAACCATAGCCTTGACTAGACGGACCTTTGTCGGCAAAGTCAAGTCTCTGCTTTTGAATATGCTATCTAGGTTGGTCATAACTTTTCTTCCAAGGAGCAAGCGTCTTTTAATTTCATGGCTGCAGTCACCATCTGCAGTGACTTTGGAGCCCAGAAAAATAAAGTCTGACACTGTTACCACTGTTTCCCCATCTATTTCCCATGAAGTGATGGGACCGGATGCCATGATCTTTGTTTTCTGAATGTTGAGCTTTAAGCCAACTTTTTCACTCTCCTCTTTCACTTTCATCAAGAGGCTTTTTAGTTCCTCTTCACTTTCTGCCATAAGGCTGGTGTCACCTGCATATCTGAGGTTATTGATATTTCTCCTGGCAATCTTGATTCCAGCTTGTGTTTCTTCCAGTCCAGTGTTTCTCATGATGTACTCTACATATAAGTTAAATAAGCAGGGTGACAATATACAGCCTTGACGTACTCCTTTTCCTATTTGGAACCAGTCTGTTGTTCCATGTCCAGTTCTAACTGTTGCTTCCTGACCTTTTATTTTTGAAATTTTTAAAAATCATCAGATCATTATCAAATTAATGCTAATTCTTTTGTACCATTTATTCTGTTTGCATTCAAATTGCTCTGATTAATTTAGCAATGTGTGTTCACATTTGATTTATTTCTGTTGGAATCCCAACATGATCCATACATTACACTTGATTTTTTTCCTGCTAAATCTTTCCTTTTCCCCATGATATTCACTTGTTGGGAAAATTTTGTCCCCTAACATGTCTCACATTCTGGATTTGGTCTATTAGTTTCTTGAGGTTTCTTCCCCTTAATATTTTCTATAATCTCACTGTTATATACAGAGATTCAAGTTCATTTTTATGGGCAAGAATTCTGAATTGTTTCCTGTCATACTATATCACAGGGCACAAAATGACTGGTTGACAAACTTTTGTGAAGCTTAGATAAATCAGAAGGTTAAAGTAGTATTATCTTGATTCTTCCATTATGAGATTCCCTGTCAAAATTTTACTTGATGGTGTAGCACTTAGTGACAATGGTTGCCTATAATTAGTTATTTTATTCTGATACTTTCTGTGCATTTATTATCTGAAATACAGCTTTAAATGACCTTTCTCTTGACCCTCCCTTGTTAAGTGATATAAATTTTTGAAATATTGTCTGGAAGTCACAAAAACATAGTATTAATAGTTAGGGGTTTTTAACTTCTTTTACTAAATTATGGAAGCCAAGATATCCTTTTTCTATGAATCCTCCCTGGAAAACTTTTTAAATCACTCTTTCTACACTATGATATATCTATTTGTAATCATATAAAATCAGTTAATCAATTATTTAAAATTACTCAGAGCCTATTATGTGTCAGACACTGTCTTAAGTGCTGAGAATAAATTGTTGTCATGGACCATCAGTATATAGTAGGACGAATAGATTTTAAAAGTGGATATGCACACTTGTAGCCAGCATCTAAAATGGCTCCCAATGATCTCCACCTCCTGTAATTAATACCCATGTTAATTATCTCCCATATTATACCAGAGTTGGTCTCTATGACCAATAGAATATGGCAGAAGTAATGATATGTCATTTCTGATTAGGTTATAAAGGACAACTTCCATTGTGGTTGCTGTTTC
Source organism: Nanger dama (assembly GCA_917880005.1). Taxonomy (NCBI): domain Eukaryota; kingdom Metazoa; phylum Chordata; class Mammalia; order Artiodactyla; family Bovidae; genus Nanger; species Nanger dama. The sequence continues at coordinate 18,930,315 of CAKJTW010000008.1, read as the reverse complement.
TCTCTTGGATCTCTTGATCTGAGCATGCCAGAAGCCACATTTTTGACAAACAGGCCATTACACATTGAATTAGCTCTGTAATCACAAGGCTTAGATCTTAAAACACATGTGAAAATATGAAACCAGGTCCTGGCCTGCATAATGTAGGAAATTAAAATTATACCTGTGCATAAAACTGACGCTTGATGTGCCCTTATCCTGGTTTGTAATTTAAATTCAAATTTGCTACCAAGTCCAGGAAAACCAACCCCACAAAAAATGAAAAGTAGATAATTAGGTAAATAGATAGTAATATTGTCCTAGATTATTGGTCTAGGACATGCATGTGTGTGCATGCTTGTGTGCTCAGTGGCGTCCAGCTCTTTGAGACAGGGACTGTAGCCCGCCAGACTCCTCTGTCCATGGAATTCTCCAGTCAAGAATATTGGAGAGGGTTACCATTTCCTACTCCAGGGATCTCGCTGACCCAGGGATTGAACCCACGTCTCCTGTGTCTCTGGCATTGGCAGGCAGATTCTTTACCACTATGCCACCTGGGAAGCCCATCACACATAAATATCAATGCATAAATTTTAAATAAAGTTTAGCAGTTAAATAGGGCTTCCCTGGTGGCTCAGATGGTAAGCAGCTGCCTGTAAGTGGGGGAGACCTGGATTCGACCCCAGGATTGGGGAAGATATCCTGGGAAAGGGAATGGCGACCCAATTCAGTATTGTTGTCTGGAGAATCCCATGGACGCAGTTAAAATGCAACAGCATGTTTTAAAAAATAATGTATCAGTGCGAAGACAGATTCTAAAAATTCAAACATGGCTGAATATTGGAAAATCAATTTAAAAATCAATTACAAGAGTTAAAGAGAAGTATCATGTGATCATCTCCATTGATGTAAAAGAAAACTTTGAAAAATTTAACACCAATTCTTGTTAAAATCATTCAGATTTTAACAAATGTTAATACATATAATATATATACACATATATCAGCATATACATACAGATAATACATATATAATGTTTATGTATAATATATAATATATATGTATGCCCATATATCTCTAGTACTCTTGCCTGGAAAATCCCATGGATGGAGGAGCCGGGTGGGCTGCAGTCCATGGGGTCGCTGAGAGTTGGACATGACTCAGTGACTTCACTTTCCCTTTTCACTTTCATGCATTGGAGAAGGAAATGGCAACCCACTCCAGTGTTCTTGCCTAGAGAGTCCCAGGGAAGCGGGAACCTGGTGGGCTGCCGTCTATGGGGTCGCACAGAGTCGGACACGACTGAAGCGACTTAGCAGCAGCAGCAGCAGCAGCATGCCCATATATAAGTGTATACACACACATATTTTTACATATATGCATGTATGTGTGTATGTATATATGCATATGTGAATATATGTGCATATATACACAGGTATCCATTTTTATATATTAGTGTTAGTATTATAGTGAAAGTAAAACTTTTTTTTGAGGTGTTAGTTCTAAAAGATCTTGTAGGTCTTCATAAAACCATTCAACTTCAGCTTCTTCAGCATTACTGATTGGGGCATAGATTTGGATAACTGTGATATTAAATGGTTTGCCTTGGAAACGAACAAATATCATTCTGTCGTTTTTCAGATTGCATCCAAGTACTGCCTTTTGGACTCTTGTTGACCATGATGGCTACTCCATTTCTTCTGAGGGATTCCTGCCCATAGTAGTAGATATAATGGTCATCTGAGTTAAATTCACCCATTCCAGTCCATTTCAGTTCGCTGATTCCTAGAATGTTGACGTTCACCCTTGCCATCTCGTGTTTGATCACTTCCAATTTGCCTTCATTCATGGACCTGACATTCCAGGTTCCTATGCAATATTGCTCTTTACAGCATCAAATCTTGCTTCTATCACCAGTCACATGCACAACTGGGTATTGTTTTTGCTTTGGCTCCATCCCTTCATTCTTTCTGGAGTTATTTCTCCACTGATCTCCAGTAGTATATTGGGCACCTAATGACCTAGAGTGTTCCTCTTTTGGTATCTTATCACTTATAGGGAAGTGGAATGCTAAAGTAGGAAGTCAAGAAACACCTGGAGTAACAGGCAAATTTGGCCTTCGAATGTGGAATGAAGCAGGAAAAAGACTAATTGAGTTTTGCCAAGAAAATGCACCCTCATAGCAAACACCCTCTTCCAACAACATAAGAGAAGACTCTACACATGGACATCACCAGATGGTCAACACCGAAATCAGATTGATTATATTCTATGCTGCCAAAGATGGAGAAGCTCTATACTGTCAACAAAAACAAGACCAGGAGCTGACTGTGGCTCAGATCATGAATTCCTTATTACTAAATTCAGACTTAAATTGAAGAAAGTAGGGAAAACCACTAGACCATTCAGGTAGGACCTAAATCAAATCCCTTATGATTATACAGTGGAAGTGAGAAATAGATTTAAGGGTCTAGATCTGATAGATAGAGTGCCTGATGAACTATGGAATGAAGTTCATGACATTGTACAGGAGACAGGGCTCAAGACCATCCCCATGGAAAAGAAATGCAAAAGAGCAAAATGGCTGTCTGGGGAGGCCTTAAAAATAGCTGTGAAAAGAAGAGAGGTGAAAAGCCAAGGAGAAAAGGAAAGACATAAGCATCTGAATGCAGAGTTCCAAAGAATAGCAAGAAGAGATAAGAAAGCCTTCTTCAGCGATCAATGCAAAGAAATAGAGGGAAACAACAGAATGGGAAAGACTAGAGATCTCTTCAAGAAAATTACAGATACCAAGGGAACATTTCATACAAAGATGGGGTCAATAAAGGACAGAAATGGTCTGGACCTAACAGAAGCAGAAGATATTAAGAAGAGGTGGCAAGAATACATGGGAGAACTGTACAAAAATATCTTCATGACCCAGATATTCATGATGATGTGATCACTAATCTAGAGCCAGACATCTTGGAACGTGAAGTCAAGTGGACCTTAGAAAGCATCACTACGAACAAAGCTAGTGGAGGTGATGGAATTCCAGTTGAGCTATTTCAACTGTGAAGAAAGCTGAGTGCAGAAGAATTGATGCTTTTGAACTGTGGTGTTGGAGAAGACTCTGGAGAGTCCCTTGGACTGCAAGGAGATCCAACCAGTCCATTCTAAAGGAGATCAGTCCTGGGTGTTCATTGGAAGGACTGATGCTAAAGCTGAAACTCCAGTACTTTGGCCACCTCATGCGAAGAGTTGACTCATTGGAAAAGACTCTGATGCTGGGAGGGATTGGGGGCAGGAGGAGAAGGGGACAACTGAGGATCAGATGGTTAGATGGCATCACAGACTCGATGGACATGGGTCTGGGTGAACTCCGAGAGATGGTAATGAACAGGGAGGCCTGGCGTGCTGTGTTTCATGGGGTTGCAAAGAGTCGGACACGACTGAGCGACTGAACTGAACTGAAAGTAAAACATTGCAGTTATTTGCACTTAGGAAAAGAACAAGAATACTCATTGTCAGTACTGCTATCTTTACCATTTTTACCATTATATTTTTTCCATTTTTACCATTATATTTGAAGTATTAGTCAATGTGGCCAAAAGAAAAAAGGTGTATAAAAACATGTTTAAAAATTTAGAAGGAGATAGTAAAACTATCACTGTCTGTGGTTGACATATTGCACACCTGAAAACCCTGAAAGACTTTACTATAAACTATAAATAATAAGAGAATCAATAAATAAGCTATAAATAAGAGAATCAATAAAGTAGAGGGTATCCGATTAATATACAGATATCAGTAGTCTGCACATCTAGAAACAGTAACCTGGTAGAAGGTAAAATAGAAGAGAAGACTCAGTTTACAATAGCAGCAAAGGGACTTCTCTGGCAGTTCAGTGGCTCTGGTCAGGGAACTAGGTCCCACGTGCTGCAACTAAGACCCAGCGCAGCCAAATAAATAAATAAATACTTTTTAAAGAAAGAAAAAATAGCAACAAAAATATTAAACAACTAGGAATAAATAGTTCTTCCTAAAGTAAACTGAGGCATAACTTTTTTTTAAATGCATAATTTATGTGCAAAAATTTAAGTAATCCTAAAATAAATCCAAAAGCTGATTTGAATGAATGAAATGTTTTTAAATGGAAAAATGCAACATCACAAAGATATTAAGTCTTCCTAAGTTATAATTCAGAAACGCAACCAAATCTCAAAAAAATTCCAAAAGGATTTGTTTAAAGAAATTGCTGAACTGGTCCTAAAGTTCACACACAAAAATTAAAAGAATGGCCAAAAAACTTTTACGAACAAGGGTTGTAAGGAGCAAAGAACCAAACCAAGTATTAAATTACATTATGAAGCATTGATCATTAATATAGTGTAGTAATGGCATGTGAATAACATACTTGAGTGGAACAGAATGGAAAGGAGAAAATTAGACTCACATGTATGGAAAAATCCAGTAGCATCTTCAGTTCAGTCACTCAGTTATGTCCAACTCTTTGTGACCCCATGAACGAAGCACACCAGGCCTCCTGCCCATCACCAACTCCAGGAGCTTGCTCAAACTCATCTCCTTTGAGTCGGTGATGCCATCCAACCATCTCATCCTCTGTTGTCCCCTTCTCCTGCTGCCCTCAATCTTTCCCAGCACTGGGGGCTTTTCCAGTGAGTCCATTCTTCACATCAGGTAGCCAAAGTATTGGAGCTTCAGCTTCAGCATCAGTCCTTCAATGAACATTCAGGACTGACTTCCTGTAGGATTGACTGATTTGGTCTCCTTGCAGTCCAAGTGACTCCCAAGAGTCTTCTCCAACACCACAGTTCAAAAGCATCAATTCTTTGGCACTGGGCTTTGTTTATGGCCCAACTCACATCCATAAATGACTACTAGAAAAACTAAAGCTTTTACTAGATGGACCTTAGTCAACAAACTAATGTCTTTGCTTTTTAATATGTATCTATGGCTTCCCTGGTGGTGCAGAGGTTAAAGCATCTGCCTGAAATGCGGGAGACCTGGGTTCGATCCCTGGGTCGGGAAGATCACTTGGAGAAGGAAATGGCAACCCACTCCAGTATTCTTGCCTGGAGAATCCCATGGACAGAGGAGCTTGGTGGGCTACAGTCCAGGGGTTGCAAAGAGTCGGACACGACTGAGCGACTTCACTTTCACTTAGAGCTTTCCTGGTGGCTCAGATGGTAAAGTGTCTGCCTGCAATGCAGGAGACCCAGGTTCAATCCCTGGGTCAGGAAGATACCCTGGAGAAGGAAATGACAATCCACTCCAGTACTCCTGCCTGGAAAATTCCATGGATAGAGGAGCCTGATAGGCTACAGTCCATGGGGTCGCAAATAGTTGGACATGACTGAGCAACTTCACTTTCTCACTTTCTCAGGTTGGTCATAGCTTTTCTTTCAAGGAGCAAGTGTCTTTTAATTTCATGGCTGCAGTTACCATCTGCAGTGATTTTGGAGCCCAAGAAAATTAAGTCTGTCACTGTTTTCATAGTTTCCCCATCTATTTGCCATGAAGTGATGGAACCAGATGCCATGATCTTACTTTTCTGAATGTTGAGTTTTAAGCCAATTTTTTTCTCTCTTCCTTCACTTTCATCAAGAGGCTCTTTAGTTCTTCGCTTTCTGCCATAAGAGTGGTGTCATCTGCATGTCTGAGGTTATTGATATTTCTCCTGGCAATCTTGATTCCAGCTTGTGCTTCATCCAGCCCAACAGTTCATATGATGTACTCTGCATGTAAGTTAAAGAAGCAGGGTGACAATATACAGATTGATGCATTCTTTCGCAAGTTGGAACCAGTCCATTGTTTCATGTCTGGTTCTAACTGTTGCTTCTTGACCTGCACACAGACTTCTCAGGAAGCAGGTAAGGTGGGCTGGTATTCCCATCTCTTGAAGAATTTTCCAGTTTGTTGTGATGCACATGGTCGAAGCCTTTGGCATAGTCAATAAAGCAGAAGTAGATGTTTTTCTGGAACTCTCTTGCTTTTTCTAGGACCCAACAGATGTTGGCAATTTGATCTGTGGTTTCCCTGTATTTTTAAATCCAACTTGAAAATCTGGAAGTTTTCAGTTCATGTACAACTGAAGCCTCACTTGGAGAATTTTGAGCATTACTTTGCCTGCGTGTGAGATGAGTACAATTGTGCAGTAGTTTGAATATTCTTTGGCATTGCTCTTCTGTGAGACTGGAATGAAAACTGACCCTTTCTTGTCCTGTGGCCACTGCTGAGTTTTTCAAATATGCTGGTGTATTGAGTGCAACACTTTAAACAGCATCATCTTTTAGGATTTGAAATAGCTCAACTGGAATTCCATCACCTCCAGTAGCTTTGTTCTTACTAAAGTTTCCTAAGGCCCACTTGATTCCATACTCCAGGATGTCTAACTCTAGGTAAGTGACCACACCATCATGGTTATCTAAGCCATGAAGATCTTTTTGCATAGTTTTGTGTATTCTTGCCACCTCTTCTTAATATCTTCTGCTTCTGTTAGGTCCTTGCCATATCTGTCCTTGATTGTGCCCATTTTTGCATGAAATGTTCCCTTGATATCTCCAATTTTATTGAAGAGATCTCAGTCTTTCCCATTCTGTTATTTTCCTCTATTTCTTCACATTGTTTACTTAAGAAGGCTTATCTCTCCTTGCTGTTCTCTGGAACTCTACATTCAGTTGGATACATCTTTCTCTCTCTCCTATGCTTTTCAGGGTAAATCAAAAGCCACAATAGAAAACTGGGCTATGGGGAAAAGATAAGAAACAGACACTCTCAGCTAAAGAAAGAAAGTTTTCTCTTAAACGTGAAAAATGTCCCTACATCAAAAGACAAGATTAAGTTTATTTTTAAACTTAATAAGATATCTACAGAGATAACAGTTGATATTCATCCTCAAATTAATGAGAAAAGAATGAACAACTCAATAGAACAAAGAAGCAAAATACTTGAACTGGAAATTCATAGTAAATATGAATTACCAATGAGAATATGAAAAATTCCACTCAATGCTAATCAGGAAAATGCCAATTAAAAAGCAATGACAGCATTTTATACTCATCAACTTGTCAAAAATTAAAAACAGTTGCTAAAAGTTGAAAACAACTAACATCTATCAAAAAAGACAGATCAAAAAATAGTACTATATTCAAACCAAGGAATACTCTAAAACAGTAAAAATACTATTAAGTGAAAATTCTAATTTTTTTAAACAGTATATGAAATTTTAAAACCTATCAAAAAACACTAAATAATTTTTGAGACATATATTTGTGTATTAAACTTATTAAGATACAAATGGGAAAGAAAACACAAATTCAGAACTCAGGAGAAAAAGAAACAGGAGGGATAATGGATTGGTAAATATAACTCAAAAATTCAACTGTATTTATGATTTTCTATTTCTTAAGTTAGGTGATAGGTACTTGGTTTTTCATTTTCCCTTTACAGTTTTTATATGTCTGAAATATTTCAGGAAAAAGGAAATAAATGGAAAAGAGGACAAAGCTTTCTGAAATTAGGGCAAAACTCAATTTCAACCTCATCTCTGCAACTCACTGGTTGTGGGACCTTGATGGGCTATTTGGTTTCCATGAGCTTCTGCTTCCTCAACTGTAAAATTTTGATAATCATAATATGTGTACTTCCTGAAACTCTATTTCAGAAGCAAGCAAAGTAACAAGTATGTGGTGTGCTTTTAATGTATTTGATATTTTTCTGAATTATGTCATTAAGGACAATATTGATTAGTAAGTGTGTGCATGTACATTCCAAATGTGCATGAGCCTATCTGTGAGTTTACATGGCACATACTTTTCAGTTTTTTGGAGCATATCACTTGTTGGGTTCTTACTATTTTACCATTCTTTGTTACATATCATCTTTTTATTTTGCACTTCCTATTATAATGTTAAACACAGGAGGGATAAATTCTAGACAATCAATAGAACAGCTGCCAGGGGAAAAAATAGAAAGGAAATGGCTAAATGATTGAAGGTTGACACTTAAAAGAATTGTTTTGCAGTTAACAATAACTGTGTATCTCAGAAATAAAATATCTGATAAATACGTGATCAGTTCAGTTCAGTTCAGTCACTCAGTCGTGTCTGACTCTGCAACCCCATGAATCACAGCACTCCAGGCCTCCCTGTCCATCATCAACTCCCAGAGTTCACTCAGACTCACGTCCATCGAGTCTGTGATGCCATCCAGCCATCTCATCCTCAGTCATCCCCTTCTCCTCCTGCCCCCAATCCCTCCCAGCATCAGAGTCTTTTCCAGCGAGTCAACTCTTTGCATGAGGTGGCCAAAGAACTGGAGTTTCAGCTTTAGCATCAGTTCTTCCAAAGAAATCCCAGGGCTGATCTCCTTGAGAATGGACTGGTTGGATCTCCTTGCAGTCCAAGGGACTCTCAAGAGTCTTCTCCAACACCACAGTTCAAAAGCATCAATTCTTCAGCGCTCAGCTTTCTTCACAGCCCAGCTCTCACATCCATACATGGAAAAACCATAACCTTGACTAGATGGACCTTTGTTGGCAAAGTAATGCCTCTGCTTTTCAATATGCTCTCTAGGTTGGTCATAACTTTCCTTCCAAGGAGTAAGTGTCTTTTAATTTCATGGCTGCAGTCACCATCTGCAGTGATTTTGGAGTCCCCCAAAATAAAGTCTGACACCGTTTCCACTGTTTCCCCATCTATTTCCCATGAAGTGATAGGACCAGATGCCATGATAACAAAGACCAAAATTACTATCTGATATTGAAAATTCATACCTAGAGCACCGAAAACTATTGAAAAACAGTGACAAAATGTCAGTATTGACTTTAACTTTCTAAATGGGTTATAGTCAACATGAATGGAAGCAGAGAAAATTATAATAAATTCACTTACAAGGTCTAAATTTTATGCCATTTAAGGCATAAATTAACACTGTGAAAGATACTTTAGATATCATGTTAAGTTCTCAAAACAAGCTTTGGAAATTGAGCAAGTAAATGGCAATGTGCTCTTTTAGCTCTAACAATCGGTCTCTGCTCTTTCTCTTTTTGTCCTGTGATCTTGGTCTATCCACAAACACCACACTGAGTCACACACACACACTATTCTTTTGTCTCTCATCCTCTCAATGGTGGAGTCCTTTTGTGTTCTCTGTGTGATGAGAGAGCTTATGAAATTAGAAAGCCTGGGTATCCTTCTGTTGAGATCGCATTTGCTCAATGTGACACACTGGGTACTTTTTGTCTCTGAGCCTTAGTTTTCCTATTATAAGATAGGCATTAAAGTGAGTTAACATCTAACATAGACCGCTAAGAAAAAATTATGAAGCATCCCCAAATGTAAGGTATTATTATTTATTTTGAGAAATGCTGTGACCTGAGTAGTAAAAAGGATCAGTTTCTAGGTGGTCTTCCTCCCAGAAAGCAAAATAAAACCGTGGTCTATTTGGTTTTCTGTTTCTGTATCTCCCAGCTACATCAGAAGTAGATTTGCATGAAAATCATTGTACTGCCTTCCTTAGCTGATACATACTTTCCAGTTCATGTGGATGACATAAACATTCACTTATTCATTTAACTAGTATGAATTGAGTACCTTTTGTACCTTGCACAAGTCAGGCACTGTGTTTGGTATTTTGGAAACATCGGGGGCAGGGGGCAAAAGTCTTGCTCTGTTGGAACTCAGCATTCAATCTGGGGTGGAGGATGTAACAGATAATAAGTAATAAATATTGAAAATGACTAGTAATAAATCTTGAAAGTGACTGTATGTTGGAGGATGACAGTGCTATGGGAAAATGGAACAGAGCAGATAAGGGGCTTGGGAGAGCTGTTGGGAAGAGGCTTGTCAGCTGATGGACAGAGGGGGCTGCATGCATCATCTGTACTTTCCATGAGAAGTGACTTTTGGGGGGCTTATTCAAGAGAATATCTGAAGAATAAACTCCATGAAAGGGAATACGGTGTGCTTGCCATATCCCTGAGTTTAGCACCAACATTGAAACTGATGCATGGTTGGCTGAATCCACAGATGCCAAAGGTGGATACTGAGGGCTGACTGTATTCATTGTTTTATTGCCATTTTATGTAAGGACCTGGAGCATCCAGGAATTTTTGGTATCCATTCCTGGAACAATACCCCCACAGACACTGAGGACAACTGTACCCAATGCCAAAGCCCCAAGGGGGAGCTTTCTTGGCACGTTTGAAACCAGAAACTAGACTCTTGTGTCTGGAGAGGAGTTGAGGCAGAGTAGCAGGATAACACCTTCCCCCAAACCACCTTCCCCAGACTTTCAAAGATAAATTTATTTATTGTGTACATTATTAAAGCAAGAAATCTTCCATTTTTGTTGTGATGCCTAGAATTAGCTCAATGAATGTGTGACTGTTTCTTATGTGTTACTCCTTACTGGTTCATGGGTTTCTCAAGTCTCCTGATGAAAGTGAAAGAGGAGAGTGAAAAAGTTGGCTTAAAACTCAACATTAAGAAAAGTAAGATCATGGCATCCAGTCCCATCACTTCATGGCAAATAGATGGGGAAACAATGGAAACAATAAGAGACTTTATTTTCTTGGGCTCCAAAATCAGTGTAGGTGGTGACTGCAGCCATGAAATTCAGACACTTGCTCCTTGGAAGAAAAGCTATGGCCAACCTAGATAGCATATTAAAAAGCAGAGACATTACTTTGCCAACAAAGGTCCGTCTAGTCAAGGCTAGGAAGAAGGAAATGGCAACCCACTCTAGTAATCTTGCCTGGAAAATCCCATGGGTGGAGGACCCTGGTAGGCTACAGTCCATGGGGTCCACTAAGAGTCGGGCATGACTGAGCGACTTCACTTTCACATTTCACTTTCATGCACTGGAGAAGGAAATGGCAACCAATTCCAGTGTTCTTGCCTCAAGAATCCCAGGGATGGGGGAGCCTGGTGGGCTGCCATCTATGGGGTCGCACAGAGTCGGACATGACTGAAGTGACTTAGTAGCAGTCAAAGCTATGGTTTTCCAGTAGTCATGTATGGATGTGAAAGCTGGACTATAATGAAAGCTGAGCGTGGAAGAATTGATGCTTTTGAACTGTGGTGTTGGAGAAGACTCTTGAGAGTCCCTTGGACAGCAAGGAGGTCAAACCAGTCAACCCTGAAGGAAATCAGTCCTGAATATTCATTGGAAGAGCTGATGCTGAAGCTCAAACTCCAATACTTTGGCCACCTGATGGGAAGAATTGGCTCATTGGAAAAGACTCTGATGCTGGGAAAGATTGAAGAAAGGAGGATGAGATGGTTGGATGGAATCACCGACTCAATGAACACGAGTTTGAGTAAGCTCCAGGCATTGGTGACGGACAGGGAAGCCTGGCATGCTGCAGTCTATGGGGTTACAAAGAGTTGGACATGACTGAGCGACTGAACTGACTGACTCCTTACTGATGGAACACATGTGGTATCCTGCCATTTCCTATTCTCCTTCAGCTCTTTCCCTCTTTGTGACTATAATCAGCTTTGAAAAGCATGACCCCTTCTCTCTCATACCCTGCATTGGCGTTAATAGCTGCAGTAGTTTATAGCTTGCTCTCCAGGTTTTATTCCCTACTCTCCATCAAATTCTCTCTAAATGATTATCCAGAGGGGAAACCTTCTCTTTCCCTTCATGCCTTTCTTCCAGCTGCCCAAAGAAAAGACGGAGAAAACTTAGTGGGTATCTTCTTTTCCACAAGAAAAAAAGAAGAATATGACAAACCCAGTTGCAGAACACATAAATTTTTAAAAATCAAATTTACATTTATTAGGTAAGCCTGGTCCATATTTTTTGCACTAGGAAAGGTTTAGATTTTCTGAGAAATTTTAATAAAACATATACTGTCTCCACTAAGATTATCATTAAAAATTCAGACTCTTTGATCTTTAGGGCAGGGTTTTTGAAGATTTTAATTATTTTTTAACACCTCTATAATGCATCACTATGCTGTTGTATGTCACATTTGGGTAAAAATATTTTTATTCATTTTATCCAAATCTTGTCATCATATACATCTGGCATTAAATTGTTTTGTTTAGGATTCTACTTTTAAGTAGTTGGGTGTCAAAATAACAAAATAAGAAGAATAAACAAAGAGAAAATGTATTTTCTAGTATGGCAGATTTTTATGGATGCAATCCAATATATAACAGAGAATCGTGTCACTGGGGAATTGAGTATAAAGGGTATTTGAGAGAGCTTGCATTCTTTGCCAAGTGTGTGCTTAGTCACTCAGTCGTGTCCAACTCTTTGCAACCGCATGGACTATGAAGCCCATCAGGCTCCTCTATCCATGGGGATTCTCCAAGCAAGAATACTAGAGTGGGTTGCCAAGCCCTCCTCTAGGGGATCTTCCCAAACCAGGGATCGAACCCAAGTCTCCCACATCGCAAACTGATTCTTTACAGTCTGAGCCACTAGGGAAGCCCTCTATGCCAAGCAGGGGTTATTAATTGGTACAGTTCAAAGAACTCTAAAACCTCATAGTTGTCTATTCTTACCTAGCCTGCTACCACCAGTTTGCTTAATTGTGATTTATGAACAGAAAAAACACATGTCCCCTGTATAGACACATTTCATTTCCTGGAAATGCTATATTTCCTAATGGGGATGGATAGAACCATCACCACTTTCCAACCATCTCAGTGATAGACAGACATTGTTTCTGATGTCCTAACCTCCCAGAGACTGAGTTAATGGTCTCTATTTTTGTTCAGAAAACCAAGGTTTACATTGTGTGTGGGTCATCCTTCAGGCTCTCTTGAGGAAAGTAAAACGGATCTGGCAAAAGCACATGTGCTACCAAGTTCTCTTCTGCCAGTTTTCAAGATCAACATGATCCTTTTTTGAACAAGTGATCACATTAACCAATCAATTGATGATAAAGGATAGAGGAAAACGAACAGTGGGTATCTTGAAAGTGACGGGGGAATAAATAATGAAAAACATTAGCAGATTTGACTCTATAATGAATTTTCTTTGTGAAATGAAATACATTTCCATATATCAAAATATCGTAAATATATAAAGTATATCTCTGGAAAGAAATACAGAAATGGGTTTCAGTGGTTATCTTCACTGAAGGAAGCACTAAGAGATTAATTTCAAAGACAACAGTTTGCTTGATGGGAGCACAGTGAAATGGGCACTCTCATAAACTGCTATCTAAATCAAGCATGCTGTCAAAAAAGCAATTTGCAGTATCAATCAAGGACCTTAAAATTTCTGTCCCAGTAATTCCATTTAAAAATTTGTCCTAAGGAAATGAGCTAAAATATACAGGAGTGTGTTTTTACACAAAGCATGTTACTGTAATATTTATTATAAAATGACAATGTAGGAAAATTTAAAGGCTACCTATAGGGTAAGTTTAAGTAATCCTTTTCCTATTTCCTGATTATTTTGTACATTTATTTTAGCAGCTGTCATGCTGGGTTCTTTTTATTTGCACAAGTATCTCCTTAAGAAACTGAGTGCTTGGAATGGGACAAAGAACTTTCATCTCTTAGGTTGCAGAGCCTACTGTAATAATTGGGTCCACTACGAGGGCTTCCCGGTAGCGCAGATGGTAAATAATCCACCTACAATGCAGGAGACCTGGATTCAATCCCTGGGTCAAGAAGATCCCCTGGAGAAGGGAAGAGCAATCCACTCCGGTACTCTTGTCTGGAGAATTCAATGGACAGAGGAACCTGGCAGGCTATAGTCCATGGGGTCACAAAGAGTTGGACATAACTGAGTAACACACACACACACACACACACACACACACACACACACACACACAAGCTCTCAGTTAACACTTGCAAGATTAGTAAAACTATACCTGTGTCAACCATGCAGTTCATAATGATTGCTAAGGTCATTATTTCTCCCCACCTCCCACTGCCTGCACCCCATAAACATAATAAGAAAAATTCAATCCATTTGCCAATTCAGCTAAATTAAATTATTTAAAACAAACCAAATTTAAGGATGGCCATTTGTACATACAGGTAGAGCTACTGGCTCAGCCATAAACAAACTGAAATTTATCTGAGTATATAACCATGGTAGGCATTGATGTAAAAGATAATCAGCAAGACAAGATAAAATATTTCAAGTCAGATATAAAATTTGATATGAATATAAATGCTTGGAAAACCAATAGACTCTATGTCAGAGAAATCCTAGGAGAACGTGAGACTGACCAAATGTGAAGTAAAAATTATAGAATTTTTAAAAATCAATGTCATATATACATACATATATACCAATCTTCAGATTATTTTCTGTACTTTAAAAATAATTATACGGATGGCTAACAAACACATGAAAAGATGCTCAACATCACTCATTATCAGAGAAATGCAAATCAAGACCACAATGAGGTACCATTTCACACCAATCAGAATGGCTGGGATCCAAAAGTCTACAAGCAATAAATGCTGGAGAGGATGTGGAGAAAAGGGAACCCTCTTACACTGCTGGTGGGAATGCAAACTAGTACAGCCACTATGGAAAACAGTGTGGAGATTCCTTAAAAAATTGCAAATAGAACTGCCTTATGACCCAGCAATCCCCCTGCTGGGCATACACACTGAGGAAACCAGAATTGAAAGAGACACATGTACCCCAATGTTCATTGCAGCACAGTTTATATTAGCCAGGACATGGAAACAACCTAGATGTCCATCAACAGATGAATGAACAAGAAAGCTGTGGTACATATACACAATGGAGTATTACTCAGCCCTTAAAAAGAATAAATTTGATTCAGTTCTAATGAGATAGATGAAACTAGAGTTGATTATACAGAGTAAAGTAAGCCAGAAAGAAAAACACCAATACAGTATACTGACACACATATATGGAATTTAGAAAGACAGTAATGATGACCCTCTATGTGAGACAACAAAAGAGACACAGAGGTATAGAACAGACTTTTGGACTCTGAGGGAGAGGGTGGGATGATTTGGGAGAATGGCACTGAAACATGTATGCTATCATATAAGAAACGAAGCGCCAGTCTATGTTCAATACAGGATAGAGGATGCTTGGGGCTGGTGCACAGGATGATCCAGGGAGATGATATGGGGTGGGAGGTGGGAGGGGGCTTCAGCATTGGGAGATCGTGTACACCTGTGGCTGATTCATGTCAATGTATGGAAAACAAATACAGTACTGTAATGTAGAATAAAGTATTAAAAAATAAATTAAAATTAAAATAAATAAATAAAAATACTTATAACTAAACTGTTTTAAGGGCTTCTCTGGTGGCTTAAAGCTCAATATTCAGAAACTAAGATCATGGCATCTGGTCCCATCACTTCATGGGAAATAGATGGGGAAACAGTGGAAACAGTGTCAGACTTTATTTTGGGGGGCTCCAAAATCACTGCAGATGGTGATTGCAGCCATGAAATTAAAAGATGCTTACTCCTTGGAAGCAAAGTTATGACCAACCTATAAAGCATATTGAAAAGCAGAGACATTACTTTGCCAACAAAGGTCCATCTAATCAAGGCTACGGTTTTTCCAGTGGTCATGTATGGATGTGAGAGTTGGACTGTGAAGAAAGCTGAGCACCGAAGAACTGATGCTTTTGAACTGTGGTGTTGGAAAAGACTCTTGAGAGTCCCTTGGACTGCAAGGAGATCCAACCAGTCCACTCTAAAGGAGATCAGTCCTGGGTGTTCATTGGAAGGACTGATGCTAAAGCTGAAACTCCAGTACTTTGGCCACCTCATGCGAAGAGTTGACTCATTGGAAAAGACTCTGATGCTGGAAGGGATTGGGGGCAGGAGGAGAAGGGGACGACTGAGGATGAGATGGCTGGATGGCATCACTGACTCGATGGACATGAGTTTGAGTGAACTCCAGGTGTTAATGATGGACAGGGAAGCCTGGCGCGCTGGGATTCATGGGGTCACAGAGTCAGACATGGCTGAATGACTGAACTGAACTGAACTGAACTGGTGGCTCAGATGGTAAAGAATGCACCTGCAATGCAGGAGACTTGAGTTCAATCCCTGGGTCAAGAAGATCCTCTGGAGAGGAGAATGGCTACCTACTCCAGTATTCTTGCCTGGAGAATCCCATGAACAGAGGAGCCTGGTGGGCGACAGTCCATGGGGCTGCACAGAGTCTGACATGACTAAGTGACTAAGCACACACAAGCTGTCTTAAAAGGCAGTCTATTGAATTTTAGCCTCCTAGCTCAACTCAATCACATCCCAGGGCAACAAGAAAAATTGCAGGAGAGTTCATGGAATGCTTTTGGGAAACTATTTTAGACTGTCATTTGAAAGCTGCCTGCACACAGAAGTGTAACAGCTGCACTTCACTTCAGTCCAGATCCAGTCTTTGTATTTTACTCTAGGATGTGCCAGTCTTCAGTAAATTATATGAGGGGGGAACAATGCAGTCATTATGTATCCAAATTGTAATGCATTCCTATCTTACTCCAGGAGTAAAATTCAGTAGGTCAGTAATTGGAAGGGTTCATTTGTGGAGGATTAAGTACCCACACATGCAACTTTTATTCAGGTTTTGAGTGGGAGGATGTAGAAAATTATTTCAGTATTAAAGAATTGGAATGCTACTGGGGTTTTTTTTCCAAAGGTGTGGACAATTAAATCCACTTACTCCTTGAGAATCAAATCTTATAAGTGGATCATATTTTTTAAATACATGAAAAAAATAACTGATGGGCAAGAAAGAGAAAATTTACCTTAAACAACTCAAGCAGTTCCTTTAGGAAGGAGAAATTAGGAAAGGAAGAGAAATGGTAGGAGGGAGAGTGGGAGGGCAGGGGGGTAAAAAAAGAGCCTGTGTAGCCTCTAAGCCACAATCACACAGGATGGTGACTACCTGCCAACCAGGTGGACCACAGAAGAGCTCTTAACAACCCTGAAGGCAGAGAGTATGGCACACAAGAAATATGTGCATTAAAAATAAAAAGCCCCAGAATTCTGAAACTCAGTTTTACTATTACCATCTGAAACAATCTGTTCAAAATAATGTCTCCACTTCCACATATGAAAATGTGCTTTGTTCATACCATAATATCTTATAGGGTAAAATAATACATTTTCTGCATAACAAAACTTTTTCCAAGTACCACTCAGTAAATAGCACATTTTCCTCTTGAGATATGGGGTCAGGGTGCATACCTATCCAAAGTTGATTTTCTGAACTCTTCAAAGATTGGTTTTGGTACTTTTTAGATGAAAGAAACGCTTGTAGCTCCAGGAGCCCCGCATATGAAGCTGAGTCTTAACTTAGGACTCATATGAGTCTAAGGTTTAAAGTAGAGAGAGTACAACTGAGTTTTATATCGTAAGAAGGTTGTTTGAATATATAGTTGAGCCTTGAACATCAGAGTGGTTAAACTCAGAGGTGGAGTAAAAACCAAACAGCAAAATGGATGGAACCTTTTCCCCTGGTCAATCCTTCATTGGTTCATTTATTCAACAAATAGTTTATCGCTAGGGCTATGAAGGTGAGCAAAAGTAGACGCGGGTTTTCATGTAGCTTAAAATCCAGGAACAGAAAGTGAACAAAAAATTCCTAGAGTTGGGGGAAAAAGGAGGGCTGTAGTCAAGATGGGTGTTCTTTAGGAAGGGATGCTCAAGCTGAGATATGATGAGTCAACTGGAGTTAACCAGGTAAGGGTTGGGGGGAGTCTCAGTTAAGGACAGAGGGAAATTATTTGCAATAACTCTGCTGTCAGAGGGAACCTAGCACATCTGAGAGTAAAAGAAAATCTAAATGGCTAGGATAGGAGTAAAGGGGCAAATAATTGAAGGGGAGAGGGAGGTTGGTGGAGAGAAGAGTAATATGATCAGATTTGCCTTGTGAAAACTCCCCCTCCCTAAGGTGTGAATGGGAGGGGAGAGCAAAGCTAGATAAATCAGGAAGCTATTGCTGTAAGTAACTGGTGCAAATCTAAGTCCATTGTAAACGTTTTTAGTTGCTCTTCCCTCTCTGAGAAGCTAGGAAAAATACTTTATTTCCCAGAGAAAACTCACCTTCTATGGTGAAGATGGAAGGAAGTGGATTAATTGAATATTTAGAAGATAAAGTTAACAAGACATAGTAATTAATCAGATATAGATACAAGACACTAGCAGCAGTCCAGGGTTTGGACAACTGGACAGAGGAGAAGGAAAGACACCGAAGTAGAAAGGATTACTAGGTCCTTTTGCATGAGCAACCCAAGGGCAGCAAATCTGGGAGCAGGGCACCTGGAGATGTTTATGAACACCAGGACAGCATAGTAAAGTGATTAAAAGCCTGGCTCTGGATTCAATACGTGTAATCCTTTCTACCTCATTGGCTTTCCTTCTCTGATGTTCTCAGTGATAGTTTCCTAATAGCTAAGTTGCTATCAGTTCAATTCCACAAGTCAAAAAAATATTTCTGCCTCTGTGTTGATACCTCCTTTCTGGGCCTCAAGTTATCACTGTGAATTGAGGTTGAAGGAGGCAGAGAAAAATATTCCAATTTGCATTTCTAATGGTCAGATATAGGTTTGTGGACAAAATAGACTGTCTCAGTCTGCTCAGACTACCTTAACAAAATACTGTAGACTGACTTAACCAACAGGAATGTATTTATTCACAGTTCTTCGGGCTGGAAGTTCAAGATCAGAGTGCCAGCATGGTCCTGGTGCAATCTCCCTTCATGACTTACAGATGCTAGCCCTTCTTGCTGCATCCTCGTGTAGCCTTTCCTCAGTGTGCGTGCTTGAGAAGGGAGAGGAAAATATCTCTCTTCCTCTTCTTATAAGGCCACTGATCCAGTTAAATTCGGATCCCAGCCTTATGAATTAGTTTAGCCTTGGTTACCTCTGGAAAGCCCTATATCTGAATGCAGTCATATTGAAGGGAAAGGCTTCAATACATGATTTTGGCAGAGGGGAAAACAATCTAGTCCATAGCATGGACCCAGGGATCTTCTTTAAGAAAAATAATGCAGAATTAGTACAGACCTCTCAAAGGCCCCTGACACTGTGCTTTCAAAAGTTTCACAGTAATTCTGCCTCTGATTAAGAAGCCCATTAGACTTCCATTCAGATCTAACTTGGTGGAGTTGAGGAAAGCGTGTAGGCAACTCATTGAAAAGAAGACTCGGGAAGATAGGGGAGGCAACTCTTAGTTGAACGAGCATGACTGAATGAAGCAGGAGGTCACCCTTGCAGGAAGTGTTGGCAACGGCTGCTTCTAGATGCTTCAGAAACCCCAAGCCCTCAACTGCAGCGATAATCACTAATGTCCATTTCAAAAATGAAGGCTAAGAGGACTTGCTCAATAGCACAGATGCAACTTCTTCTAGGGACTCCAGAAAGAAGCGAAACTGGTTATGAAGTGAATTGGAAGGCCACATATAGCAGGTGAGAATATCTAGAGAAGGCACTGAAACTCTAATTCTGCATACTTCATTCCCAGTGCTGAATCCTGCTGCTGCTGCTGCTAAGTCACTTCAGTCATGTCCAACTCTGTGCGACCCCATAGATGGCAACACACCAGGCTCCTCTGTCCCTGGGATTCTCCAGGCAAGAATACTGGAGTGGGTTGCCATTTCCTTCTCCAATGCATGCATGCATTCATGCTAAGCTTCTTCAGTTTTGTCTGACTCTGTGCGACCTCATAGACAGCAGCCCACCAGGTTCCTCTGTCCACAGGATTCTCTAGTCAAGAATACTGGAGTGGGTTGCCATTTCCTTCTCCAGGTGAATCCTGAGGGCATACACATACATGACCTCATGACCTCACCCTAGTTAACATGACTCTAATTTTAAGTCAAATTTAGACTAAAATATTCTTCCACCAATGTTAAACTCTAAGAGTCAGTCTCATGCAGAACATTCATGTATTCTTATTTTCGATAGCATAACTCTAAGTATATCCACTTTATGACAGTGACCAGGGGAAGCTGTCCTTTCAGTGCTAAAACCTGAACAGTCCAGACAAACTGGGACACTTTGTCACCCTAAATCTAACTCTTTAAGAAGGTAGGAGATTCCTGCTTGATGGGACCAGAAAAAATGTTGTCACCATGTCCCCAGCATAGGGTGCCTACACACACACACACACAGAAGTCGCTCACTCGTGATCAACTCTTTGAGACCCCATGGATTGTGACCCACCAGGCTCCTCAGTCCATGGATTTTCCAGGCATGAATACTGGAGTGGGTTGCCGTTTCCTTCTCCAGGGGATCTTCCTGACCCAGGGATCAAACTCGGGTCTCCTGCATTGTAGGCAGACGCTTTACCGTCTGAACTACCAGGCCTAGACCCAACTTATCAGCAGGTTCTGATTAAACTTGGAGGCAGATCCTTCTTCCTTAGACTCTTGAGAGATAAAGAAAGGCTGTTATTTAATCAGAGCCATTGTGTTATATGCAAAAACAAGTGGCTGGCCCATGGCTATAATTCATTGATTTGATTTTTTGAGAAACTGCATTAAATATTACTGATATTGATTACTGTGTTTGGGGGCTTCCCTTGTGGCTCAACCGAGAAAGAATCTGCGTGCAATGTGGGAGACCTGGGTTCCATTCCTGGTAGGGAAGATCTCCTGGAGAAGGGAACGGCTGCCCACTTCAGTATTGTGGCCTAGAGAATTCCATGGAGTGACAAAGAGTCAGACATATACTGCATGGCTTTCACTTTCACTGTGTTGGGATTACCCCTTAAAATTTATTCCTGGGGCAAAGGCTCATTTGTTTCACTTTACTCTGGCTCTGCCAACAAGCCACAGACTTAGAACTCAGGTTCTCAATACTCCTAGTGGCAAGTAACTGGCCCCCAATAGTCCAGTCCTCAGACTTTTCTATCAGATCAAACCCACAGTCAGAGTAACCTGAGACCCCACTGGCCTGCCAGATGGACCGTGTGATACTCAAGCATGTAGTGGGTTAACAAAGTCAGGCTTAGGTTCTGGGGTCTTTTTCCATACTTGTATTAAAATCAAATGTTGGTGATTTGATTCTTGGAAAATAAATATAGAGTACAGTGGCTCAGTCATGTGCAACTCTTTGCAACCCTGTGGAATGCAACACGCCAGGACTCCCTGTCGATCACCAACTCCCAGAGCTTGATCAAACTTATGTCCATCAAGTCAGTGATGCCCTCCAACCATCTCATCCTGTCATCCCCTTCTCCTCATGCCTTCAACCTTGCCCAGCATCAGGATCGTTTCCAATGAGTCAGTTCTTTACATCAGGTGACCAAAGTATTGTAGTTTCAACTTCAACATCAGTCCTTCCAATGAATATTCAGGACTGATTTCCCTTAGGATTAACTGGTTTGATCCCCTTGCAGTCCAAGGGACTCTCAAGAGACTTCTCCAACACCACAGTTCAAATGCATCAATTCTTTGGCACTCAGCCTTCTTTATGGTCCAGTTTTCACATACGTAATTGACTACTGGAAAAACCATAGCTTTGACTAGACAGACCTTTGCTGGCAAATTAATGTATCTGCTTTTTAATATGCTGTCTAGGTTGATCATAGCTTTTATTCCAAGGCGCAAGTGTCTTTTAACTTCATGGCTGCAGTCACCATCTGCAGCGATTTTGGAGCCCAAGAAGATAAAGTTTGTCACTGTTTCCATTGTTTCCCCACCTATTTGCCTTGAAGTGATGGGACCAGATGCCATGATCTTCGTTTTTAATTTTGAACTTTAAGCCAGCTTTTTCACTCTCCTCTTTCACTTTCATCAAGAGGCTCTAAATTCCTTTTTGCTTTCTGCCGTAGGGTGGTGTCGTCTGCATATCTGTGGTTACTGATATTTCTCCCAGCACTCTTGATTCCAGCTTGTGGGATCCACAGCTGGATCCAGCTGCTTCCTCCAGCCTGGCATTTCACATGATGTACTCTGAATATAAGCTAAAAAAGCAGGGTGACAATATACAGACTTGATGGATTCCCTTCCCAATTTGGAAGCAGTCTATTGTTTTATGTCCAGTTCTAACTGTTGCTTCTTGACCTGCATACAGATTTCTCATGAGGCAGGTAACGTGGTCTGGTATTCCCATCTCTTTAAGAATTTTCCACAGTTTGTTGTGATCTACACAGTCAAAGGCTTTGGCATAGTCAATAAAACAGAAATAGATGTTTTTCTAGAATTCTCTTGCTTTTTCTGTGATCCAGTGGATGTTGGCAATTTGATCACTGGTTCCTCTGCCTTTTCTAAATCCAACTTGAACATCTGGAAGTTCTCGGTTCATGTACTATTGAATCCTTGCTTGGAGAATTTTGAGTATCACTTTGCTAGCATGTGAGATGAGTACAATTGTGTGGTAGTTTGAACATTCTTTGGCATTGCCCTTCCCTGGTGGCTCAGAGGTTAAAGCCTCTGCCTGAAATGCAGGAGACCCAGGTTCAATCTCCCTGGGTCGGGAAGATCCCCTGGAGAAGGAAATGGCAACCCATTCCAGTACTCTTACCTGGAGAATCCCATGGAGGGAGGGAGCCTTGTAGGCCACAGTCCATGGGGTCGTGGACTGTAGAGTTGGACACAACTGAGTTACTTCACTTTCCTTGGGATTGGAATGATAACTGACATTTTCCAGTCCTGTGACCACTGCTGAGTTTTCCAAATTTGCTGGCATATTGAGTGCAGCACTTTCACAACATTATCTTTTAGGACTTGAAATAGCTCAACTGGAATTTCATCACCTCCACTAGCTTTGTTTGTAGTGATGCTTCTTAAGGCCCATTTGACATCAGACTCTCTAGTTGAATGATCACACCATCATGATTATCTGGGTCATGAAGATCTTTTTGTATAGTTCTTCTGGGTGTTCTTGCCACCTCTTCTTAATATCTTCTGCTTCTGTTATGTCCATACCATTTCTGTCCTTTATTGTGCCCATCTTTGCATGAAATGTTCCCTTGGTATCTCTAATTTTCTTGAAGAGATCTCTAGTCTTTTCCATTCTGTTCTTTTCCTCTATTTCTTTGCACTGATCACTGAGAAAGTCTTTCTTTTCTCTCCTTGCTATACTTTGAAACCCTGCATTCAGGTGGATGTAAGTTTTCCTTTTCTCCTCTGCCTTTCACTTTTCTTCTTTTCTTAGCTATTTGTACATCCTCCTCTGACAACCATTTCGCCTTTTTACATTTATTTTTCTTGGGGATGATCTTGATCAATGCCTCCTGTACAGTGTCATGAACTTCCATCCATAGTTCTTCAGGCACTCTTGTTTATCAGATCTAATCTTGTATATATAATGTACAGTATATACAGTAGTAAATATACATTATATACTTTTAATTCCACAGCAGAGGTGTATAATCTGATGCAGAAGACAGTATGATGTTAGGAAGAGCACACCCTTAAAATCAGAGGAGGGCTCTAACATTGACAATTACTTTGGACCAGTTAATTAACCTAACAAACCTCAGTTCCATGAACTATAAAGTAAAAACAATACCTACCTCATAGAATTGTCTGTGAGGATTACATAAATCGATAAAGGTAAAGAGTAAGTCAAGTACCCTGGCAGAATGGGGATGTTGTGAATGCTGATTCCTTTCCCACGTCACATAACCTGCGTGGATTCCTCACCGCTTCTCACTAAAATCATTCCTGTGACTCTAGCATGTGTGGACCTAGCATTTTGCCTCAAGAAATACATTGGATATATTTTTAAATGTTTTAGAAGGAAAATAGTTATTTTTGTCGTTGTACTATTAGGTTCAAAGTATAGTTTGTTTTGTATTTCCCTGAAGTGTTTGATACCCGAAAAGTAAAACACCAGTCTAAATGTTTCTAAAATCTGATATGATTTTTAAGAATATATATATTGAGCACAGCAATTTTTCTCTCCAGATTCCCTTGATAATACTGGTTCTCTACTTCAGGCTTGGATATGAGGAAGGTTGAGAGTAGAATGCAGCAGTTTCCAGTGCTCTCAACCAAGAGCTCCCCTTGGGCAAAATGCTTTCCTCCCTCATACTCCCTCTGTCCTTGGGCTCACTGCTTCTGCGGTCCTTGCTTCCATCAGTTACTTCTCTGTGAGTTAAAACCTTTCCGTCATTATCATGTGGGAAAAAATAGCTCATAGAACACTCTCAATTACTTTTCAACATTAAAACAACAACAACAACTTGATTTAGAAAGTACATGATAAAAGAAGGTACAGGAAAAATACTGGTGGCAGCTTCTCTAGCTACTTCTTCATGCTGAGTTTAAATACTTTCTTTATGCTGAGACATAGGAGCAACGAAACTTCTTTAATCTCCTGCTTCACGCTACAACAGTAACGTAAAGAACACTAGATTTCAAAACAAACTATCATCTATTAATGCCTGCATTTCAGTGGGGAATGCAGTGTTCAGAACCTAGTTCTCTGCTTGTGGTTCACTTCTTAAGTTCACTCACTCAGTCATGACTGACTCTTTGTGATCCCATGGACAGCAGCATGCTAGGCCTCCCTGTCCATCACCAACTTCCAGAGCTTGATCAAACTCATGTCCATCGAGTCAGTGATGTCATCCAACCATCTCATCCTCTGTCATCCCCTTCTCCTTCTGCCTTCAATTTTTCCTAGCATTGGCGGCTTTTCCAATGAGTCTGCTTTATGCATCAAGTGGCCAACGTACTGGAGTTTTAGCTTCATCATCAGTCTTCCCAATGAATATTCAGGACTGATTTCCTTTAGGATGGACTAGTTGGATCTCCTTGCAGTCCAAGGGACTCAAGAGATTTCTCCAACACCACAGTTTAAAAGCATCAATTCTTCAGCACAAAGCTTTCTCTATAGTGAAAATCTCACATCCATACATGATTACGAAAAACCATAGCTTTGACTAGATGGACCTTTGTTGGCAAAGTAATGTCTCTGCTTTTAATATGCTGTCTAGGCTGGTCACAGTTTTTCTTCTAAGGAGAAAGTGTGTTTTAATTTCATGGCTGCAGTCACCATCTGCAGTGATTTTGGAGCCCAAGAAAATAATGCCTGTCACTGTTTCCATTTTTTCCCCATCTATTTGCCATGAAGTGATAGGACCAGATGTCATGATCTTCATTTTTTCGATGTTGAGTTTTCAGCCATCTTTTTCACTCTCCTCTTTCACTTTCATCAAGAGGCTCTTTAGTTCCTCTTCATTTTCAGCCATAATTGTGGTATCATCTGCATATCTGTGTTTACTGATATTTCTCCCAGCAGTCTTGATTCCAGCTTGTGCTTCATCCAGCCTGGCATTTCACATGATGTGCTCTGCATAGAAGTTAAAAAAGCAGGGTGACAGTATATAGCCATGACGTACTCCTTTCCCAATTTAGAACCAGTCTGTTGTTGCATATCCGGTTCCAACTATTGCTTCTTGACCTGCATACAGATTTCTCAGAAGGCAGATAAGATGGTCTGGTATTCCCGTATCTTGAAGAATTTTCCACAGTTTGTTGTGATCTAAACAGTCAAAGGCTTTGGCGTAGTCAATAAAGCAAAAGTAGATGTTTTCTGATTCTCTTGCGTTTGCTGTGATCCAGTGGATTTTGGCAGTTGGCTCTCCAGTTCCTCTGCCTTTTCTAAAACCAACTAGAACATCTGGAAGTTCATGGTTCATGTACTGTTAAAGCCTCACTTGGAGAATTTTCAGCATTACTTTGCTATATGAAATGATAGTGATTGTGCAGTAGTTTGAACATTCTTTGGCATTGCCCTTCTTGGGATTGGAATGAAAACTGACCTTTTCCAGTCCTGTGGCCACTGCTGAGTTTTCCAAATTCGTTGGCATATTGAGTGCAGCACTTTCACATCATCATCTTTTAGGACTTAAAATAGCTCAACTGGAATTCCATCACCTCCACTGGCTTTGTTTGTAGTGATGCTTCCTAAGGCCCACTTGACTTCACATTCCAGGATGTCTGGCTCTAGGTGAGTGATCACACCATTGTGGTTATCTGGGTCATGAAGATCTTTTTGTATAGTTCTTCTGTGTATTCTTACCACCTCTTCTTAATATCTTCTGCTTCTGTTAGGTCCATTCCATTTTTGTCCTTTATTGTGCCCATCTTTGCATGAAATGTTCCCTTGGTATCTCTAACTTTCTTGAGAAGATCTCTAGCCTTTCCCATTCTATTGTTTTCCTCTATTTCATTGCACTGAAAAGAAAAAATCTTTTTCTTTTTGTATTTAAAAGGTCTTAATCTTATCTCTCCTTGCTGTTCCTTGGAATTCTGCGTTCTGATGGGTATATCTTTCTTTTTCTCCTTTGCCTTTAGATTCTCTTCTTTTTCGGCTATACGTAAGGCCTCCTCAGACAACCATATTGCCTTTTTCACTTTTTTTCTTTGGGGATGATCGTGATCAATGCCTCCTGTACAGTCACAAACCTCCATCCGTAGTTCTCAGGCACCCTGTCTATCAGATCTAATCCCTTGAGTCTATTTGTCACTTCCACTGTATAATCATAAGGGATTTGATTTAGGTCATATCTGAGTGGTCTAGAGATTTTCCCTACTTTCTTCAATTGAAGTCTGAATTTGGCATTAAGGAGCTCATGATCTGAACCTCAGTTAGCTCCCAGTCTTGTTTTTGCTGACTATATAAAGCTCTCCATCTTTGGCTGCAAAGAATATAATAGTCTGATTTCAATATTGACCCTCTGGTGATGTCCATGTGTACAGTATTTTCTTGTGTTGTTGGAAGGTGTTTGCTATGACCTTGGCAAAGCTCTGTTAGCCTTTGCTCTGCTTCATTTTGTGCTCCAAGGCCAAATTTGCCTATTACTGCAAGTACCTCTTGACTTCCTACTTACATTAAGTTCGTTTCTTAATGAAATTCTTTTATCTTTCCAACAACTAATGGAATATACTCCAAGGCCTGGTGTCATCAGATGCATTATAGAAAATTACTATTTTATATGAGAACTATTATGCTTATTTTGATTGATGGGACTTGGATTAAATCATCAGAAAATAGATATTTTAAAGGAAATAGTGGCAATGATGTTTACAACTTTTCCCAAAAATGTTATAATGTATCAACTTTCAAATAGCTTTGTGTGTGTGTGTGAGAGAGAGAGAAAGAGAGAGAGACATACATAAGAGACTTGATTTTATCTTCTGACCTTGACTTACACAGAGGCTAGAATAAATCATTGGGATCTTTGAATTCTACAGTTCATTTTACAGACTGCAAACATTTTAATGACATTCCTGAGGCCAAAAATCTGGGTAAGGCAGATCTCCAGAGCTCGAGTTCAGGTTTCCTGGTTTCTGAATCAGGACTTGTCCCAGCCAACTGCACACCATAATTTTTGCAATGGTGTCCTTGCATCTTCCTGTCCACAAATATATTTTATTTATCTGATAAGAAGAATGAGCTGTTCACAATCATAGTCCCCTTCAGGAAAAGTGGGGCTGCATGATAGCTTCCAAGTGGAAAGCTCAAAGACCTGAACTCTAATTTACAACATAAGATATAAACATCTGTTGAAATTTCAGACTAGAAGAGAAACTCCTATCTCTTTTTCTTGTCCTCAAGAAGCAGAAAAATCAAAAAGCAGAAAAAAAGAAAAAAAATTCTAAATTTCTTAAGTTTCAGGAAAAAATGCTCTATTAGTGAGTCAGACTTTCAAAATAATGTTAGCAGAGGAAGTGACTGTCAATGCGTGGGTGAGTTGTTTTTTTTTTTTTTAGCAGTCACATGAAAAAAAAATAGCTCTGTCTGTACAGTTCGGGAAATTATTCCTCCGCTCTTCAAGACTTCCTCAAACGATCAGGCTGCCTTGGACAAATTTAGGTTTATTTTTCTTTCCCACCTTCTGCTTCATGCACCCCAAGAATCAATCCAAGAATACTATTACTTTCTTCCGATAATCCATGGGTCTTAGCAATATTCCCCTCCTTCTCCACTTTATAGAATCTTAGGCATCCTTCAACACCTGATTTAATACCACCTCTTCCTTAACTCCTGCTGATCTGCAAATTCATGATGACTCAGTACTCCCATAAATCTTTTGTTGTACCTGTTTGAGAAATTAATCCACTCTACCTTGTTCTGTGAGTGTCTTCCCTACTAGACTCAAATCTATTTGAAGTCTGGGAAAATATCTCATTTTCATACATGCCAGGGACATGCTGTATCTGGGATTTCAGAGTCAAACGAACAGGCCTCTGGTTTTAAGAAACTATTGAATGGCTAGCTTGCAAACTTAGACCGTATTCACATATCATAAAGTAGATTTTGGCAAAAGGATTGGGATGCGAATAGTTTATTTGGGAAGTGAGGAGGAAGAGTATGAGCAACTGAAGGAAAGAAAGCCAAAAGAGAAGCATTACTAGTGAGCAGATTTCTACAAAAAGCGGGGATTACCAGGGCATGAGGGGCAGGGCAAGTGGGGAAATATTAGTCAAAGGTTATAAACTGTCAGTTATAAGATGAATAAGTTCCGTGGGTCTAATGTACACATTCAAAGTACAGTTAATAACACTGCATTGCACACTTTACATTTGCTTGGAGTGTAAACTTAAGTATTTCAGGCATTCTCATGACCGGAAAAAACAACTATAACTATGTGAGGTGATGGATGTGTTAACTAACTTGACTGTAGTAAACACTTCACTGTGTATATCAGATTACCTTGTTGCACTTTAAATATGTACAGTTTTATATGTCAAATATACCTCACTAAAACTGGGGGGAAAGAATGACCTGGTTTCCACTGTGGGCAACCAGGGTCCAGGCCTGCTGAGGGCCCTCTGAGA
Source organism: Nanger dama (assembly GCA_917880005.1). Classification (NCBI taxonomy): domain Eukaryota; kingdom Metazoa; phylum Chordata; class Mammalia; order Artiodactyla; family Bovidae; genus Nanger; species Nanger dama. The sequence continues at coordinate 18,901,608 of CAKJTW010000008.1, read as the reverse complement.
TGAGGGCCTAGGGCATAAAGCCCACAGTTCTGCCTTCCTTGTCTCAGGGTTGCTCCTGGGGAGTTAACTGCAAGTCACCACAGGCCAGTCTAGCATTCCTCCCTGTAGACAGAGAAGGCCCTGAGGCAGAGACAGAAGGCTCGAAGCAGGACGCTCTCAAAGGGCCTGCTCCTCCACCACAGCTGAGATGACCTCAGGGTAGGCCAGAGGACAGAGGGGAGCAGCAACAGCCTCAGGGCCGTAAACGCTTACTGTGGAGTTCACTTAAACTGCTGAGTTGAAAGGAATCTAGTTGCCACACTTAACAGTACGTAAATGCTGAGAAAGTATTGACCTCATCCTTTTCCTCGGAAATGAAGGTGGTTTGTTGTTGTTGTTGTTGTTTTCAGTTTAATTTCTTTACTAAACCAAAGTATGTGCCGGTTGATTTTCCATGAAAAAAAATTCTGCTGTCATGAATAAGTTAGATTGTTCCCGATATAGTTCAGTTCAGTTCACTTCAGTCGCTCAGTCGTGTCTGACTCTTTGCAACCCCATGAATCACAGCACGCCAGGCCTCCCTGTCCATCACCAGCTCCTAGAGTTTACCCAAACTCACGTCCATCGAGTCGGTGATGCCATCCAGCCATCTCATCCTCTGTCGTCCCCTTCTCCTCCTGCCCTCAGTCCCTCCTAGCATCAGAGTCTTTTCCAGTGAGTCAACTCTTGGCATGAGGTGGCCAAAGTACTGGAGTTTCAGCTTCAGAATCAGTCCCTCCAATGAACACCCGATATAGGCTACTCACCGAAAGCAGGTTTGGAAACTGCTTCTTATCAGAAATAGACTCTTCATTTTCCTGAAGACTTTATCTTTCTCATGTTTAACAGAAAGATGGCAGTTATAGAAAACCACAAGAAGATAAAATAATTTGGTTCCACCAAATACTTGTACAGTAAAATAACATGGAATTACTCTGATGGTAGGTCCCAAACATTTCCCTTAATAGGATTATATACTAATAGTGTCTCACTATGTTAGTGATAAATTTATTATATGATATATTTATTATATTATATATTATAAATATATATATATTATATAGTAAAGGCTGCACTTATTAACTATCATTTTAAAAAGCCTTCTCAAGTGTTATCAGCAGCCTAAAGAAAATATTGCAGCTTATGAAAGCTCAGACGGTAAAGAATCTGCCTGCAATGCAGGAGATCCAGGTTTGATTCCTGGGTCAGGAAGATGCCCTGGAGAAGGAAATGGCTACCCACTCCAGTATTCTTGCTGGAGAATTCCATGGACAGAGGAGCCCGGCAGGCTACAGTCCATGCGTTGCAAAGAGTTGAAAACGACTGAGCGACTAACACTTTCTCTTTCATAGCGCAGCCGTGGAATTCTTAAAGCTATGTATTTGTTTCTTCTTTCTAATTATTCCAAACCATGGTAAGAAATTGTACTCAATCTGATATTAATATCCGAACACACTGAAGTTTCATCTTGACTGAGTACATGACTGTTTTTTTTTTAAATACAAATTTCTCAAAAATGTTTTATAGCCATAAGCTTTTTGTAGGATATGTTTGTCCCACCTTCTTCATACTAAAATCTTGAGGCTTTCTTAGATAATAGTATTGTACTACACTTTGCATATTCATTTACTAGCCAAACACTTTAATAGGTCCAATGAGTGTACCAATTTTTTCAGTTACGATCCCCTTCAAGAGGTCATAGGTAGAGTCTGCTCTTCTACTCGTTACAAACTTGAAAGAATAAATTTCTTTGAATGTTATCCAGAGCATGTTGAGATAATTTTTCCAGGAGCGAAATAGAGGAACTACGTATTCAGGATATATGCAGAGAAATACAGTCCATTCAATCCTATGTCAGAAGGATACCTCTGTCTAAGTATACTGCTCAGAACTGAGCTACAAATTCACAAAGCATTCCTCATTATTTCTCATGAGGCCAGCTCTATTCTTCCTGAAGCTCCCATGTTTCCTTAAAGTTTACAGAAAACTCAGGAGATAAAGTTGTGACTATGAAAGAAGACATAGTCCTAGCATCTTCTAGTCATCCTCAAACGAGATGACAAAACTATTCGGAAAATAGTCTGTCACCAAAGCATGTAGTCTGCTTAAAAATACATTATAGGCAGTTCTCAAGAGATTTCCCATTACATTCTCTGAAGAACCGAGAACTTACAACTCCAGAAATATCTCTGTAACTGTAAGAAAAAAATATTAAAGAATATATAAACGAAATGAACTTGAATCCTTGTGCAATACATCTTTTGTGATACTACTAAAAGTAAAACCAAGTAAATAGATGGAGCACACAGAGACCACAACTGCTTTATTGAACGAGACTCTTTAAGTGGTAATAAAATTCAGCTTCTGCAGACAGTCAACTGTAGAGCTTTTCTATTCTCTCGGAAGTCTTTATAAAACTTGACCTTGTTGGAGCTCTGACTATGAATCTATTACCACCTCTCCTATTGGTCTTAATATTAGAAAATGTATTTCTCTGAAAAAATATGTTTGCTCCATGTTCAGATAGCAAATTCACAACTTTTGGATAGTTATCTGTGATTAAATTGAGAACAGGCTACGTTAATTTTAGGAAATTTTTCACTCAGGATAACAATGAGTCATCAGATGACACTGCTTTACAGTTTAAGAAACTGATTTCCTCTCCTGAAAGAGTTAATTACTACAATTTACCAAGAAATCCAAATTCCAAGAAAGTGGTTTATCAATTAGAACACTACCACCATTTTCTAATGTAAATTCTGAGATATGGTCTCCAGGCCTACGGAAGTCAGTGTCTCTTGGTTTGGGTGGTGTGAGGAAACACAGCCCCCAGCTTCATACGTATATTTGTACACACACACACACACACACATTGCCAAAATGGAAAAAAAGAATTTTCTTTTATCCTCGAGAGCAGTAGCTAATTGTTTTTTAGTACCATGAGAGGCAGAGAGAGAGGCAAAAGAACTGCTTCTAATATAATCTTTCCCCCTTTTCTGTAATATCTTACTATTACTCTGAGTTTAAGGAAGCTATGCAACTCTCTTGCTTCTACAGCTGATAATCCGAGCAATGCCACATTTAAGACACAATTTCCTGGACCTGTTATCAAGAATATCAAAAGTAGTCATTTGATTCAGATCTAAAATGTATAAAATTTAGAGTTGCAGAAGCAAAAACAGAAACTGCTTACTGCTTTCATTTGCGTCAATGCAACAAGATAAACGAAAAATATCCTGAACGTCTCCACTGGTTCTACCTAAACGTTCAAAGGTTCTAGAATGCTTTTGCTAATACAGAAAAACTGACATGAAAAGAACTGAATTTATTCCCTAAAGGTGTGATGAAAGAATAATCAGAAGTATTTTCATTCATGAGAGACAAATGTGACTAAAAATAGAATGTATCAACAATTAAATCCTGCTTTAAGTTACCTTCAGTAGTTTAGAACAAATACATTCTTGCTGCTGCTGCTAAGTCGCTTCAGTCGTGTCCGACTGTGCAACCCCATAGACGGCAGCCCACCAGGCTTCCCCGTCCCTGGGATTCTCCAGGCAAGAACACTGGAGTGGGTTGCCATTTCCTTCTCCAACGCATGAAAGTGAAAAGTGCAAGTGAAGTCGCTCAGTGGTGTCCGAATCTTCGCGACCCCATGGGCTGCAGCCCACCAGGCTCCTCCATCCATGGCATTTTCCAGGCAAGAGTACTGGAGTGGGGTGCCATTGCCTTCTCCGATATACATTCTTACTGGCTTTTAAAATTAGCACTGAAGATGTTAGAGTATTAATTACCCATTTCATCCTTAAAAATAAACTTATGAATCTACATTCTACATCCCAGAGGCTAAAAATATAGTGATTTAAATAATTTGGCTAATCTAATGTGTTTTGTGTTCCAGAAGATTCTGCTTCAGTGTTACTTGTAATATTGTTTGATTTACTGTATACTCCCAGAATATATCAAAACATATGTGGTATTATAAACAGGTATATTGCAAACAGAACATCCACACACATAAAAGACAACATTTCATCTAGCCAAGAACTATTCACTGAGCATTTACAATTTTCCAGGCACAGTGATAGATCTCTTCAAATAAATGTTTGTTTAGAGAATGTCTTCTTGTCATCAAGTAATTAACTAAATATTTAAGTATTTAGAATGTATGTGTATAGACAATACTTCCTACACGACACACACATACATATAAAGAGAGAGAGAATGCCAAAATAAAACTCTTTAAATTACTTTATTACTTATATGTTCTTACTTTTCTGGAGAAAACCTATGCTGTTATAATTTATTTCAGAGAGATAAAGGATTACTTAAATGCTTACGTTTCTACTACAAAGGTACATCTTTATTCAATGATATTTTAAGTGGCAATATCAAATTCACATATTGGTAGGGTATTAAGATGCAAACACAAAATGTAAAAGATATACTTATTAATATCATAAGCCTAAGCTCAACAAATATTCAACAAATATTTATTCAAACTTCATTCTGTCCCAGGAATTGCTTTAAGTCCTGGAAATGCAGCTGTTAACAAAATAAAGATCCTATCTTTATGGAGTTTAGCACTATTATGCAATGCAATGGAATCAACCTTACAGTTTTTCTGATTATTTTTATCATATACTCTCAATACCCATCTTGCAGTCAGACCATGTTTCATACTCCATGGACTGTTCAGTTCAGTTCAGTCGCTCAGTCGTGTCCGACTCTTTGTGACCCCATGAATCGCAGCATGCCAGGCCTCCCTGTCCATTATCAACTCCCGGAGTTCACAGAGACTCATGTTCATCGAGTCAGTGATGCCATCCAGCCATCTCATCCTCTGTTGTCCCCTTCTCCTCCTGCCCCCGATCCCTCCCAGCATCAAAATCTTTTCCAAAGAGTCAGCTCTTCGCATGAGGTGACCAAAGGACTGGAGTTTCAGCTTTACCATCATTCCTTCCAAAGAAATCCCAGGACTGATCTCCTTCAGAATGGACTGGTTGGATCTCCTTGCAGTCCAAGGGACTCTCAAGAGTCTTCTCCAACACCACAGTTCAAAAGCATCAATTCTTTGGTGCTCAGCTTTCTTCACAGTCCAACTCTCACATCCATACATGACTACTGGAAAAACCATAGCCTTGACTAGATGGACCTTAGTTGGCAAAGTAATGTCTCTGCTTTTCAATATGCTATCTAGGTTGGTCATAACTTTTCTTCCAAGGAGTAAGTGTCTTCTAATTTCATGGCTGCAGTCACCATCTGCAGTGATTTTGGAGCCCCCAAAAATAAAGTCTGACACTGCTTCCACTGTTTCCCCATCTATTTCCCATGAAGTGATGGGACTGGATGCCATGATCTTCATTTTCTGAATGTTGAGCTTTAAGCCAACTTTTTCACTCTCCACTTTCACTTTCATCAAGAGGCTTTTTAGTTCCTCTTCACTTTCTGCCATAAGGGTGGTGTCATCTGCGTATCTGAGGTTATTGATATTTCTCCCGGCAATCTTCATTCCAGCTTGTGTTTCTCCCAGTCCAGCGTTTCTCATGATGTACCCTGCATAGAAGTTAAATAAGCAGGGTGGCAATATACAGCCTTGACATACTCCTTTCCCTATTTGGAACCAGTCTGTTGTTCCATGTCCAGTTCTAACTGTTACTTCCTGACCTGCATACAGATTTCTCAAGATTCAGGTCAGGTGGTCTGGTATTCCCATCTGTTGAGGAATTTTCCACAGTTGATTGTGATCCACACAGTCAAAGTCTTTGGCATAGTCAATAAAGCAGAAGTAGATGTTTTTCTGGAACTCTCTTGCTTTTTCTATGATCCAGCGGATGTTGGCAATTTGATCTCTGGTTCCTCTGCCTTTTCTAAAACCAGCTTGAACATCAGGGAGTTCATGGTTCATGTATTGCTGAAGCCTGGCTTGGAGAATTTTGAGCGTGACTTTACTAGCATGTGAGATGAGTGCAATTGTGTGGTAGTTTGAGCATTCTTTGGCATTGCCTTTTTTGAGATTGGAATGAAAACTGACCTTTTCCAGTCCTGTGGCCACTGCTGAGTTTTCCAAATTTGTTGGCATATTGAGTGCAGCACTTTGACAGCATCACCTTTCAGGATTTGAAATAGCTCAACTGGAATGCCATCACCTCCACTAGCTTTGTGCGTTGTGATGCTTTCTAAGGCCCACTTGACTTCACATTCCAAGATGTCTGGCTCTAAATGAGTGATCACACCATCGTGATTATCTGGGTCTTGAAGATCTTTTGTACAGTTCTTCTGTGTATTCTTGCCATCTCTTCTTAATATCTTCTGCTTCTGTTAGGTCCGTACCATTTCTGTCCTTTATTGAGTCCATGTTCGCATGAAATGTTCCCTTGGTATCTCTAATCTTCTTGAGATCTCTAGTCTTTCCCATTCTGTTCTTTTCCTCTATTTCTTCGCATTGATCGCTGAAGAAGGCTTTCTTATCTCTTCATGCTTTTCTTTGGAACTCTGCATTCAGATAATAAATATTAATCAAGGAGTCTAATAAGTCCTAGAAAGAAGAAGCCTTCCATTATGGTTTTGATGAACTAGATACATAGTAATCCAGATTGATATATGTGAGCCAGATGCATTATTTAAGTTGTTAGTTGGTGCTTATAGAAATGAAATTACATTCTAAATCTTAAAAGTAAAAGAATCAGGCACCAGTGTAAGAATATGAGTATCGAAAGCATTCCTCTGTGCCTGATTTATTTTACAAATAGATTTGTAATCTTTATAAAGCTACTACTAATTGTTCCAGTTGCAAAACATTTAATTAAAAGGAAGGTTTATGGCTCCAACACTATTACAGTAGCAGGAAAAAATGTCCAGCCATAGGGCTAGGAACTGGGAATTGGCTTTGGTTTGAGCAATGATAATTATGTTACCAACATCTAGAAATAATACAGACCAGACTTGTATCGTACTCTTACTTAAAATGAGTCATTATAATTAATAACATTTTTTAAATGCCAATGTTACCATGCACTGTATGTTTCCTGAGATGTGCTGTGCTTAGTTGCTCGGTTGTGTCCGACTCCTGGTAACCCCATGGACTGTAGCCCGCCAGGCTCCTCTGTCCATAGGGATTCTCCAGGCAAGAGTACTAGAGTGGGTTGCCATGCCCTCCCCGTACATTTCATATATATCATCTATTTTCTCCACAGTGAGCGTTTCTACCAGATGGGCATTATTCTCTCATTTTATTGATGAGGGAACTGAAACTAAGGGAGGTGAAGTGACCTGTCCAAAACCATAAAGGAAAGGCAACATTCCGAATGCATTTTTATCCCCAAAAGTACCAGACTGTTTGGTGCCTATTTAACCTACTACACTCACTAAATCAGCCCTGGGTGTCAAAGTAGAAAGTCTGTTGTAGAGCATATAATTCAGTCAACTAGAGCAATACAAATGATTTGGGAAAAAAATTGTTTTAATGTGTTAGGGTCAGGGATATTTCAAATAGAGTCTGGATATTTCCTTGGCTTTCTACTTTAACTTTTCTTCACATTAATCCATAAAAGGAATGAGCCTGAAAAGACAGATAATTAAGCCCATAGTTATTGTTATTTTATTATGAATGTACTTGGAGAAAACCTTCTCTTGAATTCTCTGAGTTAGCTAAACAGTCCCAGAAAATCCTATGCTGTGACCAATGGTCTAAATTAAATACACACTTACATATTTCCCATAAGCCAGATTTGTAATATCTTAAACTATGACCAAGTGCCGTTGAGTAACTGGGTGTAATAACAGTCTCCATATTTCACTCCAACCCTTCCCTATAGTATCATATTTGCTCTCCTAGTTCAGTAAAATAACTTACTCATGAGGAAGTTGCAGTTTAGCATGACAGACACATAAAAGGGAAAGAGGTTACTTTTCCCACTGCCAGGGTCTTTTGGAGTGTTGTTGTTGCTGTTCAGGGGCCCAGTCATGTCCAACTGTTTGTGACTCTATGGACTGCAGCTTGCCAGGATTCCTTGTCCCTCACCATATCCCAGAGTTTACTCAAGTTCATGTTCATTGCATCGGTGATGCTGTCCAGTCATCTCATCCTCTGACACCCTCTTCTCCTTCTGCCCTCAATCTTTCCCAGCATCAAAGACTTTTTCAGTGAGTTGTCTGTTCTCATTGGATGACCAAAATACTGGAGCTTCAGCATCAGTCCTTCCAGTGAATATTCAGGGTTGCTCTCCCTTAAGATTGACTGGTTTAATCTCCTTGCTGTCCAAGGGACTTTCAGGAGACTTCTCCAGCACCACAGCTCGAAGGCATCAGTTCTTTGGCATTCTGCTTTCTTTACAGTCCAACTCTCACAGCCATAAGTGACCAATGGGAAGACCATAGCCTTGCCTATACAGACCTTTGTTGTCAGAGTAATGTCTTTACTTTTCAACACACTGTCTAGATTTGTCATTGCTTTCCTGCCAAGAAGAAATCATCTTCTGATTTCAAGGCTGCAGTCACTGCCCACAGTGATTTTGTAGCCCAAGAGGAAATTTGTCATTACTTCCACTTTTCCCATTCTATTTGCCATGAAGTAATGGGGCCAGATGCCATGATCTTAGTTTCTGGGTTTTTTGTGGTTTTTTTTTTTTAATATTTAGTCTTAAGCTGGCTCTTTCATTTTCCTCCTTCACCCTCATCAAGAGGCTCTCGAGTTCCTCTTTACTTTCTGCCATTAGTTGGTATCATCTGCATATCTGAGGCTGCTGATGTTTCTCCTGTTGATGTTTCCAGGTTGTAACTCATCCAGCTGGCATTTCTTATCATGTGCTCAGCATATAGGTTAAACAAACAAGGTGACAGCAGACAGCCCTGTCGTACTCCTTTCTCCATCTTGAACCAATCAGTTGTTCTATACAGAGTTCCAACTGTTGCTTCTTGGCCCACATACAGATTTCTCATGAGACATCTGAGATGGTCTGGTATTCCCATCTCTCTGAGCTTTCCACAGTTTGTCATGATCCACACAAAGGCTTTAGAGTAGTTGATGGAACAGAGATAGAGGTTTTCTGAAATTCCCTTGCTTTCTCTATGATCCAGCCAATGTTGGCAATTTGCTGTAGCTCCTCTTTTCTAAACCCAGTTTGGACATCTGGAAGTTCTTGGTTCACCTAATACTGAAGCCTAGCATGCAAGATTTTAAGCATGACTTTACTAGCATGGGAGATGAGTGCAATTGTCTGATGGTTAGCACATTCTTTGCTACTAACCTTCCTGGGAATTGGGATAAGGATTGACCTTTTCCAGTCCTGTGGCCACCTCTTGTCTCGCTGATTTGCTGACATATTGAATGCAAAACCTGAGTGGCATCATCCTTTAGGTATCTGAATAGTTCTGCTGAAATTTCATGGCATCCACCAGCTTTATTAACAGCAGTGCTTCTTAAGACCCACTTGACTTCGCTTTCCAGAATGTCTAGCTCTGGATGGCTAACCACACCATCATAGTAAGCCGGTTCATTAAGATCTTTTTTTTTTTTAGAGTTTTTCCATGTATTCTTTCCATCTCTTCTTGATCTCTTCAGCATCTACTAGGTCTCTACCATTTTTATCCATGATTGTGGAGGTGCTCCTAATACAAATAGTGTGTTTGGTGGCATACACTTCCAATGTTTTTCTTCATTATGAATTGAAATATCCACTGGACAAATAGTGGAATATATGGGCTTCCCCTGTGACTCAGTGGTAAAGAATCCACCTGCAATGCAGGAGAGAAAGGAGATGAGGGTTCAATCCCTGCATTGGGAAGATTCTCTGAAGGAGGAAATGACAACCCAGTCCAGTATTTCTTGCCTGGAAAATCCCATGGACAGAGGAGTCCGGTGAGCGCCCGTCCATTGGGTCGTAAAGAGTCAGAGACAACTGAGTGGCTGAGCACACATACTGCCAGTGTTTTTCTTAACTATGAATAAAAATACCCAAGGGAAAAAGTGCAATATGTAGTAGTTATTCTCACTGAAGTCTCGTGTTCTAGATTTTGGTAATTAACTGGTGAGAAACACCTGGAATTTAGAATTGACAAGTAGACGTTTAAGGTAAAGAAAATTTTGGTGGTAGACTTTCTCATGGAGAACATTCAAGACAGGAATTTTGAAATCCATCTGCTTTATTTTGAAAGCAGACTTTGATGGAGCTGTTTCCAAATGGGTGAGATTCATTTAAATAATTTCCTCCACCCAAAGAACCTGACTTTCACAGACATGGACTAAACAAATCTAACCTGTTTTTCAATATCAGGTTCTAGTAGGAATCCAGCCAACCAAGTAGAAATAACAACTGTCTAGTGTAGGGAAACAAAATCACATAGAGAAGAGCCAAGGAAAAATGTAGTTAAGGAAGACCACACTGATCTGTCAAAAGTAGGTTGAAATTTTAGGAGTCAGTACCAAAACCAACTGTGGACTCAGGATGTGGAAGAGAAGAGGTTAGTGAAACATGTATGTGGAAAGAGAAAAAATGCCTTTCTTTAAGTTGGTTAGTGAGTCCTTCAGAGGTGTGGCTTGGCTGAATGCCAAAAGCAACAGGAAAACTAAAGTATTTTGCCAACCCATACCTAAAGACTGGTACTTATATGATGGGACTGTGTTGGGATTAGCCTAGGAGCAGAGAGGAGTCCTCTTAGGAAAAAAAAAAAGTATGTTTGAGACAGAAGTAGTGTCAGAACTGGAAATTTAAGACTAAAATTTAGGCATAAAGAAAAGTGATACCTCTCATTTTCACTTTCTAATGAGTATTCACATATGGACCTTGACAATATCATTACATGGTATCTTTCAACAAATTTGTAGAGAACCTAAGCCTCTGGAAAACATGAAGGTATTTTCTTATAAACTCTAACCTCGTGGGAATATAGCAATTGAAAAAACAAAGATTCTCTTATTTCATTTAGGGCAGATAAAAAGGCCTTGTCTATCAAACACTGAGAACAGACTTGTGGACACAGTGGAGGGAGAGAAAGTGGGATGAATGAGACAGTAGCACTGAGACGTATATGTTACCATATGGCAGACAGATAGCTAGTGGGAAGTTGCTATTAGACACAGGGAGCTCAACCTGGTGCTCCAGAAGGGTGGGATGGGGTGGAGAAGGGAGGATCAAGAGGGAGGGAACATTATGTATACTTACAGCTGATTCATGCTGTTGTATGGCAGAAACCAACACAACATTGTAAAGCAATTACTTCCAATTTAAAAAAAAAAAGACATTGTAAAAGAAGATAGGGAATATGTTCCACTATTCAGAATCTCAATTCTTTCTTTTATTTAGGACCCAAGATCTTTTAATTCTAGTATTTGTTTCCTTGCAATAAAATGAGTTTGGATTTGCTGTACATAAATGACATAGATAATTGCCTAAATGAAGTTTTTTAAGGAGCATTAGCAGATCCTCTCAAAATTTCTCCCATGGGTCTGACATTCTGCCATTATCATCAACCCTTGGCTCACTGGATCATCATTCCTAAGGGTACACAGTGAAAGCACACTAATATTTCAGAGGGCCATGACTCATTAGACTGTCACGTGGTATAACCTTTCCATGATGATTTGTATACCAGATTTCATTCCATAGTAGCAACTATCTGAGAGGAAATCCAATTGAGGGTAAGTTCTTGATAAACGTTGATTAGAAAGAAGAAGACAGAAATGGACTTCTAAGTGTTAATAAGTGAAGAGACTTACTCCAACACCAGAGCTGAAAACACATATGCACAACATCTGATAGGCCTGAAAATATATTTCCAGCCCACAAAATTGATACTAACCTCACCTTTAGCCTTACTGACATAGTTTTATTTCAGATTTTATTGTTAAAAAAAAAAAAAAAAGATGATCTAGCTCAAACTGTTCTAATAGAGGACAAGAAAACTGAGATCCAGACCCATGTTAAGTGATTTGCCTAAGTTTACTAACAGGTTAGTGGCAGAATCCACTCCAGACAACTAGGTCAGCTTTCTTCTTGTTACTCTATGCCATTGTTTGCTAATTTACAGCCATTTCTATTTCCTCCTTACTTTTTGCCTCATCTTACCATCACTAGTACTATTATATTTTTTTAACTTAGTCACTGTTCTTCACTTAATACATTTATGAAAGAAGAACTTTTATTACTACCACAAATAGAAAACCAGAACCGTAAAGAGAAAGTAATGGTAAATATTAATACAATAGGATAAAAATAGCAAAATGTAGTAATATATTTTAGCTACTATCTTACCTGATGAAAACTCTGTCAGAACAGCTCTACCTTGTTAAAATGGAGGATTTAAGAAATTTAGACACAGATTAATACCAAAATACAATTTCCTCCTTTATATAAATTACAGGATTGAAAGACACTTGCAGAGAAAATAACATAGTCCTCATGTCCCTGTGGATGGTGACTGAAATGCAAAGATGAAAATGAAAGGTGAAATGAAAAGATGGTTGCTCCTTGGAAGAAAAGCTATGATCCACCTAAGTGGTGTATTAAAAATCAGACACATCACTTTGCTGACAAAAGTCCTTATAGTTAAAGCTGTTTTTTCCAGTAGTCATGGACACAGGTGACAGTGGGACCATAAAGAAGGCTGAGTTCTGAAGAACTGATACTTTTGATCTGTAGTGTTGGAGAAGACTCTTGAGAATTCCTTGGACAGCAGGAGATCAAACCAGTCAGTCCTAAAGGAAATCAACCCTGAATACTCATTGGAAGGACTGGTACTGAAGCTGAAGCTCCAATACTTTGGCCATTTGATGCAATGAGCTGACTCATTAGAAAAGACCCTGATGCTGGGAAAGATCAAGGGTGGGGGAGAACAGGACAATAGAGGATAAGATGATTGGATGGCATCACTGACAATGGACATGAGTTTGAGCAAACTCGGGAGATGGCGAAGGACAGGGACGCTTGGCATGCTGCAGTCCATGGGTTGGCAAAGAGTTGGACACGATTTAGTGACGGAACAACAACATGTGATTCAGTGCTAGTTAATGCCATATCTATGAATTTTATGTCATATTCTGGTGCCTCTCAATTGGATATTACCCGTAGTAAATGTCCCATTCTTCTGAAAAGACATTGCTTAATGATACTCTGGATTGATAAACTGAGTTAAATAGAATAATACTTAAATTTCATGGGATAACGCTGATTGATTTCTGGGTCCAAAAGATATATTAACTACCTGATTTTAATTATTTGGTGCTGACTTAAAAGTTTCTTAATTGCTACCTGAGAGGGCTTCAGGAATTCCACTAATGTGATTTTTTTGGACAATCAGTATCTTAGGGATTGATCTGTGACCTTCAAAGCCCAGGTGGTACTAGCGGTAAAGAACCCTCCTGCCAATACTGGAGACGTGAAAGTTGCGGGTCCAATCCCTGGTTTGGGAAGATCCCCTGGAGGAGGGCATGGCAATCCACTCTGGTATCATTGCCTGGAGAATCCCACGTACAGAGTAGCCTGGCAAGTTACAGTCCATGGGCTTGCAAAGAGCTGGACGTGACTGAAGCAATTTAGCACAGCACACAAGCACCTAGCATGAGGGGCTGGGAGAGGGCTGTTCCAGATGCCTCATCCTGCTAGGGTCATGGTCTGACCAGGTCACAGTCTGGTACAGAAATACATCTGCATCCCCAACTCTCAGTAACTGGACTCTGCAGCTGGGAACAGCACAGCTGCTAGATGACAAAACAGTAAAAGTAAACGTATGTCTCAACAACTGAAATACCTGAATACCCAAAAAGACTCCTATGCAAGTAATTACTAAATATAAAGGACTTTTTTTTCCCCAGTGACTTTCAGGATATTGAATTACTTGAAATTATGGAAATCAGCTCTTTGGTTCAGGACATAACAGAGCCGGCCCTAAAAGGCATCGCCTCTCAACTCCCTGGGCCTAATACGGCCAAACTTTCCCCACCCAGAATCTGCCTTCTATCCTTGTGGGTTAGTGAGTATGCACTTGGCTATTAAAAAAGTGAAAGTTTGTCCCTCCTCCAAATAACAATCATAATTATTACTAACACAATGAAAAAGCACATAGAAGCTTGACTGTACTGTTAAAAGAATTTACCTTGGAATCAGAGACCCATGTTTGAACAGTTAGTTAGCTCTACCGCTTAATAGTTAGGACAGCTGGGGAGAAATCACTCAGTGTAGCATATTTCTGCATTAAGAAAAAAATGGATAATTAAAGTGTTCATGGATTGTTACAAGAATGAAATTGAGTTAACATTTCAGGCTAGTTGGATTTGACTAAATATTGGTTTAATTACTTGATGTGTTCATTCATTAAAACTTCATCATTCTCTAAAGTTCTTTATTTTCCTACAACAATACTATGAGTAGCTTTTCTATGGCTATAGCTCTAAATAATACTTTATAAAAATTAAGCATGTAAATAGATTTAAATATTTTGTATTTTAAAGAATAGGGGAACTGAATGTTGAAACCCACTCTTTAGAAATATTATGCTTATTATCAATCATCTCTTACTAAATCCCATGACTACTTTTCCAAACAGAATTTTTTAGAGTAATCTTTCCTGAATTTTCAAAGAATACGACTTGTGAGCAATAGACCAATAAACAGACTATGCAAAAGTTTAAGGTTAAACTAGGATAAATTCTGTAACAAAATTACTGAGTTCATCCTTGTTTTAATATTAATAAATAATATAACTCTCAGCAAACTCAATCTTTTCAATAATACATATTAAGGAATCAGAAACTATTCCTAGCATAGTTACAGATTTGGGAAGATAGAGAAGAATACTTCAGGATGTCCTGAGAATACTGAATGTGTATCTGGGAGAGTAGGTGTAAATAATATGTATATGTGAAAATAAGTTGGACTGATCAAAGAATAAAGAACATCTAGCCAAGTAGACAGTGTTACAATTGAGTAATGACTTTATTTTCATATCTTTACTTACATTCTAGTTGTCTTTCTTGATGTTTGGCATTTAACCTATAAAATATTTCTTAAAATGAATTGTAAAACTATATTTTCACCCTATAGCACCTCTGAATAAAACCCTTGCAAAGAAAATCAAGAAATATATCAATACCTTTTTCCTGTGTAAACAGCTCTTTCAGGATAACTGTGTATAAAGTTGCAGTCTAATTTTAATTTTCTCTTTGCATCGACTCTGCTATTTAAACCACCTCTAGAGTGTTTGAGTTCCAAAGTTGTACAAATAGTCATTATGTTTAAATATCCAAAGGTAGGTGTGCCTCACAAAGTATGTTGTGATGACTGTTTTATTAAAAATCAGCTGGGATGGCTGATAAAAGGCCAATCTCCTGGGCTCCACCACCCTAATCCTACTATGGTAAGCAGAAAAATCACCCCCTAAAGATACTTGCATTCTAATCCCCAGAACCAGTGACTGTATTATTCTATATGACAAGGGAGAATTAAAGTTATAGATAGAATTAAGGTTGTTTGTCAACTGATCTAAATTAGAGAGAGATCCTAGATTATACAAAGTAGGTCCAATGTAATCACAAGGGCACTTAAGTAGAACAGGAGGCAGAAAAGGGAAATCAGTCTAAGAAAAATGCAATTATGGAAGAAAGGTACAAAGCAATGCAGTGTTGCTAGCTTTGAAGATAGAAGACAAAGTCACGAGACAAAGAATGTGGGCAACCTCTAGAAGCTGTAAAAGGCAAGGAAGCAGATTTTCCCCCTAGAGCCTCCTGACACCTTATGTTAACCCAGTGAGACCTGTGTTGGACTTCTATAAAACTGTAAGATAAGTCTGTGTTGTTTAAACCACTAAGTTTGTGGGAATTTATTAAATAATGCATTATATAATTACATGATAAATATATATTATATAATTTATTATAATAGCAGCAAGAAAATAATGTACGTACCAAATCAATGTACCTGAATATGGAGTTCAGAAATTTGCCTTTTATCACTCTTCTAGGTGATTCATTTATACTTAACATTTGAAAACCTAATACTCATTTTGTGTTCTAATATTAGCCTTGAGTTCCTTTTTAAACCTTACAGATTTTTAAGGAAATCTTAATTCATATCTTTAATTTATAGGCAGAAAAGAAGGAAAAGAGTAATCAGGTTTTGATTTCAAAGATTTACAAACTTAGAGAAGTTAAGAAATAATGAGGTAATCGATTTGTTCAGTAATGTATACTGAACACTTTTTACCAGGGTTATTAAACTTTTCTTAAAGGATTAGACATAATGTGTTTTCTATTCGAGTGCAATAGAATTTAAAGAAAAGAACGATTAATGTTAGTTGGAAACAATGTGAAGGATTAAAGGGATTTTCAGTGACATGTGGGATTGAACATACATGAAGTGTTAAAGGTGAAAGTATTTAGAAAAGATACAAAGATACAGTGTTGAGAACTGGAGTGGTATATTTTGACGCCCCATGAAACTAACTTGATTAATGTATGGCAGGGCGCTAGTGAAGCTTGGAGGAGACAGTACCTGCAGTAGGGAATTCTGGGAAATAGATGCAGATGGTTAATGGCAATGGAAAGCTTTGTCGGCCAAAAACTTTTGCCCAAAATTTGGACAAGTTATTGTTGAGTGGAATCCTGTTGGGTGTTTCTTAACAAGGTTATCTGATAAAAGTAGTCTTTAAGGGATCTCCTAATGCTGTGTATAATAAATAAGGGAAAAAGCCAAGGCAATCACTCCGTCAGGAGGCTTTCAAGTAATTTATGCTTACAGTATCTAAGGCTGGATTTCAAAAAATGGTAGATACTAGACTAGAGTTGGAGACATCAATATGAACTCATGCTTAGCTTAATATAAATACAGATGGATACATATAGAAGTATTTATAGGTATGTGTATATACTTAGACTAGTAAACATACATATATTTCCTTTCTGTGTCAGTTGAGAAGAATTAAAAGCAACAATATTCCAACAACAATGGGCACACTCAGTGCCGAAATTGTGGCTTCTAATTCCATTCTCCAATAAAAGGAACCTGGACTCTTTGGAGAAATGGTGGCTCTGAGGTTAAAGCGTCTGCCTCCAATGCAGGAGACCCGGGTTCAATCCCTGGTTTGGGAAGATCCCCTGGAGAAGGAAATGGCAATCCACTCCAGTATTCTTGCCTGGAGAATCCCATGGACGGAGAAGCCTAGTAGGTTACAGTCCATGGGGTCGCAAAGAGTCGGACATGGCTGAGTGACTTCACCTTACCTTGATTCAGCGGCTACGGCAGTATGATAGAAAGAATAATGCCCCCTCCCCCACACGAAGATATTCGCATCCTAACTCTCAGAACCTGCAAATGATATTTTAAATGGTGAAAAGGCATTAAGGTAGCAGATAGGATTAAGATTGCAGATGAGCAGACATCAATATGGGGAGATTATCATGGATTTTCTAGGTAGGCCCGATGTAATCAGGAGGGTTTTCAAATTGGAAAAGGGAGGCAGAAGAGAAGAGCCAAAGAGATGGCTGTAGGAGAAAGATCAAGCTGACACTGCTGGCTTTCGAGATGAAGGAATAGGGCTGTGAGTTAAGAATGCCACTGGACTCTAGAAGATAGGAAAGGAACAAAAAAGAAAGAAAGAAAAATTCTCCTCTAGAGCCTCCTATACATCGACATACACAGCCTTGCCTATACATTGATGTTAGTCCAATGAGATCTGTCTTGGAATTTTGACCTCCATAATTATAAGATAATAAATTTTGTGTAATTTTAAGCTACTAAGTTTTTGACAAGTTTGTGCAATAGCAATATAAAACTGATACCAGCAAAAGTACACAAGATGATCCTAGAGCATCTTACAGTGTCAGAAAGTAAGGAAGTGCTGTAAACCATAATGGAAAAAAAATTTTTTAAGAATATAGATGCATACATATATATTATATGTATTACCAAATCACTTTGCTGTACACCTAAAACCAACACTAAATTTTAAATCAACTATACTTCAATAAAAAAATTTTTTTAAGTAAGGAAGTATTTAAAACAAACACACACATCAGGAAAGTATATCAGAGGGACATAGGAGCTACATGGAAGATCTCCCAATGCCTAAAGCTGGGACATTTTGAAAACAAAGTAAATAACACAGTATTGCCTTATAACTCTAAGTTTAAAATAAATATCCATGAGTCCACAGTGATATAAATTAACAAATGGGAAGCCTATATAAGTCTCCATGCAGAATTCCATGTAATTCTGTAGATACTCTGTTTTCAAGTGGAGCATGATTACCTGCTCTTTCAGTGTGGGCTGCACATAGTGACTTTCTTCCAAAGAATATAGTATGGAAAGGCAGAAAAGAGAATAACTTTATAGTGGAGAAGTCTGACTAACACATCAACCAGATGAACAAAGTTAATGCTGATAGTACTAAGCCTTGTTGAGAGAATCTACTTTTGATGTGACATGATGAGAATAGCACCTTATCTCAGTAGTCTTTCTCTCCAAAACTTATCTCAGTCTCCTATGAGAAAACTTAAGACTTACTCCATCTGAGGGGAAATATACAAAATACCTGATCAATATTTTTCAAAACTGCCAGGGTCATCAACAACAAGGAAATTCTGAGAAACTATCACAACCAAGAGGAGTCTAAGGAGATATAAGTAAATGCAATGTGATATCCTGAATGGGACTCTGAAACAGAAAAGACATTAGGTAAAAACTAGGGGAGTCTGAATAAAGTATGGACTTTGGTTGATACTAATGCATCAATATTGTTTCATTAGTTGTGCCAAATGTACCATACTAATGTTATATGCTAATAACAGAGATATTTGTTATAGCATATAATGGAATTCTTCGTACTATCTTTAATCATTTCTGTAATTCTAAAGCTATTCTAAGACAAAAAAGTTATTTTTTGATGACAGACTTTAGAGGAAGAAATGTTTTATGCAAGATTTTAGAGGAAGTAACAACTGGTTTGGTGATTAACTGAATACAGGAGATCAAAAATAATGAGTCACGGATAAGGCTTGAATGGTCAGGAGAATATAATGCCAGTGACAAAGAGTAAAAATGAGAAAGGAAGCTTGCTAGTGGTTGAGCAAATGGTAAATCTGCTCAACAAATTTGAGACAAAAATAGGAAACTCAAGTATAAATACAATCAGTAGCTGGAGATGAAGAATTTGATGTTGGGTAACAGCTCATGAATGGAAATGTGAATTTATACTTAATTAGTCAATAAGAAGATATACATAGAACAAGTGTTCTTAAGCCCTTGTATAAAGAAGGTGAAGGAAGTGTATACTAACCCAACAAAACATTGGGGAGTCGAAGCTTTTGTCTACATAAAGACGACAACAGAAAAGAGTGCCCATGTTGAATGAGATAGCAAAAATAAGCAGCGTAAGAGTTTAATACAGACGCCCCAGCAAGCATACTTCATTAGTATAAATGCAATCTCTGAGGAAACATGGTGTTATAAATTGGATGTTTATGTTCGCCCAAAATGCATATATTCAAGTCCAGTTCCCTAAGGTTGATGTCTTTGGAGGTGGCGCCATTAAGAAATAATTAAAATGAAAAGAAATCATAAAGGTGGGCCCTGATCTAATAGAACTAGTGTCTTTGTGAAAAGAGACATCAGAGACCCTTTCTCCACCCCCCAAGCACAAAGCAAGGAAACGCCATGTGAAGACACAGTGAGAAGACAGTCATCGGCAAACAAGGAATAAGGCTCTCATCACAAACCAAAACAACCGAAACCTTGATCTTGGACATCTAGCCTCCAGAACTGTACGAAAATAAAATTCTACTGCTTAAGTCTGTGATACTTTGTTAATGCAGCCTGAACAAACTGATACAGGGGTCTGCTACTGCTGCTACTAAGTCACTTCAGTCGTGTCTGACTCTGTGCGACCCCATAGACGGCAGCCCACCAGGCTCCCCGTCCCTGGGATTCTCCAGGCAAGAACACTGGAGTGGGTTGCCATTTCCCTCTCCAATGCATGAAAGTGGAAAGTGAAAGTGAAGTCGCTCAGTCTCATCCAACTCCCAGCGACCCCATGGACTGCAGCCCACCAGGCTCCCCCATCCATAGGATTTTTCAGGCAAGAGTACTGGTCATAAGAGGGCAAATGAGGAAGTGTGAATAAGAGAGTGGTAAGAAGAAAACCAAGCATATGTACACCAAGGAAGCCAAAGAAAAAGAAGACCGCATATATTCATAAATATTAATTGAGAATTTATCTTGTACCAGACACTGTATTTGGAGAAGGCAATGGCACCCCACTCCAGTACTCTTGCCTAGAAAACCCCCTGGATGGAGAAGCCTGGTAGGCTGTACTCCATGGGGTCACTAGGAGTCGGATATGACTGAGCGACTTCAACTTTCACTTTTCACTTTCATGCATTGGAGAAGGAAATGGCAACCCACTCCAGTGTTCTTGCCTGGAGAGTCCCAGGGACGGGGAGCCTGGTGGAAGGCCGTCTATGGGGTCGCACAGAGTCGGACATGACTGAAGCAGCTTAGCAGTAGCAGCAGACACCGTATTAGACATAATACATAATGAACAAGGCTCAGCTCCTACCTACATAGAACTTATATTTTGTGATGAATCACAAACAAGAAATAATAAAGACAAATAAATCAGCCAGATTGAAACCATAACAAATATTCCAAAGGGAGATGCAATAAAGAATAACTACATATTGTGCATGTATGCCTTGAGCAGTCAAGGAAGAACTCTGGGGAGTTGGCTTTAAGTTGAGACATAAATAATGAAAATGAGCTAGATGTGCACAGTGCTGAGGTAAGAGCTTTGTCGGCAAAGAAAACAGGAAGTGCAAAGGCTGGGGTGTCAAGACACACTTGGGGAATTTGACAAACAGAAGAGAGGCCAATGCGATTAGTATATTGTAATCAAAAGAGAACGTGATGAAAGAATCTTTGTAAAGATAGATGAAAGCCATGTCATACAGTCTTGTAGGCCAGCCTCAGAAGTATGGATCTGTTTCTAAGATGCTGAGAAGCCACTGAATGGATCTAAGGAAAACATGACTTGGCCTCACTCATGTTGGGAAATAATAACTTTGGTTGGAATGTGAAAAAAATTTTTGAATAAGGACAAAAAGGGAAGCAAAGAGACCAGCTGAGACCTATTTCAAATTGTACAGAGAAGAGATTATGGTGGCTAAATTTAGGATGGTGCTATATTGAGGGAGGGAAGTGGCAAAATCAAATATATTTTGGTCATAGAAACAAAAGAACTGGGTGACGCTTAGATGTGAGGAACAGCAGGCAGAAATTAAAGCCGATATCTAAGTTTTATGCAAGAAAGTGGTGCCAAATACTGAAAGGAGAGAAGAGTAGATAAAGACTAAATTTGTGAAGAAAATCAGAAGCCCAGTTGGGCAAGAAATTTAATTTTGAAATCCATCAGCATATTTTAGTCCACCCTCTCTGTCCATGGATTCTGCATTTATGGATTCAACAAACCGTGGATCGAAAAAAAATTTTTAGAAAAAATATTCCAGGAAGTTCCAAAGAGCAAAACTTTAATTTGCTGCTCTGGCAACTATTTACATAGCATTTATATCATATAAGCATTATAAGTAACCTAGAGATGATACAGAGTACGCAGGAGGATGCATGTTATATGCAAATACTATGCCATTTTATATAAGGGACCCAAACATCTGAAGATTTTAGTATTTTTGAAGACTCCTAGAACCAAGGGACAACTGTAAAAATACTTAAACCTATGAAAGTGAATGAGATCACTTCAGAAGAAAGTTCTGAAAGAATTTAAAAGAGGACTAGCTCTGAGCCTTGTTAAAGAGAAGGAATAAGAGTGAGGCAAGAGAAAAAATCAGGAGGATAGTATCAGACAGCCAAGAGAAGAGAAGATTCCAAAGAGGGTGTGTCTGGCTGTTTCACACAGTTAAGGCATCTAGTGAGATGACAGAGGAGCTAAGTTTGGCAATACAGAGACTGTGGGAAACCTTGACAAAAGGAGTTTCAGTGCAGAGGTGGAAATGGAAGCTAGATTAGAATGGGGCGAAGAATTAATTAGAAGTAATCAAGAGATGATAGCAAGCAATGACAACAGGTTCCATATGTTTAACAGAAAGATAGAGAAATTGGGAAATATCTTCAAAAGAACATGAGATCAACAGAAGGTTTTCTTTCTTTTTTTTTTTTTTTAACATGGGACATGTTAGTGTGTTAACTGGCGTGATTAGGAGAGTGTGAGAGGTTGAGGAGACAGATGCAGATTTCAGTTCACAAGAAATCAAGAGGGGATTAATTCTAGAGAAAAATAGAAGGGTTTTCACTTGATTGGGCCAGTGATATTTCTTTCCCTCTAAACCCAGGGCACAGGTTCTGTTTGGCTAGATTAAGAGTGGGAACATGAGGGTGTTTGCTGTTGATGCATCTTATTTCCTCGGTTAAGCCCAGGGAATGGACGTTAAAGGTAAAGAGAAGGTTTAAAACAATCATTTAAAAAAGTGAAAAGCAAATTTACTAGGAAAACATGCAAGAGTACTAGGCAGTACTGAATGAGCATTTGAAGTTTTGTTATGAATTTCAAGTATTATCAGTCAGTCTTGTTTTTTTCTGCCAATGTTCAGCTTTGTTGTTGCTATTTGTTAGTCACTAAGTTGTGTCCAACTCTTGTGGTCCCATGGACTGTAGCCCTCCAAGTTCCTTTCTCAACAAGGTTTTCCAGGCAAGAATACAGGAGTGGGTTGCCACTTCCTCCTCCAGGGGATCGTCCCAACCCAGGGATTGAACCTGTGTATCCTGCATTATCAGGTGGATTCTTTACCACTGAGCCACCCCAGGAGAGCCCCAGTGTTCAATTACTGAAGTCTGTAGATTGGATGACAGTGGGTTAAAGAACTGCAGTAATGGTAGAACAGAATGAGTGAAATAAAACGGAGGTGATGGTCATAAAGTAGGATAGCTTAACGATTTAGGTGGTGGTTTATTTACTGATGATGACAAATCCCAGTACTCATGTGAGCAGGTGGCAAATGTGGAGTTGAAGAAGAGAGTGAGGAGAGGTCAAAGGACAGAGAGGCTGACATTTGGGGTATTTCGTGCACATGGCTCTTGCAGTTACTAGGAACAATGGCAGGAATTAAGATATACAGGAAGGCAGTGAGTCAGTAGTTGAAGTCTTAAATGAATGAGGAGAAATGATTAGAAAAGTAGCTAGGAATTATCACCAAGAAGTTATAGGCAGTAAAACTAGATAGGCACCCACAGAATACCTGTTCAGCTAAGTCTATAAGGCTATTGTCCTGAAGACAATGCAGCATGGCTCTATAAAGGAAACTATATATATATTATACTATTATATTACTAATAATGCTTTCTAAAATGAGTGACTTTCTTATAAATCACATACTTCTATCAATAAAATTTTGATAATATAATATTTATGTATTTATAAATTACATATATGCTACTCTAAAGATATTTATCATGAAAGACATTTTAAAGAATGAAATTTATGGGAAATAAACTAGCTTAAGGGCTTCCCTCATAGCTCAGTTGGTTAAGAATCTGCCTGCAATGCAGGAGATCCCAGTTTGATTCCTGAGTTGGGATGATCTGCTGGAGAAGGGATAGGCTACCCACCGCAGTATTCTTGGGCTTCCCTTGTGGCTCAGCTGATAAAGAATCTACCTGCAACGTGGGAGACCTGGGTTTGATCCCTGGGTTGGGGAGATCCCCTGGAGAAGGGAAAGGCTACCCACTCCAATATCCTGGCCCAGAAAATTCCATGGACGGTATAGTCCATAAAGAGTTGGACACGACTGAGAAACTTTCACTTCCAAACTATACTTAAACCTATTTCATTATTACCAGTACATAAACTTTTTGCTCTCACTAGAAAACTACTATTAATCATTTTATAATTGAAAATATCTTTTACATCCTATTTTATGCTTTTTAACTGAGGTATCTGAAGCTCTGGTACTAAGTTTAGTTTATATCATTCCATGTTTTTAGTGACTTTCCTAGCTGACAGAGAAACTTCAAGAAAATATTTATATCCAAATGAAGGAAATATATTGTTGGTTCTGTTTGCCAAATTAAGGTACTCATTTTTAATCCCATCCACCAAATATATAAATATTTTTAGTAATTTTATATGGTAAATTTCTTATTTTTTTAATTGAATTATAGTTGATTTACAATTTGTGTTAATTTCTGCTATACAGCAAAGTGATTTCATTTTACATATATATATACACGTTCTTTTTTTCATATTCTTTTCCATTATGGGTTATCATAGGATACTGAATTTAGTTCTCTGTGTTATACACTAGGATGCTGTTGCTTATCCATTCCATATATTTAATAATTTATACCTGCTAACTCCAACCTCCCACTCCGCCCCTTCCCCAATCCCCCTCTGCCTTAGCAGCAAGTCTGTTCTCTGTCCATGAGAGTCTGCTTCTGTTTCATAGATAGGTTCAGTTGCATCATATTTTAGATTCCATATATAAGTGATATCACATGGTATTTGTCTTTCTATTTCTGAGTTACTGCACTTAGTATTATGATCTCTAGTTGCATCTAGATTGCTGCAAATGGCATTATTTCATTCTTTTTATGGCTTTTTATGGCTGAGTAGTATTCCATTTTTTTATTAAACTGTTTGGGTTTTTGTTATTGAGTTGTATGAATTGTTTGTATATTTTTGAAATTAAGCCCTTGTTGGTTGCATCATTTGTAAATATTTTCTGCCAGTCCCTAGGTTGCCTTCTCATTTTGTTTATGGCTTCCATTGTTGAATAAAAGCTTGTAAGTTTCATTAGGTTCCATTTGTTTTTGCTTTTATTTTTGATTGCCTTGGGAGATTAACCTAAGAAAACCTTGGTACAATTTATGTCAGAGGATGTTTTGCCTGTGATCTCGTCTAGGAGTTTTATGTCATGTCTTATGTTTAAGCTTTTAAGCCATTTCAAGTTTATTTTTGTCTATAGTGAGAGGATGTGTTCTAACTTCATCATGTGGCCAATCCAGCTTTTCCAACACCACTTGCTATAGAGATTATCTTTTTCCCATTGTATATTTTTACCTTCTTTGTTGAAGATTAACTGACCACAGTTGTGTGGGTTTATTTCTGGCTCGCTATTCTGTTCCATTGATCCATATGTCTGTTTTTGTGCCAATACCACACTGTTTTGATTCCTGTAGCTTTGTAGTATTATCTTAGGTCTGGGAGGATTATGCCTCCTGCTTTTTCTTCAAGATTGCTTTGGCAATTCTGGGTCTTTTAAGGTTCCATATCAAATTTTAAGATTATTCATTCTGATTTTATGAAAAATGTCATAAATAATTTGATAAGGATCTCATTAAATCCATAGATTGCTTTGGGTAGAATGGCCATTTAAACAGTATTAAGTCTGCCCATCCAAGAGCATAATATATCTTTCCATTTCTTTGAATCATCTTCACCTTCCTTTATTAATGTTTTATTGTTCTCAGTGTGTAACTCTTTCACCTCTTTGATCAGGTTTATTCCTTTATAGATGCTATACTTAATTGTTTTCAGTCATGATGTCCCATAAACATGGAAAATTTTGTAAAGATTTATAGTCAAAATCCTTTCTCTGTAACATTCATTTCTCTCAAAAATAAGTTATTCTCTCACTAACTGCTAAAATACGATTTTTATCTTTAAGAAATAAACTTAAGGTAAGCATTTTTTAGAACATTGCTGGGTAAAATACATAACAAAGCAACTGTCTTTTTTTGTGTGATGAAAAATGGCATACTCATTTTGGCCTCGTTAGTCCTTGGGATCTTTGTTCACTTATTCCAGCAGCCATTGCAACAACAGTCTCTCTGGACTTCAACCAACTTCACACACATGCAAACTAACAGTGCCTGTCCTCCAGCCCTGAGACTCTCTTTTGACATTAAAACATAAATTGCCATAAGACTGTTTGGCAGATGTACAAAAGCCAGAAGTGTGGGGAAATTAAAGCCCAATGGGCTGAGTCTTTGTATTAGTTAGGGTCCTCCAGAGAAACAGAATCAATAGGACATATGCATATATAAAATGAGATTTATTATAAGATATTGACTTATGTGATGATGGGACTAGCCAGTCCCATAATCTGGCATCTGCAAGCTGAGAACCAAGGAAAGTCAGTGATGCATTTTGAAAACCTTAGAGCTGGTATAGATTCCAGTCTGAGTCTGAAGTTTTGAGAACCAAGAGTGCCCAGAGCAGTAGAAGATTCAGGTCCCATCTCAAGCACTCATTCAAAGCAGAGAGTAAATTCAACTTTTGTCTGCCTCTGGTCCTTTTGCTGCTGCTACTGCTGCTAAGACCCCATAGACGGTAGCCCACCAGGCTCCCCCATCCCTGGGATTCCCCAGGCAAGAACACTGGAGTGGGTTGCCATTTCCTTCTCCAATGCATGAAAGTGAGAAGTGAAAGTGAAGTCACTCAGTTGTGTTCGACTCTTAGCGACCCCATGGACTGCAGCCCACCAGGCTCCTCCGTCCATAGGATTTTCCAGACAAACCCTCCACAAATCCAACGGTGCCCCCTTCCTGGACACTGCGCAAATACTGATGGTGACAAACTTAGTAACACAGCTCTGTTTGGGCTCTTTCCCATTCCCTGCTACCCTTTTCCGTCACATGAGACTATAACACATGAACCTTCCCTTCAGGCTTTGAACATAAGCTAATATAAATACTTTTCCCGGAGGTAAGTTATAAACCTTTTACTATATAAAATATATTCATGGTAACACCTCCTGTATACTAATTCAGATCATATAGGAGGTATAACCACCTGACCTACTCAGCCAGAAACACATAAACTGCATTATGTGGTAATATGATTTTACAAGTCATTAGTCATCTATGCCCCACAAAGAATTATAGCCAAATAGGTAGGGAAAATAATAGTCAGAAATTATAAGAATATTAATTTTAATTACTTCCTGAAATGATACAAGGCAATGGTGTTTAGAGCAGAGGATTATTTTCTTGAACAGTTATTTGTTAATTTCTTTCTCAGCATCTAAATATAAATCTTCATTTTGAGATGAATTGCTCTATCATAGGTTTTATGTCTCATCTACCACAAACTTCATATTTTAAGTATAGTTATTAATTCTGAGCCTCAATTGAAAATATTTGGCATTGTATTCATAGTTATCAAGGATTGATTTAAATTATATTTCCTCTGATATTAGTCATCTCCTCAACTCATTTATGCTTTAACACTTAAACTCATATTTTCTATTCTATAAAAGTAATATGTTTATTCTGCATTTTTTAAGAATATGTATTTAGTTCATAATAAGCTTTGCAGACATTTGGGGAAAGTTTACCTCATAAAACAGGCAAAATTCTAACAGCTGCATACTAGCCAAAAGTTAAATAAATACTGTTTAAAGTTATAATTTAAGTACCAATTGTGATTAAGTATATTAAAAGTGTTTATGTATAACTTAAATAATTGTATATCAGATGACATTTTAATCATAATCTTCAATTTTCAGGAATAGTACGGATATCTTTTTAAAAATGCTCATTTGTTCACTCTATCTTTCTAATCTGACTGCCCTATAGCCAGTCATAGTATCATCTTTACCAGAAATACACTATTTACTATAACATTTATAAAGCAAGTAAACTTTCAGATTACATCTTCTGGGAAGATGGCTCATAATTGGATCATTCTCTTAATGTGGATTTTCCAGAAAGCATGGCCTGGAAACCTGCGCTGTTACTTTATTAAGGGCCCCGTTCCAGGGAAGCAAGAGTGAGAAAAACGGGGCTGAGGCAGAGTGCAACAGAAAGAGTGCACTCTTCAGTTACCATTGTTCCGAATCAAGCACAACAAATTGCTTGTCATAGGACTGTCTTCCAAGAGACTATATAAATCATGGCTTCTCCAGACATTCCATAAAAGAAGGAGAAGAATCCACAGGCCAGTTCTTATTTCCCACTGGAAGCTCTCTGCACAGGAAATTGTTGCTCCGCCAAGCTGGGCATGCATGGGTTATGACTGAGTCTTAGAGCCTCTTATGATTCAGAGACAACAGGGAAGTCCTGGCGTGGAAGGTAAAGGCAAACGACACAGGCCTGAGGAGTGCTGTTGCACTGTAGCCGGGAGAGACTGGTCCACAGACACAGCGCAGCGCAGCCGAGGAAGAGCCCAGGACAGCAGCGGAGGCTGAGGCAAGACAAGAGTGGCTGAGGAAGGAGCAGAGTCGCCTTATGGGGTCACCAACTGTGTATCAATTTCCCTCACTTAAACAAAAAGCCAAAAAGTAACACAGATCTCTCATAGAGAAGGAGTATTTTAGCAAGAAAAACACAACCAAAATTTCTATTTTTATTTAGTTGGATCCCCATCCAAAATTATATTTGTTTCCTTTCATTACTCATACAAAGGATGTCTAAATTTTTCTAAATCTATTTACTTAAACATATTAATACAATCTCATGGTAAAGTTTCAAAAATAGAGAAAATATAGATACAAGTGAGAAAGCAACCTTCATTTCTCAATCATTCTTGTCCCAAACCCTCAACCTTGTCCAAAATAATAGTTTGTTGTAGGATTCTGCCAAGTCATTTTCTACATATATGTATATATACATATACACACACATACACACACATACATATATCGGAGAAGGCAATGGCACCCCTCTCTAGTACTCTTGCCTGGAAAATCCCATGGATGGAGGAGCCTGGAACGCTGCAGTCCATGGGGTCGCTGAGAGCCGGACACGACTGAGCGACTTCAATTTGACTTTTCACTTTCACTTTTCACTTTCATGCATTGGAGAAGGAAATGGCAACCCACTCCAGTGTTCTTACCTGGAGAATCCCAGGGACGGGGGAGCCTGGTGGGTTGCTGTCTATGGGGTCGCGCAGAGTCAGATACAACTGAAGCAACTTAGCAGCATACACATATATATATATAGTTTATAAATAATATACTTTATTTTAATAAGTAACATTATATATATTAAATACATATAAAGATTATATATATAAATATTCCATGAACTACATTATTCAGTTAATTGCATCTTTCATATATTTCCATGTTAAAATACCTCAAAATATGCCAATCATTTTAAATTATTTATTTATTTATTGGTTGCACTGAGTCTTCCTTGCTACATGGGCTTTTCCCTAGCTGCGATGATGGGGGGCTACTCTTTAGTTGAGATGCTCGGGTTTCTCACTGCGGTGGTTTCTCTTCTTGCAGAGCACAAGCTCTAGGCACACAGGCTTCACTAGCTGCATGACTTAGGCTCAGTAGTTGTGGCTCATGGGCTCAGTGCTGTGGCGCGCAGGTTTTGTTGCTCCGCTACATGGAGAACCTTCCCAGACCAGGGATTGAACCTGTGTCCCCTGCATTGGCAGGCAGATTCTTAACCACTGGACCACAGGGGAAGTCCTGTGCCAATCCTTTTAAATAGTTTTACAGAATTACATAGTATTAATACATGCAATGAATGTTCATATATCTTTATACACATTATTATTTGAGAGTACAGCTTTCCTCAGTTTTCTCATTTGTAAATGAAAATATACTTTTTGCAGATTATGTTCCATTATCAGTTATTACAAGATACTGAATATAATTCCCTCTGATATACAATAAATCCTTGTTACTTATCTATTTATGCTTAGTAGTTTGTATCTGCTTATTCCATATTTTTAATTTGTCAGTCCACACTTCCCTCTCCCCTTTGATAACCATAAGTTTGTCTCTGAGTCTTTCTGTTTTGTATATATATTTATTTATATTATTTTTTTAGACTCTGTATATAAATGATATCATATAGTAGCTGTCTTTCTCTGTTGGACTGATTTCATGATGCATAATATTCTCTAGGTACATCCATGTGGCTGCAATGCAATGGCAATATTTCATCCTTTATGATGAATCAGTTCAGTTCAGTTCAGTTCAGTCACTCAGTCGTATCTGACTCTTTGCGACCCCACGAATCGCAGCACGCCAGGCCGCCCCTGTCCATCACCATTTCCCGGAGTTCACTCAGACTCATGTCCATCGAGTCCATGATGCCATCCAGCCATCTCATCCTCTGTCGTCCCCTTCTTCTCCTGCCCCCAATCCCTCCCAGCATCAGGGTCTTGAGTCAACTCTTCGCATGAGGTGGCCAAAGTACTGGAGTTTCAGCTTTAGCATCATTCCTTCCAGGGAATGATCTCCTTCAGAATGGAATGGTTGGATCTCCTTGCAGTCCAAGGGACTCTCAAAAGTCTTCTCCAACACCACAGTTCAAAAGCATGAATTCTTTGGCGCTCAGCCTTCTTCACAGTCCAACTCTCACATCCATACATGACCACAGGAAAAACCGTAGCCTTGACTAAATGGACCTTAGTTGGCAAAGTAATGTCTCTGCTTTTGATTATACTATCTAGGTTGGGGAAGGCAATGGCACCTCACCCCAGTACTCTTGCCTGGAGAATCCCATGGACGGAGGAGCCTGGTGGGCTGCAGTCCATGGGGTCACTAAGAGTCGGGCACGACTGAGAGACTTCACTTTCACTTTTCACTTTCATGCATTGGAAAAGGAAATGGCACCCCACCCCAGTACTCTTGCCTAGAGAATCCCATGGACGGAGGAGCCTGGTGGGCTGCCGTCTCTGGGGTTGCCCAGAGTCGGACACGACTGAAGCGACTTAGCAGCAGCAGCAGCAGCAGCAGGTTAGTCATAACTTTTCTTCCAAGGAGTAAGCGTCTTCTAATTTCATGGCTACAGTCACCATCTGCAGTGATTTTGGAGCCCAAGAAAATAAAGTCTGACACTATTTCCACTGTTTCCCCATCTATTTCACATGAAGTGATGGGACAGGATGCCATGATCTTCATTTTCTGAATGTTGAGCCTTAAGCCAACTTTTTGCTCTCCTCTTTCACTTTCATCAAGAGGCTTTTTAGCTCCTCTTCACTTTCTGCTATAAGGGTGGTGTCATCTGCATATCTGAGGTTACTGATATTTCTCTGGCAATCTTGATTCCAGCTTGTGTTTCTTCCAGTCCAGCGTTTCTCATGATGTACTCTGCATATAAGTTAAATAAGCAGGGTGACAATATACAGCCTTGACGGACTCCTTTTCCTATTTGGAACCAGTCTGTTGTTCCATGTCCAGTTCTAACTGTTGCTTCCTGACCTGCATACAGATTTCTCAAGA
Source organism: Nanger dama (assembly GCA_917880005.1). NCBI lineage: Eukaryota > Metazoa > Chordata > Mammalia > Artiodactyla > Bovidae > Nanger > Nanger dama. Next base: position 18,870,410 of record CAKJTW010000008.1, on the reverse strand, counting down.
GGCAGGTTAGGTGGTCTGGTATTCCCGTCCCTCTCAGAATTTTCCACAGTTTATTGTGATCCACACAGTCAAAGGCTTTGGTGTAGTCAATAGAGCAGAAATAGATGTTTTTTCTGGAGCTCTCTTGCTTTTTCCATGATCCAGCGGATGTTGGCAATTATGATGGATGGTTGAATTTTATATATATATATATATATATATGGCTTCCCTGATTGCTCAGCTGATAAAGATTCTGCCTGCAATGCAGGAGACCCCAGTTGGATTTCTGGGTCGGGAAGATCCCTTGGAGAATGGATAGGCTACCCACTCCAGTATTCTTGGGCTTCTTTGGTGACTCATTCAGTAAAGAATCCACCTGCAATGTAGGAGACCTGTGTTCAATCCCTGGGTTGGGAAGATCCCCTGGAGGAGGGCATGGAAATCCACTCCAGTATTCTTGCCTAGAGAATCTGCATGGACAGAGGTGCCTAATGGGCTGCAGTCCATGGGGTTGCAGAGAGTCAGAGATGACTGAGCAACTAAGCACAATACAGCACAGCAAAGCATATATATATATATATATATTTTTTCCACATCTTAAGCCAATTGTTTGTTGATGGGCACTTGGGTGATTTCTTATTAAAATGATACATTGTCAGTATAAAATGTTTAAATAATAAGGAGAACTAAAACAAAAACATCACCCCAATTCTCACTGTTGACAAATTTTCATTGAATGTTTCCTTTGTGCATTCAGTGAGATACTGAAGATATAGCAGTGAACATATCCAATACATTTTCCTGTCCTCATTGTGCTCATATTCTAGAGGGTCATAAATCATATCTGACATTGGAATAAAAATAATCCCAGACATCTCTTTACATAACTCTATACAAATAAGAGAATAGTTTGATAGAAAGAAGTAATATGTTATAATGGGATGAAACACCCTGTTTCAAATGAAAAATATTAAAGTTAATTTTACTGGAATTTGCCAAAGGTGAGAAGTCCTAAAATAATTGAAACAATTAACATCACATAATTCTTTGTTGATCTCCAAAGATATTAGGGTTTTTTGAATCACTCTACCTTAAGAAGATACTAAAGTCATTGAGTTTGAAGTCATTGTGTGTTTTTAAAATTCCTTGTTTTAATTTATCCATTGTTAATTGACTTCCTAATAATAGGGATCCAGTATGCTTAAAATCTTCCTTTTGCCTCCCTTTTATTAGCTCTCAGTTTATCAGTTCCCAATTCCTACTGGTGTTTACTTATCAAGTTAAATAAAATCTATCCTCTGTCCTCTGACTAATATCCATATTGCTTAGTATTAGTTCTAGATTTAAACACATTCAATATTCACCAGAGTCCTTTTATCACAATTTTCCCATTTCTGAGTTTTATTGTGATTTTTTTGTGTCTGGTTTGGCTGGATTTATTTGAATTACAACTCTTCTCTGGGTCTCCAGCCTGCCAGGCTACCTTGCAGATTTGGACCTAAACTTCCAGAATTGTGTGAGCCAATTACTTAAAAGTTCTCTTAACGTATATATCCTGTTGATTCTGTCTCTGTGGAGATCCCTGACCAATACAGTGGTAGAACTTCTTTTATTATTTTCTTCTAACAAGCTTTTCATGGTTGTCCTCATATTCCAAATCAAATTAAAAGTTATCTTGTGAATTTCCATAAGCAACACTTTGGAATTTTTAATTTTATTACATCAAGCTTGTATATTAATCTTAAAATGATTGGTATTGTCTTAAAATGATTGGTATTGTCCAAAAATGATTTTTTCCCTTCAGAAATAAGGCACATCTTACCAGTGACTCAGAGTTCTATTTATGTTCTTAAAAGCAGAAATGAATACAACATTTGTAAAGAAACTAGCACAATTTAAAAAAGAAAAAGAAAAGTTTTATAACTTTCTTCATAAGGAATTGTACATATTCTCTTCTTTTATTTACAAATCATAAATATTTCAAACATATAGTCAAATATTTCAAATATATAGTCAAACAATAGTCAATATTTCAAACATATAGTTAAATATAGTCAAATTAATATAATGACCATATACTCAGAATTCAGATGAAAACAATATAGATGTCCTCCCATGCCTGTTTAAAATTTTTATTTAAATAAATAAAATATTTGAACACAGTTGATACTCCTTTGGTAGTTGTCCCCAAATTCCATTTCCTTTGCAACATTATTAAAGTACCTAGTGATTCTCCTTCTTGCACTAATTTTTATACATCTAGATAATTATGGGAACCTGGACAATATAAAGAGCCCACCTGCCAATGCAGGAGACATAAAAGATGCATGTTCAATCCCTGGGTCAGAAAGATCCCCTGGAGAAGGGAATGGCAACCCACTCCAGTATTCTTGCCTGGAGAATCCCATGGACAGAGGAACCTGGCAGGCTACAGTCCATAGGGTCGCAAAGAGTCACAGACAACTAAAGTGACTTAGCAGGCATGCACACAAATAATATAAAAATTAGGCTTTTTTTTTTTAATGTATAAAATGATTTGCTATATTATCCTTGTGTAACTTATTCTTTTAATTAAAAATACATTTTGGAAAAATATCTGTATAGATACTTATAGGTCTCGTTCACTTATTTAGCTTGATCCATATCATTCTACTGTAGAAATATTCAAAAATGTATTATTTGTTCCTTAAGGGACAATTAAAGTTGTTTACAGTATTTTATGGTCAGTGTTGCATTGTGGACATTGAGCACATGTGCAAGATTTCCTATGGGTTATAAAATAGATATCCAATTTCCAGTCTTGAGGATAAGAACATGTTCATCTTTACTATATATTGACAAATTGCTCACCAATGTAGTTTGCTAAATAGAGTTGTTATCCAGCCAAACTTAGGTCAGCTTGCCCATGCAGTAAAGTCAAAATACTGACACCAGGTTGTGGTGAAGGAAAGTGTAGAGTTTATTGCAAGACACCAAGCAAGGAGTCCAGGCAGCTAGTGCTTAAAGGGCTCAAACTCTCCCGTGGCTTTAAGAAAAGTTTCTAAACACAAGGTGAGGGAGAGGGGTTGTGGAATGCAGGATCAATTCACAGCCATTCTGATTTGTTGGTGGTGAGGTAATCTGGAGTCAACATCATCAACCTTCTGGTTCCAACCAGTCCGGAGTCTACATGTTTGTGGGCAGCATACAGTTAAATTCTTCCACCTGGTGGGGGTTTCAGTATCTGCCAAACAGCTCAAAGCACACAGCTCAGGATATTATCTAAAGCCCTTGAGGGGGAACTAAAGATCCCTGACTTTGTTTAATTGCTCAACAATCATTATTTTGTCTTGCTTGACTATTTTCCTTTCTTTCTGCGTTTTCTCATTTGTCTGAATAAAATTATTCTTTGGAACTTGGAGAAGGCCAAGAAGGTTAGTTTTCCTGCAACCAAGAGATGGATTGAGGAAATGAGGAGGGGTGTCCTGTCCTGGGAAAGTTCCATAGGTACCTGCTCAGTTATTGAATGGCATTTGGCTGCAAGTGTAAAAGAATCTAAGTATAACAACTGATATGCAAGAGATAGCAATTCTCTTTGTCTTTTATCTGTGTGTGGTGACAGGATAGTTGCTACAGCTCCAGCCATCAGTTTTGAGAAATAGTCCCAAAATGCGTATCCTTTGTCTCATTGGCCAGAAAAGCTTCCTAAGGAGCTGCTGTCTGCAAGGATGGCTGAGAGAAAGGAGACAAGTCATGACTGAGTCAGACTAGTCGTGCATCATCATCTGGGCCTCATCTTTTTTGTAATGCACAATATTGTGCACTTATTCTTTAGGAAGGTAGATAGGCAGCTAACAGTCAATGTCTGCTACTGTGATTTTTCAAGTTTATGCTCTTATTAGCAGACTTTCTGTTTTTGTTTTAGTTGGGGATATGTATGTGTGTCTTTTACATGCTTTAAAGCTTTTTTTTTAGCATACTCTAAGGCTTTTTTTTTAGCATACTCTAAGGCTTTTTTTTTTCTAGTTAGTTCAAGTTCTATATGGGGGAAGGCAATGGCACCCCATTCCAGTACTCTTGCCTGGGAAATCCCATGGACAGAGGAGCCTGGTAGGCTGCACTAGGAGTCGGACATGACAGCGATTTCACTTTCACTTTTCACTTTCATGCGCTGGAGGAGGAAATGGCCACCCACTCCAGTATTCTTGCCTGTAGAGTCCTAGGGATGGGGAGCCTGGTGGGCTGCCATCTATGGGGTCGCACAGAGTCAGACACGACTGAAGTGACTTAGCAGCAGCAGCAGCAAATTCTATATATCTGCCCTGTATTATATATAAACTCAGTTGTTCACATTGGCATGCATTTTTCTAACACTGAAATAGTTGAGCATTGTTTCACATGTTTATTAGCCCTCTGAGTCTCTTCTGTGAACTGTGTTTATGTCTGTTTTGCTATTCTTCATCTGTTTGAGGAGCTCTTAATGTAGTCTGGATATGAAATATTTTGTAAGTTGTATATATTGTAAATAAAATGTCTGTGACTCGGACATGACTGAGCAACTGAGCTGAACTGAACTGACTAGTCTTTTAATTTTATTTTGATCATCAATTATTAATTTAATGTTATCAGATTATCAATATTTTCCTTTTTGTGTTTAGGTTATGAAATTCTTTCTTATCCTAAAGTCATAAATTCTCCTATATTGTCCTTTTGTTCTTTAGAGTTTTGCTCTTTACTTTTAAATTTAATTCATCTGCATTATATTCTCAGAAATAGTGTAAGGCAGAGATTTTTATTTCTTCTCATGTGAATAATAGTTGTCCCAGCATCTTTTATTGAGACGGCTTTTTCTTTCAAGCTCTGAATTGTAATTCCATGCCTTTCATATGCCAAGTTTTTACATATGTGTGTCTATTCCTATCTCTGGGTTTTGTTTTATTGGTCTATCAATTTATTCATGAAACAACAACACAGCTTTATTAATATAATTTTAGGATATCAATATTCAGTAGGAAAATATCGATGACACATTTATGCATTGCATGGGGAAATGTTAAGGCATTGTATCAACTTCATTAGCAACCAGCGTACAGATATTCTACTGATGTCGGTACCTTGCTCTTGTAGTCAGAAACTCTGCTTAACTGTAACATTAATTCTAGTTGTTTAGTTGCAGATATTATTGGATTTCTGTTCAAATAACCTTCAATTAATAAATATTTGATTCTTCCTAATTCATACAACTGTTATCTCTTTCTTATTTCAGTGGCTAGAAACTCCAGAGCAATGATGATTACCGGTGGAGCTAATAAGTATTATTTGCTTGTCCTTAATACTAATGGGAATGTTATAATGCCCAAACATTATCCTGGGAGAAATCATCCTCAACCATAATGTACTTTAAAATATACTCTTTTGATTTAATTGGTCAACACTTTAAGATATTTGCATGTGCATTCATAAGAAAGGTTAACCTATCTTTTTTTTTTCTTTTATTTGCTTTTCTGGATTGGGTATCTGAAATACATTCATCCCATAAAGGCAGCTTTAGAATTTCCCCTGCTGTTTTTTTTTTTTTAATTTTCTTCACAAAAGCAGAAGTTTTCAGACCTTTGAAGCCTGTCTATAAAATTGTCTGGACTTCATGCCTTTATTTGTGATAGATTTTTCCTGCTGTCTTGCTTTCTTGCTTTCTCAGATGCAAGCTTACTGCTTTTGAGTTAATTTAGGTAATTTAAATTTTTATAGAAATATTTTCATGTGTTAGTCTTAAATTTTATTTTATAAAATTTAACATAATGTTCTTAAGATTTGGGGCATTTTAATTTGTACTGTATCTGTAATTATTTTATTTTATTGTTAATATTGCTTATTAATATGTTCTCTTCACATTATTGATCAATCTTTCTGAGGATTCTTTATTTTTATTACTCTTTGGAGGATCCATCTTTTGATTTGTTGATCAATGTGCTTAATCAAGGACCTAGTCATCTTCCTCTTGTGGTATACAGTCTTCATTATGTGGCCACCATGGTCACCCCAAAATGGGAACAGAAAATGGAAGACTGAAAGTGAAAGTCTCTCAGTCGTGAACGACTCTTTGCAACCCCATGGACTATATAGTTCATGGAATATAGTCCATGGAATTCTCTAGGCCAGAATACTGGAGTGGGTAGCCTTTCCCTTCTCCAGGAGATCTTCCCAATCCAGGGATCAAACCCAAGTCTCCCGCATTGCAAGCAGACTCTTTACCAGCTTCCTCAAGGGAAGACAGGGCACATTAATGATTGCTGTGTATCCAGACTAGAAGTGTCATGGATCACTCTGTCCACATCACCCCAACCCAGTGTAAGAGATCTGAGAAATATATTTGAACTGCTGTCCTGGAAGAAAAGAGGAAAGGGAATCTTCTGTGACCATTTTACTCTATTTCTACATGAAGAATATACTCATCTTCTCCCCAGGGAAGACAAACTGAAGTCCCTTTGAGTTAGTGCATTCAAAGTCCAAGATATCCAAGAAATGTGCAGTCTTCTCTAACATGTGATTATTTGACTTCTCCTATAATGGGATCCTGTGAATGACAGATAAGTTTGGGACTTTCCTGGTGGTGCAGTGGATAGGAATCCACCCGCCAATGCAGGGGACATGGGTTCAATCCCTGGTCCGGGAAGGTTTCACATGCCACAGAGCAAGTAAAACTATGTGCCACAACTACTGAAGTCCATGCAGTCTTGGGCCATGCACCCCAACTACTGAGCCTGAGTGCTGCAACCACTGAAGCCCTCATACCCAGAGCCTGTGCAGATATCTCAACAAGAAAAGCCACCACAAGGAGAAGCCCATGCACCACAACAAAGAGTGGCCCCCACTTGCCATAACTAGAGAAAGCCCACACATGGCAACCAAAAAGAAAGAAAGGAAGAAAGTGCTATTTTAAAAAAAGAAAGACAAGCTTATCTTCACCACCACTCCCAAACACACATCTAAAAAATATATAATAATGGATCATAGCTAAGATAATTATGAGAAAAATCTGATCTGTAAGGGAAAAATGGAGGACATTTAGTGGGACCTAATGCATACATGTCTTCAACAAGAGATCTCAAAAATCACTGCAGAATGGAAGAGTCTGCAAGATCACACATCAAAAGAGTTAATATATCAGACCTAGAAGTAGCAAATGTCACTTGGCTATATTCCATTGGCTAAAAATCAGCTACATTACTCCAATAAAATTATAAGAAGCCTATGGAAGGAGTTTATCTATGCACCAAAAAGAAGAGGAGAAAATGAATATTTATGAACTCTAGCAGTCTCTCACCTCAATTAATTCATCCTTTTATCCTTAGGTAATTAACTTCTTTAACCCTAGTAGTGATACTGCTATAAAGCATTTTTTTTCCCTAATATCAGTATTACTGTGCCAGATTTATTTTGGCTGGTTTCTTTGTGTAACCCTTTTCACTCCATTATTATCACCTCATTATTTTCAATTTGCTGAAATTATTGTATTTTAACTGTATCTGTTGGGGAAAAAAAAAGGTATAGCTTAAGCTTAGATTTAATGAAATCTAATCTGAGGATCACAATAAACTGTGGAAAATTCTGAAAGAGATGGGAATACCAGACCACCTAACCTGCCTCTTGAGAAACCTGTATACAGGTCAGGAAGCAACAGTTAGAACTGGACATGGAACAACAGACTGGTTCCAAATAGGAAAAGGAGTACGTCAAGGCTGTATATTGTCACCCTGCTTATTTAACTTGTAAGCAGAGTACATCATGAGAAATGCTGGGCTGGAGAAAGCACAAACTGGAATCAAGATTGCCGGGAGAAATATCAATAACCTCAGATATGCAGATGACACCACCCTTATGGCAGAAAGTGAAGAAGAACTAAACAGCCTCCTGATGAAAGTGAAAGAAGAGAGTGAAAAAAAACTGGCTCAAAGCTCAACATTCAGAAAACTAAGATCATGGTATCCAGTCCCATCACTTCATGGCAAATAGATGGGGAAACAGTGGAAACCGTGGCTGACTTTATTTTTCTGTGGATGGTGATTGCAGCCATGAAATTAAAAGATGCTTGCTCCTTGGAAGGAAAGTTATGACCAACCTAGACAGCATATTAAAAAGCAGAGACATTACTTTGCCAACAAAGGCCTGTCTAGTCAAGGCTATGGTTTTTCCAGTGGTCATGTATGGATGTGAGAGTTGGACTACAAAGAAAGCTGAGCACTGAAGACTTGATGCTTTTGAACTGTGGTGTTGGAGAAGACTCTTGAGAGTCCCTTGGACTGCAAGGAGATCCAACCAGTCCATCCTAAAGGAGATCAGTCCTGGGTGTTCATTGGAGGGACTGATGTTGAAGCTGAAACTCCAATAATTTGGCCACTTGATGCAAATAGCCAACTCATTTGAAAAGACCCTGATGCTGGGAAACATTGAGGGCAGGAGGAGAAGGAGACAACAGAGGATGAGATGGTTGGTTGGCATCACTGACACAATAGACATGAGTTTGGATGAACTCCAGGAGTTGGTGATGACAAGGGAGGCCTGGCGTCCTGTGATTCATGACTGAGCAACTGAACTGAACTGAATATGAGTCTCTATATTTTTCAGGTGAAGTTAATTCATTTTCACTTTTACAAGTTTGATGCTAGGAACAAATATCTTTAAAGATAAAACTATTTTTCAAAATTTATTACAAAATAAAGATTGTTTTCAGGAAAATAAAAAAGTTCATCATTTGAAAACCCTCCTTAAAAGAAATGCTGAAGTATGTGGGATGCAAGAAGCAATGCCAATGTTTTTTAAAAAAGTGGTAAACATGTTGATAAATTTTATTAGACACTGTAAAAAGTGACTAATTTTAGAGTACTTTAAAACACTTAAAAATTTAAAATACAGTGTAACTAAATATAGGAGTAGGATATCAACCTTAAAATATTTCAAACTAGTTGAATTTGGAGGAAACTAAAGAGAAATAGTTGTGGAAACTGTGGCCAACAGGAATATATTTGGCAACTGCTAATAAAGACAGAAGAAAATCTGAAGTATTTTTGGATGAAGCACTTTCTTTAGCAGGACAAGAATCTAAGTAATTCTAAGTAATATAACAAGGTAGCCTAACAGCTCTGAAGAAGAATTCAAAGTGTACAATGGCTCAAGCACAATAAAACTCTCTTTTTGCACAATAAACAGACCAAGACAGCTTCAGGTTCCTGGGTAGAGATGAAAGAGATTCGGCCCCATGCAGTCAATCAAGGACCCAGTCAGAAGGTTCTTCTGTATCTTCCACAAATATATTCCAAGGTCATGCTGAGCATCAGCATCTAGCCAGTGCAAAAGAAATGAGCACATTGGGCCTTTCTCACTGCAGCATAGCAGGAGGCACATGGTGCTAATGTGTCTTGAAACTAACCTCATCAGTATGAGACATAGCATCATGTGCCTCCTGCTATGATGCAAAGAAAATGGAACATCACTTCTGTTACGAACTTGCCAAAAATGCCAAACCTGAATGTAATCCTGAGGAGGAGTCAGATAAACCCAAACTGAGTCACAATTTTCAAAATATGTGACCTTTACTCTTCAAAAATGCCAAGGTCATTAAAGAAAGGAAATATTGAGGACTCTCAGATTGAAGGAAACCAAAGAGACATTAACCCACTCCATTAATATGCTTTAATATTCTATGTTGGCTTCTCTCTTCCTGATTTGCTTCACTCTGTATGACCAACTCCACATCCATCCACATCACTATAAATGACCAAACATAATTCCTTTTTATGGCTCAGTAATATTCCACTGTATGCATGGTTCACATCTTCTTATCCATTCATCTGTTGACGGACATTTAGGTTGCATTCATGTCCTGGCTATTGTAAATAGTGCTACAGTGAACATTGGGGTGAATGGATCTTTTAGAATTATGGTTTTCTCAGGGTATATCAGAGAAGGCACTGGTGAACCACTCCACTACTCTTGCCTGGAAAATCCCATGGACAGAGGAGCCTGTAGGCTGCAGTCCATGGAGTGGCACAGAGTCAGACACGACTGATATGACTTAGCACCAGCAGCAGCAGCAGCAGGGTATATGTCAGGGCCTCCTTGGTGGCTCAGCAGTAAAGAATCTGCCTGCAGTGCAAAAGCCACAGGAGATACGGGTTCAATCCCTGGGTCAGAAAGATCCCCTGGAGGAGGACAGGGCAACCCACTCCAGTATTCTTGCCTGGAGAATCCTATGGACAGAAGAACTTGGCAGGCTTCAGTCCATAGGGTCACAAAAATCAGATACACTTGAAACAGCATACACGCACGCAGGGTATATGCCCAGTAGTAGTATTGCTAGGTCATATAGTAGCTCTCTTTTAGCTTTTTATGAAACCTCCATAAAGAAAGAAAGTGTTAATAGCTCAGTCGTGTCAAATTCTTTCAGAACCCATGGAGTGTAGGCTGCCAGGCTCCTCTCTATGTGGAATTCTCCAGGCAAGAATATTGGAGTAGGTTGCCATTTCCTCCTCCAAGGGATCTTCCCAACCCAGGAATCCAACCTGGGTCTCTTGTATTGCAGGCAGATTGTTTATTGTTTGAGCCATCAGAAAACCTCCATAATGTTCTCCAATTTACATTCCAACCAACAGTGCAAGAGGGTTCCCATTTCTCCATGTCCTCTCTGGCATTTATTGTTTGCAGATTTTTTTGATGATGGCCATTCTGACCAGTGTAAGGTGATACCCATTGTAGTTGTGATATGCTTTTCTTTAATAATTAGTGATGTAGGTCTTCTTTGGAGAAAGGTGTATATAGATTTTCTGCCCATTTTTTGGTTAGGCTATTTGTTGTTGTTGTTTTTTAATATATTGAGCTGCATAAGCTGCTTGTATGTTTTGGATATTTTATTTCTCTCATACATAAACAGACCAAGGAAGCTGAAAATTTTTAGGTGGCATTGAGATTTATTTGCCCCACCATTCATTTAGTGGTTCAAACTATAGACTTTGCCAACTTCCACATATAACTTCCAAGGTCATCCTTTAGAAGTGAAAGGGAAAAGAGCATGTAGGATCACATGGACCCTGGTCTAAAAATGACACACCACACTTTCTTTTAGATTCCATTGTCTAGAATTCAGTGGTATGGACATACCTAAAAGCAAGGAATGCTGGGTAATATTTAGTGGTTTGTTCAGTAATAAAAGAAAATGTTGTAATGAACAGAGGTTAGCCTGTGTCAAAGACTTCCGCATATGCATGCTTTGTAAACAATTAGATTTTTAGCTTTTTAATGTAGGCTCAGGAGACTTTAAATATATATATATATAAATATATACATATCAGGTCTTTGTTCTCTAGAAAACTACAGAGATTATAGATGTTGGGATATTGGAAGCACTCTACTCCTACTCTTCCTAAGGTATGCGTGTTTGTGTGTGTGTGTGTGTGTGTGTGTGTGTGTCAGCTGCTCAGTCATGTCTGACTCCTTGCAACCCCATGGACTGTAGACCGCCAAGCTCCTCTGTCCATGGGATTTCCCAGGCAAGAATACTGGAGTGGGTTGCCATTTCCTTCTCCATTCCTAAGGTATAAGCTTTATGTTATGACAGATGGAGAGAAGGTCAGACTTAAAGTATGAAATATGTGTTCCTTAAGAGTATCATTCTCTCTTAAGAGAATAGACCACCAGCGAGTATTGGTGCTTGCATCAGATTGCAAACTTCCAAAAGTTAGTTCCTCTTCACTTCCTTTTAAAATCCATCCTTCCTATTATTCTGTAATTAATAAACATTTGTGTAAAGTATTTTAAGAATCATGAAATCAATCATTGTATCATCACTTGAGAGATCCATCAGATTCCCTTTGTTTTGTGGCTGCTCTTTTGATTTCTTTCAGTTGATAATAAGAGAGTCAAACCAAAGTAATTTATGCATGGAATTTCTATGAAACAATTCAAAGCCTTCACAACTTTTAAAGAGAAAATGAATACAATTTTTAAAATAATGTTAACCCCAAAGCATATCTTTATAAACTAAATACAGCATGTTGTAAGAATACAGGGAAACTGTGGGCTGTCTGTACATTAAGATGCTAACTGGAAACAAATTCATGGTTGCAGCTATAGCTACTCTCTCTCTTTTGACTGTTCCAATTTTTATATCCAAAAGTATACTGGATTCAGAATTAGAGAACAGTTCTAGTTCCTATTCTGCCACTCAGTAACTTGAATTTTGGCAGCCTGCTTTCTCTCTGTAATTTATTCATCTATAAAATGGGGATAACAAGAACTGCTCACCAGGATGTTACAAGGTAGAAAGGAAAGACAATATATGGCAACTTTTATATCACTATACAGATTACATTTTCACATGATCACTAATGGTCTTAAGATCAGAGTGACAAGAATCTGACCCAGGGTGTTTTCTTACTTCTGACATTACCTCATGCTCTTGGCCATGGTTGTTGACCTTCAGGGCATTGTGCCAGAGATACCTTTTTGTGTTTTTATTCCGTTCCTGGTTTCCTGCTAGGATATGTTTTTTTACTTCTGTTTTTTATACAAAATTTTATTCTTCAGCAAATGTATTTCAGTTGATTATGGTTTTTATTTTTACACCACCAGAGCTCTGTCATTTATAAATCCATTTATTAAATTTAAAAATAAATTCATTTCAAAATGATTAAATCATTTTAAAAGGCCAGTAGAAATACTCCAAAGATTTTCACAAAAAGGAAATTCATTGCTATATCTTAATTACAAAAAAATTTTGACAAAAGTGGTTAATATAAAAGAAAGCATTATAATGAAGGAAACAAGTAAATTTCCTATGATCAGTGATAATACATAAAAATATGTACATATATCTAATTATGTATTATAATATGGAAAAACATTTTAAAAAACAGTAAGTTTTCCATGCACACAAATGTTCCTTTATTTTCAGATCACTGCTGCAAAGTTACTGGTTTACTCAGACTTTCCCTAGGAAACAGTCACCATCTGCCTGATTAGTCTGTTTCCTTGGTATCCTGCCCATTCTCGCTATTTAAGTTTCTGCTCTATTTCGAGAAACGCGCTCATTAGGATGGTCACATCTGTTATCATTTGAAAAGAAGTACACATATTCAAAAAACAAAATAGAACCTTGATATTTTATTAACTATAAACAGGAAAAGTCTCTTTTCAACTATCTTACCCTTAAATGCTAACAAAGGATAGTTTGATCTTTAAGGTCCCTCTCTCATATTCCATGAACCTGAAATAAAAAAGGAGTGCTCAGATAGTAAAATGACAACTCACACATTTTCATTATGTGCATACTGAGAAGCACATTAAAAATACCACCTATTAAAATTAGTTGACTCAATACTAGCATAGAATAACAAGTGAAACAGGAATATTTTGCTGTTCTTAAGACTATTTATATCTGGCTATCTCCTAAAACTGAAACAGTAACATACTAGAATCTTACATACATATGTATATATACACACATTAAACAAAATATTCATTATTACAGACTTCATACTCATCACCCTATGATCAATGGAAGGTCTCCGACCACTGTCAGGATTCATGCCTAAATGAACAATCGTTCAAGAGATAACAAAAACAACATTATTTTACCCACACTAATAGCTGTTATAGCACTGTTGTTTAGTTGCTAAGTTGTATACAACTCTTTTGTAACCCCGTGGATGGTAGCCCACCAGGCTCCCTTGTCCATGGTATTTCCCAGGCAAGAATATTAGAATAGGTTGCCATTTCTTTCTCCAGGGGATCTTCCCAGCTCAGGGATCAAACCCATATCTCCTGCATCACGGGTGGCTTCTTTACCACTGAGCCACCAAGGGAGCCCGACACAACCCATATTTCCCTAAACTATCTAAAGAGTATGCTCCACATCTTACACGGTGTGGTATTTTCATATTAAAAAGTCGGACACGACTGAGTGACTGAACTGAACTGAATGTGTCCCAAGTAATGGGCCACATGTAAATATCTGACTCTTAGTTAGAATTCTATGATGTCCTTCCAAGATTCCCAGTTCCTGACATACACATATCTTCTTCCACTTATTCTGTCAAAAACTATGTGTTGGTGTAAAGGGATTTTACAGATGTAAGTAATGTCTAAAATCCATTGACTTTAAGATAGGGAGAGCACTCTGATGGGCCTGAACTGATCACATGAGTCTTTAATAACAGAGTTTTTCTCTGCTGATCACAGAAGAGGAAGTCAGAAAGATACATTTTGACTGGCCTACAAGACAGCAAAAGGTTGTGAATAAGGCCACGCAGAAGGGGATAAAGGGCAACCTCTAGCAGCTAAGAGCAGCCCACAGCTGAACGCCAGCAAAGTAGAGTCCTCAGTCCTGCAACCACAAGACATTGAATTTTTCCAACAACCTGAATGGGCTTGGATGAAAACCTCAACCCTGGATAAGAAGTGCAGGCTTGAGCAACACCTTGATTTCAGCTTGATGAGACCCTAAGCTGAGAATCCTGTAATATTGTGCCTAGACTTCTGACCTAGAGAACTTACAAGTTCCCTTTGTTCTGGCCACTCTCATGACCTCTTTTTTTTTTTTAATCAAGAAAAAAAGATCTTCCAGCCTCAGCAGATGTATTTTGAACAAGTTTATAGGTCATAGTTAGGGAATAAACTCAAAGAACATGTTATGAAAGTGACAACATGGTACAATGAATTAATAATACATCAAGGCAGAAACAAAGTTGTTTAAAAAGCATTCTGATAGGGTATATTTCCCCTGATCTTCACCACTGAGTACCAGAACATTTTCTTTCATTTTCTTTTTTAATTAATTTATTTTTTTGACCGTGCTAGGTCTTTGGTGCTGTATGCAGGCTTGCTCTAGTTGCAACAAGTGAGGGCTGCTCTTCATTGTGGTAGGCTGCCACTGTTTGCAGATGATGCGATTGTGTACATAGAGTATCCAAAGACGACATACCAAAGATGAATTGTAGAGCTAAATGTGAAAGCTAAATTATTAAGCTTCAAGAAGAAAACATAGAAGAAGATCTTCATGTCTTTGGAGTAGGCAAAGATTTCTTAAATGAGACAAAAAGATGATAAACTGAAAGAAAAAAAGATGCATTGCCCTCCTTTAAAGCTTAAAATTTTATATATCAAAAGATACCATTAAGAAAGTAAAAAGGCTAGCTAAAGAGTGGAAAAACGTATTTGCTGTATATGTGATTAACAAATATTTCATATCTAGAACACAAAAATAATTTACAAATAAAGAAGAAAATGACTGATAGTTCAATAGATAATTGAACAAAAGACTTAATAAGGCACTTCACCAAAAGTATTTCCAAATAGGCAATAAAATATGAAAAGGTAAACAACTTAAATATTTGTCAGGCTAATGCAGATTAAAACTATGAAGTGACAACACTATATTACCAGCACTGTTAAAATTAAAAAGAGACAGTATCAAGCAAGTGCTGGTGAGGATGTGGAACAACTGGATCACATATATGCTGCTGAGAGTGTAAACTGGAACAACCGCTTTAGAAGTGTTTGGCAGCATCTACTAAAGCTGAATATATGCATACCGTATGTTCTACGAATTCCATCCCTTGTTATAAACTCAACAGAAATATATGTTCAGTTCAGTTCAGTTCAGTTGCTCAGTCATGTTTGATGCTTTGCAACCCCATGAATCGCAGCACGCCAGGCCTCCCTGTCCATCACCAACCCCCAGAGTTCACCCAAACTCATGTCTGTCGAGTTGGTGATGCCATCCAGCCATTTCATCCTCGGTCGTCCCCTTCTCCTCCTGCCCCCAATCCCTCCCAGCATCAGGGTCTTTTCCAGTGAGTCAGCTCTTTGCATCAGGTGGTCAAAGTTTTGGAGTTTCAGCTTCAGCATCAGTCCTTCAAATGAACACCTAGGACTGATCTCCTTTAGGATGGACTGGTTGGATCTCCTTGCAGTCCAACGGACTCTCAAGAGTCTTCTCCAACACCACAGTTCAAAAGCATCGATTCTTCTGTGCTCAGCTTTCTTTATAGTTCAACTCTCACATCCATACATGACCACTGGAAAAACCATAGCCTTGACTAGATGGACCTTGAATATGGGTAAAATGCTTATAAGTCTGATTGTAAAAGCCAGAAGTTGGAAACAAGCCAAATGTCCATCTACAGGGGAATAAATAATTGTATGCTCATACCATGGAACACTAATGACAATAAAAATAAATGAACTACAACATAAATGAACATCACAAACAAAATGCTGAGTAAAAGAATCCAGACATTAAAGAGAATATACTGTAGGAGTCTATTGATACAAGTTTCAAACAGGCAAAATGAACCTGTGGTATTAGATTCAAGTTAATGTTTACCGCTGGGTAAGAAGTGTAGGAACTGGAAACAGGTTTCTGAGATTCTGTCATTGTTCTGTTTACTGACTTTGTCACTGATTATGCAGGAGTGCTCGTTCTGTGAAGTCAATTTAGTAGTAGTTATTTGTATGAGTGCGTGCATGCTAAGTCACTTTAGTCGTGTCCAGCTCTTTGTGACTCCATAGACCATACCTCGCCAGGCTCTTCAGCCCATGGGATTCTCCAGGCAAGTATATTGGAGTGGGTTGCCATGCCCTTCTCCAAGGGATCTTCCCAACCCAAGGATCAAACCTACATCTCTGTGGCTCCTGCATGGCAGTTGAAATCTTTACCACGGAGCCACCAGGGAAGCCCCAGTTATTTGTATACCTCCATGTACATAAGTCAGGAATATCTTATTAAAAAGTAAAACTAAAACATTGTCCATCTCACCACCAAAAAAACCTTAACAGAATAGCACTTTACTTAGCTGTCTCTATGCACCTGAAAACATAGAATAACTGCAAACTTACACTTCAAAGTTTGTTAAGCTGGGAAATGTAAGTCACAACCACAAAATCATTAGAATGGCTATCATGAAAAAGAACCCAAAGAACAAATGTTGGTGAAGATGTGGAGAAAAGGGAACTGTCATACACTATTGGTGGGAGGGATGTAAATTGATGCAGCCACTGTGGAAAATATTATGGAGGTCTCCAAAAAACTAAAAATAGAACTGCTGTGTAAACCAACAATTCCATTCCTAAGTATTTATCCCCTAAAATCAAACCAAAAATCTCCCACTAATTTAAAAAGATATATTCACTCCAATGTTCATAGCAGCATTATTTACAATTGCCAAGATATGGAAGCAATTTAAGTGTCCGTCAACAGATAAGTGGATAAAGAAGATGTGGTACATATATACAATGGAATACCACACAGCCATTAAAAAGAATGAACTTTTGCTATTTGTAACACCATGGATGGACTTGGAAGGCATTATGCTACGTGAAGCGAGTGAGACAAAGACAAAGACTGTATGATATTGCTTATACATGGAATCTAAAGTTAGTAAATATAAAAATCTCCCTGCCAATGGAGGAGCCGCAGGAGATGTAGGTTCGATCCCTGAGTCAGGAAGATCCCCTGGAGGAGGAAATGGCAACCCATTCCGTATTCTTGCCAGGATAATCTATGGACAGAGGAGCCTGGAGGGCTACCAGCCATGGGGTCACAAAGAGTCAGACACAACTGAGCAACTGAGCATGCAAGAATGAATATAATAAAAAGAAACAAACTCACCAGTATAGAGAATGAACTGGTAGTTGTCAATGAGGAGCTTAAAGTGGAGAGGAAAAATATAGTGATAGGGTATTAAGAGGCATTATACAAACTACTAGGTATAAAATAAGATACAAGGGCTTATTGTACAACACAGGGAATATAGCCAATATTTTATAATAACTATAATGGGGTGTAACCTTTAAAAATTGTGTAGCACTATCTGGTATACCTATAGCTTATATAGTGTTGTATATCAACTATATACTTCAATAAAACATTAAAAAAATATACTTGGTAAAGAACTATTAGAAAATTTTTCAAAGATTGTTAAGCCTATTGCTAAAACTTTAGATAAAACTATACAAGTACTACATAGTCATTTGAATAAAAAACATGCTAGTAATATATAGATATTACACACAGATGCACAGTTTCTTTCTTTTGCAGTACCAAAGGTAATTATTTATAATTAATCAGCATATGGACATTAATTTATACTTTAAACATGTGACTAAGAATATTATCAAATTATGTGATTAACAAGGATTGAGGAGGAGGTTTGGTTTGTCAGTGATAATTAATCTTCTAATTGGATGTTCCAAAACATTAAAATGATGGTAGTCCAGAAGTGATTCAACTACTAATTTGTGCCAGAGGCCATTCAAGTCTAAGGTTTGAATAATTAAGAACAAAGAAGTACATAAACCAGAGTCATCCGTGCCTAAAAATTTCAAAAATTAGGGTGTGACACTAATATGTAATGTGCAAGATAAAGCAGCAAGTGAATTATAATAAAGTTATAGATGCTATGTTAGTTTTCTATTGTTGCATAAGGAATTGTCACAAATTTTGCAGCTTAAAAATGGCACAGACTGACTTGTCATGGTTTTCATTGGTCAGGAATCCAGATAGGAGTTAACTGCGTCGTCAGCTCAGACTCTCACCAGGCTGAGATCACAGGGGCAGCTGGAGCTCTGATCATATATGAAGCTCTGGAGTCCTCTTCCAAGCTCACTGCTGTTGGCAGAACTCATTTTCTCGCCATTGCAGGACCAAGTTCCCTGCTTTTTGCTGGCTGTCGGCTAGGACCTGTTCTCAGCTTCTGGTGGCTTTCTACCATTCCCTGCCATTTGGCTGTCTCCATGGTATGGCAATTCTTCAAGGTCAAAAGGAGAATTTGTCCCTTCAGTCAGGTTTGGTGGAGTCGTATATAATGAAACCTAATCGAAGGAGTGACTATCCGGCCATATTCATAGGTCCTGTTCATACTCAGAAAGAGCGACTGTAGACCAAGGAGTGTGGTTACTAAGGGTCATTTTAGAATTCTGCTTACACAGGTGCATGTTAATCATATATGAATTTCCAACATAAGAAACACATTTAATGAATTTTAAAAACCACTCTGTTACAAGGCGAAGATTAGAAAGGAATGTGAGAGATTTATTTAAAGAAGGAGGAAGAAGAGGAGAAATTGTGATGGTTTGCCAACAAAGGTCCATCTAGTCAAAGCTATGGTTTTTCCAGTGGTAATGTATGGATGTGAGAGTTGGACTACAAAGAAAGCTGAGCACCAAAGAATTGATGCTTTTGAACTGTGTGTTGGAGAAGACTCTTGAGAGTCCCTTGGACTGCAAGGAGATCCAACCAGTCTATCGTAAAGGAGATCAGTCCTAAGTGTTCATTGGAAGGTCCGATGCTGAAGCTGAAACTCCAATTATTTGGCCACCTGATGTGAAGAGCTGACTCATTTAAAAAGACCCTGATGCTGGGAAAGATTGAAGGCAGGAGGAGAAGGGGATGACAGAGGATGAGATGGTTGGATGGCATCACTGACTCAATGGACATGAGTTTGGGTAAACTCCGGGGAGTTGGTGATGGGCAGGGAAGCCTGGTGTGTTGCAGTTAACGGGGTTACGAAGAGTCGGACACGACTGAGTAACCGAACTGAACTGAATGTTAAAAATAAATAGGCAAAATGACATAAATGTAAAATAATAGAAATTTAACATTATAATCCTAAAGTAAAATATACAATTTTAAAGTGGGAAGAAACCATTTGGGTTACCAATATTTATACTTTTTATCCTAAAAATAGCTCATCTTAAGAGAAACAACTCATGCAAGGATATTATTGAATTTTTCTAATCTCCTACAAAAAGGGTTGCTCTAGAGATCATTTGCAAAAAGACAGGAAGAATTTTTGGTAGCTAACACATCTGTGAAACAAACTGTCATTGAATTTGTTTAATAACTTCAAGCATTTTATATATATCCACAAGCATTTATACATATCCTAGAGCTTAAATTGTATTCAGCATTTCTAAACTAAAATGCAGCATTTTATTCCCTGAAATTCCTGTTCTTTCCGGATTGGTCTATTTCCATTCATGGCATCACCATCCCCCTAGTCACTAATAATAGAAACTTACATGTCATCTTACATGCCCTTCCCTAACTTATTCACATAACAAATAGTGTCACTAAGTTGTATTATTCCCCTTATTCATTAAATAAACATTTAGCAAGGACCGGCTGTCTTTAGGCATCATGCCAGGCACCAAAACTGTCACAATGAGTAGATCATAACTCCTGCTTCTGGGGAGGACCGCAGGGCCCAGTATAGCGGCTTTGCAGTGTTTTTTTTAACTCGCATTGTCACTGCACTTGCTTTATGTCGAAAGCCTCCTAAATACTTGTCTCGCCTCTAAATTCTCCTTCTGCTTGCTTTGTCCTGCATACTGCTGCCAAATGAATAATTCACTCATTCAGTGGCAATTCTGTTAGACACTTGTCTACGTGCTAAGACTACAGCAGTAAACAAGACGGCCAAAGTCTCTGCCTTCAGGGAGCTGCATCGCTAGACACTAGTTCAAGTAGGAAGATACGTATGTAAAAGAGTATATCGTACAGTATCAAGGAGCCACAATTATTCTATAGAGCCTCCTTCACTGTGTCGCTCCATCTCAATCTTCATCTGCATTTAATGCTTAAAAAAAAAATCAATCCTTAACTTTTGGGCCTTCCTCAATGTGCTTTTTCCTCCTTTTCATTGCCCTTTTTTTTTTTTTTAAACAAATCATCCCTTTAGTGAAGCTAGCCCTTTCAGTTCATTTTACAGCTTGCATGCCCATGCCTATCTTTCTTCTCTCCCTTCTGGCTTCCTTCTTCCTTCTACCTAACTCTATCTAAGCATTCTCTCATTCACTGACTGATTCAACCCAAGATGTTTTCCCTCTTCTGGCCTACCCATAGTATCAAAGCTCATGTTTTCTGGTATTATCATTAGTCGCTTTTTGCAAGGATATATGTGTCTCACATTTCTACCAGGTCCCCCTGCACCTTGAGGGTAAAACTGCTTCTTTTGTGTCTCAGTATCTTCAATACTAATTTTAACGAAACTAGAAATGAACTATTCTCTCTTTCAGAATTAATCCCCTATTCAATACATAGTCCCTTTAGACAGCAGTCATTGTCAGATAATTAAATCATTTATAAATAATTTTTCCTCAGAAAAAATGGGAGGGTATTTCATGTAAAAAAATTAATTGTAAAAATTAATTTTGTATTCTAATCACTAACACAAAAGTAAGGAGGTTGTGAGGAAAAAGTCCTGATAACTTCCTGTAGAAAGTCTGTAAAAGTAACAAGACTTCCGTATCCAATCTATTTTCATATTCTGCAGAGTGCATTCTTTCCAAAATTTTATCATCTCCAGAGAACCATCACTTTGACATCCTAGTCACTCATTCCATAATATCTATACTGAGCACTAACTATGCTCTAAGCATTATGCTGAGCATTTTCTAAACATTGTCTTCAAACCTTATCCCTGTCCTAAGATAGCCACTATTCCCCAGTTCACATAAAAACAGCCTTCCATTTCCAGCACTATGGCAATCTGTCTGAAAAATCCTCCAAAAGAACACACCTAAAAATGCTTGAAAAATTATAAGAAATCTCCTTTTGAACACATAACTGAGCTTACAAGAAAGTAGAGGAAATTGACCTAGAGGTCAAATGTGAAGAGGAAATTAAAAACTAGAGTTTAAAGTGTGAACTGATGGTGGGTTGTCTGAGGGAGGGCACAGGAGGGATCTTCACTTGCTATTAGCATAGATATGAAGGGGGTACAACTTGGGTCAGATGGGGTGGGGTGGGGGTTAGAACTGAAACTCTCTGCAAAAAGATAGGCTCACTGCTACTCAGGGAAAGGGTGACATAGAAAAAAATAAACCCAGCATACCAGGCAACAGAAAGGCATGTCATCACCCTGCATTCTGGATGAGGAAACAGTCTCCCCAGAACTTACCTCAGAGCAGCTCTCAGATTTGAGATTAGATGTTTCACTCTCTGCAGGGTCTGGAAACTTTTGAGCCAAGAAATTCCCGGTCTCAGTGCCCACTCCCTGCATCTTATTCATCTAAGGCCTGCTCTCTTCTCCCTGTGTCTCCATTAATATCAAAGCTAATAACACACATAGGGAGTTTGCAGAAGAAAACACCAAATCAGCAGATAAAATGATTTCTCTGTCCTTGGCAATATATATATATTTTTGGAATTGATTTTATTTGGGTATTTCTATAGCCACTCCAACTTTCTTTCCTTTGGCTAGTGTTGGCATTGTATGTTTTTCTATCCTTTTCCCTTAAACCTATCTTGTTATTTAAAGTGGGCTTCTTGAGATAGTGACAGCTGCATGCCTCTGTGTGCTCCATCACTTCAGTTTTGTCTGACTCTTTTGAGACCCTAGGGTTAGGTCTTGCTTTTGATCCAGTCTACCAATCTCTGACTTTCCATTAGGATGTTTAGAGTTGAGAACACACTCTTCAGGTCTCTAGAACTCTTTCCCTCCACAGTTCTCCCCTTCTTGATTCTATGCAGTGTAAACGCAAGCCTCTTTGGCCTTTCCACATTTCTGGTTCCACCTCTTTACCTCAAAAAAAAAAAAAAAAAAAGCCAGTCTCCTCTTGTATGCCCTTTTCCTGGAGCTCACCTTGCTCATTTCCCATCTCTCAGGATTCATTGTCTTTGTTGCTTAATATTTCTTGTCTTTTAAAACTGTTGCTTCATTATTTTGTCTAGAAATTTAGTTGTTTCAGGCAGGAGGATAAATATAGTCCCTGTTACTTCATTTTACCTACAAGGTGAAAATACAAACTACTCTAGAAGGACACACAATACAGGATTACCACAAATAAAGCTCCCACTGCAATGCACTCACCATCCAGAATTATTAAACAGATGAGGAAATAACCCATCATGAGTTGGTCAACACATACAAGAGATAGCAGGCTTAGATCCAAGAACTTTAGAGACTAGAATTATTAGATATTGACTATAATATATTTCCAAATAGGAAAAGGAGTACGTCAAGGCTGTATATTGTCACCCTCCTTATTTAACTTCTATGCAGAGTATATCATGAGAAACGATGGACTGGAAGAAACACAAGCTGGAATCAAGATTGTCAGGAGAAATATCAATAACCTCAGATATGTGGATGACACCACCCTTATGGCAGAAAGCGAAGAGGAACACAAAAGCCTCTTGATGAAAGTGAAAGAGGAGAGTGAAAAAGTTAGCTTAAAGCTCAACATTCAGAAAACGAAGATCTTGGCATCTGGTCCCATCACTTCATGGGAAATAGATGGGGAAACAGTGGAAACAGTGTCAAACTTTATTTTGGGGGCTCCAAAATCACTGCAGATGGTGACTGCAGCCATGAAATTAAAGGACGCTTACTACTTGGAAGAAAAGTTATGACCAACCTAGAGAGCATATTCAAAAGCAGAGACATTACTTTGCCAACAAAGGTCTGTCTAGTCAAGGCTATGGTTTTTCCAGTAGTCACGTATAGATGTGAGAGTTGGACTGTGAAGAAGGCTGAAGCGCCAAAGAATTGATGCTTTTGAACTGTGGTGTTGGAGAAGACTCTTGAGAGTCCCTTGGACTGCAAGGAGATCCAACCAGTCCATTCTGAAGGAGATCAACCCTGGGATTTCTTTGGAAGGACTGATGCTGAAGCTGAAACTCCAGCACTTTGGCCACCTCATGGGAAGAGTTGACTCAAGACTCTGATGCTGGGAGGGATCGGGGGCAGGAGGAGAAGGGGACGATCGAGGATGAGATGGCTGGATGGCATCACGGACTCAATGGACGTGAGTCTGAGTGAACTCCAGGAGTTGGTTATGGACAGGGAGGCCTGGCGTGCTGTGATTCATGGGGTCGCAAAGAGTCAGACACAACTGAGCGACTGAACTGAACTGATAATATATTTCAAACAAAAATGAAAAAAGTGACAGTCTCAAATAATATACTGGAGAAGGAAATGGCAACCCATTCCACTATTCTTGCCTGGAAAATCCCATGGAGAGAGGAGCTGGCAGGCTACAGTTCATGGGGTCAGAAACAGTCGGACATGATGGAGCAACTGAGCACACAAATAATATGAAGCAACTGTAAAAGATACAAATAGAACTTCTAGACTAAAAATATACTCATTGAAATTACATGTATATAGAAGTAGAAGTTTGTTAAGTTTGATTTGCCTAAGATCACTCCACTTGCATGTGGTGGAGTTGTAAAAACAATGCTTGTAATCTTTTTGTTATACTGTATTCTGAATTTAGTTGGAAAATGAATAAGCAAAGAGGGCTTTCTATTTATAATGTCTCCTCCAATCTTTTGACTTTATATTAACTAATGTTTGAGGCATTGATAATGAAATTAATTTAGCATCTTTATAATTCTGACCTTAAAAGAAGCACTAACACACATGCCTTAGGCTAAAGCGAGATTAGCTCATTTTATTGAACTGAAACTTGAATAAAACTGGGCCTACTCTATTTCAGCTTCAGAACATGTCAATACATCTGAAATAAATATAGATATAACTCTAAAATAAAATTAGGTACATTCCAATCACCCTTCAAATTTTCATTAAAACCTTTTTTTACATGGCTCGCTTTCCCTCAAAATCCTTTCTCTGCCTAATAAAATGAACCAAACAACAAAAACAAGCACAACTCTCCTCTCTGCCTCCATATTGCTTTTTCCTTATTCCTTCTTTATGATGCCATGTCTCTATTATATTAAATCTTATTCTGTTCCTCTCATTTACATATTTGTGACATGCTTGAAAACAACTTTTACTTTTTTTATTTTTTGGGTCGTTCCACCTCACTGTATACCTTTCTTTTTTTGAAAGAGATGAAAATAGACATTATTTAACTTCTGGCTTGAATCACCAACAAGAGGGATCTGGCTTGGCAACTAACTATACCACTCTCACTAGCCCTTTCCTCCTGTTCTTTTAACTAACATTTTGCAGAAGTGAATCCTGATAAGAAATGAAGCTATGTGATTAGAAAAAGTTGAGTGAGAATTCAGTACAAATGTAGCTTTAATGTGCCTCAAGCTGTTTGTCTTAGTTCATTTCAAATCAAAGGATATTTGAACCTTAGAATTGAAATAGATGTTAGAGGATATATATATATATATATATATATATATATATATATGTATGTATGTATTAATTAGTTTATGTATTTTGGTCCTCTCTAATTTAAATGCCTTGGTGTATTTATTTTATATTCTAAATTTGCCTTAACAGCTTGAATAATAGTGAAGAGAAAGACCATTTGTTAACAAAAGAAATAATAAATAGCTACAAAACTATGACATAATGTCCTAAAAGTTGGGGTGTGATATTGACTCAACAACTAGTCAACCACACTAAGGGAGTGTTGTAATGCAACTTCAGTATAATGAAAAGACATTGTGTTTTTAAGAATGTTTGGTAGATGTCTTCAGATACATTTGTAGTGTCCTCCTTTAAGGCTTTTCCTTCCTCTTGGCTTGTCAAGGGTTATTTCTGAATGCTTGGGACATGGTAACTTTATTACTAGCTGTTGCTTTCTGAGATGAGCCCTTCTCACCTCTTGCTGGAAACTCTTCTCCCACTGTTCTAAGGATCTTTATACAAAGTGAGGTATAAATCACTAATCAAAGTTTAAAATGTTACACTTTTCTTTATGAAACTTTTCAGGTTACGTTAAAGTAGAATGAATAGGATGATAACCCTCCAAGTACCATCATCAACCAGCTTCAACAAGTATTGAAGTTTTTTATTTTTTCTAAAATCTATCAAAAGGATTCACGTTAATTTAAAGGGGATCCTCCTGTAGCCTGTGTGCCTAACCTAGATTATAATTTAAAGGAGCTCCTCCTGTAGTCTGTGTGCCTAACCTAGATTATAATTTAAAGAGGATCCTCCTGTAGCCTGTGTGCCTAACCTAGATTATAATTTAAAGGAGCTCCTCCTGTAGCCTGTGTGCCTAACCTAGATTATATCTGTGAATGTATTCAGTCTGTAAAGGGAATCACGATCCACTCAGAGGAAACTGAATGCACGAAGCTTATCTCCTTTACAGAAAACAAGAAGTGATTCCTTCTTTTGTTCAAAAATGTTTTACTACCAAAGACCTCTGTTTAATTTTCAAAAGAGTACTGCCAGAAATCATTTTTTTTTGACACACACAAATTTTTAGCAAAATTTTGTATGAGTCCTCATGTTTTTCATATAATTATAGAAGTTTCTCTTTTCCTCCTTGGCATTTTCACTCCAATGTTGGTGTTTGCATGAGCTAGAAGAAGCAAATGGCATTTCAAGAAGGTTGATCTTGATCTCCCATTACCCAAGCTTTTAAATATGATAGAAGCTTTCCTTGAAGGCTTAAAGTAATTAAAATCTCAATGGTATTTCCTCCTTTTTAAAAATTTTTATTGGAGTATAGTTGATTTACAAGGTTTTCCTACTTTTAATAATACCTCATTCTGAAAATTGAAGATTTTTTAAAAGCAGAGTGAATGTGTAAGGGGAGGAAAAACAAAGACAATAATATGTGTATGAGGAGGAAGTTACATTTAGAGAGAGAGCGAGGAAGAAGGTGGATGACTACTTCACTCCTTATTCCAAAACAAATTCCAGATGAATTAAAGATTTAAACAACATAGAAAACGAAACCATTAAAGTACCATAAGATAACTTGGGAGAGTTTCTAAAAATAGTATTATAGTGGAGAAAGTTTTTTTAACAATGACAAAAATCAATCCAAAAGCCATAAAAGAACCCACTGGATCACAAGGCCCTATTTAGTTATCAGGTGGATGGGAATTAATTTTCTGCCAAATGGGAACAGAGTTGTTAAAGACTAGCTTGGAGCTGTTAGTATTCATTGCTCAAGCAGGATATAATGCTCTTCTGAAGAAGTCATGATTCAGTTAGCAGGAAAGGAGGTGTAAGTTTATGGATAAACAACTAACAAGATTTGCCATAAGCACTGTGTCTGTTCTCTGCAGAATCCTTCAGCTTTGTCATAACATTGCCTGATTTTATCTTCTTCTAATATTTTAATAACTCGATGACTAAGCAGTAAAGGATCTGCCTGCAATGCAGGAGATGCTGGAGATGTGGGTTCAATCTCTGGATTGGGAAGATCCCCTGGAGGAGGAAAAGGCAATCCACTCCAGTATTCCTGCCTGAAAAATCCCATGGACAGAAGGACCCTGCTGGGCTATATAGTCCATAGGGTTGCAAAGAAATGGACACGACTGAGAACAATATTTTAATTAAAATAAAAGAAAAAAAAAGATGCCATTTCAAAAATTAATAAAAATATAAAACATAAAATATTTGCTAAGACAGAACATGAGACTAACATAAAAGTTTATTTTAGATAATATTATTGTTATAACATGGAACAATATAATAAATTAAAAGACTATAAAGCAGCATATTGTTTTAGATGAAAATAAATCAGATTTTTATTCTGTTAAATTTCAGAACTTTTCTTCACATCAGATGAGCAATATAATATGAAACATTTATAGTTGCAAAATATAGAAAGGGAAAAATAAATGTAATCATATCATCTTCCAATAATTAAAAAGCTAAATAAACATATATCACCTAAGAGCAAGATTATATAAACAGCATATTACCCATGACTTCAATCAGAAAGCTCAGGAAATAAGATCATCAATACATAATACATTTTAAAAATGTAAGGCCAAAATCATTAATGTAAATGTTAAGTCTGATTACTTGAGAAAAGCAAAATTTTTAAAAATTTATTTATTTTTAATTGGAGGATAATTGCTTTACAATATTGTGTTGGTTTCTGCTATATATCAACATGAATCAGCCATAGGTATATGTATGTTCCCTCCCTCTTGAAACTCTTGCCCACTTCCCTCCCCATCCCACCCCTCTAGGTTGTCACAGGGCACTGAGTTTGAGCTCCCTGTGTCATATGGCAAATTTCCACTGGCTATCCAGCTTTACACACAGTAATGTACATGTTTCAAAGCTACTCTCTCAAGTTGTCCCACCCTCTCCTTCCCCACCTATGTCCACAAGTCTGTTCGTTACATCTGCTCTCCACTATGCCCTGCAGATGGGTTCATCAGTAACATTGAGAATTGTACAATTTTAAACAAATCAGGCTATATACATGAGTCATAGATTTTTAACTACTAGGAAAATAATATGGCACTATATTTTTCAAACTACTGTTTTGATTTTTCAGCAAAAAATTCTTGACCAGCTTTTCTAGTTTGTTCAAGCATCTCAAAAAGTATTGAAATTTAGTGGATATCCTTTTTATTAGCTAAGACTTAAAAAGTATTCATACTGAATAACAAAAAAAAGTATACAAAAGTACAAATCCAGAAACCCTCATAACCTTTATAATTAATTAATAAACAAAGCAAATGGACAGATGGCAAATTTGAAAATATAAAATTAGTTCTAAAAAATTGGATCATATTCTACATGTTTTTATAATCTACTTTATTCATTCCCTGTTACATCATGAATATACTTCCTTGTCAATAAATTTTAGCTCTAATACCTCAGACTAAAAGAAAAAGAATTTCCATTCCAAACAAAAACATAATTATCTATGCTATCTATTATTATTATGATTGTTCAAATTCTGTAAATAACTTAATGCATTTTCACCTATGACTATGTAGACAGTTATAAAGATAATTCAGATTTTAAAACCTTTCATTCTTCATTAATCTTCATAATCTTACGATATTTTTGTCATTCCATAAAGTAAAAAAGCTTATTTATAATTCAGATTTTAAGCTATGTAAACTTGTAGCATTCTCAATCCATTAACATAATCCTAAATCACCATTATTTTTCACTATATTTGACTCTATTTGTTATAGGCCCATCACTTTTATCAGTCAACTTTGATTCAGGAACAAATGATCCTAGAAATCATTTAACTTATTCCTTGCACACATTACATATTGACCAACAAGTCTGCCTACAGTTTTACTCCATGCATATTTTCATTTTCACTTTTCTTTTTTTAATTTCTGGGACCTTGACTGGAAACAGTCTCTGTGTAAAACATTCTATCCTTTTTGACAATGAGAAAGACCAAGACTGTTTGTAGAAATATTCAATGGCATATGTGGCTTCTGTTTACACATCATTGGTCAAACCAAATCACATGACCAAACCTGAGAAAGTGTTAGGAGAGTATACTCCATTGGACAAGAGGCACTGTAGATCCCATGGCAATGGGTAGGGGCACATAACCAACCATCTTACAGATAAGCAGGGAGCAACTCAGGAGGAATACAGTCTACCAGTCCTATTCTTTTGGGTTTAATATATTGGCATCATTTTACAAAAGCTTTTGTCATCTTTGCTTCTCGCTTCCAGCCAGTTCCAAACTCCTCTAATTCTTTCTCTGGAGTACTGCTTGATTTGAAAATCAACCTGAGAATAATCTACAGTCTAAGACAAATTAGAGAATACTAATGGCAACATGGTTGCTGTGAATGGACTCCAACAAATAGTTGCACAAAAATTACATCTTAATCTACTGAAAGAATTTACAGATGTGATTATAGACTTCCTAATAAATTGGATGAGTTGTTATAATGATTATAACAGAAACCAGAAGATAGATGTTGGATACATGTTTTGATTAGAAGAGTACTACAGTATGGGGTGACTTTGGCAAGTAGTTTATAGCTGGGGACTTTGGCTTTCCCATTTACTAAATGGGACTAGTAATACCATTTCTATAAGGCTACCAGTAGTCATGTATGGATGCGAGAGTTGGACTGTGAAGAAGGCTGAGCACCAAAGAATTGATGCTTTTGAACTGTGATGTTGGAGAAGACTCTTGAGAGTCCCTTGGACTGCAAGGAGATCCAGCCAGTCCATTCTGAAGGAGATCAGCCCTGGGATTTCTTTGGAAGGAATGATGCTAAAGCTGAAACTCCAGTACTTTGGCCACCTCATGTGAAGAGTAGACTCATTGGAAAAACTCTGATGCTGGGACGAATTGGGGGTAGGAAGAGAAGGGGGCGACAGAGGATGAGATGGCTGGATGGCATCACTGACTCAATGGACGTGAGTCTGAGTGAACTCCAGGAGTTGGTGATGGACAGGGAGGCCTGGCGTGCTGCAATTCATGGGGTCACAAAGAGTCGGACACAACTGAGTGACTGAACTGAACTGATCTGATAAGGCTACTGTCAGTGATTGCAGTCATGAAATTAAAAGATGCTTACTCTTTGGAAGGAAAAGTTATAACCACCCTAGATAGCATATTCAAAAGCAGAGACATTACTTTGCCAACAAAGGTCCATCTAGTCAAGGCTATGGTTTTTCCAGTGGTCATGTATGGATGTGAGAGTTGGACTATAAAGAAAGCTGAGCACTGAAGAATTGATGCTTTTGAACTGTGGAGTTGGAGAAGACTCTTGAGAGTCCCTTGGACTGCAAGGAGATCCAATCAGTCCATCCTAAAGGAGATCAGTACTGAATGTTTATTGGAAGGACTGATATTGAAGCTGAAACTCCAATACTTTGGCCACCTGATGAGAAGAGCTGACTGATTTGAAAAGACCCTGATGCTGGGTAAGATTGAAGGTGGGAGGAAAAGGTGATGACAGAGGATGAGATGGTTGAATGACATCACTGTCTCAATGAACATGAGTTTAAGTGGACTCCAGGAGTTAGTGATGGACAGGGAGGCCTGGCGTGCTACAGTCCTTGGGGTCACAAAGAGTTGGACACAACTGAGTGACTGAACTGAACTGAACAAATGCACCTAAATAGTATTTGAAAATGGATTCATGTTCACATTGAGAGGTTTCTGCTTTGTAGTTGTTCATCATATTATTGATTTGACTTTGAGTGGTAGTATACATAATTTGCTTTTCACATGTTTGGAATCTGTATCTGCCAGCGTTGTCCAGAGGAACAGAATTGATATGAAGTAGATAAATACATGATCGACAGATAGATAGACCTATCTATCTATAATCTATCTATAGATCTCTCTCGCTAAGGAGATCTCTCTATATACTTATATCTGTCTCCATCTCTATCTATATGTCATATGTGTGTGTGTGTGCATGTATCTCAGAGAGAGAGTGATTAAGATATTTTTAGCAATTTGCTTACATAATTGTGGAGGAGGCAAGCTAAAAATCTGCAAGGCAGGTCAGCAAACTGGAAACTTGATAGGAGCTGACACTATAGTCTTAAAGCAGATCTTCTTCTCCAGGGAATCTGTTTTTGCTCTTCAGGCCTTAAACTGATGAAGCCTAGTCACATTATTAAGGTTGATCTCCTTTATGTGTAGTCAACTATTGACCTCATCTTCAAACTGCCTTTAGAGTAACACCTAGACAGTACTTAATTAAATAACTAAATAATATAGCCTAGCCAAGGCTTAGGCTTGACACAAAATTAGCCATCATGGATATGAAAAAAGTGGAATAGTCAACATATTTTATTATATAATGTGGATTTTTAAAAAAATCTTGAAAGCTTAAAATATTAAACTAAAAGAATGCACTAGATTAAATGCTATGAATTACATGAACACAGCACTGGGGAGACTTTACTTGGCTGAATGTTCATAAGGAAAATGTTTCAATAGGAATGGTTCTAAACTCAACATTTTTCAACAGCAGGTGTGAATTGCCAAGAATTCTACTCATTCCTTTCATTCTTCCTTCCTCCTTTCTTTTTTCTATTCTTCTTTCCTTCCACAGAGATTTGTTAGGAGCTTACTACATGGCAGGCACTAACCCAGACAAACAGAACACAGCAGTTAATACAGGCAGAAATCCTGCACTCACAAAGCATAGAATCTATCTGTGGAAGCAGACATTAAGCAAATAAATAAAAACATGCCATCACTTCAGGCACTGAAAAGCACTAAGATGGAAAGTCAAACAGTGTAAGTGGAGGCTTTTTGTGGTTAAAGCGGTCACAGCAGGACCTTGAGGATATGACATTTGAGCAGAGTTCAGTGAAGGGAGGAAGTAAGCCAGGGAAAGTTCTGTTGAAGAGTAATTCATGCAGAGTGTGAAGTAAATTTAAGGACTCTGAGACAGTAGGACTGTTGGGCGTATTTAGCAAGACATTCATTGTGACAGGACTGTAGTGGAGGGGTAGAGGTGTGTGGTGGGCCTTAGGTTTATGCGTGAGGAAAAGGTCATGCCCCGGAGGACCTTACAGATCATGGGAAGAAGTTCTCATTCTACTATGTGTGATGGGCGGAGAAGGCAATGGCACCCCCACTCCAGTACTCTTGCCTGGAAAATCCCGTGGACAGAGGAGCCTGGAAGGCTGCAGTCCATGGGGTCGCTGAGGGTCGGACACGACTGAACGACTTCACTTTCACTTTTCACTTTCATGCCTTGGAGAAGGAAATGGCAACCCATTCCAGTGTTCTTGCCTGGAGAATCCCAGGGACAGGGGAGCCTGGTGGGCTGCCGTCTATTGGGTCACACAGAGTCGGACACGACTGAAGTGACTTAGCAGCAGCAGTATGTGTGATGGGAGGATCTTAAAAAGGAATATGAAGTGATTCGATTTACATTTTTAAAAGGTTATTCTGGCTAATGTGCGTAGAATAGGCAAGAGGAGTAAAAGTAGAAACAGGAAGATTGTTAGAAGATTCTATTGTAAAAGTCTAGGTAAGAGCTGATGCTGGCTTAGACTGGGGTGGTAGCAACTAAGATTGAAATGTAGTTAAATACAGGATATATTGTGAAGGTGGAACTGACAGGATGAACGAATGAATTAAATGTGGGATGTGAGAAAAAGAGAGGAATCAGTAATGTTATTTAAGTTTTTGGCCAGTAAGGAGCAGTGATGCCGCTTGTTACAGTAAGATTCTGAGAGAGGAGCTTTTATGTGTAGGAAATTCAAGTTTTATTTTGAACTTGAGATATTTGAATGAAGTTGCCAAAGGACAGTTGAGCTAAGAGGAGATGCTGGGGTTAGAGATATTAATTTGGGAGCTATTTGCATATACTGTATTTTGGTATTTAAAGTCATGGATCTGGATCAAATTATTTAGAAGTGGTAGACAGTAAAAAAACTAAGGGTACTCCCAACATTTAGAACTTATAAAAGGTGTCTTGGAGGACTTACTTGTAACTTCAAGTATTAAAAGGGCTCTATTTTCAATAAAAATTTAGAAGCATGAACCAGGACTAACATGCACAAGTCACCAGGAGCACATTTCTGTTCAAGAAAGGGAATCATTTTTAACACTTATAGCTAATGCCATGTCTTATGAACATGGACTCAGTGCAAATGTTCATATTTTCACCAAGTCACAGACTTTCCAGAAAGGCCTTTTGTATTAGGTAGTACTTAACACAAATTCTAATGTCTTTTCAAGATTTAAGACTCAATGTTCATCCTTCAATTTTTCATGATGATCTTCCTTATTCAACAATCTTCAGAAGCTGCCTGTTTGCCTCAAGAGAAAATCCTAATGCCTCAGATTAGCTTTTAAAAACTTCTTAACTTTGCCCTATCTTGTAAGTTCATCTTCCTTTGTGAATTCTCCACTCTAGTAAGGCTGTTTCTTCCTTCTCTACCACAGAAAAATGTTCTTCTTACCTTCTCACCTTTTCTTATCTCCTGGCCTGGGAGATCCAGTCCTTCTTCTTTCATAGTTAAAGGAGTTAGAAACTCAAGGAAAAGCTTTGCCCTTTTTCTTTAGGATGCAATCTATCTGACTCTTCTGAACTGCCACTGTAGCAATATAACTCATGTTCAGTTCAGTTCAGTTGCTAAGTCATGTCCAACTCTTTGTGACCCCATGGACTGCAGCACGCCAGGCCTCCCCTGTCCATCACCAACTCCTGGAGTCTACTTAAACTCATGTCCATTGAGTCAGTGATGCCATCCAACCATCTCATCTGTCGTCTCCTTCTTCTCTTGTCCTCAATCTTTCCCAGCATCAGGGTCTTTTAAAATCAGTCAGCTCTTCTCATTAGGTGGCCAAAGTATTGGAGTTTTAGCTTTAACATCAGTCCTTCCAATGATTATTCAGGACTGATTTCCTTTAGGATGGACGGGTTGGATCTCCTTGCAGTCCAAGGGACTCTCAAGAGTCTTCTCCAACACCACAGTTCAAAAGCATCAATTCTTCGGCATTCAGCTTTCTTTATAGTCCGGCTCTCACATCCATACGTAACTACTGGAAAAACCATAGCCTTGACTAGATGGACCTTTGTTGGCAAAGTAATGTCTCTGCTTTTGAATATGCTATCTAGGTTGGTCATAACTTTTCTTCCAAGGAGTAAGCATCTTTTAATTTCATGGCTGCAATCACCATCTGCAATGATTTTAGAGCCCCCCAAAATAACTCATGTTAACCATCATATATTGAATTTTACATTGTAATTATGTTACCATTTCATAAGTGCATATCTGATCCTCTCAACCAGAATTTTATGCACTGTAATAGATATAGTTCATTGAGCTCCTACTTTGTTCTGTTATCTCAAATCTTCATAAAAACCTCCTGAAGGGAGGTGTAGAAGCTGTCATCACCTCACCCATTCTCCCTTGTCACTTACTTCTAGTGCAGGGTCATGGAATGTCCCTGGTCTCTCTTCAGAAGTTTTGCTTTCTCTCCCCTGTGAACATGGATATCTAAGAAGTGCAGTGAGTTAAAGAATCTAGGCACAGCCTTCACCAAAGGTGGAAGGGAGTTGCAGACATAAGTACCCTCAGCTCCTCACTCCTCATGGAGGATAACTCTGAGGTGAGTTTAACATAGTTTCTCACAGACCCCCATGGGATCGAGCCCCTATCCCTTGCCCACAGTGATTACCTATTTCATGACACACCCTTTATTTGCTTCCTTCCCTTCCCTGTCTCACTTCGCTCTGTAATGGAGCTTCTTGGGATCACCTCCCAGATAACTTATAATTCAATACTAGTCTTACAGTCTGATTCTGAGGGAAGCTAACTTAGCAACAGGTATTGCTATCCACACAAGTAACAGATGACATAACTGAGATTCAGAGAGGTTAAGTAACTTGACCAAAGTTCTAGAGCTAACAGAGGCAGAGGAAGGATTTAAATACAGTCTTTCTGTCCCAGCAACTCAGGTTTGGAGCTGATTTACTGTCTGTATTATCATACTGTAATGCTCTGTGAACACTCGACAAAGAATCTAGTCAAGTGACTGTAAAAACCACAAAGATTTCAAGTCAGTTTAGCTTTTCTTTCCCTAATATCATTTATCACAGTGTTAAATGCTGCATTTATTTATGTGGCTAGAAGATTAAATGTTTACCTCTCTCTCTAAATTGTATGATCTATGAGAGCAAGGACTGTACCTATTTTGGCTTACTGTTGTTTCCCTGGCACTTAATAAATATTTTAAGTGGAAGAAGCCACAAGTAAGTAAGTGGAAGAAGCTACAAGGAAGTAAGCAGGAATCAGGAGGTAGAGAGCTGGGGAGAGAGGGGTGGTTGAGGGTGTTTGGTACGGGCGTCAGAGTCACGATGAGTGATTGTGTTGAGTAGAGAAATAGAATAAAGTCGCGACAGGGTTCTTGAGTCGTGGGAATGGTGTCACCACTAAAGGAGATAATAACGTGGTCCCCATTCTTCAGACATAACCACAAGCATGCCTGTTAGTTCCCAAGAACTGCTTGTGGATTATGAACAGTAAAAAATATTACAGTTCCCTATGAAACCAGACATTTTACCGGGGGACAGTTTTCTTATTTTCTCTTATTCTCCAGGAATCTGTATAATAAACCTCATCCCTTAAGGCAAGTCAGCCACACCTTTGAAACTCAAACGCTTACAGATTTGTTAACTGAAGACAGTAATATTGTCATACTTTTTCAGAGTTGTGAAAGAGTATACGTGAAGTCACTTTGACAATTTAACGTTTTTCTACAAATACAAGGCATGAATTTTGGACCACTTTTAATAAAGCAAAACACATTATCACAATATTTCTTCAAAAATGCCATTGTAATACTCACGATAGTTCTACATGAATTTTTCCCGTTTGGCTGTGAATAAGGAGCCTGGTGGTCTACAGTCCATGGGATCACAGAGAGTCAGACACGACTGAGCGACTAACACTTTCACTAGTTGTTGTTGGGTGGCTCAGTCGTGTCTGACTCTTTGCAACCTCATTGACTGCAGCAGCCAGGCTTCCCTGTCCTTCACTATCTCCTGGAGTTTGCTCAAATTTTCATCCATTGAATTGGTAATGCCACTCAACCGTTTTGTCCTCTGTTGTCCCCTTCTCTTCCTGCCCTCAATCTTTCCCCACATCAGGGTCTTTTCCAATGAGACAGCTTTCCCATCAGGTGGCCAAAATAATGGAGCTTCAGCTTCAGCATCAGTCCTTCCAATGATTCAGGGCTGATTTCCTTTAGGATTGACAAGTTTGATCTCCTTGTGTCCAAGGGACTCTCAAGAGTCTTCTCCAACACCACGGTTCAAATACATCAGTTCTTCAGTGCTCAGTCTTCTTTATGGTCTAACACTCACATTCATACATGACTACTGGAAAAACCATAGCTTTGACTGTATGCACCTTTGTCAACAAAGTGATGTCTCTGCTTTTTAATAAGCTGTCTAGGTTTGTCACAGCTTTTCTTCCAAGGAGCAAATGTCTTTGAATTTCATGGCTGCAGTCACCATCTGCAGTGATTTGGAGCCCAAGAAAATAAAGTCTGTCACTGTGTTCATTTTTTCCCCATCTATTTGCCATGAAGTGATGGGACCAGATGGCATGATCTTCTGCTTTTGAATGTTGAGTTTTAAGCCAGGCTTTCACTCTTCTGTTACACCCTCATGAAGAGACTCTTCAGTTCCTCTTCATTTTTCTGCCATAAGGGTGGTGTCATCTGCATATCTGAGGTTATTGATATTTCTCCTGGCCATCTTGATTCCAGCTTGTGCTTCATCCAACCCAGCATAACACATGATGTACTCTGCATACAAGTTAAATAAGCAGGGTGACAATATACAACCTTGACATACTCCTTTCTCAATTTGGAACCCATCTGTTGTCCCATGTCTGGTTCTATCTGTTGATTCTTGACCTGCATACAGGTTTCTCAGGAGGCAGGTAAGGTGGTCTGGTATTCCCATCTCTTGAAGAATTTTCAATAGTTTGCTGTGATCCACACAGTCAAAGGCTTAAGTGTGGTCAATAAAGCAAAGAAGATGTTTTTCTGGAATTTTCTTGCTTTTTCTATGATCCAACAGATGTTGGATCTCTGTTTCCTCTGCCTTTTCTGAATCCAGATTGTACATCTGGAATTTCTTGGTTCATGTACTATTGAAGCCAACTTGCAGGATTTTACTAGCATCTGAAATGAGTGTAATTGTACAGTGGTTTGAGCATTCTTTGGCATTGCCCTTCTTTGGGATTTGAATGAAAAGTGATGTTTTCTAGTCCTGTGGACACTGCTGAGTTTTCCAAATTTGCTGGCATATTGAGTGCAGCACTTTCACATCATCTTTTAGG
The DNA here is from genome assembly GCA_917880005.1 of Nanger dama. Classification (NCBI taxonomy): domain Eukaryota; kingdom Metazoa; phylum Chordata; class Mammalia; order Artiodactyla; family Bovidae; genus Nanger; species Nanger dama. The sequence goes on along the minus strand of CAKJTW010000008.1, from coordinate 18,832,947 downwards.
ACCTGAAATAGCTCAGCTAGAATTCCATCACCTCCACTAGCTTTGTTTGTCATAGTGCTTCCTAAAGCCCACTTCACTTCACACTACAGAATGTCTGGCTCTAGATGAGTGATCACACCATAGCGGTTACCCAGGTCATTAAGACTTTCTTTTGTATAGTTCTGTGTATTGTTGCCACCATCTTCTTAATATCTTCTGCTTCTGTTAGGTCCTTACCATTTCTGTCCTTAAATTGTTCCCCTCTCTGCATGAAATGTTCCCTAGGATCTCTAATTTCCTTTTAGAGATCTCTAGTCTTTCCCATTCCATTGTTTCCCTCTATTTCTTTGCATTTTTCACTCAGGAAGGCTTTCTTATCTCTCCTTGCTATTCTTTGGAACTCTGCATTCAGATGGGTATATCTTTCCTTTTCTTCTTTGCCTTTCATTTCTCTTCTTTTCTCAGCTGTTACTAAGGTCTCCTCAGACAGCCGTTTTGCCTTCTTGCATTTCTTCTCTTTGGGAATGGTTTTGATCACCACCTCCTGTACAATGTTACAAACCTCTGTCCGTAGTTCTTCTGGCACTCTATCAGATCTAATTCCTTGAATCTATTTGTAACTTCCACAGTATAATCATAAGGGATTTCATTTAGGTCACACTTTCACTTATACTAATCTATTTTATGTCCAGTGCATAATCACTTTTGCTTCTATTCTATCATTTAGCTGAAACTACATGTTAAAAAAATGACAGAAAATATATTTGGAATCAAGCAATAAATAGTTCTAAAAAAAAAAAAAAATCACTCCCTCTGGCCAGAAATGCTCCATTGATAATACATATGACTGGGAAACGATGAGTTCTCATCCCAGTCACACCATGATTAACACTGATTAAGCTTCTTAGTGGAGAAAGCAATGGCAACCCACTCCAGTACTCTTGCCTGGAAAATCTCATGGACAGAGGAGCCTGGTAGGCTGCAGGTCCTTGGGGTCGCTAGAAGTCGGACACGACTGAACGACTTCACTTTCACTTTTCACTTTCATGCATTGGAGAAGGAAATGGCAGCCCACTCCAGTGTTCTTGCCTGGAGAACCCCAGGGACGGGGGAGCCTGGTGGGCTGCCGTCTCTGGGTCGCACAGAGTCGGACACGACTGAAGCGACTTAGCAGCAGCAGCAAGCTTCTTAGCCATTTGTGCTAAATAGCCTTAGTTAGGTCATAGGATAGGATAAATTAAATATAACGTGGTTCAAGTGTAACAAATAACATCCCTGTATTTAACAGAAATACATTCTTCATCACAGGGGTTCTCAAACCCTGCTGTAGTAGAACTGCAAGTATCAAACCCCTACCCTCTTGGCATCCACCTATTCTACGCAAGCAGTGGCCAGTCACTGCTAATGCTAGTTACCCTCTGCCTGAGGGCTTTCTCCAGCCAGGGAGATGCTCAGGCTGTATACTGGGCAGTTTGGAGATGTTTGCTAGGAGATGTTTTCAGAAGCTGCCCTCAGCCAAGGATAAGCAGGAGTTGAAGAATAAAAACCACAGTTCCTGTGTCCCTCAGGTGTGCCTCCTCCTGGGGACTCTGTGCGATCGGCCAGACCTCTGTGGTAGAGCTGAGCCCCACTTGCTTTTAGCAGTAACCAGCTCATTAACACATTCTGTATTAATTTCCTTCCCTTCTCTACTCTCCTATTGAAATTTCCCAGTATGTCCTCCCAAATAAACACTTTAATATTCAAGTCCTAGTTTCAGTGTCTGCTTCTGGGGAAACCCAAATTAGGGTACCTGGTCTATAAATTAATGCAAATTTTTAAAAATCCATGGAAAAATGGAAAAGAAGGACATAATACATACCCTGCACATTTCATGAAGCTAAATTTATGTGAGTCAAAAGATTTTTTTCCCTGATATTGATTCTTCTGTTTTTTCCTTCTCTGCCTTCCTTCCTCTCTCCCTATCCCCTCCTCCCTGATCTCCCTTTTTACTATTTCTGACCTGAAATGTCTTTTCTTTTTATGAAACAGAGTTGTAGAAAATTGTTGTTAATAGTAACAAAATATTCCCCACTTCACAAAATTTATAATTCAGTAGTTTTTTGTTGATGCTTTAGTATTCTGTAAAATCTTGAAAACTAGAAGTTACTGCTGCTATATATACTATGTGTTATATTTCATTGTTATTTTCACAATTAGATAAAGAAAGAAGAGAAAGTTAAAATATTAAAAAGTTTAAGATAACAAGTGAAACTGAGTTCTTCAAAAACATGTATTAAGAAAAATAGTCAGAAATAGAAAGATAGTTTTAGTTAGGTTAAGTTTCATCATCCACAACTTCTTCTGATGTACTTAAAACTCTCACCTTATTTTATCTATAATTATCTCAAGGTGCTATTTAACTCTTTCATTGTATAGTTATTTTAAAGCCTATTAAAGGGGCTTATGTATTTGATGTACTAACTAAATTTAGACAGGATTGGGTTACTGGGAGAGCCTCCAGTAAATCCAAGAAAGCAACCAGAATTGAGACTCTGCAAAATTCTATGGCACCCCACTCCAGTACTCTTGCCTGGAAAATCCATGGACGGAGGAGTCTGGTAGGATCCAGTCCATGGGGTCGCTAAGAGTTGGACACGACTGAGTGACTTCACTTTCACTTTTCACTTTCATGCACTGGAGAAGGAAATGGCACCCCACTCCAGTATTCTTGCCTGGAGAACCCCAGGGACAGAGGAACCTGGTGGACTGCCATCTATGGGACTGCACAGAGTCGGACACGACTGAAGCGACTTAGCAGCAGCAGTAGCAGTAGCAGCAGCAAAATTCTAAGGTGAAGAGGCCAAAGGTTAGTTGGATTCCATGACTCTCTTTCAGGTGGTATTTAAACTGTTTCAGGTGTTTCAGGTAGTATTTAAGCTGTCACCACAGAGGCAAAGAATAGGAGTTAATTATGAGGAAAATGTGAACTGGAGTCTCACACCACCCTGAGTCCCCATTTCCTTGCCCTAAAACCATTCCGCTTCCTTTTTTCTTTTACTTCTAGCATAATGCATTATCATGTAAAGGAACCCAGGTGCAGAAAGGAAACACAGAGGAATCTAGTAGATAAAAACAAACTAGAAATGATGCAAGAGAAAAATTTCTGATACAGAATAATGAAAGACCAAAAGATAAAAAACAAACAATAAAAAAATGAACACATTTTTCTACTCTTTCAAGAGAAGGGATATTTACTCTCAATCCAATTGATCTAAGCACGTTTAACCATGAAAAGTGAAAGTGAAAGTTGCTCAATCCTATCTGACTTTTTGCGACCCCATGAACTATACAGTCCATGGAATTCTCCCAGCCAGAATACTAGAGTGGTTAGCCTGTGCCTTCTTCAGGGGATCTTCCCGACCCAGGAATTGAACTGGGGTCTCCTCCATTGCAGGTGGATTCTTCACCAGCTGAGCTACCAGGGAAGCTCCACCTTTAACCATATATATAAGCTTAAATGTTTTAAGAGGGCTCTAATAATTTTCTTTAAAGTTTTACAGCCTCAGTTTGTACTATTCTTTAATTTATCCATGGTGTTTATAATTTTCTTCAAGCTTAGTTATTATATCACATACTGAAATCTCTGAAGAGCTATTTTTACTTTTTCATCAAAATAATTGCCATTAACCTATATCTCCTCAATGTTATTTGCTCAAACATCTTCCTAGTAAGGAAATTTATGCTCTTGAAAATTTTAAGATGAGGTCAACAAATGCACTAAGGATATTAGAGGTTAGGAGTAAAATCTTGAGGTCAATGAAACTTTTTGACATTATTTACAGAAACTTGGAAGCCTATTTGTTTAGCTGAATGTGTACTAGGGCATGAAACACAGTTATGCTCTTTATCACTTCTTGCTTAGTATTCCCCTCAGAAATGTTCTCTAAAATTGTACTACTGAGTCAGTTATCTTTTCACATATTGAAGTATAAAATCTGTAACATATTTTAGAGTGTATTATATTCATATTTGAGTTACCAGTAAAATCAGCATGAGTCAAAATAATTTTTTAGAAAATTAAGTGTTCAGATTCTTTTACCCATAAATCTTGGCCCAGCATTTCTGATTATTTGCTGTTGTTGCTCAGTTGCTAAGTCATGTATGACTCTGGGAACCCATAACTGCAGCGTGCCAGGCTTTCCTGTCTTTCACCATCTCCTCAAACTCACGTCCATTGAGTCAGTGATGCCATCCAGCCATCTCATCCTCTGTCACCCTCTTCTCCTCTTGCCCTCAAATCTTTTTGAACATTAGGGTCTTTTCTAATGAGTTTGCTCTTCCCATTAAGTGGCCAGAGTCTCGAAGCTTGTTTCAGTATCAGTCCTTCCAATGAATATTCAGGGTTGATTTTCTTTAGGATTGACTGGTTGGATTTCCTTGCTGTCTAAGGGACTCTCACGTCTTCTCCAGCCACAATTCAAAAGCATGGATTCTTCAGTGCTCAGCCTTTTTGACTACTGAAAAGCCATAGCTTTGACTATACAGACTTTTGTCAGCAAAGTGATATCTGTGCTGCTTTATACTGCGTCTAGGTTCATCATAGCTTTTCTTCCAAGGAGCAAGAGTCTCTGAATTTCATGGCTTCAGTCACCATTTCCAGTGATTTTGGAACTCAAGAAAATCTGTTACTGTTCCCATTTTTCCCCCATCTATTTGCCATCTATTATTTATTCTTCATTGCTGCTGCTGCTGCTGCTAACTCGCTTCAGTCGTGTCCGACTCTGTGCGACCTCATAGAGGCTTCCCCATTCCTGGGATTCTCCAGGCAAGAACACTGGAGTGGGTTGCCATTTCCTTCTCCAATGTTAAATGCTGTTTAATTCTATATCTAGAGTAACTTTACTCAAATCACAGATATCAAAGATTGTTTTACTAAGAGTAAAAGCTATTTGGAATTTTCCTCTTTTTGTATATTGTTCAGTTTTTAGTGCTTCCCTGTTTAATATTATCTGTGAATTTAATTAGCAGACTGTTTACTTCCCTTTGTTAACTAATGTTACATAACACCACACCTAACATCAGTCCCTGTAGAAACCCTGTAATGCCTCCCTCCAAATAAATATTTCATTTTTTAAAAAAATGTTCAGTTTTTGATTTATGAAACTTCAAGGAGTACATTATCTATGTCAGGAAATTCAGGGACTTGGAAGAAAAGGAAAGGGAAACACAGAGGTAGAAACTGAGGGAGAAATTAGCAGAAAAAATTAGACTGTAGAGACTATAAATGAAAGATGGAGAGGTCAAGGTGAACAGAAAAAGAAAAAGACAATAGAAAAAAAAACAAAGAAGGCAAAATATTTAGCTTTTTTTTGAAAAAAAAAAAAAAAAGTCACTGAAAAGAGAAGACTGATTTAAGGGAGTACACAAATAATAATAAAGATCAAGGCCTAGAGCCATCCAATAAACAGAATGTGTAATAAATCTGAAAATATCTCATCAGAAATGTGTGGTAATCTCTTTAGATGGAAAAGACAACAGTACTCTAAGACTGAATATAATGTAAGACAGTGGTATTAGGTTGATATACACAGACAGAGTAGACCTCTCCCACTGGTTGGGCAACTGATGTCTAACAATGTGAGCTGATCTAATTTAGTATTTTTTAAAAGAATGGAGACCTGTTCAAAGCAATTGACAAGGATGCCTAGCATTAGGTTAGGCAGTAGGTTAGACTACAAGTTGTGTCTGCACTGTAAGAACTACAAAATAGTATACATCAGTATGTAATTAGTGTTGGACTGCATTAATATTGACCTTTAGATGCTAAAGAATTTCCAGAAAAGGAATGGGTGTAATTCTGCAAATTAGTGAGTCTACCTGGAATCTCAGGCAGAATAACTATGCTGTGTGTTAACCCAGAGCTGGTGATTACTGCCAGTCCAACGTTTTATGTTCAGAGGCTGACAATGGTGTTGCATACCTTTTCTTGTTTAGCATACTATATTGGTTCTTAAAAGTAAATGTGCAAATTTGGAGAATTCATTAAAACAAGAGTACTGCATTTTTCTGATTCAAGAGGGTCTGCGGTGGGGGTCTAAGAATTTGCATGTCTAACAAGTTCCTGGGATACTGCTGGTCTGAGATTATTATTGTGATTAGTCAGTCCTTCACTCTCTCTACTGCCTTAAGCGGCAAGAATGAAGGAGTCCTTAGGGCTACCACTAATTACACTGTCATTGATTTGGCAACCAGGATTATGGAAATGGACATTTCTAAAGGAAAACATCTTGTGTGTACCTTGCCACCTCCTTCAACTGTCTTTCCTTTTTTTCCTTGGACTCTTGTTACATAGCCCTTTCCCATCCCTCAACGTGCTTCTTGTGAGTTTGACTATTACCCTTAGTAGAGAAAATATTAATCTCAAAGATCAATATATTTAATGGTATTTAATGTGAAATTCCTCCTAGCAGACTGTAAAATAAAAGCTGCTGCTGCTGCTAAGTTGCTTCAGTTGTGTCCGACTCTGTGCGACTCCCATAGACGGCAGCCCACAAGGCTCCCCCATCCCTGGGATTCTCCAGGCAAGAACACTGGAGTGGGTTGCCATTTCCTTCTCCAATGCATGAAAGTGAAAAGTGAAAGTGAAGTCGCTCAGTCGAGTCCAACTCTTAGCGACCCCATGGACTGCAGCCCACCAGGCTCCTCCGTCCATGGGATTCTCCAGGCAAAAGTACTGGAGTGGGATGCCACTGCCTTCTCCAAAATAAAAGCAATATATATGAATCCAAAAGGTCTAATCACAGATACTGGAATTTCAAAAAAAAAAAAAAAGAAATGATTCCTCCACCTACTTTTACACATTTGTTATTGAGTCAGTCGCTCAGTTGTGTCCCACTCTTTTGCGACCCCATGGACTGTACCCGGCCAGGTTCTTCTGTCCATGTGATGTCCACGTGTTCTTCCCTCCTCCCAGACAAGAACACTGGAATAGGTTGCAATTTTCTTCTCCGGATCTTCCTCAACCAGCGATCGAATCTCCGTCTCTGTCATTGCAAGCGAATTCTTTACAGCTGAGTTACCAGGGGAGCACACTTTTATACATATTCCACTCTGGATATGTAAAGGGTGAAATTTCAGTTTATTATTTTTGAGGATACATAGTTGTAACTGACGCGTTGGCTCCTCCTTGATATTTGCTGGTTGAAACTGCTCTGTACATTCACACGTGTACCGTGCAGTGTGCCCTGCCGTGTTTTGTGTTTTGCGCAAAAAGTGCATTGATCAGCATTGTCTGGGGACCTCTCCTCTCCACACCTTATTATACCCAGCAGACTTGCAGTGGCAAAGGTAGTGTATGTGGGTGTGAAAGAAAGGGAAAAGAAAGGAAAAAGAATACAGGGAGAGTCGGAGAAGACAACAAAACGCGCACAGTCACAGAAACCCGACTCACAACCACTGTTTCTCCTAAAATTCTTAGCCCTCCCCATATGTCTCCCCAGTTATTCATTTCGTTCTGAGTCTTCAGTTCAGTTGCTCAGTCGTGTCCGACACTTTGCGACCGCATGAATCGCAGCATGCCAGGCCTCCCTGTCTATCTCCAACTCCCAGAGTTTACCCAAACTCATGTCCATCGAGCCGGTGATGCCATCCAGCCATCTCATCCTCTGTCGTCCCCTTCTCCTCCTGCCTCCAATCCCTCCCAGCATCAGGGTCTTTTTCCAATGAGTGAACTCTTCGCATGAGTCTTAGAATCTATTTAAAATATTTTCATTTTTTTAAAGCTTGAAATAGTCATATAGTCATTTATATAATGAAAAGAGAACGGAAAATGAAAAGAGAACGGAAACACTAACAAGACTCTCTCGGATCTCCAGGCAGGTACCCCTCCAACCGCCACTCCCGCGGGCCTCGGCCGTCGGGTTTCTGCGCCGCCGGCGACGGCGTCCGCTCTATCGGTCGGGAAGCGAGGAACTGGCTTTGCCGCATCTTCCTTTCTCTTTTCCTCCCTCTTCAAGAACCCCCTCCTCGTCCCTCACAGGTTTTTACCGCGCGGAGCGGCCGCGTGCTGGGGACCCACTCCTCCCCTCCGCCGCCTAACCCGCCTCTCAGACAAAGCCCAAACAGGCAGGCGCGCGCCACCGGCCACACCGACCGGCGAGGCGGCCGCGCCGCCACGCGCTTTCCCACTGGCTCCGGACTGCGAGTTCGGCCGCGCCCCCACGCGCTCCCCTTGGCTCGGGACGGCGAGCGCTGCCGCACACCGCGCGTCCTCGTCGCTTCCTTCCCTCCAGAGTCTTCCTTTCCCTCCTCCAGGCCCAGCACGCCACACCCCCACCCCAACCCGCCGCCTCCGCGCGGGGAGTGCGCCTGCGCAGAAGCTGCCCTCTCGCCCCTCCTTCCCCGCCCTTCCTTCCCTCCGCCCCTCCTCCCGTGCCCCGCCTTCCTTTCTCTCGTCGGTGTCACTTAGCGCTCCAGGTTGGGAGCCTTTAGGTTGATTTCCCCGCTACCCCGCCCCCCTTCCTCTTTTTCCTCCCCACCCCCTCCCGCCTCAGCCCGGTGGAGGATGAGGCGGCCGCAGTGGCCCCAGCCCCTGCAGCGGCACCGGCGGTGGTTGCGGTGGGGGTGGCCGGAACTGGGGTGGTGAAGAAGCGGTGGCGGCGGCGGCTGAGGAGCAGCAGCCGCCTCAAGCCGCTTCCCCCACCTCGCTTCCCTTCCTCTTTAGTGCAGCCAGGAAGTTTTTCGCTTCTGTGCATGTGTGTGTGTGTGTGAGTGTGTGTGCGCGCGCGAGTGTGGGTGTGGAAGGTGCAGGTTTGGGCGGCGTTTGTGCAGGCGTTGGGGTTTTTGCCCACTTCTCTTCCCGTAACCCGGGAGCTCCCGAGCCTGGGCTGTGGCCCGGAGAGGGGAGCGCGGCGGCGGCGGGCTCTCTCCTTTGTTGTTGTTTCCTCCGCCCGGGGAGCTGAAGAGGGGACGCGCCTGGGTGGGGGCGGCTCGGAGCCCGGGCCTGGTGGCCCCTGGGGCTCCCGGGCGGGCAGGGTAGGGCCGCGTAGAGCGGGCTTCAACATGATGGCGGCCGAGGCCGGCGGTGAGGAGGGCGGGCCCGGTCACCGCCGGGGCAGCGGGAGGCGGCGCGGCCGCGGCCTCGGGTGCCTATCCGGCGGTGTGTCGGGTGAAGATCCCCGCGGCCCTGCCCGTGGCCGCCGCCGCCCCCTTTCCTGGGCTGGCGGAGGCCGGCGTGGCCGCGACTCTGGGCGGCGGAGCCGCTCTGGGGTCAGGCTTCCTGGGACCTGGGTCTGTGGCGGGGGCCCCGGGGGAGCCGGACTGTCAGCCGGAGGCGCTGCCGCCGGCGTGGCTGGTGCCGCCGCCGGCGTGGCTGGTGTCGCCGCCGCCGGACCCGGCGGGGAGATGGCTGAAGCCAAGGGGACCACTTCGTTGCCCACTGAGACCTTCGGAGCCGGCGGCGGATTCCCTCCTCTGCCGCCGCCTCCTCCTCAGTTGCCCACTTTGGGCGCTGGCCTGGGAACAGTGGACGAAGGTGACTCTCTGGATGGACCAGAATACGAGGAGGAAGAGGTGGCCATCCCGCTGACTGCTCCTCCGACTAACCAGTAAGTCAAGACCGGCGTTTTGGGGGAAGCTGACTCCTTGGAAAGAAATAGGAAAAACAGGTCTAGTTCTTTTCAGCTGTGACTCGTAGTGCTTTCAGCTGTGACTCGTGCTTTCAGCTGTGACTCGTTCAGAAAAAGTTTTGAAGCTCAAGGTTCCGTGCGTACGGATTTAATTTGATCACTCATCCTCCCTACAGGCACACTCCCTGGCGTCTTGGTATATTTATTGCTCCTCTGGGAAGATGTAAAGTTTTCAAGATGGGAAGCATGGGAAAATGTGTATCCAGGGAGAACCGGATATGGTTCTGTCCCTTGCAGATTGAGGTGCGTCCTGGGATTCAGCTGAGCTTGCAGCTACCGAGGCAGTCGTAGTCTGTATTAACCTGGTTGCATTCCCTGTTGAAGCTAGACGGTTAGTGAGAAGCTTTGAATATTTGAGTGAATATCGTGGTAGTATTGTTTGAAACATGCCTTGGTCGGATTGCTTTGTTTTTGTTGCCCTGCAGTTCCCGGCTTCTGGCTGTTGAAAGCATTGCGATGCAGAAAAGTCTTTGGATTGCTTTTTGAGAACGTGGGTCAGCGAGAAAGGAAAGTTCTGTTAATTACTGGTGTGGTTAAGGGTCTGTATTCCAACAATATTTAACATGTGCAGTAGAATTCCTGTTTACTAATATGCTAGTATAATTCTTCTGTAAGTTGAAACTTTGTAAGTACAGTATTGAAACGAACTAGAATTAATATTGTGCTTCCCTTCACTTTTTGTTGGTGGCAAATACAGTATTTGAAAATTAATTTTGACAATCTTCTGCAGAATATACAAGACAAATGACTTATATATAGAGAGAGTACTTTCTTCCTTGTTCTCTTCATAAGTGAACTTAGGTTTGGATCTTGAGAGGAACATGTTGATGGGCAGTAGGCAAAACTTGTTTTATAGATCCCTCATATCTGTCTTAATTGCCCTTTAGAATTTTGACAACCTTGGTGAAGTATCAGAGGAAGAAGGATTTGATTCCTGTGTTGACAATCACTCTAGACAGTTGAAGGTGTTTTTTTTTGTGTGTGTGTGTGTGTTTTCTTATTTTGGATAAACTTCTTTAGAAAATGTAGAAAGGACTTAACAAATTAGGATATTTTTGACTTAAGGCTACATACATCTTTTGATGGAAAAGTAAAGTTAATCTTATGTCAGCAATGGGACAGGGGAGTTTTATTCCTTTTATATTGTTCATCATGAGTTCAATTTTTTGTCTAATTTCTGCTTATCATTTCTTATCTACATATTGCAGACTTCTCTGAAGGTGTTCTGAAAGTATTAAAAATCCAAAATTTGCAGCACTGTTTACACATCTTCAAGCCTTTTTTCAAAACTACTTAAGTATTAAGGGCCCTGTGGTTATGATAAAGTTCAGCTTTTCATAATGAAAGAATATAGTCTTATGCCAGTTCTTAACTAAATTAGGCATATTTAGTGTGTTGCAGTTCTAAGGTTTTTTTAAAAATAGAATTTATTTGTTAGAGCAGTTTTAGGTTCACTGCAGAAATGAATAGAAAACAGTGTTCCAATTAAATTTTTAATAAATATAAATGAGAACCTAAGAAAAATTATTCTTGTGAGAAATCCATTGTAAGATTTTCATCATTTGTGTTTGGGAATAAAAATATTATTTGTGTAACTGTGTATATGTGAATTGTTCATGTTCTAAAAAGTATTCTCCATTTCAGTATAGTTTTTAAAAGTTGCCACCGAGAAGTACAAATTTCCTCTTTTCTTTATATTAGATATCAGCCCAGACTTACTGGAGGCAATACAATGTAGGGGTTAAGTGTGCAAAATCTGAAGTTAGACAAGATTTGGGTTGAAATCCTGACCCTGCTACTTACTAGCTGTGTGATCTTGCAGGGTCAGTTTCCCCATCTGTAAAATGGGGTAATAATGTTATCTCCCTTATATGATACTTTTAAGGTTAATGAGAAATCCCTGAATGTATTCAGCACGGTACCTGATACTTAGTAAGTGTTCAGTAAATTGGCTCAAATAGTACATAATTTTATCATTAAATTGCTTGCCAGTTCTATAGGAACTCCCATGCTAATAGCTATTTGAGAGAATGTTTTGAATTCCACGGGCCTGTCTACCATGATTAATTATATCAAAGTTTTTATTTTTATAAAGGCTTTCAGCAGGTGAAGCAGGTTTAGAGATGGAATTCAAATGTTTTCTGTAAATGCCTAATTTTAAATAAAGGGAAAAGCCTTAGAGACTTGGTTAAATAATGTCAAAACTTTCATAAAAGTATTGAAGAAAATTTTTTGGCTAAATTAATATATGATTACCAGTGACTGGTCACTTTAGTTATTGATTACGTGATATTAAGGAGGTTCGAGTTCACAGGGGTTTGTTAGATAGACTAGGGCTCCCGAGGCACAGAGTTTCAACCATGTGTCCAGGTTGTTTGGTACTCTTGGTCACAAAAGAATCAAGTGACAATATGTAGATACACCAGTGCAAATATAATAACACTTATTATTTTGTATCTTGTTGCTCTGTGTGCATGGTGAATCATTAGTCTCATGTTTATCACTGAGCATTTTCATTCGTTTGGTTAAGGCCAGAAGTTTAAGTTTGTATAATTGTAACTATTACATTTATTTGAATACTCTTTTTTGCAAAATTTAGGAAAAAAAATTTAAAAGAAAAATGGTCTCTGCATACATCTTTTATGTAGAAAATGTCCTGTATCTAAAACAGCTAATAATTTTTTTTTTCAAAAGAGAAAAGCTAAAGGAGTTTTTCACTGGTACTTCGTTTACTAGAATGGAGCTTTTTTCCATGGTCCTCCTCTTTTCTTACTTTCTTCCTCAGAGATGAGGGGTGACAGTATAGTATAGTTCCTCTAGTCCACCTTCTGTTATGTATAGAGATTTTAAACTATGAGCCTGCAGTAGCAGGAGCTTCTTGGGCTGAATCCACTTGAGAGATACACATTGCTTGCTCTTAATGTATTTGGAGCATTGAGTGGATTAGTTGCCACTTTTAAAAACAGCAAAACTTCATGTTAAGAAATGTTGATTTCTAGCATCACTTGAGACTTGGCTTTACCTGGTTGCTGTTAGTGCTTGAGAATAGTTTTCTGTAGCTGAGTAGTGATTGCCTCACTTACGTTCTGAGCTCTACAGTTAACTGTGGTCTCCACCAGGCCTGCTTCACCTTTGATATTATTTGTGTAGTGTCTGGCTAACTAGATCTTACCCTGGACCTAAGATGCAAGTTTTCTCAAATCTGAAGGTGGAAGAAAAAAAATAAGGAATGTAAATAATACCTTTCATTTCCTTAAAATCATCATACTGTTTCTACAAAAATATAAATCATTCTTAAGTCAAATCATTGTTAAGTGTTAGTACTAAGACATGTAGTGTTCATTAACTTTGCCATTGATTGCATTATAACTCTGGGTGAGTCATAATTTCTTAATAAAAGCGGGAGTGAGAATTGCAGAGATTAGGTATGGACATAGTGACCATAGAACCTGAACATGACCAGATATTTGTATGAGTAGGAGAGCAGTGTAGTAGGGGCTTAATTTAAGAGCTACAGCAATGAGTAAGATATTCCTTTTCTTCATGAGTCTCTCTTCCAAGAGTTTTCGATCTAGTAGAAGGTTAAATGGGCTTCCCTCATAGCTCAGTTGGTAAAGAATTTGCCTGCAGTGCAGCAGACCCCGGTTGGGAAGATCCGCTGGAGAAGGGAAAGGCTACCCATTCCAGTGTTCTGGCCTGGGGAATTCCATGGACTGTATATGCCATGGGGTCGCAAAGGGTCGGACACTATTGAGCAACTTTCACTTTCAGAAAATTAAGTAACTTCAATGAGGTGAGGTGAGGTGAAGTCGCTCAGTCGTGTCTGACTCTTTGCGACCCCTTGGACTGTAACCTACTAGGCTTCTCTGTCCATGGGATTCTCCAGGCAAGAATACTGGAGTGGATTGCCATTTCCTTCTCCAGGGGATCTTCCTGACCCAGGAATCAAACCCGGGTCTCCCGCATTGGAGGCAGACGCTTAACCTCTAAGCCACCAGGGAAGCCAGGAAGTAACTTCAATAGCTGAAGATAAATGAGTAAAGTATGAGCACATGGGCATGGGGGTTAAAATAATAAGATTTATATAATTAGGATCAGTAAGGTTTTAGAGGAAAAATACTGTGTTTTCAGTGCTGCTTAATTTATTCTGAACAAGAGGTAACTGATTCCTATGACCTTTACCTAATGATTCTGTCAGGTAAAAGAGAATTACAAATTAATGAATATAATTTTTTGACCTTGAGTAAAGTGTCTGTCCTCATTTCAGTCACTCAGTCATGTCCGCCTCTTTGCGACTGACCTCATGGACTGCAGTATGTGAGACTTCCCTGTCCATCACCAGCTCCTGGAGCTTTCTCAAACTCATGTCCATCGAGTTGGTGATGCTGTCCAACCATCTCATCCTCTGTCGTCCCCTTCTCCTCCTACCGTCAATCTTTCCCAGCATCAGGGTCTTTTTCAATGAGTCAGTTCTTCGAATCAGGTGGCCAGAGTGTTGGAGTTTCAGCTATAGCATCAGTCCTTCCAATGAATATTCAGGACTGATTTCCTTTAGGATGGACTGGTTGGATCTCCTTGCAGTCCAAGGGACTCTCAAGAGTCTTCTCCAACTCCACGGTTCAAAAGCATAAATTCTTCGACGCTCAGCTTTCTTTATAGTCCAACTCTCACATCCATGCATGACTATTGGAAAAACCATAGCTTTAACTAGAGGACCTTTGTTGGCAAAGTAATGTCTCTGCTTTTTAATATGCTATCTAGGTTGGTCATCGCTTTTCTTCCAAGAACTCTTAATTATTTACCTGTGGTGTTGAGTAGGTTGAAGGATGTGCCTATAGTAACTGAGAATACAGAGCACTGCTAAAGGCTTGAATTAGTCTGGATCATAGATAAGTCACTCTCGGGAAACCAGGCAGACATTATTGACAGAGACAAAACAATGACACCAACCCAATGGGTAGTTTAGGAAGAAGGGGAAAATGAAGAGGTCTTTCAGTTGCTTTGTTCCCTGTTAACTAGCTGTTACAGAAATGAAAGATTGCCTTTAGGAGCAGCTCAGATACTCCAGAGAATACCTTAGTAGGGGTAGGTTGATGGAGTTTAGAGTGTTATTGACAGTAACCACTATTACTGCTGACATTTCTTGGTTGCCTACTACCTAATAGGAACTGCCCTAATTGATTTACTGGTGCTTGTAGTTGTGTATTGCTTTGCTCCAGAATTTGGTTGCTAAAACATTTATTTGCTCTTATTCTAAAATTTGGGCAAGGCTTGATGGGGATTGCTCCATGTGTCACCTGTTGGCTGTAATGTCCAAGGTAGCTTTTTAATTTGTAGATGTGGTACTTCAGCTGGACGTATGTGTGTGTATCCATGTCCCAGTACCCCACCCCCTGCCCATAGGCTTCTTTCCATTAGCTTGAACTTCTTCACAGCATGGCAGACGGGTTCCATAGGGAGTGCTCCCAGAGGGCAAGATGTACCATGCCAGTGCTCTGTGTTCTTCATGTCTGCTAGTGTTCCAGTGGCCAGTGCTGATCATGTGACTGTCTACATGTAGTGTGGGAGTGGGCTATACAAGAGCACCAGTAGCATCAACAGTATACGATGTTAAATTCTTCCCTTCTTATCCACGGCTTGATTTTCCACCATTTCAGTTACTCTTGGTTGGTTGCTTGGGGGCATCAGAGTCACTGCCTACTGCATGTGTTACTCATCTACAAGCAAATATTAGAGCGCTAGTAATTGGGGGAGGCATACGAGAAAGGACGAGTTTCTTCCTTAGGGCCTACATGGCAAATTGTCTTTCATCAAATGGTCCAATTATCCCCACAATATTTTTTTGCATCTGACCACCATGATCTTAATTTTAAACCACAAATGCTGAATATGGATGTTGGTTATGGCTCATTGCTTGAATATGCAAATATATGTATGGTAGGTGTGTTATCTTGAAATCACCTGGAGTATATTTCTGTTGTGGGATAAATAAAAAATAGTTATCAGGTAAAATTTACAAATAACTTTCCCCTATGTCTAACCACATCACTGGGATTGAGATAAGGTTTTTAGGTATTTCAGTGATTACATGATTTTGTGAGTGAAACAGTGAACATTATGGGGGACAGAAAGAAATATAAAAGGATGTACGGTCTAGCTGGACAATAAGGCATTAATGATACAGAACCAGATGATAAAATTAACCTATTGACACATTGTACAAACATATTTTTCAAGTTAGAGGATAGTTTTGGAAGAATTAAAGAGTGATTTTGAAATTTTGTACTAATTCTTTTTACTAAAGTTTTATAGAAAATTTGATTAGCTTTTGTAGCATCAGTATATGATGTTATAGGACTTGCCTTGTGGCTCAATGGTTAAGAATCTGCTTGCCAATGCAAGAGACATGGATTCGATCCCTGGGTCACGAAGATTCCCTGTAGAAGGAAATAACAACCCACTCCAGTATTCTTTCCGGAGAAATCCCATGAACAGATAGAGGAGCCTGGTGGGCTACAGTCCATGGAGTTGCAAAGAGTCAGACACATCTTAGTGACTAAACAACCACAACCTATGATGTTAAACTAGCCTCTCCTTATCCATGGCTTCATTTTCTATTATCTCAGTTACTCTTGGTTGATCATAGTCCCAAAATACTAAATGAAAATGTCCAAATATAGGCAAGTCATAGTTTGAAGAAGTGTGCACTTTTCATTGTACAGGAGACAGGGAGCAAGGCCATCCCCCCCAAAAGAAATGAAAACAGCTGTCTGAGGAGGCCTTACAAAAACTGAAAAGAAGAGAAGCAAAAGCAAAGGAGGAAAGGAAAGATATACCAATTTGAATGCAGAGTTCCAAAGAATAGAATAACATGGAGAGATAAGAAAGTCTTCCTCATTGATCAGTGCAAAGAAATAGAGGAGAACCATAGAATGGGAAAGACTAGAGATCTCTTCAAGAAAATTAGAGATACCAAGGGAACATTTCATGCAAAGACGGGCTCGATTAAGGACAGAAATGGTATGGACCTAACAGAAGCAGAAGATTTTGAGAAGAGGTGGCAAGAATACCCAGAAGAACTGTATAAAATAATCTTCATGACCTAGATAACCAGAATGGTGTGATCACTCACCTAGAGCCAGACATCCTGGAATGTGAAGTCAAGTGGGGCTTAAGAAGCATCACTACAAACGAAGCTAGGGAATTCCAATTGAGCTATTTCAAATCCTGAAAGATGATGCTGTGAAAGTGCTGCACTCAATATGCCAGCAAGTTTGGAAAACTCAGCAGTGGCCACAGGACTGGAAAAGGTCAGTTTTCCTTCCAATTCCAAAGAAAGGCAATGCCAAAGAATATTCAGACTACCACACAGTCGCACTCATCTCACATGCTACTAAATAATGCTCAAAATTCTCCAAGCCAGGCTTCAGCAATACGTGAACCGTGAACTTCCAGATGTTCAAGCTGGTTTTAGAAAAGGCAGAGGAACCAGAGATCAAATTGCCAAAATCAAGTGGATCATCGAAAAAGCAACCAGAAAAACATCTATTTCTTTTTATTGACTATGCTAAAACCTTTGACTGTGGATCACAATCAACTGTGGAAAATTCTGAAAGAGATGGGAATACCAGACCACCTAACCTGCCTCTTGAGAAACCTGTATGCAGGTAGGAAGCAACAGTTAGAACTGGACATGGAACAACAGACTGGTTGCAAATAGGAAAAGGAGTACGTCAAGGCTATATATTGTCACCCTGCTTATTTAACTTATATGCAGAGTATATCATGAGAAACGCTGGGCCGGAAGAAACACAAGCTGGAATCAAGATTGCTGGGAGAAATATCAATAACCTCAGATATGCAGATGACACCACCCTCATGGCAGAAAGCAAAGAAGAACTAAAGAGCCTCTTGAAAGTGAAAGAGGAGAGAGGAAAAGTTGGCTTAAAGCTCAACATTCAGAAAACTTAGATCATGGCATCTGGTCCCATGACTTCATGGGAAATAGATGGGGAAACAGTGGAAACAGTGTCAGATTTTATTTTTGGGTCCAAAATCTCTGCAGATGGTGACTGCAGCCATGAAATTAAAAGATGCTTACTCCTTGAAGGAAAGTTATGACTAACGTAGAGAGGATATAAAAGCAGAGACATTACTTTGCCAACAAAGGTACATCTAGTGAAAGCTATGGTGTTTGCAGTAGTCATATATGGATGTGAGAGTTGGACTATAAGGAAAGCTGAGTCCTGAAGAATTGATGCTTTTGAACTGTGGTGTTGGAGAAGAGTCTTGAGAGTCCCTTGGACTGTAAGGAGATCCAGCCAGTCTATCCTAAAGGAAATCAGTCCTGAATATTTATTGAAGTACTGATGTTGAAGCTGAACCTCCAATACTTTGGCCACCTGATGCGAAGAGCTGACTGATTTGAAAAGACCCTGATGCTGGGAAATATTAAGGCAGGAAGAGGAGGGACCAATAGAGGATGAGATGGTTGGCTGGCGTCACTGACTCAATGGACATGAGTTTGAGTAAACTATGGGAGTTGGTGATGGACAGGGAGGTCTGGAGTGCTGCAGTCCATGGGGTCGCAAAGAGTAGGACGTGATTGAGCAACTGAACTGAACCGACACTTCTCAGAGCAGTGTGATGAAATCTTACTCCATCCTGCCCAGATGTGAATCATACCTTTGTAATCGTGTCCAGTGTATCCTGCCTTCACTTAGTAGTTCTCTTTTGGTGTTCAGATCAGAACTCTTGCAATATCCCAGTTTTGTTTCAAGTAAGCCTTATTTTACTTATTAATGCCCCCAAAGCACAAGAGTAGTGATTTTGGCAATTGGGATATGTCAGAAGAAGCTGAAAGTTTTCTTCTTAATAGGGAACAAAAGAAATCATAAGCTTAGATTATGAAGATCTGTGGTAGGAGTGACTCTTCTGTCTGTGAAATTGTGAAGGAAGAAGAAATTCATGATAGTTTCGCTGTTGCACCTTAAACTACAAAATGTACCACCAGTGTGTGATAGGGTGATAAGGGCTTAGTTGAAATGCAAAAGGCGTTACGTTGTACAGTAAGACATTGTGAGAGAGACTACATTCACATGACTTCATTACAGTATAGTTACACTTGTTCTATTTTATTATTATTTATTATTAATCTCTTACTCTGCCTAATGTATAAATTTTTATCATGGGTATCTGTATATGGGAAAAACAGAATGTGTATGGGATTTGATAACTAATTCAAGGTTTCAGGCATGCCCTCAAATCTTGGAATGTATCCCCTGAGGATAAGAGAGAACTACTGTGTAATCAGGAGAGTGATATGCATAGATAAACAGCATTTTAGTGATAGAGGAAACTGTCATTGCCCAGTGTAAAAACAGACTCCAGTAGAGTGACTCAAGGTCACACATCTAGGTAATGGTTGGGAGTCCATTTCCCATGATGTTTCAAATATGTTTATATTTGAGTAATAAAATGTTTAAAAATTTTTTGTGTGTGGGGAAAGAAGTGGAAAGGAAGAGGCCCATTATTGAGTAATCATTTACTGTAGTACTTTATACATAGGCTATCTCATTTAATTTTCATAATTATACAGAGGGAATAGGTACTATCCACATTATTATTGTTGAGAAAAGTAATAGAACTGGATTTCCAATGCAGATGCTACGCTTGTTCCTTTGTCTTACCCCCAGTACATATAATTAATGTACACAAATAGAAATGTACCCACACAAAACTTAATATACTCCAGAACCACTGGGTATAATGAACTCAATTATATCTCTCCAAAGTTCATAGATTGAAGTTCGAGCCCCAGTGTGACTGTAGAGTTAGGGCATTTAAGGTGATAAATGAGGTTAAATGAGATCATAAGATGGGTCTATAATTCTCTAGGACTGGTGTTCTTAGAAGAGGAGACAGGGAGAGCACGTGTGCAGAAAAAGGCCATTTGAGTTCACAGTGAGAGAGTGGCCATCTATATATAAGTCAGGGAGAGATGCCTCACGAGAAACCGACCCTATCTGTTATGTGTGTTGGTAGTCTTTCACTTGCATCCAACTCTGCAAATCCATGGACTGTAGCCTGCCAGGCTCCTCTGTCCATGGGGATTCCTGGGCAAGAATACTGGAGTGGGTTGCCATTTCCTTCTCCAGGGGATCTTCCTGACCTGGGAACCAAGTTCATGCCTCTCATGTCTCCTGCATTGGAGGCAGATTCTTTCCCCACTGAGCCATCAGGGAACTGTTGATGCCTTAATCTTGGATTCAGTCTCCAGAATTGTGAAAAAGTAAAACAACTGTGTTGTTTAAGCTGCCTAGTATATGGAATTTTGTTATGGCATCATGAACTGACTGATACACTGGGTAATCCTGTGTCTTTAAAAATGCTGCATCTTTAAAAATGGCTTTGGATAATTTTGCAGCAGATTAAATGCACATTTACTGCTTGAGAAACGACCTTCATTCTTTTATTGTCTTTTTTTCACTGTAGGAAGGAAAAACTGGCTGCTTCTTTGTGAGTTAGTGACTTATATTTCCTCTTTTGGCTATAGTTGTATTGAAAGATGGGAAACATTTAAATGCATGTCTGATTATTATAGTGCAAAAAGATCCTTGTTTGACCATGGTTGGTAGCTGTAGAATATCTGAGTGAAACATTATTCCAATAGATTTTCTGTATTCACTCTGTGAACATTGTAATTTGTCACATTCCTTTCTATTTTATTTGTTTCTAGCTAAGGGAAAGACCTAGAGATCTCTCTCAATTCTTTATAAAGTCTTTGTAGGTAGTAACTGTTCAGTTAAGATACTTGTATAATAGTAGAACCATATTTCTCTTTCATCCATGTCTGTCTACCTAAATATTGACTTTCACCTGTGGCTGTTTTCATGTCAATGTATGGCAAAACAAATACAGTATTGTAATTAAAAAAATAAATTAAAAAAAAGAAAATAAAGTACAAAAATAAAATAAACTATTTTGAGGTAATTGTAGATTCATATTTAGTTGTAAGAAATAATGCAGAGATGGTTCCTTCACACATTTTTCCTCAATGGCAGCATCTGGTGGTATTACAACCAGGAGTCAGTTTCAATTGATGGAGTTCACTTATCTTACTCAGATTTCGCCAGTGCTATGTACAGTGTGTGTCTATGGTATGCATTTAAATCTATACAGTTTCATTGCATGTGTTCAGTTCAGTTGCTTTATTGCATGTGTTCAGTTCAGTTGCTCAGTCGTGTCCGACTCTTTGCGACCCCATGAACCGCAGCACACCAGGCCTCCCTGTCCATCACCACCTCCTGGAGTTCACCCAAACCTATGTCCATTGAGTCAGTGATACCATCTAGCCGTCTCATTCTCTGTTGTCCCCTTCTCCTCCTTCCTTCAGTCTTTCCAAGCATCAGGATCTTTTCCAGTGAGTCAGTTCTTTGCATCAGCTGGCCGAACTATTGGAGCTTTGGCTTCAGCATCAGTCCTTCCAATGAATATTCAGGACTGATTTCCTTTAGGATGGACTGGTTGGATCTCCTTGCAGTCCAAGGGACTTTCAAGAATCTTCTCCAAAAAGCATCATTTTTTTGGCACTCAGTTTTCTTTATGGTCCATATCTCACATCCATACATGACTACTGGGAAAACCATAGCCTTGACTAGATGGACCTTTGTGGGCAAAGTTATGTTTCTGCTTTTGAATATGCTGTTTCGTTTTGTTCTAGCTTTTCTTCCAAGGAGCAAACGTATTTTTTTAATTTGTTTATTTTAATTGGAGGCTAATTGCTTTACAATATTGTAGTGGTTTTTGCCATACATTGACATGAATCAGCCATGGGTGTACATGTGTCCCCCATCCTGAAGCCCCCTCCCACATCCGTCCCCATCCCATCACTCAGGGTTGTTCCAGTACACTGGCTTTGAGTGCCCTGTTTCATGCATTGAACTTGGAATGGTGATCTATTTCCCGTACGTGTTTCAATGCTATTCTCTCAAATGATCCCACCCTTGCCTTCTCCCCACAGAGTCCAAAAGTCTGTTCTTTACATCTGTGTCTCTTTTGCTGTCTCACATATAGGGTCATTGTTACCTTCTTTGTAAATTCCATATATATATGTGTGTGTTAATATACTGTATTGGTGTTTGTCTTTCTGACTGACTTCACTCTGTATAAGAGGCTCCATTTTCATCCATCTCATTAGAATTGATTCGAATGCATTCTTTTGATAGCTGAGTAGTACTCCACTGTGTATATGTACCACAGCCGCCTTAATCCATTCATCTGCTGATGGACATATAGGTTGCTTCCATGTCCTAGCTATTGTACACAGAATGTACACAGTGCTGTGATGAACATTGAGGTACACATGTATCTTTCAATTCTGGTTTCCTTGGTGTGTATATCCAGCAGTGGGATTGCTGAGTCATAAGGCAGTTCTGTTTCCAGTTTTTAAGGAATCTCCACACTGTTCTCCATATTGGCTGTACTAGTTTGCATTCCCAACAGTGTAAGAGGGTTCCCTTTTCTCCACACCCTTTCCAGCATTTATTGTTTGTAGACTTTTGATAGCAGCCATTCTGACTGGTGTGAGATGATACCTCATTGTGGTTTTGATTTGCATTTCTTTGATAATGAGTGATGTTGAGAATCTTTCCAAGTGTTTGTTAGCCATCTGTGTGTCTTCTTTGGAGAAATGTCTATTTAGTTCTTTGGCCCATTTTTTGATTGGCTCATTAATTTTTCTAGTGTTGAGCTGCATGAGCTACTCATATATTTTTCAGATTAATTCTTTGTCAGTAGCTTCATTTGCTATTGTTGTCTCCCAGTCTGAAGGCTGCTTTTCACCTTGCTTATAGTTTTCCTTTGTTGTGCAAAAGCTTTTAAGTTTAATTAGGTCCCAACTATTTATTTTTGCTTTTTATTTCCATTACTCTGGGAGGTGGGTCATAGAGGATCCTGCTGTGATTTATGTCAGAGAGTATTCTGTCTATGTTTTCCACTAGGAGTTTTATAGTTTTTGGTCTTACTTTAGATCTTTAATGCATTTTGAGTTTATTTTTGTGTATGGTATTAAAAAGTGTTATAGTTTCATTGTTTTACAAGTGGTTGACCAGTTTTCCCAGCACTACTTCTTAAAGAGATTATCTTTTCTCCATTGTATATTCTTGCCTCCTTTGTCAAAGATAACGTGTCCTAGGTGCATGGATTTACGTCTGAGCTTTTAATTTTGTTCCATTGATCTATATTTCTGTCTTTGTGCCAGTACCATACTGTCTTCATGACTGTGGCTTTGTAGTATAGTCTGCAGTCAGGCAGCTTGATTTCTCTAGTTCGTTCTTCTTTCTGAAGATTAGGAGCCAGGCATCTTTTAATTTCATGGTTGCAGTCACTATCTACAGTGATTTTGGAGCCCAAGAAAATAAATTCTGTTACAGTTTCCATTGTTTCCCCATCTCTTTGCCGTGAAGTGATGGGACCGGATGCCATGATCTTAATTTTTTGAATGTTGAGTTTTAAGCCAGCGTTTTCACTCTTTCACTTTCATCAAGAGGTTCTTTAGATCCTCTTCACTTTTTGCCATAAGGGTGGTGTCATCTGCATATCTGAGGTTATTGCTATTTCTCCTGGCAATCTTGATTTCAGCTTGTACTTCTTCCAGCCCAGCATTTCTCATGATGTACTCTGCATATAAGTTAAATAAGCAGGGTGACACAGCCTTGACCTACTCCTTTCCCAGTTTGGAACCAGTCCATTGTTCCATGTTCTGTTCTAACTGTTGCTTCTTGACCTGCATATAGATTTCTCAAGAGGCAGGTAAGGTGGTCTGGTATTCCCATCTCTTTAAGAACTTTTCCGTAGTTTGTTGTGACCCACACAGTCAAAGGATTTGGTGTAGTCAATAAAGCAGAAGTAGATGTTTTTCTGGAACTCTCCTGTGTTTTTGATGATTGGCCTTAATATTGGGTAAAGTGATTTCTCTTACCTTTCAGTTTGGTTTTAGCTATTCTAAGACTTGTGTCTTTACATAAAAATTTTAGAACAGGCTTGTTCATGTCTATAAAAACTTTGTTGAAATTTTCATAGAAATTGCATTAAACCTTTAGATCAGTTTTGGAAGAGGTGACATCTTTACTGTTTTGACATGGTATGTCTCCATTTATTTAGTTCTTTTTTCTTTAATCAGCATTTCGTAATTAATAGTATATCAACCTGTGTTAATAGGCTTCTCAGGTGTAACTAGTGGTAAAGAACCCACCTGTCAGTGCAGGAGATGTAAGAGACCTGGGTTTGATCCTTGGTTCAGGAAGATCCCCTGGAGGAGGGCATGACATCCCACTCCAGTACTCTTGCCTGGAGAGTCCCATGGACAGAGAAGCCTGGCAGGCTACACTCCATAGGTTTGTACATAGTAGAACATGACTGAAGCAACTTAGCATGCATGCAATCCTATATTATACCTGTTTAATTTGTACTTAATTTTTGTCTTCTTTGAAGCAATTCTGTTAATATTACTGTTAAGTTTCTACATGTTTATTGTTAGCATATAGAAATGTAGATTGAGTTATGTATGTTGGTCTTGCACCTTTGACCTTGCTAAACTTATCTTTTAGTTCTAAGAGACTTTTACAGATTCCATAGTATTTTCTACATAGACAATCATGTCAACTGCAAATAGGGAGTTTTTTTCTTTCTGATTTTTATGTTATTTCTTGTCATATACAGTGACTAGAAATTCTATACTGTTGAATGAGAGTGGTAAGAGCAGACATCCTTGCTTTGTCCTTTGTCTTAGGTGGAAAGCATTTAAATGTCTTTACCATCAAATATGATGTTAAATATAGTAGGCTTTTTTTGAGAAGAGTGTATAGATAAATACTCATTATTAAGTTGAGGTAGATCCATTCTGGAGATCAGCCCTGGGATTTCTTTGGAAGGAGTGATGCTAAAGCTGAAACTCTAGTACTTTGGCCACCTTATGCGAAGAGTTGACTCATTGGAAAAGACTTTGATGCTGGGAGGGACTGGGGACAGGAGGAGAAGGGGGACGACAGAGGATGAGATGGCTGGATGCCATCACGGACTCCATGGACGTTGAGTCTGAGTGAACTCCGGAAGTTGGTGATGGACAGAGAGGCCTGGTGTGCTGCGACTCATGGGGTCGCAAAGAGTCGGACACGACTGAGCCACTGGACTGAAGTGAGACTGCCTCTCTTCCTAGTTTACTGTGAGTTTTTAACCATGAGAGGGTGTTGGATATTTTCAAATTCTTTTTGAGTCAATTTATGTGATCATATGATTTTTTTCTTTAGCATGTTGATGTGGTGGATTATACTAATTTTTTTTTTTATATTGAACCAGCCTTGCGTCCCTGGAATAAATCTCATAATATGTTGTATGCTAAGCATTGCTGAACTCAGATTGTTGGTATGTTGAGAATTTTTGTCTTAACGAGAGAAGTTCTCTAGTTTTCTTGTGATAATCTTTGTCTTGCTTCATTATTTCAGTAATACTAGGAGAAGGCAATGGCACCCCACTCCAGTACTCTTGCATGCAAAATCCCATGGACGGAGGAGCCCGGTGGGCTGCAGTCCATGGGGTCACTAAGGGTCGGACATGATTGAGTGACTTCACTTTCACTTTTCACTTTCATGCATTGGAGAAGGAAATGGCAACCCACTCTAGTGTTCTTGCCTGGAGAATCCCAGGGACAGGGGAGCCTGGTGGGCTGCCGTCTGTGGGATCGCACAGAGTCGGACATGACTGAAGTGACTTAGCAGCAGCAGCCTCATAGAATGGGGTAAAGACATGTTCCCTCTTCTGCTCTTTGGAAGAGTTTTTGACATATTGGTATTAATATTTGATAAAATTTTCAGTGAAAACATTTCAGCCTGGGATTTATTATTTCTTTTGGAGATTTAAAATTATGAATTCACTTTAAAATGGTTATATAACTTATGTTTATTTTATTTTGGCAATATGTGCTTTGGATTTTATTTTTCTTTTTCTTTTCTTTTTTTTTAGTTTCTTGAGGAATTTAAGATTACTGATTTGAGACTTTTCCTGTTTCCCAAAGTAAGCATTTAATGCTATGGCTTTCCCTCTTAACTTTTTTGTCCTTGCATATTCTGTATCTTTTGATATGTTGTGGTTTGAGGCATTATACCATCTCTGATAGCTCAATTGGTAAATAATCCGCCTGCGATGCCAGAGACCCCAGTTCAGTTCCTGGGTTGGGGAGATCTCCTGGAGAAAGGGAATGGCTACCCACTCCAGTATTCTGGTCTGGAGAATTCCATGGACTGTATAGTTCATGGAGTCACAAAGAGTTGGACATGACTGAGCAACTTTCACTTTGAGTAGTAACTAGGCCGTTTTTAATGGTAGCCATGCCTGAGGGTTCTAATTGAGCCATATTCCTGCCATCACTTCTAATTTTCTGTTTTTGATTTTTCTTTTTGGATAATAGCTATTCTGACTTGTGTGAATGGTTTCTCATTGTGCTTTGATTTGCATTTTTCTACTGAATAGTGATATGGAGTGTCTTTTCATGTGCTTACTGTTCATTTGTATTTTTTTGGAGAAATATCCAAGTCCTTTGCCTGTTTTTTAATCAGGTTTTTTGTTGAGTTTGGGGAATTCTTTATATATTCTGATTATCAGTCCCTTTTCGGATAACTGGTTTGCAAATATTTTTTTTTGTTCTGAGAGTTTGCTTTTTTACTTTGTTGATAATATCTTTTAATACACAGGTTTTTAACTTTGAATTCCAGTTTTTATGAGCTCTAGCATTTTATGCCTATAGTTTTTATTTCACCCATTTATTATGATTTTAAAACCTCTTGAGAAGAATGGTAGTCTCTTGAGTCTATTTACCCATACTTTTGCTTTTCCCATTGTCCGTCCTTTCTTCACGTGCCAAGAGTCTTGTTTTATCAATTGAAGAACTTTTTAGCCACTCTTGAAGGATATGT
Organism: Nanger dama; assembly: GCA_917880005.1. NCBI lineage: Eukaryota > Metazoa > Chordata > Mammalia > Artiodactyla > Bovidae > Nanger > Nanger dama. The sequence goes on along the minus strand of CAKJTW010000008.1, from coordinate 18,806,330 downwards.
CTGCAAATGACAGATTCTTTTAGTTTTTCATTTGCCTGCTATGTCTTTGTTTTCCCTTAATTCCTGAAAGATAATTTTGTCAGATAAATTCATGGTTGAGAGTTCTTTTCAGTGCTTGAAAATTTTTTTGTTACTTTCTTTGACCTATGTGGTTTCCAGATGAGAAAACGATCATTTGAGTTTGTGTGCCCTACATCCTTTCTATGTAGTTGCTTTCAAGAGTTTCCTTTGTTTTCAGATACGTGTGTCAAGTTGTAATATCTGTGGGTTTACCTGTCTGTGGTTTGCTCAGTTTAATACATAGATTTACACCTTTCTCCAGATTTGGAAGTTTTCAGCCATTGTTGAATATTATTCTCTCTATTCTTTCTCTTCTCTTCATGGGACACTAATGAATGGATGTAGGTCTTTTCATTATTGTCCCATCCATCTATGAGACCTTGTTGTTTTCAATGATTTTTCTTTTTTTTTTTCTGTCATTCAGATTGGGTAAATTCTGTTGATCTGTTCTCAAATTCACCAATTCTGTCCCCTGTAGTTCCCACTGTTGAGTGCATCTAAAGAGTTTTTAGTTTTCTTTCTTATTGTAGTTTTCAATTCTGTAATTGCCATTTGGTTCAATTTTTAAAATCATTTCTATTTCTTGGCTTGAATTTTGTCTAAGAGAATTTGTAATTGGTGGAGAATTTTTATGATAGCTGCTTTACAATCTTTGTTGGATAATTCTAACATCTAAATCATATCAGTATTGGCTCTGTTAATGTCTGTTTTTCATTCAAGTAGTGATTGTTGTTGTTGTTCTTACTGTAATGGGTGATTTTTGATTGTATTTTGGACATTGTTTCTTAAAATCACTTTGTCCCCTTTTTGTTGCTGGTGGTGGTGTTAGTCATTCAATTGTGTGCAACTCTTTTGCAACCCATGGGCAATAGTCTGCCAGATTCCTCTGTCCATGGGATTCTCCAGGCAAGAATACTGGAGTGGGTTGCCATTTCCTTCTCCAGGGGATTTTCCCAACCCAAGGATTGAACATGGGTCTCCTGTATTGCAGACAGGTTCTTTACCGTCTGATCCACCAGGAAAGCCCTTGTCCCTTTAGTATGATTAATATATACTTACTGTAGAAAATGGGGACTATTGGAAAATACAAAGAAAAATTTCACTTTATTTTTATTGCCAAAGGTAGTTCCTATTAAATTTTTCTATAAATATGTAACATATATGTGAAAGGGAATATGTACAGGTATAGCTTGGAGATATACTATGAGTTCCATTCCAGACCACCACAACAAAGTGAATACAGCAATAAAGCAAATCATGTGAATTTAAAAATTCTTTTATTGTCATGTCTGTTAAGTGTACAATAGCATTATGTCTGAAAAAAAGTACATACTTTTAAAATTAAAGATATTTTTGGTTAAATATTTTGTTGCTAAAAAAATTTCATTGCTAAAAAGAAATGTTAACTGAACCTTCAGTGAGGCAAAGTTGTAACATCAAAGATCACTGAGCAAGTTTCACCATAACATAAAATAATGAAAAAGTTGAAATATTGCGAGAATTATCAAACGTGTTGCAGAGACATAAATTGAGCAAACGCTGTTGGAAAGATGGTGCTGATAGATTTGCTCCTTGGAGGGTTACCACAAACCTCCATTATGTACAAAAGCACAATTATTTGCAAAGGACAGCAAAGTAACGAACAATACAATGAGATATTCCTGTGTATATTTTCATTTTCCCAAATATAACTGTAGCTAACACTTTCACATATGAGGAAATTGAGGTAAGGAGAGTTTTAGGTAACTTTCTCAGGTCACGGAACTACCAAATGACTCAGATGCAAGCTTTTAATCCCCAGGTCTCTGCTTTTAACCACTGTAGTACCATCTGTCTTACTCTGTTTTTTGCTTTTCCTTACTACTTCAAAAAATTATTTCAACTGATAAATGAACTTATTTTGGGAGGGGTAATCAATTGACTAACAGCCCTCTAAAAGACATGGTGAATAGTGTTTAAGTAGTTCAGTTTATATGTCTATAGATATTTGAATGTGTCTAGGTGCATACATGTGTATATTTATGTATTTTGGAAGATTATCTTAGAGAAAGGAGTTTTGATACCTCTGTTTTAGGCACTCACTTGGGGATAATTAAATAAATACCTCTTTACATTTAAATGGAAAGCAATAATAGGCTTTTTTTTCTTTTTGTAAAGTTTTATCTTCTTTGAAAAGGAGGTAGTTGGTTTTTGGTTTTGTTTTTAAAGTAAATCATGTTAGTTTCCTTACTCATTTATTGAGGAGCAAATTGTGTAGAAATTATTCCACACATTATCTCACTTGAGTGACAGTAAGGTCACCATCGAATATATGCAGTGAGCTCCCTTGTTTACCCATAACAGTGAGCTTTAGGGTAACTGCCTAAGCATGGATTTAGGGGAAATTCCTAATTACTATGTTAAACAGTGATTGTATGAGAGTTTAGGAATAATTCACTGCCTTTTAGTTTCTACCTAAGAAAACTAATCCAGGTATCTACAGTGCAGTTGTTACTGTATGTATTTTAACTTACTTTTTCACAGCAGTGGTAAAGTGATGGTAAGAGAAATTAAATTTAAATCTTCATTAGTTCTTTGGAATCCTATGGAATTCTCTACATTTGTCATTGCCTGCAGTAGTTAAAGACTCCTTAATGTTGTGGTTTATGTTTGCTTTTTAGTCATTACATAAATTAACTATTCATGGAATTTAGGAATAAAGAACCCTTACAGGGGACTGTATCCTTTAGTACTAGAATACATGAATATTATCCTCAGAACATTTCCGTCATGAATCCTTTTTGAAATAATTATAAAAGTGAATAGTATTTACAATATTTAATCATTTCATTTTGCTACTGTTTTTAGGGACCTATTCTATATAATTTGATAATATAACATTTAACATTGTAGAGTCAGAAATCATACAAAGTCTTAGAGTCCTGAGGAGAAATAGGACATTTATTAAATTAGTATTAACACTCATGGAAATGGTATTATTTGCTTAGGGCGCAGGGACTGAGTACAATGGGAAAAATTGAATATAAAAGCTAGCAGACATATGTTGTAAATGCAATGGTAAGGAGGCTGAGCATTCTCTTGTAGATATGTGGAATTATAGAATGCTGTCTTTTTCTACTTTTTAAAACTTAAAAAAGATTTCAGTTAATTTGCCTTTTTTCTTTCTCCACTCCAGTGTAATCATCTCCTGTGATGGTTCTTTTCTCTTTTCTAAATTGCTTTAGAGTCTAACATTTTTATTAATCTCCTGTGGCTTCAAACCCTCATTTTCTCTTTCATCCTGTTGGAGTAATCATTAATTTTTCCATGTCCCATGTCTGTTTCTCTGCTAACTAATAACTCCTTTAATGGCTTTGAAAATTTTCTAATTTCATTTAAGTAAAAATTAAGAAATTTATTGTACATTGTAACAGAACTTGTATATGTGTAAAATGTGAAGTCACGTGGGCCTTTGAAAGCAGCACTACAAACAAAGCTAGAGGAGGTGATGGAATTCCAGTTGAGCTCTTTCAAATCCTGAAAGATGATGCTGTGAAAATGCTGCCCTCAATATGCCAGCAAATTTGGAAAACTCAGCAGTGGCCACAGAACTGGAAAAGGTCAGTTTTCCTTCCAATCCCAAAGAAAGGCAATGCCAAAGAATGCTCAAACTACCGCACAATTGCACTCATCTCACACGCTAGTAAAGTCATGCTGAAAATTCTCCAAGCCAGGCTTCAGCGCTACGTGAACTGTGAACTTCCAGATGTTCAAGCTGGTTTTAGAAAAGGCAGAGGAACCAGAGATCAAATTGCCAACATCCGCTGGATCATGGAAAAAGCAAGAGAGTTCCAGAAACACATCTATTTCTTCTTTATTGTCTATGCCAAAGCCTTTGACTGTGTGGATCACAATCAACTGTGGAAAATACTGAAAGAGATGGGAATACCAGACCACCTAACCTGCCTCTTGAAAAACTTATATGCAGATCAGGAAGCAAGTTAGAACTGGACATGGAACAACAGACTGGTTCCAAATAGGAAAAGGAGTATGTCAAGGCTGTATATTGTCACCCTCCTTATTTAACTTCTATGCAGAGTACATCATGAGAAACGCTGGGCTGGAAGAACAAGCTGGAATCAAGATTGCCGGGAGAAATATCAATAACCTCAGATACGCAGATGACACCACCCTTATGGCGGAAAGTGAAGAGGAACTAAAAACCTCTTGATGAAAGTGAAAGAGGAAAGTGAAAAAAGTTGGCTTAAAGCTCAACATTCAGAAAACGAAGATCATGGCATCTGGTGTTATACTTCATGGGAAATAGATGGGTAAACAGTGGAAACAGTGTCAGACTTTATTTTGGGGGGCTCTAAAATCACTGCATATGGTGACTGCAGCCATGAAATTAAAAGACGCTTACTCCTTGGAAGGAAAGTTATGACCAACCTAGATAGCATATTCATAAGCAGAGACATTACTTTGCCAACAAAGGTCAAGGCTATGGTTTTTCCAGTGTCATGTATGGATGTGAGAGTTGGACTGCGAAGAAAGCTGTGCGCCGAAGAATTGATGCTTTTGAACTGTGGTGTTGGAGAAGACTCTTGAGAGTCCCTTGGACTGCAAGGACATCCAACCAGTCCATTCTGAAGGAGATCAACCCTGGGATTTCTTCGGAAGGAATGATGCTAAAGCTGAACTCCAGTACTTTGGCTACCTCATGCGAAGAGCGTCGTTTTCATTTGAAAAGACTCTGATGCTGGGAGGGATTGGGGACAGGAGGAGAAGGGGATGACAGAGGATGAGATGGCTGGATGGCATCACTGGCTCGATGGACGTGAGTCTGAGTGAACTCTGGAAGTTGATGATGGACAGGGAGGCCTGGCGTCATGCAATTCATGGGGTCGCAAAGAGTCGGATACGACTAAGTGACAGAACTGAACTGAAATGCAGAAGAAAAAAAAACACCAAAATTTTAATTGCTGATTCTGATACATTTGGCTTTCTTTTTAACTGTTTTGTTCCACTTAAAAAAAAAAAAAAAGACAACAGAACTGGTGGAGAGTAGCTAAATTAAATTTGAGACTCCCAGCAGTTAGAAAAACTGCTTTATATTACCGCTTGCATGATTTTATAATTGAGACCTTTTTGTAAGTCTCTCTTGTCTAAAGGAATAGTGGATTTCAAATCCAATTTTGACCATGACTCACCAAAAGAAATAGATTTTACATTTGTGACCCAGCACACACATGTAAACAAACATATATAACATGAACAAAAGCTAACGAAACAGAGTGCATCACAGGTAGTAAGGGTAAGCACTAGTTACTGTTCTGTTCTGTTTCACTTTATTGAAAACAACAACAAAAAATAACTGAGACCTACGATTTCTTGACCCAGTGGCTTGAGATGGAAAATTAAAGCTTTAGTCTGCCATACTATGGCGTTTACACTGTTCTCCAGTATTTACTTTTTATTAATACTATTCTGTTTATTCTTTCAATTTGCTTTGCTAATTTCTGTCTCTCTATTTGCTATTTATTCAGTCTGGAGTGCCCTCTCTCTTCCCTGATTGTGTGATGAACTTCATTTTTCTGAACATAGCTGAGATGTTACTGAAGGCTGTGCAGAATGACAGATTTTCTTTTCAAGGAATGACAGTGATCTCATCACACGATCTTGGCAAGAAGTGTTTTCTTAGAAAAGTAAAACACAGTATATCAGTTGAATTAACATGTGATGAATTAAGATGCTTTCTGTTTAGGAAGACATGACAGTTACCAGTTGGTGGTGTTGACATGTTTAAAGTGGAAGTTGTAGCAGGTGACATAGTCATAATGGACTCATAGGAAATGGAGATTTATTAAGGGTGATTGTGTCAGTGATCATCTAAGATCAAGGGAATCGGAGCCCAGGGGTGAAACCTCTTTGTTTCTGGTGCACTTACTTTTCTATCTTTTTATAGACATCCACATATTGTATATTATTTTTACTAACTTCTGAGTTACCTTCAGAGTTGATGTCACTTTCCTCCTAATAATCATATATCCTAAGAATAAAGGCAGTAGCTCGCATCATACTCATATATCCTCAGTTATTCCTATGTCCTTTATATCTGTTTCTTTTTAATTTTTGTATCTCTTTAGTTTCCTTTAATCTAGAACTGTTCTCCCAACTTTTCTTCCATGATACTGACCTCTTTTAAAAGTCTTGGACAGCTGTTTTGCAGAACATATCTCAATTTATATTTGTCTGATTGTTTCCTCATAATTACATTCAGGTTAAACATTCTTGGCAGGAATACTCCATTGGTCATGAGTTATTGGTACGTCATGTCCAGGACATATGATGTCGGTTGTCTTATTGATGACATATATAAGTTCAAACTTGGTTTAGGTAGATTCACCATATTTTGCTATTAAAGGTAATTAATAAATAATGCATACCCATGGGTTTTTAATAATCATTGATGATTTTTACCTGAATCAGTTATTACTCTATTGTACTGTAAAATGGTGATTAGTGTTTTTTTCTATTTATCATTGCTTTGAATCTTATTAGCATTCTTTGGTACACAATCTTGTGATTATAATTTGGCTTCCCATTTAACTGGCTTGCTAGGGAAAACTTGTTTTAGTTTCTTAGTCATTTGTGAGGATGTATCAACAATTTGGAATGCAGGCCAACTCTTGAAACTTGACTAGTTTGAATCTGAGTAGCAGATCCTGGGGAAGTCTCCTGGGTATTGCAACTCTGTAAAGTCTCTTGGCAGCCAGCAAGTTAATTCTGTCTAGTACCTTACCCCTTTGTTTCATTGTTTTAACAGTGATCTTTTCAAGATAATAAGGGCTGCTGCTGCTGCTTTTGCTGTGTCGCTTCAGTGGTGTCTGACTCTGTGGGACCCCATAGATAGCAGTCCACCAGGCTCCCCTGTCCCTGGGATTCTCCAGGCGAGAACACTGGAGTGGGTTGCCGTTTCCTTCTCCAGTGCATGAAAGTGAAAAGTGCAAGTGAAGTCACTCAGTAGTGTCCGACTCTTAGCGACCCCATGGACTGCCGCCCACCAGGCTCCTCCATCCATGGCATTTTCCAGGCAAGAGTACTGGAGTGGGGTGCCATTGCCTTCTCCCAGTAAGGGCTAGGAGGATGCATTTCAGAAAAGGTGTTGAGTTTAATGTTGAAGGTGATGGATAATTAACAGGAATGCTATTTGAATAAAATGGTAAATGCTTGCAAATAAGATTAAGGGGTGGTATTGTTTTTTCTGACTTTTTTTTTTAAGGTCATAAACTTAATTTTTTCAGCAATTTAAAGTTCAAGGAATAATTGAACAAAAATTACAGAGAATTATTATATATCCCCCGTCCCGACACATGTACATCATCCCCTGCTATCAACATCCTACACTGCAGTGGCACATTTGTTGCAACTGATGAACCTTCTTTAACATATCCTTATCAAAGTTCATGGTTTATATTATAAGTCACCTTTGGTGTTTTACATTTATGGGTTTTGACAAATGTAAATGACATGTGTCCACCACTGTAGTGGCACAGGGAATAGTTTCACTGCTTATTCTGTTCTTCCCTCCCCATCCCGCCACTTGGCAACCCTTGGCAGCTTTTTTCCCCCCCCACTATCTCCATGGTTTTACTTTAAACCTTTTCCAGAATGTTACATAGTTAGAATCTTACAGTACCAAGCCTTTTCAGTTTGATTTCTCCAGTCCATCCTAAAGAGATCAGTCCTGGGTGTTCATTGGAAGGACTGATGCTGAAGCTGAAACTCCAATACTTTGGCCACTTGATCCGAAGAGTTGACTCATTGGAAAAGACCCTGATGCTGGGAGGGATTGGGGGTAGGCAGAGAAGGGGACAACAGAGGATGAGATGACTGGATGGCATCACAGACTCGATGGACGTGAGTCTGAGTGAACTCCAGGAGTTGGTGATGGACAGGGAGGCCTGGCGTGTTGCCATTCATGGGGTCGCAAAGAGTCGGACATGACTGAGCGACTGAACTGAACTGAAGGTTCCTATATGTATCTTCATTGCTTGGTAGCTCATTGCTTTCTAGTGGTAAATATTTTTGTATTGTCTGGATGTTCCTCAGTTTATTTATCCCTTCACCTACTGAAAGACATCTGCTTCCATCTTTCGGCAGTTAACCAATACAGCTTCTGGGCTTTGCTCATGGCTCAGCAGTAAAGAATCCGCCTGTTAATGCAGGAGATGGCAGGTTCAGTCCCTGGTTCTGGAAGATCTCCTGGAGAAGGAAATGGCAACCTACTCCAGTATTTGTGCCTGGAAAATTCCATGGGCAGAGGATCCTGGTGGGCGACAGTCCATAGGGTTGCTATTAAGCATACATGAGCATGTAGGCTAACTTAAGGCTTAACAAAGCTGCTATAAACATCCATGTACAGGTTTTTATATGGGTAGGTTTTCAGTTCATTTGGGAAAATATCAGGGACCATAATTGTTCAGTTTTATGGTAAAGAGTATGTTTAGTTTTGGGGCTTCCTAGTGGCGCTAGTTGTAAACAACATGCCTGTCAATGCAGGAGACAGAGATGCCAGTTTGATTGCTGGGTCTAGAAGGTCCCCTGGAGGAGGGCATGGCAGCCCACTCCAGTATTCTTGCCTGGAGAATGCTATGAACAGAGGAGCCTGGTGGGCTATAGTTTAGTTTTTAGGAAACCCTAAAAGTGCTGTCTAAAGTTGCTGTACTGTTTTGCATTCCCACCATCAATGAATGAAAGTTCATATTGCTCACCATTCAGGCAAGCATTTGTGTTGTCAGTGTTCCAGATTTTGGCCATTCTAATAGTTGTCAGTCCTTTGCTAAATGTCTTTTGCAGATATTTTTTCCAAGTCTGTGGCTTGCTTCTCATTCTCCTGACATTGTCTTTCATAGGTCAGAAATTTTGATTTATAAAGAAGTTTAGCTTATCTGTTATTTCTTTTAATGCCTTTGGTGTTGTATCTTGAAAGTCATCTCAGTATCCACTGTTGTTCAGATTTTTACCTATGTTATCTTCCAGGAGTTTTATAGTTTTGTGCTTTATACTTAGTTTTGTGATCTTTTGGAGTTGATTTTTGTGAAGGATATAAAGTCTGCCTAGGTTGTTTTTGTTGAAAAGACTATCTTTCCTCCATTGTATTGCTTTTGTTCTTTTTCCAGTATCAGTTTGACTATATTTATGTGGATCTGGTCCTGGGTTTTGTTTTTGTTTTCCATTGATCTGTTTGTCTGTTGTTTCACCAGTAGTCTTGTCTTGATTAGTGTGGCTTTGTAGTAAATCTTGAAGTCAAATGATGTCAGTCCTCTGACTTTTTCTTTTTCAATATTGAGCTGGCAGTTCTGGGTCATTTTTGCCTTCTCATATAAACTTTGTATTAGTTTGTTGATGTCTGTAAAATAACTTGCTGGGGTTTTGAATGGGATTCCCCTAGAATGTAGGTCAAGTTAGGAAGAAATGACATTTTAATAATATTGAGTCTACCTATCTGTGTACGTGGAATATCTCTCCATTTGTTCACGTTTTGTAGTTTTTCTCATGTAGAACTTGCATGTGTTAGATTTATACCTGAGCATTTAATTTTTGTAGTGCTAATATAAATGGTAATATGTTGTAAGTTTAAAATTCTACTTGTTCATAGCTTGTATATAGGAAAGTTGTTGGCCTCTATATATTAACATTGTATCCTGATGTCTTGCTAAAATCTCTCATTAGTTCTAGTGGAGTTTTTGTTGATTCATTTGGATTTTCTTCATGGATAGTCAAGTCATATGTGAACAATGAAGTTTTTATTTCTTCCCAATTGTGTGAGTTGTAGTTCCTTTTTCTTGTCTAAGCAATAACTCTTCCAGTACAACATTGACAAGGAGTGATGTGAAAAGACTTCTTGTTTTTGATCTAAGTGAAAATGGTGAAAAATTGTTTTTTTCACCATTTTAAGTGTGATGTCGCTTGTAGGTTTTTTTGTAAAGTTCTTTAAAGTTGTGACATCCTTAGTTAAAGAAGTTCCTTTGTGTTTCTAGATTTTTGAGTGATTTTCTCATCATTAATGGGTGCTGGATTTTGTCATATTTTTTTTCTGCATCTGTGTACTCAAGATTTTTTCTTTAGTGTGATGATGTGGTAGACTACATTGATTAATTTTCAATTGTTGAACCAGCCTTGCATACTTGGGATAAGTCTCACATTATCATGGTGTATAATTATTTTAATATATTGTTGGATTTGATTTACTAACATTTTGTTAAAGAGATTTATATCTGTGTTCATGAGATATTGGTCTACAGTCTCTTCTTGAAGTGTCTGTCTGGTTTTGGATTTAGGATAATGCTGGCCTCACAGAAACAAAGTGTTCACTCTACTTCTAGTGGAGAATTTTATTTTCTCTTCTGTCTTCTGGAAGAGACTGTAGAGAATTGGTATAATTTCTTTAAATGTTTGATGTTTCGTAGAATTAACCAGTGAATTCATCTAAGCCTGGTGCTTTCTGTTATTGGAGGTTATTAATTATTGATTCAGTTTCTTTAGTAACTATAGGCCTATTTATATCATCTGTTTGATCTTGTGTGTGATTTTTGGCAAATTGTGTTTTTCACAATTGATCCATTTGACCTGGGTTATCAAATTGAGTGTAGAACTTTTCATAGTGTTCATTTATTATTCTTTTAATGTCCAAAGAATCAGTCACGATGTTTTGTCCTTAATTTGTGATATTATTAATTTTAGTCTTCTTTCCTTTTTCTTAGCCAGGTTAGAGGTTTATATTAGCTTTATTGGTCTTTTCAGAGAACCAGCTTTTGGATTCATTGGTTTTCTCTATTGATTTCCTATTTTCAGTTTCAAAAAACTTGAGTTTTGCTCTAATTGATGTTTGTTCTCTTCTTTCAGTTTATTTGCTTTTTTCTAATTTCCTAACATGGAAGCTTAGACTACTGATTTCATATCTTTTCTAATTTATTTAGTTAATGCTGGAAATTTCCTTATAAGAACTGTTTATGCTACATCTGCAAATTTAATGTCTTATTTTCATTTAGTTAATATTTTTGAATTTTTTGAGATTTCTTCTTTGATGCATTTGTTACTCAGAAGTGTGTTTAATCTCTAAACATTTTGAAATTTTTGAGCTGTTTCTATTAATTCCTTTTTATCCCATTGTTGTATAATCTCTAATTTTAAACTTGTTAAGATGCTTTTATGGCCCATGCTAGAGTTGGTCTATAAAGAAAGCTGAGCGCTGGAGAATGGATGCTTTTGAACTGTGGTTTTGGAGAAGATTCTTGAGAGTCCCTTGGACTGCAAGGAGGTCCAATCGGTCCATCCTAAAGGAGATCAGTCCTGAGTGTTCACTGGAAATACTGATGTTGAAGCTGAAATTCTAATACTTTGGCCACCTGATGTGAAGAGCTGACTCATTTGAAAAGACCTTGATGCTGGGAAAGATTGAAGGCGGGAGGAGAAGGGGATGACAAAGGATGAGATGGTTGGATGGCATCACTGACTCAATGGAAATGAGTTTGGGTAAACTCTGGGAGTTGGTGATGGACAGAGAGGCCTGGCATGCTGCAGTCCATGGGATCTCAAAGAGTTGGACACAACTGAGTGACTGAACTGAACTGATGGTCTGTCTTGGTGAGTGTTCCATGTGGACTTTCGGAAGAATCTGTTAACTGCTGTTCAATGAAATAAACTATAGATGTCAGTTACATTGATGGTGTTGAGTGCAACTGTGACATTGAATTTGTTTGCTGAGTCTGTCCTTTTCTGATAGAGGATCATTGAAGTCTCCTATAACTGAATTCCTGTGTTTCACATTGCTGTTCCATTAGTTTTTTTCCCCCTCAATATTTTGATGCTCTTTGTTAGGCATGTAAATACTAAAGATTGCTAGGTCTTCTTGGAATGTTGATCCCTGTATCATTATGTAATGTCTCTCTATCCTCAATAATTTTCCTGCTCTAACGTTTGCTGTGTCTGAAATTGATGTAATTACTCCAGTGGTGGTGGTGGTGGTGTTGATAAGTGTTTCTCTTTTCTTAAACATGCTATTTACCTACATTTTTTTGGTAATAAGAACGTTTAAGCTCTCCATCTCTTTGTGTGTGTGTGTGTTAGTCACTCAGTTGTGTCCGACTCTTTGTGACCCTGTAGACTGTATGTAGCCCACCAGGCTCCTCTGTCCATGGAATTCTCCAGGCAAGAATACTGGAGTGGGTTGCCATTTCCTTCTCCAGGGGATCTTCCTGATCCAGGAATTGAACCTGGGTCTCCTGCACTGCAGGCAGGCTCTGGGAAGCCCCTCAATCTCTTCATGTGCCTTTATATTTAAAGTTGCTTTCTTGTAGGCAACAGTTGAGACTTGTTCTTTGATTTACTCTGATAGTCCATCTTTTAACTGGCATATTAAACTGTTGACATTTAAAGTAATTATTGATATTGTATAGCTGAGTCCCTTTTCTGTTGACCTGAAACTACCATAAATAACATTGTTAATCAGTTATGTAAAGTCGCTCAGTTGTGTCCTACTCTTTGCGACCCCTGGGAATGTAGTCTACCAGGCTCCTGTGTCCATGGGATTTTCCAGGCAAGAGTACTGGAATGGCTTGCCATTTCCTTCTCCAGGGGATCTTTCTGACCCAGGGATTGAACCTGAGTCTTACGCATTGCAAGGAGATGCTTTACCATCTGAATCACCAGGGAAACCCCAATACAAAATGTTTCTGGTGTTTAAAAAATCAAAATAAAAAGATAAAGTAATTATTGATATAATTGGATTTATCTACCATATTTGTTGCTGTTTTCGTTGGTGCCCTTGTTTTTATTTCTGTTTATGTCCAACACTTTTTTTTTCTACCTTTTGTGGTTTTAATTGAGCATTTATATGATTGTTTTCACTCTTTTCTTAGCATATCTGTTATACTTCTCATTTTACTCTTTTTAGTTTTTGCGCTAGAAGTTGCAGTACACATTTACGCTTATTTTAAGTCCACTTACAAATAATACTTTCTTGCTTCACAGTGCAAGTACTTTCCCATAACAAAATATTAATAATTCCTCCCCTTAAAAATATTAATATTTCCTCCCCCGTCACTTGTTTCCTTGCTGTCATTCATTTGCGATGTGTACATAATCGTACCTAATCAAATATATTGTTGTTGTTATTTGGGACAGACTTTGGTAGATTAAGAATAAGAAAAATATAGTTTCAGTTATGCCCTCACTGACACTCCTTTCTTTATGTAGATCTGAACTTGGCACCTATATAATTTTTCCTTTCTCTGAAGAGTTTTTAATATTTCTTGCAAAACAGATTAATTGTGAACAAATTTCCTCAATTTTTGTGTGAGGAAGTATTTCTCCTGCACTTTTGAAGGATATTTTCACAGGGTACAGAATTCTAGGTTGGTTGCTTCTCTCTGCACTTTAAATATTTCACTCTGTATTCTTTTTGCTTGCATTGTTTCTGAGAAGTTGGACTTATTTTTAGACTTTGCTACTCTCTAGGTTTGTCTTTGACTTTTGTGAAATTTGACTATGCTATGCCCAGGTGTAATTCTTTTGGCATTTATATTGCTTGGTGTTCTGAGTTGCCTGGATCTGTGATTTGATGTCTGACATTAATTTGGGGAAATTCTCAGTCCTTATCCAAGCTTGGAGAAGTTTGAATGTTACTTTTCATTTTTCTTTTGTTTCTCCTTATAATATTCCCATTTCATGTATGTTATATTTTTTTGTAGTTGTCTCACAGCTAAATCTAAAAATTTGAGCTCTCAGAAATCTTTTTTAAACTGAAAATGTAAATTTATAAATATATTTAGAAATTGGAATGCTGTAGGTGGCAAATTTTATATTGATGAAGTTCATCATTTCATGATTTTATTTTACTTTGTACTTGTGTTTACTTAGACAAATGCCTCTCATATAAACACATACAATGTACTTTATTGCCCACAAGATGTGATGTATATTCTTCAGAAAAACTGAAAGGAAAATTAAAAATGCTAAATTCACAGTTAAATTTCTTGAATATTCTTTTTTTTCCAGGTTTTTTTTTTTTCTTTTTCTCTTTTCTTTTCAGTTTTGGAAGTTTCTGTTGTCATATCTTCAAGTTCATATCTTCAAGTTCAGAGTTTCTTTCCTCAGTTGTTTCCAGTCTACTAATGAGCCTATTGAAGATCTATTAGTGTTATTGACCTTTAACATTTCTTGCTTCTTTTGTATAATTTACATTTTTTGCTTATGTTATTCTACTTTTGGATATTGTTTACTCTTCCATTGAAACTCTTAGTTTTTAAAAATATTTATTTTTGGTTGCTTTGGGTCTGAGTTGTGACGTGTGGAATATTTGCTAAAGCATGGCCTTCTCTGTAGCTGTAGCACATGGGCTCAGTAGTTGTGGCTCATGGGCTTAGTAGCATATGGCATGTGCGGTCTTAGTTCCCTGGTCAAGGATCAAACCTGAGTCCTTTGGATTGGAAGGCAGATTCTTAACCTCTAGACCACCAGGGAAGTCCCCAGTTAGAGTTTTCTAAAAAAGATTTCTGACCTGATAATCTTAACATTCCTGCCATATCTGACTCTGGTTTGAGGACTTGCTCTTCTGTCACTTCACACTGGCTTTTTTGCTTTTTAGCATGCTTTGTAATTTTTTGTTGAAAATTGGACATGATGTACTGGGAAAAGGTAACTGTGGTACATAACCTTTAATAATGCAGTGCTAATAATGTAGTGCCAAGGTGGCTCAGATGGTAAACCGTCTTGCTTACAATGTGGGAGACCTAGGTATGATCCTGGGTTGGGAAGATCCTCTGAAGAAGGAAATGGCAACCCACTCCAGTATTCTTGCCTGGAAAATCCCATGGACAGAGGAGCCTAGTCGGCTGCAGTCCAGTCCAGTTCAGTTCACAGTACAGTCGCTCAGTCGTGTCTGACTCTTTGCGACCCCATGAATCGCAGCACACCAGGCCTCCCTGTTCATCACCATCTCCCGGAGTTCACTGAGACTCACATCCATCAAGTCAGTGATGCCATCCAGCCATCTCATCCTCTTTCGTCCCCTTCTCCTCCTGCCCCCAACCCCTCCCAGCATCAGTCTTTTCCAATGAGTCAACTCTTCGCATGAGGTGGCCAAAGTACTGGAGTTTCGGCTTGAGCATCATTCCTTCCAAAGAAATCCCAGGGTTGATCTCCTTCAGAATGGACTGGTTGGATCGCCTTGCAGTCCAAGGGACTCTCAAGAGTCTTCTCCAACACCACAGTTCAAAAGCATGAATTCTTCGGCACTCAACCTTCTTCACAGTCCAACTCTCACATCCATACATGACCACAGGAAAAACCAAAGCCTTGACTAGACAGACCTTAGTCGACAAAGTAATGTCTCTGCTTTTGAACTATCTAGGTTGGTCATAATTTTTCTTCCAAGGAGTAAGCATCTTTTAATTTCATGGCTGCAATCACCATCTGCAGTGATTTTGGAGCCCCCAAAATAAAGCCTGACACTGTTTCCACTGTTTGCCCATCTATTTCCCATGAAGTAATGGGACCGGATGCCATGATCTTTGTTTTCTTAATGTTGAGCTTTAAGCTAACTTTTTCACTCTCCTCTTTCACTTTCATCAAGAGGCTTTTCACTTTCTGCCATAAGGGTGATGTCATCTGCATATCTGAGGTTATTGATCTTTCTCCCGGCAATCTTGATTCCAGCTTGTGTTTCTTCCAGTCCAGCGTTTCTCATGATATACTCTGCATAGAAGTTAAATAAGTAGCATGACAATATACAGCCTTGACATACTCCTTTTCCTATTTGGAACGAGTCTGATGTTCCATGTCCAGTTCTAACTGTTGCTTCTGACCTGCATACAGATTTGTCAAGAGGCAGGTCAGGTGGTCTGGTATTCCCATCTGTTGAGGAATTTTCCACAGTTGATTGTGATCCACACAGTCAAAGGCTTTGGCACAGTCAGTAAAGCAGAAATAGATGTTTTTCTGGAACTCTTGCTTTTTCCATGATCCAGTGGATGTTGGCAATTTGATCTCTGGTTCCTCTGCCTTTTCTAAAACCAGCTTGAACATCAGGGAGTTCACGGTTCACATATCGCTGAAGCCTGGCTTGGAGAATTTTGAGCATTATTCTACTAGCATGTGAGATGAGTGCAATTGTGTGGTAGTTTGAACATTCTTTGGCATTGCCTTTCTTTGGAATTGGAATGAAAACTGACCTTTTCCAGTCCTGTGGCCACTGCTGAGTTTTCCAAACTTGCTGGCATATTGAGTGCAGCACTTTCACAGCATCATCTTTCAGGATTTGAAACAGCTCAACTGGAATTCCATCACCTCCACTAGCTTTGTTTGTAGTGATGCTTTCTAAGGCCCACTTGACTTCACATTCCAAGATGTCTGGCTCTAGATTGATGATCACATCATGAATATCTGGGTCATGAAGATCTTTTTGTACAGTTCTTCCGTGTATTCTTGCCACCTCTTCTTAATATCTTCTGCTTTTGTTAGGTCCAGACCATTTCTGTCCTTAATCGAGCCCGTCTTTGCATGAAATGTTCCCTTGGTATCTCTAATTTTCTTGAAGAGATCTCTAGTCTTTCCCATTCTGTTCTTTTCCTCTGTTTCTTTGCATTGATCGCTGAAGAAGGCTTTCTTATCTCTTCTTGCTATTCTTTGGAACTCTGCATTCAGATGCTTACATCTTTCCTTTTCTCCTTTGCTTTTCACCTCTCTTCTTTTCACAGCTATTTGTAAGGCCTCTCCAGAGAGCCATTTTGCTCTTTTGCATTTCTTTTCCATTGGGATGGTCTTCATCCCTGTCTCCTGTACAGTGTCATGAACCTCATTCCTCATTCATCAGAGGGCAGACCCACTGAAACCATACTCAGAGAAAACTAGTCAGTCTAATCACACTAGGACCACAGCCTTATCTAACTCAATGAAACCAAGCCATGCCTGCGGGGCAACCCAAGACAGGCGGGTCATGGTGGAGAGGTCTGACAGAATGTGGTCCACTGGAGAAAGGAATGGCAAACCACTTCAGTATTCTTGCCTTGAGAACCCCATGAACGGTATGAAAAGGCAAAATGATAGGATATCAAAAGAGGAACTCCCTAGGTCATTAGGTGCCTAATACGCTACTGGAGGTCAGTGGAGAAATAACTCCAGAAGGAATGAAGGGATGGAGCCAAAGCAAAAAACAATACCCAGCTGTGGATGTGACTGGTGATAGAAGCAAGATCCGATGCTCTAAAGAGCAATATTGCATAGGAACCTGAAATGTCAGGTCCACAAATCAAAGCAAATTGGAAGTGGTCAAACAAGAGATGGCAAGGGTGAACGTCAACATTCTAGGAATCAGTGAACTAAAATGGACTGGAATGGGTGAATTTAACTCAGATGACCATTGTATCTACTACTATGGGCAGGAATCCCTCAGAAGAAATGGAGTAGCCATCATGGTCAACAAAAGAGTCTGAAATGCGGTACTTGGATGCAATCTCAAAAACGACAGAATGATCTCTGTTCGTCTCCAAGGCAAACCATTCAATATCACAGTTATCCAAGTTTATGCCCCAACCAGTAATGCTGAAGAAGCTGAAGTTGAATGGTTTTATGAAGGCCTACAAGACCTTTTAGAACTAACACCCAAAAAAGATGTCCTTTTCATTATAGGGGACTGGAATGCTAAAGTAGGAAGTCAAGAAACACCTGGGGTAACAGGCAAATTTGGCCTTGGAATGAGGAATGAAGCAGGGCAAAGACTAATAGAGTTTTGCCAAGAAAATGCACTGGTCATAGCAAACACCCTCTTCCAACAACACGAGAGAAGACTCTACACATGGACATCACTAGATGGTCAACACCGAAATCAGATTGATTATATTCTTTGCAGCCAAAGATGGAGATGCTCTATACAGTCAACAGAAACAAGACCAGGAGCTGACTGTGGCTCAGATCATGAACTCCTTATTACCAAATTCAGACTTAAATTGAAGAAAGCAGGCAAAACCGCTAGACGATTCAAGTATGACCTAAATCAAATCCCTTATGCTTATACAGTGGAAGTGAGAAATAGATTTAGGGGCCTAGATCTGATAGATAGAGTGCCTGATGAACTATGGAATGAGTTTCGGGCTACAGTCCATGGGGTCACAAAGAGTTGGACACGACTGAGCAACTTTACTTCACAAGGTCTGGGAGGTGGGGGAGAAAGTATTCTGTAGTACTGTAATTAAGTCTTAGTCTTTGGGGGATCTTGGAACTTTGGATTGTGAACTTCAATATCTGGTTGTTTTTGGTTGTTTTTGTTTTACCCTTTAAGGTTGAATAGAATGTTTATAGAGCACTGGACTTGGGTATTTCCCTTCCTTCAGGTGCATTGGGACTCCTGATAAAACCCTAGCGTGTTAAGCTCTGGTAAATTAATTTCCCTTGAGGGCGCACCTTGTTAAGAAAAACAGAATGCTCTGGTGTATTTCAGAATGGTTTCTTTCCCTTCTACTTCTAAAAGCATGTGGTGGTTTTTCTCAGATGTTCTCTATGAGGACCTGGTAAGCTTCTACAAGTCTTGGGCCTGCCTTGCAGTGGAGTTAAAACTCTGAGTTGCCTACAGTGAGCCTCCAGTAATTTGTCAGACAGAGTTCAGGTTTCCCTACTCTAGTGCTGGTTCCATGGGAAGATCTCTGCTCAGGTAAGATGTGATTCCCTTCATTTCCCTGTCAGTCTCATTATTAAGGGTAGTGGTTTGCCTTATGGCTTCAGTTCTCTGATGGATCTAAGACAAATTGTTGATTTTTAGTTTGTTCAGCTTTTACTTGTTCTTAGGACAGAGTAGCAACTTCTAAGTTCCTCATATGCCTGATTGAAAACTGGAAGTGGCTTAAAGAGGTTTTAGGTTAAAAGTTTTAATGAGGTCAAAGAGTTTGTTTTATGGGAATTCGGTGAGTAAATTCTTTAAGAGGTTAGTAGCCTGAGGCGATAGCAAAGTAACGGGAAAAATTTTTCAAAGTAAAAGTTCTTCTGAGAATATTTTTATTTCTAATAGTAAATATTTAGATATCTTTTGAAACACTCAGGTTGAATTTTTGTTTTTATTCAAATTAATCCAAAGCAAGTTGTGCTTTATTTTTAGTCAATCTTAATACATTTACTCAAACCTAAACAATTAAGGTCGAGACTTTATCACTGAAAGTAAGTAGCTTGAAAAATGGAGATAATGACTAATCAGTCAACAGGAATCTATTGTTTAAGTGTCCCTTCAGTTCAGTTCAGTTCAGTCGCTCAGTTGTGTCTGACTCTTTGCGACCCCATGAATGGCAGCATGCCAGGCCTCCCTGTCCATCATCAACTCCCGGAGTTCACTCAAGACTCACATCCATCGAGTCAGTGATGCCATCCAGCCATCTCATCCTGTCATCCCCTTCTCCTCCTGCCCCCAATCCCTCCCAGCATAGTCTTGAGTCAACTATTCGAATGAGGTGGCCAAAGTACTGGAGTTTCAGCTTTAGCATCATTCCTTCAAAGAAATCCCAGGGCTGATCTTCAGAATGGGTTCGTTGGATCTCCTTGCGGTCCAAGGGAAGCTCAAGAGTCTTCTCCAACACCACAGTTCAAAAGCATCAATTCTTTGGCGCTCAGCCTTCTTCACAGTCTAACTCTCACATCCATACATGAGTACTGGAAAAACCAAAGCCTTGACTAGATGGACCTTAGTCGGCAAAGTGATGTCCCTGCTTTTGAATATGCTATCTAGGTTCGTCATAACTTTTCTTCCAAGTAGTAAGCGTCTTTTAATTTCATGGCTGCACAGCCACCATCTGCATATTTTGTAAATTGCACACTGCATTGTTCAATTATAAGAATTGATAGTCTGTGACTTTATTATATTTAACAGTTAAATAATTTGGGTCTGTTTTCTTAGAATTATAGAATGCACATAATACAAGACTCCTTAGTCTTTAATATACTAAGCAAACCTTAACTCTGCTTTTCCTAAACTTAAGGACGTGCTTAATGAATATTCTTTGTAGGGCATGCTTTGAAAAACATAGCAATAGCAAGTAGGTAGGTTTCTATCTGGAGAAGGTGATGGTACCCCACTCCAGTACTCTTGCCTGGAAAATCCCATGGGCAGAGGAGCCTGGTAGTCTGCAGTCCATGGGGTCGCTGAGGGTCGGACACGACTGAGCGATTTCACTTTCACTTTTCACTTTCATGCATTGGAGAAGGAAATGGCAACCCACTCCAGTGTTCTTGCCTTGAGAATCCCAGGGACGGGGAGCCTGGTGGGCTGCTGCTATGCGGTCGCATAGAGTCGGACATGACTGAAGCGACTTAGCAGCAGCAGCAACAGGTTTCTATCCACCTGGTGCTTATGTGGGAGGTACTGTAGTATAGAGAAGAACTCATAGTTTAGTCTTTGGAAAACTTGAGTTTCTGTTTGCTTTTAATGAATCCCTGTACTGGAAAATTTATTTAATTTCCTCATGCTTTAATTTTCCTTTTGAGAAATATGGTAACTTTCCTGCTTTTCAGTTTAATTCACAGTGATGTTGATGTTTTATCATTATTTTTAAAAAGCTGTAATAAAACATTTATACATATAGTTTGTATGTGGTTCTTATAGAAGGTAAACATTTGATATCTCACTTTTGGGAGCTGGTGACACTGATGTGCATTGTCATAGAAACCAGAAACCTGTTTAAATACTGAAATAGTAAATGAATTAAGTATGTAAGTGAATGGCTTGTTAATGTTAAGTCAGAGCAGCAGGTTTTCATATAATTTTTTTCCTTTTGTATCTACTACAGTATGTGGCCAGGATAAGATAACAGTGATGCAAGAGTAAATATATATTTTAGTGTTACTCATTAAGATTTACAGGGTTAAGAAGAAGTTTCCTTAACAGGAAAAAGTGAAGTGAAAGTGAAGTCGCTCAGTCGTGTCCGACTCTGTGCAACCTGTGGAATGTAGCCCACCAAGCTTCTCTGTCCATGGGATTCTCCAAACAAGAATACTGGAGTGGGTTGTCATTTCCTTCTCCAAAGGAAATTTCCTTCTCCAAGAGGAAATTTCCTTAACAGGAAAGTTTATCCTAATTATTAATGATACAAATATAAACAAGATAGAACATGAGGTAAAATCATGTAGTTATTTTTGAGATAACATCTATACTTCTACTTGCTTTTTTCCTAAGAAAATTAAAACTGAGTTTTAGAATAATGCCTACAGTAATTTGGGGGTGGAAGAGCTTTCTAAATGAAGAGTATAAAGTATTCACATTTTTATTATTGAAAATATAATATGTGATATGATTGAAGTTTACATAATTACTTAATAGATAAAGTGAAAAATGGTTACAAAATCTTGAGAGGTATAAAAATACACATGCCAAAGAGGCAGAAACATGTATTCCCATCAAATTTCTGACCTTAGTTGTCATAAGCTGTTAGTCACAGGAAGACAACAGGTGATACAGGGCTAGAGCCTGGCTCTGTGTCATCCATTGACTCAGCTGCTAGGACTGACTATTGAGCAGAACCTAATGTAAATTTGCAAAACTTAGCACAGTGTTGACATGTGCAAACATTTGGTGGTGTTGAGGGTTAAAGGAATTTAAGTCCAAGATAATACAATAGATGAGGGGGTGGGTAGCAGTATGCTGGACAGTTTTACAGTATAGTGGTATAATGTAGATTTAACTTTGACTACATAATATTGTTTGTGTATAAATGTGTATTTAAGCATGTGCCCCTTTAATATTGAAATTAAAGTTTAGTGTGAAGAGTTTTTCTATATTTCAGGATTACTTTTTTAAAGTATGCTTTTTATTGAAGTATAATGCACATATAGTATAGCATTGTAAGTTTTCATCTCTGAATTTTTAGCAGTGTTATTAGTAGGTATTATATATGCATGATATATATTAATACATATTATTTTTTATAGTTATTTGCTAATATCTGTTACCAGCATCCTAGAAGTCCTTTTCTATCCCAGTCTAATATCCATATCACTTGTCCAAAGTGAAAGGCACTCAGTTGTGTCTGACTCTTTGTGACCCTAAGGACTATACAGTCCATGGAATTCTCCAGGCCATAATACTGGAGTGGGTAGCTATTCCCTTCTCCAGGAGATCTTCCCAGCCCAGGAATTGAACCCAGGTCTCCCACATTGTAGGTGGATTCTTTACCATCTGAGCCACCGGGAAGCCTAAGAATACTACAGGGGTAGCCTATTCCTTCTTCAGTGGATTTTCTGGACCCAGGAATCGAGCCAGGGTCTCCTGCATTGCAGGCGGATTCTTTACCAGCTGAGCTACCAGGGAAGCCCACTTGTCCACAAGATAAATGCAATACTAACTTCTTACACTGTAGATTATTTTTGGGTTTAAAAATTTTCTATAAATTGAGTCATATAATATACATTATTTTGTGTTACTTCATTAACTTTGTTACATTTATGAAATATATCCATGTTGTTGCTTATACAATATTTCACTCTTTCTTTGCTTGTATTTGGTAACACTGACTAACTGTGTATTATCTTTTCTGCTACAGATACACATGACAGGCTGTACCCAGTTTTATCTATTACAAATAGGACTGCTATGAATTTTTATTGTATTTTTGTCAGTATATTTATGCAGTTAGAATTAGATTTACTAGTCATAGGATGTGCATTTAATAAAAAATAGTTTTTCAAAGTGCTTATCCCAATTTACATTCTCAGTAACAAAGTATTTTGGTGGATGTCTAATGAAATGACCCTTGTAGTTTTAATTGGAATCTTCCAGATATAATGAATAATAATGGTGTGTATCTTTTCATATTGATTGACTTGTTTGGATAACCTCCATAAATTGGCTGTTCAAGTCCTTTACCATTTTTTCTGTTGGCTTTTCTTTCTCTTTCCTAATTTTGAGTTGTTCTTTTTCCTGGCTACGAGTCTTTTGTTGGATATACATCTTATAGATCTCAATTTTGTATCTTGCTTTATCTTCCTCCCTATTCCTCCTTCTCCTCCTTCTTCCCTTCCTGACCTGCCATTCCCCCTCATCCTTTTAAAAATATTGATGTCCATCGATTCAGCAACATTACTGAACACCATATTCTTCATGTTTATTATTGTCAAAAATTAATGGCAGTCTGTGTGTGAGCCTATTACTTATCTCAGTTTTATTCCTTTGGTTTACTAGTCTGTTTTTGCAGTAAGTCTTGATAAATGAGAGTGTAGCAGAACCTATGATTCCCTTTTCATGACTGAAAATGAATTTGTGACTTCTTTTGATTAGTTTTGCTAGAATTAACAGTTTTGTTAATCTTTCCTGAAACCACTTTTGATTTGTTTTCTGAAGTTTTGTTATACCTTTGGTCTTGATTTCATTAATTCTGTTCATTTCAATTTTTGCCTTTTTGATATTTAACTTTTTGTTCTTTCACTAATTTCTCAAGGTAAGTACTTAATTATTGTCATTCTCTTTTTTGATACAGATTTAATTCTTAAGTGTAGCTTTGGCTGTATGTCACAGCTTTTTATGTGTTTTATCTTCATTATCATTCATTTAAATACTTTGTTTTCCATTGTAATTTCTCCTTTGATTAATAGTTAAGAGGTACGTCGCTCAATTCCCAAATAGTAGTGCTGTTTTTTTTGTTGTTGTTGTTAGTGATTTCTTAATATCAGTCCTGAGAACATTGTTCTGAATGGTTTCAGTCCTTTGAAAGGGGTCTTCCTTTTTGATTTAGCATATAGCAGTCCCGTCTATGGGGTCGCACAGTGTCGGACACAACTGATGCGACTTAGCAGCAGCAGCAGCAGTTTTGACTCTTGCCTGGAAAATCCCATGGACGGAGAAGCCTGGTGGGCTGCAGTACATGGGGTCGCTAAGAGTTGGACACAACTGAGCGACTTCACTTTCACTTTTCACTTCATGCATTGGAGAAGGAAATGGTAACCCACTCCAGTGTTCTTGCCTGGAGAGTCCCAGGGATGGGGAGCCTGGTGGGCTGCCATTTATGAGGTCGCACAGAGTCAGATACGACTGAAGTGACTTAGCAGCAGCAATTTTGACACATGTTGTGTGTTCACTTGAAAATAATACTTTTTATTATTGGATGTTATTTCTGTGTAGGTCATTACATTATATTTATGAATCTTGGTCATCTATTTTTATGTTTAATGTTTTGTTTTCTTTTGTTTGCTTCTTTTATCAACCATTTAGAGAAGCATGTTAAAGTTTCCCAACCTACTATGCTTTATATTTTGATGTTGTGTTATTGGTTATATGCCCCATGAGCTTAGCTTAAATTCCTGGTGAATTGGCCCTTTAGTTATTATGAAATGCCCCTTATTATCTGTATTAATACTTAAAATATAGCTTGTCTGGTGTAATGTTTTGTTTGATTGGTGCTAGCATGGTATAACTTTTTCTGTCCTTTCACAGTCAACTTTCCTTTGTTCTTTCATTTAAGATGTATCTCTTATGTTTTATTTTTATCCTTTCTGACAATCTTGATCTTTTAGTGGTTGCCCTAGAGATTGACTTATTGCAATCTACACAAAATACTTACTGTTACCACTTCCTTAACAATGCTAAGAACTTTGAACACTTTAACTCTACTTATACTGCTGCTGTTTTAAAATTATTGTCCTTAATTTTCATTTATGCTTCAGAACTCATTAAATAGTATTGCTTTATATGGTTGGTATTTATTTAGATTTATCTATATATTTGTTTATTTACTGTTTTTGCTTTATACTGCATTTCTATGTTTTTCTATGGGAGCCTTTTTTGTTTTCCTATAGAACTCTTTGAATATTTCTTTTCCTAAATATCAACTGTCAGCAAATTTGCTTTCTCTTTATCTAAGAATATGTTCATTTTGGTTTTTGAAGGATATTGTTTTGGGGCATAAAATTCTAGGTTTGCAGTTACTGTCCTTCAAAAATGTGAAGATATTCCATTCTCTCTGGTTTCCAGTATTTCTGTTGCAAAGTCATCAAGGATTTTTATTATTTCTTTGAGATACTGCCTTTTTGTTTTGTTAGCTATTAAAATGTAGCTTTGTCTTTGGTTTTTAGCATCTCTTCTGTAATGTATGATACCTAGGTGAGGCAAGCAGTCTTTCTGTCTTTCCTTCTGTCTCTTTTTCTGTCTCTTTCGCCTTGTCTCTTTCTCTCCCTCCTTCCCTTCCTCTGTCTCTCATCTTGGGGTTGATAACCCTTCATTAGATTTGGGAAATTCTTGTCCATTTTCTTTTCAGATTTTGCCTTTGCTCCATTCTTTTCCTCCTCTTCCTCAGCTGCCACCGTTTTTGTTGTTCAGTCGCTCTGTCATGTCTGACTCTTCGCGACCTCATGGACTGCAATATGTCAGGCTTCCATGTCCTTCCCCATCTCCTGGAGCTTGCTCAAACTCATGTCCATTGAGTCGGTGATGCCATCCAACCATCTCATCCTCTGTCATCCCCTTCTCCTCCTGCCCTCAATATTTCCCAGCATCAGGGTCTTTTCCAGAGTCAGCTCTTTGAATCAGGTGGCCAGAGTATTGGAGCTTCAGCATCAGTCCTTCCATTGAATACTCAGGGTTGATTTCTGTTAGGAATGACTGGTTTGATCTCCTTGCAGTCCAAGGGACTCTGAGGAGTCTTCTCCAACACCACATTTGAAAAAATTATCCCATATTTTATACACTCTTTCCTATATATTCTATCCTTTTTTTCTTCTTAATGCTTTTTCTACTTAATGCTTAAAGTAAAGATGCTTTCTATGGTAGTTTCCATTAGGTTTTTAAAAATATATCTAGTCTGCTGTTACTCATATATTTAGTTCTTAATTCTATAAATTCAGTTGCTTTTTAATCATTCCAATTTTATGACTAAACTCCAGCTTTACCTGTTCACATGTTTTCTTAGATTATTAGTCTTTCTTTTTAAATTTATTCACCTGTACATCTGAGATTGATAGTTTGTGACATTTTTCTTTTGATCAGTGTTTCTAGAATTTCTCCAAGTTATTAGTCTCTCCAAGAGCCAACTTTTTTCCCTGCAGTTTTATAGCGCATCTTTGTTTTATTTTGTAGTATGTATAGAAAATTACTCTTTAGTTACCAAAAAAAAACCCTTCCACTATTAACTTTCAGTTATCTAGTTAAACTTTCTAAGATCAACTTAATCAGTTTTTTGGGATATTTTTTAACAGATAAACTTTTTAGAACCTGTCTTATACCAGGCACTGTTCTAGATGCTTAAGATGAATGAATAGATGAAGATACTTTGTTTTTTGGAGGTTATATTTTCCTGGGGGAAAGAAATAAATGTAAATTACATAAGATATAGAGGCTATAAGTGCCATGATTAAAAAACGAGACAAAATTGGACAGGATTAAGGGGTATTGATAGTGCCAGAAGGAGTGTGCAAATTTTAATTAAGGTAGTCAGAATAGGGCTCATTGAGGAGATTTTGTACTTGTGTATATTTGGATTTTTTTAAGTAGTTGAATGGTTTTCTGTTGGATGTACATAATTTATTTAATTAGATCTCTAGTTATTAAATAAGTTTTATCTAGCCTTTTGGTATTGTAAACAGCTATAATAATGGTCCTTGAGAGTGTTACATGAGCACACATATGTGTTTAAAATTTTGCTTTTATCTTGACATATGAAGTTTTTGTGTTGTCAAATCTCAATCTTTGTATTTTTTTTTCTTCTCTTTTGGCTTTTCAAGCCTGGATTACCAGGTATTAAGATTTATATGTAAACCTAAATTTGATTTAAAAATAATTATTTAATTTCTCTGGCACTTGTTTTATATATTTTGTTTGGGAATCATTGCTTACTTTCTAAACAGCTAATTGATTATTGCAGGACTGTTAATGAATACTTTTTGTAGTATGTCTTTCATTGTATATTCAGTTGTTATATGTCATAGGGTCCTTTTCTAGAATTTATGTGCATGAAGTGGTTGGTTGTGTGATTTGGAAGGAAGTCTTCAGGGGGAAGAGAGAAGGGCGTATATGTAATGTCTTGACTGGAGTAAAGCGTGGATTACTCACGGTGGCAAGTCATGTCAATGAGCTTATTGATTTTGAAGGTCAGTTAATGATCGGCTGAGTAGAAGTCCATTTCTTCGTGCATAATTTAGACTCATCCGTAAAACAACCCTAAATAATTGCTGAAACTATTTCAATGGTAAAGAATGTAGCACACATCAAAGAGAAACTAGGGAATTTTAAATGATTTCAAGCCTGTGAGTCAACTGAAGAAAAATTAGTCATCTAAAGATAATGGAATTTATCATTAAAATATTAATAAGTAGAAGAAAGATTTCAAAGCTTGAAAGTTAAAATCTGAAACATATCAATAAAATTTATGTTTGAATTAATAAAGTATTTGGAAATAGGGTGCTTTGTAACAGAGTTGATCTTATATACAAACAATGACAACTCCAACTTCATAACTAATAGAGGCTGGGTGAGCTTAGCGTAAAGATATAGAGAGGGAAGAATTAAATTTTGGGTTATAATATTGATAGTGGCCTTGTCTTCCATATAAAAGATGACAGACAGGCTTAGCTCAGATGGTTTAGGTTAGAATAGCTTCCCTAGAATAGACTGTTGTAGTCTGCTTTGACTAGGATATTGACTTCAAATCTTGTGGTTCTTTGAGACCCTTTGGAATTCTGTAAAGGTTTTCATGATACTAAGCCATTATTTGCCATTTTTACTTTGCTGACATTTGCCCTGATGGTGCAAAGCAGTATTTCTGTAACTTCAGTGTAAATAAATGTGGTGTCACCAAACTGTACTAGATTTCACCACTACCATATAGTTGTAAAGAAAAAAAAAAAAAAAGTTTCAATTAAGAAAGTCTTTGGAGCAGTGAAAATTATTAGTTTTATTAATTTGCAATCCTTGAGTGCATGTCTTTTATTTTTATTTTTCGCAGCACTGATTTTTCTTTGCTGTGTGTGGGCTTTCTCTAGTTGTGTTGAGCAGGGGCTACTGGCAAGTTGTGGTGCATGGACTTCTCATTGCAGTAGAGCTTCTGTGGTAGCGCATAGGGCTCTGGGAGCCTGGGCTTCAGTAGTTGAGGTGCGGGGCCTCAGTAGTTGTGCTGGGGGGCTTCAGTAGTTGGGGAGCGTGGGGCTTCAGTAGTTGTGGTGCAGGGACTTAGGTGCCCCACAGCGACTAAGGTCCTGTGGGATCTTTCCAGACCAGGGATGGAACCTGTGTCCCCCTGCATTGGCAGGATTCTTAACCACTGGACCGCCAAGGAAGTTCAAGCATATGTCTTTTCAATATTTAGTGTGATAAAATGGAAAAGTCATAATGCTATATCCCTAAGTACACTGTCTTGAAAAGTAGTTGTGTGGTTATTTGAGTTGGAGCTGAACTGGCCACTTTTTTTATGGCACACTATCTTACTATAAAGAATGACTGGCAGACAAACTGGTTGGTCAAACTTGAGTATTTGATAAAAGTTTTTGGGGGAAAAGAACAAAGTGAGCCCCTTAGCAACTGACAGTGTTTGGTGCTTTCGAGCAGAATTTGAGCATTCAAGTAAATGTTAGAATTTTGGAAACCTTATTATCTGCACTGTAAGTTTGAGAGCTTTGTAAATACTTAAATGCCTTTTCCAATGACTTTTTTTCTGGGCAGAGATTTCTTGTGGCACTATTAAACTGTTTATCATTTTTTCAAAACATAACAACTATTTGGATGAAACATTACATACTGTAAGCTTCATATACTATATGCTATACTCATTACAGACTGTGTATAGTTTAAGAGAGATTTTTGCAGCTTATTCCCAAAGAAAATAATCATTTGTGAAGAATTCATCTCATGCTCCAAGATAAAGTGTCATGCTTATGTTTAAATTCCTAATATATTTAAAATAATACCTCTAATGTTAATAATTCAGACTCTTTTCTTGGGCTAAGAAAAAATGTCAGTTGACAGGCATCTCCAAAAATGTCAGGCCAATGTTTAAATAAACCATTTATTTGAAATGCTAGCCAACCTGTAAACTTCAATATATTCTTCACACATGCAATTATAATAGCTAGAATTAGCAACAAACATGACATCTAACTAAAACAAAACAAAAATTAAAACCTTTATGCTGAACTCTAGAACGTAACTGTGGTCAGCAAGAAAACATGTGTAATATGCACATGCGGTGCTTTGTATTTCTTGAAGAAAGTCTACCAAACCCAGAGTCAGGTCAGTTTTTTGAAAGCAGTGCCACTTTTCCTTCATAGTTACACTTACTACCTGAAGGGATTTATGACACCCATGTTACATTGGTGGTGGTTGTTGAAGGTTCCTGAAACCACCCTCAGATTCAGTGATTTTCTAGGGGACCAACAGAACTTGGCAAAGCTGTTGCACTCTCTGTAACAGTTTCGTATAGCAAAAGGACACAGATTATAATCAGCTAAGAAAGAAAGTGCATAGGTCAGAATCCAGGAGAGACTAATTGCAAGCTTCTGGTTGTCCTTGCACAGTGGAGTCAGACAGTTCTTAATTCTCCTGGTAACAGTGTGGGGCGATATGTATGAAGGATTGCTGATCAGGAAAGCTCACCTGAGCCTTGGTGTTTAAAATTCTTACTGAGGTTTAGTCATGTAGGCCTTATGCCCCCTTGTGGCTGGCCTTTTTTTCTTCCCATCAGTTTGATTTCTGAAGTGAAGGAAGTCCTTCACTGCAAACAATATTAGTGTAAATGATCTGGCATGGTCCAAGGTTCTCAATAAACAAAGACAGTCTTAACTAGACAGGATTTTCAGGTGTGTTGAGGTTATCTCCTAGGAGCAAGGCAAAGGGAGATAGGCAGTTTAAACAACCCAGGCCAACTGTGTAGTTGTCGCACAAAGAAAGTGATATTTTGATACTATAAAATAAAACATGTTAACATTTGGAAGATCTTCATAACTCAGTGAACCAATATTGCCAAGTGGCTAGTTCATGATTGTACAAAATGTACATGAATAAATGGTATACCAGAGGATTTTAATAGCAGTGTATGGAACATTTCTGGGTGTGGTTAGATTCTACATTTTAACTTTTAAGTAGCTACATTGAATAGCCATTTTCATAACTTATGAACCAAAACAATCGACAGCTGATTGAATTCAGAAACAGATATGAGAATCCAGCTCTCTTAAGTTAGCTATTAAAGAGTATATGCAGATATAAAATAATGCTACTCTTTTCACTAAATATTCTTTTGGAAATTGTCTTACATAAGGAATATGTTTTTATGTTGACGATAGTAACGTTTTTTCATTTCAAATATTTACTATTGATTTAAAATTTTCTCAGTTTCAATTTATGTTAATATTTATAGAAAGAACTTACATAAACACATTTCTTGGGGGTCAAGTAAGTTTTTAAATATGTCAGAGGACCTCGAGACCAAAAAACTGTTCTAGAGGTAATAGAAGGGTGAGATGAACAGCTAAATTAAGGGAAGAGTAGGCTTGTAACTGGGATCTCAGATAGCTGCAGTAGGGATTTAAATGTTCTCATGAATCTTCAGTTCCATCCTGTCACCTTCATTCTTTCTTATTACAGACTGGCTCTAACAAGTAGTGGAAAACCTAGCAAGCATAATGAACAAAGATTCTTTCTTGCATCTGGTAGCTTTTACCTTCAGAAGAAGACTGATTCTCACTTTCAGTGTGAAAAACCCTGCTTATACCCTGTACCGTGGCATGACCAGTATTGACTGGGCTTCATTCTTCAAAGAAAACTCCTCAGGAGCTGTATTGTTGTAAGTGGGGGAGAAACAGTAGCCAGAGGGTGGTGTGAGTGTTGAGTGATTTTCCTGAATGGAATGGGTGCCAAGTATCAGCATCTTTGAGTGTCGGTAATGTGTACAGATTGCCAGTATTGTGGTAGTTCAGAGCAGGAGAGGTTGGGGAATTCAGATGAGGAAACTAATCTCTCTGCTCAGTTACTCTGCTAGGAAAACGGATATAACCACAAGGCATCATATAGTAGATGATTTTTAGATCAAACCATCACATGGGGCAGAATGGTCTTTAGGAGATGCCACTGAGGAGGTGGAATTTGGGCTCTGCCAGGAGGCATGGTGTTCCCTGGAGGGAAGAGTGATAAAAGAGCTCTAGAATGGAGGTGGGAGGACAGTGCAGGTTGAGGAAATAGCTCGAATGGGGAGAATGCAAGGCATTCACCATGTGAATTCCAGTCAGGGATTATGACTTGAAAATTTCAGTGTAGGCAGGAATTTTTGACAAATTTGTTTTTCCTAGCTTCCCACCTGTCAGTGCCTACTATTGTGCCAAGTGCTAGAGTAGAGAACCGTGCCAAGTGCTAGAGTAGAGAACTGTGAAGATTACTTAAATGTCCCAATATCCTCAAGTACTTCTCAAATCTAGTGGAGAAAATAGATATGAAAATGACTGACTATATTGTTGTTGTTCAGTAGCTAAGTTGTGTCCAGCTCTCTGCAACCCCATGGACTGCAGCATGCTAGGCTTCCTGTCCTTCCCTATCTCCAGTATTTTGCTCAAGCTCATGTTCATTGAGTTGGTGATGCCATCCAACCAACCATCTCATCCTCTGTTGCCCCCTTCTCCTCTTGCCCTCAAGTCTTTCCTAGCATCAGAGTCTTTTCCAGTGAGTTAGCTCTTCTCATCAGGTGGCCAAAGTATTGGAGATTCAGCATCAGTCCTTCCGTTGAATATTCAGTATTGATTTCCTTTAGGATTGAATAGTTTGATCTCCTTGCTGTCCAGGGGACTCCCAGGAGTATTCTCTAGCACCACAATTTGAAAGCATCAATTCTTCAGTGCTCAGCCTTCTTTATGGTCTGCTCTCACATCTGTACATGACTACCTGAAAAACCATAGCTTTGACTATACAGATCTTTGTTGGCAAAGTGATGTCTCTGATGTTTAATACACCATCTCTGACTCTGTGACCCCATGACTGTAGCCCACCAGACTCCTCTGTCCATGAGGATTCTCCAAGCAAGAATACTGGAGTGGGTTGCCATGCCCTCCTTGGGATCTTCCTCACCCAGGGATTGAACCCAGGTCTCCCACACTGAAGGTGGATTCTTTTATCATTTGAGCCACCAGGGAAACTCAAAAATACTGGAGTGGGTAGCCTATCCCTTCTCCAGGGGAACTTCCCGACCCAGGAATGAAACCAGGATCTTCAGCATTGTAGGCAGATTGTTGACCAGCTGAACTACCAGGGAAGCCTAACCTTTGTCGGCACAGTGATGTCTCTGATTTTTAATTCACTGTCAAGTTTTGTTATAGCTTTTCTTCCAAAGAGCAAGCGTCTTTTTGATTTCATGACTGCAGTCACCATCCACAGTGCTTTTGAAGTCCAAGAAAAGAAAGTCTGTCACTGTTTCCATTGTTTCCCTAATTGCCATGAAGTGATGGGACCAGACGGCACAACCTTCATTTTTGTAATGTTGAGTTTCAGGCCAGCTTTTGCACTCTCCTCTTTGACTCTCATCAGGAGACTCTTTAGTGCCTCTTCACTTTCTGCCATTTTATCTTCATATCTGAGGTTGTTGATATTTCTCTTGACAATGTTGATTCCAGCTTGTGCTTCACGTAGCCCAGCATTTTGCATGATGTATTCTGCATAGAAGTTAAATAATCTGGGTGATAATATATAGCCTTGATGTACTCCTTTCCCAATTTGAAATCACCCCATTTTTCCATGTCTGGTTCTAAGTGATGCTTCTTGACCTGCATACAGATTGGTCAGGAGGCAGGTAAGGTGGTCTGGTATTCCCATCTCTTGAGAATTTTCTACAGTTTGTTGTGATCCACACAGTCAAAGGCTTTAGCATAGTCAGCGAAGCAGAAGTACGTGTTTTTTTAGAATTCCTTTGCTATCTCTGTGATGTAACGAATGTTGCCAATTTGATCTCTGGTTCCTCTGCCTTTTCTAAATCTAGTTTGTACATCTGAAAGTTCTTGGTTCATGTACTGTTGAAGCCTAGATTGAAGGATTTTTTTAGCATTAGCCTTGTTAGCATGTGAAATGAGTACAATCATATGGTAGTGTAAACTTTCTTTGTCATTTCCCTTCTTTGGGCTTGAAATGAAAACTGACCTTTTCTAGTCCTGTGGTCATTGCTGAATTTTCCAAATTTGCTGACATATTGAGTGCAGCACTTTAGCAAAAGCATCTTTTAGGATTTTTAAATAGTTCAGTTGGAATTCCATTACCTCCACTAGCTTTGTCTGTGGTCCTGAGGCCTGCTTGACTTCACATTCTGCAATGTCTGGCTCTAGATGAGTGACCACACCATCGTGTCTAACTATATTATAATAAGACAAAATATCAAAAAAATCATATAAGAAATAAGCTGGCACATGATAGAAGAAGATTAATTATGACCAGAGGTTCAAGGCGATGGCACTTGTGATAGGCATATGATGAATGGCATGAATTTCTGAAGACAGTAAGGACAGTTCAAGTGAAAGGAAGAGCATGATCAAAATGATAGAGGTTGAAAGTATGCATTTGATGTGTGTAGGAAGTGACAGATGGTCTTGTGAAGAGTGTCATATCAATAGTTTGGATTTTATTCTATTAGCAATGGGACCATGTTAGTTTTTTGAGATGCAGTTCAGGCATAGATGTTTGGGGAAGTGTTACTATAGATAAAGGAAATAGAAGAGCAGGAATTACTACAGGACATGATAAGGAAGGATATTGACAGTGGGAAGGAAAAGATTAGATTGGGATTGTCCAGGCTTTTTCACCAATTGGATATGAGATAAACAGAGGACTAAGAGCTACTGATGAGAAGTTTCCACTAGGTTGAACAATGTGTACTTTTTTTTAACCTTAAAGATACAGCAATATATAATTTTAGTTAATAATTTGGGAGAGTGGATTGATGTGTAACATAAGTCAAGATGAGAACCAGGGAGAAGGAGGAGAAAGGATGTGGGAAGTATTATGGTGAGATCATTTTTGATGTGTTGAATTTGACTTATCAGTTGAGATATCCAGGTTGAAAAGGTCCAGCAGTTGGAAATGCAGGTTGTCAGTTGTGGTTGGCTGTAGAGTTAGGAATGATTTCTGTTGAAAAATACTGTATAACACCAGGTGAACCTAATGATTCTGTGCCTTAGATCATATACACTCCTCATATTTTGGAGATGCTAAAGAAAATCCTTTTGAATATTATACCTGTTGTTGAGTGCATTATATTGGGAATTAGGCAGAATGAAATTATTTAAAATGTAGAGTTTTATATTAATATTAAAATTGATGTTAAAAAAGGGACATTTAAATTTTCATAGTCACTGTGTTTATAAATAAGTATGGAATTGTTTTTCAGCTCTTATTAATCTAGAAGGGGCAAAAGCTGTCTTTTTAATAAATGTTGTGTTTTTAAAGAAGTAGCTATCTTCTCTGGTTTTCAGAGAATGTCTCAATCTGAAATTATTAGAGTACGGTTTGTCACCTGTTTGAATGCTGATTTGAGAGAAGGTTAAACAGCTGTTGGTGTTATTATGTTTTATGAACTTAAACAAGAAAGAGCAGTTTTAGAACAATAGTCTTTTTTTCCATTGTTTTTATCTAATAGTAATCAAGCAAATTAAATACTTCCTTGCAATTACGGGTATTTGTCTTGCTTAAGAATCAACATTGATATGAAATTGAATATACTTCAGGTAAAAATAAAATTTAATATACCAGGTAAAAATAATTAAAAAAAAATGAATATACAGGCTGATCCTTTGGTTTCTATTAGTGAAAGTTCAAAAATTTAGTCAAATTTTTCTGTGACTTCTTAGGTAATTTGTTACACAATCTATTTATAATTTTATTAACTTTTTAGAAAACATGCAAGACACATGTTCAAATCTATCAAAGTAGGAAATAGAGGAAATGGAAAACTAGAGAATAGTTTGCATGTTGTAACTCCAGTGATGTTGGAGATGCAGATTGCAAGTTGGCAGAAGTGTTATGGCTAGAGAAATAGGAAGGAATCAGTTTTGCTTTTGAAGTTTTGAGTCTAAACACTTGGAAAGATTCTGTTGCCATTAACAGTATAGAGGAGTAAAGCAGAAGGGGTGTGTGGATGTATGTGTTTGCTTAAGCATATCTGCTGACCTATAGTCACCTTAGGGCTTCCCAGGTGATGCAGTGGTAAAGAATCCATCTGCCAGTGCAGGAGACACAAGAGACATGAGTTTGATCCTTGGGTCAGGAAGATCCCCTAGAGTAGAAAATGGCAACGCACTCTAGGGTTGCCTGGAAAATTGCCTGGAAAATTCCATAGACAGAGGAGCCTGGTGGGCTATAGTCAAGAGGGTTGCAAAGACTTGAACATGATTGAGTGCATGCATGCGCGCCCATACACGCAGAGTCACCTTAAGTTGAAACTTCTTAGAAGGTACTTGGTAACATAGAAAGTCAGCCTTAGAAGAATTTGGGAATCATCATCACAGAAGTTATACTTTGAGCTGAAGAGATACAGATATTTCCATGAGTGAGAATAGAGAAATAGAAATTTCTGAGGAAATAAAGACCAAAAAACCCCATAGAAAATAAAAATGTAGGATGACCTTTGGCTCAGTTGCATTATCTTTTCATCTCCTTAAAATGTTAAATAGGAAACATTTTGAAAAAGCATAGGGAGGAAAACTGTCTAAAACAGTACCTAAACATGGTAGGTGCTTAAATATTTGTTGAATGAATAAAGGTAATTTGTTTGGGATATAAGGGATGTATGTGCTGTTCTGAGTTGTTCAGTCGTGTCCGACTCTTTGTGACCTTATGGACGATAGCCCTCCAGGCTCCTCTGTCCATGGGGATTCCCCAGGCAGGAATACTGAAGTGGGTTGCCATACCCTCCTCCAGGGGATCTTCCCACAGTGATCGAACCCAGGTCTCCCACATTGCAAGCGGATTCTTTACATTCTGAGCCACCAGGGAAGCCCAAAAATACTGGAGTAAGTAGCCTGTCCCTTCTCCAGGGGATCTTCCTGACCCAGGAATCCAACCAGGGTCTCCTGATTGCAGGGGGATTCTTTACCAGTTGAACTACCAGGAAGCCCTGTAGGGGACATATAGGAGAGAGTAATGGACTCGCAGTGGAGAACTTTGAGTGACGTATTCAGATATCCCCAGCCCAGGAGATTATTGCTGACAGCAGATGAGTGGATAGATCTGAGAATATTTTGAACTTTTAAAATGTTCTTTGAGATCCTCTTTGAGGTACCGAGAAAGTTCAACAAGTGAGGTCTTAAGTCTAGTCTAATTCAGGAGGTTATATTCTTTGCTTATTATCTCTGATAAGAGTTAGACTCGTAAAGTATATTTTTAAAGTTTAAAATATTTTCATGTTCCCATATCTGTATATAAGCTTTTTTGGCCTTTGCTTGCCTTTACATTTCTCTCTGCCTGTGACGTTTTCTCCCATTCTCAGTCCTTTGCTTTCTCTGAATTAGTTGCTCCTTACCTTGTAGATTTCCATTTAGCCATCAATTTTTTTAGAAGGTGCACACTAAAATGCTGAAACTGAAGTTTTCCATTTGCCCCCACATTCGAGTACTTGCTGTATCAGATTACCATTGCCTGTTTTGTCTGTATTCTCCTCGAGATCAGAAACCGTAAAGTTACACATAGTGGTGTTCTGTGGTGTTAACTTGTTTTTCTACCATGTAGCACAATGCTTGGTGCATAGTTTGTTGGCCATGGACTAAAGACCATGCCAGACTAAAGTTTGCTAAACTTCAGACTCGGTTTTTTAAAGATGTATCTTAAAAATACAGGTTAAGAAATGTTGTAATTACAGTAGGTAGCCACTGAATCACCATACCATCCAGAGTTTTAGATCGAACATTGTGAAATTTTTTTAAAGTATTTTTAAGAAGAAAAACTGCCCTTCAAGATAGTTTACAGCTGTGTTACAGTAATGCATTCATTGGACCAGATGGTCACTAATCTCATTTGTTGCCCCTGTTTCGTCTTAGTTACTGGCATGAACTATAATTGTTGAAGTTCTAAGGAAAACTAAACTGTAAAAAATGGTAGTTTTCTGATAAATGAAATTCCACAGATATAATAGCTGGAAGATGTGAGGTAGGAACTGTTAGTCTCCTGCCAGTAAGTATTATGCTTTTCTTTTTTCTTTTTTTTTTTTGGTTACCTTAAAAAAATTTCTTTAACGTGTTTTGATTAGTGTACAGCATTTTGGAGATGATGTGGCTCTCTCTACCTTTCATTATCTGTTTTTTGAGGTGAAAGGAGTTAGGTTAGTGAGCACGAGACTATCTTGGTTGAGTGTACATCACTGTAAATTTTTGATTGCATAAGCATCATGTTATTTGGTCCTACCTTTAGTAGGATCGGAGAAGGCAATGGCACCCCACTCCAGTACTCTTGCTTGGAAAATCCCATGGACAGAGGAGCCTGGTAGGCTGCAGTCCATGGGGTCTCGAAGAGTCGGGCATGACTGAGCGACTTCACTTTCTTTCACTTTAGGAGGATCAGTCTGTCAGTAACTGAATTTGTGAGTATATAATAGTGCTGTTTCCTTAAAAATACTTCTCCAGAATTTAAACCTCTAGGTCCAAAACCCTGTTAATATGTCACCTGTGGCAAAAGGAAATAGAATTTCTGGTCTTTTCATGAGCTAATTTAATATGAGATATACAACTAGCTGCATAGACACACACACATCCTGCTTACTTGCCTGAACGTATAAGTATACTCAAGAGGTCGAACGTACACATGAATATTAATTTTACTGTAGTTGGTCTAAGGATACTACACCTCTTAGACTTAGTCTAGTGATTGTTCAAGTGAATTACTAGTGACCAGATTTTAGTCTGTCTGCATAGTGATATGGGGAAAAAAAAGACTGAATAAAATCATTTACTGTAAGTATCTTTACTTTCCCCTTTAAAAAGTCCATTTATTTTTGTTAACCACCAGCTTACACTGTACAACTGTAGGAAATGTGTTTGTTAAGAGGAAATGGAAGTTGCAGGAGGTTTATAGTAGTTTTAGCATATGTTTTTAGTTTGTCTTACCAGTCTGAAATAACCAATTTAATTTCAGAAAGGACAGCATGTGTGAGAAAATCTGATTAACACATCTTTGAGAGTTACAGAAAAACTTCAGTTCATGATATGACCAGGCACACAGTGTTCCAGGTGATTGAGGTGACAAGAAATGTTTTGGCAGTTAGATTTCTGCATATGCTTCTCCCTGAGAACTTTGGTGCCTGTCAGCGGCATAACTAGGAGGTATAATAGCGTAGTGGAAAGTAAAAGTGACCTGCTCGGAGCTTCAGTGTAGTTTCCTTTTAGACGAAGGATGTTTGTTGATAGTGCTATTTTAATTGTTTTCTACTGTAGTAGACAGTTTCCATTTAGTATTGCCAGGTTAAATAGTTCGAGTTAAGTGTCTGTCTATAATCACACCAGGTTACTTTCTTATTGTACGGATTTCTTTATTATTCTACATGATTAGCCTCTCCAAAATCCCTTAAACATACTGCACCAGTGTAAAACATGCATTTATAAAAACATTTATGTGATTCTAGATTTAGAACTAAGATGATCCTCTCGCGTGCCCAACTTGTCTTTTCTGGTTAACTTATTTAATATGTTTCATCTCGGATGTTTTATGTTAGATACAGTGATTATGTAGTGTCTACTATGTCTGCTTGTAAGATTTCTTAGCAAAAAATGGCAAAACTAGCTGAGAAAAATATATTTACTTATTAAATTTCCTGCTGTTTCTTTTTCATATCTTCCTTAAAAGAGAGACAGAAGATGAGAGAGGTATAACTTACTTTTAACTAGGAGAACATTAGATATTTTACTATTAAAGTATTAGGCAAATTTAAGTCACAGTATCTCAAATGCATATTGTCCTTACTATCCCTCCAAAAAATATATTTCCATGTTGGGGCTGAATGAGGCTATTTGAGGGCTTCTAGAAGTCTAGAATTGCCAAGAGGAATGAGAGTATTCCAGTGTCATTTAATATGTGTGATCTGTAAAGTTCAAAGAGATGTTTTGAGAAAAGAAATTTCCTCTTAAAATCAGTATTTTAGTAGAGACAAAGATTGGTATTTCCTGTCCTCTTCTCAAAATTAGATGGAAAGTAAACAAGACTGGAAGATAGGAAGATAACTGAGGCTTAGGTGATCCACAAATTAAGCAGTCAGTTAGTATGAAATTTGAGATTTTCACTGATGTTGATTTAGTCTCGTAGTTTGTGTACACTGTTTAAGTGTATCAAATTTTGTATGTATTTATTTATAATAATACTATACAACCTTCTGTGAAGTTAGTTATTATGTGCCTATACAGCCTGTGGTAGTGCTTTTTCATTTTTGTGTATTTCTCTGAAGGAGTTTAGGACAAATCTTTAATATATTTTGAGGCTGAGATAAAGCTGATTTCCCCCCTTTATACAAGTGATGGTAATGAGGTACAAAGTGTAGAGACTTGACCATGATTGTGGAGGTTTCTGGTAAGTCCTAGTCTCACCAGTCCATTTACTCTCTTTTGAAGATATTTAAAGGTGCCATTGCAACCATCTTATCTGTGCAGATGCAGTTAAAATATTCTTGTTAGTATGATTCATCTTGATAATTTGAAGTGAACATAGATCAAGAAATTCTAAGTTTTCTGGGTAAGACCATTCAGGTTTTTTCCTTGAACCTCAGAGACTTGTAGCAGTGTAATGTTTGAACTCTTTTGAGAATCACATTCAACTCCATATATGCTCATATGCCTGTAATTTTGTTATAGTCGTAATCAAGAATTGACATGTTTTATCTAATGTGTTCAAAAGTTAAGGGATTTTTGCATAAAGGGAAACAAAAGTTGTTTATTTAGTTTTAAGTCTCTGTCTTGAACTGAATACCTATTTGAATGCCAGAATCTTACAGAAAGTACTTAGATGTAAAATCTGAAACTTAACAGATATAAGTCTTTAGTTAGGGGGTTATTATAACATAGGATTGTGTAATGCCTCATGAACCTCCATGTATCATTTTACAGTGAGCTCACAAAATGAGATTTAAAAAATCTTGTAATTTTGACGGTTTCCTTAAAACACAACAGAAATTTAACAAATATCAAGTACATAAAAATACTTTGTTTAAACTGTCCTTAATTTTGTCTTTATTGAACATATAAATCTGCTCTCTGTGTTAACTCCTCTACTTTAGGTAATAAGGAATGTACCTGTTTGACATTCCAAAGCTGAACCATGTATTTCACAGCTAAATAAATGTTGAGACTGGAATTTCAAAATTTTGTTCTGATCATCTGTAATTGAATTTTAGCTTTTCAAAGGGCTTTAAATGATCATTGGTCCAAGCTTTTCCTATTAGACTTTAAAAAACACAGATCTTAATAGTTAAATTTACTTGTCAGTAGCCTCAAAGAATGGTTGAAATGAAGACTAGGATTTTAGAGGAATGCAGTGTTTATTTGTTGTTCTGCTTCTTCCTCTAATACTAATGGTTTACAATTGTTTTTTTCCTGTTACAGTGAAGCTCCATGACTGTTTTTTCATTATTTTATTTGTCAAATAGGTTGGGTTTTAGAAGAAAATTAAAAATAATTCTTGTGAGAAGTTTTAAGTGTTTTTTTTTTTTTTTTTTCAATGAACTAAGAAGTCAAGAATCGTAAACTTTCACTACATCAAGCTTACAGAAACAGTCATAGTGCTATAATAGTTTTGACTGTCAATTTATGGCTGCTGCTGCTAAGTCACTTCAGTTGTGTCCGACTCTGTGTGACCCCATAGACGGCAGCCCACCGGGCTCCCCGTCCCTGGGATTCTCCAGGCAAGAACACTGGAGTGGGCTAGATAATGTCAATGTATTGTTAATGTAAATGTTTATTGTTTTCCTCTCAATGTTTCAAGTTAAGACTATAAGTATCAAGGATAAATCTGGATGACTAGTATAGTGAAAGTGTAAAAATATTTTATACAATTACTTTGTAGATTTGTTACTATGCTCATATGAAAATTCCAGTTTGTTTATATCAATCCATGTGGCTTTTATAGGCATAGATTGGTAGTGTGGATGATGCTAGGGTTGTAGCCAGTCATTTAAGCAGATTATCTAGTAGTATGGTAGGTAGAAGATAGTTAAATTGAGAGCAGGAAAATAGACAAAGTCATTATTTATTTTCGACCTGTTTGTTATATTTGAAGAGTTCAAATGTGTGGTTATGGAGTGGATCATCTTAAGACAGAAAGAACCAGTTTCATATTGAAATAGAAAATGAGAGTAGTAGCCTTTAGACAGTATCATTTCCATTTGTCTGTCTTACTCTTATTTTTCTAATTAGGCATTTGATTGTAAGAAGTGTTTGTATCTTGAACAGATAGACAGTTCTAGGGGTTTGGGAGATGGGCTGAAATAGAAGAGGTGAATATGTGAGGTGTTTAGTTAAGCCTGAGCTTATACAACAGATTAAAAAATGAGTAAATGAGTTCATTATTTTTGAGAGACTAGGAAATTAAAAATAATTGAGTTAAAATTGGAATGAATGTTTCAGAATAAAATGTAAATGTTTGTTACATGTAGGTATGCAAAGTCTGTCGTAGTATGTTTTTCAATTACCAACAGTAATTTTATGGTTTCTGTTTTTATTCTAATGTTTTAACTTTTCTTTCTTAGGTGGTATCATGGAAAACTTGATAGAACTATAGCAGAAGAACGCCTCAGGCAAGCAGGGAAGTCTGGCAGTTATCTTATAAGAGAGAGTGATCGGAGGCCAGGGTCCTTTGTACTTTCCTTTCTTAGCCAGACGAACGTTGTCAACCATTTTAGGTAAGTCTTTATTCCTATTATGAGGCTACCTCCTATAGCTGTTTTGCTGTAGTATTCATAAGTATACCTGCTTTAGTGACATTTAAATAATGGATAAAGAAATGTGTTTTCAACTAAATGATTTAATAAGTGTTTTAGAATAGATATTATTAATGCTTATATTTTTGTTCACAAACAGTATTATTGGACTTTTTGTGCTGATCCTAAATATAGTTACTAAAGTACAAAGAATTACAAAGAAACTTTGGTAAAGCAGAAATAATGGCAATGTATACTTTCAGATCACTGGGTAATAGAAAATGCAGAAACTGTATTTTAAAAGTGCCCTTTACTTCATTTTACCTTCTCTGTTCTGAAACTCTTTGTAGACATTCATTCAGTTAAACAGGTATCTGGATTTTCAAGTACAGCTATAAAAGTCTGTATCAATATATTTACATATAGTATTGTCTTTGATTTCATTTTTATGGGAGATGTTGAAAAAAAATTATCTGTAAAGTTAAATGATAAAAGTGTTTGTATACCCTTAATTTTTAGATTTTAAAATATGCTTTAAAAGTACCATCGTCACACATGTGGAATGTGAAATTATTATACTCTAAATATTTCAAGAGCTCTGTAAGCTACTTTTAGCCTAAGAAAATTATTAAAATTGCTCTTTTGTCTTAAATATGGAAAGTAAGGAGAGGTATCTGAGGA
Source organism: Nanger dama (assembly GCA_917880005.1). Classification (NCBI taxonomy): domain Eukaryota; kingdom Metazoa; phylum Chordata; class Mammalia; order Artiodactyla; family Bovidae; genus Nanger; species Nanger dama. The sequence goes on along the minus strand of CAKJTW010000008.1, from coordinate 18,763,740 downwards.
TGGATTTATAAATATTTTAATGAATTAAGTAATTGAGGTTTATAAGTCAGATATGTATTTCATTTCAAATGTATGCATATATCTTTTCAAAAGAAATAGCATAAGTAACTTGCATATGGTGAAGGTATTAATAAGTGGTATTTTAATACAGGGATGCAGGTAAAGGAAAAGTATGAGAATTACAGATTTCTAATTTCTATGGAACTTGGTCTTAAAAATTGACTATAAAGGTTTTTCTTATATTGTATTTTTTTTTCTTGTACAAATAGGATTATTGCTATGTGTGGAGATTACTACATTGGTGGGAAGACGTTTTTCTTCTCTGTCAGATCTAATAGGTTATTACAGTCATGTTTCCTGTTTGCTTAAAGGAGAAAAACTGCTTTATCCAGTTGCACCGCCAGAGGCAAGTAAAATGTCTTTCAAAGTTTTATTATTTCACTTTACTAATAGGATTAGCTGTTGTTCAGTTTCTCTTGATGTTTATTATATAATTAAAGATTTAATTCTGGTTGTAGTGTCAGAGCAAAATTGGCAACTTCTTTTAAAAAAGAGTGATTTTACTTTGTGTTTACTAGATTTTTTATCATACGGTATGATGATACCCTAACAAACATTTCTTAGTAAATGAGGAGTAATTACTGATATCATAGTACTAATGCTGAAGTTGCTCTAATCTGAAATGTCTTGTGCATTATTGGAGAAAGGTTACTTTATATGTTCTGCAGTTTATTTAAAATTAAGTGATAACTCATAATACCTGGTTAAAAACATATTGGTTATACTGTTAAAAGAATTTTTATAAAAACAAAAACACAACAAGATGAGCATTTCTAGGATTTGTGTTTTTAGACCCCCAGTAAAAATTAGTTTGATCCTAGGATTCTATAATGTGGATTTTTGTTGACTTTTTATGTGGACATACCCAATTTGACTTTGACATAGAAAAGTTTTCTTCTGTAAATCATTTTTTTTATGGTTTCTAGCCAGTAGAAGATAGAAGGCGTGTCCGAGCCATTCTCCCTTACACAAAAGTACCAGACACTGACGAAATAAGGTATTTTATAATATATTTTCATTTATAGGCATTTGAAACAGACTTTGAAAATTTGTAGCTCTTGGACTGGGAAGGTTTTGGAAACTGAGGAAATAGCATCCGGCAAAGCATGTCTTTAATGTTATGTCCATTATTCCTGTCTCCCTGTGTTGGCTTATCTGTTCAGACTGGATTTGGATCAGAGAAGCCACAGTGAAGATGACAGGAGAAATAGCTTAGCTTTCATTAGACTATCTTACAAAGTAAGGAGAGGGCTGTTATATTCAGTGCTGTATTTTAATTTGTATTACATGACATTTATGCCTCATCTGTAATTGTTACTCAAGTGATTTAATTTTTATTTTACATTATGAGTGAATAATTTTATAGTTATTAATGGTATAAAACTATAGAACATAGTAAATTTTGTTTATTATTTTATTCAGTTTATTTTTATGTCTGTATAATTTGATTTATTATATGAGTAGATAATTATCAAATTTACTATAATTTGATAATCAATTATCAAATTATCTGTATTTTTCTGTAAGCTACCAGCTTTCTGGTTTGTTTCTTACTCATAAAATGTGAAGGCTACTTTGAATAATTACTGGCCCCGAGTTAAAGCTTCTCATAGAAATCAACAGCAGCATTTAAAATGTAGTGATAACTTTTGGAAGGTACTAAAAGCCAAAGACAGTAAAACTGTTGGTGCCTTAGCACGAATCAAGACAGTGGAACAAATACATAGTGTTTTTCACTGCCCCACACTTGCAGTTAAACAAAATCGCTGGTTTCACTTATGACTGTTCTTGGTGAGATACGAAAGCATATTTATTTTGTAAATCTCAACCTACGGATATATATCTTTTTAATGTCTTTGTGATGAGATAGGACATATTTACAAAGCGCCTCTACTGTGTACCAGAGTTCAATGTTTTGAGGAAAAGAGGTACATTGAGAGCTGAACTAGCTACCTTTTTTGTGCACACCATTTTCACTTGAGAGAATAACTGACAGGCAAATTATGGTTATTCAGACTTGAGTATCTGACCTTTTTGAAGAGAAATAACTGACAGTATTTGTTGCCAATGACAATTTGAGCTTTCAGGGAAAAATTAGAATTTTGGATACCCTATATTTGCCATCAGGAGTTTGACAGCTTCTTAGATACTTCATGACTTTTCTGACAAGGTTGGTGGTGATTCTTGAATAGAATGTGATGTTTTGATACTGTATAACATATTTATATCTGGATGGATCTGCATAGCTCAGTGAAACAGTATTTTCTAAGTGATCAATGCGTGAGGTTACCAAATTATGGCTGGGCAAAAGATCTACTCAAAGGGTAAAACAGACCAGTAGATACTATGGTACAGAAAGTTCATAGATGCGTAGTTAAGATTCCACATTATAATCAACCTCCAAAAAAGTACTACTGTCAAGTTTTAGGTTTAATGTCATAGAATATCTATAGTTATCTGAAAGGCAATTAATATACTCATTCCTTTCACGGCTACATATTTGTATAAAGCCAGATTTTCCTCATATACTTTAAGCAAAAAAACTATATAGCAACAGATTGAATACAGAAACAGATAGGAGAATCCAGTAGTTTTCAGTTAAGCCAGACGTGTACAAAAATGCAAGACAATAATATTCTTACTAAACTTGTGAAAATTATAATTACTTTTTGTATTATCATGATAATGGGGTATGTTAATATTTTAAAGGAGTTAATATTTTTAAATATTTACATTTTAGACTCAATATGGTAAATATCAATAGATATATAATTCATGTAAATGAATAAACAAGACCTTTTAGGGTATTAGTTTTTAAAAGTGTAAATGGGTCCTGAGAGACCTTCCAAAAGTTGAATACTTCTGATCTAGGAAGGTGAAAATTTAAACATGCATTAGAATGACATAAGTGTGTATGAAGTTGTGAGTCTTTTTAAGTTTGTATGTACCTGAGAGGGCTTCCTTGGTGGCTGTGAAGACAGTGAAGAGTCTGCTTGCAGTGCAGAGATCTGAAAAATGCCAGGAACAGAGGAGCCTGGTGGGCTACAGTCCATAGGGTTGCAAAGAGTCGGATATGACTAAGCAACTAACACACACAAATAACTGAGAAGTTTTTTTTTTTTTTTTTAAGGAAAAATATCTGAAGATAAATAAAATTTAATAAAACACTTTATTCTGTTTTGAAGAAAAATGCAAAATAATACATAATGAATTTTAGGATTATGTTATCTTACTAGGTGCTAGTAAGCTTTTTATTTTCATTGTTTTTTAATCATAAAAAGTTGGTAATATAACAGCAATAAAAGAAGTAAACAGCTTAAAAACCTCTAATGACTGCATTTGACCAAAAATGAAACATAACGTTTCTTATTTCTCTTTTACTTCTTGTCCATATGCACTCCCTTTTACTTACTCATGATTATTTTCTTAATGTATCTATTTGGTTCTTGAAAAGAACAATTTATTTGGCTAAGTGGTTATGTCTGCCACCTTTCAGCTAGTAAAATACTGGTCACTGTTAATACCTTTAGAATCAAGGTAGAATGCAGTATTCTGTGCTTATTCAAAAAGAGTGTATTTCAAGCATGATACTACTCCAAGTAACCATGAAGCTTCAGATAGTCTAGAGAAAAACAAAGTTTTCAAAGACACGAGAAGAGATTTACTTACTATAACTTTGGTTTGTATATTAAGTTTGAATATTTGGTTTGAATATTAAGACTAAAAGGAAAATTTGATTACATAATTATATATGACAGATAAGGATATAGATACAGGGTTAGTGGTAGCATCCAGTCAATCTTAAAATCTTAATCACTCAAAAGCATTTGTTCAAGCCTAAAAGAAAAGTTCAAGGACTTATTAATGGGCTTTATATTGATGAAATACATTAACAATTTTTAGTTCTGTGATTGGTTAAAGATTGAGAACATCTAGACAACAATGAAAGTAAAATATATTGTGTGTGTGTGTGTGTATATATATATATATCCCTCCACTAGGATATTGATGACAGAAAAAACATGCATGCATTTTCATACCACTTGGTTCCACTTTTGGAGAAAGAGTGCTGTACTTGTTGGACCATGGATAGCTGAGTGAATTAAACTCTTTTTTTTTTCAATGAGAGAAATGTTAGTTTCATAAGCATCTGTGTGATAAGGCTAATTATACTTATTTAAAATCAACTTTTCATAAAGTAACCTGTGTATGTGGAATGAGTTCATATTCATAATTTTAGTATAACCTACTTTTGAAAGAGTAATAACATTGAAACTTAAAATTTAAAGTTCAGTTTTCTTGTAGTTACACCCCCAAAGCTGTAATATATGTATAATTACTGTCCACATAAATTCCAGTTTTAGTCTAACAATCTAGTGATATAGATAGTACAGTTACCATTATTAAACCCATTTTACACATGATGAAATTAAGATTCAGGTTTACAAACATCTTCAAAGTTTTACGTGTAAATGATGACAGAAACAGAACAAAAATCTAGGGTATTTGACTTTAACCCCTTGCATTTTTATAGTATTATCTCTGTGATGTGGTGTATGATCACATAAATTTCCATGTTTCAAAATTTCATTTCATTTTGATAACTTCATAATTACTATTTTCAGTTTCTTAAAAGGAGATATGTTCATTGTTCATAACGAATTAGAAGATGGATGGATGTGGGTTACAAATCTAAGAACAGATGAACAAGGTCTTATTGTTGAAGACTTAGTAGAAGAGGTGGTAAGTTTTATTTTTCTTCTCCTTCTTAAAACTTTAAATACTACTTAAATTTGAAACTTGCCCATAATCAGGAAATCAGCTATAGATATATTTCTTTTATGAAAAACCTTAATTCATAAGTGCAAGTAATTTTTCATAAAAATGCATTTACTATTGGTAAATGCTATTTATTTGTAAAGAGCACATCCAAGTTAACCACATCATTCTGTAGCTGCCAATTTTCAGAAAGTTTTAATGAGTTTCTAAGAATTAAAAATTTTAATGTTTGTACTTGTTTGTATCCCTTTTTAAAAATCTTCGTGGTCTTCCTCTTAAATGATGTTATGTCAGACTGACTGTGGAATCTCAAATGGTTGCACATGTTTGCTTTCAAATTCTTTATCTCCCAAATATATGTATAATTTTCTAGTAACCTTGGAGAAATTTAGTTACATTACATGTATATTATCACATGGTTTTATATTTTGAATATTTGACTTGTTTTCAGTGTCATCACAAAGTACATTATCAGCAGTCTTAGACACAGTATAAATAATTCTATGTATGCATTTTTAGATACAGATCAGCATTCAAGCAGCATTTGCACTTCAAATACAGTATTAAGTATCACCGAAACATATTAAACATTATAGTTTAGGAATTTACTCATTTGGATTTGTCCAGCAGGATGGAATGGTTTTCTGTTATTCTTTCCACAACCTTCAGAGTGACTATTTTTAAATTATGCCTTGAACCTGGTAATATGCTGAAACCTGTGCTCTGATTATTGTTCCAGGAGGACGGCAGTGGAGAATATTTTTCTTGGTATTAATTCTCTTGTCTGCCTATTCTGGCAGCCAGATCTTGCTATGTAGAAGTAAAACATACTGAGGAAAAGTGGGAAGAGTTGAGGAAATGGTATGATATGTTCCATACTCATAGTCCCATCGTTCCTTAGGTAGAAGAGTTGGGATTAGAACTAAGGCCTAGATTAGAATTCTATATTCTACAGCAGAAGAGGTATTTATTCTCTGGGCAAGGCATGTTCAAAATGAAGAATCTTACTGTCTAGGTTAGTTTTACTAAAAAGTTTCTTCGTAGTATGTTGAATTTTCTTCCTGCTGTAACACACCTACCTTCATTATGCTGATTATTTAAAGGAATTGAAGTATAGTTAAACTTCTCTTTCAAGCTCTTGGGACTCTGGGTCAAATTTAACAAAACAAATTTTAATAAGGATAAGTGAAAATTATCTGAGTACAGAAAAAAAATCCAGTTTGAGATGAGACATGACCTAACATAAAAGGAAAGAAAAAAAAAAGAACAAGTTAACAGCCCAATATGAGTTAATGATGTGATGTGACTGTTAAAAATGAATATGGTCATACTTTGAATTAGTAGTGGAATAATCCCAAATTAAAATTACAGTTTTTCTCCAGTATTTAGGATGATTTTTCATAATGGTCTTTACTGGGACATAGTTAATCCTCAAAGGTTAAAGAGCCATTTGGTGATTATCTAGATTTCAGACATGTGGTTGGTGGTTAGATTTGAGAGATTTTGCACTATGACAGTCTAATTTTAATTACCATTTGCCAAACATATTTGTTCTGTTATGTCTTAATTCTAGAATATAAGCTCTCTGAGGATTTTTGTCTCTGATTTAGTGATATGTCACCATTGCACAGAAGAATGCCTTGCAGTAGAGGCAGTCAGTCAGTGTTTGCTGAATGAATGGTTGTCTCTATGCCTGTTCTTTTCTGTCTTCCTTGACACTCCTACCCTGCTGGACTGATTTGGGAAATCTGATTGTCTCTCAGTTTAGCTCAGATGTTGTCTTTTTTCTTTCAGAGAGATTTTATGCTTTCTGAGACTAAATTGTTCTTCGTGTGTTTCCATAGCACCTTGTTAACTTTGTATCCCATTACACTGTAAAATAAATTTATTCTGTAAAAATCTCATATAGAGATTAACTCCCTCTGGGTAAGAAAATAATGCGTTTTGTTTTTATGTCTTTTTTTTTTTTTTTTTCAGTGTTTTGTAGTATAGAAGGCATTTAGCAAGTGTTTGGTTTTACTTTGGTTATATATTTAAGTGAGGACCAAATTGAGATAACTATTAATAAATCTATGTATACTTAGTCCATTTTCCTATTCCTGCCTTTATTATTCAATAGAAACTTGATTCCACAGTATACTGGCTGGGTATTAGGGCTACAATTCAACAGATACTCAGAGAAAATTACGTGCCCAGCTTTGTGCTAGTGGTTTCGTGGTAGTTGGTATTAACAAAGAATGACTAAGGTCTTAAGATGCTTATAGCCATGATAATGAAATTAATATCACCCAGTATATTATAGCAATATCTAATAGAGTAAGGTAAAGTTCAAGAGATGATGAAAGATGTCTTTTCTATTCTGAGTAAAAGTTCATATTTATGTTTTAGGGATGCGGTGTTATATAGAGTAGGCACTGCGTTTGAGAGATCTTGCCCGCACAGTTTAGGTTTTAACTATTAGCTAGGAAAGTAGTGAGTGAAAGGGCATTCTAAGTAAAAAGAACAAACTACAGTGGTGGGAGACTGTAGATTACCAAAGAGGCAGTTTATGTGCCTCTATATACCATGGTTACGGCATATAGATACCTAAAGAGAAGTGACATAGGAAACGTAGACTTGAGTCATATGATAAAGGATTCTGGTTGTAAAGTGAGGAATTGTAGGGGGTAGAGAAGTGTTAACGGTCTTGTTTTTAAAATTTGTTTATTTTTGTTTTGTTTGGTGTTTCTTAATGCAGGGGCGGAGTTGAAGTTGAAACTGATGACTCCATGTTGGAGGAGTCTGGGGCACAGAGGTAGTTACACTAGTTGGGCTACTGTTACTAGTTTAAGAAAAGGAAGGAAAAGTGCCTGGATTAGAATAATCACAGAGAGAGAGAGGGACTAAGGGGAAGAGTTTTGAAAAGACTTTTCATAAACAGAAACAGCTTTTCCTGTATATATATATAAATAAATGTGAAGGTCAGGGTGTAGATATATTTGAAGATACAATTTTATTAATTTTATCAAAAATATATTAATAGTTCCATAAAATACTGTTTTAATCTTCCCCTTTAGGGCCGGAAGAAGATCCACATGAAGGAAAAATGTAAGTTTGTGTTAATTATTAAAAGGAAAAAATATACTGTACAATTACTAATTGGAAAACTTTGATCTAAAAATGTTTTAGAAAAGTGATGTTTTTGAGCTGATTTAAAATTTATTTTTATTTGACTCAAGAATTGATTTCTGTTTTCTCAAGGACCCAGTGATAATGAAGGTGGCTTATACCTACATACAACTCTTAGATCACCAAACTAACAACTTTTGATTAATAGTAAACAGTACATTAATAACATTATGAATATTATAATTCTCACACTTTGTTTTCTTGTTGATTACTTCATAGTATTTCTTTTTGTTGCCATATCTTTTATGTACTTTATAGTTCAGTTTTGCTTTGTTTTTTAAAGTCAGAGAACTTTCCCCTGAATTACAATTCTGTACCGTATTAAAAGATTCTTCAAGGACTTTGTTTTTATAATTTTTTAAGGCAGATTTTAAGTACCTTATAAGCACTAATTCAAAGGCCAGGTATTACCACACTTATTGCTTGCCACATTCTTCCCTTATTAGTTGCTCTTACAGGTCATCCTTCCTCATGGGGTGTCAGCTGTGCTCTAATTTATTAGTGTCCTTGAAGATCTTTCTAAGTGTCCTTCTCACACCATTTGATATTTATTTGTATATATATTTTCTTTTAAAGACCTTACCTCTTAATCCCAATTCTGTTTTATTCATATTATTTTAACTGACTGTTAATCTTCTAATGTTTTCAGGGGAATACTTTTTCTTACCTTCCTGTCGGCAATTATGGGTGGCATTGAAGACTTGCTTCTCTAGTGTTTGTTTATTCTGTTCTAACCCTTAGAACATGAAAACATTAAGCCAGATACTGTGCTTTCAGTTATCTAATTTAGTGTCCACTCTTATTTAAGTGAAGCATGAGATATTTTCTGAGTTCATTTTCCTTATTGTTCTATGTAGCTGCTAAGGTAGGCTCTATCAGTGAGATTGTACTTTGTTGATTGTACTAGTTTGAGGTTTTCCCACTACCTATGTGAGGAGTTACAAATTCTAATTATTGTTGGAGGATGCATACAGATAATGAAAGCAGATGAACTGAGTCAGGTGTATGTATTCCCATTTTTCTCAAATTAATATTAATCTTATTTTCCCTCTTTGATAGAAATTAAGGTACGTGGAACTGTTTCCCTACTGTAATTTATATTACAGTATTTCCCTACTCTAATTTTTTATATACTGCAAGTGTGATAAATGGAAACTAACATTCTTTGTATTAGGGAAGGCTAGGAAGTCAATGGCTTCCCAGGTGGCTCAGTGGGTAAAGAATCTGCCTGCAATGCAGGAGATGTGGGTTTAATCCCTGGGTCAGAAAGATCCCCTGGAGGAGGAAATGGTAACCCACTCCAGTATTCTTGCCTGGAGAGTCCCATGGACAGAGGAGCCCAGTGGGCTATAGTACATAGGGTCACAAAGAGTCGGACACGACTGAAGCGACTTAGTACAAACGCGCAGGAAGTCAACTAGCAAATGTTTGCCTGCAGTGAGGTGCATGCACTAATTGACAAGTTTAGGAGTCTAGTGTTAACGAAAGCGTCCTGATTTCCAAGATAAGCGAGAAATGTAGACTTGTATCTCTATTAAAATAATGCCATGGATTCTTTTTGAAAAGGGGAAAAAAAGAGGTCGAATACCAGTAAATATCTAAAGCTGTGTCCAGTTTTCTAAGTGTAAACTGTAACTCTCACTGGCATTGGGAAATCTTTTTTCTTTGAATAATTTAATATCATTGTGATTTTTCCATTTTCTGAAACTTCATAATTTTCTACCCATTTGGTATTTAGCATAAGATAAATTTGCATGGTTGGTTTATTTTATGCATTTGTCAGCTCCCTGTAACTTCTGAAGGTGTTGACTGGCAGTAGAGCACCCTCTTTAACATCCCAGAGTGCCCTTTGAGACTAAACAGAAGGGATAACTAGCTGTATTCCTTTGATGTAATGATCACCTCCCAGTTGGTTTTGCTTGACACTTTAGTTTCTTCAAATCCTTTCTTCCAATAGCTAGAACACCTAAAACATGTATCTGATTGTATTACTTTTCACTTAAAATTCTTGTCTGATTTTCTACCTTAGCAGAGTCTGGAAAGTTCTCCTGATCCAGCCCTTGTTTCCTTACAAGTCCCATCTCTTTTCGTTTTTAGTTTTATTTCCACCTCTCCAGCTTGTAGATCTTCAAATGTGTATCACCATTTTCTCTCCTTTGCTCAAGTTACTTCCTAGGCCAGAATTCCCCTCTGTTGTGTTGGTTAATGCCTATTCTTACTTAGGCGGGTAACTCATTTACCACTCTTGCCAGCAAGTCTTCTGTTATTTTCTCCCTTATACACCCTACAGAATTGGTACTCTGTTATTCCAAAAATGCCCTCAGCATGTACCTATCACAGTGCTTTATTATATTTTCTACATTTGTTTTATAGTTATACAATATTTATGTTCCTTTTTCTTACTAAAATGAGGTCTTCCCTAAGGTCACAGACCCATTTTTCTATTATTGGTACAAACCATGTTCTTGAAATAGATTCATTTTACATATAGGTGGTAAATCTCTGAGTGAGGAGACTCTGATCTAATCCTTTCAGAAAGCGGTATTGCTGATTTGTTATATAAACGCCATTTGTTGCCCAACATCCCACCCCACCCCACCTCGCCTTTATATTCCCCTTTTCTCTTTTATTCTAGCTATAGAAGTATAGGATAGGCCTTCAAGGTCACCTAATCAGCTCTCCCCTAGAGTACAGAAATCTTGTTCTGGCATTGTAATAAATGGTCATTTCGGCCATACTTGAATGCAGTATGGAACTTTACTGCCTTTTAGGGCAACCTGGACTATTCCAGATATTGTATACTTGTTTTACGTTATTCATAATTAGCATTGGGAGCCTCAGTAAATCTGAATTAGTGAGTTAATTGTTAGAATAAAATTAAAAAGAGGATTTAAACATTTAACACTTTATTCATGTGAAGAGAGAAAAATCCAATTTCATTTTATACTCTGACCAATAATCATGTGGATAATTTAAAACAGTGGTGAACAGCCTCTAAACTTGTAACATTGGATTTTAGGGTAATTATATGTCTTAATTTCACAGTATTATTTTTAATCATGACTGAAAAGAACAAGTTGGAAAGTAAAATACTATAGTAGACCCTGAGAATATATTGTCAGCTTGGTATTAACATACATGTGTTAATTGGCAAGATAGATAATAGTCCTTCAGGTACATGAGAGATTTTAACTAATTTAATTACTAGTGATTAATTTTTTAAATCCAGATGTATCATTTTATTTTGAGGTAAATTATTTAAATACTTTATTATATGTAGTAGATTTTCACTATAATGCCTTCTATAACATTTTCTAAAGTCTTAAGTATCAGAATATAAAATATTCTAGCAATCTGATGTGATAGTCCATTAGCTCAAACAGATATCTACTCTTTCTCATCACTCAATCTTATTTTCTGGCTTTCCGTAAAGTAGCAGTCCGCTACATTGACTAAAACGGGAGAACTTTCAGGGAAGTTCACTTTGAGAGAAGTATGAGAAAATTAATTGACTAATTTTTTGGCAGTTTTGGTGGGCTCTACCTGTACCACTCACCACTCCTAATAAAAAGAAAAAAAAAGAATACTAGCTATGATAATAATTTGTCGTTATCAGAATTAAAATAAATCCTATTTTTTGTATTGTAATTAATATGGAAATTGTAGTTCATACTAGGCGGCTCGTATATTTTGTTTACAAAACATCTGTTTACAGATGTTTACAAAGTGTAGTAATGTCAAAGGAAATGAGGTCATTTGATGAATTGCATTACATTTATTTCAACATGTCAGCTTGAATTAAACTTAACTGTATTGTGTTAGTTATTTAGTTTTGACTTAGTTAACAGCAAAAAAGACTTTTTGATTTACATATTTTATTTTCTTTTTAAGATGGTTCCATGGGAAAATTTCCAAACAAGAAGCTTATAATTTACTAATGACAGGTACTTGTATATTCACTTTACTTTTCTAATGTTATTTAAAAGAATAAAACACTTACCATGTGTTTTGCCTTTAGCATTCTTTTGATTTTTATGCATACTGTAATTTCTTGCCAAGCACAGAGAAATTGGTATTTTTGGTGTTTTTAGTGGAAAACACACGTGCAGTGTAAAGTTCACTGCACAGTGTGCTTTCTTTCTGGACCAGGCCCCTACAATCTTCCTTAGAAGCAGTGCCAGATGAGTCTTTTCTTGTATTTCTAGAAGTTTTCTGTCTGTGTGTGCCTGCCTTCCTTACCACGATGTATACCTTTATACATACCTCCTCACACATTCTCACAGGAACATGCAGCACAGTTTTTCATTTTAATACATATTTTGGGAGATTATTCCGTATCTGCATATTTAAAATTTCATTCTTTTTAATGACCATAAACTTTCCATTGTATAAATACCATAATTTATTATCAGTCTCCTATAGAACAATATTATATTTTCATTTTCTTATTGTTTAGGTGCAGCAAATGTTCTTTAATTTATCTTTATACACTTGTAGAATTATATACTCGGGCCTTATTGAAAATATAGTGGTTTTAATATTTCATAAAACTGTTGTTACAGAGATAGGCAAAATAAAAATTGAAACTATTGTGGGTTTATTATTTAAAGAAAAAGTATTCCATCATTCATCCTAACTAAAACTTAAGACTAAATTTAATTACCAAGTATGTTTTTAATAAGCCATACTTTAGAAGACCTTCAGACAAGTTTAAGTAATAATCTGTAATTTATAAGTCTTAATTCTTAAAAAAAAAAATGACCAGAGTTCAGTAGTTTCTGTATACAGTGAATAAACCACTGATTATTTAAAACTGTTACCTGAGTTACTATTCAAGCCATGAGGTATTACATTTAATTTAATTAGTACTTTATTCTTCTGAAACAGTTGAGGCAGTTTTATTAAGTATTCAATTATATTGTGAGGATATAGTTTAGAAATAAAGAACATCATAATGCCATATGGTAGTAACAGATGAAATGCTAAACCAAAATGACATCCTATCAGCTTTCAAAGTGGCACCAAAATTTTTAATGAATTTACTGAATTTTGAATATAGTTTATATTTTTTGAATTTGCACCAAATACCTGAAGCACTCACTCTTGTTTTAGGCATGTAAATTAAAAAGAACTAAACTTAATTTTCTTAAATTAGTTTTTATTTTCTTTGGGTCATGTGATTTCCTGCCCTGAAAAGTACACATAAGCACTTGCATGCACAGTTTTGCAGTAGTTCATATTCTTTGTATTGAACATATTCTTTGTATTGAACATAAAACTACTTGGTAGTAAGTGATTTGGCTTGATGATTGGAACTATTAGTAACTTACAGAAAAACATCTGATATTTAAGTTTTCATTGTGCTTTCCCTAAAGCAGTCAAGTTCTGATCTTTCCTGTGTCATTAGGACTTAAACAGGGAAAAGGAGAAAAGCATCTTAGTGTTAAGAGTCATTGCTAATTGCAGATGTCAAAAGACTTCTCTAAAATTAATATGAAATATCTGATATAATTTGCTGCTTATGATTTTGTAAGATCATGCCTTTTAAATGAAATATAGTGCATGTGTATTAATTTTGATTAGGTACACAAATATTTCAGTTGTTTTCATCTGCCTTTATAAGTTTTTGCTACTATTTTATTACAATTATGACTTTTTAATGTTTAATCAGAAGTATTAAGTACAGAGTATGCAAAAGTAAAATTCAATTCAACTGTTTTTTTGACTTTTCTTATTATGGGATTTGCAAACAGTGTAGCAGTTTTAGCCAGTACCCCCTATCTGTGGTTACAGTATTCTTTCCCAGTTATCACAGATATATATATTATTAACCAGAAGTCATTGCTGTAAACTTCTGCCCTGTATTTTTATGTAATAAAGACAAGTAACATTATGGGTGGTTGTGACTCATAAACCAGAAAATACAAAAAATAATTGCCTTAAGATTTTTATTATAAAACAAGTACCTGGTGAAAATTAAAATTTGTATATGCTTTTGAATGTAATTTGTAGTTATACTACTTAACTCTTTTTCTTTTTAATTTGATAATTAGGGAATAAAATAACAGATTAATTTTTACAGTTGGTCAAGTCTGCAGTTTTCTCGTGAGACCGTCAGATAATACTCCTGGGGACTATTCACTTTATTTTCGGACCAGTGAAAATATTCAGCGGTTTAAAATATGTCCAACACCAAACAATCAGTTTATGATGGGAGGCCGATATTATAACAGGTAAGTTGGGAGAAATGTATAGTTATCTTTTACTTTTGGTGAGTAGAGTTGAAATAGCATAATAGTTTATCAGAATCAAAATTATATAAAAGTTTCTGACTCTGTAATATTTGAAATTATAAGACATTTAATGTAATGTAGTCGTCATGTCCAAGGAGTTTTTAGACATTGTCAAACATGAATATAAATTATTTCTTCCAAAATAATGTATATAATTTTTGATTAATGCATAGGTTATTTGCAGCAAATTTGTTAGTAAGTTCATATATTATCTGTAGGACAACAGAACATCTAATCTAAGAAAAGAAAATGTATTAGTCTTTTATCAGTGAGACATTTTAATAGGAAAAAAAGTTAAAGAATGAACTAAGACTCAATAATAATGTTACCCAACAATATTAGGTTGTTCCCAAGCTGGTATTAATTTGTAATTGTTGGTTCCTACTTTTCACCTTTAAAATCCTTTGCTTGTCTCACTCCCCTCACCCTGTCATGTTAAATGCTGTCTCTGGTATTTAGTTCATATTCATTTGTATTTTTTAAATTAATCTTTTCAAGTCTTCTGTTTTACTTTTTAACATTATATTTAATTCAAAATAATTTTGTAGTATAGCAAAGATATTTTATCATCAGAGATAAATATATATAAATATATATGTGTATGTATATATATATATACACACACACACACACATAGGTATCTCCAAAGATAAGAGATATACATTTCAACTATTCTTTAAGTAGGAAGTGAATATATATCCAGTTATATATAAATATACACCTATGTGTATATAAAACAGTTATTGGATCAGTAGGAAAAACATGAAAAAATCAAGTGATAAATTAACAAGATGTTTTGAGAAATGTTGCCTAGCTGTCACTAAAATATCCTTTCCTCTAGTGTATTAAAGGAAAGTTAAAAATTCTAGGTTTTACATATTTAGGACAGTAAAATGGCAAAGTGATTATAGAGAAACATTTTTATACTTAGAAAAACTCATGTTAAAGTTTGTGTTAAAATATATAACATTTTATTTTCAGTTTTTTAATTTGTAATATTTTCCAAATATTAATATTTGTAGCATTTTTATCAAAATCATCAATAAACCTTTCCTGCTGTAGCTGTAATCCTACATATAAGATTAGCTCCTGGTCTTGCTTCCTTTCCCCCCCCACCCTTTTTTGTTTCTGCTTTCACCTGCTATTTGTCTTATGGCTCCATCTTATTATAAAAGCAGAATATGTAAATGATGATAACTTTTGATAAATTATCAATAATAATTTATCATTCGGATGATAAAAATTCTTAAGTTTAACCTGAACTCACAACTTCTTAAATAAATGTGATTTCTCTGTCATTTCTTGCTCAATCTCTCAGATATTTTTGTCTAAAAACAAAAAAAAGTAGACTTTTAATCCTTTCCTCACATAGAGTGATGCTTGGAGTATGTGTGTGGAAAATTGAAATCTCTGAGTCAAGTATTTCTGACCTGTAAATCAATATTAGGAACATTCTTGCTTTTCTAAAGTAATGTGACTGTAATGATCATATATTCTGTTAATATATCCTGGCTATAATATACTTTTGAAAAAAACTTGCAAACAGATAATCCTTGCTAACAAGGTTTATGTGTATTTTTAAGATTTGCAATTTTTATGAGACAAATTATGTCAGTGTTAGTAATTTTTATTTTAACAGCATTGGGGACATCATAGATCACTATCGAAAAGAACAAATTGTTGAAGGGTATTATCTTAAGGAACCTGTACCCATGCAGGTCAGTGTTGTTTTTCTTTTTGCAGTAATCAGCTTTTTAATTTAAAATGCTTTTTGGTGATATGGTTATGCATACATCCATGCATTTGAAATTGGATAAAATTTAAAACTGCTGATTATTCTGATTCTTTCAGAAAGTGAATATTTGTAAGAGAATCTCTTAGTTTTTATGTTGGTTCTAGATAATTAGGAAGTCCTTAGTGGCTCTTTGAGAGTAGAAGGAGTGGTGGGACAAAAGCCAAGTTGCACTGGGTCAAGGAGTGAGTTTGCTGGAGGCAAAAGTGGAGACAGCAAGGATAAATCACAGCCAAGTTTATCTAGGTGAGCTTGGGAAAAAAGTGAAGTCACTCAGTCGTTTCCGACTCTCTGCAACCCCATGGACTGTAGCCTACCATACTCCTCCATCTGTGGGATTCTTCAGGCAAGAATAGTGGAGTGGGTTGCCATTTCCTTCTCCAGGAGATTTTCTCAATCCAGGGATCGAACCGAGGTCTCCCGCCTTGGAGGCAGACTACCATCTGAGCCACCAGGGAAGCTCTTGGGAAGTAAAGAAAATAAAAAACAGTAGCTAGAAGATGATGTAGGGCAAAAAGGGGTTTAAACTTGTAACTTCTTTATTTGCCTGTAGTTTTATGGTGAAAGAGTTTTGAGCATGTGTGTACTTGAGGAAAGTGAGTGGTGGGCGAGGGATGGGGTAGTGGCAGTACCCCAGGTACAAGGTCCTAGAGAAGGCAAGAGTGAAATGCAGAGCATAAGAAGGGCTGGCCTTGAACGAGAGCTCCTGCTGAACGCTAGTTGCTTAATGCCTAGGTGATTTATAGCTTCTGTATCTTGCCCATACTTTCTAAAATGTGGTGGGTAAAGGGTTGTAGCAGGGTAAGTAAAAGGTACTTCAAAAGAGTGATTAAGAATTTTCCTATGTGGAAAACGGGGGTACTGGATTGTGAGGGTTTTGGATCCCCACTAAACTTCCATGTTTTTTTTGTAGTGTCTTGAGCGTCTCATTATTTCCTCCTAACAAATTAGTTTCTGATGGTTACAGCCGACTATTAATTGCTACTTAAGAGAGAAACATTATTCTGATGCTTATTATAAATTTAAGAATCATCCTGTCACATTATCTTGCTTCTTTTCCTCATGCTTTCCTGGTAGATGGAAAGTTCATGAGGGCAGTTTTGTGTTGTGTTTCCAGTGCTTTGTTGCGATCTCCATGTCAGTTTCTTCCTCTTTGCCTTTCAGGTTTACATCTCACATTTCACTTCCTTGTTGACACCTTCCTAATATCTGTAGTTAGCAATGATGTACCACTTTCGTTGGGGCTTCTCTGGTTCAGATGATAAAGAATCTGCCTGCAATGTAGGAGACCCAGGTTCAATCCCTGGGTTGGAAAGATCCCTGGAGGAGGTCATGGCGACCCACTCCAGTATCCTTGCCTGGAGAATCCCATGGACAGAGGCTACAGTCCATGGGGTCGCAAAGCATCAGATAGGACTGACTGACACAGACACACCCACACCTACACCCACCCACCCCTTTTGTTGGCAGTTCTGGTAGACTTTGCCCAACATTTTTCTATGTAGTATGGTGTGTGCTTTCTAGAAACCACTGCTTAGGATCTTTTTATTGGATCAGAGGTGCCTTTACCTACAAATGATGGATCCTGCCACTCACTTCTGTTGCTGTATTCTGCATTCTAATTCAGATTGGCTACTTGAGTAATTTTATTTGCTCACAAGTAATGCACACATTTTTTCCCATCCTAAATTTGTCTTATTAGACTTTTCTAACTGAACTTTTATAGTTAGAAAAATAAGTAGCATTTGACATTTAGTAAACTTTTATACTAAAATTATAAGATAGTTTTAAAACTTAAACTTTCTTCAGATATACATTGTACCTTATTCTTGTGTCACTGTTTCACAACTGAACAAACTTCCAAGTATTATCATTTGCAAAAGTGCCTATAATGTTTTCAGTACTTCAGAAATAACTGATGTTGATTACAGAGCAATTTGATTACTTCATAGAAACCATTAAATGCTATTTGAAGTCAATTATTTTGAATTTGGTGTAAAAGTAGTTTACAGAAAAATCTGAGAATCATAACACTTACCTGTCCTTCCCAGAAGGATTCTAACTGTTAGGAACCCAAAGGCTAGTAATGTCCTTTCATTATTGTAAAAGTGATTAGCTAACAGAATCAGCTCATTCCCCCTAAGGTTACCCTGCATACCCCTACTCAGATGCTGAAAGAGAAAGTCTTTCACTCGGTGGAACTAACACTTACTGAGACAGATACTAGAAGAAAGGAGGAGCCTTTTGAACACTATTTTAGACACCCTGTCTTACATGTATTACTTTATTTAACTTTTTAAACAATTTGATGAGGTTGATTCTATAATTATACCCATTTTACAGATAGGAAAACTGGGACCAGAGAAGGTAAGTAAATTACTTAAGGCATCAAGTCATCCTTTACTCTTCTTTTTTGTCTCTTATACTCTGTATTTAAACTATCAGGATCATCATGCCGCCTCTGCCTTCAAAGTATATATAGAATGTAACCATCACCAGAAATATTTTGGGCCTGGAGTAAAAGTATGTTCCAGTAGAAGTTTGAGAAATGCCAACACTTAGCTATCTTTCCCAGCAGGATTCTATTAGAGAAAGTCATCTCTTTGTTTCTACCTCCTTCTGCCCCCAACTCCCCTTTAAAACTGTACCACAGTTAGAGGGATCCATTTAAAATGTGAGTCAGAGCATTTCACGCCTCTGTTTAATACTAAGAGATGGTCTTTTCATCCAGAGTAAAAGCCAGAGTCCCTGCAGTAGCGTGCAGGATCCTAGTGCAGTGTCCCGTGGTCCTCTGAACTCTTCCTACCATCCTTCTCTCTCACTCATCTCCACTCACAGTGGCTTCTCTGCTATTTAAAAAAAAATATATGTCAGAATCTTTGCTGCATTAGGATTTTTGCTACAGCAGTTCACTCTGCCCAAAATGACTTTCCCTCAAATAATCCACTCGCCTCATTGTTTTACTTTCAAATTTTGCTTAAGTATTAGCTTCACGATTGAGACCTATGGGTACATATTATTTATTGCTGCTACTTGCCCTACCCTGTAAAGCACTGACCATCTACTACCATACAATTCAATTTGCTTATTCATTATGTTTATTATCTCTTTCCATCTTTGGAATGTAAGTTCCTTGAGGGTAAGGAACTTTGATTTATTCACTGATGTATCTCAAGAACTGGCATTCAAAGAAGTTTTATTGAATTCAGTTATCAAATGAGTTTTCTAAGCTATTCCTTCAGAAAGGCAGGATTTACAACTGAAGTTGGAGCCTGCACACCTAACCTCTGTGCAAAAACTTGCTTCAGTGGTTGTTAGACTTTACCAATCAGATAACTGCTTCTCTTTGGGAGGAATATATGAGACTTCCTTCTCCAGAACTTTGTAGAAAGAGGAGACTGAGAAGCCTTCCCGCCTGTCATCTAGTAACTTACCAAAACTTGGAACATGAGGTGTTGTCCCTGCCTGCAGTGTCTTCTAATGTAGATGTTGTAGATCAGTTGACCAGCCTTTACGTTAAATAGGAAAGATTTATATAATCCTGAAGTCAGGTATTTAAATCCAAATATCAGTGTTGTAATGTCTTAAATGAGGGAGTGAAAGTGGCTCTGTCGTGTCTGTCTCTGTGACCCCACGGACTGTAGCCTGCCAGGCTTCTCTGTCCATGAAATTCTCCAGGCAAGAATACTGGAGTGAGTTGCATTTCCTTCTTCAGAGGATCTACCTGACCCAGGGATTGAACCTGGGTCTCCTGCATTGCAGCCAGTCTTGACTGACTGAGCCACCAGGTAGACTACAAATATGCCCCATTCTGTACTGAAGAGTAAATATTATCACTACTGTGATAAAAATTGATAAGTACAAATATATACAATTAGGGACACAGTCATCACTATTTATTATCTGGGTGCAGTGTATCTTTAAAAATTTTTTATTTTCTTGGTCATTTTCTGAATAACTTGCAGGAGTAAGAATGAAGGTTTAGTACCAAAAAAACTATTAGAAATTTAATAAGAATTTAAATGTCAGTTCAGTTGCTCAGTCGTGTCCGACTCTTTGCAACCCCATGAATCACAGCATGCCAGGCTTCCCTGTCCATCACCAACTCCTGGAGTTCACTCAGGCTCACATCCATCGAGTCAGTGATGCCATCCAGCCATCTCATCTTCTGTTGTCACCTTCTCCTCCTGCCCCCAATCCCTCCCAGCATCAGAGTCTTTTCCAGTGAGTTAACTCTTCTCATGAGGTGGCCAAAGTACTGGAGTTTCAGCTTTCGCATCATTCCTTCCAAAGAAATCCCAGGGCTGATCTCCTTCAGAATGGACTGGTTGGATCTCCTTGCAGTCCAAGGGACTCACAAGAGTCTTCTCCAACACCACAGTTCAAAAGCATCAATTCTTCAGCGCTCAGCCTTCTTCACAGTCCAACTCTCACATCCGTACATGACCACAGGAAAAACCATAGCCTTGACTAGACGGACCTTAGTCAGCAAAGTAATGTCTCTGCTTTTGAATATGCTATCTAGGTTGGTCATAACTTTTCTTCCAAGGAATAAGCATCTTTTAATTTCGTGGTTGTAGTCACCATCTGCAGTGATTTTGGATCCCAAAAATAAAGTCTGACACTGTTTCTACTGTTTCCCCATCTATTTCCCATGAAGTGATGGGACTGGATGCCATGATCTTTGTTTTCTGAATATTGAGCTTTAAGCCAACTTTTTCACTCTCCACTTTCACTTTCATCAAGAGGCTTTTAGTTCCTCTTCACTTTCTGCCATAAGGGTGATGTCATCTGCATGTCTGAGGTTATTGATATTTCTCCTGGCAGTCTTGATTCTAGCTTGTGTTTCTTCCAGTCCAGCGTTTCTCATGATGTACCCTGCATATATTTCCTTGGTTATAAAGGCTTGTTCCTGAAGCAGAAGGCAGCTAACTATTATCCACTGTCACGTATGGACCTGAATCATATCCATCTTGTAAACCTTAATTTCAGATAGAGCTTTTATGACAGTTCTTGCTTATAATTCCTCTAGTTCTTTTCACATTTTTACTGTCAAAATGCAGTACTGATTCTAGATTTTAAATATATTTCAGCTGTGTTCTAGTTTGATTCTTTCTTGTTCTTGCAACATCAGCTGTAATACTTTGGAAAACTTTGTTTTATAATTTTGTTGGATAGTACAGTCTTCTATACTCTGTAAATATATTTTTATGTTTAGGTTTATAAACATCAATTAGAATGATCAATATGGTGAATTTTCACATTTCTACATTATGTGTTTCCTTCCAGTAACCTTTAAATGTGAAATACCTTTGTCCATTTATAAGCCATATGAGTAAATCTTGATGGAAATCATAAAAGTTTTAAGAATCATTTTCTGTTAGGAAACAGGTTTATCTAGATTTCTTGTCACAAATTATTGCATGATGTCCTTCCTATTGAATCACTAGATGAGTGCACCACATTTCCTTTATTTCCCTAGAAATACAACATTTTCTCAGCACATTCTTGAGTTTGAGACAATTCATCAAGGATATTACCATATCAAGAATTATAGTCTGAAACTTTGCTTATCAAAATCAATTTTATCATTAAAGTAGATCACAGTATTGATGTTGCTTTATGCGTTCATCATCTGATTCCTTTTATAATTGTCGAACATCTTTTTCACTTTTTCTTTTTGCTAATATGGGCAGAAAATTAAGAATTCTGAATTTTTATCTGCACTCAGTGAAAACTAATAAACAGATAACAAAGGTAGCCTTTTATATTTTTGAACGATGCTGCAATAGTTGGCAACAAAGTAAAAGTGCCAAAGGTGATGCAATAAAGCTGATTTATTTCACTGTTGCATCAGCCTCTAGGCCAAAGGTTGGCAGGCTTTTCTGTAAAGGACCAGATAATAAATATTTTAAATTTTGTGGGTCATTCAGTCTTTGTCTTAGTTACTTAAACTTTGCCTTTGTAGTAAAGCAACAACACACAGTATGTAAAAGAATGACCATGGCTGTGTTCCAGTAAAACTCTACGTCCAAAAACAGGCAGTGGGCTGGATTTGGTCTGTGTGCCATGGTTTGCCATTCTCTTCAGCATACTTGAGTATAATTGTTGAGACATGATGAAATGGTTCCAATGATGATAAAATAGCAGAGTGTTTCAAGATGTAGGAAAAAAAAGGATTCATGAAAATTCTATAACATATCTTAGATATAAAATGGTTAGCCGGATCCATGAATCTCTAAGAAAAAGTCAAATATTTTGCAAGTAATAAGAGCTGCTCAAACAAAAACTAAAAACTAAAATTGGGTCCATTGGACTAGATGGTAATATTGAAGATTGACTTCTTTGGGGAAAGATCCTTATAAAGGCACTTACATCTTTATATTTTTCCTGACATCCTAATTCTTTTATTATAAGGGGTTGTGGGGATTTAGCAGTTAAAGATACATGCCTTCCTATAATTCAGTGTCATAAAGCCATGCAATAAACCCCACAGGATTATGGGAAAGGTGGAGTTATGGGTACAACACTGAAAAGCATCATCAGTGACACATAAAGATAAGAAACTAGTAACAATTAGCAGAGTTTCTATATGTGCTAAATAGGTAAGAAATATTTAAATACTAGGTTGGTACAAATGT
Organism: Nanger dama; assembly: GCA_917880005.1. Classification (NCBI taxonomy): domain Eukaryota; kingdom Metazoa; phylum Chordata; class Mammalia; order Artiodactyla; family Bovidae; genus Nanger; species Nanger dama. The sequence continues at coordinate 18,741,007 of CAKJTW010000008.1, read as the reverse complement.
ATTCGTGGGTTTGGACCATGAATTTTAAATCATTATAGTTAGGCTCAAATACATCTTTATTAATCAAAGTAGGAACCATTATAATCAACACAATTTTGCCACTAAGAAATAAGTTTTATTCATTCTTGTAGCATTAAAACCATACTTCAGGATTCAACAAACTCTTGGAAAGCATTTTCTGCATCCTGATGGTTGTGGAAGTATTTTCCCTGCAAAAGTTGTCAGAGATGCTTGAAGAAGTGGTAGTCATTTGGCGAGAGGTCAGGTGAATATGGTGGATGAGGCAAAACAATTTTGTTCAACTGTTGAAGTGTTGGTTGTGAAATGTGCAGATGGGCATTCTCGTGGAGAAGGATTGGGCCCTTTCTGTTGATCAAAGTCAGCTGTAGGCATTGCAGTTTTTGTGCAGCTCATCAAATTGCTGAGCATACTTCTCAGACGTAATGGTTTTGCCAGGATACAGAAAGCTGTAGTAGGTCAGACCAGCAGCAGACAACCAAACACTGACCATGACCTCTTTTTGGTGCTAGTTTGACTCAGGAAGTGTTTTGGAGCTTTTTCTAACTCTAGCCACTGAGCTGATTTAGTCTGTATAAAATCCACTTTTCATTGCACATAAGATAGAGACATGGTTCATTGTCGTGTAGAAGAGATGACACTTCAAAATATTTTTTTTTTTGAGTTTTGGTCAGCTTATGAGGCACCCACTTTATGGAGATTTTTCACCTTTCCCAATTTGCTTCAAATGCCAAATACTGTAGAATGATTGACACGAGTTCTTAAGCAACTTCTCGAGTATTTTAAGAGGATCAGCTTTGATGATTGCTCTCAGTTGGTTGTTGCCAATTTACGATGGCCGGCCACTGTGCTCTTCATCTTCAAGGCCTACTTTGCAAAACCTCTTGAACCACCACTGCACTGTGTGTTCATGTTCCTGGGCCAAATGTGTTGTTTATGGTGCGAGGTTATCTCCGCTGCTTTATGATGCATTTGAACTCGAATAAAAAAGTCGCTCAAATTTGGTTTTTGTCTTAACATCATTTTCATAGTCTAAAAACTAAACAGCAAGTAATAAGTCATTAGCAGAAAAGCATAAAGTGAGAAATACGCACTAAAATGATGTATAACATAACCACATTTATTTAAGAATGTATTCCAAAATCAGATGGCAGAGTTCAACAATGCAAAAACAGCAGTTACTTTCGCATCAAGTAGTACAATAAATAAGGCACTTTACCTTGAAAAAGGCCTGAAGTTTTCTTGTGGAAGAGGCCATCAGAAGGGTTGTAAATAGTGGGAAGTGGTAAAAGAGGCCTATCTGAAATCAGACACATTAGGACGCCAGATGTGGCTGGCTGGATTTGGCTTATAACAACACTCAGTGAATCTGGGCTGGCCGTTAGGCTGTATTTTGCATATTCCCAGGCATCTCATTTCAGCTGGGTGCACTCACTCACTTAAGAGTTTCTTGAGGATGTAATTGTGCATAAGCAAACATGAATTTGCTTTATGCTCAAATTGGTCCAAATCTATCAGTTATGCTGGGACAAATACATGTTTTCAAAGAGTGTTGCTATAAAGCACACAAAAAACTGTATTTTAAAAAACAGTTCTTGAGAAATGGTAAGGGCACCTTTTCGAAAATTTCTTTGGAAAGCAGAATCTCTTAATACATATGTTACATTATTTTAGATTTTGGTATTATTATTACTTTTTAATGTCTACACAGGCACAATCTGGTTTTTAAGTTGGTAGTTTAGTAGATTTTACTTCATTTCCATCAAGAATTCATGAAATAATTTTAATATTTTTGAAAATTCAGGATCAAGAACAAGTACTCAATGATGCAGTGGATGGCAAGGAAATTTATAATACAATTCGGTCAGTAAAACAAAGGATGCCTTTTATAAAAATATTGTTAAAAAGGTTATCTTCTAAAAAGGGTAAGTGTAAACTTTTAAGACTAAAGATTCAGTTTCTTAATAGAAACATTGTGAGTACTGGGCATAAATCTTATCATTGAGATATGAATTTAACAAGTTGGCATCTGATTCTTGGTCTCCTGGTCACCTGTCCACAACTTTTTTAAGTAAAAATGCTTATTGACATTTATCACATTCATGGTATTGAGGTTTCTAGCTTGTATATTTGCCTCAGTTTGGCATTAAGAAATGTGGGGGATGAGGGTGCATGACTAGCATAAGAGATTTTTTTCCCTTATGACCAGAAAAGAATTAATGCTAAGTGAGAATTTTAATGATGTATTGTAATGAAATCTCTAAATACACTGTTAAGGTACCCTTGTCACTTACCTTGTGATTCATTAAAACAAGGAATATAACAAAATGTTTTTCTACAGATAGATTACAGACATTTTCTCATTTTATAAGGATTGGTATTGTTGAAACTTTGGGAATAAAAATTGAAACATGAAATATATTTGACTTTTTTTTTAAGAAATGATCATTTTTATGATTTTACTATTGGTGACTTTATAGTTCATTATTTGGCTAAGGGAAAACAATTTTTTTTTAACAGGAAAAGGAAAAAGGTGGAAAAATTTATATTTTATCTTAGAGGGCAGTGATGCCCAACTTATTTATTTTGAAAGTGAAAAACGAGCTACAAAACCAAAAGGATTAATAGATCTCAGCGTGTGTTCTGTCTATGTTGTTCATGAAAGTCTCTTTGGCAGGTAAGAAATTGGTTTCCTATATATATTTGAAATTGTTTTAATAATAGTATGTTCAGATCATTTCAAAGCATAGCAAACCAATTTTGAGAGCCTGAAAGTCATCTGAAAATGTCATATTTACTTTCTAGGATAATTTTTGTTTTTCTCTTTTAGACTAACTTATGCATAAAATTCTACTTCCACTATATCACGTAGAAATCTATGGATCTTTTGTATAAAGACTTACTCTGTATGCAGTGTGTTTCCCTGCACTTACTGCTAGTCTTTTGAATGATTTGATTCTTATCGCCTTTCTCCTATTTTATCATTCTTGGTTAACTCAGTGCATCTGATAGTACTAGATCACTCAGTTGTACTATATTAACTTGATTCCTAAGAAAGCTGTAGTATAAAAACAATTATTTCAATAGAAAAGAGAGAGTATTTCAGATTTGAAATTAAAACTTTTTCTTACATTAATGTCACAGTTTTTAAGAAAATAAATAGAAGTTAATCCTGAACATCACAAGGCAAATTCAGCACTTAATTCCATCTAGATTTTTTAACAAGGGCCTTTCTTTACCTTTCACCATCAATATTGTTAATAAACCTATTTGACCACTTAAAAGATGGACTGATGGACTATCTGTTATGAATCCGTTCTAGAGTGTTTTGTTGTATACTTCGCAAGCAATTTTATTACGTATTGCGATGGGGGCTTCCCAGGTGGCACCAGTGGTAAAGAATCTGCCTCTTAATGCAGGAGACACAAGAGATGCTGGTTTGCTTCCTAGGTCAGGAAGATCCCCTGGAGAAGGAAATGGCAATCTACTCCAGTATTCTTGCTTGAAAATCCCATGGACAGGGAAGCCTGGTGGGCGAACAATCCTTGGGGATGGCAAACAGTCGGACATGCCTGGGTGACTGAGTAAGGCACACAGGCATGATGAAGAAAAACACAGATAATTACAACACATTTTTACAATCTATTTTCTGCTGCAGGATGGCATTTCTACTAGGCAACTTCAGTTTTTCCTATTTAAGTTGGGGAAAGCTTCAAGAGAAATACCTGTAGAGCATATAAGCTTGTCATTTTTTCCAAATTGTGTTTAGGAGATCACATTAGTATTTGAAATTTAACAGTGCCCCTTTTAAGTGGTCGAATAGGTTTGGGAGATGCTGAATTGAACAAATAATTTTCCATACAGCAGGACATTTTGAAGTTGTAGCTCATGTTTGTGTATGAATCATCAAGAGTGAATCAACATGAAATACTATGAATCATCATGAAATACTATGTGAGTCATCATAAAATACTATAAAGTATTTCATGAATTCATTTAACCTTGATACTCTTGCTTGATACCCAGCCCCAAACACTTCTTAATATCTCTTGAAAACAGCTGTCCAAAAAAAGACGAATCTGGGTAAGATAGGAGTTAAGATTTTTTTTCCCTCACTTAACAGTATGGGAAACTTGGCCTTCAGATGTAGTAGGATCAGACCTCTGCTTCCTCTTAATCTTGCTACTCTGCCTTACTTTGTGTCTACTGGGTTTTCTCAGAGCCACTTCCTTCCTGAGAGCAAAGGTGGCAAACAGTGCCAGAGAAAGGAGCAGTGACCATTTCCTCCAGTAACTACTGAAGATCCTGAGAATACACTATCTGTTGTGTTCTCAAATAGATGAAGTCATTGTATATTTCTTGCTTTGTGTAAGCACACAGCCCAGTATACTGACTTACCTTGAGCATCTGGGTGGAGTCTAATGTGAAAGTTCATGGCAGCCCACAGCAGTAGAGATGACTGCTGTGCACACCCAGCCTGTGGTGTAGGAATGCTGGTCAGCACTGCCCTTCAGCTGTTTGCTCCAGTGCTTTAGTTGTGTAGCTGTGCAATTTTTCCACCTTTTTTCAGCATTATTGAGATGTCTCTAATATTCTTGTTTCTTTATATTAAACTTCTGACTTAATACTGCTTTACTTTAAATATTAACTGTTTCAGAAGCACAAGTCAAAAGACATTTGAGTCATACAAAGAGTATTGCTGTACTGAATATTTACATGGGAATTTTGCACTTGTATCTTTTCTTAGGCTGAATCTTTTACTGTGGCAGTATTTATTGTTTTATCTATTTAAGAAGGATATTTTTGATGGATATTACATTTTAGGCTTGGTGATTATTTTCTTTCACCCTTGTAAAGAGTCTCTACTTTCCAAAATTTTCTCATTCTAATTGCTTTCTCTTTTAGAGATTATGGATTTTTTTTTCTTCAAAGTGTATACTTAGTTCATCTTTCTCTGGAAGATTTAAGATCTTTCCTTATCTTAGATCGTCAAATGTTAAATCAGTATGTGCCTACTGTAAAAAGTACTTTTAGAAATTTATGTGTTTGTAAAGCTTCTTTATTCTTAAGACCTGACGTCTCCTGTTGGTTTTGAACAGCTCTCTGTTAGTGTCTGTTTAAACAGCCCTGCTGCCACGCTTACTTGAATCTTCTGGAATTCACGTTCCATGTTATAGACCTTCCATTACATCCCATGTGTCTGTTAAACAGTTTCCTCTGTTTTTCATTTTTTTTCCTTTCTGTGCCTTAGGTTGGATATTTTCTTCTGATTTGTCTTTCAGTTCACTATTCTATAGTTAAATGCATTTGTTGAGGTCTTAATTCTATTTATTACATTTGCCACTTTATAATTTCCACTTGAGTCGTCTTGTATGTTTCTAGGTATCTAACAAAATTCTTTTTTATTACCTTTTTAAAAGAATTTTAATTACTATTAAAAATATTTGAAAGTTGTATCTGTCCTCAACATCTGTGTTATATGTAGGTCTTTCTCATTTGTTTTTCTTTCAGCTTTTCAGTCATTTGATCCTGATTCCTGTGATGTCAACTTATGTTTGACTAAATAGTGGACATAGTATGTGACAAACTGCAGAAGCTATACATAATGTTATTGCCTCCAGAGAGGACTGTTCTGCCAGATAAGTTAGAGTAGGGGTAGTTCATATTGGTCTGCCTAGGAATCAACTGGAAGTATTGGTGAAGGCTATTTAATCTCTGATTTGCTCTTAATTCTGAAAGCATAGCCCTTCAGGGGTCTCAACAGAAAGCCTCCTCATCTGAAGGCCCTGAACTCATTTGTCTCTCCCAACACTGTGAAACTCTGAATGTGCTTGGTGAGCTTTTTAGCCTCTTAGATGCTTTCTGCTTATCGCCTCAGCTTCCTGCCCTAAACAGTTCAGGAATTGGCAAACACCTTGAAAAGAACAGTTGTGGAGAATGTCAGTCTCACCTCATTATATCTTGGTCCCTCAAGTCTTAGCCACCTCATTGTTCTCCAGTGACTTCATACAGTTGTGTTTGTTTAGTTTATATTTTATCCATCCAGGAGGGTTAGTCTGGTACAAACCACTTTCAGAATCAGTTTTCAGTTGACATATTCCACTGTTTTATGGTATTCTTAAAGCATTGAAGACATGGTTTTTTGTCTTTAATCCATGTTAGGCTTGTACTCTGGGTATTTTGCTATGACCTTCTAACACCAAGGTCTAAGATACTTCTTTGGTTAAAGCAAGAAATACAAATAACACTTATTAAATTTCAAAAGTTTGAAGGCCCTTTTAAACTTTCAAATCTAATTGGAAAAACAACACGTCTTAGTTAACTACTAATACTGTATTTACTTGTCAAGTAAATTATATATAGTATAGAAGAGTTGACTCATTGGGAAAGACTCTGATGCTGGGAGGGATTGGGGGCAGGAGGAAAAGGGGACGACAGAGGATGAGATGGCTGGATGGCATCACTGACTCGATGGACGCGAGTCTGAGTGAACTCCGGGGAGTTGGTGATGGACAGGGAGGCCTGGCATGCTGCAATTCATGGGGTCACAAAGAGTTGGACATGACTGAGCGACTGAACTGAACTGATAGGAAGAACAGAACAAATTTACTGTACACTACTATTAGGTCATTTGATCCTCAAAATAAGCTTGTTGATATTTCCATTTTAACAGATGAAAAATGGCCAGTTCTTAAAAAAAAATTTTAAGTTAAGTTATTAAGAAGAAAATTAAAGTTACCAATAATCTACTGAGAGATAGCCATTAAGAACATTTTGGGTCTAAAAACCCCCAAAATCAAGCCTTTTCTCAGTACACAGAAATGTATGTTATATATCATCCTTAAGCTGCAAGTTTAGTAACATTTTATTTGTTTTAAAGTCTTTAGATTAGCTATATGCAATTCTAGCACTTCTGCTTCAATTTTGTTTTAACTTTTCAATTTTCTTGTAACTTTTATTTTAAAATAATTTACATAGTACTGTAAAGATTTTAGTAGTACTGATAGATTTTAGTAGTACAGACAGAAAGCTTTCTAAAATATATGCAGCTGACATATTCTTTTTAGTAATGTAGTACAGTGGATTATTTCTCTAAGTGAATTGTTAATTTTGTATAAATTATGTAATTATATTGATTTTTTCCCTAAAGTTGGTGTAAGTGCTGTAATCAGTACATTTTGTTGAACTTCCTAATAACTTTTTGTTTGTATTTTAAAGGCCAAACTGTTTCCAGATAGTGGTTCAGCACTTTAGTGAAGAACATTACATCTTCTACTTTGCAGGAGAAACTCCAGAACAGGCAGAGGTAAGTTAAATGTTTTTTCAACTACTATAAACCTTTATTCAGTCCATATTTTCTTAACTAGAATAGAAAACTAATGTACTTAAGGTGATAAAAAAAAGATGCCTGGAATCTAATCATCTTTTATTTTAAGCAGTAAGAACTTTCATGTATAAAAAGATTTTTGAAAGAAATAGTGAAGGGTTATTGGGAAAATTGCATTCTAAAATGACCTTAAAATACTATGATGTTTGGCTCAACTGAGAATGCTCATTTAAAATCTTCTCTGAAGAAAGGTTGTAGATATTCTCAGTACACTCAAAAAGGTAAGTCAGTTAGTTTTGCTAATAAGCATTGGCTGTTCTTCACTGGTTGAACTCTTATCTAAAAATAGAAATTCAGTCATCACAAGGAACAATTTGAGGAATTTTTCTATTTTTCTTCTAAGTCTAGATATAATGTTTTCTTCCAATATTGGCCATGATCCAGGTACAGTGCCTTTATTAAAACTTTTATTAAATTTTAAGTAATGTGAAGAAATGTTTTTAAAGATCTTTTAAAAATACATTGATTTTTCTGAACCACAGTATTTCTGGGGTGTTCAGTGGTATTTTGTAGATATATGGCTGTATTTTCTTCTGCTGATACTCTGTGGAAGGAACCTGAAAGTAGTTTAGAGGTGAAAGAAAGAACGTGACTATTGAAAAAGGAGATAATTTGCCAGTTCTGGATATGAGAGAGATGCTCTTAAAACTCTGGGTCCTGGTTTGGGCTCCTGATTCATAAATTATGAAGATGTGTTTGGCTGTAGCACAAACTTGATGAATGAGCCATTGTGTTTTATGGCTCATAATTTCATATAATTTTTCATGTCATGAAAAAAATATCAATTGAATACTCATTGTTAGCTTGTAATACACATAAAACCTTGTTTCATGGGTGAAAAAAGTGAAAGTATTAGTCTGACTCTTTGTGACCCCATGGACTGTAGCCCACTAGGCCCCTCTGTCCCTGGGATTCTCCAGGAACAATATTGGGGTGAGTATTCATTACTTCTCCAGGGGATCTTCCAAATCCAAGGATCAAACCTGGGTCTCCTGCATTGCAGGCAGATCCTTTACCATTTGAGGACAGGTCAGTTCAGTCGCTCAGTCATGTCCAACTCTTTGCGACCCCATGAATCACAGCACACCAGGCCTCCCTGTCCATCACTAACTCCCGGAGTTCACTCAGATTCACGTCCGTCGGGTCAGTGATGCCATTCAGCCATCTCATCCTTGGTCATCCCCTTCTCCTCCTGCCCCCAATCTCTCCAAGCATCAGAGTCTTTTCCAATGAGTCAGCTCTTTGCATGAGGTGGCCAAAGTACTGGAGTTTCAGCTTTAGCATCATTCCTTCAAAGAAATCCCAGGGCTGATCTTAAGAATGGACTGGTTGGATCTCCTTGCAGTCCAAGGGACTCTCAAGAGTCTTCTCCAACACCACAGTTCAAAAGCATCAATTCTTCAGTGCTCAGCCTTCTTCACAGTCCAACTCTCTCACATCCATACATGACCACAGGAAAAACCATAGCCTTGACTAGACGGACCTTAGTCAGCAAAGTAATATCTCTGCTTTTGAATATGCTATCTAGGTTGGTCATAACTTTTCTTCCAAGGAGTAAGCGTCTTTTAATTTCATGGCTGTAGTCACCATCTGCAGTGATTTTGGAGCCCCCAAAAATAAAGTCTGACACTGTTTCCACTGTTTCCCCATCTACTTCCCATGAAGTGATGGGACCAGATGCCATGATCTTCATTTTCTGAATGTTGAGCTTTAAGCCAGCGTTTTCACTCTCCACTTTCACTTTCATCAAGAGGCTTTTTATTTATCCCTAATTTGCAAAAATAGGGCTCATAATATTTTGGTAACTTTGACATTTTTTTTAATCATTAGAAATTGAGTTAGGAAAGAAACTTGAGTATCCTATCTTTCAGTTATTTTATCATGTTTTCTCTTTCTAAAGATTGTGTTACATACCTGGATGACATTTCAGTATGTTTTAGGTGTCTCACATAATGTATAAATAGAACATTTTCTTATTTATCTATACTCTTTTCCAGATTTCGTGTTTTCGTAGACCTCTTAAAGTCCAAAAATGCCACTGGAATTCCAAAATTTTGTTACTTTGGTGACCTGTAGGATCTCTGGTTATTGTCTTCTCTCTTTTTTTTAATTTAAATTTATTTATTTTAATTGGAGGCTAATTACTTTACAGTATTGTATGGTTTCTCTTTATAAAAGCTATGGTAATTGATTTAGTCTTAAATTTGCCTATTAAAAGACGTACTCTAAACATTGACAGAATTCAGATTAATTGAAGTAGCCAACACACTGAAGACATAATTGAGTTGAAGCAACAGTACAGAGCTTATAAACATGTATGCTAAACATGTTTATAATTTATAAACCTAAAATTATTCTCTCCTTTCTCCAGTGTAGTAAGGTATTAAACATTTGAGAGTATATCTGCAACTTAGTTTTAATATTAGGCTGTAATATTTTATATCTAACATTAATATTTGAAAGGCTTATAAATCACCCAGATTCCCTTACGTTTCATGGTCTAAGGTAAAGATTAGAAAACTAGTCATCAAATCAGTCATCACATTATCAGTTGGTTTTGCAGTCAGCATTCCTTTCACAAAATGTATCAAGTTAAATTCTGCCTTAGGGTGCCTCAAGTTTAACTGCTTAACTACATGTATATTTATTTTTTGGCTAATAAACAATCACTCATTGACACTTAGGATTAGTTTAGAGATTCTGCAATAATACAATCTATTTTGCAGAAATTATTTCAACTTTTGGTCACTTTTACTTTGTTGGAGCACTGATATATTTGAAGTGCAGGATACTCTTGAGTGTAGAGAAGAAACGAACTATTGAATTTTGAGGAAGAACCCAAATTGATGACTGGAAACTGCATAAACTGTTATATAGTATATTTCTTTGAAATGCTGTTATTCTTTTTCCTAGGATTGGATGAAAGGTCTGCAGGCATTTTGCAACTTAAGGAAAAGTAGTCCAGGGACATCTAATAAACGCCTGCGTCAGGTGAAATTTTCTTTGATTCGTGATTGTCACAGATTTGTGATTGTGTTTTGCTTTATCACTTTGCTCTTTATTTCTCGGAACTATTTTGGGCAACATTTCAAATACTTATCTTAAGAGAGGTTAATCTTTTTCAGGCATTTTAAAGCCATGCTCCCACTTGGCTTCAGCAGCAGGAGAAATAGTTATTTCTTTATGAAGAAGAATATTCTTATATCCTTGCTGGGTTGTTGTTTAGTTGCTAAGTTGTGTCTGACTCTTATGACCCCATGGACTGTAGCCCATCAGGTTTCTCTATCCATGAGATTTCCCAGGCAGGAATATTGGAGTGGTTGCCATTTTCTTCTCCAGGAGATCTTCCTGACCCAGGGATTGAACCACATCTCCTTCATTGCAGGCAGACTTTACTGCCTTATATAGGATACTTAGTCCCTAATGCTATCTGTTAAATATATACCAGGTACTTTTTCTTCTACTTAAAGTTCCAATACCAAGTCAACAACAACAGAAACTATTCTGTTTGGCACTATTATTCTTTTCTTCAAAAAATTATTTTGGCCTGTGTTAAAAAAGAACTAAAAGTGCTCATTGAAAAAAAAATTATCTGACTGAAACTACTAATCCTAGTAACTTCAGTGTTTTTATAGTAATTGCTTCTGAAACCTATTATGTAACTTACAGGTAGTATCCTATCTTTTTTGAAACCTTAACCTGTCCTGCATGTTCATTTATGGAGAGTAAAGCTAGGCTTTCTCTTTTTTTCTAGGTATGTAAAGTCAACTGTATACCCTCCATTTCTTTGCTTTTTTCTTCTAGTTATCCCCAGATAATTGGAAAAAGTAAATTTAACATTCTTGGAGTTTTGAGGAAAGCATAGTATAGTATTTATTGACTAAAGTAACTCTTGTTTTATTAATACTTATGGGAATTTCCAGTAAGCTAGGTGAATTTAACCAAGAAGTGGATGAATGATTGTTTTTAGATGACTCTAAATTTAATGTTCCCTGTAGCCAGAAGTCTGATAATCTCCCCAGGGACATATGTGTGCCAGCTTTTCCACTTGTGCTTTTATACATATCATTTCTAATCTTTACAACAACTTGCAGTGTAGACTTTATCCTAAGTTTACATCTGAGGAAGCAGAGGCACATAGAAATTGACTTGTGCAGGGCCATACAAATAGCAGGTGGCAAGAGGGAAAGAGAGCCTGATACTAGAATTTTGGAATCTGGATTTGTATCCTTTTCTATAAAATGAGAAGGTAGACTCAGTATTTTTTAATTATTTTCTAGCTGTGGAACTCTATATAAAAATAAAATCTTCCAGAGAAGCATTATATAGTATGTTAGATTTTGCTTTAGGTGGTGACAGTTATTTACTTAAATTAATAAAGAATCCTCTTCTCAACTTTATTTCCTCTGAATCATGGTTTTACAGTAAAAAAAAAGGTATATTTCATTATTTTTGTAGGACTGTAATTGGAATAATAACTTGTAAAATACAATTATATTTATTTTTTAAGTGAGAATTTGCTGAGTGCTTGAATGTTGTATTCTGTGCCACTTAAAAAGTAAAACATAACTGAAAGTCATATTTCTTGAAAAAGAGGGGGATAAGTCACTACTTTGGGTTTTTATAATTGCCTTTGAAACCTATTGTATAATTCTTGAGATCTGGGGTAATACTTTTTGTGTTTTCTTTAGGTCAGCAGTCTTGTTTTACATATTGAAGAAGCCCATAAGCTCCCAGTAAAACATTTTACTAATCCATATTGTAACATCTACCTGAATAGCGTCCAGGTAGCAAAAACTCATGCAAGGGAAGGGCAAAACCCTGTATGGTCAGAAGAGTTTGTCTTTGAGTAAGTCTTATTTTCTCATTACATTAGATGATTTTCTTTTCCCATAATGCATTTTCTTTTTTTTTCCCTTTTAACTCTGTATCTACACCAGTCAGAACAAGGTGCCATGCTCAGGCATTTAAATAGTACCTATATTTGTTTTCTATCTTATCTGTTCACTTTTGTTAGTAAAGTACTAGTCCATGGTTTTTCACCTAGTTATTCAGTGACAAATCCAAAAGCATTTACTAACATACACATACAAGATATTTATGAGGGTATCCACAATTTACTTGGGGAAAGTTAAAGATGTTAGAAAAGTGTAATTTGTCTGTATTCTTGTATACCAAATGATAAACCTGGTTTGAATCTAGTTTTAAATCTACCACTTTGAACTGGGTTAGTAGCAGAAATAAAAATAGGGAGCTTATTTGATACTAGAGACAAAGGAATTAGATAGTTTGATGCCAGGACATTTTCTTAATTCTTTTTCTCCCCACGTGCTTCTTTAGTGATCTTCCTCCTGACATCAACAGATTTGAAATAACTCTTAGTAATAAAACGAAGAAAAGCAAAGATCCTGATATCTGTAAGTTAATACAGAAATTTATTTCTAAAGTAAAAAGTATGTTTTATATACTTTGGAAATTCATAATGAAGTAGAGTCTAAAATGGAAATTATAACGGTATGTAAGTAGTGTTAACTTGAGATTGTTTTTTGTACATATAAAAGTATTAGTTGTTGAGAAAGAATGTGTCCAAAAGAAAAACTAAAGACCAAAATGGCAAAATTGTATATACTGTAATCTTAAGCCCTCAAGATTAAAGTAGTGTCTGTTCACCTTCCTCATCCACTGAATAACAAGAAAAAGAAAATAGTGACAGTGGTCATCTTTCTGTGATGCTTCCTTACCCCTTCTTCCTACTTTTTAGGTTTCTCCTACTCTCCTATCCTTTGCATGGACATGAAAAAAAGCACTCTATTAAATTTTTTTCTTTAAAACACTGTTCACTTGTAGTGTCAGTCCTTGTTCTCAGCAGCATACTTTTTGCAGCCCGTTTCGGAAACGGGTGACAGTGGGCTTTAGCAATTCACACCAGAGTGAATTAGGTTAATCTTTAAATATCTTCTTAAAAATCAGGCTTACAAAGAAAAAAAAAGTGATATATGTTAACAGAATCAAAGCCTGAATGTTTTGCTATATTCTGTAGTTTCTGTTCTGTTTTAAATGGTTAACATTTTATAGTGGTTCCCATTAACTTTAAGATAAAAATCTAACCTCCTAGTAATGATACAGAACCCTTTCCTGACCTACTCCTTCTCATTGTTAATCTTCTGTATATCCTTCTCTCCAGCTGTACCAGCCTTCTTATAGCTCTTAAATTAAAACCATCCACCATACCTTGTGTTCAGACTGTGCGCACACTGCCTTTTTTTCTCTACCTTTCTACTTAGTTACACCTCCAGATCCTGTTACAAGTCAGTTTAATGAGTATCTGTTTGGAATGGATGTTTAAAACTTCACGGGCTGAATTACAAATTGTTTCTCTGGACTTCATTAGCATTAACAACTTTATAGCACTTACCACAGGGTACCATAATTGATTTCTTGCCTCCTTGGCTACACGGTGATCTCCATGCCTGTCAGAGACCATGTATTAATCATGTCTGTACTCCACATCCTTGCCTATCAGAGAGGCATTCAGTAGTAGGCATTCAGTAAATGAATGAAGTAAGCATTAAGTGTTAAAATTTGTGGTATTACTTAAAAATCCTTTAATGAAAAGCATTTAACACAATAGAGAAGACATAACATTAGGAAAATTTGTGGGACTGATTACAGTGTCATCTTATGAGACAGTAATCATTTGATGTTTTTCTGTCAAAGTATTTATGCGCTGCCAGTTGAGCCGGTTACAGAAGGGGCACGCCACAGATGAATGGTTTTTGCTCAGCTCCCATATACCATTGAAAGGTATTGAACCAGGAACCCTGCGTGTCCGAGCACGATACTGTATGGAAAAGATCATGCCAGAAGAAGAGTACAGCGAATTTAAAGAGGTATTTAAGTTATTTACCAGACTATTTTTAAAAGCATTAAGAGAAATAGTTAACTCTTAATGAAAGGTCCATTGAGTTAAATACAATAATTTCATAGTTTAGTGGCACAGTGACAGAGAAGATTGAAAAGCTGTGCAGCAGTATGACATTGGTATTAAGTCTATGAATATAAAGGCTACAATCTGATTCTGTTTTTAATACATGTATTCAATAGAACATATTCCTAAATTGAGAATGTATCGTGCCCATCTCTCTCATGTCTCCTGCATTGGCAAGTGGGTTCTTTACCACTGGTGCTACCTGGAAAGCCCATAGAACATATTTTCTGTTAATCTGAGAATGCTCAGTGTTGTATACTTTCAGCACCCTTTCTCGATGTCTTTTTAGCTTATACTGCAAAAGGAACTTCATGTAGTCTACGCTTTATCACATGTATGCGGACAGGACCGAACACTACTCGCTAGCATTCTACTGAAGATTTTTCTTCATGAAAAGCTTGAATCATTGTTGTTATGCACACTAAATGACAGAGAAATAAGCATGGAAGGTATAGTATGGATGTGTTAGTATGATACTTTTAAAAACTGAGTTAATGATTCAGTTTAGTCACTCAGTCGTGTCCAACTCGTGACCCCATGGACTGGAGCCTGCCAGGCCTCCCTGTCCATCGCCAACTTACCCAAACTCATGTCCATTGAGTCGGTGATGCCATCCAGCCATCTCATCCTCTGTCATCCCCTTCTCCTCCTGTCTTTAATCTTTTCAGCATCAGGGTCTTTTCCAATGAGTCAACTCTTCGCATGAGGTGGCCAAAGTACTGGAGTTTCAGCTTCAGCGTCAGTCCGCTTCATGAATATTCAGGACTGATTTCCTTTAGAATGGGCTGGTTGGATACTGTCCAAGGGATTCTCAAGAGTCTGCGCCAATACCACAGTTCAAAAGCATCAATTCTTCGGTGCTCAGCTTTCTTTTATAATCAAGTATATATGGACTTTATCTTAAAACATTAAATAATTAGATCATCTTACAAAGGAAGATACTCAGTTTTTCCTTCATTAAAAAATTAGTTGGAGTGTCAGTTCTGATTCTTATGCTGGCTAATATAGGAAGCAGGGGGTTATTTAATACAGGTTTCTGTCATGGCAAATTAGTATTAGAAGCAATAAGAAAGTGACTTACATGTCCAGATCATTGGTTCATAGTGCGTCTGATTATTAAGAATAGTTTGGTATGCTTACCATGTTGTTTATTTTTTTTTGCTTATAAATTCACTGCACAAAAGTTGGGTGTCAGCTGCATTTTATTTCTAGCGTCTATATAGATAGGTAGTTTCCAGCTGGACACATTGTACTCTGTAACCACCTGTAAATACATCAGAATAACCCATTTCCAGCCAGCACTTTGACTCAAACAATACTTGCTTCTAGGTTCCCCAGGTATTAAACTGTAGAATCTAGAACTATTTCCTCCTACTCATAGAAAATACAAAAATATAAAGTGGTGGTACATATTTTATACTGAGATTGTTTCTTTCAATATTTGTGTTTTTTAGAATTTTATTAAAAGTTATTAATGGCTATATGTTAGACTACTAAGTTAATCTATATAGGGATTTTATGTTATATGCTTGTTTGGAAATCAACCCATATTTTCCAGTGTGGGCTCAGTGGAAAGCAAGGCTGGATTCTGGTCCTAGTTTTGTCACTATTTGGCTCTTTAGTCTTACTGATAAGTCATATAACTGTCTGAAGCCTTTGTGTGTTCATATAAACATGGCAGTGTGAATCCCTTCTGTTTATGATCTTACGAAGTAATAGAAGTCTTTTGAAGAGTTAAGTTTATAGAAATACAGGACATCATTATATTCAATAATACTGCATGCAGATAAATATGCTTAAATGGCTATAAGTGGTTAAGGAAAACAGTGAATTCAATTAATTTCCAATTTGATTCATAATAATACAATCCTTTACAAATAATTTTGTAATATTAAATATTTATGTAGATGAAGCCACTACCCTATTTCGAGCCACAACACTTGCGAGCACCTTGATGGAACAGTATATGAAAGCCACTGCTACACAATTTGTTCATCATGCTTTAAAAGACTCTATCTTAAAGATAATGGAAAGCAAGCAGTCTTGTGAGGTGAGTAATGTATTTTAGCAAAGAGCATATTTTAATAGGTAATACTTTAAAGAAAATGTATTAGCTGTCTAAAACTGTTCATCAGCAGTTATACCTTTTGTAATATAATTAGAAAAATGTTACTCAAAACAGACTTCAAAAAGATGTACTTGATTTGGGGATTAAAAACCTCAAATTGTGCCAGAAATACATGAAAATACATGAAAGTACATGAAAGTGTATACTACTTTCAGAAAGTGTACATGACATAAACTGAAGTTTTTGTGAAGAGAGTTCTCTGTAATATCTAGGTTTGTCCTTGGGTTTTTTTTTTTTTTTTTGGTGGCAGGGAGGTGGGTGGTAGGAACGGCAGAGGTATCCCCTTAAAAGCAAATAAAAACATCCTTTTAGGATTAATTGTTAAAGGCTTCAGGCTTCCCTGGTGGCTCAGATGGTAAAGAATCTGCCTGCAATGCAGGAAACCTGGGTTTGATCCCAGGGTTGGGAATGTAAACTCATAACAAACCATTAAGAAAAAGAGTAGAATCTCATTTATGTGACTATTTTATCATTTTGAAGGTAGAGGAACTACAGGATAATATTTTTTAGGTCTGATACAGAATAAAGGAATTGCTTTTGATAATGTACACTGGGATCAGTCAAGATGTTAATTCTGCACTAAGTTGTCAATTTTTACTTACCAACTCAGAGAGGACAAATTGATAATATAGTATTGCAGACCTGGATTAATACCATAGTTTGCCTAAGTATAAAGGATAGAGAAATGCAGCAAGTCTGCAGAAAGTCTCTGGATGTTGAATCTAGACAAGAATTCTTACATATCAAAAGTTGCTGTCAAGTTCATGATGCTGCCACTGAGGCATCTG
Source organism: Nanger dama (assembly GCA_917880005.1). NCBI lineage: Eukaryota > Metazoa > Chordata > Mammalia > Artiodactyla > Bovidae > Nanger > Nanger dama. The sequence continues at coordinate 18,723,698 of CAKJTW010000008.1, read as the reverse complement.
GTATTTTATCAGTCATTTAAAAAGTCTTATAAAAACTTTTCTAATAAGTTTTTTCCTCACATAAATTTAGAATTAAGATAGGTTTTATAATATATAGTGATCTTTCTTCCCAATTAAAATACTCCAATATATCTATGAATACGTGGCCACTTAAATGGGGTTTTTGTGTTGTCGTTGGGAATATTATGTTTATTTTTTTTATTTTTTATTTTTGGTGTTTTTTTATTTTTATTTTTTATTTTTTTATTTTTTAATTTTTTTGTTTTTTATTTTTAATACTTTATTCTACATTACAATACTGTATTTGTTTTGCCATACATTGACATGAATCAGGGGAATATTATGTTTAAAATAATCTAATACAGTTTTGTGTGCCTGTAAAGTCTACGGTAAATGTGGTAAATGAATAAAAGAAAATTTTATTGATTAGTATTAACCCCAAGGCAGCTAAAAATTGTTGAATAATCATTGCTTGTTCTTCAGTTGAGTAGTTGGGAATTAACAGTAATAAGCCCATTAGGAGTTCCATAGAGTAAACTACTTGAAATTCCCATTTAGCCTCACCACCAACACCAAAAGACTAATAAAGACTGAAAAATGGAAAAATAGAGAACTTTGCAAACAACTGTTTGATTACCTTGATTCATTTGCATTTATTATTGCCAAGATGCATTTATATTGATTTATTCCTTCTCTTAGTTAAGTCCATCAAAGTTAGAAAAAATGAAGATGTGAACACTAATTTAGCACACCTGTTGAACATACTTTCAGAGCTTGTGGAGAAAATATTCATGGCTTCAGAAATACTTCCACCGTAAGTGGTGAAATTTTAATTGACAAGAAATTATATATTGTCTTTTTAAAATCTGTATTTATAAAAACATGTGTAAGCTTTTCCACTATCCTAATGTTATACTTTGAAAAAGCAGAGTTTTTAATCTTTACACGATGAATTGTGTTTAAGGAAAAAGTGACCTGAAGAAACCAAAGTGAAATATTTGCATTAAATCATGTTTTTATACAGGCCAGTATGTATGGTTTATCTAGTAACTTGGGGGATGAATAGAAGCTTATAGTCTCAGATTTGAGATCATGAAACATATGTACTTCTCCTATCTATAGCTGAATATCTTCCTTAGTATGTACACAAGAGTTACTTGGTATCTGCTTAGTGGCTTCCAGTGTTAGTGAATTCACTTATTCAGACAGAAGTTAACTTACATTAACATCCGCCTCCATTCTAGTATCTCTTCATTCTTTTCATTAATATAGAAGTAATCTGAAAATGGTAGGGGTTCCTCCATAGTAGATATAAAGAACTGCCTAAATGAATTGACAAAAACCTAAGTTTCCCTTATCCTTTGCTTGTAGCAGAGTACTTTTTTTGGGAAAAGGCTAGTTGCATTTAAAAATGTCATAAGCTTTAGACCGCAATGAGATCAGTATTTTCATTTGCTTTCTGTATTGAGATGATTGTGTTATTTTGGCAGGACACTGAGGTATATTTATGGGTGTTTACAGAAATCTGTTCAGTACAAGTGGCCTACAAATACCACCATGAGAACAAGAGTTGTTAGGTAAGGCTTATTAATTGATTTGTTAAATCATTTTAATAGCCTGCACCAACAGTCAAGTGGCTAAGTGGAAATGTGAAGACTAACAGTATATAGTATACAATTAAAAACCTTTTTCTTTGAATTTTATGTAAGGCCCTATTGAATATTTTCTAAATTCAGATAGCTCCTAAACGTTAACTTACTGTGTGTGTGTGTGTTTTTTTTGAAGTTACTATGAAATACTTAGCTAGCTACCATTTTGCATTTTCTAAAAACCTGAACATTCACTGATAGTCAATTAAACTATTTGGGAAGGTCTTTTTTGTTTGTTTTTAAGCCATACAAAATGAGGTAAAAGTTATATAACCAACAAAAATCTGTAGCTAACATCATATAGTACCCTTCATACACACACATACACATTCATGCATATATGTGCATTGTTGTTGTTTAGTCACTGAGTAATGTCCAACTTTTTGCAATCACATGGACTGTTAGCCCACCAGGCTCCTCTCCGTGATTCTCCAGGCAAGAATACTGGAGTGGGTTGCCATTTCCTTTTCCAGGGGATCTTCCTGGCCCAAGATCTAACCTGAGTCTTCTGCCTTGGCAGACAGTCTTTACTGCAGAGCCACCAGGGAAGCCCATGTATGTGAATACATACATAGAAAGGAGAGACAAACAGAGGTAGAAGAGGAGGGAGCAGAGAGACTAAGATTAGTTAATGTGTCGCTAGGAAAAGCAATAATTGAACCATACAGAGCAATAATTGAACCATACAGATATAGATTAATTGGTTTGTAACAGTCTGTGTCTTGGTGCTCGTCTCCTGCCAGAGTCTATAGTTCTGAAGCTGTCGCAGTGTGTTAGTTGTGCAGTAATTAGAAGGTATTGCTCTGTCAAGTCATAGCATTTTTAGCTTATATAGGAGGACTCTGGTATTATTTTAACTTTTGCAACGAGGAAGGAGATCTGTAGATGCTGAATTTGCTTAAGGTTATATAGATAGTGGCTAAGGCAGAATAAAGGCAAAACGTCTAAGACCCAATCTAATATCCTTAATATCTGAAAGACTTTATTAAGCACACCACAACCTATTCAAGACAGTAGGGAAATTACTGCAAAAGCATCAGAGAATTCAACAGTCTAATGATAATAAAATTTATCATATAGAATATATGCTGCCCATCATGTTACACAGACCATTAAAAAAAAAAAAAACTGGGCAACTACTGAAGACACTAGTATCACAGAATTAGTTTTGAAAATGTGCATTAATCCTGTCCCCAACCTATATTTGCAGAGAGATCTCATTTTACAGATAAAATCTCTTGCTTACTAATGATATGACAAATATCTAAGAATTGTCGATTTTACATTTTTTGGCTTTAGTAGAGATTGAGAGAATAGAAAAGAATTACAAGCATATGTTTCAGCACAGCTGTGTGTGATACAAGTGAAAACTGGTCTGTAAGTTTCAAACAAGTATGTTTGTTAAGCAAACAGCTGGAAATTCTGCTATGCAGTTTGATAGGACAGGGTATTTTAAGGGGCATTAATGGCCTAGGTGGTGACCTCTGCCCCTAGTTAAGCTTTTAAATATACATGTAGACACCTAGTTTCTCTCTTATATTTAAAGTTACCTGTAAGAATTCACAGAAAGTAGATTCGCACACTGAAATTCTTCTATAATTCTCTTATATTTAAAGTTACCTGTAAGAATTCACAGAAAGTAGATTCGCACACTGAAATTCTTCTATAATTCAGTGTGGTTAGGTTATATTTCAGATTCAAAGGCAAAGATATCAAAATGTTTTCAAGTAAAACTTATGCAAATTTCCTCATAAATTAAAAGACATCTAAAGATTTGCTGTACTGAGAATCAACATATTCCTTTTCTAAGATTTCCCAAAATTAGCAAACAACATTGTTGAGAGGTGAATGCTGAGAAGTGTTATTCACTCTAATAAAGAGAGACTGTGTCAATAATTTCTAAAAAGAATTTTATCAACTTGGAAATAATGCTTGTCTTTCCAAGGGCAGGTGAGAGGTCAGTTATGAGTGTGGATCCCTCTTTAAGAGTAAATTAGAGAAATATTATCTAAAGGAGGACTATACCAGTAACAGAAGGGGGCAGACTAGCAGTAGCTATATACACTTGTAGATGTACTTTGTACTTTGTTCCCAGAGTAAGATTAGCAGGTAAAATCATATGACAACTGTTGTTAAATGTGAGTTTATACTAAGTTTTGTTTTTCTATTAATATTTTGTAATCTGAGCATTTTTTTAACTTTAGAACGCATGTCTTTTCCTCTGTCGCCTTAAAGTCTTTTCAACATTGTTTGTATACTTTGTCATTTATTAAGAAGTCACTTCTTCCCTAGTACAATGGATTCTTAATTTTTACATAATAAGTAGTGAACAAAGTCAGTGTAACAAACTTGATTTATAACAGACTGTTCTAAGAAAGTGGAAGGAGAAGTGTGAGAACGTCAATTTTAAGACCTTTACAAAACTATGTATCTATTAAAAAGGCTTACTTGTACTCCTATAATATTTTAGAAATTCCTAGTGTTCCTAAGGACACTCCTTCCTCAAAGTAAGTATAAAATGCACTGTTGGTCTGAAATACACAGTGAATTTTAGATATAACTTAAATCTTCCCAAAGTAAACTTGCAGTTCTAAATGAGATACGTACATATGTTTAAGAAGCAGGATATATATATATATATATATATATGTTCTTAAAATAGCTTATTTTCATGAAGTTGTATACTTGGTCAGCCCTACATTAGTTCAAAGTTCATGGCTCTACAGGTATTAAGATTTTTATTATTTTAATGTAACACATTATAGTAGTTTTCTAAAATAACAAAATTTCCCTCCCATTCAGTGGCTTTGTTTTTCTTCGACTTATCTGTCCTGCCATCCTGAGTCCACGGATGTTTAATATCATCTCAGGTAATAAATTTTGAAATTAAAAAGTTTCATACTCTTTAGTGAGGTTATTTATTTTTTTCTTTTAAATCTGATTTTTAATTATTTACTTCTAAGACTTGGTATAAAAAAGCACCCGACTTGTTTTTGCTGTTTTACCTTTTCTTTCCATTCTGCCTTTTTTCCTTTCTTTCCACTACTATCTGAAGCCTGAGATGGCATAAGTAGACACATACCATTTTTTGGCCTGTCCATACCTGAGTCTCAGACTCTTAGGACTTTTTCCAGTCTGCAGTATTGGCTTTTTCAGGATGGGAAGAAGAGCCTTCTGTGTGCTTTTAGCTCATGCTAGACTCTCATCACTACCATTGCAAGTTGGATTTTAAAATTATAGCCACAATTGTAGTTGTACTCTGCAATACTTATGAAGAAGCCCTTTGAGATTTCCCAAGAGAGATTTCTTGCAACGAACTACATAATGATAATTGGCATTTTAAACTCCTAACAAACCAGATTCGGTTTTGCATATTACTCATATGTCCATTATGGATTGACTTTCTGATGTTATAGTAGACTTTTCAAATAAAGGATAAGAATGATATTTGTTGACTATAAATGTAATGATAAACCATTATTAGCAGAAGGAATCTGAAGCATTTCTGTTTTATTAACTTGAAGCTTAAAACTGTAATAAAAATTTTGGAATATCTTAAATTTTACCTTTATAGCCATTATTATCTCTGTAAATACTTTCTGTTGCTACTAAAATGGTTAAATCTTTGGGTCTATTAAGAATTAAGAGTTTAGAATTCTTTTGGAGAGATGTGTTTATCTGAATGTTGGACTCTGAACCACTAGGCAATATTATTTATTGTTCAACAGCTTAAGATAAAAAGAATACAGTCTAAAATCAGGCAGCCAGATAGACTATCTATAGGCTTTTACTATAAAATAATCTTGTTTCAGAGCCTAAAATTAATAGACAAATACTTTTCATTTACATCCTACTGTCAATATAGGGCAGTATTTCCTGATTAACCTTTAAAAAAACTTTTAAAATTAATAAATTATATGTTTTTCTCCTCAAAATAAAGCAGATTCCAGACTTTATTTTTGTTATTGAGCTTTAAAGTGAATTACTTGACTCATTGGAGGCTGGGAGCAGGAAGCTGTTCATATTGCAAATTGACAACCTGGGTGGGTTGAAATTCACAATTCGTGAATTGTTCCCAAAGGGTATGTGGCGTGACAGTCTTTTTAGTGATAAAGTTTTGAGGTATTTTGTAATACTATCAACCAGTTGGGAATTGCTGAGCCTTGTACCCTTTTCACAAACTGCAAGTGCTAATAAGTGTGTTTGGTTTCCCCCTTAAATCAAGCTCTTTTGATTCATACAGGTCATACACTTGCCAGAAAAACATTGCATTCTGAATGGAAGAATGTTAGTATTTTTAACTGTAAAGAAATATTAAAGTGCTAAATTTAGAATGGTTTACCTGGAAGTATCTTTGGAGTTGTCATTAGCTGTGTCCAATTCTCTTATAGATTCCCCATCTCCTATTGCTGCAAGAACACTGACATTAGTGGCTAAGTCTGTGCAGAACTTAGCAAATCTTGTGGAATTTGGAGCTAAGGTAAAAACATTTTGATACTTTAAAATGTCATTTTTGAGTGAAACCTAAACATGATAAAACCATAAGATATAAGTAAATTTTCAACAGTGGATATTTCATAATTATATTCACATATTTAATGTTTTTAGATTTTAATAATGGAATTTTTAAAACCACTGTTTTAGCTAGTATAGAAAACTTTTTTCAGTATAATTGCCAGTATAATCAAAGTCTTCCATTTTTAAATATAAAAATTAGTTAGCCTATTTTAAAATGTACCCCAGTTGATTTGTTATGTATTACATACTAAACATTCTCTGTAATATTAAAATATAGATGACTTTTTAAACAACCCTTATGTGATCCTACTAAGTATGTCACCTGCTTCTGTCATTATTAAACTTCTTGTATCTGGAAATATGTAATTATTTTTCTTAACCCTTATGCCATCATGTACATGTTAAGTAGTCCTCTGCTGGATACATAGATGATTTCTAGTTTGTCACTGTGCCTTATATCTATCTATCTATCTATATATACACACACACTTTTCCTTTCAAACTTGTCCAGTTATTTCTTTAAATGAACTTTGGAGCAGAATTACTAGAAGACTTTTTGCTTCTCTCAGCCTTGCCAAAACTCAGCTATTATTACTTTTATTTTTGACAGTCTGATAGGCATACTACTTTGTGTTTCCTTATTTCATCACTTTTAGACTAGATGATTTTTCATGTCTAGGTCCTTATCTCACCTTACTGAGTTTAAAAGAGCTGTGTTAATACTAAACTTTTCCTGTTGTAACATAGCATGTTTTAGAATAGGTTTAAGACTTTAGAAAGAAGCAGTTTGTAGCCTGACTTAGCTTTTGAATGTATCTGAATTCTGAGGCAGGTTATGAGTACTAATTTTTTATTGCAGTCCTTATCATACTGTATTTTAATTCATTATATTCTCTGCTAGATTCTAATAACCTCTGGGTACTTGGCAAGTTTCTCAGTAATTATTTTTGAATGACCTACATATAAACAGTTTGTTTCTGCTAGGCTATGTATGCTGATTTTTTTCATCCGGAATTTGGTCATTAAAAATATACCCCTATTCCTTCTAGCTGCTTGCTTCTATTAGAAAGAAAAGTCATTTTATGATTAAATTCTTACAAATATGTTCTGCTACTGATAATATGATTTATAAGAATTTTTACTGTATATATGGTTTTTGTTACAGATCAGATGCTTTTCATCCATATAGTAAGACTTTTATTTTTATATTTTTAGGAACCTTACATGGAAGGTGTCAATCCATTCATCAAAAGTAATAAACATCGCATGATCATGTTTTTAGATGAACTGGGGGTATGTATATAGTTTTTAAGTATTTTGATACCTAAAAGGTTTTCTATCCAGAACTGAAAAAAATTCAAAAGCTGCATATTTGTCTACCTTCCTAAACAAATTATTTCAATTGATTATAATGATAATCATTTATTTGTATGATAAGTAGTTTTCACCAAGAATATAGTATTGTGGCTTTTGGATTTCTTGTGTCATCTTCAGTTTCTGTCTTGTCTTTCATTATCTTCTTAGCTGCCCACCTCACCACTGTGTCAGTCTGTTGCTGCTTTAACAAAGTAGTGGAACTTGAAACAGTAAAATCAGTATTCAGTCTGGTAGTACTTTATTGACACTAAGTTACTTTATGAAACTTATCTGAAGATATTAACACTGATTTCTATATGTTATGTGTTTGTGGCATAGTCCACAGATAATTATAAACCTGAATGATTCTCATTAACACTTGTCATGTAGCTCATATATGTGCTGATGAGTTTGGACAAATTATACCAGTTTAATTATGAAAGTGAGTCTGAAAGAGCGTAGGAATTTTAAGTTTGGGTTGCCTTTAATCCATATTAAAGAGTTAATGTTTGCATTATTTGCCCTCCATATTTTTTTTTTCTTAAAAAACAAAAAACAAAAAACTGTTTTAATAGATTTTTAAAAAATTTAGAAAAACCATTTGCTTAGAATAGCAGTAATACTGCACGATATTGTCCTGTGATTGAAGAAAATGAAGCAGTTAGGATCTTTTCAGAAGAGATAGTAGTGTCGTATTTCTAAACGCAGTTTTATGATTCCCTTTAAGAATGTACCTGAACTTCCGGACACTACAGAACATTCTAGAACTGACCTTTCCCGTGATTTAGCAGCATTGCATGAGATTTGTGTGGCCCATTCAGATGAACTGCGGACGCTCAGTAATGAGCGTGGTGCACAACAGGTAGGTTTTTGCCAGCCTTTGTTAACAATATTATTTCTTTGTAAGCACAGTATCAGCGTAAGATTATTTGAGAGCTGATAAATAGTTGAACTACAATTAGTCTTACTTTATTAATTATATTAAAATTTTAAGACTCTAAATCAAAATCCACAAAGATCTCAGCAAACAGGAATGATGAGCCCAAATTAAGATTATATATTTTTGATACCACAAAATGTCACACCTTGCTTCTAAGTTAATGTGAACTCTACTGAAAAAACGGAGGTGTTTATGCCCTTTGTGGCGTGTATGAAAGTGGTGAGTGAGTAACAGGCAGTCAGGAGTGATGCAGTGTTTTTCTCTCTGCTTCTGTCACATACACACTGTACATGGCCAGGTAACTCTGCAAACTGTCAAACACATGAGAATTATGCATGTGTTCTAAGACTGCTAAGAACATGTCAAGATCCAGAGATTCTGGAATATGGCCTTAAAAACGAAGCACTGTCACCAGTGGCCGACATGCGGAAGAGGCCTTATAGGAGAGGTTAACACATTGAGTGCAGTGATTCTGAGTTCTCCTCAATTTGAGATTCTACAATTCTCGTTTCTTCCCAGTTTAGATAATAATAGCATGATTCACTTAGGCTCCAATCACTTTAGAAACTCAGGCAGAATATGTGCCATAGACCTACTTATATGCTCTTAGCATATAATTTGCTTTCCTGCTACACTGGAGTTGGGTTTATTATATGGCTTGCCTTTTTTTTTTTTAATTATTTTTTTGGAGAATTTGGCCCAATTAATTAAGACTTTCTAAGAAAGATAAAGGAGCTGCATGATTTAATTGTAGGCCCAATGTTGTCATTCATGATTATAGCGTTCATTAGACTGTAGCTTGATTGCCCTTATGTGCTCTTACAGGGCTTGAGGTGTGTCATTTATAATGATAAATCTGTCTTCCGATAAGATGTTCTCTCCTAGAGATTGTTTAGGCCTAAGTAGATATGAGAATGCCCAACAGAAATGAGTTTGTTTAGTGAGTAAAAAATTATATCTCAACCAAAATAACATGACCAGAAATATTTAATCAAGGACCAAGGAATACATACTTACAGTTGTATGCTTTTTAATCCCTTTGAGTTCATATGGTATTTTTAAATCCAGGTTTCCCATCCCTGAGATTTGACAGAGCTTTCATTCATTTACTAATTATTTTCATATTGTTTTTCCTTGTCTAGCATGTACTGAAAAAGCTTCTGGCTATAACAGAACTGCTTCAGCAAAAACAAAACCAGTATACAAAAACTAACGATGTCAGGTAGCAGCCTTCGCCGCAGTGTTCTGCATGGATTCAGCATGCCCCAAATGGTAAATCACATCAGTATAATGTTTCCTTTGCTCTTGCCAAAAAAATAGCACACCTTTCCACATTCCAGTGATGTGTGAGCTATGCAAATAGAACTCAAGATTCTGCTGGTAACTGCTCCAGCAGCTTTGTAAGCTATCTTTACCAACCTCTGAGCCTTGGTGTACAGATCACCTTTCACACAATGTTATGACTGTATCTTGAACTTTGAAAATATATTTTCAATACATTCAATTGCCAAAGTTTTGCTGTTTCTTGAGGAAAGAACAATGAAAAAGCATTCTCTGTTGACAATTGAGTATAACTGGATTGCAGACTGTTCTTACATTACTTCTTCCTGAATTAGGAATATGACCGTCTGACTGTTCAATGACTATTTGTACTTACAGTTTCCAGAATTTGCCATTACAATAGGAACAATCCTTGCTGTATACTTTTTAAAATAACTGTGCTATCTGCTGGAACTGTTGAAAGAAAATATATAGAGTGGATCTATTGCTCATCAGCTTTATTTTTAAACGTACCACTTATTTTGTTGGAATTGTCAAAGACTGTATTTAGAACTCAATGCTTTTGTTTCATGTTTACAACAGTAAATAGTTTGAATTCAATAAATATTATTGGTCATTGTGTACTGATCAATGCATGTTACCCATTCAACCATTTATAAATGACCAGTTTCTTTTGTATGTTTAAAAAAAAACCTAGAATACTTTCGTTGAACATATTAATTCCAAGTTGAATTTTTAAATTATGCCAACAATTTCATCAGCCACTGAACAACTATCCATTTTTGACCTTCTGACTACTTGTTGTATCTGCTGGATATTTAGTTTGACTGTATAGTTTTATTTGCTTCTGTATGTGTATTTTTGTGAATTATTCACAGGGTTAAGTTAAAATAAAACCAAGGGATATCATAAAATTGATTACTTCTGTCTAAATACAGCTAAATATTTAATTTCATTATTTTCTTCCGCCTTTAGGGTCAGTTCAAAATTTAGTACCAGAGCAAGGCCCAGGGAGAAGATGAAATTTGAGCTTTTTTCCTGGCTAATGGTCTCTTTTGAAGGATTCTATTCATTATGTATTTGTTAACAATTCTTTCCCACCCATAATTGTCCGGGGGAGACAAGGCATACAAGGTGATTCTAAACAAGTACGTACTGAGAAAAGCATTTCCCACAACAAAGAAAAATTTTCTGAAGGCCTACATTCTAACAGCAACACTATTTATTCTATCCCTCTAATGCTTAAAATACAGGAAGAAATTGTTAAAACTGAGGGTTCACAAAATTTCTACATAGTATAATTTTACATCTTAAATGCTGTTACTTGTATGGAGGGAGCTAGCCCTAATGGACAAGGCAATGGCACCCCACTCCAGTACTGTTGCCTGGAAAATCCCATGGACAGAGCCACCTGGTGGGCTGCAGTCCATGGGGTCACTAAGTCGGATATGACTGAGCGACTTCACTTACCACTTTCATGCATTGGAGAAGGAAACGGCAACCCACTCCAGTGTTCTAGCCTGGAGAATCCCAGGGACGGGGGAGCCTGGTGGGCTGCTGCCTATGGGGTTGCACAGAGTTGGACACTGAAGCGACTTAGCAGCTAGCCCTAAAGTAGCTGCAGTTTTACAAGTTGAACAGTGTTACCAAAACACTCAGCATATCTGGTGTTCCTTTCTTTTCTGCTAGACAGTGGTATGCCATTTGGCCTCCTTTGGTGTTCTAGGATAAACTAGAAGGGACACAGGCTAGTGATATCTCTGAAAACATTTTGAAAATAAAAAGGTCCAGATTTGACTGCTTGGCAATTTGGTTCTCTCCCTCTACTCACACCTCAGTTTTAACCATACTAACCTACCTGCCCTTTCCTGATCTCAACTACTCCTCTTGCTTTTATTAAAAAAAAACCAAAAACCCCAAAATATTAAAAAAGTCACCCTGCTTTTCATATTTTAATGACATGCTTATCCCTTAAAACTGGAATAAAAAACTTGTTATTTACCTTTGTAGGACTTAGTCACTTAGCTGATCAATGATGAAATAAAACCTCTGAACTTTTTTTTTTTAGGGGGTTGGTAGGAAAATCTTCAGAGATAAATGCGGACCTTGCTCTGATGCCAAACTTTAGTAACCTAAAAGAGAAGCAAGCTACTTAACTGTGGACAGTTTGCCTTCCTGTCTAGAGCCTGGCACCACTGCTACTTCATCTGGACTGTACTGGAGGATCGTCAGTTTCGGTGGCTTCTCCCCCTTCACTTTCATAAGATCATAATTTGTGAATTTCATTCCTCTCATTTCTCAGTGAGAAGGAAACTAAAATCAAAAAGCTCAAGCCTAAAATACAAAGAATTATTAAAGAATATGCATATAGTCAATTTTACTTTTGAAATGTAATTAAATGCTACCTATACTTTATGGAAAAGTGTATCCTGGGATGCACTGACACTGAGGAGAGGGGTGTATCTGGAGATTCAGGACAACTGAGTTTCTAAGAATTTCTTTAACCTCATTTTCTAGCCAAAAAAACTGACTGGCCATCATAATTTGGTTCCAACTCTAGAAACTAAGATCACAGTTAAATAATTAAATGCTGTAATAACCTAGATTATGACACTTTATATAAAACAAGATTGGCAAATTATAGCTTTAATTTGATATCAGTCATGATGGGGTAAGGGTACCCAAACCTCGTGTTACTCTGGCTCCTTTGAAGATGTTTTATTTCACATAAAGCTACCCTGAAAGGAAAAAATTTTAAATAACATAAATAGAAAAGTTTAATATATTTTGATGCTTTCACAAATAAAGTTAAATGCCAGACATGCTTCATCCTTCTGATGATTAGTTAGCATTGACAAATCAATTTCAAATGGCTAGAGAGAATCTACCAGGTCATCGTCAGTCCATTCTTCCTAAGAAGGAAAGAAAATGTCATAAGGAAAACAGTATACTGAAGCATAACCAGTATTGTTTACCTTCTTGCCTCTCTTTAGGATAATGTTCTTTTGCTATGTTGATTATAAGGTATATCAGGAAAATGTGTAGCAGTTTAACCTTTTAATAATATGGTGTGGTCTTACCAGGTTAGCCTAGTGACAGGAATAAATGTTACAGTTGTGACGTTCTGGGTCTGATTGTTCATTATCTGACTTGACATGTACAATTTTCTTAAAACGGGTAGGAGAAAACTCCTTGAAGATCAAGAAGTCTATCTACCACCTTCTATAACCTTAGAAGGATTCTTCATCAAGTAACTATTATACTACTTCAGAACAGGCCAAGACAGAAGTTAGAAAAATTCTTCCAATAATGGCCAAGGTTAATAAAGGATACAAGAGAAACCTTTCTAGTACCTCTCTCTATAATGCTTGTACTCTAGAACAATAAAACCTTAACATTATGGTTGTACCAGAATATACAACAGTAATTTACATTTTACCTTTGGAGAACATACCTCCTCATGTTTGGATTTCTTTGAAACATAATCATCATCTTCGTAACCTTTTCTCTTCTTCCTACAATTAAGCAGCCATCAATAAGCAATCTAATATGGGCAACAGAATAAGTTAGCAAGGCTATGAGATACATTTACTGAAGACCAAAGCCTGGATAAATGGAAAGAGGTGAAAAATTCGGATAGGAAAACTCTTCCAAATTACTCTTTGAATTCAATGCAATTCTAGTTTCAATACAAAAACAATACTTAACTCTGACCTGGGAAAGATTAGCAGAAGACTCTGAAAAAGAACAAGGGGGATCTTTGTCCTTCTCAACACCAAAATATACACCTATAATTGTAATTAAAAGTGTGGCACAGTTGTCCCTTGATATGAGGGGAACTGGCTCCAGGAACCCCCAGAATAAATTCTCACATGCTCAAGTCTCATATAAAACGGCAATGGTACAGTGGTGTTCTGCATCCAGAGGGCTGACTGTATCAGCAAGGAATCACAGAGATCAACGATCAGAGCAGACAGGCAAAACAAAAAGTATACATCGGAATTTAATCTGTAATAAATGAGTAAGAAAATCAAGAGATTTTTAAATGGCTGGTACAATGGGTTACTTATTTGAACAAAATTTTATGAGATTTCTACCTCAGGCCAGGCACAAATAATTGTAAATGGTTTTTACAGCTGAACAAAAGGCAAAATAATTTAGGGTAAGAAAAGGTGTTTAGATGTTAATCAAGCAAAGACATGTTGCCTACATCACAAAGTGAAAGGAACAACGGAAGGAAATAGTTGTATACGACACCAGGAAATTGAGTAGGGCTTATAATTATGAAATGCAGAAGACACGCAAATGATTCTTAAACATAGAAACATCAATGCCTCAAAATAATAGGGGAAATGAAAACTAAAAGATGATACTATTTTCTATTTTACCCAGACTGGCAACAGTTTAAAGACTGACAGTATTAAATGTTGTACGATTTATATGGTAACAGTGGAAAACTATTTCTTCTACACATACATAGAGAAAAGCTTGGCAGAGGTAAATGCCTCTCAGGTCACAACTGGGACTGGAGTTTGGTCAAAGAGAACTTTGGTTTACCTGTATTAACTGGCTTTAATAATGATAATATATTACTTGTATACTGAAAAAGATAAAAGAATCTTAAAGACCAAGGAAAAATATTTTATTCCAAAGCAATGCTTGTAACTGTGGGTCCATGGGCCAATGTTGCTGGTCCACGAACAATTTCCAGTGTGCAATAAGTACAGAAACTGAGTGTATGTTTAGAAATGATAGCAATTTGATAGAATAATTTATGACTGTTTAATAAAATTTAAGCTTATCTTTATGTGTTTTTTACTTTTTCAGTAATTGGTAACATTTTACTGAAGTATAAATATCTGTAATAGGATAGAAATAAAACCAACAGTCCCTTCCAGACAGTTTGAGAAGCACCACTTAAGTATTCATGCAAGATTTGACTGACACAGTACAAAGGAGATGGTCACCTGGAATAAGATGTAAATCTAGCAATTAGGAATTTTCAGTTAACATTAAACAGTTCAATGGTCTAATTCAGAGGTTGACAAAATTTGCTTTAAAAGGCCAGACTGTAAGTATTTTAGGCTTGTAGGCCATGCAGTTTCCATCACAACTACCCAACTCTTCTGTTATTGTGTGAAAACAGCCAGAGACAGTAATGCAAACTAGTAGGTGTGCCAATGCCCCAAGGAAACTTTCTGTAAACAGGCACTGGCCCAGATTTGGAGGATGGGCTTTAGTTTGGCAACCCCTGGTCAAAGCCCATGTCAAAATCAACGTGAAAAGATTATCAGTGCTGCTGTGCTTTTCATTAGTCAACATTTTTCTTCTCTGTAACCATTCCTTCCTTCTAGTCACCACAGAAACCCAGAAGTGAAATTTACCAATTTTAAGTTCTGTGCTATGTTTTGCAGTTACAACTACAAATATAATAAAAGAGTCTCATATTTTACACACTATAACTTTAAAGAATTCGAGTCATGTGTACCTGATCTGAAGGCCTTAATCCTGTGCTGGCTTACATATTCTCTGATAGTATAGAGATTATATAAAGATCAAAAACATTTCAAATGCATCTGGACTGTTAAGATGCCAGAGCTAATTCCCAGTAAACTTTACAGACTACAGTCCACGGAACAGAAGTTTCACCATCCTTATTACCCTACCCAGATCTTCAACTGTTCAAACACCTAAAAGGTTTAAGTAGATATTTAAAATTGCAAAGCGTAAGAAGCCCAAATACAGTGATTTCCACATTCAGGCTACTAATCAAAAAAGCAGCATTATGGTATTCCTTGTGCCTTCAAGACGACACTGAACAGCACATCTGCCTACTGGTCCCGTCTTCTGCATAAAATTACCGCAGAGAGAAAATACACCAAGTTTCTCTACCCTAGCCAATAGATGTTAAGTCTAGAATAGTGTTCTTATTCTTCAGAGGAGATAACCAGACCACAAAGAACCCAAAGATTCAAAGGGCAAGAAGAGGTTCAGGAATTCCCTAGGAAGACTCCACCCCATGGATCCCACAAAGAATAATGGGACAGGGCCTGCAAGCTGAAGGACACGTTACAGCAGAAGCAGAATATACTCTTGAAACCCAAACTCATCATAATTTATTATGTCAGGTTTAATCCTATTAGAAATCTCCACTCCAAAAAAAAGAAAAACAATCAGATTTGGGGGTAAGTCAGTCTTCCCCACATGAAACAAAATTTACCAGTTAAATAATTCACTTAGACTAGCTGGACACAGTTAACAACTCTATTCTTGAATGGCAGTCTCACATCTACTTACGTAACTACATTAAGTGCAAGCTCAGCAGAGTGACACCTCTCCAGCTTCTGTTTCAGAGCAGCAACTTCTTCAGGTCTGGGTGGTTCATATTTTTCACCAAGTTCCTCATGCCTATGTGGAGATTAATAAAAGGATTTAAACCAGATAATAAAAAGCCCTGTTCCCATAAGGTAGTTAAATAATTTCCCATCTAGTTTTGGGAACCAAAAACACTCCTGAAATGTGATTATTCTCAGTGTTAATATTGTTCCACATTAAAATCCAGTGGCCACCATACTTGAGTTATTATAGCCATCTGCTGCTTAGCCCATGTACAGCTAAAAGATAAACTCGCTCTACTAGTATTTTTTCCCAATCTTAACCATGGTTACTTTTTGCTCAAGTTTTACAGGCTGTTAAAAAAGCTCTACATGATTTAGTGAAGACATGCTTTGTCCCCTGCCACCAACCATATTCATAACATTCTGTCCTACAGATTGGGCTTCTCTGGTGGCTCAGAGGATAAAGCATCTGCCCGCAATGCGGGAGACCTCGTTTCAGTCCCTGGGTTGGGAAGATCCCCTGGAGAAGGAAATGGCAACCCACTCCAGTATTCTTGCCTGGAGAACCCCATGGACGGAGGAGCATGGTGGGCTACAGTCTATGGGGTCACAAAGAGTCGGACACAACTGAGTGACTTCACTCTTCACTCATGATCCTACAGATGGAGGGCTGAGAGTATACTTATTTACAAAGAAAGCTGTTATTATGTAATTGGTAATGAAGGTAGCATGCTCAGTAAAAACATGTCAGCCATCCTTTGCTTTAACAAAATGCTAAACTTAGACAATGAAGTATCACCAAGAAAACAAAAATGTCCTCATTAAGCTAAAAAATTCAGTGACTTTAAAATCGCAGAAACATCCTCTGTCTAGTCTATATTTAATTCAACTACAATAAACCAAAGACCATAAGTCACAAGATTTATTAGGGGAATGAGAGAGCCAGAGCTTGTTAGTCAGCCATGTGCTCCAAGTGACTGACTGACTTCATAATGCAAGTAAAGCAGTGTTTTCAACTAAATTAAAGTGACAACACCCTTAAGGACAGTATCTTTGCGTGAGATGCCTTAGTATCATTAAAGCTCTGAGTGTTGAGAGCTATTCTTATAGTAAAACAAGCGGAGTAAAATAAAGCTACTGAGAGAATCACTAACAAAACTGTCACGTGTATACACACAGCACAGTGAGTTACCTTTAAGATCTCTCCTACCTACTAAATTCCCTGATCCTAGTGTCTATGGCCAAATCACAACTAGCTTTGAAGTGAACCCTCTAGTGGTAAAACTGAAAACCTACAGTTTTATGATTCTTAAATCACAAATTCGTTTTTCTCAAAGAGGGAAGCCCTCAAGAACATTTCAAGCAAAGAACTTAACATAGTCTGAAGCATCTTGACTTTTGAAACATAAAAGATGTAAGTACTCTGTCATCCAAGATCAAGATCTGCAATCTCATATTTCAGTACTTAAATTACAGATTTTATTAACAAGGACAACTGGCACAAATGGTTTGGAAATACACTGACTTTTAACCCTAAACAATAGCCCAGCAGCCCTGAGCATGCAGTGTGACATAGGCAAGAATGAAACCGGAGAGGACTGGCTAACCTAGCCAGTAAGATAGGTGGAGGTTCTAACTCAAACTAACGCACAGCTAAGGGAACTATATTCAGTATCTTGTAATAACCTATAATGGAAAAGAATCTGAAAAAGAACACATATATACATACACACATATATAACTGAATCACTTTGGCATACACCTGAAACTAACCCAACTATATTTTTAAAAAGTGAAAGGAAAAAAAGAAAACCCCAACCTTCAAGACAGTGTTTCTCAGCATCCCAGTACTGACAGCAGTTTGGGCTAGATGATTCTTTGTCATGACGTGCTGTGTGAGTTTCCTAAGGCTGCTATTAAAAATTACCACAAACTTAGTAAGGCTTATTAAAATCACAGGATGGATTCTCTGACAGTTCAGAAGCCCAAGAGTCCGAAATCAGTTTCACTGGGCCAAAACACAAACACTGGCACGGGGGTTTCTGTCGGGGCTTCTGTTCCCGCTTCCGGGGGCTGGCGGCATTCCTCAGCTTGTGGCTGTTACTCCGACGTTTAGGGCTGCCATCTTCAAACCTCTCTATTCTGTCTTTACATTGCCTTCTCTGCCATACCTCCTCTGCCTTCCTCTAATAGGGACACTACTTGTGATTACATTTAGGCTCTATCCGGATAATCCAAATTAATGTCCTTAACTTGATCACATCTGCAAGCACTTTTTTTTTGGGGGGCCATATAAAGCAACAACATTCCGTTTCTGGGGATTGTGACATAGCTATCTTTGGGGAGCCATTTTTCAGCCTACCAGGGGGCTGTACTGTGAATTATAAAATGTACAGCAGCACCCTTACCTCCACATACTAGGTGATGGCAGCAGCCACAAACACCCCCCACCCCCAAAGTTGTAACAACCAGGAATGTTCATAGACAGTTAGCGGAAAAGAAATTCACCCCGTGAAGAATCATGGCTTTTGTAATATCAGGTAAGGAAGTGACTAGCAAATGACACACATTAATTAAAGCTAATTTATCTACAAAATAGACGTTTCAAATTTAATTAGCCTTTAGTTCCCTAAGACCTTTTTAGTGCTCATCATGTTTGCATACACTTTAAAAGGACCTTGTTTTGAATCTCAACCCTTTGTGAATCTCATTAATATTTTTCATTTTCCTAAAAAGTTATGTGTAAAAACTACTTCATGTACATTCTATTTGTTCTTCACCTTCATGACATAATAAATCTAAACAATAACTTGTAATCTCAAGTTAAAATACCGGTGAGTTATTTATTTACAAAGTAACTCTGTGATAGAACATTTTATAAAGCATTCTGTTTTACTTACTTTTCATTATATCTAGTAATTGTGACAAGGAAGTTCTCTTCTCCTTGAGCATCAGACTTTCTGATAAATAACTGGAAAAGAGAGGGAAAAAAATGTTTTAATCTGTCACACACGTCTTGAGAAAATACGACATAAATTATTTTGCTTCATGTTCTTTTCTTCATCAAGGTGAATTTTTAAATTTACTTGAAAACTGTGAAATAACAATAATTTGAACTTTACTAAAACTATAATCTCTATCTCTTACAGTCTTAAGAATCCACTACAAATTGTACTAGGTTAAAAATGCTTAATGTTCAAGTTAATTTATTTAACTTCCATAATATATTCAGAGGGAAAATGATATGAAAATATTAGTAGCAATACTCAATAATACTTTTGATGTTAAATGTTTAATATTTAATATTTGAACCCTATCAGTCTAACTTTGCTTTACAGGTGAGGAATCTGAGTCACAGGGATAGACAAGTCATGAATAAAGTCAGGGAGCAGCAGAACTGGAATGTGGCGCTAGTAAGAATTCTCTCGCCTCTTATTATCAAGTCCATGTTGACTATAACTGCTCTTCTTGAGACAAACAGGTATTCCTGATAACCAGTACGAGTATCACCCCATGCTTTACAAATCTTTACATCTTTTCTGCATCAAGTAAAGTCGCTCAGTCGTGTCCGACTCTTTGCATCCCATGGGCTGTAGCCTACCAGATTCCCCTGTCCATGGGATTTTCCAGGCAAGAGTATTGGAGTGGGTTGCCATTTCCTTCTCCAGAGGATCTTCCCGACGCAGGGATCGAACTCAGGTCTCCTGCACTGTGGCAGACGCTTTACCCTCTGAGCCACCAGGAAGCCTTTCTGCATCAAGTCCAAATCAAAGGTGTTAATACTGGGTTGGCCAAAGGTTCATTTGGGACATCTTACGAAAAACCCCAAAGAACCTTTTGGACAACCCAATAATATTCCTTAAATGGACATAAAGCTCAGTTAACTGTTTTCCTAGAACCAATGATAGTATTTCTATATTTATATTTTTAGCCACTCTGAGGTTTTATATACTTGAACTTGATCTATAATTAATAACAGCCCAAGTGAACAGATTCTCAAAGTAACCTTTGAGAATAATCTTTCAAACATAAATGTAATAAAAACTGTTAATTTTTCTCTTAGGTGAAATAAAGTTACAAAATTTAGGACAATTTTTAAAGAAATTTTGTTGCTATATGTCTTTTAAACTATCAAAATTATTTAAATTATATTACAAAATTTTGGTAACTACTTTTGCTATTATATTGTCTGCATCCAATGTGGGAATCCATTTTTAATATGGAAATCAGTAACTCCCTTAACAGCTAATACATTTTTAGTTTTCAGTAATTCAAAGTAACAATTAGTTTTTCTTTTTCCTTTCATGCTTCTGCCCTCTTTTTTGTTTCTCTTTGTTACCTAAAAAGTCAAACTAGGAGATGTGAAGTAAAGCTCTAAACGCAATGAAAAAGAAGAACCCCCAAACCAACAACAGAATATTCCGTAAGTAATTATCTTAAAGCATCATTCAGAATATAACAACAGCACAAAGGCTTTCCCCTTTTGAAATCAGTAATCAACATAAAAGAAATTCCCATGTATCCCAAAAGTTGGAAAGGAAGTCAGAAGTTAAAAATTATTTGAAAGCATTTTCTCAAAGGTAAAAATGCCCAAATGGCTATAGTGTTTGGGAACGCAATGAAAGTATATTTAATTTGTAGTGAGCCCAAGGTACTATGGGGCTTCCCTGGTGGCTCAGATGGTAAAGAGCTGCCTGCAATGCAGGAAACTGGGGTTCAATCCCTGGGTTGGGAAGATCTCCTGGAGAAGGGAATGGCTACCCACTCTAGTATTCTTGCCTGGAAAATTCCATGGACAGTGGAGCCGGGTGGGCTACAGTCCAAAGGGTTCCAAAGAGTTGGACAAGACTGAGCCACTAACACTTCCAACCTTCAGGGTACTATAATTTCACCTTCACCTGCCTATCTGAACTTATAACTAAACTTCTAAGATGAAATAAACTCGAATTTAGACCTTAGGATCCTTCATCCTTCTCTATTGATATAAGAAAAATCTTACCACTGAAAAATTAGCATATAAATTGCATAAGATACAATGCTTAAACAGATTAAGCAAACAACTGGTTATCTGAATTGTGGAAATGACTTTCTTTCTTTACACTATGGAAGCTCCACACTTGCAAAATGCATAGTATCAGTTTGTATGGCCATCCTTCCTAACTAGAGTTAAGGATAGCTTGTTCAGTCTTAAATTTCTACAGTATAGTAGATAGACAGCAATGTAGGGGGAGGAAAAACTTCCACAAAGGTTTGCTTAGTAAATAAATGAAGGTATAGATCATTGTGGGATTAAATGTATATATTAATATACAATTGATAAGAGGCATACCATAACTTAAACAAAATATAAACCCACAATCCCTTATCTTGGATTTGTTTTGAAATTCAGAATTATTCATGTCTTAGAAAGCTAACATGGTATACATTCCATGAAATGTGAAATATTTCAGAGTATATATACACTGCCCCAATGTCTCTGGGGCTATATCCTGTAATCAGTTATATCAATAGCCATGCAAGGAAACTTACAAATATTCCCATTCAGTTGAATAAAGAATAAATCACATATGTTCATGTTTCCTGCCACCATATCAATGGATTTTGAAATTACAGACAAGGGATTACAAACAGCTATTTTAGGAATGAATCAAGCATAAGTTCAAAGGTATAAAGACATTAAATGTGAAAGTTTAAAAGTCTAACTTACTACTTGCCTGGGCTTGAATTAATTATAAATGAATACAATAAGTATCTAATTAACCTCTGTATAAGGTATTACTGTAAGGATCACATGGATTTAATTCATGTAAAGTGATTATCACAGAATACAGTTCTCAGTGTGCACTTATGTATCAGCTATTACAGTCTACAGTTCACTGAAACGCATTTGGACATTCTCTAAAGCACCATTCATTCAACAAGTCTTTACTGAACTCCACTTGCCATACCTGGAGATTAATGATAAAACAAGGCAGATGTATTTGTTGCACTCACACTGCTTACCAGTTCACAAAACTTCTCAAGTTTCCATATATTGATAGCTGTTATCAATCTTTGATAATAGTAGATTTAATTCTACTTTGATCATAAATGGATCATTTTAGCTCAAAAATATCTTACTCAGTTTTTAAATATTTCCTTAAAAGGTGATTCCAAGTCTTCCCTCAGTTGTCCTCACCAATGCTCAAGCATAAGAACACGAAAGACTGCAGTCACAAAGTGAAACTTACTTAAAAACTTGGGACTCCAGAAAGGAATAAACTGAGGGACTGAGTCTGATCTAAGTTAAAACACAAAACAATACCTTTCCATAGTAATTCCTGCTCTGGATGCACTAGATAAAATGGCAGTCAGAGCAATCTGGGAAGGTGTGTATAAAAGGTGAGCATCCGTCAAGGCAACTCTATTAAGAAAGTCATCAGCTGTTTTCCTCAAAATCTCTGGATTCTCCAACAGGGGATAGCGAGTCTAGAAAGAGAGTTTGCAAATATTATCACTTCTGAAGGTTTAATGGAGTAATAACAAGACAAAAATATTTATATAAACCAGAAAGTGCTTAACACAAACACTTTTATATGTGTAGCCCCTGTAAGCCACATTTAGAAACCAAAGCACCACTTCATTTTGATTTGAAATTCTTTCTACCAGAAGTTTACTTTTTGGAAGTAAGTGGAAATGAATCTTGGTTTGATTACAGAATTATTTTTAGTATACGCCTAAGATATATGAACCATCCCTTGTAAATGCTCAGTCATGTCCAACTCTCTTGCCACTCAATGAACTGCAGCCTGGCAGGCTACTCTGTGGAATTTCCCAGGCAAGAACACTGGAGTGGGCTGCCATTTCTTCCTCGAGGGGATCTCCCCGACCCAGGGATTGAACCTGCGTCTCCTGCCTCTCCTGCACTGGCAGGCAGATTCTTTACCACTGAGCCACCTGATGATCCCCTGTTTTCTAACAGCTTCTACCTAATGAACCCTAATCTTAAACCCTCAGATATATTTCAGATATCCACATTCAAGTCCCAAAGCATTTAGAAGTCTTATACTCTAAAACAAAACAGCCAGAGTCGGTTGTGCATCAGACCCAGTTCTTGTCATTATCCCCAAATGCCGGCCCTAATGTTACAAACCCAACACTCTGACCACAGCGCTCCCTTTCCAGGACCTGATACTTCACAGCTGCTGGCTGACTTCCTCCTCAGAACCTCTGGTTCCTTATCCCCATACTTGTTCCTACTCACCAGTGTCCACTGCTTCTGATTTTCCTCTTTAATTCCCTGCCCCAGTACGTTGACAACATATTTCCAGCAAATCATCAATAGCAGTCAAACTCAACCACCCTTCTTTTCAGCTGTACCCAGATTTCTGGGTCCTGCTAAAGAAAACAATACAACCAAGAGGTCCGGAAATATCCATATAAATTCAAGCTCACTGACCTCAAAACGGTTCTCAACACTGCCTAGCTATGATGATGATAGCTGAAAATGTGTTGAAAATGTGTTCTCCCCCTTTTTGGTGATTAAACACTTTCCACCCGACCCAAAGTCTTTGATAATTCTCAGAAACTTCACTGCTCTCAGAAAATGAACTTTGCTGATAACAAAGACACTGTTTCCTGCTACAGTCAGATCCCCAGGCATAACGTCATCCTTTCCTGTGTTCTCCTCTTTTCCTCCACTAAGAGAAACAGCCAATTCTTCTGCGTTGCTTTGAAATCCCGTGTCAGGCCCTTTCTCCACACTCCAGAGGAAATCTCAAGCTGCCTGTATTTGGTTGCGTCTCACCAGCTCTCTGCATCGGCTTCTACACAAAACACAACAAAAAACTGTTCCTTTCTGCTAGCAGTAGCCCCGTACCCCATCTTCTCAATCATCCCACCTTCTTTCTCCACTTCAGAGACAAGCAGTTTAATCCAAGATGTGGATGTATTTTCTCACCTTTGATTTATTCCCCAACCAGCTCCAATCTGCTTTCTTCTTCCACACTCCACAAAGACTAATTTTACCAAGATCACAAATCACCTTTGGCACTAAGTCCAGCAAATGTCAACTTTTACTTTGCCTGAATTCTGAGCAGGTTTGGCGAGCTGTCCCTGATCATATTATAAAAGCATTCTACTTCTCCAAAAGTCCTACCTCTCTGGATATTCTTCAGTCTTCTGATTTTTCTCTACCTACCCTTTGAACAGTCCTTATGACCAATCCACTTGAAATCTTCCTGGGGCAATCATGCGCAAATCTATACCTCCTGCCTATCCATTTTCTTTGACCTCCAGACATAAACATCTACCAACAATCTACCTGTATCAATCACAATCTACCTGTATCAGACACAATCTACCTGTATCATAAATGTACCACCATCTACCTATATGCTCAGGCCAGAAAACTGGGGATTCTCCCACTGTCTTCACTCTCTATGGGCAATCATTCTTCAAACTCTACCAACTCTACCCATCTCCCAAGCCCAAGAAGCTCTCTCTGTACCCAGTGCCACCACATGAGTCAAACCAACCATCTTCTGTCTGAACTACTGTTACTGGGATCCCTTCATCCATTCGAATCCATTCTCCGCATTGTGCCTGACACATAATACAGATGTGCAGTAAACACCCGGTGCAGACTGGCACATGAGCTTGCCAGCCTGTTTTTAACGCTGCAAACCTAATCATGCCACTCCTCAGACTTGACCCCTTCACTGGCTTCCTGTCACTCTATTCAAAATCTGTAACGTTACTTCCACAGTCTAGACTGCCTTCCACTCAGGCAGACATCCCCATCTCACTTCTGTTTAGGTTCTTTAGTGTACCATGGTTTTTAAAATCTGGGCCTTTGGCCAAAGAAGTCTCTGGGCAGGATGCTCTTCTACCACCCAGTCCCTACTCTTGCTTTGAATTTCACCTTGTTACACTTCCTCAGAACTGTCTCCTCTTCCTCTCAATCTGCCATCTCCTTCTAAAGCACCCTCTATTTCCCCTCCTGTTAACACTTCGCACACTGAATATATACTGTCCTTCAGGTGAGACTATAAGGCTTATAAAGTTGAGGCTGTTCCTGTCTAGTTCTTGACTAATCCTTAAGCACCATGTTTGGCACATAGAAAGCACCCAAATTTTGCCACTCAAGATGAATGGACCAATTTCTGATTTCTGTTTACTTAACTCACACTATTCAAGCCCTTCTTCAGGACTAAAACAAAACAACTTTAGTTGCTTTTGTTAGTGTTCTGACAAAACATTTTATTTACTGTTACTTTTGATGCTTACATATTGATTTTAGTTCACAAGGTCCTAAAAATAGAAGTCATTTAGCAATCTTCTAGTTTAAAATTAAGCCTTTTGTATCCAAGACAGTATACTTGAGTTAGAAAAGTTAAGTCTTTAAAAGTGTTACTACAAAGACACAATGGTCTTCATTAGGGTCCCTGGGAGGAATTTGCAAATCTACTAAATCAGAAGCTCTGGGACTGGTCTGGCAATTTCAGTTAATAAGCCCTCCAGGTGGTTCTGAAGCACTAAAGCACACTAAAGTTTGAGAACTATTGCCCTAGGAATCCAGGCCAAACTCATATTTTAGTTAAACCCATTCGGATCATTACAAATTATAGCAAAATTTTGATTCTTTTAACAATAGCAAAGGAGTTCACTCTACCAATTTACATCAGCAAGATTACCTTTAAATCAATGAGAAAGCCCTCAAAGGGTCTATAAGGATTGTGGACAATAAGGTGGAAATTAAGTTGCTGTATAAGAAGCAGTTCATATTCCAGAATCTGTTCGAGTGCTTTCTCTTGTCCAAGAGGGCTCTCCATGAGATTTCCAACAAACTGTGGACTAGATACATTGAATTCATCTACTTTGCAAGCCAAAAATGCACAAGTGAGCCTAGAGGAAAATATAAGGGGAGGAATATGTATAAAATAACAAAATATTTCTAAAAGTATGTTCTAAAACTGCCTAATATTCACAAATGACTATACTAGACATCTTTGGAAATTGGTTAAAAAAATGTTTCCTGTTTAATCTTTTTATTCATAAGGTGACTAAAGTTCTAGGCTGAACTGTATAATAGTGTCACAGCATTCAATTATTAACTTAATGGCAGTTCAGCCTAAATATCTGGGAAAACAAAATAATAGGAATAAGAGAACTCAGCATCATGAAAAACAAATGGAAGAAGGAAAAAAAAAGCACACACATAAGTACATATGGGCCTGGGAAGAAAGTTACGTCAGAGAAACATTATGACAAGCCATCAGTGGAAGTCTCTAAGGGCATTTAAATAGAGGGCTATTACCTCAAGAACAAACCTATTAAACTCTCATGGCTGCTACATAAATTTTAGAGTGAGCAAGATTACCACAAAAACCAATATGGGACGTACCAAGGGCCTGACCAAGACTGGTAGAAATGGGAATAAAAAGAAGAAATATACAGGGACAGTATGATTGACAGCAAGTTCTTTGCTACGTCTCATACTAACTTCATCTTTAATGATAAGCACAGTGCTTAGCAGAGACCAGAAACAACAGATCTTTGTTCAAGTGAAGTGAATATGGAACTATAGGACTTGTAAATTTGTAGAGAAAGAGGAGTTACCGTAAATGATTCTCAGAGCAACTGAGTGAAGAAACGTTCCACTAACAGAAAGATATTAGAGTAGCTAATCTGAGAGAAACAGAATGTGAATTTGGACAAGTGCCAGTACAGATGTCATCAGAATCTGAGGGAGCGATCTTAAGTTCAGAACAGAATACAAGTATAAATTACCCTTTATTAGGAAATCGTTTTCACACACATACATGGTCACATAGTAAAAAAGTATTCTTAAGTGAAAATAAATAAATTATACTTACATTATTATCCGGGGTGATATTCCATTACTGAGTTATTAAGATAAAAGCGCTTGAAATACATACAAGCTGTACCCTAAGATTAAAAATACACATATTATCAGAACCTATCACACATACAAGTTGTTCTGTATTAAAAAATATTTATGCAAATATTCCTTTAAAATAGTCACTGGTAAAAAATGCCAAAACTTATTTTTCTTAACTCAAAATAAATTGTGATAAATTACTACAGGAAAACCACAGCCAAAAGACCTTCTGTTGTCCTTCCCCAGCTACTCTGGGTTAGCCTTCTTATGGTCACTGACTTCAATTAAAAATTGTATGGTGGTTTTCTACAACAGGCTCCCCATTCCAGTATTCATGGGCTTTCTTGGAGGCTCAAATGGTGAAGAATCCGCTTGCAATGCAGGAAACCTGGGTTTGATCCCTGGGTCAGAAGATCCCCTGGAGGAGGGCATGGCGGGCTACAGTCCACAGAGTCACAAAGAGTTGGACACTACTGAGTGACTAAGTATATACATATATTTGTATAATTTATACAAATGATCAAAGCTTAATCTTATAAAATATTGATAGAATAACACTGTTAGAGCAATGAGTCTTCTCTTTAAATCCTCTCTAGATCTGTGATCTACCCGTGATCACTGCTGCCAAATCAAACAGCAGCAGAAGCACCTACGATTTACTGACTGCATCCCATGTGCCACACTTTGTGCCAAGTTCAAAACTATTACCTTATTTTAATTCTTATAACAATTTGGTGAAGTGTTGCTATCTCTACAGAGAAAGAAACTGAAAAGAAACTGAGTATCAATGAGGTTAACTGACTTGCTCAAGGTCACACATCTGACAAGGAACAGGGAAGTTTTCAACCAAGGTCTGCCTGTACTTTTAACCACTATTTCATTTGGCTAGAACCAATGAAATAAATATCTATTTTAGGATGGAAAAAATATATTTCTTTTTAAGTACTTCTGAAGTTTAGTTTGGTCACTTTACATGAAACAAACATCAAAACTATCAGTTATAAAAAATAAGTTATACAAAGGCAAATCCACCAAGAAGCTTCTTCAAGGATTCCGTTTCTTCACCTGAAAAGATCACTTAAACCTACTGCCTTATGTTATAGCTTTCTTATCAGAAAAGACTAGGACCAAATCTGTAGATGGAAAGGAAGCACATCTAAAATTTTACATCAATCTGATCTCAGATGAAAGTCTGATTTAAAAAAGAAAATACTATGAATACTTTTGGACTATATTTTCAATATACTTCATTTATCAATTTTAAAAATGGAGATTATTTACTAGGAGCTTATTCTTTTGTGAGTCATAGATTATTCAATCAGTTTAACTTTAAAATGTATGATCTACTTTGACTTAAGACTTTCATATTTGATATTCACAACAAATCTGTGAGGTAATATGGAAAAAATAATTTATATGCATCCCTTTTTTAATCTTGCAGCTTTTAAATTTCAGTTTATTTTCTATCAACAAGAATACATATATCCAGATGGGAAAACAAAATAATACCCCAGTAGAATAAATGAAGTGGAGACACACAATCTACCTGTAAGAATTCAGATTAAGGATGGTAGAGATTGATGATCCAAGAACTCAGAAAAAGAAGAGGCATAGATTATAAAGATAAAAGAAATGTTTAACAAAGTATGAGAAAATATAAAGGACCAATAGAGATGACCAATACCTTAACTCAAATAAAAAATACATTAGAACTCTACCCAGCAAGGCTCTCATTCAGATTCAACAGAGAAATCAAAAATTTTGTAGATAACCAAAAGCTAAGAGAATTTAGCACCAACAAACCAGTTTTACAACAAATGCCAAAGGAACTTCTCTAGGTGGAAAAGAAACGGCCACAACTAGACACAAGAAAACTACAAATGGGAAAGCTTTTATATACCAGCAAAGGCACATATATGGTAAAGGTAGGAAATCATCCACACACACAGTAGCAATTGTGAGGAGAGTACAAATGCAGGATATTGAAAATGCATTTGAAACTAAGAGACCTGAAACTTAAAACAATCTAGTGTACATTTTCACACACACACACACAGGCTTCCATGGTGGCTCAGTGGTGAAGAATCCATCTGCCAATGCAGGAGACACAGGTTCAATCTCTGGGTTGGGAAGATTCCTTAGGGAAGGAAACGGAAACTCCCTCCAGCATTCTTGCCAGGGGAAATCTCATGGGCAGAAGATATAGTCCATGGGGTCACAAGAGTCGGACATGACTTAGAGACAAAAGCAACCATATATATATATAAGGTGAGGTGTAAGGTGAAGTCACTCAGTTGTGTCCGACTCTTTGCGACCCCGTGGACTGTTAACCTATTAGGCTTCTCCATCCATGGGATTCTCCAGGCAAGAATACTGGAGTGGATTGCCATTTCCTTCTCCAGGGGATCTTCCCAACCCAGGGATTGAACCCAGGTCTCCCACATTGGATGCAGATGCTTTAACCTCTGAGCCACCAGGGAAGCATATATATATATATACACACACACACACACACACACACACACACACACACACACACACACACCCCCTCTGAGCCACCAGGGAAGCATATATACATACACACACACACACACACCTCTGAGCCACCAGGGAAGCATACACACACACACACACACACACACACACACACACATATGAAATCCTGATGGTAACTGCAGACCCAAAAATCTACGATACACACACACACACACACACACACACACACACAGGAATCGAAACAAATAACAATGAACAAAATGGCAATAAGAACATGCACATTGATAATTACCTTAAACACAAATGGATTACATGCCCCAACCAAAAGACATAGACCGGCTGAAACAAGACCCATATATATACTGTCTACAAGAGACCCACTTCAGATCTAGGGACGCATACAACCTGAAAGTGAGGGAATGAAAACAGATTCCATGAAAATGGCAATCAAAAGAAAGTTAAGAGTATTGAGGCTCATATCAGACAAAACAGACTAAAGATTTTAAAAGGACACTACATGATGATCAAGGGATCAATGCACAAAGATACAACAACTGTAAATACATTTGCATCCTGCATAGGAGCTCCTCAATATATAAGGCAAATGCTAACAGTCAAAAAAGGAGAAAAGGACAGTAACACAGTAATAGTGGGGGCTTAAACAACCTAGACAGCATATTAAAAGCAGACACATTACTTGCCAACAAAGGTCCATCTAGTCAAGGCTACTGTTTTTCCAGTGGTCATGTATGGATGTGAGAGTTGGACTATAAAGAAAGCTGAGTGCCGAAGAATTGATGCTTTTGAACTGAGGTGCTGGAGAAGACTCTTGAGAGTCCCTTGGACTGCAAGGAGATCCCCCCACTCCATCATGAAGAAGATCAGTCCTGGGTGTTCATTGGAAGGACTGATGTTGAACCTGAAACTCCAATACTTTGGCCACCTGATGCAAAGAGATGACTCATTTGAAAAGACCCTGATGCTGGGAAAGATTGAGGGCAGGAGGAGAAGGGGATGACAGAGGATGAAATGGTTGGATGACATCATTGACTCAATGGACATGAATTTGGGTGAACTCCAGAAGTTGGTGACAGACAGAGAGGCCTGGCGTGCTGTGGTTCATGAGGTCGCAAAGAGTTGGACATGACTGAGCGACTGAACTGAACTAAACACCCTACTTACATCAGCAGACAGATCATCCAGACAGAAAATCAATAAGGAAACTTAGGCTTTAAATGACACATTAAACCAGACGGATTTAATTGAAATTTATTGAAAATTTCATCTGAAAGCGGCAGAATAAACATTCAAGTGTACAGGGTACACTTAGACAGATCACATGTAACCCATGTAAGCCTTGATAAACTTTAAAAAACTGAAATCACATCAAGTATCTTTTCCAACCACAATGCTATGACATTAGACATCAACCACAAGAAAAAAACTGTAAAAAAACACAAACACTTGGAGGCTAAATAATATGCTACTAAACAACCAATGGATCACTGAAGAAATCAAAGAGGAAACCAAATTCCTAGGAACAAATGAAAACCAAAGCAGGACAATCCAAAATCTTTAGGATGCAGTAAAAGCAGTTATACAAGGGAAGTTTATAGAAATACAGTCTTACCTCAGGAAATAAAAATCTCAAACAACCTAACCTTACTCTTAAAGCAACTAGAGAAAGAACAAATAAATCCCAAAGTTAGCAAAAAGAAAGAAATCACAAAGATTAGGGCAGAAATAAATGAAATTAGACACGAAGAAAATAAAAAAATCAATGAAACTAAAAGCTGGTTCTTGGAAAAGATAAGCAAAATTGACAAACCTTTAGCCAAACCCATCAAGAAAAACAGGAGTGGGCTCAAATCAATAATGAAAAAGGAGAAGTTACAATGGGTACCACGGAAATACCAAGGATCACAACAGACTTGTACAAGCAACTATGTAAAACGAAAAGCCTAGAAGAAATGAACAAATTCTTTGAAATGCAAATCTCCCAAAACTGAACCAGGAAGAAATGGAAAATATGGACAGACCAATTGTAAGCACTGAAATAGAAACTATGATTAAGAATCTCCCAAACAAAAGTCTAGGATAGATGGCTTCACAGGTAAATGCAATCAAACATTTAGAGCAGAGGTCCCCAAACTCTGGGATCCAATGCCTGATGATCTGAGGTGGAGCTGTTGTAGTAATAATAGAAATGAAGCACACAATACATGTAATCTGCTTGAAATCACCCCGAAACCACCCCCACCCCACCCCTCCAGGTCCAACTGAAAAACTTTCTTCCACAAAACAGCCCCTGGGGCCAAAAAGGATAGAGACTACTGATAAAGAGAATAGTTTAGAGACTAGTTAACACCTATCCTTCTGAAACCCTTGCAAAAGCTGCAGAGGGAGAAACACTCCCAAACTCATTCTATGAAGCCAAAACCAGACTGATACCACAAAAATAAAACTACAGGCTATTAGTTCATCACTCATGAACAGAGATACAAAAATCCTCCACAAAATACTAGCAAACTGAATTGAACAACAGAACGATCATTCACGAGGGCTTCCTTGGTGGCTCAGTGGTAAAGAATCCACCTGCTAATGCAGGAGACACAGGCTCAATCCCTGGCCTGAGAAGACTCACGTGGAGCAACTAAACCCACGTGCCACAGCTACTGAAGCCCACATGCCCTAAGGCCTGTGCTCTGCAGCACGGGATGCCGCCCAGTGATAAGTCCGTGCACTTCCAACTAGAAAAGCCTGTGCAGCACAGAAGACTGAGCACAGCCACATGATCATACCCCATGATCAAGTGGCATTTTTCTTAGGCTACAAGTATTTTTCAATATCTACAAATTAATTAGAGTGATAGATATGCCACATTAACAAAGTGAAGAATAAAAACTATATGATCATCTCAAAAGACAGAAAAAAGCTGACAAAATCCAATACTGATTTGATTAATACTCTCCAGAAAATGCATAAAGAGACCCTACCTCAACACAGTAAAGGCCATATGTGACAAACCCACAGCAACATCATGCTCAGTAGTGAAAAGCTGAAAGTATTTCCTCTATCATCAGAAACAAGACAAGGATGTCCACTCTCAACATTCTTACTCAACACAGTTTTGGAAGTCCTAACCACAGCAATCAGAGAAGAAAAAGAAGCAAAAGGAATCCAAATTAGGAAAAAAAAAAAAGTCACGGTTGGCAGATGGCATTATACTAAACAGTGAAAATCCTAATGATGATACCATAAAACTACCAGAGCTCATCAGTGAATTCTGTATAGTTGCAGGATACAAAATTAATACACAGAAATCTCTTGCATTTCTATATACAAATAAAAGATCAGAAAGAAATATTAAGGAAACAATTCCATTTTTGACCACATCAAAAGAATAAAATACCTATGAATAAATACACCTGAGGAGGCAGAAGTCCTATACTCTAGAAACTGTAATACTCTGATGAAAGAAATCAAAGATGACAAAAACAGATGGGAAGATATACCATATTCCTGATTGAAAGAATCAACATTGTCGAAATAACTATATTACCCAAGGCAATCTACAGATTCAATGCAATCCTTATCAAATTACCAATGGCAGTTTTTGTAAATCTAAAACTAAAAAAAATCTTAAAATTTGTATGGAAACACAAAAGACCCCAAACAGCCATACCAATCTTGAGAAAGAAAAACAGAGCTGGAGGAATGAGGCTCCCTGACTTCTGACTACACTATTAAGATACAGTAATTAATACAGTATGGTACTGGCAAACTATTAGAATCCACCTGCAATGCAGGAGACCCTGATTTAATTCCTGGGTTAGGAAGATCCGCTGGAGAAGGGATAGGCGTCCCACTCCAGTATTCTTGGGCTTCCCTCCTGGCTTAGCTGGTAAAGAATTCATTTTCCCTACTGGCTCAGCTGGTAAAGAATTCCAAAATGTTGGAGACCTGGGTTCGAGACCTGGGTTGGGAAGATCCCCTGGAGAAGGGAAGGCTACCCACTCTAGTATTCTGGCCTGGAGAATTCCATGGACTGTAAAGTACATGGGGTCACAAAGAGTCAGACACAACTGAGCAACTTTCACATGCAAACCAACAGACACATAAATCAATGGAACAGGATAGAAAGCAGAGAAATAAACCCATGCACTCATGGTTAATCTCAACAAAGGAGGCAAGAATATATAATGAAGAAAAGACATTCTTCAATAAGAAGAAAACTGGGAAAACTGAACAGCTACCTATACAAGAATGAAATCAGAACAATCACTAACACCACACACAAAAATAAACTCAAAATGGATTAAAGACCTAACTGTGAGACCAGACATCATAAAACTCTTAGAAGAAAACAAAGGCAGAATACTCTTTGACATAAATCACAACAATATCTTTTGGATCCACCCCTGATGGTAATGAAAATAAACAAATGAGAGCTAATTAAACTTAAAAGATTTTTGCACAGAAAAAGAAATTATAAACAAAACAAAAAGACAACCCTCAAAATGGGAGAACTGAAAACAAAGCAACCAATAAGGGATTAATCTCTAAAATACACAAAGAGCCCATGTAGCTCAATATTTAAAAAAAAAAAAATCAAAAAATGTGCAGAAGATATAATATAGACATTTCTCCTAAGAACATCTACAGATGGCTGAAAAGCACAAGAAAAGAAGCTCTGCATGGCTAATTACTAGAAAAGTGCAAACCAAAACTACAGTGAGGTATTACTTCACACACATCAGAATGGGCAAATTTTACAAACAATCCATGCTAGAGAGGGTGTGGAGAAAAAGGAGCCCTCCTACATTGCAGCAGAGAATGTAAAATGGTACAGACACAATGGAGAACAGTACGGACCGCTCTTAAACCCGAGCTATCATATGATAAACAATCCCACTCCTGGGCACATATCTGGAAAAACCATACTTCAAAGATACATACACCCCAGTGTTCATTGCAGCACTATTTACAACAGTTAAGATATGTGAGCAATCCAAATGTCCATCAACAGAGGAATTTAAAAGAATATGTGGTACACAGATACAATGGAATATAACTCAGCCATAGCCAGGTGGCTCAGTGGTAAAGAGCCAGCCTGACAATGCAGGAGACATAAGAGACATAAGTGATAGAAGAGAAGAGAAGTGAAGTGAAGTCACTCAGTCGTGTCTGACTCTTGGCGACCCCATGGACTGTAGCCCAGCAGGCTTCTCTGTCCAGGGGATCCTCCAGGCAAGAATACTGGAGTGGGTTGCCATTTCCTTCTCCAGGAAATCTTCCCGACCCAGGGATTGAACCTGGGTCTCCAGCATAGTAGCCAGACGCTTTACTGTCTGAGTCACCAGGAAAGTGAGGTGGGTTCAATTCTTGGGTCAGGAAGAGGCCCTGGAGAAGAAAATGGCAACCCACTCCAATATTCCTCCCTGGAAAATCCCATGGACAGAGGAGCCTGGCGGACTACAGTCCACATGGTCACAAGAGAGTTGCACATGACTTAGCAACTAAACAAAAAACAAATATTCCATTTGTAGCAACATGAATGGACCTAAAGATTAATATACTGAGTGAAGTCAGAGAAAGACAAATATCATATGATATCACTTCTACGTGGAATCTAAAAAATTACACAAATGAACTTATTTACAAAACAGAAACAGACTCACAGACTTAGAAAACAAACTTTTGATGAACAGCGGGGAAAGGTGGGAGATGAGGGATAAATTAAGTTAGGATTAAAGTATACACACTACTGTATGTAGATAAACAACAAGGACCTACTGTATAACATAGGAAACTCGAGTTAATACTCTGTGATAACCTATATGGGAAAAGAATGTGAAAAAGAATAGATATGTGTATGCTGCTGCTGCTGCTGCTGCTGCTGCTACAGTCATGTCCGACTCTGTGTGACCCACAGACGGCAGCCCACCAGACTCCCCCGTCCCTGGGATTCTCCAGGCAAGAACACTGGAGTGGATTGCCATTTCCTTGCCCAATGCATGAAAGTGAAAAGTGAAAGTCAAGTCGCTCAGTCGTGTCTGACTCCGCGAGACCCCATGAATGACAGTCCAACAGGCTCCTCCATCCATGGGATTTTCCAAGCAAGAGTACTAGAGTGGGTTGCCATTGCCTTCTCCAAGATATATGTATATGTATAACTAAATCACTTTGCTGAAACATAACACTGTAATCAAATATACTCCAATTAAAAAAAGAGAGAATAGAAACAATTACAGAGACAGCATATACAAATCCATATAGCCAAAAAGTTTTAACTGCCTGTTTTTCCTCAACAATACCCTATCACAGTACAAACACACAGAAGCACACAAGCACATACACAAACATCCGAATCAAAGACATGCAAACCCAGAGGGATTTTTCCTGTAAAATGAGAATGTCATGACATATCCAGCAGACCTCAAAATTCTTTTGATATGAAATGATTTTTGAAACATTGTGTAAGATACAATGTAAGAATTCATAATTTAATGCATTTATTGAAAAATATGTGACAAAACAAATATTGATGCATAAATTATATATATAACTAAGATGCGTTTTTGAGTAAAGTGGATAGAGAATTGAGTTAAATATTTGAGTTAAATAAGTGGTCATAAGTTACCTTGTAAGATTAATCTTTATAAGCTCTTGTAAGTTAGCTACAGGACTTTATACTTCATTACTACTAAAACTTACCACAACAGATCTTGGCATTGCTGGCTTAAACACAGAACAGAATTCCAATAATCTTTTCTCATAATATTTGCAGAGCGTTATTTCTTCATGAGGCTCAAGAAAGACTGGGTCATTTGGAAGAACCTTTAGATCAAAAGTTAGAACAAAAATAAATATCTAATAAATTAGATAATATTTCTCTGTGCAGATTTAATTAAGCTTTTATCTCTAACCAAAGGAAATGTACCTCATTTTTTCTTTATAGAATTGCTGCTGTTGCTGCTGCTAAGTCGCTTCAGTCATGCATGACTCTGTGTGACCCCATAGATGGCAGCCCACCAGGCTCCCCAGTCCCTGGGATTCTCCAGGCAAGAACACTGGAGTGGGTTGCCATTTCCTTCTCCAATAGAACTGCTGCTGCTGCTGCTAACTAGCTTCTTCACTCATGTCCAACTCTGTGACCCCACAGATGGCAGCCCACCAGGCTTCCCCGTCCCTAGGATTCTCCAGGCAAGAACACTGGAGTAGGTTGCCGTTTCCTTCTCCAATGCATGAAAGAGAAAACTGAAAGTGAATTCGCTCAGTTGTGTCCACCTCTTAGCGACCCCATGGACTGTAGCCTACTAGGCTCCTAATATTACCCAAGAATAAGTTTTAAAAAATAGTCAATAAACTAAAACTGTGCCACAATTGCATAACTTCTCAGAATGTCAGCTGAATATTTGCTTCACTAAGGTATAAGCAAACGTGAGGAGCGTCATTCACAAGTTCGATGTCACTTTTACAGATATAAAGGAAGAAACCGTCAATTGTTGGAAAACTTTCAATAGCCCTTTCTCAGTTGGTTACTGAGTCACAGAGGTTGAAGTAAAAATCAAGTGTCTCAAGGATAATTCTGACCCTTAACATATTACCTCTTCTGCATCTCTACAAAATTTCTATAAAATACACTGTAGGGTTAATAAATACTACAATTTTACTACAAAAATATCTATTTGGTGCCACTACTGGTTTAATTAGGGACCTCCCTGGTGGCTCAGATGGTAAAGCGTCTGTCTACAATGTGGGAGACCCGGGTTCGATCCCTGGGTTGGGAAGATCCCCTGGAGAAGGAAATGGCAATCCACTCCAGTACTATTGCCTGGAAAATCCCATGGACAGAGGAGCCTGGTAGGCTACAGTCCATGGGGTCGCAAAGAAGCGACTTCACTTTCACTGGTTTAATTACAACTGCCAAAAAAGGTATGTTGAGTCCTAACCTCAGTATCTCAGGATGTGAGAAAATAAGGTCTTTGCAGATAAAATTAGTTAAGATGAGGTCCTACTGAAGTAGAAGAGTCTTCTTAGTATGACTGGTAGCTTTGTAAGAAGAACATATAAACAGACAGAGACACAGGGAGAACATCCTGGAAAGAAGAAGCTAGAGGCTGGTGTTGGCTGCCACAAGTGGAAAGACACCTGGGTTACCAGAAGCTGAAGAGGAAAGGGTCTTGAAGTTGTAGAGAGCACTAATCCACAAACATCTTGGACTCACACACTTCTAGCCTCCAGAACTCAAACAATAAATCTCTGCTGTGTTAAGTCGCCTAGTGTATGGCGTTGTGGCCGGCCTAGCAAACTAACACAGGTGGGGCTCAGTTTATAGAGGCAGCATGGCATTGCGATTCACAGGACAGCTGAAACCAGATTCCATGGATTCAAATCCTGGCTCTGCCACGCACAAGCAATATAGCCTGAGAAGTTATTCAACCTCTCTGTACTTCAGTGTCCTCAGATGTAATGCAAGGATAGTAACAGTATCTACCTCATAGGGTAGTTGTGAGGATTATATGAGCTGCTGCTGCTGCTAAGTCGCTTCAGTCGTGTCCGACTCTGTGCGACCCCATAGACGGCAGCCCACCAGGCTCCCCCCCGCCAGGGCAACTATGAACTAACAGTTGCCAAATATTGAAAAATTTAGCAAAGCAAGTACTACTCTGTACAGCACAAAAAATAAAACGATACGAAGTAAGCGAGTTAGAGGTAAAAGTAAAACTGGAAGGGCGTGACTGACAGACTATAGTCCAAACCTTCTGTGGTCAACTGGTTTGCGCTAACAGTGCCTCATCCCCCCTTCCTCTGCCCTGCCCCATCCAATCAATCCATTCCTTCCCAGAAAGCTCGTTCTAGAACAGAATCTGACAAGATTAATTTCCCATTTAGAATCTTTCTAAGGTTTCCCAGCTCTCCATCACGGAGTTCAAACTACTTACTTCCGCTTACAAGTTCCCTGCCTGTGTTTTCCAGCCTTTCAAACACTGCTTCCGCCACACACGATCAAGAGCGTTCCAGAGACCAGCTCTGCCATTTCTGAACTCCTCCTCTGCACCTGTGGCGCTCTGTCCGCCGGGAAAGTCCTTTCCCCATCTTCTGCACACCAGCCACTAAGAGAAACCTACCCCCGGTACATTAGCATTGTACAAAGTGTCTTCTTGGCTTTGTTACTGACTACACAGTCCGCCGCTCGACTGAGGGGGATGGACGGCCTCGTCCGTCTCCTTCCCACTGTACCTGCAAGGTGCTCCTGTTGATTAGATAGATAAACGCACTCCGCGCCGAGGAGGCGGGAGGGAGGTGTGGGCTAAGTCCTGGGGGAGGGGGGACAGGCAAGAGTGTACGGAGCCCGAGGCCGAAGGGCGGCAGCCCGAGCCCTCACCTTCCCGTTCGCCACCGCTTTGCATTTGAATTTGCGGTTGGCGTCGGCCCGCAACCGCGCCAGCTGCTCCTCGCTGGCGAAAGTCCAGTGCCTCTTCTGGCTACTGTTGTGGTACATCGGGAAATCGGAGGCGAGGCCCAGGGAGTCTCTGGAGTGAAGACCGCGAACTGTACAAACCCTGACGTAAAGCACCTAAGCCACCTCCTGGATCCCGCGGAAGCCAAGGCAGGACAACCCGTCGCGGGGGCGATGACGTCACCCTCACGTGGTAATTCCGTCCCCAGTCGCGTTTCCGGAGCGGATTAGGAGGAGAATGGCTCCGGGCGTCTCCGGACGGCGCTTGCGACTCGAGTGGGCGTGACCCACAGAAGCCGCTCCTCCTTTCCGAGAGCCTGGGTGCTAGCCCCGCCCCTTCCCGACAAGATTTAAAGGAGAACCGACGCGGAGGGCTGTTCAAAGGGAACGATCAATAAATTTAGGGCTTGTGGAGGCTAACCTGAACAGTTGAACGTGGGACGGTCAGAAGTGAGGAAAGGACTTGGGAGGGTATCAACTTTTTAAGTAGGATGGTTCAGAGGAGGCCTCAGTAAAAAGGTGACAGTTTGAGCAAAGTTTTGAAAGAGTTGGGTGGGGCTAACAATTACGTGAGGATGACATGGGGGCTGTTCAGATTGAACAGCCAAGATCGTAAAGCAGAAGCATTCCTCGTTCTTCTAAGAAAGTATGTCTGGAGCGGTACCAAATTCTTGGCTTCAGAGAGACAGGAACATGGTTGGAAAACTAGAAGCAGGGCGTGGGTATTGCTCTTTACTATTCTGACCCTAAATGTGTCCGTCTTACTCTTCCTGCAGTAAATACCTAGTTTCTCTAAAACAGAATACTACTAAAGGAAAAGAAGAAATAGCGTTTAAAAAATATCCTCAATCTAAATTTAACTCTCCCAAAATTCAAGCACTTTTTCTATTTTAGGACTATTGAAAATTAAGATGTAAAGACAATATATTGAGGAGCAAATTCTAAAAATCCATGTTCAATTCAAAATATATTAAATCACTATACTGAAGATTTGATACTAATTGTTAAGTCGTAGTGATGATGGCAATGGGGACACAAAAATGGCTATTTCACAGTCCTACCTCAGGTCCTTAGAGTACAGTAGAATGATACGACATGGACAAATACAGTCCCTTATCAATGATAATAACTTTGAGTAGGGTCCAGTCGGGAACGAGGTAATAGCATCTCTTATCCCTGAGTGCTGATACCTGGTACTAGTGTAGGTACTACCCTTTAGTGACTTGAAACCAGTGGAAGACCCATAGTTCATTCAGCCCCAACTAGGGACCATTCAGTCCAAAAGGCTTAGCATCTTATCTGCTAACTAGGGTATGTCATCAACATAAAGGTAATTCCTGTGGCTTTTAAAAAATTACTGTTAATTCTTCCCAAAACAAATTAACAAAGAGTTGGCCTCTGTTACAGTCATGATTGGGACTAATCTGTCACTACCTTAACCTTTTATTATACTAATTAATCAAGAGTGAATAGAACTATTATATAAAGTATCATATGGTCATTTCCAACACAATTTTACAGCAATTTACTAAGATGGAATACTAGACCACCTTACCTGCTTCCTGAGAAATCTGTATGCAGGTCAAGAAGCAACAGTTAAAACTAGACATGGAACAACAGACTGGTTCTAAATCAGAAAAGGAGTATGTCAAGGCTGTGTACTGTCACCCTGCTAATTTAACTTCTATGCAGAGTACATCATGCAAAATGCCAGACTAGATGAAGCACAAGGTAGAATCAAGATTGCCAGGAGAAATATCAATAACCTCAGATATGTAGATGACACCACCCTTATGGCAGAAAGCAAAGAAGAACTAAAGAGCCTCTTGATGAAAATCAAAGAAGAGAGTGAAAAAGTTGGCTTAAAACTCAACATTCAGAAAACTAAGATCATGGCATCCAGTCCCATCACTTCATGTCAAACAGGGAAACAGTGGAAAAAGTGACTTTATTTTGGGGGTGCTCCAAAATCACTGCAGATGGTAACTGCAGCCATGAAATTAAAATATACTTGCTCCTTGGAAGAAAAGCTATGACCAACCTAGACAGCATATTAAAAAGCAGAGATATTACTTCACCAACAAAAGTTCATCTAGTCAAAGCTATGGTTTTTCCAGTAGTCATGTATGGATGTGAGAGTTGGACTATAAAGAAAGCTGAGCACCAAAGAATTAGTGCTTTTGAACTGTGGTGCTGCAGAAGACTCTTGCGAGTCCTTTTGACAGCAAGGAGATCAAACCAGTCAATCCTAAAGGAAATTAGTCCTGAATATTCACTGAAAGGGCTGATGCTGAAACTGAAACTCCAATACTTTGGACACCTGGTGTGAAGAACTGACTCACTGGAAAAGACCCTGATGCTGGGAAAGATTGAAAGTGGGAGGAGAAGAGGACGACAGAGAATAAGATGGTTGGATGGCATCACCGACTCAATGCACATGAGTTTGAGTAAGCTCCAGGAGTTGGTAATGGACGGGAAGCCTGGCGTGCTGCAGTCCATGGGGTCTCAAAGAGTCAGACATAACTGAGCGACTGAACTGAACTGAATAAGATGGAAAGCTCTCATTTGTGATTCAGTAGACCTTCTTTCGGAGAAGGCAATGGCACCCCACCTCCAGTACTCTTGCCTGGAAAATCCCATGGACGGAGGAGCCTGGTAGGCTGCAGTCCATGGGGTCGCTAAGAGTCAAATAAACTGAGCGACTTCGCTTTCGCTTTTCACTTTCATGCATTGGAGAAGGAAATGGCAACCCACTCCAGTGTTCTTGCCTGGAGAATCCCAGAGACAGAGGAGCCTAGTGGACTGCCGTCTATGGGATCACACAGAGTTGGACACGACTGAAGCAACTTAGCAGCAGCAGCAGACCTACCTTTTCAAAGCTCACAAATCCCAGTTTTACTACTTGCTACTGAATATTCTTTGAGAGTTACTTCAATCTATTTTACCCTGAATTTCATCCTCTGAACAGTGAAGACAATCAGTGTAGCTAACTCACAATGTGGTTTTAAGGGATTAAGTTAGTTACTGCATGTGAAGATTATAGCAGTGTGACTGGCTTCTACAAATTGTTCCATAAATGTTAGTTATTACATAACTGACACACAGAATATAACATTTATGTACTTTTTTTTTTTTTTGAGTGAAGGCATGCTATAGGTAGATGGGATGTGATTGGTCAAAGTAGGGTACCAAGTATGAGATGTATCCAGAGACCAGAAAAAGAGCATAGCTTGGTTAGTTGGAGAATGAGCTAAATTTACTGAGATATGAATTAGTCACCCCCCATCCCCACCCCCCACACCTAGAGAACTTTAATTCCAGTTGCTTCTGATTTTTAAAGCAAAAGTGAGGGGAAAAATGACAGTGATATTATCTTGGAGAGTCTTTACCTTTTCTGATGGGTTGATTGAAGGAAATCTTACTATTTTTCCAGTTGCCTTTGCAAAAGAAAATAATGGAAAATACTTTAATCATTTGTTTGCCTTATATTTATACACATGTACCATGATATGGTGAAATT
This sequence comes from Nanger dama, assembly GCA_917880005.1. Lineage (NCBI taxonomy): Eukaryota > Metazoa > Chordata > Mammalia > Artiodactyla > Bovidae > Nanger > Nanger dama. Next base: position 18,681,252 of record CAKJTW010000008.1, on the reverse strand, counting down.
TAATATCCACTTGAAAAACACTAATAACTACACTCCCACTAGCTAAAAAATGGTGAAGAAAAATACTGTTCTCCTTTGGTCGTGAGCCATCCAGCCATCTCATCCTCGGTCATCCCCTTCTCCTCCTGCAGCCAATCCCTCCCAGCATCAAAGTCTTTTCCAATGAGTCAACTCTTCGCATGAGGTGGCCAAAGTACTGGAGTTTCAGCTTTAGCATCAGTCTTTCCAAAGAAATCCCAGGACTGATCTCCTTCAGAATGGACTGGTTGGATCTCCTTGCAGTCCAAGGGACTCTCAAGAGTCTTCTCCAACACCACAGTTCAAAAGCATCAATTCTTTGGCACTCAGCTTTTTCCACAGTCCAACTCTCACATCCATACATGACCACAGGAAAAACCATAGCCTTGACTAGATGGACATTTGTTGGCAAAGTAATGTCTCTGCTTTTCAATATGCTATCCAGGTTGGTCATAACTTTTCTTCCAAGGAGTAAGCGTCTTTTAATTTTTTTGGCTGCAGTCACCATCTGCAGTGATTTTGGAGCCCCCAAAATAAAGTCTGACACTGTTTCCACTGTTTCCCCATCTATTTCCCATGAAGTGATGGGACCGGATGCCATGATCTTCGTTTTCTGAATGCTGAGCTTTAAGCCAACTTTTTCACTCTCCTCTTTGACTTTCATCAAGAGGCTTTTAGTTCCTCTTCACTTTCTGCCATAAGGGTGGTGTCATCTGCATATCTAAGGTTATTGATCTTTCTCCCAGCAATCTTGATTCCAGCTTGTGCTTCTTCCAGCCCAGCATTTCTCATGATGTACTCTGCACAGAAGTTAAATAAGCAGGGTAACAATATACAGCCTTGACGTACTCCTTTTCCTATTTGGAACCAGTCTGTTGTTCCATGTCCAGTTCTAACTATTGCTTCCTGACCTGCATATAGGTTTATCAAGAGGCAGGTAAGGTGGTCTGGTATTCCCATCTCTTTCAGAATTTTCCACAGTTTATAGTGATCCACACAGTCAAAGGCTTTGGCACAGTCAATCAAGCAGAAATAGATGTTTTTCTGGAACTCTCTTGCTTTTTCCATGATGCAGCATATGTTGGCAATTTGATTTCTGGTTCCTCTGCCATTTCTAAAACCAGCTTGAACATCTGGAAGCTCACGGTTCACGTATTGCCGAAGCCTGGCTTGGAGAATTTTGAGCATTACTTTACTAGCATGTGAGATGAGTGCAATTGTGCGGTAGTTTGAGCATTGTTTGGCATTGCCTTTCTTTGGGATTGGAATGAAAACTGACTTTTTCCATTCCTGTGGCCACTGCCGAGTTTTCCAAATTTGCTGGCATATTGAGTGCAGCACTTTCACAGCATCATCTTTCAGGATTTGAAATAGCTCCACTGGAATTCCATGACCTCCACTAGCTTTATTCATATGATGCTTTCTAAGGCCCACTTGACTTCACATTCCAGGATGTCTGGCTCTAGATGAGTGATCACACCATTGTGATTATCTTGGTCATGATGATCTTTTTGTACGGTTCTTCTGTGTATTCTTGCCACCTCTTCTTACTATCTTGTGCTTCTGTTAGGTCCAGACCATTTCTGTCCTTTATCGAGCCCATCTTTGCATGAAATGTTCCCCTGGTATCTCTAACTTTCTTGAAGAGATCTCTAGTCTTTCCCATTCTCTTCTTTTCCTCTATTTCTTTGCATTGATTGCTGAAGAAGGCTTTCTTATCTCTTCTTGCTATTCTTTGGAACTCTGCATTCAGATGCTTATATCTTTCCTTTTCTTCTTTGCTTTTTGCTTCTCTTCTTTTCACAGCTATTTGTAAGGCCTCCCCAGACAGCCATTTTGCTTTTTGCATTTCTTTTCCATGGGGATGGTCTTGATCCCTGTCTCCTGTACAATGTCATGAACCTCAGTCCATAGTTCATCAGGTATTCTATCTTTCAGATGGAATAGCCCCTTAAATCTATTTCTCACTTCCACTGTATAATCATAAGGTATTTGATTTAGGTCATACCTGAATGGTCTAGTGGTTTTTCCTAAGATATCCTTAGCTATGGAATAATAAAAATTATTCTTTGCTATATTTATATATATAGTTAAATATACTCTATATTCATAGAGTATAAATATCTCTATAGTTATTTTTTATTGCTATAAAATCTAGAATTTAGATGATAAAAATAATTGAAAGGCTAACTTGTTTTCAATTCTACTGATGTTTAGTATTCTAAGACATAGTTGGCAAACTATGGCTCACAGACCAAATCTAGCCAGTGTCTGTTCTTGTATGCCCTGTCAGCTCAGAATGGTTTTTAAATTTTTTAATGGTTGAAAAAAGAAAAAGAAGAACAGTATTTCATGACACATGAAAATTATATGAAACTCAAACTTGGTGTCCATAACTATATTAATCAGGGTTCTTCTCCAGAAAAGCAGAACTAATAGAATGAATGTATGTATGTTGGTTCCTAGGTGGTTCAGTGGTTAATAAAGAAAAAAAAAAAACCCGCCTGCCAATGTAGGAGATACAGGAGATGTGAGTTCAATCCCTAGGTCAGGAAAATCCCCTGGAGAAGGAAATAGCGAGCCACTCAAGTATTCTTGCCTAAAAATCCCATGGATGAAGGAGCCTGCAGGCTATGGTTCATAGGGTCCATAAATAGTTGGGCACAATTGAGCACCCACATTCTCCATGCATATATGTATACAGACATACATACACCCACACAAATGTATATACACACCCATACATGTGTAAATGTGTGTGTGTATGTATCTATATCTATCTTTTGTTGTTGTTGTTTAGTCACTAAGATGTGTTCAACTCTTTGCAACCCCGTGGACTGCAGCCTGCCAGGCTCCTCTGTCTATGGAACTTCCCAGGCAAGCATACTGGAGTTGGTTGCCATTTCCTTCTTCAGAGGATCTTCCCAACCCAGGGATCTATCAACACCCCAGCTCCAAAGTGAAAGTGAAAGTTGCTCAATCATGTCCAACTCTTTGTGACCCCATGGACTATACAGTCCATGGAATTCTCCAGGCCAGAATACTGGAGTGGGTAGCCATTCCCTTCGTCAGCAGATCTTCCTGACCCAGGGATCAAACCCAGGTCTCCCGCATTGCAGGCAGATTGTTTACCAGCTGAACCAGCAGGGAAACCCAAGAATACTGGAGTGGGTTGACACTGCCTTCTCCAGGGGATCTTCCTGGCCCAGGAATTGAACTGGGGTCTCCTGCATTGCAGGCAAATTCTTTACCAGCTGAGCTACCAGGGAAGCCCTAAAACAGTCAGGCAAAGAGAACAAATTCACTTTCATGCCTCCTTTTGTTCCATTCAGGCCGCCACCAGATGGAAAAGGCCCACTCACAGTGAGGAGGACAATCTGCTTCACTTAGTGTACAAATTCAAATGTTATCCAGAAACATTCTCACAGACACACCCAGAACAATGTTCAACCAAATACCCGGGAACCCCTGTTCTAGTCAAGGTGATACGTGAAATTAATGGTCACAGTAATAAAGTTTTATTGGAACCCATCCAGGCTTTTTCATTTGCATGCTGTCATCTTTGCTGCTTTCATGCTAAGCAACAGAGTAGCCTGTAAAGCCAAAAATGTTTGTTATCTGACTTTTTACAGAAAAGAATTTACTGCCAATATTCTGAGAGTGCTTTAAAATGTTTAATATCAGTACCAATCACCTAACATTCTTGTTAAAATGCAAACTGGGATTCAGGAAACCAAGACCAAGATTCCCCATTTCTAACATAATCCTGGTTGAGGCTGATGCTGCTGCCCTGCAAACTGTATCCTAGTTCTCAGTTTTTGCCCTTGACCTAGTACCTGACCATAATGCCCCAAACTCCTTGTCTATACAGATTTCTTTTAGGTCCACCTAACTTAAACCCTGTTACTTCTATGACTTCTCCTAACTATTCCACCTGACTGTGATCTCTCCTTCCTCACTGCACTTAACTTTGCTTCTTTTGTTTTTAATGTTACCTGTTTGACTCTTAGATGTGTGATTCTCTTACCTCCTAAAGACTTAAACTCTGTTGAAGTAGGGATCCTGTTTTTAGAACATATATTACCTGTGATGCTCATATAGTACCTTACATCTGGAAGATATTCTAAAACTATTTATTAGCTTATTTACTGTTTTGGGCTTCCCTTATACCTCAGCTGGTAAAGAATCCACCTGCAATGTGGGAGACCTGGGTTTGCTTCCTGGGTTGGGAAGATCCCCTGGAGAAGGGAAAGGCTACCCACTCCAGTATTCTGGCCTGGAGAATTCCATGGACTGTATAGTCCATGGGGTCACAAAAAGTCAGACACAGTTGGGCAACTTTCACATTCACTTAATTACTGTCTAACATTAGAAAGGACTTTTTTTTTTGTCACCAGGACATCATTACAGTAAATAAGGCAATACTTTTATTCATTCACATGTTCAGAACTAATTTATTTTTCCTTTAATAGATTTTGATACATTTCAGTGGTGAGGATCATGTTTCTTCGAAAACAAAGACGTTTTGTAGTAAAAGCGATGTCTTTGAATTGATATACTAAGTCAGATTATAACACTGAAATTTAAACTTGGTTCAAACCTTGAGGTGAAAAGTACAATTATGAACTGAAAAGTGCTTGTTGAGCAAACTGTCTAGAGGCTGGAGAATTAGAAATGCAATGTTAATTTCACTAGTTTAATAATCTCATTTTCAGAATCTGCTTGAAGAGATATTGATAAATTACAATAGTCAATCATGTATGAAAGTTTACAGACTATGAAGATGTTTTATTTTGCCATTAAGAATCACACATTTCAAGCTTTTAAAGAGAATTATGTGAGTAGTTAAATAAGATGAGAAACTTCTACAGTCATAAAAATTAATCAATTTATTTTTCTCTTTTTCTAATCACTTTAAAATTTCTACCTGAATTATTTCAATATATCCTAAGAATAAGAGTGGTATGATTATGAAGCTACTTTGAAGGAATTCTATAGTGATAAAAAGTAATTATAAATGTTCAGCATTTCGATTCATCAAAGCAACATTCTTTACAAATCTTTTGCTGCTACTGCTGCTAAGTCGCTTCAGTCGTGTCCGACTCTGTGCGACCCCATAGACAGAAGCCCACCAAGCTCCTCCATCCCTGGGATTCTCCAGGCAAGAACACTGGAGTGGGTTGCCATTTCCTTCTCCAATGCATGAAAGTGAAAAGTGAAAGTGAAGTCGATCAGACTCTTCGCGACTCCATGGACTGCAGCCCACCAGGCTCCTCCATCCATGGGATTTTCCAGGCAAGAGTACTGGAGTGAGGTGCCATCGCCTTCTCCAACAAATCTTTTACCCCTAAACAAATGTAATAATTTCACTATACAATAGATTTTTGGATTTAATAAATAGAAACAACTTTTTTGTAATATATGTGCCCAAGCAAAAGTTCTATAGCAGTTTCATATGTAAAGCATTATATCAGATTTGAAAGAAGTATTTGAGTGCTAAATCTTTTCAGGTAACCAATACATATTTTTCTTCTAATTGATGCACTATTTTTGGCTTTTTAACTTATTTCTACTAATAGTCTCACGTTACAGCAAGCAGGATCTGAAGGAAAAAAGCAATCAACTGACTTGATACATCACAGTTTATCCACATGGTGGAGCCATGTGGCTAGATCCCTGGAGACACAAGTTTTTTACACTTCTCTGTTTTGAGATAAGTCATGCTAAATCCAAAGAACCACATTTCTTGTTCCTGTACACAATTTTCTCTGGTACTATTAATTTAGTTCCTTTTTGTCTCTTATTTATCACATGACAGTCGTTATATTCCACTTTTAGGTAGCAAGTGGTTTTCCAACTTTGGCTGCACATTATAATCACCTGGGCAGTTTTAAAAATTTTATCTTTTTGCTGTCTCACATACAGGGTTATTGTTACCATCTTTCTAAATTCCATATATATGCATTAGTATACTACATTGGTGTTTTTCTTTCTGGCTTACTTCACTCTGTGGGAGAGGGAGAGGGTGGGATGATTTGGGAGAATGGCATTGAAACATGTATAATATCATATATGAGATGAATCGCCAGTCCATGTTTGATGCATGATACTGGATGCTTGGGGCTGGTGCACTGGGATGACCCAGAGGGATGGTATGGGGAGGGAGGAGGGAAGGGGGTTCAGGATGGGGAACACACGTATACCTGTGGCGGATTCATGTTGATGTATGGCAAAACCGATACAATATTGTAAAGTAATTAACCTCCAATTAAGATAAATTTATATTATGCAGCTCAACTCCAGAAAAATAAACGAACCAATAAAAAAATGGGCCAAAGAACTAAATAGGCATTTCTCCAAAGAAGACATACAGATGGCTAACAAACACATGAAAAGATGGTCAACATCACTCATTATCAGAGAAATGCAAATCAAGACCACAATGAGGTACCATTTCACACTAGTCAGAATGGCTGCGATCCAAAAGTCTACAAGCAATAAATGCTGGAGAGGATGTGGAGAAAAGGGAACCCTCTCACACTGCTGGTGGGAATGCAAACTAGTACAGCCACTATGGAAAACAGTGTGGAGATTCCTTAAAAAGTTGCAAATAGAACTGCCTTATGACCCAGCAATCCCACTGCTGGGCATACACACCGAGGAAACCAGAATTGAAAGAGACACATGTACCCCAGTGTTCCCTGCAGCACTGTTTATAATAGCCAGGTCATGGAAGCAACCTAGATGTCCATCAGCAGATGAATGGATAAGAAAGCTGTGGTACATATATGCAATGGAGTACTACTCAACCCTTAAAAAGAATAAATTTGACTCAGTTCTAATGAGATGGATGAAATTGGAGCCGATTATACAGAATGAAGTAAGCCAGAAAGAAAAACACCAATACAGTATACTGACACATATATATGGAATTTAGAAAGATAGTAATGATGACCCTCTATGTGAGACAACAAAAGAGACACAGAGGTATAGAACGGACTTTTGGACTCTGAGGGAGAGAGAGAGGGTGGGATGATTTGGGAGAATGGCATTGAAACATGTATACTATCTTGTAAGAAACGAAGCGTCAGTCTATGTTCAATACAGGATACAGGATGCATGGGGCTGGTGCACAGGATGATTCAGGGAGATGATATGGAGTGGGAGGTGGGAGGGGGGTTCGGCATTGGGAGAGCATGTTCACCTGTGGCTGATTCATGTCAATGTATGGCAAAACAAATACAGTATTATAATGTAGAATAAAGTATTAAAAAAAAATAAAAATTTCATCTTTGAGGTGCTGCTGCTGCTGCTAAGTCACTTCAGTCGTGTCCAACTCTGCACGACCCCATAGATGGCAGCCCACCAGGCTCCCCCATCTCTGGGATTCTCCAGGCAAGAACACTGGAGTGGGTTGCCATTTCCTTTTCCAATGCATGAAAGGGAAGAGTGAAAGTGAAGTTGCTCAGTCGTGTCCGACTCCTAGCGACCCCATGGACTGCAGCCTTCCAGGCTCCTCCATCCATGGGATTTGCCAAGCAAGAGTACTGGAGTGGGTTGCCATTGCCTTCTCCCTTTGAGGCGTTACCTGAGGCTAATTACACAGGAATCTTTGCAGTGTGAGGCTTGAGGACTGGCAAGTTTCAAGGCTCTGCAAGTGATTCAGTCTTGAAAGCAAGACTGTAACTCAGTGCTCCATTGTTGTTGTTGTTCAGTCTCATACCTGTGTGATTCTGTGACCTCATGGATTGTAGCACACTGGGCTCCTCTGTCCTCCACTGTCTCCTGGAGTGTGCTCAGATTCATGTCCACTGCATTGGTGACGCTATCTAACCATCTCATCCTCTGCTGCCTCTTGTCCTTTTGCCTTCAATCTTTCCCAGCAGCAGGGTCTTTTCCAATGAGTTGGCTCCTTGCATCAGGTAGCCAAAGTATTGGAGCTTCAGCTTCAGTCTTTCTAGTGAATATTCAGGGTTGATTTCCTTTAGGATTGACTGATTTGTCCATCTTGCAGCCCAAGGGCCTCTCAAGAGTCTTCTCCAACACCAAAATTCAAAATCATTAATTCTTCAGCACTCAGCCCTCTTTAGATGCAACTCTTACATCCATTCATGACTACTGGGAAAACCACAGCTTTGATTATACAGACCTTCATCAGCAAAGTGATGTCTCTGGTTTTTAAAACACTTGTCTAGATTTCTCTAGACAAATCTGGAGAAGGAAATGGCAACCCACTCCAGTATTTTTGCCTGGAGAATCCCAGGGATGGAGGGGCTTGGTGGGCTACAGTCCATGGGTTGCAAGGAGTCAGACACAACTGAGTGACTTCACTTTTAACTTTCACTTCCTTCCATGAAGGAGGAGTCTGCTAATTTCATGGCTGCTCTCACCATCTGTAATGATTTTGAAGGCCAAAAAAAAAAAAAAAAAACTGTCACTGCTTCTACTTCTTCCCTTTTTATTTGCCATGAAGTGATAGGACTGGATGCCATGATCTTAGTCTTTTGAATATTGAGTTTTAAGCCAGCTTTATCCTTCTCCTCTTTCACCCTCATAAAGAGGCTCTTTAGTTCCTCTTCAATTTCTGCCAGTAGAATGGTATCATCAGCATATCTGAGATTGTTGATATTTCTACCAGCAATCTTGATTCCAGTTTGTGATTCATCTAGCATGGCATTTTGTATGATGTACTCTGCATATAAGTTAAATAAGCAGGGTAAATAAATAAGACAGTATTCAGCTCTGACATACTCCTTTCCCAATTCTGAACCAGTCACTTGTTCCATGTCTGGTTCTAATTGTTGTTTCTTGACCCGCATACAGGTTTCTCAGGAAACAGGTAAGGTGGACTTGGACTCCTATCTCAAGAATTTTCCAAAGTTTGTTGTGATCCACACAGTTAGAAGTTTCAGAATGGTCTATGAAACAGAAGTAGATTTTTTTTTGGAACTTTCTTACTGATCCAGCTAATGTTGGCATATTGGATCCCTGGTTCCTTTGCCTTTTCTAAATCAAGTTTCTGTATATGGAAATTCTTTGTTTACATATTTGCTGAAGCCTAGCTTGAAGGATTTTGAGCTTATATATCCTTGCTAGCTACCCTTGTACTGGGGTTCAGCCCAGGTTGGATCCAGGGTATCCAAAGCATGGACGGCAAGGCGAGAGAGGTATATAGATATAGATTTATAGACTTAGAGATATAAAGAGAGATAAGAAAACAGTTAAGAAAACAGAGAAGAGAAAGAGGCTGATATTCCTTGGTTTACACAAAAAGCCAATAATGTCTCAAGACAAGATACTTGCTCTATTCATGTAGGCCACAGGCTTGGGCTCCCTCTCACATGGGTCTTAGAAGCCCAGGCAGAAAAGTGAACGCAGAGAGCCTCTGTGTTCCAAGCGATCAGCCTGAAAAAGAGGGGAGGAGAAAGAGAGAGAGAAAGAATTGACATGAGGGAGGCCAAGCTTGTGCAAAAACCTCATAACTTTATTTTCAAAAGGTGCTTATATACCCTAGGTTTTACATAATGGAAGATGCAGAGTCATGCAGGGGCAGCAGTCCTGATCCTTATCAATACCAGACTTTCTTTCTGCATACTTTTCCATATGCAAAAGGTCTCAGGTGATTTACATTATCTTCTGGCCAAGAGGCCTGTTAACATATTATGGCTATTTTCCTTGATGAATGTTAATCAACCAAAAATCTCATTTTCCCTTGAAGTGTTTTTCTTTAATCTGCATCACCCTCAAAGTACTAAATAAAGTTACATACTTATAGAACAAAGGTGCAGTGGGTTACAACAAAGAAAGTACTTAACTGCTTATTTAATTTATATGCAGGTTACATCATACAAAATGCCAGGCCTAGAGAATACCATGGACTATATAGTCCATGGGGTCACAAAAAGCTGGACACAACTGAGTGACTTTCACTTTCAACCTTGCTAGCATGTGAAATGAGCACAACTGAATGACAGTTTGAACATTCTTTCGCATTGTCCTTTTTGGGATTGGAATGAAAACTGACCTCTTCTAGTCCTTTGGCCACTGCTGAGTTTTCCAAATTGGCTGGCATATTGAGTGGAGCACTTTCACATCATCATCTTTTACTGTTTTAAATAGCCCAGCTGGAATCTTGTCACCTCTACTAGCTTTGTTCATAGTAATGCTCCCTACGGCCCACTTGACTTCACATTCCAGGATGTCTGGCTCTAGGTGAATGACCATACCATCATGGTTATCCAGGTCATTAAAACCTTTTTGGTACAGTTCTTCTATCTATTCTTGCCACCTCTTCTTAATCTCTTTGCTTTTGTTATGTCTTTACCATTTCTGTTCTTTATCGTGCCCAGTCTTGCATGAAATGTTCCCTTTATATCTCCAGTTTTCTTGAAGAGATCTCTAATCTTTCCCATTCTGTTGTTTTCCTCTGCTTCTCTGCATTGTTCATTTAAGAAGGGCTTCTTATCTCACCTTGCTATTCTCTGGAACTTTGCCTTCAGTTGGGCTATCTTTCCCTTTCTCCCTTGCTTTTCACTTCTCCTCTTTCCTCAGCTATTTGTAGAGACCCCTCAGACAATCACTTTGCCTTCTTGCATTTCTTTTTCTTTGGGATAATTTTGGTCAATGCCTCATATACAGTGTTAAGAATCTCTGTCCATAGTTCTTCAGGCAATCTGTCTACAGATCTAATCCTTTGAATCTATCCTATTCATCACCTCCACTGTGTAATCATGAGGGGTTTGTTTTAGGTCATACCTGAATGGCCTAGTGGTTTTCCCTACTTTCTTCAATTTAAGTCTGAATTTTGCTATAAGGAGCTCATGATCTGAGCCAAAGTTAGCTCCATGTCTTCTTTTGCTAACTGTATAGAGCTTCTCCATCTTCAGCTGCAAAGAATATAATCAATCTAATTTACTCTGAGGTCAAACATGCCTATTATTCTAAGTATTTCTTGACTTCCTACTTTTGTATTCCAATCCCCTATGATGGAAAAAAAGGACCCGCCCCCCTTTGGTGTTAGTTCTAGAAGGTTTTATAGGTCTTCATAGAAACATTCAACTTCAGATTCTTTGACATCAGCGGTTGGGGCACAAATTGGATTACTCTGATATTGAATGGTTTGCCTTAGAAACAAACTGAGTTCATTCTATCCTTTTTGAGACTGCATGCAAGTACTGCACTTCTGACTCTTTTGTTGACTATGTGGGAAACTCCAATATTTCTAAGGGATTCTTGCCCAAAGTAGTAGATATAATGAAAATGAAGTGAAGTCACTCAGTTGTGTCCAACTCTTTGCGACCCCATAGACTGTAGCCCAGGCTCCTCCATCCATGGGATTCTCCAGGCAAGAATACTGGAGTGGGTTGCCATTTCCTTCTCCAGTAGATATAATAGTGATCTGAATTAAATTGCCCATTTCTGTCTATTTTAGTCCACTGATTCCTAATATGTCGATATTCACTTTTGCCATCTTCCTCTTGACCATATCCTTGATTCATGTACCTTTTTCTTGTAGTCATGTTCAGATCTGAGAGTTGGAAATAAAGAAGGCTGAGTGCACAAGAATTGTTGCTTTTGAATTGTGGTTCTGGAGAAGACTCTTGAGTTCCTTGACTGCAAGAAGATTAAACCAGTCTATCCTAAAGGAAATCAACCCTGAATATTCATTGGAAAGATTGATGCTGAAACTTCAGTACCTTGGCCACTTGATGTGAAAGCCAACTCATGGAAAAGACTCTGATGCTGGGAAAGACTGAAAGCAAAAGGAGAAGAGGGCAGCAGAGGATGAGATGCTTAAATAGCATCACTCACTCAATGGACATGAGTCTGAGCAAACTTCAGAAGGTTTTGAAGGACAGGGAAGCCTGGCTTGCTGCAGTCCATGAGGTAGACAAGAGTCAGACATGAATTAGCGGCTGAACAACAAAACATAGGTCTAACATTCCAGGCTCCTATGCAGTCTTGTTCTTTATACCATTGGACTTTACTTCACTACCAGCCATATCCACAACTGAGTGTTGCTTCCACTCTGGCCCAGCTGCTTCATTGTTTCTGGAGCTATTAGTAATTGCCCTTGGTGCTTCCACAGTAGCTTATTGCACACCTTCAGACCTGGGGAGCTCATCTTTTGGTATCATATCTTTTTGGCTTTTCATATTATTCATGGGGTTCTCTAGGCAAGAATACTGGAGTAGGTTGCCATTTCCTCCTCCAGTGGACCACATTTTCTCAAAACTATTCACTATGACCTGTGTGTCTTGGGTGGCCCTGCACAGCATGGCTCATAGCTTTATTGAGTTACACAAGCCCCTTCACCATGACAAGTGTTTGATGCATGAAGGAGGATCCTTCATACTACCACTATAAATATCTTTCTAAATTATATATTTAATCACATCATTCTTCAGTTAGATCATTCATTGGCTCCTCAACAACTTTAGGATAAAATCAACTTCCTTAACAAGGCAAACAAGCCCCTTCAAAGACTGACCATTTCTTTTTAAGCGTCATCACCATCTCCTACCTTTCAACTCCCAAGACACAGCCTGCAGAGTTCAGTTCAGTTCAGTCGCTCAGTCTCGTCTGACTCTTTGCCACCCCATGAACCTCAGCACCACCACCACCAACTCCCGGAGCCTACCCACACTTATGTCCATTGAGTCGGTGATGCCATCCAACCACTTCATCCTCTGTTGTCCCCTTCTCCTCCTGCCCTCAAACTTTCCCAGCATCAGGGTCTTTTCAAATGAGTCACTTACAGGCTAAAATCCCCAGGTTTTGCACTTCTTGAGGCTTGGGCTCATATCTCTGGCAACTAATACAGTAGGCACTAAGAATATTCATTGAATGACCAAATGAATAATGTAAAACTGCTTCATCTTACTTAGGACGGGGATGTTTATTTCCATCAAACAACTCCCAAGTGTTTGCTTCTTTTTCAGTGGCTTGGACTGCAGAATGTGGCATCAGGTGAACCAACAAATGTTAAATATATTCTAAAGTAGACACTGTGTTCTGTCAATTTATTTGATCCAGAGAGAACATTTGAATGGCTCCCTAGGAACCACTGCTTCTACATTGTACCTCTTTCCCATCTAAAATTTTCAATAGTAACATTTGTGTTTAAGTCAACAGTGAAATGAACTGCTTGCCTGTGGGTGATGGTATTTTGCAGTTATTCTTTATAAATTAGCAGGTCTTTGGACTCGCTGGCTAGCCATTTAGAATCTTTGGTCTTGTAACAGTTCTCACCCCAGAAATGCCAAGAAATGGACTGAACTAGAGTTTCAGGGTTGGGTGTTGATGAAGAGTTAGAGGTATGATTTAGGGGAAGCCTGCCTCATCTATTGGGCATGGTAGAACAGTACCTGGTGGCCACAATGTTTTTAGGTGTCCATGAATATGTTTTAGTGTCTTTTAGATCAGAATTAAAAATAGAATTCCAGGTCAAAGAAAATGTTTCAACGTGAGATAGTAATATACTCATGGTTATGTTGGCACAGTGATAAAATACTATTTGTAATTACTTTTTATGGAGAAAGGGGCCCATGAAGGCAAAAGTGCCTGGAGTCCAGGAATGTCACGTGGCCCTGATTTTAGGGCAACTAGAAAAGGGGTCTCCATCCCTAAGTGTCTCTCCATTCATGCCTGCTAGCTGATATAAATGCTTATAATGGTTACCTGGGTATCTTGGTCTTTATTTTCAGGCTATCAATATCTATCCTAATACAATTCAGTTTTGGGGAGAAAGATGGAGGTAGTTGCTGGTACTCATTACGTGAGACAAATATAAAAGGGCTCGCTAATGATTCCCTCAACCTGCATTTTCACTATGGCATATACCTTTCTTTTGGATAAAAGTGAGTCATTTGGCATGTAAAATCATTATTTTTGAACAGACACATCTTGATGTTGCTCTGATACAAAGGTGTCAACACTATTAATAGCAATAGGAGCAGGCATAAAAATACAGTCCTCTCATGTGTACAAAACCTTCAAAAGCAGTCTTCTAAAATGGCTTCTAGTGAAAAAGTTTACCAAACTTTTCAAGTTTATGAAAATAAATGTCTTTGAACATGCCATCATTGCAAAGAGCTCAAGTTTAGCTGAACACCTCTGATGTCAAAATCCATGCTTAGAATATGGATGCTACTTATGTGCAATACTAAACAAGTGCTTTTCTAATGTAAGTTCAAACATGCTGTTGAATCAGTTAACTAGTGTGTCTGTGACACTGGATAGATTTAGTAGAGTTTTTATATTAAAGATAAATAATAAACTCTACTGCCTTTATTGGTCTTACCAAGCAACCTTTTTTGATGATGGGACTATTTTAGGGTTGATGATCCTTGATAACTGCAATGTGTTTAGAATACATCTCTTGGCTATACAGAGCATTATTATTTTTTAACCTCCTCTATCATGCTCAAAAATAGTGGGAAGCTCTTATTAGCTATTTGGGTTCTGACTTCCCAGATGGTGTTCAATTTACATATTGATAACAACCGATCTTCTTTCTTAGCCAAAACTAAACCAGTAATATTGGTAAGATTAGTTCAAAATTTTAAAATATATACATGATTGTCTAATCTATTGTTATGGTCATTTCTTTGCTTGGCTTGCCCAGCATCTTTCTCTTCTGAGATTTAAACTTGCCATTCAGCAAAGGTTGCTAATTATAGTACACGAGTGGGCACCTGATATATATATATTATGCCAATCAGACTCCTTCTTAGTAATTTTAAATAAGTTAGAGGCATGTGCACTTTTATTTCAAGTGGTGAAGATGTGAGGATATGAGTCTAGGAGTTGTAGGTGGTAGTAATTTGGCATGGACTGCATACTTTGAGCAGACAGAAGAAATAAAAGACAGAAAGGAACCAGAGAAAAGAAGGCAATAAACTGAGTTCTGAGGAGAACAGTCACATCTCTACTTCTAATACCTGGTATCCTTGAAAACTCTGTTTTTGCAGATCCCAGTCCATAGTTCCAATTCATGAGTTAATCCAATGTCCTCCAAACATACCCTCAAGTACACCCCTTTTCCAATGACCTTTGAATGTCTGGCCTGCTGTAGTCCATAGGGTCCCAGGGAGTCAGACACAACTGAACGACTGCACAATGAACAGTTCAGTTCAGTTGAGTTCAGTTCAGTCGCTCAGTTGTGTCCGACTCTTTGCGACCCCATGAATTGCAGCACACCAGGCCTCCCTGTTCATCACTATCTCTTGGAGTTCACTCAAACTCACGTCCATCGAGTCCGTGATGCCATCCAGCCATTTCATCCTCGGTCATCCCCTTCTCTGCCTGCCCTCAATCTCTCCCAGCATCAGAGTCTTTTCCAATGAGTCAACTCTTCACATGAGGTGGCCAAAGTACTGAACTTTCAGTTTTAGCATCATTCCTTCCAAAGAAATCCCAGGGCTGATCTCCTTCAGAATGGACTGGTTGGATCTCTTTGCAGTCCAAGGGATTCTCAGGAGTCTTCTCCAACACCACGGTTCAAAAGCATCAATTCTTCCGCGCTCAGCCTTCTTCACAGTCCAACGCTCACATCCATACATGACCACAGGAAAAACCATAGCCTTGACTAGACGGACCTTAGTCGGCAAAGTAATGTCTCTGCTTTGGAATATACTATCTACGTTGGTCATAACTTTCCTTCCAAGGACTAAGTGTCTTTTAATTTCATGGCTGCAGTCACCATCTGCAGTGATTTTGGAGCTCCCCAAAATAAAGTCTGACACTGTTTCCACTGTTTCCCCATCTATTTCCCATGAAGTGATGGGACCAGATGCCATGATCTTCATTTTCTGAATGTTGAGCTTTAAGCCAACATTTTCACTCTCCTCTTTCACCTTCCTCAAGAGGCCCTTTAGCTCCTCTTCACTTTCTGCCATAAGGGTGATGTCATCTGCATATCTGAGGTTATTGATATTTCTCCTGGCAATCTTGATTCCATCTTGTGTTTCTTCCAGCCCAGCATTTCTCATGATGTACTCTGCATATAAGTTCAACAGCCCTAAATGAACAACAGCCCTAATTTTATCCATGTATTTTGGTAGAATACTTTAAAATATTAATATTAAGGATGAAACATTAAATATGTTGTTAACTGGTTGAAAAAAATTGAGGATAACAGAATATTAGGATCAAGAAAAATAATATATATCAAACATTTTATCAGTGTCTGGAATATGATAATTCAGTAACAATGTTAGTTATTATTTTTAAATTGTCTGTCCTGGTTACTTCTACAACACATTTTGAGAACTATAATAATTAATAATAATATGATTATATTATTTTGGAACTCCTCGTTTCCACCAGACAAAAAGCCAACTTCGATACATTTTCTACTTATTAGCATAAGTAGCCATTCAAATCATGGAAACCTACCTATTTCCAAGGTATACAGAGTCCAGGGCAAATATTTTTCTGTTGACTTCTATAAGACTAATTTTATTTAAAAATGTATTATGAAATTCAGAGGTCCATGTGAGTTACAGTGACATATTGATAAAAATTTAGAATAATAAGGAGAGTTTTGAGGGTTTTTTTTTTTTTTTTAGCATTTGTTTACTGCCCAGTCCATGCACCTGAAAATTTGTTGTAGTATCTATAAAAGCCTGTGAAGGCTGAGAATTTACCCTCCTTCCAATCTAATAAGTAAATTTGTTTATATTTCAAGGATGCTAGCGAAAGACAGGAGAAGGCAATGGCAACCCACTCCAGTACTCTTGCCTGGAAAATCCTATGGACGGAGGAGCCTGGTATGCTGCAGTCCATGGGGTTGCTAAGAGTTGGACACAACTGAACAACTTCACTTTACTTTCACTTTTCACTTTCATGCATTGGAGAAGGAAATGGCAACCCACTCCAGTGTTCTTGCCTGGAGAATCCCAGGGATGGAGGAGCCTGGTGGGCTTCTGTCTATGGGGTCGCACAGAGTCAGACACGACTGAAGTGATTCAGCAGCTGCAAAAGACAGGTGTCTGCTGGGTTAGAGACAAAGGCCTTATTGGTTCACAGTATAGAAAACAGCATGATCACATCGGAATATCTGCACTAGTTGTTTTTGCCAAGTCCCCGCAAATGATGCAATGGGCTCAGGTAACACCTGCAGAGGCAGTGGGTTGCATTAGAGGACAGGACCCAAGGACCAAGAGTGGAGGACTTTTTGAGCAAATTGCAAATCATTGTAGCAAGCAGCAAATCATACAGCCCTGCCCTCCACCCTCAGTCTTGCTGCAGTCACCTTCAACTACTTGGTATCTGTGTTACTAGTTACAGAAACAGGATCAAGAGCTGAATAAACCTTGCAATGGAGCACATAGAACAACAACATGAAGGACTGGTCAGGGCCACTGTTTCTTCCTGTTCAGGTTCAAGACCATCTCCTCAAGTTCTGTCCTGTCAAATGCTTCATTAATAGCTAATTTCACATCTCTCATTGAGAAAAAAGATATTAACATTATTATTACTCATGGGTCACAGCTGTTTGAAACCTGCTTATATTGAAAAATATAGATCTTGCCTCTGCATTCTCTAAAACCATTTATTTAATTATGGTTACACAATGGCTCATGACTGCCTGTCTTCCCTCCATATACAGCCATCAGAGAATAGGTAAGGGACTTGGAGAGAGGGGAAAGCAAAAGAGAAGTCTAATTTGTGCAAGGAACTTCAATTCAGAAGAGCATGGCATCCATCATCAAAAAAATATACAAATAGTAAATACTGGAGAGGGTATGGTTACCAGGGGGTAAGGTGGGGGAGGGATAGATTGGCATTGACATACACACACTACTGTGTGTAAAACAGGTAACTAGCAAGGACCTACTATATAGCAAACAAACTAACTCAGCTCTCTCTAATGGCCTATATGGGAAAAGAATCTAAAATAGAGTGGGTATATGCATATTTATAACTTACTCACTTTGCCAAACACTTGAAACTAACAACACTGTAAATCAACTATTCAGTTCAGTTCAGTCGCTCAGTCCTGTCTTTGTGACCCAATGGACTGCAGCATGCCAGGCCTCCCTGTCCAACACCAACTTCTGGAGTTTACTCAAACTCATGTCCATTGAGTCGGTGATGCCATCCAACCATCTTGTCCTCTGTTGTCCCCTTCTCCTCCTGCCTTCAATCTTTTCCAGCATCAGGGTCTTCTCAAATGAGTCAGCTCTTGGCACCAGGTGGCCAAAGGATTGGAGTTTCAGCTTCAACATCAGTCTTTCCAATGAACACTCAAGACTGATTTCCTTTAGGATAGACTGGTTAGATCTCCTTGCAGTCCAAGCGCTCTCAAGAGTCTTCAACACCACAGTTAAAAGCATCAATTCTTCAGCACTCAGCTTTCTTTATAGTCCAGCTCTCCAATCCATACATCAGTTCAGTTCAGTTCAATTGCTCAGTCGTGTCCGACTCTTTGCGATCCCATGAATTGCAGCATGCCAGGCCTCCCTGTCCATCACCAACTCCTGGAGTTCACTCAGACTCACCTCCATCAAGTCCATGATGCCATCCAGCCATCTCATCCTCGGTCGTCCCCTTCTCCTCCTGCCCCCAATCCCTCCCAGCATCAGGGTCTTTTCCAATGAGTCAACTCTTCACATGAGGTGGCCAAAGTACTGGAGTTTCAGCTTTAGCGTCATTCCTTCCAAAGAAATCCCAGGGTTGATCTCCTTCAGAATGGACTGGTTGGATCTCCTTGCAGTCCAAAGGACTCTCAGGAGTCTTCTCCAACACCACAGTTCAAAAGCATCAATTCTTCAGCGCTTAGCCTTCTTCACAGTACAAATCTCACATCCATACATGACCACAGGAAAAACCATAGCCTTGACTAGACGGACCTTTGTTGGTAAAGTCAAGTCTCTGCTTTTCAATATGCTATCTAGGTTGGTCATAACTTTTCTTCCAAGGAGTAAGCGTTTTTAATTTCATGGCTGCAATCACCATCTGTAGTGATTTTGGAGCCCCCCAAAATAAAGTCTGACACTGTTTCCACTGTTTTTCCATCTATTTCCCATGGAGTGATGGGACCAGATACCATGATCTTCGTTTTCTGAATGTTGAGCTTTAAGCCAACTTTTTCACTCTACTCTTCTACTTTTATGAAGTGTCTTTTAGTTCCTCTTCACTTTCTGCCATAAGGGTAGTGTCATCTGCATATCTGAGGTTATTGATATTTCTCCCGGCAATCTTGATCCAACTTGTGCTTCTTCCAGCCCAGTGTTTCTCATGATGTACTCTTCATAGAAGTTAAATAAGCAGAGTGACAGTATTCAGCCTTGACGTACTCCTTTTCCTATTTGGAACCAGTCTGTTGTTCCATGTCCAGTTCTAACTGTTGCTTCCTGGCCTGCATACAGATTTCTCAAGAGGCAGGTCAGGTGGTCTGGTATTCCCATCTCTTTCAGCATTTTCCACAGTTTATAGTGATCCACACAGTCAAAGGCTTTGGCATAGTCAATCAAGCAGAAATAGATTTTTTCTGGAACTCTCTTGCTTTTTGATGAGCCAGCGGATGCTGGCAAGAATCAACTATACCCCAATAAAAATTATAAAAAAAAGAAGTGCATGGCTTCTGGGGTCCAGCCCCGGTGGATCCAGGGTGATTCGAAGGTGGGGACGGAATAGGCGTCCTTGGAAAAATACATATTTAATTACAGATATAGTGAGAGATGGAGAAGGCGATGGCACCCCACTCCAGTACTCTTGCCTGGAAAATCCCATGGATGGAGGAGCCTGGTGGGCTGCAGTCCATGGGGTCGCGAAGCGTCGGACACCACTGAGCGACTTCATTTTCACTTTTCACTTTCATGCATTGGAGAAGGAAATGGCAACCCACTCCAGTGTTCTTGCCTGTAGAATCCCAGGGAAAGTGGAGCCTGGTGGGCTGCCGTCTATGGGGTCGCACAGAGTCGGACACAACTGAAGCGATGCAGCAGCAGCAGCAGCAGCATAGTGAGAGATTAGAAGCGGATAGTATAGTAGGAAGATTAGTGGAGAAAAAGAGGCTGCATAACTGGTTTAAGTGGAATACTAATCACCACCTACGTAGGCCACAGGCATCTTTCCGTTCTCCCGAAGGAGGGCACTGAGGCATCTCCGATCCGATCTTAGAAGCACAGGCAGAGTTAGTAGGCTTGGTGAGTACCCTCATACCAGATGGGAATTCAGCCAGGAAAACAAGGAGCAAGAAAGAAATGACATGCGGGAATCAGTCTTTCCAGAAACTGATCCATTTTATTTATTTTTCAGATTTGTTTATATACCTTTTGTTATACATAGGGATGAATACAGAGTCACGCAGGGGTCAGCAGACCCGACCCTTGTCACAATCAGGTGCTTCATATAAAATTATACAAAAGTCTTATGGGTTTTTACATTATCTTTTGGCCATGAGGTCTGCTGACATTTTATGGCTCTTTCTGATACCCGTCAGTTAACCAGAAAACTTATTTTTCCAGGGGTAATTTTTCTTAAATCTGGCACCACCCTCCAAATAAAGTTGCATTTCTATAGGGTGAGGGTGTACAACTAGGAAAGGAATTTACTTAACCCAAGATTAACATGATTAAACTTAAAGATTAATACTTATTTCTCCTATATGCTTAAAGGTTACTTATTTCTCCTATATGCAGTTATATTCATTATAAAGGCAGGGAATATGGAGATTTAGCAGCAAACATCAGCCCAACAAATGAAAATCCTTTTACCAATGTTCCCCTTAAGATCTACTTAGTCTTAAGATAGTGATAAAGTTACATTTTTACATAGCAAGGACACAGTGATTTATAACAAAGTACAATGATCTATAACAAAAGAGAAAATTCATTAACTCAAAAAGTCTAATATTGCTAACATCAAAAACTACTATATTTCCTTTTCTATATTCCAAATACATTGATTAATATATTCCCAGGTGCCTAAGGATATGGAGGCCTGGTGGCAATCAAATGAGAAAAGCCCTATGCTAATACTCCAAACTCTCTGTGCTGTTTATGGTTGAGAGGTTGTCACACAAGCTAGTCTGTCAGCAGAGAGGTATGACCTGAGACATCCTTGTCACACCCAGGGCAGGGAATTAGCAGTAATTATTGGCATGACAAATGAAAAAAATCCTTCACCAATATAATTCCTAATCAACCCACTAATACTATACTAATGATCTAACTTCTCAAAAGAGTCTGTATTTAGAAAGTTTTAAAGCATCCCATGTCTCTCACAGTTGGTGGGGGGTGGTTTGTAAACAATCACATGCGGCCAGACGAACCTGATCAGGCAGGCCAGAGAACCTTCAGAGTTTGTAAGTTGAAACACTCTTGTCACGCCCAGGAATTTTTATTAACTGGAACTGCAAGTTAACTCCTTCTCCGAGAGAAACGGTTATGGGGGAGAGCTCCCCATAAAGTACTCTGGTTTTGGGGTAGATGCTTGGGAACAGGGGTTTCCTGAGGCTTGATCATGCCTTTGTGTATGCCAAGCTTCCTTCCTCATGGCCTTTGCCATGGGCAAAGTTCCTCACGCTGGCCCCTGGCACATGGCATGAGCACATGGGTCAAAAGCAAGAGTGATATTCAACTAAATCCTTGGACAGATGCATATAACCACACCCAGAGATGTGTCAGACATGCAGCATGGAGTCTGCAGAAAGGACAGGTGACTCACTAGCGGCAAGTGGCCAGAGGTGCATAGGGTAATGGACATCTTTGGATGCTAGACCAGAGGTGGCGTTGTGGTTAGAACAGAGATGGGTGGGAGTTCGTTCACAAGCCCACACGCATGGCTCAAGTCCATGATTTGCCAGGGATCCTTGGTAGCCCAACCAACACCTGCTGTTTGTAACTGTCATTCTGGAAACCTAATCTCACATGATCCTGGAAAACGAAATGCTATGCTGACCACTAGGAGTCATCCCTCACCAGTCTACCCTCCTAAAACAGGGACCAACTTTGGGATGTGGAACAACTCCATCAGTGTGAGTCCCAGAGGTCCTCGGGGCATTTGGTTGACTTTACATCTTGGGAAGAGGGCTAGAGTGTTCCTCAAAGTGGATAAATGGGTACTGAAACCCTGTGGTTCATGATTTGAGCTCAGAGAGTGCTGTCAGTGCTCAAGTGTTTCCTTTGCTTTCCTTTCCTTTCCTGTGCTCAGTCATGTCTGACTCTTCGTGACACCATGGATTGTAGCCCATCAAGCTCCTCTGTCCATGGGATTTCCCAGGCAAGAATACTGGACTATGTTGCCATTTCCTCCTCCAGGAGATCTTCCTGACCCAGATATTATCTCCTAAATCTCCTGAACTGCATGCAGATTCTTTGCCCCTGAGCCAATGGGGAAGATCCAATGTTTTTTTCATATTTAATATTTGTGTTCTTTTTGTAATTTTACATGGAGGACTCAAGTGATTTGTAGTTGCTAATTAAAATAATGCTGTGGTTAATGAGTGGAATTTGGCTATTATAGGTGTATTATTTCATTAGACCATTAGACTGACTTCTCTTTTTATAACAGTTTGCTGTGATTATATCTATTATTTTATTTGCTCCTCACAATAAATCTAGGGCATATGACAGCTACTTTTGACAGATGAGGAAACTAAGGAAAGCAACTTAAGGTTGTCCAGGGTTATATGCTTGGTGTCACGGTCATGAAAAGAACTGGCCTTGCTGGACTCCCCATCTGATGCTCACGCTCTTTTAGTAACTAGCACTTGCTTTCCCCAGGTATACCTGTCATGAGAAAGTTACTATTTATTCTGAGTCTTTTTCAATGTTCACTACGTCAAAGAAGATAACATGTCATTTTTCTTTGTTTCTTGATGCCTCTACTGCTTCAAGGGAATACAGTTTTAATATTCAATAGTGAATATTAAATGCATCTATTAAACATGATATATGACAAGAAATCTATATCCTGCATTAAGAATTTTACTGTTACTCAACATTCTGATCTGTATGTCAATGCAATGAACACAGTGGATCCTCTTGCCAGTCACGTACTAACTACCTCATAGCTTCTCAGGGTTGCAGGTAGGAGGGAGGATCTTGCTGCATGCCTCCATGTCCCTTTCTTAATTCTACACACACACACACACACACACACACACCCAAAGAGTATTAGTATCAGTACAGGGTTAGTCACTGATAAGCAGAACTCTGCTCAACATTTTCAAAGTAATGCTCTCACAGCTTGCCCTCAGGGTTCCAGCACTGTTTCTTGTCACTGCACAAGACCCTAGGGAGCTGACATGCTCATGATGATCTCCTAGGTGCGCAGGCCGACTTTATACAGTTGGAGGTGGCACAGCATGATGGGATACAGCAAGATTCTGGAGTTGATAAAACTGAGCAGACTCTTCTTACTTAATTTACTAATTGTGGGTTATGGTCAAGTCATATGTTTGAAATCCATTTGTACTCATATCAACATGTATTTTTTCAACAGAACTTCCCCGATGAAAACTATGTCACATTCTCTTGAAATGACTTGATCCCGTGACTTCTTTGACATCAAAGTCTCCAAGGTTCTAACACTGATTTTAGGACAGCCTATGTTCATCAGCAGAAGGCTGGGACAGAAGTAAGGTCAGTAAGTTCTGGGAACAAAGGTTTAAAATTCTACACTATTTCTTTCTAGTTCTTTTTCCCCCTTCTCTTTTTGATGATAAAACTTCAGTTTTAAAACATTTTTTCCACTATCATAATTAGTGATATTGTAAATCAACTATACCCCAATAAAAACTAAACATTTTTTTCCTGATATCTAATGTTGTATATAAAAAGAAGAGGCATGGCAGGCGATGATGTACATTAGAAGAAACAGATGCAAGACTTGACTTTGACTTGTTTTTTATCATGTTAATGCACTTTGGGTCGCCTCAGGAAAATGATGCTACTTGACAAAGTCCTCTGGAGAAGATATGTGTGGGAAAAGTAGTGCAGGTCAATTGTCTTTATGACCCTATTTTTTCCTTACATCACAACCAAAGTGCTTAAGTCAATCTGAATTTATTAAATGGTTAACAAAAACTAGAAGTAATAGAGAAAAAATTGTAAATGAATATGTTAGATATGGGTTTCCCTTAGTCCAAAGGGAAAGCGCCTATGAATTTCCACCTTTCTTGAGGGTCCTCTTAGGAAGGTATCTCAATTCCCAACCTTATTCTGTCTCCAGGTTTTTAAGAGTTTCTCCTTGACAATCTCTCCAATCACTGTTAGAAACTCTATATATTATCCACAAGGGTTGGTTTTACTTCAGAATCTATTTCCTTCATTTCCAGAAGTACATTCTTCTAAGTATGAGTTAGAATAATTCCATGGGAGCTGAAGTTCCAATTTGGCATTCACACTCCACATCTCATGGAAAGGTCTGAGCTTTGTCTCTAAGAGTCTCCTAAATGGTGTTATTGCAGATGGGCATCTTCATGCACAGTGTGTATCTATCAAATCACACATACACAAACACACACTCATTCACACACGTACATGCCCCTGTCCAAAGGCAAATATTAACGTTCATGGATATAAAAGGCTAAACCCATAAGAGGAGAGAACTGATTTCCTTCTCTATAAATTTTCCCCATTATCTAAAATTTTTCCTGGCATTAATTCTTTTCATTTACCCCTCATTTTCATTTAACTCCCATTTCCAAATTGTGTCTCCTAAAGATACTAGATATTAGTAAGTGACTGATTCATATGTTTTTTATGGCTGCTTCCTTAGCTGTGTATGACAAAATCAAAACACAGACATTATTGCTCTTACATAATGCACCAATTCTCTCTGGTTTTGGGCAGGGGCAGGGCAGGGATGCAGTAAAGAGGCAAGAAGTAGGATAAGAGGTTTCTCTTTTTTTTTTTTTTCCTAGTTAACAAGTGTAGAACTAAATTGCTTTGGCTAATTCACTTATGGGGATAATATTTGAAGTAATAGCCAAAAAAAAAAAATTGGTTTTTAGGGATATTGGAAGCTAAAAACTCTTTGTGTGTTTAACAGTAGAAGGTAAGTCCTAAACTTGATACTAAATTTTAGCTATGTATCTCAACACAAATGTAGTAAAGGGGTGGAACCAATTATTTACATTTTGTTAAAGGATAAACTTCTCTTAAATGATAAACTTAATTACTAAAATAACAATAAAGAAGTAATGTTGTTTGAGACTATAAGAACTCAGAGACTATGAATCTGCTATACTGAACAGTATTTTCTATTTTTCATGTGAACTTCCCTTATATAGAAATACTGCTTTTAATTTAATTTTTGATATGCAAAATCATGGAAAGAGCAAGGAATTGACGAGCAAGCTGACAAATGTCAGGGGGAAAAAAAGAGATGCAATTATATAGCTCCAGATGATGTCTAATTTTCCCATAGCATTTTCCCAACACAAATTCCTGAAATCAGGGGCAAATGAAATCTAAATTTTATACTTGGCCAGAGAGATATAAAATTCATTTGATATCATCCATTAAATCTTTTAAAAACATAACAGAAAGTAATAACTGAACTTAAGGTTCTCAACTTAATTCTTTTACTCTGGGTGAAGGTCAGACATAAAGGTTGATTTTCTTTTACAAAGTTATTGATTTCAGAGATTTATATTTCTGTCACTTTCTCAGTGCTGGGATAACTGTGTACATATTTTATCATCTCTTCTCTTGCATTAATATATTGTGGTGTGAAAAAAATCTTGCCCTTTTACTGATAATATATCATGACTGCATATAATTTTGAGTGTTTTTACATAAGTTTCTCAAATTTTAATTCTCTGTCCTGGACACTTACATATTCTGGGAAGACTCTCTTTAAATGGTTTGGTCTTATTTATGGGATGGAATGGTTTGGGTTTCTGGTGCAAAGTAAATCACTCACAGATATATCTTATAAAAATGAAGAACAGACCAAAATCAAGTATCTATTCATGCCTATTTTCTGTGCTCTTAATTAATGTAGCCAGTTAATATATGTTAAATACTTACAAAAGTGGTATGTGGTCAGAACCCAAGAACTGCCAGGCTCAAGGAACTGTAATAACCCCCATCCCTCCCACATTTGTAAAGTAATATTTTGAACTATTGCAGTGGTTTTCAACTTAAGTATTATCTGGTGATCTTCAAAATTCTCCAGGCTTCACCCTAACTAATTAAATAAAAATTCTGGGGGTGGGACTCAGTCATCAATTTCTTTTGCCAATACTTTATTTTGAAATAAAATATGTCAAGCCTATATAATTATTCACTTGAATAGTAAATTGATGTCCATATTCCCTTGTGAGGTTTGCTTTATCTCTCTAAATAAATATTAATATATATTTTTTACTCTTGAAACATTTGAGAATAACTTAGTCTTAAATTTGGAGAAGGAAATGGCAACGCACTCCTGTGTTCTTGCCTGGAGAATCCCAGGGACGGGGGAGCCTGGTGGGCTGCCATCTATGGGGTCGCACAGAGTCGGACACGACTGAAGCGACTTAGCAGCAGCAGCAGCAGCAGTCTTAAATTAGGAAATTTTACCTCCAAATGTTTCCTCATGTAGCTTGAAAAATAGGACATTTTTTCTATATAAGCACAACACAATGATCACACTCAGGAAGTTTACCAACGATACATCATTTTCTGATAGATAGTCCATATTCAAAACTGTCCACCTATCTCAAGTAAATCCTTTATATTTTTTTTACTTTTTCAAACCAGGATATAGTCAGATCTCATGTTATATTAATTTGCCTTGCCTCTTTTTTCCTCCTTTAATCTAGAACTGTTCTCTAGCCTGTCATTGACCTTCATGAAATTTGGTTTACCTTTCAACTTGGATTTATATGGTCATGTTCATGATTAGATTAGATTAAATGTTTTTGGCAGGAAGACTATTTCCCTATCTGATAGCAAGCTATGTCACTTGCTCTATTATTGGTGATACTAGCTTTGATCTCTTAATTGAGGATTTCTACAAGGAAATGTACCATTTTTATTCTGTGATAACTTGATAAGCAGGGTGACACATTGAGACTTGACCAACATCTTGTTTCCAAACAACCTTTCACCTGATAGTTTTAGTGCTCATTGTTAATTCTCACCTCAATCAACTGTTACAATGATATTGGTAAAATACGATGCTTTTCAAAATTCTTATTATGCCTTTACCTTTATAAGTTGGTATTCTAAAGAAATTGAAAGAACTCCTATGAGATCTCAGGGCTGGAGACTGAAGCCACATAGATGGATGATATTTTTCCCCCTGGTAGTTTGCTGCTAAGTCGCTTCAGTCGTGTCCGACTCTGTGCGACCCCATAGATGGCAGCCCACCAGGCTCCCCGTCCCTGGGGTTCTCCAGGCAAGAACACTGGAGTGGTTGCCATTTCCTTCTCCAACGGATGAAAGTGAAAAGTGAAAGTGAAGTCACTCAGTCGTGTCCGACTCAGCGACTCCATGGACTGCAGCCTCCCAGGCTCCTCCATCCATGGGATTTTCCAGGCAAGAGTACTGGAGTGGGGTGCCATTGCCTTCTCCAACTGGTAGTTGAAGTTTCCCTTTATCTCACCTCAGTTTGCACCTCTTCTTCAAATCTTACTTTTGGGTATTTTGGAGAAATCATCTTTTCCTAAGAGATCTTTTCAGGAAAAGTATTTTTCAAAGTTCTTGCATTGAAATTCATAAGCATGTAAAATTCCTCTGCTGTTATTTCTTTTTAAATAAACACTGATCCTATTCTATATATAGATCCTCAGTCCTCTCTGAGATATACAAACAACGCCTTGGCATGGGATACCAGGCTTTTACCTGCCTCTTTTGTCTCAGTTCCAGTCCCTACTATGCTGACCCCAGGCTCCAATCATTTGGAATTATTCTAGTCATAGATGTCTCTCTGGCTTGACACACTGCTGTTTTCACCTGAAATGACCTGATCGCATTTTTTTTTGACCAGTGAACTTCTACGCAGCCTCCCAAATGTAGCTCCTCTATTTATCCTCCCTTTTAACACCCACTTTACTAAGCAAAGCTGATCACACCTACCTTTGTACCCTTTACAATTGACCCTTCAATAGATGTCTTTCTACTAGGCCGTTTACACTGGGTTTCTGTATTTTTTTCTATGGTCCTTGCCCTTTGGGGTTGTGAGCTCTTTGAGGGAAGAAACCTTCTTAATTACGTTAATCACATTATTTCTCTAGTTTTGAGTCTAAAGCTTTAAATATAGCAGTGCTTCATAAATATTTGACAAAAGAATAAAAGCTCACAAAGCCAGTTATTAATCTCATAGTATTAAAAACCTAGGAGTAAAACACAGTAAAAAAAAAATGAGGAGTAAAAACCTAGGTAGTGTTCAGTACATTTTAAATCTCTGAAATAAGGTCTCTTAACCTTTAGTCATGTTTGTGGACATATCACATTATAATATTTTTAAATTATTATTTTTAAAATAGAAATGCTTGTTTTTCACCCCTATCCAAAGCAGTATTAACTATGACCATTATGGTTTTTATGTGATAGTTTATTTTTTCTAATGTACATTCAAATATATTCATTAACAATTAAAGATTTATTTTCTGACCGTACCACCTGGCTTGTGGCACCCTAGTTCCCCATCCAGGGATTGTACTTGGGCCACAGCAGTGAAAGTGCCAAGTCCTAATCACTGAACTGCCAGAGAACTCCCACAATTAAATATTTTTAAACAGCCTGTCTCTACAGCAGCTATAATCAACTTTTCTGTCCTCAGTGGTACACATGTTATTCTTTTGGAAATCTTCTTTAGTATAAAGCTTAGGCAATTCTTAAAAACACACAGCCACAGCACATTCTGTAGCTATGAAGTAGATTTTTATGACATTTGAGCTTTACAAAACCAACAAAAATTTATAGGCCAAATGAGTCTTCTATTCTTGATACTTAAAGATAGATTCAAGAGATATATTGCCTAACCAACACTTTTACTGGGCCATCACATTTTTATTAGCCTCATCCACTCTTTCTAATATCACAACAGTTGCTCGAGTGGCAGGAAAAATCATCCAGATATTGCCAGATCAGTCAATCAAATCATTCAATCAAGTAAAGCCCATACACTTATACACATATGTGTATGTTAGGTGATGTGCAGAATACTTATGAGCATAAACTCAACACTTTCCTTCAAAGAATGTGGAGTTTAACTGGTTCTATTAATATATTAAACATATTTAATCAGTTGATTACATATTAAGTGTAATATAAAAGAAGAATGGGCTTTCCAGGTGGCTCAGGGTCAAGAATCCGCCTGCCAATGTGGGGTATGCAGGAGACATGGGTTTGATCTCTGCATCAGGAATATCCCCTGGAATTGGAAATTACAACCCACTCTAATATTCTTGCCTGGAAATTCCTTGGACAGAAGAGCCTGGGAGGCTACAGACCGTGGGATCACAAAGAGTTGAACACAACTGAGTAACTGAGCACACACACAAAAAGAATACAGGATTTTATAATAAGACAAGTATTTTCACCTAGATAAATCAAGGAAACTCTCTTGACTGAGTTGACATTTGATCTGAGAATTACAAGATAGATAAGATTTAGATAGGCAACTCTGAGACAAAGTTCCACAACAGAAAACCACAAAGTGTGTCCAGTGGATTATGAATAGACTCATTTGATTGATTCATTTATCCACTCGATCATTTAATTATGCATTAAATAATTCTATACTGAGCACCAGGTATGTGTCAGGTGTTCAAGCAGACTCAGATAAAATGATAAAGAAAATAGGACCAGTACCTGCCATCATGGAGTTACAATATGGTGTGGTGAAGGGAATAGGCAGTGAGGCTGGATCTTGAGTACAGGGACTTGTCTTAAAGATTTTTGCCTTTATTACAAGAATAATGGGAACCAACAGAAGGATTTTAGGCTAGATGGAGACATGACCAAATTTGTGTTTGGAAAATAATTTTGGCTGTAGTATAAAGGGATGGAGCCAAAGCAAAAACAGTACCCAGCTGTGGCTGTGATTGGTGATAGAAGCAAGATCTGATACTGTAAAGAGCAATATTGCATAGGAACCTGGAAGGTCAGGTCCATGAATCAAGGCAAATTGGAAGTGGTCAAACAAGAGATGGCAAGGGTGAACGTTGACATTCTAGGAATCAGCAAACTAAAATGGACTGGAATGGGTGAATTTAACTCAGATGACCATTATATCTACTACTGCGGCCTGGAATCCCTCAGAAGAAATGGAGTAGCCATCATGGTCAACAAAACAGTCCGAAATGCAGTACGTGGATGCAATCTCAAAAATGACAGAATGATCTCTGTTCATCTCCAAGGCAAACCATTCAATATCACAGTTATCCACGTCTATGCCCCAACCAGTAACACTGAAGAAGGTGAAGTTGAACGGTTTTATGAAGACCTACAAAACCTTTTAGAACTAACACCCAAAAAGGATGTCCTTTTCATTACAGGGGACTGGAATGCTTAAGTAGGAAGTCAAGAAACACCTGGAGTAACAGGCAAATTTGGCCTTGGAATGAGGAATGAAGCAGGGCAAAGACTAATAGAGTTTTGCCAAGAAAATGCACTGGTCATAGCAAACACCCTCTTCCAACATCACAAGAGACTCTACACATGGACATCACCAGATGGTCAACACCGAAATCGGATTGATTATATGCTTTGCAGCCAAAGATGGAGAAGCTCCATACAGTCGATGAAAAGAAGACCAGGAGCTGACTATGGCTCAGATCATGAACTCCTTATTACCAAATTCAGACTCAACTTGAAGAAAGTAGGGAAAACCGCTAGACCATTCAGGTATGACCTAAATCAAATCCCTTATGATTATACAGTGGAAGTGAGAAATAGATTTAAGGGCCTAGATCTGATAGATAGAGTCCCTGATGAACTATGGAATGAGGTTCGTGATATTGTACGGGAGACAGGGATCAAGACCATCCCCATGAAAAAGAAATGCAATAAAGCAAAATGGCTGTCTGGGGAGGCCTTACAAATAGCTGTGAAAAGAAGAGAGGTGAAAAGAAAAGGAGAAAAGGAAAGATATAAGCATCTGAATGCAGAGTTCCAAAGAATAGCAAGAAGAGATAAGAAAGCCTTCTTTAGCAATCAATGCAAAGAAATAGAGGAAAACAACAGAATGGGAAAGACTAGAGATCTCTTCAAGAAAATTAGAGCTACCAGGGGAACATTTCATGCAAAGATGGGCTCGATAAAGGACAGAAATGGTCTGGACCTAACAGAAGCACAAGATAGTAAGAAGACGTGGCAAGATTACACAGAAGAACTGTACAAAAAAGATCTTCACGACCCAGATAATCATGATGATGTGATCACTCATATAGAGCCAGACATCTTGGAGTGTGAAGTTAAGTGGGCCTTAGAAAGCATCACTATGAACAAAGCTGGTGGAGGTGATAGAATTCCAGTGGAGCTGTTTCAAATCCTGAAAGATGATGCTGTGAAAGTGCTGCACTCAATATGCCAGCAAATTTGGAAAACTCAGCCATGGCCACAGGACTGGAAAAGGTCAGTTTTCATTCCGATCCCAAAGAAAGGCAATGCCAAAGAATGCTCAAACTACTGCACAATTGTACTCATCTCATATGCTAGTAAAGTAATGCTCAAAATTCTCCAAGCCAGGCTTCAGCAATACGTGAACTGTGAACTCCCTGATGTTCAAGCTGGTTTTAGAAAAGGCAGAAGGACCAGAGATCAAATTGCCAACATCCACTGGATCATAGAAAAAGCAAGAGAGTTCCAGAAAAACATCTATTTCTGCTTGATTGACTATGCCAAAGCCTTTGACTGTGTGGACAACAATAAACTGTAGAAAATTCTGACAGAGATGAAAATCCAGACCACCTAACCTGCCTTTTGAGAAATCTGTATGCAGGTCAGGAAGCAACAGTTAGAACTGGACATGGAACAACAGACTGGTTCCAAATAGGAAAAGGAATATGTCAAGGCTGTATACTGTCACCCTGTTTAATTAACTTATATGCAGAGTACATCATGAGAAATGCTGGAGTAGAAGAAACACAAGCTGGAATCAAGATTGCCAGGAGAAATATCAATAATCTCAGATATGCAGATAATACCACCCTTATGGCAGAAAGTGAAGAACTAAAGAGCCTCTTGATGAAAGTGAAAGAGGAAAGCGAAAAAGTTGGTTTAAAGCTCAACATTCAGAAAACGAAGATCATGGCATCTGGTCCCATCACTTCATGGGAAATAGATGGAGAAACAGTGGAAACAGTGTCAGACTTTATTTTGGGGGCTCCAAAATCACTGCAGAAGGTGACTGCAGCCATGAAATTAAAAGACGCTTACTCTTTGGAATAAAAATTATGACCAACCTAGATAGTATATTCAAAAGCAGAGACATTACTTTGCCGACGAAGGTCCATCTAGTCAAGGCCATGATTTTTCCAGTAGTCATGTATGGATGTGAGAGTTAGACTGTGAAGAAGGCTGAGCTCTGAAGAATTGATGCTTTTGAACTGTGGTGTTGGAGAAGACTCTTGAGAGTCCCTTGGACTGCAAGGAGATCCAACCAGTCCATTCTGAAGGAGATCAGCCCTGGGATTTCTTTGGAAGGAATGATGCTAAAGCTGAAACTCCAGTACTTTGGCCACCTCATGCAAAGAGTAGACTCATTGGAAAAACTCTGATGCTGGGAAGGATTGGGGGCAGGAGGAGAAGGGGACAACAGAGGATGAGAGGGCTGGATGGCATCACTGACTCGATGAACGTGAGTCTGAGAGAACTCCAGGAGATGGTGATGGACAGGGAGGCCTGTCGTGCTGCGATTCATGGGGTCGCGAAGAGTCGGACACGACTGAGCGACTGAACTGAACTGATGGAGAATGATGGATTTGTTGGTGACTCTAGTCTACTAGTCTTGGAGACTAGTAGAATAAAATGAAGAGATGATGGTATTCAAGACCGAGACTACTCTTTTTGTAGTAGAGAGAAATAGAAGGAAGAGTATATTTAGGGAAGTAAGACCAACAGGAGTTGATGATGAATTGGGACCAGAAAAATGAAATGTCAAGGATAGAGCCCAGGTTTCTGGCTTGCAGAACCAAACAGATGCTAGGACTACCCACTGATACAGAGCACCAGAACAGGAAAACATTTAGGAGAAAATCATGAACTCAGTTTCCATTTAAAGTGTCTTTAAGACATCTGGGAGATGACTTAGTAACTGTATACATTTATAAGTTTGGAAATTCAAGGAAATGTAACTTTGTGTGTTATCTGGTGTATTATTTTGGCTTCTCTGAGAATCAGATGCCGATTTGGAGTTACAAGGGGAAAGGATTTATCAGGAATGTGGAGAGTTGATAAGGTAAAAGAGTGAAAAAAAAAATGGCCATGGAACGCTTTCACATCATGATGTTCATGTGCCACCAGGCAGGATAGAGACAGAATTGGATATGGAGGACTTTAGGATGACAAAGTCCTGGCCAACTCAAGGATGAGCCCCAGATGAAAGATTGCCATCAGAAGAGTCCCTCCGTAGGGCAGAAGGCCTTTGTCACAGGCAGGGTGCTTCTCATGAAAAGCATGGCCTTGCCTCAAATACTGCGCTGGGTTTTAGCAGATCTACAGCTAGAGGCTCTCACCTACTAGCCCTCCTCACCACTGAACAACAGGCTCTTTCTTGAAGGGAGATCTAAGTGTCACACATTCCTGGTTGTCTAATGCTGGCTGGAGACATCCATGTGGATAAGATATCCTATCAAGAAAACTAAATGTGAGACAATATAAGGAGAAATATTTATTAAAGATTGACTGTATTTTGGCGAAAGGTGGAAAAGATTAAAATCATGTTCTAAAGTGTCAAAGTGGCATATAAGAGGTTTGACTGACACATTTATGTATTTTATTCAAATTTTATTTTATTTATGTATTTTATTCAAAGAGTAATTAAGTCTGTTTCTACAGATATAGAAAAGGCAGAGGAACCAGATCAAATTGCCAGCATCTGCTGGATTATGGAAAAAAGTGAGACAGTTCCAGAAAAACAACGATTTCTGTTTAATTGACTATGCCAAAGCCTTTGACTGTGTGGATCACTATAAACTGTGGAAAATTCAGAAAGATGAGAATACCAGACCACCTGACCTGCCTCTTGAGAAACCTGTATACATGTCAGGAAGCAACAGTTAGAACTGGACATGGAACAACAGACTGGCTCCAAATAGGAAAAGAAATACGTCAAGGCTGTATACTGTCACCGTGCTTATTTAATTTATATGCAGAGTACATCATGAGAAACGCTGGGCTGGAAGAAGCACAAGCTGGAATCAAGATTGCTGGGGAAATAACAATAACCTCAGAAACACAGATGACTCCACCCTTATGGAAGAAAGTGAAGAAGAACAAAAAATCCTCTTGATGAAAGTGAAAGAGGAGAGTGAAAAAGTTGGCTTAAAGCTCAACATTCAGAAAACGAAGATCATGGCATCTGGTCCCATCACTTCATGGCAAATAGATGGGGAAACAGTGGAAACGGTGGCTGACTATTTTTCTGGGCTCCATAATAACTGAGGATGGTGATTGCAGCCATGAAATTAAAAACACTTGCTCCTTGGAAGGAAAGTTATGACCAACCTAGACAGCATATTAAAAGGCAGAGACCTTACTTTGCCAACAAAGGTCCATCTGTCAAGGCTATGGTTTTTCCAGTGGTCATATATGGATGTGAGAGCTGGACTATAAAGAAAGCTGAGTGCCAAAGAATTGATGCTTTTGAAGTGTGGTGTTGGAGAAGAGTCTTGAGAGTCCCTTGTACTGCAAGGAGATCCAACCAGTCCATCATAAAGGAGATCAGTCCTGGGTGTTCATTGGAGGGACTGATGTTGAAGCTGAAGCTCCAATACTTTGGCCACCTGATGCGGAGAGCTGACTCATTTGGAAAGACCTTGATGCTTGGAAAGATTGAAGGCTGGAGGAGAAGGGGATGAGAGAGGATGAGATGGTTGCATTCCATCACTGACTTAATGGACATGGGTTTGGGTGGACTCTGGGAACTGATGATGGACAGGGAGGCCTGACATGCTGTGGCTCATGGAGTCGCAAAGAGTCAGACACGACTGAGTGACTGAACTGAACCACAGATATGTTCAGTAAAATAATAAAATAAAATTTAAAATGTAACAAAGAAAACATGAAAAAGAGGGGAATAAAAGTAGGTAGAAGATGGTGTAGCAAGGACAAGTTCTTTCAAAAATCACCTCACAGTTATATACACTGAATAGAAATGAAAACTGGGCCTTGAACCTTCTAGCTGCCAGTGAACGAGGAGAATATAATCACCTATAATTCACAGTGTCTTGAGACAAAAACAAATGAACTATTTAAGAGCAAATCATTTTTCTTTCTGATACTAAGATGAGGAAGGATGTATGGGCTTTCAGAAAGAGTAACATCACATAAGGAAATCTTCACAAACATTTTTACAAGAAACACAATAAGAAGTCCCATAACTCTGACTCAAATTTCTCTCCAGGATGATTATCACAATTCTAGGTGGGGGCCTAATGACTAAATCAGAGAGAGATTTAACAGAATTTAGAGAGGAAAAAAATAGACTGAATGTCCTACAGACAATTCAAAATGGATTAGGATTGAAATCATCTCATAAAATTCTGAGGACCCTTGTCAGAAAAATAAGCCATCCTACTTCCCAGAGAATTGCCTTGAGGGACTATCACTGAAGCAAACCAATAATCAAGAGGTAGATTTTATTTTATTTTTTTTTAAGTTACAAAGACAAGAGCTTTTGCATTAAACATTCCCTCCAGTTGACCATGGTTGGAGAAATATCAGCATTTAAAAAATTAAAATAATGAACTGAACCAGTCCAATTTAGTCACTCAGTCATGTCTGACTCTTTGCAACCCCATGGACTGCAGCACCCCAGGCCTCCCTGTCTATCACCAACTCCCAGAGTTTACCCAAACTCATGTCCTTTGAGTCAGTGATGCCAGCCAACCATCTCATCCTTTGCCATCCCCTTCTCCTCCTGCCTTCAATTTTTCCCAGCATCAGGATCTTTTCAAATGAGTCAGCTCTTCACATCAGGTGGCCAAAGTATTGGAGTTTCAGCTTCAGCATCAGTCCTTCCAGTAAATATTCAGGACTGATTTCCTTTGTGATGGGCTGCTTATATCTCCTTGCAGTCCAAGGGACTCTCAAGAGTCTTCTCCAACACTACAGCTCAAAAGCATCAATTCTTTGGCGCTCAGCTTTCTTTGTAGTCTGGCTCTCACATCCATACATGACTACTGGGAAAACCACATCTTTGACCATATGGAACTTTGATAGCAAAGTAATGTCTCTGCTTTTTAATATGCTGTCTAGGTTGGTCATAGCTTTTCTTCCAAGGTGCAAGTGTTTTTTTATTTTCATGGTTGCAGTCACCAACTGCAGTGATTTTGGAGCCCCCAAAATAAAGTCTGTCACTGTTTCCACTGTTTCTCTATTTATTTGCTATGAAGTGATGAGACCAGATGCCATGATCTTCATTTTCTGAATGTTTAGATTTAAGCCAACTTTTTTCACTCTCCTCTTTCACTTACATCAAGAGGCTTTTTAGTTCTTCTTTGCTTTCTGCCATAAGGGTGATATCATCTGCATATCTGAGGTTATCAATATTTCTCCTGTCAATCTTGATACCAACTTGTGCTTTATGCAGCCCAGCGTTTCTCATAATATACTCTGCATATAAGTTAAATAAGCAGGGTGACAATATACAGCCTTTCCCAATTTGGAACCAGTCTGTTGTTCCATGTCCAGTTCTAACTGTTGCTTCCTGACCTGCATATAGGTCTGCATATAGGCCTCTCAGGAGTCAGGTCAGGTGGTCTGGTATTCGCATCTCTTTCAGAATTTTCCACAGTTTGTTGTGATCCACACAGTCAAAGGCTTTGGCATGGTCAATAAAGCAGAAATAGATGTTTTTCTGGAACTCTTTGCTTTTTCGATGATTCAGCGTATATTGGCAATTTGATCTCTGGTTCCTTTCCCTTTTCTAAAACCATCTTGAACATCTGGAAGTTCATGGTTCACGTATTGCTGAAGCCTGGCTTGGAGAATTTTGAGCATTACTTTACTAGCGTGTGAGATGAGTGCAATTATGCGGTAGTTTGAGCATGTCTTGGCATTGCCTTTCTTTGGGCTTGGAATGAAAATTGACCTTTTCCAGTCCTGTGGCCACTGCTGAGTTTTCCAAATTTGCTGGCATATTGAGTGCAGCACTTTCACAGCATTATCTTTCAGGATTTGAAATAGCTCCACTGGAATTCCATCACCTCCACTAGCTTTGTTCTAGTGATGCCTCCTAAGGCCCACTTGACTTCACATTCCAGGATGTCTGGCTCTAGGTGAGTGATCACACCATCGTGATTATCTGGGTCATGAAGATCTTTTTGTACAGTTCTTCTGTGAATTCTTGCCACTTCTTAATATTTTGTGCTTCTGTTAGGTCCATACCATTTCTGTCCTTTATTGAGCCCATCTTTGCATGAAATGTTCCCTTGGTATCTCTAATTTTCTTGAAGAGATCTCTAGTCTTTCCCATTAAGTTTTCCCTCTATTTCTTTGCACTGATCACTGAGGAAGGCTTTCTTAACTCTCCTTGCTTTTCTTTGGAACCCTGCATTCTTTCCTTTTCTCCTTGGCTTTTCGCTTCTCTTCTTTTCACAGCTATCTGTAAGGCCTCCTCAGAAAACATTTTGCCTTTTTGCATTTCTTTTTCTTGGAGATGTTCTTGATCCTTGCCTCCTGTACTATGTCATGAACCTCTGTCGATAGTTCTTCAGGCACTCTGTCTATCTGATCTAATCTGTTGAATCTATTTCTCACTTCCAGTGTATCGTCATAAAGGATTTGATTTAGGTCATACCTGAATGGTATAGTGGTTTTCCCTACTTTTTTCAATTTAAGTCTGAATTTGGCAATAAGGACTTCATGATCTGAACCACAGTCTGGTCTCGTTTTTGCTGACTATATAGAGCTTCTCCATCTTTGGCAGCAAAGAATATAATCAATCTGATTTCGGTGTTGACCATCTGGTGATGTCCATGTGTAGCGTCTTCTCTTGTGTTGTTGCAAGAGGGTGTTTGCTATGACCAGTGTGTTCTCTTGGCAAAACTCTAGTAGCATTTGCCCTGCTTCATTCTGTACTCCAAGGCTAAATTTGCCTGTTACTCCAGGTGTTTCTTGACTTCCTACTTTTGCATTCCAGTCCCCTATGATGAAAAGGATATTTTGGGGGTGTTAGTTTTAGAAGGTCTTGTAGGTCTTCATGCTGCTGCTCAGTCGCGACAGTCATGTCCGACTCTGTGCAACCCCAGAGACGGCAGCCCACCAGGCTCCCCCATCCCTGGGATCCTCCAGGCAAGAACACTGGAGTGGGTTGCCATTTCCTTCTTCAATGCATGAAAGTGAAAAGTGAAAGGGAAGTCGCTCAGTCACGTCTGCATAGAACCATTCAACTTCAGCTTCTTCAGCATTACTTGTTGGAGCATAGACTTGGATTACCATTATATTGAATGGTTTGCTTGGAAACAAACGGAGATCATTCTGTCATTGTTGAGATTGCTGTACTCAGCAATGTACTGTATTTCAGACTCTTTTGTGGACTATGATGGCTACTCCATTTCTTCTAAGGGATTCTTGCCCACAGTAGTAGATATAATGGTCATCTGAGTTAAATTCACCCATTCCAGTCCATTTTAGTTCACTGATCCCTAAAATGTCAATGTTCACTCTTGCCATCTGTTTGACCACTTCCAATTTGCCTTGGTTCATGGACGTAACATTCCAGGATCCTATGCAATGGTGCTCTTTACAGCATCAGACTTTACTTCCATCACTAGTCACATCCACAACTGGGTGTTGTTTTTGCTTTGACTCCATCTCTTCATTCTTTATGGAGTTATTCCTCCACTGATCTCCAGTAGCATATTGGGCACCTACTGACATGGGGAGTTCATCTTTCAGTGTCCTGTCTTTTTGCCTTTTCATACTGTTCATGGGGTTCTCAAGGAAAAATACTGAAGTGGTTTGCCATTCCCTTCTCCATGGAGCACATTTTGTCAGAACTCTCCACCATGACCCATCCATCTTGGGTGGCCCTACACAACATGGCTCATAGTTTCACTGAGTTCGGCAAGACTGTGGTCCATTTGATCAGATTGGTTAGTTTTTTGCGATTGTGGTTTTCAGTCTGTTTGCCCTCTGATGGAGAAGGATAAGAGGCTTATGGAAGCTTCCTGATGGGAGAGACTGACTGAGGGAGAAATTGGGTCTGATGGTTGGGCCATGCTCAGTAAATCTTTAATCCAATTTTCTATTGATGGGTGGGGTTGTCTTGCCTCCCTGCTACTTAAGTGGGGCCAAACTATGGTGGGGAGAGGAGCAAGTGGGCCTTAGAAAGCATCACTACAAACAAAGCTAGTGGAGGTGATGGAATTCCAGTTGAGCTATTTCAAATCCTGAAAGATGATGCTGTGAAAGTGCTGCACTCAATTTGCCAGCAA
Source organism: Nanger dama (assembly GCA_917880005.1). Lineage (NCBI taxonomy): Eukaryota > Metazoa > Chordata > Mammalia > Artiodactyla > Bovidae > Nanger > Nanger dama. The sequence continues at coordinate 18,641,678 of CAKJTW010000008.1, read as the reverse complement.
ATTTGGAAAACTCAGCCATGGCCACAGGACTGGAAAAGGTCAGTTTTCATTCCAATCCCAAAGAAAGGCAATGCCAAAGAATGATCAGACTACTGCACAATTTCACTCATCTCACACTGAAGTGACTTAGCAGCAGCAGCACAGGCTAGTAAAGTAATGCTCAAAATTCTCCAATCCAGCTTTCAGCAATACCTGAACCGTGAACTTCCAGATGTTCAAGCTGGTTTTAGAAATGGCAGAGGAACCAGACATCAAATTGCCAACATACGCTGGATCATGGAAAAAGCAAGAGAGTTCCAGAAAAACTTCTATTTCTGCTTTATTGACTATGCCAAAGCCTTTGACTGTGTGGATCACTATAAACTGTGCAAAATTCTGAAAGAGATGGGAATACCAGACCACCTAACCTGCCTCTTGAGAAATCTGTATGCAGGTCAGGAAGCAACAGTTAGAACTGGACATGGAACAACAGACTGGTTCCAAATAGGAAAAGGAGTACGTCAAGGCTGTATACTGTCACCCTGCTTATTTAACTTCTATGCAGAGAACATCATGAGAAACGCTGGGCTGGAAGAAACACAAGCTGGAATCAAGATTGCCGGAAGAAAGATCAATGACCTCAGATATGCAAATGACACCACCCTTATGGCAGAAAGTGAAGAGGCACTAAAAAGCCTCTTGATGAAAGTGAAAGAGGAGAGTGAAAAAGTTGGCTTAAAGCTCAACATTCAGAAAATGAAGATCATGGCATCTGGTCCCATCACTTCATGGCAAATACATGGGGAAACAGTGTCAGACTTTATTTTGGGGGCCTCCAAAATCACTGCAGATGGTGACTGCAGCCATGAAATTAAAAGATGCTTACTCCTTAGAAGGAAATTTATGACCAACCTAGATAGCATATTGAAAAGCAGAGACATTACTTTTCCAACAAAGGTCTGTCTAGTCAAGGCTATGGTTTTTCCAGTAGTCATATATGGATGTGAGAGTTGGACTGTAAAGAAGGCTGAGCACCAAAGAATTGATGCTTTTGAACTGTGGTGTTGGAGAAGACTCTTGAGAGTCCTTGGACTGCAAGGAGATCCAACCAATCTATTCTAAAGGAAATCAGTCCTGGGTGTTCTTTGGAAGGACTGATGTGAAGCTGAAACTCCAATATTTTGGCCACCTCATGCGAAGAGTTGACTCATTTGAAAAGACTCTGATGCTGGGAGGGATTGGAGGCAGGAGGAGAAGGGGACAACAGAGGATGAGATGGCTGGATGGCATCACCAACTCTATGGACATGAGTTTGGGTGAACTCTGGGAGTTGGTGATGGACAAGGAGGCCTGGTGTGCTACAATTCATGGGGTTGCAAAGAGTTGGACATGACTGAGTGACTGAACTGAACTGAACTGAAATTATGGTGGACTTCCCTGGTGGCCCAGATGGTAAAGTGTCTGCCTAAGATATAGGAAACCCAGCTTCAATCCCTGGGTCTGGAAGATCTCCTGGAGAAGGAAATGGCAACCCACTCCATTATTCTTGCCTGGAAAATCCCATGGATGGAGGAGCCTGATTGGCTAAAGTCTGTGTGATTACAAAGAGTCAGACATGACTGAGCAAATTCACTTTCACTTTAAACTATGGTGGAGGTAATGTAAATAATGGTGACCTCCTTCAAAAGGTCCCATGCATGCACTGCTGCACTCAGTGCCCTCAGTCCTGCAGCAGGCCACCACCAACCCACACCTCCGCCAGAGACTACTGGACACTCACAGGCAAGTCTGGGTCAATCTCTTGTGGGGTCACTACTGATGTCTCCTGGGTCCCGGTACCCATAAGCTTCTGTTTGTGCCCTCCAAGAGTCTGTTTCCCAGTCCTGTGTAAGGTCTGGCAGCTCTATGGTGTGGTTAATGGCAACCTCCTCCAAGAGGGCTTATGCCATACCCAAGTCTGCTGCACTCAGAGCCCCTGCCCCTGCAGCTGGCCACTGCTGACCTGGACCCCACAGGAGACACTCAAACACAGTTCTGTCTCAGTCTCTGTGGGGTCTCTGGGTCCTGGTGTGCACAAGGTTTGTTTAAGCCCTCTGAGTGTCTCTGGTAGGTATGAGGTTTGATTGTAAATGTGATTTTGCCCCTCTTCCTGTCTTGCTGGTGCTTCTCCTTTGCTTTTCGATGTGGGGTCTCTCCTCACAGTCGCTCCAGCACCACACATTGCCACTCCAGTGCTGCGCAACCGCTGGGTCATGGCATCTGGTCCCATCACTTCATGGCAAATAGATGGGGAAATAGTTAAAACAGTGGCAGACTTTATTTTGGGGGGCTCCAAAATCACTGCAGATAGTGACTGCAGCCATGAAATTAAAGACACTTGCTCTTTGGAAGCAAAGCTCTGACCAACCTAGACAGTATATTAAAAAGCAGAGACATTGCCAAAAAAGGTCCATCTAGTCAAGGCAATGGTTTTTCCAGTAGTCATGTATGGATGTGAGAGTTGGACTGTGAAGAAAGCTGAGTGCTGAAGAATTTATGCTTTTGAACTGTGGTGTTGGAGAAGAATCTTGAGAGTCCCTTGGACTGTAAGGAGATGAACTAAATATTTCAGCACAGAATGATCTGAATATTTACCTCTTTTTAAAAAGAAAATTTAAAAAGAAAACTGCTACTCTCAATGAAGTGTTCACAGGACATCTAACCTATGGTATTTTTAGCTCCACCTCATGAAATCCTCAGAAGATATAATCTATATTTAAGATTTTCTACTGATTAACATTTTCTGTGGTGGTTTTAAATTAATGCAACAAATTCTATGATTCTGCCTTCCAGAGGTGGAGCTTAATTTCTCTTCTTATTTAGTGTCTCCCTTCTAATGAATACAATACAGTGCAAATGATGATTTGTTTGAGGAATATTCTTCTTAAATATATTCAGTAAATATATTTGTGTTCCCTTTAAATTTTAGTCAATGGGTACATGCTTTCTAGCAGTATTTTAAAAATATTCAAACTTTTGAAATCAAAAAATAACAATTGATTTTAATCTCCTTATATTTTGATATGTTGAATACATTCTTAAATGAGCTCAATATAATTTCTGTGAATGTCATTTTATGACCCAGCATGGCATAGTGGGTCAAACTCTACAGTTTTGGGTATGTAACCTTGGGAAACTTATTCAACAGGACTGTCCCTCTGTTTTCTTCTCTATAATAATTGGTGAAAATAATAAAATATAACTTATATGATTGGTATGAATAGTATATAAATTTATATAAAGAATTTAAAACAGTGTCTGACATATTGTAACTCCTCCATAAATGTTAACGGAAAAATGATTGATTCAGTATTTGTTTTCATTAAATTCTTGATGAAAGTGAAAGAGGAGAGTAAAAAAGTTGGCTTAAAGCTGAACATTCAGAAAACGAAGACCATGGTATCCGGTCCCATCACTTCATGGGAAATAGATGGGGGAACGGTGGAAACAGTGTCAGATTTTATTTTTGAGGCTCCAAAATCACTGCAAATGATGACTGCAGCCATGAAATTAGAAGATGCTTACTCCTTGGAAGAAAAGTTATGACCAACCTAGATAGTATATTCAAAAGCAGAGACATTACTTTGCCGACTAAGGTCTGTCTAGTCAAGGCTATGGTTTTTCCTGTGGTCATGTATGGATGTGAGAGTTGGACTGTGAAGAAGGCTGAGCACCGAAGAATTGATGCTTTTGAACTGTGGTGTTGGAGAAGACTCTGGAGAGTCCCTTGGACTGCAAGGAGATCCAACCAGTTCATTCTGAAGGAGATCAACCCTGGGATTTCCTTGGAAGGAATGATGCTAAAGCTGAAACTCCAGTATTTTGGCCACCTCATGTGAAAAGTTGACTCATTGGAAAAGACTCTGATGCTGGGAGGGGTTGGGGGCAGGAGGAGAAAGAGACGACTGAGGATGAGATGGCTGGATGGCATCACAGACTCGATGGACGTGAATCTGAGTGAACTCTGAAAGATGGTAATGAACAGGGAGGCCTGGTGTGCTGTGATTCATGGGGTCGCAAAGAGTCTGACATGACTGAGCGACTGAACTGAAATATATTTTAAAAGAATATTTCATAAAACAAGCTTTTGGTACATTTGAGCAGTCAATTTTACCATTCATAAATCAGGTATTCAGTGAATTGATTTTGATAGTTTAATTTTCTATTAATTCCTATGCTTTCTGTTGATGATGATTCTCTATCATTGTTTATGACTGTGCTTTAAAATTTTATTTCTCCAGAAACCATGCCAGAGATGCCATACATGACTAAACATGCAATTACTCTTTTAAAAGCAGAAATTAGTATAAAAGGTCCTTAAGACTTCAAAAACTGATATTCAGAGCACGTATGATTAGAAATCTGATTCACCAACCAACTGGAGAAGATTTCTCTATTTTTCATCCCTAACTGAAAAATGAAATACTATGAACATTTTGTTATATTATTTTCATGCTTGTTTATAAAGTTACAGAAATATATGTGGAATGTATGAGTTATAAGTAAAGGGAAGGAGCTTGTTGAAGGAAAAATACACACCCTGAATCTTCTAAATGACAGTTAATCCAGAGTCACAAGAAAATACCTTCACCTTTATGGTACTTGTACAATATTTTCTAATTGCAACTAATGGAAAATTTTTTATCAGCTCATTTGTAAACTAAAGGGATGAGAATACAAATCTTTGCCTTTGGTTTTGTTGCTAGCCCAGTGTAGACTGAACAGTAATTAACAGTTAATAGCCGAACAACTCAGGCAGCCTGTTTTGGATCCAAAAATATTCTTAAAGATGGAAAAGCCATATTAACTGCAGTAATCTGTAATATCCAGCTGGTTCTGCTGATCCCAAATCTTAGGATTTCTGCTTTGCAAGGGGCTCTGTAAATCATCTAGCCCGAACCTTCTATTGAGGCTATTTAAGGGAAGTTTTTAGAGACTTCAAAGGCTTCATAAGACCGTATATTTGCTAGGACTACTTATTACCGCTAAATCCTCCAAGGCTTTTGAATGTACCCATGTACTGAAGAAATTATTCAGCTAGTTGAAGGTCACTTATTAAAATGTGGCTCTGGGCTACTTGGAGAGAAAGACAAGCGTAAAAGGCAAGGAGAGGCTAGAGGGAACTCTCATTCAGGTAGCTGCCGCTGCTGCCCAGGCTGTGACTTGGGTGAGCAAGGATAATTTTAGACACAATACACAGGCTTCTAGTCTACCAGGAGAGGAAGCACACTTGATCATCACACATGCTGCTACTACAATGTCTTCTAAGTTATGAAACCATCGTGTGATTTCCTTTAGCCTTTTCCCCCGAAAGGAAACACTGGGTTTAAGAAATTTCATATAAAGAAATTTATGACCTGAATATCCTAGATATTTACTGTTACGTGTAATGCTTGGAAAACTGAGATGCAAAGTATCTAGGCTTGCATTGGTGTAAGCATGTTAAGAACATCTTACACGGGGATTCCAATCTTTTTACACATCCCTTCTGTCCTCCAGCCTCTCATGCTCCCTGAATTTATTGTCCATCCTATCTTTCCCACGTGGAGCCCACCAGACATTTCACCACCTCCTCACCATTGTCAGCCTCCTGTGAAAGGTAGCTTGTCTTTTACCATTTCCCTCGAGAGTTTACCAAGTGGACTGAGACGTGTTTCTCTCAGAAAGCAGGGAGTAGGAAAAGTTAAACAGGATATACCCCAATGTATTTTCACTGGGGGCTGGGGTGGGGCATGAGATGGTGAAGGAAAGGTACAAATTTCAAACATAAATTCCTATCCCATTGGAGGTTATGTAAACTGTCAAACCATGTATGCAATCTTTCTGATTAGCTCTGCTGCTTCTACTCTTTGGTAACTGACATTTGAACCAATCAAATCGACCACAACAGTAATTCAACCATTTGCAACTTGTCAATGCCCTGATTGGTTATGCACAGAGTTGATGCCTTATGATGGTTGGTTGTCAGAACTAAGTTCCTTAATTTGATTTGTGGTTTGTGCCTAACAATAAAATGATAAGGTTATACTATTAGGAATATTATGGGCACCCTTGCATCAGGTTATGGATTAAAATAAAGGCAGACAGTTTTGTAGCTTGTCTTGCATATGGCTCTCTCTTGGGCTGTTTATTAAAAAGATTAAAGCTACATTTTGGGGAGCTGGTCAGATTTAGACAGACAGTTCTGAATGTTGCCTGCCTCTTTTTTTCTTTCTCTCTATTGGCATGCATGACTAAGTAGCTCCTACATCACATAGAAACTGGGTATGTATTACATTTGCAACAAACTTTTCAGTTATGACCAACCTAGACAGCATATTAAAAAGCAGAAACATTACTTTACCAACAAAGGTCTGTCTAGTCAAGGTTATGGTTTTTCCAGTAGTCATGTATGAATGTGAGAGTTGGACTGTGAAAAGGCTGAGCACCAAAGAATTCATGCTTTTGAACTGTGGTGTTGGAGAAGACTTTTAAGAGTCCTTGGACTGCAAGGAGATCCAACCAGTCCATCCTAAAGGAAATCAGTCCTGAATATTCATTGGAAGGACTGATGTTGAAGTTGAAACTCCAATACTTTGGCCACCTGATGTAAAGAGCGGGCTCATTGGAAAAGACCCTGATGCTGGGAGAGATTGAAGGTGGGAGAAGGGGATGACAGAGGATGAGATGGTTGGATGGCATCACCAACTCAATGGGGCTGAGTATGAGTAAACTCTGGGAGTTGGTGATGGAAAGGGAGGCCTGGCGTCCTGCAGTCCATGGGGTCACAAAGAGTCGAACACGACTGAGCTACTGAACTGAACTAAGCTGAATTTTCAGATTTTCAGGAAAGGAATCCTGTATTTAGTGTTGGGTTAATGGGAAGACAATCTTTATCTAGAAAAAAATGGAATTAAATTAGCATGGTCAATAGCAATTTATTATTTTCCTGTTCATAATCTTTCAAAATAAATTTGGATTTCCCTCTCAAGGCCTCAAGTATATCTAAAATTCTCAAAGATGATGATAAAAACATAAAAGGGAGTTCCAGTAGACAATTTGGAGATGTCTACAGTGCGAAGGGAGAAGGAAATGGCAACCCACTCCAGTGTTCTTGCCTGGAGAATTCTGTGGACAGAGGAGCCTGGTGGGCTGCTGTCTATGGGGTCGCACAGAGTCGGACGTGACTGAGGTGACTTAGCAGCAGCAGCAGCAAAACAGGGGGAAATTTGAGGGTGTCTATTTTGTGAGATTGCCTATAAGAGCAGTCGAGAAGCTGATGGATGAATTGTGGTTCTGATTGGGCTGACAGATTTGGAGACAACTTGCTTCTGTTTTCGTATATTTAATAGGTTACTATCACATTTTGTGGGTATTGGTTTACATAGAATATCACTCTTGAGAGCCTAAGAAAATCAATCTTTTAAGTTAGTGTGGTTCTCTGTGGAGGTTTTCTAAAGTCCTCTGTCTAGTAGCAATGTTCAAGGCCACCCTCTATTACCACTCAAGAAGATACAATTATATATATGTTATAAGGCAGGACCTGCATATGAGATGAAGTTCCAGGTTTATAAAAGAATAAAGGAAGCTGACTGAACTCTAAATAGTGTCTTTTACCAAGATGTACCCATGACTACATCTGGTCCCCATAAGCAACTTTTGGCTTTTATGGCTCTTTCAGATTAGTTTTTTCATGGAGGAGGTGTAATCTTGTAGTACAGTTACTTGCATAATTATCTACTATGTCTACAGCTTTTTTATAGCACCACTGACTTCAGAATTTGGTTTACTTTGCTTACTCTCTACCATACTCAATTTTATACATTCAATTCAATGTAACAGATGTTTGTAGAACACAGCAATAAATGCTAGAAAACCAGAGTAAAACAAAATGCAGTATAGGAATTGATTGTTTGATGTCTTATAGATGCACAGGCGATAGTGTAACTGTGCTTTTAACTGTGTTCATTCAAAGTAGTGACGGTGTATTATTGATTTTCAGTTTTGCTTTACGTTTGTTTCCTAGAACCAGTTTGACTGTGTTGCTAAGGAGTCCAAGAGGAAGCCAATATTGGATTTGTAAGAACAGTTACCTTTGTGACTTATGGTTCTTTTACAAGCATATATCAGCTTTCTTTTTATTTACTCCTGATGCTCTTGTTTGGCTAGCTGGCTTGTTTCATAACTTAACCTGACCCCAGGACCCAAAGAATCTCAGTCTTTCTTGCACTGGTTTTCAAAATTTACTCCCATAAAAGCCCTCTCGCTGATCACACTGCCTGCCAGGGACTCTGCCTCTCAAAAGATCACAGGGCACCATCCTGACCTCGGTCTTGGGCCTCTGATCTGCCAAGTCCTGTCCTGTCTGGGCCTGTCACATGATACTCTCTTCTGTAATCACAAGTGTGGCTTGGAAATTGGTGGTTTTGCATACTTGAATGTGTGAATGTGGTACCCTGTAGTCACTAGCACATATGCATAGAGCAGTTTTAGAGGACTGATTCTGTTTTTCATTTCCCAGAAGTCACTCTCATTTTCTGGGAAACGTTTGTATGTAACAGGATACTGTACTGGTTTTGGTCTCTTTTGTTTCCTGTTCTTATGCCATGCTGTGATGTTGCCCTTCTTGAGAGACAATGACGCCAGATAGTGGGATGGACAGGCTGAACATAAGAATCAGAAGGAAGTGGTTTCCCTAGCAACAATAACCATGCAAGGGGAGCCACAGTACTTATCCACTACTCATGTCTCTTCCTCCGGTTTAAATAACACAGAGGACCTGAATGCTAAGTATCTGATTCGGAATCACTTCTAGTGGATGGAATTATGGCAAATCAACACTCTAGAAAGAATGTGGAAGTTTGGTGAGTGCCATATACTTTTCTATGTTAATAGACACCTTGTAAAGAATCTCCTTCCTATTAGTGTGCTGTTGCTTTTGTACGTTTTCATGACATGAAGCTGAGACATAGTTTTCTCCTCAAAGAAAAGGCAAGCAAAGAATTTGCAAAAAATACCAGATTTTAAAAACTTATAAGAAAACCCTCATTATATCTCTTAAATTTCAAAATTATCCTCCCTACAGTGGCCAAAAACAACCTGTAGATGAAATGATATAATGATAATAAAGGCAAGGAAGTTACTCTAAGTTAATAACTTCATTCTAGTTCTTCATAGTGCTTTTTAAGAAGCGTTTGCTCTTCTCTGAATTTTGCACTTATTTTACTGATGGCTTGACGTGAGTGTATTATCATTCTGATGTGATTATTAGTCATTGCTGATTAAATATTTATTAAGTGGGAAGAATGGTGTGTTAAATAATGCTGTCCATATTTGCTGATCAGCACTTCACACACACACACACACACATACACATATATATCTCATCCCACACAACACCAGGTATAAATTTGGTATCTGACAATTACATACAGCCTAAAGTCAAAAAACTGTCATTGTGTCTGAAAACAACTAACTATTGATGAAAGAAATGACCACTTTTTAAAATACTACCTCTCAAACACTGACCCAACTTTGAAAAATCAGTCACTACCCATTATTTTCTTAACTTTTCTGACTTAAAACTGATGAAATCTAAAGTAATGAATAGTTATATATTCCTGAACAAAAATTCATTGAGCTAAACTGGGTAAAAGTATAGGACAAGGCTATCTAAGAGAAATATAATCTGAGTTACAAACACAAGCTACATATGAAATTTTAAACTTTCTAATAGCTGCTTTTATTAAAAAAGGAAGAACAGATGAAATTACTGTTAATAGTATCTTAAGCAAATATCTAAAATATTATCATTCCCATATGTAACGAACATAAGAATAACTAGTGAGGTTTTACACTGGATTTTTCATACTCAGTCTCCAACATCTGACTTGCATTTTGCATTTATGTTCATCTCATTTTGGCCCAGCCATATGGGACAGGGAAAGCAGAGGTCTAGATCATCGGATATCACAAAAGGCATCTGAGTTTCTTTCAGTTTCTTAAAAGTTGAAATGCTGACCCTAGAGGTAAGATTTAAGTAAAATAAGTGGAAAAAAAATGTATTTCTTGAGCTATCTGGAAAAGTTAATAAATTGGCAGTGTTTTCAGGATTCAATAATAGGTGCTCCTGAAAAATGTTTAAATAATCAATATTCATAAGAACTTTTCCAAGGTTCTTCCCAGAGATCTTAATTAAGTTGATGATAATATAATTTCAGAGACTAGAAAGCAGTGGCAAATTTAGGTAATTCATATTTAGGTTAACCTAAATTCAAATTTAGGCTAATCTCATAAGATATTCTTGGAAAACAATTCTTTGCAGATTTAGTATATCAGGTTGTTGAGTTAGAATAGCAGAATTGAGAATATCTTGCAGAAACCAGTTTTTTTTTTTTTCCTGAATTTCTTTATAACCAAAATCTGGGGGATGTAAATATACACTATGGACTGAGTGACTAAACTGTGGAAACAATTAAGATTTTTATAGGAGGTTTCATTCCAGTCTCCTCAATTACAGAGAGATATTTGCCTTTTCTGAATGATATTACAGAGAAGAAACAGAGAAAGAAAGGGTACGAATGGTTTAGCTCTGCCAACTGGCTGAGTCAAGAAAATGCCTTTTTCTCCCTGCCTGCTGTAATATTTAGAGATCACTTTTAGAAAGACTGGCTAGCAGGAATCACAAGCAAATTTTTAATAATTTCCTAGGATATCATAAGTACAAAGATATTTGGAATAAATAAGGAACTATTATGTGAGCTCACAAACTCATTTATAAGCTTTCTATTTTCAAAAAAGTTTGAGATAAGTGTTTCATTTGGTGATTCCCCTACTTCAGCTCAGTTCAGTCCAGTCACTCAGTTGTGTCCGACTCTTCGCGACCCCATGAATCATAGCACCCCAGGCCTCCCTGTCCAACACCATCTCCCAGAGTTCACTCAGACTCACGTCCATCAAGTCCGTGATGCCATCCAGCCATTTTGTCCTCTGTCGTCCCCTTCTCCTCCTGCCCCCAATCCTTCCCAGCATCAGAGTCTTTTCTAATGAGTCAACTCTTCGCACGAGGTAGCCAAAGTACTGGAGTTTCAGCTTTAGCATCGGTCCTTCCAAAGAAATCCCAGGGCTGATCACCTTTAGAATGGACTGATTGGATCTCCTTGCAGTCCAAGGACTCTCAAGAGTCTTCTCCAACACCACAGTTCAAAAGCATAAATTCTTCAGAGCTCAGCCTTCTTCACAGTCCAACTCTCACATCCATACATGACTACTGGAAAAACCATAGCCTTGACTAGACGGACCTTAGTCGGCAAAGTAATGTCTCTGCTTTGGAATATGCTATCTAGGTTGGTCATAACTTTTCTTCCAAGGAGTAAGCGTCTTTTAATTTCATGGCTGCAGTCACCATCTGCAGTGATTCTGGAGCCCCTCAAAATAAAGTCTGACACTGTTTCCACTGTTTCTCCATCTAATTCCCATTAAGTGATGGGACCGGATGCTATGATCTTTGTTTTCTGAATGTTGAGCTTTAAACCAACTTTTTCGCTTTCCTCTTTCACTTTCATCAAGAGGCTCTTTAGTTCCTCTTCACTTTCTGCCATAAGGGTGGTATCATCTGCATACCTGAGGTTATTGATATTTCTCCCGGCAATCTTGATTCCAGCTTGTGTTTCTTCCAGTCCAGTATTTCTCATGATGTACTCTGCACAGAAGTTAAATAAACAGGGTGACAGTATACAGCCTTGACGTACTCCTTTTCCTATTTGGAACCAGTCTGTTGTTCCGTGTCCAGTTCTAACTGTTGCTTCCTGACCTGCATACAGATTTCTCAAGAGGCAGGTTAGGTGGTCTGGTATTCCCATCTCTTTCAGAATTTTCCACAGTTTATTATTTTATTAATTCTATTAACGGTCAAACATGATTTCTGAGAACCTATTCTCATTAGACAAGTTGAATAAATCCAAATTGTCAATGATTAATAATAACCAATATGTGAATTCAAGTGAAAATTATCTATTATAAAATGGATCAGACTAATAGAAGAACTAGATTTCTACATGTTCAGGGATGAAAGTGTCTTGTGAGATACAAAAACAAACAGCAATAATTGGTGGTATGTTACCATTATATCCTCACTTGCTTCATTTACTGAACCAATCAGTATTTTTTAGAACTCCTACTATTAAAAAATTGCTTTTCTTAGAGGAAGTAGGAACTCAAAAACAAATCAAATGTGAATTCTACATTTAAGGATTTATAATGTAGTGAACTATAGAGGAGACCAAAGATCAATAACCTCAGATACGCAGATGACACCACCCTTATGGCAGAAAGTGAAGAAGAACTAAAGAGCTTTTTGATGAAAGTGAAAGAGGAGAGCGAAAAAGTTGGCTTAAAGCTCAACAGTCAGAAAACGAAGAACATGGCATCTGGTCCCATCACTTCATGGCAAATAGATGGGGAAACAATGAAAATGGTGACAAACTTTATTTTTTTTTTGGTGGGGTGGGGGACTTCAAAATCACTGCAGATGGTGACTGCAGTCCTGATATTAAAAGATGCTTGCTCCTTGGAAGAAAAGCTCTGACCAACCTAGACAGCATATTAAAAAAGCAGAGACATGACTTTGCCAATAAAGGTCCATCTAGTCAAAGCTATGCTTTCCCCAGTGGTCATGTATGGATGTTAGAGCTGGACTATAAAGTATATTGTAGGAGGAGTTTGGCCCTAATTTTTAAGTACTACACCAAAACCAAAGACTTGACATGACCTCTGCTGAACAGTAGTAGTTTCAAGTGATGAACTGCATTTAGTGTCACTCTACATTTTAAAATGGTACTTTGATGCCAACAAGTGCCCAGGAAGTTGATTTTGAAGAGTCACCACCAGCATAAGCTACTGTACATGCATATCAAACACTTTGTAAAAGAAGAACAAAAAGCTGTGTGTTTTGGGAAGAAGCAGTCTTGGAGATTCTATCACACTGGGCAAGTTAAAGACAGTGTTTAGCTTCAGCTGTTTTGCTGATGATTTCTCCATTCCCAGTGCTGAGAATAAAGGCAACAGTAACTGATTTCCTTTAGGCTGTCTAACTTCTCTTTGTTGTGGAGTACACGTGTTAACTGCAGCCTCACATGATATTACTATGAAATAGAGCTCTGTTTTCACCAAAGAACAGACCAATTAGAATACTTATTTTCCAAAGTATTGTAGTTCTCTTCAGAGGCACATGAAGTTCACCTTAATGTTCTTTGTAATGTACTATTTTATGATGTTTTTTCTTTACAGTTAGCTTTTGTTTTTAGAGTTCAGTTAACTTGTATTGAATGAAATGACTTCAGGCAAGTCCTTTTGTAACAGTTTTTCAAATGCCATTTATCCTGGTTTATCATGTTGTGTGTGTTTGTAAGTATGAATGTACTCTTTCTACTCATTGACAAAGGAATAGAAGTAGAAAATAATAATGTTACTTACTAGTAAAAGTGAAACGATTAGATTAGAAGTGTCTATAAAATTTGTCAGGCCTGACTGGGTACAATTTTTTTTAAATTTGCAGTGGTTTATATACATGTTGCCAATAATAAGATTTTACGACTGGATTACACATGACGTTACTTGAACAGTGAAGGACAAAATCACAATTGCAGAAGATATTTTTATAATCTGTTTCTACAGAGATCACCCCTAAACCCTGTAGTGATCTAAGACAGTGAAGTAAAAGTGCTGAACTTTTGTTGGTTAATGTAAAGCTATAACTTTTCTGAATTGTACTTTACTTTCTTCATAGGACTGTAAAGATACTCTAATCAACTCTCTATCTTGCACAATGTAGTAAATGGTTCAAATATGTGTGTCAAAATATGTTGAGTTTGGATTAAAATGTTGATCAGAAAAAAAAAAAAGAAAGCTGAGCACCAAAGAATTGATGCTTTTGAACTGTGGTGTTGGAGAAGACTCTTGAGAGTCCCTTGTACTGCAAGAAGATCCAACCAGTCCATTCCAAAGGAAATCAGTCTTGAGCATTCACTGGAAGGACTGATGCTGAAGCTGAAACTCCAATACTTTGGCCACCTGATTCCAAGAGCTGACTCATTTGAGAAGACCCTAATACTGGTAAAGATTGAAGGCAGGAGGAGAAGGGGATGACAGAGGATGAGATGGTTGAATGGCATCACCGACTCAATGGACATGAGTTTGAATAAACTCCGGGTGTTGGTGATAGACAGGGAGGTCTGGCATGCCACAGTCAATGGGGTAGCAAAGAGTCAGACACAACTGAGCGACTGAACTGAACTGAAGACTGGAAATCAGCTTCAAGGGTAAGAGCTGGTATTGTCAGGAAAGGAGGCAGAGCCACTTGCCAGCAATAGATTTAAGTAGGTTTGAGCTGGGCCTTAATGAATGGAATGAACTGACTTTTAAGAAAAAGAAGGTGTTTCGGTAGAGAAAATGCTAACAAAGGCAAGACTCTTGCAGGAACACAGGAAAAAAATCTGATCTGGAACTGGTGATATATGTCTATACATTTTTCAAAGATCTTGTTCTGCAGGAAAAAGTTCTACCACATTAAAGTTTAGCCAGAAAAGAGGAAAATAACTATTTTCAGCAAATAGGAAAGAAGCTTAGTTTATAATATGAATTATAATTTGATATTATCAGTAAAAAAAGTTTTCCAGTAAACTTTGGCTTTATATTATAGCTGATATTATGCTGATATTATGATATTATGCTTTTATGTTATCTATATCAGATTTACAGACAATTTTCTTAGCAATTTCTTATATTACTTCTAATTTTCCTAGTGATTTCTTATATTACTTATATGTTCATACCAAATGTCTACGATTCCTTGATGATTTGTATTGTAGCCAATACATGATGTTGTCAGATTTGTAAATTTATGCCAATGATAATGTTAAATGATAGCAAATTATTTGTGATTTACATTTTCCTAACAACTAATAATTGTTATGAAACTCTTGCTATGTTTATAAGCTATGCATATTTTCTCTTCTATGAAATATCTGCTTTCTTTTTTGTGGCCTAGTTTTCTACTGAATCTTCTTTTGTCTTCTTTTTATTTATGAGTTTTTCGGTACCTAGTTCCTAATCATTTTCAAACAAAATATCTCTTTGCTGAAAATAGTTCAGTTTGTAGTATATTTTTGTTTCCTTCATATATATTTTAAGGAACAGAAACTCTTAATTTTAATGCAGTTATAGTTAGCAGTCTCTTCTTATAATTTATAATCATTATTTTTTGTGCATTACTTAAAAAATTCATCCCTATCCTGAGGTCACAGTTTTCTCCCAAATTTTTTGCTTAATGAATGTATCTTTTTATGTCTTAGTTAAGAAATCCTTTCTATGATGTCATAAATATATTTTTCTTTAAAAATGTTTACCCTTCACACTTATTTTTATTTCTTCAGTGTTGGACTTTTGCTTATGATATTGGTACATACTAACTGCCTTTTCCTTCTACATGGGTAAGTAATTGTTATATCAATGTTAAAATAAAGCCGCCACTAAGTTTTTGTACCTACTAACAAGTATTCCTGTTAAATCTGAAACTTTATAAAGAGGAGGACGTATACAAGCAGTCATAAGAATAAATGTAGATCAGCAATCATAAGCCATTTGGCCTTTTTGTTAGTTTAAAAGATAGTGGAGACTATGAAAGAGAAGGAAGAGTGATTTCTACTGCAGAGACAAGCATCTTTCAATGCTATATTGAAAAGGAGATGGTAGAAGAAAGGAAAAATCAAAAAGGAAATGGGCGTCCATTAGGGTGAAGTCAGTTAGATGGATTCTAAGTTGGAGTCATTTATAATGTTCAGGATATTCATGAGTATGAATGTGGAATCAGAAACCATCAGAACTTAACCTTAAAAATTTGCTTTTAAGAAGACCTTTATTTATTGTCCACTTTAATTCCTTCATTTTGTCAGATATACATGTAAGACACAGAGATATGAAGTGACTCCCCAAAAGATACATGGTGGGTTGGGGCAAAGTTATGATTATAGTTTAGATTAGACTTGTCAGGGTAGTAGACCTATAGCTAAATAAAAATGACAGGGACACATGCTTTTTGTTTTAATCCATCAACACAGTTTTTTAAAAGTTTAGCTTTTCTTTATTTGTTAAATGTATAGACACACAAAACCTAGCATAATGCAAAAAATGCATTTTGAAATTTTTCTTCTCTATGCCTCTACCAAGAAGGAAGTATAAGCCTGAAGATAATTTCTATCATATTCTTAGCATGAGTGAATTTCCTCTTTTAAAGCTTATCAGTTGACTTCAGTGTGGAAAACATAATAATC
This sequence comes from Nanger dama, assembly GCA_917880005.1. Taxonomy (NCBI): domain Eukaryota; kingdom Metazoa; phylum Chordata; class Mammalia; order Artiodactyla; family Bovidae; genus Nanger; species Nanger dama. Next base: position 18,625,353 of record CAKJTW010000008.1, on the reverse strand, counting down.
AAATATTTCTCTCTTGATAAACAAGTTGAACTTCCTCACCTTTGGTTAGCATGGATAGTTTGTTTGGCTACTGACAAATAATAGTTTGAGGATAGTATAAAAGAGTAACCAAAAATGCACACGTTTAGCTTCACTAAACTTCTTTTATAGTTGATAAAATGTTACAAAGCCCACAAGCTATGATCCATGTATTTATGACTTGAGGTTCTATAACTTTATTTTCTCTTGTGGACAAAAAAGACAATAGTTATAATAATTTGTCTTATAGATAGAATTTTCATTCTTTGACAAAGATAGTCTGTCTGGTATATGCGTTATAGCACTTGAGTGCCAGGAAATTATTTCCCAGCCTACTATCTACAAAAGCAACTTTTCTTTTATAAATAACGCATCAGCAGACTGGAACTCTGGAAAGAGCTTCTTCCTTTCTTCTTTAAAACAGAATTATTCTGCAAATACCCATCAACTTCTTAGGCCTATGAAGTACCATTTAAGTTGTTTCTTAGTTTTTTTTTTTTTTTGTATCCTTAAAACTTGACTCTATCTTACATTGGTGAAGGTGAAAGTGAAGTCGCTCAGTTGTGTCTGACTCTTTGTGACCCAGTGGACTGTAGCCTACCAGGCTTCTCTGTCCATGGGATTCTCCAGGCAAGAATACTGGAGTGGATTGCCATTTCCTTCTCCAGGGGATCTTGCCAACCCAGGGATTGAACCTGGGTCTCCCACACTGGAGGCAGACACTTTAACCTCTGAGCCACCAAAAGGGGGGACCCAAACCACAAAGTGAGGCCAAATCATTTTATAGGCACGTGGGGACATGAAGCTGGCAGCAGCTTGTTCTTGCATATGGACACTGGTGCTGATGAGTCACATCTTGGAATCCTCCCTCTAGCTTATTACTGGCTTCCCGGGTGGTGCTAGTGGTGAAGAACCCACCTGCAATGCCGGAGAAATATGAGCTGCGGGTATTACTACTAGGACCCAACTCTGCCCACCAGCTTGTTGGCATCAGCAGTACTTGGACGCTCAACCCAAGGAGTTAACTGGGCAGAAACAGCCCCATCCACCAGCAGGCCTTCTGACTTAAACCCCCTGAGCCCATAGCTGCCCTAGGAATGGCTCTGTCCACCAGAGGGCGCAGGACCCGGCAGCGCATACCCATGCACTGGCACTACCCCAGGGACCCCAGGGCACTGCATCCAGAGACCTTAGGACCCAGCTCTGTGCACAGTGGGCAGGCACCACCTCTAGGACCCCCACTCCCTGGCTGTACCCACCAGTGAGCTGGCACTAGCCTCAGGATCGGCCCACCCACCAGTGGGCAGGAATTAGCCCTGGAATGCCCTGGGCCCCAGCTCCACCAACCAGCAGGCAGACACCAGCCCTGGGACCGCTGCCATCCCACAGCCTGCCATGACAGGACTCAGCCCATCCTTGGGCAGGATGGCATCAACCCTAGGGCCACTTGGGCTCCAGTCCTGCCCACCATCAGGCCAACACCAGCTTGGAGACACCTTGGATCCTCAGCCAGCCATCCCAGGATTTAGCCTCCACCACCAGCAGGCTGGCACTAGCTTCTGACTTAAACCCCCTGAGCCCATAGAGCTAGACCCTGTAGTCAGCTGTGTCAGGAAAAGACCTCACCCACAAGAGAGTCAACATCAGCTCCAGGAGCCTCAGGGTCTATAGTCAGAGACCCCAGGATCCAATTCTGCCTGCTGGGGGCTGGTAGAGCACCTGGACTTGGCTTCACCCACTGAAGGTCAGGTACCAGCTCTCGGATCTTGTGGGTGCTGACACCACCCATCAGTAGGTAGATAACCCCAGGACCACCACAGCTCTTCAGGCTGCCCTGTCAGGACCCAGCCAGCCCACCAGCAAGCTTGCAGCAGCTCCAGGATGCTATGGGACCTGGTCCCACCAAACAGTAGGCCAACACCAGCTCTGAGATACCTTGGACCCCTTGACCAACTGCCTGGGATCAGCCCTACTCACCAGTGGAACAGTACCAGCTTTGGGACATCCTATGACCTGCAGCCAGTCATATTAGGAATTGATCCCATGTATCAGCAGGCTGACACTAGGAACTGACTGGGAATCCTGACCTCACAACTACCCTTCCCAGTTCAGGTGCTCAGTCATGTCCAACTCTTTGCGACCCCATGAATCACAGCACTCCAAGCCTCCCTGTCCATCACCATCTCCCGGAGTTCACTCAGACTCATGTTCATCAAGTCCGTGATGTCATCCAGCTATCTAATCCTCTGTCATCCCCTTCTCCTCCTGCCCCCAATCCCTCCCAGCATCAGAGTCTTTTCCAATGAGTCAACTTCGCATGAGGTGGCCAAAGTACTGGAGTTTCAGCTTTCGCATCATTCCTTCCAAAGAAATCCCAGGGTTGATCTCCTTCAGAATGGACTGGTTGGATCTCCTTGCAGTCCAAGGGACTCTCAAGGGTCTTCTTCAACACCACAGTTCAAAAGCATCAATTCTTCGGCACTCAGCCTTCTTCACAGTCCAACTCTCACATCCATACACAACCACAGGAAAAACCATAGCCTTGACTAGACGGACCTTAGTCGGCAAAGTAATGTCTCTGCTTTGGAATATATTATCTAGGCTGGTCATAACTTTCCTTCCAAGGACTAAGCGTCTTTTAATTTCATGGCTGCAGTCACCATCTGCAGTGATTTTGGAGCCCCCCAAAATAAAGTCTGACACTGTTTCCACTGTTTCCCCATCTATTTCCCATGAAGTGATGGGACCGGATGATCTTCGTTTTCTGAATGTTGAGCTTTAAGCTAACTTTTTCACTCTCCTCTTTCACCTTCATCAAGAGGCCCTTTAGCTCCTCTTCACTTTCTGCCATAAGGGTGGCGTCATCTGCATATCCGAGGTTGTTGATATTTCTCCCGGCAATCTTGATTCCAGCTTGTGTTTCTTCCAGCCCAGCGTTTCTCATGATGTACTCTGCATATAAGTTAAATAAGCAGGGTGACAGTATACAGCCTTGATGTATTCCTTTTCCTATTTGGAACCAGTCTGTTGTTCCATGTCCAGTTCTAACTGTTGCTTCCTGACCTGCATACAGATTTCTCAAGAGGCATGTCAGGTGGTCTGGTATTCCCATCTCTTTCAGAATTTTCCACAGTTTATAGTGATCCACACAGTCAAAGGCTTTGGCATAGTCAATCAAGCAGAAACAGATGTTTTTCTGGAACTCTCTTGCTTTTTCCATGATCCAGCGGATCCCAGAACCTGTTTATGCATACCGGTGGGCCAGAACCAGCCCTGGGATCCCCCAGGGTCCCATATCCAGCAATCTCATGACACAGCCCTGCCAACCATTGGCCAGTAGTCTCCACACAAGGCAGAGCCTGACAACCTGGTACATGGGGTCAGCCATGCCTACTAGACTGCCCACAGCAGTCAGCCTGGCCGCAACAGAAGGACCACAGAGTCCAAAATAGAGGAGACCACTACAGAATATAGTTCAGAAGACCAGAGGGGAATGCACTGCTGAGATGCATAGGATGTCTCCTAAAAAGGCCACTTCTCCAAGTTGGGGGATGTAGTCAACCTATGAGATACAAAGGAATAGATACAGCAAATTAGGCAAAAAGAGATGACAGAAGAACATGTTTCAAAGGAAAGAATAAGACAAATCCTCAGAAGAACTACATGAAGTGGAGATGGTAATGATCATAAAGATTAGCAGAGACTTGAGAGAAGAATAGATGGATGCAATGAGAAGTTTAACAAGAGTTAGAAGACATAAAAGTGAAGTGAAGTCGCTCAGTCGTGTCCAACTCTTTGCGACCCCATGGACTGTAGCCTACCAGGCTTCTCCGTCCATCGGATTTTCCAGGCAAGGGTACTGGAGTGAGTTGCCATTTCCTTCTCCAAGAAGACATAAAGAAGAACTAAACAGAGCTGATGAATACAAAATCGAAGTGAAAAAAAAAAAAAACACTAGGAGGAATCAACATATATTAGAAGATACTGAGGAATGAGAATGGATCAGTAAGCTGGAAGGCAGAGTAGCAGAAATCAATGAAGCTGAACATAAGAAAAAAAATTAGGACAGTTTAAGAAATCTCTGAGACATCAAGCATATTAACCTTCACAATATAGGGATCCCAGAAAAAGAAAAGAGAGAAAGGAGCAGAGAGTACATTTGAACATAATAGCTGAAAACTTCCTTAAATTGAAAAACAAAACAGATATCCAGATCTAGGAAGCACAGAGTCCCAAACAGTATCAACCCAAAGAGGGTCAAGCTGAGACACACTGTAGTTAAAATGGCAAAGGTTGAATATAAAGAGGATATTAAAATAGCAAGGGAAAGGCAACAAATTACATATAAGGGAATTCCCATAAGGCTATAATCTGACTTTTCAGCAAAAACTCTGCAGGCTAGAAGTGGATGGTACAATATATTTAAAGCAATGAAATCTACAACCAAGAATACCCTACTTGGCAATGTTTTCATCAGATTTGATGAAGAGATCAGTTTTACAGACAAGCAAAATCTAAAAGTTCAACACCGTCAAATCAGCTTTACAAGAAAAGTTACAGGGACTTTAATAAGTGAAGAAGGGAAGGATACAACTAGAAATGTGAAAATTACAAAAGGAAAAAGCTCACTAATAAAGGCAAATACACAGTAAATGTAGTAAATCAACCACATATAAAGTTAGCAGGAAGGTTAAAAGACAAAACTAGTAAAATTGTACACAGCCACAATGAGCAGTTATGGGATTTACAAAGATATATATATAAAATATGATGTCAGAAACAGCAATCAAGGGAAGAGAGGAGTAAGAATGAAGGTTTGTTGAAATGCATTTGAAATTAACAGAAAATCAATTTAAATGCATTTGTATATATAGAAAGATTCCTATGTATATAAATCTTATGGTACCTACAAACCCAAAATCTATAATAGATACACACACACACACACACACACACACACACACACACACGAGAAGAAAATCTAAAAATAAACTAGTCATTTAATCATAAAGGAAAAGAATAAAAGAAGGAACAAAAAGGAACTATAAACAACCCCCAGATAATTACCAACTGGCAGCAAGTACATACCTATTAATAATTACTTCAAATGTAAATGGACTAGACACGCCAGTGAAAAGTCATTGGGTACTCTTCCCAGCTGGAACCATGGAGGATGCAAAAGAGAAGAAAAGAAGGTTCCTATTGTGCCAGAAGCCCTTAAGAAAAACTGGAAGAATTTCACAGAGTTTAAGATTAAGCACCTGAGAAACAAGCTTGCCCCAAAGATGCTTTGAAAGGCAAGGAGGACGCATACCTATGAAAGAGCTAAGCCCTGTCACATGGAGTATGAGCAGATGTATAGAGCTGAAATTTGAATGGCTAGGATGATAAGAAAAAGCAGCAGCTTTTACATACCCACAGAACCCAAATCTTCATTTAAAATCATTAGGATCAGAGGTATCAATGGTGTGAGCCCAGGGTTTAAAAAGGGTTGGAGCTTCTTTGCCTCCATCAGATCTTCAGTGGCACCTCTGTAAAGTCAACAAGGCTTCAATTAACATGCTGAGATTGTGGAACCATACATTGTACAGGAGTACCCAAACCTGACGTCAGTTAATGAATTTATCTACAAGCATCAGTTCAGTTCAGTTCAGTCGCTCAGTCATGTCCGACTCTTTGTGACCCCATGAATCACAGCACACCAGGCTTCCCTGTCCATCACCATCTTCCGAAATTCACTCAGACTGAGGTCCATCGAGTCCGTGATGCCATCCAGCCATCTCATTCTGTCATCCCCTTCTCCTCCTGCCCCCAATCCCTCCCAGCATCAGAGGCTTTTCCAATGAGTCAACTCTTCACATGAGGTGGCCAAAGTACTGGAGTTTCAGCTTTAACATCATTCCTTCCAAGGAAATCCCAGGGGTAATCTCCTTCCAGAATGGACTGGTTGGATCCCCTTGCAGTCCAAGGGACTCTCAAGAGTCTTCTCCAACACCACAGTTCAAGAGCATCAATTCTTAGGCGCTCAGCCTTCTTCACAGTCCAATGCTCACATCCATACATGACCACAGGAAAAATCATAGCCTTCCCTAGATGGACCTTAGTCAGCAAAGTAATGTCTCTGCTTTTGAATATACTATCTAGGTTGGTCATAACTTTTCTTCCAAGGAGTAAACGTCTTTTAATACAAGCATGGTTAGGGCAAAATCAGCAAGAAGCAATTTGCCCTGACAGATAACAAGCTGATTGCTCAATCTCTGGCAAATATGGCATTATCTACAAGGAGGATCTGATTCATGAGATCTGTACTGTTGGAAAACATTTCAAAGAAGCAAATAACTTCCTCTGGACCTTTGAATTGTATTCTCCATGAAATGGAATGAAGAAAAAGACCACTCATTTTGTAGAAGGTAGAGATACTGGCAACAGGGAAGATCAGATCAACAGGCTTATTAGAAGGATGAGCTAAGATATTTATTATGATTATTTCTGTAATCTGGTTAGTTAATAAGTAGAGATAGCTTTAAAATTGAAAAAGGAGTCATAGAGTGGCTGAATGAATACAAAAATATAATCCATATATATGCTGCCCACTAGAGATTCACTTCAGATCTAAAAATACGCACAGACTGAAAGTGGTGGATGGAAAAGGTATTCCATCCAAATGGAAATGAGAAGACAGCCAGGGTAGCAATACTTACATTAGAAATAATGACTTTAATACAAAGACTGTAATAAAAGATAAAGAAGGATATTACCTAACAATGATCAATACAAGAAGAAAACAAAACTGTAAATATATATGCATGCAATATAAGAGCACTTAAATACATAAAGCAAACATTAAGAGACACAAAAGGAGAAACTGACAGCAACATAATAATAGTAAGGGACTTTAACACCCCATTTAAATCAATGGACAAATCATCTGAACAGAAAATCAATAAGGAAACACTGGCCTCAAATAACACATGAGACCAAATAGGTTTTATACACACTTATAGACCATTCTATCAAAAAGCAGTACAGCACACATTCATTTCACATGCACATGGAATATTTTCCAGGATAGATTACATGTTACAACAAAACAAGTCTCACTAAATTTAAGAAAACTGAAATTATCTTTTTTCCATCCAAGTACTAACCAGGCCCAACACTGCTTAGCTGCCAAGATTAGATGATATCAGGGGCATTCAGGGTGGTATGGTCAGAGACTATCTTTTCTGATCACAAGTCTAAGAGACTTGAAATCAAACACAAGAAAAAACAATGCAAAAAACAAAAACACATGGAGCTAAACAATATGCTACTAAACAACAAATGGATTACTGAAGAGACTAAAAAGAAATTTAAAAACACTTGGGGACAAATGAAAATAAGAGCACAAAGATCCAAAATCCATGGAAGCTGCAAAAGCAATTCCAAGAGGGAAGTTTATAACAATACAAGCCTACCTCAGGAAACAAAAGAAACCTCAAATAAACTAACTTCACACCTTAAGGAACCAGAAAAAGAAAAACAAACAAAACCCGAAGTTAGAAAATACAGAAGAAATCTAAGTGTCCATTAACAGAAGAATGTATAAAGAAGGTGTAGAATATGGAATGGAATGGAATGTTACTCAGCCATTAAAAAGAAAGAAATTTTGTCATTTACAGCAACCTCAATGGACTTGGAAGGTATCATGCTAAGTGAAATAAGTCAGAGAGAGAAAGACAAATACTATATGATTTTTATGTAGAATCTAATTCTCATTTTTATGTAGAATCTAAAAAAACACAACAAACTAGTAAATATAACAATCAAGACTCAGGCTTACAAACATAGAGATCAAAAAGTCCTGAACTTCATTGAACTGTAATTTATATACAATAAATGCATTCATTTTAAGAGTTCAGTGAGTTTTGATAAACATGTGCACCCATGTAAGCACCACAATCAAGATACAGAACATTTTCTATATCCCTCAAAATTTCCCTTGTGTTCTTCCCTAGTTTGTCTATCCCCTCCTATCTAGCTCCACCAGTGATCTTTTATCACTATAAATTAAAATTTTTAGGTTCATATAAATGAATCAAAAGGTTTATATTCCTTTGTATTAAAGTCTTTTATTCAGCATGTTTTTGATATTTATTTAATTGTTGAATATATCAGACATTCACTCCTTGTTACTACTAAAGAGTCTCCTATTGTTTGGATATCATCATTTATTCATTTACATGGGAATGGACAGAGGGTTGTTCTAACCAGGTGCTATGGAAACTGTGTACAAGCTTATGCGGCCTTGCCTTTGAAGTAAAAAGTTGACTCAAGAGTTAATAATTGGGAAATATGAATATGTAGAAACAAAGAATAGCTGTTGGGCTGGGGACTAAATTAGAATATAAATCTGTCACACAGCAAAATCATGGAACTCACACTTCCCTGAGAGATATAGCTAAAGAATTGACACACATTCCTGTTGTTTTAACAGGAAGCAGAACCGCACCAGATGAAAACTGCTGATCTCAAGAATGTAATAGACCCTAGACCAGCTGAAACCAGAAGGTTGATGATGCTGATTCCCAATTTTCCCAATTATTATTATTACTTTACCAGCAACCAATCAGAACAATGTCCACAACTGGTCCTTGGACCATTACTATCATACTATCATGTCCTACCAGCTTCACGACATGGGCACACAGTCTTCAGGTCATTAGCCTCCTGTGGCCCCCTTTGCTTGGCAAAGCAATAAAATCTAGTCCTTTTCTGCTTTATCAAAAACTGTCTCCAAGGTTCAGTTTGGTGCTGGTAACACTACAGAGGCCGAGTTTTGGCAGCACTATCATGAATAAATCTATGAAACTTCATTAACAAATTTTTGTGTGGACTTGCTTAAATGGATGAATGCCTAAGGATGGAACTGCTGGGTCAGCTGGTCAGTGGATGTTTAGCTTTATAAGAAACTGCCCAAGTGTTTCCTACAGTGATTATACCATTGTACATTCCCACCAACAATGTATAAGAATTCTTTTTCCATATTTTTGCTTATACTTAGTACTGATATGATTAGTTTAAAATTATTTTACCTATTCTAATGGGCTTGTGCTATATATCTCACCATAGTTTTAATTTACATTTACTAATGGTTAAGAGCATCTTTCTATTTCCTCATTTGCTATCTATTAGTTTTTAAATAAAATTTCTGTTAAAATATTTGCCAAATTTAACTAGATTGCTTATGTTCACATTATTGAATTTAAGAGTTCTTTTTATATTCTGGATATAATCCTTAATCTGATACACTTACCACAAATATTTCCTGTTTGTGGTTAGTATTTTATTTTTCACTGATCTCTATCATTGAGCAGAAGTTTAAATGTTGAGAATGTTCAATGTACCTTTTTTTGGTATTTTATGGTTTGTACTTTTCTGTCCTAAGACATTTTCAACATTAAAGTTACAAAGATTTTGTCCCTATGTTTTCTTTCAGAAGTTGCATCATTATTTAGAGTTCATATTTAGTACTATGGTCCATTTCAAACTACTGTTGCGTATCACATGAGATGACCTCTATATAGCTGTTCAGTCATTTCAACATTATTTGTTGAAAAGATGATCCTTTCCTCCTTGATTTCCTTTCATGCCTTGTAGAAAATTAACTGAGGTTATATAATGTGGGTCAATTTTTGTACTCTATTTTGTTCCCTTGATTTGTCTATCCTTATGTGAAATATTACCTTGTATTGATTAGTATAGCTTTATAATAAGTCTTGAAACCAGATAGTATAAGTTCTTCTGCAAAACACTGTTCTTCTAAAAAATATCTTCTGGCTATCTTTGCATGTTAGTATGAATTTTATATGAGTCTGTCAATTTTTAACAAAAGCCTGGGTGGGGGGTTCTGATTGGACTAAATCTATAGGTCAGTGCTAACCAATGGGATACAATGTTTCTTAGTTCATTCAGGTTACTAAAACAAAAAAACAAAAAAACAGACTGAGTGTCTTATAAACAGCAGATATATATTTCTCACAGTTCTGGAGGCTGGAAGTCTCAGGTTAGGGGTACCTGCATTTTGAGGTTCTGTGTTTGGTGAGGGCCTGTATCTGGTTTCTAAAAGAGTAGTATTCTAGGGCTTTTCTGGTAGACCAGTGGTTAAAAACAATAAATACTGGAGAGGGTGTGGAGAAAAGGGAACCCTCTTCCACTGTTGATGAGAATGCAAACTAGTACAGCCACTATGGAGAACAGTGTGGAGATTCCTTAAAAAGTTGGAACTATGACCCAGAAATCCCACTGCTGAGTATACACACCAAGAAAACCAGAATTGAAAGAGACAGATGTACCCCAATGTTCATGGCAGCACTGTTTACAATAGCTAGGACATGGAAGCCACCTAGATGTCCATTGGCAGACGAATGGATAAGGAAGTGTGGTACATATACACAATGGAATATTACTCAGCTATAAAAAGAACACATTTGAGTCAGTTCTAATAAGGTGGATGAAACTGGAGCCTATTATACAGAGTGAAGTAAGTCAGAAAGAGACACCAATACAGTATATTAATGCATATATATGGAATTTAGAAAGACAATAACAAACACCCCATAGGCAAGACAGCAAAAGAGACACAGATGTAAAGAACAGACTTTTGCTCTCTGTGGGAGAAGGCGAGGGTGGGACGATTTGAGAGAATAGCACGGAAACGTGTATATATAAAATAGATGATCAGTGCAAGTTTGATGCATGAAGCAGGGCACTCATAGCCAGTGTTCTGAGACAACCAAGAGGAATGGAGTGGGGAGGGCAGGGGGCGGGGGTTCAGGATGAGGGGACATATGTGTACCCGTGGCTGATTCAAATCAATGTATGGGAAAACCTCCACAATATTGTAAATTAGTTAGTCTCCAGTTAATTAATTAATTTAAAAGAAAACCCAAAAAGAAACAAACAAACAAAAAAGAATCTGTCTTGCAATGCAGAGGACACTGGTTCTATCCCTGGTCTGGGAAATCCCACATGCCACAGGGCAACTAAGCCTGTGTACCACAACTACTGAGCCCATGGGCTGCAATTACTGAAACTCCCACTCTCTACAGCCTGTGCTCCACAGCAAGAGAAGCCACCACGATGAAAAGCCCATGTTCCACAGCTAGAGAGCAGCCTCTGCTCGATGCAACTAGAGAAAGCCTGCACCCAGCAATGAAGACCCAGCACAGCCGGTCAATGAGTAAGCAAATAAATAACCTTTTTCTTTCATTTCATTTCTTTTTTTTTTTTAAGGAGTATTGTAGCTGTAACTTCACATGGCAGAACAAACAAGGAAGCTATGTCAGACTACTTTTATAAGGTCTCGAATCACAGTCATGGGGCAGAGCCCTCATGACCTAATCAATTTGAAAAGCACCACTTATTAACACCATCACATTAGGGGATAGGTTTAAACATATGAATTGGGGGTGGGGGGACACAAACATTCAAATCATAGTACCCATCCAAACCAAAATATGAGGCACACACATAATTTAAATTTTTCTGGTAGCAATATCAAAAAAGTAAAAATAAAACCTGATTGGGAATATGGCTCTAGACCACTCCAGGCTAAGAAACTTCCATCTATTTAACTCAAAAAGCAAAAGGAGATCCTGACAGTCTATAATTAGATCTTACTAACAAGCCCTCTGGTCCAGCTTAAGTCACCAATTTTTATTGGGACAATCACTGCAGGCCCAGGGATGGGGCAGTATATTGGGGTCAGTATGAGTCAGGGCTCCACCCAGTTTTTAGGTAGGGAAGTAGTATAATAAAAGCAGTTCCATTAGAATTGCATGGATGGATTGGGGAAAGAAAAATTCCACAAAGAAAGGGCTATTTCTATTAGGATAATGTAGTGCAGGGCCCTTTCATGGATCACAGCCTTGTCGAGGAGAAGGGGTTTGCATAACTCAAAGAAGCTACAGGCCATGCCCTGCCAGGCCATCCAAGACAGACAGGTCATAATTAAGAATTCTGACAAAACGTTGTCTACTGGAGGAGCAAATGGCAAACCACAACAGTATTCTTGCTGCGAGAATCCCATAAACAGTATAAAAAGGCAAAAAGATATGACACTGGAAGATAAGTTCCCCCAGGTCAGAAGGTGTTCAATATGCTTCTGGTGAAGAGCAAACGGCAATTATTAATAGCTCCAGAAAGGATGAAGCATCTGAGCCAAAGTGGAAATGATGCTCAGTTGTGGATGAGGCTGGTGGTGAAAGTAGAGTCCGATGATGTAAAGAACAATATTGCATAGGAACCTGGAATGTTAGGTCATGAATTAAGGTAAACTGGACATAGTCAACCAAGAGATGGCAAGAGTGAATATCCATTGACATCTTAGAAATCAGTGAACTAAAATAGACTGCAAGGAACAAATTCAATTCAGATGATGATTATATCTACTACTGGGAGCAAGAATCTCTTAGAAATAATGGAGCAGCCTTCATAGTCAACAAAAGACTCTGAAATGCAGTACTTGGGTGCAATTTCAAAAACGACAGAATGACCTCTTTTTGTTTCTAAGGCAAGCCATTCAGTATCACAGTAATCCAAGTCTATGCCCCAACCCCTTATGCTGAAGAAGCTGAAGTTGAATGGTTCTATGAAGACCTACATCACCTTCTAGAACTAACACCAAAAAGATATCCTTTTCATCATAGGGGACTGGAATGCTAAAGTAGGAAGTCAGGAGATACCTGAAGTAATAGCAAGTTTTGGCTTTGGAGTACAAAATGAAGCAGCACAAAGTCTAACAGAGTTTTGTCAAGAGAATACTGGTCATAGCAAATACCCACTTCCAACAACATAAGAGATCACCCTACACATGAACATCACCAAATGGTCAATACTGAAATCAGATTGATTATATTCTTTGCAATCTAAGATGGAGAAGCTCTATACCATCAGCAAAAATAAGACCTGGAGCTGATGGTGGCTCAGATCAAGAACACCTTATTGCAAAATTTAGGCTTAAACTGAAGAAAGTAGGGAAAAACAGTAGGCCATTCAGGTATGACCTAAATAAAATCCCTTATGTTTATACAGTGGAGGTGACTGACAGATTCAAGGGGTTAGATCTGGTACAAAGAGTGCCTGAAAAACTATGGACAAGAGTTTCATATGGACAGAGGTTCGTAACACTGTACAGAAGGCAGTGACCAAAACTGTCCCAAAGGAAAATAAAAATGAAAGAAAGCAAAGTGGTTATCTGAGGAGGCTTTACAAATAGCTGAGGAAAGAAGGAAAGTGAAAAGCAAGGGAGAAAGGGAAAGATACACCTAACTGAATTCAGAGTTCCAAAGAACATCACTTTGCTGACAAAGGTCTCTCTAGTCAAATAATGGTTTTTCCTGTAGTCAAGTATGGATTTGCGAGTTGGACCATCAAGAAGGCTGAGCACTGAAGAATTGATAATTTCAAATTGTGGTGCAGGAGAAGACTCTTGAGAGTCTCTTGCACTGCAAGGAGGTCAAACCAGTCAATCCTAAAGGAAATGAACTCTGAAGAGTCACTGGAAGGACTGATGCTGAAGCTCCGATACTTTGGCCACCTGATGTGAAGAGCTGACTGATTGGAAAAGATCCTGATAATGGGAAATATTGAAGTTAGAAGAAGAAGAGAGTGGTAGAGGATGAGATGGTTAGATAGCATCACTGATTTAATGGACATGAATTTGAGCAAATCCTGGGAGATAGTGAAGGACAGGGAAGCCTCGTGTGCTATAGTTCAAGAGGTCGCAAAGAGTTGGACTTGACTTAGCAACTGAGCAATGACAACAAATGCAGGGCAGGTTATTAGCTTAACAAGACAGCTGCTATCTACTACCTCATACAAGCACTTCTAGAAACTGAGATATTGGGGGGCTCCTTTTTTATATAAGGGAAGTTTTCAGAGTAAGGAGTTGGTGATATTAAGGGTTATACACTTTCCCTCTAGAATTGAATATATGACTTCCTCAACTCTGCAAGATGTGGAATTCGAAGCACTTTCAATTTCTATGGCCAAATTATTCCCACAGAGGCTGAATGAGTGGTTCAGTTCTTAAATACTCAAGCCAAAACTATTTAAATAGCAACAATAATATTTCAGATACACACATGAACCATTAAGTACTCCTAAGCTACACATTTCTAGAAAGAATTCTCAATTTGATGTCAAGAATTTGCATTTAAAAAATGCCACATGAGACCTTATAGTGTTACAACAGGGTTTAGTTCTTCAGAGAAACTCATATCATCCACAGGATGTCAAGCTCCAGGTCAAAGAATATATGACTTTGAAGACTGAACTCTCCATTTTAAATTCCTCTTTAATTCATGTTAGATTACACCACAATACAAGAAAAGAGAGAGGCTACCTATGTTGTCAAGTTTAATAGCAAAAGATACATAGAATTGGCTAATTAAATAATAAGTGGATTCTGACTTATATTGAGGTGAGTGTCAGAATTCATCAGTGTAAGTGTTACTTGACAGGGGTGATAAATCCTGTTCTCTAGGGTTGGTATCTTTCAGTACCCTTGTGCATCCTAGGGCATTTCAAATAGACTGGGAAGGCTGGAGTAGCAGCAGCCTGATTTCACCGATACTTTTAGAGTGGCCACTCTAACACATATCTGAGATCTTTAAGGAGCTTAAACTGGATTCATGCAAAGTGGAAAGAGATGGTGACAATAACAGTATGTGTAATCTTAGAATTATTAGAACAGTAATATATAGAATATTACAGATGCTTCATATACAAGGAGATGCTGATGGAAGCCAGAGTGGGGTGAGAACAAAACAGTTATATTGAGAGAGTTTCCAAAAATGAGAAAACTAGAGACAAACTATCTTCAGGGTTTATAATTCACTGCCAAAAACAAAGGACTAAATTTCAATTAGTCAATGAAAACACTTCACAGTAAATCATTGATTTGAAATTTAAAATGTGCAAGGAAGTGAATATACAAAGATATTTGATATTTATGGAGTTCAGATCACTCTTTTGGTTCTCCTTTTCCTCACTCTATATTTTCCTGCTGTCACCAGCTCTACTTTCGTCCAGCTCCCACAGTCTGAGTCTGTTGTGGCAGACCACACACTAGCCTGCAGGAAATGTTACAAGCTCATGTATTCTTAATTCAAAAATGTAGAAATTTAAGATAAGAGAAGAAGAAACACCATGTCAGTGTTGGAGCCCCTCCACTCACATAGCCTTGGGCTTTATGAAATCACGGTGATAAACTAGTAAAGACTAACTAGTCTGATCTACAGAATCCAAGGAAACCTACTGACCTCATGTTGTACAATGGAATTGTGGTAAATATGATGTAGCGCATCATGCTGAGCTCTCAGAAGTCTCACAAAACTTTATATTTTATCTTTTGCCATTGAATTTTCACTTTGCTACATTGTTTAGCCTTCTTTTCATCATTAGCAAGAATGGAGGAAGAAGTCAGCAAGAAAGAACTTCAATAGCAGTTGATTACCGTTAGTAACCCCATTTGCTGAAGACTTGCAGATGGTGATCTCTGATAACTCCAGCCAATCAATAATTAAATGCTGAAGGATCCCAGTAGCTAGGGTCTGGGGATATTATTCAGGTCATAATGTGTTTTGCCTATTATCCCAAACTAATAAATAATTTGAAGATCAGGAATATATTGGTACTCTATAGCAGATGTGTTCAATCATAAAGAATATAGGTTGTTAATGAGAATGCAGGATGTTTTCTCATTAAGACCAGTAGCAACTTTACTCTGTAAAGAGCAAAGGACTGAGGACATTATTTAGCGTGTAAGAATGGAGAGAAATTTAGGTCAGGGTAATAAGGGAATGTGAGTTATCCACTGTAAGATTTTTGTGGCCTGGACACACAGGATTGCTTACTTCAATTCAATCTGTACAGCTCAAGTTTTAAAGTCTTTCCAACAATTCTACCAAGGGCTAAGACCTAGATATTTTGTTCTATTACTCAATATTTGTTGAACTCTATTTTGGAGATAATAACTCAAATATACATTAACTTTCCCAAGTTACTAAGGAGCAATAAAATGAAGCAGAAATCAACATAATTTTCCTATCAAGTTTATCAAGAGTAGAAGCAGCAGTCGTAGCAACAAACAGTTTGTGTGTTAGGGGCTGAGGTTGAAGAGAAGCATGTAACTCCGCTCCTTAATGGGTTTATGGTTAATTTCTAAGTATCTTTTGTAAAAGGAATTATTTGAGTAAATTAGACACACAGAAATATTATCTATTGATATTTATGAATGGTACTTTTTAAACTTTTACGTACTGTGGTGGTCTTAAATACTTTTCAGCACTTAGAAGTACATATCTAAATATGCCTTTGAAAAATAAAGCAAGCTTTTATATACAGTAGCTCAAGCCAGCTCCTTTAAGGACTCAACTTTGTCAATATTAGAGTTTAATTATTGAAAAGCAACCAAGACGACTTTCACCTTTTAGACTTCACATTTATTATAAGTTTAAGCCACTAGTGTACTTATTCTTATCAGCTACTTAAAAGAAGAAATAGAAAGCAAAATTGAAGGAGCAATTTCTATATCTTTAAGAAACACATTCATTATTCTAGGCATGGGATGCTAATATAGTTACTATTATACCTATGAATAAGTCAGATTTAAAGATATGCAAAGCACCAGTACATTTAAAAGTTTTGTAAGATATATTCAGTATATAAAGTAGTCTACAAAAATCAGATGCATAATATTACCTCGATTTTGGTGGGCTGTACATATATATTTATGGAGAGAGATACACAGAAACGTAAAGTTACCAGTAGGCTTACAGATGACTATTGTAAATTCTTTATAATTGTCTTTATTTTCCAAAATTCCCACAATAAACAATTATCATTAAATTAAATGTTTAAAGACATTGAAGATAAAATTATTCATGTATTTATAAGCTTATGTGCACTGCTTAGCTGATACATAATTCAGGGAAATTGTGGGTGGAGACCTAACTCTGTGCAGTAGGCTATACAATGTTCATTTTGAAGTGTGGCATTAGCAGTAGACGGGAATTTTCAGCCATAGCTGCACTTTCAAAATCATAATATATAATCTCATAGTGTCATCAAAGAACAACAGTAAATAGAGGTATAGAGAAATATTAAGGATCTGCCAGCAAGAAATTCAATAGGAAATAAAACTAGTATATTTTAAAGCTATTAAGTATATATGTAGGTGATGACAGAGTTGTTATAATGGAGTGTCTTCTAACTTTAAAATTTAGAATCAGATTAATTTGAGCATCATATAACTATATAAGCAAATTCCTACTTATTTCTTGTCAGGAGTTACTAGTGTAATTACAGAATCGTTTTATTTCTCTTCTTGGTCAAACGATGAACATCCTAAGGAAAAAAGCATATAAAACTCTAAGACAGATCAACAAAGTACAAAGAAAGCATGTACTACTATCTGCAGCAACTTCTTAAATTGCCACTTCCTCATTTGTCTTCAGCTGGTGAGAAACTGTGCTAGGTGAGTGGTGACAAATGAGTGGCTTCTGAAACTACTGTAAGCAAAACGGTGAAACTGCTAAGGGTTTAACATGTATTTGCAAGCATGATTTGAGATAATTTGAAACTTATTGCTCCTAAGAAATATATGAGTTATGAGAAATCTGTCTTTTATAGTTTGATGTGGTTGGTTGATCAATAAAATATTGTAGGTTGAGAGAGAGAAGGAACATTAACTTACTGTTCGTAATTTCAAAAACTGGAGAAAAACGCTTTCAGAGAAAAATACCCTTTACAATAGAATTTCTGGGCATATGTGAGGAAAGTTTCTTCAATATATATTTCTGAGACTGGCTGAGGAGCCTGGCTGCAGGTGGATATCCCTGTGCGGCAAGTCACAGTCCAGTCCTTGGGTACATTTGAGAGTACACTTGCTCAGAAGTATAGCCATCCCCAGAGGGCATGACAGGTCAAAGACGAGACCGCGGGAAAAAGGAAATTTTTCAGTATTTTACTACACTTCATGGTACATTTTTCCTGTATTTTGAGTACAGGATCCCACATTTTCTTTTTGCTCTTGGCCACACAAATTACGTAACTGATCCTGGTGTCCAGAAACACAACACAAGAGATCTATAATTTATGATTGTGAACACAGCATAATCAAATTTCATTTTATCTGGGACCATGATTTTAGCCTGATTACTCAGACAATGCATTATTTCCAAGTTCATAAACTTGTAACTATCTATTTTGCTTTTCAGGTTAGAGAAAGGCTGTTTATAGCAAAGCTTCTGAATAAACAAAAGGTTTATTTGATTTTTTTTAATTGTGCAAGATTCCTGGTCCAAAGTGTGATTTGTAGTTTCCTACAAATTAAAGCTATATAAAAGGCTCAGAGGAGATTCTTTAATCATAAAAATGAAGGAACTGTACTTAAATACAGTAAAGATTGTGCAAAATTAATAACAAATACAATTTTAAATGGTGAGAACCTAAAAATTAACATTAGTGATAATATACATAATAATTATAATTCAACTTGTTTTCAGGGTTGTAGAGAATGGAGTAAATCAGAAAAGTGAGGCAGAATAGAGATCCTAGTATATATGCATGTGTTAAGTCACTTTAGTTGAGCTGGACTCTTTGCAACCCTATGGACAGTAGCTGGCCAGGGTCCTGTGTCCGTGGGATTCCCCAGGCAAGACTACTGCAGTGGATTGCCATTTCCTACTGCAGGGAATCTTTTCCAACCCAGGGATCAAATCCGCTTCTCTTATGTCTCCTGCATTGGCAGGAGGGTTGCTTACCAGTATATGTGGCATTTGAATATATCAAAGATGGTTTATCAATTGGTTGGGGAAGAATACATTTTAAATAAGTGGCAGCATAGGTTATTTGGAAGAAAATGGAATCATCCTTTAACTTTTGTAAAAAGCAGAACATAATTCCAGGTGGAATAAAACATGAATGTGAGAACAATACAAATTTTAAAAGAAAACTTAGAATACGCACGGAGGTACTAGAGGTAATATTTTAATCAAGATAAACCATTAGAGAAAAGTAATACACACTTAACCATTTTAAATATCTTAAAATAAATAGATATCAAACCCAAAGTAAATAGGAGAGAAAATATTCTTTAAGATTTCAAATTAAAGATTTACCTACAACATACAAAGAATTCATAAGTTATTAACAAAATAATTAAAAATGGAAAAACAAAGGCTATTGGAGGTAGTTCATCAAAACATAAATTCAGATGTTCTAATAAACAAATGGCCAACTACTTTTATGAAAGGAAATGCAAAATAATGTAAAAATAGGTCATTATTTTATATATATTTGGCATAATTTACAGAGAGGTGATACCTATTAGTCACAGGGATTCAGGGGGAAAAGTATTCTATCTGTTAGTAGAAATACAAATTAATTTGAGGAACACTCTATCAATATATATCAAAACTGAGGAAAGCCCTTGTCCTTTGGACCTTAAATCCCATGCCTATGCCATAGGGGAAAACTCACTACACATGCAAGGAGATATACATAGCAGCTCAAATATATACAAAATATATGATAAATAGTGACCGAAAAAGTACATAAAATAAATGTGTATCAATATAAGAATGGATGAATAAATTCTGAGCATCTTTATTATGAAATGTTATGTAGCTATTACAAATACTGAGGAAGGCCTACAGCAGTTGATGTGGATGTTTTCTGTGATCTATATAAAATAGCAGATGCAGACAAAAGTATATTTATCACCTTCTTAAGATATATAATGCACATACACACATCATATATATGATCATATGGCATTTGTTTATTGAGAAGGCAATTTTAAAAATTACAGTCCTTTCTCTTGCCGCTTATATTCAGCATAGCTTTAGGAAGCCATGACAATCAGAGAAGAAAAATAAATAGAAGGAATCCAGACTAGAAAAGAAGAACTGTCACTGCTTGCACATGTAATGATTCTAAACATAAAATGATCAACCTGGTAATTATGACACAAGGCTGGGTGCTTTACGAACTATGTCTAATATTAACCTTAGAGAGAGTGATCAGTATGGAACTCTGGATTTGTGGCACTAATTTATGGCCTTCACATCTACAGGGATGAATATGAAGGTGTAGCCTGGGATTCCCATGAATTTAAAGTCATGCATGTTAATGAATTACAGGTAACCCTAACCAATCTACCATTGGTATGATCTCAATGGGTCAAAGATCTGTATTCTACTGGTATGACCATTAAGCGGCTTGTGTGTCTGTGTGTGTGTGTGTGGCGCAAGTGCCTTCAATGGGGTTGGAGGATGTAACTGACCATATCTAAGCCTTAACATGGGAAAAAGATAGGGAAATAGTGGAAACAGTGTCAGACTTTATTTTGGGGGAATCCAAAATCACTGTAGATGGTGTTTGCAGCTATGAAATTAAAGAGACACTTACTCCAGGGAAGGAAAATAACGACCAAACTAGATTAGTCCAGTTCAGTCACTCAGTAATGTCCGACTCTTTGCGACCCCATGAATCACAGCACACCAGGCCTCCCTGTCCATACCAACTTCCGGAGTTCACTCAGACTCACGTCTATCAAGTCCATGATGCCATCCAGCCATCTCATCCTCGGTCATCCCCTTCTCCTCCTGCCCCCAATCCCTCCCAGCATCAGAGTCTTTTCCAATGAGTCAACTCTTCGCATGAGGTGGCCAGTCTTGGAGTTTCAGCTTTAGCATCATTCCTTCCAAAGAAATCCCAGGGTTGATCTCCTTCACAATGGGCTGGTTGGATCCCCTTGCAGTCCAAGGGACTCTCAAGAGTCTTCTCCAACACCACAGTTCAAAAGCATCCATTCTTCGGCTCTCACCTTCTTCACAGTCCAACTCTCACATCCATACATGACCACAGGAAAAAACATAGCCTTGACTAGACGGACCTTAGTCGGCAAAGTGATGTCTCTGCTTTTGAATAGGCTGTCTAGGTTGGTCATAACTTTCCTTCCAAGGACTAAGCGTCTTTCAGTTTAATGGCTGCAGTCACCATCTGCAGTGATTATGGAGACCAAAAATAGTCTGACACTGTTTTCACTGTTTCCCCATCTATTTCCCATGAAGTGATGGGACCGGATGCCATGATCTTCCTTTTCTGAATGTTGAGCTTTAAGCCAACTTTTTCACTCTCCTCTTTCACTTTCATCAAGAGGCTTTTTAGTTCCTCTTCACTGTCTGCCATAAGGGTGCTGTCATCTGCATATCTGAGGTTATTGATATTTCTCCGGCAATCTTTGTCCAGCTTGTGTTTCTTCCAGTCCAGCGTTTCTCATGATGTACTCTGCACAGAAGTTAAATAAGCAGGGTGACAATATACAGCCTTGATGTACTCCTTTTCCTATTTGGAATCAGTCTGTTGTTCCATGTCCAGTTCTAACTGTTGCTTCCTGACCTGCATACAGATTTCTCAAGAGGCAGGTCAGGTGGTCTGGGATTCCCATCTCTTTCAGAATTTTCCACAGTTTATTGTGATCCACACAGTCCAAGGCTTTGGCATAGTCAATCAAGCAGAAATAGATGTTTTTCTGGAACTCTCTTGCTTTTTCCATGATGCAGCATATGTTGGCAATTTGATCTCTGTTTCCTCTGCCTTTTCTAAAACCAGGTTGAACATCAGGGAGTTCATGGTTCAGGTATTGCTGAAAGCTGGCTTGGAGAATTTTGAGCATTACTTTACTAGCATGTGAGATGAGTGCAAAGGTGCTGCAATTTGAGCATTCTTTGGCATTGCCTTTCTTTGGAATTGGAATGAAAACTGACCTTTTCAGTCCTGTGGCCATGCTGAGTTTTCCAAATTTGCTGGCATATTGAGTGCAGCATTTTCACAGCATCATCTTTCAGGATTTGAAATAGCTCAACTGAAATTCCATCACCTCCACTAGCTTTGTTTGTAGTGATGCTTTCTAAGGCCCACTTAACTTCACGTTCCAGGATGTCTGGCTCTAGATGAGTGATTACACCATCGTGATTACCTGGGTCATGAAGATCTTTTTGTACAGTTCTGTGTATTCTTGCCATCTCTTCTTAATATCTTCTGCTTCTGTTAGCTCCAAACCATTTCTGTCCTTTATCGAGCCCATCTTTGCATGAAATGTTCCCTTGGTATCTCTAATTTTTTTGAGGAGATCTCTAGTCTTTCCCATTCTCTTCTTTTCCTCTATTTCTTTGCATTGATCGCTGAAGAAGGCTTTCTTATCTCTTCTTGCTGTTCTTTGGAACTTTGCATTCAGATGCTTATATCTTTCCTTTTCTTCTTTGCTTTTCGCTTCTCTTCTTTTCACAGCTATTTGTAAGGCCTCCCCAGACAGCCATTTTGCTTTTTTGCATTTCTTTTCCATGGCGATGGTCTTTATCCCTGTCTCCCATACAGTGTCACAAACTCATTCCATAGTTCATCAGGGACTCTATCAGATCTAGGCCTTTAAATCTATTTCTCACTTCCACTGTATATCATAAGGGATTTGATTTAGGTCATACTTGAATGGTCTAGCAGTTTTCCCTACTTTCTTCAAGTTGAGTCTGAATTTGGTAATAAGAAGTTCATGATCTGAGCCACAGTCAGCTCCTAGTCTTGTTTTTGTTGACTGTATAGAGCTTCTCCATCTTTGGCTGCATAGAATATAATCGATCTGATTTCAGTATTGACCATCTGGTGATGTCCATGTGTAGAGTCTTCTCTTGTGTTGTTAGAAGAGGGTGTTTGCTATGACCAGTGCATTTTCTTGGCAAAACTCTATTAGTCTTTGCCCTGCTTCATTCCGCATTCCAAGGCCAAATTTGCCTGTTACTCCAGGTGTTTCTTGACTTCCTACTTTAGCATTCCGGTCCCCTATACTGAAAAGGACATCTTTTTGAGTGTTAGTTCTAAAAGGTCTTGTGGGTCTTCATAGAACCATTCAACTTCAGCTTCTTGAGCATTACTGGTTGGGACATAGACTTGAATTATTGTGATATTGAATGGTTTGCCTTGGAGACTAACAGAAATCATTCTCTCATTTTTGAGATTGCATCCAAGGTCTGAATTTTGGACTCTTTTGTTGACCATGATGGCTACTCCATTTCTTCTGAGGGATTCCTGCCCACAGTAGTAGATATAATGGTCATCTGAGTTAAATTCACCCATTCCAGTCCATTTTAGTTCGCTGATTCCTAGAATGTTGATTTTCAGTCTTGCCATCTCCTGTTTGATCACTTCCAATTTGCCTTGATTCGTGGACCTGACATTCCAGGTTCCTATGCAATATTGCTCTTTACAGCATAGGATCTTGCTCTATCACCAGTCACATTCACAGCTGGGTATTGTTTTTGCTTTGGCTCCATCCCTTCATTCTTTCTGGAGTTATTTCTCCACTGATCTCCAGTAGCATATTGGGCATCTAATGACCTGGGGAGTTCCTCTTTCAGTATCCTATCTTTTTGCCTTTTCATACTGTTCATGGGTTCTCAAGGCAAGAATATTGAAGTGGTTTGCCATTCCCTTCTCCAGTGGACCACATTTTGTCAGACCTCTCCACCATGACTTGCCTGTCTTAGGTTGCCCTGTGGGCATGGCTTAGTTTCACTGAGTTAGACAAGGCTGTGGTCCTAGTGTGACTAGACTGACTAGTTTTCTGTGAGTATGGTTTCAGTGTGTCTGCCCTCTGATGCCCTCTTGCAACACCTACCATCTTATTTGGGTTTCTGTTCCTTGGGCATGGGGTATCTCTTCATGGTTGCTCCAGCAAAGCGCAGCCACTGCTCTTTACTTTGGATGAGGGGTATCTCCTCACCGCCGCCCTTCCTGACCTTCAACGTGGGATGGCTCCTCTAGGCCCTCCTGAGCCCGCACAGCCACCGCTCCTTGGACATGGCATTGCTCCTCCTGGCCGCTACCCCTAGCTTCGGGTGTGGGGTTGCTCCCCACGTCCAAGGTCAGGGGCAGAACCTGGGAGGACCCCATGCCTGAAGGGCAGCAGCCAAGAGGTGTTACACCACGTTCGATGTTGGGGCAGCGGCCGAGAGTGCCAGGCTGCGACAGCATAGGAACGGCTGAGAGGAGCTGCCCTGTGCGAGAGGCCAGGGGCGGCAGCCGGGAGGAGCAACTGTAACCTAGATAGCATATTCAAAAGCAGAGACATTACTTTGCTGACTAACATCCGTCTAGTCAAGGCTATGGTTTTTCCTGTGGTCATGTATGGATGTGAGAGTTGGACTGTGCAGAAAGCTGAGCGCCGAAGAATTGATGCTTTTGAACTATGGTATTGGAAAAGACTCTTGAAAGTCCCTTGGATTTAAAGGAGATCCAACCAGTCCATTCTAAGGGAGATTAGTCCTGGCTGTTTTTTGGAAGGAATGATGTTAAAGCTGAAACTCCAGTACTTTGGCCACCTCATGCAAAGAGTCAACTCATTGGAAAAGACTCTGATGCTAGGAGGGATTGGGGGCAGGAGGAGAAAAAGACAACAGAGGATGAGATGGCTGGGTGGCATCACCGACTTGATGGACGTGAGTTTGAGTGAACTGCGGGAGTTGGTGATGGACAGGGAGGCCTGGCGTGCTGTAATTCATGGGGTCACAAACAGTCGGACACGACTGAGAAACTGAACTGAATTGAATTGAACTGAAGCCTTAACAACTTTCATAAGCTTTAAATGATAGTAACTGGGCTATTAGCCTATTGAATTCTGAGATCTCTATGATGAGAAAGGCATTGCTACACAATTGCAAGGCCCTTGACACTTTACAGTATCTCAGGGAGATAAGTGTGCTGTAATTCAAACTGAAAGCTATATCTTCATACCTGCTGCTGCTGCTGCTAAGTCGCTTCAGTCGTGTCCAACTCTGTACGACCCCATAGATGGCATCCCACCAGGCTCCCCCATCCCTGGGATTCTCCAGGCAAGAACACTGGAATGGGTTGCCATTTCCTTCTCCAATGCATGAAAGTGAAAAGTGAAAGTGAAATCATTCAGTTGTGTCCGACTTTTAGCAATCCCAAGGACTGCGGCCTACCAGGCTCCTCCGTCCATGGGATTTTCCAGGCAAGAGTAGTACTGGAGTGGGTTGCCATTGCCTTCTTTTCCCTAGTCTTGATGACCTTTAAAGAAACTAGTGTCGGAGGCTTATGGCTAAAATATTTACTTTTAATTCCACTATACCATTTGTCAGAGAAGGCAATGGCAACCCACTCCAGTACTCTTGCCTGGAAAATCCCATGGAGGAGGAGCCTGGTAGGCTGCAGTCCATGGGGTTGCTAAGAGTCAGAGACGACTGAGCAACTTCACTTTCACTTTTCACTTTCATGCATTGGAGAAGGAAATGGCAACCTTTCGCCCCTGGCCACTCCATTGTTCTTGCCTGGAGAATCCCTGGGACAGGGGGAGCCTGGTGGGCTGCAGTTCGTGGGGTTGCACAGAGTCAGACAGGACTGAAACGAATTAGCAGCAGCAGCAGCATGCCATTTGTATTTTGCTTGTTTCACATTATTTCTTGTATTACCAAGTATATGACTGAGCCTCCAATGAAAATGATGACTAGACTTGAAGCAGTTGATCAAATATATAGCTTGATATATAATCAATGATTGTAATAGTGTAACTCTAGGTATGAAAAGATGCAACGAGAGGGAATACTTTCCTGGACCATAACTAGAAGACAGGTGTCCAGAGATCTTTGACTATTAAGACCCAGTCCAGAGGCAGTCCTAGGATGGTGGAAGAATAGGATGAGAGACCACTTTATCCCCCACACATTCATTGAAAGAACATTTGAGCACGGAGAAAATTCCACAGAACAAATTTTGAATGCTGGCAGAGAACATCAGGTACCCAGAAAGCAGCCCATTGTCTTTGAAATGAGGTAGGACAAAATATAAAAGACAAAAAGAGAGACAAAAGAGGTAGGGAACAGAGATCTGTCCAGGGAAGGAAGTCTTAAAAGAGAGAGAAGTTTCCAAACACCAGGAAACACTCTCTTCAGCGTGTCTGTGGCGAGCCTTGGAATCTCAGAGGGCAAAATAACTGGGAGGAAAAATAAATAATTAATTAAAACCCACAGATTACGTGCCTAACAGCAACTCCCAGTGGTGCAACAGCCCAGAAGCTCGCATCCCCTACTAGCAAGTGGGGGAGGGACAGGGAGGAGCGGGAGGCATTGCTTAGGATAAGGACCAGGTCTGAATGCCCTGGGGGCAATCTGAAGGAACTAGCTTGAGATAGCAATCCAGACTGTAAGATAGCTCCCCTGCGATCGCACGAAAAGCCCTAACCACCACCAGGCATGCTCACAGAATAAAGGACTGAGCAGAGCTAGATGACGGTCAGCAGGCCCATTGCTTGCCAGAGACAGGCAGGCAAGGGCAGCCAGAGCCGGAAGGGAGCAATCGTGGCCCCAGAGAGGCATCCTGTACCAAACAGCAAGCGGACTTCATTGCTAACCAAGACTTCTTGGGATTCTGGACTCTTCACATCCACCGAGGCGGATGCTGCCAGAGATCAGCCTCCCCAGAGAGACATATGGCACACTTGAGAAGGTGCGCCCATTGTACACCTAGAAAACCGAGCACCTGGGAAGGGGGAGGGGATAAGTTGCAGCCTTCAACTGGGGGTGACTACGCACGCCAAGGATCTGGCACCTGAGCTGCTCGGACCTGAGACGGGTGCAAAACGCAGGCCCAACCAAGTCTGTGCCTTTGTGGAGTACCAGAGAACCTGAACCTGAGCAGTATAGACCTGGGAAGTGCATGCAAACCAGGGCCCGCATCAGATAGTTCACGGCAGAGCAACCTAGAGTCTGAGCAGTGCAGACTGAGAAAGCACACACACTGTGAGCGGGGGCAAACCCAGTGTGGCTGAATCACTGTGAACACACGCCAGTGATATTTGTTTGCAGTGTTCCTCCCTCCCCAAAGCAAGACTGAATAAGCGTGCCTAAAAAAAAAGTGAACACCACCGCGCCCTTGTGTCAGGGCAGAAATTAGACCCTGAAGCGACCAGCAAATAGAAGAAGCTAAAATAAACAGAGTGAACTGCTTTGGAAGTGACAGGTGCAATAGATTAAAACCCTATAGTTAACACTGACTACATAGGAAGGGGCCCATAGACTGTGAGAAGTACAAGCTGGCCCAAGGAACTATTTGAAAATGAATGGACCCCACACTGTCCTCAACAGCTCCAGAGAAAGTCTTAGATATATTTTGCAGTTCAGTTCAGTTCAGTCACTCAGTCGTGTCCGACTCTTTGTGACCCTATGAATCGCGGCAGGTCAGGCCTCCCTGTCCATCACCAACTCCCGCAGTTCACTCAAACTCACATCCATCGAGTCGGTGATGCCATACAGCCATCTCATCCTCTGTCGTCCCCTTTTCCTTCTGTCCCCAGTCCCTTCCAGCATCAGAGTCTTTTCCAATGAGTCAACTCTTCGCATGAGGTAGTCAAAGTACTGGAGTTTCAGCTTTAGCATCTTTCCTTCCAAAGAACACCCAGGGCTGATCTGCTTTAAAATGGACTGGTTGGATCTCCTTGCAGTCCAAGGGACTCTCAAGAGTCTTCTTCAACACCACAGTTCAAAAGCATCAATTCTTCGGCCCTCAGCTTTCTTCACAGTCCAACTCTCACATCCATACAGGACCACAGGAAAAACCATAGCCTTGACTAGACAGACCTTTGTTGGCAAGGTAGTGTCTCTGCTTTTCAATATGCTGTCTAGGTTAGTCATAACTTTCCTTCCAAGGAGTAAGCGTCTTTTAATTTCACGGCTGTAGTCACCATCTGCAGTGATTTTGGAGCCCAATAAAATAAAGTCTGAAACTGTTTTCACTGTTTCCCTATCTATTTGCCATGAAGTGATGGGACCAGATGCCATGATCTTTGTTTTCTGAATGTTGAGCTTTAAGCCAAATTTTCACTCTCACTTTCATCAAGAGGCTTTTAGTTCCTCTTCACTTTCTGCCATAAGGGTGGTGTCATTTGCATATCTGAGGTTATTGATATTTCTCCCAGCAATCTTGATTCCAACTTGTGCTTCTTCCAACCCAGCATTTCTCATGACGTACTCTGCATAGAAGTTAAATAAGCAGGGTGACAATATACAGCCTTGACGTACTCCTTTTCCACTCCAAAGTGAAAGCGAAAGTGAAGTCGTTTCTGACCTTTGCGACCCCATGGACTGTAGCCTACCAGGCTTCTCTGTCCATGGGATTTTCCAGGCAATAGTACTGGAGTGGATTGTCATTTCCTTCTCCAGGGGATCTTCCTAAGCCAGGGATCGAACCCAGGTCTCCCGCATTGTAGACAGATGCTTTACCGTCTGAGCCACCAGGGACATATTAATCAAATTAACAAAGATCAAACACAAAGAACAAATATCAAAAGCAGCAAGGGAAAAACAACAAATAACACAGAAGGGATTCTCATAAGGATAATAGCTGATCTTTCAATAGAAACTCTCCAGGCCAGAAGGGAATGGCAGGACATATTTAAAGTGATGAAAGAAAATAACCTACAGCCGAGATTACTGTACCCAGCAAGGATCTCATTCAAATATGAAGGAGAAATCAAAAGCTTTACAGACAAGCAAAAGCTGAGAGAATCCAGGACTACCAAACCAGCTCTCCAACAAATGCTAAAGGATCTTCCCTAGATAGGAAACAGAGAAAGGGTGTATAAACTCGAACCCAAAACAATAAAGTAAATGGCAATGGGATCATATTTATCAATAATTACCCTAAATGTAAATGGGTTGAATGCCCCAACCAAAAGACAAAGACTGGCTGACTGGATACAAAAACAAGACCCCTGTATATGTTGTCTACAAGAGACCCAACTCAAAACAAGGGAAACATACAGGCTGAAAGTGAAGGGCTGGAAAAGATATTCCATGCAAATAGAGACCAGAGGAAAGCAGGAGTAGCAATACTCATATCAGATAAAATAGACTTTAAAACAAAGGCTGTGAAAAAGAGACAAAGAAGGACACTACATAATGTCAAAGGATCAATCCAAGAAGAAGATATAACAATCGTAAATACATATGCTCCCAACATAAGAGCACCACAATATGTAAGACAAATGCTAACAAGTATGAAAGGGGAAATCAACAATAACACAATAATAGTGGGAGACTTCAATAACCCACTCACATCTATGTATAGATCAACTAAACAGAAAATTAACAAGGAAATACAAACTTTAAATGATGCAATAGACCAGTTATACCTAATTGATATCTATAGGACATTTCACCCCAAAACAATGAATTCACCTTTTTCTCAAGTGCACATGGAACCTTCTCCAGGATGGATCACACCCTAGGCCATAAATCTAGACTTGATAAATTCAAAAAAAACTGAAATCATTCCAAGCATCTTCTCTGACTACAGTGCGGTAAGATTAGATGTCAATTCCCGAGTGGCGGCGGGGGACTATTAAAAATCCCAACATATGGAGGCTGAACAACACGCTGCTGAATAACCAACAAATCACAGAAGAAATAAAAATATGCATAGAAATGAATGAAAATGAAAACACAACAACCCAAAACCTATGGGACACTGTAAAAGCAGTGCTAAGGGGAAGGTTCATAGCAACACAGGCTGAGCTAAAGAAACAAGAAAAAAGTCAAATAAATAACCTAACTCTACACCTAAAGCAACTTGAAAAGGAAGAAATTACGAACCTCAGGGTTAGTAGAAGGAAAGAAATCTTAAAAATTAGGACAGAAATAAATACAAAGAAACAAGAGACCATAGCAAAAATCAATAAAAACAAAAGCTGGTTCTTAAAATTGACAAACCATTAGCCAGACTCATCAAGAAACAAAGGGAGAAAAATCAAATCAACATAATTAGAAATGAAAATGGAGAGATCACAACAGACAACACAGAAATACAAAGGATAATAAGAGACTATTATCAGCAACTATATGCAAATAAAATGGACAACTTGGAAGAAGTGGACAAATTCTTAGAAAAGTACAACTGTCCAAAACTGAACCAGGAAGAAATAGAAAATCTTAACAGATCCATCACAAGCACAGAAATTGAAACTGTAATCAGAAGTCTTCCAAGAAACAAAAGCCCAGGACCAGACGGCTTCACAGCTGAATTCTACCAAAAATTTAGAGAAGAACACCTTTCCTACTCACACTCTTCCAGAAAATTGCAGAGGAAGGTAAACTTCCAAATTCATTCTATGAGGCCACCATCACCCTAATACCAAAACCTGACAAAGATGCCACAAAAAGAAAACTACAGGCCAATATCACTGATGAACATAGATGCAAAAGCCCTTCACAAAATTCTAGCAATCAGAATCCAACAACATATTAAAAGATCATACATCATGACCAAGTGGGCTTTATCCCAGGGATACAAGGATTCTTCAATATCCACAAATCAATCAATGTAATACATCACATTAACAAACTGAAAAATAAAAACCATATGATTATCTCAATAGATGCAGAGAAAGCCTTTGACAAAATTCAACATCCACTTAGGATAAAAACCCTTCAGAAAGCAGGCATAGAAGGAACATACCTCACCATAATAAAAGCTATATATGACAAACCCTCAGCAAACATTATCCTCATTGGTGAAAAACTGAAAGCATTTCCCCTAAAGTCAGGAACAAGATAAGGGTTCCCACTCTCACCACTACTATTCAACATAGTTTTGGAAGTTTTGGCCACAGCAATCAGAGCAGAAGAAGAAACAAAAGGAATCCAGATTGGAAAAGAAGAAGTAAAACTCTCACTGTTTGCAGATGACATGATCATCTACACAGAAAACCCTAAAGACTCCAACAGAAAATTACTAGACCTAATCAATGAATATAGTAAAGTTGCAGGATATAAAATTAACACACAGAAATCTCTTGCATTCCTATACACTAACAATGAGGAAACAGAAAGAGAAATTAAGGAAACAATTCCATTCACCATTGCAATGAAAAGAATAAAATATTTAGGAATATATCTACCTGAAGAAACACAAGACCTATATATAGAAAACTATAAAACACTGGTGAAAGAAATCAAAGAGGACACTAATAGATGGAGAAATATACCGTGTTCATAGCTTGGAAGAATCAATATAGTGAAAATGAGTATACTACCCAAAGCAATCTACAGATTCAATATAATCCCTATCAATCTACCCATGGTATTTTTCAGAGAACTAGAATAAATAATTTCACAATTTGTATAGAAATATAAAAAACCTCAAATAGCCAAAGCAATCTTGAGAAAGAAGAATGAAACTGGAGGAATCAACCTGCCTGACTTAAGTCTCTACTACAAAGCCACAGTCATCAAGACAGTATGGTACTGACACAAAGACAGAAATATAGATCAATGGAACAAAATAGAAAGCCCAGAGATAAATCCATGCACCTATGGACACCTTATCTTTGACAAAGGAGGCAAGAATATATAATGGAGAAAAGACAATCTCTTTTGGGAAAACTGGTCAACCACTTGTAAAAGAATGAAACTAGAACACTTTCTAACACCACACACAAAAACAAACTCAAAATGGATTAAAGATCTAAATGTACAACCATTAACTATTAAACTCCTAGGCAAAGAACTTTCCGACATGAACCACAGCAGGATCCTCTATAACCCACCTCCCAGAATATTGGAAGTAAAAGTAAAAATAAACAAATGGGACCTATTTAAACTTAAAAGCTTCTGCACAACAAAGGAAACTATAAGCAAGGTGAAAAGACGGCCTTTAGAGTGGGAGAAAATAATAGCAAATGAAGCAACTGACAAACAACTAATCTCAAAAAATATACAAGCAACTCCTGCAGCTCAATTCCAGAAAAATAAATGACCCAATCAAAAAATGGGCCAAAGAACTAAATAGACATTTCTCCAAAGAAGACATACAGATGGCTAACAAACACACGAAAAGATGCTCAACATCACTCATTATCAGAGAAATGCAAATCCAAATCACAATGAGGTACCATTTCGCACCTGTCAGAATGGCTACAATCCAAAAGTCTAGAAGCAATAAATGCTGGAGAGGGTGTGGAGAAAAGGGAACCCTCTTACACTGTTGGTGAGAATGCAAACTAGTACAGCCACTATGGAGAACAGTGTGGAGATTCCTTAAAAACTGGAAATAGAACTGCCATCAGTTCAATTCAGTTCAGTTCAGTAGCCCAGTCATGTCCAACTCTGCGACCCCATGAATCGTAGCATGCCAGTCCTCGCTGTCCATCACCATCTCCCGGAGTTCACTCAGACTCGCATCCATCAAGTCCGTGATGCCAGCCAGCCATCTCATCCTCAGTCGTCCCCTTTCCCTCCTATCCCCAATCCCTCCCAGCATCAAAGTCTTCTCCAATGAGTCAACTCTTCGCATGAGGTGGTCAGAGTACTGGAGTTTCAGCTTTAGCATCATTCCTTCCAAAGAAATCCCAGGGCTAATCTTCAGAATGGACTGGTTGGATCTCCTTGCAGTCCAAGGGACTCTCAAGAGTCTTCTCCAACACCACAGTTCAAAAGCATCAATTCTTTGGCGCTCAGCCTTCTTCACAGTCCAACTCTCACATCCATACATGACCACAGGAAAAACCATAGCCTTGACTAGATGGACCTTAGTCGGCAAAGTAATGTCTCTGCTTTGGAATATACTATCTAGGTTGGTCATAACTTTTCTTCCAAGGACTAAGCGTCTTTTAATTTCATGGCTGCAGTCACCATCTGCAGTGATTTTGGAGCCCCCAAAATAAAGTCTGACACTGTTTCCACTGTTTCTCCATCTATTTCCCATGGAGTGATGGGACCGGATGCCATGATCTTCGTTTTCTGAATGTTGAGCTTTAAGCCAACTCTTTCACTCTCCTCTTTACTTTCATCAAGAGGCTTTTAGTTCTTCTTCACCTTCTGCCATAAGGGTGGTGTCATCTGCATATCTGAGGTTACTGATATTTCTCCTGGCAATCTTGATTCCATATGACCCAGCAATCCCACTTCTGGGCATACACACTGAGGAAACCAGAATCGCAAGAGATACATGTACCTCATTGTTTATCACAGCCCTGTTTATAATAGCCAGGACATGGAAGCAACCTAGATGTCCATCAGCAGATGAATGGATAAGAAAGCTGTGAAAAGAATACATATACACAATGGAATATTACTCAGCCATTAAAAAGAATACATTTGAATCAGTTCTAATAAGGTGGAGGAAACTGGAGCCTATTATACAGAGTGAAGTAAGCCAGAAAGAAAACCAATACAGTATTCTAACACATACATATGGAATTTAGAAAGAATGTAATGATAACCCTGTATACGAGACAGCAAAAGAGACACAGATGTATTGAGCAGTCTTTTGGACTCTGTGGGAGAGGGCAAGGGCTGGATGATATGGAAGAATGGCATTGAAACATGTAAAATATCATATGTGAAACGAATCAGCAGTCCAGGTTTGATGCATGATGATACAGGGTGCTCGGGGCTGTTGCACTGGGATGACCCTGAGGGATGGGATGGGGAGGGGGGGGGAGGGGGGGGGGGGGGGGGTTCAGGATGGGGAACACATGTACACTCATGGCAGATTCAAGTCAATGTATGGCAAAACCAATACAGTATTGTAAAGTAAAAAAACAAAAAGACCTAGTCCACTAACACGAGCCTTCCCAGCAACGTGGGACAAAATGGTCATGAAATGCTCCCCAAAGTATGGTCGGATTTATGACCACAAGGGGGCTGTATCAACTACAAATTGGCACTTACCAAGAGCATTGGCACCGACTGAACAACAAACGCGTTTGCATCTGGCTCTATGGAGATTGAACACCACGCTGCTATAGCTTTTGACCTTCAACAGCCCTGCAGGGAGTTCAAGGTGGAGTGATGCATTCTGTGCTCCAGGGAATCTGGTGGGACAGGTCTTTAGATAGTTGGATTTTTTTAGGAACAGATTTTATGATCTCAATCCTTGCATCTCTTCATATCTAGAGAAGCAGTAAATCTCTTCATGGTGATATCAGATCCTCATGATTAACAAGAAGCCTTTTGTAAAATGAAAAGTCATGGTATTGAACTCCCCCTCACCAAAACTTTATATATTGTCTTTCTCGCACTGACACTTTGGAGTAGTCTCTCAGAGATATCTGAGATGCTGCCCCCTGGGCTACAGTCCTCATTTTGCCCCAAATAAAACTTAACTCACACATACAAAAAAGAATATCCTAAAGATGCTACCAGAAAACTGTTAGATTATCAATGTATCTGGTAAACTTGCAGAATACAAAATTAATAAACAGAAACCTGCTGTATTTATATACACTAACAGAAGATCTGAAAGAGAAATTAAGGAAGAAATCATATTTACCATCACATCAAAAATAATAAAATGCCTAGGAGTAAACTTATCTAAGGAGGTAAAGACCTGTATCTGAAAACTATAAGACATTGATGAAAGAAATCAAGATAACAAAAACAGATGGAAAGATATCATGTTCTTGGATCAAAAGAATCAATATTGTTAAAATACTATCTTACCCAAGGTAATCTACAGATTCAATGCAACCCCTAACAAATTGCCAATAGCATTTTTTTTTTTTTGCAAATGTAGTACAAAAAAAACTTAAAATTTGTCTAGAAATACAAAAGACCCCTGAATAGCCAAAGTAATATTGAGAAAGAAGACAGAGCTGGAGGAATGAAGCTCCTTGAGTTCAGACTACACTATAAAGCTAAATTAATCAACAGAAGCAGAAGTTATTAAGAAGAAGTGGCAAGAATACATAGAACTATACAAAACAGATCTTAATGACAGAGATAATCACGATGGTGTGTGATCATTCTTCTAGAGCCAGACATCCTAGAGTGTGAAGTCAAGGGGCCTTAGGAAGCATCGCTATGAACAAAACTAGTGGAGGTGATGGAATTCCAGTTGAGCTATTTCATATCCTAAAAGATGATGCTGTTAAAGTGCTGCATTCAATATGCCAGCAAATTTGGAAAACTCAGCAGTGGTCACAGGACTGGAAAAGCTCAGTTTTCATTACAATCCCAAAGAAGGGCAATGCCAAAGAATGGTCAAAGTACTGCACAATTGCACTCATTTCACATGCTAGTAAAGTAACACTCAAAATTCTCCAAACTAGGCTTCAACAGTATGTGAACTGAGAAGTTCCAGATGTTCAAGCTGGGTTTAGAAAAAGGCAGAGGAACCAGAGATCAAATTACTACCATCCATTAGATCATAGAAAAAGCAAGAGAATTCCAGAAATTCTGCTTCTTGACTTCTGCTTCAATGACTACACTAAAACCTTTGACTGTGTGGATCACAACTGTGGAAAATTTTTTAAGAAATCAGAACACCAGACCTTCTCACCTGCCTCCTGAGAAATCTGTATACAGGTCAAGAAGCAACAGTTAGAACCAGACATGGAACAAGAGACTGGTTCCAAATTGGGAAAGGAGTACATCAAGGCTGCATATTGTCACCCTGCTTATTTAACTTATATGCAGAGTACATCACGTGAAATGCCAGGCTGCATGAAGCAGAAGCTGGAATCAAGATTGCTTGGAGAAATATCAATAACCTCATGCAGATGACACCACCCTTATGGCAGAAAGTGAAGAGGAACTAAAGAGCCTCTTGATGAAAGTAAAAGAGGAGAGTGAAAAAGATGGCTTAAAACTCAACATTCAAAAATGAAGATCATGGCATCTGGTCCCATCACTTCATGGCAAATAGATGGGGAAACAATGGAAACAGTGACAGACTTTATTTTCTTGGGTTCCAAAATCACTGCAGATGGTTACCGCAGCCATGAAATTCAAAGACATTTGTTTCTTGGCAGAAAAGCTACGACAAACCTACACAGCATATTGAAAAGCAGAGACATTACTTTGCCAACAAAGGTCCATATAGTCAAAGCTATGGTTTTTTGAGTAGTAATATATGGATGTGAGAGCTGGGCCATAAAAAGGCTGAGCACTGAAGATTTGATGCTTTTGAACTGTGGTGTTGGAGAAGACTCTTGAGAGTTTCCTGGACTGCAAGGAGATCAAACCAGTGAATCCTAAACCAAGTCAACTGTGAATATTTATTGGAAGAACTTACACTGAAGCTGAAACTCCAATACTTTGGCCACCTAATGCGAAGAACTGACTCATTGGAAAATACCCTGATTCTGGGAAAGACTGAAGGCGGGAGGAGAAGGGGATGACAGACGGGATGCTTGGATGTCATCACTGACTCAATGGAGGTGAGTTTGAGCAAGCTCCAGGAGACGGTGAAGGACAGGGAAGCGTGGCATGCTGCAGCCCACAGGGTCGCAAAGAGTTGAACATGACTGAGTGTCTGAACAGCAACAACAATATAGTCATATATACAGTACGGTACTGGAATACAAACAGACACATGACTCAATGGAATAGGATAAAATAGTCCAGAAATAAACCCATGCCTCTCTGGTGAATTAATTTACAACAAAGGGGGCAAGAGTACACAATGGAGAAAGGATAATCTCTTTAATAAGTGGCTGGGAACCCTGAACAAGTACATGTAAAAAAAATTAAATTAGAATGTTCTCTAATACCATACCCCCAAATAAACTCAAAATAGACTGAAGATCTAAATGTGAGATCAGACAGTTTAAAAGTCTTAGAGGAACACATAGTAAGAACACTCTTTGACACAAATCACAGCAATATCTCCCTGGATCCACTTCTGAGAGAAATGAAAAAACAAACAAACAAACAAATAAATGGGACCTAATTAAACTTAAAAACTTTTGCACAGCAAAGAAAATCATACACAAAATGAAAAGACAACTACAAAATGGGACAACATATTTGCAAAAAATGTTATCTGACAAAATATACAATCGCATTATACAGCTCAATATCAGAAACTAAAAATCCAATAAAAACAGAAAGGAGATCTAAACAGACATTTCTCCAAAGAAGACACACAGATGGCCAAAAAGCACATGAAAAAAATGCTCAGCATCACTAATTATTAGAGATGTGTAAATGAGAACTACAATGAGGTTATCATCTCACACAGGTCAGAAAATGGTAATCATCAAAAAGTCTACAAACAATAAATGCTGGAGAGAGGGTGGAGAAAAGGGAATGTTCCTACATTGTTGGTGGAAATGTAAATTGGTACAGCCATTATGGAAAACAGTCTTAGAAAACAAATTTATGGTTACCAAAGAGAAATGGGGGATAAATTAGGAGGATAGGGTTAACATATAAACATTACTATATATAAAATAGACAATCAACAGGGATTGCTACTCAGTAGTCTGTAATATCCCACATGTGAAAAAGGTGAAAAAGAATAAATATATGTATATGTATAAATCCTTTGCTGTATATTTGAAACTAACACAACTCTGTAAATCAAATCATGAGGTCACGATTTGACCATCTCAATTAGTATAAAAAATAAGCTAAAAAATAAAAATTATAGTCCTTTCTAAAAATTACAGAACTTTGTCAGAATTAAAACAATATAGATGTGCGTAACATGAAATATGAAAATTTCTTTTTAACTGTTTCCTCATGGTACTGTTAAGAGTTTGATGTGCATTCTTTCAGAACTTTTTCTGTATATACACCACACACACAGATTTTTTCTTAAACATAGAACAGTGTCCTATTTTTTTGTGATTTTACTTAAGTTGCTTCCCCTTTTTCTCCAAATAACAGCACAGCTTAGACAGTCTTTTCTCCATTCCAAAAACTATGCATCCAACTTATTCAAGGCCTATTTCATAAAATGGATATATTTATAACATGTAGAATCATTTTCATATTTCTGAATAGGTTGAATCCAATTTTGCTATTACAAATATTGCTGTAAGCAATATTCTTTCTCAAAGAGCTGTTTCTGCCCACTGAAGACCCCCAGAAAGTAATTTGGGTTTATTGCTTGTTGCAATAAGGAGATCATGCATCATGATGAACCATGAGGGATCTCAGTAAGAGGGAATTTGATAACACAGAATTTGGGTTTGGGTTTGGCAATTTTGGGTAAGACTCCAGGAAGCTATCTTTTTTGTTTTGTTTTGCTTTGGTCTCACTCCATCACAGTCGCCAAGTGACCTTCGGCAGTGTTGGTGTTCTGTGAGATTTTTTAATGTCCAGCAGAAGAACACCTCAGTCTAGCTGTGGGTTCCAGGTAAACAATCAGCACCTTTGTAAGGCCAGTTCCTGGACGTCAGGGGCTGCTTTCCCCCATCTCAAAAATCAATCCTACAGAAATATTCATGCAATGTTAAGATCAAGAAGTATGTGTATTTTAAATTTTAAAACTATTTTCAAAAGGCTGTACCAACACATATCCAACCATCAAAGGAGGGATGATGAAAGGAGAGGTGGAAGCTCCAGTGGGAAGTTTCCCCTGAAGAGCAGCTTTGCTAGAGCTGATGCATATAGCCAAGATCTCTCATCTGGTAGTTCTGTGAAGGGAGAGTAACTGGGAAGAAATCCAGAAGTCTTTATTACCTAGAACCTTTATGCCTTTTATCTCTGTCTTCAGATCTTCATCTAGCATGTTACTAAATTGCAAAACGAGAGCAGAACCTTGTGGCTTTTTCATATCTTTTATTTTCTACAACATGGGGAAGAAAATATTGCTATAAAGAATTCTATTTGATGTGGAACCTTGTTTTCTGTCCTTCCCCCCACCACCCCGCCCCAAAGAAGCAGACCTGCTGCTTTTACAACAATCTGGCAGTTGGTAGTTTCTTATCACTTTCAATTTTTAATCGATGATGTCTTGCTTGGTATTTCATAGAGACCAAGCAAGAGGGAAAGGTTGCTTCCGGCACAGAACAATGAATGGAAAGAAGGAGATGAGACCAGTCTTAGAGAACCAGTTAGACAGGTATCACAGGCCATTAAATAGTCCGTATGTGCAAATTTAACTGAATTAATTCCCTACGGCATGCATTTTGTGGTAGAGAAATGTAACATGTTAGCTTGCTCTGTATAAGGATTTTTCTGAATTTGTTCAGCATTAGAGGTTAATTGAAAAGAAAAAAAAAAATTAAATACAATCCTGATGCTATCTGGTCTCTTGAAAAACATCATTGTCTACAGGGGTGGGAAGATCTTAGTTTATTTGAGAGTTATTCTAACCATAGTTTGAACATATTATCAGGTATTATTTTGCTTAATTCTTTGATGTGCCAACAACTTTTCTTTCTCTTTTAAACAAATTAATAGTCCTCATATACTCAGTTATAGCAAAGCAATCACTATACTCAAGGCTTCTGAATGTTTAAAAATTAATTTTTTCCGCTCTTAATTAACACCTCTCTCCTCTTTTCACTTGGTCATTTGTTTAATCTCTCTCCATAATGGTAATAAAGACGTCAAAAATAAGATGGCTTGAGGACCAAACTGGTTTTATTTAAACACATTCTTAAGATAACACTAACCAATTCTCAAGGCCTGCCTTATCCTGACCTCATCTAACTCATTTGTTTTAGAAAACCTGGATCAGAGATGTCTCTTCCTTCGCTCAGTTCAGTTCAGTCGCTCAGTCGTGTCCAACTCTTTGCGACCCCATGAATCGCGCAGCACGCCAGGCCTCACTGTTCATCACCATCTCCCAGAGTTCACTCAGACTCACGTCCATCGAGTCAGTGATGCCATCCAGCCATCTCATCCTAGGTCGACCCCTTCTCCTCCTGTCCCCAATCCCTCCCAGCATCAGAGTCTTTTCCAATGAATCAACTCTTCACATGAGGTGGCCAAAGTACTGAAGTTACAGCTTTAGCATCATTCCTTCCAAAGAAATCCCAGGGTTGATCTCCTTCAGAACGGACTGGTTGGATCTCCTTGCAGTCCAAGGGACTCTCAAGAGTGCTCCAACACCACAGTTCAAAA
Source organism: Nanger dama (assembly GCA_917880005.1). Lineage (NCBI taxonomy): Eukaryota > Metazoa > Chordata > Mammalia > Artiodactyla > Bovidae > Nanger > Nanger dama. The sequence continues at coordinate 18,585,418 of CAKJTW010000008.1, read as the reverse complement.
GCATCAATTCTTCGGCACTCAGCCTTCTTCACAGTCCAACTCTCACATCCATACACAACCACAGGAAAAACCATAGCCTTGACTAGACGGACCTTAGTCGGCAAAGTAATGTCTCTGCTTTGGAATATATTATCTAGGCTGGTCATAACTTTCCTTCCAAGGACTAAGCGTCTTTTAATTTCATGGCTGCAGTCACCATCTGCAGTGATTTTGGAGCCCCCAAAATAAAGTCTGACACTGTTTCCACTGTTTCCCCATCTATTTCCCATGAAGTGATGGGACCGGATGATCTTCGTTTTCTGAATGTTGAGCTTTAAGCTAACTTTTTCACTCTCCTCTTTCACCTTCATCAAGAGGCCCTTTAGCTCCTCTTCACTTTCTGCCATAAGGGTGGCGTCATCTGCATATCCGAGGTTGTTGATATTTCTCCCGGCAATCTTGATTCCAGCTTGTGTTTCTTCCAGCCCAGCGTTTCTCATGATGTACTCTGCATATAAGTTAAATAAGCAGGGTGACAGTATACAGCCTTGATGTATTCCTTTTCCTATTTGGAACCAGTCTGTTGTTCCATGTCCAGTTCTAACTGTTGCTTCCTGACCTGCATACAGATTTCTCAAGAGGCATGTCAGGTGGTCTGGTATTCCCATCTCTTTCAGAATTTTCCACAGTTTATTGTGATCCACACAGTCAAAGGCTTTGGCATAGTCAATCAAGCAGAAATAGATGTTTTTCTGGAACTCTCTTGCTTTTTCCATGATCCAGCCGATGTTGGCAATTCGATCTCTGGTTCCTCTGCCTTTTCTAAAACCAGCTTGAACATCATGGAGTTCACAGTTCATGTATTGCTGAAGCCTGGCTTAAGAGAATTTTGAGCATTACTTTACTAGCATGTGAGATTAGTGCAATTGTGCAGTAGTTTGAGCATTCTTTGGCACTGCCTTTCTTTGGGATTGGAATGAAAACTGACCTTTTACAATCCTGTGGCCACTGCTGAGTTTTCCAAATTTGCTGGCATATTGAGTGCAGCACTTTCACAGCATCATTTTTCAGGATTTGAAACAGCTCCACTGGAATTCCATCACCTCCACTAGCTTTGTTTGTAGTGATGCTTTCTAAGGCCCACTTGACTTCACATTCCAAGATGTCTGGCTCTAGATTAGTGATTTCCTTCGCTCAGTTCCTCATTAAGTAATTAGTTATGTCCACAAACAATTGGCTGAGAACTAAAATTCAGAATTTGTTTAATTAATTAATTAATTATTTTTCCCTGTTCTGGGTCTTTGTTGCTGTGCGGGCTTTTCTTTAGTTGTGGAGAAAGGGGCTACTCTCTAGTTAACGGTGCATAGCCTTCTCATTGCTGTGGCTTCTCTTCTTGCAGAACACTGACTCTAGAGTGCTCAGACTTCAGCAGATGCAGTGTGTGGGCTAAGGAGTTGCAGTTCCTAGCTCGAGAGCACAGGCTCAATAATTGTGGTGTATAGTTATTAGTTGCTCTGTGGCATGTGAAGTCTTCTCCAGCTAGGGACTGAACCCATGTCTCCCACATTGGCAGGCAGATTCTTTACCACTGAGCCACCAGGAAAACCAAAAGTTTAGAATTTTAGGAGGCATAAACAATCAAAAGGTTTTTCTTTTTTTTTTTTTTAACAAACCATATTTTTAACTTTAACTTTTAAAATTATAGTACATAATATAAAATTTACCATTTACGTGTACAATTTGGTGGTATTAATATCCAGGGAATTAATTTTAGAGTTAAATTTAGGCCTCCCTGGTGGCTCCATGGTAAAGAATCTGCCTGCCAGTGCAGGAGACATGGGTTTGATCCCTGAGTCAGGAAGATCCCCTGAGGAGAAGGAAATGGCAACACATTCCTATATTCATGCCTGGAGAATTCCATGGACAGAGAAGCCTGGTAGGCTACAGTCCATGGGGTCCCAAAGAGTCATACAGGACTTAGCAACTAAACAACAATAATTTGATAGTATCTATATTGGCTCTTAGCTCTTTACTGCTTTTTTGATTGGTTGTTTCAAGTTCTAGAATAAGTTAAGATTTATCATCAGTATCATGTTATTATTGTAGAGTAGCTAAATCGTGTCCAATCCTTTGCGACCAGCTGGGCTTCACCACGCCATGCTCCTTTGTGCTTCATTATCTCACTCAAATTCACATCCTTTAAGTCAGGGATGCTATCTAACTGTCTCATCCTCTGCGTCCCTTCTCCTTTAGCCTTCAATCTTTCCCAGCATTAGGATCCTTTCCAGTGATTCGACTCTTTGCCTCAGGTGGTCACAGTATTGGAGCTTCGGCTTCAGCATCAGTCCTTCCAGTGAGTATTCAGGGTTGATTTCCTATAAAACTGACTGGTTTGATTTCCTCGTAGACCAAGGGACTTTCAGTGTTATGAGGGCCTATGGAAAAGAATCTTTTGTCCACAGCCCAAACTCAGAGGAAATTGGCTCAGATGGTAAAGCGTCTGTCTACAATGCGGGAGACCCGGGCTCGACCCCTGGGTCAGGAAGATCCCCTGGAGAAGGAAATGGCAACCCACTCCAGTATTCTTGCTAGAAAATCCCATGGATGGAGGAGCCTGGTGCAGGCTACAGTCCATGGGGTCGCAAAGAGTCGGACACAACTGAGCGACTTCACTTTCACTGTCATTTAAGAGAAGGTGAGCTGGTGGGATTTCCTCTTTTATGAATATGATTGAAAGTAACACCACCCAAATATAACTGTTCTTCCTTAGGGCACCAAGAAGTAGTATTTTTATAATCTCTAATAGGAATGTTATAAATAGGAAATAGACATAATTTCCCCAAACAGAAGATAAGACTTGCAGAATAGTCCATGCCTATATTTCCTCTCTCCCTGGTGGATCACAGCCTTTTTGTGGTGACGGGTCTTGTTGTAATTCAGTGAATTTATGAGCCATGCCATGCCAGTTCACCCAAGATGGACAGGTCATACTGAACAGTTCTGACAAAAGTGTCCACTGCAGGAGGCAATGGCAAATCACTCCAGTATTCTTGCCATAAGAACACTATAAACAATATGAAAAAGCAAAAAATATGACACTGGAAGATGAGCCCCCAGATCAGAAGGTGTCCAATATGTTACTGGGAACAGCAGAGGGCAGTTACTAATAGCTCCAGAAAGAATGAAGCAGATAAACCAAAGCAGAAATAATGCTCAGCTGTGAATATGTCTGGTGGTGAAAGTAAAATCCTATGTTGTAAAGAACAATATTGCATAGGAACCTGGAATGTCAGGTCCATGAATTGGATGTGGTCAAACAGGAGATGGCAAGAGTGAACATCAATGTCTTAGGAATCCTGAAATAAATGGATAGTAATGGGAGAATTTAATTCAGATGACCATTACATCTACTATTGTGCACAAGAATCACTTAGAAGAACTGGAGCATCTCTCACAGTCAACAGAAGAGTTCGAAATGCAATTTCAAAAATTTGGGTGCAATTTCAAAAAGGACAGAATGCTCTCAGTTCATTTACAAGGTAAATTATTCAATATCACAGTAATTCCAGTGTATGCCCCAACCACTAACATTCAAGAAAAAGTAGAACAGTTCTGTGAAGATCTACAAGACCGTCTAGAACTTACACCATAAAAAAATGTCCTTTTCATCATAAGGGATTGGAATGCAAAGTAGGAAGTCAAGAGATACCTGGAGTAACAAGCAAGTTTAGCCTTGGTATGCAAAATAAAGCAGGGCAAAGGCTAACAGTTTTGTCAAGAGAACACACTGGTCATAGAAAATACCCTCTTCCAATAATACAAGAGACAATTCTACACATGGACATCCCCAGATGTGAAATCAGACTGATTATATTCTGTGCAGCCAAAAATGAGAAGCTCTATACAGTCAACAAGACCTGAAACTGATTGTGGCTCATATCATAAGCTCCTTATTGCAAAATTCAGGCTTATATTGAAGAAAGTAGGGAAAACCACTAGGTCATTCAGGTATGACCAACCTAAATCAAATCCCTTATGATTACACAGTGGAGGTGATGAATAGATTTAAAGGATTAGATCTGGTAGATAGAGTGCTTGAAGAACTATGGATAGAGGTTTGTAACACTATGCAAGAGGCTGTGACCAAAACCATCCCAAAGGAAAAGAAATGGAAGAAGGCAAAGTGGTTCTCTGAGGAGGCTTTACAAATAGCTGAGTAAAGAAGCGAAGTGAAAAGTAAGGGAGAAATGGAAAGGTATACCCAACTGAATGCAGAGTTCCAGAGAATAGTAAGGAGAAATAAGAAAGCCTTCTTCAGTGATCAATGCAAAGAAATAGAGGAAAACAATAGAATGGGAAAGACTAGAGATTTCTTTAAGAAAATTAAAGATACCAAGGGAACATTCCATGCAAAGATGGACACAATAAAGAACAGAAATGGTATGGACCTAATAGAAGCAGAAGATATTAAGAAGAGGTAGCAAGAATACACAAAACTATATAAAAAGATCTTAATGACCCAGACAACCATGATGGCATGATCATTCACCTAGAGCCAGATATTCTGGAAAGTCAAGTCAAGTGGGCCTTAAGAATCATTACTATAGACAAAGCTATGGGAGGTAGTGGAATTTCAGCTGAACTATTTCAAGTCCTAAAAGATGATGCTGTTGAAGTGTTGCCCTCAACATGTCAGCCAATTTGGAAAACTCAGCAGTGGCCACAGGACTAGAAAAGGTCAGTTTTCATTCCAGTCTGAAAGAAGGTTGTTCAAACTACCAGACAATTATGCTCATTTCATATGCTAGGAAGGTTATGCTCAAAATCCTTCAAGCTAGGCTTCAGTGGTATGTAAACTGAGAACTTCCAGATGTACAAGCTGGGTTTAGAAAAGGCAGAGGAACCAGAGATCATATCATCAACATTCACTGGATTATAGAGAAAGCAAGGGAATTCCAGAAAAACATCTACTTCTGCTTCACTGACTATGCTATAGCCTTTGACTGTATGGATCATACAAACTGTGGAAAGTTCTTAAAGAGATGGGAATATCAGACCTCTTTACCTGTCTCCTGAGAAACCTGTCAAGAAGTAATGGAACCGGACATAGAACAATGGACTGGTTCAAAATTGGGAAAGGAGTACGACAATGATGTATATTGTCATCCTGTTTATTTAACTTATATTCAGAGTACCTCATGTGAAATGCCAGAGTGGATAAATCACAAGCTGGAATCAAGACTGCTGGGAGAAATATCAACAGCCTCAGATACGCAGATGATACCACTCTAATGGCAAAAACTGAAGGGTAACTTAAGAGCCTCTTGATGCGGGTGAAAGAGGAGAGTGAAAAAGCTGGTTTAAAACTCAACATTCAAAAAACTAAGATCATGGCATCCAGTCCCATCTCTTCATGTTAAGTAGAAGGGAAGAAATTGGAAGCAGTGACAGACTGTATTTTCTTGGGTTCCAAAATCACCGCAGACAGTGACTGCAGCCACATATTTAAAAGACGCTTGCTCCTTGGAAGAAAAGCTATGACAAACCTAGACAGTGTATCAAAAGAAGGGATATCACCTTGTTGGCAAAGGTCTGTACAGTCAAAGCTATGGTTTTCCAGTAGTCATGCACGGATGTAAGAGTTGGACCATAAAGTAGGCTTAGTACCCAGGGACTGATCGTTTGGGGACCTGACTCACTGCCTGAATGACAACAGCTGTTTCCTCCCACTGTCACAGTTTGCGTGAATGGTGTTTGGGAGAAAAGGCCAAGGTGTTGTAGTCTCCTACTCTGTGCTTAGTAAAAGTTTTTCAAATCAAGTCTCAAGACTTTTTCACGATAAATAGTCTCAAAGCCAGATAGTCTGTGTTTCTCGGCATAGTATTTAATCTATTTCCTGTTAAACACACAACCTCTATTCTGTAGTGAAGACAATTTCTCTGTCTCACTCATTTCTTATTTATCTATTTAATTGTTCTTTTTTTTTTCCTCAAAATATATTTTTGGGGGGCTAGAAAAAATAAAACAAGACCGCTGTAGTTATACTAATGAAATGGGGTTGGTGGTTAGAGTGGATGCCTGCGGCTAAAGCAGTGCTTGGCCTGCTAGGCTGGTCTGGAAACACACCCGAGGACTGGTCAGCTTTCCAGGCTCACATCACATCTTTTCTTCGCTCTGCATTTCTACATCATTCTCCAATCTACAGGCTGAAATCCTCAAACAGTAAAGGAAACTGCAAACGAGACAAAAAGACAACCAACGGAGTGGGAGAACTTTCTCTACACACAATGTAACCAACAAGGGATTAGTCTCCAGACTTTACAAACAGCTCCTGAAGCTCAATTAAAAAAAAAAAATCAAACAACTCAATCAACAAATGGGCAGACCTAGACATTTCTCCAAAGAAGACATACAGATGGCTAAGAGGCACATGAAAAGATGTGCAATATCTCTAATTATTAGAAAAATATAAATCAAAACTGCAATGTGCTATCACCTTGCACCAGTCAGAATAGCCATTATCAAATAATTTACAAACAATAAATGCTGTTGGTGGGAGGTAAACTGATACAGTCACTATGGAGAACAGTATGCAGGTTCCTTAAGAAATTAAAAATCGAGTTAGCATAAAATCCAGCAATCCCATTCTTGGTCATATATTCATAGAAACATGTGGTTTCAAAGGATTCATGCACCACAGTGTTCATTGTAGCACTATTTACAATAGCCATGATGGCAGCAACCTAAATATCCATCAATAGGTGAATGAATAAAGAAGATGGCCCTGGGATTGTCCAAGCAAGAACACTGGAGTGGGTTGCCATTTCCTTCTCCAATGCATGAAAATGAAAAGTGAAAGGGAAGTCGCTCAGTCATCTGACTCTTAGAGACCCCATGGACTGCAGCCTACCAGGCTCCTCCATCCATGGGGTTTTCCAGGCAAGAGGACTGGAGTGGGGTGCCATTGCCTTCTCCGGGTACATACATATAACGGAGTATTACTCAGCCATTAAAAAGAATAAAATAATGCCATTTGTAGCAACATGGATGAACCTGGAGGTTAAGAAGAAAGACAAATATAATATTATATCACTTACATGTGGAATCTTAAAAAAAAAAAAGTACAAATGAACTTACAAACAGAAATAGACTCACAGACTTAGAGAAGTAACTTATGGTTACCAAGCAAAGGGTGAGGAGGAGGGATAGTCTGGGAGTTTGGTATTAACATGCATACACTGTTATATTGTGAATTTTACCTTTTATCATTAAAAATATTCATCTTTGTTTCATTTTAAATAAATAAATTTTAAAAATAGATAACCAAAAACCTACTGTATAGCACAGGAACACTACTCAATATTCTGTGATAACCTAAATTGGAAAAGAATTTGAAAAAGAATAGATACATGTATAACTGAATCACTTTGCTGAACACCTGAAACTAACACAACATTATTAATCAAGTATGCTCCAATATAGTTTTTTTAATTTAAAAAAAAGAAAAGAAAAACAAAATGAGGTTAAAGAAAGATGAAGGATAAGAAATAAGTGTGATAAAACATATGTGATAAATGTAGAGTCTAGATAGGGAGTATACATGTGTTATTACAAAATTCTTTCATTGTTCTCCCATATTTGAAATGTCCATAATAAACTGCTAAAAGATTTTTTTTTAAAAAGACAGTGCTCACTCACAACCTTGCTTCACTCATAGCCTAATTTGTGGCACCATTCTATGGCCTATGGGCTGCCAACTAGCTCTGTTTTTAAGTTTAATTTCCTCAAAATGAATTGTTGATTATGTTTGTCATTTCACAGACCTAGGGAATTGAAAAAATTATAGTGCAAAATCACAAACTTAGATGCATGCATTGTGTTCACAATCTCTAAGCACACTGATACGTTCATTTCCGCTTTGGGTGAGACTACAAGGAAGGTAAACTTAGTTGACATTTTTTGCGATTTTAAATTTGTCTTCATGAGGCTTGAAGTACAGGCTAACTTTAGTGTTTCCTTCCTTGATTAGAGGTGCTTCCTGCACACCTAACAGACACTGAAAACTCACCCAATACCAGAGGCTCTCTGCCTCACCTACTTGCTCCAGAATGTCTGTGCGTCTTGGTACTGAAAAGGTTAATAAGCAGCTAATGTTATTTTAACAGGGTTAAAAATTGTTAAAATGTATTCTCAATCCTCAGAGCAAGATATTTTCTTCTTTATATATATTTTTAAAAATCGCAAGGAATTGGCTTTACTAAATAAGAGCAAGAAGGCTTTAAGTGGTGTGGTCTGACAGTAATTTGTATTAGAGTCTAGAAGAGCACATTTGTAATGTCTTGTGGTAGTACATTTATCTCTTGGTGACAGAAGAAATAATTGCTTTAGAGAGCATATCAGTGGCTGTTTAAAAATTTAACTCTTTATTTCCTCACACCTAAGGCTACAAATTTGAGAAGAGAAAAAGATTATGAGAAATAAAACCTAGGTACAACAGTTATAAAATAGTTATAAAATTTTGGTTACCATTAAAATATATACATGTCCATTTCAAGGAATGGTGAAGTCTGGAAAAGTAATGAAAATGCTTTCATTATAGATAGGTATATATTAGTTACTTATGGGTGTTACTATTAGATACTATTACCATTTCTGCCTATTTTGTCTCGGGAACCGGGTTTTCAAGTTAAAGACACCAATCTAACGTAGTTTTTGCTCAAAGATGAACTATGTCTGGTAAGGTTTTAATTAGTCTTTACTGTCCTATGTTCTCCAGTTTAACAGTTTTAATGGTCTCTTGACTACTGGCTCCTTTGTGAAGTCTGTTCATCCTTCTGGTCATTGTTTTCCTCTGAAAATATCTATTGATATTTATGTGTCTCCAGGTGTCCAAGGGCAGGAATGACATCTTAGTTGACACCATCAGAAAGCACACTGTATGGGTACACATCTCAAACTAAGGGGATCACATAATTTATTTTTAAGTGGATCACTTCTGAGAGTGAAGGAGACTAACAATCATGCTGAAAAAGCAAATGTCAATTGTCCCAATCAAACTAGAATGTATGATTACTCTTCCTCAAGACAGCCAGGGAAAAACAAAGGTAGAGGTGAGGTGAACTCACTCAGTCGTGTCCCACTCTTTGCGACCCCGTGGACTGTCACCTACTAGGCTTCTCTGTCCATGGGATTCTCCAGGCAAGAATACTGGAGTGGATTGCCATTTCCTTCTCCAGGGGATCTTCCCGACCCAGGGATCGAACCCGGGTCTCGCGCATTGGAGGCAGACACTTTAACCTCTGAGCCACCAGGGAAGCAACAAAGGTAGAATACTGTTGTAATCAAATTTTTAAAAATGAGTATTCCTGAATTATAGCATGTAAGATTTAACCATTAAAATATGTTTTCAGTTCTATTCAGTCACTCAGTCATGTCTGACTCTGTGACCCCATGGACTGCAGCACACCAGGCCTCCCTGTCCATCACCAACTCCTGGAGTTTACTCAAACTCATGTCCGTTGAGTCCATGATGCCATTGAGCCATCTCATCCTCTGTCATCCCCTTCTCCTCCAGCCTTCAATCTTTCCAGCATCAGGGTTTTTTCCAATGAGTCAGTTCTTCACATCAGGTGGCCAAAGTATGGAGTTTCAGCTTCAGTATCAGTCCTTCCAGTGAATATTCAGGACTGATTTACTTTAGGAATGACTGGCTGGATCTCCTTGCAGTCCAAGGGACTCTAAATAGTCTTCTCCAACACCACAGTTCAAAAGCATCAGTTCTTCAGTGCTCAGCTTTGTTTATAGTCCAACTCTCACATCCATACATAACTATTAGAAAAACCATAGCCTTGACTAGAATGACCTTTGTTGGCAAAGTAATGTCTCTTGCTTTTTAATATGCTGTCTAGGTTGATCATAGCTTTTCTTCCAAGGAGCAAGTGTCTTTTAATTTCTGGACTGAAGTCACCATCTGCAGTGATTTTGGAGCCCTCCCACCCCCCAAATAAAGTCTGTCACTGTTTCCACTGTTTCCCCATCTATTTGCCATGAAGGGATGGGACCAGATGCCATGATTTTAGTTTTCTGAATGTTGAGCTTTAAGCCAACTTTTTTCGCTCTCCTCTTTCACTTTCATCAAGAGGTTCTTTAGTTCTTCACTTTCTGCCATAAGGGTGGTGTCATTTGCATATCTGAGGTTATTGATTTTTCTCCCAGAAATCTTCCAGCTTCTGCTTCATCCAGCCCAGGGTTTCTCATGATGTACTCTGTATATAAGTTAAATAAGCAGGGTGACAATATACAGCCTCGATGTACTCCTTTTCCTATTTGGAACCAGTCTGTTCCATGTCCAGTTCTAACTGTTGCTTCCTGACCCGCATACAGATTTCTCAAGAGGCAGGTCAGGCGGTCTGGTATTCCCATCTCTTTCAGAATTTTCCACAGTTTATTGTGATCCACACAGCCAAAGGCTTTGGCATAGTCAATAAAGCAGAAATAGATGTTTTTCAGGAACTGTCTTGCTTTTTCCATGATCCAGTGGATGTTGGCAATTTGATCTCTGGTTCCTCTGCCTTTTCTAAAACCAGCTTGAACATCTGGAAGTTCATGGTTTACATACTTTTGAAGCCTAGCTTGGAGAATTTTGAGCATTACTTTGCTAGCGTGTGAGATGTGTGCAATTGTGTGGTAGTTTGAGCATTCTTTGGTATTGCCTTTTTTGGGGGTTGGAATGAAAACTGACCTTTTCTAGTCCTGTGGCCACTACTAAGTTTTCCAAATTTGCTGGCATATTGAGCACAGCACTTTCACAGTATCATCTTTTAGGGTTTGACATAGTGCAACTGGAATTCCATCACCTCCAGCTTTGTTCATAGTGACGCTTCCTAAGACCCACTCAATGAAACTATGAGCCATGCGGTGTAGGGACACCCAATACAGATAGGTCACAGAGGAGAGTTCTGACAAAATGTGGTCCACTGGAGAAGGAAATGGCAAACCACTTCAGTATTTTTGCCTTGAGAACTCCATGAACAGTATGAAAATATCTTTTACTTACTTTTATTATAACCTGTGTAAGTGTGTGTGTGCTCAGTCATGTCCAACTCTATGTGACATCATGGACTACAGCCCACCAGACTCTTCTGTCCATAGGATTTTTCAGGCAAGAATACTGGAGTGGGTTGCCATTTCCTACTCCAAGGGATCTTCCTGACCTAGAGATCAAACCTGAGTCTCTTGTGTCTCCTGGATTGGGAAGCGGATTCTTTACCACCACACTACCTGGGAACCTCATTCCAACCTACTGTAACCCAAAGTTAAACATAAAATACTACATTTTATCTCCTCAAAGTGACTTGTGTTTAAAAAGAATGGAGTGTATATATGTATATATACTATATAGATATACATATATTATATATATGTATTTATACACACACATATATGTGTACACACACACACACATATCAGTATGATGACAGTATTCCTTGATCTGCTTGTATTTTTTTCTGAAATCTGTTAAGTTTTGCACAATGCAGGAACATAAAATTTTGAGACAGATTTATTTCCTAAAATGATCAGTTATCAAAGGAGGGGTCAGAATTCCAAACTAAAATTAACCAATATTCACTTTGTGGCTGGCACAGAGTAGGGATTCAATAAATACTGGATAAATAAATAAATAAATGAGTGATGAATTCCAGCTTAGATTTTTTCCCCCTGAAGGACCTGTGGCAAGCCAGTGTTTTCATCTGGTTCATGCTGTTTCTTCAATTTATCGAGGTCACTTTGAATTCTGATCTTCTCTTCTGAAGTGTTAGCAACCCCTTCTAACTTGGTGTCATCTGAAAAATACTACCTGTATGAAATGTGTGACTGAGTTAAGTTAGGAATGTCATGTTGGATGGTTTCTTAAACTAGAACACAGCTGGAAATTATTACACAACCAAAAGCATACTTCATTTCAGCCTTATCAGGCCAGCCTTGTCCACATTTGACTGATTTTCCCTCTTATCATACATAAGCGATCACTCAGCTTCTTCACTAAATAGAAAATAAGATGCACGACAGAGCCTCATGAAAATTAGAGGACAAGAAAGGTAATAGAGAATGGGTGAGGACATGATAAAAAAAAAAAAAACCTGTAAGCATACTTTATAAATTATACTCCTGTGCATACCTGCTGTATTTGCCTCAATAGACAAGTCTTGACATATAATGTATAGAAACAATCTACTATAGATAGTCCCATAGGGCAGACGTAAATTCTCTAACACATTCACATGTCCTCTCAAAAATTTGGTAGAAAAATATCTTTTTGCTGAGAGTATAATTCTCAAGTTCCACAACCAATTCACTATTTTGTTATCAATTAAGCTTTTATTTAAATAAAGAAATAATAATAATCCCTCATTATGTTAAATTCAAAATACTTAATCTAAAATGCACAGAAAAATTTTTTAGTTTTTTTAATAAGTAAGGATGAATAGCAGGAAATAAGTCAATCAGTGACTATATATGCAACACAAAGGAAATAATAGAGATAATTATCTCGATAATTAAAAATAAGATTCTCTTCTGTCTATTTGATAAATGAGGTAAAAGTTGCCTCATTAGAGTTTATGTTTGTGGACTCATGTCACCACAGAAGCTACTAAAAGACACTGCTCAAGAATTAGTGGACTGTATCTACATTTTGATCTTTCCTGTCTTATTCTTAAATTTAAAAAAGACTTTTACATTCTCTTCCTAACTACATTTACACTCTCTTTGAAACTAACATATCAAATAATTAAAATCTTAATGTTGTGCTACATGCCTTTTTTTCCTTTGAGGAAACCATGAAAATGTAGGTAAAAGACCAATATTTCCATGGAATAAGTTTCTAAAAGAATTCCTTTTATTTACATAACAAAGGAAAAAACCATCCTTCTAAAAGACCCCACTTCTAAATATGCTTAAAATTCCAGGAGCGTGATGCGTTTTAATAGCTCAGCACAGCAGTGGCAACACTCCCTTTGATCCGTAAGTGGCAGTATGTGTTTGTATGAGGGGGTGCAGTTGGCAGCGTGAATTCCCAGTGCTGATGATGTCTGTATGTCACAGGCTTCACCTCCAACAATGCTGTATGCAGATTAGTGATAGCTTCATGCCAGGGTAGAACAGCATTCACCGAGTAATTGCTAGCATTTTTCCTGGTCATTCTACACATGGAATGAAAATAATAACCATTTAGGGACCTATTTCTATAAATTAGCAGAAGAAAAGCATTATGTCGTATACATTCTTCACATTATTTTTATCACAATTAGAGATGTTCTTTTTGGTTACATATTTAATATTATATAACATAGAATTTTAATATACTTTCAATATTTAACCTACTCTGCATTTTTAAAACATACTGATTTATGTAGCTTAGTGTATGAGAACTATTTAAAATAAATTCTGTTGCAAATTATTTGAAAGTCTTTAAATGCCATAAATAAAACACATGACTATTAGATGTGTGAGAAATTATTCTGTTACTGTGGTAGTACGTGGAGCACAAATGTTTAAATTAATCTTTGCTTCACCTGTAAGCGTTTGCTGTTGCTGAGCTTTTCCTCTCGATTTCTAAGAGGAACAGGATACGTGGAACTAAGCGCAAATAATGGAAGGGATAACTGTTTCTCATGACAAGAGCTTAAAACTCTTAAGGAGGGAAATTCAGCAACAGATTTTGTATATGAAGTGAGAAAAAGGTACTAAGAGGTGAATTAGAAACCTAGAAAATTTCTCTTATAGCATCTGTAGGCTTCCTCATTTCATTTAAATTTTCTCTCATTTGAGAAATGTAGTGATATGTACTCCTCCTTTTCAGTTTCACATGCAAAAGTGAGGCAACTGCTTCCTCCTGTACACAAAAATGATTTGTAAATGCATTCTGTGAATAAAACACATTAAATGCAATTTGCATATAGTACGTTAACACATGTGAAAAATGGTTCACACAGTACATTAGGAAAGGAACAAACAGAAGTGACTTCAAAATGCCTGCTATATTTATAACAATTTAAGAGATAACACAGCAATGAATTTCAGGTGCACTGGACTTAATTCTATGACAGTGTTTTCTTTGGAAGCCCTTATTTATTATTATTATTTTTTTAAGCACTCCTTTGCCAATTGCAGTGTTAACGCGGCCACGATTTTCAGAGCTGACCAGGAGGTGGAGAGCTCATGCAAATAAGCTCTTCTCTGCTGGCAGCCCACAATGACTGATTCAAAAGAACACTTTAACCCAGAAGGTGAGTCTGAGCTGAATATCACCAGCCAGAAACCACACCAGTGTTCCATGTTACGTGGGAGGTTGCCTTCCAAACACTATGTTACCTTCCAAAATTCACTGACTCTGTTTTCAGTGATTGAAGAGTTCATTTCCTCCATTTTTTAGAAGTGGAAATCTCCATACATTTAAAACCTCCCAATCTTTAAATAAAATTTCTAGGCACTGTTTCTGTTTCCCTCAACTAATATAACAACCATTAACAGGAATATGTATGTACATTTTTATTCCCAGGCTGTCTGAATTATATATGGCTAAGTTTCAGTGTTTAATAATAAACGGAATCTGAAAGAAATGTTGAAAAATATACTATGGGTGTGAGCCTCAAAGTTTTATTAGGTTTCCTAGTGTGAACTGGCATATGATGTAATTTTCAAGAATAGTATAAAGGGGGGTATGTTGAACTGGTGAGATAAGTCCAGCAGTATATTATAACATCGTCATTTTACCTCAGATTCTGGTTTCCTATATACTTCCGCCTTTGGTAATTTACATAAACATGCATAGGCTATGAATTATGCATAAACCTTATTTTAAATGCAGAGCTTTCAACTCTCACAGTGCACTAGTATACACACCCATTTGATTGGCTCTGCCCTGTTTTCATTACTCGCAATTTCTTGGAACACAAAAGAGGTTGAAAAGGCTGACAGGAATGGACAGTATTTTTTCTTGTGTGTGGGGGAAATATTTGTTTCCTTTTCAAGGCAATTGGTGTTGCAAAGTTTTGCTGGTGATTATTGCTTCTAGTTGTTATTTTTTTCCAAGGAAGAATGCATTAAATGTCTGAACCTACAAAACAGCAATCACAATCAGATACTTTATTTTTTTATTTTTAAAGGATGCTGCAGAAACTGTTCTCTCTTTGAATAAATCTGAGCACATGGCTATCATAAAGGAGCAACCATTAGATTTTGGGGGATGTCCCAACTATACTTTAAATAATGGGTAATCCTAAATCACGTATGGAATAGTTAGGAATCCAGAAAATATTAAAATTTTAGTATTATAGTTGTGTTTATTCAAGTAGAATTGAATATTCTGATTAATATACACATATGATGAGTCCTCTGCATTTGAGACATTGTATGATTACTCTATTTTCATATGAACTCCATATGGAATAATCTATCCAATGGTATAAAGAAACAGATTATAGACGGTTCTACTATAATGGTAGTACATTAAAAAATCCAGTGGCATGTAAACAGAATTTTAATAAAATATCTTTATCTCTGTTTACGAATTACCCTGTAGTTTAATATTAATACTTTCAATGTTATTACTTAAATATTGTTTTACATGGTGGGAACTTTCAATTCTGTTTCAACATCTACTTTTCACCGCTGTCTTTCATTCCTCCCTTCATTTTCTTATATACTTTGAGAACTTTGTTCCTTTTTCTTTTCTCTGCTTTTTTCCCACTTCTTTGCATAACTTTTCTTTTACTGCCAATTTAACACATTAGTAGACATTATTCATCAAAATATGCCTGCTATTGTCTTCCCTTTTATTAATTCTTTCTATTAGCTTATTTCTCTTAACATCTAATTAAGCTTTTATGAGAATTTCTTTCTCTTGATAAATTCTCTATTCATGCTACAGGAAAATGGACATTTGGCTTAAATGAAAAAGGAGAAGTCTGTGCTGCTAGATTTACTTGTTGGAGCCCTACCTTTGAGGACCATACAGTTTTTATTTCACTCTGTTGCAGGGAATTATCAAGCCCTCCCTCTGCAGGTTTACATCTGAGACGGACACTTGGAGATTAATGAAGAAGAGGAAGCTTTGAGTTCATTTTGTCGTGATTTTATGTACAGGTTTCATATAGGGAGCATCTATTCCACCAAAAGACAGACTTAAAAATCAAGAAGAGAGATGTGAAGCTGAAAACCTAGGTTCATATTTAGTGACTGGAACTCAAAAGGGCCAGCAGCAAACTCAAAACAGTAAACTTTACCTAAGATAAGAGGAGGCAATTTTCTTTAGCGTTCACTCTGAAAACAAAAACTATACTGGCAGACGTTTCTCGGCTAATTTAGGGAAAAAAAAAAAAAAAAAGAACAGTCTTCCAAAGCAAGAAACAAAATCAAAAATAAACAATGGGACCTAATCAAACTTAAAAGCTTTTGCATAGCAAAGGAAACCATAAGCAAAGTGAAAAGACAACCTATGGAATGGGAGAAAATATTTGCAAACAACACAACTGACAAGACTTAATTTCCAAAATATACAAACAGATCATATAACTTAATACCAAAAAAAAAAAAAATCCAACCCCCAAATGGGCAGAGTATCTAAATAGATATTTCTCCAAAAAAAAAAAAAAATTACAGATAGCCAATAGGCACATTAAAAGATGCTCAGCATTGCTAATTACTAGAGAAATGCAAATCAAAACTACAGTAGTGTACCAAGGCTACCCACTTCAGTATTCTGGCCTGGAGAATTCCAAGAACAATATAGTCCTTGGGGTTGCAAAGAGTCGGATACAACTAAGCAACCTTCACTTTCACTTTTCATACTTGTTACAATGGGTATCATAAAAAGCCTACAAACAACAAATGCTGGAGATGGTGTGGAGAAAAGGGAACCCTCACATACTGTTTGTGGGAATGTAGGTTGGTGCAACTACTATGGAAAACAGTGTAGAGATTCCTTAGAAAACTAGAAATAAAATTACCATATGATCCAGCAAAACCATAATTCAAAAGATACATGCATCCTTATGTTGATGCTAAGATCATGGCATCTGGTCCCATCACTTCATGGCAAATGATGGGGAAACAATGAAAACAGTGGCAGATGTTATTTTGGGGGGCTCCCAAATCACTGCAGATGGTGACTACAGCCAGGAAATTAAAAGGCGCTTACTCCTTGGAAGAAAAGCTATGATCAACCTAGACAGCATATTAAAAAGCAGACATTACTTTGCCAACAAAGGTCCATCTAGTCAAGGCTATGCTTTTTCCAGTAGTCATGTATTGATGTGAGAGTTGGATTATAAAGAAAGCTGAGTGCCAAAGAATTGATGCTTTTGAACTGTGATGTTGGAGAAGACTCTTGAGAGTTGCTTGGACTGCAAGGGGATCCAACCAGTCCATCCTAAAGGAGATTAGTCCCGAGGTTTCATTGGAAGGACTGATGCTGAGGCTGAAACTCCAATACTTTGGCCACCTGATATGAAGAGTTGACTCGTTGGAAAAGAACCTGATGCTGGGAAAGATTGAAGGCAGGAAGAAAAGGGGATGACAGAGGATGAGATGGTTGGATGGCATCACCAACTCAATGGACATGATTTTGAGTTGACTCTGGGAGCTGGTGATGGACAGGGAGGCCTGGCATGCTGCAGTCCATGGGGTCGCAAAGAGCTGGACACGACTGAGCGACTGAAATGAACTGACTGATGTTGATACCAGCACTATTTACAATAGCCAGGCCATGGAAACAATCTAATGCCCCTCAACAGATGACTGGATAAAGAAGATGTGGTACATTTACATGTGACCTGCTTTTACTGGCAATACAGTGGAAAACTGCTGCTGCTGCTGCTGCTGCTGAGTCGCTTCAGTCGTGTCCGACTCTGTGCAGCCCCATAGACGGCAGCCCACCAGGCTCCCCCGTCCCTGGGACTCTCCAGGCAAGAACACTGGAGGGGGTGCCATTTCCTTCTCTAATGCATGAAAGTGAAAAGTGAAAGAAGTCTCTCAGTCGCATCCGACTCTTTGCAACCCCGTGGACTGCAGTCTACCAGGCTCCTCCATCCATGGGATTTTCCAGGCAAGAGTACCTGAGTGGGGTGCCATTGCCTTCTCCGTACAATGGAATGGAATACTACTGGGACATAAAAAGAACAAAATAATGCCATTTGCAACAACACGGATGCAAGTAGAGATTAATACTAAATGAAGTAAGTCAGAAGTAGAAAGATAAATACCGCATGATATCACTTACATGTGGAATGTAAAATATGACACAATTGAACCTATCTATCAAACAGAAGCAGAAGCACGGGCATAGAGAACAGACTGGTGTTTGCAAAGGGGAGAAGGCTGAGGGAGGGACAGAGTGGTAGGTTGGAGTCAGCAGACGTAAGCTTTTACATGTGGAATGGACAGATGACAGAGTCCTGCCATGTAGTACAGAGAACTATGTTCAGTGTCCTGTGATGGGCCAAAAAAGAATATTATAAAAGGAATGTATGTGTCTATTCATGGGCTTCCCTAGTGGTTGGGCTTCCCTGGTGACTCAGACAGTAAAAATCCGCCTGCAATGTGGGAGACCTGGGTTCATTCCCTGGGTTGAGAAAATCCCCTGGAGGAGAGCTTGGCAACCCACTCCAGTATTCTTGCCTGGTGAATCTCCATGGATAGAGGAACCTGGTAGGCTACGATCCATGGGGTCGCAAAGAGTTGGACACAGCTGAGTAACTAAGCACAGCACAGGTATATATATGACTGAATCACTCTGTTGTACAGCAGTAATTGACACAACATTGTAAAATCAACTATACTTCGATAAAAAGAAAAGAAAAAAAAGGAAAAGTTGGAGATGTATAAGCAAAAGCAGTCAACAATGTTACCTTGCTTCAAGAGAGTTATTCAACTTAAGTTTAAAATTAAAACTAAGATCTATCTATCTACTTATCTAACCTCTGGTAATCATATTTGAGAGTAAACAGTACATTTCTATTTAAACAACATCTTTGCCTTTACATACCTGATGTTCTTTTATTTTATTAAATAATGAATATGAATGCTTTCATTTCAAACTATTTAACCAAAAAACACACTAAACTAGCATTCAGTGGTCTAATCATAGCCAAAACTTTTTTGTGAGGTTTGGACTCCCTAAAACTATGTAAGTTTGTGTAAAATGCTCATATCCAATAACTCAGCAAAAAGCCTAGTGAAAAGAAGATTCTGTAAGACGAGGCAGCTTTCCCACACTGGGGCCCATGGTCTTGCTTACAGAGATCAGTTGGCGTGCACCAGAACAGATGTCTCTAACTAAAACACCTGGAAGAGAATCCTTTAACTTGGAGTTTTATGAAAACAACAAAAGAAGTTAAAAGAGAATAGTTTAAATCTATATCATGTAATGAAACTGCCTATAGTCTAAGACACATTAAGCAAAGGCATCAACTTTTAAGTTCAACATAATTAGATTTTGCTATATTATTCTTTCCATTAAAAATCTTAAGCATCCATATCTCACTCTACACAACTCTTTCCTATCCTCATTTTCAAGCTCATCCTATTAAATCTGCGCTTTAGATTCTTAGACACATCATTTCTTGATTCCTGTTTCCTCATTATTTATCCTTCTTTGGGTCTTACTTTTCCCTCCCTGAAACCATATGGCTGAATATCTTCTCCACTGTCTCTTATTAAAATCTCAATTATTGGATGTTCTTAATGTTTATCATACCTGCTTAGCAAAACACAACGTGAACCAGTTCTTCAATTAGTCTTCTATGCTATTACTGGCACAGAAGTACTGCTAAATGTATCAAACAACCATACTTCAGTCCACGTTCAGGTCAGTGCAAATTCATGGTGTCTAAGCTCGTCTGTCCTTAAGTGAAGTTCAATAGTATTTACCTTTCATGAATGTTTCCTTTCATACTTTACTGACAAGTTCTTTCTTGGATTCTTTAAGTTAATCTCTTTCCACCCCTTACATGTTAGTACTCAGCAGGGTTCCGTCAATGCCCCTATTTGTTCTTCTCATATGCTTGTGTTGGAAGTTCCCATCAACTTTTATGATTTTAACTTCTGCAGCTATACTAAAGACTTTAACTTCTATATCATCCACTCTACACCTACCAATGCAAAACTTCAGATTCGTTTTCTCTCAATGAGTAAACAAATTGTTTACTCTCAAAGTAACAATGAGGCAAATCAGATAATGACATAATTCTGTCAAGATCCCCAAGTTCCCATCTTTACCAAAATTAAATCCAGAATCACTATCTGCCTCTGAGAATTTGCATTCCCTTTTTCCTTCTGCTTTGAAGCAACCTTATATATACCTCACTCCTTGTGTTTTACAGTGTCCATCCAACACTTTTCAGTGAGCATTTTCTTGACCACTCTATTCAAACTATATACCATTTCCCCAGCCTCCACACACACATACTGCTCAGATTTCTTGACTTGTCTTTTTCCCTAGCATCTATTACCATCAATGCATTTTACTTTTTATTTTATTATTTATCTTCTCTCCCATCTTCCCTCTCCCAGTAGCATATAAACTCCTGAGAGCAGAATATTTTATTTTGTTGGCATAGCTCCAGAGTCTATTATAGTGCCTGGGGGATGACAGATGGCTTACAAAATATTTGAAGGAATGGAAAGATCAAGGCTTTGGAACTGCAGAGAGTTCACGGATGATATTTCAGAAGGCTGTGCCCATAGGAAGGGACATTTAACTTTCTTAAACCTCAGAGATACTTTTAAGAAGGTGTCTGGATAAAGGGAAGCTTACTTGTGCGTCTCTTCTTTAGCAATTGCTGGTATGATAAGAGGAATAAAAAGGAAAACATGGGATCCACATTACATGGAAGACTATGCACTGAGGAACATTTGTGGGGCTCCTTGGTGGTCCAGTGGTTAAGAATCTGCCTTGCAAGGCAAGGGACACAGGTTCAGTCCCTGGTCCAGGAAGATGCCGTGGGGCAACTGAGCCTGTCTGCCACAACGAATGCACCTATGCTCTGGGCCTGTGAGCTGCAACTGGAGAAGCCCACGTGCCCGAGAGTCTGCGCTCCCCAATGAGAAGCCACCACGGGAAGCCACAACTAGAGAGCGGCCCTCACCTGGTCAACTAGAGAAAGCCCACGCACAGCAACCAGGACCCACCACAGCCGGAAATAAGATCAGTGAATTAAAAAAAGAAACATGTATAATAAGGAGGGGAAATAAAGGCTTTAGCTAGTTCATTGGCTAAACTTGACTTCTTATCTCTGTTTTGGTTCAGAACCACTCTGTGATGCCAGCCATGTGATATCTCGCTCTCTTCTTTCTCTCTTCCAGCTCTCATTCACTTTATCAGTCTGCTCTCTTTTCTTTTCCTCCAGTAATATTCTTAGACAAATATATTTGTCTTCCATAAAAATGACTGTTTCTGCATATCATCCAATCTTTGCAGGAGACTGATTCAATTACACTAATGATCTACTGGTGTAATCAATTCAAAGATAGCCAAGAAAACATTCTGCCATTTCTGTATCCCCAGTGCTACTTGAAATAAACCCATCAGTCAAATAAAAGAATTAAGTAAATGAAGACCTTCAAATCTAGTTTATTTTAGTACATTCCCTAATTATCAAGTGATTTTTACTAATCTGGGAAGTTGGCTGGAATCTCTTTCAACTCAAAAACAAAGCATGGAAATTGATAGTTCATGTAGCCTCATAGCCACAAATATTTTTTTCCTGTGCTATGAATGTGTAATTCTTTCTTGAAATTTGCTGAGGTATTTGGCTCACTAAAATCTTGTGGAAATGAATGCTGTAGATTTATTAGGCGCTCCATAGAAATGTATTTCCTTTGTGTTTTAAATTAGTTGCATTTTAATGTCATTGAACATGCCCTTGTTCTTGTTTCCATTTGTGGTCTTGTATCCAGTGGGAATTTATAGGGCTCAGATTTATTTAAATTATGCTGATGTATTTGATCTTTCAACATACAGTGCATGGTAAAAATGGGTGTCTGTCCATATCCATAAATGAAATATGAGGAAAAAGGCATGCTGATAAATTCTCCACTAAATCAGTTTTAATTAGATATCAAAAAGAGATAAAGCCAAGCAAAGTTTCCACTCTAAGTGTTACAGAGATCTAAGATCAGAAAAACAAAATAGATGTTCAAACGCATATTATAAAACATTTTCTTGACTTTTATAGATGACAAAGCAAGAAAATACTTCTAATTCAGCCAATTCACTTGTTGAGCAGACACCTCCTCTTCATTAATTCTTCCAATTTCACTTTATAAATAGCTTAGGAAAACCTCTCTACCCACCAAAGAGGTAATTAGGCTTGTAAAATTATCATCATGCTTGCCTACAATAGACCCTAAGAGCTAGAGATTAGTCCCCAAGGGCCATCCTGTCCCTTCATTCAGTGTCCCTAAGCCAGGGCCCATGTTCTCGCCACCCACCTCCACCCCTAACCTAGTCTCATGTGCACGGCTGTGAATTATACTGACACTCTCTGGGTGATAAACTCTACAGTGGCTAAATTCAGTTCTGGAGTTGTGGGCAAACTAGCTGGTCTTCAAGTCAGTAATGGCTGCCCCCGTCCCCCACCAAGGGAAGCTGAGGAGAAATGTTAGATTTTGTATTCAGATACTTTTGGTGTGCATTTTTGAGATTTAAAAAATATATTTTTTGGATGGTTTACATTCAACTCATGATCTATTTCAGTACCAACGGCATTTAGAAGGGCATCTAATTATTACTAATTATTACAGAAAAAAATTATTACTGACCCACATTTTGTATCACTATGTTTCTGCTTTTGGAATGTGGGCAAATAATGATACATTTTTGAAGGACTGTAAATCAGTTCTTAGGTTTATTGCCCTGGGGATCACTTGCTAATTTAAAGTTCAAGAGAAAACATTCATGACAGGAAATAATCTTTTCTAAAGTAAATAATAACCTTTTGATTTGTATTTCTTTTTGCACATATCAATTATTTTCATATGAGCTTACTTAAAGTGAGATATAGTCTTAAAAGTTCATGGATCCATGAGTGTATGCACAAAAATACATTTCCTTGTCACAAAGGTATACAGTGTCTCTTTTTACTTACTCTATCTCTGTCCACCCTTCATCTGTTTTCTTCCAAAACATCTGCCAAAGAAGAAAGTAGTTCCATTAGAACAGTTCAGGCATGGGAAAGACATGTCAAGTATGTGGAGGAATAAATGTCATATGTCCCTCCCATTTCATTTGTCCCCCATGTTCACCCTTTCCCCCCATCTCACCTTTCCTTATACTTCAACTTTTGGTGAGGGATTTAGAACATGACAGAAACAAGGAGAATTAGATGTAATTGACATTGCTAAAATTATGTTGGTGGGTTTTCTCTTTGTCTCTTTTCAAATTATAAAAACAGACTAAAATTTGAGGGTTAACAAATACATTAAATGTTCTATTTTACTAAAAAGAAAGTAGTAGTAGATGCAGTGTAGCATGACTGAATGCATTTTAACATTAATTAAATACATGGTATTCAAAACGCTGGTGGCTCAGTGGCTAAGTCGTGTCCAACTCTTTGTGACCCCATTGACTATAGCCCGCCAGGCTCCTCTGTCCGTGCGATTTCCTAGGCAAGAACACTGGAGTGGGTTGCCATCTCCTTCTCCAGGGGATCTTCCTGACCCAGAGACTGAACCCACTTCTCCTGCATTGGCAGGAGCAATCTGGGAAGCTCTATTCAAAATGCTACCAAACTGCTAAAAGAAACAACTGCAACAAAAATAGGACATCTACATCCCTTATAGATGTAGGTAGATAGTTCATTTCCCCAACTTCACTATTTCCTATGCTGAAGAAGTCTGATACTCTGACTGAACCTTCAGAGTTTCTTGTAACTGATTGATTTAACACACTCTTAAGCTTCCACCCCTGGTGGCTCAGAGGTTAAAGCGTCTGCCTCTGATGTGGGAGATCTGGGTTCGATCCCTGGGTCGGGAAGATCCCCTGGAGAAGGAAATGGTAATCCACTCCAGTATTCTTGCCTAGAGAATCCCAGGGACAGAGAAGCCTGGTAGGCTACAGTCCACGGGGTAACAAAGAGTTGGACACGACTGAGCGACTTCACTTCACTTTAAGCTTCCACACCTAGATTTAAGTTTCCCTCATATCTCCACTTGGACTTCCGTGGTGGCTCAGACAGTAAAGGCTCTGCCTACAAAGTGGGAGACCCGGGTTCAGTCCCTGGGTCAGAAAGATCTCCTGGAGAAGGAAATAGCAACCCACTCCAGTATTCTTGCCTGGAAACTCCCATGGATGAAGGAACTTGGCAGACTATAGTCCATGGGTCGCAAAGAATCAGACACGACTGAGTGACTTCACTTTCACAACTCCACAGTTCTTTAAAACTTTCACCAACAGTTCTGAGGCTCTGAAATTTCCTCCTGTCCTTCTAATGCCCTAATTTGTCATTCAGTATGATAACCATACTCACCTCCTAAGCCACCATGACAACTGCTCCTTTCCTCTATATTCAATATGAAAGCACTCTCAGTACAAAGCAGATTCCAAATTCTGGAGTTACAGATCTGTGTAAGTTTTCTTCCAGAATGCTAGATCCATGCTTCAAATTCTATTTGGAAATAAGTCCCTACCACGTTATTCTGTGCTACTGATTCTATCTCCTTCTGTCCCTTCTGGGGTTACTTTCCACCAGTCACTCTTCTCTCTCAACTCACCTTTCATCTTTTGTCCAGTGATTCCTTTTTTCTATTGCTATCAACAGTTAGCAGACAAGAATTGATGCTTTTGAACTGCGGCGTTGGAGAAGACTCTTGAGAGTCCCTTGGACTGCAAGGAGATCCAACCAGTCCATTCTGAAGGAGATCAACCCTGGGATTTCTTTGGAAGGAATGATGCTGAAGCTGAAACTCC
Source organism: Nanger dama (assembly GCA_917880005.1). Lineage (NCBI taxonomy): Eukaryota > Metazoa > Chordata > Mammalia > Artiodactyla > Bovidae > Nanger > Nanger dama. Next base: position 18,560,472 of record CAKJTW010000008.1, on the reverse strand, counting down.
AGTCCTTTGGCCACCTGATGCGAAGAGTTGACTCACTGGAAAAGACTCTGATGCTGGGAGGGATTGGGGGCAGGAGGAGAAGGGGATGACCGAGGATGAGATGGCTGGATGGCATCACTGACTCGATGGACTTGAGTCTGAGTGAACACCGGGAGTTGGTGATGGACAGGGAGGCCTGGCGTGCTGCGATTCATGGGGTCGGAGAGTCGGACACGACTGAGCGACTGAACTGAACTGATACTGTCCATAAAACATTATGCCAAAAGGTCCTTGATATTTGTTCCTATCCAAAACCAAATGGCATTGACCGACTATGCTCATGAACATTTTGGATAGGATCAAATTTCAAGGATCATTTGGCATGAGCCAAAATGTCTTATCAAAAAAATGTTTTATGGACATTTTGGACAGGACCAATTTCATGGAAGGCTACAAACATACTGAACACTTTTATCCTGAAAACATTCCCTTTAAGTCTATTCTCACAAACTAATCTATATTATAATCACTTCTTTCTTTTCTTGTATATTAGTTAAAGGTATCAGCATTTTTGGTGCCCCCCACTTTTTGCTGTTTTTTAACCTGAGGACTATTCTCTTGGTTTGGTCCTTTTAGATGTGAAAATAACATCTCAGTTATTTCATTTCTCATCCATTTCCAACTTGAGACTATCAAACATTTCTTCTTGGGAAATGCTTCTCTATTGACTTTAATAAGAATAGCTAACACTCTTTTCATACATGCATGGAGTACTTTATATATCCTTAGACACTGGTCTAAGGATTTTACACATATTCACTTGAATAATGTTTCATTAACCACCCTTATTTCACAGATGAAGAAACTGAGACAACGAGGTTAATTACCATCACGAGATCACACAGTTGTGGGATTTAGACTCAGGTTCTAGAGATTATTCTACAACTATGCTGTCCTCATTGTTAATTTCTGCACTGTTTTCCATTTACTACTCTTGTACTATCCTTTGTAACTATTTGAAAGGCTATCTATCAGTCTATATATCACAATTGCACAGTTTTCATAAATGCGATCTTGAAAGAATCGCAGATAATACAAAATCATATAGAATGAAAAATAAGTCTTCTATTATCTCCCTACCCCAAATCTAATGCCACAACCATGAAGAAACAGTTTGTTGTGTATTTTCTAGACTGCTTTCCATGCATTTACTTACAGGGATGGGTATACACATTTACTTAAGTTAAAAAAAAAATTTCCAAAAGGGGATCATAGTATACATTTTCCCATGAGTTAGCTTTCTTCACTTAATAAAGTGCTTAGGAATTAGGTAGCTTGAGTTTATTTCAGTACATACAAATCTGTATCATTCCATTTAATGACAGCATGATATTCCATAAGATAAAAATGCCAAGTTAACTGACTTTTAAGTTGTTTTCTATTTTTGTTACTATAAATAAAGATCTAATAAATATTCTTATACAAATATCTTTGTGAACATGTGAACAAATCTTTCTGTAAAATAAATTTCTCTAGATTGAATTGTCAGATCAAAAGGGTATATCACTTGTAATATTGATAAGTACTGACAAATTTTTTCCAAAGGCTGCACTAATTCAAATTCCATCAACAGTGTGCCAGAAATCTTATTTTTTTCAGTTTTTCTATCACTTCAGGTTATCAGCAATAAAATTTGCCCATCCAATAGAAAATTGTTTTATTTTCTTATTTCAGTTTGTAATTCCTTGACTGCAAATGAGCTTAAGCATATTCCTTATGCTTCCTGTCTTTCCATATTTTTAGTTCCATTTAAATAATTATTTCTTGTCATTTCCTTATTAATTTATGTGAGGCAAATATTATTAATTCTTCTAAATTAGTAAATTTTTTATTGATTATAATATAAATATATTTATATTACAACTATTTTATCCTATTTTCTTTTTACATAGAGTTAATATTCCCACTAACTACTTGAATTCAAATTTTAATTTGTCATTTTATGCTTTTATCCCCAATAAAGACATTAAATTGAATTTTTCTTTCAATTCTATCTTATCTACATTTCACAGATATGGTAAGTAGCCCCTTCTCATTGCCATTGACTTCTGAATGTTATGTATTTTCAGTTTTAATTTCCTCTTTCATCTAAAAGCTAAATAAAAGGATGCTTATTTTTTTAAGATATATAAAATAATATGCACAAAACATATATATAGGCCTGTGTGTTTTACATATGTGTTGACACGTTTGTTTATTTATAGCTTATTTATGATTTTGTTATAACCCTTCAGGGGTATTCTAAAATTGGTTTTGTATTACTTAAGTTAAATGTGAATTTGATGCTTCGTTTCCGTAACAATAAGATTCTGAATATGTGTCCCTTCATCATCTATTACTAATCAAAGTCAGCATTCTGTTACACATACCAATTGAAAGGGGCTTGGCAAAGAAGGGGGCAACAGTGGGCACTGGGGTTTCTAGTTATCTGATCTCAGAGTAGATCATTTAAAAATACCTTCTTTTCTTTATCTCAGAAAATTATTTTCAGTAATAACCATAAAATGAAATAAATATATTTCATGCATATTTATGTATATTTTTCACACCTATAACATTTGCATTTATGAAATGTTATACTTCTTCATTTGCTCACTGTTCCTGTTTTAAACATTTTGCTGCTGCTCAGTCACTCAGTTGTGTTTGACTCTTTGTGACCCCAGGGGCTGTGGCCCACCAGCCTCCTCTATCCAAGGAATTTTCCAGGCAATAATACTGGAGTGGCCATTCCCTACTCCAGAGAATCTTCCTGAACCAGGAATCAAACATTGCTTCTCCTGCATTCATAGGCAGATACTTTACCGCTAGGCCACCTGGGAAGCCCTCTTAAATATTTTAAGCACAAATAAAAATTCCACGTGGTCACAGAATGATAGAATTGAGATAACTCAAGTTCTGTTTGTCTTTATAGTCATTACACTATCATTGTTCATTTTGAGTCTACTCTTTGAAGGCAGCAATATGTGATATCTTAGGGGATGAAGACACCAACAGTGCTGGAAGCAAGTCAAAGATCTGTAACCTTAGGAAATTACTCTCCAAACAAATGCATATAGCTAAATCCACACCTATATGGGAGGCAACTATAACTGAGGCTCTTTGAATTAACATCTAAGGAAAACACTGTCTTTCTTTAGAGGATAAGTAATACGATTGTTCTTATTTGACATTTACATATAAAAACTCAGCCATAATTGCAATAGACATTAATATTAAAACAAAAGCAAGATTATTTTAGGTGGAAGCAAGCTTTATCACTAATATTGTTTAGAATTGCCTCAGCATGGTGATAATAAAAAGCAAATCCACTTTGAGTAGGTTTTATTGTTCTCTGGGACAGGAAGATTCCCTGGAGAAGGGAATGGCTACCCACTCTAGTATTCTTGCCGGGAGAATTCCAAGGACAGCCTGGTGGGCTATAGTCCATGGGGCCGTAAAGAGTTGGACACAGCTGGAAACTTTCACTTTTCACAGCCACTATACCCCTGATTTCCTACACCTTTGAGCTCTATTCATTCCCCAAACAGCTTGCTATGCTACTGAAGGAAAGAGGAAAAACACACAAATAATAAAATAACAATAAAGGACTGAAGATTGATGTAGGTTTCTCAGTACAGGTTCCTACTTTGAAATAAGGCAAAAGGAGCAAAAACCTGTGCTGTATTGTTTGTAACATTTCAGCACATTTCAGAAAAATTTTGACAATATAACTATTACAATAAATATAATAAGTCATATCTACCTAGACCTTTAGTTTAAATAACTAGTTAACTGTAAATATCAATGTGTAACTCAGTAAAAATTATATTAAAAAGGAAATATACTATCTTATATTCCTTACAGAAATGAAACTTTCTCTGAGATTCTATTACTAGGAGGATTATTTTTTTTAAATAGACTGTCTATTTCTAATATTTCCCATTGGTGAGGCAATAGTATAGAGACTCAAGAAAGCCTGTGCCTTGGTGTCTTAAAATGAGGACTAGTAAAATTCACTGAGGTTTATTCTTTGCCCTCAAGACAACTAAAAGTTTTTTTTTTTTTTTTAAGAAATAAGAGGATAAAACCTGTATGCTGCACCCAAATGTAAAAATAAGATTTCACTATTTTTAGTGACTGTGGAGATTTCGGAGGGGTAGGAATGAGGATGGTTGGGCTAGTCAGAGGTGAATGCTCCTTTGGCTTTGATGACTCCGTGATCTCCACCTTCCACATTCTGTAATACTTACTTATTCTGTTCTTCATCGTCACCCTGGGTGGCTGAAGTCCACAGTATGAGTTTCTCATGTAACAACTACATGATGACTGTAGAATCTTTATACTTTCCTTCCTCATTATTTCCAATTCTGCCATTGCATCATCCAAAGGCTGCTTGTCAGTCTGCAGTCTCCAGTAGGGGAACTGAGTGCTTTATACAGTAGAATATGAGAAATTATGAGGCTTAAGCTGAAGAGGTTGCATTGAAGAACTCTTCTGCCACTGCACTATCACTAACAACTTTATAAGCCCTGGTAAGTTCTATGAAATCACCATCCTGTCTTCCTGTAGCAAATTTAACTGGATGCCTATTGTAGATTCTTCCCTTTGTACATTAGAGACTTATCTCTCAGTATCAGCTTGCTGAAAAAGATATTTGCCTGCTTGTCCAGAAAGTTATAAATGATTTTAGATTAATTTTATTTAGTCTTAAGTAAGTTGCATTTTCCAAAATTCTTTCCAGATTGTTTTCTCATTTTTCGATTTTTTTTCCCTTTCTGTTCAGTGCATCTACAGATGACTCTCATTTTCCAATCATATATTTATATGCATCTGAAAAAAAGCATCTCAGTGCCAACACTATCTTGATTCTTGCTCTTTTCTTCTTCATTCCATGATACCTCTGTATCATTATGACTGTTGTGCCTACTTCTCCTTTTACATTAGATATTTCTAATTGTCCACCATAGCCACAACTCTGTGATAGAATCTGTGGCTTAATACCTGATTGATTTTTATAAATTATCTGTCATTAAAAGTATATTTAACAGTAATACTCAAAATATTTATTTTATCAAATCTAAGATACTACTGATTAACCAAAGCATTATTTCATGTTCTAAGAAAGAAAACTCATTTTCAATAAAAATGACATTCCATCGATATTTAGACCTACAACATGGAGAAGGCAATGGCACCCCACTCCAGTACTCTTGCCTGGAAAATCCCAGGGACGGTGGAGCCTGGTGGGCTGCCGTCTATGAAGCTGCACAGAGTCGGACACGACTGAAGCGACTTAGCAGCAGCAGCAGACCTACAATATGAATGGCCTTTAGGATACAATGCTAAGTGAAATAATTCAGGCACAGAAACACAAATGCAATATGGCTTCATTCATTTATGCAATATTTTTAAAAGCCAAGGAAGTAAAGAAGGAACATAAAAGAAGAAACCAACAGAAACAAACACACAGTTTGAGAGAAGGGAGTAGCAGTTACTGGAAAGGAAGGGAGGCAAAGGAACAAAATGGGCAAGAGAATTCAACCTTATGCGGACGACTGGAAACTAAACTTTTGGCAATGAGCAAGCTGTAGGGCACACAGAGTTAAAAATATTAATATACTATTGTACACATGAAACTTACATAATGTTATAAACCACTGTTATAAACCGTAATAAAAAGAAACTCTTTGACCTGATAAAAAGGTATATATTTGACATGCTTGGCCCTTTTGTTATTCAAATATTCTGAATGATTCCAGTTTTTCTTTTAAAAATAGAAAGTTTCGTCAATATGTGCAAGCTGCTGTTTGTAGCCTTATAACAAAAAAATGTGTTTTCCTGCCATGTACCAGCCTACTTCTCAACCTACCTCTTCAGCAAGTACCATATTGAGTCTTTTTAATTGGTCTATATTTCTAGGTGTTTTTTTAATTTATAAATTTTAGGTATTATTCATTTTCTATTATGGTGAGGATTTAGTTTCTACATGATTTACATACTACCTCCTATCTGAAGGGGGCATCCCTGGTGGCTCAGAGGTTAAAGCGTCTGCCTTCAATGCGGGAGACCTGGATTCGATTCCTGATCCCCTGGAGAAGGAAATGGCAACGCACTCCAGTATTCTTACCTGGAGAATCCCAAAGACAGAGAAACCTGGTGGGCTACAGTCTGGGGGTTCTCAGAGTCGGATACGACTGAGCGACTTCACTTCCTATCTGAACACATGTCATAATTTTTATTAGTGACAGTCAATGTTTCCATCATTATGAGTATGCAAATATCACTTATTGCTATATCAATTTGTTAATTATGATTATGTTTCTTTTCTAGCAGAACATTTCTTCTTGTGGGAAGGGGCAGTAATAATTACTTCATCTCACCTTTGCTTTGTTTCTTATTTCTAGCTATCATTTTCTTTTATTTCAATTGGAGGATAATTGTCTAGCTATCATTTTCTGGCCACGTTTCCCCACAGATGTTTCAAACAGCTATTAGAATTTTTTTCAAAAGCATACATATAAAAAATAAAACAGTTGTTCAATTTAACTTTTTTCTATATACCTCCTTCTTTTATCCCTCTATCGCTTTGACTTGGTTTCTTTTAGGGTTGGTACAGTACTACCATCTGAACACCTCCTTTCACTATCCTTGTGAGTAGGAATCTCTGTTTCCTCTTGGTTTGAGTCTTCATTTTTCTTCAGAATATACTGGAGTAACTTAAAAGGGATGCTGCTTCTGCTGCTAAGTCGCTTCAGTTGTGTAAAGGTTAATTTTTAGAAGAACTGTATTATGAAAATGTTCACATTATCCTACTTTCTTGGTAGCTTACCTAGATACAGAATTTTAGATGAAAATGTATTCACCCTCAGAATTTGGAAGGTAATCCCTCACTGTTAGGACATTCAATACTGCTCTGTAAGTCTGAAGGCTGATGCCATTTTGATGTCTGTCATTTGTTCATTTGTTCGTAACCAGTATTTTAAAATTTAAGAGAAAGTGACTTAAAGGGGATTGTTTTTTATCCTTTTGTTGGATCCTTGGTGGGCTCATTTGAATTACAGTAAGGCTTTTAGTTCCAGGAGGTTGTCTTCTATTAATTCTTTGAATCCTTCTTTACCTTCCTTTCCCCTAATCTCTCTGGAACTCTTAATATTTAGATATTTCTGGGTTAACTACACTTTATTTCTTATACTTATTTTTGCATTCTGGTTCTATTCTATCCATAACTAAGCAATTTTGCTAATTTAATTTCCTAATACCTTTGTTGATATTTTTCACAATTATCAAAGTTTTTATTGTTTTAGAGTCCCTTTTCATTCTTGATTATGCTTTCTTCAGAGAAATCTAGTATTGCTTTATGGATGCAACAGCATCTCATTACTATCTGGGCAACATAACATATATTCAATACTTCCTTATGTAGAGGTAGTCTAGTATAACCGTCCCCCTCCCCTTCTTTAGCTCTGCTTCATTAAGTTCTAATTTTTAAAAAAATCACAAAAGTAACCATTTTAAAGTATACAATTCAGCAGCTTTGAATATGTCCACAGAATTGTGCAACCAACACCACTTTCAAACTTAAGAACATTTTATCATCTAAAAGGGAACTTCACATTCATCAGCAAAAATCCTGCCTCCAGCCCTTGAAAACCATTAATCTACTTTCTGCATGTATGAAATTGCTTATTCTGGATATTTTAGTTGATGAACTCATACAGTATGTGACCTTGTGACAAATTTCTTTCACTCATTAATAGCATAACATTTTCGAGATTCATCTTCATTGTAGTATGCATCAGTACTTCATTCATTTTTATGCCTTAATAATATTCCATTGTCTGAATACATGACATTTCGTTATCCTTTCAGCAGCTGATGGACATCTGAATTGCTTCCACTCTTTGACTGTTGCTGTAAGCATACACGTACATGTTTTTGAGTGGACGTATATTATTAGCAAGTCTCTAGGGTCTATACCTCAAAGAAGGCAATGGCACCCCACTCCAGTACTCTTGCCTGGGAAATCCCATGGATGGAGGAGCCTGGTATGCTCCTCCTGGTAGGCTACAGTAGTAGGCTACAGTCTATGGAGTCGGACACGACTGATGCGACTTAGCAGCAGCAGCAGCAGCAGCAGCAGGATATATACCTAAGAGTAGAACTACTGGGTCATATGATAACTCTAAGTTTAACATGTTTAGAAACTGAAAAAAATGTTTTCCAAAGTGGCTGAACCATTTTATATTCACATCAGTAATGTACACCAGTTTTACACTAGGTTGTTTCTATTTTAATGATATAGGTTTTAAGAATTCCTTATATGTTAGGGATGACTATTGTTTAGTCCCTCAGTCATGTCTGACTCTTTTGTAACTCCATGGACTGTAGCCCTCCAGGCTCCTCTGTCCATGGGATTTCCCAGGAAAGAATACTGCAGTGGGTTGCCATGTCCTTCTCCAGGGGATCATACCAACGTCTCCTGCACTGGCAGGCAGATTCTTCACCACTGAGCCACCAGGGAGGTCCATATGTTCTGGGTACTAGAACCAAATACATGGCTTTCCATATTTTCTCTTATTGGGTGGTTTGTATTTTCACTCCTCCAAGGGATCTAACTAACCCTGGGATAAAACCTGTGTCTCTTATGTCTCCTGCGTTGGCAGGCAGATTCTTTAACACTAGAACCACCTGAGAAGCCCTCAGTTCAGTTCAGTTCAGTTACTCAGTCGTGTCTGACTCTTTGCGACCCCATGAATCGCAGCACACCAGGTCTCCCTGTCCATCACCAACTCCTGGAGTTCACTCAGACTCCTGCCCATCCAGTCAGTGATGCGATCCAGCCATCTCATTCTCTGTCGTCCCCTTCTCCTCCTGCCCTCAATTCGTCCCAGCATCATGGTCTTTTACAACGAGTCAACTATTCACATAAGTTGGACAAAGTAACGGAGTTTCAGCGTTAGCATCATTCCTTCCAAAGAAATCCTAGGGTTGATCTCCTTCAGAATGGACTGGTTGGATCTCCTTGCAGTCCAAGGGACTCTCAAGAGACTTCTCCAACACCACAGTTCAAAAGCATCAATTCTTCAGTGGTTAGCTTTCTTCAGTCGAACTCTCACATCCACACATGACCACTGGGAAAACCACAGCCTTGACTAGATGGACCTTTGCTGGTAAAGTAATGGCTCTGCTTTTGAATATGCTATCTAGGTTGGTCATAACTTTTCTTCCAAGGATTAAGCGTCTTTTAATTTCATGGCTGCAGTCACCATCTGCAGTGATTTTGGAGCCCAAAAAATAAAGTCTGACACTGTTTCCACTGTTTCCCCATCTATTTCCCATGAAGTGATGGGACCAGATGCCATGATCTTTGTTTTCTGAATGTTGAGCTTTAAGCCAACTTTTTCACTCTCCTCTTTCACTTTCATCAAGAGGCTTTTTAGTTCCTCTTCACTTTCTGCCATAAGGGTGCTGTCATCTGCATATCCGAGGTTATTGATATTTCTCCGGGCAGTCTTGATTACAGCTTGTGCTTCTTCCAGCCTAGCATTTCTCATGATGTACTCTGCATAGAAGTTAAATAAGCAGGGTGACAATATACAGCTTTGACATACTCCTTTTCCTACTTGGAACCAGTCTGTTGTTCCATGTCTAGTTCTAACTGTTGCTTCCTGACCTGCATACAGATTTCTCAAGAGGCAGGTCAGGTGGTCTGGTATTCCCATCTCTTTCAGAATTTTCCAGTTTATTGTGATCCACACAGTCCAAGGCTTCAGGCGTAGTCAATAAAGCAGAAATAGATGTTTTTCTGGAACTCTCTTGCTTTTTCCATGATCCAGTGGATGTTGGCAATTTGATCTCTGGTTCCTCTGCCTTTTCTAAAAACAGCTTGAACATCAGGGAGTTCACGGTTCACGTATTGCTGAAGCCTGGCTTGGAGAATGTTGAGCATTACTTTATTAGCATGTGAGATGAGTACAATTGTGCGGTAGTTTGAGCATTCTTTTGCATTGCCTTTCTTTGGAATTGGAATGAAAACTGACCTTTTCCAGTCCTGTGGCCACGGCTGAGTTTTCCAAATTTGCTGGCATATTGAGTTCAGCACTTTCACAGCATCATCTTTCAGGATTTGAAATCGCTCAACTGGAATTTTATCACCTCCACTAGCTTTGTTCGTAGTGATGCTTTCTAAGGCCCACTTAACTTCACATTCCAGGATGTCTGGCTCTAGGTGAGTGATCACACCATTGTGATTATCTGGGTCGTGAAGATCTTTTTTGTACAGTTCTGTGTAATCTTGCCACCTCTTAATATCTTCTGCTTCTGTTAGGTCCATACAATTTCTGTCCTTTATCGAGCCCATCTTTGCATGGAATGTTCCCATAGGTCAGGTAAGGTAAGGTAAAGTCGCTCAGTTGTGTCTGACTCTTTGTGACCCCATGGGCTGTAGCCTACCAGGCTCCTCTGTCCATGGGATTTTCCAGGCAATAGTACTGGAGTGGATTGCCATTTCCTTCTCCAGGGGATCTTCCCGACCCAGGGATCGAACCCGGGTCTCCCACATTGTAGACAGACGCTTAGCCACCTGAGCCACCAGGGAAGTCCGAAATGTTCCCTTGGTATCTCTCATTTTCTTGAAGAGATCTCTAGTCTTTCCCATTCTGTTGCTTTCCTCTATTTCTTTGCATTGATCGCTGAGGGAGGCTTTCTTATCTCTTCTTGCTATTCTTTGGAACTCTGCGTTCAGATGTTTATATCTTTCCTTTTCTCCTTGGCTTTTCAGTTCTCTTGTTTTCACAGCTATATGTAAGGCCTCCCCAGACAGCCATTTTGCTTTTTGCATTTCTTTTCCATGGGGATGGTCTTGATCCCTGTCTCTTGTACAATGTCACAAACCTCCGTCCATAGTTCATCAGGCACTCTATCTATCAGATCTAGGCTCTACCAGGGAAGTCCTAGTAGTTTCCATTTGCTTTTTACATTTAAACCTCTAATCCAAATGGTAATTATTTTATGTGGCTGTTGAGTTCCCCTATAAACTCAGTTAATAAAGTTCAATAAACCATCTCTAACACTGTTTACTGAACTACAAATCTTTTCAAAGCTGATTTGTAGGACTTCCCTGATGGTCCAGTGGTTAAGAATCCACCTGCCTATCTTTCTCTAGCTATTCTTGCTTATTTATTTTTCCACTTGAAGACACTGTAGAATGAATTTATCTTAATAAAACATCTCATCTTTATTTTTATTAGGATTGTAATATGTTTATCTTAGTAACAGCTGATAACACTGTGCTATTGATTCTTCATATTCAAGATTATGTAATATTACTCTGTCTGCATGTTTATTTTCTTAACTGAAGCAATTTTAAATTTTCTTTATACAGCTCTTGCTCATTTCACATCATGGTTCCAAACTATATGATATGGCTCTTTGTATAAATGGAAGCTAATATGCAGTAAAAGCAGTTCTAAGAGAAAAATTCATAGTGGTAAATACCTACATCAAGAAACAAGAATGATTTCAAATAACCTAACTTTATACCTCAATGAACTAGAAAAGGAGCAAATGAAGCCAAAGTTAGCAGAAAAAAGGAAATAACAAAGATTGGAGCAGAAGTAAATAAAATAGGGACTAAAAAGACAACAGAAAAGATCAATGAAACTAACAGCCTGTTCTTTGAAAAGATAAAGAAAACTGAAAACCCTTTAGCTAGATTCACCAAGAAAAAAGAGGAGTAAAATAAATAAAATCAGAAATGATAGAAAACCCATTAAAACTGATACCATTGAAATACAAAGGATCAGAAGAGATTAGTATGAACAAGTATATGCCAACAAACTGGGTAACATAAAACATATGGATAAATTCCAAGAAACATAAACCTCCCAAGACTGAATTGTGAAGGGCCAGAAAATTTGAACAGATTAATTTCTAGTAAGGAGGTTGACTCAGCAATCAGAAACCTCCCAACAAATAAAAATCCAGGACCAGGTGGCTTCACTAATGAATTCTACCAAATACTCAAAGAATTAAGTTTCAGTTCAGTTCAGCTCAGTCATGTCTGACTCTTTGCGACCCCATGAATCACAGCACGCCAGGCCTCTCTGTTCATCACCATCTCTTGGAGTTCACTCAGACTCACGTCCATCGAGTCCGTGATGCCATCCAGCCATTTCATCCTCGGTCGTCCCCTTCTTCTCCTGCCCCCAATCCCTCCCAGCATCAGAGTCTTTTCCAATGAGTCAACTCTTCGCATGAGGTGGCCAAAGTACTGGAGTTTCAGCTTTAACATCATTCCTTCCAAAGAAACCCCAGGGCTGATCTCCTTCAGAATGGACTGTTTGGATCTCCTTGCAGTCCAAGGGACTCTCAAGAGACTTCTCCAACGCCACAGTTCAAAAGCATCAATTCTTCGGCACTCAGCCTTCTTCACAGTCCAACTCTCATATCCATACATGACCACAGGAAAAACCACAGCCTTGACTAGACAGACCTTAGTCGGCAAAGTAATGTCTCTGCTTTTGAATATACTATCTAGGTTGGTCATAACTTTTCTTCCAAGGAGAATAAGCATCTTCTAATTTCATGGCTGCAGTCACCATCTGCAGTGATTTTGGAGCCCCCAAAATAAAGTCTGACACTGTTTCCACTGTTTCCCCATCTATTTCCCATGAAGTGATGGGACTGGATGCCATGATCATCATTTTCTGAATGTTGAGCTTTAAGCCAACATTTTCACTCTCCTCTTTCACTTTCATCAAGAGGCTTTTTAACTCCTCTTCCAGAAAATAGAAGAAGGAACACTTCTAGACTCATTTTACAAAGCCAACTTTACCCTGATGCCAAAACCAGACAAGAATGTCACAAGGAAACCACAATTTTAAATATTATAGGCTAACAGTCCTGATGCACACAGATGTAAAAATCCTCAACAAATATTAGCAAACCAAATTCAGCAGTACATCATAAGTTGAACTTATTCTAGTTCCAGAGATGCAAGAGAGGTTTGACATCTGTAAATCAATCAGTGTGATATAACACATTAACAAAACAAATGATGAAAATCATGATCATTTCAATAGATGCAGAAAAGGCGCTTGACAAAATTCAAAATCCGTTTAGGGTAAAAACTCTCAATAGAGTGAGTACATAGGGAACATACCTCAACATAATAAAGGCCACATATGACAAGCCCACAGCATGTATTACACTCAGTAGTGAATAGTTGAAAGCTTCTTGTCTAAGATCAGGAATAAGACAAGGATACTCACTCTTGCCACTTTTATTCAACCTAGATTTGGAAGATTTAGCCAGGGCAATTAGGTAAGAAAAACAAAAGGCATCCAAATTGGAAAAGAAGAAGTAAACTGTCATTGTTTGCAAATGACATATTAGATGCAGAAAACTCTAAAGACTTCATCAAAAAATTGTTAAAATAAATGAATTTTTAGAATATAAAATCAACATACAGAAATCTGTTACTAGGAAAGATTGAAGGCAGGAGGAGAAGGGGACGACAGAGGATGAGATGGTTGAATGGCATCACTGACTCAATGGTCATGAGTTTGAATAAACTGTGGGAGTTGGTGATGGACAGGGAGGCCTGGAGTGCTGCAGTCCATGGAGTCACAAAGAGTTGGACACGACTGAGCAACTGAACTGAACTGAAACATATCTATACACTAATAACAATCAATTAGAAAGGAAAGTCAAGAAAACAATCCCATTTATAGTTGCATCAAAGAGAAAAAATGTAGGGATAAATTTAAAAGAAGCAGGAATTGAAAAGTTTACACTAAAAACTAAGATAACAATGAAAGAAGTTGAAGAAGATACAAAAAGTGGAATGATATTCCATGCTTATGGATTGGGTGAATTATTACTATTAAAATGTCCATACTCTAAGCAATATACATATTGAAAACAATCCATCAAAATTCCAACACCATTTTTCATAGAAATACAACAAATATACTAAAATTTGTATGAAACCACAAAACCCACAAATAAAACAATCGAGAAAAAAAATAAAGGTGGAGGCATCATGTCCCTTATTTCAAACTATATTGCAAAGCTATAGTAATAAAAGCAGTATGGTATTGGCATAAACACAGACACAAAGATCAATGGAACAGAACAGAGAACTCACAAATAAACCAATGCTTGCTTGGTTAATCAATTTATGACAGAGGAGCAAAGAATATACAATGGAAAAAGGATAATCTCTTCAACATATGGCAGTGGGAAAACCAGACAGTTGTATGCAAAATAATAAAAATGAAATACTGTCTTATACCATATACAAAATTAAATCCAAATGGATTACAGACTCACATGTAAACTATAAAACTCCTAAAAGAAAAACATAGGTGATAAGCAGCTTGATGCTGGTGTTGATGATTAATTTTGGGGTTTGACACCAAAAGCAAAGGTAATTAAAGCAAAACAAACAGGTGAGACTATATAAAAATAAAAATCTTTGAACAGCAAAGGAAATAATCAACAAAATGAAAAGGCAACCAACAGAATGGGACAAAATATTTTCAAATCATATGCCTGATGGTGGTGGTGGTTTAGTCACTAAGTCATGTCTGACTCTTGTGACCCCATGAACTATAGCCTACCAAGCTACTCTGTCCATGAGATTTCCTAAGCAAGAATACTGGAGTATGTTGCCATTTCCTTCTCCAGGGGATCTTCCTGACCGAGGGATTGAACCCATTTCTTCTTCACTGCAGGCAGATTCTTTACCACTGAGCCACCAGGGAAGCCTCTATATCTGATAGGGGATTATTATCCAAAAATGTATAAAAACTTATATAACTCAATAGCAAATTAACAACTGAGTTAAAAATGGGCAGAGGACTTGAACAGACATTTTTCCAAAGAAAATGGTCATAGGTATATAGAAAGATGAAAGGATGCTCAATATCACCCATCATCAGGGAACCTCAAATCAAAACTATAATAACATATCCATCTCACACCCATTTGAATGGTTATTTTCCAAGGACAAGAACCAACAGTGTTGAGAAAGATATGAAAACAATAGAAAACGTGTGTACTGCTTTTGGGAATATAAACTGGTGCAGCCACTATGGAAAACAGGATTCTCAAAAAGTTAAAAACAGAATTTACCAAACAAACTAGAAATTTCACTCCTGGGTATTTTGAAGAAAACAAACAAAGAAAAAAACTAACTTAAAAATATATATTTGCATGCTCCATATTTATTGCAGCATTATTCTCAATAGCCAAGTTAATGAAACAACCTAAGTGTCCATCAAGAGGCAAACGGATAAAAGAGAAGTTGTTTGTGTGTGTGTGTGTGTGTATATATATATACACAACAAATATTATTCAGTCATAAAACAGAATGAAATCTTGTCACTGTGACTACATGGATGAACCCTGAGGGACTCAGTCTAAGTGAAATAAGTCAGACAGAAAGAAATACATTATGATCTTACTTATAGGTAAGACCAAAAACCAGAGAACAACAATAACAAATCGAGCTCATAGATTCAAAGAACTGACTGGTGGCAAGTCCGGCAACAGAACAGAGGCAAGACGTGAGGTGGGAGAAATGGTTGAAGAGGGTCAAAAGATACAAACTTCCAGTTATGAAATAAATCATGGGATGTAATGCACAGCATGATGATTATAGTTAATAATACTGTTTTGCATATTTGAAATTTGCTAAGAGATAAACCTTAACAGTTCTCATCACAAGAAAAAAATTCTATAACTATATATGCTGATGGCTGTTAACTAGAATTACTGTGGTTATCATTTTGAAATATATACAAATATAGAATCATTATGCTGTGTGCTTGAAACTAACATAATGTTGATTTCAGTTATACCTAAAAAACCTTCTGTATGATGATTATAGTTAACGATAATGTACTGTATACTTGAAAGTTGCAAAAGAGAAGATCATAAATGTTCTCACAATAAAAGCTAAAAAGAATTAATTATCTATCCATCTCCCTGAAACTTTTTGTAATAGTACAAGTAGTTCTGTATTTCCCAAGATACAATTATATTATCTACAAACAATGACACTATCATTTCTGATTATTGTACTGATAACATTTCCCCTTTTATAAATACATCAACTAGTTAGAAATACATGTTGTTATCTTCGCGTCTGGCTTCCCTGGTGGCTCAGTCGGTATCGAATCTGTCTGCAAGGTGGGAGACCCAGGTTTGATCCCTGGGTCAAGAAGATCCCCTGGAAAAGGAAATGGCAGTCCACTCCAGTATTCTTGTCTGGAAAATCCCATGGACAGAGGAGCTTGGTGAGATACAGTCCGTGGGGTCATGGGAGTCAGACATGACCTAGTGACTAAACCACCTCCTAGTGTTATACCGTGCTTTGATTCAGACTTTTATAGGCACGCTTTAGAATTTTTCATCAAGAATGACATGCTCAGACATTTAATTAGCTTCCCCTTCCAACTCTGCCTGCAAGGTCAGGTGATCTTCTCACTGGAGTTGCCCATGGGTGTTCCTCAGAAGCACTGGCCTTAACTATCTTTCTTTGACTTATTTATCAGGAACAAGGCTTACTGGCCCCCTTGGATTCTCCTTTTCTGAGAGAAAAAGATGCCTTTTCCATTTGAAGATGCAACTAGTCACACGCCTGGGGAGTGCTTCTTCCTCACCCTCCTCCCCTTCTTTCCCACAGTGCAGGAGCACACAGGGAATTTCTGGATCTTCCTGCCACTATCCCATGTAGTAGGGGTCAGACATCCGGAGCAACTGCTGAAAGGGGCCAATCTTGAAACCTGGGAGTGTGGGACGGGAGCAGTCTATGTGTCCAGTGTTGATTGCTGGGAAGGAGGAGATGGGAGGCCCCTGCAGGTCCAGCGCCCTCCACCCCATTTCTGACAGGGGTCTCGAGGCATGGCTTCCCCTTGCAGCCTCTTTAGAGAAGTCTGTGTTTTAGCGCATCTACCACATGACTTATTAGTTTCCTTGTCTTGTGAGGCTGTGCTGCAATGTTTCATTTTATATGGCTTCTCATACTTCCTTGCTGCACTTCTCTTTTCTCATCCTTAAGGACTTCCCAGATAACAGATTATTGCTTCACTCTATGTCTCAGTCTTTGCTTTCTCAGTAACCAGGGATAAAATGCTTGAATGAATGACTATTTCCTCCTAAATCACACTTAAAGGTGTAAAGGTTTGCCTATTATTGTCTCACATTCTCTCTCTTACCCAGGGAGACAAGATTTAGTAATTTCAGAAATCAAAATATTTTTCTTTTTAACAGGTCAGTAAGTAGCCAAACAGTCTCTTCTATCAGCGAGGGTTCTATCAAAGAGGCCAAAGTACTGGGAAAAATACTGAATAAAGGATCATTATAGGGATTGATTTTAAGAAATTGCAAGGACTGGTAAAAATAGTCTTTGTGTGGCTGTTTCTTCTGTCTGGTCCCGATCCTGAGGACACATGGCTGGATACTGGGAGGAAATGAGGGACAGAAGTGAAGGGGAGCGGCAACAATTAGAAACCAGAAGGAACAAGCAGAATGAAACCTGTGTCCATCACCAGCAGAACTGTGGCTGGCCTCTCTTCATCTCAAAGTCTCCAATCCCATTTCCACGGAAACAGCTGGAGAAGCTATTGTTTTGCTGAGGAGCCACACAGCTTACCCAGAACTCAAGAATGATTTGGCTGCAGCTGGAGGAGCTTTGAGCTCTGCTGCTGTCCACACTGGCAAAGTGAGGCATTAGACCAGTGAAAACTTGTGTGGGTTCCAAACAAGGCCTGAAGTATGGTGACGTTCAGACAGTAAAACATGGCTGTCCCTTGCCTTCTGCCGTCTAGATCTCATACAGATGCCTGTTGGGACCACTCTAACTGGGAATATTCCAGGAATTGAATGCTGATGAATGCAGTTTAACTTAGCCAAGTTTATACCTTCCTATGTTGCACATAACAGGATGAAGCACCCATCTCAGGTATAAGTGAAACATGCTAACCCTCTCCCCACAAAGGATACAATGTTCCACTATCTTTGGTTAATATTTATTCTTTAGCTGAACTCACTTTGATATTCTCTAACTTTATATGGAGGTGAGAAGTGGCTTGTTTTCTGCAGTACCAGTAAACAAAGGCTGTCATAGTCTGTGACTGCAGCCATTGCCAGGGGTGAGTGGGGGAGCCCTGAGGGAACTCAGGAAGGAAAAGAATATCTGCCATCTAGCAGCCTTCAGACTGCAGCCACTCCCCAGGGGGAGCCCTGAGGGAGCTCAGGATGTGACAGCTCAGGATACTGGCCCCAGATAGCTGAGGTGCATATCAGAGGAATAATTTCAGTGAGCCCAAACCCTTGCGTCTTCCCAAACACAGAAAAGCGCTAAATTTCTTAACTTGGGCTATCTAGTTTTCTATTTAATTAACAGTAAGTTTTTATGTTTCGACTATCTGCCCTCTTCTGCAAAAACTCCTATATATCCTAGTTTCCCTCTCTCCTCCTTGGAGCAGTTCTATCAGGGGTACTTGAGATGCTGTCTTATGGGCTTGATGTTCTAAAAATTCCTGCTAAATAAAACATAACTCTCAACATTTAGGTTGTGCATTTTTTTTTTTCAGTTGACAGAGGTATAAACTTAACTACTATTAACATATGACAGATGACAGGAGGGCAGCCTGCTTGGTCAGAAATGAGGCCGTGAAAATGTCTATGATGGTGGATGAGGCAAATGTATTGTCACAGTGTCTGTTTCAGTAAGAATCGAGCACTGCTCCTTTCACAATGGAAGCAATCCGATTTAATCAACCTGTTAGCAAGTAGCTGGCTTTTTTTTTTTCCCAAAATGGAACCATATCAGGACTTCAGGGTTGGTCTGTGCTTTTGGAAGCTTAACACTCAGCAGTTGGCTGTAGCCAGACGAATCTTAGGAGAAACCACATTGCTTTATCCATGTATCATCTCTACCTGTTGCTATGGCCACTTTCTTCATGAGTCCACTGAGCAATTAAGTGGTTGGAAATAGATGCTGACTGAACCAGCCCATTCTAAAGGAGATCAGTCCTGGGTGTTCATTGGAAGGAATGACGCTAAAGCTGAAACTCCAATACTCTGGCCACCTCATGCGAAAAGTTGACTCATTAGAAAAGACCCTGATGCTGGGATGGGTTGGGGGCAGGAGGAGAAGGGGACGACAGAGGGTAAGATGGCTGGATGGCATCACCGACTCGATGGACATGAATTTGAGTGAACTCCAGGAGTTGGTGATGGACAGGGAGGCCTGCCGTGCTGCAATTCATGGGGTTGCAAAGAGTTGGACACGACTGAGTGACTGAACTGAACTGAACTGATATTCTCAGACTGGGTAATCTTCCATCTGATTGTTAAAATCTTCCTCTAATGAGGTCATAGTTTGGTGAGCACTCACAAGAGATACAAATATCTTCACTCTATGTGCTTATACAGAGAGATTTTTCCAAAAGTTTTTATCCTATCTCTATTTATTTACACTGCTAGTTACAGCTCATGTATTGACATAGACCTCCATATCTGGCTATCCCCTTTTCTAGGCAAAATGAACCCCTAGGTACACAGCTTGAAGTGGGTCTCCCGAAAGGACCTCCCTTCATCCTTATAATGCTGCAGCTGTGCACTCTAGGGGATGCCTGCATATTATGCAGAACCACATGCAACGATGAGCTTTTTGTTCTACTATTTGAACATCTTTTTATATGTTTATTAGCAATTTCGTTTTTCTCTTCTTTCACTGGCCATGCATATTCACTGTCCACTTTTCAACTGGCAATCTCCAAATAGTGATCAACATGTTCATCTTGATCTTCCTTTTTCTTGCTAGGAATTTTTTAATGTTGATAATGTTGGTCAGAGTGTTTATAAATGAAAGCTTAGTATAAATTTCCTTTGCATTTAAGTAAGTTTTCTTCTTCAATGTCATTAATTTGCAGGGGTTGGGGGTGGTTAGGCAGGTAGAAGAGGGTAAGTTGCTTGTTCTATACTGATAGGCATGATTTCCTGAGAATGTGTCTGCAGTAGGCAGGTGTCTTCAACTGCACAAATAAATGAGACTTTACTCCAGATGTGAGTAACTTTAGAATATTCGACATCTGAGTGGATCTGATTTTTTCCTTTTTTCTTCAGTGTGTCATTAGAGGTCTTAGCTTTTTTTTTTTTTTTTAATTATTGCTGTTGCTGATATCAGTTGTGAGTCTCTCCCCATAAAAATACCCAGTCTTGATAGACTATCTCTTGGGTTTTATCTTCTGCCTAGACTCCACCATTGCTGCCAGTTGTGATCATAACATATTCATATGGAAGGCAGAAAGGGGAACGGGGCTCTACTGACTCAGCTGGGCTGGAATGAGCTCTTCAATGACTGCTCCTGCTCTGTGAACTGGCTGACTTTGAGTAGGGAGTTTTCTGTCACTCTCATTGGAAGGACTCACATCTTGATTCTGGACAAATATCCCATATGTGAAGCTTGATGCAGTTTATAGGGATCAACAGAGTTTTATTCAAATAAAGATAGCATTAAAGCAAACTCCAGAGAAAAAATTATCTTGACGAATTATATTTCTATATGGCTAGAGAGGACATAAATATTTTATATAAACATAAACCAGGTTTGCCACTTACTTTTGGTATACTTTTGGGCAAATTATGTAACTTTTATGTGCCTCAGGTCTGCTTTTTATAATGTTCCCAATGCTGTGAAATTTAATTAGTTGACATATGTAAAAAGTAATTAGAATCATGACTAGCAGAAGTATGCTCTAAATTATCTTCTATTATTCTTCATATCTCACCATTTTAGGCTAAACAAATATCTTTTGCATTTGTCACTGTTTATACAGATGCAACACTGACATTTTTAAAAATGCCATTTTAAAATTTTGAAACAATCTCAAACTTATACAAAAGTTTCAAATGCAATAAAAAAATAACAGTGCCCCTGAATCATTTGAGAATTATTATTTACCACCTTGGGACTCCAAATACTTTAGTGTACGTTTTCTGCAAACAAATACATTCTCCAGTATAACCACAACATTACCATCAGTATTAAGACATTAACACTGATACTTATTATAATATAAAGCTCAGACTCCAATTAAGTTTCATGTGTTGCATTTAGCTATCTTGCCTTCTTCTGTCTAGACCACTTTCTTAGTCTTTCCTTGGCTTTTGTGACCTTAACACTTTAGGAGATTATAGAAGCTTTATCTGGCGGAATGTCACTCAGTTTGGTTTTGTCTGTCATTCCCTCATGATTTGATTCAGTTTATACATCTCTGGCAAAGTATCACAAAAGTGATGCTGTGTTCTCATCATTGCTTCCTATTAGGTGGTGCACAAAGTTCAATTTATCTTGGTATTCTAATGTTTCCTTTCATCCCTTAAGATGATGTTTAGAGTAGCATTAGATGTTTAGAGTAACTTGTTTAGAGTAACATTTTCAAGTTACTCTCTTAAACTCTGTAATTAATAAGTACTTGGGGGAACAATTTGTGAAGCTGGATACTTTACAAAAGCTTTCAATTTATTCATTCATCAGAATGGACTGTGGTTTCCTATTTTATTCAATAAGCTACAATCTATTAGTGTCATATTTATTTGGTGCTATATTGTCCAAAATTTGGCACTGGGAGCTCCTTGAAGCTTACTCCTGTTCTCTTTTGACATGGCCCCTCTATTCCTTGAACACTTCTTTCTTTCCCAGCACAATAGAATGTTTCAGACACATCTATATTTTCTTGTCCCAGCCCTGGAAACAGACATTTCTTTAGGAGCCCAGCTTCTTCCCGTAAGTGAATAATGGTGTTCAAAACCAAGATCTGATGCTACCTTTGCTCACTGCTTTGTTTTTATTTTCAAACTACTTTCAGGCCTTCTTAGGGGAGAGAGCTAAGGATATGTATAAATAATACCACATAAAAATACGTATATATTTATTCCTATCTTTATTTTTATATTTGAAATCCAGTAGTTCACTGATATGATTCCAGATCAACAGCACAGAGTTCAGTACAATTTTGTCCCTTTTGTATTTGTGATTCCTTTTTCCTGACAGTAAGAAGTGTGGTTATTTGCATTCACTTCATCACTCCCTTGTATGTACCCGGTGTCCCGTGCACAGGCCCACCTCATCCTACTGGCTCTGACATCCTGCTTGGATGCCCTCCTTACTCAACTCCGATTTCAATCCCCTGAGCAGCTCTGCACTACTGTATAGGAACTCTCCTCACTCCACCTGGGCCCTGAAACTCACTCTGGACCAATTTCCCACCCCACTCAGACTCCCTCCTTGTCTCATCTGGACTTTGATTCTCCACCCTGGGCCTTCACCTCTCACTCTCACCACATATAGACCACCTAATAGCTCTAGTACCAAATTGTCCTGCAAGGGAAAAGGTAAGAGACGGGGAGGTTCTGAGAGGGCTTTGGCCAGAAGAAACAGATGTGGGGAGCCGTAGTAACAGTGATTGTGGATGAAGTCACTCGCTTCTTACAGCTTGTGGTCGCACACCTGCTCCTGTGTGGTCACTGGCCGCAATGTTCAGGGCCTGTACCTAGTTGGAAACATCCATGAACCAGCTAAGTCTGGACTCTAGTTTTATTTCTCTTTTTCCTGATAGCCAGAGATTTCTGATGTTTTCATTTATTAACTTTATCATGCACTTGAATTTTCTACTTATTATGTGTCCAGCCTACCTATGAGTTGGTAATAAGAAAATTTTTATTTGTATAAGTTTAGCCCACCATGTTGCCAGACTTCCTCTGAACACAACTTTTAAACATTTTTTTTTTTCTGTCAGATTTATGTGATCACTTTCTAAAATACATTCAAAGGACAGAAATAGAAGATGAAAGATGTCTCTATTTAGTGTTTATCAAAAATGTTTCTAGCAGTTACTATATTTAGGACAGTTATCATAAAAGTAATTTAGCTTAAAGTGTTCTCTCTTAAATGGAATGACCCAGTGTACTGTATTAATGGTACACTTCTCATTATAGTTTACAAATCTGTATTGAATAATATTGTGAAATATTAGAATAGCAGGAGGGTGCCCACCTCCATGTCCAGGCTCTTATACAGGCAAAGCAGTCATAGGCAAGAGGAACCAGAGAGCAGAGAGAAGTATGGCATTGTTGTTATTTGTATTTCAACATCTGTGGTATAAATTTAAGGAAGAAAAACAGACAGTTACTCTCTGTGATAGGTGCTTACACGTCTCCTGACAGAACGGGGATAAGTCACTATATGACTGAATTTCTGACAGCGTATTGAGTCAGGAATGCAGTCCATTCTCTGCCTGAGCAAGGCCAACACTAGGTAAGTCATGTGGTGGTCAAGTCAGACCTTGCAGATCCTCCAGGCTCCATTCCCATGAATGTTGTATACTGTCTGTGTCAAGGTCTGCAAAGGTCCTTCCTGATGCTGTGTCATGAGGACTCATTAATGAGGACTCATTAGTTCCTCTTCTGATGGTCCAAGACCATTTAAGGATCAGTCTTCAGATGCTTTTCAGATCAGAGGAGTGGAGGCCAGCTCCCAGGGACGCTCGTTTAGGTTGAATACCACACAAGGAGCCATGCCTGAGGCTGCACTGGATACCTGGCACATGGCTCCACGAGTTAGAAAGTATTTGCACTTGTCTTATGACTTTTGTTGTCTCCACAATAAGCTATTTGTATATTATGTAAGTTTCTAAATTTGTGCATCTACACATACAGACTATTTGTAAGTCTGACAATCTTACAGTAGATGGCAGTAGAGTGTATTATTCTAACAAATTCAGCATATTAGGATAATTTTATGACAAAAGAAAATAAAGTATCTTTTTCTAATAGGATTGATATTTCTATTTTTTTCTGGAGGAGCATACTCAGTAACTGAAATAACTTTCTGATATAAAAACACTTTGGTAAAGAGCTTCTGCTCCTTTTCCCACTGATATTCAGATTGGTATCTTAAAATAAAACAAACATAGAAGAAACGCTTTTAGCATAAACGTAGTGGCTAATTTGACATTTTGTATTTCAGTTTATATTATCTGCCATTTGTTGACTGTTAAGTCCCCATTTAAAATTCTTAAGTACCTCCATTATGGTATGAATTACTATGTAATCTATATACATTTATCATTAGTAATCCAAAAAGTAGGTATCAGGTAGATATAAATTAAGGATTGCAAAATACTTAGATAATTACAGAAATTGTTTATCTTTAATATGGGAGTTCCATCAGTATAGAAATTAACTTGGTTAAAACATAGCAGCTTAATTAGGTCCCATTTGTTTATTTTTGTTTTTATTTCCATTACTCTAGGAGATGGATCTAAGAAGATGTTACAGTTTAAGTCAAAGAGTGTTCTATGTTTTCCTCTAGTTTTATCATATCCGGTCTTACATTTGGGTCTGTGACAAAAGCTTTTGCACAGCAAAGGAAATGATAAACAAAATGGAAAGACAACCTACAGAATGGGAGAAAATATTTGCAAATGATGTGACCTTCATGGAATTAATTTCCAAAATATACAAACAGCTCATACAACTCAATATTAAAAAAAAGAAACCTCAATCCAAAAACAGGTATTAGAGAAATAGACATTTCTCCAAAGACATACGGATGGCCAAAAGGCATGGGAAAAAATTATTAGACAAATGTAATTTGAAACTATAATAACATGTCATCTCACTCTGATCAGAATGGTCATCATCAAAATGTCTGTAAATAATAAATGCTGGAAAGGGTGTAGGTAAAAAGGAACTCTTGTACACTGTGGGTGGGAATGTAAATTGGAACAGCCACTATGGAGAACAGCATGGAGGTTCCTTAAAAAAATTAAAAATAGAGCTGTTATATGATCCTGCAATCCCACTCCTAGCCATTTATCCAGTGAAAACATGAAAATATATATATATAATTCAAAAATATATATGCATCCCATGTTTGTTGCAGCACTATTTACCATAGCTAAGATATGGAAGCAACCTGTGTCCATCAACAGATGAATGGATAAAGATGTGATACACATACAAAAGAATATTACTTGGTCATAAAAAAGAATGGAATAATTGTATTTGTAGCCACCTGGATAGACCTAGAGATTATCACAGTAAGTGAAGTAAACCAGACAGAATGCCAAATATATCACTTATTGTGGAATCTTAAAAAAAAAAAACATACAAATAAACTTGCTTTCAAAACAGAAAGAGAATCACAGATATAGAAAACAAACTTAGGGTTACCAAAGGGGAAAGGGGGGAAGGAATAAATTAGGTTGCAATTAACATAAATACACTACTATATATAAAATAGATGGGTTTCCTGGTGGCTCAGACAGTAAAAAATCTGCCTGCAATGTGAGAGACCTGTGTTCGATCCCTGGGTTCGATCCCCTGCAGGAGGAAATGGCAACCCACTCTAGTATTCTTGCCTGGGAAATCCTATGGTCAGAGGAACCTGACAGGCTACAGTCTATGGGATTGCAAAGAGTCAGATACAAATGAGAAGCTAACATTTTCACTCATTCAAAATAAATAACCAACAAGGACTATAGCAGAGGAAACTATACCCAGAGATGACTCTGTACATTAACATCATCAGATGGTCAGTACCAAAATCAGACTGACTACATTCTTTGCAGTCAAAGATGGAGAAGTTCTATAAAGTCAGCAAAACAAGGCCTGGAGCTGTCTGTGGCTCCTATCATCAGCCCCTTATTGCAAAATTCAGGCTCAAATTGAAGAGAGTAAGGAAAAACCACTAGGCCATTTAGGTAAAGTGTCTGCCTGCAAGGCAGGAGACCTGGGTTCGGTCCCTGGGTTGGGAAGATTCCCTGGAGAAGGAAAATGGCAACCCACTCCAGTATTCTTGCCTGGAGAATCCCATGGACAGAGGAGCCTGGTGGGTTACAGTCCATGAGGTCACAAAAAGTTGGACACGACTGAGTGACTTCACTTTCACTTTCAGTCAAATCCCTTATGATTATACAGTGGAGGTGACAAATAGGTTCAAGAGACTAGATCTGATAGACAGAGTGCCTGAAAACTATTGGCAGAGATTCGTAATATCGTATAGGGGGCAGTGATCAAAACCATTCACAAGAAATAGAAATGCAAGAAGGCAAATTGGTTGTCTGAGGAAGCCTAACAAACAGCTGAGAAAAGAAGAGAATCAAAAGGCAAAGGAGAAAAGGGAAAGATATACCCAAGTGAATTCAGAGTTTCAGAGAATAGCAAGGAGAGATAAGAAGACTTGCTTAAGTTAACAATGCAAAGAAATAGAGGAAAACAACAGAATGGGAGACTACAGATCTCGTCAAGAAAATCAGAGATACTAAGGGAACATTTCATGCAAAGATAGGCACAATAAATAACAGAAATTGTAAGCACCTAACAGAAGCCAAAGAGATTAAGAAGAGGTGGCAAGAATACACAGACGAACATACAAAAAAGCTCTTAAGGACCCAGATAATCACGATGGTGTGGTTACTCACCTAGAGCCAGACATCCTGGAGTGTGAAGTCAAGTGGGTCTTAGGTAGCATCACTATGAACAAAGCTAGTGGAGGTGATGGAATTCCAGCTGAACTATTTCAAATCCTAAAAGATGATGCTGTGAAAGTGATGCATTCAATATGCCAGCAAATTTGGAAAACTCAGCAGTGGCCACAGGACTGAAAAAGGTCAGTTTTCATTCCAATCCCAAAGAAAGGCAATGCCAAAGAATGTTCAGATTACTATACAATTGCTAGCAAGATTATGCTTAAAATCCTTCAAGCTGTGCTACAGCAGTATGTAAACAGAACTTCCTGATGTACAAGCTGGCTTTAGAAAGGCAAGGGAACCAGAGATCAAATTGCTAACATACACTGGATCATAGAACAAGCAAGGGAATTTCAAAAACATCTACTTCTGCTTCCTTGACTACACCAAATCCTTTGACTTGTGTGGATCACAACAAGCTGTGGAATATTCTTAATGAGATGGGAATAAATATCAGACCACCTTACATTCCTCCTGAGAAACCTGTATGCAGGACAAGAAGCAAATACCAGACCACATTACCTGCATCCTGAGAAACCTGTATCGCAGGACAAGAAGCAGCAACTAGAACTGGACATGAGACAATGGACTGGCTCAAAATTGGGGAAGGAGTACATCAAGGCTGTATACTGTCACCCTGCTTGTTTAACTTACATGCACAGTAAGAAATGCCAGGCTGCATGAGTCACAAGCTGGAATCAAGACTGCTGGGAGAAATGGCCTCAGGTATGCAGATGATACCACTTTAAGGGCAGAAAGTGGAGGAACTAAAGAGCTTCTTGATGAAGGTAAAAAGTAGAAGAGTGAAAAACCTGGCTTAAAACTCAACACTCAAAAAATGAAGATCATGGCATTTGGTCCCATCACTTCATGGCAAATAAATGGGAAAATGCACAAACAGTGTCAGATTTCATTTTCTTGGGCTCCAAAATCAATGTGGACATTGATGACAGCCACAAAGTTAAAAGATGCTTGTTCCTTGGAAGAATAGCTATGGCGAACCTAGACAACACATTAAAAAGCAGATATATCACTTTCCCAACAAAGGTCCGTCTAGTCAAAGCTATGGTTTTTCCAGTAGTCATGTATGGATGTGAGAGTTGGACCATAAAGAATGCTGAGTGCTGAAGAATTGATGCTTTTGAACTGTGGTGTTGGAGAAGACTCTTGAGAGTCCCTTGGGCAGCAAGGAGATCAAACCAGTGAACCCAAGAGGAAATCAATCATAAATATCCATTGGAAGGCCTGATACTGAAGCTCCAGTAGTCTGGTTACCCGATGCAAAGAGTTCACTCATTGGAAAAGACCCTGATGATGAAAAAAGATTGGGGGCAAGAGGATAAGTGGATAACAGAGGATGAGATGACTGGATGGCGTCAATGACTCAATGGATATGAGTTTGAGCAAACTCAGGGAGATAAGTGAAGGGCAGGGAAGCCTGGAGTGCTGCAGTTCATGGGGTCACAAAAAGACAGGACTTAGCGACTAAACAACAACAATAAAATATGGCAAAAGAACTGAAGAATATATATATGTATATATATATGAATCACTTATATAAAGAATATATATATATATATATATATATGAATCACTGTGCTGTATACCTGAAACTAATACAGCATTGCAAATCAACTATACTTCAGTTTAAAAACTTGTATGTAGTTTGGTGTTTTTCTATGTTCATGAAATAAAAAAATTCAGCAGCTTAATATTTTTTATTTTTAAAAGCTGTAAGTTGAAAGATAAAACACTAATTTTTATTTTAAGAATATTATGGCCTTTCTGTGTGGTCCACAGATGAACAAGATTGGCACCGTATGAAGTTAGAAATGCAGAATCTCAGGCCCTGAAAAATGAACTACATTTTAACAGGATCCCATGTGACTTACATATATATTAAGGTTTGAGAAGCACAGTTCTAGATGACATAGATAATTGGAAGAATTACACAAAAATGATACAATACAGCTATGTTAAAATTTACAGCTAACACAACAGTGAACATAGGAAAGGAATGTGGTTTTGATGGAACGTGAACATTTGAGGAATTTTAAAACCTACAGTTGTTTTCTAAAATGTGGTATGATTCCTTTTGAAATACTGCAGCAGTAATCATTTAAAAGACAAGATTTCTAAACACTTTCAGTTTTCAGTATCTATTTGAGTACTCGAATATCATTTCTCATTGGAGAATGTTACATCTCAAATTACAAAGTACAAGTTATTAAGAACTTAAAGCCATTAATGTCTAAGACAATGCTTCTGTGTAGTTACATTTTCTATAAAAATGAAGATACTGGGACAAATAAGCATCAAAACTGCGCAAAGAATATCGCTACCATGAAAGCAAGAGAAATGACTATTTTATAACAAATTATATCTTAATGACATGGCTCTTAATTTAAAATTTTCTTTTACCTTAGATTTCATTATTTGATTTGTGCAATTTACATGAAATATGTTTGTTGTCAACAATGCAAGCTAAATTATATACTCCTCTAAATATTTTTTTACTGAGGAAAGAATTTTTTTTTCACATTCACATGGAGATTCCATAAGTGTTAGCAGTAGAGAGAAAGAACCAGTTGATCAACTACCAGGTGATCAACTACCAGTTGATCAACTACCAGGTGATCAATTTTAAAACCTACAGTTGTTTACAACATTCATTGTAACTAATTTCTAGGACCACCTTAATCTCTTTAATACTGTGTGTGTGTGTTGCTTTTTAACTTTTATTTTAGGAACTTGGTTCCTAAAGGTACTAGGTCATTTTTATTTCAGGTGCTTTTGAAAATCATGCTGGGCATTTTAATGTCAGCCTATGCATTTTTTTTAAAGTATGCCTATAGCCTTTCTTAGGCTCACTAAGAAAAATGAATAAAATGAGAAAAGGCTTTAAAAAAATCTTAATAAGCAGAGTGCAGATTTATCATATGGGGAACCTGCTTCACAGGAATGCAGTGATACATGTCCATTGGTCAGTCTCACTCACATGAGGCAAACTCCATTACTTGCTGTGAGCAAGAAAAAGGTTACCTGACCCAACTGGAGAGTATTAGCTTTTTGTTCAGCTATGAAAAAATTGGTTTGCCACTTAGGTCAGCATCATGATGTAAATCTTAATGAAAGTTTCTGAGATGTGAGAGTAAATCAAGCTGTTTGGCCACCTTGATGCTCTCTTAATCTGCCCTCCCCCCCCCCTTTTTTTTTTTTTTTTTGCTTTATTTCCTTCTGTTGGAGTACAGATCTCAATGCAGACCCATCTGCAGAGTAATCGTCACTCCCCCAGCCATCTTGGCCCTTTCGGCACCCACGGCTGAGGATACTGGAGATTCATGCATTACTTCTCTTTCTTTGTGGAATAAAAGGGAAAAAAAACCCTTCATTTCTTTTGTCTCACTTGAGATTTTTAAAAGCTTCCTTTTATTTGGGATCCTATGTCTCTTGCACAATGAAAAATTGAATGAGACTGCTATTATGAAAGAAAAGTTATCTGGATTATTTTAATGGATGAGTAGGGAGCACAAAGATCCTAAACAAACTAGATTGTTTTCCTGATGCCTACAATCTTTATAGGAATAGCTATTGAATTAGACTCTGCTTTTTATCATAATTACTTAAAACACAGTAAGGCACTTAAGCAAGCATATTGTATGGAAAGAATACAATATGCTTATTTGGAATGATTTATTCATTCATTCAATCAGCCATATCAACCACTACTTACTGAATGTCTATTTAATTAGTATAAACATGTCAAGTCCTTTTCTTGGTACTCAGGACACTGATGAATAAGACATACAAGGACTTACTCTCATGTAAATCATGTGACAGGAGTGGAAGAAAGAAAATAAATAAGATAATTTTTGTGGTAAACAGCGCTAAGCACCGTGAAAACAAGGAAACAGGGTTCCATGAAGGGATAGGGCGGGAATCAAAATTTCATTGGATGGTCAGAGAAACCCTCATTGGGGAGATGATGGTTTTGGTTGAAGCATGAATGACATGAAAATAACCAGCATTAGGACAGTCTTCGAGTAGAGAATTTCAGTCAGAGGGTGTAAGAAGGACAAAGACTTTAAGGTAAGAATGAACTTGGAGGAAGACCAATAGATTTGCAGTCCAGCAGATAACAATAATCCAGTAGACCTGGATTATTTAGGTCCTTGGAGGTCCCATGAGAAAAAATGTGATTTTTTCCAAGAGCAATGGGATGCCAAAGCACAGGCTTAAGTAGCGTTGTGACATAGTCTACTTCATATTTCAAGACCATTTTGGATATATCTAGGAGTAAAAGAGCATGATGGCTCTATCTAACAGTGTAGATGAAGGAGGCGGACTCTTGGTGGATACATTATTTTTTAATTGAAGGATAATGGCTTTACAGAATTTTGTTGTTTTCTGTCAAACCTCAACTTGAATCAGCCATAGGTATACCTGTATCTCCTCCCTTTGAACCTCCCTCTTATCTCCCTCCCTATCCCACCCTTCTAGGTTGATAGAGAGCCCCTATTTGAGTTTTCTGAGCCATACAGAAAATTCCCCTTTGGCTATCTATGAGCCAACAGAACATGCTGACAGACTGGATGTGAGGGATGAGGAAAAAGAAAAATTGTTGACTTGAGCAATTGCATGCATCTGACCTCATGCATTGATCCAGGAGAGACTGCAAGGGAAGAATTTTCTGGAGAAAATTCTAGGATTTGATTAAGTGTGAGAGGTCGATTATATATCAAGTAAAGAAATCAAGCAGGCAAATGGATATACAAGTTAGGAGATTGAGGGCAGTTAAGGCTGGAGATAAATAATTTATAATCATCTGTATACTGATTATGTCTTTTAATTGTGAAGTTTGTTGGCATCCAATAAACTGAAAAATACACTGATTATTAAGAGCACAGAAGCACATTAAGGGAAGATAGAAATGCAAAAAGGCAAGTGAATGAAGTCAAGTAGAATTTAAAATGATAATAGGAGAAAATAATAGATATAAAGCACACAAAAGCAATCCAAAAATGCATAATTGGAGTCCCAGAAAAAAACTAAAACAATGAGACAATACTACTTACGACTATAACTAAATACTTGCTTAAGTAAACAAAATCACTTAAAATTTCAAACTGAAGGGGGAAACTTTTAGCAGATAGAAACTGTCCCAGAATATTCCACACAGGCACATCGGTAGAATTAGTGGACTTTAAAAGAGATTGTCTTAAGAAAAACCTTACATTTATCCAAGGAAACAATGTTCAAAGCCCATGATTTATTTTCAGTCAAGATTATTTCAAGTATAAAGGCTATGGCAAAAAGTTTTGAATATGCAAGTGCTTAGGAAATACTGTCCAAATAAACAGCTTTTGAGGAAAGTACCAGAAGGCAAAATTCAAGTAATTGAAAGATAACTGATAAAACTTGGGTGCAAGGACCAGCAGTTTTGAAACCTTCAGAAGATTTGTGAATACATACTGTTTTGGTGTATGAACATAGTTAACACTTATGGTTAAAATTTCCAAGTAGAGGGCTTCCCTGGTGGCTCAGGGGTGAAGAATCCACCTGCCAGTCAGGAGACACAGGGTAGATCCCTGCCACGGGAGGGCCCCACGTGCTGCAGAGCAACTAAGCCTGTGCTCTGCAACTACTGAGCCTGTGTTCTAGCGCCCAGGAGCTGCAACTGCTGGCCCAAAGGCTGCAGCTCCTGAAGCCAGTGCATCCTAGAGTCCAGGGTCTACACCGAGAGAAGCCACTGCAATGAGAAGCGCACACCACAGAGTAACGCCTGCTCGCCGAAACGACAGAAAAGCCCACAGAGCAGTGAAGATCCAGCACTGTCAAAAGTAAATACACAAAATTATTAAAAATATATTTCTGAGTAGAAGAATATGATACTAATAGATGATAATTCTAGTTGTACATGTAAGAGGTCCACCACTATTTATAAAAATTATCTACTACCATCTATTAAATTTTTGCCAATATATTTGAGTACTTCTTGGATTCACAGAATATATTAGATAACTAGAGGTCTTAGAATTTGATATATTAATTATATAAAATTTCAAATGAACTGTTTAACTCTGTGCCTAAGTAGACTGTATGCATAGGGGAACACTAATCCACAGGAGCATGATATTCAAGATCTCATCTGTGATCTTATACAGTCAGTAAAATTTTAGAGTCCTCTAAGGATTATGGATCTTCATTTTCATTGTGAGTGAGTCATCAGCTGAATAGAATGTGACTTTTTATTTCTAACAGAAAATAAGGTAAATATTTTAGAATTCACTAGGAAAGACTGAAAAATATGAAACTTAAAAGAGTTCGATTAGGCAAATCGCTACATTTATAAAACAATAATACATTCTTCTTTACTCCTATTTCTTACTGCATGACAAAACACAATAAACCAAACTTTGAAAAATGATCTAAAATGATAGTCAAATATAATAATACTCAAAGCAGTAACTATATTTAATCAATACCAAAATTAAAAATGTTTTTAACTCAGAAAAAAATCAACTGAAGTCTATTTAATGTTTTGGAAACAAATACAATTCTATCAACATGTAACACTTTCGGGCCAATGTTATGTCAAAATGCCCAAAGTGATACCAATATGATTTAGAGTATGAAGCTGTTTGAAATGTTAACATAATATTGACATCATCATAGAATGTTGGAAATTTCTATTTCTTCACTTAATGCAACTAAGATTAATAGCTTCACATTTTGTGGAAAGCTTAAAATGATTCAAAAGTCAGTGTCTTGTATTATGAAAGATCAGTATGAAGAAGGATTTGGAGAAGGAGCTTGAGCTAGGAATTATTTGTTACTTAACATGATTGTGACAGTTTGTTTTATTTAATTATTCTACATTTATTCACATAGACTGTTTCTGCCTGTCCCATGCCAGCTGAAGCCATGTGCCTAGCTATTTTATGTCCTTTTGTCTTCCTTTTAGGATACCTCTTACTCTGACCAGTGGGTTTCTACTTCTGTGGTAAAGAGAAAGAAACTACCATCTATATTTAGCCTTGCTGTTTCTATAGACTAGGAATAGATTTTGCCTCCAGCGAATCACATATTATAAAGCATGAAGTTATAAAATTAATATTTTAAAAAGGACAACCAATATAATCTACAGAAAAATGTAGAAGACATTTAGAAAGAAGTTGTACTACATTTGCTCTCCAATAAAACAAGCTCAAGCTATAAATGATGCTGAAGCTTTAGTCTCTGATATGAACTATAAGCATGAATTCAGAATAAGATATGGAAAGTCTGTCACCTGGTAAGTCACCTCAGGTCATGTCCAATAAAATACTAAAACTTGAAGTTAGGAGTGCACATCAGATCATGTCTATTTATTTATTAATTTACTGAGTCTAAGCAAAATCACACCTCATAGGTACTATCAGGGAGCCAACCGCTCCTGGGTAAAGATTGAAGAATGAATGGTTCAGTTCTCCAAAAGCCACTGGGAAATGTCAGCACCATCTAGTTAATGAATTCCTGATTTGTTTGGCATTTGCACTTTCTTAAGAAATTGCTGATGTGTTTAGACTTCCTCTTTTCCTCAGCAGCAGTGAAATTTCTTGATTATGATGGCCTTATATAACATCATCCAGGCAGAAAGCTAAAAGATTACACATTAAAAAGAAACAGGCCTGTTTATTACCAAGCATTGTGCTCTCTCATATGCATATCTCTGTTCCTCAGTCTTTGACTAGGGTGCTTTGTGGGAAATGCTTTGTTAAAAGTATTTCCATGGCAGGCCTCCACTCATGAAAATGTCATTTTCTCTGCCTGGTTGTGATATGAAGTCTTTTTCACCTATTGAAACCTATTAAATTTCCTTCAAATATTTTTGTTTAACTCTTAGAAAAACAGGTAGTGAAGGACCATTTAGAAACATTTAGATTTAATGAGGAATTGATGTTTGTCCTTAAAAACATTTTTCAAAGAAACTTGCCTCTGTTTAGCTGAATACAAGCCTGCAATCTTTACAGATTTCATTCAACCGGGTCAAACAGTCCCAGACTGTCTGTATTCCACATCATTTTCCCTTAACTTCTTTTAACCATATGTTTGTTTTAGGAGATATTGCAACAGAGGTAAGAAGTCTGCCCACTTAAGATTCGATAAAAATCAGTCTGGTTCAATCTTTTTAACAAGTGGTGCTGGGAAAACTGGTGAACCACTTGTAAAAGCATGAAACTAGAATACTTTCTAACACGATACACAAAAATAAACTCAAAATGGATTAAAGATCTAAATGTAAGACCAGAGACTATAAAACTAACAGAGGAGAACATAGGCAAAACACTCTCCGACATACATCACAGCAGGATCCTCTGTGACCCACCTCCCAGAATACTGGGAATAAGCAAAAATAAACGGGATCTAGGGCTTTCCTGGTGGCTCAGAGGTTAAAGAGTCTGCCTCTGATGCAGGAGACCCCGGTTCTATCCCTGGGTTGGGAAGATCCCGTGGAGAAGGAAATGGTAACCCACTCCAGTATTCTTGCATAGAGAATCCCATGGACAGAGAAGCCTGGTAGGCTACAGTTCACAGGGTCGCAAAGAGTTGGACACGACTGAGCAACTTCACTTCTAATTAAAATTAAAAGCTTCCACACAACAAAGGAAACTATAAGCAAGGTGAAAAGACAGCCTTTGGAATGGGAGAAATAATAGCAAATGAAGCAACTGACAA
The DNA here is from genome assembly GCA_917880005.1 of Nanger dama. Classification (NCBI taxonomy): domain Eukaryota; kingdom Metazoa; phylum Chordata; class Mammalia; order Artiodactyla; family Bovidae; genus Nanger; species Nanger dama. Next base: position 18,525,184 of record CAKJTW010000008.1, on the reverse strand, counting down.
ACAACTAATCTCAAAAATATACAAGCAACTTATGCAGCTCAATTTCAGAAAAATAAACAATCCAATCAAAAAAATGGGCCAAAGAACTACATAAACATTTCTCCAAAGAAGATGTACAGATGGCTAACAAACACATGAAAAGATGCTCAACATCACTCATTATCAGAGAAATGCAAATCCAGACCACAATGAGGTACCATTTCACTCCAGTCAGAATGGCTGCGATCCAAAAATCTAGAAGCAATAAATGCTGGAGAGGGTGTGGAGAAAAAGGAACCCTCTTATACTGTTGGTGGGAATGCAAACTAGTGCAGCCACTATGGAGAACAGTGTGGAGATTCCTTAAAAAACTGGAAATAGAACTGCCTTCAGTTCAGTTCAGTTCAGTCGCTCATTCGTGTCTGACTCTTTGCAACCTCATGAATCGCACCATGCCAGGCCTCCCTGTCCATCACCAACTCCTGGAGTTCACTCAGACTCACGTCCATCGAGTCAGTGATGCCATCCAGCCATCTCATCTTCTGTTGTCCCCTTCTCCTCCTGCCCCCAATCCCTCCCAGCATCAGAGTCTTTTCCAATGAGTCAACTCTTCGCATGAGGTGGCCAAAGTACTGGAGTTTCAGCTTTAGCATCAGTCCTTCCAAAGAAATCCCAGGGCTGATCTCCTTTAGAATGGACTGGTTGGATCTCCTTGCAGTCCAAGGGACTCTCAAGAATCTTCTCCAACACCACAGTTCAAAAGCATCAGTTCTTAGGCACTCAGCCTTCTTCACAGTCCAACTCTCACATCCACACATGACTACAGGAAAAACCATAGCCTTGACTAGACGGACCTTAGTCGGCAAAGTAATGTCTCTGCTTTTGAATATACTATCTACGTTGGTCATAACTTTTCTTCCAAGGAGTAAGTGTCTTCTAATTTCATGGCTGCAATCACCATCTGCAGTGATTTTGGAGCCCCCAAAATAAAGTCTGACACTGTTTCCACTGTTTCCCCATCTATTTCCCATGAAGTGATGGGACCAGATGCCATGATCTTCGTTTTCTGAATGTTGAGCTTTAAGCCAACTTTTTCACTTTCCTCTTTCACTTTCATCAAGAGGCTTTTTAGTTCCTCTTCACTTTCTGCCATAAGGGTGGTGTCATCTGCATATCTGAGGTTATTGATATTTCTCCCGGCAATCTTGTGTCCAGCTTGTGTTTCTTCTAGTCCAGCGTTTCTCATGATGTACTCTGCATAGAAGTTAAATAAGCAAGGTGACAGTATACAGCCTTGACGTACTCCTTTTCCTATTTGGAACCAGTCTATTGTTCCACGTCCAGTTCTAACTGTTGCTTCCTGACCTGCATAAAGATTTCTCAAGAAGCAGGTTAGGTGGTCTGGGATTCCCATCTCTTTCAGAATTTTCCACAGTTTATTGTGCCCCAGCAATTCCACTGCTGGGCATACATACCGAGGAAACCAGAATTTAAAGAGACACGTGTACCCCAGTGTTCATCGCAGCACTGTTTATAGTAGCCAGGACATGGAAGCAACCTAGATGTCCATCAACAGATGAATGGATAAGAAAGCTGTGGTACATATACACAATGGAATATTACTCAGCCATTAAAAAGAATACATTTGAATCTGTTCTAATGAGATGGATGAAACTGGAGCCACTTATACAGAGTGAAGTAAGCCAGAAAGAAAAACACCAATACAGTATACTAACACATATATAGGGAATTTAGAAAGATAGTAATGATAAACCTGTATGCAAGACAGCAAGAGACATAGATGTATAGAACAGTCTTTTGGACTCTGTGGGAGAGGGAGAGGGTGGGATGATTTGGCAGAATGGCATTGAAACATGTGTAATATCATATAAGAAATGAATCATCAGTCTAGGGTCGATGCAGGATACAGGATACTTGGGGCTGGTGCACTTGGATGACCCAGAGAGATGGTATGGGGAGAGAGGTAGGCGAGGGGTTCAGGATTGGGAATACGTGTACACCTGTGGTGGATTCATGTTGATGTATGGCAAAACCAATACAGTATTGTAAAGTAAAATAAAGTAAAAAAATAAAAGTAATAAAAAAAAAGAATCAGTCTGGTAAGAAGCTGTAACAACCTTTGATATGGCTCTGTAAGAACCTGGCAACAATCTTTGACATGGCTCTACAGGAGAAACAGAATGGGCTTAATATTTTCTTTCTAAATACTATTGCCTTATCCAGACTGGTACTGGTACTTCAGGTTGTATCCTGTATTACATAGTTATTCAACCCCATGGAATTCTCCAGGCCAGAATACTGGCATGGGTTGCCTTTCCCATCTCCAGAGGATCTTCCCAGTCCAGGGATCAAACCCAGTCTCCAGCACTGCAGGATTCTTTACCAGCTGAGCTACAAGAGAAGCCCAAGAATACTGGAGTGGGTAGCCTATCCCTTCTCCAGCAGATTTTCCCAACCCAGGAATCAAACCAGGGTCTCTTGCATTGTTGGAGGACTCTTTACCAACTGAGCTATGAGGTTAGCCCAATAGTTCTTTGAACAGTAAACTAACTTATTGTTACCATGCTTCATATTCTTATTTATTTTGAAGGGACACAATTCTGCCACTAGGTAGAATCCTGCATTTGATGACATGTTTCTACCCCCATGGATCTCCTGGGCATATTTCCTTCTGTTTTTGTGAGACAGCCTTTCACTCTGGCCCTCACTTGTCCTGGACCCTCATGCTGTTCCTCTCAGTCCTCTCTTGCTCATGACCTTAGCTCTTAAACTCTTCTCCATCTCTTTTTCTAAAAATATGAATCATACAACCAACACCCATAACCTATAAGAATAATTCTTCCCTATTCAGGGAATAATTTTTGACCAGTGAGTTTTCAAGTTAACTTTGACAGTTTCTGCTAAAGCTCTGCTAAAGCTCTAAAAATTTTGGTCTCTTTCTCCAAAACAGGTATCTCTCCTCTCAGAACCTTCTGATGGCTTGCATTTTTAGCACAAAGACTGATATCAAGATTTCTCAGTTTCTGCACTATTGACATTCTGGACTGGATAATTCTTAGTTATGGGAGTCTGTATAGGATGCATTATAAGATGCTGAGTGACATCTCTGGCTTCTACCTCCCAGAAGCCAGCAGCACAGCCACTTCCCAACCTCCCAAGGTGGGTCACCAAAAATGTCTTCAGACATTGGCATGTGTACGCCATGTCATTGCTCACTGACCCACCCCTGCCCTGAATTGAGAACTACTGACTTATGCTAACAGCTGCTCTGATTAATTTTCTTCCACTGTCTTTGGTGCTGGGGTTTGGATTTGGATCAGGCTCAGGTCCTCTGTTGCTCCACCTGGACCACTTTCATCAGGACGCTGCTGGGGATCCTCTGGTATCTCCCTCCTTGGAGTCTCAGGACAGGACAGGTGAGCAAGTCATTTTTCAGCTCCTAGTATGTAGGCTGGAGAAGGCAATGGCACCCAACTCCAGCACTCTTGCCTGGAAAATCCCATGGATAGAGGAACCTGGTGGGCCACCGTCCATGGGGTCGCTAAGAGTCGGAAATGACTGAGCGACTTCACTTTCACTTTTCACTTTTATGCATTGGAGAAGGAAATGGCAACACACTCCAGTGTTCTTGCCTGGAGAATCCCAGGGATGGGGGAGCCTCATGGGTTGCCATCTATGGGGTCGCAGAGTTGGACACGACTGAAGTGACTTAGCAGTAGCAGTATGTAGGCAGTGATTCTGCATCAACATCGGTGAAGATGATGGCCAATCTCCCTTCTTGTATAGCTTCAACTCTTGGTCAGGATCAGATTTGCATAATCTAAATACGGGCTTGCTTGTAAGAGGAGCCTGGCAGGCTACAGTTCATGGGTTCGCAAAGAGTTGGACGTGACTGATCTACACACACACAGACATCCACACACACATACCCACATCCACACCCACACACACACCCTTCTAAGGAAAGACAAAAGTCCACTGAAGAATTTAAGACTGTGCGACCCTTTGATATCAATACATTGGTGCATCTCCTTGTGACACCCAGAAATTAAAAAAAAAACCAACTTGATTTAAAACACAAAACAAACTGATGATCAAACTGATATAAGGTGTAAAGGTCAAAATTTGACTACAGATTGATATAAATACAGGATAAGGCCTCACAACTGCCTTACATACTTTCTTTTTTGATAGTCTTAGACTCTTGAGAGTCCCTTGGACTGCAAGGAGATCCAACCAGTCCATTCTAAAGGAGATTAGCCCTGGGATTTCTTTGGAAGGAATGATGCTAAAGCTGAAACTCCAGTACTTTGGCCACCTCATGCGAAGAGTTGACTCATTGGAAAAGACTCTGATGCTGGGAAGGACGGGGCAGGAGGAGAAGGGGACGACTGAGGATGAGATGGCTGGATGGCATCACAGACTCGATGAACGTGAGTCTGAGTGAACTCTGGGAGATGGTGACGGACAGGGAGGCCTGGTGTGCTGCAATTCATGGGGTCGCGAAGAGTCAGACACAACTGAGCGACTGAACTGAACTGAACTGAAATCTGAAGTTGCAGATTTAGTCAGAAAACAGGCTGGCAGGCAATCTCTGAATTTCAACAATTTATGGAGTATTTTGAAGATATTTTGACTTAGGAAAAGGAAAATTTGCAGACCAAATTAATAGCCCTCTGGAGTAAAAAAATTAGAAAGCCTAAAGACAAGCATACCTCTATGTCTAGTCTACATAAAGATACCTGCTGATGTTAAAATGACAACACTGGAAGAACAACCATTCTGTGTTGGAGTGATAGGTAATATTTTAAAAAGGAAAAAAAAAAAACCTGACAGATTAAAACCCTTCAGAATAAGTAGCTGCTCTGATCTGCCAACAACTGCCTTTAACAAAAAAGAAAAAGACTTCCTTAAGCCAAAAGATTTCTAAAACCACAATGTTCATTTCTTGTTGATACCAGGACTATAGGCTTATTAAATCTTAATCATTTAAAAATAATTTCTCTGAATAGTAAAAATGTTTCGGTTTTTTTGTTATACCAATTATATCTCAATAAAGCTGTTTTTAAAATGTTTCATTGGTAGTATCTCACATATCTTTCAGACTCTGCCTTCCTCTTAGCCAGTGGTAGATTTGTGTCCAGCATTCTTTGGAATGGCCTTACATTCAGATCTAAAAACCCTCATGATGAAAGTGAAAGAGTAGAGTGAAAAAGTTGGCTTAAGGCTCAGCATTCAGAAAACTAAGATCATGGCATCTGGTCCTATTACTTCATGGGAAATAGATGGAGAAACAGTGGAAACAGTGTCAGATTTTATTTTGGGGGGCTCCAAGACGCCTACTCCTTGGAAGGAAAGTTATGACCAACCTAGATGGCATATTGCTTTGCCAACAAAGGTCCGTCTAGTCAAGGCTATGGTTTTTCCAGTAGTCATGTATGGGTGTGAGAGTTGGACTGTGAAGAAGGCTGAGTGCTGAAGAATTGATGCTTTTGAACTGCGGTGTTGGAGAAGATTCTTGAGAGTCCTTTGGACTGCAAGGAGATCCAACCAATCCATCCTAAAGGAGATCAGTCCTGGGATTTCTTTGGAAGGAATGATGCTAAAGCTGAAACTCCAGTACTTTGGCCACCTCATGCAAAGAGTTGACTCACTGGAAAAGACTCTGATGCTAGGAGGGATTAGGGGCAGGAGGAGAAGGGGACGACAGAGGATGAGATGGCTGGATGGCATCACTGACTCGATGGACGTGAGTCTGAGTGAACTCCGGGAGTTGGTGATGGACAGGGAGGCCTGGCGTGCTATGATTCATGGGGTTGCAAAGAGTCGGATATGACTGAACTGAACTGGACTGTATTCAGTTCACTGTAACCATCTGCATCACTTGAAAATCAGTAATACACATAGACAATCATTTTTCAAAGGTTTACAAAAGCAATTTCTTACTTCTTGTAATTAAATAAACCAAATCTGAGAGATATCAAATTCCCTCATTATACATTCCTAAAAATACATATTTTATACATAGTCACATTTATATGAAATGTTGATCAGTTCAGTTCAGTCACTCAGTCATGTCTGACATTTTGCGACCCCATGGACTGCAGCACACCAGGCCTCCCTGTCCATCAGCAACTCTTGGAGTTAACTCAAACTCATGTCCATTGAGTCGGTGATGCTATCCAACTATCTCATCCTCTGTTGTCCCCTTCTCCTCCTGCCTTCAATCTTTCCCAGTATCAGGATCTTTTCAAATGAGTCAGCTCTTCCCATCAGGTGGCCAAAGTATTAGAGTTTCAGCCTCAACATCAATCCCTCCAATGAACATTCAGGACTGACTTCCCCGAGGATGGACTGGTTGGATTTCCTTGCAGTCTAAGGGACTCTCAAGAGTCTTCTCCAACACCACAGTTCAAAAGCATCGATTCTTCAGCCAGACCATCTGACCTGCCTCTTGAGAAATCTGTATGCAGGTCAGTAAGCAACAGTTAAAACTGGACATGGAACAACAGATTGGTTCCAAATAGGAAAAGGAGTATGTCATGGCTGTATATGAAATGTTGATAGTCTTCTGTTGTGAATGAAAGATTGAAAGTCATGCAGAATTTATTCTCTCTCTTTGCTGACAGAGTTATTATAAAAGGTACACAAAGCATCTAAATATTGACTAAATATTAATTTCATTAGTCTCAAGTCCATTATCTAAGTAATGACATCACACATCATGGAAAGCCTCTTTCCCTAAAAATTAAAAGTTATTGGTGACTTTCCCAGTCAATCACCAATGTGGAGGATTTCTTGATCTCTTGGGATAAGCAAGAAACCTTTTCTGAACTTGTTGCTCCTGTATTTGAACTGTTGAAAGCTGGCATGCCAGAGCCTTTACCAAACTTACTAGACTGCCTTCTGTAACTTAAAATAAATTCCCCAATCACCATTAACATTTCTTCTACTTGTATATGAACTTTGGGGATGCCAGCTCAATAGCACAACAGATATTATCCAGTTATTCCACTTAATGCAGCTATGAACATTTTATTACTAATGTCTTCTGTCTAGAAGACCTTTCTTGTTAAAAAACTAATTGCTTGAATAGTAGTAAATAAATTTTAGGTTTGGGTAATATCCCTATATTCTAGTGAGAGAGACAGGCTTGTCTACTCAATTCACCAGAACAATAATTAAGGGATTCTTAACTCTTTGCTTGTCACTCTTAAGTTTTACTGCCTCTACCATAACCAGAACTCAGAATGAATGACATGTTAAAACTGAAACTGGCAAAACTATCCAAGAAACTTCAGTTGCTGTGGCCAAAGTCTTGATTCCTAGTTCTTGCAGCCATTAGGTGCTCTTCAAGAGGAATTCATAGACATATCCATATATGAGCTGGTTGCTGAATGCCCTCCAAGGGACTGCCCTTGTCCTTTACTCTGTCATTCTTAAGGCTGATATGGCCAAATATCATAGAAGTTTAATACAGTATACAAAAAGATCAAGGTATTTTCCCCCAAAGACAAGCCATACAACTCCTGTGACTTTTATTCTGGAGATCTGATTTACTGGAGATGATAAGAACATAACGCTGCTCTTGAAGCTCTTAGGAGGAAGCTTATCAAGTACTGTTAACCACAAATTCTGCAGTTAAACTCCAGGGAACTGACCCTTGTATTTCTGTCTCTCAATTAAAAAGACATCTTGTATCCACCTCCTAAACTTTCATGCTAATAGGAAACTGAAAAGCGAGAATGTCTCAGATTTCTCAGGAAACAGATGGCATTTCAAAGGAGACAGGTTGGGTGATAGCACATAGCCATTTACTCAAGAAGTGAGTGAAATTTTACTGCAAAGAATAAAGTGAAATTTATCCTTTATAAATGGACTGTGAAGAAGGCTGAGTGCTGAAGAATTGATGCTTTTGAACTATGGTGTTGGAGAAGACTCTCGAGAGTCCCTTGGGCTGCAAGGAGATCTAACCAGTCCATTCTGAAGGAGATCAACCTTGGGATTTCTTTGGAAGGAATGATGCTGAAGCTGAAACTCCAGTACTTTGGCCACCTCATGAGAAGAGTTGACTCAATGGAAAAGACTCTGATGCTGGGAGGGATTGAGGGCAGGAGGAGAAGGGGACGACCGAGGATGAGATGGCTGGATGGCACCACAGACTCAATGGACATGAGTCTGAGTGAACTCTGAGAGATGGTAATGAACAGGGAGGCCTGGCGTGCTGCGATTCATGGGGTCGCAAAGAGTCGGACACGACTGAGCTACTGAACTGAACTGAAATAGCCTGGGCTTGAGTTTTCTTTCCAGTTTCATACTCTTTCATCTTTCCTTTCCTCTTTTCCTCTCTACCTTTTAGTTTTTGTTGTTGTTCCTTTTCCTCCTCTATCTTTGCTTTCCCTAGCTGTTCCTCTTCTTACTTTCTTTGTGTCCATTGCAGCAAAAGCATCTCTGCTCAGCTGTCTAACAGGAGTTACAGTGGCAAATATAGCAGTTCTGTGTAGAGAGGAGGTAGCTAAAATATAGAGGCTTTTCTTCTTAACCTATGATACTTTAAAGGACCCTCTGCCCCAACCCTAGCTCCATTTCAAGTCAAATCTGATCTTCTTTTTGTACATCTTGTTGTCATATTCATGGTATTTACTGGTCTATCTGGACTTTTATTACTTAATCTGAGACCAAGTCACTTATGACATTGATTACACATTTATATAAATTGTATCTTCCTGAAACCAAAATATAGTATTAGTTTTGATTTTAAAATGTATTTACAGAAAAAAAAAAAACACAGCTAAACTAGCTATTGGGTGCTATGTACTCATCATAAATTCAAAGCTTGTTAGTTCCAATTTTTCCAGATTTACAGAATTTTTCCAGATTTACAAAACACATTTTAAAAAGGGTAAGAAAAACAGAATTACATTTGAAAAATAAAAATAATTTCTAGAACCTGTGATTGAAATGTTGAACTGAGCTCACATGTTTTTAGTGACTTTTTCTACCAAAACTTCATTAAAATAACATTAAAAAATTAAAAGGGCATTATAACTGGTTTATTGAATGGGTTGGAATTAGTCTAGATATAAGAAAGAAAAACAGTTCTAAAATTTTTTTTAGCCTCCACTTTCAAGTGGGCAACACTGAATCTCCCTTTTTCCCTGGAGATGTTCCAGATGTGTCAATATGTAATAAATTTTTCTGTTATTTTCGAAAAATAGAAAAGTCTCCTTAGGTTAACCCCAGCCCAAATTTCTATTTCATATTCATTTCAAGGATTGTATTCTCATCCCTTTCCCATTCCCACTCCCAGCTGAGGTCTAATCCAGGCTTAGAAACTTGCAACAAGGTCAGGATCATGTTCCATATTTTCCTGAGCGCACTCAGAATCACTCCTCTGACTTTGGCTCTTCCAAGATTAAAATGGGAAAGAGTAATGAGTGACAAAGGAAAATACAATGTTTGCTTATTGAGCTTATGATGCTTATGATTCTGGGCTGCTAGGTTAACTTTCTGGCTGCTGTCTAAAGTGTTGTCTCTCTTTCTTTCTCTCACGAGGTATTTGCATGTCTTCAGAAGTACTTATTTTCCAACTCCACCCTTCTAGAGCTGAGAATCTCTCTCTCACAATCCTCTGATGTAAAATGTTCACTCTGCCCTGTTAAGAATTCTCCTTGACTCTCTCCCTGGCAGAAGACCCTATCTCTTTTTGGTGCTGTGACCTTTCACCAGAGATAGTCTCTGAGAGTGTTGAAAATGACCTCAAGTCATCTCTAGCCAAGTTGTTTTCTCTGGTATTTCCTTAGCTCATGGGGAAAACCAATGACAAGATCGACAAACATTATTTTTGCCCCACCCAAATTAGAGTGATCAAGTTGCAATCACTACAATTGTCTGTTACCATTCAGTTGCTTTCCAATTGAGATTAAGTCATTGATTTTAAAACTCCAGACTTCACAGAAAACAAGTCAAGTGTTTGTAAGAGTTTTCTCCTAGTGTACTGCTCTGGTTCTGTGATAGAACAGTCAACCATAAAGAAAAAGGAATTCAACCATTAGATACTTAATCAGTAATATTGAATGCTGCTGCTGCTACTAAGTCACTTCAGTGTGTCCAACTCTGTGCGACCCCATAGACAGCAGCCCACCAGGCTCCCCCATCCCTGGGATTCTCCAGGCAAGAACACTGGAGTGGGTTGCCATTTCCTTCTCCAATGCATGAAAGTGAAAAGTGAAAGTGAAGTCGCTCAGTCGTGTCCAACTCTCAGCGACCCCATGGACTGCAGCCCACCAGGCTCCTCCATCCGTGGGATTTTCCAGGCAAGAGTACTGGAGTGGGGTGCCATTGCCTTCTCCAACACTGAATAACTGCTGCTGCTGCTGCTGCTAAGTCACTTCAGTCATGTCCGACTCTGTGCAACACCATAGACGGCAGCCCACCAGCTCCCCCATCCCTGGGATTCTCCAGGCAAGAACACTGGAGTGAGTTGCCATTTCCTTCTCCAATGCATGAAAGTGAAAGTGAACTCGCTCAGTCCTGTCGGACTCTGTGTGACCCCATAGATGGCAGCCCACCAGGCTCCTCCGTCCATGGGATTTTCCAGGCAAGAGTACTGGAGTGGGGTGCCATTGTCTTCTCTAATACTGAATGCTAGAAGACTACAATTAATCTTTGAAATAAAAAAAAAAAACACAGTTATTTCAAACCTAGAATTGTATCCCAATTATATTACCATCAATAGTGAAGAAAGAATAAAGTAATTTCGGACATGCCAGAACTCAGAAATTTTATTTCCCATGTAAAACTTATTAGTAAGCTATTCAAGGATATATATATACCAGGAAAATAAGAGAGTAAACCAAAAAGAGGACATCACAGACTTCAGGAACAGCAACATTATCTCAAAAAGTAGGGAAGGACAAAGTTGCCTGGCAAGTCAGATGACAACAAATCTAATCTGGAGCAGAAATGATTAGTCTCTTCTCAGAGAAAGGTCTCAAGATTTAAAAGGGATTTGCTATAATATACTGTAGTTGGGGCTACTCTGTGGCTCAGACGGTAAAGCATCTGCCTGCAATGTGGGAGACCCGGGTTCGATTCCTAGGTCGGTAAGATCCCCTGGAGAAGGAAATGGCAATCCACTCCAGCACTCTTGCCTCAAAAATCCCATGGACGGGGGAGCCTGATAGGCTACAGTCCATGGGGTAGCAAAGAGTCGAACTTAACTTTCAGTGTGAAAGTGAAGTCAGTCACTTCACTTTCACTATAGTTGAAAGTTTGAAAAACTTGATATACCAAATATGTAACTATCAATATTTTTTAATTTTATTTTTACTTTATAATACTCTATTGTTTTGCCATACATTGACATGAATCTGCCACGGGTGTATACCAGCTCCCAATCTTGATTCCCCCTCCCACCTCCCACCCCAAATCATCTCCCTGGATCATCCCCGTGCACTAGCCCCAAGCATCCTGTATCCTGCATCGAACATAGACTGGCGCTTCATTTCTGACATGATAGTATACATGATTCAATGTCATTCTCCCAGATCATCCCACCATCTCCCTCTCCCTCTCCCTCAGAGTCCAAAAGTCCATTCTATACATCTGTGTCTCTTTTGCTGTCTTGCATACAAGGTCATCATTACCATCTTTCTAAATTCTATATATATATGTGTCAGTATACTGTATTGGTATTTTTCTTTCTGGCTTACTTCACTCTGTATAATCAGCTCCAGTTTCATCCATCTCATTAGAACTGATTCAAATGTATTCTTTTTAATGGCTGGGAAATACTCCATTGTGTATATGTACCACAGCTTTCTTATCCATTCATCTGCCGATGGACATCTAGCTTGTTTCCATGTCCTGGCTATTATAAACAGTGCTGCAATGAACATTTGGGTACATGTTTCTCTTACAGTTCTGGTTTCCTTGGTGTATATGCCCAGCAATGGGATTGCTGGGTCATAAGGCAGTTCTATTTGCAATTTTTAAGGAATCTCCACACTGTTCTCCATAGTGGTTGTACTAGTTTGCAATCCCACCAAACAGTGTAAGAGTAAAAGCTTCTGCACGACAAAGGAAACTATAAGCAAGGTGAAAAGACAGCCTTCGGAATGGGAGAAAACAATAGCAAATGAAGCAACTGACAAACAACTAATCTCAAAAATATCCAAGCAACTTATGCAGCTCAACTCCAGAAAAATAAACGACCCAATCAAAAAATGGGCCAAAGAACTAGACATTTCTCCAAAGAAGACATATGGATGGCTAACAAACACATGAAAAGATGCTCAACATCACTCATTATCAGAGAAATGCAAATCCAAACCACAATGAGGTACCATTTCACACCAGTCAGAATGGCTGCGATCCCAAAGTCTAGGAGCAATAAATGCTGGAGAGGGTGTGGAGAAAAGGGAACAATCAATATTTATTGTCCCAGGCTACGAGTTGCCCTCTCACCAAAAGATAGAAACCAGGTAATAGGAATCAATGGTTCTGAAGTTCCTATTTTAGTTTCTGACACTTAGAAAGCACGGCAAACATACTTTAAATAACTCAGTCATTATTGATGAAATTCTGTAAATAGAAGTCTTTCTCCTTGAATAGACTGGTTGAATTCTCCTACTACCCCAGACTTCCATTACTATTGTATCTTATAGCTTTGCAATATCAAATACTTGTGCTAATTTACAGCTCTTATACAAGCTTATTATGTTGATGCTAATAATTTGCTTCCGTCGGGTCTGACTCTTTGTGACCCTATGGACTGTAGCCTCCCAGGCTCCTCTGTCCATGGGGATTCTCCAGGCAAGAACACTGGAGTGGAATGCCATGCCCTTCTCCAGAGGGTCTTCCCGACCCAGAGACTGAACCCATGTCTCCTGCATCTCCTGTATTGTAGGTGGATTCTTTACCACTAAGCCCCTGGGGAGAAGCCCAAAGCTCGCCCTTGTGCATGCTAAGTTGTTCCAGTCATGTCTGACTCTGTGCGACCCTTTGGACTGCAGCCTGCCAGGTTTTTCTGTCCATGCGATTCTCCAGGCAATAATACTGGAGTGGGTTGCCATTTCCTTCTCCATATCATGTTTATACTTAAGTGTAAAAGTACTGATAATATAAGTGGTCTCAAGCAACAGAATATCTAGGAACTGTATTAAAAGGCAGATTCCCTGAAATTCTGATGATTGCATCTGAGATGGAGTCCAGAGAGCTGAATTACTGACAATCACTCCTGGAGATTCTGATACAAGTAGTCTGTGGCCCTAGTCATTAGAAACTATGCTTTCAGACTTTATGATTCCAGGGAATTCAGAATTAACTTTAGGGTGGCAATTGTTTTAATTATCTTCAAATATGGGAAAAAACTACTTTTCCTAAATTCATCACCCATTTTCCATTTTAGTATCTTACTTAAAACTATAGCATGAATAGATAATAATTTGTTTTAAAGGAGTAGGCAACATTAATCCCTTAGAGAAGAAAAAAATCAAAATTATTTTTTTAATTCTGCCTCAGTTACATGCTATGGTAGTGGCCATATTTTTGGTTGAAATTGCTACTTTTCGTCTGTCTAGACTTATGACTACCTGAGAAGAAATATGAGCATGAAAGAATAAAAGTAATTTAGATTGCTGTGCTAGCATGCCTCTGCAGTGCTAAAGTTGTATTGTTTAAACATTATTTCAAAAACCCATCAGATTATTGGCTTTCTGGCTTGAAATTCTTTCCTCAGTGTTCCTAAGTTTCCCTTTTCTAAATATTTGTACAGAGTATTACAGTATGCAGCATATGTATCTTTGTTCATTTATAGATGCATTTCCTTAAGAAGCGGAATATTAGTGATCTCCATTATACAAAGAGATAGAAACTATGCATTATTTTCCTTTCAAAAAAACTAAATTGATGCACAAAATGATGTTTGCTAGTAGCTGAAGTTGCAGCAGGGGGTATACTTGCCTTATTAAGATGAAATTTCTGGTTTTATTTATTCTGGGAAAAAAGCTCTATCCCCAAATAAAGGATTAGTCTAGGGACCTGGTATATCATTGCTGCCATATCGAATAGAGAAGTGAATGGGATGAATATTATAGCTCACTATTTATATTGGTTTATTTGTAGGTAGGAAAAAATGAGAAATTGGAGAAAGTATTAGTTCACATTAAAAGGTAAAACACGAAGAGGCCACTGTCAATTCAGGCTGTGTTTGTTGATTTCCAAATAACAACCTTGTCTCTGGAGTCATTAAAGGTATTGCTCTCCTGAGAAAAGGCTGAGGTTCTCTGCCTTTGAAGCTGAACAAACCTGGTGTATCATTTTGTCAGCCTTTATGAGAACTTGGCCCTGAGGACCTTTAAAAAAAAACAGCTACTGAAGATTACCTATGCCACCTCCTTTAGAGAAGGATCTTGGCACATGCATTTAGTAAAATTTATTACTCATAAAGCCAGCAAATATTTCAAATTCTTTAGAGTTAACATTTCTGCAGAAGATGTCTCAGTGGGTACCACTGGTAACTAATTATTTGCTTGATTAAAAAAAAAAAACACCATTCTATTCTGTCCAGATAAAGTATTTTTAAAAATCCATAAAGAACATTCTTAACCTAGAAAATATGTGAATATTAAACTACTTAATGTGATAATAGATGGAAAGAAATGTCAAAATTTAAAGCTTTGTTCTAATATTTCCCAGGGATAAATAAATACTGTACCATAATAAGTGTACAACTAGTTCTGCATCTAGACATGGAGGCGGGAATTTGCCCCATCAGTGCTCTGCTGGGACAGGCTGAAAATGCCCTTTTCCTACTGAAGTTTTTTAGGGGTTGGCTGTATGCAGGATACCTGGAAATGCATCTCCTTTAAGATGTGTGCATTAGTGATCTCAGCTATATCCACTGTTGACCATATACTGAGAGGAGAGGGCCTCTGGTAGTGGATGCAGTTCTCTGAATGAAGTGGATTTAGTGTTACATGTAAGGAACAGCAAGTGTTCTCACAAACCATGAAGTTCCATTATTATGGACTAGTAACTTGCGAATTAAGGAGCACTTAAACTGTTCATCTGACTGTTTAAGATATTTACCCTTGATCGACTTTCTGGGGTCACATCTTTTCCCATCTTGGAAACTCCTTTCCCCAGAACTGTCCCAACTCAAGATGCCATAGATCCTCTCTGGCATTTCTCAAGTTTACTCTTCAAGTCATTCAGATGATGACAATGTAAACAGTGTGGTATGGAGATACTTATTGGCAGTTAAAATTATCATTTTATTAACACTTATTGGGTGCCATTATTATTTTGGTTGGTAATGCAAAATAATTGATGCAGTTCAAAAATTTGTCTTCATTTATATTTATGCTAACTCTGAGAGGCTTTGTTTGACTTTTCTTCCATTTAAAAAAATGAGTCTATTTAAATAAATTATACATTTCTTGGGTGATGCTAAGAAGTATGGAGCTTTTAACATGCAATATAAAGGAAAAGAAAAACAGCAGTTAACTTGTGCGGTGAAAAGAAAAATGTAATTTAAGAATACTTCAATTTAGCGTAAAGGCTCATTTCACCACCTTGTCTCTACTACAGGGGCATAATTTTATCTGTAAAAATAAGTTTTACTTAGACATAAATGGTGATCTCTAAAGAAGAATGAAAGCTTTTGAAAGCTTTTTTCTTTAAGGCCCTTTCTTAATATAGCTAAGTATTTTAGTTCCCACTAATACAACATTTTAAAAAGTTTTATTATCTTTGACTGCATATTGTTTATACAATTTAAAGTACATTAAAATAAAAATTGAGGAAAAATTACAAGCTCAGAATTTTGCAGGTTATTTCTTAAATTTTAAAAATTACAATATTGCATTGCATTTTATACTTTATTTTATTGTATTTTTCTATAACATTATTTCTAGTCTGCTAAACTTACATTTTTATTACCATTCAAATGGGTTTGGTTCCTGTAATTGTTGTTTATTCTGTTTTAAGTAGCTACAAATTGAAATGAAAGGTGAAAGTTGCTCACTTGTGTTGGGCTCTTTGAGACCCCATGGACTATCCAGTCCATGAAATTCCCCAAAATGGAATTAAAAGAATTTTAGGATTTTACCTTTTTTTTTTTTTTTAACCATTGAGAGTATTTTGGGGGTAAATAAAAGATGAGGATATCTTGCCACTGGAATTTCAAATGGCTAAAACATAAAGATAAACATTAAAAATATAAGTAATCTAGTACTAAACAAAAATTCTAATTTATATCATGATCACACTTGAAAACACCAATTTCTTTAAGGGACAAATCTATGATATTCTTTTCTATGTAATTGTTGTGTTTAAACTTAAGCTAGTTTCTTGAGAATGAAGTATTTTATTTATGTGACAAATATTATTCAGTTCAGTTCAGTCGCTCAGTCGTATCCGACTCTTTGTGACTGCATGAATCACAGCACGCCAGGCCTCCCTGTCCATCACCAACTCCCGGAGTTCACTCAAACTCACGTCCATTGAGTCAGTGATGCCATCCAGCCATCCCATCCTCTGTCGTCCCCTTCTCCTCCTGCCCCCAGTCCCTCCCAGCATCAGAGTCTTTTCCAGTGAGTCAACTCTTCACATCAGGTGGCCAAAGTATTGGAGTTTCAGCTTTAGCATCAGTCCTTCCAATGAAGACCCAGGACTGATCTCCTTTGGATCAGACAAATATTATAGTTACTTTAAAATATTCAATCTGATATAAGTGAAAATTTATTGAATTTCCTACTCAAGTGATCAAAGATTGGAAGAAATATACTAAATACATATACACTCACATAGAAAGGCTTGGGAGCTATAATATATTGATAATCTGTGATACTGCCACTATTGGAAATGTATATAACATCTATATTTGAGATTAACATGTAATATCCTTGTGATACCAAGTCCTATCCTATTTTCAGAGAATGCTTTTTAATCTGTTCCTTATGTCACATTCTTGATCATATATTTAAAAATTCTTTATAAACACAATCTTTTTTCAGATTAAATTTATAAGGAAAGTGAGGCCTACCTGACCTGCCTCCTGAGAATCTATATGCAGGTCAGGAAGAAAGAGTTAGAACTAAACATGGAACAACAGACTGGTTCCAAATAGGGAAAGGAGTACATCAAGGCTGTATATTGTCACCCTGATTATTTAACTTAGTGTAAAGCATTTCATGAGAAATGCTGGGCTGGATGAAACACAAATTGGAATCAAGATTGCCGGGAGAAATATCAATAACCTCAGATATGCAGATGACACCACCATTATGGCCAAAAGTGAAGAAGAACTAAAGAGCCTCTTGATGAAAGTGAAAGAGGAGAGTGAAAAAGTTGGCTTAAAACTCAACCTTCAGAAAACAAAGATCATGTCATCTGGTCCCATCAGTTCAGTTCAGTCGCTCAGTCATGTCTGACTTTTGCGACCCCATGAACCGCAGTAAGCCAGGCCTCCCTGTCCATCACCAACTGCAGGAGTCTACCCAAACCCATGTCCACTGAGTCAGTGACGCCATCAACCATCTCATCCCCTGTTGTTCCCTTCTCCTGCCTTCAATCTTTCCCAGCATCACGGTCTTTTCAAATGAGTCAGTTCTTCACAACAGGTGGCCAAAGTATTGGTCCCATTACTTCATGGCAAGTAGATGGGGAAACAATGAAAACAGTGCCACACTTTATTTTGGGGGCTCCAAAATCACTATAGATGGTGACTGCAGCCCTAAAATTAAAAGATGCTTGCTCCTTGGAAGAAAAGTTATGACCAACCTAGAGAGCATATGAAAAAGCGAAGACATTACTTTGCCAACAAAGGTTCATCTGGTCAAAGCTATGGTTTTTCCAGTCATCACGTATGGATCTGAGAGTTGGACTATAAAGAAAGCTGAGTGCTGAAGTGTGAACTGTGGTGTTGAACTGTAGTGTTGGAGAAGACTCTTGAGAGTCCCTTGGACTGCAAGGAGATCCAACCAGTCCATCCTAAAGGAGATCAGTCCTGGGTGTTCATTGGAAGGAATGATGCTGGAAGCTGAAACTCCAGTACTATGGTCTCCTGATGAGAAGAAGTGCCTCATTTGAAAAGACTCTGATGCTGGGAAAGATTGAGAGCAGAAGGGGGCAACAGAGGATGAGATGCTTGGATGGCATCACCGACTCAATGGACGTGAGTTTGTATAAACTCTAGGAGTTGGTGATGGACAGGGAAGCCTGGCGTGCTGCAGGCCATGGGGTCATGTATGGATGTGAGAGTTGGACTGTGAAGAAAGCTGAGCACCAAAGAATTGATGCTTTTGAACTGTGGTGTTGGAGAAGACTCCTGAGAGTCCCTTGGACTGCAAGGAGATCCAACCAGTCCATTCTGAAGGAGATTAGCCCTGGGTGTTCTTTGGAAGGAATGATACTAAAGCTGAAACTCCAGTACTTTGGCCACCTCATGAAAAGAGTTGACTCATTGGAAAAGACTCTAATGCTGGGAGGGATTGGGGGCAGGAGGAAAAGGGGACAACAGAGGATGAGATGGATGGATGGCATCACCGACTCGATGGACGTGAGTTTGAGGGAACTCCAGGAGTTGGTGATGGACAGGAGGCCTGGCGTGCTGTGATTCATGGGGTCGCAAAAAGTCGGACATGACTGAGCGACTGAACTGAACTGAACTGAAGCCCAATAAAGCCAAACTACTTGCTCAGGAGCCTAAGGTTGATTTGATTCAGCCTTAGAATTCACAATCTTCTCTAACCTAGACCATTTCTTAGCACTGAGTACCCACAGGAACTTCTTGAATAGAAATGTTTTTATCCTATTAACTCATTTGAATAGCTTTAAGTGCTCCCAGAGAACTGCTATGACTTTAACCCTAAGTTTGTTGTTATGCAGTTTGAATTGACTTTTCTCCCCCTCAGTTCTCCTTTTTCTTTACTTATTATGTAATGCTTATGATTAACCTAAAAATGATAGTGTCTATGTAAAACAGCAACAGAGCTGGCAGGATTTCAAATATCATAATGAAAGAAAGAGAGAAAATTTTTCATTTATACATTCATTAAAAAGCAGATACACACATACTAACTAGTATGCACGGTGTTGAAGTACAAAATAATGTTACTTCTTCAAATAGTTTATCAATTACAGATATGTTAAAATGTTTATTAAACAGTATTTGCATTGTTGGGCAAAATCATGCTTTATCAGCATTAGAAAAACAAAGGCAAGAGACAGAACAGCATAAGGATGTCTTAGAAGGGAGCTAACTTAAAATATATATTAATATCTGGAGCTGAGCTTCTGAAGCACAGTTCCATAGGTGTTATATTGTATTCCCAAGATTGTACTTCTCTAAAATATAGACTTTTGGAGTATCCAAAAACTTCACATTGATATTACTGACATATGAACTTTAAACATGGTAACTGGATTGGATAGCTTACACCTGAGTTAACTACATGGGCTAGTATTATAACAGCCACCCAAAGTACCAGTGTATTTTTGGATATGCACTTTGAAGCTGAGCCACAGTCTATTTTTAGATGATGGTATTACGGATCTCCACATCTGTTCAACCCAACATAATGTGCCTGTTCCACACCTACACTAAAAATAATGTGTGATAGGCCATGGGGATTAAGCATTAATTCCTTTTGTTTAGGTTGTTTAAAAAAATTGGTTGATTACAATTCAATTAAAAAGACATACCCAACTGCTATATCACTCTTAATCACACTGTTTGAGCTCCTTGGTATGATTTAAAATAATACATTTATTTCTGGACAGGTTTGGGCAACTATAATCAATTCACTGGTACTGTGCTTCTCCAGTAAAGACCCTTATAGAGAGAAGGCAGTTTGACATGACAGTGATGAACTGTGGGATAAGGGAATAGACATTTTACAATACCTGTTTATTCAGAAATGCATCATAAGGCTAGCCTGTTGAGGATGAACAGTTCCTGTACTGAACAGCCTCCCAGATCATATAGAAATTTTCAGTAGTATCTTAAGTATAGAAGATAATTAATAATATAAGAAATATTCAGAACCTAACAGACTTGCAAAACATAGGTAGGTGTAAGATAACTTTCAGTCACAATGATCCTAGCTTGAATTCAACTCAGTTGGAAGGCAGGCAATTTCTCTAGCTGCTGAACAGAGCACAGTTTGAATCTTCGTATATTGCCCATCCTCACAGGACACCTAGATTCCTCTCTTTTTGCAACCAAATGCCTCTCCTACTCCCTCCCATGTTTTCTCACTCACTCTACATGGAATACTACTCAATGGTACAGAGAGGACCTTTTTTTAAACTGGGAAATGTGTCCAGTTTTCATCTCTCAACCATTACTCCCATCCAGTTTTGCCTGTTGAACAGACCAGAGCAATGACAGGCTGCCCATCTACTACTGCCTGCTGTGTTTGTGGGTGATAAGCTGTTCTGAAATCTAGACTTACCCCTCCAAAGCGACTGTTTGGCTGCTGCTGCTGCTCTAAGTCGCTTCAAGGTGATCAATTTCCTTACTGACATATCTCAGGTTTGAAACTTTGACCAATTTGCACATTTTGTGTCCAAAACTAAGAGTTTTATTTAATTGAACTGTTATTCCAAGAGCTCTAGTCTTCTTTGTGTGTAAGAAAGAAGTAGATTGTAATAAAATATGTATACACTCCCATAGAAACCCTCCTGTGCTGTAGTGACTGAACTATGGATTCTTGGGAACCATTTGAAAATCTAGCACATGTTTTATTTTGTTTTGTTTTGTTTCTGATGGCAGCAGCAATGGATACTGTGGAAGGAGGTTAGCTTTTAAGGACTTTGAACTTCTTTTCTCCTCCTTTGAATTCCTGCACTAATTCTGCCATCTCCCTGTCTTCGTTAGAAGCAAAACCCACTATTCCCTCTATCAATATGTAATATATGTCAGAAAAGACATCTCTTTATTGCAGACTGCTTTTTAGAAGAGAAAACGTCTAGAGGTTAAAAATATTTATTTTTTTACTTGCTAAATTGCCTTGTAAATACACTACATATAGAAAAGAATGCTGATTATAATGAAGATGACTGTATTTATCATTGAGAAAATTTCAGTTCCCAAGAAATCACTTGAAAAGATTATAAAGCTAGTTTGCACTAACCTTGGTTTTATAAGTTATAACCTGATAAAACTATATGAAGCTGACTTCTGGAGCTTAAAAATGTTAGATGCGCCACAAGGAATGGAGCACCGCATTTCCTGTTTTTATTTTCTGTTCTTTGCAGGCCCTCTATGGTTGCTGGCTTCTGGACGCCCCTGCAGAATTTTAATGGTCCCAATTTCAGGCACAATTTGTTTTTTTGTTGAAGTGTCAGATCTATTTTAATGGGGGCTAAAACCATGCAACCACTCAGGTGAAAAAACAGCCTAAGGGAAACATCAGGAAATGTAAGAGAATGGTGACTGCAATGACGGACTCTCACTTATAGCCTCAATTTACATATTCAGATACCCATATTCTCTTAAAAATAACTATGAACTAAACCCAATAATCAAGTACATGTATGTAGTTCGTTATATGATTTATTTGCATGTGGATAAGAAAGTATTTGAAGTAGGACATGATCACCTTAGCAGATCAATAACCAAGCCAGCACTATGATAGTATCAAAGAGGAAAAGTCTTCCTTAGGAATTATTTCTTTCATAAAGAGAACAACCTTGTCCCTGTTGGCCAGGGTACACCTTGGGATGAATAAATTTTGGTCATGACTGAATATAGAAAAAAATGACTGCCACATATACTCATATACTTGTGATAACAAGAGGTCAATGTCATTTGCTATCAAATGCAGGTGAGAAATGATACAAGTCTTAGTAAGCATGAAGTCTTAAATAGGGATACATAAAGCAGAAGCATGTAGAAATATATAGTTATGATTGTCTTAGCTCTCACAATAACATGATATCTAATATTGTTGACAGCCAGGTCTCTATGCCCACTTGTTCTTCTCTCTTTACAGGTTTATTTTCATCTAACCACAAAATTTATATGTGTTAGCTGAAATTATCTCTGGAGTTTACACTTCATTCAAGTCAGTCCTGTATGTTTACACTGACTGTTATCAAAAGGCTTTTAAAAGTTGCCTATTTATTCAGAGTTTAAAGAAACAGTTCAGTTATAAAGACCGGATCACAAATAGGACATATAAATGGTGAAATGAGGTGATGCAAGAAACTGAAGCACTTTCTAAAACAAAATACAAAATCATAATCCATATTTTTAAAGTGTATTTTATCTCATGGGAAAGCCCAGACTTACTAATATCTTAAAATGTGGCATCCTGTTTTTAATCTTCTTTCTTACTATCATTAAAAATACCACAGTAACAATTACTGAAATATACTTCCAAAGGAATATTTACAATGTGACTTTTATATTATGCCATTTCCCCACATATACTTAATATGTGTATATCCAAGGTATTTGTGTTTTACTTTAATTTGCTTTTCCTGTGACAGAAATTAATTATGTTATTAAGGCAGGAATCATCTAACTGTATCTTAACTTTGGTAAAATTGGTAAGCTATGCATAGGGCTTCCCTGGTGGCTCAGAGGTTAAAGGGTCTGCCTGCAAGGCGGGAGACCCAGGTTCAGTCCCTGGGTCGGGAAGATCCCCTGGAGAAGGGAAATGGCAACCCACTCCAATATTCTTGCCCGGAGAATCCCATGGACAAGGGAGCCTGGTAGGCTACAGTCCACAGGGTCATAAAGAGTCGGACACGACTGAGCGAGTTCACTTTCACTTTCATGCATAGGGCCATTTCCTATTAAAAATGGGTTGGATGATCAAATGTAACTACTGTGTAAAGAAGCTGCACAGTAACTACTGTGCCCTTTTAAGTAAATCCCTGATGTTGTAAGGTTAAGATTTCATTCCTGAAAATATATTCAATGAAGTAACATATTAAAGTTATTAATAAAAGTAAACATTCATAATTAGAAAATATTATGTTAAAAATGATTGCTTTTATATAGACACTCTTAAAGAGTAAGCTCCTTGAGAACATGGATTGTATCTTATTATTTTAAAAATCATTTTATGCTTTTAGCACACTATTAGTTATAATTAGACAAATACTTATCAACTGAATGAATTTACCCTTTATATATGTGTGTAGTTTTGCTAGAAAAATGTAGATTTATTAGATACACAATATTATATAAACACAAGAAAACACCATCTTGAAACAATTTAAAACCCTTGTATATTCTTACTTACTGTCAAATATCTTTATTATTATATTTGTTTCCAAAATAACGTTACATCATTTACTCACATTCTTTCTACTATCACATTAGATTCTACCTCCTTCATGAATCCTTTTCTATTATCAAATTCATTCATTCATTGAACTTTCAATTTAATTTTATTTGTACTTTGACTACATACTTTTCTCTTTTCAGTTTGACACATTTTATATACTTTTATATCTTCATGCATATTTATGTATCTTCTTTTACTGTTCTAGACTGATGGCTCCTTGAAAATAGGACCTGTGTTTTTTTCCACTTAGTACCTTAGTGGCAATTCACAGCACATACTAACAATACAATAAATTAAATGGATAGAAGACCATCAATTTATTAAGTGCCTATTCTGTGTACAAAAGTGGATTAGATCCCAAGGATACAAAGAAACATGACAGATAGCTCTTATTTTAGGGGTCTATGGTATGTACAGGAAGTGTTCTTATATTTAAAAATATAACAACAGGTATGAGTTCACAATTTTCCACATTTTTACTCATCCTTTATATATGGGAGTTTTTTTTCCCCCAAACTTTACTTATCATAATACAATTTTTAAAATCTGTTTATGGAAATAGTTCTATTTTGGCATTTTGCATGAACTAAATTGAAACATCTTTATCAAAACCAAATGGGTTTGAAGACTTCCTAACATTCAGTCTGAACCTTCTAGCAGATATTCTACCTCTGTGCTTCTAATGTGTTACTCTTCAAAAAAAGAAAAAAAAAAAAACACTTGTGTGTGCATGTAGCCCAAATCAGATACAGTACTACAGAGATTATCAGGATAAATTGTATAAGTTGTTTACTATTCCTTTAGACTTACAGAGTAAAGTACTTATGGGAGACTGAAGCTCACTGAGTAAATGAACCACCTGCCCACTTCATTCCAAACATCTCTGTCTGAAAGGTGAATTTGAGATTTGTTTCCCCTTCTCATCTCTTGACTCGGTTGCCTTGGGAATAAGCCCTGTCTTTGCCATGAACCTCAGTGTCTCAGCATTTTGGCTTGCTGTGTTAGGAAAAACAAACCCGATTCAATGTCAGGACTAGGCAAGAATCTTGATGAATACTTTAGCTATGAATTCAGCCTTCTTTTATATGCTGAAAGAAGAGCTGCTATCTAAAGTGAAATTTACTAAAAGAATACTAATAAAATTGAGGACCAGGGGACAAGTTGGAGTAGAAGGACCTTAGTACACCTCCTCTCATGCAAAACATCAAAATCACAACTAACTGTTGAAAAACCATTGACAAAAAAGGACTAGAACCTACCAAAAGAGATATTCTACTTCCAAAGACAAAGAAGCAGCCACAACAAGATGGCAGGAGGTGTGTGTTATGATACAGTCAAATCACATACCCACCAGGTGGGTGTACCACAAACTGGAAAACAGTATCACAGAGGTTCTCCCACAGGAGTGAGAATTCTGAGACCAGCCTAGGGATCTGGCATCAAGAGGAGGAGCCCTTAGAGCATTTGGCTTTGAAGGTCAGTGAGGCATCATCAAAGAAACTCCACAGGACTGGAGGAGACAAACGGCACTCTTGGAGGGAACACACAAGGTCTCATGCAGACCAGGCCCCAGCAGTAAAAGCAGTGACTTCACAGGAGACAGAGCCAGATCTATCTGCTTGTCCAGAGTGGTTTCTTAGGGAGTTGGGTGTGGCTGTGGCTCACTGCCAGGACAAGGACACTGGAGGAAGAAGTACTGGAGAGTACTCATTGGTGTGAGCTGTCCTGCTGCTGCTGCTGCTAGGTCACTTCAGTCATGTCCTACTCTGTGCAACCCCATAGACGGCAGCCCACCAGGTTCCCCAGTCCCTGGGATTCCCCAGGCAAGAACACTGGAGTGGGGTGCCATTGCCTTCTCTGGTGAGCTGTCCTAGAGGCTACCATTTTGATGCCAAGACCTGACCCCACCCAATAGGCCTTAGACTCCAGTGCTGGGATGCCTCAGGCCAAACAACCAACAGGGCAGTAATGGAGCCCCACTCGTTGGCAGCCTTGTACACCAGAGGAACAAGACCCAGCTCCACCCACCAATGGGCAGGCTCCAACCTCCCTTCAGTCAGTTTGCACATGCCTTTCAAACCAGCTGCACAACCCACAAGGCAGGCACCAGAAGCCAGAGGAACAACAATCCAGCAGCCTGGAAACTGCACACACAGAAAGTCAGACAAGATAAGATGGCAGAGGAATATGCTCTAGATTAAAAAACAAGATAAAATCTCAGAAGAACAACTATGTAACATGAAGATAGGCAAATCTACCTGAAGAAGAACTCAGAGTAATAGCAGTAAAGATGATCTAAGATCTTGGAAAAATAATGGAGTCATAGATGGAGAAGATCAAGAAATATTTAGCAAAGAGCTAGAAAACTTGAAACAACAGGGTTGATAATACAATAACTGAAACGAAAAATACACCAGAAGCAACAGCAGAACAAGTGATGAAGAACAAATAAGAGATCTAGAAGACAGGATAGTGGAAACCATTGCCCTGGAACAGAATGAAGAAAAGAAATAAGGACAGTTTAAGAGCTGTCTGGGACAAAATTAATCCCACCAACATTTGCATCAGAGGGATCTCAGAAGAAGAGAGAAAGGGCCTGAGAAAATACTTGTAGAGATAATAATGGAAAACTTCCCCTAACATGGGAATGGAAACAGTCATCCAAATCCAGGAAGTGCAGAGTCCCACATAGGATAAACTCAAGAAGAAAGATGTCAAGATACATATTAATCAAATTGACAAAAATTAAATTCAAAGAGAAAATATTAAGAACAATAAGGGAAAAGCAACAAATAACATACAAGGGAATCCTCATAAGGTTGTCTGCCAAATTTTTCAGTATAAAAATCTGCAGGCCAGAAAGGAATGGAGTGATATATTTAAAGTGATGAAAGGAAAGAAACTACAACCAAGAACACTGCCTGGCAAAGCTCTCATTCAAATTTGACAGAGAAGTCAAAAGCTCTACAGACAACAAAAGCTAAGAGAATTTAGCACCACAAACCAGCTTTATAACAAATGCTAAAGGAACTTCTCCACGTGGAAATGAAAAGGCCACAACTAGAAGCAATAAAATTATGAATGGGAAATCTCATCAGCAAAGGCATACATCTAGTAAAAGTAGGAAATCATCCAGATGCAAATATAACAACAGTAGCAATCCTGAGAAGAGGTGAGTACAAATGTTGGAAATGCACAGATATTGGAACTGCATTTGAAATTAAGAAACTAGCAACTTATATATCAGTCAGTTCAATCGCTCAGTTATGTCTGACTCTTTGTAACCCCATGGACAGCAGCATGCCAGGCATCCCTGACTGCTATTACCAAATTCTCATTTGGTAAATATAAACCAAAAATCTACAATAGATATAAACATACAAAAAAAGAAAAAGCAATCCAAATACAACACTAAAGATAGATATCAAATTACAAGAGAACAAAAGAGAAAGGGAAGAAAAAAAAAAAAAACCTACTAAAATAAACCCAAAACAGTTAACAAAATGGCAACACGAGCATGCAAATCAGTAGTCACCTAAATGTAAATGGATTAAAGGCTCCAGCCAAAAGATATAGACTGGCTGAATGGTTTGTAAAAACAAGTCCCACATATGTGCTGTCTACAAGAGAGCCACTTAAGATCTAGAGACACATATAGACTGAAAATGAGGGAATGGAAAAAGATATTCAATGAAATAGAAATTGAAAAAAAGCTGGAGTAGCAAGATTCATATCAGACAAAATAGACTTTAAAATACTGTCTGTTGCAAGAGACAAAATAACGACCAAGGGGATCAATTCAAGAAGAAGATATAACAACTATAAATATATATGCACACAGCATAGGAGTACCTCAATATATGTCAAATGCTAACAGCCAGAAAAGGAGAAATTCACAGTAACACAATAATATGGGGTACTTTAACACCCCACTTACATCAATGAACAGATCATCCAGACAGAAAATCATTAAGGCAACACAGGCCTTAATTGACACATTAGACCAAACTGACTTCATTGTTACTTATAGGGCATTGCATACAGAAGCCGCAGAATACACATTCTTTTCAGGTGCACATGGAACATTCTCCAGGATAGATCACATGCTGGACCATAAAGTATGCCTTGATAAATCTAACAAAATTGAAATCATATGAAGAATCTTTTCAGACCACAAATACAGAACCAAAAAGAATCTTAACAATTTGTATGGAAACATGAAAGAGCCCAAATACCAAAGTAATTTAGAAAGAAAACTAAAGCTGGAGGAGTCAGGCTTCCTTCTTCAGATTATACTACAAAGCTACAATAATCAATACAGTATGGTACAGGCAAACAGACAGACACATAGATCAATAGAACAGGATAGAAAGCAAAGAAAGAAGCCCATCTACAACAAAGGAGACAAGAATATATGATGAAGAAAAGACAATCTCGTCAACAAATGCTACTGAGAAAACTGGACAGCTGTTACATACAAGAGTAAAATTCAGTTCAGTTCAGTTTAGAACATTCTAAAGTACCATACTCAAAAATAAACTCAAAATGGAATGAAGACCTAAATGTAAGACTGAATACTATAAAACTCTTAGAGGAAATATACAACACTCGTTGACATAAATCGCAGCAAGACTGTTTTTGGATCCACCACACTGAGTAATGAAAATAAAAACAAAACAAATGATGCCAAACTTACAAGCTTTTGTACAGCAATGGGAATCAAACAAAAGAAAATATTTTCAAACAATGTGATCTACAAGGGAATAACCTCCAAAATATACAAACAATTCAAATATTTTTTAAAAATTCAGTCAAAAAATAGGCAGATCTAAACAGACATTTCTTAAAAGAAGACATACAGATGGCAAAAAGCACATGAAAAGATGCTCAACATCACTAATTATTAGAGAAATGAAAATCAAAAGTACAATGAGATATCACTTCACATAGGTCACAAAGGCCATCATCAAAAAGTCTACAAATGATAAATGCTGGAGAGGGTGGGATGGAAAGGAAATCTCCTACACTGCTGGGGTATGTAAATTGGTACAGTCACTATGGAGAACAGTGTGGAAGTTCCTTAAAAAACTAAAATAGAGTTGGCATATGATCCAGCAATCCCAATCCTGGGCATATATCCAGAGAAGAGTATACTTTGAAAAGATACATGCACCACATTGTAAATAGTACTTTTCACTGTAGCACTACTTATAATGGCCAAGACATGAAAGCAACCTAAATACCTATCAATAGATGAATGGATAAAGAATATGTGGTGTGATATACACACACATACATACACACACACAGAATATTACTCAGCCATAAGATAGAATGAAATAGTGTCATTTGCAGCAACATAATGGAGCCAGAGATAATACTAAGTGAAGTCAGACACAAATATCATATGATATCAATTATATGCAGAATCTAAAGAATGAGATGGAAGAATTTATTTACTAAACAGAAACAGACTCATAGATTTTGAAAACAAACTTATGGTTCTTGAGGGAGGTTGGGGGGTATA
Organism: Nanger dama; assembly: GCA_917880005.1. NCBI lineage: Eukaryota > Metazoa > Chordata > Mammalia > Artiodactyla > Bovidae > Nanger > Nanger dama. Next base: position 18,496,348 of record CAKJTW010000008.1, on the reverse strand, counting down.
AATTAGGTTGTATAAAATAATCAACAGGGCCTGTTGTATAGTACAGGGAACTTTATTAAAAACTCTGCAATAATCTACATGGGAAAAGAATCTGAAAAAGAACAGACATATGCACGTGAAAGTGAAGTGTTAATTGCTCAGTTGTGGTTGACTCTTTGTGACCCCATTAACTGTAGTCTGTAGCCAGGCTCCCCTGTCCATGGGATTCTCCATGCAAAAACATACTAGAGTGGGTTGCCATTCCCTTCCCCAGAAGTTCCTGACCCAGGGACTGAGCCTGGGTCTCCTGCATTGCACGCAGATTCTTTACCATCTGAGACACCGGGGAAGCCCAGACATATGTATACACATAATTAAATCACTTTGCTGTTCACCAAAAACTAACACAATACTGTAAATCCACTATATTCCAATAAAACATTTTTTTTTAACAATCAGATAAAGATTTTATTTTTATTTTATTTATTTTTAAGCACATGAATGTATATTTAATAGCATTCATTATTAGGGAATTGATTTTCACTAATTAAACATTAAAACAACAGTGAGATACAGGAAAGCTATGACCAACGTAGACAGCATTTTTAAAAATTTAATGAAAAAAGTAAAATTAACCACAACAAAAAAATCCCTAGCCAAAGTTTGTCAGGCACTAGGAATATATTTTGGGAAGGAGAATCTATACAGTTCTTTTAGCTAATATCTAACTGAGGGATGTCAAACAAAACTTAAGTGTAACCTCTAAGATTTTCTTTTTAAAGTCTTACAATTCTTTCTCCTGTCTTGGTACTAGACGACTGAAGCGATTTAGCAGCAGCAGCAGCAAAGCATCAATAACACAAAACAGATATGGGCTTAGTAACCACTGTGAAAAGTTTAAAAGCAGAATAAGAAGGGAATCAAATCTTCAAAGCTTGACCTTTGCCCTCACCAGCAGATCTTGCCCAGAGCACATATCTATTTCCATTAAAAAGTGTTGCAGTTGGTACCATGTTCTTTCTTTTTCATTATGTAACTGATTTTCACCTGTATTTAGAATTTTTAAAGAATGGTTTAGATGATAGGTGTTTTAAACTACTAAATAGAGTATTGATGTGTGGGTGGCTATTTGTCTCTTTTTTCACTCTGCAGCTGAACGCCTGAAGGATCTGCAACTGAACAGAAGAGATTTTAAGAAGCAGACAAGTATGTATATACCCATGCCAGCTAGCAATCAATCTTCCTCCTGCCTTTCTCTCTGTTAAGTATGTGTTTAAAGGCACATACAGTATGGATGTGTTGGACTGGGAAGAAGGCTGAGTGCTGAAGAATTGATGCTTTTGAACTGTGGTGTTGGAGAAGACTCTTGGGAGTCCGTTGGACTGCAAAGGAGATCCAACCAGTCCATTCTGAAGGAGATCAACCCTGGGATTTCTTTGGAACGAATGATGCTAAAGCTGAAACTCCAGTACTTTGGCCACCTCATGAGAAGAGTTGACTCATTGGAAAAGACTCTGATGCTGCGAGGGATTGGGGGCAGGAGGAGAAGGGGGCGACCGAGGATGAGATGGCTGGATGGCATCATGGACTCAATGGACGTGAGTCTGAGTGAACTCCGGGAGATGGTAATGAACAGGGAGGCCTGGCATGCTGCGATTCATGGGGTCGCAAAAAGTCGGACGGGACTGAACTGAACAGGCACATGCACACACACATGCAAATATGTATACTATAGAAGAAAAACATTTATATGTATGCATAAGCTAACTTTCTTCAACTTAATTATATTTTAATATTTATGATATTTGGCTAGGTCAAGCAACAAATGCATACACTTAATGTGGTATTGTACCTTGTTTTGTCAAAAATGTGTCAAAGTAAATCATCCTGCAGTTGATGGTATTGTAGAATCAAAAAGGTTATGAGTATATATAACAATTTCAGTTTTCTTGCTTGAAAGTTTATTGACTCCAAGGTATCAATTTTGTTTATTCTCTTCCATTCTGTTACTCTTAAACATATGAAGGCATTATACCACGTTTCTTAAAAATTGAAAAACAATGGTCTGCTTTAGTTAACATGAAAAATTCTTCTTTAAAATATGCGTGAAAGCTGTTATGAAGAGATGAAGAAGGTAGCTATTTAGAGCAATATTGTTTTGAATTATTTCATGAAGTGATGGCATTTTAGGTCAAATAAATTTAGTTTACATTTGGTCTTTGAATATGTCAAGCTACACCAATAAAATTTTGTAAAATTTCATCGTTCTATCTTGGGAAAGCATCTTGATGAAGTTAGGTGACAACACACAAACTGAGAGCTGGACACACAGTAGGTTCACTAAATATACTTCAGTTGGAATGTATTTAAGTGTTAAAGAGATTTTTAAATTCCCAGTTCAAAGAAGACATACAAATGGCCAACAGGCACATGAAAATGTGCTCAGTGTCAATAATCAGAGAAATGCAAATTAAAAACACACTTATCTCACTTATCAGAATTAAATTAAGAGCCCACCTATCACACCTGTCAGAACAGCTATCATCAAAAAGAGCACAAATCACAAATGTTGATAGTGATATGGAGAAAAGGGAGCCCTCATACACTGTTGGTGGAAAAGTAAATTGGTGCAGCTACTGTAGAAAACCATCGAGATTTCTCAAAAAGAAACTGAAAACTGAACTAACATATTACTCAGCAATTCCATTCCTGGGTGTATATATCTTGGAAAAAAGTAAAACACTAACTGGAAAAAACACACATACTTCAACATTCACAGCAGCAATTTTTATAATTGCCAAGATATGGAAGCAACCAAAGTGTCTAACAACAGATAAATGAATATGTACACCTATGGTTAATTCATGTTGATGTATGACAGAAATCAAACCAATATTGTAAACCAATCATCAATTAATTAAAACTAAATACATAATTTTAAAAGTTATACACACACACACACACAGACATACACACACACAGACTACTACTAAGCCACAAAAATGAATGAAATTTTGTCATTTGTAACAACATGGATGGATTTGGAGGGTATTAATGCTAAGTGAAATAAGTCAGAGAAAGACAAACACTGTACAATGTCACTTATATGTGGAACTGAAAAACGAAAACCAGTGAATAAAACAAAAAGAAACAGTCTCATGGATATAGAGAACAAACTAGTTGTCATCAGATAAGTGGGGGAAAAATTCCTAATTTATATGCTTCTGTACCAAGAGAATGCCACTTCGTTATTGATTCTCTTATCTTGTTTTTAGATATTCAGTAAGAAAGACTCAAGTCAATTCCCATAGTAATAAAAGGCTGATTCCTTTAGGGAAGAATTATTTAAAAATATATAATGATATCATACTTCATATTGGATTAGCAAATTTATTTGTTGGAAAATTGGACTATTATTTGTAGTCTGTGTGAGAGAGGGAGAGAGGGGTGGAGGCTTAAATGAGTTACTGTGAATTATTAGAGCATTTCACATCAACAGAATCTGAAAAGAGCGAAATACAGAATAAATTTTAAGCTGAACTACATGAATTAAAATTCTGCAATAGGTGGCGTTCAGCCACGTGAAATCAGTATGGAGAGTTTTTCAACACACAAAAAAAGAATAATGACTTAAATATAATATCTCAAAATAGCACAACTTGCAGCAAGTATATAATTTGTGAAGTAATTGGGTAATTAATTGAAAAAAAAGTTGAGCAGTGCATGAAACTTGTTCATCTTTCAAAAAATGGAGCTCAGACAGCATATGGTAGAAGGTAAGTGCATCTCTGTAGCTTGGAATGTTAATTTTTCAAACTATTCTAGTTTATCCAATTTGTAAAGCTAAATATAAATGGCAGTTCACATGGGAATTTTTGAATTAATGTCACTTTCTTATCACTTGTTTTTTCAAAATTAATATGAAGCCTTATGGAATATTTCCTAAAATTTTAGGATGTTTTCACCTTATAGAAAATTCTTATCAAAGTTTTCCTTCTTCAGTATTTTCCTAATGTAGGTAATATCTTAGAAAACATGGCAATTACATTTCAAAGTCACTTTGTGTTTTACTTCTTACACACAGGAATACCTTGGTGATGTTGTGAGGTAAAACCAGACCACAGCAATAAAGCAAATATTGCAAAATTTTTTGGTTTCTCAGTGGATATAAAAGCTATGTTTACACTATCCTGTACTCTATTAAGTGTGCAATAGGATTATGTCTTAAAAGGCAATGTATATATCTTTATTTTTTAAATATTTTATTGCTAAACCCTGGTAGCTCAGCTGGTAAAGAATCCACCTGCAATGTAGGAGGCCCCAGCTTGGTTCCTGGGTCAGAAAGTTCCCCTGGAGAAATGATAGGCTGCCCACTCCAGTATTCTTGGGCCTCCTTAGTGGCTCAGCTGGTAAAGAATCCACCTGCAATGCAGGAGACCCGGGTTTGATCTCTGGGTTGGAGAGATCCCCTGAAGAAGGGAATAGCTACCCACTCCAGTATTCTGGCCTGGTGAATACTATGGGGTTGCAAAGAGTTGAACACAATTGAGTGACTCTCACTTTCAAAGAATGCTAACCATTATCTGAGTCCTTAAAAAGTCATAATCTTTTTGCTGGAGGGTCTTTGCCTCAGTGTTGGTGACTGCTGACTGATTAGAGTGGTGGTTGCTGAAGGTTGGGATGGCTGTTTCAATTTTTAAAACCGTGAAGGTACCTGCAACAACTGACTCTTTCTTTTGTGACTAATTTCTCTGTAACATGCTGTTTGATGGTATTTTAGCCAAAGTAGAACTTCTTTCAAAAGTAGAGTCAATCCTCTCAAATCCTGCCACTGATTTATCAACTAAGTTTATGTCATGTTCTGAATCCTTTGGTGTCATTTCAACAATCTTCACAGCATCTTCACAAGGAGCAGATGCCATCTCAAGAAACCACTTTTTTGCTCATCCATTAGACACGATTCCTCATCCACTCAAGTCTGAGCATGATATTGCAGCCATTCAGTCATCAGGCTCCACTTTTAATTGTAATTGTCTTGCCATTTCCACCACACCTTTAGTTCTTCCTCCACTGAATTCTTGAAGCCCTCAAAGTCATCCAAATGGGTTGGAATCAACTTCTTCCAAGCTCCAACTAATGTTGCCATTTTGACTTTTCCCCATGAATTGTTAATGGCATCTAGAATGGTGAATCCTTTGCAGAAGGTTTTCTGTTCACTTTGCCCAGGCCAATTAGAGGAATCAGTGTATGGCAAGTATAGTCTTATGAAATGTATTTCTTAAATAACAGTCTTGAAAGCTGAAATCACTCCCTAGTCCATGTGATACAGAATGGATGTTGTACTTGAAGCCATAAAAACAATATTAATCTCATTGTACATCTCCATCAGAACTCTTGGATGATCAGGAGCATTGTTAATGAACAGTAATATTTTGAAAGGAATCTTTTTCTGAGCAGTAGGTCTCAATGTGTGTGTGTTAGTCACTCAGTCGTGTCTGACTCTCTGTGACCCCATGGACTGCAGCCCACCAGGATCCTCTGTCCATGGAATTCTCCAGACAAGAATACTGGAGTGGGTTGCCATTTCCTTCTCCAATGTGAATTTTAGTAGAGGTAGCTTATTTGCTAAGCTGTGTCCACCTCTTGAAACCCCACAGACTGCAGCCTGCCAGGCTCCCCTGTCCATGGGATTCTCCAGGCAAGAACTGTAGTGGATTGCCATTTCCTTTTCTGGTAGGTCTCAATAGTGGGCTTAAATATTCAATATGCCATGCTATCATCCAAGTTTTGTTTTTCCATTTACAGAACACAGGCAGAGAAGATTTAACATAAGGACACTAGGCTTTTCAGAATGGTAAATAAGCACTGGCTTCAACTTCAGTTACCATCTGCATTAGCCCCTAACAAGAGACTCAGCCTGCCCTTTGAATCTTTAAAACCAGATACTGACTTCTCTGTTTTAGCTACGAAAGTACTAGATGACCATCTTCTTTCTATGTAAGGGTCTTTCGATTACATTGAAAATCTATTACAGTGTAGTCACCTTCATTTAATGATCTTAGCCAGAACTTCCTGGATAACTTGCTGCAACATCTTCATCAGCACCTGCTGGTTCACCTTGCACTTCTTTCCTTAAACCTCATGAACCAACTTCTAGCTTCAGACATTTTTTTCTGCAGCTTCTTCACTTCTCTCAGCCTTCTTAGAATTGAAGAGAGTTAGGGTTTTTCTCTGTATTAGGCTTTGGCTTAAGGGAATACTTGTGGCTGGTTTGATTTTCTATCTGGATCATTAAACTTTTTCCACACCAGCAATAAGATTGCTTCACTTTATGATTATGTGTTCACTGGAGCATCTTTTTCTGTTTCCTTTGCGTTCACAACCTGGCCAAGTGTTAGGTGTGAGAGGCCCAGCTTTCGGCCAGTCTCAGCTTTTGACATGTCTTCCTCACTAAACTTAAAGCAAAAGCTAGAAAAGATTAAAGTGAGAAATGTGCAACTCTTCCTTTCACCTGAACACTTAGAGGTTATTATTAGCCCTTGGCCTCAACCCAAGGACAGTAGAGCTTACACTTTCCTACTTAATAGCATCATGAATTCTGTGCTCCTGACTCTAATGAAGAACAGACCCTATTGATGGGTCTAAAAAATTTTAAGTACAGAGAAATATACAGGGTGGAGAGATGATGTCTTTACTAAGTTCATTTTAAAGCTCACTGTATTTTCTATAGTTTAGTATTATTTTCCATTTCCTTCCTCAAATCACCCACAAAACCCTTGAGGGCTTGGATCACCATGTTTGGACTGAAAACAGAATTATGTCAAATTTGGGGCCCTTCAGCCAGGGTCACCGAGAAGAAAAAAAGAGAGAATCCAAATAAACAAAATAAGAAATGATAAAGGAGACAGAACAACCAATACCACAGAAATACAAAAAAACATAAAGGAATACTATGGACAATTATATGCCAACAAATTCAACAACCTGGAAGAAACAGGTAAGTTTCTAGAAACATACAGCCTACCAAAACTGAATAAATAAGAAAGAGATCATTTGAACAGACCAATCACTAGAGGTGGAATATAATCTGTATTTTAAAATCTCTCTACAAACAAAAGTCTAAAACCATATGGCTTCACAGGAGAAATCAACCAAACGCACAAAGAATTTATACTGATCCTTCTCAAACTGTTCCAACAAACTGAAGAGGAAGGAACACTCCCAAAGACATTCTATGAAGCCACCATCACTCTATATCAAAACAAGACAAAGACATCATCAAAAAGAAAATTACAGGTCAATATCTTTGATGAATATAGATGCAAAAATTCTCAACAAAATATCAGCAAACCAAATCCAACAACATATAGAAAAGATCATATACTATGACCAAGTGGGATTCACCCAGGCTCACAAGGATGGTTCAACATTCACAAATCCATCAATGTAATGCACTATATAAACAAACAAAAAGACAAAAGTCACACGATCACCTCAATGGATACAGAAAATGCATTTGACAAAATTCAATATCCATTCATGATTAAAGAAAAAATTCTTCCAGAAGTAGATATAGAGGGAACATATTTCAACATAATAAAAGCTATTTATGACAAACCCACAGACAATATAATACAAGCTATTTATGACAAACCCACTGCCAATGTAATGCTTAACAATAAAAAGCCAAAGTCTTCCCACTAAAATCGGGAAGAAGATAAGGATGCCCACTCTCACCCCTTCTATTCAAATTAGTATCGGAAGTTCTAATCACGGCAATCAGACTAGAAAAATAAAAGGTGTCCAAATTGGAAGAGAAGAGGTAAAATTGTCATTATATGCAGATGACATGATTCTATATATAGAAAACCCCAAAGACTCCATACAAAAACTATTAGAAGTGATAAATGAATTCACTAAGCAGGATACAAGATTAACATATAGCAATCATTTGCATTGTTTACATTAACAATATCAGAAAGGAAATGTAAAAGGAATCTTTCAAAATGTCACCCAAATTAAAATACGCAGGAATAAAACTGACCAAGGAGGTGAAAGATATATGCTGAGAGGATAAAAACATTAATAAAGAAAACTTAAGATGATTCAAAGAAATCAAAAGATATTATACTTCATGCTCTTGAATTAAAAGAATTAATACTGTTAAAATGGTTGTACTATCCAAAGCAATCTACAGATTTAATGAGATGCCTATGAAATTACCCATGACATTTTTCACAGAACTAGAACCAATAATCCTAAAAGTTATATGAAACCATAAAAGACCCAGAACTGTCAAAGCAATCTTGAAGAAAAAAGAACAAAGCAGGCGACATAATCTTCCCAGACTTCAGATGATACTACAAAGCTACAGTAATCAAAACAATGTGGTATTGCCACAAAAGCAAACATGTGGACCAATGGAACAGAACAGTCTGAAAATAAATCCACATACCTATGGTCAATCAATCTTCAACAAAGGAGGCAAGAATTACAATGAAAATGAGACAGTCTATTCAGCAAGTGCTGTTGGGAAAGCTGGTCAAAAAAATTAACCTCATTACATAAATATGTTAAGATCTTATATCTGTCACAAAATAATTGAGCTATATATGAAAAATAGGTTTTTTCTCACAACAGATAGTGTTACAGTTATGTTAGGTAAAAAAATACACATTTATTGGAACTTTAAAACAAGAGATTATTTCTCTTATTGTTTTATTTCTCTGTATAGTACACACTGAAAATATTTATTCTTGGATTTCTGAGCAGAGTCTATGAAAAGTGTCATGGATAGGGTTGTAACAATTGGTCAGTTATGTGTATGTTATATGTGTGTATTATGCTAGTTCCTTTTTATGGAACTGTTTAAAAAAATAGACAAGGAAATACAGTGATCCTGTGTTCCTTGTCAGTGCCTTTTGTGTCTTGGAAAAGTCTTAAGAGAAATCAACTCTTTTAATTAAAAAGATTGTTAACTAAAACTAAAGATTTTCATGGAAATGTGAAGTCCCAAGTTTATCTATGACCTAATTAGGCAAGTACAAATGTTGAAATGGAAAGTTTTTATAATACAAACCAATACTAATGATTTACATTTTAAAAAATCAATTAATGTGAAGAATATTTTAATTGTAATGTATGGTGCTATATAAACTGGATGCAAAAACTACAAAAATGTTCTATAAGTAAAAGTCCTATGGCATTTTTTTGTGTATACTGACTCACTAAAGAGTTGCTTTTCATTTGCAAGACCCTTTAGAATTTTATGTTAATACTTGATTGACAAAAGAGATGGTGAATTTAAGTTAACATGAACATGTAAAGTTCTGCAACTAATACTTTTTTTTTTAACCAAAGATTAATAAATCAATTCTTCTAAAGAAAAGAACCAGTTTGTCAATGTGGATGCAAATGTTAGAAGAAATGATTTTTTGGGTACTTGATTTAGTTATTTAAAAATTTTAGGCATCTTTTTACATCTTTGGTATGTGAAGATAATATTTTAACTTTATATTTTCATGAACTGTAAATTAGGTGATTCCAATGAAAATTTGGAATTGAGATATGCTATAGTTGTAAATACACAATGGATTTTGAAGCCAGTATGAAAAAAACGATGTAAAATATCTGGATTTTGAAGACAGCAGGAAAAAGGCAATATAAAATATCTCAAATATTTTTCTGTTTATTACATGTTGAAATGATTATTTTGGGTCTATTCAATCACAAAATATACTGCTAAAATTAATATCATATTCTTTTTACTTTTAACATGTGGCTATTATAAAATTTAAAATTATGTAGTTTGAATTGTATTTGTATTGGATTTTTCTTGAATTGTGTAATTTTTCCCTCATAATATTTTGCCAATATTTTCCAATTCCTTTGTCCTTTTCCTCTTGTGTATTATTAGTAATAATACTCTAAATATTTAGCTACAAAACATATCTGGTATTTACATAGCATACTTTGAGTTCCTTCATTAAATCATTATTTACTCAAAATATGATGACAGTAAATATGGAAGTTATGTTTTATTACTAATCTAAAATTTTCTTACTCAGACGTTTTTGTGAGTTAAATCCTTTTCTTTTGGTAAATGTCATGCGGAGCTAGGTCTTCAATAGTACGGTACCCTGTACTTCCTTCTGAGTTATTTGTTCTTTAAATCTGAGATCACAATCAGAATTTGGCAGGACAGTTTAAGATGAGAATAAAAGTATATAAGTTTAAATATTTTCCAGTTTTGAATTAAAATCATCAGAAGAAAAGGACTTGCCAAATAGGACTTGCCAGCAGAGTAGGCAAAGATAGGTGGGCACATGTGTGAGGTTGTTGGTGTCATGCTTCAGTGCTGATGTATGGCAAAATCCTCTCCACTCAGTCATACAGAAGGTGAATTGGAAATTAGAGAAACATGACTACAGAATCACTAGACACAGGCGACATACTGTCCTCAAAGGGTCGTAGAAGTAGCTCAAATCACAGCCTCTGGGTAAAATGGCACAGAGAGATACTTGAAATTACATGTTGGGACCACAATCTCTGAAACTAATTTAATTATGCTTAGGACCACTAAGATCTGGCCTAGAATGGGATATTAAAGTTGACTTTGAAATGTGAATAATGCTGATTTGTCACAGACTCAGCTCAGAGTGTATTAATGTTTTGGACTGTGGAACAGATGCAATGGATCTGTACCTTCAGTGGATTTTTTTTTTTACCTCCAATTCAGATTTCTGACTCTCAAAACAAATACAAACCAGAGGACAGAAGGGAAAAGGAAGGAAAGATGGGAGAGAAGGAGGGAGAAAGGAAGGAAGAAAGCAAGCAAGCAAAAAAAAAAATCCCCCAAACCCCAAAACATTAGAAGCAGTTCTTGTATTCCTTGTCTAGAGGGTGTTCTACAGTTTCACATTTCATCCTTTTTGAGGGGCATGGAGTAGAAACTAAATACATTTCAACTTAACAGAGTGGTTAAATAGAGGTTTCCCAAATCCTATTTCTTTTCTTCATTCTCTTTTAAGTGTGGGCATCCTCAGCATCACAATTACTTTTCCCTATCCTGGTAGGTCCCTGATTTTTTTTTAAAGAATCAGTATAGTTAAAGGCCTAATTTGGGCTCAACTGTCAATCAAAGCTCATAAATTCTTATGTACATGTTCAGATGCAAAATGCAAGTACACACACACACAAAAGACATGCTGCAGAATCGTCCTGTGATGAATGTGTTTGGAGCTTAGAATAACGAAGCTTATCCATTATTAGAGCAGGTCACAGTACAGATACATCATCAGTGTTTTAGAAGACCCATGATGCACTCGATTATATTATTTGTAAATGAGGTACCTGACAACAATACTGTCATGCGCCAAGCACAATCAGAGAAGGTCAAAGGGAATTACAATTCTGCCAGTAAAACCTTCTTTGCTAGCAGTGGACATGAGCAAACCAATAGTTTATATATATTTAAAAAAAGATCCCTGAACTGCATAAACTACTTATGTGATTCACTCACAATACATGATCTAGGCAATGGCGGGGGCGGAATGTGGTCCAGCTTATTTGATGCACAGAAAGTCTTTCCTTGATGAAAATGAAGTAAAGATGTAGATATTTATATTCCACATAGAAGTTTCTCAAAGATGTTTTATATAAACTACAATTACATGGAAGATATGCATAAACTAAAATTATAAAAAGTATTCTTATCCTCTAAAAGGAGGTAAAGTGATTCAAGAGAATTGTTGCTTTTTATTTATCTCTTTCAACATTTTGCTTTAGTTTTCATTATGGCTCTACATTCCACTTAAAGTGGCAAAGCCATTTGAGGAAATAGACAGTCAGACCAAGTCTGCCTGTGGTAAAAAAAGGGCAGTCTCATTAGCACCACTATAAGTATTCTTTGCTGCTGCTGCTGCTGCTAAGTCACTTCAGTTCTGTCCGACTCTGTGTGACCCCATAGACGGCAGCCCACCAGGCTCCCCCGTCCCTGGGATTCTCCAGGCAAGAACACTGGAGTGAGTTGCCATTTCCTTCTCCAATGCATGAAAGTGAAAAGAGAAAGGGAAGTCGCTCAGTCGTGTCCAGCTCTTAGAGACCCCATGGACTGCAGCCTACCAGGCTCCTCTGTCCGTGGGATTTTCCAGGCAACAGTACTGGAGTGGGATGCCATTGCCTTCTCCAAGGTATTCTATGCTATTGGCCATAATATACTGCAGGCTTTCATCAAATACGTCAAATAACATTTGCTGAGAGATCATAGAAAGTCTATCCCTTTCTATATACCTTAGTTCATAATGATTTCTGAACATCTAAAGAGCCTAGACCCAGCCTTATCCTTCATTATAGTGACAGAGTTTCTTGGTATATACCTTATACACATTATATACATTAATGATAGATTTCATACAACCATGGTTTTGCCATGATCTTTGTCTACTCAAATCTGTCTTATACAAGTTGACCTAATATATGCAAAATCAGTACGTATTTCTTCTTTCCCCCTCAAAATGTATAATCTTAGATTGTTTGATATTAACCTCTCAATTAGTCTAGTAAGAAATAGTCTTCCTTTCTACAAAGTCCTCTTTACTAGCATTATTAAATTTAAAAAAACAGGATAGTTATTTCTGTTCCACTGTCTCGTTAAGTAGAATTTAAACAATTAAGCAAAGAATTTGTTTCTAACAGACTGCTGCATGGGTCTGCTAAAAATTCATGATTTTAATTCACTACTTAGCTAAGTAGTATCATATAGTATTTTCTACATTTAATATTTAACCTGCCAATTATGTTAATTATAGTGCCAGCTGAAAACAATGTACCATGTTACAACTTTCACAACTGTATGTATATGGAAATGTCATTTGTTTTTCATGAAACTTTTTTTTCAGTGAGTGAGCATGCTGCAGAGAAGTATAGATGAAGTTTGTATGTGCATAATTGGAGAAAAACTAGATGATTTAAAAAACAAAGATTAACAGTCAATGTTAAAGTTCAACATGTTTTACTCTTCCAGGTAAAATTATCTGTAACTCTACAGATCTCATTCTATTTGAATAAGAATAATATTCACTACTTACCTATTTTAGCCAAAGAAATCTGAGTATAAATATCACACAATGATTTATGTTAAGTGCTTTGAAATTCTGAGATTGCATATGTCTAAGCTATAAAATAATGCATTCTTCATAATTTCATATGACAGGTGTTAAGATCCATTTAAACAAATACCAAATGCCATAAACTAAATTAAAAAACTTTCCATTTTCTCTAAATTTTAGTTGATATAACTTGGCACTAATTTTAAGAAGGGCTTCCCAGGTGGCGCCGGTGGTAAAAATCCTCCTACCAATGTAGAAGACGCTAGAGACATGGAGTTGATCCCTGGGTCAGGAAGATCCCAGGGAGGAGGAAATGGCAACCTGCTGCAGTAGTCTTCCCTGAAAAATTCCAAGGACAGAGGAGCCTAGCGGGCTACAATCCATGGGGCCACAGAGTCAGACATGACTAAGTACGAACTGCAAGAGATCATGGAATGAACTTGTAGTATCACATACAAAGAAAGTTGTAGATACGATGGATTCTAAATTTTCCCTGAAGTCTGTAAAGTCACTTTGTCAAATTCAGATCCAGCTAGGTTTCCTCAGATTCTTCATACTGGTACAAATTTACATAGTAACCTCTGGTCATTTAGGTGTTGCTTTGATTTTGATCTTCATCATGGGGCTATCCTACATGAAAATCTGTTCCCTGAAAGTTGATTATAGAGACTCAAAATTTGAGCATTCACACAGTTGAGCCATATCATTTATACTAACAAGATACATAATCAAATTTCTATTATTACAGATACAATTCTACCGAAATCTTTGATCATGACGTAAGGTTTTCTTTATGTAAATTCTTCTTAGAATACAATTAATAAGTTGGCATTTTTATGATTTTTGTTGTTGTTGTTTAGTTGCTAAGTCATGTCTAACTCTTTGTGACCCAATGTAATGTAGCCCACCTGGTCCCTCTGTCTTTCCCAGGAAAGAATACTGGAATGGGTTGCCATTTCCTTCTCCAGGGGATCTTCCAACCCAGGAATTGAACCTATGTCTCCTGCATTCCCTGGCAGATTCTTTATGGCTGAGTCACTAGGGAAGCCCATTTTTATTCTCAACAGGTACTAAAGATTTAATCTAATCATAATACTCTTCAAAAGAGAAGACAACATTAATACCAAGAACCAGATCAGGAAAAATCAAGCTCCCCCTCCTCAACCCCCAGGAAATCAGTAATAAGGCTATTTATCTGTGAGTTGGCCTACATAAGTAACATCTAGCTCATTTTAAGAGCCTAACTGATAAAGATATGTAAAATCTGTGACGCTTCCTATTCTAAAACTTAATGTCTATAAGAATTCTATTTTCTCTATAAGTATAATACTAGAATTCCACCTTAAAGTGTTGCCTGATGACTAAGCCTTCAAAAAATATATTTAGTTATTTTGAACTAAATCTTAGAGCATAAAAACATGTATTTCCAGCACTGTAAATTGTTCTCTACCAGTTATTTATGGCCACAGTAATGCTGTGTAATAAACACCTACAACAATAATGATCTATTGCTACATATGAGTTGGCTGGTTGGGAGACCCTGATCATGCCTGTTGCTCCTCAAATATCTACTGGTTGAAAGGTCTGACTCACCTATAATGGCCACAGCCAGGAAACTGAGATGATTCCTCTGTTTCTCAGGTCTCCTTCTTCAACTGACTAGCCCAGTTAAGGTCTCATGGCAAAGGTGGAAAAGCCACTGCTTGTGTCGCACCTGCGAATATCCTATTGACCAAAGAAAGTCGTATGCCTAAACTCAGTGTTATGGAGTGGTACAAGAAGCTACAATTTACATTGTGGAGGGTATGAATTAGAGAAAGGTAAAGAGCTGGACCAATAATACAATAACTTCCCACACATTCATTATACTTGAGAGATAAATCTATTATTGATAGCTGCCAAAAAGAAAAGCCACAAAAATTTAAACAATGCAGAGAAAATGAGATTTCTACAATAATAGCACAATTTGGATGCTCTTATACTTTAGTAAGACTGTACATACTGTATGTATGATAGATGAAATTATATATTGTATATTATACTTATGCTCTTCTGTATATCAATTTGTACTTTTCTGAAAATGGTGTAACAATATATTCAGCTTCATTTATTCACTCATTCAACAATTTCTTAGCATCACCTCTATTTTAGGTACTGTTCTGGGTATCAATGAGCAAATCAGATAAAAATTCCCAATCTTCTGGAACAAATATTCTAGTAGAAGAGATAGACAATAGATGAGACAAATAAGCAAAATTTACTGTATATTAGATACAGATCTATAAACAAAAAAAAAAACAAGAAAATGAGTTTGAAAGATTTTTGTAAGAAAAAGTTGCAGTATTACATTCAGAAATAAGGAAAGCTACATTAAGAAGCTTCCACTGGAATAAACTCCTGAAGAAAATGAAAGTGTATGCCATGGAAATGACTGAAGAAGGGAACTTTTAAATAAACAGAACAGTAAATGCAAAAGCTTTGATGGAAGCATGCCTGTGATATTAGCAAAGTGGCAACAATGACTATAGTGAAATGTGAAAGAGAAAACTGGAAGGAACAGAGTTTAGAGAGGCACTACCAGTCAAGGCTATGGTTTTTCCAGTAGTCACGTATGGATATGAGAGTTGGACTGTGAAGAAAGCTGAGCACTGAAGAATTGATGCTTTTGAACTGTGGTGTTGGAGAAGACTCTTGAGTCCCTTGGACTGCAAGGAGATCCAACCAGTCCATTCTGAAGGAGATCAGCCCTGGGATTTATTTGGAGGGAATGATGCTAAAGCTGAAACTCCAGTACTTTGGCCACCTCATGCGAAGAGTTGACTCATTGGAAAAGACTCTGATGCTGGGAGGGATTGGGGGCAGGAGGAGAAGGGGACGACAGAGGATGAGATGGCTGATGGCATCACTAACTCGATGGACGTGAGTCTGAGTGAACTCTGGGAGTTGGTGATGGACAGGGAGGCCTGGCATCCTGCGATTCATGGGGTTGCAAAGAGTCAGACACAACTAATCAACTGAGCTGAACTGAACCACACAAGGTAAAATTAGGGTTGCTGCAATGCTTTTTGTTTTTACACTGAATGAGCTGGAAAGTTTTAGAAATGTTTGAGTAAAAAGTTTCATGATCTAATTTAACTTTTAACAAGGTCACTCTGAGTGCTAGGTTAATTGATTGAATAGTGGCAAGAGTAAAAGCAATGGACTAGTTAGGACATTACTACAATTAACCAGGTGACAAGTAATAGCTGTTTGAACAAGATTGCTAAAAGTGATAAGGAGTAGTGGACAAATAATAAATGCATTCTTAAGTTTACAACAGATAATTCTAATCAATGATTTTGGGGGTATGAGAAAAAGATAGGTGTCAAAATTACCCCAAGGTTTTCCATTTGAACAATTGGAAAAACGGAGTATCCACTTACTGAGATAGGAAATACAGTGGGAGAATCAGGTTTGGGGTGGTGGTGGTGGTATCAGGAACTAAGTTTCAGACATGCTAGGTTTGAAATGATTGTTAAATCCAAAGCAGAGATGTCAGTGAGGTCACTAGATGTCATGTGCATGGAGAACAGACCTGAGATTATGAATGGAGATATTTATTTAGGAATCCTCATATAGTATTTAAAACCATAATACTGGATGGGGTAACCAGGGTAGGTCACTGAGATAGAGAGAAGTATAAATAGTGTCTACATAAAGAAACTATCCAATGGAAGTAAACTGTGTGATATATGTTCTTAGACAATAAGAGGTAGGACTTGATTACACTCAGCAACAGGATGTTGTTGATGGCTTTGGTAGAGCAGTGGGAGGGAAAGGTTATTTGGAGTGGTTTATGGGGAAAATGGAAGAGGAAAGGAGACGTTACTACTAATCTGACACTCTTTAAAAAAATAGTAAGAGGATATTTTACTAAACTTGTGCATTTGAAAATTTAGGTAAAATGAGTAAGCTTCTAGAAAAACACAACTTACTAAAACTGACAAAGAGAAAATCTGAATGGATCAATAAGCACTAACAAAGATACACATTAAAGAAACTGAATTTGTAATTTAAAACTTTTCATAATAGAAATTCTAGGTCCAGATGGCTTTACTTGTGAATCTTCAAAAAATTAAAAAGTATAACAACAATAAATTAAGAAAAAGAAAGTGCAAAAAAGTAAAACACCAATCTTAAGCACAAAAAACAAAAACAAAAACAAAAAGGATGAAATAGAGAAGAATGGCACACTTCTCAACTCATTTTATGAGAGCAGACAAGGACAACTCCAGAAAGAAACAGGTCAATTATAGGTCAATTTTTCAAAAATCTAAATGTAAAAGCCTTCCCACATCACACACAAAATTCAGCAAATAAAATGCAGTGATTTTTAAAAGTATGATAAACACAATGTATTTATTTGTTCCTGGTATGTAAATTTGATTTCACATTCAGAAATCAACCAAATTAATAGAAAACAACAAAAGTAAATAATTTAACAGATATAGATATGAATTCAACAAAGTAAAATGTCATATCCATTCATGTTAAAAAACCTCATAATAGACTAGGTATAAAAAGAAACTCTCATGATAAGACAAACTTACTTATAAAGAATGTATAACAATACTTGAAATTATGACCAAGACAGTTATATACACCCATCGGTATATTCATTCAGCTCATGTTAGTGGATCAAGCCAATGCAATTTTAAAGAAATTAAAACTTTAACAACTGTAAAGGAAAGTAAAACTTCCTAATTTATAGGCTAGTATGAAATAGATGGGGAAACAATGGAAACAGTGTCAGACTTTATTTTGGGGGATCCAAAATCACTGCAGATGGTGACTGCAGCCATGAAATTAAAAGACACTTACTCTTTGGAATAAAAGTTATGACCAACCTAGACAGCATATTCAAAAGCAGAGACATTACTTTGCTGACTAAAGTGTATCTAGTCAAGGCTATGGTTTTTCCTGTGGTCATCTATGGATGTGAGAGTTGGACTGTGAAGAAGGCTGAGCACCGAAGAGTTGATGCTTTTGAACTGTGGTGTTGGAGAAGCCTCTTGAGAGTCTCCTGGACTGCAAGGAGATCCAACCAGTCCATTCTGAAGGAGATCAGCCCTGGGATTTCTTTGGAAGGAATGATGCTAAAGCTGAAACTCCAGTACTTTGGCCACCTCATGCGAAGAGTTGACTCATTGGAAAAGACTTTGATGCTGGGAGGGATTGAGGGCAGGAGGAGAAGGGGACGACCAAGGATGAGATGGCTGGATGGCATCACTGACTCCATGGAGGTGAGTCTGAGTGAACTCCGGGAGCTGGTGATGGACAGGGAGGCCTGGCGTGCTGTGATTCATGGGGTCGCAAAGAGTCAGACACGACTGTGCGACTGAACTGAACTGAAACTGACCTTACAAAAAATGTTAAAGGGCCTCCTTTAAATGGAATAGAAAATCCCATAACTAGAAACAAGAAAATTATGAAAAAAAAATCTTAGTAGTAGAGGTAAACATAAAGTAAAAGTAATAGATCAATCACCTATTAAGGTTAAAAGAAAAAAGTATATCATATCTAATTAATTAGGTAAGTTATACACAAAATAAGATGTAAGTTATGTCAAAAACAATAAAATGTAGGTGAGCAGAGCAGTAAAAATATAGTATTTTTAAATGCACTCAAAATTGGGAGCCATCAACTCAAAATAGAAAGCTATAATAAATAAGCTGTTACATATAAACCTCAAGGTAACCATAAATCATAGATATGATATATATATATATATCAGATACACATTATATATACATGATATGTATCTGATATATAGAAGGCAATGGCAACCCACTTCAGTACTCTTGCCTGGAAAGTCCCATGGACGGAGGAGTCTGGTGGGCTGCAGTCCACGGGGTCGCGAAGAGTCGGACACGACTGAGCGTCTTCCCTTTCACTTTTCAGTTTCATGCACTGGTGAAGGAAATGGCAACCCACTCCAGTGTTCTTGCCTGGAGAATCCCAGGGATGGTGGAGCCTGGTGGGCTGCCATCTATGGGGTCACACAGTTGGACACGACTGAAGAGACTTAGCATCAGCAGCAGCAGAATATAATAGAGAGGTCCAAAAGCAAACCCACACATACATGACAGGTTGCTTCAACCATGTCCAACTCTTTGTAACTCTATGGACCATGGCCCTCCAGGCTCTTCTGTCCATGGGGTTCTCCAGGCAAGAATATTGACGTGGGTTGCCATGCCTTCTCGCATCTTCCTGACCCAGGGATCGAAACAGCATCTACATCTCCTGTGTAGGCAGGTGGGTTCTTTATCACTAACTAGCACCAACTGGGAAGCCCAAATTAATTGATGACACAAGAATCAAGACTATACGTGGGGAGAAGACAGTCTCTTCAATAAAGAGTTTGGAAAACTGGACAACTAAACTCAGAAAATCAAAGTAGAACAGTTTTAATATCATACAAAAATAAACTCAAAATGGATCAAAGACTTAAATGTAAGACTCCAAACCATAACATTTCTGGAATAAAACATAGGGAATAGCTCTTTGACACTGGTCTTGGCAATATTTGTTTCTCTGCATCTGTCTCCTCAAGCAAGAGCAACAAACCCTTGTGGCAAAAAACCACATTGGACTGCATCAAACTAAAAAGATTTTGCGCAGCAAAGGAAACCATAAAAAGTGAAAAGGCAACATACTGAATAGGAAAAGATATTTGCAAATGGTTTATCCAATAAGGTGTTAATATCCAAGATATATAAGAAACCCATACAATTCAATAGAAAAAAACCACAAGAATCCAATTTAAGATGGGCAGAAGAACTGAGCATTTATTTTCCCCAGGAAAATATGCTATGTCCAACAGATCCATGAAAAGATGCTCATCATTAATCATCAGGGAAATGCAAGTCAAAACCATAATAAGATATCTTCTCATACCTGTCACAATGGTTATTATCAAACAGATATCAAGTAACAAGTATTGGTGAAGATGTGGAGACAAGAGAACCCTTATACATTGCTGATAGGAACATAACTTGGTAAAGTCACTATAGAAAACAGTATGGAAATTTCTCAAAAAATAAGAAATGGAACTACAATACGATCTAGCAGTTCTTCTCCTGGGTATTTCTCTGAAGAAAATGAAAACACTAATATGAAAAGATGTATGCACTCCTATGCTCACTGCAGAATTATTTACAATAGTCAAGATATGAAAGCAACCTCAGTGTCCTTTAACAGATGAACAGATAAAGAAGACGTAAGTATGGAGAATAAGAAGACTCAGCCATAAATGAAATCCCGCTATTTAGGACAACATGGATACACTTAGAAAGGGTATTATGCTAAGCAAAGTAAGTCAGACAGAGAAAGACACAGAAGTGATTTCACTTATATGTATAATCTAAAACACAAAACAATGGAACAAACAAAACAGAAATAGACTCAGATACGGAGGACAAACTGGTGGTCACTGGAGGGAAGAGACTGGGGGTTAGGCAAAATAGGTAAAGGGAATTAAGACGAAAAAGTTTCCAATTACAAAATAAATAAGTCACAGGGATGTAACATATAGTACAGGTAATATAGTCAAGAGTATTGCAATAACTTTATATGGTTACAGAGGGTTACCAGATTTTCACGGTGATCAACTTGCAATGTATATAAATGTCAAATAACTATATTGTATACCTGAAACTAATATGTCAAGTATACTTCAATTAAAAAATAAAATACATATGGTAATTATAAAGGCCAGTAATAACCTAGACAATCTGAAGAAAAGAGTGATGGTTTACTCTGCAAATATAAAAACTTACTAAAAAGTTGCAGTAATTAATACAGTGTGTTACTGACAAAAGACAATAATTCACAAACATAATCAAGAGTTAAACAGATTCGTGATATCCTATGACAATTTATTTTTTGAGAAGGTGATTCTCCAGAGCAGTAGGTATAGGGTGGTCTTTTTGACTACCAATGATATGAGTAATTGAAAATCCATGTGGGAAAAAATGAAGCTTGACCTCACTTGATTCCATAGACATAATTTAATTCCGGGTCACATCCAAATGTGAAAGACAACATCATAAAGATTATAGACAAAAACATAGAGGTGTGTCATCATGACACTGAGGTAGTGAAGGATTTCTTAAATGAAACGTGAAAAGTGCCAATGATAAAGTAAAATGCTTGGTAGTCTGTATTGTATTAAAATTAAGAATATTTATTAATCAAAAGACATTTTTAAGAGGGTGAAAGTGCAGTCCCTGGAGTGGGAGTATATCACATGGGATAATAGTCAAAGCAGAGGTAGAACATTTGACTGCACACATCCCAGTCAAAGGACTTATGTCTTGAAGATGTAAAAATTTTCCAGAAAGATAATAATTCAAGATAAAAATAGAGCAATAAAGGATATCTAGGTGGCAGATAAACATGAAAAAATGCTCAACACCATTAATGATCAGAAAAATGCAAGTAAACTGAAAAAGACTGAGGTTATTGAGTGCTGGTGAGTTACTAAGTATATTAAGCAATAGGAATTCTCACACCCTGCTGGTGAAGTACAAATTTCTCTGAACACAATGGACAATCTTATAAAATTATCTTTTGAAGCTGAACCTTCTATGTGATCTAGCAACTTCATTCCTAGATATATCAAAGTCTATTTACAAAAGTTTTCCACCAAGAGGTAGTCCCTGTAAGAATTAGTAATGCATATACTTCAGGAAGAAGAAAGTCATGGAAAGAAGGAATGGAGTGTATTTTTAAAGTGCTGAAAGTAATTATAAGAGATGTTGGAAATTCTAGTTAAACAGTGTGTAGACAGTTAATTTGTATCAGGTTAGAAATATGTGGGAAGCGTCCCTGGTGGCTCTGTGGTAAAGAATCTGCCTGCCAATGCAGGAGACACAGGTTCCATCTCCGGTCCCGGCGATTCCACAAGCCAAGGACAACGGAGCCTGAGCACCACGACCCCTGAGCCCGTATGCTGCTGCGACTGAAGCCAGACACTCTGGAGCCTGCACTCAGCAGCAAGAGAATCCCATACAGCAGTGAAGACCCAGCACGGTCAAACAAACAGAAGAACTAGTGAAAAAATAAGCGGGAATAAAATTTCAGACATTAGAAAAATAGTAGGAAAGTCTTTAGGGCTAGATCAAGGGACAGAGTTCCTTGTTTTATTTTGGGAGAAGATATAAATATTAAATAAATTTACATTTTGGTAGAAAAAATATAATGTAAAATGTGTACATTGCATCAAAGACTTTTATGTATTCATATTCCCTCAAATCTTAATTTTCAATATCTATGACAACAAAAAGACAAAATAATAAAAACAAAGTGAAAAAATAAAACTCAGATTTAAGATATGTTAAAAAAGGTACATGTACATATGCACCAAAAGAGGTAATATCAATATTCATAGCAACATTATTCATAATATCCAAGAGTGAGAAACAACCCAAATGCCCATCAGCAGAAGACAGGATAAATAGTGTGCATTTGTTCAATGGACCACTATAAAGCAACAAAAATGAAGGAATTTATCCCTACACTCACATGTGAAAAAAATCTCACAAACATAATGTGGGGCAAAAGAAATCAAAAATGAAATAACAGATACCCTAAGAGTTTATCTGTAAAGAATTCAATAAATATGCAATACTAACCTACAGTGTTTAGGGACACATTTAAGTTAGAAGAGGCATGAGGATATTTCCGAGTTGCTGGCAACATTCTAATTTTTGATCTGCCTGACAGTGACATGAGTACTTACTCTGTGTTACTTCAGAGATGTACGTTTTGTTTTGTTATGAGTTGTATATGTGTTATATATTCCTACAGCATACATTTTCAAAGTAGAGGTTACGTTTTCTGGAATCAGGGAAGTCTGGTTGTTTGTGACACTGGAAATAATCTTGTGATATGTGTTCCAATCAGAATGACATACCAGGACTAGCTGCTGGTAAGCTCTGGGAATGAATGTTCTTTAGAAGCAGGAACATATTATTTTCCCCTTGTTTAACTTTCCCTAAGTACAGTAGAGAGATTTTTCAGCCTCCCACCTTCCCCTGTAAAAGCAGACTATAATGTCAAGACATGCAATATATTTTGAAGCTATGCAAGATCTTCCTTCCTGCTGTGCTTAATTTCTGAATCCAATGCTATCACAAAAACAGATGCAATGTGATGCCCAGTGGAAAGAGCAAGTACGATTTTCATCAGCACTCCATGGCCCTACTGTAAATTGGTCTTGTGTACACTGCTCAGGCAGATGAACCACACACTTTTTAAGATTTTATTTTAAGGCTGAGTAACAGAAAACCAAGTTCCTTTTTAAATTAAAAAGTAGGCTTTTTTTTCCCCAAAATCAAAATAAGCAGAGATGAGCTTTTTTATTTTCAATACCCAACTCTATTTTGAGCTAGAAAGATTATCTGAGATTATTGTAAATAATATTTAGTAAGCTTGGTCATGGTAAAACTCACAATATGTCTGTTATCTATTTGGGGTCTGATTTCAAACTAACTTGACAATTGGATCCAAAAGTTAATGGAAAATGCCAGATCTTAAAAAAAAAAAAAACTAATTACAAATGAGAAAAAATAAGGACTCCAAATAGGTCTAAAATGCTAATTTAAGTGACAAAATAAATATCCTTCCTCCTTTTATCGACTATGCAATCATCTCAACTGTAAATACAGACCTATCTCTACAAGTAGGCAGTTTCTCAGAAGGAATTATTAAGTAGGCAGGCCTTCGTCAAGCATTTTTAAACACTGGAATTGGTCCTGCCCAACCAACCTGCCATTAAAGTACTGGGTGACTTTTTAGGTAGTAGGAGAGAGTATGAAGCCAGACAAAAGCTTTATATTCTGTCTATAGATAAGCTTCTAGCTTACTTTATATTTGATGTTACTGAAGGAGATTTGATACTGAAGCTGAAACTCCAATACTCTGGCCCCTGATGGGAAGAACTGACTCACTGGAAAAGACCCTGATGGTGGGAAAGATTGAAGGTGGGAGGAGAAGGGGACAACAGAGAATGAGATGGTTGCATGGCATCACCAACTCAATGGACATGAGTTTAGATGGACTCCAGGAGTTGGTGATGGACAGGGTGGCCTGGCGTGCTGCAGTCCATGGGGTCGCATAGAGTCAGACATGACTGAGTGACTGAACTAAACTGAACTGAAGGAGAAACATTTATACTGTGACTTGAATACACTTGTGCTATACATAAACATGACCTCACTTTACCAGTTTCAGCGGTAGAAAATAAACTCATATCTGTGGATTATTCAAATCAAATATCACAAGTATTTCTAAGCATATCTTTCCCTTCATGTTTCCCTTGCTCTCCTTCCTTTTTGGTAATTCCAAAAACTCAAGATTAATATAATCCCCAGCCTCATTCCTGTTACAATGAGCTGAGAGCTTGGACTTCTTCACTGGCAACTTTTGACTTTTTGCAGAAAGAGTCAGTGTTAAAATACTGTTATTCTCTTTACTGTTCACAAAAACTAACACAACACCGGAACATCAACCATACTCAAAAAAAAAAAAAAAAATCCTGACAATGTGAATCTGCCAATTCTTGCCCAGTGTGTGACTAATGAGTGAGGAAGGCAGGGGCAGGGGAGAGCCATTCCTCCAGAGCCATCCTCTTTGACTTTCATTAAAAAGTTGGTGACCTGTGACAACCTAGAGGCATCGGGTGGGGAGGAAGATGGGAGGGAGGTAAAAGAGGGAGGGGACATACTATACCTATGGCTGATTCATGTTGATACATGGCAGAAACCGACACAATATTGAAAAGCAATTATCCTCCAATTGAAACTAAATACATTTAAAGTTTGAAAAGTCCCAGGTCAATTGGCACATACTGAGCAACTAAGCCTAAGGTGGTTTTCATTTCTGGCATACACTCTCTGAAACCTGTTCCTCTACACCCTCCACACCTTTTTCTCTTGCAGGACTACCACTCCCTTTTGCGCTCCTTCTCTTATAAAAACCTACCCCAATTTTTGGTTCCCAGGATGACTAACATTCTCTGGGGGAAAATCTATTACTTTGATAGTTCACAAAGTTTTTCTTGTGACGTCTTTTTGGCTGAATAATATTCTGTTAGAGAAAGGGACACAGAGGATGAGATGGTTAGATAGCAGCACCAGCTCAGTGGACATGAATTTGAGCTACTGTAGGGAGATAACCCACTCTAGCACTCTTGCCTGGAGAATCCCATGGATGGAGGAGCCTGGTAGGCTGCAATCCATGGGGTCGCTAAGAGTCGGACACGACTGAGCGACTTCACTTTCGCTTTCACGTTCATGCATTGGAGAAGGAAATGGCAACCCACTCCAGTGTTCTTGCCTGGAACCCAGGGACAGAGGAGCCTGTTGGGCTGCTGTCTATGGGGTCGCACAGAGTTGGACACAACTGACGCAACTTAGCAGCAGCAGCAGCAGGGAGACAGTGCAGGATAGGGAGATAGTGTAGGACAGAGGAACCTGAAATACTGCAGTCCATGGGGTCGCAAAATGTCAGACACAATTTAGTGACTGAACACATATGTATATATATTTTTTTCTTTATACATTCATCCACTGATAGAAATTGTATTGTTTTCACCTCTTGGCTTCTGTGAATAATGCTATTACAGATATAGTGTACAAATAACTTTAAGACTGCGTTCAGTTAGATATAACTGCTTAAAGTTAGATATAACCATAGGTGGGATTATTGGATCATATGGTAATCCTATTTTTAATTTTTGAAGACCCTCAATACTGCTATCCATAGCAGTTTCACCATTTTACATTTCCACTAACAGTGCACCAAGGTTCCAATTTCTCTACATCATCACTAGTTTATTTCTGTTGTTTTTTTCTATAGTGACCATCCTAATGGGTGTATAGTGGTATGTAATTGTGGTTTTGATTTGCTATTCTCTAACAGTTTGTGATAACTGAGCATCTTTTTACACGCTTGTTAGCCATTTGTTTATCATCTTTGGAGAAATGTCTTTTATTCAAGTCCTTTATTTTTGTTTGAGTAAGCTCCAGGAGTTGGTGATAGACAGGGAAGCCTGGTGTGCTGCAGTCCATGGGGTCACAAAGAGTCAGACACAACTGAGCGACTGAACTGAACTGATTCTTGTTGAGTTATAGGAGTTCTTTATATATCCTGGATATTTACTCATCAGATATATGATTTATATATATTTTTTCATTCTGTGGACAGAGCCTCCATTTTCTTTTAGCTTCCAGTGTTACTATTGAGATCTGTCTTTCTGATCCTTTGTATGACATCTTCCCTGATCTGGTCTGGGGGAAACTTTTATCATCTCTTTTTCCGTAGTGGTCCCAAATTTCATGACAGTCTAGTTTGGCATTGGTGTATTTTGCTGTTTTTAGGGCTCTTTTTCATTCTGAAACTCTCTTTCTTCAGTTATGGGAAATTATACTTTACTTGGTTCTATGGTGATTTCTTTTCATTTTTTGGTATCAATATTTTCTTTTATTCTAACATCTGAGTTTATTTTTGAGTGTCTTCTATTAGTTTACATTTATTATGACTGTGATGTGAACTTATTTCTACATTACAATTTTTCATCTATTATGTTGTATTACTGCATTTGCTTCTTTTGCCTCTGCTCCTTTTAGATTACCATTGGATTGTTGGAATTTTATTTTCTTCTAATTATTTGAACTTTGTACATGTTTTTTACCCTGCATGGTGATTTAGCCTTTAGGCCCTATCTCCCTACGTCCCTGTGGTTGTTAGAATCCCAGTGTTATCCCCTTTGCCCTACATTTCATATCCAGCACTTTGTGGGCTGCCTAATACTTACTGCTATCTTTTGAGATGGGTCTATTTGTGTCAAAAGGGTATTTGTAGTGGTCTATTTATTATATTAATCCAGCCTTTCTGTGTCTGCAACAGGAAGATTTACATTGCAGTGTTCGGTCTATCATGTTGCTTTACTGAGAAGTTTACCCTTAATAAATGTCAAATATAAATATGTGTATGTGTATACCTGTATATGTGACTGTATCAATTGAGTGATGAAGTAAAATCAGTACATGATTTTCTATGATTCCACATAACACAGCTTTTGTTAGCATAAACTTGATAAAGAGAGCCATGTTATTTTGCATGAACCAAAGACAATCCTTTATAACTGACAACTTTCAAAGCCTTTGTAGTTTTAGAAAGGATGCCCTATAACCATCTGAGCAGAGTTTGAAAGATAATGAATACTGCAAACAGCAGTGTACTATGACCCCCAACACGAAAAACTTGCAGTTGTTTCAGGGAATGAAATTTGGAAGTACTTATCAGACCTTCTGAACTTTGAACAAAGTTTAAAAGCCTGGAAGCATTTCTTTTTTTCCCTAAGCAGTGTGCTGGTTAACTTAGAAAACAACTTCTCTATTTGAACCATGGCTTGTATCCCTCTATGTTAGCCACAGCAAATGTTCATCATTATTTTAAAAGCTAGGGAGTAGGAGGGAGAGTAAAATATCTGCCTCAAGCACTTTTTTTCTCCAAAAATAAAAAGAGAAAAGAAGGAAAGAGGCATAAAACAATATTACGCTGCATTCTCCACTTCGTCGTTCAATGCCTTACAATTGCCTAATTGTTCATCAGGTTCACAAAAGAAATACCTTTTATTTTCTCCAGGCACTTAGAGATGACTAAGTGTCACTTAGTCAATTGGCAGAACAAAGAAGTCAATTATGGATCACATTTTCTCTGTTTCGTTATTCTTGAAAATAATTCACTTTATTGGTGTAGTGTTCTGGAAAGGTGAGGGATTGACAGGCCCAGAGTACAGAAATATCAACCCATAGATTCAGGTTGCACACATGCATTTCTGTTTAAAACTAGAGGTGAAAAGGTAACCGTTTCTCAGCCTCTTCATACTGAAAACTACTGTAAAAAAAAAAATGAAACACTAAGAACTCCTGACTTCCTTCAAGTATATTTCACCTCAACTTAAAGTCACATGCTCACATTTTCTTTCCTCACCAGTCCTAAAAATTAAGCTAGTCCTCAATTATCTCTTTGATATGTGTATAAAGTAGTGATTTAGCATTTCAATATAAAAAGCTTAAAGTATAATTTTCATAGTTTTCCTCTAGCTAAAATATAGTATTACTCTTGTGGAAATTTGAAAAATATATCAGTTCAGTTGCTCAGTCATGTCTGACTCTTTGCAACCCCATGAATCGCAGCATGCCAGGCCTCCCTGTACATCTCCATCTCCAGGAGTTCACTCAAACTCACGTATAGCGAGTCGGTGATGCCATTCAGCCATCTCATCCTCTGTCATCACCTTCTCCTCCTGCCCCCAATCCCTCCTAGCATCAAAGTCTTTTCCAATGAGTCCACTCTTTGCATGAGGTGGCCAAAGTACTGGAATTTCAGCTTTAGCATCAGTCCTTCCTAAGAAATCCCAGGGCTGATCTCCTTCAGAATGGACTGGTTGGATCTCCTTGCAGTCCAAGGGACTCTCAAGAGTCTTCTCCAACACCACAGTTCAAAAGCATCAATTCTTCGGCACTCAGCCTTCTTCACAGTCCAACTCTTGCATCCATGCATGACCACTGGAAAAACCATAGCCTTGACAAAACGGACCTTTGTTTGCAAAGTCATGTCTCTACTTTTCAATATGCTATCCAGGTTGGTCATAACTTTTTTTTCCAGGGAGCAAGCGTCTTCTAATTTCATGGCTGCAATCACCATCTGCAGTGATTTTGGAGCCCAAAAAGATAAAGACCGACACTGTTTCCAATGTTTCCCCATCTATTTCCCATGAAGTGATGGGACCAGATGCCATGATCTTCGTTTTCTGAATGTTGAGCTTTAAACCAACTTTTTCACTCTCCTCTTTCACTTTCATCAAGAGGCTCTTTAGCTCCTCTTCACTTTCTGCCATAGGGGTGGTGTTATCTGCATATGTGAGGTTATCGATATTTCTCCCGGAAATCTTGATTCCAGTTTGTGTTTCTTCCAGTCCAGCATTTCTCATGATGTACTCTGCATATAAGTTAAATAAGCAGGGTGACAGTATACAGCCTTGACATACTCCTTTTCCTATTTGGAACCAGTCTGTTGTTCCATGTCCAGTTCTAACTGTTGCTTCCTGACCTGCATACAGGTTTCTCAAGAGGCATGTCAGGTGGTCTGGTATTCTCATCTCTCTCAGAATTCTCCACAGTTTATTGTAATCCACACAGTCAAAGGCTTTGGCAGAGTCAATAAAGCAGAAATAGATGTCTTTCTAGAACTCTCTTGCTTTTTTGATGATCCAGCTGATGTTGGCAATTTGATCTCTGGTTCCTCTACCTTTTCTAAAACCAGCTTGAACATCTGGAAGTACACGGTTCATATATTGCTGAAGCTGGCTTGGAGAATTTTGAGCATTACTTTACTAGCATGTGAGAAGAGTACAATTGTGCGGTAGTTTGAGCATTCTTTGGCATTGCCTTTCTTTGGAATTGGAATGAAAACTGACCTTTTCCAGTTCTGTGGCCATTGCTGAGTTTCCCAAATTTGCTGGCATATTGAGTGCAGCACTTTCACAGCATCATCTTTCAGGATTTGAAATAACTCTACTGGAATTCCATCACCTCCACTAGCTTTGTTCATAGTGATGCTTTCTAAGGCTCACTTGACTTCACATTTCAGGATGTCTGGCTCTAGGTGAGTGATCACCATCGTGATTATCTGGGTCATGAAGATCTTTTCTGTACAGTTCTTCTCTGTATGCTTGCCACCTCTTCTTAATATCTTCTGCTTCTATTAGGTCCATACCCTTTCTGTCCTTTATCGAGCCCATCTTTTGTAGATGCCCAATATGCTACTGGAGATCAGTAGAGAAATGCATATATATATGTATGTAAATATATACATGTAAAAGAGAAAATAAAAATTATCAATAACTTCATAACATAGAGATAATCACGGTTAACATTTCTGTACAATGCTGCCACAATTTTCTGCATTTATATAATAAATTATAATCACATGAATGTTGTTTATAACTTCATTTTATATTTTGTGAGCCTTTATAAGAGATCAAATGTTCCCCTAAAATGAATTTTGATTGCTAAATTGTTGTCCATAAATGGATTACTCTAATTTATTAAAGCATTCCTTTTTTGTTGGGTAGCCAAAATTTTTACACTGTGCCATCACAAATAACCATTGAAATGAATACCTTTAAATATATGTCTTATTTTTGAACTTTTTATTTTGTATTGGGGTATAGCTAATTAACAAAATTGTGACAGTTTCAGGTGTACAGCCAAGGGACTCAGCTATACATATATGTATCCATTCTCCCCCAGGGAACATGTGTCATTGTATAAGCTGGCTTTTTTTCTTACTTGTAAGCTACTTGTAGTGGACTTACTACAGTAAAAGTTACTGATGTTAAGACTTACACAGTATGTGGTCAGATCACTTTCCCCAAATTTACTACTTCACTATCCTAAAAGTAGAGTCAGTTTTATATTTGTAATAAATTTCTGAATGATGAAAATATTAGCTTAATCAACTGACCATCAGTGGCCTTAAGTCACAGAATCAAGCTATTGGATTTTTCTATTAATTGTACAATTAATTTTTCTAGTAAGTGTAGAATTGTAATTCAATTCTATTAATTGAGGAATGTGTATTCCTTTATTATATTTGTATTTTTCAATATAATGTTAGGAAAGAAAGTCATACTTAACTATCCTTTAATCTTGTATAGTAGTCTCTGAAATAACTCATTGTTATTCTGATCACTTTAATGTAAGTTTGTTATTCGGATACATAAAACACATTCACATAGCAACATATTTCTTTATCTTTCCTTATTTTAAGAAAAGTATCTTAATTATAGAAAATAATTTCACAATTTGTATGGAAATACAAAAAACCTTGAATAGCCAAAACAATCTTGAGAAAGAAGAATGGAAGTGGAGGAATCAACCTGCCTGACTTAAGTCTCTACTACAAAGCCACAGTCATCAAGACAGCATGGTACTGGTACAAAGACAGAAATATAGATCAATGGAACAAAATAGAAAGCCCTGAGATAAATCCAAGCACCTATGGACACCTTATCTTTGACAAAGGAGGCAAGAATATACAATGGAGTAAAGATAGTCTCTTTAACAAGTGGTGCTGGGAAAACTTGTCAACCATTTGTAAAAGAATGAAACTAGAACACTTTCTAATACCATACACAAAAATAAACTCAAAATGGATTAAAGATCTAAATGTAAGACCAGAAACTATAAAATTCCTAGAGGAGAACATAGGCAAAACACTCTCTGACATACATCACAGCAGGATCCTCTATGACCCACCTCCCAGAATACTGGAAATAAAAGCAAAAATAAACAAATGGGACCTAAATGAACTTAAAAGCTTCTGCACAACAAAGGAAACTCAGAATGGGAGAAAATAATAGCAAATGAAGCAACTGACAAACAACTAATTTCAAAAATATCCAAGCAACTTATGCAGCTCAACTCCAGAAAAATAAATGACCCAATCAAAAAATGGGCCAAAGAACTACATAGACATTTCTCCAAAGAAGACATACAGATGGCTAGCAAACACATGAAAAGATGCTCAGCATCACTCATTATCAGAGAAATGCAAATCCAAACCACAATGAGGTACCATTTCACGCCAGTCAGAATGGCTGTGATCTAAAAGTCTACAAGCACTAAATGCTGGAGAGGGTTTGCAGTAAAGGGAACCCTCTTACACTGCTGGTGGGAATGCAAACTAGTACAGCCACTATGGAGAATGGTGTGGAGATTCCTTAAAAATGAAATAGAACTGCCATGGTTTTTCCTGTGGTCATGTATAGATGTGAGAGTTGGACTGTGAAGAAGGCTGAGCACCAAAGAATTGAATCTTTTGAACTGTGTTGGAGAAGACTCTTGAGAGTCCCTTGGACTGCAAGGAGATCCAACCAGTCCATTCTGAAGGAGATCAACCCTGGGATTTCTTTGGAAGGAATGAAGCTAAAGCTAAAACTCCAGTACTTTGGCCACCTCATGAGAAGAGTTGACTCATTGGAAAAGACTCTGATGCTGGGAAGGATTGGGGGCAGGAGGAAAAGGGGATGACAGAGGATGAGATGGCTGGATGGCATCATGGACTCGATGACCGTGAGTCTGAGTGAACTCCAGGAGATGGTGATGGACAGGGAGTCCTGGTGTGCTGCGATTCATGGGGTCGCAAAGAGTTGGACACGACTGAGTGACTGAACTGAACTATGACCCAGCAATACCACTGCTGGGCATATACACCAAGGAAACTGGAATTGAAAGAGACACTTGTAGCCCAATGTTCATCGCAGCACTGTTTATAATAGCCAGGACAAGAAAGCAACCTAGATGTCCATCAGCAGATGAATGAATAAGAAAGCTGTAGTACATATACACAATGGAGTACTACTCAGCTATTAAAAGAATACATCTGAATCAGTTCTAATGAGGTGGATGAAACTGCAGCCGATTATACAGAGTGGAGTAAGCCAGAAAGAAAAACACCAATACAGTATACTAACACATATATATGGAATTTAGAAAGAAGGTAACGATAACCCTGTATGCGAGACAGCGAAAGAGACACAGATGTATAGAACAGTCTTTTGGACTCTGTGGGAGAGGGACAGGGAGATGGTGGGATGATTTGGGAGAATGGCAATGAACATGTATAATATCATTTAAAACAAATCGCCAGTCCAGGTTCAATGCATGATACTGGATGCTTGGGGCTGGTGCACTGGGATGCCCCAGAGGGATGGTACGGGGAGGGGAGGAGGGAAAGGGTTGCAGGATGGGGAACACGTATATATCCGTGGCGGATTCATGTTGATGTATGGCAAAACCAATACAATATTGTAAAGTAATTAACCTCCAATTAAAATAAATAAATTTATATTAAAAATTATAGAATATCTCATTATAGCTTTAAAAAAATAAGCCAACATGCACCATTCCTTTAAAATTGATCTAAGAACTTAAGAGCCTAGTAAAAGTTGGAGCAATAGCTGGAGAAAATATGCACAGATGTTTGTTATTTTCTTTAAATCACTTTTTCCCCAGAAATTGTTTATTTTACCAGAATTTACTAACTATGGGAATAAAACTGCTACAGAGTACAATCTATATCCACAAATGGAATTATCAAGTTATATTCAATCTATTCTGTATTTTTTAACAGCAAGTGCATTTTCTATATGCAGAGCAAGCCCTGATGAGCCTCACAGCCACAAATTGCGATTAGAAAAGCTGCTTGTTTAGCAGTTTCAAAGAGAACCAACATGACAATCAAACATGGAAACAGCAGATGGAAAATTTATTTTAGGACATGCAGCAATAATAGAGAAATTAGGGAGCAATTAAAACATGAAAAAAAAATCAGCTTAGCTGAGAAAGTGAATCTAAAGATAGTTCAGTTCAATTCCCAATTATGCTTTTTTTTAAACCAAAGTTTGAATTAGAAAGAATGAAATCTGAATGTTCTTTTAAGAAATAAAGTACAACTTAGAGTGACATGTGGTGACTTAAAACAGCCTTAGTACACCTATGGGTGATTCATATTGATGTTTGAGAGAAAACAACAAAATTCTGTAACACAATTATCCTTCAATTAAAAAATAAATTTTTTTAAAAACAGAGGAATTATTCAATACCATCACTTATTTTTATAAGATAAATTATTGATACCCATATTTGATTGCTGGTAGAGAGCAACAGTATCAAAGTCACAGTAGATAGACTTGCATGCTTTTTAATTAACTACTTTTAAAAATTAAAATTTTTAAGTTGGTTGCATAAGAGTAAAGGCCCCATGTATGAATTTCTCAGACATTTTGTACCTAACACATCAGGAGAAATTAATGTAACCTTTGAAAATAAAGTTTTCTTATGTCAGTACTACTGGATTTAGATAGAATATGTCAAGGCACAAGAATACCTTCACAGGAATAGTTGCATCTCCAAATGAAAATGAATTGTAGGATTCAGTAGAGGTAATTCCAGACACTCAGCCAGAAATCTTGTTCTGCTTCTGTTGAAGCTTAACGCCACTGAAGGCAGTGAGGATCCTATGAGGCAACCCAGCCCACAGAAGGGCAATGGTTTGTCCATGCAAATGAAGTAGCATCACAGGCTAGATTCTCTGGAAGTGAATCCTAACCCAAGGAGTCATGTGCTAGTGATTTAACAAAATGCTCCCGGATGAAACCAATAAAATAGTGGTAAAAACAAAGTCAAAGAAGAGGCTGAAACTAACCAGGTGTATTTCGAGCAAAGGCCCTTGCAGGGCGGCTTCACCCTAAAGCAGAGGGAATTTTGAAGTATTATTATGGCATAGTTTATCCCAACACATAAATACAACTCCAGGAAGACGTGGCTCGATTAAATTATGTTGCCACCAAAAGGCTATTGGTCTCCTCAGCAATTGTGTGTGTGTGTGTGTGTAGGACTCAGGAAGACTTGGTAAAGGAAGGATGGTGAAGACTAGAAGCTCAAGTTTGCATTGCTATTAAACATCCAGACGAGGATGTCACATAAGTAGTTATATACATAGCCCTGAAGTGCAGAGAAAGTTTGGGCGCCGAAGAAACAAAAGTTTGGAAATTTTAGCATTATTGCTCAGTTGCTAAGTAGTGTCCGGCTCCTTGCGGCCCCCATGATGGACTGTAGCGTACTGGGCTCTTCTGTCCTCCAGTATCTTCTGGAGTTTGCGCAAATTCATTGAGTCCATGATGCTATTAAACCATCTCATCCTCTGCCTCCCCCTTCTTCTGCCTTCAATCTTTCCCAACATCAGGGTCTTTTCCGATGAGTTGTCTCCATATCTGGTGGCCATATTACTGGAGCTTCAGCTTCAGCATCAGTGCTTCAATGAATATTCAGGGTTGATTTCCTTTAGGATTTGCTGGTTTGATCTCCCTACTGTCCAAGGAACTCTTAAGAGTCTTTTCCAGTATCACAATTCAAAAGCATCAATTCTTGGGCACTCAGCCTTCTTTATGGTCCAACTCTCACATCTGTACATGACTACTCAAAAAACCATAGCTTTCACTCTATGGACCTTTGTTGGCAAACTGATGTCTCTACTTTTTAATATGCTGTCTAACGACTTCACTTTCACTTTTTACTTTCATGCACTGGAGAAAGAAATGGCACCCACTCCAGTGTTCTTGACTGGAGAATCCCAGGGACGGGGGAGCCTGGTGGGCTGCTGTCTATGGGGTCACACAGAGTTCGACACAACTGAAGCGACTTAGCAGCAGCAGCAGACTTGTCAAGGCTTTCCTTCCAAGCGTCTTAATTTCATGGCTGCAGTCACCATCTGCAGTGATTCTGGAGCCCAGGAAAAGAATATCTTTCACTGCTTCCCCTTTTCCCCTTTCTATTTGCTATGAAGTGATGGGACCAGATGCAATGATCTTAGTTTAATGTTGAGTTTCAAAGTAGCTTTTTCATTCTCCTCTTTCACCCTCATCAAAAGGTTCTTTAGCTCCTCTTTACTTTCTGCCATTAGAGTGGTATCGTGCATATCTGAGCTTGTTGATATTTTAGCATATAGACAGTATTAAAAGCTATGAAATGGAAGACTTCCTCCATGTTAGTTTCAGGTGTACTACACAGTGATTTGACCTTTGCATACATTATAAAGTGATCACAGTAAGTCTAGTAACCATCTGTCTCCATACAAAGTTATTACAATATTTTTGACCATAGTTTACGCTATATGTTACATCCCATGGCTTATTTATAACTGGAGGCTTGTACTTCTTCTCCTTCACCTATTTCACCAACCTCCCCCTCTGCAACTACCACCCATTTGTTCACTGTATCTATGAATCTGTTTTGTTCATTTTTTGTTCATTTTAGATTTCACATCTAAGTGAAATCATATACCATTTGTGTTTCTGACATTGCAGCTAGCATAACACCTTCTAAATCCATCCATGTTGCAAATGGCTAGACTTCTTTTTCTTTTTAATAGTTGAGAACTATTCCATTGTATACATATACCACTTCTTTATTCATTCATCTATTGATGGCTACTTAGGTTGCTTCCATATCTTGGCTGTCATAAATAACTCTGAGATGAACACAGGCATATGTATATATTTTTGAATTAGTGCTTTTGTTTTCTTCAGTTAAATACTCAGACGTGAAATTGATGGATCATATGACACTTCTATTTTTAGTTTTTTGAGGAACCTTGATAATATTTTTCATAGTGACTGCACTCAATTTACAATCCCACTAACAGTACACAAAATTTCCATTTTCTCTACGTGGTCACCAGAATTTATTGTCTTTTGATGATGGTTATTCTGACACATAGGAGGTGATATCTCATTATTTTGATCTGCATTTCTCTGATTAGTGATGTTGAGCATGTTATAATGTGTCTGTTGGCCATCTGTGTGTTCTCCTTGGAAAAATGTCTATTCGTGTCCTCTTGTCCATGTTTTAGTCAGGTTGTATAAATTCTTTATATATCTAGATGCTAACCCTTTATCAGATATGTCATTTGCAAATACTATCTCACATTCAATAGACTGCCTTTTCTATTTTGTTGATAGTTTCTTTCATTGTGCAAAAGCTTTTAGCTTGATGTAGTACTATTTGGTTATTTTGAAGTTAGTTAAATGAATAAGTACCTGAATGAATGATTATGTGGTTTGGAGGTTTCTTGTTTGTTTTGGTTCACTGTGAAATCTGAATTTGTTTTCATGCCTATGGAGGAGGATAGCATGTATCCATATTGAATCTCTTCTGGATAAAGAAGGCTGGTTTGCTGGAGACAAAAAGAAGTAATCCTGGTCCTAGTGAGTTCATCCAGTGGTTTTCAAAATAAAAGCAGAGCTGAATCTAGGAAATAATATTTTTGTTTTGTATTAAGTAAAACATGGTTTTTATTTGTTGAAAAAAATTAAACAAAACAGTTATATAATATTCTGTTGAAAATTTTGTCCTCCAGTTCCTCACCTCTGCTCCCAGGTACAATCACTATTATTTGGTATGTATCTCTTTGAGATCTTTCATTAATGCGTTCTGTATATCTACTTACTTAAAAACCCTGGGGGAAGTTATTCTTGATTCTATCATCTTAAAATAATGCATGAGTAGGGACTTCCCTGATGGTTCAGTGGTTAAGAATCCACCTTCCAGTGCAGTGGACATAGTTTTGATCCCTGGTCAGGGAACTAAGATCCCACATGCCTGGGAGGTGGGGGAAAACCAGGCTCATGTGCTGCAACTACAGGGCCCATGTGCTCTGGAGCCTGTGTTCCGCAACTAGAGAGAAGCCCAAGCATGACAACAAAAGATCCTGTGTACCGCAACCAAGATCCAACACAGTCAGAAATAAATAAATACATATAATAAAGTAGTGTATGAGTAAAGTGCAAGACTTCCCCTCTGTCCTTTTGCCTCACTTCAGATTTAATTTCTAAAAATAATTGCTATTTAAACTTTGTATTTATTTTCCCCTATTTTCAAATAATATATATTGCTAATATATATTTATGTAGATACAGTTTTAAGACATAATATGCTATTTTTCAGAGAAGGCAATGGCACCCCACTCCAGTACTCTTGCCTGGAAAATCCCATGGACCAAGGAGCCTAGTGGACTGCCATCTCTGGGGTCGCACAGAGTCAGACACGACTGAAGCGACTTAGCAGCAGCAGCAGCTTGCTATTCTTAGACTCAATGCACAGCCTTTTTCAGTTAAGAATATGATATGCACACATTTCCAAATTAATATATATGAATGTTATAATCTTTTTGATTTTTATATAACAGTCATTTATATGACAGCATAATTTATTCAGCCATTCAGTTTTACTGGACATTACATCACCACATTATTTGTAGGCTTTTGTTTCAGAAAAAACACTGAAATAAACATTTTTCTGCTGTTATTATACCACTGCTTTTGTAGGACAGATTCCCAGAAAAGGGATTTCTGCATCATAGTGCATATATTTTTTTTTATTATATATCAGCATTAGAGCAGTTTTTAAAAGTAATGAA
The DNA here is from genome assembly GCA_917880005.1 of Nanger dama. Lineage (NCBI taxonomy): Eukaryota > Metazoa > Chordata > Mammalia > Artiodactyla > Bovidae > Nanger > Nanger dama. The sequence goes on along the minus strand of CAKJTW010000008.1, from coordinate 18,458,168 downwards.
AAGTCTCTAAAGCACATTTTAAAAAATAAATTCTACTGTAACAGATATATAACTTATTGTGATGGAATATTATATATTTTATAAAATAATCTAGAACAATATATTTAAAAGATAAACAAAATCTTTATATCATTTTATTGTTTTTTTCCCACAACTCCCCAACCTATATATTTATACAGTATGACAAAGCCATGATATAACCCAGTTTCAGACAAAATAATTCTACAACCAAAAAGAAAATTTTAAGTAACCTATTAATTTGTCTATCTTTACACACCATTCAGGGATACATGTCCTCCAGTGGCACTAATTTAAATTCTCTTTTTCTCCCTCCTCCCTTTTAATTCACATATCCAATATGCTTCCATGTTCAGTCAAAATAACTCAAAATCTTCTACCTTAGTTCTAGTTTGCATGTCTTCAGCTACTGTTATTTGCATGTCAAATTCTACTCCTGTAATTAGAGTATACGTGCCCTAAGGTATGTGTTTTGGGGACACTGCAAAGTGCAGAAGTAGCCTTAATCATAGTTGATTAGACCAAGGATGAATCTCTGATATTTTACATGGCCCAGTCAGAGTCCTTTCCCAAATCTAAATTAGGACTGGAAATGAGAGCCTGAGAGTCCATTTCTTTACAAGATTGTAATAATTACAAATGGATTCAAAGATCTTTTTGCCCCTAATTATCTTTGTATAGGCCAGAAAGCCATCTGCACTGAAAGGGGTGTCTTGTTCTTTTTCTTATATTGAAGTATAATTGATTTACAATGTCATGTTAGTTTCAAGTGTGTATAACAGTGATCTAGTTTCATATATATATGAAATGGATTTATTCTTCTTCAGATTTTTTTCCTTTATAGGTTATTACAAAATATTGAGCATAGTTCTCTGTGCTATACGTTAGTAGGTTCTTGTTGGTTATCTATTAAATATATAGTACTGTGTGTTAACTCCAAACTCCTAATTTATCTTTCCCCTCTTCTTCTTTGATAACCATATGCTTATTTTCTGTTTAGGGGTTTCTCTTTTATAAATTAGTTCATTTGTATCATCTTTTAGATTCTAAAAATAAGTAATATCATATGATAGTTGTGTATTTGTCTTTGGTTGGCTTACTTCAGTTAGAATGATCATCTCTACATCCAGCCATGTTGCTGCAAATAGCATTATTTTATTCTTTTTATGGCTGAATAATATTCCATTGTACCACATCTTTATTCATTCACCTGTCAATGGACATAGGTTGCTTCCATGTCTTGGCTATTGTAAATAATGCTGCAAAGAACACTGGGGTGCATCTATCTTTACAAATTATGGTTTTCTCCAGATATATGCCCAAGAGTGGCATTGCAGGATCACATGGTAGCTCTATTTTTAGTTTTTCAAGTTACCTCCATATTGTTCGTCATCGTGGCTATACCAATTTACATTCCCACCTATGGTGTAGGATGTTTCTTTTTCCCCCACCCTCTCCAGCAATTATTGTTTGTAGATTTTTTGGTGATGGCCATTCTGACAGGAGTGAGGTGACACCTCATTGTAGTTCTGATTTGCATTTCTCTAATAATTAGTGATGCTGAGCACTTTTTCATATATCTGTTGGCCATCTGTATGACTTCTATGGAGAAATGTCTATTTAGATCTGCTGCCCATTTTTGATTAGGTTGTTTGTGTTTGGTATTGAGTTGTATGAGCTGTTTGAATATTTTAGAAACTAATCTCCTGTTGGTTGCATCATTTGCAAATATTTTCTCCCATTGTGTAGGTTGTCTTTTTGTTTTATTTATGGTTTCCTTTTGCTCTGCAAAAGCTTTCAAGTTTAATTAGGTCCTATTTGTTTATTTTTGTTATTTCCATTACTCTAGGGGCAGCTTCTTCTGATTTATCTCTTGTTTCTTTAATTCTCTTCCTGTATGTGTTATTTGCCATTGTGCTTTGCAGGGAGTTCTTAAGTTTCTCTGCATTTTAGCCATAGAATCAGGAATTTTTAATAAGTTATATCACTATTCATAATTTCCAGTTATTTAATATTTGGAGATTATCAAGTACATAATTCCAAGTGCATAATAAGCATAGTTTCTTTATAAACTATCTTATGATTTCTTTGACTAATGTGCCTGTGGATCTATTTAATGACCTGTAATGTTGACAACTGCTTTTGTTGTCTTTCCCCCTCATCTTTGGTTGCGTGATAGATGTTCTATTTGAAAAGTAATTTGTAGAAATACTTTGAAACCTAAAATGAAGTTATCTTCCTTTAGCGAGAATGTCCTTTTGTTAGGCATCTGGAGGCTCAAGCAAAACAGATGACTGTCAGTCAGATTCAGAGTGTGAGGTTTCCTGTGCAGCCTAGAAGACTGAGGGCTCACTGCACCTGCTTACCAAGGTTGTAGACTTCCTGTTTATCCATGCTTCCTAAGGTGTAGCCCACAGGGTTTGTTCACCAGGGCCACCTGCCTTGCTAAGCCTTGGATTTAGCTTTTGTTGCTCGAGATCAAAGAAGTTGTTGAAGGTATTACACAGCTTCTCAAAGCAAAGTTCTTTTTAGATTTGCAAACATCTCCTGCACAAAAGGAGCTTGCAAGACCTGGTGCTCTTAGATTTCTATATTATCATGGAAATTGACATGGTTATACCTCAGTATTATTTTGATTTTGAGTATTTTTTCTGGTTAACTATTGTGTTTTATGGAATATGAACTTAAACAATCTGTGGGTCCCTCTTTAAGAAAAGTGATACAAAATTAGATACAAGGCCTTGAGAGAAAACATCAAGTGAGGAGCCCTGAAACCTAAACTTCATTAGCTTTTTGATAAATATTTCTCTAGGGGCTTCACTTGCTGGTTGGGCTCAAATTACCTGTTTTGTCATTACCCAACATGGAAGGCACCATAACGTGTCTTTAAGCACATGAACTCTATTGAATATGGTGGTAAGAGTCACATCATAAAGAGCAGCAGAGCTAACACAGCAGAACGCCCCTCCTTGTTCACATGCACCTGCTCTTTGAGCGAAGTGGAAGGCACAATCAACCATACTACTTATATCAGTTCAGTTCAGTTTAGTCGCTCAGTCGTGTCCGACTCTTTGTGACCCCATGAATCGCAGCATGCCAGGCCTCCCTGTCCATCACCATCTCCCGGAGTTCACTCACACTCACCTCCATCGAGTCAGTGATGCCATCCAGCCATCTCATCCTCTGTCATCCCCTTCTTCTCCTGCCCCCAATCCCTCCCAGCATCAAAGTCTTCCAATGAGTCAACTCTTCACATGAGGTGGCCAGAGTACTGGAGTTTCAGCTTTAGCATCATTCCTTCCAAAGAAATCCCAGGGCTGATCTCCTTCAGAATGGACTGGTTGGATCTCCTTGCAGTCCAAGAGACTCTCAAGAGTCTTCTCCAACACCAAAGTTCAAAAGCATCAATTCTTTGGTGCTCATTCTTCTTCACAGTCCAACTCTCACATCTATACATGACCACAGGAAAAACCATAGCCTTGACTAGACGGACCTTAGTCGGCAAAGTAATGTCTCTGCTTTTCAATATACTATCTAGGTTGGTCATAACTTTCCTTCCAAGGAGTAAGCCTCTTTTAATTTCATGGCTGCAGTCACCATCTGCAATGATTTTGGAGCCCAAAAAGATAAAGTCCGACACTATTTCCACTGTTTCTCCATCTATTTCCCATGGAATGATGGGACCAGATGCCATGATCTTCTTTTTCTGAATGTTGAGCTTTAAGCCAACATTTTCACTCTCCTCTTTTACTTTCATCAACAGGCTTTGTAGTTCCTCCTCACTTTCTGCCATAAGGGTGGTGTCATTTGCATATCTCAAGTTATTGATATTTCTCCCAGAAATCTTGATTCCAGTTTGTGTTTCTTCCAGTCCAGCGTTTCTCATGATGTACTCTGCATATAAGTTAAATAAGCAGGGTGACAATACACAGCCGTGACGTACTCCTTTTCCTATTTGGAACCAGTCTGTTGTTCCATGTCCAGTTCTAACTGTTGCTTCCTGACCTGCATACAGATTTCTCAAGAGGCAGGTTAGGTGGTCTGGTATTCCCATCTCTTTCAGAATTGTCCAGTCTTGTGATCCACACAGTCAAAGGCTTTGGCATAGTCAATAAAGCAGAAATAGATGTTTTTCTGGAACTCTCTCACTTTTTCCATGCTCTTCTCACTCTTTTTCTTTCATAAAGTAAGCATATTTGAATCTGCAGCAGTTAAATTTGCATGTGATGTAACTCCATTATTATCTGTAATTCCTCCTTTGAAACCTTCTTTAAAAGTTATTTCAAAGAGCATATTTTAGTTCCAGATGAATATAAATTTTCAGTTAATTTTACTGTTAATTACAAACTTCCTTACATTGTTGGCACTATTATAATCTGTGTGGGTTATACTTTTGGAATTATTGAGATTACATTGAGGCCAAATGGTTAACATTTTAATGTTTTATATATGTTTTAAAAGAATGAATATCTTCTAATATTGGTAGGGAGTTCTTTATAAATCAATTAGATTGAATGTGCTTATAAAATTAAAATATACTTCAAAAATTTTATATTTCTATAGCCTTACCTATTTTTGCCTGTATTATTTATTGATATCTGAAAGAAATGCCTAATAGCTATGTACTCAACAATGCTCAATATGTTTGTGTTTTTTCTATTCTATTAACATGCAAATAAATGGTTATCTGGTGGACCAGAAATTGTTAATAATCTGTGGAAGAAGAAAGAGAAAACAACCTAATTGGAAAATTTTTAAAGCCTAAGACACAGGCAGAGATGTACACTTTTGCCATTCTTAGCAACAGAGATTGGATTTATATTTCCATTGAAAACGATTATAAAACTGGGTTAGATGTCTAAAAGAATTGTTTAAGACATTGGGGAACAGGCAGGTAAGTCATTAAGGTAAACATAAGACTGAAGCCTGGCTTCCTGGGTGGCTCAGAGTTTAAGAATCTGTCTGCCAATGCAGGAGATGGAGGAGGTGCAGGTTCAGTCCCTGGGTCGGGAAGATCCACTGGAGGAGGAAATGGCAACTCACGTCATTATCCCTGCCTGGAAAATCTCATGGACAGAGGAGACTAGCAGCTATATATAGTCCACGGGGTCACAAAGAGTCAGACACAACTGAGCATGAGCACCAGTGCTGAACTCTATGACTGCTTGGATTTTTGCACAGAGGCAGAATGATGCTCTACTGAACTGACTGCATGGACATTGGAGTTCACAGAGGCTGAGGTACCCAAGAGCTGCAGGCCAGAGTTATGGAGAAAAGGAGATATGCACATAAAGAGCTTAAAAATTCTGCACAGGAGCTCTCTTGAATCTTTGCTGAATACTAAGATAGGCAAAAATTATGCAAAGCGGGACCAGGACTTTAAGCTGAACACTTTCCAGAGCTCACAAAGAGGAGAGTTCATGTAGAGGATTCAACAGAAACTCCATAAGATCCAAACAGACCTAACCCAAATGGAATCAGGCTTCTCTGGCGTGAAGGCTACTCTAAGCCCACCCGAACAAAATTTTAAAAAGGCAAGGAAACCATAAACAAAATGTTAAGTCTATCAGAGTAGCAGAATCCAAGATCAACGTATAAATAGCATTTTTTATTTGTATACACTAGCAAATCAACTATTATAAATTTAAAAATCATTTAAACTAGCATTAAAAGCATGAATTATTTAGGGATAAATTTACCATAATGTATTCAGGTACCAGACCTAGATACTGGAAACTACAAAGATTGTTGTGAGAAATTAAAGAGGATTTAAATAAGTGGAAAAATATATCATCTTCATTAAGTAGAATACTCAATATTCTGAAGGTGTCAGTTTTTCCTAAATTCATTTGTGATTCAGTGTAATTTCAATCAAAATCCAAGCAGGGCTTTTTATAGAAAATTAAAACGTTTTGCTAAATTAGATTAGAATGGTTAAAATGGAAAAGACAGACAACATCAAATTAAGGATGTGAAGCAACTGGAATGCACATTATCAGTGGGAATAGAAAGTAATACACCTACTGTACTAGTAGTCTTCTACTATTGTGTAACAAACTACCACAAACACTTAACATAACCCACATTTATTATCTCATAGTCTCTGTAGGTCAGAAAGCTAGGCACAATTTAGGGAGGGATGTCATCTGCTTAGTCTCATGAGACTGCCATCAAGGTGTGGTCAGGGCTAGGTTCTCATCTGAGGCTTGAGGTTTTTGCCCAACACCCTCAGGTTTTTGGAAGAATTCATTTACTTGTGGCTGCAGAATTCATGGCAGCCTACTTCTTCAAAAACAAAGGAGAGAGAGACACTCTAGAGTGAGTTTACTTTCAGGACAGAGTCTTACATATAGTAATGTATTGACGGGAATAACATTTCCTCACATTTGCCAATGTGCTATTGGCTAGAAGCAAATTACAGTACAAGTTACAGAGGGCAAGTTGAGTCCCCTTGCCCATACTCAAAGGGTGAGAGTTATAGAAGGGCGTGAACACCAGGAGGCAGAGATCATGGGGACTGCTTGAAAGCCTGTCTCCCACAGTCACGTGGAAAACAATTTGGTAGTTTCTTAAAAAGTTAAATCTTATCACATTACTCACTACTTCAAATCCAAAGTATTTTCCTGAGAAAAGTTAATGCATATGTCCACACAAAGAATTGTTTGCAAGTGTTCATTAGAAAATTTACTTATAATAGTCCCCAAATGGAAATGATCCAAATACCTAGTTACTGGTAAATGGATAAACAAATTGTAATATATACAATGGGATGCTATTTAGCTCTGTTGTTGCTGTTGCTGCTGTTAAGTCACTTCAGTCGTGTCCAACTCTGTGCAACCCCATAGATGTCAGCCTACTAGGCTACCCCCGTCCCTGGGATTCTCCAGGCAAGAACACTGGAGTGGGTTGCCATTTCCTTCTGCAATGCATGAAAGTGAAAAGTGAAAGTGAAGTCTCTCAGTCATGTCCAACTCTTAGCGACCCCATGGACTGAAGCCTACCAGGCTCCTCCATCCATGGGATTTTCCAGGCAAGAGTACTGGAGTGGGTTGCCATTGCCTTCTCCACTATTTAGCTCTAAAAGGGGATAAAACATTTATATGTGCAACACATGAATGAATCTCACACATCTGTATTAAATAAATGAACCCAGAAACTACAGACTACATTCTATTTGTATGAAATCATGTGGAATTTATTATAAGAGGAAAATGTAATATTTCATACTGAGAGACAGGAGACTAGTAGTTGTCTGGTGCTAGGCATGGCGGATAGAGACTGACCAGAAGGGAACATAAAGGAACTTTGGGGGATAATAGTGATATCCTGTATCTTTATTATAGCAATAGATTTAAACATGTACATAATGGCAAATGTATGGCTAGCAACTGTCATACCTTTTTCAATATCATATCCCACTCTGGCTGGCTGGCGGAAGTTAAGAGTGTATGAAGGAAGTTATCTGAGATGTGTTTTATTTCATTGTGTAGGTTGATATTTAATATATTGATAGTTTATATTGTACTCAAATCAAACAATGAACCTCAAAGATCTAATTAAAATTAAAAGCTTCTGCACAACAAAGGAAACTATAAGCAAGGTGAAAAGACAGCCTTCTGAATGGGAGAAAACAATAGCGAATGAGATACTGAAAAACAACTAATCTCAAAGATATACAAGCAACTTATGCAGCTCAACTCCAGAAAAATAAAAGAACCAATTAAAAAATTGGCCAAAGAACTAAACAGGCATTTCTCCAAAGAAGACATACGGATGGCTAACAAACACATGAAAAGATGCTCAACATCACTTATTATCAGAGAAATGCAAATCAAGACCACAGTGAGGTACCATTTCACACCAGTCAGAATGGCTGCGATCCAAAAGTCTACAAGCAATAAATGCTGGAGAGGATGTGGAGAAAAGGGAACCCTCTTACACTGCTGGTGGGAATGCAAACTAGTACAGCCACTATGGAAAACAGTGTGGAGATTCCTTAAAAAATTGCAAATAGAACTGCCTTATGACCCAGCAATCCCACTGCTGGGCATACACACCGAGGAAACCAGAATTGAAAGAGACACATGTACCCCAATGTTCATTGCAGCGCTGTTTATAATAGCCAGGACATGGAAGCAACCTAGATGTCCATCAGCAGATGAATGGATAAGAAAGCTGTGGTACATATACACAATGGAGTACTACTCAGCCCTTAAAAAGAATAAATTCAACTCAGTTCTAATGAGATGGATGAAATTGGAGCCGATTATACAGAGTGAAGTAAGCCAGAAAGAAAAACACCAATACAGTATACTGACACATATATATGGAATTTAGAAGGATAGTAATGATGACCCTCTATGTGAGACAACAAAAGAGACTCAGCGGTATAGAATGGACTTTTGGACTCTGAGGGAGAGGGAGAGGGTGGGATGATTTGGGAGGAACGGCATTGAAACATGTATACTATCTTGTAAGAATGAAGCGCCAGTCTATGTTCAATACAGGAGGCAGGATGCATGGGGCTGGTGCACGGGATGATTCAGGGAGAGGATGTGGGGTGGGAAATGGGAGGGGCTTTGGCATTGGGAGATCGTGGACACCTGTGGCTGAGTCATGTCAATGTATGGCAAAACAAATACAGTATTGTAATGTAGAATAAAGTATTTAAAAAAATAAATAAAGGCTTAAAATAAAATACAATATCCAGTCATTGTTGATAATGGAAAAAGAAAAAGATCATATACATGACTATATGGGAATGGGAGTAAAGGAAATGTATGTGGGATGTATTCCTAGACAGGAAAGCCCTTGAGGTAAATAGCTGAGGAGATTCAAACCCTTTATTCTGGCTAATCATGAAATTCATGTTGGACAGAGCAAAATAAAAACAGAGATACCCTCAATGCAATGAGAATGAAAGGTTAGATGGAATAGATGAAATAGGTGAGCTGAACGTACAGGAGAAAGAAAGGTATACAAATATTCCAGGGGATGGCAAGCTTCAAAGTTTGTAAAAATGGAATTGAGAAGTTTAGAGTAAGGAGGCTGAGTTCAGAATTTCGGAAGATACAAAAAGTGGGCTTCCCTGGTGGAAGATACCAAAACTTCCCTGGTGGAAGATACCAAAACTGATTATGAAAGATGTATTAGAACTGAAATCTTTATGGCAAGTAATTAATTATTTGAAAAACATAAAAGAATAGACAGGAAGCCTATAAGTTATGGTAATGAAGTTATGGCAATGAAAATGGGAAGACCATGATACAAACAGATACAGTAGACTGCAATAGCACTGAAGTAGGAGCATAACCTCAGGACAGTAGTTGTTTGGTATTCTGCAAATGTTCTTATTGAAATACCAGTCTGTGCTCTGAAATGTGTAAGTTCAGAATTAACTCAGTAAACGAGACTCAGAGCTGCAACAATAGAACTAACGCTAGCATTAAACCATAGGTTAAATCAAGCCATCAATTAGAGGTTCCCTATATCCTCATGAAAATGAAATCTGTACCATGTTTGTAAATTATTTTTCCAATGAATTTAATATTATGTCTTTGTATTGCTTTTAAAGCTTAAATTAGGTGCCACTGGAGCCAATACTGTTTTGGCAGATACTTGCTTACATAGAGTGATTTGAAAGATTCATCTGAACCAAATTGTCTCTACCACTGGCCTTTTATTATCTACTAAACAGTTTCAAATGAATTTATCAAGTTAATTTCAACGAATGAGACATCAGTCAGAGCACTCAAAAAGAAACAGTGAAAGGAATTTTGAGATGTAGAGAACAAAAATCAAGAGGAAGGCATATTTCCCAGGAGAGCTGAATGTAAAGGGCCTGTCTATAACATGACGCAGAGTCCACACAACCCAAGCAGAGCAAAGGAGAATAAAAAGGAAGAAACGCTGGCTTACTTTTCAGTTTGGGGCAGAGAGGACTTAGCTGTCCCTGCACAAGCTTCCCATCTTTATGTATAACAAATTCATAATGTTCAAAAAGCAGTTAAACTTCTTTGACCTGATTTAAAATATTTTTACCTACAGGAATATAGCATTTTTCTAGGAAAAAAAAAAATCTATGCAGTGGTCTTACTAAACAAGGAGTTGTATCTAACTACAGGTGAAACTGCTTATACTTGTGCGAAATGCCTAAAAGGACTAGGTAAACTCTAACCGAAAACCTATAGGTTATTAGTTATTGTTGATGAGATTGTAGAGTGAATAGATTGTTTCTCCATTACACATTAGAGAGGGAAATGACAACTCACTCCAGTATTCTTGCCCGGAGAATTCCATGGACAGGAAGCCTGGCGGGCTACATATGGGGTTGTAAAGAATCGGATGCGACTGAGCGACTATCACTCGCTCACTCCATTACAAATAGAAAAATTGACTTCTTGCGATTGGATTAGAAGATCACAAGTTTTCTTGCCAAGGGTTCATGTAGATGGGGCTTCCCAAGTGGCTCAAATGGTAAAGAACCTGCCTGCAATGCGGGAGACTTGGGTTCGATCTCTGAGTTGGGGAAGATCCCCTGGAGAAGGGCACAACCCATTACAAATTAGAGAAGGAAATGACAACCCACTCCAGTATTCTTGCCTGGAGAATCCCATGGACAGAGGAACCTGGCAGGCTACAATCCATGGGGCCACAAAGAGCCAGACACAACTGAGCAACATACACTCGCACACACACACAATCATAATCTTAGTCTTCCCAGGTGGCCCAGTGGTAAAGAATCTGCTTACCAGTGCAGGGGGCGTGGGTTCAATCCCTGGGAAGATCCTGTGGAGGAGACAATGGTAAGCCACTCCAGTCGTTTTTTCCTAAGAGAGCCCTTGGACAGAGGAGCATGGCAGGCTACAGTCCATGGGTTCACAAAGAGTCGGACATGACTGAGTGAGCACACAATGAGATTCTGCGCATGCTAATCAGAATCTTGGTTTTGTGTTGAGGCCCTGGAGAAGATGAAGGAGTTCTCAAGAGTGTCTGAGCACTTTTTTCTTCTTTCTCCTCCAAATTAGAGAGACAGAGTATCAAGTACAAATTATGAGTGGAAACAATGAGGACTGAGATCCCTGATGAAGCCACAGATAGGTTTTAGAAAACTGAAGTACTTGAAAATTGAAGCAAGGAGAAAAAAGAACCCAGGGATTCTCCCTTAGAAATTTTTACTAAAAAGGACATAGTTAACAGTAATATACCTACTGTAGGATATGTGTGTGTGTGTGCTTAAGTTTGCTATAGGAAAATTATCTGTAAAATATTAGTATTGATGTTTATTTCACTTTTCTATTCAAGATGTTTTTGTTGATGTTATAAAAAGAATAGCATGACAGTGTCTGATAAAAGTGGAAGTGTCAAAATGCTTCTACGGAAGCAGCCTGACTGCCTAGTGTCAATTACCCTTTGTACCGATTACATTTTATTCTCAATTACATCTTGAACAACAGGTTTATAAACATACCTATCAAATAAAAATATAAAAATCAGACAGTATAGTAGATTGAAAAATAGTCTCAAAATTCAGTGCCTACCCTAGATGTCACAACTCCAACTCGAATGCCTCAGGACAAAATTCAGATGCCTCCAAGGACAGCATAAAAGAGCAAGAATCCTGGTGAGATGGGATAGCAGATGGAGAAGGAGGGATCTGCTTAGAGGGAGCAGGCCTACTTGGCTTCAGGGGGTTGTTACTTGGTGGCAATGCAAGCCCAGAGTAAATCTCCTGATTTTCCAAGAAAATCAGAAAGTTTTATTTTGTTTTTTAATGTAAAATCTTATAAATTGGGATCCTGGCAACTAATTTTAAAACATTTATAGACCAAAATTTTTACATATTTACTTTTAAGGGTGTGGGGAGAAGCTGGCCCCTGGCCAAATTTTATATGTGGGCCAATGGACTATCAATTGATTTACTGACTGAGTTTTAGTTGCTTCTATATATTCATTTACTTTCTTTAGAATAATTATATGAAGTCAAATGAGTTGGCTTCAAAAGAGAGACTCAGCTTCTAACCTAAATGGCAAATGAACTGACCATTTTCGCTTTATGAAACCTTTATAAGAACTTGTAAATAGTTCTTTAGGATTTCATTGTGACCACATAGTACACAGTTGAAAGAATTATGAAACTGGAAATTATGAAAGAATTATGAAACTGGAAATTATAAATCTATCATTCAAATCAGTCAACTCAGTCTCAGAAGATTTGGGTTCTTTCATATGGAATAGACAATTTTAGCTTTACAGAACTTAGTTCACTGACTAAGCTACTCTTGCCTTGCATAGATACAAGATAAGAGGTCTGAGGTGACCATGCCTTAGGGCAGTTTTGATTTGGTTTATAAATATTTTGAAGATGTCAAAAACATCCTAGAGTTATACGAGGGCCAGAGATTAAGAGATTCAATCCAAGAAAAAGAAAGAAAAATCCCACTAATGAAATCTGGAATCAGACAAAGCATGATATACTGATAACTCACTTATGTTTCGCTTTGGCAGTTCATTTGTATGTGTGTATAATGTGTTTCCTTTGAAAACAAATATTTTTCTGAAGGAAATCTTGGCTTTCTTGTAATCAAGGTATGGTCAATGCAGCTTAAATCAGCAATAACTGCTCTTGGTACAAATATGTTTGAATTTTAATTTTAAAGTTGAAAAATTTTGATTTTAAAAATAATTCAGTTTACTAACATGAAAATGCATTATTACATTGTTGATGAGTTTTGTAATTTTAGCATTTTTTCCCAGAACTTTCAATGAGAGTACTTACATTGAAAACAAAATCAATCAATAATATTAACTATTATTATTAGTATTATTTTACTAGCTATTAGAGTATATATAATCAGCAAAGTGTTTCTATTGGTAATTAAGCTACATGAAAAACTGTTCTCTAGAGAAAGAGTAGGAGAACAGATCATTAACTACATCCGCTGGTTTTTTTTTTTTTAATATTTAGAAAGGGAAGCTTCAAAATGCAACTGCTGTTGATTAACCTAAATACTGTTTCTTAGATGTTTTTAATTTAATATTACTTAATCAGAAACTATAAGAAGTTACTACTCCATCTTCTAAATAATATGCTCTTAGATCAATAAAAGAGAAAGAACTGCATGATTACTAACTAAGCAGGTGGACTACTAGTTACCCATTAATCTTTATTTTGTATTTTGGAACAGATATGTATGAATATAATAATAGATCAAATGAAAGAATAACTAATAAACAATAATGGAAATTCACAGTTTCCAAAATTTTTCCAATTTTACTCTAAATTCATGTCAATCACACTGTGTTTCTCAATTCAATTCTGAAACTTAAGAAAAGGGAATCTTCAGAAGATATTAATTAGAATCAATACATACATGTAATATCTGTTATAGAAAACATATGTGGATTTATGTGTACATATATGGGGGTTATTCTCATGGAAGGTCAGTGAGCAACTCTAAAAGAAAGGAAATTATTTGAAACCATAAATCTATACTTAAGCGACCACAGGTGCCACAAAGAAGTCTCTTTCTTTTTAAATGCCTTCCAGAACAACAGTGTCCAGGCATTGGATCTGGTCTCTTCCCCTTCACCTCACCTTTCTTGAGGTCCAATTAATACATTAAAAACAGCTCATATTTAAGGTGTGAAATTTGATGAGTTTAGACATCAGCATACATCCATGAATAAGGTAATCAATATTGGATTTAGTCATTACAACATTTATGATGTGTAGCCAGATTTGTATAGATGCTTAAGATGCTTTAAATATTTTTATTATTTAAAAGCAATTGAAAAGTAAATGTAGTATGGGGGAGACCAGAATGACTATGGAGTGAGGATGTCAGAATTATTAGGAAAATACTGGAAATGGTAAATACTCTTTTAGTCAGTGGTAACTGCCATGAAGAACACTGCCCTCTTAGTTTAAAGTTTAGGAGGTATGTTCCAGAAAACAAAGAGAAAAACCGAAGAAAATAAAAAGCCTATCAGATGCATTCCAGCATTTTTAACCATCTCCATTTCTTACTCATTAAAAGGTAAAAAACGGAGACTACCCTTGACAATGTAAACATTTTATGCCAGACATGCATTATATTATTTAAATATTATGAATCCTGTCAATGCCTATAATTGGTTCTCACATACATATGTGAGGACTCACATTTTTTCATGTTCAGGATACAACATATTAGCATGCATTTCAGAGAATGTTATTGCATTTGGGTTCCAAAAGTGGAAATTCTTGAAATTTAAAACTGCATGTGTCAGAATCTACTTGGCCAAAAGACTCACAGTATCTATTCTAATATAAAGTAATCTCCATTTCAAATGAAGCAGATATATATCAGTATTAAGAAAACAAAGAACTCAACCTAATGCTGGAGGTCTTCTATTGACACTTCACTCCCTCATAAGATTTTTCCACTAAAAGATTACTGCATGGGAGACTTAACAAAGGGCCACATGTGGCCCTGGATTTGGTTATTAGTGTAGTGAATTATATTTTTATTATAATTGTTTTCTCTTTACTATTCTATGCTTAAGGGACCTGCTCTTATAAATGACTACAGTATAAATATAGCTGACAAACACAAATGACGGTATCTTTTGGCATTATCTTAATTATAGATCATTACATACTATGAACAGTCAACAGTCCTAAAGTAATATGATTAAATAAAGCACTTTAAAACTGTAATTCACCTAGGCTTTTTAATATTTTACTATTTCTCCTTTGTTGCTCCAAAGCTATGAATTTCAAGATTTATTTGTCACTACTCTCTATATTTTCTGCTGTACACAGTATTTGTGGGCTATGGCAACCAATCCCCTTGGGCTTTCTTTTGCTTTAATTTGCATAAACACAGGCATCATATGAATATTCAGTGAGTGGCTTTGCATTAAGTAAGTGCCCTTAATCAGCTTTTCAGTTCAGTTTTATTGGTTGCATGCACAGTCAGTTATTTCATCCAGAAAATCTGAAGGCCCTACAAACTAACCAGGTAAGGTTGTAATTCCTTGATGCATTTAATGAAAGAATATTATCATTTGATTACATAGGTTCTGAAGAATGCTAAAAGCATGGTGGGTTTTTTTCCCCGTGTTTTTTTCTTCCTGTGGTGGTCAGGTGGGTGCATGATTCTCTGATTTGCATAAACATAAGCTCTATGAATAATTCATCAGGGTTATTTTAAACACTAGGCTTCTACTTTGGATGGCACTAGGGTACTTCCATTTGATTGGCTGAAGGCTGTTTTCATCACCAACAGAATTCCTATAACATGAAAGCACCTAAAGAAGCTGAATTGAATATACAGTATTTGTTTTTTTTTGAAAAATGTCTGTTATCTTTTCAAAGCAAATTGTGCTGCTTTTCCCTCTCCCTAACATTAGGGTTTCTATCTTTTCATGATAAATACATTACAAGCTCAAATGTGGCTACCGTTTGTAGACTTGACCGGTGTCTGTGATTTCTGGAGAATGGGGTAGCAGCTGTATTCTTCTGAACATGCATAAACATGAGCGACATGTAAATAAGAAACTGTCACATGCATATGGAGCCCTGGACAGCTCCATTCCTAGGATCCATCTATTTTCCTTTAACAGATTTCTCTTTTGGAATAGACAACTTTGAGACTGTTTCATCTATTTTAGAATGCCATGGACAATTATGGTACTATATATGGGGATAATAAGCATATATGATCTGACAAATTATTTCTTATTGAATATGCAATTTATAGTTCCTCTCAGCCCACCTACAGATTTTTAAATTTGGTACTTCTTTGTAATACAATAGTGACAAGAGAAGTGTTAATCAAGAATGACCAGGTAATTAATTTAGATATTAGGGTGTAATTCACTCCCATAATTTGCTAAAGATAAATTGTGTCTTTCTTTATGCTTGTGGAGACGAGGAATATGGAGGTTCACTCCATTCTTTGTTAGTCACTTGAACATTAACCATTTGCACTTCTGGTCCGTGCCTCACTGACAAGGTTCTCATTGTAAACATTTGTGATCCTGAGACACTATAGGCATACCGGATTAGAGAATGGTGTAAATTGAATTTAGTCTTTGGCACATTCTACTTTTGTTTTCTTCCTCCATAGAGGAATGTATCACAAACAAGATGTTGAACAATTACTATTATGAAAGGTATATTGAATGATATGTATAATCAGTTAGTCTGTGTAATCAACTATAAAATACTTCATGTTTTATTTCCTGTACATTGAATGGGAAAAAATACCAAAGACATCTTTAATAGTGAATAAAGAAGGCTGAAAATTTCTCAGTATTTAATAGGTTTTCTATATAAATGTTTAAAAGTTCATTCTAAATCATTGCCCTATAACATTCCTCACTGATTTTTTTGTAATTAATATTCAAATATGAGTTTCATATAATACTTAAAGTGAAAAAAATAAAATTCCTTTCATTTTCCTTCCTACCTATCTATACATGCAATGGTAGTGTTGGGTTTGTTCCCATTTTTCTTTATTTGATTATGTATAATTAGGTGAGGATCTATTAGCTTTCTCTTCTTTCTTTTTACTATATCTTTGGAATCAATAGATACAGAAATATCTCTGAGACAATATTCCTTCACTCAGAACCAACTTTCATAAGGACATTTGACGTATTTTATCTATTGAAAAACCACCTCATAATAAATACTAGGATAAGAAATTCAAAACAAAAATTGTTTAAAATGAGATTAAATTGCAAATTTCTATTGGAATTCCATGTACTCACATGAACTATTGTGTCTAACATGTAATTATAAATTGTGATTTAAATCTCACATCTGTAGTGTGTTATGTTTAATTAAATCTTGCAGGATTCAGTAAGGATGCTGTTTATTTAATTATCAGCCATTAAATGTTTACAGCTGTAATAAACACCAAGAATTCTTTACCATATTATACAGAGACTGTAGCTTTGGAACTATTTAATCAAAGATTCTGATTCAAGTGATACTCAATCTACTGAACACTTTTTATATGAAATAAGCTAAACTTACATTTCTTCAATATTTATGTCTTTCATTTGTTTCAAAATAATTCAAATAATTTTCTGAACAAGAACAAAGAGTTATAATTTCAGGAGCGAGTCCTATCCTTCCTTAGATCTGTGACAGTATGTTTATAATTCTATTTAGATGTGTAGAGTTTTGAAAATGAAAAATTCTCATCTAACTCTTTTTGATGGAGATATTGCGAAATATCCAATTTAATGTGATAAACTGAGTTCATTTATGCTTTTGCCATTTAAATTATTTTCGGTAATCACTAAAGCTCTTAAAAAAAAAACATTTTAAATGAACTTGGAAACGGTAAAGCTAGTGAATGACCACAAAATGTACCTTCCATTTCAGTGAGAAATTCTTCCTAGAAGGATAGGAGTCATCTTGTTTTGTATAAACCTTGTTTAAAGAAAAGAAAGTATTTGTTTAGATTTTAGAACAAAATCATCATATAAATAGAATTAAAATTATAATGCATTATATCACTAAAGAGGAAAAATAATTTGTATCTTGCAACTACAGTCTTATTTCATGCAGTGCTTTTATAGGTTTAGACACTTAAAAAGAAAGGCAGTGAGGCATAATATATGTTTATTTTGTCATTTAAAAGATATTTTTCACCATGTGATCATCTTGTATTTTATAGATAAAAATAAATATGCAAAAAAATATGCAATACTATTATCTGTAATATTTTCATTTAATCTGATTACGTTGTCAAAAAATCATTGGTGAGGGATTTAAGCAATTAAAGCTGTGTGTATATCCTTGCTAAATCCACTAGTATTTAAGGAAAACTGCAACCAACAAGTACATTGATCTGTGTAGAATAAAACCTAAACTGATCTACATAAGGTGAAGTCCTAAACTTGAGGAACAAGTCCTAAACTTGTCTGAACGAAAGTTTTGCAACTGAATATCACCTTAAGGCAAGAGATATCAATTACTTTGTATGGATTCCCCTAGCAAATTCAAGCATCTCTATAAAAGATTAAATCTTCTCAATGAACTAGGATATCCCTTAGGAACTCTTAATCTAATTGATGGCACAAGTGTATGACATGATTACCCATATACAAATCCTTCTATCCAGTGTCACTTGTTTCCCAGGAACCAAATCATTCAAATTTGCAAATATACTAGAAACTTCCTTTGCATTTTCCTGAATGGATACTGTTTAAATCCAGATTGTCCTGTTGAATAACCTGTGTGGGAATTGGCCATTAAGTTTCTTAGTACAGAGAAGGATGAAAAGGAGGAGAAGAGATGGCACAGCAGCTTACTTCTGAGCTCTCTCATTCCAACTGGAGTTCCTCTCTGCTACCCTGATTGCACAATTCTGTTAGAATTTGTACACTCAGTATTTTAATGGGGGTGAGGTTTAGTGAAGTTATTAGATAACTTGACTTTGTACAATCACTCTGAAAATATGATCCGCATTATATTTAGGTCGTCAACCACTATCAATAAAGACGCTATAGGCTGAGGTAGTATTTTATTAAATGTTTAGTTCAAATCTTCTTTAAAATTTCCCAAGTATCAAAAACTCAGAATCATCCTGAACTAAGCAATGAGGAGAGTAAAAAATAATATTTGTGATTAAAATTCTGTTTTAAAAGTTAATTATTTTGGAGGGAAATAAAACATTTTCAGTCTTCTATATCACATTCTTCATGGAAGAGATACATAATATATTGAGAATCTACCTGGGACAAGTTCTTAAAATAGAAAGACTCTTTAGGAGAAATATTTAATAAGGGAGGCTCTTTTAGGCTTATCAAGTGGTCTCTATTTTAATGCACTATTAATTTAAAGCACTATTACATTTATAAACTTTTAAATAATGAACTTTTAATAAATCACTCTGGATTCAAATAGTATTGTGTACAGTATTTTTGCTGTTTAAAGGTTGGGTGTTATACTTTTTGTCAAGTTTTACTATCAAAATTATATTAGTCTTATATAATGTTTTGGGCAGCTTTCTTCTTTTTGTTTTCTTTGACATAGGTTGTATATGAATTACTATTTATCTCTGAGATTTTAATATTGCCTGTAAATCTATCTGGGCCAGGCATCTTTTGGGGAAATTTTTTCTTATTGATCCAGTTTCTTAAGTGGTAGTTATCAGTTGGGTTATTTCTTTCTTACTATATGCATTTTGATCATTTCTATTTTTCTAGGAAGTTGTTCTTGTCATCTAAGTTTTCAACTTCACTAACAAACTTATTCATTGCATCTTCTTATGATTTATTAAATGTCTACTATATGTGTATGTCCCCCCTTAATTTTGTATTTTATTTATTTTTGATTTTCTATTTTTCCTTTGGTAATTCTTGTAAGAGTTTTGTCTATTATCAGTATTTTCAAAGAAGCAGTTTGGGGGTTTTCATGTTACCTATAGGCTTCCCTGGTGGCTCAGACGGTAAAGAATCCACCCGCAATCATGTTATTCTGTATTGCTTCCTAGTTCTTTATTTTATTAATGTCTGTTCCTTAGAGCTTTGTCTCCTGAGTTCCTTACAGATTATCTGTAAGCTTTGTTCTAACTCCAAAATTATGGTTCTATAAAAATGTTACTCTATGTTTAGAAGCCAGTAGAACACTTACATAAGCATAAAATGAAGTGGGATGTTAGTTATTATTTTGTGAACTTATTCTTTTATAGAGAAATCCTTTGTCTTCAGTAATCACAGCCAGACTATTTCACATGGCTATGAGTAGACTTTAGCCTTTGAGGAAATCTACTTGGAAATACTCTTGTCTTGCAGTTCCTGATGATCATGTGATTTTTTTCTTTTTAGTGATTTTTAAAAATCTATCACAATTTTAATAGAGAGAACTCAAATAATCTGTAGAGTAGTATTTGGAATATGTTGCACTTAGAATTAAATAGGGGCACATTAATTACTTAGAAAATGTTCATGAAAATTACAACACATGATCATTTTAGAATCATACAGAAGGTCACTAAGTCTAATAGGGAATCTTTGCATTCTCCATTTTGTGAGTTGACCACCCGTATAAAATTATCTCAAAATCAGGCAAAGCTAATGAAAAAGTACATCAGTATTCCAGTCTGCTTGCTATCAAAGTATTTTCTTAGTAAAAATCAAATTCATGCCTTTCATATTTTAACATTAAATCAAGTTAAAACTCTCAGTTAATAAACCGACACACACACAAGAATCACAGATTGAAAATTCTTATCTGTATGAAGAGTTGGCTTTTGTTCTTTCGCTTGCTTGTTTAGTTCCTTGTCTGTACATTGTCCTAGGATGAATTGTTAGTGCACAGTACCATTCATTCTTCTTCTCTTAGTCTGGGAACATGAAAATAATATGCACTAAACAAATGTTGTGATTGAAGTTACATATTGGTTGTTTGAGATTTCATACAAAAATACTTTAAATAAGTTCCAAAGAGAAAATAAGAATTTCTTGAAGAAAGTATTTTAGCAAAATGATCAAATGTCTTGTGGAATGTAACTTTGACTGATAGCTGTAACATTAGAATCTTGTCATCAATTATAACCTCCTTACAGTTTTTTTTTTAATTCATAAAGTACTGATTTGACCTACTTTAGTTAATAAAGTCTCTGGTTCATTTATCTGCCTCAACTATAATAAAAATCTAAGAAGAAAAAAATTATTTAAATGTTAACACATAAGTGATCCAAGGTGTAGAAAATAATTTTCTTTTAAATCAAGTCATATATTACTAAAATACATTTTAGTCATGATTATTTTCATTTCAATGTGATCAATTTTACATTCACTTTTTAACATGTTTTCAAGAATAATTTTCTACTTATTTCAAGGTCTGTAAATTGTTTAGTTCCATATCTAGTTCCCAGATACTTGTATCAAAATATGTCTGAGCTTGCACCCATATTTTCACATTAAATTAGACCATTAAACCCAATTTCAAATACCCAACTCGGTGATTCTTTTTCTCTAAGAATATCCAAATTCCTTTGCCACCAATTTTAAAGTTTTCTGGTCACAGTGAGAAGAATTTTGCCTACCAACAGACTCTCTTAATAAGTCATACAAAATACCCTGGAGAGAATTTGATTTCACATAGAATAGAGAATAAAGTCTCAATCGCAGTTGTTTCTTGATACTTCTGCGACAAAAAGGAGGATTTTTAAAGTAATAATATAAAGATTTTGAGGGTTTTCACTTATAATTAACTCACAATACTTTTGTGTAATGTTGTTAAGATTTTTACCTGATGGCAGATGTGTATGACATAATGGAACAAGCTGGGAAAAGACTCAAATCTCATAACAAATCTTACAATTATATAGAAACTCACCTTTAAAAGTTATCATTCTTTTACATGTATGATGCAATATAATATTACCAGTACTTGTATTTTATAAATCAAACAGTGAGTGTCTTCTACTTTTGATTCTTTCTGTGAGAAATAAATGCTAAGTACTAAGACTCACATAAGGCAATCTATTAAGGAGCAGCTACAAAATATATATATATATGTTATGTTGCTTGAAAATACTTCCCTTTTCATGTCAAAATATGTAGCTTTTTTCTCTTTAGATTATCAGAAAAAGAGAGGACTCTTGTCTCAAGTACTCATCTAACTTTTGCTTATTCTCCGCCTGATATGTTAACCCTTGATTATTATATCACAATAATTTTCATTGAGGCTGATTATAATATTTCAAACAATAGATGTTAACATAAAAGGAAAATATGGAGTAACAGCAGGTGATAATTTTCTAAAATCAAAAATTTATTTTTATGTAAATGCCTAGGGGAGAGTGTGTTGGGGGAAGAAGAGAATGGAGGGAGGGAAAGTGAGGCAAATATATTGCAATTCCACATGCAAACAAATAAAGTGAACCCTTATCCTACAAAAATTAACTAAAATGAATTAAAAATCAAAATGTAAGACCCTAAACTGTGAAACTTCTAGAAGAAAACAATCGGTAAAAGCTTCAATATGTTCAAAGTAGGAATGATTTCTTGGGTATGACACCAAAAGCTCAGGCAGCAAAGCCAAAATAGACAAACAGCAATATGTCAAATTTCAACATGTCAAAAGACACAATACAGATTGAAAAAGCAATCTATGGAATGAGAGAAAACATTTGCAATTGTATCTCCAGTAAGAAGTTAACATAAAGAATATAGAAACCCCTGCAATGAACAATAAAATAAAAGCAACCTGGGGGCTTCCCCAGTGGTCCAGTGGTTAAGAATCTACCTACCAGTGCAGGGGACACGAGTTTGATCCCAGATCTGGGAAGATCCTACATGCTGCGGAGCAGGTAGGCCTGTGTGCCATACTACTGAGCCTGCACTCTAGAGCCTGTGCTCTGCAACAAGAGAAACCACCACAATGAGAAGCCTGCACACTGCGAAAGAGTAACCCTCATTTGCTGCAACTAGAGAAGGACCACGCACAGCAATGAAGACCCAGGGCAGCTAAAATAAATAAATAAATACATCTTTAAAAACAAAAGGTTAAAAAATGAACAAAGGACTTGAATAGACATTTTTCCAAAGATGATACACAAATGATTACATAACACATAAAGACATTCTTAACATCACTAATCAATGGATAAGTGCAAATCAGAACCATAGTAAGATACCACCTCACACTCATTAGGACAACTAATATTAAAAAAAAAAAGAACAGAAAATAACAAGTATGGGAGAGGATGTGAAGAAATTGGAACCCTGGTGCATTGTTGCTAGAATTGTAAATCGGTGCAACCACAATGGAAAACAGTATGATGGTTCCTCAAGAAATTAAAATCAGAAGTACCACTTGACCTAGCAATTCTTTATATATCTAAAAAATTGAAAGCAGGGTCTTGAAGAATTGTTGTTTTTTTTAAAGGATTATTTGATCATCCATATATATATATATATATAATTGATTTCAGATCATATATATATACACATATAAATATATTTTTGGTTCAGCTTTTAACATTTTTAAATTCTTAATTGGAGGATAGCTGCTTTATAATACCATGTTAGTTTCTGCCATACATCAACATCAATCAGTCATAGGTATTCATATGTCCCCTCCCTCCTGAACCATCATCCCACCTCCCACCCAATCCTACCCCTCTAGATTGTCAGAGAGCATCAGGTTTGAGCTCCCTGTGTCATACGGCAAATTCTCACAGGCTAATTTGTATATGGTAATATATATATTTCAATTTATGAACACCTATATTTATAACAGCACTTTCTACAGTCAGCGAGAGGTGGAAGCAATCCAACCATCCACCAATGGATGAATATACATATATACAGGAATGTTATTCACTTAAAAAGAAAGGATATCCTCTCACATGCTGCAACATGGATGAACCTGGAGGACATTATGCTAAGAGAAATAAACGAGCCACAGAAAAGGCAAATGCTGTATTATTCTACTTATATGAGACAACAAATAAAAGTAAAGTCATAAGAAATAGCAAAATTGTGGTTATCAGTGGCTAGGGGAGAAGGAAATTTGATCAATGAATAAAGAATATTTTCACTTTCAAGATACTTTTCTAGAGGTCTATTGTACAATGTGAATATATTTGACTAATGAATTATATACTTAAAAATGGTTACGATGGCCAAGTTTATGCTATGTGTTTTTTAACCACAATTTTCTGTTATGAGTTTTTTTTTTTTTTTAACCACAGTTAGAAATTTTAAAAAGAGTTAACATGCATTAGCCCAGCAGTCCCCTACCTTTCAGGAACTGGGGACTAGTTTTGTGGAAGACTATTTTTCCATGGATTGGGAAGGATGAGGGGTTTCAGGATGATTCAAGCATATTATATTTACTGTACACTTTATTTCTAATCTAGTGCCACTGCTGATCTGATGGAAGGTACCTGTCTATGGCCTAGAGATCAGGGACTCCTGCATTAGACACCATAGAATATTTTTCCAGACTTTTCACTATTAAGAAGAATTGATCTGAAATCAATTTAAAATTTATATCTTTACAAATTATGAAAAGAAAAGTAGTATAATTTCAAAGTATTTTTTTAATAATGGAGGCCAGCAACATACACAGAGTTTGAAAAATTTGGGTAATTGTTCTGTTCTTCAACAAACAGGCAATTGGGCAACAGAAAATGTTGACTTTATCCTAAGATATCTACTTACAATGGGTTCTGAGAGATTCAGAGCACAATAATGCTTTGTTTTATAGACTGATTAGAATTTTTAACATTTTTTTTGCTTCTGATATTTTAAATTATCTAGCTATCCATCTATTTAGCCATGAATGTGTCTATTTATACATAGTTTTCCTCCTTCCTTTTTCCCTTCAACCCTACAATACCTGTAGGTGCTTACCAAGATTGTATGTTCCCAAATATTTTAACTGTCTAAGAATCTAAAGAATGTTGAGAGGAGTCTTATCAAGACTTTTAAGGAATTACCATAATTCTTGATGAGACTGTGCACATACTTTGTGCTTTTTTTAACCTCTCTATAAAATCCCGCCAAATTTTAAGCAAAGGCTAAAGTAAAGAGAAGGCAATGGCAACCCACTCCAGTACTCTTGCCTGGAAAATCCCATGGATGGAGGAGCTGGTAGGCTGCAGTCCATGAGGTCGCTAAGAGTCGAACACGACTGAGCAACTTCACTTTCACTTTTCACTTTCATGCATTGGAGAAGGAAATGGCAACCCATTCCAGTGTTCTTGCCTAGACAATCCCAGGGACGGGGGAGCCTGGTGGGCTGCCATCTATGGGGTCACACAGAGTCGGACACGACTGAAGTGACTTAGTAGCAGTAAAGTGAAGAGGAACTAAAAGCCTCTTGATGAAAGTGAAAGTGGAGAGTGAAAATAGTTGTCTTAAAGCTCAACATTCAGAAAACGAAGATCATGGCATCTGGTCCAATCACTTCATGGCAAATAGATGGGGAAACAGTGGAAACAGTGTCAGACTTTATTTTTGGGGGTCCAAAATCACTGCAGATGGTGACTACAACCATGAAATTAAAAGATGCTTACTCCTTGGAAGAAAAGTTATGACCAACCTGGATAGCAGAGACATTACTTTGCCAACAAAGGTCCGTCTAGTCAAGGCTATGGTTTTTCCAGTGGTCATGTTTGGATATCAGAGTTGTACTGTGAAGAAGGCTCAGCGCTGAAGAATTTATGCTTTTGAACTGTGGTGTTGGAGAAGACTCTTGAGAGTCCCTTGGACTGCAAGGAGATCCAACCAGTCCATTCTGAAGGAGATCAGCCCTGGGATTTCCTTGGAAGGAATGATGCTAAAGATGAAACTTCAGTACTTTGGCCACCTCATGTGAAGAGTGGACTCATTGGAAAAGACTTTGATGCTGGGAGCGACTGGGGGCAGGAGGAGAAGGGGACGACAGAGGATGAGATGGCTGGATGGCATCACGGACTCGATGGATGTGAGTCTGAGTGAACCCCGGGAGTTGGTGATGGACAGGGAGGCCTGGCGAGCTGCAGTTCACGGGGTCGCAGAGTCGGACATGACTGAGCGACTGAACTGAAAGTGACTCATACTTTTCTTAGTCTAAATACAAAAGGTAGCTGCACTGTGATTCACAATGGATGATCTTCTCCTTTACTAATAATGACTATTGCTTTTGCTGTTCTTCACACTAGTTGCTATGTCAGGACAACTGCATATTTTGCACAGCACTCCCTAGCAAATGTTTTGAAATTTACCCTCCAGAGACTATCTTCAATAAATGGGCTTCCGTGCAGTTAATGAATATTTTATTACCCTCTTTCCTTCTTTTGGTCTAGAATAAAAAACGAGTTAAGTGTGAAGTGTCAAATTAACAGGAATGTTTTATTGAACCATTCATTCTGTGAAACACTTTTGTCAAATATGTGTGTATTCCATGTAGTCAATTTACTAATGTAAATATATACCAGTGAAAACATGAGTGACTCACTATGAAATGTTTAATATTTTCTAAGCATAATTTCTGGCACTATAAACACATCATTTTTGACTGACTTGAAATAAGAGTCATTGACTGGTATCTGATAGGCCACTTATTCTCTAGAAAGTCAAACACTTTGAGAAAGTCTTCTGTAGTAAAATTATTCACCTAATACCATCTTTCTGTTGTCATTATTTGATCATCTTTTGCCTTGTGGCCACGTAAAGTCACGGTGAATTTTTTAATCATTCATTATTTGCCTATCAGAGAATTTCTGCATGGTTTGGGTCAAATTTGGAGCTTCTTTTTTAGAATAACTCAGAAAATGTCTCTGCTACTGTTAAATGATGTCATGTAACATCATATCTTTGCATTCTAGGAATGGTATATATGTTTTCTATGGTTTTAAAAACAAGTCAAAATATGTGAGATTCAATGAGTTCATATTGCTCTGGCACCTGGGCACAATTAAAAAACATTTAATGAAAATATGCTATGTATCTGATACAATGTTAAACATTTCAGTGTGTCATCTCATTATATTCTCACCATCACACTGTAATATGGGCCTCCCTGGTGGCTCAAACGATAAAGAATCTGCCTGCAATTCGGAAGACCTGGGTTCAGTCTCTGGGTTGGGAAGATCCCCTGGAGAGCACAGCAACCCACTCCAGTATTCTTGCCTGGAGAATCCCCATGAACAGAGAAGCATGGCAGGCTACAAGTCCATGAAGTCCCAAAGAGCTGGACATGACTGCGTGACTAAGCACAGCACATTGTAATATATGAGTTAATAAAAACTACATTTTATCATTGAGGAACTTCAAGTTCAGAAAAGGAATTTGTCCTATGCCAATTTATAAGCTGCAGTTTGGGTTAGTCTAATCCAAAAGCCTGTATGATTTCTATTTCCTCATGTGGATCCCAGGTTAACACTGACAGCCCTTCAAAATATGAATGCAGTGATGCTTAATTAGATTTTTTAATTCACTTTTTAAAAGTAGAAATGGGGTAAACATAAGGCAAGATACTTTCAAATGCTTTATACTAAACCCTAA
The DNA here is from genome assembly GCA_917880005.1 of Nanger dama. Taxonomy (NCBI): domain Eukaryota; kingdom Metazoa; phylum Chordata; class Mammalia; order Artiodactyla; family Bovidae; genus Nanger; species Nanger dama. The sequence continues at coordinate 18,431,138 of CAKJTW010000008.1, read as the reverse complement.
AAAAAATTAGGTCATTTCTATAGTAAATATGATAGGTATGATTGAATTTTGAATTCTGAACTTCATCGCTAGTTAAAGCAGTCCATATTTTTCTCAACTAAAATGGATAACTGATGTTTTAACCTTGTGTAAACACTATAGACAATACATGCTTTGCTTTAAGGTCAGTGATTAAGCCAGTTTTTTCTTGCTAGACTTATTCATGCATCTAATAAATAGTCTGTGAGTACATGCAATATGCCAGGCATCCTTCTAGGTGCTTGAGGTGAATGACGAAAAAAAAAAATCTCCTTCTATGGAAATTACATTCTACTGAATTTGATCTCTGGAGCTAACTCATACACTACACTGAAATATATTACTTGTAGGCAAGATGCCTATATAACTCTCATTTGCCATTTGCTGAATTCAAGATATCAGGATAATCAAAACATCAAACTTAAGGTGATTTTTAATCTACCAATGGTAAGACAGTTCCTTCCTTGTATGTGCATGTGTTTATCTCAACAAAATGGAATACAAGGAAGTGTTGAGGTGTCCAGTTGAAACAGACTTTCCTTCAGTCAACAAATAATGGTCAACAGCACATTCAGAAATGGAGTAGGTGGTTATGTTCATGAGCTTCTTTTACTTTGTTTTTGGTAATCTTATTCCTTATGATCCTTTGCTTTTTCTTGCTTTACATGGTTCTTATTACTTCTCACGTTATATCTGCTATTTCTCATTTCTATTTCCACCCTTAGTGATCTTTCCTTCTATTTCTCTGTTATTTTCTTACATCTAAATTCACGGTATGAAAAGATCCGAAGTCCTTGTGTGCCGAGGAGTCTAGTTCCCGTGGTGACAGTGCTATCATATGACACACTTCAGTGTGTCATATGATATTCACATAACATATAACATATAACACACTTCAGTGTGTTATATGATAGTCACCAATTCTGGCGATTGGTGAAAGAATAGAATATTTACGATACTAAATGGAAACTGGGAGACCAGGTAACCGATGACAAAGGTAATCTAGGTGAGAAATAAAGTAGACTGGACTAGAGGAGTAAGAATGAGGTCTCAAAAGGGGCCAGATTCAGCAAATGACCAGCAGATAGAACTGAGAGGAATTGCTGATGTGGGAGGTATGGTGTGAGGTGTTCTGTTCAGAGCTGGCACAGAGAGCAGATGAAATTCACAGGGACAACAGCCACACGCTGAGGCATTAAATGAAACGTTCTTATTCCATCCTGAGAAAAGACTGCTTTCTTTAAAAGACTTGACTTGTCAGAGGATAAAGGGAGTCACAGAATCCTTTATAAAGAATTCTTATTGATGGCTAACAATTCTTATAAGTCACTAATCAAGAGGTGGAGGGAGAAAATATAGAGTGATAGTTTTTATGACGGTTATAATTTTGTGAACGGTGTAAATTATCTGGATTGTAAACCACAAATATTGAGTATCTCTCTGTTTTTGCTTAGCCTTAGACTTTCACTTGTCTCCTTGGTAACTGGCAATTTTAATTATAGTAAGAAAAACAAAAAAATTGACCACTTAAAAATTGATAAAATCAGACTGGTTAAGTTGAAAGGATTCTCCTAGAGTCCTAGTGCTAGTTTTACTTACTTTTCAGTTATTGGGTACCATCAGGAAAGTATACATTCAGAGAAAGAAGAGCATATCAGAAAATTGACAGCTTTGTGGATACCTTGAAAGGCATGAGTAAGATACATTAAAAAACAAAATATCAGTGAAAATGAGTGAAGCTTCCCAAACAAAGAGAATTCAGTGATTAAGTGTGTTGTCAACAGATTCTGACAGTAGGCATGCAATGAGAATTTGGGTATTTCACACAGAGGCACTATTGCATCAGACAGATAAATAGACATCACTAATTTTCTCATTGGGTTTGATGAGTTTATCCCAGTTCTTCTGTAGTCAACAAGGCTAGTATTTAATGTATTTATTGTTGATTCCACTGGGAACATCTATTTGGAATATGGCTGATTTGTGATCACAGTGAGAGATAAATCATTTGGAGATTATATGGAGACATAGATAGATAGATAGACAGGCACTGAGACAATTGTAGCTAGCCTTTTGTAGCCAAAAGAAGAGTACAATATATTTAACAGGCCATTATGTAAAATTCTTATTTATTTGTTTTTACATAATGGCTCTTACTCAGACATTCTTTGCAATTTTAAAAGATAAAGACTGAAAAGGAACTAAAGAACAAAATAGATTATTTGGAAGCACTCAAATTTAAACACTCAATTCTCACTAAAAATATCAATGTTGGAAGTTACTAAAAATGAAGCATGATTAAATAGCATCAGAAATAATATATTTTGCCAAGACAAAGCCTGATCTAAGTTAAGCTAGATTATCAGGTTCACTGGGGTGAAAAAGGTGACATAGTTGGAGCTAGTGATTACTAAATAGGGACTGTGCATATAATAATTTCATTTAGCATTCAAACAACTCTAAGATGTAGTTGTTATTATCTCTACTTCATGAGGTAAAGAAAGAGAGGTTCAAGAAGATAAATATTACCTAGGACTTGTAAAAAAAAAAAAACAAACTTAAACTAAAGTAAGTGGTGGAAGGATAAGTCAAACTCACATCTCTTCATGACATTTCTACATCCTTCTTTCAGTAAATGTCTTCTTTAGCAGCAGGAAATCTTCCATGAGTTTAAAAGAAATGGTCAGGAGGTAAATTTCAGCACCATAAAAAGAAGCACCTTCTATCTATTAAACACTCTGCAAGGACCTCCTTGGTGGCCCAGGGGTTAAGAATCTGTCTTGCAATGTAAGGGACACTGGTTAGATCCCTAGTCCGGGAAGATCCCGCATGCCACATGCCATGGAGCAACTAAACGTCTGTGCCACAGCTACTAAGTGCACGCTCTAGAGCCCATGAGCTGCAATTACTGAAGCCTGTGTCTCTAAAGCCTGTGCTCTGCAGCAAGAGAAGCCACTGCAACGAGAAGCTGGTGCACCACAACGAACAGTAGACCCTGCTCGCCACTAGAGAAAGCCCGCATGCAGCAACGAGGACCCACCACAGTCAAACATAAATAAATCTTAAAAAATAAAACACACACACTCTCAAAGCAAAGTGGACTTTCCCAGGAGCTATTTCTATGTCTTCTAACTGTAAGATCATAGAAGTCTATGATTACATTTTATAATCATGATGAAATAACTTAGGAATTGAATTTCATCATACAATTCAACTTTTAAAAATGGAGTTAGGTAGACATATATCATTGCTAACAGCATTCAGAGAAGATGAGGAAAAATGACTGTAACCCCTTCAGCACTGTAAACAGACACCTGAACAATCACTGTTTGTAAGATCACGGCATCTGGTCCCACCACTTCATGGGAAATAGATGGGGAAACAGTGGAAACAGTGTAAGACTTTATTTTTATGGGCTCCAAAATCACTGCAGATGGTGACTGCAGCCATGAAATTAAAAGACGCTTACTCTTTGGAAGGAAAGTTATGACCAACCTAGACAGCATATTGAAAAGCAGAGACATTACTTTGCCAACAAAGGTCCATCTAGTCAAGGCTATGATTTTTCCACTGGTCACGTATGGATGTGAGAGTTGGACTGTGAAGAAAGCTGAGCACCAAAGAATTGATGCTTTTGAACTGTGGTGTTGGAGAAGACTCTTGAGTCCCTTAGACTGCAAGGAGATACAACCAGTCCATTCTAAAGATCAGTCCTGGGTGTTCTTTGGAAGGAATGATGCTAAAGCTGAAACTTCAGTACTTTGGCTACCTCATGCGAAGAGTTGACTCATTGGAAAAGACTCTGATGCTGGGAGGGATTGGGGGCAGGAGGAGAAGGGGACGACCAAGGATGAGATGGCTGGATGACATCACGGACTTGATGGACCTGAGTCTGAGTGAACTCCAGGAGTTGGTGATGGACAGGGAGGCCTGGCGTGCTGCGATTCATGGGGTCGCAAAGAGTCGGACACAACTGAGTGACTGAACTGAACTGAACTGATACTCATAAATAAATCGTAGCTATCACTATAATAATGTCTATTTAAAATTTATGTGATCATTTATTTCTGGGTACTGAGACAAGGAAAATTAACAGAAAGCTGACAGATTTCTCAAGATGCCTTTGAAATATAGATATTTGCCTCTGTCTGCTAATCTCTTCAAATGAATTGTGCTTCATATGTTTATTATCAATAAATATTATCTGATGTGAATACTAAGATTCTAGCTTTCACATAAAAGATATAGATGCATTTACTACAACTGTTGGCAAGCATGAGAAGCGACTGGAACTCTCTTAAATGGTTGGTTGGAATTGCTTACCCACTTTGGTAAATAGTTTGGTAGTTTCTCAAAATTTTAAATATACATCTATAAAATGCTTCATTCATTTCATGCTAAGTATCTAGTCAAGAAAAACAAATACAGCTATTATTCAAATTTTACTACGCAAAATGTTCACAGCAGTTTTATGTGTAATAGCCCCAAACTAGAAACAACACAAATGTTCACAGGTGGGCAGATAAATAAAAGTTATTTTTCCATAAAGTAAAATACTGTTAGGTGATTAAAAGGAATGAATTACTGATTCAAGCTACAATGTGGATGAATCTCAAACTATTATGCTTAATAAAAGGAGTATATATTGTATGATTCCATTTATACAAAATTCTTTAAAAATTGCAAACAAATCTTTAGTGACAGAAAGTAGATCAGTGATTGTCTGGAGAATAAGGTAAGAATAGATGGGTATGAGGAAGTGAGAGGCTACTGAGGAGCAGGGAAAAATTCTGAGGAGGACTAGGTATGTTTACTGTCTTGGTTTTTGTGATATTCCATGGGTAAATACATATTTCAAAACTTAAGTTCTATGCTTCAAGTATGTGTAGTTTATTATATGCCAATTTTATCTTAGGAAAGTTATTTAAAAACTATAATATATAAGAAAGTTGCATGTTTTTGGAGAAAAACATTTATATTTAAGGCCAGGATCTTAATGGTATTTAAGAAATTAGCTTAACATTTTGTTAATACATTCAGATGGGAAGACAAGCCATTTTTTTTAAATGACACAAAATGCCAAACAACAGTCAAGGAATACGTGTCGCCCTGACAACTGCCTCTTGTCTATCCCAACGACAAATTTTTTTTTTAATAATATTTATTTATTTATCGCTGTACTGGGTCTTCACTGCTGCAAGGGCTTTTTCTCTAGTTGTGGTGAGTGGGGACTCCTCTCCAGCCTTGGTGCATGGGCTTCAGGAGTTCTCGCACACGGGTTTAGTTTTGCCACAGCGTGTGGGATCTTCCTAGATCAGGGACCAAACTCGTTTCCCCTGTGTTGGCAGGCAGATTCTTTACCACTGAGCAACCAGGAAAGCCCCCAAATGACAAATTTTTTTTAAATTAAATTTATTTATTTTTTTAATTACAATACTGTATTTGTTTTGCCATACATTGACACGAATCAGCCATAGGTGAACACAATCTCCCAATGCCGAATCCCCCTCCCACCTCCCACCCCACATCCTCTACTTGAATCATCCTGTGCATCAGCCCCATGCTTCCTGCATCCTACATTGAACATAGATTAGCGTTTCGTTTCTTACAGGAAAATATACATGTTTCATTGCCATTCTCCCATACCATCCCACCCTTTCCCTCTCCCTCAGAGTCCAAAATCCACTCTATACCTCTGTGTCTCTTATTGTCTCACATATAGGGTCATCATTACTGTCTTCTAAATTCCATATATATGTGTCAGTATACTGTATTGGTGTTTTTCTTTCTGGCTTACTTCACTCTGTATAATCGGTTCCAATTTCATCCATCTCATTAAAACTGAGTCAAATTTATTCTTTTTAAGGGCTGAGTAGTATTCCATAGTGTATATGAACCACAGCTTTCTTATCCATTCATCTGCTGATGGACATCTAGGTTGCTTCCATGTCCTGGCTATTATAAACAGCGCTGCAATGAACATTGGGGTACATGTGTCTCTTTCAATTCTGGTTTCCTCAGTGTGTATGCCCAGCAGTGGGATTGCTGGGTCATAAGGCAGTTCTATTTGCAATTTTTTAAGGAATCTCCACACTGTTTTCCATAGTGGCTGTACTAGTTTGCATTCCCACCAGCAGCGTGAGAGGGTTCCCTTTTCTCCACATCCTCTCCAGCATTTATTGCTTGTAGACTTTTGGATCGCAGCCATTCTGACTGGTGTGAAATGGTACCTCATTGTGGTCTTGATTTGCATTTCCCTGATAATGAGTGATGTTGAACATCTTTTCATGTGTTTGTTAGCCATCCGTATGTCTTCTTTGGAGAAATGCCTATTTAGTTCTTTGGCCCATTTTTTTATTGGATCATTTATTTTTCTGGAGTTGAGCTGCATAAGTTGCTTATATATCTTTGAGATTAGTTGTTTGTCAATTGTTTCATTTGCTATTGTTTTCTCCCATTCAGAAGGCTGTCTTTTCACCTTGCTTGCTGGGAAAACTGGTCAACCACTTGTAAAAGAATGAAACTAGACCCCTCTCTAACACCATACACAAAAATAAACTCAAAATGGATTAAAGATCTAAATGTAAGACCAGAAACTATAAAATTCCTAGAGGAGAACATAGGCAAAACACTCTCCGACATAAATCACAGCAGGATCCTCTATTATCCAACTCCCAGTATACTGGAAATAAAAGCAAAGATAAACAAATGGGATCTAATTAAAATTAAAAGCTTCTGCACAACAAAGGAAACTATAAGCAAGGTGAAAAGACAAATTTTTGATTGCAGAAATCATATCAGTGTTTCAAGGAGCTGACCTTAAAAGAACTGCATGTGTATAATCTCTACCTCTATTCACATTTGAGATCATCTTTGGTCTACGTTGGGGCTTCCCTGGTGGCTCAGACAGTAAAGAACTTGCCTGTAATGTAGGAGACCCAGGTTCGATCCCTGGGTCAGGAAGATTCTTTGGAAAAGGGAATGGCTACCCACTCCAGTATTCTTGGTTGGAGAATTCCATGGACACAGGAGCCTGGTGGGCTACAGTCCACAGGGTCGCAAAGAGTTGGAGACACAACAGAGCAACTAACACTTTCATTTTCACTAGCTTCATATTGGTTTCATCTCTATCAAAAAGCAAAGAGAACTTTTACAATGAAAACTAAGCTCTTCTATGATGAAATCTAAATCTACTACTCTCTGTAGGTGCCGTTTACAATAAAATGTTACTTAAGAGAGTTGGACTGTGAAGAAAGCTGAGTGCTAAAGAATTGATGCTTTTGAACTGTGGTGTTGGAGAAGACTCTTGAGAGTCCCTTGGACTGCAAGGAGATCCAACCAGTCCATTCTGAAGATCAGCCCTGGGATTTCTCTGGAGGGAATGATGCTAAAGCTGAAACTCCAGTACTTTGGCCACCTCATGCAAAGAGTTGACTCATTGGAAAAGACTCTGATGCTGGGAGGGATTAGGGGCAGGAGGAGAAGGGGACGACAGAAGATGAGATGGCTAGATGGCATCACTGACTCAATGGACGTGAGTCTAAGTGAACTCTGGGAGATGGTGATGGACAGGGAGGCCTGGCATGCTGCGATTCATGGGGTCGCAAAGAGTCAGACACAACTGAGAGACTGAACTGAACTGAACTAAGCCACAATAATTCATGTAGTGAGAATAATAGTCACTTTGGACAGTACTCGACTCCAGGAATAAAAAAGCAATTTTACTCTGGAAAGCATCTTCATTTAATGCTACTCAACCATGCTGGGCTTCAGTATGAATCAGTTTTTTAAAATTTACTACTAATATACCCATTTTCTGGTAGTAGCCTCAGTACTATCATATATCTTTCTCTTTAATGATGAAAAAACACTTTTTGTTTGTATTGCTAATATTCTTTGTCATATAAATATAGCATGTTGTCTTCCAAGGTTAGTTCTAATCAGACAGAGTAATATATTGTGAAAGGGGCCACAGTAGGCTGTTGTTCAGTTGCCCAGTTGTGTCCAACTCTTTGCAACCCCATGGACTGCAGCACACCAGGCCTCCCCGTGCCTCACCACCTCCCAAAGTTTGCCCAAGTTCATGTCTGTTGCATCAGTGATAACCATCCAACCATCTCAGCCTCTGATGCTCTCTTCTTCTGTCCTCAGTCTTTGCCAGCATCAGGGACTTTTTCCAATGAGTCGGCTGTTCGCATCAGGCGTCCACAGAATATAAGCTAGTATTTAGCTATAGTTTTCCTTTGTACGGGAAGATCCTCCTTTATCCCAGATATTTACTATTTTCAGACAGGATCAGTAGAGAGTCTCATATCTTCTAATACTTTGATGCTCACTGACAAGCTGTATGATATAGTTCAGCTCAGTTGCTCAGTTGTGTCTGACTCTCTGCAACTCCATTGACTGCAGTATGCCAGGCTTCCCTGTCTATCACCAACTCCCGGAACTTACTCAAATTCATGTCCATCGAGTTGGTGATGCCATCCAACCATCTCCTCCTCTGTCATCCCCTTTTCCTTCCACCTTCAATCTTTCCCAGCATCAGGGTCTTTTCTAGTGTGTCAGTTCTTCGCATCAGATGGCCAAAGTACAGGAGTTTCAGCTTCAGCATCAGTCCTTCCAATGAATATTCAGGACTGATTTCCTTTAGGATGGACTGTTTGGATCTCCTTGCTGTCCAAGGGATTCTCAAGAGTCTTCTCCAACACCACAGTTCAAAAGCATCAATTTCTTTATAGAAAGCTGATACGGGTGGAAAGAAAGTTTCCTCCAGGCATTTAAAAAGATCAACTGATCACTACTTATGAACTCTGGCTATCCCCAACAACCTCGATACTGAGTAACTTATTCAGGAAAGATAGAAAACAGCTTAAATGTTGAAAGCACTAACTTAAGGCGGGGCTAGTTTGACAGGCATAAGACCTGCAGTCATTCGGTACCCTGTCCTTAGAGGGCCCTTTGGTTTAATCTTCTGTTGTCACCTTATGATGCCCAACAATTTTGGAACAAGAAGTCCTACGCGTTCATTTTCCCTTGGGTCTCACAAACTAGGTATGTACTCAGCTGTTTAGTCATGTCCAACTCTTTGTGACCCCATGGACTATAGCCAGCCAGGCTCCTCCATCCATGGGATTTTCCCAGCAAGAATACTGGAGTGGGTTGCCATAGGTAGCCAGTTCTGCTTAGGGCTCAGACTATAAATTATGTGACCTTCTCCTCACTCATAAAATGAAGATAATTATTGTAGCTACCTCCCAGGATCAATCTTAGGAGTATATGAGAAAGTAATTACTATATGAGAAAGAATTTAGCTTCATATCTGGCATACAACAAAGAGTAAAAAAAAATACTGACAGTTATCTTAGTTAATAACATTAAATGAACCCATTAATTAATATCCACTGTTTTAAAATGTCTATAAAATAGAAATTTTTACTTTGATGATGTGGATTATATTGTGCAATGTATATTGGTGTGTTAACTTTTAGCATACACGTGTGTATAATATAATTTTAAATGGATTTTATATATACCAGAGATTTATATGCCATTCCAGAGGAATTCCCCCAGTGGATTAAGGCTGACACACTGCATTCCACTGCATCCCATACTCCAGAATCACTGATGATCAAGAAGATCTTAATGTTCCTCTCAGCATGACTATACTTTAGACAGGCTTCATCTGACATGAGGCCCTGGCCTTCCCTTTTCTTTGAGCATTTGCTTTAGAAAATTTGCAATTATAAATTCCTTATCTGAACCTTTGTAATAAGTAGTCTTCTAGATTCGTGACAATTTTATAACCCAGAATGTCTTCCTTAAGTACCTAGGAGCTATCCTTTTCAATAAGCACCGAGGAACATAGGGCCTCTGATTTCTCATCTTGGTGGGAAGATGGAGTCTACCTTGAATAAGAAACAATTAACAACTACAGATGGCCCAGTCACAGTGACCAACCCTCCCCTGTCACCCTTCAGCACTTCCTTCACTGCCTTACCCCAGTACTTAAAAACCCTCCACTCTGTTTCAGTGGAGTTGAGTTCAGTCTCTCTCCCCACTGCTATAGTCTTAAAGTTTTCCTTGCCAATTTAAATTCTGTCCAGAGCAACTTTTCTTTGACACTGAGGAAACTCTAAGGATAGGCTTTATGACCTAACATTTGAAAGTGTGGCCAGGGAGCCAGGCTCTATGGATTCAGATTCTGGCCACACCATTTATCAGCTAGGTGTGCTTGGGCAAGTATCTTAACCCCTCTCAGTCTCTGTTTCCTGATTTATAATGTTAGGAATATTAACAGAGTGTTATACTTTATGAAGTTTTAAGAAATAAATGGGATATCCATTTATAATTCTTACCCAGGTTTTAATCTTGGCTAAATAAATGTTAGCTGGAAACAAATATCTCAATAAAACACTATTAATATTTTACTCACAGCATAAAATGACATGTTACTTGGTCTCTGTTAATAAATTAGGCCTTCATCATCTCTTTTTGTGGATACTGAAATGTTTCTGATTTCCTTTTCAAATCTACAGTCTTGAGACTTCCCTGGTGATCCAGGAGCTAACACTCCATGTTCCCAATGCAGGGAGCCCAGGATCCACCTAGATCACACATGCCTCAATTAAAGACCAACTTACTCCTTGGAAAAAGTTATGACCAACCTGGATAGCATATTCAAAAGCAAAGACATTACTTTGCCAACAAAGGTCCATCTAGTCAAGGCTATGGTTTTTCCATTGGTCATGTATGGATGTGAGAGTTGGAATGTGAAGAAAGCTGAGAGCCGAAGAATTGATGCTTTTGAACTATGGTGTTGGAGAAGACTCTTGAGAGTCCCTTGGACTTCAAGGAGATCCAAGCAGTCCTTTCTGAAGGAGATCAGCCCTGGGATTTCTTTGGAAGGAAAGATGCTAAAGCTGAAACTCCAGTACTCTGGCTACCTCATGTGAAGAGGTGACTCATTGGAAAAGATTCTGATGCTGAGAGGGATTAGGGGCAGGAGGAGAAGGGGATGACAGAGGATGAGATGGCTGGATGGCATCAACGACTCGATGGACGTGAGTTTAAGTGAACTCCGGGAGATGGCGTGCTGCAATTTATGGGGTCACAAAGAGTCGAACACGACTAAGCGACTGAACTGAACTGAACTGAACTGAATATATCCCACATGCCATAACTAAGACCCAGAACAGCCAAATAAAATGAAAAAATAAATAAGTAAAAAAACCTATAGTATTGCCCACCCCTATAATTCACAATAATTCACAATATAGTACCTTTCTAAAATTCAGCTTCTATTATTTTTTTTCCCATTCTTCTTAATTCTCAATGCTTTCCCATTACTTTGAGGACAAAGTTCAAATTGCTCTGTATGGCCTTCAAAGGGCCATCTTTCTGGCCTCATTTCCCATGATCCTCCCTTTCACATGGCTCTCACTGTGTCCTGTTCCTCATCATTAAGGTTTTCTGCAGGTCCTGGCGGCACTGTGCTATCTACTCCACGGCTCACACTACTCATTTTCCCAGAAAATCTTCTTCCCTTTCTTATCTCCCCACACATGGAGACTCACTTAAGTGTCAACTTTCCTGTGAAACTTTTATATTTGTCCATTTTTATCCTGTCTTCATTTATATTTTAATTCCAAAATAAGCTAAGTTTATCATATAACAGTCACACAATTCAAAGATAAGAGTGTGGAGATCATTTGCTTATTAACATTTCTCCCTTTTTCATATGCCTTCTGAAAGCTATCCATTTTTAGAGTTTGGTTTTCTTCTTCTTTTCATTGCATTTATAAACATTCATATGCAAAAAAGGCTTTATATACACAAAAGTGTATTTATACCATACATACAATTCTGAAAATCTTGTTCTTTTTTGAAAACAGTATTTCATGAGTAATATGGAATAGGAGGCGATAGCATCTCCTATTTTCCAGCTGAGAAAACAGGTTCAGAGAAGTTAACTCTGTTGGTAAATTCCTGTGGAGAGTAAGAAGCAGAGATGGACACAAAATGAAACGGGCAGAAGTGGATGTCTGACTCCACAGTGCTTTATCTCAACAAGCCTGTTAGTATGTTGATAGACTCGATAAATAAGAACCAGGCTGGTGATGGATTAGGACAATTAGGATGGGGTGGAGGGGCCAAAAGTGTTGATAAGAACAGTCAGGAGGCTCAGCAGGAATAGGTAGTGAGAGGCTGGGAGAATGGAAGGTGGTCATCAGACAAAGGCTAGCATTTGATGTCTCAGCAGTGGAGGAGTCTGGGGGCTGAGCAGGCCTAAAGGGAAGTGCTGCTATGGGTAATTGAGAACCACAAGGAACTCTGAAATCCTCAAGCTCCTTCTCAGAGCAAGTGGTAGGGGCCAGTGACCAGAGTTCAGTTTCCAAAAGCTGACACCTGCTGTCTGGGTTTATAGGTCTATGTGTATTTCTTTGCTTAGGAAATTGGGAGGAGGGGGTAGGGAACGCATGGCTTTGTTTCAAGGTGACCAACTGTCCTGATTTGCCCTTTCCCCATCACACAGGACTTGCAGTGCTTACAGGAAAAGTGAAAAAGTGAAAGTGAAGTCATTCAGTCGTGTCCGACTCTTTGTGACCCCTGGACTGTAGCCCACCAGGCTCCTCTGTCTGTGGGATTCTCCAGGCAAGAATACCGGAGTGGGTTGCCACTTCCTTCTCCAGGGGATCTTCCCAACCCAGGGTTTGAACCCCGGTCTCCTGCATTGCAGGCAGATGCTTTACCCTCTGATCCACCAAGGAAGACCACTTATAGGAAAGTACCAACCAAACCAAGATGAACTGGTCACTTTGCTTGAAAACAACCTTTTGGAACAATTCTTCCCGCATTTCTACCTCTGCCTCTTACTCCTATTTTAATCCCACTCAGCCTTGAAAGCCCAGTTCATACATTACATTTTCCTTGGATTTTCACACCATCCACAATTCAGAATTGTAATTGCTTTCCTAAACTGTTTTTAAACTCAATATTTAGAATTTGCAATATTTTATCTTGATTCACATTTTTGCTGACATCTGTCTCTCCTGTATTAGAAATTTTTTCATTTGTGTGAGTTAAACAGATATAATTTATTTTTACACATAAACTAATCCCAATTTTTATTGTTAAACAATTGAGAAACCTGTTTGCAGGTCTGGAAGCAACAGTTAGAACTGGACATGGAACAAAAGACTGGTTCCAAATAGGAAAAGGAGTACGTCAAGGCTGTATATTGTCACCCTGCATATTTAACTTATATGCAGAGTACATCATGAGAAACGCTGGACTGGAAGAAACACAAGCTGGAATCAAGATTGCCAGGAGAAATATCAATAACCTCAGATATGCAAATGACACTACCCTTATGGCAGAAAGCAAAGAAGAGCTAAAGAGCCTCTTGAAAATGAAATAGGAGAGTGAAAAAGTTGGCTTAAAACTCACCATTCAGAAAACTAAGATCATAGTGTCCAGTCCCATCACTTCATGGCAAATAGATGGGGAAACAGTGGAAACAGTGTCAGACTTTATTTCTGGGGGTTCCAAAATCACTGTGGATGGGGACTGCAGCCATGAAATTAAAAGACACTTACTCCTTGGAAGGAAAGTTATGACCAACCTAGATAGCATATTAAAAATCAGAGACATTACTTTGTCAACAAAGGTCCATCTAGTAAAAGCTATAGTTTTCCAGTAGTCATGTATGGATGTGAGAGCTGGACTATAAAGAAAGCTGAATGCTGAAGAATAGATGCTTTTGAACTGTGGTGTTGGAGAAGACTCTTGAGAGTCCCTTGGACTGCAAGGAGATCCAACCAGTCCATTCTAAAGGAGATCAGTCCTGGGTGTTCATTGGAAGGACTGATGTTACAGCTGAAACTCCAATACTTTGGCCACCTGATGTGAAGAGCTAACTCATTGGCAAAGACCTTAATGCTGGGAAGGATTGGGGGCAGGAGGAGGAGAAGGGGACGACAGAGGATGAGATGGTTGGATGGCATCACCAACTCAATGGACATGGGTTTGGGTGGAATCCGGGAGTTGGTGATGGACAGCGACGCCTGGTGTGCTACAGTCCATGGGGTCACAAAGAATCGGACACAACTGAGCAACTGAACTGAACTGAGGTCCAATTATTACTTAGAAATAATTAATAAACAATTATTGCAGCATCATATGTTGAATAACCCATCTTCTCCCACTTACCTAATCTGCTACCCCTCTCACATGGTGAGTTTCCCCCTGTATGGTTCTGTTTATGGGCTCTCTCTTAGAATTTAAACTCACTGGAAAGAAACCATTATCCAAGTCATTTTAAGTCACCACCATTACCAGTATCAATGCCAAACTCTATACCTCCTACTTGGTAGATAGTTGATAAATATTTACTGAATTACAACAAGCCTATTACTGTTACAAGCCCTTTTGGACTTGTATTACCTTAGATCCAATGAGAGGATTCATGGCAATTTTATATTTGCTAGATCTGAAAGGACATATCATATAGATATGCTTGTTTACAAAGCTACAAAAACCTGTTTAATATTTTTCTAACTGTTCATTTAAACTGAATTTCAAATATGACATTAGATGAGGCTCTAGAACAGAAAAATATCATTTCAATTTGAAGGAATCAAAATGTTCTTTTGAAAACTAATACAAAGATTAGAAAATAGCTTTAAAAATTTGAGTAAACATGGAGATGTTACTTATGAAATAAAGTATTAAAAATATTGATATCCCTATGAAAATGAAACTATCTGGTAGAAAAGGAAGGGGTTTTGGACAAAACCATGTAGAAGATTATTGTCAAGTTTCAAGCTTTTGTTTTGGCTGGTAGGTTCATAAGTGTTTAATATACTAAAAGTAACTAATTAAATCATATTAATAACTAAAACATAAGCCATGCATAGATTGGTAAAGAGAGCACATTATAAACTACACAAGTTATGATTAACCCAATTCCATGAAACTGAAATACAATAAGAAAAAAATGAAGAAGTTGTCAATAACATAGATAAATGGAAATATACTGTCAATACTGGCTCAGAGGATGAGATAACTGGATGACATCACCAATGCCATGGACATGAACTTGGGCAAACTCCACTGAGCGACTGAACAACAATATTGACTATATTAAATATCAGCTCACTACACTTACGTATTGAACACATATAAGTGTCAGTGGCTCAGTCGTGTCTGACTCTTTGTAACCCCACGGACTGTACGTAGCCTGCCAGGCCTCTCTGTCCATGGAATTCTCCAGGCAAGAATGCTGGAGTGGGTAGCCAGTCCCTTCTCCAGGGGATCTTCCTGATCCAGGGACTGAACATGGGCCCCCTGCATTACAGGCAGATTCTTTCCCAGCTAAGCCACCAGGGAACATATATAGTAGAAAGTAATAATTTTGAGGTCATTAGAAGCTTTTTATTTTTATTAAAGGAATTACTATCATAGAAATAGAACCAGTAATATAAATTACTTAATTTTAAAACTGCTCCCTGTGCTTTTGACCATGCACCTCATTAATTATAAAATTTCAAAAATATAAATTCAATATTTATTTATGTTCCTATATATCTTTCACTAGCATTGGCTGTTTTAAGGCAAAAAGTACATTTAGACATTTAGGGAAAGGTGAGCTGTTAATGCGGACAAGGCGATGGCACCCCACTCCAGTACTCTTGCCTGGAAAATCCCATGGGCGGAGGAGCCTGGTGGGCTGCAGTCCATGGGGTCGCGAAGAGTCAGACACAACTAAGCAACTTCTCTTTCACTTTTCACTTTCATGCCATTGGAGAAGGAAATGGCAACCCACTCCAGTGTTCTTGCCTGGAGAATCCCAGGGATGGGGGAGCCTGGTGGGCTGCCGTCTATGGGGTCACTCAGAGTCGGACACGACTGAAGTGACTTAGCAGCAGCAGCAGCAGCAGCAGCAGAGCTGTTAATGATAATGGAGGAAACCTTGATTTCAATACTCATGTTTTGAGGGTCTATTTCTAACTCCTTCTTATTTCATCTGATTATACCATCTCCAAATTTCCTTACAATATGGCTGACATAGAACTTCTTGAAGTAGTAGGAATTTCAGCTCTGCCATTTTCCTACATACTAGTTCTAAGTATAGTTTGTTCAATCATTAATTTCCTCACCCATTTTCCAAGAGATATTTTAACTAACATAAAATAATGCACTCTGGAAATTCACTTAATCAGTTGCTTGAAAGCAATCAGCTGGAGATGAAGAAAGGCGTGAGGGCACCTCAAGGCCTCCACACGATGGAACACCCTCATATGTGCCCAGTGCGAGCACCTGTGCAATATTTCTGAAGAAGTGACTCAAAAGTTCATGACAAAAGCAGCAAAGATTCTCAGAAGTCAGACTTCTGAGAATTTACGTCAGGGAAACGATCCGTCAAAAGACTAAGATTTACAAACAGAAGTGTTTTCAGAATATTCTTTCAATACTGAACACCGTAAACTAATTAAAAATTTCAACAACTGAAAAATGTTTTAACAACTTGTATTCATCCACATGCTAGAATAACAGGCAGCCATTAACATGATATTTCTAAAATATTTAATAACAATGAGAATTGCTTTAATAGTAAGGAAAAACAGCAGGACACAAAACAGCACCTACAATTTGAAAATATAAATGTAGGGAAAATTGTAAGTTAGTACATTTTATTTTTTCTTTTATTCTGTCCTTTAAATTGCAAATTGTCCACAATAAGCATGTATTACATTTATGATAATAAAATCCTCTTATAAAGTTATTTTTAAAATTAACCCTTACAATCCTGCCACCCAGAGATAACCATTAACAAAATTTTGATCTCTTCTCTTCCAATATTCTATGTATATTAATATACCTGAGATCACACTTACATATACGATTTTAGTATCCTGCTTTTCAAAGTCAACATGAAAGAACAAGCAGAAAATTAGCATGGAATTGTACTTAAGAGGCCTTTGAGTCAAACAGATCTGGGCTTCAGTTCAGTTCAGTTCAGTCCCTCAGTCGTGTTCGACTCTTTGTGACCCCATGGACTACAGCATGCCAGGCTTCCCTGTCCATCACCAACTCTCAGAGTTTACTCATACTCATGGCCATTGAGTCGGTGATGTCATCCAACCATCTCATCCTCTGTTATTCCCTTCTCCTCTAGCCTTCAATCTTTCCCAGCATCAAGGTCTGGGTTTAAGTCTGATTTTGCCACTGACCAGTTGTACAGATAGAATTATGTTTGGTTGCACTCAATTTAAAAAAAAATTAATTTCTGTGACCTAATCAAACAATGTTAAGAGCCTTGGGAAAACGTGGGCTGGTGCAGTCCTCAAGAATTCCATCAAGGTCTAGGCTTCTCCTTACTCTTGTCCTGCCATCCTTAGACTGTGGTTTTCAGCCATGGTTACAAGATGACTGCTACGAGAGAAGGAAGAGGAAAGCTGAAGGCCAAAAGTATGAGAACACTTATTTCAGTTAAGTCTTTCATTAGAACAGCCATCTCTGCTTAAACTGCATTGACCATAATTAGGCACATGGCAGCCTCAACTGCATTGGAGAAGGAAATGGCAACCCACTCCAGTGTTCTTGCTGGAGAATCCCAGGGGCCGGGGAGCCTGGTGGGCTGCCGTCTGTGGGGTCGCACAGAGTCTGACACGACTGAAGCCACTTGGCAGCAGCCTCAACTGTGCTAGTCAGTCTGATGGTTAAGTACTTTTAGCTGAGTACATTACAACCCCAAACAAAATCAGAGTTCTGTTAGTAGGGAAGAAAAGACAGTGAATTTTAGATGTAAACCAGCAAAGACTAAACCAGTGCTGCGTAATCCTCAACAGAGCACTCAGTCTAGCTGAGATTCAATTTTTTCACACATAAAAGGGAATCAAGGAAAGTATCTCATGGAGTAGGTGCCAGGATCTAAGGCATATAAAGTGACTGGCACAATGTCTAGCATTTACCCTCATTCAAGAAATTTCAGCTATCACTTACTAAAACTCGTAACAGTCTATCATATGGACATACCTCAATTTCCTTGACAATGCTAATTTATTTTGGTTATTGCATTTATCTTTTGTAATTATAATAACTACACTTATCTAAATTAATGTTGCTATGACTAATGTGTGCAGTTTTTCCTTCAACTGTACAGGATTCTTAAGAAAAATCATAGAAATTAAATTAATGGATCAAGGGATAAGAACAATTTTAAAACCCTTGATTCATTTTGATGGTTTGCTCTCCAAAATGTTTTTTTACACAGTTGATTTCCACAACAGTTCTCATATCTTCACTCTAGCTTTATCTCATTGCAGATAGTCGTTAATTGCTAATTTGATAGATGATTTGGCAAAGGCTATTAATACTACCTTCTCATCAAAGCCCATGTTTCTCCTCGTCTTCCTGATCATACATCTTATCTATATATCCCAATCTCCCTTGCCAGACAGGTGTGTTCATGTGGCCAAGTTCTAGTCAGTAGAATATGATATGCACCAATTCCAGGCTTAGCCCATAAAAGTTTCTGACATGTGTCTCTCCATGTTTATTTCCTCTTCTGGCTGACCAAGATGGGAACAATGGTGGAAACTTAGGAAGCTACACCCTGAACATGGCAAGCCTCCTTCAGCTGGTCCTTGGATCACCCCCTGAGACTGCCTTCAGCTGATGCTGGCACGCGTGCTCTGTCTTCCCTGTGCGGACACGACATGAGCAGGCAAGAAACATCGATGGCAGCGGTCCTTCACATGCGGCTCATGGATCTCTATGGCACCCACAGAGAAAATTTAGGAGTTGGTGAACATGCAATGAGGAAAAAATGTTATTTCTACTTAACTGAAATCTAGCACTTTTTTCTATTACAAACATAGGCCACAAACTAGTGATATCAGTAGTACATGTGACAGGTATTTTTGTATCATGCTACAATTTTACAGGTATCAAATTTAGTTCATACTCAACAAGACCTTGAAATTATGGTAGAAATTAAACCTGATACTACATTTGGTTATTTCATGTTTTATTAAAGAAGCACCTTTATTATCATATCACAAGTTATTTTAATATTTTATAGCTACATTTCAATATAAGTCCTTTTGATATCTTTTAGATTTTATTTTATGTATTTAAAAACAATATTCTGAGAAAAGATCTACCAGACTGCTACTGTGGCCCTGGTACAGAAAGGTTAAGAATGCTTGTTTATACTATGTTTGAGCCATTTTACATTTTGGGGTCTTTTTGTTTTACCTTTTAGCATTACTCTAATTTATACAAGTAATAAATGGTGATGTTGAGATTTAAGTGTTATAAAAGTTAAATTTTATGTCATTACATTTTTATATGTATTTAATACATAAATCCTATGAGATTATCATATTTGTTGCAAATGTTTTTACCACTTCTTGCTTATCTTTTAGTTTTATGATGTTCGATGTACTGAAATGTGTTTATGTGGTTATTTCTATCAGTCCATTTTTAATGTGGTTTTTATGTTGCTTTCTCATTTAAAAAAAAAAGTCCTTCCCCAATCAAAAATTAGCTACATTTTTACATCAAGGTGCTAACATTAGGGTGCTCACCCAAGAGGGCGTGCCATTCACATTATTGTTTACATGAATATAACCCCTCAGTTGTACAGCATACAGCTGGTGCAACTATACTCAGTAATCTCAATTTGTAAAATACTATATAGTTTATTTTAATTCTTTAAGCCACTTGGAATATATTTCATTCTCTGTTTTGAGAGAGAGAAAAAGAAGGATCATTTTTCTAAGCAATTTTTGAATAATTTAACTCTTCCACCTCTATTTCTTTTGGAAAATTGCAAGTTCTTTAATAGATTTGGGTTTGTTTTTGAACTGTTCCATGCCAATCTTATACCAGTATCATATGTTTTTAATTACTGTTAATTTTACAATGTCATTTAATAGCTGGTTGGACAAGTTTCCCTTTATTAGTCATAATTTTAAAGCTTTTTGATATGCTGAAAAAATCTTCTAGAAAAATTGCAGAATGTACTCTGAGCAGAATGAAACATTGACAGTTTCAGGAAAAACTGTATTTCCATACAAAGAATGATTTTAAGATTTCTTTTATATGTGGCCCTAAAGAAAATATTGTACTTACATTTTACCCACAAATGTATGAGTGATCTCACTTCAACTTTTCTGCTTAGACTTAATGGTGTGGTGAGAAGAGCTCTGGAAAAAAGTGTCAGAAATCTTCAACTTGAAACCATATTTAATTCTTTCCAGGTGTCTAACCTGAGACAGGCTGCTTATTGTCTCAAAGTCTTAGTTTCCTTATGAGTAAAATGTGAGTGAAATTTCTATTCTATCTATTACTCTGAGTTGCTATGAAGAGTGTATTAATATATTTGAAATCCTTTTAAAACTGCAAAGTATTGTAGATGACAAATTAATATTTTATTAAAATTACTGTTTCACTGGAGCTGGAGATTTATTTACTGTTGTTGACACTTGTATCACCACATTCTCTGGAGCAGAATTTGATACAAGACAACTATGTCTTGGATATTAGCCAAGAAGATTTAGTTTTACTGGAGAAAGCCAACTTATACCTCATTATAAGTTAGTCCCATGACATGGATTCTGAGGATGCTATTAGACATAGGTTACAATTTATGTAAATACTTTCCAATGTTGAATAGGGTAATTGGGGGAGATGGGTGTTAATACACTGACCTGACATGATCCCAAGTTAAAATTTGGAGATGGAAGCTAAGCGTAGTTGTACTAAGAAAATGAGAGCCTGGTTTTAGTTGTATAAAAGAGAAACCTTTTGGAATAGGGGTCAGGATTCCAAATGTTTCAGAGTTGTCAGATTTATACAGGTCAAAGTGCTCTTTGGCAAGGAGCTGTGAGTGCAAGGCGGAACACAGTGGTGATCTGTTCAGGAATGCTTACTGTAGAGCTCTACTTTATTTCCTTGCAGAACAAACATATTCCTTGGAGACACTGTACAGCACACTGTGTCTTCCAAAATTATATGTACAAATTGTGATTGATATGTTTCTGCTCTAAAATGACTGTAATGTGTGTCTAGTCTTCACTGCTGCTGTAGAGAGAGTTGTCATAAGCATCAACAGGAGGAGAGCATTTCCTGTGAAATGAGGTCCAATACTGTAAATATGTTTACCAAAAATGCAGTGCACTCTTTAAATAGATTCCATGGGAGGGCTTCTATTGCTCTTTTTAAAACAAGAAAAAAATTTTCCAATTATGAGGGGAAATGGTGAGGGATTTATAGGCTCCTACTATGTGCCACCCACACATTAGGAGTATATTGTAACCATAGCAATGAGTGTTTCCATGCACAACAGCTTTGCAAGTTGATTTCTAAGTTTACCACTGTTAAATTTACAAAGCAGAGGCAGTTTTCCATAGTGTATGGACTACAGGCTGGCAAACTAGGTCTGGAAATCAATTCTGGCTCCTCTGTAAAGATTACTTGACCACTCTGATTTTAAGCTTGAATTTTCACTCCATTAAAATGGAGATGCCATTACTGCTACTACTACTACCAGGAGTGATGATATTAATACATACAGGCAATAGCATATTATTATTAATAATAAGGACAGTTATCTGATTAAGTTAATAAAGTTAAAGAATTTATTCAGTGTCTAAACTTAGCAAGCAATAAATAACTATTGGCAAGTATTATAAAGACTCTAGAAATTTTTAATAGTGAAAACAAAATTTTCATATTGAATAATGTTTTCACATATATTTTATTTACATTTTACTAGAATTTATAAAGTTCCTGCTGTAATTTAGAAACTTTTCATTGAGCCTGATGACTAATTCAATCTCTTTAATGTGTATAGCTTCTCAATCAGATAGCACTCCAACCGTGCTTCATGTTAAGTTTCTTGATTGCTAGCAAAATGCCATTGGCTCAGCGAAATTGGCTAATTCATCTTCTGGCTTCCAGAAACAAAAATAATTTTTTTTGCAGCCTGACAGATTTGACATAAAGGAATCTATTTTAAAATTCATACATGCATGTATACTACATAAAGTGAGCAACTGGCAAATTTTAACAAACCTATAAAAATAAACTATACTTCTTTAATTTCTCAGAACATTATCATTATTAAAGGGAAAACTAAAATTCCCTTATATTATATTCCAGTGACTTTTGGCTCACCCAAAGAAAAACTAACATCCTTAGAATATCCTACAAAGTAGTAAACAACTTTCCACCCCCAGCTCCCTCCCCCAACACTCACACTTTTCCTGCTAAAGACTTTGATTCTTCCTGCCATCCCACAGTTCTAATCATACTAACACTTTCACCTAGACAGGCGGGCTCCCATCTGCTTTTTCCTGTGGTTGGAATGCTCCTCCCAAGATACCCTGATGGTTCCTTCACTCATCTCTTTTGGAGATTGACTCAAGTATGACATTTGTGGCAAGACCTATCCTGATCCTCCTCGTAAGCAACTGCCTTTTCCCCAGTGCTCTCTGTTTCCCTAATATGGAAGATTTGTTTCCTCTATAACTCTTGTCAATCACCTTACATACTTTTAATTTTACTTTATATTTTTTAATATTTATTATTACAATAAAATATAAGTTGAATAACAACAGAGATTTCAGTTTAGTTCACAACTCTATCTCCAGTGTCTAGAATAGTCCCTGGTGCATCAGTTCAGTTCAGTCCCTCAGGCGTGTCCGACTCTTTGCGATCCCATGAATCGCAGCACGCCAGGCCTCCCTGTCCATCATCAACTCCCGGAGTTCACTCAGACTCATGTCCATTGAGTCCATGATGCCATCCAGCCATCTCATCCTCAGTCGTCCCCTTCTCCTCCTGCACCCAATCCCTCCCAGCATCAGAGTCTTTTCCAATGAGTCAACTATTCACATGAGGTGGCCAAAGTACTGAAGTTTCAGCTTTAGCATCATTCCTTCCAAAAATCCCAGGGTTGATCTCCTTCAGAATGCACTGGTTGGATCTCTTTGCAGTCCAAGGGACTCTCAAGAGTCTTCTCCAACACCGCAGTTAAAAACCATCAATTCTTCGGTGCTCAGCCTTCTTCACAGTCCAACTCTCACATCCATACATGACCACAGGAAAAACCATAGCCTTGACTAGACGGACTTTTGTTGGCAAAGTAATCTCTCTGCTTTTGAATATGCTATCTAGGTTGGTCATAACTTTTCTTCCAAGGAGTAAGCATCTTTTAATTTTATGGCTGCAGTCACCATCTGCAGTGATTTTGGAGCCCCCAAAATAAAGTCTGACACTGTTTCCACTGTTTCCCCATCTATTTCCCATGAAGTGTTGGGACCAGATGCCATGATCTTCTTTTTCTGAATGTTGAGCTTTAAACCAACGTTTTCACTCTCCTCTTTCACTTTCATCAAGAGGCTTTTTAGGTCCTCTTCACTTTATGCCATAAGGGCGGTGTCATCTGCATATCCGAGGTTATTGATATTTCTCCTGGCAATCTTGATTCCAGCTTGTGTTTCTTCCAGTCCAGCATTTCTCATGATGTACTCTGCATATAAGTTAAATAAACAGGGTGACAGTATACAGCCTTGACGTACTTCTTTTCCTATTTGGAACCAGTCTTTTGTTCCATGTCCAGTTCTAACTGTTGCTTCCTGACCTGCATACAGATTTCTCAAAAGGCAGGTTAGGTGGTCTGGTATTCCCATCTCTTTCAGAATTTTCCACAGTTTATTGTGATCCACACAGCCAAAGGCTTTGGCAGAGTCAATAAAGCAGAAATAGATGTTTTTCTGGAACTCTCTTGCTTTTTCCATGATCCAGCGGATGGTGGCAATTTGATCTCTGGTTCCTCTGCCTTTTCTAAAACCAGCTTGAACATCAGGGAGTTCACGGTTCATGTATTGATGAAGCCTGGCTTGGAGAATTTTGAGCATTACTTTACTCAAAATTACTTTTGAGCATGTGAGATGAGTGCAATTGTGTGGTAGTTTGAGCATAATTGGCATTGCCTTTCTTTGGAAGTGGAATGAAAACTGATCTTTTCCAGTCCTGTGGCCACTGCTGAGTTTTCCAAATTTGCTGGCATACTGAGTGCAGCACTTTCACAGCATCATTTTTCAGGATTTGAAACAGCTCCACTGGAATTCCATCACCCCCACTAGCTTTGTTCATAGTGATGCTTTCTAAGGCCCAGTTGACTTCACATTCCAAGATGTCTGCCTCTATATTAGTGATCACATCATCATGATTATCTGGGTCGTGAAGATCTTTTTGTACAGTTCTTCCGTGTATTCTTGCCACCTCTTCTTAATATCTTCTGCTTCTGTTAGGTCCAGACCATTTCTGTCCTTTATCGAGCCCATCTTTGCATGAAATGTTCCCCTGGTAGCTCTAATTTTCTTGAAGAGATCTCTAGTCTTTCCCATTCTGTTCTTGTCCTCTATTTCTTGAATATGGATAAAAATGGACATATACCTTGATGAGACACTAGATATTAAACACTGCCTACTTTCAGTTTAAGAACAAGAAAAAAACTCCAGGAGTTCAACTTATTTCAAAGGACATCCATATATAATGCTATGTAACTGAAAGGAATGAAAAAATATGGGGAATTCAATGCTAGGTAGGGGAGCAGAGCCTGGGGCACTTAAGGGAATCTTCAAATGCAATGGAGACAATTCAGTAATTCATCATGTGAGAAACTACTGGAAAATGTGCACAAATGAGAACTTCTGCACTAAAATGAAATAGTGTTAAACTGAGGAATATTTTAAACTGTAAATAAAACGTACTGATGCTATGTTCCTCTTGGTTGTTACACTGAATTATTCGGGGTGAATTTCGAAATGAAATTTTGTAGCCCTAGACTATTACTTCAATGGACTATTTCTATTAATCGTTGTACATACAATAAAATTGCCAGTACTACAGTTTTGCAAATAAACTAGCAATATTTTCGTCTTAAATCTGCCGAACTTTTCCAAACTCCACTCTAAGGTCACACTGCACCCTTTAATTGTGATCAGATTGATACATTAAAGCCCTCTTCTTACTTTGAGAATGCCACCCAGACATTATATTTCAATGCCTATAATGGAGCCAAACAGTACTCTGGGTGAAGGAAAGGTGAAATGGAATTCACTTGATTGTTGTGAGGGATGCAACATATCTTATTCATGTAATAAAACCCTAAATATGAGGCAGTATCTGCACCCCTTAGCTGGGCGGTAAGTAGCATGTGAAAATTTCTTCCATGAAACAAGGGAGATTGTTTATCCTTATTAAACAATAAAACATTGTGAAAAGGATGATGGTAAAATGATCTACAAATTTTGCATGTTATCTTTATGAACTCGGGACTTCCCTGGCAACTCAGACAATAAAGAATCTGCCTGCAACACAGGAGACCTGGGTTTTATCCCTGAGTTCAATTCCTGGGTTGAGACGATCCCCTGAAGAAAAAAATGGTAACCAGTATTCCAGTATTCTTGGCTAGAAAGTCCCATGGACAGAGGTGCCTGATGGGCTATAGTCCATAGGGTCACAAAGAGTCAGACATGACTGAGAGAGTAACAGTCTTATGAACTTTTTGGATTATGGAGCCTTTTTATCCCACGTGAAGAGCAAGTGAGTAGCTGTCTGGAAGCAGTGCACAGCAGGGTTTGTGATAATGTTGCTAAGAGAAAAAAAGCTGTTTGCTTCTAATACAGAATCGTGATGACAGAAACTTACATTTTGTTGCTTTTGTTATTTAATGTTATGTTTCTCATGGAAATGATTACTAAAAATATCTAGCTACTCATTCTAACTTTCATCACTCGTTCTTATGAAGTGCTAAGAATGTTTCTCAAAGTGCTAAGAATGTTTTTCAAAATGTTTAGGGCCTTGTAACCATATCACAGAATGAGGACAACTCCAATATTTCCAAATGTTACAACGACTCCAATAATGTTATTTTTAAAACATTAAAAATAATGTTATTTTTAATAACATGAATTGTCTAAAAGGTATACTTAATCTGATTTGAACTGTTGTCTCACATTCATGCCTCTATTCTGCCTCACTCCCTGAGAGCAGAAGAGGAATTCATTACTTTTATTTCAAAGTCTTTCCTCTTCCAAGCCATTGTTCCTATTAAACTATCCTTATTATCTAAGACTCACAGTTTTTGGTTGAATGAAAGTCAAAAGACATGACTTTAAAACTGTAAAATTACTATATACCACAAATTTTGCTGCATTTGAAGAAAATACAAAAATACCTCTGGATACTCGGACCAATCTGCTTCAACTCTCTTATCTGCCCATCCTTTTTATGAACGTGATTGAAAACAAGCATTGGAAAACAAAGAATGTGAGCCAATGATCTCTGCCTGATATGTCTGCTCTATGAGCAGGCAAATCCAGGATTTATGCCTGGAAACCTAACATCTCGTTTTTCTCGTTCATCCTATGATATCCTTGCTTGTAAGGATATTCCAGAAACACACAGATAATCTTATTTGGCGCTTTCAATTTTCCAATCAGACACCAGGAATCACTGTCACATGTTTACTGTCATGCACTTACAGGTCTAGAGTGTTCAGAATTTACAGTATGAGAAAGCCCACTGCTGACATGTTTAGCACGTCTGCTCATGCATTACTTTCCACTTTTCAAAGTGCTTTCTCAAAAAAAGTGAAAAGTTACCATTGCCATATGTATCCAGCTGAGGCATTAAGGAAGTTAAAATAAAAAATAGTGCAAGATAATTTTTAAGTGTTCAAAATCTGTTTAACAGTATCAAGTAAATGTGACATAATTACTGGATCATTTTTCAACCCTCAATATATGCAGTGTGTTGACACAATACTTCATAATCTTCTATCTAATTTTACTTGAAATCTTTCCAACATCTTTGTTATCTGGGTTTAGCAGGGATCTGAAATAGAATGATTGAGCTCCCTTTTTGATCACTACCTATGACAACACTTTGGCAATAGTCCTAACTTTTCTTTTAAGAGGTTTAACTTTTACAAGAGCGAGTAGCATGGGCGTCTTATTTAAGCACTTCTCCCATTTTTCAGTAATCTAAAACAGATCATTTAAACCAATACAATGTCCGAAGGATAACCAAAATATTAATGATAATAATTAAGCATTTCCTATTTTTCAACCCCTTTTCAAAGCACCTAACACACTTCATGTCATTTCACTCTCATAACAACCTTATGGGAAGGTTTTACTGTTATGCAGAACCTGTTTTATAGATGAAAGAACGCAGTATAGTGTCTTTCTTATCCATAGGGAGGGCCAATCCCACCCAAGGTCAAATGGCAAAGCATGAAACTTATCTTGACTAATAAGCTTGTTTAACAGATGGAAACGTCATCTTTGCAAAAGTTAAACTTCTTTAAATATTTCAGCTAGTAAAATGTCTAAAAGAACATATGAACAATTTCAGACTGTCCTGTGCATAGCAGAGATGTGGAGCATGGCTTCATGCAATTAAAACTAAAAGCATATCATCTTAGACATGTTTTCTTGATTTTTCAGAATCTCAGTTTGCTTGTCTTCCATAGTCTCAATATTAATATTGATTTAATGAGAATTAAACTAGACTAATAAACATGTAAGGACCTAATAGCATCAGGTTTACCTTAGGTTTTTAACACGTATTAATTTTCTCTTTCTTGCAGATCCAATATCCAAATTATATAATATGTACTTTGATTCTCACCCTGCACTGAAAATTCAGATCTAACTTATTAAAACTTTTTAAGAATCTTTGCTCTTAAATTTCTTATGTTTAAATACTCCATTGTATAAATGAATTCCATTTTATAGCTTAGTTTCATATTTCTATCTTCTATTCCAAATCTCTCTTCAATATTACAACTCTTGTCAAGTTCAATAGGAATTGAAATTTCTAACAACTGATCTAGGAGAAAATTACTTTTGTCCCCATTGAATGTCCTTCCTACTTATATATGGCAGAGGTCATTGCTACACTGAAAGTCTATGGTTGAAATTCAGATTTTAGTGCAACTTTTATCTACTTTAACCTGTTATTAAAATTTGGTCTTTCTCCTTTAAATAGGAAGCTCAGTCATGTAGAATGTAAGTATCACTGCCTGTGAGTGCGCCACGGAGGCGTCTCAGTCACATAAAGGGAAACAGAAAACTTCTCATCAAAGATTTAAATTCTAGAGGGAAATGTATTTCTAGATTTAAATGATTTCCCATGTTGATGCATTTCTTCTGTTTCATTGTAATATGATTATTCTCACAATTGTTTTGCAATATGTCTTTACTTACCTCTCTGAAACCTTGATCTTAATTGATACACAATCCTCTACCTACTGAAGAATATTACAGGTAGAAGAATGCAATAAATTCCCATAAATAACTGT
This sequence comes from Nanger dama, assembly GCA_917880005.1. NCBI lineage: Eukaryota > Metazoa > Chordata > Mammalia > Artiodactyla > Bovidae > Nanger > Nanger dama. The sequence continues at coordinate 18,402,733 of CAKJTW010000008.1, read as the reverse complement.
CTTGCTTATCTCAGAGGTGTACAAAATATTTTCTAAAGGCCTGTCTGCAAAGTCAGCATGAACCAAGGAGAAACATCACAGTAATTCACAGCATAATATGCCAATATATTTATATATTCCAAGGCCATGAATAAGAAAGACAAATTATTATTAATAATTATTATAATAGCTATTTCTAATCCTTAGATATATATAGTATGCATCTCCATCTAGCAGCTAAATAAATTTAATGCTAACTCCATATGATTAGACTATATAATCTGCTATTATGTTTGGCTTAAGACTAGATTTTCAACGTATTTTTTTAGGTTCTGCCTGGTCTCAGTCACTGTATACCTTCTCCTCTTTCAGTGTGACTGTAAGACTCAGCCTTATCTGCTCCCCCATCACATCCAAGGACCATGACTTGTTTTCATCAGAAATAATGACTTCCTATGGTAGTAATTTTCAGTAGAGTGGGAGAAAAGAGAAAAATCAAAACCAAAAGGGTGTTGATCCAAGGAAAGAAAGAGAAGGGTCGAACTAGTTTGTGGTGTCTTCTGATGCCTTCTCTCCCCCATATTCTCCAGGCTAAAATCTGACCAGAGGCAAGAAAATGTTGAAAGCAGTCTGGCTAAACACTCTGACACTCACAAAGCTACCCTGGAAGCAGTTTAAACAGCATGACGTTTGAGCACGTGTGGCTTCTACCTCGGTTGCCAGTCCCACTCCGTACCTCAGGCTCGAGTTCATTCTGCTGGGCTCCTGCTAAGGTCCCCGGGCACTTTCTTCTCAGGCCCGCATTGCCCACCCTCCCCAAGCCCCTGCCAGGTTCTTGCTTGCCTCCGCCCTCGGACTGTTGTGTCTGCGTGTGCTGCAGCGCAAGGTGGCATCTTAAATCTGAAAAGGCTTTGAGAAACCATTGACTAGAGGATCGTCCTTTGTGAAAACCAAGAATCAAAACAAAACTTCCCAGTTAAGTGCTAAAGCACTGGCATGAGTATGGCTCATCATTCAATATGTTTTCCTTCTCACTGTGACCCAGAGTGGTGTGCTTTCTATAAATTAAGATATTCCTTACCTGGACTTGACATATGTGTCCTCCCTTCTCAAGTTCGCTTGCTTCCTGGGTGATACACTGGGTCTTGTCCCACTAGCAGAGACATCTCTCTCCTGCACACAACATAGGTCTGTGAAGGAATAGGTAGGTGATGGTCTCCATTCAGACCTCCTTGCTATAGAATAACTTATTCTTTCTCACTTCAAAGAAACCAGGAGGTGTCTGGCATCTGTTAAACAGATAGAAAAATGCCACTTAACCTGAAGAAATAGAGTCAAGATACTGATTCTAAACCTGTTCCATTTCCAGCTTTTCTATCACGTGGCCTGTTGCTTATGTATCTCCTGCTACCACCACAATCACGTGCTTCTGAAGTGGTCCTGGTGTGAGAGACTGAAGCTTGAAATGGTTTCTCCAATGGAAACAATGTGAGATGTAGCTGAAATAGTGCTATTATTATCACTGTTTAAATCTATTAAGGTTTAAATAGCTTTTTTCCTCTTCCACTCTTTTCCAAGGACATAATTAGCAGATACACAAATTTTCAATGGAAAAAAGAAATATGTTTTAAGAGCCAAACAACTAATTTCAAAATTAACCCACATTTTAACTCACATAATCCATTAAAAAGTTCACAGGTACCGGGACTTACCAGTTTAAAGCTGTCTCTAGTTCTTGTGATATTTGTGGATGGTGTTTCAATATAACTGAATTTCTTTCCTTGATATTCTCTTGCTCAGCATTGACAGTTAAGAGTTTACATATCAAGATGTGTAAGAGGTAACAATTCATTCTCAAATACCTGTTAAAGCTCTTTTATTCCTAGCTGCATGGGGAAAAAAGGATTCTACATAATGTAAAGCAAAAGACAGAGTTAAAAGGTCAAGGTTCTGAACAAAATTGGCCAGGGACTGGCTGTTTGACCTCAGGTTGGTTACTTCAGCTTACAGTGAGTCATATTCCACATCTATCAAATACCCTCAGTCCTTGTTTGTAAAAAACAGAAAAGTCCTTAAGAAAATTCACTGTGTGTTATAATGCAGAGTACGCTTACCATTGAGAAGAGTGTGTTAAAGGGCTCATAGTCCTCTTTTTGTGAACGTAAAATCAACCTATGTTCCTGGAAATGCATAGACTGTCGGGATTGCAGAAAAAGGTGGCGTTCAATATGGCAAGGGGTTTTACTAACCAAACTTTGGGTTCTACAGTCAGATACTCAGGAACAGGGGCTGACAATTTTTGTCTAATGAATCTGTGAAATTCTTCTTTCTATAGACAAAGAAATTGCTCTATCAGAAGGAGGAAAAAAGGAGACTAGATTATATATATATATATATATATAGGACTTCCCTTGTGGCTCAGACAGTAAAGCCTCTGCCTACAATGCAGAAGACCCGGGTTCGATCCCTGGGTCAGGAAGGTCCTCTGGAGAAGGAAATGACAATCCACTCCAGTACTCTTGCCTGGAAAATCCCATGGATGGAGGAGCGTGGTAGGCTACAGTCCATGGGGTCGGGCGTACTCTTATTTAATAAAACCTAGGGAAAGCTAACTGTTCCTGGCTGAGGTCAGGAGAAATATGACAGAAGTAAAAATGGGAATTTGCTTTACAAACTTACCCAGTGTGTGAACATAAAATGAATGACCCATCCAGGGCTCTAATTTTGTACAGGGCCACAAAAACAGGCAAGTGTTTCTAAGAGTGGGCAAAACGAACCCAGCAGAATAATGATCAGGCAATTCAGATGCAGATTGCAAGTGTAGAGAAAAAGGGAGGGAATTTGCAGTTCTGATGGGTAAAATAACTGACCTCAGTCATCAAGTGTTAAATATCTGTTTGCTTTGTTAGGGATGAGTTAGGCTGAACAACAACTGTCTGTGGTTGTGGTAACTAAGAAGAGAATGACTGTGTGCTGTGAGTGCCTGGCAAGTGGTCTCACCTTGTATGAGTCTAAAAAAAAGCCCGTATTAGTGTTTCCATTGGCCAAGAATGGGATCATTTCCAGGTCATGAAAAAATGTATATAAATTATATAAGCACAGCAATGTGCATTATGTCACAATGTGATGCAAACACTAGTTAGTAGGCATTAATACTGTTAAACATAGAGAATATGAAAAAGGGTGTGTTGAGAGTGAGATACAAAAACTATGTGACTAATAATACTTTGGCATAGAGGCAAGGAAGTGTCTCTAGTGTTGGAAAGACCATAAGTTCTGACATATCAACTCAGCATATCCATATTAACAAACTACTCTAGGCTTAGCACTGTGTCCCATACTGTGAGGGGTTAATTCAAGGAAGAATAACCAGCAAAGAAAGACCATTTCTTAAGAAAAACAACAAGAACAACAGATGCATGTTCAGGTACTATATTGTAAGCCTAGGATTATAAATCCTATAGGAATTGAGAGAAGAAATCATTCAAAATAAAAATGAAATGAAAATTTACGATGGCTCATAAACGATCATATTTGACCAGCAGGAAACAACACAGTGTAACAGAAAATTATAATTTTAGAAAGGTTATTCATTTTCTCTGAGCTTCAGCTTCAGTATTTGCAAGCAGAGAACCACTCCAGTAAGAATAAGCAAGACTCACTGGTAATATATTCTATGCAGAATTTCAAACTACACTTTCACACTAGATTACAAACTATTATTTTACTCTTAATGCCTTAACTTTATGTTCCATAAATTAAAAATTATTAGATCAGAAGTTTCCAGATTTTAAGTTCTATAATATGTCAAAATTGACTGAAGTCAGTGGGGATAAAAACAAAACATAACTATCAAATTAACAACAAAAAATGGATAAGGCAGTGTATATGGAGAGGTAATAATTATATAATTGCTGGTAGAGTTATCCTTTAGAATGAAAGTTGGAAATATCTATTATGTCATATCTTTTGATCTAATAATTCAAGTTATCTAAGGTCTAACTGTAGTGTATAAAATGTATAGTATAACTGTGCTCACTGCAACCTTGATCAATAGAGAATGGATTTAGACATAAAAGCAGAGACATTATTTTGCCAACTAAGGTCCGTCTAGTCAAGGCTATGGTTTTTCCTGTGGTCATGTATGGATGTGAGAGTTGGACTGTGAAGAAGGCTGAGCGCCGAAGAACTGATGCTTTTGAACTGTGGTGTTGGAGAAGACTCTTGAGAGTCCCTTGGACTGCAGGGAGATCCAACCAGTGCATTCTGAAGGAGATCAACCCTGGGATTTCTTTGGAAGGAATGATCATGAAGCTGAAACTCCAGTACTTTGGCCACCTCATGCGAAGAGCTGACTCATTGGAAAAGACTCTGGTGCTGGGAGGGATTGGGGGCAGGCGGAGAAGGGGACGACCGAGGATGAGATGGCTGGATAGCATCACGGACTCGATGGACGTGAGTCTGAGTGAACTCTGGGAGATGGTGATGAACAGGGAGGCCTGGCGTGCTGCGCTTCATGGGGTCGCAAAGAGTCGGACACGAACTGAGCGGCTGAACTGAACTGAACTATCCATTATAATTCACTGATCCCTAAAATATCGCTGTTCACTCTCTTGCCATCTCCTGCTTGACCATGTCTAAGGACCTAACAGAAGCAGATGAGATTAAGAAGAGGTGGCAATAATACACAGAACAATACACAAAAGGCTTTAATGACCTGATTAAGGATGATGGTGTGATCACTCACATAGAGCCAGATATATTGGAGTGTGAAGTCAAATGGGCCTTAGGAAACATTACTACAAAGAAAAATAGTGGAGATGATGGAAACCCAGCTAAGCCATTTCAAATTCTAAAAGATGATGCTGTTAAAGTGCTGCACTCAATATGCTAGCAAATTTGGAAAAATAAGCAGTGGCCATAGGACTGGAAAATGGCAGTTCATTCCAATCTCAAAGAAAGGCAAAGCCAAAGAATGTTCAGACTACCATACAACTGTGCTCATTTCACACGGTAGCAAGGTAATGCTCAAAATCTTTCAAGTTAGGTTTCAATAGTACAGGAACTGAGAACTGGCAGATGTACAACCTGGATTTAGAAAAGGCATAGGAACTAGAGTTCAAATTGCTAACATCTGCTGGATCATAGGAAAAAGCAAGGGAATTCCAGAAAAATATCTATTTCTGTTTCATCGACTATGCCAAAGCTTTTGCCTGTGTGGAAAACAACAAATTATGGGAAATTCTTAAAGAGGTGGGAATACCAGACATTACCTGCCTTCTGAGAAACTGTATGCAGGTCAAGAAGCAACAGAAACAGACATGGAACAATGGACTGGTTCCAAATGGGGAAAGAAGTACATCAAGGCTAAATATTGTCATCCTGCTTAGTTAACTTATATAGAGAGTACATCATGTGAAATGCCAGGCTGGATGACTCACACACTAAAATGAAGATTACCTGGAGAAATATCAACAGCCTCAGATATGCAGATGATACCGCTCTAATGGCAGAAAAGGAAAAAGAACTAAAGGGTGGAAGAGGAAAGTGAAAAAGTTGGCTTAAAACTCAACACTCAAAAAACTAAGATCATGGCATCCAGTCCCATCATTTCATGGCAAACAGATGGGAAAAAAAGTGGAAACAGCAGAGTTTATTTTCTTGAGCTCCAAAATCACTGCAGACAATGACTGCAGCCATGTAACTAAAAGACACTCACTCCTTGGAAGAAAAGCTATGACAAACCTAGACAGCATATTAAAAAGCAGAGACATCACTTTGTTGACAAAGGTCCACATAAGTCAAATCTATGGTTTTACCAGTAGTCATGTATGGATATGAAAGCTGGACCATAATGACGGTTGTGAGCCTAAGAACTGTTCTTTTTGAACTGTGGTGTTGGAGAAGACTCTTGAGAGTCTCTTGGACTACAAGGAGATCCAACCAGTCAATCCTAAAGATCAATGCTGAATATTCATTGGAAGGACTGATACTGAAGTTGAAGCTCCAATACTTTGGCCACCTGATGTGAAGAGCCAAGTCATTGGAAAAGACCCTGATGCTGGGAAAAATTGAGGACAGGAGGAGAAAGGGGTGACAGAGGATGAGACGGTTGGGTGGTATTACTAACTCAATGGATGTGACTTTGAGAAAACTCCAGGAGACAGTGAAGACAGGGGAAGCCTGGTGTGCTGCAGCCCATGGGGTCACAAAGAGTCAGAGACAACTTAGCTACTGTTCAGTTCAACAACTAAAACTACTGCTACCGATAGTTATAAAGACCGCAGTGAAGGCAACCCAAACGCCCATCCAAGTGGAGCTAGATGAAAAGGACTAGTGGTACCGTCAGCATTTCATTATACAGAGGCACAGTGAATGACACAGAGTGAAAGACAAAATAATGCAGAAGTCTTATGGACTCCCCTCGTGGTCCAGCGGTTAAGAATCTGCCTTGCAATGAAGAGGATGCAGGTTTGATCCCTGGTGAGAGAACTAAGATCCCACATGCTGCAGGGCCCACGAGCTGAAACTACTGGGCCTGCACACCACAATCAGAGTCTATGAGCCACAGTGAAGGGTCCCACGTGACACAGTGGAGATCTTGTGTGCCACAGCTGAGACCTGATTCAACCAAACAAATAAATTTTTAAAAAATTTAATGTCTTAGTTATAAGCTTATTAAATTTCAAAAGTAGATTCTAAAAGATTATATTTAGGATAAACGCTTTATAAAGTCAGAAATAAATTATAAACCATAAATATATATGAGAAATATATGCATTTATAATATATATAATATAACATGCATATTTCAAATATATGCAGTAAGGGAATGATAAAAACCAAATTTTGAATGACTGCTATCTTCAGTGGGTGGAAGGCAGAGGGAGAAATGGGGGAGGTAGTGTTTGAGATAGGTTATCACCAAGCTCACAGCTTTTTTGGCAGGGGTGGGGTTGGGGGTGGTGGGGGGTGGTGAATTTACTAGGGAATTTATAGTATTACAAATAAAGTACATGTTTGAGCCACTAATGAGAATGTTATCATGAACCAAGAACTATAATTCCTGCCATTATGTATATACTTAAGGGCCAGCGGGGGAAAAGGACGACACATTTTTAAAAATACAAAATACTTAACAATTCATTAATGAAAACACTGAAAGACAATAAACACAAATAATGGCTTTGTTACTGTGGTGACTGTGTATTTTCATTTTCAAACTTTTAAAAACATATTATTTTAATGAGAACAAATATTTAAACTCCTTAAAAAATGTATACAGAAAACAGTGGGTCTGTAGGTCAATTAACTTGTGTAAGCATGAAGAAGACAAATGAAATACCATAAAATTGATTAGCATTTCATCAGGTTCTTGACCAATTCCCATTGCTGGAGGACCTGAGAGGAGTAACTACTGACCTTGCATTGACAACTAATTGAAGAATCAATCAAGAAAAAGAAATGTGACTATTTGTAGGAGCACATGCCGGATCCAATTCGTAATGAAAAGTTACATTAACTCTTAGAAAAATCTCTATCTAGCATTGACCCAGAGTATGCAACTGCTGGGTTTCAAACATGACTGACATGCCCTCCTGTTATTTCTGCAGAGGCTATATGTAGAAGAATTTTAGATTAACATATATAACATGGACTTTAAGTCCATTAGCTGAATGTTGACGTGGATGAAACCAACAAGAATAGGCCATGATTCATAATACAAGCAAATTGATTGGACACTTTGACAATGATGTTTAGAGAGCATGACACTGCTGCATGGTTGGATGTTAATGCACTAGGAGGCTCGTTCAGAATTAGAAAAAATATTATACCAGATTATGCTTTTATAAAAGATTTAGCTATTAACCTTTCTTGTACAGATATTTTAGACCATTTTCCACCTCTTTTAGCTTATAAGCTATAAGCCATATCACTTTAAAAACATAATGATAATTCTCATTATATCTGAAGAATTCTAGATGAATTAGATGAGTGGCACACTTTGCAGCACTGTATCATATATATTTTCCTCTAATTTAGTATTTTCTTTCTAGTATACCATCTATAATCCACATAAATCAGTCAATTTCACAGTGTATTTATTCCAGTTTTATTTGATCAGTAATTGAAAAAAAAAAAATCTTCTTGGGCCAGAAGTAACTTTCAGAAAATAATCTGTTTGGGGAATTTAAATATGTTTCCTTTCTTTTCTCTTTTGTGCTATTTCTTATGGCAAAATAAAAACTGGAAAATACTTTGTGAAGTAATTATTTATAATTTAATATCAATCATATTTTATGATCAAAGTATCTTGGTTTTCTCTTCTTTCTAGTTATTTAAAGGCTACGGGCTCTATGATGAGTATGGAAGGTTATGTGATAAAATAAAACAGAGCCTCAGGTTTGAAAGAAAAATAGGTGAGTTTGAATTCTCATGCTGCCACCTTGGAAAAGACGTGTAAATCTTCTAAAACTTATTTTCCTAACATGTGGGAAGGAATGACATGAAAGTACCCAACATAGCTCACAAGGTTCTTTGGAAACTAAATATATAAATGTCTATTCGAATGAGCAAAACTCATATTGTTTTTAATAATAAAAGGACCTAAGGGCAAGCTCCCTCCCAGAGTAAGGTGGACCAGGTTGTAACAAGAGCACATGGGATTTTTGGAAGGAATTAAGGAAAAGCCTCTCTTTGGAGCTCAGGCACCCAGTGTGGGACAATGGCAACACCTCCATGCCTTCCTGAGGGTGAGCATGGTAGAGCTTGCTTTCTGCAGACAGGGCTGAACTGGAAGGCTAAGAGCTCCAGTGCAAGCGCCTATATAGCTGGGCTGCTGTGGACACTGTAGACATGAGGCATCACTGTAGAAGGTAGAAAGAAACACGTGCACTCTTATAAACTTATCACCTGGTCTAAGACTTCTTGTGTTGCTATATATCAAGACATGTATTTCAAGATATGTATTTGGGGTGTGTTTTTTGCATTTTAAAAGTATTTAAATTTTTCATGTTAATGTAGACATAATAGAAGTAACAAAATCAAGAAGAAAAATTGCTCACAATATTACCTCCAGTACCACTATTAACCATATTTCCACTATTAGTATTACTACTATTCACATATAACCACTAGTAACATTTTGGAGAATATTTTTTTCTAGTTTATTTTCAATGTGTATAGATGAAATAAATGTATCTTTAAAGTAGGACCATAAAAGATATAAATGCTTTGAAAACTACCTTTAACATTTAGCAACATATCATCAAAATATTGATCAATGTAGATTAACACCATCACCTGTGATGACTGGGCTTTCCTGGTAGCTCAGCTACGTGCAGTGCAGGAGACCCCAGTTTGATTCCTGGGTTGGGAAGATCTGCTGGGAAGGGATAGGCTACTCACTCCAGTATTTTTAGGTTTTCCTGGTGGCTCAGCTGGTAAAGAAACTGCCTGTAACGCAGGAGACCTGGGTTTGATCCCTGGGTTGGGAAGATCACCTGGAGAAGGAAGCGACTACCCACTCCAGTATTCTTTGGCTTCCCTGGTGGCTCAGCTGATAAAGAATCGGCCTGCAATGTGGGAGACTTGTGTTCAGTCCCTGGGTTGGGAAAATCCTTTGGAGAAGGGAACGGCTACCCATTCCAGTATTCTGGACTGGAGAATTCCATGTACAGTATAATCCATGGGGTTACAAAGAGTCGGACACAACCGAACAACTCTCACTTTCACTTTGTGATGATTGGATAGAATTCCACTTTATAGATACATGAATTATTCAAGCAATAACGTATGGCAGCACATTTAAATCATTTTCACTTTTTCCTTATTATAAATAATAGTGTAAAATATAGATCACATTTTTATGACTCCATCTGATTATTGAAACAAATTCTTGAAAGTGGAATTTCTGAATTAAATACATTGCTTCCAATTACACTTTAGAAAGTTTCTACTAATTTTACTTCTGCCAGCATCTGAGAGCTTATTTTTTTCAGTCTCAGCTGTATAGGGCATTTTCCTTCTCTTTGACTCTGATAGCTGATGAGAATGGAGAGTCTATCTGGCTTTTGTTCAGGGTCATGATTACTAGTAAGATCAAATGTTTCTATCATATATTATGAATCATTTATAGTTCTGAGTTTGTACCTTGCCTGTTCATATCTTTCACTCACTTTCCTACCTGGTTATATATTCTTTTTGTTACCAGTTTGTAAGCTTTCTATGTATTAAAGACATTGACCCCTTTCTATCATATATAGTTATAGTTTTCCTCCTCTATAATGTGCTTTTTCACTTGGATTGTGATATTTTTCTCCATTCAAATGTCTTAAATTATTTAACTAGATCTTTCCACCTTTGCCTGGGGCCTTGATTAAAAGGATTTTCTTCACCTATAAATATGGACCATATTTTCTACTAGTAGTTTTAAATATTATTATTTGTATTTATATTTAATCCATTCAGATAATTAATTTTACTTTAAGGTGTGGATTAGGGCTCTAAATTTATTTTGTCAAGTGGTTAATTGGTTTCCACGATAATTTTTATGAAATTGTACACCTTATCCTCCCTGATCTTACATGCCATTGTTATTCTAAACTAAATTCTTCCTTGTAGCTTTCTCTGTATCTGAATTTGTTGTTCTGTTACTTTGATTTATTTTGTCACAAGCTTCACATGACTTTAAATTTTGAAGCTTTGTAATGTTTGCTTCAGCAGCATATGAACCAAGAACTTTCAGATGTACGAAAGGGGTTTCAAAAGGGGGAGGAACCAGAGATCAAATTGCCAATGTTTGCTTGATCGTGGAGAAAGTAAAGGTTTTCCAGAAAAATATCTACTTCTGCTTCACTAACTGCTGACTATGCTAAAATCTCTGACTGTGTGGATCACAACGAACTGTGGAAAACCCTTAAAGAGACAGAAATACCAGACCACCTTACCTATCTCCTGAGAAATCTGTATGCAGGTCAAGAAGCAACAGTTAGAACCAGACATGGAACAATAGACTGGTTCCAAATTGGGAAAGGAGTACAACAAAGCTCTATACTGTCACCCTGCTTATTTAACTTATATGCAGAGTGCCTCATGCCAAACACCAGGCTGGATGTCTCACAGGCTGGAATTAAGATTGCTGGAAGAAATAGCAACAACAATATGCAATTATTACCACTCTAATGGTAGAAAGCGAAAAGGAACTACAGAGTCTCTTGATGAGGATGAAAAAGAAAGTGGAAAGGCTGGCTTGAAATTCAACATTCAAAAAACAAAGATCATGGCATCTGATCCCATCACTTCATGGCAAATACATGGAAAAACAATGGAAACTGTGAAAGACTATTTTGGGGGCTCCAAAATCACCACAGATGGTGACTGCAGCCATGAAATTAAAAGATGCATGTTCCTTGGAAAGAAAGCTATGACCAACCTAGACAGCATATTAAAAAGCAGAGATATCACTTTGCCAACAAAGGTCTGTATAGTCAAAGCTATAGTTTTTCCAGTAGTCATGTATGGATGTGAGAATTGGACCATAAAGAAAGTTGAGTGCCAAAGAACTGAAGCGTTTGAATTGTTGTGCTGGAGAAGACTCTTAAGAGTCCCCAGATTTGCAAGGAAATGGCAACCCACTCCAGTGTTCTTGCCTGGAGAATCCCAGGGACGGCGGAGCCTGGTGGGCAGCTGTCTATGGGACCGCACAGAGTCAGACACGACTGAAGCGGCTTAGCAGCAGCAGTAGCAGCAAACCAGTCAATTCGAAAGGAAATCAGTCCTGAATGGTCATCGAAAGGACTGATGCTGAAGCTGAAGCTCCAATACTCTGGCCACTGATGTGAAGAGCCGACTCATTTGCAAAGACCCTGATGTTGGGAAAAATTGAAGGCAAAAGGAGAAGGAGGTGGCAGAGGATTAGATGGTTAGATATGATCATGGACTCAATGGACATGAGTCTGAGCAAACTCTGGGAGACAGTGAGGACAGAGGAACTGGGCATGCTGCAGCCCACAGGGTTGCAAAACATTAGCAACTGGACAGCAACCAAACATTTTCTTAAAAGTTCATGAAATATGTCCTAGAATTATTCTGTTTCAAATCTTTCTTGACTCATTATTCCCTGTTTAGTTTGCAAGTTAAATTTTAAGATAATTTGGTTGACCTCTATAGAAAAATAGTGAGATCTTGACAGCAGTTTTCTCAAATATTAATATATAGGTCATCTTAGGAACAGCTGACTTTTTAGAAAAGTTCTCTCATTCAAAACATGGTAGTGTTCTCTACATAAGCATGTAGTTCCTAATATTTCTCAAGAAAATTTTAACAAAATTCCTGTACAATTCTTGTGAGATGTATTCTAATCTATCAGAAGTTTTTGTTTTACACACATATTTACTTATTCAGTAACACATTATATTTAAGCTTTGGGCTAAGTCTGATGCTTAAGAGAGACCAATGGCTAGGGCAACACTATTCAACAAAAATACAATGTGAGGAACATTTCTAACTTTTAAAACACTAGTAGCCAACACTAAAAATGTAAAAGAAATATGAAATTGATTTTAATGATATGTTTTATTTACCCAGTATATAAAAATAACCATTTTAACCTGTACCCAAGGAAACTAAAAGCAAGGTGAAAAGACAGCCTTCTGAGTGGGAGAAAACAATAGCAAATGAAACAACTGACAAACAACTAATCTCAAAGATATATAAGCAACTTATGCAGCTCAACTCCAGAAAAATAAACGAACCAATCAAAAAATGGGCCAAAGAACTAAATAGGCATTTCTCCAAAGAAGACATATGGATGGCTAACAAACACATGAAAAGATGTTCAACATCACTCATTATCAGAGAAATGCAAATCAAGACCACAATGAGGTACCATTTCACACCAGTCAGAATGGCTGCGATCCAAAAGTCTACAAGCAATAAATGCTGGAGAGGATGTGGAGAAAAGGGAACCCTCTCACACTGCTGGTGGGAATGCAAACTAGTACAGCCACTATGGAAAACAGTGTGGAGATTCCTTAAAAAATTGCAAATAGAACTGCCTTATGACCCAGCAATCCCACTGCTGGGCATACACACCGAGGAAACCAGAATTGAAAGAGACACATGTACCCCAATGTTCATTGCAGCGCTGTTTATAATAGCCAGGACATGGAAGCAACCTAGATGTCCATCAGCAGATGATTGGATAAGAAAGCTGTGGTACATATACACAATGGAATACTACTCAGCCCTTAAAAAGAATAAATTTGACTCAGTTCTAATGAGATGGATGAAACTGGAACCGATTATACAGAGTGAAGTAAGCCAGAAAGAAAAACACCAATACAGTATACTGACACATATATATGGAATTTAGAAGACAGTAATGATGACCCTATATGTGAGACAACAAAGAGACACAGAGGTATAGAGTGGACTTTTGGACTCTGAGGGAGAGGGAAAGGGTGGGATGGTTTGGGAGAATGGCAATGAAACATGTATATTTTCTTGTAAGAAACGAAGCGCCAATCTATGTTCAATGTAGGATGCAGGATGCATGGGGCTGATACACAGGATGATTCAAGTAGAGGATGTGGGGTGGGAGGTGGGAGGGGTCTTCGGCATTGGGAGATTGTGTTCACCTATGGCTGATTCGTATCAATGTATGGCAAAACAAATACAGTATTGTAATTAAAAAAATAAATAAATTTAATAATAATTTTTAAAAAAAAAAAAAAGAACGAGCTATAGTCATAACATTAATATATTTTTGTTATGCACTGTTGGTTTAAATCTAGTTAATGTTTTATTAGATTGGTTTAAATGTAAATTTTACTTTTAACATTTTATAAATAAAATGCATGTCAACGTAAAAAAATAAATAAAAATAAAAATTATTGAGATAATTTATGTTCTTTCTTAATCTACATCTTCAAAACTCAATGTGTATTTTATACTTACAGCACTTCTTAATTTGGACTAGCCACATTTCAAGTGCTCAAAAACCACATGTTTAGTGGCTACCAAACTTTATAGATAATTTGGTGTCATTAGAACCAGGATCATAAACAAAGCTTTTCTGCCCTTGAAGTCGGTCCAAGTAGAGTGATTGGTGAGTATGAAAAGACAGCCTGCAACAAAATACAAAGAAGGGACTGAGTTAAATACCGAAGAAGAGAAACATGTGGAAAGGACTAAGAGAGGATGGCTTAACAAGTAGGATAAAAGGAGAGAAGATTCAAGACTTGAGAGATGGAGAAAAGAGGATTTCTAGGACCAGGACTAGAGTTTCTAAGTTAGAGAACGTTACTGGCTTATCAGTTGTATCTTCCAAGTATACCTGGATATCTTAGAAACGTAATAGCATGAGAAATAACAACCAACAAGTGTTTTAAACTGAGCCTCTAACAAATTCAGGTAGTTTGAGAAGAATTTTAACTATATAACTACTTCTAATGAATCTAAAATATCAGTCCTGTCCTACTCTCTGAGACCCCATGAACTGCAGCACACCAAGGCCTCCCCTGTCCATCACCAACTCGCAGAGTTCACTCAAATTCATGTCCATCGAGTCCGTGATGCCATGCAGCCATCTCATCCTCTGTCGTCCCCTTCTCCTCCTGCCTCCAATCCCTCCCAGCATCAGAGTCTTTTCCAATGAGTCAACTCTTCGCATGAGGTGGCCAAAGTATTGGAGTTTCAGTCTCAGCATCATTCCTTCCAAAGAACACTGAAGACTGATCTCCTTTAGAATACACTGGTTGGATCTCCTTGCAGTCCAAGGGACTCTCAAGAGTCTTCTCCAACACCACAGTTCAAAACCATCAATTCTTCAGCACTCAGCTTTCTTCACAGTCCAACTCTCACATCCATACATGACCACTGGAAAAACCATAGCCTTGACCAGACGGACCTTTGTTGGCAAAGTAATGTCTCTGCTTTTGAATATGCTATCTAGGTTGGTCATAACCCTCCTTCCAAGGAGTAAGCGTCTTAATTTCATGGCTGCAATCACCATTTGCAGTGATTTTGAAGCCCCTAATCATAAAGTCTGACCCTGTTTCCACTATTTCCCCATCCATTTCCCATGAAGAGATGGGACCAGATGCCATGATCTTCATTTTCTGAATGTTCAGCTTTAAGCCAACATTTTCACTCTCCTCTTTCACTTTCATCAAGAGGCTTTATAGTTCCTCTTCACTTTCTGCCATAAGGGGTGGTGTCATCTGCATATCTGAGGTTATTGATATTTCTCCCAGCAATCTTGACTCCAGCTTGTGCTTCCTCCAGCCTAGCATTTCTCATGATGTACTCTGTGTATAAGTTAAATAAGCTGGATGACAATATACAGCCTTGACGTATTCCTTTTCCTATTTGGAACCAGTCTGTTGTTCCATGTCCAGTTCTAACTGTTGCTTCCTGACCTGCATACAGGTTTCTCAAGAGGCAGGTCAGGTGGTCTGGTATTCCCATCTCTTTCAAAATTTTCCACAGTTTATTGTGGTCCACACGGTCAAAGGCTTTGGCATAGTCAATAAAGCAGAAACAGATGTCTTTCTGGAACTCTCTTGCTTTTTCGATGATCCAGCTGATGTTGGCAGTTTGATCTCTGGTTCCTCTGCCTTTTTATCTACAGGCAATTTCTCATCTAAGCATAAAACTACTTCATTCTATAACAGAATCAAATCACTTTTACCCTCTATTTTTTCCTCACAGTCCACATCTACTATATCATCAATCTTATAATTTACAATTTTAAAAATGTCTTCTCACAAGTCATGCCCTGCTATCCTGGTATAAGCCACCAGCTACTGCTTGGGATGATACAGGACTGTTGAACTGGCCTCCTTGATTTCACCCAAACTTCAGTATTTCACTCTGAGTCAGAGTGAGCGTTTTACAAAAAAAGTCACTTCCTATCACTCCTCTGCTGAAAACTGTTGGACAGCTTTCTAGCTCTCTTCGAGTAAAGGGGAGCACACATAAAAATTTCCTGTCATGATCAGACCGACTGCCTCCTAAACCAACTCCGTCTTCCTTCTGCCAATCATCCTAACAATCCTTGAACCTTGCAAGCTGGTTCCTGCTTCTGAGCTCTCTCCTCCCCTTTATCTGAGTCTGACAAAATATCCCTTTACCAAACAGACGTTTTCTGGCCTAATAAAAGAGTAGCTCCTTTTCTTTTGTTCTATAAATTTTTGTCCCCGTTTAATTTTCCTTTACTATACTTCTATTTCACTTCTATTCTGTTGCATTCTGTTGTGTTGTATTCTATTTATTCTATTCTACACTATTCTGTAGTTTCTCCTTCTACTAGAATGTGAGTCTCACACGGGCACGGGCTTTCTGTGGTTCACTGCTGAATCCTCAGAGCCAAGAAAGTGCTGGCACTTAGTTAGTGTCCAATATTTCTAACTAACTGAATGAATGAATGAACATTTGTCTGGATATTAAAAAAAAAAATCACCCCAGGTCTTCTAAATCTTGCTGGCATTAAAAGTAACATTTCCAATTTTGAAGTCTTTTAGAAAGGGCTTTTTCTCCCCAAGAGAAGATTCAATTTCATGCTTTGAAAGATTAAATGAAAGGGAATTTGAGTTATGAAGACAGAATTTTGGAATATTACACTTTTAAGAGATTCTGACTGATACAACTTTATTGTGAAAATTGAGAATAAAAATATTTCTCAAAAGGTCATATAGCATAGAAGTGAAAAGATTAACACTCTGGAGACTTTAGTAAGATTTTCTAGTCTGGAGAGATCCACTACTTCCTAGCTGTATAATTCTGAGTATCCCTCTAGGCCTCAGTTTTCTCATCTGTAAAATAAAACAAACAATTGTACCTATTTATAAAACTTATGAGGATTAAATAATTCAAATTATGTAACAGGTTTAAAACAGTTCTTCCAACATAGTGTCTCATAATAATTTACTATTATTTATTTGATAATAGAGCTTCCTTCGTGGCTTAGACAGTAAAGTCTGCCTGCAACGCAGGAGATCTAGGTTCGATCCCTAGGTCAGGAAGATCCCCTGGAGAAGGGAATGGCTATCCACTCCAGTATGATTGCCTGGAGAATTTCATGGACAGAGGAGCCTGGTTATAGTCCAGGGGTTGCAAAGAGTTGGACATGACTGAGCAACTAACACATTCACTTTCAAATTCATTTGTTAATAGTATTATTATTTAGCAAGAAGACAGGTGTTCTTATTGATAAATTTTCTTTGTTTGCTATTTTTTTCCATTGATTCTAAGGGGAAAAGCTCATAGGAGAAATCTAGGATAGGAGAATTGAGGCAATTTCTAGCTGTTTGCATAAACTCCCTATTTTTTTCACTATTCAATACTTCTCACTATTTCACTCCTATTTTTGCTGAATTCAGACGAATCTTTGGGTCTTCACAGTTTGCAGATGAATGTTTTATTTCTGCATTTCCACCTTATATACATAGACAAAGTTAAAGAGAAAATAAGGTGAATTGGCAAGGGATGGTTAAATAGAATGAGATTCCGATAGATAATTTCTTATGCCCAGAGAAAGGCTATTTAGAGGAAGAGAAAGCGCCGTCCCTGAGTCTGAGTCAGGACAGTCCAAATGCACAAACCACAGGTTTTAAGAAGCTAAGAAAAAGCCAGGCTCTGCAATATTTGTTCTCCTCAGGTGAAACTGATTCAAACTATTTATCCATACTTTTTTCCTAGAACATAATTCTAATGATCATTTTTTTTTAGTCTTCCAAAATACTTGGAAATTTTATATATTACATTTGGTAAATTCATTGGAATGATGCTATTAACAGTCATAATTGATGCTGAGGCATAGATTAACTGTTTGCATTATCTGTGTTTATGTGTATTGATCATCCTATGTGACTAAAAGCTTTCTAAAATTAGCTCTTCCACATCCTTAGTAAGTTCCCAAAGATCCAAGAACACTGTTCATGAAACAAGATTATTGGCAGAGATGTAACAATCAAACAGAATTATTAAGGATGTTATGTTTCCTCTCTCAAATTTTATTGCTTTCGAAAAATATAATCGGTTATTTTTAACAAGGGATAGATTATTGTTCACATGTAAAACATTTGACATGATCTCTTGAACACAGTGAACACAACTAAAGTTGATTTCTCATCTCCTGCCCTGATCTGAGGGATCTTTATTAGCTGTTCCCTGCCTGAATGTCTCAGCCTAAAACCCTGGAACAATTAAGACTTGATACTGAATTAAATTTAGCAAAATATTCACTTTAATAGAAAATACAAACAAATTATGTGAAATATTTTCCTCAACTCTGATCCAGGGTTTATAATCTTGTCAGATAGCAAGTTATACAACAGGAAATGGCATCTTATCTGTGGGGCCCTAAATGGGAAACCTCAGAGGAAAAAAAAAAGGGAGGGGCCAGTTTGACAGTTGGAAGGGGTTGGAAACTAAGATGTTGCCTGGCAGAAGTGATAGGGGCGGGGTCTATGTTTGTCAAAGCTTTTGATTGGCTCTCTTGATTTCCATGCAAATGAGGACTTGACCTTTAACATGATTGGTGCGACTGAAGGCACATAATGACTTGACCTTTAATGTGATTGGTGCAGCTGTGGAAAGTCCCTCCTAAACCACCCCCTGCTTGCCTATATAAGCTGGGTGTTTGCAGCAATAAAGTGGAACCGCTTCGACGGAACCCCTGTCGCGTCTGATTGTCTCTGGCTCGCTCGAGGGGCTGGGTTGGCGGACAGCAGGCTCACCTCTCCTCAGGAACCCCTCGGCTTTGCTGAGGGAAGTTCCACTGCCTCCACTCTTTCTGCGGAGCGGCCCCAGCACTTATGAACTGTGGAAACGCCTGAATGTCTCAGCCTAAAACCCTGGAACAATCAAGACTTGATACTGAATTAAATTTAGCAAAATATTCACTTTAATAGCAAATACAAACAAATTATATGAAATATTTTCCCTCAGCTCTTTCCCAGGGTTTACAGTCTTGTAAGATAGCAAGTCCTATCAACAGGAAATGGCATCTTATGAAATGCAGAAACAACCCTGATAGAGAGATAGGGAAGGGAGTCTTCACTTTGTCACATTCTTAGTCTAGGAGACAGTTGGGACTTTGCTTGAACAAGGTATGCAGTTTGAGGAACCAGAGAGGGAAAAACACAAGTGAAGAATCTGGCTTTGGAAACTTTGTTTTTTAAAGTTTTGACTAGAACATATTTGCACATGAACTTTTAGTCTGAAAAGGGATCCCACCCATGTTTGTAACCTTTGCTTCTCCCTAACCTGTATGTTTCTGCTTTATTGACTATGCCAAAGCCTTTGACTGTGTGGATCACAATAAACTGGGGAAAACTCTGAAAGAGATGAGAATACCAGACCACCTGACCTGCCTCTTGAGAAACCTGTATGCAGGTCAGGAAGCAACAGTTAGAACTGGACATGGAACAACAGACCGGTTCCAAATAGGAAAAGGAGTACGTCAAGGCTGTATACTGTCACCCTGCTTATTTAACTTATATGCAGAGTACATCATGAGAAACCCTGGGTGGAAGAAGCAAAGCTGGAATCAAGATTGCTGGGAGAAATATCAATAACCTCAGATATGCAGATGACACTACCCTTATGGTAGAAAGCGAAGAGAAACTAAAAAGCCTCCTGAAGAAAGTGAAAGAAGAGAGTGAAAATGTTGGCTTAAAGCTGAACATTCAGAAAACGAAGATCATGGCATCTGGTCCCATCACTTCATGGGAAATAGATGGGGAAACAGTGGCAACAGTGTCAGATTTTATTTTGGGGGTGCTCCAAAATCACTGCAGGTGGTGATTGGAGCCATGAAATTAAAAGACGCTTACTCCTTGGGAGAAAAGTTATGACCAACCTAGATAGCATATTCAAAAGCAGAGACTAAGGTCCGTCTAAGTCAAGGCTATGGTTTTTCCTGTGGTCATGTATGGATGTGAGAGTTGGACTGTGAAGAAAGCTGAGTGCCAAAGAATTGATGGTTTTGAACTGTAGTGTTGGAGAAGACTCTTGAGAGTCCCTTGGACTGCAAGGAGATCCAACAAGTCCATTCTAAAGGAGATCAGTCCTCAGTGTTCTTTGGAAGGAATGATGCTAAAGCAGAAACTCCAGTACTTTGGCCACCTCATGCGAACAGCTGACTCATTGAAAAAGACCCTGATGCTGGGAGGATTGGGGGCAGGAGGGAAAAGGGGATGACAGAGGATGAGATGGCTCGATGGCATCACGGACTCGATGGATGTGAGTTTGGGTGAACTCCGGGAGATGGTAATGAACAGGGAGGCCTGGAGTGCTGTGATTCATGGGGTTGCAAAGAGTCCGACATGACTGAGCGACTGAACTGAACTCTACTGAACCTGTATGTATTCAGTCGTGTTTGATTCTTTGTGGCACCATGAACTGTATAACCAGGTTCTTTTGTCCAAGAAATTTTCCAGGCAAGAATACTGGAACAGGTTGCCATTTCCTATTCCAGGGGATCTTCACCACCCTGGGATTGAACCTGCACCTCTGGCAACTCCTCCACTGGCAGGTGGTTTCTTTACCACTGACACACCTGGGAAGTCCACACTCTAAGGTGATTCAGAATCTTAATAACAAAGTTCAGAAGGTCAATC
Source organism: Nanger dama (assembly GCA_917880005.1). Classification (NCBI taxonomy): domain Eukaryota; kingdom Metazoa; phylum Chordata; class Mammalia; order Artiodactyla; family Bovidae; genus Nanger; species Nanger dama. The sequence goes on along the minus strand of CAKJTW010000008.1, from coordinate 18,382,127 downwards.
TGAGACAAAAATCTCATGAGACTGTAAAAATTATTCCCATTTTTTAAAAATAAAGAAAGATTTATTCTGCAAGGATAGAAATGTTAAGGAGGGGAAAAGTAAAATATATCCTCAACATTCATCATAACAGAATCTAGTGGAAATTCCCTGGCAGTCCAGTGGTCAGGACTCAGAGAAATGAAGTGAAAGTCACTCAGTCGTGTCTGACTCTTTGCAACCCCATGGACTACAGCCCACCAGCGTCCTCCATCAATGGAATTCTCCAGGCAAGAGAACTGGAATGAGCTGCCATTCCCTTCTCCAGGGGATCTTTCTGACCCAGGGATCAAACACAGGTCTCCTGCATTACAGGCAAATTCCTTTCCACCTGAGCCACTCGGGAATTAAGACTCAGACACTTGAATTACTGGGGGCCCAGGTTCCATCTCTGACTGGGGAATTAAGATCGTACAAGTTGAGCAGCACAGTCAAAAAAAAAAAAAATCTAATATCTTCTATTTTGTCATTTACATCCTAGGGAAACACATTACATACTACATTTTGATCTACCTATCTTTCCTTTTGTCTCGTTTGTTAAAAAAATTAATACGAGAAAAAAGTCCTTAAAGTCACCATTATCAATGTAAGTTATAATTTTAAATGAACTAAATAAAAAGCAGTTGTTTTATTATTTGCAAAATGTGATTTTTCTGAAAAATAAACTACTACCATCACCATCACCACAAAAATTATTTATAGGATATAATCTAGTGGGAAGCGATAGATTAGATGAGAAGAGGGAGTGGAAAAGGTAATTGGTTTAGATTCCTGGCTTTATTTTATTTTAATGTGCACCATCCAGAAAAAAAATCTTGCATCTTAATTTTAAAAGAAAGGTATTGATCTAGGATTGGGAAGGGGTTGGGGAAAAGGATGAGGGAGATAGAGGGATTGGGAGAAATTTATAGCTGGAGCTGATACTGAGTGAAAATTTAGAGTACATACCTAGCATGTTTTGTGCTTCCTTTCTTCCAGAAAGGAAATGACACTTTAGATTCCCTGGGATGCTGGAGCCACATGCAAAAAGGACGGGCAAATTTGTCATTCAGAATTTATGAAGGATATTTTTTCTTCTCACTGACTAAAAAGAACAAATCAAACACTAGGTTTCCAATTCTGAAAATTAGTAGACTCTGGAGAGCCAATTAAACATTATTCCCCTATCTCGACTCTGTTTTAACATCCTTCTTTATTGCACACTGTTTCTTTCGCTCACGAGGCAGGTAGATGGTGTTATCAGGCTAATTTGGGGACAGTTATCATTATAATGTAATTTTTTGCAATTATGTGGTAGACCAGGTGGCAAGACAGCATGGCTTTGCATTGCCAAGGTGCAAAACAAATTCAGTGTTCAATCAACCTGAGAGAGAAAGGACAATTCTCATTTGCATAAACATGTAGCCACGGAAACGAGATGCACAGAGGTATAAGGGGAAAGAGACCTATTTTACATGATGTGCATAGAATATTTGACAGTTTAGATTGGAGGCGTCATTGATGTGGGTTGGAATGGTACGGTTGGTTGCCATGGATATGGTTTTCCCTACTGGCGGTGCAGAGATTGGCAGGGATGGATGCTGGAAAAAAAAAAAAAACCCAAACCACTGCAACACTCTGGCAGCCTCATTCTTTTCTTTTGTTGAAAAGCTATGTATCCTTTCTGCACTAATGACAGCTCATCAAGTATGCAGTGTAATCTAGAAACACTGATATTTCTGTAATAAATCATTCATGTATAATATATATGTATTTATACATTCTATGCACATATATATTTGGCGATTTACATGTATATATTTGGAATAACATGCATGCCGATTAATAAAAGATTAGATTCCGGAGGAAAATATTTACCTTTTTGTTACTCTTTTTCTATTTAGCATTAATTTGGGAAATCTTTAAATAAAAGGATTTACTAAACAAAGTCGACAAAGTATAAATACACTGAAATATCATCTAACTTAGGAAAAGAGAACTGCAGTTTGTTTCCGTGGATAAGGCAAACAATGAGAGCAAGGAGGAGCAGCTCATTCCGATGGCCTAGTCTCTGATTATTTGACCCCTGAAGTCATTACCACTCTGCTGTAATATGACTGTACAACTGGTATTTGTCCATGAGAAACAAGGCAGTTTCTATTTTCTTTACAATTTTGGCACAACATTTAGCACTGTATAAACCCAAATAGGCCATTTATGCGGGTTTTTAAAAATTTTTTAAAGCAGCGAAAGGTCCTTTTTATTTGAAAAGTTCACCCATTCATTATCTTGTTTCCCCACAGTCCAGATTTTATTAAAAGGATTGCGAGATGCCTTTGTCTTTAAGATTCATTCATTAGCATATGGTGTGAATGGGGTCGAGATGGGCAAAATCCTCCAGCACCCAACTCTGCAGGGTGAGAACTAAGGATCTTTGTCCACTAAGAGCTTTGCCCTTGGCCACACTCTGGAGAGTCCAATGCTGACAGATGCGTTCTTATGACCTTGTGTGTTTCCTCTCTGCGCAGACCAGACTATGAAGGCCTACTAAGTGGCAAAGCATTTTCTAAATTATATGTCCACCCAGATACTGGAAACTGAGGCAAGAGTTGGAAATAGGATTTCATTGGCCCTTAATAACTTTTCTGGCCATATAACCAAAATTTGGTGGCTAATCACCAGTCAACTAATCTGTATGTAGATTACAACTTAAGACAATGTGTAACTGAAAGAACAATTAAAATGTTCTTCCCTTGCCTTATAAGAAAGGTTCTTTAAACAGGCAAAATAAAGGAAGTCTGTATTTATGTTACATAATTTCCCCTTTACTTAAGGGAATTATTTTAGGTGAAAATCTATTTTTATTGATAAAGCATCTGAAAGGTACTGGTTATTTTTTGTTATTTCATTTTTTTACATGAAGCATCTGAGCGAGTAAGGACCCTTACTCCACAACCCCATCATTGTTCTTAGCTTTCTCTGGAAACCTCTCAACAACTGCCAGACTTCTTTCTGTGATAAACTAGTCAGCAACCTCTTCCTCAAGTGAAAATCAGCTGTAATAATACCGTAGTTTTTCATTACTCTGTTCTTAGTTTACTTTTATTTGTGCTTCTTAGAGTGATGAGCTCTTATTTATTCCCTCAACTCATTTGTTTCCAGTTGTGTACGTGGACATTAAAAAATATTTGGTGTAAAACAATGAAAGTAATTGCTTTAATCTCTGTATTTCATTTTCCCCTAAGTATCTAGAAATTAAGTAGGATCTCTAAATTCTATCTGGATGATAAGTTTACCAGATTTGGAAGGTTCAGAATGAGTAAAAAGTGAATGAGGACAAATTTTAATACAGTAAGTTAACATAATGCACAAAATCAACTTGGCTACATGAGCATTTAAATTGCCTATAAACATTCATGTCCAGACCCTCCTCTTACCTTCACTTACTAGTCCTATGTATTTTCCTTCCCTTATTTGCTATGACATTGCTGTTGATCTCTAATTTTCTTTCCCGCTCCCTACTTCCTGTTTGTGTACTACTCCTCTATCTGTAATTGATATAAAAGATACCATATTTTTTTAAAGTTAAGTAATGATGGGGCATGTTCAGCAATGCCCAAATCTCCTGGAGAAACTTGCAAGATTTTAGCCTGTTCCTTTATCTCATATAAATATTTAGGTGCTATAGCACTGAGCCCCTTACACATAATTGTAGATAGAGGTGAATATGGAGAGCTTGTATCATGCACAGAAATAAAAGTTCTAAAACCCTGCTTCTATTTCAAGGGCACAAAATTGCTTGCTCATCATTAAAAATCAATTCTTAGTCCTACCAGAATAACGAAATATGTATGTGCTTATTTTATGAGCGAAGACCTGATTATTTCATGCTGGGAGTATGATTCTTCAGTGGTCAGAAGGGGAGTTCCAGAGAGGTCTACTTTTCCCGGGCAAGTGGGCACTTGCCTCAGTCTCACTCATAAACCAGGACACAGTCACATGCACTAAGCCTTAAATGTATTCATTTCAAATCAGGCAGGAGGCCTGACTCACATACTAAAATTTCAGGATTAGCATTATCAAATCTTTATCATCATATAAGTAGAATGATTTATTTTCAGACTCTGGTAACTGGTTCAAAAGTATATATATTCAAGGACTTTGTTAAATTTCTTATTTTCTCCTTTATGTTGGTAAGACATACAACTTTACTTGTTTTAGTCCCTTCCATAAAAGAAAAGTGTAAATTTTACATTTTACATCATGGGCACATCTTTTTGCCCAAAAATAGACTTCCTTCTTTCTCAGATGCATTCAAAATATAGGCACGGCATTTCTTTCTAGAAAGGAGAATACAGAAGCAAACTGATTATCTGTTGTGATCAGGCTTATTGAAACAGAGACAAAAAACCAGAATGTATTTCCTCAGTCTGTCATTAGGTAATTAAAAGGGGAAAGTTTCTTTTTCTTGTATGACTCTCTTCATTTGTAAATGACACCCTCTGATAGAGGAAGACAGTAGAATGGCAAAGACTAGAGACCTCTTCCAGAATATTTGAGATACCAATGGAACATTTCATGCAAAAATGGGCATAATAAAGGACAGAAACAGTATGAACCTTACAGAAGCAGAAGATATTAAGAGGTGGCAGGAATACACAGAAGAACTATACAAAAAGATTTTAATGACCCAGACAACCATGATGGTGTGATCACTCACCTAGAGCCAGATACCTTGGAATGCGAAGTCAATTGGGCCTTAGAAAGCATCACTACGAACAAGGTAGTGGAGGTGATGGAATTCCAGTTGAGCCATTTCAAATCTTAAAAGATGATGCTGTTAAAGTGCTGCACTCAATATGCCAGTAAATTTGGAAACCTCAGCAGTGGCCACAGGACTGGAAAAGGTCAGTTTTCATTTCAACCCCAAAGAAAGGCAGTGCCAAAGAATGCTCAAACTACTGCACAACTGCACTCATTTCACATGCTAGCAAAGTAATACTCAAAATTCTCCAAACTAGGTTTCAACAGTACATGAACCAAGAACTTTCAGATTCAAGCTGGATTTAGAAAAGGAAGAGGAACTAGAGATCAAATTGTCAACATTCGCTGGATTATAGAAAAAGCAAGAGAATTCCAGAAAAACATATATTTCTGCCTTATTGACTACACCAAAGCTTCTGACTGAGAGGATCACAACAAACTATGGAAAATCTTAAAGAGATGGGAATACCAGACCACCTTACCTGCCTCTTGAGAAATCTGTATGCAAGTAATGAAGCAACAGTTAGAACCAGACATGGAACAACGGACTAGTTCCAAATAGGGAAAAGAGTATATCAAGGGTGTATATTCTTACCATGCTTATATAACGTCTATACGGAGTACATCATGTGAAATGCCAGGCTGGATTAAGGACAATGTAGAATCAAGATTGCCGGGAAAAACATCAACAACCTCAGATAAGCAGATGACACTACCCTTATGGCAGAAAGTGAAGAGGAACTAAAGTGCCTCTAGATGAAAGTGAAAGAAAAGGCTGGAAAAAAAATGGCTTAAAACTCAACATGGAAGAAATGAAGATCAAGGCATCCAGTCCCATCACTTCATGGCAAATAAATGGGGAAACAATGCAAACAGTGGCAGACTTTATTTTCTTGAGCTCCAAAATCACTGCAGATGGTACTGTAGACATGAAATTAAAAGATACTTACTCCTTGCAAGAAAAGCTATTACCAACTTGGATAGCACATTAAAAAGCAGAGACATTACTTTGTCAACAAAGGTCTATCTACTCAAATTTATGGTTTTTCCAGTAGTCATGTATGGATGTGAGAGTTGGACTATAAAGAAAGCTGAGCACTGAAGAACTGATGCTTTTGAACTGTGGTGTTGGAAAAGATTTGAGAGTCCTTTGGACTGCAAGGAGATCAAACCAGCCTATCCTAAAGGGAATCAGTCCTGAATATTCATCAGAAGGATTGATGCTGAAGTTGAAACTCCAATACTTTGGCCACCTGATGTGAAGAGCTGACTCATTGGAAAAGATCCTGATGCTGGGAAAGACTGAAGGCAGGAGAAGGAGACAACAGAGAATAAGATGGCTGGATGGCATCACTGACTCATCGGACATGAGTTTGAGTAAGCTCTGGGAGTTGGTGATGGACAGACAGAGAAGCCTGGCATACTGTATTCATTGAGTTGTAAAGAGTCAAACACAACTGAGCAACTGAACTGAACTGATCTTTATAAGCACACTTGGCATATAATAACACAAGCAAATCAGTATTTCCAAATTCTTTGTGATGAGGAGCAGTGATTGACTTTCCTTTTGTGTTATGACTGCAGCTTCAGGTGGGATGTATACCCAGCTGACCATGATGGAGCTAGTTTTTGCTGCAGGTAGTGACAAGATGGGTCAGTGGCCAGGAGATTCGAGGCAAATCCTGACTTGGACTGCATGTTAGTCAGTATAAGGCTGTGAGAGAGAGTGGGACACCCTAGGTCAATCTCTTGAGAACACCTAATTGTAGATGTCTTAGAAGTTCTTGTAGAATGCACTGTCTATGCTGACATGCCCTCTATACCTCATCTTCCTCACCTCTAAATAAAATTAAAATCCTTTTGCCTTCTATGGAAATCCATCCCCTTTCTTGGGATAGCCTGAGCACTGACATGATAAAACGCAGGAAGTACATTTATCGTATGAAAGGAACTACAATTCCTAATGTAGCATAAGTCTCATTATGATGGCATTCCTTTCATTCTGCTAAAATATATATTATTAAAATATTGTTTTCACCTGCAAACTTGTCTGTCACTTACTCTTAATAGGACCCTATAACCCTGCCATCAGTTTTGTTTTCCTTTCAGGCTGCTTCTAAAGAGTTAATAGGAACAACAACAAAGAAACCTTTAGATCTCAGAATTACTGGATTGTGTTTCCTTACCTGGCAAAGATAAAACACTTTCACTCAAAGCTTACCTCAAATTTTTACTTTTCTGGTCTTCAAAACGCCACATGTCATTTTCTCACTGTACCACTGTTCCATGTCACCCATGACGACACCAAGCTATGCCAATGTGAACTTATCCTTATCCAGTCGGCTCAACAGGATGATGCCCTTCACCATTCAAATTAAATCTGAACCCTGTGTCACTGCTCCTAAGCTGCTATTCATCAATTTTTCATGTTGTCATGTAGCCATGCTGTGGCTTTTTCTAATGTCCTTATCTCTATCATTAATTTTACCTTCCGATGTAGTAGTACTGAATGATATGATTTACAACTTAATAGAATGAGTTTTTAAAACATTAGATAAACTAGTAAATCAATTTTTGTAAGAGTCAGCAGTCTAGAGTTCTGAAGGTAGACTTAATTTACCTCCTTTGCCTGATTTCATCTCAGGTGAGCTGAATGGCTTAAAACAAAACAGTAAACAGTTCAGTCATGCATAATACATAGCAGCTGAATTCAATTTCAGGGGCTCTCTTAATGGTGTCCAGATGAGGACAGGGTGGGAATGGAGGTGTTGATAGGTGTTTTGAACATCTCCTTGACTTTGAAATCTCACTTTCTTACTTTTTTAACGTTTATGCTTGAGAATAAAATTTCTCTCTTTGAGCACAGATCCACGGGCCGTGGGGGAGGAGGGCGTGGAGGTGTTTTTCACTGCTTGGAATGTCAACATTTTAAAAATGTACTCACTTGAAGAAGAGACTAACATAATAAAGAAATATTCATAAATAACTGGGTCCAGTTTCCTGCCTTTAGACAGGTAATTAGCAAACTCCTTAATACAGATATTTAAAACAATCAAAGATATTTTATCTTCCAGGAAGGAAAAAAACATTTTGCTCTCCATACTCACTGAGATGAAAATTTAAGGGACAAAGACAGTTCCAAATATTACCCAAATGTGTGTCTGCTATGGTAATCGGAATTCTAACACTGGATGCAGGTAAACTCCAGGGTACTTAATAGAATTTAGGCTCTTATAAGACATCATACTTTGGAATAGGTATGGACATGGTTGACTGTTATTAATCAATTCATGAAACTCAAATACAAGCTCTCCATATCATCCCAAAGAACTGCTATGAATATTTGTAGAATCTATTGCCAAGCAATCAAAAGAAACTATCAAGAGGATTTTTCAGTGGCCTGAAATGGTGGGTGTAGAAATATCTTATTTCTGCCGTTCTTTCCCACCACCTCATCCTGTAAAGGTAGGAGCCCTAAGTTAAATTCTTAAGCTTTAAGAAGTGCTTTTCCTTTCCTCATTTTGAAATGTCTATGTAAAGAGACTAAATTCAAGTAACAATTCACAGTGTGGATGAAAATGAAGAAAAGCAACAGATGAACTTGACAGTAAACAAGGGTAGGTTACCATTATTCTTTTAGTGAGAAATAACAGCAGCTGTACTTGTAAGAATGAAGTGCCAGCAAGACCAAACACAGGAGCTTTGTAAACATCCCTGAAGGACATTGACCCCAATTCCCTGTGCTTTGGTCCCTATGAATAAAGGTTTGGATAACTTCTTGACTTACAATTGCAGTGTTATTCTGCAGTGTCAAACTCAAAACAGTTGGTGGACTTCATTAAGGAACATACTGGTGATGGGGGGTGGGAAACAGATTTAAATTAAAGGTGCATCTGCACTGAAATGTTCCTGGCATGTCTCTGTTTTCAAATGAAGAAAGAATACCTGGCATATAAAACACAGGGGAGTCTGTGTTAAAAATTTAAGTCTGGGAAAAGATCCAGGTCCCAGTAGCACTTTAATCCCAGTATACAAGAAGTATTTCCATTTAGCAACTCAGAAAGACAAAGGCTTATTGGATGTGGCATCAAAGTTTACAAAATCATGAGAAAGGTCTATTTAAGGTAAACAGATTATCTCATCAAATCTTTAAATACTAGACCAACTGAAAACCCACAGAAAAACTTAATTTTACCATAGGTCAGTGTACCAGGAAGTATTTTATTACCTACCATATCCAACACAGTGCTAAATTCTTTTGATGGATATGAAAGTATAATTCATGCTTCATACTGCCCAAATGGTTACAATCTAGATAGGAGGCAAAACAATAAGGAAATAATATACAGGAGTTGATAAGTATGTGCTAAATTTTGTAGTATATACTGCAAATGTGCTGGTTTATTGTTTTTACTGGGGATGGTGTAAGATGGTCAGTCTTCAATAGAATGAAAATCCAAACAGCATTAGAAATTAGATTAGAAGAGAGTGCCCAGAGTATGTAATTAAAGACACTAATCATAGAGAATACCCTTAAACACGCAGCTTTGGAGGTCAAAAACACTGTCTATGATATCCCTGCTATTGGGTATTAGCAATATATCTCAGCATACTGAAGGCTCCAAGAAGTCAGCCAGAAAAGTAATCCTTATAATTTTGTTTAATCCAGTATTTTCCAAATTTAACTTACCACAGGACCCTTAATGTCTCTTAGCATTTGTACTTCTCCAACAGCTTTAGAAAATGCTGGATTTGGCAAATTCATAAATTACAGAACTATAATGTAGTAGTAACTGAAAATAAGGAAGACAGAAATATGTCTGCTTTTGTAAAGACAAATTTCAGCATGGAAATCAGGATCTCAGCTGATAAAATTTGGCTGATGGACTATGGTCCATCTTACACGACTCTTTGTGACATTCATCACACTCTTAGGAATCCAGTCTTAAATATTCAGCCTAATATTGTTTTGTGTGTTTTACAAATTCACAAGGTATACATGGAGGAAAAATTATTATAAAAAACAGAGTCACTGATTTAACTAAAGAAACCTCAGCAGCACATTCTTAACTTACCCATGCATGAGTTAACACAAGTATGCCTGCTGATGGGTTTGTCCTTGACAATATGACTTTGGTTTTGATGGTAAGAAGCTTTGATTGAAAATTCAGTTCAGTTCAGTCGCTCAGTCGTGTCCAACTCTCTGCGACCTCATGAATCGCAGGCCTCCCTGTCCATCACCAACTCCCAGAGTTTACCCAAACTCATGTCCATCGAGTCAGTGATGCCATCCAGCCATCTCATCCTCTGTCGTCTCATTCTCCTCCTGCCCCAATCCCTCCCAGCATCAGGGTCTTTTCCAATGAGTCAACTATTCACATGAGGTGGCCAAAGTACTGGCATTTCAGCTTCAGCATCAGTCCTTCCAATGGACACCCAGGTAAAATGCAGCATTGACTTGACAGAGCTTTAGTCTAGACCCCTCTATGAGCTTTTCAGGCTAAATTACATTATTTAAAGATTTATTCTTGGGAAAGAAATACAGCAAACACCTTCAGTTTCTTTATTTTGCTTTCTCCATCTCCAATATAAAGTATTTCATAAGAGTTAGTAACAGTGCCATCAATACTTTAACTGAAATAATTGGCCCACATCATTTTATATCACACTCAACCAACCACTGGGACCCAAAGTATCAGTGCTCTGTATAGTTACTGTAAAGGCTTACCTGGTGACTCAGTGGTAAAGAATCAGCCTGCCAATCCAGGAGTCATGGGTTTGGTCCCTGGATCAGGAAGATCCCCTGGAGGAGGAAATGGCAACCCACTCCAGTATTCTTGTCTGGGAAATACCATGGATAGAGGAGCCTGGCGGGCTATAGTCCATGGGGTCCATGGGGTCGCATACAGTCAAAGACACAATTTAGTGACTAAACAACATCAACAACGTAGTTACTGTAATTCTGAAACCTCTTATGTCATTAGCCTACTTGTGCCTACACTGATACAAAGTCAGTGTACTCTACACTATTCATGTAGAACAGCGCTTATAAGGATTTTTATTATTACTATTCCACTGCAGACCCTTGACTCAGAGCAGTGCTTCCCAAATTTTCAAGTGTAAAAGTATGACCTTGTTAATATGCATATTCTGCTTCAGGTGGTTTAGGAGTTGCCCCAAATTCTGCATTTCTAATAACCTCCCAGGAGACACTGGCCCCTGAACCACTCACTGACAAAGTGTAGGAGAAAGCCTTGCTCCTCCCTTGTCCTGGGAGTTTGTACTTAGTCACTTCACTCAAATCCAACTCTTTGCAACCCTGCGGGCTATAGTCCACCAGGCTCCTCTGTCCATGGGGATTCTCCAGGCAAGAATACTGGAGTGGGTTGCCATGCCCTCCTCCAGGGGATCTCCCTGACCCAGGGATGAAACCTGTGTCTCTGAAGTCTGCTGCAATGGCAGGTCTCCACCCAGGGAGACCACTGGTCCTGGAAGCTTACTGGGTTTCCATTCCCCATGCAGCTGGTATAGGGATACCGGATGCCAGAGCATGCATTTGTGTCAAAGAATGCCCTTCATTGTTTTGCCCCTAATCTCTAAAAATTTAAGTCTTTGTTACATTCAAAGAAGTGTTTAATGGGTAGTTTAGTTCTTCACATAAATTGTTGATTGCTTATTTGACTTCAGATTTTTAAAAAAGAGCAAAAGTTTTTTCCGATCAGTCAGTCTCCTTTCAAAAGTGAGCCTGGACAGATACGCTGCCCTTGCCTGGCAGCACTGCCTGAAGCCAACAGAGCCTTGCACAAACATGGCTGAGAGACGATTTGTGGTTGGTTAGGCTTTAAATCACTCAGTGTGTGCAAGACACTCCTGGGATTGGTCAGAGTATGGCAGGGCAGTCTTCAGGGAATGACCACTTCATTTTACTCCTAATGAGGCGGCAATGCCAAGCTGCTGTGGATTTTACCCAAGGTGTTGTGTAGGCACTTTTAATGAAGTCTCAGACATATTTTGCATGCTTTCACCCAGCAAGCAGCCTAACCATGCTTCAAAGTTGCCTTCTTTTGATTGATCTTACTATCTTGTTTGGGGGAGAGGGGATGGGGGAGGTGTCTGTAGCTGGTCAGAGGTTGATCCCACAAGAAAGCAATAAACTTCAGAATTGAATAAAAATCTAATTTGTGCATGCTAACTCTTTTTGGAGGTGTTAATATATTTTTTTATTCTGTGTGTACACTTCCCTGGCTATCACTTCCCCTTCGTCAGACCACTCATTAACTATAGCCCACAGCAGTTAATTTCCTGCCTTTCCCTCCCACTACTTCAACTTTATTTGTTTAGCTGACAGGCTTTTGAAGCAAGTTGGCTAAAGCCAGCAAGAATTCCTGGCTTTTTCCTCCTTCATTCTTGTTATTATTAGGAATATGGACAAGGTACTCATATGTGTATGCCGTCTGAAAACTGGGCTGCAGATTCTCTCTAGGGAAAGAACCAAATTGCTTCATAATCGTCACAGAACCGATTCTGTGACTGTTCATAGACAAAGTTCTTGTTAGTGCCAAGGGGAGTTTTGCCCTCATTTAAGGTTACAAGATCAAGTGGTAAATGTATTTATAGCCACCTTGCTCTCCCTAAGAAAATAAGTTAAACTAGATGTGGAAAAAAATTACTAAATATACTTTAGATGCTTTGCTTTTCACTAAGATACATCTTAAATCAATGAAAAGTGTTACAAAGAAAAAAAGAAAAATGAAAAGTTGCTGACCAGTATTTCAACTAACAATTATATTCTCTCTTACTTCTCATAATAATTTTTTTCTTGGAGGACACAATGGCATATAAAAATCAGTGGCTCTTCTTTCTTAAACAAATATGGAGTGTACAGTCTGGTCATCTGCCTTTCATGATATTCACAGAAAAGCTAAAAAAGTTACCAGGTTCTTTGAAGGTCAATTACATTCAACCAATACTGTCTTTTCAAAAAAATATGCTGACCTTGACCTTGTCAGCACCCAGCTCACTCTGTCGGTATACCTATGCATCTCCCCAGCCCCTCTTCTTGGTCTTTCCCACTCATACTTCACCTTCAAGAAAAACAAAACAAAACTGTGGAACAGAGGAGGAATCAGAGAACTCCAAGCCAGAATTTTTGCTCTATTCTCATTTTACAACTACCCCCCTGGTGGAAAATGCTTGACCTTTCTAGTCTTAATTGCCTCATTTATAAATGAGTGAGGTGGATTAGATATTCTCAGGTTTCTTCTGGATCAAATATCCCATTATGAGAACAGTTTATGAATATTACATCAATATTTAACTTTATCTACATAAGGGAGAAACTGAAAAATGAAAAGCCAAACAGTACACTATCCTTTCTATTTCCTATACAACTCTATATACCTGTTTGTAATTTTTTTAATTAAATAGATCTCCAACAAGAGGAGAAACTTTGAACTAGAGAAAGACTTTCATTAGACTGTGGGCTCTGTAAGGTGACTTTGGGCAAGTGACTAAATCTCAAAATAGATGTGTAACTGACTCATCAGTAAAATTGGGATACGAAAATATATCTTACTGGATTGGTAAGAGAATAAAGCAAGACTTTTCCTGCCAGACACATAACAAATGATAGCTGTTCTGACTACTGCTAAGTTTTTTTCAATCATGCCTGTTTGCAACCCCACGGACTGCAGCCCACCAGGCTCCTCTGTCCATGTGATTCTCCAGGCAAGAATACTGGAGTGGGTTGTGGGTTGCCGTGCCCTTCTCCAGGGGATCTTCCTGATCCGGGGATCGAACCCTCTGTCTCTTAAGTCTCCTGCATTGGCAGGTGGGTTCCTTACCACTAGTGACACCTGGAGAAGCCCTATGTAGGTGCAGGCGGTGGTTAAAAACACAGGTTCAGGCATTAGAATGTGGATTCTAGTTTTAGTTCTTCTGCAGCCAAATCATAGTTTTCTCATTTGTTAAAGGAAGTATTTTTAAAAGTTTCTTTGACTCTCTTTCTGGGCTTAATTTTTCAAAATTTTAATATGTGTGAAGACTGTGTTGGGGCTCCCCTGATAGCTCAGTTGGCAAAGAATCTCCCTTTAATGGGGGAGACCCTGGTTTGATTCCTAGGTCGGGAAGGTCCAGTGGAGAAGGAATAGACTACCCACTCCGGTATTCTGGCCTGAATAATCCCATGGACTATGAAGACTTCATTAAGGCTTTTGTCATTCAAAATACATTTATTATTTTTTTAGAAAGTTTTAAATAATCCTGATCATTTTTAATAGTTCACTAGAATAGTTCTTGTGTATCTTTGACTTTGCTAATAAATATTCAACTTTATTTCTCTGGTATCTGCATTAGTGGTTCTTAGAATTAATGTAGATTTTTCAAGGACAAACAATTGGGTCCACAATCAAAAACTAGATCTTTGAATTTTATAACAAAAGACATTTAAAATGTCAAGAATTTTGTTTGTAATATTTAAATCAACTTCTTAGTAATTTCACTAGTAAAAATCAGACGAAGAGAATATTAAAAAGCCTTCATAGTTGGCTCCGATTTCATCCACCTCATTATAACTGATTCAAATGTATTCTTTTTAATGGCTGAGTAATACTCCATTGTGTACATGTACCACAGCTTTCTTATCCATTCATCTGCTGATGGACATCTAGGTTGTTTCCATGTCCTGGCTATTATAAACAGTGCTGCGATGAACATTGGGGTACACGTGTCTCTTTCAATTCTGGTTTCCTCAGTGTGTATGCCCAGCAGTGGGATTGCTGGGTCATAAGGCAGTTCTATTTCCAGTTTTTTAAGGAATCTCCACACTGTTCTCCATAGTGGCTGTACTAGTTTGCATTCCCACCAGCAGTGTAAGAGGGTTCCCTTTTCTCCACATCCTCTGCAGCATTTATTGCTTGTAGACTTTTGGGTCACAGCCATTCTGACTGGCATGAAATGGTACCTCATTGTGGTTTTGATTTGCATTTCTCTGATAATGAGTGATGTTAAGTATCTTTTCATGTGTTTGTTAGCCATCTGTATGTCTTCTTTGAAGGAATGTCTATTTAGTTCTTTGGCCCATTTTTTGATTAGGTCATTTATACAGAGTGAAGTAAGCCAGAAAGAAAAACACCAACACAGTATATTAATGCATATATATGGAATTTAGAAAGATGGTAATGATGACCCTTTATGCAAGACAGCAAAAGAGACACAGATGAAAACAGTCTTTTGGACTCTGTGGAAGAGGGCGAGGGTGGGATGATTTGGGAGAATGGCATTGAAACATGTATAATATCATATATGAAATGAATCGCCAGTACAGGTTTGATGCATGATACTGGGTGCTCGGGGCTGGTGCACTGGGACAACCCAGAGGGATGGTACGGGGAGGGAGGTGGGAGGGGGGTTTGGGATGGGGAACATGTGTACACCCGTGGCAGATTCATGTTGATGTATGGCAAAACCAATACAATATTGTAAAGTAATTAGCCTTCAATTAAAATAAATTTAAATTTAAAAACAAACAAATAAAAAACCTCCATAGAGTAATAATTATTTAAACACACAAACATTTCCCTTGGGTTGGTAGTACAGTATGTTTCTTTCCTATTCCAAATGAGTCTATAATAAAATATGCTAAAATCATAACCGACATTTTTCCTGTGTAGAAAATGAGTTGCAATTTATATTTTCAAGTTCATACTATTTTACACTATGAGGTATCCATTGGGATCATACCTTCATTTGGAGTTGAAGAGTTTACATAAAATGAAAACCTGACTGACAATGTATTAGTCACTGATCAGTAAGTTCCCTGCTTTAAACAAAACAAAACTTTCTAACAAGTTATCTCTTACACTGTACATGTAGCCCCCTAAATAATGATTATCATTCATAAATATCCTTACTACTATAGCTGGATTTTATGGACACAAAGATGACTTGGGTTAAAAAAAAATATTTAGAAGGTTACAGCTAACTTTGTATTGAAACTATCAAACTATCAATGACAAAGATCCAAATCTATTTACTAGGACAAATTTGTCTCCCCAAAATGACTCCATGAAATTCACATCCACTTTAGAGGAAAAATGCTCCTAACATGTCAATAAATTTTTCAAAATGATAAGGCTAAGAAAGTTGCTGGTGTATCACCTGATCATAAATGTGAAATGAAATATATAGTGTGAGGAATCTATATACACGTTCTTAAAGACATCTTGAACCATCATTAAATCATATTACTGTTGATTTTCATTTAGATAAGGGTTGCAAACTGAAATGCCTAAGCAAGTATTATAAATGTAGGAAGGAGTCAGACACTAAACAATTGAGAGGGGTTGGGACTGCAATTTACCGGACAGCATATGCCTCACATAAAATCATTCAATCACATTAATAACAAAATTAAAACTGTGATAACCAAATTAAACATATCTGGGGTGGAATTCTTCAAAACCACTAAAAAGTCATTCATACAAAAGCCTTGGAGCTGCATTCCTACTTTAAACCATGGATATTGAGACATTGAGAATGAACTAGGATTAAGTGGAAAATTAATTAAATTCAGGTATTCAAAAGTTATGGAAAAGTATATTTTATTATCCAAAGAACAGAGCCAAGACATTTCCTCGGTTATCCAGAAAGGAAAAAGGAATCGGAACAATGATAGAAATGTTCTTCTGATCCTTTGATCTAATAATAAAATCCCATAATCATAGCTGAAAACCTGGCAGAGTTATCAATTTCAAGGCCTTTCAGCTTCTCTGTAATAAGAACATCAATGTTTTTTAAAAAAAGGGGAAGAATGTGGAAAAGAAAGAAACAAAGGAAGGAAGAGAAGAAAGACCAGACTATTTTCTCTGGCACATGAGTTTATAAGATTTGACTGAGACAAATACACCAGATCAAATTTAGTCAGCATTCAGTGCATTGAGACAATGGAAGCATGTGGTTAAAATTTTCTCCTGTCTGAATGGCCACATACAATTTATCAGTTTGTTTTAACTTCAAGCAAATCAAATTATTTTCCTACACATCTGGTTGATCACTTATTGTCCCTAAAATGACTGACAAAGAGTTGTCTCCACAGCTTCTCAACCTGACCCCTATGAGGATAGTTGATAGCTTTGGGCTTCTATTTATTATTTATTGGCATTTTATAAGCATGGTTCTCAAATGTGAGGTACCTTATCTGTTATTTCCATGTTTTGCTGGGTCTAGTGTGGCTAGTTTTAGGTGTGAAGTGAAGTGAAAGTCACTCAGTCATGTCTGACTCTTTGTAACCCCACGGACTGGGGCCTGCCAGGTTCCTCTGTCCATCGAATTCTGCAGACAAGGATACTGGAGTGGGTAGCCATTCCTTCTCCATGGGTTTCCCAACCCAGGGATCAAACCCAGGTCTACCACACTGCAGGCAGATTCTTCATCATCTAAGCCTCCAGGGAAGCACACATTTTAGGTGTGTGCAGCACTACAGAATGTTGGTCAAAACACACTGAAGTAGTTTAGCTTCAGAACCCGGCTCAGCCTCCTCCTGGTTGCATGGGCTTAGGGAACTGACCTAACCCCCCGACGTTTCACTATCTTCACCTGTAAAATGGCCTTGAGCATAGTTTTCCCTCGGGGCAATGGCAAGGCGAGGCTCACTAGCTAATATGTGAAGCACCTAAGGACAAGGTAAAGTCGCTCAGTCATGTCCGACTCTTTGCAACCCCATGGGCTGTAGCCTACCAGGCTCCTCTGTCCATGGGATTTTCCAGGCAATAGTACTGGAGTGGATTGCCATTTCCTTCTCCAGGGGACCTTCCTGACCCAGGGATCAAACCCAAGTCTCCCACATTGTAGACAGACGCTTTACCATCTGAGCCACCAGGGATGTCCGTAGAATCAAGGACAAGAGCTCTTAAAAACATGGAGCTGATTCATGTCAATGTATGGCAAAACAAATACAGTATTGTAATTTTTTAAAAAATAAATAAATAAATAAATTTTTTAAAAATAAATTAATTAATTAATTAAAAAAAAAAACATGGAGACCAAAAGGGCCTATATGTCTTGGTAGTTAGGTTCATTCTGTCTGCCCTTTGATGTAGAAGGATAAGAGGCTTAAGGAGTTTCCTGAGGGGACAAAGAACTAAGAGGAAAACTGGGTCTTGTTCTGATGGGCAAGGCCAAGCTCAGTAAATCTTTAAACCAATTTTAGCCTTGTCTGACTCAATTAAACTATGATCCATGCCATGTAGGGCCACCTAAAATGGACGAGTCATGGTGGAGAATTCTAACAAAACGTGGTCCACTAGAGAAGAGAATGGCAAACCACTTCAATATTCTTGCCTTGAGAACTGCATGAACAGTATGAAAAGGCAAAAAGATAGGACACCAAAAGATGAATTCCTCTGGTCGCTAGGTGCCCAATATGCTACTCAACCTGACCCCTGAGAAGGGTGGAGAAAGAACTCCAGAAAGAATGAAGAGATGGAGCCAAAGCAAAAATAATACCCAGTTGTGTATGTGATGAGTGCTAGAAGTCCAATGCTGTAAAGAGCAATACTGCATAGGAACCTGGAATGTTAGGTCCATGAATCAAGGCAAATTGGAAGTGGTCAAACAGAAGATGGCAAGAGTGAATATCAACATTTTAGGAATCAGTGAACTAAAATGGACTGGAATGAGTGAATTTAATTCAGATGACCATTATATCCACTACTGTGGGCAAGAATTCCATAGAATAAAGGGAGTAGCCATCACAGTCAACAAAAGAGTTTGAAATGCAGTACTCAGACATAATCTCAAAAATAAAAGAATGATCTCTGTTTGTTTCAAAGGCAACCCATTCAATATCACAGTAATCCAAGTCTAAGCCCCAATCAGTAATGCTGAAGAAGCTGAAATGGAATGGTTCTTGAAGACCTATAAGACCGTCTAGAACTAACACCCAAAAAGATGTCCTTTTCATTACAGGGGACTGGAATGCAAAAGTAGGAAGTCAAGACATACCCCGGAGTAACAGGCATTTTGGCCATGAAATACAAAACAAAGCGGGTCAAAGACTAAGGGTTTTACCAAGAGAACACACTGGTCCTAGCAAATACCCTCTTCCAACAACAAACAGAAGACTGTACACATGGACATCACCAGATGGTCAACACCGAAATCAGATTGACTATATTCTTTGCAGCCAAAGATGGAGAAACTCTATCCAGTCAGCAATAACAAGATCGGGAGCTGACTGCGGCTCAGATCATGAACTCCTTATTGCCAAATTCAGACTTAAAGTGAAGAAAGTAAGGAAAACCACTAGACCATTCAGGTATGACCTAAATCAAATCCCTTATGATTATACAGTGGAAGTGACAAATAGATTCAAGGGATTATATCTGATACAGTGCCTGAAGAACTATGGAGGAAGGTTCATGACACTGTACAAGAGACAGTGATCAAGACCATTCCCAAGAAAAAGAAATACAAAAAGTCAAAATGGTTGTCTGAGGAGGCCTTACAAATAGCTGAGAAAAGATGAGAAGCTAAAGGCAAAGGAGAAAAGGAAAGATATACCCATTTGAATGCAGAGTTCCAAAGAATAGCAAAGAGAGATAAGAAAGCCTTCTTCCATGATCAATGCAAAGAAATAGAGGAAAACAATAGAATTGGAAAGACTAGATACCTCTTCAAGAAAATTAAAGATACCAAGAGAACATTTCATGCAAAAGTGAAAGTGAAAGTCACTCAGTAGTGTCTGACCCCATGGACTATACAGTCCACGGAATTCTCCAGGCCAGAATACTGGAGTGTGTAGCCTTTCCCTTCTCCAGGGGATCTTCCCAACCCGGAGATCAAACCCAACTCTCCCACACTGCAGGCAGATTCTTTACCAGCTGAGCCACAAGGGAAGCCCATGCAAAGATGGGCACAATAAAGGACAGAAATGGTAGGACCTAACAGAAGCAGAAGACATTAAGAAGAGGTGGCAAGAATACACAGAAGATATATACAAAAAGGATCTTAATGACCCAGATATAACCATGATGGGGTGATCACTCACCTATAGCCAGACATCCTGGAATGCAAAGTCAAGGGGGCCTTAGGAAGCATCACTATGAACAAAGTAGTGGAGGTGATGGAATTCCAGTTGAGCTCTTTCAAATCCTAAAAGATGATGCTGTGAAAGTATTGCAATCAATATGACAGTAAATTTGGAAAACTCAGCAGTGGCCACACGACTGGAAAAGGTCAGTTTTCATTCAATCCCAAAGAAAGGCAATGCCAAAGAATGCTCAAACTACAGCACAACTGCACTCATCTCATACACTAGCAAAGTAATGTTCAAATTCTACAAGCCAAGCTTCAACAGTACATGAACAGTGAATTTCCAGATATTCAAGCTGGATTTAGAAAAGCTAGAGGAATCAGAGATCAAATTGTCAACATCCGCTAGATCATCGAAAAAGCAAGTGAATACCAGGAAAACATCTATTTCTGCTTTGCTGACTATGCCAAAGCCTTTGACTGTGTGGATCACAACAAACTGTGGAAAATTTTTCAAGACATGGGAATACCAGACCACCTTAATTCCTCCTGAGAAATCTGTATCTAGATCAAGAAGCAACAGTTAGAACTGGACATGGAACAACAGACTGGTTCTAAATAGGGAAAGGAGTATGTCAAGGCTGTATATTGTCACCCTGCTTATTTAACTTATATGCAGAGTACATCATGAGAAATGCTGGGCTGAATGAAGCACAAGCTGGATTCAAGATTGCCAGGAGAAATATCAATAACCTCAGATATGCAGATGACACCACCTTTATGGCAGAAAGTGAAGAACTAAAGAGCCTCTTGATAAAACTGAAAGAGGAGAGTGAAAAAGTTGGCTTAAAACTCAACATTCAGAAAACTAAGATTATGGCATCTGGTCCTATCACTTCATGGCAGATAGATGGGAAACAGTGGAAACAGTGACAACTACTTTTTCAGGCTCCCAAATCACTGCAGATGGTGACTGCAGCTATGAAATTAAAAGGCACTTGTTCCTTGGAAGAAAAGCTATGACCAACCTAGACAGCATATTAAAAAGCAGAGACATTACTTTGCCAACAAAGGTCTGTATGATCAATGCTTTGGGTTTTCCAGTAGTCATGTATGGATGTGAGAGTTGAACTATAAAGAAAGCTGAGTGCCAAAAAATTGATGCTTTTGAACTGTGGTGTTGGAGAAGACTCTTGAGAGTCCGTTGGACTGTAAGGAGATCCAACCAGTCCATCCTAAAGGAAATCAGTCTGGAATATTCATTGGAAGGACTGATGCTGAAACTTCAATGCTTTGGCCACCTGATGCAAAGATCTGACTCACTGGAAAAGACCCTGATGCTGGGAAAGATTGAAGGCAGGAAAAAGAGACGACAGAGGATGAGATGGTTGGATAGCAACACCGATTCCGTGGACATGAGTTTGAGTAAGCTCCAGGAGTTGGTGATGGACAGGGAAGCCTGGTGTGCTGCAGTCCATGGGGTCACAAAGAGTCAGACACGACTGAGCAACTGAACTGACTGAGTTAGGTTCAGAAGCGTCTTAAAGAGGGAGGAGTAATGCTCTCTGCAAGGAAGATAAAGGTACGGTTCTGACCACAGCTCAGAGAAACAAAAAACTTTCGGGTTGCTATTCAGCTGCATTGCCAACTAGCTTCAAGACTGCTTCTGGTCACCAACAATAATGCTGTGTCTGGAATATACCCACTTCATTCAAAAGCAATCAGCTAGAGCCTTATTATTTCAATTCTATGAACAGAAGTATCAAAGAACCCTTGCTCCCCCAGTCAAGTCAGTAAGTGCTGGCAAATTACCAAAATCTAAATTTAATAAAATTGTATTAGTCACTTTCCAAGGTGTCACCTCAGAGTAATGCTGAGATCAAAACCCTGATTTGAACATGTCAAACCAATTACAGGATGCCAGGTGGCTTGTGTGTTGAAGACAAGCTGCTGACATGAGGGTCGCTGTACCTTCGCTGGTAAAAGAAAAGAATTTTGCCTCTGGAAGTCAAGACCCAGGTGTATCCTTCTTGTCTGAATACACTGTCTGCCAGACCCTGGGCTATATTCTGTGTTTATACATAATAGCCAGTATACAGCAGTCCATGTTCACTAAGTGTTTTAGGCTATTGTTCTATACTGTGGTCAAGCAAAAGCTTTAAGAACAATGTCCTCCTAACCATGATGAAGTGGCAAAAACAATGAACATTAGGATCAGGGAAAAAAAAATTGTTCTCTGCTTTCTAATCTGAATAATGGCAATAATTCTAACTCCTCAGCCAATAGCAAACTATAGTTTTAAGGGTATGATTTTGTAACACATGACAGCATGCCATAAACTGCAAATCAGTATACAATATGCAAATCCAACATTTAGTTAACAAATATTTATTATGCACATACTATGTGGCAGGTGCAGGTCCCTATTCCTGGGACAAATCAGAGAACAAAAAGAACTAAATGTGCGTTCTTGTGGAACTCATCATCAAGCAGGGGAGACAGAAAACAAGCAACAGATGTTTACAAAACAATACATGTCACCACAGGTCAAAAGGAGTGGTATGATGGAAGGAGAAAAGAAAAATGGAGCCAGGTAAAGAGGCTCCTAAGCGTGGGGCTGGGGAGGGGGTTGCAAAATAAAATAGGGCTGTCAGGTGAGGGTTAGTCTCTTTGTGAAGGTGACTCTTGAGCAAAGACTGAAAGGTGGCGAGGGAGCTGGAACTGCAGACATTTGTGGGGGAGCTCTGAGGGTCAGACAAATGGCCCCAAGGTAGGAGCACGTAATCGTGTGGGTGGAGCGGAGTAAGTTGGAGAAACAGTGGTCATAAGTAGAGAACAGTGGTCCTGATGGTATAAGGCCCTGTAGGCCTTTGAAGGACTTTAGTTTGTACTCTGAGCAGAAAAGGAGCCATTGCAGCCTCTGCATGGATGAGTGGCATGCTCTGTTACTTTGGAGCATCTTTTTTTTTGCCTTCAGTGTTAAAAGTAGGGGGCCAAAAGTACAAGATTCCTACCACTCTTCAAATTGGAGGTGCTGAGTAGACAGACAGTGAACTCTGTGAATCTAGAGATCAGAAGAGAAGTCTAGAGACATAAACTGGGAAACTATCAACATATTAATTAAACTATCAAATTATTAATTAAATCCATGAAACTCCAGAAAATCACCCAGGAAATGAAATATGGAAATGAGGAGACCTAAGGACTGAGCCCTGGGAAACTGTGATGTGAACTTTGTTGGAGATGCAAGAAGGAAAAAGCAGAGGGGGCTGAGAAGGAATAGCTAGGGACGCAGAAGGAAAATCAGGAGAGTGTGGTGTACTAGAAGGCAAGTGAAGAAAAGTTTCAAGGAAGAAGAAGCAACTCTGTCAACTGCTAATGATAAGTTGAGAAAGGTAAATACCAAAAGTGACCATTGGATTTAGTAACATGGCTGTAAGTAAGAAAGAATGTTTTGAAGGACATATTCCCAAACTTCAGTTCCAAATGTATGAGAATTACAGAAGACAAACAAACAACAACAACAACACACCCACACCTGAGAGAGACTGTAAGGAAACTAGCCTTCCTGGGAAAAATCCAGGTTTCCATTCGAGTAAAAAGGTGAAGGGAGTGTTTGGAGAAGTTGAGGATTCAGGGGATTCTGTTGACTACAGACCACGAATCCAGAGGACACAGTGGAAGGATTTTATGAGCTGGAAGTGGTGGGAGAGGGGAACAGGTCAGAAGCTGTGCAGAGCCCTGTGGGAACTAGAGTGGAGGGGTGACTGGGAGCCCAGGCTTCTTTTGATGAGTAACCTAGACAGGGACCATGAGAACAGAGCATGGTGGAAATGCAGTAAGTGTGAGGAGATCAGGAGGTGTGAAGGTCTTGACTTCCTTCTATAGACCCCTATTGGCAGAGGCTAAGAGATCTTGGGAAGCTGTGAACAGTCTAAGTCTAAATCTGTGAATTCAGCCTTAACACTTACGGGTGGAGGTGAGACTCCAAGGAAATCGATTTTGCTCTAATTTATAATCCCTTCCTTTACCCCTGAGGGGAATCAGAAGGCTGAGAGGAGGCACAAGCATTGTCTTCGTTTGAGAGGTCCCTTTAGACCTCTGATGGTCTAAAGAGGGGAATGGAATGACCACAAATATTCCAACTCTCTTTTGTCCCTTCTTGGTGGAACTGAGGACTGCCGGAAAAGTCAGGCACAATTTCTATCACTATGATGGTGATCTAAGATCTCAGGGAAGTCTGGCTTTCAGTTCAGTTCAGTTCAGTCACTCAGTCGTCCCCATGAATCGCAGCACGCCAGGCCTCCCTGTTCATCACCATCTCTCGGAGTTCACTCAGACTCACGTCCATCGAGTCCATGATGCCATCCAGCCATCGCATTCTCGGTCATCCCCTTCTCCTCCTGCCCCCAACCCCTCCCAGCATCAGAGTCTTTTCCAATGAGTCAACTCTTCCCATGAAGTGGCCAAAGTACTGGAGTTTCAGCTTTAGCATCATTCCTTCCAAAGAAATCCCAAGGTTGATCTCCTTCAGAATGGACCGGTTGGATCTCCTTGCAGTCCAAGGGACTCTCAAGAGTCTTCTCCAACACCACAGTTCAAAAGCATCAGTTCTTCGGTGCTCAGCCTTCTTCACAGTCCAACTCTCACATCCATACATGACCACAGGAAAAACCATAGCCTTGACTAGATGGACCTTAGTCGGAAAAGTAATGTCTCTGGTTTTGAATATGCTGCCTAGGTTGGTCATAACTTTTCTTCCAAGGAGTAAGCGTCTTTTAATTTCATGGCTGCAGTCACCATCTGCAGCGATTCTGGAGCCCAAAAAAATGAAGTCTGACACTGTTTCCACTGTTGAAGTCATATCACTAAATAAATAGGATAAGAAGGTGTGGGAGGGAAGAAGATAATAGACATTCACTGAGTGCCTATTATGTGCCAAGTTACCATATATTCATGTTACATTTCATGTCATCTACAATGTTATAGTTAAATAACAAGCAGATAACATGCTTGTGCCACTAATTCTGGATTTGAGATCAGGTGTGATTCTATTATGGAGATTTTGTGGAGATCAACTTCCATATGTATTTCCATCTTTTTCAGGGATGTACACTATGGATAGACAGTAAGTCTAATTCCAAATATTTTATAGTGTTGCTATATGTTTTTAGTAATTATTCTAAAGTAGCTAGTATACAGGTTGATTTTTGGTGTATGTTTGCTGGTTGATTGAAAGGTTCATTAATTCAATCTCTTTTTTTCTTTCAGCTAATATGGGTGTTTACTATGTATAAAGCACCATAAGGTCCTTCCATCACACTTTCCATTAGCTGTCCAACTTGGTCAACTGAATCTCATTTTATTTTCATCTTTAATGTAAACTTCTTTTACATGTCAATTCTAAATGCCATAAATTCCTTAAATATTGCAGAGTCAGAGAAAAAATGATGCCTATGGATGTTAAAGAATCCACCTGCAGTGCAGGAGTCCTGGGTTTGATTCCTGGGAAAGGAAGATACCCTGGAGAAGGAAATTTTAACCCATTCCAGTATTCTTGCCTAGGAAATCACATGGACAGAGGAGCCTGGTGGGCAACAGTCCATGGGGTTGCAAAGAGCTGGACACAACTTAGCAACTAAACCAAAATATTGGGCATGTAATATGAAACATTGAATAGAGGTTTATATTTTAACAATTTACTTTTGTAAATGGGTTTATTCATGTGACCAATTCACTAAAAACTTCAATGCAATGACTAAGAGTCCTTGTTAGGCAGATTTAGGATCTTGGCTTCATGTATACTAGTTGTATAAATTTGTGCAAACTTCTGAAACTCTCTAAGCTTTTGTGTCTTCATTTGTTAAGTGTTAATAATAATAATGCCTACTTGACAATATTCCTGTAAGGGTTAAAGGAGATAATGAGTGAAAACCTTATAACACAGTGCCTGGCATACTAGAGGGTCACCAAATTCTATATCATATTATTACTATTATTATTAATTCTACACTATGGGCAAGATAAAAGTGAATGAGACCTGATCCCTAACACCAATGAGCTGCAAACTAGATATATAGAAGTAATCATTACAGCAGCCGATATACAGCCATGAAAAAGGTCTAAATCAAGTACTGGGGATGAATAAACCACTTTTGCTTGGATAATCAGGTGAGATTTTGGTTGAGATTGATCATTAGTTCACAGTTTTTGAATCAAACATTGGCCATAGGTTGAGGGAAAATTAAAGTGAATCTAGGAATTTGATGAAATTTACATCAGACAGCCATCAGAGGAGTCTAAGGAAGAACTGTAGCTTCTGGGGGCAAAACCAGGATCCAGTACTAAGTTATGAAGATGGGCAGTTGTAAAGAACTGAATGGAATAAATTCTGGAGTCACAATTACAAGCAAAGCCAGATCAAGAGCAAGCAGAAGCAAATAAAGCATCGAGATCTGTTGTGGACTTAAAGAGAAGGCTCGGGTGCCAGAACTTATTTTTAGCATTAAGTCTCCACGCATACTTTCCTTTTTAAAATAGCAAGAGCACACCTTCACAACCACATTGCTGCTTCAATCTGCCATCAGCCAGGCAGAGTTTGGGGAAAGAGAGTCTATAGTGAGGAAGGCTTCCAAGTGAGGGCAGTGGCGCAGAGCGGTGCAGAAGTGGGAAAGCCTGATGGGAGAAGGTCATTCTCCTTTGTAGAACTTCAGGATACACTCAAGAAAGAAAGTTCTCTTTGCAAAGCCATGACTATTTGGGGCAGAGTGAGA
This sequence comes from Nanger dama, assembly GCA_917880005.1. Lineage (NCBI taxonomy): Eukaryota > Metazoa > Chordata > Mammalia > Artiodactyla > Bovidae > Nanger > Nanger dama. Next base: position 18,355,545 of record CAKJTW010000008.1, on the reverse strand, counting down.
TTTTTAAAATCCAATTCGCAGTTTGCTTTGCCTTACTTTGTAATTCAGAGTTGTACTCTGAAAAGACTGTTTTGTGCCATTCTCTCAGCCTCCCTGCCCATTAGATGCTGTTATTTTTGTCTTGGGCTCATTAAACAAAGTACTGGCAGGGTATGGGCTCTGGCTTCCCTTGAAAGTGACTTCATCTATTGTGATCATGTTGTGCGACAATGTAACAGTAAGCTCTCTGTCAGAGCCCTGAGTCCTAAAATAGAGCGGCAGGACCTCGCTTACTTAGCCTGAGCACGCACCATTGTATTGTGGTTCTGAGAGTGCCGGCAAGGAAACCCAGAGGTGGGGCTCAATCCGTTTGTTCTCATCTCAAAGACCTTATAATATAGTAATAGTAGCTAGAAGCATTCCCAAAGGAAGCAGATGCTCATAGAGAACCTAGACTTTATTTCAAAGACATGGGGCACAAAGACTAGCTGATCAGAAAGGCAAGAGAAAACTCACTCAGTGATTGGAGACTGGATTGCCTCCTGCTTTATTAGAGCACAGGCCCTGCAGTCAGACCCACCTGGGATAGAATTTTAAGTCTCCCACCAGACCTCAGGTGAACTAGTTATCACCTCAAAATCTCAGTTTCTCATCTGTGAAATGGGGAATTGTAATATCTATCTCAAAGAGTTACTGCTGAAAAGATAAATGATGAACGTAATATGAAGCACTTAGCTTTTACTTGACATACAGTAAGTACTGGACAGATTGTTGCTATTCTTCACCCATAGACCCAAGCATCCTATATTGCAAAAAGAATCACAACTCTATCCGTTTAATGAGGCTAAAGTTTTGTACCTTTAGTTAAAAGAGTTAACCGTTAGTAAGGATAAATGTCCCAGAAAGAGGTTTCCCAGTGGTTGGAGGGCCCAGCAATGATCTCTGGGTTCACTCTGTGATGATCTCTTCTCTATCTTTCATGTCCCTATAGCCTGGTGGACTTTTCCACTGGCATGAAGGGCCAAAACTTCTGGCACTTTGAGTTAAAGGTCACCTGGGTGTTGGGTCCCTCCCTCTTCAGACTAGAAGGAGAACAGACTCAACCATCTACAACCATGACACAACACCCTCTAGGGGACATGCGTGTCCAGGAAAGTCACGCACTGCAAGGAGTACTGCGATGGAAAGGGGGAAAAAGGCCCGTGAACTCCCAAAGAAGAGCACATAGTCTAGTTTAAATGATCAGAACTGCCTGGGTACTTATTTACAAAGCAGATTCCTGGACTTCTACTTCAGGCTGGTGAATCAGAGCCTCGGGGAAGTGGATTCCTAGAACTTATATTTCAGACAAGCCTCCCCAAGTGATTCTGGCTTAGGTGGCCCTTGTGTCCACATAAAGGATCACTGGTTTGAATAAAGCTCTAATGTTCTGGGGAAATGTGACAAACTCCTAAGTACAAAGAAGCCCAAATGGCTGAAATCATTTTTAAGGGAAAAAATACAAATAAAAAGATTTCAGCCAAAGTAATGTGAGTTGGGGAAAGGTGGGTTCTTTAGTAAGCCGGAGTTGAAGTTTATTATTATTTACAATGGTGAGAGACACTTAATTAATCGATTTGGCTGCAATATCTTTCTGGACTCTCCTTCAACAGCTTCTTAGATATGTCAGTCTTATTAATAAGGAGCAATAATAAAAGGCAATTTATTTTTCTAGGCCACTCATGCTTTAAGACATCCAATATTTATCAGCTCTTTATAGTGTGAGTAGTAAAAAGCAAATTAAAACAAATAAGAAATAAGAGCTGAGTGGTTAGTCCATCCTTTTGTCCATGATCAAAATTAAAATTAAAATTAAAATTTTGTCCATGATCAAAATTAAAATTAAAATTAAAATTTTGTCCATGATTAAAATTAAAATTCTAGCAGGACTGAAGATTTCTGTAAGCTTCAGTCTAGGGAATTTGCGTCTTCTGGTTCTTTTGCCCTATTTGATTTCCCTCTGTTGCCAGTACAGCATTATTTATTTTTTCCAGGATTGCCATGTGTTTATTACGAGGATTTCCTTTTAATTGCTTGAATACAATCTCTGCTTCAGCCAGAGCACAAGACAGTAGATTATAATATTCATTATCACCATTTGCGGGTGAAATCTGGACACAGATTTGGATAAGGCAATGGGAGCAATGTTATTTTTCCTTAAAAATGATGACATTTCTGTGATTTTTTTTTTTTTACTTACTTTCCTGGGGTTGAGGATTTCTTTTTTTTACATATAATGATAAAATATTGTGATAGATGGCAGTTCTTCTCTCTTAATTGCACTAAAAGCAAAACACTTATTCCTAAGGGATAGTTGTGCCTTATACAAATACACATCTTTTTTCTTTTCAATATAGAGTAAGCCACTCTCCATTTAAAGGATCAGCCCGTGTACAATCACAGTCCCTGGTAGTCTGCCAAACACAATAGGGCATTAATTAACATGTGCTGGGGGATTCATCAACATGCACAGTGGTAGCAAGCAATTGGAACCTTTTTTCCCTCCCCTTTCCTCTCTACGTTGGCAGAATTCATGAAAGATCTACTCTAGTATGTAAATCAGTTCTTGCTAAACGCCGCATAGTGGAGTTCCTTTATTTTTCAAAGCTGTTGTCAGAGCTACTCACATATCCTAGAAAGACACTTAGTCTGTCTCTTTCTCTGTTTAAAATCCAACTACAGTGGGCAAAAATAACACATTTGTTTACTTGTCATGCAGACTGCACTGGAAATAAATCATCTGATAAATTACTCCCCCAAAAGAACAGAATGAGATTCATTTCCCTTAATGCTGTACTGGGGTGGGGTGGGGCAGGATGAGCCTCCTGTTACCCCAAGGTGACAGGTCGCTAGCCTGCTAACTTCCATGGATGTTGATTGAGAGAAGCACACAGGTCATCCTGTGTCTAGCGCCTACCACCTGGCACAAGGAGGTGAACAAAAAAATGAGTAAATTTGATTTTAATTAGTTCTATAGTGGGTCTTTGGTCTCAGTCTTACCTTGTTAAGCCCTTGCTAACTTTCCTTTGTATGTTCTTCGAGCCCAAGGCATGGATTAATGACTCAGACCTCTATTTACCCAACTTTGGATAACAGAAAATTGATCCTCTTGGAGTGAGAATAGAAACAGGGAAATGGAAAAGTGTGGCTGTATTTTCTACTTCTGAGAAAATATACATACATATTTCAATTTAGTTTGAGATTTAGATTGTAAAATTTGTGGCTTTTTTTTTTTTAATGAAATAATACATGCAAAGTGTTTTGCAAAGTACCTAAAGTAAATGCCTAGGAAATGACAGTAGAAAGTATTATTGGAATTGGTGTTAGAGGTGTAGTTAGTATCATTTATTGTCTTCTTAGCCCAGAAATTACTAGTGTTATAAAAAGCACAATGCAATTTTTCTGTTTTAATCATTTTCAATATATATCAACAAAATGCCTAGTTGGGGCATGTAGAGGAGAGGTGGAATTTGAAGGCTGCGCAGGATGCTCTCAGCCACTCCATGAACACGTGCCCTTTGTGTGACCTGAACTAAAGAGCAGTGGTGTAGTGATTCCAATGTCTTAGGAGCTTGCAGACTTGGTTTCTATCCCATCTACTGCTGTGTGACCTTGAGCAAATTCTTTAGCCACACAGAGGTGCATTTACTTCTTTTGTGAAATGGGTTAGCTGTAAGGATTCAATGAGATGTGTAGCAAACACTTGGCAGCAACCTGACACACAGAAATGACTCCATAACTGGTTTTGGTACATAACATGTACCCCAAACTTCCCTTCTCCCTTGCTGAAAGACAGACACAGGAACCGTGCTTTGCTCCTGTTCAGGGTAAGCCTGCCTCCTTTTCCTCTGGCAAAGAGGAGAGACTCCTGGTCCATTCTCAGACTGAGAAAGCAAGCCGGATGGTGGGCATCTATGTTGCTGCTACTTCTTGATTTCTGGCCCCAGTTTACACTGTATCATGAATAGTCAATGAAAGTCAGATAATTAAAACTGCTTGTTAAAATAAAAAAAGCAAAACCAATCATTTTAATAAATAGGAAGTTTTGAAATATTAAAACCTAAAACAAGTAAAAAATTATCTCTGTAAATACACATTTTTCTCTTATTGGAGATTTCTAGGAAAATATTTCTGTTCTATGAGCCTTCTTTCTACCATGGGTTCCAACATAATTTTTTTTTCTCTTTGAAATGCTGGAATACTGGGGACACTATTCATACTATATTTCCTTGAAGTGTGAAGAATTAGATATAATATCCTATACATTGTTTCTCTTTAAGAACATTTCAGGGGTAATTAGTACAAATGTGCTGGTATGTTTTCTTGGATCCATTTTGCCCTATAGCCCTATTTATAACATATTTGATTTGTGAGATATTAAATAATATATATGTCAGATTTACTCATACATAACAAGAAATTATGGGGTAATTTTCCTATATGAATTTTACAGACTCAAAATATGATTGAACTTAGAGTTTTATGTGAAAAAGAGGTCATAAGCATGGGACTGTCTATATTCTGAAACCCCTGCTGCTATGGGGAAGTCAGTTAATTCTCGGAGGAATGAACTTTCAGAGAAGACAGTTATTCACATGAAAAAAACAGAGTATCTATTGTGCTTCACGTCTGTTACTTCATCTTAAAGAAACAGATAACTGCTCAATTCCTTTTGGGTTAGAGCAGACATACACAGGGCACATGCATGCGTGAGTCTCTTCAGTCGTGTCCGACCCTGTGTGGCCCCATAGACTGTAGCCCTCCAGGCTCCTCTGTCCTTGTGATTCTCCAGGCAAGAATACTGAAGTGAGTTGCCATGCCCTCCTCCAGGGGATCTTCCCAACCCAGGATCAAACCCGGGTCTCCTGCATTGCAGGTGGATTCTTTATTCACTGAGCTACCCAGGAAGCCTGTACATAGGGCATTCTTCATCTTAACTATGAAAATTTGTGCATGTGTATTTTTAATTGAGACCATATAAGAAGTCTGCCTGCATGGCTCTTCTGTAATTGCAATTTCAGTGTTAACTGAAGACACATTTAGAAGAACCACAGAAGCTGTTCTTTTCTAAATTGTGGACAGCCTCAGAAAAGCACCCCATGGGTGTATAACTGAGTCTCAAGAGATTTGGGCTCAGTGAGTTAGGCATGGGGCGGAAGAGTGCAAGGCAGCAGAACTTGGATTTTTCCTCTCACTGCTGCTGTCTTTTGATTTTTTTAATTTTAATTTTATTTATTTATTGACCATATCTCAAGGCATATGGGAGCTGAGTTCCCCAACCAGGGATCAAACCTGAACCCCCTGCACTGGAAGTACAGGGTCTCAACCACTGGACTGCCAGGAAAGGCTCTACTGCTGTCCTTTTATGAAGAGATAGTTACGGTCACTTAAAGTAACCATAACCATAGTTCTTGGACTCCTGATGTTTGCTGAGAACATTTGTTTACTGCAAATGCTAAAATGGAGCTTTCCATGTACTATATACCCCCTCAGATCACCTTGTGAACAACAACTTATTTAATCTTCATAACAACCCTATGATTCATGGACCTTTGTTACCAGCCCCAGTTTACAGGTGAGTGAACTGAGGCACTGAACAAGTAAGAAGCTGGCCTCCCAGCTAGGAAACAGCTGAGCTGGGTTGCAGCCTGAGACGGACTGGCTCCAGTGTCTGTGCTTTTCATCACCAGGCCATCCTACTTCTCCAGCAAGCCGCTTTAGTCTTTTTTATTTCAATGAAAAATAGAATTGAAAGGAGGGAGAAGATGAGTGGCAGCGGAAGGGACTCCACAGCAGCCTGTCACCCATTCAAGGCCAACATCATGCATATCCGGTGTCCTTTCAGGACCAAAAGTGAGACTGGGACTGATTGCAGCAAACTCATTAATTCAACAAGCGACAAACCAGAATCCAACAATCTTAAGTAATTGACTTGTGGTTACATTCTTCCCGATTATTGAGTATTTTGTAAAGAATGCATAACGGCTAATCAGTTAAGGACTACCAGTGACTTCGAATTACACATTATTTTCAATAAATCAGCACTGGTTTAACAAACCTTTATTAGTTATTAATGGCTATATCTTTGTTGATATAAAAAAAAACATGATTGATGACAGTTGACTGTAAAATGGCTGTAATTTGAAGCAACTGACAAGCTCTCCCATGGCTTTTTGTTTAAGGTCCTGGAAGAACAAACGATTAGTCAGGTCTTTGTGTTACCATCTTAACTCCTCACTGGACTACCCAGAGTCAGTGTGAGAATTAGAAATGAGAGGGGGTGGGGGAAATAGGATTTAAGGAGAAAAAGTTTCCCAATGTTTTTTGTTTTTGTTTTTGTTTTTTTTTAAGAGTGTTGTTATTTATTTATTTATTTATTTAAAATTACAATACTGTATTTGTTTTGCTATACATTGACACGAATCAGCCATAGGTGAACACAATCTCCCAATGCCGAAGCCCCCTCCCACCTCCCACCCCACATCCTCTACTTGAATCATCCTGTGCATCAGCCCCATGCATCCTGCATCCTCTTGTTCTGAAAATATTTTCCACAGCTAACATACAATACAATGGCATAAACCCATTAATCTTCCATGCATATGGAAGTGTGTGTGTATGTGTGTATGGGTGTGAAAAGATAATCTTGCCAACTACCAATAACGAAACGCACAGAGAAATGCCATATTCAAAACTCAGATCTCACGATCTAAAACAATTTAACTTTCTTAGATGTCTAACTTTTGTGTTCCAAGCAAAGTCCACTAAATTAAGGTTAGGACCACAAACCTCAGGCAAACTGAAGTTTCACATGTCATTACCACAGGCTTTGCTACCATGTAAGGACCTCTTTCTGCCCTTCCCCTTCCTCTCTTACCTCATTCATACAAGCACACATGTGCACACACAGCCACACACAATCACTTTCTGATGCCGCACTTACAAAACCGCCGCACAGTCCATTGGTGAATGAAGAACGGATGTCAGGTAACTGAGTATTTCTGTCTACTCTGACATCTAAAAATTTGTCTCATTATCCTTCTTGCCACCAGAGAGGCCAAAACCATCAGCAATTAAATGGACTCATTTAAAAAAAAAATCAAATTGCCTACTGCTCCCTACTAAAGTCACCTGCTTCGGCAGGGGCTGAGCGCGACCTCTGACCCGTGCCGAGTCTTCTCTTTGTTTGCACCCTCCTTTCCAGGGTTCCCTTGCTGCCTTTCCTGCAGGCCCTCCTGCAACCATTGCTTTTGGAGTGGGACTTCTCAGCCTCCTCTCTATGGAATCTTAAGTTCACATTTCTTATTAACCCATTGCCTCTCTGACACATTTTGGTAGAAGACCTCTTTCTAATTCCTATTAAGTATAAATTACTGGATCACTCACAAGGGACACAAACTAATTTGCAAAACTCTACAATCCTCAGGGGCCTTTCCTGTCAATAGGGCCAATGAGCCCTTGTGCTCAGTGAGTGAAGGAGGGCATCAGGGGTGTCATAGTAGGGGGCAGGAGGTGCTGTCCCTCCTCGTCATGTATTTAATATTTACCTTATGGATACTGAAATGGGCATCGTTTTGAGACTTCTGAGAGGCCCAGTGCAGCACTTCCCAGGCAGAGGAAGCTCAATACTGATGTCAAGTACAAAGCACCATACTTTCAGATGTACTTTCAGATGCATAGTGATGCTGTTCCGGAAAACCAAGTTTGAGAGCTAGAATAAGATCAGAGGCGGGTGACAAATGTTGGCACAGAAGGTTTATTTCTTTAAAGGAATTTACCTTGACACATGTGGGTTGGGAGAAGGAATGCGAGAAACACTCTTTGGGTTCTGTTTTTGTTTTTTACCAATAAATATTTTTGAAGGTATCTATGGCAATTATCTCTGACACTTTTTTAGTGAGTCATTTGGTGGTCCCAAGTTTTTATTTTAGAAGTTTTACAGTACTAAGTATAAATCTCTGATGACAGATGCTTCATTGTCATTCTTTGATTAAATGAACAATATTAAAGAAAGTAGGAGAGACTCTTTGGAGTCTTGTCTCCCATTGACATTCAAGGGCTTTTCATGAGTAAGATCCATCAAGGTTAATGAAAGTTACCCTTGCAATTCCTTAGGCTCTGGTGGGAGAATAGATCATTTAATTTCTCTTCTGATGGCATCCCCACATGGAGTACCTGATCTGTTGGAGAAGTGAAGGACACAAGTTGGATGAACTGGAAGCTGACATACACAGTGGGTCATGTAAAATTGAAATTAACTTTTCTATTTGTCACCTGCCTAATTAACATTATGTGACCAAACTACTAGAATGGAATATTATTTAAATCTTTTTACCCCACTGGGACATTTACTCTGTCCTCACAAGGCAGAGTGAATTGAGGCAGAGGTAAAACCTGAAGATACTCACTTGGCCCAAAATAAGTAACAAAATAACATTTCATTTTGGAACTAGCAAGCTTTTAAAAGTTCAAAGGCAAAGGCCCAACCATGTGTTCCTGGCTTTGTTTTATTTAAAGTCATAATTCACCATGTCTGATAGTCATCCCTAAACATTTGTGCTTAGTTTTCATGAATGAAAACTGTCCTCTCAGCTCACAAACACTGGACTGGAGGGATCATTAATTTGACCTCATAAGGTGACTAAAATAATCAGTCAGTGATCCTACTTGACTATTCAACAGAAAACATGACTCACAGACTACCTCAGCAACATATGCACAAAAACACATCATGACCTTTGCACCAAGTTCATCAGAACACAAAACTGGTTGATAGCATTAGAAACTACTTTTGCCAAAATCTGAAGCTTATCAGTCAAGTTCAGAGGAGTGAGTTTATCTCACTATGGCCAGTGAAGGCCCACCTGGCCTGCCACCCCACCACCTTCCAATTAGCTACCATGCCTACCATTATCTACCATGCCGTGCTGCGGTCACCCTGGCCCTTCCTGTCCATCCACACACCAAACTCCCTTGTGATGTAAGGCCTCTGCCTTTGCTATTTCCTCTGCCCACAAAACTTCTCCCCCTGCGTCTTCATGGTTTATCCCATCAGTGACTTCACGTTTTTGCTTAAAGCCCAAGATGTCTCCCCATCACTTGTAAAAGAGCACCCTATCACCCTCTGTCTGCCTTCCACTGCTTTATTTTTCTTCCCATCACTTATCACCATCTGACATATTATACATATATATATATATAAATGGCAACCCACTCCAGTATTCTTGCCTGGAAAATCCCATGGACAAGGAGGAGCCTGGCAGGCTACAGTACATGGGGTCACAAAGAGTTAGAAACGATTGAGCAACTAACACACACACACACACACACACACACACTTTTTCAAAGGTTCCTTCCATACTCTCTACCACCAAAATGGGAGATCTAAAAGGATTCATTTTGGTTCCTATTTTCTCAGCCCCCAGAACACTGGCCCACAGGAGACCCTCAATAAGTATTGGCTGGAGGAATGAAGGAAAGAAGGATTTCTCCTTTGACCCATTCTTAACATCAACCATATAATTCTCCAAAAACTTTAGGGAGCAGTATAGTTAAGGGCAGGAACTTGACTTTAGATTGAGACCTGAACTTAAATCACAATTTTATAATTTATGAATTATGAGAACTGGAGCAAGATAAACAATAACCCTGAGTTTAACTTTCTTCATCTTTAACATTGTTATGGTAACATCTATCTTATTGAGACATTAAAAAACAATACAAATCAGGGTCTACTACACAGTTACTTTTAATATATGGGTACTTAAAAATATTGAAACTCCATAATCTAGTAGGCATGAATTCTACCTAGAGGTATTGGCATCCTCATCAGATGTTTATCTGGAGATCTAGGTAGAAACAGGAATTCCTATTAAGCTATATTTCTTTGAGGCTTTCCTGATGGCTCAGCAGTAAAGGATCTGTCTGCAGTGCAGGAGAGGCAGAAGATATGGGGTCGATCTCTGGGTCTGGAAGATTTCCTGGAGGAGGAAATGGGAATTCACTCCAGTATTCTTGCCTAGAGAATTCCATGGACAGAGGAGCCTGGTGGGCTACAGTTCATAGCATTGCAAAGAGTCAGACCTGACTGAGCAACTGAGTAAGCACACGAACATATTTCTTTGAAGGCAAAATAAGCTTAGAAACTGGAAAATATGAGTCATCTAGCCTTCTTGCTAGTTGCAGTGTCTGTCAAATATTACCCACAATAATCACAATTCCTTTTCTTTTCTGTTTCCCTCTCTTATTTGTAACTTTTAATTGCAGCAATTTCAAGTAAAAGGAGAAATAATATTTGTACATTAAGTTCAACAACTCAAGCCAGAAAAAATATCTAAATTAATGCCATTATTCTCAGGTTTTCAGCAAATGGTTTTCTAGTTTTGAAATTGCACAAGACTAATGCCCTATTTTAAAGCTTATATATATAAAATATTTCCACTCCTAATTATAAAAGAAAGAACAGCATTTCCTTTTAATCCAAGTGGCTTATGAGCACTGCTTTCCCACTGCTCCACTGTATCTGCCTGCTTCAAATACTGAGTGTGAATCGGGGGCCACTAATTTAATTATTTTAGTACCAAATTGTTTCAACAGTCAGAGAGGCTAAATAGTTAGCAATTTATCGGAGAAAAAGCCACATGACACTAAAATGAACAGAATGTGTTTGATCCATCATCCACCTATGTATCCCAGAAACAACTGATCTGTTAGGCCATCAGACTAACATTTAGCCTACCTTCCAGTTCTAATAATCTCATGCATAATAAGCTGTCTTGCCTGAAAACCATTTATTGTCATTGTTGAGTCACTAAGTTGTGTCTGACTCTTTGCCACCTCATGAACTGCAGCATGCCAGGCTTCCCTGTCCTTCAGTATCTCCCGGAGTTTGTTCAAATTAATGTCCACTGAGTCAGGGAGGCTATCTAACCATCTCATCCTCTGCCACCCCCTTCTCCTCCTGGCTTCAATCTTTGCCAGCCATCAGGTTTTCCTCCAATGAGTCGGCTCTTCACATCAAATGGTTGAAGTACTGAAGCTTCAGCTTCAGCATCAGTCCTTCCAATGCATATTCAGGCTAATCTCCTTTAGGATTGACTGGTTTGATCTTCTCCAAGGGACTCTCAAGAGTCTTCTCCAGCAGCACAATTCAAAAGTGTCAATTCTTCGGTGCTCAGCACTTTTTATGGTTCATCTCTCAGATCCATACGTGACTACTGGAAAAATCATAGCTTTGACTAACTAGATGGACCTTTGTCAGCAAAATGATGTCTCTGCTCTTTAATACTTGTCTAGGTTTGTTATAGCTTTCCTTCCAAGGAGCAAGCGTCTTTTAATTTCATGGCTGCAGTCACTGCCCCATTAATTCTGGAGCTCAAGAATATAAAATCTGTCACTGTTTCTACTTTTTCCCCTCTATAGTTGAAATTCTTGCTACCATTTCATCTCTGCCATTTCAATAGTCTCATCTTTTTAAAAATAAGATTTTATTTTTCATAACTTAGAGCAATATAAAATTTAGAAAGAGATCATTTATATCTGTATTTACTAATTAGAGCTGGAATTTGTAAAAGTAGGTACCTTGTCCATTAACTACAGAAGTCTTAGGAAGAGAAGTGGATAGCACTGGGTGGAGCTTACTGAGCATTGCATTTTAATAATATGATGTTGTTGTATGTGATCTAATCAATGTATTTTACTCCTTGTAACTTTACCAAAAGTCAACATTTAGAAATAAAATTGTCCAAAATTTAGAAATAAACTTGCAAGTTTATTTCTTAAAAGCCTGAGATAAATTTTTTCATTCAGTTTTGTTCCAGAATGTGAACAAGATGTCCCTGTTCTGCTTTCAAAGAAATTTAAAATGGTTTCTGATTCCATGTAACTCAGAAGTAATTCTGAGCATTTTTATAAAATAACAATATGCAATATCCCCTAGACATAGAGTCACAAAATCACTATTGTTACTATGGAATTTATCAGTGACTTCGTTTGGTTCCCAAATGGACATGAATGCTTGTGTGTGACACAGATTCCAACTTCTCTATCCTTCTCATTTAGTTCCAACAGGAGGTGGAGGTGGGGAAGAGAATTGAAGTTCAAGAAAAATCTTCAGCAGTATAGGCAAAAATATAAATTATACATGAGAAGAAAGAAACAATATTTTATGGATTTTACAAATCCAATTCTGATAGACATGCTTTTGCTCCCTATTGCCCATAGTACCACAACCCAACTCCAAACCCTTTAGTTGAGTCATCGTGTGTCAATGAGATGCTCACTCTTGACTTCCATCACTCTGCCTCAAGGAGCTTGTTTATATCCAGTCCAGGTACTCCTTATCATACAAAAATGTCCTGCATTTGCCCACTGTCATGTTTTCCCTCTTGCCATTGTCCCATCTGGGATGTAGCAATTGTACCAGATCATGTCTGTCCCTCTCCTACAGCTACCCCAACTGAATGCATCTTTCAAGGCTGTGTTTAAGTGGTTTCTCCTCTGGGAAATATTCCGTAACTCAGCCAGAAGAAATCTCCCTGATTTTTGACTTTCTGTCTTTATTCATCATAGTCTACCTTTTATTATGGTTGTGCACTTTACTTTTTTCATTAGATTGTAGAGTTCTTAAGAATAGAGAAGATGCCTTATTCATTTTTATTATATTACTTCATGATCCTAGTGTAATACCTGACTGGTAGTAGGAGATCAAGAAATATTTGTTGCATTCAGCAGAACTGAATTAACACTAACTTCCCACAGAATCCAATAACCAAGATTAGATGTTTTAGTATATTTATTAACTAGATTTCTATCTCTCTGCCTCTTTTCCTTTTAAGTGAATCTGGGATATTTAAAACCACTTAAGGAAAAATTAGAGGTCTTAAAAATTAGTTATGAGCAAAGTCATCATTAAATTCTCATGAAATGTGAAATAGATAGAAAGATGAAATAAACCAGAATCAGCATTGTATGGTCCTCAAAATATACATTGGCTGTGATTATGAAAAATTACCAGGGAGATGGCTTTGGGGCTAATGATTTCACAAGTTATTTAAATTAGCTGTCATTTAGAAGTGGTATACCGTGGTGTTCCACCTTGACTGAACTTGAGGCTCTTGTCAAAGAGAACCCACCAATCTGAAGAGCCGAAGTTGCATAACCTCCTTAATAACCACCCAGTACTTTTCAGTGAACTGTGTTCTTCCACTGGGACAAATGCCTTCTAATATTTTATATATTCCTGGTCAGTGACTTAAAAAAAAAAAAAACTTACCCAATTGCAGTCTGCCATTCAAAAGGAATATTTCTGTAAAGAAAAAGATGTGAAAATGTAGGCATTCAAGTGAAAATTCAATCCTTCACAGTACAGAGCCTCTGCGAAGTCTTTTAAATGACCCTTTTTATCATGGTGCCATGTCTGTACCTTTCTGAATAGTGAGACCTGGTAAGAAAAATAGATGTATGTATACAAGTGGTTGAGTAATGTATTACTCATATGCACTTTGTTCTTTTTGGCAAACTGACCTTATCAAAGGGAAGAAAGCTATACATTGTGACAAGCTAAGCCTTACCAGAAAGTCTGAATTAGAAGTGCAAGTCCTCTGTTATCTGGATTAAAATGTGATCAGAACAAAAAAAAACTGTCATTTAACCTCTTGAGAAGTAGAGATGACAAGGAATTGAGTTCCTTTTAAATCAAAACTTAAGCTTTCTTGTTACATTTAGATTTCACCGTTAGAGATGATTTATGTTAAAAACAATAATAATCATACTGTTTTCTTCTAAACCCTTGTCAGTTGTTTTGAAATGTTCAAATGAAGTGTTAGATTTTTTGATTGCTTATACTTGCCTAGAGAACTATTAATAAGAAGAGGGTGACCAAATTTCCTTCCTCACTTCATCCACGGCAAATGCTGTGCCTTTTTTTCTACCTCCATAGATAACCTATAAGTGGAAAACTAAGCTTTCACATTTATATTGCACAGCAATTAGAAGGCCTTGGAAGTTATCTGAGAAGCCCTTGGAATTCAAAAACACTCTTTCCTCATGCTGATTTAACCATTCCAGTGCAAATATCAAACTATTTTTAAAATCAGTCAATGGAGGCATAGTGAATCAAATTCATGCCTTTAAAAATAGAGACACGTGAATCAAACTTGCTCGTCTACAGTCTTTTTTTTTCTTTGTGATAACCCCTTTTTGAGCAAGTGCATAAAGATGGACAAAATAACCTGGAATGGATAAAGCCAAGAAGGGGAAAAATGACATCTGACATAGCACACAGGCACAGAGAAGTACTGTTGTTTCATTCACATTAAGAGTACATATGTTGCTGCTGCCCAGTTATTCTGCATGTGTATCCGCCAAATCCTGACGTATTTGCCCAATTAATTACTCTGCTGTTCAACAATGATGGCTAATGGTCCAAGCAGCTCGCTCCTCCTCAGATTACCCATGGAATTCAGGCACGCATAATGTCCTTTCTTCAGAAAATGATCCCAACAAGCTCTAGAATTTTTGTTTTTCTTTTGAAATAAAGGCATCCATTCAATTATATGTGAAAACAGTTTGTAGGAGAAGAAATGGAAAGGAAGCAGGAGGATCTCTCTCTCTCTTCACCTTTCTGAGTAGGAAGCTGGAAGAGGAGCTTCCCCCAACTCTAATTCTTTCCAGGCGCCAACTTCGATATTAAAAAAAAAAAGAAAGAAAGAAAATTGCTGATCAAAACCATTCATCATTACCCTTAATTAGTCTGTTGGTTTTCAATAGTTTTCTTGGTTAATACAGATAAAGGTGTGTTCTTCCACGTTTAATTATACGTGCTATCCCTCTGTGCTGGTGAACAGATGACTAAGCTTATGATGTAGCAGATCAAACAAAGAACCCTCGTGTACAAATGCTCGGCAGTCCCATAAACTGGGCTAATTAGCATTGCAATTAACTCACGTGATGACTAAAACAAAATCAGAGTAACCCAAGAATCACTTAGAAAGGATACCAAAGGGTATGTCCCCCTTTGTTTCCAGTGATGGGGGAGATGCGAGTCACCCCCTCCTCCAAGCCTCCCCACCTCCTGGGGGTGGAAGGCTGGACAGAAGAGGATGCACAGGCCTCTCCCACATCTGCTGTAACAATGCTGTTCGGATTTTAGTGGAGTGCAGGATGTTGCTGGTTAAAGGTAGCTGACGGGGAAGCAATAAAAAGCTTCCTCTTTTGCCTTTGCTGAAATGGACAGACACAGTTCTCTATTAGAAGAACTGGAAGCAAGAATGAACACGGGGGCTTCTTTTTCACATGGACATATCTGCTTAGTTAGGAGTAAATGTAAGTATAGCACATGGAGGGATACTCCTACACTTCCACACTGACATCCCTTATAAAACAGAAAGCCCTGAATGGGGCCCAAAGGCCTCAGTGGTTTTCTCTGGAATTTTACATATCATGATCAAGGCATCTTGCTGCTTGCTACAGGATTCTTACTAATTTTATCCAATTAGGGAAAAAAATAGTTCCAAGATTTTATTTGGAGCAAAACAGGACAGAGACTGCCAATAAAAATCAAAGGGAAAAATGACCATTGCAGGAAAACAAGTCAATATCTGGAACAACTTACTTCATTCCTTAAATAACTTTGTGTCACCTAAGATTAATAATTCCATCAAGTGTTTTCACCCTTTTATTTCATTTGATCCTTACAATTATTCTGTGGAAGCGGTACAGATTTAATTCCCATTTTAAAGAATAGGAAATGACCTTAGAGGTGCTAAGTGACAGAAATGCTCTAGTTCAGGGAGGTGCCCACTATGGTAGGGCTTCCCCAGTGTCTCAGATGGTTAAGAAACTGCCTGCATGCAAGAGACTTGGGTTTAACCTCTGGGTCGGGAAAGATCCCCTGGAAAAGGAAATGTCTACCCCCACTAGTATTCTTGCCTGGAGAACTCCATAGACAGAGAAGCCTAATGGGCTCACAAAGACTGGGCTGTGACTGACTAACCTTTCACTTTTTTCATTATGGCAAGCTGACCATGCTTAAAGCTTTCATTTCTCTTAGGTCAGTGAGACTGGGAAAGATTTGGTTTTGTTTTTAATTAGTCCTGGTCTAGCTTAAACTCAGTTCAAATTTAAATTTATTGACAAACTAAATTGCTTCCAGCTTGTTGTTATCTTCAAAACTCTCTGAGTATATGAACTATCATTGTTGAAAAAAAATGTAGACTAATTCTTTCACACATTTAGCATCATATAAAATTGATAATCTCTAAATCTCATGGCATATCCACATTTTTCTAGTGATTAGAGTAGGATTTACTGAAGACAGATACTTTATGTCTTTTCCAGAGCCACTGTCAATGTATTTTGGTGAGAATTACATTTGCAGTAATATCTGATACAACTTTAATGGTATAGTCATGTGATTAGCATCCATGACAATATAAAAACTTTGACCTAATGAGTCAATTGCTCATTTGATTTGTTATCTATTGGTATCTCAGTTTACCCTATTTGATAGAATTGGATCAATTAATTTTCAAGATAGCAGATTTAGTCTTATGTTAGATGGAGCCTAAATGGCAGTATTAGATTGTTGATTCTCAGGACTGACAATGAAAGCTTGGTAAATATTCATAAAATGCGATTTGAGATTTCCTAAAGGATCAACCTAATGAAAAAAAAATGGATATATTATTAGTAAAAACTTATGTTCACATCCTGTGTGATATGTGAGCACTTTTAATTAAGACACAACTTGTTCTTGGTATCCGCCAGAAAATTAAGTATGGATGAGCTTGCTCTGAACATAAAAGAAATAATAAAAGACCTAAAGAAAGGCATTTGGAATGACTACTGGGAATCAGACAGCTGATCCAAAGAAAGTGCGTATCTTCCGCTTGTGCTTTTTGTCTTCTTTTATGGAAAGAACGTGGGGAAATGAAATTAGAAATACATTGGCTACTATTTAGCCAGCTTAATTATGATATGGGGCATAGGAGTAAGTGGACAGAAGGGTAATCGGTAGCACATGAAGATAAGATAGATACAATAGACTCCTGTACCCCTTTCTCCAGGCTTCATATTTTTTGATGGTAGAAATAGAAAAGGGAGGATCCCAATGCAGATTTCTTTTAAATTTTCCAGCCCTAAAATAATTTTGGACAATTTTTACTCTTTGATTTTGAAATTTAAAAGAATAGATATAAGACACCAGTTTTCAAAACAGGAAAGAATTTGTATCTGGCTTTGCATGCTTAGTTACTTAGCCACGTCTCACTCTGTGCGACCCCATGGACTGTAGTCCACCAAGCTCCCTCTGTCCATGGGATTTTTCAGGCAAGAACACTGGAGTGCATTGCCATTTCCTCCTCCAGGGGATCTTCCCAACCCAGGGACTGAGGCCACGTCTCCTGCATCTACTCCATAGAAGGCAGATTCTTTACTGCTGAGCCACTGCAGAAGCCCATATCTAACAGTGTGGAGCACAATATGATATCCTGAACTTCCCATTTAAGCATGAAAGTAGCATTTGACAGACCACTTAAATGAAGTAAGATTTTTTTCAGGAGAAAAATGTAAGGATAAAAGGAAATATTATCACACATTAAGACCTCAAATAGTTAACAAACTGATAAATGCAGTGTATCAATATAAAATATGCAATATGATCTATTAACTTACTTTCTCATTATGCTATTTTTATTACTGCATTTCTTCATGATAGTGCCATCACTCCCTGCTTTTTCATTCATCTTCTACATCTCAGGCCCAAAGGGGGCCCATCCTGGCACCCATGACCCCTTGAAATTGCACAAAGATTTCTTATGCAAGTGTAGTTATATACCTGTGAGAGGATGACCTGTAACTCTAGTTAGATACACTAAGGGGCACATGCCCCCAAATGGTTAATATTCAGCATCTGGCAGCTAATTAATAACAACATCTCAGTGATTCTTTCCTTTCAAATTTCTCCATCTAGACCTTCAGTGTTTCACACCCATACTATGCCTCCCACATGCCTTCCCTCTCCTGCCTCCTTTCTCTCATCTTCTCGAGCAAAAACCACCAAATTAACTTCTTAAAAACATCATCTCTACCATGTCTCAAATTCAAACAAACTAACCACTCGTGCCTTTCACGTTACTTACAGGGTCAAGTTTAGATTTCTGACTCTGGCGTTCAAATCCACCTAATATTGGATTCTCAATGGCAACCCACTCCAGTGTTCTTGCCTGGAGAATCCCAGGGACAGGGGAGCCTGGTGGGCTGCCGTCTATGGGGTCGCACAGAATTGGACACGACTGAAGCAACTTAGCAGCAGCAGCAGCATCTCTACCAGGAGTAGCTGACACGAGTAGAAATAATGTGCCAGCAACTGTGCTAAGTGCATTGCATAAATGGACTCACATAATCTCTCAGGCATTGATATAATATTGGTCCTATTCTAATCAAAATGCTTGCAGATGCCTTAAGGAGGCTTAAGAGGTGAAGGCACCCTCCCACATTTACATAGCTAGTAATTGACAGAATCAGAATTCAAATCCAGGCAATTTGGCCTTGCCTGAGTTTTTAGCCATGAAGTTCCTTCCTGACTAACCTAATTTACTTCTTGTCAACTGAATCTTCCTCTCTAGACAGTGGGGGATTCTTATGGTCAGCTGAACAGCGCACATTTCTGACTTGAAGCTTTTTCCTTACTCCATCTTCCCCATTCTCCAAGCTTGAGCTCAAGTCTCACCTCTTTTTATAAAAGTCATTAAGTTCTTGGTGTTAGAACCATAACATTCATTGCCCATTTCCCTTGTCTTGGTCATGCATACTTTTGCATTAGGATTTTTCTCTGATTGGACAGTAACCCACTGGTGGGTGGGGCTTTGAGTTTATGTTTTATATCATCTTCAGCACATCGACCAGTGCTTTTCATCAAGTGTGCATTCAAAAACTTATTGAGAGAATAAATTAACCTGAACTTCCAGAGAATGTCATGTTTGAAAAATGATACTATAATTAGTTCTCTAGCATTCTATTATGTCTTGATAAAAGCTCCTGTATATTGGTGGCAGGTGGGGTTATCAACTATTGCTACCATGCTGAAACCGGTTTTCTATATTTTTTCTGTTTGCCTGGGTAAATCTGATAGGCAATAAAAAGAAACTACCCAAGGTGAGTGTCTGCGTGTATTTGTGTATGTGTGTGTGTGTGTGTGTTGTGGGAGGTATTCATTTTCATTTAAGAAATCCTGTGTTATGAATACTTTTTAAAAACTATGCTGCCAGCTTCTTGTTCATGAATTCAGTGCTACTGCATTAGCTTTCTCTCAAGAAAAGGATCTATTTAGAGAAGAATGTCTCTCTGATCCAGAGTCAGAATTTCTGCTCAAAAGGCCAAGAAAATTTGAAGGATTCAGTTTACTAGGAAGTATTGGAGCAGTTAGGTTCTTCTGTTCTTTTAATCCTTCTTGGGGATACATGAAGCAGTATGCAAGTTTCTAGCACTTGGGCCAAAGTCAGATTTCCCCATTAACACATCTTGGGAACCTGGATTCTTTCTCACCATCAGATATTCCAGCACCAACTGACAGAAAGACAAGGAAGAAAGAGCTCTACCCATGTGCTTGAGAAATCAGCTCTCTCAGTTAGCTAGGCAGAACTATCTACACTGAAAGTCTGTTTTCTTCTCTTAAAAACACACAGGACACCTAGTGTCTTTCATGTCTAACAGAAATACATACAACCCATTTTATTGTCCAGCTTTTAAAAAATGGGATATGGAAGATATTTTGTATAATAAATCACATTACAGTCAACCTGAGAAATTTCATTATGTACATATGTATGTGCAACTTTAATAGAAGGCTTTTACTATTTTAAAAATCCTTTTGAAATTTTTAAAAGTAACTCACTCCTGAAGCATCTAATCACTCACTGGATAACACCCAGGGCTTAGATGCATCATTGTAAATGATTCAGCTTTCCTTTTAATTCCTGATTTCAGGAATCACTTAAAGGCTTATAGACAGAAGGACCATAATGAAGGCTGGAGGTGGGCTTCGTGGAAATCTCTCTAAGAAGCACTGAGGACTGGGGCAAACTGGAGAAAGCATGCCCTCTCTAAAGAGAAGAGCTAATGCTCAGTCTCAGCTGATCTTACCCTACAAGAAAGAGGACCCAGTGTTACAAAACCTAGTTCCTCATAAGAAGCAGGGCTTTTAAAAATGTGAAAGTCCATGTTTTTTTAGTTAATATTTTTAATAAAGAGGCAGGCCAAACAAAACGTGTATGTGGATGGGATCTGGCCTCAAAGCTCCAATTTTTACCATGGGCAAAATGATCCATCCCCGATGCTTTCTGACCGGTGCAACATGTGCATATATATGCAACTATTTCCTACACAAGATATTTCAAAAACACTTTAAAAAATTTAAAATATTCAGTCATAATCAGTATGTGCTATGTTCAGTCACTCAGTTGTGCACGATTATTTTTGACACCATTGACTGTAGCCCACCAGGCTCCTCTGTCCATGGGGATTCTCCAGACAAGAATACTGAAGTGGATTGCCATGCCCTCTTCCAGGGGGATCTTCCCAACCCAGGGATCAAACCCAGGTCTTCCACATTGCTGATGGAGTCTTTACTGTTTGAACCACCAGGAAGTCCAAGAATACCAGAGTGGGTAGCCTATCCCTTCTCCAGGGGAACTTCCCGACCCAGGAATCACACTGGGGTCTCCTGCATTGCAGGTGGATTCTTTACCAGCTGAGCTACCATAGATAGCCTAATTAAGAACAATTTCTCTTAGATACTCTATTACAAATTTTTGGTAGATAGAGGAATGGTAATAGCTATAATGTATTGTAACTTCCACAGAACTTTTCATTCTGGTCCTTATGATGAGTTCATCCAAAAACTGTGTGTGTGTGTATGTGTGTGTGTGTGTGTGTGCACGCGTGCACGCATGTGCACACGCGCATGCACGTGCACACACATGCTCAGTCAAACTCTTTGCAACCCCCTGGACTGGAGCCCACCAGGCTCCTCTGTCCATGAGATTTTCTAGGCAAGAATACTGGAATGGGTTGCCATTTCCTTCTCCAGGAGATCTTCCCAACTCAGGGAGTAAACCTGTGTCTCCTTCACGGGCAAGAGTTTTTCACCACTGAGCTGCCTGGAAAACCCCCACTCCTATGAACTATGGTTAAGATTAAATTTCCAAGGGGATATACAACTGTCCCCAGAGAAAAGTTACTGGATTTAAAACCATCCCAGAAAACGTTTAACAAATAATATTCTGTAAGGACAAGTCTTGACTTCATCTTATTAAAAATGTTTTTCTAATGTATATGATAGAATCAAATGTTGTTTCTTTTTCAAGACTGGCTAATTCACGACCTGTCATCCAATCTGGTTCCGTTTGAACCCTGGGACAGGGTAACTCTTCTCTGAAGCATTCCACTAAGTACCTTGAATGAATATTATAGAAATGTTAGGAAATGAAAATTGCTGCCCCTTTAAAGGCTTTGATATGACTTAAGATTTCAAGCACATATGTGAAATGAAACAACAAGTTTATTGTATAAACTGATGTGGTAGAAATTAAAGCTGAGCAGTGCCAAGATAGACAGGAATCCAATCAAGTGAGAGCAACCACCACAAACTCTCTGAAAGTGAGTCTTGTATTGGACTCTTAAGAATATCAGAGGCCAGGCAAGGCAGAGATTAACAAGCCATGCTAGGGCTACTGGTTTTAATGCTCAATGGTCAGACAAATGAGGCAAGTTCAAGAATCTTGGCAAATGAGATAAATAGTTGTAGATATAAACAAGGGAAAATGGTGCCATTTCATAATCCTTAAAATGGAACAATGATATAGAATATGTGAAAGAGGAGAAGTACTAGATTCATTCATTAAAGATAGTTCTAATATTCTATTAAAGCCAGTCTGTTAGCATATGACACTTGATTTTGACCAAAGAATAATGCTTCAATTATTGCCATACCTGATTAAAGTTTTGTGTAAGCTTTTTCTAAAAAGTAAATATTGTAAATATATTGCTATTTACAAATCTATAATTAGTTTAGTTTTAGAAGAATTTAGGCAAAGTCATATGCTCTACAATCAAACAAATGATTTACATATATTTGAACAGTTTCTGATACATACCAGTAGTCAGCATGGCAGGGAGGAAAGAAGTTCTGTGGGGAAATGAAGCAGACATGGGTTTGAATCTGTTTTATCATTTGCTAGCCTGGTGATCATGGGCAAATCGACCAAATTCTCCTAGTCTAAGTTTCTCCATGTATGAAATATGAGTAGTTCCTATTTTGTGAGACTGTTCTCTAAGATGAGCAAAAATAAAATGTAAATCATTGCAGAAGACATTAGTTATTATTAAAGTTATTATTCCTCATATAACAATTGTAACATAAAATTCACCAACACTCAGGTAAGGAATCAATTTCTAAACTGCTATTGTAATAAAGGCAGAACAACTTTTTTAAGTTAGGAACTCAAGGTTTTGTAAACAGAAGTATATTACTCAAATTTCTTTATCTAAAGTTCTTAATTTATATGTTAACCAGTTTAGAATCTTAGTTGCATTTTTCTACAAAATATAATCAGATCTTTGCAATAGGTTAAGCTATTGTGTTTTTGATACAAAGGGGAAGGGAGACAATTCCCTCTAGGATTCTTGTAGAAAATTCATCTGCTAATTTCTAAATCTCACTGTGATTCAAAATACCTTGTTGAGTCTTGAACACATGTATTGTTTTAAATACAGCAGATGCTTCTTGTGTAGGGCATGGTTTTCCACCCTTGGCTTCACGTATAAGCAGTTAGAGTGGGGTAGTGCTGCAGCCTAGCTGTGCAGCCCAAAAGAGGAGTATAGCCCAGAAAAAGAGAAAGAAGGACCCACTCTTCAGAAAGTCTGCTAGTGCAGCATTAGATGGGGAACACCTGAGTGAGGACGTTCATTAGGAGATTTCTATATGCCAAATTCACTCCTACACATGAAAGGGAGGAAAGGACTCCCTTGATTTGTGTTTATGAGGTTGCAAATCATTCCTACAGGAAAGTACAGAAAGACTCTCCCTCTGGTATATAACATAACTGCCAAAGTCAATTAATTCCATCAATTCCATTAAAAGGAATTAAAAGTTTCTGAATAAAAACTGGAAAATTCTGACATCTGTATTGATCTAAACATTTCTCTTTGGACGTGTGTGTGTGTGTCTGTGTCTGTATGTGTCTGTGTGTGTCTGTGTCTCTGTGTCTGTGTCTCTGTGTCTCTGTGTCTGTGTATCCAGTTAAATTCACCCTAGGATAAAAAAACTGGCAAAAAGAGAGATGTAAAATATAATGCTTACAGAGAATTGTTTTCATCAGGATTCAATCCGAACATCTAAAGAATGAGCCAAATTATTTTATCCTGAAATAGACCAAGATTAAATTACAAAGATCTTAACATTTTCTGTATAAAAATATTTTTAATCATAATTTGAATTATCTTGTTCTCCAGTTTTATAGATGGAGCTTCTTTCTTTATTTTACTTTATTTGGAAAGGATATAAAAAGAGAAAATTACCTATGAGAGCTTAGTAAAACACATACATTAATCATAATTAGTTGATTTTTGTTTGTTTAAATACTTGTGGATTTCTTGCTTTTCAGTAATTTTGAGTATCAAATTCATAGCAGCCTGTGGCCTAAAAAATGATCAACTATACATATTCTAAAGCACCATTTTTCCTATCATAAAGCTACAAACATCTGCACTGATTACAATTAAAAACAGTGTAAAGATTATCACTCCAATTATAGCTTCTTGTTCTCATCAAAATTCACAACTGTCCTCAGACAGCAATGCGTGTGATGCCCATATGCCTTTTTCTCTGAAATAAAACCTTCTTGAGATTTTTGCCCCCACTTCTTTAAAACAATGAATATATGTAGTTGTAGTGAATTTATCTTTATTTAAAAAGTAATATTTTACTGAGACATGTTTTTAAAAATTTTTAAGTCTATCTTTTCTGTCTCTGTAAAACTTCTTAGAAGAAATGCAGAAAAGCATTAGTATGCCACCCAGCAAAAAAGTTTCTAGTGTTCCAAAATTTTTGAATACTCTTTCAAAGGAACATTACTCTCTATGGTTTTCAGTATTATTGATAGTGAGAAGTATAGACAAGCTACTGAATTTGAAATACATATTCATTAAATTAACACAAATATTATATTAAAAACTAGAACAATATTTCTCAGAATTTTACAAGTACCTTTTTGCATATGGAAATAAAACGGAAGTACATTTGTAATAAGTAATAGAAATGTAAAAAACTGAATATAATTTTAAAATTATTTGAAGTTCAGATAAGAAATTACACAGGAAAATTGAAAATCACTAAACAGTTGAACTATATTTCTTGTTTAGGATCTAATATTGCCATTTAAGGATAAAAATTTGGGAAAATTATTCAATAATTTTTGTAACATGAGTTTTCCCTCATCATTGTTTAAACTTTGCAAACAAGGACAAAAGTGAAAATCCAGACTTCTCATTAAGCAATTTATACTAAAATGTAGTACAAAGTGGGAAAATTAAAGAACATTCTCTTTGGCTCGTTATTTTTAAAGGAGTATTTTTACGTTAAGATATCTGCTTATTGCCAAAATCAAATATTCAAGAATACAACTAAGGCAACACATCCCATCAATCAAAGATTACTTTTTGAATTTCTAAATTTGCTCATAACTGAATCTTTGAAAGTGAGTACTTTAATACATATACCAAAAGTAAAGAAAATAACCAATAACATTATTTTCCCTCTGTGATGTTACTTTAAATGTATGAAAAGTTAAAGCTCCACATCTCTTTAAAAACTACTAAATTCATTTACTAGAGCGTTTCAAGTTGGGATGTTTTATTCAAGTATTTATCTTTCCATTGAACACCCTGTCTATAGTTACAACTTATATTTCTTATTGATCTACAACCATAATAAAAAATATGTGATTCTCATGCCATAAGGTCTTCATCATTCCTGGTCTATATATGCAGCGCTACAGCCCTCCTCCTTTTTGGTGAGTTTAATCCTTGATCCATGACTAACACTATGCAGATACTTGATAAAACAAATTTAGAAATCAGCTTCCTTGCGTCATTAAAAGGCATCTATACTCACAGCAAAAACACTACAAATCTAATCTTTTCACATTATCCAAGAAGGCAATCCTGTACTGCCAGAGTAGAATGCTTTAAAACGTGCGAATCAGTGGGTTCAAAGGCGGAATCCCTTCGCACATGAAACAAATCTATAAAAGGAAAGATAGAAATGGTTTATGGTAAAGTAACCTCGATGCCAGTTGAAGATTAACTTATTAAAGTTCAAGCACACTCTACGTACATACAGTGTGACTACGGCCACCTTAATGATAACTTACAAGGATATCAGTGGAAAGCTGTATTTCTGAGAATGACAATAATACCTTAGCTTGTAAAGCTTGGCAAACTGAGGTTCCAAGTGCTGTTGCTCTGGCGGGGCTGAGGGCGGGGGTCAGGAAAGAGCATCAGAGAATAATAGCACTATTTTAAGTGTTTCCAAGGAGGTGGTTCTTTGACTTTATGCCCAAAGGGGACAATTTATTGAAAAGTGAAAGCCTGTTAGATTCAAGGGAACAAAAAAAAAAAAAAAAAGAGGCTTCCATTTTTAGAGAAAATGAAAATCCAAACAGGAATTTTGAAGAGAAATGGGGGAGAAATTCACAAAATGGATAGGAATAGAAAAATCCTAATTCTAGGACTAGATCCACCCAAACGAAAACGTCACCAACAACTAAAAGCCAGGTTTTTTAAACCTCTGAGATATTTTAAAACTAAAATCTTATACATTTTTCAAGCAAAATAGCTCCTTTTTGTCTGAATTCTCCGAATAACTATGGCAATTCCTCCCCTTCCCTTGACCTGTAGACCCTCTCTCCATGCAAACAGGAATGCTTTCCTGAGACCCGAGGGTCTTGGGGAGCTTCTCACGGAGCCACTAGATGGCGTGAAAGCACCGCACTGGGTCGCTCCGCCACCGCCGCCGGCGCCCTGGAGGGGTTGATACCCCTGCTGAGAGCTCAGCGTTCAGCCGCACAAGATGCATTTTCTTTCAGAGACATCTTCTGTGTCGCAAGACACTTTTCAGGACACAAAGAGGGTCCTCCACCCTCCCTCCCCCACGACACTCAGAAAATGTCGAATTAAATTTGGAATAGTGAAAATCATTTCAGTGTTTACTGGGGTTTCCCGAGAACTTTACCTTTCGGCTCTTTAGGGGCTAGCCTGCTATTTGTGATGCAGCCTTCCCTACTAGGTAGTGAGGGGCAAAGAGAAGTCCCTTCAGCATTAGCCTGGCACTCAAACCACTGCACACAAAGTTTTCATATTCTCAGTCATGTTGCTCTCGTTCCCGATTTTTTTTTTTCCATCAAAAATTCTCTTTGTCTTTCTTCATCTGATATTGTGCAGACGCTCATTAAGGATTGCAATATGAAAAGCTGGATTTAAAACTGCTGTCAGAATGGCGGTTGTCCTCTTTTAATTCTTTACCAGCCAAAAGGAAATACCTTTGTTCTTGCTTTTCAAATGCGACGCTTTTGCTTCATAGAGTGTTTCTGCTTGATCACAAGGTATCTACTAATCTACCCTCCAAACTTGGAGATATACTTTTATAAGGGGTGCATTCCCAGCTTCTTGATATATGATATATACAGGAGGCATATACCTCCCTGGGCCTCCACAACAGGAACAATTACCATATTCCCCCAGATATTATCACCATCTCGCTTCACAAAATGTCCATTGTAAAAGCTGTTTTGATCTTTTGGATAAGTGCCTTAATTTAAAATAATAGCAAAAAGGTAAAATTAGGCCTCTGTGCTCAGCAGGGCATGAATGACAAATCTGCTGTAGTTTGGGGTATATCTTAAAAGATTCCTTTTAAAACCTCTTATAGCAAATTTACATATGATCAAAAACTATATTATACATTGAAAAACTGAACTGCATAATTTATTTCATGTGCTACTGATACAGCTATGTTTATACATATAATGGGTTTTATAATTCAAAATTTGAAAGATTTCAAAAGGCTTTTTTTTTTTTTTTTTAGTTTTGAGCCACTGATGATGAGAAGGTTTCCTTTTTTCCCTGTGTGTTGCCTCTCAGAGGAAGAGTATCATTTTCGGATATCTTCTTAGCCCTGATTTCAATGAATTTGTGAAAACCAGAGATTTTATGGTGACATTCAATTAAAACATTTAGGAATGTTTTGAATACGTGTTCAATAAAATGTAATCACACTTCTTTAAAAATACAAATATTGGAGATCAAATGGACAACCTGGCAGAGTTACTTCACAGGCAGCATTATATCATTTTACCCTGGGTATTTTAGTTTACGGGAACTTAAGTTAATTTGTCATGTTAAATAAATCCATGAATTGAGTCCTGTGAGTCATATTTTCAGTGGCTCTAATCTTTGGTATCATTTAATATCTATACTTTTAGTACAGTCTCTAAAACTCCATTATTATTATTATTATATGAGTTGCTATAAAATAGATATAGGTAGGTAGATAGATATCTTGAAATAGCCTTACGTGCACATAAGTAACTTACTTTCTTAAGACACTCTATAGAATTCACAGTTGGTCATAAGAGATATAATACAGACTAATGGTTTAATACTTAAAATGAGTGGTTTTATATGCAGATCTAAAACAATTTCTAGAAGTATGATTTCAACTGACTGTGAGCGGCAACTAAGTTTTTGTGTTATCTAAGTATTTAACA
Organism: Nanger dama; assembly: GCA_917880005.1. Taxonomy (NCBI): domain Eukaryota; kingdom Metazoa; phylum Chordata; class Mammalia; order Artiodactyla; family Bovidae; genus Nanger; species Nanger dama. Next base: position 18,327,703 of record CAKJTW010000008.1, on the reverse strand, counting down.
CCAGTGGAGCAGAAAGTCACTTTATGCTTGAAAAGCTACCTACAGGTATATACATATATGCTTTAGAAACTGTCCGTTCAGTTCTGCTGGATAACTTGCTGAAAAGTAATAGCATTACACTGGTTCTGAGAGGGACAATGCATCCATAATGACTGTGTTAATTATTTCAATGAAAGTGTTTTCTAAATTAAAAAAAAAAAAATTTGGACTCCCATGTGAATAAATGACTAAACTATTTCCATAAAATGGAAAACACCAACACACCCAGGTTTTCATGGTAGAGGGGTAATGGGTGGAAGTAACACAGACTAATATTTTGTGTTGTTGTTTTTTTTTTTTTGTATTCATACATTCAAAGAGTCTGATCAAACGTGCAACGTGCAACATCATTTTATGCAAAAACACTTGTAAATGCTTTTATAGGTGTACTAGGTCAAGCTTAAAAGGCCACATGCACATTATATTTGGAGTCACACCAAGCAGAGTTGACTAGAACTTGAAATGATCGGTAATGCATTTCATTCTCATTTGTCAATTGGTTTTCTATAGTATTAGTACTATAAAATATAAAGAAAATCTACTGATCAGAATCTTACTTTAAAAAAAGACTTTTCTGTGGGTTTTGTTTTTATTTTTTTCTTGACAGTTGTTTTTTTTTCTTCTGAATACTGACTGGTTTATTTGGCCAATTAACTAATAGCAAATAATTTAATAATTGAATATTCAAACAACTAAATGTCCTATTCATTCTGTGACAATTAAAAGCACACACTAATAACAGAGTAGTGATTACTTGGAAATAAACTCCTCAGCTTATCTACTGATACTTTATTTCATGCTCGTGGTCAGGCTTCTACAAAGCCATTGTTATCTTTAAGAAAAACCAGACACCCATTAGTAATTTGGAAACTGTTAATAAAATAAATACATTTCTTTGGGGAAAAAAAAACCACTCAGTTTGAAGTATCATAAATTTCAGTTACATTTTTAAATAAAAATCTTAAACTGGAATAAATTAGAAAAATTAAAGATCATAGAAAGCATACAGGCCATAGAAAGCACTTCAGCATTTAAGGTGCCTAAAAGTCTTCTCTCTTTAAGTCTTCTCTCTTTAGTATGCAAAACATGGAAGCAATGATTAAAAATTCACCATCGGTTTGGGGAAAGAAGGATTTGTTGGTTTCATTTACTTCCTTCACAGAAACTTCAGTGGTTAAGTCAGCTATCCTAAAACTAAGGGCACCTACTTTATCAATATATTAATTCTAGCTTCCTAGGTGTTTTCTCCACAAGCCTTCTCACAGTGCACTGCCCTAAACACTGGATCTGTGACTGAGGCTGAGCTCTCTGTCCCCCAGGTCCACAGAGTGAGCCCCAGTCTCCATCTCCATTCACAGTAGCTTCAGCTTCAGAATTTTTAGTTTTTCACCAATTCTCAACTACCCAGGACTACATTTCCACTTCTACTGACTATAATACTCAACGAACAGAGCAAAACAAAGTGAAACAAAATTAAACTAAACCAGCAATATTTGAATAAAATTAAGGTTGGACCCGTTATTTGATTACACCAAGGATAATATGTCACTCTGCTCCTTCTCTGATTTGCTGCTTGAGTGAATCGTTTACAAAACATAACATTTTTCTGAAATGAACTGGGAAGCAGAGAGAGAGAGCCAGGAGGAGGAGGAAGGAACGGTTCAGATCAACTGGAATCTAGAAATCTGAGGAGGAAATGTAATATGATGGCCTATCACCCTTTCAAAGGTTAGCCTGAGTTAACAACAATATACACCTTTCTAAAACTTCTCTCTCTGCCTCTGTTTTCTTTCTCTCTCACACACAGACACGTGAGCACACATACACCTAGCCAGACCTCTCCTTAAGCTGAAATAAAGAGGGAGGCACGTTGATAATCCTTATGAACAACCATTTACACCTAGCACTGGTAATGGCCACAAAAAGCCAACCACTTCTCCAAAGCTATTTTCTATAATACAGCTGATTAAAATGCCACCGATGAGGGGCTCACGTGAAATAAAAATATAGAATCCTATTCCTGGAGGAGAATGTTGGTAACCAAAACCAAAAGAAGCCCTTGCCCCAGTCCAACTGAAATACCAAATAGATAAACGTGTATGTGTGTGTGCGTGTGTGTGAGTCACTTAGTCGTGTCCAACTCTTTGCAACCCTATGGACTGTAGCCTGCCAGGCTCCTCTGTCCATGAAATTCTCCAGGCCAGCACACTGGAGTGAGTTGCCATTTCCTCCTCCAGGGGATCTTCCTGACCCAGGGACTGAACCCAGGTCTCTTGCATCACAGACAGATTCTTTACCATCTGAACCACCGGGGCAGGCTATATAAACGCTCTTATTCAAGATGGAAAAAGAGCTCGGAGCATAGAGCAGTATGTGAAAAAGAACAGGAGCACTTAGTCTGAGAGAAGGTTTGCAGGAACATATGTTTGCAAGTCACTGAGATGTTTTCTGTGTCTTCACCAGTCCTCCAGATTCTCATTGTTTTCTGAATGATCACATGACAGGCTAAGTATCTGACCCTGTGGATCACTTTCATCATTTTCTGGAAAGACTGAGAAATGAAAATACTTGCTGACAACTTCAGCGGGAATCCAGTGGCTTAGGTAGAATTAGAATTCAAGACATCAAAAACCTCAATACCCAATTTAATCCTTTAACCACTAGGCCGCACTCTTTCAAAATTGTTAATAGAAACAACATTGCCCTTTTTGTACAGCTGTGGATGCCCTATTGATCTGTATCACATACCATTTAACACTGGATGATTTGGCTGGGAAAAGCAATGTTCACTGTTCCATGGCAAATCAGACAAAGCTAAGATCGGCTACAGACCCAGGAAAACAGCAAAGGGTAGATGGGGAAACAAACCACCACAAAACACAGACCTCATCTGCATGTTCTTCGCAGCTACTTTTTCCTCCACAAGAAAGCAAAGTAGCAAAGTGCCTCTGTATTAAAACTATTTCTGCCTAATGCAGGTGTGGATCATGGCCATGGAGGCCTAATAATAAACCAACAGCTGAAGGCCACATTACTGCCCTAGCCTCCTCCCCTAGCTCATTTAGAAAATGACATGTTTTTCTTCACAGTGTTTTTACCCTCCTCTCTCTTTAGTGGCAGTAATGCTGAATGCTCTTGACATAATTCTTCGTTCACCCCTGACAGTCATTTTTTTGAATACTATCCTGGTAATAAAACACCTGACCTCGAGTCTTTCAATTGGCCATTGGCTTGGGTTACCCCAATTAGCGAGGCTCGTTTGGAAGTATCCAGAAGAGTCGGGTGTCTTACTCTTCCCTAAACTCAGCATTATGAGGGAATACATCGTTTTACTCAGGTCAATTTATTCTTCTAGTGGATTTCTTTACTTTTGTATGATCTAAACGTAGCAAAATAACAGGTTTAAAAAATAATCTAAAAGTATGTAGAATTCTGATACCTAATATTTCCGCCTTGGAAGTCAAATACAATACCATTTCTAGTTCCCTGAGAGCTGCTTTTCAATATTTAAAGATAATTGAAGGAATTATGTGTGTAAGCATCAATGAAGAGCTATTTTATTTACATACAAGGTAGCTACATGTCGGCATAACTAAATGAAAAATACATACGCACTAGAGTGCAGAGCACACATCGGCGGATTTCTGTGTGTCCCAGTCAATCTATTTTTGGGGTACAGATCTCCCAAATCAATTACTCTTTATTAAAAACTCTTTAGGTGGGAAAAAAAATCTGTACCCTCCAGAGTCAAAAGTGTGTTGATTATATGTTTGTGTGTTAATTAAATATAAGATTTTACCTCAAGAATAAAGTTGGGAGTTACTATAAATAATAACTTCTTGAGGTTTCTCAAAGAACTTCGGCAAAGGAATGTGGGCATTTTCAACATAAATGAGATGGAAGTGAAATTAAGAGAATATTTAAATTGTTTGAAAGGAAGAGTCCTTTCATATTAAAATTATTTTAAAAGCATCTTTGTGTACCTGATATAGTAATGTCTTTGGTCCTTTAATTTGTGATTTAGTGTTTATTAACAGGCACAGGACTTCAACAAGAGTATAATTTTTCTTCACAAATCTTTAGAATCTGTGTGTGCTATGCAATTTTATCACTGGTCACATTTTTATTCTCTCTTGGAAAAGGTAAACCATGGGATTTCTTGATAGACAATACTTGAAACAGAATAAGAAGCCCACACAACTGAAGGTGGACAAATAATACAGACTGAACTGAGCACATATCTTTCAAAGACTACAAGCCTCCCTTTGACATTCAAGCAACTATGGAGGGAAAAAGAAATTGAATTTAGCTGATGCAAATGAAATTAAAACTAAATTGGTTGTCATATCAAACTGATGTTAACTATGTAAATGTTTTCTGTTTATGGAACTACAGTTTAGAGTGTATAATGCTGCAAAAACACGAATATTTTTATGAAAAAAAATTCAAAGACAGATTGTAAAAATTGCTTAAAATCTAGCTACTTACACAGGTAATATTTAAAGGACTGTGAACCATGAAAACTGTGGACATAGACAACTGAGATAAACACACACACACACACATAATACACAGGCATGCTTTTCTGGCCAGGCAGTATCCCATTACATCATTGCTTCAAATGCATTCATTCTCTTCAATATTGTTGGCTGTTTCAGGTTAACTACCAAAATCATTTGCCTGAGAAGCGAGATTTAATTGTCTTACAACTACCTCTGTGAGGTACAATAGGGATTACAAGTACCCATTGATTATACTATTGGGTAGAATAAGGGACTCTTATTCTAGCATTTCTCATTCATTTTGTCATTGCATTCTCTTTGAAAGAGACCAAATGGGTCCCAGCAGGTGAAAGCAAAGAAACCTGAAAGGCCCCCTTTGATGAATGACAATACCACAACCACCCTCCCCCCCATTTTTGGGAGATTATAAAACCTTATTAAATCATGCCCTGTTAGATATTGATTGAGAGGGAGCTAAACTAAAACCAACAATAGCAGCATGGATCAGAGAACACTGCTTTCATCAGTGGGCACTAAACACAGCTAAGCTTTCCAATCCTTTTTTTTCGGGGGTAGGGGGCTGCGGGTGGAGATGGGGAAAGGGGCTTTTTTAACTATTTACTTTTGTTTAAACCATTATCCCAGAAAGTCATACAATTATAGCAGCTTTGTCAGTCAAGAATAGATCGTAGTTGTCTAGCACTTCATCTTTTGAATGTAGCAGTGTATTACACAAACAATATTATACTTGGTTAGGATTCAGGATTATTATTATGATTATTTGGGGGTGCAATTCTGGGCAATTATCATAATTATTCTTGACTCTGGGACCCCTTTGATGACAAGGCTGCTTTAAAGCAAACCACTTGGACATAACAACTCAAGATATTTGAAAAGAGGCTGTTGCCAGAATCAGAGTTGAAAACTCACCCATATTTTAAGGCTATCTTGATTATCAGGCTGTTTGCGTTCCTGGGCTGTCTTTTCTGCCATCTGTGAGCACCACAGCAAACAACCCCTTTATGACAATCACCTCAGTATAACTTGAATATGTCTGCTTTAGAGGAGATTTCTGTAATAAGACTCTGTGCTAATTAACTGTCAGCTTTTTTTTTTTTTAATCAGCAGAGTACATTTCAGAAAGTACAGACATTCCACCAAAAACTCCTAAGGAGGAATTCAGTTTATATGCTAGACTGCAAGAACTTTCTCCGTGTTTTCAAGCCTTACTTACCCTGAATGCACTGGTTTGCTTTAAATACTTCTCATGTGATAAAGAATTTCATTTTTCTTGCCAGTTGACTACAGGTAATAACATTTGCTCCTATCTATAGACAGTTATTTGATTCAATCACATTACCAAAAGAAAGAAAAAGAGGAAAAAAGAAAGGAAAGGACAGGAGGGGAAAGGAAGGGAAAGAAGGAAGGAAGGAAAGGAGGAAAGAGGAAATATACAGGTATAAAGGCAACCTTTTGTGCTAGAAATTGTGGCTACATAGCTTTTTAAAAAGGAAGCTAGTGATGCTATTGAAAGCAAACAGTTATGAAGGGCCAAATACTAGTTTGATATCAAAGATGAGTCATTTCACTTCAAGAGAAGTATTTGTAAAAATGTTACATGCAATGAAAATAACATTTGAAGAAAAACTCTAGCAACTATCATTGTCTTAAGAAGACTATAGAAATCAAGGCTGGAACAAAATAGAAACAGAAGTTTAAATATTTACAAATTTGTCTTGGCTAATTCTTTCCTCCCTAATGGAGAAAAACAGCAGGAACCACATGAAAATAAAGTATTAATAATATTATTTTCTTTAAAAATATAAAACATAGGAATGAATGCAGATGTTTTCATTTTGTTGTTAAAATTCCCCTCTGAATCATGGAAATAAATTTTTAAGTTAGATACAAGACATACAGAAAATTAGAACATTTTAAAATTCCTGTTTTTAGGCAAAAATCTTCTTTATATTGTACAACTTATTTTTATAATTTAGAAAAAAATTAATTGAATTTATAAATTAGATTTGATTATTGAATAATAAAAATTCACTCAAAAATTCTTATTTCTAATCAATGTTTTCAATATTTTGTGAATTATCCTGAGTTTAAACTTAAACTTTGAAATCAGGCATCACATTCCTTTAATATTCTTCAATGTTTGGCATCAAGTATTGTAATTTATAAATTTTACTTTTCCATTTTTATTTCCACACCTTCTTAATGCTATGCTCTAAATAAAAATTTACAAGTATTAATTGTGCCTAATACTTTTAAGTTAACATACATAATTATTATTTTAAAGCATTTTGAACAGAACAGGTAACAACAATTACAAAAACTGTTATCAACTTATGCATTGGGTAACAGTTTCTTTTTGAAGCATGAAGATGTGCTTATATTTTTATAAATGCTGCAAGCCAGTTTAAAAGATTCAAATTTGTATATACTACCTAATATAGATAATTAAATGACAAAAATCTGTTGCTAATTTTATTTTCATTAGATTTTTTTTTCAAGTGAGCATTGCCTATTACTTTTATTCTATTTAGTTCAGCTCCTTTCCTGATTTGTGTTTCCAGAAAGAATCCTGACAATTATTCTCTTAATGTGTGATATATTTTTAATATAGTCATAAACTGGCAATTTTAAACTGCCTCCTATTCTAGGCAAGTAGCAAGAATGTAAAATAAGTGACCATTTAAGCTGCAATAATAGTATCTTTTTAATTGTCCTTTAAGGTAAACTTTGTTTTCCATTTTTTAAAGGCTGTAATTTACCTCTTTTTAACATGTCTGAGAAAATTATAATGAAACAATTCTACTTAAGAATAAATCTCTTTAGTAAGAAAATCATCAAAATTTTGCTCAGTACCCTCTTATAAGTAAGAAAAGTAACAAATAGTTGAGATACCCAACTATTCATATTGCTATGTATTAGGGATACTTTCCCAAGTTCTTTCTCTTCTATCACATTTAAAGATTGTAAACAAGTAAAAAATTATTTTGGTTTCAACATGAAAATATAATAACACCAATTCCTATCATTTTCCTTAGAAATGAAATTTAATTCTGTTTTTATCATCTAATTATGTGGGCCTTTTGTGATCAAATTACATATATGAGCTCTTGTAAACCCTGTGATCTCTGCCTAGAATTTTGTTGACTTACATCTTCCTAAATACTGTGCCCAAATTGTTATTTAGCAATTTTAACAATATTACAAAATGATTTCAATCAATTTGTATTAGAACTATAGTAAAAAATAAATAAGACATACATTTGTCTAATGCTTTCAAACTGTTTAAAAAGTAGAAAATACCCTGTTTCATTGAATTTTACTTTTTAATGCATAACCACACATGCTGTTTTTCTTAAACGACTCATCAGTATTAAAGAAAAATAAGGATATTTTTCTCAGGTCTTCTAAAGACTCTCCTAAAACCAATCTTCAGAATCATATTGATATATATGCAAAGCATTATTTCCTTACACCTTAGAAAAACACTCCCATTCAGTCTCATGCATCTGACATAAAAATAAAAATTGAATAAATTTTTCAAATTGAATAACCATGCTGAAAATATCCTAAATGCTATTAGCATCTATTTCACGTTACTGTTGGATTAAAATGATTTATTTTTCCTAGAGATAGATGTTAATACTTCATTATTGAGGGAGGGGGCAGAGCTAATTTTCATTTTGGTTGAAGTAATATTGCTACTAAGAGAAATATTTATTCAGTGGAATAGAAACTGAATTTTTTAAATTGAGGTCATAGTAACATTTTAACTATCTCTTCAGACAAGTCTAACTCATGATTATATTTATTTCTTATAGATTCAGTGGAACAAATTTTGACCCAATGTTTCAGCTGTCATTTCCGGAGTTGATAAGTACCTAATGTGCTTTTTACGCATAGAGAGTCTTTCAGAATCTTGCGTTTACTCTAAATTCTATTTTTGAAAGATTTAAGACAAATTAATTTCCCAAGTCAGGAGATCTTATATTTTTCACACAGAACTCTTAAATTTAAGATTGCTTGACTTTGTTCCTGAGGCTTTCATTTGAAGATATTTGGATGAATTAGGATATAGTTTCCTTAAAATTCATCAGGGTGAACATAAACTATAAGTAGCACTCTCTTTCATTTATCAGAATATCCAAGATACTATATAGAAGCTAAAGATATAGAGAGGCTAAAGGTTCTTTTGATCTGACAAGGCCTTTCAGTTCCTGCTCATCGCATATTCACAAAGTATCAATACATGCGTTAATTTCTCATTCAGCATAGGGAAATTGGAAACATCTGTTAAGACAATTCTGAGAAAGCCAAACTCCTTCCTAAAGAGAAAACGTGAGATGTAATGTCAAATCTCTTTAGTTTCAGTCTAAATGTTGAAGTCCCAAGTCCCATCAAGAGATTACATGTAAAAGTGAGTCAGCAACATTCTCCCTGGGTCTCTTCTTACAGAGTTTGACCCCCATGAAACAAGGACACCTTTGCAGGGTCTTCTTTATGGCAGCTGCACTGAGGGTCTACACATAAGCCTTCCTGCAGCCAGTGCTCTACCGTCTCCCTAACCATTTACCAAGCTCTTCTTTTGGAATTGCTTCAAAGTGAGACTATTAACTGCTAGAAAAATATTCTTACTTTATAGTCGCACTTCATTTTTAAATCCGTAAAAGAACTGTTGATGTTCACTACACTTAACTCCATGTAGTTTCTCAAAGTCAATTTTTCCTTTATTGGATAAAGATTTCTCATTATTAAAAAAAAAATGTTCCAAAGATTTGGCAGTAGCCTCTGAAGACAATTATCAAAAGAGGACATCCAATACTGGATTGAGCAATGGGACCATCACTGAAATGAATATTTTATACCTTATAAGATGATCACTTTGAAAATTTTGATTTTGATAAATGTTTGGTTATATTAATTAAAATAATCACACTGCCCTGCAGTCATATCTTAAATATCTGCCTGTCATTCCTTTATAAGATTACAGTTTCTTGCAGCTCTGCATGTTAACTTGAAAATTTAGACTTCATAGTCATAGTCCCTTGGAACACAAGTTTACTGAGTAACAAGGCTTCTCTTTTATATGCACAACAGGTAAAATGTATCAAATCTTAACATGTAGACTAATATTTAATATATTCTTCACAAAACATTGAGTTACCCTATTTTTGAATTCAATGTGTCATTTAGCTGTTTAAATGAAAGAAAGGGCTTCCCAGGTGGTGCTCGTGGTAAAGAACCCGCCTACCAATGCAGGAGACTTAAGAGAGGTGATTTGATCCCTGGGTTAGGAGGATCCCTTGGAGGAGGGCATGGCAACCCACTCCAGTATTCTTTCCTGGAGAATCCCATGGACAGAGGAGCCTGGCGGGCTACAGTCCATTAGGGCTGCAAAGAGTCGGACACGACTGAAGCGACTTAGAAAATTAAAGAAAACTATTGAGTCCTGAGAGACACACATTTAGAATACTGTAACATGAACATTGATAGATGAGTATATATATGCTCCCAAGTTAAAATTGTTATTTTTAAAGTAAAGCTTGCATATCAGTGCTTAAATGTTTTTAAAGGGTTTGAACAAAACTACCAGATAATTATAGTAACAGTTGTTTTACATACCATATATTTTCTTTAAAAGTTGAATATCATTTGCAATTATGTGCCAAATTTTGAGTTTCTGATTTTCTTTTGTAGTTAATTTCTCTATTGTCAGGGAAGACCATATGTTTATGATCTGTATTTTTCCATCTGAAAATTCTATTACTGTTTTGTGAGTGCTAGTTACCACAGTGAAGGAGCTCCGTGATTCACTTGGTATGTGAGAATTTCTAGTCATGCCTTGTAATGTAGGTGGACTCTAGAATCTTTGGCTGCACATAATTTGACGTGTCTTGCCATTATGAACTAATTATTCCAGGAGAAATTATGAAAGTGAATTCAGGTTTCTCAATCTTAATTCAGGAACAGGACTTTCTCAGTGTTAACCTTGATGCAATTTCTCAAGTTCCAGAAACGTCTCCCACCTCCATCTCTAGAAGATGCCAAAAGGGGAATCACAAATGTCATGACCATGAGGCACTGTATTAAACACATGGTGAGAACTTCGCTACTTTCAGATCAATATGTTGCCTTTGGTGCAGCCAATTCATTTTTAAAGATATGTTATTAAGGATTTTTGAAATTGAGTGAAAATGTGTGGCCAATTGTTGATTTTTTATATTAGGAGAAATTATTATTTTTTATTTGTCAGTTCAGTTCAGTCGCTCAGTCATGTCCAACTCTTTGTGACCCCATGAATCACAGCACACCAGTCCTCCCTGTTCATCACCAACTCCCGGAGTTCACCCAGACTCAGGTCCATCGAGTCAGTAAATCCAGCCATATCATCCTCTGTCGTCCCCTTCTCCTCCTGCCCTCAATCCCTCCCAGCATCAGAGTCTTTTCCAATGAGTCAACTCTTTGCATCAGGTGGGCAAAGTACTGGAGTTTCAGCTTTAGCATCATTCCTTCCAAAGAAATCCCAGGGTTGATCTCCTTCAGAATGGACTGGTTGGATCTCCTTGCAGTCCAAGGGACTCTCAAGAGTCTTCTCCAACACCACAGTTCGAAAGCATCAATTCTTCAGCTCTCAGCTTTCTTCACAGTCCAATTCTCACATCCATACGTGACCACTGGAAAAACCATAGCCTTGACTAGACGGACCTTTGTTGGCAAAGTAATGTCTCTGCTTTTCAACATGCTATCTAGGTTGGTCATAACTTTCCTTCCAAGGAGTAAGCGTCTTTTAATTTCATAGCTGCAGTCACCATCTGCAGTGATTTTGGAGCCCCAAAAATAAAGTCTGACACTGTTTCCCCATCTATTTCCCATGAAGTGATGTGACCGGATGCCATGATCTTCGTTTTCTGAATGTTGAGCTTTAAGCCAACTTTTTCACTCTCCTCTTTCACTTTCATCAACAGGCTTTGTAGTTCCTCTTCACTTTCTGCCATAAGGGTGGTGTCATCTGCATATCTGAGGTTACAGATATTTCTCCCAGCAATCTTGATTCCAGCTTGTGCTTCTTCCAGCCCAGCGTTTCTCATGATGTACTCTGCAGAGAAGTTAAATAAGCAGGGTGACAATATACAGCCTTGACACACTCCTTTTCCTATTTGGAACCAGTCTGTTGTTCCATGTCCAGTTCTAACTGTTACTTCCTGACCTACATATAGGTTTCTCAAGAGGCAGGTTAGGTGGTCTGGTATTCCCCTCTCTTTCAGAATCTTCCACAGTTTATTGTGATCCACAGTCATTTATTTGTATTGCTCTGAAATTATTCTTTTACCACCAAGTTTGTGCCAAATATTTTATTCATATCATGGTCTGCTGTTGTTGTTTACTCACTAAGTTGTGTCCAAATCTTTTGCATTCCCATGGACTATAGCCTGCCAGGCTCTTCTGTCCATGGGATTTTCCAAGCAAGAATACAGGAGTTGGTTGCTATTTCCTGTTCCAGGAGTATCATGGTTTAGAACTTCAAAATTTGTCTCTGAGATTTGCTTCTAAACAATAAGAGTTTTAGTGAACTTCTCCAATTTTGATTGCAAAAAGCCATATCAGCCTCTTGTGTCACTTTCTCTTTGGATCTGGATAAGAATTTAGTGTGGAATTTTTTAATAGCTCAGGAAAAAAAATCATAAAATTCCATTTCTGATGATAGCCATCTATAGCTTCATGTGACATTCACTTCAACAAAAGAAAACTGGGTCATTTGGGAAAATGTTCAACATCAAAATGAGAGAGATATCCACATGTACACACTGTATATTTAAAATGGATAACCAACAAGATGGTACTGTATAGCACAGGGAACTCTGCTCAATGTTATGTCGCAGCCTGGACGGCAGGGGAGTTTAGGGGAGAATGAATACATGTATATATATGGCCGAGTTCCTCTGTTGTCCACCTGAAACTATCACAACATTGCTATTTGGCTACATTCCAATGTAAGATTAAAAACTTTTAGAGATTTGGAAAAGTGCTTTCCTAAAATACTGAAATAACAGGTATATGAAGTTGGTGATTAAGACAAATTTCGAGAAAAAGAGTGAGCATTTGGAAGCATATTTTCCATAGGATATTGAAATTAACCTGAGAGCAGTTACTCTGAAGCTTACTCACTTCACTTTATCATATCCTCTCTGGTTCCTTCTGCTGGCTCTAGAGGGAATTTCTTATGCTGGACAGGTGTGGTCTTAGTTTTTCCTGCCTCTCCACTTCTGCTTTTCCTTTTTCTTATTTGTTTGTTGTTTGTTTTTATGAGAGTTTAGCAACTGCTAAAGTATGATCATACTGAAGTATGGCTTGTTGTACTGTATACTGGTACTGAGTTGGTTGTTAGAGCCATAGGCTGGATTATCATTTTGATATTGTGGCCCCAAAGCTATTATTTCTGGTACAGTATGAGATTTTTAGCTCTAACATCGCTGGTTAACTCTTAGATACTGTTACATGGAGGAGACTATAATATTGCTTTCTTCATAGTATTAGATTTCACACTTCTGGAGGGCAGAGATCCTTTCATTTGTGTTTCCTCTTAATTATCCCTTCCTTTAACTACTGAACTTTGGTTCTGCATAAAGTAGGTGCTGGAGAACTCTACTGGAGGTCTTGCCTGCCATTAATACCTCCTCTGAAGTGAAACTTGTATAGTATCTGAGGCAATCCAATAAATGATGCCAAGTGGACATAAGACAGTCGCTTACAGAGTCAGCTGGTGAAAATCTATTTTCACCATCAGGGTGCTTTGAAGCCTATTTTCTCAGACCTCCAGACTCTGATTCCTTCGTCTCTCCAGACATAATCATTTGAGGGTGCCTGTTACTTCCTGGTCTGGCTGAGAGCACCAATCTGGACCAGGAGGCAGAAAAAGGACTAGATTTTAAAAGTTTTAGCCTCCTCTTCTGGGAAGTCATGCTCACTTTACCAGCTCTGACCTTCTTCTTCAGTTTGGCCAAGTGGCTTCTGCTTATTTCTTCTGTCTGGGCAACTATCCCTGTCACTGCCCACAGCATGTGTTGTTCATTTGGAAGGCTGGGACAGTGAGGTCTAGTGATAGAGGACCCCACCACTGAGTGTTCAGACTCACGGGGCCAGGGTGGCATTAAGAGTTGAGCTTGAAGCTGAAGCTCATCAGATGCAGAGGCTGTAGTCCAAACTGGGGGTGGTAGGGGAGGGCTGGCGGGGGTGGGGGTGGGGATGGTGACAGACATTTTGGCCAGGCTTTTTTTTTGGGGGGCTATGCCACAGGGGCTTGTGGGATCTTATTTCCCTGACCAGGGATTGAACCTGGGCTCATGGCAGTGAAAGCACTGAGTCCTAACACCAGACCACCAGGGAGCTCCCAACCCATAGCATGTTTTTGTTTTTTCCAGACCCATCCTTACTCTTATTAATGCCTCTTGAGGCCACAGTCAGTCTTTTAATGATTGTCAGAATTTATCTCATGCAAATGGACTGTATACCCTTCTAGGACAAATGCCAAGATACAGAATCCCTAGCTACCTTCTGCCTGCCTTTTGACTTCACACTCATCATTTGCTGGATTCTGCCTCCTGGTGGAGAAGGCAATGGCACCCCACTCCAGTACTCTTGCCTGGGAAGTCCCATGAACAGAGGAGCCTGGTGGGCTGCAGTCCATGGGGTGGCGAAGAGTGGGACACAACTGAGCGACTTCCCTTTCACTTTTCACTTTCATGCATTGGAGAAGGAAATGGCCACCCACTCTAGTGTTCTTGCCTGGAGAATCCCAGGAACGGGAGAGCCTGGTGAGCTGCCGTCTATGGGGTCACACAGAGTCGGACACGACTGAAGCAACTTAGCAGGAGCAGCAGCAGCAGCAGCCTCCTGAGTGCCTCTTAGTAGTAGTGATCCACAGCCACCTCACAGCAGATCCCTGGGTCTGTGCCACATCCTCTAGAGGAGACAACCTCCAGGCCGGCGTTGAGTTGGTGCCCACCTGTGGCCACCGTGGTCCAGGTAAAAATTAAATGCTCAGCTTAGACTCCGGAAGACCACCGTCTTCTGTCACTGTTATTGTTAGTCTGGCTGTGTCCACCTGGACCTATGTAGATGGTAATTTAGCTGCTTGTGTTTCTTGCAGAACTTGGAAAATTCTGATACCACTTGCACCCCAATCTAGCAACAGCCAGAGTGATAGCCAAAACCCTAATGAGTAAGAGCCAACTGGCTCTCCTAAAACAATGATCCCAGTACCACCCTTGTACAGGTAGATTAGAAAATCATTCAAGCATGTTGATGACGTTCTGAGCAATACAAATGCTGGCTTTTTGCCTCCTTGTGCCTCCATGCCTGAATATATTAAATAGCTACTTTAAAAGTAAATGTTATTTTTTTTTAATGAGGCACAAAACACATCTTTATATACCAATTATTGATTATGCTACAATAATAACTTTATCCACCTGGACATTTAAGAGCAATTTACATCAAACTGGTGCTGTTCTGGAGAAATATTTACCATCTGCATCATGTAGATATTTCTAGCTAATATCTGGTTCATGTCTGGACTATATAGTAAGAATGCAAACAGATGGAGCTTATAAAAGGCCAGTTCTTGAAAGTATATTGAAAGCTTAACTCTTAATTTGTGTTCTTTGAAATGATTAATAGAGATTCAACTTTTTTACTCATAATTGCCAACAACGAAAAAGATAGACATTATTTCTGTTTGAAAACAACACCCATTTCTAAGGTTATGTGATTCTGATTTCTTCATGCTATGTAATGAATGCTTCCATTTACAACACATAAACATGGGCTACTTTATACCTTATGTTTTTCAAATAAAGCTTGCATTTGATCCAATTTGGACCTTAACAGGAAAATACAGCCCTCAGGTACAGATTTCCAGGGACAGTGAGCACAGGTTTCAAAGCAATTTTACATGATATAGGAAATTATTATAGAAAGATGGTAAGATATTAAATTATTAATGGCTCAAACAATAATTTTTATTGGCTAAACCTAGTAATACCTGATTCTCTACACCCATGACTGCTATTAGAATTTAGGTTTTTCATCCATCATTGTTTATCCTGGAGAAATTCAGACTATATTATGTAAGTCAGCCCCAATTAGCTTAGTTTTTTCCAAGATGGTGAACTAACAATCTGGTTAACTCTGCAACCAGCAGAGTCACGCTTCCTCACTTCATCATTACATTTCTCTAAATAGTTTTAAACAACAACCAAAAAAACCTCTGGTGAAGGAAAGGGACAAGCTGCTGGCATCCATCTGCTTTAGTTCCCACCTCAGTTATTTTTATTGATTTTTCATTTTGTCCAATTAATGCGGTGGTTTATAATGTTCTTTTTTCTCCAAGAGGATGCCTGTACCCACTGTAGTTTCTCTCACCCACACTTCAAGTGACAGCAGCTGGTGGGGGGTCACACAGCAATTCCCTCTTTCCCCACAACTGTCATCCTGTGCTCAAGTTCATCTTGCGGCGTCATGCCAGTCCACCCTTTCCTCAGAAGGAAAAAGAGAGAGAGAGGAAAACTAACCAACAGAATTCCTTTTCCCTGGATTGCTGAGATGCCAAAATTGGAAGTTAGGAACAAGTGAGGATTCTGGGTTCCTGCTGTGATTTAAGAAAAGGAAATTGTTCCTGCAGGAAAATTACATACTATTGTGTTCTCACATTCCATGTTAGGAAACAAAGAGGCTAGATTATTCTTTTTTTTCAAAGAGGCAAACGGGAGAGTAACGGGATACCGCTATAGTTCCCATTCTTAAGCCTTTACAGAGAAAAGAACTGTGTGTGGTCTTACAAACGAACACATATTTATATCTCCTTTTCAGTAGCACTGACACCCACACTTCCAGTTTTCGTATTTAAGTTCTATATTTCTTTCCAAAAGAGCTGCTTTGAAAATCAGTTAGTTATTAAATAAACCTTAGAATACTGTATTAGTGTGTTGTGAATGCTGTGGAGTGTCGTTTACAAGTCTGGGCATTTAAACTCATTTTAGAAAAATTTTAGAAAACAGAGTTAGCAAATGCAGAATTTAATCTAGTTGTTGCAAAGGGTTAATTGTGTACAGAAAAAGTGCCTATTTTATATTTTTTCAGTCATTAACATAGCTGCCATGCTGTGATTTTTTTTCCCCTTTATGATTTTCTTTAGATAGACGTACCAAAAGAAATGTTATGTGAGTCAGTCAGTCTAAAGCCTTCTTGCTCATTTCATAATTAAATAATGCCATTCTTAAAAGAGAAAAATATCTATTTTAGGAATTTGCTTTTAAGAAAAAAAGGTCTTTTATCTGAACAAAATGCAATCAATGTACAAACTGGCAGTTTGAGATTTTATTATATGGATGATTGTCCCAATTTCTTTTTAGTTTTCTTAGTGTAAAACTGGTTTTTTTCATTGATTTACTTCAAAATCCTGAATAAAACATAACTCGCTTTATCTTTCTCATCTCCAAATAAATATAATACTTAGAATATAAACTATTTTGAGGAACAAAATGTTAATGATGTTAAATTATTTTAATTAAAGGAAAGCAGCTCTCTGAAGTAAGGATATTTAAATAGTCATTGTTCTGTACTCTAAATCATATTTTTGTCTTGCCTTTAAATTACTGTCTGCTTTTGATAAAAATTAAGAGTTCATAAAAATTTACTGGATGCAAAGATTAAATTATTTAGTTATTTAATGTAATAGAAATGTCTGGATAGTATTAAACTTCTGGGTAAGTGACTTGAAATTTTTTCACTGCGTTTATATTTTAAGAGTTTATTTAAAATAAATATTTATGATTGATCCTATGCAAGGACAAAACACAAGAAAAAATAGAGGAAAATACCTTAATAGGAAGATTTGGGCAAATCTTCATGTGGCAATTATAGATTTGTCCTGATCTTTCCTGTCCTATACTTGAACCTGCGTCTTTTCAACCTTACCTAGCCTGATGGAGCTCTCTTGCATTGTACACATGAACCATTACTCAGTGTGACTCTATGTTGATATATTTACCATTTTGTGAAGGATTAAAGTGGAATATTTAAAAAGCTGAATAAACTCCACAATTTAAAAAATCAGACTCCATCTCCTTTTCACCAACCCAGAGCCCCTCCTTAACTCTTACCCCTCCCCCAGCTAGTCTCTCTTTCTTGAACATTTCCAGAAGTTATAAGAATACCAGAGAGGGTGTTCTAAATGAGAAAATTGTGGCTGTGAGGATTATCAGGGCTTGGAGTCAAACTACATGTTTTCTAATCCTGGATTTACCACTCTAGCTTTGTAGCTGCAAGCAAATTATTTAGCCTCATCTGTAAAAAGGAACAATAGAACTACCTCAGAAAGCTATGAGGATTAAATGAGATAATGTGTATAAAGCACTTGTCAGAGCACACTCAACAAATGCTATGACTATTATTGGACCTTCATTCATCTAACAATATACTGATCACAAAATTATAGACCTAAGATTACTGAGTATTTACCCCCAAGAGCCTAAATTACCAGAGGAGAGACCTTTTATTCCAACTGTAAAAACCAGTTCTTGTCACGTTTCAATGGTGATGCCATCTCAAAAGGCCACAATAAACGAAACCTGACATGTTGTCAGGGACAAGGTAAGACTTTCAAGCTAAGGTCACAGAGGTAGCTATCTACTGACAAGGATTTTTTTACCCTGAAGTTCAGGGATAAACCTATATCCAGAAAGCCAGATAGTTTATGGCTCTCTTGGAGAAAGAGTTTTTAGCTTTTAACCAATTTCCAATTATATCCAGAATGTTAGTAAATTTGCCTACCATCTTCACTTCAAATTAATCAAAAACCAGAAATTAGCTATGTTACCCTTCCTGATAGCTGAGTTGGTAAAGAATCTACCTGCAATGCAGGGGATCCCAGTTTGATTCCTGGGTTGGAAGATCTGCTGGAGAAGGTATAGACTACCCATTCCAGTATTCTTGGGCTTCTCTTGTGGCTCAGCTAGTAAAGAAACTGCCTGCCATGCAGGAGACCTAGGTTCCATCCCTGGGTTGGGAAGATCCCCTGGAGAAGGGAAAGGCTACCCACTCCAGTATTCTGGCCTGGAGAATTCCATGGACTGTATAGTCCACAGGGTCACAGAGTTGGACACAACTGAGCGACTTTCACTTTCACTTGCTTTCTTCACCCCTTTCAATAGGCAAGCAGGGATACCAACTGGGACATGCAATTGGGCTTCTCAGACCATAGGCCAGAGGTTCCTTCAGTGATTCTGGAAATCTAGATTTCTGCTAGGCAGGTAAATACAGCTGATCTACTCTGGTCTAAATAGGACTGGTCTTAGAAAATTTATTTTCCCTCAAATAATCTTTTTAATTAATTCCCCAATGGCTCACCAGATAAAGTATCTGTCTGCAGTGCAGGCGACAAAGGAGACACAGGTTCGATCCCTGGGTTGGGAGAAGGTAATGGTTACCCATTCCAATATTCCTGCCTGAAAAGTCCCATGGACAGAGGAGTCTGGTGGGCTACAGTCCAAAGAGTCACAGAGTCGGACACGACTCAGCAACTAAGCACATACACACAAACCTTTTTATCCAAAAATTGATATGGTCCTCTCTGACCATAAGTGCTCATATTTGCACTTGAGTTTCCACTGATGGATCAGCGTCTCCTGGCCTAGAAAGGTGTTTTACGGGTTTCTTTGATAAGTGAGTTTTGGCCACTGTGTTAAAGGTACTCACTTCAGTTCAGTTCAATTCAGTCACTCAGTCCTGTCTGACTCTTTGCGACCCCATGAATCGCAGCACGCCAGGCCTCCCTGTCTATCACCAACTCCCGGAGTTCACTCAGACTCACATCCATCGAGTCAGTGATGCCATCCAGCCATCTCATCCTCTGTAATCTCCTTCACCTCCTGCCCCCAATCCCTCCCAGCATCAGAGTCTTTTCCAATGAGTCAACACTTCGCATGAAGTGGCCAAAGTACTGGAGTTTCTGCTTTATCATCATTCCTTCCAAAGAAATCCCAGGGCTGATCTCCTTCAGAACGGACTGCTTGGATCTCCTTGAAGTCCAAGGGACTCTCAAGAGTCTTCTCCAACACCACAGTTCAAAAGCATCAACTCTTCGGTACTCAGCCTTCTTAACAGTCCAACTCTCACATCCATACATGACCACTGGCAAAACCATAGCCTTGACTAGACAGACCTTAGTCAGCAAATGATGTCTCTGCTTTTGAAAACACTATCTAGGTTGGTCATAACTTTTCTTCCAAGGAGTAAGCGTCTTTTGATTTCATGGCTGCAATCACCATCTGCAGTGATTTTGGAGCCCAGAAAAATAAAGTCTGACACTGTTTCCACTGTTTCCCCATCTATTTCCCATGAAATGATGGGACCAGATGCCATGATTTATGTTTTCTGAATGTTGAGCTTTAAGCCAACTTTTTCACTCTCCTCTTTCACTTTCATCAAGAGGCTTTGTAGTTCCTCTTCACTTTCTGCCATTAAAGATGGTGTCATCTGCATATTTGAGCTTATTGATATTTCTCCCAGCAATCTTGATTCCAGCTTGTGTTTCTTCCAGTCCAGTGTTTCTCATGATGTACTCTGCATAGAAGTTAAATAAGCAGGGTGACAATATACAGACTTGACGCACTCCTTTTCCTATTGGGATAAGCCTATGGGCCTTAGGCAAAGTCCAGATGCTCCAACTCTGAAAGCTTCATGGCAAATGGGACTTGCCTATCCCACCCCAGCTATAAAGACATATAAGGCAAACTGCATGATTTGATGGTTTTAAGAAACTATTATCTATAATTTAATATTGAATTATTACTTGGGATTCAGACAGGAGTTTCCCCACTTGCTACCTCCTTCTTAATTTTTCAACAGTTGATAGTTTTCAAGCACTTCATTCTAAATTAAAGACAATCAAATCTAAACTTTAGGATTTTAGAATCATTCAAATTGTATCTTAAAAATCCTATTTTATAAACTATTTGATATGAAAGAATCCTTAGAATCTTTGGAATAATCTCTTTAAAGTCATTATCCCCTCTTAAAATAAGGATGTTCTCTTTTTATTTCCCTTTTTAAAAATATCTGAAAAGAATTTAAACTCCCACATGGCTCAAATCAAATCAAGTACTACAACCCAAGAGGTTTATATAAATTCTGTTTGATAAAATTCATTTTTACCATTATCAGTGATCAAAATACAAAATGAAACCATGAAATCAGTGTTTAGACTAATGAAAACGTTTTCTTCAATAAGTTTTTATTATAACTCACATTTTTTCCTGGTAGCAAGTTATAAAGGTATTGATTTTAAAAGTATGTCCATGCTTTAATATAATAGACACAGTATTATTTATTTGTGGGGCTATTGCCTATAATAAACACATATGCTCATGAAAGCATTGTCTTGACTCTATACATTTTTAAAATACAGGAAAATTTCATTAAAAGATAAGAGGGATACAAAATATCTGGGCTACAACAAGGCATGTGACACGTGAAATCATTTTTTGAGCTCCCATTTATACGTTGAAAATGTAAAATGAGAACTAGAGTTATACTACATCCATCTTAGTTTCATTCACTACCTCTAGGATACAACCTCATCCCTAGTTTTCAGTTCGGCTTCACTGACCTGAACTCAGATATACCGTCCGAAACTGGGGCATTTCTTTCTGTATGAGTGGTGTGTGGGATCCACAATGGATTATAACCAGGTGGATAATGAAATTTGGATTCTTTAAAAAATGAAAAAGTTCAGTGAATTCTCTTCTTCACTTTTTGTTATTAACAGTGTTTGACACAATAAGAACCGTGCCGCACTTTCACGTTATTTTCTCTTGCAAGTCTTCAGCCCCTACTGTTCCGTCTGTTCTGTCAGCTAATTAAACACATAAACCTGTGAGCAAGCTACAGTTAAATCCACCCTGCTTACAAAGATGATTTCTCAATAGGCCTGATGTCGAATGTGTTTGAGGTGCACAGCATAACCTCTTCAGGAAGAAAAATACATCTCCTCATGAGCTGCCAACTGATATTCATGATTGTTTGAAATTGGGATTTCATCACTTACCACAAACATCTATGGGAAAAAAGCTTGGGGTTTCCAGAATAGATATTCCACTAAAATATTACATCTCCAAAAGATGTGTACATAATTTTTTAAGTGGGCATTGACGTACTAGGTAAAATTGAAGCAGAAAATAAATATATATTCAAATCATTTCTTTAACATAGAAATATTTGATTTTCAGGTATTTCCAAAATCAGATATGGTTAGTTTCATGTCCTAATTTTATGAACAATGTCTTTTATGGCTATGCTATTTAAATCATTTTGTTTTCAGATATAATAGTTATAGTATGTATATAATTAGTAAGTATAGAAATATTCACTGTCTGCTATGACTATAATTAATTATATATAGTACACAGAAAGTTTTTATATGCAATAAATCACTTTTGATTTCCACAAATGGGTACTACACAAACCTTGGTAAACTAAATGCTATTTGACTTATCATTGCTAAATAACTGAATAAAGAGAAGAGCTAGGTAAATGGTGTGGAAAAAATATCTAACATCACTCTTATCAGAATGAACATTGTTTTGAAAATGAAACACAATTTCAGCTTTTGTAGCTAGTGCAGTCATTTTCTTACTTTTATTTCAGTAAAACACTTTCTCCCTACAATCCATACACATACAATCTACAGTGGAAGTGCCCTTGTGATGTCTCAATTCCAACAGAAGATTTCTTAAAATGTTAATTACCAAGTTTTACTTCTGGACATAGAATTGATTCTACATATCATTAACCAAGCTCAAAGTACATTTCATGAGGTAAAGTCGCTCAGTCGTGTCCAACTCTTTGCAACTCCATGTATATGTGTACTTGCTCCAGTGAAGTCACTCAGTCATGTCTGACTCTTTGCGACCCTATGGACTGTAGCCTACCAGGCTCCTCCGTCCATGGGATTCTCCAGGCAAGAATACTGGAGTGGGTTGCCATTTCCTTCTCCAGGGGATCTTCCCGACCCAGGGATCGAACCCAGGTCTTCCACATTGGAGGCAGATGCTTTAACCTCTGAGCCACCAGGGAAGCTGTATTAATAAACAATATCATGAATTTGGGAGGTGCCTGGGGGTTAATTACTAGTAGTAGAATTACCCTTATTGATACTAATAACAAATCATTGAAAATTGTAAGCATATAGTGTTGTGTTTTGGATCCTTGGGCATGAGATCTATAGGGTTTTTTTCCATAATCACTTCTACTCAATAAATTCTTAATAGGCTTAAGCTTATATTTACTCCAAAGCTTCCAGATTTGGAGTAAAAAGTGAATCTTTTACTTGTTTGTGTTGGATATAGTTAAGATACTGGTGAAGAATTTTAAGTTTTGATTCTTTTTCAATTTCTTGGACATTTGGGAGATGTATTATTCTTTTTCTATTGAAATTCCCACCATGTCTCATGCAAAGTAGTGACCTACACCCTCTAAGAGCTCAATACAGTCTAGAGGAGTAGTTATTAATAAAAGAAATCTTTCCCCAGACATACATATTATGGGACAATCATTAAAAATTCAGGGGAATCTCCTTGTTTGTAATACATTTCACAGTGGATACTTTCACTGTTAAACAGTTTTACCTTTTGACTTGATCTAATTTTTAGGTGATCACAGGATTCTCCCACATCTATTATTGACCTATATTACCTGGTACATTATGAGAATAAAGTGAGACTTGAATAGAATCAGTTAATAGAAAGCTAATACTCCCAGATGAGCTTTTAGAGACTTGCACCTTAAGTTCCCCTGAGGCAGTTTTGCAGAATTATAACTTAATATAGCTGGCAAAAACCTGGATTCCTAGGTTAGTATTAGAAAACTAGCTCTATTCTAATAGTAATGTCCCCAACACCTTTCTATTTGCTACTAGCCAAGTCTTAGTTCCATCCAAGGAAATAAAACAAGCTAAAAGTGCCTAGGTGCCTAGAGAAGAGATTCATTTACGTTCTCACAATATCCTGAAGAAATCTTGTAAGTTGAACACCCTATGTGACTCACTTTCTTGAAGAAAATTCTCTGCATGACCCCTGTGGTTAAACTCAGCCCACTTCCCATTATTCCCACTTGCCTATTTCTACTGTGGTTCTAATCCCCAATTATTTACATTTACATCTGCTAATAGAAAACTCTAATTTCTAGTAATTTAACAGCCCTTAGAGACTTCTCTGGGTTAAGGTAACAAGAAATCCCAGAAATTAGGTAGAAATTATCACCATCTTAAGGCAAACAACAAATTATCTCTTGTATACCTGTGTATCTTTCCTTGAGAAGACAATTTTACATAATACTTATAATATTTAAGTACTCACTATAAGCAACAACTGAATTACAAGCTTTGAATATATTATTCCTTGAGTCTCATAACAACCCAGTGAAGTAGAGAAAAACCTCTTTCCCCATTTTCTAGAAAAGGAAACTGATCCCCTAAATTCACCTGTGGATTAACCCCAGGAGAATCATCTGAAGAGCACTGATGAAATTGAAATCTCTTAGGTACAGGCTAGCAACCCAGGTGATTGATATATACCAAGTTAAGAACTACCAATATGATGGATTTCAAATATAAATACATATTGTATTTCTATATATATCTTCATACTAATTCAAATACATATTTATAATGCCCTGTATCATCACCATTGAAACTGAGTAAATAGAGCTTGTAATCTTGTAAAGCTAATGCATCATGATGGATCAATGAATTGATGAGTTGATATTTTCCTTGAGAAAAATCAATGATATCAAGGTCACTCTCTGATTCACAAGACATACTATGAGGCTAAGAGACACAAGTTTATTTCCAAGACTGCATCACTCAAGTGAAAAGCCTCTAATTTACTTGTGTCAAGGGCAGAAATGTTTTAAACAAAAAAATGTTATTTGATCCAATTTACATGGAAGGTCCCATACTTTAGATACTGTACTAGATCTCAGGATTTGTTGTTGACAATCTGGGAAGATCAAGAAGCCTAAATTATGAAGGCATAAAACTAGAGAGGAGAAAGTTTCACGGAGAACGTACTCTTAAGGACTACAGACATACCCTTCTCCAACACCACATGCAAATAAAGAGACTGTCCAAAGGCAAGGAAAGGACTACCTGAAAGGATTAGAGAAAGCAATATTCAACACTCATACAGGGCCAAGAAATAGTACCTGTTCCCACAAGTCCAACTGGAGAACTTCATAACTCAGGAGGCGCTGAATGGAGGTTCTTTCCTCAGCTGTATGGAGTAAAGAGCAGGAAACTAACTGAGGCTCTGGCCCAGCCTAACAAATCCTAAGAGGGACACAAAGGAACAAAACTGGGCCCAAGGAACTTCACTGCATGCGACTGCAAAGTTCAAGAAAACTTATAGGATCGCAAAAATATCCAGCACTCAACAAGGTCAAATGTACAATGTCTGAATCTGATTAAAAATTACCAGGTATGCAAAGAAGTAGGCAAATATGATCCATAATAAGGAGAAAAAAGAATTAATCCAAAGTGACCAAGACTGGCATAAATGTTAAAATTGTCCAACAAAGATGTTAAACAGTTACTAAAACTGTATTCCATGTATTCAACAGCTAGAGAAAATAAATTGAGCAAGTACAGATATGAAAAATACAAATGCTGACCCAAATTGAACTTACAAGAATGAAAACTTAATGTGTACAATGAAAAAGCACATTGCATGGAATAACAGCACATCTTCCTTTCTGCAAAAGGGGAAAAAAATGTTCTTGAAGACACAGTAATAGAAACTATCCAAACTGAAACAGAGAAAAAAAATTTCAAAAAATCTAATGAAACTGGCAGCCTGTAGGAAAAAATTAAAGCAACCTATGCCAAAACCTTTGTCTGTGTGGATCACAACACCTGGAAAAGTCTTCAAGAGATGGGAATACCAGACCACCTTACCCGCTTCCTAGGAAATCTGTATGTGAGTCAAGAAGCAACAGTTAGAACAAGACATGGACAATGGACTGGTTACAAATTGGGAAAGGAGTGTGTCAAGGCTGTATATTATCACCCTGCTTAGTTAACTTATATGCAGAGTACATCATGAGAAATGCTGGACTGGATGAAGCATAAGCTGGAATTATGACTGCCAGGAGAAATGTCAATAACCTCAGATATGTAGATGACACCACCCTTATGGCAGAAAGCAAAGAAGAACTAAAGAGCCTCTTGATGAAAATAAAAGAAGAGAGTGAAAAAGTTGGCTTAAAACTCAACATTCAAAAAACGAAGATCATGGTATCTGGTCCCATCACTTCGTGGTAAATAGATGGAGAAACAATGGAAACCGTGACAGACTTTGTTTTCTTGGGCTCCAAAATCACTGCAGATGGTGACTGCAGCCATGAAATTAAAAGATGCTTGCTCATTGGAAGAAAAGCTATGACCAACCTAGATAGCATATTAAAAGGCAGAGACATTACTTTGCCAACAAAGGTCCATCTAGTCAAAGCTATGGTTTTTCCAGTAGTCATGTATGGATGTGAGAGATGGACTATAAAGAAAGCTGAGCATTAAAGAATTGATGCTTTTGAACTGTGGTGTTGGAGAAGATTTTTGAGAGTCCCTTGGACTGCAAGGAGATCAAACCAGTCAATTCTAAAGGAAATCAGTCCTGAATATTCACTGGAAGGACTGATGTTGAAGCTGAAACTCCAATACTCTGACCACCTGATGCGAAGAACTGACTCATTGGAAAAGACCCTGATGCTAGGAAAGACTGAAGGCAGGAGGAGAAGTGGATGACAGAGGATGAGATGGCTGGATGGCATCACCAATTCCATGGATATGAGTCTGAGTAAGCTCCAGGAGGTGGTGATGGACAGGGAAGCCTGGCGTGCTGCAGTCCATGGGGTCACAAAGAGGTGGACACAACTGAGCGACTGAACTGAACTGAATAAGCACATAATTGGAGTTTTCAAAGGAGACAAGGGAATGATAAGTAACATTAAAAGAAATAATAGTTGAAAATGTTCCAAATTTGATGAAAACTATAAGCCAGTGGATTCAAGAAGCTCAATGAAACCCAAACACAAGATACACCCACCAAATTGCTCAATAATCAGTGATAAAGAATGAGGGAGAAAAGTTACATTATATACAGAGGAAAAAACATGAAGATGACTGATTTCTTATCAGAAACAAGCAAGAGGAGAGAGGAGTTTTATCTATAAAGTGCTGAGAGAATTTTTTTTTATGTTGATCAAGAATTCTTCACATGCTTTTCAAAAAGAAGGTAGAATAAAGATTGTTTTTAGACATACAGAAGCTGAAAAACTTCATCAGCAGCAGATATGCACTATGAAAAATATCAAAGCCTGTCTTTCAGACAGAAGGGGAAAAATTGTAAGAAAGAAAGAAAGAAGAAAATGAATAGAACTACAAGAAAAAAATAGACTAATCTATAATTACAGCCAGGAGTTTTAAAATCCTTCTGTTTATAATTGTTAATAGCTACAAGATAAGTAGAAAATCAATAAGGATTTAGGAGATTTGAAAATACTATCAATTAATCTGTCTTGGTAGATATTTATAAAACACTCCACTCAAAAACAGCAGAATGTGCATTCTGGAGTGTGCTTTCTTTTCAAATGAACAGAACATTTATCAAGATAGATCATTTTATAGACCATAAAAGACTACAATAAATTTAAAAGAATCTAATCAAATTACATTCTCTGACCATAGTGCAAGTCATTTGAACAACTGAAAGATCTCTGTAAAATTTCCAAATACTTGAAAACTAAATAAAACAGTTATCAAAACCATAGAGCAAAGAATAAATCAAAAGCAAAATCAAGACAGCATTTCTATCTAAAAAAAAATGGAAACACACCATTATCAAACTTTGTGGGATGCAGCTAAAGCAGTTGGCAAACTGAAGCCTGTAGGCCAAATTCTGCTCATCAGGTATTTTTGTAAATAAAGACACACTCTTTTTTACATATTATCTATGGCTGCTTCCGGAGAAGGCCATGGCACTCCACTCCAGTGCTCTTGCCTGGAAAATCCCATGGACGGCGGAGCCTGGCAGGCTGCAGTCCACGGGGTCGTGAAGAGTCAGACAGGACTGAGCAACTTCACTTTCCCTTTTCACTTTCATGCACTGGAGAAGGAAATGGCAACCCACTCCAGTGTTCTTGCCTGGAGAATCCCAGGGACGGGGGAGCCTGGTGGGCTGCCGTCTACAGGGTCACACAGAGTCGGGCACGACTGAAGCGACTTAGCAGCAGCAGCATAGCTGCTTACCCTGCGATGGCAGAGTTGAGTAACAGACTGAGACCATAAATCCTGAAATACCTAAAATATTTACCATCTAGTAAATACTGAAAAGGTTTGCTGAATCATGATTCGACAAATTTATCGCATTAACTGACTTTACTGGTATGGTTTTGTAGGCCAGAAATAACCTTTGTTAATATTTTTATCTATACCATATTGATCACTTTCGTTGGATACATTAAGCTATTTTTACAAAATTGGAATCATACTATATCTATGTTGAAACATATTTTTGAATTCTGTATAGAAGTCCATCTTAAAGATATTCCATTTTTTTTTGTTTTCTATTCTCAATTATATTATTTCCAATTTTTTATTATTAAAAATAATGTTAGGTTTAATATCTTTGTAGATAATCTTAGTGTGGATTTCTAATTGCTTTCTCAGGATAAATCCCTAGAAAAGAAATTGTTGGATTATAGGGCGTCAATTGACAACTGTTGTGTGGTTATACTTCTGGATTTTCTATTCTGTTTCATTAATTTACATGTCTATACTTATAGCAATAGCACTTTGTTTTAAGTACTGTAGCTTATATATTTAATCTTGAAATAAGTAATATAAATTGTTTTTTCAAATTTACTTTGTTAATCTATGGCCTTTGGATTATTTACATATACATTTGGAATCACCTTGGTATTTTCTTTTTAAGAAACAGATGGAATTTGGTTGGAATTGCATTGCCTCTATAGATATAATAGATTTTGGAGTACTGGCGTCTTAACAATACTGATTCTTCCAATTCATGAACACAGTTTATCTCTT
The DNA here is from genome assembly GCA_917880005.1 of Nanger dama. Taxonomy (NCBI): domain Eukaryota; kingdom Metazoa; phylum Chordata; class Mammalia; order Artiodactyla; family Bovidae; genus Nanger; species Nanger dama. The sequence continues at coordinate 18,298,990 of CAKJTW010000008.1, read as the reverse complement.
CATTTATCTAGGTCTTTGGTTTTTCTCACTAATGCCTTGTAGTTTTCAGTGAACAGATCTTGCATTCTTCTAGATAAATTTATCCCTTAATTTTTCATATAGTTTGATGTTCCTATAAATGATATTACACAGGTTGTAAATCTGTATGCGTGAATACACATATGTATTGAGACATAACTGTTTTGTATGCAGCATAATCCAACCAACTGAACAGACAAAAGAATGAAAGAAAAATAAGTCATACGTAGATAGCACCCTGCATGCATGTATACTAAGGTGCTTCAGTCGTGTCCAGCTCTTTGCGATGCTATGGACTGTAGCCCGCCCACAGGGCTCCTCTGTCCACGAGGATTCTCCAAGCAAGAATACTGGAGTGGGTTGCCATGCCCTCCTCTAGGGGATCTTTCCAACCTGGGGAATCAAACCCAGGTCTCTTATGTCTCCTGCATTGGTAGGTGTGTTCTTTAACACCAGCCCACTGGGGAAACGTAGATAGCACTCTAAATTGCTATAATTGTTAGCCAGCATATGTGCTAAATCAACAATTTATCTCTAGAAGATAAATATAAGTAAGAATGGAAATACTGTCTTTCTGCTTTCATATAATTTCAAGTTTCTCTCTTTAAGAATTAGAATAAATTACTAGGTTGCAATTGTTGGGTCAGAGATTACATACATTTTAAATTTTAATAACTACAGGCACTAGCGTAGACATACGGAAAGGATGTTCACTGTGGTACCGTTTAAACTGAAAAAAAGTGGAGTAATCCAAAGGTGTGACTAGAAAGACTTGTTTGAATCATCTTGGGCAGGATTTAGTGCTTTAAATATCTATTTTTCTTCAAAATAAGTATTTTACAGAGGCTAGGTATTAATTCCAATGATAGTCTATTTTTAAAATATTTTGGCAATTCAGAATTGTAGAACACTTTCTTAAATAGATTCCTCTGAGATCAACAGTGAACCTTTGAGGATGGATTCGAACTGTGATAAAACCAAGTTTCATTCAGAGTCAAAATTATCAAAAAGAATGAAAGAGCATTCCAGGTAAGCCACTGGGTCAAAATTTTATGATTTTTTTCACATAATTTATAAACTGGCTTTGAAGAGAATTCTATTATAAATATAAAAGATTTAAACTAAAATTGCCATAGGTTGCTTAGAACTAAGAGATACCTCACAAATAATTTGTGAAATAGTGTTCTTTCTGATACAGAAAGACGAGATACTAGACTAAGAAAAGGTAAAATCCAGATTTTATTTCCAACTCTGACAGCATATGCATGCCTGAACCTGATATCTGAGACCCATTTTCCTTAACAGAAAAAAAGTCAATTCAATTCACCAGTTCCCAGTCCAGCTCCTCATCAGATCCCTTTTGTTACAGATAAATGGAACACACCCTGCAGATTTAATTACTCAAAGGCAGGTGAGGTTCAGAAATTTGCATTTCTAATTTCCTATATATTCTTGATGTTTTGTGGCAACAGTCTATGAGTAGGCATTGGGGGCTACTGGAAAATATCTTTAGGATTCTTTCCAGTTCTGAAGTCCTGGCTTCCCTGGTGGCTCACAGGCAAAGAAACCACCCGCAATGCAGGAGACACAGGTTTGATCCCTGGGCTGGGAAGATCTCCTGGAGAAGGAAATGGCAACCCACTCCACTGTTCTTACTAGGAAATCCTATGGACAGAGGAACCTGGTTGGCTACAGTTCATGGGATCACTAAAGAGTTGGACATGACTTAGCAACTAAACTACAAAATGACGCTGTAAAGACAACAGATCATTTTCAATCAGTTTCTAATGATCATGTGAGCATGCTAAGTCCCTTCAGTCATGTCCAACTCTTTCAACCCTATGGAATGTAGCCTGCCAGGCTCTTCTGTTCATGGGATTCTCCAGACAAGAATCCTGGAGTGGGTTGCCAGGCCCTCCTCCAGGGGGATCTTTCTGACCCAGGGATCGAAGCCACATTTCTTACGTCTAACCTGCATTGGCAGGCAGGTTCTTTACCACTAGTGCCACCTGGGAAGCCCTCTCATAATCACAGCTGCTGATAATGAGAATAAAAGCAGTATTTCCTTCCAATTAAAAAATAATTATTGAGATAATGAAAATAAGTGTCCTTAATATCAAGTAGTTAGTGCAAGTGACAATGAATAAACATGTATCCTATTGTTCCCTGCTCTAAAGTTCTTAAGAATACTGACAATTTTCCATTCCTTCCTTTAGGGAAGAAAAAGAAGGGAAAAAGATGAATTTATTTGGAATTCTATGTACTTTGCCCTTTAGAACTAGATGGTGTTACTGAATGTAATATGGATCCTAGCACATTACAATATATAAATATCAGACCTGAATATAAATGTGCAGTGCAAGTTTGGCTTTGGGATATTAAAATGCTTGATGAGCCACAAACACATAAGTTAAAAAAAAAAAGGTGGCCCCTATAAGTTATGTTATGAGCTCACGAAAAAGAACAATGTCTTATTTGATGTCTTCTAGAGAACATTTACGGTATGTTGAAGTTCAATAGCCATCCAATTAAAAAAAAGCTTCATAATATTTTTGATCATGAATTAAATTATGCTGAAAACTAACACTTCAGTGAATGGTAATGGCTATTTGATAGGGAAGGAGACATAAACTTAATAATATGCAGTATTTTACTCAAAAACATATTCAAAAATCTTTTTGTATCTCTTGTGCTTGTTTGTACTTTAATTAATTCATTTAATCTGTACAATGAGTTTTTAATCTGTATTTTAACTTATTAAAGTTTATATATTCAGTTCATGTATACACTCATTTGTTCACGTATCTATACATATCTACCCTTTTAAAAAAAAAAAAAAGTGTCCCTGCTTCTTCTTTCTCTTTTCGTTAATCATCCCAAATGTTTTTACCAAATGTATCTCCATCTGTTGCCCCACTGGTCATTCTTGTGTAAGGCCAAGAAGCCTCTGTGTCCCCAGCTCCCACTCTGTCACTTTCAATACCATGACAATGACTATTAATTTCTACGTCTATTTCCCAAAGTAGTCTTATTGTCTCCTACTATAGACCTGTCTGCTTTGATCTCCAAGCCAGTCCCCATGGACATTTATCCTTTTCCAGGCTTTGGGCTTCCCATAAGCTAGTATTTTATCATGGACAGCCTCATTTTCTCAGCTTCTTCATTCCATTTATTCAAGGCTCACCTCCCTCAATAAAACTTCCTCAATTTGGAAGGGCAAATGCAGTCACTGTCCCGCCAGTCCTCTCTCGATTACTCCCCCCTCGGCTAGTGTAAGGGATAAAATCAGGCTCGTTACTACACTGAAAACCTTTTCTGTTTAGGACATCATCTGAATCTGAAGATATCAATAGATAAAACACAATCCCTGACAAAAAGTAGCTTGAAATCTATTTGTGGAAGAAAAGACAGGAATGGATGGCAATATTGCAAAGCATTCAGTTCGGTTCAGTTCAGTCGCTCCATCGTGTCCGACTCTTTGCAACCCTATGAAATGCAGCACGCCAGGCCTCCCTGTCCATCACAAACTCCTGGAGTTCACCCAGACTCGCATCCATCGAGTCCGTGATGCCATCCAGCCATCTCATCCTCTGTCGTCCCCTTCTCCTCCTGCCCCCAATCCCTCCCAGCATCAGAGTCTTTTCCAATGAGTCAACTCTTCGCATGAGGTGGCCAAAGTACTGGAGTTTCAGCTTTAGCATCATTCCTTCCAAAGAAATCCCAGGGCTGATCTCCTTCAGAATGGACTGGTTGGGTCTCCTTGCAGTCCAAGGGACTCTCAAGAGTCTTCTCCAACACCACAGTTCAAAAGCATCAATTCTTTGGTGCTCAGCTTTCTTCACAGTCCAACTCTCACATACATACATGACTATTGGAAAAACCATAGCCTTGACTAGATGGACCTTTGTTGGCAAAGTAATGTCTCTGCTTTTGAATACGCTGTCTAGGTTGGTCATAACTTTTCTTCCAAGGACTAAGCGTCTTTTAATTTCATGGCTGCAGTCACCATCTGCAGTGATTTTGGAGCCCCCCAAAATAAAAAATCTGACACTGTTTCCCCATCTATTTCCCATGAAGTGATGGGACCAGATGCCAGGATCTTCATTTTCAGAATGCTGAGCTTTAAGCCAACTTTTTCACTCTCCACTTTCACTTTCATCAGAGGCTTTTAGTTCCTCTTCACTTTCTGCCATAAAGGTGGTGTCATCTGCATATCTGAGGTTATTAGCTAAGTCCAAATTCGTATAGTAGACAGGAATGTATAGTAGAGTCATAATGTATTCATTGCAACTCAGATATGTCTGTGCACATATACACACATACAGAAAATACACACACACACACAGAAACATGACATTTCTTTAGTTGGCTCCATCACGTTCTGGTGCTGTTTTCCTTGTGGCTCGGACAGTGAAGAATCTTCCTGTAATGCAGGAGACCTGAGTTCGATCCTTGGGTCAGGAAGATCCCTGGAGAAGGGAATGGCTACCTACTCCAGTATTCTTGCCTGGGAAATCCCATGGACAGAGGAGCCTGGTGGACTACAGTCCATGGGGTCACAAGAGTCACAACTTGTGCAAACTGCAAGAGTCACAGCTAAGCATGCACACACACTCAGCAGCAAGAAAGGGGCTCAAGTTTTCTAGTGAGTATCACCATGGACTCTCTCGAGTCTACAGCTGAGCTCATCACTTCTGGTTTGAAGACCTGGCCTCTCTCCTGCCGCATCCACCAAGTGCAACACTGCCGCCTTGGAGTGGACACTGCCCAACAGTGATAACCACCATTGGGTCATCTTCCCCACTGACTAGACACCCACTTTGATGTTTGATGACACAGCTGAGACACTCTTGAGACTTGAAGTCCTCCTTCCATCACCCACTTTAAGTGGTTCCCTTGAGATATCTTGAGGTCCTACCACCCCAAAGGGATTCTTTCATAGACATCTTTCTTTTCATCTGATCTTTCAGTATCAGATACCTTTTGCTTGTTCTCTGGTGTCACAAAGGAAATGCTGGGTAGCAATTATGTCTCACACAGGCCCTGGATGCCGAGAGGGATAAAGACAGAAGGAAGAGGGGGAGAAAAGATAGGGGGTTTCACCAGGAAGAACTGTAAGACTTAAGTCTGATTTTTATAGGATTGAAAGGAGGAAGTTGTAAATAGGATGGGGCCACATTATAAACAGTCCTGTAGGCCTTGCTAAGGATTTTGAATTTATCCCACATGCCATCAAGGAGGTACAGAGTACAGAAAGTATCCACCCACAGAGGCACAAGGGAAAATGAAGCTCAGGGGTGGAAGCTATAGAGTGTTACTGGAGAGATCAGAGGCCAGACGCTGAAGTGACAAGGACAGGGAGAGCCTCTGCTCCAGGACAGGGCCATCAGCTTTTCTCAACACTGCATCATCACTACCTGAATCAGAGTGAATAATTAAAAAAAAAAAAAAAACTTTTCTTATATAAATGTAATGAACAAATAATGGAAGTAACAAAATTTCATCAACAGTCCTAAAGAGATGGCTCTTTCAGGACTTCCCTGGCTGATGGGAATCCATCTGGCAATGCAGGGGACTGAGGTTCAATCCCTGGTCTGGGAAGATCCCACACGCTGCACAGTGATTAAACCCATGTGCCACAACCACTGAGCCCCTGAGCTGCAACCACTGAGCCTGTGAGCTGCAACTACTGAGCATGAAATCTGCATCTACTGAAGCCTGTGTCACTATAGCCCATGTTCTGCAACAACAGAAGGCATCAAAGCTCATGCACCGCAAAGAAGAGTAGACCCTGCTCACCTTGTTCTGCTGAGAAAGCCCTCATACAGGAACAAAGACCCAGTGCAGCCAAGAAATAAATAAACCTTTAAAGAGAGAGAGAGACGGCTCTTTCAAGCTTTCCGTAGAGGCAGGGCTCTAGATTCAGAGAAATGGTGAGCTTTAGGGGAATGTGAATATACTCAGACATCTGTTTAAAACTTATATCCTTCGTAGGGTAAAAAGTCACATCCTGCCATATTTCAGGGTTCCTGAACAAGGAGCTGAATGGCTGCAGCACTGAGGACAGGAGGTTTTATCCTGCTTGTAGTTTAAGTCTATTGGGAGACCCTACAGATCGTTTGCTCTCAGTCAGAGGGTGTAATGCATAACCAGCTAAAACCACTTCAGAATACAGCTGCCTTGCTCAGAAATGGCAGTGGCAACAAGCAGAGCTTTCCAGAACAAGAGCATGCAGAGAAGTCTGTCTACTGCCCATTAAGTCATGTCACCCTTAGTTTCATTTGCTTTCATGCCCAGGAATTCCAGATTGAAACAACCTCATGAAGCACTTCAGTTATTTTAGCAACATAATGCACATCTAAACCTATTCTGATGCTTAATCATTAAATTTCAAATGTTAAAAACACCTAGCAAAAACATGTGTTGAACCTGTGTCATCCTATAATCACTGGAGTGTCTGAGTCACGATAGTGAAGACTTACATTATAAACCCTCCCCCAAAGTACGCAGAACTCTTCCTGCAGCCAGGTGCCTGGTATTTTGTATACATAATTTCTTTGTCCTGACAGCTTGCATAATAGCTACTGTTAACTCCATTTTACAACTATGGAAGACAAGAAAACAGCCTCAGAAAGCTTCAAAACCTATCCAAAGTCATTCTTTTTAAAAATCTAGGAAAATTATATCTCACTCCAAAATGTCCATGGCCCACCTGTAGCAGTCTCTAAGAAAAACCCCAGGATCACTGTTTTGGCAGGTCCTCTCTTTTGGAGAAGTCTTTAAATGGCCCTTCCATGTTAATTGTTATGATCACTGTTTTTTTGCTCTGAGCACCTAGGCCAACTGTTCTGTTACACAGATGTGAAGATGAAAGGGCTTCAGAAATAAGAGATGCATAGAGGAATAGAATTGGAATGTGGCTTCTTTTTCTCGTGGCAGGAAAGCAAGAACAGGGGGATGCAATATTGCACCTGAGTACTTTTATTTTAATGATTCAGCAGACTTCTGGTATTCTCTTCTCAGACCTGAATGTTTGGTTCAGGTATCAAATGTTGAATTCTTGTTGTTTCTGTCTTATCAGATCAAAGTGACTCACAAATACAGGTCAACCTTCTACAAGCTCTTTCAAGTTGTTGCTTTCTTTTTAAAGAAAAAATACTGACTTGAAAAGTTACAAATAAAATACGATTAAAGAAAGAGAAACAAGCTAATGAGCACAAAAAGTCACTCTGTCCAGAGCTGTTTTAAACTCACTAAATGTTCTCTGCTGAGCTGAACTCCCTACAAAAGCTTTAAATATGTGGCGGCCAAAGGGCCACCAAAGGCCACCAAAGGGTCCTTTGTTACTGAATCAAGTTTGTTTTGCCCTACACTCAGCAAGCCAAAACTCAGAGACCCTGAGGTTTGCAACAAAGAGAGGAGAGAGGCATTATTTGAAAAACAGGAGGATCATAGGTATCAATAGAACGTGAATAGTTATTTAGAAAAGAAAACGTTTTTTTAAAATAAAGTTTTGTGGGCAAATATACTGGAAAATGGAGAAAGCAATGGCACCCCCACTCCAGTACTCTTGCCTGGAAAATCCTATGGACGGAGGAGCCTGGTAGGCTGCCGTCCACGGGGTCGCTGAGAGTAGGACAGGACTGAACAACTTCACTTTCTCTTTTCATTTTCATGCATTGGAGAAGGAAATGGCAACCCACCCCAGTGTTCTTGCCTGGAGAATCCCAGGGACAGGGGAACCTGGTGGGCTGCCATCTATGGGGTCGCACAGAGTCAGATATGACTGGAATGACTTAGCAGCAGCAGCAGAGACTAAACCACATCAAACAGTAATTGCTGTTCTGCTCAGGTGTTACTAAGCTCTAGACCTCTTGAAAACAAAGACGCACTTAGCATGTTCTAACAGTGGAGTTTTCAGCCCTCTGATGTCAAAAGTCACTGAGTGGACATTTGTGCATACCCAGCTGGAGCGTCAGCTGTCCTATACAGTCTTAACCAGCTCAGCTCAAATATGAGACACAGATGACTCCAATTCCTGGAAAACAACTTGATTACGTGCAGTTTGGAGGACGTGTTAGACTTTTATGGCAATGATTAAAATAACCTTGATTAGTGAAGGTAGTTGAAAAAGATTTTACTACTGACTAGGAAATGGCAACCCATGTCAGTATCCTTGCCTGGAGAATCCCATGGACACAGAAGCCTGGTAGGCTACAGTCCACAGGGTCGCAAAGAGTCGGACACGACTGATCGACTTCACTCACTCTCACTCACCCATGGTAAGGGCTTCCCAGGAGCTGCAGTGGTGAAGAATCCGCCTGCCAAGCAGGAGACCCAGCTTAGACCTCTGGATCGGAAAGATCCCTGGAGGAGGAAATAGCAACCCACTCCAGTATTCCTGCTTGGAAAATCCCATGGACAGAGGAGTCTGGCGGGTTACAGTCCATGGGGTTGCAAAGAGTCAGACACGACGAGGAGACTGAGCACACACACAGTACCCACGGTAATCATTACGTTACCTTTATAACGTGTTAGTGTGCTAGTCGCTCAGTCGTGTCTGACTCTTTGCGACCCTATGGACTGCAGCCCGCCAGGCTCCTCTGTCCATGGGATTTTCCAGGCATGAATACTGGAGTGGGGGTGCCATTTCCTACTCCAGGGGTATCTTCCCAACCCAAGAATCAAACCCAGGTCTCCTGTACTGCAGGCAGATTTTACTCTCTGAGCCTCGGAGGAAGCTCATCTTTATAAAATCTGAGTGCAGTTATCTTGGAACATTCCTATCTTAGAGACCATATGTATCCAAACATTCAGGGAAACAAAACAGAAAACTAAAAAACCTAGCTGGATGGATAATTTACTGGAGAGAGTCAGGGATAGACCAGAGAGCTTGATGCGACTCTGACTAGGATAGCAACTGATATCCATCAAGAGCCAAAATGCTCTCTCTCTGCCTGCTCCTCTCCCTCTCTCCTTTGTTTCTTTTTCACAGGGCAAAACAGAGGCATCACAGGCCTGACTCAAGTTCAAGAATCCCTTAGACTCCCTAAATTTCCCAAGCTCCGTTCGAAAGACTGGAAAGAAGGAATCTGATTGGCCCGGGCCTGGTCCAATCATCTGTAGGTGAGTGGGCAGGGCCAGAACCCGCGTCTCTGAGAAGGAGCATGGTGGTCTCATCCCTCCAGAGAGCCTGAGGGGGCCTTTCCTCCTCCCAGCAGGCAGAGTACATCAAGTTAATTTCCTTAGAAAGTGTATTCCGTTTATGGTAGTAGTGAAAGTCACTCAGACATGTCAGACTTTTTGCAAACACATGGACTGTAGGCCGCCAGGCTCTTCTGTCCATGGGATTCTCCAGGTAATACTGGGGTAGGTAGCCATTTCCTCTCCAGGGGATCTCAAGTCTCCTGCATGGCAGGCAGATTCTTTACCAACTGAGCTATGAGGGAAGCCCCCGTTTACGGTATGCTATAATTCATTTCCAGTGTGTGGACTAGTTTTCTTGTCATATAAACAGTAACCACTACACAGCAGAAGGATTCATTTTGACACAGTTCTTCAAAAGATAACACAGAATTCTTTAACTCACTCCCACCACCACCACCCATTTACCGTTCTCGCTTCCCTTCCCATCTGTCACCTCCCCTGCAGCCTAACGTCACAGATATCTGTAAACACAAAGAACATATCATTGGCCTGATAGCAAAGAGGGTAATAATACCTCCCTCTAGCTTTCTTTAAAAGGATGCTGTTGACAATGAAGGCCCTGTTTATTGAGGGGGCACGTTGAGTTTCCCAGAAGATAGTCACTGTATAAATACAAGGTATTATTACTATTATTACCACGTTTAACATGTGGTTAATAGTGGGGAAAGTTCTTTACAGTCTTAGCTGTAAACTATAGCTATAAATTCTTCCCTGTTTAAAGCTCTTCCAGAGGCTCTGAACAATGATACTACAGTAACAATTCAAGTACATCACTGTTCTTAATGAATAACAGCACCCTTGATTAATGGCACTTGTTCAACATCACACTGACAGAAGTATGAAGTGGTTAAAAAAAAAAATGGAGTTTCTGGCTACCGTGATTTTTTTGCTATAAAAAAAAAAAAAAAGGCATCATCAGCACTGAGTTCTTTTTCCAAGCTGAACTTTTTTTTTTTTTTACTACCTTTTTGTCTATTCAACTGCGGTTGTATTTCTCATTCGACAAGTACTGTGCTTTTGTCTCACACTGGTGCTTGCTATCAGTGTTATCACTCAAGAGTTCTGCCGTTGGACCTGCTAAGCATCTCACAATCAGTGAGCTGGCTGCTACCCGACCTCGAGACCTCTACCCAGGGTGGAAGAGGAGGGTGGGGGAAAGGAAAAGGGTGGGGGCAAGCGTTGCTGACAGGCACACACTGGTCACAGCTGACAAGGAACAGCCAGATGCTGGGAATATCTATCACGGAGCCATTGGTGAATTGTAGGTGACTGGAGGCATACTTCACGTTGCTGTATCAGAGTTTATGTATTTTACTAACCTTATTTCATTGGGTTGAAGCTATACAGTTTTATGAGCCCCCAATCCTCTACTAGTTGGAAATAAATTCCTCCTCAACTATATATCAAAGGATGACATTGGCTGTTGGCCCATCGCTCTGGGCAAATGCTTTGCCTGTATTTCTTCTTTTTCTTTGAGCCTGGGGGTAGGGGTGCAGGGGTGTCGAGGTTGGGAGTGTTTCTGCATGACATTCGGGAAGGAAAAAGCCTGTAGTTCAAGGTGAGGAGGCGGTGTGCAACCCAGACGCCAGCTTTAGCCTCTTGTCCCATTCCTGGCTTGCAAATTGTTCAGTCCGCTGATTTGAATGGTTAGCACGATTGTCAGCTATCTCTGCACTCCAGCTTTTCTCTCTCCTGGCAGGAACATCTGGGACCCAGACTTTACAAACAGTAATAATAACCCTACTTTAGCTTCCACATTTTTGCAGTTGTTATTATGTCATCATGGTAAATGACCATAATTGACCCCCACAATGAAATGTTGCCAACATTCATATGAATAGCAACTGCAGTCGTGCAGGCTAGCAGGCATGTGCTTTGCAAATAAAAATTTTGCTGAATGGTCGAAATCTCAGGTTCGTTTGGGGACCTAAGTATTTCTGAGTTATAATAGGAAATGATTTGTTTCTGAAACTGAAGAGTGCTGCATACAGAAACCTAAATAGGAGGTCAGGCCTAAGTTAAGTATTAAAGGGAGATTTCCAGAATTTTCAGGAGCCCTATGTCTTTGGGGTCTGATTTAGACACAGAGTGATGAGTCAGGAGGCATGGACGTCTTGTAATTCTATTTCTCATCTAAAGGGCACACACAAATCACACACACACTCTCACACTCAGGCAAATTTAACCATCTCTCCCATTCCAGAGTTAGCATACCTTTTCTGACCTTCTCCAGAACTGGACGCAATAAGGATATAACAAAATAGTGAAGAAAGAAATGACAATGCCAAGACACATATCAATTATCTGACAGTAACTGTGCATTTCAATATTGTGCTCGGGATGCTATTCCAGTTAAGTTTGTCTTGACAGTTTTCAGCCAATCTGATTGGGAAATCAAGGTCACTTCAAGACGTTCGTTTCAATAAATGAATGAAATCTATTCTATTTCTAAGAAGCCTAGTTTATCACAGAATGCCTATGTTTTATTGGGCTTTTTTTCTCAAACTGGGCATGACGCCCTAAAATAAAACACAACCTAACACAGAAAGCAGAGCCCTTGAAATTAACTTCATATAGATGAAATCTAAAGAAATTCTGCTGGTTTTCATTTTCATCCAGTTAAAATTACACAGGATTTTGAAACCTGCCCCAACATCTTCTCTTAATTCCTCCTCATGTTCCAGAAGCAAACTTCACCCCAGTCCTGCTCCTTTACTTAAATGAGAATACCTTTAGGGAGAACAACCAGCCACCTTACGTCATTTTTGCAATAGAAATTAAGAAAGATCATGAACTTTTCCTTATTATCAGATAGTAGAAATTATTCAACTATTCCTGAGATTCTCAGATTATAACGAACTTCAGAAAGAACTTTGTCTGGACCATTTCTAGCATTGTAGGTTGATGGTTTACAATAGTAAGGCTCCTGTGATTTCGCACAGCAGGAAGAGTTATCCCACAGGACGACCTAAGAGAACCACGGAAAGAATACAGTTGCCTTAGGACCAATTCCACGTTTCAAAAGATTCTATACCCTGGTTTGCCCATCAACTAGTGGTTTCATTTGGTCAGGAGCCCCCAAAGCGACCAGAGCCCTGTGGTGTCCCCTACTGCTCTCCACCCCCTCATGAAAAGCAGATTTCCTCCCTTCCTCCCGTCTCTCAACTCATCAAAATGTTCCCTTTGGGTAGCGCCCTCGACGGTCCCGCAATCTTTTGCTGTAACAGTGCATGGATGGAACAGACCCAGCGACGCCCCCTGGCTCCAGGCTCCGACCAGCCTCCAGCCTTTTTCCACCTACCTATCTCTGGGCTTCTATCTTTGATGGCGATGATGGGCCACTTTCTCCATGACTTGGTGGAGGGGAAGCGCCAGGGCGGCGGCGTCTTTTGAAAATGCAGGACAAGCAGAAGCCGTCTCAAGAGGAGTGCGGAAAAACCCAGGACGCTCTGGAAGCTCCCGTTCTCATGGAGAAGACCCTGAACCAGGCCGTTTTGGATCTGCACGGCCGGACTTCTGCCCGCCGGGCCCCCACCGCGGTGACTTCCCGGAAAGCCCGCAGGGAAGCGCATCAAGGTGGCGACCACCTGACCAACCTCCACAGGCTGGCTGGTCCCCAGGCCCGGCTGGGCGGGTATCGCTTTGAAAGGCTCCCCCTCGAGCATCAGCTAGGAGCCTCTGCAGCCCAGGGACCTTTGAGGAGAGCCCCTAATGTCAGGGCTTCTGCCTAAAGCCCCTCTTTGCAGTCATTAGGCAACTTTTAACACCCCGGAATCCTCTCCTAAGCCTTGAACCAAACTGAAACAATAAAGCATTTGCAGCGAAAGGAAAAAAACAGAAAAACATGTCCCCATTACACTAGTGTGGCAAGGCTAGATATTACCAGAAAACTTATTTACCAAAAACTTATTACCAGAAAGCTTTTATTCACTGGACTGTGAAAAGCTGTAACTCTCCTAATGAATAATTTCAATTTTAAAAGGAGTTTATTAACTCAAATGAATCTCTTATTTTTCTGATGGATAGAGATATTTGTTCAGGGAAAACTCATCTACAGGACTCTCCAGGGTCGGCTTTGGCATGCTGAACATTAGCAACTTGATATACTATTTTTGAAAAGTTCCCCAAGTTGTATTTGTATTTCAGTGTTGAAATTCAAACATGTTAACTTTCTTAGTTTTACTCTAAGGTGAGTTAAGTAGAAGGAAATGGCAATCCACTCCAGTATTCTTGCCTCGAGAATCCCGTGACCAGAGGAGCCTGGTGGGCTGCTGTCCATAGCGTCACACAGAGTCTGACACAACTGAAGCTACTTTGCATGCATGTATGCACTGGAGAAGGAAATGGCAACCCACTCCAGTATTCTTGCCTGGAGAATCCCAGGGACAGAGGAGCCCAGTGGACTGCCATCTGTGGGGTCGCACAGAGTTGGACATGACTGAAGCGACTTAGCAGCAGCAGCAAGGTGAGTTAAAAGCAAACAGAATAATGCCAGAGGTACATAACTTTTCTTAATTGCATTTGTTTGACTCTTTCTTCTTTTACCAGAACAGAAGGGCACTAGTAAGAGAATGGCCAAAGAGCAAATAATCATGCCTGATTGGAGGCTGGCTGACTGTTGACCAAGCAAGTGCTGGATCATCTCTAACTGGACTTATCAGTTACCATGGGCAATAGTGGTGCTCCTCTTGGAATCTTCAAATGGAGAAAGTGTGTAAAATTTGTTCTTGTTTTGTTGAATTTTCTGAAACTTGTGCATTCCATTATTAATTCAGTGTAGTGTTGGTTTGACCAGGGGAAGTATTAGCCACAAGCCTGGACTACCAGCCTCTGTGGTCACCTCTCATTCTGGTGGGAAGGAATCTTCTCTTTCTTCTCAGTTGGCCATGGACTGTCTTGCCCACTTTCTCTGTGTTCTGAGTCCCCTTCCCTAACCAGTGACTCTTACTTAATAGCTAGGTCACTGCCTAAGTCAAATGTGCGAAAGAAAAAAAAAAAGCTTATTATGTGTTTGAAAGATACTGATTAATCCAAATAACTATTGTATTTTTAAATGTGTGATTATTTTCTATAATTGAGTTAATCTTATTTCTAGAACACCCACCTATGACTTATATGTGTGAGAAATAGTATCTCTTACTATCTTGCAGTTTCTTTACCATTTCAAGGTAATCTATTTGGGGGTACATGCTTAGTCTTTCATAGTTCCTCTCTTACCCCTTAATTACCCCAGTATAGCACTAGGGTATATAGAAGGTTATAGAAAATAATAGACTTGCAGTGATAGTCTCATGTATTATACTCTGGATCTTGGAAGAATTTGGATAAAAGTGGCTAAATCTCCTGATACATCTTGTTTTGTGACTGATATTCATGCTTTTATCAACTTGCTTCTAGTCTCAAATACCCTATATTTTGTAACTTCTATGCTCTACACCTCTGGCTGGTTCAGTGATAACACTGTGGATACTTCCGGATCATTTGCATAAGATGTGCGGCCATGGGGAACCTGTAGTATTATCTCATGTTGATTTTAATAAGCATGTCTTCTACTATGCTTGTGGTTGAAAATGGTTCTAGGATAAATGTTTGGTTTCTCCCAAAGGCTTGTATCACCCCCTTGGCCAGTTCTAAGAAAATAGGCCACTACTCAGATATACTAAGATTCCTTCATTTATCTCTGGATGTTTCTACCTCCCCATCTTCGCCAAGTCTGGCCTGGAGTGGGAACTCTGGATGCACATGTCTGGCTGCATACTTGAACTTCTCTGTCTCATAGCCTTTCCAATTCCCCAAGGGCTGGGTTCTCACCCTGTAGTAGGATCTTCCTTTATATTACATTCATGACCTGATAAAACTGGGAGCTCAGTGAACTCAGAAAATATTTTATTTTCCCCTTCCAAGACTTTTCTGGCTTTTAAGATGCTTTCAAACCAGACACTCAAAAGTTCTAGTGTGGTAAAGAAAAACTGAATGTTGGCTCTTTGTTTCGGTTTTCAGTTTGCCTACTTCCTGCCTAATGTTTCCAGATAAAAATGAATTTTTCTGGATAACTAAAAGGAAAGTCCTGTATATGAAAATGCACAAGAAGAAAAGTGCTATAATATTTTAAAACAATATTATTTCTGTTACATATGCTTAACATGTCTAACTGATGCTGTCTCCCATCTTCTTAGGTGGCTCTCGGGAGGAGATACTCTCACAAAATGTTATGATGGTATGAGAATTTCCACCCAGACCTCTTCTAAGTCATAGTTCTGACCCAAGTCTTAGACATTTGTTAGTGAGTCAGAGAACAACTTGATGCCTTTGTCTTGTCACCACACAGAGAACTCCTCAAAATATTGGGATTACCTTGTTCATGTTTGAATCTACAAAATCTAATTGAAACATTAGCCACTGGCTGAAATTGATCCTATTTTATTAAGTACTCCTGAAAATTAAAGTGAATATTCTCCCTAACCTGACAGTCTGTTTTAGATAATTATCATTTCTATAATATTTCAAAATATATATATTTTAATTTCTCTATTTGTTCTGGGCCATCTCATTTAAACCCATACATTTGATATGCCTGATACACCAATGGTGCACAGATTGTATCCCCAGCCCACATCTCTTCCTTGATCTCCAGAGTGCATAGCCAGTTGGCTACTTGACCTCTTTGCATGATTATCTAAGACTGGACAACTGACCTTCCTCTTTCACTCCTGCTGCTCCCGTGGCCTTCCCCATCTCTTTCCTTGCCTCTTCAGCTTAGAAACTGTACAGTCATCCTTGCTTCCTCTTTCTCATACCCCACACTCAGTCCATCAGAAAATCCTGTCTCTTTGTCTTCAAATAATTATTCCTCACTCACAAGAATTTAATTATATTTCCACCACTGGCATCTTGGTCTCTCACCTGCACTATTATCATTGCCTCCTAACTAGTCTTCTTGCTTTCAGTCATGTAGTCTACTTGCAAATAAGCAACAGCTAATATCCTTTCCTTGAAGAAAAAAGCCTCTACCAAGGTGCTTAAAAGGACCAAAATGGCTGACCTTTTGCTACTTCTATGTCTTTATCTCTTACTATTCTTGCTCCTGCTTATTCTCGTCCAGTCTTGCTGCTGCTGCTGCTAAATCGCTTCAGTCGTGTCCGACTCTGTGTGACCCCATAGACGGCAGCCCATCAGGCTCCACCATCCTTGGGATTCTCCAGGCAAGAACACTGGAGTGGGTTGCCATTTCCTTCTCCAGTGCATGAAAGTGAAAAGGGAAAGTGAAGTTGCTCAGCCGTGTCTGACTCTTAGCGACCCCATGGACTGCAGCCTATCAGGCTCCCTCCATCCATGGGATTTTCCAGGCAAGAGTACTGGAGTGGAGTGCCATTACTGGCTCCTTAATAATAACTAGCAAGCACGGTACTGCCTCAGGAACTTTGCACTTACTATTCCCTTTGCCTGGGATGATCTTCTCTTAGATACCCAAACGATCACTCTTCTCCTTCTTCAGGTCTCTGCTTAAATGTCTACCAGGGAGGTCTTGCCTGACCTCTCTAAAATAACACACTGCCCTTGGGTACTCCCTATTCCCCTTTCCTGATGTATTATTTTTCCATAACACAGTTATCAAAATATTATACCTTTCCATAAATGCCTATCAGATGTTTTCCTTCTCTAAAAAGAACCTGTGCTGTGCTGTGCTAAGTTGCATCCAACTCTTTGAGACCCCATGGATTCAAAGCCCACCAGGCTCTTCTGTCCATGGAATTCTCCAGGCAAGAATACTGGAGTGGGTTGCCATTTCCCCCTCAGGAGATGTTCCCAACCCAGGAATTGAACTCGAGTCTCTTGTGTCTCCTGCATTGGCAGGGGGATTCTTTACCACCATGCCACCTGGGAAGCCCAAATGAATGCAGAGATGAATACAAAGATGGACAGAAAGAAGAGTAGCTTTCCAGATGGGACCAAGGCATTATGTAACACTAACATTCATTGTTTTTTACCAGCAGAGTTTATTGGCATCTGTAAGGATTTTCTGGAGGTATTCTGAGCTAGAGAGGGAATATTTTAAATAAAATTGTTTATTTATATTCACTTATTTGTTGTATATTTATTAACTGCCAAACCTTGAAAGTTCACCAATGAGCAAAATAGACATGATCCTTGCCATTAAGGGAATTACATGTGAAAACATATTCCAAGATTAAAAATAGCTGCCAAGTTATTATAAGATATTAACAGAGTTAGTATTGTTTTAAAATATCTCTACACTTTTCCCCTCTTGCATTTTCATATATGGGATGCAAAACCTTGGAAGCACTGAATCTAGTTACAGAGTTACCCACTGTTCTAAATTGGCCTTTTACAGCAGCAATAAATAAACTTCTATTTTAAGATTGTTGGATCTCCTTTTTTATAGGAATATAGCATTCACTTTAATTATTTTCCATGCTAAGGTTATGCTTGTGGACTTCCCTGTAGCTTAGATGGTAAAGAATCTGCCTGCAATACAGGAGACCTAGGTTCAATTCCCATATTAGGAGGATCCCCTGAAGAAGGGAGTGGCAACCCACTGCAGTATTCTTACCTGGAGAAGAATCCCATGAACAGAGGAGCCTGGCAGGCTACAGTCCATGAGGTTGCAAAGAGTTGGACACATCTGAGCAACTAACACTAAGGTTGTGCTCAAAATCCTTCAGGTTAGGCTTCAGCAGTACATGAATCAAGAATTTCCAGATTAAAAGCTTGATTTAGAAAGGCAGAGGAGCCAGAGATCAAATTGCCAATATTCACTGGATCATGGAAAAAGCAAGGGGATTCCAGGAAAACATCTATTTTTGCTTCACTGACTACTCTAAAGTCTTTGACTGTGTGGATCTCATCAAACTGTGGAAATTTCTTAAAAAATGTGTGTACCAGACCACCCTACTTGTCTCCTAAGAAACCTGTATGTGGGTCAAGAAGCAACAGTCAGAACCAGGCATGGCAAAACTGACTGGTTCCAAACTGGGAAAGGATTACAACAAAGATGGATATTGTCACCTGGCTTATTTAACTTATATGCAGAGTACATCATGTGAAATTCCAGGCTGGATGAATCACAAGCTGGAATCAAGATTTCTGGGAGAAACATCAACTTCAGATATGCAGATGATACCACTCTTGAGAGTGAAAGAGGAGAGTGAAAGCTAGCTTAAAGCTCAACAATCAGAAACCTAAAGTCACTTCATGGCAAATGGAAGGGGAAAAAGTGGAAGCAGTGACATTTTATTTTCTTGGGCTCCAAAATCACTGTGGATGGTGGCTGCAGCCATGAAATTAAAAGACGCCTGCTCCTTGGAAGGAAAGCTATGACAAACCTAGACTGTGTACTAAAAAGCAGAGACATTACTTTGCCAACAAAGATCTGTATAGTCAAAGGTATGATTTTCCAGTAGTCATGTACAGATATGACAATTGAACCATAAAGAAAGCTGAGCACCAAAGAATTGATGTTTTCAAACTGTGGTGCTGGAGATGACAACTTTTGAGAGTCCCTTGGACTGTAAGGAGATCAAACCAGTCAATCCTGAAGGAAATCAACTCTGAATATTCACAGGAAGGACTGATGCTGAGGCTGAGCTCCAATACTTCGGTCACCTAATGTGAAGAGCCAATTCACTGGAAAAGACCCTGATGTTGGGGGAAATTGAAGGCAAAAGAAGAGGGCAGCAGAGGATGAAATGGTTAGATAGCATCACCCACTTAATGGAGATGAATTTGAGCAAACTCTGAGAAATAGTAAAGGGCAAAGAAGTCTGGCATGCTGTAGG
Organism: Nanger dama; assembly: GCA_917880005.1. Lineage (NCBI taxonomy): Eukaryota > Metazoa > Chordata > Mammalia > Artiodactyla > Bovidae > Nanger > Nanger dama. Next base: position 18,279,968 of record CAKJTW010000008.1, on the reverse strand, counting down.
CCAGGGGTTGCAAATAGTTGGACTCAACTTCATGACTGAACAACAACTAATTAATATGCACAGTTTTCTGAGTTTAAATGATTATAGCATTAACCAGGCACAGGTAGAATTTTATTTTTATATTCTTTTTACAGATAAGAAGAGCAAATTCCTTTATTGAATCTGGGCAGCTGTTTGCCAATCAAATTCTTGCACTTACCTCTTTCCCAGACTTCCACCCAAGCTGGAAGAAAAGTGCTACTCAAGGTGATCTGATCTTAGTAGATGACACTTGAAGTATTCAATCCTTTCCAATTACTATCACTTTTGGGCACTGTCTCATCACTTCATTTCTAGAGCAGAACTATGATTCCCAGCTTTACTGATTCTCAGTCCTCTATGCTGACAATGAGAAGTGGACCACAGTCTGTTCTCATAGCATCACTGGTAAAGGATATTTTTGCTTCATCAGACACTTGCAGCTTTCTCTCTTTGTTCCTCTTGTGCTCTGTTGCAAAGAACAACCTGTAATAAATTGTTCCCACTTCACTACCAAAAATAAAATCTTCTTTTAAAATTAAATACGTTCATTTCAACTCTGATAATGCCAAATTTGGCACAAATAATTTAACAGTTTCAACCTCAAAATCTCCTCAAAACAGTGGATACAAAAGAGTGTTTAAAATTCAGGCAACATTCTCCTGTGGAAAATGTTCATATGCTAGAAAGAGCCTAACAATTAGGTCTCTAGATCCCATTCTTCCCATCTCTGCTGCTATCACCACACCTCCATACTCAGCAATCAGCCCTCATGTGTCTTTCTATAGCTCTTATCATTGGCATTGTTCATTTGGAACTCAGCGTGTGATTATGATTATGGTTGTTTATCTTTTTGAGTGTAGGTCTGTCTCCACATTTAGCTTGTAAGACAGGCACCATAGCATGTAATCTGATGTGGCCCCAGCATCTAGCACAAACACCACAGGGACCCACTGTGCTCGGTAAGAGTGGAGTATGATGCTATACCTAAACACTTCTTCTCATGGAGCTCCGTGTTTCCAGGAAGCAGGACTGGGAAGGGAAACTTGAAAGAAAAGGGGACAAAGGGGACACTTTTCTCCACTAAACATGCACACATATATAAATTATTCAGTGATTACTTAAGGAGGTCCAAGTTATTTTTTTCTCCCTCATGAACCAGTGTTTAAGGTTATGCTCCTCCCCTCAGGACACCTCTTGAATTCAAGTTCTCAATTTAATAGGCAGTACTTGAATCTGATGATCTCAAGAACATGATATCTAATATCTAATAAGGTATAGTATACCTTATTATGAGGTATTAGAAGAAGGTATGGTATGTGGTATGGTATAATTATTATATAATAATATTTATAATATTAAATAATTATAATAAATAATTGTAATTAGGTATGATATACCTTATTATTAGATACCAAGGTATGGTATCCAATAAGGTATATCTAATAACATATCTAATATCTAATAAGTATTTCACAGGAGTGTTAGCATAGGTAAATTTCTCATTCCTACCTATGTTCAGTTGGAAAATATTTGAAAGCTCCTTTTCCCATGTACTTTGCTGATTTGCAATGATCAACTTTACTATTGTTTATTTACTTTGGTTTACTTTGCCAAAGTTTACTTTATCACTGTAAACAATATAGAGAATGATATTACTGCAATATATCTCAAAGTCTGGAAAGGACTTGTACCAACGTGATATTCCTAACAGATGTTTTTATATAAATACCATGTGGAGGCAGAAGTGAAGATAACTCAGGCAAAACAAAAGAAGTCTGCAATTAAAAACCCATCTGAAGGGAACTTTTCAACTGTAGTTGTTCAGAACCATATCTTTAAAGTTAATTTCATGATTCATCAGAGAAGCGATGTGGCAAATGGGTTAAGAAAATAGGCTGTGGACATGCACTTCCTGGATTTAACCCCAGGTCTATCACTCATGAGCTGTTAAAACTAGAGCACGTCATTTCTGTATGCTCCTATTTCTTCCACAGGAAAAACTGGAGGGAAGAGCATCTATGTGACAGGGTAGTTCTGAGGATTGGGTAAAGGAAATGTACACAAACCATGGAGCACATGGCCTGACATGTGGTAAACGTCAAAGGATATTAGTTACTCTTTCGGGATGGCAATTATTCTAGATAAATCAAGTGCTGAAATCTCCATTTGACTTTTCACTTTCTGATGAGAGAATGTCAACCAATATTTTTGTCTTATTTGAAGATTTAATTCCCTCTTGTCATCTCCAAGGGAGTTCCACTTTAAGAAGAAAATATCCTCAGTAGGTAAAAATGCACTGAAAGATGGAGGGGGGGTGCAGGGAATTTGCTGTGATTCTTCTTTTCCCAAAAGTATTAACTGAGAGTTTTAAACAATTATTCATACTTAATGTTGCATTGCATTGCCTACATCTTTCATCTTTAGGAGGACTGACTCAGGGATAACCCTAGGGTTAATTGTAAAACAGAAAAGTGGCCCTGTGTCCCATTGAGATTTTCTCTCCCCCTCATTAGGGGGCCTATCCTGAGTCCCATTTCCACTGTCTCAGAGGTCATCCAAGCTTGAAGAATGCCTACTAAGATGCTAATTTGGTATTATTTCTTCAAGCATAAAATTTTCATTTTAATAGAAAACACCTAGAAGGGAAAATGTTAGGCTAGTTTAGTGGGGACCTACGGTTTCATCCACCTATCCCATACCACTCTTCTCTCTTACGATAACTGCCTTCCCCTAACTCAACAGATTCTTAACCACTGGACCATCAGGAAAGCCCTTTGTCAACTTCTTGAAACTGCATTTCAACAGCATCTCACAGAGGGCCAAACTTCTACTTCTTCTTTCCTCCTTAGGAACTTCTGTAATGCCACCGTGTGGGAATTGGTTCCCTATTCCTGTAGGTGCCATATGAAAGGTCAAAGTACTTAGTAGCCATGGAGCTCCCATTGACCAACGGAAGCCAATGGATAAAGGCTTTGTCCTTTTTACCTCAGGTGTAATTCATTAGGGTCTCAGAGAGGCTGAACATCAGTCACCGAGTCCCCTGGTGCGGTTAGGGTGGCCAGCTTAACTACTCTGCCTTGAATTTGCTTTTCCATCTTCCTTGTTTCTCTTCCTCAGGCCGTATACCCCTGTTCTCTGGCATCACATTCCCAGATAAACCCTAAGAAATCCTTTGTGTCAGGCCCTGCTTTGAGGGGACCCAGGCTAAGACACTCATGATTCTTTCAGCAATTTTCCTTTGGGTTAGATTTCAGTCATAACTAATTGGAATGGATTTTAAAAGACTCGATTTCTAGTCACAGTTGTTAAATCACTAATGCACTAACAGTCACTATGGCCACATTGAATGGTCTGTACCTTAGTTTATTCATCTATAATATGGTAGAATTGGGCTCGTTTCTAAGATTCCTTTCATGTCTAGGATTCTATGATTTGAAGAAAAACATTCATGTCTCAGAGAAATGAACCTCTAGCGGTTGGCAGTGTGGATACTGAGAGCTCCTCCTGGGTTTCTGGTCCTTCAGTATACACATTCCTGCAACACCATGTCAGAATTCATCCTTGACTTTCATGCGTCCCCTGATCCAGGACACCCGAGCTGGAATTGGTGATGATGGTTACATGGGAAAGTGGAGTTTATGAATTATTTCCCTGGCTTATCTGAATCTCTCAAACTGCTCCAAAAGGACCTTTAGATTATTCTTGCTGTGAAATTAATTATATTTTCATTAAAAAATTCTATGAGAAGTTCTTGGAAGTCTCTTTCTTCTGTGAAACCCTAAATCTCATAAGATTCTGGAACATTCTTGTAATTTTCTGTTGGTTTCAAGATTCTCAAACTTGAGCTTTGGACTTCAGTGCATTTCTATCTTCCTCCACATCATACATCAGACTCTTTCCCTGGGGCCTCCAGTTAATCAAGTGCACACATTTCCTGGTGACTCTTGACTAGGTATTCAAGGTACCTCTGCCATCTTTAAAACTCTGTACTGTGAACTAACATCTGAATGCCTTGTGTTTGGTGAAGACTGGTCACTCTTCCAAAATTCTTTGATATCTCTCCAAACATATGACCAGGGAAGTAGAGAGTACAAAAATTTATATGTTTAAAACAAAACAAAAGTAATTTAAAATTTTTCATATTTGGTGTTGAAAAAGTACAGATTAATGACCTAAACCAATAAAAATAACTGGAGACATCACTAAGGGAAAAATCCTAATAGCCATTTTGAAGAGTGAAAGCACGTGACCAGCAGTGAGAATCTTTTTCAAAAAATATTTATTATTGGCTTAACCAGGTCTTAGTTGTGGCATGTGGGATCTAGTTCCCTGACCAGGGATCAAACCTGGGCCCCCTGCATTGGGAACATGGAGTCTTAGCCACTGGACCACCAGGGAAGTCCCAACAGTGAGAACTGACACAGCAAAATCACAGCAAGGAATTGCGGTCAGGCAGTGGAGGACACTTTCAGTTTCATGTAGTGCATGTGGTCAGAGGAAAGGGTGATGGAGAAGCATTTGCTAGAAGGACAAGAGAGAATGACTTCAGAGTAAACAGTGTCTAGATGATCAATATGTCTGTACAATAATGAATCCCAAACTTTCTGTTTGATCCATTTAAGATCAGAGAGATTTATAAAAATCCTCTTCATTGAGAAGGTGGTGGTTTGTAGCTAATATTTTTGTGGAGCCCATTGTATTAAAAGTATACTACATTAACAAGTTTTATATGAATTTATATAGTAGAAAATAAAAACAGAAATGACCAGAATATTTTAAATGCTGTTGAGAAATGTGCTTGCTTTGGAAAATAATCACAAAAATAGAGACAAGCACATTTTTTGCAAAGCATCTGTCTGCTCTTTTTTTTTTTTAATGGCTTTAGGATTTAGAAGAAGATCAAAGGGAAATGTGGTTGAAGTTGCTGCTCTATCTGGCCCACATTGCCTTTGCCAACAGCAGACTGTCACAGGTGTCCACAGAGTGGGGACGTGGGGAACAAAATCACAATGAGGCAGGTTCCTCTTGGATGAGTAGATCCATAATTTTGCAAACCGAGAAACATCTAGAAGGAAACTATTTTCATTTTCACATCACTTCAAGTAGTATCCTTTTGAAAACTAAGCTTTTATTTTGAATTGCATATGAAAGTGAAGGTAGGGTCCAGCCCCCTCTACTGGTGGTTTCTGTGAGGTCCTTCCTGGGACCACTGAGGAATCCCACTGGACAAAGTTAAACCTCTGAACTGGAGACAAGATGGAATCAAAGGGGGCTCCACCCAACCACGTGGGGCTTCCCAGGTGGTGCTAGTGGTAAAGAACCCACCTGCTAATGCAGACAGATGTAAGAAACGTGGGTTCTATCCCTGGGTCAGAAAGATCCACTGGAGGAGGACAGGGCAACCCACTCCAGTATTCTTGCCTGGAGAATCCCATGGACAGAGGAGCATGGTGGGCTGTAGTCCACGGGGTCACACAGAGTCAGACATGACTGAAGCAACTTAGCATGCACACAACCCAATCCTATGCCCAATTCTGCTCAAGATAGCATTGCCTCAAAAAACAAGTAAGGGCTTCACTTTCTAGAACGTTACTTATTATTGTTGCTCTTCCTTCAATCCTCCCATTCCCTCCTCCTTCTATTTCTCTCTTTCTTTCTCACTTTTTCCTTTTCTTTTTAATTGTGTTAAGAAAATATTAGATCCGCCCTCTAACATTTTAAGTAATATCAATATAGTGTTGCTAACTGTAAGCACCAGGCAATACAGCAAATCTCCAGAACTTATTTATATTGTATAACAAACTAAACTTTTTACCCATTGAATAGGAACTCCCCATTTCATTTTGATAGTTTATAGTAGATGATGAAAATGGAAAGGAAAGCATTTCCTGTTGAAAGATTTTCTGAGATTATGGGACCAAAAACAGTGTTAGCTTTTGTAAAAACAACTTAGAACTTGGTCATTCCTTGCCTTAATATTAATAGCCATAAAAACCAAATATTGATCTATTATGGGAACTTGATGACTCAGTATAATTTTTCCCATTTGCTTCTATTACTATATTCCCACCCCCAAATTTTTCAAGTATAAAGAAACAACTGGTGGAATATGAGGGCTTCCTCTTTCTCTATAGAATAGGAGGCATTTCCCTTTAGGAGAAAGAAGGGTGGACCTGGCACATCCAATCCCCGATGACTAATCCTGTGTTCTTTTATTGCTGACTTTGGTTCCCAAGAAATCTTTTGATGTGTTTGGAGAAACTCTGACTATCTCATTCCTCTTGGTGATTGCTCTCTTGACTTCCTGTTGAGTTACACATTGGCTATAAATTGTCCCTCACCAGAAAGGGTATCTTTTAAAACAGGCGTTTTCCTTTAAGTTATTGAAATAATTATAGGAAATGGTTAAAAGGTATTAATAACATTTCAGAGGCGTTTACATCATGGACTCTACAAAACAAATGGTTGTTCCGAAGGCCAAAAGATTGAGTACTAAAATTTCAATGGCATTCTGATATGGAACTAAATCCTCTGAGAAACAAGGGGACTAGCTTATTCTACAGCCCACAAAATTTATCACACTCCAGGGTGTAAAGCAAAGCAAAGAACTTTATTTTCCGGGTTATGTATTTCAGTAAATATGTCTCTGTCCCTAAAAGGATATTGGTTTTAAAGGCCCTAAAGACTCTGATTCCCGAAGACCTGACATTTCGAGATGATTGCAACATGCCCACACAGGCAGAACTAGATCTCTATTTTCCACAGAATTTTAAATCTATTACTTCATCACCACTTGTAATAACATTTACAAAGGAGACACACACACATTATAATACTAAAGAGACTAGTGTCTCTCATTTTCATTTCTTTCTTATTGGGCAGAGGGGGAATTGAAAGAAATAGGGTTCCTCTTGAAAGAAACTGGATTAAAATAAGCCCTGGGATCCTATTTATTTTATAGGTTCCTCTATCTTTGCTTCACTGTCAATTCAAAAATTTGGGTGTGAGAAGGAGGTTGTTAAACATTATAGCATCCATCCTGATTTTTTGAAAGCCCCTGCTGCCATGGTTCAGCTGCTCGGTTTGAATCGTGTCCGACACCATTCCTGAGAAGCCAGGCGAGAGCCTGCGGGAGAGAAGTGACCAAGCAGTTCAGCCTTTTTCTGCTCTGCTGGAGAACGGAAGCCAACAGCAGCACGGCTCCTCTCCTGCCATTCAGAATTGAGGTGGGACCACCTGGGGTTTCCAGTTTTAGATTATAACTCTTTGGGCAATTAGAAAATCTCTGAGCATCCATCTCCCCTGGCATCTAGGTAAATTAATAATATTAAGCATGTCTAAAATAAGAAATGGGTTATAAGATACACCAATGTGTCACGAGCATAATTTGCTCTGTTGCCTTTTCCCCAAAGGAGCTTCATCAAGGTACAGTCCTACAGCATTAATGCTTCTGAGCTCATAACCCTGGAATATCTATTTCCCACAGATTCAAGACAGTGAAACTTCATTATCATGCCCCCTTATTTAACTCCAATACCCAGGACAATGATTTGTTTTAATGTCCCAGTCTAAACCTCCTGCAGCAATATTTTTTCAGGTAATAGCTTCCATTCATAATGCTAACAGCTCTTGAATTCTCCAGTCAATTTGGCTTTTAAGAGCCTCTCTTTTATTTTACTTCTAAGCTTTACACCTTGCCACATACAGTCCAGACTAAGTCCTGGTCACATGCGATCGAGTCCCAGCACGTGGGTTCAAGTCCTGATCTAAGGTAAACGGTTTCACAGTTACATAACCCAGGAAATGCCCCTTGTTTAAGTGAGTCTGAGGAAGGTTTATTATTATTATTATTATTATTAACCTATATGGTAAATACATATTGGAAATGAGTAACTGGGATTTTGTATTATTTCCTCTAGTCCCTTGTATACAGCATTTAGTGGGTGAAAATTCTCCCCCACAGCACTGTGTGAAGACTCTAGAATCCCCTGATTGCTCTGCTCACACTCAGGTAATCGAAAATTCTACAGTCATCTTAAGTCATACAACATAGTTTCACTAAAGAAATGTAAAGCCTCGAAAGTTCAAGATATTAAGCAATCCTTCAATCTTTACGCAGAAGGAAGCCTTCCCCTCTTCCTCTCCAGCCCCTGTCAAGCCACCTGCCTCCTCACTCACCTCATCCCCACCTCGTGGGTGATAAGAGGAGAAGGATAAAGGGAAGGAGTGGAATGGCTCTTACTTGGCTGGTGGTAGTAAATTAGCGTTCTGACTTTCTGCTCTTCGGGGCCAGACATAGGTAGAAAGCTGACCGCCTCTCTTTTTTTTGGACACAGCTGTGTGCTCTTCCTAAGCCCTCACTGGCCTCTGGCCACAGCTTTCATGACCACAGAAGGCGCGTTTCCTTTGTCTTACCCTTTTCTATTCCTCATCGCTTCTGTTTCCCTGGCCATCCATATCAGAGAACTCTGTTGGGATTCCCTCACCTTGTGGCAGGGGCCTGTTTGACTCTATTCAAGATAATCTTAATGTCATAAAATCACGCAGCAGTATGCAAAGGTTGTAAAAATAGCAACTCATACTTAAAAACATTCACTTGCCACCAATGTGTAATTTTTTTTAAAAATGTCATGAAGACAGCTAAACATCAGGGAAAGTCTAAAAGGCCTGAAAATTAATTAGGAAAAAAAAAAGCAAGGATTAAGAAAGGAGATAACTAAAACTGAAAACAGACCGAACTGCTTCAAGACTCACAGAATATGACAAATCTGCTCCCACAGTTCACCCAAATTAGCAATACATAAAAAAAAAAAAGGATAGCCGGGAATATTCATTTTTAACCAAATCAAAGTTTCAATTTGCTTTCAGTGAAATCCCCAGGCACCACTTGTGAGATGGCTGTGTGATCTTAGGGCCTCCACCTCTGCCCTCACTCACTTCACAAAGCTCCTTCTGGACCTGGGCTTCCATTTCTTCTTTACCCTCCCTAGAGACATGCCACTCTGAGCCACTACCTATACACGTAGTTAACAGAAACCCTAGTTATTCCCTGAAACGTATGCTGCTACTTACAAGCAAACACTCAGCAAAGAAGTTATCCTTCTATCTCAGCTTTCTCCAGTCCAAGAGCTAAAATTTTCAACTGCCAATATCAATATTTCTTTGATACTACTTGGATATCCGGTTATCTCTGGTCAAACAGAAGATGACAAGAGTGAACGTCGACATTCAGGAATCAGTGAACTAAGACGGACTGGAATGGGTGAACTTAACTCAAATGACCATTATATCTACGACTACAGGCAGGAATCCATTAGAAGAAATGGAGTAGCCATCATAGTCAACGAAAGAGTGCGAAATGCAGTACTTGGATGCAATCTCAAAAACGACAGAATGATCTTTGTTCGTCTCCAAGGTAAACCATTCAATATCATGGTAATCCAAGTCTATGCCCTGACCAGTAATGCTGAAGAAGCTGAAGTTGAACAGTTCTATGAAGACCAACAAGACTTTTTAGAACTAACACCCAAGAAAGATATCCTTTTCATTATAGGGAACTGGAATGCAAAAGTACGAAGTCAAGAAACACCTGGAGTAACAGGCAAATTTGGCCTTGGAATGCAGAATGAAGCAGGGCAAAGGCTAATAGAGTTCTGCCAAGAGAATGCACTGGTCATAGCAAACACCCTCTTCCAACAACACAAGAGAAGACTCTACACATGGACATCACCAGATGGTCAACAACAAAATCAGATTTATATTCTTTGCTGCCAAAGAGGGAGAAGCTCTATACAGTCAGCAAAACAAGACCAGGAGCTGACTGTGGCTCAGATCATGACCTCCTTATTGCCAAATTCAGACTGAAATGGAAGAAAGTGGAGAAAACCACTAGACGATTCAGGTATGACCTAAATCAAATCTCTTATGACTATATAGTGAAAGTGAGAAATAGATTTAAGGGACTAGATCTGATAGAGTGCCTGATGAACTATGGTTGGAGATTTGTGATATTACAATATCACGAGACAGGAATCAAGACCATCCCCAAGAAAAAGAAATGCAAAAAAGCAAAATGGCTGTCTGAGGAGGCCTTACAAATAGCTGTGAAAAGAAAGGAAGCAAAAAGCAAAGGAGAAAAGGAAAGATATACCCATGTGAATGCAGAGTTCCAAAGAATAGCAAGAAGAGATAAGAAAGCCTTCCTCAGCACTCAATGCAAAGAAATAGAGGAAAACAACAGAATGGGAAAGACTAGAGATCTCGTCAAGAAAATTACAGATACCAAGGGAATCTTTCATGCAAAGATGGGCACAATAAAGGACAAAAATGATAGGGACCTAACAGAAGCAGAAGATATTAAGAAGAGATGGCAAGAATACATAGAAGAACTGCACAAAAAGATCTTCACAACCCATATAATCACGATGATGTGATTACTCACCTAGCCAGACATCCTGGAATGTGAAGTCAAGTGGGCCTTAGGAAGCATCACTACAAACAAAGCTAGTGGAGGTGATGGAATTCCAGTAGAGCTATTTCAAATCCTGAAAGATGATGTTGTGAAAGTGCTGCACTCAATATGCCAGCAAATTTGGAAAACTCAGCAGTGGCCACAGGACTGGGAAAGGTCAGTGTTCATTCTAATCTCAAAGAAAAGCAATGCCAAAAATATGCTCAGACAATCGGACAGTTGCACTCATCTCACACACTAGTAAAGTAATGCTCAAAATTCTCCAAGCCAGGCTTCAGCAATACGTGAACCGTGAACTTCCAGATGTTCAAGCTGGTTTAGAAAAGGCAGAGGAACAGAGATCAAATCGCCAACACCCACTGGATCATGGAAAAAGCAAGAGAGTTCTAGAAAAATATCTATTTCTGCTTCATTGACTATGCCAAAGCCTTTGACTGTGTGGATCACAATAAACTGTGGAAAATTCTGAAAGAGATGGGAATACCACCCCACCTGACCTACCTCTTGAGAAATTTGTATGCAGGTCAGGAAGCAATAGTTAGAACTGGACATGGAACAACAGACTGGTTCCAAATAGGAAACAGAGTATGTCAAGGCTGTATATTGTCACCCTGCTTATTTAACTTCTATGCAGAGTACATCCTGAGAAACGCTGGACTGGAAGAAACACAAGCTGGAATCAAGATTGCCAGGAGAAATATCAATAACTTCAGATATGCAGATGACACCACCCTTATGGCAGAAAGTGAAGAGTGTAAGATCAGACCCTGGGGGCCATGATGGGCTGCCCCTCCTCTCTCCCGCCAGCAGGGGAGTCCCTAACTGAGGGAGGCTCCCAGATCCCGGGGACCAATGACAGCACACTTCGCCGCCAAAGCTGCCCCGCCCCAGCCGCATAGGAAGACCTATCAGCCCACAGCCGCAGCAAACCGGCAACCTATCCAAACCCCTTCCACTAACCTGGCCATCCCCCACAGCGTGCATGTATAAACACACTTCTAGCACGGTCTGGCGCGCACACTTCCTGGACCTGCCTCCTTCGGGTCTGGGAAACCCCGACCGAGAGCGCTCCGTCATTAAAGCTTGTTAGATAAATATTCTTTTGGTGTTCTGGTCTTTATCTAACAAAGAGGAACTAAAAAGCCTCTTGATGAAAGTGAAAGAGGAGAATGAAAAAGTTGGCTTAAAGCTCAACATTCAGAAAACAAAGATCATGGCATCTGGTCCCATCACTTCATGGGAACTAGATGGGGAAACAGTGGAAACAGTGTCAGACTTTATTTTAGGGGGCTCCAAAGTCACTGCAGATTGTGACTGCAGCCATGAAATTAAAAGCCGCTTACTCCTAGCATATTAAAAAGCAGAGACATGACTTTGTCTACAAAGGTCCATCTAGTCAAGGGTATGGTTTATCTAGTAGTTATGTATGGATGTGAGAGTTGGACTATAAAGAAAGCTGAGCACCGAAGAGTTGATGCTTTTGAACTGTGGTGCTGGAGAAGACTCTTGAGAGTCCCTCGGACTGCAAGGAGATCTAACCAGTCCATCCTAAAGGAGATCAGTCTTGGATGTTCATTGGAAGGACTGATGTTGAATCTGAAACGCCAGTACTTTGGCCACCTGCTGCAAAGAGTTGACTCATTTGAAAAGATCCTGAAGTGGGGAAAAATTGAGGATGGGAGGAGAAGGGGCCGACAGAGGATGAGATGGTTGGATAGCATCACCGACTCAATGGACATGGCTTTGGGTGGAATCCGGGAGTTGGTGATGGACAGGGAGGCCTGGCGTGCTGTGGTTCATGGAGTTGCAAAGAGTCAGACATGACCGAACAATTGAACTGAACTGAAGTATATTTTAAATTTTTCCTTTGGGTACTATAACTTCTTTTTTCAAAAGCGCGGCACCTTGGCTCTCATCTATTTTCATCATTAGCTCAGTGGATGTTTGCAAGGGACCTAAAACATCTATGAGGGCAGGAACACAAAACCTACCACCTCCCTTATTTTAGTGGTCCTGGTGTGGTACAGAAGCAGAGTAATACAAGTATGGTCAATATTCTTCATTATTTGTCATATGAATGAATGACAGATTCAAGTAAAATAGTCATTCCTCTACTTTCCAATGTTAACTAATTTGAATTTAGCATAGGATGCAAATGGTCATTTAGATGGCCCAATGGCGATTCCTCTCTCTTCACAAGTCAGCATAATTTTCTTGGCCAGAGGACTAAGAAGGAAAGGAAATTAAGTGCTTGTTCTCCCCAGGGATTTTATATTCATAGAAATATCCTTGCTGAAGTCCTATTATTGCCCTGCACTTTGTAGACCGTCTAATACCTCTCACCCATGGCTTCCATTTCTCTAGGAGAAGGATTCTCAAAGAAATATCCATGAAATCCCAAGGCATTCGGTTCTATCCCTCCCCTCCCTGGTCCCCTTGCATCAGCATCTACACTCCCTTGGCAGATTTCACAAAGGGCTGCACACCAGGAGAGGAAAGGTAATGATGTGTGTTTGTCTTACGGGTGTGCTCACATTTCAAACTTGTCTAGGATTCCAACAAATGAAAGGAGTTGTTAAACCATAACAAAAGCTAAATAAAAGAAACATTAAACTGTAAAATGAATAAAAACTGTCATTAGGTGTAACCCAAACAGTCTGTGTGTGGTTTCAGGGAATGACAAGTAAACAATAAACATTAAATGTTGTCAAGTAGCTTCCACAAAAAGTGTTTCCATACATGTGCAAATAGGGCGATGTGCTGTCCCAGCTCGATCACAGGAGCTTTGTGGGCAATCACATGGGCATTGAGCAGAAAGCCCCTGATCTGCCAGATTTGCTTTTTTGCCTCCTTCAGTAAGGTTGACAGGAATTCTCTCCCTCTAATTGAATATCCAGTGGCCCTTTACTCTCTTTTTGGCTGCTTACTTAACAGAGCTCTTGAAAGAAGTGATAGAAAAACGAGTCCCCTTTTAGATTAATTTAGGAGCAGACTTTTTAAAGCCAAAGAATGCAGTACCCACATTCATAGCATGTATTCATAATAAAAACAGAACTTTCTTTCCACTTTACAATGACAAGGTCATGCAAAAATAAATATCTGGGTGACTTCTTATTTTTTTCCTTTCCATCAATCAGACGTCCCAAAGTCCAACGCCTAGCACGACCAGATAATACATAAGTGCAGGGGTGGGTGCCAAGTAAGTGTAAGCCACAGTGTAGAGAGGTGGGGGCTTTGCATAGTGAAAAGTGGACACTTGTCCCAAGGGTACATCCATTCTCCAACCTGTAAAATATGTGTTGCCCAAGCAACATGTTCTCCAGGCTAAATTCAGCCTGCAGACTAGCTATAGCTGGCTATTTTATATTGTGATATAAATAGATTTAAATTAATCTGAAGAGTTAAACAAAGCCGTAGTCCACCAACCAGAGTCTCGATTAAAAGTCGAAATCAGGTACATCCTAGAAGATATAAATCTCCCTACTTTCCACCTCCTAAATACAGCAGACACCAATGGATCATAAAATCACTAAGTGTTTGGCTGACAAAACCACATATTTGAACAATTATTCTATCATTTAGTTGTTACCTTTACAGTAACTCCAATTATATGTTGCTTACATACACTAGTCATTTTGGTTTTAAAAAATAAACACGCTTTTGCAAAGGAAAAAGAAAATAATTATCTACATACATTGTACACTTTGAACATCTGAGCTGCTAAGAAACTTTTCCAACTGCATCTTCTAGTGAATGTAATATTCATTTGCTCTACAAGGAATCAAATGGGAAACAATGTCTTTGTCAAAAGCTAAGCATCCTCCGTTGACTGTAGCTGTTAACACTGATCTTAGCACTAGGTACTAGCAAATATAACCTCAGTGCCCATGTCTAAAGATGTATGTTTTCCAAATGAAAAGTAGAATTACAGTGACATAGTTTTCAGTAACAGATCACAGGCTATTCATAGACATTATCTATTTTCATTATAATGATTGGTTATTATCCTGATTTCTGAAGATGGTTATTACTGACATTGAGAAAGAGACTGAGGCTCAAAGGAGGTCAAATGATTTGTGATAAAGAAGTCTCTGAAACTCAGTCTGAGCCACACAGGTTTTGATTTTCCTTAAATGATATTGATTTCTTAAGTTTGAAGGAAAAATATTGTGCTCATGACAGTTCTTCAATGTTTGGGTTCCCAGTTTTTGGTTAATGTTATCATAAATAAAAACTTGTCACTCTCATGGCAGCAAGCTCAGACTCACATAGAAATACTTTGATATTGTCATCTCCTTGTTCTCCTTTCTTTAACTTAAACATAACACAACCAGAGAGTCAAAAGATATACTGCTTTCTGTTTCCTTATGCCCCTTCAGCAGACTATATAGTCAGTAGCTGTGGAAGAGATGGTAGTAATCACTAAGCAGAGAGGCAAATGGAGGCTGATGTCCAGCTATTGAAGTTGCCCAGAAGAGACTGTTTGGACTGGTGGAAAAGTGTAGCTGATTGGCAGAGAAGTTGTCAGTCCCTGCCCCACCCCCACACCTTTCCAGGGGTTCAGGTATATAGTAATAGGAGTAATAAGAGGAACTGCCAAAAGCTGTGAACTTGTTACTGCAAAATCCTTACCCTTCAACTGTTGACCTAAAAAAAAGCAACCATGTTCATGAGGACTCTTTCATGGATCACAGCCTTGTTGTAGCAAAGGAACTTGCATAAATCAATGAAACTATGAGCCATGCTGTGCAGGGTCACCCAAGACAGACAGGTCAAAGCAAAAGTTCTGACAAAACATGGTCCATTGGAGGAGGAAATGGCAACCCACTCCAATATTCTTGCCACAAGAACCCCATGAACAGTATGAAAAGACAAAAAGATATGACACTGAAAGATGAACTCCCCATGTTGGAAGGTGTCCAAAGTGCTACTGGGGAAGAGCAGAGAGCAATTACTAATAACTCCAGAAAGAATGAAGTGACTGGGCCAAAGTGAAAATGACTCCCAGTTGCAGATGTGTCTGGTGGTGAAAGCAAAGTCTGATGCTGTAAAGAACAATACTGTATAGGAACCTGGAATGTTAGGTCCACAAACCGAGGTAAATCGGATGTGGTCAAGCAGGAGATGGCAAGAGGGAACATCTTAGAAATCAGTGAAAATGGTCAGGACTGAGCAAATTTAATTCAGATGACCATTGTATCTGCTATGTGGGCAAGAATCCTTTAGAAGAAATGGAGGAGCCCTCATAGGCAACAAAAGAATCCAAAATTTAGTACTCAGGTACAACCTCAAAAATAACAGAATTATCTCGGTTCATCTCCAAGGCAAACCATTCAACATCATAGTAATCCAAGTCTATGCCTCAACCACTGATGCCAAAGAAGCTAAAGTTGATTGGTTCTATGAAAACCTATAAGACCTTCTAGAGCTAATACCAAAAATATGTCATTTCCATCATAAGGGATTGGAATGAATAAGTAGCCGGTCAAGAAATACCTGGAATAACAGGACAATCTGGCCTTGGAGTAGAAAATGAAGCAGGGCAAGGGCTAACAGAGTTTTGTTAAGAGGTCACACTGGTTATAGCAAACACACTTTTCTTGGATTCAAGAGAAGCCTCTACACATGGACATCACCAGATGATCAATACTGAAATCAGACTGATTATGTTCTTTGCAGACTAAGATGGAAAAACTCTAAACAGTCAGCAAAAACAAGAGCTGGTTGTGGGTCAGATTAGGAACTCCTTATTGCAAAACTCACGCTTAAATTGAATAAAGTAGGTAAAACCACTAGACCATTCATGTATGACCTACATCAAATCCCTTATGATTATACAGTAGAGGTGACTAATAGATTCAAGGGAATTAGATCTGGTAGACAGACTGCGTGAAGAACTGTGGATGGAGGCTTATAATATTGTACGGGAGGCAGTAACCAAAACCATTCCAAAGAAAAAGAAATGTGAGAAAGCAAAGTGGTTGAGGAGGCTTTACAAGTAGCAGAAGAAAGAAGCAAAAGGCAATGGAGAAAGGGAAAGATACACCCAACTGAATGCAGAGTTCCAGAGAAAAGCAAGACATTAGAAGGCCAATGGGCAACGTAAAGAAACAGAGGAAAGCAATAGAATGGGAAAGACTAGAGATCTTGTCAAGAAAATTGGAGATATCAGGGTATTTCATGCAAAGATGGGCAGAAAAAGGATAGAAATGGTAAGGACCTAACAGAAGCAAAAGTGATTAAGAAGATGACGTAAGAATAAACAGAGTTCAGTTCAGTTCAGTCGCTCAGTTGTGTTTGACTCTTTTCGACCCCACGAATTGCAGCACGCCAGGCCTCCTTGTCCATCACCATCTCCCAGAGTTCACTCAGACTCACGTCCATCGAGTCCATGATGCTATCCAGCCATCTCATCCTCTGTCGTCCCCTTCTCCTCCTGCCCTCAATCCTTCCCAGCATCAGAGTCTTTCCAATGAGTCAACTCTTCACATGAGGTGGCCAGAGTACTAGAGTTTCAGCTTTAGCATCATTCCTTCCAAAGAAATGCCAGGGCCGATCTCCTTCAGAACGGACTGGTTGGATCTCCTTGAAGTCCATGGGACTCTCCAGAGTCTTCTCCAACACCACAGTTCAAAAGCATCAATTCTTCGGTGCTCAGCCTTCTTCACAGTTCAACTCTCACATCCATACATGACCACTAGAAAAACTGTAGCCTTGACTAGACGGACCTTATTCGGCAAAGTAATGTCTCTGTTTTTGAATATGCTATCTAGGTTGGTCATAACTTTTCTTCCAAAAACTAAGCGTCTTTTAATTTCATGGCTGCAGTCACCATCTGCAGTGATTTTGGAGCCCAAAAAGTAAAGTCTGACACTGTTTCCCCATCTATTTCCCATGAAGAGATGGGACTGGATGCCATGATCTTCGTTTCCTGAATGTTGAGCTTTAAGCCAACTTTTTCACTCTCCTCTTTCACTTTCATCAACAGGCTTTTTAGTTCCTCTTCACTTTCTGCCATAAGAGGGGCGTCATCTGCATATCTGAGGTTATTGATATTTCTCCTGGCAATCTTGAATCCAGCTTGTGTTTCTTCTTCCAGTCCAGCGTTTCTCATGATGTACTCTGCATACAAGTTAAATAAGCAGGGTGGCAATATACAGCCTTGACGTACTCCTTTTCCTATTTGGAACCAGTCTGTTGTTCCATGTCCAGTTCTAACTGTTGCTTCCTGACCTGCATACAAATTTCTCAAGAGGCTGGTCAGGTGGTCTGGTATTCCCATCTCTTTCAGAATTTTCCGCAGTTTATTGTGATCCACATAGTCAAAGGCTTTGGCATAGTTAATGAAGCAGAAATAGATGTTCTTCTGGAACTCTCTTGCTTTTTCCATGATCCAGTGTATGTTGGCCATTTGATCTCTGTTCCTCTGCCTTTTCTTTCTTTTTTTTAAAAATTTTATTATTACTTTATTCTACGTTATAATACTGTATTGGTTTTGCCATACATTGACATGAATCAGCCACAGATGTACACGATCTCCCAATGCCAAAGCCCCCTCCCACTTCCTACCCCATATCATCTCTCTGGATCATCCTGTGCACCAGCCTGAAGCATCCTGCATCCTGTATTGAACAAAGACTGGTGCTTAGTTTCTTACATGGTAGTGTACATGTTTCAATGCCATTCTCCCAAATCATCCCACCCTCTCCCTCTCCCTCAGAGGCCAAAAGTCAGTTCTATACCTCTGTGTCTCTTTTGTTGTCTCACATACAGGGTCATCATTACTATCTTTCTACATTCCATATATATGTGTCAGTATACTGTATTGGTGTTTTGCTTTCTGGCTTGCTTCACTCTGTATAATTTGCTCCAGTTTCATCCATCTCATTAGAACTGATTCAAATTTATTCTTTTTAAGGGCTGAGTACAGCCATTATGGAAAACAGTGTGGAGATTCCTTAAAAATTGCAAATAGAACTGCCTTATGACCCAGCAATCCCTCTGCCTTTTCTAAAACCAGCTTGAACATCAGGAAGTTCACAGTTCATGTATTGCTGAAGCCTGGCTTGGAGAATTTGAGCATTACTTTACTAGCATGTGAGATGAGTGCAATTGTGAGGTAGTTTGAGCATTCTTTGGCATTGCCTTTCTTTGGAACTGGAATGAAAACTGACCTTTCCCAGTCCTGTGGCCACTGCTAAGTTTTCCAAATTCGCTGGCACATTGAATGCAGCACTTTCACAGCATCATCTTTCAGGTTTTGAAATAGCTCTACTGGAATTCCATTACCTCCACTAGCTTTGTTCATAGTGATGCTATCTAAGGCCCACTTGACTTCACATTCCAGGATGTCTGGCTCTAGATGAGTGATCACACCATCGTGATTATCTGGGTCATGAAAATCTTTTTGTACAGTTCTTCTGTGTATTCTTGCCATCTCTTCTTAATATCTTCTGCTTCTGTTAGATCCATACCATTTCTGTCTTTTATCGAGCCCATCTTTGCATGAAATGTTCCTTTGGTATCTCTAATTTTCTTGAAGAGATCTCTAGTCTTTCCCATTCTGTTGTTTTCCTCTATTTGCAATGATTGCTAAAGAAGGCTTTCTTATCTCTTCTTGCTATTCTTTGGAACTCTGCATTCAGATGCATATATCTTTCCTTTTCTCCTTTGCTTTTCACTTCCCTTCTTTCCACAGCTATCTGTAAGGCCTCCTCAGACAGCCGTTTTGCTTTTTTTTATATTTCTTTTCCATGGGGATGGGCTTGATCCCTGTCTCCTGTACAATGTCATGAACCTCAGTCCATAGTTCATCAGGCACTCTATCTATCAGATCTAGGCCCTTAAATCTATTTCTCACTTCTACTGTATAATAATAAGGGATTTGATTTAGGTCATACCTGAATGGTCTAGTGGTTTTCCCTACTTTCTTCAATTTAAGTCTGAATTTGACAATAAGGAGTTCATGATCTGAGCCACAGTCAGCTCCTGGTCTTGTTTTTGCTGACTGTATAGAGCTTCTCCATTTTTGGCAGCAAAGAATATAATCAATCGGATTTCAGTGTCGACCATCTGGTGATGTCCATATGTAGAGTCTTCTTTTGTGTTGTTGGAAGAGGGTGTTTGCTATGACCAGTGCATTTTCTTGGCAAAACTCTATCAGTGTTTGCCCTGCTTCATTCTGCATTCCAAGGCCAAATTTGCCTGTTACTCCAGGTGTTCTTGACTTCATACTTTTGCATTCCAGTCGCCTATAATGAAAAGGAAATCTTTTTTTGGTGTTAGTTCTAAAAGGTCTTGTAGGTCTTCATAGAACCATTCAACTTCAGCTTCTTCAGTGTTACTGGCTGAGGCATAGACTTGGATAACTGTGATATTGAATGGTTTGCCTTGGAGATGAACAGAGATCATTCTGTCATTTTAAAGATTGTATCCAAGTACTGCATTTCTGACTTTTTATTGCCCATGATGGCTACTCCATTTCTTCTGAGGGATTCCTGCCTGCAGTAGTAGATATAATGGTCATCTGAGTTAAATTCACCCATTCAAGAAGAACTATACAAAAAAGTTTTTAATGATTCGGATAACCAGAGTAGTGTGGTCATTCACCTAGAGCTAGATATCCTGGAGTATGAAGCCAAGTGGGCCTTAGGAAGCATTAATATGAATAAAGACAGTGGAGGTGATAGGATTCCAGGTGAGATATTTCAGATCCTTAAAGAACGTCCTGTGAAAGTGCTTCACTCAATATGTAAGCAAATTTGGAAAACTCAGTAATGGCCACAGGGCTGGAAAAGGTTTGTTTTCATCTGAATCCCAAAGAAGGGAAATACTAAAGA
This sequence comes from Nanger dama, assembly GCA_917880005.1. Taxonomy (NCBI): domain Eukaryota; kingdom Metazoa; phylum Chordata; class Mammalia; order Artiodactyla; family Bovidae; genus Nanger; species Nanger dama. Next base: position 18,259,637 of record CAKJTW010000008.1, on the reverse strand, counting down.
ATATTCACACTACACACAATTGCACTCATTTTACATGCTAGTAAGGTGATGAAATTAAAAGATGCTTACTCCTTGGAAGAAAAGTTATGACCAACCTAGATAGTATATTCAAAAGCAGAGACATTACTCTGCCGACTAAGGTTCGTCTAGTCAGACTATGGTTTTTCCTGTGGTCATGTATGGATGTGAGAATTGGACTGTGAAGAAGGCTGAGCACCGAAGAATTGATGCTTTTGAACTGTGGTGTTGGAGAAGACTCTTGAGAGTCCCTTGGACTGCAAGGAGATCCAACCAGTCCATTCTGAAGGAGATCAACCCTGGGATTTCTTTGGAAGGAATGATGCTGAAGCTGAAACTCCAGTACTTTGGGCACCTCATGCGAAGAGTTGACTCATTGGAAAAGACTCTGATGCTGGGAGGGATTGAGGGCAGGAGGAGAAGGGGACGACAGAGGATGAGATGGCTGGATGGCGTCACTGACTCGATGGACGTGAGTCTGAGTGAGCTCTGGGAGTTGGTGATGGACAGGGAGGCCTGGTGTGCTGCAATTTGTGGAGTCGCAAAGAGTCGGACACGACTGAGCGACTGAACTGACCTGAACTGAACTGAAGGTGACGCTTACAATACTTCAAGCTAGGCTTCAACAGTCCAGTGCTCTTGCCTGGAGAATCCCATGGACGAAGGAGCCTGGAAGGCTGCAGTCCATGGGGTTGCTACAAGTCGGACATGACTGAGCGTCTTCACTTTCACTTTTCACTTTCTTGCATTGGAGAAGCAAATGGCAACCCATTCCAGTGTTCTTGCCTGGCGAATCCCAGAGATGGGGGAGCCTGGTGGGCTGCCGTCTATGGAGTTGCACAGAGTTGGACACGACTGAAGCAATTTAGCAGCAACAGCAGCAGGCTTCAACAGTACCTGAATCAAGAACTTCCAGATGTACAAGCAGGGTTTTGAAGAGGCAGAAGAACCAGAAATCAAGTTGCCAACATTTGTTGCATCATAGAGAAAGCAAGGAAATTCCAAAAAATATCTACTTCTGCTTCATTGACGACGCGAAAGCCTTTGACTGCGTGGATCAAAATAAACTGGAAAATTCTTAAAGAGATGGGAGTACCAGACCATCTCACCTGTCTCTGGAGAAACCTGTATGTGGGTCAAGAAGCAACAGTTAAAACCAGACATGGAACAATGAATTGGTTCCAAATTGGGAAAGGATTACAACAAGGCTGTGTGTTGTCACCGTGTTTATTTAACTTATATGCAGAGTACATCAGTGAAATGCCAGACTGGATGAATCACAAGCTAGAATCAATATTGCTGGGAGAAACATCAACAACCTCAGATATGCAGATAGTACCACTCTAATGGCAGAAAGTGAAGAGGAACTAAAGAGCCTCTTGATGAGGGTGAAAGAGGCAAGTGAAGAAGCTGACTTAAAACTCAACTTTCAAAAACTAAGATCTGGTCCCATCACATCATGACAAATAGAAGGGGGAAAAGTGGAGGCAGTGATAGATTTTAGTTTCTTGGGCTCCAAAATAACTGGGGATGGTGACCACAGCCATGAAATTAAAAGACACTTGTTCTTTGTAACGAAAGCTTTGACAAACCTAGACATCATATTAAAAAGCAGAGACATCACTTTACCAGCAAAAGTCCAAATAGTCAAAGCTATGGTTTTTCCAGCAGTCATGTACAATGTAAGAGTTGGACCATAAAGAAGGCTGAGCACCGAAGAACTGATGCTTTTGAATTGTGGTCCTGGAAAAGACTCTTGAGAGTTCTTTGAACTGCAAGAAGATCAAACCAGTGAATCCTAAGGGAATCAACCCTGAATATTTATTGGAAGGACTGCTACTAAAGCTTCAATACTTTGGCCACCTGATGCAAAGAGCCAAGTCATTGGAAAAGACCCTGGTGCTGAGAAAGATAGAAGGCAAAAGAAGTGGGCAGCAGTGGATGTGGTGGTTAGACAACATCCCTGATTAAATGGATATGAATTTGAGGAGGCCACGGGAGAGTGGAGGACAGGAGCCTAGCATCAGTCCGTGGGGTCACGAAGAGTGAGACATGACTTAGCAACTGAACGACAACATATTCATGAGGAACCCATGAATATGGGTTAGCTTTAAATCAGTAGGAAAAATCTCTTGCCACTTCACAGACAGGAAAAATTAACAGAGACCTCTGCAATGATTTCTGAATTTTGTCTCATTTTCCCTCATATTTCTGCCTTTCCTTTCTTCTTCCTCCTTCAGCCTAAATATTCTGTTTCATTTCATATTTTTTTACAGTATGAATTTTAAGTGTAATGAAGTAGATGAAATGAAACTTATTAAAACTTTTATTACTATTCTTGGAAGAGATTTTCTTTTCCTAAAGAATTTCTTAAATGAAAAAGCACTCTAAATGTCATAAATAGTTGCTATTTCTTAGTGACTAAAAGAAGGGTTTTGGAGTAACATTGACTTTGATTAATAGCCTATTTCTGACACTTCCTCTAAGTTCACCTTTTGCCACTTAGAAACCATGTGACTTGAGTTTCTGAAGCTTTCTGTGCCTCCCACCTCTCTATGATGTTAATAACACAATCTTCTGAGCACTCAGAACTTAGAATGTAAAGCGCTTAGAACGATGTTTAATATATAGTAAATTACTATATAATGTTTATTATTACTGTTAATATCTGCTCGACTTCACAAAAGTTTCTCAAACTTTCCAAGAGTCAATTTATTCATCTTAAAATTGGAATAAAATAATTTCCTCTTGAAGGTGTTGTAAATTCTAATTGACCTCATCTATGTAAAGCACCATTTCTGGCAAACATGTTCACATAGACCGTACACTAAGCAATGCATTTTCCATGTAAGTGTTAAACTTTGACCTCCTTGTTTCCAAAGGTCTTCGCCTGCTTCTCCCCTCATCAGTTTTCCTTTACACCCATTCCTAGACTTAGTCAACACTCGGAAGAGAGATCCTTAAAGCTTTAGAGTCTAACATCTCCACTCTCTGATCACAGTTTTCTTTTTCTCTGTCATTGCTCTTTTTGTTAAATTCCTGACCTTGGATCTAGTTATCAGTCTTCCTGCCCTCACATCATGGCAGCCAAATGCACATGGAGGAAGGCACACAATGGCAAAGACTGGTGCCACCAAGAAGCCATAATTTCCAATTAACTGGGAATTTAATGTTTTGGGATCTTTCTGTTTTCTTCATCAATACTCTCTCTTATGCCTTTTGGTGATTATTCAAATCACCCCCAATTTCCTTAACACGTCCTCTTTGCACTTAGAATATAATCTACTTAACAAAGACAGTGGAAGTTTCCAAGCAAGAACTCCACCAGTAAGAGCACACGAGAAGGAAATGGCAACCCACTCCAGTATTCTAGCCTGGAAAATCCCATGGAAAGAGGAGCCTGGTGGGCTACAGTCCATGGGGTTGCAGAGCTGGGCATGACTGAAGCGACTTAGCACACACGCATGACACAATAGGATTTAAGTGAGCTATGTTGGGCTCCCTGGTGGCTCAGATGGTAAAGAATCTGCCTGCAATGCAGAAGACTCAGGTTTGATCCCTGGGGTGGGAAGGTCCTCTGGAGAAGGGAATGGAAACCCACTCAAGTATTCTCACGTGGAGAATTCCACGGACAGAGGAACCTGGCAGGCTACAGTCCACGCTGTTGCCAACAGTCAGACATGACCAAATACACACATATTTCATTTTCAAGTGGACAAGTTCTCAAGTAACTTTCTAGGGAAAGTAACACAGCCATCCTCTGCTTCTACGCTTGCCAAGCCCTTCCCCAGGGCCTGGACTCTGGGTTTCTGCTAGCTCTCAGATGTGAGTTCTACCCTCATCTGCGAGGCAGGAAATGCCGCCCTTTCTCTCCGGACAGGAGTAGACTCACGTTTTTCTTTTTTTTTTTTTTTTTCAGTTGGGGAATAGTTGCTTTGCAATACTGTGTTAGTTTCTGCTGTGCAGTGCAGTGAGTCAGCTCTACGCATACATATAACCGCTGCCTCTTGCGGCTCCCTCCTGTCCCCCTCCCATCCCACCCATCCACTACAGAGCACCAAGATGACCTCCCAGTGCTGCAGTTGCTACTGCAGCAAGCTCCCACTAGCTGTCTGTCTTACACATGGAAGTGCGCATACGTTAATCCCAATCTCCCAATCCATCCCCCATCCCCCGCCAAGTATCCACATGTCTCTATCTGCATTCTTAACCCCTTCCTTTTTGCTCCTCAAGAACTTTGCTCCACTAGCTGTCTCTTCTCCTTACTGTAGGCTCTTTTCCAACACAACTGAAATGTGCTCAGTTTTCTCTGCTATTAACAGAAAACAAAAAGCCCTTCTTTGGCAATGTCAGTGTTAGTCATTCAGTCGTATCTGACTCTGTGACCCTATGGACTGTAGCCTGCCAAGCTCCTCTGTCCATGGGATGATCCAGCCAAGCATGCATGAGTGGGTAGCCATTCCCTCCTCCCAGGGATCTTCCAGATCCAGGGATCCAACCTGGGTCTCCTGCATTGCAGGCAGATTCTTGACCATCTGAGCCACCAGGGAAGCCCTTGGCAATATAAGGATGGCCACAACCCCTGTCCCTGTTTATTCACTGAGTTCCACTAACCCTACATCATTAGTAGCTTTAGGTTTCAATTCAGCCTGTCCTTCTTCATTGTAACTGTATCTCATCACCATCTCTACCTCAATTACTGCCTATAATCTTGCCTCTAAACTGGTCCTCCAGGTTTGCCTCTCTCTAATACATTCTTTGCCTTCTAATGAGAATAATACTTTCAACTAAAAATAAGGTCATGTCACTCCTTTTTTAGAAACCCACTAGCGATGCACAATTGCGCTCAGAATAAAGACCAAATGTCTCAGCATGCCAAGCCAGTTTTTCTTCCTATAACCTCTGCTTATCTCACTCACCTCATTCTGCACCCTGGCTTCAGCTGGACTCAGCCTTTTGCAGCTTCCTGAACACACCATGTTCTCTTTGCCTCAGGGCCTCTGTACTTGCTGTTTATGCCTGCGTGCTCAATCACTTCAGTAATGTTTGACTCTGTGCAACCCCACGGCCTGTAGCCTGCCAGGCAGTAGTTTGAACATTCTTTGGCATTGCCCTTCTTTGGGATTAGAATGAAAACTGACCTTTTCCAGTCCTGTGGCCACTGCTGAGTTTTCCAGATTTGAGTGCAGGACTTTCACAGCATTATCTTTTAGGATTTGAAATAGCTCAACTGGAATTCCAGAATCCCCACTAGCGCTGTTCATAGTGATGCTTCCTAAAGCCCATTTGACTTCACATTCCAGGATGTCTGGCTCCAGGTGAATGATGACACCATCGTGGTTATCTAGGTCATGAAGATCTTATTTGTAGAGTTCTTCTGTGTATTCTTGCCACCTCTTCTTAATATCTTCTACTTCTGTTAGGTCCATGCCATTTCTGCCCTTTATTGTGCCCATCTTTGCATGAAATGTTCCCTTGTGTCTCTAATTTTCTTGAGGAGATCTCTAGTCTTTCCCATTCTATTGTTTTCATCTATTTCTTGGCACTGATCACTGAGGAAGGCTTTCTTATCTCTCCTTGCTATTCTTTAGAACTCTAGATTCAAATGGGTATATCTTTCCTCCTCTCCTTTGCCTTTTGCTTCTCTTCTTTTCTCAGCTATTTGTAAGGCCTTCTCAGACAGCCATTTTGCTTTTCTGCATTTATTTTTCTTGGGGATGGTCTTGATCACTATCTCCTGTACAATGTCATGAACCTCCATCCATAATTCTTCAGGCACTCTGTCTAACAGATCTAATCCCTTGGATCTGTCACTTCTACTGTATAATTGTAAGGAATTTGATTTAGGTCATACCTGAATGGCCTAGTGGTTTTCCCTACTTTCTTCAATTGAAGTCTGATTTTGGCAATAAAGAGTTCATGATCTGAGAGCCACAGTCAGCTCCTGATCTTGTTTTTGCTGACTGTATAGAGCTTCTCCATCTTTGGCTGCAGAGAAAATAATCAATCTGATTTCAGTACTGAACATCTGGTGATGTCCATGTGTAGAGTCTTCTCTTGTGTTGTTGGAAGAGGGTGTTTGCTATGACCAGTGCATTCTCTTGGTGAAACTCCATTAGCCTTTGCGCTGCTTCAATTTGTACTCCAAGGCCAAACTTGCCTGTTACTCCAGGTATCTCTTGACTTCCTACTTTCGCATTCGAGTCCTCTGACAAAAAGACATCTTTTTTGCGTGTTAGTTCTAGAAGGTCTTGTAAGGCTTCATGTGTATGTGTGTTAGTTGCTTAGTCATGTCCAACTCTTTGCAACCCCATAGACTGTAGCCCCACCTAGCTCCTCTGTCCATGGGATTCTCCAGGCAAGAACACCGGAGTGGGTTGCCATTTCCTTCTCCAAAAGGAACTATAGAAAGAAAGAAAGTGAAGTTGCTCAGTCGTGTCTGACTTTTTGTGACCTCCATGGACTATAGCCTACCAGGCTGCTTCATCCATGGAATTTTCCAGGCAAGAGTACTGGAGGGGGTTGCCATTTCCTTCTCCAGTAAGGCTTCATAGAACTGATCAATTTCAACTTCTTCAGCATTACTGGTTGGGACATAGATTTGGATTACTGTGATATTGAATGGTTTGCCTTGGAAATGAACAGACATCATTCTGTCTTTTTGAGATTGCATCCAAGTACTGCATTTTGGACTCTTTTGTTGACTATTATGGCTACTCCATTTCTTCTAAAGGATTCTTGCCCACAGTAGTAGATACAATCGTCATCTGAATTAAATTTGCCCATTCCAGTCCATTTTAGTTCACTGATTCCTAAAATGTCAGTGTTCACTCTTGCCATCTCCTGTTTGACCACTTCCAATTTGCCTTGATTCGTGGACCTAACATTCCAGGTTCCTATGCAATTTGCTCTTTACAGCATCGTTCTTGTCTTCCTTCACCAGTCACATCCACAACTGGGCATTGTTTTCGCTTTGGCTCTGTCTCTTCATTCTTTCTGGAGTTATTTCTCTGCTATTTTTCAGTACCATATTGGGCACCTATTGACATGGGAAATTCATCTTTCAATGTCATATCTTTTTGCCTTTTCTTACTCTTCATGGGATTCTCAAGGCAAGAATACTGAAGTGGTTAGCCATTCCCTTCTCCAGAGACTGGAGACTGACTTAGATATCCTATGTTCTGCTGTTCTGCTCTAACACCCTATGTGTACTTTTATCTTTTCCAAAGAGATATTACACAGCATTGCAACTACCTGCCAACTCTGCTGTGGCCCTGTTAGACTATGAACTCCTCAAAGGCACACAGAGTGACTTGTATATTATAATATTCCTAGAGTGAAGAATGGTGCCAAACACCTAGCTGATGATTAAAACATTGATTGATTTGAATTAAATTTCTTGTCTAGAGAGCTGGGCCTAGTATATTATGGGCTGTTTTTCTGCTTGGCCTCTGTGTCCAAGTCCCTTTCCTTATAATCTGCTTAGGAAGATGGTCCCTGGGAGTGAGCCTATGCCTCAACCTTGCCAGTTTCTTTCTGTGAACCTTGCACCTTATCCAACACCACCATTCTAGTAGCTACAGTCACACTTCCAACTGACAAACTTTTTGGCATTAACTACCGGCTTCTGAGAGATTTCCAGGTGGCACTAGTGGTAAAGAACCTAATGCAGGAGACATAAGAGACACGGGTTCGATCCTTGGGTTGGGAAGATCCTCTGGAGGAGGGCATGGCAACCCACTCCAGTCTTCTTGCCTGGAGAATCCCATGGACAGAGGAGCCTGACAGGGTACAGTCTATAGCACTGAAAAGAGTTGGACACAACTGAAGTGTCCTAGCATGCACACACAAACTAACTTCTGCATTTCCAAGACAGTTTAGGATGATAGAATTAATCACGGGCTGTGCACAAAAATAACATGGATGCTAATCCCATCTTAAGTTTGGTTTAACTCTGTGAATTTGGGGGTAGATACCTTATCTTCTATGAGCCTCAATTTCCACCCATTTAAAATGAGGTAAAAACATTTATAGATTGTTGTGAGAGCAAAATGAGTTAACTTTATTCTCTACCTAATTCAAAGATTCAATAAATACTTCTTTTATCTTTGACTTTCCTTCTTCTGTATTCTTTTTGGTAATATATGCTGTCCCAGAGAGATACACCACACTTTTCTTTATATTCCCAGATTTTGCATACCAAACTGGCTCTGACAAGTTTATACTCTGATTCAGTCTAGACTAAGTTCTGATCTAATGCTCAAAATTCTTGGTTCTACAATATTTAGTAAATATGGAATTTAATTTAATTTCAGTATATGTTTAATAAAACATTGTCAGCATTCAAATCAAAGAGAGTAAAGAATATCTTTGCTTGTTGGCATTCTCTTCTAAATCAGTCAGGAAGGCTTTCTTTCATAAACAGAAAGTCAGACTATTAAGACTTAAATAAGTGAAGTTTTACTTTTCTTAGCCTTCCACGATGGTTCAGAATCTGTGTGCAGTGCGGAGGACCTGGCTTTGATCCCTGGGTCGGGAAGATCCTGTGGATAAAGGAATGGCAACCCACTCCAGTATATTCTTTCCTGGAGAATCCCATGGACAGAGGAACCTGGCGGGTTACAGTCAATGGGATACCAAAGAGTCAGATACGACTGAGCAACTAACACTTTTACTTTTCTTAAGTATAAAGAAGTTCAAAGTTAGTGTAACTGGGGTAGCTACTTCACATTTAGTTAACACTACCAACAGGACTCCAAGTCGTCTCTGTCTGGCTCTGCCAAGCTTAGCACATTGTTTTTGTGCTGGTCAATTCATTGCAATCAGTTGCTGTATTCCAAGCGCGATAAGTATGTGCCAAGTAGAAAGAGAGGAAAGGAGCAAATGGAGAGCAGAAGAGATGACAGAAACCTCTCACCAAAGAGACTTCCACTAACATGTCACTGGCCTCCTGTGACCTGAGCATCCATAATGTGAAGTGGATGTGACCAAGATGTGCAACAACTCTCATTCATTGGTAGTGAGAATGCAAAATGGTTCAGCCTCTTTTGAAGACAGTTGGTTAGGTTCTTAGGAAACTAAACAGATTCTTACCATAAGATCCAGCAACTGTGTTCCTTGGTACTTACCCCAAAGAGTTGGAAACTTATGCCTACACAAAACCCTCCACATAGATGTTTATAGCAGCTCCGATTGTCAAAACTTGGAAGCAATAAATGTGTCCTTCAGTGGGTGAATGGATAAATATATTGTGGTACTTGCAGACAATGGAAGATTTTTCAGTGCTAAAAAGAAGTAAGCTATCAAGGCTTGAAAAGTGGTGGTGATGAGGGTGATAGTACTAAGTGAAAAGAAGCCAATCAGAATATGCTACCTACTGTATGAGTCCAACTACCTGACTTTCTAGAAAAGACAAAACTATCAAGATAGTAAAAGGAAGGATAAGTGAGTACCAAGGGAGAGGAAAGAGACTGGGATGAATAAGTGGAACATAGAGGATGTTTAGGGCAGTGAAACAATTTTGTGTGATGCCATAATGAGGGATACATGTCACTACACATTTGTCCAAACCCATAGAATGTACATCAAGATTGAATAACAATATAAACTGTGGATTTCAGGTGATTATAATGTGTCACTGTAGTTTCATCAGTTATAACAAAGGTACACTCTGGTGGGAAATGTTGGCAATGAGAGAAGCTATGCATATGTGGAAGGGGAAGTATATGGTGACCCTCTGTACAGTCCTCTCAGCATTGCTATGAACTTAATACTGCTCTAAAATAAAAAAGTCTAAATTAAAAAAAAAGAGAGAACTCAGTTGAAAAATTCAAAGGATGTGAATAGACATTGATCATTTCCAAAGAAGATTTGCAAATGGTCAATAAGCACCTAAAAAGATGCTCAGCATCATTAATTACTGGGGAAATATAAATTAAAACCACAATGAAATATCACTTCACCTCCACTAGAATGGCTATGATTAAAAACCGAGACAGTAGCAAGCTCTGAGGATACAGAGAAATTGGAAACCTTGTAGATTAGTAATAGTAGGGATGCAAAATCATTCAGCCACTTTGGGAAACAAGTAACAGTTCCTCAACACATTAAATAGATTTATCATATGACCTAGCAATTCCACTCTTAGCTATATATCCAAAAGATATGAAAATATGTCTTTACAAAAACTTGCACACAGGTGTTCATAGCAGAACTATTCATAATAACTAAAAAGTGGAAACAACCTAAGTTTTCATCAACTGTTGAATGAACAAACAAAATATGGTATAGTTATACAATGGAATATTACTCAGCAATAAAAAGAATGAAGTGCTGATACTCAGGGCAACATGATCGAAGCTTTAAAACATGCTACATCAAAGAAGCCGGATGCAAAAGGCCACATATTACAAGAGTTCCATTTATATGAAATGTCCAGAACAGGCAAATTTATAGAGACATAAGTAGGTTAGCTATTGTTTAAGACTGAGGGTGAAGGATGGGGGTTGACTGCTAATGGATATGGGATTTCTTTCAGGAGATCAAACATGTTCTAAAATTAGATTGTCATGATGATTGCACAACTGTGTGACTACACTAAGAAACAATGAGTTGTACATGTGTGAGTCATCTGTGAATTTTATTTCAATGAAGCTCTTTTTAAATAGAAAATCATGTAATTGCCAGCCTAATAAATGAATGGATGTTGCAGTTACATTACAGAATAATTAGGAAGTTTTAAAAACAAAAATAGTAGCATCAAGTCTCCTTGCCAAATATTAAATGCTTTGAGAAGAGGCTATATTTTTGAATTCCCCCTACTTCCCATTTAACAAAAATGGCCATGCAATCTCTTGTATTCATTTTCTATAGCTGCCATAACAAATTATCATAAATTTAAACAAACACAAATTTATTATCTTTCGGTTCTGTAGGTCAGAAGTTGTCATAGTTCTCACAGGCTCAAATTAATTTTGTGGGCGATGCTGCATTTTCCTGTGTAGACTCAAGGGTAAAGTCTGTTTCCTTCTTTTATAGCTTCTTAAGGCCATGAATTCCTTGACTCATGGTCCCCTTTCTCCATCTTCAAAGCCATCAATGTAGCATCTTTCTGACCCTGTTTCCATACTTACATCTCTATCTCTAACCATAGCCAAGAGAGATTCTCTGCTTTTAAGAGTTTATGTGATTAGATTGGTCCCATCCATATAAAGTGGGGACATCTAACCATCTATGTCTTTTTTCCCCCTTTTTTCCTTTAATCACATATGCAAAGTCCTTTTTGCCATGTAACATAACAGATTTACAGAGGGACCATTAGCCTGCCTATACGATTAAAGCTCTGTGTTTTGGAAACTCTTGGACTAGATCCCCAAAATTTACAATAACATCACAAATACAAATGACTACCAAAAGACTCTGTATGCAATATGAAAAGGTAGAGCTTCAAAGAGTCCTTTAGAGTCAAATATTTGTCTCTGAGTAACTCACTCAACAGTTAATTTAACATTCTTTTAGGAGTTTGTTGAAAACTCCACTCCAGTTGTTGTAAAACACCATAAAATAACTGTATCCATTTAATGGGCCTCTGAATTTTCAGAAATACTTAGGACACATATATAGCCTGAAAGTTTTTTGATACTAGGCATGGTATAATCCAGTGATCTAAAATTTTGTCTTGCTTAAACATGGAAATATGGCTCCTATAGCCGTAGTCCAGCTGACAGTGGTTAGTCATCCCTACATCCATGTACTTTATGTGTCCTGAGTCCTCCTGTGAATGATGCAAACTATATTAAATAAAACTTTATTAGTTCCTAAGTCATATCCTTTACTTTCAGCATTTTTTTGTTGTAGAATCAACTCAACGGACATGAGTTTGAGCAAACTCCCAGAGACAGTGAAGGATAGGGAAGCCTGGCATGTTGCAGTTCCTGGGGTCACAAAGTTGGACACACTGAGCGAATGAACAATGATACCAGAAATATCATGAGGAGAAAGAGCTCCATGGAGTAGGAATAAGGAAATTACTTTTCATTATTCTTGGAGATTATTCTTTTCAACCCACTTTGGTCATTTTTTGATTGATATATTCACATATTATGTAACAGAATGAGATATAACTTCATGAAAGAAAAGTGAGAAATTCCTAAGATAGATCTTTTTAAAAAGGTGAGGAATAGAGTGTGTAATAGACAAATATGGCCATTCTCTTTCCCTCAGCAACTTTCTATTTGACAAGACTCAAAAACCACAGTTTTGATCTCCTTAATCCCACTATTATAATTTTCATTGTTCATTGGTAATATATGCCATCATTGGTAAACAAGCATCAATGTCCTAAAAGTTCACAAACACTGTAAATTGCTATGTGATTGGTTGACAGTGTTAACACTCTACATTATTTGGTTCTATCACCCACTAAAATGAAGTGAGGCAAAGTTGTCCTCTATCTTAGACAGCCCATTTGATAAATAAAATCAAGAAAACATCCATGTGCACTGTATGTTCAGTGGCTATAAACATACAATAAAAGGAGATTTTTAATATAAAGGGTAGAGGCAATAATGTCCTAAAAGGAGATTTGGCCATATAATAAAGAGCCTTGATTTCCAGAGTCAGGAATGTCAAGTTTATTTTGTACATCAGTGATTTATTACACTGACTTATTTGACATCATGAAAGAAAAAGATGGACACTGGCAGAGATGATAATTAGCTGGCATTTAGAGCCAGTCTGTCTTTTTGCAACCAGTGTACATGCTGTTCGGTTAGCAAAGCAGCTGTGATTTGATTGGTATTCTGTCCTGTCACTTGTCAACTTCTTTGATTATCACCCCTAAAAGCTTGCGCCCGTTCTCATAGACTGTTTCATTTGGTCTGGGTGAGGCCGGGCATGTTGTTGCTCAGCTGCTAAGTTATGTCCAACTCTTTGTGACCCCATGGACTGCAGCACATCAGGCTTCCCTGTCCTCCACCATCTCTGAGAATTTATTCAAGTTCTTGTCCTTTGAATCGGTGGTGCTGTCTAACCATCTCATCCTCTGCCACCCTCTTCTCCTCTCGCCTTCAATCTATCCCAGCATCAGGGTCTTTTCCAATAAGTGAGGCTGGGCATAGGTTTCTCTAAAAACTCCTCAAGTAATTCTTATGTGAAGTCAGGACTGAGAGTCACTGTTGTAAATAACTGAAAGCCAATGAAGGTTTTCCAACAAGAGAGTGACATGATGAATATATGGTTCTAAAAGCAACAATTAATCTGAAGTGTACTGAGGGAGGGAGCAGATATTTAGACAGAGAAGTTATTCATCCATTATTTTGACAAGTAGTTATTTTGTGTAGCTCTGAGCATTGAGATACAGTGCCGACCCAGCTGAAGAAATGGGAGAGGTAGCACCAAAAGGAAGGGATAGACTGCAGATAACAAGATAATCCAGGGTGTGGTACATAGAAGGCACACTAGTCAGAAACCAAACAGAGAAGGTCTGGCACTAATTCTACTTTAATCCATTCTGGGATACTTTGTGTCAAGTTTCCTTACTTATAAATGCATTTTGAATTTGTGAAACAAATTGGAAAATGACTCAGAGGAAGGACCATCTTTACCATTTTAGCCCATGAAAATATATCTTGGCTTTGGCAGTTACAGTTTTTGTTCCTTATCCCTGATACCTTTAGGTATTGTACTGCTTTATTCTTACACTTTTTCTTTTGAGTTACCATGTTTTGTATTTTGAGTTACTAGTTTTGTGGAGAGGACTGAAAGAAAAGACATCAGATGATTTTATTAAAAGCAATTTAATAGAATGCAGGTCAAGAAGCAATAGAAACAGACATGGAAAAACAGACTGGTTCCAAACTGGGAAAGGAGTACATCAAGGCTGTATATTGTCACACTGCTTATTTAAATTATGCAGAGTACATCATGTGAAATGTCAGACTGGATGAAGCACAAGCTAGAATCAAGATTGCTGGGAGAAATATCAATAACCTCAGATATGCAGATGACACCACCCTTATGGCAGAAAGTGAAGAGGAACTAAAGAGACTCTTGATAAAAGTGAAAGAGGAGAGTGAAAAAGTTGGCTTAAAACTCAACATTCAAAAACCAAAGATCATGGCATCTGGTCCCATCACTTCATGGCAAATAGACGGGAAAACAATGGAAATAGTGACAGACTTTATTTTCTTGGGTTCCAAAATCAATGCAGATGTTTACTGCAGCCATAAATTAAAACACTTGCTCCTTGGAAGAAACCAACCTAGACAAACTGTTAAAACACAGAGATATTACTTTGCCAACAAAGGTTCGTCTAGTCAAAGATATGGTTTTTCCAGTAATCATGTATGGATGTGAGAGTTGGACCATAAATAAGACTGAGCATCAAAGAATTATCGCCTCTGAGCTGTGGTGTTGGAGAAGACTCTTGAAAGTCCCTCGGACGGCAAGGAGATCAAACCAGTCAGTCCTAAAGGAAATCAATCCTGAATATACATTGAAAGGACTGATGCCGACACTGAAGCTCCAGTGCTGTGGCCACCTGATACAAAGAGCTGACTCATTACAAAATTCCCAGATGCTGGGAAATATTGAAGGAGGAAAGCTCAGTTCAGTTCAGTTCAGTCGCACAGTCGTGTCCGACTCTTTGCAACCCCATGAATCGCAGCACACCAGGCCTCCCTGTCCATCACCAACTCCCAGAGTTCACTCAGATTCACGTTCATTGAGTCAGTGATGCCATCCAGCCATCTCATCCTCTGACGTCCCCTTCTCCTCCTGCCCCCAATCCCTCCCAGCATCAAAGTCTTTTCCAACGAGTCAACTCCTCGCATGAGATGCCAAAGTATTGGAGTTTCAGCTTTAGCATCATTCCTTCCAAAGAAATCCCTGGGCTGATCTCCTTCAGCATGGACTAGTTGGATCTCCTTGCAGTCCAAGGGACTCTCCAGAGTCTTCTCCAACACCACAGTTCAAAAGCATCAATTCTTCGGTGCTCAGCCTTCTTCACAGTCCAACTCTCACATCCACACATGACCATAGGAAAAACCATAGCCTTGACTAGATGGACCTTAGTTGGCGAAGTAATGTCTCTGCTTTTGAATATGCTATCTAGGTTGGTCATAACTTTCTTTCCAAGGAGTAAGCGTCTTTTAATTTCATGGCTGCAGTCACCATCTGCAGTGATTTTGGAGCCCCCAAAATAAAGTCTGACACTGATTCCACTGTTTCCCCACCTATTTCCCATAAAGTGATGGAACTGGATGCCATGATCTTCATTTTCTGAATGCTGAGCTTTAAGCCAACTTTTTTCACTCTCCTCTTTCACTTTCATCAACAGGCTTTTAGGTCCTCTTCACTTTCTGCCATAGGGATGGTGTCATCTGCATATATGAGGTTATTGATATTTCTCCTGGCAATCTTGATTCCAGCTTGTGTTTCTTCCAGTCCACTGTTTCTCATGATGTGCTCTGCATCGAAGTTAAATAAGCAAGGTGACAATATACAGCCTTGATGTACTCCTTTTCCTATTTGGAACCAGTCTGTTGTTCCATGTCCAGTTCTAACTGTTGCTTCCTGACCTGCATACAGATTTCTCAAGAGGCAGGTCAGGTGGTCTAGTATTCCCATCTCTTTCAGAATTCGCCACAGTTTATTGTGATCCACACAGTCAAAGGCTTTGGCATAGTCAATAAAGCAGAAATAGATGTCTTTCTGGAACTCTCTTGCTTTTTCCATGATCCAGTGGGTGTTGGCAATTTGATCTCTGGTTCCTCTTACTTCTCTAAAACCATCTTGAACATCTGGAAGTTCACGGTTCATGTATTGCTGAAGCCTGGCTTGGAGAATTTTGAGCATTACCTTACTAGCATGTGAGATGAGTGCAATTGTGCGGTAGTTTGAGCATTCTTTGGCATTGCCTTTCTTTGGAATTGGAATGAAAAGTGACTTTTTCCAGTCCCATGGCCACTGCTGAGTTTTCCAAATTTGCTGGCACATTGAGTGCAGCACTTTCACAGCATCATCTTTCAGGATTTGAAATAGCTCAATAGGAATTCCATCACCTCCACTAGCTTTGTTCATAGTGATGCTATCTAAGGCCCACTTGACTTCACATTCCAGTGTATCTGTACCTAGATGAGTGATCACACCATCGTGATTATCTAGGTCAAGAACATCTTTTTGTACAGTTCTTCTGTATATTCTTGCCACCTCTTCTTAATATCTTCTGTTTCTGTTAGATCCATACCATTTCTGTCCTTTATCAAGCCCATCTTTGCATGAAATGTTCCCTTGATATCTCTAATTTCCTTGAAGAGATCTCTAGTCTTTCCCATTCTGTTGTTTTCTTCTATTTCTTTGCATTGATCATTGAGGAAGGCTTTTTCTCTCTCCTTGCTATTCCTTGGAACTCTGTATTCAGATGAGAATATCTTTCCTTTTCTCCTTTGCTTTTCACTTCTCTTCCTTTCACAGCAATTTGTAAGGCCTCCCCAAACAGCCATTTTGCTTTTTTGCCTTTCTTTTCCATGGGGATGATCTTGATCCCTGTCTCCTGTACAGTGTCACAAACCTCATTCCATAGTTCATCAGGCACTCTATCTATCAGATCTAGGCCCTTAAATCTATTTCTCACTTCTACTGTATAATCATAAGGGTCATACCTGAATGGTCTAGTGGTTTTCCCTACTTTCTTCAATTTAGAGTAATAAGGAGTAATAAGGAGTTCATGATCTGAGCCACAGTCAGCTCCTGGTCTTCTTTTTGTTGACTGTATAGTGCTTCTCCATCTTTGGCAGCAAAGAATATAATCAATCTGATTTCAGTGTTGACCATCTGGTGATGTCCTTGTGTAGAGTCTTCTCTTGTGTTGTTGGAAGAGGGTGTTGCTATGACCAGTGCATTTTCTTGGCAAAACTCTATTAGTCTTTGCCCTGCTTCATTCCGCATTCAAGGCCAAATTTGCTTGTTACTCCAGG
The DNA here is from genome assembly GCA_917880005.1 of Nanger dama. NCBI lineage: Eukaryota > Metazoa > Chordata > Mammalia > Artiodactyla > Bovidae > Nanger > Nanger dama. The sequence goes on along the minus strand of CAKJTW010000008.1, from coordinate 18,242,643 downwards.
TATTTCTTTACTTCGTACTTTTGCATTCCAGTCCCCTATAATGAAAAGGAAATATTTTTTTGGTGTTAGTTCTAAAAGGTCTTGTAGGTCTTCATAGAACCATTCAACTTCAGCTTCTTCAGCATTACTGCTTGGGGCACAGACTTGGATTACTGTGATATTGAATGATTTGCCTTAGAAATGAACAGGGACCATTCTGTCGTTTTTGAAATTGCATCCAAGTACTGCATTTCAGACTCTTTTGTTGACCATGATGGTTGCTTGATGGTTACTCCTTTTCTTCTGAGGGATTCCGGCCTGCAGTAGTAGATATAATGGTCATCTGAGTAAATTCACCCATTCCAGTCCATTTTAGTTCACTGATTCCTAGAATGTCAACAGTCACTCTTGCCATCTCTTGTTTGATCACTTCCAATTTGCCTTGATTCATGGACCTGACATTCCAGGTTCCTATACAATATTGCCCTTTACAGCATCGGACCTTGCTTCTATTACCAGTCACATCCACAGCTGGGTATTGTTTTTCCTTTGGCTCCATCCCTTAATTCTTTCTGGAGTTATTTCTCTACTGATCTCCAGTTAGTATATTGGGCACCTACTGACCTGGGAAGTTCCTCTTTCAGTATCCTATCATTTTGCCTTTTCATACTGTTCATGGGGTTCTGAAGGCAAGAATACTGAAGTGGCTTGCCATTCCCTTCTCCAGTGGACCACATTCTGTCAGCCCTCTCCACCATGACCTGCCTGCCCTGGGTTGCCCCGCAGGCATGGCTTAATTTCATTGAGTTAGACAAGGCTGTGGTCCTAGTGTGATTAGATTGACTAGTTTTCTATGAGTATGGTTTCAGTGTGTCTGCCGTCTGATGCCCTCTTGGAACACCTACCTTCTTACTTGGGTTTCTCTTTCCTTGGGCGTGGGGTATCTCTTCACGTCTGCTCCAGCAAAGTGCAGCTGTGGCTCCTTACCTTGGATGAGGGGTATCTCCTCTCTGCCACCCTTCCTGACCTTCAGTGTGGGATGGCTCCTTTAGGCCCTCCTACGCCCGTGCAGCCACCACTCCTTGGATGTTAGGTTGCTCCTCCCGGCCGCCACCCTTGACTTCGGATGCGGGGTAGCTCCTCTTGGCCGCCACCCTTGGGGCATGGGGTCTTCCCGGCTTCTGCCCCTGACCTCGGACGTGGGTAGCTCCTCTCGGCCACACTTAGTGCGCCAACCGCAGCCACCTGCCAAGGGGCTGACAAAGGATGAGATGGTGGGATGGCATCACCAACTCAACAGACATGAGTTTGAGCAAGCTTTGGGAGATGGTGAAGGACAGGGAAACCTGGCATGCTGCAGTCTATGGGGTTGCAAAAGAGTTGGACACACTTGAGCAACTGAACAACAGCAATTGAACACTCCAGGATCAGCTTCAGAGGAAACATAGAAGTATCTGCTCCTGTCTTTTTTTTAAGATTATTTTGATATGGACAATTTTTTAAAGTCCTTATTGAATTTGTTACAATATTGCTTCTGTTTTATGTTTTGGTTTTTTGGCCCCAAGACTTATAAGATCTTAGCTCCCTGACCAAGGATTGAACCCACACCTCCTGCGTTGGAAGGCGAAGTCAACCACTGGGATACCAGGGATGTTCCTCTGCCCCAGTCCTTGATATATAGGAAGGAAAGAAGATCAATGTGCAAACAAATATTAATTTACAATACAAATCACTGTATGACTAAGGATCCCCAAATTGCAAATACTCTAAGAGATAGAGTTCATTAAAAACAACAGCAACAAGTAAACTCAAAGCTTTCTAGAAAGATATCTTTAAGAATTAGATCTTGACTTTGAAAGCAAGTAGGTTTTGAGTAAACAGAGAGGGAAAGGCGCACCAGTGAAGGAGAATCAGGTAAGCAACAGTGTAGAGGCTGAAGTGCTGGGGGCTTCTGAGCAGACCATTCTAAAAGAACCACCTAATCCCTGACCTAGTGACTTCCATGCTACTTAGCTTGCTGGTTCTTGACTACTTCCATTTCTGACCTCATTAAGAATTTCAAGTGGGCACAAGACAATGAGGAGAGAGTCACAGAGGGGAAGAAAAATAACCTCACTGTAATACAGTCAGACATTTTTACTTACTTTAACATTTATATAGAGCTATGGGAATACCAGACCACCTGATCTGCCTCTTGAGAAATCTATATGCAGGCCAGGAAGCAACAGTTAGAGCTGGACATGGAACAACAGACTGGTTCCAAATAGGAAATAGAGTACATCAAGGCTGTATATTGTCACCTTGCTCATTTAACTTATATGCAGAGTATATCATGAGAAATGCTGGGCTGGAAGAAGCACAAGCTGAAATCAAGATTGCTGGGAGAAATATCAATAACCTCATATATGCAGATGAAACCACCCTTATGGCAGAGAGTGAAGAAGAAATAAAGAGCTTCTTGATGAAACTGGAAGAGGAGAGTGAAAAAGTTGGCTTAAATCTCAACATTTGGAAAATGAAGATCATGGCATCTGGCTGCATCGCTTCATGGCAAATAGGTGGGGAAACAGTGGAAACAGTGGGTAACTTTATTCTTGGGGGCTCCCAAATCACTGCAGATGGTGATTGCAGCCATGAAATTAAAAGACACTTACTCCTTGGAAAGAAAGTTATGACCAACCTAGATAGCATACTAAAAAGCAGAGACATTACTTTGCCAACAAAGCTCTGTCTAGTCAAGGCTATAGTTTTTCCAGTGGTCATGTATAGATGTGAGAGTTGGACTATAAAGAAAGCTGAGCACCAAAGAACTGATGCTTTTGGACTGTGGTGTTGGAGAAGACTCTTGAGAATCCCTTGGACTGCAAGCAGATCCAACCAGTCCATCCTAAAGGAGATCAGTCCTGGGTGTTCACTGGAAGGTCTGATGTTGAAGCTGAAATTCCAATACTTTGGCCACCTGGCACGAAGAGCTGACTCACTGGAAAAGACCCTGATGATGGGAAAGATTGAGGGCAGGAGGAGAAGGGGCCAACAGAGGATGAGATGGCTGGATGGCATCACTGACACAATGGACATGAGCTTGGGTAAACTCTGGGAGTTGGTGATGGACAGGGAAGCCTGGCAAGCCGCGTTTCATGGGGTCACAAATAGTTGGATATGACTGAGTGCCTGACCTGAACTGATACTCACTAGGTACTGGTAGTGGTAGTTTAGTCACTAAGTCGTGTCCAGCTCTTGCGACCCCATGGACTGTAGCCCTCCAGGTTCCTCTGTCCATGGGATTCTCCAGGCAAGAATATTGAAGTGGGTTGCCATTCCCTTCTCCAGGGTACTAGGGATGGCTTTAAGAACATTTACATAACAACTCATTTAATCTTCATAACAACCACATGATACAGACACAACTTTAGCCTCCATTTTAGAGAAGAGAAAAGAGGCACAATAGACGTTAAGGTTGGTAAGTGATGGAGCTGGAATTTGAGCTCCGATAGCCTGGCTTCAGAACCCCAACTCCCATGCAGAATTGAACATGTGGAATAGAGGGGCATTGGAACACAGATGTAGGAGTTGGTATTTCACTCAGAGCAGAGGGGAATCCTTGAAGGTTTTGACATTTATCTAACACGATAAATTTAATCTGGCACGAACGTGAACTGACTAGAGGAGAAACTGCTGCCATATTATTTTTCTCTCTTTTTTCCTAAAGTGCAGTTTTCAGTGTGTTATGTAGCTGGCAGACTTGAATCTGACCCACAGTTCTGGTTTAGCTGATGTACTCTGGCTTGTGAATGGCACCTGTCTCCCTGTTCCAATGTTTTCAGTTAAACCATGGAAACATAACAGTTGCGTTCACTCTTCCTGGATGGCTTAAAGTACCCACATTAAAGCTCTGTGGAGGGGATTCTTGCCATTTGCTGGTCTGCCTGCCCCCTTCTCGGTATACACAGTATTAGTTTTGCCCGGCTGCCATTGCCTTTTCAAGCGAAGCGTGCATGCCACATTTCCATGAGGCAACATGGGCAACCCGTCAGGAAAGGTCTTGGTGCCTCCAATTAAAAATTGTTCAATAAACACAAATTTCAAGCCCTCTAAGACTAAAATCAAATCCCTGGTGGGTTGTTGATAGACTTGTTATTAAAGGTTTGCCAAGCTTTAATAAGACTGATAACAAGAAACTGCAAATCTCTTCAAACTATTCTGTAAACATTTGGATAGGACTGAAATTAAGAATACAGAGTACACGCATTTCATGAATCTGTTCTTTTCAGCTGGCTTTCATGTTACAAAATCAGCAACATATGTAGGCAGATTCAATTGACCTTCAAGCTAGAGTTTGAATATCTTAGGTGTATGTCACCTCATCTCTGACTTTGATCTGCTGTAAGAAAGAGAAATATAATTATTAGTGCATTGTTCTGTGCAGCTGACAGAGCATCTGGTATTTTAGAAATGCTTTTGAGACGCCTAAATTGATTTGAAAGTCAGCTGTAAGGGAGCTTGGAAAAGATGCAACATCTTTACAGCATTAGTAATTAAGAGAAATCAGAAACAAGGTTGATCAGCATAAAGTTATAGCTGGGAATAAAATTTCTAAGAATGATTACGGAAAGAATTCACTTAAAAATGAAAGCACATAAGCCTCCTTATGAATGATTAGTCAACTCTTTCTGATACAGACAATTTAATTACATTTCCTTATTGCAACATCACCATCCACCTGACTATGGTGACTGAATTTCCATCATGAACTATTATGTCTGAGTTTCCATTATATACAGTAATTTTTGAAGTTTAAAACCTCAGTCATTTCAAATTGCTTCAGATTTTGACTTGGCATATGGGCTGTTAGTCCAGCTGCCATTATGTGAAAAAGAAAAAAAAAGTATTTGAAGTCTTTCAAGACAGTTATGAATAAAAAATAAAAGTATACAATTTTCATGCTTCTTTCCTCAATCTCTAGTCTAAAAGAAATGTGCAAAAGAGTTAGTCTAAAAATGTTTCAATACTGGTTTTGATCCAAATGAATGAAAACTATCTCTATTCATTTGAATGGGGATTACTGTCATAACAAATATTTGAAAGGGGAGAAAGAGTGCCATGTTCTTTCTAAAGAGAAGTCAAAAATACCTGTGAAATGTCTAGTTGGAAATGCTGGTTTGGGTCCACTCCCTAGCATCAGAATATTTTCTAGTATATTTCTAATATAACAAATCATTTTCTTAGGCAATTGTGTATTCATTTTTAGAAATTTTAGAAGTAAATTTCCAAATTTTCCACTAAATTTTAAATGCTGAAATATCATAATAAATGTTGCATTCTGTTTGTACTCTTTTTCAAGGATAATGTGCTTATTGATAAATTGAGATACATTTCTGATTTGTTCCCAAATACCATTTATCTTCTGTTATGAAAACAATGCTGGGGGCCAAATCACAGTGCCTGTGACCTGGCTTTGAAAAGCATTTCCATATTTGTGGCTAAGAAAGAACTGTACTCTTGGTCAACTGCTGGTCATGTATCTGCACATTATTCACATTATGACAGACATGAAATAAACACTTAATTCTTCTGTGGCCATCGTCTGCTTTCCTTTCCCCAGGATGACTGATGCGTTTTTAGGAAATGCAAAGTAATACTTAAACCAATTCTCTTCTTTCAAGAAAAACTTCAATATGTAAACTTGCATGGATTTTTTAAATTAAAAAAGCTCTGATGTTGACTTGGGAACTCTATATTTTATGCCATGACTATACATATCACTCGGAGAAGGCAATGGCACCCCACTCCAGTACTCTTGCCTGGAAAATCCCACGGATGGAGGAGCCTGGTAGGCTGCAGTCCATGCTAAGGGTCAGACACGACTGAGCGACTTCTCTTTCAGTGTTCACTTTCATGCATTGGAAAAGGAAATGGCAACCCACTCCAGTGTTCTTGCCTGGAGAATCTCAGGGACAGAGGAGCCTGGTGGGCTGCCGTCTATGGAGTCGCATAGAGTCACACACGACTGAAGTGACTTAGCAGCATACATATGACTTATAAAATACCACTTTTAACCATGGGAATATTACTAGCGCGTGAAGGCAAACAACATCCAGTAGCAACGCTTGAACTTATAAAACTGAGAAGTCCAAAGTGTACCTTTTGTGAACTCCTAAGGAAGAAAAAGCTGATCTCAAAGCTGGTATTGCATTCTATAAATAGCAAATGAACCAATGCACATTCATCAACAAAATTCCCAAGCTCAGTTAATCTTTGGAGGGAAAGACCCCTCATCCAATCACCTCCGTGTTTACCCACACCTGCCACCTACACACAGACATGTACACGCGTAAGTGCAGTGACAGAGGATCAGATGAAAATGTTGTGAAGAAGTCCGTATAGAATCAGTGACGCTCTGCAACCCCATCTTTGTGAGATAGAAGTTTGGAGAAGGTGAGAAGTGAGAGCTGTGGCCTCTATGCCCTAAGAGTCACAATTTGAAAACTCAGAATATCTAGTTCTGACTAATGTACAAGGTTGGTATATATTACAGATGCTTTTTGACACCCCCATACCTATTTAACAGTACAAATAGCCATGCTTTTTAAAGACGATGACTGTCTCCTATGTCCATCCACATTTATTGAAAGACACTATTTTTAAAAGACTTAGATATATACAGATGTGTAAATTAGGGTCTTATTCTGAAGTCATTAGCAATTCAAAATTTACCAAGGTTTTCCAAGGATAAAATTCTTCTAATACTTGGGAGTGGAGTTTTTTTAACCTGACACTGAATCATTCATGGTTTCTTCTGTAGGAGGAAAAAGTCAAAAGCAAATATGAGGAGCAATTTTTTGAAATCTGGTGTCATGTTTATTATTATTAAACATGTGACCATCCTTGAGTAATCTGATACAGAGGTAGAAATTAGACTTCATGATATTTGTCTCAGAGTATTGCCTAACCAGGGAAGGAGAAAGCAGAGAGAAAAAGGTAAATCTGATGGAAAAAAATAGACTCTATTTTCCAGGCAAATATAAATCATTTATCTGCCATACACTATTTTCAGGTAAACCTCTCAATTAGCATAGATAATCAGAAACAAGATTTGCATATTTTATTTCAAAGTACAAACTTTAGCTTACAACCTTAATACCCCAATAAAACATATCTAATCTGACTTTTTAAATATCATAAAGCCTTCTATAATAAAAGCATGCATTATGGTCAGTTCCTCAAAGGTAAAATCAAGTGACTCTCTAGTGAATTTGGAGATATTTGGGGAGTGTATTTGGCTGTCTACATAAATACAATTCAATATAAACTGAAGACTATTAGACCCATAAAAATGTCCCCCACACACACAAAAAGAAAAGCTGAGATAATTCTTACCTGACAATTATTTGCCAGGTTTATATAGATGACTTCTTTGGGTTTGTTTGACACCAAATTTTCATGAATATGGTGATGTCTCTCGAACTCCAGTATTCGCATGAATTGTTCCCTTTGCACATATCACGATTTCAATATAGAAATTCAACTGTTTATTAAAGAGCAACTGAATTTCAGAAAGCCATTTTAAAATAAATGATTGACGCCACACTACATTAATATTTAGTCTATTTTGTATTGCTTTAAAGAAGAAAATATGGTATTTTTTTTCATTTTCCTTCCATTTTAATGACAGTTTTTTATGCTCTTAACTTCACCAAGTTCTTTTTGCACAGAAGGAGCCTAAGTGGTGAGTGTAGAACTGAGAACTGTGGAATGTGATTGCCAAAGTGATCAGTTAATGAAGGAGGGAAAAGAAAAGAAAAGGAGCATTTTAGCTTTCATCTGTTCCACGACACACCTGAGTGCTCACATGTCAACACAACACATTTACCCCACACCTTTGGGGCGAGGTGTGACTCCCCTAGGAGTCTCAGATGAGGAAGATGAGACTCTGAAAGGTCAAAATCTGCCTAAGGTTACACAGCTAAAAAACCAGGATTCAAATCCTGGTTAAACTTTGGTCAGAACACACCTTAGTACAACCTGAAACAAGGTGAATTCGAGAGCTTGGGAGTTAAAGTGTTCATAATCATCATGAAGAGAAGCAACTTGGGTTTAACAAGGATATTTGGCTAAAGACAGCGAACAACAAGGCTGCTCAAGATTCTTTGCAGCTATTTCTTTTAGAGAACGAAATCGAGTTTGGCTATTTTGCTATTCACATTCTTTCCATCTCTTCCATTCCTAGGCTGTAAATTTAGTGAAGTAGTTTCAAAAACTACCTCACTTGAAAATGATGGATCTGACTGTTCCTTGGAGTATTGATAGGGTTCCACTACTACTTGAGGAAAGTAAGATTTATTAGAATTTTATGGAACTTGTTTGCAAGGGGACTACTCTAAAGGTCTTCAGTTCCAAGAATGAACTTTAAGAAGTGTGACTTACCCATTCTTTCTCCACCCTGAACTCAAAGATTTCTTTGGTTCAATCCTCATTTGCAGCCTGAATTCTAAACTCCCACCAATTCTTTCTATGAGGAGGAACTTTCACTAAACTGTGTAGAAAATTCGGCGGATATAAAGAGCTAGAGAAAGAGCTGACCAGTTCTTTATCATTCAGTAATGCAGCAAGACAATAACAGACTGTAAGTGGCAGGCGTATCATTGGGATCAAGGTTAGAGTTCCCTGGGTGGTTTGAAGTCTCTGAAATGCCAACGTTTCACAAGAGAGGGAAGTATTTAAGCATCATTCAGATGATTCTGCAAAATTCCCCTTTCTATAGAGCAATTATGGTATATATATATATATTTAAATGACTAGACATTTAATCTAGTAACAAATTATTAGCTTTAGAAAATTGTGTAGTCCCTTTGTAGGTGAAGAAATTGCTAAGTTGCAAATCATATTATCACATATCTGTTGGCTTTATGTGAGTTTCTCTCAAACTAGAAAAGATCCCAATTATTAACCTAAGAGTAATTCCATTCTTTCTCCCCAGTGCTTGTTGTACTGCCCAGTGATGAGTGTCATAGCTGCCGTCTTAGATAAAATGCTCCTCCTGATCAATGCCCAAATATGTCTAAAATTGCAGACGACAGTTGTGAGCTTTTTTGCCTGCTTATCTGTCTGCCTTCCATGTGACCCTAAATCAGGCCTCAGAAGGTATAGTGTTTAATACAGATTCCGGGCACACTATACCTTCTCACAATTAGTTGAAAGTGCTGTTTTGTAATTAAAGGGTGAAGTGGGGCATGATGAACATATGGAAAAGGAGACCCTTAATAAGTGATGGAGCCTTCAAAAGAAATTGCTAATTAGTATGCATTTGATGTGCACTATACCAATTTTAAGACTTTGCCTTGAATAAATTGCTATGTTGGGTGGACGAAGGAGTGGTGAGATTAGCGTCGACAAAGGGGGCAATTTTCTGTCTTCTTGACTCTGTTAAATGGAGGAAATAACTTCCAAGGCTGGAGCAGTAGTTAGCCCATCAATCACTCTCACAGCTGGAGACTGGGGATCCCGAATGCGGAGATCAGTTAATCCGTCAGCTAATAAGTTCATAGTGGCACCATATGGCGCAGGGCCACTACACACTGGGACAAGGACAGAACTGTTTACGCAGGCATGCTGCTTTCTCAGGTAGCTCCCTGCTGACAGAAGCCTTTGTTCTGAAGGATCAATTTACTTTGCACAGTAAATTGACTGAATTGATCAGTTCAGAGCATATAATTGTTGGCTAATCCTGTGGAATCATGTCCCATCCATGTGAGAGGGACAAAGGGGTGCTGCCCATAGTCTGGTCTGGGGGCACCATCCTGGGGCTATTCTCATGAGACAGGCAGGACACTGATTAAAGGACCGGTGGATGGTAGATACGTGGTAAGCACTGACTTCAAACGCCAGAGAGAAGAGAAACCCTGCAAGGTTCAGAAGGGCTTTTCTGAGTGTCTTTACTCAACTGGTATCATGACGTGGAATAAAAACAGCCAGTCCAAGTAATTTCAGGGCCGACTCTTAATCAAACACTCACCTGCCAAGGATGAGAAGGACCACTCCACCTCCAAATCTAAGAAGCAACTACACTCATGCTCATTTCTAAATTTTACCTCCCACTTATAAATTAAGAAGACTGGAAATAAGAAGAAAAAGGAAGTTCCAGAGATATGGCCAGAGATGGCAAGTTAAGTGAGAGACGCATAACTGAGTCATTGTGCAGAAGTAACCGAGGCCTCCACTGTTAACGCCTGGGTATGGGAAAGTGCATCAGGGCTTTTCAGAGCAAATCAGAGTAGAATCTTCCCATCCCTGTACATTGGTGTGAACTCTGTTGCTTTGTTCTGTCGATGTGTTTGATCTTTGTTTTTCCTTCTCAGATAAAAAAATAAAGAAGAATAAATAAAATGAAAAAATTCCACCAATAGAGATAAATGTTGGACATAGTTCCCGCCAACTAAAGGTTTTCCTCAATAGCTTGCGTCAATAGAATCATTTCACATCAATGATCTGAAAAGAGAATTGTGTTCAATAGGAACTGAAGCCATTTGGAGTTGCTGAGAGGACATTTGCTTATTAAATGCCTGAACTTTATACAACCACACCAAGAGTTTCCATCAATTAGGGAGCCATTGATTTCTTTACTTATTTATTAAAATAATATTGAAAATGTCTGTGATTAGTGTAATAAGGAAAAATTGCCACAATGTTTTGGTTTGACAAAATGTGGCATCTTAGGGATTACTGGTTTTTCTCTTCTTTAAAGCGACAGAAAAAGCAGAACATACAGTTTAATGGCAGTTGATGTATTTTACCATAAAACACATGTATTACCAGTGTAGCTTCCCAAGTTTCTATACATCTTCAATTTTTTCCCCTCGTGGTGTTTTTCATTCATCTATTACCACAACCACAGTATGCAGGATCTCACAGTATTAGAAAAAAAAAAAAAAAAAAAACCAACTAAGCATTAGTACATTTTATTTTAGAAACTGCCATAATGAGAATAAAATAAAACATAAATAATACTGTAGAGGCACTTTTAAATTAAACTTGTGAAATGAAAAAAAAAAGCATAAAATGTAAATTGTATAAAGAAAACAGCATAAGCGGGCTGTTTGTGAGGCTAATGTGAAAGCAGGCACTTTGCCAAAAGAATGCTTTTTAGAGAGCAAAAGCCCTATATGTTGTTTTGGTAAAATTTTCTCTTTCAAACTGTCATCAAATTGGATTCTCCTGCTCCATAGATTGCATCTGAGGCAAGCTCAAACTCTTTCTGAGCCATTCATGTGCCAATTTTCTATTTGTTTAAATAAAAGGTGAAGTGCCCAAGTGTATACTCTGAAGTCCACTTAAATTCCCAGGCCCTGAACTACCAAGATCAAATTCATCCCTTTGCCCTGTACTGAATCTCACCAAATCTCCACCCCACCCCCATCTCAGCATTTACAACAGGGAAAAATAATTTCAAAGGGCTCGTGTTCTAAACTAAAAGATAGGACTCACAGTCATTGAAATGTGTGTTTTATTTTGCCCATTCCTGGCACACTGTATAATTGGAGTTGAGTAAAACTTCATAAATTTAATGACTTTTAATCTTCAGTGATTTTTAAGTATAAGGAGTGGGTTTAAAGAGGTTATAAAAATTACATTATACCAAAATATTGCCCAAGAGTTTCCACCCATTTCCTTATTTTAGTGTACTCACACCCTTCCTCTGCTTTCCAGATGCTCTGTAGTAGTTACGCTAGAAATCCCTGAAATTGTTCATGAATCAGAAAACGAGAATGCTCTTCACAGTTTCTGGCAATATGTTCTAATTTTTAAGAGCAATTTTGAATTCATTATCTCAAACTCTTTAACTAATATCTTCAACATGTTTAACTTATTTATTATTTAAATTAGCAAAAAAAAAAAAAGGAACCAAGAGAAATACATGCTTCTCCCTTTTGTTCCTGTTGACCTTCTCCTCCCTGGGCCTTTTTCAGTGAAGACAAAGAAAACTCTTCTCCCATCTCATTATAGAATGTCCCCTTGCAGGCTCTATCTCTTAAATGCACCATTAGAGGGGCTTCCTTTCTTCTGTAGTTTCAGACTAAAGAAATGTCTATTCAAGGGCTTTAGAAATTTGCTGTTTTTCAGAACTAGCTTTGGGTGCATGAGTTGGTCAGTAGAGTTCTTCATAGACTGAGACAAGCCAAAGGTCAAGACCTTGGTGATTTCTCTTTATGATTACAGCTATTTCTCTATCTACCCGTCTAAATTCTAACATCAAATCCATAATATTGCCCTTCCTTATTTTGTCTCCTTGGCAATTATCCCCATTTATTATATTACATATTTTGCTTATTCATCTTGTGTGCTGTTCCTCCCCAAGATGTAAGGGACGTGAGGGTAGAGATTTTTGTTTGTTTTGTTCCATTCTGGGTCCCAGTACCTTGAATAGCACCTAGCACATAATAGTACCTCAAAAAATATTGTTAAATGAATGAATGAATAAATAAAATTAACTAACAATTATTGTTTGAAATCTTGGGACAAATTCTATCATGCAAAAATGGAATAAATACACAAATTTCTGCCAATGAAGTCAATATTCTAAAAGATTAAGTCTTTATGCAGATTTGTTTTACTATCAATCATATAAATGTTTATTTTTCAGACTGTGGGTTATCTGTGATTTTTAGTGCTCTGGGTAGGGATGGAAGCAAATGTAGGAAAAATCATATTCTTTCTTTTGTTACTTGTTTGATGTTTAAATTAAAGATTTTATATAATATAGAAACTTAAACCTAATTAATAGTGTTTGGGTATATTCATGCATTTAATCTTACCCATATAATAATTTCTGTTTCTGTCATTACAAATTGCTAAGCATTGATACTAGTTTGGTATAGAAAGTTTAAAGTTTTAATAGCCAACTTTTAAAAAGTTTATTTTCATTATACATGATATTAATAGGATATACAAGATTCCTTTCCTCTAAAAACTGGTATTCTTTTCACTGGTGTGCTGGAGCCAGCCTTCATCAGCTCATGAGAGCTGCTTTTATGTGCTTCTTCCAAACTACATGCTCAGTGACATCAAACTGATATTTCAAAATTGGCCATGGGGAGAGAATCTCAAAAATTGGTGAAAGCTACCAACAGAGGTTGTTTACATTTATCAGTATGTCACTAATCTTATCTGAACCAGATGAAACTAAAAGCTAGCTGTACGCTCAGTCATATCCAACTCTTTATGACCCTATGGACTGTAGCTTGCCAGGGTCCTCTGTCCACGGGATTTTCTAGGCAAGAATACTGGAGTGGGTTGCCATTTCCTCCTCTAGGGGATCTTTCTGACCCAGGGATCAAACCTATGTTTCCGGAGTCTCTTGCACTACAGGCAATTTATACTGCTGAGCCACTGGGAAGCCAACTAGAATGTTGCTAAACAAAAGAGATATACACATTTCTTTTTATTCTACTACCTGGAAAACAGCACTAGAAAGATTTCCCAACTCTCCTTCCACTTCCTCAACTATTTATTTTCTCTTTTCCTATCAAGGCATTAAGAAAATGTTCAAGTATTCTCTTCAGATAAAAAGGTTTGCCATACCAACTATTTTTCCAAATGTCCAATTGGTACATATTATATGATGCATGATGATGTTATACAGGTAATAAATCTTAAACAAGGAAGGGGAAAGTTGTCTTAGTAGTCCCTTTGAAACGCAGGATATCAGTTTTTATGGGCTATTTTGTGCCACACCCCTCTTCCTGGTACTTTTATACAGAATCATTTAGAAACGAACAGAGAAACAGGAAGTTGCTTCTGATTCACTTGCAACAGTGCTCTGAGTAATACATTTGTGTAAAAGGTTTTAGAGGAAACCATTAGAATCTGATGAATTAAGGGAAACAAAAACTTTTTCCCTCTAAGGGCAAAAAAGCTTGGCATATTTAAAAATCACAGAAGAAGCCATGAAGTCCAAGTCTTGGTGCTTCACTTATGGAGTGTGTTTGAGGGATCTGCTTAATTCCTTGAACAAAAGATGGATCAGATGTTTGAATTCTTTGGCTTTTGCTTTTGAAGCCCATATCTTAACATTTTTTGTTCCTTTGAAATGACTTTAGTGTTGGTAGGTTGTATTAGAATGAGATTGGCACAGAGAAACATCTGTAAAGATGAAGACACTATACAGTGAAATCACAGTGTGCTCTCAACTTCTTTTTTAACTAAAAACAAAATCAAGAATATTGCACTGATTTTTAAAAATTAATCAAAGACTTATAGATTCACTTTCATACTATGGTATCAAAGAAACTTAATGCTGTAAAAGACTTGGAAATTTATTTGACCCTTGTGAGTAAATGCATGACATGCATGATAGCACTCACCACTCCAAACCCCCATGAAAATTCTACCTATTGACCACAACATTCTTTTCCATGTTCCCAGATTTGGTTTACATCGTGGGTAGCCCAATGCTCCAGAGAACCAGTACCAATTATCAAGACTAGAATACAACATAAAACCGATTTTGCAACCCTATTTTCAGCTAACCCTTTGATTTCACAGTTTTCCTACATGGCACACTGAGTTAATGAGAACTATTTTCTCATCCAGTTATAAATACATGATTGCTGGATAAAATGTTTAAAGAAATTTTAAAATATATGATTAACCTGTAAGAAAGAAAAAGATCTCAGACACCATGAATGAAGAAGAAACTTATAGACAGATATGTACCTATGTTAGTTGACATTATGTTAGGCTAGAAAGAGATTCATTATAAACTCTTGCTGTTAAGAACTCTGATCTTAATATTCAGACAGTATCAAAACATGTGGCCTTGATTTAAAGTATGGTATTGAAGCGGAACTTTCTACATGTAAAATTGGCTTCTTGGAACTCCAGGTTTTGGGACACTTGTACAATTTCTACTCATATACATAGGAAAGTGAAAGCAAAAAATTAAAAAGTGCCATAGGAAATAATATCTGCAGTTCTTCCCCACACATGGGTTTGCAAACTGAATTAGGCTTCATATGTTATTGTGAAATCCATGGGAAAAATGAGGATTAAGGGTAGAGATCAATAAAACCTTTAGGGTTCTCAGCAGAAGCTAACACAAAAATGTTGAATTTGGACACTTTCAGTCTCGAGGGCACAGAAACTCTTGCTTAAAAAACAACCACAGGTGAAGATAAATGTACAATCAAAAATTACAAGTCAGACAGTTTATGATTTACCAGTGAGAAAGTGGGCGGAGCTAATCTAGGAACAATAGTATCCCAAGACCATTTGGAACAACAATAGCATTCCAAATAATGACCTTAAAGAGACCATTAGAAAATTGGGTTAAAACATTAAATTTAAAAATATATAAAGTATAATAAAAAGAACATGCTATGAAAAAATGAACAGCTAAAACTGAAAAAGACCCAAACTGAACTTCTATAAATGAAAAATAGTCTCTTAAGTTAAAAATTCAATCGATGGTTTGATAGCTGGTTCAATATTACTAAATTGAGAATACATGCACTAGAAGAGAGATCTGAGGAAACTGCTTACAGTAAGTACAGCACAGACAGCCAAAGAGACTGAAAATATGAGAAAAAGGATTAAGAGGCAGGGAGCAAAGACTGAGGGAGTTCAACAGACACCCCACAGAAACTGTAGAGAGAAAGAATAGAGGGAAACAAAGGAAGGTAATATTTAAAGATCATGGCTTAAAATTTCAAAAATATATGTAAATCATGAATATGCAGAATAAGGAATTACAATAATTCCAGGTATAATAAATAAAAATAAATAAATATGAAATGTGTGTGTATATATATATATATACATATATAGACACTTAGAACTTCAAATACAAAGAGAAAATTTTAAAAGCAATTAGAAGAATAAAACATTAGGTACAAATGGCTGAGAACAGATTTCCTATCAAGTATGATAAGTGCTAGAAGACAATGGAATAATACTTTAAAGAGCAAGAGAAAAGAGTTGCTAAACTAAAACTATCATTTAAGAGGGCAAAGTAAAAAAATTATTTCCTATTTAAAAACTGAAAGAATTTACCATTTCTAGATACTAATCACTATGAGCCATTAGTTATTGCAGCCATGAAGTTAGAAGAAAATTGCTCCTTGGCAGGAAAGCTATGACAAACCTATTTAAAAAGCAAAGCTGTCATTTTGCTGACAAACGTCCATGTAGTCAAGGCTATGGTCTTTCCAGCAGTCATGCACGAATGTGAGAGCTGGACCATATGTAGAGAGCCAAAGAACTGATGTTTCTGAACTGTGGTGCTGGAGAAGACTCTGAGAGTTCCTTGGACTGCAAGGAGATCAAACCAATCCATTCTAAAGGAGATCAACTCTGAATATTCATTGGAAGGGCTGATGCTGAAGCTGAAGCTCCAATACTTTGACCACCTGACCGAGACACTGACTCATTGGAAAAGACCCTGATGCTGGGAAAGAAGGCAGTAGGAGAAGGGGGCAACAGAGGGTGAGATGATTGGATGGTATCACCGATTCAGTGGACATGAACTTGGGCAAACTCTGGGAGATGGTGAGGGACAGGAAAGCCTAGCATGTTGCAGTCCATGGTGTCACAAAGAGTCACACACGACTTGGCAATGGAACAACATTAGAAATCAAAACTAAAAGGAAGTAATATGAGCAAAATATTGGGAAACATGAATATATGAGTAAAAAATAATATATTTATAAAAGAAATTAATATACTGTATATTTCCTTGTTTAGAGACAATAATAACATGGAAGCTAATGGAAGACAATGGATAATCAGAATCATCCAAAGGTCTTATTGGTAAAAATGGAAAAAAATTAATTATAGATTTTATTAAATCTAGCTTGTATTTAAATTATTTTAAAGCAAAAAAAAAAAAATCACAATGCAAACATCCAAAATATTAGAAGAGAAAAGCGACTGTAGAAAGAGCAGGAGAAAAGTGGGAAACAAAAGAGAAAATATATTTATAGATATGATACAATATACAATAAATCAGTATAAATCAGATATTCTCAGATTGGATGAAATAATTCAACCATAAGCAGTTACCAAGAGCCATTCTAAAGTAAATAATAATAGATAACATTTCCTGCATACTATGCAATCTTTTAAGCACTTTACATTTAATACTTCATTTATCATCACAACAGTCCTTGACATGAGTATTTAAGAAAAGGTGGACAGACTCAAATTTAGGCAGTATGGCTCCAGAATCTGTGTTTAATGACTGAGATCCACATCATTATAGTAAGAATAGAATAACTAGCACTTGTTGAATATTTACTATATGACAGGAAAAGTTCTAAGTGATTTTTCTAAATCTATGTGGTGGTGGTGGTTTAGTCGCTAAGACATGTCCGACTCTTGAGACCCTTTGGAATGTAGCCCTCCAGGCTTCTCTGTGGGATTTCCCAGGCAGGAATACTGGAGTGGGTTGCCATTTCCTTCTCCAGTGGATCTTCCCAACACAGGGGTTGAACCCAGCACTCCTGCACTGCACGCTTACCAAGTGAGCCACCAGGGAAGTCTCATAAACCTATGAAGTAAGTACTATTATTATTCCCATTTTTCAAATAAAAGGCAGAAGCACAGAAAGTTTGAGTAACTAGCCCAAGGTACACGGCTATAAATAAGAGTCAGTCTTGTTCTGGAGGCCATGTTCTTAACCACAGTGCTCTACTATCTTCCATGAAAGCACAGAAAGTTTGAAAGTAAAGAACAGAAAAAGATTGGAAAAGTGTAGTCCAGGAAAATACTAATCTAAGAAATCTGGTGTCACAATACAAACATTAGACAAAATAGACCTTAAGTAAAAAAGCAGGATTAAGAACGTAGAGCGTTACCAGATAACAAACACATTTGCCCATAAGATTTAACAATCCTGAATTTCCATGTGCTTTAACAACGTAGCATAAAACATATAAAGCAAAACTCAACAGGATAATGAGGAGAAATCCACAAGTTTATAACAGCAATGGTAGAATTAAAGAACCTTTCTTAGAAATTGAGATTAAAAAAAACACACACACAAAGAATTAAGAAAGGTGAAACAACTACAGGTCCAAGAGGTGAAGTAACAAGTTTAGGGTTGGTGCACCGTGCTTAGTTGCTCAGCTGTGTCTGACTCTTTGCGACCCCATGGACTCTAGCCCACTAGGGCTCCTCTATCCATGGGGATTCTCCAGACAAGAATACTGGAGTGGGTTGCCATGCCCTGCTCCAGGGGATCGTCCCAACCTAGGGGATTGAACCCAGGTCTCCCACATTGCAGGTGGATTCTTTACTGTCTGAGCCACCAGGAAGCCCAAGAATACTGGGTAGCTTATTCCTTCTCAGGGGATCTTCCCGACCCAGGAATCAGACCCAGGTAGATTCTTTACCAGCTGAGTGACCAGGGAAGCGCCACAACCCCCCTCCGCCCCCAGCCCGGTTGCATTGCTAGGTAGTGTTAATTCAGATGGTGACTCAGATGAAGTAGCAATCCTTTCTATTTGGGCAATTTCTTTCACTTAAAGAAGATAATATCACATATGTTTTTAAACCTTTCTACAATTTGTTTCCTAAATGACACTGGATAAACAGGCTCCAAGAAATTAAATAACCTGTGTTGAAGAGATAGCAAAGAATGACAGCAAAGAGTATGTCTGCCTTTTTTGCATTAAAATTTTTTCAATTGGAAGATAACTGCTTTACAATGCCGTGTTGTTCTCTGCCATACGGCATGAATCAGCCATAAATAAACACATGTGCCCTTCCTCTTGAACCTCTCTCCAACCCCACAATCCATCCCCTCCCTTTAGCTTGTCGCAGAGTTACTGTATACCCATGTTATACAGTAACTTCCCACTAGCTATTTATTTTACATACGATAATGTCTGCTTTTATAACAGATCCTCCCACCTTACCTAGGTTCATAAACACTTAAGACAATTTTAGTCTAACATCCTTCCAGATCCAAATAATTTTTGCATGAGCAATATACCAGAGAAAAACTTCTTTTCCTTGGTTAACTAAAAGAGATTTTTCTCATACTTTCACCGTAGGGATTCTGTTAAGTGGAATGGAGTCTGGCAATGGCACCCCACTGCAGCACTCTTGCCTGAAAAATCCCATGGACAGAGGAGCCTGGTGGGCCGCAGTCCATGGGGTTGCTAAGAGTCAGACACGACTGAGCAACTTCACTTTCACTTTTCACTTTCATGCACTGGAGAAGGAAATGGCAACCCACTCCAGTGTTCTTGCCTGGAGAATCCCAGGGACAGGGGAGGCTTATGGGCTGCCGTCTATGGGGTCGCACAGAGTCGGACACGACTGAAGCAACTTAGCAGCAGCAGCAAGTTACCCCAAGTAGTAGAAAGAATGGAACTAGCAAGGAACTGGGCTACTACAGCCTGCTCTCAAGGAGGCTAGACTAGAATGTCATTCTGAATTTTTTCGTATCAGCTGTAGGGATCATGGCCACCAGTTTCTACAGAAATTTACCTTAGTGCTGACCATTAGCATAACATAGTTCTCTCTTCATCTTTGGTTATTTTTCTGTGATCTCGTCTTCGCTTCTTACCATCTGAATTTACTCTGCATCTCACAGCTTCTCCATCATTATAATTCTAGTTCATGCACTTTAGCATTATGATCGTCATGATCAGCTGCCAACTCTCAGACAGTCTTCGTATTTCCCAAATATCTTTAAAGTGAGCATCAGATTGGTCAAGGTATTTTCTATTTCAGAGTCCTTTTCCACCCTAGGCTACCTCATAGGTAGCTGTCTGGCCTATTGATTATTGCCTTCAGGACAGGCACATATGTAGTCAGCTGGGCCAAAGAAGACACGCTCGCACGGTCTAAAACATGCCCAGTTAATATGGATTGTCCTTTTCTGTGAATAAACTATAGGCTTAACGTGAATGTGACTTCCAATTAAACATGTTTCTCATAAAAGTTTGTACTTGAAGTCTAACAAAACACAATTTTTCTTTTTTTTTTAATTTTATTTTTACTTTATTCTACGTTACAATACTGTATTGGATTTGCCATACATTGACATGAATCAGCCGCAGGTGTACACGATTTTTCAACGCAGAAATCTTTTCGATATTATTACTACTATGTGCTTAGCTGCTCAATCATGCCCAGCTCTTTGCAACTTCATGGATTGTAGCCTGCCAGGCTCCTCTGTCCTTGGGGATTCTCCAGGCAAGAATACTGAAGTGGATTGCCATGCCTTCCTCCAGGGGATCTTCCCAACCCAGAGATTGAACCCAGGTCTTCCACATTGCAGGGGGATTCTTTACTGTCGAGTCATCAGGGAAGCCCAATTACTACTCAGTCCATTCTTTTCTATCCCATAATTGTTTCTCAGGCAGTCATCTTCATTACTATATTACCTTTACAGAAGACCATTAGAAGCAGATTGCTGCCTACCATGAAAATGAGGATTCCAAAATTTCAAAGTAGACACAGTGATTTAAGAGTTCAACTATTTTTCTATTTCTGTCAAACTCACAGAACCAAATAGAAAATAATCCAAATTATCATATTATAATGCCTGCCGTATATCTCGAGTTTGGAAGGGTAATTGAAGTTGATTATTTTTATCAATTTTACTCAAGTCACAGACATACTGGAAACTGGTTTACAAGAATAAAAATTGAGATTAAATTTGAATGAGTAATGGGGAAAAAAAACCAAAGGCATTGATTCATGCCAAACGGCCATACGGGATGTTTCTTTTCATGCTGGAGTCCCTAGAGGGCAACAGATACTCAGAAAATGGGTTTGATGGAAGTCATAAAATGTGTCACCATCTTGAAGCAGGCACCAGAGTGGTGATGCTGTTGATGAGCCTTGAGTTCCAAAGCCTCCAAACTAAGAACATTTCCAGAATTTTTTAAAGCACTTGGTGAGAAATAAAAAAACATGAAATTTTTAATACTAAAAAGAGAGAGATTCTAAACTGGCATAAAATTCAACAGTGGACACCAGCTCTATTTCTATCAGATTTCCACATAGGTCCACAAACTCCCTCAAACCCACCCTTGATGTCTGGAAGGAAAAAAGGCTCTGTGTCATACATTCTCTTCTGGTTTTTCTGTCTCTGTTTTCCCAAGTTCAGTCTTCAAAGAATGACTCCCCTCCTTAAACAAAAGAGGGCCCTTGGCTGGTACAGCATAGCTGGACTGCCAGACTCTGACAGATTGAAAAGCTACAAATCTGCAATGAACCAACAATAGGGCTCCGTGACCTCTAGCACCTCCCTAAGTTGTCTGACCCCCGTCCTTTGTCTCTCTCACTTTTAGTTTTGGATGTGTTACCTACGGCTCTTTCAAAGATTCCATGTCATCTTACCATGTTTCTGCAGAAGTTAATTTCTCAATTTCAGATCCTTTCAGTGAAAGTTAAATTAATTGCTTATCCCTTCACCCTTAAGAAGACTTCCACATATATACACATTGAAAGCTTACTCTTTGATATCTGAAAATTGGTCTCCTCTTATATAGTGTCAATTTATTTTTGTTGAAATAAAAAACTGTATACATACATACATACGCCTTAACTTATATATGTGTATACATATCTACTTATATAAATATCAGAATGGCAGACTCACTAAAAAATTTTCAGTTTGCATAGTACATAGCAACAAGTGACCTGTTAAATGATGACAAATCCTTTAGATTATGGCTTTAGACCTTTAACCTTTTGACTTTAGGTTGTATCCAGGGAGCAATCTGAGAGGAAGAATGCAATAAACTGCTTGTAATCTAGTGGTCTCAAAAGAAATTACATCAAAACCAGCTGTTACACCACTAGTCATTAAAGACTGACAACATGTTAACTAAAATACGGCCATTACATCGAAAAAGACTCTCCTCCCCACCCCACCGCTGAACTGCTAGAAGTCTCCTGCCTCACTTAACATCAGAAAGAGTGCAAGCAGCAAAGCAGACCCAACACTTAGACTCAATCTAGCAAGAAGTACGTTGCATTTGATTAAGACATGACCTCTTTATTGTAATGTGTTTGAGGGATGTGGACAGTTTCAAACATAGTGGTCCTCTAGACTGCTGGCCGATACTTGGGATTTTACGTGTCTTGGCAGCCAGTAGAACTTTTCTTTGATTTTTTTTTTTTTTTAAGTGTGGGTTTGTTTAAGATTGTACCTGTCTTCTTTCCTTTCTCATATGATGTGAAGGAAGTTGGTTCAGGGATTTTAATCATAAAGTACAATTCCCCAGGTACCATTTTCCAGCTTCCTTCCACCGGCAATGTCAAAGGACTTTGAGCTGGAAGTCACACCAGTCTGTGTCTGACAACTGATGGCACGTCACAGTTGTAGCATAAAAGCTTGAAATGTAGTGCATGTCTTCCTGGGGATTGTCATCCAGCCACACCAGCATTTAAAATCTAGCAAACGGTATGGGTAGCCTTCAAAGATCAAAACCAAAATCAATGTTGGAAGCACACAGTGGAGGCTGAAAAACAAGGGTAGAAAACATGTTGCTAAGTGCCTCTTATAAACACAACCTGTACAAAAGAGTGCCAAGGGTGTCCAAAGAAGAGAAGATGCCTTTCCCTGCCTGGGAAACTGTACATTTGAGCATGAGGGAAAAGCCAGTGACACAGCCAGGGTGCAAATTCAGCAAAAGGCATCATTCCTGGAGCATCGTTTTGACCCTGTTCTTTCTCATGCAGTGTTCAGTATTAGGAAAGGCTCCTTGTTTGAAATATTAATAATTTCAAGTTATTCCTGCATTCTTGTCCTGAATTTACAGCAAATTCAACTCTGATTTTTTTTTCAATTAACATTTTACATTTCAAAGCAGATGTAGTGAAAAATAAAATATCCATTTTGTAGAGAGAAAAATAACAACTATGTGATCTTATAAAGCCAAAGTATACTTATAATCTTCAGGTGCTGGGCCAAATTTTTACCCATTGAGAAAGTCTGGGAGGTTTCCTTTTGCTTGAGCCCCTAGAATCAAAATCTAGTATGTTCCTTGTTTGTTCGTGTGTTGTGTAGTGAGCCAGCCCCCCACCTCAGCACCAGGCCTGTTCTAACCAAACACAAAGTCAGGATCTCAACTCTTGATTGATCCTCTTGAGGGCTGTGGGCTTGGCCACAGTGGAGAAGGGTCATGGAACCTGCATGTGAGTCAATGTTCACCTACTTGTGTTCTGTGCTTTTGGCACAGCTTCTTCAAGTCTTAGTTTTCACATGTAAAATGAAGTTGACAAAGCCAGGGCTGTCAGATTTCACCAAATGGATTTTTAAAATGAAAATCTAATAAAATATGGTGTATGAAAGGGTTCTATGTAATTTAAAGGGCCACACACATTTAAAAAATACCTTTATTACCTCCTGCTGCTCCAATAATTCTCCAGTAAAGTGAGTGGTGACCCAGCTTTCTGAGATCATCTGCCTCCACAATGTACAGAGTTGATTCCATAAGAACACTCTGGCCTCTGACATCTCTGGTTCTGACCCCTTTCAGTTCAGTTCAGTTCAGTCGCTCAGTCGTGTCCAGCTCTGCAACCCCATGGACTGAGCACGCCAGGCCTCCCTGTCCATCGCCAACTCCCAGAGTTCACCGAAACCCATGTCCATTGAGTCGGTGATACCATCCAACCATCTCATCCTCTGTCGTCCCCTTCTTCTTCTCCTGTCTTCAATCTTTCCCAGCATCAGGGTCTTTTCAAATGAGTCAGCTCTTCACATCAGGTGCCAAAGTACTGGAGTTTCAGCTTCATCAATCCTTCCGATGAATATCCAGGGCTGATTTCCTTTAGGATGGACTGGTTGGATCTCCTTGCAGTCCAAGGGACTTTCAAGAGTCTTCTCCACCACAGTTCAAAAGCATCACTTCTTCGGCACTCGGCTTTCTTTAGAGTCCAACTCTCATATCCATACATGACCACTGGCAAAACCATAGCCTTGACTAGATGGACTTTTGTTGTCAAAGTAATGTTTCTGCTTTTCAATATGCGTCTAGGTTGGTCATAACTTTCCTTCCAAGGAGTACTTTAAAGGACCCCAAATAATTCACTAGTAAGTAAAACGTCAGTGAAACTCATGTGCCAGGCTGCCCTGGCAGTTATGATAATAACGTATGTAATGCTATAAAGTTTACAAAATGCACTGTTTTACCAATAGTAAGTGAGGAAAAAGCAAAGTAAAATTCACTGGCCCTCCTATTGTTCATCCCTCATTATTAATCTACATCCACCCTCTGAAGGGAGTTCTGAGAGCTTATGAACCTACTCCATAGCTCTTTTATATTCCTTTAACTTTGTTAAGGAAAAACAGTTTTTCATATATTGAGGATACGTATGTCTTCTCTTTCCAGTGAAAACTCTCATCCTGGCATGCTTCCTTTGGTTAATATTTTTAGGAAAATTCCACGTTGAATATGATATATAAGTGAGCATAGTACACCTCTTTTTGTGGTGTTCTGCCCAATGCACAAGGACTCCTGATTTATCTTAAAACAACATTCTATGATTCACAGACATGCACAATGCCAGCCATGCTTATATTCCATGACTGTGGCTGATTCAGTTGGTGTGGACACCCAACCTAAGGTTCAACCAATCAGATCCTTTTACCTTAATTATGGAATTAAGATTTAGATGTCTAAATCTTAATAATCTACAGTTAGATTATTTCTACATGTTGCAAAAACCATAACCTATAAATTCAGGGATTGTGAGAGACATGTTTGTAGAAAGAGGGAAAGCTGGATTTAAAGATAGAAGAATGAGGCACATATTTGAAAAGAAGCCAAAATGGGAAGGTCTTCACAGTCTCTGGATCACAGCCTTTCATGATATGTGAATCTAATGTGCACTTCCATCTTTCCAGATATTTTTATATCTTTATGGCAAATTTTATAAACTTTTATTATTTTTAGCCTACACCAAGTTGATTTATGTTTTGTGCAAAGTTCTAAAAAATTTATTGAGATTTTGTACTCACTAACTGGTTTAGAATATCTTAATTTGCCTGAGAAAAGAAAGTGAGGAAAATAAAACGTGTAAGTGGAGAAGATATTAATTGGAAATTTTGTACATTTATCACAAGGTCTAAGATACAAATGAAAAAAATCTACATGATTTGGTGATATTGAATCCAACTAATACAGAGGTTTACTATATTTGTCGATCAGATTCTTGCATCAGTTAAGAGTCAGACCAGATGACCACCAAATTTTTGTCATACCATCACCAGGTTTTTATTTTAAAGTTGGCTAAAAATTCTCTACCCATCCATCTGTCTAATGTCATGATATTTGGATACTAAGTGCTAAGTCACTTCGGTCATGTCTGACTCTTTGTGACCCTATGGACTGTAGCCCACCGGCTTCTCTGTCCATGGGGATTCTCCAGGCAAGAATAGTGGAGTGAGTTGCCATGCTCTCCTCCAGGAGTTCTTTCTGATGCAAGGATTGAACCTGCATCCCTTATGTCTCCCACATTCGCAGGCGGGTCTTTTACCACTAGCACCACCTGGGAAGCCCCATTTAGATACTAGGAAATCCTTTTTAGAGCCAAGAAATAATGACACACAAAAAGCAATGAACATTTCTAGTTTCTCTAAAACCAGAGGTAGCTTACTCCAGGGCTGGAGCAGAGGACATACAAGATGACCCTGGAATATTTTGTTACGCCAGAAGTTTCAAAAATGATGGGTTATGTCACAAGAACAAATAAGTCTATTTGAAGGGAACTTAGACCAGATCTGTGACAATTTGTTGACTATAATCATTAAAAACAAGATTAAATTATTGAAAAAGTAAGAATTCATGAGCCATATTAATAATTAAAAATAAACAGAAACTTAGAGCAAACATTATTCTCAATGCTAAAAAGCTGAAGGCACTCCCCTAAGATCAGGAACAAGACAAGGGTGTCCACTTTCACCACTATTATTCAGCATAGTTTTGGAAGTCCTAGCTACAACAATCAGAGAAGAAAAAGAAATAAAAGGAATCCAGATTGAAAAGAAGAAATAAAGCTCTCACTGTTTGCAGATGACATGATACTGTACACAGAAAACTCTAAAGATAGTATAGAAAATTACTAGAGCTAATCAGTGAATTTAGCAACGTTACAGGATACAAAATCAATACACAGAAATCACTTGCATTTCTATATACTAGTGAAAAATCAGAAAGAGAAATTAAGGAATCAATCCCATTCACCATTGCAACAAAAAGAATACAATATCTTGGAATAAACTTACCTAAGGAGACAAAAGAACTGTACACAGAAAATTACAAGACACTGATGAAAGAAATCAAAGATGACATAAACAGACCGATATTACATACTCCTGGGTAGTAAGAATCAATATTGTGAAAATGACTATATTACCAAATGCAATCTGCAGATTCAATGCAATCTCTATCAAATTAACAATGGCATTTTTCACAGAACTAGAAAAAAATTTGGCAATTCATATGGAAACACAAAGACCCTGAAAAGCCAAAGCAGTCTTGAGAAAGAAGAATGGAGCTGGAGGAATCAATATTCCTGACTTCAGATTATACTACAAAGCTACAGTCATCAAGACAGTATGGTACTGGCACAAAAACAGAAATATAGACCAATAGAACAAAATAGAAAGTCAAGAAATAAACCCATGCACTTATGGGTACTTATTTTTGACAAAGGAGGCAAGAATATACAATGGGGCAAAGACAGCCTCTTGAATAAATGGTGCTATAGATGCAAAACTAGATAGCTACATGTAAAAGAATGAAATTAGAACACTTCCTAATACCATATACAAAGATAAACTCAAAATGGATTAAAGACCTAAATGTAAGACCAGAAACTATAAAACTCTTAGGGGAAAACATAGGCAGAACACTTGATGACATGAATCAAAACAAGATCCTCTATGACCCACCTCCTAATGGAAGGTGGGTATGGAAGTAATGGAAATAAAAACAAAAGTAAACAAGTGGGACCTGATTAAATTGTACAGCAAAGGAAACTATAAGTGAGCTAAAAAGACAATCCTCAGAATGCAAGAAAATAATAGCAAATGAAACAACTGACAAAGGATTAATTTCCAAAATATACAAGCAAGTCATACAATTCAGTACCAGAAAAACAACCCAATCAAAAAGTGGGGAAAAAACCTAAACAGACATTTCTCCAAAGAAAACATGGGACAGCTAACAAACACATGAAAAGATGCTCAACATCACTTATTATTAGAGAAATGCAAATCAAATCTACAATGAGATATCACTTCACACTGATCAGAATGGCCATCATCAAAAAGTCTACAAACAACAAGTGCTGGAAAAGGTGTGGAGAAAAGGGAATGCTCTTGCACTGTTGGTGGGAATGTAAATTGATACAGCCACTATGGAAGACAGCATAGAGATTCCTTAAAAATTAGGAATAAAACCACCGTATGACCCAGCAATCCCACTCCTAGGCATATACGCTGAGGAAACCAAATTGAAAAAGACACGTGTATCCCATTGTTCATTGCAGCACTATTTACAATAGCTAGAACATGGAAGCAACCTAGATATCCATCAACAGACAAATGGATAAAAAAATTATGGCACATATACACGATGGACTATTACTCAGCCATAAAAAGGAATGCATTTGAGTCAGTTCTAATGAGGTGGATGAACCTAGAGCCTGTTACACAGAGTGAAGTAAGTCAGAAAGAGAAAGATAAATATCATATTCTAACGCATATATATGGAATCTAGAAGAATGATACTGAAGAACTTATTTACAGGGCAGCAATGGAGAAACAGACATAGAGAATAGACTTGTGGACATGGGGAGAGGGGAGGAGAGGGTGAGATGTATGGAAAGAGTAACATGGGAACTTACGTTACTGTATGTAAAATAGATAACCAATGAGAATTTGCTACGTGGCTCAGAAAACTCAAACAGCAGCTCTGTAGGAACCTAAAGGGGTGGGGTGGGGAGGGAGATGGGAGGGAAGATCAAGAGGGAGGGGATATATGTATACCACCTATGGCTGATTCGTGTTGAGGTTTGACAGAAAACAACAAAATTCTGTAAAACAATTATCCTTCAGTTAAAAAATAAATGAATTTTTAAAAATAGATAAAAAGGAAGGCTCTTGCTTAAGTTTGAATGCAAATTAGCAACTCATACCTGTGAAAAGAGTGCTGAAGCTGGAAAATCAGCATTGTAACCATTATAGAAAGATTGGCAAAAAATATCAATATATGCTAAATCTAAGAGGGAATTTTGACAAGGAGCAAGATATTCACATGACCTTAAATTATGTCCCACAGACTATTAATGATAAGGAAGAAAAAACAACAATTGTATAGTGGAGAAATCAATAACACTTTGACCACATGAATAAAAATACTATCACAATGAAAAATAAGTGGCATCATGAATCTCCAAGTGTGATACTCTGAGATGGACACACATTACATGGGAAGTCTTCTAGCCAAGAATGAATAAACTAAATCTGAAGTTTCATGCAGAAATCATCAGACAAACCGAAGCTGAGAAATATATTTTAAAAAGATGGAAAATAACAATGTCATTAAAGGCAATGATAGTTGGTGAAAATGTTGCAGATTAAAAGGAGGCTAAAGAAACATGGTAATTAAATGTATCTGACCTACATCCTATACTGGAGGGAAATACATTATCAAGGATGTTATGGGATCAATTTTAAAAATTGGATTGGACAATATATTAGAGTCCTGTATCAATGTTAAATTTATTGAAGTTGATCATTGCACCATTGAAATGTGAGAGACTGTCCATATTAGGAAATACACAATGAAGTATTTAGGGATGAAGAGCCACATTGTATGTAACTTATCCTTAAATGTTCCAAAATAATATTATTCATAGTGAGATGATAGATGTATAGATAGATTTTGATAAAGAATGAAACAAATGTTGCAAATATTTACATAAGTGAATTCTAGGCAAAAATTCTGAGTATCCTTTGAAATATTTCCATTCTTATATTTTTTCCTGAAAGTTTGAAATTATTTCCAAATTAAAAAATTATTTTTTAAAAGATCCACTCATAGACCAGAGTAAGACCATGGATAAAGTTTAATCAAATACTTCTCAAACTATTCTAAGAGATATTAACAGGTATTCTGAAAAAATATAAGTATTTCATGTTAAAGTTTAAAATGTTAGGTTAAAAAAATATATGAGGCTCTTTACTGAAGGGTTTCTTTGAATCTTCCACATGTTGTTGATGGAGGTTGTGAAGCTTGAGAAAAGGTCTTCAGCTTGAAGTGCCTGGGCACTTTCTCTCACTATTCATTTATTATCTTTGTTCTTCTTGTCTAGTCTCCATAACTTTAAAAGAACTGGGCCTCACAGATGATAAATTATTTCAGTTCTGCCCAAGGGACTATAGCTTGTAAATAAGAATCAAAGTATCTAAAAGCTCTAGAGTACTTACTATGTGTCCATGCTTGGAACATATTTTTCTTCATGCAGCCCCATAAAGTAGAAGCTACTATCACCTCCATGTAATAGATATGGCTATGGGAGACCATATGCTTTGCCCAAGGGCACACATCCAACAAGTCAGGTGGGAGATTTGAACCCAGGCTGCCTAGCTTTGCAGCTGATAGGCCAAAGTTAGGGCCAAAACCTGGAGCTTCATTCCCAATCCAGACCTCTCTCTCTAGGAATCACTGAATAAATGGACCTAATTTATTGTCTATTTAAATTTTAAGAGTCAAAGAGATGAACAGCCTGTTAATTATTGTGTTCTTTTGTTTATGTAGGTTCCATTTTTATATTTTAAAAGGAAAATGAATTTCTTGTGTTTTCTGATATTCACATATAATCATCTCAATGAATATTAAAACACAGTTTACCTTAAACTCTTTTAATTGCTTCGTTGGTTGTGTGTTGCTTGGAATTGCTAATGTACAGTATTGACTTCCCCATACTGTTGGGACTCCAGAATACTATATTATCGTTAAGTACCATTTACATAGTACTCTATATTGCCCAGTGCTTTGCAGTCAGCTCAGTCAGTTTTTCCTTAATATGGGACGGCAGTGTAAAATCCTCTGCAAAAGGCAGAGATGAAAACAGTTTCAGTGTCAGATGAAAGTCTAGTGGAACTTTGAGTTGCAGAACCACCCTTTCAAGGGGTGCGATTCACAATGCCCCTCAAAGGCCTACTAGAAGAAGCCTGGCTAGCAAAGCCATGATTGGTACAAAGTTGTTGAGAGACCTAGAGAAGAAAGCTGCTGAATCATATCCATGTGCAAAAAGAAACTGTGTCTAAAAGCATTTTTACTACTGAGTAGTTTCTGAAGTTAGTTGCATGTCATCTTAATTTTTCTTTTCACTTATAATTTACAAGTATCTTCACCATAGGCTGGTCTTCTAATTCTTAGTTTAACAGAAGTTCTAAGCCACTCCTTACCTTGATATGTGGTACAATAACACTGCCTGAGAAGAAGAAGGATCTGTTACCTAATAATGAAGAATTATGGTACAGACAGCAGTGCTTGTCTTAGTGACCACTGATGTAGAAATCGACAGCTTCCAGGCTGCTGTCTCCTCTGCCTGACTCGGCTGATAACTGTGCCACCTCAATGACAGCGTGTCAGTGTTCAAAGCCACTAGACACGCACAGCTAACCGAGTGTCTACAGGAACCATGTCGTAGACCTCAGTTACTGTTTATATTACTAGTTTATCAGTCACAACATACCAAGAGTAGAGCCGGTGGAAAAGCCAGTGGAACTGCTGAATTCAGATATTATTCATAAAGAATAATTATTCATTAAATTATTCATAAAGAACAAAAGAAAGTGTGGACATACCCATAAGTTCTAAATTGTAAAGACCTAACATGACTGATTAAAATTACAACTGTTTCCAGTAATTACACCAAGTCCTAAAAGGGGTTAGAACCAATGTCTAATCCCAGGAAGCAACTTTATGGGTGTCTCCTGTCCAGCCCACCTGTCCAGCCTCATTTTCAACTACACTGAGCCCCCGAGATTCTTACTTCTGTCACTTTACCAAAGCATAACACTCTCCCATGTTCTGTTCTCTCTTCTTGTCCTTCTCCCTCTCACACTTCCTGCTTCCCCAACTTGCTGGCAATTTTCTACCCTTTAAAAAATTTGTTGCCCAGGTATGATCCTCTGTCCAAGCTCCCTAATCTTTAACTTCTATCCCACAATCATATGCCGTTATTCTTTCTCCAGTATCCTTTTTCTTTCATTTTTATATTATTACATGCATCCATATTGCATAGATTTATAGTGATTTGTTTACAAGTATATCTAATCCAATAGATATACTTTCCTGGTGGCTCAGACGGTAAAGTGTCTGCTCGCAATGTGGGAGACCCAGGTTTGATCTCTGGGTTGGAAAGATTCCCTGGAGAAGGAAATGGCAACCCACCCCAGTATTCTTCCCTAGAAAATTCCATGGATGGAGGAGCCTGATCGGCTACAGTCCATGGGGTCACAAAGAGTCGGACACAACTGAGTGACTTTTACTTACTTTTACTAATCCAATAAACTGTGGGTCCCTGGAAAGTGGTGAATGTATGCATGTGCTTAATTGCTTCAGTTATGTCTGACTCTTTTTGACCTCATGAACTGTAGTCCACCAGGCTCCTCTGTCCTTGGGATTCTCCAAGCAAGAATACTGGAGAGGATTGCCATGCCCTCCTCCAGGGGAACTTCCCAGCCCAGGGATCGAACCCATGTCTCCTGTGTCTCCTGCATTGCCGGCAGATTCTTTACCATGGAGCCACCAGGGAAGTGGGGACAGACTATATCTTAATCTTTCTTTTTCCAAAGGCCTAATAGTGTACTGATGCATGCTATACCAGCAGTAAGTGCAAAAATGATCTGTTGAACTTTAAGTAGGTCCACCTAGGACACTTACCAGGTAACACATTTTTAAAGAGTATTAAGATATTTATGAATAGCATATATTATTTTTTTATAAAACTAGGTACAGGAATTCAAAACCTTTGAACAGTATTAAAAGATAAAAAGAACAACCTAGCTGACCAGTTATACAGAGATAGCTGGACATATACATATGTATGGATATTTATAGGCATAGGTATGCAATTTTGCAGAAGTGGTATGAATTTACTCAGGCTCTTATGCAGTCTTATTTTTAACTCAGTCATATTTTACAGACATGTTTCTGTTTCGATAAATAAAATCGAAATCTCATTCTAACAGTGGCAGAATAGTTCATAATATGGATATAATGTACTTTAACACATTGATGGATATTTAGACTGTTCTCAGTCTTTCACTATTACAAATATTGGCACAATGATTTTTGCTAGTAATGTATACTTTCAGTTATTAGTGAGGCAGAGCATCTTGTATTTTCTCTTTTATAGTTTACTCTTATAGCCTGTTCTGGTATTTTGACAAGCATTTCACAATCATAAATTCTTTTAACATCAAAAAGTAACTAATGCTGGAACTTCAGATATGGAGTCAAGAGAAGAAGAAAGACTTTTTGATGAACCTGCCTTTAAATGTCCATCAGATCATAGACCTTCATCAGCCTTTGCCAGGAATAATAACAGTGTGTCAGATCCAAGTTATAGAGACGGGAATTCTCTTTAGGTTATATTCCATTGTGAGATAAGTAGTTTAGAAAACCAGTGCCTTTGTCTATTTAAATGTTTTACCTTTCCTTAAAAGTAATCCCTCACAATGTTCATTAAAAATTCTTATGACTAATTTACTAACCACAGACATTTTACTTACGGTTACATGTCACTGTGCCATCTGTTTTTCCCACAGGAATTTAAAATACACATGTTAAAGCAAATTTTACATATTTAAAACTACAATTTAAAAACCAGTTTATTTTGTGAAGGCTTCTATGGCCTTTAACTGGAACATTTGACACAATTTATACCATACTCTACCTTTCTGAACTCTTTAATCCTACAAGATAAAATAGGACAGTTTCAAGTAGGGATCTGAATACACACCTGTATATTCCTTTTGTGCCACAATTCACAGTGGCTTTGTTGATCTCAAAGGTGCTAAAATAAATTTCATTTTCATGCTATAAACACCATTATTCTAAGCTATTGAAAGATTAGTAGGTGAGAGTCTGAGTAATGTTATTTCTAAGCAAAAATGGGAAAGCAAAGTTTCAGGATCAATTTTTGTCAGATATGTGAACACCCGTTCTATAGAATTCAACTCCTGTTTTGACAGCTTATTGAATACTCTCCCAACTTTTCCCGCCTGGTAATGTCTCCCATTAATTAATACCCATTCTCTGTTCACAGTTTTGATAGAACAGCAGTAGTTGTTAACACAACACTCATAATCACAATTGTTCAGGTATGTTTTTTTGTCTGTATTATGCATAAGCCTCAAATAGTAAATGTTGCCCAAAGAGACGGGTAAGGTAGAATTTTTAGAAATAAAATTCAGACTTGTAATGGGAATAAGGATTGTATTTGCATTTCACATCTCCCACCCACTGTATTGTAGTATCAAACTCTGCAAACATCTCTTCTTTTTTTTTCTTGTATGAGTAAAGCTATAAGAAGACAAGTTTAAAACTTTTAAATACATTTAGAAAACAATATTTTTTAGTTGGAATTGGGGAGCAACTTTTTACTACAACAGTGTAAATAATGGTCATCAAAAGAGGTCAAATGTTCAAATACAGTTTTGACCTTAGAGTGCAAAGTAATTTAATGATGTCACTTTTCAACATTTGTAAAGAGAAAATATGTATGTATTCTTACAACATATGCATTTATGCAAGTATACATGTATGTATATGTAACTTACATATGTTGTTATATATATATAATATATATACATACATACACATATAGGCTTCCCTGGTAGCTCAGCTGGTAAAGTATCTGCCTGCAATGTGGGAGACCTGGGTTTGACTCCTGGTTGGGAAGACTCCCTGGAGAAGGGAATGGCTACCCACTCCTGTATTCTGGCCTGGAGAATTCCATGGACTGTTCATGGGGTCACAAAGAGTCAGCCATGACCGAGCAACTTTCACTTCACTTCACACACATACACCTATGGAGACAGAGAGAGAGAATAGAAAAAGAGAATTTTTCCTCTTGCTTACATGTTTAGGCAAAAATAAGGGAAAGTGTCTAACTTCTTTTAATTTTTATTTGGTTATCAGATAGATTGATGATCTCCTTCCATATATTTGTAGACTACTGTTAATAATTTAAATATAATTGGTTATATACGGTAGACCAATAAGAAAAGATATGAAAAATGAAATAATGTAAGTTATTTATGAAGTATGATTGAAATTATAATTAAAATTACTGAAGCCTACTAATCTTGTCTATAAAGTAAATAAAAACTATCTCAACCCATGAATCAGTTTGAGGGATAATAAAAGTAAAACCATTTTCAAAGCAACTGGCTAAAAACAAGTTTTTCCTGGTTATTTGGGCAAGTTGTGCTGCTTTACTCCTAAAATTCATTGTGTTTTCATAATAGAATTGAAATTTTTTTCCTGTTTCTATTAAGTGCTACTAAGAGAAAAAAAAATCAAGGATTCACACAAAGAAACAATGACTTCGGTGTTTTTTAAGAAAGCAATTTAAAAAACTTGTTTTTTTATTTTAATGATTATAGATTATTAAAGAAGAGAAAATGTGAACCTTTCTGTGGAGATGTGTAAGTTTTTTAAACATACTTTTGTTCAACATCATGATCAGTTTAGGTAAATAGATGAATACAGAGGGAACAGGAGAGGAAATATGAATGGAAAGAAGATAGGAGGACAAAAAAGAAACCAACGGGCAAGAAAAAGACAGGGATAGCCACAAGAGGGAATCACACATAGAGAGCCCCAAGGCAAGGGAGAAGAAAGACGTGCAGTTAAAGACCCTGAGGGAGGCATCAGTTTAAGGAAGAGAAAGCCACTTTCGTCACACTTCCGTGTGTGCGGGGACTTGGACCTCTGATTCTGAGCTTTTGTGATCACTGCTTTCAAACACTGACTAAGAGGCAGAAACCACTGAACGGATAAACACGCGACACGTCAGGTCAGAATTGGGGCTCCATAACCAACAAAAGAAGAATGCAATCCCTGAAACAGTATCAAATCCAACTTGGGTTCACTATGGAAGATCCAACCTAAACAATTTTTTTAAGACTATGATCAACCCACCCAACACAGTTATCTGCACAAGTAGCTCCTGGACAAGTGCTGTCTAATTTCTAACATAGGAGAAATTACTCTTCTATCTGCTTGTGATAACAGCGAAGCACAGCATCCTTTGCTCATTTTACTTCTGATTACTTTTTACCTTAACGGTGTTGTTACATGATTTTTCCATGGAAACCACCAGGGAGGCCTCATTTCCACTACACTGGGATGGCGTGCCATTCTTGGCAGGGAACTGTAGGTGTTGCTGAAGCTACATAGCTGAAAAGGCTAAGCCAGGCCTCCAATTCTTTGGCTCATTACGGTTCTATTTTAGCCCCGTACTCTTCCTCCCCCCTCAAATTCTGTACCCTAGCATGTGTTTGGATATGCTGCATCCTCCAGCTCTTCACATTAAATATACTCTTAGTAACCACGAGTGCAACTTGCAGATGAGTCATTGTCTCTGGAAGACTCAGCTCCGCAGTGGACAGCTCGTAAATTGGAATAGATGCAGCTGGACGGGGGGAGTAGAGACAACAGTCGCTGGTTCATCATGTTCTGCAAAGAAAGCCAACAGGGTGGAGGTGGGTGGTTCCAGAGTAAACTGAAAAAAAGTCTCATATCACACTTTAAAGAGAAGTTGGTTAAAGAGCCTAATACTCTAAAGATAATGCTCTAAAGCTTAGAATTTGTGTGTATCACTTGTTCGGGGGTCAAGCACTTTTTCTTTTTTTTCTTCCCTTTGTGTGCGTGTGTTATCCTTTGACCAGCGTTCAGAGCATAATTTGTTTCCAGTCTTTTTTGTTCTACAAGTGAAAAAGGTCAACGCCCTCTGACATGGCATGAGCTGTTCAGTACACCAGGGGAAACATCACCAGCAGTGCCGGGCTTAAAACAACTTCAGGGCAGCCGGAGTCAAACACAGGAAGTGTTGTTCAAACCCCCGGGAGAACACTGGCTTTGTTTATTAGCCAACTTACATCTTGTTGAATTGCTAAGTGCCGCTATCTTGAATGAGCAGATCTATCAGAGACTCCAAACCCAGATGAGGTATTTGTAGGCGTGATAAAACAACATCACTCTTCTAAAGTGTCCCCTACAGGAATCTAAATACAGAGTGGCTATTTTCTTAAATAGGAAAAGTTCCATCTCAGGTCCCCATAGTCCAATACATGCTAAATGATTCTACAAATGAACAAACACTGCTTTGATGAGACAGTAAATTTAGTGGGAGAAATAATCAACCAGAAATGCAGAAAAAATGTGGATTTCTTTTTATAAACAGTCTAACCAGGAAATGACTTACACTTTCAATTTTGTACTGCCACAAGATTTCTTTTTTATTAATTTAGCTGAAAACACTGACCTGTTCAACATTTTTATTTACATAGTACGTGTAAATCTCTAAGTGTTCAATGATTTATTAACTGTTACTTTACCAGTACAAGACAATATTTTAACTCCATTTCACAATTAATTGAGAAAGAAAGGTTAAGTGTTTTGCCTAAGGTCACTTGACAAATCTAAACCAAAGACACATTTAGCTCCTTGAACTACTGACTTTCTGCCTTATGTTTTAAATCAGTTAATTATTTTGCTTCTAAACAGACTGAAAGATTCAAAGCTCCACAGAAAAATCACATTCTCCAGCAGTCCTCCATTTGGAAATAGAGGAAATCTGGATGAAATACACGTCAACCTTTTTGTATCGTTTTGGAAGCAATATTAAAGAGGGGAAAAAGTTGCCCAAAGAAGGAAAAAATCCTAAGTAGGTACCAAGTGGGGCTTCCCTGGTGGCTCAGATGGTAAAGAACACGTCTGTAATGCAGGAGACCCAGGCTCAATCCCTCCGTCAGGAAGATCCACTGCAGAAAGGAATAACAACCCACTCCAATGTTCTTGCCTGAAGAATCCCATGGACAGAGAAACCTGGAGGGCTATAGTCCATGAAGTCGCAAACAGTGGGACAAGACTGAAGCAACTGAGCATGCACGCAGGTACTGAGTGGTTTGGCCATGCAAAAGCCTACTCTTTCCTTTCAGACCAAAAGTCAAGATACTTGGGCTCAGGTCCCAGCTCTACCATATATTTAGTAGGATGGTCCTCAACCTAAGTCTTTTCTTCATCAGTAAAACGGATATAAAAAGACCTGCCCTCCCCTGAGGAAAGTCATGAGTTTCAAATAAAGGTATGGACATGAAAGAGTAATTTAAAGAATACTGTAAGTTGTAAAGTGCTGTTCAAACCCCATTAGTGACTGTGGTCATAGTACTATTGTTGTGCTAGAAAGGAAACAACAGGAAGCCCATGAATAAAATAGATGTCATAAATTATGTCACCAGCCTCACTGAAAAATCCAGTGAACATCAAGGACTCTCTTCAGCCAAATTCACAGAAATATACCCCAAATGTTAATTATAATTTTCAAGAGGTTTTATAGATCGTCTGAATCTCATGTGTTCATGGACCTCGTATTAAGAACACTTGTTACAGAGGAAGCGATATGGAAGATTATCTAGAAGGCAAGGAGGCATGGGGATCAAAGAGAAAACAAACTTAATTAATCAGCCCGATAATCTCATGGTGTCAAGCCGTAACAAGATGGTTTAGGGTCGTTTGCTGGTGAGATGCGGACAAACAGACTGCTGGTCAAGGAATAGTGTTAACATTGGCTTGTTCAGAAGAAAAGGAAATACATTATTCATTTCCATGACAATTCTAGGAGGAGTTTCCCAGAGATATAGGGAGAAACCCATAAAAGTGTGGGTGGCAGGAGCAGGGGGTTACAGGGGTAGATGATGAAAGAGGATGGCAGCTGGGAATTCTGATTTGGGGGTACATGTGGAAAGGCAGAATCAGGGGGAGCATTGAGCCCTAACACATGAGCCCCTGCACTCCTCTGACTCTCCTGCCTGTGGGGTCAGCAGGAAGCCAAACTGGGACTAATTCTGGCTAGACTCAGGGGGAAAAGGGACCCCAGCTGTCAAGACCTCTCTCTCTGTCTCTCTTTTCTTAAGTTGCAGCATGTGGGATCTAGTTCCCTGACCAAGGATCAACCCCAGGGTAATCCACCTTGGGAGTGTGGAATCAGCCTCTGGACCACCAGGGAAACCCTGAGATCACTCTCCATTAAGGCCAGCCTGCAGCTGACCTGGTTCTGACTTTGGCTCCTAGGCTTCTGTGAATGGATTTTACTACCTGCTGCTGCTGCTGCCTGTTGTTCAGTTGCTTAGTCGTGTCCAATTCTTTGCAACCCTGTGGACTGCAGCACGCCAGGTTTCAAACTCATGTCCACTGAGTCAGCGATGCCATCCAACCATCTCAACCTCTGTTGTCTCCTTCTCCTCCTGCTTTCAGTCTTTCCCAGCATCAGGATGAGTTTCCAATGAGTCAGTTCTTCGTTATCAGGTGGCTAACGTATTAGAGCTTCAGCTTCAGCATCAGTCCTTCCAGTGAATATTCAGGGTTGATTTCCTTTAGGATTGACTTGTTTGATCTTCTTGCAGTCCAAGGTACTCTGCTACCTGTAGCCCCTTTCTATATCTGGATCAACAACCTTCCATCAGTCATTGGAAGGACTGATGCTGAAGCTGAAACTCCAATACTTTGGCCTCCTGACATGAAGAGCTGACTCATTGGAAAAGACCCTGATGCTGGGAAAGATTGAAGGCAGGAGGAGAGGGGGACGACAGAGGATGCAATGGTTTGATGGCATCACCAACTCAATGGACATGAGTTTGAGCAAATTCTGGGAACTGGTGAGGGACAGGGAAACCTAGCATGCTGCATTCATGAGGTAGCAAAGAGTCGGACACGACTGAGGGATTGCACTGACTGACTGATGTGTTCCACAGGTCTGCTTTATGCTTCTCTCAGACCCACCTTCTCTATGCATCCTATGATGCGTGACATTTCTTCCCTGGTGGTTCATATGGCAAAGAATCTGCCTGCAATGTAGGAGACTTGGATTCAATGCCTGAGTGGGGAAGATCCCCTAAAGAAGGGAATGGCAACCCACTCTAGTATTCTTGGCTGGAGAATTCCCATGGACAGAGGAGCCTGGTGGGCTACATCCCATGGTGTCACAAACGGTTGGACACAACTGAGCAGCTAACACTTTCACTTTCACTTTAGTCTTGATTTTGCAGCAGATCTCATCTCTTCGTGGCTTTGAATACAGGACAGATTTTGGTTCCAGACTTTCCTTGGTCTGACTTGACGTCTCTCCTGACTCCTGATCTGAACAGAGTAGGGGCTAGGGACTAGAGGTTCACAGTGATATTGCTTGTTAGGTGGAATTGCTTGCTTGTGTGATTTCAACAAATTGCTGTGAATTTTTCTCCTTCTATAGATACTTTCCAAGTTATGGAGTCAGCTCAGCAGTACAGACCTCTCAAATCCAGAGTGATTCCTCCAATTTACTGAATGTTAGATAACTGCTAATCTGTCTAAAGTTTCTGAGAATAAAATTATCAGTAAGAGAAACTGGGCACTTAATTGTTGGGTCATCTTTTACAGTGGAATTGCAGGTTGATATTTGTGCTTATAATAGTGCACATGTGAGAGGGCACATGCTCATACACATGTCCTTCTACTTTATAAGAAGTCACCTTGGCATATCCTGTCCATCCTAGTGTTAACTTTCTGTACTTTGAGATTTACTGGCTTTTTGTAGCCCACATAAAATTTCTAACTGTGTGTTCTATTATATAATGCAAGGCTTGGTTATATTCCTTTCAGCACTCACCTCTGTGAAATTCTCAACTGGGAAAAAAAAGTATGAAACTCAAAGAGGGAGGAGAGGTGGAATAAGTGAGGCCAGACACCTCTGACTCCACTATGCTTCCCTGAGTGTTAAAAATGGCAATCTATTTTAGGAGTCATAAATTTACTCTATTATATGCAATTCTGACTAGGGAACTTTCTTTTGAATATAAGCTGTGAGAACTTCAGCAAAACCTCTTGAGGATCTATAATATGATGTTTTACATGATGCTTACAACTGTACAAAGATGGAAAACATGTTATTCTATGAAACTGGAAAAACAGTACCTCATTTGGCATGTACTATAAAATATTTTATGGAAAGCAAATACATTATATAACCTTATAACCTCAGTAAGGGTGATAATCTACATGACTATTTCACTTGATGCTTAAGGTATGCTCTGAAAATTCAGTTCATAATTGTTTTACTCTATCACATAAGGCTTTCAACATAAAATTGAAGACACAGTAATGATAAATAACAATTTTCTGTAACATACAACATTTTCCTGTCTTTAGATAAGCATCTTTTGAATGAAGGAAGTCTCACCTCTTAACAAATATTGCAGGGACTATTAGCTAGCAATTTCAAAAGTGCTCACTGGAAACATTAGTAAATATTTTGCTAAACTGTAGCACTAAAACAATCCAAGTTCATTTTAAACAGCATTATTTGAGTACAATTATAAATATACCTGGTTGCAATATTCATATGGGATGGGAGTAAAGTAATGTTTTTCAAGGGCACTGATTTGAACCAATTACTTCTGGATGGCAAGTTATACAATCAATATCATGTTGTTGATATTAATTTGTATCTATAGTATCAGGCCAGAAAGCAAGAAGGTAGTTGTTTCAGTGACAACCTCAGTTTATTATTAATATATAATCATTTGGCGCAATCTAGAGAAAGGATGTATTATTCTGAGAATCTCCAATCTGTAACCTATGGTTGAGGGCAAGTAACAAGAACAATTATATTGCATTCATACAACTATGGTATAAGATCTGACTCTCCGATTTAGTCGTTCATCTATCCATTTATTTATTCCCTTAATCTACAAGACACAGCACAACGCTCTGGCAACATGGAGATGTATCAGACATGGCTCCTCCAAGAACCTGAAGTTATTACAAGAAGAAGGCACTGAATGTCAGAGTAGGTTGAATAGTAACCTCCAATAATAAGCACTCTTCCTAGAAAGGATATATGTTCACTCTACCTAGGGAAAGGAAAACTGACAAGAAGGGGTTGGAAAAAGCAGAGTATGAGGCACACCTTGAAGGATATGTTAAGTGTTAGTGGCTCCGTCGTGTCTGACTCTTTGTGACCCCATGGACTATAGGGGCTCCCATATACATGTATAAGAGCCTGGCCCTATTAGGAGTCCAGGAGATCCTGAACTAGAGGGCCAGGCTCTTTTGTTCATGGAATTCTCCAGACAAGAACAATGGAGTGGGTAGTCATTCCCTTCTCCAGAGGATCTTTCTGACCCAGAAATTGAACCTGGTTCTCCCGCATTGGCAGGCAGTTTCTTTATCATCCGAGTCACCAGGAAAACCCTGTGGAGAAAGTGATGAAAAAAAGCAGAGTATGAAATGCACCTTGAAGGATATGTAAGCTTTCTCTATTTGAGACAATTAATGTTTTCACTCTTAAGCTATTTTTAGCTGGATGTTCTGTTACTTGCAGCCGAAAATGTCCTGATGTAGGTTTTAAGCAATTTCTATTATAAAATTACTCTTTTATGGGTCAAAACCAGTGCAAAATCAGCAATTTTTTTTTATACTTCAACATCAGAGCTAATGTGAGGAGATCAGGGTTTTAAGCAAGGGATTAACATGGTCATGATCTGCAGCTTAGAATGATCATATTAACAGCAGAAAATAGAATGGATTTATGGGAATCTTAAACAGTAAGCAAGGAGGTTAGTTAGAAAACTATTATCATAGCTGAGTTGAGTGTTAATGGGGCACTAAATCAAGGCAGGAGCTCTAAGGATGACATGGTGTGGGAGTTCAAG
Source organism: Nanger dama (assembly GCA_917880005.1). Taxonomy (NCBI): domain Eukaryota; kingdom Metazoa; phylum Chordata; class Mammalia; order Artiodactyla; family Bovidae; genus Nanger; species Nanger dama. Next base: position 18,200,708 of record CAKJTW010000008.1, on the reverse strand, counting down.
AAAGAGATGTTAAAGAGAGAGAATTGACAGGTTTGGTAATTTAATGGAATAAAATGTAAGAGAGAAAGGGATACCCTTCTAGGATAATGTTTTGGCTCAAATAGATAATAACTGTTTAATTGATTCTAACTCTGTGCTCACTTCTGAACCTTGACTCAGGAAGTCCGTTTGCCCTGGTGAGCCCGGCCCTTTCTTTCACTTAATGAAAACCCCTCCTCTGCTTTCAGTCCTCTGACTGCACTAGCATCTTCTTGCAGTGACTTGTTTGGGGGACCTATATTTTTATACTGCACATTTTGATGCTCAACAGCGCACGACTATGCTACGTGGTCATTTGGGACATGAGGCCTGCACATTGATGGGCCTCCCCTGATGGAAGTATAAACTCTTTGCAGACAAGGACAAGACCCTGCCTTCTATTTCTTGATTGCCCTTATAACACCTGACATATACACATGCACAAAAAAACCAAAATTGTCTTCAATTATGGCCCATCAGATGCTTCCTTATGGTAAAATGTAGGGAATTTTAAAGAAATGTTGGCTAATTATAGGAAGAGATGACAGCTGTAACAGCCTAGCCTAAGCTGCCCATTCCCTTCTGATCCCAAGTTACAAAACCCCAGTCCATGCCTCATGGGGTAGCAGACATCTGCCTTACCTCCACAATCCTTATGCCTCATCTATCTGGAAGATAAATAAGGAAATTTAAAGGATTTGACATGCCCTATAATTCTGAGCTTTATTATTTGTATTAATAAATCTAGAGGGGGAAATAGTTGCTAAATAATTTAAATTTTAAGGATACTTGCAAATTATTTTGCTTATAGACAACTCAAGAAAATAAAAATAATATCAAAATTTATGACTTTGAATATTATTTTTATATAGTTATCTAGAATTGAGCATACATTCTTTACTGATATGTGAGTTTCTTCTCACTTTTATTATATAAGAAAAATTCTTTTAAAAGATAAGAAAATGGTATCATCCAAAAAAATCAATTAAATGTGTATTCCAACTTTAGTTGTGGATAGCTTGCCATGATTATAAAAGATATAACAGTAAAATATTAATTTTTGATGAAAATTTTAATGCAAATTTGTATATGAATTTTATACAAATAAATAATTTTTATACAAATAATGTAGATTCTTCTATTTATTTCGGAAAAAGAAAACCTGTGATCCTAAAGATCATTCTACAGTTCTCTTTATGTCTATTCATATAATTTTGCCATTTTGATGCAATCTATCTATATTGCATATGAAACTGTAAAATTTGAAAGATGAAAATGATCTATTCAAATTATCTGCTATTACACAAACAGGTTAATAACAGTAATTAAAAGAATAATTATGCAACTACATGCCACTCAAAGGAGTCATTTAAATTATGCAAATCAAGCATAAGGTCATGTAATGCTAAGAGAAAAGAGCTAAAATATGCAAAATAGTGTGCTCTCTGTTGGTGGTTCCAGTATTAAAAATATTCATATCACAAGCATATACTGTGCATTTCATTTTTGAACCTTTGTACCATAAAATTGAATTAATTTTTCCTACCTTAGGTACCCTAAAATTTGAGTATTACAAAGTTTTATATATGAGCTGATTTCATCCATGAGAGGAATGCTAGTTTCTCATTTGAGTACTTTATTTTTAAGACATTGATTTTTTTCTTTTCTAGCTATAGAAACAAGTCACATTACAAAAACAAAAGACTTGGTAAATAAATGAAAGTATAATATATAAAATAAAAACCACATGTAATATTAACATTTTGAAACAAGCATGATCTCATTTTTGGTGCATTTCCTTCCTTTTTAAGTGCATTTTATTTTTGGTCATAATGGGTATCAGTTGTTTTTTTGTCTGTGTCACGTTTGCTTTTGATTTCATTTAATATTATACCACAAACGTTTCCCCAGATAACTCTTGAAACCTGAATTCTTAACTGGTGGATAAAACTTTTTACACATGTATGTAATATTTAACTATTTTATTATTTTTGCATTTTTTATTGCCTGTTTTTCTATTATATCAAGCTATGATAAGCGTATACTAAATCAGATGAGAATTACTGGTTTTTTATTTTACTAGATTGCTGAAAGTAGATTAGGAAATTGTGTTTATGGCTATGAATAAAATTAGACTTCGATTTAGGATGAGGAATAAAATAAACATAAATTTTTAAGTTTCTAAGTGTATACTAACAAATTTGTTCACAAAACATTTGGATCAGTTTGCTCACTTATAAGCAATCCAGAACACTATAAGGTTCTTAGTAATAATGAAAATTATTATTAATGAATAATAACTAAGAAATTCATCTTATTTGTATTTCTTTAATTTTTTCCATAAGTTTCTAGACTCTGTTTTTCTTTCTTGATTACATGGCTGCATATAACCTTATTCATTTCTCTACTTAGTTATGTTTAAATAATTTGCAAGAACTTTTTCCTTTTGTCATATTTGTTGCAAATATTTTCCAGTTCTTTTTATTCATATTTTTGACACACACATTATATTTATAGGAGTCAGATTTACTAAATACTTACTTTTACAGTTTTTCCCATTGCTTTTATGGTTAAAAATCCCTCAACATTTTAAGAATTTTTCCTAGATCCAAATGAAAATTAACAATAAATTAAATTTATCAATAATAATAAATAATATAATCTGATTTTTCTGACATTTGTTAAAATTATATTTTTGCTGTTTGTTTCTTTTCATTTGTTTACATATTAGTATGTGTTTTAGGATTATTTAGTCTTGTTCACTGATTTGTGTTGATTCATATGTACAAATTATACTCTTTTAATTATCTTTATTCTGTACTATGTTATACCATTTAGGAAAGCAGGCAAGCCCCCACCATTTTGTCTTTCATATGTCATGTATTTATCTTTTAGATGAACTTATCTGAAGAATTTTCAGAATTTATCCCCAAAAGATTAACAGTTATTCCTTTTAAAAATCACCTCATTATTTGTGTGCTTCATAAACACCTCTTACATTTGTATCTCATACAAGGGAAAGGAAATATTATAAAGTATCTCCCCCTTCTGTCTTCCAAATACTTACTACGCATACAATAAAAGATAGCGCTAAGTTGTGTCCAACTCCTGCAATCCCATGAACCATAGCCTGCCAGGCTCCTCTAGTCATGGGATTCTCCAGGCAAGGATACTAGAGTGGGTTGCCATTTCCCTCTCCAAGGGAACTTCCTGACCCAGGAACTGAACCCAGGTCTCCTGTACTGCAGGCACATGCTTTACCAACTGAGCTATGCAGGGAGCCCATACAATATATACAATATACAACACATACGATATATTCAACACGGTTCCTTAATTCTCAGTCATTCTGTGAAGACAGGATTAAGTATTGCAATTTGTAAATAAGAAATCTAAGACTTGGGGAATTTATGTCTTATCCAGTATTTCAGTAAAAATGCAGGTAGAATTACTCCAAGCTCCTTTCATAATATTACATATATTTGTCCCTTACTTAAAACATAAAACTCTCAAGTTAGTAGACTATCCTTTTACTTAAAATGCATATGTAATAGATATCAAATTTTAGGTTATTTATGTAATTAACACACATCTATTTTTTTAATTTGCCAGATGATATATTTTGAAGTGAAATGTGCCAGAAAAGAAGACTTGGAATCTCTAAAGGCAATCACATAAACTATGGTTTACTCTCCAACCACAATGGAGCTCCAGATAAGTCACTTAATTTGAATTTGCTTATGGGTAAATATCTGTTTCTAATCTTCTCAAAGCTAATGATAAAGACCTACATGTATTTTTCACTATTTGAGTAGTGTACAGAATTACTCTACTGTAATATTACTATATTACAGTATGTGTAACAAAATTACTATATTGATATTCAAGAATTAAATGTGTGTAATATATTGCAGTCTAATAGGAATTCTTTCCAAGTCAACCTATTGTAGAAATCCATTTCTAATTTAATCTTTCAGTAATCGCATTCCTATATCTTACACTCTGGTTAAATAAATTATTAGATACTTCTCATATATCAAGATTAATCAGGATTCCTTGGTTGCAAGTGACAGAAACTTAAGAAAGCTAAAGCAAGAAAGGAAATGGATTGTTCATGTAATTATATATAGAGATCTCTGGATTCCAGCACAATTTGATCTAGATGTTGAAAAAATATTGTCATAAACTTCTCTCTCTACATATCATCTAGAAACATCTAAGTTGGTTAACCGAAGCACTGGGTAATGAGAAGAATCTAACATTTTATCCTACTTATAAGTAATGAGTTAACCTACCTCAGTTACATGATGCTAAGAAAAAAGACATGAAACTCCTGGGCCAGCATGAAAGGGCTTAATTACTCATGGCACAGCCAGCAGCAGAAATGTCAGCCTATTTCTATGATTCCCTTATCTCTAGATCCCACAGGAGTGATACAGACAAGCCCAGGTGAATGCTTGCACAAGACAGTATATTGTGCTACAGTACAGAAACTGTGAGCTTAAGGGACTTGAATACACTGGGGGCAGTAACCTTTCCTTTCCTTCACTCTGGATCTCTAGCTCTCTCTTCCCAAGGCTGTTTACTAAGCGAGCATATTTAAAAATATAGTGGAACTAAGTAAAATTGGAGTGGAACAAAATAATATGGAACAAACAGCAATCAGTACTTTGTGCACAAGACATAAATGTGAGAGGTTCACGGAGAATTGTCTCCCTACATAAGACTTTCTCCATCAGACAGCAAAGAAGTCCAGCAGTTAAATTCTACCACCTATGCAACCTCAGCAGAAAGAGAAAGTATGCTTTCTCTCACAGGTCCTAGAGAGCATGTTCCTGGACCACTGTAACTGACTGGCCAGATCGACACTGTGGTCCTCTTTGGAGCAGATTTACTGATCAACTTCCCTCGCGTCCCCTAGAAGCCTAGAGCGGGTGAGAAGTATGTGCTCAAAGAAATACTAGGGTAGTGTTATCAGAGAAGGGTGTACTGATATAAAGCAAACAAAATGCAGACAGACACTTGATGGTTTACCGGCTCACCTGTTGGTAGCTTTCTCTTCATCCCCCTCTATTTCTGTGTCCTCTGGTCCCTTTTCACCTCTCTGTGTCCATATCTGAAGCATCCTAAGAAGCCATTGTCAAATGTCTCTGGCAATGAAGACAAAAATGTTCCCTTCCCAGCTAGAGGATTCTCTAGTTTCACTCAGCACTTTGCCTTCCCCAATTATAGCATTTTTACTTCCTACAATGCATTTCAGTAATCTGTTTTGAAGCTTTAACCTTCCCAACCAGACAGGGATCTCCTTCTGAGCAAGGTCATATCCATGCCTCCTAGGGTCAAAGAGTATCACAGGTGCTTAGTATCTATGTACTGAATAAAGAGAAGGATATTAGATGAATTTCAATCGCTCAGATCTCTCAACTAACAATGATGGAACAATTACCAGGCCAGGAGTCCAGAGACTTCGCTTCTCTTCTATTTTTACCACACACTGGTTGGCCACCTTGAGCAAATTTATTAACCTCTCTGAGGCTCAATTCAATCATTTGTTTAAAAAAAAAAAAAAGGGTGAAACTATGTACTATTCCTCTTATGGTTACTGAGATAATCACATGAGAAAATGCATGGGAAATCACTTTAGAAATGTAAACCACTCTAACAATTAATGAAGTCCATTTTCAAATAACAAGCAAACCATTTCTGTGATAGGAATTCAATGTGTTTAGAATTATCAGAATAGTTATTATACAGAGGTAAGCAGATGCAATTTGAAAGATGCTTGCAAAAATTCTGTCTGTACCAAAATATTCCTTGGTATTACTAATTCGTCTATCACATTTTAATTTCTCTGATTTAATTTTAAGAATAATTACCTCTATAAATTCCCATAAAAGTTTAAAATTTTTATAGAGTTAATACAGTAAACCATTATTATTGATAAAACTTTATCTATTTTTGGCTGATAGGCAAAGGGATATGTAAGGCAAGCTTTAAAAGGAAGAGGGACAAAATTAACAAGTAAAACAGTGAGATGAGTTTGTCTAGATGATTGGAGAAGGCGTGCAATGCCACTGAGGAAGAATGTTCTCAGTGAGAGAGATGTTGCCAAATTATTTTTTTAATCTTTAATTAATAGTTTTGCCTTGGACTGCTCTTGTTAATCAGGCCAATTTTCTGTACATCTATTTTTAATTCAAAATTTTCTCCTTCAACTTTGGACAGGAAAACAGACTAAAACCAAATAATCCATTTGTTTAGAAAATTTTCTCCCTTTAGAAGAGGAATCCCATAACTTTTGAAGTTTCATTTCTGTTTTATTAACCAATAGTTAGAAAATAATATTTTTCTTAGATTTTTTTCCCTAGAAGTTTTGGGTGCCTCCTCAAATTTGAATAGAATTTACAAATACGTGTGTTGAAAATTACTCCTACCAAAGCTATGTGGTTCTCCCATCTGTCAGAGAAATCAGTTTGTCTCCACAAATGCCTTCCTAATTAACAATGAACAAATGCCCTATGAGCAAAATCATGACAATGTGATACAGAAATGTTTGCAGTTCATGGGAAAAAATGCCAGAAGGACAAAGTTACAAAAATAAAAAGACACAGAAGCTAATAAAGAAAGCCCAAAGCAACTACATTTTTTCCCAGAGATTTGGGGACTGTTTGGAAAGAATTCCAAACTATTTCCTCAAAAATAAGCAGAAATGAAAAATTTGAGGCAGGACTGTACTTCTAAAGACTATAATGCAGTCTAGGCATTCAGCTTGAGGTTCACAATCTCCAGCAACAAAAGCTATAACACAGATCAAGAAGAATTCAAATGGGTAGTTTGGCAGAAAGAATCCACCTGCAACATAAGGTCATTGTAACTTGCTTCTTCATTACAGTTATCTCCTAGAGCAGAAGATTAACAACCTGTTGGGGAGGTTGAGAAAGCGCGTACTCCACTGTCCACTAGAAAGAGACTACAGTGACCAAAAAGGTTATAAATCACTAGAACTCTGATTTCAGAGAACATGACAAGAATATACCTTAAGAGTCAAAATTAAAGGTCAGTACTTTCCTTGCAGGGCTTGCCAGATGGCACAGTGCTAAAGAATCTGCCCACAATGCAGGAGCCCCTGGGTCAGAAAGATCCCCTAGAGAAGGAAATGGCAACCCACTCCAGTATTCTTGCCTGGAGAATCCCATGGACGGAGGAGCCTGGCAGGCTGCAGTCCACGGGGTCATAAAGAGTCAGGCACAACTAAGTGACTAACACTTTTCACCTTCCTTGCACTTAACAGATGGGGCACACCTCTGTAGCAATCAAACAGCAACTTTCAGACCCTTTCCCTGCTTGCCAAAGTTATAAGGAAAACCTTGAGGGCTTCTTCGAAGGCTTTGATTTTTTTTTTTTTGACTTTTCAAAAGTCTCATCTAAATGTTTCTTAATAAAATACTGCCATGTGAAAAGAGTACTCTGGGTGCTTTTAAAAGTTCTTATGTGTTGTTGTTTGTGTCCCTGCCAAGTTTTAGATATCCTTATAGTAATCCTTCAAAGGAAAGTAACAACTTAAGGCCATATGGGGGTCTTAGTTACTCACTGACACTCAGTTCAGTTCAGTCACTCAGTCGTGTCCGACTCTTTGTGATCCCATGGACAACAGCACACCAGGCCTCCCTGCCCATCACCAACTCCCAGAGTCTACTGAAACTCATGTCCATTGAGTTGGTGATGCCATCCAGCCATCTCATCCTCTGTTGTCCCCTTTTCCTCCTGCCTTCAATCTTTTCCAGCATCAGGGTCTTTTCAAATGAGTCAGCTCTTCAACTGACACTAGTCATGCTTAGATTTTGGAATGAAGCATCTTTGACCTGTTGAGATTCTGGAAGTGGCAATTTTTAGTTGTTCTGTTAGCTCCTCCAGAACAGCTCCGCCTCCTCCTCCTTCTTCTACCTCTGCAAGCAGCTGAAGTCTAGAGGACTTGTCACTCACACTATCTCAATAACTGACACTGGCTAGCACCTCTTATACTTATTCACACGTGAAGAATTATCAATAGTTAAAACTATATTCAAAATATACATTTAAACATGTATATCTTTACATATGGCGCTTCCCAGGTGGCTCAGCAGTAAAGAAACTGCCTGCAATGCAGAAGCCGCAGGAGATGCAGGTTCAATCCCTGGGTAAGGATGATGCCCTGGAGAAGGCAACAGCAACCCACTCCAGTATTCTTGCCTGGAGAATCCCATAGATAGATGAGCCTGGTGCAATCCATAGGGTTGCACAGAGTTGAACACGGGTGAAGCAACTTAACACAAACACACATATATCTTTATATACACAAAAATTCCATGTATTGGAATTTGTTTTAATGCATACATGAGAAATAATCAAAATAACAGAAAACAAAAAAAAAATTCAAGCCTAGAAAGAACACAATCCAACATGACTGTCTACAGAGGAATTTTTCCCAGCATCAGAAAGAAAACTCTTATGATGCATTCTATGTTGGGAATTTGTACTAAGAGGACAGACTTACCCAGAGCCTGAATCACAAAAATGCCTACATTGAATTAAGAGGAAAATATAGCAGTTGACCCAAGGACAATACAGGTTTTTAAACAATAGCAAAACCCATTACAATGTTCAACAGAAAAAATGTTCAGGTAGGGACACACACACACAAATTACTAAGAGAGCTCTTTCACCAAGGACTACAGCAAAAGCATTATGCAAGGTTTAAGTGGAGAACTGTCGCTGTTACGCTCCTACGTGAAGAGCTCCTTGTCCACCCAGGGTGCAGGGGTCCTACGGAACAGGTAGCACCAACCCCATGTCCCAGGAGCAGCAGCTGCGTGGGTGCAGGAGGGCCCTGAGGAGCTACTCCATGATCAAGGTCAGGAGGGACGGCCGTGAGGAGATACCCCCTTATCCAAGGCAAGGAGCAGCAGCTGCACTTTGCTGGAGCAGCCATGAAGAGATACCCTACGTTTAAGGTAAGAGAAACCCAAGTAAGATGGCAGGTGTTGCAAGAGGGCACAAGTGGGCAGACACACTGAAACCAGGATCCCAGAAAACTAGTCAGTCTAATCACACGGACCACAGTCTTGTCTAACTCAATGAAACTAAGCCACGCCAGGTGGGGCCACCCAAGATGGATGGGTCATGGTGGAGAGGTCTGACAGAATGTGGTCCACTAGAGAAGGAAATGGCAAACCACTTCAGTGTTCCTGCCTCGAGAACCCCATGAAGAGTATGAAAAGGCAAAAAGATAGGACACTGAAAGATGAACTCCCCAGGTTGGTAGCTGCCCAATATACTACTGGAGATCAGTGGAGAAATAACTCCAAAAAGAATGAAGGGATGTAGCCAAAGCAAAAACAATACTCAGTTGTGGATGAACTGATGTTAGAAGTAAGGTCTGATGCTATAAAGAGCAATATTGCATAGGAACCTGGAATGTTAGGTCCATGAATCAAGGCAAATTGGAAATGGTCAAACAGGAGATGGCAAGAGTGAACATCGACATTCTAGGAATCAGCGAACTAAGATGGACTGGAATGGGTGAATTTAACTCAGATGACCATTATATCTACTACTGTCGGCAGGAATCCCTCAGAAGAAATGGAGTAGCCATCATGGGCAACAAAAGAGTCCAAAATGCAGTACTTGGATGCAATTTCAAAAACGACAGAATGATCTCTGTTTGTTTCCAAGGCAAACCGTTCAGTATCATGGTAGTACAAGCCTATCCCCAATGAGTAACGCTGAAGAAGCTGAAGTTGAACGGTTCTATGAAGGCCTACAAGGCCTTTTAGAACACCCAAAAAGACATCCTTTTCATTATAGGGGACTGGAATGCAAAAGTAGGAAGTCAAGAAACACCTGGAGTAATAGGAAAATTTGGTTTTGGGGTACAGAATGAAGCAGGGCAAAGGCTAATAGAGTTTTGCCAAGAGAATGCACTGGCCATAGCAAACACCCTCTTCCAACAACACAAGAGAAGACTCTACACATGGACATTACCAGATGGTCAACACTGAAATCAGATTGATTATATTCTTTGCAGCCAAAGATGGAGAAGCTCTATACAGTCAGCAAAAACAAGACTGGTAGCTGACTGTAGCTCACACCATGAACTCCTCATTGCCAAATTCAGACTGAAATTGAAGAAAGCAGGGAAAACCACTAGACCATTCAGGTATGACCTAAATCAAATCCCTTATTATTATACAGCAGAAGTGAGAAATAGATTTAAAGGCCTAGATCTGATAGATAGAGTGCCTGATGAACTATGGACGGGGAGGTTCATGACATTGTACAGGAGACAGGGATCAAGAAATGGAAAAGAAATGCAAAAAGCAAAACGGCTGTCTGGGGAGGCCTTACAAATAGTTGTGAAAAGAAGAGAAGTGAAAAGCAAAGGAGAAAAGAAAAGATATTCCCATCTGAATGCAGAGTTCCAAGGAATAGCAAGAAGAGAGAAAAAGCCTTCCTCAATGATCAATGCAAAGAAATAGAGGAAAACAACAGAATGGGAAAGATTAGAGATCTCTTCAAGGAAATTAGAGATACCAAGGGAACATTTCATGTAAAGATGGGCTCGATAAAGGACAGAAATGGTATGGACCTAACAAAAGCAGAAGATATTAAGAAGAGGTGGCAAGCATACACAGAAGAACTGTACAGAAAAGATCTTCATGACCCAGATAATCACAATAGTGTGATCACTCACCTACAGCCAGACATTCTGGAATGTGAAGTCAAGTGGGCTTTAGGAAGTATCACTACAAACAAAGTTAGTGGAGGTGACGGAATTCCAGTGGAGCTTCTTCAAATCCTGAAAGATGATGCTGTGAAAGTGCTGTACTCAATATGTCAGGAAATTTGGAAAACTCAGTAGTGGCCACAGGACTGGAAAAAGTCAGTTTTCCTTCCCATCCCAAAGAAAGAAAATGTCAAAGAATGCGCAAACTACTGCACAATTGCACTCATCTCACACACTAGTAAAGTAATGCTCAAAATTCTCCAAGCCAGGCTTCAGCAGTACATGAACTGTGAACATCCAGATGTTCAAGCTGGTTTTAGAAAAGGCAGAGGAACCAGAGATCAAATTGCCAACATCCGCTGGATCATCAAAAAAGCAAGAGAGTTTCAGAAAAACATCTATTTCTGCTTTATTGACTATGCCAAAGCCTTTGACTCTATGGATCACAATAAACTGTGGAAAATTCTGAAAGAGATGGGAATACCAGACCACCTAACCTGCCTCTTGAGAAACCTGTATGCATGTCAGGAAGCAACAGTTAGAACTGGACTGGTTCCAAATAGGAAAAGGACTACATCAAGGCTGTATATTGTCACCCTGCTTACTTAACTTATATGCAGAGTACATCATGAGAAACGCTGGGCTGGAAGAAGCACAAGCTGGAATCAAGATTGCCAGGAGAAATATCAATAACCTCAGATACGCAGATGACACCAAGCTTATGGCAGAAAGTGAAGAGGAACTAAAAAGCCTCTTGATGAAAGTGAAAGTGAAAAATTTGGCTTAAAGCTCAACATTCAGAAAATGAAGATCATGGTACTGATCACATCACTACATGTGGAATAGATGGGAAAACAGTGTCAGACTTTATTTTTGGGGGTTGCAAAATCACTGCAGATGGTGACTGCAGCCATGAAATTAAAAGACGCTTACTTATTGGAAGAAAAGTTATAACCAACCTAGATAGCATATTCAAAAGCAGAGACATTACTTTGCCAACAAAGGTTCGTCTAGTCAAGGCTATGGTTTTTCCAGTGGTCATGTATGGATGTGAGAACTGGACTGTGAAGAAGGCTGAGCGCTGAAGAATTGATGCTTTTGAACTGTGGTGTTGGAGAAGACTCTTGAGAGTCCCTTGGACTGCAAGGAGATCCAACCAGTCCATTCTGAAGGAGATCAGTCCTGGGATTTCTTTGGAAGGAATAATGCTGAAGCTGAAACTCCAGTACTTTGGCCACCTCATGAGAAGAGTTGATTCATTGGAAAAGACTCTGATGCTGGTAGGTGTTGGGAGCAGTAGGAGAAGGGGGTGACAGAGGATGAGATGGCTGGATGACATCACTGACTCGATGAACGTGAGTGAGTCTGAGTGAACTCTGGGAGTTGGTGATGGACAGGGAGTCCTGGTGTGCTGCATTTCATGGGGTCGCAAAGAGTCAGACACGACTGAGCAACTGAACTGAATTGAAGAGGAACTAAAAAGTCTCTTGATGAAAGTGAAGGAGGAGAGTGAAAAAGTTGGCTTAAAGCTCAACATTCAGGAAACAAAGATCATGGCATCTGGTCCCATCACTTCATGGGAAATAGACAGGGAACAGTGTTAGACTTTATTTTTCTGGGCTCCAAAATCACTGCAGATGGTGATTGCAACCATGAAATTAAAAGACGCTTACTCTTTGGAAGGAAAGTTATGCCCAACCTAGACAGCATATTCAAAAGCAGAGATATTACTTTGCCAACAAATGTCCGTCTAGTCAAGGCTATGGTTTTTCTAGTAGACATGTATGTATGTGAGAGTTGGACTGTGAAAAAGCTGAGTGCCAAAGAATAGATGCATTTGAACTGTGGTATTGGAGAAGACTCTTGAGAGTCCCTTGGACTGCAAGAAGATCCAACCAGTCCATCCTAATGGAGATCAGTGCCAGGTGTTCACTGGAAGGTCTGATGTTGAAGCTGAAACTCCAGTACTTTAGCCACCTGATGCAAAGAGCTGACTCATTGGAAAAGACCCTGATGCCAGGAAATATTGAGGGCAGGAGAAGGGGACAACAGAGGATGAGATGGCTGATGACATCATTGACTCAATGGACATGGCTTTGGGTGGAATCCGGGAGTTGGTGATGGACAGGGAGGCCTGGTGTGCTGCAATTCATGGGGTCACAAAGAGTCAGACACGACTGAGCGACTGAACTGAACTGAACTGATTCAGTTGCTAAGTCATATCTGATTGTTTGTGACCCCATGAACTGCAGCACATCAGGTTCCCCTGTCCTTCGGTATCTCCCTGAGTTTGCTTTAACTCAAGTCCTTTGAGTCAGTGATGCCATCCAATCATCTCATCAATTATCTCCCCATTTTCCTCTTGCCCTCAGTCTTTCCCAGCATCTGAACACTCCTGAATACATATATGAGGGTACACAAATGTGAATTAATACACAGTCTAAGTCCAAAACAACAACACAGTAGTAGGAACCATTCAAGAGATTTCTTTAGTTTACCCAATTAAACAGGAAAAAGTATATACATCTATTGATGTTTCCTTCTCAAATCACAAGATTGTTACTTTTTGTATTAAATTTGTAAAACAGGGTTAAATTTATAAATTCCAAATTCACTGTTGTTTTTTGAAAATTGGTAAGACTGATTTTTAAATATAAGTACTCTAGGTAAAAGGAAAATAAATTCTCTGGAGAAAAGTAGAACTGCAATTCCTATGGTAGCCATCAAAGCCAGTTAATAGAAGATAATAATAGAATCCTATTCACTGTATTATACATGACAACTAAGAACTAAGGGATTGGAAGGCTTTAAAGATGATGTGACATGTACAGGAAAAGAATCCTTGTGGTGGCCAGATTTTATATAATTTTAAAGAAAGTCATCAAAAACTAGGCTTTTTTAAAAAATTTATTTATTTTTTTAATTACAATACTGTATTTGTTTTGCCATACATTGACACGAATCAGCCACAGGTGAACACAATCTCCCAATGCCGAAGCCCCCTCCCACCTCCCACCCCACATCCTCTACCTGAATCATCCCGTGCATCAGCCCCATGCATCCTGCATCCTACATTGAACACAGACTGGCGCTTTGTTTCTTACAGGAAAATACACATGCTTCATTGCCATTCTCCCAAACCATCCCACCCTTTCCCTCTCCCTCAGAGTCCAAAAGTCCACTCTATACCTCTGAGTCTCTTTGTTGTCTCACATATAGGGTCATCATTACTGTCTTCTAAATTCCATATATATGTGTCAGTATACTGTATTGGTGTTTTTCTTTCTGGCTTACTTCACTCTGTATAATCGGTTCCAATTTCATCCATCTCATTAGAACTGAGTCAAATTTATTCTTTTTAAGGGCTGAGTAGTATTCCATAGTGTATATGTACCACCGCTTTCTTATCCATTCATCTGCTGATGGACATCTAGGTTGCTTCCATGTCCTGGCTATTATAAACAGCGCTGCAATGAACATTGGGGTACATGTGTCTCTTTCAATTCTGGTTTAAAAAACTAGGCTTTATACATACATTTATGTATGTATAAAAAACTAGGCTTTATACATACATTTATGAATAGGACAGCATAACCACCTAAAGGAATGACAGTAATTTGCAGAAAAATGCCAACAGTAGCCATAGAGCTATTGAATATTCAGATACTGGACAAAAACAGATTTTCATAGACCCACTGAGGTCATGCCTAGAAGCTTCGAAAAAGAAAAAGTACTTTCCAAGGAATTGTGAGGTGGTCCCAAAATCTAAGCTTCAAGAGCAAGCAAATGACTCTGTCAAAAGCTGAACCAAACTGAAAATGTGAAGATTTCCACCCGCTCCACTCAACTTTGCTCATGTCTTTCTCAACAGTTTCCCCAAACAGGAAACAATTCCTCCTAAGAGGAGAAGCCTGTTGTTTTACCACCCAAAGAGTGGCAAATTTATTCTGAATGTATCTTCAATTTTATCCAATTTGTGACTCAGCCATGAAGACCTTGTATAGACTATGGCAGGTCACTGAAGTCCCCTAAGTGAAGTGAAAGTCACTCAGTCGTGTTCCACTGTTTGTGACCCCATGGACTTCTCCATGGAATTCTCCAGGCCAGAATACTGGAGTGGGTAGCCTGTCTGTTTTGCCGACACAGGAATTGAACCAGGATCTCCTGCATGACAGGTGGATTCTTTACCAGCTGAGCCACCAGGGAACTCTGGAGTCCTCTAAAACAGTTGTTTAGAGTTTGAATTCATGAAAATCTCATAGAAAAGGGAACCCTGTTCACTATTGGTGGGAATGTAAATTGGTGCAGCCATTGTGGAAAATAGTTGGAGGTTTCTCAAAACTCTAAAAATGGAATTTCAGTATGACCCAGCAATTCCACTCCTGAGTATATATCCAAAATACATGGAAATACTAATTCAAAAAGATACATACACCCCAATTTCATAGCAACATTATTTACAGTTGCCAAAATATGGAAGGACACTAACTGTCCATCAATAGATGAACGGATAAAGAAAATGTAGCATTGATACACAGAATGGAATATTACTCAGCCATAAAAAGGACAACATTTTTGCCATTTGCAGCAACATGGATGAACTTGGAGGACATTATGCTAAATAAAAAAGTCAGACAGGGAAGGAAAATTACTGTATGATAGCACTAACATGGGAAATCTAAAAAGTATAAGAAACAAGTGAATATAACAAAAAAGAAGCAGACTCACAAAAATAAAGAACAAACTAGCGTTACCAGTTTGGCGGAGAGAGGCAGTAGTGGGGTGGGGTGTCAGATCGTTTTATTAGGTAATATCATAATGAGAATAAAAATGTTAAGATTATTGTAAGTATTATAGAATCTAACTTTTTATAATATCAGGATAGAAACATTACAATAGAGACTTAAGAACTCTGCTATAACCCAAAGAGACAGCACAACACAAGTCGTCCTCTCCCTAAAGCATCCTGTAAGAGATGGGCAGCTTCAGAATAGACCATAGCATGGCCCTGTGGGTCTGCCATGAATATTGCATTCCTGCCATGCATGTGCCTTCAAGAATTCTGTTACCTAACAGAATGGAGGTGGATCACAGAAACTAGAGAAAGAGGTAGGGAGCTGAGTCTTAGTTCTCATTCTTAACTCTGCCAGAAACTGTTTCTTTTAACAGATCACTTAATTTGGCAAGATCGTGGTAATACTAAGGACATATATGTGGAGCTACTTCAAGAGTATCAAGTAATTTATTTGATTTTTTTAACCAAAATGATCTAAGTAAACTGAATAAATTGAATTAACACCCTTAGAAAAGATACATAAGAAAAATCAGAAGGAAAACTAACTTATCTAAGATAAATAGACCTTTAGAGATATATGTAAAGAAGAATGTTTGAATAATATGGACACAGTGTTTAAGAATGAACATCCATACACATTGCTAAGGATACAAAAATGTAAGTGATGCACGTTCTTTTAATTTTCTTCAAATTATCAAAGAGAATACTGTCCATAAAGATACAGTAATCTGATATTTCATCTTGAATCATCTTATTTATTCGTTTCTACCCTTTCTTGAAAAGATCTGACTTAACTAACTGGTGTACTTTTTTTTTTTAATCTTAGTTTTTTTAAACACAACTGAACAATTATTAAAGCTGAAAATTAAGAAAACATGAAATGTGCATATCTTAATATTACCTTAAAAGACAGTTCAGAGACAACTTTAAAATTTCCATCCTTAAAATATCTAAGTACCAAATATATCCCCTGGAACTAATTAAGAAATGCTATAATCAGATATGAAGTATCAGATTAAAAAAAACTACTTTTCTCCAACTCAGAGAAAAATAAGGGGTGGTCTAAATCAGGCTTTCCAGGTGACTCAAGGGTAAGGAATCTGTCTGCCAAGACAGTAGAGGCAGGAGACCGAAGCTCAGCCCCTGGGTAAGGAAGACGCCCTAGAAAAGCGAGCGGCAGCCCACTCCAGTATTTTTGCCTGGAAAAATCCCATGGACCCCATGGACAGAGGAGCCCGGAGGGGTACAGTCCATAGAGGAGCAGAGTCAGATATGACTTAGCGACTAAACAACAACAAAAGCAGACTTCCAGCGTCTTAATAAAAGCCATATCTTATGAATCCGGGAACTGCCTAAGCCCTTTAGAGGCATTCTCTTATTTTACTTTCTCAACAATCATAAAAGGCAAATAGCATCATGATCCTCATTTTACAGATGAGGAATTTAAGAATTAGGGCAAATACTTTGCCCCAAATCATACATGAATGAGAAGAGAGAAAGCTAAAATACGAATACAGCCTAACTCATCTTGACCCTAATAATTACCTCCTGCCTGCCATTCACTTGATGTTTTGAGCATTACTTCACCCCACACATGGCTGCAGCTCTGTTGAGCTTTGTTTTTCATGATGCTCCAGCAAAATGAAGAAATTCTGCCACAAGCCTTTCTGGCTTCTTGTATCACCACCCCCTTATCCCCACCCAATTCACCAGGATAATCTCAGGAGGCACAGAGCACTGGGTACGTAACATGGAGTCTCCCAGAACTGTCACAGTCAGGATGAGTCTAGAAATGTGGCTCCACGACTCCACGCCAGGGGCAAGATGGGGGCAAGGGTAGGTTACTATGGCTGTTCCCTGAATGTGAAAAGGGGAACAGCAAGCCCGCTACTGTGTTGCTGATTCCCTGAGATGTGTTGCCATCACTGAAAGAAAAGAAAATTATCTTCCCTACAAACCCAAGTATTTGTATTACCTGTAAATCATTCATGTGCTGCTTAAAAGATTTTGTGTGCGTGTTCTTTTTTTTTTTAATTTTTTAACTAGAGGATAATTGCTTTACAATGCTGTGTGGGTTTCTGCCATAAAATAACTTGAATCAGCCATAAACATTTGCATATTGATGAGCCCAAGGCTTTCTCTTATTCCTTCCATTTCTAGTCTCTCTATATATGTTATATGTTAGTTGCTCAGTCCTTTCCGACTCTGTGTAACCTCATGGCCTGTAGCCCGCCAGGTTCTTCTGTCCATGGACTTCTCCATTCAAGAACGCTGGAGTGGGTTGCCATTTCCTTCTCCAACAATGTCTCTATGGTCATGGTTAAAAACCAGTCACGTGCACAACAAAAGGCCATTTGGTCATATTTCACCGCCAATTCTAAACATGTATAAGTCATGGTTCCTATGCAAGGCCACGTCCTGTAATGGAGACCATGCCTTATGGAGCGTCTTATCAAAATATACTCTCATGAAAACTGTTTGAAAAGGAGAAATGTGTCATATACTCAGTTAATCTGTTGGCGAGCTGGTTCTACAATTCCCTTTCTACCGTATTCCAGCAATATTCAGCAGGAAAAAAAAGAGAGAGAGAGAGTTTAATAAAGTAGAACCTTGGAGAATATGAAGTTAGGACAGCATGGAATTACACTGAGTACTCCTTGCCATAAGCCATGTCCCAGGGAACTTCCCACCATAATCCCAATAGTTTCCAACTTGCCCTTAAAGGAGTCAGCCAGCTTGTTTCCCAGTCCAACACCTCTCAAGGCCAGAAGTGAAGCGTGGCTGCCCTGTGCCCTCTGGACCTCCGTCAGCAATGGCTCCAAGAGAACCCCAAGTTGCTTGCATTGGTGGTGTGAAATAACTTTAGTTTCTGCTTTTAAGGCAAGTGTGCATGAGTCTGCCAGCGTGAAACTGATTGAGCGACTCATTCATTTACTAAACAAATATTTCCCAAGTGCCTGCATTGTGGCAGGTACTCAACTAGATGCCGAGAACACAACAGTGAGCAAGATAAATCTGATCTCACTTCTCATGGAATCCATATTATCAGGGGAGACAGAAAACTACACAAGCAATTACAGTGAGGACAGTCATATACATACTTAACTTTATCATCTACATTCATTCAGACAAGAAAAGAAGAGAAAAAAGAAAAGGAAAAGGATGAGCAGGCACAGGGGAAAAGAGAGAGAAACGTAAAACAAACAAACAAAAAAACCCTCAAATTCTACACACTGTTATTCTCACTGACGTGTCCTGAGGCAAGCATGATCCAGAAAAGATGAAGTCTTGGTTATCATCGACTACATATAATGCAAATATCTTGCCATGAAATGATCTGAGTGGTGTGAAGGTTTGACCATTAACACGAGACACTGTCTTCTTCTTATCTTCTACTGAATTAATAGCAGCATAGAAGACAAATGGGTTATGCTGGATTTATTAAAGACAGGATAAACAAATGTATCCCCCAATGCAGTGTTTTTCCGTAGAAGATTTCAAAGATAATTTCGACCTTGTGTAAATTTTGTTTAGCAAAATGTGGAAGCTATGTCTCTGCTCCATGATAATGTGGTTTATGGTAGGAAAGAAAAGTTCGAGGCACTTACATGGCCAAAGTTTTTCCGGTTTGATTTCACAAATCACCACATACACAGGTGAAGTGGAGTGGGCGATGGAAGGGTCGTGTTTTCTGCCAAACACTGTGGAGTTTATTCTCTGTCCTTTTAGCTATGCCTGTTGTGCACTGCTGATATCTTCATGTGCAAAGCACTTCTGAAGAGATCAAAGCCTTTTACCATTAGAACAAGATTTTTCTCACCTGAGAGAACACTGTGTTTAATCTCAGTGCAATTCTTCTTGACACCAATGAGAAGAATCAACAAAACAAAACAAAACACCCTTTATTTCTATTGGTAGATTCTCAAGATGAGAATCTATTTCCTCTCAGTTTGTTTCCTCATTGGGCATTCAAAATGAACTAGGTTTAAGGAAAGACTCTGGATGAAAGTTACCCCCGTGGAACAAAAGAGAATCAGAGTATAAAATGACGGCAGTTGCCTACAAAATTCAAGCCAAAAACTCACCTTTATCTCTGTTACATGGATACTTAAAGGGAGAAAGGCAGTAAGTTATCTAGGTAATTGTATCAATTCGTCGCATCCTCATACTCAACTACAAAGTTCTTTATTTTCTTTTTGCAAATAGTTCGGTTTCTAAACTTAATTGAAATAAATAACAAAACCAAATGAAACCATTTTCATTCAAAGACTTGATAATTCAGAGAAGGGTATCGGTCCTATATCAGAGTGATAGCAAACTTTTGCATTACTGTTGCATTACAATATTACTTAATTGATATTCAGAAACATGCAAGGCCATGCTACTTTCCCATAAACAGAAGTAGAAAATGTTGAAATGGAGAACAACAACAAGAATGCATAAATAAAATATGAAAAGTTTTGTCATGTTCTATTAGGGTTTTTCATGTTAGCATCCTATTATGTTCGTATTTGTTTTCACTAATATGGAATGAAAATTGCTGAAATGATTGCATGGTCATATCTCATTAGGCAACTCAAATTCCAAAATTACATGATTCTAATATAAGATGAAAGAAAATTGTTAATATTATAAAAAGTGTCTAATATGATCTGAAGGCCCATTTGGGAAAAAAAAAAGTTTAGTTACTTTGGTGTGATTTCTTGGAGACATTTTCTTTATAGGAACCAGGTGGTGACAAAGGAGAAATTGGGCACAAGGATATCACTGGTGGACTGGATTCATAAATGAAAATATTTTTCTCAGGTAGGCAATATATTACATAAATTTTTCTGCATTTTTTATCTATTCTAAACAATTGTGAGTATTGATTCAAAGAGTTGCATTTTATTGTCATTGCTTTTGAATGCAGGAGATAGCTGCAGTAATTATAGTTTGCCTTTTTTGGTAAGAAAAGCCACTATTAGTAATATTTATCTTCATGATTTGTTTTCATCTGAGAGTTACTGTTAATTGTTAAACAATAAACTAATTGTTAAACAATATAGCTTGGTATATACTATGAGATAATAAATAGAGGGTGTTGCTTAAGGAAATAATTTTTTGGCACTTACTGAAAAACTGTTTTTACTTTATTACACTTATTAAATGTGACAAAGAGTTAGTAGTCTGCCTTATTAAATAATTAGTGGTTAAATCTACACTTACTTTCAATCTGGGTATAAAGGTGATACTCTGGGATCTCAGAAGTAATGTTTGTAATTTAACTTTGGAGTCAAAGTAGACTTTATCAAAACTTGTTTTTATGTTGCAGAAACCTGCCATAAGTATCAAGTTGAGAACTGAAAGAAATGTTGGAAGAATAAAATAGTTGATTGTAAAGGTCGTTATTTATTCTTTTAAGAATACTGACTTCATACTGTAAGATTCAATACTGTAAGATTCCCTAAAATACTATATTTAATTGAAGACTGCCACATTTTAATATTTATCTTAATGTAACATTTTATACACTGCAGGAACCTTTTTCTCAAAGAGACATTATCAATGGTTTACAAAATGATTATGATTGCTTGAAGGACTTGGCTTAGGAAATCTAGTCCTGACATATATTATTTTTACAGAAAAAATAAATTTAGCTTGATTGGCTCTTAATGTCAGCTGAAAGGGGAACCCTTTAAAATTAGCTGCCAGACACAAAAATTATCTTAGTTGAAATTTGAATTCATTTAGAATATGTTTTAAAGAAAGACAAAGTGACAAAGTTAGATTTAAGATAGGGCAACGTTTTTTAAAATGCAGTATATTTTATCTTAAATATGGTATAAGTTGGTTGTCAGAACCAGACTATTTCCATCTCTTTCGCCTATCCTCCTCCTCCAAGGGCTCAGCATCATGTTCCTGTTCTTCAGAAATTATTTGGATTAGAACCATTTTGATGCAAACTTCTACAGGGCCATTTGGAACCCTGCAGAGAATCAATAAAACAAATGAAGGGAAATTACAGCTGAACTAATCATGAAAATGTTTAAAATGATAAGACATCAATTCAAGCTTTTTCTGAATGCCAATACATCTAACTAATTACCATATCTGTCCTGGATTGGGATGAATCTATGTATCCAGGTCTTGTTATCAAGTCTTGTTCAAGGCAAAGAAAATCAGGTGGAAGAAGTTTCTGAGGTTAGTAATAAAAATGGAAACATCCATACCAATTTGTGATCCATTTCCGATATACTATGTGGTCAAAAGATCAGATTCATCTTGAAAAAGAAACCAAATGCTTCTCATTAAAAAAAAAAAAGAGCAATAACAAGAACCACACCTCTACTTAAAGAATGGCCATCTTCCATAAAGAATGTATCTTCCTATGTCTACATTGCTAGAGGTTTTTTCAGTGCTAGGAACTTCATATTTATCTATGCTCTAATTAATCAAGATAACATGATCCACCTTCAAATTAATGTTATCCTAAACAACTTTTCCAGTGTTTTCACTAACTTTCCTTAAATTGCACACATGGTGAAGATGTAACGTGTCACCCAGGCCCCTATCTTTCTGTCTAGTAGTAGTGGAAGCTGCAAAACTTCCACACTGTATTATCTATTGCAATGAGAATACTGCTAGCCTCAGATCAAATGCTTTTCTTTCCTCAAAGCCCCAACAGTGCTGCCCTCCCCCAACCCCCCATAAATTAGCAGTGTTTAGAAGGAGGCTTGCCCACATTCTATAGATTACTTGAAGGAAAAGCTCCATCATCCATAATACATTTGGGCTTCTTTCTAGTTGAAGATTTATATATATTTTTATTGATGGGTTATGAATATTGACACAGGAGATATTCATTGTTTATTGAAGGCTTGTTTACATAAAAGATCTTCACAGGCTACCCCTAAGTCTAGAGGTCCTAAACCAGTGTCAGGGAGCTGTCTGGGTATTTTTTCCCACGTATTGCACTGCCATTCTGCCAACAATAGAGGCCCATTAACGTTTGGCCCTTCAAGTTACTGCAGCCCAAGCCTCAGTGGCAGGACGTCTGCCCAATATGTAAAATAACGGAATGAATGGATTCCTTGGAAACAATGATAACAAGACCTGGCTGAGCTAACTGTGACAGCATGTGGTAATTTTCCAGCCCGCTGGCCCTGTAAAGGAAACTGGAACACAAAGCGGAGACTGCGGGGCGGGCCGGCCTGAATAGCAGCAAACAAGTGCAGAATATCTGATGATGTCATACGCACAGTTTGACAGATGGGGCTGGACAATTTTGCCCCCTTCAAGTGTGCTCTTAACTATTTGTATTCCATCGGCTTCTCACTTGGGAAGTTCAATCCTGTAATCACCTGCTTGAAAGACTAAACAAACCTTAACTGTCATGTGCTTGATTCAAGTACCCCTAGTTTTATGAAGAAAAATGATATCCATTATTAGTGGCTGAATGCTGAGGGAGGGCCGTGGGGGAGAGGGTGCTGCTGTGGATTAATGCATCATCTCTGCTTTCAGCTGTGGGCCAGGTTTTGAGTCTAGCTCTCACTGAATCCTGCCATACACTTTGAATAGCATAATGAAGTATTGTTATGGCCCCCCGTCTAGTCATTACATCAGGGAAACAGACATCTAAAGTTATCAAAACTGATTACTAGCTGAGCTTTTGTGTCTATAAAATAAATGTGTTAAAAGAAGGCTTTTTTTTTCCCCAGTCTTACGGGAGTTCTCCCAAGGTTGGATGTTTTCGAGTTTATAACACTGTGTGTCACTATATGGAAGTTGGTGCTAGGGCGTAGCTATACACAGCCCCTCTCCCAAAACACGTTGGTATGTAGATCTGCATGTGTGTGTGTGTTTAGGTTGGTGCATGGGAGACAGAGAAAATGAAGATTGACAACATTTATAAAAATGAGACACAACTCAATTAAAATTCACCGAAAATAGTAAATGAACCAGCGTACTTGGTTTAATTGTAACGACACAAGACTGTTTTTCCTCCCTTCAAATAAGTAGTTGCTTTGGATCTCACATGTCTCTGCCATTTTATTCGTGTTGTTCTTTTTATTTACTTTTCAAGGAATTTATGTAAATATATGTAGGCTACAGAATGGGTCTCAGATACAGCTTAATCTTTTCATCAAATAGCTAACCAAGGCGGGATAGCCAAAGGATTCTATTTGTCGAGAAGTGATATCTCTCCCACAGAAAAGCAAGGCACGCTGCCTAGCTTGTGGAAACAAGAATAACAGCGATAGCATGATGCAGAAAATTAACGGTTAGTATTTACAAAATATCTTTTCATCTAGGAAAGTACCACACACTCAACTAACTTTCCTCAGAGTCTTACAAACTATAGAGGTTGTATAGAAGTTGTGCTAAACTTAGCTTTCCCTGTCTTATGTAACATAGTTAGTTGTTGGATAGAGAAAAGGTGAAAATAAGGGGAATTTTCCCTCTCATTCCTAAAGACTTAGTTTTATGCCCAGCTCACCTCTTCCCTCAGCCTCCACCCTCATTTTTCAGATGTGAAGAATCAAACCTATCGCTGATATCCTCTACCATTCCCTGCTCACCTGGACACAAGCAGGCTATGCTTTGGTCATCTGTCATGTATTAATTCTATTTTGAGTGTCTGTTATCTGCTTGGTACTGGGCTGTAGCTCTATCCTGTGCAAATACTCCAACGTCTTTAAAGTCAATCTAAGAGAATTATTTGCACAATGTACATTTGCACCAGTGGTTACTTTTCAAAGGCAGAGTTGCGGCTCATAAACAGCCGTAATCTCTACCAGGGCTGTGCCTAAGTTTGAGGGTCTAAGTGGCTGCCAACGTCTATGCAGAGCAAGAAGCTCATGACAGGGCACAGGGCTTATGAAGAGGAGCTCATCTCTGCTTCCCACATTTCTGACTAAGTAACACCAAGGGCATCCCTCTACGTGTTTACACCAGATGGAGCTCCCCATCTGTTACAGAAACCCAAATTGTTTCATTCGTAGCTGTGGTACTTGCATCCCTACAGGAGACTGAGAAGGTGAGAGGAAAGGGGTACAAAAAAAGTGGGGATGGGTAATGAGGGCTTTCTACTATCACACGTCATAATCTGAAGCTATCCACAAGCTGCTCTCTGAAACTCGATTCTGGTCCAGCTGGGGCTCTCTTAGAAACCTGGAGATTGTGGGCATAAAGTTCAGTGAAGGAACAGTGGCACGCTAGTTTGGAAAAAGAAACAGAATCCTTCATTCTCATTGTCAACACCAAGCAAAAGTATATTAACACATTGGCTTTCTCAGAGTTTTCATCTGACCAAAAAGCCAAACTACTGAGGTTCATCAAAGTAATATCAGCTAGAAAGACAATCATGGTAGTCTTTCATAGTAGGCTTCCCTGTGGCTCAGAAGTTAAAGTGTCTGCCTCCAATGCAGGAGACCTGGGTTCGATCCCTGGGTTGGGAAGATCCCCTGGAGAAGGAAATGGTAACCCACTCCAGTATTTTTGCCTGGAGAATCCCACGGATGGAGAAGCTTGGTAGGCTACAGTCCATGGGGTCGCAGACACGACTGAGCGACTTCACTCACTTTCACATAACCTGGCAGGATATTCAAAAGACATTGGTAGATGGCATTTCCATACACATTTAATTCCACCTGTAAAAATATCAGTAAAGATAATGTCATATTAAGTCAGGCCAAGGATCATCCAGCCCAATGTGCCAATTAGTTGTTTGGAAGGATGTACTGTCATTCAAGTTTGCACTTCCAAGTAGTAATTTATTTCTGAAAACATGACTAATTCCTTAACAATGCCAGTACTTGACCTATCTAAAGATTTCTTCAATCTGCTGGGGTAACAAGATTCATAAATATATCAGCTACCTCATAAAACTATGCTTCATGTTTATCCAAAATTTACAACTCAGTTCAATTAAATAAATAATCATTAAGGAGTCACCTAGCGAATGGCATTATGTAAGAACAGCCAGAAATACAAAGGTGGACAAGAAGGCTTCTGAAAACATAAAATCAGTTAGAGGGAGATATGCATAGACATGTGTTGGCAATAATGATGGAGTAAAGGTATGCCATGAAAAGAAGATACAAGTCATATATAAAGTCTAAAGAAATAGCCCGCAAGGAGAGTGCTGGAGTTTGGGGAACATACCCATGCTTGTCCTAGAAATACTATACAACAGTTTCTAAACTTAAATCAAGATGTTACCCATACTCAGTCTTCATCTTTCTAAAGCCCAGTCTCGTCTTTTAGTTTATCTGCCTTCAGAAAGCACCCTTTAACCATTTTGTCATTTCAGCGGCTCTTCTCTGGACATTTTCCAGTTGCATCACTTGTTTAATTATGTTTCCATCCTAATTTTCCATTAAGCATGTTTAAGTGTAAATGGACTTCTGAACTTGACATGTAAAAATAAGAAGGAAAACTGTCAGATCGAAGTCCAAAGTATGGTAGGTCAAACCTTAGAGTATAGAATTGTACATAGTTCTTTATATTCATTTCTTCTATAGAACAGTTCAAGAAGAGATTGAATTAGAGAAAGGAATTTGAAGATAGGGGCAAAGAGATTCATGTCGTTCTTAGGTATTATTTTGTGAAAACTTTGAGGGTGAAGTCACATAATTCCCCAAAACACCCAATTCTGCTGCTAACTGTTTGTATAACTGTAGTTAATGCATGTTACAGCCTAAGTTTGAATTGCTGTACTTGGTTGTGGGTATAACCAACCTATTTTTATCATTTTCTATGTGTGATGTTTGAAAAATTATTGATACTTTCTGCATATTCTTTATTGGTAGAACAGAAATGATATCTATGTTACATAGTGTAAGAAACGCCGCGGGAAGAAAGAGCCACATCTAAGGACCGTTGATGAAGGCCTTTATTGGGCGATCGCTCTCGGGCAGAACTCCCAGGGGGCGGATAAGCAAAGAGACAAAGGAGTCTGCGACTTATGCAAGGTGGGGCGAGGTTTTTATAGCCAGGGCTGGCGTTCAAGCCAGGTCTCCCCATATAGGGGAAAAAGCACGGGCTACAGCAGTGGTTGGTGTACAAGGGCTTGGTGTCGGCACCTGATTGGGCCAGGATACAGGGGTTGGCCCCCGGAAGTCTGGTCTGCTCTCGGTTCTTGTCTGGGCGTTGGCCAACTGCCGGTGTTGGCCTGATGTCTTTTTGTGGTCAAGTGTCTATGTCGGCTGGCCCAACCTTTCACATAGTTGTCAGTCCAGCAACTAGAATAGAAAGGGTTTAATAAATTCCATAACCTGCTGCTCTAAACATCAACAAAAATAATAAAAGCTCTCTTCCTTTAACTGCAAAATGAAACATTTTGTCAAAAGTGTTACAGTTGCTCTTGACTCTGAAAAATCTGTTTCTGTAAAGCAGAAATCTATAGTTAAATAAGATGATAAATACCATTTTCTGCTTATTTATTATAAAAGGAGACATAACTTGGGAGACTCAAATGAGGAAGCAGGCATAACTGAGAGGAAGTGGGTCTCACTGTCTGAGCCTTGCAATCAGTCTAGGTCTGGACCTCACTAATTGAATGACCACAAGCAAGTCAGGGAACATTTCCAAAGTCACCTATAAGGTAAGGTAAAGTCGCTCAGTCGTCTCTGACTCTTTGCGACCCCGTGGACTGTCACCTACTAGGCTTCTCTATCCATGGGGTTCTCCAGGCAAGAATACTGGAGTGGATTGCCATTTCCTTCTCCAGGGGATCTTCCCGACCCAGGGTCGAACCCAGTTCTCCTGCATTGGAGGCAGATGCTTTACCCTCTGAGCCACCAGGGAAGCGAAAGGGGTTATTCATGCTCATCTCAATCTAAAAGCCCTTTGTCAACTTCAAAGTGCTATCACAACATTAGTTATTATCTTAGATTATAGAAGCTAGCTTCTCCAGAGGTATTTCAGCAGTTTTGTTACCAGAACAATTAAAGCTAAAAGTTGATAAGAATATGATTTTTTAATATCTTATTCAAAATATTTACTTACATTTAAAAATTCAAAATTGCATGAAATTTCTTCTATGAAAGGTTTCTTTATAATTGCTGCTTGCTCACTGTATTCAATTTTATGTCTAAAGCAAGGTCTGCATTCTGTGCATACCCATCAATGTTATTGTGTATTCAGATCTGTTTCTCAAACTAATTAGAATATGTTGGGAGAGATTCTATTTCAATTTAGGATGTTTTGTTAAAAATTTCTTGAAACCAATTCACCAATATTCATTAAGTCCCTTCTGAAAGAAGGCATTGAGATAGGGGCTGCAATAAATACAAAATGAGTAAGATTAAGTCACCAACCTCAAGAAATTGCCCAAACTGGTAAAGTATGAAACAGGTACACAAATGATTATTACTGAGGATAAGACAAATGCTCTGAGAGAAATAAAAACCAAGTTTTATGAGAGAATCAAACAAAGAAAAGATACACTTCACCTGGAGAATAATTTCACTTGCAATTAGAAAAGTTCTTTTCAGGACGGGTCTGCCAATAACTTGCAAATTAAATATCTGAAAAGACTATAATTATAATGTGGGGTGGCCCATTTAAAGAAGTCCCACTTAACATAATGTGATTTCAACAGTAATAAGATAAAGGATACATAGTTCAAGCATATATGGATCCTCTTTTTGAAGGGCACAAAGGATTTTTTTCTTTGAAATAGGTCACCCTATCTAATAGGATCACAGGGTGTTTTTTAATTTGAGATGATATAGACTTCATAGATGAAGATGCCCCACTCCATCTGTGTCGGTGGACACCATGTGAGGTCCCGCGTGTGTAGAGCCCTCTGGCACTTCTGTGGGTGAGTCAGTCTTCTCAGCCATTAGGGCATCACCAGGTCACACAGACCTCCAAAGAAGGAGGCAGCTCCCGAAGAGACCCTTATCCAGGCTATCTTTCTTCAGAGTCTAGTGGCCCTCTCTAAAGGGTAGGGTCCCTCACTCCCGCCCCCTCCCCCCTCCCCCTGTCTGGGTCTGGGTACCATTAGTGCAGTGAAGCAGCAATTTCACTAAATTGTACCTTAGTGGCCCCCTATTACGAAAGGAAGTGTGAATGCTGCCAAGCCCTTTCCTAACTGGCAATGGAATCACAGGTCAGAAAACATCTTTAGCAAGCATAAATTATTAGGCTCACTATAAAAGAGAGCTGACAGATGAAACAGGCATTTCCATGAGTGAACAATAAACCTTCAATTCAAAGACTGCTGATTGGGTGTTCAGCCTCCCAGCATAAACAGCTATTCAGATTTTAAACTGTAACCAAGTGTATAAAAAGAAGGAATGCCACGGCCACTTCGGGTTCTTTAGAATGATTCAACAAGGGATGTGAATATAAATAAAACGTCACCCTATATGTTGGGTATTTCTTCCTCTTCCCAAGGGTGCTTCTCAGTCCATGAAACAGAAGGCCAGCGTGTAAGACTTGAGTCCTCTCTGGAAAGTTCCCCCACTGGCTGCCCCAGGTCCCTCCCAGGAGATGGGCCCTGAGCACCCCAGCCTCACTCTCCTCCTTCCTGGTCTGAGTAGTTTTCAGCCTCTGCTTTTGTAAGATGTTGTCTGTATTCATGGGGCGAGGCTGTTGGGGATAAGGTCACAAACATGTAATTGTCAACCTCTTAGCAATGCAAAGCATCTTACTCCTAAGGAGAGTAGATGCTGCCAGTTTCTTGCTGTGATGCCACAAAGAAAGAGCGCCTCCCAAGATAAAATTCTGTGTAGTTAACAAAAATGAAAGGCATTTATATCTATGTTTTGCTGAAGGGAGCAGTTCCCAGATGCTTCAAGTATTTCTCAGGAGAAAGTGATGAGAACCTAAGACCATCTGCAATCTTTGGTTGTATGTAAATCTCCGGTTAAAATAGAAGTGAGTAGCTGCGTTTATCTACAAATGGGAGATGGAAGAGGGCTTCATGCTTGCTAAAAGAACACTTGGCCATCTTACCAGCAGGGCACAGTTTTTTAACAATGTCAAAATTCGGGACACTTCCATGTTGGGCTTAAATTTTGTGCCCTTGAGTTCCAGAAGTTCAGCAGAAGTCACTTTAGGCACAAGTGACAAAGGAAGTGACCTGGAGTTTCTTTCCTAAGGGACCTGGTCTCTGTAGTTTCTCAAAGACCTACATGCTAAGTCCTCTGCCCCCAACCTTTGCACTGTGGGGTCAGTTTAGGTCTCTCTTCTTACACAAAAGGGCACCTGTTATCACAGAAACATACACTTGTCGGTGGTTACATCTGGATTAATTTGTCAGTAGTTTCCACCACAGGCTGGAAGTCCACCCAGAGAAGCCCCAGGTCTGGGGAAAACTCTGACTGTTTTTAATGAATCTGAGCACACAAATAGAGTTTAAATACAAGATCTAGTCAGAGGAGCTTAAAATTGTAACTTAAATTATTTGTTTCATCTTGATATGTTTTCATGAGATCATAATTGTGAAAAATGCACTGGAATCCCAGAAGTCACTATTTAAAAACCTGTTTGGGAATGATGTTTCTCTACACTGCCTGGAATTGCAGAAACAAATGGGCCTTTCCTCTCTTCAGTTCAGCTCAGTTCAGTTGTTCAGTCATGTCCAACTCTTTGTGACCCCATAGACTGTAGCACGCCAGGCCTCCCTGTCCATCACCAACCCCCAGAGTCTATTCAAACTAATCTCTATTGAGTCAGCAATGCCATCCAACCATCTCATCCTCTGTTGTCCCCTTCTCCTCCTGCCCTCAATCTTTCCCAGCATCAGGGTCTTTTCCAATGAGTCAGCTCTTTGCATCAGGTGGCCAAAGTACTGGAGTCTCAGCTTCAACTTCAGTCCTTCCAGTGAACACCTTTCCCCTTAAGTACCTCTTTTTATTGTCCTTGCCTCCTGGAATATACAGGTAACATTGTATTTAGATGATAAGGGTAAAGTCCATTATTTGCAAATAAACAAGGAATTCTACTGCTGAGAACGACTCAAAATGTGCCATAAAAGAAACTGTGACTTGAAAAAGGAGAAAACTGCACGTGTCTGTGATTAGATAAGCCTTTTATAACCTATGACTTGAGAAATCTGTATGCAGGTCAGGAAGCAACAGTTAGAACTGGACATAGAACAACAGACTGGTTCCAAATAGGAAAAGGAGTACGTCAAGGCTGTATATTGTCACCCTGCTTATTTAACTTCTATGCACAGTACATCATGAGAAACACTGGGCTGGATGAAGCATAAGCTGGAAACAAGATTGCCAGGAGAAATATCAATAACCTCAGATATGCAGATGACACCACTCTATGGCAGAAAGTGAAGAAGAACTGAAGAGCCTCTTGATGAAAGTGAAAGAGGAGAGTGAAAAAGTTGGCTTAAAGCTCAATATTTAGAAAACGAAGATCATGGCATCTGATCCCATCACTTCATGGGAAATAGATGGAGACACAGTGGAAACAGTGTCAGACTTTATTTTGGGGGCTCCAAAATCACTGCAGATGGTGATTGCAGCCATGAAATTAAAAGACGCTTACTCCTTGGAAGAAAAGTTATGACCAACCTAGACAGTATATTCAAAAGCCATTACTTTGCCAACTAAGGTCCGTCTAGTCAGGGCTATGGTTTTTCCTGTGGTCATGTATGGATGTGAGAGTTGGACTGTGAAGAAGGCTGAGCACCAAAGAATTGATGCATTTGAACTGTGGTGTTGGAGAAGACTCTTGAGAGTCCCTTGGACTGCAACGAGATCCAACCAGTCCATTCTGAAGGAGATCAGCCCTGGGACTTCTTTGGAAGGACTGATGCTAAAGCTGAAACTTCAGTACTTTGGCCACCTCATGTGAAGAGTTGACTCACTGGAAAAGACTGCGATGCTGGGAGGGATTGGGGGCAGGAGGAGAAGGGGACAGCAGAGGATAAGATGGCTGGATGGCATCCCTGACTCAATGGACGTGAGTCTGAGTGAACTCCGGGAGTTGGTGATGGACAGGGAGGCCTGGCTTGTTGCTATTCATGAGGTCGCAAAGAGTCGGACACAAGTGAGCGACTGAACTGAACTGAACTGAACCTCAGGCTGAGCTCCCATTCATTTAGTTTCCTAAAGGTTTCCCTGGTGGCTCAGAGATAAAGAATCTGCCTGCCAATGCAAGAGACTCCAGTTCGATCCCTGGGTCAGGAAGATCCCCTGGAGAAGGATAGGGCAACCCACTCCGATATCCTTGCTTGGGAAGACCCATGGACAAAGGCGTCTGGCTGGCTACAGAGCTGCAAAAGAGTTGGACACAACTTAGCCACTAAACAACAACCATAGCTGCAGTTTAAATGACGATCAGTATAACCCATGTGATTTTAGAAAAAGCCACTTCTGGGACCACCATCTAGCACTACTCTAGAGAAACCACAATATGTGACAGCATTTTGTTACTAAAAATACCTCTGCCAAGGAGGTGCTTAAGCATGGCTATGTGATAACGCTGTCTAGGAAGTGGAGGTCTCATATAATTTGCCACTGACTGCAAGATGTGAAACCTCCACCCAGCTATTGGGTTGTTGGGATGGGGTTATTCTGATGACCAGTAATTATCAATCTCTACAGCAACATTCCAAATTATTCAAATTGGCTTAGTTTTCTATACTCCAGTCTAGTGATTTTTGTTTTGAAACTACAGCATAAGGAGAGAAATTTTCTTCCCTTCACCTGGTAGGAGAGTACTTCATTATATTTTCTGCTGTATAGCTGAGTAAAACAAGTGCTTGAGAAATGGAACATTTACTGCTATATCAGTAAACAAAATATGTCATAGTCAGGTATTGCAGCCCCCTCCCAAGTGAGCGGTGAGCCTTGAGGAAAGTCAGGAAGGAAAGAATACCTGCCATCTAGCAGCCATCAGACTGCAGCCACTCTATGGTAACCCCTGAGGAAACTCAGGATGTGGAAAACACACGATACTGACCCCAGACCGCTGAGGTGCGTGTCAAAGGAATGATTTTAGTGAGGCCAGACTCTTGCAGCTTCCCACATATTAAAAAAAAGTGCTAAATTCTTTAACTTGAGATATCTGGCTTTCCCTCAATTAACAATAATCTTTTGACATTCAGACTACCTGCTTTTAGTTGCAAAACTTCTATATAACCTGGCTTCTCCCTCACCTCCCTGGAGCAGTCCTCTCAGGGTTACTTGAGATGCTGCCTCCTGGATCTGAAGTCCTAAAAATTCCTGCTGAATAAACATAACGCTCAACTTTAGGTCATGCGTATTTTTCAGTCGACATGTTTCACAGGACACGCTGATCCAGAGAGCTTTGAGAAAAGTCCTGTACATTATCACACACAAATTGTTTTACCACAGATCTGTTTAGGCAAGTTAATTATGAGACAAATTGTATAATTAGATGCAACCCTAATGCTAGAAACCTCATTTTAAAAGTAAGAATAACCTTCAAACCTACTGCTTTTACTCAGTAAGTTTGAAGAG
Source organism: Nanger dama (assembly GCA_917880005.1). NCBI lineage: Eukaryota > Metazoa > Chordata > Mammalia > Artiodactyla > Bovidae > Nanger > Nanger dama. The sequence continues at coordinate 18,167,695 of CAKJTW010000008.1, read as the reverse complement.
ATTTGCATTTACTCTAGATTGATGTTTGTTCATGTATCCCAAACTCCCATTGTTTCACATGCGCTTCTTTACCATGACAGCAAATATTCTGTGAATTTATGTATCCAGTATTTGTCTTTCCTTTTAATCAATGGTTCTCAATTTTGTGTACACACTAAAAAATTCTGGAAGCTTAAAAAAAAAACAACTGATTTCCAAACCAAAGAAAAACCCTGAATCTCCAGTGTGTATGTGCATATATTGTGTATGGGGAGCACGGAAAACTTTGTTTTGTTACTTTCAAGGTGATTCTAATGGGCACCTACACACAAAAACTACTGCCCCAAATTGTTAGCCTCATGAAGAACAGGACTATTTCTGTATCTTGTTGCCTGCAAAGTAAGGGAACTCAAAAATTCATAGTGAATAAATAAATGAGTTATCACACTGCTGTCACGTACAGCACACTTCTTTGTCAACAAAGCCTAGGCAGGAATTTTAAGAACCTCCCATATTTGAAATTAATCTTGGACAACCAGCCTCTGAGTGTTATTTGTGATGAAGCAGAAGTTGAAAAGATAACATTCATTCCAGCCTTTCTCTATAAGCTTAAATTGCAACCATGCAGTGGCCTCAGCTGCAGAATGCTAGCCAGCACTCCAACCATCGGGGTACTCTCTGCCCCTAGAATACTCAGGCAGGAGAAGGCCCTGGAGAGGAGGGAGAATCCATGTGCTCTTCCCATACTTGCCTTAACTTTTCAGGTACATGAACAATGAGTTATGCATGAATGAAACGTACTAGCACAAGGAATTTGACCTTTTCATTCCCTCATATCAAAAGGGAGCGAGATAAAACATTGCAGATTTCCTTAGGATAAAAACACAAGGAGATCTACAGTTAGTGATAGTTCTGGTCCATTCAGGTTTTGGCTCTAGGTCTGGAAAAAGCACCAAAGGAGATGCTGATGAAGGGCAGTGTCTGCCCACCTTAATATCAAAATCAAAAATTTGTATCTGAAGTGATTACTGCAAAATTCAGGATTTGACTAAGGCACAGACAGAGAGGGTGACTGAAAAAAATTCTCATTCTTGACCTGAATGCAGTTATAAGGTTTTCACGTGAAACTAGCCATTCAACTACCCATTTGTTTGGCACAATTTTTCTGGATTGATATTTTATTTGATAATAAACTTAAATTAAAATAACCCAATAGTTTATACCAATTTTAATAAATAATTCATCTCACTGTAAGAAATAAAAGTGTATGAGGCACAAAAATTTTACATCTGAATTCAACTTATCCCTTTAACTCTGTGTACCTATTAGTTATTGCCATCTGTTGGATTATTACGCTTGCTAAATGCGTCCTTCCCTCTTATTCCAAGCCTCAAGGGGAATAAATTCCCTTCAGTTAGTACTGTGGGGCTCAAAGGCTAAGCTTATACTTTCTCAACAGAAGGATATATGGAATTAATGACTTCCATCATGAGCCTGCCTGCCTTTCCCTTTCCAGACAGAAGAGTCCGAGCTTTCCAGTCCGTCATCCTGGACAGCACACCAGCCCCTGGGAACCCCTTAGCACCATTCTTTAGCTTTACTTAGGAATATAGAATCAGGGACAATTTAAGTGGTTTCTCCCAGCTTTCTCCTTCTTCCACCAATTTTTTCCCTCCTAAGAAAACTTGAGCTCTAATTATGGAATAATTTGAGTGGTTATTTTTCATTTCTCCCCCACCCTCTTGATTTCTCCTTCAATCTCCTTTACGTCTGTCAGTCAGTTGACATTTCCTGAACATCCAAGTCTGTACATTGTGAGTTTTGCCAGTTTCTCAGAGTGATTCTGAATGCTCAGGGCTTTCTCCTTATTTTATCCTTTTACAGTTCCTCTCTCTCTTCTCAGTAAATATGTCTTCCAACCCCTCCTTTTCCTCCCACTGTTTCCTGAAGGAATTAATGAATATCTATATACTCTCTTTGTTAGTCTTCCATCCTCATACCTCTTTCTCACCCCTGCCACAGTTACATATTTCCTGAAGGAAATTGGATTACTCACTGCATCAAATTGTCACTGACAGACATTCAAGTTCATATCCCCTCAAGTGTGTTTTAATTTATTAGCTTGAATTCCTACTTTCAGGATCCTTTTGGACAAAGAAGATATTTAAATCCTTACTGATGATAATAGTCCAAACAATAATTCCTGCTCAAAGCATATTTCATTCATGAAGTACACGTATTTTCTTTAATAAAAAAATAATTAATCTTCTTAACCTTCCAGTGAGCCAAGGGAAAAGTGTAATTATTCCCATTTTGCATATGAAATCACTGAGGTAAAACAACACATATTTCCCCAGTGGCTAAATAGACTAGAAAAGAAATGAATGATTGACTTTCAATTATGTGGGCCATGAAGAAAAAAGTTCTTGAAACTCAAGAAAATTCAGATGAACCCTTTGTGCCAATGACTTACCATAGCCTCCCTTGAAATGATTATAGTGAATATTTATTCAAGAAATTCTGAGATGGCTCATGTGTGTCATGCCACCCTGAGGATGAAATGTCAAATGACTGGGAATAAGAGAAAAGTCAGGAAGAACATGACCCAGAGAGGCGATTAATATGGAGTTCATCCATTGAGATATAAAATTTAAATGAAAATCTTTGACTTAATGCAACTCGAGAATGAAGAAAGCCTGGCGATACTTCTATGACCTGAAACAATGCCTTTCCAACATTCAGAGACCTGCTTGAACTTTCTATCACCCTTTCTCCTCACACAATGCTCTTCCTGACTTGGGAGGCTGTGTCACATGTGGAAAAATGAAAAAAAAATCGGTCTTAATTTGATTTGTACAGGAAAATTGGAGGAAATAGAAATGATTTCCCAATCAGGTCTGTGACATTACAGGTGCAAAACTGTAGAACTGATGGAGTGCCAAAAAACAAAACAGAAAACTACAAACTGAAACTTGTCTTAAAGAGTTTTGGATATAGGCTCTGGCTATTGCAACACCTAACATAAAGGCAAGAGGCCAACAGAAAAATCTCTTCAGTTTCGTTCAGTTCAGTCACTCAGTCGTGTCCGACTCTTTGTGACCCCATGAATTGCAGCACGCCAGGCCTCCCTGTCCATCACCAACTCCCGGAGCTCACTCAGACTCAGGTCCATCGAGTCAGTGATGCCATCCAGCCATCTCATCCTCAGTCGTCCCCTTCTCCTCCTGCCCCCAGTCCCTCCCAGCATCAGAGTCTTTTCCAGTGAGTCAAATCTCTTGGTGCAAGTCAAATCAATATTACACGTTATTTCTTGCTTTCAAGAGTGCTTTTTTTCCTGCATGGATCAGTTGATCCCCTCTCAGTGAAAGCAGCTGATGCTCTCAGCAAGAATTTCCACCTCATATCCAGACATCAGTTCATAGCACTTCATTTGCCCATGGTTCCTGCTGATTAACGAGCCATCCAGAGCAAAATGTGGTCTCAGTTGTAACTCTTATTTCCCATATTTCTTATTAGCATTCTATTACTACTAATACACACTCGTGTACAGTGGAGTCATTGACATCTTATTTCTTTGTCACTCTCAGGGGGAATTCACACCACCTCTAACTTCCTTTTACTGTCCTTGAAACCATAACCATGGTCGACTTTTACCAAGGAATAAAAGGAACTTTGAGAGGGCTTCCTCTCATGTTGCACACTTCCTGTGCAAATCAAGACATCACTCTTCTGATGACTTGTCTGTGACATTATGAGACCCATTAATAAAAATCCAGATAGTCAGGAAAACACTGTCTTGCTGGACTTTTCCAGCAAACTGTGTTCCTATTCAATAAATTCAAGAAACTTAAGTCAGGAGGCAGAAATTTTAAACAAAAGTATAAATATCCAGAAGAGGTATTACAGCCATAAGCAATTCCTCTGAGGAAAGCTTCAAGTACACAATAAGAATACGCATGCTAAGTCACTTCAGTTGTGTCTGACTCTTTGAGACCCCATGGACTATAACCCTCCATGCTGTTCATGGGATTCTCCGGGCAAGATTACTGAAGTGGGCTGCCATTTCCTTCTCCAAATAAGAGTATGGAAAACATCAAACTGATAGGGTCCTTTTTATGTTCCATTCCATGAGTCCTTGCCCTATCCTCAGAGTTCTTGAAAAATCTTTTGGTTCTAATAACCATTCTAGGTGCCATAATAATCTTTAAGAATGTTAAGACTCCTCTTTAGGGGTTGGATTGGTTGAAATGGTGGAAGCAAAAGGGCCAGGCTCCCAACATATATACATATTATGCAAATGTGTGCATCTATGTTGCAAAATGAAAAAGAGAGTTGCAGAATTATTTTTATGTCCAACAGGATACCATTTCATTTTTTTATATTGAGATATCATCTGACCTCCATCCCAAATAGACGCACTCATAGCTTTTTGCTATGAACATGGAAAACCATTAGCGCTGACAGGCTGATCATATTCTCAAAAGGTCAGGATCTGCTGCAGTAGTGCTTTCTCTTCATCATTTGTCATTTCTCTGGGGTCCTTTTAACTTTGGTGTCAGCATATGTGTTCCTCATATCTGAGTTGACATCCTCACTTCAAAAGCATGTTTTATTCCTGTTGCTTCAAATGCATCAAATAAGATAACCTGTTTTAATAATTAAAAATAATTTTGTGGAGAGAAATATCTGTCATGTTGAAAATGAATCAACACACTAATCACTGTTTTCCTTTGATGTCTATCTGGAATTTCTCTCCAGATTTGGTGAGGCAAAAATGGGCAGATACCACGCATCTTTGCTGATACCTGGGCAGGATCATTAATCTCCTTTAGTAAGTGGGGCCACACAGGAGACTCCCCTGAAAGGGTCATCTGAGGATGAAAGCTAAATCTCATCCTCAGTTAATGCTATCTTCATCTGAAGCCATGTCTGAGGATTGTAATGTTGGAACATGGATTAGTATTATATAACTTCAAGTTGTAATACAAGTTTCTCCTCCAGTTTCAGTTCAGGAAGGTAGATGGAAAGAAAAAGAATGAAAGGGGCTTGATGTCTAATTGTACTGGGGGCCAGAGATGAAGGGGGGAGGAAACAATTACCTACCCTCTTCCCTGCTGTCCTTGGTTTCTATAACCTTCCGTCCCAAATCTTTTGTTCTGCCCACTTCCCAACAGTGTTTTTGTTGTTGTTCCATCTTTAATCCTCAATTTGCCAACCTAGAGCTTGCAAATATTCATAATAAAATTCAAAATCTAGCTTCTGTGGAAAGATTTCCATTCTGGTTATCCCTTCTACAAAAATGAAAGCATTCTACCATTTTCCAGATACTTTCATGTACAGCTGAGAGCTGGAAGGGATTTTTGAGATCACCTAGTCCAGGTCTGGGTTTCTAAAAGGAGGACCCCAGTGTTCAGACAGATGAAATGATTTTCCCCTAAATCATATAAACGTAACGCAACTCCTTTGTCTCTGTCCTTGGTAATTTTTTTCTACTTTTTTAAACAGAAAATGTTAGTACTGGGATTTTTCGGTTTGTTTTTTGTTTTTATGGAAATGAGAACTGCCACCCTTCTATGCAGGAGGGTTGTTTGAGATCTTGTCACTCAGGGATAATGGTGGGACAGAGGCCAAAATATCCTGAAGACCCTAGCCTGATCCAAGCTCCATGTAACTTGGAGAGTGACCAGAGCTCTCTTTGGAGGATGTCGAATGCTGATGACTGCATCTGCCTGTTGGAGAACCATAGAATTTTATACTTTCAAAATATTTCTGTCTTAACAAAATCAAGGACAGAAGAGTACCATTCAGATACTATTTATCTCCTAGGCATTTTTTGTGCTGTGAACTATGGTGAATCTCCTGGACCACATATTGACCCTATTCTTAAAAAAAAAAAAAAAGAGTATCTTCTATTCCCTTAAAACTGCATCTTCAGGTGATAAGGAGGAGATCTGCTGCCTCATTCTCCCAGCTCCCTCACCAATGGGAAAGAAGAAGACACATAGCACCCCTGTGTTCAACTCCTAACTCAACCACAGATGGCTATCACACACCTAGAGTAACAGTCCCCACCCACCAGGAGACACACACAGCCTCCAACTCCTCTTTCACACCGGGAAGGAAAGAGGCCACACAGGACCAAGAATGCACACTCTCTCTGTCCCTGCACTCACTCTCTCACCTGTTTTCTGCACTTGTGTCTTTAGAGAGCATTAAGTACACTTCTTTAGACGTTTGACAAGCTGCAACTCAAGGTTTCACATGATTTGGGTCCCATCATTTTTTCCAGAAATTGGTTTCATTCCCAGCTGATCTTACTGCTAGATTTTTCTCCACTCTTTCAAATTTCTCCTGTTCAAATTTAAATCCATTATTTCTATTCTTATCTTTGCTAACTAATAAGAGTGGCTTCTTCTCCTTTGGGAAACTACCAAGCTGTGTGAAACTGCATTCACGTTTTCTCGTGTATTTTCTCTCATACTTTTATCATGAATTTTGAAGGAGAAAACCTTGCTTTAATTAAAACATATACACAATTTCATTCTTTCTTAGAACTCCCTTCCATGTTTATTTTCCATAATATTCATCTCCTTAGAGAAATGCAGAGTGATAGAAAAATGTTTCCTGGATACTGTTTAAAACATACAGTTTATTATCAAAACTACTATCAAAAGTCAACTTTTGGGTAACTTGATTATGGAAATTGAAGTAACTTAGTCTACACAGAGATTATTTGACTACTTTACAATTTCCAAGGATGACATATTCCCCCAATTCTGATTTCTTTAATGAATTACTATAATTTGACTTGCGATGAACAGAGTCACCTTCCCTATTTCTATCTCCTGAGCTGTGATTTTAACAGAGAATTTAATTATGTTGCTTATGAAGTGATACAGCAAATCAATTAGCAAGTATTTATCAATGACAATTTAAAAAACAATTCAAATATTTAAAATAACAGTTAATTAAATCAATTAACAGAATATTTACTGTGTATGTAATACTGCTAGACTTAAATAAAAACATAAGAAAAGTTTTGCTTTCCTGTCCCCTTAGTCCCAGTATTCAAACCCCATTCCCACCAGAGACACCAAGAGAGCGCAAACAAACCTTGTGTGCACCAGAACCCAGGGACCCCACAGAGACTGAGGCAGACCTGTGTTTGAGCATCTCCTATGGAGGTACAGGTCAGCACTGGCTGCCACAGGGACAGGGGCTCTGGGTGCAGAAGACTTGGGTATGGCATAAGCCATATTATTACAGTCTTTACTGCCAAATTCAGACTTAAATTGAAGAAAGTAGGGAAAGCCTAGACCATTCAGGTATGACCTAAATTAAATCCCTATGATTATACAGTGGAAGTCAGAAAAAGATTAAAGGGACTAGATCTGATATAGTGCCTGATGAACGATGGATGGAGATTCGTGACCTTGTACAGGAGACAGGGATCAAGACCATCACCAAGAAAAAGAATTGCAACAAAGCAAAATGGCTGTCTGAGGAGGCCTTACAAATAGCTGTGAAAAGAAGAGACGGGAAAAGCGGAAAAGAAAAGGAAAGATATACACATTTGAATGCAGAGTTCCAAAGAATAGCAACGAGCGATAAGGAAGACTTCCTCAGTGATCAGTGCAAAGAAACAGAGGAAAACAATAGAATGGGAAAGACAAGAGATCTCTTCCAGAGAAGGCAATGGCACCCCACTCTAGTACTCTTGCCTGGAAAATCCCATGGACAGAGGAGCCTGGTGGGCTGCAGTCCATGGGGTTGCTAAGAGTTGGACACAACGGAGTGATTTCATTTTCACTTTTCACTTTCATGCATTGGAGAAGGAAATGGCAACACACTCCAGTGTTCTTGCCTGGAGAATCCCAGGGACAGGGGAGCCTGGTGAGCTGCTATCTGTGGGGTCACACAGAGTCAGACACGACTGAAGTGACTTAGCAGAGATCTCTTCAATAAAATTAGAGATACCAAGTTTATATTTCATGCAAAGATGGGCTCAATAAAGGACAGAAATGGTATGGACCTGACAGAAGCAGAAGATATTAAGAAGAGGTGGCAAGAATACACAGAAGAAATGTACAAAAAGATCTTCATGACTCAGATAATCACGATGGTGTGATCACTCACCTAGAGCCAGACATCCTGGAATGTGAAGTCAAGTGGGCCTTAGGAAGCATCACTACAAAGCTAGTGGAGGTGATAGAATTCCAGTTGAGCTATGTCAACTCCTAAAAGATGATGCTGTGAAAGTGCTGCACTCAATATGCCAGCAAATTTAGAAAACTCAGCAGTGGCCACAGGACTGGAAAAGGTCAGTTTTCATTCCAATCTCGAAAAAGGTAATGCCAAAGAATGCTCAAACTACCGCACAATTGCACTCATCTCACATACTTGTAAAGTAATGCTCAAAATTCTCCAAGCCAGGCTCCAACAATACGTGAACCATGAACTTCCAGATGTTTAAGCTGGTTTTAGAAAAGGCACAGGAACCAGAGATCAAATTGCCAACACCCACTGGATCATGGAAAAAGCAAGAGAGTTCCAGAAAAACATCTATTTCTGCTTTATTGACTATGCCAAAGCCTTTGATTGTGTGGATCACAGTAAACTGTGGAAAATTCTGAAAGAGATGGGAATACCAGACCACCTGACCTGCCTCTTGAGAAACCTATATGTAGGTCAAACAGTTAGAACTGGACAAGGAACAACAGACTTTCCAAATAGGAAAAGGAGTATGTCAAGGCTGTACACTGTCACCCTGCTTATTTAACTTCTATGCAGAGTACATCATGAGAAACACTGGACTGATTGAAGCACAAGCTGGAATCCAGATTGCTGGAAGAAATATCAATAACCTCAGATATGCAGATGACACCACCCTTATGGCAGAAAGTGAAGAGGAAGGTGGGAGAAGGGGCCGACAGAGGATGAGATGGTTGGATGTCTTCACTGACTGAATGGACATGAGTTTGAGTAAAGTCTGAGAGTTGGTGATAGACAGGGAGGTCTGGCGTGCTACAGTCCATGGGGTTGCAAAGAGTCGGATACGACTGAGTGACTGAACTAAACTAACTGAACTAGTCCTAGTATAATCTCCAGGGACAGAAATATCCCTGCCATTCCCTTCCTAATCCTCAAATTTTGCCTTATGTCTCCCCTCTCAAATCAATGATATCAAATGACCACACCCTGCCTCACATGAGGCTCCATCTGGCAAAAGTTAAATATCTTACTCCTTTCCCCCAACACAATGTGCTGCTTTCTAGCATCACAAGGTCAATTTCAAGTTACTAAATACTATCAGTGCATCCCCAGCCCCACCCAGACCTGGCCTCTCCCCTTTCAGTTACACTCCCATTCATAATTACTAGCTATGTGATACTTCTCTCATCTTCCTCGCTCCACTCTGCACTCTGTTGACCTACAGCAGCATTCTTTACAAACAGAACAAGAACCCTTGAGAGTCTATAATGATTTTCCAAAGGATATACAACCAAGAATGGTTTTAAGTAGGATTTCCAGATCCTCACCTCCCATATATATTCTTTTATGAAACTGATCTCTCTGAGCTTCCGTGGTGGTCAGTGGTTAAGAATCTGCCTGCCAACGCAGGGGACACGGTTTCAATTCCTGGTGTGGGAAGATCCCACATGCCTCGGAGCAACTAAGCCTGAGTGCTGCAACTACTGAAGCCCGGCACCCGAGAGCCTGTGCTGTGCAACAAGAAAAGCCATCGCAACAAGGAAGATCCCCCACTCAAGCAGCTAGAGAAAGCCTGTGCACAGCAACAAGGACCCAGCACAGCCAAAAATAAATAAAAACAAGATTTTAAAAGAACAAAACCTGATCTGTCTGAGAATGGAATTAGATGGAAGTCAGCATGACCATTCTCCTTTCCCACCTCATTTTCTCAATTTCTCATTTGTCCTTTCCCACATAAACAGATACATATTCATATACATATGTATATTCCCAAGTCAATAGGTAAATGAAATCTCTCTCACTCCAAATTTTACTGTATTGCATATTTTGAGATATTAAAAAAAGAAAAATCCCAGGGCCCAAAATTCAAGAACATGAATTCTAAAGCCTCCTTTAATCAAGACTTTATACATTTTTTCTAGGCCTCATATTTTTCTTAATCTTATACCCATTTCATGAACCATGAACTTCCAGATATTCAAGCTGGTTTCAGAAAAGGCAGAGGAACCAGAGATCAAATACCAACATTTGCTAGATCATCGAAAAAGCAAGAGAGTTCCAAAAACATATATTTCTGCTTTATTGACTATGCTAAAGCCTTTGCCTGTGTGGATCACAATAAACTGTGGAAAATTCTGAAAGAGATGGGAATACCAGATCACCTGACCTGCCTCTTGAGAAACCTGTATGCAGGTCAGGAAGCAACAGTTAGAACTGGACATGGAACAACAGACTGGTTCCAAATAGGAAAAGGAGTACGTCAAGGCTGTATATTGTCACCCTGCTTATTTAACTTTGATGCAGAGTACATCATGAGAAACGCTGGGCTGGAAGAAACATAAGCTGGAATCAAGATTGCTGGGAGAAATATCAATAACCTCAGATATGCAGGTGACACCACCCCAATGGCAGAAAGTGAAGAGGAACTAAAAGCCTGTTGATGAAAGTGAAAGAGGAGAGTGAAAAAGCTGACTTAAAGCTCAACATTCAGAAAAAGAAGATCATGGCATACAGTTCCATCACTTCATGGCAGATAGATGGGGAAACAATGGAAACAGCAGCTGACTTTATTTTGGGGGCTCCAAAATCACTGCAGGTGGTGATTGCAGCACTGAAATTAAAACACGCTTACTCCTTGGAAGGAAAGCTATGACCAACCTTGACAGCATATTAAAAAGCAGAGACATTACTTTGCCAACAAAGGTCCGTCTAGTCAAGGCTATGATTTTTCCAGTAGTCATGTATGGATCTGAGAGTTGGACTATAAAGAAAGCCAAGCAGCGAAGAATTGATGCTTTTGAACTATAGTGTTGGAGAAGACTCTTGAGAGTCTAAGTCACTTCAGTCGTGTCCGACTCTCTGCAACCTCATCGATGGTAGCCCACCAGGCTCCCCCCGTCCCTGGGATTCTCCAGGCAAGAACACTGGAGTGGGTTGCCATTTCCTTCTCCAATGCATGAAAGTGAAAAGTGAAAGTGAAGTCACTCAGTCGTGTCCGACTCTTAGTGACCCCATGGACTGCAGGCTGCTCCCCACCAGGCTCCTCCATCCATGGGATTTTCCAGGCAAGAATACTGGAGTGGGGTGCCATAACTAGTCCATCCTAAAGGAGATCAATCCTGGGTGTTCACTGGAAGGACTAATGCTGAAGCTGAAGCTCCAATACTTTGGCCACCTGATGCAAAGAGCTGACTCATTTTAAAAGACCCTAATGCTGGGAAAGATTGAGGGCAGGAGGAGAGGGGGCCGAGAGAGGATGAGATGGTTGAATGGCATCATTGATTCGATGGACATGGCTTTGGGTGGACTCCGGGAGTTGGTGATGGACAAGGAGGCCTGGCGTGTTGTTGTTCATGGGGTTGCAAAAAGTCAGACATGACTGAGTGACTGAACTGAACTGAACTATACCCATTCCTGCTAAGAGTCAAGTATGGTATAGAAATAGAAGGTTCTGGCCTCTGTAGGGATGTAGCAGAGAGTGATAATGAACTTAAGGACTTCATCTCTTCCTTTACTCAACTATTTACCAAAAAAAATGCATCACTGTTAAAGAAGAGCCTAAGAGAATAGAGCAGGAGAGTGTACGGCTAAGAAATACTAAAAGTAGTGAAAACTTTCTTCATTTAGGCAGCAAACTCTTAGTGAGCTCTGTGAGTTGTCTATCTGAAAGTGAGCCTGAACAAGTGAGAAGTGAGGGAAGTGTGTACTAACACATTCATTTGAACTGATAAAGGAGGTCAGACTTGTCTGAGAGAAAGTCAGCCTAATTTAGTCAATTGGCTTGATAATGAAAACTAGCCTTGCCTATTTGGTTACATGACAGACGTGTTCTGTAATCTGAATGAGTTAAATCTGTAGTTCCCAAGTTTTAATGAAAAAATATTTAAAGCATGTGATATAATAAATGCAATTTACCCAAAAATTACTGTATTGGCAAAGGTATATTGAAATTAATGGTGTTTCAATGTTCCCAACAATTTCTGAACACATAAGTTTTTTCAAAATGCCTTTAGATGAAGGAGAAACAGGTACAGTTAATAGTTACTTGATGAGTCTCAGGGAAACCTTTTTGTTATGCTGACCAGGAATTCAGAAGCTGAATAAATAGAAAGGTTATTTTAAAAATTCTTTCACTATTCTTTGCTCTCAACAAAATTGAAAAAGATGTCTTCATGATGACAGATTTTTAAGAATAATTTTTGGTGACATATTACTGTGGTCTTTTCCAACTTAGAATGAGTTCAAATAATTGTGAGAGGTTGTTATGAAAAATAGACAAATTCCCTTCATTCTTTTTCAGGCCTTCTGATCTATTCCACATATTCACAATCCACAGTGGGAATACAACTGATATCGAACCATCTTTTATTACAAGTACTCACCCCAAAGAAAAGGCTACCCATGTGATTTTAAAATACATTTCTAATAACATTATTTTCTAATGTTTGATAATATTATAGCAAAATGTAAAATATATTTATTACCAATTGTGTAGTAATAAAAAACCTTAAAGATAACTCAAAGTTGAAGAAAAAAGTGTTAAGACTTAGGGCACTGTGGTTACAAAATAATCAAAATTTTAATTTCAACTAGGATAGGATTCTATGAGAACAATGGAGTAGAAATACAGGTGGTACATATATATGTAATGGAATATTACTCAGCCATTAAAAAGAATAAAATAATGCCATTTGTAGCAATATGGACGGACCTGGGATTATCATAGTAAGTAAAGTAAGTCATAAAGAGAAAGACAAATATCATATGATATCACTTATATGAGGAATATTAAAAAATGATACAAATGAACTTATCTACACAACATACCGATAGACTTAGAGAATGGGCTTGTGGTTACCAGAGGGGAAGGGCTGGCCGGAAGGGAAGAGATCCAGAGTTTAAGACTGAAATGTACACACTGCTATATTTAAAACAGGTAACCAACAAGGACTTACTGTATAGCACAGAGAACTCTGGTCAAAACTCTGAAATAATCTAAATGGGAAAGAATTTGAAAAAGAATAGATACATGTATATGTATAATTGAATCACTTTGCTATACACCTGAAACTAATACAATATTGTTAATCAACTACACTCCAACATAAAATTTTAAAAAGTTTAAGGAAATATAGGTTCAAAGAGGTAAAGAAAAATGGAAAATGGAAGAAGCTATTCATGAGTTGTTACTTTTAATCTAAGTATAACATCTATTCGGCATATATTCAGAAAAGTAAAAAAATCTTAAAGGCAGTTCAATAAATTTTCACAAAGTGATTATGTAAAGCAGCACCCAGACCAAGAATAAGAACATTAACAGCACGCTAAAACACCTAGTACTCTCTCGTCCTGACTCCCCTAAGTTAACTCTGTCCTTGCTTCCAACATCCCAGCTAAGATGTGCTTGCTTTTGAACTTTATATAAATGAAATCTTATGTGCTTTTTTTCTGTTACCTTTTACTCAGCACTATGTTTGTGAAGTTCATCCACATTCATAAATTGTTTAAATGTACTGTGTGTGTGTGTGTGTGCGCGCTCAGTCATATCCGACTCTTTGCAACCCTTAGGGCTGTCGCCTGCCAGGCTCCTCTGTCCATGGGATTTTTCAGGAAAGAATACTGGAGTGGGTTCACTCCTCCGTGGAATCTTCCTGACCCAGGGATTAAATCCATGTCTTCTGCGTCTCCTGCACTGCAGCCAGAGTCTTTACTCACTGAAGCATCAAGGAAGGCCTAAATGCACCAAAATAGGTTTTAAATATTTATTTTAAACTAACAATTTCACAACATGCAAGAAACTACATATTTGAATCTGTCAAACATGTGAAGAAAAATTTGGATGCCCGCTCAAAAGTACGAAGTTTTCGTTATTTCGTGTCCATGGGCTTCAATTTTACCATATTTTAAACGAGGTTAAATATTGTTTTTCTCATAGAGTGGCTATGAGGCTCTGCGCAGAAAGTGCTCAGCATAGTTTCTGACACATGATAGAAACAGCAGCCGTGGGTGGTGTTGCACTTGCTGCCTTCCAGTGAGCCATCCTAACTTTAATAACACCGCCTCTGAATCCCTCCTCCTTACTGCCCCCAAGTGCGATATCTAAAACATAGAAACATGTCCCTCCCATGCTGAAACTAACCTTGTTCTAGTTTTCTGTCACTTAAAGGATATGGTCCAAGCACCCTGCACAACTTACAGTGACAACCTAGACCAGACCTCTGCTACCATCTCTGTAATTTAGGACAAGACATCTTTCACTGAACTATTGGGAAAAAATAACTGGGGCGGGGGGTGGGGTAGAAATCTTTTAAAAGAAAAACTTAATCTATGTATGTAAAGCATTTGGCATGAAACAAGTACATAACAATTGGCAAGTTACCCAGGTAGCAAGGAAGGATGGGAGAGAGGAAAGACTGCTGCCTAATCTGATGGTCTCGGCGTTGGAAGCATACCTGTTATGATGACAGGTCTCAATCTGTTGTCTTGATATCCACTTTCTAGCCAAGTTGTGTAGAAGTGGCATAAGGAATATAAGTAGGATGCATGATTTTATTCCATTTTGTAGATAAGAAAACTGTGATCCTGAGAAGTTAAGTGATTTGCCCAAGAATTTATAGGGAATCATGGAAGAACCAGGATTCTTATGTGAATCTATCAGACTCCAGAGCTGTTTTTATTTTTTTCCTCCATTCCACAGATCTCTGAAATATTCTAATTTTAAAGTGGTGTATCAAAGACGCTCTCCTCCTAGGGAGATAATTTTCAATTTTAGCCTCTCTGAGCCTCAGGGTCTAGCTTGTAAAATTGAGCTAATAATAATAATTGCCTTTTAAATGAGTTAATACTTGAGCTATGCCTAAAATAACACTCGATAAGTGTTACCTCTATTGTTGTTTTAATTTTATACTCTTAGCTCACTGGATTTCTGATTTAATAGAAAATCAGTGTATGAGTCTTTGGCCAAAATAGGTCAGCTCTCTCATGGGAGCATTATCCCTTCCCTATAAGGTAAACATCAATGTTTTGATATACCCTTGACTATTTTCCTAATCATTACCATAGGTCTTTAATAGTCCTGTGAACTCAAGACCCAATCATAGGTCTTAAATAGGTGCTTATTCAACCTTGCAACAAACCTGTAAAATTAGCACATATTTCAAAAAGAAAAAAAAAGAAATAAAACACACATTCCTTGGTAAAATTGTATATTCTTAGCTAATAAACTTGCCATAGTATCCTATTTTTAGAAACTCAACTTCTCTCATAGAACTTTAAAAGTCTGAAGCTCAGTTTTTAAATATAAATATTTTGTATTATTATAACAACAATAATAATAGTAATGTCCAAAATTCTGTTTCGTAATTTATGATGTGTTTTTACATGTATTATTGCATTTAATTTTTCTCATGAATATGTTTGACTAGGGATATGGTAAATATAAATGTTGTCATTTATAGTCACAGAAAGGTGGAAAGGAATGGTACATTTCAAAGCATAATTTAAATCATCCTTCATACATATCGCATGGCAAGAAAAGGACTTGCCTGGATAGAGTCAGTACCATTCAACAGAAATTAACTATCATGGCCACAGTGGATGGCCTGAATACAATCCCCTGTTTTATGAGGGTCCAGCCCATCTGGACACAAGTAGACACAAAAACATACCCACACAACAGGTAGACAAAACCTACATAGTATAAATTTATGACAGACACATTGCTGAGCTGAAATACTGGGTTCTCAGGATGAATAGTCCATACAGAGGAAGCAAAGAGAGGACTCGAATCAGCTGATACGTTAAACACTGTCTTCCTGAAAAGGTGCTGTGCGGCCAGTGACTGAGCCTTGCTTCTCAACGTGTTGCCCGCAGAGCACTGGCATCTACATCCCTGGGAAGCTCAAAAGGACGACACAATCTCAGGGCCCACACCTGACCTCCTGAGGCAGATTTTGAACTTTAACAGGATTCCAAGTGATCTGCCTATACATTAATATTGGTTTAGAAGCCCCAATACAGAAATATCTGGGGAGTTTTATTAAGAAATGTCAGACCTGGGCCCCACCCTGAGCTTTATTTTGTCAGAGTCACTTGCCCATCGTCATTGTATCTCAGCTAAAACATAGCTTTCTTTATGAAGCCTTCCCTGACCCACCTTCAGACGAAGACAGATCCCTCAGTTATCATTCTCAAGGCTTGCTTAGCTGAAATTATACTTTATAACTACGCATTTATGCTATATGATAACTGTCTCTCAGGCTGGCAAACACTCTGTGAGAGCACCAACTGCTTCTAGTTTTGCTTAGCATTATACTCCCAGCACCTAGTAGAATTCTTGTCACATGTTAGACATTCAATATGTTCATTCATTCATCCCACAAATATCTCTTGAGGACCTACAGTATTCTAACAGCTTAAGATGTATCAGGGAGTGAAACAAGGGTCCCTGAAGGAAGTGACAGAAAATAAATGTGTTGTTCTATATCTAGCAAGGAAAGAAAATTAATGATAAGGATGAAAAATAAAATGATCATGTAGTACACGAGAGAGATACAAGTGTTACTCAAAAATAAGAATGAAGACAGGGTTAGGGGAACTGGGATCACTGATGGGAATGGGGGTGGGACAAATGAAACATTTTGAATAGGGCAATAAGGGCAACATGTTACGTCTGCAAGAGATTTGGAGGGAAGCAGTTGTTAACTCACAGACCTCTCAAGCAAGAACATGCCAGACTAGAAGAACAACACTGCAAAGGCCCTAATGAAGGAGCACACTGGTGTGTTCCAGGAACTGCAAAGTTTCCAGAGTGGGCAACATGGAATAGTGGGGAGACAGAGGAGGTGGCAAGCTGTTGGGTAGAAGCACGAGGTGGCTGCACAGAGGGAACTGGAGACCAGATCATGTAATGCAGGGTCTCCTAGGTGGGTGTCAGGACTTTGGCTTTTTCACTGTGTGAAACATGCAGCCATTACAGGATTCTGAGCAGCAGAGAGACATAACTTGACTTAATTTTAAAGAGAACATTCTGATTACTGTGTTGAGAACACTTTAAAAGGGATCAAGAGTAAAAACAGAGGGTAAAAAATCAAGAAACTACTGCAGCAAGTCAGGTGACAAATCATGATAACGACGATGGCTTAGACCCAGGCATTAGCAGTGGCATTGGAGAGAACTGGTTCAGATCTGAATAACGTGTGTACATACAGATTAATCCGTGTATTATCGCAATGCAAACACAACTGAATGAACACCACTTGGTCAAAGAAGAGAAGTCCGCTCCTGTCTCCTCCTAAGGGTAACCACTAGCTCAGTTCAGGTCACTTCACTTCAGTCGCTCAGTCATGTTCAACTCTGTGCGACCCCATGAACTGCAGCACACCAGGCCTCCCTGTCCATCACCAGCTCCTAGAGTTTACCCAAACTCATGTCCATTGAGTCGGTGATGCCATCTAACCATCTCATCCTCTGTCATCCCCTTCTTCTCCTGCCTTCAATCTTTCCCATCATCAGGATCTTTTCAAATCAGTCAGCTCTTCACATCAGGTGGCCAAAATATTGGAGTTTCAGCTTCAACATCAAACCTTCAATGAACACCCAGAACTGATTTCCTTCAGAATGGACTGGTTGGATTTCCTTGCAGTCCAAGGGACTCTCAAGAGTCTTCTCCAACACCACAGTTCAAAAGCATCAATTCTTTGGTGTTCAGCTTTCTTTATAGCCCAACTCTCACATCCATGCATGACTATTGGAAAAACCATAGCCTTGACTAGACGGACCTTTGTTGGCAAAGTAATGTCTCTGCTTTTTAATATGCTGTCTAGGTTGGTCATAACTTTCCTTCCAAGGAGTAAGCGTCTTGTAGCCACTATCTTGACTTCTAACACTAGTGGTTTGCCTATTTTCATTCTGTGCATAAATGGAATCAACAATATACATTTTTGGTAGGTCTGACCTCTTCTCTTGAAATTGATTCATGCTGTTACATGTAACTGAAGTCCATGAAAGTTTACTGCAGGATAGTGTTTGAGTGTATAAATATGCATAATTTGTTTGTCCTTCTTACTGCTGCCAGGGGCTTTCCAGGTGGCATAGTGGTAAACAATGTGCAGCTAGTCACAGGAGGTGCAAGAGATGCGGGTTAGATCCCTGGGTTGGGAAGACCCCCTGGAGTAGAAAATGGCAATCCACTCCAGTATTCTTACCTGGAAAACTCCATGGACAGAGGAGCCTGGTGGGTTACAGTCCATGGGGTCACAAAGAGTTGAATGCAACAGAGCATGCCCTGTTGCCGTGCAGTGGTTGTTTCCAGCTTATGGCTATTTTGAATAATAGCACCATGAACATTCCCAAACATGCATTTTTGTGTCACTGTCTATTGGTCTTATTGCTATAAGTAGAATTGGATATTAGGTAATTAGTTATAGATGCGTACAATTTTCATAGATAATGTTAAGCAATCTCTTGAAGTGCATTTTATCAATTTTAACCCTTACCAGTGGATATAAAGTGTTCCAGTTGCTCTGCATTGGGCTTTGCAAATTTTAGTCATTTCATTGAATATGTAGTGATAACTCAGAAGGGATTTAATTAACATTTTTCTGATGATTTAAAGGCGAGCACCTTTTCATATGGTTATTGACTATTTGGAGATGGTCTTTGTAAAGTGCCTCTTTAAGAATGCGTTCTTCTATTGCATTGTTTGTCTCTTTTCTCATTGATTTCCAGAAATTCTCTATTTTGGGAAAGAGCTTGTCAAGTGCATGCTCTGCAGATATCTTCTCATATTAAACAGTTTATTTTGCACTTTCTTCAATGGTATCTTCTGATGATTACAGTTTTTAATATTAATGTAATTAAAATTTTCATTTATGGTTATAATTTGTGTCTCTTATTGAGAAATCTTTCCTCATGGAAAGGTCACGAAGATGTTGTTTTATGTTATGTTCTAGACATTTTATTAATTTACTACTTATATTTAGCTCTGCAATACAATTAGACTTAATTATGGTGTAAGATAGGGATCAAGTTTCTTTTTTTTTCCTATATGAATATCCAACTGACCTGGCACCATCTATTGAAAAGACCATCTTTTCATTTCTTTTCTATACTGTAACATTTATCACAGATCAAGAGTTCATGTTTGTTTGTGTATAGTTCTAAATTCTCTGTTCTGTTCCATTGATACATCACCAATTATTTTGGCTTTCAACCCAGAATTCAGTAGCATAAGTGGTCTATGTTTTTCCTCTGTTTAAGAGCATTTTGGATATTCTTAGCTTTTTGCATTTCCACATAAATTTTAAAACTGGCTTGTTAACTTTGACAATAATAACAGTCAAAAACTCAGATTTTGGTTGTAATTTAAATCTATAAATGAATTAAGAAAGAACTGACATCTGTACAATACTGCATCCTCCAATCAATGCACATGGTACACACAACCATTGATTTATATCTTTTAATTTCTATCATTTATGCCTTATAGGTTTGTGTGTAGATGCCTTACATACATACTTTTCATTAAATAAATGTTCAAGAATTTTATGTTTAATGCTACCAAAAATAATCTTTATTATACAGAAATATATAAAAATTTATATGTTGAACTTGTGCTCAGAAAAGTTGCTACACTTATTAACTACACAACTTATCTTTAGACTGTTTTGGATTTTCAAGGTAAGCAATTATATTTTGTAAGAAGAAGAACATTTACATTTCTTTCTTTTTAATCCTTGTAGCTTTTAATTTTTCTTGCCTGCAGAACAATGTTGAATAAAAGTAAAGTTTTCCTTTCTTATCCATAACACAGA
The DNA here is from genome assembly GCA_917880005.1 of Nanger dama. NCBI lineage: Eukaryota > Metazoa > Chordata > Mammalia > Artiodactyla > Bovidae > Nanger > Nanger dama. Next base: position 18,147,692 of record CAKJTW010000008.1, on the reverse strand, counting down.
GGAAAACTCTCAAAAGTTCTCATTTAAGTATGGTGCTTGCTATAGGCATTTTGCAGATGTTCATAACTAGATTAAGGAATAGAAGGCTATAGTTTTCTAAAATTTTTAAAATCATGAATAGATATTGAGTTTAATCAAATTATTTTTCTGCATCTATTTTTCTCTTTTATTCTGTTAATGTGGTAATCACACTAATTGACTTGCAAATGTTAACCCAAATTTCCATTTGTGGATTAAAATCTATTTGATCATGATATAACATCCTTTTCAATATATTGCCAGATTTAGTTTGCTAACATTGTTTTAGGATTTTGTTGTCTATGTTCATGGATGAGATTGGCCTGATCTTCGCCTTATGCCAACCTTCACAGGTTTTGGTGTTAAGGTTATACTGGCTTCATAAAATAGTGAAATGCAGTTAGTCTTTTTATTCTTTAGAAGATATTGTAATATTAGCATTATTTTTTTCTTTTTACATTTGGTAATATTTATGAAGCCTCCTTTTTGGTGAATGTTCAATATACTGATTAAATCTAAAATTACAGCATGGGAAGGAAGAGCATCAGGTCTGAAAGCCATTCTCTCATTAAAGGACACCTGAGTCGAAAGAAAAAAGACTTAAATCAACACACTTCAAGACCAAACACAGCCCTACTATATGCTGTAAGTTTCCAGTATATCCTTCCTGAGATACATATCTATAGCAAGGAGAAATCTGAATTTTCAGAATTACTTTTCCTTGGTTGTGTTAAGAATTAAGTTTGGCTACTGTGATTGACCTCAGCTACTCTCCTTGGCTTTATTATAAGCATCTCCAAGTCAGGCTTTTTCTCCAAATGTCCCCTTTTAGTCACCTCTCAGTATCCAACATAATAGGATGACTGCCTAGGAAAGGAATCTGAGAGAAAGTACATTAATATCTAGAATGTTATTTCCATAATATCCATGTATTCATTAGAAAAAATGAATGACAGAAGAAAAGTTGGGGTATTGTGCTCAGTGCAATAAGTCAGGCAGAGAAAGACAAATATTGTATGATCTCACTTGTATGCAGAATCTAAAAATATATATTTATAGAAACAGAAAATAGATTGGTGTCTTCTGGGAGTTTGAGAATGGGTAAAGACAGTCAAAATGCACAAACTTCTAGTTATAAGACAAATACATCCTAGGGATGCAATACACAGCATAGTGTCTATAGTTAACAACACTGTATCATATACTTGAAAGTTGCTAAGAGAGTAGATCTTGAATGTTCTCACTACACGCACAAAAAAATTGTAACTATGTGAGTCGACAGATGGTCTAACTAACCTTATGGTGGCAAACATTTCACAGTGTATACATAATCAAATCACTATGCCACGCACCCTAAACTTACACAATATTATATGTCAATTGTATCCCAATAAATCTGGAAAAGAGATGCAAAGATTATTTGAAAGTGTCTCGTAATCAGAAAAAGTGAAACTGCTCAGTCTTGAAAGGTAAGAAATCAAGGCTCTTCCAATGTTACACTCACAATCACCCACATTTGGCCTCCCAAAGGAAGAACCAGGAGATAAATAAGATATGCTTGAGTTGACAGGTTGATATGGAAAACAGTTCATCTTTTGATGGTTTCTCTCAGTCAGAATTCAGTGATTATTTCCCATCATAGTCTAATAACATGAAACGTAAGCAATCTTGTCACCGGTGCCATGCCCTTAGAAATGTGATTCAAGAGAGTCAAGGTGCTCTTCAACATGTTTGCTTCTTCCTTGATTATTTTTAAACTGGGTAACTTACATTTGCAGTGACATTCAGAATGACTTTTTTTTTCCTTTCATCATACAAAAAGAGAGGGGGAATGCTCCCAAGCCTGTGCTATAAAACCCTCTTAGAATAAACCTGGTTTGTCAATTAAGTGGTAAATCAATATTGTTGCCAAACTATCTTTACAGTATGACATAGGGTATATCTTTGTGTTTTTAAAAGAATTTTTTTAAAGCCCTACATTAACTCTCTGGAGGTTAGGACATGGGCAAAATTATCAATAAAATCTTAGTGTTTATACAAAAGCCTCCCAGCTCTCTTAGAATCTTCCTGCTGCCAAGTTTGGACCTCGCTGCTCCAACCCCCCAGGCCTGCCCCATCCTTCCAGCCTGTGACCAGATAGCAGAGAAAAATTAATTACATATTTCCTTGCCCCGTACACAGTTTGAGGTGACAAAAAGATCAGAAAACATTTTAACAGTGAGGGAACTCAAGCACATAAAGGCCAATCAGACCAGTGCCAAGTTCTGGGAGGTAATCTGATGAACACAGCATCAGCTTGACTCGCACCCATCGTGGAGCCAGGCCGCATCTTCATGTACCAAATACAGTGAAGACACAGAAGGCAAATATGCCCCTGGTGCTATCTTGGTGGATCTAGAACCCAGGACCATGGGCTCTGTTCTCTCAAGTCCTTTTGGTCAGATCTTCAGACCAGGTGCTTTGTTTTTGGTCAGTCTGGGGCAAGGGCCACGATACAGAGGGGGCCAACATCACTGAACGCCTTCAGTGAGGTGTCCTCAAGCCAGTGTCCGACACTGTGGCTGAGCCCTACGCCACCCTCTCTGTCCATCAGCTACTGGAAAACACTGATGAGACTTCCTGCGTTGACAATGAGGCCCTTTACAGTATCTGCTTCCGCACCCTCGAGCTGACCTCGCCAGCCCACAGGGACCTGAAGCACCTCCTTCCAGCCTCCATAAGTGATGTCACTACCTGCCTCTGCTCCCTTGGCCAGCTCGGTGCCAACCTCCACAACCTGGCAGTCAACATGGTGCCCTTCCCATGTCTCCACTTCTCCGTGCCCGGATTTGCCCCTCTAGCAGTATCAGGCGCTCAGTGGGCCCAAGCTCATCCAGCTGGTATTCAATGCCAAGAACATGATGGCTGCCTGTCACCCCACCATGGCCGGTACTGAGGGGTAACAGGAAGGAAGGCCAGGGGTCTCCAAATGGAGGACACAGGTTGCAAGTACTGGGCATTTTTCTCTCTCTCTTAAGTGGTAGGAGGAAACAAACTAGTGTTATATTTTTCCCCTTCTCTATACAAATATAAAAAGAGGTTTCTCTTAAAATTTTGTGTTGCCATAATGACACCTGGTTCCACCTGAACTTAACTTTTCTTAAACCTTGAGCTAACTAATGCATTTTTCTTATGGAAATGTTTGTCTTAAGCTATGTTAATGTACTATGCATTTACCCTAGACTCTGTCTTCAAGTCGGTTCTCCTAAACGCTCAGAACTAACTTGACAAACCAGTATGTTATACGCATACATTCTTCTCCTAATCTAAGTTAATAAAACTATATATTTGTATGGAAATCTGCCTTTCTTCAAGATTCATGTCAATTGTTTTATGGCCCGGGATGATTCACCTGGTGCCATTCTGAGTTTTGAGACATGTCCTTTCTTTAATTAGCAGACTGCTAGTAGCTATATAATATCTGGCTAAAGATTAGCAGGGGGGTACTTTTTCTGCCACCTTCTGATGTCTATGTCAGAAGCTTTCTCTATCTCTTTTATACTTTAATAAAACTTTATTACACAAAAGCTCTGAGCAATCAAGCCTAGTCTCTGGCCCTGGATTGAATTCTTCTCCTCTGGAGCCCAAGAAACCCAGCATCTTTCATGGTTCAGCAACAACCTTTCAGTACCTCATGGTGTATGCTATCTTCTGTGGGCTAGTATCCACGAAGGAGGTGGATGGGCAGATGTCCACCATGCAGAACAAAGCCAGAAGCTACTCCTTGGAATGGATCCCCAACAATGTCAAGATGGCCATCTGCAACATCCCATCCCATGGCCTCAAGATGCTAGTCACCTTCACTGGCAACAGCACGACCACCCAGAAGCTTTTGAGCGCATCTCAGAGCAGTTCACTGCCATGTTCCCTGGCAGGCCTTCCTCCACTGGTACACAGGTGAGGGAATACATAAGATGGAGTTCACTGAGGCTGAGAGCAACATGAACAACCTCACCTCTAAACACCAGCAGTACCAGAAGAGGGGGAGGATTAGAGTGAGGAAGCCAGAAAGAAGGTCTAAGCCGAGAACCCATCATCTCAGGCTTCTCAGTCCCCTCAGCTTTCTTCCTCAACTGGCCCTCTCCTCACCCTCAGCATTTGTGTTTTCTGACTCTATCTTGTTTTTTTCATTTTGGGTGAGCAGGGGTAGGGGTGGTCCAGCACAGTACCTGGTACATGATAAGGTACTCAATAAATATTTATTGTTTGTTGAATGTCTTCTCTCTTTCCACTCTGGGGAACTAGATTTCTGCCATTCTGGGTAACCCTGTATTTTCTTCTGGGGCCCACTCCTCCCATATGTCCAGTTAACATTCCCTCTCTGTTTGAGATAACTCTCCAAGAAGCTAGGTCTCATCAAATCTCATTTAGAACAGGGTGCTAAAAACCTGGAGAGATGACCACCATATTAGGCCGTGTGGCAGACTGGGAGAAAGGAAACCAAGGAGCACGTGCAAGTCCCTCCAATGAAGGGGTAGGGTTTTGGAAAAGGGCATCCAGGCAGTTAAAGTTCTAGCTTCCAGCTATCTAGCTCCCTGCTCGTTTCTCAGTTTCTGGGGCGGTGTTGACAGTATTATCTCCATTTTCAGTCTCCCTCCAAGCTCTCTCCTGAGATATTTCCTTTGCAAGTGTCTGGCCCCATCTTATCAAGTGGGATCCTTCCCTCTTCCCCTGAACCTCCTTCATAATGTTGGACTCCTTCCTTTCTCCTGGTCAGAAAAGGGGGTCAAGAGGAACAAGAGGGAAACTAGTCTTAGTCCCTAAGTCTCCAGAGAGTCCCTCCCCAACCCTATCTTTACTTACAGAAAAGAATGAATATGGAGATATATATGGTACCACCTAAATGTCTCAATGATCTCAAAAAACTAAGATCATGGCATCCAGTCCCATCACTCCATGGCAAATAGACGGAGAAACAATGGAAACAGTGAGACTATTTTCTTGGGCTCCAAAATCACTGCCAATGTGACTAAAATGAAAAGATGCTTGCTCCTTGGAAGAAAAGCTATTATCAACCTAGACAGGATATTAAAAAGCAGAGACATTACTTTGTCAACAAAGGTCCATCTAGTCAAAGCTATGGTTTTTGCAGTAGTCAGGTATGGATGTGAGAGTTGAACCATAAACAAAGCTGAGCACCGAAGAACTGATGCTTTTGAACTGTGGTGTTGGAGAAGACTCTTCAGAGCACCTTGGACTGCAAAGCGATCAAAATAGTCAATCCAAAGGAAATCAATCCTGAATATTCATTAGAAGGCCTGATGCTGAACCTGAAGTTCCAATACTTTGGCCACCTGATGCAAAAAACTGACTGAAAAGGGTCTTTTCAACTAATTTGAAAAGACCCTGATGCTGGGAAAGATTGAGGGCAGGAGAAGGGGATGCCAGAGGATGAGATGGTTGGATGGCATCACCAATCTGATGGACATGAGTTTGAGCAAGCTCCAAGAGTTGATGACGGACAGGGAAGCTGGACGTGCTGCAAAAGTGCTTCGTAACGGGGTCACAAAGGGCAGATATGGGGTCACAAAGAGCAGATATGGGGTCACAAAGAGTCAGATATGACTTAGCAACTGAATAGAACTGAAATGTCATTCCCCAGAGAGGGGACAGGACACCCCCATCTTTTGGCAACATCTCATCTCTTACCTTTGCCACTGACTTTTCACCCCTACTCTTGGTTTTGTCCTACTCTACATTTCAGTTTCTACTTTGTGTTGAACTTGCTGCTTTTTTTTTTCATATTGAAAGATGACATTGCCCAGGAGGCAAAAATAAATGGGAATTGAAGTATTAAAAAAACACACACACACATAAAACAAGGGGAAAAAAACCTCTAAGACCTTCTGAACTGAATAATTCTGACCCTCCTTGGGCATGGGTCTGCCATTGGGTTACTTATCTTTTTAAGCGGCAGTGTTTTATGTAAAATAAATACATTTTATTTAAATATATTTTTACATAAATGGAGTTATTTTATTTCAAGGTTTCTTTATTTCAAGTATGTAACTATGCCATTTAGTCAGATGAATTTAGTTCAGCTGATCTTCATACCGTAACATTAAAGGCTAAAGAGATGCGATAGTTCTAACACTCTTAGAAAGAGCTTTAAAAACTGCTAGAATAATATATACTGACATAGTTTGTATGCTATACAATTCTACTGCTGTCATATAGCCAAAGCCACCAATTCTTTTTTCTAAAATGTCTTAGGATGTGAAAAAATTAGATGATCTCTAAAAGACAGATAATGTATAGTAGGGTATATCAAGCACTGAGAAACACTACATTTATATCATTAGCACATGCTGTATCTATCATTAGCAAATTGCAGGCTTAATAAATATTTGAAGATGGAAGAAGCCATGGAAGGCATTTACTGAAGGTAAAATATCATCATGCTAAAATGAGGTTTACTTGGATGAGCTGGACATATTATGAATTATTAAGACAGGCTGGTTGCCATCACCCTAAAATATTATAAGTTGGCACTATTTAGAATTATAGCAATTCCCCAATTTACTAACTCAGAATGCATTTCTTCATATCTCTAGGATATATTTGAACTGAATCTATACAGATGGTGATTGGGGAAAAAAATGCATCCATAATGAAAAACAGGAATAGCACTGAAATACTAATTTTAAAATATATAAAGACATATTAGAAAGTAACAAGACAAGTATAGTTTTTGTTTGCTTGTTTCAAGAATGCTTTGTTTCATGAAAAACAGGATTATTTTTGTAAGGAAGTAGGTAGAAAAATTTCAGGAGATTCTGAAGTGTGTTTTTAAATGATTTAGAGGTTGAGACAATGATCTCTAGGGGTAATTCTCTTTGAAAATATTTCTAAGGAAATCTGGAAAAAATTTATGTTTCTCAAGGGAAAAAAAATTGTTTTAGGATGTTGAGAAAAACAGAAAAAGATTTATATGATCACCAAGAGATGAATAAGAAATAGAATGGTTGGGTCAGCTGCTCCCCTATGTTAGTGATCAGGTACTACTGTTGTCAGGGGTCCTAACTATTATCCTAACTTGAGCAGACCCCACCAGAAGACCATGTGTACCTTATCAATGGTGTCCCCAGTCTTAAAGTGAAATCTAATTGCTTTGTAGTGCCTGCATATTTTTAAAGGAAAAAAAAAAAGATGGTATAAAGAATAAAAGAAATTGCTAAAACCTAATCTTCAATAATAGGCATTCATTAATCATATATTTTTGTATATCATTACATATCTTTTAACGATGATAGAATAGCCATACATTTGATCATCAAACTAAAAAAAATTGGAGGAGAGCAAAGAGATGCTATTAAAAATGATCATGGACTTCCTGGTGGTTCAGTGGTTAATGATCCACCTGCCAGTGCAGGGGCAAGAGCTGAATCCCTGGTCCAGGAAGATCCTCCATGCCGCAGAGCCACTAAGCTCGTGTGCCACAACTACTGAAGCTCTCACACCTAGACCCCGCTCTCTGCAACAAGAGAAGTCATCACAATGAGAAGCCTCTGCACCGCAACAAAGAGTAGGCCCAGCTCACCGCAACTCCAGAAAGCCCTTGCTCAGCATTGAAGACCCCAGTGGAGCCAAAAATAAATATAAGAAAAATCATAGAAAAAGTGATATAAATCAGACTGATCCAAGCACACTGCTGCTGCTGCTGCTGCTAAGTCACTTCAGTCGTGTCCGACTCTGTGCGACCCCACAGACGGCAGCCCACTGGGCTCCCCCGTCCCTGGGATTCTCCAGGCAAGAACACTGGAGTGGGTTGCCATCAAGCACACTAGGACTCATGAAACATTATAAGCTATATATTCGAAACTGGTAAGTTTGTAGAAGTATATGATATAGATCAACTTCATTAGATTAGGCCAAGGTGTTTTCTAAAGTGACTGTGCAGTTTATCACATCTTCATCAACTCTTGGTATTTCAGTGCCTTTACATTTTACCATGTAAATGTATTTATAACGTTTGTAAAATATATTTCATTGTGATTAAACTTGGCATATCCCTTATTACTAATAAAGTTGAACTTCTTTTTATAAGTTTATTGGCTGTTTTCCTCACCTGTGAAATGTCTGCTAACATCTTTTACCTTTTTCTCCAGTAGATTGTTTGTCTTTTCGTATTGGTTTAATGTTTTCAGGTTCTGGACACTATCCTTTATTGGGTATATGTGTTCACAAAGATCTTCTCCCAGTTGGTGACGTAACATTTCCTGTTTGGGGGGAACCTCGTGATAAATTAAGATATCGTATTTATCATGATTTATTATTTTGATGTATTGATTAAGAATCTATTCCTTTGCAGAGACTGCATACTGGTTTCTAAAAGTACTGAAGTCCTGCACTTCACATTAAAATCCTCTGGCTATCTGGAATTGATTTTTGCATGTGGTGAGGGGATAGCTTAGGAGGAAGGGTGGGAGGCAGCTGCCCCTAACTTAGTGACATTCAGCGATCCTAATACATGTCCTCTGAGGACAGTGGAGAGAGTAGACGAGGACAGAGTCATGCCTGAGCGAGCTGAGGAAAGCTTGCCCTAGTGACTCCTGGCAGTAGAGCAGGCTCCGTGCAGAGTCTCTCACTGGTCTTGCTGCTTATGCAGGCCTCCAGGTTTATTGCCTTTTCTACACATGTATAGCCTGAACAAACCCAAATAGGCCACTGGGCAATGTGGATAACTTACCATCCCCACAAATACATGCCCAATACTCTGCCTGCTTACATCTCTTCATACATGCTTTATCACTTTGGTCTCTGAAGATTTTCCTTCTTAAATTAGCCATGTATTTGAAAGTATGTTTTTCATGTTTTATCCAGTATTTTAAATGTTCTTCCCTAAAAAGTGTCCTACATTGATCTTCCCTGGTAACTCAGTGGTAAAGAATCCTCCTGCTAATTAACATAGGACACATGGGTTCGATCCCTGAGTTGGGAAGATCCCCTGGAGTAAGAAATGGCAACCTACTCCAGTATTCTTGCCTGAGAAATCCCATGGACAGAGGAGCCTGGCAGGCTAGAGTCCATGGGGTCACAAAGAGTCAGGAATGACTTAGCAACTGAATAGCAACAACAAAACTACTCAGCCAAGTTGCTTGCAACAGACATCAGTACTGTGGCTTCAAAGTGCTTGGAGTGGAGTCTAGGCTGGATGAACATTGAAACAAAGTTTATGCTAAAGGTGTCGCCATAGTCCCTGTCTTATAAAAAGGACAAGTGATGCTCAGAGATATTAAATTTCTTTGCCAACATGGCTCTAATTTTGTTTCTGAGAACACTACCTTTATTTTTTATTTCTGTCTGGTTTCTTAGCAATGGCAATGAATGGTGTCTTCCCTCGGAATCTTTGCAATGCCTTTTCCCAACCTTCTGACAAAACTCATTTTCGTGAAAGACCATTCCCTGAATTATTGTCTGCAGCCATATATAAAGAGAAAAAGAAGAAAGAATTTTCTGATTATCAGTAATAAACTGCTAATTACAATTGGATAGCAGGCAATAAAAATTTAGTCAGATAATCTACTAAAAAAATTTTTATGTTCATATGCTTAATAGGAAATACAACTCTATCTCAGAAAGTTAAATTTTTGGACACAATATATTAGGTATTTGCTCTGTTTTATCCTCATTACTTGGAGGATTTTTTTTTCCCTTTCCCTCATATGTGCTCAGCTGATCAGTCGTCTCTGACTCTTTGTGACCCCACAGACTGATCGTAGGCAACCAGGCTTCTCTTGTACATGGGATATTTCAGGCAAAAATATTGGAGTGGGTTGCCATTTTCTTCCTCCAGGGATCTTTCTCTCATAATCAAGTTATATAAAAGATATTTTCTTAGACTGGGTTTTCAGGAAACAGATTTGAGATGGATATTTGCCTGCAGAAAATGTATTCGGGAATGCATTGGAGCACAATACAAAAGGGAAAAAAAGAAAGAATTGGACAGAGAGAAGTGTTAAAGTAAAAGGCAATTGCGGTAGGAGCCTTAGCTTTTCCTGTGGTGAACTCTAGCCATAATAGTCTTTCAGAGCGGTCCTAAACTGAGGCCAGGGGACTAAGTCCCTGTCCCCACTGACCCAGTCATGAGAAGAGGCGGGCAGTGAAACGGGGGACAAGGCACAACCAGAGGCAAAGTGGCTATCTTTGGACAAGGGCAATTCGTGTAGAGGGAATTCATCTCTGAGCGATGGCAACCAAGACTCTCAGTAGCTAGGATGACCTATGCCTTTCTCCTGGTAGTGGGGCAGGAGCAATCTCCCTTGGGAGGAATCTGGGCATCCTACCAGAGCACTTTTTCTTTTGAACAAGAAGTACAGTAGGTTCTAAGCAACCAGTGTTTTCTGACATTGACTTTTCTGCTGACTGACTTATTTTACAGTACTCCAAAAATCAAATAAATTTCTCTATTTACCTCAGATATTAAGGACATTTAAAAATTACAGAAACAAAAGTGATTAGAAATTGGAAAGTTTGTGTGCTTTGGCTTTTCTTTTTGGGAAGTTTCAAGTTATTATTATTTTTTAACAAATGAGGATATTCAATATTAAAAACAGTACTAAAACAAAACAATACAAATCAGGGAAAATTTTAAAGAATGCTAAAACACCACTTCTGATGACATCTGTAATGAATGCTGTGGTGTGCTGCCAGAATCCCCCTCCAAGACCATGACCTCTATCTGCTATCAGCCAGGATGTTGGCTATGGAATGTTTGCAATTAGGTTTTCTTCTGAAAATTGCCTTTGATAGAAGAGAGCCACCTGCCCAAAACTTCATCTTTAAAGACACTCTCAATTTAGCATCTGGTTAAAATCTTGGCCTGGATGCCTCAAACTAGGACAGCTCCGAAAAACCACCCTAGCTCCAGAGCTCCCCATATAATCAGGTGAGATCGTTTTTGCAACTACATCACAAATCAGTGTTTCCTTTGGCCCAAACCTGCTCCCTTTGCACTTCTCCACATATCTTATACTCAAGAACACTGAACAGTCAACTTCCTAAATACATATCTCTGTCGAGTCTTTTTTCCAGGGAAGTGGATCTAAGAGAATTAGTACCAAGAATAATCCCAGGAAGCAGATTCTAAGATAAAATGTTTGAGTTGGATCATCCTTTGGCCAGCTGGTATAAGGACCCTGTCCCTGGGGCTAGGCAGATTCCTGATATCTCCCAGCATGCTGTAACACTTCCGGTGCTATTACTTTCACCAATGACAAACAAGTAGAAGGGAATGTGGGCAACATCTCAGGTATTTTAGAAGTCTGGAGGATTTAGTAATGAAGGTTATAATGAAAAGCTAAGGATAATTAACCATTAATTTAAGGAAAAGTGGGAAGGTAAGAAATGCGCTGGTTAGACAGACACTCAGCTCAGTTCAGTTCAGTCTCTCAGTCATGCCCCACTCTTTACGACCCCATGGACTGCAGCATGCCAGACTTCCCCGTCCATCACCAACTCGTGGAGCTTGTTCAAACTCATGTCCATCAAGTTGGGGATGCCGTCCAACCATCTCCTCTGTCATCTTCATCTGTTGACTTTATCCTCTGTCATCCCCTTCTCTTCCTGCCTTCAATCTTTCCAAGCATCAGGGTCTTTTCCAATGAGTCAGTTCTTTGCATCAGGTGGCCAAAGATTTGGAGTTTCAGCTTCAGCATCAGTCCCTCCAATGAATATTTAGGACTGATTTCATTTAGGATTGACTGGTTTGATCTCCTTTCAGTACAAGGGACTCTCAAGAGTCTTCTCCAACACCACAGTTCAAAAGCATCAATTCTTTGGTGCTCAGCTTCCTTTTTTTTGTTTTTGTTTTTCTTTTTTTTTAATTTAAATTTATTTATTTTAATTGGAGGCTATTACTTTACAGTATTGTACTGGTTTTACCATACATCAACATGAATCTGCCACGGGTATACATGTGTTCCCCATCTTGAACCCCCCTCCCACCTCCCTCCCCATACCATCGCTCTGGGTCATCCCAGTGCACCAGCCCCAAGCATCCTGTATACTGCATCAAAGCTGGACTGGTGATTAGTTTCTTATATGATATTATACATGTTTCAATGCCATTCTCGCAAATCATCCTACCCTCTTCCTCTCCCACAAAGTCCAAAACGTTGTTCTATACTTTAGAGTCCAACTCTCACATCTGTACATTACTACTAGAAAAAAACATAGCATTGACTAGACAGACTTTTAAATGGCAACCCACTCCAGTGTTCTTGCCTGGAGAAACCCAGGGACGAGGAAGCCTGGTGGGCTGCTGTCTCTGGGGTCGCACAGAGTTGGACACGACGGAAGCGACTTAGCAGCAGCAGCAGCAGCAGCAGCAGCAGACAGACCTTTGTTGATACTGTCTCTGCTTTTTAATATGCTGTCTAGGTTGGTCATAGCTTTTCTTCCAAGGAGTAAGTGTCTTTTGATTTCATGGCTGCAGTCACATCTGCAGTGATTTTGGAGCCCCCAAAAATAAAGTCTGACACTGTTTCCATTGTCTGTCCATCTATTTGCCATGAAGTGATGGGACCGGATGCCATGATCTTAATTTTCTGAATGTTGAGCTTTAAGCCAACTTTTTCACTCTTCTCTTTCACTTTCATCAAAAGGCTCTTCAATTCCTCTTCACTTTCTGCCATAAGGGTGGTGTCATCTGCATATCTGAGGTTATTGATATGTCTCCCGGCAATCTTTATTCCAGCTTGTGCTTCTTCCAGCCCAGTGTTTCTCATGATGTACTCTGCATAGAAGTTAAATAAGCAGGGTGACAATATACAGCCTTGACATACTCCTTTTCCTATTTGGAACCAGTCTGTTGTTCCATGTTCAATTCTAACTGTTGCTTTCTGCCCTGCATACAGATTTCTCAGAAGGCAGGTCAGGTGGTCTGGTATTCCCATCTCTTTCAGAATTTTTCCACAATTTATTGTGATCCACATAGTCAAAGGCTTTGGCATAGTCAGTAAAGCAGAAGTAGATGTTTTTCTGGAACTCACTTGCTTTTTGATGATCCAGCAGATGTTGGCAATTTAATCTTTGGTTCCTCTGCCTTTTCTAAATCCAGCTTAAACATCTGGAATCATTGAAAAGATTCTAGAAAAATCATTGAAAAGATTCTTGAGGGACACTGCTACTGCTGCTGCTAAGTCGCTTCAGTCGTGTCCAACACTGCGACCCCAGAGACGGCAGCCCACCAGGCTCCCATGTCCCTGGGATTCTCCAGGCAAGAACACTGGAGAGGGTTGCCATTGCCTTCTCCAAGGGACACTAGAAGCACTGGAAACATCAGTGGTGACTGTTGTCTGTAGGCCAGGACTGAGGTAAGAGATGCAATTATAGCACTTCTCTCTCTGAAAGCAATAGAGATGATAGATCCCAGTAGGAATGATAGAGATTATAATAGCAGCTAAGTGGTGATGATGCTGAAGCGTCAGAAGCAAGCGGGGTTATAATCACAATGAGTGGGAAATTGCTCGAAAGGAGCTGTGGAGATATTCAAAGAACATGGCATTCCTAAAGGAAAGTCATGGGAAGTAACAAGTATACTTCTTAATATATATATACTGTGAGAGCCAGCACACTAAGTGCGGCTGAGAGGAGCTACTTCACGTCCGAGGTCAAGGGCAGCGGCCTAGAGTGCCAGGCTGCAACAGTGCAGGAATGGCCAAGAGGAGCTACCCTGCATCTGAGGTCAGTGGCAGCCAGAAGGAGACACCCCACGTCCGAGGTCAGGAGTGGCATGGAGATGCCACCTTGCGCCTGAGGCCAGGGGCAGTGACCCTGAGGAGCCACCCTGAGCCCGAGGCCAGGGGCGGCAGCTGGGAGGAGCCACTCACGGCCAAGGCCAGGGCCAGCAGCCAGAGGAGCAACCCGAGGAGCAGTGGCTACGCAGGTGCAGGAGGGCCTAGAGGAGCTACCCAACGTGGAAGTTCAGGAACGGCGGCGGCAGTAAGGAGATACCCCTTTTCCAAGATAAGGAGCAGCGGCTTTGCTTTGCTGGAGGAGACATGAAGAGATACCCCACACCCAAGGTAAGAGAAACCCAGGTAATATGGTAGGTGTTGCAAGAGGGCATCAGAGGGCAGGCACACTGAAACCATACTCACAGAAAACTAGTCAGTCTAATCACACTAGGACCACACCCCTGTCTAACTCAATGAAACCAAGCCATGCCTGAGGGGCAACCCAAGACGGACGGGTCATGGTGGAGCGGTCTGAAAGAATGTGATCCACCGGACAAGGGAATGGCAAGCCACTTCAGTATTCTTGCCTTGAGAACCCCATGAACAGCATGAAAAGGCAAAATGATAGGATACCAAAAGAGGAACTCACCAGGTGCCCAATATGCTACTGGAGATCAGTGGAGAAATAACTCCAAAGAATGAAGGAATGGAACCAAAGCAAAAACAATACCCAGTTGTGGATGTGACTGGTGATAGAAGCAAGATCTGATGCTGCAAAGAGCAATATTGCATAGGAACTAGAATGTCAGGTCCATGAATCAAGGCAAATTGGAAGTGGTCAAACAAGAGATGGCAAGGGTGAATGTCGACATTCTAGGAATCAGCGAACTAAAATGGACTGGAATAGGTGGATTTAACTCAGATGACCATTATATCTACTACTGCGGGCAGGAATCCCTCAGAAGAAATGGAGTAGCCATCCTGGTCAACAAAAGAGCCCAAAATGCAGTACTTGGATGCAATCTCAAAAACGACAGAATGATCTCTGATCGTCTCCAAGGCAAACCATTCAGTATCACAGTTATCCAAGTCTATGCCCCAACCAGTAACACTGAAGAAGCTGAAGCTGAACAGTTTTATGAAGACCTACGAGACCTTTTAGAACTAACACCCAAAAAAGATGTCCTTTTCATTATAAGAGACTGGAATGCTAAAGTAGGAAGTCAAGAAACACCTGGACTAACAGGCAAATTTGGCTTTGGAATGCAGAATGAAGCAGGGCAAAGACTAATAGAGTTTTTCCAAGAAAATGCACTGGTCATAGCAAACACCCTCTTCCAACGACACAAGAGAACACTCTACACATGGGCATCACCAGGTGGTCAACACCAAAATCAGATTGATTATATTCTATGCAGCCAAAGATGGAGAGGCTCTATACAGTCAACAAAAACAAGACCAGGAGCTGACTGTGGCTCAGACCATGAACTCCTTATTACCAAATTCAGACTTGAAGAAATTGAAGAAAGCAGGGAAAATTGCTAGACCATTCAGGTATGACCTAAATCAAATCCCTTATGATTATACAGTGGGAGTGAGAAATAGATTTAAGGGCCTAGATCTGATAGATAGAGTACGTGATGAACTATGGAATGAGGTTCGTCACATTGTACAGAAGACAGGGATCAAAACCATCCTGTGGAAAAGAAATGCGAAAAAGCAAGATGGCTGTCTGGGGAGGCCTTACAAATAGCTGTGAAAAGAAGAGAGGTGAAAAGCAACAGAGAAAAGGAAAGATATAGGCATCTGAATGCAGAGTTCCAAAGAACAGCAAGAAGAGATAAGAAAGCCTTCTTCAGTGATCAACGCAAAGAAAGAGAGGAAAACAACAGAATGGGAAAGACTAGAGATCTCTTCAAGAAAATTAGAGATATCAAGGGAACATTTCATGCAAAGATTGGCTCAAGAAAAGACAGAAATGGTATGAAACTAACAGAAGCAGAAGATATTAAGGACAGGTGGGAAGAATACACAGAAGAACTGTACAAAAAGATCTTCCTGACTCAGATAATCATGATGATGTGATCACTAATCTAGAGCTAGACATCTTGGAATGTGACGTCAAATGGGCCTTAGAAAGCATCATTACAACAAAGCTAGTGGAGGTAATGGAATTCCAGTTGAGCTGTTTCAAATCCTGAAAGATGATGCTGTAAAGTGCTGCACTCAATATGCCAGTAAATTTGGAAAACTCAGCAGTGGCCACAGGACTGGAAAAGGTCAGTTTTCATTCCAGTCCCAAAGAAAGGCAATGCCAAAGAATGCTCAAACTACTGCACAATTGCACTCATCTCACATGCTAGTAAGTAATGCTCAAAATTCTCCAAGCCAGGCTTCAGCAATACATGAACTGTGAACTTCCAGATGTTCAAGCTGGTTTTAGAGAAGGTAGAGGAACCAGAGATCAAATTGCCAACATCCGCTGGATCATGGAAAAAGCAAGAGAGTTCCAGAAAAACATCTATTTCTGCTTTATTGACTATTCCAAAGCCTTTGACTGTGTGGATCACAATAAGCTGTGGAAAATTCTGAAAGAGATGGAAATACCAGACCACCTGACGTGCCTCTTGGGAAATCTGTATGCAGGTCAGGAAGCAACAGTTAGAACTGAACATGGAACAACAGACTGGTTCCAAATAGGAAAAGGAGTACGTCAAGGCTGTATATTGTCACCCTGCTTATTTAACTTCTATGCAGAGTACATCATGAGAAACACTGGACTGGAAGAAACACAAGCTGGAATCAAGATTGCCAGGAAAAATGTCAATAACCTCAGATATGCAGATGACACCACCCTTATGGCAGAAAGTGAAGTGAACTAAAAAGCCTCTTGATGAAAATGAAAGTGGAGAGTGAAAAATTTGGCTTAAAGCTCAACATTCAGAAAATGAAGATCATGGCATCCAGTCCCATCACTTCATGGGAAATAGATGGGGAAACAGTGGAAACAGTGTCAGACTTTATTTTGGGGGGCTCCAAAATCACTGCAGATGGTGACTGCAGCCATGCAATAAAAGGACGCTTACTCCTTGGAAGAAAAATTGTGACCAACCTAGATAGTATATTCAAAAGCAGAGACATTACTTTGCCAACTAAGGTCCATCTAGTCAAGGCTATGGTTTTTCCTATGGTCATATTTGGATGTGAGAGTTGGACTGTGAAGAAGGCTGAGCACCAAAGAATTGATGCTTTTGAACTGTGGTGTTGGAGAAGACTCTTGAGAGTCCCTTGGACTGCAACGAGATCCAATGAGTCCATTCTAAAGGAGATCAGCCCTGGGATTCCTTTGGAAGGAATGATGCTAAAGCTGAAACTCCAGTACTTTGGCCACCTCATGAATTGGAAAAGACTCTGATGCTGGGAGGGATTGGAGGCAGGAGGAGAAGGGGACAACCAAGGATGAGATGTCTGGATGGCATCATGGACTCAATGGACGTGAGTCTGAGTGAACTCCAGGAGAATGTGATGAACAGGGAGGCCTGGCGTGCTGTGATTCATGGGGTCACAAAGAGTCGGACACAACTGAACGACTGAACTGAACTGTACTGAACAGAAATCAAGAATGGATAGTTAAGAGGCTTAGGACAGCTGCCCTAGTAAAAGCCCAGAGTGTAGACCTGAGTCAGTCCTAGACTTAAATCCAAAGACTGAAAGAGATAGAGTTGACTCATTGGAGAAGACTCTGATGCTGGGAGGGATTGGGGGCAGGAGGAGAAGGGGACAACTGAGAATGAGATGGCTGGATGGCATCACGGAGTCCATGGACATGAGTCTGAGTGAACTCTGCGAGATGGTGATGAACAGGGAGCCCTGGCGTGCTGTGATTCATGGGGTCACAAAGAGTCAGACATGACTGAGCGGCTGAACTGAACTGAAAAGAGATGCTGGGTCCCTGGGAGAACTTTGCAACAGCACAGCAAGTTTCTATGGTATTCCCTGATTAAAATGACCTAGAACCATTTAATCAGATTACCAGAAACTTGGAAAAGATAAATACTCATATTTTTTGAGGACTACTAGGCACTAGACCAAATTAATATTGCTAACCAAAGGCTCAGAGTCATCATGGCCTCTGTTAGAGCAAAGATGTATGGGAGCCAGATAGTAAGCCAAGTCCTGATCCAAGTTTGGCTTACAGCAGGTCCACCAGGTCCATAGGGGTCATTCCCTGGGTCTCCAGAGGTATAACTGGAATTGAAATATTTCCATATCTGGTCCTTGACATACAGGGTAAAACCTATCATAGGAGAAAAAGTCCAGTGAAAATCTGTGTAAGTTCCTTCCACAGCTAAAAAAATTTCATTCTGGTGGTAATGGAGAGGTTAGTACCATCGTTATCGACCTAAAGAATGCAGAGGTAGTGGTCACCATCATTTTCCATTTAAATTCACAGTATCTCTAATGAATTCCACAAAGTCAGACAGATCCTGCACATGACATTTGACTACCAAAAACCTAACCAATTGCAGTTATTGTGCCAGATGTGGTATGTTTACTATAGCAAACTAATATAGCCTCAGGTACAAACTATGCAGACATTGATCTAGCAAATGTGATTTTTTTCTGTTCCTATCAGGAAAAAGGATCAGGTGGTCTAGTGACTGAAAATCTGCATTTCAAAGCAGGGGACTCAGATTCAGTCCCTAGTAGGGACCTAAGATCCCACACTCCCTAGGGCAATTAAGCCCTTGGGGAGAAACTAAAGAGAAGACAGTGACCCACAACAAAAGAAAAAAAGATCCCACATGCCACAACCAAGATCCCATGTAGCCAAAAATAAATAAATGAGTGAATGGATAAATATAAATATTTTTTTTCAAAAGGAAAGAGGATTAGAAGTCATTCTTATTCATGTAGATGGACAATCACACACATTTAATCTCCCCCAAGGCTATGTTAGGGGCTTCCCTCATGGCTCGAATGGTAAAGAATCTGCAGCTCAACTCCAGAAAAATAAACGAACCAAACAAAAAATGGGCAAAAGAACTAAATAGGCATTTCTCCAAAGAAGACATCGGATGGCTAACAAACACATGAAAAGATGCTCAACATCACTTATTATCAGAGAAATGCAAATCAAGACCACAATGAGGTACCATTTCACACCAGTCAGAATGGCTGCGATCCAAAAGTCTACAAGCAATAAATGCTGGAGAGGATGTGGAGAAAAGGGAACCCTCTTACACTGCTAGTGGGAATGCAAACTAGTACAGCCACTATGGAAAACAGTGTGGAGATTCCTTAAAAATTGCAAATAGAACTGCCTTATGATCCAGCAATCCCACTGCTGGGCATACACACCGAGGAAACCAGAATTGAAAGAGACACATGTACCCCAATGTTCATTGCAGCACTGTTTATAATAGCCAGGACATGGAAGCAACCTAGATGTCCATCAGCAGATGAATGGGTAAGAAAGCTGTGGTACATATACACAATGGAGTACTACTCAGCCCTTAAAAAGAATAAATTCGACTCAGTTCTAATGAGATGGATGAAACTGGAGTTGATTATACAGAGTGAAGTAAGCCAGAAAGAAAAACATCAATACAGTATACTGACACATATATATGGAATTTAGAAGGATAGTAATGATGACCCTCTATGTGAGACAACAAAAGAGACTCAGAGGTATAGAATGGACTTTTGGACTCTGAGGGAGAGGGAAGGGGGGGATGATTTGGGAGAATGGCATTGAAACATGTATACTATCTTGTAAGAACAAAGCATCAGTCTATGTTCAATACAGGAGGCAGGATGCATGGGGCTGGTGCATGGGATGATTCAGGGAGATGATATGGGGTGGGAGGTGGGAGGGGGCTTTGGCATTTGGAGATCGTGGACACCTGTGGCTGATTCATGTCAATGTATGGCAAAACAAATACAGTATTGTAATAAAGAATAAAGTATTAAAAAAAAAAAAGAATCTGCCTGCTATGTGGGAGAACCAGGTTTGATCTTCCCTGGGCTGGGAAGATCCCCTGGAGAAGTGAATGACTACTCACTCCAGTATTCTTGCCTAGAGAATTCCAGGCTCCAGAGGAGCCTGGTGGGCTACAGTCTAAGGGGTCACAAAGAGTCAGACACAATTGAATGACTAATACTTTCACTTTCAAGGCTGTGTTAAATCTGCATCCTCGGTCGTAATACAGTACAAATGAATCTTCTGGATCATCTGGACATTTCACAACACATCACATTGGCCCATTATATTGATGACATGTTAATCAAATCAGATGAGCAAGAACTGGCAAATGGAGGCCTTGGTAAGACACATGTGTCCCAGAGTTAGTCAGTCGCTCAGCCATGTCTGACTCTTTGTGGCCTCATGGACTGTAGCCCAGAGAGTGGAGGATAAATCTCTCAAAGATTCAGGGACTTCACACAGCAGTAAGGCTTGAAGGGGTCCAGTGGTCTGGAACATTCCCTCAAAAATAAAACATGAATTATTCCATCATGGTACTCCCACCAAAAAGAAAGAAGAATGGCTGTGGATATGCCTCTTCAGGTGCTGGAGGTAGCGTATTCCAAATTCTGAGCAGTTGACTCAATGGCATGAAAGGCAGCCAGTTCTGACTGTGACTGAGGACAGCTAGCCTGTAGCACCACCGGCCGCAGGCAAGCGGCCCCATCTTCACAGGCGGCGTGACCCGGTAGGCCTCGTGGCATTACATTTTCTCAAGATTTGAAGCGGTTCTAAACATTAACATGATTTTTGCAGTAATTCAATATAGGTAAGTCAGACAGTCCTGGTTGCTTAAACCCTGCTACCATCCTTCATGCTTAAAACTTGGCTACTGAAAAGAAAGACATTTTCCACGTTGGAACTGATGTGATCGCTAGCCTCCATCTATGTGAGGACAATGTCTAGATAATGAATACAAATAGTCATAAATGAAGGGATTTCTCATAAGCTCTCAGAAGCCAAAATAATCACTTGAAAAATGAAGGATTTGATTAACTACATAGCTATTTCCTCCACATAAAACTGTAGTTTTCAACTGTTATACCTCATAAGAACCTTCAAGGTCATCTAGTCCAAGGCTTTAATTTTACAAATGAAGAAACTGAGGCAAAAAAAAAAAAGATTAAGGAATTTGTCTAATATATTTTCAATTTAAATTTTACCAAACCCTAATTTACATCCAATTATATTCTCATAAAACTAAGTCTAATCAATTCCATATTTAACAATTAAAAACCAAAATCAATCAAATTTAAAATGCAATCATGTAAAAGAGAGTCATATATTAAATCATAAAAAATAGAACAGGTGATTAAACAAGGAGTCATTTGCCCAGCCATCTCCTTATCTGGAAACATAGTTCACACATCACGTGGTCCTAAGTCTTTATTTCTTCTAACAAAACCCTTTACACAAACTCATAATGACACAAAGTTGCTGAAATTTATGTCCACATTTCCTGTGATTAATTTATAGACTGAACATTATCACTTTTAATCACTTTATGAGACTGGTATTTTTATGGATAGAAAAGGCCCCAAGGTTACCTTTTGTGTTATAGAATTTGGTCTTTAAGCTCTACAAATCCAAACTGATGAGCCAGAGGAAAAAATAACTTACTCCTCCCAAACCTATATAAAGCTAATGGCTGCCATGAAAGTCAGAAATCATCCAAGCAAAGGTTTTTGTTGATAAAGTCCTATAGAATCTTTTTAATACTAATATCATTTGGCCCCATCCCTTAAACTTGGGTGCTCCCACTCATTGACTTAATTAATCACCTCCTAATTTCCTTTCTACCTCTCTATTTCTTCTCAGCCTCCTTTACATCACCTAGGCTCAGCCCTTAAACATTAGAATGCCTAAGGATTCTATCCTTGTCTTCTTCCCTACTTCACATCTTATAATGGATTCTTTAAAAAGCAGGTACGAATTTGGATATTTCCACTAACACCTAACTCAGATTCAGCATTCCCTTCAATTTTGAAAGCATACAATAAACCATGGTAATACTGAAATCACTATCACTCTGTAAACATTTTTTAATCACAGATTTTAAAAAATATCATATTGAACTTGCTTCAGAAATCTCAAAGTAGCATTCATATTCATTATCTACTTCAAACATTCTGTAGTAGAAATCATCACATAAAGACATAATATGAGAGAGTACAAGAGTAAAGGAAGGAATTGAGTATCATGGAAACAGGTGGAGGAAAGAGTGCAATACTTCTTAGAAGAATTGGGGAATGTGTTATAGAAGTGACATAGGGCCCTGACCATGAAAGATGAATAGGGGTTGTTCAGGTGAGAAAAGGGAGGGAGGCTTTCCCAAAGAGAACAAACCTATCAAGGACCCTGAGTTGTGAAAGAGAGGGATGAACAGTTCTGTTCCATAGGAGCACAGCGTGTGAGTGACTCAATGAGTAAGCTGAGTGAGTGAGAAAAGGGAAGGAAAGGGTAGAGGCAGATGATCAAGCTGAGAAGGTAGATGGGAGAAGACTTGTGAAAGCTTGGGCATGCCACGCTAAGACCTTCAGATCTCCTTGTGCAGGTGATAATAAACCAAAGGTTTTAGGCAGAAATTCAGATTTTAACTGTATTTTAAAGTGTGTGTGTATCACAATAAACTGTGGAAAATTCTGAAAGAGATGGGAATACCAGACCACCTGACCTGCCTCTTGAGAAATCTGTATGCAGGTCAGGAAGCAACAGTTAGAACTGGGCATGGAACAACAGACTGGTTCCAAATAGGAAAAGGAGTATGTCAAGGCTGTATATTGTCACTCTGCTTATTTAACTTCTATGCAGAGTACATCATGAGAAATGCTGGGCTGGAAGAAGCACAACCTGGAATCAAGATTGCCGGGAGAAATATCAATAACCTCAGATATGCAGATGACACCACCCTTATGGCAGAAAGTGAAGAGGAACTAAAAAGCCTGTTGATGAAAGTGAAAGAGGAGGGTGAAAAAGTTGGCTTAAAGCTCAACATTCAGAAAACGAAGATCATGGCATCTGGTCCCATCACTTCATGGGAAATAGATGGGGAAACAGTGGAAACAGTGTCAGACTTTTTATTTTTGGGGCTCCAAAATCACTGCAGATGGTGATTGCAGCCATGAAATTAAAAGACGCTTACTTCTTAGAAGAAAAGTTATGACCACTCTAGATAGCATATTCAAAAGCAGGGACATTACTTTGCCAACTAAGATCTGTCTAGTCAAGGCTATGGTTTTTCCAGTAGTCATGTATGGATGTGAGAGTTGGACTGTGAAGAAGGCTGAGCTCTGAAGAATTGATGCATTTGAACTGTGGTGTTGGAGAAGACTCTGGAGAGTCCCTTGGACTGCAAGGAGATCCAACCAGTCCATTCTGGAGGAGATCAACCCTGGGATTTCTTTGGAAGGAATGAAGCTGAAGTTGAAATTCCAGTACTTTGGCCACCTCATGGGAAGAGTTGACTCATTGGAAAAGACTCTGATGCTGGGAGGGATTGAGGGCAGGAGGAAAAGGGGACGACAGAGGATGAGATGGCTGGATGGCATCACTGACTCGATGGACATGAGTTTGAGTGAACTCCGGGAGTTGGTGATGGACAGGGAGGCCTGATGTGCTGCAATTCATGGGGTTGCAAAGAGTCGGACACGACTGAGCGACTGAACTGAAAGCTAACATCAGTATGGGGGAAATGTGGAGACTAGTTAAAGGGCTATGGCAACAGTTCCTTCAAGAGATGTGAATTGTTGCCTTGGGCCATAAGAAAGCAGTAAAAGTAAAAAGCTGGATTAATTTTCTGGCTTAGATGATGTGGTAATGGCAATGCCATGAATGAGAAGAGAGAATGTAGGAATATGAATACAAAATCTTAATATAAAAAGAAGATTGCAATTGTGGTTATGATTATTGAGCTTCATGCAACTAACAACAGTGGCTCACCACAAATAAAGTTTTATTTTCCTCATTAAACAAGAAGTTTGGAGGTAAATAGCCACTGGCACTTTTTCAGCAAATGGTAAGATTTTGGCTTTACCAAAGAAGAAATACAAATGACAAATAAGGTAATGAAAAGTTTTCAACATCATAGGCACTAGGTAAATTCAAATTAAAACCATGATCAGCTACTACCATGTGTGAATTGCTAAAATTCAAAAGCTGATAATACCAAGTGTCAACAAAGATACAGACCAATTGGAACTCTCAAACATTGCTAGTGGGAATATTAAATGGTATAACCAGTTTGGGAAATAGATTAGCAGTTTAATATAAATCTCATAAGGTTAAATATACATTTACCACATGACTCAGGAATCCCACTTACAGGGATTTATCCCCCAAATGAAAGCTTTTATTATGCTAAGTGAAAGAAGACAAGAAACAGTCATATGAGTGATTTCACTTATATGATATTCTGGAAAGGCAAAACTAAAGGAACTGTAATTATATTAATAGTAGCCATGAGAGGGGCAAAGGGATTTATTTCTTCAAAGAGGTATAAGGGAATTTTAAGGGATGATGAAAATGTTCAATATCTTGATTGTGGTGGCAGTTATATATTTATATCTATTTATCAAAATTCTTGGAGCTGTATACCTAAAAGAGTGAACCCAACTCTTTGTAAGTTATTCCTCAGTGAACCTGATGCTTAAAATCCCAGATTTATTTTTCCAAAGGAAAAAAACAAAAACACTAACTTGAAAAATATAGCTGCACCCCTATGTTTTATTGCAGCATTATTCACAATAGTAAAGACATCATTGCAATTTAAGTGTCCATCAATAGACAAAGGAATAAAGAATGTAATCTTGCCATGTGCAACAACATGGATGGACCTAGAGAGTATTATACTAAGTGAAACAAGTCACATCAAAAAAACAAATACCAGATGATTTATATGTGGATCCTAAAAAAACACAACAAATGAACAAACACAAAACAGAGTTATTAAAAAAATAGTCATGGGGATGAAATGTACACCATGAGGGAACATAGTCAATAATATTGTAATAACTTTGTACCATGATAGATGGTAAGTAGGCTTATTATGATGATCATTTTGTAAGGTACAGAAATATTGAATCACTATGTTATTGATTCACTATGAATCACTAGGAAATAACCTAGTGATGTGGGTCAATTATACTTAAAAAAAAAAACCCAAATCACAAGATCACTGTTTATCTTCAGGAAAAATTTAAATGATCCCTTAAATAGGGATTAAGGTGCTAGCATTAAAAATAAGCATGATGTGAAATCACTAGAGAGCTAAAATCAAATTTAATGCTCAGAGTTTTGATATTCAAAGATGTGTTTTCTATATCTGTGGCAATATATTCAATGAACTTGGAGATGATTTGATTTTTTTCTCATGATGCTATTTCTTGACTAGTACACTTTAAGTTTTCAGAAGCTTTTACTTTCCAGTTCTTGTGACTTAGAATAATTTCTCTTCCAACTACCTGCATTTACCATTATTTCATAATTTAAATTTTGTTCTTTATCACATACATAACAAATTTAATTGTTTTACTTAATCTATACTTTGCCTTTATAGACTTACCTTGTACTAAGTTCATCAAAAGTATAAAGAGACCAAAAGACTTTATAAATCTTATCATATCCTCACTTATATAATGTCATGGTTTTTAAACTTGTTTTATTATGTAAAAATTAATTTCAGCTAATGAAATTTATTATAGTAAAATTCTAGATAGATAGGGAGGGAGATAGATATCACAGGTTTTAGATGAAACAGTATATTGAAAAAATATTGCATTCTTCTATTGCTAAGAAATAAATACCATATTATCTATTTTGCAAAATTGCCTGTGTGTGTTGCTAATGTTATCCATTCAACTTCTCCAATTATGTCAAAATGCTGTCTTGGAAGACAATGGTTTGATTCACCATGAATTAACAAATAACGTTGACTTAGTAGAACTCCGCATTAGACCTTTTCTCCCACTTTCTCATGACAGAATCTCTAGTTCATGAATACAAGTCTAGGATACAATCCATAGTAAGTTCAAGGACAACGGTGAGTTTTCTGGGTTAATACACACTGGATTTGTGAAGTCATCTTTGCCCGAGTTCTCACCCTAAGTCTTCTGAAAGACAGGCATGCCTGAGCAACATTAAAAACACTGGCGATTTGTTCTCAGGTCAGATTTCTCTCCTATTTATGGATGCTTTGTGTCACGGAGGTTTTGTAACGTTTGTCCTGCACAATTATTTCTCTTCTGCATCTGCTCCGCCTCCCTGCAGGCCTGGGAGGACTCCCAAACAGAGGTCGTGAATGCACCTCAAGATCCACTTTCTGACCTCCTCTCTACACTGTACATGACTGTTTAATTTCCTATTTAAGACAAATTAATTATTGCATGCTCTAATGAGGCTGCAAAGGATCCCGCTCCAGTCCACAAGCTTGGGAGAGGTTACCCAGAGGTTGTCCAGATTGATGGTTCCAGGGTGGATGACCTGAAAATGAACTTTGACTAAACTTTGCTCTTTGTGCTCTTGGCCGTCCGTACTTGGAAAGTGGCAATTGTCTGCAGCGGACAGTTTAAAACTTCAGCCTAGGATTTAATTTGGAGGTTAGCCTCTGGAAGAGGGAATGGGGGAAAAAAAGCTCTTTGTAAATCTTTTCATTACTAGTTGTGTTATTTGTTTTCTAAGTGTTTATTCTTCTTTGTAACATCCAAGTTACATTTCAAGATAAAAGTTATTAGCCTAACTGAAAATGGCTTTTGTCTTTCTACTTTCCTCTCCCTCCAAGCACTATACAAGTTAGAATTGTTTTTAACTTGACCCAATCTACTATAATACAAATTCT
The DNA here is from genome assembly GCA_917880005.1 of Nanger dama. Taxonomy (NCBI): domain Eukaryota; kingdom Metazoa; phylum Chordata; class Mammalia; order Artiodactyla; family Bovidae; genus Nanger; species Nanger dama. The sequence continues at coordinate 18,121,099 of CAKJTW010000008.1, read as the reverse complement.
ATAATGGCCCTCACTTAAGAACTTAGATAATATGCCTACAAATATTAATTGGTTTCCCACAACCTATAGGCCACATATTAAACCCATTTTACTGATTAGATGTAATTCATCTCTGATTTATGTTGGCATTGAAGACAAATGTATTGAAATCATTAAATTTCAGCTCTGCAATACAAGACTACAATCTGTAAAGAAGATTCCCCCAAACTAATTATTCATTAAAATTAATGTTAGAACTTTTCTCCATTAATGTGCCAGAACAAAGCAAGGGACATTCTGAGATAAATCACTTGGTCTTAGCCTGCTCTGGCAGCTAGTCTGGACTCCATAAAATCACCTTTCAAGTAACTACTACTCTCCACTCAGTTCAGTTCAATTCAGGTCAGTTGCTTAGTCATGTCCGATTCTTTGTGACCCCATGGACTGCAGCACCCCAGGCCTCCCTGTCCATCACCAACTCCCGGAGTTTACTCAAACTCATGTCCATGGGGCTGGTGATGCCATCCAACCATCTCATCCTCTGTCATCATTGCAGATGGCTACAATCACCATCTGCAGTGATTTTGGAGCCCCTCAAAATAAAGTCTGTTACTATTTCCACTGTTTCCCCATCTATTTGCCATGAAGTGATGGGACCAGATGCCATGATCTTAGTTTTCTGAATGTTGAGCTTTAAGCCAACTTTTTCACTCTCCTCTTTCACTTTCATCAAGAGGCCCTTTAGCTCCTCTTCACTTTCTGCCATAGGGTGGTGTCATCTGCATATCTGAGGTTATTGATATTTCTCTCACCAATCTTGATTCCAGCTTATGCTTCAAAGATACATAAATAAGTTGTTGTTTTACATCATATTTTCCACTATCTTTCTTCATAAGCAATGAATGATATATCACACTGTTCGCATACAGAATCAGGAACAGGAAGTGGTATATCCCTATAAGAGATGAGAAAACTGACCTGGGAAATAGCTTAGATTGCTTTATGAAATTATAGATTTGGGATTAAAAAAAAAAAACATTTCTTACTTTCTAGCCACTCTATGTCTCCTCATCCTCTCGTCTATTTTATCTTAAAGTGACCTGCACTATCCCAGATGGTGCCCAACTACCTCACCTAGTCACACCAGATGTAAGTAGACTTAGCTAAAAAGGGGAAAAAAATGATACAGCCTCAATGTACCCCTCTATGTGCAGGTAGAAAAAGAATTTGTACATTTCTTTTTCCCTGACCAAAATTCATACACAATATAGGGGGCATCATAAAAAGTCACCATAGACTTGGAACCAGACTGAAGTGAACAGGAGTCTTGGTTTCCCCCTAAAAGCCTGTATCATCTCTCAATCTCAGTGGTGCCCTGGAGGAACTTCATTTCTTAGGGTGCTATTCTTCAGGTCTTAGTTGACTTAGGTACTTTTTGTAGGTCCCTTTAGAAGGCATCAGAGTCCCCACTGGACTCCCAGACATATCTCCACTGTCTTTTAAAACATTGCCCTTTCTAATGCTATTGTGCTTTCCTAAAGCCAGGCTGCTTAGCCTGGAGACAAAGCCACTAGAGATTGCTAAATCAATTTCCCTGACACTTCCCGAAAGTTTTTGTTTGGGGTTCTCTAGTAGCAACCTGTACCTTTGACTTGCCGCTAGTTGGACAGGGGCCGAGGAAGGCACCTCTCTGGACTCTAGCCAATCAGCATGTTATCATCAGCAAGACTGGCCCTTAGAATGAGACAGTGTTCTGTGCCTTTTAGTGTCTCCTGAAATTACATTACCCTTGAGTAGACAGAACTTAGGAAGAAGTCCTGATAGAAACTTATATCAATAATCTGCCCTCTCTGCTCTTTACTTTCTTTCATTTGTTCATTGAAAATCCAGGAACAGGACTGGAAATAGAACTTATGGGCAGACACAAAACAATAATCTTAGCAACAGAATTCCAGTGGCAGTGTTTCTACAATACCCCTTCCATCTGAAATGGCAACGGACTGAATCATCCGTAATATACTGGCCCAGTCTCCTCTGTGAGAATAGAGCTTGATATATCCCAAGTTAAAGGTGCAAGTTGGAATGAATAAAGCAGATCCTCTGAGGAACAAAAATGTTCTGAGTTAATGTCAGGAGAAATGAAGAGGACAAAATGAACTGAAAAACAAAAAAATAACCTTCTTGACTTAGACATAATGTCTGCTAAATGGAATGTCGTTCACAGTTTAACATGAGGCATCGTCAACTGTTCTGGAGTGATGTCAAATCACACCAGAAGGTACGAACCTGACTCAGAGCCTGGAAACTGAGACACAGCTACGATCAAGGCTTCATCACAATGTAGGATGTTGTTGAAAACGGTGCTGTGATCAGCTGTTCTCTTTGCTTCCATTCCTTACAGCTTTCACTTTTTACCTTCCTCTAAAGGGCAATTTGATATTAGTGATGTTGTTGGTGTGAACGTTTAAGTCACAGACTTATCTTTTGATAGAAACTTAAGCTGTACCTCCACTGATCCTATGTGGGCTCAGTGGAAAAGAATAATTCACAGAGGGCTTTTTCAAAGTGTTTTCCAAACTAAATCTCCTGTCAAGACTTCCAGGGACTTCCCTGGTGGTCCAGTGGTTAAGGATCCGCCTGCCAATGCAGTGGACACAGGTTCGATCCCTGGATCAGGAAGATCCCACAGGCTACAGAGCAACTAAGCCTGTGCACCTGTGCAACAACAACCGATCGTGTACACCCTAGAGCCATTGGTCCACAAGAGAAGCCCCTGCTCGCCGCCACTAGAGAAAGCCCTCCCACAGCAGGGAAGACTCAGTGCAGCCAAAATAAAGAAATACATAAATAAGTTTATTAAAAACAAAAAACTTCCAGATGTCTGAATTCTATATAGAGCGTTCTAGGTGCTCTGAAACCTTCTCCTTTGGCCACATGACTATTTCTTTCCTTTTAAAACATTTAAGGGAGCAGAATCATTAAATAAGGCCAAGACCATAACGCAACCATGAAATATGAGGCAAAAGTTAATTCCATTTCCCTCTGGGATCAGTGTCCCTGAACATAGGTCACAAGCAAAGAGAGTGTACCTTGCAATTAATTTCTTCATCCCACATTCCGGTGAATTTGTTCTATACTGTCAACTCTTACTATATTTTCAATGGATTCACTGATAAAACAGGAAAAAGCCCGAAAGACTAAAGCCATCCGACCATTATGAGAATGAAGCTAATCACTCTACAATTCACAATTTTTAATTGTTAAATCCAATAACATTTTGAGTTAAATGATTGACATACTGGAAAAATTTGGAAGGTGAGAAGATTTTTTTCCTAAAAATTATCTATTAATCACTGAAACAATCCACACATGTACAAAGACAGATTGCTTTACCATATATGTTTGTGCTCATTCATTTTTAAATGAAGACAGTCAAAATTACATACTAACTCCAAATTGTTCATGAATCTATATTTTAACAGAAAATACATAACAACTTCAGACTTCTCTTTACAGAAGTCTTGTATTTCTAGTGGCTATCATGATATCAAAGGACCTATGGGCCTTTGTATTACCATTATATTCATTCTTCTTTCATCTTTTTTATGCAGACTCCCTTAGGTTTTTCTTTGCTCTTCCTGTTTTGGGGAAGGCAGCTTTTCTTCATATTATTCCCAACAGTATTGAGGTGTGAAACAAACACAAGGCAATCAGATACAAGCTATTCATCAGGGTTGGGTGAAAGTCAGAACTATTCGACCGAAATTAATAAGAAGGGATGTAACAAACCCACCTCCTTATAATTCATTTGAAAGTCAGATAATATCAATTAGCATTTATCAAATAAGAACAGGCAGGTGAGGGTGACAATATCTTACCCACCTCGCAGGAACATGTGATGATGAATGATTCACTCATGAAATATTTTAAGTCAGCATTTCCTGAGTACTCACAGACTTTGTTTAAGTAATTCTAAAGATTCAGATAAGACAGAAAAACTTAGTTTTTGAGCCACAGCTGGGTGGACACAAGCCCATTATGCTTAATATTTCACCAAGTTAGAGTCCTAACCTTCTAGTTGTTAATGCCCTAGAAGATAAAAGTGAAAGTGTTAGTTGCTCAGTTATGTCCGATTCTTTGTGACACCATGGACTGTAGCCCGCCAGGCTCCTCTGTCCATGGGATTCTCCAGGCAAGAATGCTGGAGTGGGTTGCCATTCTCTTCTCTAGAGCATCTTCCTGACCCAGGAATCGAACTTGGGTCTCATGCACTGTAGACAGATTCTTTACCATCTAAGCCACCAGGGAAGCCCCTAGGTAAACGTGACATGGATGCTATTGTTTCAGTACAAACATCATTATCTGGGAAAGTACATTATTCTTATCTGAGGAATCCTGGAACTCTTTGTAGCTAATTTCTACCATATTCATTCACTGACCCATTTATAAAGGGGGAAAATGAAAGCATGGAGAGACCTTAGAGTAATTTGCCCTAGTGAAGAAGCTAAAATTAGTAAACTACTTGCTGGACCCTTAGGGCAGCAATTCATCTACTGGGTGAAACTGTCTTTTGTATCAAACTATTTATAGTAATTCTTTATCAGTTGAACTGTTTACAGGAATAGGTTTCCTGGTGGCTCAGCCATAAACAATCTGCCTGCAATACAGGAGCCACAGGAAACACGGGTTTGATCCCTGGGTTGGGAAGATTCCCTAGAGAAAGGCATGGCAACCCACTCCAGTATTCTTGCCTGGAGAATCCCATGGACAGAGGAGCCTTGTGGGCTACAGTCCATAGGGTCACAAAGAGTTGGACTGAAGTGACTTAGCATGCAAGCATGCACTTACAGGAATCCTGTGCATGTATATGTTAGAACCACCACTGTGATCACTTATCTAGGTGAATGCCATCTGCTCGGTCAGCCCTCACCAATATGTGAAAGCGCCCAGCCACAAACTAGTATTACTGCCACTAAAAAAATCCCAGACCTCTTTCTCATGTCTCAGGTTACTTTATAGTAAGTCAGGCTGTCAAGCTGCCTGCAGTAACAGAAGGAGAATCCTTGACCTTGCAGCTCCTGACATGTTCAAGTTTAAATTCACTAAGAAAGTTCAGGCTGCTGATATTTTATCTGAACACTGAGTGTCAATAATGAGGTCAGTATTAGGTGATTCGAATGAAGTCTCAAAAGCAGATCTGGCTGGTATTACAGATTTCGGTTGTGTCTATAAAGTTGAATACACTGAACTTCCTAACCTTCCAGCAAAAGGGACAACAAATGCCAAAAATGATAATTGTATATGCTAAATGACTATAAAGTTTGAATTTTTAAAGAAAATCATTCAACTCAAGAGTTTTTCTTCATTCATTCATTAAATGCATAGACACATGTGGCACACTAGGGTTATACACTGCTGTTACACACTAGGGCTAACTGCATGGTGAGAGGCACTGTGCCAGGTCTGAGGACACTCACGGGGAGCAGGTGGACTTTGTCCCCACCAGCATGGGACTTTGAGCTCAGGGAGCAAAGAATCAGCCAGTGCCTTTAAGCAGGCCGTGCTACATAGGAATCTCCGATGCTATCATTGGGGTAAACCCTGGAAGCAAACTAATCCATCAAGGAGGGGCAGACAACAAATAAGAAGACATCTTGGTGACAAAGAAGAGATGTGTATGGATTAGAGAAATATTTAGGAAATGCATTTGACTTTTAAATGTAATATGAGGCCAGTTTTAGCTTCGTATTGTAGTTGTGAGGGCACTAGGGAGAAAGGAGAAAGTAAAGAAAAATTCTGAGACCTCATGGGTATGTCATTAAAATGCCTTCTTTCTGGGGAAAAAAAAAATGGGTTTAGTGAAAATGTAACTGACTTAATATCATAAGATATGTAAGTTGTTTTTCTGAGGACTGGTGGCCAGTGTGGGAAAATTCAGTGAGTATTTGCTTTAATTTTTACTTTTAAGAAATGCATTGAGTATAAATCAGGATACAATTTGATTCAAAGTTTTTCTTCACAAATATATGATGATATAGCCAAATAGTGTGCAATGATAATTAATTGGGCAAATCAAAGAGATAACAAAGGTGAAAAAAATTAAGTAGTGATAAAGGCCCAGAGAACTGACTTGAATTTTGTAGTTTCTCTTTAAACAGTTCCTCATATTTAGTTGAGAGATCACAAATGCTGACATATTTGAGAAATTCCTGTCTTAATATGATGCAAATGCAATACTCCAAGTTTACCAGGGAAATAATTAGTACTTTAGAAATGGCAAGTTCAAAAAAAAGAAATACTTAGGCATACATCTAACAAAATAGAAATATTTGGGGTTTGCATTTGTTTTCTAGGGTTGACATAACAAAGTGCCACAAACCAAGGGCCTTAATAGAAATGTACTATTTCACAGTTCTAGAGCTAGAAGGAAGCCCAACATCAAGCTGTGGGCAGAACTGAGTCCCTGTGAGGACTGTGAGGGACAAACCTGTTCCATGCCTCTCTTCTAGATGCCCGTGGTTTCCTGGAATCATTGGCATTCCTGGACTTCCACTGATCTCGGACTCATCTTACATGGCATTCTCTCTGTATGCTATCTTCAAATTATTCCTTTGTATAAGGATACCAGTCATACTGGATTAAGGCCCACCCTAATGACCTGATCACCTCTCTAAATTGCCTATTTTCAAATAAGGTCATATTGTGAGGTACTGGGGATTAGGACTTCGACCTATGAATTAGGAGGATATGTAACAATTCTGAAAACTACAAAGCATGGATGAAAGAAATCTATATAAATATAAAGGCATCCTATATTCATTGACTGAACGACTCAACATATGTCCAAATATGTCAGTTGTCTCCATTTTTTTGGTATATATAGACAAGCGTTTAGTAAAAAAAGTAAGTGTCTCTGTGTTAAGTCACTTCAGTTGTGTCCGACTCTTTGTGACCCTATGGACGGTAGCCTGCCGGGCTCCTCCATCCATGGGGTTCTCCAAGCAAGAATACTGGAGTAGGTTGCCATGTCCTCCTCCAGGGGATCTTCCTGACCCAGGGATCCATCCTGCACCTCTTAGGTCTCCCACATTGGCGGGTGGGTTCTTTACCACCAGCACCATTTGGGAAGTCCCAGTAAAAGGTATATGAAAAGGCAAAAGGACTAGAACAGTCAAACAATTTTTGAAAAGAATGAAATTAGACTCACAGTACTCAGTTTTATGACTTACTATAATACTATAGTAGTACTGGTGATAGGATAGACATACAGATCAATGAAACAGAACAGAGAATATGGAAACAGACTGACAAAAAATTTTCCCATTGATTTTAGAGAAAAACTTAAAGGGCAATTCAAGGGAGAAAGGATAGACTTTAAACAAGTGGTGTTGGAATAACTGGACCTCTGTATACCAAAGTATGAATCTCAACCTAAATGATACATCTTATATAAAAATTAATTCAAAATTAATCACAGATCTAAATGTCAAATTCAAAATTATAAAACTTTCAGAGGAAAATGCTGGAGAAAATCTTAGCGATCTGGCATTAGGAATAAAGTTACTAGATATGACACCATAAGCTGAATTCACAGAAGGAAAAATTTGATAAATTAGACTTCATCAAAAGTTAAAATTTTGCTCTACAAAAAACACTGCTATAATAATAGATAAGTTACTGACTGTGAGAATGTATTGTAAAACCTCATATCTGAAAAGGACTTGTACGAAGAATGTGCATTTCCCTGGTAGCTCAGTGGTAAAGAATCTGCCTAATTGCCAATGCAAGACATGGGTTTGATCCTTGGGTCAGGAAGAGTCCCTGGAGGAGGAAATATCAACCCACTTCAGTATTTTTACCTGAGAAATCCCATGGACAGAGGACCCTGGTAGGCTGTAGTCCTTGGAGTCGCAAAGAATCGGACACGACTTAGGGGACCAAACTACAACCATCAGGAATGTGTAATCGACTGTGAAAACTCAAACACGTCTTAAAATGTGCTAAAGACTTGAGCAGACACTTAGCCAAAAAGGATATATGAAAAGCAAATGCAGACTGTAAAATGCTTTAACTCTATTCTTTCTTCTCTTTATATGTTAATTGTATAAGCATTCTCTTTCTATTTTATCTGAACTAATTTTAAGTTACTCAGTATTTATTAACTTATAGTCAGTATCCATTTAGATCTAAACACAAGTTTACAAATTTATTTCTTCAACTTTCTTACATCTTCATCCTTTCTCTCAGATTAAATTTTAGATACAAATTTAGATAGGCCCAAATCCTAACCTGCTGTCTTCATTTTTACAACAGACATGAAGCCCTTAGATTACCATGACTAAGACTCTGTGCTCAGTCACTTCAGTCATGCTCAACTCTGCAACCCCATGGACTGCAGTCCACCAGGCTCCTCTGTCCATGGGATTTCCCTGGCAAGTGGAGTGGGTTGCCATTTCTTCCTCCAGGGGATCTTCTCGACCCAGGGATCAAACCTGCATCTCCAATGTCTCCTGCATTGGCAGGTGGATTCTTTACCATCACCCATTTTATCTTCCACTCCATCACCATAGGTGCAGTATCAGCTACTGGGTTCACCACTAAGGCTCATCTCTAGAACCTAGTGATTCTGGGAGATCAGACATGCATTTAAACATGTCAGTTATTTTTAGTTGTCTGCAGTGCTAGCATTTTTGCATTTTGCTTTTCTCTCTAGCACAGTACTTCAACTATTTATTCATCAAGGTGCACACATTTTAAAAATATTTTTAATACTTATTTACTTATTTTTGGCTGCAGCGGGCTCTTTGTTGCAGTATATCAGCTTCTCTGTAGTTGCCAGAGCGGACGCTAGAGTGCATGGGCTCAGTAGTTGTGACACATGGGCTTTGCTACCCAGTGGAATGTGGGATCTTCCCCAACCAGGGATCAGATCTGCATCCTCTGCATTGGAAGGCAGATTCTTAACCATTGGACCAACAGGGAAGTCCCAGGGCACACATTTAAAAATATCATTTATTTGGCACTCTGGGGTTAAAATGGAAGAGGCTGAGGCTAAGTCTGCCTTTGTCACTTATCAGTTAAATGACCTTTGGCAATTTACTTCACCGCTTCATACATCAGTTTCCCATCTGTAAAATGGGAATAACAGTACTTACCTCATAAAGTTGCTGTAAAAATTAAATGAAATATTTGCCAAGTGATTAGAAGTCTGGCACTTAGTAAAAACTGTTCAAGCATTTGTTACATAAAAGAAGTTAAAACAAAGAACGAAATGTCACTAATTTTCGACTGTACTAAATTGTATATTAAAGACAAAGAAATTCCATTTTGCTTTAAAATCTGCGGCTTATTGTGTAGCTAGAGGATTAACAAGAACTAAATGTACTTTTACTTAAATTCACCAAGCTAACACACCTGAAGCTGAACAGTAACATTCACTCAATTTGGTTCTCATCACTCAACAACACTTCTCTTCTCTATCCCATATATTCTCCTTGTCACTCACATGTCTCAAATTCCTATAAGCAAAGAATTGTAAATGACAAGGAAAGTGACTACTGCAACTCTCCATTTCCCACTCAGAGAAGCACTCGGAGTTTCTAGGAAACACACAAATCCCAAAGGCAATGACATTAAAGGATTTAAGGGGTTTGCTTTCTGTTATCTTCCTTCTAACTTCCCCGAGCAAGCACTTTGGCATATTGCTGCTTGAAGTCGCTATCTGCTAGCACCAGTCCAGTGGAGAGTAACTTCCTAAGAAACACACTGAGATTGCCACTGATCCATCTATTTCTGCATCTTTGTAGAAAAAACTCAATGTCCAGTTATCCTTATATATTTGTCAAGCTTAAAGTCAAAACTCTTCCTCTGATTTGAATGGGCTTTTAATACTTGGATTCCTACTTCTTAGTCTAGCTAACAATTACTCAGCAGCTAATACAGTGCTTGCCACGCCCTTTCCTAGGATCTCCATTAAAAGTGTTTTCCCCCAATAAAATGTTTTAGGAAATGCTTTCCTAACTATTTGTTTAAGAAAAATATCATTAGCCTTTAGTCTAAAGCTTCTCTAATGGTGGACAAGTGTTAAAACAGAGGGGAAGACAGTCGGAATTAGGGGGAAATTAATGACAAAGTAGAGTCTGGTGACGCTGAAATTTAACACTGGTGCTTCTGTCACTTACACTGATTCTAGCGGTTGTTTCCTCAGTTAAGAATTGGATGGTGGAGCTGGTTTACATTTTGGAGTCGTGTCGCTGGGAAAATACATCTATCTAAATACCAGAATTACAATCAGGTCAGTTAGAGGCTCCCACTGTGAGAGTTTGGGGAATCTCTGTGGCCTCGGGGGAGGGCAGCTAGCTCACACTTAACACACGCGAACTGTGGAAGAGCAAGAGGGATCACCGCACGATTTAAGCACCCTCCCTCCTTGCCCCAGAGCTAAGGGTGATCAGCTGTTACGTTTCTTTGTACCCATATGATGGAAAAACTCGGTTTCTCTGATTTCCAACATATCTTTTACTTACTGAAGTTTTGGTTGCGCTCAGTCTTCATTGCTTTGCAAGGGCTGCCTCTAGCTGCTGCAAGTGGGGGCTTGTCTCCATTGTGACATGCCAAGTGCTGGTTTCCCTGTTGTGCAGCAAGCTCTCGGATGCCTGGGCTTCAAGCATGTGGGATCTTCCTGAATCAGGGACACAACCCATGTCCCCTGCATTGGCAGGAGGATTCTTATCCACTGCACCACCAGGGAAGTCCCAACATATATATATATATATATATATATATATATATATACACACACACACACACACACATACTTTTTTTTTAATTAAAAAAAGGAGAATAGCATTTGGGTCAATGACAATTCAAGGCCTAACTTAGATTTCGCATAGAAATAATCACAAAGAGGGTCATAAAGTAGAATTTTACATAAATGATATCATCTCTGGGTTACATGCTACTAAATGCTAGTAAAGTAATGCTCAAAATTCTCCAAGCCAGGCTTCAGCAATATGTGAACCGTGAAATTCCAGATGTTCAAGCTGGTTTTAGAAAAGGCAGAGGAACCAGAGATCAAATTGCCAACATCCGCTGGATCATGGAAAAAGCAAGAGAGTTCCAGAAAAACATCTATTTCTGCTTGATTGACTATGCCAAAGCCTTTGACTGTGAGGATCACAATAAACTGTGGAAAATTCTTCAAGAGATGGGAGTACCAGACCACCTGACCTGTCTCTTGAGAAATCTGTATGCAGGTCAGGAAGTAACAGTTAGAACCGGACATGAAACAACAGACTGGTTCCAAATAGGAAAAGGAGTACGTCAAGGCTGTATATTGTTATCTTGCTTATTTAACTTCTATGCAGAGTACATCATGAGAAACGCTGGACTGGAAGAAGCACAAGCTGGAATCAAGACTGCCAGGAGAAATATCTATAACCCTAAGTATGCAGATGACACCACCCTTATGGCAGAAAGTGAAGAGGAACTAAAAGCCTCTTGATGAAAGTGAAAGAGGACAGTGAAAAAGCTGGCTTAAAGCTCAACATTCAGAAAACAAAGATCATGGCATCCGGTCCCATCCCTTCATGGGAAATAGATGGGGAAACAGTGGAAACAGTGTCAGACTTTATTTTGGGGGCTCCAAAATCACTGCAGATGGTGATTGCAGCCATGAAATTAAAAGACGCCTACTCCTTGGAAGGAAAGTTAAGACCAACCTAGATAGCATATTCAAAAGCAGAGATATTACTTTGCCAACAAAGGTCCATCTAGTGAAGGCTATGGTTTTTCCAACAGTTATATATTGATGTGAGAGTTGGACTGTGAAGAAAGCTGAGCGCTGAAGAATTGATGCTTTTGAACTGCGGTATTGGAGAAGACTTTTGAGAGTTCCTTGGACTGCAAGGATATCAAACCAGTCCATTCTGAAGGAGATCAGCCCTGGGATTTCTTTGGAAGGAATGATGCTAAAGCTGAAACTCCAGTATTTTGACCACCTCATGCGAAGAGTTGATTCACTGGAAAAGACTCTGATGCTGGGAGGGATTGGGGGCAGGAGGAGAAGGGGACGACAGAGGATGAGATGGCTCGATGGCATCACCGACTCAATGGACATGAGTTTGAGTGAACTCCGGGAGCTGGTGATGGACAGGAAGGCCTGGCGTGCTGCAATTCATGGGGTTGCAAAGAGTCGGACATGACTGAGCGACTGAACTGAACTGAAACCTGCTTACTGATGCTTAAAATAGCTGGACATTTAATTCATTACTGTTTTCAGAATATCAACTTTTTAAATTTAAATCATCAAGGCTTTTTCTAAAAAGATATTCATTGAATGTGTCAAAGAAAAAAATGAAAATGTACAATTCAATATATCCATTTCATACTAGTGTTCAAATTGTTCTAGGGAGCCCCAGAGTTTGAGATTATTTGAGATTCATAAGTGACATAACTGCTGTCTTCAGGTATATGAATGTTTGCCATTTAGCAGAAGAATTCAGTTTATTGGAGTTAGGATCAATTATTGAGATTTGGAAGAAGGCATATATTGTATACAACCTACAGTATAAGTTTCTAGCAATTAGTGCTGAGTATAAAACAGTCTCTCTAATCACATTAGGAGTTTGGTTTTCTATCATTAGATTTATAAATGGAATAATGGTGCAAAAGTATCTGGAACACAGTAGGTTCTCAAGTATTTGTAAACTTAAATTTTATCCCACCTGGATGATTCCCTATCAGGATACTATTACTAGGAATCACTTGAATGAGCTAATTTCTGAGATCTCTTCCAGTTCTAAAAGTCTTTATTACTAGCAGAAGAAACTGTTTATTTTTTAAAATACGTGTTGACAGGAGGCTCTTGCAGAAATAGTCAAGTGTCATATCTAGTCAACCAGCTATACAAGGCAAGCTGCAGTGTGAAAAAGTGGTTACAACATAGTCTGAGGTTAGTTAAAGGAATCTCAGCCAAGTCTCAACAGTAGTAGTTCTAGACCAGACTGTGAGTTGGGAATACAAAGCAAGCCAATATCCTAAGAAATCAGGGTAAAACTATCTGCTAACGTGGTGACTGTGTTTGCAGTCCTGCTGAAAGATGAATTGGGATTGCTTCCAAAAGCCACAATCTTTTGCTTATTTTGGAAACTGACGGCTTAGACTTCTTCCTAGCAGAAATAAACCAAGATTTTAGAAGTCTCTGAGACCTTTTCCAAATTTGCATTTCTGAGCACGGCAAACCAGGGTAAATTTCATGTGACAGATATTTTAAGATGTCTGCTAAATGGGATAAACTGAGTTCAATTTATTTGTCTTATTAAAATTATAAAATCAAATGAAGTTGTCATGTTGGGAAACATTAAGCATCACATAAATATTAGTATTAGTTGAATTACCAATCATTATTATTACATTAAGTTGACCATAGTGGTTTTTATATAGAGATTCACTTTGGGAAAAATTTGAAATATGAACATTTGTCTCTTATTTGACCTTTTTTTTAAGCAGGGACTCTGTGCCAGCCCAGTATTAGCCTCTTAATTATATCTGAATTGTGGTAACATGCTAAAAGAAAAATACTAGCCAGATCCTTTCACTCATTAATGTATTTACTTGTTGTGCATACTAAGTCACATCAGCTGTGTCCAACTCTTTGTGACTCTATGGACTGTAGCCCACCAGGCTCCTCTGCTCCAGGCCAGAATACTGGAGTGTGTTGCCATGCCCTCCTTCAGAGAATCTTCCCAATCCAGGGATCAAATCAGTGTCTCTTATGTCTCCTGCCCTGCCAGGGGGCTTCTTTACCACTAGTGCCACCTGGGAAGCCCCATTTACTTGTTCAGTTCAGTCGCTCAGTCATGTCCGACTCTTTGTGACCCCATGAACTGCAGCACGCCAGGCCTCCCTGTCCATCACCAACTCCCAGAGTTCACTCAAACTCATGTCCATTGAGGCAGTGATGCCATCCAGCCATCTCATCCTCTGTCGTCCCCTTCTCCTCCTGCCCTCAACCCCTCCCAGCATCAGAGTCTTTTCCAATGAGTCAACTCTTTGCATGAGGTGGCCAAAGTACTGGAGTTTCAGCTTTAGCATCATTCCTTCCAAAGAAATCCCAGGGCTGATCTCCTTCAGAATGGACTGGTTGGATCTCTTTGCAGTCCAAGGAACTCTCAAGAGTCTTCTCCAACACCACAGTTCAAATGCATCAATTCTTCAGCACTCAACCTTCTTCACAGTCCAACTCTCACATCCATACATGACCACAGGAAAAACCATAGCCTTGACTAGACGGACCTTAGTCGGCAAAGTGATGTCTCTGCTTTTGAATATGCTATCTAGGTTGGTCATAATTTTTCTTCCAAGGAGTAAGTGTCTTTTAATTTCATGGCTGCAGTCACCATCTGCAGTGATTATGGAGCCCCCAAATAAACTCTGACACTGTTTCCACTGTTTCCCCATCTATTTCCCATGAAGGGATGGGACCGGATGCCATGATCTTTGTTTTCTGAATGTTGAGCTTTAAGCCAGCTTTTTCACTGTCCTCTTTCACTTTCATCAAGAGGCTTTTTAGTTCCTCTTCACTTTCTGCCATAAGGGTGGTGTCATCTGCATACTTAGAGTTATAGATATTTCTCCTGGCAGACTTGATTCCAGCTTGTGCTTCTTCCATTCCAGCGTTTCTCATGATGTACTCTGCATAGAAGTTAAATAAGCAGGATAACAATATACAGCCTTGACGTACTCCTTTTCCTATTTGGAACCAGTCTGTTGTTTCATGTCCGGTTCTAACTGTTACTTCCTGACCTACAGATTTCTCAAGAGACAGGTTAAGTGGTCTGGTATTCCCATCTCTTGAAGAATTTTCCACAGTTTATTGTGATCCTCACAGTCAAAGGCTTTGGCATAGTCAATCAAGCAGAAATAGATGTTTTTCTGGAACTCTCTTGCTTTTTCCATGATCCAGCGGATGTTGGCAATTTGATCTCTGGTTCCTCTGCCTTTACTAAAACCAGCTTGAACATCAGCAAGTTCACGGTTCATGTATTGCTGAAGCCTGGCTTGGACATTTTTGAGAATTACTTTACTAGCGTGTGAGATGAGTGCAATCGTGCAATAGTTTGAGCATTCTTTGGCATTGCTTTTCTTTGGGATTGGAATGAAAACTGACCTTTTCCAGTCCTGTGGCCACTGCTGAGTTTTCCAAATTTGCTGGCATATTGAGTGTAGCACTTTCATAGCATCATCTTTCAGGATTTGAAATAGCTCTACTGGAATGCCATCACCTCCACTAGCTTTGTTCATAGTGACGCTTTCTAAAGCCCACTTGACTTCATATTCCAGGATGTCTGGCTCTAGATGAGTGATCACACCATCGTGATTATCCGGGTCGTGAAGGTGCTTTTTGTACAGTTTTTCTGTGTATTCTTGACATCTTTTCTTAATATCTTCTGCTTCTGTTAGATCCATACCATTTCTGTCCTTTATAGAGCCCATCTTTGCATGAAATGTTCCCTTGGTATCTCTAATTTTCCTGAAGAGATCTCTAGTCTTTCCCATTCTGTTGTTTTCCTCTTTCTTTGCATTGATCGCTGAAGAAGGCTTTCTTATCTCTCCTTGCTATTCTTTGGAACTCTGCATTCAGATGCTTAGATCTTTCCTTTTCTCCTTTGCTTTTCATTTCTCTTCTTTTTACAGCTATTTGTAAGTCTTCCTCCAGACAGCCATTTTGCTTTTTGCATTTATTTTCCATGGGGATGGTCTTGATCCCTGTCTCCTGTACAATGTCATGAATCTCAGTCCATAGTTCATCAGGCACTCTATCTATCAGATCTAGGCCCTTAAATCTATTTCTCACTCCCACTGTATAATCATAAGGGATTTGATTTAGGTCATACCTGAATGGTCTAGTCATTTTCCCTGCTTTCTTCAATTGGAGTCTGAATGTGGTAATAAGGAGTTCATGATCTGAGCCACAGTCAGCTCCTGGTCTTGTTTTTGTTGACTGTATAGAGCTTCTCCATCTTTGGCTGCAAAGAATATAATCAATCTGATTTCGGTGTTGACCATCTGGTGATGTCCATGTGTAGAGTGTTCTCTTGTGTTGTTGGAAGAGGGTGTTTGCTATGACCAGTGCATTTTCTTGGCAAAACTCTATTAGTCTTTGCCCTGCTTCATTCCTGGTGAAGTATTATTGACTCATCAACTATTCTTATAAGTCACATTACTAGATACAAAGAATAAAACTGTGAGCAAGACAGGTGGGTCTCTCCCCTCCTGTTGCATTGTACCAGTTATGTCTCATTACATTTCTACTGGTGGGAACGTTCAGCCAGAAAGGCGATACCCCTAGAAGGTCAGCAGGAGGACTATTTGGAAAGAATGAGACAAAATGTTCAGCAATTGTTTAGCCAATGGCACTACGCACACAACTACCTATATGCACAGGCAAAATTAACATCAGCACGAAAGTGTGTGTCCATCATTTAAATCCACTCTTTCCATTTAACAGAATACAAATCACCCAGGAGTGAGTTCTTTGGGAATCTAAATTATAAAGTCAGAACTTCAATTCTCCCAGAGCTAGCTAGAGACTGAAAATTTCACGGCCAGGAAATTTTCATTTTTGTCTTATTTCACTATTACACCACCCACTATTATGGTTAATATAATGTCTCAGTTCATTACTTGCTGAACTGATTTAAATTGAAATGTTTTCAAATTATTAAGAATAATCCATTATAGCATTGAAAGAAAGATCAGCTTTTCTTAGAAGACCTCTAGCAAGTTACTTTAGAAAGGGTGTATGCATTATGTGTAAGACACCACAAAGCAATTCGTCTGCTACACTGTTGCTGCTGCTGCTAAGTCTCGTAAGTTGTTTCTGACTCTGTGCGACCCCATAGATGGCAGCCCACCAGGCTCCCCCATCCCTGGGATTCTCCAGGCAAGAACACTGGAGTGGGTTGCCATTTCCTTCTCCAATGCATGAAAGTGAAGAGTGAAAGTGAGGTCACTCAGTCGTGTCCGACTCTCAGTCGTGTCCGACTCTTCGCGACCCCATGAACAGCAGCCTACCAGGCTCCCCCACCCATGGGATTCTCCAGGCAAGAGTACTGGAGTGGGGTGCCATTGCCTCCTCTGCTTTTTGATAAAATGTCAGAGAGTTTTAAACATTTTAGGTCTTGCAGGCCATTATAATTTCTGTCACAATTGCTCAACTCTGCCTTTACAACATGAAAGCAGCCATGGACAAAACATAAATGAATGTGTCTGGCTGTGTGCCAATGAAACTTTATAAAAACAGGAATGTATAACACAGAGCTACAGACTGTGGACAGGTAAAAGAAAAATATATGATTTATCCACAAGTTTTTAATAAAGTCAAATTATCTTAAAAGGCCTTTAAAAAGCCGTGAGTAAATTCCATGAACAATTGATTCGTAATTGTTTGTTTGGCAGAGCAATAAACATTTGAGAAAAAAATAGAAAATACTGAAGAAAGGTAACCCTAGCTCCTAAACTGAACAAAATAATTTCCCAGATTTTCTATTGGTCTTTATCCTGTGCATATTTTATGCTATACAGTCTAAAGATACATAACAAATATATGATTTTGTACAAGTTTTAAAAATTAACATAATAGCATAAATATTTTCATGTCATTAAAAACCCTTAATAAGCCTCATTTCTAATGACCATGTAATATATCAACATATGGATACTACTTAGTCTTGTCCTAATTTCCAACAGATTATAACTTTTTCATTTTATAAAAGTAATTTACACTATAGAAAATGCAAACATGTTAAAAGCATTTATGATCCCAAAAACAAGATCTGTAAGAAGAACCTGAGCCTTCCCATTAAACATGGAATGTGAGCACGTTTGCCTTATCTGTATTTCCTCCTAAAATGACAGCAGAGGAATATAAGAGACAAGAACTCACAAGGACAAACAGGAGAGGAAAATGACAGCAGACAAGAGATGTTGAAAAGCTGGGAAAGGAGGAAACAGGATGGATGAAAGGAACGTGTGACTCAACAGGTGCAGTGACTTAGAGAGAAAGCAGAAAGGTGAATAAGCAAGGCACTTTGATCCCTACATCTTCCCTTTGTTACTATTTCTTCTTATTTCATTACTCTCTTCACTAACCTCCTCAGGTATGTTTTATCATGCTTCTTTTAAATTCATGATAATTCTGCTTAAACAATCTGCTTTAGATCGTCATATAAGATAACCTATTGAACAGCTTGTTTTTACATCAGTTTAGGATAAGTCTAAACTACCATTACAGAAAGACTCAAACATGCAACAGCTTAAGGAATATAGCTACATTTTCATCACTTAACAGGTCTGGGGAAGCAGTAAGCAGTGGATGGCTTTGCCCTACATGATCATTCAGAACACCAGATTCTCCCCACTGGGCTGCCCAGCTATCCCCAGATTCCTGGAACCATCTGCATGGCTGAGATGAATTGCCACAAAGCCAGGGTCTCAGACAATGGAAGCGGCAAGAAAACCTGCATGAGGCATGCCTAGCACCGTTAGATCGAAAACGGAAATTACATGGAATCTTTCCTCTTTATGTCCCAGTGATGAAAAACTTAATCACATGGCAACAGCTAACTAAAAGGGAGGCTTTGGAAATGCTGTCTAACTCTAGCAAGAAGGGAGAATTAACTCTGCAGAAAGCTAACAGTGGATGCCACCATTGTATTTCTTTCTTGTGAGCTGTACGAAGGCATCTATTGAATTGGCTAAAAAGTTCCTTCAGTTTTTAAGTAAAAATAAAAGGCCTTTTTCCTTTTCAAAAGAACTTTATTGAATAATGCATTCACCATTTTGTTCCACTACCTTCTGCCATTCTTCAAGCAACTTCATAATTCTATCTTCCCAAAACTTTATCTTTTGAGCAAAGAACTATTCCAGGTGTCTTTTACAGTCCTCCAGGGAATTGAAATTTTTTCCATTAAGAGAATTTTGTGAAGACCAAAATAAATGGAAACCTGAAGGTGCAACGTTCAGTCAATACTGTGAAAGAATTAGAACTTCCCAGCCAAGCTGTAACAGTTTTTGCCTGGTCATCAAATAAACATGCCATGCTGTGCTAAGTCGCTTCAGTCACATCTGATTCTGTGCAACCCAATGAACTGGAGCCTGCCAGGCTCCTCTGTCCATGGGATTCTCCAGGCAAGAATTTTGGAGTGGACTGCCATTCTCTCCAGGGGATCTTCCCGACCCAGGGGTGGAATCAGCATGTCTTAACGTCTAACCTGCATTAGCAGGTAGGTTCTTTACCACTGGTGCCACCTGGGAAGCCCAAATAAACACGCAGTTTTGCTTTTTCCTGATGAAAGACTATGTGTTTCTGTTGACGAGTTCCAGACACTTTCAAGTGCTTGATGATTAGGATCAGTACTTGTTGGAATGAATTGTTTGGTTTTCTGGAAGGAACTCAGAGGACTCCCTTCCCATCACATCATATACACATTATCACCTTCTTTGGATGAAGACCAGCCTTTGGTGTCATTGATGGTGATTCATTTCTCTTGCCCTCAGATCTCTTCCATTCCACATTATTGTACAGTATCCACTTTTCATTGCCCATCTCCGTTTATTTTTAAAAGGGATTATTTTCATTATATTTAAGTAGAGAATTGCATGCAGAAATACAGTCAAGTTTTTTCACTTATGTGGAACCCAAACCTCAAAGCGATTAACATAACCAAGATTATGTAAATGATTTTCAATGCTTGACATGGATATTTTTAATATGTCAGCTATCTCCCAAGTGGTATAACACTGTTCTCAATTAATGTCTCAGTGGTTATCAACTTTAACTGGTCTGCCTGACTGTGGAATGTTGTCCAGCAAAAAATCTGCAGCATGAAACTTCACAAACCACTCTTGACATAGCCTTTTCTCTATACACTGCACACATCTTTTTTTTCAGTGTTGCAGTTACATTTTACCTTTCTTGAATAATAAAGCATAATATGCCAAAAATGTTGCTTTTTTCCTTCCATCTTCAACATTAAAATGACTACACAAAAAATTTACCAGTATTGATAAGTTTTTTTTAATGTATGTTGATCTGACGGCTGTCACAATACAATCTAACACAGTTGTTTTAAATAAAGTTAAAGACAACTAAGCACTACTAGAGCCATCTTACAGGAAAAAAAAGAACAATATTTTTGGCCAATAGTTACTTTCGGTTGTAAGCTCGTGCATCCCTGGATAGAGGCCTCCTTTGCTGACAACATCCATTGCCACTGATTCCTGCCATGGAAGGATGGCAGGAAGGCCTCATGGGGGCAGGAGGTGAAGTAAGAACAGAGTTTAGGAAGGCTTCCTCCCACTTAACCCATTGTCCTGCCACACAGTCCCAGGCTTCAGGCAAACTTCTCTGTGCACATGTATATTTGTGTGTGTGTATACTTGTGCAAATTAATTATTTTTTAAGTCTTCATTTCCTATAAGAGGAGATAATACCTACCAGAAGGGCTATTTGAGGATTAAACAGCCTATATAAGTAAAAATCTTACTATCCTGTTTGAAATATATGAAATACTCAATAAACGTTAACTTAAATTTCCCAACTTCACAGAGCCTCTAATAGAAAGGTAAAAGATCTGCTATCTGATTTGTGACAAGGTCACTTTGTGTTTTTAATGAAATCACCTAATCATAAATATCTGGGTCAAGTTACAGAAACCTAGATAAATCTTGGGAGCTGACAATAAATTCTAGGGTTCATTTCTAGCTATCACCTTCTCTGATGCAGAATGAAACCTATTAGCATGATCTGCATTTCCAGGACATCCTAGAGGCAGCCGTGACACATTTTGTGCCTGAGTGAATTATCTTGTAAGAATGTTTTAGAAAAGGTTCTACTACATCATCAGCAGAAAAGACTATGAACAACTTGGATCCCCATTACCACTGCACCATTGGAAACTAGAGAAAATAGTTTGGACTAGTCTTTTTGAGAAACAGAAAGTGAGACAGACAGAGAGAGAAACAGATGGCATGCTACTATATGCATGAGATTTGAACTTTCATCCTTCCTTGTGTTTTGCTGTTAACATATTCTTCCTGGACTTCCCTGGTTATCCAGAGGTTAAGAATCCACTTGTCAGCTCAGGACTCGGGTTCTACCGCTGGTATACTGTGGAGTAACTAAGCCCTATGCGCCACAGCTACTGATCCCCTGCTCTAGAGACCACAAGTCACAACTTCTGAGCCCATGTGTTGCAATTACTGAAGCCCATGTGCCTAGAACTTGCACTCTGCAACAAGAAAAGCCTCCACAATGAGAAGTTCCTGTTATGAAGAGTAGCCGCTGCTCACTGCAAATAGAGGAAGCTGGTGCATAGCAATGAAGACCCAGTGCAGCCAAAAGGAAAAAAAAAAAAGAGAGAGAGATTAAAATAAAATTAAATAGTCTTCCTTTTGGAAATGATGATATCAGCAGATATAGTTGTTTTTTGTTGTTAAATGTCTTCAAAATTGTATAGCAATTTTTTGTTATGTTGTTCCTCATAATTTTTCAAAATTTACCATCTCTGAATTCCAACACACTGTGAACTCTTGATTGCATAAAGATAGACAACTCAAATTGCTCCTGTGTGGAAGAAGTACTTATTGAAGATTGCTTTATGGTTGTCCAACTTTTTTATGATTCTAAAATTATATAGTTTTAAATGTTCTACATCGTCTTTCTATAAAATATCTTTAAAATAGGGCTATTAGATTTTTATTGACTTCCATGTGAAGGAAATATTAGATACAAGATATCCTAAAAGGTTTCCAATACAAAACACATATGAATATTTTTCTAAATGCTTAGCTGAATTCACACACATGAAAAACTAAGAAGTCCCCAAGGGCCAAGACATAGAAGTTGGAAACCAGAATTTACAAGAGTTCTGAGAGTATTTGCCGTTCTTGTACTATAAGAGATACATTAAGGATAGAAGGCATGACCTTAGACCACTGAATTTGAGAGAACTGGGAACTTCAGGGTAAAATCTGGACATTTGGCAGGATTACACGCTTAGTGAAAATGTGGACAAACAGAAAAAAAAAATCATCTATTTCAGCCTAGGCTGTGAATGGGGGAAAAAAAAAATCACTCATGAGAATTTGTAGCTACATACCTTTCCTTTACACAAATTTGAGGTTCAAATTTATACTTACTGTGTGGTCCAGAAACTCTAGATCAAAAATTAATCTACAGTAGACTTGGTACACTGGGACACTTAACAAAGAAAGTGCAATGTTGACTGGGTCTTACTGGATTTCCAGAGAGAAAGACCATATAATAATAACATATGATATTATTATATATAATATATACACATAACCTCACAAGCCAAAGCTGCATGTGAGGAAATAAGTTGCCATGAGAAAGCATCAGCAAAAACACCAAATAGTACAAATAGACTCCTAGGAACATTAGACAATTTTTTTTTTTTTTTTTTGGCCACAATGAGTGGCATGTGGAGTCTTACTTCCTTGACCAGGGATCAAACCCTTACCCTCAGCAGTGAAAGCGCAGAGTTCTAGCCACTGGACAGACAGTGAATTCCCAACAATTATTATGACTGGACATAGAACTTACACAGTATATAAAATATTAAAGAAACAGAATGTGAAATCAAAAATATGACAGAGAATAGGAGAACACTGAATTAAGATCCAGTTTATTTTCTAAAGAACCAAATGAATCATGTAGAAATGGAGGTATGCCCATTGACATATGGGGCACATTGATATATGCACCTCTACTTTGAATGGTGGGGCAACGCAAACATATGAATCAAAGGAGTTAAAAATACATGCACATTCCTGTCATGTTCTGATTCACATTTACCTGACACTGCCCCATGTTTCTGGCCTTATCCACCTTTATAATATGGAATAACTAGACACAGTAGATAAAACACCTGCTGCTGCTGCTAAGTCGCTTCAGTCGTGTCCGACTCTGTGTGACCCCATAGACGGCAGCCCACCAGGCTCCCCCATCCTTGGGATTCTCCAGGCAAGAACACTGGAGTGGGTTGCCATTTCCTTCTCCAGTGCATGAAAGTGAAAAGTCAAAGTGAAGTCGCTCAGTCGTGCCCGACTCTTAGCGACCCCATGGGCTGCAGCCCACCAGGCTCCTCTGTCCATGGGATTTTCCAGGCAAGAGTACTGGAGTGGGCTGAGATAAAGAGCCTACTATATCTTAATTAATTTATTGATTGATGGACTTGTTTTGGCTGTGCCTGGTCTTCATTGCTATGCAAGGGCTTTCTCTAGTTGCAGAGAACGCGGGCTACTCCCTGGCTGTGGTACGGGGGGCTCATCACTGCAGTAGTTTCTCTTGTTGCAGATCACGGGCTGTAGCATGCATGGGCTTCAGAAGTTGTTGTTCCCAGGCTCTAGAGCACAGACTCGGAAGTTGTGGTCCACAGGCTTTGTTGCCCTGAGGCATGTGGAATCTTCCTGGACCAGGGATTGAATTGGTGTCCCTTGCACTGCAATGTGGATTCTTTAACTTGGACAACCAGGAAGCCCTCAGCTCCTGTTTTTGGATATTCCAAAATAGCACTTTTCTTTCTCTCTTTTAAAAGAACATCTTGAAATGAACCTAATATGCAAAACAAATTATAATTACCTTCCTAGGTTGCGGAGGGTGATAGTGGAAATGAATGAGGAGAGTAATGGAGAGTGGGTCCTTACCAGTGTGAGCCCCACATGCCAGCCCCTGCCACTTGACACCCTGGGTATCCTAGAGCCCAGTTTGAAAACTCCTTGCTCTGGCCAGGCTGACTAACTTGCTGCTTCAATAGCTTCTTCCCGTTGGTTTCCTAAAGGTACAGTTCTTGGGCGGTTTTTATCACCAGAAAGAATTATCTCTTTAGCAAGTGACTAAAAGATTGCAAGTACAGGGTATTTTTGTTTTTATTCCCAAATGTTCAGCCATTTTCATATCATTTGCCTCTCAACTAACACTATTAAATATAGTTAAAGAGAATTCCTTTCTCCACAATGGATGTAGGATTTATTAGAATAATTCATTCATTGTTCCCTAAAGAGAGAAATATACATATATTGCAGTTGCTGCAAATCACATATGTAGTTACCATCTTTCCTGGTTTGGGATTTTTTTTTCTCTTCTCTTCTACTGAAGCCCCATTTTGCACAATCAAAACTTAGCAACTTCATTAAATACATCGCCTGATGCACCTGTTTGGATTCTGGGTATCATTTTCTTTTCTCCAACACATTTTTATTCAAGATGTGCCGAATTTCCCAGAGGCTGTCTGGAGACTTTGAGACATCTGTACCGAGCAGTTTGCTAAAACCAACAAAAAGTATTGAAGCAAAAATCAAACTTTAGGGCATCAATTTAGCCATTCCTTTTCAAGTACCCTGGATTGATGGAACATGTCAGCCCTGATACATCCACCATCACTGCTCAGTGCTTAGAATAACTATGAAAGCAAAACTGACTGCACTCTAATGAACAGTGTCATCGGGAGTGGTGTGAAGACCGTGAAGAGAAAACAAGGCCGGAAATATTGTGGGGAACTTGACGGGAAAGGAGTGCCTAAGAGGAAAACAGACTACAAGGAATACCAAAAATAAATATCAGTATAACATAGTATCATCTACACAAGTGATTGTGTATAAGGAGTTAAGCCTATTAGTAAAGAAGAAAGCATCCACTCAAGGAGGATATAATGATCAAATCTTTAAATTCTCAGCACACAATTCAGTTATAGGATCCCAATTTTCTGAAGGCTTCCTTTTATCACGTGTAAATGTGCAATGATCTCTCCAATGAGTTTATAAATTTAAAGAACTGTGGCCCAACAAAGGAGGTAGAAATAATGGAGTACGCAAAGAGGAGAAAATGTGACTAACAAATGGAAATTCTTTTCCTAATCTTGAAGAACCTCTCAAAAAGCCAATTTCTGGTCTCACATCAGTTTTTCTGAATCAGATTTTGGGTTTTTTTTTTAAAGCATGCTGGGGTAGGGAGAATTAAAAAAAAAAAAAATTAACATAGAAGATTGTGACCAGTAGGGGGCAGGATGGCTTTAATATTTACAAGAAGAAATATTTAAGAGATGTACAAATGTATTTGCATAGATTCTGCAACAGATTGCAAAAGTGGCTGCAGTTCATCACTCCTCCCTGTATCCTTGCCTTTGATAATCTGACAGTGAAGCTCCTCCCATCTAGAAGCAGAGGTTACGTTCTACCTCTTGAACCTGAGTTTGCTGTATGTCTTGCCTTAGCTACTAGAGTCCAGGAGCAGTGAGGCTGTGAGTTCTGAGCCTACGGCTCAAGCAGCCTTGCACACTGCCATTCACTCACCCTTTCTGAACTCTGTTATTACATAAGAAACAAGCCCAGCCAAGCATAGCCTGATTGGTGAGTGTGGCCAACCCAAACTGGCCAGAGTCCAGCTGACCAGTTAGCTCACCACACTACATGAATGAGTCCAACCAAAATCAGTCAAGCTTGGCTCAGTCCGGAACCGTCCAGTCAAGTCACACAGAGTACTAAGCCAAATCAGTGTTTACTGTTTTAAGCCACTGTCTTTTGATGTGGTTGGTGCAGTAAGAACAATAGTTAAGTGATTCTGTCTCCAAACAAAAGTGTCATTTCCTGTCACTTTTGTTATATAAATGCCCACTGACTCATTCACTTAGAATTTTTTTTTCAGTGCCAGCTCTATATTAGCTGTTAGGGCACGGACGATTCAGTAAGCATTCACTGAATATCAGCGCGCACTGTAATTACTTAGAATGCAAAAATGAGAACAGAAAGGAATACTCTCAGAAAGTTAGTTTTCTGGTAAATAAAAACAGACATTTGGGGACTGACTGCAAAGGAGAAGCACAGAGGAATTTTAGACGTGATACAACTAAGTTATACACATAACTAAGTTATACACATAACTCCATTTGTCAAAACTCAACACTGTATGTGTAGCTGTGGCACCCCACTCCAGGACTCTTGCCTGGGAAATCCCATGCACAGAGAGCCTGGCGGGCTGCAGCCCATGGAGTCACAAAGGCAGACATGACTTAGTAACTAAACAACAACAGCACTTATGCCACAGTGAAGTTTTTCTGTATATATTTATCAACTAAGACATGAGCGAACCCGGTCTAAGAGTACAACAAATCTATCCCATAATCACGCTGAAGAAGGTGGAGCGAATAAAGGGGCTGACCTGAGTAATTCTGGAAAACCGTGTTTTGACTGATACAGTAAAAATTAAAAAAACAAAGTGACAAATATTGTACTTCTATATTCTAGATGATAAGTTTTTTCTCACAAGGATATTGAATGAGTAATCCTAAAACTATTTTAAAAAAATAATCAGATTGAGCGACTAAGTAAATATATTTGTAGTGTTAAGAGCTGTGTTTCTACTGTTAGAGAAATAAGGTTTAAATGAAGGGGAAAGATTAAAATGAACTGCTTTCTTCAGTATACAGTACAAATATGATCATATCAGTAATAGTTTATCATCTTTCTTTTTTACAAAGGTATATACAGATAAAGAGATACAAAAATAAAAGAATGTATATGCATAAGTAATATACATAAATATATCCTAGCTCTGTGTTGAGAAGGCCTAGAAACAGAGACATCTGGTAGGAACGAGCACCCTTAGAATCCAGACCTTGGTTTCTAAATACCATTTCTAATTACAAAGAAGCCAGGATCCTTGGAAAAGTAGTTGATTCCAAGGCTGAAAGTGAAAGTGAAGTCACTCAGTCGTGTTCGACTCTTTGCAATCCGTGGACTGTAGCCCACCAGGCTCCTCTGTCCATGGGATTCTCCAGGCAAGAATACTGGAGTGGGTTGCCATTTCCTTCTCCAGGGGATCTTCCTGACTCGGGGGATCGAACCTAGGTCTCCGTGTTGTAGGCAGACGCTTTAACCTCTGAGCCACCAGGGAATTCCTAGGGCACATCAAATATAAAACAAGTCTGAGGCATTTTGTGGTACTGAAAAATAAATGAAAGGACGGGAACATACAGAAAGGATACGAGCACCAAAATAAAAACGTCTCAAACGGCCAAATCTACAAGTTAAACAAAATAAATCAAATAATATTGACTTACAATCCAAAGAATAAAATAAGTATCCTTGACTTAAGATATTTATTTACCTAACGTGCTGAAGGGACAACTCTTTACTTATTAGCAATTAATAAATGTACAGAAATAAAGAAAATGGACAAGCATAATCATTCAAACACCACAGTAATCATTGCTGCAGGCAAGATCAACTGATGAATGCTAAAATTAGTGGGCAAAGGTTATGCAAAAAATTTGCATAATTTCAAAGTTCCACCTCCCCCAAAATTGTTAATTACAAAGAGAAAAATTATAACTACAGTAAAGAAACATGGTAGACACCTCCTTAACCAAGTGAGCAAGATTAATATTACCGGTACCAAGACACATCGACACAATGTACCCTCATACTGTGCTCTGAAAAAGGACATACCACCTTATGGTAGTAATGCATGACCTCCATTTAATCATGCAAAAATCACACAAATCAAAATTAAGGAACATTCTCCAAAACACTACACCAGTACTTTTTAAAACTCAAGTTCATAAGAATCAAGGAAAAACTGAGGAACAGACTGGTGGAGACTAATGTATTAAGACAACTCAAGTCAATGTGGAATTCTGGATTAGACTGCAGAAGAAAAAAACAGTAAGAAACCCAATACAATCCAAATCAAGTCTCTTATTTAGTGGGCAGTATTGTATTAATATAAAATTTCTTCATTTTTCCAACTCTGCTCTGTCTGGTATTTTTACTTCAGAGGAAAGGTGGACGATGGATATAGGAAAACCTGTTATATCATTTTGCAACTTTTCCAGAAGTCCAAGATTATCTCAAAATAAGAGGTTGAAGACACATCTCCCAGTTAATTCTGTTTAGTAGCAGATACTACTAATAAAATTTAGAGCATGTCTATGGCTTTATACTCACCAAGTTCAACCAGGTGGATTTTTAACATATATTTATTTATATCTTTTCAGACTACCAAATACATCAATAGAATTTGGACCAGCTTGACGGGTTAGTTGGGTCACCTAAATAATGCAAAGTCTCCATTTAATCATTACATTGTATAGATGCTGATAAAAAATATTTAGTTTTACCAATATTTAGTGTTCCGTTCAGTTCAGTTCAGTTCATTCGGTCAGTTGTGTCTGACTCTTTGTGACCCCATGAATTACAGCATGTCAGGCCTCCCTGTCCATCACCAACTCCCAGAGTTCACTCAAACTCAGGTCCATCGAGTCAGTGATGCCATCCAGCCATCTCATCCTCTGTCGTCCCCTTCTCCTCCTGCCCCCAATCCTTCCCAGCATCACAGTCTTCTCCAATGAGTCAACTCTTCGCATGAGGTGGCCAAAGTACTGGAGTTTCAGCTTTAGCATCATTCCTTCCAAAGAAATCCCAGGGCTGATCTCCTTCAGAATGGACTGGTTGGATCTCGTTGCAGTCCAAGGGACTCTCAAGAGTCTTCTCCAACACCACAGTTCAAAAGCATCAATTCTTCGGTGCTCAGCTTTCTTCACAGTCCAACTCTCACATCCATACATGACCAGAGGAAAAACCATAGCCTTGACTAGATGGACCTTAGTTGGCAAAGTAATGTCTCTGCTTTTGAGTATGCTGTCTAGGTTGGTCATAACTTTTCTTCCAAGGAGTAAGCATCTTTAATTTCATGACCGCAATCATCACCTGCAGTGATTTTGGAGCCCCCAAAATAAAATCTGACACTGTTTCCACTGTTTCCCCATCTATTTCCCATGAAGTGATGGGACTGGATGCCATGATCTTCGTTTTCTGAATATTGAGCTTTAAGCCAAGTTTTTCACTCTCTTCTTTCACTTTTATCAAGAGGCTTTTAGTTCCTTTTTACTTTCTGCCATAAGGGTGGTGTCATCTGCGTTTCTGAGGTTATTGATATTTCTCCTGGCAATCTTGATTCCAGCTTGTGCTTCTTCCAGCCCAGCGTTCCTCATGATGTATTCTGCATATAAGTTAAATAAGCAGGGTGATATTTAGTGTACTTGGAGTTAAGTCAAGAGAATATCATTTAAAATCCCTATCCCATTCAAACACAAAAAGAAATAAACTAAAAGAAAATAAGATAAAGTAAAATAAAATAATAACATAAGCCATGAACATATAAAGTATCACAGACACTATGCTTTGTAATAGAATAAAGTAACAGGCAAAACAGATGTAGTCCAAAACAAGCTACAGGTTACCAGGGGATAAGAGAGGGAAGGATAAATTGGGAGATTGGGATTGATATATACACACCATTATATATAAAATAGATAATTAATAAGAACCTGCTGTATAGCACAGGAAACTCTACTCAATACTCTGCAATGACCTACGTGGAAAAAAAGAATCTTAAAAAAAAAAAAGAGTGGATATATGTATATGTAAAACGGATTCACTTTGCTGTTACCTAAAACTAACACAATGATAGAAATCAAATATTCGTCAATTAAAAAAAAAGACCTGGGTCCCTGTCCTTTGTATTTTATCAGAGTTTATTCAAGTCTTTGAGTTTCTGCTAAATCTTCTAAGACAGTTATCAAAAAGGATATAATTGCACGTGAAGTATCAAGGCAAATAATTCCACCTTCCTCCCTTTGAACACAATGGAGTATGTTATGCACACAACTTCAGTCCTCCATCAATGCTCTTGGGTAGCTGACCCAGATCCAGGAGGTGCACGTTACTAAGGCATTTTCGTTCAAGTCTATGAGAACTCACTTACACAAAGGTAAAAGATAGTTTTTGAAAAATGTTCTCCACATTATAGCTTGTAGAAAATTGCTCAAGTTGGCCATGCAGCTTAACTTACACTGTGTTAACCAGAAGACCAGTTACAGAACTGTCAAAAACAAGCTACCTATTAATGCACTTACTTCTGCCCAGCAAGAATGGAAGATCCCCTCCCCTCTCTGTGATTCCAGTTGTCAGATATTGATAAACATCATTGGATAAGAAACTATACAAACCGATTCATTTATTAGATCACAAATGAGATCTGTGATATAAAGAATAAGGATAAATTGAAACATCTGTTCTAGTATGGAAATGATTTATAAGGTAGTTTCAGGTCATTTGCTACCAAATATTTCCTTTTATTGCACTTACCACTGGTACTATTTTCTGATTTGTATCATTCCTAGTTCTATGAAATGTGTCCAAAGCAGCTAGTTCTTGATTCATGGAAATAAAGAAGCAAGAATAGAAGGAGGAAAGTAATCAAAATGATCAGAGAACTTGAAATCTTATCAGAAATAATTGAGGAATCAGTTATGTTGAATCTACAGACCCAGGGAGAGAGGGATAACATTCCTCAACTATTACATTCATCATCTGGAAATAGAATTAGACTTGTTATGTATGTGTACCTCAGCAGAGTGGGTCAAGGACATGTGAACGTTAGAAGCAGGTTTAGGTACAGACGAAAAATATAACCTGTCTTAGAGAAGATATAATTTTATTTCTCTCAAGTAAACAAAAATCAGGAAATAAACACTTCAAGTTCTTGGAAGATTCCACAATTAGAAACCCAGGCTCTTGAAATCCTCAACATATGGCTTCTACCTCATAGGCTAAGATGACCCTTCATGTTCCAGCCATGATGTCTGCATGATGTTCAGCCAGCAGGAAAGGAAAAAGGTGGTGAGCAAGGGTTACACTTCCTCTCTCTTTAAGAATATTTCCTGGAATGTATGTACAAATCTCATTTACATTCCACTAACCAGAGTAATGTCTATACTCAGTAGCAAGAAAATCTAGGTAAGACATCTTTAGCCTAGGCATCTGGTTAAAAATCAGAATTCTTCCACTTAAGAAGGAAAAGAAAAGAAAAAAATTTTAAAAGAAGGAAAAGAAGAACAAGCATTGTGAGATAATCAGTAGTCTCTGCCACACAGATGTCAAATCAATATAAGAAAATGTTTTCTGATGAATAGCTCTAGAATGATAAGAGTTTCTTGGGAAGTTAAATGTGACCCAACACTAGAGCTATTCTCAGTGAAAACTAAATGGTCGCTTGCCAGAAATGTCAAAACAGAATCTAAGCATCTTTACAGATTTGGGCTAGGTCGCTTTCAAGATTCTAGTAAACGAGGAGACATTAAACTATAGATAAGACAGAACTACAAACCACTGAATAAACCATTGAATTTGCATCCATTTGCCAGTCTAAATTTTATGAAAATTTACATATTAACAAATACGCTTACTCATTTCAGTCTTTCCCTCTTGTATTAGTATTTGCATCAAAACAAATTAAACTAGGTGACTTAAACAAAGGAAATTTATTTTCTTATATTTCTAGGGGCTGGATGTCCAAGATCAAATTGTCAACAGGTTGGTTTCCCTTGCGACCCCTCTTATTAGCTTTCAGGTGATTGCCTTCCTGCTATACTATCACCTAATCTTTGCTCATGCATGTACATCCTCAGTGTTCTTTCTCTTCTTATCAGGATACCAGTCATATTGGATTATGGCCCCACCACTGTGACCTCATTTAAGCCTAATTACCGTGGTGCTAGTGGTAAAGAACCCACCTGCCAATGCAGGAGACATAAGGGCCATGGGTTCGATCCCTGGGTCAGGAAGACCCTCTGGAGGAGGGCACAGCAACCAACTCTGATATTCTTATCTGGAGAATCCCATGGACAGAGGAGCCTGGAAGACTCCATGGGGTGGCAGAGAGTTAGAGAGGACTGAAGCAACTTCACACACACACACACACACACACACACACACACACCTCTTTACAAGGCCCCAGATTCAAATACAGTCACATTCTAAGGTACTAGAGGGATAGGGCTTCAACATACAAATTGCAGGGCAGGGGGTAAATTCAGTTCATAGCACTATTCATTCTTTTCACACCTGCTCTATTGTCAAAAAGTCAGTGGACACTGACAGTAAGAAATGAGTAGGCTAAAAATATCCAAAGTTTGATAATCTTACTGATTAATCAGTATCTAGCTGTATTGATGTAGTTTATATAACAAAACAAGAGTCATTCCTAAAAAGTAGTGATAGGGGTTGGGAAGATAGTGGAAGGCAGATTTTTGCCAAACTCCATCATACTGTCTTTTTCTATTAAGTATACCTATTTTCAGGGCTTCCCTAGTGCTTCAGCAATAAAGAATCCACCTGCAATGTAGGAGATGCGAGTTCCATCCCTGGGGAAAGAAATGGCAACCCACTCCGGTATTTTTGCCTGGGAATCTAACGTATAGAAGAGCCTGACAGGCTACAGTTCATGGGGTTGCAAAGGGTCAGTCTCTACTGAGCAACTAAGCAACAACAGTAACACCTATTTCTACATCTATTTCTAAACAACAAGTATCAGAAATCTGATCAATGTGCCAAGCATGAGAGAATATTTAGAAAATGTATTCAATACCTTCATCATGTATTTTCTTCAAAGTAACTATTTTCATGTGGTTAAGTGATTGTAATATAATTATAATGCCTCATGTGTTTATGAAATTAAACTCTCATTTGAATTTCACAATTCTGTCCTTTGCAAGAGTGAACCAAGCTTAGCCAATTTCTTTGCAGACTTCCCTAAGTAGGGCAAATGAACTGTCATCATTTATGGATTTCACAGATTCCTTTAACAAATATTTATCGAATGATGATTATGTACCAGAAACTGTGGATACAACATCTAAATGAGCCCTTCACAGCCTCTAACAGTACCTGCTCTCAGGAAGCTTATAATCTGGATAGATGTGCACATTAGCAAGAAATGAGCACACTGGGTGATAAGGACTCCTGGGGGCATGCAGGGTGCCTCCCCCAGTATTTGAGAGGTCAGGAAGGATTTCTAAGTAATATTTAGCTAGACAAGGGAAATGAGATAAAAGTGACAACCTGATGTCATTTCTACATTCCTTTAATTCTCAACTTATTTTTAATTTGAAAACATTCAAGGCTATAAAGAATTAAGAAAAGTACAATAAATATTCCTACTTCTCTCACTTCAGCTTCACTAATTGTTATCAGTTTGTCACTTTTGCTGGGTCTGTCTCTCCAATTCTGTTTCTCTCTCCACATAAGTCCATGTACACACAGACATACTTCAAAATGTGAAAATCAGTTGCCTATATTCATGACTGGAGAAGGGAATGGCAAGACACTTCAGTATTCTTGCCCTGAGAACCCCATGAACAGTATGAAAAGGCAAAATGATAGGATACCAAAAGAGGAACACACCAGGTCACTAGGTGCCCAACACTACTGAAGGTCAGTAGAGAAATAACTCCAGAAAGAATGAAGGGATGGAGCCAAAGCAAAACAATACCCAGCTGTGGATGTGACTGGTGATAGAGGCAAGATCCAATCCTGTAAAGAGCAATATTGCATAGGAACCTGGAATGTCAGGTCCATGAATCAAGGCAAATTGGAAGTGGTCAAACAAGAGATGGCAAGGGTGAACGTCGACATTCTAGGAATCAGTGAACTAAAATGGACTGGAATGGGTGAATTTAACTCAGATGACCATTATATCTACTACTGCGGGCAGGAATCCCTCAGAAGAAATGGAGTAGCCATCATGGTCAACAAAAGAGTCCAAAATGCAGAACTTGGATGCAATTTCAAAAACGACAGAATGATCTCTGTTCGTTTCGAAGGCAAACCATTCAGTATCACAGTTATCCAGGTCTATGCCCCAACCAGTAACACTGAAGAAGCTGAAGTTGAAAAGTTTTATGAAGACCTACAAGACCTTTTAGAACTAACACCCCCAAAAGATGTCCTTTTAATTATAGGGGACTGGAATGCAAAAGTAGGAAGTCAAGAAACACCTGGAGTAACAGGCAAATTTGGCCTTGGAATACGGAATGAAGCAGGGGAAATACTAATAGAGTTTTGCCAAGAAAATGCACTGGTCATAGCAAACACCCTCTTCCAACATCACAAAAGACTCTACACATGGACATCACCAGATGGTCTACACCGAAATAAGATTGATTATATTCTTTGCAACCAAAGATGGAGAAGCTCTATACAGTCAACAAAAACAAGACCAAGAGCTGACTGTGGCTCAGATCATGAACTCCTTATTACTAAATTCAGACAAATTGAAGAAAGCAGGGAAAACCACAAGACCATTCAGATATGACCTAAATCAAATCCTTTATGATTATATAGTGGAAGTGAGAAATAGATTTAAGGGCCTAGATCTGATAGAGTGCCTGATGAACTATGGAATGAGGTTTGCGACACTGTACAGGAGACAGGGATCAAGACCATCCTCATGGAAAAGAAATGCCAAAAAAGCAAGATGGCTGTCTGGGGAGGCCTTACAAATAGCTGTGAAAAGAAGAGAGGTGAAAAGCAAAGGAGAAAAGGAAAGATATAGGCATCTGAATGAAGAATTCCAAAGAATAGCAAGAAGAGATAAGAAACCCTTCTTCAGCGATCAATGTAAAGAAATAGAAGAAAAGAACAGAATGGGAAAGACTAGAGATCACTCATCTCTCATGCTAGTAAAGTAATGCTCAAAAATCTCCAAGCAAGGCTTCAGCAATACGTGAACCGTGAACTCCCTGATGTTTAAGCTGGTTTTAGAAAAGGCACAGGAACCAGACATCAAATTGCCAACATCTGCTGGATCATCGAAA
Source organism: Nanger dama (assembly GCA_917880005.1). NCBI lineage: Eukaryota > Metazoa > Chordata > Mammalia > Artiodactyla > Bovidae > Nanger > Nanger dama. Next base: position 18,086,384 of record CAKJTW010000008.1, on the reverse strand, counting down.
GACCAAGAGAGTTCCAGAAAAATATCAATTTCTGCTTTATTAACTACGCCAAAGCCTTTGACTGTGTGGATCACAATAAATTGTGGAAAATACTTCAAGACATGGGAATACCAGACCACCTAACCTGCCCTTGAGAAATCTGTATGCAGGTCAGGAAGCAACAGTTAGAGCTGGACATGGAACAACAGACTGGTTCCAAATAGGAAAAGGAGTATGTCAAGGCTGTGTATTGTCACCCTGCTTATTTAACTTATATGCAGAGTACATCATGAGAAACGCTGGACTGGAAGAAACACAAGCTGGAATCAAGATTGCCGGGAGAAATATTAATAATGCCACATATGCAGATGACACCACCCTTATGGCAGAAAGTGAAGAGGAACTAAAATGCCTTTTGAGGAAAGTGAAAGAAGAGAGTGAAAAAGTTGGCTTAAAGCTCCACATTCAGAAAATAAAGATCATGGCATCTGGCTGCATCACTTCATGGGAAATAGATGGGGAAACAGTGGAAACAGTGTCAGAGTTTATTTGGGGGCTCCAAAATCACTGCAGATGGTGACTGCAGCCATGAAATTAAAAGATACTTACTCCTTGGACGAAAAGTTATGACCCACCTAGACAGTATATTCAAAGGCAGAGACATCACTTTGCTGACTAAGGTCCGTCTAGTCAAGGCTATGGTTTTTCCTCTGGTCATGAATGGATGTGAGAGTTGGACTGTGAAGAAGGCTGAGTGCTGAAGAATTGCTACTTTTGAACTGTGGTGTTGGAGAAGACGCCTGAGAGTCCCTTGAACTGCAAGGAGATCCAACCAGTCCATTCTGAAGGAGGTCAACACTGGAATTTCTTTGGAAGGAATGATGCTAAAGCTGAAACTCCAGTACTTTGGCCACCTCACGAGAAGAGTTGACTCATTGGAAAAGACTCTGATGCCGAGAGGGATTGGGGGCAGGAGGAGAAGGGGATGACCAAGGATGAGATGGCTGGATGGCATCACAGACTCGATGGACTTGAGTCTGAGTGAACTCTGGGAGATGGTTATGAACAGGGAGGCCTGGTGTGCTGCGATTCATGGGGTTGCAAAGAGTTGGACATGACTGAACAACTGAACTAAACTGAACTGAAGAGATCTCTTCAAGAATATTCGAGATACCAAGGGAACATTTCATGCAAAGATGGGCTCGATAAAGGACAGAAATGGTCTGGACCTAACAGAAGCAGAAGATATTAATAAGATGTGACAAGAATACATGGAAGAACTGTACAAAAAGATCTTCACGATGCAGATAATCATGATGATGTGATCACTAATCTAGAGCCAGACATCTCGGAATGTGAAGTCAAGCGGGCGTTAGAAAGCATCACTACAAAGCTAGTGAAGGTGATGGAATTCCAGTTGAGCTATTTCAAATCCTGAAAGACGATGCTGTGAAAGTGCTACACTCAATATGCCAGCAAATTTGGAAAACTCAGCAGTGGCCACAGGACTCGAAAAGGTCAGTTTTCATTCCAATTCCAAAGAAAGGCAATGCCAAAGAATGCTCAAACTATCGTACAATTCACTCATCTCTCATGCTAGTAAAGTAATGCTCAAAATTCTCCAAGCCAGGCTTCAGCAATACGTGAACCATGAACTCCTTGATGTTCAAGCTGGTTTTAGAAAAGGCAGAGGAACCAGAGATCAAATTGCCAACATCCACTGGATCATGGAAAAAGCAAGAGAGTTCCAGAAAAACATCTGTTTCTGCTTTATTGACTATGCCAAAGCCTTTGACTGTGTGGATCACAATAAACTGTGGAAAATTCTGAAAGAGATGGGAATACCAGACCACGTAACCTGCCTTTGAGAAATCTGTATGCAGGTCAGGAAGCAACAGTTAGAACTGGACATGGAACAACAGACTGGTTCCAAATAGGAAAAGGAGTACGTCAAGGCTATATATTGTCACCCTGCTTATTCAGCTTATATGCAGAATACATCATGAGAAACATTGGACTGGAAGAAGCACAAGCTGGAATCAAGATTGCCGGGAGAAATATCAATAACCTCAGATATGCAGATGATACCACCCTTATGACAGAAAGTGAAGAGGAACTAAAAAGCCTCTTGATGAAAATGAAAGAGGAGAGTGAAAAAAGTTGGCTTATAGCTCAACATTCAGAAAACAAAGATCATGGCATCTGGCTGCATCACTTCATGGGAAATAGATGGGGAAACAGTGGAAACAGTGTCAGACTTTATTTTGGGGGGCTCCAAAATCACTGCAGATGGTGACTGCAGCCATGAAACTAAAAGACGCTTACTCCTTGGAAGAAAAGTTATTACCCACCTAGTTAGTATATTCAAAAGCAGAGACATCACTTTGCCGACTAAGGTCCATCTAGTCAAGGCTATGGTTTTTCCTCTGGTCATGTATGGATGTGAGAGTTGGACTGTGAAGAAGGCTGAGTGCTGAAGAATTGCTTCTTTTGAACTGTGGTGTTAGAGAAGACTCTTGAGAGTCCCTTGAACTGCAAATAGATCCAACCAGTCCATTCTGAAGGAGATCAACCTTGGGATTTCTTTGGAAGGAATGATGCTAAAGCTGAAACTCCAGTACTTTGGCCACCTCATGCGAAGAGTTGACTCATTGGAAAAGAGTCTGATGCTGGGAAGGATGGGGGCAGGAGGAGAAGGGGACGACAGAGGATGAGATGGCTGGATGGCATCATGGACTCGGTGAATGTGAGTCTGAGTGAACTCCAGGAGATGGTTATGGACAGGGAGGCCTGGCGTGCTGCGATTCATGGGTCACAAAGAGTCGGACATGACTGAGTGACTGAACTGAACTGATATTCATGACATCTTATACCTAAGTATTTTAACATTCTCCGATAAAATGTACCACATCTAAGAGATTTAAATCAGTGTCATCTAATATACAGCCCATAATCAAATATCTTATTAATAAATTTTCCTTAATTTCTCACATTATTTTCTTTTAACCGAGATCTAACCAAGATTCATTCTAGGTGACCTATCAATGACGTAGCAGGAAGCAGGCGCAATCCCTCCCTTCAGAAAGAAGGGTCACACCACAGCTTCACTTCCTAAAGAACCAGGTGCTCTAAATTGCCAGATGTAGGAATCTGGCTTTTTTCATCATCCCCCAAATAGCTAGCAGCAATGCTCAGACTCCTCAGCCCTTGAGCTAAAAATACTTCCCTCCCAATTCCCCAACCATTACCGCATGGGCCCCTCTGTCATTCACCTCACGAAAAGTAATAGCTTCAGAACCACAGGGTTCATCTCCTGGCACACAGCCAAACAGGGTGATATCAACTGTGCCCTGGTCCAAAGACCCCCCTCCACACAATAGAAGAGACTAAGGAAATATATGCTCGATGTCCTGGTGCCCAGGAGTTGTCGCCTGACCTAGTGGGTATGCAGTATTCACCCAGAGCCTTCTGCATGGAGCACCCCTGTGGGACATTTAAAACAGTTGGGAAGGTCTTTTTCCCTGTTCATCTTTGTACTGAGCCTAGCACAGCACCGAAAATATAGCAAGCCCTTTAATAGATGTTTGCTGAATGAGCAAATTACAAAGGGAAATACACCTGTTTATCATCTTCTGAATGACTCTACAATAACACCAGTGTGCATTCAGAGGTATTTGTGAATTTGCATCATACTACAAGCATGCAGCTTTACCACCAGTGAATTTCCTCCATCCCAGTTTGCAGGGAATAAAATGCCAGTGTGTTTTCACGGCGTCCCTGCATATGTTGGTAGTAAAATATTCACGACTTAGAGAATTATGCAGTGTGTTTTCAACAGCAGCTTTTGAAAGCCACTTTTTCCATTAAAACTGTCAGTTTGGTAATACAGTCATGATTTCAAAGCAAAGGAACATTATGGCGCAAATCAAAGATAGATTACATATTTTATGTTTACATATTCTAGGACCTTCACAGTGTAAAGTTGTTGGATTTTTTTTTTAGACTTTATGTAAGTCTCATCCATTTTGGAATTGGAATGCATCACCTTCATTATGAACCAAATAAAACCAGTGTATAATATATGTGGTATCGCTAGGTATTATGCTTGCACGATTCACAAGCAACTGCAAAGGGGGAAAGTGGCAGTGAGAACTGAAAAAAACATTCCTTGATGCTTTAATTTTTAATTAATGAACCTCTGTGTATCTTCTATCTTCCTTATATTCTGGCAAGATATGCAGATATATCCTCCAAATGTCTACGATTACAACTAGCTTCTGGTCAGATAACAAAGCTAACAAATTTATAACCAAAGGACCTTAAAAGTGAGAGGAAGCTCTGATGCTATTTTTCATTAGTAGAAAATAGATTAATATCTCTGATGATTAGTCATAATAGAAAACTATTACTGGGTTTGTGGTACAAAGAAAAACTTGCTTGGCAATAAGACGGCCTCTGTCTTAATTACAGTGCGTACTTGGGCATGCTCAGTTTGCAGGAAAAAAATAAAAGGAATAAAAGAAACTCTTAAAATAACAGAATTTGTCCATAAGTGGTAAGATTCTTCAACAACACATGAAAGTAACAAGATGATAGCCTGTTTAAATACAGTTGGATAATTGCTTCAGAGAGTTCCATCTTTAGTAATACGGTGGCAAATGAGGACTGTATAAATTAAAATACTGGAACCGTCCTGCTGTCTTAGATTCCAATTTGATTAAGACTATTTTATTTAAGCATCTCTTCTGGTCAACCAAACTGCTTGGTGGCGGTGGGGTGGTAAAACTGAATTTAAAAGAAAATGGAAACAATATAGCATCATAATTAAGAATATGGGCTCTGGGACAGACTGAGTTCATATCCTGGCTCTGCTTTGTTTTGTATGAACTCCTTTAAAAGCCCTAAGCCCCTGATGTCAAAATGGGAGTAGCACTTTGTGTAACCCAGTTCCATCCCTGATCGCCTTCTCCTCCATCTATAGTAGGTCAAAGAGCTAATGACTTGGTTGCCAGACTCCTGAACAGCTAGAGTGGTCATATATAGCTAGGGAGAGATAACCAGTCTGCCAGGAGTAACTAGGGAAGCATGTACTTTCCTGTAAAAGAAATGGTGATGACTAGCCCTACCCTTCCCTCTGTTTTGCTTTGAACACACAGATGTCTTAAACTGTGGCAGCTGTCTTGGAACAAGAGCAGCAGTCCCCAGCGTCTTTGGCTCCAGGAACCAGTTTCCTGCATGACAATTTTTCCACGGATTGGGGGCAGGAGTGGTTTCAGGATGATTCAACCACATTACATTTATTGTACACTTTGGTTCTATTATTATTACTGATACATCAGCTCCACCTTAGATCATCAGGCATTAGATCCCAGAGGTTGGGGACCCTTGAACTAGAGAGGAAAGAAAGTGAAAGTGAAGTCGCTCAGTCGTGACCCCATGGACTGTAGCCTGCCAGGCTCCTCCATCCATGGGATTTTTCCAGGCCAGAGTACTGGAGTGGGTTGCCATTACCTTCTCCAGGGGATCTTTCCAACTCAGGGACGGAACCTGGGACTCCCGCATTGCAGGCAGATGCTTTATCGTCTGAGCCACCAAAACTAACACCTAAAAGGGAACTTGGAGAGGCAACAAAAAGCAGTTATGAGAGAAAGGGCCATAAGGCGGCTCTTGTTGGTAGTCTTTATAACCTAGAAAGACAACATGGGTGCCCCATAATCAGTCCCGAGTATCCGGTCAAGCTCTAACAAAAAGAGCAGAAGAGAAGACAATGGCTTACACATGGCTTTTTTCTCTATTAAACGCATATAGGCCTTTTGCCTCTTCCTCTTCTCATGGAATCTAGGAGGAATACAGAAATCACCAGATGCCCTGCTAGATCAAAGGGTTAGAGTTGATGATATTAGAGGCAAGACATTGTTCCTGGCTGCCTCAGAAGCACCAAAACAATGCATTTAGCATCTTATTTGTGGGAAGCCCATGTGTGAATAACTCCTGACTCTCAGCACTGCAGGAACCATTGCCACACAACAGGCAAGCGTGTCTAACAAAGTCAGTCTCGGGGTGGAAAATGAGTGATCGTAGGAACACCAGCATAACTCCGAAAATCTCCAGAGAGTTAACAGTGTGCTCCGATTTCAGATAAACTGTTCTTTGGGTAAGCATCACACAGTTTTTAAGCTCTGGAACTTTTAAAATGGAAATACAAAGTGGTCTAGAGAATCCTAGAGCCCCTGGCCTTCACATCAGTGAGCCACAGAATGATCATCCAAAACTGCCAACCACTAAACCTCTTTTAAAGAAAAATAAACACCCATATTTAACTTCTCAGTTGAGCTCTTAGTTACTTGCCACTATAAGCATGTCTAACTGAATAAGTGGGATTAATAATAGCACCTGCTCCATTAGAGTTGTTTGTAAAGATTCATTGAGTCACAAAAAGCACCCAACACAATGCTGGCACAGAGGGGTTACAGAGTAAATGATTATAAGCTAGTAATTTAATCTAGCAGGACACTTTGGGACCTTCCTGGGACAGATCTCCTCCCCATATCCTCCACTTTAGCTCCTCTCTGAAGTACCTAGATAATCGGATGCATATTTCCTGAGGTTTTCAGATGCTAAGGACCACCACCAAATGGAAGAAATTAACTACCTGATGATCTTGAGCCCCACAGCCTCCAGACCTGCTGGTGCACGAGGACTGACAGTTTTAACTGCCCTGTTACCTCAACATCAACCAATCAGACAATTGTGCATAAGTTGATCACATACCCTGAGACACCCCCTCCCCAATCTTGCCTTTAAAAATGCTTTGCTGAATGAGTTCAGGGTTTCGGCGGAGGGTGGGGGGCGGTGATGAGCCACCCATTCGCCTTGGAAGGTCCCCCAATAAACATTTCTCTGCTCCAAACTCCATCCAATATTCCAGTTTGTCTCGCCTCACTTTATAACACCAGTACTAGTAGAAGTAATAGCAACAGTGGCATTGTATTTTTAACTTATTAAGAAAAAGAATGTATTTCTAACATGCTACATTTACAGGTGTTGCTCTTGGAGCTGTGAGCCTAGGATAGAAGATACCAGAAGATTCCAGTAAGCCTCAGACTTAGTTGGCCCAGAATAGAATCCAGAGCCCTGAAAGAACTCACACAGTGGCCAAAGAGGCATTGCCCACAGTCACGGGTTACCGCAGACATTGAGATATCTGGGCCAGCACTAAAATCCATGGTGAAAGAAACAAAAAGAAGATGATGCAGAGCATATGCAATTCAGGATTACAAGAAATTTAGTTTAGATGAAACATGGAGTTAAAGATTGTGAAAGCAAAATGCATTTATTAATAACAAGGCTAATTTAACAGAGTCACATATCAAGCAGAAAATGGCATGTAATTTATTTTGAAAGTGATATTTGTTCTTTGAAAATTGCTAATTCAGAGAAGTTTATCTTCCTCTCACCTTAGCCACAAAGACAACAAACATTTGCTTCTCCATAGTCACTATGCAATACAGACTAATCGTTGAAAGTACACCAAGTGCCAGTTTCACTTTGGCAAAAGACAAAGCAAAATTCAGATCCCTAAGATTGTCACCACATAAGCAAGTGGCAAATTCCAAGGAATGAAAACAAACTTTTTCCCATAAAAATGCAGCACTTTGTTTCAGAGCAGCAAGCCCATCTCTAAACAGCAGTGAACCTGGCGCTCTGATATTCTTCACCGCAGTGTTTACAAGACTTTGCTTAGGTTCTTGCTATTACTGTAGGCAGCAGAAATAGAAGGCAACAGCAGCTAAGCAGTAGGGTAGGAAGAAAGGCTGATAAAAACCTGTACTGGTCCTGCCCACCCGGTCACAAAGAGCCTGCTTCCATTTCCCATGCCCTGTACTGGTCTTTGCCAGGGAATGGCAGGATACTCGATATGGGTTTATTCCAATCTCTCAAGTCGGTGATGTGCTGTGTGAAATCAACAATATTATGTAATCACCCAATATCGGGCTGGGCCTCCTGGAGAATGGCTCCATTTCCTGTCTTCTGAGTAAACAGTGTACAATTCAAAGCTCTGTGCCTTGCTGGCCCATTAGACAGAGCTGTCCCAGAGCTGGCAGCACAACCCAGCGAGCACAGTGCCCCCTTTCTCCTTCCTTCTTATTCACAGTGGTGTAAGGATGAATTGTTAGCTTTAATTCTGAGCTTCCTGGCATCAGTCCATCTGTATCGCCACCCTGGCATTATTTAAACACAGTGTGCTTCATATTTATGAGCTTACAAAATTTCTGGTCTCCCGCTTCTGCCATTCTTAAGAACCATCAAGGGAAAAGGGTGTGACCATAAAAGCTAGTGTGTAACGAACCTCATTCAAATGCAGGCAGGGTATTGGGAATCTTAATTCTATTAGAGCATGGACAATGAATGTATTTGTGTTAGTTACTTTCCCACTTTGAGGTTAAACAAACCAGTGAATGGGACTCCGGGTGGCAGCAGAATGAGATACTGCATTGGATGACGCAGGCAGACAAATGCCAGGGAGCATTTGAAAAAAACAACAACAAGTCTCTTTCCTGCCTTCCCATGACTTTTCGGCAATTTGGATTCTGTAAATGGAAATGAATAGCTTCAGTCCTCCAATATCTTCATTCAGCAGTTTGGTTCCGAGGGTCACACGACGCATTTATCTCTATGGCTGCTTCTAAGAAAATGCACCCCATTCAACGATGGTCTGAATAAACTACGGTAAATGTGTTTCGTCTACTCTTAAATTGATATCCTTGCCTGAATAAAGTTCTAATTTGCAATAATTGCCAGGCTGAATAACTTGCCCACGAACCTCTTGCTAATGTCACCACAAGCCTTATTTCCCACAAATGTGATTAACTGAATACAGTTGGGTTTAAAATGCCACCCATACACGCACGTGCCACACCTTTGACGATGGTATACGCTCCAATACAGGTCCTCCTCCATCTCAACACTCACCATCCTTAATAAGCATCCCTGATGCTAAAGAGGCACTGCCACACACCGCTGTCAACACCCACCCAAAACATTCCCCGACACAGTTAGTAGGTCTGGGACCTACCATGATTTTTCAAGTAAAACTGGAGGAATATGGATTCCACTTGCTTCTCTTTCTGAAAAATCTGCAGGGAGAGGATCTAGTACAGGGCATGGTCACTAGAAATTTAAGTAGCCATTCCCCTTATCACACTGTATCGCCAGTATCCTGCGCTGTGGACTTAAAGTGATGTCAACCACTGCAAGCATTATTTAACAAGTATCAGAAAAACACTACAAATTATACTCTTCCAAATCAGGCAGGTGTGGGCTAACCAGACTGGAACAGAAAGCAACAGTAAGAATAAAGAAGTCACCGTGGACGACACGGTATAAGAAGATTTTTAGTGTGGCAGGGTTCCTTCAAGTTCAGCAGGAATCACTAGAGATAAAATAGTCTAATACCCCTTGCTTCGAGAAATCTCTCTCCATACAAAGGGGTATTCATGATATTCTTAAAATTTCAGAGAAGGAGAGAGAGAATATGAATCATCTCAATTACTTGCACTGGCTCTAATTTGTAATACATTTTATTATTTTTTCTAAGACTCTTGGCTTTCACTAGTGCTTATCTAACTGGCATTAAATCAATATTTATGTTTTTGTTGATGTTTCAAAACCTAGTTATTAAGGACAATATAAAGCTTGTTTTATAAAAAAGAAATTGTATATCGTCAAGATTCTAGTCAAATTTTTATCTTAAATTTGCTAATCACAGGGTATCATGAGGATACAGAGAAAATACCAGTTGAAGTTTATCTACAGGTGGTCCCATGAGAATTCTGCCACTCATTTTTATCAATAAAGATTTAGAAAAATGCATCATTCTCTCAATAGGCCTAAGAAAAACAAGTATAAAAGGAAAACAAGAAAATTGGCTAAAAGTATGAAAATATCTCTCAAGAAATGGTAAAATCCTTAATTTCCTATTAGAACTATGGATTCCTAGTTTGTTTTTTTTTCCCAGTTTCTAAGAACTATAGCTATATAACATTAGCTATCACATCTATAAATAGTGTGATGAATAGCTGACAATTTGTAATCACAAAGAGAGACCTAGGCTTAAAAATGAGCTAGGAAGCCCACAATAGTTAAGGCATAGTTAAAGTTTGTCGTTCAATCCAGTTACTTTTAATAAGTTAGAAATATATTGGGCAATAAACTCCATCAGGAGAGAAAATAAGTTGATATGATCTTTCTAAGAAAATGGAGACAAAATCTACAGAAACAAGTGAACAAGAGCTGTTTGACTTAAAGTACATTTTACTCTGAAATATACAGTTAATTTATGCAGAAAATGGTGTCATATCTGTGGCAGAAAACCTTCCCAAGACTTCAGCTAAAATATCTGAGTCCTCTGGCTTCTGAACTTAAGCTTTTCCAGGAATGCTAATAAATAGAAATCCATATTTGCAGAATTGTAGAAAACACAGAAACAAAAGTGTTTTAACCAGGTTTAAACGAGAGCAGCTTATTTCCATTTTGTAAATCCCAAGAAGCATGAAATACTTTATTACATGTCTTCTCCCACCTCAAAGAGGTCTTCTCTTCCAGCCAAAATATCATATAATGTTCAGCTATCAGATATCTTCCGCCCGCCAGTTTTATCAGGATTTGAGGCCTACCTGTATCCCAGTTCTCCTGTGTCAGTGAAGAAAAGTCAGATGCAAATGCTTTATCCTCAGGATATATCCCTGCTGCAGTTAGACAAACATTTAAATTGTAATATCTCTTAGATCAGGGAGTGTATTTAGGTATCTCTTTTTGATAGTATGTAATAATTTGAGAACCTAATAATTTTTCATTATGATAGAAGAGCCAAACAATAAAATCCTCATACACAGAAAATAGGCAGAACATGAACAGAGACGGAGGCAGTTGTTTTTTCAACCAAGTCAACCAACAAAAGCAGGCCTGTACTCACCAGCATGAGAAAGTATTTCGGCCCCAGTTCCTATTTAGGCCTTGACCTCAGATGTGACTGACAAGTGGAATGGTGAGTTGGGAATGTGAGCAGACACCTGTCCACTTAGGAAGGGACTGGAGCCAACAGCTCATTACACAGAAAACGACTAAACAGCCATTGTAGAACAATGACTTTTCATCACCTGGGTCAGATACAAGCCAATAACCTAGAGGTGAAAGGCTGTCCATCAAATTCCAGTTCCCACTTCCCAGGTCCATTCAAGTCCATCTATTCAATTTTAAGGACTCTCCTCTATAGGTTTGTGCAAAAGAGGCCATGTGATTCAATAGAGTTCAGACTGTTATTATTTATGGGATGAACTGAAAGGATTATAGATTCGATCACAATTAAGTTCTCTTCTAATGAATCTGCAGGCCTTAAATAATCTTCTCAAAGTGCACATCACTTTTCTTTTCTCCTTAGACACTCTTGAGAGAAAGCACACTGGGTGATTTCAATGGCAGATACTCTCAGCCCTGAAGTGGATTTGACATGTAGACGAGGCTGCTAAGCCCAAGACTGTGAAGTCCACACTAGTTGCAGTGTTCCTGATGTGTGAGCACGTATTCATAAATTAGCAGCCCAAGTGTTTAATTTTCATGCAAGTACTTATGTGTTTACTAAAGATTAGCATTTTAATTAGTCTATATTTTTCTCTCCGACAATTGGCAAGACGAGTATTTGCAGATACCTGACTAAGAGGATGCAAAGCAAAATAAGAAAAAAGAGTCACACAGTTTTATTCAAAAATCCTAATTAGCTAGTCATTCCCTTCACATAAAAAAAAATGACATGAAGTTAGGTAACCACTGGGATTTTGTACAGTTGGTTTGGTTTGAGGTTTTGGCGGTTTTTTTTACTTACATATTGGTTACTTTTGGTGGGTTTTCTTCTCAATTATAACGCTCTATAGAGAGTTCAGCAAAAGTCTTTTCTCTGAGATCTCTCCGTCTTGTGTATTTGGGTCATGCTTAGAATATTAAACATTTTGTCTCCTCCATTTCAGTTCTGGTAGTGTAATGGCATGAAGTGGCTTTAATTTAGTTAATTTCTGAGAGACAGCAGAAGAAAATGACTGAGATACTTCAACTCTGTTTCAAGGTTTTTTGCTGCAATTGGATAAAATCTTTATTGTGAGGCTCTTTTAATGAAACATGTGAAAAAATGCAAAAAGTCGCTAAGACATGACAAGAATCCTGAGAGAAACAGAGGGACTTCACCTGGAAATGCCCACACTGACGGCCACAGCAACGAATTTAGTCACATAAATGCCTGCCAAGCTCTTTCCACAGATCCAAATGCAACAGTTCAGAAGCTGAATGCACTTAATCACGCGACACCAGCAAGTCACTGTCACAGGGGACTTCACTTTCTCCCGTAACCAGGTCATTAAAATCGAAAGCTTTCAAAAATTCTCCAACTTTTCTGTTTCTTCCATACCCCAGTTTTTTTTTTCCTATTCTCTTCTTGATAGTTTTCATTTTGTTCAATAACATTTCCAATTTTAATAGTCTTATTCTGATATTACTCCCTCATGAGATGATAGGATGAGATTTGTACTTGCTTTGTAAATTTTGTATTGCACATTTTCTAAAACATGTTGGTAGGCGTTACTTTATGCTCACAAATAATTTTTTCAGATGGCCTAGAATTTATGTATTGACCAATGTTTAATAGGAAAAATTTGAGGTTTTAAAAAACATATCTTTTAAAAAAAAGAATATATCTTTAACACCATAAAACATAATTTTTGCTTTACATTATCTTTTTCCCATATAATGGTTAATTTGAAAGAAAAAAATGACTTTAAAAATTAGCACCACAGAGATGAGCATGGAAGTAGCCTATGATGTCTATTTCATATAGACTTTTTAAAATGTATAAGGGAATCTGATCATCATCACTGACATAGTTGTGACTAGCTGTCACATACATATATTGTATGGTGTTGCACACAACCATGTGGTGTTGCTATAACGTGTACCATGACAGGACAGACAATAAATGTCTCTCTGAAGAGGGCACAGAGACAAGATATCAAAATTTTCATGAAAAATAAAATGAATGGAAGGGCAAGTTAAATAAAACAGTTGAAAAGGGGTAGTTATTACAATTTCTCCTTTCTTAAGGTAAATCACAAAATAAAGCCTCCAAAGTTGAGTTCCTCCAGTATTATTTTTTAAAATTTAAATGTGGAGGGAAAATGTCAACCCCTATATAAAGACCCCATCTGTTAATACTTTACAAAGTACAATGACCCCTCATTTTTAGCATTGACAGAGGATGAGTTTTTCCATAAAGCTTAGTATCAAAACTGTTTTGACCTCAACTTAACTCCTGAATTGTATTTTATACTTCCTTGCTTCTTAAACTGATTATACTGATATAATCATCATTTTATTGATGACTTGGAGTCATCTTAATAAATATCAATTGTTGTGCAGCAAGGCTCTTATTGGCTATTGAGTTTATCTGCTCTGAAAAGAAAGTCTTCCATATAGCTATTTTTAATTCTTATATTTACTGTTTAGCTGCATCCCTTATTAGCTTCAGGAGATGAATGATCTCTAGATAAAAGAGATATTCATGTATTCAAAGACAGTTAAGACTCAATATACTATCTTCTGACCACTTATCTGGTCATTTTTAATCCCCAAAGAGTTAACCATCCCATGGTCATCTCTCTTTCCTGCTACGTTTGTAGTTAATCACTGGTTAGCAACAGATTCTTATTTCCGTATTAAGGGAAAAACTACTGATTGAGACCAGTCTTAACCTGCTGCTCATGCAGTCACTTTCCAAGACACTCAAGGACACGTTGGGACCTAGGTTAAGTAAACATAAAAGACACAACCAATGACAGAGTTCAAGCAACCTGCAACTGCATAGGGTATGAGAATAGTTATAGTTACACAGCTTAAACATTTCAAACTGTCTCTGTAAATGGATATAGAGGTGCCAGCTATCAAAACTAGGAATCAAGACAGTTCTAAGCAGAACACAGTTGATAAAGCATAAATTATTATTTCTCCTAGTAATTTCTCATGTTAGATGACCAAGAGCAATTCACAAGCCTCTGCAATGATGTGCTTATCCAGGAAATAAAGAAATCTGCCAAATTTACATAACAAAATAAGTAAATCTTTGGTAATCCAAAAATTGCTAAGTGCTCCATATAATATCACCTTGTGGCCAACTGTTTATCATCTTTCTGATTCAGTTGCTTCTGCATCTAGGAGTTGAGGCTACCGAGAAAAAGACAGTGCCTGTCTTGTTTGGGGAGTTAATAAGAAGTTTGAAAATGTTGTAAATTTATCACTTCAAATGAGATAGTATATGCAAAAGGCCTTTAAAAACGTGTTGAAAAGAAGAAGTAAAACTCTCACTGTTTGCAGATGACATGATCCTCCACATAGAAAAATCCTAAAGACTCGACCAGAAAACTACTAGAGCTAATCAATGAATATAGTAAAGTTGCAGGATATAAAATCAACACTCAGAAATCCCTTGCATTCCTATACACTAATAATGAGAAAGTAGAAAAAGAAGTTAAGGAAACAATTCCATTCACCATTGCAACGAAAAGAATAAAATACTTAGGAATATTCCTACCTAAAGAAACTAAAGACCTATATATCGAAAACTATAAAACACTGATGAAAGAAATCAAAGAGGACACTAATAGATGGAGAAATATACCATGCTCATGGGTCGGAAGAGTCAATACAGTGAAAATGAGTATACTACCCAAAGCAATCTACAGATTCAATGCAATTCCCATCAAGCTACCAGCAGTATTTTTCACAGAACTAGATCAAATAATCTCAAGATTTGTATGGAAATACAAAAAACCTCAATAGCCAAAGCAATCTTGAGAAAGAAGAATGGAACTGGAGGAATCAACTTGCCTGACTTCAGGCTCTACTACAAAGCCACAGTCATTAAGACAGTATGGTACTGGCATAAAGACAGAAATATAGATCAGTGGAACAAAATAGAAAGCCCTGAGATTAACCCACACACCTATGGACACCTTATCTTCGACAAAGGAGGCAAGAATATACAATGGAGTAAAGACAGTCTCTTTAACAGGTGGTGCTGGGAAAACTGGTCAACCACTTGTAAAAGAATGAAACTAGACCTCTTTCTAACACCACACACAAAAATAAACTCAAAATGGATTAAAGATCTAAATGTAAGACCAGAAACTATAAAACTCCTAGAGGAGAACATAGGCAAAACACTCTCCGACATAAATCACAGCAGGATCCTCTATGATCCACCTCCCAGTATACTGGAAATAAAAGCAAAGATAAACAAATGGGATCTAATTAAAATTAAAAGCTTCTGCACAACAAAGGAAACTATAAGCAAGGTGAAAAGACAGCCTCCTGAATGGGAGAAAACAATAGCAAATGAAACAACTGACAAACAACTAATCTCAAAGATATACAAGCAACTTATGCAGCTCAACTCCAGAAAAATAAACGATCCAATTAAAACAATGGGCCAAAGAACTAAATAGGCATTTCTCCAAAGAAGACATACGGATGGCTAACAAACACATGAAAAGATGCTCAACATCACTCATTATCAGAGAAATGCAAATCAAGACCACAATGAGGTACCATTTCACACCAGTCAGAATGGCTGCGATCCAAAAGTCTACAAGCAATAAATGCTGGAGAGGATGTGGAGAAAAGGGAACCCTCTCACACTGCTGGTGGGAATGCAAACTAGTACAGCCATTATGGAAAACAGTGTGGAGATTCCTTAAAAATTGCAAATAGAACTGCCTTATGACCCAGCAATCCCACTGCTGGGCATACACACGGAGGAAACCAGAATTGAAAGAGACACATGTACCCCAATGTTCACTGCAGCGCTGTTTATAATAGCCAGGACATGGAAGCAACCTAGATGTCTATCAGCAGATGAATGGATAAGAAAGCTATGGTTCATGTACACAATGGAGTACTACTCAGCCCTTAAAAAGAATAAATTTGACTCAGTTCTAATGAGATGGATGAAATTGGAACCGATTATACAGAGTGAAGTAAGCCAGAAAGAAAAACACCAATACAGTATACTGACACATATATATGGAATTTAGAAGGATAGTAATGATGACCCTATATGTGAGACAACAAAAGAGACACAGAGGTATAGAACGGACTTTTGGTCTCTGAGGGAGAGGGAAAGGGTGGGATGGTTTGGGAGAATGGCAGAAAAAAGAAAAAATTAGAAAAAAAATAAAAATAAAAACGTGTTGAGCATCATGGTGATGATTAAAATCAGTTTAAAAGAGGTATTTATAAAATATACTTTGATACAGACACATGCTGGATATAGTTCACTGCTTTATACCATTTTTATGCACAGAATCTTAGTTGTGAATACTGTTATTTTGCAAAGAAATATACCAAAAATACAGTACTGGTAGAAATGTGAAGTGAATCTCAGTAACAACAGCAATAAGAATTTGAGGGCGATAAGATATCTGTGGAAGTAATCCTCAAGGCTTTCTCCAAAACTTTCATAAAACTTCAAAACTGGAATAAATAATTTTAACAATTAAAAAGAAATTGCTCTCAATGAAAGGAAGAACAGTTTCATACAAATAAGGTGATAAAGACTCTGTATCCCCCAGGAATGCATTTCATCTTTCTACCCACATTCTTGTACATGCCCCTTTGTACGTGTTCCTG
The DNA here is from genome assembly GCA_917880005.1 of Nanger dama. Taxonomy (NCBI): domain Eukaryota; kingdom Metazoa; phylum Chordata; class Mammalia; order Artiodactyla; family Bovidae; genus Nanger; species Nanger dama. Next base: position 18,069,680 of record CAKJTW010000008.1, on the reverse strand, counting down.
CTCATTTTTAGGGTCTCAAAATAGATATCTGACTTCCCGATGGTGCATGCACGAAATATAGGTATCATTCCCTGAGGAAACTTACGCTAGGCTGTTTCTCTGTAAACAGCCTGCCTTTCTTCTTCCACAGTGTTCTACTCTCCTATGACCGTTGCTTCTTTCTCTGCCTCAGTACACAGTAGCAGTTCCATGCTTATACGTGCGCACGTGTGCCTGCCCTGGCATGTCCGACTCTGCAAACCCATGGACTGTAGCCTGCCAGCCTATTCTGTCCATGAAATCTTCCATGGTAAGAATACTGGAGTGGGTTGCCATTTCCTACACCAAGGTATTGTCTTGACCCAGGGATGGAACCGGAGTCTCCTGTGTCTACTGCACTGTAAGGCAGATTTTATCACTGTGCCACCGGGAAGCCCTGTAAAAGTTCTAGAAAAACATTCAGTCTTGCTGTGTCAAAAATAAAATTGCTGAATTAGTAAACAATACAGCCTAGTCTTTGATCTCAGATGTGTGTGTGCATGCCCAATTGCGTCCAACTCTTTGCGACCCCATGGACTATAGCCCACCAGACTCCTCTGGCCAAGGACTCTTACAGGCAAGATTACTGGAGTGGGTTGGCAGTTTCCTACACCAAGGGATCTTCCTGATTCGGGGATTGGACCCACCTCTCTGGCATCTGCTACACTGGCAGGCAGATTTTTACCATTAGGGTCTCTGTTCAGATCAGTTTAGTTCAGTCGCTCAGTCGTGTCCGACACTTTGCAACCCCATGAATTGCAGCACACCAGGCCTCCCGGCCCATCACCAACTCCCAGAGTTCACTCAACTAACGTCCATTGAGTCAATGATGCCATCCAGCCATCTCATCCTCTGTAATCCCCTTCTGCTCCTGCCCCCAATCCCTCCCAGCATCAGAGTTTTTCCAATGAGTCAACTCTTCACATTAGGTGGCCAAAGTAATGGAGTTTCAGCTTTAGCATCATTCCTTCCAAAGAAATCCCAGGGCTGATCTCCTTCAGAATGGACTGGTTGGATCTCCTTGCAGTTCAAGGGACTCTCAAGAGTCTTCTCCAACACCACAGTTCAAAAGCATTTTGGCGCTCAGCCTTCTTCACAGTTCAACTCTCATATCCATATATCACTACTGGAAAAACCATACCCTTGACTAGATGGACCTTTGTTGGCAAAGTAATGTCTCTCCTTTTGAATATGCTATCTAGGGTGGTCATAACTTTTCTTCCAAGGAGTAAGCGTCTTTTAATTTCATGGCTGCAGTCACCATCTACAGTAATTTTGGAGCCCCCAAAATAAAGTCTGACACTGTTTCCACTGTTTCTCCATCTATTTCTCATGGAGTGATGGGACCAGATGCCATGATCTTAGTTTTCTAAACGTTGAGATTAAGCGAACTTTTTCACTCTCCCCTTTCGCTTTCATCAAGAGACTTTTAGTTCCTCTTCACTTTCTGCCATAAGGGTGGTTTCATCTGCATATCTGAGGTTACTGATATTTCTCCCAGCAATCTTGACTCCAGCTTGTGCTTCTTCCATCCCAGCGTTTCTCATGATGTACTCTGCATATAAGTTAAATGAGCAGGATAACAATATACAGCCTTGATGTACTCCTTTTCCTATTTGGAACCAGTCTGTTGTTCCATGTCCAGTTCTAACTGTTGCTTCCTGACCTGCATATAGGTTATCAAGAGACAGGTCAGGTGGTCTGGTATTCCCATCTCTTTCAGAATTTTCCACAATTTATTGTGATCCACACAGTCAAGGGCTTTGGCATAGTCAATAAAGCAGAAGTAGATGTTTTTCTGGAACTCTCTTGCTTTTTCCATGATCCAGCGGATGTTGGCAATTTGATCTCTGGTTCCTCTGCCTTTTCTAAAACCGGTTTGAACATCTGGAAGTTCATGGTTCACATATTGCTGAAGCCTGGCTTGGAGATTTTGAGCATTACTTTACCAGCGTGTGAGATGAGTGCAACTGTGAGGTAGTTTGAGCATTCTTTGGCGTTGCCATTCTTTGGGACTGGAATGAAAACTGACCTTTTCCAGTCCTGTGGCCACTGCTGACTTTTCCAAATTTGCTGGCATATTGAGTGTAGCACTTTGACAGCATCATCTTTCAGGATTTGAAATAGCTCCACTGGAATTTTATCACCTCCACTAGCTTTATTCATAGTGATGTTTTCTAAGGCCCACTTTTCCTCACATTCCAGGTGAGCGATCACACCATCGTGATTATCTGGGTCATGAAGATCTTTTTGTACAGTTCTTCTGTATATTCTTGCCACCTCTTCTTAATATCTTCTGCTTCTGTTAGATCCGTACCATTTCTGTCCTTTATCAAGCCCATCTTTATATGAAATGTTCCCTTGGTATCTCTAATTTTCTTAAAGAGATCTCTAGTCTTTCCCATTCTGTTCTTTTTCTCTATTTCTTTGCATTGATCACTGAGAAAGGCTTTCTTATCTCTCCTTGCTATTCTTTGGAACTCTGCATTCAGATGCTTAGATCTTTCCTTTTCTCCATTGCTTTTCGCTTCTCTTCTTTCACAGCTATTTGTATGGCCTTCCCAGACAGCAATTTTGCTTTTTGCATTACTCTTCCATGGGGATGGTCTTGATCCCTGTCTCCTGTACAATGTCATGAATCTCAGTCCATAGTTCATCAGGCACTCTATCTATCAGATCTAGTCCCTTAAATCTATTTCATTTACGTCCTACCTGAATGGTCTAGTGGTTTTCCCTAATTTCCTCAAATTTAAGTCTGAATTTGGCAATAAGGGAGTCATGATCTGAGCTACAGTCTGCTCCTGGTCTTGTTTTTGCTGACTGTATAGAGCTTCTCCATTTTTGGCTGCAAAGAATATAATCAATCTGATTTTGCTGTTGACCATCTGGTGATGTCCATGTGTAGAGTCTTTTCTTGTATTGTTGGAAAAGGGTGTTTGCTATGACCAGTGCTTTTTCTTGGCAAAACCCTATGGCCTTTGTCCTGCTTCATTCTGTATTCCAAGGCCAATTTTGCCTGTTGCTCCAGGAGAGGCAATGGCACCCCACTCCAGTACTCTGGCCTGGAAAATCCCATGGGTGGAGGAGCCTTGTAGGCTGCAGTCCATGGGGTCACTAAGAGTCGGACACGACTGAGCAACTTCACTTTCACTTTTCATGCTCATGCATTGGAGAAGGAAATGGCAACCCGCTCCAGTGTTCTTGCCTGGAGAATCCCAGGGACGTGGGAGCCTGGTGGGCTGCCGTCTATGGGGTAGCACAGAGTCAGACATGACTGAAGTGACTTAGCAGCAGCAGCAGCCAGGTGTTTCTTGACTTCCTCCTTTTGCATTCCAGTCCCCTGTAATGAAAAGGACATCATTTGGGGGTGTTAGTTCTAAAAGGTCTTGTAGGTCTTCATAGATCCATTCGAATTCAGCTTCTTCAGTGTTAACTGGTTGGGGCATAGACTTGGATTACTGTGATGTTGAATGGTTTGCCTTGGAAATGAACAGATATCATTCTGTCGTTTTTGAGATTGCATCCAAGTATTGCATTTCAGACTCTCTTGTTGACCACGATGGCTACTGCATTTCTTCTAAGGGATTCTTGCCCACAGTAGTAGATATAATGGTCATCTAAGTTAAATTCACCCATTCCAGTCCATTTTCGTTCGCTGATTCCTAGAATGTCGATGTTCACTCTTGCTATCTCCTATTTGACTACTCCCAATTTGCCTTAATTCAAAAGGTTGGCTGAAAGCTCAACATTCAGAAAACGAAGATCATGGCATCCGGTCACATCACTTCGTGGGAAATAGGTGGGGAAACAGTGGAAACAATGTCAGACTTTATTTTGGGGCCTCTAAAATCACTGCAGATGGTGATTGCAGCCATGAAATTAAAAGACACTTACTCCTTGGAAGAAAAGTTATGACCAACCTAGATAGTATATTCAAAAGCAGAGACATTACTTTGCCAACTAAGGTCCGTCTAGTCAAGGCTATGATTTTTCCTGTGGTCATGTATGGATGTGAGAGTTGGACTGTGAGGAAGGCTGAGCACTGAAGAATTGATGCTTTTGAACTGTGGTGTTGGAGAAGACTCTTGAGAGTCCCTTGGACTGCAAGGAGATCCAACCAGTCCATTCTGGAAGGAGATCAGCCCTGGGATTTCTTTGGAAGGAATGATGCTAAAGCTGAAACTCCAGTACTTTGGCCACCTAATGTGAAGAGTTGACTCATTGGAAAAGACTCTGATGCTGGGATGGATTAGGGGCAGGAGGATAAGGGACAACAGAGGATGAGATGGCTGGATGGCATCACTGACTCAATGGATGTGAGTCTGAGTGAACTCCAGGAGTTGGTGATGGGCAGGGAGGCTTGGCGTGCTGCAATTCATGGGGCTGCAAAGTGTCGGACATGACTGAGCGACTGAACTGAACTGAACTGATGGACCTAACATTCCAGGTTCCTATGCAATATTACTCTTTACAGAATCGGACCTTGCTTCTATCACCAGTCACATCCACAACTGGGTATTGTTTTTGCTTTGGCACCATCCCTTCATTCTTTCTGGAGTTATTTCTCCAGTAGCATATTGGGCACTTACTGACCTGGGGAGTTCCTCTTTCAGTGTCCTATCATTTTGCCTTCTATACTGTTGATGGGGTTCTCAAGGCAAGAATACTGAAGTGGTTTGCCATTCCTTTCTCCAGTGGACCACATTGTGTCAGACCTCTCCACCATGACCCGCCCGTCTTGGGTGGCCCCACACTGCATGGCTTAGTTTCATTGAGTTAGACAAGACTGTGGTCCATGTGACTAGATTGACTAGTTTTCTGTGATTATGGTTTCAGTGTGTCTGCCCTCTGATGCTCTCTCACAACACCTACCATCTTATTTGGGATTCTCTTACCTTGGATGTGGGGTATCTCTTCACAGCTGCTCCAGCAAAGCACAGCCGCTGCTCCTTACCTTGGACAAGAGGTATATCCTCACCGCCTCCCTTCCTGACCTTGAATGTGGAGTAGCTCCTCTCGGCCCTCCTGCACCCGTGCAGCCACCACTCCTTGGACATCGGGTTGCTCCTCTCGGCCGCTGCCCCTGGCCTCGGGCGTTGGGTAGCTCTTCTCAGAGCTACCATGCTTCTGCGAGGTCCGATGCAGCTGGCTCGCTTCTGCCGCGCAGTCTGTCGCTTAGTATCTTAATACTTAAAGTCTTTCTTAACAACAATTAAAACAGCCTGTGAGGGCAGGTGAAATAGTTTTGACAAATCATGACCCATGGTTTCAATATTACTTTGTATACCTCCAAAGGGGTATTCACAGGGCTCATTAGATTAATATGGGCTGTTTGTAGCCCTATGTGAAAGAAACTTATTAAACTTTAAGCCAAGGAATGCTTTTTTCATGGATCATCATTGCTATCTCAATGGATATGATTTGAAAACTCTGATCTAAACATGCATACATTACTTACACGTTGCCTTCTTCATCAACAATATCATGCAAATTATTGCTTTTATTAGATTTTAATATTTCAAAAGATGTGTACAGCATCAGTGAGAATCACTTTAGAAACTGTGTGTGCTCAATCCCTCTGTCCATGGGATTCTCTAGGCAAGAATACTAGGGTGGGTTACCATTTCCTCTGCCAGAAGATATTTTGAACCCAGTGATCAAACCCGTGTCTCCTTTACTGGCTGGCGGGTTCTTTACTGCTGAACCACCTACTGGGGCTTAGGAACGGTAGCCCACAATAATTAGATCTAACTTTCTCAAATACATATACACCATAGTTAACACTATACATTTTATATTAATATTTATTTTTGTTGTTTAATCACTAAATTGTGTCTGACTCTTTGTGACCCCAGAACTGTAGGTGGCCAGTCTCTTCCGTCCATGCGATTTCCCAGGCAACAATGCTGAAGTGTGTTGCCATTTCCTTCTCTAGGGGATCTTTTACACCCAAAGATCAAACACATAATCTCGTTCATTGGCAGGTAAATTCTTTACTGTTGAGAAAGGAGGGCCTCCCTTCACCAGGGAAGCCTCACTTACATATTCAGTTCAGTTCAGTTCAGTTGTGTCGCTCAGTCGTGTCCGACTCTTTGCGACCCCATGAACTGCAGCACCCCAGGCCTCCCTGTCCATCACCAACTCCCCAGAATTCACTCAGACTCACGTCCATCGAGTCAGTAATGCCATCCAGCCATCTCATCCTCTCTCGTCCCCTTCTCCTCCTGCCCCCAATCCTTCCCAGCATCAGAGTCTTTTCCAATGAGTCAACTCTCTGCATGAGGTGGCCAAAGTACTGGAGTTTCAGCTTCAGCATCATTCCTTTCAAAGAACACCCAGGACTGATCTACTTTAGAATGGACTGGTTGGATCTCCTTGCAGTCCAAGGGACTCTCAAGAGTCTTCTCCAACACCACAGTTCAAAAGCATCAATTCTTCGCTGCTCAGCTTTCTTCACAGTCCAACTCTCCCATCCATACATCACTACTGGAAAAACCATAGCCTTGACTAGACAGACGTTTGTTCCCCATATAAAAACATCAGAAGGTTAAGCATTTACTAGAGGGAATATTGGAGAAGGCAATGGCAACCCACTCCAGTACTCTTGCCTGGAAAAGCCCATGGGTGGAGGAGCCTGGTGGGCTGCAGTCCATGGGGTCGCTAAGAGTCGGACACGACTGAGCAACTTCACTTTCACTTTTCACTTTCATGCATTGGAGAAGGAAATGGCAACCCACTCCAGTGTTCTTGCCTGGAGAATCCCAGGGACGGGGGAGCCTGGTGGGCTGCTGTCTATGGGGTCGCTAAGAGTCGGACATGACTGAAGCGACTTAGCAGCAGCAGCAGCAGAGGGAATATGGGACACCTGCCTGTGTGCCAAGTTGTTTCATTCGTGTCCAGTTCTTTTTGACTCCGTGAGCTGTAGCCCACCAGCCTCCTCTATCCATGGGATTCTCCAGGCAAGAATACTTGAGTGGGTTGCCATGCCCTCCTCAGGGGGATCTTCCTGACTCTGGAATAGAACCTGCCTCTCTTAAGTCTCCTGCATTGGCAGGCGGGTTCTGCCTGAATACGGGACACTTGTGCCCAATTCTATTTTCATCCCTAATGCTGAGACAGTTGAGGCACACTCTCAGTGACTCCCTGGGAAACCCTGAGCAAGTCCCCTCTGACCTGACTTGGACTCTCTCTGAATGTTTCAGCTTCACAATCATCACACAGTGATGCTTTAATATACATTTTTCTTAACATAGCTGATTTTCATAATTGAAAACATAATGTCAATTTTTAATTGTTTCTTTTATTCTAATCACTCCTTCAATGTTAACAAAAATCTTTGATGGATATAAATATTTAAAAAGTGCTTTTGGTCTCCTATTTGATTGCCTAGGTATGTTCTAAGTGCCAACTCATGGGGGACTGCTATTTTTACTCATGTAGGAAAACTTTATTTCTAACAGAGGGCCAAACTACTAAAGATTTTTAGTTCCACTTCACTTCAGTTCTAGAAAAACTGTATTTGTTCCATCACAGTCTTTAACAGCAGATTACATAATGTATTCCTAAATTAAGTTATAAATTGAACATCTAATCATGTTTGCACAGAAAATCAGGAACATGTCTTCAGCAGATAGGAAATTTTAAAATAACCCTGTAAGTATAGGTTTCTACCATCCAGAAGACAGCATTTAGTTTCTCAGAGAATATCACTCTATTTTTCAGAAGACACCATGAGATAACATTAAATGACAAAAGATATGAGGGCTATAGATATCCAAAAGCTGAGAACATAGTGAAGACTAAGTTCTTCAGGCAAAATCTGAAGCATTAGAGAACTCCAGCAAGTAATAAACTGGTTGAGAAAAATTGTCCTTGTTATCCATTCAATAGAAGACCAGTATGACAAACTCATCTTTAGGCTAGCTGAGGTAACAGTGATTCTTGAATATTTATAGATTATGAGCCTCAAAGGTGAAAAGGTTTGATTTGGTGCATCTGAGGCCCATAAAAAAAAAAAGTTGCAGTCTGTTGGCTTATTTTCACCTTGCTTTTTTAGCTTATATGTGTGCTCAGTTACTTAGCCTTGCCCAACTCTTTGCAACTCCAGGGACTGTAGACTTCCAGGTTACTCTGTCCTTGGGATTTTCCCAACAGGCATACTGGAGTGGGTTGCCATTTCCTCCTCCAGAGCATCTGCCTGACCCAGGGATCGAACAAAGGTCTCCTGCACTGCAGGCGGGTTCTTTACCGCTGAGCCACTGGGGAAGCCCCATGCACAGAGTGTGCGCATGCTGAGTCGCTTCAGTTGTGTCCAACTCTTTGCGCCCCTATGGACTATAGCCCACCAGGCTCCTCTGTCTGTGGGATTCTCCAGACAAGATTGCTGGCGTGGGTTGCCATGGCCTACTCCAGGAGATCTTCCCAACCCAGGGAGTGAACTCACGTCTCTTAAGTCTCCTGCATTGGCAGGCAGGTTCTTTACCACTAGCTTCACCTGGGAAGCACATCATGTGAAATCCTGAGCTGGGTGAATCACAAGTTGGAATCAAGATTGCCAGGAGAAACATCAACAGCCTCAGATATGCAGATGACACCACTCTAAAGACAGAAAGTGAAGAGGAACTACAAAGCCTCTTGACGAAGGTGAAAAAGGAGAGTGAAAAAGCTGACTTAAAACTCAACATTCATAAAACAAGATCATAGCATGGGGTCCCATAACTTCATGGCAAATAGAAGGGGAAAAAGTGGAAGCGGTGATAGATTTTATTTTCTTGGGCTACAAAATCACTGCAACAGTGAATACAGCCACGAAACTAAAAGACACTTGCTTCTTGGAAGGAAAGCTATGACAAACCCAGACAATGTACTAAAAGCAGAGACATCACTTTATTGACAAAGATGCATATAGTCAAGCTATGGTTTTTCCGGTATTCATGTATGAATGTGAGAGTTGGACCATGAAGAAAGCTGAGTGACAAAGTATTGATGCTTTCAAATTGTGGTGCTGGAAAAAACTCTTGAGAGTCCTTTGGACAGCAAAGAGATCAAACCAGTCAATCCTAAAGGAAATCAATCCTGAATATTCATTGGAAGAATTGATACTGAAGCTGAAGCTCCAATACTTTGGCCATCTGATGCAAAGGGCCGACTCATTGGAAAAGATCCTGAAACTGGCAAAGACTGAAGGCAAAATATGGAAATGGTTAGACAGCATCACCAACTCAACATACATGCATTTGAGCGAACTCTGTAAGACAGTGGAGGACAGAGGAGCCTGACGTGCTGCCATTCATGGGGTTGCAAAGAGTAGGACATAGCTTAGCAACTAAACAACAACAATAAGGATTCCTCTGAAGGCAAGCTATGTAGTTTCCCATATGGCTCTTTTTTTGAGAGTTCCATGCTTGGGAAAAGGAACAAAATTTCAATTCTGGCCCATAAATCCAAAGTTGTTTTTCACAGTTTGAAAATCATAGTCGTTTTGAATTATGACTCTGACCTTCTTTGGCTTTGGAAGACATTCATGACTGCTTATCAAGGTGAGATAGAAACTGATGGATTGAAAGACTATGTTCCTTTAGCCTGTGTTATTCTGAGTTTATTAGAGAGGGCTGGGATTTATTGCATGTTCATTATTTCTAAGACTATGGGGCCATGGTTGGTGCCTTTTGCATTAATGAATCCCCTGATTCACTTTTGAGATGTTCAGTTCAGTTTAGTTCAGTAGCTCAGTCGTGTCCAACTCTTTGCAACCCCATAAATCACAACACACCAGGCCTCTCTGTCCATCATCAACTCCTGGAGTTCACTCAAACTCATGTCCATTGAGTCAGTGATGCCATCCAGCCATCTCATCCTCTGTCGTCCCCTTCTCCTCCTGCCTCCAACCCATCCCAGCATCAGAGCCTTTTCCAATGAGTCAACTTTTCACATGAGGTGGCCAAAATATTGGAGTTTCAGCGTCAGCATCAGTCCTTTCAATGAACACTCAGGACTGATATTTAGGATGGACTGGTTGGATCTCCTTGCTGTCCAAGGGACTCTCAAGAGTCTTCTCCAACACCACAGTTCAAAACCATCAATTCTTCAGCACTCAGCTTCCTTCACAGTCCAACTTTCACATCCATACATGACCACTGGAAAACTATAGCCTTGACTGGACAGACCTTTGTTGGCAGAGTAATATCTCTGCTTGTCAGTATGCTATCTAGGTTAGAGATGAGAAAACCTAGGCAGCCTAGCTAACATTCATTATAAATAAAATAACCAATGTCCTACCAGTGCCCTCTTTAAAAAGTAGCATTGTTTAACAAGAGTTTTTATTCTTCCCTGCTTGCCATATTCAGAAATAATGTAATAAAGAAAGCCTAGAGTTGCCAGTCTCAAGAAAGAAAAAGAATATTAATAACTGTAAAGAAAAATAAACATTCTAAGAGTAAATGATCATCTTTTGGAAAATTTTGCTCTATAAGATTAGAGGAAAGCTATACCCATTTTTGTGGAACGTATCATCTGAGAGGTAAAAATCCCCGACAAAGAATCCATTAAAAATTGGTCATAGCCAAGAAAGGCAGAAAGTGATTACAGGGTTGAATTTAAGAGAGAATAGAAGACAGACCTGCCTTAGAGGGTTTGGAAAGGTCCCAGTAGCAACAGTGGTAGAAATTTCTTGTTGAGTTTATCTTGGAGATCTAAGAGTTGCAAACTATAAAGAAACAAATATGATAAAACTGTTAGAGATGCTTTACCAAGCTCTAAAAGTTATACAGTGGACCCCATAGTCTTAGAAAATTGTAGGCAAAACCAATCTTCTGGTAATACCCAGAGAGGCTGGTGTGTATTTTTAAATAGCCTGAATCCACAAGAAGGAGTTAGAGACTATTCAAAGAACAGGAGACAGGTCAAATAACATAGTTTATAGCAGTGGTTTTAACCTTCATTGCTATTTCACTCACCTGGGAAACTGAATACATAACTCAAGCCCAACCCTCAGAAATTTGTATTTTGGATCCAAGTTGGGTCCCTAGGCAGCCTTGCTTCTTAAGTGCCACCGAGCACTATGTTTCACTTTAGTTTCTTTTGAATAGTAAAAATATCTATAATAAGGGGGTATAGAGCATTAAAAATAGCATATTTTCATAGGAAATTTAGATAATAAAAATCAGCTAAACTAAAATTTAGATTACCTAAAACCTCATAATACAGAGATAAATTTTTAACATTTAGGATATGAGACAAATTGTTAATTTAGGGGAATTATAAGTATAAAATTGTTTATATTTAACAAAATTATCATATAAGCAATTTGATATAACTATAAATAATTTTACATCTATATATCCCACCAAATAATATATATATATGTATATATATACACACACAGAGGGAGAGAGATGTTAGTTGTATATATATATAGTAGGGAAAAGATATTTTTAAATTATGTGTATAGTTAACACTCAGGGGATGAAATATTCTTTTACACAATAGTTTATAATATATAATAGTCTGTGAAATTACCATGATTTATTTTTGGACATTTATATGGCTATATCTAATTTTTATAGATAATACTGCAATAAATATTGTGGTTAAATTTTGTGTTTATTCTTAGCTATTTTAAAAGATGTATTAATAAAAACTGAAATCTGAGTTAAAGAGTACATGTTCATACTTTAAGGATTTTTCCACAAATTGTTAGCTTCCAGGCCTGTATGCATATCCATTTCCCCACATTCTCTTCAGCACTTAATATACAGACCTAAAAAAAAAAAAGATTGCCAAGTTTATAAGTGAAAATATCTCAGTTTTAATTTAGATTCTTTGATTATTATTTTGAGTATTCTTTTCATTTTGAGGAAAGTAATTTTTATTTCCTCACTAGGAACTTATTTCTTCAGCTTTTCTTGTTCTTGATTGTTTTACTCACTGATTTGTAAAGAATGATGCTCATTCTGCAGTAGTGGCATTAACCCTTTCTTGACATATATATGAGAATATTTTTTTATTTTATAATGTACCCTTTTAAAATTTAAGATGCTTTCTGACCTGCAGATGACTTTGTTTCCTATTGAGCAAAATTTATGAATTTTTTCTGTGTTGGCTTCTGTTAGGGATCATTCTTAAGATTTTTCCTTGCCCCCAAATAATTTAAATATTTACCTTATGTGTATGTGTAAATTTTTTATTTTTCTGGATTTTTAATTGTGTTCCATTGCTCTGCCTACATTCCTATGCTGACCTACTCTGTTAATCGTTAGAGTCTTGCCAAATTACTATGTATCATTTGGAGTATTCCTCCCTTTTATTAATACTTTTAAAAATATTGCTTACTTATCCTTGCATATAAATTGGAGTATCCTAAAAATTCCTTTGATGTTTTAATTAAAATTTAGTTACTGTTAGAAATTAGCTTGAGATATAGCACCCCATTTTGATCTCAGTCACTGAGGATAGTGCCTGAAACACAGTGAATTCTAAATGAGTAATATATATTGCTTAATTTAAACAGATCACCTCACCTTTAGTTTCAATTTATATATACAGTATTTCAGGTCTAGCCCCTACAAGAATGTTAAGAATATATCTATATATCTATATCTATATGTATCTATCTCTCTCTATATATGTATGTGTGTGTGTGTGTGTGTGTGTGTGTATATATATATATATATATCTTTATTTGTATTTAGTCTTACACCTGTATCAGTAAAAATGTTGAAAAAAATTAACATGATTCTTTTGGGTTAGCTCTGTGTTTAAATAAAGTAATTTATTAAGTGGAAAGTAATTTATTAAGTGGTTTGGTATTAATCATCAAAGTGAAAGTGAAGTCGCTCAGTAGTGTCCGACTCTTTGTGACCCCATGGACTGTAGCCCACCAAGCTCCTCTGTCCATAGGATTCTCCAGGGAGGAGTACTGGAATGGATTGCCATTTCCTTTTCCAATTAATCATCAAAGCAAAGGCTAAATTATTTTGTTATTACTGGACTATCTCTTGGGCTTCTCTGGTGGCTCAGCAGTAAAGAATCTGCCTGTAATACAGGAGAAGTGGATTCAGTCCCTAGGCGGGGAAGATCCCCTGGAGGAGGGCATGGCAACCTACTCCAGTATTGCCTGGAGAATCCCACGGACAGAGAAGCCTGGAGAGTTATGGTCCATTGGGTCGCAAAAAGTTAGACATGACTGTAGCAACTGAGCAAGCATGCATGTCTATAATTTAAAAATTAGATTAACCCCACTAACTCAGTTTTGGATGAACAATATTCTTTATGAGGTAGAGCGAATTCTCTCATGGCCCCCAAATTTCCACTCCCCAGTGTCCACACATCCTCTATCAGTTAGTCAAGCAAATAATACCCTAGCTAGGTACTGCTTTGAAGGGCTTTTGCAATTATAACTAAGTCCCAAATCAGTTGATCATCCTGAGTAGACCCAGCCTAATCAAGTGAGCCCTTAAAAAGAAACAGGACTTTCCCTAAAAAAGAGATTCAAAAAGTGAGATGGCTTTAACATGAGGAAATTTCTCCACTGCTAGTTTACAGACAGAAGGAACCACAGAGCAAAAAATGTGGGTGACCCCAGAAGCTGAAAGCAGCTCCCAGCTTTTAACCAGCAAGGAAATGGAATAGTCCATCTTGTGACCTCAAGGAACTAAATTCTGCCACCATCAGTGAGCTTGGAAGAACAAAGTCCATAAACCTCTTGATTTCAGGCTTGTAAGATGCTGAGCAGAAAATGCATTCTTGCTGTGCCAGACTTTTCACCTAGAAAGTGTTAGCTGCTCAGTTGTGTCCAACTCTCTGTGACACCATGGACTGTAGACTGCCAGGCTCCTTATCCGTGGAATTCTCCAGGCAAGAATACTGGAGTGTGTAAACATTCTCTTCTGCAAGGGATCTTCCCGACCCAGGGATTGAACCCAGGTGTCCTGCATTGCAGGCAGATTCTTTACTGTCTGAGCCATCAGGGAAGCCCAATGAGCCAAAAAGTGGATGTTGTCTTATGCTAAATTTGTGGTCATTTGTTATGCAACCATGGGAAACAAATATCCTTAAAATGCAATTTGACTCCTATTTATTATCCCAGATCTAAAGATATTAATGTGATTTCAATCCACCAATAACTTCTTGCCCTATTGGTCAGAATTTGGTACATCAAGAATCAGTATCAAAACCAAATATAGAGTATTTGCAGTAAGGCGAAATGCACTCGGCTGGAAGGGATTCAGGCTTCCCGGTGGATCAGATGGTAAAGAATCTGCCTGCAATGCAGGAGACCTAGGTTTGATCCCTAGGTTGGAAAGATCTCCTGGAGAAGGAAATGGCTACTCACTCCAGTGTTCTTGCCTAAATAATCCCTTGGACAGAGGAGCATGATGGGCTATAGTCCATGGAGTTGCAAAGATATGGACACGACTGAGTGACTAACACTTTAACTCTTTAGAAAGGATTCAGCAATCCATATTGTCATTACAATAAAAGGGTACGTCAATAGCATCCATCGTACTCTCGTGCAAGGGTTCCCAACCTCCAGGGTCTAATGCCTGATGATCTGAGATGGAGCTGATGTAATAATAATAGAAAAAAAGTACAAAATAAACATGATGTATTTGAATCATCCTGAAACCATCCGCCCCACATGCACCCTGGTACATGGAAAAATTGTCTTCCATGAAACCAGTCCTTGGTGTCAAAAAGGTTGGGGACCATTGCTTTAACATATTTGTTATATTTTTATTACTTTTTCCTTTTCTGCCACACCACACAGCATATGGGATCTTAATTCCTCATCCAAGGAATGAACCTGAGTCCCCTGCACTGGGAGTGTGAAGTCTTAACTACTGGATCTCCAGCGGGAGTCTCTACTCCAATGTCTTTAATAATGAAAAACAACATGTGAGCATTTCCAAAATCTCTAATGAGTGTTCAACCCTTAGTCAAGGCCTTGCTAATTAAACATTTTAAGTTATCTCTTATCTATCATCTACCCTACCATGATCTTCCTCATCTAATGAAATTTCGAGAATAAACACTAGGGTGCCACAAGTTACTTTTTTTGTGAAATGTAGTTCTAGAATAGTGACATCTCAGTGGCTCCTTAGGCCCCTCCAAGTCTGTGATTGACAGAAGTCACTATTCGGGAACATTCTCGTATGCATTAGATACTAGAAGTAAGGAATAATACGTGGAAACAGCAGAAGAGTTTCATTTCTTTTCAGAGAATAAAAGTGCTTTAAAGGTTTCACCATGTTCAAATGATTTCAGTCTTCCTATGTGGGAAAATGCAGAAGCAGATATACTGAGAGATAACCTAACACAATCAATGAGTAAAGCTCTCTTACTCACTGAAGAGAGAAGTGCCTCTTACAAATAAACACATGGCATGTGCTCACACATGTGGCAGCTCAACAAGAAAAAAAAAAAGAAAAAGGAAAATGACCATGGAAAACTTGGGTATGTGAGGACCTTATTTCCTTTACACAAAGCATGCTTCATTCTTTGGGAACTCCTCCAAAAAATGAAACCATCTCTTTAATTGGCTTAGTTGTGTTTCAAGCAAGGTTATTTTTTGTAGTGGCGAGTTCATGCTTTCTTCCCTAGTAAAGTAGTTCTGAAAATAAAAGAACTTTCTTTAGCCAACATCCTTTCTATCAGTAAAGAACAGTGTAGCTTCTAGTCAGTGACCTTAACCTCTCTTCTTCATTTGCTGGCCTTTTATGGGGATTAGTGGCTCTCTCAGTTGAGTCTCTATAGTAGCTTATCACCTCTGACAATGGAAAATCAGGGCTTAGAATCCTCTTTTGAAAGGATGAACACAAATATCACCTTTATGATACAAGTTTAGGATACTGGTACAGCCCGATGTATATAAGGAGTCTCTTAGCCCTCTGTACCCCTTTATGCAAGCTCCTGGGATAAAAAACGACCTTACTCTGGCTTTCAACTAAATTGAAACTACAGGATCTAGCCTGATAATCACCATCAAGCTAGCTAAAGAAATGTTTTGCTGCATGCAGACCAACTTTATAGGTAATGCAAAAATGTAAGTGAAAGGAAGAAGAATCAATCCCATTTCTACACTAAAAATTATTTTTCTGCCAAGGGACAGAATGGAGCCGCCCTGCCCAAATCCTGTTCACCCAGCCTATGTTGAATCATGGCATTCTTGCAAACTCATAGTTCTACTCTGAAGCTACCCTAAAGGTAATTTAAGAAAAAAATCTTAATAGAATAATGTCCTCAACCATGTATTCGAATAAATGATAAAAGGAAACAAACTAGAGTGGGAATTAATTATTTTATCTCCCTCATTTTTAAATCTAAATTGAACCTAAATCATATAGTTATATTAACTTGGGTTTGAGTCCAAATAAAAATTTTAAATCCTCCATATTAAATGCTAGTTGGCTTAAGAAAGAAAAATAAGTTAGAAAAACCTCTGGTTTTCTTTCTCTCCAAAATCCTTGATGGAAGATAACTGGAGTGATGTGCAGTCAGGGAAACGGGAGAGATAACAAAGGGAATATTGTTTGTTTAAAAATCTACCACTGAGCACTGCAAACCTGAAGTGGCTATGAAAGCTTCACGGATTAGTCACTGCAATCCAGGAAGTTTGTCTGGGACTCAAGTCTGTTTCTTTCTTTCTTTTCTTTTTTAACATGATGGTAATGATGCCTGTCTGCACTTCTGATCATTTCCCTGAAACTCTGGGGAATATGTGCTTCGGGTCAGAAATTGACTTTGGGCAACTTAAATTCCTGATGGAACTTGAAAAATCACTCCCGTGTTTCCTGAATATCTTAAAAAGATGTCTGGAATGTTGGAATTTATTCTGGAAAAAGAAAACCAGAAGTAAACTGGTACCAAGAAGGCGATCCTCTGAAGAGCCTGGATCAGTGCACTAATAAACTATAATAATATCACTTTTTAGAGATCAACTTCTTTAAAATAATAATCTATCTCAACTGAAACCATGCAAGAAAAAGGAGTCATACATTTTCATTCAGCTTCTCTATTTTATGCCAGGCCCTTCATGTACATGATTGAATTCAATTCTTACAATATCCTTGAGAGGTGAGCAGTAGTACTCCCACTTTATTAAAGAGGAAATCAAGGTTCAGAGTGTTTAAATGACTTATCCAAAGTCACATGACCTATAAGTGGCAGATGCAAAAGTTAACCTTTGTTGATTAACTGCTATTGATATTATAAAATGAGAACCTCCAGAATAAGTTGGCTCTAATATATATAAATATGTACATCAGAAGGCCATGCATCAGCTCTTCACAGAGCATCAGATCAGAGAATAGGAGGAATATATCTGTCCTTAGGTCAGAATAGGAAAAGGTGAACACAGT
The DNA here is from genome assembly GCA_917880005.1 of Nanger dama. Lineage (NCBI taxonomy): Eukaryota > Metazoa > Chordata > Mammalia > Artiodactyla > Bovidae > Nanger > Nanger dama. The sequence continues at coordinate 18,052,305 of CAKJTW010000008.1, read as the reverse complement.
GGAATAAATTACACGAAAAAAATAACAATGGTGAGTATTGTCAGAGAGACCAATCAAAAGAAATGGAGAGAGCTTCCTTACTGGTCCAGTGGTTAAGAATTTGCCTGCCAATGCAGGGGACATGGGTCCAGTCCCTGGTTCAGGAAGATTCCACATGCTGTGGAGCAAATAATCCCATGTACAACTACTGAGCCCGTGTTCTGGCAACTCCCGAAGCTCATGTGCCTAGAGCCTGTGCTCCACACAAGAGAAGCCCCTGCAGTGAGAAGCCCACATGTGGCAATGAAAAGTATCTCCAGCTCACTGCAGCAAGAGAAAGCCCACGCGCAGCAACAAAGATCCAGCACAGCCAAAAACAAAAGAAATGGAGAACAGCAAATCATATACAGTCAATAAGGCAATAAATAAAGTAAAATTTGAAATAAATAATAAAATTGACAAAAGAATTTTAAAAGCAATAAATATGACATTGTTCTTAAATTTTTCTCCTTTGTTTCCTCTGTCCTACCAAGCCATCTAGAAGTAGGATGACCACATATGTTGTCAAACTGGGATATTTTTGAAGATGAGAGGAGGCCCTATTAAAAGTTATTCTCATTCAGCACATGTAAGCCAGGACCTTAAAACTCTGTGACAATAAAAGATGATGAAGATTTTATCCTATGGCAAGTAATTTCTTCCATAGTAGAGTTGATAACAAGCAAAACATAAACCTCTGGTACCTTTGGTATTCAAATTCCCTACAGTTTCTAATTTTTTTTCCCCTAAAGTTACCAAAATGTATCCTTTAGAAAGGGAAAAGATCTTACAAGGCATTAGTGACTGAATATATTTCCCTCCCAGGAATATTTAGATTTTAACACAAAACTGTTTCTTAAGCCGAAGGAATGAATTTAAAGTATTAGGTATAAGCAGCAGAGGTATTTGGAGAAGCCAAAAGACTCCTCAGCACCTGCTAAAACATACCATGTGTGGGTATGAAAAGCCCTATTTATTAATTCACCTCTCGTGCCTGGAAAATCCCATGGACGGGGGAGCCTGGTAGGCTGCAGTCCATGGGGTCGCGAAGAGTCAGACACGACTGAGCGACTTCACTTTGACTTTTCACTTTCATGCATTGAAGAAGGAAATGGCAACCCAACTCCAGTATTCTTGCCTAGAGAATCCCAGGGACGGGGGAGCCTGGTGGGCTGCTGTCTGTGGGGTCGCACAGAGTCAGACATGACTGAAGTGACTTAGCGGCTGCGGCAGCTATTAAAACAACTGAGACTAACCCCAGGGAAGTTTCTCTATGAAGACCAGAGTTATTTGGAAACAGCCATTGAGTGATTCAACTGAAGTTCTCTAATATAATCCAGAGAAAGCCTTGTAGGTCTTAGCTATTAATTATTTTTTTCTACTGACAACTTGAAATGTCATCAAGAAAATAGTCATGGTGCATAATGGTCCTTCTTGTTGAAGAAGGGGCCTGAATGCCTCACCCAAATGAATCAACCACTCAAGAAGAGGGTTATTACAAATGGAAAACCCTGAGATCAGGCTAATCACAGGCACAAGTGAACAAGTATTTTTTGGACTATGATGGCACAGACCAGACATTGAAACATGCTTGATAAATCAGTAAGTAACGATTAAGTAAGTGACATCAGTGAGCCTATGACTCGAGACTGAGTTAGCCCTCTCTATAATCATCTAACTCCATGTGATGCATGCCTTCAGCTATGCAAGACTCCATCCCAAGTTCTTAAAAGTAGTCACATCATACAGAGGACAACAACTATTAAAGCAAGACAAAATCTGCAATCAACAAAATGTTCACTTAAACTAGAAAGAGGAGAGAAATATATTTTTAAAAAGAGAAAGAAATATATAGAAATTGGAATTTAGAGACGGATGTGTTCATGAAATAAAAAACAAGAATGCTGTTACATCCAAGGTTAGAAAGATGAATAAAAAGATGAAATGCTTTAAAAATAGGGTAAGGATGGAAAGAAGATTAAGTCAAAAACAAAGACAAAAAGAATATTGTGGCTATTTTGTATTTAGTTACTATAAAATGAATGATTCTATCAAAAATAAGTAAATGAAACCATATGACAGAGGCTTTGAACAAAGGAAGAGAGAGGAGCATTGATGCTGAGGAACAGAAATATTCAAAGTTATAATGCGTAGGAGGAAGGGAGGAAGAGATACAGCTTCAAAATATATAAGGGCTGATAAAGGAATGCAGAATCAGCTGAGGAAATGTGACTTGAAGTAAAAGATAAGCAACAGAATCTAACGGAGAGAAAATCCAAGCATGACATTTTAAAGTTGAGCATAATTAGATGGAAGGAAAGCAAACATCAGAAGTGATAAAGGCAAAAAAATAAATAAATAAAAAGAAGTGATAAAGGCAAATACACCAGACCATGCACCAAAAATAATGGTAATAACAGAACAAGGGGCAGAAAGGAGGTGGTAGGGGGCAGGGAAGAAGGCGAAAGAAATACAAAGAAAGCAAAGTAAATTTTTTTCTTCAGAGAATTCTTTCCTAAAACTTCCCATTTCCATACGCACATTCTGTAAAAGAACCAGACATGCAACTCTTTTCCCAGACATTGAGAATGTCTTTGCCTCCAGACGTCACCCCTAAGCCCCCCTTACAAAAATTCTCCTGGGAAAAGCAACCGTTCAGGCAGCGGTGCCTGGGTTGGTCCTTCATTAGAATAGTTCCCACAGGCATGTGTCCTCGCTGGTAATACACAGGAATCCCATATGGCACAATCTGGATCTCCCGGAGGTGGAATCTGCATAAAGTAGGGCGAAGCCAGGGCCAGCACAAAAGCAGAGGCATGCCTGTAGCGACACTGGCTCTGTGCCCTCTGACCCAGCGCTGCGCCCATTCCCACACTTCCAGCCAACCCAGGCGAGTGTGTCCAAGGGCTTGTAGGTAGCAGCAGTCTGTCACAGGGTGAGGATGGGGCTGAAAGGAAGCCCGGGATTAGTCCCTCGACAGTGCGCAGTTCAATTTTAAGGCAGTGCCCTGTCATCCAAAAAGAAAACCCACGTGTGGCTGCAATTAACCCCATTAGCATGTGTCTAGCATTGTCTGACTGCCAAGCAGATGACCCTGCGGGGAGGTGACCAGAGCAAAAGATTCCTCTGATATCTCAGCTGCCTGCTATCTGTGACTAGAGCTAACAGACGGAAGTGGTCTTTGTTGTTTGTTATTGCTATTGTTTGCTTTTTTTTAATTTTTGGTGTTGCCATTATTTTAAGTACACCCATCTTAAAATAAAGCTATACTTTTATCTGTAATTTTGGGGGAAAACAGATTTCCAAGGATTTTAAATTAGGTAAGTACACATTAGGGAATCCCTGATGGCTCAGAGGTTAAAGCATCTGCCTGCAATGTGGGAGACCCAGGTTCTATTCCTGAACTGGGAAGATCTCCTGGAGAAGGAAATGGCAACCCACTCTAGTATTCTTGCCTGGAGAATCCCGTGGAGGGAAGAGCCTGGTAGGCTATAGTCCACGGGGTCACAAAAGGTTGGACACAACTGAGCTACTTCACTTTCAAGTACACATAATGGTATTGTAAGCTATTAGAAAAATTCATAAACTTAAACATATTAACTAATAAGCATCTCTTAACAGAAGGTCACATAAATGTCCATTTATGTGCATGCACACACACACACACACATACACACATACTCTAGACACCATTTCCCAGCTGTTCAGTGCAAGCGGATGAGGCCAAAGCTGCCCTTCAACTCAGAGATCAGATCTCTAGCTTGTGCCAGTGTTTGTGGGGTGTTACATGCTCCCTGAATGAAAAGAACAAAAACAAAAAACTAGAAACAGTATAAACTAGTTACTTCTTGGTGCCACTCAGTTACCCCAAAGCTGGCATTTTGATCGTGACAACTCAAAAACACATGGAAAATTATGATAAAATTTGTGTTTAAATTCAAAATGGGTGTTCTATTTTTTGAAACAAAATGCCACTGCAATTGTCATGATCTTTTTTCTATGTACATTTTAAATACTTCAGTGTAAAGGGGTTAGGTGAGGCCATGGGAAATGAAATTTCAAACTTCCTTATTCAACTTTTTTCTTTTAGGGGTTTGAAATAAATACAATTATCACAGAATCTTTATTTTGATGGGCAAGAAACTTTAAGCCTTTTCCATAAAGTTTTTCCAATGTCCACCAAATGCTTGAAAAGAAATGAGGGCTAAGAAGGAATCACACTGAATTATTCAGGAACGACTGAAAACGACCGTCTCTCCTTGCCAGGCATCCTGGGCTCCTGTGAAATGGCCTACTGGGCCTTCCCAACTCACAGGCACTCTCAGTGCTCTGAACTCTCCTCTAACAGAACATCTTTATGAAGACCACGCAGCCCTGGTTTGCTATTTATCTTTACACCCAATGTAAAATCCAGGCAGGCTGCCTCACTTGAATTTTAAGAGATATCATCCACAAAATGGCAAAAGAGCTGCTATGAGGGGCAGCTAAAAGACAACAGATTTATTTGTAAGGAAGTTGTAAGCAGCGCTTGTCATAAATGACCACTCTGCACACCCCATGCAGGGGACAGTTGGCGTCACAGTCAACCATGTTGTGCTATAGCCCAGCCTCGTCACTCCCTAAAGTCGGGGGTGCTTCTATGGGAGCAGAGACAGTGTAATGGGATCCCTGTCTTGCCAGAATAATGTCTGGAAGATTTCAACATACAGTAGATAGTGAAATAAGAAACCAAGAAAGGACAGAGGAGATGGGTAAAAAAAAACAGGAACATGATTTTTTAACATAATAATAATACATAATTTAAAATCACAGAAGGGACTTTTCTCTTTTAGGATTTAGATTGTTGGTTGGTTGTTTTCTGAATCGTACCATAATCATATTTTTAAGAATAACATTGCTTAAATGTTGTACTATTTTAAGCAATTCTTTAGAAAATTGTTTTATCTTCTGTGTGTGCTTAGCCACTTAGTCATGTCTGACTCTTTGCGACCTCATGGACTATAATCCGCCAGACTCCTCTGTCCATGGGGATTTTCTAGGCAATACTGGAATGGGCTACCATGCCCTCCTCCAGTGGATCTCCCAGGTCTTCCCAGGGATTGAACCCAGGTCTCCCGCATTGCAGGTAGATTGTTAACCGTCTGAGCCACAAGAAAAACCTCTAATACCTTATAATACTTTTCTAGGCATTGACTTCTATGGACTTCTAGTCAAAGTAAAATGATATAACGTTGCTTATCATTGTCTTTATCAAGAGCACCACAGGATGTTTGCTACAAATGGTTTCTAACTTAATGTTATCTTCTTTCCTCAAGTAACTTCAGTTTAAAACATAACAAGACAGCAGGTGTAGATGGGCAAAATTCCACATCTGCAACAATAGATTTTTACTCAGGTGAATGTTCTGATAAAAAGTTTGGATGCATTGAATGTGTTGTAGGCCTGTGGCACTCAGTTGAAGGATGGAGTGTGGTTAGACTTCTAGGCAGTTCGCTGGAAGGATATAATTTGAAAGGCAGTGGACGTGTCCCCCATCAGGATACATCTCCTTCACTGGGATGCCCAGAATGACATCACCAACCTTGCGTTTCTTTGGGTGAAACCATGCCTGCTCCATGTGTTTGCTTTTAAGATGTGGATACCCAGCTGAGAAGGCCAGAACGGACATCTCCACACAATAATACTAAGATGCGAAGACACTGCTTACTTCACCTCAGAGGAACCTAAGGAAGAGGAAGCAGGGCTCAACCCTGACAAGTATCAAGGTTCACTGGGGGCAAGGGATGCCCACCTCATCCTTACCCTTGAGAGCTGCTCCCAAATCCCTGGTATAAAACTGCAGTGTGGCCAGGGCCACCCTTCATGCCCGGCTAACAGCAGGGGTGCTGCCACGGGCAAGAGGCCCATTCACTTGCCTACAGCACCCTGCGGTAAGCATGTAAGGGTCATTCATAGAGATAACTGTCGAGATATAACTTTGAAGGAGTTTTTTGTTCAGTTTGGTTCAGTTCAGTCACTGAGTCGTATCTAACTCTTTGCAACCCCATGGACTGCAGCAAGCCAGGCCTCCCTGTCCATCACCAACTCCTGGAGTTCACTCAAACTCATGTCCATTGAGTCAGTGATGCCATCCAACCATCTCATCCTCTGTCGTCCCCTTTATCTTCCTGCCTTCAATTTTTCCCAGCATCAGAGTCTTTTCCAGTGAATTAGTTCTTCACATCAGGTGGCCAAAGTATTGGAGTTTCAGCTGCAGCATCAGCCCTTCCAGTGAATATTCAGGACTGATCTCCTTTAGGATGGACTGGTTGGATCTTGTTGCAGTCCAACGGACTCTCAAGAGTCTCCTCCAACACCACTGTTCAAAAGTAGCTATTCTTCAGTGTTCAGCTTTCTTTATAGTCCAACTCTCACATCCATACATGACTACTAGAAAAACCATGGCTTTGACTATGAAGATATAACTTTGAAGGAGTTTTTTGTAGTATTTGGTAATTTTTGTTGTATCTTACAGTACAAAACTCACTGAGTACAAATTCAATTTTGAGGTCACTCGATTTTTTTCCTAAACTGATGTCCATCTGTTTACAGCTATTTTCAGATGAAAACCAAAACCAAGGTCTCTTCACTGTCACTGATTTTCCCTGTCCCCCAACTCTCACTACAATGCTCTAAATCCATGAAGATTTTAGTCAACTCAACTGTCTTCATAATCTGCCCTAGGATGTCTCGATTTTACTCTGAATATTTTTCCAATGTATCAGTGCTCTTTTAACAGGAAGTACTGCAGAAGAGAAAAATGAAAGCTGAACTATTTTGGACCCACGCTTAAAGTCACAACTCCCGACAAACCTACACTTGCCACAATGAACAGATTGATTGTAACGCGCTGAGGGGTGAACACTTTCTGTGCCGCTGCCCTGGAGGGCTCATGCGCATTCAGATGCAGCCTACTCTCCCAGCCTCCCATCCCATCGCCTCAGCAACAGAAACCCTCCGATGCACAGGTCACTCCTCCGCAGCATTGACTAGAGCACATTCCCCGTGGGTGGTCTGGCTTTTACAAGTGTTTGGGCACAGATACATTAATGTGGCCTTTTTTTTAAGCGGCTGATTCTTCTGTGCTTCCATGGAAAAATCGTCACACCCGTGCTCTGCTTTCTGAAATACTTTGCTTAAAATTGAGCAAATCCCAAACTGCAGGATTTCACACTGTTGTTGAGTCCCGGATCCCACCGCCCTTCTGCCATCCAGTCAAACGCTTATGCGTTGTCTTCACGCTTTCGGCTCGGCTGTCCTCAGAGCATCTCCATGCTTTGCTGCACCGCAGTGATGTTTAGTCTCCGGTCAGTTCCCCGGTGGCGAGGGATGCAACCAAGTGGCCTGCTTACTTAATCGGCACAAACTCTGAACACTTAGAAACCAGACACAGGAGGGGCTGTTCCTGACGACGACATCAAAATGCTCTCTAAATAGGTAAAATTGTCGTGACCCATTGACAAGCCGAATGTGCCCTTAAATTTTTATTCTAATTGAGGGGAAAAAGTGTTTCAAGAATCAGCTTGGTATTGATATTTGCAAATGAAGTTAATTCAATTTAGATGAGACATGGGGCACTTTTTTTTCATATAACAGGTTGTTCAGAGCCCTAGAAAGTATTAAAATATTTTCTCCGTGATTGGAAGGAAACATTATTTGCAACAGCTGTAACCTGAAGGCGAAAGTGCCTAATTCACTCGTAGATTATTAAAAAGCAGCAGGACGTACTCAAAATGAAAGGCCCTTAGTTCTTCAGATTGAGGTGACTAGTTAAGGAGAGAAACAGCAGGGCTTTTCAAGGGTTCTTTTTGAGGTCTGAGTTCTAAGAAAGTTGCAAAGGCTTCTTAAAGTTCTGGTGGCTCAGGAAAGAAGCTACCAAATTAAATTGATTGCTATTAAAAGAAGGGAAAGAAGAGGTGAACAGTGAATTATTCACAAGGGGCCGTTAATGAAAATGTGTGTGTGTGTGTGTTGTCTCTGTGTGTGTGTTTTACCAAGTAACTGATTTTCACAAAACACGAATAAGTAGGTCAAGTCAAAAGGAAATCTAAAATGAAGGGCAAAGTGGGCATAAAAGTCCACTTTAGGTGCCAATTGACCAACGCTCGAACTTCCAGTCTGTTATCAAAAAGAATCCCCCCGCCTCCGGTTTCATGCCGACAAATCTGCTTCAGGCTCTACCTCCTCGTTCCCAGAGAGATCCCTTTTTCCTCCTTTGTCTCGTCCCCCTTCTGTTTGACTCTTTTTTTCTCTTCCCTGTAACTTCTGTCATTTTACAACATACTCTTGCCCTGTGTCATGACCCTGCTCGTGTTCTTCCAGGTCAGAGCTCCTTGAACTTCTCCCTGACCCTGACTCTCGCTGGCTTCTTTCTTGTCCCAGAGCTGCTTGCCAGAGGGTTTCCTGGTATCCTTCTCTGAAGATCAGGGGCAGCGTCAGTGCGGCTCAACAGCCCAATCAGTGCACACAAGGCCCTTTCCTTGTTGACAGCATCTTCCCAGAGGTGCAAAGCATAAGTCAATTTCAAACTTGAAAATTTTGCCTGGTTTCCAAATGCTCTAAATGTATTCTCCTGTTTCATGTGATTATCCCTTTGTAGCATGCTACTGGCTACCTAAATCCCATGCAAAACACTTGGAAGATTGTAGGCTTAGTGAAAAACCCTCTCCCACATGTACCATCAGAACTAAGCATTATTCCCTACAAATCCAGTTCTAAGAAATGAAAAAGGGAGGTTATTATTATTTTTAACATTAATTGCAACTATTAACTGTTAATTTAGCCTACATCATCTGCAAGGGAAATCTGTGCTGCTTGCTTGTTAGTTGAGTGGAGTGCATGATAATATTCTGTAGTGTGCGATGTGGCATACTTGGTTGCTAGGTTACCCAGAGCATCAGGAATTCAGGGAACAATGTACTTATATCTTTTTCAATTTTGAAAAATAAAATAGGTATTGACATAAAATACAGTGTGGCACTGAAGTAATTTTGTAGTGGAGAGATCAGAGGAAGGGGGCCTTTCATCTCGGTGACAGCAGTTTACTCCTCGTTGTGACTTACCGAGGGCAGTGGCAGGACGACACAACAGGATGTCAGTCTCTGGAAGAATGCTTGTGGCCCCTGTACCCCAGCAACTATTTCTTGAGTCAGGCTCCCCAAAGCCATCCAGCAGCTGCTGTTCTGAGCTGTGTCAACTAGTCCTACAGAAACCCATGACAGGCCCAGTGATGTATGGGCCTGCAAGGGAACAGCCAAGCCTTTCATGTTCAGAACAAATATGACAGATCTGGCTAAGGTCCTCAGCCAGCTGGGGCCATGGCGGGAGCTTTTTTTTTTTTTTTAATGATTATTATTATTATCACCTTCCTACTCGGAGATAATGTCATAATTTACAGTCAGGCATTGTGTGACCCAAATGATTGATGCCACTTGGACATGAATTGGTTGGGTTAATAATGGTCTTTCAGTAGGGCCCAGCATGGGAGGACGCTGGCTCAGAAAGGCCGCCTTCACTTTGATATTCTGCTCAAGACAGGAAGGTGGACTTCTGGGAGTGAACACTTCATCACACTCTACTTCTGAAAGCAACCCCTGGGCCCTGGTGAAAACTAGGGACAGAGAGACCGCAAAAAGCTCCTTTCTGTTCTTTCCAGAAGTACTTTTGATTTTGTTTAACCTTCAGCAGCGGATGTCACCAGAGAAGCTCCATTGAGATGTGCAGCCTTAATTCTTCGATGAAACAAGGAGTGGCCTTAGAAGGTATATACTGACTCCAGACGAGGAATTTGACCCACCAGCAGCACTATTCCACAGGAACTCAAACTAAAGTAGATCATCTCCATGTCATCATAGTACTCCAAGGAATGCTTACAGTCAGACCTTGGACTAAATACTCAGAGGGAGTCAACAATGATTAAGATCTTTTTATTAGCTTACTTGTTATTTAACAATGATTAAGATAATACTCTAATCTTTAGAGTGGTTAAAACCAATTGGGGCTGGTGTCACAAATTTAAAAAGAAAAAGCTGAATGAATGAGATCAACATTCATTTTATACTTATGTGGTCGGTACTTGAGTGCAGTTTTGCAGAACTTAAAGAAACTGAAATTGAATCTAAGAGATATTAAGCACCTTGCCCTAGATCACACAATGAATAGAGGGAGAACCAGGATTCTAACCCAGATCTTGTGATTCTTCCCCTGCTCTACATCTCAGTGGAAGTGTAGCAGTATATGAAGAGAATAAGTCTTCTGTAATCTACTACAAAGTTCCACAAAAACTAAAGAAAAGAAGTATGCCTTCTGAATGAGGCCATAGAGAAGTCTTCAAGGAAGGAAGTGAAAATGAGGACCCTGAAGGAGGAAAGAATTTCAGCAGCTGGAGAAGAGTGTATCTAGCTAGCACTGTAAAAATCAAGTCTGAGCAGTTATTTTTTGGTTTGGAGGGTTATGATACCTCTGTTTCCAGCACTGCCAAAAAGAACTACACTTTTAAATGATTAAACATGGACAGCTTGTGCCATTAAGTAGCAACACTCATTTTTCTCAAACAGTACAGTTCACCTGTCCCTCTGAAACACATTATTAAGCTATCACCATATAAACATCATTCATCTTGAATTTCCTTTTTAACTTTATACCTACCTCCAGTAATACCTTTCCTCCAAAGGCCCTGAAGCACTTTAAAAACAGATGATATTATTACTATTTTACTGACAATGACACTCGGTTGTATCCACTATGTCTAACACTCTCTGTCCCTAGAATTATCAACACGTACTAGTGATAAAGATTATTCTTTATGATCAGAAAAAAAAAAGCAACCACAAGTGCAGTGAGCCTTCCTAAGTAATGAAACAAGGCAAAATTGATTTACAAATACAAGGTAGGTGGGCAATAAATGGTGAATAAAATCAACTCTAACAGCATATCAACATCCTCAAGAGTAACTTAGCTGAGGGTCCTACAGCTTTCAATTCTGAATCTATTAATATTGTCAATTTTCAGTAGCCCTCCATAGCCAGCTCAGGAGAGCCCAAAGACATCAGCCTGGTGCTAACCTCCTTCTATAATTTGACCTCAATCTGGACCTACATTTTCCAGAGTCTATTATATCCTGTGTGATTCTGAGTGAGCAGACCACAGGAGAAAGTTTCATGGGATTTGGAAGCCAAAAGTGAAACAGGAGTCATTATGTTCTAAAAGCCAATTGCCAGAGGGTACCAGGCTCCATTGCTATTCACACACAGTGATGCAAAATCTACTGGATCACCTTCTTGCCTTCTGCAGGGCACTCATGTCATCAGGGTTACAGGTTGTGATGGAGGCAGCTTCCAGTGCAGCATCTGTCTTTGTTCAACCCCTCTTTTCCTCCAGCTTCTCTTCCCAACTGCCAGTCTCACTGACCCATGGGCCCACACCCAGAAAAAAGAGTGACAACCTTCCATAGACTCCTTCCCCAACTCCCCAGATGGTATGCAGTCACCTGCCTGCAATATACCCTATATTTCCTCTCACTCTCAGTGTGTCTCCTTCCCAGATCAAGCCCAGACAAACATACTAACTATACACACTAACCGTCTCTATATCCCACTCCTGCATTCACACACTGCTTTCCTCAAAGAGCATTATCATCCTGTGTTATTCCATTACTTTCCCCTAGGATGCCGTTCCTGCTTCCCTACTTTTGAGATAATAATAATAGCCAACACTTAGCATAAAACTATGTGCTAGAAACTTCCAAATTCTTTAGAGGAAGACATGGCCACAGGATATCGCCAAGCTTTATTTTAAGGACCAGGTCTAGAAATTACTTATCTCTCCCGCTCCCATTCTACTGGCTGCAGCCCAGTCACGTGGGCCCAGTCTGACCACCACGGGGGCCTGCGCCATGCAGAGCAGTACATAGTGATGGCCAAATGTTGACAGCCTCTGCCGTGCTCATCCTTCAGCTTTCATTTTCCACCATGAAAACTGCCTTCTAAGCAGAATGAATCTCTATTTCCTCAATATCTGAAGAACTGTATTCGTAAATCTATTTTATCAAATTATAAAAGGAAAGAACCTGAACATTTTAAAGTCAATTTATCATGCCACCTTAGAATGAAAAACAGTACTCTTTTATTCTGGGTTGGAATGTAAATCGATGCAGAAAATAGTATGGAGATCATGTGAAAAACTAAAAATAGAACTATCACAGGCTCCAGCAATTCCACTCCTACGTATGCATCCAGAAAAAAACGAAAAACTAATTTGAAAAGACATTAACATATGCATACCAGTGTTTGCAACATTATTTACAATAGCCAAGATAAAGATGTAACCTAAGTGTCCATCAACAGATGAGTGGGTTAAGAAGATGTGGAGTATGTATACAATGGAATATTACTCAGCCATAAAAATGAATGAAATTTTGACATTTGCAACAACATGGATGAAACTTGATGGTATTATTCTTAGTGCAATAAGTCAGACAGAAAGGCAAATAATGTATGATATCACTTATATGTGGAATCTAAATAATAAAACAAGCTAGTGAATATAACACAAAAAAATCAGATTCATGGATATAAGGACAAACTAATGGGGAAAGAGAAGAGGAGGAGGGGTAAGGGAGGAGGGGCAAGATGAGGGTAAGGGATCAAGAAGCACAAACTACTATGCATAAAATATATAAACTACAAGGACATATTGTACAAAAATAGGAAATATAGCCAATATTTTATAATAACAATAAATGGAGCATAATCTATAAAAAATTTTAACATGTTATATACCTGAAATTAATATAATATTCTAAATCAACTATACTTCAATAAAAAGAAAAATAAAACAATTCTTCTACAAATGGGTGATTTGGAAACAAATATTCTGAGATCTAGTGTGCAGAATGTATTTGGTATGTTGGGTAGTACTTACTTTTAATTTATATTAGTAGTTTGAATGGATATAGAATTCGGAGCTTCCTTTGCTGCCACTAAGAGTTTGATGTCATAATTCTTGATCAATGAGCTACTTTTCCTGTCCTGCATTTCAAAGACTCTTCTCTATAATCTTGTCCCCAAATTTTCCAGCAATGTGTGTGGGTGTAAATCCCTTGTGAAGACCTCATGCTGGGCACTCAGTGGGCTCCTTCAAAGTGAAAATGTGCATCTTTCAGCCTTGGGAAATCTTCTCATATAATTCTGTTACTCAGTACTTCCCATTCTCTTTCTGGAAATGTTTTATGAGATAGACATTGGCCTTTTTGAGTTGGTTGGTCTTCTATTTTTCTTACCTTTTCTTACTTTTGGTCCATTTCTTTGTCTTTTTCCTCCACTTTATGAAAAATGGACTTAACGTCCACAGTTTCTATCCAGCTTTGTTTGTTTGTTTGGGGGATTCTTTTGCTGAGTTTTTGTTTGCTTTTTGTTTGGGGCTATCTTATGTTTAATTTCCAAGAATTAATGTTTTGTTTTCTGATTGCTTTTTAAAAACAATAACTTGTTCTTGATTCACAGATATGATATGTTCTTTCAACTTTCTGAGAATTTTCTTAATGGCTTTGAGATGGAGGAAGGCTGCATTTCTTCCATTTCTTGTCATATCTCTATTTCTCTCCTAGTTCTTTTTAGATTACTGTCTCCCCTTTTCCTCTGCCATTCTTGATGGAGGCTGTATTCAGATATCTGCTGAGCTGCTTGCCCACTCACATTTAAGAGTGAAACAATAAAAAGTTGCTTTAAAACTGTATAAAGTGGAAATTAGCAATTGGTGAGTTTCACTGTTGACTAGAGACATGTCCTTTAAATGAGTGATTTAGATCAGTCTCTGGACAAGCATAGACAGACAGTCTATGATACTTTGAACCTCCAGAGAAAATTTTCCACTTCCCTGCCTATTCAGTTCAGTTCAGTCGCTCAGTCGTGTCCAACTTTTTGTGACCCCCTGAATTGCAGCGCGCCAGACCTCCCTGTCCATCACCAACTCCGGGAATCCACTCAAACTCGTGTCCATCGAGTCAGTGATGCCATCCAGCCATCTCATTCTCTGTTGTCCCCTTCTCCTCCTGCCTAAATCTCTCCCAGCATCAGAGTCTTTTCCAATGAGTCAACTCTTCACATGAGGTGGCCAAAGGACTGGAGTTTCAGCTTCAGCATCAGTCCTTCCAATGACTCAGAACTGATCTCCTTTAGGATTGACTGGTTGGATCTCCTTGCAGTCCAAGGGACTCTCAAGAGTCTTCTCCAACACCACAGTTCAAATGCATCAATTCTTCATCGCTCAGCCTTCTTCACAGTCCAACTCTCACATCCATACATGACCACTGGAAAAACCATAGCCTTGACTAGACAGACCTTTGTTGGCAAAGTAATGTCTCTGCTTTTTAATATGCTATCTAGATTGGTCATAACTTTCCTTCCAAGGAGTAAGCGTCTTTTAATATCATGGCTGCAGTCACCATCTGCAGTGATTTTGGAGCCAAAATACATAAAGTCTGGACACTGTTTCCACTGTTTCCCCATCTATTTCCCATGAAGTGATGGGACCAGATGCCATGATCTTTGTTTTCTGAACGTTGAGCTTTAAGCAGACTTTTTTCACTCTCCTCTTTCACTTTCATCAAGAGGCTTTTTAGTTCCTCTTCACTTTCTGCCATAAGGGTGGTGTCATCTCCATATCTGAGGTTATTGATATTTCTCCCAGCAATCTTGATTCCAGCTTGTGCTTCTTCCAGCCCAGTGTTTCTCATGATGCATATAAGTTAAATAAGCAGAGTGACAATATACAGCCTTGATGTACTCCTTTTCCCATTTGGAACCAGTCTGCTGGTCCATGTCCAATTCTAACTGTTGCTTCCTGACCTGCATATAGGTTTCTCAAGAGGCAGGTCAGGTAATTTGGTATTCCCATCTCTTTCAGAATTTTCCAGTTTATTGTGATCCACACAGTCAAAGGCTTTGGCATAGTCAATAAAGCAGAAGTAGATGTTTTTCTGGAACTCTCTTTACTTTCTCCATGATCCAGTGAATGTTGACAATTTGATCTCTGGTTCCTCTGCCTTTTCTAAAACCAACTTGAACATCTGGAAGTTCACGGTTCACGTATTGCTGAAGCCTGGCTTGGAGAATTTTGAGCATTACTTTACTAGCATGTGAGATGAGTGCAGTTGTGTGGTAGTTTGAGCATTCTTTGGCATTGCCCTTCTTTGGGATTGGAATGAAAACTGACCTTTTCCAGTCCTGTGGCCACTGCTGAGTTTTCCAAATTTGCTGGTATATTGAGTGCAGCACTTTCACAGCATCATCTTTCAGGAGTTGAAATAGCTCAACTGGAATTCCATCACCTCCACTAGCTGTGTTTGTAGTGATGCTTTCTAAGGCCCACTTGACTTCACATTCCAGGATGTCTGGCTCTAGGTGAGTGATCACACCATAGTGATTATCTTGGTCATGAAGATTTTTTTTTGTACAGTTCTTCTGTGTATTCTTGCCACCTCCCTGTCTGTAAGCTGCTTCTTAAGTCAAGTAGCTTAAGGAAGTCAGCAAGTCTCACCATGCAGTACAAAGACTTTCCTTCTGTCCTCTTTTCAATATGATATCTTCCCTCCCACCATTCACAGTAAACTGTCCAGTTCTGTTTTTTCAAAAATTGATGCTTTCTGTTAACATCAGAGAGGCAAAAAGGACCAAGGAGTGCTAGTTTCTTGTTACAGAAATTCCCAACCAATGCCTCCTGTTTTCAATTACATGCTGTTCTTCTGTATTCAAGGATACCAAGTATCTTTAATTTTGGAGACTTTCTGGGGTCATGAGGCAACATTTCACTGTTTCTCATGGCTGTTACCACCTGTAGGCACTTGGAATCAGCTTTTCATCTTTGCCAGTTTTTTGATCCATGTCTATCTTCTGAAAATGACTTGCTCTGCTGTTAGATCTTCTCTCATTGTTGTTATGCTCCTCAATTCATACTTACTCAATTTCTTTACTCAGCGTTATTTCAGGAGAGTACAAGATAAACCTCTATATTCAGTTCATTAGCTTAACCTCCCCGTGTTCTATCCATGTACATATTTTCTTTAACCCAGTACAGTTATAAACTCCTTGAAGGCAGGTACCTTATTCTGCCTTCTATCTTCCGTGAGGTCTTGCACATGACAGGCTCTTGTTAAATGTCTGCTTTATTGGAGAGATGGAAAAGTACCTGAAATTCTATCCAGAAGCTCACAAATCTACTTCCCTTCAAGGTATTTGAATAACATTTTTAAAGTAATACCATGCTTTTCTGTCACCAATCCCTACCATTGTGTAGACAAGTTTTTATATCTCCTTTTCTCACTGTCTTGATTTTTCTCATTGGCTAGATAAATGTTTCTCATTCAACTTCTACTTTTTAGCCAAAAGCCCACAACAACATAATTCACAATGAAATAAAAGGCAAAAGAGCTCTGGTTATTTCAAAATATTAAAGACAAAGTCAGCCAGAATTTTAAGGTAGGTAGAATTTTATTTGACAGAAGAATGTACTTCTGTTCATAAAGGATTTCACTCTCAATCTTTAGATTTCTACTGGCACCCTCCTATTGCAATTGAAATGTTCTTCCATCAAAAATATTCAGAAGAAAGTGACTAAGTCTCTCAGTTTTGTAAATAATGGTATGCATATTGACTGTTTATACAATTAGGAATGAGATAGTGCATACAAAGTAAGAGATGACAATTTAAAAGAGCAAACTATAAATCTATGACTGTTTTCTGTGATACAAAAAAGATTATTTTAAAATCATTAACATTTTTTTCATAACTTCTGTGTATGTGTGTGTGTGTGTATGTGTGTGTGTGTGCATGTGTGTGTGTGTGTATATATATACACATATCTTTTTTAATTGCTCTTCCCCATTGGGGCATCATTTTAAGCTGAAATTTTTCAAATATGTTATTTTAACTGCCACTGTTTTGTTTTATGTATTTTAATTGAACTTTTAAATTTGTGCTTGTACCCCATGGAGTAATAATATCCACAAAGGGTATGATTTTATTAATAGAGAAAATAAATTTCAAGACAATGCCCTAAAAAAGTTAGACAACTAGGTTATAGATGGACTTTCAAGAGATATACGACTATAAATGTGTTAGTGTCTGTGCATCCTTAAATACATGTGAATTTTTATATAATAACAAATAAAACAGTAAAAAGAAAAGTCTAAACTGCTTTCAAAAAGGCATTACATTCTTGAACTAGTGTTTATAATAATAGGGCTTCCTGGTGGCTCAGATGGTAAAGAATCTTCCTGCAGTGTGAGAGACTTCAGTTCAATCCCTGGGTCAAGAAGATCCCCATAACTGGTGTTTCTAAAGGAAGAATTTCACAAAGGTTATAATGTTGTTTGCTCAAAATTATTGGATAGCCACTGTATCCAATGGAGGAGAAAATGGCAACCCACTTCGGTATTATTGCCTGGAGAACCCCATGGATAGAGAAGCCTGTGGGCCACAGTCCATGGGGTCATAAAGAGCTGGACATGACTGAGCAACCAAACACACTATATCCAATACTATGCTATACACTAGAGAAAAAAAAGAAATGACTCACCCCACAAATAATTTGCCATTGAAAAATTTGCAATAAAAAACAGACACACAAACAGTTGCAAAACCATGTGAAAACTGCCAGGGTACGGCTAAACATGGAGTTTTTCAGGCATAGAAAAGATGGAACCTTTGAGGTGAGACTTGCAGAATGGTTAGGCATTATTATCCAAGAAAGTAAAAGCTGTAATGGGCATTCCTGAGGGCGAGTGCAAGCTTGCAGAGCACAGAGCAAGGAACAGTTCAGTAGAGCTAAGGACCTATGAGGCAGGGAGGAGAAAGAAGCAATGAGGCAAGAGGTAAGGGCCAGACTGTGAAAGACCCTACAGGCCATGTGAAGGACCTGGGATGGTAGGCAGTAAGGAATACTTAAGAGAAATTTATGTAATGAAGTAACAAAATCAAATTTACAATTGAGAAAAGTCATAGTGATATGAAGGATAACCTGCCAGGGAGCAAGAACAGACACAGAGAGATCATTGCACTACCCAGTGAGAAAGGTCTGAACAAAGGGCAAACAGACTAGATCTCAAAATTCTCCAAGCAAGTCTTCAACAGTACGTGAACCGCGAAATTCCAAATGTTCAAGCTGGATTTACAAAAGGCAAAGGAACCAGAGATCAAATTGCCAACATCCGTTGGATTATAGAAAAAGCAAGAGAGTTCCAGAAAAACATCTACTTCTGCTTCATTGACTACACCAAAGCCTTTGACTGTACGGATCACAACAAACTGTAAGAAATTCTGAAAGAGATGGGAATACCAGACCACCTTGCCTGCCTCCTGAGAAAGCTGTATGCAGGTCAAGAAGCAACAGTTAGAACTGGACATGGAACAATAGACTGGTTCAATAGCAATCAAGATTGCTGGGAGAAATATCGACAACCACAGATATGCAGATGACAAAGAAGAGCTAAAGAGCCTCTTGATGAAAGCGAAAGAGAAGAGTCAAAAAAATTGGCTTAAAGCTCAACATTCAGAAAATTAAGATCATGGCAACTGGTCCGATCACTTCATGGCAAATAGTTGGGGAAAAAGTGGAAATAGTGACAGACTTTATATTGGGGGCTCCAAAATCATTGTGGATGGGGATTGCAGCCTTGAAATTAAAAGACACTTGCTCCTTAGAAGGAAAGCTATGATCAACCTGCTGCTCCTGCTAAGTCGCTTCAGTCGTGTCCGACTCTGTGTGACTCCAGAGACGGCAGCCCACCAGGCTCCCCCCGTCCCTGGATTCTCCAGGCAAGAACTCTGGAGTGGGTTGCCATTTCCTTCTCCAGATAATAATGAAAGTAAAAGTGAAAGTGAAGTCTCTCAGTCGTGTCCAACTCCTAGCAACCCCATGGACTGCAGCCTACCAGGCTCCTCCATCCATGGGATTTGTCAGGCAAGAGTACTGGAGTGGGTTGCCATTGCCTTCTCCATGATCAACCTAGATAGCATATTAAAAAGCAGAGACATTGCTTTGCCATCAAAGGTCTGTCTAGTCAAGGCTATGGTTTTTCCAGCAGTCACGTATGGATGTGAGAGTTGGACTATAAAGAAAGCTGGGTGCCTAAAAATTGATGCTTTTAAACTGCAGTGTTAGAGAAGGCTCTTGAGAGTCCCTTGGACTGCAAGGAGATCCAACCAGTCCATCCTAAAGGAAATCAGTCCTGAATATTCATTGGAAGGCCTGATGCTGAAGCTGAAACTTCAATACTTTGGCCACCTGATGTAAAGAACTGACTCACTAGTGAAGACCCCGATGCTAGGAAAGATTGAAGGTGGGAAGAAAAGGAGATGACAGAAGATGAGATGGTTGGATGGCATCACTGACTTGATGGACATGAGCTTGAGTGGACTCCGGGAGTTAGTGATAGACAAGGAGGCCTAGTGTGCTGCAGTCCATGGGGTCACAAAGAGTCAGGCACGACTGAGCGACTGAACTGAACTGAACTGAACTGAACTGAAGAGGTAGAGCTGGTAAGAACTGGTGACTGATTAGATGAAAGGCAGAAGGGAAAAGAGGAGTTGAGGAGGATCATGACAGTTCTGGCCATCCAGATGGTAGCTCCATTTTTCTGAGACAGGAAATAAACAGAGCAAGAAGTTGGTGGGTGAGAGGAAACATAAGGAGCTCAGGTTTAGACACGTTCTGTTTAATGTGGTCATGTCACACCCAGCCATTTTAGCAGATGGTTGGCTCTGTGTGTGGCCGTGGCTGCCTTTCTGAACTGTCTCATTTCCTGCCACTTCACTGCACTCCAGTCACTAACCTTCCACTTTCATCACTGGGACGCTCCATGTCTGTCTCTGCCGCAGGGATATGGGGCTTCTTGTTCCTAGAGGACCTTGCATAGCTAATTCACTCATTTCATCCATGTTTCTATTCAAAGCTTTCCACTGCATATGAATAACCTCCCCCCATGTCACTTTCTAGCCTTATATCTGTACTTTTCTTTATAATATTTATCACTGCCTGAAATTACACCATTCATGTAATTTGCCTTCTTGTTTTTTGACTATTTGCCTTAGCGGAATGTTTCATATGGCAGCAGTCTTAACTGACATTCTTTTCTATGTCTTCAGTGCCTAGAAAAACTCATGGCGTGTAGTCAGGAATCAACAGGCAGCCCTGCAGGCCTACCTGAGAATAAAAGTCATCAGGTTGTAGTGATGCCAACCTTGGTAGCTTCTTAGTACTCTTTATCAGTGCTCAGCAGCTTAGACATGAAAAAGGTGGGGGCCTAGTCTGCAGCATACAAGAGAGCAAAATATCTGTGTCAGAGAAATGAGAGAAGTGGCCAAAAGGAAAAAATGGCCCAAATTGTATTCGATGGCCTCGAAACTAAAGAAGAAAGAAGGTGTATTAGAAGCCTGACTCAATTTGGCTTAAGAAGAAAAACAAGAGTTTGCTGGCTCATGAAACTGAAAATTGAAAGAGTAAATATCCCTTTCGGTATATCTGCTTTTATTTGCTTGAACTGGGACCTAACATTACCTCAGAGCTCTGATTTTTCTCTGTGTGGGCTTTATTCTTTAACAGCTTCTCCCTTAATGGTTCTCCCTAAGCCAAAATGATCAATAGCAGGAACGGTCTTGTTTAACCTACTTAGCATCCCAAGAGAGAATGGATCTCTCTCCCTCAATAATGCCGATCAAACATGGCTTGATGTGTGTACGCCTGAATTAATCATTATGCCTAAAAAAATTGAGTATTATGATTGGCCAAGCCAGGGACACATGCCCATCAGTGGATCAGGGGATGATATCAGCACTACTCAATCCATGAACTAAAAATTAGGGTAGGAGTGATTCCCTTAAGGAATATTAAGCAAACAAAGAACGCATGTGCACTACAGGACAGAAAGCTCTGCAAAACCAGTGGGGTGAAGGAAATCAGAAGGGGGCTTCCCTGATAGTCCAGTGGTTAAGACTTTGCCTTCCAATGTGAGGCTGTGGGTTTGATCCCTGATCAGGGAGCTAAGATCCTACATGCTTTGCAACCAAAAACAAAACAAAATAAAACAAAAAACCATAAAACAGAAGCTCTATTGTAACAAAGTTCAATAAAGACTTTAAAAAAATGGTCCACATCAAAACATAAAAATAAAGAATGCTTAAAGAAGAAATCAGAAAGTTCAAGTGCTTGAAGACCTTAACAAGTTCAAAGGATGTTGTTGGAGGAGGGAGGGAGGGAATGAAAGAACTGTCAGGACGGAGACCCTAGACAGGCAGGAGCAGTCTCAGCAGATATGGGAGTGATCTGTGATTCAATATTTAAAAGCATAAAATAAGGAAAGAGGATAGTAAAACCAGGTGCTGTAAACCAAAAACTATCATGATTAACTAAGCAAGGGTTAAGACTAAGGTCTGTCTAGTCAAGGCTATGGTTTTTCCTGTGGTCATATATGGATGTGAGAGTTGGACTGTGAAGAAGGCTGAGCGCTGAAGAATTGATGCTTTTGAACTGTGGTGTTGGAGAAGACTCTTGAGAGTCCCTTGGACTGCAAGGAGATCCAACCAGTCCATTCTAAAGATCAACCCTGGGATTTCTTTGGAAGGAATGATGCTAAAGCTGAAACTCCAGTACTTTGGCCACCTCATGCGAAGAGTTGACTCATTGGAAAAGACTGTGATGCTGGGAGGGATTGGGGGCAGGAGGAGAAGGGGATGACAGAGGATGAGATGGCTGGATGGCATCACTGACTCGATGGATGTGAATCCAAGTGAACTCCAGGAGTTGGCGATCGACAGGGGAGGCCTGGCGTGCTGCGATTCATGGGGTCACAAAGAGTTGGACATGACTAAGCAACTGAACTGAACTGAAGAGTAAAGTCTAAACAACAGTAAATAGAAGAAACAACTTGCCCATTAACTGAGCCATCAAACCAATTCTTTCCCTCAACATATTGGTTATTTAATTGGATTGATCAGTTAATGGAACCAAAACAATAAATATAGTAAATAGCATATATATGGAAAAAATAAGAAGAGATATTTTGAAAACAATGTATATGCAACCTTAAACATTTTATGGGAGGGACTTTACTGTGGGTCAAAAAATGTCGGGATGTGTTTTGTCCTGGCTAAATTCCTTCTACTTTTATTAATTTCATATCAACAACGTGTTCGGTTGTGTGGTGACATTGCAGCCTCCACATAACTGTTCATCTGACTATTTAGATTAGGGCCTGTCATTCCCATATGCTATGTGGTTGAGCTTGGCAAAGTAATAATGTACATCAATTGATTTCTTCCTAAGAAGATAATTGTTTTTCATCTAATTTTAATGTCTTAAGGGGGTCAAATAAAAGTGGAAAATAATTATATACTATTTGGTTGCTATCAGAAGTACCACCTAGAATGTGAATTGGTGTAACCATTATGGAAAGCAGTATGGAGATTCCTCCAAAACGAAAACTGGGGTTGCCATATGATCCAGCAGTCCCACTCTTGGGCATATACTCTGATAAAACTATAATTTGAAAAGATACATGCATCCCTATTCTCACAGCAGCAATACTTACAATAGCTAAGATATGGATACACCCGGATAGCTCATTTGATGAAGAATCCACGGGCAACACAGGAGACCCTGGTTCGATTCCTAGGTCAGGAAGATCCCTGGAGAAGGGATAGGCTACCCACTCCAGTATTCTGGCCTGGAGAATTCCATGGACTGTGTAGTCCATCGGGTCTCAAAAAGTCAGACGTGACTGAGTGACTTGAGTCAGACATAATCTAAATGTCCATCAACAGATAAATGGATAAAGAAGATGTGGTATATATATCATGGGATATTATTCAGCCATTTTAAAGAATGAAATAATGCCATTTGCAGCAACACAGATGGACCTAGAGATTATCATACTAAGCAAAGGAAGTCAGACAGAGAAAGAAATACTGTACTGTATCACTTACATGTGGAATCTAAAATACAATACAAATGAACTTATTTACCAAACAAAAACAGACTTACAGACATGAGGGATGGATGTGGAGTCTGGAATTAGCTGTTGCAAACTATTATATATAGCATGGATAAATAACAAGGTCCTAATGGCACCCCACTCCAGTACTCTTGTCTGGAAAATCCCATGGATGGAGGAGCCTGGTGGGCTGCAGTCCATGGGGTCGCTAAGAGTCGGACACGACTGAGCAATTTCACTTTCACTTTTCCCTTTCATGCATTGGAGAAGGAAATGGCAATCCACTCCAGTGTTCTTGCCTAGAGAATCCCAGGGATGGAGGAGCCTGGTAGGCTGCCGTCTATGGGGTTGCACAGAGTTGGACACAACTGAAGCGACTCAGCAGCAGCAGCAGCATTGCAAAGCACAGGGAACTATATTCAATATCCTATGATAAACCAAAGAATACATATATATATATGTATAACTGAGTCACTTTGTACAGCAGAAATTAAACACAACACTAAATCAACTATACTTCAATAAAATAAAATAAAAAAAGAAGAGGAAGTACACCCGAATCAGGGACAGAAGTACTGCAAATGCTCATTGTTGATGACCAGAAGTCATCTCATGGGTGCAAACATCATATCATCATATTCAGTAATGGTACATAGGAATGTTCTTACTCCATTCTGGTTTCCATGAGGAAGTGTTTTCCCCCAAGCACTCACATCTTTTGCTCTACCTTGCTTTCTCATCGGTTAGGAAGCCTACCTGTTTGCAGGTATAGGGAAAGGCCAGCTACACCTGTAGCTCTTCTCCAGCACTGGAAGCTGGGGTTCTGCTCTGCCCGTCCATGCTGGAATTGGTAGAGGGGCAGCCCCCATGTGGGGAGGCACTGCCCATGGCTGGCTGCGCTGGTCTGATTCTGTGGTATAAAAATAGCAATCCCACTGTTGCTCACATTCTCCAACATTAGTTTTACCGATAATAAAGGAGACATTCGGGCTCTCCATTTGAATATCATTTATCTTCTCTCAAATAATTCCATACTCAGACTGTGATAAGGTATGACATGCCAATCCCAGAAAGGTAGTAGCTACTTTTAAACCAAATGTATTTCAGGAGACCAGAACCTAAAGCAGCCCGCTGTAAGACAAAATTCTACACATAAGCTATTCTCTTTATTGATTCAGATATTAAATAAAAAGATAAAAATAAAGTGAACTGGAATACAGACCTTAATTAACCAGCCTAGAGGAAAAACTACAGAGTCCAGGCACGTGATATGAACGGGGACTCTGTCACATAACTTGGGTGTGTGCTCAGTCATGACCGACTCTTTGGGACCCCTTGGACTGTAGCCTACCAGGCTTCTCTGTCCTTGGAATTTTCCAGGCAGAAATAGTGGAGTGGGTTACCATTTCCTGCTTCAGGGGATCTTCCCAACCCAGGGGTCGAACCTGCATCTCCTGTGTCTCCTGCATCGGCAGCTGATTCTTTACCACTGCACCACCTGGGAAGCCTCACATAGCTCTTAACAGTCTCCAAACATGTTCAGTCTATCAGCCCCTACATCCAATGCTGCAACCATTACATTAAAATGTAAATAATAAAAACAGATTTTAAAAACGTCCTTTAATATTACTTTCACTCCTTCTGGAGATGAAAGGGAGAAAAACCCTATTTTCCAGATACCTAATATTCATTTCTCCAGTACATTCACCAAACATCAACTGATCGGCTATCTACAAAGGGCAACACGCTATCTATAAACACTATGTATACAAACCACCATGGTTTCTACTCTCAAGAAACATACAATAAAAATGGGACGTGGTACATGTGTACAAGAACCTAGTATAAGGCAATATTTGCTAAGTCCCATAAGAGGTAATAAAAATTCCATTGCTGTTTATAACAAATCAAGACCTCTCTCAGAGGAGAAAAGCCTGTGGAAATTAGGTGGCATTTTTCTTTGGAGATAACAGGGGACGGATAAAAGGGGAGCAAACATGCAGAGTTTAGAAAGTGCAAGGCGAAGAGCTTTGGGGGAGAAGTGAGAGATGAAACTGGAAAGGTATTTTGGGGCCATATCTGGAGCAGGGCTTGAATCTTAAAGAGAGTTAAAAATGTTTGGAAAAACTGCTGTGTGGGATGAGCAGTGAGTCAGCAAGAGATGAATAAAGAAGTGCTGAGCAGAAATGACGGCTCAGTTAAAATGAAGGAGCATGAATTTGTGGCAGACCCAATCAGTACAGCTTTCTCTAGCAGCACTCTGCAGCCCAGCAAGGAAGCAACTGCAAGTTCAAGGTCAATGGGGAATTTTAGGGAATAAGTATAAGACACTGCTGAGTTGGCTGCCCAAGGAAAGCAGCATAGACAGGAAAGAAATGAAGTCAGAAAGACGCTAACAGAGAGGGAGGAAAGAGAGCAGAGGCAAGGCTGTGCTGTAAGTAAAGATCAGGGTCAGTGTGAGTAACAAATTCGGAATAACCGACACATGATGGGAAGAGGTAGGAGCCTCGGAATTGGAGATTGTGGAGACAGATAATGAGATCCGAGGATGGAGTGGAGTTGGGGGTTAGTCGGTGTAAAGGCGATATGGAGTCACTGACACGATCGTAAGTGATGGACAAGGTTAAATTTGGTGACTAAGGGGAACAGGACCACAGGGCTTCATATATCACAGGAACTAGGATAGAGGAAGGGAGGTATGAGACAGAGAGGAGAGACTGCTGAATTTCAACAGCCAGAGCGATAACCTAGAATTGCCAGTGGAGAACGCCGACTGTGTTCCCTGAGTTTATGCTAAGTCAAAGTGAACGTGAAAGTCGCTTATTCGCATCTGACTCTTTTCGACCCCATGGACTGGGTCCACGGAATTCTCCAGTCTAGAATACTGGAATGTGTAGCCTTTCCGTTCTCCAGGAGATCTTCCCAATCCAGGGATTGAACCTAGGTCTCCCACCTTGCAGGCAGATTCTTTACCAGCTGAACCACAAGGGAAGTCCAAGAATGCTGGAGTGGGTATCCTATCCCTTCTCCAGGGGATCTTCCCAACCCAGGAATTGAATCGGGGTCTCCTGCATCGCAGGCAGATTCTTTACCAACTGAGCTAGGAGGGAAGCCCGTGTTTATGCTAAAGGAAAGATAAAGGAGAAGGTTGCACTGGGCAGAATTTCATGGACAGTGATCTCATTAATGAGAAAGCAGGTTGCTTTACAGAAAAGAAGTAGAAAGAGCAGTTGTGAGAAGATATATAGACAAGTTTCATAAAAATGAGAGGAAATCACAGAGCCTAACCCATAGGACCTGGCAATACAAAAAGGCACAGTCTAACTCTAGGACTCATTAGGGTTATTCACAAACATTCCAATTCACAAAGCAGACATAACCTGACCTTGCTTTGGCTAATTAAATGTCATCAACTGATGTGCCACTTCCTGTGGAAGCTTTGCAAACACTTACACAGTTCATCACAGTTCCCTTGATCTAAGGCAATCTGGAAGCACATGTCATAATGGAGCTCCAGTCATCTGGGTCTCCGCGTGACTCTGAGACGCAGAGCTCCTTGCCAACCTATAACATATGTATTGCGTGAGTGAAAAATAAGCCTTTGTTGATTCAAGCTACCAAGATTTGGGGGATGTTTGTTACTACAGCCCAACCTGTCCTGGACTGATATGCAACCCAAATAACTGGAACCAAGAAGCTGTTTTACTAAGTACTTGAGATAATTCTACCCATGATTCTCATAAAATAAAATAGTATTTGAAAGTCACAAGATTTTCATCTAGAAAAAGAACTCTGGAAGTTTAGGCGATAACACTCCAAAGATTAGGATACCCCAGGGCTCACAGATAGTTTCGGAGAAGGCAATGGCACCCCACTCCAGTGTTCTTGCCTGGAGAATCCCAGGGACAGAGGAGCCTGGTGGGCTGCCGTCTATGGGGTCGCACAGAGTCGGACACGACTGAAGCGACTCAGCAGCCGCAGCAGCGGCAGCAGCAGCAGCAGCACGGACAGTTTAGAAGCAGCACGAGTCTCTGGGACCTACTCTCTCCTGCAAACTATCTTTTAGTGTCGTTAAGCCTATGCCACAGACTCCGTGGAAAACACAGCTGAATCACTCTTGGGGAAAGATCTGGCTAAAGAGGGAGGAGATAGCCAAGAGGAAGAGTTTGTGCTGGATAGTGTGTAGAGAATAGATAAGAAGTTAGGGGAAAAAAATGATACAAAGGCTCACTAGACCTACACTCTGGATTCTGAGTGAGAAAGGTAAGTAGGGATCATTTAACCAATATCTGGCAATTTGGCAATGATCCAAAGGCAGAATTTACTGACTGGAGGATTTCAGGAGTTGACGGGATCAACCAACTCCACTATTAGATGAGTAAAACTCTGAATATTTATTGAAGGACTGATGCTAAAGCTGGAGCTCCAATAGTTTGACCACCTCATACAAGGAGCTGACTCATTGGAAAAGACCCTGATGCTGGGAAAGATTGAGGGCAGCCAGAGAAGGGGGGTGACAGAGGATGAGATGGTCGGATGGCATCACCAACTCAATGGACATGAGTCTGAGCAAGCTCTGGGAGTTGGTGATGGACAGGGAGGCCTGGCGTGCTGCAGTCCATGGGATCACAAAGAGTCATACACGACTTAGTGACTGAACAACAACAACCTGCTGTTTACTTTTGGTTTTGTTTCTACCTTTATTTACTTTTCACAGATGGGAGATATGGTGAGCAGGATTTGGTATGCCTGTGATGTTTTCAGTTATGCCAGCCAACATCTATCTATAGAAAACTTTATCAGCTCATACCGTTATCTTCCTTTTCCCATTTTAAATCTGCTTTCTTAGACTTGCTCCAATTCCTAGCCCCATGGGTGCTGGCTTTTCCACCTGACAACATAGATGTTTGGTGAGATGCTGGTTCCCACCTGCACTGAGATGCTTCCAGCATGAAGTGACAGACTCCCAAGCAGGATAGTCCCACTCAGAGCTGCCGTTCATGCCTTATAATATAGAGCACACCAATGACCTCACGGCACTGTTATCCCTTTCTTAGCTTCTCAAAGGACACCCGGCTCAGCGGAACAACTAGCTTATTTTGTCACACTCTAGGTCATGGCGACCCTTAGAAACAGAATTGAAGAGAGGAGGGAGCACCATGCAATTTCACACCATTCCTTCTAGCCCTAAAAATGCAGTGACACAGGAGTTCAGAGATGCCAAAGAGACTGCTGGGAAGGTTGGCTGCTTCCTTAGATCTGACAAGGATAATTCCAGAGCTTATGGCCTCCAGTAATAAGGTTTTAAATTGGCAGCATTTAGATATATGTATGTTATTGACAGTTTTCTTTAGGTTACACTGAAGGCTCCTAGGATTTAGCACCATAGGCCACAGTCTAGAAGAGCAAATGAGACTCATTTATACATTTTAGTGAGGTGAGCACCAACAGAAAGAAAGAAGGTAGATAGAGAAATTTTTGCATTTGAAGATTCTGAACAAACATCACATATCTATTATTGTTACCACTCAATTATTTTTCCATTTATTTAGCATTTTCAAAGCCAAACGCTACACCACAGGGTTTCTTTCATTGACTTTGCATTTTTTCATAAATGAGTAGGGTCTGACATCTAAATTATATTGAATAATATTTCTCCTCTCTCTTCATTTAAATTCTGTTTAAGCCAGGCATAAGGTACTGCTGCTAAGTTACTTCAGTCGTGTCCGACTGTGTGACCCCATAGACGGCAGCCCAAAAGGCTCTCCCATCCCTGGGATTCTCCAGGCAAGAACACTGGAGTGGGTTGCCATTTCCTTCTCCAATGCATGAAAGTGAAAAGTGAAAGGGAAGTCACTCAGTCGTGTCCGACCCTCAGCGACTCCAGGGACTGCAGCCTTCCAGTCTCCTCCATCCATAGGATTTTCCAGGCAAGAGTACTGGAGTGGGGTGCCATTGCCTTCTCCAAACAAATTAGATTAATGGAGTTTTAATAACTCAACCACTCTTGTTCATAGTAGGCCTAAGTCAGACATATGTGCTGCCAACTCAGAAGGGAGTTATATTTGGAAATTATGACTTTGAATAGATAAGATGTTTTCCAACTCTTACATAATACTTGCAATCACTTTCTGTATGCATTTTTCTAATATAAAACTTGGATCATGATTAAGTTTTGCCCAAATGAGAAATCACAATGGGCAACAATTTGCCAGAATTCCGCCCACAATACAGAATATTTTCTCTTTGGTGTCAGTTCTCAGAACGTACAAGGAGGGATTTGGGCATACAACCTTAGCAGTGATTCCAATTCTGCCATAAAACAAAGAAGAAAAGATACAGAGAAATTCTGGGACATCACAGTGTAGCAGAACGTGAGTGATCTTGTTTCATGTTTATCTTCCTCTTCTTGCTGCATTAGAAGGATGAAATAAAAACATTTCCACTCTTCTTCAAAAGACATTTGATAATTAAACCCTACCTGAATTTGAGGAAGGGGGACAACTCCTGCCATTGGTTCTAATTCTAGATTTTATAAGCCATCATGATCTGTTGAGAAGGAAAATGAAGAAAATAACTTATTTTAAGAGTAGAGATAGAGACTTCCCTGGTGGTCCAGTGGTTAAGAATCTGCCTGCCAATCTAGGGGACACAGGTTTGATCTCTGGTCCAGGAAGATTCCACATCCCTTGGGACAACTGAGCCTGTGCATCACAGCTACTGAGTCAGAGCTTTAGGCCTGTGAACTTCAACTACAGAGCCCATGAACTGCCGCTGTGGAAGTCTAAAGCCTGTGCTCTGCAACGAACCATAACACCTATTTGCTGCAACTAGAGAAAGCCCATGCAAAGCAATGAAGACCCATCACAGCCAAAAATTTAAAAATTAATTAAATAATTTTTAAAAAATATTTTTAAAAGAATTTTTAATAAAAGAGTAAGACTAAGATAGACTGGAAGGAATGAAGGACAAGTTTTACCAAATAGGCTCCTGACACCTGAAACCTAAAGCCAATGAGGGGGTTTAAGGAGCTCCTGTTTCTGGGCTGGCTAGAATGCCCTGGATTGTGGAGGGAGAAAATCTTCACCACCAACCACCCATGCTCCCACCACTCAAGCCAGACCACCTGTATGAGTTTCCGATTGCTGCTGTAACAAATCGCGACAAACACAATGGCTTGAAACAACACAAACTGATTTTCTCACAATTCTGAAATTTAAAAGTCCTAAGTAAGTCTTGGGCCTCCCAGGTGGCTCAGAGGGTAAAGCGCCTGCCTGCAATGCAGGAGACCTGGGTTCGATCCCTGGGTTGGGAAGATCCCCTGGAGAAGGAAATGGTAACCCACCCTAGGAGAATCCCATGGACAGAGGAGCCTGGTGTGCTACAGCCATCCATGGTCTCAAAGAGTCAGACACAACTGAGCGACTGCCACACAAGTAAGGCTTACTGGGCTAAAAACCAAGGTGTCAGCAGAGCAAGTTTCTTCTGGAGACTCCAAGGGGGAATCTGTTCCTTGCCTTCTCCAGCTCCTAGGGGCTGTCATTCCTCACCCATGCCCTCCTTCACATCGCCTCTTCTCTCCCTGCTTCTGACATCACATTACCTTCCACCTTTGACCTTCTACCCTCCTTGTAGTCAATCCTTGTAATAAGAACTCTTGTGATTATAATTAGGGCCAATTTGGATAAACCAGGACAATTTCACCATGATAAGATCTTTAACTCAATCACATCTGCAAAGCACCTCTTGGGATTTAAGACAACATTCACAGGGGTCAGCAAAATAGTTAACTGGAATAATGCATGTTCTTCACAGAGAGGTAAATAATTCTCTTATTAGAGCTGGTCATAGAAAAACTAAACCATTTCATGCCCACCCATCAGGTCTGGGTGGCTCAGGGGCAGTGTAAAGCTATTTATAGATTCCCACGCTCTCTTTTTAGCCAGACTGCAGCACCTGGCTCCTTACCTTGGAGAGGTATAAATCTGAAGCACAAGTGGAGGGAGAAAGCTAAAATTCCAATAATCCCAGATCCTTTAAAATCTCAACACTCAAGAAAGATGTGAAGAAGGTTATGTTTGAAGACAATACACAGCACAGGCTTCTTACAGTCAATTTTATTAGGTTTTTAAAGAGAATTATAGATGATAATGGACCGTGGGATAATGGATGGTCCCAGAGGAAATGCAAAGCTGTGGTGCTCATGAAGGGCTCCAGTAATGCTGTAAACAGTGGAAGTGTAGGCCCAGCAGTTTATGAATAGCCAATGTATTCATACAAGAAATTTAGCTCCATATTAAAGTTGATATAATCTACTCGTATTTAATTCTCAGTAATGATTTTTATTGATTTCCACATTTTAGTAGTGCAAGCAAAGAAAATGCCTTAGAACTTCACAGACACTCTTCTGGAAAGAAAAATATGTTTATCCTTATAATCAGCTCATTGTGATAGCTTTTCATTCACTCATTCATTTATTAAACAAATATCTTCTGAGCACCTGCTCTCATGATGGATGTTGTGGAGATAAATGATGACAATTATTTAATCATCTATAGTTTTAAGGTTTACATGATATTTTTTCAAATATTATTTCATTTAATAGTCTGGGTAGCCTGTGAGATATGTATTTTAACCATTTCTTTACAGATGGGGAAACCAAAGGCTCACAGAGTCAAGTATCTTCCCAAAGGTCACACAGTCTTGGGGAGCTGACAGACCTACAACCTAATCTCAGCTCTGTATCTCCAGAGCTACTACACCACACAATATCATTTATTCCCTGCCTTCTGAAATCCAGTGACCTTTCAGGAGTACTATACATAAATGTTTGCAGGTAAGAAGTCATCTGTAGCACAACCTTAAAGATGCGCAAGTATCTTCCCAAGCTTCTGCCATCTCAGCAGTCACATTTTCTGCAGGATTACTCCTTTCCCAGTCTTCTCCTCAAATCAAAAGTTAACTACCCCTTCAGTTTTCATCTAAAGTTTTATCTCTCGATTAACAGCCATTTCCCACAACGGAGCACAGCTTTTAATGAGTTCACAAAACTTACTGCCTATATTACAACAGAGAAAGAACAGTGAAATCTTGCTGGGGTCTGGGAGAAGCCCATCTGAGAAAATTCACCACTGCACCCTCAGCTTTGCAAGAGATGAGATCTGGATTACTCCTCAGCAATGCTGACAAGGCTTCTGAGTCGAGTCTTTGTGGGGTCTTGTGATAATCAAAAGTCAAATGGTATATCCAAGAGCGGGCAGTTTCTCCTGTGTACAGGAAGTGCTGCTGCGGAAGCTGGGAGTAAAGAGAAATCACAAATGGTGGAGGGCAAGCTGGGAAGGCTTCATGGAGAAAGCAGCCTTGGAGGTGAGCACTGATGTCTAAATCAGCATACAGTGGGAGACTGTGGAGAAGAGATTACAAGAGGAGGAAACATCATGAGTGTAGGTATGAGCAGAGGAAGCTCTGGGTCTCTTCTAGATTCTTTCAGTAGCCACTGAAGAGTAAAGGGAGGGGGCTGGATTTTATTGTATTCACTAGCAATAAAAGTTATTGAAATGATAAACAACAAGGATTTAATGTATAGCACAGGGAGACACTTGAGAGTCCCTTGGACTGCAAGGAGATCCAACCAGTCCATCCTAAAGGAAATCAGTCCTGAATATTCACTGGAAGGACTGATGTTGAAGCTGAAGCTCCAATACTTCGGCCACCTGATAGAGCCAACTCATTGGAAACGATCCTGATGTGGGAAAGATTGAAGGCAGCAGGTAAAGTGGGTGACAGAGGATGAGATGGTTGGATGGTATCACTGACCTGATGGACATGAGTTTGAGTAAACTTCCAGGAGATGGTGAAGGACAGGGAAGCCTGGCGTGTTGCAGTCCATGGGGTCACAAAGAGTCGGACATGACTGAGCGATCAAACAACAACAAGGAATTATATTCATTATCTTATAATAACCTATAATGGAAAAGAATCTGAAAAATAACATATACACATAATCACTTTGCTGTACACCTGAAAGTAACACAATACTGTAAATTAACTATCAGTTCAGTTGCTCAGTCATGTCCAACTCTTTGCAACCCCATGGGCTGCTCTGCTCCAATTATTAAAAAACCTGAAAGTTTAAGAGCAGGAAAATGGCGTATTTTTTAGAAATGTACTCAAGGAAACACATTTGGTAGAAATGAAGAATGGCTCTAAATAGTACTTATCTGAGATCTTTCCCCATCTTCCTCTTTTTTGTTAACAAATACAGACTGAAAATAGCAGATACTCCCCATCCTGGCTGCCCTTGCACTGGGGCAGTGGAAATTGACCCAGTGCTGGCTAATAAGATGACAGAAGACGCCTTCCAAGAATTATCTGAGAAAGCTTCTCTCCTCTGATGATAAAACTAAAAAAAGAACCCCTCCTCTTTCCTGCTGTTCAATTCTCTTGTGAGGACCCGATGCTTGGGGCTGCTGCACCCATATCGTGACCATAGGGGAAGGCAAGCAAGTCATAGAATGCCACTCAGCACCCTAATATTGCTGAAGTATTAAACCTACTCTGGAGCCTCACACTTAGGATCTTGAAATGGAGGAAAATTAAGTGCCGACCATTTAAGCTGTCTTTAGGTGGGGCTTGCGGAGTTCTGTTGGGGTTTTTCGATATTCATCATGCAAATGTTGAAAGATGAAGCTAAGCATCCTTAAGTTATTAATAACTACTCTAGAGATATTTCATACCAAATGTGGCTCCCCATCTTTACAACCAAAGAAAAACTCTTTTTCAACTCTAATAAAAGAGTTCATATAGTAGCAGGAAAACAATATCCCACCATTACCTCATGCCGTACTTGCAAATTGGTTATAGTGTGATTCTTAAGTTTCTTTGGAGGACAGAAAACTCATGAGGACTCTAATATAGGTGATTGAAACATTTACACAGTAAAGTAACATGATATACATCTCTCCCTCTTTTCCTTTCTATGTCTTCTCTCTTCTTTCCTTAGGCTGACTGCCTTGAACACTTTTTAATATTGATCAAATCTTTTCAATCAATAAGAATAAGGAATTCTGATAAAAATTATTCACAGTAAGTTATTTAGAGGGGATAACAGCAGCAAAAAAAATTTTTTTCAACATATAGACATGAATCACTTAAGGTAGAGCTCAAAGGAACAGTAGGAGACATCTCTTTGCCCAGACTCCTTCGGGAGGCCCCCTAAGTCATAACTGCATATGAAGCCACCTTTTATGATGATAAAAATTTTTAAGTTTGGGAAATGACTAGGGGTAACAAAAACTGTCTGTACCACCACATTCAGGAAGAACCAGATGGAGAAACTGAGTCAATGTGACTGCTGTATTTCTTGGATCTCTTTAAACATTAGGACAATAATAAAAATTCAGCCCATTGTTGTAAAAACTTAACAGTAAAAATGTCCATGAAATGTCAGCATGCTGGCCAGTTTCCCGACTACTTCTCCTATCTGGAAGGAAAAAAATCTCTACCACCCTAGGTATTCCAGTTGGTGTTTAAGAAAATGTCTCACCATATGTGAGCCACAAAAATCAGATACTATGATTAAGAGGAGCCATCCCACGCTGAAGGTCAGGAAGGGCAGCGGTGAGGAGACACCCTACATCCACGGTGAGGAGCAGCGGCTGGGCTTTGCTGGCGCAGCCGTGAAGAGATAGCCCACGCCCAGCTAAGAAACACCCAAGCAAGATGGTAGGTGTTGCAAGAGGGCATCACAGGGAAGACACACTGAAACCATACTCACCGAAAACTAGTCAATCTAATCACACTAGGACCACAGCCTTGTCCAACTCAGTGAAACTAAGCTGTGCCCGTGGGGTAACCCAAGACGGGCGGATCATGGTGGAGAGGGCTGACAGAATGTGATCCACCAGAGAAGAGAATGGCAGACCACTTCAATATTGTTGCCTTGAGAACCCCATGAACAGTATGAAGGCAAAATGATAGGATGCTGAAAGAGGCACTCCCCAGGTCAGTAGGTACCCAATATGCTAATGGAGATCAGTGAATAAATAACTCCAGAGAGAATGAAGGGATGGAGCCAAAGCGAAAACAATACCCAGCTGTGGATGTGACTGGTGATAGAAGCAAGGTCCAATGCTGTAAACAGCAATATTGCATAGGAACCTGGAATGTCAGGTCCATGAATCAAGCCCAAAAGAGAAGTCATCAAATAAGAGATGGCAAGAGTGAACATCAACATTCTAGGAATCAGCCAACTAAAATGGACTGGAATGGGTGAATTTAACTCAGATGACCATTATATCTACTACTGCAGGCAGGAATCCCTCAGAAGAAACGGAGTAGCCATCATGGTCAACAGAAGAGTCCAAAATGCAGTACTTGGATGCAGTCTCAAAAACAACAGAATGATCTCTGTTCGTCTCCAAGGCAAACCATTCAATATCACAGTTATCCAAGTCTATGCCCCAACCAGTAACGCTGAAGAAGCTGAAGTTGAACGGTTCTATGAAGACCTACAAGACCTTTTAGAACTAACACCCAAAAGAGATGTCCTTTTCATTATAGGGGACTGGAATGCAAAAGTCGGAAGTCAAGAAACACCTGGAGTAACAGCAAATTTGGCCTTGGAATGTGGAATGAAGCAGGGCAAGTTTTGCTAAGAAAATGCACTGGTCATAGTAAACACCCTCTTCCAACAACACAAGACAACACTCTACACATGGACATCACCAGATGTGATGTCTGATTCGGCCAACACCGAAATCAGATTGATTATATTCTTTAGCCAAAGATGAAGAAGCTCTATACAGTCAACAGAAACAAGCCCAGGAGCTGACTGTGGCTCAGACCATGAACTCCTTATTACCAAATTCAGACTGAAATTGAAGAAAGTAGGGAAAACTGCTAGACCATTCAGGTATGACCTAAATCAAATCCCTTATGATATACAGTGGTAGTGAGAAATAGATTTCAGGGCCTAGATCTGATAGATAGAGTGCCTGATGAACTATGGAATGACGTTGTGACATTGTACGGGAGACAGGGATCAAGACCATCCCCATGGAAAAGAAATGCAAAAAAAGCAAAATGGCTGTCTGGGGAGGCCTTACAAATAGCTGTGAAAAGAAGACAGGCAAAAGCAAAGGAGAAAAGGAAAGATATAAGCACCTGAATGCAGAGTTCCAAAGAATAGCAAGAAGAGATAAGAAAGCCGTCTTCAGCAATCAATGCAAAGACAGAGAGGAAAACAACAGAATGGGAAAGACTAGAGATCTCTTCAAGGAAATTAGAGATCCCAAGGGAACATTTCATGCAAAGATGGGCTCGATATAGGACAGAAATGGTATGGACCTAACAGAGGCAAAAGATATTAAGAAGAGGTGGCAAGAATATACAGAAGAACTGTACAAAAAGATCTTCATGACCCGGATAATCACGGTGGTGTGATCACTCACCTAGAGCCAGACATCCTGGAATGTGAAGTCAAGTGGGCCTTAGAAAGTGTCACTATGAACAAAGCTAGTGGAGGTGATGGCATTCCAGTTGAGCTATTTCAAATCCTGAAAGATGATGCTGTCAAAGTGCTGCACTCAATATGCCAGCAAATTTGGAAAACTCAGCAGTGGCCACAGGACTGGAAAAGGTCAGTTTTCATTCAAATCCCAAAGAAAGGCAATGCCAAAGAATGCTCAAACTACTGCACAACTGCACTCATCTCACATGCTAGTAAAGTAATGCTCAAAATTCTCCAAGCCAGGCTTCAGCAATACGTGAACCGTGAACTTCCTGATGTTCAAGCTGGTTTTAGTAAAGGCAGAGGAACCAGAGATCAAATTGCCAACATCTGCTGGATCATGGAAAAAGCAAGAGAGTTCCAGAAAAACATCTATTTCTGCTTTATTGACTATGCCAAAAGCCTTTGACTGTGTGGATCACAATAAATTGTGGAAAATTCTGAGAGAGATGGGAATACCACCTGACCTGCCTCTTGAGAAATCTGTATGCAGGTCAGGAAGCAACAGTTAGAACTGGACATGGACCAGCAGACTGGTTCCAAATAGGAAAAGGAGTGTGTCAAAGCTGTATATTGTCACCCTGCTTATTTAACTTCTATGCACAGTACATCATGAGAAACGCTGGGCTGGAAGAAACATAAGCTGGAATCAAGATTGTTGGGAGAAATATCAATAACCTCAGATACACAGATGACACCACCTTTATGGCAGAAAATGAAGAGGAACTAAAAGCCTCATGATGAAAGGGAAAGAGGAGAGTGAAAAAGTTGGCTTAAAGCTCAACATTCAGAAAACGAAGATCATGGCATCTGGTCCCATCACTTAATGGGAAATAGATGGAGAAAAAGTGGAAACAGTGTCAGACTTTATTTTTGGGGCTCCAAAATCACTGCAGATGGTGATTGTAGCCATGAAATTAAAAGACGCTTACTCCTTGGAAGAAAAGTTATGACTAATCTAGAAAGCATATTCAAAAGCAGAGACATTACTTTGCCGACTAAGTTCCGTCTAGTCAAGGCTATGGTTTTTCCTGTGGTCATGTATGGATGTGAGACTTGGACTGTGAAGAAGGCTGAGCGCTGAAAAATTGATGCTTTTGAACTGTGGTGTTGGAGAAGACTCTTGAGAGTCCCTTGGACAGCAAGAAGATCCAACCAGTCCATTCTGAAGGAGATCAACCCTGGGATTTCTTTGGAAGGAATGATGCTAAAGCTGAAACTCCAGTACTTTGGCCACCTCATGCCAAGAGTTGACTCATTGGAAAAGACTTTGATGCTGGGAGGGACTGGGGGCATGAGGAGAAGGGGACGACAGAGGATGAGATGGCTGGTTTGCATCACGGATTTGATGGATGTGAGTCTGAGTGAACTCCGGGAGTTGGTGATGGACAGGGAGGCTTGGCGTGCTGTGAGTCATGGGGTCGCAAAGAGTCGGACACGACTGAGCGACTGAACAGAACTGAACTGATGATTAAGAAAAGTCAGTGAAAAATTCAGACACACTATGGCCTATTATTTTATTCATGCTGTTCATAAAATCAGATCGTGAATCAGTTGTCCCAGAATTCTGTCTATAGTACACCATATCTGCTAAAGCTGAGGGAAAATTCAAACTGAATCTTATATACTTGTGGTACAGTGGGGATCATAGCTGCTTGGCAAACTCAATCTAGTTTTAGAAGTTCTTCCTAGGGCCATATATGAGTATTATCTGCAATATATGAGGAAAGACCACAAGCCTTGAGTACATTCTGTTCGCCAGGCCCATATCATTTATTTAAGTGCTATTTTGAAGGCCTGGGCATGGAGACCTTTCTCCATGGTCCCCTAAGACCTCAGAACCTAAGCATCTTCTCCCCACTGCCTGAGAGGCGCTGCCCCTTCACAGAGCCACATGTGGCAGGGCAGCCCAGGTCCTCTCTCACAAATCATACCTTTCTCTTTATTCTGGGACAGCAAAGATATCAAACCAGTCAATCCTAAAGGAGATCAGTCCTGAGTATTCATTGGAAGGACTGATGCTGAAGCTGAAACTCCAATACTTTGGCCACCTGATGCTAGAACTCATGAAGAACTGACTCGTTGGAAAAGACCCTGATGCTGGGAAGGATTGAAGACATGAGGAGATGGAGATGACAGAGGTTGAGATGCTTGGATGGCATCACTGACTCGATGGACACTAGTTGAGTAAGCTCTGGGAGTTGATGATGAACAGGGAAGACTGGCATGCTGCAGTCCATGGGGTCGCAAAGAGTCAGACATGATTCAGGGACTGAACTGAATTCTGGGGAAAGGTTAATGAGTCACTTACATGGTTTCATGTTTAGGTAGAGGCTGATGCTCAAGTAATTGATCAACTGAAAAACCGATTTAATGGAATATAGTAGAATAAGCTATTAAGAAAATATTAGCCTAAACAACACAAACTTGGTGATATTTAGACATCTTGAACTAAGACAATGACAGTTTTATAAGTTCAAGCTAATATGTAGGTAGTCTCTAGAACTTTTATTTTTTTAAAGAAATTTGTCTTACTGAAGTATTCGCACAAGAAAAATGGTACTTGGTTATCCATCCCTAGAGGATGAATCTAGGATTGTATTTCTAAAAACCTTAATTGTCTTTATTGGCTTCTCTGGGTTTTCTTGTTTTGTGTTTTAAAATCACTAATGCCCTAGAGCAGGGAGAGACAAAAGCCGATGCTTTGAGGTGAATTACTGAGGGCTTCCCTAGCAGCTCAGATGGTAAAGAATTTACCTGCAATGCAGGAGACTGGGTTTGATCCTTGGGTTGGGAAGATCCTCTGGAAAAAGGAATACCTACCACTCCAGTATTCTTGCCTGGAGAATTCTATGGACAGAGAAGCCTGGCGGGTTACAGTCCATGGGGTCCCAAAGAGTAGGACACAGGTGAGCAATTAACACTTTCACTTTTTCATTTTTCTCAGACTCCAGAACCTAAGCATTAAATCAGTTTTTCAGTTGATCTATTACTTGAGCATCAGCCTCTACCTAAACATGAAACCATGTAAGTGACTCATTAACCTTTCCCCAGAATTCAGTTCAGTCCCTGAATCATGTCTGACTCTTTATGACCCCATGGACTGCAGCATGCCAGTCTTCCCTGTTCATCATCAACTCCCAGAGCTTACTCAACTCATGTCCATCGAGTCAGTGATGCCATCCAAGCATCTCAACCTCTGTCATCTCCATCTCCTCATGTCTTCAATCCTTCCCAGCATCAGGGTCTTTTCCAACGAGTCAGTTCTTCATGAGTTCTAGCATCAGGTGGCCAAAGTATTGGAGTTTCAGCTTCAGCATCAGTCCTTCCAATGAATACTCAGGACTGATCTCCTTTAGGATTGACTGGTTTGATCTCCTTGCTGTCCAAGGGACTCTCAAGAGTCTTCTGCAACACCACAGTTCATTTTGAATGCATCAATTCTTCAGCACTCAGTTTTCTTTATAGTCCAATTCTCACATCCATACATAAGTACTAATAAAACCATAGCTTTGACTTGATGGACTTTTGTTGGCAAAGTAATGTCTCTGCTTTTAATATGCTGTCTAGGTTGGTCATAGCTTTTCTTCCAAGGAGCAAGCGTCTTTTAATTTCATGGCTGCAGTCACCATCTGCAGTGATTTTGGAGCTGAAAAAAATAAAGTCTGTCACTGTTTCCATTGTGTCCCCATCCATTTGTTATGAAGTGATGGAACCGGATGCCATGATCTTCATTTTTTGATTTTGAGTTTTAAGCCAACTTTTTCACTCTCCTCTTTCACTTTCATCAAGAAGCTCTTTAGTTCCTCTTCACTTTCTGCCCTAAGGGTGGTGTCATCTGCATATCTGAGGTTATCGATATTTTTCCCGGCAATCTTGATTCTAGCTTGTAACTCAACCAGCCCAGCATTTCATATGATGTACTCTACATATAAGTTAAATAAGCAGGGTGATGATATACATCCTTGATGTACTCCTTTCCCAGTTTGTTGTTCCATATCCAGTTCTAACTGTTGCTTCTTGATCTGAATACAGATTTTTCAGGAGACAGGTAAGGTGGTCTGGTATTCCCATCTGTTGAAGAATTTTCCAGTTTGTTGTGATCTACACAGTCAAAGTCTTTGATGTAATCAATAAAGCAGAAGCAGATGTTTTTCTGGAACACTCTTGCTTTTTCTATGATCCAACGGATGTTGGCAATTTGATCTCTGGTTCCTCTGCCTTTTCTAAAACCAGCTTGAACATCTGGAAATTCACAATTCATGTACAGTTGAACCTAGCTTGGAAAATTTTGAGCATTACTTCGCTATCGTGTGAGATGAGTACAATATTACAGTACTTTGAACATCTTTGGCATTGCCTTTCTCTTTGGGATTGGAATGAAAACTGACCTTTCCAGTCCTGTGGCCACTGCTGTTTTCCAGATTTGCTGGCATGTTGAGTGCAGCACTTTAACAGCATCATCTTTTAGGATTTAAAATCGTTCAATTGAAATTCTATCACCTCCACTAGCTTTGTTCATAATGATGCTTCCTAAGTCTCATTTGACTTTGCATTTCAGGATGTCTGGCTCTGGGCATGTGATCACACCATTGTGGTTAGTGGGTCATGAAGATCTTTCTTGCATAGTTCTTCTCTGTATTCTTTCCACCTCTTCATACCATTTCTGTCCTTTATTGAGCCCACCTTTGCATGAAACATTCCCTTGGTATCTCTAATTTTCTTGAAGAGATCTCTAGTCTTTCCCACTCTATTGTTTCCCTCTATTTCTTTGCATTGATTGTTGAGGAAGGCTTTCTTTTCTCTCCTTGCTCTTGTTTGGAAATCTGCATTCAAATGGGTATATCTTTCCTTTTCTCCTTTGTCTTTAGCTTCTCTTGTTTCCTCAGCTATTTGTAAGGCCTCCTCAACCATTTTGCCGTTTTGCATTTGTTTTTCTTGGGGATGGTCTTGATCACTGCCTCGTATACGATGTCATGAACACCATCCACAGTTCTTCAGGCACTCTATCAGATCTAATCCTTTGAATCTATTTGTCCTGTCCACTGTATAATTGTAAGGGATTTGATTTAGGTCATACCTGAATGGTCTAGTAGTTTTCCCTACTTTCTTCAATTTCAGTCTGAATTTGGCAATAAGGAGTTCATGATCTGAGCCACAGTCAGCTCCCAGTCTTGTTTTTGCTGAGTGTATAGAGCTTCTCCATCTTTGGCTGCAAAGAATATAATCAATCTGATTTCAATGTTGACCATCTCGTGATGTCCATGTGTAGAGTCTTCTCTTGTATTGTTGGAAGAAGGTGTTTGCTGTGACCAGTGCATTCTCTTGACAAAATTCTATTAGCCTTTTCCCTGCTTCATTTTGTACTCCAAGGCCAAACTTGCCTGTTACTCCAGGTATCTCTTGACTTCCTGCTTTTCAATTCTAGTTGCTCATTATGAAAAGGACATCTTTTGGGGGTGTTAGTTCTAGAAGGTCTTGTAGGTCTTCACAGAACCATTCAGTTTCAGCTTCTTCAGCATTACTGGTTGGGGCATATACTTGGATTACTGTGATATTGAATGGTTTGCCTTGGAAACAAACAGAGATCATTCTGTCATTTTTGAGAGTGCACCCATGTACTGCATTTCAGACTCTTCTGCTGACTCTGATGGCTACTCTCTTTCTTGTAAGAGATTCTTGCCCATAGTAGTAGATATAATGGTCATCTGAATTAAACTCACCCATTCCAGTCCATTTTAGTTCACTGATTCCTAAAATGTCAATGTTCACTCTTGCCATCTTCTGTTTGACCACTTCTGATTTACCTTGATTCATGGACCTAACATTCCAGGTTCCTATGCAATACTGCTTTTTATAGCATCAGACTTTACTTGTAACCCCAGTCATATCCACAACTGGGTGTTGTTTTTGCTTTGGCTCTATCCCTTCATTCTTTCTGGACTTACTTCTCCACTGATCTCCAGTAGCATATTGGGCACCTACTGACCTGGAGAGTTCATCTTTCAGTGTCCTATCTCTTTGCATTTTCATGGGGTTCTCAAGGCAGGAATACTGAAGTGGTTTGCCATTCCCTTCTCTAGAGGACCACATTTTGTCAGAACCCTCCACCATGACCCATCTGTTTCGGGTGGCCCTACACGACATGGCTCATAGTTTCATTGAGTTAGACAAGGCTGTGGTCTATGTGATCAGATTGATTAGTTTTCTGTGATTGTGGTTCTCAGTCTGTCTGGCCTCTGATGGGTAAGGATAAGAGGCTTATGGAAGCTTCCTGATGGGAGAGACTGATTGCTGGGAAAACTGGGTCTTGTTTTGATGGGCAGGGCAGTGCTCAGCAAATCTTTAATCCAATTTTCTGTTGATGGGCAGGGCTGTGTTCCCTCCTTGTTGTTTGACCTGAGAGCCAGCTATGGTGGAGGCGATAAAGATAATGGCGACCTCCTTCAGAAGGTCCTGTGCATGCACGGCCACACTCAGCTTCCCCAGCCCTGCAGCAGGCCACTGCCAACCCACGCCTCCGCCAGAGACTCCTGGACGCTCACGGGCAAGTCTGGGTCAGTCTCTTGTGGGGTCACTGCTCCTTTCTTTTGGGTCCTGGTGCACACAAGGTTTTGTTTGTGTCCTCTAAGAACTTGTTTTCCCAGTCCTGTGTTAAGTTCTGTAATCAAATCCACTGGCCTCCAAAGTTGAATTCTCTGGGAGTTCTCAATCCCTTTGCCAGATCCCCA
This sequence comes from Nanger dama, assembly GCA_917880005.1. Classification (NCBI taxonomy): domain Eukaryota; kingdom Metazoa; phylum Chordata; class Mammalia; order Artiodactyla; family Bovidae; genus Nanger; species Nanger dama. The sequence continues at coordinate 18,009,023 of CAKJTW010000008.1, read as the reverse complement.
GGTTGCGAAATCTGTTGTGAGTCCTAGAACTTTCTTAATAGTGTGAGAATTTCTTTGGTATAATTGTTCTGCAGTTTGTGGGTTGTCTGCCCAGCAGCTCTATGGTGGGGTTAAGGGCAAGCTCCTCCAAGAGGCTGTGTGACCCAGGTAGCTGAACCCAGAGCCCCTCCCCTGCAGCAGGCCACTCATGACCCATACCTCTGCAGGAGACCCAAACACAGGTGTGGCTCAGTCTCTGTGGGGTCTCTGGGTCCTGGAGCATGCAAAGTTTTGTTTGAGCCCTCCAAGCGTCTATGGCAGGTATCAGTTTAATTCTAAATGTGATTTTGCCCCTCCTACTGTCTTGCTGGGATTTCTTCTTTGCCCTTGGACATCAGGTAACTTGTTCGCGGGATCTAACATTCTCCTGTCCATGGTTGTTCAGCAGCAAGTTGTAATTTTGGAGTTCTCACAGGAGAAGATGAGCGCACGTCCTTCTACTCTACCATCTTGCATATGTGTTCCTTGCATTCTTTCCCCAGAAGCCACTATTATATGGGATAGTTCTCACAGGTGTTTCAATATAACGCTGTCTTTTGTGTGGATGCTATCAGTGTGTCATGTGTGCCTGCATTTAGGCTGTCACCTTAGTGACATCAGCCCAGCAGGCAGAGAGAGGTCCAGAAGGCCCCTGAATAAACTACAGTTTTCACCTCTCCCTCAAATCCTCTGAGCCTCAGCAAGTAATTTTTAAAATATTTCTTAGATGAAAAGTATTTTGTACATTTCTCTTCTCCTTGATAGCATCAGAGTAATTAAGGCCATAATGACCAGAAAAAAGCTAAAGAAATCAATAAATTTTCTATTTGTTGCTAATAAAAGATACTTTGATTTCTTTTGAAAATTATTCTCAATAAAGGTATTAAACAGAATGGATCTATTTACATGCAAGATGTGAATAAAGAAAACAGCCACAAGATTTCAAATCTCAGAACTTCAAAAAAATTAAGAACACACACTTCATGTACCTTATTTTACAGATAATATAAATATGCAACAGATTTTAGTAAGAACCAGTCACAGTCATTCTAAAATTATTACAATCCAAAAATTTATTGGATATCTCTCTCAAGGAGAGATCAGAATGGCTTGCTCAATGAGCAATGCAAAGAAATAGAGGAAAATAATAGAATGGGAAAGACTAGAGACCTCTTCAAGAAAATTAGAAATATGAAAGGAACATTTCATGGAAGGATGGGCATGATAAAGGACCAAAACAGTAAGGATCTAACAGAGTAGAAAAGGTTAAAAAGAGGTGGTGAAAACACACAGAAAAACTATACAAAAAGGTCTTCATGACTGGGATAACCACAGTGGTGTGGTCACTCACCTAGAGCCAGACATCCTGGAGTGTGAAGTCAAGTGGGACTTAGGAAGCATTATTACAAACAAAGCTAGAGGAGGTGATGGAATTCCAGCTAAGTTATTTAAAATCCTAAAAGATGATGCTGTTAAAGTGTTGCACTCAGTATGTCAGCAAATTTGGAAAACCCAGCAGTGGTCACAGGACTGGAAAAGTTCAGTTTTCATCCCAGTCCAAAGAAGGGCAATGCTAAAGAATGTTCAAGCTACCAGACAGTTGTGCTCATTTCCTGTACTAGTGAGGTTATGCTCAAAATCCTTCAAGCTAGGCTTCAGCAGTACTTGAATTGAGAACTTCCAGATATACAAGCTGGGTTTAGAAAAGGCAGAAAAACCAGAGATCAAATCGCCAATGTGTGTTGAATAGAAAAAAACAAGGGAATTCCAGAAAAACATCTACTGCTGCTTCACTGACTATGCTAAAGCTTTGACTGGGTGGACCACAGCAAACTGTGCGAAATTCTTAAGGAAATGGGAATATTGGACCATCTTACCTGTCCCCTAAGAAACCTGTATGCAAGTCAACAGGCAACTGTTAGAATCAGACATGGAGCAAAAAACTGGTTCAAAATTGGGAAAGGAATACGTCAAGGCTGTATATTGTCACTCTGTTTATTTAACTTATATGCAGAGTACATCATGCAAAATGCCTAGCTGGATGATTTACAAGCTGGAATCAAGATTGCTAGGAGAAATATCAATAACCTCAGATATGCAGATGATACCACTCTGATGGCAGAAAGCAAAGAGGAACTAAAAGCCTCTTAATGAAGGTGAAAGAGGAGAATGAAAAAGCTGGCTTAAAACTCAACATTCAAAAAACAAAGATCATGGCATCTGGTCCCATTACTTCATGGCAAATAAAAGGGGGAAAAGTGGAAACAGTGAAAGATTTTTCTCGTCTTGGGCTCCAAAATCACCATGGATGGTGACTGCAGCCATGAGATTAGAAGACGCTTCTTGGAAGGAAAGCTATAACAAACCTAGACAGCATATTAAAAAGTGAAGACATCACCTTGACAACAAAGGTCCATATAGATGGTCTTTCTGGTTATTATGCACAGATGTAAGAGTTGAACCATAAAGAAGACTGAATGCCAAAGAACTGATGCTTTCAAATTGTGGTGCTGGAGAAGACTCTTGAGAGTCCCTTGGACAGCAAGGAGATCATACCAGTCAATCCTAAAGGAAATCAACCCTGAATACTCATTGGAAGGACTTATGCTGAAGCTTTAATACTTTGGCTACCTGATGTAGAAGCAAACCCATTGGAAAAGACCCTGATGCTGGGAAAGACTGAGGCAGGAGAAGAGGACTGTAAAGGATGAGATGTTTGGATAGCATCATCTACCAATGGACATGAACTTGGGCAAACTCTGGGAGATAGTGAAGGACAGGGAAGCCTGGCATGCTACAGTCCATGGGGTCTCAGAGTCAAACGTGAATTAGGAGCTGAACAATAACAACAAGATTTTTTTTTTTTTACAAAATTGAGAAAGTGAAACACAATGTGCACGTGAGTATCTCTGGGGATATAAACCTGATCAGTTATAAGCAGTCATTGGCCTACTAATACCTACAGAGTTAGATGGAATTGCAGCTTCTCCAGTTCCTTACTCTAGCCTGAAGGGGACTTCAAATATTAAGCAAGAGCTCATCCCAGAGAAAAGCCCCAGTCCCCACCTTAATACACAAACAAACATGCACACATCATGTGTACAGTTATTGTGGGTTTCTGAAATTTAGCCCAGGCCAATTTAGGTATAAAAATTCACCTGAAATCTACCTTGACCCTGGCCCACAAGATGTACTTACACAGTTAAAAAATGATAAAGTACATCAAGATATGAAAAATAGGGACTTCCCTGGTGGTCCAGTGGTTAAGACTTGGCCTTCGAAATCAAGGGGTGTGGGTTCGATCCCTGATTGCAGAGCTAATATCCCACATGACTCACAGCCAAAAAAATCAAAACATAAAACAGAAGCAATATTGTAACAAATTCAATCCAAGTCTTCAAAAATGATCCACATTAAAAACAAACAAACTTGAAAAAACAAAAGATGTGAGAAATGATAATTCTTAGAAGTAGGTCAAGGGAAATTTAAAAGACAACAGAAATGTTAACAGTGGTTGAATTTTTAATAACATATATTTTACTTTTCATATTTTTCTGTATTTTCTAATATTTTTCCAATTTTTTATAATCTGAAAAATTAACTAAAAGGAAATATTATGTAACAGAAAATAACCCTTTGAAAAGTGACAATATTACATTCATCTCTTTTATCACTAATTCCTAGCAAGATACATGTAGCAGGCATTCAGTAGGCACATATATTGTAGGTAACTTAAATTCTCAGTTAAGCAGGTAGCCTTAGCAAAGTTATTTAAATACTCAAATATTCTAACAAAATCATTCTCATCTTTATTTGTAATATCATTATTAGCATGAAAGCTATTTGGCTTTATTGCACTCCAAAGTTATGTTTCACAGCTGTGCTTCTGAAGCTTTGAAAGTTAGTCCTCCAATTACATCTTAGCTGTTTACATTTTAGCTGTGAAATAGGATTTTCTTTTTAGCTAGCCAACAAGAGAGGTTTTTGTTACATCAATTTCAAACATTGTGAAATCAGAAATAACAATTTTCAATATATCAAAAGGGACCTTGCTTTTTCTCATGTGATAATATCTGCCATGTAATAAGTAATGAAGTTGAACACTTAAATTACTTTTTCCCATAGAAACTCCTGCTCTGTCCTTCATCTACTTTTCTTTCTTTATTTATTATTGGCTGCTCCGGGTCTTCGTTGCTTCTTGAGGGCTTTCATAGTTGCGGTAAGCGGGGGGCTACTCTTCATCGTGGCGCGCAGTCTTCTCATTGTGGCGGCTCCTCTTGCAGCGGAGCAAGGTTCTAGGCGTGCGGGCTTACCAGCTGCTGTACATGGGCCGAGCAGTTGCGGTTTGCAGGCTCTAAAGCACAGGTTCGGCAGTTGGGACACACAGGCTTAGTTATTCTGTGGCAGGCAGAACCTTCCCACACCAGGAGCTGAACCCGTATCATCTGCACTGGCAGGCAGGTTCTTATCCACTGCACCACCGGGGAAGTCCTCCTGTTAATGTTCTGAGTAACAAAGGCATCCAATCTAAGGAAACAGCCCAGGGTGTCTGCTGCTGCTTCATTGACAATGTACTCAGAAATGCTCTGTTCTGAGGCAAAGTTCACAAGTACAAAACAAATAGTTTGCTAAGGACCACTGTAGCTTAATGTGTGTAGCAATATTCATGCAAACCAAGATTTAACTGGCTTACCAGGATTGACCAGGTTTGGAGAACCTGGGGCAGTGACATTCGGAGGAAAGTCTCTGGCTCAGCATGCGGGAGCTGCTTAGAAATGCTTAGTCTCAGGCCCCATCCACGCTTCATGAATCTGCATTTTAACTTTAGAGAGTTCAGGTCCACGTTGAATTTGAGAAGCACCAGTCTACTGAGAGATATTTTTAGCAAGAATTTTGGACATAAGATGCAAGCTCTACCTTCAGAGACAGTAATGAGGCGGATCAATGGCAAATACCCCAGTATATTCGTACTCAGGTTCGTCGTTTCACCAGTCACATTTGTCATTCCCACCGTAGTTACATCTGGAAACTACACACTTATTTACCTGATACCCATTCTTCACACTGTATTTGGAAATTCCTTTGGGACTTGGTAAGACACACAAAATTAGTGTCATTACTTTATGGCTGCACCTCCTTTTAGACCAAAAAGCAGCCTTTCACACTGATGGTATTCATAAAATTAAGCCAAATAACTTTGGTCTCCTTCCAAAATCAAATCCACTTTCAAGTATAAATACTTGCTCTCTTTGGGAACAAAAAGGTCAGGTTACAGGCTCTGAAAACCTGAAGACATTTTTTAATGTTTGAATGATGGCAGCATAATTGTAAAATGTCTAGCAAGCGACTCCTTTACAGAGAGCAGCACTAAGGGCCATCTTTTCACCTTGTTTATAGTTTTCCCTTTGCTGTGCAAAATCTAAGTTTATGGTCCCACTTGTTTATTTTTGTCCTTATTTCCATTACTCTAGGAAGCGGGTCACAGAATGGGAGGGAACAATAGCAAACAAAACAACTGACAAAGGATTAATCTTCAAAATATACAAGCAGCCCATGCAGCTCAATACCAAAAAAACCAAACAAGCCGATCAGAGAGTGGACAGAAGACCTAAACAGACATTGCTCCAAAGAAGACAAACAGATAACTAATAAACATAGGAAAAGATGCTCAAGCATCGCTCATTAATAGAGAAATGCAGATCAAAACTACAATAAGGTATTACCTCACCCTGGTCAGAATGACCATCATCAAAGAATATCACCAAAAAATATACAAACAGTAAATGCTGGAAAGGGGGGTAGAGAAAAGGGAACCCTCTTGCACTGTTGGCTGTTGGTGGGAATGTGAATTGATATAGCCACGATAGATGACCAAATGTAGATTCCTTAAGAAAGTAGGACTAAAACTACCATATGATTGAACAATACCACTATGGGGCATATAACCTGAGAAAACAACAATTGAAAAAGACACACATAGCCCAGCGTTCATTGCAGCACTATTGATAACAGCTGGACATGGAGGCAATCGAGATGTCCATCGACAGATGAATGAAGAAAGAAGCTGTTGTACGTTTATACAATGGAATATTATGCAGCCATAAAAAGGAAAGCAACTGAGTCAGTTCTAATGAGGTGGATGAATCTAGAGTCTATTATATAGAGTGAAGGAAGTCAGAAAGACAAAATCAAATATTGTATACTAGCGCATATATGTGGAATCTAGAAAGAGGGTAGTGATGAACTTATTTGCAGGGCAGCGATGGAGATGCAGACATAGCGAACAGATCTGTGGACATAGTGCCCGAAGGAGAGGGGGATGAACTGAGAGACACATACATACTACCATATATAAAACAGAGAGCCAGTGGGAATTTGCTGTAAAACCAGTGCTCTGTGACAACCTAGAGGGCTGGGACGGGGTAAAGGGAAGGGACATATGTGTACTTATGGCTGATTCATGTTGAAGTATAGCAGAAAACAACACAATATTGTCAAGCAATTACCCTTCAATTAAAAATATTTGTTTAAGGGAAAAAAAAAAAAAAAAGAGCAGCTCTCACTTGTGGATAAGTTCTGGCATTTTTGTTTTTTAAACTGGGCGCCTCACTGGAGACTTAACCAACCAGGAAGGCCTGATGAAAATCTAAGCGGTGCTTTGCTGTTACCCCTTTAGCAAGAAGAGTTTCCCCTAATCTAAACAGATATTTGCATTTTTATGGTCTGGGTCATTCTATTAACAAGTAAGCTCTATTGTCAGAGAAAGGAGGGGAATTAATCTTTTGTCTGGAGCCAGGGAAAGGGAAGACAGCTGATCTCAGAAGTTGAATATAAGGCAGTGGATTCTGAGATACGGAATACACTTAGGGCAGTGGGGTGGCGGGTGGTATACCTACAGGAGGTCCTTACATGATGCATGAACTTCAAGGATGGGCACCAAGTTCAGATTCCTGGGGAAAATCTCCTCATTCAAAGGCTTGGCATATATATATATATATACACCAACATATTGATATATATTATAAATATATATGTTCAGTTCAGTTCAGTCACTCGGTCATGTCCGACTCTTTGCGACCCCATGAATCGCAGCACACCAGGCCTCCCTGTCCATCACCAACTTCCGGAGTTCACTCAGACTCACGTCCATCAAGTCCGTGATGCCATCCAGCCATCTCATCCTCTGTAATCCCCCTTCTCCTCCTGCTCCCAATCCCTCCCAGCATCAAAGTCTTTCCAATGAGTCAAGTCTTCGCATGAGGTGGCCAAAGTACTGGAGTTTCAGCTTTAGCATCATTCCTTCCAAAGAAATCCCAGGGCTGATCTCCTTTAGAATGGACTTGTTGGATCTCCTTGCAGTCCAAGGGACTCTCAAGAGTCTTCTCCAACACCACAGTTCAAAAGCCTCCATTCTTTGGCGCTCAGCTTTCTTTACAGTCCAACTCTCACATCCATACGTGACTACTGGGAAAACCATAGCCTTGACTAGATGGACCTTTGTTGGCAAAATAATGTCTCTGCTTTTGAATATGCTATCTAGGTTGGTCATAACTTTGCTTCCAAGGAGTAAGCGTCTTTTAACATATAAAATAAGGCTTCCCAGGTGGTGCAGTTGGTAAAGAACCTGCCTGCAATGCAGAAGATGCAAGAGACGTGGGTTCAATCCCTTGGTCGGGAAGATCTCCTGGAGAAGGAAATGGCAACCCACTCCAGGATTCTTGTCTGGATAAGCCCATGGACAAAGGAGCCCGGCAGTCTACAGTCCATGGGGTCACACAGAGTAGGTCACGACAGAAGCAACTGAGCACACGCACATGTATAAACTAGATAACCAATAAGGACCGACTGCACAGCACAGGGAACTCCACTCAGCACTCTGTAATGACCTATACGGGAAAAGACTCTAGAAGAGTGGACACATGTACACATGTAACAGCTTTACTTTGCTGTGCACCTGAAGCCAACAAAACATAATAAATCAACTATACCCCAATAACTTTTTTTTTTTTTTAAGAAAAGGAGCATCCTCACTCAGAGCTCTGTGGAACCCAGTGTGGCAACAGGAAGCAATGCTTCATTTGCCCCAGGGGCTCAAGGCCCAGAGTGGCCAGGGAACTTCCCTGGAGACTCTATAAACCCAAAGAACTCTCGAATAAACCAAAAGAGGGGGAAAGGCGCTCTAAGGATATAATATTGACTTTTATTTGTTGTTCAGTTGATAAGTCATGTCCAAATTTTTGTGACCCCATGGACTGCAGCACACCAGGCTTCCCTGTCCTTCACTGTCTTCTGAGGTTTGCTCAAACTTGTGTCCACTGAGTCAATGATGCTATTATTGTCTTCATTAAATTAAAGTATATATCAATAGAGTGATACATTAATTCTATCTGTAGGATCGTGAAAGGCTTCATCAAGAAATACATTTGAGTTTTATCCTTTAGGATGAGTATAATTCTACAAGGTAAAAACGGAGGGGGACAAACAGCATTCCAGGTGGAGAGAACAAGTGGATAAAGTCACAAGAACACTAAAGTATGTGGTCCATCCAGGGTCAAAAGAGTGTTTAAAAATATAATCATAATACAAGGTCTGGGAGAGGAGGCAGAAATTATGATGAAAATGTAAAAGAAGGTTATCAGGTACCAGGCTGCATTCGCTGTCAGTGAGGAAGAGAAGAATCAAATGCATATTTTAGGAAGACAGTTGTGGTGCCATGCTCAGACTGGACTGGAGGAGAAAAAAATCAGTATGAGAGGCCTTTTAAGATAGGAAATATCTGATGGAAATCACATAAACATGCCAGAAAAGCCTTTGGGAGTTGTTGGTGTGGGAGATAGGCTAAACAATCTCTAATATTTTCTCTTTTACATACACACATACCCACAGACACCTGCATTTATGGGTTGGTCACATAATCTCTGTGCCTCAGTCTTCTCATTCATTAAAAAAAAAAAAGCAGACAATAATAGAATAACAGAGTGTTCTGAGGATTAAATGGGATGATCCATGAAAAGTGTCCAGCATGTAGTTAAGACTGTATAAACATTGCTATCTCATTTTTTCCTATCATATCAATCCTTTCCCCCTGTTTGAATCACTGTCCCCTTCCCATTGTCAATTACTTTCATGTCACCAAAATTCCACTTGCAAATTCGGGGCCTAAAATATTCAAGAAGTTCCATAACTTTGATTCAGTTAAATACATTTTAACTGGCTCCCTCTTATCTTAGAAGAATTTCCAGACAAGGTGCATGCATGATCAGTTAGGTCTGACTCTTTGCAACTCCAGGGAGTGTATCCAGCCAGACTTCTCTGTCTGTGGAATTTTCTAGGCAGGAATACTGGAGTGGGTTGCCATTTCCTACTCCAGGGGACCTTCCATACCCAGAGACTGAACTTGTATCTCCTGTATTACAAGAGGATTCTTTACCACTGAGCCACCTCCCAAACAATGTAGGAAATAATAAAAGCTGTCATTTTCTTTTTCCTGTAGAAGGAATCTAAGCTTTAAAGTCAGGAAAAATGAGAAATACATAAGCTAATAAGTAAACTGCAATATGGAATAAAATAAAGATAGTAAGAGAAGTTACGACCAAATGCAACATGGAACAGCACTCTGATGGGCGTATGAAGACCCATGTAGGATCCAACAGTTAGTGGCCAAATTTCCTGGGGCAAGTTGCTAAAGCTTGGCTAGGCAGAGAGGTGTGATGGTTCAGCACTTTTGTCTAGACCTAGGTTCTTTCAAGGAGCAGAAAGGAAAAGAATCCTTGGAAGAAAAGCTATGACCAACGTAGACAGCATATTAAAAGGCAGAAACATTACTTTGCCAACAAAGGTCCATCTAGTCAAAACTATGGTTTTTCCAATAGCCAGGTATGGATGTGAGAGTTGGACCATAAAGAAAGCTGAGCACAGAAGAACTGATGCTTTTGGAATGTGGTGTTGGAGAAGACTCTTGAGGGTCCCTTGGACTGCAAAGAGATCAAACCAGTCAATCCTAAAGGAGAGCAGTCCTAAATATTCATTGGAAGGACTGAAGCTGAAGCTGAAACTCCAATACTTGGGCCACCTGTGAAGAACTGACTCATTGGAAAAGACCCTGATGTTGGGAAAGATTGAAGGCGGGAGGAGAAGGGGACAACAGAGGATGAGATGGTTGGATGGCATCACCGACTCGATGGACATGAGTTTGAGCAAGCTCTGAGAGTTGGTGATGAACTGAGAAGCCTGGCATGCTATAGTCCTTGGGGTCACAAAGAGTCGGACACGGCTGAGCGACTGAACTGAACTGAACTGAGGTGGATTCTTGGGCTTCCCGGGTGGTTCAATGGTCAAGAATCCGCCCGCAATGCAGGAGATGCAAGAGACACGGGTTCGATCCCTAGGTTAGGAAGATCCCCTGGAGGAGGAAGTGGCAACACACTCCAGTACTTTTGCTGGGCACATGCACACACATGCAGGTGAATTCTCATCTGACTCCACTACTTGCTCACTGTGTGACGTTGGACAGGGTACTTGATCTCTCTGCACCTCTGTGGTTTTCCTGACAGTAATTTCCACTTCCTACAGTTGCTATGCAGAACAAATGAATTAAAATATGTGAAGTTCTATATGTGAGACAATATAGAACAAAGAAAGCACTCCATAAAAAGTGATCTGTTTTCAATAATTCTGAAATATCTCTTCCTACAAAATAAAGATGATTGTTATCACCAACTGATCTTATTAAGTTGTGAACTAACTCAAATGAAATAAGATAATTTATAGGAAAATATTTTGTCAATTATTGAGAATATAATATACAAATATATAATGTTATCTGTAATACAAAATGAATATTGTTACCTAATACTGTTAGGTAACAATTCCTTCTCAGAGGGTCCTTCAGTTACCTTGTAATCAGAATATTTGGAGCCCTTCCTAAACGCATCAGGCCTGGAATGCAATCGTTCGATCTACCTTGCTGAAATGCCAATCAATGAGAATTTGGTACAATATGGAAAAATGACAAAAAAGTGTTGTCGGATTTTTTAAGAATCATTTGAATGGGTTGTCTTAACCAATGAACCTGTATGCACTGATGACCACATTTTTGAGATATTAGAGTAAATACAGGAAATTCAATCTTTTTAAAATGTTATCCACTTGGGATGTCTGTTGACATTTTGCAAAGCAAACCATAAATGTACTTAAACCGATGAGTAAAACATTAAAATTAAAAATCAGCCTATCTTTTCTTGGAGTTCCTTTTTCAAATGGCACAGAGAACTTTACACAAGCTCCAGGCACCTCTGCATTTAATTCCTAGGGGCAATGGTATTCATCAGTGCATTAGGCAGCCTGGTCAGGCACTGCTGAGTCAACCTCATTCTGGGACTTGCCTTCCTTGTGAAAGCAGCACAGGCCTTGAGATGTCATTATTCCCACGTTATGATAAGGCACTCACATATGCTGCTTTACAGGAGAAAGAACCAAAGTTTAAAAAGCCAGAGCCACTGATTTATATTACACTACTGTAACACTCTTAAATAGAATCTCTTTTTAAAAGACAGGACCTGGAAGAGAAAAAAAAGCCTTACTGGCTTAATCCACGATCATGGAATTGATGATCATTTAAAAATATTTCTTTTCTTTTCTCTTTTTACCATCAGGAGCTTCATTTTCATTAGAAATTGCAATCTTGGTACTGAAGCAGCACCAGTTTATTCATGGCACAAAGCAGGAAGGTGATCTTTTCTTAACGGGAGAGTGACTGGAAGTCGCTGGTATGCTAATGTTCACAGGCCAGTACTTCGCAGCCCGACATGTTTACTAAACACAATTGCAGCAGTGATGATCAAAGGTAGGAGAGGCTACTTCTGAATTGTCTTTCTTGAATAAATGGCTGCAAACTAGCTTATTTGGGGGAAATGGACACTTTCTCAAAATCTTGAAAGTGCACTGGAAAACATGAATCTTAGGTGTGTTTTAATTAACTTAAGCAGAAAATTGCAGTTTTTACAATTTGGCATGACTAATGAAAGAAATCTATAATAGCAAAGCTTTGGGCTTATAAAGTGCTTCTTGCTGGGGGAATCTTAAAATCATAAATAGTAACATTTTTACTCTTTTATAAGAAAACTGGTACAAATAATGTAGACCTTTTCTCAAGGTCTCAGAGCTTCAACAAAGCTAAAATGTGCCATCTTCACTCCTTGATTTATAACCTCCATAACCTTTACTTAAGAATTTATCCAAAGTAAATTCTGAGTGTCTACCTTACTAAATATTTCTTTTGTTGACCAGGAAAATGGAACTTTCGTTTCTAGAGTCGTTTGCCAGAAGTGATGCTGATTAATAGAACTGAAACTAAAGATGATATGCAAAGTCTCATGGGCAGCAACTGGATACAATTTTAAGTTAGAAAAACTGCTGGCTTTAGCAAGAGAACTAGGGTTAGAAACAGCACTCCTTCCATCGCAATGCTGTTATCACTTTTCACAATAAAGATCGTCCTCTCCTCTGCCCCAAACCACACCCAGAAAACACACCCAGTCAGTCTCCGAACATCTGCCCACCTCTCCCCTTCCCGTCTTGTTACTGGGATGGCCACCCTTGACAAGACAGCTTTCAAATAGCTGCGAGAGGCCTAGAAACTTTTTAAATACATAGATAAGCTTTAAGAAGTAATACACAAATAATTGACATTTGACCATGGAACTCTGAGGCATCTATTAAGATATGCCCATATGCCCACAGGCTTCCCTGTTGGATGAGTGGGAAAGAGTCTGCCTACAGCGCAGGAGACACAGGAGACACGGGTTTGATCCCTGAATCAGGAAGATCCCATGGAGAAGGAAATGGCAACCTGTTCCAGTATTCTTGCCTGGAGAATCCCATGGACAGAGGAGCCTGGCAGGCTACAGTCCCTGGGGTCACAAAGAGTCAGACGCAACTGAAGCAATTCAGCACACATGCATATGCCCACAGGCTCAAACACTCTGAGCCTGAACTCAGCACCTACTCTGTAGAGTCCAGTTATCAGCTTTTCAGGATACAAGCAAGAGACGAACAAGAGGGAACCAAACAAGAAGAAATGAAACCCCTCGAGGGTTAGCAGTATAGACCTGGATCTGGAATGACTGAATCTTCACAAGTGACACCCTCAGACCAGTGGTATCAAGTAGTCATTCTGTATCAACCACATTGGAATTCAGCTCACTTGGACCTTGCATAGCTAAGGACAATCTTTCAAAAATGATGGAAGAAATATTTAGAAACAAGTCATGGTTCCATAGTAGGAAGGACAGATGCTCAAATGGTCAGAAAGCTGGATAATCAACTGTACACATGTAAATTCACACATGCTAATTATCACCATCTCTAGTGAGTCTCTCCTATTGTTTCACTAAAACCACATTAGTTGAAGGACAACTTCCAAAATGGGCTTCCCAGGTGGCACAGTGGTAAAGAATCCCCTGCTAGTGCAGGAGACCAAGAGTTGTGAGTTCGATGCCTGGGTTGGGAAAATTCCCTGGAGTAGGAAATGGCAACTCACTCTAGTATTCTTTCCTGGAAAACTCCATGGACAGAGGAGTCTAGTAGGCTACAGTCCATGGGGTTACAAGAACCAGACAAAACTGAGCAACTGAGTACACACAAACACAACTTCCAAATGACTGTGAACGTGTGTTTTTCTATACATTTGGCTATGTAAATTTTACGCAGTTTAATGCCACACAGTATTTAACATCAGGTTACACATTTAACCTCTGGAGGCAAATAACTGAACACAATTACCAGTATTATACAATAACCATTCACAAACAATCCACATTATACAACACCCTGGGTAACCATGAATCCAGTCCCTGGAATCAAGAAGCAATACACCAAAAATGATTCAAACAGCCTTCAGCTAGTAAAAGGACAAATAATGTGTAGAATGCTCACATGAATGTAATATGCCCAATGAATGCAGTATGCCCAGTGAGATATTGCTTAGCAGTAAAAAGGAATAAACTACTGATAACACCCAACAACATAACAAAGATCAAATTCCCTATGCTAAGTGCAAAAAAACCAGACACACACACACACACACACACACACACACACACACACACACAAGCTACCTACTTATGATTCCATTTATATGTCTGGCAAAAGCAAAACTGTAGGACTGAAAATAGAGCAGTAGTTTCCAGAATTTAAGTTTATGAGGGAGTTGACTACAAAGGGCAAAGGGTGACCGCAAAAGATAGCACAAAAGAATCTGGGAAGCGGGGTGATGAGAGTGTTCTGTTTCCTGCTTGTAATGGTGAGTATAGGACTCCACGCATTTGTAAGTCTCTTAGACATGTATAACCCCCAAAAGTGATTTTATTCATTTCAGTCCCACTCCTTTTTTTTTCTTAATGGGTCTGGCTAATGGTTTATCAATTTTGTATATCTTTTCAAAGAACCAGGTTTAGTTTCATTGATCTTTTCTATTTTTTTAGTCTACTTCATTTTTGTTTTGCTATAATCTTTATGATTTCTTTCTTTCTTCTAACTCTGGATTTTGTTTATTCTTTTTTCTCTGATTATTTAGGTGTAAGGTTGTGTTTATTTGATATCTTTCTTATTTCTTGAGGTAAGCTTGTATCACTATAAACCTCATTTTTAGAACTGCTTTTGCTGTGTCCCATAGATTTTGGATCATCATGTTTTTGCTGTCATATCTCTAGGTATTTTTAAATTTCATCTTGCTTTCTTCAGTGATCCATTGGTTGTTTGGTAGCCTCTTGTTTAGCCTTCATGTGTTTGTGTTTTTTGCAGTTTTTTTCTTGTAGCTGTTTGAAAATTTCTAAGGAAACACAAAAGACCCTGCATAGCCAAAACAATCTTGACAAAGAACAGAGATGAAGGAATCATGCTCCCTGACTTCAGACTTACTACAGAGCCACAGTAATCAAGTCAGCATGGTACTGCAATGAAAAGAGACACACACAGATCAATGGCTGTTTTCAGTCACTAAGTCTGACTCTTTGTGACCCCAGGGCCTGCAGCACACAAGGCTTCCCTGTCCTTCACTGTCTCCTGGATTGCTCAAATTGATGTCCACTGAATCAGTGATGTCATCTAACCATCTCATCCTCTGTTGCCCCCTTCTGCTCCAGGTCTCAATCTTTCTCAGCTTCAGGGTCTTTTCCAATGAGTCAGCTCTTCATATAAGGTGGCCAAAGTATTGGAGCTTCAGCTTCAGTATCAGCCCTTTCAATGAATATTCAGAACTGATTTCCTTTAGGATTGACTGGTTTGCTCTTCTTGCTGTCCAAGGGACTCTCAGGAGTCTTCTCTAGAACCACAGTTTGAAGCATCAGTTCTCTGGGGCTCAGCCTTCTTTGTGGCCCAACTGTCACATCTAAACCTGACTATTGGAAAAACCATAACTTTAACTATACAGACCTTTGTCAGCAAAATGATGTCTCTGCTTCTTAATATGCTATCTAGGTTGGTCATAGCTTTCCTTCCAGGGAGCAAATGTCCTTTAATTTTGTGGCTGCTGTCACCACCTGCAGTGATTTTGGAGCCCAAGAAAATAAAATCTGTTGCTGTTGCTACTTTTTCCCCATCTATTTGCAATGAAGTGATGGGATCAGATGCCATGATCCTAGTGTTCTGAATGTTGAATTTCAAGTCAGCTTTTTCACTCTCCTCTTTCACCCTCATCAAGAGGCTCTTTAGTTCCTTTTTGCTTTCTGCCATTAGAGTGGCATCACCTGAATATCAGAGGTTATTGATATTTCTCCCAGCAATCTGGATTCCAGCCTGTGATTCACCCAGTCAGAAATTTCAAATGATGTACTCTGGGAGTTGGTGATGGACAGGGAAGCCTGGCATGCTGCAGTCCATAGGGTCACAAAGAGTTGGACACAACTGAGTGACTGAACTGACTGACTCTGCATATAAGTTAAATAAGCTGGGTGGCAATACATAGTCTTGATGTACTCTTGCCCAATTTTTAACCAGTCCATTGTTCCTTGTCCAGCTCTAACCACTGCTTCCTGACCTACATACAGGTTTCTCAGGGTTTGATCCCTGGGTCAGGAAGATCCCCTGGAGAAGGGAATGACTATCCACTCAAGTATTCTTGCCCAGGGAATTCCATGGACAGAGAAGCCTGGCTGACTATAGTCCACGGGGGTCACAAAAAGCCGGACATGACTGAGAGACTAACACTTTCACATAGATCAATGGAACAGGATATAAAGCCCAGAAGTAAACTCACACACTTATGGTCAATTAATCTATGACAAGGAAGGAAGAATGAACAATGGAGAAAGGGCAGTCTGCTAAATAAGTAGTGCTTGGAAAACTGGACAGCTACATATAAAAGAATGAAATTAGAACATATCATATATAAAAATAAACTCAAAATGGATCAAAGACCTAAATGTAAGAAGAGATACTATAAAACTCCTGGAGGAAAACATAGCAGAAATAAATCACAGCAATTTAAATTTAAACACAGAACAAAATAAATCACATATTTTTTTGGATTTATCTTGTAAAGTAAAGGAAATAAAAGAAAAAATAAACAAACAGGATCTAATTAAACTTAAAAGTCTTTGCACAGCAAAGGAAATCATCAACAAGACAAAAAGACAACTTACTGAATGGAAGAAAACATCTGTAAATAATATGGCCAAAAAGGGATTCATATCCAACATATATAAACAGCTCATACAACTCAACATCAAGAAAACAAACAACCCAATTCAAAAATGGGAAGAAGAAATGAACAGACATTTCTCCAAAGAGAAAATGCAGAAGTTCAACAGGCACATGAATAGATGTGCAATATCTGCTAATCATCAGGAAGGAGATCCAACCAGTCCATTCTGAAGGAGATCAACCCTGGGTTTTCTTTGGAAGGAATGATGCTGAAGCTGAAACTCCAGTACTTTGGCCACCTCATGTGAAGAGTTGACTCATTGGAAAAGACTCTGATGCTGGGAGGGATTGGGGGCAGGAGGAGAAGGGGACGACAGAGGATGAGATGGCTGGATGGCATCATGGACTCGATGGACGTGAGTCTGAGTGAACTCCAGGAGCTGGTGATGGACAGGGAGGCCTGGCGTGCTGCGATTCATGGGGTTGAAAAGAGTCGGGCACAACTGAGCGACTGAACTGAACTGAACTGAATCATCAGGGAAATGCAAACCAAAACCATGAACTATCACCTCATGCCTGTCAAAATGCCTACCGTCAAAAAGAACACAAGTAACAAATGTTGGCAAGAATGTGGAGGAAAGGGAACCCTGTGCAATGTTGATGGGAATATAAACTGGTAGAGAAACTGTGGAAAATAGAAATGGAGGTTTCTCGAAAAACTTACAGTTACTATATGACCAAGCAATTCCATTTCTGAGTATAGGTCTGGAAAAAAACCCTCATTTGAAAAGATATATGCACCCCAGTGTTAACGTTGTTGTTGTTCAGTTGGCCAAGCGTGTCCGACTCTTTGTGACCCCTTGGACTGCAACACACCAGGCTTCCCTGTCCCTTACTCCCACTTCTGAAAAGCTATGAGCATCTCTAAGATGGAAACCTTCCAGAATTCCCGTCCCTCTCCCTAACTTCTAGCATACTTGAGAATCATGGTGAACATAATGTGCTTTCCGCGTACGAGGATGCTATATACTTGGCATGTAATAACGACTCCATAAAAACGTGTTCAATGACTAGATGCTGACAGTTGGTGTTACTGTTAGTGGTGTGTGACTCTTTACGACCCCATGGACTGTAGCCCACCAGCCTCCTTTGCCCATGGAATTCTCCAGGCAAAAATACTGGAGTGGGTGCCATTTCCTTCTCCAGGGGATCTCCCTGATCCAGAGATCCAACCTGGGTCTCCCACATGGCAGGCAGACTCCTTACCCTCTGAGCCGCCAGGGAGGCCCAAATGCTGACAAAACACTACTTCAAATCTTGTGCTCTCTACTCACCACCTCCAAGGTGCAAGATTTGAGGGAGCACTGAGTCAAGTTTCTAGAAATTACTGTGTCAATGTAGACATCTATGAAACAAAGTCACATCACTATTTCCCTGCTTTCTCATTAGAGGATCTCAAAGTACTATACCAACCTCAGTTTTCTTCAGTGACATTCTTCCCTTCAATGTACCTCGCATGTACATTCCACATGTTCAGACCACATGCAAAGCCTGAATACCCTTTACTGGTGGCTGTAAAAGGCCCTTAAATCAGACTAGATATAAGTTCCAGTAACAACCTACTTCTCCTGGGTCTTGTTTTTTTCTTCGAGGATTTGGTTTTTCTTCTCCTGGGCCCTGTTAGCGCTCTAAGTGCTCAACTGTGCTGCAGGAAGCCCTGACTTTAAATGGCACCCCTGAAATGCAGGAGACCCAGGTTCGACTCCAGGGTTCAGTAAGATCCCCTGGGGAAGGGAATGGAACACCACTCCAGTATTCTTGCCTGAAGAATCCCCATGGACAAGAGAAGCCTGGCGGGCTAGTTCATGGGATCGCACACAATCGGACAAGACTGAGCAACTAACACACACACACACACACACACACACAGAAGGCAGTGCGCCGCACACCCGCTCCTCCACGCCCCGTCTTCTCACCACCCCGCCCCCATGCTACTAAGTAGATCTAATGCTGTTTGATCTCATCTCCAACTCTTTGCGGTTTAGGGAGCTGTGCAGCCTTGATGTACAAGACAAATACACACTGTAGCTCTGGGCTTACAAAATCATGTATCATCACCCTGCCTTTGGACGTGACCAGTACATTGTGTGTTTCACAGAAATTAATCTGGTGTTTCGGAGGAGAAAGGCATTTCGGAATCAGTCTGTGTGCAGAACCCTTCCTGCAGGCCCTGCAGACGCAGTTGCAACGCCTTTCGCCCCCGCTCAGCAAGTCTCAAACTTGACCTTCGAGAGGATTTCAAGGGTAATGCCTTCCTCCCTTTCCCCGGTAAGGCCTCTTTCTGGGAAGCAGCTGCCTGGTACCAAGGCTCTGAGAACTGCACATCCAGGCGCTCGGACAAGGCGGGGATCCAGAGGATGCGCGGGTGGGAGGTGGAGGGGACCGAATCGTGGGGGGGGGGGGAGAAGGGGGGAGAGCTGGAGAGGATGGAGGGAGGAGGTAGATTATCTGCATATGCATGAGGCGCCCGGCACTGCCCTCATCCCCCCGCAGCTGGCAGGGCGGGGAGTGAAGGAGGGCGGGGGTGGAGAGCGGAAGAATGAGGAGGGGGAGGGGCGGCTAGAGTAGCGTCTGAAGCCGACGCCTGTTTGGAGAACGGAAGAGGCGATTTGCATGGCGCCCGGTGATTGGCTGAGGGCGGAGGCTGGGCCTGAGAGGCGACTCCTGAATGGCTCAACGGACAAATCGCAGGATTCGTTTGGCCGCGGAGAAGCCGTAGAGGACAAGGTCTGCGCAATATGAAGCCTGGCCGCAAGGGGGCGCGATGTCCCACCTTTGTTCTCGTGAAAGGCTCCTTTTCTTGCCACCTCCCCCCGCCCCCCGTCCGTGTCCCCATCCCCACCCCCCCACACACACACAGACACGCAGAAAGTGCAGAGAAATCCTGTGATCCAGTCAACTGGCTCTGCCCCGTCTATTAAGAAAGATGAACACTCCTTTCTCTTCCATCTCCTTCATGGGAGACCACTTTTCATTTCAGATTATCACAGCAATAAATATTCTTCGAGGGATTAAAAAAAAGGCACTTTGCCAAAAGATAAGAGAATATATATGAAGTGGGTGGGTTAAAGAGAAAGACAATGCATGTAGGCAGGGAAACAGGCACACGTATGTAAATATGCACATAATCACCCTAAGAACACAAAACATGAAGGGGGGTGCAGAGACATACAGGAGAGAACACACATCACTCACAAGATGCTCACAGGTTATACACACTCTCCCACACACCCGCTAACAACCACACCACCACACACACACACTCACACACACACACACACACACACGGACCTCAGAAAAGGCATCCCAGTGAATTCACATGCAGTGGAAAGACTGCCAATAAAATATGAGACGAATTTAAATAGCTCATCCCCTCCCCTGCTAAAAATACTCAAGCCGAACGGTTCCATTTGCATAATACTAATATACACAGGACGCTGGCAGGGGCAAAAAAAAAAGGCTCCATTTGAGGCACACAGTAGAGAATGCGTGTATACACGCGTGCGCGCGCACGCACTCGCCCGCGCAACTGTGGGCGGGACACACCCACAGCCTGTGTCCTCCGCCCACGGGCACAAGAAGACAGATGCCATCCACAGCGCTCAGTACAGTTCTGCAGAAAACACTAAACGCGAGAAAAACATAAAGAAACCACCCTGCTCAGCCACGGAAGCCCTATTAGTGAACCCACGTTTTCTAAATACACACACACACACACACACACACGCTTGTCAGACAGAAGATTTGGGTTCAAAGAATAGTGAATGCACAATAGAGAACAGAGCTAGAGCATGTCATCAGGTTAAACAACACTTTGAAATTACTTCAGCCTCTGATGGCTTCCTGGGATGCTCCTGAAAAATCATATCCAAGAAAAACAAAACATTTTCATTTCTTCTGCTTTTCCTCTTTGCCCCCCTCCTATCCTTGTTTTTAAGACAGTATAGAAGAATCTCCTTTCCCCAAAGGAGGATCGCCCTCCCCCAACCCCCACCCCCATCCCCCCGTTTTTGTTTTGCGAGCTTTTGAGCTGTCCTGTTGATTCGCCAGGGAGGAAGGTGCTAGGGAGCGGTCTCCCAGGCAGACAGCACCACAAAAGGCATTATTACACATTCCAAATAACAAGAGCTGTCTATATATTTACAAATCTGTTCAAATATTTAACCTCTTAACTTGCTAAATATCCCCCTCTTCTCCCTTTCTTTCTCTCTGTGCTCTCCTCTCTCCCCTTTTCCTCCCTCTATCCGTTCCGTTTCCTTTCTCTTTCTAAATAGGGTGGAGGCAAGAAGTGCCCTTCTGGGGCCCAAAATGCGGCCAGGGGTGCTGGGCTTAACCTGACCCTCTTTGAATGCCAATTTCATTTCCAGGAAATTGCTCCTTTACCTGCCAAAAGACCAAGTTTGAACCACCAGAGCTAACTTTTTTTTTTTTTTTTTCCTAAAGGAGAAGCTTTCATGGTGCCTCTCAGGTTTTAAACTGCCTCCAAAAGCCATCTCCTAAACAGGAGGGATTTTCCTGACCCTTTAGGAGTGCCAGTGCCTCCAATCCGGAATGTTTTCTCTACGCTGTACCTCCAACCCATCCAGGAACTAGTTAGTAGAGGGGAAACTTGCATAACCGAGAACCTTCTAAAAACAGCCAGGAGTTTGGACAGTATTTGATGACCCAACCAAGGCCAGGGTTTGGGCACATGCCAATTGCAGGAACCAAATCGGAATGCCACCGTTGAGAATGTCTCAGCGCCCTAATCTTTGCTCGCAGGACTAATAAACTCACTCTGAAGGCCAATGTAAAGTTGTAGAGCAGTGGGCCTTTAAAGCGTAATCCAGAACGGAAGGGTTCTCATTTTGATACATACAGGGAAAAGGAAAGTTATGTAAGAGCTCAGCGGGAAAGGAGGAGGCGTCCCCTGGGGCAGGGACTCTGCTCTCGCGCAGCCTCCAGGCAGGTGACCTGGGTAGACTTGCCTTTGAACGACCCACAAGCAACCTCCCTCAAGAGCCTTCTGACTTCACCCAGAACCCTGCTGTGTGATGCAATTTAAGGTTCCCTAAGGAGGCTTCTCTATGCCTCCTAGGGAAGGAGGGTTTCCTTTCGATTGCAGCAAAGAATTGCGAGGAAAATCGGGTGCCTTTCAAGTTGACACGGAAAGAGACACTTCCTCTAGGCACGTTTCCTCTGTCCTCAAATAACTATGCATTTTGTTTGTTTGGAGGGTAATGGCAAAAAGTGAAACTACAGTTTGGTGAGATAATGAGATGTATGTCTCCATGTCAGATTTGCCCAGTTGACCACCTTCAGACGTCTATTCTCCTTTGAGGCGTCCTACCCACCAGTATGGCCAGAGATCACCTTAGACAAACCAGCCTTCACCTCGGACCCAGGCCCTCTGCAGACTCAAGTTGGGGATATTCGTCCGAGTGGTCCAAGAACTCCCCAAGTATCTCCCAGTCGCTGGCTCTCCCGATAAGCTGAAACGCGCCCGCCCGAAAGGTAATGACCTTTGCTCGCTGCTGTCGGGGCTGGCACGAAGCTCCAGGAGCGCTCAGGGACGCCCAAGCTTTGGACAATGGGAAGGCGGAGCCAGAGAGAAACTCAGGTATACATGTTTTAAAGAGGTGTGCTGAAAACTTTTACAAATGCTAAATAAGAGGAGAAGGCTGAGTTCCATTTTTTTTTTTTTAAGTATGTTTACTCTTTGTGCCACGCCAAACCTAGAGGAGGAAAACGTTGGCACTGGCTTCTTATGCTATGTATTCTGTAAGATGCCATCTATTTGCATGATCATAAGACGGTCAGGACATTTCTCCCCTATTGCACAAATCCCTTAGGAAAACTGTGTTTGAGTTTCCCACTTTTACGCTGATCGGAAAAGATACTCACTCATCCAGAGACATTATCTAAATCTGCGAAAGAATGAGGGCTGCTTGTCATGCGTCCTTCGTCTCCACTAACGTGTGCCACCCGATTAGAAGCAATTTAAGCAATCAAGGCCTTTATGAGAAGGGGATGTTAAAAATAGGTTTTCTATAGCCTCAGCACTCTAATTCAGAAGAAAATCTAAAATTACATATGTATCATTTCTTTATATGAAATATATAATCCCATTGTCTCCTGTTCGCTTTTTTTCCTCCATAGTCCCTCCCCTGCCTTCCTTTAGGAAATTCGTAACAGAAGTGAAGTGTAAGGCTCCGATGGAGAGAAGGGACTAAGGTTCCTAAAACAGTCTTTCTGAGACCAAACGAGAGGGTTTGTGGGGTGCTTGGCCCAGCCTTTCCTGGGGCTCCTCGCTGTGGTAGCGCCCATAACTGTGGTTGCTCTCTGACTTTGAATCCGTGGAGGGAGGAAAAAATCCCTCAAATGTCCTGCCCAGACGGAAGGACCCCACTCCTGGAATCTAGTTGTAGAGCCCAAGGCTCTGGGGGTTCGAGGGGCTGGCGGATCGAGGGGGGTGGGCTCTGGTCACTCGAGGCAAATCTGGCTAACTGCTGACAGACGCGTCCACCTTGGGCGTCCCGGGTGCAGAGAAAGGGCAAAGAAGATGTGTTGGGGGAAAGAAAAACAGGTACATGCTTCCAAACGGAACGGCAAAAGTAGGGGGGAAAAAAAAGTAAATGAAAACAAGAGATAGACCGCAAAGCAATGTCCTCTCGCGGAAGCAAGAAAGCCGTCCCCCCTTCCCCGGGTCCCACCGGGTCGGGGCGCGTGGATGGAGGCCTGGCCCCGGGGCCCAGGGCGGGCGTGCCTGACGCCTGCGCCTCTTCCCCAGGCACCGGGTCGGGCCCTCCCAGCCCTGCCATCCGAGAAGCAACTTGACCCCTCCCCTGCTCTCCCCAGAGAGCTTTGGAGAGCGGCTCAGGACAGGGAGCGACGCGAAGCTGTCCCAACTTCCAGGAAGTGGAGGGCCAGTCCCCGCGCTTCCCGCAGGCGACGGTCCCGAGTCTTTGAACCCGTTGGTCACGCGGGCCCGAGTTCTCCGCAGCGAGTTGTACCCAAAGCCTGGAGCCCCAACCCGGAAATCCCTGGCAAGGGCGTGGAGGGCGGAGAGGGGTGGCACCCTGAGCCCAGCTCTGGGCCCAGGGCGGCGGGGGCGCGTGGGGCTGGGGGCGCCCAGGGGATGGTCCCTGCACTTACAAGTGGACCTCAGCTTTCTGCAGGGCCTCCAGGGGGGCTGCATCACTGGCAGTAGCATCCTCCGAACCCAGATTCTGGAAGAAACTTCAGGGGCCGAACGACAGCCTCTTCCCAACCCCCTGAGGCTAGACCGTGAAGGTGGGGACCACTCTTCTCAGAAGTGCCCCTGTTTTCCAAAACAATAGCAGTTCTAGATGAGGCAACGATGCCTCCACGGGACAAGCTGAGAATCTACGTCTGGGTTTCTCAGAGTGTGAGCCCCAGACCAACAGCCACACCCGCAGAGGCAGAGATTAGGGGCCCCCACAGGCGACTCCGCACAGAAGGTTGTCACACAGTTAGGAAATTTTGCAATATTAAAATCCTTCCTAATAGCACCTAATTTATTTCCTATTTGTTCTGCTTGTTGGTGTATGATTCATGGACTGGAAACCATTTGATTTTAAGCAAATTGATCGATTTAATAATTCAAAAATTATTTCTGCTTTCAAATAATCTTTTCTGGAAAGTGATGTCGAAATTGTTTCTTGAAGTTAAAGCTTCATGAAAATTGCTCTGAAAATTCCTTGAAAAACTAAATAGATTCTATTTTTACACTACTGAATTAGAAATTGATGACATTTTAAAATGTATAGATCTTAGGAATATTTATACTAATGAGATTTTCTGATTTGACAAATATAGTTATAAGCATTTATTAATTTATTTCCTCATTTTGCTAGATAATGCCCTAATATGTTGGGGTAGAAGTCAGAGTAGATGTTATTGACAGGGAATGGTGCCCTTTCAAAAGTTAAATTTGTCCTTTAAATCTACTCTTTTCATAAAGCAGTTTGAAAGCTCGGTACACACACACACACACACACACACACACACACACACACACTGCATAAAATTTTCTGTGCTGTAAATTAGCTGGATGAACTGAAGTCTTTAATTTTGGAGATTGAACTAAATAATCTACAGTTCAAACACTGTAGAATTTATGAAATATTTTACTTAAATGTAACTTGTGGTTACATAATAGCAAAATATTAATATAAAATAAATATTTTACACAAATAGCCTATATTTAAACTGTCTACTCTATGCAATATTCTAACAGTCTAAGAGAACTTTCTAACATGATCCATTACCCTTAACGGTCTAAGGGACCATGAAGGTACAGGAAGGATCATAACGAATTTTATGTATTTATCAATATATCTGCTTCCCAGGTGACACAGTGGTAAAGAGTCCACCTGCAGGAGACACAGGTTTGACCCCTGGGTCGGGAAGATCCCCTGGAGTAGGAAATGACAACCCACTCACAGTATTCTTGCTTGAAAAATTCTATGGACAGAGGAGCCTGGTGGGCTACAGTCCATGGGGTTGCAAAGAGTTGGACACAACTGAGGAAGGAATGATGCTAAAGCTGAAACTCCAGTACTTTGGCCACCTCATGTGAAGAGTTGACTCACTGGAAAAGACCCCGATGCTGGGAGGGATTGGAGGCAGGAGAAGGGGATGACCGAGGATGAGATGGCTGGATGGCATCACTGACTCGATGGACGTGAGTCTGGGTGAACTCTGGGAGCTAGTGATGGACAGGGAGCCCTGGCATGCTGTGATTCATGGGGTCGCAGAATCGGACACGACTAAGCAACTGAACTGTACTGAACTGAGCGTGCGCACACATGCGTTTATCTATTCTTCTGTAAATGAGGCCATATCTTCCACTAAATTCCCGAAGAGATCCATGATTCTAAAAAGTTTAAAAATAACTGATCTACCCTGGAAGCATTCATAAGCAAAAACACAGGCACCACCATCATTGCATTTGCATTCCTTTGCATGTATGAAAGTGTTGCTTTTTATAGTCATTGAAGAGCACCAAATGTTATGTGAACTTCTAAAATAGCACTCCATCTCACTGTGGAAACCATCCTGGGAATGGTGTTATCTCTAAGACTTGTATACCCCTAAAAAGAACTTAAATCTTTCCTCCAGCTATTGAAGTTAGTGAATTAATACCTTTGATAACTTTAAGGCAGTCTCTGGAAGACAGCTAGTTTATTATAGCAATTATGAGAACCACAAACTACACAGAAACTACGATCTTTAGAAAGTTCTCAAAGTTGTCTTTTTCTCCATCAATAATCTTTTCTCTTCCTCCTCTTCCCCCATCTCTCCTCTATTCCCAACACCCAATCCACACTTGGTCCCATTCTTCCAGGCTGACATGAGCTTATTTAATCTGAGCAACATTTTCAGAACTCATCAGCAGCAAATTACACCAATGAGTTTCTTTTTTTTTAATTTGACCCCAAGTCTACGAAATTAATTTCTATGCCAACCATTACAAGACTTCCTTTGGAAATATCAGTGATTGCACAAGCCATAGACAGATCAAGTGTAGGTGCTCCATATTCTGAATGGGGTTGGGTTATGTTTTCAATTGGAACAAGGTATTAAGTGATTAAACTGCGCCAGAAGACATAGCACTTTTATCAAGCTCTTTTCTTTCCAAGCAGGCACAGAAATAGTCAGTCTCTGGCCTGGAAAGTCTCTGAGGAAAACTTGGAATGCTTCAGGAAATCATGCTTGCAATTAAAGCACTGGCATTTTTGTCCTCATCACAGAATAAAGGCTCAAGACCATTTTTGAAACTTTACCCCCCCTTTTTTTTTTATTTCAATAAGCTGCTTAAGATCCTCTTGCATTCATTGACAGGATTTTTAGCACCATTCTGCTACACTAGTTCACAACCATTAATTGTTAAATGTTAGCAGATTAGAAGTGACTTAACAGAGGCACAGTCAGAATTCCACACACCATTATCTTAAATCCTAACACTGCCAGATTCACACAAGACAGAATATCAAATACCGATTTGGGCACCATGTTTTGCCTGCCTTTTTGTTGACAGAGGTAGACGCTGGTATGTCTTCACTTTATTCCCACCACCTTACCTGGCACGTGGCTCAGAGGAAAAATGAAATTAGCAAATTTTAAGGAATAAATGTGCAGGCCAAGCTACCTAATGTCTATTTGACTACTTGGAACCATAGGAGAAGTGGCAGCTTCTTAGTGATTCCTATTATGTATCCTGTATGGTAAGTGCTCTCAAATGAAAAATATAAAATGAACACAATAAAATACTAAATACATATCATAAATCTGAAATAAAATTGTTAAGCAGTTCATTATAAAATTCTTTCTAGAAGTCTTCCTACTGATAGAAATGGGGTAAGTAAAATCTTCCTTGGGAAGATCAGAAGGCAATAGCGTCTGGCATTGTTCTTAGCGCTTATGTGGATTATCTCAATCTCCCGGGAAAACCCTCTGAGACATGGGCTATTATGACTATTTTACAGGCGAGGAAATTGAAGCCAGTAAAGGCTAACTTACTGCTTAGCATTTGAGCATTATTTGATACAGATGATTGGTCTATGTTGGAGCCAAGATTCAAAATAGAGGCACTTTAATTCTAGAGACAGAGCTCTTAGCGATTAGACAATACCTTATTGAAAGAAATATACAAACATGAAAACTACATAAATACTCAAAAATAGCAGATACTTCCTTCCAAGACTCCAATGATGATTACACTTATCCTACTAAAGGTTAATAGGTAGGTAGGTAAGTAGATAGATTGGCAGGAAGCATAACATGGACTGGAGAGTCAGGTGACCTGGGTCTATATCATTTTTTTTTTTTCTGCTCCACCATGCAGCCTGCAGAATCTTTGTTGCCTGACCAGGTTTTGAACTCTGGCCCTAGGCAGTGAAAATGCTGATTCTTAATCACTGGACTGCCAGGGAAACCCTATACTTTAAATTTTTAATCAAAGTAAAGCATATACCTGGTTCTACAAAACAGTACAGAATGACTTAAAATGAAAAGCCATAAGTCTCCTGCCCTAACTTACACTACTTCCATTATAGTCCCCCATCAAGAGTCTCTTTAAATGTTTTAAACTGTTCCCAGTTGTTTTTTTTCTGATGATTCCCACCATACTGTTAAACAATATGTTTAATGTATCTATCACAGGAAATGCAGATACCACTTCCCATACGTTTCCCCATTTGTTTCTGCATTGCCTTTTAAATTCTAAATAATAAATTTTCACATACATTTCTTGATACAAGCACCTCAGATAGTATCCTTTGATTTCACACTTTAGCTCTCCTCCCGTCTTTCACTACCCAAAGAAAATTCTTTGTATTTTGCATTCCTCTTGCCAAAATGGATAACATTACCTTCTGCTTTACTGTTGTTTATAAACTTTGTATAAGTTAAATATAAAATTCAAAATCGATAAAGTTTTTAAATCATTATGACAGTGTAAACATTAATAATTGTACAACCATAAGGATATTTCATCTTATTTTTACCTTGGAAGTTCTACTGTCTTTTTTTCTTCAATTATCTACTGCCTCCAAAAATTCTGCAGTATCTAAGATAGTATTGTATCTTTTGAATCTACTCTGTCTAAAACCTCCCTCCATAAGCCTCTCATTTTCTACTCCAATCCTGACAAATTTCTCTCCAAGTCTTCTGCATAATTGCCAGGCTAAGGCTAAGCAATTCTTTCATTACTTTGTGGGCTGTAGCCAATGTTTTCCACATAGGATGTCAAGTCATTCTTTTATATCACTCCATTTTGCTCAAAGTAACCTCCTCATTTTACCCCCTCATTTTGCTCAAGTAACCTCCTAAGCTTGAGAATGCAGGAGACAATTTTTCTGAGTCCTTTCCTGTCTGAAACTGTTCATTATTAATTAATGTATCAAATATGAGTTTGCATTTATTCATTGTTCTCAACATTGAGTGGATACTTTCATGGCCTTCTCGTATTGTTCATGGGGTTCTCAAGGCAAGAATACTGAAGTGGCTTGCCGTTCCCTTCTCCAGTGGACCACATTTTGTCAGAACTCTCCACCATGACCCATCCGTCTTGGTTGGCTCTACACAGCATGGCTCAGTTTCACTGAGTTAGACAAGGCTGTGGTCCATGTGATTAGACTGAGACATTACTTTGCCAACAAAGGTCTGTCTAGTCAAGGCTATAGTTTTTCCAGTAGTTATGTATGGATGTGAGAATTGGACTATAAAGAAAGCTGAGAGCCAAAGAACTGATGCTTTTGAACTGTGGTGTTGGAGAAGACTCTTGAGAGTCCCTTGCACTGCAAGGCAATCCAACCAGTCCATCCTAAAGGAAATCAGTCCTGAATATTCATTGGAAGGACTGATGTTGAAGTTGAGACGCCAATACTTTGGCTACCTGATGCAAAGAGCTGACTCATTGGAAAAGATCCTAATGCTGGGAAAGACTGAAGGCAGGTGGAGAAGGGGATGACAGAGGATGAGATGGTTGAATGGCATCACTGACTCAATGGACACGAGTTTGGGTAAACTGCGGGAGCTGGTGATGGCCAGGGAGGCCTGGTGTGCTGCGATTCATGGGGTCGCAAAGAGTCGGACATGAATGAGCGACTGAACTGAATTGACTCATGGCCTTCAATTTTAGCTCCTGTCTTGTTTTTGTCCTTTGTTTCTGAAATTCCTATTTTGGGGGAGTTGGTTTTTGAGATTAATTCTTTTTTCCTTGATTTCCATTGTATTTTCCTACTTGCTTTACTTTCCTTTAAATTCACTTAATCTTGGGGCTTCCCTGGTGGTCCAGCGGTTAAGACTGTGAGCTTTCACTGCAGAGGTCATGGGTTTGATCCTGGTCAGGGAACTAAGATCCTATATACCATGCAGCCAAAAGGCAAAAAAATTCACTAATTATAATGTTCAACCGAATTTTTTTAAGTCTGAAAATCACATTTTTAAATAATGAGACCATTCAGTTGATGCATAATTTCTTTTTCATAGCATCCTATTCTTTTTATAGCATCTTGTTCTTATTTTATGGATGTATTATGTTTTCTAATCTTTCCGTGGTATGAATTAGAATGTTTTTTTGTGGCTGTTCTTCCGAGTTACCTGTTTCCTTCATAATATTGCCATTTCCCTGCCTGTTTCCCTTTTTTTTAAATGACTGGTTTTCTTGGCCTTTTTCACTCATATTGCTGGCTTTTCTCAAGCAATTAGAGATACGTGTTTCTGTTTATAATTAGGAAATACTAAAATGGCTCGCTGGTAGCTCTGTGGACACTTTAGGATCCTGTTTACTAACAGTTCAGTGAGTGGAATGTGATTGGAAAGCTGGCTACTCTGTGGAAGCACACATGCCAGCCACAACTGACGGGCCTTGTTCTGGGGCCACTGCCGTGGTCTGAGGTGCCACAAGCTTCCCTAGAGCCATTCTGGCAACTGCTGTGGAGAAGGCTCTTCATCGTTCGGCCTGCAAAATGGTATAATTTCCTGGACTCTGTGCCCTGGGAATGGGGGCTTTAACTGTATCCTACGTAACCCGTCAGATGCCTGTTTTCAGTCATGCATCTTACGCCCACCCTCCCTCACGCCTGCAGGTTCTGAGCTCTGAGCCTGTGAGGGTTCCACAGGGCAGACTAGCCCATCTTTGCCTGAGTCACTTCTGCATATATTCTAGGTAATGGAGGTTTCCTCCCTGGTGCATCAGGCCACTCCTGCATCTGTTTTTCAACTTCTGGAACATTTCAAAATCTCTCTTTTGCAGTTCAGACTCTTAATTTCTTTCCTTTATACCTTTAAAGATGGTTTTCTATAATCTCTTGTTTTAGGAGGGTCAAACTGCCATATGGAGTTGGATGCTATTGTTTAAACATTTTAAAGCCTCTTCATATTGTTTATACTTATTTTGTACTACACCTGATTTATTGCTTTTTATTGGCAGTTTCCAATTAATCATGAACCTGAGTCTAATTTACAGTATAAATTGGAAAGAAAGTTCTAAGAAACAAGCTTTGATGATTTAAATGGCCAAACATAACTCTTTTTCAAATTTATGCTTTGTAATAGAAAATGGATAGGAATATTTCTAGGGGTCCTATGTCAAGAGCCTAGAAGAGATAATGTTGGATTTATTGAAATCTATTGATACCACACATATTTTCAAAAGCTACTTAAAAGAACTAAAAATACACACCAACAACTGGTGTACCATTACTAGACAAAATGTAAATTTGCTTAGCAACACAAGATATTAAGATTCTTCCTCAAAAGTATCTTTAGTATCTTGACAATGATCACAGCATTTTACTTGATAATGTAAATGATACACATTCTTTGGCCCTCATTCATTTATTCACTTTATAGATGAGCTCCGCAGAGGGTGTGGTCACATCTATTTTCACCACTGCTTCTCCAGTGCCTAGCACACCTCTTGCACACTGTGGTCAGTGGATAAACATGCATCAGGTAAATGCTGAATGAACTATGTGTCCAGCTGAGGTTCTAAAACTGACAGGTTTTGGAAATTAGATGTATTAAGATGTATTAGGAATAAGAGTCTGCAGTGTGTGATAAATATCATAGAGGTCACCTGAGCAAGTGCAATAATAGGCATTCAAAGGAAGGAAAGATTGTTCTAAGCCAGGATGATTGCAATATCAAGCAGAAAATGAGGGATGAGATTTTGATAGGTAGAAAGAAGAAAGGAAGAGCTTTACATGGAATAAAGGGTTTAAGTCAAAATAATAATCGAGCTTATAAAATGTTTGTATTCATTCAATATATTTAACTTAAAAAACAAAACCCTGACTTACAGACTTCAGAAGTAATAGTTTAAGATTTTCTTCCTTAAAAAGTTACTGACTAGACATTTATACATAATCATTTTGGTATATAAAACCACATTCTTGAGGCAAGGAGAAAGAGCTTCATACCACATCTGCTTGGCTTTGGAGCTGATTTAAAGTGAAACTGAAAGTGACTGCTAATTCAATATTCAAATGTCCCTTACTTAGGCTTTTTGTCTACTTTTTGGAAATAAGAACAAATATCTCTAAGTATTCATTACTTTACTAATTTTTGACAGTTTCAATTTACAACTCTTAAATTTTCTTAATAAAAACAGAATGCCAGGATGTTTTAATATGTGTTTACAAATATCTGGGTGCTTGCATTTTAATCAGATAAAACACAAACAGGGATCAGGCAGAGCTAAATGAAACTGGATGAAAATCCCCAGTAAAAGACTGCCTGCAACAAACTGTGACATTCAGAGCAGGTGGGGACACATACTTGCCACAGTATTTATTATCTGGTGCCCGCATTGGAGTAGTTGAGAGTCATCATCAATTTCAATTGTTTTGATAAGAGAAAGTCGCATGTTAAAAAGACAGGCATACACATGGCTGTTTGGGGAAAAAAAAATCCTTAAGAAGGAAAGAAGAGGAGGAAATAAGCAAACAAATAATAGAATGGTAACAACAGTCAAGCATTCTAAGTTCTTTACGTGTATAAATTCATTTAAGGAAAGAAGGCAAGCAGAAAGAGGCAGAAAATAAACTTATTTTCCTAGAAAGCTCCGATCTTCAAACAACATACAATCTTCCCACTTGTGTCCATAAGGCAGTATGAGGAACTGGGCCCTTCCTTACCTGTACTGTCGTTCTGAAGTCTTGGAGCTTGTCAGAAATCAGTCCTGCTTCATATTTTACACGGTAAAAGAGGCAGAGATATTCACTAGGAATTCCACCAAGACGGATGCGAAGAAATACTTAGTGCCTTTAAATTTGGGGGTCATCGACACTCAATTAAATGAATAAATCCCAATGTAACTTCTATTTCTTACACGTTAAAAACTAGAATAGCATGCTGCTTTTAAAAAAGCTATTTATAAGCTACATTCTAACATGTTAAATCCTTTTCTGAAAGAGCTACCTCATGCTTTTAAATAGAATGATCAAGAGCATAGTGGTAAAAAGCAGACTGGTGAGACTTGAAGAGTCTTGAAAATGTGGACTCTACCCTTAGCTTTGGTTAATTAAGAATCACCTGTGTGAAGTTACCACATGGACAAAGGTTTTTCAAACACTTAGTGTTGCCAAATATTTGCATACTAAAGAGCTATTTAAAGGCCACCCTCTCCCCACTCCACTGTTGAATTGGGTGTGCTTTTAAACTGACTTCTCTGCATTTAGCTTTGTCCTAATGTAAGATTATGCTCTTAATGAACTAGTTGAATTCTACAACTCTAGTTCTAAAGAAATTAAATGTTGCGCCGTTTATAGCCATCACATGGAGAAAATGGACTAAGCAGGACATTCCAGCTGCCTAAACCCATGTTGCTGCTGCTAAGTCACTTCAGTCGTGCCCGACTCTGTGCGACCCCATAGACGGCAGCCCACCAGGCACCCCCGTCCCTGGGATTCTCAAGGCAAGAATACTGGGGTGGGTTGCCATTTCCTTCTCCAATGCATGAAAGTCAAGAGTGAAAGTAAAGTCGCTCAGTCATGTCTGACTCTTCACGACCCATGGACTGCAGCCCACCAGCAGAATTATCCGTGTGTTTTACTGGAACCCCACAAGTCAATGTCCAAACTACCTGGTCAGTTTAAATTTTAAAGATGATGCCTTATCTTTCCTAGTTTCACATAAACAGGGCTTACTGACACTCTAAACATGCAAATTAAAGTCCAGCAAAATAGTGGTTAATGGCAAGTTAATGGCAAAGCAGAAAAATATGGTTAAAACCTGCTATTACAAAGTTACTGACTCTCAAAAGTACTAGCTGTTTAAACATGAGTCTCTATGTGTCTCAAAGAACTAAAAGGTTATCTTCTTGTTTTTCAGTGTCTCAGCCACCTTGTCCACTCTTGCCCCACTTGTTTTTCCACTCCTCATACACCTACACTCATTCAGACACCAGTATTCCAGTAGTTTTTTACACCACCATTTTATAATTCTGGTAAAGCCAAACAACAGAAGGCTGCTATGGGGTTTGCAGCATTGCCAAAAGTACACCCATGTGTGAGCGCTTCTTTTGTGGTGTGCAAGTCTCCAGAACAGAAGCTGTTAGCAATACAGTACCTCTGGGCAGAACACTCGGAGCCCCTGCGTGTAAAGGAGCTGCACCTGGGAAGATTATGAGTGCATTTGGGGGCTGTGCGTAGTACTAAAAGCTCTGCCGAATCTTTCCACTGCAGCTGTAGTCAGTCACAAATTGAAGCACTTTACAAAATCTGTCGCTCTTCAATAATTTTGAATCACTTTAAAGTGCTCATGCTCCAAAACCATAAAGTCTTTCTTAACCATTGCAAACTTATAAAAGGCACGTCATCAGAATGACAGTAATCAACTCCTTCAATCTGAGGTGTGAAACTGTTCTGTATTTCTTTCTCCTTGTTTTTGTTGTTCACCAAGTGGGGGGTGGCGGGGAAAGAGGTCATAAGGACACAATGTAAAAAATTCTCAATTTTTCAACAGCACCAAGTAATCAAAATTCTAAGACGTTCTCAGATTAAGACAGACTTGATTTTAGGTAAGATTCCCCTAAAGGGAGAGAGAGAGTGTGTGGGTGGGTGTGTTACGTCTGTCCAGGAACCTAAATGAACAGAAAGAGGCCATTCACAGGTACAAAGAAGACTGTTGATGCAAGTTTGGGGGCATGATCCTGCAATAACATGCTCTGTGTTAGGGAAAGTAAGAGGTGAGATAGCAAAGGAAATGGGTTATGTGCTTTATAGGGTATGAGTTTCTTTTTGAGTTAAAAATTAATTTCCTATGGCTTAAACCACTAACTGAAGAGCGTTAAAAGTGTCGTGTCAACACAATTTTCTAGTTTACTTTTGTCTTTATATTCTGGAATGGATCCCATGCAGATTACATCCTTCAAGAATACCGGATTATATCAGCCCCAGTTCAAAGTTGTTCACCTCCAAACCAAATAAATCCGCACGTTACTTTCTAAGTGGGGGCGTTGCACCAGACTACTGTAAGGCTGTCTTCCATATACTGGGACAGCTGGAAATTATCTTAGTTCCCTGACCAGGGATTGAACCCGGGCCCCCTGTGATGACAGCATGGAGTCTTAACCACTGGACTGCCGGGAAGTCCTCATCACTAATTTTCTAAATCACAACAAGTGTTCGTATAGAACTTACTCTCGAGTCTAATATGATTTTTTTTTCAAACATAACATGTGTTAAACCTTATTTTTCCTTCCTCTGCTTATATAGTTGGTGGAACTAGGAGAATTTTTTTCCCATCTAAACCAGAGCTCAAATTCATAAGAGCAAGACACAAGCAAGATTTTACTCTTTTGAATCCCAATGTGCAATGGACTAAATATGTCCCCCAATTTATGCGGAAATCCTAACCACCAATGTGATAGGAAGTGGGAACTTTGGAAGGTGGTAATTAGGTCCCGAGAGTGGAACCCTCATGAACAGGATTAATGCCCTTATAAAAAGATCCCTGAGAGCTCTCTCATCCCTTTTCCCACAAGTCTGCGATAGGATACAGCTCTAGATGGCTGTTTGAAATTCCGTGGGAGAGCCCTCATCAGAACCCGACCACGTAGGTAGCCGATCTCAGGCTACCAACCTCCAGAACCATAAGAAATAAATCTGTTGTTTATACATTGCCACCCACTCTGGTATTCTGTATAGCAGCTCAAACGAACTAAGACACAGTAGGAAAGACGGCTAGCTGAAGGGCCTAGCTTCTTTCTCCTGCAGTTTGGCTACTGTTTACACCAGCGGTGAGGAAGGGGGGGATGACTTGTTCCACAGCCTGTGGAGCCTGGGAAAAAGTGACCCTTCCATGTCCAGTCAGAGGTGGAGTACGGCCTTTAACACCTCAGTAGGTATGACAGACTTGGGCCACCCAGGAAAGAACTTTCTCAACGGATAAGCCTGTTAAGTGTATCTCTGGCTTTTAATCAGAATTTGACTTGCCCAAACCCAAGTAACCTACCACTGCTCTGAAAACTATATAGCTAACAAGCCAATAACACCTTTTATATAAGGTGTCATGCTATGGGCATCTCAGGTGGTGCTAATGTTAAAGATGTGAGTCACTCAGTCATATCCAACTCTTTGAGAACACACCTCCAATGCAGGAGACATAAGAGACACAAGTTTGATTCCTGGATTGGGAAGACCCCCTGGAGGAGGGCATGACCGC
The DNA here is from genome assembly GCA_917880005.1 of Nanger dama. NCBI lineage: Eukaryota > Metazoa > Chordata > Mammalia > Artiodactyla > Bovidae > Nanger > Nanger dama. The sequence goes on along the minus strand of CAKJTW010000008.1, from coordinate 17,973,128 downwards.
CCAGTCCAGTATTCTTGCCTGGAGAATCCCATGGACAGAGGAGCCTGGTGGACTACAGTCCATGGGGTCACAAAGAGTCATTCAAGACTGACTTAGGAGCAGCTGTGCTGTGCTCAGTCGTGTCTGATTCTCTGAGAGTCCATGGACTGTAGCCTGGCAGGCTCCTCTGTCCATGGCATTCTCCAGGCAAGGATACTGGAGTGGGTGGCCATGCCCTCCTTCAGAGGATCTTCCCAACTTGGGGACTGAACCCATATCTCTTGTGTCTCCTGCATTAGCACGTGGATTCTTTACCACTGCAACACCTGAGAAACCCCTATATATGGTATTGCGGCCTTAATTTAAACATTGATAACCCAGGTGCTTCAGGCAGCTTTGTGTTTATGGCTCGGCATACTTCTTAAGAGACATTTTGATGACAGAAGAAAACCTCTTTTCAAAGCAGCATTTGGATTTGGGCCTCTGAAGCCCCCTCCAAAAACCAACAGGGGACATTTACCAACCCAAAAGCATATAATTTTTCTTGATCAAAAAAGAACATTGATTTGACAAGGCTGCTGCTGCTGCTAAATTGCTTCAGTTGTGTCTGACTCTATGCGACCCCATATATGGGAAGCCCACCAGGCTCCCCCGTCCCTGGGATTCTCCAGGCAAGAACACTGGAGTGGGTTGCCATTTCCTTCTCCAGTTGACAAGGCTAATACACTCAATGTAGAACCGACTGATGTAGTGGAACCGTTCCATGTGAGTTTCCATGTAAGTTAGTGTGAACCTAGGAATATAGCAGAAAACAGCTATTACACAAGTTGCAAAGAGCTCCAGGGGTTCTCAGCTGTGGGAAGGATGCCTTCTTAGGAGGCAGCTGGAAATGTGTAGGAGTTCTTTGATTTTGCTTTTTAATTATCCCAAGTATGTTTAGCAGGGGACCTTCAGTGGCAATAGTGAGTAGGGAGTCAGGGATACCAAATATCTTGCAGTATGTGGGACAGTCCTACAGTAAAGCATTTCCTGCCAAAAATACTGAACTAAACACATGCAACAACTTAGGATAAAATAAATCAAGCAAGGGTTCTATTATACTTTTCTTCCAATGAAGCAGAACTCTATCACATATCTGGAGAAATGCAGATTAGTCTGGAAAGAGATAAAACACATCAAGAGACTGGAGACACTTGAGATAAAAGTTAATAACATCTTATGTTAGTTTTTAATTCAGACATTTAAAAAGTGATCTTTGATCCCTTCCTCTTCTCAAATGAAGGAATTAGGTGGGCAGAGCAAGGTAGGCATCCATGCTGCTAAGTGGGGGAGCCCTGCCATTGTCAGTATATCTCGATATACATTGATGGATATGAAAGTAAGTGATTGCATATTGTGTATGTATGTATGTTTTCAAGTGTTAATGTCCTCACCTCATACTCTGTATTCATAGCTCTATCCCTTGTCCACTGAGAGAGCTTGGGAATGATGACAATTCAAAAGCTAATGGTTTCCGAATACCATTCTCCACTAAAGGAAACCAGGAAGATCCCATATGCCGGAGGACAACTAAGTCCATGAGCCACAACTGTTGAGCATGCGCTCTAGAGGCTGGGGGCCAAAACTACTGAGCCCACCAGCCTTTGAGCTGGGTCTCCGCAAGAAGAGAAGCCACTGCAATGAGAAGCCCATGCAGCACCAAACACCCAGCACAGCTGGGGAAAAAACTAACAGTAATAATAATCTTTTTTTTAAGGTTTCTTATAAATCAGGCTATTTGCTAAGTCGTAGGGATGCAGTAATGGGAAAAAAAAAATCTGTTTCCTGCCATTTAATGTTTCTAGGCTGGCAGGGAAAATAAGAGTTGAACAAGTAATTATAACTGCAAGAGAGGAAGCTGTTCAACTGCAGATGTTGAAGGAAGGTCCCCTAAGAAGGTGATCTTTATCCTAAGGATGTAATGATGAGCAGGATTAGCCAGGCGATGGGTGAATGAGCCTGTGTGCGTGCTATAGGGCATGGAGATTTTTGGACTTTGGCAACAGGATATTGCTGATATGGTAAAGTTGTGTAAAAATCACCAGACGTGCACCAAAACTGATTTTTATGATATCTACCACTAATACCACAGGACTTTAAAGTGTAGATACCAATAATTTAAGCTTCTCAATAAATGATTAAAATGAATGTGAGATATTATTATTGTTTAACAATAATGTAAGTAAAGTGAAGAAGTGAAGTGGCTTAGTCTTGTCTGACTCTGTGACCCCACGGACTGTAGCCCATCAGGCTCTTCAGTCCATGGGATTCTCCAGGCAAGAATACTGCAGTGGGTTGCCATTTCCTTCTCCAGGGACTCTTCCTGACCCAGGGATCGAACCAAACCTTACCATCTGAGCCACTAGGGATATAACACATGTGTAAAGAATAGATTAAATTTTAAAAGAAAAATGTTATGACATCTTGATCTTATGTAGCTCCTGCTGTCAAAGGAATTCAACATATTTTCACGAATTAGTCAAATTTTAAGCATTATTGTTAGGGAGTGGTTTATGTCTACTATTTTACAGTTGGGAACACTGAGGCAAATGACTTGGTCAATTTTCACATCATTTTTCAATTGCAGGGCCAAGACTATGTCCTTAATTTTTAACCTCCCACTCCAGTGCTTTTAAAATTACTCATGTTGAAAATATATCAGCCATCCTATCACGGCAGGAAAAAGAGGAAATTATTTCCTACTCTTTTCATCATAGAACTAAATATATTTACAAATTAAGAACAGTATTAAATACTCAGTACAAATATAGAATTACTTTAATCAATGTCCACTTGATTCCCTGCCCCCCACTAGAAGCCTCACTCTCTTCTGTCCCAGTTCTTTCTGATGACTACTCTAGAGAATTTCAGACTTTTCCCTTTGCAACTCATTCTCAAACAGAAAGGAGCTCCTACTTCAATGATTCTTAACCTATTTTTAGTCACAGATCAGAGAATTTGATAAAAAGTTACAAACTACTTTCTCCTCAAAATGTTCACACCCAGAAACATTCCCATGAAATTTTAAGGAGTTTGCTGAGCACTGTGCCTTCTCAGTGACAAGGCAGTGGCACCCCACTCCAGTACTCTTGCCTGGAAAATCCTATGGACGGAGGAGCCTGGTGAGCTTCAGTCCATGGGGTTGCAAAGAGTGGGACATGACTGAGTGACTTCACTTTCACTTTTCACTTTCATGCATTCAGTTCAGTTCAGTTCAGTTCAGTTCAGTTCAGTCACTCAGTCATGTCCGACTCATTGCGACCCCATGAATCGCAGTACACCAGGCCTCCCTGTCCATCACCATCTCTCGGAGTTCACTCAGACTCACATCCATCGAGTCCGTAATGCCATCCAGCCATCTCATCCTCTGTCGTCCCCTTCTCCTCCTGCCCCCAATCACTCCAAGCATCACAGTCTTTTCCAATGAGTCAACTCTTCGCATGAGGTGGCCAAAGTACTGGAGTTTCAGCTTTAGCATCATTCCTTCCAAAGAAATCCCAGGGCTGATCTCTTTCACAATGGACTGGTTGGATCTCCTTGCAGTCCAAGGGACTCTCAAGAGTCTTCTCCAACAGTTCAAAAGCATCAATTCTTCAGCACTCGGCCTTCTTCACAGTCCAACTCTCACATCCATACATGACCACAGGAAAAACCATAGCCTTGACTAGACGGACCTTAGTCGGCAAAGTGATGTCTCTGCTTTTGAATATACTATCAGGTTGGTCATAACTTTTCTTCCAAAGAGTAAGCATCTTTTAATTTCATGGCTGCAATCACCATCTGCAGTGATTTTGGAGCCCCCAAAATAAAGTCTGACACTGTTTCCACTGTTTCCCCATCTATTTCCCATGAAGTGATGGGACCGGATACCATGATCTTCGTTTTCTGAATGTTGAGCTTTAAGCCAACTTTTTCGATCTCCTCTTTCACTTTCATCAAGAGGCTTTTTAGCTCCTCTTCACTTTCTGCCGTAAGGGTGGTGTCATCTGCATATCTGAGGTTATTGATATTTCTCCCGGCAATCTAGATTCCTGCTTGTGTTTCTTCCAGTCCAGTGTTTCTCATGATGTACTCTGCATAAAAGTTAAATAAGCAGGGTGACAATATACAGCCTTGACGTACTCCTTTTCCTATTTGGAACCAGTCTGTTGTTCCTTGTCCAGTTCTAACTGTTGCTTCCTGACCTACATACAGATTTCCCAAGAGGCAGGTTAGGTGGTCTGGTATTCCCATCTCTTTCAGAATTTTCCACAGTTTATTGTGATCCACACAGTCAAAGGCTTTGGCATAGTCAATAAAGCAGAAATAGATGTTTTTCTGGAACTCTCTTGCTTTTTCCATGATCCAGCGGATGTTGGCAATTTGATCTCTGGTTCCTCTGCCTTTTCTAAAAGCAGCTTGAATATCAGGAAGTTCACGGTTCATGTATTACTGAAGCCTGGCTTGCAGAATTTTGAGCATTACTTTACTAGCATGTGAGATGAGTGCAATTGTGTGGTAGTCTGAGCATTCTTTGGCATTGCCTTTCTTTGGGATTTGAATGAAAATTGACCTTTTCCAGTCCTGTGGCCACTGCTGAGTTTTCCGAATTTGCTGGCATATTGAGTGCAGCACTTTCACAGCATCATCTTTCAGGACTTGAAACAGCTCAACTGGAATTCCATCAGCTCCACTAGTTTCGTTCATAGTGATGCTTTCTAAGGCCCACTTGACTTCACATTCCAAGATGTCTGGCTCTAGATTAGTGATCACATCATCATGATTATCTGGGTCATGAAGATCTTTTTTGAATAGTTCTTCCGTGTATTCTTGCCACCTCTTCTTAATATCTTGTTAGGTCCATATCATTTCTGTCCTTTATCGAGCCCATCTCTGCATGAAATGTTCCCTTGGTATCTCTAATTTTCTTGAAGAGATCTCTAGTCTTTCCCATTCTGTTCTTTTCCTCTATTTCTTTGCATTGATCACTGAAGAAGGCTTTCTTATCTCTTCCCGCTATTCTTCGGAATTCTGCATTCAGATGCTTATATCTTTCCTTTTCTCCTCTGCTTTTCGCCTCTCTTCTTTTCACAGCTATTTGTAAGGCCTCCCCAGACAGCCATTTTGCTTTTTTGCATTTCTTTTCCATGGGGATGGTCTTGATCCCTGTCTCCCGTACAATGTCATGAACCTCATTCCATAGTTCATGCATTGGAGAAGGAAATGGGAACCCACTGCAGTGTTCTTGCTTGGAGAATCCCAGGGACGAGGGAGCCTGGTGGGCTGCCATCTATGGGGTGGCCCACAGTCGGACACGACTGAAGTGACTTAGCAGCTCCCTTCTCAAGTTCATTCATGTACCTCACACTATGAAGCCCTGATCTCCTAGGTGTCGATCATTGATAATTTCATCTTTATTTTCTTAACATCCTGCATGGAAGGTATTGTTTTTTTCATAAAACAGATGAGGAAACTGGGCCATATGAACTGGTATTGCTTGGACAGGAATCAATGTGTCTTTCTTTCCCTAGGTCCTTTCACCTACATATTCTAACCTACAAAAATAGGCTTCAAAACTCACTCAACTAAATCTAAAGGCTTACATTCAGCCTTCATCCATCCAGTCAGTGTCAACATGCCAAACCATTTAACCATCTTCTCACTCATCTGAGAAAAATCAAGTTGAGGAAAGCTGCCAGGCCTCTCAGGGGCTATATAATTATTATTCTAAGTTATCCTCATGCTCTGTGGTCTCTTGCGGCAGCTTCCTAAAACCAGTCCAACTTGTAGGTTTTTGGGAAACTATTTTTAAAAGTTCGTCAGTGAGGAATGGTTCCTTTGTCCACAGTTCGCGTTCATAACTACCACATTGATAACTAGGGAAGTGGTTGGCCTTGGCTTTCTCAGCACTCAGCCTCTTCCTCCTGCCCTGTTAATCCCCTGGGTGAAGTGCCCTCATCTCTAGAACCATTCCTGCACCTTTCATCCTCACTACTAAACAAAGAAGGAACTATATGGCAGTCAGGAAGAATTTTGGAGTAACTGGCTACACATAACTGAAAGTCAATCAGGTGAAAACACTACTTCAACCAGGCATTTCCTTTTTAAAGATCTGTATGTCTAAAAGTGGAATAAAATTTTTTACCTCGTATTTCTATGCTTTAGCAGGCAGATGGACAAATGATTGTTGTTTGATTGGTTGACTACTGGAGCAGAAGAGTGAACGGTTTGCAGTTCCATAGATAAATTTAACATGGGTAGATTCAAGTTTTGTGGATTCTGAAGCATAAACAATTTGGGGGACTCTCTTTAAGAAACATATAAAACTATATATAGAAAATTAGGTTAAAAAGTGAAGTTATTGAGAATGAAAAATCACATCAAATCACTATTACAACCTTGAAAATAATACAAATGCCCCCAAATCCAGAAAAATCATATTTCCATAAGGTGACATACCTCTGGCTGACATCTCATGCTGGATGAGTCAGCATAGTAGGAATTAGGAATATTCTAGAAGCCAGGCCTAGAGATGGCCAGCAATAGCTGTGCATGGAGCAGACACAAAGCCACATAAACAACCCCCCCCGACTAAAGCTGAAGGGTATCTATAATTCAGCTTCCCATTAATTGGATGTCCCAGCCACTCCAACACCATTCAACCTCAGGTACAGTACAACCAAGGCAAGTCTGAGTCTGAGCCAGCCATCTTAAACAACTGCACATTTTACGGAGAATGTTAACATTTGAGATAAAGGAAAACAAGCCACTACAACTTTGTCTATTAGCAAATAACTGTCTTTATCTCAAACTATCACATGATTTTTGCCTTGGCAATGAAAGCAGAAAGAGGCTCTGCTGTTCAATTGCTCCTGTCTTCTGTTCAGAGCTCTGCCTAGAGCCCACCTCTAGGCTCCACTAGCTTTGTCGCTGGACAAATGTATGCCCTGTACATTTAGTGTTTTTTGCTCTGTTTCCTAAGCAACTACAAAGAGATTTATTGGCTGTTTTTCATGGAAATAAAATTTTAAAAATCTAAGTTTATATGGGACCACAGTAGATTCCTTTTCTTTTTGCCATGCCACAGCACAGGGGAATCTTAGTTCCCTGAACAGGGATGGAACTCGCATCCCCTGCAGTAGAAGCTTGGAGCCTTAGCCACTGCACTACCAGTCCCCGAAAGACCCCTTTTTTGAGAAGAAAAAATAAAATAAAGCTGGAGGTATCATACTCATTGATTTCAAATTATATTACCAAATTGTAGTACTACAAACTGGCTTCCCTGGGGGCTCAGCAGTAAAGAATCCATCTGCAAGGCAGGAGACTTGGAGACACAGTTTCAATCCCTGGATCAGGAAAATCCCGAGGAAAGGCAACCCACTCCAGTAATCTTGCCCAGAAAATCCCATGGACAGAGGAGCCTGGCAGGCTGTAGTCCATGGGGTTGCAAAGAGTTGGACACAACTAAGCGACTCAACAACAATAGTACTCAATACAGAATGGTCCTGGCAGGAGGATGGACATACAGATTAACAGAATGGAGTCAAGAGCCCAGCCATAAACCCACACGTATAGTCCATTAATATAGGACAAAGGAACAAAGAAGATACAATGGAGAAAGGATACTCTCTTCATAAATGGTTAGGGGAAAACTGGACAGCTACATGTAGAAGAATGAAACTACCCCACTACTTACATCATACACAAAAATTTATGCAAAATAATCTGAGACCTGAAATCATAGAACTATTAGAAGAAAACATAGGCAATACTCTCATCGACACTGGTCTCAGGCAAGGGAAACAAAAGCAAAAATAAATAGGACTATGTCAGATTAAAAGGTTCTGCACAGCAAAGGAAACTAAAATATATAAAGAACTGATATAACTCAACAACAAAATAAGCCAAACAATCTGATTAAAAGATGGGCAGAGGATTTGAAGAGACATTTTTCCAAAGATACACAGATGCCCAAACACATACATAAAAAGATGTTCGATATCATCAGAGAAATGAAAATCAAAACCACAATGAGATATCACCTCATGCCTTTTAGAATGACTATTATCAAAAAGGCAAGAAATAATAAGTGTTGGAGAGGATGTGGAGAAAAGGAAACCAATGCACACTGTTGTTGAGAATGTAAACTGGTGTAGCCATTATGGAAAACAATATGGAGAGTCCTCAGAAAATTAAGAATAGAACCACCATATGATCCAGGTATTCCATTTCTGGCTTTTTATACAGAGAATACAAAAACACTAATTTGAAAGATATATGCAACCTTATGTTCAACATAGCATTATTTACAACAGCCAAGATATGGAATAGCGTAAGTGCCCGTTGAAGGGTGAATAAAAGAGAGGTGGTATTTAAGTATGCAATGGGACACTACTCAGCAATAAGAGAAGATGAAAACTTGCCATTTGTGACTTGAAGGTATTATTTTATGCTACATATAACAAGTCAGATAGATTAAGACAAACATTACGAATTCACTCATCTGTGGACTAACACCAGCAAAATTTAAAAACCTAATAAAACAAACACAAAGATACAGAGAAAAAGTAGTGATTACCAGCGGGGAAAGGGTGTTGGGAGAGGGTGAAATGGTTAAAGGGGGCCCACTGTATGGTGACAGATGGAAACAACTTTCAGGGGTGAGCATGCCACACTAAATAAACACTGAAGTTGAGATAAAATGTCATCACGCATGAAACTTACATAATATTATAAACCAACTTTACCTCAATTGAAAAATAAAACAAAATAAACAAAATTGACAAATTAGAAAAAAAAATAAGTTTCGGGAGAGGGATTCTGAGATATATCATCTACTTTTCCCCCTTCATCTTATAAGCACTCCTGCTCAAAGCAGGAATTAATTCAGATTCCCAGACTTCTCTAAGAGTTTAAATAGTATTTCATATTGCTATCCCTATCTCTGATTCTAGAATATATCTTTCCCTTTCAATATTATGCCAACTACTAAGTTTGAGGTTTCAGCCTTGATTGCTCTTAACATTAAGAGAATTGATAACTCTTAACATTTTGATTTGCTTAACATTCAGCAATTTAGCCACACAAACTCTTTCAAGGCAGATTTTTGTCCTCCATGAAGTTTTCCCTAAAAATCAAACTTACACCAATCCTTAACAAAGCACTTAACATCCTGTATGGCAATCATGTCTTCCAACTAGATTAGGAGCCACTTCAAGGCAAAGACTATATTGTTCATTTAAATGCACATCACACATTCCAGTGGAAAACAGTAACCACTAAATGTTTGCTGTGTAAACTAATACACAACTGAATGAAAGATACACATCACAAAAACATACACTCAGTTTATAGAGGTATGACTATTAATGAGAACACTTGAAACCTTGCCTTAACTCGCTATTGCCACATAAGGAGGCTTAAATTATTTTCAGATAAAACTAAAAAGATTAGTCAGTGGAATTTCCAACTCATGTAATCTAGGAAGAAAAAAAAACCAAACCAGCTCATTCCACCCTAAAACCCAACCAAAAACCCACGATTAATGCCTCTGGGGTTTCACTATGGGGAGATTTCTACCACTCACCATCTGAATCCATTGCCTCCAGATGCCATACTATCCAGTCTTCATTTCCTACCTCACTGAGAGGGAGCTAATAATGCTCTTTTCTTGGGATTCTGAACTTTGGAAGATTCTGCTATTTCCTTTCACTGCTAGAGAACAGCTGAGACGGTGGGAATTCGGATTTTATTTGGTTCTTCTGCTTTTAAATATCTCCTCTGCTCGAGTGCTAGAAAATGTCAGAAACCTATCTAGACTCAAGTATGTAGAGGTAGATGTAAGAGAAACACCATAAAATGAGAGTATTTTGCCTTTATCCAGGAGGAGGAGCAAACTTCTGGAAAAGTTTTCATGAAATGAATTGGTGAAGTTTATGACTCTCAGACTAATAAACATTTTATTGTGGTAGTATAGCAAGTAGACCAAATCCACTATCAGCATCATTTCAAAGCGAAAGATATTTTAACATCACAAACTCAAGAAACAATCTTAAAATAAATAAAAGTTCTTTAAATTTTACCAATTCTGCTTCATGAAAAACATACTGCATTGTAAGTTACATTCTGAAACCCAACTGGGAGCTCTGTTCTTACTCACTTGGCATTTCTGGAGTCTAATATTTATGTTATTTTTAAACAAACATTTAAATTTTAAAGCAATTTTAGATTACAGAAAAATTTCAAAGATGATACAGAGAGCTCTGTATACACTAACCCCAGTTGCTCCTATTATTAACATCTTACATTATGGTACATTTATCACAACTAATGAACCAATACTGTACATTGTAATTACCTAGTAAAGTCTAGACTTTGTTCAGATTCTATTAGTTTTACCAACTGCCATTTTTCTTTTCCAGGATCCCAACTAGGATACCACATTTCATTTGTTATGTCTCTAGTTTTTGCTTGGTTCTAAATTTCTCATAATTTCCCTGGTTTTGGTATTCTGGATAGTTCTGAGACATCCTGGCTAGGTATTTTGTAGAATTCTCACTTGGGATTTCTATGATGTTCTTCTCATGATTAGACTAGTGTTAGAGATTTTAGAAAGGAAGACCACAATGGTAAGGAGGCAGCTAGAAACTGAAGAGTATCAGAATATCAGAGAGGAGAGCTGCAAAGAGAGTGAGCTCTAGAGACTGGGAGAGTTCTTTCTCATCTTCATCTGAGTTCTGATCAACAGATGTATCTGAGGAAATCACGCAATGCTGGCAGCATAATCACCAAAAAGGAACAGGCAGAAAAATCCTTAGGACTCAAAGAGAGGTAGGAGTAGTTCATGTTTCCATCAGACCAAAGTGAAAAAGCTTTGTAACATGTGGGGCATTGATAGAGTACTCAACAGAGTACTTCCTCAGTAACAGGTAAAAATTATCACTAACTTAAAGGGTGCTCTCATTTTAAAAGTCTCAAAAGAATCAAACTATCTCCTGGGTTTCTAAGATGTTGCTACATTCCAGAACAAAGCTCAGAAATATTTAAAGGAATATAAAAATATCCAGCACCCAACAAGACAAAATTCAGTGTCTGGCTTCCAGTCCAAGATTTTCAGGATGCAAACAAGCAAGAATATATGAACCCCAATGACAAGAAAAACCAATCGACAGATACAAGTTCCAGAGTGACACAGAACACAGACACTGAATCAACTGTTATAAATGTATTTTTATGTTCAAGAAAGTAAATATGAACATGTTAAAGAGAGACATGGAGAAAATAAAGATCTAAATTGAATCTCTAGAGATTAAAAAAAAAAAATCTGAACCTAGGATAAAAAATACACTGGGTGAGTTAAATACCAGATTAGACACTGCGGGGGGGGGGGGGAGGAGTGAACTTTAAGACATAGCAATAAATCCAAAATTAAACAGAGGGGGAAAACAAAACTAGAAAAAAAAAATGAACAGGGTATCAAATGAGCTGTGGGACAAATTCAATTTTTAAAATAACAGATTAAAAAATTTTTGTTTTGCAAGCCAGTACAAAAATGATACTTTCAAATTCTCAAATAAAGTAACAAGATCAGAGTCATCTTCCATTAAAATGCTAAAACTGAAATCTCCTACTTCTGTCAAGAACTTTAATATTCTCAAGCAGAATCAATACTTTAAAAGGCAAAGAAAACTATTATAAAATTTACTGCTTATGTTTGACCATGTTACTGAAAAGCCTTTTGTGGTTGACCCAGGTAGCTTGTAAAGATCTACCATACTTTTCTTCCAACACTTTTTCTGCAGAAAGAGCTATCAAAAAAATTATTATAAAATCCAACAATGCAATGCAAATGCATTCCTATTTCTTTCCTCAGGATGGAAAAATTAAGTCAGTTTTTAACTTGGCCTGAGATAAAAACCTAGTGATCTAAGAAGTTCAACTGAACTCAGTGCAATAAATTTAAGAAACTATAACGAGGGATCATATTAAAATTTCTACAGATTAAGTACTTTTTCATGTGCTTTTTAACTGTGAAGTTATCTATATTTCTTGCCCATTCTTTGTTAGTAGTTCTTCATTTATCCTGAACATGAGTCCTTTGTCTAATGTTCTGCAAATATTTTACCAAACTATGACATGCCTATTTTCTTAACATATTTTTTAATGAGCAGAAACTTAATCTCTATGAAATTTTACCATTAAACTTTCTGGTTAAAACAGTGTCCTAAGAAACCTCTACTTCTAAAATGATCAAATATTCTATTTCCTTTAAAAACTTTATGGTTATATCTTTTACAGTGAAAACTATGGTCCCTCCTAATTTTTGTGTGTAGTATGAGATATAGATTCATTTAAAAAAATGAATAAACCATTTTATTCATTATTTTAATGTGGATACCCAGTTACTCTAGTGACAACAATTAAAGTTGCATTGTTGCTCTTTGAAAATTTTACTAATAAAAATTGTTATTAAATTTTTAAAATAAATTTTTCATTTATTACTATAATTCAGTTCTTTCTTTTGATGGGATCCTCAGTTTCAAGAGACTATTAAGTTGACAGGTTATCAACTTTAGACATCAGTCATTTACCCAAAACAGGTACACAAGACCATGGACTAGAATGACAGAAATTTAAATATGTGGGGAAAAAACTGCATTTCATGTTTTAAGTAATTGTTAAAAATAGAAAAGACACAAGTATACACATATAAACAAAACACAATTACAGTAATTCCTAATCTTATCATTGCCACTTATTTAAAGTAAGCCAACTTACTTTAAATTTGTTTAGTCTTTTGAAATTTCCATTAAGTATAAATTGTTTCACTGGAGAATTTCAGAAAGAGAATACATTTCAAATAAACCAAGTAGATGTTAAAGGCAGGTTTTGTATATAGAGTACTATTTTAAAAATACTATCTCCCTCATATTTCTTTAGCAATAGGTACTTAATATATTCAAATTGTGCTCTATATTTAAAATTTTGATATTATTAATCCAAATTCATCATCAGCTATGTTACTTTTGTGTAGCAGTATCTGACACTATGACTTTTGGGTAAAATCTGTCATACACACATCATATTGTCTACCAAATGGACACATCTTCAACTCTTTAGGAACGCTTTGAGTCTTCTAAAAAGTTCTACTGAAATAAAATGTTCAAATGTCCAAATTAAGTTAAGAAGCATTTGACAGAAAAACTAGAAAAAGTAGACTCAGAAGATTATACTTATTGCATATTTTAGTTCATTAGCAAACAAGAAGCATTTGATTAAATGGTTATAATCCTTCCTGTACCATGCACCAACTGAAAGGGGGAATATACAATATTGCCCATTTCTTAAAATATTTCTTGAGTGACCTCACACTTAGCAAAATCCAAGTAATCAGGATGTTTTGTTGACAAATGAACCACAGCAATATATAAGAAAAACACTATGATGGTGCTCATTTCCTTCAGAGCATTATTTAAAAATTTTCTTCTCAGTGAGGCTTTCCCTCAAGACTCTTTAAAATTTTAACCCCAGCCCTCCAACTTCATATTCTCCTTTCCCTGATGCCCTAACCCCCCGCTCCCCACCAAACTCCTGCTCAGTAGCTCAGTGAGCAATCACTCACTGCCTAACCTATCCCACGTGATTCATATTCATCTTTCTTTATAATCTCCTAGAGGGCAGAAATTTGATGTGCTGTTTACCGATGTATGTAGGGCAATTTCTGGAATACTACCCATTCAAGCTTTTCACTGTGTGGATCACAATAAACTGGAAAATTCTGAAAGAGACGAGAATATCAGACCACTTAACCTGCCTCTTGAGAAACCTGTACGCAGGTCAGGAAGCAACAGTTAGAACTAGACATGGAACAACAGACTGGTTCCAAATAGGAAAAGGAGTATGTCAGGCTGTATATTGTCACCCTGCTTATTTAACTTATATGCAGAGTACATCAAGAGAAACGCTGGGCTGGAGGAAGCACAAGCTGGAATCAAGATTGCTGGGAGAAATATCAATAACCTCAGATATGCAGATGATACCACCCTTATGGCAGAAAGTGAAGAGGAACTAGAGAGCCTCTTGATGAAAGAGAGTGAAAAAGTTGGCTTAAAGCTCAACATTCAGAAAACTAAGATCATGGCATCTGGTCCCATCACTTCATGGCAAATAGATGGGGAAACAGTGGAAACAGTGACAGACTTTATTTTGGAGGGCTCCGAAATCATTGCAGATGGTGACTGCAGCCATGAAATTAAAAGATGCTTACTCCTTGGAAGAAAAGTTATGACCAACCTAGATAGCATATTCAAAAGCAGAGACATTACTCTGCCAACAAAGCTCTGTCTAGTCAAGGCTATGTTTTTTCCAGTAGTCATATATGGATGTGAGAGTTGGACTATAAAGAAAGCTGAGCACCGTAGAACTGAGGCTTTTGAACTGTGGTGTTGGAGAAGACTCTTGAGAGTCCCTTGCACTGCAAGGCGATCCAACCAGTCCATCCTAAAGCAGATAGATCAGTCCTGGCTGTTCACTGGAAGAACTGATGTTGAGACTGAAACTCCAATACTTTGGCCACCTGATGCGAACAGCTGACTCATTGGAAAAGACCCTGATGTTGGGAAAGACTGAAGGCAAGAAGAGAAGGGGACTACAGAGGATGAGATGGTTAGATGTTATCACTGACTCAATGGACATGAGTTTGGGTAGACTCCAGGAGTTGGTGATGGACAGGGAGGCCTGGCATGCTATGGTTCATGGGGTCTCAAAGAGTTGGACATGACTGAGCGACTGAACTGAATTCGTATTCATTGAACAAAGAATTAAATGAGTAGAAACCAAAATACTCCTGGAGAAAATATTCTTTGTAAAGTCATTCTCAACTAACAATAAATGAATGTCTTAACTAATATGATATGTAACCATTCCTGAAGCCAAAAGTAGTTATTCATTTTTCTCATGCTAACATAAACAGAAAATCAGATTTGGAAATATACAGTTTTATATTTAATGTAAACTATTTGCTTTATTTAACATATGATTAACCTGAGGTTCCCCCTGGTGGCTCAGACAATAAAGAATCTGTCTGCAATGCAGGAGACCTGAGTTTGATCCTCTGGAGAAGGACATGGCAATCTACTCCAGTGTTCTTGCCTGGAGGATTCCATGGACTGAGAAGCCTGGTGGGCTACAGTCCACAGGGTCGTAAAAAGTGGGACAAGACTGAGAGACTAAAGACTGAGACTAACACACACACACACACATACACCTGAGGTCAACAGTGGTAATAATTCAGTTTTAATTAGTATGGATTGAATGTCTAGTAAATGTAAAAAAAAAAAAACACACACAACTAACTGCCAGTAGAAATAGGATGTGAAGAAATGCTTCCTGATTCTAAGGTCAACATTCTTGCTACAAAATCATGCTACTTCATTTAATAAAATGGGTAGCTTTTGCCAAATGGGAGAAAGGGGAGGAATAACTACATACAGGGAGTTTTAAAAGAAATAAAAAAACAGAACAATAGAACAGAAAAAATGCAAACTCTCTGAATCATTAAAGATTTAAAAAAAAAAAAAGGGAAAGGTTGACATCAGCTCTTTGATCATCCTTAATGCTTAATGTCCATGTTGAAGTTTTCATGGCATATAATCAGCTCAGCTATAAACTCAGAGTACAGACATAATGAGACAAATGGGAATTAGATGATGAGAATGTAGGACTATTTGAGAAACTGGGTTCAAGCTCTAGGACAGTGTGTTTAAATCTGATTCTTTAAGCCACCTAAAGCTCTGTGAAGACACAGGATGATCAACATTCAAAAATCACTTAGTTTTATTTTGCTGAATAGCCATATACCATGATAGACCATTTTCAATTATAAGATAATTCAGAAAGTGTGTATGAATTCAGAGAATGCTGAGACCCCAAGCTTTGCAATACTGAGAATTTAATCTTTCACTTGAAAGAATAAAATCCACCCAGTTAAGTTCCCATTACAGACTTCATAATGAATTCTACTTATTGCTTCCTGGACCTATCAATTCCACTAATAGATGAATATCTCTTCTGAATCATAACTTAAGAAGAAATGTCACTATTTTACCAATGATATTTATACCAGAAACAGTAACACAATGAGTCCACACTGCAAGGATACATTGGTCATTTATGCGTAACAATTGAAATTCTGGGGAAAAACCAAAGATTATCACAATAACTACAATATTAAGATAGAATTATATGCTTTTCATTTTGGATAAATCAATGGGAGAAGAACAGAGCTCTAATTTCTACAGTGCAATGGCAGGGGCTGGGGGTAGAAACCAACAAATTGTCAAGTAACATTCTACAGATCATAGGAAGCAAGATTTTATGGGTTCCCAGTTAATCTGGCAAAAATATAAAATAAAAATAACTGATTTCTGAAGCATTTATATCAATTAGAGAGTCCAATGTAAAAAATAGTTCTACTGACCTAATTTGAGATATTCAAAAATATTACTTGCAGTCTCTTTGCAACATATATATCAAAAAACCATTGTTATACTACAACTTTATATGAATTATATCTCGACTTAAAAATATTACTCAGTTTACATAAAGTACAAACCCTTTTGCATTTAATATAATCTTTGATACAAAGACAACATGCTTAAATTAACTAGTTAGTAGTTACAATCATCTTTCTCTCAAAAATCTGCTTTAAAAGGCTAAAAAACTAAGTCCACCACTTCAATTAACCAGTGGCTTCTATAAATTCATAGTATACTTAGGGAGAATTCAAGTTTAAAAAGAGTGAAATCAATAGTATTTCAGAAATACATGCTAGTCCATCTAATAATGAATTCTATTCCTTTCCCTCCATATAACTCCACTATACAATCTTTGAAAATCAAAATAACTTTAATTGTAACTTTCATAATATAACTTTTAAAATAAGAATGGTTATAAACAACAGGAGAGATTTTTTCCAAGTCCAACATGTGAGAACTTTAATATATAAAATATATGTCATACTTCACTGTAATCTTGTTATAAGATACTTATGTTAGTAATGCTGATATCTGAAGATATATTTGGTATGCTTCTTTTGAAACACACATGAACTATCATTAGGCTATATTCACAATTATTCAAAGACCTTTATCCAACTTAAGCACTTATTTTATTTTATTACTTAGTCTTATTCAAATATCAGCTATTTTCAAAATATTTAATCTATACCAAAAGATAGGAATTTGCTATACTGAGATTATTCAAATGAATATGAACCACAAGGCTTGAAAATAATACCAAAAGAAGGAAGAGTCTCAAAACTGCTTTCAATAGTGACAACAGCACTGAAACATAATACAAGCCTCACAAGAAAGTTAAATGCAAGAATATTTACCAATAAATTCTATTCATTTGAGGGGGGTAGAACCTGTTTATCTCATATTCATTCCCTACGTAAAAAAGCATTCAAAAATTTACTATTTTTCCCCATTTTTTTGAATTTCTCAAATTACTTCAATTTCTGTCCTATAAAGTAAAAACACTGCAAATAAAATCTCTACAAAATTACAACAAGTCCTGTATAACATAGGCTTAAATGACAACAGATTTGTCTCGAGTGGGAAAGGTTCTAATTTTTTTTTAATGGCATAAAAAGAATTTTAGCTGGGGAACAATCACTAAGTATTTATAAAATTGGAAGTACTCTCACACATGTGTGTGTGCTAAGTGGCTTCAGTCGTGTCCGACTCTTTGCGACCCTATGGACGTTCTCCAGGCAAGACCATTTCCATCTCTAGACTCTCACACATAGGCAACACAAATAAACTGCTTACTCGGATGAATTTTCAAAATGTATTTTAATCTCATTCCAAGAAGAAAGAAAATTTCTAGATACAAACACATCTCATTCAATCACATTTTAACATACATTCAGCAACTTAAAATATTATAAGAATCCAATATTTTCATCTTTTATAATCTCAATATATTATATATTTAATATATAATATATATATGTACAATACATACAGGTAGTCAGCAGGATTACAAAGTAATTTTTTAAAAGTCTGATCAACATTGATAAATACTTTTAGACTATTAAAAAGAACTACACTTAGGATCATAGAATAAAATAAAATATGGGAGGTCCAAACCTAATGGCAAGACCGCAAATGTTCATGTAGCCAATCATTTAAAAGATCCCTCAAGTTGGATAGAATGTATTTTAAAGCAATACTCTCGCTACTCTCAAGCAGCAGTACTTGTAAATATTAAGCATGTACATCTCCATTTAATTTAAAATTTCTATGCAGCGTTCTTTACTGTAATATACAGTAGCTATTTCTTCTTTTCTGTTGGATTTTGCTGTTGTTGCTGTTTGAAGAGTGACTGGTATATTACCAACAGAAGTGACTTTAACTCCCTTCCCTCCCCTAAAGCATGGCTCAGTTTGAAGATTGTTCTATAGGCAGCTACTATGAATATCAACAGTACCTTAATACCATTAACAGAACCAATCAATAACTGGAGTCATATGAGAAGTTTCAAAGACTGATGGAGGTTTCTGTAAACCAAGGTCATCGGAAGTATTACACGTGCAGATAGCCCTCTCACATCCCTTAATGCAAAGAGTTAAAATTTCAACACCATAGTATAACAGTTAACGACCTATTCTATAATTTAAAATATTAATACCATTAATCCACCCTGAGAATACAGAGGAAGTATTTAAAACAAGATATTCTGATATGGTTTCTTTCCTTTGTATTTGCTTTCTTCTGGTTTTCATTGGCCCTTCAAGGGTACGATATTTGAATTCAAAGTGTGACTTTGATATCCGTTTTTGTTAACTGAGGTTCATGCCACAGTGAGATACTGGTGATAGAAAAGCCCAAAAGGCTTGTAGAAAAGAGACAAGCAGCAATCCACCAGGTCAGAAAAGACAGAAGTCCTCGAAAAGCAGAGGAGTGAAAATGTTTTTTAAGCTGCTCAGAGCCACTGTTATCTGTGTAACAGTTACCTTCATCTTCCCATCAGCAGATGGTAATTCAGAGTAAACAGAATTGGAGGGTAGACTATTATCCACTGGCAAGGCAGACAGAGATTCTGGATAAATCCCCCAGGAATGATTACCTAGAAAATTAAAGATGCAAATAAAATTTGAAGGGTAAGTAATTCCAAAGCTTATTAAAAAAAAAAATTCTTAACTTATATTTCAAATTAAGAACAAGAAGTTTAGTGGCACAACAAATTATTTTATGTTGAAAATAAAGTAAAATAATAAGCTTTCTACATATTTAGGGAAAATTCACTTAACTTGACCAGACTATAATCTAAACTTCTCAGTAGAACTACACATAAAAGCCAAAAACTAATTTACTTTTAATTAACTGCATTAAAATCTGGTAAAATAACAAAAACATTCTCTTCCCTGTATAATCCATGAATCAACTACCTCTACTGGAGTGACAGAACAGATTCTGTAACTTCTTAGAATCTTTTCTACCTCTAGAATATCAGAGTAATTTCTTTCTCAGAAACTATGATCCCAATGTGAGAGACTATTAATAGCTTCCAGAAATTTTTTTCATCATACACTTTCCTATGTTGATAGGATGAGTCATATAACTTACCACTGAGCTACTCTTTTCCATAGATTCCTGAAAGATTATTTACATCTATCATCAGCTCCACAGTATCTGTAAGTCCACCCAACAATGCTTTTAATTCTTTTGGGCTTCTAAAACCCCTACATTGGCAGACTGCCAGATCTAAGCAAAGAAATAATCAACTCGGTAATAGATAATTCTTAAGTAACACCACAGAGGGGCTTGATTATTTACTGAACAGACTTATAGAAGAACTTTGTTCTGCAACTGAGAAATCTTTATTCTATCCATATTAAGTTACCTGAAGTAGAATCCACCAAAAAATCCTACAATTCAAAATTTAAAAGTACCTCATAATAATTTAAACCTTATGCACTAACACAATCTTAAAATACAAAATATTAAGATTAAAAAGTGCTCACTCAAGTTACTCAGAATTAACCTTTAGCAAACAATTCTTTTAACATTATAAAGATTTTCAGAATCTTTATAATCTTGATTTTCAAAATCAAGAAGATAAATCAATGAATCAACTTCTAGAGCTTAAAGGCTCCCATGTTTCCTTGTAAAACTTCTAAAGAGAGAATCAGTTTTAAGAGGCATATTTCTTTGTAGATAACAGAAAACATGAATTACAGGTAGAGAGTAGAGCAATGAGCTTCCCAGCCGCCGGGATACACCTACCTAGAGTCTTCAGAAGCAGGGTTGTGTGAAGCAGCATGACCAAAGGAGCCACATACTGTAGCGCAATGACGCAGAGGTAATAAAAGACTCGAGCGACCTGCAACAACAGGTTCAAGTTTCTAACACAGTTTCTAAGACATGTTATGAATGAGTTACACTTTTGTATCAAACTCAATCATCAAACTGAATTGCTTAAAAGATAAATAATCCCTCCATGGGAAGAAAGCTAACTGGAAATAAATTTGTACTTCATTATAAATGCCCCCAGACTGACTTTAGAAAGGCTCAGTTTGAAGGTTCTTTAAAATGTGAAAAAAGCATTCAATCCCTTAAAAATTGTTAAGTGATTAATACAAATTGGAGAAACAAAATCGTTGAAACTCAAATGGTACATATTCACTTATTTCAAACATAAAACAAAATGCTAAAATTTCTGAAGACACCTAAAATATCAAAGTAAATAACAATAAGAGTCATATTGGAACATTAACCCCCTCATAAATAAAAATATTAATCCCTATTTACATTAGACTGAAGTAAAATTCAAAGTATGTAAATACATGAAAGGTAAAACATATAAAGTTATTTGAGTCTTGATAGAGTCAAGATGAAATTCCAGAGTGAAAAACAAGAGGATCTGACACCATGTTTCTTTAAAAAGACTTCATCAGGTTGTGGGTCTAGTCCATTGCATCGGTGGATGGATCCCTAGCACCTTCCTTCTCTGGACTCTCCATTAAGTTAAAATTTATGTTCCATGTTAAAGTACTTGGATTAATGTTACTAAAACTAGTATTTCCTATTCTTTAAGTCACAAAAGCTATACAATATACTGTGATATCTTTCAGATCAGTTAGGGGAGTCCCATTTAGCAATCATAGCTATACCACAGCTTTGTAACCCAAACTGTCTGATACTTATAGTACTTAAGGCAGGAAGGGGAACTGAGACCCTTTCTTCACTTAACACCAAAATCAGATCAATGTCTCTGAGATCTATCAGTTTAAGATTATTCAATCTGTTCATAATAAGAATATCTTGGAATGAAACTACTACTGAAGGAAATCAAACACTTTCATTTTTGTGCCTGTGCATGCTAAGTTGCTTCAGTCATGTCCGAGCCTTTGCAACCCCACGCAATCCTTTGCAATCCGCCAAGCTCCTCTGTCCATGGGATTCTCCAGACAAGAACACTGGAGTGGGTTGCCAAGCCCTCCTCCAGGGGATCTTCCTGACCCAGGTTCAAACCCAGGTCTCCTGCTTTGGCAGGTGGGTTCTTTACTGCTAGCGCCATCAGTATTCGCTATTTTTCATTTTGGCGACAGTGTAAAACTTACCATTTTCTGAAGCTCAACTGTGCTTATTCGCCCTGCTTCTTTCTTCATTTGATCCACACATTTCTGGGCTAAGTTTAAGTAAGCTTGCAGGTGACTACGCATCATGGCCAACCGCAAAGCACAGAGCACGATTATTAACCAGAGTCGCAGAGTATCGAACGTAGCTTCTGTCATTCTACAGATCAGAAAGTTGATATGGTGCTCTCAAAGACCAAAAACTGCTAGCATGCTAGTTATATGTGTTAACGTTCATTGGGTAAGATATTTAATACAAGTAAATCTAGACTTAGTTACAACTGGAGACATGAAAAGTGTCCCAAATTCTATCACAGACTTACAGGATACTTTCACTTGCATAACAAATAAATGCATCATGAAACAAAGAAGTACCAGATAAGTCTAAAAGAAAAAAGGAGAGCAATACTTGGGATTCCTTTCTCTATCCTTCCTCCTGGCGTGGGGGTAGGGGAATGACTCTAAGCAAAAAGGGAAGTTGGGAGACTACAAGAAAGAAGGAAGGAAACCTCAGGAACTTGCCCGTGAACTATCGAGTTAACAACCCATCTGTTTCTGGCTACAGTTTTGTTTGATCACATAAACACCTGAGTAGGATCTTTCACTCTGTTGAATTCCTGACTGGGATCAAGAATTCTGATATAATACAATAAAATCAGATGCTCTTTAAAGGACTTTAGAAAGAAGAGGTAAATTCTGATGTCCTTTAGGGGTTTAACATTTACAAAAGACCATGGTTTCTGCTTATATAAAATATAACATTGTAATTTGAAGACAATGCTTACACAGTGCCTGACTATTCAAATTTCTAGTACATATCAGGTAGTTAAACATATGACTGTTGAAGTGTGCCTAGTGATCTGCCAGACAGGATGTGGAACTTACAAGTGTCTCCCCCAAATTCTTAGGCTATGAGGGTAGGCTGGATGGCTATAAAGAAGAATGAGTGGGAAGAGATATAAAACCAACACTTTGTTCCAAAATAGGCTCTATTATCATCCCCATCTTCCGTCCAGTGCAAGCACCTAGGAAAGGGACTAAAACTACAATACAGAAAAAAGCTGCCTGTGGAAATAAAGTTGAAAAACAGTACAGGAAACAGAAAAGGCAGAGAAGATGGGAAAGGATACAGTTTTGGTTGAACTACTTATGAAACAGACGTGATAGAGGGATGGAAAAAGGCTTTATTATGCATGCTCTTTTCGGTTTCCTTTTACAAGGCCATGAGAAATGCACATTGGTTAGGAAGCATAAAGGCCAACTTTTATCAATACATTTACATTATAATAAACAATAAGAGTAAAGCATCAGTCATGTGAGAATGAGAGTACACAAAGATTTAGGACCATCCACAGCCTTGAACCCTTCCAGGGCCTACAGACAATACTGTGCTCCCTGGTGTGGTGCAACCAGGGGGCTTGGCTGGTAGAGTTCTGAAGATAGCTAGTATATACACTTTGAGGATGACAGGTAATAGAAATGAAGGAAATGGTACGAGGCAGTGAATCAAAAAATATGTGCCCTGTTCACACGGCGTTCAGGATTTAGGTTACAGTCCTACTAATAGTTATCTAATTAGTACCTTTAATTCAGATTGCTTACTTAACTTCATAAGCATTTGGTCAGTTGATATGATAGGGTATCTCAGGAAAGAGTCTGAGCTGGGGCAAAATATGCAGGTAAAGAAAAGGCAGAAGAAATTTCTCCAAATTCTAGAAGGCATTCTAGGTATCACTGTACAGGTTCTCTTTTGGTTTTCTTAAGAGGTTATAAGCTCACATGGACTCTGCCTGCATTTCATTTCTTGATGCCCAAGCAGAACACATGGATGGATGAGTTTAAATACATTTCTGGGTGGAAACTACATTCTAACCATTTTTGCTTCTCACTACAAATAAAGGCCTTTGACCAACCATTTACTCCATGTGACAGACGAAGGACCTGGGTTAATGGGCAGCCATTCTTTCTCAATCTACCACATGGGCTTTGGATTTTAAAAAAAAATTTAAAACCACTGCTGTCTAATCGCTTAATGTAATGATCTAACAAATAAAAAAGGAATAAAATGGAGCACAGATAAGACTATAATTTTGTTTCCATCATTTACCAAGCAAGAATACTGGAGTGGGTTGCCATTCCCTTTCCCAAGGGATTTTCCCGACCCAGGGATCAAACCTGGGTAACCCACATTGCACTGCAGGAAGATTCTCTACCTTAGTCTAGAACCCCACAATCCTTAGGATTAACTTTTAAATACTCAGAGTGAACCTGTCAAGTTGAAATTATCATTAAAGCTTACTTATGTGGGGAAAAAATACTATGACTTCAAAGTATACTTTCTTAGTTCAATAAGGTAGGTTAAGTGTTAAAAAAAAAAAAAAAATCAAGGTCATCACTGATTCTACACTTATTCCAACACAAATCTGTACCAGGGTCTAAAAGAAATACATAATGTAAGACGCATACTGTGGAATCAATGACTAGTCAAGTTTTTCTATTTTAATTTTGATAAGGCAAAGCAGTGGAAGGAACATTTATCAAGCACTTACTTCTAGCCAGTTGCATTACCTATGTTCTTTCATTTAATTCCAATGATAACCTTGTGAGGTAGATACTATTATCTTCATTTTCCAGATGGGGAAACAGAGGCTCAGTGAAGTTAAATAATTTCCCTCAAGTGACAGCTTTAGTGAGGATCAGAACTGGGGTTTGAACCAGCTCTGCCTGAATCTTTTATTACTCTAATAGTTCCATAAGGCTAATGAACTAACATATCAAGTACAGTTACTAATGCCTTTTAACAAACTGTTTGTTTCCTTCTTCTCCTGTTAAAGTACAGCTGTCTAATTGGGGAAATGGACCTACTATTAGATAATAATGTTAAGGCTTTATTTTTAATTTTGACAGATATGACAACACTGTCATGTAGAAAAATATCTTTATTTTTTAGAGAGGCATACTGAAGTTCTTAGGGGTAAAAATGTTATGCTTCTGGTTTACTTGAAAAGATACTTTATCAAAAAATAAAACAAAAAATTGAATATGGAAAATATTAACCCTTAAGGGGCTGAATATATGAACTTTCATTTATAAAATTTTTCCTTTATAATTTTCACAATTAAGAAAAAAATAACAGAAATGTATGAAGTGTCTTAAAAACAAGTGCTATCAAAAAAAGAAAAGAAAAATCTCAGATATCAACTGGGCATCAAGTGAAAAAGCAGAAAAACTTACAACTGTACAAGATAATATAAATGCAGAGTAATAATAATTCACAGCCATATTGAAGATCACCAAAGTTTAAATGATGACCTGTAATTTCCATTTTATGATATTTTAAAACATTTCTATTAGTTTTAAAAATACAGTCTTAATATTATAATTAAAAACAAGAACACAGTAAAAAACACTTTAGAAAAGTTTTGATTACATAATAAAATAAAAATTAGCCCCCAAATACCCATACTTACAAAGGGACACTTTCTTTACCCAATGGTGGGTTCATAATGTAGTCTTTGGTGATGGGTTTTACCCAGAGCAGAACCATAAACAGAGGTGCCAAGAAGTTGATATGAAGTAATGTTCTGGAAGTATGTAAGAAATAAACATAAAAATCCAGAAGCAAAATACACTAATAAACTATAGAAACTTGAGACTTAAAATATGAAGGTAGAAACTTTAATTTCAGTATTCTATATTAAGGTATTGTTGCCACCATTATTTTATATTAATCATTATCACTCAACACTAATTTGAGCCCTTCTAAAAACACATTATTTTAATGTTTCAGATGAGAACGTTTAGATTGAGGAAAGTTAACTGATTTGCACATGGTAATATTACAGGCGAGAAAGAGATTAAGCACTAAAATCTAAATCTGTTCACTCCCACTCTAGGGTTCTTTAACAATCTCCTACTGTATCCCTGATTTAATACACTGGTACTTAAAGGATTCTCTAAACAATCAATGAATCCAATGGATATTCAGGATAGGAGTCATCTTTTGATATTTCTCAGTCCAGCAGACACAAAGCGGCTTCTGATTACTTACACATAAGAGACCTATTACAAGGTCCAAAATACCAGACAGGATATGGCAGGTGGAAGCCACTGCATTTGTAATGGTCATGTATAATGTTTTAATTAACTGTTAAAATCACAAATGATTCACATTTTTATTTCTTCTTGAAGAATTATGAATGTATCTGAAATCAATTTCCCTATCCTATACAAACCAGGAGAAATTCACATTACTCCCACAAGGCAATATACCCAATACAGCAAAAGGTTTCAGGTGTGAGATGCAACGTCATTCTTAACTGTTGCCCCAAGTCTGTGCCCTACAGAGACAGATGACTGATAAAGACTATGCTTGTTTCAGAAAGACGTTCTTCAGACTATTTTATTACCACGTACTGTTTTCATTACAAACCATGCAAGGAAGAGAGACTAAACTGGAGGGTTTAAAATACACACACGCACACAATTTAAAATACCACTGCAGTGCAAGCGATAGTGATTTCTGTAAGCAGCTGGCTCGGGAGGAAGACCTACCTGACTAGGGAGAGGCGGAACTCTGGTTCTAAGCTCTGGCCCTGAAGCGAGTGCTACTGCCTGGCCCCAGGGTGAGGAGGACGAAGCTATCTGCGCCAGTCTGCTGCCCTCACTACAAAACTAGCTCGCCACACCCTGGATCCGGGCAGAGTGCTACAACACAATGTGTGTGTGTGAGGGGGCCGTTTGTAATACATGGAAAATAAGACTCCAGATTCCCAAAGGGAAAAACGTAAGAAGCTACATTTTTTCTGGAGAAGGAAAAGAAACTGCCCCCAACCCTCCCAACCCTCAGTGTCTCCATTCCCAAACTCCCACTAAATGCTTTAAGTGTTTTCATAAAGTGAGTCTTTCATCCCACAGCCTGGGTAAACCGTCGGGTGCGGGAAGAAAGCAGCAGTATTAGGCATGCAGTGTTGCTAGGGAACACTCTAGTATCGAGGAGCAGCCCACAGCGGTTTCAGGAGCTGGTGAAGGGCTCCCCTCCACCCACCCTTTCAGCTTATTTAAATCATAACACTGGGGTTAGTGGACTGAAGTGTGTGTGTGTAGAGGAGGGGGAGAACCAGGTTTTGTTTTAAAAGAAGCCATGAGAGAGACGATGGTGGGAGAAAAGCAGGATGTAGCCAAGAGCATGCTGAGTAAAAGGAGTGGAAAAGAGGAATGAAGGAGTGTGTACTAGGAGGTGAGAATAAGTAGACACACACAAAGCATATGCAGGAAAGAAGGGAGGAGAGGAAAAACACAAAAACATTCTCAAAATTAAAATAAAGGGAAATGACAGAGGCAGGAGAGAGAAGAACATGAAAAGACAGAGAATCAGCATCATTAAATGTAGGTTTTTAAAGAGCAGAAATGTTAGGAAATACGACTATACAGAGAAACTTAATGACTATAAATATATATAAAAATGGAATATTCTCCACTTGGGGTTCTACTGCAAAACAAAAAGAGGATTTGGAAATCTGGATCTGGATAAGAAATGATGAAGATAAAAATCTATTCCTCTGCCAAGGTGTCTACACCAAGAAAAGAATCTCTGATAATCACAAAGAATATAGTAAGTGGGCTCTGACTTATATGTAGAGATTCAAATACAATTTCTCTATTTGAAAACTAAAATAGTAAACTATAATTCAACACTATACAGTGTTGGTAATCCCAAAGTAAAATAAGCTTACAAATAGGTCAGTAATATAAAGAAAACAAACATTTCTTATGTACACAGATTTAATTTCAAAATATTTAAAAATGCTTTAAATACAAAATTAAGTTAAATCAAATCATTTATATGAAATGTAAATAAGTACTTTTAACCTGAAAATTCTAATTTACAGAAATTTCCATAGATCCTTAGATCAGTGGTAGAGATTACGATATTATAAACATTGAACTGAGTTCAAAAGAACATAAACATTAATATTTCCATTTTAACAGGAAGAAAAGAAATTTAATAATTAGTGTTTTTTCTTACACAGGACTTAAAGTTTAGAAAAGAAGGGCAGAAACTTGCTTATAGTAGAAAGAGGAAGCAATGTGACATCAAATGGTTATTAATTTTCAATACAATAATTTATGATTTCATTACAATAATATACCTTCATTAAGATGGAAAACATATATTTATCTGCATGTGCTTATGTACATTTTCCGCTTACTGTGTAATTTTTTCTGTTGCCAAATTCAGGGCATCCAGATGCATTTGAGCCAGCCGTAATCCAGGAAATGTCAAAAAGCCCCAATGAGTGAACAGAAAATAGCCAGGAAAAATTTGAAAGTAAGTTTTGAAACAGGACCCCTAAAATTAAAATTTTTAAAAAGCTGGTAAGATTTTGAAGTGAACCTTCTAAAAGTTTTCTTCTAATTAATTACTTTATAAATCATAATAATACAAGTAATACAAAGTAAACTTTTACAGAAAGACAGTTGTTATTCTACCACTATAAGGGATCTTAGTGAACTATGAACTGAATCAGACATCTCTTAAGCAACACTTTTAACAATATTACCTACATATTCAACAAAAAATATGACTCATGAATTTCATTTTCTGTCTGATGGAAGAGGAATTAAGTTAAATAAGAGCAAATTCAAATCCGAATTCTATAAAAGATACTAAGTTTATACAAATGTAAAAAATATGAGTAAGGATATTGCTAAAAAGACAGTCCTACTTAAAAAGAACTCTTTCCACTGATTAAAAACAAAGAACTACTTAAGTAAGTGTTATTTTACTAAACATGGAAAAATTTAACTTGAATAATACTTAATTTTAAAAAAACTTACTGAGATTCTAAACCTTGCTTTTCAAGAAACTGCATCGCACTGTCTGAAAAATTTGTAAACCCTGTAGGGGGAAGAAAATTTACTCTTATCATAGGAGTAAAATACAGAATCTTTCTTTGGAAATAAAATGCTAGAGTATCTTAAATTCTGAAGTGACAAGCTTAGTTCTTTTATGTGCTAATTAGTATGTCATAATGCAATAAAATTTAGTTATTAGGAGAAATAGCCTTTGAAAACATCCCTTTGATTTATATACATTCCACATAATTTGCATTAAAATCTGCATCTTTATCTATGTGAGTAAACATTAGCATTAGAAACACTTATTTAAGTTTAAGGAAAACATGAGGAGGGGAGAGCATTTTGGAAAAAGCTAGGGAAAACTTAGCTAAAAAAAAATCCTTAAGAATAATAAAGGTTATTTAGAACATTTCAGAATATAAACCTTATTTTAAGAACTTATATTAAATTATTACCTGTTTCAAGTCCGAATTCCAGATAGTTTTCTGTTACAATCAAGACAGCCATTGCTTTCACAAAGAAAAAAAAATCCAAAGGTAACACAAACTGATCTTTCACCACCATCTTCTACTTTAAAATAGTGTGTAGTTAATGAAAATAGAACTTTGCTGCAAAAGGAAAAGTTCAGGAAAAACAACAAATAACTTTGTGGAAGTTAAACACAACCATCTTTACAGGACCTGAACTCCAATAAAACTTGACTACAACATTCATTTGATTCTACAATATATTTCTCTACAAGGTGTCTTTTGGAAGGAAGTGAAAAACTAATGAAAATCTGAATAGTCTTTCAGAAAATAAAAACAAAGCAAATCTAAGTGAAGTTTGTAACATTTTAAAATAAAACATGCACATATACATACTACACTGTAATTAGGAAAATAATGTATTTCCAGTTTCTCTAACTCAAATTCAGTAGGTTATTAAGAGTAATTTTATGAAATAGGGTCTTGGTGACATGAAAAGCATCTTAGGGAACTTTTTATTGGGTGTGATTGTCAAGTAGTTTCTATTTAGAATTAAACACACATCACAGGAATCATCTGTAAATCATCCACTAATTTAAACTTTGAGAATTACAAAAGTTTTTGTAACAGTCATTGGTAAGCTTCGGTACAAAAACTGAGCATCTGGGATCACCATTTCACACTACAATGAAACAAAAACAGGTTTCTGTTGAGTACTCAAAATCAACCAAAGACTCAACATGCTCACCTATTTCAAAATATTTAAATTTTATATGAAAATACTAAATACATTATTTTATCTGAACCCCTCTCTTAATAATCAATCAAATTAAGATCAATCAGTGGATGATTCACAGCTAGAATCCAGATTTGTTATATCAAATTGTTCTCATGAAAAGCATAAACCCACCCAACAAAATAAGTTGTTTGGCCAAAAAATCTAGAAAAGCAACTTTAATGTAAATTATATGTCAAGCATGAAAAATAATAACAGCTGTCATTTAGTACTTGCCAAGTGCTAAGCATTAGCAATTATTTCATTTCATCCCTACATTAGCCAACTATTATCACTACTTTTCCAGATTTAAAAAATTGTGGCAGACAGGTTCATACTACTCAGGTGGTGCCAGTGGTAAAGAACCCACCTGCCAATACAGGAGACATAAGAGACAAGGGTTTGATCCCTGGGTTGGGAAGATTCCCTGGAAGAGGGCGTGGAATCTGCTCTAGCATGCTTTTATTTTTTAACACCAAAAACATTTTGTATTGGGGTATAGCAGTTAACCCCAATTAATTATAGCATTATCACAAATAAACAGTGTTGTGATAGTTTAAGGTGAACAGTGAAGGGACTCAGCCACACACACACATATGTATCCATTCTCCTTCCCACCCAGGCTGGCACGTAACAAACTCTGCGCTATACAATAGGTTTTTGCTGGTTATCCATTTTAAATAGAGCAGTGTGTATGTTACCTTTCCAAAGTCCTTAACTATGTCCTCCCCACAGCAACCATGAGTTTGTTTTCTAAGTCCATGAATCTCTTTCTGTTTTGTAAATAATTACATTTCTATAATTTCTTTTTCGATTCCACATATAAAGGATGTCATATGATATTTCTCCTTCTCCGTCTTACTTCACTCATTCAGTATGGATGGACTCTCTAGGTCCATCCATGTTGCTGCAAATGGTCTTATTTCACTCTTTTTAAGGGCTGAGTAATATTTCAGTGTGTGTGTGTGTGTGTGTGTGTGTGTGTGTGTGTGTGTACATACATTTTCTTGAGAACTGTAACAAAAATCTCAAAATCTGTATGGAGACAAAGAAGACCCTGAATAGTCAAAGCAATCTTGAAAAGGAAAACAGAGTTGGAACAATCAGGCTCCCTGACTTCAGACTATACTACAAAGCTACAATCATCAAAACAGTACGGTACTGGCACAAAAACAGAAATATGGGGTCAATGGAACAGGACAGAACACCCAGAATTAAGCCCATGCACCAAAACAACCAAATAATCTATGACAAAGGAGGCAAGACCATACAAATGTGGAAAGACAGTCTCTTCAACAAATGGTGCTGGGAAAACTGGACAACCACATGTAAAAGAATGAAATTAAAATATTCCTTAACTGCATACACAAAAATAAGCTCAAAATGGATAAAAGACCTAAACGTTAGTTGGGCACTATAAAACTATTAGAGGAAAACACAGGCAGAACACTCTCAGACATAAATCACAGCAAAATCTTTTTTAATCCACCTTCCAGAATAATGGAATAAAGGCAAAAATAAACAAATAGGACCTACTTAAAATTGAAAAGCTCTTGCACAGCAAAGGAAACAATAAACAAAACAAAAAGACAACACACAGATTGGGAGAAAATATTTGCAAATGATGTGACTGATAAGGGATTAGCTGTGTGATCTTGGGCAAATGCGTGCATGCATACATGCATGCATGCAAAGTCACATCAGTCAGGTCCGACTCTTTGTGATCCCATGGACAGAGGAATGGATAAAGAAGATGAGGTATGTATATATATCCACTCCAGTATTCTTGCCTAGAGAATTTCATGGACAGAGGTGCCTGGTGGCCTACAGTCCATCGGGTCACAAAGAGTCAGACATGACTAACGTGACTGCATGCATGCACGCATGCACACACTTGACCAAGATCATACAGCTAGATTAGAGGCAGCTGGGATTTAAATCTAAGTTGTCTGGATCCAGAGTACATTCAGCTAACAATTTTGTATACTGTGTCTATGGAAATGCTTACAGCACCTACGGTACAGGAGCAATAACACATGAAATCGTTTTAAAAATAGAGCTGCCTTGGCAGCAGTAAATGGTTTGTTCAAACATTCTCATAGTCAGAAGAATTCTTATTCAGGATCAGATAAGCAAGGATAAGGACCCTTATCCTTCCACTTTAAAAGGAAGCTGTCCTTTGATTCTATTCAAAATATGCTAATATAGTTACTACCCATTCTCTATTAGGATCCTACCTAGGATACTGGATATAAATGTAAACAGAGTCCCAGCTGCTCTAGCTATGGGCATCTACCCTAAGTAAGCCAACTTGAAGGTAATAAAGACAGGTGATTTTTTTGATCTTCCAAATGCAAGTTGAAATAAATCTCTGCTAGAATGTAAACTTCATATCAATAATTCTTGTCTCTTGTTCACTGCTCAGATGGAGCACCAAAAACTGACTTGCACACAGTAGGTACTTCAGTTCAGTTCAGTTGCTCAGTCATGTCTGATTCTTTGTAAACCCATGGACTGCAGCACGCCAGGCCTCCGTGTCCAACTCCTAGAGTATATTCAAACTCATGTCCATTCAGTCAGTGATGCCATACACCCATCTCATCCTCTGTCATCCCATTCTCCTCAAGCCTTCAATCTTTCCTAGCATCAGGATCTTTTCAGAGTCAGTTCACATCAGGTGGCCAAAGTATTGGAGTTTCAGCTTCAACATCAGTCCTTTCAATGAATATTCAGGATTGATTTCCTTTAGGATGGACTGGTTGGATCTCCTTGCAGTCCAAGGGACTCTCAAGAGTCTTCTCCAACACCACAGTTCAAAAGCATCAATTCTTCACTGCTCAACTTTGTTTATAGTCCAACTCTCAAATCCATACATGACTACTGGAAAAACCATAGCCTTGACTAGACGGACCTCTGCTGGCAAAGTAATGTCTCTGCTTTTTAATAGTCTGTCTAGGTTGTTCTTTTCTTCCAAGAAGTAAGCGACTTTTAATTTCATGGCTGCAGTCACCATCTGCAGTGATACTGGAGCCCCCCAAAATAAAGTAGGTAGCTAAACAATAACAAATTTTGCCATAGAAATAATGTTTTACATGGTAATCCAGGTAAGCTGAAACAGTATTAATTCTATGCTTTAATAGACCTTTAAATTGGAGATATCCAGGGTTCAAACACTTGACCATTATACATATATATAACCTGAGTTATGGTGAACTTAAGAATATGTATTCAGTTCAGTTCAGTTACTCAGTTGTGTCCGACTCTTTGCAACCCCATGAATCACAGCACGCCAGGCCTCCCCTGTCCATCACCAACTCCCGGGGTTCACTCAGACTCACATCCACCGAGTCAGTAATGCCATCCAGCCAATCTCATTCTTGGTCGTCCCCTTCTCCTCCTGCCCCCAATCCCTCTCAGCATCAAAGTCTTTTCCAATGAGTCAACTCTTCACATGAGGCGGCCAAAGTACTGGAGCTTCAGCTTTAGCATCATTCCTTCTAAAGAAATCCCAGGGCTGATCGCCTTCAGAATGGACTGGTTGGATCTCCTTGCAGTCCAAGGGACTCTCAAGAGTCTTCTCCAACACCACAGTTCAAAAGCATCAATTCTTCGGCGCTCAGCCTTCTTCACAGTCCAACTCTCACATCCATACATGACCACTGGAAAAACCATAGCCTTGACTAGATGGACCTTAGTCAGCAAAGTAATGTCTCTGCTTTTGAATATGCTATCTAGGTTGGTCATAACTTTTCTTCCAAGGAGTAAGTGTCTTTTAATTTCATGGCTATTAGCTCCTCTATAATAATTACCATTATTACAGCTCTTAGAGGGCTTCCCTGGTGGCTTACCCAGTAAAGAATCCACCTCCAATGCAGGAGACCTGGGTTCGGCCCCTGGGGTGCGAAGATCCCCTGGAGGCGATGGTAACCCACTCCAATATTCTAGCCTGGAGAATCCCCATGTACAGAGGCACCTGGCAGGCTACAGTCCACAAGGTCACAAAGAGTCAGATATGACTGAGCAACTAAGCACACAGCACAGGGAACATTTATTTCATCCAAGGATGGACATGATAAAGGACAGAAAAGGTTAAGGAACTAACGGAAGCAGAAGAGATCAAGAAGAGGTGGCAATAATACAAAGAACTATACTAAAAGGTCTTAATGACCCGGATAACTACCATGTGGCCACTCATTTATGGACATTCAGGAGTATGAAGTCAAAGTGGGCCTTAGGAAGCATTACTATGAAAAAAGCTAGTGGAGGTGACAGAATTTCAACTGAGCTATTCAAAATTCTAAAAGGTGATAATGTTAACACGCTGCACTCAGTATGTCAGCATATTTGGAAAACCCAGCAGTGGCCACAGGACTGGAAAAGGTCAGTTTTCATCCCAGTCCCAATGAAGGGCAATGTCAAAGAATCTTCAAACTACCACACAATTGTGCTCATTACATATGCTAGCAAGCCAGTCCCAACACTTAATGGCAAACAGATGGAGAAAAAAATGAAAACCGTGACAGATTTTATTTTCTTGGACTCCAAAATTACTGCAGATTGTGACTGCAGTCACGAAGCAAAGACATCATTTTGCCTACAAAGGTCTGTACAGTGAAACTTATGGTTCTTCTAATAGTCGTGTGCAGATGTGAGAGTTGGCTGAATGCAAAAGAATTCATGCTTGCAAATTGTGGTACTGTACAAGACTTGAGAGTTCCTAGCACTGCAGAAAGATCAAAACCAGTCAATCCCAAAGGAAACCCACCCTGAATATTCACTGGAAGGACTGGTGCTGAAGTTGAAGCTCCATTACTCTGGCCATGTGATGTGAAGAGCTGACTCACTGGAAAAGACCCTATGCTGGGAAAGATTGAGGACAAGAGAAGGGGTTGACAGAAGATGAGACGGTTGGATGGCATCACTGACTCAATGGACATGAGTTTGAGCAAACACTGGGAGAAAGTGAAGGACAGAAGAGTCTGGTGTGCTATATATAGTCCACAGGTTGCAAAGAGTCAGACACAACTTAGAGATTGAACAACAAGAACAACAATAAAGACCAACAACTCTCTGGGATAATATACTCAAAGTGAAAAACAATAAAGAACAAGTTTTACTCTAAGATCTGTTTTCATCAGTGGTAATAACAAAAATATAAATTATTTACCACTCGGGGTTATAAATTTAAAGGATGTTCTAAATTAAAAGGTTTAGGCTTTGTATTCTTAAAGCTTATTTAGAAGACAGTCCCCCTTTTAAATGTCAAAAAAAAAAAGTGAAGTACAAGAATAGCTCATTTTTATCCATCTATTCCTGGGGCAAATCAACCCTTCAGAAGTGTGTGATGGGAAGTATCACTAATAACTACCCTAGTCACTTTTCAGGCAGTATTATCCCCTCTCCCAACTTTCACTGTTCACACCTCGGTTAATTCCACTCTAGCTAATCTTCCTTTCACATGAACCTCTCTTACTTTTTCTCAAATACCATGATTCAAGATAAACACTTGCTCATATTTATTTTCCTAACTACTTATTAGCAAAAGCATTATTTTCTTTGAAAAATAACGTGGCCATGTGTGCTAGTTACAGATCAAATGAACTTTCATTGGCTAATCTGGGAGGAAATGCCTTTTAGCATTATTTTTCTTAAAAGATTATTTTATTTCCAAGCATTTCAGAATACAATCTATATGCAAGTTGGAGGTACCATCTAAAAACTGCAGTCTTAGCAATTTATCTCAACTCATTTTTGGCCATACCACATGGCATGTGGAACTTTCTGGACCAGAGATTGAACTTGCGCCCTCTGCAGTGGAAGTGCACAGTCTAAGCCACCGGCAACCAAAAGTCCTTATTTCAACTTTTTAATATATTTCCTTACAGATGATTATAAAGATATTAGTTATAGTGCTACATTCTATGAAATACCTGATTTCCTTTTAAGACAAGAGAAAACCACACATGAAAAGCTAGATGACAACCTCTAAACTTTTTGTTTAAAAAGATCTCAACTTTGTAATAAAAATACATGTTTTAGGACACATATAATCAGAAATACGTATACTGTAGAGCTCCAGCATACATCTTCTGAAGACATTTATCAGGCACATTACTTTCATTCTAAATGTCTTATGTTCACCATAACTGAGGCTATATATATGTGTAATGGTCAAGTATTTAAGCCAATTACTTCTTTAAAGTAAAAATTAAAACTAATAAACAAGTAAATGCCACTCGTTTACATTAGTTCCCTAACCAAATACTCAGCACCCTGACACAGTCTTGCTCAATTTAACTCTTCAGTACTCTTGGTTATAAACCAATAGACAGATATTTCAAACTGTACTGAAGAGGTTAAACTTCATAATAACAGATGTCAGTTTTTCTATGATACTGAACATTAGGAGAAAAAGGAAGCCAAATTATTTTCTAATAAGGGAAATAAATTTACAAGTCTTATATATCTGCAAAACTAACAATCTTTGCAAATTATCGTAACAATTTAAAGAGTGATATTTACACTCTAAGTTCTTACTTTGTAATGTAGAATTCTGTGGTATTTCCATGTGCTATTCCTTCAAAATGCTTTCTTAAATCATCTAACATTATTATATAAGTTTTCCCTAAACATAGTTGTCAATCCTCTTCCTATTTTTGCTAATAGCTACTATATTATTTATAAGCACCAAGAGTATACTGCATCACTGTAGAAGTTGGCATGATTTTGTTACATTAAGCCTAAGCAAGGTTGTCAAATTAATAGGATGTTAATTTCAATTAAAATGATTAATGGGTATTTAACAAAGCACATTTGGTTTCCATGTCATTTAAAGATGTAAGTGAACTTTTAGAACTTCTCTATAATTTAATCATTGCATACATATCCTATTACTTTTTTCTCCTTTTCAATTAGAATATCATTCATTTCAGAGTTTTTGCAGTTATGCTCTTACATGAAAGACACTGACAGTCTACAGTTGCTTAAAGTGGAAAGACTCTAGAGGGGAAAAAAATTAGGAAGATTAGGTATCCAGGAAGAAAATGACAGTAAACACCAGTTCCAGCTAGAGGAGATGAAGGCAGGACCTGCCCCACCCTCAGTGCAAACCCATTCCATTAACCTGGGTGAAGATATATTGTCTGTACTGGAAGATGCTTCTGAGAGGAGTTAGCTGTGAGTGCAGGTAGGAAAAAGGTTACAAAGCATAACTCTAAGCCCTCTTGAATAATCTAAGCTCTTGGAATAGTTTCCTATTCAAGATTTTCTAATTAACTAAAGTAATAAACACTGCAGTTTAAATTTACATTATGATTGATTTTTGGTAATTCAATTAATAAAGAAAAACTACAAAGTTAAGACTTTCCTGGTTAATATTCTGAACTCCTTAGAGGAGAGACCAGCATTATAAGAGTCTATACACAATTATTTTTAAAATTATGTAATTTTAAAGCACAACTTAATTTTACTTATGATTAACAAGTGATATAAATCACTTCAGTAAGAGTTGAAGCCAGGTTAAGTGTAAAAATATGAAAGCAAATAACAAAGGGAAAATATCTAATTTTTAAACAGAGGACTACTGGATCTTTCCCTCATGCAAACTGTAGCTTTTCTTATAATGAAGTAAACTACCCAGTTTTCTAAGATAGCAAGTTAAGAACAATTTCACAAGTCTTAAACTTCATTTAACTTTTAACATGCAAGATGGAGTTTTATGAAAGATGAAACACTGTTTAAAAGTGGAGACATGGGACTTCCCGGGTGGCCCACGGGCTAAGAATCCACCTAGCAATGCCTGGCTGGGGAAGCAAGGTCCCACGTGCCAACAGCAGAGCCTGCCTGCTACAACTACTGAGCCTAAACATTCTGGAACCTGCAGTGCATGAAGGATCCTGCATCATGAAACTAAGATCCTGTGTGCTGCAACTAAGACCTGACACAGTCAACTAATTTAAAAAAAAAAAAAAAAAAGTGGTAAAGATATCCCAGAAAATAGATGCTCAAACTTTTCTCTCCAGGATATTCTGAATCCCATGCTCCTTATCTATCTCTTCACCACAACTTAAAAATAAACAAAGCTAGTGGTTCATTTTATTAGTATCAAACACTATGGGTCCATCTCTTTCTTGGCATTCTAAAGAAGGGCTTACATATAAGGAGATAATAAGGGAAAAGGAGCAATATTTAAAATCACAACATAAAAACTCCAAACACCACAAAGAAATGCTTCTGAGACTTAGCTATGATTTCTCTCATTGCCTGGGGGCCCCAAGTCTAGGTTGGAAAAACATTGCTTCATTTTTACTGAAAATGGATACTAGAGTCTATAAAGAAGATAATTTCAAACTCCTTCACTTACACTAAAAAGCAAAATAACATCTTCAGCCAGAGTGATATCAAATGACGAAAAGAAATTTCTCAAAGATTACACCTACTGCCAAATTTTGATACCACAGAATTATTAAACAACTTACAAGGTATGTCAACACTAAAGGAAGAAAAAAAAAATTAGATGCATTCAAATTCAGGTGGGAAGTATAAATCATATATCGTTAAAATGTTAATATAACCCTATACTTCAAACACCTAAAATGTTATAATGCCCACACCCAGAATTCATACTAGATAAATCTTCAAACCAATTACTTATTGAGTCTCATACTGGAACAAAACCTTTCCATAACCCATAATGTAAACACACAAACAAATATTCTGATGTAAAATACCATGCTCTGGCTAAGGCCAAAGGTTCAAGCTTTCATTCAATAGTTCACAACCTCCACTTAAATCAGAACAGTATATTTACAGTCTCCTAAGTGTAAAGCCTTTGACTGTGTGATCACAATAAATTGTGGAAAATTCTTAGAGATGGGAATATCAGTCCAAATTACCTGTTTCCTAAGAAACCTGTCAAGAAGCAACACTTAGAACTGGACATAGAACAGCAGACTGGTTCAAAATTGGGAAAGGAGTACGACAAGGCTGTGTATGATTATTTTGCTTATTTATCTTATATCCAGAGTATATCATGCAAAATACCAGGCTGGAAGAAGCACAAGCTGGAATCAAGACTGCCGAGAAATATCAATAACATCAGATATGCAGATGATACCACTCTAATGGCAGAAAGTGAAGAGGAACTAAAGAGCCTCTTAATTAACCCCTCAGTTCTACCTGAATGGAACACCTCCTTTAAATGCTAGCTTATTTTGCTTTATAAGATCTTCATTTCTGAAATAAACAGAATGTTCAGTTCAGTTCACTCAGTCATGTCTAACTCTTTGCAACCCCATGAACCACAGCATGCCAGGCCTCCCTGTGCATCACCAACTCCTGGAGTTCACCCAAACCCATGTCTATTGAGTCATTGATGCCATCCAAACAACTCATCCTCTGTTGTCCCCTTCTCCTCCTACCCTCAATCTTTCCCAGCATGAGGGTCTTTTCAAATGAGTCAGCTCCTCTCATCAGGTGGCCAAAGTATTGGAGTTTCAGCTTCAACATCAGTCCTCCCAATGATTATTCAGGACTGATTTCCTTTAGGATGGACTGGTTGGATCTCCTTGCAGTCCAAGGGACTCTCAAGAGTCTTCTCCAACACCACAGTTCAAAAGCATCATTTCTTCGGTGCTCAGCTTTCTTCACAGTCCAACACTCACATCCATACATGACCACAGGAAAAACCATAGCCTTGACTAGACGGACCTTTGTTGGCAAAGTAATGTCTCTGTTTTTCAATATGTATCTAGGTTGGTCATAACTTTTCTTCCAAGGAGTAAGTGTCTCTTAATATCATGGCTGCAGTCACCATTTGCAGTGATTTTGGAGCTCCAAAAAATAAAGTCTGACACTGTTTTCACTGTTTCCCCATCTATTACCCATGGAGTGATGGGACCAGATGCCATGATCTTCGTTTTCTGAATGTTGCGCTTTAAGCCATCTTGCCTCTTTCATTCTCCTCTTTCACTTTCATCAAGAGGCTTTTAGTTCCTCTTCACTTTCTGCCATAAGGGTGGTGTCATCTGCATATCTGAGGTTATTGATATTTCTCCTGGAAATCTTGATTCCAGCTTGTGCTTCTTCCAGTCCAGCGTTTCTCATGATTGTACTCTGCATAGAAGTTAAATAAGCAGAGTGAAGATATTAAGCAGAGTGACAATATACAGCCTTGACGTTCTCCTTCTCCTAACTGGAACCAGTCTGTTGTTCCATATACAGTTAGGGATAGAATACATTTTTGCTATCATGTGCTGGATATTTTTAAACTTCTAATTTAATGTCAACATTTTTCATACTGTAATTAGGCCATAATGTATAGATGCTGATACAAAAATAAGAACAGAAAAGAAAAATCAAGGACAGGTTGGAAGATTTACTTAGTAGGAAGTATTTTAAATATACATATCTTTAAGCTGGAGATAAGAGCTTTCAAATAGCGAACAGGCTTAATTTTTTGTTTTAAAATGGCAAATTTCTCTCATCTAGGATAACAGCTTTAATAACATAGATGTTAAAGTACTACCATGTTTTAACTTAATTTACACCTTCAAGACCCAATTCTCAGATTAAGAAAATGTATTCTACACCCTAACCTCATATTGTTATTCAACAATATGTTTAGATGCTCTTTTGAGAAGAAAAGAAATATCAAGAAATCATATTCTGATATGAAATGTTGCTAGTTTTTTGGCCAATACAGAAATCAACTGCACAGTATCCTAAGGAATAAACAGAGAGGTTTTCACAGATGTTTCTCAAAAGTTTTTCACAAAATGTATGATTACCTTTTAAAAATACATCACATTTCCACTGTAAGCAATTTCCATGCAAACGCAAAGTTTTCATAATCTGTGAAAGATTATATTGTTGGGGAATACTAACAATAACCTAATGTTTTTTCCTATTCAAATGATTAAACTTATCACATCTAGTTTTCCATAAAAAAGGCAAACAAAATACTCAAAAATCACATCATACTTTGCATTCTTGCTGCAGAGAAATCGAGAAACTATACTAAGGTTCTGCTATAGAACAGATATTAAAACCTAAATTAAGTAAAGTAATAATCCTTAAGAGCTACCAAATAAAATCCTCTTATAATAATCTGATCCTATCTTCAAATGTTTAAAAACCAACAAAATTTTGATAAATTTTTAACTAAAACATTTTTTTCATATTTTCTTAGAGACAAAGCTTCAATTACTTTATTTTAGTTAAAGAGAAAAGAAACGAACCTAAAATTCTCTCAGATAAATAAAAGCCAAAATCTATTATGCAACTTTAAACCCATCCTATAAAATAGTTTACAGCCAGCCTCAAGTTAATCAGACTGTGGAAAAATGATGACCAGATTTTTGAAAGCATAAAGATATTGGCTTTATTTTTTTTTAAAAAGCAAACAACAAAAAACTATTAACTAATCTTCCAATTCAAATAAAGCAAAACAATGACAGTTAGAATTATATTTTTAGATTCATAAGAAAAACGACCATTTCCTAGCTGAAAGAAAAAAAGTCATACTTGACTATAAATTAATAAACAAAAAAACAGTCCTATGTCTCACTTAAGTTCCCTATATAATGCTAGGTTTCTGACCTGAAAGGTGAATAATTTGACAGTATTAATGTCACAGAAGATCTCCAAAAGTTTGTTAAAGAATCAGGTTTTGACATACTATGTACTGTCCAAATTTTCAAGACAAAACTACGTACTGTCCAAATTTTCAAGACAAAACAAGTGCCCTGAGTCTGTTCCTTTTTCACTGGGAAACATGATATCTTACACAGTTCACTGCAGGGTTTAGTGTTTCATTTTTCCTATTAATCTAAGGCAGAACATTTTTGTAAAGAATAATTTAGAATTGTTTAAGGAATTCAGAAGTGGTGACCAAGTCATGCTACTTTGTTGCAGTTGTCTATTTCCTATAGCAAACAAGTATAGCATTCAATTTGTAGATCTTTAGTTTACAAATCTACATACAGAACTGGATATTTAACACAGAAAACCTAAGAATTTATTTCAATTTAAACCATTCACAACTGTTTGATTTACATAAAATCTGCATGTGTGGCAACCAAAGCAAATTAAAATTTAAAACATAGTCTTAAAAATACGTATCATGGGGTTTTGTACCTTAAACCATCCACACTGTAAAATACAAGCCCTGTGGAAATGTGACTAACGATCCAGTTCTTTAACCAAATATAACAGGACTACTGAGAAGCTTTACCATTCTTTGTAGAACAGCTCTCTTCTCACTTAAATTCATGTAATTGACTCAGTATTACTCTGCAATACAGCTTATTAATAAGAAAAGGTTTTTTTTTAAAATCCATCAATTGTACAATATTTTAATTTTTAAAGTTTTATTTCTACCAAAGGATCTCTGAATTCTGCAAGCACCATTTTTACCTTTATACTTTTTATTCTTAAATGAAAATATATCCTTCATATTATGAAATCAGTGGACATTTCTCCAGCGACTAAAACTTCATGGGTCATCATATAGGAAAGACAATTACTACAACTGCTCCATCCTCATTATAAGGCTTTCTTTACCCCTATCGTCTACATAACATAAACTTGGCATAATGGAAGTAGAACATACAGACTTGGACAAATTGTGGTTAGAATTACAAATTGGCAAAAGAGTAGAGCTGAGAATTAATATGGGTTTTGGAGTAAGACTGGAGGTAGGTGTGATAGCTTAGATGCGTGTACATCTCAGTTGAAGAAAAAAGCAGAGCTGACGACAAGAGATGAACCAGTTTTAAGTTCCAGGGTTCAAGATTTGAGTGTCACATATTTTTAAAAATCATTCTTTTGTTTTTCAAAACTTTCAAGATTCTGTAAATATTATAATTGTTGTCCAACACAAGAATGTCAAATCAAAACTGATGAGAAAGGAAATGAGCATAAAAGTTAAGACAGTTTTCTTCCTCACTTTGAAGTGAACCAATTATTTAAGTTCTATATGTCTAATTTGCAGACCATTTTAACAAAGGCTATTTCATCAGTAACAACTGCAGAGAATTTCTGAATCAACTGATGTATGTGTGACTCTGGAATTAAGTGGAGCCATTGTCCTATGTAATCAATGGAGACATGTGTTTGACTAATAAGTAGGCACATACAATAAGAAAATAAAGAGAAGCCAGACAGAGGTCACTGCAGCTAGACTGTTCATAGGGTGTGAAAGGCATACCAGATATGTTATAACTAAGATAAAAGGCTATTAACAGAGTCTTCTTTGGAGTTAATCTGGATATCAGGCATTTAATTCTGGTTTCCTGAATGCCACTGAAGGTAGCAGGTCATTTTCTCACATGCTACACGTTCGAAAGAAAATCATGTACCCAAGCATATACACAATTCTACTTTCCTTCTTCTTCCCTACCCGCTTTGAGGGAGGGTCAAAGT
The DNA here is from genome assembly GCA_917880005.1 of Nanger dama. Classification (NCBI taxonomy): domain Eukaryota; kingdom Metazoa; phylum Chordata; class Mammalia; order Artiodactyla; family Bovidae; genus Nanger; species Nanger dama. The sequence continues at coordinate 17,929,963 of CAKJTW010000008.1, read as the reverse complement.
TGGCAGAAAATAGCTTGGAGTATAAAGCCCTTCACCACTTTCTGTCCTCCCTGGGATGGAGAGACAGCCAGCAACCAGATCCCTGCAGGGATGCCATTGTTTGGAGCCTTCCGCAAGTGCACTACTTCAAACTGAGGAGAGCCAGTTCAGTGCTGAAGACTGCTTAGGACCTTTGCTCTCACACTATCAGGCATTACTGAGTGAAATGAAAGGTAAAAAATTTATTCACATCAACAATACTTTGAATAGCTATTAAGAAGTACATTTTTCTAATTTCTCTAGAAAGTAGACATTAAAGGCTGTATCACATTAAATAAAACTGGGTATCAAGATATACATTTTTAACATAAATTTGTCATAGCTACAAAACAAAGAGAATGAAACAAAATCAAGAATAATAAATAGTATTTCAGAGAATATAAAAATTCACAGTATGAAAAAAGTAATGACATATTCAGCTAGTGCTAATTATCAAGTTATAATATTTTTAGTATGTTTAATATGACAATGTCTAAGGATGCTGTTCATTCTGACTAAATGATTTTTCACTTATTTAATACTATAGAGCTAAATAGTAATATTTTAAACTCTTGAATTTAACCTGCTCTTCAGTAAGTATACCACTGAATATCTGGGGGTCTTATTCAACTAACACACATGATCAGTATTTATACCCAGTACAATATAAATCTTGTGAAGATGTCAACTCTTAAGGCTTTGTTCTGGCTATTCTACTCTAAATTATACCTAAATCAAACCAAAAGAGTCAACAGTAGGATAGCACAGTGGTGCTGAATATCAAATGGCATCATGTAGTTTAAATGGTATCCCCTAACAAGTTTAAAAGACAGTTCAATGGTCATTGGCTGAAATAAAAAATGGAAAACATCTATTAATTCTCTTACTCCCCAACTCTGACTAAATAAACCACACAAGAAAGCAGAACTCCCCAAAACAAAGACTAGGAAAAGAAATGACAGTAGAAAAAAATTACAACAAATTTTGGAAGACATTAAGTATATGGACAAGTAGTAACTAATTTAGGCTTCAATTTTCTCTACTATGTGAGATCTACAAGGCAAAGAACCCAGTGAGAAGAAAGCCAATTCATTCATAAACCATGGTACAAAAGTCAGGAACTAGAGACAGCAGGGACCTCTAAAGGTAAGGTTGCAAAACGCAGGAAAACAAGATGGTTGGTTGACTGAACAGTCATTATTAGTATATAACAGTCTGTATTAGTATAATCAGACTTTCCAGATCTTCTGTTTTGCTGACTTACAGAGAGTAAGGTAATGGCTCTCCTCCAGTTCTGGCAGAACCCAAAAGAATATTAAACCAGAAAAGACTGGGCTTGGGGGTATTAGGTAAAACTTCAGGTGACAATTAAGAGCTGAGAACACGGGCAGGAGGAGGACCCAGACATGCATTTAAATCAATGCCTGCACAGTGAATGCTGAGTCTCGGAGCCTTCCCCAATCAGCTCTCATAACACTAGTTGTCAGGCTTAGATCCCACATATGGGACACGGCCAGCCCTTCACTCAATTAGACACTAAAAAGCCTACCAATCAACAAGCTCCAGCCATCTGCAAGAAACTTCCAATTTTTAACCCGTCCTTCTGAATATAAACAGGTACTCAAAGACCATAAGACATTCCAAAACAATTTTGAACATGACAGTGGTTAAAACAAAAAGGGAGGAAGAGGGAGACTCAGAAAATAAATAATGCAAAGTGCAAATTGAAGCATAAAAGCTATTAATGTTCTCAAAAAGATATTACACAACCATGACACACGACTGCTATGAAAATGGAGCTTTCAAAGAAGTCTTAATTTTTTTTTAAGTTGGTATAAAAATTTAACAAAAGGGTTAAAAGAGAAAAATCAAGAAAACTATATAAAATAAATGGAAAGGGAGAGATAAAAGTTAAAGAATCATTCAAAGAAATCCAACATCTCACTAAGTAGAGTTTCTTTTTACACTGTAGGGAGTCCTGGTCAGGGAACTAAGACCCTGCATGCCATGTGGCATGGCCAAAAAAAAAAAAAAACATACAGAAAACAAACTAGTGGTTATGAAAGGGGAGAAGGGAGGGGGAGAAAATTAGAGGTATGGGGTTAAGAGATACAAGCAAACTACTATGAATAAAACAGATATGCAACAAGGATATAGCTGTTAACTGAATGTGGTTCAAGCCCACTCAGGGCTGCGTTTCACCCTTTGGTTTCTTTGGTGGCTCAGATAGCAAAGAATCTACCTGAAACGCAGGAGACCTGAGTTCAATCCCTGGGTTGGGGAAGATCCACTGGAGAGGGGAATGGCCACCCACTCCAGTATTCTTGCCTGGAGAATTCCATCATCAGAGGGGACTCATGGGCTACAGTCCATGGAGTCACAAACAGTTGGACACAACTGAGTAACTAACACTAATCTAACTGACCTAAGGATATATCACAAGGCACAGGGAATCATAGCCATTACCTTATAAAAACTTCTAATGGAGTATAATCTGTAAAAATACCGAATCACTATGCTATAGATATGAAACTAATACTGCAGATCAGCTACATTTCAGTTTAAAAAAAAAAGAAGAGATGTATCTGAACTACTAGGGTTTAGAATTCTATGCAGACTTTAGCTTCTATACAATAAGAACAGAAAATTGTTTGAGGAGGGTAACAAGATACTACAATGCTTAACTATAAATAATATTTTCATCAGTGTAACTGAAAGCAACTACTGATTTAGGTAAAAAGTTGTCTCCTAGGGTGGGACGAGTTGACAGGGTAGCACAGAAGCACACACATTACCACATGTAAAACAGATAGATAATGGGAAGCTGCTGTATAACACAGGGAGCTCAACCCAGTACTCTGACAATCTAGAGGGGTGGGATGGGATGAGGAGTGGGAGGGAAGCTCAAGAGGGAGGGGGCATGTGTATGCTTATGGCTGATCCATGCTCCTATATGGCAAAAAGCAACACAACACTGTAAAGCAATTATCCTCTAATTAGAAAAAATAAGAAAAACGTATTATGTTAACTTTGATGCATATCTTCATCTGAAAGGAGTCTAATACGACCAAGAAACCAAGCTACGTGACATTATCAATCTGCCCAACTTCTTATTCTTAGAATATCTGTTAGGAATCTGAATATGGCAAAGTCCTCAGTGTTATCAGTAAACCTAGAGGTTTTATTGGAAAGTAAAAATTCATTAAAAGTTTCTAGGAGGTCCAATAATGTCAAATATTCTTAGACACTACCTTCAACAATCCCAGAGTCAAGAAATGACCATATTTTTCCTCTATTTTGTTCATTTGATGTCCTGATTTCTTCTTCTATATGAATCTCCCAAGCACAAGCAACAAATTTCCCAAGCACCACTATCAGAATAACTTCTCTGTGCATGTGTGTGTGTGCACGTGTGAGTGTGCACATAGGTTCATGCATTTAAAATAACTATTGGGCAAAATTTTTAAGTCCAAATAGAGTATATTTTATGATTTCTCAAAAAAAAAATTATCTCCGTATTTAGAAAGAAAACAAGGAAAGGGAGGGAGGATAAAGGTGCAATAATATCTAATATTAAAAACACTATTATCATGTATTTATTTAAACATGAGTAAGGAAAGCTGCAAAGAACTAACTAAAAGAGGTAAAAGGGGCTCCCTCTATGACATGAGTCAGACAGGAAAGGAAAGGGAGGAAACTGCTTTCTTTCCTTGTATTTCACCTTTTAAACTATCTACCTCCATTAAAAATTTTTTTTCCAAGTATATAAAGAGGATTTCTCTATATGATCTAAAATCTTTTCTAAATCAGAGATGAGATCTAATAGTGTTAGCTGTAAAAGGAAAACAAATTGATAAATTAATATTAATGATGTTTTGAAGGATACATTGCAAAAGACAAAACAAGCAGGCACCAGACTAAGCTGATATTCATTTCTTGTGTGGGCTTCATAAAACTGTAGTAGACTTCAGTTACTAGATAGACAACTGTAGCAGCCACTGTGAAATCCACCAGCCACTGGTATTCTGGAAAGTAATGCAATGCTGAAAAATAAAGGTTTAAGAAAGAAAGTTTTACGTAAACTGAAACACAGCTTTAGGAAGATTTATCTATAATTAACTTCAAATGTGAGATTTTATTGTTTGATGATTTGCCATGTAAGGTGTGCAAATATGAGAACTGAAAATGTGAGAAATAGATTGAGAATATTGACATCCAAAACTAAACTTTAATACACTGTAAATTAAATAAAAAATTATTTAAATGGTTGTTAAAAATATGATTGCAAAATGAGTTGGTATTTTTTAATGATTAGCTTTCACAGAAATTATAAATCATTACTTTAAAAAAATCTGAGCAATAATGTTTTAGATTTAGAATATAACTTGATTAGAGTACTATACATTTACTTATACTCATTTCTATGAAACAAGAGAGTTGGGCTTCATGTTACATATTACTAACCTTACTAATGGAGGGTTAGTAATTTTGTGAGTTACTGCAGGCTAAAATAATAAATTAAGTAAATATACTTTTTATTCTCTAGAAGAAAAGTTCAAGAAATGCCTGTCAATTCTCCATAAAACCATACTCCTTCAACAAACTAGTCCATCCTTAAGGGTTGACATTAAAATTAACATTGTCTCAAAGTATAATTCCATTCCCTTTTCTTGGATATTCTGGTTTATTTCTGCCAGAGGATAGTCTCAAAGATCAATATCATTTTGCAAAAGACATTCAAGAAATGTGGAAATATATCGTGTACCAGAACACCATTTCCCATGTTCTCACTGGCACATAATAAAATGATCTACATTACTCTGGGAAAATTTTTAGTTGTAAAATATAACACCTGAGGATATTTTAAAATCAGAATTTACAAAGAAAAGAAAAGGCTTTTAAAAATAAAATACCACTCAAAATAAAGAGTTACTTAAAATATGAAAATAAACTAACCAAGCTTACATCTTCATGAGGTGACGGCAAAACTTCCAGTCCCTTTCATAATTCGGTATATTCTTTATTCATGTCAGTTAAACACACTTACTTTGCCTTCAAGCTATTTTAACTGCTTTAGGTTTTTTGTTGTAATAGACCTAATAACTTCTGAACATCAGTGTGAAAGATTTACCCTTTAGTAGTTGAAGAAATCCTACTCTGTAGAACCCTCTCCTCCCCTGTAGTCATTTAGTTGAAGTTTTTAAATAACCTTCTAGAGGACAGCAGAGAAATGGATGGAACAGATAGACAAATACCTGTTTATCTACAGATAAAGTTATTTCCATTTTTACTAAGAAAAGTTAAAGTGAATGTTCTAATTCTCCATGCCTGCCCACACTCACACAGGCTTCCCCCAGGGAACTCACTCACAGCAAACAGACAGGTGACATTCAAATGTTCTTATGTCCTTTAAGAGATCTGTCTAACAGATAGCTAACACAAACTGAAAGATTTTTAAGATAGTTATTGGGCTATCAATAATACATACATTCAATAAAACAAATTATATATATTCTTGGTTATATATGTAACTCAAGTATTACATTCTTCTTTCTGTATTCAATAATGTAATTATATACATGCCTCTCAATAGAATATTGCACTAAAAACTGAGAATTCATCAATTCCAGTGATTTGTATTAGCCTCCTGAGAGCACCTAAAGGGCAGGTAGAAAACCCTCTACTTTTACCTAAACAGAGAATGCATTCACAAATGATTACATAAATATAAACATAAATAACATCTCTCTCTCTTACTCTGATTAACTAGAATAATCTTGATGTTACATCATCAGTTATTTAACAAATAGGATTTGCAATTTATTGCTCAAAATTGTAAAACAAAATACTGAGTAAGTATTTTGAATACTGAAGCCACATTACCCCTAACTTCAATTTTTTAAGTTCATTAAGTAGCCTTTTCTCACTAAATGTCTCTACCACATTCAGAGTTATTTAACTCCTCTATCTAAAAAGTTGGGGAAAAAAAGTAATAGTTACATACCTCATAGAACTGTGAGGGCAACATAATACAAATAAAGCACATATAACAATGTCTGATAAGTAGTCAATTTAAACTATTAAGGTTGATTAGCTGATAATTATCCATTAAACATCAGTTATTAGTAAGAACAGCAAAATTCCGTTTTAGAAATCAGGAAACGTGTATAAATATTCTTGTACAAGTACCTACACCTATCAGATTAACAAAACAAATGGGATAACTAATCAAAAAGTTCAAGTGCTTTTACATGTTTTAAATTCTGCATGAAAAATAGTTTAAAAGAAAAAAAAGGGGATGAGGTAAGCAGTCTCAATAGTCTGAATAACATTAGACAACGAATGTATATTGTTCATCACTGACACTTTGTAGGACATCCTTTCCATATATATATATATACACACACATACATACAATCTTGTAAATGTAGCATCAACTTTCAAATGTATTGAAGCCACCTTGTTTCACAAAGTAATTCTTTATGACATGTGAAGTGACTCTATATATTAAGATTTTTCTGTGGTGGTGTGATTTAATCCAAGAAGGACCAAATTACATAATGATACATTATACAGCATTACCAAAATTACTCTTTATATGTCATTTAATTTCTTATCATGTAAAACTGTAGTTCTCAAACCTAGTCAAAAAATCAGAACCATGTGGAACATTTTAAAAATACAAATTCCCAGAAACCACTCTAGATTTATTGAATCATCAAGGGTAGGTATAAGAGAATCTTTATATTTAAAGAGCTGCTTAAGTGGTTCTGATATACAGTCAGGTCTGAAAACTAGTGTTCTAAACAATATCACCTTAGATGCTTTTCGCTTCTAGGATTTAAGTAATTTCATATAAATTTCACTTTAAATTTAAAATCATTATAGTTATATAATTTTAAACACTAATATACAGGGGGAAAATTGATTGACTTATTCAGAGATATCCAATAAAATCCTGAATAAGTAAAGTTTTCTATTTCTAATCCAATTCATCATTCTAAAACCATTTTCCTTTCTACTAAATATAAAGTTGAATTGCTTTAAATATAGGTAGCTTAATACAAACATACAGATGCATTTCTACAAGCAACATTATAAAACATGTAAACTGATACAGATGGCAACTTAGAATTTGAGATAGTAAAAACTGTAACCTCAGCATATATAAAAACTGTGTAACAAACTTGCATAAGACAGCCTCTTCTGAAAAATGGGGGAAAATAAGGCTTACTATAAGTTAGGTGGATAGAAAAACAAATTCAATTTAGATGAAGTCATTTTGAGCTTCTTAGCTCTGAGAGAGATTTCAGAGTCTGTATTATGGACTTAATGATTAGGAAAACAAAAGAATCTAACAACAAAAGATAAATTCAAGTACTTTCACTAGCATAATATAAAACTGAGATTTACAGAACACTTTACCCAGATTTCCCTTACCTAAAGTATCCACTTCTGTAACTGACTTTGTTTCTAGATGGAGATCAATATCCTTTGGAATGGTTAGTGGCTTACTTTCAATGTGACCATTATATTTCCTATAAAAATCAGACAAGTGACACAAAAACAAGTTACCCTCACTGTTATTCAAGTGTTTGTATCAAACTAACTACAAATGAGGTTATATATTTCACAGCGAAAAAGAGGTAGAAGTTCTAATATTTTATCAAAAAGGAGGTAAGGTACTAAAAAGTAGTTTTCAAAAGGGGAACTACAAAATACAGATGTAAATTATTAAGAGAACATACAGATTACCAGGAAAAGTTACCTATACTAGTGACAGAAACAAAACTTTGACTGCTAGCTTACCATTTCACCCCATTTTTCCTGCCCTCTTCTGGAGATTTAAAGATAGCCCAGCCCTAACATCTCTTTCCTGAGGCACACAAGTAAAAGGAAATGAAGACAAAATGCATTTCACTTTGAAATTATACACGTACACACATACATACATATAAACAGACCTGTAGCTATAAACAAATCAGAACTGAAAATATATATGAAGATTTATGTGCATGAGAAATTCAGAAATGTGCAAGGCCAGTTCAGAGCTGCTTTTACAAAGAATCATGAGTGGAGGAAAACAACAGAATTCTTCAGGTCATGTGTATTATTTCCAAATTTAATTTTAAACACAATCAAACATAAATCAAAAGCAATGAACTAAGTTTCAGTAACAATAATTATAACACCAAGAAATGACTTTGTATTTATCCTTTAATAAAGATAAACTGGGGAAACCTCAATAAAAAGTTTAATTCATGTCAATAAATCAAATAATAATTACTGCTACTGAAATAGGACAGTGTTGTTAATGTAACTTTCTATAAATGTAAAGCATTTTCAACATATAAAAATTATTATAAAAATAAAAAAATTATTAGATACAAGGCATATAATAAAAATTCAAATATTTATCAAATAACTGCTATACTACCTAAGCTCACAAATGTTGACCATGGTAGTTGTGAGAGGCAAATGCAGAGCAGTTAAAAAGAAATGTAGAAACTAAAAACTGACCTGGATTAAAATTCTGACTCTAATAGCTATGTGAACTTGAGCAATTCATTTAACACCTTGAAGCAACACCTTCCTTATTAGCAAAATACAAATTAAATTAATAATGAATATTTAGGGTTATTGCATAGGTTAAATAAGACTGTATAAAAGTGCTTTGAAAATTTTAACATTTGACAGAAATATTTTATTAAAGAATATAACCAGTGGAATACAAAGAAGGAGGATTTACACTTAATATTCCAATGACCTTCAAGGTGTATTTGTAATGATAAGTGAAAAAGAAAATGGTGGCCAAATCAGAAAAGAGACTTTTCAAACTTCCAGTTTCATTTCAAATAATTATTAATGTTCAGAAAAACTTTTCAGTACCTATAAATTCATTCACCCACATTAATATTATTTTTATGATATACATGAGGAATTGGTGATAACAGGTTGTCACTGACATTTTACAATATATGAGAATCACAGATTCAGATCCTAAAACGTTCTCCCCAGTTAAGGAAACTAAGGCCCATTTAGAGAGGCTAACTGACATGTACTTTCTATGAAGATTCAATATAAATAAGGACATAAAATTTTGAAGCTGGAGGAATCTTTCAAAATTACTGTTTGGTCCTTCTCCTTCACAGATGAGGCTGCTGGAGTCTATTCAGTGAGGTTTATTAATAGGCAATTTTCTTCATAGACTTTGAATATAATATTTAAGAACCTATACAGGATCTAAGAAGTTACACTGTTCATCTTTTTTATTTAAAAAAAAAAGGAGAGAGAAAAGAGGTAAAAGCATATGAATTTGCCCAATTTCTGGGTGGTAGCAAAATCTGGAAAAGAACCCAAACCAACTGGTATCTTTAAATGAGTTGCAAAGACATGGGTTATGGGTCTCTCAATCCCCCACTAACAATTTCAAGTAAAATTATCATTTTTGTGCTTATATATTCGGAGAAGGCAATGGCACTCTACTTCAGTACTCTTGCCTGGAAAATCCCATGGACAGAGGAGCTTGGAGGGTTGCAGTCCATGGGGTTGCTGAGGGTCAGACACGACTGAGCGACTTCACTTTCACTTTTCACTTTCATGCATTGGAGAAGGAAATGGCAACCCATTCCTGTACTCTTGCCTGGAGAATTCCAGGGACGAGGGAGCCTGGTGGGCTGCCATCTATGGGGTCACACAGAGTTGGACGCGACTGAAGTGACTTAGCAGCAGCAGTGCTTATATATTAGATTACTACATACTGGATGCTCTTAAGGGCAATTCAATATTATTTTAGATCATGGATTTTGATTTCAGATTTTCCAATTGTTTACAGCATAATCAGTTTATGTTACTTTAACCAAAGTACCAAAATATATTTCCATAAATTCTGTAAAATATTTAACACTTTACAAACTGAACAATATAACTTACCTGTCTTTTCTGCTTTTCCCTTTTTGCTGCTTTCCTGCAAGAATTCTTAATTCTTCTTCTGTAGGATGTTGATACCATCTCAAACTAAGAAAAAAATTCATTCTTTTTAAATAAAGAATCAAGAGCACCAGAATTATTCACTTACTCTACAAACATTTATTGAGTTTCCTAATTGGGAAGACACTGCAGGGAAATATCAGGTGAAAAACTCTAACCTGAACAGATACGACTGCTTAAGCCTTAAAAGGTTTAGATTCAAACTCAGCAAACACCCACCAAGCACTTACTAGATGCCAGACTCTACTATGTTGTCTGCATATGTTTCTCTTACAACTGATACACTATTAATATATATTAAGATCCTACTGTATTACTTTAACAATAAATGGTGTGAACTCTGCAAGCAAGCTTGCAGGAACATATTCAAATTCTCTACCCATCCTTCATTTACACAGAAGGAATTGTTGCTTGTCTTAAAAAAAGAGTCCTTTACCTCCACTACCCAGTCAAAATATCCAGACAAGTCATTTATTCCTTCCCAAGCACCCACCTGCTCATTCACAATTTCCCGTCTCACCTGAACTTCTGTTAGCCACCTAAGTTTGATATTTGGGTTTTACCTTCAATATGCTCTTTCCATAAGCATTAATTCTGTTCTTTATCTCTTTAAAGTTCCAAACTTGCCTACTTCCTGAAAGGACCTCAGTTCAGCGTCTCTTCCTCTCTAGCCGACTATAGCAAAACAACTCTTCTTTTCCCCTAGACTCTCTCCTAAACACATTCTAATCCCACATTTATTTTTTTCCATAATGCAGATCCTATCAAGGCATATATGCCTGCATAAATCCTTTCCAAGACTCCTCACAGAGTAAAGAAGTGAGTAAGGCAGCTAAGCAAAGACACCAACCAATATCCTGTTGTGAAAAAGAAACACCTCATACTGAAAGATCTTCCAATTTTTCAACCACAAAAATCTAGATTTTTTTAAGTGAAATACCCCAATTTTTAAAAAATGCTACTGCTGATTTTCTGTTTTAAAAATATTGATGAACTGGCAATGTGAGTAATGACTATTTAGTGATATAAAGAAATTGTTAAAATTTTTTAGCTGTGATAATGGGATTACAGCAACTTTTTTAAAGTTCATATATTTTAGAGATATACACTGAAATATCTATGAATAAAATAATATTTGCTACAAAATAATGTTGGGGGAAGAGAGGAAGGGAGTACAGATGAAACAAACTGGCCACCAGCTACTGTAATGACTACATGGGAGCTCATTGTATTTGTTATATATTCAATGTATCATACTGTCTGTTCTTTGTATATGTTTAAACATTTGCTTTAAAGCTAAAATACACATTATAATGCCAAATACAGAGTTTGTGACCACTTATTTTAGTAGCCTTTCACAATCTACTGTCTACTTCATCAGACTCAAGAATTCCCTTTTTGGGGGTGGGAGGTTCCAGAGGGAGGGGACATAGTACACCTATGGCTGATTAATGTTGATGTAGGCAGAAACTAACATAATATTGTAGAGCAATTATCCTCCAATTAAAAAAGAACCACCCTTTGAACATGATCTTCTACCTAGACTAAGTGACATTTATTCCACAAATTCTTTTATCCCTGGGCATTTTTGCATATATCCTTCCCTCTGCTTGAAATACCTGTGCCGCTACTGGCAAACTTCTACTTTACTTTTGATGCTTTATAAAGCAATCTCTCTGTGGTATTATAAAGAATACATCTGGTTACTGCCCCACTTATAGCTTCAGGATGGAGGCGGGTCACCAGAAATACCACCCAATTAGAACTGGAACTTTCAGCCAGCTGACCTCCAGGAATGGGGAGGGTGTTGAAGATTAAGTTTCAATCATGCGGCCAATGATTAAAATCATGCCTATGTAATGAAACTCCATAAAATCTCTAGACACCGAAGCTCCGAGGAGCTTCCTAGCTGTTAAACATACTGAAGTACCTGGAGGGTGACATGCCCTGATTCCGCAGGGAGAGGACATGGAAACGCTGTGCTTCTTCCCAAACCTCATCCAATGCGTAATCTTTATATTAATAAAACTGTGATCACTGCACTTTCTTTGGTTCTAATTGTTATACAGAATTATTGAACCTGACGGGGTCATGGAAATGCTGGTTGTCCACAGTATGGCCCAGGGATCCCAAGAACTTGCAGCTGGCATCCAAAGCCTGTGCATTGTTATGGAGGATTTTGCCTTTAACTGATGGAATCTGAGCTAACTCCAGGTAGCTAGTGTCAAAATTGAACTGCAGTTGGTATCAGACTGATTGGGGTAAAATGGAATATTCCTCTAGCTGACAGATCTTTGGAGTAAAGATTCTGTGACTTACTTATTCCTGTATACTTCAGAAGTAGTACAGTTACTGGCATATAGTAAGTGCTCAAAAAGGATCAATGAATGAATGCAGTTCTCCTCTTAAGGGTTTTAAAATAAAATATAATCCCAACCCAAAATGCCCTAAACTATACTTAAGACAGATAAGGAGGCACTTCCTGAAATTTCAGTCGAAGTCCAGAATTTTAACTTACAGTCGATTCTCGTTATTCGCGGTAGTTATGCTCTATAAAGTCGCCGCGAACACTGAACCATTGCTCCTAGGGGAAATACACGGTTAGGTTCCCAAGAGCCTCCAGTCACAACATCTTCAATCAATCAATACAGACCCTTGTTTTATGTGTGTTTCTGTTTAAAGATACCTTAATATATACTGTTGATTCATTAACATTAAATTCATGGTCAACAGTAATAAAACTCGGATGTGAACGAAACTTATCTAATAACTGTAATCTTAAGTATAGTATTTTCCTGGTATCTGGGAATATTTCTAGTGAATCGTCTCCATAGGGCACATCATAACCTTCTTGAGCCTAGGAACACTAGATATCAAGCACCGCAGCACTATACTTGGGGGCCATTTTAAATAGCAAAGTCACCAAAAAGCAAAAATGTGAAAAGATGGACTAGTTAGACCACAAAAAGGACACCTGATTACAACATGAGACGTACAACAAGAAGGCTTCAGCTGGGAACCTAAGCCTCAGCTGGGAACAAGCCACTCAAATTTTTATCACTCTGCATATATTTCTATAAATGACTTCAAAAGCACCACAAGTATGACTTTTGGGATTACAAATAAATTTTAGCAATTAGGCAAATCACAAGTACAGAATCCACAAATAATGAGGATTGAGTATGTAACATTTAGGAGAACACATAAGCAGTAACTCATTTATAAAACCTAAAATCAGCTATTTATTTCTTTGAGGAAATAATTCTCAGTGAAAGAATCTTAGTACTACAGGAAAACTTAAGTTACATTTAGAGTCCTACAATAATGAAATATTTTAAGACCCCTACATTTTCTAGGATCTATTTTCTTCTAAAATATTCTCAGATTTAATTGTGTGAATCCATTTTTCTAAATACCTCTAATTTTGGTATTTAAATCCATAGGCATTAATAAGATCACCTAACAGGAAAATAAAACATCGTAGAAGGCTAAACAGTTAATAAGGAAGCGGGAAAACTGAGTTTATGAGAATAAATATGTAATAAATTCAGCACTGAAGGGAAAACAGGGAAATAAGCCAAACCTAAGGAATGGATATGGGAGGGGCTTTGCTATTTAAAAAGGAAGGGAGGCAGAGTTGTGACTCTTGTTTATTTGTTGTTATTATTTTTAAAATGTGTGTGTACATTAATAGGAATAATCCTACAGATATAAAGCAACTAATGGCATGGAGATGGGAAATGGCCAAAGAAGCAAAGTCTGGGTGAAGGTTAGAGGGGATGGGGTACACCTCACAAATGCAGCTACTGGGTCTTGATAGCAAGAGATTTCCTCCATAGGCCAAAATTAAAATATGTAAACACTAAAAATAAAAAACATAAGTGGCATGAAGATGAGAGAGGCTGCACATGAAACTCGGGCTAAGGGTTTGATGGCATGACGATGAGAGAGAGAGGTTCCAGCTTTAAAGGTTAGAGCGAGGCTGAGGCAGGAATGTGTAAATGAAGAGAAGTTTGGGGCTGAAAAAGCTGGCTGAGAAATACAACACACAAAGACCTCCAGGCTGCATGGAGTAGCCATCTAAAGATGTGAAAACAAAGGAAAACCTATTAATAAAGGTATAGTTACACACTTTTCTTCAATAGTCACTGCTTCGGAGAATTTGATTTCATATTATATGATTCCCATCTACCATACTTAAAGTCTTGGCCTAAATTTTTGGTCTTTTCCTTTGCAAAAAATGACTTGGAACCCGCTTCCCGTGATGCACTTTGTTGTCGCTCATCAGTCATGAAGTCATGTCAGACTCTTTGTGACCCCATGAACTGCAGCATGCCAGGCTTCCCGGTCCCTCACTATCTCCCTGAGTTGGCTCAAAATCACGTCCACTGAGTCAGTGATGCCATCCAACCATCTCATCCTGTTGCCCCCTTCTCCTCTCGCCCTCAATCTTTTCTAGCATTGGGGTCTTTTCCTCTTTGCAACAGGTGGCCAAAGTAGTGGAGCTTCAGTTTCAACACCAGTCCTTCCAATGAATATTCAGGGTTGATTTCCTTTAGGATTGACTGGTTTGATCTCTCTGCAATCCCAGGGACTCACAGGAGTCTTCTCCAACACCACATCAATTTTTAAGTGCTCAGCTTTCTTTATGGTACAACTTACATCCACACACGATTACTGGAAAAATCATAGTTTTGGCTATATGGACCTTTGTCAGCAGAGTAATGTTTTTCCTTTTTAATATACTATCTAGTTTTGTCATAGTTTTTCTTCCAAGGAGCAAGCATCTTTTAATTTCATGACTGCAGTCACTACTGACCACAGTGATTTTGGAATCCAAGAAAATAAAATCTGTCACTGCTTCCACTGCTGCTGCTGCTGCTGCTAAGTCGCTTCAGTCGTGTCCGACTCTGTGCGACCCCATAGACAGCAGCCCACCAGGCTCCCCCGTCCCTGGGACTCTCCAGGCAAGAACACTGGAGTGGGCTGCCATTTCCTTCTCCAATGCATGAAAGTGAAAAGTGAAAGTGAAGTCGCTCAGTCGTGTCTGACTCTTAGTGACCCCATGGACTGCAGCCCACCAGGCTCCTCCGTCCATGAATCCGCTGCTTCCACTATTTCCCCTTTTATTTGCCAAGAAGTGATGAGACCCAATGCCATGATCTTATTTTTTGAATGTTCACTTTTAAGCCAGCTTTTCACTCTCCTCTTTCACTTTCATCAAGAGGCTCTTTAGCTCCTCTTCACTTTCTGCCATTAGAGAGGTATCATCTGCATATCTGAGGCTGTTGATATTTCTCTCAGAAATTTTGATTCCTGCTTGTGAGTCATCCACCCCCAGCATTTCATGCATCACCGACTCAACAGACATGAGTTTGAGTAAACTCCAGGAGTTGGTGATGGACAGGGTGGCCTGGAGTGCTGCAGTTCATGGGGTCGCAAAGAGTCGGACACCACTGAGTGACTGAACTGAATTCTGCATATAACTTAAATAAGCAGGGTGACAATATACAGCCTTGATGTACTCCTTTCCCAATTTTGAACCAGTCCGTTGTTCCATGTCCAATTTTTGTTACTTCTTGTCCTGCATACAGATTTCTTGGAAGGCAGGTAACGTGGCCTGGCATCCCCATCTCATTAAGAATATTCCAGTTTGTTGTCATCCACACAGTCAAAGGAGGAGAAGCAGATGTTTTTTGGAATTCCCTCGCTTTTCTACGATACAGCATATATTGGCGCTTTGATCTCTGGTTCCTTTGCCTTTTCTAAATCCAGATTGTACATCTGGAAGTTCTCAGTTCATGTACTGCTGAAGCCTAGCTTGAAGGAATTTGAGCATAATCTTGCTAGTATGTGAAATGAGTGCAACTGTATGGTAATTTGAGCATTCTTTGGCATTGCCTTTCTTTGGGATTGGAATGAAAACGGACCTTTTCCAGTTCTGTGGCCACTGCTGAGTTTCCCAAATTTGCTGGCATATTGAGTACAAAAGGGATTTGATTTAGGTCATACCTGAATGACCTAGTGGTTTTCCCTGTTTTCTGAAATCTGAGCCTAAATTTTGCAGTAATTGACCTGATGCACTACGCCTTTCAAATATGGGCTTAGAAAACAGATATAAAAGTTTATCAGTCTTAGATTTGATGTTAAGGATAATGGTTACAAAAATACAATTAAAGACAATGCTTCATGTTAAACAAAAGAAGCATGATGTAAAATTACACATAAAATAATCACATCCATGAGGGGAAAATATGAAAAGATTAGAAGGAAATGCAACAAAATTTACACAGAGACTGTCTTTAGCTGAAAGGAATACAGTTTGTTATCTCTTATTTTTCCTCCTTATTAATTTATTGTCACAAGCATGTATTGTGCTAATAATAAAAAAAAAAAACAGAGTGAGTATTAATAGAATTTACAACAAAACCAAACCTCCTGCATTTTAAGTTAAACTGTATCTTCTGACATTTACTTTGGCTACTGTGTACTGTGAAGTCACTCAGTCGTGTCCGACTCTTTGCGACCCCACAGATAGTAGCCTACCAGGCTTCTCAGTCCCTGGGATTCTCCAGGCAAGAATACTGGAGTGGGTTGCCATTTCCTTCTCCAGGGGATCTTCCCAACCCAGGGATCAAACTCGGGTCTCCTGCATTGGAGGCAGACGCTTTACCCACTCAGCTTCAGGCAGTCAAAAGTGTCTCAGATAACAAAGCCAACTGTGTTAAACTCCACTAAATCATTGAAATAATTTTTCAGTAATCTTACATAAAATATCAGGCTACAAACTTTCTTATGAAGGCAGTTTCAAGACCACTAAAAAAAAAAAAAAAAAAAACTAGAAAATACAGAATGTATTGATCTAGATTCATAAAAAACAAAAATTTAAACAGTAATGTCATTTAAAGTGAACTACTTAAAAATTTTTAGAAGTAAAAATTTCAGAAATTTAAAATGAAAATCTAAACATGAACAAATATGGAAAAGCTAGGTACTGAGAGAAAGCTAAAAACAGCTTTAATACATAAATAATCATACAAAACTCTTTCACAAGATAGGTCATAACACAGTTTTGGTTTCTATTCTAAATCTCAAAGTAATAATTTAGACGTGAAAAAAAAAAAAACTTAGAAAACAAACACCACCTAAAACCTAGAAAATCTTTCAGTACAAGTAACTAAAATATTGTTTATTACATATATATTAATACATTCTCTTGTTACTTATTGTAAACTTCACTAGAATATCATGACATTCTGGAAAGGATTAAGACAGCTAAGGCAGGAGAGCAAGGACCAGGCATTCCGTAAGGGTAGTAGCTGAAGGTTTGAACCTTTCCCTTAGGTCATAGGTCCCACCTACTGTGCATTTGAATAGTAGGTTTCTCTCACCAAGGGGAATGCGCAAATTCTTAGATCAGGCAACATGCGAAAGAGAAAAGGCAAAAAGAATTAAGAGCAATTGAACAGGGTGTTGTCACATCCTCTTTACCCAATATAGGGATGAGACAAAATCAGAATAAATCCAACCATAATATATTTTGAGTCAGGGACATATGAAGGGAAGTATCAGACCAGAGTGAGAGCCTAGGGGGATGAAGGGGTAGAGAAAAATGCATAAGGTTTGAGCTGAACAATCAGGAGAACAGAAAGCAGGTTCAGCAAGGAAGCTATAAAGGACAAAAAGCCAAATCTTGCTCCTCATGCAAAACCCACTATTCAAATGTACAAAGAACATAACCTAACCACTTACCTCTCCATGAAAAGAGGGGCCAAGCAAACTTCAAAACAAAAGGAACTTTAATTACAATAGAAAGTAGAGAATACTCTGGCTACAAAGCAGTGGTATGCTGGACACGATAAAGAACTAACATCTATAGGTGATCTGAGCAATAGTTAAAACAAATGATCAGAGTAAAGGTACAGAGAAACCAACTTCCCACAGTCCTTCTTTCCTTTGGAGAGGAAGGGATGGGAAGAGCAACCTGAGCACTAGACTCTACATCTGAGTTCTTCAAGGTCAGTAATTTGCTCACAGGTAACAGCAAGAAAGATCTTGTTTCATAAATTTTTATTAAAGCAGGAATGCCTCAACAGTCTAATAAAAAGGCATGTAAAAAAAGGAGAATAACATTTTCTAGGAGAAAAACATTTTTCTATTATCAAAAAGTAGAAGGATGGAATACAAAATAATTATGACTTAGTAATGTAGAACACATTTAATCTCAAATGGTGAGGAGAGGTATAATTTTAACAGGTGATATTTCTTAAACTCTAGTTCACACTTAGCATGTTTTTGGTAATCAGAAAAATGCTGATGTGCCTTTAAATTTAGAATAAAAGATGACTATAGTCCTAGAGAAGCCAGAAGAGTAAGTAAAGAGAAACCATATACTTCCTGTAACCTGAGGATATCTTCTAGAAGGTTAAGCACACTAGGAAAAAGGGTAGAAAAAGAAAACCTGAAATAAATTACTCTGTAAACCGGCAGCAGAAGTCACAGCGGTTGTAGAAAAGTTTACCTCCATCAATTTCAAAATTCGGTTTAAGTACATTCCAGGATAAGGATCTGGAGTTTGATGAATAACCATACATCAAATAATTACTAGACTATGAGTCAGACTTCCAGGGTAAAAGGCTGGATCTGCTTCACTTTTCAGTATGTGAACATGAGTAAAGCTATAATTTCTCATCTAAAAATGGAGACAATATTACCTACAACAAAGGAGGACTAGGCATTCATCAATCCTGCTTTTACTTTTCCAAGCACAAGGAAAAGTGTATTTCCCAGCCTGCCATGCACTTTTGGTCTGAACCAGTCACAGGGCTCCAGACTACACAATGCGGGCACAAATGATGTATCTACTTCTAAGCCTGGCCCCTAGAATCTCCTAAAAACCAGAGCCCATTCTCTCTTTACTTGCCAACTGGCACAGTTCAGTTCAGTTCAGCCGCTCAGTCGTGTCCGACTCTTTGTGACCCCATGGACTGCAGCACACCAGGCCTCCCTGTCCACCACCAACTCCCAGAGTTTACTCAAACTCATGTCCATTGAGTCGGTGATGCCATCCTGCCATCTCATCCTGTCGTCCCCTTCTCCTCTTGCCTTCAATCTTTCCCAGCATCAGGGTCTTTTCAACTGGCAAAGCATCTAACAAAAAGGACTCCAAAGTAGCAGAAGGAACAGAAGAGCCACAAGACAGGAGCAGCAGCCTAGAATCCCTAAATAACCCTTGAATCATCAATTTGTGAGGGAGCTACACAGAGAGTTGCCCTACCCTTCTCAGGTATCCTTGTTTGACCTTGATTCCTGTCCTGTCAGTGACTGACAAACTTTTATTAAGTTCAGACACTGAGATTTCAGAGGTCATAAAATACCCCAATACATGTCTTCTTCCAAGTTCAGAGTGTAGAGATGCAAATGGGGTAATAGAAATAAAGATTTTACCAATACAAAGTTTTTTAACGTTGTAAAGGTAATATTAATGAAAATAAACCAGGCTAAACATTATGCACTTAATAAAAAAACACCTAGATATCTACAATGTTAGTTACAAAATAAAAGTGTTATTTAACCAAGAACCAGAAAACTAGTCAATTTTTTAATATAAAAACCAACAGGCTAATATATAAGCAAAAACTGTGAATTTCTTCAAACTGCTTTACTTCAGGAAATTAGCAGGCTCACTTGTTAAGTCAACAGAATAGAAACAGGTGCCACTTCACTCACACCTTCCATTCTAAAAGAGACAGAAGTTGATGAGAGATAGGGACAGAAACTAACATGAAAAAAGAGAAGCCATAACTTTTAAGAAAAACATGAATACTTACCATCTGAATATATGATAAAATATTAAGTCAACAGATACCAAAACTAAAGTTTCTTCTGTCATACTTGTGATTAAACTACCGCGGTATCTACACCATCTATTCACTTAAATCTCTTCCCTACAGCCACTCCCAAACCATGCTACACTATCTATAATTTTGAAAGTTCTCTCATAAGCTTCTCCCTTCAAATTTCTTCAAGCATTTTACAAATGACAAAGAACGCCCTCAGATCTTCTTCCCTTTCTCTTCCTTCGACTCAGCAACAACACATCGTTTAAAATATAAACTGTCATTTCTGATCAATATTTTTACATCAGCAATTTAGAAGAGATTTTAGATTTTAATATTAAAATGGTGTCATTTCATGTCACAAAAGGTTTGTAAAACAGTAATTATTTCAAAATGATAAAATCAACATTCTTATTCAACAGAATTAGGCAACACCAGTCAGAATATAGCTTCATGACTTAAAAATTTCAGATTTAATATTAAAGAAAAATATCAATAGATGATCTTAAGAATAAACAGCAAAACAAACAAAGAGGAAATGAAACTATAGCAGAAAAGAATTACTAGAAAATCCTGATTGGTATTCCTTGGAACCTGATTTGGAATTAGAGACAGCATTAATTAACACTAAAGTTAATCTATTTACAAAAGAAAATCAAGATCACAAAATTTATCAACTTCATGCTTATTTTTAAAGGTTGAGCTCCTCTTCAAATTAGCAATATGTATAGTTACATGACAGATAAACTGTGAAAAGAGCAGCAATTTTAAATATAATATATTGTTTCAAAATTAACAAAGAGAATCAGTTTTCAATCTCCGTAAGTTTTAGTTTTATAGAAACAAATGGGCTGCAGATTACCTATTAAAAATAGAAACTGCCTAATGACTAAAAAGGGATAAGACTGCCAAGATCTTTAAAGCCAAAAGGGATAGGAAGGCTCCTGGAGACAAACCAGAAATGTGCAATTCTCAATAGAAAATAAGCTACCTTAATATGTATTTTATCTAGTTTATTAATTCAGATTCTATTTATTTAGAATTAATGGTACTTGCCAAGCAGATATTCACTCTTTCATGGTCTACAAAAAGGGTTTTTGCTAAGCAAAACAAGTAAGCAAGACTACACAGGGCATAAACCGACATAGTTAAAAACTAGTCACTGATTTACTTTTTCACTTATGAATACCTTTGATGAACTTTTAACTTTACTAAAACTTTAGTCATTATTTACTTTGCTAATAAAAAAATCTATTTTTAAACCACTGTTCTCTCACACTTTTCATACACATGCGTGTGTGCACATATCAGTGTTCAAAAAACCTTTTCAGACAATCTAAATAGTATTTTCCTATATTTAAACACTGATACGGAACAAGCATAAAGCACGAAAGAATATACTTAAAACTGAAAAATAAATTAAGCTTTGTGGATAGAATGGCTTATTACTGGTCTTGCAGTATATGAAATCATTGGGTGGATAATAACTCTCCATTGCTTTCTAACTTAAAGTGAAGGGAAAGTCGCTCAGTTGTGTCTGACTCTGTGACCCCATGGACTATACAGTCCATGGAGTTCTCCAGGCCAGAATACCGGAGTGGGTAGCCTTTCCCTTCTCCAGGGTTCTAACTTAAAAGGTCTAAATAGAAAACTGATATACAAAGCAATAATAGAATCTGAGTCGCGTCCAACTCTCAGCAACCCCATGGACTGCAGCCTACCAGGCTCCTCCGTCCTTGGGACTTTCCGGGCAAGATTACTGGAGTAGGGTGCCATTGCCTTCTCCGATTTATTTATTAGAAACAAATAACTGTAGTAAAGCTATAGTCATGGTACCACACCTGTAATCTGCCTTTCATAATCACACAACATTGTGGCATGTATTTCTGTATGCAGGGTTTTACTGCTTTTGCCTCCTGATATCTGTATTTAACTGTATTTAACTTCTGTACTGTTTACTTTATTCTTTAACTTTCAGCAAGGTAACTTAGTTCTTCATGAGGAGACAGTAGTAGTAAGCTTATAGTGCACTAAACACAATTAAAAGCCTACAAAACAACTTCACCCCCTCTTTGCTAGATTAAAGTTTAAAATTATTTATTAATAGTAAAACAAGAACTCCTAACTCTCATAATACTCTCAACTAAGTCCCGAATAATACAGGTGCTTTGAGTTATTTTTTCCAACAATGGTGAAAATTTAAGCCCTTCAATTTACAGTCATTTCCTCTTATTGACCAACTTTTTTTAAAAAGGTAACTAGAAAAGTCATGCGATAATTCCAGTGGCCATGTTCAAAAGGGACAAAGAAGAGACTAATTCTTGACAATGATCATCCTATTATCTTTGTACTCAACAAACTACTACTGTCTCAATTAAGAGAAATAAGGAAGCTGGATTTTCCTTTTCCATGTTTTTAGAAAACTGGAATTAGCACTTAACTTCTAGGAGGTTAATCAGGCTGATACACAGAGAAAGTGCAAGTCAGAATCGGCCGATCCTTGCCTTACCTGCCATTACAGAGCAGCCATCGAGCAAGCGAATAGTGAGGTAGGATCTTCTGCATGGCGCTGGCCATCACCATGGTAACAACCAGCTGTATACCTATCACACCCTGCGTAAAGAAACAGACGAGTTTAACAGGGAATGAATTTAGATTTGAGGACACCGCTGAAAAGCTTTCTATACATTTTGAAAATTAGACTTTGTAAGAAAAATGGGTTTACTATCAAAACACCGATTATTCTGCCACATGGGATCTCACCTCATAATCCTCTACAAGTTATCCAAGGGTCACATCCATATTAACAAAAGTTAAATTAGGGAGCATACACATTCAAAATCTATTTCCAAGAAATCTTCTCCATTACCTGAGTGTACCAAAATGAAGCAGAAAATAGTGATTTTTTCCCCCATCCTTTTCCAGATTTACTCTATTCAGCACACTTAGAACACCGGCTTGGCTAGCTCTAAAAGCAGTATGCCTGTTTTTTAATTCTAAGGTGGCAATGAACGACTCAAGAGCATTAACTATACTAAATGTGGTGGTGGAAAGTCACCAGAAAAAAAATTTTAATTCATCCTATCATCACAAACTTTCAATGGGTGGGCTTTTAACAAGGTCCAAAAATGCCCAGTTTATTCTCATCAATCCCTCTCTTGTTCTCTGCAATACCTAATTCAAACCTTCTCCCATATCCCCACAACTACAACCTCCCTCAAACTTCTTCCTTCTTAAAAAAAAAAAAAAATCAATCAATCATAGCAAAGTGATTCAGTTTCACACACATACATATACATGTACTTTACACACATAATCTTTTCCATTGCAGGTTATTACAAGATATTGAATATAATTCCCTCTGCTATACCGTAGGACCTTGTTTTTACCTATTTTACATATAGCAAGTTGCATCTGCTAATCCCAAACTCCTAATTTATCCACTCCTCCAAACTTCTCTTGACTCAGTAGAGGGCAGCTTCCAGTTCACAGAGAATAAAACAATAGCATCAAATGAGACATTTGACACCAACAAGCTCACAATCACTGATATCTGTACCTGTTTTCTTCTTCCACACCCTCTAGAAATATAACAACAGAGTATCTTTGGTGTAAAGCAAATCCCTGGGTGCTTCAGAGCCCATCTGCTCACGGATTTTCAGGAACCTCAACCACTGAACAGCTTCTCTCCTGTTGCTGTTTGGCTGCTAAGTCGTGTCTGACTCCTGGCGACCCCCACAGACTGCAGCACACAAGGCTCCCCTGTTCTTCACTATCTCCCGGAGTTTGTTCAGACTCATGTCCATAGAGCCAGTGATGCTATCTAACCATCTCATCCTCTGCCGCCCCCTTCTCCTTTTGTCTTCTTCAATCTTTCCCAGGATCAGGGTCATTTCCAATAAGTTGGCTCTTCACATCAGATCTCTTCTCTGTTTAAATCCTTCCTATTAGTATTTTAATATGTTTCGCCTTTCTAAAATAGCAATAATTTCCCCTTAATTTTCTCTTCTATAAAATGAAGCTAATAATTCAACCGACCTACTAATCAAGCTGTGCTTAATAATTATGCCTGTTTCAGAGAATGCAGCCAATATTTGTTATTGTCATAATTATCATTCCTATTAAGGGATAAGTTTTTTTTAAATTTCACGGAGAAGGCTTTTCAAAAAATAACCAACGTTACTTCTATAAGAAATAAATTTAGAAAACAAAATAAATGGAATCATACCATAAAAAATAACATCAGTCTCCTAAGTGATAAAAGAACACTAAAATTTTTTATGAGAAAATCAGATTTCACTGATTTTAACAAACTGTTCAATCAACCGTACATCACTACAACAAATGTACCATCATGATGTAGGATGCTGAAAGTGTGGGAGGTTGTTCACATGCCAGGACAGGGGATATGGAACTCTCTACTCTGATTCATCTTGCTGCAAACCTAAAAGTGCTCTAAAAACATGAGATTTTAAGAAAAAATCAAATCAAATTCATTCATAGAGAAACAGTGTAGGTAATGTCAGAATAATTGGAAAAGACATTTGTAACTCATATCATAAAGGGATAATTTGTTTAGACTCTTGCAAATCCCTGGACTGTAGCCCACCAAGCTCCTCTGTCCATGGGGTTTCCCAGGCAAGAATATCAGAGTGGGTTGCCATTTCCTCCCCAGGGGATTTTCCCGACCCAGGGATCAAACCAGTGTTTCCTGCAGTGGCAGGTGGATTCTTTACCACTGAGCTACTTGGGAAGCCCAAAGGTATTATTTACTTGTTAGGTATTATATAGAGTTCTTACAAGTCAATTAGTAAAAGAACAAATGCCTTCTTTTGTATGTACAGAGAGTTCTTTAAAAAGGGGAGCAAAATGGCTCTTAAACAGGACTGTTTTTAAAATGCCTTTGAAACTTGCCTCAATTCTGGTTTCAATGTGTATATTTTAATGGCTTAAATTCCACCAATTGGGTTAAAGTTCAGATCATTTTTATATTCTCCTAACATCAAAGGTTACATTTTTGTCTTTTTTCTTTCACATTTCCTATCACTTGCTTTTACTATCTTATTTTCTATATAGTTTGTGACAAGTTCTGCAATCTTCATACAATGAATGCCATTACAAAGAACGCTTTCAGGCAGAACAAGGCCAAGAAATATATTAGCAAGTATGTCAGAAGGTTAGTCTATTTGAGATTACAGACGTAAAAGCAAAAGATAATTTTTTAGTCAGGGAATGTTTTGTGGACAAAGTGAACCTCCATCTAGCCTTGAAAGAAATCTGATAGTATCATAGAATCTTCAAGGTCATCTAGTACAATCTCTCACAAACATATTTAACAATTTATTAGAGTGTAAGCTCCTTAATTGGAGAAGGCAATGGCACCCCGCTCCAGTACTCTTGCCTGGAAAATCCCATGGACAGGGGAGCCTGGTGGGCTGCAGTCCATGGGGTCGCTAAGAGTCGGACACGACTGAGGAACTTCACTTTCACTTTTCACTTTTATGCCCTGGAGAAGGAAATGGCAACCCACTCCAGTGTTCTTGCCTGGAGAATCCCAGGGACGGGGAGCCTGGTGGGCTGCCGTCTATAGGGTCGCAGAGTCGGACACGACTGAAGCGAATTAATAGCAGCAGCAGCAGCAGCAAGCTCCTTAATGGAGAAGGCAATGGCAACCCACTCCAGTACTCTTGCATGGAGAATCCCAGGGACGGCGGAGCCTGGTGGGCTGCCATCTGTGGGGTCGCACAGAGTTGGACATAACTGAAGCAACTTAGCAGTAACAGCAACAAGCTCCTTAATAGCTGAAACTGTATCTTAGTCATACCTAATAAATGTTACAGGTATTAAATGGCATTTCAGAAAGACTGATCTGGAAGATATAAATATATATGATTATATATGATGATATATATGATATATGATTTTATATACATATATATATATATGATGGACTGTGATGAACTGGGGAAAAACTCATCTTACCAAATTCTCTCCTCTTATTCCAAATCACTAAGCATAATGAGATACTGCTGATAAAACCAGGACTAAAGAATGTAAACCATGTGAAGTCCAAAACAAATAAAAATCAGCAAACCAGATAGACTAGCATAACAGCAACTAGGCTTCTGCAATGATCCACACCAAAAAGATAATGATTTAAATTACAATGGTATCTCTGGCTATAAGGGAAAAAATGTATTCTAAAGATATTGTTGAAGAATGCAGAGAATGATGGTATATTGAAGCAAATGAGGAACTAAAGAGATCAACCTTGTGAAAGGCAAACATCATTCTCAATGTTGTAGCTAATGTTTGACTAAAAAACATTCAAAAATGTAACTTCACTCTATTCACTTATCTTACTATGCCATTTCCGTCTTTTTAAAATAAAGTTGAAAGTACTTTATCAAAACCTCATCTGTTTACTGTTAAATATACAAATTTTCTTCCAACTTTCTAACAGAAGTCAATAAACTCTTCCAAGAATAAATCAGCTGTTAGGTAACTGTATATGTGGACTAAAAGAAAATGTTGTTTTATCCCAATAGAAGAATCCACCTAATTTTTTTGAGAAATAATTTTTAAATTATGTGGAAAATATGTCCCCAAAGTTAATCCTTTTCATATTTATTTGGAAAAGAGTCCTTGGAATATATTTTCAAAATGACAACCATTTTACAGAATTATGTATTATCAACTTAATATGTTGTTTGGACTAAACTTAGATCAACTTTTGAGACATTACTATACAACTGACAATCACAGTGTACATGCCAGGGATTAACATATTAAAATATATTCAACTCATTAATTAAGAGACACAATTACATGAAATTTAAAAACAAATTTTAATAACCTGCCTTCACTGACCAACTTAAGTGCCCATGTATATCTAAGTTTGTACAAAACAGAATTTTGAAATGTTTAGTGTAAAAACCAAATTCCCTGAATATCTTTCATCATTTTTAATTAAAATCTAATGCTTAAGTAAATTTAACCATAAACAAACATAAACTTCACACAAAAAAACTATTAAACTGAGTAGATATGAACCGATACAATAAAGTCCATCATGGCTGAAGTTTCAAGCACACAACCTTATGGGTCATTGGCCAAGTGGCCTTAATGGTTTTATTAGGCCCTCAAAACAATAACTTGACCAAAGAGATGGCTTCTGTCCAGATTGGTTGCCCCTAGGCTCCAATTCTCTTGATAACTGGAACTGGGAAAAGTCATTTATGAAATAGCTCGTAAGCTCTCAAGAAGGGTGAAACATTGGGGCAACTTAGGTTTCAACCTTTCCACATCTATTAACCTGAGGCCATGAAGAGCAAGAAAAAGTTATTTGCCTTTAGTTTATAGAAGAATGATCATTTCAATTTTTGTTAGTAATCATTTCTGGGTAGGTTAAAAAATTCTTACCAAGGAAAATTAACCAATTCTCCAAGAAATAAAATATATCAAATAGCAGCATTTTATCTTGCTTGACAATACTGACAATAAACCCCCAACTTAGAGAAAAACATGTTGTAATTTTAAAATTCAAACTTGGAACAATATTATGTCAACCTCAGTGGAGCTGACCTTGTGTTTCGTTTCACTAAACTAGCTCTACTGTTGACAAACAGACTGAAAGCAAAGTATACATTGTTTACAATCAGAAGGCATATCAGCAACATACTTGAACTCAAACCACCCCAAATGGTTTTAATTATCACTCACCCTCCAATAAATGAGAAGGGAAAAAAAAAAAAGAAAAGAAAAGGATATTACCCAATGACCTTCCCATCTTTTTAACTTTTTACATATTTTAGTGATAGCTAGACATGTTGAGACAGACTTCTTAGAGACGCTTAAATAATTTAGAGTACAAAAGAAGGTGTGAACTTCGTTATTTCAATCTAGATTTACATAAAACTTAGAATTCAAACATTGAGTATTTAAGCAAACCATCTCCCAACAATTTACAAATGAGGTTATCAGGGTCCAAACAGCAAACACCATAGAACTACCCAGTCACAAACTTATCCAGAACCCAGATTCCTAATCCAGCCTAATGTTTTTTCCTCTAAATTGTTTCAGTGAATTCAATGTACATTTACTGAGCAACAAACTACATGCACGGAACCACTTGCACATAATACATGCATGGAACCACTTGCACATAATAGGGAGAAACAGCACAGTCCCTGTCATCAGTGAGAAGTCAGGCCAGTAGGAGAGTAAACAGTTGCTGGTCAGTCGCTCAGTCTTGTCTGACTCTGCAATTCCGTGGACTGCAGCCCGCCAAGCTTCCCTATCCTTCACTATCTCCGGGAGTTTGCTCGAACTCTTAATACAAACGGATGAGAGCATCGGCAGAGGATTCTACCAGAGTGCAGCATGCATACTAAGGGACAAGAGCTGTGAAAGGGTATCATGGAAAGTAAAGGCGAGGTTAAGACTCCGTGGACTCAGCTTGGTGAACCACCAGTGATATCTGCTTCACACAGGATGACAAGCAGGCCAAAACCAGATACTGAAGGGCAAAACCTACAGACTTAAGTTCAACCTGAAAACAATAAAGAAACCCATGAAAAGTAATTCGACCACATCACAACTTAAGAAAAGTCACTCTGTATATCTTGTGAATGCTAGATGAGGGCTAGGCCAGCGGCACTAAGGCAGCTGCTCAGGAATGAGAGAAGGGCCTGCACTAAAGGCAGGAGCAGGAAGGAGGGGTGCAGACTCTTATTCTGGTGGCAAGAGCTATACAGAATCACTATTCACCATGTGACAAATGAGATAGGGTCTCGATCAAACAATGTTAGAAATCTATAGATTCAAATTACATCACTACAGAAATTATATCTATGAACAAGAAAAGCAAACAAAACTTGAATTAACAAATACAGGTTGTCTGCCTAACCCATCCAATATCTTGCCGGCTGGTATTAGGAACTTACCAGAGGACTTTTCTGTCCCTCTGACTACTGTTTATCTCAAATACTCAGAGCAATAACATTTAGAAAAATTCCAAGGCACACAGCATGGTTGAATGGATGAATGACACTACTACAAAACACGCAGCCTGGACAGAACTTAAAACCCAAGATTATCGTATTAGGTAACAACAAATATATTAAGACAGTTTTGGAGCACAAAATTGCATAGTACTATGAACAAGGGTTCAGGGTTATATAAATTCAAAAAATTGAACAGAAAAGTTTCAGAGTAGATGATTAAAATGAAACCAAAGAAGGGAATTCCAGGTTAAACGACAAATGGGAACAGAGTAACCATGGGACCGCTAGGAACTTTAGTTCAACCAAGCAGACATCAATATGCTACAAAGAACTGTGAGAAATCAGGTGAGGACAGAATTTTAAATTGTTAAAAATCTTTAAAATCAAGACGATGCATTGGTCTGAGGTATTTGCAAATATTACACTGGAAGGCTTTTAAACAATCAAGGTTAGGAGAATAAAATTATTCAAGTAATATAGAAGGAAAATTAGACATAACAATATACTGAGCAATCAAAGAGACAACCTAAGACTAATAAGGTAGAAACAGTTGAAACTAGGAAGGAAAGAACAAAACTAAAAAGTATGTCAGTAGGAAACCAATCAACTTGGAGTATGACTGAACATGAAAAAGGAAAACAACTACAGAATAAAACAGGAATGTCTCAAAGGTTATTTAAGAAAATATTTTAGTTTTGGTGACTGGCAGAATCCTGGAGTCACCGACAGGAAAGTTGCAGACTGAAGGAAACTCAAGGAAGTGGATTGACAAGCCTCCCACAGGCCTCCCACTTAGGCTGTGCCCTCAGCCATTCAGAGCACACACAAACACACAAAACATGTTTCTCTGGCACAATCGACCTACATCAGACAGACTGGCAATAATCAGGTTTGTAAGAGTTCTAACAATTAATATACAGTGAAAGCTAAGTTACCAAGTAGATCAGATGTCCAAGTTCACTAACTGCGCCATTCCATTACTGTCTTAATGATACACTGGAAGTCAAATAATAAGCAGGCTGCTTGGTAAGGAGGTGATTGAGAGCAAAAGGCATTGAGGGACATTTCACTCAGGCAGTGATAAAGTCTGAAGAAATACACAGAACAGTCATCTAGAGCACAAAATACTCTCAACCCTAAATAGTTCTGGATATGTTCAATTCTGATTCTTAAAACGTGTTTTTCTAGACTTTCAAATGACAAAACTACTTTCCAATCCTACTTCTTCAGACAAAACCCTATCTAAAATTTTATCTATCTTTTGACATGTGAATATGATTGATTTGGCCACAATCTAGTCTAGCTTAAGTCTTGCAAACAATCCATATTTAAGTTCAAGGTGAGAGGACAACTTCTTCCATCACATGTTGATCTTATCGAACTCTTAAAATGTTAACCACCCTTCACTACCATCTACAAATAATATGTGATAAGTGATATGGTAGAGGTCAGTGCCCAGTATTATGGGTGTATTCCAACAAAGGGGGAGAATAAATCTACATGGGAGAGGTAGGGCAGACTTGTTCAAAGAGGTGACATCTAAACTCATGTCACAAGGTTAGAGCACTATCCCACTGTCAGAAAGGAAAGAAATACAAGATCAGATACATTCATTTGTACCAAAGCTAATGAAGGTGATGGAATTCCAGCTGAGCTACTTCAAATCCTAAAACACGATGCTGTTAAAGTGTTGCACTCACTATGCCAGCAAATTTGGAAAAATTAGCAGTGGCCACAGGACTGGAAAAGGTCAGTTTTCATTCCAATCTCAAAGAAGGGCAATGTCAAAGAATGTTCAAATCACCACATAATTGCACTCATTTCACATGCAAGCAAAGTAATACTCAAAATCCTTTAAGCTAGGCTTGAACAGTATGAAAACCGAAAACTTCGAAATGTTCAAGCTGGATTTAGAAAAGGCAGAGAAACCAGAGATCAAATTGCCAACATCTGCTGAATCATAAAAAAGCAGAATCCCAGAAGAACATTTACTTCTGCTTCATTGACTACGTTAAAGCCTGTAATTGTGTGGATCTCAACAAACTGTGGAGAATTCTTCCAGAGATGGAATGCAAGACTACCTCACCTCCCTCCTAAGAAACCTGTATGCAGGTCAAGAAACAACATTATCAATATCTTCAGATATACAGTGATACCACCCTTATGGCAGAAACAGAAGAACTAAAGAGCCTCTTGATGAAAGTGAAAGAGGAGAGTGAAAAAGTCGGCTTAAAACTCAACATTCAAAAAACGAAGATCATGGCATCCGGTCCCATCACTTCATGGCAAATAGATGGTGAAACAGTGGCTGATTTTATTTTGGGGGGCTCCAAAATCACTGCAGATAGTGACTGCAGCCATAAAATTAAAAGACGCTTGCTCTTGGAAGAAAAGCAATGACAAACCAAGACAGTGTATTAAAAAGTAGAGACACCACTTGCTGAGAAAGGTCCGTCTAGTCAAAGCTATGGTTTTTCCAGTAGTCATGTATGGATGTGAGAGTTGGAATATAAAGAAAGCTGAGCGCCGAAGAATTGATGTGTTTGAACTGTGGTGTTGAAGAAGACTCTTTGAGAGTCCTTTGGACTGCAAGGAGATCAAACCAGTTAATCCTTTAGGAAATCAATCTTGAATATTCACTGGAAGGACTGACGCTGAAGCTAAGGTTACAATACTCTGGTCACCTGATGTGAAGACTCAACTCATTAGAAAAGACCCTGATGTTGGGAAAGATTGAAAGCAGGAGAAGGGGACGACAAAGGACGAGATGTTTGGATGGCATCACCGACTCGATGGATATGAGTTTGAGCAAGCTCTGGGAGTTGATGAAGGACAGGGAAGCCTGGTGGGCTGCAGTCCATGGAGTCTCAAAGAGTTGGACGTGGCTGAGCGACTTATCAACAACAAATCTGCACCAAGAATGTAAATGGCATGAGTTGAATTACACATGGCTAGATTTTAGCATGGGCTGCACACATTGGATTCTTCTGTAGGTACTTACAAGTCTGGGGTCCCTAAGCCTGGAAGCAACTAAATCATATATATTTTGGAAGAAAAACTCTGCCACTACCATGGAAAAGTAAAGAGGTGAGTAAAAGTAACTGGAGGCAAAGAACAAAATTACAAATCCTCTGAAATAGTCCAACAAACATCATTAAAGCCTAAACTAAAACAGCTTCAAAAACAAGAGCAAAATTAACATCTTTAGGGGGCAGGGGAAGGAAATAGGCTTGAGATTAATAGTTATCTCTGCAAGTAGGTAAAGATTACACTTAAGTGGTTACATAAAGACAAAACGCAAATAATGGGCATAATTATTCTTTGGAGAAATTAAGCAATAAGAGGAGAATCTGACAGTTACTAGAATGGCTCGCATATAAATATATATATATTTGTAGTGGGGGAACTATATATGCATAAAGCAAGAGCGAAGGAACCAATATAAAGGCGGCTGCTAAATATTCTAATCAACAGTCAACTACGAATATTAAGAATCAGAAATAGATGAAACCAAAGGCCTAAGCTGAAAGTAAAATTTCATATGAGACCTTGTTTTACCTAAGAGAAGTACACAAAAAGGTATTAAATTTAAAACCCAAGGTCTTCAGAATTTACATAACTTGGTGGAGGGGGTGCAAATCAGGTCAAGATCTATGACGCCCTGCTTTCCACTGGATATAGTCATTTTGGAAAACTCATTATATATCATTTCAAAGTCCTCAGACTGTTCCCTAAAAACCATGATGGGATGGGGAGTTGATCTATAAAACAAAACAGGGGAGGGAATTTTGTGAGAAATTCGAAAGTCCTGAGAATTTTGACAGAAATGTAACAGAAGAATTGAATGAATAATTGCCAAGCACCTTTGTCTAAAAGATGAAGCTTTTAGGTACAACATCAGAGAAATAAGATCTGGAGCTAAAGGTTAAATCTGCAGGATAATTAAGTAGCTGGTCAAAAGAACCAAAGAAAATCACCGAAGTGGACAAAGTTTGAGAGATCTTGAAAAATAACCACACCAAGGTCAGGATCTTGGCAATGTGACTGTGGGAAGGTTCAGAGACTTTAAAAAGTGGCTAAAGAATCTGAATTAAGTCACCTATTGATATTTAATACAGATTAATTGATTGAATCATATGAAATCATATACTTAAGTGTTTTGATCTACAAAACAGCAATTTCATATAGTTCAAACTGTTACTACAAACAGAATTACATATACATATAATATATAGGTAAACGTAAAATGACAGTGAGTTGAAAAACACAATTATCAACAACTGTGATTTGAACTCAAACAACATGGGTTTTCAAATTTAAACATTTACAGAATAAATTCAGTTTGCAAAACATCAGTTTTGCGCCACAAAATATTTTTTAAATTTCCCTAAAGTAAAAAAGTAGAAGCAGAAATTTTTTGTCTCCCAATTCAGAATAAGATGTCTAACGTACTTTAAAACTAAGGTCAAAACCCACAAACCAATAAAATGCCTGGGTAAATATCACCCTAAATATCTTAGTGAAAACCACAACACAGTAGAACGCATGAATTTCACATAACTATATTCAACAACAGCAGCTCCAGACTTTCTACTAAAGGTGATGATATAAAGCCATTTTTCAGAATTTGATTAAACTTAGAAAAAAACTTCAGATATTTCCCAAAGATATAAACTGATAAGGCAAAGTGGAAGATCAACAACAAATAGAGGGCAAGGATAAAAACTTTTTCACAAGAACAGAGGACACTCTAATTAAACATAATTTATAAAACATCTTAACATATTAGAGTTGGAATTAATAGTTGTTTATCTTAAAAGATCATTTTCCAGTTACAGTAGGTTGAATAAATTATACAGTATTTCATATCAAGCAATACCATACAGTCATTAAAATGTTGATGAAAAATGAAGTATTTTTAAAGATGTTAGCAACTTTATCTCTAGCCAAAGCAGGCATAAATGTTTTATTATAATACTGATAAGTAACAAACAAAAGGTTCAATAGAAGACATCCCTAAATTCTGCTACTCTTCCATAACCATAAGAATACTTCCTGACAATATAAACAATTTCCTACAGATCTATATTCAAAAAAGCTATTAGTCAAAACTAATAAATTTACATATGACATTTACAAATCATCTTGCCTATTCAAACCAATTCTTTCTCATTCCTCAACATTCATTTCCTCCATAAAACCTTCCTTGCTACAAAAAAAAAACATACACGTAATTCCAAAACAGCCTTTATCATGCTCAGCTGTAATTTAAGAGTCTCTCCCCTTCTAGAACTACAGTCATCTCATTTTCACTTCTTCAGCCCAAACTCCAATCCTAGGAAAGAAAGTAGAATATTTACTTTTTAGATGAAATAAAAGATAAAGCATAATTTGCCCACAGTTCTTCACTACATTCATGTTCCTATACATGCCAAATACTGAACTTTATTTTCAATAAAGAAGAAAATTATTTAAGATGGAAAGATATGTTTTCTGCATACCTTGGAGTAAGATTTGTAGCAAGTTTTACAAGATAATCCTCTCAATTTAATGCAATACATGTTGCAAATACTTCCTTTCAAATTGTTGTAAATACACTAATAAAGCTTTATTAAACAAATTTAAAATAAAAATTTCAGCTTATCCCTAAATTTTAAGCAAAAAAAGTCAAGAAAACTTAAAGTGCATCCTTAATGTTAACTGTTAGAAAATGCTTTCATTGTGAATATTTTAATATGTTGAGTAATTAAATATCACAATCAAGATAGTTCTGTCACTAACTGGTGCTAGCACAGCAACCAGACAGACCTTCTCTGGGACTCATTCTTTATCCACAAACAGACAAGAGCTGGCAGATGATCTCCAGATCTTCAAAGAGCTTACTGATGACGATGGCAATTACTTTAATTAAATAAACAATAGACTGTTTGCAGTTACATATTTACCATTACTAAGTTATCATCAAATCCTGTGATAGGTAGTCATTCCCAGTGGGAAAGAATAACTGTTCTCTCCTCATTAAGAATTAAATGAGCTACTATTTGTAGGAGAGCTGAAAGGAAATCGGAGCTCCATCCAAGTCAATGTAAAGAAGAGAAGTACACCTAGCCCACTGCCCAACATTCTTATCTCAACAAGTCGTTTGCAGTATTTCACTTGGGAGACTTGTGAATGCCAAAAGTTCTAGTCTCTCTTTTTTTTTTTAATCTCAGCTATGTGGTCAATTCTCTTTTATTAAATGTTTTATTTTCTTTATGACCTGAAAACATTTTTAGGAACTATGATGATCTTAACTTCTGATGGGAATGACTGAGAAACTATCAAAATCAAGAATAAGTGTTAGTTCAAATCAAATTAAAAAATAGTTTTAAAGAACAAATATTGCAACTAAACACTACATATACTACAACAAATTTTAACCAAAGCTTTCTTTTCTGTCCCTCCTGACTGGAAAATTTATTTCTCTGACATTTATTTCTAATTGCAGTTATTCTAGATTCCTTTCAACTTCCTTTCTGTCTTAAAAATTGGATTAGGGGAAGATTAGTATATTCAACATGAAACAACTGACCCATCCAGACAATGAAACTGTCTAGGAATAAATGACACAGTGAGGCTTCACTGTCTTAATGTTAATTAAGAAAATATGGAACAGAGCAGGAAGGCAGTAGGCACAAACTTAAAAGGAAGTAAAATTTTACTCATCAATTAGCTATTAATAAAAGCAAAACTTTTGAGGAAAATAAGGCATGGCTTCTCTTTAAAACAAGCCTGTAAGCAGAAACAAATGACTGTAATCACGGAACACAAATACCTATGCTCATAAACCATAAAGAACTGGAACCATTTTCTAGTCAGTCATTTATACTCACCATAAAAATAGCCAAAATCTTCAGAAATGAGAAAAATACTTAATAAACACTCCAATTAGTAAAGTTTTGGTCGAGGAGAATCCTCCACTATGACTCTTCCTTTCAGGAAAAGCAAGCAGGAGACTACAGCACTGCTTTTTTTAAGCAGATCACTGCATGAAGACAAACAGTGGCAATCAACCAGGTGAAAGATAACAAAAATCAGGGAACCACTGTGTAAAGGGCAGACATTAAAAACCATATATAAAAATAGGCAATTCAAGACTGCTATTTCAAAGGGTTATATTACTTATCAAAAAGATTAAAAGTATCAAGGTTATTTAAAAAGGAAAAACAGCCATAGCCTTTGAAGTGCCTTATCTGTGACATTAACTGATGGCAGTCTATAATCATATATTTATACTATGGGGCTTATTGAACTTTCTTCTTCATAAGTAATTTCTACTGTTGGAGAAAAGTCTCCCAAGGCCCCTAAGTATTTCCATGTCATCCCTTCACAATCCAAACCTCCCTACTCCCAAGAACTTATTGCAAAGATTGATCACCATCATCAAGGACTTCCATTTTTCCGCCTAAAGAATCTCTGTAATAAATAGCTAGCTAGCTAGCTGGGGAGGTGACTTCTGAAAATTCTACTAGCAATAAAAACGTTTACTAGAGTGTGCTGAACATCTGCAAAGGAAGGCAAGATACTCTACAAGACTACGTTCTCTGCAGCTCCAGGGGAAACACAGTTCTAGGTGCAAGCAGTAGGTAATCCAAGTGAAAAGAAAAGGAGCAAGCCAGTCCTGAGAGCCCTCAGGAAAAGTGGGCTGTGACACAGGAGACACACCTGGAAGAAACTTAAAACACTGTAGGCTTACAGTGAAGAAATTCCAACTCACCAAAGGTCCTTATCTCCAGTTCTCTAATTGCTCCTCACTTTATCAGTGTTACTGGAAGTTCATCCCCCGGCCTAAGGGAAATTCATGCTCTGGTGTGGAGGAGTGCCAGTTAAGATAAAAGGAATATGAAGGAATCCTTATTGTGACTTAGAACAGCAGAGTCAGATGTATTTAGCATCTGAGTTAGAAATGCCAATCATTACAGCTTTCATGACAGTAATAATTAATTTCTCTAATACCATGAGATGTGATACTGGGTAGTAACTAGGTTAGAACGATTTTCTAGAAATAGAATCACTAATTATAGTATTACTTCTATAGGAGAATGTTTTTGAAATTCAATCCTTTCATTAAGCTAAAATTTATCAAAGATAAACAGAAAGACTGGCACAACAGTACAGTGGTCAAATAGCCTGATTCAGAAGTCAAATTTCACCACCGCTGGATATATAATTTCGGGTGAGTTACTCTAATCTCACTGTGCCTCCATTTATGTATCCGTAAAACAGAGGTTAAAAAAAAAAAAAGTAGGTAAAATATAGAGACTAAAAAAAAAATAGTAGAAAGTTAGCGGGGGAAAAGCCCAAGAGGGATTACTTCATAAGTGTTTAGTTAAGTGAAAGTGAAAGTGAAGTGAAGTTGCTCAGTTGTGTCCAACTCTTTGCGACCCGTGGACTGTAGCCCACCAAGCTCCTCCATCCATGGGATTCTCCAGGCAAGAATACTGGACTGGGTTGCCATCTCCTTCTCCAGGGAGATAAGGAGAAGTTAAGTAGAGCAGATAAATATTAACTCTAAATAAACGTAGCTGCTATTGCTATTGAGGTAAAGTACTTAACATTCAGTTTCTTATCCACCCAACATACTTCTACTTACACTTAAAGTCCTAGACCAATCAATCCTTTATTAAATCCTTCTTAAACTCCATACACATTGAATATTCCCTCCTTGGTCCCTTCAATGCACATTCAACTAAAAGTACATCAATAATATTCACAAATCCACATATTGAGAGTCACAGACCTTGAAACAAACTATAGAGGTCATTTAGTTCTGGTTCAAGTAGACTTTCAATGCCATATACTGTACTCTTCCCAAAGTCATTTTTAAAGATATGAATGTTTGAGCAGCTGGTTTTAACACAACTTTTAAAAAATAAATAAAACACTACAATCAGCTATCAAGATTCTGAACGTCAATACTGAAGTATCAAAAGCTGAAATTATTTCAGATTTTTCTAAATATTTTGTTTATGATCAAAACACAAAATATACTTAAATCTATTTAACTTATATGCAGAGTACATCATGAGAAACGCTGGCCTGGAAGAAACACAAGCTGGAATCAAGACTGCCAGGAGAAATATCGATAACCTCAGATAAGCAGATGACACCACCCTTATGGCAGAAAGTGAAGAGGAACTAAAAAGCCTCTTGATAGAAGTGAAAGAGGAGAGTGAAAAAGTTGGCTTAAAGTTCAACATTCAGAAAACGAAGATCATGGCATCCAGTCCCATCACTTCATGGGAAATAGATGGGGAAACAGTGGAAAAACAGTGTCAGACTTTATTTTGGGGGCTCCAAAATCACTGCAGATGGTGACTGCAGCCATGAAATTAGAAGACGCTTACTCCTTTGAAGAAAAGTTATAACCAACCTAGATAGTATATTCAAAAGCAGAGACATTACTTTGCCGACTAAGGTCCATCTAGTCAAGGCTATGGTTTTTCCTGTGGTCATGTATGGATGTGAGAGTTGGACCGTGAAGAAGGCTGAGCACCGAAGAATTGATGCTTTTGAACTGTGGTGTTGGAGAAGACTCTTGAGAGTCCCTTGGACTACAAGGAGATCCAACCAGTCCATTCTGAGGGAGAACAACCCTGGGATTTCTTTAGAAGGAATGATGCTGAAGTACTTTGGCCACCTCATGCGAAGAGTTGACTCCTTGGAAAAGACCCTGATACTGGGAGGGGTTGGAGGCAGGAGGAGAAGGGGACGACAGAGGATGAGATGGCTGGATGGCATCACTGATTAGATAGATGTGAGTCTGAGTGAACTCCAAGAGATGGTAATGAACAGGGAGGCCTGGCGTGCTGCGATTCATGGAGTCGTAAAGAGTCGGACATGACTGAACTGAACTGAACTTTAACAACAGAATTACTAAGTCTGTTTAATGTAAGTAATAGATACTCTGTAAGTTCAGAATACTTATGAGTGAACAAGCTGTATTCTCTCAAGATCTGTAATAACTTAAAAGACTAAAAATATGTGGCAT
Source organism: Nanger dama (assembly GCA_917880005.1). NCBI lineage: Eukaryota > Metazoa > Chordata > Mammalia > Artiodactyla > Bovidae > Nanger > Nanger dama. The sequence continues at coordinate 17,891,081 of CAKJTW010000008.1, read as the reverse complement.
AAAAAATGTAATCTATTAAGTAAAATGTAATATCACTTATTAATATAAGATTTTAAAAAACACTTTTCTATTATTTTTCTGTTCACTATACAGAAAAGTAATCATACATGACTTTACTGAAAGATTCACACTATAGTTAAAGACACCATGAACTTTGTACCTGATACTACAACACTTTTTGGGGTGCAATCATAAACAGATTTTCAAAGACAGCAGGTATACTGAACTCAAATGTGTCCCAGTGTCACCTTCTCTCTGTGGCTTTCCCTGAATGCCCAATCTAAAATCATCACCCCAATCATTTTCTTAACTCTGTTCTATCTTTTCTTATTGTATTTACCATGACTAACAAACATTATATCTCAAATGCTTATCATCAGACTCTCAATATAACCTAAGATCCATAAAGACAAAAAAGTCTCTGTTTTATAAAGTTATGTCTCTGTTGCCAGGAACAGCATGTGACATACAGATACTGCTTAACAGGCAATGAATGAATGATTAAACAAATACTTCTAAGGTAAGAGCACGAATTTTAAGTGTTCGGTGAAACAGAAGGGACAATTATTTCAGTTAAAACCAAGAGAATGTTCATTTTACTGGGACTTAAGAAATTTTCTTTTCCTGTAACTCAAGAGTAGGCAGTATACAAAGAGTAGGAGCGCAATTTACAAATCAGGTTTATTTCTTCAAAGTTCCTCTAGCTATAGTTTTTCCAGTAGTCATGCACGGATGTGAGAGTTGGACCACAAAGAAGGCTAAGCACTGAAGAACTGATGCTTTTGAACTATAGTGCTGGAGAAGACTTTTGAGAGTTCCTTGGACTGCAAGGAGATCAAACCAGTCAATCCTAAAGGAAATCAGTCCTGAATATTCACTTAAGGACTGATGCTGAAACTAAAACTCCAATACTTTGGCCACCTGAAGCAAAGAGCCAACTCATGAGAACAAAGCCTGATGCTGGGAAAGATTGAAGGCAGGAGGAGAAGGGGACGACAAAGGACGAGATGGTTGCATGGCATCACCGACTTGAAGGATATGAGTTTGAGCAAGCTCTGGGAGATGACAAAGGACAGGGAAGCCTGGTATGCGGCAGTCCATAGGGTTGCAAAGAGTCAGACACGACTGAGCGACTAAACAACAGCAGGGCAAGTTGGTGTTCAAAAATCCTAACAGGAAAATAATAAATTCTCTCTTAAAAATGAACACTTTAGAATATGGTCTGATTTTCTAAAATCAACTATATTTAAGTTTTTATCCCAGAGCAAACAAATTAATTATCTAAAAGTGGTCAGAGACCAAAGCATAAATCATTCTCAAGATCAACCTTCAAGCAACTAAATGCTAACCAAGAGAACAGTATCTACTATTAATTGAACTAAGCCTCTTTTGGAAAGGAGTGAAGTGGAGGAAAAGTCAGGGAATTAAGAAGAGACCCAAATCTCTGCCACCATGGGACAAACTGATGAAACCTGACCAGAATCCATCCTTCAAATTGCACCCTCTGAGCCATAAAACATTTAACAAATCTAAAAGGATAGAAATCATACAATGTCTGCACTCAGAGCAAAATAGTATTAAACTAGAAAACAATAAGAGAAAATAACTGGAAAATCTCAAAACACACAGAGCCCAAACAACACATTTCTAGGTAACACATGGATCAAAGAAGAAATCAAGAGAAAATATATGAAATAAATGAAAATGAAAATACAACTTATCAAATTTTATGGGATGCAGCAAAAGCTGTGCTTAAAGGGAAATTTACAGCACTGAATACATGTAGTAGAAAGGGTTTTAAATCACCTAAGGCATCACCTTATGAGACAAGAAAAAGGGCAAACTAAATCCAAAGTAAGCAAAAGAAAATAAATAGTATGAATTATCTTCAATGGAACTGAAAAACAGAAATCAACAGAGAAAAATCAATGAAACCAAAAGTTGGTTCTTTGAAAAGATCTATAAAATCAGTAAATTTCTAGCCCTATCAAGTAAGGAAAAAAGAGGACACAAATTATCAATATCAGAAATGACAGGGGGAATATCACTACAGATACATGGACATGAAGCACTAGGAACAAGTTTATGCTCACAAATTTTATAATCTAGATGAAATGAACCAATTTCTGAAAGATACAATTTGCCCAAACTTATACAAGAAAATATACAATGTGAACAGGCCTCTATCTACTTAGAAACTGAATCAATAATAACCTTCCTAAACAAAAAGCATCAGGCCCAGTAGGGTGCACTTGTGCCTCTATCAAATATTTAAGGAAGAAATTATACCAAGTCTCTACAATCTCTTTCATCAGAGGATAGAAGCAGAGAGAACATTTCCTAACTCATTCTAAGAGCAGTACCCCATACCAAAATCAAGCAAAGGATTACAAGGAAAAACAAAAACCTACAGACCAGTTATCTCTCATAAACATAGATGCAAAAACCCTAAACAAAACACCAACAAATCAAATTCAACAATGTAGGAGAAGAATTATACACCACAACAAAGTGGAATTTATTCCAGGTATTTGAGGCTAGTTCAAGAATCCAAAATCCATCAAAGTAATCCAACACATCAACAAACCACATGTATGATTATCACTCAGCACAAAAACCTCAATATCCCTATCAAAGTTTCTAATGGCTGCATTAGAGTTCCTTCAAAGTGCTTTCAGGACCACAAGTTTGAGGCTTAATTGTAAAACTCATTAAAAATTAAATTATGAGACTCCACTCCCTCAATAAGGCAGCCCAGATAAACATTTTTACCATGTATCACAGGTGAATCCTATGTGAACCTAAATTGAGAATTCGTTTCCTAATTATTAAGAACTAGTGTCCTTATTTCTTGGAAGGAAAGTTATGGCCAACCTAGACAGCCTAATAAAAAGCAGAGACATTTCTTTGTCAACAAAGGTCCGTCTACTCAAGGCTACGGTTTTTCTGGTAGTCACGTATGGATATAAGAGTTGGACTACGAAGAAAGCTGAGCACAAAAGAATTGATGCTTTTGAACTGTGGTGCTGGAGAAGCCTCTTGAGAGTCCCTTGGACTGCAAGGGGATCCAACCAGTCCATCCTAAAGGAGAACAGTCCTGGGTGTTCATTGGAAGGACTGATGTTGAAACTGGCCACTGATGGGAATAGCCGATTCATTGGAAAAGACCCTGATGCTGGGAAAGACTGAGGGCAGGAGGAGAAAGGGACGACAGAGGATGAGATGGCTGGATGGCATCACCGACTCAATGGACATGAGTTTGGGTAAACTCTGGGAGTTGGTGATGGACAGGGAGGCCTGGAGTCACAAAAAGTTGGACACTCTGAGCAACTGAACTGAAATGAGTGTCCTAATTTAACTTTTCAAAACTCAGCTGAAGTTACCTATTATGTGTCTCCATCCCCCATCAGAATTTCTTTCCCCTGTGTTAGTCATGTATTTCTAACTTTTATCACATTCTCTCTTCCCAATAGCCTTCTCCATTTCCCAAAAGAAAACTCATGAACTCCAATTAAGGCAGAGATTCACTTTTTTTAAACAACCAACATACTGAGCACAATCCCAGCAGTAAAATTACAACAGGATGCTACATAGATAAAATAAGCCATGAGATTCCTATAATTCTAGGAGTTTGATCTACTTTTCACCCACAATCAACCTAAATGGTATAAAAATCTATTTGATTAAAGTTGGTCTGCAATATTCAAAAAGTATGATAAAAACATAGCTTTTTCCTTTAGTAAATTTTCTATGGACTCTTCATCACTGTGTGAACCAAGAACTTCCAGATACCCAAGCTGGGTTTAGAAAAGGAAGTGGAACCAGAGATCAAATTCCAACATTCATTGGATCACAGAGAAAGCTAGAGAATTTCAGAAAAACATCTACCTCTGTTTTATCAACCACGCCAAAGCCTTTGACTGTGTGGATCATAAAGAACTATGGAAAGCTCTTAAAGAGATGGGAATACCATACCATCTTACCTGTCTCCTGAGAAACCTGTGTGCGGGTCAAGAAGCAACAGTCAGAACAGTATAGAACAAATAACTGGTTCAAGATTGAGAAAGGAGTACGACGGGGCTGTCTCTTGTCAGCTGCTTGTTTAATCTATACGCTGAACACATCATGATTAATGAGTTACAAGCCGGAATTAAGATAGGCGGGAGAAACATCAACAACCTCAGATATATGGATGATACCACCCGAACGGCAGAAAGTGAACAGTAACTAAAGAGCCTTTTTGATGAGGGTGAAAGAGCCAGCTTAAAACTAAATATTAAAAAAGAAAACTAAGATCATGGCATCTGGCCCCATTCAGTTCAGTTCAGTTGCTCAGTCGTGTCCGACTCTGCAACCCCATGAATCGCAGAATGCCAGGCCTCCCTGTCCATCACCAACTCCCAGAGTTCACTTAGACTCATGTCCATCGAGTCAGTGATGCCATCCAGCCATCTCATCCTCTGTCATCCCCTTCTCCTCCTACCCCCAATCCCTCCCAGCATCAGAGTCTTTTCCAGTGAGTCAATTCTTCACATGAGCTGGCCCCATTACTTCATGGCAAATAGAAGGGGAAAAGGTGGAAGTAATGACAGATCACAGGACTTCTCTGTAGCTCAGACAGTAAAGAATCTGCCTGGAATGCAGCAGAACAGGATTCAATCCCCAGGTTGGGAAGATCCTCTGGAGAAGGGAATGGCAACCCACTCTAGTACTCTTGCTGGAGAATCCCTTGGACAGAGGACCCTGGCAGGCTACAGTCTATGGGGTTGCAAAGAGTTGGACACGGCTGAGCGACTAACACTACTTACTACTACACTACAAACTACTACTAGTGACAGATTTACTCTTCTTGGGCTCTAAAATCACTGCCGATGATAACTGCAGCCATGCAGCCGGAAGACGTTTGCTTCTTGGCAAGAAAGCTATAACAGGACTACACACCTAGACAGTGTATTGAAAAGCAGAGGCATTACTCTGCCAACAAAGGTCCATACAGCCAAGGTCATGGTCTCCTAACGGTCATGTTCGGCTGTGAGAGCTGGACTAAAAGAAAGTGGAGCACTGAAGAACTGATACCTTCAAACTATGGTGTTGGAAAAAGACTCCTGAGAGTCTCTTGGACAGAAATGAGATCACACCAGTCAATCTTAAGAGAGCTCAACCCTGAAAAGGACTGATGCTGAAATTGAAACTCCAGTATTTTGGTAATTTGATGTGAACAGCTGACTCACTGGAAAAGGCCCTGATGCCGAGAAAGACTGAGGGCAAGAGAAGAGGGTATCAGAGGATGAGAAGGCTGGATGGCATCATCGATGCAATCAACATGAACTTGGGCAAACTTTGAGAGATGGTGAGGGAGAGAGAGACATAGTGTGCTGCAGTCCATGGGGTCACAAAGAGTTGAACATGATGAGACGACTGAACAACAATTGATTTTCACAACATAAAAAAAATTATGAGTCAACACTCAGTATTTTTGATCTGGATCATGAGTTTATATTGATTAAAACAAAAAAATCAAGATGTAAAATAAAAAAGGCTCTGCTTTCCATTCAGTGGTTTGGCCAAACATATAGACAAAGATTCTAAGTATTACCTACTTGATATGTTAAAAAATGAAAAAGTGCCAAACTACTGCTACTTTAGGTAAATCACTGCCTCTTTCTAAAACTCAGATTTTTCCCTCTGTAAAATTGGGGGTTGGCGGGAGAGAGGAAGGTGCTTAGGCTAGTCATTATCTTTGGTTCCTTCTAGTCCTTCTGTTTCTTCTCTGTGTCTAATTTCATTGCACAAAAGGAAGAAAAACAAAAAAACTCTTAATAATTACAATAATTACAAATTGTACAGTTCACTGAGGTTTAAAGAATACACACCCACTACTGCCTCAAAAGAGTCAAGAGGTTAGCTGATACAATTAGGAACCACATTATTTTGAAGTTCCTTTGTTTCACAGTCCGTTACATTTCTGTAAGTCATGTGAATCATCATACACAACTGAACAGTGTCAACATCTGATCCTGAAAAAATACAGCAAACTCCAAATTCCAAGGCAGAACGTCCTCCAGACAAGGATTTGAAGTAACTTGACAATTCTGAACCAGACCCCTGTGATACTGGAAAACAGCAAAGGTTAAGAAATCCTTCCACCGCCACCTTTCTGGAAACAGCTTACTGCAAAGAACCAACAGTCTCCATTAAGACTTAGGAAGCAAGATGCAAGAATTGGCTGCCTGTGTGCTCCATGGCATTCGACTCTTTGCGGTTCCATGGACTAGAGCCCACAGGGCTCCTCTATCCACGTGATTTTCCAGGCAATACTGGAGTGGGTTGCCATTTCCTCCTCCAGGGGATCTTCCTGACTTAGGGATCCAATCTGCATTCTCTGCACTGGCAAGAAGATTCTTTTACCACTGAGCCACCTAGGAATCCCTGTAACAAGGCCAGACACAGTGCCTGCAAATTACCATTCTTTGCTTTAAAAATGACTAGTTGAAGTGCTTAAAAAAAAAATGACTAGTTGAAGTGCTTGTCCCCAGAGAGCAACTGGAGCAAGATATTACCCAAACTATATGATCTCTTCCCCCAGATTCCTGAACTCTGGCCCACCCTCACTCTGAAACAGCATAAACCTCCAACAGTTTTTCCTCAGAAGTCTGGTCTAGGGGTAAAACTTTCTCTGATTTATAGTCCAATCATACTCTCACTTCCCAACACTCAGTTCTTTCTAGCCTTGTTTCCTCCTCCTCATAAGAAAACCCTTTTTCCTTATATTTGAGGCTCTTACAGATGTTACGGTCAAGGTACTCTCCCTACTCCAACAGTTCCCTCGCCCACGCCCCTGCAACATTCCTTTCCAATCAAGACCCTCCTTATTCAGTCCAGACTTTTATCTTTGAGACCTTTTCCAATTTCCCAAAGGCCAAGTCTGAAAGATAAACTGACTTGGCCGTTCCTTTAAGTGACACGTGTTGATCCTTTATAAGAAGGGGAGGTACTGGGTCCACCCGGAAAGGCCAGGAGCATTTCTGAGATCTGAAGTTCTTGGCCACTGCCCTACAGCTGAGAGGAGGGAGGAGGTGATCAACCGGGCAAGGTCAGCTCTGGCACCACCTGACCCCACGGCCGTCCAGAGTCAACGGGCCATGAATATTCTGACTGACTATTTCGAACTCCTGGACAGATCCGGCGGCTGGGCTGGACAGACGTCGCTTCCTCGGGGGGCCCCAGCGCCCCGGGGAAGGTGGTAAGGTCCTGCCCTACCGCTCATCTCATTGCTCCCGCCCGCTCCATCCTCAGCTGGCCACCCGGCCGGCTTCCCTGCACAGGACTGACCTCCTGGCCCCGTCTTCCCCCCACTGCTCTCACGCCAGCCCTCACAGGAGGACTCACCATGGCCCCAAGAAAGGTGGTGGACCCGACGCCCAGGAGTACACCGGGGTCGTCCCGGAGCTCCCCTCCCAACCCTGCAGCCGGGAACCACTCCACACCGCGAGGCAGAGGATCTTCCGGCTCGGCCGGAAGTTCTGCTCGGCGGGACAGGAAGTTCCTCCCCGCGCCGAACGCCGGCGACCCCACGGCACGCAGAGGTGAGGCGACGCAGGACGTCCTCTGTTGCCACTTCCGTGGGTGCTAGGTTAGAGGCCGGGGGCGGCGCTGACCTTGAGCGCGGGAGGTGGGGGAGGCGCAGGCGCAGCGCAGGTAGGTGGGCGGGCGGCGCGCTCGTGCGGCGCCTGCGAGGATCCGGAGGTCGATTGGGTGGTGTGGGCCCTACTAGGTGATGGAGATACACGTTCGTGGACACGGGGAGAGCCGACTCTAGACCCAGCGGATTTCGAGCGGAAGAAAACTCCGGTTAAGCCGCGCTCTTTCTGAAACGACGTGGAAAGTGCCTTAGCTCAGCCACGCCCTTTCTTTCTCTTTCTACCTTCTCATTTTTCTGGCCGTCCCTTCTGGGAGACTCCGTCCCTGCGTCGTCTCTGCTCTCTGCTTTGTGGGTTCTCCAGCTCTATCCTTTCTCAGGGCAGTGGAATTTGATCGTGAGACGTTTCTGCCCTGTTCAGATACCAGCCGAAGTCAGAACTGCATCTACCAAGAGCAGAGAAATTGGCAAGAGAATTCTGCCTATTTAATACATTCCAGTATGGACGATTTCCTTTTAGATTAAAAAATATCCATCACCAGTCAAACTTTCGGATTCCTTGTAATATTGTGTCCCCTCCACCGCAAAAAGACAACTTCCATATTCCTTCAAAATGTTGTGATAAGTGTACCTGTCAACTCTCTCCTTTTGTTTGGTTATACATAGTATTAGTGACAGACTTCAGGTGGATATACAGAATACTTTTAACCCAGAAATTCATCTCACTCAGGGATCTTGGCTTAAGTCCCGACTGTATCTGCAGTTTCATCTGGGGGATGTCTTTTTGCCTTAGGGTCTAGTTTTGTCGGAAAAGCTGGAATTGGGACAGGAATCTGGGAGGCTTCGGAAGAACTTAAAGTTGGGTTGGCAAGCGTGGTTAGAGATGTTAAGTTTCACCTTCCTCACCAAAGTCCCTGAAGAGCATGATACCCAACCTAAACATGGTCGAAAGATCCTGGGAATCATGAAAGTTCTGAGTCATCTGAAAGAAACATGCACAGGGCAGTTGCTCTATATTAGTTTTCACTTTATTGGGGAATAAGATACAGTATATCCTAAGTACTACATTGGAAACAGGTGGAGAGGGGCTGGGAAATATTTTGTGAAACAGGTCCTATTGAGGACGAATCCAGAACTTCTCGGAGGGTTCGGCTTCTGCTGTTTGGGACAAGGTTGTAAACAGACAAGCCCCTGGGCATCTGCAGATGGTAACTGTGAGAGAGAGGAATTGGAGTCTGTCGACTGGGTTGTCTATGGAAAGCAGCTGCTATCCTTAGGGAAGAAAACGTGGAGAAGGGAAGTGGCTATAAGTCTATCACTGACAACACATCCCATGAAGTCTTATTCTCATTTCTGACGCTGTGAGTTTTACTGTGCTAGACCTAGCAGCCTAGATGCTTTGAGGTTCACAAAGCATCACCTCCTATGTGGCAGTAAGACTGAAATTATTAGGGTGGAATTTATTGCTGCCAGAATAAAACCACGAAAGAAAATCACAGTCATTATTCATTATCTGCTAATCATTTTTAATAGATCATGTGACTCTATGTTCCTTATTTGGTGTAGGGCAAGTTGATAAGTAACTCTTAGTTAATATCCTTGAATGTTCCTAATTCTCTTAGTGTGAAAAATCTGTTACAAGCAGTGTTTTTTAATAAGATTAAAAGGCATGCATGTTTTAAGGTTGCAACAGTTACAATGTTGTGTAAGGTTGCAAGCCTTGAAGAAGAGAAATTAACTTGTTTTCGTCACTTAGATGAGTCTTTGACAGAGGAACAAAAAGGGAAGAAAGAAAGAGGAACAAAGATGTGGCTGATGGAGAATAAGAAGAAATTTGGTTGTTTCTGGCAAGGAAGTTAGGAGTCCAATCTTTGATTAAAAAAATCAAAGTTGCTCACTGTTCACGCTTTGTGATGAGTTGTCCTGAGTAAGAACTGTTCTCCGATACTTAAGAACACCAACAAATAGTTATCTCCTCCTTCAACACCTCCACCTGTCTGGAACATTTTCAAACATTAAGACCTATCATTTTTTCAGAGTCCAGCTCCGTATTTTTGCAAAATGTTTTCCAGATTAGCTCCTATAAGAAATTTCCCCCGCTTTTTCTTTAATAAATATAACTTACGCTTATGCAGTCAGTGCCTTTGTAATCGCCACACCTCCCGCAGCGTATACTGTTTTCCTACTTAGAAATAAATGCCTGGGACCCTTTTGTGTTGCCCACCCTCTTCCCCTTGAGAAATACCATTTAAATAAAAGTTGTAGACCAAAATCACTTCAGTTAAACCCCTTAAAATGATTTATGGACAAAAATGTTAATTGTAGGAATACTAATCATGATTTTTAAAAAGTAGAAACAATCTTTAACAATTAGAGCTTGGTCAAAATCTGTCATATACACTTAGTGGTATATTATCTAGCTATTTTTTTAAAAGCCATTAAGCTAGTCTTTCTAATGGAAAATGTGACCGGTGTGATTGCTTTGATGTGAAAAACTGAGTATAAAACGAAGAGTAAAAAGGAAGTAACCAAAATATATAAATCATCATTACTGGAATTACCACTCTAAAACAACTGTAAGAAGGTAATTTTTTTTAATTCAATTTTTTTTACTTAGGAGTGGATGAAAGGGGCTTCTCCCCCCATAAAAATTATGTTTTATAACATTCACCTATATTACTCTCACCTTTCTAATGTGGGAAAAACATATAAACAAACATGTTCTCCAGAAGTGTACTGCAACTTTTTAGTAGTTCAGGAGCTTTCCTTTGAAGCTTTTCTTTATTTACTTGTTATTATAGTTATATCTAAGACTATACTACATATCTGACTTACTGGTGGAAAAATTCCTGTGAATTTTACACATTACATAGTGCATACTTTCAGGGTCACTACCTTACATAAATGGGATCTTGATATCATTTGATACCTTTGGGATCAGGAAAGTCTTTAAACAGCCAGGGGCTTCCCTGGTGGCTCAGACAGTGAAGAATCCACCTGCAGTGCAGGAGACTCAGGTTCGATTCCTGGGTCAGGAAGATTCCCTGGAGAAGTAAATGGCAATCCACTCCAGTACTCTTACCTGGAGAATACCATGGACAGAGGAGCCTGACAGGCTATGGTTCACGGGATCGCAGAGAGTCGGACACGAGTGTGCGACTAACACTTTCACTCTGAACAGCCACCACCATGAGCAATAAAAGGTTTAAAACCTAAACTCATTTTATTCATTCTTTAAGTATTTATTGAGTATCTACTGTGTCCCAGTCACTGTTCTAGACTTGGGGAACCTGTGGTAAATAGAGCAGACATGGTCCCTACTACATTTTAGTGATAATAGACCATAAATAAACTATAAGATCGTGCTAGGTAGCAAGTTAAAATGGGTGAATATTTTAGAATAGGTGACTAAGGAAAACCTCTAAGTGAAGTAAGTGAAGTCACTAAGTCGAGTCCAACTCTTTGGGACCCATGGACTGTCCATGGAATTTTCCAGGCAATAGTACTGGAGTGGATTGCCATTTCCTTCTCCAGCGGATCTTCCCAACCCAGGGATCGAACCCGGGTCTCCCCACTGTAGACAGACACTTTACGATCTGAGCCACCCAGGAAGTCCTTAGGAAAACCTCTAAAAGAGTGTTATTTAAACTATTTAACAGGAGAATCCAGCTTTGCAGAAATTGGGGAAACAAATGCTTGCAGAGGGGACAAAAGTGCAAAACCCAGAGGCATGAACTATCTGGGAATGTCTTAGGGACCAAAAAAGGCCTGCCTGGTCCAAGCATAGTGACTACAAGAAGAGTAAGTTTGCAGGTAGGAAAGAGCAAATTAAAAGCAATTGAAAGCAACCATAATGTAGATTTTATTCTAAGTGTTTTTACATTTTTTAACTTGAGTTATATGCACAAATTTATTTTTAAATCTAATTTGCTAATATTTTTGTAATTAAAGGGTTTAGTTGACTTGTATGTAACACAATTACTAATATACATGGAATTAAATGTATCATTATTTGCTACTTGTCCCATCTCTCTTTTATTGAGTTTCTCCTTTTATTGTCTTCTTTTAGATTATCTTTTGTTATTCCATTTCTTCCACACCATAAGCTTGACACTTAAGTATTATTTAGTAATTTATATTACACATCTTCCTAGACAAGGTAAGGACCGGAGAACATATCATTTATTGCATGTTACATACATTGTGTCTACTTAATATATATTTCCTTAAGACATTATATGATTAATATGTTTATATTTACTCAAATATTTACTTTGTTGTACTTTATGACTCCTTGAATTTCTAAGCTTCTATCTGGCATCTTATTTCTTCTTCTTGAAGAACAAGTTTTAGTATCTCCTTTGTACATGGGTACTGGGACAAATTCCATTTTTGTATCCTGAAAGAAACTTATTTATTTCACCTCATTTTCAAATAACACTTTTGTTGAATTAGCAGCTATTGTATTTTATCATTTTGAAGATATATTCCATTGCTTTTGGCTTCCAAAAAAATTTTTGAGAAATAATGTTGGTTTTATTTTTGCCCCTTTAATCTGTTTTTTCCTTTGGCTGTTTATAAGATGTCCATCTTAAAATTGAAACAGTTTTATTACAATGTAACTAAACATTTTTGTATTTTTTAAAATTACTTTGTTTTCTTTTTGAGTTTGTAGTGCTTCTTGAAACTGGGGTCTCATGTTTTTCTGTTTTAGAAAATTCTCAGCTCTCATCGGTTATTGTTTCCGCGCTACTCCCTTGCCCTCTCCCCTCCTGGTACTCCACTTAAATGTATAATATATTTGATCATTTCAATTTATCCCTTATGTTCCATTTATTTGTTGCTGTGGTTCATTCTGGATAATTCTTGCATTCTTCTCTAATAGTCTCTAAACTCCTATTAAACTTAATTTGTTGAAACGTTGACTTCAGTTATTATGTTTTTGGTTGTTATCAGTTCAAGCATTTCTCTTTGGTTCTGTTTTATAGTTTTCCTGTTAGCTATCCAGTAATCTATCTCATTCTGATCTTTTTTTTCTCAAACATATTAAGCATAACTACTTTAAAACTCACGTTGAGTGACGATGGGATCTGCTGTTACCTGAAACTTCTTGTTTTTTCATTGTGTGTGTTGTTTATCATATTATCTTACTTACTTTCATGTATTTTTGTTTATTTTATATCTTTTTGTTTTATAAAGTTTTGTTAATTTATGTTAAGTTATTTTTGTTTAAATGCCAGAACTAGCAAAGGAACCTATACTTTGAGATTTAGGATGTTGATAGGAAGGATTTCGGAGAAGGCAATGGCAGCCAACTCCAATACTCTTGCCTGGAAAATCCCATGGATGGAGGAGCCTGGAAGGCTGCAGTCCATGGGGTCGCTGAGGGTCGGACACGACTGAGCGACTTCACTTTCACTTTTCACTTTCATGCACTGGAGAAGGAAATGGCAACCCACTCCAGTGTTCTTGCCTGGAGAATCCCAGAGGCGGGGGAGCCTGGTGGGCTGCCGTCTTTGGGGTTGCACAGAGTCAGACACGACTGAAGCGACTTAGCAGCAGCAACAGCAGCAGCAGCAGGAAGGATTTATGTCTCCTGGCAGAGGCTCTGGCCACTAGTAATCCAGAATCACCCTAGTGTGGTTAGATGATTGGAAGATCTGCTTCTAGTTCAAACTTTTGCCTCAGTATAGACGTTTGAGATCTCAACTTGAAGCCTGTAGAGTTAACCAGGCAGTCTCTGAAATCCAGTCTTTGTCTAACTCACTGAGTTAATCAGAAGCTCTGTTCAGCTTCTCAACCATCTTCTCAAGAATCATCAGGTAACCCAGATAAACTATTATAAATGCTAGATTCAACAACTCTGGGATTTTCTTTCTCTGGATTTTCTACTACCTCATTAGCTCTCTCTGATGCCTTCAGATATGCATTTTATATTTTGTCCAGATCTTCGAGTTCTCAGAAGAAGGACTTCAGGTATACCTTGAAGATATTGTGGGTTCAGTTCCAGATCACCATAAAGCAAATACCAGAATAAAATGAGTCACATTATTCATTTCTCAGTGGCTTAAAATTTATGTTTACACTGTACTGTATTAAGTGTGAAATAGCATTATGTCTTAAAAAGTAAAAATAATCTACAGTCCTTAAATTATTGTTTATATTTACTCATAATTTTAATAAGCATTATTAATATTTAAAGGAATATTACTATCCCTTTAAAAATACTCTATTGCTAAAAATTGCTAATCTTCATCTGAGTCTTCAGTTGATTTGTAATCATTTAACTGGTGGAGGGTTTGAAATATTTTGAGAATTCCCAAATTTGACACACAGACATGAAGTGAGCAAATGCTTTTGGAATAATGGCACCAAGAGACTTGCTCAATTTGTTAAAAAAAAAAAAAAGAAGAAAACCACAGTACCTGTAAAGCACAATAAAGAATCAATGGAAAAGAATCTGCCTGCCAGTGCAAGAGACATAGAAAGTATAGCTTCAGTCTATGGGTCAGGAAGATCCCTTGGATGAAGAAATGGCAACCCACTCCTTTATTCTTGCCTGGATAATCCCATGGACAGAGGAGCCTGACAGGCTACAGTCCACGGGGTTCCAGAGTGTCACACACAGGACTGAGCATGTGCACACACACTTAACACTCTACAGAAAAAATCAGTTCCAGGTGAGTTAAAAGATTTAAATGTGAAAGGAAAACCTATTAAACCTTCGAAGACAAGACGGTGAGATATCTGTATGCACTTATAGTGTGTGTGTGTGCTCAGTCACTAAGTTGTGTCTGACCCCATGGACTAGCCTGCCACGCTCCTCTGTCCATGGAATTTCCCAAGCAAGAATTTTGGGGTGGCTTGCCATTTTCTTCTTCAAGGGATCTTCCCAACCCAGAGATCAAACCATCTCCTGCATTGGCACATGAGTTCTTTACCACTGAGCTACCAGTGAAGCACCATGCCCTTCAGTCGCAGAGCAATGTCCGACTCTTTGCGACCCCATGGACTGCAGTACGCCAGGCTTCCCTGTCCATCGCTAACTCCTGGAGTTTACTCAAACTCATGTCCTTTGAGTACATGATGGCATCCAACCATCTCATCCTCTGTTGTCCCCTTCTCCCCACACCTTCAATCTTCTCCAGCATCAGTGTCTTTTCAATGAATCAGTTCTTCTCATCAGGTGGCCAAAGTATTGGAGTTTCAGCTTCAGCATCAGTCCTTCCAATGATACTCAGGACTGATTTTCTTTAGGATTGACTGGTTTGATCTTGCAGTTCAAGGGACTCTCAAGAGTATTCTCTAACACCACAGTTCAAAAGATATTCCTTTATACTAGGTAAATGCAAAATCTATTTTTAAAAATTACATTCAGATACATTTTAAAAACTGTTCAGAAGACCTCATAAGCCCTTGGAGTAGTAGTTAATTTCACTTAGGTATAGGAAATGTACACAATGAGCCTGAAACATTTTGTTGTTCTATTTAGGAAGGAAACTGTCTTAGTCTACTAGGATCACATCAAATGATTCAGGAGCCAACTGAAAAGCCTTCCTCTGGCCAGAGATGGAATGACTGAGTATCAATAAGGACACACAGGTTTATAGAAATCCTGGAAATCCCCTTGAGCGCACACTGGAACATATCAAATGCAGTGGATTGGAATATCTGTAATTATCTAATATCCTCAAATTCATGAGTTATTAACAATAAAACCAACAAAGAGCATCTAATTGGTCAACATTGAAGGATGTTATAGAATCATGCATTATTTTGAAAAAAAAATTTTTTTAACTGAATTATTTGTCCTGTCTTTCCTATATGAACTGTACCACAGGTAAGCAAATAGTAAATGAGGGGGAGTTTTTCTATATAAATGTATTAATAAATGAAGAATGAATAATAAAATTAGAACATTTTAAGATTCCTAATGAATAAACAGGTGTATTCATTGTATCAATATATCAACAGCTACTAATGTGACAAATAAGGAAACTATATGCCTCTTAATGGAAAAACACACCATCACCTATTAAGAATTTTTGCCAAAAAAATCAAACCTGATAATTAGGATATACAGAGAATGTTAAACACAGTGAATGTGCAATCAGAAGAATTTCATCTATAGAAGTCATGGGCCAGATTAACTTCAACAAATATGTTGCCAGAGGGAGAGAAGATGGGAAAAAATGTAGATTAAAAGAGACACACCTAAAAGACATATGAAGCAATGTGTGAAGTTGTGTTAGTTAACTGTTGCTGTGTAACAGGTACCCCAAGATTTAACAGCTTAAAACTAAAAAGATGTATCATTTACAGAGTCAGAGGGTCAGGAATCCAGGAGTGGTTTAGCTAGTCTCATGACCTAGGGTGTCAGGAGTTTGCAGTCAAGCTGTTAACTAGTCTGCAGTCTTGTGAAGACTTGACTGTTCATAGAGGATTCACTTCCAAGATGGTTCATTCACAAGGCTACTTGAGTGTTCTTATAATATGGCACCTGGCCATCCCCAAAGCAAGTAATCCAAGAGAGAGTGATCCAAGACAAGCTAAAAATCACTCAAAATAGTGTACCATTCTTGTCAGATGATCCCTGAAACAGTGTGGGAGGAAATTATGCAACAGCATGCCTACCTGGAAACTGTCTACCAAAATTTGACTTCCAAAGAGTATGACAAGTACACTCAACCTCCACCAAAGCTCCCCCAAACTTTCATCCTATTACAGCATTAACTCAAAGTCTAGAAATGTAAATTCTAGGTGTCGATGAGGATTTTCAGGTATACTTCCTTAAACACTGATCTTTAGAGTTCCTCTTGATCTGAAAGTGAAAGTGTTAGTTCTTAGTCATATCCAACTCTTTGCAACCCCATGGACTAGCCTGCCAAGGCTCCTCTACCCATGGGATTTTCCAGGCAAGAATACTGGAGTGGATTGCCATTCCCTTCTCCAGGGGATCTTCCAGATCCAGGGACTGAACCCAAGTATCCTGCATTACAGGCAGATTCTTTACCATCTGAGCCATCAGGGAATAAAGACACACAGTACCTGCCTCTACAACTTAACGTAAAATAGGATAACCATTACAGATGTGTGTTTAAAAGGAGGGAAGTTAGGTGTACAAGTTAGGTCCACAGGTTCACAGAAATTCTGAAATCCTCCGGGGAACAGGTTGGCAGTTTCTTGATTAAGATTCAAGATGTCAGAGTAAATCTTCAGGGCTCTTTACTTTCTGGTCCTCAGATCCACCCACTGAGTTATCCTCCGTTTTTCATATTTACAGCTATATACTTGTGTGCCTGTAGAAGCTTGTATGTCCAAAAGTCTCTTAATTTGGTGCTCTATCCTTTCCAGTTCAGGCTGGCAAACAGCCGACTAATATAATTCTTTTAAAAGTCTCTTTTAAAACGTTATATTCTGCTGATATAATCCCTTTATAAACATTGTGGATTGCCTGTGAATTTTATTTGAATTCTCGCCATTAGACAAAACAATGCCCATAAATATCTTCCATATAAACCCTTCTCTACTTTGGGCTTTTGATGCACCACATCCTTAAAATTCTTAGAAGCCTGTAATTTGAGAGATTTTGTCAGGAAACTTTATGTTGAATAAAACAATGAAGGCCCACACTAGATCTTTCTGAGCTTTTAAAGGGCTTTAAAACTACATCCCCAACTTCATATTTTCCTGTTAGTGCTTTGCATTTGTTCTTGTTCTGAGCCATTTACTAATTTTAACATCATTTGTCACCTACAGAGACTGGCTGCTGCTGCCAAGTCACTTCAGTCGTGTCCGAATCTGTGCGACCCCATAGACTGCAGCCCACCAGGCTCCCCCGCCTCTGGGATTCTCCAGGCAAGAACACTGGAGTGGGTTGCCATTTCCTTCTCCAATGCATGAAAGTGAAAAGTGAAAGTGAAGTCGCTCAGTTGTGCCCAACTCTTCGCGACCCCAGGGACTGCAGCCCACCAGGCCCCTCCGTCCATGGGACCTTCCAGGTGAGAGTACTGGAGTGGGGTGCCATTGAGGAATCTTCAAATCCCCAAAGTTCTGGCTCCCTTTTGTTTGATGGTTCTCCCTTTAACTTCTCTCTCCCCTCTCACATCTTACTGTAAGCAACAATGAAAACCACGTGACATCTTCAACACTACTCTGGCTGGAAATTGCCTTAACCAAGTCATCCTGTTCATTAGGCATATTTCTACTTTGCACATAACTGCACATGACAAATCTGCTACACCTCCTGCCACTTTTGTTCTAATTTCCAATAAGATATTTTTAATTTGTTAAGACCTCATCTGCAGCCTCCTCAAAGTTATTATGTACTGATAAATAATTTCTCCAAACCTCTTCAAACTTTCACTAATGCTTTCCAAGTCCCTCCACCTTTTGCCCACTGTACTTTACAGCCACTCCCCTTTTGTTTTTGGGTTTTTTTTTTTCATCTCCACCACTGGCATTTAGGATCATATTTCTCCAACCAAGGGTGAAACCTGTGTCCCTTGCAGTGGAAGCACAGGGTCTTAACCACTGAACCACAGAAGTCCCAGTCACTGTTTTATCTTAGGTTTTTGTTATGTCACAACCCCACTTTCAGATACCCAAATCTTTGTTACTTTTGTATCACTTTATAGCCAAACTATCCACAAAACATAACTTTTAAAGCAACAAACATTTCTATCTCATGCAGTGTCTGAGGGTCAGAAATCCAGGAGTGACTAGCTGAGTGCTTGTGGCTCACTGTCTCTTATGATGTAACAGTCTAGCTGTCAGCTGGGGCAAAAATCATTTAATGGCTTAAATAATGCTAGATGCCAGCATCTAGCTGCCATATAGCTACTACTGCAGGCAGGAATCCCTTAGGAGAAATGGAGTAGCCATCATGGGCAACAAAAGAGTCCAAAACGCAGTACTTGGATGCAGTCTCAAAACGACAGAATGATCTCTGTTCGTTTCCAAGGCAAACCATTCAATATCACGGTAATCCAAGTCTATGCCCCAACCAGTAACACTGAAGAAGCTGAAGTTGAATGCTTCTATGAAGACCTATAAGACCTTTTAGGACTAACACCCAAAAAGATGTCCTTTTCATTAGAGGGGTCCTTTTCATTAGAGGGGACTGGAATGCAAAAGGAGGAAGTCAAGAAACACCTGGAGTAACAGGCAAATTCGATCTTGGAATAAGGAATGAAGCAGGGCAAAGACTAATAGAGTTTTGCCAAGAAAATGCACTGGTCTTAGCAAACACCCTCTTCCAACAACACAAGAGAAGACTCTACACATGGACATCACCAGATGGTCAACACCAAAATCAGACTGAATATATTCTTTGCAGCCAAAGATGGAGAAGCTCTATATGGTCAACAAAAACAAGACCAGGAGCTGACTGTGGCTCAGATCATGACTTCTTATTGCCAAATTCAGACTTAAATTGAAGAAAGTAGGAAAAACCACTAGACTATTTAGGTATGACCTAAATCAAATCCCTTATGATTATACAGTGAAAGTGAGAAATAGATTTAAGGGACTAGATCTGATAGAGTGCCTGATAAACTATGGACTGAGCTTCGTGACATTGTACGGGAGACAGGGATCAAGACCATCCTCATTGGAAAGAAATGCAAAAAGCAAAATGGCTGTCTGAGGAGGCCTTACAAATAGCTGTGAAAAGAAGAGAAGCAAAAAGCAAAGGAGAAAAGGAAAGATATAAGCATCTAATTGCAGAGTTCCAAAGAATAGCGAGAAGAGATAAGAAAGCCTTCCTCAGTGATCAGTGCAAAGAAGTAGAGGAAAACAACAGAATGGGAAAGACTAGAGATCTCTTCAAGAAAATTAGAGATACTAAGGGAACATTTCATGCAAAGATGGGCACAATAAAAGACATAAATGATATGGACCTAACAGAAGCAAAAGATATTAAGAAGAGGTGGCAAGAATACACAGAAGAACTGTACAAAAAAAGATCTTCATGACCAAGATAATCACAATGGTATGATCACTCATCTACAGCCAGACATCCTGGAATGTGAAGTTGAGTGGGTCTTAGGAAGCATCACTATGAACAAAGCTAGTGGAGGTGATGGAACTCCAGTTGAGCTATTTCAAATCCTGAAAGATGATGCTGTGAAAGTGCTACACTCAATATGCCTGCAAATTTGGAAAACTCAGCAGTGGCTACAGGACTGGAAAAGGTCAGTTTTCATTCCAATCCTAAAGAAAGGCAATGCCAAAGAATGCTCAAGCTACCGCACAATATCACTCATCTCACATGCTAGTAAAGTAATGCTGAAAATTCTCCAAGCCAGGCTTCAGCAATACATGAACTGTGAACTTCCAGATGTTCAAGCTGGTTTTAGAAAAGGCAGAGGAACCAGAGATCAAATTGCCAACATCTGCTGGATCACTGAAAATGCAAGAGAATTCCAGAGAAACATCTATTTCTGCTTTATTGACTATGCCAAAGCCTTTGACTGTGTGGATCACAATAAACTGTGGAAAATTCTGAGAGAGATGAGAATACCAGACCACCTGACCTGCCTCTTGAGAGACCTGTATGCGGGTCAAGAAGCAACAGTTAGAACTGGACATGGAACAACAGACTGGTTCCAAGTAGGAAAAGGAGTACGTCAAGGCTGTATATTGTCACACCACTTATTTAACTTATATGCAGAGTACATCATGAGAAAAGCTGGGTTCAAAGAAGCACAAGCTGGAATCAAGACTGTCAGAAGAAATATCAATAACCTCAGATATGCAGATGACACCACCCTTATGGCAGAAAGTGAAGAGGAACTAAGAAGCCTCTTGATGAAAGTGAAAGTGGAGAGTGAAAAAGTTGGCTTAAAGCTGAACACTCAGAAAACAAAGATCATGGCATCTGGTCCCATCACTTCATGGGAATTAGATGGGAAACAGTGGAAACAGTGTCAGACTTTATTTTTTTGGGCTCCAAAATCACTGCAGATGGTGATTGCAGCCATGAAATTAAAAGACGCTTACTCCTTGGAAGATAAGTTATGACCAACCTAGATACATATTGAAAAGCAGAGACTTTACTTTGCCAACAAAGGTCCATCTAGTCAAGGCTATGGTTTTTCCAGTGGTCATGTATGGATGTGAGAGTTGGACTGTGAAGAAAGCTGAGCACCAAAGAATTGATGCTTTTAAACTGTGGTGTTGGAGAAGACTCTTGAGAGTCCCTTGGACTGCAAGGAGATCCAACCAGTCCATTCTGAAGGAGACCAACCGTAGGATTTCTTTAGAAGGAATGATGCTAAAGCTGAAACTCCAGTACTTTGGCCACCTCATGCAAAGAGTTAACTCGGTGGAAAAGACTCTGATGCTTGGAGGGATTGGGGGCAGGAGGAGAAGGGGATGACAGAGGATGAGATGGCTGGATGGCATCACTGACTTGATGGACATGAGTCTGAATGAACTCTGGGAGTTGATGATGGACAGGGAGGCCTGGCGTGCTCATATTCACGGGGTCGCAAAGAGTCAGACACGACTGAGTGACTGAACTGAACTGAACTGAACTGAATGCTAGATGTCCAAGATAGCTTACTCTCATTGGTAGGATGTTTCAGTTCTTTATTAGTTATTTAGCAGAATGCCTCAGTTTCTCACCATACACCTCTCCACAGAACAGCCTGGCTCCCCATTAAGCAAGAAATCCAAAAGAAAGAGACAGAACCCACCATGCCTTCTACATTGAAGGAATCATTGGGTACCATTTTCGAAGCCTGCCTCCACAGGACTTTATCTAGATCATGATTCAAACAAAGTTTAAAACACACACACACACACACACACACACACCTTAAGATAATTGGAAATTTGGAGGCTTAGTGAATACTAGATGATATTAGGGAAGTATTGTAAGTTTTTGTGCTATAGTAATTTTTAACAATCCCTATTTTTTAGAGATGTATATGGACATATTTAGAGATGTAACAGTATAATATCTGGGCTATATGTTAAAACATTAAGAGAGAGAAAGTGAGTAGTAATATAAATGAATCTGAATTGGTTATCAGTTGATAACTATTGATGCCCAGTGGTAGATAAATCAGGGATCATTATTCTACATACTTTTATACTATTATATATGCTTAAAGTTTTCCACACACACACACACAAAAAAAATTTAAAGACATCCTAAATAGAGTAGAAGACAAGACATAGGCTTTGTTATCTTTACAACCCATATTACTAGGAAAGGAATTAATACTCAAATTGTGTAAAGAATTACTACAGTTTAAATTTTTAAAAAATAGATAATGCTCTTAACAACCACACTATAAACATAACTCATAAAGGAGGAAACCTGAAGACATGGTCATACACATGCTTGTTATTATTTCAAACCCACCACATAAAAATTTTAAAGTCTGACAATGTTACCAGAACACTTATACATTACTGGTTGGAGAACAAATTGGTATATCCATTTGGAAAACAATTTGGCATTATCTAGTAAACATTAGAAAAACACATGTTTTTTATGACTCAGGAAAAATGTGTATCAGGGTATATGGGCAAGAAAATTCCTAACAGTATTATAATAGAAAAAATGGAAACAACCCGACTGTCTATCAATAGTAGAGTGGTTAAATATATTACATATACAGTAGAATACAACAGTGGGGAAAATGTATCACAAATCCATGGATATAGATGACTGTCTGCTGCTAAGTCACTTCAGTCGTGTCCGACTCTGTGTGACCCCGTAGACAGCAGCCCACCAGGCTCCTGTGTCCCTGGGATTCTCCAGGCAAGAAAACTGGAGTGGGTTGCCATTTCCTTCTCCAAGATGACTGTCTAACAGTGTTGAATAAAAAAGCAACTCACAAAAGAATAGTACAGTATTATTTCACTTCTATAAATCAAAGAATCAATAAAAGTAAACAATATTTTGAGTACTAGCATAAGAAGTAAATCTATCAAGCAACAGAATGATAACCACAAAATCAAGGTAGTGATCATGTCTTGCTACAGAAAGAAAGGAATGGACTAAGGCAGGAGAATGCAAATGCTGATTTACTCATAACAGTCCTATTTGTCTATTTTCCTGGTATAATAACTAAAAGCACTCTTTCACTCTCAAAAGTGTCCCGGTTTGGATAATAAAATATATGTTCATCATTTTTAAAGTATCTTTTTTCCCTTTAACCTAGATGGAGGGTATTGTGTAATTCTTCCTTATATCATACAGTTCAGTTCAGTTGTCACTCAGTCATGTCCGACTCTTTGTGACCTCATGAACCGCAGCACGACAGGCCTCCCTGTCCATCACCAACTCCCAGAGTCCACTCAAACCCATGTCTACTGAGTCGGTGATGCCATTCAACCATCTCATCCTCAGTTGTCCCCTTCTCCTCCTGCCCTCAATCTTTCCCAGCATCAGGGTGTTTTCAAATGAGTCAGCTCTTTGCATCAGGTGGCCAAAGTATTGGAGTTTCAGCTTTAACATCAGTCCTTCCAATGAACACCAGGACTGAACTGCTTTAGGATGGACTGGTTGGATCTCCTTACAGTCAAAGGGACTCTCAAGAGTCTTCTCCAACACCACAGTTCAAAATCATCAGTTCTTCGGTGCTCAGCTTTCTTTATAGCCCAATTCTCACAAGCATACATGACCATTGGAAAAACCATAGCCTTGACTATATGCACCTTTGTTGACAAAGTAATGTCTCTGCTTTTTAATATGCTATTTAGGTTGGTCATAACTTTTCTTCCAAGGAGTAACTGTCTTTTAATTTCATGGCTGCAGTCACCATCTGCAGTGATTTTGGAGCCCAGAAAAATAAAATCTGACACTGTTTCACTCTTTCCCCATCTATTTCCCATGAAGTGATGGGACCAGATGCCATGATCTTTGTTTTCTGAATGTTGAGCTTTAAGCCAACTTTTTCACTCTCCTCTTTCACTTTCATCAAGAGGCTCTTTAGCCTCTTTAGTTCTTCTTCACTTTCTGCCATAAGGGTGGTATCATCTACATATCTGAGGTTATTGATATTTCTCCCGACAATCTTGATTCCAGCTTGTGTTTCCTCCAGCCCAGCTTTTCTCATGATGTATTCTGCATATACGTTAAATAAGTGGTGTGACAATATACAGCCTTGATGTACTCCTTTTCCTATTTGAAACCAGTCTGTTGTTCCATGTCCAGTTCTAACTGTTGCTTCCTGACCCGCATACAGGCTTCTCAAGAGGCAAGTCAAGTGGTCTGGTATTCCCATATCTTGAAGAATTTTCCACAGTTTATTGTGATCCACACAGTCAAAGGCTTTGGCATAGTCAATAAAGCAGAAAGAGATATTTTTCTGGAACTCTCTTGCTTTTTCCATGATCCAGTGGATGTTGACTATTTGATCTCTGGTTCCTCTGCCTTTTCTAAAACCAGCTTGAACATCAGCAAGTTCACAGTTCACGTATTGCTGAAGCCTGGCTTCGAGAATTTTGAGCATTACTTTACTAGCATGTGAGATGAGTGATATTGTGCGGTAGTTTGAGAAATCTTCAGCATTGCCTTTCTTTGGGATTGGAGTGAAAACTGACCTTTTCCAGTCCTGTAGCCACTGCTGAGTTTTCCAAATTTGCTGGCATATTGAGTGTAGCACTTTCACAGCATCATCTTTCAGGATTTTTAATAGCTCAACTGGAGTTCCATCACCTCCACTAGCTTTGTTCATAGTGATGCTTCCTAAGCCCCACTTGACTTCACATTCCAGGATGTCTGGCTCTAGGTGAGTGATCACACCATCGTGATTATCTTGGTCATGAAGATCATTTTTGTACAGTTCCTCTGTGTATTCTTGCCACCTCTTCTTAATATCTTCTGCTTCTGTTAGGTCCATATCATTTATGTCCTTTATCGAGCCCATCTTTGCATGAAATGTTCCCTTAGTATCTCTAATTTTCTTGAAGAGATCTCTAGTCTTTCCCATTCTGTTGTTTTCCTCTATTTCTTTGCATTGATAGCTGAAGAAGGCTTTCTTATCTCTTCTCGCTATTCTTTGGAACTCTGCATTCAGATGCTTATATCTTTCCTTTTCTCCTTTGCTTTTTGCTTCCTTCTTTTCACAGCTATTTGTAAGGCCTCCTCAGACAGCCATTTTGCTTTTTTGCATTTCTTTTTCTTGGGGATGGTCCTAATTCCTGTCTCCTGTGCAATGTCATGAACCTCCATCCATAGTTCATCAGGCACTCTGTCTTTCAGATCTAGTCCCTTAAATCTTTCTCACTTCCACTGTATAGTCATAAGGGATTTGATTCAGGTCATACCTGAATGGTGTAGTGGTTTTCCCTACTTTCTTCACTTTAAGTCTGAATTTGGCAGTAAGGGGTTCATGAACTGAGCCACAGTCAGCTCCTGGTCATGTTTTTGCTGACTATATAGAGCTTCTCTGTCACAGCCGCCATGCTTTGCCCAACCATACTAAAATAAATCAAGTCATTCAACAAAATGTCCTGTACATGTGCTTCTTTAGTAACACATTGAAAAACAAATATTTCAAAATCTAGCAGAGGGTCAAATAATACCCATAAAGTACTGAATACTGATTACTTCTTGAGACGTCTACAGCTATAATGATGCAATGGGGAAATATTTGTGATTTTTATTGGAAAAAAGAATCATTGGTACTTCTGATAACACTGGTTTGTTGCCTATGTTCACAATTAAAAGAAATGCTAAATTTCACTTAGAGCTGCCCAAAAATTAAGTTATAATATTTTTGTCATCAAAATTCACAGAACTCTGTTTTATAACCTTAATTCATAGACTTCCTGACATCTGTTTTACTTCAGAGAGGTCATATTCCTTAGCCTCTCACTTTCTGATTTGGGATTACACTCAAAATGAGATACAAAACCTAGTTTACTAGAAATAAAAAATATTTCTGTATGTGATGAACTTGAATGAGGAACATGTTAGAATGACTAGGTATACACATAGAGAATGGGAAGCTCAGAACTGCTTTACATTGCTTTATTTAAGAGGCTCAAAACTGATTCCAAATGTGTACTGCCACATGCAGTTATTCATAAAAGAATTCATTATTGATGCCACAATCATAGTCCCCTACAGTATACTATTTGTCAATACCTGCAGCAATGCAACAATCAAAAAAGAAAATTCAAATAGCTGGATACCTGAAAGTTTCATTGCCTAAAAGCAAAACATCTGACAACTTTTTGATTTGCCTTTCTCATGATTTGATGTCCCAGCAGAACAACTGGGGAACCTAATTCTGACCAACAAGGAAGAATTGCTTGGCTAATTGGAAGTGACAGAAACCTTGGGAGTAAACAATCACATACCAAGGATAATTATAAGAAGGTAACATGGGCCTTAAAATATAGTGTCAAGAAACCTGAAGCTCCCAAATGAAGTGAGACTTGCAAAAAAAAAAAAATTTATTTTGCTAAGAAAAGGCAAAGAAGGGCTTTTAAAATTCTGTTCAAAGGCAGAAGATCAAGAAAGGGAAAGCCCACTTACAGCTTCTGTTGTAAAGTTAGAGCTGAGAGAGAAAGCAGAGTCCTTAAATATTGTTTTCTTCATTCTCTACAAAGGAAACTTGAGAAGCAGGTTGACATAGTAGAAAAACTCTGTATATTTGTGATGTCAGGCAAACTTGGATATAATTTTCTGTTCCAATACTCAGTTGTATTAACCTGGGTCTCCTTGTCCCCATCTGTAAAATGGAGATAAGTATTTCTTTCTCATAGGATTGTTCTGAGTAATGGAAGTAATGCATTCAAAACACTGAGCCAGGCTCATAGTAGTGACTCAAGTAAATAGGAACTTACTAATATTAGTCAAAAGAGTAGTATAAATAGTGACAGGAAACAGTAGTCTTCCCAAATAGAAGGAATTATAAGAAAGTGCCTAATTTAGAATCCATCATCTAATATGAATTGCTTGTATTGCACATTTTGGGGATGGAAGGGCAAGGTACAAATAAGACCTGAGCATTTTTCCCATCTTTGAGGAATTACGGAAGACAGACTATTGCTAGAACGACATGGGCAAATGTCTGCTTTCAGGGTGGCAAGTGGAAATCTGAAACCTGGAATTTTGGGGGCTGTTTCTCCCCGTTAGTGTAATATTCATTTGCCCAGGGAGGAGAGAATTAAAAAAAAAAAAAAAACTGAAACGATGGAGTAGATTGAATTTTCCAAAGAAGTGCACAATGTGAAGGCAGGTACAGTCTTCAAAGCTAAGGTGAAGAAAGAACAGATTTCTTGAATTTCCTCAAAACTTCAAGAGGTAAAATTTAAAATAAGAAGGAAAAAAATTGTATCCTTAAGCAAGATGTAGTGGGTTGAATAGTAGCACCCAAAAAGATAAAGCCCATGTTCAAGCCCTGGAACGGTGTGAATGTTACCTTATTTAGAAAAAGGGTCTTTGCAGATGTAATTAAGTTAAGGATCTGGAGATGAAGAGATCAATCACCCTGGACTGTCTGATCGGCTGTAACTTCAATGACGAGTATCTTTATGTGACAGGCTCAAGAGGAGACACGGGGAAGAGGCAGCAGTATGACAGTGAAGCTGAGACTGGAGTAATACAGCCACAAATCAAAAGTGCTGACACCTCCCAGGCACTGGGAGGGGCAAAAGCAGATTCTCTTCTAAGTCCTCCAAAAGAGCATCCCTGCTGACACTTTAATTTCAGATTTCTGGCCCCAGAATGGTAAGAGAATACGTTTCTATGGTTTTAAGCCATCACTGTGTGGTAATTTGTTACAGCAACCCTATGAAGTTAATACAGAGAGTTTAAAGGGAATCTCAGTAGTAGTCTTCCCTGGATTGGAGGGAATGGGGGCTTGTGAAATGGATGCTGAAGAGTGAAGAAGGTCTAAGAGACTCCCTGGAGGAAATACATGAAGCAGGATGGAGTTAGCAAATTACAGATCCCACAGTCTGCTTTGACAGTGTGTGTCAGAGTTTGGAAGAGACCTGACAGGGTTACCATGCTTTAATAGAACCAGAAAGCCATGTGGCAGAATATTCTAATAGTCAAAGAGTATTTCATGTCCTCAGACAGTTTGTTGGATTGACAAATGCTTCTCCCTCTCCACTCTCTTGATCTGTAGCAGGAGTTACAGCTGTCTGTATGCCAATACTTTTCATAATAGTGTACAAACTATTCATAGGAAAAGGTACTTTTCAATAGTCGCTGGCAGTCCCAAACCCTCAGAAATAGAGAAAAGATCATGGACAACTAAAGGAGTTCCAGGGATATAGTATGGAAATTCACATGACTTGGAAACCCTGCCTTCAATCGTGACTTGATTGGGACTTTATTCATTCAGTTGAGAGTCCCTAATACATCTAACCTAGATGGTATATTCAAAAGCAGAAACATTAGTTTGCCGACTAAGGTCCGTCTAGTCAAGGCTATGGTTTTTCCAGTAGTCATGTATGGATGTGAGAGTTGGACTATGAAGAAGGCTGAGTGCCGAAGAATTGATGCTTTTGAACTGTGGTGTTGGAGAAGACTCTTCAGAGTCCCTTGGATTGCAAGGAGATCCAACCAGTCCATTCTGGAAGATCAGCCCTGGGATTTCTTTGGAAGGAATGATGCTGAAGCTGAAACTCCAGTACTTTGGCCACCTCATGCGAAGAGTTGACTCATTGGAAAAGACTCTGATACTGGGAGGGATTTGGGCAGGAGGAGAAGGGGACAACAAAGGATGAGATGCTGGATGGCATCACCAACTTGATGGACATGAGTTTAAGTGGATTCTGGGAGTTGGTGATGGACAGGGAGGTCTGGCGTGCTGTGATTCATGGGGTCGCAAAGAGTCGGACACGACTGAGCAACTGAACTGAACTGAACTGAACACATCTAACCCTCCACCAGGAGTACTCTGATCTTAGGCAGGAATCTAAAAGGAAATAACAGGATGCTCTGGGAGCATCTGTAAGAGAAAAAAGTGAAAGTGAAAGTCGCTCAGTCATGTCCGACTCTGTGAGATCCCATGCGCTATACAGTCCATAGAATTCTCCAGGCCAGAATACTAAAGTGGATAGCCTTTCCCTTCTCCAGGGACCTTCCCAACCCAGGGATCGAACCCAGGTCTCCCTCTTTGCAGGTGGATTCTTTACTAGCTGAACCACAGGGGAAGCCTAAGAATACTGGAGTGGATAGCCTATCCCCTCTCCAGTGGATCTTCCTGACCCATGAATCGAACCAGGGTCTCCTACATCGTAGGCGGATTCTTTACCAACTGAGCTATCAGGGAGCCCCATAAGAGAAAGCTGCAGTCAATAAAATACTGTATGGGCTTATCAACCAGACTTTCTCTAATTTTATTTTCTTCCTGACAGGGTTTCTAGACCCATGCACCAATAAAATGCAGTACACAATATTTATCTGTACCCAACAAGCATTACTGACATTTTTCATCATAAACTCACAAGTAAATTGGGGAGGAAACAGGGCTACAAGATAGCACCTTCAGGCAGTGGCTTAATACTCAAAGGGTACTGACTCCTGGAGGCACTCAGCCTCTGCAGAGGGTTTTAGTGTAGAACTACTGTCCCTATATGGCTCAACACGGTATTTCACTGACTTGAGAAAACCCATACTTACCGAATTTTTATCCAATTCAAAGTTGGGAAGGGTAGGGGGTTTAACAAACTTTAGAACAGCTTGATATTGACTCTGGGCTAAATTCTAGATAGTCGGAATTTTTAAAATTGGGGGAATCCATAACCATACAGACCCAGCAAACTAATAGAAAGTTTTTAAGTTTATTTACTCATTTAGATATCATAAAATGAGGGAACATCTGGGACTTCCAGGATGTGAAGTGGCTAAGACTCAGTGCTCCCATACAGGGGGCCCAGGTTCGATCCCTGGTCAAGAAACTAGATCCCACATGCCTTAACTGAGAGTTCACAAGCTACAACCGAAAGATCCCACATGGCTGCAACTGAAGATCCTGCGCCACAGCTAAGATCCAGTGCAGCCAAGAAAATACATTAGGGGACATCTATCCTCTGTGTATGTCTCCGTCAGGCTTCAGAAAGCTGATGAAGGTGTTGCCCTTGGATTACACTAGCTTGAAATCTGGTAGGTGAAACAGACTTATAAAGAGATAAGATATATTACAATATAAATGTTCATTGTAAGGCCTGATATTTAGGAAAAAATGTTTTTAAGTTAACTACATTTAATTGTTTGGGATGGACTGACATTAGCACCTGTAAAGCACATCTAATAGTTTAATAAGATGGACGAAACAATATTTGTTAAGTATCAATGGGCGGATACTCTTCTAGCTCATACAAGTTTATCTTCTAAAAATTAGCAATGACTTAAACACCCTAAGGAGGAAATACAAATAGCCAATAGAGATGTCTGTATGCATGCTAAGTTGCTTCCATCGTGTGTGACTTTTGTGACGTTATGGACTGTAGCCCACCAGGCTTCTCTGTCCATGGGATTCTCCAGGCAAGAATACTGGAATGGGTTGCCATTTCCTACTCCTAGGGATTTTCCCAACCCAATTATTGAACCTGCATCTCGTTTCCTGCCTTGGCTTGGAGGAGCCTGGTATGCTGCAGTCCATGGGATCACAAAGAGTCGAACACCACTGAGCGACTTCACTTTCACTTTTCACTTTCATGTGTTGGAGAAGGAAATGGCAGCCCACTCCAGTGTTCTTGCCTGGAGAGTCCCAGGGACGGAGGAGCCTGGTGGGCTGCCGTCTATGAGGTCACACGGAGTCAGACACAACTGAAGTGACTTAGCAGCAGCAGCAGGAAGTAGAGATGTAAAATAGAGATATAAAAACATTTAAAAATTCATTCTCAATTAAAAGCAAATCAGAACAAAAATTTGAAAAATCAAAAAAATGATAGTATTCCATGCTTGTAAAGGTGTGGTGAAATGGACACATAAACTGCTGGTGAACATTTATAAACATTTTAAGTATATAAAGTTGCAACTTTGTAGAAAGTTATAGTAAGACAAGTCATACTATGTAATGCAGCTATTTTCTTCTAGGAGTCTACTTTTAGAAATAATCTGAAATATATACATAAAATATACATAAGGAAGCCCACAATAATATTAATAAAAAATTAAGATAAATTTTAATGTATAGTCATAAAATGGAATGTCATAATTAGAACCATGTATCTTATGAGAATGTAATATTGATATTATGTTGTTTTATATATCAATATTATATTGTTTTATATATTATATTCAACTAGGAGGCTAGGGATCATGACTTCTCACTGGAAACCTTCTTGTGTCCTAAGTCATTTCAGTTCAAGTCAGTTCAGTCGCTCAGTCATGTCCGACTCTTTGCAACCCCATGAATCACAGCACGCCAGGCCTCCCTGTCCATCACAACTCCCAGAGTTCACTCAGATTCATGTCCATTGAGTCAGTGATGCCATCCAGTCATCTCATCCTCTGTCGTCCCCTTCTCTTCCTGCCCCAGATCCCTCACAGTATCAGAGTCTTTCCCAGTGAGTCAACTCTTCGCATGAGGTGGCCAAAGTACTGGAGTTTCAGCTTCAGCATCATTCCTTCCAAAGAAATCCCAGGGCTGATCTCCTTTAGCATGGACTAGTTGGATCTCCTTGCAGTCCAAGGGACTCTCAAGAGTCTTCTCCAACACCACAGTTCAAAAGCATCAATCTTTCGGTGCTCAGCCTTCTTCACAGTCCAACTCTCATATCCATACATGACTACTGGAAAACCCATAGCCTTGACTAGACGGACCTTAGTCGGCAAACTAATGTCTCTGCTTTTGAATATGCTATCTAGGTTGGTCATAACTTTTCTTCCAAGGAGTAAGCGTCTTTTAATTTCATGGCTGCAGTCACCATCTGCAGTGATTTTGGAGCCCAAAAAGAAAGTCTGACACTGTTTCCACTATTTCCCCATCTATTTCCCATGAAGTGATGGGACCAGATGCCATGATCTTTGTTTTCTGAATGTTGAGCTTTAAGCCAACTTTTTCACTCTCCTCTTTCACTTTCATCAAGAAGCTTTTAGTTCCTCTTCACTTTCTGCCATAAAGGTGGTGTCATCTGCATAGGCAATCTTGATTCCAGCTTGTGTTTCTTCCAGTCCAGCGTTTCTCATGATGTACTCTGCATAGAAGTTAAATAAGCGCTTCAGTCATGTCCAACTCTTTGTGACCCTATGGACTGTAGCCCATCAGGCTCCTCTGTCCATGGGATTCTCCAGGCAAGAACACTGGAGTACATTGCCATGCTCTCCTCCAGGGGATCTTCCAGACCCAGGGACTGAATCTGCATCTTTTATGTCTCCTGCATTGGCAAATGAGTTCTTCACCACTAGCACTACCTGAGAAGCCCATAAACCTTCTTCAATATTTTGAATTTTGTGCCATATGAATGTAATACATAAAAAAAAAAATTTAAAATAAAATATTTAGCCTAAAATTTTTAAACTACACTTACAAATATTTCTAATGATGGAAGGAAATACACTAAGTGAAAAGCAAGAAAAATTTATTAAGTCCTGTAGTGAATTCATATAATTGGAAATTGCCTATATAATTCTGGCTGTGTGACTAGAAACATTTTGTTCAGTATTTTTCACTCTAAGAAATCTAGGACAAGTTTACACAGAAGGAAGGCTGGTAAACAAGCTCATCTAAGAATGACTGGAGGAAATGTGAATGTTTGGCCTGGAGTTTATATGTGAGAGCATAATGGCTGTCTTCACGCATCTGAAGTGCTGTCATAAGGAAAAGGGTCCATACTTCCCTAGGAATGTCTCAGAGGATGAAACTAGACCCACTGACAAGAGCTACAGTAGGCCATTTCAGGTCAACATCAAACAGTAACAAACTTGTTGATTTGTTTATAGGCCATTTCAGCTCAATGTCAGGAAACACTTTCTAACAGAATGGGGCAAAAAATGAGTGAATTTCCAGTCACTTGAAGGATTCAAGCATAAATTGTTACCAACTGGACTGGACATTATGGAAAAGATTCAAGTATCAGAAGTGTGGCTTTTGGTAAAATTCCAACTGTGTGAGAAGTCATTTAACCTTTCTGGGACAGTTCTCTGTAAAATGGGGAAGTTTGACTAAATTATCTCCCTGTTCCTTTTGAGTTTTAAGTTGTTTTGATTCTGCATTGGGGTAATTACATTTGACTGATTTTTCCAGATTTACTTTATATCAGCCTCTTATCACTTGAAATACATCACACTGTTCCTGTGAGAATTAATTTAGATGTTTAAAAAATTTATAAAAATGCAAAACTTTATGTAAGACATTATTGTGGTTCAACTTCACTGGCCAGTAGGAAAATGCATATTACCACCACAATGAAATAATGCTACACACCTATTAGAATGGCTAAAATAAAAATCCTGATTATATACCAAGTGCTGACAAGACATGGGCTAGCTATGTCTCTCATACTTTGCTGAGGAGAAGGTAAAATGGGACAGCCACTCCAGAAACAGTTGGTAGTTTTTTACAAAGTTAAATATATACTTACAAAACCCAGTAATCCAACTACTGGATATTTACTGTAGAGAAATGAAAATTTACATTCACTCAAAAATCTGTACATAAATGTTCAAATCAGCCTTATTTGTTACAGCTAGAAACTGAAATCACCCAAAACTCTCCAATGGGTGAATTAATAAACTGTGGTACATCCATATCATGGAACACTATTCAGCCATAAAAAGAACAAATTTGGTACATGCAACAGTTTGCAGGGATCTCAAGGCCATTGTGCTGATGAGAAATCAGCCTCAAAAGTTATGACTCCATTTATATAACATTCTCAAGATGGCAAAAGTACAGTGATGGAGAACAAATAAGTGGCGCCAGGATTTAGGGTTGGGGGGGTATAACTATAAAGGGGTAGTATGAGGAAATTGCTTTGGGGTAGCAGAATAATTTTAAGAATTTCATATCCTAATTGTAGTGATTATTATACTAATCTATTACACATGATAAAGTTTTATACTGCTGCTGCTGCTGCTAAGTCACTTCCGCGTGTCTGACTCTGTGCAACCCCATAGACAGCAGCCCACAAGGCTCCTCCATCCCTGGGATTCTCCAGGCAAGAACACTGGAGTGGGTTGCCATGTCGTTCTCCAGTGCATGAAAGTGAAGAGTGAAAGTGAAGTCACTCAGTTGTATCCGACTCTTAGCGACCCCATGGACTGCAGCTTACCAGGCTCCTCCGTCCATGGGATTTTCCAGGCAAGAGTGCTGGAGTGGGGGTGCCGTTTATACAACTATACACCAAAAAGAGAGTTATGTTTATCTTCGCAGTTCTAGAAAGCAAGAAAATTTGTTTCATTTTCCACTTTTTGTTTAAACTGATTTTTTATGTTTAGCTTTGGACTGTCTTATAACCAATAATAATAAATGGTTTTCACGTGAAACTTTTTTATTGACACATGCCATAGAAATAAAGGTGTGAGGTGTATTTCTGTTCAGTTCAGTTGCTCAGTTGTGTCTGACTTTTTGACCCCATGGTATTAAGTAAATTAATTATTTATCTTCTTAATAGTACTTTTATTCTTTTATTTAAAAGAATAAATGGTCAAACATGAAAGTAAATTCAGGCAAAGCTCACTTTTGTTTATATTTCATTCTTATTTTAAAATTTTACTATCTCATTTTTTAAGGAAGCCTCTGAAAAAATATTTTTACATAAATTTTCACAGCTCACTCAAATGTAATCTGTATTTAAACTATTTATCTTATGATTTGAGAGACTGTTTACACCTTGCTGGGTTCTACTTTAGCTGCTAATTCTCTCTGTTTATACTGAACTAAATTTACTTCCAATCAAATTGTACACAGAATTCCAATCAAATAAACACAGAAGCTTCAAATTAATTCCTCTCCTAGGATAAGATCTACACAGAGAGTTTGTCCCAGGAGTGAATTTCTTGTGGATGTCTGTAAAACAGAATGAAGTAAGTCAGAAAGAGAAAAATATATATTGTATATTAATGTCCAAATGTGGGAAAATGGTACAAATGAACCTCCTTGCAGGACAGGTACAGAGACCAGACGTAGAGAATGGACTTGTGGGCACAGCAGGGAAGGGGAGGGTGGACCAAACTGGGCGAGGAGCATCGACATATATACATGACCATGGGCGAAAGAGAGCTAGTGGGGAGCTGCTGTCTGTCGCAGGGAACTCAGCTCGGTGCTTTGTGGAATGCTCAGCTGGAGGGGTGGAATGCTCAGCTCAGCTGGAGGGGTGGAATGGGGCAGTGACTGAGAGAGAGGCTCACGAGGGCGGGGGTGTATGTCCACAAATAGCTAATTCACTTCGTTGTACAGAACTAACACAACATTGTGAAGCAATTATACTGCAATTTTAAAAGTATATAAATGAGCAAAAAATATAAACACAGTTTTTTAAAGGACCTAAAAATTATGTATGCTATGACCGCATTTACATGTATAATTATTTGTTTACATACAAATACATTTTAATATAACAAAAACAATAAAAAAGACTAAATGTCTCTCATACAATGATCCTTACTGCAGCATCCCCTGCTGCTGCTGCTGCTGCTGCTGAGTCTCTTTAGTCGTGTTGGACTCTGTGCGACCCATAGATGGCAGCCCACCAGGCTCCCCCCGTCCCTGGGATTCTCCAGGCAAGAACACTGGAGTGGGTTGCCATTTCCTTCTCCAATGCAGGAAACTGAAAAGTGAAAGTGAGGTCACTCAGTCGTATCCGACTCTTCACGACCCCATGGACTGCAGCCTACCAAGCTTTTCCGTCCGTGGGATTTTCCAGGCAAGAGTACTGGAGTGGGATGCCATCGCCTTCTCTGGCAGCATTCCCTAGCCTAAACTAAAAAGTTGAATCTGTATACTAACTCTGCCTGTATCAAAGGTTGTCATGGCCTTTTCTATTTTCCATACATCAGATAATAGTTATAAATAACAGCTTTTCTAATAATATTTAATATAATTAGGCTGCTTCCCTGGTGGCTCAGTGGGTAAAGAGTCTGCCTCCAATGTGGGAGACCCGGGTTCGATCCCTGGGTTGGGAAGATCCCCTGGAGAAAGAAATGGCAACCCACTCCAGTACTCTTGCCTGAAAATACCATGGACTGAGAAGCCTGGTAGGCTACAGTCCGTGAAGTCGCAAAGAGTCGGACATGACTGAGCGACTTCACTTCACTTTTTAATTAAAAACTTGTTCTATTAGTCTCTACCACCAACTTAATGGCTCAGATGGTAAAAAATCTGCCTGCAATGTGGAAGACTTGGGTTCGCTCCCTGGCTTGGGAAGATCCGCTGGAGAAGGGAATGGCAACCCACTCCAGTATTCTTGCCTGGAGAATTCCATGGACAGAGGAGCTTGGTGGGCTACAGTTCATGGTGTTGCATAGAATCAGACATGACTGAGTGACTAACACTACCAACCTAAGATCACAAATTTCAAATCTAAATGAACAACGTTTTTAATTATATATACCTACTTGGCTGGTAAAGAATCCACCTGTAATGCAGGAGACCTCAGTTAGATTCTTGGGTTGGGAAGTTCCCCTGGAGAAGGGATACGCTACCCATCCAGTATTCTTGGGCTTCCCTGGTGGCTCAATCTGCCTGCTATGCAAGAGGCCTGGGTTCAATCCCTAGGTTGGGAAGTTCCCCTGGAGGAGAGCATGGCAACCCACTCCAGTATTGTAGCCTGTAGAATCCCCATAGACAGCGGAGCCTGGTGGGCTACATACAGTCCATGGGGTCACAAAGAGTCAGATATGACCAAGCTACTAAGCACAGCACATATCTCAAACTTACACCTTGTGCTAATGATTATCAACCAATAAAAGATGCATTTGCTTATGCAGTATTTTAATTCATTAAATAACCATCAATGCTTTCAGTCATGTTCCCTGGGAAGCAGGCCCTGAGACAGATTTGCATGCAGGAAGATTTATTAGGAGGTTCTCTTGGCATTAACACTTCCGGTGATACGCAGAATTGGATAGAGGGAGAAGCTGGGCTGTGAAAGCTTATAATAATTCCTAAACCAAAGCTATGGGTGGCTCTGAAGCTAGGGTGGCCCTCAGCAGTGTTCCAAGTTGAGGCAAGCATGCTGGGCCCTGGTATACCCTCCAATGATCAGACACTGGATAAAAGAGTGAGCCACAGCATTCCCAGCAGCTAGACAAACAAGTCCTTCAGTCCTGAAGAGTAATATGGTGTCAGTGGAATCTACCCCAGCGCACAGTATACCCTCATAATCATGAAGAGGCATTTATCTATCTGACATTGTTAGACGATCACCACCACCATCATCACTGTCCCATTACTAATAGTTTTACTATGTGCCCAGGCACATGTCTTAAGGACTTTGAAACTGTTAACTTACATAACTCCCCAAATAACCCTGTAATAACTCATGTAATTCCCCAGATAACCCTACAATATAATCTTCAATGCCTTTTGTCTTCAAAATTAAAAATCAATATAGGTGCTTTATGCAACATACCCTAATCCCAGAAATGCATCACTAATGACCAGTCATTTGCATTTTAACTTTCTGTATCCAGTATGAGCAGTATCATTCAGGAGCTGTCATGGGCCAGGATAGTTTCTCTTTTCATGGGCTGCACCTTCTAAATCATGGATGGTATCATGATGTTTGTAATTTACTTTAAAGTAATTGAGCATGGATAATGTGACACTATGTGTGAATATATATGTGTGTTGATTTAGGCTATGTCATAAGTGTTATTGCTTGCCATAATTAGGAATTCACACTTCCAGGTATGGTCAGCTGATATTTACCCAGAAAGCCACACTCCAGAGGAAGCTACTCCAAGTGCTTTTGTCATACTTACCTTGATCAACACCAGAATTTTGCTAATTAGCATAATGAAATATTAACAATCAGTTTTCATTGGTGAAATTAGTGTTGTTCGAGGTATATGGTTTGGCTCATATATTTTAGACATTCCACTTTTGCTGAATAGGGTACAATAATCTAGCAAGCACCATAATCTGCATCTCTAGGAAAGGTACCAACCTATATCTAGCTATTGATTCATTGGATTCTGGTTGTCTAAATCCTGCCTCCAAACATTACTGCATCTACCTTGAGCGAACTTTTCATGCATGTTGTAGTCATATGTGGCGCATGCATGCTCAGTTGTGTCTGACTCTTTGTGACCCCATGGACTGTAGCCCACCTCCTCTGTCTGTAGGACTTTCCCAGCAAGAATACTGGAGTAGGTTGTTGTTTCCTTTTCCAGGGGATCCTCCTGATCCAGGGACTGAACCCACGTCTCCTGCATCTCCTGCATTGATTTACTGCTGAGCCACTGGGGAAGCCCTCATTTGTGGTAGCCAGTCTTCAAATTGATCGTTAATGCCCTTAATATTAGTGATTGTTAGTGTTTATCCCTTTGTGTAGTTCTCTCCACCCTCGCACTGAAGAGAGACAACCTGTGTGATTAAGATAGTCTGGAAATGAAGATAGTGGCTTCCAAGGCTGTCTTAAAAGATATTGCAGACTCTGCGTTTTTCTCTCTTGGATTATCTATTCTTGAGAAAGACGGGCACTATGCTGAGAAACTGTTTCAGAGCCACCCACGTTGGGAGGAGCCTGGTCCCCTGCTGGTGGTCAGCACTGTCTTGCCAGCTGTAGAGTGAGCCATTGTGGAAGCACATCCTTCAGGTGAAGGCAAGCCTTCAGCCAACAACGGCCCCAGCCAGCATCTGGACTCATGAGAGACCCCACACCAAAACTACCCAGCCAACTTGATTTAGCCCTGATCTACAGAAACTACGAGCTAATAAATGTTTATTGTTACTTCAGGTCACAAAGTTTTGAGGTAATTTGTTATATAGCAATAGATACAATACATCGTACTACTGATACATAAAAGGACATAAAAGGGAGGTGGAACCTAATTGAATTTATAGAAGAGACTGGATGAACTATTGTACATAAGCCTCCTTGCTAATAACTATTTTTTTAAAAGGTCTGTTTATATGATAGAACTTGGTCAAATATGCGCTTTCACTGTAACTGAGTGGCAGGGCTATGTCAGAGTCACCACCCTCTTCACTTACATCAAAAATTGGTGACTACTTCTAACTGTCAAAAAGAACAAAATAACGTACGTGACCAAATTGACTTAGATAATTTTGCAAGACAGGCCTATTGATTTTTCTGCCTATTACAGCTTGGCTCTTTCCATTTCTCTTTATCACCACCAACAACCCAGTCCAGGCTACCTTCATCTCTCTCTCTGGACCACGACAACAGCCTCCTCACTCATCTAGTCATACCCGCACGTCCTCTTCTATCCGATTATCAATACTAGCGTTAGAGTGGCCCTTTTAAAACACACATCTATTCAAGTAATTCCACCACCACCTATTCCCCTATTTAAAGTCTTTTAGGTCTCAGAAAACATCATGGGGCAGAGATACAGCCTAACATAGCCCTACCAAACTCCTAGCCGATCCGGTCCTACTGACTGAGTGTTGCCCTGAACTCTCGCGCTCTTTGATTGCCCGTCACTGGCCTTTCTTCAGTTATTCTTTTCCTGTTCCCGCTCACAGCAGGGAATTTGCTGGTGGCTTTTCCTCTGCCTTGAAATCTCTTCCTTTTCCGTTGTCTAGTTCATGTCTGCCTATCCTTCGTATCTCGTGCGTAAGTCAAAACTTTCCCCAGCCTAAGTCAAAACTTTCCCCAGCCTCCCTGATTCGCTTAGCCTCACACATTGCCTCCTTTGTGGACCTGTCACATTGTAGTTTTACATTTGTGTAACTAGTTGACCAATGTTTGTGTTTACTGCTGCACATTCTGTAAGAGCACACACCATATCTACTTTAACTCATTTATGTATGCCTTGGAGCCGAAGAACACAGTGCATATTTGGTAGATATTTGATTAAAAAACCAAATAACTGATTAACTCATTGAATAAACTCAGGTGGGTGTAAATGTTGCTCCCAGAGCCAGAGTGCCTAGGTTCAGATTCTGGCAGTTCCTGACTGTGTAAGGTTAAAATTACATCGCCTCGCTGTCCTCTCTAAACTGGGAATAATAATTACCTTGTAGGGTATTGCAAGGAATAAATGAGCACTGCATAGCAAGTGCAATTTTTATTGCTATTGTTATTAACATGCTTAGTCATTTTGTCATGCTAGGTCCTTTAGGCCATGGCTACTACTTCCTTGGATAAATTCATTCTTTTTTAATAGATAACAAATCCCAAGTGTCCATGTAAAAACAAGAAGCTATATCAATGACACAAAGTGAGGGCAGAGTCTCTAAACCTTTTTGATTGTCTTGTTTTGACTGAGGTATAAGGACACTCATATTAATCCTCATATCGCAGTGTTTCTTTGGTAGTGTACTATTTATATGAAAAGACAAACCAGGATTTGGATTATGAAAATTTCAAAGAGTTCTAAAGCTATCTTTTACTAAGGCATAGTTAACGCGCCAAAAAAAAAAATTGAGCCTACCATCTCTTTGAGTTTTTTGCATTGATTACCTCCTTGTACTTCAAATAATGGCAAGATATTAACATAATATGTATAACAGTACTACCAATCTCTTTGGATTATAAACCTTCCATACTTTGAAGCACTGACTTTAAAATGTTAAAGCTGCAGGTTTGTAACTTTTCAACACTGTATATTATAAACGATTGAAATGGTGTCCACTTACTTGACAGTGGAAATATTAACAGTGCAAAGGCAGCAATGGTTGGATCTTGTTTAGCAAATACTTCTTACAGAAGTTGTGAATGCTTGCATTTTATTATATTCAGGGTCCCCACCTACGGATAGGTCTTTGTAAGCGGCCATTCATTTGGAGAAGAGGTCATAAACCGAAGGGTTGTTTTAGGTAAGTGTTGCAAACGATGTGTTTTGTTCTTTGTTTACTAACAACCATGAAAAACAACACTGTACTTCCCAGAGAAACTGAGATCATCCAGTCCTTGCAACTTAGGTCATTTTAGCTTGGGAGGGAAAAGAAAAGAATTCTTTTCAACTCCTTGCCAGTTCCTCCTGGCTTTTTGAGAAGGCGATACCTCTGAAAGAAAATAGATCAAAGTTACATGGGACTAAGGGTGGATCAGATAGCTATACTTTGTAGTCTGTTGAAAACAGAGCTAGCTTTACTGGAAAAGAGATTATTATGTGTTAGAGTTATAAGGAGCAGAGGAAAGGTTAGAGGGGTTACTAGCCTAAAAACCAACCTCCATTTCCCTGCCACCTTGTCAGAATTTAAAATTCCGCCATTAGAAATTCATTTGTTTGCATTTTAAACAGTAATTCCTTCAAGCAGTTAACTGTGGAAAAAAGTGAATTGCCTATCAGTTCTTTTTCCTGAAAGTGAATTTTGAAAGTACTGAGAGAGGTAACACTAGCCCCTGAAAGCTCTGATTTGACTGTAGGACAGTATGGAGAGAAAAGGTTGGAAGAGTACATTTTTTCATTTGTTACTCTGAGCACCTAAAATAAAAGAAAGAAAATACATCACAGTATGATAAGATACAATGAAAATGACACAGACAACATAGGAGAGTCCTGTCGTGCCTAAAATGTGATGACAACTCCTTTCTTAAATATCCTGGCCTTTACCACATGTAAAATAGATAGCCAATGGGAATTGGCTGAATGGCTCAGGAAACTCAAACAGGGGTTCTGTATCAACCTAGAGGGGTGGGATGGAGAGGGAGATGGGAGGGAGGTTCAAAAGGGAGGGGATATATGTATACCTATGGCTGATTCATGTTAAGATTTGACAGAAAAGAGCAAAATTCTGTAAAGCAATTATCTTTCAATTAAAAAATAAATAGTGAGTAGTGAAGTCACTCAGTCGTGTCCGACTCTTTGTGACCCCATGGACTGTAGCCCTCTAGTCTCCTCTGTCCATGGAATTCTCCAGGCAAGAATACTGGAGTGAGTTGCCATGCCCTTCTCCAGGGGATCTTCCCCACCCAGGGATTGAATTGCAGGCAGATTCTTTACTACCGTCTGAGCCACCAGGGAAGCTCCTTCGTTTGAGCTGACCTAAAAATGAGTGTTCTGTGCACTTCTGTGACCTGGTATCATCATCCTCTCTTTCTGGCTGTCCTAACCAGAATTTCTGTGAAAATATCCTGGTCTTTAGCTTTTTTCTGACCATAATCATACTAAATTCATCCCTCATTTATAGAGTGATTAGTACATAAAGAGCACCTTGAGGGCAGTACAAGAATCTGAAGTTTTCTTACAGAAGTTTTCTTAAGTTTTCTTTAAAAAGCTCTCCATGTGTCCTCTCTCCAGTAATTCATCACCAGTGCATAAACTGTTTACCTGTTAAGCTGTGTATGTTAGATTGAGACCCTGTCCACTAATAAGTGAGGAAATACTTTGTCTTATAACAAGGAACCAAGTAATATACAAAAAGTAAAGGTAAGATGAATAGGTAAGGAAGGAGGCTGGTACAGATTTATACACTTAACTATTATTATGTGCTTGATATTTGCCAGTTGAAATAGAAAGGAAAAACTACATGTGAGAAAATCTGTTTCCTTGCAATGAGCAAAAAGTTTGTGGCAGGATAAGCATTTGCTGCTGGGTGTAGGAAAGATGGAAATGGTAGAAAGGAGTTGTCCTAATTTACACCAGCATTGTAAAAGAGTAGTAATATCTGTTTTCAAAAATTTTAGGGTGTGGTGGTATCTGATTATGGTTTTAATCTACATTTTCCCCATAAATAATAATACTGAATCATTGTCATAGGCTTATTGATCATTTATATATCTAGATTTATGAAATGTATATCCAAATCTTTTGCCTGTTTTCAAAAACTTGAGTTGTTTTTCTCTCTCTAATTGATAAATAGTGGTGCCTTATATATTTTGGATGTACGATCTTTGTCAATAGTTGTTTCGTATTTTTCTTTTCTTATTCTGTGTATTATTTTCTTATTCTCTTAAAAATGTCTTTTAATAATGAAAGTTACTCATTTAATGAAGTCTATTTTGTCAGTCTCTGTTTTTCATGGTTTGTTCTTTTGTATTTAAGAAAACATTGCCTATCTTAAAGTCATGAACATAGTTCCCTATGTTTTCTTCTAGAAGTTTCATTGCTTTACCCTTCACTTTAGATCTTTGGTCCACTTTGAGTTAATATTGTATATAATGTGAAGAAGGGGTCCGGGTCAAAATTTGTACATATTCAATTGATCCAGAACCATTTATTCAAAAGATAATCCTTTCCTCCACTGACTGCACCTTTGTCATAAATCACACAATTCTTAAGTGTGATGATTTAACTGAAATATTGTGCTAAATGTATTATTTGAGTAAACAATACATTCAATTGATAAGAAAATCAAAGCAAATTAATGAAGAAACTAAATTCAAAGGGGTTCAAAAATGCAAATGGTAAAGAGCAGAAGAAAATGTACCTTCTATCCTGTTCTGTACTCTATTTCTTTCTCTAGAAGCGATGACAAGTGTCAGTGCTCAGATATGCCAACAACACTGCTTGACTTTCTAGGATCCTAAATAGAGAAACCCCTTATCCCAAAGTCTACCTCCCTGATTCTAATGAAATGGCATCTCTAGGTGATTCTGATATTGTTTCTAGGTAGTTCTGATACAAGTTTGTTCCAACGTTATTTAAAATTATATTTCCTTTACTCTTAAAAAGCATATGACTAGATTTTTCAAAGCCCAGTGAGACACTTTATTTTATTATAGGGGTTCAACTTACTTATAGTTATTGTGATTGCATTTATTCCTACCATTTTATTTATAGTACTTTTTTTTTTCTTTTGTGGAATTAACGAAGCTTGCTTTTTTCTTATTTTAGTAGTTTAGATAGTATACATCTTATTTTTATCCTGCTCCTAGATATTTTCATTTTAACTTTCATTTAATGTATATTTGGTCTTAAAGTGTAGAATTAAGCAGCATCTGTATCCTGCCCCTGATCCTGCCCTTCTTTCACACTTTCTCCTACAACTCAAATAGAGAAAGATTCAGGTTTTTTTGTAGAGCCAGAAGCTTATACAATCTGGGGATCCTCTTTAAATAATTCTAAATTCTAAATTTAAAAATTGAGTCAGAAAGTGAATGCGTATTTAGAATGAGAAAAGAAATCAGAACAAAATGTAAATTTTTGGATTTTACAAATTTACAAAAGTATGGGCTTCTCTGGTTGCTTAGTGGGTAAAGAATCCACCTGCAATGCAGGAGGCACAGGAGATGCAGTTTTGACACCTGCGTTGGGAATATCCCTTGGAGAAGGAAAAGCAACCCACTCCAGTATTCTGGCCTGAAAAATCCTTTGGATAGAGGAGCCTGTCAGGATACAGTCCAAAGGATCACAAAGAGTCAGACACAACTGAGCAATTACGTATGCACAAGCACAAATCTTTAAAGAATGATAGTTTCAAAAACATAACAGAATCCAGGAAATAACATTTCTATTAACTGCCTATAGTGCTTTTAACTCCTATAGTGCTTTTCTCCTACATTTTCTCTTCAGTTCATTTCAGTTCAGTTCAGTCACTCAGTCGAGTCCGACTCTTTGCAACCCCATGAATCGCAGCATGCCAGGCCTCCCTGTCCATCACCAACTCCCAGAGTTCACTCAAACCCATGTCCATCAAGTCGGTGATGCCATCGAGCCATCT
Source organism: Nanger dama (assembly GCA_917880005.1). Classification (NCBI taxonomy): domain Eukaryota; kingdom Metazoa; phylum Chordata; class Mammalia; order Artiodactyla; family Bovidae; genus Nanger; species Nanger dama. The sequence goes on along the minus strand of CAKJTW010000008.1, from coordinate 17,846,771 downwards.
CATCCTCTGCCGTCCCCTTCTCCTCCTGCCCCTAATCCCTCCCAGCATCAGGGTCTTTTCCAATGAGTCAACTCTTTGCATGAGGTGGCCAAAGTATTGGAGTTTCAGCTTTAGCATCATTCCTTCCAATGAACACCCAGGACTGATCTCCTTTAGGATGGACTGGTTGGACCTCCTTGCAGTCCAAGGGACTCTCAAGAGTCTTCTCCAACACCACAGTTTAAAAGCATCAATTCTTTGGCGCTCAGCTTTCTTCACAGTCCAACTCTCACATCCATACATGACCACTGGAAAAATTATAGCCTTGACTAGATGGACCTTTGTTGGCAAAGTAATGTCTCTGCTTTAGAATATGCTACCTAGGTTGGTCATAACTTTCCTTCTAAGGAGTAAGCGTCTTTTAATTTCATGGCTGCAATCACTACCTGCAGTGACTTTGGAGCCCAAAGAAATTAAGTCTGACACTGTTTCCACTGTTTCCCCATCTATTTCCCATGAAATGATGGGACCGGATGCCATGATCTTTGTTTTCTGAATGTTGAGCTTTAAGCCAACTTTTTCACTCTCCTCTTTCACTTTCATCAAGAGGCTTTTAGTTCCTCTTCACTTTCTGCCAGAAGGGTGGTGTCATCTGCATATCTGAGGTTATTGCTATTTCTCCCAGCAATCTTGATTCCAGCTTGTGCTTCCTCCAGCTCAGCATTTCTCATGATGTACTCTGCATATAAGTTAAATAAGCAGGTGACAATATACAGCCTTGATGTACTCCTTTTCCTGTTTGGAACCACGTCCAATTGCTTCCTGACCTGCATATAGGTTTCTCAAGAGGCAGGTCAGGTGGTCTGGTATTCCCATCTCTTTCAGAATCTTCCACAGTTTATTGTGATCCACACAGTGAAAGGTTTTTGCATTTCTGATTATTGGCAAGTTAAACCAGCTGTGTATATTTCATGCTTGGTCCCTCTGTCCCCACAACTATCTACAGAACCTCTGGGTACTGTGTGATATACTTACATCACAACACATGCCTCAGTTCTGTAGTTTCACCAGGTGAGTCAGCAACGTTGGAAGCAGGGTTCCTTAGACCTTTTCTACATTGAGGGCACTATGGAGAAAAGTTAACTGTTCACAAATTGACCATGAACCACCTTAATATATTCCCATAAGTTTAAATTAAATTATTTTCTCAGTCCAATTCCCAAAATATCCATAACTATGCAATACCATTTCTTTTAAGAAGTATAGCAGAGAGGAATTCAGAGAAGAAACAAGAAGTGATGAAATGATTATTTTAGCAAATAAATATAAATTTTAATATTTTCAACTAATTTATATTTTAAGGACTTTTAAAAAAGGATAGGCATATAAATCATATGATCATCGCAATAGATATGGAAAAAGCTTTTGATGAAGTCCAATATTGATATGTGATAAAAATTCTCAACAAAGTGCATATAGAGGGAGCATACTTCAATATGATAAAGTTTATATTAATATGTGATAAGCCTACAACCAGTATCATACTCAACAGTGAAAAGCTCAAAGTATTTCCTTTAAAATCAGGAAGAAGACAAGCATACCCATTCTCATGATGTCATCCAGTATAACACTGGATTTCCTAGTCACAGCAATCAGACAAGAAACAAAAGGAATCCAAATAGAAGAGGAAGTAAAACGGTCATTGCTTGAAGATGACAAGATGTTATATGTGGAAAATCCTAAAGACAACACCAAAAAACTATTAGAACTGATAATTCAGTAAAGTTGCAGGATATGAAATTAATATACAAAAAGCCTGTTGCATGTCTATACAATAATGATGAATTAGAAAGAGAGATTAAGAAAACAATCCAACTTACAACTGCATCAAAAAGAAGAAAATACCTAGGCTAAATCTAACCAAGGATGTAAAAGACATGTACTTGGAAACCGTAAGACATTGATGAAAGAAACTGAAAATGACACAAATGGAAATATTTATCATAGATTGGAAGAATTAATATTGTTAAAGTGAACATACTCCCCAGCAATCTACAGATTCAATACAATCTCTATCAAAATACCAGAGGCATTTTTCACAGAACTAGAACAAGTAATTCTAAAATTTATATGGAAACACACAAAAGATCTGAATAGCCAAACAGTCCTGAGAAAGGAGAAGAAAGTTACAGATATCATCCTTCCTAATTTCAAGCTATACTGGAAGGTACAGTAGCCAAAGCAGTACAGTACTAGCATAAAAACAGACACAGAGATCAATGGAATAAATTAGAGAGCCTAGGAAAAAACCCATGCTTTTATAGTCAGTTAATCTATGACAAAGGAGGCACAAATATACAACAGGAAAAGACGGCTCTTTAATAAATGGTGTTGGGAAAACTGGACAGCTGTATGCAAAACAATCAGTTCAGTTTAGTTCAGTCACTCAGTTGTGCCATAGCCTTTGCAACCCCATGGACTGTAGCACGCCAGGCTTCCTTGTCTATCACAAACTCCCAGAGCTTACTCAAACTCATGTCCACTGAGTTGGTGATGCCATCCAACCATCTCATCCTCTGTTGTCCTTTTTCCTCCTGCCTTCAATCTTTCCCAGCAACCGGGTCTTTTCAAATGAGTCAGTTCTTCATATCAGGTGGCCAAAGTATTGGAGTTTCAGCTTCAACATCAGTCCTTCCAATGACTATTCAGGACTAATTTCCTTTAGGATGGACTTGTTGGATCTCCTTACAGTCCAAGGGACTCTCAAAAATCTTCAACTCCATAGTTCAAAAGCATCAATTCTTTGGCAGTCAGCTTTCTTTATAGTCCAACTCTTACATCCGTACATGACTACTGGAAAAACCATAGCCTTGACTAGATGGACCCTTTGTTGGCTGTATAGAACTTCTCCATCATTGGCTGCAAAGAATATAATCAATCTGATTTCGGTATTGACCATCTGGTGATGTCCATGTGTAGAGTCTTAGTCTTCTCTTGTGTTGTTGGAAGAGGATGTTTGCTATGACCAGGGCATTCTCTTGGCAAAACTATATTAGCCTTTGCCCTGCTTCATTCTGTATTCCAAGACCAAATTTGCCTGTTACTTCAGGTATCTCTTGACTTCCTAATTTTACCTTCCAGTCCCCTATAATGAAAAGAACATCTTTTTTGGGTTTTAGTTCTAGAAGGTCTTGTAGATCTTTATAGAATTGTTCCACTTCAACTTCTTCAGCATTACTGGTCAGGGCATAGACTTGGATTACTATGATATTGAATGGTTTGCCTTGGAAATGAACAGAGATCATTCTGTCATTTTTGAGACTGCATCCAAGTACTGCATTTTGGACTCTTCTGTTGACTCTGATGGCTACTCCATTTCTTCTAAGGGATTCTTGCCCACAGTAGTAGATATAAAGGTCATCTGAATTAAATTCACCCATTCCAGTCCATTTTAGTTCACTGATTTCTAAAATGTCGATGTTCACCCTTGCCATCTCCTGTTTGACCACTTCAATTTGCCTTGATTCATGGACCTAACATTCCAGGTTCCTATGCAATATTGCTCTTACAGCACTGGACTTTACTTCCAACCCCAGTCACATCCACAACTGGGTGTTGTTTTTGCTTTGGCTCTGTCTCTTCATTTTTTCTGGAGTTTTTCTCCACTGATCTCCAGTACCTTATTGGGCACCTACTGCCCTGGGGAGTTCATCTTTCATTGTCATACCTTTTGCCTTTTCATAGTGTTCATGGGGTTCTCAAGGCAAGAATAATGAAGTGGTTTGCCATTCCCTTCTGTGGTCCACGTTTTGTCAGAACCCTCCACCATGACCCATCCATCTTGGGTGGCCCTACGTGGCATAGGTTCATTGGCCTATGGGCCTATGACTTTCATAGGCTCATAGTTTCATTGAGTTAGACAAGGCTGTGGTCCATGTGATCAGTTTGGTTAGTTTTCTGTGATTGTGGTTTTCAGTCTGTCTGCCCTCTGACGGAAAAGGATAAGAGACTTATGGAAGCTTCCTGATGGGAGAGACTGACTGAGAGGGAAATTGGGACTTGTTTGATGGGCAGGGCCATGCTCAGTAAATCTTTAATCCAATTTTCTGTTGATGGGCAGGGCTGTGTTCCCTCCCTCTTATTTGACTTGAGGCCAAACTATGTTGGAGGTAATGAAAATAATGGCAACTTCCTTCAAAAGGGCCCACGCACGCACTGCTGTACTCAATGCCCCCAGTCCTGCAGCAGGCCACTGCCAACCCATGCTCCCACCAGAGACTCCTAGACACTCACAGGCAAGTCTGGGTCAGTCTCTTGTGGGGTAATTGCTCCTTTCTTCTTGGTCCTGGTGCACACAAGATTTTGTTTGTGCCTTCCAAGAGTCTGTTTCTCTAGTCCTGTGTAAGTTCTGGTGGCTCTATGGTGGGGTTAATGGTGACCTCCTCCAAGAGGGCTTTGCCATACCCAGGTCTGCTTCACCCAGAACCCCCTACCCCTGGAGCAGTCCACTGCTTCCTGTACCACCACAGGAGACACTCAAACACAGTTATGTCTTAGTCTCTGTGAGGTCTATGGGTCCTGGTGCACACAAGGTTTGGTTGGGGTTAGGGTTATGGCATCGCTGGCATGTAAGGGGTTTGATTCTAAACTTGATTTTGCCCTTCCTACCATCTTGCTGGGGCTAATCCTTTGCTCTTGGAAATGGGGTATCTCCTCAAAGTCGCTCTAGTGCTGCACAGGCACCGCTCGAGTGCCTGGCACTACAGAAACATAAATATGCTCAACATTCCAATTATCAGTTCAGTTCAGTCACTCAGTCATGTCCGACTATTTATGACCCCATGAATCACAGCACGCCAGGCCTCCCTGTCCATCACGAACTCCCGGAGTTCACTCAGACTCGCGTCCATCAAGTCAGTGATGCCATTCAGCCATCTCATCCTCTGTTGTCCCCTTCTCCTCCTGCCCCCAATCCCTCCCAGCATCAGAGTCTTTTCCAATGAGTCAGCTCTTCACATGGGTGGCCAAAGTACTGGAGTTTCAGCTTCAGCATCATTCCCTCCAAAGAAATCCCATCCTTCAGAATGGACTGGTTGGATCTCCTTGCAGTCCAAGGGACTCTCAAGAGTCTTCTCCAACACCACCGTTCAAAAGCATCAATTCTTCGGCCCTCAGCCTTCTTCATAGTCCAACTCTCACATTTATACATGACTACTGAAAAACCATAGCCTTGACTAGATGGACCTTAGTCGGCAAAGAGTCGGCAAAGTAATGTCTCTGCTTTTCCATGTGCTATTTAGGTTGGTCATAATTTTTCTTCCAAGGAGTAACCATCTTTTAATTTCATGTCTGCACTCACCATCTGCAGTGATTTTGGAGCCCCAAAAAATAAAGTCTGACACTGTTTCCCCATCTATTTCCCATGAAGTGATGGGACCGGATGCCATGATCTTCATTTTCTGAATGTTGAGTTTTAAGTCAACTTTTTCACTCTCCTCTTTCACTTTCATCAAGAGGCTTTTTAGTTCCTCTTCACTTCTGCCATAAGGGTGGTGTCATCTGCATATCTGAGGTTATTGATATTTCTCCTGGCAATCTTGATTCCAGCTTGTATTTCTTCCAGTCCAGCATTTCTCATTATGTACTCTGCATAGAAGTTAAATAAGCAGGGTGACAGTATACAGCCTTGACATACTCCCTTTTCCTATTTGGAACCAGTCTGTTGTTCCATGTCCAGTTCTAACTGTTGCTTCCTGACCTGCATACAGGTTTCTCAAGAGGCAGGTCAGGTGGTCTGGTATGCCCATCTCTCTCAGAATTTTCCACAGTTTATTGTGATCCTCACAGTCAAAGGCTTTGGCATAGTCAATAAAGCAGAAATAGATGTTTTTCTGGAACTCTGTTGCTTTTTTGATGATCCAGCAGATGTTGGCGATTTGATCTCTGGTTCCTCTTCCTTTTTTAAAACATGCTTGAACACGTGGAAAATCACGGTTCACATATTGCTGAAGCCTGGCTTGGACAATTTTCAGCATTACTTTACTAGCATGTGAGATGAATGCAATTGTGCGGTAGTTTGAGCATTCTTTGGCATTGCCTTTCTTTGGAATTGGAATGAAAACTGACCTTTTCCAGTCCTGTGGTCACTGCTGAGTTTTCCAAACTTGCTGGCATATTGAGTGCAGCACTTTCACAGCATCATCTTTCAGGATTTGAAATAACTCAACTGGAGTTCCATCACCTCCACTAGCTTTGTTCATAGTGATGCTTCCTAAGACCCACTTGACTTCACATTCCAGGATGTCTGGCTCTAGATGAGTGATCACACCATCATGATTATCCAGGTCATGAAGATCTAATTATCAGGGAACTGCAAATCAAAACCACAATGAATTATCACATCATACTTGTGAGAATGACTGTTATCAAAAAGATAGCAAATTATAAATGTTGGCAAGGATGTGGGTAAAAGGAAACCCTTACATGTGGAATGCATATTGGTGCAACCATTATAGAATATATTATGGAGATTCCTCAAAAAATTTAAAAATAGAACTACCATCGTGCTCAACATGCTCATTTGTGTCTGACTCTTTGCAACCCAGTGGACTGTAGCCCACCAGGCTCCTCTGTCCATAGGATTTATACAATCTAGCAATTTCAATTCTAGGTATTTTTCTGAAAACAGACAAAAACAAACAAAAAACATTAGTTAGAAAATATACATGCACCCCAATGTTCTTTGCAGGATTATTTACAACAGCCAAGATATTGTAGGAACCTAAGTGCCCATCACTAGATGAATGGATGAAGAAAGTGTGGTACATTTATATAATGGAATATTACTCTCCATATAAAAATGAAATCTTGCCATTTACAACATGGATGGAGATAGAGCATTAAACATTAAGCCATGCAGCTAATGCTCCTTATACCTTTTCCTGCTCTTTACTTGTAAATTGAAAAAGATCCTGCTATGGTTTGAATGTTTAAAATTCTAGACTTGAGAGATTATGGCATCAGGAGATGGGGCTTTGGGGAGGTTGCTTAGGTTATGAGGGTGGAATCCTCATGAAAAGGAAAATGTTTTTATAAAAAGACCCCACAGGTCTGCTTACTCTCTTCTGTGAGAATGCAGAGATGTCACCAGCTATAGGCTAAAGGCCTTCACCAGAATGTGACCATCCTGGCACCTTGGTCTTGGATTTCCCAGCCCCCAGAAATAAATTCGTGTTGTTTACAAGTTTCCCATTTGTGATATTTTATTGTATCGGCTCAAATAGACCAAGATAGATATTTTCTTTATTTTAGGCTCGAATGTTTAATGTTTTCTCAGTTTAGAATTACATTGACCTACTTCAAAAAATAGCTACCATTTATTTTATTTTTTAGGAAGTGTTCCCTTCTGCTACATTTCCTAAAAGAGTTTGCATGTGACAAGGGTTGTTTCTTTAAATGTTTGATAGGATTCACCAGTTAAATCATCTTTGCCTAGAGCTTTCTCTGCTGGGAGGTTTTTCATTTAAAAATTTTAATTTCTTCAAATAAAGAGTTATTGAGATTTTGTTTCATTTTTTGTCAGTAGAATAAGTTATATTTTTCAAAGAATTTGTCTGTCATATAAATTGATGAATTTGTTGGTATAAAGATACTCATAATATTTGCTTATTATCCATTTAATTCTTTAAGATCTACACTGAATGTAGTTGTTTAGTTGCTAAGTCTAACTCTTCGCAACCCCATGGACTGTAGCACACCAGCCTCTTCTGTCTTCCACGATCCCCCTGAGTTTACTCAAATTCATATCCATTGAGTCAATGATGCTGTCTAACCTTCTCATCCTCTGCCACTCCCTTCTCCTTTTACCTTCAATCTTTCCCAACATGAGGGTCTTTTCCAGTGAGTCAGCTCTTTGCAGCAGGTGGCCAAAGTATTGGAGCTTTAGCTTCAGCATCAGTCCTTCCAATGAATATTCAGGGTTGATTTCTTTCAGGATTGACTTATTTGATCTCCTTGCAGTCCAAGGAACTCTCAAGAGGCTTTTCCAGTACAAAAATTCAAAAGCATCAGTTCTTCGGCGCTCAGCCTTCTTTATGGTCAACATCTCATTATCCACACATGACTACTGGGAAAACCATAGTTTTGACTAGACAGATCTTTGTTAGCAAAGTGATGTTTCTGCTTTTTAATACACTGTTCCTTCCAGATGGTAAAGAATCTGCCTAACATGTAGGAGATCAGGGTTCAGTCCCTGGGTCAGGAAGATCCCCCAGAGAAGGGAATGGCAACCCACTCAAGTATTCTTGCCTGGAGAATTACATGGACAGAGGAGTCTTGCAGACTACCCTCTATGGGGTTGTAAAGAGTTGGACACCACTGAGCCACTAACACACACACAATACGCTGTCTAGGTTTGTCAGAGCTTTTCTTCCCAGGAGCAAGCATCTTTTAATTTCATGGCTGTAGTCCTATCTGCAGTGATTTTAGAGTCCAAGAAAATCAAATCTGACTTTTTCCACTATTTCCTCCATCTATTTGCCATGAAGTGATGAGACCAGATGCCATGATCTTAATTTTTTAAATGTTGAGTTTCAAGCCAGCTTTTTCACTCTCATCTTTCACCCTCATCAAAAGGCTCTTTAGTTCCTCTTAACTTTCTGTCACTAGATTGGTATCATCTGCATATTTGAGGTTATTGATGTTTCTCCCAGCAGTCTTGATTCCAGCTTGTGATTTATCCAGCCTGGCATTTCACATGATGTACTCTGCATAGGAGTTAAATAAGCAGGGTGTCAATATACAGCCTTGTTGTACTCTTTTCACAATTTTGAACTAGTCAGTTGTTACATGTGTGGTTCTAACTGTTCCTTCTTGACCTGCATACAGATTTCTCAGGAGACAGGTAAGGTGACGGTACTCCCATCTCAGGAAGAATTTTCCAGTTTGCTGTGATCCGTACAATCAAAGGTTTTAGGATAGTCAATGAAGCAGAAATTTTTCTGGAACTCCCTTGCTTTCTCCATGATCCAACGAAGGCTGGCAATTTGATTCTGGTTCCTCCGCCTCTTCAAAACCCAGCTGGTACACATTTTTTATTCTTCACACTGATTCTATTCTCTCTCTTTCTCTTTGTTTTTATCAGTCTAGCTAGGAATTTATCACTTTTGTTAAGCTTTCCGAAAAGCTGTGTTTTTGGCTTTGTTAATTTTTTTCTGTTGTTTCCTATACTTACTTTTATAATTTCTCTTTCCCACTTATCCTGAGTTTGCTTTTCTTTGTCTAACTTTTTAAATTGGAAACTTAAGTTACTATTTTTATAATTTATTTCCTAACATATGCATTTAGAACTGTAACTTTTTCTTCAAGCACTGTTTTACCTGCATCTCATACATTTTGATATGTTGTATATTCATTATCATTCAGTTTGAAGCATTTTGTTTTTTATTTATTTTTGGCTGTGCTTGGTCTTCTTAGTTGTGTGCAGGTTTTCTCTAGTTGTTGCAAGTGGGGGCTGTTCTCTAGTTGTGGTGCCTGGCACTGGAGGGCCTAAAGGAGCTATTCCACGTTCAAAGTCGGGAGGGGCAGTGGTGAGGAGATACCCCTCGTCCAGTGTGAGGAGCAGTGGCTGCACTTTGCTGGAGCAGCTGTGAAGAGATACCCCACGTCCAAGGTAAGAGAAACCCAAGTAAGATGGTAGGTGTTGCAAGAGGGTGTCAGAGGGCAGACACACTGAAACCATAATCACATAAAACTAGTCAGTCTAATCACACTAGGACCACAGCTTTGTATAACTCAATGAAACTAAAACATGCCCTGTGGGGCAACCCAAGACAGGATGGCATGTTGGAGAGGTCTGACAGAATGTGGTCCACTGGAGAAGGGAATGGCAAACCACTTCAGTGTTCTTGCCTTGAGAACCCCATGAACAGTATGAAAAGGCAAAATGATAGGATACTGAAAGAGGAACTCCCCAGGTCAGTAGGTGCCCAATATGCTAACTGGAGATCAATGGAGAAATAACTCCAGAAAGAATGAAGGGATGGAGCCAAAGCAAAAACAATACCCAGCTGTGGATGTGACTAATGATAGAAGCAAGGTCCAATGCTGTAAACAGCAATATTGCATAGGAACCTGGAATGTCAGGTCCATGAATCAAGGCAAATTGGAAGTGGTCAAACAGGAGGTGGCAAGAGTAAACATCGACATTCTAGGAATTAGCGAACTAAAATAGACTGAAATGGGTGAATTTAACTCAGATGACCATTATATCTACTACTACGGGCAGGAATCCCTTAGAAGAAATGGAGTAGCCATCATGGTCAACAAAAGAGTCCAAAACGCAGTACTTGGATGCAATCTCAAAAACGACTGAATGATCTCTGTTTGTTTCCAAGGCAAACCATTTAATAGCACAGTAATCCAAGTCTATGCCCCAACCAGTAACACTGAAGAAGCCGAAGTTGAATGGTTCTATGAAGACCTACAAGAACTTTTAGAACTAACACCAAAAAGATGTCCTTTTCATTAGAGGGGACTGGAATGCAAAGGGAGGAAGTCAAGAAACACCTGGAGTAACAGGCAAATTTGGCCTTGGAATACAGAATGAAGCAGGGCAAAGACTAATAGAGTTTTGCAAAGAAAATGCACTGGTCCATAGCAAACACCATCTTCCAACAACACAAGAGAAGACTCTACACATGGACGTCACCAGATGGTCAACACCGAAATCAGACTGAATATATTCTTTGCAGCCAAAGATGGAGAAGCTCTATACAGTCAACAAAAACAAGACCAGGAGCTGACTGTGGCTCAGATCATGAACTCCTTATTGCCAAATTCAGACTTAAATAAGAAAGTAGGGAAAACCACTAGACCATTCAGGTATGACCTAAATCAAATCCCTTATGATTACACAGTGGAAGTGAGAAATAGATTTAAGAGACTAGATCTGATAGATAGAGTGCCTGATGAACTATGGACTGAGGTTCGTGACATTGTACAGGAGACAGGGATCAAGACCATCCCCATGAAAAACAAATGCAAAAGAGCAAAATGGCTGTCTGGGGAGGACTTACAAATCTCTGTGAAAAGAAGAGAGGCAAAAAGCAAAGGAGAAAAGGAAAGATACAAGCATCTAAATGCAGAGTTCCAAAGAATAGCAAGAAGAAATAAGAAAGCCTTCCTCAGTGATCAATGCAAAGAAACAGAGGAAAACAACAGAATGGGAAAGACTAGAGATCTCTTCAAGAAAATTAGAGATACCAAGGAACATTTCATGCAAAGATGGCCTCAATAAAGGACATAAATGGTATGGACCTAACAGAAGCAGAAGATATTAAGAAGAGGTGGCAAGAATACACGGAAGAACTATACAAAAAGATCTTGATGACCAAGATAATCACGATGGTGTGATCACTTACCTAGAGCTAGACATCCTGGAAGGTGAAGTCAAATGGGTCTTAGGAAGCATCACTATTCATAGCTAGTGGAGGTGATGGAATTCCAGTTGAGCTATTTCAAATCCTGAAAGATGATACTGTCAAAGTGCTACACTCAATATGCCAGCAAATTTGGAAAACTCAGCAGTGGCCACAGGACTGGAAAAGGTCAGTTTTCATTCCAATTCCAAAGAAAGGCAATGCCAAAGAATGCTCAAACTACCACACAACTGCACACATCTCACAAACTAGTAAATTAATGCTCAAAATTCTCCAAGCCAGTCAGCAATACGTGAACCGTGAACTTCCAGATGTTCAAGCTGGTTTTAGAAAAGGCAGAGAAACCAGAGATCTAATAACCAACATCCACTGGATCATCAAAAAAGCAAGAGAGTTCCAGAAAAACATCTCTTTCTGCTTTATTGACTATGCCAAAGCCTTTGACTGTGTGGTTCACAATAAACTGTGGAAAGAGATGGGAATACCAGACCACCTGACCTGCCTCTTGAGAGACCTGTATGCAGGTCAGGAAGCAACAGTTAGAACTGGACACGGAACAACAGACTGGTTCCAAATAGGAAAAGGAGTACGTTAAGGCTGTATATTGTCACCCTGCTTATTTAACTTATATGCAGAGTACATCATGGGAAACGCTGGGCTGGAAGAAGCACAAGCTGGAATCAAGATTGCTGGGAGAAATATCAATAACCTCAGATATGCAGATGACAGCACCCTTATGGCAGAAAGTGAAGATGAACTAAAAGCCTCTTGATGGAAGTGAAAGTGGAGAGTGAAAATGTTGACTTAAAGCTCAACATTCAGAAAACGAAGATCACGGCATCCAGTCCCATCACTTCATGGGAAATAGATGGGGAAACAGTGGAAACAGTGTCAGACTTTATTTTTTGGGGCTCCAAAATCACTGCAGATGGTGACTGCAGCCATGAAATTAAAAGATGCTTACTCCTTGGAAGAAAAGTTATGACCAACCTAGATAGCATATTGAAAAGGAGACATTACTTTGCCAACAAAGGTCCGTCTAGTCAAGGCTATGGTTTTTCCTGTGGTCATGTATGGATGTGAGAGTTGGACTGTGAAGAAAGCTGAGCGCCAAAGAATTGATGCTTTTGAACGGTGGTGTTGGAGAAGACTCTTGAGAGTCCCTTGGACTGCAAGGAGATCCAACCAGTCCATCTTAAAGGAGATCAGTCCTGGGTGTTCTTTGGAGGGAATGATGCTAAAGCTGAAACTCCAGTACTTTGGCCCCCCATGCGAAGAGTTGACTCATTGGAAAAGACTCTGATGCTGGGAGGGATTAGGGGCAGGAGGCGAAGGAGACGACAGAGGATGAGATGGCTGAATGGCATCACTGACTTGATGGACGCGAGTCTGAGTGAACTCCGGGAGTTCGTGATGGACAGGGAGGCCTGGCATGCTGCGGTTCATGGGGTCCAAAAGAATCTGACACACGTTAGCGACTGAACTGAACTGAACTGAAATATATCTTATTATCATTGATTGTGATCAGAGAAGATACTTTTCAATACTTCAGTCTTTTAAAATTTATTAAGATTTGTTTTACAGCTCAGCATATGATCTATTTCAGTATACCTTGTGTTCATGAAAAGAATGGGTATTCCAGCAGTTTTGGGGTATTCTATAAACGTCAGGTCAAGGAAACTGGTGGTGTTCAGATCTACATCTTCACTGATTTTTTTCTGGCTGTTCCGTCAATTGTTGGGAGAGGGGTTTTAAATATTCCATGACTGTTGATTTGTCTATTTCTTCATTTAATTCTCAGCCTTTACTTCATGCGCTTTAAATATCTATTATGGCTTCCTAATTAATATATATTTTTATTATTATGAATTATCCCTATCTTTGTTAATTTCCTTTGTCTTAAGTCTGTTTCATGTGATATTAACATAGACATTAACATAGACATTAAGGTTTATATAATGTTCCATTTTTTTACTTTCAACGTAGCCATGTATTTAAAGCAATTTTTTTTAACAGAACATATAGTTGGGGCTTGTTTTTTTAATTATCCATTCTGAAATTTTCTACCTTTTATCTAGAGTTTTAATAAATTTATATTTAATGAATTATTATTCTATATTTATTCTTACCACTTTACTATTTGCTTTCTGTTTGCCCATTAGCTTTTTGTTCATCTTGGTCTATTTATCCATAGATTTTAGGCTAATTGAACATTAGTTCTTTAGGCCTGTAAGACTGCAAGTTTTTCTATCATGGAACTAGATGAAAAAAAAAGTTAAAAAGGGAAGTTCACTTAGTGTCATTAACTTTATCAATTAACTTTTCTGATTCCCTTCCATTTTTATTACTTTTGGTCATATTCCCATGTCTTGAGACAGTTGTTTTGATATTTTGTCCATATTTTATTTTTGTTACCTGTGGAACAGTCGCTCAGTAGGAGCTACTCTCCCTTTGCCAGAGATGGAATTTAATTTTTAAAGCTCGTAACATCAGTGTCACAATGCCCCTCACTTTTACAGTTTCTGATGATTCTAGATATTTAAGCGACACCCACCAGTTTGTAGCGATGGTTTTCTGCAATAATGAACTAGTAGGAAAGGCGATGGCACCCCACTTCATATTCTTGCCTGGAAAATCCCATGGACGGAGGGAGCCTGGTGGACTGCAGTCCATGGGGTCACTAAGAGTCAGACACAACTGAAGCGACTTAGCAGTGGCAGCAGAGGTATATTAATGGATCAATGCTGTCTCTGAAATCTGTTATTATTGGAATCAAAAGAAAAGCTTGCTAGGCGTATTTTGTATCTGTGAAGTATTAAGAATATTAGTAAGAAAATGAATAACCAATATTTTAAGTGTTTACTTTTGGATAGCAGAATTATAAGATGATTTGTTTTCTGAAGTTTTTTAGAGTTTTCCAAATTTCTATAATTGAAGTGCTTTGTAACTGAAATGAATATCATTTATTTTTGACTAAAAAGAATGAAAGAAGACTAACAGCTGCTGAGCACCTACCATGAGCTGAGTAGTGCACTAGGTACTGTCTAATTTAAAATTTTTTCATTTTTTAAACTGGAATAAAATATTTTTAAATTAACTGTTAAAGTGCAGTTTTAAAGTACTTTTTTTTTTTCATAATGATGTCTCTTGTGTTTTTTCCCCCAATTAGAGCTTTCTGTGTCCTCCCTAGGTTTACATTAGTAAATGAGTTCTAGATACTCATAAATTGGAGCCTGGTGGGCTGCCATCTATGGGGTCACACAGAGTCAGACACAACTGAAGTGACTTAGCAGCAGCAGCAGCAGCAGTATGGTTGAAAAATATCAATGCTCCTTCAATATACTGTGGCATTAAACTTAACTTCCGCTAATCTTGGAAAGGCATAATTTCCTTGTGTCTTCCTGATATTCTTGAGTTACCTAAGCTGTGTGGGGATCTTGTCCTTTCTTCTAAATAGCAATAAAATGTTTCATTTCATGCAGGAGCAATAACACCTTTCATCCAGTCTCATTCAATTTACCAGTTTAATTTTTCCTGCTCATTCTTTCAGAATGCTTAAGAAAGAAGAGAACAGCCGTAACAGAGCAAGGCTGAGCAGAGTATGGGCTAACATGCCCGGAATTAGAGGCCAAGCAAACTTCAGCCCTCATTTCCTGAGCACCAAAAGCAGCTTCTGTGTTCTTGCCCGAGGGCCTACCCTCTGTGCTTTCTAGGTACAACTGCCATGGATTCCCTCTCCTAGTCGGGAGAAAGTGATTGGATTGAGTCATGTTTCACATGAAGCATTTTGGCCCCTTATCTGAACCAGTCATTACATCCTGAGGCAGTTGTAACAGGGCTGCTGTAATGATCTGACAAAAGACCTAGTCCTTCAACATTACCAGTCATTAACTCTCCAAGACAAGATGTGACATGCCACAGCCCTCAGACAGTTCATCCAGTGGAGCCTCTTCTTGACAAATACAATCCCTTTTCACCTTTGTTCATGACAATTTTATTTCTTTCACAGTGTCAAACTACCAATTTTTCCAAGTCAGCACATCCTAGTTGGGCCAAGGGAATTTTTTTTTTTTCCCAGTTTAAGGCGAGGTGCCACTATCTTTTCACTTTTGGCTGTATCTTACTTTAATTAATCATCCTTAGAATAGTAATGTTAAGTAGATACACACTTAAAATAGCAAAGCTTGATACTAATGCCTGTCACTGTTTTCCTTATCATTATTTTTGCTGCAAATTTCACAATTTGAGGTATAAAAGCCTGTTTTAAGCACATGCACAACTTCATGTTCAGTGTGTGCAGTACTTATTCTACAGATGTGATATCAAGATGAATCCAGCAATGGGGATAATTGCCTTAAAGTAGAAGAGAAGTAGGATGCTCAGCGTATAGTCTTCAATTCTTGACTATATTTAAGTAATTTTGCCTATCTAGGAAATTTTAAAATAAATTCTCTTGTAAAAACGGGATCATTGGTTCAAAATATCTCATTTTCCTCCAGTGGTTAACCCTATGCAAAACTATGAAACTAATACCAAAATTAAGAAGCACTTTTCTAAAGCCGTGATTACCCCCGGAGTGTCTCATTAGCTAGAATCCATGTTCAACCATCTGAAACCCAATGCAGCGTTTGAACAGAAGTGGGACACGGTTCTTTTTCAATTGACTTTAAAGGTAACTAGGCAAACAGTACAGGGTGCACAGGAAAGAGAGACTAGGGAAAAACAGGTCACAGAAAATATTATGGCCTACCAGCAGTCTGAAGTGAGAACCTGCAAATAAACGGTCAAGGAAAAGACATTCCAAGTCAAGTAAGGAAGGGAAGTTAGGAAAGTGGCTATGCAGTTGCCAGATGATATCCAAAGACATAAGGGTATGGGCTCTTGTATTGAGCCTAGACTTTCTCTCCAGAAAAACCTTCTCTAGGGGCTAGAATGTATGCGTGTGTGCTCATTCGCTCAGCCATGTCCGACTCTTTGCAGCCCCATGAACTGTAGCCTGCCAGACTCCTCTGGCCATGGAATTTTCCAGGCAAGAATACTGGAGTGGGTTGCCCCTTCCTACTCCAGGGGATCTTCCCCACACGGGGATCAAACCCATGTCTCCTGCATTGGCAGGTGGATTCTTTCGAAGGTTTATGAGATAGAGTTTACCAGGGCTCAGCTTAAGATAAAAAGAATGAGAAGGAAGAAGAAAAAAAAAAAAAAACCAAAGAAGGGGTAGTAACTTCAACTCTTGTTCTCTCTTAAAGACTGTCACCAGAGTCTAACAGCAGATGATCTGCATAGTAGTTAGAATTGAATGGATGGGATCTCTGAAGAACAAAAGAAGGTCCAGGGCTAAACTCTGAGTGCCAGATGGTACCTAAAGTGGTGAGGCTAGG
This sequence comes from Nanger dama, assembly GCA_917880005.1. Lineage (NCBI taxonomy): Eukaryota > Metazoa > Chordata > Mammalia > Artiodactyla > Bovidae > Nanger > Nanger dama. The sequence continues at coordinate 17,829,973 of CAKJTW010000008.1, read as the reverse complement.
AGGAGAAAGGAATTCCTTGAGAAGACAGAGAATAAGGATTGGTGGATATAAGAGAACAAACTCGTGAAAGCACTTAAACTCAATTATTAATTAATTGACATTTAGGTAACTTTCAGCTATTCATTTGCAGAGGAAACCCACATTTAGAAGTTACAGTTATTTCTATTCACTTAAAACTGTAGATTTCCCTCAGCATATATAACTTTTAAATTAATAATCCAAACCATTAACTAGAAAAGATAGTTATTACCACGTGACAGTTTTATGCAATGGGGTATAATTATTTACTTTTTGTTCCATGCTCTCTTATTTTTCCTTTCTGTCTTAATTAGATTTTCAGTACCTCCAGGGCTGGATAAATATCATGAATTGCTTAAAAGCCTGGACCACTGAAGGTTGGTAGAGCAGGTGTGACTCTTAAGTTTCTCTTATTCGTGTGGCCTTCAGCAAACTGGCTTCCCTAGTGGCTCAAACTGTAAAGTCTCTCCCCGCAATTTGGGTAGACCTGGATTCGATCCCTGGGTTGGGAAGATCCCCTGGAGAAGCAAATGGCAACTCATTCCAGTATCCTTGCCTGGAAAATCCCATGGACAGAGAAGCCTGGTAGGGTACAGTCCTTGAGGACAAAAAGAGTTGAACACGACTGAGTGATTCACTTTATCAGCAACTTATTAACCTCTCTAAGGTTCAGTTTCTTCATATGTAAAATGGGAATAAGGAATACCTTCTTGGTAGGGTTATACTAAGGAATAAATAATGTAAGGTAAATAAAATGATGTAATGTAAACAAATTATGTCCATTTTGTGACAAATAACCCAGCATTTAAGAACTGATTTTCACCAGATTTGTGATTATGTTTGGCAAGATTTGACTGAAACTAAAGATTTGAAAATATGAACGTCCCTCAGGAAAGCTGAAACTGAAGCACCGGGGCCCTTGTGGGCTACTCACTCACTAACAGAAACAAGCCACAGACAACAAGATACAAATAGAAGGGAATACATAAGCAAAGGTTTCTAAGAGACAAGGAGTCCAAGTGGTAGACGATTTGCAATCGACTGCTTCCAGCAAGGACAACTTTAGGTATGTACTCCAGAGAAAGCAGCAGTAGCAAATTATTGATTTCTTTTTATGATGATACATTCAGAGGAGGACATGAACATGGGAAAAACTAGTTACTATGTTAAACAAATGACAGCATTTACTAACCTCCAATCATTGTAAATACAAAGCCTAGAACAACTAGAATGGATTATAGTTTTAAATAAACAAGTGGACCCAGTCACTAAGATTCCTCACCATTCTCTGTGCTTCCAGAACCTCTGCAGCCTCCCTCCCTTCTCCCACTTCATGTTGCTGGTGAATCACCCATTTACCAGCAATGTGAAAGCAATGCCAGTTTTCACCTGTGATTAGATGATTCATACAATAAACTGAAAATAATCATTCAAGGAAAAAGAAAAACATATACTATAATGGAAGACTGGGAAGGCCTTACAAATAGCTGTGAAAAGAAGAGAGCGAAAAGCAAAGGAGAAAAGGAAAGACATAAGCATCTGAATGCAGAGTTCCAAAGAACAGCAAGAAGAGATAAGAAAGCCTTCTTCAGCTATCAATGCAAAGAAATAGAGGAAAACAACAGAATGGGAAAGACTAGAGATCTCTTCAAGAAAATGAGAGATACCAAGGGAACATTTCATGCAAAGATGGGCTCGATAAAGGACAGAAATGGTATGATCCTAACAGAAGCAGAAGATATTAAGAAGAGGTGGCAAGAATACACAGAAGAACTGTACAAAAAGATCTTCCCGATCCAGATAATCACGTTGGTGTGATCACTTACCTAGAACCAGACATCCTGGAATGTGAAATCAAGTGGGCCTTAGAAAGCATCACTACGAACACAGCTAGTGGAGGTGATGGCATTCCAGTTGAGCTATTAAAGATGATGCTGTGAAAGTGTGCACTCAGTATGCCAGCAAATTTGGAAAACTCAGCAGTGGCCACAGGACTGGAAAAGGTCAGTTTTCATTCCAATCCCAAAGAAAGGCAATGCCAAAGAATGCTCAAACTACCACACAATTGCACTCATCTCACATGCTGGGAAAGTAACGCTGAAAATTCTCCAAGCCAGGCTTCAGCAATACGTGAACCGTGAACTTCCTGATGTTCAAGCTGGTTTTAGAAAAGGCAGAGGAACCAGAGATCAAATTGCCAACATCCACTGGATCATGGAAAAAGCAAGAGAGTTCCAGAAAAACATCTCTTTCTGCTTTATTGACTATGCCAAAGCCTTTGACTGTGTGGATCATAATAAACTGTGGAAAATTCTGAAAGAGATGGGAATACCAGACCACCTGACCTGCCTCTTGGGAAATCTGTATGCAGGTCAGGAAGCAACAATTAGAACTGGACATGGAACAACAGACTGGTTCCAAATAGGAAAAGGAATACGTCAAAGCTGTATATTGTCGCCCTGCTTATTTAACTAATATGCAGAGTACATCATGAGAAACGCTGGGCTGGAAGAAACACAAGCTGGAATCAAGATTGCTGGGAGAAATATCAATAATCTTAGATATGCAGATGACACCACTCTTATGGCATAGAGTGAAGATGAACTAAAAAGCCTCTTGATGAAAGTGAAAGAGGAGAGTGAAAATGTTGGCTTAAAGCTCAACATTCAGAAAACAAAGATCATGGCATCTGGTCCCATCACTTCATGGGAAATAGATGGGGAAACAGTGGAAACAGTGTCAGACTTTTTTTGGGGGTGGCTCCAAAATCACTGCAGATGGTGACTGCAGCCATGAAATTAAAAGACGCTTACTCCTTGGAAGAAAAGTTATGACCAACCTAGATAGCATATTCAAAAGCAGAGACATTACTTTGCCGACTAAGGTCCTTCTAGTCAAGGCTGTGGTTTTTCCAGTGGTCATGTATAAATGTGAGAGTTGGACTGTGAAGAAGGCTGAGCGCTGAAGAATTGATGCATTTGAACTGTGGTGTTGGAGAAGACTCTTGAGAGTCCCTTGGACTGCAAGGAGATCTAACCAGTCCATTCTGAAGATCAGCCCTGAGATTTCTTTGGAAGGAATGCTGCTGAAGCTGAAACTCCAGTACTTTGGCCACCTCATGCGAAGAGTTGACTCATTGGAGAAGACTCTGATGCTGGGAGGGATTGGGGGCAGGAAGAGAAGGGGACAACAGAGGATGAGATGGCTGGATGGCATCACTGACTCAATGGACATGATTCTGAGTGAACTCCTGGAGATGGTGATGGACAGGGAGGCCTGGCGTGCTGCGATTCATGGGGCCGCCAAGAGTCGGACACAAGTGAGCGACTGAATTGATAATAGAAGACACATAACATTCACTCATTCTATACTATAGCTTCTAAATAGATTATGCATATATTTGTATTTATATATAATACATATAAATACAGATATACTATGCATATATATAGTCACTAGGCATTCATCATATATATTGAAGGTAAATTATATTATCAAAATCTGTTATTTATCATATTTCTATTTAATGTATTTGAATGCTCTAACGATTACTGAATGAAAGCAAACAGATAAACTGCAAGCTATGTCTAGAAGATTGGTCACTAAGACTATATTAGAAGTATTTTAGGAACAGAAGTAAAAAGAAAACAAAGAAATCTAAATGTTTGCATGATTGTAATTGATACTAGGTTAAAAGTACCACATGTTTTTTAAACTTTTGATTTAAACTCTCCTGGGTTGTAAATGTGAAAAATGCCTCCTCTAATTTATTCCTAAAATAAAACTTAGCAGCATAAATATTTAATAGCTTAGATAACTGTGATAGAGTTCTGTGTTTTATTCCTTCATTTTATTTATCTAGGTCATAAATGAAAGATTTCAATCTTTCATTTGGCATCTTTCAGAAGTACTAAATTTACAAGCATAAAAAATAATTATATCTTAATTTTCTTATGTGATTTCAGAAAGTAAACACACTAGTTGTTTTATTAAGCAATTATTAACCTTATAACTATATATCAGATTTAATGTTAAATATATGCTATATATTCTGAAAAATATTTTTAAGTGGGGAGGAGATAGGCTGTTTCTTGAAAGACAGAGGAAATACAGAACTAGGAAATAGGCATGTTCATTTACCATAATAAATTTAAGAAGCATTTTTTTTTTTTTGGAAGGAGAAGAAAAATAAAACATTTTTCTCTCCTTCAATTACAGTTTTTAGAAAAGATTAGTTGGGGCTAATAATGGGAAGCATAACTGAGACAAAAGCTGAGATATAGTTGCCTGATGTTGCTACAAGAGTTCATTCATATATATAACTAGCATATATGAGACCTCGCCGTGGCCCTTAACTCACTGTATTCCAAAGTGCATCGTGGTGTGCAATGGTAGATAGCTCAAGGGCCATGTGATGGAGGACTTTAAATGTCAGAATACAGATTAAGAGGAAAGGATTGGGAGGGTTATATTTAAAAAATAAATTTTAAGGAAAGGAACTCAATAAGTCACCTAGTATGAAGAACTGAAAAATGAAAGTGTTTGGAATGCAGATTTGGGGAGACGGTATCTAACTCTGGCATGAACCAGTAATCAATATGAATAATCATATAATGCATAATTGAACTTCAAAATAGGATTTTAATTGATAGATCAGAGAGCCTTTAAGTTCAAGTGAAATCTTATTTAGAAATAAGTGGGAGTGATGGGTAAACCTAGTAAGTAGTTTTCAGAAAATTTTAGTAGTGAGCACTTAAATTTAAAAATAAAAAAGAAGCAACCATACACAACATCTCATGGAGACCAATGAAAGAACTGCTTTGGTTGACATGGGGATGGGGATGGGCCACCCAACAGGTCTCAGTGTGGCTCCCAAGCTTCCCTGAACAATTTTAGGGCATTGCCCAGCACAAATAAAGAAGACTAGATGGCTTCTCCACATCCCCTATACTTCCTCATCAAAGACAAAGCAGCCTGGCCTTTATAAAGATGTGCCCTGATATTGTTGCCAATCTCCAAATTAACCAATACCACTGAAACGCATAATTATTCTAACTCCCTGTTGGGCTGCACTCAAAACAGACATTCAAGCCCGGTAGTTGCCCATTCCAGACAAAAGAAACAGCCTGGACTCAGCAACAGAGCCATCGGGTGGTTTAATGGATGGGAGACCTTACACTTCTGAAACAAGGTCCTGGAGCAACACCCTTACTCCCCAGTGGGAGCAGGAGGTTACCAGTTCAGGGGCATATGATGTCAGGTTGGCTCACTGGTTCAAAGGGAAACCAGCAGAAGGAAACAACTCTCTCTGCCCCTTTGATAAGCTCTCAGGGTGGAGATGTTCTGATCTAAAGATGAGAACAATCACCAGCTGGGAAGGTCAGTCATGGGAGTAGGGTATAGGTGAAGCCAGCACTGATGGAACAGAGAATGTACAGAGAGGGCTTGAGAGCAACCATCTTGGGTGGCCTGATCATACACTCTCCCTCACCCAATAGGGCATAATTTTATCAGAGTAACGGCACATAAAATAAGCAGAAAACTACAGAAACATCCTGAAAGGACAGTGCTAGATAACTCCCTAGGCTCCTTGTTACCTACATAACTTGTTCCCTCACATCAACTTAGCATAATATAACTGTTCAGGAATGTTTTTGCATAATTTTTCTATAATCCAAGTTTTGATTTAATGACAGATTTAGTGTTTTACTTCACAGTGTGCATAAGCATAATAGAAACTAAATACAACCCACAATTTCATTCTCAACATTAGAAATTATGGAAACATAGTGAATGATTTTGTGAAGTCCATGTTTCAATTCTACATGTACTTTTAAGGTATGAAGAAATTTTTGAATCAGTGAAATATCAAAATTGAAGAAATTAAGCTTGTCCGTGATAAAAATACATACACACTCAGGGCAAAAAACAAACTAATATAAAGACTTCTCTAAGGAATTCAAAATGCTTCACAGATGATTCTTATATCATTCATGTTAATGAAGGGCAAATGATCTTCATTTTAGTTAATGGCTGTAATTTTCCACCCTACCAAAGTTTTTACTGACCCCACTGCTAAATAATTTAAGCTTAATATGCCCTTTCTCCCTTTGCACCATCCTTTGAGGGGAGAGATAGTGAATAATAAAAACATAGGATTGGATGACAGATCTAAGAAGGGCAAAAGAAATTCTGAATGGTTCATAACTTGTATAATCAATAGGTGACTACCCTGTTTAATCTCATAATTCTCTTGTGAGCTGGAATAGGAAGATGCAATTTGCTAATAAGGAAATAGGTGAAGAGAATATATTCACTATGCTAATTCCACATGATTTATCCAATGTCACCCTGAGCTGAGGCTCAGCATAGAACTGAGTGATTATTGAGATAATCCAAACAAGGCATTGGATTACTAAAGAAGCACAAGGATCTCCTTCTCAGAAAATTTGAAAATAGGATTGGTGCTCATGTTGGCTTTGTCTGGAGATAATTTTGTCAAAAGATACAGTTATTAACTATGAGAAAAATAGTTTCCTTTAAATAGCATTACGTATTTCAATTCAAATTCAAATTTTTATTGTTTCTCCTTTCAGACTCAGGGTACTATGTTGTGGTGGTGTGAAAGGGTAGCAACATGCAGAGTTTACCTTCAAGGGACTTTAAATCTAGGAGAGAGTATAAAAGGTATACCAATAGTTATTAAGTGATCACATGCAATCTTAGGGCTGCAAGACAGATACAAAAAGGATGGAATGATTTTGTTCAGCTTGGGACCTGATAAGAGTTTGGATAAAGGGTTTAGGTGAAAAAAGAGTAGGCATGAATTGACAATTATTGAGCTATCTAATGCGTCCGTGGGGCTTCATTACATTATTTTGTCCATTTATCTTTTCAGAGTAAGAAATTATTCTTAAAAAGGCTTCATGAATAATGTGGTATTTGAGATAGACTTTGACAAAAGGGCACTATTCCATAAACCAAGAAGTGTGGGTAGAAATAGCAAAATCCTGACATGTAGTTGGAAAAACCTGGGCTGATTAAATTCATGTTATACTGCTTAGCTAAAGCATAAGGTGTATACTGGAGTATAGAAGAATGATATAAAGCTAAGAATTATTTTTATTATTGTCTTAATGACCTTGAATATTAAATTGTGACATTTAAAATTATCACTGCAGTTAATAACCATCAGTGACTTCACCATGATTTGATTAAAAGTTTTGATTATGAGGGAAATAAAGAGAGTGGAGTGAAGCAGATTCGAATCCAAATTCCAGTTTAGAAGGATATTACAAAGTTCAGGAGAGATTATGCAATTCAGGAAAGAGTAGCAACAGCAGACCTGGAATAGAAAGTCCAGGAAAGAGAGGAACTATAGAGGGATACTATCAGGACAATTGATTGAACTGTGAGGAGAGAGCTAGAGGACAGAGAAAGTCAAAGATAAATTTAAGATTTTGTTTCCAGTCTGGGTGCACAGAAACCAGATTGGTAGTCTTACCAAACCAAACTTGGGTCTGCTTCCCTGCACGCAGTAAAGCCAAGACAAGTGGGTTGTGGTGAAGGATAGTGCATTGTTTATTGCAGGGCACCAAGCAGAGTCCAGGTAGCTAGTGCTTAAAGGGCTCAAACTCCCCAGAGGCGTTCAGAGAAAGGTATGTAAAGTCAGGATGGTAGAGGGGTGTTGTGGGATGTGTGATCAGCTTATATGGGTATTCCTCTGACTGGCTGCTGGTGAGGTAACTGGGAATTACCATCGTTGACCCACTGGTTCCAACTGGTCTGGGGTCTAGTGCTTGTGGGCAGCATGTGATTAACTCTTTCTACCTGCTGGGGGTTTCAGTAGTTGCAAGATATGGCTCAGAATATTATCTGTAGCCCTTGAGGAGTAACTAAATAGCCTTGACTTTGTTTAATGTCTAAACACTTATTATTTTGTCTTGCTTGACTGTTTTTCTTTTTTCTGCATTTTCTTACTTCTCTGATTAAATCTGTTTTTTGAAACTTGGGGAAGGCCTACGAGGCTAAAGTTTTTCTATAGACAAGAGGCAGATGGAGGACAGGGTGAGGAGGACTTGTTCTGGGATGGCCCCATAGTGTCCTGCTCAGTTACGGTAGCATCCAACTTAGGGAAGGAGACAGGGTAGGTTTTAGGCATCACAAGAGTGAAGGGCTAGAAGGAGGACATCTAGATAGAGTGACACAGAAGACACCATCTAAGAGAGAGGAATGGAAGAAGAGAGACACTTGAGACTCATATAGAACTAACCACCGAAGCACAAAATAGCTGGGCCTGTGACTGAGAAAAAGGAGACTAAAGACAAGTAGGCTGAGAACAGAATTTGGGGGAATTAAAGGTTAGGTTGCTCCTTGGAAGAAAAGCTATGACCAATGTAGACAGCATGTTAAAAAGCAGAGACATTACTTTGTTGACAAAGGTCCGTCTAGTCAAAGCTATGGTTTTTCCAGTAGTCATGTATGGATGAGAGAGTTGGTCTATAAAGAAGGCTGAGCCCAGAAGAATTGATGCTTTTGAACTGTGGTGTTAAAGAAGACTCTTGAGAGTCCCTTGGACCGCAAAGATATCAAACCAGTCAATCCTAAAGGAAATCAATCCTGAATATTCATTGGAAGGAATGATGCTGAAGCTGAAACTCCAATACTTTGGCCACCAGACATGAAGAACTGACTCATTGGAAAAGACCCTGCTGGGAAAGATTGAAGGCAGGAGGAGAAGGGGATGACAGAGGATGAGATGGTTTAATGGCAATACTGATTCGATGGATATGAGTTTGAGCTAGCTCCAGGAATTGGTGATGGACAGGGAACCTGGCGTGCTGCCATCCATGGGGTCACAAAGAGTCAGACACGACTGAACTAACTAAAGGGTTTGTTTTGATACAAGACGGAAAAAAATGAGCTAAAGACAGAAGAGAACTCAGTTGGTAATACTATGAACAACATCTTATATTGGGCTTCCCTTGTGACTTAGCTGGTAAAGAATCTACCTGCAATGTGGGAGATCTGGGTTTGATGCCTGAGTTGGAAAGATCCCCTGGAGAAGGGAAAGGCTACCCACTCCAGTATGCTGGCCTGGAGAATTCCATGGACTGTATAGACCATGGGGTCACAAAGAACTGGACATGATTGAGCGACTTTTTCACTTTTCACTTACAGTATCTTATATTTACTCAAGATTGCCTAACAGGAAACAATGACAAATTTAAATGGCTTAAAATAATAAAAAATTATTCTCACTCAAGCAAGAGTCAAGATAGATATTTCTGCTTAGGCGGTTCTTTTCGCAGCAGCAATGTAGGAATTCAAGCTCCTTTAATTTTATGGGTTTGCCCTCCTCTGAGTCCTCGAACTCCTTACCATTTGGTCAAAAGAAGGAGAAGGCAAATGGAAAAATCATGGTGGAAAGGTTTTACGGTCAGTCCTGGAAATGATGTGTATCACTTCTGCCCACATACCATTAGCCCAAATTCAGTCACTCAGCTACACCAAAATGCAAGATACAACCAGTCAGGAACTGTCACATCTCATGTTTGTATCATACAGCTTTTAGAGGACTGTCCTATACTTCACTATCTAGTCTGGCTCCGTGGAAGGGAATAAAAGCACAGTGGGTAAATGTATGAACTCCAGAGTTACAATCACCTGGGTGTGTTTCCTGGCTTCACTATTTGTAGTGCTGGTGTCACCTAGGATAAATTTCATCTCTATCTCATGTGTAAAATGGTGATAATAACAAAATCTAACCCATACGATGGTTAGGAAGATTAAATGAGTTTAATAAACATAAAGTATTTAAATAGTGCCTGACATGTGCCTGGCATGTAGTAAGTTCCCACTAAAGATTAGTCATTATTATCAGATTAGAACTATCACTTTAGGGCTGGAGCAATTTAAAGGTAAAGAGGACATTAAATAACGTGAAATGCAGAAAGGTGGTAGCAAAGGCCAGAGAAGAAAAAGCCATCAATTTGTCCATTAAGCTACCTGAATAACTGCAGAAATTTCTGCTGTTTTACAGTTGTTCAGCACCAGCTAAATAGGAAGTGATCCCCAACTCACAGCAATTTTCAGTTAATATGCTTAGAACTGTAAAACAAATAACCTCCAAGAAAATCAGATGGCACTGCAGTCAGGTTAAACTCTAGAAGGTTCAGATGGGGGTTTTATTCCAAAGGGCTCATATTGAGGTAAGTAAACCATGCCTTAGAGAAGCAGTGCTTATTGATTTGAGATTCATTTTCTATCTTTCCTTCTCTCATAACAAAATCTTTTTGTAGGCCACAACTGGAGGACCTGAGTCAGTTCATGCACCTGTGATTGTACTTAGTTCAGTTCAGTCGCTCAGTCGTGTCCAAGTCTTTGCAACCCCATGGACTGCAGCACACCTATAATTAACATATGCATTACTTAACATGTACTTAATATGACTTAACATGTACTTATCATGGCTTAACATGTACTTAACATGACTGTACTTAACACGCACATTATGTCAGCAGGCATATCACCTATGGGTGTGTCTCTATTTTTGGAAAGCTCTCTTCCCTCTGCAGCTTCTATGTTCCCTCCTCACCTCATTTAAAAATCTTTCCAATTTGCCACTCTTGTGGTTTCTTGGTAAACGTTCAAATATCTTTTTATAAAACATTCTATTTTTTTAGATTTACTTTTTTATTAGCTAAAAATTTTAATTGAAGTATAGTTGATTTACAATGTTGTGTTGCTTTCTGCCGTACAACAACACGTGCATGCTAAGTTGCTTCAGTCATGTCTGACTCTTTGCAACCCTGTGGATTATAGCCCACCAGGCTCCTCTGTCCATGGGGTTCTCCAGGCAAGAATACCTGAGTGGGTTGCCAAGCCCTCCTCCAAGGGATCTTCCCCACCCAGGGATTGAACCCACATCTCTTATGTCTTCTGCATTGGAAGATGGGTTCTTTACCACTAGTGCCACCTGAGAAGCTAAATATATATATATATTCTTTTTAAAAAATTTTATTTTTACTTTCTCCTACATTACAATACTGTATTGGTTTTGCCATACATTGACATGAATCAGCCACAGGTGTACATGAGCTCCCAATCCTGAAACCCCCTCCCACCCCATATCATCTCTCTGGATCATCCCCGTGCACCAGCCCCAAGCATCCTGTATCCTGTATCGAACATACACTGGTGCTTTGTTTCTTACATGACGGTATACATGTTTCAATGCCGTTCTCCCAAATCATCCCATCCTCTCCCTCTCCCTCAGAGGCCAAAAGTCCATCTATACCTCTGTGTCTCTTCTGTTGTCTCACATACAGGGTCATCATTACTATCTTTCTAAATTCCATACATATGTGTCAGTATACTGTATTGGTATTTTTCTTTCTGACTAACTTCACTCTGTATAATCGGCTCCAGTTTCATCCATCTCATTAGAACTGATTCAAATTTATTCTTTTTAAGGGCTGAGTAATACTCCATTGTGTATATGTACCACAGCTTTATTATCCATTCATCTGCTGATGGACATCTAGGTTGTTTCCATGTCCTGGCTATTATAAAAATGCTGCAATGAACATTGGGGTACATGTGTCTCTTTCAATTGTGGTTTCCTTGGTGTGTATACCCAGCAATGGGATTGCTGGGTCATAAGGCAGTTCTATTTGCAATTTTTTAAGGAATCTCCACACTGTTTTCCATAGTGGCTGTACTAGTCTGCATTCCCACCAACAGTGTAAGAGGGTTCCCTTTTCTCCACATCCTCTCCAGCATTTATTGCTTGTAGACTTTTGGATCGCAGCCATTCTGACTGGTGTGAAATGGTACCTCATTGTGGTCTTTATTTGCATTTCTCTGATAATGAGTGATATTAAGCATCTTTTCATGTGTTTGTTAGCCATCCGTATGTCTTCTTTGGAGAAATGCCTATTTAGTTCTTTGGCCCATTTTGGGGGGGATCGTTTATTTTTCTGGAGTTGAGCTGCATAAGTTGCTTGTATATTTTTGAGATTAGTTGTTTTTCAGTTGCTTCATTTGCTATTGCTTTCTCCCATTCAGAAGGCTGTCTTTTCACCTTACTTATAATTTCCTTTGTTGTGCAGAAGCTTTTAATTTTAATCAGATCCCATTTGTTTATTTTTGCTTTTATTTCCAGTATACTGGGAGATGGGTCATAGAGGATCCTGCTGTGATTTATGTCGGAGAATGTTTTTCCTATGTTCTCCTCTAGGGGTTTTATAGTTTCTGGTCTTACGTTTAGATGTTTAATCCATTTTGAGTTTATTTTTTTGTATTGTGTTAGAAAGTGATCTAGTTTCATTCTTTTACAAGTGGTTGACCAGTTTTCCCAGCACCACTTGTGAAACATTCTATTTTAAAATTAAACTTTTACATAATTGTAGATTCACATACAGTTGGAAGTAATGACACAGACATCCAGTACACCCTTTACCCACCCAGTTTCCCCCATTAGTAACATACATGATATTAGTACAGGACATTAAGAGTACAGTATTTAGCACAATATCATGACCAGAATATTGGCATTGACACAGTCGAGATACAAACATCTCCGTCATCACAAGTAGCTCTCTTTTACCAATTTATAACCACTACTTCCCTCTTACCTGTACCCCTTCATCAGTTCCTAGCAATCACTAATTTGTTCTTTATTCTTACAATTTCAATATGTCAAGAATGTCACATAAATGAAATCATATATATGTGAACTTTTGTCATTGACTTTTTTTCACTCAGCATAATTGGTGATATTACTCCAGGTTAATTAATAATTGAATAGTTTTCTCCTTTTTATTGTTGAGTACTCTACTCTTCCATGGTGTGGATGTACCAGTTTGTCTTGTCATAGACCAACTGAAGGATATCTGGGGCACTTCCAGTTTTGGCTATTACAAATAAAGTTATTATAAACATTCATGTACAGATTTTTGTGTGACTTTGTATCTTCAGTCCTCTAGGATAAATGCCTAAGACTACATTTGTTAGGTTGGGAAATATTTGAATATTTAGTTTTTAAGACTATTATTAAACTATTTTTATTATTTTAAAACTATTTTCCAAACTATTAGTGACTGTATCACTAATGTATATTTAAAAGTTTTATTTATTTTTAATTGGAAGATAACTGCTTTAGAATATTGCATTGGTTTTTGCCATACATCAACATGAATCAGCCATAGGTATACATATGTCTCCTCCATCCTGAACCTTCCACCCCATCCCATCCCTCTAGGTTATCACAGAGCACCAGTTTGAGCTGCCTGCAGCATACGGCAACTTTCCACTGGCTATCCATTTTGCATATGGTAATGTATTTGTTTCCATGTACCACTAATGTATATTTTACATTTCTACCAGCAGTGTATGAATGATCTAGACTGTCCTCATCCTCACCAATATTTGGTAGTATCACAATTTTTTAAGCCATTTTGGTAGGTATTTCAGTTCAGTTCAGTCAGTCATGTCCGACTCCTTGCGACCCCATGAATCGCAGCACGCCAGGCCTCCCCTGTCCATCACCAACTCCCGGAGTTCACTCAGACTTGCGTCCATCGAGTCAGTGATGCCATCCAGCCATCTCATCCTCTGTCATCCCCTTCTCCTCCTGTCCCTAATCCCTCCCAGCATCAGAGTATTTTCCAATGAGTCAACTCTTCGCATGAGGTGGCCAAAGTACTGGAGTTTCAGCTTTAGCATCATTCCTTCCAAATAAATCCCACAGCTGATCTCCTTCAGAATGGACTGGTTGGATCTCCTTGCAGTCCAAGGGACTCTCAACAGTCTTCTCCAACACCACAGTTCAAAAGCATCAATTCTTCGGCACTCAGCCTTCTTCACAGTCCAACTCTCACATCCATACATGACCACAGGAAAACCATAGCCTTGACTAGATGGACCTTGTTGGCAAAGTAATGTCTCTGCTTTTGAATATGCTATCTAGGTTGGTGTTTAGTGATACCTAATTATGGTTTTTTCTATACTTCCCTAATGGCTAAAGGACTTCCCTGATGGCTCAGATGGTAAAGCATTTGCCTACAATGCAGGAGACCCTGGTTCGATCCCTGGGTCAGGAACATCTCCTGAGGAAGGAAATGGCAACTTATTCCAGTATTCTTGCCTGGAAAATCCCATGGATGGAGAAGCCTAGTAGGCTACAGTCCATGGGGTCACAAAGAGTCAGACACAACTGAGTGACTTCACTAACTACTAATGGCTAATGATATCTGAGCATCTTTTCATGTGTTTATCTACCATCTGTATATCTCCTCTGATGAAACATTTCTTCGTGTCTTTTCCCATTCTCATGTCCTAATTGGATTCTTTCTTTTGAACTGTTGAGTTTTGAGAGGTCTTTATATATTCTGGATACGGAATATCTTTTTTGTCAAAGATACACCTACTTTTGTGAGATACACGGTTTCAAATATTTTCCCCACTCTGTAGCTTCTCTTCAGTCTTTTACTGATCAAAAGTTTTAAATTTTTATCAAGTTATGAGTTTTGTCTTTTATAAATCATGGTTTTGGTAGCAAGCCTAAGAATTCTTTGCCTGGTACTTATGTCCCAAAGATTTTACTATATATATATATATATTTATATATATATAAATATATATTTGTAAAAGCTTTATAGTTTTACATTTTACATGTGGTTTTGTGATCCATTTTGAATTATTTCTGTGTAAGGTGTGAAGTGATTGTCTATACAAAATAATTGACAAAAAAATTCCTGGAACTAATGTTATACCAAGTTTTCAGGATACAAGGTTAAGAAACAAAAGTCAACTACTTTTCTATATAACAAAAATGAACAAGTGGAATTTGAAATTAAAAGCACAATACAATTTACACTAGCAGCTCCCCAAATGAAATACTTAGGTATAAGTCTAACAAGATATTAACAAGAACTACAAAAGTGATGAATTCCAAGAAGAACTAAATACATGGCAAGGTATATCATGTTCATGGAAAGGAGACTCAATATTGTCAAGATGTCAGTTCTTTCCAGCTTGATCTATAGATTCAATGACATCCTGATCAAAATCCCAGCAGGTTGTTTTGTGGATATTGAGAAACTGATTTTAAAGTTTACATGGAGAGGCAAAAGACCCAGGATAGCTATTATAATATTGAAGAAGAACAAAGTTGGAGGACTGACACTACCCAATTTCAAGGTTTTATATGCAGTTACAGTAATCAATTCTGTGTGGTATTAGCCAAATAATAGATAAATAGATCAAGGGAATACAATAGAGAGAACAGAAATAGACCTCATAAAGCTAATCAACTTATGTGGGACAAATGAGTAAAGGCAATACAATGAAGCAAAAATAGTGGAAATTTTCATTTTCTAAAATGTAGGCACAGGATGCTATAATGCAGGGTCATGTTCTGGGTAAAACATAGTGAGAGATTTCTATATAGGACATGCACAACCTCCCCACTCCCTTCTTGTCCCCACACCCATTCCTGAAATTTCACTTTTCTATATAACTTGACAGAAATTGCAAAAGAAGAGCTGGGAGGGTGCAGAAATTTAAAGCGGGTGTCAATTTATATCTGTATATGTAAAAGAGGTCAGTGGGAAGAGCCATGGCAAGAGAATAACACATAGTTGCCTTATATTACCCAAGCATAAACCACATTTGTCACAGTAAGAAACTCAGGCAGTAGGACCAAGGTATTTCTTTGAGCAGAAGATGTACATCAGTAAAGAGACTTTAAATATCCAGAAAATTGGATTAAAATAGTACATATTAGCCAGCCATCCAACCTAATATCTAAGAAAATGGATCCGAAAGCAACCAGATAGACAATGAGAAGACTGGACTGCATAGATTTTTCCTGTTTTATAAATGTATAGAAAAAGAAATATGAGCCCTAGGAAAAATTTCTGCAGTGTCAAATTCAAATATCACTTTTATGATATAAATGACCAGCATAGTTTTTGTTTAATACTTGTTTCTTTATTTATTTGGTTGCACAGGGTCTTTTGTGGGATCTTCAGTTGCAGCATGTGACCTCTTCGTTGCACCGTGTGGATTTAGTTCTCTGACCAAGGATCGAACCTAGACCCGCTGGCAGTATGCAGTCTTAGCCACTGGACTAAGTCCCTGAATAGCACAGTTTTGAAGCACATTTACTACAGGAATTCTTTTAAAGCTCTCCTTTTATTTTCCCAAATCCAGGAAAATTTAGATTCTATGAATAGGAAAGTAAAAGATGAGACAAAAGACTGAGATAAAAGGGAGTTGGCTGGGAACCAAGTGGAAGATCAAAAGAAACAAAGAAATGCATCTGCAGAATTGAAGACATTGTTTTAGGTAATAAATTGCAGGTACAGAAAAATGTTCTTGCAGTAAGGAAGATACACTACTATATAACTGCTATAATGAGAAAAGGAAAAACTCAACCATGAAAAGACAAGACCACAGAAATAGAATGCAGAACACAAATGAAAGGAGGACAAATGAAAGAGAAGTGACACTTCAGACCAGTGGACAATTTCTGATCTGAAGAAAGACTGATAGATTGAGTGAGCAGGCTCAGCTTAATGAAAAGACATCATATAAAAGAGGCTGCTATTTAAATATACTCCAACATTAGGTAGAGAATTCCAAGCAAAAGGAAAGATCATAGAGGCATTAGGAAAAATAAAATAGATTTTATATCCTAGAATAAGAATTGAGCTTGCCTTAGATAACTTACAGTAAACAAAATAAACATTTCATAATAAACTAGAAGAAAATAGAGCACCATCTAGTTTTGAGGAAAAAAAAATTGAGGCTCAGAAATTTTTCAGTTATAAAAGGCCTTAGGACATAAGCTACTCATCTGTACTTAAATAAACAGATAAAATAAACCAATAGAAAAGACACATTCAGCTAAATGAGAGACAAAGTAAATACAAAATTTAATAATGGCATTGAGGAATTAGTTGTAAACATCAAAGACAATGAAATATAGAATTAATGAAAAGGTTTTTAAAATAATTCAAAACAAGAAGCAAAGATCATTAAAAAAAAAAAAAGAACATATAGTATAAAACATTTAAGAATAACCTGAACATTGGGTGGATGGAGTGTTAATTTTTGTATTACATATTTGTTATATTAGTCATTAAGGAAACATGAATTTATCTATTTAGTATGATGGTAATCATTAGTAGAATGATAAAAAATGGACATTATCAAAATCACGAGAATAAGTAGGTGAATTTTAGATTTATGTACATCCTGGCTCCTCCCCTAACTCGCTGGAGCAGTTCCTCAGAGCTGAGACTCTCTCCTGGGCTATCATCCTCAGTAAGGTCCTCAAATAAAACTGAAAGTCTCACACACACACACATACCAAGTAGGTAAATTTTAGTTTTCATGAGACAAAACTAAGAATAGAAATATCAAAGAAGCACAAAATGATGTTAACATATACAAAGATGTCAGCTATGACAATAACAATCAATGAGCTAAATTTTTCAATTAAAAACATGAATATTCTCAGATTGAGCCAAAATACAGAGTAAATTATGTGCTCTTTACAAACAGTCACACTGTCAAACCAAATTAGAATATTTTAAGGTAAAATATATACTACAAAGTAAAAAAACAAAAAAGAACAGAATTTTTAAAAAAGCAGATATTACGTTGTTAATGCTGGTCAGAGTAGAACCCAAGGTAAGGAAAGAGCACTAAAGAGGGCAAAGATTATTCTACTTTTATAAAGGATAACTCTATAACAGACATAAGTGATTGTGTATATAACATCATTGAAATATATAAACAGCTATAAAATATGCAATAACAATTCTGTTTGTATTTGATGAGTTGGTAATACAGTAAGCTTATATGGTATCTGAATAGCATAATTTTAAAAGCTTAGTTATTAATTAAATTGTGTGTGTCAGCCATGTCAGACTCTTTGTGACCTCATGGACTGTAGCCCACCAGGCTCCTCTGTCCATGGGGATTCTCCAGGCAAGAATACTGGAGTGGGTTGCCATGCCCTCCTCCAGGATGTATAAGTATACATGTGCTTAGTTGCTTAGTCATGTCTGACTCTTTGCAACCCCATGGACTACAGCCCCCAGTCTCCTCTGTCCATGGGATTCTCCAGGCAAGAATACTGGAGTGGGTTGCCATGCCCTCCTCTAGGGGATCCCTAGGTCTCCCGCATAGATGTGTGTGTGTGTACACACAATTTACTCCATACCGTATAAATAAAAGACAAATATTTTTGAGAATTCATGGAACTTTATACAAGTTTATCACAAATAAGACCACAAAGAAAACACTGCTAATTTTAAAAAGTGAAAATTAAATAAACCTCTTTATTTTACTATAAAGCAATAAAGTTTAAAATTAGTAACATAAGATTACACAAACACTGAAACACCTGGATATTTGAAATCTCACAAATAATGGACAGCTTCCCTGGGGGCTCAGATCGTAGAGTCCACCTGCAATGCAGGAGCTGGGCTGTGCTTAGTCGCTCAGTTGTGTCCGACTCTTTGCAGCCTGGGTTTGATTTCAGGATGGTAAAGATCGCCTACATAAGGAAATGGCAACCCACTCCAGTATACTCACCTGGAGAATCCCAGGGACAGAGGAGTCTGGCAGGTTTCAGTCCATGGGGTTCCAAAGAGTCGGACACAGCTGAGTGACTAACACACTTTCACAAATAATGACTGGATTAAAAGATAACAAAAATATAATTACAAAACATTTTAAAAATAAATTTGCTGTTCTTAATTCAAATGTCT
This sequence comes from Nanger dama, assembly GCA_917880005.1. NCBI lineage: Eukaryota > Metazoa > Chordata > Mammalia > Artiodactyla > Bovidae > Nanger > Nanger dama. The sequence continues at coordinate 17,811,167 of CAKJTW010000008.1, read as the reverse complement.
ATAGGCTTGAAGATTTATGAAAATTTTTTATTTATAAAACAAAGTTTGGAAACTACAATGTGTGAACCATGTAAATCTGAGTACTGTCTTCTGCTCTCTTTACTTTCTACTAGATGAAGGAAAGCCTTTTATGGACAACTTTAGCATTTGTCATGATGAGAACAACTTCCATGGTGAATACTCCCCAGGGAAATTGTGTGCTTTGAAATAATTTGGGAGATCACTCCTGGCAGCACCTTGGAGATTTGTTTTTAACTAATTTATACTTACAAAGTATGGTCTTTAAGAGTATGTGGCCATTCAAACCACTTAAACACACTTTAATACAATCACCACAATAGAGTTATTCATGGGGTTATTTGAAGTCTGGTGGTATAATCCTCTCATATGATCGTGTGCTTTTGTGAGTTAAAAGTCAACATTAAAAAGGCTCATGGAATTAATTTCGGTTCTGTATGATTTATCACTCAGCCAGTCATCGCAGACTATATTGTCAAGAAAGGAGGGGAGTTGAGTGGGAAGAAAAATGCCAGAGTTCTCCTTCTGGATTGAATAAAATCTTAAATCTTTAGGACTATTCTGCTTGGAAGAGCATGTACCCTTTGGTGGGAATTCAGGATTTAAATGCTAAATTCAAAAGATCAGGACAACTTGACTATTTTTAAATTTATTTTTAGATGTGAGAATAAATGGTAGAACTGTCAGAATATTAAGAGGTGAGCACTCCCTCAATTTAAAATGGCACATTGTTACCCATAGTGATTCAGGTAAATAAATACTTCTTAGTTGGACTTCCAGTCTTATATCTGTTCCTTGAGTTAGTCAGTGTTAAAATACAGTTCTAAATCTTTGATAATTTCTGTCTTCTCAAGTTTCTGTAGCAGTTACCGCTTTATTTTCTTTATCAGTCTTGTTTTTCTTTTCCTATCTCATTATCTTCATTATGCAACTAACAAATTAACAATTTTTCAGTGGCTGAATAAGAGAAAGTTCAAGAACATCCTCTGAGAATCTAGAAATGTGATTTTCTTAAACCTTGCAACCAAAAATTATTTTTCAAAGAGTACATGATTTTAAAAATTGAGTTTGCAAGGCTCATTCAACATTTACTAGCCTTTGGTTCCACTAATAATATCAAGATAATGAAAGTGAATCATGGACATGTTAAATTTCTCACTTTAAAGTTTTTTGCTTTGTGTCATTTATCTAGTTTCTAGATAAATGTCTAAGTTCAATGGATGAGAGCACAGACCTAATGAACCATATCCTTAATAGTGTTTTCCCTCTGGTGAAGTTCAATAAACTATTAAAGTATTATGACTGGTAGGAATTAACATTTTTTGCTCTAATAATTAAAGTAACTGGGAATAGAACCATCATCTATAGTTGTGCCTACTAAGTTCATCTCCCAAGATGATTAAGAAGGAAAGAATAAAACTTCTTTAAATGCCCTTTGTCAATCTTCACAGATTAGAAAAGAAGAAAAGTAAACTAAGGACAAGCTGACACTAAATGGTTTCCTGTCCACATATAATTTCTTTATGTTGTAAGATTTAAAGAGGTAAAATACTATAAATAAAATAATATCCAATCAAAATATTTGCCAAATTTCCAAGTTAAACATAGCCTCTTCCTCTCTGCCTTAATATTTTTACTTTTACAGTATATTTGTAAAATAATCATGAAATTTTATTCACTCAAAGTATTATATTTTAGGATGAATGCTTTGATTTCAGCTTCAGGAAAAATTTAAAAGAAAAAAAAAACTTTAGCACAGGATTTTGATAAAAGGATATATTCCCTTAAACTTCATTCCAATCCTATTTAACAAAATTTTCCAAGAATTTTCACCTCACAAAAATGTTTGAGATGGCAATGACAGATGTTTGTAGATATGAAAAATATAAAGATGTTCTGAGTCTGAAAGACTATTTCACATTAGAACATTTGACGAAAGCCAGAATGTCTGTTATAATTTGATAAGAGGAAGCCTTTTCCTAAAAGTCACTCAGAACTATCAGCTTTACCCATTAGAAACTTCATTATGCCAGTCTCTCTGTTTCATTGCTTTAGCCACTACAATTGGGATTGAATACCTGTCTAAAGTAAACCATTCATTCATTTGTGTTAAATACCTCTTCTTCCTCTTTCCTGAGCTAATTACTACTACGTAAGCCACAGTGCCCCTAGAGCAGTGACTAGGAGTCACTTAGCTTTGGGCAATTGCATGTCATTTCTGTGTGCCTTGCACTGATCACTCAATTTTATATGTAAAATAAATCTTTCCTTTACATCCTTAGGAAAGTGATTAAGAGGAGACCACAGACTGCCCACTCAAAAGATGAAATGCACTTATACCAAGATATATTATTATTAAATTTTAGTACACTGGAGATAGTGTTTTAGAAAAACAATATGTCATATAACAAGAATCAAAAATCAAAATTGTTGCATACTTCTCATTGGACTAGAAGTTGAAAGTCAACTGAGATTATGCCTTCAAAATTCTGAAGGAAAATGACTGCTAATCTAACATTCTATATCAAGTCAAATTTTAATCAAGTTTCAGGGTAGAATAAATAAATTTTAGTCAGGCAAGATTTTTTTAAATGTATTTTTCTTGTTCCCTTCTCTTAGGAGGCTACTGGAGGCTGAGTTCTACCAAAATGAAAGAACAAACCAAGAAAGAAAACCTGAAAAACCAAGAACAGTACTTTCAACCCAACAGCTGCTGCTGCTAAGTCACTTCGGTTATGTCCGACTCTGTGTGACCCCATAGACGGCAGCCCACCAGGCTCCCCCATCCCTGGGATTCTCCAGGCAACAACACTGGAGTGTGTTGCCATTTCCTTCTCCAATGCATAAAAATGAAAAGTGAAAGTGAAGTCGCTCAGTCGTGTCCGACTCTTAGTGACCCCATGGACTGTAGTCCACCAGGCTCCTCCGTCCATGGGATTTGCCAGGCAGGAGTACTGGAGTGGGGTGCCATTGCCTTCTCCGCCAACCCAACAGAGATGAAGGTATTTAACATGATGCTTATGAGAGGAGATCTCAGGATGAAAATTGCAGGTAGAGAGGATAACCCATTCATATTGAAGCATGGCAGAAGACTCTCCAGATAATCTATTTGGAAGATGAAATATTAATTTTTTAATATCTGGTGCAGATATTTGAATGTTTTGTAGGTAACTGTATGTAATTTGATAGAAATTTGGATGTAATCATAAACACAGAAAATAAAGCAATTAAGAAAATTATTAGTTCTAGACAAACAGAAGTTAAGCAGCTAGAGAGGAACTGTGACTTCCTTCCTGGCCCAGCTGAGACAGTGTTTTTGGCATAGCCACTCCAGCTCTATTTTAGTTACTGTTTCCCTGATATTTCTGTTTTCAATCCTTTTAACTTTCAACCCATTTGTGTCTTTGCATATCTCTTTACAAAAGTTAGATTGCGTGTATGCTAAGGTGCTTCAGTCGTGTCCGACTGTGTGACCTTATGGACCGTAGCCCTCCAAGCTTCTCTGTTAATGGCGTTCTCCAGGCAAGAATACTGGAGTGGGTTGCCATGCCCTCCTCCAGGGGATCTTCCCAACCCAGGGATCAAACCCGTGTCTCCTGCATCGCCGGGGTCTAGCCCCCCACAGGATCCAGGGAAACCCAAAGGAGAAATGGTGTCAGCAATTGATTTAGAGAGGGAGAGACAGATAAGAATGTTGTAGATAAGAAAATAGAGGAGAGAAGAAAAGAGGCTCATGTTCCTTGGTTTATACAGAAAATCAATAAAGTCTCAAGACAAGAGACTTGCATCGTCTACGTGAGGCCGCAGGTGCCCTCCCGGTCTCCCGAGGGAGTGAAGGCACAGGGCACCTTCCCATTCAGGTCTTAGAAACCCAGGCAAATAAGTAGACACAGCGGATCTCTGTACTCCAGGTGGGAACTAGCCTGAAAGAGAGAGTAAGAGGAAGAAAATGATTGACACGAGGAGATCAAGCTGCTTTGATGAGCGAGATCCATAGCTTTATTTTTGAATGGTACTTATATACCTTTTTGTACATAGAGGGAAATGAAAGATGCAAGGTCAAACAGAGTTAGCCCAACATTCCAGCAGTTTTGCCCTTATCGAAACCGTAATTTTTTTCTGCATACCTTTTCCACAAATAATGTTGTGTACAGTATCTTCTGGCCTTGCAGGCCTGTGAACATTGTATGACCCTCTTTTGATAAAGCCTGCTCAACAAAAAACTTATTTTCCCTCAAAGTGTTTTTTCTTTATATTTCTAATCTATGTCAGCCTCAGAAAATGCCAAACAGAGTTACCTTTTTCACAGAGCAAAAGTACAGCAAGTTACAAGAAAGAACCAATTAGCTCAAAAGTCTGATATGGTTAAATTTAAGGCTACACTTGTTTTTCTTGCATTCTCACTATGTTAACTAATGCATTCCCAGGTGCACAGTGCATAAGAGATATGGGAACTTAGCAACAAGCATTGGCCCAATATGAAATCCTACACCAGCACTAGCACTACTCTAATAACTTTAAACTCTTTCAAAGGCTCTATGTTTTAGGCTTTCCGTGCTTCTCACAGTTGGGAGGCTGTAAATAATTGTATGCTAAGAGTCTGGATATACCTGCCAAGCAAGCTGGAATGCTAACAGAGGGGATTTGATTTGAAATATTCCTCTCATGTCCAGGAGACTTATTAGCTATAGCCCTAAGTTGATTTTCTCCAGAGAAAGGTAGTCAGGATTAGCCCCGGTTAATGTCAGAGGAGTTGGTGAAAGCCATGAAACAGTAAGACAGACAGATGCTGGTTTGGGGGTAGATGCTCGAGAAAGCCTAGGGAGCCCCTTGAGCTCTGAAGCCTTGCTTAACAGTTCTCTTCCACATGACCCTGTCATGGGTGGGGTCTCCCGTGGCGGCTCCCGGCACTGCATCTACTGCATTGCAGGTGGATTATTCTTTGCTGCTGGGCTACCAGGGAAGCCACAGGTTAGATTTTGTGTGGGTCTTTAAATTATTTTAAAAACTCATTCTGCCAGTCCTTAACTTTTGATTATTTAATCCATCTACATTTTACTGTAACTACTGACGAGGTAGAATTTATGCATACCACTTTGATATTTGTTGTCTAAGTATTTTTGTTTCTTTATTCCTCCACCACTTCCTTTTATTTGCATGTTAAATAGGTATTTTTAATGTACCATTTTAATTCATTTGTCTTTTTTTTTTTTTAATTATTGTATCAATGGTTGCTCTCAGTATTACCATTAGCATCTTAATTTAAACAATCTAGTTTGGATTAGTACCACTTTAATTTCAATACAACAAAAATACTTTGCTCCAATATAGCTCTTGTTCCCTTTCCTCTCCTTTGTGCTATTATTGTCATATGAATCACATTTTCTACATTATAAACCCACCAATACAGTTTTATAATTATAGCTCTACACTGTTATTTTTTAAGTCAGGAGACAAAAGGGGTTACAGGCAAAACTACATTTATATTGTCTTTTATATTTTTTTATATAGTTTCCTGTAAGAGTGTTCTTTATGTGGATTTGAGTTACTGTCTAGTGTTAATTTCAGCCTGAACAACTCCTTTTATTATTTCTTGTAATTTAGGCCTTCTCATCACAGATCTCTCAGTTTCTGCTTATCTGGGAACGTCTGTTTCTCTTTTTATTTTTAAGGATAGTTTTGCTAGATGTTAAATTCTTGAATGGCAGTCTTTTTCTTTCAGCTCTTTGAATATGTCGTCCCTCTGCATTTTGGCCTCCCTAGCTTCTGATAAGAAATCAAATGTTTTACTGAGGATCCCTTGAAATGAGTCATTTTTATCCCCTGCTGATTTCAAGATTCTCCTTTTGTTGCTGTCTTTTGACAATTTGACTATGATGTATCTAAGTGCACATCAATTTGAGTTTTCCCTGTTTGGGTTTGTTGAGCTTCTTGGATCTACAGATTAAAGTTCCTCATTAAACTGAGAATGTCTCTGGTCATCACTTCTTCAAATGACCCCTGTGCCTCTTGATCTCCCTTATCTCTTACTGGAACTCTCATTATCTACATGGGATGCTTGATGGTGTCCCACAGGTCTCTTAGGCTCTATTAATTTTCCTTCCTTTTTTTTTTATCTTTTCCTCAGTTGACTTACCAGCAAGTTCAATGATTCTTCTGCAAATTCAATCTGTTGCTGAGTCCCTCTGATGCATTTTCATCCCAGCTATTTTGTTTCTCAACCCCAAACTTTCTATTTAGATTTTCTTATAATTTCTGTCTCTTTATTGATATTCTCTGTTCAGTGAGATATTATTCTTATACTTCCTTTTAATTCTTTTGAGATAGTATCCTTTAGCTTTTTAAAAATATCTATAATAGCTGATTTAAAGTCTCTGACTAGCAGCACCAACACTTAAGCTTCCTCAAAGACAATTTCTATTAGCTGGTTTTTCTCCTGTGCTGGGGCAATATTTTTGTGGTTTTATTCTTTTGTTTCATTTTTGTTTTATATGTCTCATAATTTTAATAGAAAAGGGAATTTTAGAAGATATAATGGGACAGTTCTGAAACTTAGGGACCCAGCCCCTCCATGGCTTATTATTGTTGCTGTTACTTTGTTGCTATTTTTTGTTTGTTTACTGAATTTTTCTGAACAAATTCTGTCAAGTGTGTATATCTTATGGTGTTTAGCTACTAATATCTCTCCTTGATTATCTTTGTAGTCAGCCAGTGATTGAACACAGATTCCCTTAAATGCCTTGAACCAATAAGTCATCGACTTTTTGCCTAAGGTTGCTGTGTGTGTATATTGGGGCTATGGCAGTTTACCACTCTGAATTAGCTTTAAATTCCTGATTGTACAAAACCCTGTGACAGATAAAGGTGTTCTCAGGTTTTTCTGAACATGTAAATAGTGTGTATAAGTACATGTTCTTCTAGATTTCCAGTAATATGTTGAATCTTTTCAAATCCTCCTATAAACATCTCATTTCCCAGATATTCTTTTAGAGCTTTTTGGTCATTATCTTATTATCTCTGATTATTTTTGATAAACACCCTAAGGATGAGGCCTTTTCCACTGAACAAGCTCTGAGTCTAGTCAAATAATGACTAACCCTCTGAATAAGAATTTTCTAGAAACTTCCATACATATCAAATAGTAGCAATTGTCTAGGGAAGAAATATTTTAAGGAGTTCTAAACCTGGTCAGCCCCCTTCATGAAGTGGCAGCTAGGATGCTGGTTTGCACTGTGGAACTTGGAAGAGGAAGATGGAAAGAGGGCAAGTTAAAATGCTAGGAAGCTTATGTTCTTACCAAGTTTTAGCAGTTTTTCCTGAATAAACACTCCTTAGATTCTTTCAAGTTAATTTACACAGATCTGAAAAAGTTGATTTGACAATTGTTGCCTTTATTTTCATTGCTTTTACGGAGTGGGTTCTCATATGCACTTACTCTGCCATTCTGGAAGTTCTACTCCCTAATATTGTTTAAATGATAAACTAAATATGATTATTGCTTTAGCCAAAATTACATTGCATTGGCAGGATGGGTGGGGTTTAAATGTTTGAAGGGTGTTTTCATGTGATGGAAGCAGAAGGGTAGAAAGAAAACCAAGTCCTCATCTTCTTCAGGGGGACTAAAGAGAAAATGCCCCAAGCTAGGAAATCAGAAGCTGGCATTTCAATAATACCATTTACAGAAAGAGGAAGTAACTATGAAAACAATCAGTTTAAAGAGGTGAGAGGCAGTAGAGAAGCAGAGACATAGGTATGAGATTGTTGTTCACTTGCTAAGTCATGTCTGACTCTTTGCAACCCATGGACTGCAGCACACTAGGCTTCCCTGTCCTTCACTATCTCCCAGAGTTTGCTCAAACTTACCTCCACTGAGGTGACATCACTTTGCTGACAAAGGTCCATACAGTCAAAGCTATGGTTTTTCCAGTACTCATGTATGGATGTGAAAGCTGGACAATAAAGAAGGCTGAGCATCCAAGAATTGATGTTTTTGAACTGTGGTGCTGGAGAAGACTCTTGAGAATCCCTTGGACAACAAGGAGACCAAACCAGTCAATCCTAAAGGAAATCAACCCTGAATATTCATTTGAAGTACTGATTCTGGAATTGAAGCTCCAATACTTTGGCCACCTGATGTGAAGAGCTAGCTCACTGGAAAAGACCCTGATGCTGGGAAAGATTGAGGGCAGGAGGAGAAGGGGGCAACAATGGATGAGATGGTTTGATGTCATCACTGACTCAATGGACATGAGTTTTAGCAAACTCCAGGAGATAGTGAAGCACAGGGAAGCCTGGCATGCTGTGGTCCATGGGGTCGCAAAGAATTGGTCATGACTGAGCAACTGAGCAACAACAAATGACCTCTCTGAAGACATCCTACAAGACCAAGCAATCTGCTGCACTTAGCAGAAGCTGAGACCAGCTAGGTAATGAACTTGTGTCGTTCCCCTTCTTTCCTACCTTTACTTTTAGTTTCCTATCACTACTAGGTTTCTGGGATTGTAGATAGATAGATATGGACATAAGTTTTCCCCTTGAACTCAGTTTTCTAGGGATCTCAAGCAAGGAAACTGTGTTTTTCCCTAATGTACCTATAAAACTATTTTTCTTTTCAGACTAAGTGCACACATATTGTTGATTAAAATGTAATCTTAATCTTATGTTAAAAAATAATGGGAAGGAGAAAAAAAGACACTAGAGAATATAACATACTATATTTAAATGAGAAAATAAGCCAAGAAAGATGATATTTGATCCAAAAATCACAGATTTCACTGGAAAGAAGACAAAGAGAACTCTTGGACTGGTAGCTGAGGCATGGATCTCGAGTAGAGCAAGGGAACAGAGGTCTGCAGGAGGGAGGTGCCATAATAAAACCAAACTGGCTGGCTTTCTGACATCTGTTATTCTAGAAAATAATATCATGAGGCTTAACTCATGTAACTTTTGGAGTGTTGGGAAATTACCAATATATACATAATCAAGAAAATTAAAAGAAACAATTATTAATTTCAGAAAAAGCAAACCATGTCTCAAGTAAAAAGTAATAAGAACACAATTTAGTTAACAGTAAACAAGATTACATAATTGTAGTAATGTGAATTACTATATGTCACAGCTTTTGGCTGTGACATAAATATAATGTTAAGAAGAGAAAGCTTTCATGGTGGAAGAAAGCTAAATCCTCATCTGCCATCACAAGAAGTCAATGGAAAAATGGATACATGAAAAAAAATTTTCACAAAGACATACTATTTAGAAATATAGTATAGCCATGAGAAACAATTCAATGAATTCAAAACTGTTGCCACTGGGATATGATGGCAAGAACTGCTATTTTTTCTTTTTACTCATATAACTTATCTATGTTATTTACCTTTAAAAATAGACTTTTTGAGGAACAGTTTTTGAAGAAGAGAATTTATAGAAAACTTGAGAAGATTATACCATGTCCATATAGTCCACACCCAATATCCCCTACTATTTAACATTAGATTTTAGTATTGTAGTACATTGCTTACTAATTTAATGAATAAATACTGGTACATTATTATTAGGCAAAGTCCATACTCTATTCAGATTTTAGCTTTTATCTCATGTCTTTTTTGTGTTTCAGGATTCCTTCCAGTTTACCACATTATATAATATTTAGTTGTCATATCTCCATGGGCTCTCATGAGTGGGACAATTGCTTGGACATTTTTAAAAAAATAACCTTGATAGTTGTGAGGAATACTGGTCAGGTATTTTGTAGGATATCTCTCAATTGGAATTTGTCTAATATTTTCCTCAAGATTATTTTAGGGTTATGGGCTTTGGAGAAGAAGACCTCAGAGGTAAAGTGCCCTTTTCACTGTATCATATCCTGGGTATATACTCTCAACATGACTCATCCTTGTTGATGTTGGACTTAATCATCAGGCTTAGTAGAGTTTGTCATGTTTCTCCACTATAATCTCCCCACTCCCTTCTATACTGTACTTTCCAATGACTTTTTACACTATGAACATTTATTACTTTGATTGAATTTAATTGAAATACATAGATGTGTTCCAGATGTTTTGTTTCTGAACTATGTGGTACATTCCTAGAACTGTGAGCAGCAGCCTGCAAAAGTGTAAGACACGTAGTCAACAAAGAGCCATAATAAGTACGGAGGAGCCTTTACACAAGAAGAAGAGCAGCCTGTGGTATGTCAGTATGAGCTGGAACATCAACATCAGGTTCAAGATTAGCTATGGAATGTAGGTACAAGGATGGACTAGAAACTGATGGGTAGTATCAGGGCCAGACAGTGAGAATTGAGATAGACTAAGTTGCCACAAAGCACAGAGGTAATCAAGACAAGTTCCCAGGCAAATGGTTTGAATATCAGAAAGTCACAGATCCTACTGAGATTAAGAATGGATCAGAAACTTAGGCAAGGAATCTGAATTACAGGAATGGAAGATCCTTTTTTTTAAAAAAAAGCAAACCAAAACAATTTTGGCATTCTAAAGACATTTTGATTCAAGGCAGGGACAATTTCTGAATATAGGAACCAGTTTCCTTTATTACCTTCCTTGAGGATTTAAGCTGGAGTCCTTGAGGCTAGGCTGGATCTCTTGACTGGAGTGGGGAGTGAGGAGGCAGCATTTCTAGTGTAACATAAATCATATCTTGGTGATGTGTGTCATAAAGGTTCAATCAAATGGCACAGTTAGCATTTTATGTGTTTGATAAATTGAAGCTAGTATTCCTTCCGTCTCCAGAAGTATATAAGTCTCTATTTTGAGCCAGAAAGAATAAAAAAACCCATTTTCTTTGGGATATTTTTCTAGAACTGATGGCCTCTAAAACAATAATCAAAATTGCTTTCCCAGATAGTTTTATAAGGGACAGTGGAGGGTGGCAAACCTTTGTCTAATCTAAATCACCCCTCCTGGGCATTAAAATTATTCTTATGTTAAAGTAGAAGAATTATCTTCATTGTGATCCCCCTTCCCCCTCACCCACTTCATTCATCCATGGAAGTCACTGGTTAGAAAAGATTCTCAGAGCAGTTGTCCACCTTCACAGGGAAAAAGCTGGTTTTTAATTAAATTAAGTTAATTAATAGTTAAGGCTTACTTGGACCTCTAAAATGTCCTAGAACTCTATGAGGGGTCAGGACTACAAAGTAAATTGGACACAGAGACTGACCTCAAGAAGCTCACATTCTAAGACGGAATCAAGGCAAGAACACAGCCTTGTTCCCCAGTGTGAGTAAGGCTCTGATTAGGATAAGTCTTGGAATTCTCCTGAGGATTATCTAACCCAGTCTTGGGGGTAAGAAAGCTTGTCAGAATATTCTCAAAAGATATGTCACAATCTGGGAATGTAACTATTGCAATAGAGAGGATGGTCAGATTGTAAAATCTGCAGACATCTGAAAGGTCATACAAGAAAGGAATTTTCTTTTTATAGAGAAGAGAAAAGGCTAGAAGGAAACTGGTCCAAGGGTGTGAGATAAGCAGGTGATGTGATGGGATAGCTGATAAAGGAAGCGCTTTACTTGTGGTCAATTGATCACCTGGAGAGGCTGCTGGGGAAGGACTGCTCTGATTCAACGGAGAAGGCAATGGCACCCCACTCCAGTATTCTTGCCTGGAGAGTCCCGTGGGCAGATGAGCCTGGTGGGCTGTACTCCATGGGGTTGCTAAGAGTAGGACGCGACTGATCAACTTCACTTTCACTTTTCACTTTCATGCATTGGATAGGAAATGGCAACCCACTCCAGTGTTCTTGCCTGGAGAGTCCCAGGGATGGGGAGCCTAGTGGGCTGCTGTCTATGGGGTTGCACAGAATCAGACATGACTGAAGCGACTTAGCAGCAGCAGCAGCAGCAGCTCTGATTCGAAGCCCTTTAAGACCAGGGGGTGTAGAAAAGTTCAGGTGCCTGGGAGAGCAAGAGAAGCCTTTGGTCCACTCAAGGGTTCCATTCAGACTGGTCAGTGGGGACAAACAGTTCAACAAATCATTTATGAGACAAAGAATGGGAAATCGGAGGGTCTATGTCTGGCCTCACCACAGGTAAGCAAGGAGGGTGTTAGTGAGTCTTATCTAAGAAGAGAAAGTTTGTTTTTTGCAGTAAGCTTTTTCCTGGAACATGAAACAGGGAAGTTCTGGAAGAAATTTACTAATCATGGTTTTTTCCAGGAGCACAGGGCTCAGGTCAAGTTCAACATTATCAATATCTAAACTGATACTATTAATAAAATCAATGTAACTTTAGAGACGGCAGACAACAGTCACAAGGGAGGACAACGTGGTACATTCAGGGAAGCCGAGGCATTGGTGAAGTTGATCTCAGGCTCCTGCAGCAATTCAGAAAGAAATATTTCCTTGAATTTAAGGAATGGTAGCCAAATGCCTAAAAAGATGTTGGCCTCTGAGATGGAGTAAACATATAAAAACAAATCTAGGCAATATGAGCTATGAAACTACTGAAGACGCGCTTGCATGCATGCTAAGTCACTTCAGTTCTGTCTGACTCTGCGACCCAATGGACTGTAGCCTGCCAGGCTCCTCAGACTAAGGAAGACATGCACACCTCAGTTGAGAAAGCAGTCATCACAATCAGATTGAGGGCAGACACTCAGTTTGATCTGAGATAAGATATCAGATTTTTATATCAGAAGGCCAAGAGGCAGAACTATATAAAACAGACCTATTTTCTGGACAATGATTTTTTTTTTTTTATGATCCCAAAAAGCACAGAAAAGAAGAGCAAAGAAATACAAATGATAAAAAGCCTCTGCACAGCAAAGGATATAACCAGCAGAGTGAAAAGGCCCATAGAATGGAAGAATATATTTGCAAATCACATACCTAATATGGGATTAAAATCCAAAATTTATGGATAAAAGTCAATAGTATAAAAACAAAACCAGATAATCTGATTTAAAAATTGGCAAAAGACCTGAATAGATATCTTTCAAAAGGAAACACGAATGCTGGAGTGGGTAGCCATTCGCTTCTCCAGGGAATCTTTCTAACCCAGGAATCAAACTTGAGTCTTCTGCATTGTAGGCAGATTCTTTCTCATCTGAGTCAGGGAAGCCCAAAAGAAACATACAAATGGCCAACAGGTATATGAAAAATTGCCCAGTGTCACTAACCATCAGGAAAATGAAAATCAAAACCACGAGATATCACCTTACATCCATTAGAATGACTACTATCAAAACGGCAAAAGAACAAATCTTGACAACAATGTGAAGAAACGAGAACCCTTGTACATTGTTGGTGGGAATGCAAGTTAGTACAGACATTGTAGAAAACAATATAAAAGATTCCTCAGAGAATGAAAAATAGAACTATCATATGATCCAGCAATCCCACTTCTGGGTATATATTCCAAGGAAATGAAATCAGTATCTAGAAGACATATGTGTTCTCTAATGTTGATTGTAGCATTGTTTACAATAGCTATGATTCTGAAACAACCTAAATGTCCATCTACAGATGAATGGATTAAAAAAACATGTGGTATATGCATACAATGAAATATTATTCAGCCTTATAAAAAGATAAATCATGCCATTCTTGATAGCATGGATGAAATTAAATGACATTATGCTAGGTGAAATAAGCCAAACACGGAATGACAAATACTGTATTCTTACTTATATATATGGAATTTAAAAAGTCAAACTCATAGAAGCAAAAAGTAGAAAGGTGGTTTCCAGAGGCAGAAGTCTGGGGAATATGAGGAGATGTTGGTTAAAGGGTACAAGGTTCTAGTGATGTGGAAAGAGTAAATTCTGAGATCAAATGTACAGCACAGTTAATACTATATTGTATACTTGAATAATACTATATTGCATGCTATATATTGAAATTTACTGAGTACAACTTATATGTTCTTACAACAACAACAAAAAGATAACTATGTGAGATGATGAGGATGTTAATTAGCTTGACTGTAGTAATCATTTAACAATGTATAAGAATATCAAAACATCAAGTTGTATATCATAAATATATATTATGTTGTCAATTATATGTCAGTATGGCTGGAAAATCAAAATTTTAAAGGCCTGTATAAGCCAATTAGATGACTGTGAGCCCACTATGATGTGTCATACTTCACCATGTTTCTATTCTCAATAAAAATAACTTTGAATTAAACAATGTATTCATGTGACTCATCACATTTAAAGACCTAACTAGGTTGGTAACCAACTCCAGTATTCTTCCTGGGAAAACCCAGGGACAGAAGAGCCTGATGGTCTACAAATCCCTAGGGTTGAAAAAGAGTTGGACAGGACTTAGCGACTAAACAAGTTAGTTTATCCAGTACCGATCCAGAGTCATAAGTACACAATGGTAGAAATCAAATGTCTCCCAAACAAATTTTTCTTTAATCTTTCAGTCTTCTCAAAGATACATTCACATTCCTATTTCCAAGACTTGGACTCCAGAGAAAGTTCTGCAACTACTGTACCCAAGGAATGAAACCTCCATCTTCCCCATAAAGCCACAAAATCAAGACCATGTTTTTCCCAAACAACAAATAACATAGATTAATGCCATATCTGTTTAACATAGTCAATTCATCAAATATTAAGCCAGTAAAGTTTTTGGGGATTTGGAGGTCTTTTTTGGTTTTGTTCATTATTTGTTTTTACTATTTTTCTTGATGAAATTAACTTGGGAACTATAACCTCTCATCACTGGATAGATTCTGCAAATGCTATCATCTCTAATATTAGTATTTTTTCATAGACCTTCTCTCTTTCATTCATTCATCCAGCAATTCCTTAGTGACTGTGATGTGTGAGGGAAATGTGCTGGGCTCTGGGGATACAAAGCCAGGTAAGACAAGACTCTATACTCAAAGATTTCAAGGTAAGGAAAAAAATTAAGCATCCATAGAGTAACAATATACTGTATATGTATCAAGTACTAATTTACAAGCTATGATGTGAGTTCCTTCATTCTCTAAAACCTCATTCTGCCCCCTTCCCCTGTTCATGGGGTTCTCAAGGCAAGAATACTGAAGTGTTTTGCCATTCCCTGCTCCAGCAGACATTTTGTCAGAACTCTCCACCATGACTCTTCTATCTTGGGTGGCCCTACACGGCATGGCTCATAGTTTCACTGAGTTAGACAAGGCTGTGATCCATGTGATCAGTTTGGGTGGTTTTCTGTGATTGTAGTTTTCATTCTGTCTGCCCTCTGATGGATAAGGAAAAGAAGTTCGTGGAAGCTTCCTAATGGGAAGGACTGGCTGTGGGGGAATCTGATGCATGGGGCCATGTTCAGTAAATCTTTAATCCAATTTTCTGTTGATGGGTGGGGCTGGCCTGAGACAACCTAGACAGCATATTAAAAAGGAGAGACATTGCCAACAAAGATCCTCTAGTCAAAGCTATGGTTTTTCCAGTAGTCATATATGGATATGAGAGTTTGACCATAAAGAAAACTGAGGGCCTATGAATTGATGCTTTTGAACTGCAGTGTTGGAGAAGACTCTTGAGGATCCCTTGGACTGCAAGGAGATCAAACCAGTCAATCTTAAAGGAAATCAGTCCTAAATATTCACTGGAAGGACTGATGCTGAAGCTAATGCTTCAATACTTTGGCCACCTGATGCAAAGAACTGACTTACTGAAAAGACCTTGATGCTGGGAAAGTTTGAAGGCAGGAGAAGAAGGGGGATGACAGAGGATGAGAAGGTTGGATGGCATCAGTGACGTGATGGACTTGAGTTTGAGCAAGCTCTAGGAGGTGGTGATGGACAGGGAGGCCTGGTGTGCTGCGAGCCACGGGGTTGCGAAGAGTTGGACATGACTGAGTGACTGAACTGAACTGAACTGTCCCCTGCCCCAGCTTATTATTATATGGCTGGGGCATTTAAAAAGATCTTTACATTTTTAAAGGGTTGTCAAAAACCAAAACCAAAGAACACATCTTACGTGCCTACAAAAACTAAAATGTTTAGTATCTCATTCTTAAAGAAAAGCTTTCTCACCTCTGCTCAAGACCAGCAATTCATAAATGGTGTTTCTCAAAATCACTTGTGAACTTTGTTAAATAAAATATGCATGGTGGATAGGAGCCTGGTGTTGGAAATTTCACCAAAATTGGGTGATTCTCATGTGTACTGTGACTGAGAAGCACCGATATATCCACTTTCCCTAAAACAGTTTCCAGAACACTTACCTGGGTTTATAAAAACTCTTAGCAAGGACTTTCTTCATTAACACATCTTGCTCTATACATCACAGAATATTCCTTTCACCCTATGTCATGTGCCTTGGTAACATAGCCACCTACCTCTTATATAACAACACTGTAAATTAAGATAGTTCTTTGAAAGACATAATATACATTAATATGTATTATATACTTTGATTCTAATAGTAATATGGCCTAGAATGACTATGTAACAGATTGAAAAAACTAAGGTTTAGAGAAGTCAAATGCTCCAGGTCATATAGGACTTCTGACTCCAATTTCATTGTTCTTTCTCAACACTGTCTCCTACATACTTTTTGATTCTCCACTGAAATAGACTATGCAGTCTATTCTTACTACCCAGTAGCAAAATTTCATTACATTCCATAAATCTGTTAGCTAAAGAACGTAATTCCTGTTTAACTTGAGTGCCTGTATGTCTTAAGGCAGACTTGTGTTACAATAATTCCTCTAATTTGCAAGCACTTTTTCACATATATTATGTACTTGAAATAAACTAGAAGCTAACTCCTACTAGGGTATAAATGGAGAAAAAAGTATCTCTCTAGAGCATTATTCAACATAAAACTCATGAAATAATTTGCAGAGGCACAAGGTTCATCCTGCCTGAGCAAATTAAGCAATTTTGTTAACCCTGATGTCTTTTGTTAGAAGTGAAATTTATGATAACCGTATTGGCTCTGTACTACATAGCACCCGAAAGCCTTTGTTTGCTCTCAGCTAGAGCTATTTATACCCCAGGATATTGATATTCTTCTACTTAATCAAAAACTATTCCAACTAAAAATAAATATAAATGCCACATTTTATTTTGAGTAGGGCTTCGCAGATGCTTATTATATTATCAAAAATAATTAAATGATAAAATATTAAAAGACTACAGGGTAAATTTGTGTAGAATGTAGTAATAATTTTTGGTTTCCATCTGGAATTAGGCAATTTCAGAAAATAAGTACAGTGTATCAATAAAGGGATCTAAGTAGGAGACTTGTTTCCAGAGAACTTGTTAATGTCCCATTTTCTGGTATAACTCTGCCTTCTTCACTGACAGTTGAAGATTTTTCTTTGGTCTGCCTATTTGCTTAAGTTTGTATGGGGCACATATGGCAGCCATTACCTGTTATATGTAATAAACTTATAGTCAAGCCAAATCAAATCTCCTGCTTTCTTCCCTGCTCTACTGTCTCTCGGGTGCCTAGAAATATATTTTCCGTGACTGTATTAGTCTCTTCAGGCTGCCACAGTGAAATACCACAGAGTGGGTGGCTTAAACAAGAGAAATTTATCTTCTCATAGTTCAGGAGGCTGGAAAGTTCAAGAACACAGCACTAGCATGTTTGGCTTCTGGTGAGGTTGCTCTTTCTGTCTTACAGATAGTCACCTTCTTGACCTGTCCTCACAGAGAGGAAAGTGAGAGCTTTCTGGCGTCTTCTCCTCCTCTCATAAGGAAACCAATCTCATCAGGTTTGGCTGTGCCCTTCTGACTCCATTTAATCTTAATTATTTCCATAAAGGCTGTATTTACAAATACAGTCATTTTGGGAGTTAGAGTTTTAACATGAGTTTTGGTGGGACACAAAACATCCAGTCTATAATTCTCTAAAAAAATTTTTTTGGCAAAACTAACATCTAGTTATCTTAGTCCTTTAAGTTAAAAAATTATAAATAGTTTCTTCATGTCTTCATATATACAGTCAGAAAACATTTTGAGAACAGTTTGTCTCAAAAAGACCTACAATGTGTTATGACTTGGTTTAACTACTAAACAAGAACACGGATTCAACTCTTCCAGTCATCTCAGTTTATCTATATAGCAGATTAACCACAATGAAGAACATGCCTGTGCCTCTGCCAGTCTGGCCACCTAGGGATGGTGCATGGATGTTGCTGCTGGTGGTCATTATGCTCTGTCTTTAGGTAGACAGAGTGTAAGAGGCAAAGACACAGAGAGCAGCAGGATCTACAGAAAAGCTGAAGCCACAAACCAAACTTCACTCATTGACACTCTTAAATATATTGTTGATTATAAAATACACTTTCAGATTTACCTGCGTGTAAGGACAGTAATCAATGTCAGCAGTATTTTCTTTCAATGTAATTGATAACTACATATGTACATTCATGTAAGTACACACACACACAAATGCACACATTGAATTTGTTTCAGAAGTCATATTTACTCTTCAACTAATCATTCTTTTTCTGGCACCAAAATCCCCAAACCCCTTTTTTTGTGGTGCTTAGGTCAAACAAGTTGGTATTTTCCAAATTTAGGGGTTAAAGAACTCAAGTTTTAGAACTGTATTGATAATAAAGTCTCATATGTGACTATTCACTATTTGCATTTTAGGCAAGCAAATGGCAATCTTGAGATATCTTTTGATACACCACTATGAAAATTACTCTCTCCATTTTATTTATGAAATGGCTACTGTTTTCTAAAGCTAACTTTTAATTTACTTATCAATGGTGAAGCCATTTTTCTTTCCTAAATGAATAATAAAGTTGTTAGGCAAAAAGTGGATTCTGGCTGAGAAATGTGGGATGTACAAGGAAGACCTACAATGTGTTATGACTTGGTTTAACTACTAAACAAGAACATGGTTTCAACAATAACTCTCATTAGAGGACTCTATTCCTTCTGAAATATGTATGAGAGTTTTGGATACTTTCTTCTTCATATATCATTTGAGTTGGTTATTTTCTTTAAAAAATATTTACAGTTCAGGTACATTCAAATCCTTTAAAATTGGTATTTGAGAATGACAATATGAATTTAGTTAAGTTAAATGTAGTCTATTTTCTCACTCGTGGCCTACATATATCAAAGTCTTAGCATGAATATGAGAACTTAAAATTGAGAGAACTGTTCTAGATGTGTACTGAAGAAAAGCTAAAGTCCCTCTCAATATGTGTAGGTAATAGATTAAATAAATAACAATAACTGTAAGTAATGGACTCATACCTGCAGTGTATGAATGGGAAAAGGAATTTGCACAGGATGCAGAAACAGGATCACTGAAGGTCTTATGGGTCAGAAGTGGAATTTTAAAGCTCCTCTACTGCTTTTCAAGGAACCAGTGTAAAGAATATGGTGTAAAGAATATAGCTCTGAGGCTAGGGAGTGAGTTAACAACCTGATGGCAACTGCCTTCAAAATCTGTGCAGAAATGCTCTTGGCCATTCCCTAATGGATTCCAGGGTTGAGGCATGGCGTCCACACCTACTGATCCTTAATTCTGATGACAGTACAATCAAAGGACTTTTCTAACCCCTAAACTGCTTCCTTAGGGGAGGGCCTGAGGTTAAAGTGAAAGGCTAAAGAAGCTCTACGTCTAGACAGCAATAAATAGGGACCTGGGTCCCACAAGTCACTATTTTTGCCAACTGCAACAGGCTGCCTTTGGCTTCTTAACCACTTGCAACTTCAGGGAGCCTTTCTTTATGGAAATTGTGATAATCTCAGTTCCAATTGACTTGTTAGAATTGTTGGAATAGCATGATTATGCTATTTTAAGCATAAGTTTAAGCATAAGTTTAAAAGTTTAAGAAAGTCAACTGTTTGCTTAACTATGGAAGACCTCCTTTATTCCTAACCAATTATTAATTATAAATATTACACACAAAAGTGATTTAGAAAGAGTCTCCCATTGCTAATAGGACTTGTGCCCAACAGATGTTCAAAATGCTTTGCTTAAGCCACACTCTAACAGTTAGTCAATTAGAAATACTTGAAATTTTTCATTGATTAACAAATCAAAGCCATTAAAAATTTTGGTTGTTTACATGTATTTTTCTTTTGGTTTCCAGGATTAGTATTAAATAGAAGGAATAAGATCCCTTTAATTTAGAGGGAAGATGGAAATTATCTGATATGGATTGACTGACAAAGTTTAGATACATCCAAATATACTGAAAATAAGATTAAGAGGAGGAATTTAAATTTCTTAAAAGGATGAAAAAATTTATATCTGCTTAGTAGTGATTATAAAATTATCC
Source organism: Nanger dama (assembly GCA_917880005.1). NCBI lineage: Eukaryota > Metazoa > Chordata > Mammalia > Artiodactyla > Bovidae > Nanger > Nanger dama. Next base: position 17,790,926 of record CAKJTW010000008.1, on the reverse strand, counting down.
TCACAGCAAAAAGTTAAGGAAATATCTCATGAGTAACCATTGGTTACTGGTAAAATGAATAGTCTAATCTAGTTTCTGGCAAAGGTGGTTCAAGCAGTTTATATTTTCATGGGAAAATACTCATTTCTGGGTTACAATTGAGTTTGGAGAGACCTTTGAAAAAGCAAAGTGCTTTCAACCAGCCTTGGTGTGTTATTTTGATTAAAAAATAGCCCCTTGGGTAAAATTTAAATATATTTTCCCAAAAAGTCTTATTAGTATATTTGCTAGTAAATTCAAACAATTGCTCAGAAGTACACTCATCAGTATTAGAAATTATTAGTTATAATGGCAATTAAATATTTATATAACAATGAACATAATTATTTCCCTTTAAAATTTACTTTGTAATCAAGCAAGCATACTCTCCACCTGATATTAAACTGTGCACTGGTAAGTGAACATTTTTTCGTTTAATATCCTTATTCGCATTTTTCTTGATGCTTATTTGTATATTCCTATTGATGTAATAGTTTGCAAGAAAAAGAGCTCGTGTCTCTGCCTGGAGGTAGAATCTTATGAATATGCAAATAATGTTTTGATGTGATGAAGTTTTCTCTTTGGAATGGAATTGTGCCATCCTAACTTACATTGAATATTAGCCATAGCTTAGAAGGACACAAAGCACATGAAGACTTGAGTTTTTAAAGAAAAAATATCTGAGAAATAGTTGCTTTCTGGTTATAAAATGCTGTATTGTTGAATCTGGTCTTCTCAATTTAGGTTAATTCTTCACTGTAAAAAAAAAAACAACACAAAAACCAAAAGAAACCTGTCATTTAATTTTCATTGTATAGATGAGTAAGTGAACCAGAATATGAAAAGATGGATGGATTGTCTACCCTGTATGTTGTAGTGTACTTCTTAAAATGCAAATTCTGGTGCCCATCTTTAAAGAGTTTTAATTTAACCTGGTATGATCTGTCCAGATGGCTTAAATATGTTCCTTTGGTAAACTGAATAAACCAGTTTTCATACCATCTTGTACTATAAAAATATTCTACTGATGTTTAATTTCAACACTAGGCAGAAATCTTGAATAAAACCCCAGTGAAATATTAGGTTAGGGACATAGGAAGACCAAAGCATTGGCCTCTGAAGTTGTTATCAGTGTCTAGACAGGCTGTTTGTGTTTTCTATCCAGAATTAGCTTAGCTCCAAATACCAAACCTATAGTTCTCAAAGTTCTCAAACTTTGGTTGATATCAATACCACCAGGTGATCCTGATAAAAATGCAAAGGCTCCGGTCTTATCTTAATGAGCTTGTGCCACTGTTTTGGTTTTCGGCTCTCTGAAATTCTGGTACACACCAAAGTTTGAGAACCATTGCACTAAACAAAAGCTTAAAAGAAAATATTAGGATAATGAAAGGAGACCTATGATGTAAATTAAAAAAATTCTAAAAAATATTTGAAGTATGAAAGTGAACTCGCTCAGTCATGTCCAACTCTTTGGGACCCCTTGGACTGTAGCCTACTAGGCTCCTCTCTCCAAAGGATTCTCCAGGCAAGAATACTGGAGTGGGTTGCCATTTCCTTCTCCAGGGAAGCTTCCCAACCCAGGGATTGAACCTGAGTCTCCCATATTGCAAGCAGACGCTTTAACCTCTGAGCCACCAAGCAACCCCTGAAAGTGAAGTCACTCAGTCATGTCCAACTCTTTGTGACCCCATGGACTATAGCCTGCCAGGCTCCTCCGTCCATGGGATTCTCCAGGCAAGAATACTGGAGTGGGTTGCCATTTCCTTCTTCAGGGGATCTTCCCAACTCAAGGATCGAACCCAGGTCTCCTGCACTGCAGGCAGATGCTTTAACCTCTGAGCCACCAGGGAAGCCTTATGCCTAAGTATGGCTACAATTAAATAGAATAACACTTTCAAAGAAAGGGAGATGTAGGACTTTATGAGGCAGCAATGAAGTTGTCTCTTTCTTTCCCATTTTAAGAATTTGGAAATAAAACTGCCCTCTGAGATTTAAACTAATATAAATCCATAAAGAAAGAGGTTAGGGCATTAGAAGTAATCCAAGATACTATGTCTAAAGATGAGACAGAGATTTGGAGCATTCTGAAAATACCAGTCAGGATAAATTAGAACATGACTGTAACTTAAAAAAAAAAAGAAATCTAGTCAACCAGGCAAAAATGGTTGAATCTAGGTTGGGCACAGGAAATATATAAGATGATATTTTATTCTTTCAAAGGAAAGACTATATAAAAAGAAGCATGGACTAAAGAAGATATCAGACAGCAAGTAGACACATAAAAATGCTTTTTATAGGCATATAAAGAAGTGAAATATCATTTGTGTTTATGGAAATGCAAATTAAAACAGCCATTAGATACCACTACACACCTAGCACAAGCTGGCATCAAGATTGCCGGGAGAAATATCAATAACCTCAGATATGCAGACGACACCACCCTTATGGCAGAAAGTGAAGAGGAGCTAAAAAGCTCTTGATGAAAGTGAAAGAGGAGAGTGAAAAAGTTGGCTTAAAGCTCAACATTCCAGAAAACGAAGATCACGGCATCTGGTCCCATCACTTCATGGGAAATAGATGGGGAAACAGTGGAAACAGTGTCAGACTTTATTTTTTGGGCTCCAAAATCACTGCAGATGGTGACTGCAGCCATGAAATTAAAAGACGCTTGTTCCTTGGAAGAAAAGTTATGACCAACCTAGATAACATATTGAAAAGCAGAGACATTATTACTTTGCCAACAAAGGTCCGTTTAGTTAAGACTATGGTTTTCCAGTGGTCATGTATGGATGTGAGAGTTGGACTGTGAAGAAAGCTGAGCGCCAAAGAATTGATGCTTTTGAACTGTGGATTTGGAGAAGACACTTGAGAGTCCTTGGACTGCAAGGAGATCCAACCAGTCCATTCTAAAGGAGATCAGCCCTGGGTGTTCTTTAGAAGGAATGATGCTAAGGCTGAAACTCCAGTACTTTGGCCACCTCATGTGAAGAGTTGACTCACTGGAAAAGATTCTGATGCTGGGAGGGATTGGGGGTAGGAGGAGAAGGGGACGACAGAGGATGAAATGGCTGGATGGCATCACCAACTTGATGGAGTTTGAGTGAATTCCAGGAGATGGTGATGGACATGGAGGCCTGACGTGCTGCGATTCATGGGGTCGCAAAGAATCGGACACAACTGAGTGATTGAACTGAACTGAACTGAACACATCTATTAGAATGGCTAAAATCCAAAAAAAAAAAAAAAAAGACTATCTATTGCTGGTGAGGATATGGAACAATAGGAACTCTCAATGAAAAATGGCACTGCCATTTTGGAAAACTGTTTCGTTGTTTATTACAAAGTTAAATTGAGTCTTGCCATATGATCCAGCAAACCATTTCCCCAAATATTTACTCATTTGATCTGAAAACTCATGCCCACACCAAAACCTGTATATGAGAGTTTACTCATTGTTACAAAAAATTGGAAGTAACCAAAATGTCCTTTAATAAGTAAACGGATAAACAAACTGTTGTACATTCATACAATGAAATATTACTTTGCAATAAAGAAAAATGAGCTGTCAAGTCATGCAAAGACATATCACTGAGTGAAAGCAGTCATTCTGAAAAAGCTATAGAATGTATGATTCCATTTATATAACATTCTGGAAAAAGCAAAACTATATAGAGACAGTGAAGAGATAAGTGGCTGCCAGAAGTTTGGGGTTGGGGTTGATTAAGACAGTATTGTAATTAAAAAAATAAATAAATTTAATAAAAAAATAAAATAAAATAAAATTCAAAAAAAAAAAAAAAGAGAACCATGGGGGAATTTTAAGTTGATGAAACTCTCCTGTATGCTACCATAATGGTGGCTACATTGTTGTTGTTAAGTCACTAAGTCATGTCCGACTCTTTGCAACTCCATGGACTGTAGCTAAATACACCATGGATTTGTCAAAAGTCATAGAACTATATAGCACAAAGAGTTAACCTTAAAAATAAGACCTAACTTAAAAATATCATTTAGGAGGTCAGGGGATCCCAGGATAGAATGAAGATCATGAGACAACAATTTAATTGTACTACAAATGTATGAAAAAGTTCAGTAGTCAAGGAATAAGTTGCTGACCTAAGAAACTTTGGAAATCAGTAGAATTTATAACACTAAAGGCAAAAACAGTTGTCCATAAGCACTGTATTCTAATTGATCAAGTTTCACTGGGGGTATGGAATAACAATTTTGAAACCAGTGTGCATGTATAATAGAATTGAACAGTTAAGTTACAGGATAACAGATGGCAGGAGCCAGTTTCCTCACAGTTGTAATGGGAAGTTTTAGATCAGCAAGGGGAGAATTCATATTGTAATTCATACTGTGATGCATTCATATTGCATGGATTCTAATTCATATGGTAATGCATTAGAATTAGCAGCTTCAATATGAATGCACATTTAGCTTAAAATAGATACAGATGGATATATAGAGAGATATTTATAGATATATACATATACAGGGGGTAGTATACACACATGTAAATCCTTGCTCTGTTATTTAAGAGAACCTAGAGCAAGGACACTCCAGTGGAAATGAGCATACCCAGTGCCCAGATCATGTTTTCTAATACCATTCCAATAAAAGGAACCAAGGCTCCTTGGAAAAGCCTCCAATTCCCAGACAGGGCAGACAGGAAATACACAAGATGAGTCTGGAGCATCTTACAGTGCTCAAAAGCAAAGGAAGTGCTGAAAACAAAAGCAAAATAAAAAAGACATAATGAGCATATGTCAAGGAAAAACAGGAGCTACCTGAAAAGAATTCCCAATGGCCAAACTGGAAAAATTTCAGCAACTAAATAAATATAATAGTATTGGATTGTAATCAACAGCATAAAATAAACAGCCATGAGTCCATACTAATTATATTTATATAAATATAATATATAAGGAGAAGAAGTAGCTAAATCTGTGCAGAAGAATTCCCAGTTATTTACACAGATACTCATCTTTCTGGTCCTTTAAGGAGGTGGAACATAGCACAGCATTCTTTAAATGTGAGACATGTTGGACTGCAAGGAGATCAAACCAGTCAATCCTAAAGGAAATCAATCCTGAATATTCATTGGAAGGACTGATGATGAAGCTGAAGCTCCAGTACTTTGGCCACCTTTGATGCAAAGAGCTGACACATTAGAAAAGACCTTGATGCTGGGAAAGACTGAAGGCAGGAGAATGAGACCACAGAGGATGACATGGCTGGATGGCAGCACCGACTCAATGGCCATGAGTTTGAGCCAGCTCTGGGAGTTGGTGAAGGACAGAGAGGCCTGACGCGCTGCAGTCCACGGGGTCGCAAAGAGTCAGACACGACTGAGTGACCGAATAACAACAAGGTGTAGTGACTTCCTTACAAAGTATACGGCATACGGAAAGTGGGGAAAAGAGTAAACTTTAGAGAAACCTGATGAACATCACCTCAAACAGATGATCAAGGTTAGGGTTAACAAATGTAAGTCATACTGAGAGTATGTACCCTTAATACATGATGAAAACAACATTTTATCTCTGTGATCTCCCTCCCCAAACCCATAAACCCAGTCTATTTATAAAAACAAAAATCAGACTAATACCTAATTAAGGGACGTTCTACAAAATATTTGACCAGTACTCCACAAAATTATCAGCATCACCAAAACCAAGGAAAGTCTGAAAAACTATCACAACCAACAAGAACTTAAGGAGACCCAAAAACTAAATGTAATGTGCTACCATGGATGGGATGCTGGAACATAAAAAGGACACAAGATAAAAACTAAGGAAATCTTAACAAAGCATGAACTCTGCTTTAATATATTGTATCAATATTTGTCCACTAATTGTATGGAAGGTACCATACTAATATAAGTTGTTCAGTTCAGTAGTATCTGACTCTTTGCGACCCCATCACCAACTCCCGTAGTTTACCCAAACTCATGTCCATCGAGTCAGTGATGCCATCCAACCATCTCACCCTCTGACATCCCCTTCTCCTCCTCCAGCCCTCAATCTTTCCCAGCATCAGGGTCTTTTCAAATGAGTCAGCTCTTTGCATCAGGTGGCCAAAGTATTGGAGTTTAATAGAGAAAATCGGGTGTGTAGTATATGGGAACTCTTTACAATCTTCACAGCTCTTTTGTAAAGCTAAAATTAGTCTAAAATTAAAAAGAAAAAGTTTATTGAAGAAAGAAGGAATTCTGGAAGAAAAAGAGAATACAACACTAATAAGACCTACTGTTTTTTGGCTTCGTGCTTCGTGTAGAATACATTCTGAAGGCGCAGGGAGCCTGAGGAGTGAACAGTGCCAGTAACCTCAAGCCAGACTTTCACATCCCCCTCTGCTCCACTGACGGCCATCTGCTCCCTCCCCTACTCCTTTGCTGTCACTCTACCCAGAGATTCCTATTTCTTTCTAAGTCAGAGCCATTTAATTATAATTATCATTAGACTCTTTGTGTCCTTGTTGCCTGCTAATCTCTGACCTCAGGATCTCACTTTCATCTTAAAAAAAGACATTACTCTGGTCAGGGCAAATCACACGGGCTTCTTTACCTTTTTCTGCTGCCTTTAAAGCCTACTTCAACCAAACCCCCTGTGTAAATGCACTCTTTCTTCTGATAATCTTGAACACATCAATTTACACAGTTCTTTTATATTAATTATATTTGTCATGTCTTCTTGAGATTATAGCCTACTTTTATTTCTTGGGTAGCAATGTATTGAATCATTTGTTTTCTGTTTGTTCATTTTAAAAATGACTTCTAAGTAATATATCTTTCATTTTAAAATACTTTTCCAATTAGAACTGTATTCTCTAAAACTAAAACAAGTGCACATTTCCATTTTTCATATTTCAAGTAGGAAGTTCTGGCTTAAGAGGAGTTCTTTCATCTATAAGCTCTCAAGGGTCAGAAATTAGGTCTCTAATTCTAAATGAAAAGCCAGTTTATTAGTGAGTACAGACTAGACTATAGTAAAAGAGACTTTTTTTTTTTAAGAATATACTCAAATTTTCCTAAAGAAAGTATGTCTTCTTTATCTTATGGTCCAGGGAAGCTGCTAGGTTGGCAGGGTCAGCTCCACTATGTGCAGCCATCTAGAAACCTAGGCTCCTTTCTGGCTCCACCATCCGCTAGTACCTCCTCATTATCTGTGTCCAGACGGCAGAAGGAGCCTGACCTGGGGAGGTACATATTTCTTCTACTCATGCTTCATTAGCTAACCTATCTACATGATGGGATGGGAAATGGAGTCCTTTTCTTTTCTTTTTTTTTTTTTTGCCCTAGAGGAAAGCATAGTGGCCAGCTGGCAGTCTCCTCATACACCTGGGTAATATTCTCCTAAGCTTAGAAAAGTTTACCAGTAGAGAGAGCTGGATGCCCACAAGGTCCCCACAATAGAGAACGTGATCAAAATCACCTATGGGGTATCAGAGGCTCTCTGTTGGTGAGGTTCAGTTAGGCATTTCTGAGAAAGAGTGTAAGATTTTGATACCACGTTAGCCATGTCACTTATCACTGAAGAAAGGGAAAGGGGTCTTGGATTCATCAATGCAGCAACACCAGAGCTCATGAGATAGCAATTGTTGGACTTGTCTTAGAAAACTTAACCTGGAAGCAGGCAGAAGTCCATTCAAAGGCACAGGTTTACTTCTAGTCATATCTCTTTTCTGGAGAGAAGAAAATAAATGATAGTTATATCTGCTAACTTCAGTGGGTGGGTCAGTCCTACTTGGATTTAGAAGAGAGGAGAACACCAAGCACATTTAAGCAGTATTATCTCATTTGACCTTTTCCCCCTAAAATCACGTCTGCAGGTTTCTAATAGAGATTTTTGTTTGTGTGCTTCATGAAGAATATCCTTAACTTCTTTATGAAAGTACCTTACTAAAAATGTCACCTCGTATACATATTATAAATATTACTCATCATACACTTTTTGGAATTCTTCCCATTTTAAGTTCACGTTAGAGTTTACTGTATTAGCCATCCAAAAAAAAAGTCAGTTGTATTAGGTTATTTTCATACCTTGATTTTTACCCAAAGTAGCTTTAGCTAGCTTGACCACTCAAATCTTATATGATTTCAAATGATTTCTGGTTCTTTCAAAACATTAAATCCATGAATTGACACCTTTGAAGTTATTTAAAGAACTTTGCCACAGGCTTTAAAATTCTAAAAACAGTTCCAAAAATATTTCAGGTAGTTGCAACAACTTTGGATTAAATGTCTAACTTCTTAAAGAGAAAGCTTGGAAAGAAAAAATTCATTTAATGTTTAAGTTTGGTAAATTTGATGTTAAAACACAACAACAAAATGAACATTGCTGTAGAGTGAACTTATATAAGGAATTAAATAGTGTATCTAGAATGAAAAGTAAAGCAGTTATATAGATAATTGCTTTATCTAATAATTTCTGCTTGTGCTTTTTTTGTATTTTTCATCACAGTCATATATACACAGTTTAAAATATGAAATAGATCTATAAGCCTTTTTATGGAGAAATGGTAGTCTCCTGCCCCCTCTCTCACTGTTCTAGTTTCTTTTCCAAAAGCACTTCCACCGTTTTGGAGCTGGTCTTTGGATATCGATCTCCATGAATCCAAATAGCACACTGCAGAGCCTCTTCTTGTTTTCACAGTTTCAGGTAATATCTACAGATCTATTGCAATGGAAGTTGAAGATCGAGCTCACTTTCCTCTTCATGCCACTATAACACCTGCACAACCTTCCTGTTCTCTCATTCTCCATGTATATTTATACCCCACTCTGGTATTGACATTATTATCACTGTGTAAACACTGTTCATAGCTATTGTTGTTGTTGTTCAGTTACCAAGTTGTGTCTGACTCTTTCTGACACCATGGACTGCAGCATGCCAGGCTTCCCTGTCCCTCATCATCTCTCAGAGTTTGCTCATTCATACTACATAATGTAGTAAATCAGGATTTCTCTCCCTTTCCTCTACAATTTTTAATAATCATCTTATGTTGGTATTTTCTTAGTTTTTTTCCAGATTATCTACCACTAATTCAAAACTGTCAGTGGTCTAAATTCCTCTCTCAAGTACATTCAGTTCAGTTCAGTTGCTCAGTCGTGTCCGACTCTTGGCGACCCCATGAATCGCAGCATGCCAGGCCTCCCTGTTCATTACCATCTCCCAGAGTTCACCCAGACTCACGTCCATCGAGTCCATGATGCCATCCAGCCATCTCATCCTTGGTCGTCCCCTTCTCCTCCTGCCCCCAACCCCTCCCAGCATCAGAGTCTTTTCCAATGAGTCAACTCTTCGCATGAGGTGGCCAAAGTACTGGAGTTTCAGCTTTAGCATCATTCCTTCCAAAGAAATCCCAGGGTTGATCTCCTTTAGGATGGACTGGTTGGGTCTCCTTGCAGTCCAAGGGACTCTCAAGAGTCTTCTCCAACACCACAGTTCAAAAGCATCAATTCTTCGGCGCTCAGCCTTCTTCACAGTCCAACTCTCACATCCATACATGACCACAGGAAAAACCATAGCCTTGACTAGACGGACCTTAGTAGGCAAAGTAATGTCTCTGCTTTTGGATATGCTATCTAGGTTGGTCATAACTTTTCTTAGAAGGAGTAAAGCGTCTTTTAATTTCATGGCTGCAGTCACCATCTGCAGTGATTTTGGAGCCCCCCAAAATAAAGTCTGACACTGTTTCCACTGTTTCCCCATCTATTTCCCAGGAAGTGATGGGACCAGATGCCATGATCTTCGTTTTCTGAATGTTGAGCTTTAAGCCAACTTTTTCACTCTCCTCTTTCACTTTCATCAAGAGGCTTTTTAGCTCCTCTTCACTTTCTGCCATAGGGTAGTGTCATCTGCATATCTGAGGTTATTGATATTTCTCCTGGCAATCTTGATTCCAGCTTGTGTTTCTTCCAGTCCAGCGTTTCTCATGATGTACTCTGCATAAAAGTTAAATAAGCAGGGTGACAATATACAGCCTTGACGTACTCCTTTTCCTATTTGGAACCAGTCTGTTGTTCCATATCTAGTTCTAACTGTTGCTTCCTGACCTGCATACAGATTTCTCAAGAGGCAGGTCAGGTGGTCTGGTATTCCCATCTCTTTCAGAATTTTCCATAGTTTATTGTGATCCACACAAAGACTTTGGCATAGTCAATAAAGCAGAAATAGATGTTTTTCTGGAACTCTCTCTCTTTTTCGATGATCCAGCGGATGTTGGCAATTTGATCTCTGGTTCCTCTGCCTTTTCTAAAACCAGCTTAAACATCAGGGAGTTCACGGTTCACGTATTGCTGAAGCCTGGCTTGGAGAATTTTGAATTACTTTACTAGCATGTGAGATGAGTACATTAAGATACAGTAAGTCCATGGGGCCACAAAGAGTCGGACACGACTGAGCGACTGAACCAAACTAAATTGAAGTATTCTATTAATTTCATTCCCCATTCTGAATTTCCTTTTATAGAAGAAATGTTTCTCGAAGCCTTCCAACTTTCCCCATCCTGAGTGTGTTGCTTTCTCAACCCTGCATTATGGTTGTTTGGGATCTTCCTTCAGTATGATCCTGGGCTTCCTTTTGCCTTTTCCTCTGTTAATTCTTTTGTCTTCTCCTTCTTTACCTTCTCTCCTTTCTGATGGGGCAAATTTTCAGGCTTTTCTTTGAGAAAAGGCACATCAGAAAATGATTGAGATCTTAAATGTTGAAAGTATCCTGAATCTAAATTGAATAGTTTATCTACATATAGATTTCAAGTGTAGAAATCATTTTAATATATTTTAAGGCATTCCTCCATTACCTTTGAGGTTTATGTAGTTCTATTTAGACTTTCAATGCTGTTTTCATCTCTGATCCTCTGTTTGGGAAAAGGCTTCCAATAGCACCTTATCAGATTTTCCTGTGGTTTACTGTTTTCTGAAAGTCTGGTGCAGGTCTATCTTCATCTTTATGCTGGCATGCAGTGATTTTTTTTTCAGTATGAAAAATCATGTGTTTCAAGCCTGAATAACTTTCTTGTATTATACCTTTAGTGATTCTCTCCTATCTTGTGGTAGGCAGACTTTTAATCGAGCCTCCATGAATCCCACTCCATGGTATACACACCCTCACAGAATCTCTTCTCCTTAAGTGTAGATGAGACTTTTAATTGATTCTAACCAAAAAAATATGACAAAGAGAATAAAATAGCACCCTCATGATTATATAATGTTAAAGGGCAAAGGTGAAGGGATTTTGCAAATGTAATATAGATCCCTAATCAAGTGACCTTAAATTAATCCAAAAGAGAGATTATCTTGGGTGGTCCTGACCTGGTAGGTAAGTAAGGACTCAGAGGTAAAAGTTGTTCTTTCTTGCTAGCTTTGAAGAAGCAAGCTTCCATGAGTTCTAGAGCTATAAAGAAATAAATTCTACCAAGAAACACACGAGCCTGAGGAGAACAGTGAGCCTGTGAAGAGACCCCAGCCCCGATGATGCCTTCACTGGAGCCTTATGAAAGTCTGCGCAGAGGACCCCTGCTGTGGACAAGGAAACTGTGGGATAATAAGCATACATTGTACATCTCTCTTCCCCATCCCAATTTGTTTTTTCTGTTCTCCTGAGCTAGTCGTCTTTTTTTAATTTTTCATCTGTTTTTCTGTTATACTCTCTGGGAAGTTTCTTCAGAAATTTTAATCTCTCCTTTCTTATAATCTCTTTTTCATTTCTGCTTATATATATAGGGCTTTGCTGGTGGCTCAGACAGCAAAGGGAGAAGGAAATGGCAACTCTCTCCAGTACTCTTGCCTGGAATATTCCATGGATGCAGGAGCCTGGTAGGCTACAGTCCATGGGGTCTTAAAGAGTCGGACACGACTGAGTGACTTCACTTTCTGTCTCTCTATAGTTCCTTTTGGAGAAGGAAATGGCAACCCACTCCAGTGTTCTTGCCTAGAGAATCCCATGGACAGAGGGGCCTGGTGGGCTTCAGTCTATGGGGTTCCAAAGAGTCAGACACGACTAAGCAACTAACACACACATGGATAGCCACACACACAGACAGCAATCCCTGAGTCTGGAAGATCCTCTGGAGAAGGGAATGGCAGCCCACTCCGGTATTCTTGCCTGGAGAATGTCATGGACAGAGAAATCTGGCAGGCTGCAGTCCATGGGGTCACAAGAGCCAGACACGACTGAGAGACTATCACTATCACTATATAATTCTAATAGCTTGGAATTATACATAGTCTATTAATGTTCTAATATTTATAGTATCCTATTTTTGTTTCATGGTTGCCATATCTTTTTTTTTACCCTTCTGAAGATATTAATGATGTGATTTATGTTTGTTTTTTTAATTTTTAAATTGAAGGATAATTGCATTACAGAATTTTGTTGTTTTCTATCAAACCTCAACATGAATCAGCCACAGGTATACATATATCCCCTCCCCTTTGAACCTCCCTCCTATCTCCCTCCCCACCCCACCCCCTCTAGGTTGATTCAGAGCCCATTTGAGTTTCCTGAGCCATATAGCAAATTCCCGTTGGCTATCTATTTTACATACTGTAAGTTTCCATGTTACTCTCAACATACATCTCACCCTCTCCTTCCCTCTCCCCATGTCCCTAAGTTTATTTTCTATGTCTGTTTTCTCCATTGCTACCCTACAAATGAATTATTCAGTACCATTTTTCTAGATTCCATATATATGCCTTAGTATATGATATTTATCTTTCTGACTTACTTCACTCTGTGTAATAGGCTCTAGGTTCATCGACCTCATTGGAACTGACTCAAATGCATTCCTTTTTATGGCTGAGCAATATTCCCCTGTATATATGTGTATTAATAATGTGATTTGTTTCTGTTTTGGGGTTTTCTTCTTCATGCAGAACATATGTTTCCTCCAAGATGTTATTATCTGTTGCTTTAATTTGGTGTATTTCAAATTAAGTATTTCTCTCCAATGATAAAGACAATCTGTGTGTATCTATATGTATCTGTGTATGTGTAGTGGTGTTGAGCTGGACATAAGGAAGTGTCTTATCCAACAGTTTTACTTTAGGGTGACCTGGTTTGATTGTTTAGTTGGGGGTATAGAATGGCTTCCCTCATATCTCAGTTGGTAAATCACCTGCCTGCAATATAGGAGACCCAGGTTTGATTCTCCCGGTTGGGAAGATCCCCTGGAGAAAGGCATGGCAACCCACTCTAGCATTCTTGCCTGGAGAAGCCCATGGACAGAGGAGCCTGGAGGGCTACAGTCCATGGGATCACAAGAGTCAGACCCGACTTAGTAACTAAACCAGCATGATAGAATATTGGTATATTTAACCTTTTTCTTTTGGGTGGTCAGACTGTGCAGGTAAAAATCTAATCTCCTGCCTGAGGGTAATAAAAGTCTGCCAGAATTCCCTGCATTTGTATCCTAACCTCACCTTTAACCCTCACCCAGCCAAGAACCCCTGTGTCTTGCCTTCGCCAGAGATGAGATCCCCGGCCCTCTGGCAGGATTGTGGGGTTGGGGTGGGGGTGATGGTTGCCTAGATTCTGGGAACTGGTGCCGTGGTTGAGAGATCTGGCAGCTTTTCAGACGTTCAGCAGATCTTTCTACTTTACCTACCTCTCCATTCCTCTTCAGGCTCATTTCCAGAAACATCTAGCACTGCCACATTTTTTGCTGTAAAACTGAGTCCACACGTTTCCTCTTTGCTGGCTCAGGATCTATATTCTCAGGGCCATTAAGTTCTCTCTCCCACTCATTCGCTTGCTTTCCAGCCTCTAGGCTGTTTGCTTGTTTATTTGTTCTGCTCTTCCATTCTCTCTGACCCTGTTGCTTTGTGCTTCCTAAAAATATCTCTTACTGTCATTTCTAGGCCTTGGGAAAAAAGTAAAAATAGATTTCTTTATTCATTTTTCCATATTTACCATAAAACTTGTTTTCATTTTGCTGGAAAAAATTTATGGTTTTGTGGGGAAAAGATATTCCAGACAATTACTCTACTGGAAAATAAACATACCAAAGATCCACCTGCCTTATCTTTTCTGAGATCTATCTGCTGCTGCTAAGTCCCGTCAGTTGTGTCCAACTCTGTGCGACCCCATAGACAGAAGCTCATCGGGCTCCCCCGTCCCTGGGATTCTCCAGGCAAGAACACTGGAATGGGTTGCCATTCTGTTTTCCCCTCAAAGCCTTGACTCATGTCATTATATTGACTAAAAATTTTAGAGAAGAGTTCTTTCTTCTGGAGAGATAAAGAACATTTATTTGTCAATAACATATGGACTCTGAAAGAAGTAAGTGCCTTTTCATTGATAATTAATTTTTCATGCTCACATAAAACCAGCATCTTCCACCTGCAGACAGATTATCTGGAACACTATTACTTGAAGCTGAGGCTTCTTTCTGTTAGTGTTGCCTTTATTCCATTGTTGACAGCCTAGTCCATCAAACCAGAAGAGCTGCTGGCCAAATGACTAAGAACCAACACTTCCTTTGTGTTTGGTTCTTAGTACTTGTTCACGTAGCAGCTATCCAAAACAAAAGTTAAGCCAAACTGTAGTTGGAGAAAAATGTTCATAATGTAAGGAATTTTCTCCATAAAAATGTGGTCCAATGTATTTGGCAAGTTCTAAGAACATCAGCAAAAAGATGAAATCCACTGGCATTTAAGAACATCTCTCCAGGCAGCATCTGTTTTGGCAGCATTCTCCCAACATCTCTAACCTTGGCAGAGACAGTCCTGCAATATTTGTTTGTATTTTTGAGGACCCTTATGAAATTCACTTCTCTAAGCAGTGTCCCAATAGTGTATTCAAGGGATTTTTCTCCAAGTTATAAATCGCCTATATCTGTGAGTAATGTCACCTCTTCAGAGAAGTCCTTCCTGCTCCCCCATCCAAAACTGTCCTCTGCCTGCAGCCTGCAACTCTCTCTTTCATTTTATTTATAACCTCACTACCTGAAATTGTTACTTATTATTTGCCTACTTTTACTGTCTAAATACTCCCAACAGAGGAAAATTCCACCAAAGCAGGGGCCTTGTTTGCCTTGTTCTCCAAGGACCCTGGCTCCTCACAGTGGCCTTAGTGCGTCCTTCTTCAGCTCCAGTTTTTCCCCAGCGGTTCATATTACTTGCTCCCTCACATCCTTCCTGCCCCAGTTCGAATATCACCTTTGCAGAGAGGCTTCCCTGGCCCTGTGTCTCATGTTGGTCTCTTCTAATTAGGCTCTTTTCCATCAGGGCCTACAGTCGCAAGCCATCAATGGTGACTCTGACTGGTTAAGCAGAAAAGGAGTTTAATAAAAGGATATTTTGCGGCTTACTGAATTGTTGTAAAGGCTGGAGAGCTAGGCTTAAGTTTCCAAACTACTGAAGAGGATTAGAACAAGCCTCCCCAAATGGGCCACTTTGGAATATGGATTTCTTTGAGTTCAGACGATGCAGGAAGAATTTTTTTACCTCCCTAATAACTGCCTGAAAGAATTCAGACAGAGGGCCTAGTCCAGAAAGAGAACTACCTCCAGAGCTAACTACAAAAATTTACGAGCAAGGATTGGTAACCTGGGGAAACCCACAGAGCTTATCTGTTCAAAGGCCTCTCTGAGTCCCATTGTCTCTGCATGGCGTGGCAAACATTTATGTACCAAACACTTGCTCTTGCATCTTCCTGTGAATGAACTGTCTTCCTTTCCTTTGAAGCCCTAGATCTCCTTCTTGACTCAGAATGGCATATAAGCCTCAATTGCCTGACTGTCAGGGAGCATCTCATTGTCTTTGCAGGGTTTCCAAAGGTGTGTAATTAAATCTGTTTTTCTCCTGTCAATCTTATGTCGATTTAATTAACAGACCAGCCAAAAGAATCTAGAAAGGTAAAGGAGAAATTCTTCTTCCCCTATACTAGCATCCAAAACTCTGTTGTCAAACTGATTTGATTAAGGAATAACTAGCTACTAAGGACATGTTGGCGCTCTTGTGCCGTGTATTACCTTGTCCCCTCAGCTGCTACTATAGGAGGGTAGGGAAGTGGGGTGGAGAAGGCGATGGTACCCCACTCCAGTACTCTTGCCTGGAGAATCCCGGGAGGATGGAGGAGCCTGGTGGGCTGCACTCCATGGGGTCGCTAAGAGTAGGACACGACTGAACGACTTCACTTTCACTTTTCACTTTCCACTTTCATGCATTGAAGAAGTAAATGGCAACCCACTCCAGTGTTCTTGCCTGGAGAATCTCAGGGATGGGGGAGCCTGGTGGGCTCCCCTGTCTATGAGGTCACACAGTCGGACATGACTGAAGTGACTTAGCAGCAGCAGGGAAGTGAGGAGGGAAAGATGGAGAGGTGAGATGAGGAGAAATTTCCGGTCCTTTTTGCATCACAGCACCTGACTCAAATTACAGCATTATTGTTGTTGTGCAGTCACTAAGTCATATCTGACTCTTTGTGACTGGGCTGAAGCGTGCCAGGCTTCCTTGTCCTTCACTATCTACTGGAGTTTGCTCAAATTCATGTCCATTGAGTCAGTGATGCTACCTAAGCATCTCATCCTCTGTTGCCCTCTTCTCCTCCTGCCCTCAGTCTTTCCCAACATCAGGGTCTTTTTCAATCCATCACAGGTGTATCTAATTAGCAGAACCAAGTGATATGCCTGTGCTCCAGTTTACACGCAAGGAGACATTTAAAAAAAAACTCCTATGTGGGGAGTTATTCTTCCCCTAACATCAACATGCACACAGAGGCGCACTCTCAAAACAATGAATGAAGCACTGAAAGTTTTTCAGTCATGACTATTACCATCTCGATCATATTACTTTATTTGCATCACAGCATTATTAGCACATGTAAATGACCTGTTTGGAGAAGGCAATGGCAACCGTCTCCAGTGTTCTTGCCAGGAGAAACCCATGGACAGAGGAGCCTCATGGGCTACAGTCCATGGGGTCACAAAGAGTTGGCCATGACTGAGTTCCTAGGCAAAACGATCTGTTGCATGCATATTTTTATTGTATTATATTGTATTTATGTTGTTGTATTACTAGAATACACGCACAAAAACGATAGAGGTTGTATTTGTTTCTTATTGCTGCTGTGACAAATTGCCATAGACTTACTGGCTTAAAACAAAGCTAAATGTGTTATCTTACCATTCTGGAGATCAGAAATCTGACAGGTTTCATCAGGTAAATATCAAGGTGTCAGAAGAGCTATAGTCCTTTCTGGAGGCTCTGGGGGCATTTTCTTGCCTTTTCCGCTTTTCGAAACCATCTGTATTCTCTGACTCATGGCCTCTTCCCTTCATCTTTAGAGCCAGCAATAGCAGCTGAGTCCCTCATACATTTTGAACCAGTCTTCCTTCCTCTGTCTCATCTGACTCACAGCCTGAAAGGTTCTCAGGTTTTTTAAGGACTTGTGATTAGATTAGGTCCACCTGGATAATCTGGCTGAGTCTCCCATCTGTAGGTCCCTAATTTTAATCAACCTGCAAAATCCCTTTTGCCAGGTCAGGTAACCTAGTCACATGTTCTGGGAAAGGAGGGCGTGAACATCTTTGGGGGCCAGTATTCAGCCTAATACCACAAGCTTGTCTTCTGTCTTCATTCTTGTATCCCCTGACTCTCAAACCATGTCTGCCACCTACTCAATAAATATCGCAGGGATGAGGAACCTAGATAGTGGCAGAGCTGGATCAAATTCTCTGAGCTCGCTACTGTCTCACACCCAGCCTGCCATGTCTGGGAGAAGAGAAAGAAGTTTTGGATGGCAAAACTCTATCAACAGCTCAAAAGGGAACTGGCTGGCAAGGATGCTTCACTCAGATTCCTTTCCACACCTGCCCAGTGTGCCATGCTGAGTTTTTTGACCCGGAAGGCTGGTGGAAAATATGAGGCCCAGAAACACAAACTCTCTACTATGGAATCACATTTTGGTATATGCTCCCAAATTTCTCGGCAGTCTAAAACTGTCTCCCACTTTTCATCATTCCCCCTCTGTTCACTGCCCTGAAACCTTTCCATAAACAATAAAACTGACACAGTGTTAATTAACATCTTTTTAGAACCCAGAATCAAGAAAACTAATTCTTCATCTGAAGTAATTCATACTGAAATAGGAATGGCTGATAAGTCAATTGCTTATATTTTGAAAGTAGAACAATTATCCAAATTAGCTTATTCATTAGGGTGGAGATTATGTCTGTTTTGTTCCCTCACGGGACTCTACCACAGTGCCTAACAGGAAATGAGCACTCAGTATTTGCTGACTGGGAAACTATTAGGAGACAGCGGCTTTGAGTAAGGAAACCTTTCAGTGCCCATGTTTTTCTTCGACTGTCTCTGTCGTTACTTATTTTGACAGGCAGAAAAATAAGGCCAATGTTTTCCAGTTTTGTCTTTCCTTCATTACTTATAAAGATCACTTGAGCCTAACAGATGGTTTGGGACTTGGGGTTTTTGACTTAGAATTTCTCTCCCCTCAAAAGATGTTTTAAAATTTTCTTTCTGGAATTGTTCATTGTTGTTGTTTAGTCGCTCAATCATGTCTGACTCTACTGTGATCCCATGGACTGTAGCCCACCAGGCTCCTCTGTTCCTGGGATTTCCCACGAAAGAAAAATGGAGTGGGTCGCCATTCCCTTCTCGAAGGGAGCTTCCTGACCTAGGGATCAAACCTGCAGTTCCTGCACTGGCAGGTGAATTCTTTACCACTGAGCCACCAGGGAAGCCCAGAATTATCTGGAACACGCCCTACTAAAAGAATAAGCCCATGAGCATGGAATTCCAGTGCAATCCTCTGTGGCTCTTAGCACTGACCGAACTGAATCTGGGAAGGAATGTGTGCGATGCAGAGCCTAGAGTAAAAGTCCAGGTTTCTAATTTAGACTCAGACAGTTGTGTGATCCCTTGCAAGTCATTTAATTGCTTTGATGATTTATTTTCTCCCGCTAGTTCCTCATCTTACTCTAAGACTGCTAATCTGTGAGGTTTAAGATCTTCAGTGAACGTTGTACTGAACTGTTTTCAAACAAAATCAAAATGTCAACAATGATACAAATTATACAGGTTATAACTGTGTTACATTTGCAGAAGGAGATGTAAGGTGCAATATATAAAATATGAGCTACGTGGTTGCAATGAACAATGCTAGAATATAATCCTGTTTTACTTTTAAGTGAGTTCATCCATGTTCCAGGTAAAAGCTAAACACAGAAACTAGCATGGGCTCATGCTTAAGGGGAAATGCATAATCATGCCCACTGGGGAAATGGAACAATCAGATGTAGCTGTAACAGCGATCCTGCTTACCAGGCCTCTCTGCCCACCTTCTCCTTCCTTTGTCATCCTCTTCTTCTGGGGGTACACCTTCACTGGCAAGGAGTATAAAAGCTATTACAAAAAAGAAACTGGTAAAGTGATAAAGTGTTGACCCAGTGGGCAAGGAAATGAATTATATAACTATAGAATGCTGTGTGGGAAAATATGTACAGACAGGAGATGCATAAAAAGAGTCACTATGCATGTTATTAGCTTGGACAGGAGTAAAGAATAAAAACCATCACTTCACTTTTTCTCCACCTTATTTTTCTGGATACACTTGACAGCTCCGAATTGCTCCGTGATGCTCTCGTCTTTATTTCACATCTTGGTTCATCTTTCTTCCATTCCTTCCACAGCTTTTAAGCCCCCAACTCAAACTGAAAAAAAAAACAGGAGGAGGAGGAAGAAGAATCACAGGATCAGGGGCTGGGGCTTGCTCATAAATTGGCATGACTCAGAGGAGTCTGTTTCTGGCACTTGTGTTTCCAGCCCTGGAAAGTGGGCAGAATAACACTTGCCCCAGTCACAAACAGGAACCTGTGACTACCAAGCAGGAGGACATGTGCCACAGTTGCCCCTCCCCGGTGTCATGGCCACTTTCTCCTCGCCAGTCTCTCTTTAACTTGCTGGAAGCCTTGGCTGTGTGCTTCCTGCCCTGCCTTTTGATCCTAGCCACAACCCTTACTCACCCACCCTGTAAAATGATTTTTTTTTTGGCTATGGCATCAACTGGTTTTAATCTTTCTTCTTCTTTCATATTTTCAGTTCAAGTGAACTAATAATTTATCAATATCTATAATCTATTTATCTACAACTTTTTAAAGAAACCACATAAAATCTCATTCCCACGTGAGCTTAAAATGCCAATTCTAATTGGAACCATGTGACATTTTCTTTAAGATATATTAACCATATTTACAAATAAGAAAATTTTAAATTTCTTTTTTATTCAATACAGTTTTTTTTTTTCTGTTTCTGACTTCTTGTGAAACTTTCCTTTAGAAACTCCCTTTAGCGTTTGTAAGAATAGAGTAAGTAGGACAAGCCCTCAAACTCCTAATAATTTCTGTGGGAAACAAATTTTCTTAACACTGTACCAACTCAGTACCATGAAAACTTTGTTTTCTTTCATATCTACACCCTGACCAAAAAGTAAATAAAAAGTTCAATCCCCATATTACTTTAAGAATATACATTTTTCCTGTGGGACATGGAATTATGTAATAACTCCTACAATACAGTCCATACTTTTCCTTGTTTAATTCTTCACAATTATTGTTTTAAAGAGTGCAAAGTAAACTAAGTGAAGGGTGACAGTGGGCTGGAGTCCTCTGATGTAAAATGATAGAGCTTTTAGGTATGCCTTACTTAAGCAAGACATAAGTCTTTTAAGTATGCCTTACCTAGTTGCTGTTTATCATCAAACATACCTAAATGTTGTTTAGTCGCTAAGTCGTCTCTGACTCTTTGCGACCCCATGGACTGCAGCACACCAGACTTCCCTATCCTTCATTATCTCCCAGAGTTTGCTCAAACTCATGTCCCTTGAGTCAGTGATGCCATCCAACCATCTCATCCTCAGTTGCACCCTTCTCCTCCTGCCCTCAGTCTTTCCTAGCATCTGCAGTGTGTGACTATTTTAAAAACAAACCTATCATAGTGTCTGAGTACAGAGTTCAGTCAATGGTTTGCAAACATCTCTTGCTTCTTTATATGCATTTAGCTACTGATATATCTTTTTCAATGGATGAAATAGACCTGAGCACATACAATAATAGAAAGCAAAAATTACCAGGTTTGGACTTCACTTCACAGCCAGAAAGATTCTGTTGAGTCTGCCAGCAGGGGATCTTGCGTATTAATACCCTACCTGGGAGAGCTGACATGTTGAAAATGAGATTAACACCTTCCTGCTTTACATTAACTAAGGCTAAAGTGTCATTTGCCTTATCAGGAGAGAAAAATTCAATACTAAAATGATAGGGTTGCCAACAAGGTTTGGTTTTAAGAAAATGTTAAAATTTTAAGTAGGATTTGTGTGTGTGTGTGTGTGTGTGTGTGTGTGGTGGTGGTGGTGGTGAGTCTTTGAAGATAAATATGTTGTGCAAATAAAAGCCAAAATAATCAGGATGACTTGAAAGCTGAATACAAACACATGTAGCACAGCAACTCCTTTTCAGGCCAATGCTAATTGACATTTGGCTTACAGTAAACAACTTGTCAGAGCACTAAAAAAATAATAAATTAATGAATCCACCATGTCAAAGAGTACTGATGCCCTGGTATTTGCTGCCAACACCAGACCAGCCTAGAAACAGAAGAGCTAATATAAATGATTTATTCGTTCAGATATAAGATAGCACTTTTTAATTCTCTCACTTCACAATCCATCTAGTTATATATTTACTAAAGATGAGCATTTAGATGAAAAAATATTAAAAATTGTAATGTAGGAAAGCCTCAAGATCACTGTCGAGTGTAAGTGGAAATGGGGCGGGAGAAGTGGGCTAGGAGTGGTCCAGTGCACCCTGGATCCAGAGGAACCACAAATGGGTGGACTTTTCCCGGGCTCAAAAGTCAGGCAGTCACCCACACTCCATCCTCAGGTGAGAGAGCCCTCTGCTGTGCCAGGTCCCCTTCTAGGGGTGGCAGAGGGTCCAGAAAGGAGGACGGGAGTTCTTTGTCTTCCGCCTCATAATCCTGTTTTGTAGACATATATCAACAATAGCTGAATTTCAAAGCAGACTCCAGTCAGAGCAGAGGCATCAATACTCCCAGTGAGAGTCGCAAGGGAGGGAGAAGAATTCTCCTGGGAGGATCTGGGACAACTGCCCAGAGGAGATTTCACTGTGAGCTGGATCCTACTGGATGGGTAGGATTTTAACAGGCGCGAAGGGAAGATGGTGGAGAGGGCTTTCTAGGTAGAGTGGACCCATTCATTATATTTTGACACCATGATCACATACAGCATGATCGTTAAATAGACACGTAAAATACATCAATGGAAAACATGTTATTACAGAAAATACTGTCAGCAATCCACTTAAAAATAAACTACACATGTACACTGAATACACAAATGGTAAAAAAAAGCGAGGAGGGGGATGAGATTTTACTCCACTTGCTAAATGTCTACTATTCAGATCTCAAGAATAAAACATACCCCTAGCTGTTGTTTCTGTTCATCTCAGTGCTTCTAATTGCTGCTATCTTATGGGGTCTCAATGAGAGGAAGGAGGAAGGGGGAATGAAGATATAAGAGAGTCTCAGGAATGCGAGCAATGTGAAGCTGGAACCCCACTCTAAGTACATTCATTCATTGTTCCAAAGGTGACCCTGGTCCGGTGTTCAAAGGGAGCTGGAGGAGGACCAGCAGTTTTAAGGTAGCACAAAGGAAGGCAACCTAATGCCTCCCTAAGGAGAAGCCGCAGAGGGCCGTGCTGGTGGAGGGAAGGATAATAGCAATAATAACAGTAAAAGAAGAAAGAGTGGGGGTGGGGTGAGGTGGGGCTGGAGTCCTGATAACTTGGGATGAGGAGGGAGGAAGGGGTGGAGGCAGCCTCTGCAGGTGCTGGAGGAGGATGTGTAAGTGATGCAAACGAGGGAAGCTGTGAGGCAGGACGCAGGGACACACTCAGGGAGCTCCCAGGAATAATGGAGAGCAAACGTTACATCATCAGGATCACTGAGACCCGAATCCTCTGGGAAGTCATGTCTTTTTTTTTTTCTGGTACAACGTGTTTTGAAGCTGAGCTTGGGGGTGGAGTGAAAGAGGAGGGGAAAATCACTGGGAAAAATTAAGCAGTCTGAAAGGAGTATAAGATTATGAAGATAAATGTTTACCTCTCCCCCGCCATCGGTATCTCTTGAAATGAAACTGTTTTTGAATAGTGCTGCATCCCTACTGCAAGAATGTGGGCATTGTGAACAAATTGACTGTCTCAGATGATTTGACACATTTTGATTTCTGCTTAGGAAAATATCTGTTAATCCTATTAGAAAGAGAAGGAGAGGGTCCTGAGCAGGAATGTAAGAGATCAAATCACTTCACCATCTTGATCATGCTGTCCCCAGGCCAAGGTCTTCAAGTCACAGCTATTGCCACAAGACCCGGAGCCTCATCCCTGCCCTGCTTGGCATCACTTCAAAATCCCTTCTTCTGCAGCCTCCCCCATCCTCATCATGGCATTGGCTGAAATCAAGACAACACTGGACAGTTGCCCTCTCCTGGCAAACGAAAGCAGAAAAGAGATCTTATTTTACGCTTTCTCTTCGTGTCATTTTCCTTCTTTCCTTCCTATTCTCCTTTTCTCCCTTGTCCCTCCCCCCTGTCCCTCTCTTCTTTTATTTGGTTTGCTGTTTGCTAATATCCAACTCCAGACCATTCTTTGTGTTTGGCAAAGGAAGCGGTTTTATTGTGTGGTAACCCCAGGGGGTATATGGTGTCTATGATGTTGTCTAGGCTGAGCTTCCCCGGGGAAGGTTAACTACCTCTGGCCTACTCTCCTAGGGCGAAGGATGGTGAGGCACACTTCAGCACCTTTTCCTTTAGCAAGCAACTGGATTGGTCCCAGCCCCGAGGTCCCCACACTTCTCACAACGGTGCATCTCAGTGTCACCATGCCACTGATGGGGACCAGTTATCTGAGATCCAAATCCACCGACTGCCGATGAAGAGCAGGGGGCAACAGAAGATGTTTCCCCCAAGTACTTTCTGAAAAAGGTTCTTCTTGGAGTAACACCCAAGTCTGATCAAAGGGTCTGTTCTGTCTGTCTCAAGGGCCAGCGCTGGAGCCCAGCGTGTCGCTAAAAATATGCACTCACAGTCCTAGAAAATTGTATTCATTAAACCCTACCTACAGGTCCTCACCCAGAATCTGCTCCATGCCAAAGCAGCATGTTGCTGTTAATCCTCCTTTATAGATTAGGCAGTAAAATAAAGAGGGTGGGGCTGAAATGCAGGGGAAGTCTGCACACGTGTTTGGAGAAGAAGAAAAGGCACCGCGCAGGGATTTCTTGTTCTCTCCTTCATGTTCCCAGTGGCCGGGGCTGTCCAGACACCACTGAGAGGTGCAGGGCTTTTTCGCATTTACAGTATTTTCACTTCCACAGGGTAAGTGCTACATGTAAAATGGGAATTTAGAACCAGATCAAATCAATGCCTTCAAACTGTGGCACATTGCTAATTCTGGATTTCCTCCTCCCGCCTTCTTTGTAGGTTAAGGAAGAAATAGTGATAATCACAGCTGACATTCCTGAGCACTTACTATGTGCCAAGTGCTATGGCAAACGTGCTTGTATGCGTCACCTCAGTTCCTCCCTCTAGGATCCCTACGAGGTGCATGTGTTACCGGAATTTTGCAGAGGATGCTATGAATGTGGTAGAAAGGTGAGCATGTAAGTGACAAAGCTGGGATCTGAACCCTCAGCTTCCAACATCTTGCTCTTCACATCTGTGCCGTAGTGCCACCTCTAAGTAGTTCCTGGAAAAATCCGTTCTGTGGTCTTTTCATCTAAGAGTTTGGTGACTGCACCTTAATAATAATTGCTATTGTCTTAATTTTTTTCAATTTTCTGCCATCAAATGGTAGGGTTCCACAAAGGCAGGGCCCGTGTCTCCCCAACTTTGCACCCACTGTGGTCCTTAAAACAAAGTATCTTGCCCAGAATAGGAGTTAAAGAATTATTTGTTGAAATACACTTTACATTATCTCTGCACCTAAATAAAGCGCATCTAAACAAGTCCATTTCCCAAACACTGGGGTTTGCCTCTTCTTTGTAGCCATCCTCTTCTTCCTGTTTTGTTTTCCAAAGGTTGATTTTGAACTAGAGGGACACTGCGGTTGTCTCGTCACTTAGCGTGATTTGAAAGTGAGAGTCTGTGTAGTGCTTTAGCCTGCCCTCAGCAATCAGGCCTCACACTCGCTCGGCTCTGATTGTAGGAGTTGCCTTATTTGCATTGATGAGGATGAGCCAGCTGCTAGAGCATACAGAGCTGCACCTGACACAATCACCGAGCTCAGGATTAGCGCGGGGAATCAGGAATCCACTGTGCTGCGTGGCAATCTCAGCCCTACATTAGAGTCACTCATGCAAAATGACCCAAATTTGCAATGAGCACAATTAGCAATCCAAAGATGCATGTTAATTGGGGGCTGGCGATTTTCCTACATTTCCCTAAATTAAAAATAATAAACATACTCTTTCCTAGAGGAGTCTGGGCATGAAAATAATGCAGGGGATTCTGAGTTTGTAAAAAAAAAGGGTAAACCCCTGAAAATGTGGATTCCTCACACCCCCACCCCCACCCCCACATACACACACTCGAGGTATTAAGTTTGGCATCAAATATGGTAAGGGCTTTGTGGTATCATGATCCTTTTGAATCAGTAGAAATCAGCTACTTATAAGGCCAAAAATAATAAAAAAACAGCAATAACTCTAATACGTAGAAAAGAGAAATTTAAGCTTTAAAGGAGTATTTACTATTTTATATTCTGTATTAATGTTTGAGACTATCTTTGGGTCACACACCACCACAGATACATCCAGTGATTTCAGGATTTCCTAAAAGTGTAAGAGATTATGTTGAATTTTTATGAAACAGAGTTTATAAATCAAATGGAACCTTCTCAAGCCCTGGGCTGTGTTTCCATGTGTCTGCAGTCTATAGGTATTGAAATACTCACCTATACTTTAGAGAAAACACACACACACACACACACACACACACACACACACACACACACACATACACACAACATTTTGCAAAAATTGAATAAATGATCATTCAAAGCAAAAGCATGCAGTTCAAAAGCTAAACCTCCCATTGGAGAACAGAAAATTTAATGAGCTTTTAATGGAATGCAATGCTCAGAGTAGTAAATTATTTGTTAGTTGACGATGCAATCAGCATGCTGATTAAGGTTGCTTGGTTTTTACTAAACATTAACTGAATGAAAACGGGTAGTCCTTGTTCTGCTTGGGGGCTTTAAGGAAGCAAATGGACTTTCAGAACAGAGATTGTCAATAAAGGTGAGTGCACTCCAGGTGTCATTTGAATATGATGATAAAATACTTCTGATAAATATTTAAAAGCATTTTAAATCCACAATGTTCGCCTAGTGTATTGTGGACTCTGTTTAAAGAAACAGTGGGCCTTAGCAGGGCCTAACAACAATCCCTCTATTTCTCTCTAAAAAGAAATATCTAGATCTGCTTTCTTTTATTGCAAAAGAGAAAAAAAGGGAGGTGGTATGCTTTGAAAATAGAAGACAGCCTGGACTCTGGGACCAGAAACTGTTTGGGAGTTTGGAATATAAGCCTAAGAAAAGACAAAAAGGACAAAACCAAAACAAAGGAAAATATTCTGACCGCAAATAAAGAAGAGACCTCTGTTTCTCTGGGTAGATTAAGATAAAAATTTAGGTAGTTTTGATATTTTGATGTTTTAAAATGATTGCTATTAGAATATATATATATATATTTTTCAGTTTATAAATGATGGCATTCTGAGAGCAAAAGGACTGTGGTATCAGAGTTATATTCTGTCTAATTTAGGAGCTCTGTGAGGGGAGTAAAAGAAAAAGATCAAAAATTGGAAATAAATTATGTAATGCTTATTTTTGTTGTTGGATGGTTAATACAGAATTTATAAGTTATATTATTCACCATATATTAATCTATATGTATATTAGCTATAAATTATTGTTTCTGAGAGATTTTGTTACCAAATCTATTTAAATTGCTAGATTTATTTTCCCCTCAAAAAGAGGGATTTTTTTTTTTTGTTTGTTTTTCTCCCTACCAATTGAAGAATTATGGGTTTCTAGGTTAATTTTCTTTGAGCAGCTACAAAGTCCTTTTTCTATAAATCCTAATTAGTTTCATCATCGGTGATTCTCTGGCAATGGTCAGGTACTCTTAAAATCCGATAAATAACTACCTCTCACTTTTAACTATTCCTGTTTATGACCCAAGAGGTTAAAAGCCTTTGACTGGCATTTGACTTCTGACCTCATATAAATGTTATCTTATCAGTTCCTGCTTGTTAACTTGTATTGAGTGCTTGTCCCTGATGGCTTTTAGATAAAGGGTTGTGGGTTTTTTTCTTTTAATATATTTCCTATAGGAACTAAACCATTTGCTTTGTTCTCTGCTTAGTGCACTCCAGTCTACACAGAAAACCTGCTGTAAATCTGTTATAAAGCTCCAAATATACTTTTATTTATTCCCGACATTATTTTAGTTTAGCTTTACGGGTGGGATTTGATGATTGAGAATATGTATTTATTATAATTAATAGCAGTAATTACTAGTGCTCTTAAGCCTTTAACATGTTAGTCAGAAAGCTGGTTAGCATAGTACACTTTTTTTAATGTAAAAAAATTAAAAGGAAAACAATTTTAGCTTTGCATTTTGCACCAGCATGAGATGAGTTAGAGAGATAATTTATGGAAATCTTGTCTCCACAGACTTCAGAATTCGGCCTAATGAGAGAGTCATCACTAAGATATATCTTTTTTAAAAATCGAATCCAGACCATGAACAGTGCATTTCTGATCCTTTGGGAGGAGGGTGGTGGCCTGGCGCCCTCCTTTGCCCTTCTGTCCTAAGAATTAAGGAGGATTTCGGCCTTTCGTTCCTTTTGCAGCTGTGTGTGTCATTCACATGTTCAAGTGTGTGTGTGTGTGTGTGTGTGAGTCCAGTCTCTATATACAAATCTAAATACATTTGAATGTTTGCATTTTAAGCTCTCTCCATACCTTGATGGCATCATGAGAGTATTCTAGGCAGATGTTGGTGCTTCAGAGACTGCCTCATTTACAAGTGACCCACAGTGTGATTTCTAAACAAAATATTATATTAATTTCTGTGTGGAAAACAGGCAGAGAGGAGAGAAAGAAGGAAGAGGCAGCCATCTTGGAGTCCTTTTGCCTTTTAGCCTCCTTCTTCCTCTTCCCAAAGCTCGATAGTTAGAATATTATCTTCATTTTTAATTGGCCTTCAACATAATGCAGGAGGCATGTACAAGAGACCTTTGTATCTGTGTTTGGAGTAGAAAAAAGTTGTAACCTCTTTGGACTTTAAATAATAACTGTGACTATAGACAAACTACACCTATTATTCTCTATCCTTCTAAATAAATATACATATAAATGAAGCATATGCCACAGCTTCTAAGAGACCTGTACAAAACCTATTAAGGGAAACAAATGTCTATTTGGACCATTCATTTACTGCTATCTAAAGAATTAATATGTCAGTAAAGTTATCTGCCCTTCCTCCTCCCCATTCTTTCTTTTCTCCCCAAACACACACTCACATGTGCACACACAAACACACACATTCAGACACCCCCACTCTGCAGCAGTGGCAACCCTAGAAACTTGCTTTTTAAACAGGAATTCCCTTCCTTAGATCTGAAGTATTTCAGGAAGAATTAAAAGACCAGCTTCTATTTGTTATTTTATTTTAATTTTCTGTGTGTGGAGAGCTGCTCAGCTCTGCCACATCCCAATACTGCTTTCATCACGCTCATATTCTGGCAACACACAGGTTTAACACAATTTGTCCTAACTTTTCATTTCAACCATTGCTTTTTCTCAAAGTGGCCAGAGTTTAAAGACTCAAAAGCAAAGGGAAAAGAAATACCCCGGCAGGAGGAAAAACAAACCAAGCCCCAAACTGGTGCCGGCATTCACAGCACTGACACAGCCTCAAATGTTTTCTCTGTAGTGATAACACAAAAGCGCTTTCTTCCCTGTTTTGATGTGTTAAAGACAGAAAGAGAGAGGACCCTTGGAAGTAGTAAAAATAAGTATTTGGAAGCACAGGGAAGGTGTTTCCCCTTTGAATGTCCAGCATGTGGCAATAACTTAGATACTGACAGTTTAATATTAATTAACTTTAAAAATGAAAAGGGGTGGGTGAAAAGTTAAATTTAAGCAAGTTATGTTGCCTCTGTTGAACTTTCAGCTCTGGGTTGCCTTCAGTTTTGTGTAATGAGATGTGCCCCTGAAGCCAATCATTCTGCTGTCTCTGCAATGAGGGTAACCAGGATCCTAAGTCCCTCTGAAAAGGGTGTGAGTAGATCAATAACGAATTATTGTTTAATTCTGGCATTTGGAGGAAGAAACAACAAACTTTTACTTGTTTAGTGTCAGTAATCTGAACTCATTTTTCTAGTCAATAGTATTTGTAGATTGGTTTACTGGGCAAAACACATAAGTGTCTGAAACAAAAATCTGAATCCTAAACGCTCTCTTATTCTGATGGCTAAATTCTCTAAGTCGAATCCCAGAGTCTTTTACCATTGTATGTTGTATTCTGGCTTTTAAAAAACAAACAAACAATATTTAAACACATAAGCTAGATGATTTCAAAACTGGAACACATTACACCATCATTTATTTCTATTTAATTAATGTTTTAATATATAGTTGTAAATCTAACTATACCTAAGGCAAAAAAGTATTTACTTAAATCAGTTTCTATTCCAATCAGAATGAATTCCCCAATCATTTTTGAAGTAATATTTTAAAATCACTGTGGTTAGTAACACTTGTAAATCATTGTAGTGAGAGGAAGATGATGATGAAGGGCGATCAATGTCCTTGATTTTCTGTACAGCTATACCATCAAGCTTTATAAAGTTACCTAAGGGTGTATTAAAACATATTGCTTCTATGTATTTACATGCTTATAAACTTACCCTAAGAATATATTAAGAAATACAGTCCATTTTATTTTTTATTTTTTCCATTCCTTGCCAAAAATCAAACCTGCTCTGTTTGGAAAAAGCAGACACTTCTGTGATCTCATGGAGTTTTTTGCATTTCAGTAAAAAGTCGAGGACATGGAATCAGAAATACCCAAATTTTAGGACTCAAGGTATTACTATAAAGGTTTTATCCCTTCCTCTGTGAAGACTGATGCAGATGGATTTCTCATTGCCTTTGGTCTCTGTCCTCTTTCTTTCGTGTTTCCTTTATTTGTATAAATCAGCTTTGTCCTTTCTTACTAGAATGTTTGATTTGGGCATACTCTCCCACATAGATTCTCAGTCTCACTCCCCCAACTTGTCTGGGGAGTGGTTTTTCTTACTTATAAAGCTTTGTAATTCAGACTCAGAGTGCCAGGGCCTTTTAAAAAAATTCATCTGGACATGCTCAA
Organism: Nanger dama; assembly: GCA_917880005.1. Taxonomy (NCBI): domain Eukaryota; kingdom Metazoa; phylum Chordata; class Mammalia; order Artiodactyla; family Bovidae; genus Nanger; species Nanger dama. The sequence continues at coordinate 17,760,427 of CAKJTW010000008.1, read as the reverse complement.
AGGTCATACCCAAGATCATAAGCTATGTTTATATCCTTCTTATGGGCAAATGATGAAAATAATATCCACATGCATCTGATACTAGGGGTATGGCCTAGACACACACCTTGCTGTCTTCCCTTGACCTCTCCTGCCCTGAAGAATGAATACTTCCCCCTCCAAAGTTGATGCTTCGAAGTGACCAGTCAGATGCTGGCAGGTCAGCTGGCCATCCTCTTGGACAGAGGGTTCATAAATCAGAGAAATGTTGGTGTGGTTGAAAGAAGAAGGTAGTCCAGCCTGAGGGAAACCACGTGAATCTCTCCCGGAGCATTGTCCCCAGTAGGGAGTTGGGGGTGAGAGCTGGGTAGCTCCTGGGGCCTCGCCTGCTATTAATGCCCCAGCCTCCAGCAGTGGGTGCTAACTTGTGCATGAGAGCTGCCACCACCCTTCCCAAACGTCGGGCGATTGGAAAAGTCAAGCACTGCTGAGCCCTGATTTTCATTTAATAGTCAAAACCAAGATGCATTGGGCTATGAAGATAGGACAGCTCCCTTGAAAAGATTATTTGAACTACAAAGGCATTCATTTAGGGTTAGCCATGTTGCAAAAGGGCCTGCTAGAAATTAGCAGCCTGTCCTGGTATTTGGAGAGCAAGAGTGACAACTTATTGGAAGTTCTCAAGGAATCATTTATATTTCACACTCCACTAGGCAGCTGATTTGAGATTGTCTGTTAGCATAACAAAGGCTCTGAGCCTGTGAACTTCAGAAACCTTTCGACCTCTTAGCTGCTGGCATGAATAGCCCCCAGTCCTGCCTATAGAGATCTCCCAAAGCTCCCCTGTTCGTGGCTAAATTGTTAATCAGGGTAATTTAATATAGTTTTCAATATGCCTCATCTCTTATTGGGAAAGGTATTCACAGCTCCCCTACCCCTGGAAAAAAAAAAGTTCTTTTATTCAAGTGTGAGAGGGGCAGCTGCAGACAGACCGGCATCCCTGGCTGCTCCCCCAAGCCCCCTGTAGCAGCAGTAATGTTCTGAGCAGCAACCATAGTGAAGGGCCAGAAAAAGAAACTTCGACAAGCACCCCTCTGCACGCGCTCCAACCTGAACCTGAAATTCCAGTCTGTTTATGCCAGGAACCAACAAAACAAAACCCCAAAGCTCAGCCATAACTGAAACCTCTGCTCACACACACACACACACACACACACACACACACACACACACAAGCCACACCCCTTTCTCCACCCTGTCTTTACCCCCACCCCCTCTCCTTTCTCCTCATCTCCCAACCAAGCTTCTCTTCTGGCTCCCGTCAAGACAAAACGCACCGAGCCCAAGGCCTGCTAATTTTCATTTCTCTCCCTCTTTGGAGGCAGCCCACACCATCCTGCACGCGCCTTCACAGCCACCCTCTGCCCAGAGCCCGCAGCCTCTCCCTGTGTCACATACACTTGCTCTCACCCGCTTCCTCGCACACTATCAATTCACATGCACATTAGTTAGCTGAAAAGAGCCAGAGCACAAATATATTCATTTTAATCCAGTTAAGACCTAAGAGGTCTCAGAGGATATTCTTCCATAGTTTGAAAACCAAGTCTAAAATTCAGATTTGGCTACACTGTTTCATCTCAAAGAGCCTATGGTGTGCCTTTCTTTCACTTTCTACCAGTACATATTGTAAAAATAAATAAAGTGAATAAAAACAGTCACAAGCAAATCACCCAGCTTCAGGCAGACACATGCTTACATATCATCACTATGTTGCCTTTTTTTTAATGACTGTGTTTCTTGTACCCATGTGCAAAGTCAGAAGAATTCCATACAAGAGAAGGAAAAAAAAAATATGAAATCACTATTTTTTTAAATTAAAAATGTAAGGATACAATCTCTTCATCTCATTTTTCCACATAAAAATTTAAAGATATTTATAATATTTAATCTTTCATTTCCCACATGAGAATTTGAAGACATCTCTGCAAAATGTATCTGGGTATTTCCCGATCCCTTTGGTGGTGATTTTCTGTGCAATCGTGCTCTGTCTTTGTGTGAGTTGAGGCCCTGTGTCTTGCTTCTTCCTGGAACAGCCATTTCTTGTGTGCCCTGCTTTGGTTGGTGGGCTTGCCTCAGCTCCTGAAGTTGGATAAAGCCAGGATCTAGTGCCTGAAGTATTTGCTTTGAATTTGCTCTAGTTAGAGTGGTCCCTGGTGGGGGTGGGGAGACTTTCTTCACTCACTTGGGATTGTAATCTGGCATCTCAGAATCACTAAGATGGGAGACAAATTTCTGTTTACAGGATCAGGAAAGGATTATTAACCTTCAAAACAGAAGTACAAATATAAGCCCACAATTAAAAAAACAAAACAGCCAGCCCAACCTCTTTCCCAAGATAATTTTTCATGGAGTTGAAAGAATAAAAGGTTTATAAAAAGATTTCTTGGTCAATTTTAACATCTAAACAATACCCAGAGGTGACACTTTAGAAAATGAAATAAGTATATCTGGCTATTATACGACAATGTTAAAATCTGCATTTTCCTTACCATAAAAGGGATTCTCACAGCTTTAATTTCAGTACTGTCAAAATTATAAACATCTTTGACAATGATCTGTGCATTTTCATTTTAATGTTGGGCTTTTTTATTTTATTTTGTAAATAGTGATTTTCATTTTCCTGATGTCTTAAACCAGAATATTTCTAAAAATATTAATTGATAGTTACTACAAATCAGTGGATAAATATTTCTGGTTTCTCTTTTAAAAATCAAATATATTAAATAATTCCTATATAAATTAACAGAAATTTAACTTTCAAAAATGCTTAGAAAGAAAAAAATATTACAGCTTTTAAACCCAAGAAAGAAAAAAATATACAATGTGCATTTTTTCAGTGCTTTTGCTTAACATTTTTTCATTAGCTTTTTATTCATTAGAATTTATGATCCATGTCCATCATTACACACTTTCACATCTCTGATTTCTGTTAAATTTTCTAACAGAGGTTAATAAATATAAAGGGGTAAAAAGGCCTATTTGCTTTCATCTAAAGTGCTCAGTATTTCAAGATTATTTGTATTTGCGTTAAAATTTTTTTCATGTTCTAATTTAAATTATTTAAATTGGCCTGAAATTAATTCTATTTGGAGTCAGAAAGTAATAGGAGGATTTTTTTTTAAGGAATTAAATAACATGATTTTGCTAAATTATAACGTTTTCTTAATGTTGGGCCATCTAACAACACCCTCTCTAGCATGGCACAGTTTGGGCTTCATATTTATGGAAGAAATAGGGTTGGGGGGGAGAAGGATGTATATTTGGAATGGTGTTTGACAGGGGGAATGAACGCAGACACCAGAACAATTATATTACAATCCCATTGGGAATGCCAGCACCAAATTTAGCCAGACTGATGGGGTACTGTCTAGACGGTCCCTTTTGTGTATCAGCTGTTTTTTCCCTGCTTTATTGCACTGCCTGAATGTGTGAGTTGAACATGCATATGGATCCCAAACATAACCATTCCAGCAACCATACATTGCTGTTAAATTCTCTCATTTGGCTGAGAATCAAGGGTTGTGTATGCCTACTGTATTCCCTTTACAATATTTTGTAATTAAAATGCAGCTTTCAGAATTAGAGGTTTAACAAAGGTCATAAGACAAAGTAGAAAGTGCCTAGGCTGTTTTTTTAATATGAAAAAAAAAAATGTACTAAGTAAACATTTCTATCTTCTCAAACATGTCCACCTCTTTTCTACAGAAGTAAAAGAAAGCCAGAAAGAAAAGAAATAAAACAATGAGTGGAAAGAGGGAAAATAGATGTAAATTACCACCTTTCCTTTTGAAAAGGGTAAAGGATAGAAAGAAAGAATATTTATTAAATGTTTACAGTATAATTAATGACAGTGTGTGTGGTTTTCCTTTTTTTTTCTTTTCCTTCTTTTTATTTGGTAAACCAAACAGAATTCAGTAATCAGGGTTCTTGTGAGGCCTTAGAAATAGATTCTCAAACTCTTTTAAATAAATGCTTATAAGATTGCAGTACTGTTACTGGAGAGAGAGGAAATCCCAGAGATATTTCTCTTCTGGGCTATGGTCAGGATTTTGTTTTGTTTGTCAAGACAGTGTAGGAAGGCTAGGACTTAGTTATATGTGACTACAGTATCCACACAAAATATTCATTGTTCAAAGGAGCAGAAATGCACCCCTAAATAGGATGCACACTCCCTGGGTGATGGGTACTAGGGTTGGATGCCTTTGCTAACAACCAAGAATTTAAAATGAACACAAATTAATTATTCAAATTAGAGAGTGAGAAATAGAAAGACACATTAATGCTAATGAAAGTAGGTATCAGAGCTACCTCTTTCTATGAAAGGTTTATCAATAATTTTTGTCACCAAGAATGAAAAGGTGTAAGAAATTGGAATTCCACAAAATGTAAGATACCATAAATAAAATTCCTGCCTTGCAGTAGAAGCCCAAATGAATCCACTGTTTCAGGAAAGAGAACCTCATGTTTCACAGAACATTAATAAATTTTATTAATTTGTACATGCAAACTATTTGGAGCAGGAATTCTACTTTCCTTGTACTGAAAAAAAAATTTTGCCTTAACAAAAAGGAAAATGGTAAACTTCTTTTGCCCTTAAGGAAAATAAAATCAAAGTTAAAGTCAGTGACAGAAAAAATATTTTTAATAGTTATATGGTTTGGGGCACTAAATTTTGTCAGTAACTAACTAATGGATTTTTAAAATAATAATTTCCTATGCTTTACCACTGGAACTCAGTAACTACCACCTCCTACGGACGATGAAGACTTGGTCCATCTTTTGAAGACTGGGTATTGAAAAGAAGGCTGGAGGAAAGAGAAAGTAAATTTTGTTCCCAATTTTACTGACTAGAACATCTCTTTTTTGGCTTGAAACAAAAGATCACAAATCAACAACCGTAAGATAGGCTCTGGATATAGGGCTGGAGAAATTTCCTGGTTGGAAGAAGGTATGAGGCTTGAACAACTGACGTTAAACATGACGATCTCGAGTGGGCACTTGTAGGTAGTAATGTTAAAAACCTCTGAGATAGAACTTTGGCACAACTGAGAAAAAAATTCAACCAGACAGGGATGGAGAGCAGGAGAAATCAAGCCTGAGAAATAAGGAAGCAAGAGAAAAATGGTGGGGGGGCGGTGCAGGGAGTGGTGTTTGGGGGTGGGAGGCACGCAGGAGTGGTGAGCGAGAAGGAAAGACAGAGCAGAGAATGAATATTCCAAGCATTGTTTTAATCTAAAACAGAGATGCTTCCAGGAGAATGAATGTCAATGGAGCTGAGCCAAAAATAATTATAGAGATTTTCTTGTTTTGTTTTGTGAATGAAGAGCATCTCTTTTCTCTGGAGATGCGAGAGTGAGAAAGGACCACAGCCAAGAGATTGAAGTGATGCCCCTCTGCCCCTTTACTTCCACACAGCACAGTAGCGGACCTTTCTTTCTTCCCTTTTCCAAAAGCTATTGGCACCGAATTGTGCTAGGAAGAGGGGGAAGTGGCAGCAGCCCTCCAACCTAGCTGTATTTTCTATTCTAACAATAGCTTGTTTACTTTGATAAGACTGAAGTATTGAAATTGGATGCAAGATTGGGTGGGGAGGGGACAGGGATACATATTTTAGGTTCTAGAGATAAAATTGAGCTATTTACAACTAAGAATATTCCCCTATTAGAGACACTTGAAACTTCCTTTGGGGTTTGTTTTACCAATTACATTTGTTGCCTTGTTTTTCATCATCAATAGCAGGCTACTAAAGGAAATAAAGTATTCTCTCAATTTTCTTCCATTTTCTCTGTGATGTAAAATCTTTATCTTGGAACCATTTTTTACAGGGAAAAAGACTATCGTTTGTTAAAATAGCTTAAGCTACACTGGATTTTTGTGAAAGCAATATAATATACTCCTCACAAAAGCAGAAATGGAAGGCTTTATACTAATTTGAGACACACAGGGTTGGGGGAGAAACTAATATTAATAGACTTTGGAGAGGAAGTAATCATAAACAACTCAGAATTAATATCTAAAGACTACTGATTTTCTTAAGTTAACTTAGAAACAATTCATGCCATTAAGTACTGTCTGAACCTGAAAATTCCCTCCAAATCTCTTAAGTGTTGTGCCATGTTAAAGACCCTGTTGTCATTTTTATCATTCACAGATAGATGTTAGTTCTACATGTAGGTTTCAGGCATTATATTTTTGTACTACCTGAATTTAAAAAACAATATATTTCAGAAATCTAAGAATCAGTTTCTTCTACGTCATATGTCAACTTTAAAAAAAAAAGTGAAAATTAACTTTTTAAAAATAAATATTTGACCTGCTAAGTACAGCAATTTAGTTATCCAGTAGAAGAACAGCATAAAGTTGTAAGCTTAATGGCTTAACAAGAAAATGACCCTGGTACACACTTAAAACAAGGAAAACTATGTTACATTAGTAGTCAAGATTAGCTGTTGGCTTAAGCATAAACATCTCTGAAAGTAGCAAAAATAGATCTAATTTCCTTTAAAACTTTTACATATTAAAATTGTTCCTGGTTTTCCATAAAAAAAAATATTGGAAATGTATAGTAGTTGGCAGTAAAGCTTATGATTCTGATTTGTTGTTAGGTTTTTTAAAAATTTATTAAAGGAAAATATGTTCATGTACATGGGACTTTATTTAGGGATTTTCAAAACATTTTAAATGTCACTGTGAATATAGTGTGTAAATCTGTGAATATGAGTTTTATGAATCCACATTTAATTTAATTAATCATATTGATTCACTTGACATTTTTCTCCTCCTGAATCTCCCCTCCCCCCTTCCCATCTCTCTATTAAAAGCAATTCATTCACAGTGGTAGACTAATTTCTGAAGCAGATTTTACAAAATAAAACCGACAATGGTTTTAGAAGAACTTTTAAAAGCATTCAACTTAGATACTGTTAGAAGTGATTAAAATGAATATTTAAGAATTCAAAGTACTTCATCATATTAATCTTAACATTACATTAAAAACCCAATCCCCACATGAGAAATCAACCTTTTAAAAAGAACAATTATTAATATTAAATAGCCAGAATAATCACTAGTATACTCTAAGCTGCAATAAGTATATGAGATTACCAACAAATATTTATTTTTCCAAGTTTAAAATGAAATAATTTGTAAAACAGGAAAATGTTTAATAATGTTTAATGTCTATTGAAAACCCAACATACACAATTCGAGAATTTGTGGTTTTGCTGCATGATTAACACTGTTGAGGGAAACTGTTAGTCTACCAAAACATTTAAAATATGGTATACAAGAATTCACTGTTAGCAGTAGTAAAGTATATCACGTTGACATAAGGGTATTTACTATCAAGCTCTAGAATGGATTAGGACATGAGGAGGTAAAGACAGATTTACAATTAATAAGTGCCCAAAGATATTACAACGGCAAGGTTTCTATATTTTATAAACAGATATGCTAGATGTAGATTATATTTATCACTTGTTTGTATTGGTGATCTTATTATAAAATGGAGTTTGAATGCTTCTCTCTTGACCAAATCTTTTCTAACCCCGAATTACCAAACCAATTTCAGAGCTTTGCTCAGAAAAGTTACATTTCACTTGAACCCAACCCTAGAAATTGCCCCAAAGGAAGTGTTGTTTGTTTGTTCTTTTCATTTGTAGTGGGATAGAGCCCAGTTTGCAACTGTGGGGCTGGGTACAGGAGAAGCAGCAGCAAGAAGCAACTGAAAAGGATTAGGATGGAAACTTCCTCAAGCTTCACAGGCTTGTTTGCTTGTCACAGATGCCATTAAGGTGCATAGATAAGATAGATTTAATATTAAAGACTTTTAGAGAGCCTTGATACTCCTGAAAATTCAGAGGCAAAGCTGAGCCTCTTTCTTTAGCCCATATACTTCATTACATTGGCCCAGGAATCCTGGCTAAAGATAGTTTCATCCAGCTCACATGCTTGGGTTTTGTCACTTCATGTCATAACCTCCACATTACTTAAATATAGTTTTAAAATGTATTAAACAGAAATGCTGATATAAGCCTAAATGTAGCTGTACTTGCTGTTTCTGCTCTAAGTTCATTCATGGTGGTGGATTTAGTTAAAGGGCCCAGAACAGCCATGCTTAACAGTAAGGAAACAAAATCCTCTTGGCTTCAATGGGGGCTAGGTCTATGGCAGAGCAGAGCAAACTCACTGTAGATATTTGAGATAAATACCTTCTGTAGAAATGTACACACTACATTGCTGTCCTATATAATGTAAAAAAAGAAAAGTATGATGCATCACACACAAAGCCCTGTTACCTTTTTTTGCCTTAAATGTTATTTTTTTTATATCTTAGACACAGAGAATATGCCATAACATTTATAACAGAATAGCAGGCTCCAAATAAGAACTGCTAGTGATCTTAGGTGTCTATTCAATCATAATCAAGGACTACCTGGTAAGCATTAAGTGACAATAAAGGATATTCTTGCTAAAATATTAGATGAATTGATAATAGAGAAAATAGTCATTTTGACAGAAAAGTCAACAGAAAACAGCAGTAATTAAAAGTGCCTTGTATATGAGCATAGTGTGCAACTGTGCTCTTATAAAAGAAGTATGGTACCTCTACTGTATGATACAGCTGCATTAGGAAGTTTTATAGAATGGCTTATTTTTCCAGAGCAGAACATTTAGCCTTTCCACCGGCTTTTTTTTGGGGGTGGGGGGTGGGGGTAGAATTTCTCCTCCCAGTTAAAAACTGGTTTTCATCGCACAACTGCATAATTATTTTTCTGCAACTAGCGATAATTACTTGTTTTGTGTATCTCTACTAGAGTGATTCAGTGTTTGCTGTTCTACCTCATAAAATGCATCTGTATTAGAGGCATGTGAAAAGGAGTATTGACCTTATATAATATATTGCTATATTGGTAGGGGCACACAGCTCTAATTCTTTGTAAAAGGCACAAAAAGTCTATATTGCTTTGAGTTTTCCTTTTTGAATGCTATGTGAGTTTTCTGACTGAGGCATAAAACTGGAGGTAACTGAAGACAAGAAACCTCACAACATGGAAATTACTCAGTACACAAAGAAACTCCCTCTCAGATAGATGTACAATAGGTGCCTGAATAAAAAGGCAGTTGGAAGGATTTGTTTATAGTGGCATCAGAAAAAACTCTAGAATCAGTGTTTGTGAGATTTGTCACACCAAAAATCAAACACAGATTTCAAATCATTCAAGACTATCTAATCATTTTCTGTCACTCACAAAGCTCTCCACAAAAAAATAAAAAGAAAGAAAATTAAGCAGAGTCCCTCCTGCCAGTCTTCTTTTATCTTACAGCAGTCCTCCTCTTTCTCTCTTTTCCTTCCAACTCTTATTTGTCTGGGTGTTCCTTTCTTTCAAGTTGTCTTTAATCCTTGCTTTCCCATGTCCCTCTTTAGTCTTATTCACCAGTGATGCCAATAAAAATAAACAGTCTATTTAAAGCAAATGAGTCAATGCCAAAAAAAAAATACGTGATTGGTGTGTGCCTTATTTTTGTCTTTTAGTAAAATTACACCTGTGGCACTCTCTTACTTAAAATTTTTATAACCTTAAAAGCAAAACACAAAGAGCAGAGAGCTGAAGTGCTGTTTAATGTCTCCGGATTTATTTATAAATATATGTAACGTTAAATGCAGCAAAATCCTTGTGAGACTACTTTCGTGCTTACTGATCCCAGGGTGCAGGAGGAATTAGCTTATCCAGGAAAACTCAAAGTCATAATTAGTCTTGTGAATTATAATAATCGGGTCTCATCCTACACTTCTTTCGCATGTGGTACTCCCAGTGGGAGTTCTGCATGAAAAGGACTGCAGGATTGGGCATTAATAATGGTATACCTGCGAAACATTAGTATATTCCTGTAGTGCCAGTCAATGAAATTAGTATACTACCCCATCTCTGTCCTATACCCTTCAACCAACTGAAAAATAACTTCAATGGATTTTTCAAATTTCCTAAAATTCCATTCTTAGTTTTTTTAAAATACTTCCTAAAATTATAAAATAAAAATGGAAGTTTTTTTCCCTCAATGAGATATACTTCTTACTCTTGATTCTGTTATAGATATAAGGCTGTAATTAACTTTTATTAAAAATGTTAACAATGCTTTAAGTTTTACATAATTACCTCCAATAAACTGAAACAAAAGAACAAGCAGGGAAATAATCATGAAACTCAGCAGAAAGTTGTATTTATTCTCAAAGCTCTCAGATCAGCTACTTTCACTAATTTGATTACTCAGGTCAATCAAACACCTTGTTGACTGAAGGAGATAACCAATTTTTTAAAATGTATAGACCCAGCCTGAATGGAACGAAAGAAGTGTAATAGCTTACCAATCCTGAAATGTTGGTGTTTCGTCATTTGTGAAACAAATACTTCTTTCAAAAGTTACCCTGTGATGAACTGCTAACTAGGCTTAGCAAAGCTGACAAAACGTAATCATAACTGCACACCTATCTAAAGCCCAAACCCACACAGCTCTTAATAACCCTACAAATTTAGACAATTGTACATCAACAGATGAATGGGTATAAAAACTGTAGCATATTCAAATGGAATATGGAATAATGGAATACTACTCAGCAATACAAAAAATGAACCACTGGTATATCGTACAATATGGAAGAATCTCAACAAAATAATGCTGAGTGAAAGAAGCAAGACCAAAAAAAAAAAAAAGAGTGCAAATCACTTATATATTAGTCTAGGAAATTCAAACTAATGTATAGTGACAGAAAACAGATCAATAGTCACCTAGGGGAAGGATCAGTAGGCAGGAATTACCAAACCATGAGGAAGCTTTTGGGGATGATGGATATATTTGTTGCCTTGATTGTGGTAATGGTTTTCACAGGTGAATACATATGAGAAAACCTAAAAAAAAATACAGTTAAATGAGAAAACTTAAAAAAAATTTCCAGTTAAATATGTGTTATATATCAATTTTACCTCACTAAATCTGTTAACAAAAATGGGCCAATTAGAATAGATATAGGAACCAATCAGAGTAGATGCTAGCCATTGACAAAAATAATTCAGATAGTAGGTTTCAGAATTCTCTAGGTAACTGGGACCATTTGTACATGGCCATAAAGATTTGGGGGACTGAGAATGTCCTCTTCATCTCCTTGCTAATGTTTATGACCCCTGGTTTAATTAAAAATAATTTTCCACTTTTTTCCTATTAAAAGTCATTATAGTCCTGAAAGAGGTGAACATGAGTTTTAGATTTTGTCTCTATCAATGTTACAAACCATATGACAAGGCAGGTGGCTAAACCAATGTCAGAAAACTTCCAGACGCTACTCAAGGTGGGGGGTAAACTGAAAGACACTTCTTTCTAAGGAAAATAGGATCCATCCAGCAAGCATTTCCACTTTACAACTGCAGGTTTTATCATAACATCTCCAAAGATCTTTCTCTTCCCTTTCTTTATTACCATGTGTGATAAAAATGGAGGAAGGAGATGAATGGGGAGACATTGTCAGCAAAACAACTAAACTACCTGAAGGTGTTTGTCTCACGTAGATCTCTCTATGTGAGCTGACTGACCTCGAGGTGCTTTAATACAAAAAATTTATTAAAGTCCATCATAAGGTGCAAAATCACCATACTGTAACTCTATTCTGGAATGGAGGATTACTGACTCACCTGCCAAGGTGCCTTGTGTTGCAGAACGTAAAGGACCAAGATTGTCGTTTTTACTGTTCTGTTTTTATGATAGTGAATATTCTGTTTATATACTTCTGACTAAAATTTTAGGTGCATAACTTGAGTTAGATCAGTGCCCATCTCAGCTATGAAGGAAAAATAGCCCTACATAATTTTTAAGAACCTCAGGGACTGAGCTAAAAGTCAATAAACATATGGGAAAAAAGACTGGAAGCAAATTGAATATATGTGCAAATTGACATTTTACTAAAAGAACATGCTTAAAACTTTAGGTTTATCAAACAGATGTCAATGAAATTGAAATCTATTCAGCAAGTAGAATGCATTACTGAACGCAGAAATACACGTGTTTTATGGTGACCTGAAATGCAAACGTTTTTCCAACTTGTAATATTATGATTTATTATTCTGATTTTAGAGATGCAATATTAAAAATGTGTTAATCGAGACATTTCTATTTATAGTCTTACATACATTTTAGTTTTTAACAACATCCATCTTTTTGCCAGGGTCAATCCTCATGCAACATAGTTAGATTTCCAAAATAAGATTCTCAGAAAAATGTATCCTTGATCTTGGGCATAAATTTATAACTTATATTGGTTTGTAACTAACTCCTGAGTTATAAACATATATAATAGCTATTTTTGTGATCTTTTTCTGAGTACTTTTTCAAAATGGGGAAAAAAGTAAAGTTCAACTTTGTACTCTGTCCATGTCTCCATTTTTCTTTTTCGTATATTCTTTCCTCCCACCTTCCTTCTCTCCTCTAACTTCATTATTTAGCCAGTGATTTTATTCTGCTATTTCTCTTGACAGTCAGTGACCAAGACACTGTGTTAACCCTGAAGATGCAGTTGCTTTAGGCAAGTCCCTCACTATTTCTTGACTGTGTTTAGGGTTAAAAGACTTCTTTAGATACATTAATAATCTTTCCTTCTACAGTGTCTGTGAGATTATTTTCTTTTGTTACCTCTTAGGGGTTTCCCTGGTGACTCAGACAGTAAAGAATCCACCTACAATGCAGGAGACATGGGTTTGATCCCTGGCTCAGGAAGATCCACTAGAGAAGGGAATGTAGTGTTCTTGCCTGGGAAATCCCATGGACAGAGGAGCCTGGTGGGCTCCAGTCCACGGGGGTCACAAAGATCCAGACATGATTAAGCAACTAACACTTTCACTTTTTCTGTACAAAATGTTAGCTTTAACCAGGACCAGTGCAATAATAAAGGTTGTGAAAGGTTTGTGAGACCTGTGGTCTCACAGCCTCCCTCCACCTGATTTCTCATGTTCCATGGAATCTAATGAGATGAATATACCTCCTTCTCCTTCAAGCTGTTTAGAAGCCAATACATAGAGAGCAAACTCATACCTGAGTTCCTGGAACTGGGGACTCTTACTGGAATATCACAAAGGATATTTTGATATTGAGATGATGATCATTGAAAAAGCTGATTTCTTCTCTTTGCAGAATCTTCTCTAGGTGTTCAGCTGTGACTTCCTGTGGTTGAAATGTCCAGTCAACATCTCATCCCTTCCACATTCCTTACTGAAGGGAAATATAACCTGGCATCAAATTTATAATACTCCCAGGTGTCTAGGTTTTTATCTGTATATCTCGACCAAAATCTGTCCTATCCATCCCATTGGATTTTCTTCAGGGCCCAATGTTATAACACACATAAAATATGATAAAAATGGAAGACAGTTTTTCTGGAGACAACAGAATAGAAACTGATATGGTAGAATAGTATCAGTCAGAGACATCCTGGTTAATTCAGGCCCTTCTTTTTTTTTTTTTTTAGGTTCTGACACAACCACTTTGCTTGTGCAGATCCTCTTTTAAAATTCACAGGAAATCAGATCATCAGGTAGGGTCAGCAAGCTGCTCCTTGAGAAGTTTTGCCATGTAATCTAGAGGAAATGTTATGAGAGTTTGTCAGTACTGAGCTACCTGGACATGGGGAATCTCATCAGAAAAAAAAGAAACTTGTCTTCTCAAAAGATATGTGAAAAATGTCTGGGGATAAGCCATTTAGATGATACCTTTATCAAGCTCTATCCTCTATTAACTTTCCACGTACTCACTTTCCTGCAAACTTAAAAATCCTTTTTTTCTTATTGATCCATTAACATAAAGTCATTTTCTAATTCACTATTATAAGTAATTACAACTAGAATGGGTTTGTTAATTAACAGCTCTTATTATCATTATTAATTACTTTTCACTATACAGCGTTTCATATAATCCATTCCATAACTCTTCATCTTTAGAAAGGTAACATTCAGAGCTACCCCTGAGGACAATAGAACCTACAAAATCAGTCAGAGTCTATAGTTAGAAAACAGAAATAAAAATATTTAACACTTTAAAATGAAGAACTAAACAGACCTTGCAAATCTCCCATGTTTATTTCACCTGCATTAAATTTCATTAAATTGGAAAGATCAATACCATTTCCAAGCTATGCTTTGTTCATTGCTTTTATTGATCAAATACCAAGGAAAATGATCTCAAATTTTTATCTATTAACATATATATCTGTAACATTTGGATAGACAATAGACAATTTTATCTACTTTCACTAAAATTTTTGCAAAATATAAAATTAAGAGAAGTTAATTTTCTTAAGCCAGAGCATGAGAATTATTTGCAAGAAAGTAATCTATATCCAAAGAAAGTTATTGGACTATTTTAGAAAATTCCAAATTCCATGGTATCTATTTTACCTAAAATGATATTCTTTGCTATATACATTATTTACCTAAAAATAATTATTTTTACAGCTTGTTTACTGTTCTATCCAAACATCAACATATTATGTCAATACTTTGTGTAATATAATGGCAAGTGGCAAGAAAAAATAGAGTCCTCTTTCAAAATAAGCAAAATTACACTGTGGAGAAACCTAGTGTGCCTTGAAAATGAAAGTGAAAGGCACTCACTTTTGTCCGATTCTTTTGACCCCATGGACTGTACAGTCCATGGAATTCTTCAGGCCAGAATACTGGCATGGGTAGCCTAGCTGTTCTCTTCTCCAGAGAATCTTCCCAACCCAGGAATCGAACCCAGGTCTCCCACATTGCGGGCAGATTTCTCCCACATTGCAAGCAGAATCTTTACCAGCTGAGCCACCAGGGAAACCCAAGACTACTGGAGTGGGTAGCCTATCACTTCTCCAGGGGCTCTTTCCGACCCGGGAATCGAACCAGGGTCTTCTGCATTACAGGTGCATTCTTTACCTGCTGAGCTACGTAGGAAGCCCAAGCAGGTATTATAAGCAGAAATAGATAGACATGGATTAAAGGCAAAATTCTTTGCCTTAAGAGATCACAGAATGAAGGTGAGGTAGAGATACAAAAGACATATAATTAAACATAAATGTTACCTTTACCCCCAAATAAGTAACTCAGTTATTCTCTTCTACTGACCATTTATAGCTCAATTCACTAAACTCCTACTTTGATACACAGTCGAAATGTTTTATACCCACTTCTTAAGACCATATATCTCAGGAAAGATACTACAAACATCTTTTAAGATGCCATCATACAAGAATCAGCAAGTATGTACCTGGCCGATTAAAAACAGGTTGTGTAATAAATAAGATCAATCCTGCTTCTTCCATGCTCTGGTTTCTGCCTGTCACCATGGTTTGCCTCAGTAGTTGCTGATCCGATCTATTCTTGTTCTTACCTCAATATTTGGCATTGTTCTTACCTCAATATTTGACTCCTGGTAATTATATTTAGCTGCCCTCCACTACCCGCCTGAACCTAATGCCTTCTTTTTCTTTACTGGCACTCGCACTGCCTTTTTCCTGAAGTTTTGCTGTACCAGCCCATGTTGTGCATGGTCTGACAGCTATGTCAAGTGTCTTCTTTTATCTGGGTAAGCATATGTACCTGGTTAATTCTGGAAAATAATCAGTTTATTTTAAGATGTTCTTGTCCACCTGGAAGGCCATTTTGGAAACTGCTGCATAAAACAGTCAAAATATTATAAGATTCAGAACTAAGTTGGGAGCAGGAAACCTGGTGAATTTAAGAACTACCAGAGAGATAGAATGAACAGGATTTGATGACTGATTGAATAATAGAGCTAGGGCAGAGTGAAAAGCCACGTATCGTGCCTTAATTCTGGCTCAAGAAATGGGGGTAATCATGAACACATTTATCGAAATGGGAAACACAGGAGAAAAAGCTGATTTGGGGTAGTGAGATGTGATGGATTCAGTTCCTAATAACCAAACTATAAGCATGTTTGTAAGACATCTAAGTTGTGAGGTCCAGAGTGCAGATAAAATAAGAGTCTACAGATAAGGCAAGAAATCTAGCTTGAGAATGCATATCTGAGAATAGAGTATTTTAAAAGACTAAATGCCCAAAGGAGTTAAAAAGTTAAGAAATCACTAGGATGAGGACTGAAACCTATTGGGTTTACCACAAAGGCTGTTGACGAAGATGGCTGGTAGAATTTTAATTAAATGATGGAAAATAAACTAGAATCTGGAGGACAAGGAGTAAATGGAAGGTGAGGGACAGGAATGTCTTATCCTTACAATGAGGACAGCTGGATTTTTATCTCAGTCAGGATTAAGAACCAGAATTACTTAGATATTTTCTAAAAAATTTAAATGAAGTCTTTACTTCTCTCTCATATCTATTCTCTATTCTATCTTCCAGGTATCTATGCTGAGGAAGCTAATTTTAAGGAGACAATGTATACAAAATACTTGGCACAAAGGCCAACATTCTAAATGCTCCAGGAATATAACTACAGGCACTCCTAATTACTGAATGTAAGCTACTTCTGAAAACATGTGGGAAGGCAAATGTGTTTGCAGCAAAAGCAAATATTTAATTATGTTAAATGAGAATAATAATAATGCATCCTTAGTATGTCTAAAAAACCCAACCACTTCCTCTAAATATCATTAAAACATTCTTAAACATCTAGATAAAAACCTACTAAGGATTAATGCATTATAAAAAACACATAATACTTGCTTACTTAACACTTTATGAACACATTAGTGAATGTGGTAGTGTGCAGTGCGACAGTATCAGGTACATAATGCATTTTCATCCTAAACTGCGATTAATAGTTGTCTTAATGTAAATAAATAAGATAATATGTAAAAATATATATTGAATGCAATTAACAAAATAAAATAAGCAAATGAGGCCATTTAAAAAAAAATGGTTACTTTCCAGAGTGAGGTTTAGTGATGCGGGAGACGTTTTCACTTAATAATGCATAACACCTTTAAACCAGACAAATACAAAGTGAAGTGAAGTGAAGTCGCTCAGTCTTGTCCGACTCTTTGCGACCCCATGGACACTAGGCTCCTCCAACCATGGGATTTTCTGGGCAAGAGTACTAGAGTGGGTTGCCATTTCCTTCTCCAGGGAATCTTCTTGACCCAGGGATCGAACCCAGGTCTCCCACATTGTAGACAGATGCTTTACCATCTGAGCCACCAGGGAATGCCAGACAAACACAAAGTGCTCTCCTATTCAGAGAATATCTGAGATGTGCATGCAACATATTCTGCATGCACACTCTCTGGAAATTATATGAAGATTCATTATAACAGATTCAAACATTAAATTGGGGGTAAATACCTTTAAAAGTTGCTATTACTATAGTAGTATTATGTGGACCTATGGTATAAATTGAGAAAACTATTGTGATGGGGGGTGAGCCAAGAATAACAGTGGTTCTCAACTGGGAGTGAATTTGCCTTGGCAATGTCTAGGGATATTTTTGGTGGTCACAAAATATGTGATCCAGGATGGTCCATAATAAAAAGGTC
Source organism: Nanger dama (assembly GCA_917880005.1). Classification (NCBI taxonomy): domain Eukaryota; kingdom Metazoa; phylum Chordata; class Mammalia; order Artiodactyla; family Bovidae; genus Nanger; species Nanger dama. The sequence continues at coordinate 17,742,864 of CAKJTW010000008.1, read as the reverse complement.
AAGGATGCTGCTAAATATCCTGCAATGCACAGAACAGACCCCCATAAGAGAAATAATCCAGCCCAAAATGCCAATTATTGCTGAGGGCGAGAGAACCTCAAGGAGAGAAGAACGAAATCAAACCAACATGTCAGAGGAGACCTCAGTTGGAACAAGGCACAGACTGAATATTCAAAATCAGAAGTTGGAATGAACTGATGTCATTAGCTTGGGAAACTGTAAAGTGGATCTTTTCACTCACAATGCTAATAAATAATAGAAAGGGAGATATTGTGGGAAGGAACTATGTGGAAAAATATTTACTTTTACCATGTCACACTTCAGGTATGGATGGAACACCCAAATGTATGAGATAATTTTAATGACTGTAGGAGTTTTGTCTAAATTTTCTGGTAAATTTTAGAAAAGCATTGAGATACTCTTTAAGTTACAAGTCAACTAATACATTTGAGCTATATCTCTCTGCCATATATCATATATTTTTCACATGCAATGTTGCTTAATCTTCAAATAATTATTGGAGAATGATATTACTACCCCATTTTATGGACGAGAGAAATGAGGCTTAGAAATGTTAAGTAAATCATTGTACTAGCATTTAAATCAATGTCTTTAACCCTAAGTCCTGGGCTTTTGGCTAAAATAAAATAATACTCATGCATGCTCCTGTTACTTCAGACAAACCCCTACAAACATATCTTTACTGAGCTTTAAAATGTAACTTCCCTCAGTGAAACACACACACTTTTTAATGTTCTTATGTCAATGTAGAAGTTTGGAAAACATAAAAGATAAGTCAAGAAGATAAAAATTATCATGAATTCCACCACCCAGAAACAACTACTACTAAATAACTTTTAGCTAATAATTTGAATTTTTACTTTTTCTTTTCCTGTTTTCGTCTGCTGGTGGTTATGCTGATGTACAATGATATTTCTAAAATGAACTATGAAGAATTAGAAAGAGGAGATGAAGGGAAAGATGGTACACAAGCTAGAGAATTAGCTCTCAAATTCATAAAAAGAAAGTGGGGTGAGGTCGGGGATAGGGAGAGGGTAATTTCCAGAACCTCTTTTTGCCCAAGGAGTGCTAGGAACTTAATAAATCTTAGTTCATCTGTCAGCTCTATGCTCTGCTAATGACAAGATTAAATTGAAGCTACACTCTCCTGAGTGCTTATCATTTGCAAATGCAGTACTAAGAGCTTTACTCACATTATCTCATCTTATCCCTGCAGCAACCTTGAGTAGGATATTATTATTTCCAACTTAGAGAAGGAACTTAGGCTTAAAGAGATTTTAACAACTTGCTGGGTTCCATATCTGGTTAATGGAGAAGTGAGGCTTCAAAAGCAAATCTGTCTGGCCATGGAGGCTGCATTCTTCTTTTTGCAAGGCTGCTTCTTCCTTCTAAAGAAAATCAGGTGTGGAACGTAGAGAATTCAGGAAAGTGATGGCAGAGCTGAAGGAGATCTTGGGATCTCTGACAGAATATTTTTTATAGTTATTAGCTCTGACTTCCTTTTCTTCTCTAGTTGCAGGAGTGGGTTGATATTTGGCCTCTGAAATATGGTCCTGAGCTTGAGTCACTAGATGCTTTATATTTGATTCCATTGGGAAAACACTGTGATAAGGAATGCACATGAGAATATGACTATGTACCTGACACAAACAGGCTTTCAGTAGTGTGCTGAAGGACCAGAAGAAGGAAACGCCAACTGAAGACCATTTTCTCTAGAGCCATTTTAATAAAAAGCTGAGCCAAGCCTCTACTGAAGTTTATATCACTTTTTTTTTTTTAAAGAAAAGCCAAATTTCACAAGATGTTAGCTAATTGAAATTACTATTCCCAACTACCTTTCTAAAAACCAGACTTCTGCTCTTGGATAAAAAGAAGAATATGAGAGTTTAAAAATTGTGTGGTTACAAATGATCACATTTTGGTTCAAATACAAAATAAATACATTCTGTTGGTTTTGACAAACTTTTTGGAAAACACAGTTTTTGGCTTTGAGTAATGGGTTGCAGGATGGAGCTGTTGTGGAAAAGTAAATCACAGTTTAGGTGTATTTTCCCAGCTAGCCCTCTGAGTTAGGAATATGCTGCTTATCCGTGGAAACATGCTCTCCCAGCAAAGTGCCATGCAAATCACTGGTTTTACATGAAGGCCTATATTAGTCCAGTCACTCACAGACATCTTTAAACATAATTGTTGGGTAATAGTCTATGTTTATTTTTATGATAAATGTTTCAGAGCTACTGTTCTCTGGGGTTTTTCACATTAAAGGAAGATAGTTATCTCATTGGAATTTTAACCACACTACAATTAAAATGAAATGCAATCAATAAAATATTAATGCAGGTATGTTTGCAGATCAATTACTTAATGGCTAGGTCGATATCTATCATTCTTTAGCTTTCTGAAGGTCAAAATATAGCAGAGTCAATGAGTTAACCAGCAAATCAGAGACATAGTATCTGTCTAATTGTAGGTCTATGATTAATTCCTTAACACAGTGAATGACTTGATGAGAGTTTGTGCTGCCTATTCTTGTTAAAACTTTCTGCCAGACTGGGTTCTCCTTTAAAGTCTTAGATTATTAAACAATATTTTTAATGCTAGATATCAATACGGAATCATCAGATGTTAAACTAAAAAATAGCTGTCAAGACCCCTTCTTACCCTTTCCTTTAGAGAAAGGAAGACTGAAAATCAGTGAAGACAACTGAGTCGCTCAAAATCACACACTTAGTCATGGAACCCAGATGTGGTTCCCAGGCCTTTGCACTCCAAAACACCGAGCTACTGAATTTCAAGATCCCACCCCAGGGTCTGGTTTTGCAGATACCGTGGGCAATGTGCCTTGCTTGTGGGCCTCGCATGTGTTCGGTGTCTTCTAAGCATAGTGAAGTAGAAACTAAGCAGGTGAGGGGATAAGGGAGCAGCAGAAGCTTCCACTAACTGAAAATGCAGTCTCACAGTGGCAGGTGCCACGGGGACTTTCTGAGGCTGTTATTGGTGAGGGCGATTTACCTCTCACTCACTCAGAAGTATCTGAAGTGACTAGCATCAACTTTAATTTTATGAAAAGTATCACCTCTGAGTCCCAGGCAGATGGATGGAACTCTTTGGGGTGCCTGCCAAGTAAAATGGGCTATTGAAAAATACTGATATCTCAATTGTCAGTATGGTGTTTCATGTTAACAGTAGAAGTAAAAAACTACAATGAGCCTTCCCACTCGTTTCCGTTGCCACTTTCTATGTGAGTCAGCTTTAATTGCTCATGTCGGATAACACGCTTGTGTAACCCTAGCAGCACTCTACAAACGAGCGTGCAAAGTTTCTGAACTGACGTAGTTACTCTGTCGGTGCAAGCTTACAGGTGGCTCAGTAAGAATCTGCCTGCCAAAGTAGGAGCTATAGGAGACGTAGGATAAGTCCCTGGGTTGGGGAGCTCCCCTGGAGAAGGAAATGGCAACCCACTCCAGGATTCTTGCCTGGAAAATTCCATGGAGAGAGGAGCCTGGCAGGCTACAGTCCAAGGGATCACAAAGAGTTGGACACAAATAAGCACACACGTATAAGCATATATCCAAAAACAAACACACAAAAATTATAAATGGAAATAGCTATTCATTTCTGTTTTAAAGACATTCACTTTCATTATGTAAATGGTCACTGGGCAGTTAGAACACATTAAAGATGCTTCAGTAAGTTTTGCAGTATTATCAAACTGCATCAGTTCTCTACCGAAATACAGCTATTTTGTTAAACTGATCATAGCATTTGCCTTTCAGTGTTACCAAAAATAGTTTGACCGATTTAATGACATTTTCCAGTTTGATTATTAGATAAAGATCTTTTGCAACAACTAAATCAAGTTGACTACTTCTTATTCACACTTCCTCATTACCTTTTCATGTCTGAACAAGTTGCTCAGAGTCATGGAGTAGAGAAAAGTCAGCTCTTCCTACAAAATGTTTGCATCTTAGCTTTTCAAAGCACTGGAAGAGGAATGTATCCCTGTGTCTGTTGTGTGTCTGTAAATTAAAATTATGGATTTGCAGTATAATAAATTGTTAAAGCTGGCAGAAGTCGTGGACAACATACAACCCAGTGTTTCCCAGGTGGAGGGATGTATAGCATTAGTATGTACAAGATAATTTTAGAAGGCATATCCATATTGGATGATACAATGAGAAAATGCACTACATCTCAGGTTTTTTAAGACTTTCTAATTGTTTCTATCAAGAAGAAAGTCTAAGACTGGTGCTGACAAAGAACTATCTAACAGTTTTTCCTTCCTTTTTAAGAAATAGAAAGCAAGCCTTGGGCTCAGTCTCCAGCAGACAGCTATGTGGAACTAGAACTTAAAAATATTGTATGCTGCTGCTGCTGCTGCTAAGTCGCTTCAATCATGTCTGACTCTATGGGACCCCATAGATGGCCTCCTACCAGGCTCTTCTGTCCCTGGGATTCTCCAGGCAAGAACACTGGAGTGGGTTGCCATGTCCTTCTCCAAAAATATTGTATAGTTTTCATTAAATTAATTTTTCCAGGTCATCATCTATTCATGGCATAGAAACAAAGCTTCCTTTCAAAACACATTTATTTAAGTTTAAGATAAAATAAGCTAAACATAAAATCTAAGTTAAAATTACTGCAGTGATATTTACACAGTAGCCCAAGTATTAAATAAAAGCTGGAGTCACTTATATGGCAAAAATCATGATGCTTCTGTTGGGGCTGGAGACCAGCTCACTCACAGGACAGGTGGGAGATCCAAAGCTTTGAGGGGCAGAAAATCCCAAAGTCAGGAGTGCAGTCTACAGGCTACTCAACAAGCGATTGCTGCTGCTGTTGTTCAGTTGCCAGGTCTTGTCCGACTCTGCGACCCAGTGGATCGCAGCATGCCAGGCTCCTCTGTCCTCTGTTATCTCCAAGAGTTTGTTCACACTCACGTCTATTGAGTTGGTGATGCGATCTAACCATCTCATCCTCTGCCACTCCCTTTTCCCTTTGCCTTCAGTTTTTCCCCAAATCAGGGTCTTTTTCAATGAGTCAGCTCTTCACACCAAGTAATATCGCCTCTTCAATTCAATCACTTCTAAAAATGACTAGCTTGAATCATTTTCTATGAGGTGGCCTTTTCCCCATCACTTTGTGAACAATACACATTAAGTGTAAGCTTGAAAAAAAAAACATATTTCTTCATTTCCATGACTAGATAAGGTTATTGAAGAACTATAAATATTAGGGAAATTAAGTTAGATTTGTGAGATATGAATTAGTTAAAAAGAAAAGTGGAGGGAAATTTTTCAGTATATAAAAATGTATACGTTAAATTCAAAATAAGCAAGTTGTTTTTTCTGTTTTGAAAATAAAATGTGTTTTATTTTGTTTTAGATATACAAGTCTTGAAAATATAGCAAGACTAATTTTCTAGTTAGTAATTTTTTAAAACATGTACAAGCTTTCACTGAAATACAAAATTAAAATGCTACTAGAAAAACGGGAACTTTAAGGAGAAAGTATGTGTCCTGCAGATCTTACAGATATAATAATTAAACTTGTAGTCTGAAAAAGAGATCTAGACATTTTTGTGAAATCCAGTGATTCTCTATAAAAAGTATTTCTGCAAGATCTGAGAGGAATGGAAGTATAATTTTCTTCTAACAGAGAGTCAAGGCCTCCAAGCTGAGTAGATATTCTGAAGGACAGGGAACAAAATTTCAGAATGATAGTGGTCACTGAACTATTGGCTTTAAAAATAAATAAAAGGTTTTTCCAGTAGTCATGTATAGATGTGAGAGTTGGACCATAAAGAAAGCTGGGCCCCGAAGAACTGATGCTTTTGAATTGTAGTGCTGGAGAAAAGACTCTTGAGAGTCCATTGGACTGCAAGGAGATCAAACCAGTCAGTCCTAAAGGAACCAACCCTGAATACTCTATTCATTGGAAGGACTGATGCTGAAGCTCTTAAAACTTTGGTCACCTGATACAAAGAAAGAAAAGATCCTGATGCTTTTCCCCTCATTGGAAAAGGCCCTGATGCTGGGAAAGATTGAGGGCAGGAGAGGAAGGGGGCTACACCAGATGAGATGGTTGGATGGTATCACTGAGTCTGAGCAAACTCCGGAGAAAGTGAAGGACAGGGAAGCCTGGTGTGCTGCAGTCCACGGGGTCGCAGAGTCTGACACGACTGAGCGACTGAACAAGAACAACAAAAGGGTTTCCTCTTATTGTCTTGTGCACTTAATTTCTGTTAACTGAAGCCTCTCTCTCTCATCAGGGGAGGGCAGGAAGAGAAGAGGTGAGCAGCTGGTCACGCAGACCATCAGTCAGCTGGGTGCTATGATCTGTTGTTGTCCAGTTATAATCTATGCTGAATATGGAAAGAGGCGAAACAGAGTAAGTATTTAATACGCTTACAAATTCCAGCCAGGTGGAAACTAATCCCTTCACTTTGCTCTGTCCCAGTGTCTCTTATTCCAGCAATGGGACTAATAGGCATCATGTCATGGAGTTATCTAAAGGAGTAACTAAGAGCTAGTAATAAAGCACTAAGTTCAAGGGTTGAAGTGAGAAATAGGCTGATTCTCTTAACATGTAAATAGCATCCAGGTTGTAAACTAGAGACAGAGGAAATTCACTACTTTTTTTCCAAGTAACTAATACTCTCCCATATGGAGGATTCCCATTATCAGGCCCTTTGACATTTCATTCCTGATTCTAAAGGCTGGGGTGAACAGCCATGAGAGAAGTTTATGTCTCTGGGGAGTTCCGAGGAGGCTTATTCCATGCACACCACAGACTCCACGAAAGGAAGGCCACTGAGCACCACTAATCAGGAAAGGATTCTGCTCTACCCTCTTAGATTTTCTAAGAATTCTTGAGTATAACTGTTCCAGAGCAGAAATGACAACCATGTAAAATTGGGGATAATCTGTGAACCATTCTCATAATAGCCTGAAACTCATCTTTGCAGCTCCGTGACTCACTCCTGAGATTGCCCCTTTCTCCAGGAGCACCTCACACCATGCAGGATTCCATCTCAGGTGCTCAATCTTTATAAACTTTTCTCTCTTGAAAAGAAACAGGAGGGTAGACTAGAAGCAACACTATTTGTGAACACTACTGTGAACATTCCACAATGCCTCTTTAGTGATGTATGTCAATATGAGCCAGTTTAGTGTCTGTGACCCACAAATGACTTTTATATCTTTGGTCTTGCTTAGGAGGCTCAGCTGCTTTATATGTCCTGAAATCTCCCCCAGTTCATCAGTGAGAATTCGGACACAAAGACCTATTTACTTATTTATCAATACCAGGTCATTCCATCGTTTTATCATAATTGGAACAGACTCCAATATTCAGCTCTCCATTCAGGTGTTTCTTCTACAGTGCAACTCGCACTAGCATCATCTTTCTTAGTGTTCACCCTCTCCAGGTTCAGAAAGAATTGCTGTCTCAGATGTGCCCATCCTCATCATTTGGGAAGGAGGTCCCAGTGGTCCTATTTACAGATGAGGCAACTGAGTCTCAAGGAGAGTCAAGTACCTACAGGCTTATCTCATTTTAGTGCACTTTGCTTTACTGTACTTCATATACACTGTGTAGGGTTTTTGTTGTTGTTGTTGCGGGTTTTACAAACATGGTTTGTGGCAACCACGCATGGAAAAAGTTGATCAGCACCATTTTTCCAACAGTATGTTCTCACTTTGTATCTCTGTGTCACATTCCCATAATTCTTGAAATAATTCAAACTTTTTCAGTATTATTATATATGTTATGGTGATCTGTAAATCAGTGATCTTTGATGTTACTGTTACATTTGTTTCAAGGTGTCACAAACCATGCCCAAATGAGTCAGCAAATCTAATTGATAAATGTTGTGTGTGTTATGACTGCTCCACTGACCCACCCTTCCCTTTCTCTCTCCCTTTCCTCAGAGCTCTCTATTTCCTGAGACACAACAAATTGAAATTAGGCCAGTTAATAACCCTACAATGGCCTCTAAGTGTTCAATTGAAAGAAAGAGTCACATGCTTTTCATTTTAAATCAAAAGCTAGAAATAATTAAGCTTAGTGAGGAAGGCATGTTGAAAGCTGAGATAGGCTAAAAGCTAGGCCTCTTGTGCCAAACAGTTAACTAAGTTTTAAATGCAAAGGAAAGTTCTTGAAGGAAATTAAAAGTGCTACTCCAGTGAACACATGAATGATAACAAAGTGAAACAGTCTTATTGCTGATAGGGAGAAAGTTTTAATGGTCTGGATAAAAGATTAAACTAGTCACAAAATATGTATACTTATGGCAGATTCATGGTGTTGTACAGAAGAAACCAACACAACATTGTAAAGCAATTATCCTCCAATTAAAAATGAATTAAAAAATAAACAAGAAAACAGTCACAATATTCCCTTAAGCTGAAGCATAATCCAGAACAAGGCCCTAACTCTCTTCAACCCTGTGAAGGCTGAGAGAGTGAAGACAGAAGAAAAGTGTGAAACTTGCAGAGGTTAGGTCCCGAGGTTGAAGGAAACCTTAGCACCCCCATAACACCAACATGCAAAGTGAAGCAGCAGGTGCTGGTATAGAAGCTGTAGCAGCTCATTCAGAATATCTGGCTAAGATATTTGATGAAGGTGACTTCACTAAACAACACAATTTCAAGGTAGATGAAACACAGCCTTCTGCAAGAAGATGCCATCTAGGACTTCCATAGCTTGAGAGAAGTCAACGCCTGGATTCAAAGCTTTCAAAGGACAGACTGACTCTCTAATTAGGGGGTAATGCAGCTGGTGACTTGAAGCCAGTGCTCACTGACCATTCTGAAAATCCTAGGGTCCTTAAGAATTAGGCCAAATCTACTTTGCCTGTGCTCTCTAAATGGCACAGCAAAGTCTGCTGTTGCTGCTGCTAAGTCACTTCAGTCGTGTCCAACTCTGAGCGACTCCAGAGATGGCAGCCCACCAGGCTCCCCCATCCCTGGGATTCTCCAGGCAAGTACACTGGAGTGGGTTACCATTTCCTTCTCCAATGCATGAAAGTGAAAAGTGAAAGTGAAGCCGCTCAGTCGTATCCAACTCTTAGCGACCCCATGGACTGCAGCCTACCAGGCTCCTCCATCCATGGGATTTTCCAGGCAAGAGTACTAGAGTGGGGTGCCATTGCCTTCTCCGACAGCAAAGTCTGGATAACAGCAAATCTTTTGACAACATAGTTTCCTGAATATTTTAAGCCCATTGTTGAGACCTACTGCTCAGAAAACAAGTTTCCTTTCAAAATGTTACTGCACATTGACAATGCACCTGGTCACCTAAGGGCTCTGAGGAGGATGTACAAGATTAATGCTATTTTCATGACTGTCAACACAACACCTATCTAGAGCTCATGGATCAAGGAATAATTTAAACTTTCAAATCTCATTAAGGAAATACATTTTGTAAGACTGTTGCTGCCGTACATGGTGATTCCTCTAATAGATCTGGGCAAAGTAAATCGAAATTTTCTGGAAAGAACTCACCACTCTAGATGCCATTAACAAGATTCGTGATTCATGGGAAGAGGTCAAAATATCAACATTAACAGGAATTTGGAAGAAGTTGATTCCAACCCTCATGGATGACTTTGAGGGGTTCAAGACTTCAGTGGAGGAAAAGATACAGATGGAGCCTAAAGATGAGACTGCGTTGCTGCAGTCTCATGATAAAACTATAGCAGGTGAGGGGTTACTACTTATGGATGAGCAAAGAAAGTAGATAAAATCTACTTCTGATGAAGATGTTGTGAAGATTATTGAAATGACAACAAAGAACTTAGAATATTACATAAATTTAGTTGATAAAGCAGTGACAGTGTTTGAGAGGATTGACTCCAATTTTGAAAAAAGTTCTGCTGTGGAGAAAATGCTATCAAACAACTTTTTATACTACAGGGAAATTGTCTGCGTGAGTCAACCAGGCCAACTTCAACACTGTCTAACCCTCTGCAACCACCAACCTGATTAAAAAAAAATCACTTTTGTTGCCAGGGTTTCTGACTCAGCAGTCACCCATCTTTCATGCCAGTCCTCCTTAACTGGCCTACTGCTTGGGTCTTCTACTCAGCAAGTAAGGGTCACCTAGTTGAAGTCAGCTGGATTTTTTTCCACCACTGCCCGCCCCCTGCCACCTGTCAAGAGCACACACACCTTTGCCCTTTAACCAATTACAGAATTTTCTTGTTCTCTATTTATCCTTCTTAAAGGACTGAAGGAGAGAAAAAATTTTGATAAACTTTGACTTCAAATTTGAATTTCTGAACTATTTACCTCCTCAAATTTTCCAACTTGCATCTTTCTGACATCTGCATAATTGTTTCCTCTTTGAGGAATGTTCTTTTATTGACAAAATTTATTTCTTTATTTTGGCTGTGATGGTTCTTCATTGATGTACACGGGCTTTCTCTGGTTTTGACGAGCAGGGGATGCTCTTCATTGTGGTGCTCAGGCTTCTCACTGAAGTGGCTTCTGTTTTGTGGAGCATGGACTCTAGGTGCGTGGGGTTCAGTAGTTGTGGCTCCTGGGACTTAGAGAGCTGGCTCAGTAGTTGTGGTATAGGGGCTTAGTTGTTCCATGACATGTGAAATCTTCCTGGACCAGGGATTGAACCAGTGTCCTCTGCATTGCAGGGTAAATTCTTAACCACTGGACCACCAAGGAAGTACCTGGAATGTTCTTCTTGCCCCTGTAAGACAGCAAACTCAGTTTCCTGGGACCATATTCAATGTGGTCTCCTTCAGTTCTATATGAAGTCTAGTCTATTAAGATACTGGTGTCATTTTAACTTGACACATTGTTTAACTGCTTCAACCATCAGACTTAAGTAGTCTTTCCACAGTATCCCTCCTCCACAACCTTTGTTGGGTCAGAAAGGTGCCAGCAGAGAAATAAGATTACATTGGGATCCTGGAAGTGACAGACTGGTCACTTTCTCCAAAACACGAGTGCTTACGAAAGAGGATGTTGTAAGATGCTTGAGTACTCTGGTCTAGATGCTCTTATAAAGTGGCATAGAATTGGTAATGACACCTAAGCTTGGTGACTCTAAAGCTTGGGGTCGAGAGAAGGTTTTTAGAGTCACGAAGCATCCTATATCTGAGGCAGGGAGACAATGATGTGAAAGTGGAGGCCAGTGTTCTTATGCCAATGATTATGCAGGGGGAGGTTGTCACAAAAATGCCCTTTATATCAGAAAACATTCTGGCATGGCATGAGGTGGTTGGGCATTTCTAATGGATTATGGTTTTTACTTTCCTTATGATAATAATTTTTCATTTAGGTAAACGAAGATTACTCTACATCAAATCATCTACTTAAAGTATCTTCATGCATTCATTTCAGAGAAGGCAATGGCAACCCACTCCAGTACTCTTGCCTGGAAAATCCCATGGACAGGAGAGCCTGGAAAGCTGCAGTCCATGGGGTCGCTGAGGGTCAGACACAACTTCACTTTCACTTTCATGCATTAGAGAAGGAAATGGCAACTCACTCCAGTGTTCTTGCCTGGAGAATCCCAGGGATGGTTTAGCCTGGTGGGCTGCCGTCTCTGGGGTCGCACAGAGTCGGACACGACTGAAGCGACTTAGCAGCAGCAGTAGCAGCAAGCATTCATTTAAGATGGTTTTGTGGAGCAGACTCTTAGGTGCTAGGCACACAACAAAAGATAAAAGGAAAGAAAAAGAGGCCATAACTCCTTCCCTTAAGGTGCGATCATTGTAAGGCTGGGAAGAATATGTTAATGTGCTGAAAGGCAGTCTGAAGATGTTAGGAACTATAGTCCCTTTGGGCACTACAGCAATGGGAATGGTTTTCACCAATCAAGATAAAGAGAAACCATTCCAGTGGAAATTACACTCCATATTGTCATTTGAAAACTACCTCCTTTAGAATGGGTAGACTTTTTCTCATAGAATACAGTAGTCTGGAAATCTACAGTAGTCTGGAAATGTACAATAGTCTGGAAATTTTCAGCAGCCTGGAAAATCTACTGAACGTGACTGGAAAAATACTTCAATTTTTCAGGCCATTTGGATAAATCCAAAAATCCATTGCCTACTTCTACCTCAGTCATTCCCTTTAACATCATTAATCAGAATTAGTGCTGTCTTTGATGAAGCAATAGGAGCTGACATCTAATTTTACTATGCTGCTGTTGCTGCTAAGTCGCTTCAGTTGTGTCCGACTCTGAGCGACTCCACAGACCGCAGCCCACCAGGCTCCCCCGTCCCTGGGATTCTCCAGGCAAGAACACTATAGATCATAAGTAATTATTAGCTTATGCCAAAGCAAAGAGGATGGCCATCGCCACTGACTAGCCTACATTACAGGCTACGTACGTATATTATTTGCATGGAACGCCAGGGGTTCTTAGATCACATTTTGAGAACCACTACGCTAGTGTACCTTATGGTAGCGTCTTCTTGGAGAGTGTATGTCTTGGGTATACAGATGGGAAGTTCATGCTTCTAGTAAGGCCAGAGACAGAAACTCCAAGTGTGCAACTTTCAGGAAAACTTCAAAAAAGCTTCAGGCTGAGATGTTCACAATTTACTCACTAGATGTCTAGAAATGATTTTGGTTAAAATAAGTTTTGATTTTTTTTTAAGTGTAGGAAGTTTCTGTTCTTTCTGTAATATTCAGCATTTTAGCTATATCTGCACACTTTTATCAGAGATGCTCAATCATTTTTGGTTTACTTTTCAAGAAACCTGAAATGAGGTTGGGTTTTCTATGACTTTGCTAAATAAATATGCAATTGAGGAAAAGTCCACCTCATTTTAAATTTGCATTTTTCTCAGAGAATGCATATTTACCAGTCCCTAGTCCCCAGTTTTTGTCATCATTGCAGTAGTCTGTGGTTGGGAACATGAATGAACCACACAAACACGCACACATACTCCCATCACATCCTCCTCTACCACAGAATAAAGTTTACAAGTTTTTCATTCTACGTGCCACTGGTTGAAATTCTGATTTCAAAAAAAAATAATGAAACAAATTGAGAAATCCTTAGATTTTACTTCATCTAAGCACTCAGCAAGGGAAATGAGCTTAATTTGAAAAATGATGGTGATATGACTAGATTTCCTACCCAGCAGGGAGATTTATAGCATGAATAAGATGCCAAGAAATGAACCAATGGAGTACTGTGTGTGCTTGTCTTTAAAGGGGAAAAATATCCTACAGGACTCATGAGCCATTATTTCAAATGCTTGTGTAAATATGGTTTAGTTCATCATCACCTTTTCCAATTATGTTTATGTTCAGCTTCAAAGTAGAGCCTCTGCTTCCTTGTTTAAAATGCCACCAACTGAACTAGCATTTTCATTAATACAAACAATGTTTACAGTGCCCCGAAATGATGGTAGGAATATAGGAGTCTTTTGTTATTTATAAACTAGACATACCTCAAAGCAGTGCCCTGTTAGCTCTGGCTTAGCTTTTGAACAAAGCCAGTTAAAATATTATAATTTTTAGGTTCTTCATGAATTTTCATATTTCTTAAAATAATTTTTATATGTATATAGATAAAAATATTATTTTAAAAATATAATTTGCATACCTAAACAGATTAGGAATTAAATTATAGCTTCTGAATAGAAAACTATTTTATTTTTCAGGAAAATCATAGAACCACTAAATATTTGGAAACACATCTATAGCTCTGTTTGCAACTTAAGTTTTGTATTTAGAAAACTATAACATATTTTAATTGCTTTAAATATAGTGAGTATAGTGGTTAAGAACAAGGACTTGGAGAAAATTGCCTGAGTTTGAATCCTTGCTTCACTAATGAATTATCTCCATGAACTTGGAGAGATTCAGATCTCTCTATGCCAGCTTCCTCACCTGTAAAATAGGGTTAATAACGGATCCTATCTCAGAGGCTTGTTGCAAACATTAAAGAGTAAATATTTGTCAGAGAGAATAATGAAATAAAAGTGTTTATTCCTGCTAGTATGGCATTTCACAATCATAAACAAGGGTTCAAGAAGAAATAAAAAATATGTAAGGTATGGCACAAACAAAAAGAAGCCTTCGTAAGCAGGAGGCTGTGAAGGATACCTTTACATCTTGAGTCCACTCTAAGAACCAGGATATTGCCTGTGACTATCACTCAGTCTTCCTGATTCATGTGCCTCTCCTTAGTGATGCATGCATGCATGCTAAGTTGCTTTAGTAGTGTCAAACTCTGCAACCCCAGGGACTGCAGCCTGCCAGGCTCCTCTGTCCATGGGGTTCTCTAGACAGGAAACTGGAGTGGGTTGCCATGCCCTGGTGGTTCAGATGGTAAAGAATATGCCTGCAATGCGTGAGTCTAGCTTCTTAGACTTCTCCCCTGAAGAAGGGAAAAGTGAGGGTTGTTCAGTTATGTCTCACTCTTTGCGACCCCCTGGACTATATAGTCCATGGAATTCTCCAGGCCAGAATACTGGAGTGGGTAGCCACTCCCTACTCCAAGGGATCTTCCCACCCAGGGATCCAAACCCAAGTCTCCCGCATTGCAGGCAGATTCTTTACCAGCTGAGCTACCAGGGAAGCCTGTGAGAAGGGAAAGGCTACCTATTCTAGTATTCTTGCCAGGAGAATTCCATGGATGGGGCAGCCTGGCGGGCTATAGTCCTGAAGTCCCAGAGAGTCGGACATGACTGAGTGACTAACACTTTCTTAGTAATACTTGAAGACAAAGTTTTTAAATACTTAGAGATCATCAAAAAGCTAACTAAGAATAATTGAGTGCTGAATTAACTGACTTTGTGCTTTATTGTCCAGGGTTCCCTAGTCTTCAGAGTTGACAAGTTGGCATTTGATTCTCTCTCCTTCCCAGGTTTAGCTGTTGACTCAGTTTATCATTCTTTCTGATTAGTTAAAATTTATATCATCATTATCTTCTTTGTCATCTCCTCCTTGCTGCTCTTTCTGTCGTTCAACCGAATTTCTCCTTTTTCCCAAACTACAGATGAATTTTTTTTAAAGGAATATATATACACTATCCCACTTCATCAGGTTGCTTATATCTAGCTCTCCTGTTTCTAACAGCATAAAATATATGCTATTAAATATGTCAGTGCACTGAATGATGCTTACTGACCTGCCAGTTCTCAAAGGTAACAATCCTAGTTGATTCCTCACCAGCACCTCTAAATCAAAATAGGAAAGAATGGTCTTCTGGTACAATATACTAGTTTAAAGATATTGGTCTGGTCTTACTGCTTGAAGTCATAGGTTAGGAGAAGACAGAACAATATATCTTGGAATCTGAACTGGTGACCTAGACAGCACCTGTTAAATTCACCAGAGCTATTCTAGCTCATAAAGTGATTACTCACTATTGGTTTGAAAATTGACATCGAGGAAGAGAAAAAGAACACACCGAAAACCAAGCTTGAACTAAGGACCTTTAGAAAATCACTCTAATACTGATTCAACCATGCTCAGTGGGAAGACTTGCTTTATTGAATCCGTACTTTATCAGAATGCCTTCCTAGGAGACACCCAGTTATTTTTTTAAAGTCCTTGTTCAGCAGAAAGCATTTTAGATAATAGAAGGAAGAAGGACCAAAGATGGTAATAACTCCATATCCTCATCCCTCCCTTTGACCTATTTTCACTGAAGTTCAGGCAAAGTAGCATGGAGAGCAAAGTATGGGAGTATGGCAGAAAGAACTCTGGACTAGGTGATGGGGTTGTGGTATGGGTCTAAGGTCTGATACTTGGGAAAGCCCATTTCTCTACCTGAATTTGAACATCTGTTTATAAGAGAAGGTAATGATATGTACCTCACAGAAATGTTGTGAAGATTAAATGAGACCTCTGTAAGTTGAAACAGTAATATTAGATATTATTATTTTTTACTAGCAATAAATCATCTTGATGTTATAGATCTAAATAATTAAGGTCCCAGACTAAACTAGACAAATGACTGCTTTGACTTTTTTTGTCCCAGAAATTCATAATCAGCACATCTCTGGGATGTAGTACATGAAGTGTACAGGGCTCAGGCATTAGGAGATGAACGGTCTGAAAACAAACTGGTTAAGCCAGTTTGAATTCACCTATCAGTAAGTCTCTGACCCTTGGTTTTTCTTTCTGTGATGCAGGGCTTATGACACCCATTTTGCAGAGGATTAGTGATAATGTATGATAGTGCCTAGCATAGTGAATAGCTCCCAGTAAACTATTATAGGATATTTTTTCTTTTTTGCTTTCTATGCCTTCATATTATCATCCATACTACAGAGCTGCTGTTGTTCACAATTGCTTTAAGGTCCTCAGGCATTGTGCTTCATAAATAGTAAGTGTTGACAAGATTGTAGCTTAAAAAGATATCGTTTGGATTGATAAATCACCCAATATTAATACAGTGGGCTCAAACATCCTTTTCTGTTCAGATATCCTAACTGGAAACTCTTTAGAAACTCAAGATTCTGAGGAATGCAAACACTGATCAGACATGGTTCTGCCTTCAGCAAGCTTACATCTTAGTAGGAGGTATTTCTCTCAGTAAAATCTGTGTCCAATCAAATGTGGTCTCTGTATGGTGATTGGGCTGGGAAGTAAGAAAAAGAAAATGTTTTCAGAGATTGAAGTCAAACTTCTGTCAAGGGGATAAGTGATGGGAACTGGGTTAGGGCTGTGGCAGGGAGGATTAAAGTCTGTTAACTATTCTTTATTGTCAGGCACAGTACTAGGCGATTCAAATTCATTATTTTAGTTAACCCTAAAGCAAACCTATGAGATGGGTCACAAAATGTGGACTTTATGGTTGAAAACAGTTGGCAACTTAGAGAAGTGAAACTACTTATCTAAGATCATGCACCCAATGAACGCTGGAGATGGGATTTCAATCACTAACAAGGGGAGTAGATTAGAAAGTGAGTCTTGTTCAATTTAATAGAAAACAATTTAACCCGAGTATCTGCCCTTCTGCAAAAAATTTTTATTTTCCCTTATTTGGATTCTTATTTGGATTCTTCTCTTTTCCTTTTGTATTGGGCCTAGTAATAAATTCAGGAAATAGATGGGGAAACAGTGTCAGACTTTATTTTGGGGGCTCCAAAATC
Organism: Nanger dama; assembly: GCA_917880005.1. Classification (NCBI taxonomy): domain Eukaryota; kingdom Metazoa; phylum Chordata; class Mammalia; order Artiodactyla; family Bovidae; genus Nanger; species Nanger dama. The sequence goes on along the minus strand of CAKJTW010000008.1, from coordinate 17,725,757 downwards.
ACTGCAGATGGTGATTGCAGCTATGAAATTAAAAGACACTGACTCCTTGGAAGAAAAGTTATGACCAACCTAGATAGCATATTCAAAAGCAGAGACATTACTTTGCCAACTAAGGTTCGTCTAGTCAAGGCTATGGTTTATCCTGTGGTCATGTATGGATGTGAGAGTTGGACTGTGAAGAAAGCTGAGAGCCAAAGAATTGAGGCTTTTGAACTGTGGTGTTGGAGAAGACTCTTGAGAGTCCCTTGGACTGCAAGGAGATCCAACCAATCCATTCTGAAGGAGATCAGCCCTGGGATTTCTTTGGAAGGAATGATGCTAAAGCTGAAACTCCAGTACTTTGGCCACCTCATGCGAAGTGTTGACTCACTGGAAAAGACTCTGATGCTGGGAGGGATTGGGGGCAGGAGGAGAAGGGGACAACAGAGGATGAGATGGCTGGATGGCATCACTGACTCGATGGACTTGAGTCTGAGTGAACACCGGGAGTTGGTGATGGACAGGGAGGCCTGGTGTGCTGTGATTCATGGGGTCGCAAAGAATTGGACACAACTGTGTGACTGAACTGAACTGAACTGAACTAAGTTCAATTCTGGATTTTGGGGCCTTATGATCAGGACTATAGTCATCTTTCCGTGTATATAACCCAAACAGTTTAACTTATTTCTTTAACCCTCATAGTTACATCAAGAAGAACTGATAGCTATTTCAGATGTATTAGTGTTTAGCATTTATGAAAGGAAAGTCACTCAACATTAAGTTAATTGTAGAAATATGGTATACAATATACCACAATTAAGATATATGACTATTACTTATCCTTTTATTTAACAAATACTCGTGATTATTGCTCCCACCCCTTCAATAAGCCACAAATCTTTAAAAATAGTTTTAGATAACCAGTGTAGTCAACACAAGGACCAAATTAACATGGCTTAGCAGGTAGGATTTTTCCGTATGTACCAATAAATCTGAGGATGGATAATCCAGGATAGTAAAGAAGAATGGAGAGGTGAGATCAGGAAGGAGTCTGTCTCTTTATCTTCTTCTCTTTTTTCTCTCTCCTTTCCTCCCTCCCTCCTTTTATTCCTTCCTTCCTGTTAGAACACTTAACAGGAGATCTACCCTCATAACTAGAGATCTGCTGTACAATTGAGTCTGTCTCTTAAAAAAATTCTGGGAAGCTCCAGCTACCAATTTCACCTTCTCCTTGGTCAAAATTTATTACATGGTTACTCTAGGGAGCAAGGAAATCTGTGCTGTGGTTTGGATTGTAAAAACTGGAAGAAAAGAAAAATATTATCATAGAGACAGGAGGAGGTCTTTTAGAACATTAAGACTTTTATTTTTCTAGCCTCTATCGTAAAGAAAAGCAAGGCAGAACAGGGTTGTGAATGGCTTTGAGGAAGCTATCAGCTCATCCAGAGCGTTGGGCTCAGGAAGCTAACTGGCCTTCCCAGGACTGTGTTTGTTGCTACAGAGCGCATTCTAGTTCTACTACTTACTGTGACTCACATTCAAGTTTCCTAACCTCTGTCAAACTTACCTGCCTAATTATAAAACAGGTAATTACAGTGCTTATTTTAAAGTATTCTTATTGTGCTTAAAGTATTGTATACGACAGTAAAGAGAAAAAAGTGCTTAACATCACACCTGGCACAAAGTAAACTTTAAGGAATATGAGCAACTATAAAAATATACTAATTGATATTGTATAGTATAATACTCATACTTCCTTGATTAAAGTGAGCTTTTTACAATATCTGCATATTATCTTTAGTTTCTGGCTTTGTTATTTTTTGTCCTAGGAATCCTCTTCTTGAGCTCTGGATATATCCTCATGACACAGACCACACTGGACACCAACTCAGATATTGGGGGAAGGTTTCACAACCACTGAGTGCAGACGTGCTGATCACTGGGTCCCTTGATACACAGCAGCTAAGCTCTCCTCTCAAGCTAGTGGGGCTGGTGCTGCCTTGAAGTGCTGAGAGATGCCATGCCAATTCACGGCAAGGTCTTTATTGTTAGAACTCTTGCATCATGACATCTTTATTCATGTGAAAATACAGGATGAATTTCAACTATATGATATTGTTTATGTTCATCAGAAATGTTATTTGTCTTTACAAAGTCTGGTTTCAATGAACCGACTATGTAATGGATATTAAATAAACATGGAATTTTACATGTTCATAATATTTGGTTTCTTGTTGTGATTTTGATGAACTATACTTTCAAACACTGTCAGTTCATCCTTATTTACAAACGAAACGTTTGCTTGTAGTGGAGTGATACAGTGACTTGCTTTATTTTAAGTCAACTTCTCTATTCAATGTTTAATGTGAAATTGACTCAAAATGTTCTTTTAGGCCATATTTATATTTCCCTCTGTATAACATGTATTATACTATTTTAACTTAATGCTGTGAGCTATATAAACCAAAGACATTCTAATTCTGTTTTTAATGTATTTTTCCAAGATTAATAATTTATAATGTACTAATAAAACTAAGGATCTCATGTTAAAAGAATTGTATGACCTACTGAAATTGATCTATGGAAACTGATTCTCTTAAAAATAATTTCGTGAAATTATTTTGTACAAATTTGACTTTATTATATGAATTCTTGACAACAAATTTAAAAGAAAAGAATTTGAACTCTCCCTCTTCATCATTTTACACACTGAAAAGAAGTAACTGAATACTTTCTAACTTAATGATTTTGGGGTTTCTTAGAAAAAGAAATCAGATGAATGTAAATGTATCAGTTGTACATAACAATTCTAGCTATCTATTTAAACTAAAAGGCTTTTTCAAAGTACATCTACTCTTCACAAATATAAAGTGATATAATGAAATGGCTTCACCTTGCCATCCAGGAGAAGAAATGTCATTTTTTGGGGGAAGGCAGAAAATAAGTAATCCAGAGCCTAACAGGTACCTTATATCAGGACTCATAAGCATCACGTGAGATAAGGGCAAACAAATATTCCAAGCACTAAGGTTCCTTTAACTTTAAAAGGCTTATTTAAAGTGGGCAGTCATGGCATACTAGGACATTATCACATACAAATCTGTGTATTAACATTCTGCCTTTGCAGAGAGGCACCAGGAAGATGCTGGGGAAGGGAAAGGACCAGCTTTCAGAGAGGTTTCAAACAACAGGATGATGGTGTCTGATCTTTAGTTTTGGAGGGGCAGGTGGTGGTGGAAATAAGAGAAAGGAGGAGGGAACTGGAAAACCTGAAGAGCTGAAGGAATGGAAGAAGTCTGTAGGAATTTTAGTGACAAAATGCAGTGTGACCATGCTTCAGAGCATCCTAGCACCAGTTTTCTAGGGGCAGTAAGATTATTTAAAAGAGTCAGAACCTCGGAGTCATAAGAAATAGCTTCTTGTGCCATTTCTTGGATTGGGATACTTTTGTGGGTGACTAACCTCACCCATTCCTGGGATTCTTTCCATTTGACTAGTTTCATTTTTCAGGCAGTGACCTTTCCCTGACCTCGGCCCCAAACTCCAGGTCACCTTGCTGTAGCCTTGGTGCAGGGCTGAATAGAGAGCTTACCAGATTGTTGGCACCAGATAAGTGGTACTGAGCACAATCGTCCTCTTTCATGAGCAGGAGGGAAGTTGCCTTTCCTAGGGTTCAGAGATCTGGGCTGACTTATGCCTCCTTTTTCATTTTGTTGTCCAGTAATTTTCCCTCTGGCCAGATCTGCAAACTGGTTGCCTTGCAGGAAGGTGACATGCATCACTGATGCAAAAAGAAAAAAATACTACTGGCCTCGGCACAGATTCAATGGTACTTCCAAACAGTTTCATTTTGTGATGAAATAGGTCAATTATTTGCCCCAAATAATTAAAAACTTTCATCGCTTAAACTTAATCTCATCTCTTTATGTTCCTATGTTGTCATCTGATTATACTCCTCCTCTGTGTCGAAGCATTATCTGAATATCTAGTTCAGTTTTCTATTCTACCACCCCCAAATTATCCTGGGAAAGACGTTCCTCCTCCTCAAACTGAAAACAACCTGTATGTACCAAGTTTTTAGATAGTGAAAAGATAGTTTTTGATTATGCATCAGTCAGAGATTCCAGCCTCAATCATTAGCCTCCATGTTGCCATGTAGCCATGACTCCACAAGCAGCATGGTCATTTCTAACGTTCTAGACTTTTCTGCTCTTCTTTTTAAGGAAGAAACCTAATGAGCCCTAATGCTGAGATTCAAGGGCTACAGTGAATGGCAAATTCTGACATGCCACATTGAAATGCAAAGCCAGTATAGCAGCCTGCCTCTTTTGAATAAATCAGTATGGGCATACTGACAGTTTTCCTGCCTACCTCTCTATATTCTGTATTTGCTCCCATTCTAAGGATGTCAGCACTGAAGAAGGACAAAAAGGAGAAATAAAGAAAAAGAAGGAGGATCTCAGTAATGAATCGAAAACATCAAGCTAATCTTTTATCTTGGCATCCAATTTAGTTCTTGGAAAAACAGGGCTTCGAAATATTTTTCAAATGATTAGTTTCATGTCTTGCATTTGGACATTTAATTAGGCTTAAGGGAAAAAAGACAGAAGTTTTTAATACCATTTTGCTATGTAAAATACTCATGAACGTTTCTACCATATTAGGTAATTCTCTATCAAATACACTTGTGATTCCAAGAGGCCTGGCCGGGCCACCGCAGCACACAACCATCAGCCAATGCCAGCTCCGCACAGGATGCATTGTACCCTGAGCGCTCTAAAGCAATCAAACGAGTCTGCAAATGTTCTTCAAAGAATACATCTAGAATGTTACTTCGTTAAACATCTCCTTGTATTCATTCTATTTTCCACTTTGAATTGCTGCATTTAGTTTTGTAATGACCTTCTATAGCAAGGAGGTTTTATTAACTCTTTGATCTTCTAGCTTTGGGATGAAAACAAAGAAAATATAAATGAGCACTTTGTACACTGTCTTAGAGAGGAGGCCAGAAGAAAAAAGGAAATATGTTTTCATCAAACAGATTGGCCTGTGTGGAGACTTTCAGCCTTTCCTGTTCTTTTTCTCCCTTTAAACAAAATGCTTATCAATGTTGTACATGTGTTTGTTTTAATGTTGCTGAATAACGAGATCTTTGTTTCTCCTCTCTAGCATCCGTAGTCGAGGTGAGGGTCAGATATCTCTTTGTGGATTTTCTTTTAAGGCATTCTTCATCCTTGGTTTTCTCTAACCCTACGTGCCATTCTTGGGAAATCTGCCATCATCTTTATGGGATGAAGGCAGCCTTGCTCTCTTTCCAAGTGTTCCTTTGTATGTGTCTCTGTGAGTGTGGCAGGCAAGTGAATCTGTGGTCAGGTAGTTGCCTAATTCTGTGATAAGAAAAGACTGAGAACTCCGCCTCCAAATTCCAATTCTGTACTTCAGTGTAACCTGTCAATATATTCTGACATGGAATCTCAGAATTTATTCATCTGGCCCCCTAACATCCTAAACTCATGGCATTATCAGTTTAGAGATTTTCACATAGGCTGACTGTATTTTTACTTTTGTCATCCTTTGGTTTCTTTCTTTTTATATTCTCATATTATTCTAAGGTCTTGGGTCTTTATCACAACTTTGGAAGCAAAACTTCAGGTAAAATATTACAAAATATCAGCATTTTATGATAAAAATTAAATCCAAAGAGTGGAAACAGTTATTAAATAGAACAAACTTTTCCTTTCCCCAATCTTATAATCAGCCATTCACAACATCACACACTTTCTTTAGTTAGCATCTTGATATCTGAAGCTCTTATTTGTTGTTAAATTTAAAGCAATTTGAACTAAGAACCCCTGGACTTTCTGGATTTGCTCAATCCAGACTCTAGAATAACAGGTGATGTAATTGGATGCTGGTAACACTATCTGGTCCTTTTGTAGTACCTTCGGTTTATTTGAAATGAAAAGCCCCCTTTTTTTTAATCTCCAAATGTTTTCATTTTGTTTCAGCTAAGGTTTTCTTTTACCTAACTCATGCAACACTATCACTGTTACTGGTGTGCTGAAAATGATAAAGTAAATGATATTTTAAAAAATGAGTGATAATTTGCCTAGGTGCTTTGCTCAGGTAAATTTGGCTCACTATTAGAACTCACACCTTTTAATTTCCTCTTTGCTCTAATTTGCTTTTCTGGGTCAGACAACGGGTGGGGGAAATGATCAACTACTGAAATGGGAGATATTCAGCTTTTCATCCTCGCTGTTTTCTCAAGAGATGGTCTCATCTGTAAGAGGAGTGCCAGTCAGTTTGGTCATCCCCTTTTCACATCCTCACTTGGTGCCTTTGTTTTTTTGGAGAATAACGCATTTCTGATCCTAGCAATTCTTTATTCTGTTTAATGTTTATTTGTCTTATCATACTTCAAACTATAATTTCCCTAAGATGAAAACTTGCTTATGCTCTAGAATATGTTCTATAAATATTTTGCAATGATACTAATAACAATAAATCACAACACTGTGAGACTGTGTCTATTAGGAAATTTGTATTTATAGATAAGTTACTGATTTTGAAAGGATGTCAGCCTGGCAGTTGTGATCAGAAAATAGCCTCAACTTATATACACATCAGGAATATTCCTAAACATTCTACTGAAATACCTTTCTATAACAAAAAAGCAACAGAGCAATCAATATTTACATATATGCAGTGGTTTAACCTTGGGTATAAAGCAAGATAACAAGCAAAGAGAATAACTTAGAGCAGTTATTAAAGGAAAATTTTATATATATATATATATAATTCTGAAATTTGAGATCTTGAAATACTAATTGTTTTAAATGGTTCCAGAGAGGTTTGAAAAGATTAGGGGGTGGGGAGTGGGAATTAAATGACTTACAAAATTCTCTTCTATTTTTATCTTTTGGTGGTCTACTAAGAAAAAGTTCAAAACAGTATAACATTTATTCAGAGGCTAATAGCAATTTAACCTATTTGATAATGTCTTAAGCTTCTTTCAAAAATCTAAAACTATGTAATCATAAAATAATATTGTGGTAGGTGTACATAGGGTGTCCTATTAAACAGCTGAAGAGGAAAGCCCTTTATTATGGACAATTATTTATTTAGATTTTTCGTCCATGTTACTAGGTCAAAGAGTAAATTTGTTTTCCTACTTTGCAAAATGGTGGGGGAAAGGAATTTAAGGATCAAGGGCTCTTGTGAAAAGTTCTGATTGTCTCCATGTTTGTAGAGAAAACCTAAGGGGCTCTTGGTTAAAAATGGTAAATTAATTACACGCAGTTATCTCTTCTTCCACAACCTCTACCAAAATGATAGCGAAAAATAACAAAGGTATTTGCCTCTAAGAAAAGAAAATGAGAAAGAAAAAAATAGTGAACATGGGATTTCAATATCTATTTAGAAGAAAAGTAGATAGACAAGTACATGAAGATCAGAGGAATAGAACCAGAAGTGTGCCAAAAAGTCCTGAGAGCCTGAATGCAGAAGGGAGGGTGGAGTGTAGGGCTAAATACTAAAGGAGGGGTGGAAAGCTTGAATACAGACTGAGAGAACACCCAGACCTCCTCCCTCCCTTCACACTCAACACACACACAGACACACACACACACACACACTGCCCTTCACTCTCTCTCCAGCAAGAGAGAAGGGTGGAAAGGTTGAATATAGACAGAGAGAACACCTAGATCTCCTCCCTCCCTTCACACTCAACATACACACACACACACACACACAAACACGCACACTACCCTTCACTCTCTCTCCAGCAAGAGAGAAGGGTGGAAAGCTTGAATATAGACAGAGAGAACACCCAGACCTCCTCCCTCCCTTCACATTCAACACACACACACACACACACACACACACACACTGCCCTTCACTCTCTCTCCAGCAAGAGAGAAGGGTGGAAAGCTTGAATATAGATGGAGAGAACACCCAGACCTCCTCCCTCCCTTCACACTCAACACACACACATACACATGCACAGAAACACACACACACACACACACAAACTACCCTTCACTCTCTCTCCAGCAAGACAGACGGGTGGAAAGCTTGAATATAGACAGAGAGAACACCCAGACCTCCTCCCTCCCTTCACACTACACACACACACACACACACACACACACACACACACACTGCCCTTCACTCTCTCTCCAGCAAGAGAGAAGGGTGGAAAGCTTGAATATAGACAGAACACCCAGATCTCCTCCCTCCCTTCACACTCAACACACACACAGACACACACAAACTACCCTTCACTCTCTCTCCAGCAAGAGAGAGAAGGGTGGAAAGCTTGAATATAGACAGAGAGAACACCCAGACCTCCTCCCTCCCTTCACACTCAACACACATACAGACACATACAGACACACACAGACACACACACACACACTACCCTTCACTCTCTCTCCAGCAAGAGAGAAGGGTGGAAAGCTTGAATATAGACAGAGAAAACACCCAGACCTCCTCCCTCCCTTCACACTCAACACACACACACACACACACACACACACACACTACCCTTCACTCTCTCTCCAGCAAGAGAGAAGAGGTTAGTCTCCAAAGAAAATAAACTATACTGGGTCTTGTTCTAAGGATCCCAGCATAGCAGAGTTTGAAGCTAACACAAAGGACTGAAATAAATCAAAGTTTAATATTAAATTATAACGCTCTATCCCCTTTTCTAGCTCTGCTCTTAAATCACTTGTAGCCAGGTACATGCTTTCCAAGGTAGGAGACTTCAAGAGAGCTCTCTAGAGAAACTGAATGGTCCCCAAGAAAAGACCTATACAAACTGAAATTTGAGTTCACCTCAGAAAATGCTGGTTTACCCCCACAGTGAAGTCTAGTCATTAGTAAGCTCTTCTTGTACATGCAGAGCTTTCACACAGCTTTATAATGTTCTATTTTTTTTTTAAATTACAATACTGTATTTGTTTTGCCATACATTGACACGAATCAGCCATAGGTGAACACAATCTCCCAATGCCAAAGCCCCTCCCACCTCCCACCCCACATCCTCTACTTGAATCATCCTGTGCATCAGCCTATTTTTAAAATATAATTGGGCAATTAAGGATCACCAGACAGATAAGTAAAGTCTTCCAAGTGAAAGTCAGAAACAAACTCTAAAGACTGAGGGAAAGATAGTGACCCAAAGAAAAGAGAAAAAAAGTTCAAACTTATTATAGTCAGTATCCGCAGATATATGAGAAAATATTGGGTCCATAAAGCAAGAATAGAATGTTGTGGAAAAGGAACAATAAAAGAAATAACTTCTGAATATGAAAAATGTATTTACAATCAATTAAAAATTCAAAAGAAAAGTAAAGAGATAAAATTAAGAAAATGTTTCAGAAAGTAGAATAAGTAAAGAATTGGAAACTAAGTAAGAAATGATAGGAGAAAAGAATTACCATGTATTTCAATATAATGACTACACAAAGAAAATCGATTCCTTTCATCACTGTGAAGAGTGGCTATTCCATGTGGCTGGTGTTATGGCTCTCATGAATTCTGCCATGGAAGAGAATGCCGCAGCTCACAGGGCATGGTCTTCAGACTTGAGAAATGGCCACGCTCACCAATGCTAGTATAGTCCAAGCTTGAATAAACACACTTTTCCATGGGTTCGAGGATTCCAGACTGACTGAAGTCACTGCTAGTACTGAGTGTTCCAGAGATGGTGGCCAGTCAGTGAAAGAGACCATTAGAGGCACTGGGTCGACTATAGGGTTATGGAGCCACCTGAGACCGTTAATAAAATATTCAGGATTCTAGGGCTTCATTCATTCATTCCGTGAGTCTATAAACATCTAGTCACTATCACCCTTTCCTTTTCCCTGTGCCCTAAGGATTTGGTCTTTAACACACAAAATAACAAATACATTCAGTTAATTTTGTCTTTGTACCTTTTTTTGTTTCTTTTGTACTCTCTCTACTGCATTTTATCTCCATTTCAATCCTTCTTCCCTCTGCCTGAAAAAAAGTCACAATATAAGTCTGTCTCATGTATCACTGCCTTTATAGTATAGTGACCTCAGAAATATTTGATATTAATTTATACATACTGTGGCAAATGTGCTGTTAACAAAATATTCTCCTTGTGGATACAATAGGATTGTACTTCCTCTTCTTTGAAATTAGGCATGACCATGTGACTACCTGGTCAATGGAATTTGAATAAAAGTGAATATAAATTGTTATAGCCTTTTCCTTCTTCCATGGTGACCAGAAATGTTCCCACTAATTTTTTGTTTGATTGAAGTGAGGATGATACAGAGCAAAATTCCAAGTCAACCCATGGAAATATAGAACAAGAAATAACCTTTGTTTTATAAAATCTCTGAGATTTTTTTTATATTACAGCAAAATCTAATCTATTCTGACTGACACAAATATAAGTATAGAAAAATATAGTGTTTTCTCACCTACAGTCAGCCAATACATATGATGAGTGCCATTTTAAGACTTCAGCCAGTGAATATTCATATGCCATTCTGTGTTTTCTTTAATGGCACTTCCCTGTGTTGTTTTTAGCTCTGACTTTGATTTATTTCTGGTGAAGAATTTTGACTAATTATAACAAATCAAATGTTGCAAATGGCTATTCAGGAGGTTTCACCGAAACTCCCTATCAGGCTAGATGTTAATGTAAACCTTCAAGGAAATGGAGAAAATAGAGGCTAAAAGTCAATATACAGGGATTGGTGAAAAGATGTTTCATATGATGAAGAGCAAACTTCACAGCAACCTGGAAGATGTTGTCAACTGTATAAATAGTAGCTAGAAGAAACTATGGCTGAAGACAGATCACAATTTGGGTGTTTGTTTTTTGGGTATTTTTTGGCCATACTGCGTGACATGCAGGATCCTAGTTCCCCAACCAGGGATCAAGCCTGAACCACTGGCAGGGAGAGCATGGAGACCTAACCATTGAACTACCAGGGAGTTCCCTCAGGTGTTTTGAAGATGGAGGATGTTAATTATCTCTTGCCATGTACAGATTTCCTCACACTTAGCAGGCATTCAGAAGTGGTTCTGACAAACCAAAAAATTTGTGTGACTCACTTTATTGATATATTTGCTTTATTGCTGTGGCCTGGAACCAAACCTGCAATATCTCTGAGGTTTGCCTGTATGCCATTTGCTATACAAGTTAACTCTACTAACTATGTGAGGAATTAACATGAGTGTGTAAACACCAGGAGACAGGGGCATTGAAGGCCATGTTGGGGGCTGAGGACCTCAGTGGAAGAGCCCCTTGGCAAGGTGTAACTTAGGGATTGTACCTCCAAAGGTGATTCTGCTACAAGGGTCTTGCTGTTTGTAGAGACAGTGTTCCTGTTCTAGAAACACAGTCTATACCATCCCATTTGCATCTAACCAATGGAATATACTGAATAAACAAATTTCAAAAATACATTTTAAAAATTGACTGATTGAGATACCTCATGAGCTACTGTCAGCTTCAACAGTATACCCAATATTTCATAGTGTTATTTTATTATCTGCATAAAATTGAAAATACTTGAAAAGATTGAACTTTTGAGATCTCAACTAAATCTTTCCTTAAGTATATTATTTTTCTATCATATAAATATCAAGATATATTAACTAAGAAAAATTAAACTATAACTTTTCTAAAAGTAAAATTTGAAAAAAATAAGAGGAACAATTACATTGTACAGCATTCACAGTCAGCTGCAACTGTACACTTTCAGAATAACTACTTCCTCAGATTGCAGATCAAAAATCATCATTTTGATTTTGCTCCTTTCCCTGTGTCTTTAAAATTGGAAATATTTCTTGATTTTCATTATAATGCCAAATTCATTATATACTTTAAAATTTCACCGTAATAAAAGTTTAAAGTTCTTATTACTCCATTAGAAAGACAAATATAACAGGGTATTTTTGTTAGAAAGACAAATATAACAGTAATTTTTAGTAAAGACATTACTTCTACTCTTGTTTGAAATTGAATTGACATTTAAAATACATGTTGATTTCCTTTTATAAAAAAGCAAAAAAAAACAAACCCAAAACATTAGCATGACAGTGACAAGACCACAACCATCTAAACAGCACCAACATTTCTATTTCTCAACCAGAAATGTAGTTTATTGGCTGTCCTAGTTTACTGATTGATCTCACTTCAAAAGTTTTTCCTAGTTTGCTTTAACAGTGTAGAATTCATTTTCCCATAGAAATAACGTTAAGCATAAGAGTGACTCAATTAAATTAGTCCTCAGAAGCCTTCTTAACTGCAAAATTCTTCAGCTGAGTGTTCTCCAGCTACAGAATTAATCTCCTTGTGTGAGAAAGCCTAACAATGTGCTTTGGCTGAAGGATGTGCTACAGACTCTTGTAGTTTGACTGAAGGGGAAACAGTGGTCCATCAGTCCAGCTCAGCCGCTCAGTCGTGTCCGACTCTTTGCGACCCCATGAACTGCAGCACGCCAGGCCTCCCTGTCCATCACCAACTCCTGGAGTTCACTCAAACTCATGTCTATCGAGTCGGTGATCTCATTCTCTGTCGTCCCCTTCTCCACCTCCCCCTAATCCCTCCCAGCATCAGACTCTTTCCCAATGAGTCAAGTCTTCACATGAGGTGGCCAAAGTACTGGAGTTTTAGCATTAGCATCATTCCTTCCAAAGAACACTAAGGACTGGTCTCCTTTAGAATGGACTGGTTGGATCTCCTTGCAGTTCAAGAGACTCACAAGAGTCTTAGACAACATCACAGTCCAAAAGCATCAATTTTTCGGCGTTCAGCAGGATTCCAGCTTGTGCTTCATTCAGCCCAGCGTTTCTCATGATGTACTCTGCATATAAGTTAAATAAATAGGGTGACAATATATAGCCTTGATGCACTCCTTTTCCTATTTGGAACCAGTCTGTTGTTCCATGTCCGGTTCTAACTGTTGCTTCCTGACCTGCATACAGGTTTCTCAAGAGGCAGGTCAGGTGGTCTGGTATTCCCATCTCTTGAAGAATTTTCCATGGTTTATTATGAACCACACAGCTTTTTCCTTTTGTTTTGCTTCCTGGTGACTTAGATAGACCTACTTTTTTTTCTTCTTACTACTGTTTCCTTTGCTTCTGCTAGAGTTTATCTCCTTTTTTTCACAATAGATATAGAATTTACTTCTTGAATAATAACAAAGTACCGATAATCAAAATAATAACAATAATAAAAATAAATAAATAACACTTATTGAGTGCTACTACAAATTATACGCTGGTCCAAATTTTCTGTATGTGTTATCTTATTTACTCCTATAACAACTCTAGATATAAAGCATTAACATTATTCCCATTTTAAGGGTGAGATAACTGAGAAATACAGAAGTTGAACAACCAACTTAAAATCCCAGAAGTTACTGGGATAAGAATTTAAACTTAAGAAGTTTGACTCTGAATCTTAGCTCTTGTTAACCATGAGAAGACAGATGAATAGAGAGATAGCTGGAAGATACATGAACACACAATTTATCTCTACTAAAATTAAAAACAGATGGAAATAATACTACATCTACCTTATTTCTAAAAATTTTAGCAGCAATGGGAAAAGCAAAGCTTCAGAAGTCAGCAGTAACTTGCATAATTCATCTCCATTTCAAAAAAGAAAATCTTTTGGAACTGAGGCAATAGCTCTAGGTAGACAAGGAAAGAAATTAATGCATTCTGACAGTGAGTTCTGGCTTGGGCGTGGGAAAGCACAGCGATTTGTTGGAGAGGTTAAAGAGAGCAACCCTTCCTTCTCCCTTCACTGTGGGACCACCTGGTCCCCACAGAACTTACCTGAAGCAGCCCTCAACCATCACTGGAGAGTGTGCAAAGCAGGTTTTGGGGTTCTAAGTTTGCTACATGGAGAAGGAACCAAGGGTAGGATACACAGGTTGGCAATGCGAGCAGCAAAGTTTAGGACGCTAGAAAAATACCAGGAGAAACACATTTCCTTCTTTCCTTTGAAAAAAATATTGACAACATGTATAAAGTGAAATCTGTAGGTGTAATGTTTTAACTCAGTGAAAAGTCACTTAATCCTAACGTGTTACTGCCTTCCTTTAATCCACTGCCAAGAGCTGGGAACAGAATCAAAGCACAGACAACGCTCGAGAAAGTCACGCGCAGCTAGGAGAGTAAGTTGTTCTCACTCTGAGAAATTAGAAATCCTTCTCCATTGTGCATTCTTACATCCTTGCCAGGAAACGGATACATTTCCCCACTAGGAACTGAACACGGTCACCTTGGCCCAGGTTGTCAGGATTTAAAACAGTAACAGATGCTTGTCTACAGCAAGATGACAATATTGCTATCAAAGATTTCTAATGTTTCTTTCAAAAGAAAAGACATAGTAACATGTGGAGATTTAATGAACATTTCACAAACAGGAGGTGGCAATTTGGTTTGTTAGTGCCAGCTAAATACCTTTGTTAAAAGAAAAAATTAATGAGTGAGCAAATAAATAGTTGAATGGCATCACCAATTCAAGGGACATGAATTTGGGTGAACTCTGGGAGATGGTGAGAGACAGGGAGGCCTGATGTGCTGTAGTTCATGGGGTCGCAAAGAGAAGGACATGTTTTAGCAACTTAACAACAACAAGAAACAATCATTTCAACAGTCAGGTAGTTACTTTGACATCCTCTAGCCAGACAGAAGTGCAATTGGGAATAAAACCCAGATGGCAGTCTGTTGGACACAGATAGGGCCTGGACATGTGTGCACAGAAGGAGGTGTTGATGTTGGCCATTGAGAGGGAAGCGAGACATCTATAATGAAGGTGAAAGCTTTTATATGGAAATACACTGCAGTGAGAGTCTAGAATTTGGGAGATTCTGTGCTCCTTCTGAAATGAAGTTTTGTGACCTTGGGAAAATTATTTTTCTTCCTTGGGTCTGGTTTCCTCTACAAACTTAGGGAGTTGAAAAAATAACAACAGAGGGCCTACAATGCCTGGAATATTTACTATTTGTTTCTTTCCAGAAAAAAAATTGCCAACCTGTAATATAAAACATCCTATAGGATTAGTGATCCTTAGAACACACATAAGGAAATAACAGGGTAGATGATTACTCTAGTTCTTCCCCCTTCTATCAATTTATTCATGTACTAAATGAACATATACTGAGCACTCATTTGTCTTAGGTGCTGTCCTAGGTCCTGGGACTTAAAATATGAATCAGTCATAGTCTCTCTGAATATTCACTGGAAGGACTGATGCTGAAGCTGAAACTCCAATACTTTGGCCACCTGATGCAAAGAACTGACTCACTGGAAAAGACCCTGATGCTGGGAAAGATTGAAGGCAGGAGGAGAAGGGGACAACAGGATGAGATGGTTGGATGGCATCACCGACTCGATGGACATGAGTTTAGGCAAGATCCAGGAGTTGGTGATGGACAGGGAGGCCTGGCCCGCTGCAGTCCATGGGGTCATATAGAGTCAAACACGACTGAGTGACTGAATTGAACTGAATGGTCTTTCTGCCCTCAAACTACATACAGTCTTTTAGAAAGATACGTAAAAAATAAGTGGAAAACAGTGCTTTAGGCATAAGATGATGGCTTGGGTAGGATCCAGGGTGTGTAGGAGATGCCTTTTGGTGTGACTGTCCAGCCCATGCCCTTCTCCTAACTATCCACATCAGGCATTGTGTTAGGAGTTGTGGCTGTAAAGACAAGCACAACAGATATGGTCCCAGCCTTTTATTGTTGTTTAGTCACTCAGTCATGTCTGAGTCTTCCGTGACTCTGTGGACTATAGCCCAACAGGTTCCTCTGTCCTTGGGATTCTCCAGGCAAGGACACTGGAGTAGGTTGCCATTTCCTTTTCCAGGCCATCTTTCAGATGCAGGGATCAAACAAGTGTCTCCTGCATTGCAGGTGGATTCCTTAGCACTGAGCCACCAGGGAATCCATGTGGTCCCAGCCCTTACGGAGCTTAAAATCTAATGAGGGAGACGTGTATGCTTATAATTACAATAAAATGTCACAAACCTCTATAGCAGAAAAATATCAATGACTGATTTCTGACAAAACATATAGAAAATGTCGTACTCAGATTGTGAGGGTCAGGGATGTTTTCAGGACTAGGGTCCACTGAAATTAGAAATTTGAGAATTAGCAGGAGTGAACAGAACACACATGGCAGGGTACCAGGGCATGGGACATGGAAGAAGGATTCAGGGTGGAAGGAATAGCATGTGCAGACACTCTGAATTTTGTCCCTTCTGCTGGGAAGACACTTAGGCTGGTAACTTCTCCCTGCAAGGAACATGAGCTTTTGCACAAGCCCATTCATTACATCAAAAATCCAGTTTGATTTTAAACATGTTGACTTTAAATTGCCTGTGGACAACTCATTTGGTCAAGAAGACAGTTATTTGGTGGTGAAATTGAAGACTGGACTGGACTAGAGAAGAGATTTGAGAATAGCCAAGAAGAGGTGGCAAGAATACACAGAGGAACTATACAAAAAAGATCTTCACAACCCAGATAATCACTATTGTGTGATCACTCACCTACAGCCAGACATCCTGGAATGTGAAGTCAAGTGGGCCTTAGGAAGCATCACTATGAACAAAGCTAGTGGAGGTGATGGCATTCCAGTTGAGCTATTTCAAATCCTGAAAGATGATGCTGTGAAAGTGCTGCACTCAATATGCCAGGAAATTTGGAAAACTCAGCAGTGGCCACAGGACTAGAAAAGGTCAGTTTTCATTCCAATCCCAAAGAAAGGCAATGTCAAAGAATGCTCAAACTACCGCACAATTGCACTCATCTCACACGCTAGTAAAGTAATGCTCAAAATTCTCCAAGCTAGGCTTCAGCAATACGTGAACCGTGAACTTCCAGATGTTCAAGCTGGATTTAGAAAAGGCAGAGGAACCAGAGATCAAATTGCCAACATCCACTGGATCATGGAAAAAGCAAGAGAGTTCCAGAAAAACATCTATTTCTGCTTTATTGACTATGCCAAAGCCTTTGACTGTGTGGATCACAATAAACTGGAAAATTCTGAAAGAGATGGGAATATCAGACCACCTGACCCACCTCTTGAGAAAACTATATGCAGGTCAAGAAGCAACAGTTAGAACTGGACATGGAACAACAGACTGGTTCCAAATAGGAAAAGGAGTATGTCAAGGCTGTATATTGTCACCCTGCTTATTTAACTTATATACAAAGTACATCATGAGAAATGCTGGGCTGGAAGAAGCACAAGCTGGAATCAAGATTTCCAGGAGGAATATCAATAACCTCAGGTATGCAGATGACACCACCCTTATGGCAGAAAGTGAAGAGGAACTTAAAAGCCTCTTGATGAAAGTGAAAGAGGAGAGTGAAAAAGTTGGCTTAAAGCTCAACACTCAGAAAACTAAGATCATGGCATCTGGTCCCATCACTTCATGGGAAATACATGGGGAAACAGTTGAAACAGTGTCAGAATTTATTTTTTTGGGCTCTAAAATCACTGCAGATAGTGACTGCAGCCATGAAATTAAAAGACGCTTACTCCTTGGATGGAAAGTTATGACCAACCTACTGCTGCTGCTAAGTCGCTTTAGTCGTGTCCGACTCTGTGCGACCCCACAGACAGCAGCCCACTAGCCTCCCCCGTCCCTGGGGTTCTCCAAGCAAGAACACTGGAGTGGGTTGTCATTTCCTTCTTCAATGCATGAAAGTAAAAAGTGAAAGTGAAGTCGCTCAGTCGTGCCTGACTCTTAGTGACCCCATAGACTGCAGCCTACCAGGCTCCTCTATCCATGGGATTTTCCAGGCAAGAGTACTGGAGTAGGTTGCCATTGCCTTCTCCGATGACCAACCTAGACAGCATATTAAAAAGCAGAGACATTACTTTGCCAACAAAGGTCATGTATGGATGTGAGAGCTGGACTGTGAAGAAAGCTGAGCACCAAAGAATTGATGCTTTTGAACTGTGGTGTTGGAGAAGACTCTTGTGAGTCTTTGGACTGCAAGGAGATCCAACCAGTCCATCCTAAAGGAGACCAGTCCTGGGTGTTCATTGGAAGAACTGATGCTGAGGCTGAAACTCCAATACTTTGGCCACCTCATGAGAAGAGTTGGCTCATTGGGAAAGACCCTGATGCTGGGAGGGATTGGTAGCAGGAGGAGAAGGGGACTACAGAGGATGAGATGGCTGGATGGCATCAATGACTCAATGCACATGAGTTTGAGTGATCTCCAGGAGTTGGTGATGGACAGGGAGGCCTGGTGTGCTGCGATTCATGGGGTCGCAAAGAGTCAGACACAACAGACTGACTAAACTGAACTGAACGTAGATCATGAGTAAAAGTCTAAAAATGCATGAAACTGCATGGGTAGTGAATGTAGAGTGAAAACAAAAAGACAGACAAACAGACCCACATAATCACAAGAGAAAATTAATGGAGAAAAGGAAATGGGGAAGATTGTTTGATGTGAAGGAAAATCAGGAGAGTACAATGTCACAGGTGCCAAGCTAAGCAAAAGTTCAGTGAAAAGGGTCGGTCCACTGTGTCAGAGGTTGCTAAGCTGGTCAAGGGAGGGACTGCTTCAAGGAGTCCACTGGATTTAGCAGAAAGGAAGTTTGAGTCACCTTGATGAGAATAATTTTGAGGATTTGTGAGAACAAAAGCCAGATGACAACCGTTACAGTCAGCAGCAAGGAGATGAGAGCAGCGGCCACAAGTTCATGCGCCACCTGGGTAAATGACGGAGCAAAGGTGGGCACATTTTCAACCTCAGGATGAATTCAGGAAACAGGACTGTTAAAAGGTTATCATTGTTTGATTCAAAATGAAGGTAACTTACTCAAATTCCATAGAAAACAATATGAATTACTATCATTTAGGCTAACCACTTTATTTTTTTTTCCTTTTTTAAAAATTAAATTTATTTTTTAATTACAATACTGTATTTGTTTTGCCATACATTGACACGAATCAGCCATAGGTGAACACAATCTCCCAATGCCGAATCCCCCTCCCACCTCCCACCCCCATCCTCTACTTGAATCATCCTGTGTATCAGCCCCATGCCTCCTACATCCTACATTGAACATAGATTAGCGTTTCGTTTCTTACAGGAAAGTATACATGTTTCATTGCCATTCTCCCATACCATCCCACCCTTTCCCTCTCCCTCAGGGTCCAAAAGTCGACTCTATACCTCTGTGTCTCTTGTTGTCTCACATATAGGGTCATCATCACTGTCTTCTAAATTCCATATATATGTGTCAGTATACTGTATTGGTGTTTTTCCTTCTGGCTTACTTCACTCTGTATAATCGGTTCCAATTCCATCCATCTCATTAGAACTGAGTCAAATTTATTCTTTTTAAGGGCTGAGTAGTATTCCATAGTGTATATGAACCACAGCTTTCTTATCCATTCATCTGCTGATGGACATCTAGGTTGCTTCCATGTCCTGGCTATTATAAACAGTGCTGCAATGAACATTGGGGTACATGTGTCTCTTTCACTTCTGGTTTCCTCAGTGTGTATGCCCAGCAGTGGGATTGCTGGGTCATAAGGCAGTTCTATTTGCAATTTTTTAAGGAATCTCCACACTGTTTTCCATAATGGTTGTACTAGTTTGCATTCCCACCAGCAGTGTAAGAGGGTTCCCTTTTCTCCACATCCTCTCCAGCATTTATTGCTTGTAGACTTTTGGATCGCAGCCATTCTGACTGGTGTGAAATGGTACCTCATTGTGGTCTTGATTTGCATTTCCCTGATAATGAGTGATGTTGAACATCTTTTCATGTGTTTGTTAGCCATCCATATGTCTTCTTTGGAGAAATGCCTATTTAGTTCTTTGGCCCATTTTTTTGATTGGATCATTTATTTTTCTGGAGTTGAGCTGCATAAGTTGCTTATATATCTTTGAGATTAGTTGTTTGTCAGTTGTTTCATTTGCTATTGTTTTCTCCCATTCAGAAGGCTGTCTTTTCACCTTGCTTGTAGTTTCCTTTGTTGTGCAGAAGCTTTTAATTTTAATTAGATCCCATTTGTTTATTTTTGCTTTTATTTCCAGTATACTGGGAGTTGGATCATAGAGGATCCTGCTGTGATTTATGTCGGAGAGTGTTTTGCCTATGTTCTCCACTAGGAGTTTTATAGTTTCTGGTCTTACATTTAGATCTTTAATCCATTTTGAGTTTATTTTTGTGTATGGTGTTAGAGAGGGGTCTAGTTTCATTCTTTTACAAGTGGTTGACCAGTTTTCCCAGCACCACCTGTTAAAGAGACTATCTTTACTCCATTGTATATTCTTGCCTCCTTTGTCGAAGATAAGGTGTCCATAGGTATGTGGGTTAATCTCAGGGCTTTCGATTTTGTTCCATTGATCTATATTTCTGTCTTTGTGCCAGTACCATACTGTCTTAATGACTGTGGCTTTGTAGTAGAGCCTGAAGTCAGGCAAGTTGATTCCTCCAGTTCCATTTTTCTTTCTCAAGATTGCTTTGGCTATTCGAGGTTTTTTGTATTTCCATACAAATCTTGAGATTATTTGATCTAGTTCTGAGAAAAATACTGCTGGTAGCTTGATGGGAATTGCATTGAATCTGTAGATTGCTTTGGGTAGTATACTCATTTTCACTATATTGATTCTTCCAAGCCATGAGCATGGTATATTCCTCCATCTATTAGTGTCCTCTTTGATTTCTTTCATCAGTGTTTTATAGTTTTCGATATATAGGTCTTTAGTTTCTTTAGGTAGGAATATTCCTAAGTATTTTATTCTTTTTTGTTGCAGTGGTGAATGGAATTGTTTCCTTAACTTCTTTTTCTACTTTCTCGTTATTAGTGTATAGGAATGCAAGGGATTTCTGAGTGTTGATTTTATATCCTGCAACTTTACTATATTCACTGATTAGCTCTAGTAGTTTTCTGGTCGAGTCTTTAGGATTTTCTATGTAGAGGATCATGTCATCTGCAAACAGTGAGAGTTTTACTTCTTCTTTTCCAATTTGGATTCCTTGTATTTCTTTTTTCTGCTCTGATTGCTGTGGCCAAAACTTCCAGTACGATGCTGAAGAGTAGTGGTGAAAGTGGACACCCTTGTCTTGTTCCTGACTTTAGAGGAAATGGTTTCAATTTTTCGCCATTGAGGATAATGTGAGCTGTGGGTTTGTCATATATAGCTTTTATTATGTTGAGGTATGTTCCTTCCAGTCCTGCTTTCTGGAGAGTTTTTATCATAAATGGATGCTGAATTTTGTGAAAGGCTTTTTCTGCATCTATTGAGATAATCATATGATTTTTATTTCTCAGTTTGTTAATGTGATGAATTACATTGATTGACTTGCGGATATTGAAGAGTCCTTGCATCCCTGGGATAAAGCCCACTTGGTCATGGTGTATGATCTTTTTAATGTGTTGCTGGATTCTGATTGCTAGGATTTTGTTGAGGATTTTTGTATCTATGTTCATCAGTGATATTGGCCTGTAGTTTTCTTTTTCGTGGTGTCTTTGTCAGGTTTTGGTATTAGGGTGATGGAGGCCTCATAGAATGAGTTTGGAAGTTTACCTTCCTCTGCAATTTTCTGGAATAGTTTCAGTAAGATAGGTGTTAGCTCTTCTCGGAATTTTTGGTAGAATTCAGCTGTGAAGCCGTCTGGACCTGGGCTTTTGTTTGCTGGAAGATTTCTGATTACAGTTTCAATTTCCGTGCTTGTGATGGGTCTGTTAAGATTTTCTACTTCTTCCTGGTTCAGTTTTGGAAAATTGTACTTCTCTAAGAATTTGTCCATTTCTTCCAAGTTGTCCATTTTATTGGCATATAATTGCTAATAGTAGTCTCTTATGATTCTTTGTATTTCTGAGTTGTCTGTCGTGATCTCTCCATTTTCATTTCTAATTTTGTTGATTTGATTTTTTTCTCTTTGTTTCTTGATGAGTCTGGCTAATGGTTTGTCAATTTTATTTATCCTTTCAAAGAACCAGCTTTTTGCTTTGTTGATTTTTGCTATGGTCTCTTTTGTTTCTTTTGCATTTATTTCTGCCCTAATTTTTAGGATTTCTTTCCTTCTACTAACTCTGGGGTTCTCTATTTCTTCCTTTTCTGGTTGCTTTAGGTGTAGAGTTAGGTTATTTATTTGACTTTTTTCTTGTTTCTTGAGGTATGCCTGTATTGCTATGAACTTTCCTCTTAGGACTGCTTTTATAGTGTCCCAAAGGTTCTGTGTAGTTGTGTTTTCATTTTCATTTGTTTCGATGCATATTTTGATTTCTTTTTGATTTCTTCTGTGATTTGTTGATTATTCAGTAGGGTGTTGTTCAGCCTCCAAATGTTGGAATTTTTAATAGTTTTTCTCCTATAATTGAGATCTAACCTTAGTGCATTATGGTCAGAGAAGATGCTTGGAATAATTTCAATTTTTTTGAATTTATCAAGGTTAGATTTATGACCCAGAATGTGATCTATTCTGGAGAAGGTTCCGTGTGCACTTGAGTAAAAGGTGAAATTCATTGTTTTGGGGTGAAATGTCCTATAGATATCAATTAGGTCTAACTGGTCTATTGTATCATTTAACATTTGCGTTTCTTTGTTAATTTTCTGTTTAGTTGATCTGTCCATAGGTGTGAGTGGGGTATTAAAGTCTCCCACTATTATTGTGTTATTATTAATTTCCCCTTTCATGCTTGTTAGCAATTGTCTTACATATTGCGGTGCTCCTATGTTGGGTGCATATATATTTATAATTGTTATATCTTCTTCTTGGATCGATCCTTTAGTCATTATGTAGTGGCCTTCTTTGTCCCTTTCCACAGCCTTTGTTTTAAAGTCTATTTTATCGGATATGAGTATTGCTACTCCTGCTTTCTTTTGGTCTTTATTTGCATGGAATATCTTTTTCCAGCCCTTCACTTTTAGTCTGTATGTGTCCGTTGTTTTGAGGTGGGTCTCTTGTAAGCAGCATATACAGGGATCTTGTTTTTGTATCCATTCAGCCAGTCTTTGCCTTTTGGTTGGGGCATTCAACCCATTTACATTTAAGGTAATTATTGATAAGTATGCTCCTGTTGCCATTTACTTTATTGTTTTGGGTTCGGGTTTATACGTCCTTTTTGTGTTTCCTTTCTAAAGTCTATCCTTTAGTATTTGTTGGAGAGCTGGTTTGTTGGTGCTGAATTCTCTCAGCTTTTGCTTGTCTGGAAAGCTTTTGATTTCTCCTTCATATTTGAATGAGATCCTTGCTGGGTACAGTAGTCTTGGCTGAAGGTTATTATCTTTCATCACTTTAAGTATGTCTTGCCATTCCCTCCTGGCCTGAAGAGTTTCTATTGAAAGATCTGCAGTTATTCTTATGGGGATCCCCTTGTGTGTTATTTGTTGTTTTTCCCTCGCTGCTTTTAATATTTGTTCTTTGTGTTTGGTCTTTGTTAGTTTGATTAAAATATGTCTTGGGGTGTTTCGCCTTGGGTTTATCCTGTTTGGCACTCTCTGGGTTTCTTGGACTTGGGTGATTATTTCCTTCCCCATTTTAGGGAAGTTTTCAACTATTATCTCCTCAAGTATTTTCTCATGGTCTTTCTTTTTGTCTTCTTCTTCTGGGACTCCTATAATTCGACTGTTGGAGCGTTTCATATTGTCTTGGAGGTCTCTGAGGTTGTCCTCATTTCTTCTAATTCGCCTTTCTTTTTCCCTCGCTGATTCATTTATTTCTACCATTCTATCTTCTATTTCACTAATCCTATCTTCTGCCTCCGATATTCTACTATTTGTAGCCTCCAGAGTGTTTCTGATCTCATTTATTGCATTATTCATTATATGTTGACTCTTTTTATTTCTTCTAGGTCCTTGTTAAACCTTTCTTGCATCTTCTCAATCCTTGACCCCAGGCTATTTATCTGTGATTCCACTTTGATTTCCAGATTTTGGATCATTTTCACTATCAGTATTCGGAATTCTTTCTCAGGTAGATTCCCTATCTCTTCCTCTTTTGTTTGGTTTGGTGGGCATGTCTCCTGTTCCTTTACCTGCTGGGTATTCCTCTGTCTCTTCATCCTGGTTATATTGCTGCGTTTGGGGTGGCTTTTCTATATTCTGGGAATTTGTGGAGTTCTCTTTATTATAGAGTTTCCTCTCTGTGTTTGGGGTTATATCAGTGGCTTGTCAAAGTTTCTTGATCAGGGAGGCTTATGTTGGAGTTCTGGTGGGTGGATCTGGATTTCCTCTCTCTGGAGTGCTGTGACGTGTGAGGTAATGGGTTATGCGACGTCAGTGGTTTTGGAGTATTTTGAGTTGCCTGTGTATTGAAGCTCAGGGGGCTTGTTCTTGTGTTGCTGGAGAATTTGCGTGGTATGTCTTGCTCTGGAGCTTGTTGGCCCTTGGGCAGTGCTCAATTTTAGTATAGGTATGAAGGCGTTTGATGAGCTCTAATTGGATAATGTACCCTGTATTCAGGAATTCTTTGATGATCTCAGGATTTGGAATTATGCCTCCTGATTCTGGTTTTCAGATTTATTTTTAGAATAGGCTCATGATTTCTCCGTCTATTCAGCACTAATGTTAAAACATCTAGGTTAATGATGATAGGTTTCTCCACCTTGAGGGTCGTCCCTAGAGGATCGGTGAGTTACTGGCTTTGAAGCCAATGATCTGTTTTGCTGGATGCCTGATGTCCTCTGCCAGCAGCCAGAAATTATTTTGTGGATTTTGCTCAGCGTTGAAATGTTCTTTTGATGAGGTAGAGAGGGAGAAAGTGTTCTCCCCATCCTATTCCTCCGCCATCTTTTTTCCCCTCAGGCTAACCACTTT
Source organism: Nanger dama (assembly GCA_917880005.1). Classification (NCBI taxonomy): domain Eukaryota; kingdom Metazoa; phylum Chordata; class Mammalia; order Artiodactyla; family Bovidae; genus Nanger; species Nanger dama. The sequence goes on along the minus strand of CAKJTW010000008.1, from coordinate 17,700,972 downwards.
ATTGAACAAAAAATTGCCAATGAGAAAATTGAACCATTTCTTTTAGTCATTAAATGATTACACTCTAGGCACATTTGCTAACAACACAGAGGCAATTCTCTAATCTTCTAATCTTTCCATTTGCATAGGACTTCAAAGTTCAAAAATATTTGTTCATTCTCAAAATCACAGAGCCCAGGAAAGCCTTGTCATTACTATTTTCTTGCACATGAGGAATCTGAAGTCCAGAGGGTTTGAAGTGGCCTTTCCTAGGTCACTCAGCACCTCCCAGTGGTATGGCCAGAATCATTCATTCAGGTCAGTGGGACTGTGTGCCAGGCCTGTGACAAGTGCTAGTTATGGAGATGAATGGGATGCCTCCCATCACCACCAGTTCTCCCCAAACTATGGCCACAGGATGTCCTCCAGGAACGTACTGGGAAGAGTAATACATGGAAGGTGGGGTGAACCCGTGTAAATGGGGCCCACCCTAATGTCTTGTTTCAGAGCACACTGATTCTTCCATCAAGGGCTGGGTTAGATGATTCCTCACATTCAAAGATTATAGCTTGCTGCAGAACTTAGCCCAAACCCATATACTGCTGTCTTTTGGTTGCTCATTACTTGGTGTGGCATAAGGAACAAGAGGTTCAAGACAGAACCTAGAAGCAGCTAAAGAAAAATAGCCCATGCAGAACACTAAGATCATCTTTACCATTTTCTAGGTTTCACATACATGTGCTAATATATGATATTTTTCTCTTTCTGACTTAACTTCACTCTGTATAACACTCTCAAGGTTCATTTACGTCTCTTTGACTCAATTTCATTCTTCTCTATGGCTGAGTGATATTCCAAAAATTAGAGAACAAATATATGGATACCAAGCAGGGAAGGAGGAATTGGGAAATCAAGTTTGACATATATACACTAATATATATACAATATAGATAATTAATGAGAACCTACTGTATAGCACAGGGAAATCTACCTAATGCTTGGTGACTTGAATGGGGAGGAAGTCCAAAAGGAAGGGGATACATATATATGTATGATGATTCGTTTTGCTGTACAGTTAGAAACTAACACAACAATACAAAGCAAATATACTCCAGTAAAAATTAATTTAAAAAGAAAAAAAGGAGACTAAGAAACTGCTAGAACTTTAGGAAGAAAATCAGGAAACACAGGGATCAGATTCTCTTGGAAAGGAGGTTGGTTCTAGGAGGGAATTCACAGTGTTAAATGTCACAAAGAACTTAAGTAAGATGAAGTTTGAAAGAAGTCCATTGGACTTTGCCAGTAAGAGGTCACTGATGAGCTTGCCAAAGCAATTTTCATTGGCTAAAGACAGTTGTACAAGTTGTTGACTGAACCAGGATGTCAGCCGTCATTCTGCTCATGAAATCATCCCCCAGAGGAGCAGATGCCTTTTTTCCTAATTGGGACAAAGGCACCAAATGTGCCTGTGAAGACACTGGCGGTCTCAGTGGAGTGGAGGAGGCAAAGGCCTGTTACAGCGAGGTGAAGACTAAATAAGAGGAGAGCAAAGGGTGCATTCCAGGGCCCCATTCCAGTACTCCTACTGGGCAACTTTAAGCTGCAGGACAGGGAGGCCTGTCGTGCTGCAGTGCATGGGATCTCAAAGAGCCAGACACGACTGAGTGACTTAACAACACCAGCAACTTTAAGTTGCCAAAAGACTTTTTCACCATGGAGGGAAGAGGTGAATCAGAGGAGAGATTTCAGAAGGAGAAATGGAAAGAGGAAGGAAGAAGGAAATGCCGTGGAATATGGATTGTGACGTTATTGCTAATAAAACTTCGCTGTTTATTCTGCTCATTCTTATTTCTGTAGAGTTCCACAATTTAGAATATTGTTACATATTGCATTTGATCCTTAAAATATCTTAGAAGATAGGTAATGCAGCATTCCTGTCCTTCTTTCATACCTGAGGAAACTAAATATTCAGAAAGTTCAATTTTAAGTGTACTGTAAAGGACCAAGGATGGATCTTCCCTGCAATTTCAGGTGCCCGTCCCAGCACTGAAACTGAGGAGCAAGTTGCATCACATCACTGAGCCTCTGTTTGCACAGCTGTTAAGTGGAATGCATAGTGTCTACCTTATAGAGATGTGAGATGAGACATACAGACACCTAGGATAGAGTAAAGCACAGACCATCAACATCCATAAACTCCCTTTTCCCCCTCTTCTCCACCTAGAACTCATATTCAGGTTATCTGACTCCAGGTCAATAAAGTATAAGGCTGCTATGGTTATTTACTCATTAGTTCATATTTAAATCTATGTAAGTTTTGGTTAATGATTATTCAAGAGACTTATTTTGTCGACATTAAGTTCCTCTCTGTTTTTCATACAGAATCCCTCCATTATGTTATTAGAACTTTGGAATACTTCTTTAAAATCACCAACCTTGTTTCCTGCAGGTGTACAGAGAGGGCTAATAGAGTTTTGTGGTTTTCAGGAAATGGAAAAAGCAGAATGTATTGCCTTTGTGTTAAACTACAGTATTATCAAGATGTAAGAATTGTTTCAGATTTTATGGCTAATATTTTATTGTGCATCACATGCAATTCTGCTTGTATGATTAGAGGATATAAAGACTGAGAACAGACTCAGGAAAAAATCACCATGCGTATAAGCTAAGAAATTGTCATTATAATTCAAAAATCCTTTGCAAAAGTAGTTAAGTATGAGTTTAACTTAGGGTATAAATGGCATGTAACTCTATATAACATATATATCCATACATACACACATATATGCTGATATTTTAGTGTCTTAAGCAACAGTGGTTGCTTACGGAGATATATTCTGGTCCATTTGCAAGGTGATACTAGCATTGCATCTCCAAAAAGAGAGTAAATGCAATGGGAATATTTTTCATATTTTTAATACTGTGGTGCTACTGACATCATTATCCACCAGTCAGGATCATCTCAAAATGCACACAGTACTTGTATGATATGCATACTGCAGAAAATGTTCACAGATGGGATAACATACAGTTCTGTTTGGGTATTTATTATCAGATTATTGTATTGCATATTTGCTTTAAAGAATCTAGTCTTGCAAACAATAGGTAGTCTTCTCCCAGTATCATACTACACCATGCGTAGGATGTTGCTACGGAGTTCTTACTGAATATCTGAGTCTATGTAAAAATCCATTTGCTGCTAACCAATAAAACAAAAAGGAACCTTGCAAACAGCTGGTTTATATAGGTTTTTCAAAAAGCTTATGTTCTGATCCATTGTACATATGGAATTTGTATTAGCTTATGGAAGTTACTACAGCTGTGAGTTAAGAAGTTCACTCCAGGAAAAGAAATAATATCTCTTTTCCTAAAAGATAGCAACAAAATATGTTCTTGGTATAGATGTGTTTCTCGATTTTGTGTTACTGGCTATGAAATACATGTGTCTGGAAGAGCAACAGCATCTAATTGAAATTATTAACTGTTTCATCACTTTTAATATGGGAAATTTCCTACTCATAATGTGCTAGTTTATAAAGATAATTGACTATACTGGAACTCATCAAGGTAGTAAAAATCTTATTACATTTGCAGAAAATCTTTGTGTGTGTGTGTGTGTGTGTGTATACATGAGTTTATATAGTTCATAAAGTACAAAGTCAGTCTTGTTTGGGGGAAAAAGAATATTGTAGTTTAATGTACAATAAATTTTCAGAAAGAATCTTGCTAACTAACATATTCTGCCACCTTATGGTTAAAATCATATTTCAGAAAACATGTTTATTTGGGTTTTATCCTTACTCCTTAAATCCACTTTGACCTCTATTGCATCACTGCTTAGCCACTGTTAACAGGTGTTGTGGTTGAACAGTTTCTATTCCTTTCCCTGTTAAAATTTTCCAACCCTTTCCCTTTTACTAAAAATTGCAATATCATTTTAAAATATATGGTTTAATACAAGAATGGCACCACAATATGATATTGATTCCCTTTGTCACTAGGAGATAATAGGGATCCATAATTTTTTGCCAACTTCACTTTAATTCAAAGCCCAACACCAGCATCTCTGTGTTTAAGAGGCTGCTAAAGAAGATTCTTATATAAACTTTACATTTATTATTGAGAATAAAAACTTCAGCAAAAATAATTTACTGATTTTTCTAATATTATGATTACATGATAAAACCCTAACTCAGAATGGAAAAAATCCAGTTCAGTTTCTTTTAGTAAACTAGAACTAATTTAATGATTAATTCAATATTATCTCAAGTTATGTCAAATGACAAAAGACACTTTTCATAACTCCTGTAACCCTTCATTCCAATGAGTGCATTTATTCATGAAAACAGAATAGATGCACCTCCCTTAATAATTCTTTCTTTACTTGGTATCCTTATTTGAAAAAAGAAGACCAAAGAATAAAAATTAATATGCTGACATTATTAATAATGTCCCCAAATAAAAATTCCAGATCTCAAATTATTGGAGACTGGGTAGGTTAGAGTAAACCCATATAATGGAATAGCATGCAGCTGTGTTAGAAGATATTGTGGAAGAGTATTTATTGTTGTGGGAAACTGATTATGGCACAATCGATAAGAAAAGTAAAATCAGAATACATAGTATGGCTTAGTGGTAATGACATACCAAGATCTTAGCAGGAATTATAATCTGAGTAGGAAGACTGATGTTGCCTTTTTAAAATTTCATCTTTCCTTTCTGTTTTTCTGCATTTTAAAAGTTATCTGCATTGGCTGTTCAGTATTTTTGACATTGAGAGACAGTTACTAAGATCACCTCATTAAAGGGAAGAGGGCTAAGTGAGTACAGAGGCAACAGCCGATACTTTGTCAGTCGACATGATACTTGGTTTGTGCTCATTCACCCTCTTCTGCCACCAAGCTCCCTTGGGGAAAAGTAAGAAAAAGGACAGGCTAGAGCCTATCTCTGAAACACTCTCAGGTTTGATTAAGATTGCTCAACCTGGTGTAAGAAATATATTTTCTGATTATCATTATTTAGTTTTTTCCCCAAACATTGGACTTAAATATCCTTTTCACTATTAAACATATACCAATCAAAACTGCTAAGTGACTATCAGGTATACAATAGTGCTTTTTACAGAACATATATAAAAACCACTATCTTCATTTTAAAGTCATGCTTTGTAAAGTATTTTTCAAAGGCAAAAAGCACTTTCAAATTATTTTGCAAACTAAGAGGAAAAGATCATTTCTGTTAATCTTTACCTTTACTCGATATTGATATTAAATCATTTGGCACATTTGTCATTCCCCCTGCATCTGGCATTTTATGCACATTGTTAATACTGATTCTATCTGGTCATCTGCCAAAAGGAAATCAGGTGTCAACAGTTACTTCTGAGTTCCTAAAACAAATAAAGATATACACTTTTGATTAAAAAGAAACTATGAAAAAGAGACAAATTCTTATAGCAAGTTTAAAACACGTTTTTAGCTTAAGGATCCTGAACTTACAGTATAATTTTGTTACGTATACAAGTTCTTCCATAGTTAGGTGGGCCAGAGAACAAAGAGAGGTCTGGAACTTAATATTCTCTTCAAGAACTAATATTATTAAAATGGCCATACCATCCAAATGCAACCCCTATCAAGTCACCCATGACATTTTTCACAGAAGTAGAACAAATAATCCTAACATTTATATGGAATCATAAAGGATCTAGAATTGCCAAAGCAACCCTGAGGTAAAAGAAAAAGCAGGATGCATAACTGTCCAAGACTTCAGACAATACTACAAAGCTACAGCAATCAAAACAGTGTGATGTTGGCACAAAAACAGACATATGTATCAATGGAACAGAGCAAAGATCCAGAAATAAACCTGCATCTACAGTCAATTAATCTTTAACAAAAGAGGCAAGGATATAAAATGGAGAAAAAGCAGTCTCTTTGGCATGGTGTTGGGAAAGTTGGACAGCAACGTGTAAAACAATGAAGTCGGAACACTCCCTCTGACCATACACAAAAATAAGCTCAAAATGCCTTAAAGACTTAAATATCAGACATTACACCATGAAATTCTTAGACGATAACATGGGCAAAACATTTTCTGACATAAATCATACCAATGTTTCCTTTGGTCAGTCTCCTAAAGCAGTAGAAATAAAAGCAAAAATAAACAAACGGGACCTAATCAAACTTATAAGCTTTTGCACAGCAAAGGAATCCATAAACAAAATGGAAAGACAGTCTACCAACTGGGAGAGAATATTTGCAAATGATGTAGTCAACAAGGGCTTAATTTCCAAAATATACAAACAGCTCATACAACTCAATAACAAAAAAAAAACAACTTAATCAAGAAATGGGCAGAAGGTCTAAACAGACATTTCTTCAAAGAAGACACACAGATGGCCAAAACCCACATGAAAAGATGCTTAGTATGGCTAATTATTAGAGAAATGCAAGTCAAAACTATAATGAGGTACCACCTCATACCAGTTAGACTGGCCACCATTTAAAAATCTACAAATAACAAATACTGGAGAGGGTATAGAGAAAGGCGAACCTTCCTGCACTGTTGGTGAGAATGTAAATTGGTGCAGCCACTATGGAAAATAGTATGGAGGTCCTCAAAAAAAAACTAAAGTTGCCATTTGATCCTATAATCCTACTCCTGGGCATATATTCAGAGAAAACTATAATTCAAAAAGATCCACGTACCACAGTATTCTTTGCTGCATTATTTACAATAGCCAGGACATGGAAACAATTTTAATGTCCATCAATGGATAAATAAGATATGGTACATATATCACGGAATGCTATTTACCAATAAAAAGAATGAAACGCCATTTGCAGCAACATGGATGGACCTAGAGATTATCATGCTAAGTGAAGTAAGCCACAAAGAGAAAGAGAAATACTACATATCATTTATATATGGAATCTAAACTATGACACTAATAAATTTATCTGTGAAACAGAAATAGATTCACTGATATAGAAAACAGACTTGTGGTTGCCAAGGGGGAATGATCAGGGAGAGATGGATTAGGAGTTTAGGACTGAAAGTTATTATTGAAAGTGAAAGTTGCTCAGTCGTGTCCAGCTCTTTGCAACCACATGGACTATACAGCCCATGGAATTCTCCAGGCCAGAATACTGGAGTGGGTAGCCTTTTCCTTCTCCAGGGGATCTTCCCAACCCAGGGATCAAACCCAGATCTCTCACATTGCAGGCAGATTCTAGTGTGAAACAAACAGATTCACTGACATAGAGAACAGACTTGCGGTTGCCAAGGGGGAGTGAGCAGGGAGGGATGGATTGGGAGTTTAGGATGAGCAGATGCAAACTGTTATACGTAGAGCAGATGAACAACACAGTCCCACAGTATAGCACAGGGAACTATATTCAGTGTCCTGTGACAATGGAAAGGAATATGAAAAAGAGGTGTGTGTGTATATACATATATATATATATATATATATATGTATGTATTGGAAGAAGGAAATGGCAACACACTCCAGTGTTCTTGCCTGGAGAATCCCAGGGAAGGGGGAGCCTGGTGGGCTGCTGTCTCTGGGGTCGCACAGAGTCGGACACGACTGAAGCAACTTAGCGGCAGTAGCAGCAGCATATATATGTATAACTGATTCACTTTGTGTACAGTAGATATTAACACAACATTGTATATTAACTATATTTCAATATAATACATTTTAAAAATATTCCCTTCAATATTAGGATTTTACTGAATTATTATAAACAGAGTGTTGCAGAAAATGGCCCCATTTTCTTGCTTTCTTCCCCTAACAGGTGCTTTTAGAAGACAATGAAAAGGTAATTCATATGTAATAAAAATCATCACTTGATAGGCAAATAATATATTCAAATAGTTCTAACTAAATTGGTCTGGATAATCTAATGATGGATATGCTGATGTATTTTTCTTAGGAGACCATTTCCCTATGAGTCAAGAGCCATGCCAACTCAGCCCTAAAACAACAGTGTGACCTTGAGCAAAACCCAGAACCTCTCCAGGTTAAGTTTCCTTATCACATTTTACACAGTAATTTTGATCACGTTTAAATACATGCCTAATGATAAAACTGAATATTTAAGCCTACAATGATGAAGGACTGGACAGATAATCTATCAGGTGCATTCTAGCCTGAAATTAATTTGATTTTGTGTATATATATATATATATACATATGCTATATATAACATTCATAAATTTTAAAGCACAGTTATACTAACAATGAGAGCTTATATACAGTACTGCTTCATCTTTCTATTTGCAGCCAATTACCACCCAACCTAATGTTTCACTGTATATAAATTCATTTATTCTTCCATTCATTTCAAATATGTGATGATATGGCTATGAAATCAATGTTTGGTTGTTTTTGAATAACCCCAAAATAGCAAATAATTTAAAATCACTTCCACTTGAGTTTGGAATCTATTACATGCATTGTTTTTCCAGAAAATTTACCTCATAATTATGTTGTGTGGGAGTGAAATGAGTTTCTATTCCAAATTCACACATTGAATTCTGACTGCTGGGTGATGAGAAGTACCCAAGGTTAACAGTGGTCGTATTTCCAGGGTTAATTAGGGCTGTTTGTGTATGTCTTTAAATTTGGTATCAATTCTAAGGAGTCCAGGTCACCATCTACTGTTTTATATCCCTTTTTGGATCTTGTCAGGATCTCACCTTTCCTTTTACAAATTTTATACACTGTGTATTTTGCTTTGGGAGGCTTTGTTTTTCATACTCTCTAAGAGTATTATCTTCTCTGCTGCTATGAGAGTTATCAATCATGATCAAAAGTGAGAGATCCTTTAAAAGAAAACTCTTCCTAATGCTTACTGTATTTATAAGACATTGTTACATAAGAATAATTCTTGATCTTCCTCTAAACCTTTATCATAATCGAAACCCAATTCAGGTCAGCCTTGATAAAGATTCTCTTAAAGGTTGCTCTTTCAACCTGGTGAATTTCTCCTTCCCTGGTTATCATTCATTGTTAGGACTTTGAACAGCTCTCTCTCTATCTACTCTATGTATTTGCTTCCTTGTCAGTTTCTTTTATTCTATTCTCATTTTTTTTTTTTTAAACAGCTAAGCTCAGGGACTTCCCCATTGGTCCAGTGGTTATGAATCCACCTTCCAATGCAAGGGACACAGGTTTGATCTCTGGTCTGGGAACTAAGATCCCACAGGCTGCAGGGCAACTAAGCCCATGCTCCATAGCTGCTGAGGCCTGTGCATTCTAAAACCTGTGCTCTGCATCCAGAGAAGCCACTGCAATGAAAAGCCCACACATCACAACCAGAGAAAGCCCAGGTGCAGCCAAACATTTTTAATGTAAAAAATAATAAAGAGTTTAGTTCAACCAACAACCTCAAAAGTTTTGATTTCGTGTATTATTTTGTGCATACTTCCAGGATCCATTTCCCAGAGCTAGTACAATGTATTTTGACCACTGAAATACTATCACCTAGATTTATTAGGCCCTTTGCAGTAGAAATATTAATTATTCCACATGGCTAAGCCTCATGTTACTTTTAATATAGTGTTATTAATTGCTACATTTCTAAATACACTTATTTAAAACTTCTAGAGCTGCATCCATTTATTCATAAATTCGGCAAGTATTAAGAAGTGTTTACTATGGGGCAAAGTCGTTCCAGCTGATGTAGATACTGTAGTTAAACGCAACAGACCAAATGCTTGTTTTCACAGAGGATAGTGTTCACTTAGGAAAGTTGGACAACAAAATAAAGAAGAAAATATCACATTGTGATAAAGCTAAGAAAAACAACAAGAGGGTAATGGCTACGTTTTCAGGTTAAGATTTAGATTAGATGGTCATGGAAGACTTCTGAAGTGGTGACTTTTGAATTGATCCCCAAAAGACCAAACACCTGTACCACCCCTGTAATGTGGAGCTTTGGGGCATTAGAAGGAACCCAACTGCCTTAAGGAACGGTGAGCTTGGTGTGTTCACAGGCAGTCCCTCTGACTGGAACTCAGTAAGTGAGGGGAAGAGTGGAATGAATTGAAGTCTGGTAGGCCCCAATGACAACCCACTCCAGTTTTTGGCTTGGAGAATCCCTTGGACAGAGGAGCCTGGAGGGCTACAGTTCACAGGGTCGCAAAGAGTCGGACACGACTAAGCGACTGAACAACAAGAAAAGACAGGTGAGGGCCACGGTACACAGGGCACTGAAGGCTGTGGAAGGAGAGAGCAGTGGGAAACCATTCGAAGGTTTTATTTAAACATCCACCTCCCTGGTGGCTCAGACGGTAAAGCGTCTGCTTGCAATGTGGGAGACCCAGGTTCAATCCCTGAGTCAGGAAGATCCTCTGGAGAAGGAAATGGCACCCCACTCCAGTACCCTTGCCTGGAAAATCCCATGGACGGAGGAGACTGGTATGCTACAGTCCATGGGGTCGCGAAGAGTCAGACATGACTGAGCGACTTCACTTTCCACTCAAATTAATACTTATAAAAGGCCACTTACTGAGTGCAGAAGAGACTACACAGCAGCAAAGGGGGAAACAGAAAGATCCGTTTACCATCACTCAAGTGAGAGATAATGGTGGTTTATACTGCGGTGGTAGCTGTGGAGATGCCTGCAAACAGACATGTTCAGGATGCATTTTGAAGATGACACTAATATTAATTCTGAAGGGTTGCCTGCGCATAAGGGAATTATTAAGTGAAAGGTGCTTCCTCGGTTTTCTGCCTGGACTCCTGAGTGGACACTGGCGCAGTTTGCTAGAAGGGAGACGGCTATGACAAAGGAAGCTGAAGGAGGTGGCAGCCAAGCACCAAGCCCAAGGGGACGTCTCTGCTGTTGTTCTTTTCATTTTTTTTTAAACCTCTAAAAATTTTGTATTGGGGTATAGCCAATTAACAAAGCTGTGACAGTTTCAGATGAACAATGAAGGGACTCAGTCATACATATACGTGTATCCATTCTCCTCCACGCTCCCCTCCCATCCAGGCTGCCACAGAACAGAGTGCAGCTCCATGTGCTATACAGTAGGTCCTTATTGGTTATCCATTCCAGATACAGCAGTGTATACATTCCATCTCAGGTTTGGGACTCGTTAGATTTGAAATGCCCATGAAATTTCCAGTGTAGCTATCAGGCAGATGGCTGCCCTTTGAGCTGGTGGTCAGGTGAGTTCAGGGCTAGATAAATAAATAGGGAAGGATAAGGGAGATAAAATAAAACAATACATTCAAAGCTTCATTTTTTAAAATAGCACTGAAATGATCTCTTTTGTGGGTGGGAGGATAGGGGAGGGAACTAATCATTTTGCTCTGAAAGTAGAGGGGGTCTGCAGAAAGGCATCCTCTTGAGGTAACTCTTTGGCAAGTATTTTCATTTTAACAATGGAAAATTCATCACAGCAACTTCATCTTGATGTGCTCAGGTGATCAGGGGAAAGAGAACCTTCCCCTCATTCTCAGATTCTGACTTAAGCATCTCGGTAGGAAAAGCTATTCACACAGTAGCTGCAAATATTATTGACATCACAGTATATCATCCAAGAACAAGGGTCAGAAACTCCACATGCAAAACTTATTCTTGTAAGATTTCCTGACAGATGTAATAGATAGAAAAGTACGCTCAGAATTCCAATAAGCAGATAAATATTTGCATGGTTTTCTATAGAAAAAAATCCCACATTGTATATCTTTAAAATTGCTTCTTGGTTTATATCACTAGAGGAGTGATATCAAGACCAGGCATAGATGCATGATAACATAATAGATGTATGGTAACATAATAAATGAAAAACCACTGTCATTTCTTGACACTTTTAGTAAAGTCTCTTAAGTATTGCAGAGATGTATAACTTGGTGACCCTACAACTAAGTATTTACCATAATTAAATGCTAAAACCATCATTCCATATTCTAAAAATTCCACAAGAATTTTGGGGTACATGTTATGCAAATTTTGTTTTTTTAAATGTTAACCAAGTATATCTTACCATATTAAATAAAGGCTTTTAGAATGTAAAAAGAGGTTTTGTATTTCCATGCATCATTGCTATAATTTAATCAGAATCACTTTGAAAATTCCATTGCTCCTTTCATTATGACTAAAGACAGAGTTGGACAAATAAATAAATGTTCAATTCAATGAACTCACCCAGTGGTGGGTGTGTGTCTTGTTCTTTGTTGGACTATGTTTTGTTTTGGTGTAGTGGTAAGTCCTTCCTGAAGGGATGCACTTGTGATCCCCGAGGAGGTAGGGAGCTACAGAAGTGTAGCTGGTGCAACCCCTCCCAGACATATGCACTCCAATCACTCTTGTAAAATGTCAGATAACAAGCTCTGAAGCCATGGAGTCTTCTGTCAGTAGAACTAATGGTATCAATTCTGTTCTCTTCTTTCTTTTAATATACATAACAATTAATCTGTATCAGACTCCTTTTAGCCTAAAAAATTCTAATGCTATAACAATCTCCCTCATCAGTGTTTCAAGTTCCAGGAAAATTTTCCTTGTTATTACTTGACATATGTGCAACATTTAATGTCTGTTATTTAACTGCTGTTTACTTGCTCTTTGCATCTCAAATGAATTGTGACATTTTCTTTCCCATTGTCTTATTAATAATCCAAATGCATTGTGGGAAAAACAGTCATCTCTAACGACAACAGAAAATTCCAATTCTTATTACACTAGTGGAAACTCAAAATGTGACTAATAGATACATTTGGGTAAATACTAAATAATCATTCATTCATTCAATGCATTTATTACATCCCATGGGCTAGTGATTGGGAATATAAAGATGATATGATACAGTACCTGCTCCCAAGAGGCTTCAGATATAGTGAAGAAAAGTAGACATATAAAAAAATAAGGACAAAATATTTAATGAACTGAGATGGTGATAGGTGGAAAGAGGGAAGAAATTTCAATTCCATCATAACAGACTTCACAGAAAAAGTGTCTTCTTAAAGCTTTGTGTTATCAAGGGAAACAAACTACATCTTCAGCATAATCCTCATCCTTTTCACTGAATAGTTTTATCTTTAAAAAGTTATCTTTAACACTGTTTTGTCTATGATGCCAAAGCAATCTTTCAAAAAATGAACGACTCAGTTTCTGGTTTACCAGGATGCTCTCCTCAAACCATTTGATTGATAATACAATAAGTAGTTTGGGCAGGATTTAAACTCTGAAGTTTCAGAGTTTCTCTGCAATATTAAGCTGGGTGATCCCTTCAATAAAACTGAATTCAGTTCAACTATTATTTGATGCTATCTTGTCGCTATGAAAACATACATCTGTAAGTTTGTTATTAGAACCCAACAGAAATTCTACTGCTTTTACTTTATACATAGGCTTAAGGACAACGTTTTGCATGCAGATTTTTTCTGACTTTTCTTTCAAGAGGAAACAGAATGCCACTAAATAATAAGGGGAAATAAGCAGGATTTCCAAGAAAAATGAAAGGAGAATGTGAGTACAAGAAAGGTTGAAAGCCAATTTACCAATTTTGAAAAATATGAAACCAACCCTAGTTGTTAACCTTGGAATTAGCTAAGGCCTAGGCTTTTCTTATTTTAAAGTTTGAGAGTCCCCCATTTCACCTCTCATTTGCCCCTTGACATGAGGAATTCTGCTCCTACCAGTTCATTTTAAATCACTCTTGACAAGGTCATAGTAACCCTGAAGATATGAACCCAATGGACCCGTTCCATCCTTCTTTTATTTGACCTTTTGGGAATATTTGACCTCATTGGCAATGCCAGTATTCCTGAAACATTGTCACCCCTTGACTTACATGATTCTAGACTATTTTTCACCCATCTGGTCACTCTTTCACAATATCCTTATAAAACTATTTCTTTAAAATGTGTATGTTTCAAGAGGTTCCCTGGTAGTCCAGCAGTTAAGAATCCACCTGCCAGTGCAGGGGACATGGGTTTGATCCCTGGTCCAGGAAGATCCCACATACTGCGAGGCAACTAAGCCCGTGTGCCGTAGCTACTGATCCCACACTTCCCAGAGCCCGGTCTCTGCAATGAGAGAAGCCGCCTCAGTGAGAAGCCCTTGCACCGCAACTACAGAGTAGTGCCTGCTCATCGCAACTAGAAAGAGCCCACACACCGCAACTAGAAAGAGCCTATGCGCAGTAACGAAGACCCAGCACAACCGAAAAACAAACAAATTAATAAGTTTATTTTTTTAATGTGTGTTTTTCAGCATTTGGTACAAGGCTTTCCTCTCTTGTCACTTTGTACTGAGAGTTCTCAATGTTTTCTTATTTTTTTTTCTCTTGGAGGCACTGATACCTTTGACAATCTGAAAAAACAAAACTATGCACTCACTCTCGAGAAAAATGAACATAGATACACACAAAAAGGTTTTGTGCATTATTTAAGCTGGTTCACAAGACACCTTCTTCTGCTCCACACAATTTGGTAGTGTAATCTTCACTTACCATCAGTGTGCTGATTTGCAAACTTAGATTTTCAGCTAAGATCTGTTATCTTCTATGCCAGGCTCTTAGAGCCAACTACTTACTGAACTTCTATCACATGGTCCCCAAACCCAACATGTCCAAACTATAACTTATCTTCTTTCCCTAAACTTTACCTCCTCCTCTGTTTTATATCTTAGGACAGGGCACCACCAATAATCCAATTATGTCCAGATAACTCTCCTTTAACTCCCCTCCCCTTATCCATCACAAGAATTGCAAACACGAACTTCAAAATGTCTTTTCAATGCCTCCACTTCTCTGTATCCCAATGTATGAAAACCTCACTGAGCCTCAGCATTTTCTCTCTCTTGACCTACTGCAACCGCCTACTAACTGGTTCTTCTGCCTCCAGCTTTTTTCTTCTGTAATGTATTCTCTGTGTCTTTGCAAATGCAAATTGGATTATGTCACTTCCCTTGTGGCTTCACAGCATCTTTCTTCTATTCATAAACAGATTTACCATCAAACCTGTTTTATAGATAGAAGAAAGTTGATACAAAGAATGTTTAACTGGCTCTCTGTAATCCCCAAATCATTCACTAAAAGGACACAGAGTTAACATCTTCTGATCTTGTCCCAATTTCTTTTTTATATGATGAGGGTTGTATTAACACCTGCCTTTCCTAAGATTTTATGAAAAAAAAAAAAAAAGAGGCAGTAACAATTTTAACAACTTCCATTTGCATAGTGCTTTGCAATTTACAAGATGCTTTCATATATGTTTTTCTGCAATAAATGTGAGAGGACTTTGAAACACTGAAACCATACAACATTTTAAAATGTTTCCACATAATATTTCACATGTGAAAGTCACTGAGAATCAAGGTGATAGGACAGGAAAGTGAACTAGTGTTTCTGAAGGTTGACCCTCATTAAGCTCTTTCATACTGTCAGCCCACCGCTCTATGTATAGCTAGAGGTCTTCTCAAAGAGCCATGGCCCCTCCCATTTGCAGATGGACTAAGTAATTTTAGCGTCTAGACTGCCTACACTGGCCCTTGAAAAGTCACATTTAGTAGAATCTTTAAAAAGCATCCTCTTTGTTCAGAAACTATTCAATCTGGAATATGATCTCTCCGTGACTTCGCGCTACTTGTGGCAGTAATTTTATCTTTTAGTAGAAAGCCTGCAATAATATTATGTCCTTGGAGGAAAGTGAGATGGAAAAAAAAAAAATTTCACATCACAGTGAGTGACTCAAAAAATACAAAAATTAATATAACAAAACCTTTAGAAAAAGGCATAGAAATGTATGTACAAAACTGCTCTTTCCCATTTATTTTTTTTTAAGGTTTTTACTTGTCTTTATAGGCGATTTTGAAAAGATGGAGGGAGTGTCTTTCTGCTTCTCTCTATAGAAGCTACTTCAAGGTGGCTATTTGGAGGAGACTGACTTTGTAATGGGAAAATATGGGTAGTTTAATCCACCCCCTCCTCCATAGTGTGACCACTCCTTCTACTTGACCCAAAAGCCTTAGCAGAGGAAGAAGTGATGGGACAGGAAAGCTTCAAAAGTTCTTAAGAGTGGTTTTGTACTCATGTCTAAATGAAGAGATTCGTGTCATACCAAGAAAAACCCATAGGGCCTTTGCATGCAAACAGCAGTGCTGCGAGCAGAACCATGGACTACTGTGATGCAGTGAGTCCAGGCTCCATGCATGCTCAGTCGCTCAATCGTGTCTGACTCTTTGCAACCCCGTGGACTGCAGTCCAGGCTCCCTGGGCGTCTACAAGTCAGGGTGTGTCAATAGAGGTACAATCGCTTCTATGAGGCTAACATGGCCAGTTCCAGTGTCTTCAGGGGGCTAAGTGGAAGGTCCTTTCAATCCTGGACTCACAATCACGAAGATCTCAAATTTAGACTGTGGACATTATTTCCAAATGAGGTCACCCATGCAGCTGCAGAGCAAAACTGCCAGGATTGAAAGAAGCTCATTGTGTCATTTTAAATTTGTGTCTTCCCACTGAGACAACATGGAGAGCATTATCAAAGTCCTTGCCTTTGCCACCTGAATTATTGCAAGAGCCACTGGAACTGTCTTCCTGCCTCCGCCCTTGCACCCCACCATCTATTCTCCCAAAAGCAGCCAGAGTGATTCTTTCTAAAATGCAAATATCACAGCTTTGATGGAATGCCTTCCAGTGAAACTCCGAGTAAATCATGAGTTCCTAGTTTAGCCTATATAGTCTGGCATGATCTGAACTCAGAGCCACCTCCTTTCAGCTTCACTGCACTCCAAGGAGGCTGACCTTGCTCTCTCTGGAACAGGGCAGGGATGTCCCCATCTCAGGGCCTTTGCATCTGCTGTTCCCTAGCTTGAGAATCCCTTTCGCCAGATATTCCATTGCTTCTTGCTTTCTTTTAGGTCTTTCTTCAAAAGTGATTTCTTCAGAAAGGTGTTCTCCACACAACCTATTTAAAAGAACACTCTGTCACTCTCTGTCCTTGAAGGATGCCTTATTTTTCTTACACACATGTGCATCTGCATTTATTTAGCTTATTTGCTTTTTATCTTGCTCAAGATAAGAGAATATAAGCCCCATGAAAGCCAAAGACTCTGTTTTGTTCGCTGCTATATCTCTTGTGCTTAGAATAAGTGCCTGGAACACAGTAAGTGCTCGGTAAATATTTGGGGCCCTGAACAGATGAACTCATTGGATCATACTGCATATGATGTGGGCTTCCCCAGAAGGCCCCAGTGGTAAAGAATCCACCTGCCAATGCAGGAGACTTAAGACATGTGGGTTCAATCCCTGTATTGGAAAGATTCCCTGGAGAAAGGCACAGGAGCCCACTCCAGTATTCTTGCCTGGAGAATCCCCTGGACAGAGGAGCTTTGAGGGCTACAGTTCATAGGGTCACAAAGAGTCAGATATGACTGAAGCAACTTAGCATGCATGCATGCATATGATGTACTAAGAGTTTATTTCTTGCATGTATTTTGTAATAAAATCACTAAACTGCTAAATATAGATGCTGGAACATGGTAGCTTAGAGGAGTTTCCCACCCCACCCCTAGCTTCCAGTCCCAGCCTCCTGCACTGCAAGAAGCCACGTACATGTATGTGGTCGGACAGTCCAGCTGCTTGTCTAAGCCCTTGGCCACACTCTTCCACCCCGCACTCCTTGCAGTAAACTGCCACCCTCCAGAAACTCCTTTGGTACACCAGCAACAGGGGTTGCCCTGCTGGGAAGAGGCCACACAGGCCTGGAAGTGAACACAGACTGTTTGGGTGGGAAACTCTGGCGCTCTGGGCACCCAAAGCAGGTTCTCTAAGGGGAGAGCACAGGCCCTGGAGGACATGTCCTCCGGCAGGGGAGAGGCGTGGCTGACGGACATGTGGAGCAGGACCCTTTAAAGCTGTCTAGCCACTAGTCACTTGTGGCTATTTACATTTTGAATTAAAAGTTTGGTGAAATTAGCCATTCAGTTCTTGAGTTGCACTAGTTACATTTCAAACGTTCAGTAGCCACCTGTGGCTAGTGATGACCGTATTAGTCACACGGCAGATATACAGTCTTTCCACCATCACAGAAATTTCTAATGGACAGCATTCACCCTTAAAACCTCTTGCCCAGGTTTAAGTGAAGTCTCCTATAAGCTTTGTTAAACGACTTGATTTATTCAGAAAACATTTACTGAGCATCCACTGTGTTCCATGGGCCATATGAGTTACTGCGAAATCAGAAATGGACAAGGCACAATTTCCGTAAAGGACATGCCATCTCAGGCAGGCCTGTGGCTGAATCACAGACAGGGAGTAAAATTATCATGCCCATCACACGACAGAATCTTGGCAGTGGTTCTATTTAAGCAGCATCAAGCAAACACAGGTGTTCTCAGGGAAATGAAATACAGGAAAAATGGGGTTAAAGAAGGATAAAACCAATCCAGCAGTTTGTAAATCAAAGAACACTAGACCCAGCACCTCTTTCTTAACAGAAACTTCTGCATTCTGAATTAGACTAGATGTTAGAATGACAGAAACTAGCTCATCTTACTTCATGAAGTTTGTCTCACTTTTTAAAATAATTGAAGAGAGAAAGTACAATGGCTGTTTTAAAAGCCACATGTTTGAAGTTTTATGTCTCTGTGGTTTAATATTTTTCTGGAAAAAAATTACCTATTTGTATATGTAATCCAAAGTTTCCCCAAGTATGTATATATTTTTCATGGTTTCTTTCTTTCAATTCTTTCCCCCTAATACAGAACACACAGAAAATTATAATTCAACTAATTACTTGTGTTCCCACTCAAACTGTCCTGAGGAACCCTGTTTTGAAAAAAATTACCTTACAAAGTTAAGCCTGGATTCATTTTTCTGAATTGGACCCTCATTCCAGCAATTTTGTTCCATTCCAGCAAATGTATTAGACAGTCTTGCATAGATACTGTGTGAGAATAAAGGCAAGATCTGTATAAAAACGCTTACCTGACTTCCAAAATAGTTTCACGTTTTCCTTCTTAGTATTATCTAGCTATAAAATCTAAAACATAAAAAGATTCCTTACAGAAGCTTTTGAGAAAACAAAAGTCAAGGCTAGGTTCCAGGACTTTGGAACTTCATTAAGTTTACTTAATCATTAGTTTTGTTTACACTCCTAATTAGTGTTAAATTGTTAACTGGTTCTTCATTTCACAGAAACTTTTGATAATTGGCAGCTGTCAGTTAGGCAAGTTTGAAACATGTTATTCTGAAAGTGTAAAGACACACGTTCAAATACACATTTTCTCTTGGGGGTGAATGCCTCCACTAACAAAACACCATGCCTATTGCAGTAAATTTCTCATCATTATCATGGATACAATATTTCATCCAATGATATTGTCTAAAAACTAAATTGCCATTTATAATCTATTAACAATTCCACACATGCTACTAAAAACAGATTTTTGCCTTTGTTTTGTCTAGATTCTCTATCCTAGGATTTCCATATGCTTCCTAGAGGTACACATTACATACTGTAGTACTGTATGTCCACACCACCTGATGGATTTGTATTAAGTCCACATTCACTTTTCTGTTTTTGCAGAATACCTATTCAATTTCAAGATATTTATTTTCATAAATTTTAAGCATATTTAATATGCACAGGCAATTAAATGCTTTAATATCACTTCCTAATAGACTAACGTTAATGAGTCTATTCTGGAAACATTACAAATGAGCTTAATTCTATTTAAATGGCCTATAAGGAAGATTTATTTGGGGTGAAGAGAAATTTTGCCTTTAGAGAATTGGTGAATGTGTTTCACTTTCAGTAAAATATCAGAAAGATTATATCCATAGTTCTAAGATGAGATCTTCATTTATTGATTATTTTGGAGATTCATAAACTTCTCTAGTTGGATCCCTCTTCTTCATAAATGACACAGATCTGTAGAGCATCATTGTTACTGTCTTGTTCTATTAAAAACCTATTTTAATTTCCTTTCAGCATAGTACTGTAAGTTGAATTGAAAGCTCAAACTATCATTTATCCTGAGTGCCAACAAACTTGTGTGGTACAGAAAAAGTAGCTATTCACAAAGCCATATTTCACTGTAACATTACCTCTTATAGAGTAAAAACAAACTTTCAAATTTAAAAGACTGGAATATACTATTTGCCTGGCCAGATATATTGGCTAGATCATTTTTTTTTTCCTCATTCATTGCCCAAACCTCAAGTTCTAAAAATTTCATATACTTCTGCATTTTAAAGAGGTGTTTGGTATGTTTTTGAAAGACTATGTCTTAGTAGAAACATCATAACAATTTTTCAAGAAATAAATTCTACTGTTGTCTACATGGTTAAAACAACTGATGAATTTATAGGTAAAGATCAGTTCACTCAACTCTGCTACTCTCTCTCAATGTGCTCAGTTATTCTAGGATTCTAGGCTTCTAACTTGGGGATCCAGAACTTTGATTCTCTGTGGAATCCATGTTCAGGAAGTATAACACACTTGCTTTCCTACTAATGTTATCCTGGAAGCAAATTCGCTAGAATTACCACCAGAAATGAACGCAAGCTGAGACTCTTCAGTGTTCACCTGAAACCATCACATTGTTATCAGCTGTACTCTAATACAAAATAAAAAGTTTCAAAAAGAAAAAAAGTAAAAGAATAGTCCTAACTGCCACTCTTTTCTCCATATTATACTGATGCTTGCCAAACTTCATCTTTCAGGACTGGGATACCAAGTATTTTGGCATTGCTTTGTTTGGGGAAAAGAGGTTTGGAGCAAACAAAGGTTCCAAAAATTACAGAATAAGTTTGAATGAAACAAAGGATTTCTCACGTCTAATAGAGTGGAACAGGCCTTCCTGGGACATGAAGATACTTAAGATGGCTCAAAGCAGAAAAATATAGTAGGCTAAGCATACAGTATCGGCTTCCCTGGTGGCTCAGCAGTAAAGAATCCTCCTCAGTGCAGGACACTAGCATTCAATCCCTGGGTTGGGAAGATCCCCTGGAGGAGGGCATGGCAATCTCCAGTATTCTTGCCTGGAGAATCCCATGGACAGAGGAACTTGGTGGGCTATAGTCCACGGGGTTGCAAAGAGTCGGGCATGACGGAGTGACTAATATACAACACACAAGTATACAGTAGATTCTCAAGAAATGTTTAGATGAATATATAAATGAATGAATGAACACAGTGAGTGTGAGAAGTGTTAACAAACTGCTTTATGGAATTTTTCTAAGGTTAGAGAGCATTTCTGATTTAAATTTTTCAGGTGCCTGCAGCATCCAATTGTTTCAGGTAACTTATGAACCAAACATTAATATTTGCTATTGTGACTGAAAAAGAAATGAAGAAACACAGCTTTTTAATAATCATATTTCTTAAAGTGGCATATGAGGAGAATCCCACTGCCCTTTACACTTGTTCACTCAGGAACTAGTTTCCAAGCGAATATAGAGGTATCTTCACAGCCACCATAGTTGGATGAGGTGGGTTAATGTTATAAAAATGGAAGTGACAATTGCACCAAGACAGCACATTATCTGGGCTTCCCTGGTGGCTCAGATGATAAAGAATCCACCTGCAGTGCAGGAGGCCTGGGTTCGATTCCTGGGTTGGGAAGATCTCCTGGAGGAGGGAAAGTCTACTCACTCCAGTATTCTGGAGAGTCTAGAGGATTCTCAGGAGAATCCTCATGGAGAGAAGAGCCTGGTAGGTTACAGTCAGTGGAGTCACAAAGAGTCAGACACGACTGAGTGACTAAGCACAGCACAGCACATCTATGGCTAATATTTTAACTACCCAAAATAGAAGAGAAACATACTATGGCATGTGGGCTGCTGGAAGGATATGATGCTCGGAGGCATTCTCGTGGAGGCTCTTTTTTGGTGGGAAGAAAGAGAAACATCCTTGACTTCAGGTCCACCTTCTCTTTTTGGTGGTAAGCATAGTGCCAGCTTCAACACGACACATCACTTCTCTGAGAAGACCACAGAAGGGACCCAAGTGGGTATTGCCTGGCCACCAATGTCTCCCGAGGAGATGCCCCCAAGAACAGAGGATTCATTACGGTCTTGGCAAAACACCAGCTCACACCAGCTGTGTGTGGGACTGCTCATCCTCTTGCCCAGCTAAGAGGCATAGACATCATCAGTCTTGCTCGGCAGGTTTTCATAAACTCTCTGCTAACCTAGAGCATTCATTCTTGGACTTCTAGGGAAACAGGGTTGTTTAAACCTGAGTTCTTAAAGGCAAACATATTTTCTTTTCAAATCTACTCCTGGAATTTATGAGCTTTGGAAAGCAACATTCATAGCAGATTTGAGATTTCCATTTTTAGTAAAGGCCAAGTGAGTGGTGTGAGTTCCATCTATTACCTGTTATCCGAATGCACCAAATCAGGAGGTGAAATAGGGGGCTAGCGTGGGGGGCAGGGTGGGAAGCTGTTACTTCAGTTAGATTTACAGGGAGTCCTTGTAAACAGGGTGCTAAAAAGTGTGTTGGATTTTTTTAACCTTTTGTGACACACAACAGAGCTGTGAAATCAGTGAATTAAATAGTTCCAGTCCCCTGGGCACACATGAGCAATAGCATAAAAATGGACAGCACCCATTATAACATTACTGCTATGGAGCAGATGGACAGCTTCGGTTTCAGTCTTTTGTCCTTACTTCAGAATGGGGCAGAACTGGGAAACGACTGTAAATTTTCTCAAAAGAGATGAATAGGAAAGCTGTTAACTTTTTTCTTATTAAAAAAAGCAGCCTGGAAAAATTCAAATTACACATTTTGCAGCTCTTTGACTGCAGTTCTTTAGATTTTGCTGCAAAACATCTGTAGGTGGTTAAGCATTTCCCACCCTCATTCCCCAAAATGGAATATCTCATTCCTGGCAAGACATCCAATGCCCGAGAAGACATATGTTTACCAAACCAGTTCCCTGCCATATGTGTCCCACAGTTTATCCAGAGCATGATGCATGGGAGCTGATTGGCTTAGCCTGAGAGACTCAGAGAAGGAAAACAAGCAGGAAACAGATTGAGAAAGAAGTCAAAGATGGGGAAAGGGTGAGAGAGAGGAAGAAGAGAAAGGGAAAGGAAATGAGAATTATTTTTTATTTTCTTCATTCATTTTCCTTTTAAAACCTAATCTCTTCCTTTTTCAGTGAATGTTAATAAGAAAATTTCTGGTCATATTGTAGTGTTTTTACTGCTACTAGGTAATTTCCAAAATTATAGAATGTCAAAATAGCAAAGGTGTCATACAGATGAAACCTAACACTTGAGATATTTTGATAACTAGTCACCTCTGATTTTTTCTACGATATGTGATCAAATTATCAAATAGAACAAACATTAATAACCACTTGAGTTTAAATTTTAATTTTGGACTTAGAAAAAATTATAAGTTTGTCATATTTTGACAAATTATAAGAGAGAAAACCTCAAATGCAAAATAACCTTGCTGGACCAAATGAGTGCTTCTAACCATCAAAGGGGAGGATAAAAAGGTTGCAAACATTGTACTTAGATTCACTGAAGTAACTCTAAATTTTAAAATAATTCCACAGAATAATAAAAATATCCTTTTAGCCAGCAAAAACAAGGCTGACAAAAGAAAAAGTATACTTTTTTTTAAAGTTTTATTCTGCACATTAATTAAGATATTCTGACAAAAATACAACATATCAATGGGACAAACTGTTGGCAGTAAATAGTGTCTAAATATTAATAAGCAAGTATGTTGACAATTCCCTAGAACAGTTAACAGTTTTTAAAAATAATTTTACATATGAAAATAATTTGAAGGACTCCAAAAGACAAAATTCTTATGTAATACTAGATGTAAAACTAATATTGCTAATTATTCAGTCTTCCAAAGCCAAACCACATTACTTCTATTATGAAAAAAAATTTAAGAGAATTGACAGTGCTTTACCCATTCTAGTTTTACTACCATTTAGATTCTTCACAGGCAATGGATTAAACTGGGGTAAAGTTGTGGAATAGCAGAAATGTGTCACCTCAAGCACACAAATTCCCATCAAGTTTATGTATTATCTTCTAAAAAGCTTTTGCTATTTAATAAGATTTAGTGTCTTACTTTTAATCTCATATTGCAGTTGCTGGAAAAAAAAAAAAAGGGAAGGGAAGGAGGGAGGAAGGAAGATCTAGCACTCTCCACTATGCTGCACTGTTGTCATGGGTTCACAGTATGGGACATCACTTCCACCAGTAAGTAAACAAGAAGCTCAAAGAGCACTTGGGAGACATTCTAACCTTATAGTATTGTTAGCTGCAGAGGGTTTAAATAAGCAAATGGTTTGTGGTTTTAATATAACATATCCTAGCAAAAGAAAAGAAAGTTAGACTGATAGCTGCTTCTAGGTATTCATTCAGCAATTTTAGAGGAATTTAAAGTTGCAGATCTCTTTTTCTTCTCTACTTTCACATTGCATATCAATTATTCTTATATCATTAACAGAAATTGCCATTAGAATTATTAGTTCCTGTTTTCCATGGCTATAATCGTACTTCACAAGTACTAGCTATTTAGAGAGAACAATAAATGTTCTTCATGTTCTTTGGGGTCTTTCAGCAGATATTTGGAACATGATACTTAATATCACAGCCATTAATAATATTTCATATTTGTGGGGTTTTTTTTTTACTTTGCTTTGCTTTTGTTTGCTTTTTAGTTCCTTAAAAGCAAAGTTTACATGTGTTTCAGAGTAAAATGTTAAAATTTCATTACAATAATAAAAACAAGTTCACTGGATTATAGCAAATCAATATCTTATAAGGATAAAGGGATGGTGATTAAAACCTTTAGATTTGTTTTTCAAAGGAGAAGAAAAATACATATATTACTCAGAATGGACTATTTAGTTCTGTGGGTCAAACTTAAGAATAAAAGTCTGTCCTTCAATTAACTTTTCCAACTTATATGTGATGAAAAACTTCTAATAATCAAGATAGCTTCAATTTTAAATGCTTCTGCCAGACACAGAGAACAGTGTGCAGTTATGTCTGCATGCATCCTGTGAAAATACATGCACACCATTCTTTTGGAGGAAAGTTTCTCCTCTGTGTAGTTGTAGAAAGGTCCTAACACAAGACATTTTACATATTCCATTTTGAATGAGTGGATGGATCAACAATTGGCAGTCACCAAAAAATGATCTAGTGAGTTTCATAAACTTGGTTTAAAATAGTGGATAAAGCAATGCAGATTAGGGAGGAAAATCCATATTCCAAGACAGCAAAAATACTGATACTGACTTACAGATTAATATAGTACAACTATTGTACAAGTTTATAAATTGTCTTACTCTAAATTTCATAGCAAAGAGTAATCAACTGGGGGAGGGGGTGGAGCTAGAATGCTTGATGAAGATAAAATGTAGTTGAAATATAGATGTACAAATGAAATGATTTTGCAATAAGTCTGGATCTACAAAAATCACAGGGGAAGATTCAGGTTTGTTTTTAGTCACTCCAAATAGATCTTTCTTAGTTTAATCTGTAAATTACTGCTACACTGCAGGCCTACACAGGAATCACTGCAGTTCCTTGTGGGGACGATCTTATTTCCATTCTCCAGATGCAGGTTTTCTCCTTTCTCTACTATTTCAAGAACTGTAAGTAAGCAGGGCTCTAAAATTCAAGTTCAGTGTGCAGAGAGTTAATTTAAATTTGGTAACAAATGGCTCTGCTTTTGAAATGAATGTAGCCTGGCAACTTCAACTGGGAACCCTTCGAGGGCCTCAATTATGTATGCAGCTTCTTTGAGAAATAGTTTCACACATCTGACCCAAGGCCCACTATGTTGTTGCCATGAAATAAAACTGTACGTGGGCATTGTTTCATTTCTGTACCGTCTACTCACTGCCAGACTCCACTCCCTTCCCCCATCCTGTGCATGCATGCACACGCACACACACACACACACACACACACACACACACACACACACACACACTCCTTTATTGTCATTCTGCTTCTATTTTTCTAGTAGAGTGAATGTATCAATATAATTATCATAAGCATAATGGCCTCTGATTACTTTTTTGTTATAAAAATATTCTGATGCTAACTGCTAAACTGTTCCGGTCAAAATCAGGAATGGGAAACCTAAAAGATAAGCAAAGGGTTAAACCACCCACCCCATTTCATTTTTTTCAAAATGGCTGCTTTGTCTGTGTGCATACACCAATAGCAAATGTCCTTCTGTTATTGTACAGCCAATTTGATGTGTCAAGTATTCATATGCTAATAATGGTACAGTTTCTCACTTTTTCACAGATAAATGGTAAAGATTGTTACAGACAGTGAAACACAAGAATAAACAGCTTTTATTTCAGACGCGATAAATTACTTTCCATTCAAATAACATGCGACACACGCTGCTGACCATTTTGTTTCTATTCACTGTTAGTTTGCCTTCTGGGTGTGTTTTTTAGAATAGTTTGAAAATATTTAACAGATAGGGACAGAGTTGTTACTAAAGACTTGATTGCATTAATTTGCTTTGTAGTCATTTCATCACTGGAAGTTCATTTTATGCTCAGTTATTACAGTCTGAGAAAGTTTGATGGAAAATCTGACACTGTTTTCCTAATATGGTACAATCAAGTCTTTTGAAAGCTGGGTAATGGCAGTATTTGAAGAATGGATATCTTCCTTTCCAGGTTAGCAGAAATGTCATTTAGTAAATAAAATCCCTGCTAAGAATATCACCTAAAAAGAGACACTTGAATGAAATGTAAGTTGTTCTTTCAGAACAAAGTGGAATTATTTGGTTTTCCGATGCATAAATATGTCCTTTTAAAAAAGGCTGAGTAGGTTAAATATATATGATTAAAACACATATGTATTGTTAGAATGAACAATTAATGCAGAGATGGGGATTTGAGTGTGTGTTTGGAGGCAGGGGGTTGGTGAGAGATAAATAATGGTCCTTAAGGAAATATTTTAAAAAGAATGTACTCATGAACAGGCATGCATTGATGACAGAGTTGTAAATCAAAAGAAACATTTCTGATTTCTTTTCCACCAATTTAACGAAAATGAGCTTATACCCTCTTGAGTTGTAATACATTTCCTTTAGGGACAAAAATCAGAAAATTTAAGAAATAAAGCTGATGATTCTTCCAGCTACTTCTTAAATTCACTTTATTGTGCCTAGATCATTTGTATGAACTTTATATATGATCACTATTTAGTCTATATAGGGTCTTTATTATTACTTATGCTTGATTTGGTTGTATCTTTAGGTGGGGAAAGCACATAAAATTAAAAACAAACACACAAAAAGGTAGCTGGATTCACTGCTAGGCTTAAAGATCACAGATTTTAAAACTGGGTCACACAAAAGTCTTTTTTTCCTAATTGCTCAAACTTAAATACATGTGTGCACATACAAGGATCCAGACAAAATCACATTAGAGAATTTCCAGAAGCACAACCCCTGATCACGTCAAAGTCTGCCTTGAGACATTAAGGATTCCAGAGGTAACTATGACATCAGGCCAGTGAGGCTGCAGCTCCCTAATAGTGTAATCAGCAGACTATGTTTTTGCACAATTCTAGTATAAAAACTAGCCTTTTAAAGGCAGTCCTATAATTTCAGGCCTTTTCTCCAAATTCCAAAATACCAGAGATGACTGTTATATCATATCAATGAAGAATAATGCAGGCAAGTGACCGATTTTATATCAAACATGGACAATCAAGGGGTTGTTCTTCTATAGGGCCATACACAGAAGCTAATAAAACTTGTTCCCCCCTTCCTTCCCCTCTAATGCCATCATTAAACCTATAAATTAATAGGATCAACTTTCAATATCGATTTTAAATATTCCCCTTTATATATGTTATTAATAACATTAGTTTGCTACAAGAAGAGTAGTTAGTTAATGGCAGATGAGAGACTAATTTTTACTTTATGGGACACCCATCAAAAAGTGACTGTAAGCTAATTTATCAAAATTGAAATAAAGTAGGACACCAGTAACTATTTCAAGAATTAATTTAAAATGTGATATATGCCACACATGCTGCATTGCTCGGATTGTGTTATTAAATGTTTCTTAACTAATTATAAAGACTAACTGGAGAAGTTTTTACCCATTGCTTCTTTTCTTCTCCCATCTCATCTCTCTTCATTGTTGTAAATACAACCAGGCCTCACTCAGAGCTCTGAATTTTCTATTTTCTCCCTGTTAATTCTTGGGTTTAGTGTAATTGATACAATGGTCACAAACACAGGAATATACCACAGGAACTTGGGGTTTCTTTTGTTGCCTATTTCAGTAGCTCCTGTCACTTCACCCTCAAACACCATTTTCATTTACTTTGGGAGCTGCCTTTTTAAGGACAGAGGTTTGAATTACAGTGGACACATAGTTACTAGGGACTAGCACAGAATGTGTCAGCTGTATGTGATATCAGGTCTTTCATAAAACACTCCTGTATACCAACTCCAGGCAAACTGACCTGGGCTCAGGAGCGGCAGCCCACCCTCAGTCACCAGGGTTTCATTCTAATGGAGCCCTGAATACAAAAAGCAAGTAGAATGGAATACCAAAACGCCCAGGGGCTACTGATGGTCAGGGAGGAAACAAGGCTTTTGTGTTTTGCCTCAAAGGTTCAGGTTGTGTTGGCTTCTGCCATACATCCACGTGAACCAGCCACGGGTATACATAAGTCCCCTCCCTCTTGAGCCTCTCTTCTACACCTCCCTCCCCCAGTCTTACCCCTCAAAGGTTACCACAGAGCAATTATCCTCCAATTGAAAATAAATAGATTTTTAAACAATAAAATGTATTAAAGAAAACAATAGCAATAACAAAAAGGTGCAGGTTGGAAGTGTATGTTATAAAACACCCGGTAATTCACACTGGCTAACTAATTCGGAAGTAAGAATTAACAGCTTTCTTTTTTAAGAAGTATGAGAATGGTGTTTTGAGGTTTCAAGTTTGCCTGTACACAACTTCTCCATTTCATTTGTATTCTCTGCCAAGAGTTTTCAGTCTGTCATTTAAAAGGAAAAGTATTATATAGATGAGCCCTATTATATAGGGCGAGCAAAAAAATGATGGCATGGCTAAGTGCCATAAAAAGTCACTGAGCCTCTGAGTTCCCTGAGTAAAATTATATTCAAAAGCTGAGGATGCTCTCCATGTTGAACTGCCTACATCTGTCTGTGGCTACCAGCTGAATGAAACAGTGCGACACGCTTACTTCTTCTCCTTGTAATCAAATCAACCATGAGGTGTTTCATATTTTGGTACAAAGGACGCTCTACAAAAATAAATCATCTATACTCATGTGGTGTAAATGTCTATTTCTTGGATCTCTGTAGATATAGCAGAGTTTCTGAGTATCGTGCCAGTGTATTGTTTAGGATATTACATACAAAGGAAAACGGAGACTCAAGGCTACGGTCAATATAAATCATGTGGAAAATCTTACATCTGGCCTTAAAAATCTATATATTTTAAGCAAGAAACTTATTTTACCTTTCTCTGAAAGTGGAGAAATAAAATCTCCACAGGTTCTATGTTACTAAAATATGACAAATTTGTAGACGTGTAATTAAAAATCTTGTCTCAAGTGAATTGCAGTGTGAATTTAAGTCCAAGACTATCAGGATAAAAAACATTGCCATTAAGGGCAAATCTGCAAATATTACAGACAGTGAAGAATTGAGGCATTATCTGAATAATGTAAGCTTTGAAAAGTGACTCTTGAAATATGCACTGGGCCCAGGTTATCTGGATAAGGATCTTAATTATTCACTTTCTATATCCAAACTGACTGTATCTGAATTCATTCACCAGTGGTTTGAGGATCGTTAAATACAGCGAACCTAACAAACAAGCATATCCCTCAAGCTCTCAGGTTGGTATTTTCTGCATCCATCTTTGAAGGAGCAAAACCCCTACCAGGAGAGACTCTGTCATAGGCAGAGAGGCAAGAGATCAGGTTTCCTATAAGGTGTTTGCCATATATAAAAGCTGATGGTTTTGGTGGTTTGGGCCACAGAATGAAAGTCATGTTTTCTGCACAGTCACAGGAATGAGGAGTCCTGTGAGTCAACAACAAGCAGAGCTACAAAGGAGAGCAGGACTAATGAAAAGAGGGTAACAGGCCTTCTCTGCCTGCTCCCACACTGATGCGCCACCCTGGATAGCTCATTAGGGTACTCAGCAGAATAAAAGCATCCTTTAAATAAAGCTTCCTTGTTCCAAAAGAGTGTATTCATCACCTCACACATGTCCAAGATAGGAGCGCTTTCTCCTTGGAGTCTGAATGAAACAACCTGTAATCATTTGTATGGAGATGTTGCTAAACATATTTGTAACCTCAAAGAGGTCCTCATTCACTAGGACGGGAACAAACTCAGAAGAGATGGATTTTCCCAAGGGTACCACTTCTATTTAGTGTGTTAGTACCTTTGTAACCTATTGGACTGAGGACACTGTGGGAACAGCCTAGAGAGACTTCACCCTTTGCACAGAGAAAAGGAATCTAAAGGGATAGGAGCCTTGTGGCAAAAAAAAAAAAAAAAGGGAGAAGAGAACAAAAGTGACTCATAATGGAGCAGGCACCTAACTAAACAATAATTACAGCTTCTCCACAATGTTGTCAGAGAGCCAGTCCCAGGCTGCATTTTGGAACCAAGGGTTAGCGTGCGAAAATAGAAGTCATTCTAAATAGAAGGGAAGCCCAGAAACTGGGGGTAGCGTTCATGACTGTATTACTTCTGTGGCAACACATTGCTTTGAGTTACATGAACGATATTCATGTGTGTCTTGGCAATGCCGCTTTCCTCCTTTAGGTTTGAAGTTAAAAGCTGTAGGATTAGTCTTACCTGCCAGAGAGAACAATGAGGGTGAAGTGACACAAGCCAGGAGAGCTTTCCTGAATAAGGGATGCTGTGCTCGATTTACAATGGCTTCAAAACAACGATTACTAGAGGTGGTGGAGGAGGAGACATTCTGTAGCCTTGCGCTGAAAAGTTGCAAACCTTTTAGGGCTAGTCAAAATTCCTGCAGAGCTTCTCCAGTGAAAGTGAAAGGAAAGCACTTCAATCATGAAGAGTGATCTCACACAGGTGAAATCTCAAGCGAAAAAGTACTTTAGGGTAACCGTCCTATCGATTTGAGACTGAGTTTACCAACTGCTTTTGGAGGCTGGCTGCCCTAATATCAGTGATACACTGAGCAATTCCAGTTTCTTCCTTGTTGAAGCTAGTAGTGAGGATGCTTGAGGAGGAGAAGAAAGCAAGTACCTACTTTAGATGTCATTTTCAGATTGAAAACTTCTTATAAATATTATTGCTAAAAATAATCATTTAGGTCAATATTGCTCAACTGGACTGCTTTTGGATGAGCTCCAAAGCATGTCTACTGGGAAAGTGAGGCCCCTTAGTAGGAAGAGTCTTCCTGTGGCCCGGGTCACTTGGCTCCTACAGGACTTACTCCTGGCCAGCCTGCTGGTCCCCCTTAACCTCTGGGAAGGAGAGATTTGCAACTGAGCAGATGCTTTACATTAGCAAGTGGCCAAGCTATTGGCTAGTTCTTGGCATTTAGTTATCAACATTCTTTCACCAACTTGGCACACAGTCTGGAGGCCATGTGAAATAAGACAGAATGAAATATTCAGTCGTTATTTCACAATTTACATTTTACCATAACTAAAAAAGAGGCATCAGTGAAGACTCTAGATGTAACTCTAGCTTTGAACTCCAGTTGAATTTTCAGCTTTCATATTAAGAAAACCATAATTATTCAGTCTTCAAAATATGTTGCTGCCTGAACACTGGGAAAGCTGGAAGAATAAATTCAGTGCTGATAGATGCAATTTGTGTGCATATATAACTTGGGTAAAAACAGACCTAATTTTAAGACATGAAAAAATGTCATATGTGTGGACATATACAGTCACACACATACAATATATAGATACAGATACAGACTGATATATATGTATATATAGATATGATGTATATGTGTATACGCTGCTGCTGCTCCTAAGTCACTTCAGTCGTGTCCGACTCTGTGCGACCCCGGAGACAGCAGCCCACCAGGCTCCTCCGTTCATGGGATTCTCCAGGCAAGAACATTGGAGTGGGTTGTCATTTCCTTCTCCAATGCATAAAAGTGAAAAGTGAAAGTGAAGTCGGCTCAGTCGTGTCCGACTCCTAGCGACCACATGGACTGCAGCCTACCAGGCTTCTCCATCCATGGGATTTTCCAGGCAAGAGTACTGGAGTTGGGTGCCACTGCCTTCTCCAATATGTATATATAGATATATAGAAATAGATATGCAGATAGTAGAGAATAATAGGTATTTTTTTGCTATATACATACTTTAAACAACTAGAGATTTTATTTCAATTATGTAAATTGTATCCAAATGTATACACTACTATGTATAAAATAGATAACTGATGAGAACCTACTGCATAACACAGGGAACCCTACTCAGTGATCTGTGCTGACCTAAATGAGGGAAGGGAAATCTAAAACACAGTGGGTATATGTATATGTATAGGTATGACTGATTCACTTTGCTGTGCAGCAGAAACTAACAAAACATTCTAGAGCAACAATATTCTAATAAAAATGTTTAAAAATAAAATAAAGTGTGTCCAAGTATATAAAAGGAAGAAAATTAGCAACCACTGATTACTTTTACCTAACTCGTGTGAGCACTGGTAAGAAATCCTGACTAATGCCTGAACAATTAAAATTGCATTAATCGAATCCGAGTCACGGCACCAAAAAAATAAATAAATAAAATTGCATTAAGTTTTAGATGCAAACATGTGTATTATAATACTAGTATTCAAATAACAATAATACTAGGATCTATAAATGTAAACTACCTGCTATTGAAGGAGGTATATAATTTTTTAAAAATTATAATTTTAAAAGATCATGTGACTTTGAGAACACAAATTTTCTTGGCCCTTTCTAGCTTGATGACAAAGAAAGGTAGAATTTCTTTACTTTTATTTTTAAGGAATTCAATAGTTAGAAGACCTGTGCCTACTGTCTCATTGGTTTTTGGACGTCTGTAAAGGGAACACCTCAACTGATAGGAAGTACCTTTCTGAGTGACCCAAGAATCTACCTGGAGGAGCTACTAAGAATAAGACAGAAAGACTAATGGAGATGACTTTGGGAGCATGAGATGTGACTTGTGTAAAGCAGAAGGAGACAGGAGACCATATTCTCAATCACTTTACATCATACAAACACATGGCCCTGAAATCTTCACACATGACTTTCTAAAGTGGGCAAAGAGACATAACAGGATTATATCAGAAAAAAGCCACAAACCCAGAGCTCCGTCTTTAGCAGGGAAGAAGAAATCCCGATCCCTTGCTAAACTGACAAACTGAAAAATTGAATGTTTCAGTTTTAGAATTATCTCAAACTGTGTTTTTAGTAAAATCAATTCCAAGGTGAATGAAAGCTATTTGAAATGCCTAAAACCCTAAAGTTCTCTTTGGATGTATTCACTTTGGGGGTGATTTTCCTAATCAATCATAAAGTTTTAAAGTACAAAACTGAATTTAAACCCAGATGATTAGAATAGTGGCCTAGAAGAACCTGAACTTTGGAATCTACCTCTTATTACTAATATATTCAAATATAGGAAAACTATAACACGCAAGACCTCTCCACTAAAAGAGCTTTCCTGTAGGTACCTAATTTAGAGACAGTATTGTTAACAATGTTGACATTTAAGTGGCCATAGCTAAAGCTTTGCAAAGAATATTCCATTACAATAAATGTGAAAACCTACAGCTTTTCTTGGTGTTCAACAGAATATAAGTATGTTGGTTGACAGTGTGAAGGTTGAAACGACTTTCAGAACTAGAAAGTTTACCTGTAATCTGAACAAAGTACTTCTTAGAGAAAATCCTGTGATACAGTAGGACTACAGTCGGGCTTCCCTAGTGGCTCAGACAGTAAAGAATCTGCTTCTGATGCAGGAGACCCAGGTTCGATCCCTGGGTTGGAAAGTTCCCCTGGAGAAGGGCATGGGAATCCACTCCAATATTCTTGCCTGGAGAACTCCATGAACAGAGGTGCCTGGTGGGCCACAGTCCATAGGGTCACAAAGATCCTGACATGACTGAGCAACTAACACTTTCACTTTCTTTCACAATAGCAAGAAAATTCATGGCATACGGGTCTACTTCCCTGAGCTCTGGACCTGGGACTTGGGTTAGTTATACATGACCACATTTTCTGCTTCACAGAACTAGTCCACTTCCAAGACTCTAGCCCTCCTCTGCTTCAAGAATATTCTAATTGGATGCCCCATCAGATTAAACACAGTGTTTCTATACTTGAGTGGACCATATCATCCACAAGTCCCTCCCTCCACTCCCAAAAGAAATCTCAAACTCTTTCCCTTTTCAGTTGGATCAGCTGACAAGTACAGTTTTTATTTTTTGTAATAAGTCACTTCCTAACCTTTTATCCATGACTGTCATTAGACTCAAGTCATACCCAAACTGTTGATACTCTTCTAAGAAGTTTTTCTGTTTCTCTCTACTCTATTTAGCCTGACTTCAGTTCAGTTCAGTCGCTCAGTCGTGTCTGACTCTTTGCGACCCCATGAATTGCAGCACACCAGGCCTCCCTGTCCATCACCAACTCCCAGAGTTCACTCAAACTCAGGTCCATCGAGTCAGTGATGCCATCCAGCCATCTCATCCTCGGTCGTCCCCTTCTCCTCCTGCCCCCAATCCCTCCCAGCATCACAGTCTTTTCCAATGAGTCAACTCTTCGCATGAGGTGGCCAAAGTACTGAAGTTTCAACTTTAGCATCATTCCTTCCAAAGAAATCCCAGGGCTGATCTCCTTCAGAACGGACTGGTTGGATCTCCTAACACCACAGTTCAAAAGCATCAATTCTTCGGCGCTCAGCCTTCTTCACAGTCCAACTCTCACATCCATATATGACCACAGGAAAAACCATAGCCTTGACTAGATGAACCTTAGTCGGCAAAGTAATGTCTCTGCTTTTGAATATGCTATCTAGGTTGGTCATAACTTTTCTTCCAAGGAGTAAGCATCTTTTAATTTCATGGCTGCAATCACCATCTGCAGTGATTTTGGAGCCCCAAAAATAAACTCTGACACTGTTGGCTTCACTGACAAGCTAATCCCCCAGAACTTTACTTTTTAGTTGGCAGCTCTTTTGCTAAAAACTCTCCATGTCTGTTCACTCCCTCCTAAGCCTGGGAAATAATGACTCCCACAAGCAACTGATTTCCTATTTCTTCTCATGACCAATGCCTGAGTGTCTGAAAATGCCTGGTCATCCCAGCTCTCCTTTTAACACAGGCTACCACTCTCTCCTTTTCCATCGTCTTTGCCTCCAGTATCTCATTCGGGTACCAATTCCTCCACGAATGTGTCAGTGACATCATCAGTCTTGTCTGCCTTCTACCTTACTCAGTACATAAGCTTCATCAGGGCAGATCCTGCAATTCAGAGATTACCTGTGGGGCTTCAGCCACAGGAATACATGGATATTTCTAATTTGTTCATTTTAATTACAGGGAAAACATTTTACGCTATCATGATTTCAAAAAGCTACAAGACCCTACAAAGTCATGTATTGGAATTTTACTGATTAAATCACATATTTAACAGAGAGTAGGACTGAGTGCAGAGAGGGCAATGGAACCCCACTCCAGTACTCTTGCCTGGGGAATCCCATAGACAGAGAAGCCTGGCGGGCTACAGTCCATGGGGCCGCACAGAGTCAGACAGGACTGAGTGCACGTGCATGTGCACAAACACACATACATACACACGCTTAATATATCAGACTGTCATTTATCTTAACTATAATGCTTTAAAATAGTTTTATTTAGAAGGCTTGACACAATGTGTGTAAGGCATCACATTAGTAGATGGGGATAAAAGTTTGAAAATACAGATGACAAAACAGTTTGAGTAATAAAATATCCATGCTATAACTTAGGAGGAGACAGGATTTGAAACTATCTCAGTAAGAATCCAAAGAATTCATACAAAATCCTCCTCCTAGATCCAGTTTTTGTCAAAAGAAAATACAAAATTCACATCTATTTCATAACTTTGTTAAAATTTTGTCATAAATCTAATTTTCATGATTTTTTGTGAGACAATTATAAATTATGAGTCTATAAAGCATGATTACCCATTAAATACTGTGTTGAGAAAGTAATAACTAGATTCTCTTCTCTCCCTTGACTCTTCCAGGACTACCCACCTTGTCTAGTGTTAAAAGCAATTCTTTGTTGGTGAAACTTCCTTACATGTAACTTCAATTTGGTTATCATCCAAAATTACAGTGGTTTAACCACATGGATTTTATATTACTATATTATATACATAAAGGAATACCACTCTGTATGCAAAATCTTCATATTACAAAACACAGTATGTAAAGGGGAAAAAATCATTCTTTCTGAGCTTTGCCAACTTTCTTGGCACACAGTTTAAATATGAGCAAGTTAAATCATGTCAGAGTGCCTCTGTCTCCAGTAAAATATATATAAATTTATATATATAAAGTTTTTATAAAGTGATTTTCACTTTGAGAGTATTGTTTA
Source organism: Nanger dama (assembly GCA_917880005.1). NCBI lineage: Eukaryota > Metazoa > Chordata > Mammalia > Artiodactyla > Bovidae > Nanger > Nanger dama. The sequence continues at coordinate 17,664,392 of CAKJTW010000008.1, read as the reverse complement.
AAATTTTAATTTATTTATTTGACTGCACCAGGTCTTAGTTGTGGCATGGGGGATTTAGTTCCCCTGACCAGGGATTGAACACAGGCCCCCTGCACTGGGGAGCACAGAGTCTTACACTGGACCACCCGGGAAGTCCTTTTCTCCAGTAAAATGTATTTTATAGTAGCAGTCTCTATGATGAGATCACATTATATACATATCTCTTAAATAACTAGAAAATAGTTGTGTTTGTGTAAAAAGAATACAAATACGAGGAAAACAAGCTTGGATTGTAATTCTGATTATATATTAAAAAAAAAAAAAACTTGCGGTATGATTGTAAGCAAGAAAACTCTCTGAGCCTGTTTCCTTTTTTAAAAATAAGATACAGGTGGCATTAAGTTCTACCCATGTGAAAAGGCAGGGTATCTACCTTAAAAATAAATCTTAAAGCTAAGAAATCCATGTGCGTTTTAAGAAAGAGCAGCATATAACAATATAGCAATTTGGTTTACGTTAATCTTCCAGTAAGTGAGATACAGCTGGGCAGCTAAAGATTGGGAGGAGGCCAAGACAGGAAGTGCTCTTTCCAGTTCTTTCTGCATTATATTAAGTGACCATGGGCAAGTTATTTAGATTCTCTCTGTCTGGGTGTGTCCTTCTGTGATATCAGGGAGCTGTCAGAATGTCTTTTATTTTTCAAATTCTCACAAACTTAGAAAAATCAAGTCCTTTGAAAACTCCAAATATCCTTATTAGTTATTTTACAACAATTAAAATCAGGTAATGTAAGAACTGTTTATTTTAACTATTCACAGGCCAGGCAGATTTAGACTAAAATAAATCAACCAAGTGAGAAATTCAAACAAATTGGCTATTTCACATTGTATGGACCTCTTGACATGATTCATTTACTGATCTGTATGGAGGGTGTGCATTTCTTTATTTCCTTCTTCCCCCTTAAAGCCCAGCCCTCCAGGGATGCCTGTGGTACTCTGCCCTCAGTCTCAACCATTTCTGAGCACATTGACCTGACTTACCGCTGCCAGCATCTCTCCACCTGAGGGCTTTCCTGAACAGCAAGGCCTTTCCTCCATGGCTGTTAACAGATTGGGAATGCCCAAGGACTAATGGCTCTACTGAGTAGCCCTCCTCCAAGGCAGAGCAAACACTTGAGCCCCCTCTCAGATGTGAGTGAGTTCTGCGTGCTCCCCAGCATTCTCTAGTGGACTGAGTTGTGGTAGCCCACACCCTTCACTGAATATCTTTCCCGCTTTGTGCCACCCTTCCACTTCCCTCGAGTGCTTTAGGGATCACCTACTAAATAAACTATTTAGAAACAAATCTCTGTTTCAGGAGTTATTTCTAAGAAAAGCCAAACTATGCACCGTCAGCTACAGAAGAGCCCAATGTGATATGTTGGGGGTTAATTTCTGTCCCTCACTCTTTCCCCCAAATGTGTTGAAGTCCTAATCCACAGTACCTAGGAATGCAATCATCTTAATGTCTGAATCCCTAGTACTTCAGAATGTGACCTTATTTGGAAATAAGAATGTTGTTGATGTAATTAGTTAAGATGAGATCATCAAGGTGGGCTGTAATACAATATGCTTTGTATACTTAGAAGAATAGACACAGAGGGAGAGACAATAGACACAGCACAGCCATGTGATGATAGAGGCAAAGACTGGAGTGCAGCATCTACAAGTCAAGGCAGGCCAAGGATGGATATCCACCAGCAGCTGGAAAAAGCAAAGACGGATTCTGCCTAGAACCTGAGGGAGCCTGGCCTTGTGGATATCTTGATTTATGATGTCTAGCCTCCAAAACATGAGAACAAATTTCTGTTCTTTAAGCCATCCAGTTAGGTGCTTTGTTATGGCAGCCCCAGGAGACTAACACGGGCTACAATGACTCTCCCCGGTGTTTTTCAGAGACCATCTTAACTGTTTGTTTTCTCACCTAGGCCTCTCTGCTCACCACTCTGGCACTCTAAGTCCCTCCCTTTATACTTTGACTTTAATGACTACTTCTGTTTCTCCCTTAGTTTGGTCACATACTCATTCCTATTCTCTGATTCATTGACCTTGATCTGCCCCTGGATTCTGAGCTCTGCAGAAGCTTTTGATTAGTGCAGTGATTATCAAATTTTGACATATATCAGAATCTTTTCTCATACCAGTTAAAACACAGATTGTTGGGCTCTCACCCTAGAGTTTCTCATTCAGTAGTCTACTTAGGGTTGATATTTTATAATTCTAGCAAATTCAACTTCCCAGATGCTCGTAATGTGGGACCATGCATTGAAAATCTGATTCCTAGGTTTTCAAAATTTGTCAAAATTTCTCATTCTAAATCACCTTCTGTGGCTTGTTGCCACTCCAAAAGACTGATAAATTCCCTACCCCTACTTTTGAATATCAGAAGAGGATGAGTCCCATTCAGAAAAATGAAAATCTCCAGGCTTTCTGGTGCCAGAGGTCATCAGGAGCTCCTGGATAAGACTCACTGCTGATACACATTTTATAAGCAAACGCCAGTTCAGTTCAGTTCAGTCGCTCAGTCGTGTCCGACTCTTTGAGACCCCATGAATCGCAGCACACCAGGCCTCCCTGTCCATCACCATCTCACGGAGCTCACTCAGACTCACGTCCATCAAGTCTGTGATGCCATCCAGCCATCTCATCCTTGGTTGTCCCCTTCTTCTGCCCCCAATCCCTCCCAGCATCACAGTCTTTTCCAATGAGTCAACTCTTCATATGAGGTGGCCAAAGTACTGGAGTTTCAGCTTCAGCATCATTCCTTCCAAAGAAATCCCAGGGCGGGCTGATCTCCTTCAGAATGGACTGGTTGGATCTCCTTGCAGTCCAAGGGACTCTCAAGAGTCTTCTCCAACACCACAGTTCAAAAGCATCAATTCTTCGGCGCTCAGCCTTCTTCACAGTCCAACTCTCACATCCATACATGACCACAGGAAAAACCATAGCCTTGACTAGATGGACCTTAGTTGGCAAAGTAATGTCTCTGCTTTTGAATATGCTATCTAGGTTGGTCATAACTTTTCTTCCAAAGAGTAAGCGTCTTTTAATTTCATGGCTGCAGTCACCATCTGCAGGAATTTGGAGCCCAATAAAATAAAGTCTGACACTGTTTCCACTGTTTCCCCATCTATTTCCCAGGAAGTGATGGGACCGGATACCATGATCTTCGTTTTCTGAATGTTGAGCTTTAAGCCAATTTTTTTCACTCTCCTCTTTCACTTTCATCAAGAGGCTTTTTAGCTACTCTTCACTTTCTGCCATAAGGGTGGTGTCATCTGCATATCTGAGGTGATTGATATTTCTCCTGCCAATCTTGATTCCAGCTTGTGCTTCTTCCAGTCCAGCGTTTCTCAGGATGTATTCTGCATAGAAGTTAAATAAGCAGGGTGACAATATACAGCCTTGACGTACACCTTTTCCTATTTGGAACCAGTCTGTTGTTCCATGTCCAGTTCTAACTGTTGCTTCCTGACCTGCATACAGATTTCTCAAGAGGCAGGTCAGGTGGTCTGGTATTCCCATCTCTTTCAGAATTTTCCACAGTTTATTGTGATCTACACAGTCAAAGGCTTTGGCATAGTCAATAAAGCAGAAATAGATGTTTTTCTGGAACTCTCTTGCTTTTTCCATGATCCAGCTCATGTTGGCTATTTGATCTCTGGTTCCTCTGCCTTTTCGAAAACCAGCTTGAACATCAGGAAGTTCACGGTTCACGTATTGCTGAAGCCTGACTTGAAGAATTTTGAGCATTACTTTACTAGCATGTGAGATGAGTGCAACTGTGCAGTAGTTTGAGCATTCTTTGGCATTGCCTTTCTTTGGAATTGGAATGAAAACTGACCTTTTCCAGTCCTGTGGTCACTGCTGAGTTTTCCAAATTTGCTGGCATATTGAGTGCAGCACTTTTAGAGCATCATCTTTCAGGATTTGAAACAGCTTTACTGGAATTCCATCACCTCCACTAGCTTTGTTTGTAGGGATGCTTTCTCAGGTCCACTTGACTTCACATTCCAAAATGTCTGGCTCTAGATTAGTGATCACATCATCATGATTATCTGGGTCATGAAGATCTTTTTTGTACAGTTCTTCCATGTATTCTTGCCACCTCTTCTTAATATCTTCTGCTTCTATTAGGTCCAGACCATTTCCATCCTTTATCAAGCCCATCTTTGCATGAAATGTTCCGAACGCCAGACTCTATTTCTAAAGCACAAGCATGATTGGACAGCTTCTTGGCTTAATTTTTTTTTCAGGTTGAAATCTAAACTCCTTAGCATGATACAAAAGATCTAAACAGTCAAACCTAAATGAAATCAATCCTGAATATTCATTGGAAGGACTGATGTTGAAGCTGAAACCCCAATACTTTGGCTACCTGATGCGAAGAACTGACTCACTGGAAAAGACCCTGATATTGGGAAATATTGAAGGCAGGAGAAGGGGATGACAGAGGATGAGATGGCTGGATGGCATGACTGACTCGATGGACATGAGTTTGAGCAAGCTCCAGGAGTTGGTGATGAACAGGGAAGCCTGGCATGCTGCAGTCCATGGGACTGCAAAGAGTTGGACAAGACTGAGCGACTGAACTGACTGAATCTCAGACTTGTATAATCCTCCAGCCTCATCTCCCTTTTTTTTGACCCATGGTGGGAGTAGGGTAGACATGGGGAAACAACACTTACTGCACACTCACTATAGACTGGTGTTGTACTAGTTGCATTATATGAGTTGCTCATTCACCCAAACCTACAAGGAAGGAATTATTAATTTCCATTTTACAGATGAGGAATTAAGGGATCATCAGCTAGTAACTGACTAAACACAATTACTCTGCCTCTGACTATCCAAGCTTTGATTCAGATCCAAGTCTATTCCTGCTGCTGCTACTGCTGCTAAGTCACTTCAGTCGTGTTCGATTCTGTGCGACCCCACAGATGGCAGCCCAACAGGCTCCCCTGTCCCTGGGATTCTCCAGGCAAGAACACTGGATTGGGTTGCCATTTCCTTTTCCAATACATGAAAGTGAAAAGTGAAAGTGAAGTCGCTTAGTCATGTCCGACCCTCAGCGATCCCATGGACTGCTGCCTTCAAGGCTCCTCCGTCCATGGGATTTTCCAGGCAAGAGTACTGGAGTGGGGTGCCATTGCCTTCTCCATGTGATTCCTAAACCTCAAATCTGTGCTCTGCTTGTTTACTTGGGGGACAGTGCTTGTTTGCTCCTGTTATCCCAGAGTACTTATGAAAAACACTCCCTTTCACTTGCAAAAGTATCACCCTGGTCTTGATGGTGAACTACAGTATGGTCCCCTCTTCCTGCATTCTAAATCCGCCATGTTATCAGCTGTTTCTGGAATGCACCATACTCAGGATTCCATTTCTTCCTGTGTGCTGTTCTTTCTGCCTTAAATGTCCTTTACTTCCCTTGTTTCCTGTGAAAATTGTGTCCAATTTTGGGGACTCTGCTCTGCATCACTGTCTCTGGGAATCTCCCCCAGTCCTCCAGCTATAGGCAATGGGTTTGATACACTGCTGTGAATTCCTCACACCTCATGTTTACTGCTATTCTATTCTGATTTTTCAGTACTTAGCAATCCTCTCTACCAGCTTGGGAGTTCCTTAATATTTGGACTGTGCCTTAATTACCTCTCTGTATCCATAGCACCTATAATTCTGCATGGCCCAGAGTGGATATTTATTAAATATTTGCTGAGTGATTGAATATGTGAAATAATAAAGTCAGGAAGATCTAGCTATCTGCAGAAATTATTATAAAATGTAGAAGCAGGCTCCTGCTAAAGGCTTACCCCAGCTCTGCTTCACTTTACCTGAAGGCTGGCTGAGTTCTGAGTGAGTGTTCAGAGGGGCTCTGACCAGCATCAGCATGCAGGCATTTTACTTGATGAAGTGGTCCTTCTGTTCGGGGCCTGAAATATCATTCTCAGTTCTCAGGGCTGTATCCCATCGCTGTCATGTGCCTTGTGCTTCTTTTAAATATTTTCCTGTCCTCTCTTACTCTGTGGTTAGGAGTCAGACTATATATATGGGTTGGAATCTTCACTCCACCATTTCCTAGTGAGTGACCATTTGAAAACCTCTGATGTTTCCTAAGCCTCAGGTTCTTCATCTGAAAAGAGGTAAAATTAACAGTACCTAGCTCAGAGGATTTTTATAATAATCAAATAAGTAAGTGGTTAACATAGTTGCTGGAACATAGTAAGAACCACTAAATGTTAGTCCTTGTTTTTAGTAATAGCATAATTATGCCTCCCCTTTGCTATGCTTTCATTATCAGACTGGAAAACTTGTTTTCTATATTGGTCTATTTTTTCATCTCTGTCCTTCAGGACTTACATTGATTTTAGTTGTCTCAATATAGGTTGCATTCCCTAGATAAGTCCTCAGTTCAGTTCAGTCGCTCAGTTGTGTCCGACTCTTTGAGACCCCATGAATCACAGCACACCAGGCCTCCCTGTCCATCACCAACTCCCAGAGTTCACCCAGACTTATATCCATCGAGTCGGTGATGCCATCCAGCCATCTCATACTCTGTCATCCCCTTCTCCTCCTGCCCTCAATCCCTCCCAGCATCAGAGTCTTTTCCAATGAGTCAACTTTTCTCATGAGGGTGGCCAAAGTACTGGAGTTTCAGCTTTAGCATCATTCCTTCCAAAGAAATCCCAGAGCTTATCTCCTTCAGAATGGATTGGTTGGATCTCCTTGCAGTCCAAGGGACTCTCAAGAGTCTTCTCCAACACCACAGTTCAAAAGCATCAATTCTTCGGTGTTCAGCTTTCTTCCCAGTCCAGCTCTCACATCCATACATGACCACAGGAAAAACCATAGCCTTGACTAGATGGACCTTTGTTGGCAAAGTAATGTCTCTGCTTTTCAATATGCTATCTAGATTGGTCATAACTTTTCTTCCAAGGAGTAAGTGTCTTTTCATTTCATGGCTGCAGTCACCATCTGCAGTGATTTTGAAGCCCCCAAAAATAAAGTCTGACACTGTTTCCACTGTTTCCCCATCTACTTCCCATGAAGTGATGGGACCGGATACCATGATCTTCATTTTCTGAATGTTGAGCTTTAAGTCAACATTTTCACTCTCCACTTTCACTTCCATCAAGAGGTTTTTAGTTCCTCTTCACTTTCTGCCATAAGGGTGGTGTCATCTGCATTTCTGAGGTGATTGATATTTCTCCCGGCAATCTTGACTCCAGCTTTTGTTTCTTCCAGTCCAGCATTTCTCATGATGTACTCTGCACAGAAGTTAAATAAGCAGGGTGACAATATACAGCCTTGACGTACTCCATTTCCTATTTGGAACCAGTCTGTTGTTCCATGTCCAGTTCTAACTGTTGCTTCCTGACCTGCATATAGGTTTCTCAAGAGGCAGGTTAGGTGGCCTGGTATTTCCATCTCTTTCAGAATTTTCCACAGTTTATTGTGATCTACACAGTCAAAGGCCTTGGCATAGTCAATAAAGCAGAAATAGATGTTTTTCTGGAACTCTCTTTCTTTTTCGATGATTCAGCGGATGTTGGCAATTTGATCTCTGGTTTCTCTGTCTTTTCTAAAACCAGCTTGAACATCTGGACCACAGCCTTGTCTAACTCAGTGAAACTAAGCCATGCCCTGTGGGGCCATCCAAGATGGGCGGGCATGGTGAAGAGGTCTGACACAATGTGGTCCACTGGAGAAGGGAATGGCAAACCACGTCAGTATTCTTGCCTTGAGAACTCCATGTACAGTATGAACAGTATGAAAAATAAGCCCTACAAACTGTAAATCACCATAGGTATTCCACCACACTTCTGGGCTCCTAGTCCTTCCTTGCCTGATGCTAGCACTGTTCCCTAGAAGCTTTTTAAAATAAACCTCTGTGTAACTGGCTCACCAGAATAACTGACTGTCCTTGTGTGTTTTGCTAGTCATTGGAGGGATTAAAGCAATAGCACTAGGGACACAGAAGCCCAGAGTGATGAAGAGGAAAAGAAAGTGAGAAGTGAAGCAATACGAAAATGTGGAGTAATGCAAGTCATCATCATGATGCTCACCACTTCATTCTGAGCTCCAAAGATGCATGGTTCACTCCACAGGCCTGTTTATTCAGCACAAAGGACTTTCTCCTAGGAGGCTGCAAGGAGAAGCTCACTTTGTCCCATCCATGGAGGGAAGAAAGGAGACAAGATTCACCTGCCCATCCCTCCCAGCACTCGTTTCCTGTCACGATTCACAAGGAGACGTCTTCCCAGAACTTCCAACTTGCACTATCAGGGGCCTTAGTAATCACTCCAAAAGCCAGGGAAGATGACTTGGTGTGAGTGGGTGCCACCAACAGAAAGGAGGAGGAAGGGCATCCAAGCAACCCAAGAAGATGCAAGAGAATTGTGTCCACTACCCTGACTCTCTAGTTGCTTATCTAAAAGACTGGACTGACAACTCGCTGTGTCAAAACTCATGATCAGTAGGCTATTCTCTAGTATTCTCCAATCATGGTCTAACCAGATAAATTACTCCTCTCTCCATGGTTTTCTCCAGGCAAGAATGTTGGAGTGGGTAGCCAATCCCTTCTCCAAGGGATCTTCCTGACACCAGGATCAAATGTGGGTCTCCTGCATTGTGGGCAGATTCTTTACCATCTGAGCCATCATATAAGACCAGTATTCTCCATTCTTCCAGTCTAACTAGATTAATTACATACTTGTTAAGAATCTGTTATGTCTATTCCTAAATTTTCCTGCCATTTGCACTTGTTATTATAATCACAATTTAGTTAAATATCACATAAGATGATAAAATATGAATGTAAAAAAGGATGAGAGGTATTTGTATGTAAACTAAGGAGAGTGCTTTGGGAAGACTTAATAAAGGTACGTCTCTATAAAAAGTGCTGTCAGAGTAGCTATGTTAAGGGAGACAACTGTAAAATATTTGTAAGGGGCCAGCGTAAAAGACAGAAGAAACTGTACTCAGATTGTATCACCCGTAACTTTACATTCTTGCTCCAAGGAAAATCATATATAAAGCATCCTATGTGGTACCTCATAGAAGACAATATGGAACTCCAGTCGGCAAATTCATGATCAAAGAAAAGCCCTTGGCTAATAACAGCTAAGATACAGGTTATTTTATATATATCTACTCATTATAAATTTCAAATAATTTTTAGAGTTATATATACACTATGCTTTAAGATTTTTACCAGCATTTTTTATTTCCCAACTCAGATAGGTCTTGGTTATGCTGTGACAACAAACAATCCCCAAGCCTCAGTGAATAATACAAAAAATGTTATTTCTTGTTCTCTCTAAGACTTCAGCTCCTGGAAGCCTGTTCTCCATGGATGACCAGCCAAAGCATTTACCATATGAGGCATGTGCCCCTCTAGAAAAACATGAAAAGGAAGAGGAAACACAAGAAATCCTGAACAGGCTCCTTGAGCCACCTCTAAGTGGTACTCTTCACTGCTGCATCTTAGCCCAAGAAAGCCACATGGCTGCACCTATATGCAAGGAGGTGGGGAAGGCCAGTCTTCCCAGGTGCCAGAAGGGGAGGAGAGTTGGAAATGTTGCAGAGGAGCAGTGATGTTCACCACACCAACCTACTGCTGTCCCTAGCATACAGAATAGGAGGACAGCTGCTTGACTAAGTGAAGGAGTTTGAGGCAGAGAAATATACCAGTTCTCCCTTAAATAATGGAAATAAAGTTAATTAAATAGATTCATTAGTGACTATATTTGATAGATTAGTGATGATATTTTCAAAACTATTCTTTATTTCTGAGAGATCGTAACCAAATAAAGCAATTCCAGAGAAGAGTTTTAAATAATAGTTCAGTCAAGAATCTCCTAAAGTTTAACTCAGCCCACATAATTTGTCATCAAAATGTAAAATATATTCTCCTAATCATGCATTCTACTCTTATAGAATACTAACACATTAACCCCTTCTACTAAAAATCTATTTATTAGCAATTGACTACCAATATGATAGTCTTTAAGTGACTGCTATTCAGAAAGTTCAACCAGAAAATATTTTGTATTTGAAAAATGATTCCAAAAACTATCCAATAATATTCTTTGACATTTTTCTCTTCTTCTCCTACTTCTTCTCCACCCTGCCTTCTTTACTAACTCCAGTTTTCAATGTCTATTGTTAACTTAAACTTTTTAAACAAAATAATTTTTGAACTCCAAAAGCAGTGCCTATTTAATCTACTTTATATTTAGCTGTATTTCAACTTTTATGCTGCTCTCTTCTAGCTTTTGGGTTTTTTGCTTATAAACTAGTTTTGTCAAATAAAATATTTATTGAATATGTGTTACATCTCAGCTTGTGTCCATACATGTTCTACAAATGAGTAGAATTTTTGTGTGCATTTATTCATCTGTCTACTCCACATACCCTATTCCAGGCCCAAGTTTGTTGACTTAAGCCTGCTTACAATTAAACAACAGCTCCAGTCCAACAACTGGGTCACTAGGGAAAGAGAAGGGGATATCTTTTCTTGGCCATTTTACTCTCCATATAGGGATTTTCCCAGTGGCTCAGCAGGCGAAGAATCCGCCTCCAATGCAGGAGACATAGGAGATGCTGGCAACCCACTCCAGTATTCTCGTCTAGAAAATCCCAAGGACAGAGGAACCTGGCAGGCTATAATCCAAAGAGTCACAGAGAACTGGATGTGACTGAGCACAAGCATGTGCACATATTGTCAGTGTAATGACTTGCTTTCCCAATAAATGGCTTCTTCATTAGAAGTAACTACTTTCAAATACCAATAACACCTCCAAAAGTTTTTTGTCTTTAGAAAAGGTGAGACATTGTGCTTTTTATTTTATTTTTATATTTCCATGACTAATTGGTATACTTTTCAATCTGCCTATGATATGCAGAGAGTCATTAGTGAGAAGTTATATAAACAAACTATTATGGTATAAAAATGTCAAGCTGGAGAGGTGTCAAGGCGAGGTCTGTTTAGAGAAGGAAAGCTGGATCAACCTCCTTTCCTTCCCCTTTAGTCTAAGCAGCAGCCAAGTGTGGTATGAGGTTTGGGTGGAAGGGGAGGGAGAAGGTGTGGTTAGAAAGTACTTCCTGGTGATTCTGATAGTCTCCTCCCACTTCACACACACACACACACCCCTGCACAGAGTCCCAGCTAAGGACTGTGGACTGGAGGGAAAATCACAGCACTTGGGGAGAACTCTGCTCTACTGCTTACTAGGTCTACCATGGCCTGCAGCAATTGCCTAACTCTCAGCCTCATCTGACACATCATTTATCTCCTAGTGTTATTCTGAACGTGGAATAAGATAATAATCATAAAGAGTCTTAATATTGTGTATACTCAAAAACTGGTTTGAAACATCATATTGAAGTCAGTATAACATGTTATCATCAATATCTTGGAAAATAATAATCAGCAATTAAATTCAATACTTAAAGAACAAAATGCATATTGTGTGTTTAGAATTTAGACATCTAAATCTACTACTTAATTCCCATTAGGTTGAATTTTTCTTATCTTTTGTGCTAATGTTTCTCAAAATTATAAAAATGTCATTTATAAACTGGGTGTCACTACCCACTGGTGAGCAATAAAATAAATGAGTGGCTTGTAACTAGCATTTTTAAATGAAATAAATAGATGGGATAGAATAGAAGCAATCAGAACACATGGTTTCTTAACAAGAATAGTGTAACTTTGCAATAAATGCATTATGATGTAAATTCTATTTCATACTAAGTACTTTTTCAAGTTTGTAAAATTCTCTTCCAGAACAAACCCAAGCAAAATCTGGTATATTTTTCTACTATCAAATATATCTGATTTTATCTCATAATATTCTTAATTAAGAATAATAAAATATAAAATGTTTTCGCTATCATTCAAGCCAAGTTTTTCTTTAGTAACTCCTGTATCATTATACATCCTTTAGAATGTTTCTTTTGCACCTGGTAGCTCACATAAAGTGGGTCTATGTGACAGAGAATAAGAAGTGATGTGCACACACCCCAAGTGTCTGCTGACCTACTGAGCAAATGGTGAATCCAATTAGAGGTACACCCTTCAAAGGAGGGACCTGTCCCATGTAAATGGCTTTTAAATGTTTCCATCTCACATCAAGGACAGAACATAGCACCAAAGGAAAGAAGACAGCTGTCACAAAGGCCAGAGGCAGTGGGATGGGGGCGGGGGTAGAGATGGGAGGGATGTTCAAAAGAAAGGGGATATATGTATACCCATGACTGATTCATGTTGAGGTTTGACAGAAAACAAAATTCTGTAAGGCAATTATCCTTCAATTAAAAAAGTAATTAACTAAACAAAAACAATAAGACCAGAGGCACAGCGACTATGAGCAGCTGAGTCCTGAGGCAGTAACACCTTCCTAGTTTGCCTGCCCACTTAGGATGAGCTCACTAAACCAGGATCCAAAGACAACACAGACCTGGAAGACCCAGAAACAGACACATCACAGGGTCCTTATATAACCTTGATAGATCATTTGCATTATTGGTCGGAGTCAACCATAGTTCTTATTCCAGACTTTAGTCATTCTCAAGAAATCAAAAATGCCATTTTTATAAAGAATCTCCCCATATAAGGGAAATGGGTTATCCGCATTGATTAAGTCAGAATTCTGATGTCCACGGTGGACTGACACAGGTTAGCAGCCCCCTTTCAAATTCCGCCTTAGTGAAGCTAACGTGTTTGTGGCTGTGCTCCCCACCGGGCACATGTATGAAGGGCCCACCAGACAAGAAGCCTTTCTGGTTCATCACTGCAGCACAGGAGGCTGTGGACCAAGTCGCAGGCTGTGACTTCCACGAAGCCTGTGACCAATTTAATACCGTATTACTCGCGTTTTCTGCACTAGGATTTCATTTGGTGACATCACTGGATACAACTGAAGTCGAAATTTGTGTGACCTTTTTGCAGGTGCTGCTTTTCACACACACACACACAAAAACCCCGCATTATTTTACATAGTTTAGCCACAGTGCAGCAGTGCTTTAGGACTAGGAAGAAAGCTTGGGAAATCTAATGAGGTTGAAGAGAAAAGTGAAAGTTAACGGCCTTGGCTTTAACAAAGGTTCGTCCTCCCTCAGGCTCTGAAGAGTCGGTAACTGAGTTCAGTAACTGAAAATTAAATTAGAAGAAAATGCCACCTCTGCAGCTCCCGCTATCTTTAGCATTAATGGTAATAAAGGATCGGGTGGAAACTGTGGACAAGCTCTCAGAGCCATACTTTCAGGCATGGAAATCTGCTCCTACGCCATGCTATAAACTTCCATCGAGTGGTATTTCCCGACTCTCATCCTTTCCCTTCATAGCCATATTCTTATGGTATATTTCCTCTTTTCTTGTTCTGTTAGTTTTATCCTATTAGTCTTAATTTCCATGTTCCCATCTTCCCCACTTCCTCGTTTCTTTCCTCGATAGTCTGGATGTTTTCCTCCCCCTCATATCTTTACAATAAAGAGTTTAACTAAGGCCAAGGTTTTTGTGGTTTTCGTTGTTCAGAATCTAGAGAAAACAGCGAAAAGATTCTCCAGTGCTAGGAAAGCACAAGGCTTTTGCCTTTATCTGGTCCTATCAAATGAACAGGAACCACTCTCTCAGGATGGTATTATCAGGTTAAGTGATAAGGGTGAGCAGGAAGGACTCAGGCACAGTGGCCCACATTTTTTAAAAAGGCAGGGACAGGAGCATGGAAAGAAAAACAAATTAGACCTTATCAGGATCCTTGCCATTCTTCAAACAAGCATCTCTAAAAAACAATCAAGCAAGTTGTCAATTTGGCTAAAAATCAGCAATGCTTTAATATAATAAGATGGTACTGTCACTCCTTAACTTCTAAACAAATAACTGAAGAACCTAACTATATTATATAGCCATAAAGAAATAAAGGCTATTTTATCATAATTTGATTATGCTACAAAGCACTATGCATTGCAATTCGTGGATCTAATTTTAGTTGTAATAATCTCTTGCCCTGTTATGTAAATGGGAAAAGATTTTCTACAGGCTTCAGATAGAGATAAGCTTAGGATGGAAAGCATGCAAAAGCCATGGTTCAATTACTCTAAAGTGATCTGCATCATATGTTACAGTGCATCTTTCTGCCTTTGCACAAAAGCTAGTATCCGCTGCAAATTAACTATCCTTGTCTAAATGCTTACAGATGCCCTCTGAGAGTTTACTGATTCAAATTCAACCCAAGTTGCACAACTACAAAATAACAGAGGGCACTAAAAATTTTCATAAATATTTCCTTCTTCCATAAGTGGTTCCCCCACCAAAAATAAAATTTTGCCCTTCTGTTTCAAAACAAGACATGCTGACCTTTTCACCAAGTACATGTACTTGCTTCCAGTTCTGTGGTCTCACCCATTGTGCATAAGAGTTGACCACTAGGACTGTCCCATTTCACCTAAGTCTCTTCAGGCAACACAGATGCAAGTCCTGACCTGACCCCTGAGCGGACATAATTCTGACTCCAAACTTCATATCTTGGAATGCAAAAGAGGAGAGACAGAGAGACAGACCTGTTCCCCAGGGCTCTTCAGTTGCTCTTTGAAATGAAGTTTGTAATATTCCAAAATACTAGCTCTCCCCAGGTGGGACAGGCCTTCAGGGATAGCGGGGACCACCCACTGGAACTACCAGACTCCCCCTCCTCACTAGCTCTTTTCCTTCGCCTCTCTCCAGGACAGCTTTATGTGCTCCTGCTGCAGACTTTCCCCCACTCTCAGTGCAAACCACTATCAACCCACATCCAGGGCTTCACTGCGTGGGAAGAAATGGCCCTTAAGAGCAGGCATAGGATGTCCTGGGGGAGGGCCTTCCTTGGGTCTGCTTAAGTCAGATGCTGCCCCCACATGGGCCTCCTCACACCACTCACCATGGCAGGAGGGAGTGTATTGCAATATATTTCCACTCTGCATGGGCTATGGCTTTCTGAGTTTGCAAGGTGGGAAGAAAAACAACTAAGAGTTAAATAGTGATACTTGATGCCGAGTGTATCTTTGTTCATCTTTCCCCCTTCAATTTATCTATCTATCTATCTATCTATCTATCTATCTTTCTAATCTGTCTATCTATTTTTGGCTGCACCAAATGTGGCATGTGGGATCTTAGTTCACCAACCAGGAATTGCAGTGGAAGTACAGAGTCTTAATTACTGGACTGCCTGAGATGTCCCCCCTTCAATTTAAAAATAAACATTGTTTCCAAAATTGCCCCTTTATTCCTGTATTCGATTTCTATTATTGTTCCATGGGGGGGATATTTGTCTATACATAATCTCTATTAATCTGGAGATTAAATATTCTTAGAGAGTGGCCAGGTTGGGACATGAGGCCTACTGTTGATTAATTTACATCAGAACTCTGATATGCAAGCAAAATGTGACTTTCTATATCTGTCCCTTCTAGAAGAGCTCTCCTCACCCAGAACTCCATGCCCACTCCACTTTCATCTCAAGAAACTTAATAACTGTAAATAGCAAACATTTTGCTAAATAATCTGTGGTATTTTTTTTCCTTCTCATTTCTTCATAAGTACTGGGAATTAATCACAAACCTCAATATTCAAATATGAAATTCTATATAATTTTGGAATCTATTACTAAAGAGAGAAGTTATTTTAACTCGAATTACAGTATGTTTTTTCATCCATCCCTACAAAAAAGCTTTCTTGCACTTTTACAAGCTTTTTTTCCTGCAAACACATTGCTGTTACAAGGTGGGGAGTCAGGTAAGGGAGCATGTGCTTTAATTCACATCTTGATTAGGCCACCTGCTGGCTGTGTGGCATGGATTGGGTCATTTAGTGTTTCTTGGCAACACTTTTTTCATCTATGCTGTAATATTAATACAATAAAATATGCAGAGATAGTAAACTATAAAATGATATACAAAAATAAGGTAAAATAAGGTACTCTACCAGTCAAAATTCAACCAGAATGTATATGTACTTTATACTTTTGAATTTACTTGTATATACATTCTTACATAAATAATTATACATATATGTGCTCATGCTCAGTCATGTCCAATTCTTTGTGATCCCATGGAATGTAAAACTCACCAGGCTCCTCTGTCTGTGGAACTCTGCAGGCAAGAAAACAGGAGTGGGCTGCCATTTCCTACTCTAGGGTTTTATACATGTATATACATCCCCAAATAAATATTTATACATACATACATGCACTTGTGTGTATGTCTATATGTTTAGAACAGGGGAATCCTGGCTCAGTAGTCTCTGCTAGGCAGTAACCACATCACCTACTGGAGCCCGAAGTACACAGCCAAGCAGGAGTGAAGATCATAAAAGGCTGAGCCCCAAAAAGAAAGGCGAGACTAAAATATGTCTATTTCTGCCTCTGATGTTGGTGAGAAGGGTATGCTGCAGAACTGAAGGCCCCTCACCACAGAGCAGAATATGGGCACCTGTTTCAGGGAGTCAGAAACTGAATAAAGATCAGAGGAAAGGGAGGGCAATTGTAGGCACACTTGGTCTTTCATTCTAAGGAGGCAAATGTAGATTACAGTTTTCCTTTGTGTCTGCTACCTGGAATACAATGGCTTATTTTCTCTTTAGAGGACTTGTGCCTGATTAGGTCAGGTCCACCCAGGCTATTATCCCTTTTGATTAACTCAAAATCAATTGATTTGGGATTTTAATTACATCTAAAAACTTCTTCTCTGAAGCAACTAAACTACTACTTGCCCAAATATCTAGGGAAGGTGTGTGTGTGTGTGTGTGTGTGTGTGTGTGTGTGTGTGTGTGCACGTGCGCACACACACTACAAAATGGCTGCTCTTTTCCACTCTACAGGTCTTGTGAAAGCAACACCCTTGAAGCCCTCCTGAATTAGAAGCAAACTAAAGAGGGAGTTCTGGGCAAGCTAGTTCAGCAGAATCAACACACCTCAAAGCCATCCCATAAACTGTACTAATAATTTATATCCTAGGTGCAAATGAAAACTACAATGAAGCACCACCTCACAACAGCCAGAATGGCCATTATGAAGAAGTCTGGGGCTGCTGCTACGTCGCTTCAGTCGTGTCTGACTCTTAGCGACCCCATAGATGGCAGCCCACCAGGCTCCCCTGTCCCTGGGATTCTCCAGGCAAGAACACTGGAGTGGGTCATCATTTCCTTCTCCAATGCATGAAAGTGAAAATGAAGTCGTTCAGTCATGTCCAACTCTTAGCCACCCCATGGTCTGCAGCCTACCAGGCTCTATCCATGGGATTTTCTAGGCAAGAGTACTGGAGTGGGGTGCCATTGCCTTCTCTGATGAAGAAGTCTACAAAATAACAAATGATAGAGAGGGTATGGTGAAAAAGGAAACCTATTACACCACTGGTAGGAATGTACATTGGTACAGCCACTATGGAAAACAGTAGGGAGGTTCCTTAAAAACTAAAAATAGAGTTACATATCATCCAGCAATCCCACTCATATATCCAGTGTGTGTTTTTAGTCATTCAGTTGTGTCTAACTTTTTGCGACCCCATGGACTGCAACCTACCAGGCTCCTCCATCCATGAGATTTCCCAGGCAAGAATACTGGTGTGGGTTACCACTTCCTTTCCCTAGGATCTTCCTGATTCATGGATTGAACCCAGGTCTTCTGCATTGCAGGCAGATTCTTTACCATCTGAGCCAGGGAAGCCCCTTATATGCAGATGAATCTGTAATTCAAAAGATACATGAATCCCTATGTTTATAGCAGCAGTATTAAATAAATAAATAGCAGCTATTTAAATAAGTAGCCAAGACATGGAAACAACCCAGGTTCTCATCAACAGAAAATTGGTATAACAAGATGTGGCATACACACACACACACACACACACACACACACATATATATACAATGGATTATTCAGTTCAGTTCAGTTGCTCAGCCATGTCCGATTCTTTGCGACCCCATGAATTGCAGCATGTCTGGCCTCCTTGTCCATCACCAGCTCCTGGAGTTCACTCAAACTCATGTCCATTGAGTCGGTGATGCCATCCAGCCATCTCATCCTCTGTCGTCCCCTTCTCCTCCTGCCTCCAAGCCCTCCCAGCATCAGGGTCTTCTCCAATGAGTCAACTCTTCGCATGAGGTGGCCAAAGTACTGGAGCTTCAGCTTTAGCATCATTCTTTCCAAAGAACACCCAGGGCTGATCTCCTTTAGAATGGACTGGTTGGATCTCCTTGCAGTCCAAGGGACTCTCAAGAGTCTTCTCCAACACCACAGTTCAAAAGCATCAAGTCTTTGGTGCTCAGCTTTCTTCACAGTCTAACTCTCACATCCATACATGACCACTGGAAAAACCATAGCCTTGACTAGATGGACCTTTGTTATACTCAGCCATAAAAAAGAATGAATAATGCCATTGGCAGCTACATGGGTACACCTAGAGACTATCATACTAAGTGAAGTAAGTCAGACAGAGAAAGACAAATACCATATATCACATATATGTGGTATCTAAAATATGATACATATGAACCTATCTATGAAACAGAAACGGACTTACGGACATAGAGAAGAGACTTGTGGTGGGAGGGAAAGATTGGGAGTTTGGGATTAGCAGATGCAAACTAGTATATATAGAATGAGTAAACAACAAGGAAACTATATTCAATATCCTGCAACAAACTGTAATGGAAAAGAATATGAAAAAGAAAAATATATAGGTATGTGTAACTGAATCACTTTGCTGTATACCAGAAACTAACACAACATTGTAAATCAACTATACTTCAATTTTTACAAAGGGAATACTTTCTATATGAGAAGACAAATAGAAACAGTCTACTACACAAAGGCCCAAGGGGTCACTCTCTGTTCCTGTTATTCCCTCCCCCCTTCCCACCCCCAGACGTGATCTCTTGCATCCATTCTTCCTGACAACACCACCTCTCTCTGGTTACTCGGTCCTCAGAGGTAGAGCACACGAGGAGGGGACTTGCCCTTCATCACCCTGCTCCCCGCCTGTCCTGACCATTAGAAATGCAGTCGGCTAGTGATGCCCTAGTTTGAACATAAGACAGCATCACCACATCACTGTTTCCTTTCCTTTTGGACAAAGGGTGCTTTCCTTCCTTCTTCAGAAGTCAGTCCGGGCCCTTCTCCTACGCTCTTGCGGTGCTTTTCTCACCTTAAGCTTGGCATTGGGGAACAGGTTCAATGTGTATTTTTAAAACACATTCTCCCTGCCACTGTTTCTTTCTTCACTCTTCTGAAATGTACAGAATATACAGGTCAAAGCACAGTAAGGATGGGGCTATTTGAGGAATTTGTTTTCAGTGCAGTCACAAAATAAACTTAACTAGACCGTCTGGTATTTCTTGATAATTCATCTTTACTAGTGGAAGAAACTTTTGACACTATAGGCTCCCAGGATCCTGACTAAAATGCATTTTGATTTGTTATCCATTCTTGCTCGACTATTGAGGGTCATTTTCACAAGCTATAGATTCCGACTTTTGCCAAACAGCTCCCATACCTGGACCTGAGGAGACAACAGAGGCCACATTTAGTCCCTCCACATGGAGTCAGTTTTCCTGCCCGCACTGCAACGAGGCTGTGTCTACTTTCCATAATGAGTTCTTACTTCATCCACAGTGGCCAAGCCTCTGCTACAAAGCCCTATCCTAATATCCTGGGTCTCCATGCTAATTTTCTGCTTTACTCTCTGCTTCAGTCCTGATACCTAAAAAGCCAGCACTTTTGACGTTCAGGCCTTCTAAGGGTTGTCAACTGCCTCAAAATACCAGTTGGTGTGACTGAGTGTCCATTATTTATGGCTGGATCTCCTGGAAGAAGCCTTCATTATATCTGCCTGCATCACTCCTTCTTCGCCACCAGCAGTCATAAAATAGCCTTTGTTTGCTCCCTCCTCAATATCCTATTCTAGTCACCTGCTGATATGTGCATATCTTGCTCATTTGTGGGTCAGTCTCACACTGACTGCCTAATTGTTCCAAAGGTCTCTGAATAGCTACTGCCAGCACTTCTCCCCAGAGGTCACCACAAGGGCTTGTTTGGGTTCTCAGTTCTGAGCCCTACCAGGCAGGTCCATTTTACCAGTGATCAAACAGTTGTGGTTTCTAACTATGAACATGTGATTTTTTTTTCACAGAGATGCAGAAAGTCTACAAAAACCAAAGTATACCAAACATCAGCATGAATCAGCCATAGGTTTACCCATGTTAATGTTTGGTAGAAAGCAATGCAATACTGTAAAGCAATCATCCTTCAACTAAAAATAAAAAAATCAGAAAAAAAGATAATACGAAAGACAAAAAAAAAGAAATCAAAGTATATCAAGAATAAATTTCACAATATCCTTGTTTCTACATTTGCAAAATAATTCAATACACAGCTCCTGAACACCTTAATGAAGTAATTACAGATGTCGATTAGAATACACTTTATAATTAGTATAGATAGGGCTTCCTTCCTTTTCTTTTTCTTTCTTACTCTGAAAGATACAGCTTGAGCCGGAAACTGTGCTAAGTACAAGGAATATAAGATAAATTTATATAAGATACATGCACAAACACATGTTATTGGGCCCTTGGGCTTTTGCATCATAAAGGTTAAAACAAATAAAAACAAATAACTCAGCTCATGACAACAGCCTACAGAAATGAAAGTGCTTGATTTTGTCTAGAAATGGGGGAGGGGGAGGCATTTTAAGAAAACAAATTTGAATTGACTCTTGAAGAATGGTTAGGATGAGTTTAGTAGACAAATAGGGTGAGAAAGGGACTTTCTAGGTAGATGAACAGAAGGACAGAGACCTAAAGAAGATGGCAGTACATTTTGGAAACTGCAGGGAGTTCCATATTGCTAGTATTCAGGGTTGGTCCAGGAGTGGTTGGAAGCAATTAGTCTGAAAAAGCAGACAGGTCTGAAATCATAAAGTTCCTTGTAAGTAATGCTATGAAATCAAGACTTTATCCTACAAGTGATGAGGAGTTATGGGAGGATTGTAAGCAGTAGAGTGACGTGAATTTGTTTTATATTTAATCAAAGGATATATAGAAGAAAGAAATGGGAATAATTAGAAAATTTCCAGAAAAGTTCAAACAAAAGTTCTGAAAACCTAAAATAAGGTGACTGATAAGGAAACAAAAGGCAAGTGTAAAAGAAATAGAAATGTACAGCCCAGAACCTCTTTAAGGATGAAGCCTTTGCCATTTCTATACAACGTGGAACAACTCAGAAGCCATTATATTTCTCAAGATCCTTGTGGCTGAGGTTATAGGGCCTGCCTCACAGCTCAGCTTCCCCCTCTACCCAATCCTGCTTCCTTCCCTTTTCTTCCGCAGATGCTAATTCAAAGCAGAATCTACATCCCAAAGAACCCAACCTGTAAGAGAAGAGGTGTCAAGACAGGGGTCAGTTCAGTTCAGTTGCTCAGTCATGTCCGACCCTTTGCAACCCCATGGACTGCAGCACACCAGGCTTCCCTGTCCATTGCCAACTCCTGGAGATTGCTCAAACTCATTACCCATCAAGTAGGTGATGCCATCCAACCATCTCATCCTCTGTTGTCCCCTTCTCCTCCTGCCTTCAATCTTCCCCAGCATCAGGGTCTTTTCAAATGAGTCAATTCTTCACATCAGGTGGACAAAGTATTGGAGCTTCAGCATCAGTCCTTCCAATGACTATTCAGGACTGATTTCCTTAGAATTGACTGTTGGCTCTCCTTGCAGTCCAAGGGACTCTCAAGAGTCTTCTCCAACACCACAGTTCAAAAGCATCAATTCTTTGGAACTCAGCTTTATGGTCCAACTCTCTCATCCATACATGACCACTAGAAAAACCATAGCTTTGACTAGATGGACCTTTGTCGGCAAAGTCTCTGCTTTGTAATATGGTGTCTAGGTTGGTCATAGCTTTTCTTCCAAGGAGCAAGCATCTTCTAATTTCATGGCAGAAGTCACCATCTACAGTGATTTTGGAGCCCAAGAAAATAAGTGAAAGTGAAGTCGCTCAGTCGTGTCTGCCTCTTTGCGACTCCATGGACTATGTAGCCTACCAGGCTCATCTATCCGTGGAATTTTCCAGGCAATAGTACTGAAGTGGGTTGCCATTTCCTTCTCCAGGGGATCTTCCTTACCCAGGGATTGAACCCAGGTCTCCTGCATTGCAGGCAGACGCTTTACCTTCTGAGCCACCAGGGAAGCAAAAAAAATAAAGTCTATCACAGTTTCCACTGTTTCCCCATCTATTTGCCATGAAGTGAAAGTGATGGAACCAGATGAAATGATCTTCAGTTTTTGAATGTTGAGTTTAAGCCAGCTTTTTCACTCTCCTCTTTCACTTTCATCAAGAGGCTCTTTAGGTCCTCTTCACTTTCTGCCATAAGGGTAGTGTCATTGCATATCTGAGGTTATTGATATTTCTCCCAGCAATCTTGATTCCAGCTTGTGCTTCATCCAGCCTGGCATTTTGCATGATGTATTCTGCATATAAGTTAAATAAGCAGGGTGACAATATACAGCCTTAAGGTATTCCTTTCCCAATTTGGAAATAGTTCATTGCTCCATTCCAGTTCTAACTGTTGCTTCTTGACCTGCATACAGATTTCTCAGGAGGCAGGTCAGGTGGTCTGGTATTCTCATCTCTTGAAGAATTTTCCAAGTTTGTTGTGATCCTCACAGTCAAAGGCTTTAGCGTAGTCAATGAAGCAGAAGTAGATGCTTTTCTGGAATTCTCTTGCTTTTTCTATGATCTAATGGATGTGGCGCAGAGGTTAAAGCATCTGCCTGCAATGTGGGAGACCTGGGTTCGATCCTGGGTCGGGAAGATCCCCTGGAGAAGGAAATGGCAACCTACTCCAGTATTCTTGCCTGGAGAATCCCATGGACAGAGGAGCTTGGTAGGCTACAGTCCATGGGTCGCAAAGAGTTGGACACGACTGAGCGACTTCACTTCACTTCACTTCACTGGATGCCAGCAATTTGATCTCTGGTTCCTCTGCCTTTTCTAAATCCAGCTTGAACATCTAGAAGTTCTCAGTTCATGTACTGTTGAAGCCTAGCTTGGAGAATTTTCAACATTACTTTGCTAGCGTGTGAGATGAGTGCAATCGTGCAGCAGTTTGAGAATTCTTTGGCATTACCTTTCTTTGGGATTAGAATGAAAACTGATCTTTACAGTCTTATGGCCACTGCTTAGTTTTCCAAATTTGCTGGCATATTGAGTGCAGCACTTTCACAGCATCATCTTTCAGGATTTGAAATAGGTCAACTGGAATTCCATCACCTCCACTAACTTTTTTGTAGTGATGCTTTCTAAGGCCCACGTGACTTCGCACTCCAAGATGTCTGGCTCTAGGTGAGTGATCATACTATCGTGGTTATCTGGGGCATGAAGATCTTTTTGTATAGTTCTTCTGTGGATTCTTGCCACTTCTTCTTAATATCTTCTGCTTCTGTTAGGTCCATACTCTTTCTGTCCTTTACTGTGCCCATCTTTGCATGAAATGTTCCCTTGGTATCTCTGATTTTCTTGAAGAGATATCTAGCCTTTCCCATTCTATTGTTTTCTTCTATTTCTTTGCATTTATCACTTAGGAAGGCTATTGCATCTCTCCTTGCTATTTGTTGGAACTCTGCATTTAGATGGATATATCTTTCCTTTTCTCCTTTGCCTTTAGCTTCCCTTCTTTTCTCGAGTATTTGTAAGGCCTCTTTAGACAATCACTTTCCCTTTTTGCCTTTCTTTTTCTTGGGGATGGTTTTGATCACAGCCTCCTGTACGTTATGAACCTCCATCCATAGTTCAGGCAAGATAGAGTAGAAGCAATTAAACTTAGAGGTGAGTTATATTTGGAGTTGAGAGAAATGAAGGAATTTGATGACTCCAAAGTTTAGATTGATGACAGGGTGATATATGGTGCAGCCAACTCAAGTGGATCACATCCAAAGATAACAGAAGAATGGATTCTGGTGAAAGTTCCTATTGGACATTAAAAAAATATTCACTATGCATCTGGCTAGTGGAGCATGGGTGAGAACAGGGTACACAGAAAACGTTTGGTATCTGTAGAACATAAATAATAGCTATAGATGCAGATGCATATGAGAATATGAACGTGTAGAGTAAGGTGGAAAAAATGAAGGAAGACAGACTTCTAAACGGATCCAAATCTTCAGTCATTTCAGGTACAATCTCAGCCTCCAAGCCACTGTGTAATGATGGATGTTCATCTTTTTCTTGGTGATATTCTTTTCTTATTTGGTGTGACCACCTTTAATGGCAAAGAATCTGCCCACAATACAAGACTCGGGTTCGATCCCTGGGTCAGAAAGATCCCCTGGAGAAGGGGAATGGCTACCCATTCCAGTATTCTTGCCTGGAGAATCCCATGGACAGAGGAGCCTGGCAGGCTACAGTTCATAGGGTTGCAAAGAGTTGGATACACCTGACTAACACTTCACTTTCTTTGTCACTTTCACCTTAACTGGAATGTAAAGTCATTAAAGGAAATAACTGATTTTGTTCATTTTTTTAGCCCAAAAAAATGAAGTAGGGATTCAATACTGAATAAGATATGATACAAATATTAAAACAGAGCAAGTCCAAAATGTAGGTTGAAATCTTCAATTCTTTCTAGGCTGAAGATGGTTGCTCTGAAAACTTTGAAGCTTGTGTAACACATATTTTGCTGCTTAACCTATTTTAGCATTTCTTATATTAAAAGATCAGATAATGGTAGCATTTTGTGTCAAATTTATGCTCCGTACCCAAAGACTGCCTTTATTTCTTGCTGGCTCTCTAGAAAGTCTTCTTTTCATTTTGTATATGCCTTGCAGTTCACTCATCAGCATACGCCAGTCCCAAATGACTCTCTCAACAACTTTTAAGGATCCTCACAGCCAGAAGAACCTCTCAGAGGATCAGAAACAGCTAATACCAGCTTACAGATTCCTTATTACATCCTTACGCATGAATAAAAACAAGCTAGACCTATTATGCAGCTGTTTCCTCTCCACTGGTGACTGGGAACTGATCTAAGAAAAATTCAGGCAAACCAACACTCCCCCTTGTATAACCTTCTCTTGGCAGCTGAATCTGTCAACTCATAGCAACTATGGCATACCGTTGCCCCAAATACCCTTGCAAGCCCAGGACTACGCAGTGGGTGAAATTAGCATGTAGGCAGTCCACAAGATCCCTGACAAGTACTGTGCCAGAGCAATTCAACGTCTAGACTGTTTCAGTCAGGAGATTAACTGGTTTATCTCAACCCCAAGGGCAAGCTTTGGCTCACATCCAGGAAGTCGGCAGTTTTCAGGTTGGCCCCTGGCTGATCAAGCCATCCGTCAGCTGCTTGCCTAATCCTAGCACCATACACAGAATTACAGAGCAGGACTTCTCCCCATACACTTTGTAGCGTGAACTGTTTTTCTTTTTTCCAAGGTTTAGTATACCATCTTAAAAAGAAATTTTTTTTCCTCAATATTGCTGGGAAATTTCATAAAATGGTACACTCTTTGGTAACATCACAATAATCCTTTAGCTAGAAATGAAAATCATATATTCTAATTAACAGTAAAATATATAATGATTAATATAAATATGGAGTTAATAATATTAATTCTTGGTTATTAGTTGCTGTTAATTACTACTATACTGATAATAATCAAGAAAATATTAAATAAATATTTATATACATATATAATCATTGTGTCTATTTGTTGTTGTTCAGTCACTAACTCGTGTCTAACTCTGCACCCCATGGACTACAGCACGCCACACTTCCCTGTCCTTCACTATCTCCTGGAGTTTGCTCAGATTCATGTCCATTGACTCAGTGATGCTATCAAACCATCTCATCCTCTGCGTCCTTTTCTCCTCCCCTCAATCTTTTCCAGCACCAGGGTTTTTGCAATGAGTCAGCTCTTCACAACAGGTGGACAAAGTATTGGAACCTCAGCTTCAGTCCTTCCAATGAAGTAAGGATTGACTGGTTTGATCTCCTTGCAGTCCAAGGGACTTTCAAAGTCTTATCCAACACCACAGTTTGAAAGCATCAATTCTTTGGTATCCAGGCTTCTTTATGATCCAACTACCAAATCAGTACATGACTACTGTCAAAAGCATAGCTTTGCCTATACAGACCTTTGTAGGAAATGGTATCTTTGCTCTATGTGTAATATATTCCAAATATGATCTTAGGAACATGGCTAACAAAAAATCAACTGATTCTAGAAAAACTCCTTCATCATTTACAGCCTTTTTCTTCAAGGTCATTTTCTTAATGACCTTTCTTAAATAGGCCACAGTGGTTTAAAAAATTGTTGAGTCTTAATCAGTTTTGAAAATCAGTATAGTGCAAAGGAATGAGTGTGAGAAGCAAAGTTTAAATTCTGACTCAGTTGAACTTGTGTAAATACTGATCCACTCTGGGCTTTAGTTTCCTCCTTATAAAAGGAGGCAGAGTCGGTAAGGACATCCTAGAGAGGAGCCCTGAGCTCCTGCCCTCCAGTTCTAAACATTCCATCCTCAGGGGGAGTGGGCAGGGGAACACAGCCCAGGGCAGAGGTAGCCAAAGAAGATGATGAGAAAATTCGAGTAAATAAAGACTAAGCTGGATATACTTCATACAGCCAATGTTATGAGTGTTGGAAAATCAAAAATTTCAGAAAAAAATTAAAACTTACTTTTACTTTTTTTACTCTCATTTTCATTGTGCAAACATTTGCACATTTGAAAACATCAAGAGGTACTTTTAAACATGCATTTAACCTGAATGATTGTGTTCTATAAACAAAGCTATCAAATCAAACATCAGCACTGAATAAAGCTGCTACTATGATGATATTCATTACATTTATTATGTTTGACCCCTAACTCATTGCCAAGTATTGTGTAAGAGAGTACTTAAATGATTTTGCTTAATACAGCCAACAAGCATTAGTTTACTTTTGCTACCTATGTGACAGATATTATCCATATCCCTATTTTATAGCAAAAGAATCTGGAACTTAGTAAATAACTTGTCCAAAGTCATTCAGTAGCAGATGAGAAATTCTATCAAAAGTCTATCCAGCTCCAAAGTACAGGTTCTTAATCATAGTATTCAATATATTACTGATATTCAATAATACTAAATTCAAAAATTTATAAAATTATATACAACCGTTCTTTGTAAAAATATAATGAAACCTATAAAACATTCACCAAATTGTAATGCTACTTTATGGGACTTTAACTGGGGCTAGCTAAAGGGCTTTATAGACTCAAAAACTGAAACTGACTATTGCAATTAGTTTTGCAGAATAAAAGCCCGGTTTGAAAGTCCTTCTTTGCATTGAATTTCAAATGTTCCACTTGGAATGAAACAGATGTTGAACTTTAGATTAGTTCAATCTGTATTAGATTTACCCTGTGCACACAGTAAGATAGTACTAACATGGGCACTTATGCTGCTGTCTCTTTAGGGACACCTTTCCCCAGACCCGCATCATCTGCAATTTAAAAGAGGTCTTTTCAATGAAATAAAGGACTTTACTTAAAAGCACAAGAATTAGTCTAGTGGTTCTGAGCCATGGTCCATCCAATATTCTGTCTCTTCTAGGAGTACAAAGGGGCCTGTCATGTGATAGTAGCCTTCTATCTTATGAAACTCAAAAGTTTAGTGATATTTTCCTGACATTTGTGAATTTAGATTCACCTTTCTTGAAGTCTATTATAGGTTCAAACCTGTTTTAAGTTTTCATGATGTAAAGTTCCATATATGCACTACTTTTTCAGTAAACTAATGTGGCAAACACCATGGATTTGTGAACTCCCCATCTACTACTGCAAACATCTACAATGTTCTTTAGCATTAGTTCAGATAACTCCTGTTCTCTTAATGAGGCTTATCAAACCCAGCCCCAGGTTCATCAGAGATTCAGTTGTTTACTGAACGCTTATTCTCTGTTAAAAGGGCTATTAGTGAGTGTTACGTGTTAAAGATACATTAAAACCAGACTGACTTTCTTCTTGACATAATCAGAAGGATTAAGTAACTGTTTAAAAAAGATTAACTTTGGAAATCAGAAGCTATTGGAAGCATTTTATGTAGGGTAAAATGCCTACATAAGTGACAAGAAGTCACTTATTTCTGGAAACTCATTCCTCATTTTGTAAGTAACTGAGAAATCTTGATGGTCTCCTATTGATATTTTAGAGAGGATACAGTCAATCTTTTTTGGTATTTCTCCCATAAAGTGTATCCTGTGTGTATTCAGTCACGTCTGACTCTTTGCAACCCCACGACGGTAGCCTGCCAGGCTCTTATGTCCATGGAATTTTCCAGGCAAGAAAACTAGAGTGGGTTGTCATTTCCTACTACAGGGGATCTTCCTGACCCAGGAATTGAACCCTCGTCTCTTGTGTCTCCTGCATTGGCAGGCAGATTCTTTACCACTGCACCACCTGGGAAGCCCTTCATAAGGAGTATACTGGTTTCCAAAGTTGTCCTATACTTACAACTGGGTATTCTTCAGGGAATGAAAGAATCACACTCATTCATAAATTTTATCCTCCTTAAATACTGATACATGGACAAAAATATATAGCTTTCCTAGGATAGCTAATTGACTGAAGGTGGTTCTACAAAATAGTAATATTCAAACAATTCATATTGTTTCCATTACTCTTTCATGAAAGTGAAACACTCTACCAAAGTTATTGGGCATTAAAAATTTTACAAAGAGTTGGTGGATATTAAGGTGATCTAGACAACATCATCAATACATGTGAGATGCTTTCTGGATGTTGATGTCTCTTAGATTCACCCCCTTAGCATTGCCACTATAACTCCAACTCCTTTCTAGATTTGGGAGAAGAAAATCTGTCTAAATTCATTCTTATAGCTATGTCTGTTTGTTTGGGGAGCATCCAAAGTACAAAAGAACAAGAGCCCAATAACGGAACATCTACACCCCTAGACAATGTCATGCTGGCCTCCACAACATCAACTCTCCTTTCCTCCTACATCCATTTATTTGGATATTCTCCTATCCCCTACTTCAGTTCCTTGTGGACTGGAAGAGACTTTACCCCTCTGATTCTGTGACTGAAGCCCAAGGACCAGGTTCATTCAACTAATTCCCTAATGACCACGTTGATTCAGTAATGGGCATCTGAACTAAACCAGTCTTGTCAGGGAAAAGGCAGAGAGCTTCAAAGGAAATACGATAGAGGCTGCCTGTGAAAACAGCTGAAAGAGGATAAAAGTCTCAGAAAGAAAAACAAAATCTTAGTGAAATCATTTGATCCCTATATCCAACTATATCTGCAGCCAGAGTGCTTCAGGAATTGTGTGTTATGTGACTCAGGTTTAAGACAGGTTTTCTATCTTACCACGTGCTGCATAAATGGTCTTAACGGATGCCCTACCATAACCTTTATTTTCTTATTTTAAAAAAATGACAGCACAGGAAAAATGAAAATGCCCTCCCCATCCAATGCAAATGGTCAGAACCACCACAATAATAAAATCTAGTAGGTTTTCTACAATAGCTAAAATGTGTGCCACTCCCCCATGTTAGCAGTTTATGGTTGGTGGCTTCCCCTTGGTTAACAGTTAAAGGAAGGCCCTTTTCCACAAAATCAGGCTGGGTAAGTGCTTCCCACTAGAGCAGGCTGAGTAGGGGCTTCCCACAAGGGCATGCCAGGGAAGGGGACAAGCAGAACCTTTTCAAGACAGTGCTCATACAATTTGATAATATATGATTTTAAATGTGGTGTGACAGATCCCACATGTGCTGAAAATCAGTGAGAGGGCTTTCATTTTCTAACTACTACTCTCGAATATGAGACATTAAAACAAAAATAAAAACCAAAGCAACACCAAAAGTGACATAAGCATAAGAGACATCACTCGGTTAGTGCATAAAAATGTTGTGGTTAAAGAAATTCAATGTGATACACTGTTTGTAGAAGAAATTTGTAAGTAGGTCATTTTTTTTCTCAAATTCTTGATTAAAAGTTATTTTCCTCCTTGAAAATGAAAATTGGTTTTATGGTCCTCTACTTGTCAAAGCCATTTAAGTAGATCAGGTTAGAGGTCCTAATTACAACTTGTTGGCGGCTTGTGTTTATTCTGACACATGGTCTGACAGGTATACTCTTTGTTTGTTTTAATTTAAAGATAATTTACTAGCCATAAAAGGTAAGAGATTAATGGCCCTAGAAATTGAAATCAGTTCCCCATTTACCAACTAGAGAGTCTAATCTAAGGAAGTCTATGTTTCCATGCCAATTTGTCTCATAGGTTAAAATGTATTTTGTACCCCACAATCACTCAATCCTTAACTTTTCTCTTGAGATTGCCCACAAGGGTGCTAATTGCACTGATGACTCTTGTTAAACTGACATTAAGAATTATTCTACGTTCTCAACATCACTTTGTATAATCTTGTAACTGGCAGATAGCAATGACTTTTTATCACCGCCAATACTACCATTTTTGAACCAGAAGATTCTATAAGTCATTAGCAATTCCATAAGCACTGCAGGTTCATTTCTTCTGTCTTTCAACATACTATAATTCTTTTTATATTTACCTCTAAATAAGCATTTGACCTATTCCCAGATTGGTGCCTTAAATTGAGTCCTCCAGTGTGAGACTATTTATGCAGACACTACTGAGCAAATTAGGAAAGTATTCAAATTGAGTGGATATTATTGTAGATAAACTTCAAATATAAAGACACAATCATTTTACTTAGTAAAAAGTTTTTTTAGTAGTTTTACACATATGATCTCTATTCAACCATTTGTTGCAATGCATTAAGTATTTAAATTTAAAAAACAAAACTGTAAAAGATGAGAAATCAGACATCTCAATGAGAAAAAAATATGCAAAGAACATGAACAGGCAACCCACAAAAGAAAAATACAAAGATTCAACATATACATATGAGTAAGTAGTCACTCTCACTAATAATAAGTGAAATACTAAATTAAATGATAAATTATTTTTCATTTATCAGATTACCAAAGATTGAAAAGAGCAATGATACTTGGTACTGACACTGAGATAGTGCAAGAGGAAATGTAAAATGTCATTATAATTGTGTAAGAGAATTTAACAGTATTGATAAAAATCAATTTTTCAAAGCATTTTTCATTTTTAAAAATGCATTGTTCATTGCAGCACTATTTACAATAGTTAGAACATGGAAGTAACCTAGATGTCCATCGATGGATGAATGGATAAAGAAATTGTGGTATATATACACAATGGAATATTACTCAGCCATAAAAAGGAATACCTTTGAGTCAGTTCTACTGAGGTGGTTGAACCTAGAACCTATTATACTGAGTGAAGTAAGTCAGAAAGAAAAGATAGATATTGTATTCTAAGGCATATATACAGAATCTAGAAAAACGCTACTGAAGAATTTACTTACAGGGCAGCAATGGAGAAACATAGAGAATAGACTTGTGGAAATGGGGAGAGGGGAGGAGAGCATGAGATGTATGGAAAGAGTAACATGGAAACTTATATTATCATATGTAAAATAGATAGCCAATGGGAATTTGCTGTATGGCTAAGAAACTCAAACAGGGGCTCTGTATCAACCTACAGGGGTGGGGTGGGGAGGGAGATGGGAGAGAAGTTCAAAAGGGAGGGGATACATGTATACCTATGGCTGATTCAGGGTGAGGTTTGACAGAAAACAACAAAATTCTGTAAGGCAATTATCCTTCCAAAAAAAAAAAAGTGTATCTAAAAGAAACAATTTAAAAAGTACAAAAATATCTGAACAAAAATGTTCATGACTATATTAAGCCATATACCAGACAAAAACCTGCACTGTGTGTGTGTGTGTGTGTGTGTACGTGTTTTCTCACCATTGTTTCTTCAGTGTCAAATACAGTGTCTGGCATACCATGCTTATGCTTGAGCTCAGTCACTCAGTCATGTCCAACTCTTTGTAACCCCATGGATTATAGCCCACCATGCACCTCTGCCCATGGGATTTCCCAGGCAAGAGTATTGGAGTGGATTGCCATTTCCTCCTCCAAGGGACCTTCCTGACTCAGGGACTGAACTCTCATTTCCTGTGTCTCTTGCATTGACTGGTGGATTCTTTTATCACTGAGCCATCTGGGAAGCTCCCTGACATACCACAGGGATTCAATATTTGATTAATATATGATTTATTATACATTGTCAAAAAGATATCATTCTATCTAAATACCTAGCATTAAGGCATTGAGTAAAATGATGTTATAGCTTTTCTACAGAATATTATGCACCTTTAGAAAATAATGTCACAGTTAATGTTTATCAACATGGAATGACATTTGAAATAAATTATTGTTTAAAAAATAATACAGTTTAATAAAAAAATTAAATTTAAATAAATTTTAAACTGTTTCAGGATATATCCTACACATACAAGATTGAAAGTGATACATATGAGTTATGAGATTTGACTCTTTATCTGTATGTTTAAAACTTTCTACAAAGGCTATGGATTAAAACCTTACAGCAAAATAAGTGAATTTTTATAAATTCATAACATAAGGAAATTTTTTATTAAAATAAAAAAGCAGAAATCATAAAGAAGATTAAAATTACATAAAAATAAAAAAATCTGTTTTACACTATAAATTATTAGTTTGGAGGTTATGTTAAAAGGGAAAAATCTTTGTCTTTTAAAGATATATATTGAAATATTTACTAATTATATGATATAATGCATGGGATTTCTTCAACATACTCAGAAGTTGGGAATAGATAAGGTAGAAGAATTGGGAGAGGGATTCGGCATGAGCTGATAGTTGTTGAAGCTGGGCAATAAAAAATGGTTTTTATATATGTGTGTTATCTCTATTTTTTTGTATGTGTTTTAAAGTTCATGTCATATAAAAATTATAAGACAGTAAACAAAAGTGATAGAGAACCACGAACTGTGGAAAATAGTTCCACAGTTCAAGAACATGAAATTAAATAAATTCTTAGTATATAATGAACTTATAAATCAATTAAAGCTATTAACTATTAACTTGGCAAGTACATGAACTGACAATCCACCAAAGCAAAAAGGAAATAACAATGACCAAAAAGCATATGAAAGTAATTGTATCTTATATAATAAAATATATGTCTAAAAATTGAAGAAATTTTATTTAAAATGAGATGAAATTTCTCAACTAATAATTCTGTTTCAAAATGACAAAAATTTATTTCTGAGTTGAATGAAATGGTCATTCAAGCCAGTGTCATACTGTTTTGATTACTGTAGATTTTTAGTATAGTATAAAGTCAGGGAGCATGATTAACTTTCAGCTGCACTCTTCTTTCTCAAGATGGATTTGGCTATTTGGGTTCTTTCATGTTTCCAAACAAATTTTAAAAGTTTTTGTTCTAATTAAAAAAAATGCCATTGATAATTTTATGGAGATGGCACTGAATCTGTACATTGTCTTGTATAATATGGTCATTTTAACAATATTGACTCTTCCAATCAAGTAACACAGTATATCTCTCCATCTGTTTGTTTGATCTTCAATTTTTTTAGTCAGTGTCTTATAGTTTTCAGGCTACAGATATCTTTTGCCTCCTTAGGTAGGTTTATTCCTATTTTTTTATATAATGGTAAATGGAATTATTTCCTTAATTTCTCTGATATTTCATTGTTAACACACAGAAATGTAAAAGATTTCTGTATATTAATTTTGTATCCTGGAACTTGACTGAATTCACTGATGAGCTCTGGTAGTTTTCCAGCGGCATCTTTAAGATTTTCTGTGTATACTGTCATGTCATCTGCAAACAGTGACAGTTTTACTTCTTTTCCAATTTGGATTTCTTCTATTTCATTTTCTTCTCTGATTGCTGTGGCTAGGATTTCCAAAACTATGTTGAATAAAGGTGGCAAAATGGACACCTTTGTCTTTTCTGATCTCAGAGGGAATGCTTTGAGCTTTTCATCATTGAGTATTATGTTAGTTCAGGGTTTATCATATACAGTCTTTATTATTTGAGGTATGTTCCGCCTGTGTCCACTTTCTGGAGAGTTTTTGTCATAAATTGATGTTGAATTTATCAAAAGCTTTTTCTGCATCTATTGAGATGATCATTTTATTCTTCAGCTTGCTAATGTGGTATATAACCAGTGATTGATTTCCAGATATGGAAAAAAATTGTTGCATGCCTAGGATAAATTCCATTTGATTATCTTATATAATCCTTTTAATATATTGTTGGATTCAGTTTGCTAGAAATCAAAACAGTATGGTACAGGAACAAAGACACAGATCAACAGAACAGAATATAAAGCTCAGAAATAAACCAGTGCACTATGGTCAATTGATCTATAACAAAGTAGGAAAGAATATACAATGGAGAAAAGATAGTCTCCTCGGTAAGTAGTGCTGGAAAAACTGAACAGCTGTATGTATAAGAATGAAAGTAGAACATTCTCTAACAACATACACAAAAAAATTCAAAATAGATTAAAGACACAAATGTAAGACCAGATACTATAAAACTCCTAGAGGAAAACAGGCAGAACACTCTATGACATAAATCGCAACAAGATCTTTTTTGATCCACCTCCTAGAATAATGGAAACAAAAGCAAAAATAAACAAATGGAACCTAATTAAACTTAAAAGCTCTTACACAACAAAAGACACCATAAACAAAATGAAAAGACAACCATGGAGTGGGAGAAAATATTTGTAAATGACGCAACTGACAAGGAATTAACTTTCCAAATATACAAACAACTTACAGAGCTCAATTAAAAAAAAACAAAAACAGAAAGCCCAATAAAAAATGGGCATGGGGCGTCCCTGATGGCTTACAGTGATAAAGAACTTGCTTGCCTGCTGGGGGCCAGTGTGAGGAACTCCGCCCATGGCAAAGGTCATGAGGAAAGAAGCTTGGCATACCCAAAGGTGTGATCAAGCCTCAGGAAACCCCCTGTTCCCGAGCATCTACCCCCAAACCAGAGCACTTTATGGGGAGCTCTCCCCCATAACCATTTCTCTCAGAGAAGGAGTTAACTTGCAGCTCCAGTTAATAAAAATTCCTAGGCGTGACAAGAGTGTTTCAGCTTACGAACTCTGAAGGTTATCTAGCTTGCCTGTATAGGTTCGTCCGGCTGCATGTGATTGTTTACAACCCCCAACTGTGAGAGACACAAGATGCTTTAAAACTTTCTAAATACAGACTCTTTTGAGAAGTTAGAAGATTATTAGTATAGTATTAGTGGGTTGATTAGGAATTATATTGGTGAAGTGTTTTTTCATTTGTCCTGTCAATAATTACTGCTAATTCCCTGCCCTGGGTGTGACAAGGGTGTCTCAGGTCAAACCTCTCTGCTGACAGACTAGCTTGTGTGACAACCTCTCAAACATAAACAGTACAGAGAGTTTGGAGTATTAGCAGAGGGCTTTTCTCATTTGATTGCCACCAGGCCTCCATATCCTTAGGCACCTGGGAATATATTAATCAATGTATTTCGAATATAGAAAAGGAAATATAGTTTTTGATGTTAGCAATACTAGACTTTTTGAGTTAATGAGTTTTCTCTTTTGTTATAGACCACTGTACTTTGTTATAAATCACTGTCCTTGCTATGCAAAAATGTAACTTTATCACTATTTTAAGACTAAATAGATCGTAAAGGGAACATTGGTGAAAGGTTTTCTTTTGTTGGGCTGATGTTTGCTGCTAAATCTCCATATTCCCTGCCCTTATAATGAATATAACAAGCATATAGGAGAAATAAGTATTAACCTTTAAGATTAATCATGTTAACCTTGGGTTAAGTAAATTCCTTTCCTAGTTGTAACTCACTACACCCTCACCCTATAGGAATGCAACTTTATTTGGAGGGTGGCACCAGATTTAAGAAAAAAATCACCCCTGGAAAAATAAGTTTTCTGGTTAACTGACCAGTATCAGAAACGGCCATAAAATGTCAGCAGACCTCATGGCCAGAAGATGACATAAAAAGCCATAAGACCTTTGTATAATTTTATATGAAGCACCTGATTGTGACAAGGGTCAGGTCTGCTGACCCCTGCGTGACTCTGTATTCATCCCTATGTATAACAAAAGGTATATAAACAAACCTGAAAAATAAAGAAATGGGATCAGTTTCTGGAAAGACTGATTCCCCTGTGTCGTTTCTTTCTTGATCCCCATTTTCCTGGCTGAATTCCCATCTGGTATGGGAGTACGCACCAAGCCTACTAACTCTGCCTGGGCTTCTAAGATCAGACTGGGGAGGCCTCAGTGCCTCCTCTCCTTTGGAAGAACGGGAAGACGCCTGTGGCCTACGTAGGTGGTGATTAGTATTCCACTTACACCAGTTATTCAGTCTGTTTTTCTCCACTAATTTTCCTACTACACTATCCGTTTCTAATCTCTCTATCTGTAATTAAATATATATTTTCCCAAGGATGCCGACTCCATCCCCACCTTTGAATCACCCTGGATCCACCGGGGCTGGACCCCGGCACTTGCCAATGCAGGAGACATAGATTCCATGCCTTGTCTGGGAAGATCCCACATGTCATGCAGCAACCAAGCCTGTGTGCCACAACTATTGATGGTGTGCTCTAGAGCCCAGGAACTGCAATTACTGAAGCCCATGCAACCTACAAGGAGTTCAAATCAGTCAGTTCTAAAGGAAATCAATCCTGAATATTCATTGGAAGGTGAAACTCCAGTATTTTGGCCACATGATGCAAAGGGCTGACTCATTAGAAAAGTCCCCAATGTTGGGAAAGAGTGAAGGCAGGAGGAGAAGGGGATGACAGGGGATGAGATGGTTGGATGGCATCACTGACTCAATGGAAATGAGTGTAAGCAAGCTCCGGGAGTTGATGATGGACAGGGAAGCCTGGTGTGCTGCAGTGCATGGGGTCACAAAGAGTCAGACACAACTGAGCAACTGAACTGAACTGAATGCATCCTACAGCCTGCTCTGCAACAAGAGAAGCCACTGCAATGAGAATCCCACGTACCATAACTAGAGTGTAGCCCCACTCGCCACAACTAGAGAAAAGCTGCACAGCAACAAAGACCCAGAACAGCCAAAAATAAACAAAAAAATAAAATCCCTTTAAAAAAAATAGGCAGAAGACCTACCTAAATAGACATTTCTCCAAAGGAGATATAAAGATGACCAATATGAACATGAAAAGATACTCAGCATCACTAATTATTAGAGAAATATACATCAAAACTACAATAAGATATCACCTAACACCAGTCAGAATGGCCATCACCAAAACGTTGAAAAATCTGTAAATCAACTATATTAAAATAATGTGTTTTTCAGTACGTCTACAAGTAGTAAATGCTAGAAAGGGTGCATAGAAAAGGAAACCCAACTGCACTGTTGGCAGGAATATAAATTGGTGCAGTCATTATGGAAAATAGTATGGAGGTAGTTAAAAACTAAAAACAGAGCTACCATATGATCCAGTCTGCTCCTGGGCAGAAAAAAATTAAGAGTCTAATTCAAAAAGCTACATGCATCCCAGTGTTCAAAGCAACACTATATTCAATGGCCAAGACATGGAACGTTCGACCTAAATGTTCATCAACAGTTGAAGGAATAAAGAAAATGTGATGTACATACACAAGAGACTATTACTCAACTATAAAAAAAATAACGTCATCTGCAGCAACATGGATGAATCTAGAGATTATCAGACTAAGTGAAGTCAGTCAGAGAAAGACAAATACCATGTGATATCACTCATATGTGGAATCTAAAATATGACATAAATGAACTTATCTATGAAACAGAAACAGATCCACAGACATAGAGCACAGTTTTGTGGTTGCTGTGGGGGGAGGGAAAGATTGGGAGTTTGGGATTAGCAGATGCAAACTATTATGTATAGAATTTATAAACAACAAGATCCTACAGTACAGCAAGGAAGCATACTCAACATCCTGTGATGAATCACAGAAGAATGTGAAAAAAGAATACATGGGTCACTGTGTGATACATCTGAAACTAACACAATGTTATAAATCAACTACAATTTAAAACTATTGATTTGAAATACTATTGATGAGTGTGTACACCATTACAAACTTTCTGCTAATATTTATTTAAAATATTAACATTTTACTTATCCTTAGACCCAGCAATTTTACTTCTAAGAACATAAATTAAGAAAATAGTCACAAACGTGCACAAAAACTTATTCAAAGAAATATGTGAAAGTGATGTTTACAATAAAGAAAGAGAAGTAAATAACCTGCATGTATACAGATGGAGCATTAAGTCACTATGGTAAATGTATCAACGGAATTTTCTTCGTCCTTTCATTCCTTCACTTACTCACTTTTTCAAAAATAATTTAAGCAAGGGTCAGACACTGGTTAGGCACTGAGAATGCAATAATGAATAAAGATACATTCTATGCTTCAAGGAGGGTCATAGGATAGAGAAAAGCTGGGGCTGGGGAGTGGCAGCTACTTGCTACAGTAATCCAGTAGGCCTCACTCAGGAGATGAAAAAGGTGAGACCTGTAAAATAAAATCAGGCATACAATGACCTGAAGAAAGATAATTCCAAATCATTAAAATATTTCCATAAAGAATCTAGAAATATGGTACTGATGAACCTATTTGCAGGGCAGGGCAGGAATAAGAGGCAGAGAGAACAGACTTGTAGACACAGCCAGGCAAAGAGAGGGTGGGATAAACTGAGAGAGTAGCATCGAAACATATACATTACAGTATGTGAAACAAATGATCTAGTGGGAAGTTGCTGTGTAACACAGGGAGCTCAAGCTGGTACTCCATGATAACCCAGAGGGGTGGGATGGGGTGGGGGCTGGGAGGGAGGTTCAAGGGGAAGGGAACATATATATACCTATGGCTGATTCACACTGCTGTATGGCAGAAACTTACACAAAATTGTAAAGCAATTAACCTCCAATTAAAAATAAAATGGCAACCCAGTATTCTTGCTTGGAAAATTCCATGGACAGAGAAGCCTGGTGGGCCACAGTCCATGGGTTACAAAGAGATGGAAATGACTGAGTGACTAACACTTAAAAATAAAAATAATAATTCCATAAAGAATATTTAAAACCCAGGGAAATGTTTATGTTAAAACAACTGGGGAATGAACAAGTGTCAAAATCATACGTAACATAGTAATAATACCTATAAATATGTATATCACATATATAATTGGAAGGGTAGATACCAAAATTTTAACAGTAGCTATTTTGAGTGTGGAAAATGTGAGTGATTTTTCTTTCCTTTTTATTTATCACTGATTTATAAGTTTTCTATTATAAGAAAATTCATCTTTATAATGTATATTACTTTATAATAAGAAAATAACTAATTAAAAAGATTAATTAAGAGACTTTGCACTTATGAAATTATGGTTTCAAAATCAGGTACTCTGGACTTGAAGGTGAGCCAAGTATTATAATTACCTTTCTTAAATGTTGAGCGCATGGGTATATTTAGAGAAACGACGACAATGATTCAGATAAGTAACCACACAAATTTCTAGGGAACATCCCATGACAGGCATGTTCTACCTGGGTGATTTTTACTGGAGTATTGTACAATATCCTCATTTATTGAGGATACACTATATTATTAATACCAAGGCACTATGTCAAGTAGGAGACATCAAGTGACAATGTAGGCAAGGCTTCTATAATCACGAAACTTGTATTATAATTTTTATCACCACAGGATGATAAATTTGTTAAATTTGTGGGTCAATAATTTTATTAAGCCTACTATGTCAAGTAACAAGGATATAACCGTGAACAAATACTTCATATTTATCTCAGTTTACACAAATTCCAAATAAGGAAAAAAGATAACTTATACATAACTAATATAACTGTTATTTACCTAAATTTTAAGACTGAACAGTCCATAAAGGTGCAATATGTAAGAAAATGATTTCCATATTTCTTTCTATATAGTCAGCCTTAGCCAAACACTAGTGAAAGTATTTTCCATTTTTCTCACTTCTAAAGTAGTAGTGTTGACCACTACTCTCTTATAGGATAAGAGAATAATAATATTCTTTTTCACTAGAGACACTGGAAGAACATTCAAGATGAAATGTTAATAGAACACCAAAATCAACTGCTGCACGTTTTTCTTATTGTAATTCCCTGGGTAAACCTCATTCTCCTGAGGGCTGCCAAGGAAGACAACTAATAGAGCTAAGCGACTTGCAGAATGTTGCAAATGCTAGATGGTGATTGACTGGAGAAGCCATGATGTATAATTTATCCAAGTGGCAAGCAGCTTGAGCAAGCTCTAATGTAATTTTGGGCTTAATTATTTGGAAAAAGGTAAATGGCACATGAATGAAATCCGCAAATGATACAAACCTGTGAGTTATAAATGCCTATGAGAGGAGGAAATAGTGCAAAGGTGTAGGGAAGTAACACGTATCAGGAGGCAACAGCTCAGAGAAGCTCCGCTTGGAAATATGCAGGAGATACTGAGGCCAGATGCTGTCTGCTGGGCCAGTCAACTGGAAAACTGTTTCTAAAGGTTTGCAAACTGCATATGCACTCTTGTACACACATTGCTGTACTGTATATACTTTCATAGTCAAGATTTGTAATCTTCTGATATGGTTCTTTATTTAAAGGGTCTAGAGCTGAATGGATTTCAATAGCACAACAGGTATGTTTATATAACTAGGACCCTGTAACAGAAACAGTAGTTAGCTGGAGTCAATTCAATGGATTTGGAAAGCAATACACCTGATATCATTGTATTTTACCTTTAGAAATGCAAACATGGTGACGATTGCAGGTGCATGCTTCAAATCTGCTTCTAAAATTCACCACTGTCCTAGAGGAAGACATACTGCAACAGTACTCCCTAATTCTTCATTTTTTTTCAATCTAATTCTTCTGCAAAGTATTTTTTTTCTGAGACTTGTTACACAATTTTATAAGTAGACCAGTTTCAAGTCTTCCTACACATGTGGGTCTGGGATTAGTTGTGAGGCACTTATTTTCTAGTAAGAAGGATTAGAACTCTCTCCTGCTGGTGCTGATTACTTCTCCCATCATAGTCTACCACACAGTGAGGTGTGAATTCAGAGTATTTTTTTTTCTACAGTTTTCTCTATTAAAAATAGCTTTTTCCCTACAACAGTGATATATGTAAATATTACTATTAATGTGCACACTATGTTTTAAAAGAATATTAAACAAAATGAAAATATTTAAAAACTGTGTTGGCCCCTAGTTACAATGAATGTTCTTCTGTATCCTTCAGCTCTTAGCTTCAGTGTTAATCACTTACTTGTTCTAACTTCACACCAAACTCCCTGGAACTTTTCCTAGTGTTAGAATCTCACAAGACAGTCTTTCAGGATCTTGATGGTCAAATATCTCTCTTATCTGCACCATGCTGCCTCTTCAGAAGCTTTCAGCTTCCTTCTCTTGTGTTTTCAGAGTTGGTGTTGGTGAGAACTTTTACTGCCTCACTGACCATCATTTCCCCATTTCCCTCTTTCTTCTCCTGGAGAAGTTAGCAAATCACCTTTATGTCTCACAAGGATTAGCAGAAGTTGGCAAAAATAAAGAAAAAAATGTGTGTATATGTGTATATGTATACTTTTTCCATGTGTGATAAATTCTATCTTGAAAATTAATTACCTGCTTCTTTTCCTTCCCAGATACTCATTCTTACCCTCTCTCTTTTGGGACTGGCCTCATTCTATGATAGAGTCCATCACCTTTCAAACTAGTCCCAGCTCAGACAAACCTACTGAAATTGATTTGTATCTAAAAACTTGAAGTTTAAATCAGATCAGATCACATAAGACCAGTTGCTCAGTCGTGTCCGACTCTTTGCAACCCCATGAATCACAGCATGCCAGGCCTCCCTGTCCATCACCATCTCCCAGAGTTCACTCAAATAGGGCTGTATTAATTAATAAATGTTTAACAGTTTGTTCTGAGTGGGAGGAACAGAAGTAGGGAGAGGCCTGACTTACAGCAGTTCCAATTTCTGTGGTGTAAATACTTCCACTCTGGCTGGTTTCAAGCTTCCAGTGTGATGCCAGTGTATGCAGAATTGGAAGGAAATGATGACCCATGTGAACCAGTGTAGGCAGTGCCCAACACACCACTGGAACACTTAGCTTATTAGACCAACTTTTAAATTTAAATGTATTACATAGCACGTAATAAGTTTTGAAGCAGAGAATTTACTTACCTCATATGGCCACCCAGCCATAAGTTTTGGAGCCCTCACTTCCATTCCTGGTCCTTGCTTCCTGAAATGGCTATACGCATTACCCGGGTACAAAGTGAGATACATATCTACTGTATCAATTCTGAATGCAAAACCACTGGAAATTGTTTTCTAGACCTAACACAGGTTAATACTATTAGGTACTATATGTATCAAATCTATTACCTTGCCATAGGAATGCATTAAGCAGTACCTCTCTTCATCCTCACATTAGCTGGATTACAACTGTCCCATTGCTAAGATTATTTCAAATTAAAGCAATGTGTTTGAAAAATATACACCCAGGAATAATCCTGAGTTGAAGGAAGTGGATAAATTGTGGGAGGAAAATTGCCTGATTAGCAAGTGAGAGTCCTCCGGTTGTGTTTTCTGGTGTTCAATATTAATAGCATAATCATGTACAACAAATTTTCCTTTGAGACAAATGAAGTCATTCAAAATCATTCAAACAATTTTGATATTCATAATTTATCATTTATAGCTCAAAGTCTTTCTCTTCCATAAAGACATTCCACCACATCCTATGCAAAAAGGCCTTGTTTCATCACCCAGGTGATAAACTCTCAGAGCACGTGGCAGGCCAGATATATTTTGTATCCTCCACAAAAATCCAATATTTAGTAGTTTACTAACTGATAA
The DNA here is from genome assembly GCA_917880005.1 of Nanger dama. Classification (NCBI taxonomy): domain Eukaryota; kingdom Metazoa; phylum Chordata; class Mammalia; order Artiodactyla; family Bovidae; genus Nanger; species Nanger dama. The sequence goes on along the minus strand of CAKJTW010000008.1, from coordinate 17,621,443 downwards.
TTTTATGAATTTTAGCTAAATCTGAAGGGTTCTGACTGAAATTAGTGATTCTCTTAATCCACAGATAGGCTTTCTCTAGTTTCTCGAAACTAAAAGTTATGACATGTATGAGAACAAAAATGTTTTCTAATTTACACATTTCTTTATAAGGAAAGTCATAAAAACACAGATCACAGTTAGTCATTTGTTAACACAAAACAGTTTTTCCTGAAAAGAAAGGAAGTTATACTACAACCATAGAAACCCTGGACTAGGTAGTGTGTGTTGGTCGCCCAGTAGTGTCTGACTCTGTGATCCCATGGACTGTAGCCCACCAAGCTCTGCTACCCATGGAATTTTCCAGGCAAGAATTCTGGAGTAGGTTGCCATGCCCTTCTTCAGAGGATCTTCCCAACCTGGGGATTGAACCAGTGTCTCCTGCATGGCAGGCAGATTGTTTACCTTCTCAGACACCAGGGATGCCTGGACTAGGTAGAATTCTAGTCATTTATTGCTGTGTAACAAATCATCCCCAAACTTAATGATGGGGAGCAACAACACCTATTTTGTCTCTCAGAGTTCAGCTAGGTGGTTCCAGTTGTGGATATGACTGATATCATATGATGGCTGGCATTTAAACAGCCTGTCAGATGGAGCCTGGCTGAGCAGCTCTCTTCCTGCTTATAGTCTTAGGACCTCTCCAAGTGGTCTCAATACAAGGTCTTCTCAGCAGAGTAGCCATGCCTCTTACATGGTGGCTCAGTGAGTATGGCTGGTGAGTGCCTTAAAATAAACTGGAAGAAGCTGCATGAATTTTTCTTACCTAATCTCAGAGACCACACAAACTCAAGGCAGCAATGTTCATTTAGTTAAGGCAGTCTCAAAGGAAAGGGAAATAGACTCCCCATCTAATGGCTTACTGATTTAACTTAAAAAATAACTGACATGCAATAAGGTGATATGAATTATCTGATGTTCTGACAAATGTATAAACCCATGACACCATCACCAGAACAAAGGTAATGAACTTACCCATCACTCCTAAAAGTTTTCTCACACCCTTTGGTAATAATCCTCCCTTTTCTTCTTCCCTGAATAACAAGCAATTATTTTCTGCCTGCTTTCTGGCACTAATGACTAGTTTGCATTTTCTGGATTTTATATAAATTGAATTCTACACGATGTGCTCTTTGTCTGGCTTCTTTTCCTCAACATATTTATTTTGAGATTTGTTCATGTTGTTGTCCATCTTAATAGTTCCCCCACAATGTTGTACGTGTGAATAGTTATTCCTTTGTATGAATATTCCACAATTTGTTTAGTCCTTCAGATGTTATAGATATTTGGGTTGTTTCCAACTTGGGGCTATTACAAACAAAGCTTCTGTGAACAATTGTGTACAAGTTTTGTCATGCATGTGCATTTTCATTTCTCTGGGATAAATGCCCAGGAGTATGATTGCTGGGTTGCATGGTAAGTGTATGCTTAGCTTTTTTAAGACTGCCATTGAATAGTATGGCACTCTGGAAAATATTCCAGAGTGGTTGTACAATTTACATTCCCATCAGCAGTGTACAAATAATCCAGTTTCTCTGTATTCTCACCAGCATTTTATGCTATCGCTAATTTTTAATTTTAGCCATTCTGATAGATGTGCTCACTGCTGTTTTAATTTGCATTTCCCAAATGATGTTAGACATCTTTTCATGTGCCCATTTGCCATCTGTATACCTTCTTCAATGAAATGTCTATTTATATCTTTTGCACATTTGAATTGGATTTTTCTTTTTTACTGTTGAGTTTTTGAGAGTTCCTTATAAAGCATACACAAGTCAACTGTCAGGTCAATTATCTTTAAAAGAGCTTAAATAAGAAAAAAAAATATGATATAACTATTTCCAGTGTTTTATTGGAGTGTGGTCTCACTCTCTTTCTTCCTTAAGAAATTTCTTTAGCATATCTTGTAGTGCTGTTGTGTGGGTCATTTTGTTTGTCTGGAACACCTTTTCTTTGAAAGTTATTTTTTCTGGGTATGAAATTTTAGGTTGACAGGTGGTTTGTTTTTTTTTTTGGTCTTTCAAAGAGTAAAGAGTACTGTCTTCTCACATGCATTATTTTCAAAGAAGAGTCTACTGTCATCCTAATTTCTTTTCCTCTGTTCAATATGCTTTTGTAATCTGGCCACTTTTTAGATTATCACTGGTTTTAAGCAATTTGACTATGCTATGTCTTAGTGTCATGTGTCACATGCCCATCTCTAATCCAATCTCTGGCAAAGGAGAACAAAATTATGATGAAAGATTTCAACTATGATTCATCTCCTGTGGATATGCTCACCTTCTCTGAGCCTACTTTTGCACGACACTTGCAAAAGAAAACAGTTTTGTTAGCAAGTAAAAAGACATAAGAAAAATTTGGGAAATGAAAGACCAGAAAACCTTGAGTATATCAAGGAACAGGATAGATATTAATTAAAGGATCTTAACATCTAAATGTACACAGCATGAAATAAAATACAATCATCTTGAGTATGACATACTTGTTTAGTTGGCTTGGGATTCGAGTTAGGATAGTGCATGTAAATAAATATCTTAGGAAAATTAGGCCTGCGTAGGAAAGGAGTTCACTCTTCCTGTGTACTGACAGTGGTACTCAGTTGACAAGATTTGCACAAAAATCTTTACCTCCTGCAAGAAAAGTGCTTTATTGCATTCAGAAGATGACAGTTGTGGAGTAGGTGAGAATATACTAGAGCCAAGCAAAGGGCAGCATTATAATCTGAAATCAAAGCCTTAGAGAGACACTCTGACCTTCTTCAGTTCTTCCAATGGTGCCAGTAGATAAGATGAGCACTGTATCCTTGGTCCACACTTCTGTTTGTCCCTAAGAATTCATCCAAGACCCTCAGGACTGAAGAAGTAACTTATCTGATAGTCCCAAGGTTCACTGCATTTAAAAATCCTGCCTTAGCCAGCAAAAAGCAGAATTCTTCACAAATGTGGGAGTTTCATAGCCAGATCCATCACCATAATCTAATACAGCTGATGATTCATATCAGTCTTAATTATACTTCCACACAGTAGTAACATCACAAGAAAGTAAGGGCATAAGAATACATCACAAAACACCATTCAATACTTTGTTCATTTCATTTTTGAAAGAATTATCTAAGGGGGGATAGCAAGTACCAAGAAAGATTGGACAGTTCCCAGTATGACTAGGAATGATGGTTTCACCAAGGAACTGTGCTCTTATACAAGAACTTAGAATGGAGTCATTTGAAAAGACCCTGATGTTGGAAAAGATTGAAGGTGGGAGGAGAAGGGGATGACAGAGGATGAGATGACAGGATGGTACCACGGACTCAATGGACAGGAGTCCGAGTAAACTCCGGGAGTTGGTGATGGACAGGGAGGCCTGGCGTGCTGCAGTCCATGGGGTCAGAGAGTTAGACACAACTGAGTGACTGAATTGAACTGAACTGGAGAATGGAATCATAATTCTTACATTCATGTCCTTCCAGTATTTGAATATGGTTTGATAGGAAGTGGGAAATTTTATAATTTTGCTAAAGTTATTCTCAAACTAGCATAGCAGGAGTCCATTTATTCCATATACTTTCGGGAATAAACAACATATATAAACCTCTTTGGTGGCCCCATCAGTAGGAATTTCTCAGCCTACAGATGATATGACACATCTCTCAGTTAACTCAAATCCAAATGTAAAATCCGGCCTTTAAGGACATTGCCATGTGGATTTGTTACACACCCTCAGACACTTTGGTTCTATAATCCAAAGACTAGAATATGCTCACCTGTATGAAATTTTGTATGAAAAATGTACAGTGTAGATATGCGATGTCACTTTTACATGCTGCTTTTTATGAGAAGATGTAAGCACTACAGTGAAAATGATGAACAGAATTCCCAGCAAGTTGACATGTTCTTCATTTAACCATTTGAAGGCACCAAAGCAAGAGAAAGGTCATTATCAAAAACATGGCATAGTATTTTTATCTGACCAGTGAAGTGTGTTGCCCTGGTTCACAGTGAGAACCGTGACCCAGCCAAAGAAGAGTGTCACACTTAAAATCTGGTTTGCAATGTGTCTTTCATTTCAGCAGATGACCTCCTTTCTGCTACATATCAAAGAAGCTGTAAAGGTCAACTGACCTCTTAAAAGTGGGAGAGACAAAAGTCAGTGCTGCTACATCAGCTGCAGGATTTCAAGTCATAATCTTTCCCCCAAAATGCAGTAGGGTAAAGCAACCCACAGCCATCTAAGTAAGAGACAGACAAACAACCCCCTCCCTTGTGGTTTGCAGATGTCATCTGAGGTAGTTCTTTGGTGAGGGGGCAGTTTTAATAGCAAAAATGTATGGGTTTTGCAAACTTCTCAGATCAAATTGAGACTGAAAGACTTTTAATAATTATGTCAGAAAACAGACGTACATGAGGTGCTTCCCTAAGCAAATGAGGGCATATGATCATATATAAAAATGAAGGCAGGATTGTAAGAAACAAACAAATATGCAAAGTAGAGTTACTAAAACTCTGCACTTTATGGCCATTATATTGTCATAGAAACACAAATGAGTTTGCATGTGGAAATCCCTTCCAAGACAGCACTGGTTGATGTCATTTTTGTCGTTATCACAGGAGGTGGAAAGTGTAGATGGGAGAGAGCACTTCTGCAAATAGCACAGGAGCTTCTGCTAATAATTATAATGTGCGATTGCTATGGGGTAAAATGAGACTTAAGGACAGAGTGGGTTAGGAGGGTTTCATTTGCTGCCTTCCACTCTGGCCCCTTGTTCCTTTCTGGATGGCTACCAGCACAGAGGAGAAAAAGGAATCTGTCCAGAGCAAGAGGTTCTGTCTTCAATCCAGCTGTGAGTCTCTCATGGGAATACCCACCGCTCAGACTCTCCCAGCTGAACAGGGCATCCTTGAGGGGTTCCTACCAGAATTATTCCTGTGACCTCACACTTTTATAACTAAAACCATTTCCAAGGATGGAGGTATCCCAGAGTTAATTTTCGTCTTAAACCCTTTACATGTAAAGCACAAATGATTACTAATTGGGAAATTTATTTAGCAAATATTTGGGGAAGAAAAAACACACCTTTTAAAAATTGTTGTTGTTGTTACTGTTACAATGTTTCCCACTCTTCACCCCCTCCAAAAAGAGGGGTGCAGGTGTGGGGGCAGAACAGAGAAAAGGAGAAAAGTGGCTTCAGCTCAGTGAAACACTAAAAATGCACATGAATCAATTATGAAAAAGAGAAGGTCCCTTTGAATGAGGAAAAGCTGATTGGAATTAAGATAGGCTTTGTTCCTATCTGCAAGGTACAAGGAGGGGACTTTTCAGTGGAACAGAAAAGGGGGATTTGGGACTGTTTGGCTGCTTAATGCCATAGTGCTTCAGAGCCCATGTGAAAATTTGCTGCTGGCTATTAATCATCATTGTGCCCCTGCAAAGAAGCTGTTACAATGATGACTATATGTCATTATATTCCCACTGTAAGTAACGAATCAGAGAGCTGGGAAAGTTGGATAAGAGCGGCTGGCAAACTTTTAAGCGGTCGAATCTATTTAAATAAATTTACATCACATTTACTACTTTCTCTGGTATGGGAATCATACTTTAAAATGAAACAATATGCTGTGTTCATGGGGCCTGGTCTTTTATTCCCCTGTCTCTGAGCCTACTTTCCAGGTCAGCCTTTGCCAGCGCTGACAGCACGCTTTTCTCATAGCCTCTCCTTCTCATAGCCTTTGGTTGCTTTCAAGTTCAATTTAGCACAATAAAGTTGTTATGCATGACAGTTTGGAGTGCAGAATAGGTGGTGTCTGAGCCCGCTGTGTCGCTACAAAGTGGGTCCATTCTCTGTGGGCCGGCTCAGTTACTGGAGCCTTACTGGTGGGATTCAGCCATGGACTTCCAGACGTTCCCATCCTGACGAAAACAATTAGCTTCAAACCACACGAAGCCGCGGGGTCAGCCTCTCTTTGACTGGAGGCTGCGCCATTTAACGTGCTGCAGTGGATTTCAAATTTATGTTGATTTATCCTGTTGCGCTCCCCTTTATGCACTTTATTTACAGATGTGTAAAGAACAGGGAAAGTTGGAATCCCACATGCTTCAAAAGTTTTATCAGAAATCTAAACCATTGTTTTTATGTTTATTTTATAGAAAAATAGAGTTGAAACGTGTCAGGCTTAATTCCATTAGGCTGAACTTCCCAGAACAGAGCCCTGGGGTTTGCAAGACAGAATCTGAAAGGAAGTGTCTCCTTGGCTAAGCATCATCAACAAGCCAAACAACAAACAACCCTAAAACACTGGTGTTGTCAGTATAGTTTTCTATTGTGGGAGATTACCCTCCAAAATCCCACTCTGACCTAAAAGTGACAGATCTTTTAATAGAAGCAAGATGTAATTCTCGGCTATTATCAGCCACCATGTGTATGTGTGTGTGTGCATATGGATGTATCAGATCAATTAGTGTTTAGTATTCACTGATGTCCACCCAAGTCCTTACTGTCCTGAGACATATGATACATTCTGCTGCCAGAAAACAAATATCATTTGATTTTTTTGACATTGCAGAATTGTCCTCCTGCAGAGAATATAACCTCTTCTCTTGTCCCTCTGATGAAACTCATGTAACAAAGCAAATTTAGGTGTAGTTTGAATTTTACCATCAGAGTCATCTAGGCCAGATGTCTTCAGTTTCTGAGCAATCCCAGTAAAAGAAATCACAGTTGTCTTGATTACTGATCTCACTAATTATAGGGTACCACCATCAAATAAGCCTCCTTCTAGATTAGAAATTAACTCAAAGCATATTTCACTATCTTAAAAGAGTTCAGTATTTTTCTCTAAGCTATTGTAACACCTAAAAAATTTCTTTTTGCCAAAAAGGTGAAATACAAATGGAAACGGTTCCACGTAATGTTTACTTTAACTGTGTACTAGCAGAGAAGAGTAAAAATTAAAATTCCACATGGAGAGAGTTTCTGGAAAATAATTCTGTCTAACATATCATTTAATATAATTTCAAAGTGTTTCTGACCAAGTTACATCATTAAAAATACAAACATAGTTCACATCAGCAAAGTTTGTGAAGGAAACTCGACTCTCTGCGCTGGCCAGCCCTCTCCTTCTGCCAGTGTTAGAATATTATTTGGTGTCATTCTTAGTAAGGCGTTTCTTTGGAGGTACTCATTTAGAATGGATTTTGGAAATGAGGCTAGACAGACAAAGAAAAATTGCATTATAAGAGAAAGTAAATGTGTTTATGTCAAAATCACTACACCCTTTCTAATTTTCAAATGGGATAGTTTTTTGCCATTCAAATGAGTGAATACTCCAAAACTGACCAAGATATTTAAGTGATAACTTAAATCTTTTTTTCTTGAAGAAATATATCATAAGTGTATTTTTAAATCCCCCATGCAAAAGTAGTGAGAGCAGAAGATGGTTTGATGGGAACAGTATGCCTGGAAGTTCACACACACACACACACACACACCCCAGGGACACAATGTACAGATGTATACCACAGTATAGGCTAAAAAGCTTAATACACATCTCATCTGAAATTTGGAAATACAGAGTTACTTACTATAAAAGTTTATTTCCTCATCTCAGAAGAAATTTCTGAGAAAATACTGTTAAATTAATAAACAGAAATAAAAGATGGCCTTGGAGGAAAGCTTGAAGGATTATAGTATGCCATAATTATTTTACATAATATTACAGACCCAGAGTTTCAGACTGACAGAGATATTCACATCCTTTATTTGAGAAGATGTAACCCAGCAGAAACAGTTGTACATGGGTAGACCATCTTCACTTGTCAGTGAAGCTGCTTCTGTTAAGCTGCTGTGAAAGATGTCTGATATGGAAGATGGTCAGTCTTCAGTGTTCTCTCAGGTTGAAGGAAAGAAGGGAAGAGAAAGAAAGGCAAAACGAAAAGTTCTTTATAGAGAGCGAATTTGAAGTGAGGCAATATATATAGAGAGAAGGCAGTATTCACCAAAAATGGCATCAGCAACATTAGCCAAATTTTACCAAAGTCCTTTGGCTAAAATAGGTATTCAAGATAGCATAAGCTTCAGAAGAATATAATCTTGAGTTTAAATTGCAGTTTTATCACTAGTTCGCTTTGTGATACTTACCTGATAGCCTCAGGTAAGTTTCTAAAAAATCCTGGAGCATCTTTCTTCCCATTCGTAAAATAAAATAATAATCCCAAAATATCCATGGTTGTTATGGAGACTAACCAACAAAGTAAAGTGCCCAATATAACATTTGGAATGTAGTATTCTATAAATACTGATTCTCTTTATCTTAATTTTTTTATATGGCTCTTGCAATTATCATCCTCAGATTCTTCTGTTGGTCAAATAAGTCAAAATTCTGATATAAAATCTTAGAGAAATAGAGACATTCATGGTAATAAATCTTATAATGGATTTCTGATGGTTTGGACCTGAGAAAACTATACTCTTGTCATTAGTTTTTATTTGGTTATATTTAGCTTTTGTTCATATTATGAAGCAAATTAATAAAGACCTGAAAAAGATGCTAATACCATGGCAATGGTATCTTCCCTCATGTAGACATATGTTTAAAGAGACAATAGCATGAAACCCACAAGGTAATCTCCACAAAGAGTCTCCCAGAGCCTTAGTTAGCAATCTGAGATGCCAAAGTAAAGGGGCATTGGGCATTATAAGAACAACTTGCTTAATGTCTACTCCTGTTGCCCCATAACAGAATCCCTTGGAGGAATAACGCTTTAGTGCTCATGGAAAAAAAAAAAAAGAGTGAATTCATTGATCTAACACTCATTTATAAAACAACTCCTCTGAGGCAAAGAATAACACCTCTCAAGTAAAAAAACTTCATTCCTATGATATAGTCATGAAACCATATATGAGTTTGACAATGGGGAAGGGAGGAAGAGGAGGACCTCTTCTCATTCAGTGTTTCAACTCCAAACTTAAGGCAAAATTTTCAGAAGAATATGTTCTGTTTCTTCTTACTAGATAAGTTTTCCAGGTACTAGTGATGATCTTGACCAAATGACTGGCCACAGTGATTTTTTTTTCTACTATACTGCTACCTAATTGAATTCTTCTATTAATGATAGCTTTATTTTAAGCATTGCAAGTATATTTTAGAGTTAAATAGCCATACATAATTAAATATTATAGTGAACTGCAAAAAGGACCCAATTCTATGATGGAAATGCCACATATGATGGAAATATGGTAAACATTTTTACTAAATACAGTAAATGGACATACTAGTCCTTTTTCCAAAGTCTATTTTTTTCAATCAGTTGATCACATTCTTTAATGACATGGTTTTTGAATTTTTAAAAATATGCAAAGCATGAATCAGCTTTTGAACTTGACTTTAAAACCAATCTTCCTTTACAAATATTGATAGTAAAACCAAGAAGAAATTAGCTACATTAGATTTCTGTCTATTTCCTGTCTTTTAACTATTCAATAGGATATGTTTTCTTATATCTTATCAACACTGACGTGATAATTTTCAAGACGTGTGAATATGGAATTAAACATACACATGTAAAGTAGGCTATTTGTGCAACATACCATCTTTAAACAATTTTTTTGTTTTTATGGGCAAGCTGTTAATCAAGAGACATATGTGCTATTTTATATACCCACATGCTTTACTACCATTTTTTAGATAAGCACCATAACTTAAGTTGTCTTCCACACAAAGTTCTGGCAAGCTTCAATAGATTCATTAGTGGGTTTTTCTTTACAACCAGCGAAGCTCAAAGAGCTCCTAACAATGGAGCTAATCACTGCCTCTTCCCTGACCCAAGCTTAGGTTTTCCCTCCTTTCACTTCAGACTCCTATTTCATTTCTGAGCAATTGGATTTCCGTGGCACTCCTAGAACAAATAAATATCTCCCTTTTCCCCTGCTTACATCTTTTGTGTATATTTTTTCTATACGACTGCCCGTATTTAAACTAGTGTGGTAATGGCAGGGTTCTTCAGGTAATCTTTCATTGGACATAAATGGTGTAGCATTAAAATGCAGATAATGTTACCTCAATTAGAGAATGCTGTGCAAAACTTGAAAAAGACGTAGCCAAATGTTTGGACTAAACAAGTAAGTCTATGTTGTTAAGAGTGGGGCTGGGCAAGTTGCATTTTCAATAGATCCCTTAATGAATAAATGTTAGACTGTATCAACAGTCCTGAACAGGCTTGTGGTTTGTGTGTGCATGAAGTGTAATGGTATCAATTGACTAGCTCTTTGTGGTTACTATAAAGTACTCTTGAATGTGTCAATGGAGAGAAGGCCTGCAGACAATGAAGCCATGACAGCTGAATGTCAGCAGCGACCTTGAACCTAAACTGGTTTCACCATTCCAGTGACTCCAGCTACAGTGAAGACATGCACTGGAGCCGGACCTTCGGCATTGCCTGTCATTTTCTGTGTTCAGATTCCAAGCACTTAAGTGACAATTTCACCACATTGCTAGACCCTGCTAATATGCATCAGTGAACGTTCACTTATTAGTGATGGGGCTAACGATATGTTCAGCATCTTAATCAGACTTGCATTGGCATTTAAAAATACAAAACACAAAGCAAAACAAAGCATCATTCTAGACTAAATGTTTCATATAAGCAGACTCATCCAGAGAAGAGACTCAAAACATGTCTTTTCTGCAGCAATGAATTCTTTGATATCGATCTTGCATTACATAGCATTATTGCACATACATTACTGCATTCGTTATTGCTGCAAATAGCACATGATTAGTTAATTAAAATATGGCATCAAGGAATAATTAATATTTGTAATGCAGTGTTTCTTTAATGAAAAACAAGAGAATTCTTCTAAAGGTCACATTTACAGATTAAATGTGTCTTTAACATAAATGGAATGTTATTAAGCTAGGCTCAATGTTCAGGAGAGAACTACAAAGGCTTTTGTGGCAAAATACCATTAATGAATTCAAGAAACTGAATCCCTTTGCTAATGCTGGAGTTGAGCAAGGTTAGAAGCCCAAATACAACTGGATGTTCCTAATACATTCACTGTATTCTGCAGTGGGGAACTGAGGGCAGGGAAGCAGGGGACTGGCTGGAGAAGGGGAGAGACTGTAGGAAACAGAGGGGAAAAGGCAGAGAGAGAAAAAAAGAAGATTTTGACTGATGAGAAACACATAAGCAAGTGTATGCAGCACAGAGCAGTAATTCTGAAAATTGGCCATTCTTATATTGTAGGAAGGATAGCTAATATTTTTTTGGTATTAAAACACGGTATTTATATGAAAGCACCATAAACTGATGACAGTGCATTCTAAAGTGAATGGAACAGTTTGTTAAGAATGAACAATATAAAGAAAATGATTAACTTTATAATTATGAAGATTTGTAAACACAGATTTGTTACTAGAAAGTTTTGGCGCGTTGATACGAAGTGAGGTATGGCACACATATTTCATTTAATTAGCACATCTTTGAGTCCTAATCATCAGTAAAAACTTGTGTGACACAATAGTCTTTGAAGTAAAAAAATGGGGACACCACTGACCTCTTGTTTCTCTGTGTTTATCTCAAGCTCTTATATACTGTAAATAGTTAACTGCCCGATTAAATATGTCCTTTTAAGTCCTTTACCACATACAGTGGGAAAAGGAAACCCGTGAAGAATAAACCTGTGCCTTTTACTTGAAAATAGTTCAATGTTGGCAAACATTTTTCAGTAACTTCCTAAAAAGAGGAAATCATATGTATGTTTTAAAAATAGCCAGATCATATCTTAAAAATAAGCATGCTACTATGAAAAATGTTTACTATCCAGAAAACATTTGAACAAGAAGTTCATTATTTATTTAGTAGTAAGTGTACTTTATCAGATCGTGCAATACTATAGAAAAAAGGTAATGACATTATCTTGATTTTATCATTTTGCTTAAAATATTCGTTATGTTATCAAGCCACCAAAAAAAAAAGGAATACTTTTAAGACAGATAGTCAAATAAAGACTGAAAACCATCATCAATTTCCCTAAGATAAAAAAATGGGCAAAATTAACTTTAGTGCATAAAGAGGTTCTTTGGAACCTTAAATTCAATATACAATGAAAACAAAGAGTAAAATAGGAATTTTTTCTGCATTAAGTTTTATGTATGTATTTCTTAGAAAAAAGGATAAGTCCCTTTCTGCTCTTTATGGGTGCAAGTGCAAAGTTGAGAATTCAATGTACACCTTTTTACATTACTATTATTACTTATAAGTGGGCTGGTGCATTGGCAGCTGAAAAAATTAATGTTTCACTTATGAGAGTTTGAGATGACTCTATTTTTATGGTTTTTCCAAATATGTTTTATACCAGAAAGAAAGTATTAGTATCACTCAGTTTTATTCTGAATCATTGAGATTTATATGAATTATATGCATTATGAAAAAATCATTTAGAAAGTTTTTATATTTATATTGGCACTTACCATGTATATAGATGTGGTATAATTTTTATGAATGCCAGAGAATAAAGGAACTTCACAGATGCCACCATCCATTATGAAGTGACATCTCTGCAAACTCTTATTGACATCATTTTAAGTTGCCTCCTCTGCTGTACAGAACTCTCAAGAAGACAAGCTCCAAATCTTGAAAAAATATCTTGATAGTTGAAATGAACACCAATTTTTGCTGTTATATGTATTTTAAAGTAGGGTGATAATTCTCAAATGAGAATTAATCCCCCGTGAATATATAGGTTATGGAACTTAAGTTTAAGTACAAAAGTTGTCAGAAATGAAATTCAGGTTAACAGGTCAACACAATGCCTACAGCTGAGGTGCTCATTTCTATTGGCCTACATACACTGGCAATCTTGACTAGACCCAAATTTATGTGGATGTCTGAAAATATATCTTTCTTCATAAGACAGTTAAAGGGCATGTTTGGTAAATATTTGATTATATTATTTAGGAAAATATTCTAAATAGATGTTTGTACTGTGAAGAAATGATAGACTATTCTGTGAATAAATATTTAACTATGCTAGAATGTGTATTTAAAATTGTACAACAAACATGTATCAATAGGGGATTATCCTTGTACTTAAAGCTACATTCCATAAATGTGTGTAGGTTTTTCTTCAACATACATGAACATAAAGACGGGTCATTTTAGAATGCCCTTCACTCTCTTAAAGTCCCTTGAATTTTTTATTCTCAAAATAAATAAATAAAAGAGTGGGTTGAAAGTGAACTTGGAATTATTTTCAAATTTCTGGATTACATATTTAAATTTTACCTTCATTTATTTGTATATTCATTCAGCAAATGCTTAATACATTAGGTTTTGGGTTTAGAAAAAAAAATTGGATTTCTGTGCCAACTTTCATTCTTTCTGTTTGCTTTTAAACATGTAGTTTTTCAACTCATTCAGCTATGAGAAAAAGGCTGAAAAGTTTCACCTGGTTTGGTTAAACATGTAACTCTGACCTGAAACTCAAGCAGCAGCCCCACGCAGGCCCTCACCTCTTTTCCCAGAAGATGAAGGGGCTCTCTGCCTACACCCTGCCTCCACTCCATGTATTACTCAAGATTAAAAATTCATTCTTAAAAAAAAATCCACTCAGCTCTGAATTTTCCTGGACTATATCTACACATTCAAATTTTAGTTCAACCAACCAGTATTCTACAGCATGCATCTCTTATGTTCCAGACATACAACTAGTTATTCTGTCAGATGGTATTTTATGTAATCTTTACAGTCACTGTGTAAGGAAGAAATTTCTAAAGCTAAGACAATGCTCCAAATAAGGAAAAGCTACAATTCTAATCCAGATCTTCTCACTCCAAACCCAGCTCTCTTACAGATGAATTCCTATATGCCCAAAAGACCACCTGATTCACTCAAGCCAAGCAGCATCTCTACTGAGTGGAAATATTAAGCAGACTGGAATTTGGATGAATGGATTTTCTTAAGCTCTTAGACAGAGAAGCCTATAGAAAAGAGAGTGAACAAAGATGCACTTATTCAGTACATATAAGCATGAGCTCAGGTTAAAAGAACTCTGACTACATTTTAACTCCCCCACCCCTATCCTTTTAGTCAATTCTCCTCCAAGAAAACTGTGCATTTCTTCTCTGAAACAGGGGTGACAACCAGGAGGAATTTTTACTGAGACTGTGCCTCTAAATTTAGCAAGTTTGAGGTTATGAAGCTATAGCAGAAATCAGCTGCTACTAGGCCCAGCCCTGAGTTTATTCCTGCACATCCTCATCTGGCTCTACATGGTACCACACTGCAGTGGTACAGGGCTAGGTGAGAACAACCACAGAAGTTCCTTCTCATTAGAGCTCTGATCAGGGATTACATCTTTCAAAAAAGAGAACTCAAAGAAGCTTTCCCACTGCCCAAATATTCAGTATTTCTATATATTTAATTTCTTTAGCTACATTTGATGATTCTATTCTTACGAAACAAATTTTTTCAACACATTAAGGAGAAAAGTAGATTCTTCATATAGTATGGAAAATAACATAAAACTCATTTTAAAGGAAAGTTTAATTAAATTTATGGTGTATATTTCCTGATCTAAATAAAAGCATAATTTCTTTTATTTTTGTTCAAATAAGTTATAAACCTGTGCAAATTAACAGTAATATTTATAAAAATATAAACTTCTTTAAATGTTTTGTGATCTAAAATAGAGCCAGATCACTATCAATCAAATATATGTACTATTAATACTCATAGCCTTATCTACTCTCACCCAAACTCTACAGCTTCACTTCAGCTTCAAACATTTTCACACAGAAAACTTCTTTGCACTCATTTTGTCAAAAATATTTAAATGTATGTAATATACATGTGTGATGTTTTTGCTAAAGCTGAAACTCCAGTACTTTGGCTACCTCATGTGAAGAGTTGACTCATTGGAAAAGACTCTGATGCTGGGAGGGATTGGGGGCAGGAGGAGAAGGGGACGACAGAGGATGAGATGGCTGGATGGCATCACCGACTTGATGGACGTGAGTCTGAGTGAACTCCAGGAGTTGGTGATGGACAGGGAGGCCTGGCATGCTGGGATTCATGGGGTCACAAAGAGTTGGACATGACTGAGCGACTGAACTGAACTGAAGCAGAAATATTTTTGTCAAATTTTGCTTTAGGTAACATGAACTATTTTACTGTATTCTATTATGCTTCTGTCTCAAAGAAATCCAAATAAATACACACATATTTTATAATGTTATACTTAAGAGGCAATGAATTCCAGCAGTAAAGATTCTCTGTACATTCTCTAGTTGCATGTCCTGTTGATACACAACTGATTCATAAAATTGGTTGGACAATTTTAGAAATGAATATGAAGTATAGTCACATTAATGCTGAAATAATTATTAATAAAATCCTAAAAAGGAGTTCTATTGATCATAGAGAAAATGTAGTCTCATTTTACTTGTTATCACAAAGTTATATGACTACTATTGTGCAGCTAAGCACTTTTGGAGACATCATGCAAATCTACCTGTCATATTTAATTATAAACCACTGAGGAGACTGCTAATAAAATTAACAAATAAAAATAGCAATATTCAGTATTTAACCGCTCTTGGTCTGAAAGCATATGAGAATTGCCACTTATAAATACCAAGTGCCATTTAAATGATTAATCAATGGATTCATTGTAACAAACTCTTGAGAAGTATTTATAATGAGGTCAGATCCCTACAACATGACCTCACATTCTGAGATGCAGCCACCTTAGAAAGGTGATATCCATAGTTCAGAGTATTGAAAAGTATGAGCACTAGGAAATATGAGATACTTTTTAGTATTTCAAGGCCCATTTTTGTTTGGCTATTTTATATACCATGGACAAAACCCATGTCAAACATAATAACCACTTGGGAGGTTAATATAATAACCTCCCAATTAAAAGTTGGGAGGAACTTAGCACAAAACACCATATTGGTGATATTTCCTGATACTAACAGAATGAAGGGGATCCATTCCCACCACACTGAAAACATAGGACATATTTTAAACGTCTTTCTCACAAAAAATAATTTTTAGTAATTAAGCTACACTGAGTACTGTCTTTTCATATGTCTACAGAAAGCTACTTTCTGAAAGAATACCTAGCTGTCCATCTTCCTGTTTTCCATCAGAAGCAAGTCAAAGCACAAGAAGGTTCTCCTCATTGAGTCTGCATTTAAAATATCTGAGAATTTGCAAAAATCAAGTATCTCTAGTACCAGTATAGGTATTACATATTCCTGTCTTCAACATCTTGCCCATTTTCTTTCAACATTCATCTAATTTTTAAGAACCACAGAGGCATTATGAACCTTTCTTGGGCAGGCCCTCCATATAAAGTGTAGAATATAAAGTATTGTTTCTTTAAAGTATCCCTGTTTCCTTTGGAATAATATCATTTAGAATGCACCTAAGCCATATTAATGGTTGACAGATAGCATAAACAAAAATAGGTTTTACACTGCAGCTGTACACAATACACCTTTGTACAGTTGACTGATTGCTTACAACAATAAAAAATAATTGTAGCATTCTGCTGTCAAACTTTCTGGCTAGTTTATAGTGAACTTCAAAAATATGATTCTTTTTTCTCAAATGCAATTAATTTGAAGATAAAAGTAACGTGGTGCCATGAAACATAAATGTTTCACTCCAAAGAGGAGACTGTTTGTTATCCAATAACAATAGATAAAGTTTCACATCCCAGTTTTTCAAAAGAAAGCAATGGTACCACTTAAGCATGTGAGGAAATGCTTCATGAGGCAAGAAGTATAATATGATTAATATTAAAAATGAAAAGTATTTATTTCCCAATTTTGACAGTTGTCATGGACATCACTGTTTCAAGTGGCATTTTTGACAAAACAATTTGCTGGCTGATAGTTACGGGGAACTGAAAGGTTTTTTTTTCCTATGTTTTTACAATATTAAAAAAATGCATCCTCAATGTAACTTTTCTGCTTAAGAGAAAAAAGAATGAGTTCTACAAAACAACCCATCCAATGCAGTTTCTATAAGAACAAATGAATGCAAGTGTTAACAAGGCCTAATCTTCCCTTTTGTATTTGTTTCTTCATTAAGCGCTAACTATGCTTTAGCTCTCGTATCCTGAAGATTTGATGTGAAGATGGTATGACAGGCTTGGCTTCTCCCGATGCAGCTGGCACTCCTCATGCCAAAAGCCAGAGTTTGTGGTAGTGGGATCAGAAGAGAGTCGTTCGGAGCGCAGTTTGCCTGTCAGTTTCCCATCCGCCTCGCAGTGCAGCACTCCCTCCCCGAGTCCCCTTAATGAGAAGTGGAGGACAATACCAGTATTGTGGTTTCTACTCGCAATCTTGTGGAAAGAACAATCGCTGTTTACCCAAGCATTTGTATTACCCAAACTCTGTCGATAATTACTTCTAGAGTCCCTGATTAACTCTGCTCTCTGCCTCAGCACAAAAACGCTATTGAGATAGACACCAGACAACTTTTCTATCTCTTAGAGCCTTTAACAGTTTACCAAATATGATTCCCTCCTCATATTTATCAGAAGAAATGCACCTACGTGATTTGCACTCAGCTCATCAAGAGCTTTGCAACCATGGTAAAAAAACCAGTGAGCTACTTCGCAGGCCTGAAAATTCTCCATCACCTCACCATCTCCCCTCCCCCACCTCAAAAAGTTAAAAAGCACCGTCCCCTTTCAGTTGCCATAGTCCTGTACCTAGGAATCTGTGATAAATATAATCACATTTCAAGTCACAGTGATGTTTCTAGTCTGTTTATCGTGGTTAACTTTTTATGGTGAAATATGTAGGAGAAAAATTTCAAGTTATTTAATTACTATGCAATTTTGTGATATGCTTTTGTTTTCCAAGACCTAACAAAATGGAACTGTTGCTATGTCTATTTCCATGATACTGGTAATAATTTTAATCTGTCACATCACTCCTACCCCCCTTCTCGTCCCCACCCCACACGCAGTCTGCTGTTAGCGCTATGCAAAACAGCATCATGAATATGCGTAATTATGGAGATTCATGGTAATTTTTCAGGGTTATCCGATGTGACGTTTATAGGACAGCAGCATACATCAATTTAAACGAGAGTGACAAATATCTTATCCTTTATATTTCTATAGTATTTTTAATATTTTCTTGGCCCCTCTCTAGGGACTAGTGTGAAATGGTAAGAACTTGAATAATAAAAATGTTACACAATCAAATGCTTTACTAGAATGTTTTTTAAAGGCAAGTTTGAAAGTGATTCTCTACCTGTTGAAGTTTAAAAAGTACAATACACTGAATTTTCTTACAGGATACTTTTATCAAGCATCTTACACATTTCCAAACCAACAAAAGCATGGACATTCGCACGTGCCATTTTTAAGATGAGGCCGAATTGCTTAATTACTTTTAAACTATGATGGCTTGCCTGACAGAATTATTTGGCCAACAGGTCCACCAACTTTATTAAGCACAGGCATTTGAAACAATAATCTAATTGTGGCATATCTGAATTTTGTTCTAAGTCTTGTTGCATCTCTTAAGAGACTTGCATATTATCTTTATCTCAGTGACTAATTAGGACGAGCTTGACAATTTCATATTTACAAAGATTACCAAGTAGGAATCCTCTTCCTTGTTCCTTATGTTTTGTCATGAATACTGTATAATACTAATTACATTGAGGATATAAAGAGCCCACAATTTGATTGAGAGACATCTTGAGTTTAAAGTAAGTAAATGTGAATTGTACCAAGAATTTCAAATGGCAGAGCAATTAATATCTATTTCTTATGCAGTCACTAGAAAGGATGAAATAACTGGATGAGTTCAAGTCATTATATCAGCCATATTTTTAGTGTATTAACAATAAAGTCATTAAAAATTGGTTTGATTGAAAATGATCCTCCCCATTCTAACCAACTGGATTCAGAATTCCTTTTTTTCTCAAGCATATACTTTCAGGATTTCAGGTGGAGGGTCAAACTTTCACAATTATATGTTCCTCAGGACTATATTTGTAACACACCATCAAGAATACTGTTCATACAATTATCAGGGCCTACTGTGGAAGCAGATTGTTAATAGAAATAGTAATGAAGGAGACCAGGGCATTAGTATGCCAGAGAAGATTGGAGAAAGCTAGTTTGCATGATGCATATATAATTGTATGTTACATCTAAGTATCACTATACGTTGCTTTAGAAATAATTACTTAGGAAAATATATTTAACTCCTCCCCTTTTTAAGATTCTGTATTTCATTAACAAACAAGTCCATTGGTGTATTAAGTCTATAAGGTAGCAGGGCTGTAAGTGAATGTGTTCTGTATTTGCATGTTTTTAAAGTGGCAATTTCTAAAGACACACAATTGCTATGTCTATATACTCGTATAAAGCAAAGTGAAGAATTGATGCAATCATCCAGATAATTCAAGGGAAAAACACTTTTGCCTCAATTATCTACTGCAAGTGAAAGTGAGGGGTTTAGCCTGAATTGTTCAAATAAGTGCCTGATTCTCTTCACTTTGCATGTGTAGACACATTTTGCAATAATATTTATGTTAACATTTGTAATTTACATACATATAAAGGAGATATATTTCCACACTAAAGATGATCGAAATCTTTCCAGCAATAATCCCTCTTTGGTTTTACCTAATTTTTGGTAAAGAGTGATTATTCATGTACATGTTATGTATGATAATTGAATTAAGGCAAAACTAGATGGACTCATTTGTTCTTTTATTAAGTGCTTGCTTAATAATCTAATTTGTATATAAGATATTGATCTATAAGAAGTTCATTGATATATTCTGTCTAAAACTTAAATAATAAATGCTCCTTACTGAGTATAATCATAAATTGATTTGAAAAAGTAAATGTGATTCATCTGTACATATGTATAATAAAATGCAACATTAAAGCAAACAAAAATTTCCAAAGACTACATCCTATATAGTCCATGTTTAAGATTTGTTATGAATAAGTTAATATTCATAAAGAAATTAAATACAAGAACACATTTTCAAAACTTCCACTGACACATTAAAAATTCAAATATATAGCAGATTTTATAGTGTTTCCTCCATATGCACTGACAGAAACAATAATATATTTAATTGCTGATATTTGTATTATTTTACTATCCATTTATTAAATATATAAAGTATGTTTTCAATGCATTTGAAAAGTCTGTTGTGTTTATTAATACCCTAGGAGTTTTAAATTTCTTCTGGGCCTGCTTAATCACAATCTGCAGCCTTTACTCTGGCCCACATAGAAAGTGAACTCCAAAAAGAGTCAAGCACCTCTACCATGTTTCTTCATATGGGCATTGTGTCAAAATATGCTTTGTTTGAACATTAGAAATTAGACCTTGGTTTAGTTAAAATATTGTCTAAGTCTTGGGTTACAAGTGTTTGTCTGGACAAACAGTTAATACCTAAATGTTAAAAGACATTAGAATATTTTATGGATCTATTTGACAACAAAAATGAACTATCTATGTTATAAATTTGGTAGATAGGGCTCAGGTCTGGTGTTCATTTGTAATTTCATGTTTTATATAAAAGTGTGTAATTGATGTTTACAGTATAACCAAAGTCCTCTCCGTCCTTCATAAAAACACATGAAACAAATATAAAATTAAGCATTTCAGAGTATTTTACGATTCCAATACTGTTTTGTTTCAAAAAGCAACTATCTGTCTCTTGATTGTACTTATGAAAAATCAAGTTCCAGAATTAAATGGATATGTTTTATAAATACTGAGAGGAGCCTTGATAGATATTTTCCTTCAGTACTGCTAAAGAGAAAAATACAGTAATTTGGTGGCAAACATCTGTCTGGTAATCATATATGATAAATTCATATGAAATATAGGAAAGATATTTATTTACTGTTACTGCTAAGCCAGTCTTTATTTATCCTAGAAGATTTTTCATCTATGAGTGGAAAACAAACTTTCCTTCAAGAGGTCTGTGAACCGAATAATAAATGTCAGGTCTAAATCCTGTATGAAAATCAGTCCGGTTTAATCCTGGATATTCTTCAGCATGCAAATGAAGACTAGAGGTTTCCCTGGGCCTGCTGTCATACAGGCAGCCAATTTACAGACCCTGGCACAGTGTATGTGTTATGGGCTTGCTGGCTGCCCCTCCCCCCTGCCCCCCCTTCCCCCCAGCCTAAGACTTGGTCTCAGCTGCCTGCCTTTCACAGAAAAACCACAAGCCAAGGAAACATATCAGTAATAGCGCCCTGTAAATTAACTTGACATTTGATGCAGAAAAAAACCCTAAAAGCTTACAAAAGACATTGAAAACAAAAGCCACTCAGGACCCACACTACATATATTGTGGATTTAAGAGATCTGGAAGGTGGTTATTCTATTGTAACCAACACATACAGCCCTCATCTTCTTTGTTAAGACAATTCAGTCATTCTTTGTTACAGGCATAGTATCCGTCAAACAGGAACACAATATTTTCCACCAGAAGACAACAACCACCACCTAAAAGTCCAACCGATATTAAAATAATTCAATGAATGGGATTCTTTTACATTAAAAGCAAAGCTACACATTCCTAATGTGAAAAACAGAGATGCTAAAAACAGGACTTTATGTTTCCTTGGTAAATAAGACATGTTGACAATGCTAAGATGTAAATAATGTAAGATGCATTGGAGAATGGTGTGAATCTTGCTGAACATGAGGTATGTACAAATATGTTGTGTTTTAAAATTTGCCATTCAAGAGATTTAATTTTTTTTTCATGCTTGGAAGCCCCTGAATTCTTTTTATAGGGAAGAAAATATTTTTGGTTCAAAGAAGGACTATTGATAAAATATTAAATGGTTCTTTGACATCAGCTGCTGTGTGGGGCTAGAGTGAGGCACACAGCATATTTAAGCCATTAGACATGCAGGAATGTTAACATTATTATGCGTTATTGTGTCTGGCTATCGGCCCCCTCCCTTCTCTTTCTCTCTCTCTCTCTCTCTCCCTCTCCCTCTTTCCCCCTCTCCTTCTCACTCACTTTCCCTCCCTTCTTCCCTCCTCCCCACCTTTCTCAGTGTCTCTCCTCTCTCCTTCTGCAAGGCCTGCTACACTGTATCTTACAAATGTCTGGCCTTATAGTTTACAAGCACAGAACTGTACTGGTAAAAATGCATAATCTCAGCATCTGTGCTTCTTGATATTCATGGATTTATTTACAAGTCCCTGTGTTCTACTTTTTTTGCCTGTTTCTATGGTTTATATTACTGTCATGCCTATATTCTTGTGGGAATTTCAAATAAGAATCAAGATAAAACTGGCAAATATTCTGTAATGCAGTCTGCATTTCCATAATTTAGTTGTTTTTTAAAAGAGACAATTTAAAGAGGTTTATGGACTTAAGGATATATGAAGAGTACTTTGATTAGCTTTTTTTTTTTTACTACTTCAACTGCTTAAGGTTCAGTTTGTGTAAAATGGATGTAATAAAATAAATTTATGTACATATATGTGCTTGTGTATATGTAAATGCATTTAGAATGAAACACTTCATAAATCTAAGTCAAATTTACTGATTAAGTTCACTATGTTCACATTTGGCCACATTAAGATATTTCACCAAAGGGTTCAAAGGTAAAAGGCTAGCATTTTATTTCTTCCATAGAGTTTAACCTGCAAAAAGCTTAAATGTTTACAAAGCAAGTATTCAGGTTCCTGTGTTTCCCCAACCTTCCACACACATACCCCTCCCATATGCAGAGTTAATTTAACCGAAGCCTTTTATTACACGTCACTAGCTCCAAAGAAATCTTTTCTCCCTTTTTTTAAACTGCAAAGACACAAATTATCTTCAATGGTTTAACTAATGCTTAAACTAGAAATTTACTTTACAATAATTTTTCAGTTCATTTTCCACCTATATCCCCTCCAATAGAATTTCACCTTCATATTATCAATGCACTCATTTTTAGGGATTAATATTCTCTAGTTTAATGTAATTTTGAAATAAGAAAAGTCCATGTATATGCTTTGCTGTTTATAGCTCCAGTTTAATTGCTGTATGTTAAACTGCCTAGACACCAAAATGAATTTATGTGTCTTTCAAGACAGCCATAGTTTAGAACTGCACATGAGAGAAAATGGGATGGCAGGACACTGCGTTAAATGATCTTTATGCCAGTATTTTCAAAAATTCACACTCCGTGTAAGAAAATGTTAAGTCTGAGAACATTAAGATAAAGGCTTCTTATAGTCCTGAAGTGTGGGATATGTAAAATACGGAGATTTTCAGACATACAGTTTTAACACATGCTAAGCAGCACAGATTATTAAGCAAGATTCATTCCTTTATTGGAGAGGGAGGGGAGTAATTTACAGACAAGAGCTAAGCAATTCTGTTTAACACAACTCTGTCTAGTTGATTGTAAGGCATGTGTAGTATTTTTCCAAAGCCCGTCATCAGTCGTAAAGCAATTTACAGCTCAGGATATTTTTTAGAGGATACTCATTTTATTAAGAGTTAATCAGATAGGTTGTGCAGAAAGATATACATGTATTTGCAATTCATATTGTTGCTATGTCCCTATTGTGTTCTGAGTTTCCATCATGGCTGGGAAATGGGAAGCTGGCATGTAGTGCAGGAGGGTAAGAGAGAAAGCCCCCAATAAACACCTACAGCATTTTCTGATCATCTTTAATTATAACCATGCTTCTTTTTTTCCCCTAAAGTGGGTGGAGGAAGTGGCAGAAAGAGGACGATTATGAATGCAGACCATATCTGTGCTATTAAATAATATTAATAATTCTTTTGGTTTAGGGGTGATGTTTTCATTCTGGACTTTCAAGTACCTCAGTGTACCCATTCAAAGCGATGACAGAAAAATGAATCTGAATGTGCAGGCATTAAACATTTAAATTCTCTACTCCCTGGTCATTATACCGACTGTCATATTTTACACCTCTCCCTCCCCCACTATGCTTTTGCTGATTTGACTTCATTTACATTGGCTCATTATGCATTGGTCTTTGTTCTACTGAACAGAATACAGTACAGTGACAAAGCAAAACTTACACATCGGCTGGAGTATTTTTCTGATTCAAAAATTAGGTTTTTTTTAACTTAAAAATTAAGTTAAATTTACATTTAACTTCCCAACATTGTTTAAATTGGAAGCAAGTCTTTTCTTATACAAGAACTATAATCGATATGCAATTATTTTAAAAGTGGTTAAAATTACCTAAAAATGTCATTAGGAAATGACATTTAAGGCCTTTATAACAAATACTTTACTGCTACCTAGGCAATATTATCATATTAGAAGTATTAAGTTGTTCTTTCCAGGCTTCTGTCTGAATTTCCATGTAGGCCCAAGGAGCAAGCTTTTTATCTATTTTATATGAAGTTCATTGTTTAGAGTTGTCCCTTATGGGTCTTGTTTTAATGTATCAAACGACAAAGGCAATGTCAATCCTTAAAAAAAAAAAAAAGATTCCTGCTTTGCATTTCTTGCAATTAAAAGGTTTTCTGATTTACAAACCAAATTTTCATCAAATTAAAAGGAAGTCCTAGCTGACCGATCGCATGGAAAAATATGAAAGTTACATTGAGCTTTAAATGTCTATCCCCATGACAGTGCATACTATCTTTTCATTTGTTACAACCAATGGAGACATGGGATTAATCTAATACAGCCTAATTAAAACCCATTCACACATGAGGGTTTTTAATGGTACTAGCAGCACAAATGCTACTTTGTACCACAGTTATATTTGCATTTATTTGAAGTTAGACAATAGATATTTTTGAATACAAAGAAAATGGCAAAAAATGCTGGGGAGCATGTTTTTGAAAATGGAAGCAATTTCTTGTTTCCTGCAAAGATAATTGCCATATGTAAAATTTAGATTTCATTCCAGATATTTTGACCAAGATACTTTTTGTATTTCTGTTATTTATCAAAATGTGTAATCATGGTTATGGTAGCTACATGCACGGGGCACCATATTGGAAGAAAAAAATAAAAACATCATCATGTCTTCTTGGCTTTGTTAATAACTCACTCTGTGACCTCTGGCTTCTCCCCTAACCTGATTGTGCCTTACTTTTTTCATCTTTAAAAGGGAGTATCTGTCCTTTACCTACCTACTAATTGGGCTATTGTAAAGCTTTATTGGAATAACATATGTTCTTAAGAAGAAAGTCTCTTAAGAATGCAAGCTTTTATTTTTTTCATCGATTAAGTTTTACTATACTATGGGAAAATACAGTGCTGTGTGTGTGTCTATATTCAATCTCTTTTACTTAAGTTTGGCACTTTTGGTTCAGAGTTAATGAGAATAAAACATAAATGGTTCCTGGAGGTGGGATCATATCGCCTACATCTTGGCAATTTATATAACCTTGTCACCATCTGCAAGATATTTCTATGAGAGTAACTGGTTTTAGGGAGAAGAAAATGCCAACTCACTCCACTGTTCTTGCCTAGAGAATCCCAGGGATGGGGGAGCCTGGTGGGCTGCCGTCTACAGGGGTCACACAGAATCGGACACGACTGAAGTGACTTAGCAGCAGCAGTAGCAGCAACTGGTTTTAGAAAATGGCTTTTGCAGTAGTAGTAGTCAACATGATAACATGCAGTATAAGGTCAAACTTCCGTGAAAACTAGAAATTTGGCAAAGACTTTTTTTACAGTGGCATCTCAGGAAAGCAAAGTAGATAAAGTTTCTAAGCTATAGCTGCTTTATTTTTTAAATTTTTGGCCACGCCGCATACAGCATGTGGGATCTTGGTTCCCTAACCAGGAACTGAACCCATGACCCTCGCAGTGGAAACAGAGTTTTCAGCCCTGGACTCCAGGAAAGTCCCTATAGTTGCTTTAAAACTATCTTAATTTTTCTTTTGCATACTAGAAATTTTAGAGTTTGTACATCATGTGACTCTGAAGCAGAAATGTGTAAGATGCTACATTTTGAGCATTTATTGGGATTTATCCTAAAGTCAACACCATTGTCAAAAATATGCCAAACACAGTTAACTTTATTTCCATCTCTGGGATTAAAATGAAGTTATTTAATTTCTTCACACTTCAGTGGAATCATCTGTTAAATGACAGAGTTGAGCTAGATTATCAATGAGACCCTTCCCAGATTCAAAATTAACCTGGCCAGCATTTGGATATATCATTCCTATTAAAATTTTAGTTATATAAATGTTGTTACATACAGTATATCTAAATGATATTTTATCAGGTACTTGTCCACTAGATGATGAATATTCATTAAACACTAAATACATGTCAGGCATTTGTTAAAGTCTAGAAACCTAGAAAAGAAGATTGAGGGCAAAGATAAAGATTACCTTACTAAAATCTGAACAAGATCAAAGTCTATGAGCATCTAATCACTTGACACAACAGAGTTAAATATGCTTTAAAAATATTAGTGAATGTGGCAGACAGTATTACTATTCACTAATAGCTTGTGTCTAGCCTTATAGGAGAGTTAAACTTCTCTGCCTCCATGAAGTCAGGCTAGGATATTGCTAGCCTGAATTGCTTTGGCTAATGGCGTGGGGGTAGAAGTAGTAGGTGTTATTTACAGGGAAGAAGATATAAGAGTCAGCTCATATTTTGCTATGCCTTCTCCTTTGCCATGGTTACCAGCAAAGTTCTAAGGAGTTTCTGCTCCACCAAAGTGAATCCCAGAGTGAGGGCTACAATGACGTGGAACAGGAAGTCCAACTGATATACAGTGGATATTAAAATGAGAGAGAGAGAAAAAAAATTACAGTTAAATCACTAAGATTTAACGTGTGTATTATCATAGTATAACTTAGCCCAGTGGGTCTCAGTTTGAAGAACACTGGGATTCCTAAAGCTTTTTCAAGGAATCCACTGTTAGAATAATTTTCATAATAATATGAAGATCTTATTTTTCCTTTCACTCTTATCCCCTCACAAGTGCAAAGGAGAGTTTTCCAAAGTTTACATGGTGTGTGATATTGCAACCAGCTGAACTTTGAAGCTGATAAACTAATTCAGTAGTTAAAGAGCTCTGAAAAAATGATATAATGATGGTGTTCTGCTCCTCAACTTTTCTTGCTTGGAAAACTTAACAATTTTCCACAAAAATGTGTTTTTCATATTAATATGTGATGGATTTATTGATATTTTTAATTATAAGTATTTTTTAATTTTATTTTTAACTTCTGATATGAAAAATCAGTGGATAGAAAGCCCACTTTGACTAACAATTTTTGTCAATAATTTTTGAAATAAAGAGACCACAGAACAAAAATGGAGGCCCTAGCCTATCCTGACTGATGCAGCATGCTCCACCAGGTGTTGCTTGTTAGTGCTAATTAAGCCCTGTCACTGAGGAGCTCTGTGGATAGACAAACTATAACTTTAAAAGTATGGTTAGAGTCAATCACATTATTTAGTTATTTAACAGAATCAAATGGAACTTTTTCATGTTGCATAACAAAAGAACAGTTGCTGCCTAATGCAACTACTATAATAATTAGTCTCGACATAATAAACTATCTCTTCGGTTGAATTTGACACTGTGGATTTTCCTCCTTATTTTGTAGAAAAGAATAAATGTAGTCTCTTGCAGTAAGTATGAAAATATATAAGCTGAACTATAAATCATCCCACAAATGTACAATTTGTCCAATTTATAGGGCAAGGGTAACAGGAAAAAGAATGGAAGAGAGATGAATTGTGAGATGTGAAAGTTTCAAATCATGCTTTTGACAACCATTCAGACACATCATGACTGACGGTTACAGATCATACCCAAGCAGAAAACAATCTGGATTAAAAGTATTTGGGCCCATCATCACTCCTTCAAGCCAGCACAGTTTCTCTGTCAATTTGCTCTACCTGGCATGTTGATCCATAAACGTGTTGCCCCTTGTTTTGAACGTGGGTATGCATTCCTTCAACAGGATCTGAAGCTTCTAAAGGGTAGTGATGATGTGTTCTATTGAATTTGCTTCCAGCCTCACCCAGTGGCCCGGCCTAGACATGTGAGACTGCGACATATGCGCTGGCAGGTTAAACAAAACCAGATCTCTAACTTCGTAGTGATGCACCGGCAATGGAATGCATAAAGAACTTGGGCTGGAGGGGGAGGATAAGGTTGACAACTACTTTGTATTAATTTAAATGTACCTATCAATACAAAATCAACACTGTATGAAGCATTAAAGGGTTGTTTAAGGTAAGAGTTAAAAGATTGGACCTAGCATCCTAATACCCATTGAAGAAGTGTTATTCCTCTCAGTATGACTCCTGGATGGGCCATGCTCTGTTCTGATTGCTGTACAGGGACATACTCATTTAAATGTGTTTTCCTTCCTTATATCATTGAGTTGTAGAAATTCCTAAAGTGATTTATCTTAAAACATAAAATATTTCTATAATTATCAATGCACTGGACTTTTTCTACCAACCCCATTAACTGATCTAAAAGATGTTTTATGAATAGGTTTATGTATATAATGTGTAGGGTTTGCTAGTTTATATACACCATCCACATCATATACAGTATCACATCTGACATTCTCAATGAGCTTGTGAAATACTTTTCCTTCTTACCCTCATCTTATAAATAAAAAAAGGTAAGAGCTTTACAAAATTAAAAGATTTGTCCAAGAACATATAACTAGTAAGTACTAGAGAGAGAATTAAAATTAAGAATTATTTACAGAGTTATAGTGCTTTTAAACTATTAAGATATGAACATAACAGAAAAATTTATTCTAGTAACGAAGAGAGCATTGTTTCCCTCAGATTATTTCTAAATTGTATTATACAGACAGTTTTTCCACAGCTTGAGTGAATGAGAGCATAGGTGAATATTTTGAATGTAAATATAGGTGACTGGAATTTTTATATACATTTCTGAGAAAAATCACTATTTCTGAAGTTCAAAATCTTTATTTCTTATTTCCTTAATTTAATTTTCTTCTTTTAAAAAATAATTCTATTTATAAATTTGAGCAAAGCATAAATGTTAAATAACTCAAATGGATTGTCTTGAAAATAATCTAGAGATAATTATACCTCAAATTTTTAAAAAGGAATATTATGGTAGCACTTATAATGCGATTTCTAGTAGGTTGGCTGATGGTAATTGCTAACACAATAGTTAATCTATTTGTATTTTCAGTGGACATTACCATAAAAAATAATTAATGGGCCTTTCATTCAGATTTTCTGGTGAATTATGAAAAATAGTTTTGTTTCTCAAGATAATTCTCTTTAAAAAATGTTAAAATGCCTACCCAAAGTCTACAATAGAGAGTAATTTAAAGATACAGAAAATAAGCTATATGCCAGGATTAATAAAGGCAAAGGAACAGAAAATTACTTTTTACTTGGTTTCTAATGGCAGTAATCATAGTGTCTAAGTTCTCATCCTTCTTTATCTGCAGAGTTTGATATAAAAGGCTGTGAGCCCCCAGATGCTCCAGATGAGTGACAGGCCATCTCAGAAGGCTTGGATGGTGCTGAAAGATGAGCACAGACAGGAATATGGAAGCAGTTCGGGAAACAACTACTAGTACTCTTTCTTCCTTTTCTTCTGGAAGCTGAAATTCTACCTCAGGTTATACAGAAATGTCTGTTGATCGTCTAACTCTTATCTGACAGGAATACACAAGCCAAAAAAAACTTAGTGGTCCAGCTGTTCTTAATATCTCCAGATTCACAGCCTAACACTTGCTTGACATGACCTCTTCCTTTCTTTGCAACAAGCAAAAATTTTCCCATGGTGCTTCCATCTGATTAAGATGGTATCAGTCTGTTGTTCCATGTCCAGTTCTAACTGCTGCTTCTTGACCTGCACACAGAATTCTCAGGAGGCAAGTAAGGTGGTCTGGTATTCTCATCTCTTCAAGAATTTTACACAGTTTGTTGTGATCCATACAGTCAAAGGCTTTGGCATAGTCAATAAAGCAGATGTTTTTATGGAACTCTCTTGCTTTTTCAATGATCCAACAGATGTTGCCAATTTGATATTTAGTTCCTCTGCCTTTTCAAAATCCAGCTTGAACATCTGGAAATTCATGGTTTACATACTGTTGAAGCCTGGCTTGGAGAATTTTGAGCATTACTTTGCTAGCATGTGAGATGAGTGTAAAATGAATTGCACTCATCTCATTTTACTCAATAATTATTACTTATTCTTATTATCATAAAACTTCTATGTGAATTCCAGGGCTGAAAATTTGGCCCTTTAAGGTAAGTACATTAATATAAGAATGGAAGAATGCTGAAGAAGTATTAATTAGGTTTAGAATTCAGTTCAGAAGAAATGTTTTACATTACTAGGAAGAAATCAGAACTATTAGAGGTTACATTATAGACATCTATAACTGAGAGTAAGTTAAGTGAAGCCTTAACACTTCTGTTTTTTTACTCAACTTAGTACTGAGACTCAATCACAGTAAAACCCAGCAGGAATCAGACATGTACACTTCAACATGCTGAAAAGAAAAGATATCACTTACATTGGTATCTGAATAGGCAGCATAACTTCAAAGCAGAATCTGTTTATTTTGATTTTGAAAGCATTAAATACTCCAAAACAATAAATTACCCACCTCCAGCTTAAACTTCAACTGTGAGAATTTTTTTTGCCTACATTTAAAAATAGGCACAGAGTTTTTCTTAAATCCTACTTCAATTCTTCTCTTCAAGTCCAATTATTGTGGGTGGTAGAATCTTCAATGAAAAGAGACTGCTGCTTGAGCAGCACTTAATGAAACAAATAATCTTTGCATATTTAAAGGGTCAAATCCTGGAGTACATTTACAAAATTCATAAGAAATTTCAGTGACTCTGCCCTTCACAACTAGGCTGTCGCTGAAATTCAGTGCCTACACAGGTAAGCAATAGAGAAATTACTTTCCAGAGACTATTTGTTAACTGCTTCTATGAGACAGGGAGGACTATGAGAAAAATGGAAGTTAGGCTTAGTTTCCTGCAGTGTGGACAAGCAGGAACAGGAGCTCTTCTGAAGTGGGAATCATGGCTTTGGAGAAAAAGGTGTCAGACTTATTAGTGAATTGATAATCAGATCCGATGAGCACTTTCGAGCCCTTTCCTAACTTGTCTTGCCTGTTGCCTGTCATATCACTGACCTTTCTCCAACTGTTCTCCTTCCCATTTGAAGCTCACCTAAAGAGCCTCTGGATGACAGTGAAAGAAGAGTGTGAAAAAGCTGGCTTACAGCTCAACATTCAGAAAACTAAGATCATGGCATCCAGTCCATCACTTCATGGGAAATAGATGGGGAAACAGCAGAAACAGTGGCAGAATTTTGGGGGAGGGCTCCACAATTACTGCAAATGTTGACTGCAGCCATGAAATTAAAAGACGCTTGCTCCTTGGAAGAAAAGTTATGAGCAACCTAGACAGTATATTAAAAGCAGAGACACTACTTTGCCAACAAAGGTCCATCTAGTCAAGGCTATGATTTTTCAGTAGTCATGTATGGATGTGAGAGTTGGACTACAAAAGCTGAGAGCCGAAGAACTGATGCTTTTGAACTGTGGTGTTGGAGAAGACTCTTTAGAGTCCCTTGGACTGCAAGGAGATCCACAGTCCATCCTAAAGGAAGTCAGTCCTGGGTGTTCACTGGAAGGACTGATGTTGAAGCTGAAGCTCCAATACTTTGGCCACCTCATGCAAAGAGCTGACTCATTTGAAAAGACCCTGGTGCTGGGAAAGATTGAAGGCAGGAGGAGAAGAGGACGACAGAAGATGAGATGGTTGGATGGCATCACTGATTCAATGCACATGAGTTTGAGTAGACTCCAGGAGTTGGTGATGGACAGGGAGGCCTGGCATGCTGCAGTCCATGGGGTCGCAAAGAGTTGGACATGACTGAGCGACTGAACTGAAGCTTACTGCCTACCTCTCCAGACATTTCTTCTCAGTCACTGTCATGAATTTTTCTGACCTAAGAAACCAAATTTAGAGCTCTTCTCTATTCTCCATTACTCCAAGTAGGGTCAGCAAACCATGTGCAACAATAGGACAGTTTTAGGCTTGTTAAAATTCATATTCCTTGGCCCACTTTCACTCTCCTGAACTAAAATCTCTGGGTATGGATGAGAGTAAATGTTTTCTATAATGGCATTGCAAATCTCAGAACTTTCAAAGACCTCATTATATGTCCTCTGTGAAATTAGAGGGTCTATTTTTATGCAACATTTTTATCTAGAAGCAACACTGTGGCAGTTAGGGCTGGGACTTTATAGCCATAAGTGACTTTGGGAATATAAATTCTCCTTACTTTCTGAGATTATGAGGTTTCAGAGCTAGTATAGGGAAAGAAGATACCTATGTAAAAGGTTTAAGGCAGTACTACACATAGTAGGTGCCTTTTGACAAGTTCTTTGGTTGATTCTGATGCAGACCAAAACTAGAGAACCACTAGGTGATCTCATCCATTTCTAACGTTTCAGACCTACTTTTAGGATGAAACTCTCCATTGGCTTCCCAGTGTAGAAGATCCACATTGTCTTCTCTCTTGGCCTTTCCAGTCTCTTCTCTTGCCTTCCTTCCTGGCAGTGAGTGAGTAAAAGTTGCTCAGTTGTGTCCAACTCTTTGCAACCCCATGGGCTGTAGCCTGCCAGGCCTCTCTGTCCATAGAATTCTTCAGGCAAGAATACTGGAGTGGGTTACCATTCCCTTCTCCAGGGGGTCTTCCTGATCCCAGGATCAAATCTGGGTCTCCGGCATTGTAGGCAGATTCTTTACCATCTGAGCCACCAGGGAAGCCCAGAGCCAATCATACAGGAACTCTCACTGGTGTTTTCTCTTGGCTCTCAGCTTCCCTACTGGCTCTTCAGTCTTTCTCAAGTCACTTCTGTGCTGCAGCCACTCTGCCAAACTCATCCAGCTCACCATCTCTCAGCCTAGATGTCAGGACTTTCCCTGATCAGTTGGGTCTGAGTTTGGTGCCTCTCCTGTGAGATCTCAGGCACTCCAGATATCTCCCATCATTGAACTTATCACATTTTTATAGTACTAAGCTCACTTACTTGTTTCTATCTCTTCTACCATATATCCAGCTCCATATCCTGGCACATGCTAAGAAGATGTTTAATATCTACAAACTGATGAATGATTGAATGACTCACAGATATATGCTTCCAGGTCAGACCTCCTCCCTAGGTCTTCATACAAGCTGAGCATGCAAAAAAAAATTTAAATTCATTATCTTTCCCCAGCAAAATGGTTTTTATCCCTGCCCCTCAATTTTTTTCAGTGAAACACATAAAAATTTGTCCAACTGCTGAAAGCAGCGAGGTAAGGATTGTCCAAGACAGCGCTTTCTCCCTTACCCCGTATCCAATCTGTCATATTGCATATCAGCCATAGCCTAGCTCAGGAGTTTTTTCCAAAGAGAGATTATTGAGGTTTGATTTAAGAGGGTACTTTGAGTGTGCATGCACCTTCCCTCCTTCCTAAAAACCCATTGAAGAAACAGGAAAGAAGCTAAAAAGGGAATAAATTTAGAACAGGAAGACTAGAGAGTCTGACCATGTGCTGCAGTATGAAACCTAGGTGGAAGCTATCATATCAGGAGGCAATTAGAAAAAGGATCCTCCGTCTCAAACAAAGCTCTAACAGAAGCTGAGGCACTGTTTCTAGCTGTGGAGTCACAGAAAGACTCTAACAGAGCAGATAGCAGACAGTGGGATGTGTAGGCAAATGGGGAAAGTGATCAACTGAAGGACTGTCTATAGGTGGTGTTCCTAACCTTGGCTGATCATAAGATTACTCGGAGTTATTAAACACAGAGAACCTCAAGACTCTTCTCTGGGAACTCTGGTTCATTATGACTCAGGATTCTGGATTTTGACATGAGTTTCAGGTGATTTTTTTATGTAAAACTACTTCGGGCAATACTGGACTGTGGTCTACTCTTTGTTCAGGAACCACTCTCCCACCACACACCCACAGATCTCTAGGCCATATAGGATTAGCAATTATCCCTCAGGCTTAAAATCAGATAATTAATTTTAAAAGAAAAATTTAAGTTGTCTGGGCCACTTACCAGAGATTATACCCCATGATAAGGCTGTCCT
The DNA here is from genome assembly GCA_917880005.1 of Nanger dama. NCBI lineage: Eukaryota > Metazoa > Chordata > Mammalia > Artiodactyla > Bovidae > Nanger > Nanger dama. The sequence goes on along the minus strand of CAKJTW010000008.1, from coordinate 17,587,297 downwards.
CATTCTGGCATTTGGGACTGCCAGATGGTTTCCTGCCTGAACATCTTAAAATAAGTCCTTCCAGTCTACTCACCACAATCACATATATAGTGTGATTAGTACCCTCATTTCCGGGAAGAACCTTGCTGTCGATACGGTTAGAGAATTAGTATATTCACTTGCCTAGACTTCCATTCATACGTATAAATGAAAGCCTAAACATACCAAATATTTGAGGGAAACACAACAGCATAAAAAGGAAAGAAAAAATTGAACAAGCGAAACTTAATACTCTAACCTAAAAAACAAAACAGATGTGGTGGATGCTGACAAGGACTACAGAGATGCTGGGAGAGCTGCCAGCAGAAAGCTCTAAGGGCATTGCATTGGCTAAAGGAAGCCGCCTCACCCAAGATGCCCTACATCCAGTGACTGAGCCACAGGGAGACAGAAAATCCTGGCCCCGTTTCTGCTGTTAACAAATTATCAGAAACTTAGAGGTTTAAAAATGTATTCCCTTGCAGTTATTGAGGTCAGATGTCTAAATTCAAGGTGCTGACAGTGACATTTCTTCTGGAGGGTTTAGAGGAGGAGTCCTCTTTCCTTTCTGGCTTCCAGAGGCCATGCATTCTCCTTTGCTTGCAATCCCTTCCTCGCCTAGTTCCCAACTCTTGCTTTCCTTCTCACATCTCCGACTACTGACTCTTGAGCTTCCTACTGCTCTCTTTAAAAACGGGTGATTACATCAGGCACACTCAGGTAAACCAGGATAATTTCAAAATAATTATATCTGCAAAGTCCCTTTACATGAAAAGTAACATATTCACAGGCTCCAAGGACTGAGTCCTGAATATCTTTGGGGGATCATTATTCAGCCTAATAGAGTCCCATCCTGTTATTCATGTATTGGTTTTATTTCTAAATGCTTAATGTTATTATTATAAATTGGTCACTGAATTGTATTGATTCCACTCTGCTAAATGGCTCAACCTACTAATCTCCTTCCTCTTACTGTCACTGTAAGGACAGTTCGGTCTTTTATCATTTCCTGCCTGGACTACATCAGTGGTAAATGTTTTGGTCTCTTACCTTCTTGAGTCCATCTCCCCCACTTTCCCATGGTTATTTGAGTGAGTTTACAAAAAAGCAATCTAATCCGTCCTTCCCTGTGTAAAATAAAGTGTATCCCCGTTGCCTCCAGAATAAATTCTAAATCCACTTATGTCTGGCCCCTGGCTACCTCTCTCATGCCTTATCCAATACTAATTTTCACAGCATACTCTTACGTGAACCTCACACACTTTCTTGAATGGGCCCTGCTCCTTCACTTCTTTTCTGGCAATTTTCCCTCTGCCTGGAAGACAGGCATTCACCTAACTTATTTCTACATGTCCCTCAAGACTAAGCTCACACTTTATATCTCCTCTTATGACTTCATGACCACATTCTCAAGCCCTTCACTTTTCTTTACAGGCTTCTTCAGGATGCTCAAAAATCTTCAATTGCAGCATTCCAGACTCTGTTTATAAGTGTTGGTTTACTTGTCTGTCATTGTCAATTGCCTGTGAATTCCTTGAGGGCATTGACAATGTCATCTATTTCTTTGGCTTGGCAGAAGCACTGGCAAGTATTTATCGCTCAAAAGAGTATTTTTTGGATGAATGACAAAACCATGACACGCTTTGGCCAATTGCCTTTTTATATGTTTATCACTATCTACTCTTTAAATCTATCAAGAGAGTTTTTCCCAGATATCTATGTCAACAAACTTGTACATACATACACAAACACACGCACACAAAAATCAACATTCCTCACTATCAATTCTTACCACTGAGTTGACATAAATCAATTAGCAAACATTATACATAAGTACACAGAATAATACTCAAGTAAAAACAGACTGAAGTTTTATCAAGAACCCATGTACAAAATCACAGAAACTGGAAATGGGAGCAAAAAGTTTTCCCAAGGCTTCTTCAAATTTAATTTTTAAATTATAAGAAAGCTAGCTTGGTCATCATCGTGTCTCATGTATGTACAGCATAATCCTAGTTTTCACAAGTATTAAAATCCTCTCTCCACTTGATCTTCATGACTGTATGAGACAAACAGGCTAGGTATGTGTTGCCTCAATTTTAGAGATATGAAAATAGAAACCTAATGGTGTTTGCATCCTTGAAAGGGATTCACAAAAAGCAAATGTTATAAAATGGGAAATACAACAGTGAACTCACCTAAGGAGTCTGTAAAATACTGATGCCTGAACCTCACCTCAAGCCAACTGAATGAGGCTCTTGGGAATGGGGAAAGGAAGGGTGTCTGTGGGTTTGGAAGCTCCTTAGATGTTTCCAAAGGGCATCAAGAGTCGAGAAGCACTGGATTAGAACCCAGGTCTTCTGACTTTAGTGCAACAGGTTTTATAATGGTTTTATAATGCCAAAGCAAAGTAGGTAGTCTATATTATACTAGAAGGTTTGGGCTTCCCAGTTGGCTCAAGTGGTAAAGAATCTGCCTGCAATGCAGGAGAAACAGGCGGGAGACATGGGCTCGACCCCTTGGTTGGGAAGATTCCTCTGGAGAAGGAAATGCAACCCCTTCCAGTATGCTTGCCTGGAGAATCCTATGGACAGAGGAGCCTGGCGGGCTACAGTCTGTGGGGGTCTCAAAACAGTCGGATGCAGTTTAGTGACTGAGAACATTACACTACAACTGGTGTTGGTTGTAGCTTATTCTTACCATGCTGCCTTAGGAAGGGTGGGAGTAAATGTTACTCTTTGATTCCATTGACCTAACAAATGTTTTCTGATGGTTTTCAAGGAGACAGTAGGATTGCCAACATTTAAATAGTATTTAAGATTGAGGATTTAAATATGTGTTTTCCTGGCCCCTTGATGACTAACAACACAGCTGACTACAGAAGGGAAGGGAGTGAGGTGGAAGGATGGGGAGGAGGGCATGGTACATGGCAACAAATGTGCTCCATGTCTCTTACGTAATGCAACAGAGTGATTCCTTGTAAAATTCAATCCCGGTGCTGCCACTCAAGTGTGTGAGCAAAGTTCTAAACCCCGTTAACTCTCCATTTTCTCATTTGCACCAGGGTATACTGACAGTAGCTTAGTTGATCACTTAAAATATTAGATCCTAGAAGCTGAATGATTAATGCATCTCCATGTCACTGTCACATAAGGCTGACTGGTAGGAAACGCACACCTCACAAGGACATTCTGAGAGATAAACAACAGTTACACTGCTCTTGGAAATATAAATAGCTCTCATAAAAAAATGTTTCCATGCACATGCTTTCTGTCAAGGTAAACTGTAATTTACACTTTTACCCTAGGCAAAATTGTTAGTTTATCCTTTTTTTCTGTTCACACCCATCTATTCCTCCCTTGAGCCTCAAAGCCACTAGAGTTTTCACAAAAATAATCTTTAAAACATATATTTACCCTCTTATTGACCCCTTAAACTAGCTCTTTGTTACTCCAGGGCATTTTAAATTGTTCTAAATTTGTTTTAGAGGCTGTGGGTGTATTCTTTCCTCTGTAGGTATTCCTAACCTCCATTAACTTCCATGGGAATCGAACACATAAGTATCAGAGTTAAACCAGGCCCTCATGTGTTTAAATAATGATTAAAATCTATTTATCATAAAATAAAAACTAAGAACTAAAGTCTGGGGGAAAATATGTGAAAAATATGAGACTGTGTTGTGATTAACTAAAGAAATTTACACTTATGGATGACTAAAATGGCATACCAGCCCCCTGGCACTATTTTCAAATGTCCTTGGTCTCAGGTTATCTACTGTAAACTGTCCACATTATAAAATGAAATGTACGAGTGACTATTTCACAAACTATACTTGGCCCCTTGTGTCTTGGCTCTGTTATACGTACAGAAGAGCAAAGTCATTCTTTTGATCAATATTAAGTCATCTGTGGGTAGAATTTGATCTTAGCTATTTATTGTCAGATTTTAAAGTTATGTCATAAACACTTGCAAACTTTGCATACATAAATCTGCCTACATGTATGCCCATGAAAATTGGGTAATGGACTTCCAAACAGTCCAATTTTTTCTTATAAACCCAGATCTGTGTAATGCATATCCTCCCTATGAACATCACTAGGAGGCAAATACAAACTTTACATACATATTTTGGTGCTCCTTTGAAATGTTTGCTTTGAAATACAGATATATCATACATGCAAATAAATACACTAATTCATCCATGCATTTAATGATATGAAGCCAACTTTAAACCCCACAGCAGTAAGAAGTGCAGTATTAAAATTCATTTCCATTTTACAAATAAACATTGTGCATTTCTCAGATAAAATGTGAGAAAATATGAACCTAGGTGAGTTTCAAACCTAGTTTAAAATAAATGGATCTTTCCTGAAATATATATATATATTTGGTCATTCTGAATATATGGTCATTTTGAGGAGAAATGGCAAGGTATTTCTTCCTTTGCACTAAGGTAGTATTTAGACATTTGCTAAGTAAATAATACTATATTAAGTAACACACTGATGAAAGGAAAGCATCAAACACAGCTTTCAAAAGTAGCCAAGGAACATCAAGGAAGTCAGTAAATTGGGAGAATATTGTTTTTTCTTTATATACAAAATTACATGAAACTAGATTTAAAATAAGCATTGTAAAATAAACAGATTGCATGACATACAGATGTTTTAGAAAGATGCTATTTAAACACAATGTGATTTTTAAATACCCCTAAACCTATTCGAATAAAGCAGAAGCTATATGGAAATCCTGGAGATCTTTATCTTTCTTCATTCTCTTGGGTTTCTCCCTCACATCCTTCAGCCAGTCTCCTCAAATGAACTGAGCTACCCAAACTTGAATCCAGAGCATTTAATTAAAGTGGCTAACCAGCAATGCCAAAGAATGCTCAAACTACCGCACAATTGCACTCATCTCACACGCTAGTAAAGTAATGCTCAAAAATGCCCAAGCCAGGCTTCAGCAATACGTGAACCGTGAACTTCCAGATGTTCAAGCTGGTTTTAGAAAAGGCAGAGGAACCAGAGATCAAATTGCCAACATCTGCTGGATCATGGAAAAAGCAAGAGAGTTCCAGAAAAACATCTATTTCTGCTTTATTGACTATGCCAAAGCCTTTGACTGTGTGGATCACAATAAACTTTGGAAAATTCTGAAAGAGATGGGAATACCAGACCACCTAACATGCCTCTTGAGAAATCTGTATGCAGGTCAGGAAGCAACAGTTAGAACTGGACATGGAACAACAGACTGGTTCCAAATAGGAAAAGGAGTACGGCAAGGTTATATATTGTCACCCTGCTTATTTAACTTATATGCAGAGTACATCATGAGAAACTCTGGACTGGAGGAAACACAAGCTGGAATCAAGATTGCTGGGCAAATATCAGACACCTCAGATATGAAGATGACACCACCCTTATGGCAGAAAGTGAAGAGGAACTAAAAAGCCTCTTAATGAAAGTAAAAGAGGAGAGTGAAAAAGTTGGCTTAAAGCTCAACATTCTGAAAACAAAGATCATGGCATCCAGTCACATCACTCCATGGGAAATAGATGGGGAAACAGTGGAAACAGTGTCAGACTTTATTTTGGGGGGCTCCAAAATCACTGCAGATGGTGACTGCAGCCATGAAATTAAAAGACGCTTACTCCTTGGAAGAAAAGTTATGACCAACCTAGATAGCATATGCAAAAGCAGAGACATTACTTTGCCGACTAAGGTCCATCTAGTCAAGGCTATGGTTTTTCCTGTGGTCATGTATGGATGTGAGAGTTGGACTGTGAAGAAGGCTGAGCCCCGAAGAATTGATGCTTTTGAACTGTGGTGTTGGAGAAGACTCTTGAGAGTCCCTTGGACTGCAAGGAGATCCAACCAGTCCATTCTGAAGGAGATCAGCCCTGGGATTTCTTTGGAAGGAATGGTGCTAAAGGTGAAACTCCAGTACTTTGGCCCCCTCATGCGAAGAGTTGACTCATTGGAAAAGACTTTGATGCTTGAGGGATTGGGGGCAGGAGGAGAAGGGGACAACCAAGGATGAGATGGCTGATGGCATCACTGACTTGACGGACGTGAGTCTGAGTGAACTCCGGGAGCTGGTGATGGACAGGGAGGCCTGGCGTGCTGAAATTCATGGGGTTGCAAAGAGTTGGACACGACTGAGCGACTGAACTGAACTGAACCAGCAACAAGATTTCACAGAGATTTAAAATGACATTTCTTAATACTTCTGCAATCAATAACCACAATCAACACCATTTATTCAGCTCCTGCAACAATCCAAGAACTGTGTTAAACCCTTCATAAACAGATGTGTTAACTTTCAAAATGAGGTTACAAATAGGTATTTCACAGGTTTAAGAAAACAGAAACAGAAGATATAATGTGAGTGTTAAAGCAGGATTCACCTTCAAGGCCTCAGCCTCCATCCTTGGAGACTATGCCTTCTACCTCCTGCTGACTCCCTCAGAAGCTGAAGCTGCTAAACCTCGCTAAGTGGGTACTTAACAATCAGCTCCTACCCCTGTTTAGAAAACTCCTACAAAACAAGGCCAAATTATCATAACTTTTAATTTTTCATTTTACTGTGGTAACAACACTTAACATGAGATCTAACCTCTTAACAAATTTGTAATGAGTACTGTTGACTATGGGTACAATGCTGTACAGTAGATCAGTCCCAGACAACCACCATTCCACTTTTTTGTTATATCAGTTTGACTCTTAGATATCTACTACAGGTGGAATAATCAGGATTTGTTCTGTGAACTAACATTCCATTTAGGTTAATCCACGTTGTTGCAAATGGCAGGATCTCTTTCTTTGGGAGAGCTAAATAATGTGACATTGTATGTACATACCACATTTTTTTCAATCCCTTCATCTGACAGTGAACACTGAGGTTGCTTCCACACCTTGGCTAATATGAATAGTGCTTCATTGAAAATGGGAGTGCTAATAACTTTTCAAGATCCTAATTTCAATTCTTTTGGATAAATATTCTGAAGTAGGATTGCTATATCATATGGTATTTCTACTTTTAACTTTTTGAGGAGCCTTTATAATATTTTTTCATAGTATTTGCATTATTTTGTATTCTCACTAATGGTGTGCAAAGGTTTCAGTTTCTCCACATCATGGACCTTGGTTGCCCTTGGTTTCTTTTTTTTTATAATAGTCATCCTGACAGGTGTGAAGTGATAGCTTATTATAGTTTTGACTTACATTTCCCTGATGATTAGTGACTCTGAGCATCTTTTTCATACACCAGTTGGCCACTTGTATGTCTTCTTTGAAGAAATGTCTATTCAAGTTTATAGTCCAATTTCAATCAAGTTGCTTGTTTTTTGTTGTTGAATTGTAGGAGCTTCTTATATATTTTGGATATTAATCCTTTATCAGATGCATGGCTTATAAATACTGTCTCCCATGTCATTAGAGAAGGCAATGGCATCCCACTCCAGTACTCTTGCCTGGAAACTCCCATGGATGGAGGAGCCTGGTAGGCTGCAGTCCATGGGGTCGCTGAGTCAGACACGACTGAGCGACTTCACTTTCACTTTTCACTTTCATGCATTGGAGAAGGAAATGGCAACCCACTCCAGTGTTCTTGCCTGGAGAATCCCAGGGATGGTGGAGCCCAATGGGCTGCCGCCTGTGGGGTCACACAGAGTTGGACACGACTGAAGCGACTTAGCAGCAGCAGCAGCAGCCCATGTTATAGCTTCCTGTTTCACAGTGTTTTCTTTGCTGCACAGAAACTTTTAGCTTGATGTAATCCCACTTGTCTACTTTTGCTTTCTCTGGAACCACAAAAGACTATAAATAGCCAAATCAACTCTGAGAATAAACAAAGCTGAAGGCATCATACTTTTTGATTTTAAAATATATTATAAAGCTACAGTAATCAAAACAGCTTCAGTTCAGTTCAGTTGCTCAGTCGTGTCCGACTCTTTGTGACCCCATGGATTGCACCATGCCAGGCCTCCCTGTTCATCACCAACTCCTGGAGTCTACTCAAACTCATGTGCAGAGAGTCAGTGATGCCATCCAACCATCTCATCCTCTGTCGTCCCCTTCTCCTCCTGCCTTCAATCTTTCCCAGCATCAGGGTCTTTTCAAACGAGTCAGCTCTTCTCATCAGGTGGCCAAAGTACTGGAGTTTCAGCTTCAACATCAGTCCTTCCAATGATTATTCAGGACTGATTTCTTTTAGAATGGACTGGTTGGATCCCCTTGCAGTCCAAGGGACTCTCAAGAGTCTTCTCCAACACCACAGTTCAAAAGCATCAATTCTTTGGTGCTCAGCTTTCTTTATAGTCCAACTCTCACATCCATACATGACTATTGGAAAAACCATAAGACTAGATGGACTTTTGTTGGCAAAGTAATGTCTCTGCTTTTTAATACACTGTATAGGTTGGTCATAACTTTCCTTCTAAGGAGTAAGAATCTTTTAATTTCATGGCTGCAGTCACCATCTGCATTGATTTTGGAGCCCCAAAAATAAAGTCAGCCACCGTTTCCACTGTTTCTCCATCTATTTGCCATGAAGCGATGGGACCGGATGACCATCTTAGTTTTCTGAATGTTGAGCTTTAAATAGCTTGGTACTGGCATATTGACAGAGACCAATAAAACAGAAAAATAAAAACAGCTCAGAAATAATCCACACATATACAATCAATTGGCCTTCAACAAGGGTGCCAAGAACACACAATGGGAAAAGTATAATGTCTTCAACAAATGGTATCAGAGTATTGGGAAGACTGGATATTCACATGTAAAGAATAAAAGTGGATGCTTTTTTACAGTACATACAAAATGGATTAAAGACTGCAGGACCTGGGGATGTCTCCAGTGGTTCAGTGGTTAAGACTTTGCCTTCCAATGCAGGGGGCATGGGTTCAATCTCCGATCAAAGAATTAAGATGTCACATGCTGTGCAGTGTGGCCAAAAACATAAAGACAAAAAAATAAACATTTAAGAACCTGAAACTCAAACTCTAAGAAAAACATAGGGAGAGCTTCAGGATACTGAATGTAGAAGTGATTTCATAGGTATAACATCAGAAGCACAGACAACAAAAGCAAAAACAGACAAGTAAGAATATACCAAGCACAATTTTTAAATTTAGCTCAAACTAGAGAGCTGATGCAAAGCTACCAACCAGCAATTGATGGAATAAGACTGAAACTCATATGATGTAATACCTGAAACTGGACTGATGATCTTCCAAAACTCAAACTGTTCCCAATCCCAACTCCTCTGTTTCTTCAAAATGCAAACATAAATATTGCTGCTGCTGCTGCCCTGGTGCTAAGTTGCTTCAGTCGTGTCTGACTCTGTGCAGCCCCATAGATGGTAGCCCACCTGGCTCCTCTGTCCCTGGGATTCTCCAGGCAAGAATATTGGAGTGGGTTGCCATTTCCTTCTCCAATACATGCGTGCATGCTAAGTCGCTTTAGTTGTGTTAGACTCTGTGCGACCCTACGGACAGCAGCCCACCAGGCTCCCCTGTCCACAGGATTCTTTAGGCAAGAAATTGGGTATGAATAATATACAATATCTATAGTGAAGACCAAAGATATATCCCCAATTCATGGAATGATAATGTGCCTGAGGCAAAAAGTTGAGTATGATCTATAAGCGATCTATGAAAAACATGACAGTTCACAGCTTCCTTATTCATATATTTATACAAATATATTTATAAATTATTTATTTCTAAATTATGCTTATCCTTAAATTACACTTAAAAACTCTTTCTAAATATGGATCTTGACACTGAACTTTATTAAATGGGATAAATAAAATTTTTTTAGTTAAATGGGTCCTTAGGGAATCATTTTGTTCAATCCTCTCATTTAAACAGAGGGAAAAGCAACTTTGTATTTTGTTTAGATACAACAGATTACCCTGACACCTAACCTGTAAGTGTTCCTGTTTCATGTCAACATAATAAGACTGTGTCCAGGATTACCTTCTTGAAAAGCCATTTGACTAAAAGAATACCTCCTTTGTCCCATGACATCTTCCTGCTCAGCTGTGTCTAGTCTAAATACAATATAATGACTTCTCTGGGTCCAAGGTAAAGTAGGCCAACGTTCTTACTATTATTTCTGTTTACATAGTCTTGAATTATATGCATGTGTGTATTTATGAATTATAATTCATCCTCCTTTCCTTACTAACTATAATTTCTTAAAGGGTAGAATTCTGTCAGTCTTATACACTGTTACTAGAATTGAGGACAGTGCCTGATACATAGTGGATGGTCAATAAAAAGTCCTTGGATGAATAAAACACCAACTTTCCTGCAAAAAACAAAAGATGAATCTTTCAACTGACACCTGTCTATCTCCCTCACCTTGATAAATAGTCCACCACCAAGTCCTCTCAACTTTACCTACTAAACAGTTCTTCACTATTTCACTACCTACTTCCATTATCATCGCCCTGGGCCAGCAAGTTACCATTAGCTCTTGCCTCAGATAAAATGAAAATTTACTCCTTGGTTCACCCTAATATCCTCTGACTTGATTTGGATTAGGTCTCCACATCCTGCAGCTGAATCATCCATGAAAAAGTCAAAATCAGACTAGGTCACTACACCCAGATTAGTTTCCTAGAGCTGCTACAACCAATTACCACAAATTTGGTGGCTTAAGACAACAGAAATTCATTTCTTACAGTTCCAGAGGCCAGAGTATGAAATCAAGGCATCCGTAGGGCTGTTACTTCTTCCAGAGGTTCAAGAGGATCTGTTCCTTTTCCCTTCCAAGATCCTGATGACTATCGACTACAGTAAGTTTCCCACATAACCCTCAAGTTGGGAAATGTCCAAATGCAAACATGTATCCACATGTCCAGTCTCCTTGAGTTCGTGTGTCTGGTGCACACTGTCACATGTGCGCATCCTCTCTAAGTGGCTGTGTTCTGTGCACCTTACTGAACAGGACTATAGAGAGTACAGCAGAACAGTATCTCTATTTCAAGTCCAGGATGTCCAAAAGCAGTGTAAAAGCAGCAGCGATGCAGCTGGTAGTGCAAAGAAGTGCCAAGAATTGGAGTCCCAGGGAAAGGACAAAGAGAGACAAGAAGAAGAAGTAACTGAAGAACTAAAGAGATTCATGATGCAGGAAATGGCAAGGGGATTTTCTCTATTTGAAACACTGTTAGTTTCTGAGGTGAAGAACCCAAGCGTAGAATGGTACATGCAGCCATTCAGAATGCAATCAGTGCTACTGTGCCATCTACAATGAGAAAAAAAGAGCTACTACCGAGATATCACTGGAGGAGGAAATGGCAACCCACTCCAGTATTCTTGTCTGGAGAATCCCATGGACAGAGGAGCCTGGCAGCCTATGATCCATGGGGGGTGCAAGAGCCAGACACAACTTGGCAACTAAACCACCACCACCACCACCCAGATATCACTGAATCATTTTTTTCAAGAGAGTTGATAGAATTTAATCCAGCAAGGAACCAGGACATGTACCATCAACATCAGGCATGAGTAAAACTACAGCTTGCTCTCCATCTCCTATTGCTGACAATTCTTCAATTCTACTATCTCCCTCCTCCTCCAGTCAGTAACTCTTCTTGCCTTTTCACTTGTTGCCAGCCCCTGTACGTCAGCTGTTATACTGTACTACTGTACTTTTCAAGGTATTGCACTAAAAGATTAAAAATGTGTTTTTAAAATTTTTGTGTTTGTTTTTATGTATTATTTGTGAGAAAAGTATTATAAACCCACCACCTTTATGGCAGAAAGTGAAGAAGAACTAAAGAGCCTCTTGATGAAAGTAAAAGAGGAGCATGAACAAGTTGGCTTAAAGCTCAACATTCAGAAAACTAAGACCATGGCATCCCGTCCAATCACTTCATGGCAAATAGATGGAGAAACAGTAGAAACAGTGGCTGATCTTATTTTTTGGGGCTCCAAAATCACTGCAGATGGTGACTGCAGCCATGAAATTAAAAGATGTTTACTCCTTGGAAGGAAAGCTATGACCAACCCAGATAGCATATTCAAAAACAGAGACATTACTTTGCCAACAAAGGTCCATCTAGTCAGGGCTATGGTTTTCCCAGTAGTCATGTATGGATGTGAGAGTTGGACTCTGAAGAAAGCTGAGCGCTGAAGAATTGATGGTTTTGAACTATGGTGTTGGAGAAGACTCTTGAGAGTCCCTTGGACTGCAAGGAGATCCAACCAGTCCATTCTAAAGGAGGTCAGTCCTGGGTGTTCTTTGGAAGGAATGACGCTAAAGCTGAAACTCCAGTACTCTGGCCACCTCATTCGAAGAGTTGACTCACTGGAAAAGACTCTGATGCTGGGAGGGATTGGGGGCAGAAGGGGAAAGGGATGACAGAGGATGAGATGGCTGGATGGCATCACTGACTTGATGGACATGAGTTTGAGTGAACTTCAGGAGTTGGTGATGGATTTAGAGCCTACTGGGATAATCCAGGATGTCCCCCATCTCAAGATCTTTAATTACATCTTCATCTCCTCCCAATAGAAAACTATCTCATATTCCACCCTACTCAAACTTCAGCAGAGTCTTTCTTTCACCCCAGACAAAGCTTGATTGCTTTGCTATGCTGAGTATGGAGTTGCTTTGAATAAAAGAACATGCTACAGTACGTCCTAAATCAGTCATGTCCGACTCCTTGCAACCCCATGGGACAGGCTCTGCTGTCCATGGGATTCTCCAGGCAAGAATATGGAGTAGGTTGCCATCCCTGCCCTTCTCCAGAGGATCTTCCCAACCCAGGGATCAAACTGGCATCTCTCATGTCTTCTACATTGGCAGGTGCATTATTTACCACTAGAGCCACCTGAGAAGCCCTATAAGAAATAACTGTAATTATACTTTCATTAGTACAGTGATTTGATTAATGTAAATGGAAGCACTTGTCTAAACTTTACGAAAACAAGAATCATGCCTGTTTAGTTTTTTGTACTTTTGCCACTTATAAATGCGTTTTAGGGACAAACACAGGGCCTAACCCATATTATATACGCAACAGAAAGTTTGCTGGGTGAATTAATGAGAGAACAGATGAGTGGATGATTGACAATGTTTAAATACACTCCTTCTCTGACCCTCTGGGGTTATCTCAGTAAAACAGATTAATTACACTGATAGACTATTGCTATAAACTTCTATTTAAAAAAATAAGATAACAGTACACTGAACTAAAATACAAAATCATATAAATGGAATATTGAGCTACAAACTCAGAAAAAAAACACTTTTATTGATCAATTCTCCAAATAACCTTCCTGAGTTTGTTTTTTGAAGTGCAGACACAGGCCACCAGTTAAGTCTATCACTAATCTTCAAGTTTGTCACTAATCACTAAACTTGAGTTGATGGGTCCTAATGGGTCCTACTCGCTTGGAATCCACTGTGAAAAGAACAAGCCTCCATTGTAGAAACAGTAACAGACTTCATACAAAATATAGCTCTCAGTTTTTGTGATTCCGTGGGAACTCTGTTCTCACAATGTTGTTAGCTGAGAGAAGACTGGCTCATGTAAATCCAAAGGCATGCAATATCCATGCTATAGCAGGGGAACATTTTATTTTATGACTTAAATAAAAACATTTCCAAAATCACATTTCCTGTGATAACAAGATTCAAAAAAGAGCCTAGGGTTATTGAAACATAGAAAATTCAAGCCTGAAAAGAATTTAGTTGGTTTAAAATTATTTGAAGATCATATGAGAGTAAGGAATTTTCTTCCAGCTTCAGTTTAATACCTCCTATCACTATGGGGATACAAGTAGCTAGCAAAAAAATCCTTCTACTAGATGATTCATATTCCTACAAGAAAGTTGCCTAAACTCTATGTTCACGGAATGAAAGACTATGACTAAAGGATATTTTGTTATTCATTAGTTCATATACGCTAAAAATCCCAAAGAATTTTCAGTTATGATAAATTAAAACTGTATATATTATAGCCCCTCTTAAAATGAGAACATAAATCTACTAGTATAATATATATAATTACTTTTGCAGCCTGCAACTTTATTAGAATGTACAATCTAGTCACTATTTATATGCTATCAGCTGTACTTAATTCTGAATACTTTTAAAATAAACCATTTAAAACGCTAACACCAAAGAATTAATCAAAAGTTACTTTCTTATGGGCTGGTTTTTATTAATTTGAATTATGTGTCCAGTGCACCTGTGAGACTGCCCTTTGTTAGTGATTCCTGACTCTAATTTTGCTGTCCCTTGTTGTTGTTGAATCAGTCATATCAGTCGCTCAGTCATATCCAACCCTTTGCGACACCATGGACTGCACCATGCCAGGCTTCCCTGTCTTTCACCACCTCCCAGAGTTTGCTCAAATTCCTCTCCACTGAGTCAGTGATGCCATCCAAGTATCTCATCCTCTGTCATCCCCTTCTCCTGCTTCAATCTTTTCCAGCATCAGAGTCTTTTCCAATGAGCAGGCTCTTCATATCAGGTGGCCAAAGTTTTGGAGTTTCAGCTTCAGCAAAAGTTATTTTTGCATTAAAGTGCATTAGAATTTCCAATTTATTTAAAGCTGGGGAAATTTGTAACCACAAACAAATACTCTAAATGAAGCATCACATTCCACTATATTTTCAGATCCTATGAATTTAAAGAATGTTACAGTGATTTTAAAGTGAATATTTACATCTGGGAGATAGTGAAAGACAGAGGAGCCTGGCATGCTGCAGTCCATGGGGTCATAAAGAGTCAGACACAACTTAGTGACTGAACGACAACAACAACTTTATATTCTGCTAATTACTGAAGTAACACTGTAAGAATTAATTTTGAAAATGGTAAGATTTCCAACTCTAAGTAATATAATAAATGGAAAGATGATCCAAAGCTGAGCATAGTATGAACTTCATGTTATTTAAGCAATTCACTTCCTTTGTATTCTAATATTAAGCAGAACTCTCCTTATCAAAAGGGCTTCCCTTATTGCTCACTCGGTAAAGAATCTGCCTGCAATGCAGATCTGGGTATGATTCCTGGGTTAGGAAGATCCCCTGGAGAAGGAAACGGCAACCCACTCCAGTATTCTTGCCTGGAGAATCCCATGGACAGAGGAATCTGGAAGGCTACAGTCGACGAGGTTCCAAGAGTCAGACATGACTTAGCGACTAAACCAGCACCTCCTTATCAAAATTTCTGTTTGTCACTGGAGGGCCATGACAGAAATCAGAAATTTGGACGTTACTTCTGAGCCCCATTGACTAAAATTATTTTGCAAATGTTCACCATGTTCTTTACAGAGATGAGATTCCAGGCGCATCTATTCTCTGTCTGGAATCCTCTGGGCTTCAGACATTGGCACTTTGGCTGGGGGACAGTGTCAACCCAGCATTCCCTAGACAGATGCCATGGGCATTTTCGCCTTGTCAGTAGCGTCACCACAGCTTTGCAGAAAGGACCTCCTCGTCTAGTTTCTGGGATTATTCCCAACAATTGTTTCGGTAATTTTTTCTAGAAGATAAGTCAATAAGCTATCTTTTCTCTAACACAAAACTTCTAAAGTTGTTTAAAAAGAATTGCCTGCTATCACATAAACTGGCTCAGTTTGGGGGCACTAAACATTTGTACAAGGAAAGCTTCTTTTGATCCTTATGCCGCTGCTAAGTCACTTCAGTCGTGTCCAACTCTGTGTGACCGCATAGACGGCAGCCCACCAGGCTCCCCCCGTCCCTGGGATTCTCCAGGCAAGAACACTGGAGTGGGTTGACATTTCCTTCTCCATGCATGAAAGTGAAAAGTGAAAGCAAAGTCGCTCAGTCGTGTCCAGTTCTTAGCCTACCAAGCTCTTCCATCCATGGGATTTTCCAGGCAAGAGTACTAGAGTGGGGTGCCATTGCCTTCTCTGGATAACAACCCTCTAATACAGGATGTTATGCATAGATTATGGGATACCTATATGGTTTTTCCAGTAGTCATGTATGGATGTGAGAGTCAGACTATAAAGAAAGCTGAGCACTGAGGAATTGATGCTTTTGAACTGTCGTACTGGAGAAGACTCTTGAGAGTCCCTTGGACTACACGGAGATCCAACCAGTCTATCCTAAAGGAGATCAGTCCTGGGTGTTCATTGGAAGGACTAATGTTGAAGCTGAAACCTCAATACTTTGACCATGTGATGAAAAGAGCTGACTCATTTGAAAAGACCCTGATGCTGGGAAAGATTGAAGGCAGGAGGAGAACAGGACGACAGATGATGAGATAGCTGGATGGCATCACCGACTCAATGAACATGAATTTGGGTAAACTCTGGGAGTTGATGATGGAGAGGGAGGCCTGGTGTGCTGCGGTTCATGGGGTCACAAAGAGTCAGACATGACTGAGCAACTGAACTAAACTGAATATGTCTATACTTGTAAAAAGATGATGCACGGAAGATTCTAATTTTAGTGTTGTTGTTTTCAAATGGGATCAGGAGCAGATTCTATTTCAACAATATTTAGGCTAAATTCAAATTTTCTTCGATGCTTTCAGTGAGTGAGGATCCACATATCCAGGCCCCAAGTATGAGCTGATTAAACAAGTAGACTCTTAACAAGCAAAAGGACTCTAAGGGTCTCTATAAAGGACTCTATTAACCACAAATTATTAAACACAAAGAACAGCTCTATTACCCCAGTTCAAACCATCTTAGCTTTTAAAAGAAATTGGGAAAGGAGGCATGAAATGTATCTGAGTCTTTATACAGGCAAAACTAATTTTGATTGTTTAATTTGTCATCATCAAAATTACTATGTGAAAAGATGTAGCTTTTTTAAAAATAAAACTAAAGAAGCACTAGGAATAGCAGTTAAACACATAAACTGTGGTTAGATGGCTCGAATCTGAATCCTGACTCTACCACTTAATAACTCTGTGACCTTGGGCAAAGTAGGAGCTTAATACATGTCACCTATTTGTATTAGGTCACAATGAGGCACACTAGAAAAGATGTGGTCTGTATAACACATCACATTACCATGAAAACTTTAAAAGTTGAGGGAAACAAGTAATATACTTAATAAAATTGTTATACAGTGCATATAAAATGACAACCACATTTTGTATCTTCATTATATTCTTACAGATAAGCAAGTATGTATAGCTGTCATCCAAACAATGAATCCAGAATGACTTAAAGCATAAGAGAAAGGGGAAATCAGTGATACCCATGAAACAATTCAGCCACAAATATTTAAGTTTTGACTAAATTCCTGGCCTCCACATTTTTATTTAAAAGAACAAGACTGAGTAAAAGAATCCCGTCCACATATCTCTGTGGTGTATCCATCCCCTCTGGCTGCAGTGTGAGAGGGTCAACTGCCTACCCATTTTGGGGTCTAATTGTCAAATTAACTGTACATACTACATAAGGCCTATTAGGGTAACTCAGCAAAACCAGACAATATTTAGATACAAAAACTTGCTGTTGCTTCCTCAGGGAATTTCTGAATACGGTTCCTCAGCCAACAGTTCTCATTTGTGTGTGCAAGACGTTCATAGAAAGCTATCCACTGCCTCTAAAAGTTAACTTTGTCAGTGGACACCAAGAAAATACTTCTGTACCATATTTTAAATCTGCACTTGCACTGATACAGTCAGTATCAAGTCTATCTCATAAGAGGAAAATTAATTCATCATAGAAACCAAGCTCTTATACAACTCTGTTAGTTTCCAGAAGAACCGCAGAAAGGTTAATAAAATTTAATTTAAAAAATCAATTCAGTTCAATTCAGTCGCTCAGTCGTGTCCGACTCTTTGCGACCCCATGAATCCCAGCATGCCAGGCCTCCCTGTCCATCACCAGCTCCCGGAGTTCACTCAGACTCACGTCCATGGAGTCAGTGATGTCATCCAGCCATTTCATCCTCTGTCGTCCCCTTCTCCTCCTGCCCCCAATCCCTCCAAGCATCAGAGTCTTTTCCAATGAGTCAACTCTTCACATGAGGTGGCCAAAGTACTGGAGTTTCAGCTTCAGCATCAGTCCTTCCAAAGAACACCCAGGACTGATCTCCTTTAGAATGGACTGGTTGGATCTCCTTGCAGTCCAAGGGACTCTCAAGAGTCTTCATCAACATCAATTCAAAAGCATCAGTTCCTCAGCACTCAGCTTTCTTCAGAGTCCAACTCTCACATCCATACATGACCACTGGAAAAACCATAGCCTTGACTAGGTGGACCTTTGTTGGCAAAGTAATGTCTCTGTTTTTGAATATGCTGTCTGGGTTGGTCATAACTTTTCTTCCAAGGAGTAAGCGTCTTTTAATTTCATGGCTTCAGTCATCATCTGCAGTGATTTTGGAGCCCCAAAAATAAAGTCTGACACTGTTTCCACTGTTTCCCCATCTATTTCCCATGAAGTGATGGGAACAGATGCCATGATCTTAGTTTAAAAATCAATTAATAAAATAAAATTAATTCATAAAGCTTAACTCTTTTCAAGCTCTATCATTAACTTTAGTTTTAATACAATGATTCCACCTACTTGAAAACCATGAGGAAGTCTTAAAAATATTAACTATTATTAATAAATATATACTCCTAAATCAATAACTTAAAGCACTAGAGGTGTTACACAGTAAACACTGCTGAAATTTAACTGAACTATTCCTCAGTTAAAGTCTAATCATAGCTGTGTACAAATAAGAATCAAATTCAACTAGCAATATAAAAATTCAAATAGTGTCACAAAATACAAGAGGAATATGGAATATGCAGTATCTTTGTCTCCTAAGCTTGCTCCTCTGTGTGCATGCATGCTAAGTGGCCTCAGTAGTGTGACTGACTTTTTGTGACCCCGTGGACTCTATCTTGCCAGACTCCTCTGTCCATGGGATTGTCCTGGCAAGAATACTAGAGTGGGTTGCCATGCCCTCCTCCAGGGGATTTTCCCAACCTGGAGATCAAACTCGCGTCTCTTATGTTTCCTGCACTGGCAGGCAGCTTCTTTACCACTAGTGCCACCTGGGAAGCCCAATCTGGCTCCTCTAACTCCTCCCAATTTCTAACTATAAGCATAGTTCAAAGTTCATTGATCCAACTTCTGTCTCAGAACTCACCCAGTCACATAACTTTAACTATCTCTTTTCTGCATACGACTCCAGAGTTTAAGACCTCAGCCCTTAACTTACATCCTTATTCCAACACATTTTCTCTATCTGCCTAGTGGACATTTTCATTGTCTCAAACTTAGCATATTTATAACTAGTTCTTCCATGTCACTTCTCTTGTAATGAATGATCCCACAATTTCTCTAATCACTCAAGCTCCAATTCTCCACATGTGACTTATTTTCTCATGACCCAGATGTCATCAGGCCTTCCAAATACTTTGCTTGGACTGGGTAGCCCCCAGTACACCAAGCCACTCAGTATTCACTGCCTCCACACTGACTTGTTTTGGCCAATGAGACATTAGCAACTAGGAGACAAGCAAAGCCTTGTTAAGTATTTGTAGGCTGGGCCTCAGACTCTAGAAATGGTCTCTCCTGTGCCAAGTCAGCTCCCACCTGTTCAGCCAAACCTGAGTGAAGAAATCACCTTGAACATTACAACACCAGCATATAGCAGCTAAAGCAAAGACAGCTGAGCCCAGCCCACAAGGTACAACCAAGACAAATAGTAAGTTATTGTTCTAGGACACCACATTTTGGGTGGTTATTATGCAGCAATAGATAAATGCTTTTTTCTGAAACCATCCTTACAAACCAGTTCCATAAAGGAACTGCATTTATTCCCAGTAAATGCATTTTACACCTCCTGTGTACAGTGGCTTGCTTCTTTGCCATACAGTATATCATCTTGAACCATGGGACTTGTTTATATGTTCATATTACCTTTCCTAGCATGGCTTTAAGTGTCTTATATTCTAAATCTAGAACATGATAGACCCAGTAATTATTTTGCTGAAAAAAATAAAGAGGAGAGGAGGAGGAAGAGAGTGGGAAGGAGAAAAGGAGGGACATTAAAGAAGGAAGAAATGAGCCAAGCCAAACTGAACAAACATGAACCTGAGGCCATCAGCAAAGGGCAGGGTAGAAGTAGCCTGACATTTGTGCATACTGGGCAAGGACAATGAAAAACTTCCGTAGAGCTAACTATGACTATGAAATATAGGCCAAAGTAAATGCCTAGAACATTTTCTGTTTTGCCAATGAGGTGAGGGGTCATAAAACAGAAAGGACTGTGTTAGAGAAACCTCTCTATTGTAAGTTGATATCGCTTTCTCAGCACAAGATTTTACAAGTGAAGAGAATGTCATCAATGTGAGCTCTATCAATATACTTCCACATATTTCACATACCTACACTGGATAAAAGGAGATTGAGTTTGTGTTGAAGAGGTTACCAACAAAGACTCAAGTTGGGGATGTGATGAGTGATTATAATTGATGACAGTTTTAGCACTGTAGTAATGAGAACAAGGTAGATTTTCACCATTTCCCACTCCTACCTTTATCACTAAAATAGATCCAGAGTGTGCCATTTTCCCTTCTTATTAGTCTTTGTCATAAGAATATGGCACCAGAATGTTAATGACTGAAGAACCTGAGGAAAACAAAATTTTATAGCTTCAAGTCTCTGGTGTGTAGTAGCGTTCCAATCTAAGAAAAGATCTCAGGTATTTCTTCAGAAATCTTAGTGAAAATTGCCACATGTGTGATTTTAAGTACAAGTGTGCTATTTTTAAATGGTTAAAAGATAAATATTGAAATATCATAATTTTCGATAAACACTATTAAATTTCTCCTTTCACGCTATAAGAAAGTTTTTTTAATAATATTTTGTGCCAGATAAATCTCCCTTGCAGTACTATAATCTTATTGTATTAAAAGAGAAAGTGGCTGGATTATTTATGATAGGTTTAAATAGAATGAACATAAATTTCCATCAAGTCAAAAAACCATGTTGGTCACTCAGAATAATTAGGCTTAAACAGTAAAAGATGTAAGTTCTTTGTGTTTCTATGGGGTTCCTTTGTTTATCTGCCAAATTCGTGAAGTCATCACAATTTACCACAAGAACAGTATTTTTAAAACTTCAATACCAAATAGTGGCCTCTTAAGGGGCGGCAGCCAAGAGGAGCAACCCCACGTCCAAGGAGCAACCCCACGTCCAAGGAGCAGTGGCTGCGCGGGCAGAGGAGGGCCGAGAGGAGCTACTCCACGTTCAAGGTCAGGAGAAGGGGTGGTGAGGACATACCCCTCGTCCAAGGTAAGGAGCAGCAGCTGCGCTTTGCTGGAGCAGCCATGAAGAGATACCCCACGTCCAAGGTAAGAGAAACCCAAGTAAGATGGTAGGTGTTGCCAGAGGGCATCAGAGGGCAGACACACTGAAACCATAATCACATAAAACTAGTCAATCTGATCACATGGACCACAGCCTTGTCTAACTCAATGAAACTAAGCCATGCCGTGTGGGGCCACCCAGCAGGGACAGGTCATAGTGGAGAGGTCTGACAGAATGTGGTCCATTGGAGAAGGGAATGGCAAACCACTTCAGTATTCTTGCCTTGAGAACCCCATGAACAGTATGAAAAGGCAAAATTACAGGATACTGAAAGGGGAACTCCCCAGGTCGGTAAGTGCCCAATATGCTACTGGAGATCAGTGGAGAAATAACTCTAGAAAGAATAAAGGGATGGAGCCACAGCAAAAACAATACCCAGCTGTGGATGTGACTGGTGATAGAAGCAAGGTCCAATGCTATAAAGAGCAATATTGCATAGGAACCTGGAATGTTAGGTCCATGAATCAAGGCAAATTGGAAGTGGTCAAACAGGAGACAGCAAGAGTGAACGTCGACATTTTAGGAATCAGCAAACTAAAATGGACTTGAATGGGTGAATTTAACTCAGATGACCATTATATCTACAACTGTGGGCAGGAAGAAATGGAGTAGCCATCATGGTCAACAAAAGAGTCCGAAATGCAGTACCTGGATGCAATCTCAAAAGCTAGAGAGTGATCTCTGTATGTTTCCAAGATTGATGGAATCACTCTCTGTTAGATTCCATAGACAGTAATCCAAGAATATGCCCCAACCAGTAACACTGAAGAAGCTGAAGTTGAACGGTTCTATGAAGACCTACAAGACCTTTTAGAACTAACAGCCAAAAAAGATGTCCCTTTCATTATAGGGGACTGGAATGCAAATATAGGAAGTCAAGAAACACCTAGAGTAACAGCCAAATTTGGCCTTGGAATATAGAATGAAGCAGAGCAAAGGCTAATAGAGTTTTGCCAAGAGAACGCACTGGTCATAGCAAACACCCTCTTCCAACAACACAAGAGAAGACTCTACACATGGACATCACCAGATGGTCAACACTGAAATCAGACTGATTATATTCTTTGCAGCCAAAGATGGAGAAGCTCTATACAGTCAGCAAAAACAAGACTGGGAGCTGACTGTGGCTCAGATCATGAACTCCTTATTGCCAAATTCAGACTTAAATTGAAGAAAATAGGGAAAACCACTAGACCACTCAGGTAGGACCTAAATCAAATCCCATATGATTATACAATGGAAGTGACAAATAGATTCAAGATATTGTATCTAATACAGGGCCTGAAGAACTATGGATGGAGGTTCATGACATTGTACAGGAGACAGGAATCAAGACTATCTCCATGGAAAAGAAATGCAAAAAGCAAAATGGCTGTCTGGGGAGGCCTTACAAATAGCTGTGAAAAGAAGAGAGGCGAAAAGCAAAGGAGAAAAGGAAAGATATAAGCATCTGAATGCAGAGTTCCAAAGAATAGCAAGGAGAGATAAGAAAGCCTTCCTCAGCGATCAATGCAAAGAAATAGAGAAAAACAACAGAATGGGAAAGACTAGAGAGCTCTTCAAAAAAATTAGAGATACCAAGGGAACATTTCATCCAAAGATGGGCACAATAAAGGACAGAAATGGTATGGACCTAACAGAAGCAGAAGATATTAAGAAGAGGTGGCAAGAATACACAGAAGAACTGTACAAAAAGATCTTCATGACCCAGATAATCATGATGGTGTGATCACTAATCTAGAGCCAGACATCCTGGAATGTGAAGTCAAGTGGGCCTTAGGAAGCATCACTACAAACAAAGCTAGTGGAGGTGATGGAATTCCAGTTGAGCTATTTCAAATCCTGAAAGACGATGCTGTCAAAGTACTGCACTCAATATGCCAGCAAATTTGGAAAACTCAGCAGTGGCCACAGGACTGGAAAAGGCCAGTTTTCATTCCAATCCCAAATAAAGGCAATGCCACAGAATGCTCAAACTACCGCACAATTGCACTCATCTCACATGCTAGTAAAGTAATGCTCAAAATTTTCCAAGCCAGGCTTCAGCAATATATGAACCGTGAACTTCCAGATGTTCAAGCTGGTTTTAGAAAAGGCAGAGGAACCAGAGATCAAATTGCCAACATCCGCTGGATCATGGAAAAAGCAAGAGGGTTCCAGAAAAACATCTATTTCTGCTTTACTGACTATGCCAGAGCCTTTGACTATGGGACCACAATAACTTTGGAAAATTCTGAAAAGATGGAAATATCAGACCACCTGACCTGCCTCTTGAAAAACCTGTATGCAGGTCAGGAAGCAACAATTAGAACTGGACATAGAACAACAGACTGGTTCCAAATAGGAAAAGGAGTACATCAAGGCTGTATACTGTCACCCTGCTAATTTAACTTATCTGCAGAGTACATCATGAGAAATGCTGGACTGGAAGAAGCACAAGCTGGAATCAAGATTGCTGGGAGAAATAGCAATCACCTCAGATATGCAGATGACACGACCCTTATGGCAGAAAGTGAAGAGGAACTAAAAGCCTCTAGATGAAAACGAGACAGGAGAGTAAAAAAGTTGGCTTAAAGCTCAACATTCAGAAAACAAAGATCATGGCATCCGGTCCCATCACTTTATGGGAAATGGACGAGGAAACAGTGGAAACAGTGTCAGACTTTATTTTGAGGGGCTCCAAAATCACTGCAGATGGTGACTGCAGCCATGAAATTGAAATATGCTTACTCCTTGCAAGGAAAGTTATGACCAACCTAGACAGCATATTCAAAAGCAGAGACATTACTTTGCCAACAAAGGTCTGTCTAGTCAAAGCTATGGTTTTTCCAGTAGTCATGTATGGATGTGAGAGTTGGATTGTGAAGAAAGCTGAGCACCAAAGAATTGATGGTTTTGAACTATGGTGTTGGAGAAGACTCTTGAGAGTCCCTTGGACTGCAAGGAGATCCAACCAATCCATTCTAAAGGAGATCAGCCCTGGGATTTCTTTGGAAGGAATGACGCTAAAGCTGAAGCTCCAGTACTTTGGCCCCCTCATGCGAAGAGTTGACTCATTGGAAAAGACTCTGATGCTGGGAGGGATTGGGGGCAGGAGGAGAAGGGGACAACCGAGGATGAGATGGCTGGATGACATCACTGACTCGATGGATGTGAGTCTGAGTGAACTCTGGGAGTTGTTGATGGACAGGGAGGCCTGGTGTGCTGCGATTCATGGGGTTGCAAAGAGTCGGACATGACTGAGCGACTAAACTGAAGTGAACTGAGGTCAGTGCCAGAGCACTGGTTTAGACCCAGTATTGAACCTAAGCAGCTTTTCCACTCATTCCCTCTGTGGTCAGTGGGAAGCATTACTAACCTTCTTTGAGCCTCAGGTTCCTCATCTACAAAGTGAGTGAGTGAAGTCGCTCAGTCGTGTCCAACTCTCTGTGACCCCATGGACTGTAATTTACTGCGTTCCTCTGTCCACGGGATTTTCGAGGCAAGAGTACTGGAGTGGGTTGCCAGTACAATAATGGACTATAGGAATGCGAATATTAAAACAGATAATGTGAGAAGATGCTGTGTAAGTTCTACTGCCTTTTTATACAGTTCATGAGGTTCTCACAGCAAGCATACTGGGGTAGCTTGCCATTCTCTCCTCCAGTGGATCACGTTTTGTCTGAATTCTCCGCTATGACCTGTCTGTCTTGGATGGCCTGACATGGCATGGCTCATAGCTTCATAGCGTTACACAAGCCCCTTCACCATGAGAAAGCAATGGCCCATGAAAGGGAGATGGTGAGGGATAGCGAGCCCTGGCATGCTGCAGTCCACTGAGTCTCAAAGAGTCGGACCTGACTGAAGAATGACAACAAAAGTTCTACTAGAAATGTTCTCAAAGGGTGGTTCCTGACCAGAGTATCAACATCCTTTGGGGAAAATTCTTAGACCTCATCCCAGATGTGCTGAATCAGAAATACTGGGGTGGGGGTGCCCAGAAACCTGTTTTAACAAGCACCCCACCAATTCACAGGGGTGCTGACATTGGAGAAGCACTGCTCTAAAGCATGTCCACTTAGCAGCTTAGCAAGAGCCTTAATTACCTAAGCACCTCAGCTTCCTCACCTGCACATGGAGGTTTTAACTGTGGCTACCTCTAGAACTGATCGGAAATTAAATAGGTTAATGTCTGTAAAGTGTTGAGAGCAGTTCTGGGTATGTGGCGAACACTCTGAGAGGTAGTTATTACCACCTACTCCAAGAACTGCTCTTGGCCCTGAGGTGAACAGGACAGATGGGGCTCCTGTTCTGTGAGTGCACAGGTAGCAAGGAAGGCAAATCTGTATCCAGAGTAAGCGTCTATTCCAGTAAGAACAAAATGCTGATTCTCTCACAATGGAAGTGGCCCGAGGCCATCACCCTGCCACCAGGTAGTTGACGCTGGCACTCTCAGTGGTGACTGTAGCTAGGTTGGCCTTGGTCGGTGAAAGTCCATTGCAAAGCCTCTGTGTAACTTTCATCTCCGCCTCCATGGCCACTGCCAGTGGGAGATGGCAGAGGGGCAGGGTGACTGGACAACAAAGCTGATGGGTATCCATAAAGTGAGTCATTCTCTCCACTTGATGATTAAAGTCCTCCTCTACTGAGGTCACCCATCAGTGGGTATTCATATGGGACACAAATAACTCCACATTTTTGGCC
Source organism: Nanger dama (assembly GCA_917880005.1). Classification (NCBI taxonomy): domain Eukaryota; kingdom Metazoa; phylum Chordata; class Mammalia; order Artiodactyla; family Bovidae; genus Nanger; species Nanger dama. The sequence goes on along the minus strand of CAKJTW010000008.1, from coordinate 17,561,275 downwards.
TATTCAGAGGGGTCTGTCCACATACCTCTTCCCCAGAGTTCTTCATCACCAGTTTTCCAATCCTGTTCCTCCTCGGTTTCTTGATGATCCAGCCAGACCTTTGGCTACAGCCCCATCTGCCAGTACATGATCACATGTCTGGCCATTTCTCCTTCTAACCAGAGTGAACGACCAGGCACACTGCCTGAAGTTCTGCCTCCTGGGAGGATTTCCCTTCCCTGCTGTCTTTTAAGGATGTCCCAGAAAGGGTTATGGTGCTACAGCTGTCCACTTTCAAGTCGTGTCTACTTATTATGTAGAATCATTTATAAAACAGCCCCAAGGCTCTTCTTCCTCCTTCAACTTCCTCTTCAATAGGGAATTTCCCATGAAGCCAGGCTGGGGAGGGATGGCAGTGCAGAAGGAGAGGGGACCATGTACCTCAGGGCCACTTCACATAACTTACTTGTGCCTTCAGAACTGCTCAGGGCCCAAACACAGAGGATGATGTGATTTGATGATGGAGTACTGTGTGCACACCCAACTTTATGGCATAATAGGTCAGATAGCACTCAGTTCACCATGGACAGCTCAGGTCACATGGCAACCTGATGGTCCATGGTCAAGTGTTCAGTGTCTACTAAGGCCCAGTAGTAGGCCAGGAGCTATTTCTCAAAAACAGAGTAGCTATCTATGGAAAATGACAGGGCTTTACTCCAAAAATTCTAAAAGCCTGCGATGCAGTTCAGCTACAGAGGCCTCCAAACCACATCCCTATCTGCCCCTGCGAGTCCAAGCACCATTAGATCTGCTGACCCACATGGTGCAACAGCCTAGGCCCACTGCAGAGCCCTCACTTGTTTGGGCCAGCGCCACTTAAAAACAGCAGCTTGGGACTTCCCTGGTGGTCCGGTGCTTAAAAATCTGCCTGCCAGTGCAGGGGACATGGGTTTGATCCTTGGTTCAGGAAGATTCCACATGCTGCAGGACAATTAAGCCCTGTGCCACAACTACTGAGACCACGCGCCTAGAGCCCCCGCTCTGCAACAAGAGGCGCCACTCCAATGAGAAAGCCTGCACACTGAAACAAAGAGCAGCCCCTACTGCCAGTAACCAAAGTTACCATTTCAAAAGTAGGGTGGTAATCAGACATATAGAATGAGATAAGAAAAACTGACCCAATATATACGAAATTGCTTCAAAACATAAAATATTAGTATTTATTCATTCGTTTAAAATCCATTTCTGGACCACCTACTACATATCAAGCAAAATGATCTGGATAAAAAAATGAATAATAAACTGATGAATAATAGCTCACCATTCATCATCTCAGAGAGTGTTTTGAGCAAAATAATTTAACAAGGCAATGAGCTACAATGCAATAAAATTAAAGAATGACAGCACTGGAATAAGCAAATTTTCCCAGATCTCACTTAAGAAGAAATTTGTTTGAGGGATTTCTCCTACTTTTCCACTTCCTTTTCATTTTTCCAAACCAAACTCTTTATATAGGGCCCATTTTCGAGGAGGGCAAAGTTAAAATAAATATACTAGAAAATATACTGCTTACCACTTAAAGCATTCATGGCCTAGTTAGCTAAGGGGACATTTTTGTAGTTAAATAGTTTTTTGACAAAAGAGCAAAGACTGAAAATCAGAGCTCCCTGATTCTCTATTTGGACTTATCCTTTATACTATCTCACTATTTTTCATTTCTCTGGAACTGTCCAGTGTACTGAAGTTTCATTAATATCTTTTCCATGATATTACACAATCTCCCTAGTTAGCTATTTGCAAAATTTTTTGTTTTAAAATTAACATAAGAATTATTGTGAACTTTACAATACATAAGTAATTAAAATCATCTGAATGATCATAAAAGATAGACTTCATTAACATAAAATTTCATTGATCTTCACATTCTTGACAACTACATAGCATGTGTGTGTGCATGCACACACATGTTCAGCATGGCTCTCTTTAATATATTTCTTTAATCATATAGTTTCTCCCCTCAAAGTGAAAATAGCACACTATATACTCTAGTAGACATACTGCTTAACATATTAGCTTTCAACCCTGACTTTCCATAAACAGTCTTGAAAGGTAGCCTACAGCAGCACCTTTCTTCAAATGCACTGGTTTAGAATACTATTAACAAAGCTAGATGGAGGTAAAAAATCACCCTTCTATTAATTTGAGAGGTTCCCTACACTGATGGTCTACTCTTTTCCATGGCTTAGTTTACAACCTACATCTACTTTGTAATCTGCATACAGTGATTTTTTTTTTTTTAAGAAAACTATCCAATTACTCTCTTGGTCCTTTGATCATAGGGCCATCTCAGTGTGAAGATGTGTTCTCTGGCTTCTTGCCTGATGTCCCGGAGACCTCACTGCCTGTCCTCGTCTGCCCCTCTGTCAGTCTCATCCACCTGTCCCCAAGCCCCACCTGTGTGCATGGCTCTTCAGGGTTAAACTACAGAGACATCCTCTACAGATGGCTACTGTTAAAATGCCCAAAGGGTACATCCCAAGCACATCCTGATTTTAACAAGACTGGTTTACTGCATTACTTAGTTGTCAATTTAAAAGACACAGAGACACAATTATGTATTAAATTATGGTGCCACAGGTGATGCCTCTAATAAATTAAAAACAGCAGTCCTTAGATCTACCTAATTTCTTAGAATTCACACAGAATTTTCATGTGCATTTCGTACTTGATCTTCATAAGCATCTAGATCTAGATCTGTTATCACCTCCTTAAAGATGAGGAAACTGTAACTCACATATTTGCAGAGATTTCCTAGCCCACACTATCATTAAGCCAAAACTCTTTCATATGGGAAACAAGGGAAATGGAGGGCTAGATAAAGCATGAGCAGAGCAGTATGGAAGGAGGGGCAGAGTTAAGATGAGGCTACCAAGATATAAATACCATCCTTTGGCTCAAGACTTCCCTTCTAGCAAGTTGGTAGAAAACATTTTGAAATTTATCTTACAGGATTGCTGCTTTCTCTCTGAGTACCAACATCAACTAAGAGGAAAGAAACGTTGTGGCAAGTGAATCGGAAATCAAATGCTATGCTGACAATAAGCTCTAATAAACAAATCAAATGATTTTTCATTCTCCTGACCAATCCTAATTTTTGCTTTTTTGTAGGAATTCAGTCAGAATTTTTCCAGTATAGACAAACATAAAATGAAGTTCCCCTAGCACTTTACTAATGCATGTATTATTCAAGTTGGATTTAGTGGGAAATTGAGAATTAGGGTTACTGATTTAGATTGAAGACCACATTTCCACTTAATAAATGTAAAAGCATACCAGTCATGAAACAAAAAAACTGCCATAAGCCCAGGAAGAAATTATTTGACAGACAACAAAAATGTACATGACCATTCACTTATTTATCTGTTCATCAATTATTTTAGTCTTTCATCAAATGATTACTAAATAATCACTAAGGGTCAGGAACTGTGCTAGAGGAAAAGATAAATAAGTCATGGCCTCTGAAAAATTCACGTCTAGTGAGACCCACACCATGACTAGAAGACACAGTAAATGTTACAGCAAAGTTGGATACCAAGTTCTATGACTAAACAAGAGAATGGAGATGTTAACTCTATCTGAGGAGATTGAGGAAGACCTTATGAAGACAGGAATATTTCAACTGCATCTGGAAGTTTTTCAGAAGTGAATATGTTTGGTGAATAGGAGTGAATGTGATTACAGCCAAGCTAAAGAGAAAGAGCTAAGACAAGAGCTTGTCTTTTCCCTCTTGAAGAAGAGATGCGCCCTAAAAGAAGTTTGTCATAGAATAGGAGTGAATGTGATTACAGCCAAGCTAAAGAGCAAGAGCTAAGACAAGAGCTTGTCTTTTCCCTCTAGAAGAAGAGATGCGCCCTAAAAGAAGTTTGTCATAGAATTTCCATCAAGATGAGAGCCAAAACCATAAGGAGAACAATACATGGCAACGATAAGTAGCTGAGTAGATTAGGACAGAGATATGTTCTAGGTCAGGATGCATCCAAACATGTGGTTTGATCCTAAGGAAAAAAAAAGTCAATGTCACACATCTACAAAAGTAAAAAAGGTATAGAACAATTACCTGGAGTCATGGAATTATGGAGCCCAAAGCTACTCATTTAATGTTTCAGAGTTGTTATGCATATACCGAGTTGCTCAGTCATATCCAACTCTTTGTGATCCTATGGACTGTAGCCTGCCAGACTCCTCTGTCCATTACATTCTCCAGGCAAGAATACTGGAGCAGGTTGCCATTTCCTTCTCCAGGGGATCTTCCTGATCCAGAGATCGAACCCTTGTCTCTTGCATTGGCAGGCAGATTTTTACCATCGAGCCACCACAAACTCAAGCTAAAGTGCACGGCTTCATAAAAAGCTGTGGAGTTCTTCAGCTCTTTTATTCTGAGCTGGCAAGCAGCTTCTAGGAAGCTTCTTCCTGAAGAATGTCTGTAGAGAGTCTAACAAGTGCTGACAGAAAATAACAGTGAAATCTTCATTCTCCCACATTTGACCTCTCCTTTTAACCCATGAATGCATAGCCTGAAAGAAAATAATTTCATTTTTGATTTTAAAATAGCACTGCTAATTTTTTGTTGACATCTAACATTGAAAAACATTACTCAGTTAGTCCCTAAATGTTGCAAAATTGATCATGCAAAACCCTGCAATCCCAGCACATGTGATAATGCAAATGTGGCAGACACAAAATGAATCTGGAGGCCAAAGATGGAGGAAACGATAATTTCTAAATATTTAGTGGAAAGTAATAGATGGTATTTTTAATTTTTAAGACTTAAAAAATTGAACATTTCTTTTCCTCTTACCTTTATAGATAAGTTTTCAGAATAACGATTTGGTTACCAAGAATGATCAGTGAAACATGACTCTAAAATATAAATATTTACTCAGAGATTTTGACATAGTTGATATTTTCAATACATGTTAGTAATTTAATTGTGTATATATTAGTTACTGTTGACATAGCAACAATAGTCAAGAATATTCTGGAAATAATCACTTATCTTCTATCTTAATATATTTTTTCATTTTTTGCTTATTTCCTTTTATAAGCATGGTGGCAAGAAACAGAATTTTACAATGTTTTAATGACTCTAATGTTCAAAGTAATAAGGTGAATGCTGAAAGAGCCCCTTGAAAGAGAAAGTTGGGTAACTACTGATATGAAGTGAATCAAAAAAAATACTAGGTAGTCTCAAAACTGAATAACAAGGCCTGAATAATCAGAAATAGCCAAGGGCCATGCTGGTGATTGTGCTATTAAAAGGCAAGTTCTTTATAGTGGTTATATTTTAATACTTTGGAAATGGATCAAAAGCAGAGGTCATAGTTGAAAGATCAGAGGTGAAGTAACAGGGAAAACATAATAATGAGCTTTTACTTTAATCACTTAATACACAAGTGTAAGTCTGATGTTCTTTAAACAAAGAACCATTATTTGAAGAAAACCAAAAGACCCTGACAAAAAGAAGATTATTTGAAGTTTAAATTCTAAATTCTTTTAAGGGTTTAAAGTACATCACCACTGTTGGGGACTCTGCAAAAGTGAAATGAGGGAGAACCTTATTTTTAATATCTTCTTTGAAAAGGAGATTCTGCCTTTAGAAGAGTTCTCCAGAGTTCACAAGTTGGAAAATCAACCTATTATAACTGGTTTTGTACCTGGAAATTTTAATAATCTTTATGATGACATGATGAACTAGATCAACCCTTATGGGCACTTCCAGACCTGCACACCTATAATGTCCTTTCCAAAATAAACCGTTGATATACTGCAAAGATCAGTTTGAAGTATCTGAGAATAGCTGAAATCTATGCCTTCTTTTTGATATCTTTTGGAATATTCTTAACTAAAGTAAATGTCAACCAGAAGCTTTATGAATGTGGTGATTATCTGTGCAACTGAATTTAGTGGTTGAGAGATAAATATATATTAATCAATCTATTATACAAAATATTTCCTGGGTAATTTAATTAACGTTTCAAAGTTTTATAATGGCTAAAATTTCATTTCCATTCACATAGTTTGAAAATACCACTGATCTAGAAACTTCTCTTTGGATCATTTAAAGTCTCTTGGTTTCTTACGCAGAATATGAAAATATTTTTAATTTTCCAGTAAAGTTCTCAGTCTAGTTCATTTGCAAATGTAGGCTGAGCTGTATTTCAAGCAGATATGTAATAACCATACCTTCTCAAAAAGGTACATATGTTTACAAAAACATTCCTAGAAAACTCAAACGCTTTACCCAAGATTAAATGAGGAAAAGGAAATGTTTTATTTTAATATGTGTAGTGTAATCTCAGTGAAGAATTTTTATCTACCTTTATTAGTGTCACTTTGTTTAAAGCAATTCCTAAGAGTTCTTTTTGTGCTTCCCTGGTGACTCAGAGGGTAAAGAGTCTGCCTGCAATGCAGGAGACCCAGGTTTGATCCCTGGGTTGGGAAGATCCCCTGGAGAAGGGAATGGCTACCCACTCCAATATTCTTACCTGGAGATTCCCATGGACACAGGAGTCTCGAGGGCTATAGTCCACTGGGTTGCACAGAGTGGACATGACTAAGCAACTAACACTTTTCACAAGGATCTCTTACACTTACTGGTAGACAGATAAGGCCTTGAATGTGGTATCATATGTAAACTGGATTTGGAACTAGAAGCTATAGCTAGATAAGTTTAAGTGGATAAAACATATTCCTTAGATATAACCATTTTTACAAAAGTATTTATGAATGAAAAGATATGCTGTCTGGGATTTGCTTCAAAATCATACAATAAAAGTGAGTATCATTAAACCCATTAACATTTAACTAATTATGCCTAGCTTACCATTAACAAATGTACCTTTAAAATTTTTTCTTGGAATTCTGGGTAAAAAAGATGACCAGGATTTGCATAAAATACAAATCTCTCAATTTAAATGTAAAGTACTAAATAGTATAAAAAATATTTGCCAAGTCTTTTATTACATTTTCTATATCAAAATAAAAGTTCCTGACAGGTGTTTTGGCCAAAACTTACATGAAATTAATTTATTTCAAATACCTAAGAGTGCTGATCTTTTACACAGCCATATACACAGCAAATCTCAAATGACCAAGAGTAAAAAGCAGTAGTCAGCCATGTCTCAGAACCAAACTTCTGGTCTTCTACCTCCTCATTCTTGCTTCGCAGCAAAAGGCAAGTCTAGCCTTACAACTGCTCAAGGGAAAAACCTTCGAGTCAATCTGGGATCCTCTATTTTCTCATCCATCTTAACTAATCTAAAACGAGTCAGTCCTACTTACAGGATATATCCAGATGCGTGCTACCAATTTGCTCAAACCACCACTGCCTCTCACCTTATTGCAATAGCCTCCTAGCTGGTCTCCTATCTCAGCCCCAGCAGAGAATACAGAATATTCTCAACATAGGACCTATATCATCCTTCTCTAAGTAGGTGCCAGATCACATCACTCCCCTACTCAAAACCCTCCAATCTCATCTCTACCAAAGTGAAAGCCAAAGTCCTCAAATAACTTGCAAGACCCTACATGATGTGACTTTCCATTTCTCCTCTGATGTTATCTCCTACTATTCTCCCCTCATTCTTTCTATTCATGTTGCAGTGATCTCCTCACAAACTTTAAGAATGCTTCCATCTCAAGGCCTTTGCACTTGCTGTTTCCTTTGTGTGGAACACTCTTTTTCCAGATAAGCTGTTTTACCAGAGAGCCACACAGCTGGCCTCCTCATCTCCTTTGATTTTCCTTAAATGCCATCTCAGTGAGGACTTCCCTCATGCACTATTTAAAATAGCAGTCCCACCCAAAGCCCTGACCCCTTCACTCCACTGCACTTGCTACCATCTGACACACTATTTTTAACTTCTTTATCATGTCTCTCACTACAACTAAAATATAAGCTTACTGAGAGGAGATATTTATGTCTGTTTCATTCACTGCTGTGTCTTGGCATCTAAAAAAAAATGCCTGGCCTAAATAAATATTTGTAAATGAATGAGCGAATAAGTGAACAAAAATCCCCAGATTTTCAAAGCACTTAAAATTTTCTCATATGAAATATCTTTGCATAAATTACTGACTTTTTTTCCTTCACAAAACATAAATCCCTTTTCTGTCCGCAGGTATATCTTCAAATGATCTCTTCTTCCCACATTTTATTTTAAATATTCACTAACCATGAACAAATATTGAGATATCTCCAGGTCACTGCTTCTCAATCAAAAGCCAAGTACCAATTTGATATTCTAATTTGGGAGACTGGTTTAGAATGGGTTCTGTGCTTCAAAAATCCATAAGGAAAGGAAAAAATATTTAAACATTCAAATTCCAAATATGTCCATCAAGCCCTAACACTTTGGGGTAACTCAATTCTATTCCTGTTTACAGTTCAGAGAGAACTGTTCATAAAGAACACTTTACATTAAGAGGCTACAAGTAATTTCACAATTGTCTCACCACAAACTTGCCTTTCTCCCCAATGTTTGAGGCATGAGTTGCAACCTTGAGATGAACAGACGAGTTTGTCCTGACAAAAGTCAAGCTTGGTTTCAGACTCTTTATAGACAGGAAAGGTGACCTAAACATTTGCTATTTTTTTATACCTTACAGTGACAAGCACTGAACTTATGAGGGATATATTTTGATCAGCTTTCAAAGCTAGACATTACCGCTAGCTGAGTGATCTTAAAAGTCTCTAAATAATTTTTTTTAAGTCTCTGGACTTTTCTTCTCCTTCTCTTCAGGTAAAAAACAAGCAGGGTTGTACTGACTTTCTTCTGGAACCATATCCAGCTCTAATATTCTAAAATGTATAAATCTAACTACTCAAGTTTTGTGCAGTTCACTAGAGTTTATCAAACTTGTCATACATGTTTATATGATGCTTCTATTTTTAAAGTTGTGGTTTATTTTAATTATAATTTACAAATTATTTAATTTATAGCCATTCTTCTTTGTTGATACAAAATGGTATTGTTGACGGTAATGAACTGATGGCAATTTTGCTAGTCTTTACTCCGCTGTTCTGAGATTTGTTGAGAATGTTTTGGGAAGATTCTTATAAATGTATTCATCTGATTTGCAGCTATTACTCTCTGATAGCTAAGGCTATAACTGGCTTTTAAAATTTCTGATATTCATGAACACTGCTGCTACTGCTCAAGAATTTGTGTTGCATCTACCACAGCTCTGATCTGCGTGTTACATAACTCCCTTTGCAATTAAACATGAACAATCCCATGTACCTTGATTCTCTTTTTTTAACCTCTTACTGTTCTTTTCCTTGTTTGCACAAATTTCCACTGCTTCCTTGTTAAAAATTTCTGATTCTCCCCCTTTTCCAAACCAGTGATTCAATAATATCCAACATTATGATGAAATGCTTATACCCACTATCTCTTCAGTCTTTACAATCCTCGGACAATAAGAGTCAATAACTCTTAATTTCTTGAAGAAAGACAAATGCCTACATAGTATCTAGTGTTACCACTTGTGAGAACATACTTCAGAGGATTTGCTGACAAAGTCATCTCTATCCAAATTGTGTATATACAACATCTGAGAAATTAAGTGAAAAGGAAATAAAACAAAGCATCAGTAGGTATTGAGGCAAAAATCTGAATTATCAGTTCAGTTCAGTGCAGTCGCTCAGTCGTGTCTGACTCTTTGCGACCTCATGAATCACAGCACACCAGGCCTCCCTATCCATCAACAACTCCCGGAGTTTACTCAGACTCACGTCCACCGAGTTGGTGATGCCATCCAGCCATCTCATCCTCTGTCGTCCCCTTCTCCTCCTGCCCCCAATCCCTCCCAGCATCAGAGTCTTTTCCAATGAGTCAACTCTTCGCATGAGGTGGCCAAAGTACTGGAGCTTCAGCTTCAGCTTTTACTGTTCTTTGTCCTTCCAAAGAACACCCAGGACTGATCTCCTTCAGAATGGACTGACTGGATCTCCTTGCAGTCCAAGGGACTCTCAAAAGTCTTCTCCAACACCACAGTTCAAAAGCATCAATTCTTCAGTGCTCAGCTTTCTTCACAGTCCAACTCTCACATCCATACATGACCACTGGAAAAACCATAGCCTTGACTGGACGGACCTTAGTCAGCAAAGTAATGTCTCTGCTTTTGAATATGCTGTCTAGGTTGGTCGTAACTTTCCTTCCAAGGAGTAAGTGTTTTTTAATTTCATGGCTGCAATCACCATCTGTAGTGATTTTGGAGCCCCCAAAATAAAGCCTGACACCATTTTTACTGTTTACCCATCTATTTCCCATGAAGTAATGGGACCATATCTAATTTGGGTGAGGTTTAAAACTTCTCCTAAATTGACTGCAACAGTTGGCTTAAAACTCAACATTCAGAAAACTAAGATCATGGCTTCTGGTCCCATTACTTCATGGCAAATGGATGGAGAAACAATGGAAATAGTAACAGACTTTATTTTGGGGGCCCCAGAATTACTACAGATGGTGACTGCAGCCATGAAATTAAAAGATGCTTGCTCCTTGGAAGGAAAGTTATGACCAACCTGGCCATCATATTGAAAAACAGAGACATTACTTTGCCAACAAAGGTCCATCTAGTTAAGGCTGTGGTTTTTCCAGTGGTCATATATGGATGTGAGAGTTGGACTATAAAGAAAGCTGAGAGCTGAAGAATTGATGCTTTTGAACTGTGGTGTTGGTGAAGACTTTTGAAAGCCCCTTGGACTGCAAGGAGATCCAACCAGTCCATTCTAAAGGAAATCAGTCCTGAATATTCATTGGAAGGACTGATGCTGAAGCAGAAACTTCAATACTTGGGCCACCTGATGCAAAGAACTGACTCTCTGGAAAAGACCCTGATGCTGGGAAGGATTGAAGGCAGGAGGAGAAGGGGATGACAGAGGATGAGATGGTTGGAAGGCATCACCAACTTGATGGACGTGAGTTTGAGTAAGCTCCGTAATTTGGTGATGGACATGGAAGCCTGGCATGCTGCAGTCCATGGGGTTGCAAAGAGATGGACATGACTGAGCAACTGAACTGAACTGACTGATGGTAGGAACAAATAGATGAATCAGATCCACATAAAAACCCAGACATACTTCATTGACACTTATCATATAAGAACAGTTAATACTTATTAAATACTCACCAATGACAAGGAACTGTTCTGAGTATCTAACATGTATTAACTCATTGAATCTTCACAATACTATTTTGAGATAGGTGCTATCATTATGTCAGTTTTACAGAAGAGGTAGCATGTTCAGAGCAGTGAAGTAATCATCCCAATGTTCCTTGGCAAGTAAATGGTCTACTCCAGATTCAAATCCAGGCAGTTAAATCTCAGAGTCAATTTGCTGAAAAAGAGCTCATTATAACCTCTAGAGTCAAGTTCCCAATTTCTTTTATCCTTATGTGTTATCACATGTGGACCTGGTGTAAGCAGACAAAGGCACCTTACAGACAGCAGACATGGAATAGTCTAAATACCAACACCTTTAAATATCATGGGTAAAATTTAAGGCAATCCAAAATACCTCTCTAATCAATAGTAATTTGGTATTGTTTGTTGTTTCACGGGGAGGTTCCTGTTAAAATAAAAATTAGTTTCCTATATTCGTAATACAACATCAACATCGAATTGGTTTCCTGGCAAAATTTAAGAGAATTCACATGTAAGACAAGAAAGGGGAATTTCTGAGTTCTGCAGAAGGCAAAGACGGATAACACAAAATTTCTCTGTAGAACAATTTCATATTTACATTTGAAAGTCTCTGTCTCCCACTTTATGAATTCCAAATTTTTCAAATAAAGTCACACTGTGAAGGATTCCTGAGTAGTTGATTTACTGAATGCGAGAATGTGTTAGGCTTGGTGACAGGTATTTCTCATGTTCATTCCATACCCTGTGGCTCCCTTCTCAAAACATTTTCTAGCTTCCAACTCCATGCCACTTAAATTATTTTTTAAACCAACCTAAAACATACCTAATGCAACAACAATGATATCATGTATTGATGTTATCAATAAACTGAGAAGGTTTTGAAGCATTTTGGGTCAAAAAGTCTTCTAATCAACTATAGATTACATGCAGATGAGAAAGAGTGGCCAGTGTCACTAAAAGCCTTCAAAATCTGTCCTGGCCAATTACAGTATTTATTATATAGTGAGCACAAGGGAAAAAGAAATTAATGACCAAGCTTTAATTTGGGGGAAGGTTAAGATAAATTACCTAAAATTCCATGACCCTACTTATACAGCTTCATTTTGTTTCGTCTCACATTTTATACTTAGTCAAAGGTTCAAGAGATTCTTAAAACAAAAGAGACCAAACAACAACAAAACTCCAAAGATTAGATGAATGGGGGAAAGTGGGAGAAGGAAGAAAGGCAGAGAGAGAAGCTCAAGGAGGGAGATGAGAGAAGAGAGTTAGACAGCCCTGGATACACAGATATTTTTTAGTGCTGAAGCATCCACTTAAAAAGCAGAGACGTTACTTTGCTGACAAAGGTCCATCTAGTCAAAGCTATGGTTTGTCCAGTAGTCATGTACGGATGTGAGAGTTGGACCATAAAAAGGGCTGAGTGCCAAAGAATTGATGCTTTTGAACTGTGGTGTTGGAGAAGACTCTTGAGAGTCCCTTGGACTACAAGGAGATCCAACCAGTCAATCCTAAAGGAAATAAGCCCTGAATATTCACTGAAAGCACTGATGCTGAAGCTGAAGCTCCAATACTTTGGTCACCTGATGTGGCCACTGGAAAAGACCTAAATCACTGGAAAAGACCCTGATGCTGGTAAAGACTGAAGGCAGGAGGAGAAGGGACAACAGAGGATGAGATGGTGGGATGGCATCACTGACTTGATGGACATGAGTTTGAGAAAACTCCGGGAGTTGGTGATGGACAGGGAGGCCTGGCATGCTGCAGTCCATGGCATCACAGAGAGTTGGATATGACTGAGCGACTGAACTGAACTGAAGCATCTGCTGCATTCAAAGGCCCATTTCCCCTGCTTTTCTCTAAAATCTAACCCTAACCCAATACATTTTCCACCATTCCCACTCACTATCGCTCTCCCCAGTTTAGGACTGAGTTTCTCAATAGATGAAATTATGTAAGTGGTTAAATAATTTTAATTATTAGCAACTTCAATCATTTTACAACTAAGATTTACATGGTGCCTATAATGTGTCCAACTCAGTGCTCACCACTGAAGGTGCAATTTTGAAAAAAAAATCAAAAATATGTAAGGCAAGCCTTGTACACCATTAAAATGGTCTAAAAGTAACATCTTTAAAAGGTAAACACACACACACACACATATACACACATTGTTTTGAATCTCCGTTTGCAAAAGAAAAGGATATAAAGAAAAATAATGACAAGTAAAAATATAGAAACAGTATGGAAAATAAAGTTCAACCTAAGAATAAGAAGTATTGGGCTAACTAGACATACAAAAAATAAGATGAAAACTGGGAATGAAAAATAAAGATCCAACATAAGAGTAACAAATTCTGAGGAAAGAAACACAATATTTGAAACAGAAATAAGAACCAAAACTACAATTCAGGAAAAAATATTTCTTAAACAATTCTTTAAAACCTGAATATGAAGATAAACAAGGGTTCATGATATTTTAGAAGAACTGACTAATATGCAAGATCTATTGTGATCTTAGAAGAAAATTTTTTAAACACATGCAAAAAGAAAAACTCTTATAAGCCTTCAGACAGAGAAAATTACTTTAAAAGAAACAATAAATTTAGTCTCTAAGTTTTGATTGGCTGTATACAATGTTTTTTCTTCATTAGTTTCCAGAAGCCAGTGAAGGAATGTCTATATAATTTTGAAGCAAAACATCCATGACCCATGAATTTTATACTCAGTTTCATTGCTTTTCATGTGTGAAACATGAAGATACTCTTATATGAAAATATCTGCATTTCTCTAAAAACGTCCCTGAAGATATTCTCTAGATGACTGAAAGTTATACCAAAATAAAGAACTCAAGAACTACAGAAAATATTTATAGCAGACATTTTCCATTGTAAATCCAACTGCTATTCCCATTTCTTCCTTGTCAAGAAAAACTCTGACACTAATTAAAATAAACCCTTAACCCGTCACTAGGGATAATTTATAAGAATCTAAGCCAGTCACGGTAACACCATTCCCTTTTGCCAGAGAAAGACTCAAATCTAGATAATGAGATGTAAGAAAAAATACATTGGGGGAGTTCCTAAAAATATTCTCCTTATTGACAAAAACTGACAGGTAGGAGAACTTTTCTCTACTTCTGATGACAGATAGGAGAACTTTTCTCTACTTTTCTTAACTTCTGAACTTCTACTTCAGAAGTAGAAGTTACAGTTATTGGATCAATACCTGTAACTATAGCAATCATTTTGCAACATTGAGGGGATAAGGCTGAAACTGAGACCGAGATGCTGAAGATGAGATGGCTGAAAGAACACAAGGATTCTTGACTACATCGTTGTGTAAATAAATAAAGCAACTCGGAATTTTAACTCTGGGCTTCTTTCTACATGATACAACAATAACTTTTTTATCGTTTAAGTCTTAGTTTACTAACAATGCTTGTAAAAATTTATGCATCTATACTCTGAATATATGGGGCTTCCCAGGTGAGAAGAATTCGCCTGCAATGTAAGAGATGTGGGTTTGATCCCTGGGTTGGAAAGATCCTCTGGAGAAGAAAATGGTAACCCACTCAAGTATTCTTGCCTGGGAAATTCCATGGACAGAGGAATCTGGCAGGCTACAACCCCTAGGATCTCAAAGTGTTGGACATGACTGAGCAACTGAACACACACCACACACTCTCAAAAACAGACATCCAAATACACAGCTTTTGTGTTAAGATGGTTAGACTGTGTATGGGTGTGCGTGTGAGTTTAACATTGTCTTTACAAGGAAAACTATTAAATAAAAAAATCTAACCCAGGTTAGATTCTCCTCCATGAAGTATTTCTTTACCTATCTCCACAGAGCAAATCACAATCTTTACCAGCACTGTTTTCCTTTCTGCTATTACCACAGTTAGGATACACTAATTCCAACAAAATCAAAATCACAAATAGTGAAATAAGTATATTCTATTATCTTCATTAAATAATGATCAATACCATGCAAAGACATGGGTGAACTTTGAATGGACACTGCTAACTGAAAAAGTCAGTCCAAGAAAGCTATATTATACAATTCCATTTATATGACATTATTTTTAAAGAATCAAAACTACAGAGATGATAAACAGATCAGTAGTTGCCAGGGTTTTGGGGCTAAGGAGGAGAACTGAATAGGTAAAGAACAGATGATATATTTAGGGTGCCAATACTATTCTCACAATATTTTAATGGTGAATATATGATACTATGTACTTGTCAAAACACAAAGTGTGAACCTGAATTTCTGAAAATTAAGAAAATCATTAGGAAGGAATGCAACTGTGAGAAGATAATCTAACTGGATTGCAAATATATGAAACAATGTCATTGAAGAGGACAGGAGAAAAAGATGTTGACCTAAGTAACTAGAAATGAGTGGAGTCTTTAAGACTGAAAGCAAAAGAAGCTGTTCATAAGCACTGCACTCTAGTTGATAAAATTGTTGGAAACATTATATATATATATATATATATATAGGAAATTAAACAAATGGATGGCAAATGGTAAAAGTAAGGTTTCTCATTATTGGTGCAGGAGATTATAAATAAGCAAAGAGAGGAGGCTAGAGTGTATGCGCTAACAGATTAAAGAAAGCAGTATCAATTTCTGTTTAACTTAATACCTATACAAATGGATACATAGGAAATATTTATAGACATGTACATATACACAAGATGACACACATATATTTCTTTGTTTTTTCAATTTAGAGGGCCTAGAATCAAACACATCTCAGTAGGAAGAAGCATACCTAGCACCCAGAACTTAGTTTCTAATAACATTTTCCCATAAAAGGAACTGAGGTCCCTGGAGAAATAGCTAATTCTAGAACTCTGGCAGGAAATAAATAAGATGAGCTTAGGGCATCTTGCAGTGCCAAATGTTAAGAAATGTCATACATACACACACACTCTGACACATAACGATGGTGGAATGTCAAAGGGATGTAAGAGACAAATGTAAGAGCTCCCAATGGCCAAAGTTGGAACAATTTAAGCAACAAAATGAAGTACTTTGAATTATAACTTCTTACAGACATAAATTATTGAATAAATATGTAAATTGTAGGTGATAAATATCTCACACAGAAAAATTCCAAATAATTTAAGTAGAATTCCACCCTCAAGGAGGTGAAACATAATTCCTCAGTCCTTAAGTGTGTGGTACACATGGTATGGAAAGGGGAGGAAAAAATTAACACTACAGTGAAGAAATCTGACAAACACTGCTCCAGCCAGATTATCAAGGTTAATGTCAATGTCAACAGTGATAAATCATATTGGTAATATGTAGTCTTGATGTGATGTGATGATAAGCATGGTCTTTACCACTGTGGTCTTCCTTCCCATTATCCATAACCACTGAAAATCCCATTTGAAGGATATTCTACAAAATGCCTGTAAGTCTCAAAGCTATCAAGGTCCTCAGAAACAAGAAAAGCCTGAAAAATGTCAGACAAAGGGACACTACGGAAACATGATGACTAAATGTAATGAGGTTTCCTAGAGGGAGTCCCAAAACAGAAAAGGACATGAGGTTAAAAACTGAGGAAATCGAAACAAAATATGGGCTTTAGTTAATAATGTATCAATGTCTGTTCATTAATTTTGGCAAGTGTACTATAATAATGGAACATTTTAATAGTAGAAGGAATTGTGTGAGGTATGTGGGAAACCTTGGTATTATTGTCATACATACATTTTCCTTACATCTTCATCTATTCTAAAATTGAACGTATATATTTTTTAAAGTAATTAGTAATTTCAACCAAACACTTGGTCCATGAGCCAAGTAATATGGTGTGCTATGAAAAGTCCTGAACTCAGAGTCAACACGAAGGTCTAAGTTGTGCTTGGCACAAAGAACACTCAGCTATACTGTACACATGTATACATCCTGACTGTATCACAGAGCTGCCATGCGACAGCTTTGGACCTCAGTGAGTCAACTCAGTTTTAAAGCGGGGAGTCCAACAGATGACCTCTAAGATCCACCCTAAAATTCTAACATTTTATTCAAAGTTGAATTCACAGTCTGTACCACTCCACAGTATATGACTTAGGAAAAGTCCTTCAACTTCCCTTAATTGCAGTTTTGTCATCTTTAAAATAAGAGTAAAATCATCATCTTTAAGGGCTCTTTTAGTTCTAAAAACCTTCAACAACCATGTTTCACTAACATTCCTTTCAAGTTCACTTTGGCAACCCAAGTAACCTGATAAAGCTACTACTTAAAAAGGTCCTATTCGATTCTGCTCACAGTGATGTCCCTAGGGCCTAAAGACAGTGCTTTTCATACAGTGGACACTGAACTAGATTTATCCAATGAACAGGGTTGCTTAATTTTCAAAAGCATCCTTTGACTAAATCAGTTCAGTTGAGTTGCTCAGTCATGTCCAACTCTTTGCAACCCCACAGACTGCAGCACGCCAGGCTTCCCTGTCCATCACCAACTCCTGGAACTTGCTCAAACTCATGTCCATTGAATTGGAAACAGACAACTACATCCCCCAGGAAAGATATTCAGAAGGGAAGAGACAGATGGTTTGTGTACCAAACTAGAGAGCCCTTATATGAGCAACAGTATCACTCCACTTAAAAATCACAGTCATTTTTAAAACTAGCTCTTTATAAAGCAGAATTATTAACAGAGTTACTGATTTCTCATCAGTTTCTTACAAAGGTAAAAAATTAAAAGAGAAGATATTTGGAAGCAAAATACAATCTGCAAATCCCCTGTTATAGTCAGAAGGACAACCACTTGTGTCTGCACAAACTTCACTAGAGGAACATAAAATGAATAAAGTAATATTTTCCAAGGGAAAAATACAGGCTGTTAGGAAGAGATCAGATTTATTGCAGAAGTGTGTACATAAGGGAAAAAAAAGGTGATAGGGGAATTTCTACTCAAAGTTTAGAATAGCACGGAGAAAAGGAATGAAAGACAGCAGGAAAGAAAGAAAGAAAATATTGATGTTTTACTCCAAATATTTCACTCAACTTATTTTAGATGTTGGCCTCTAGCAGTATTCTGAAAGTGCAAGGCTTGAACCACCTTCTCGCATCAGAATGGAGATGGGTGACTCAGAAAAATAAAGATTCCTGAACTCTGCCTCTGACCCACTGAATCAGAGTCATAGGGGAAGAGGCTTGGGAATCTGAATTCTTAACAAGCTCCCAGGCGATCTGATGTAAAACACTGAAGAACTGCTGCCCAAGGGGAGCTGTGATAATGTCAAGGGGCAAAAACAAATGCTTGTTTATATTAGATGTACAGCTATCTCAAATGATCAAGATGTAATTCCATCCTGAAAGAGATAAAAAGCCAAATACATTTTACAGTTTTGTGACCATAGAAAAATCATTTAAAATAATAATAAAGTTTAATTTGAGGTTAATTTAAGCTCACAGAGATAACTGAGGACATTTTGCTTCAAATTCACAACAGAATTAAACCACTTTGATAAAGAAAAAGAAACTTTTACTAGATCTGACACCTTAAAATATTTAGTTCTAGTTGTACATTGAAATTAAACCACAGACTTGACCTGAATTCATCTATTCTTTCATTGTAACTAAACAAATATTTATTTCTTAAATGGTTTAATCCTAATGGTTTAACAGTTTAATTTTAGAGCATAGGGTCAGGTTAAAAAAAAAAGTATGACTAGGGATAAGTCTGGGTGTGCATTTTTATTAAGCATAGTACTCATTGAACATACATAGAAAGGCAAACTGTTTCCAGAAAAAGTCCTAGTTACTTTGGGACTTTGTTCTACCTAATACTTTTTATATGCTTTTAGCAAGTAATGATAGTACCATGAGTAATACTTGGGACTTTTAAAATGATTTAGAATACATTTAATTCATGAAAGCTTATTCTCTGACACTGAAATCATTGAATCTACTTCAACTGGAGTGGCTAAAGGACCTAAGCATATCTAAAGAGCACTAATTTTAGAGACCTATTTTTGGTACTGTTTTTATTTCAAAACCAACATTATTTTTGTAAGTAGGTAAGGATGAATACACCTGTTTTAGCCAAGAAAGATTATAAACCATAAACCCAAATTCTAAAGTGATTAATTCAATCATACTTCTGATAATTCACCAGAATACGCATCATCTGCTTTCCCATGTTTTTTCTCAGCATTGAACACACTCTCCTCGTGGTCAGAAGGACTGAAATCCATGAAGGGGTTATTTAGTGAGTAACTTGTTTTAGTCTGGCCCTCTGGCTAACCTGAAAGTAAAGTGTCCTGCTCAAGAGAAGGCTTCCCTGAAAGGAAAGTATGAGACAGGAGCCATAAGCAGTTTATTTTCGTCTAGCATAATTAAGCATTGAGTCAATCAACTCTTTAACTTTTTATCCTCATTAGAAAAGTATGCAGAATCTATAAACATTATTCACCTAGAATAGAGATCCAAGTCTATCTTTTGACTGAAGTACAAGCTCCTTGAATGGTGAGGGACATGTCTCACTTATTGTTGAATTCAACAGCACCTAACATAGTATCAGGGCTTCCCTGGTGCCTCAGAGGTTAAAGCGTCTGCCTCCAATGCGGGACATCGGGGTTTGATCCCTGGGTCGGGAAGATCCCCTGGAGAAGGAAATGGCAGTCCACTCCAGTATTCTTGCCTGGAGAATCCCATGACAGCAGAGCTCAGTAAATATGTATTGATTTGAGGTCATAATTCATTTAGTAAGTTCTTATCCGTTCTTGGATATGGAAATGGCAACCCACTCCAATATTCTTGCCTGGAGAATCCCAGGGACGGGGGAGCCTCGTGGGCTGCTGTCTATGGGGTCGCACAGAGTCGGACACGACTGAAGCGACTTAGCAGTAGCAGTATCTTTTCTATTTTTCTTGAATATAATTCAAGAGTCTTAAGTTCTCTACAAACAGGTCCACTTAATTTTCAAAGGTCCTAGGGTTCTTAAATAAAAGTTTTAAATAGTTATTTTTGCTTTATCTATTTTCTTCAGTTGACACAAGAGTGATACAAACTTATTCAGAACATTCCTTAGTAAGCAAAATTTATTCTAAAGTTAGGTGAAATTTGATTCTAATTTGCTGAGTTTGAAGTACAGATTTATAACTTTGATTAAATTCAACACTGCTAAGTGACCAGGTAAATTAAATTGAAGCTGGAATGTCTAGAAAAAGGAACTGTGACCAAGGAAAACATTTTTTTCACTTGGTTTCTGGAGTTTAAAGGCAATACTGGAATTATCCCAAATACAATAATTCAAGAAAAGATCCTTATTGATATCTCTTATGCATGTGTGCTCAGCCACTCAGTCATATCCAACTCTGCAACACCATGGACTGGATCCCACCAGGTTTCTCTGTCCTTGGAATTTTCCAGGCAAGAATACTGGAGTTGGGTTGCCATTTCCTCCTCCAGGAGATCTTCCCAACCTAGGGATTGAACCTGTGTCTCCTGCACTGCAGGAGGATTCTTTACCTCTAAGCCATCAGGAAAGCCTCCAATACCTCTTACAATGAATGGCAATACCATATAAAAGTACTTCAGACAGTGGAAACACAACAGTAAGTGCAATGGAATATGCAATACAAGGAATATGCTGCAAACCTTTGGAATCAAGTTTATTTGCAGAAATCAATCAAGTATTTGCAGAAAAACTTTTATCTTTATAAAAATATCTGAACATATGAACAAGCAAATACTAGCCTGAGGCACTGACACACAATGAAGTTCATAAAAGCACAACAATTTACTAGTTTCTGAGTTTGATAAAATAATTTTAGAAGTTTAATTTGATTTTCCTAAAAATTGTTCTTCCATGTTGAAACCCTATTGTTTTTCATCCTTCATTATGTAAGTTACTATTTCAAATAAGGGATCTTATGTGTATCTGTTGGTGGTGGGAGTGTAAGCACAACCATTTTGTAGGCATATTCTAACTATTCCACTTCGAGGCACTGATCTTTCATAACTAGCTTGTACATGTCCATAATGATAAGTGTACAAAGAAGTTATTAATTTATTTGAACACCAAAGATCTAGTAAGAACATATATTCCCATCAATAGAGACCTTATTAAATATATGATGGAGCAACATGCTACGGACACAAGTGTTTATTATTTGTATTATTTCAGTCTGTCCTCTTGAAGAAGGCGATGGCACCCCACTCCAGTACTCTTGCCTGGAAAATCCCATGGACGGAAGAGCCTGGTGGGCTGCAGTCCATGGGGTCGCTAAGAGTCAGACATGATTGAGCAAATTCTTTCACTTTTCACTTTCATGCATTGGAGAAGGAAATGACAACCCACTCCAGTGTTCTTGCCTGGAAAATCCCAGGGATGGCGGAGCCTGGTGGGCTGCCATTTCTGGGGTCGCACAGGGTCGGACACGACTGAAGCGACTTAGCAGCAGCAGCAGCAGCAGTCTGTCCTCTTGTCTGGATGCTGAATATCTGGTACTACAGTCTTAAAAAGCAACCAATAATACTTTACATCGTAAATCAATACATCATTGTAATCAATACATCATTGATTCTATGGAATTCCATGATATCGTAAGAGAATGGTGTAAATCTATGTGTATGAACTTTAAAATATATTAGTGATAAGTTGCGAAGCAAGCCACAGAACATGTATAGTATAATTTATTCATATAAATGGAAAATTAAGCAAACCTTGTGTGTGGAGAGAAGACGAGAGGGTGCAGAAAAAGAACTGCATTGTGTTCACCTATGGCTGATTCGTGTCAATGTATGGCAAAACAAATACAGTATTGTAATTTAAAAAATAAATTTAATATTTAAAAAAATAAATAAATAAAAGCAATAAACGCTAAAAAAAAATAAAAATAAACTGTTTGAACTTTCTTTACCCTAGTACATACTCAAGGATGACTTATAATATCTGTGATCTTTACAGTCAATCATAAATATAAGAGATATAAATTAATTTTTATTGTTTTTTCTCCTACTCCCTGAAAGGATGTCATCTCACGTCAGCAGCCTGTTCTTTTAGACCCTCTCTGTAGGCATGTTATCTTTCAGGATGTCAGTTAGAACAAAGGCAATTTCAACCATTATAAATGCTGTGTATTCCCTTTTGCTACAACATTTTGTTATGAAAGTTTTAAACATCCAGAAAAGTTAAAATGATTGTATAATGATAACCCATACATCCACTACCTATTAGCATGTTTACTTTATCACACATCTATCTGTCTCTTTACCATCAATTATTCTCTCATGTATTGTTTTTGTTTCAAACTAAATTATGAAAGATTGAACATCTGAATTATGTATACCACATGTCATTATTAAGTCACTTGTATGTTATGCCCACTTACAAAAACTTTAAAGTTTTCTTGAGTTCTAGAAGACACATAATAAAGCTCTGACCTACTATCAGTCTATACCCAGGAAAACAAAACATATGATGTGTTGAATATAAAATAAATACTTCCTTGTAATAAATCATAAGTTTTTCTTTTTAATAAATGTTATTGAAGTATAGCTGAAAAAAAAAAAAAGAACTGCAAGATATACACCACACTATGAATGGTGGCAGTCTCTCCAGCATGGCACTGGAGTGGGCAGGGGCATCAGTGTTTTGACTTTTAATTCTATGAAATTCTGGAACATTTATTTTTTATTTACAATGAGAAATTATCACTTTTGTTTTCAAATAACATATAAGGAGGAAAAACAAGGGGCACTGGTAATTTGTCAACCCACATTTGTCCTAAAACTAGCTAGTTTTAGAAATTCAAATGAAAAATCAGAATAAATAATTGCAGTCAGATTTATAAAATATAATATATATATTGTAACTGATACACTATATAGAAAGTTTGAAAATGTGGATTTAAAATACTGAATTATTAGCTATGATTACAACATATAGTAATTGTTGACATAGATTGCATACATTGACTCAGGTGTTGTTAATAATACTAACAAATAATCATTAATTAATAAGCTCCCATTATGTATAACTCACTGTATTTAATGTTAAGCTTGACTTAAAGTTATTTAACAATGAGTTAATGTTAAGATTGATTTAAAGTTGATTTGGTTGTTCAACCATACAAATGGATACCAGACAAGAAGTCCAGTTGTAATTGAGAAGGTACATAAGTGCACTTTCATATATGAGGATAACTTTTGAAGTTGGCTGGATGTAAGAAAACATGTATGCATGAAAACCTAATCCTGCTATTAACGAGGTCCCTGAGAGGTAAAATTTAGGCTGAAACCATTACTTATCGGGGTCAATCAGTCAGTTCAATTGCTCAGTCGTGTCCGACTCTTTATGACCCCATGAACCGCAGCATGCCAGGCTTCCCTGTCCATCACCAACTCCCAGAGGTTACTCAAACTCATGTCCACTGAGTAGGTGACACAATCCAACCATCTTTTCCTCTGTCATTCAGTCTTTCAGGGTCTTTTCCAGTGAGTCAGTTCTTCACATCAGGTGGACAAAGTATTGGAGTTTCAGCTTCAACATCAGTCCTTCAATGAATATTCAGGACTGATTTCCTTTGGGTGGACTTGGATGGACTGGCTGGATCTCTCTGCAGTCCAAGGGAGTCTCAAGTCTTCTCCAACACCACAGTTCAAAACCATCAATTTTTTGGTGCTCAGCTTTCTTTATAGTCCAACTCTCACATCCATACATGACTACTGGAAAAACCATAGCTTTGACTAGACAGACTTTTGTTAGCAAACTGATGTGTCTGCTTTTAATATACTGTCTACGTTGGTCAAAGCTTTTCTTCCAAGGAGTAAGTGTCTTTTAATTTCATGGCTGCAGTCACCATCTGCAGTGATTTTGGAGCCCAGGAAAATAAATTTCTCACTGTTTCCATTGTTTCCCCATCTATTTGCCATGAAGTGATGGGACTGGTTGCCATGATCTTAGTTTTCTGAATGTTGAGTTTTAAGCCAACTTTTTCACTCTCCTCTTTCATCAAGAGGCTCTTTGGTTTTTCTTCGCTTTCTGCCATAAGGATGGTGTCATCTGCATATCTGAGATTATTGATATTTCTCCCAGAAATCTTGTTTCCAGCTTGTGCTTCATCCAGCTCAGCATTTTGCATGATGTACTCTGCATGTAAGTTAAATAAGCAGGGTGACAATATATAGCCTTGACTTACTCCTTTCCCGATTTGGAACCAGTCTGCTGTTCCATGTCCAGCTCTAACTGTTGCTTCTTGACCTTCATACAGATTTCTCAGGAGGCAGTTCAGGTGGTCTGGTATTCTCATCTCTTGAAGAATTTGCCACAGTTTGTTGTGATCCACAAAGGCTTTGGCATAGTCTATATAGCAGGCATAGATGCTTTTGGGGAACTCTCACTTTTTCGATGATCCAGTGTATGTTGGCAATTTGATCTTTGGTTCCTCTGCTGTTTCTAAATCCAGCTTGAACATATGAAAGTTCAGAGTTCACAAACTGTTGAAGCCTAACTTGGAGAATTTTCAGCATTACTTTGCTAGCATGTGAGATGAGTGCAATTGTGCGGTAGTTTGAGCATTCTTTGGCATTGCCCTTCTTTGAGAGTGGAATGAAAACTGACCTTTTCCAGTCCTGTGGCCACTGCTGAGTTTTCCAAATTTGCTGGCATATTGAGTGCAGTACTTTGACAGCATCATCTTTCAGGATTTGAAATAGCTCTACTGGAATTCCATCACCTCCACTAGCTTTGTTCGTAGTGATGCTTTCTAAAGCCTACTTGACTTCACATTCCAGGATGTCTGGCTCTAGGTGAGAGATCACACCATTGTGAATATCTGGGTCATGAAGATCTTTTTGTATAGTTCTTCTGTATATTCTTGCCACCTCTTCTTAATATCTTCTGCTTCTGTTAGGTCCATACCATTTCTGTCCTTTATTGTTCCCATCTTTACATTAAATGCTCCCTTGGTATCTCTAATTTTCTTAATGAGATCTCTAGTCTTTACCATTCTATTATTTTCCTGTATTTCTTTACATTGATCACTGAGGAAAGCTTTCTTATCTATCCTTTCCTCTCTTTCTTCGCATTGATCACTGAGGAAAGCTTTCTTATCTATCCTTGCTATTCTTTGGAACTCTGCATTCAAATGGGTATATCTTTCCTTTTCTCCTTTGCCTTTAGCTTCTCTTTTCTCAGCTATTTTTAAGACTTCCTCAGACAACCACAGACAATCATTTTGCCTTTTTGCATTTCTTTTTCTTGGGAATGGTCTTAATCACTGCCTTTTGTACAATGTCATGAAACTCTGTTCATAGTTCTTCAGGTACTCTATCAGATCTAATCCCTTTGTCTAATCTATTTGTCACTTCCACTGTATAATTGTAAGGGATTTGATTTAGGTCATATCTGAATGGTCTAGTGGTCTTCTTCAATTTAAGTCTGAATTTGGCAATAAGGAGTTCATGATCTGAGCCACAGTCAGCTCACAGTCTTGTTTTGCCTGCCTGTATAGAGCTTCTCCATCTTTGGCTGCAAAGAATATAATCAATCTGATTTTGGTACTGACCATCTGGTGATGTCCATGTTAGAGTCTTCTCTTGTGTTGTTGGAAGAGGGTGTTTCAGGGAGATGTATGATAAGTCCCTGTGAGTTATCTCCCTGATGAGTAATGGTTTTAGCCTGCATTTTACCTCTCAGGGACCTCCTTAATGGCAGGATTAGGCCTTAATCCTACACCTATCTTCACTTAACTCAGAATATGACACATAGAAGTACTCATAGTGAAAGCTGCTCAGTTGTATCCGACTCTTTAAAACTCCATGAACTGTAGCACACCAGGCTCCTCTATCCATGGGGATTCTCCAGGCAAGAATACTGAAGTGGTTAGCCTTTCCCTTCTCCAAGGGATCTTCCCAACCCAGAGATCGAACCCAGGTCTCTAGCACTGCAAGTGGATTCTTTACCAGCTGAGCCACCAGGGAAGCCCAAAGTACTCAATAGTTCATTAAATGAATTTCCCCCTGCTACTTTAAGTTGAATTTTACATGCCTTCTCATGTGAACTTTTATTTTTGAGTCTGCTTTTTCCTGTTTGTTTTGAGGTTTTGTTTGTTTGATTTGGCCACACCAGGATCTTAGTTCCCCAACCAGGATTGAACCTGGGCCCCTGCAATGGAGGAACACCAGCCCAACCCCTGGACTGCCAGGGAATTCCCATCACATGAATTCTTTTAAAAGGATGTTTGATCTAAAATCTTACATCATTGTAAGTAAACACTGATCTTGATCTAAAAGTGCTAAATTCTGAATCCTGAAATTACATCATTGAGGCCAAATTGCAAATCTGGTTAATCCAGGATGAAGGGCCTGTTCACATACTAATGCTGCTGCCATCTTGTGTACTGTTCTCTGTCCACGCTCACCTTCTTCTTGTCCCTTCAATACACCAATCTCATTATCACACTAGAGCCATTTCACTTTTCTCTATCCCCAGATCTCCACATAGCTAGCTTCTTCACATCATTCAGACCTGAGCACAAAGTTCACTTCCTCAGAGAATTGTCAATCAATTTAAAGTAGTTCTCATCACTCTCAAGCCTGCACTTTCCAATTTCTCTTTTGACATTACCCTGTCTTACCATCTTTAAAGTCTTTTTCCCTTACATGAACTTACTTTGTTCATTTATTTGTTTTATTTCATATGGACTCTCTCACCTTCTTCCTAAATGGATGTAAATGCATACAGGGACCTTTGCTGGATGGTTCACCCTGGAACCATGCCAAGAATAATGCTCTACTCATAGAAGGAATTTGAGATTTCAAAATTTTGAATTCAAAACTCAACACTGAGGATGCATAGAGTAGTTTAGAGGCAGCAAGTACATGCCTATATTGAGCCCTTCCTTGGTTCTTCAAATTATTGTCATAGTAGATGCTTTACATTGCCAAAGAATACATCTCAGTTCCTCTAGAATCACTGAATTAACAATCCAGCCATACATACAATTTCTTCAGTTTCCCGATCTGTAAAACTAGTATGCTAATATACACCTATTTTAGAAGATTGTCATGAGAATTAAATAAGAACTGTGAATCCATGGTGATATGTGGATTCAGGGGCTCAATTTCCTCACTCACTGCCAAACTGGATGATTTAAATACATAACAAAAAAGGTACCAACTACATATCTTTAGGGGTGGTGGCTGGTAGAGTCAAAACTGTGCCAGGCATCAAGAAGTATAAGACAAAATAAGAAGGAAGCTTTCTTTAATACATGATGTCTGGTATAAATATCTCACTTGGTGAGCAGTGTAGGTTTGAAGAAAAGATCAAGTAGGAAAAGAGAAGGGGGTCATAAAGGGTGAGACTGAAAGGTACACCAAAATTACTTGGTGTAAATTACTTGGTACACCAAAATTACAAAGTAATTTTACTTCCAACTGGGAATATCTCAAAACTTATGGCACAGACTAGGTTCCTACCAACAAGTGAAACAAGGGATATTGAGCAAAGCCAGTGTGATCTGCCTTTTAAAATAACTAAATTTTCTGGATAATTCAAATGAAAGTATAATCTGATATGATCTTATTTTATCTACTTTATGTAGGAAAACATGTAACTTTAGAGCTTAAAAATATAAATCAGAAAAACATTTTGATCTCAGCAACGTCAACTATGTCATCAAACCCAAATGGCATATAAGGGATGGTATTTAGAGGAAAATGACATATCAAGTTAAAGACAGGATTTGGTGTCATATGTCCTGACACAAGATGAATGTCAAGAGTGTGTCCTGATAGTGTCTAATAGAAAAAATTAATATTCGTGCTCTGAAGACTCCCACAGCCAAAATGTAGTAGTCCATTTTAATTTTCAGAGGAATTTGGTGAACAAATGACTAGATATCCACCAAACCTTGGTACTAATGAAAAATACAGTGCATTCTGAGAAAATCAATATATAGTTTGCCTGAAGGTATCCCAAAGGAAACATTCAGTTATTGAGGTTTAAAATACGTTAGCCCCAGAATAATAAAATTCTTGAATTGCAGGCGTTTGCAAGAACAGCAAAGGGGTTAAAGACATTTTATATTTTATCAAAGCTCTAAAAACTGCTGTGCAGAGTTTTTATGCATTTCATATTTTCTTCCTTGCTGCTTCTTCATGCAAAAGCCTCTGCCAATTCCTCTGAGCACTGCTCCACTGTTAGGACCTTTTAATTTGTTCTTCAAATAAGTTATCCTAGTCTCACTTCTACTTGGCCTCCACAGGTTCATGCGGTCACTGAAGACCGGGTTGAGGAACTAGGAGCATATCTTGAGGAACAGGTATTTGTCACAATGTCTCAGTATTGTAGTTAGTTATCAAACCATAGGGAGTTTTATTTGTTTGTCTCTGCTTTGTTTTTGGAAAATAAGTCCTTTTTCAGCCAAGCCATGTTTGGCTTTCATTTTAATTGTGAATCTTATTTTGATTAATGACATAAAGATAAATGGGAATGTGCTATTAAAAAGAACACAATAAAAATATCAAGATGGGACTGTAAAAATCTAAGACTACCTCTGCAGGAAAAAAAAAAAAAACCTGAAGTATAGGTTGAAAAAATAGTTAACTCAATTTGAACTAAATCATGAGTCAATTCAGGTAATAATCTAATTTGACCCTCACAGTCCACATTTATTAGTTAATTTTTCAGTATCTGGTTAATAATCATGACCTGAAGTCCTTCCTAGGGGAAAAAACTACTTTGGAAATATATCTGAGAGGGTTTAGTACATGCAATATGTTGTTTCTTTTCTTTTACCAAGTTATAAAACCATCAAGAGTCAAAGGGTTGATTGAAGACAATCATTTGTCAGAAAATTAATTTCATAGAAGCAATACTATCTTGTATAAATTCAGTAAATAAGTATTGTAAAATAGTTATCAACTTAAGAAAAAATTTTTCCTGAATAAAAAACATTTGAGCATTCTAACAAATACATTTTTATTTTCTGCATTTATTACTACACTTGCTCTAGTGTTAGGTATGAAAAAATTTTTAATGTGCTTACAAAGTTAGTTTTGAAATTATCTTTTAGTAATAATTTATGATTTTATGATCTATTGAGGCACAAACAGAAACAGATGGCCATTCTCAGAACTTATCACTAAGAAACAGTTCATTATAATTTTTGCTGTCAGTATAGCTCTAAACCACTTATTTTGATCCCTTGTTTTTTAATTCTTTAAAATATTTCAAAATAAGGTTATTATGATAATTTCTTACCCTTTACAAACAAAATTTTAGTTTAAGTCAATTTTTTTAAAATATAGCACATTTATCCATGGTCAATGACCACAAAGACAGAATGCTATAACTCTAAAAAGTTTGAGGACAACTACTCCAAGTATTGTTTGCATTATATCAAACCAAACAAATACTGATTTCTGAATGTCAGTCCTTTGTGTTGGTCCTTTGACTCTGACTCAAAGTTGAAAATACATCTAGTAATTAGTTCATATACTTGAATATAATTGAAAAAGCCTCTCTACCTTGGTCTCATCATGAAGATACAGTTAAAGCAGACTAATCTACCCTCCAGATACCCACTGTAAGAACATTCTCAGAGAGGTTTTCTTTTTTAATATTTGTTATAGGCCACAGATTCTCAGTAGAGTGTCCTGCAGCTGGGCTAAAACGAGGAAGCTCAGCAAATGCTTTTAACACAAACAGTAAGAAACTGTTTGCTATCCCCTGGTAGGTTTGATCAGTAGATCACTTACAGATGATACGAAGAGTGAACTGCAAAGACACATACCCCTGACATTGACTTTGTACCACACTTTGCTAAGTCACTTCAGTCGTGTCCGACTCTGTGCAGCCCCATAGATGGCAGCCCACCAGGCTCCCCCGTCCTTGAGATTCTCCAGGCAAGAACACTGGAGTGGGTTGCCATTTCTTTCTCCAATGCATAAAAAGTGAAAGTGAAGTTGCTCAGTCAAGTCCAACCCTAAGCGAATCCATGGACTGCAGCCTTCCAGGCTCCTCCATCCATGGGATTTTCCAGGCAAGAGTAATGGAGTGGGGTGCCATTGCCTTCTCCAGTACCACTCTTTAGAAATTATGATAGTGAAAAATAGCACAAGATTTCCCATCTTAAAAATAATTACAATTCATTTGAAAATCTTACTTGACTTTGAGTTCATCCACTATATTTAGTTTATTATTATTAGTGAATGAAACATAATATATAACTTGGTACTTTCAAAAAGAATTTTACTAAATATTAAATAGTATAAAAGTTAACTAATAAGAGCCTATAACTGGGTGAGAGGGAGGTTCAAGAAAGAGGACACATACTTTCGACTGAGTCAAGAGTATACTTGAATACTTATGACTGATTCACACTGCTGTATGGCAGAACCAACACAACACTGTAAAGCAATTATCCTCCAATTAAAACTAAAATTTGAAAAAGAGCCCAGAGTTACCATCAAAATATAAAATATACAAGTTTTATAGGCTATCCAGTTTCTGGATGGTTTCTTTATTGAGTAAGAACAATGTGATAAAGCAAATAACACAATAAAGCCAAGGCACATTATTTTGTTTCCCAGTACCTATAAAAGTTATGTTTACACTATACTGTAGTTTATCAAATATTTAATAGCATTATGCTTAAAAATACAATCTACATACCTTAAGAAAAAATACTTTATTGCTAAAACATGCTAACCATCATCCGAGCCTTGAGCAAGTTATACACAACCTTTTTGTGGGCAGAGAATCTTGCCTCAATGTTGATGGCTGCTAACTGATCAGAGTTGTGGTTGCAGGGTGTTGGGATGGCTGTAGCAATTTCTTAAAGTAAAACCATGATGAAGTTTGCCTTTTTATTCTCCCCTTCACAAATGATTTCTCTGTGTATTAAATATTTTTGATAGCATTTTACTCACAGTAGAATTTCTTTTAAAATTGGAGTCAGTTTCCTCAAATCCTCTCACTGCTCTATCAAGTAAGTTTATGCAATATTCTAAGTTCCTTCACTGTATTTCAATAATATTCACAGCATCATCAACAGGAGTAGATTTCATCTAGTTTCTCTGTTCATCCCTAAGAAGCAACCCCCTTAACCTGTTAGTTTTATCACAAGATTGCAGCAACTCAGTCACATTTTCAAGCTCCATTTCTAATTCTAGTTCTCTTGCTATTTCCACCACATCTGCAGTTCTTCCTCCACTGAAGCCTTGAACCCTTCAAAGCCATCCATGAAGGTTGGAATCAACCTTTTCCAAATCCCAGTTAATGTTGAAATTTTGACCTCTTGGCATGAATCATGAATGGATTTTTTTTTTAACCTGTGCAAATCCTTTATTAAAGCAACAACCAAAGTATAGGATGGCTCACATGGTTCTTTTCATCAACTTAAATATTAATCATTGCTATATCAATTTAAATATTAATCATTTGTTTATACATTTAAATTATTTTTAAAAGGTGAACATTTATAGCTCACAAATCAACAGAGTGACATTTCCACCCAGATACATTTTTCCATCTTATTTCCCAATTTTAACAGTAGACATTCAGAACCAGAGGGACAGCACATCAAACTAAGTGCCAGCACCTTCTGTGAGCAGTGCTAGGGTGTCTGAGGGATGCACTAAAGGTTTACATTCCTTGTTAAAAAAAATAATTTATGCAGGAATATTCTTAGACCTATTTGCTTTTTTTTTTACATTCTCTATGAGCTTCCAGTTCAGTAGTGGCATTCTGAGCATTAGACTCCTTACAAATGACATCTCTTAAAGTCTTAATTAAAGGTCATTATCACTGTCGTGATATTTTCTTGTGTAACAGACACTCAGTCCTTCAGAAAGCAAAATAAGCAATTCCGTTTTATTCAGTTTTTCCCACCACTGATTTATTTAATCCAAATCTTGTTAATCACTGTAGAAACCCTATAAGTCATTGAAGATGAACTTTGTTATCTACTAGAGGATTTTACGGAGAAGGCAATGGCACCCCACTCCAGTACTCTTGCCTGGAAAATCCCATGGATGGAGGAGCTTGGTAGGCTGCAGTCCATGGGGTCGCCCAGAGTCGGACACGACTGAGTGACTTCACTTTCACTTTTCACTTTCATACATTGGAGAAGGAAATGGCAGCCCACTCCAGTGTTCTTGCTTGGAGAATCCCAGGGACGGGGGAGCCTGGTGGGCTGCCGTCGATGGGGTCGCACAGAGTCGGACATGACTGAAGTGACTTAGCCATAGTAGAGGACTGTACAATGAATAGGTGAATGTAATCATGACTAATACCTTGAAGATGGTGGTGGTTTAGTTGCTAAGTTGGTTCTGGACTCTTTGCCACCCCATGGACTGGAGCCCACCAGGCTCCTCTGTCCATGGGATTCTCAAGACAGGAACACTGGAGTGGGTTGCCATTCCCTTCTCCAATGAGTGTTCTTAATGACATTTGATTTACTTTGCCCCTACCAATCAGAGGAATCATCTCTCTGATACCTAGAGTCTTACAAAATGTATTTCTTAAATAACAAGACTTGAAAGTTAAAATTACTCCTTGGTCCATGAGTTATAAAATGCAAGTTGTGTTAATAGGTATGAAAACAGGATTAATTTTGTGCTTCTCCATCATAGCTCTTGGGTGAGTAGATGCATTGTCAATAGGCAACAGTATTTTGAAAGAAATCTTTCTGTCTGAGCAGTAGGTCTCAACAGTGGACTTAAAATAGTCAATAAACCATGTTGTCTACTGATGTGCTGTCATCCAGGCTTTGTTGTTCCATTCAGGGAACACAAGCAGAAAGTCAATTTTTGTAATGGTAAATAATATTAGCTTCAACTTAAAGTTATCAGCTGCATTAGCCCCTAACAAGAGAGTCATTCAATCTTTCGAAGCTATGAAGCCAGATACTTATGTCTCCTCGCTAGCTATGGAAGTTCTGGACTGCATTTTCTTCCAATATAAGGTTGTTCCATCTACACTGAAAGTTTGTTGTTCAGTGTAGTCACGGTGTAGTTATCTTAGCTAGATCCTCTGGATAATCTGCAGCGGCTTTTCCACCAGTAATTGCTGCTTTATCTTGTACTTTTATGTTGTAAAGATGGCTTCTTTCCTTCAGCTGCATGAACCAGCAGCTTCTGCTAACTTCAGACTTTTCTTCTGTAGCTTCTACACCTCTCCCAGCTTTAAGAGAATTGAACAGTTAGGGCCTTGCTCTGGATGGCTTCTGGAATGTTGTGGATGGTTTCATTTTCTATCCAGACCACTAAAACTTTCTTTATATCAGCAATAAGGATCTTTACTTTCCTATCGTTCAAATGTTCACTGGACTAGCACTTTTAATTTCTTTCAAGAACTTTTTCTTTGCCTTTAAAACTTAGGTAAGTGATGCAAGAGGCCTAGCTTTGCACCTATCTCTGCTTTTGATGGGCCTTCCTCACTAAGCATATAATCATTTCTAGCTTTTGATCTAAAGTGAGAGACTTCTAAACCTTTCATTTGAACACTTAAGAGACCATCATAAGGTTATTAATTGGTACCTTACCTAAGGGAACAGAGAGGCCTGAGGAGAGGGAGAGACAGGGGAATGGCCCATCGATGGAGCAGTCAGAACACATACAATGTATACAGATTGGGTTCAACATCTTACATGGTTGCCGCACAGTGCCCCAAAACAGTAATAACAGTAACATCAAAGATCACTGATCATAGATCACTGTAACTATATAATAATGAAAATTTGAACTATGACAAGAATTACCAAAATGTGACTCAGAGACATGAAGTGAACAAATGCTATTGGAAAGTGGAACTTATCGACTTGCTCGACAAAGGGTTGCCACAAACTTCCAATTTGTCAAAAACTCAGTATTTGTGAAGCACAATAAAGTGAAGTGCAATAAAAAGAGGTATGCCTGTTTTATTTTACTTAGTCATTTTGGTTACATTAATCCATTTCATCCCAGAAAAAACTTATGATACATTTTCATCAATATTATAAAATATCAGCACTGAAAATTATGAAAATGAAGCTAAAAATACACTTGAATTAAAAGCAGCATATGAAATCTACATGTTTTTATAGAATACATAAAAGTTAATACTAAAGATGTAACTTTTCATGAGTATTTAATATATTTCATAGTATTAGATGGAATACTATTTAGCTGTTGCTTCCTACCAAATTAATAAATGAATATTACCTGGTATATATTTAAGAGGTAACTTGGTGTCATAGACAACCAAGCTTGGAGAGCAAACACATCAGTGCTGGATATGACATTCTCTAGCTATATAGTAACAGGAATTTGCTTTATCTCTAAAGAGGTTACTATGAGAATTAAACAAGAGAAGATATGCAAAAGCATTTGGTTCAGAGTTAACTTTCAATAATCAATAGTGCCCTCCTTTCTGCAACTCTCTTTCCATATTCTGTGCAGATATTTCTTCCATATTTTATTCACAAGTGACCCAAATAGTTGGTGATTTTGGCAGCTACCTATGTTTAGAACACAGTCTTGCACTCCTCAGTGAATGTCACAATCCATGCATGCACCTGGCCATACCTGTCAAGATAAACATTTTTTCAGAGCATATATATTTGCTCAGTAGACAAACAAAAAGATACAACAACATGAATGGGCCTAGAGGGTATTATGCAAAGTGAAATAAGTCAGACAGAGAAATACAAGTACTGTACATATGGAATCCAAAAAGCAAAACAAACGAACAAATACAACAAAACAGAAACAGACTTACAGAGAGAACTGGTGGTTGCCAGAGGGGAGAGGGATTAGGAGATGGGCAAAATAGATGAAGGGAATTAAGAGGCATAAACTACCAGTTGCAAAATAAGTAAGTCACAGGGATGTAATATACAGCACAGGGAATACAGTCAATAATATTGTAACAGTGGGTTACCCAAAAGTTCTTTCTGGGTTTTTCCTATTAGTTGTTGTGGAAAACAAGAATGAACTTTCTGGCCAAACCAATAACTTTGTATGAAGCATAATGTATGAAAATATCAAATCACTATGCTATACACCTGAATATATTATAATATTGTCATTCAACTATACTTCAATATCAAAAATAAATAAATTCAGTGCTGACATAGTAATAGATATCTAATACATAATGCATATTAAAATTTTTCCTATTTTCCTTTCACAAAAGATATAAAGACCAACTTGCCAATAGTTTTTGAATTAATGCCTTGATTTCTGTGATTTTTACTTCTCCTACACTGCTAATTCATTTACTTAAAAGTTTTATATACAAAATTCAATGAGAAAAAATAAATTAGTATGATTTTAATAATCTCTAGAAAATATCTTCATATAACTTAATAATATTTTCAAGCTGGTATGAAAGCAAACATAAGTAAAATGTATTGAGCTATTTGGTTATCAATTGAAATCACTTTTTAATCCACTATTTGACTTAAAACTAAAATATAAGTAATCTATTGTAGAAAAGTAGGTAAAGTTTCAAGTAAACCAACCTAAAAGAAAGTAACACTCATATCCAGAAATACAGTGAACTCTAGGTCAGTCTTATTTATTTACTACAAAAGTCTCTGGCTAGAACACTGAATTCAGAATAACTTTTTGGATGAAGTTCTCTGTGTCTGCTTATTTAAAAAAAAAAATAATGATAGATTTCTTCTGATCTTTCAGAGCCCCAATCATTTTTGCCCCAGCAATATTCTTATAGTCTTTAAAATACTCCATGGAATATAGAATAAGGTTAAAGGCAGCATTCTGTCTTTGAGGCCTTCCTTGGGCAGAATAAGAAATATAAAAATGTTAGTTTTATATATTAAGGCCTGAAGAAAGTCTAACAGCCAAAACATCACCTTTAACATGGTTTCTATTTCTGAGTAGTTTATCAACCAATCTCTTCTTTATTCTTTGGTCTAAAAACTGGTTTTAAATTCTTTCTCGGTATTTCAAATGTATCCTGGCTATTTGCAGCCTCATTAGAAAGTCTCTCAATATTACAAACTTTTTTTTTTTCCTCTTCACTGTACAAAAGAAAATGAATGCTTGGTCAAGCTGCAAAAGAAACAGCACAACTGGCTATTTTATAAACATTTAAAATTTAAGAATTACTTTTAGGGTATGTATATATTCAGATCATTAACTTAAAAGGTCTTTTTCATTAAATAATAGGCTTGGTCTATTTGAGTATATAGGTCAGACCTATATACTCATTAATTCACAACATGCCCTAAACCTGGGATTGTTATGAAAGAGAAAGCGCAGGCAGCAGTTGGTTCAAAAGCACAAACTATATGCTTTATGATCTCCACATTCTGCTTCCTACCAAGATCCAAAAAACAAAATCTGATTCAAGGATCAAGTTTCTAATGACAAGGAACTTCAGGCCCTTGAGGGATTCCAAGTTATTGGGCCTTCATTTTTATCACTATTCTATCTGTATTATGACCTAAAAATAGTTGAAAAGAATTAAGCCACCAAAAGGTTGAAAACACTTCGTTTTTGACATCTATTACTTCACTAACTCCATTGTTTTGATTTTGGATCTAGGCATCAATTTGTTTACTTGTTGGTTGGCTAATTAATTGGTTGACTGGCAGGCTGATTTCATCCAACGTAAATTATCCCTCCATTCATCCATTATATCCAAGAAATATGTAAGAAAAACAAATTGATAGTCATTTATTTTTTAATACTTTAACTTAGGTATTGCATTAACACTTAACAATACCCATTCCAATCCAAAACCTTAAATGTGCTCATAATCCAAAGTTTAAAACGTAGAAGCATTGGCTGGGAAACCATTCATTTCCTCTTAAAATATTTCATCACCTTGTATTGGGTAACCAGAACTTTTAAACTTATTTACAACAAAATGAATATTACTAACTACATGTTTATCATGAGGACTCCATTTTGACACTCTTTATGCATTATGCTGGGACAATCTAGAAAAAAAATGTTAGTTAAAAAATTTAGAAATC
The DNA here is from genome assembly GCA_917880005.1 of Nanger dama. Classification (NCBI taxonomy): domain Eukaryota; kingdom Metazoa; phylum Chordata; class Mammalia; order Artiodactyla; family Bovidae; genus Nanger; species Nanger dama. Next base: position 17,524,120 of record CAKJTW010000008.1, on the reverse strand, counting down.
CAGATCACAATTCACGAGACAGCCAGGTTGTATCAGTCAGAGAGCAGTCAGGAAATAGAAACCACACTAGTTATTCCAAAAGAGAAAATTTAATATGAATTGTTAACTATCAGCAAATGGTCCTGGAACTACTGAATAGCCATAGGAAAAAAATAAACTTTCATGCCTCATATCACACACAAATATTAAAAATAAAAAGGATCACAGACCTAAATATAAAACCAAAATTACCCAAATTCTAGGAGAAAATATTTGTGACACTGGGTTAGTCAAAGATTTTGTAACTACAAAAATATTATCCATAAAAGAAAACTGATAAGCTGGACCTCATCAAAATTAAAGACTTTACTCATCAAAAGACATTGTTAAAAGAATGAAAATAAATACCACAAACTAGGAGGAAATATTTGCAAATTATATATCTTATAAAGAACTTGTACCCAAAATAAGTCAGAAAGCCAAAACTCACTAATAATTTCTAAAAATCCACTTTGAATAATAGGCAAAAGATTTGAATAACCACCTTTACCAAACAAAATACATGAATGGTAAATAAACACCAAGGAAATTCTCTAAGGTGATGAATATGTGTGTTATCTTGATTGTAATAATGGTTTCACTAATCATCATGGAAATGCAAATGAACACAGTGATACTACTACACTATTTCAATGTCTAAGATTAAAATGACTGGCCATGTGAAGAATTCCTGAGGATATGGGCCTAGAACTCTTGTGCTGGGTTTAAATAATAACTTTTTAAGGTTTGATAGTTTCTTAAAAGTTAACCAACAACTATCATATAATTCAGTTAGTCCAGTCTTAGGTATCTGCTCAAGAGAAATTAAAGTAATATCCATAGAAAGAGTTGATACAAAGGTTCACAGAGGCTTTATTTGAATCGTCAGAAACTGGAAATGATTCAAATATCTGTCAATAAGTGAATGGGGAAACAAACGGTGCTACATCCATAAACTGTAATACTGTGCTGTGTTGCATGCTTAGTTCCTCAATCGTGTCCAACTCTTTGTGACCTCATAGACTCAAACCTGGCAGACTTCTCTGACCAAGGGATTTTTTCCAGGCAAAAATACTGGAGTGGGTTATTTCCTACTCCAGTGGATCTTCCCAGGGATCGAACCCTAATCTCCTGCCTCTCCTACAGTGCAGGTGGATTATTTAATGCTGAGCCATCAGGGAAGCCCCTGGTAGGTAATTCAGTAGTAAAGAATCCACCAACTAGTGCAGGAGAGACACAGGTCGATCCCTGAGTCAGAAGATCCCCTGGAGAAAGGAATGGCAACCCACTCCAGTATTCCTGCCTGAGAAATCACATGGACAGAGAAACCTGGTGGGCTACAGTCCATGGGGTTGAAAAAGTGTCAGACATGACTTAGCGATTAAAACAACAGACAGTAATACTATAATACTACTTAGGAATAAAAAGGGCTGAACTACTGATGTAATCAATAAAATGGATGATGTGAAATGTGATTACACTGAGTGAAGAAAAGGCCAGGACAAAAAAAAAAAAAAATGAATATGCACTGTGTGTTCAAATTTATATAAAATTTAGAGAATACCTGGGTATGTGAGGATCGGGGAGAAACGGGGGGCTGGGGTTGGAGGAGAGAAATTACAAAGCGATAGAAGGGAACCAATTGGGGTGTTAGATGTGTTCACTGTCTTGATTGTGACTCCTCTGACTTACCCAACAGGGCAAGGAGACCACTATCTGGAATTCTCTGGGCACTTCTTAGTAACTTCCATGTCCAACAGTAAAAATTAATGAAAAACTACAACTAATGAAAAAGAGCAGGATTCAGATCCATCACATATTAAAGTTTGGGTGGGTGACCTTGCCAGGTAAAGGATTGACCAACTGAAGTCCTGGATTAGGGAAGGCAAAGGAAACAGGAAATCAGTAATGGAAGGAGTTTTTAAAATATCAACCATGGTCTCATGACCAGCTATAAAAATTAAGACAGTATCAATTCTGCACATTTTCTTTCTTGCTTTTTCTACCTGTATGCACACACACACAGACACAACACACACACCTCCAAAGGGTAATTAGTAATTTGAGATTAATCACTCTAGCCTTTTGGTCTAGTGGAATGAGAAGCCCAAAATATCCAGCTGACATCCAAATTCAATGGAACCATGTGGGTCCCCAGGTAGAAACATTCCTTTCGTGGGAAGCAGCAATAGCTAGTGTTCATAAAAGAGATTAGAACACAGACATGCAAAGAGGAAAGACTGTGAAGGCATAGGGGAAAGAGGACTTCTTACAATTTAAGGATAAACCTCAGAAGAAACCACCCCTCTGACTCCTTAATCTTGAATTCTAGCCTCTGGAATTGTAAGGAAATAAATTTATGTTGTGTAACTCCCTCAATGTGTGGTACTTTGTATGACAGCTTTAGCAAACTAATACAACATACTTTCACCCATATCTCAAATCAGACAAACGGACAGCTTGAAATCCTGCCCACTGAGAGGACTGCCTTTCATTAAACATTCCTGCAGGTCCAAACATTCTAATTTGGATCACCATGTCTCTGCTACTCATTATAGTAAATATACCTGATGTGTTTTTGGAAATTAAGTGTTGCTATTTGGACTATAGAAGAATTCATCACAGAGCTATTCAAAGATCCAGGTGCTTCCCTCCCTAATTTACTTCCCCAAGCCTTTGTAAAGTGTCCTCTGGGATGGCTCAGGGGATGTGGTTAGGAATGGCTGGCTATGTATGACATGTATGATAAACCTACTCCAATATTCCTATATCCATAAGCTTTTGACTACTACTTTTCCAAAAGAAATTACGGCATCCCTTCCTCACCACTGAATCTACATTTCAGTCAACCAAGCAAATAAACTGTTAGAGTCTACCAGCTATACAGGCATTGAAAGTGAAAGTGAAGTCGCTCAGTGGTGTCTGACTCTTTGTGATCCCATGTCCATGGGATTCTCCAGGCAAGAATACTGGAGTGGGTTGCCATTTCCTTCTCCAGAGGATCTTCCCAACACAGGGACTGAACCCAGGTCTCCTGCACTGCAGGCAGACTTTTTACTGTCTGAGCCACCAGGGGCTCATACAGGCATTAAGTGCATTAAACTCAGAATCTTTAGTTAAGAGCACCCACATCCATAAAAGTGACCAAATCCAATGTTCTACTCCACCATCCTTCCTTGTTCCAACACCCTTAGATTTCATTCCCTCTTATATTCCCTGGATTTCTATCAATTAGCAGAATTTTACAATCTCCTTGGATATAAAACATTTCTTCTTGGATGAGACTTTGTACTTTGGAGCATACTAAATTATGATTCAGTAATGCATCTACACAGAATAGTTGGGGTGAGTCTTGGAGGAGAATGGGCATGCTCTTTCATAGTAGTGCCTTGGGTAGAGTTAGTATAGGATTTGCAAGCCAGGGAATGTTAGTCGTCCTTCCGTAGGCAAGCTGTTTTCATTGGCAATGCCTCCATTCCAAGTTTCAGAGTCCCACATCTTCCAATGGATGTCCTGACTTTCAGTATGTGGTGAGCCTATGAATTCAACTTATAACTTTGATAATCTTTACTAACCTAAATGGGAAACAAATTTGAAAAAGAATAGGAAAAAATCTACTAAAAAAAAAAAAAACAACCTTTGTAAACTTTACTATAAAATTTTGTGTTTCATTTCCAGTAATACTGGTACTTTTGGTATAAGAAATAAGAGATTAAGGCTGCTATAGAAGTTCACAGGTTCTCTGACCATGCTTTAAACTAAGAGTTAAAAACTAGTGCTTCTGAATTTTCTTTCTGTAAATGTTCCAATTCATTCGGAAGAGTCCATCCCACACTAAGGTTTTTCAGTTATTAATTCAGCCACAACGGTCAAGTATGGTAACCACTTAGACTCCAAAGGTACTTTTTTCAGAAGGTACTTCATCACAACCAATTATAGGCAGTGATTTATTAACTATGATGCCACCACATGCCATCGGTTTTGAATATTTCATGTTCTATTGGCACAGAACTTAGCATTTCATTAAAGTCCAAAGACATGCCCCAAGCCCCATCTTTGTAAACCAATCCCCAAATCCCATCTTTGTAAAATATCCTGATAATGATTCTACTTTATTTAGACTTTATTTAGTATATGTCCAAATTATTTCCTAATCTGTAAAATGTGATTGGTACCAATAACTGTGCAGGAAACAATGACTAATAATAAATTAGTCATTTCAAACATTTTGAAATACGATAAACTCTCATGTGAATCACTGAAAAAGTGTCTTTCTTACTTTGTCATAAATTTACTACAGTCGTTGACAACATTTAGATAATACATCTAATGCACATTTCAGATCAACAATCATATGATGCTTCTCAAGGAATCTGTATGTAGCAAAGCTACAGATCAACTCATTTCTGACTTTAGAAGTAGTATGAGCATATTATAGTCACTGAACTAAATTCCCTAGGAAAAAGAGAAAGTTTTCATTTCAGCTTTGATTTTGCATAAATTCTTTTGAATGCCCTAAATTTATAGCTATCGGGAAAAAAATAAGAGGCTCTATAATCTTTTCCCTAGGTATTTCATTACAACAAGCTTTTGTTTTTATTTTCCTCCTCCTTAATTCCTTGTTGTAGATGGGAAGACAAAAGGGAGTTATCCAGAATTCAATTTTTATTAAATAGTAAGTTTGCAAAGCATCAGTATAGCAAAAACTAGTTCTAGAAGCACATCTCTTAAGCACAAAGTGAAGCTGCAATACAGATGAATGCTTTTCTGAATTTAAACGATGTTCATAAGGAAGGCTGAATTCTTATCAATGTGTAGAATTTGTCCTCTGTCCTATATATTGGGTAGGTCCAATCAGCTGTTATAAATGTCATAGTATCAACAAAATGTTTCATAGAATATGACTCAGTAATTTAAATGAGTAATGTTAAGCTGAGCTGCACATTTTTTTTGGTCTGACTTAATCCACCATAACTACAATACAGTTTAAGAACTACTGTTATACACCTGTCTGTATTGATCTTAATCAAAAAGTTGCACTATTTCTTCAAAGATTTTTTTTTGAGATTATCAGTTGAGAAGTCAAATGACAAGTACTATAGAAGTATCATATAATAATAAGCTTCAGAGTAGACAAATTTCCTATCAATTTTTCACTTGAGATTTGCAATTAAAGTTATAACTTCATACTTCTTAATTAAAATCAGTCTACTCTTCTTAGCACTTTTTCTTTTCTGTTGCATTCACTGTTTACATAATTTTTCTTAGTGATTCTTCCACATAGTCTAAAAAGTTAGGTAATAATCCAGTTAAAATAGTTATTGTATGAATTTTAATCCTTTCATTCTTTCATATACTTAGAAGGGGGGTTTGAAGTCTTTGGATAGAGAATTATTATTCAACAGTTAAAATGACATGATGCTGGAAAAGACTGAAGGCGGGAGGGGAAGGGGATGACAGAGGATGAGATGGTTGGATAGCATCACTGACTCAATGGATATAAGTTTGAGTAAACTCCAGGAGTTGGCGATGGACAGGGAGGCCTGGCGTGCTGCAGTCCATGGAGTTGCAAAGAGTCAGACAAGACTGAGCGACTGAACTGAACTGATTTCACATTTAAATACTGACATCCATTAAACAGGGTTAAATAACTAAAATTTTAAAAAAGAATTTACGATACTCTTAAAATATATTAATACCTCTGTGTAGCACTATTGGGCTTCCCAGCCAGTGCTAGTGGTAAAGAACCAATCTGGCAAATTGAAAGAGACACATGTACCCCAACATTCATTGCAGCACTCTTTACAAAAGCTAGGACATGGAAGCAACCCAGGTGTCCACCGGCAGACGAATGGATAAGGAAGTTGTGGTACATATACACAATGGAATATTACTCAGCTATAAAAAAGAACATATTTGAGTCAGTTCTAATAAGGTGAATGAAACTGGAGCCTATTATACAGAGTGAAGTAAGTGAGAAAGAGAAACACCAATACAGTATATTAATGCATATATATGGAATTTAGAAAGACAATAGCAATGACCCCATAGGCAAAACAGCAAAAGAGATACAGATGTACAGAACAGACTTTTGGACTATGTGGGAGAAGGTGAAGGGTGGGATAATTTGAGAGACTAGCAGTGAAACATGTATATTACCATATGTAAAAGAGACGACCAGTGCAAGTTTGATGCATGAAGCAAGGCACTCAAAGCCGATGCTCTGGGACAACTCAGAGGGATTGGGTTGGGAGGGACGTGGGAGTGGGGTTCAGGATGGGGGGACACATGTGCATCCATGGTTGATTCATGTCAATGTATGGCAAAACCATCACAATATTGTAAAATAATTATCCTCCTATTTAAATTAATTAATTAATTTTTAAAAAAAAGAACCCATCTGGCAGTGCAGGAGACATAAGAGACAGGGGTTCAATCTCTGGGTCTGGAAAATCCCTTGGAGGAGGGCATGAAACCCACTCCAGTATTCTTGCCTGGAGAATCCCATGGATAGAGGAGCCTGGAAGACTACAGTCCGTGGAGTCACAAAGAGTCGGACACAACCGAGCGACTAAGCACAGCACAGCGCAGCACATACATATAGCACTATTACTAAGAATAAATATACAATTCATTTTCATTCTTATGAAGAAAGGCTTTTCTAAGAACATGCATGTTTTTATAAGCTTAAATTTGAATTTAAAAATTTAAACTTGAATTTTAAAATTGAAATCTGGATACTCCAAAAGTCAAAAATAAACATTTTAACATACTAAAATACTACACATAAAAGGTGTATAACATAAAAAATTAACTTACACTTCAATTATACATATAGTAAAAATTCAAGAATTAGCAAATCTCTGTAAAACTTTTTAAAATTAGATGTGAACACTTCTTGTAATATGAGTCAGTAAAACTCCTATTGTGAGGGTCTAGTTGAGTCTTATCATCACTACCACACAGAAAACCAGACTGACCACAAGATCCTGTGCTTGATTTGTCTTAGTTCATGATTATCATCATAGGAGTAAAAATGGGGCTGGCTATCGAAACAGAATTTCATTTCACGAAATGATTTCAAACATAAAGGGATCAACTGCTTCCCAACCTTTCCCCTACTGATTATTTGAGAAATTCCACAATTAAAAATCTACCTAATAGGTTATTGTGAAAATTAAATGATTAACATTTATAAAACACTCACACAGAATGGTGAGTGAGTGCTTGTTAAATAAAACAATTTTCACTCCATTGACCTACACTGTGTTTTAAGAAATAAGGCATTAAACCATATAAGCAATTTTCACCTCAGGAGTCAGTTCCTTCCAATCCCATCCCTACAGCAAAAATTACCCAGGGTAAAATCAGAAAAGACAAGAAAGAACTGGCTGTCTTCAAGAAGGAATAAGGGTGTAGGAATAGGAAACAACTATGAAGGCAAAAGGAGCAGAACAATCCGTTACTAAATTAGGAGTTATGAACATCCCTTATGTTACAATTTTGCCCAGTGTCAACTTGCTTTCCATGCAGTTAGGAGAGCGTGCTGCTGCTGCTGCTGCTGCTAAGTCGCTTCAGTCGTGTGTGACCCCATAGACGGCAACCCACCAGGCTCCCCTGAAACTGGGATTCTCCAGGCAAGAACACTGGAGTGGGTTGCCATTTCCTTCTTCAATGCATGAAAGTGAAAAGTCAAATTGAAGTCACTCAGTCGTGTCCGACTCTTAGCGACCCCATGGACTGCAGCCTTCCAGGCTCCTCCACCCATGGGATTTTCCAGGCAAGAGTACTAAAGTGGGTTGCCATTGCCTTCTCCGTGCAGAACCACAAATTCAAGAGTGTGTTTAAATTCAAAGGTTTAAAGGAAAAAATGTTGTTGTATATTTGATTATTCTTGAGTACCAAATGTGGGTTAGTATCAACTTTCTTTTGATCATCAAAGACACTTTTCACATATTTAGACACAAGGCAGTGCAAACTGTCACCACTTAAAGTTAGGGTTAATATGTTTGTACAGCCATATCATCATCTATAGTAAACATAGTTCCAATGAACATGAAGTTTCTTTCCATGAAATTAAAGACAATATTTCACACTATACACAGGCAAAAGAGCAAAAATAAACAAATAAGACCACATGAAACTAAGAAGCCTCTGTACAGAATCAACAAAATGAAAGGCAACCTGCAGAATGGGAGAAAAAAGTTGTAAACCATATGTCTGTTAAGGGGGTTAATATTCAAACTATATGAAGAACTCACCCCCAAAAAACTAATAACCTAATAAAAAAAAATGGCAAAGAACTCAAACATACTTTTTCTCCAAAGACATACAAATGACCAACAGGTACAGTCAGCCCTCTGTATCCGCAGGGTTTACATTTAACTTCTAACTCTATCTGAAGTTGGTTAAATTGAGGATGAGGAACCTACACATACAGAGGTCTGGCTGTACCACACCATTTTCACATAAAGGACTTGAGCATCCTTGGATTTTGCTATCCATGGGCATCCTGGACAATTCCCCAAGAATACTAAGAAAAACTATACCTTTAAAACTGCTCCATATTATTAATCATCAGAGAAATGCAAATCAAAATGACAAAGAGATATCACCTGACATTTGTTAGGATCCCTGTTACCAAAAAAACAAGAAATAAGTTATGGCCAGGACATGGAGAAAAAAGAACACTCATGCAACGTTAGTGGAAATGTAAATTGATCCAGCCACTATGGAAAATAGTATAGAAGTTCATCAAAAAATCAAAAATACAACTACCATATGATCCAGCAATTCTACTTCTAGTTATACATCCAAAGTAAACAGTAACACTAACTCAAAAAGATATCTTCACTTATCATGTTTCATGCAGTAGTATTCACAATAGCCATGACATGAAAACAAATTAAGTATCTACCAGTGGATGAAGGGATAATAAAAAGAGTGCTATAGATAGACAGACAGATATACACATATATAATATTCCTTTATATGTATAATATTTATATATTACACATATACATATATAATACATATATGTGTGTATATATATATATATATATACACAAAGAATATTATTCAGCATAAACAGAAAATCCTGCCAATTATAACATGGATGAAACTTGAAGCCTTATGCTAAGTGAAATAAGCAGCTACAGAAAGACAAATACTGTATGATCTCACTTGTATATGTGGAAGCTAAAAAAGTCATACTCATAGAACCAGAGAGTGGAATGGGTAGATGATAGGGGCTGGGGGTGAGGGAAGCAGGGGATGTTGGTCAAAGGATATAAATTTTTAGTTATAAGATGAGTAAGCTCTGGGAATCTAATGTACAGCATGTGAACAACAGTTAGTTACTGATGCTGTCTTACGGATCTTCCCTGATGGTTCAGTGGTCAAGAAGCCGCCCTTACACCGCAACTGGACATGGCTGCCATTTCTGGTCAGGAGGTAAGGTCTCACATGGCTTTCATTGCAGCCATGTCCCCCTGTTCCTCCCTTTTTTCTCAGCTATCCTGGGCCTCCCGGGACCAGCTAACACCAGCTTTTGAGCGTAGTTCCTTACCGTTGATCAACTGTGAGCTCCCATATTCCTCAAAATTATTCTGCCCAGATGGAGGCTGCCGTCCACCACCTGGTCAGCGTGGGCTGCGGGGGCCTCTACACTTACCTGTCTCTGGGCTTCTATTTCGACAGTCACGACGTGCCTCTAGAGGAGGCACACGCCATCTCAAGACGAGTGCCGAAAAACCCAGGACGCTCTGGAAGCGGCGTTCTCACGCAGAAGACCCGGAAGCAGGCCGTCGTGGAGCTGCGCGGCGTGACGTCGGCCCGCCGGGCCCCACTCGGGGCTTCCGGAAGGCCCGTCCTCAGCCCGGAAGCGCATCAAGATGGCGCCCACCTGACCGACGTCCGCGGGCCGGCCGGTCCCCAGGCAGGCCTGAGCCAGCGTCGCTTTGAAAGGCTCCCCTCAAGCACCGACTAGGAGCCTCTGGAGCCCAGCGACCTTTGAAAGACCCTCTGGTGTCAGGGTTTCTGCCTGAAGCTTCTCTCTGCAGCCTCTATGCAGTTTGTTTTTTTTTCCCCACCAACCCTGGAGCCCTCTTCTGAACCCTTGAACCAAACGGAAACAATAACAATTTTTACAGCAAAAACAACAAAAACTACACTGTAAATTTAAGAGACTATGTCTTAAGGGACTTTCCCAGTGGTCCCATAGTTAAGAATCTGCCTTCCCATGAAGGGAATGCCGGTTCCATCCCTGGTCAGAATAAGATCCCCGCACGCTGAGGAACAACTAACCAGTGCCTAAGCCCGCGGGCCGCAAACTCCTGAGCCGGCTTGTTCTGGAGACTTTGCACCGCAACTAAAGAAAAGTCACCATGCCACAAGTAAGAGCCAGCATACGGCAACCAAGACCCAATGCACCTAAAGAAATAATTTTTTAAAAACAGAGAAATATGTTTTTGTGGTCTCACCACACACACACAAAAGCAGTAACTATGTGAGGTTATAGGTATTATAATTAATTAACTTGATTGTGGTAATTTTTTCAGTCTGTGTGTGTGTGTGTGTGTGTGTATATATATATATATATATATATATATATATATATAAAAACTATCACATTGTACACCTGAAATAGAATTTTAATTTGATAATTGTATCTAAAGCTGGAAAAATTTCAAACATGAAAGTGAATAATATTTCGTTAAGAAATTCAAATACTAACATACCTATGAATGCAGATGTAATTTCTAAATAGTTAAAATATTATTATTGTTATCATTATTAGTATTATTATTAATGAAGTGCATTGTTAGAGTAATGCAAATCAAAACTACAATGAGATATCACCTTACACAGGTCAGAATGGCCATCATCAAAAAGTCTACAAACAACAAATGCTGGAGAGGGTGTGGGGAAAAGGGAACCATCTTGCACTGCTGGTGGGAATGTAAATTGATATAGCCACTATGGAAGACGGTATGGAGATTCCTTAAAAGCTAGGAATCCCACTAGGGACCCAGCAATCCCACTCCTAGGCATATACCCAGAGAAAACCAAAATTGAAAAGACACATGCATCCCATTGTTCACTGCAGCACTATTTACAATAGCGAGAACATGGAAAGCACCTAGATGTCCATCAACAGATAAATAGATAAAGAACTTGTGGTACATATACACAATGGAATATTACTCAAGCATTAAAAGGAATGCATTTGAGTCAGTTCTAATCAGGTGGATGAACCTAGAGCCTATTATACAGAGTGAAGTAAGTCAGAAAGAGAAAGATAAATATTGTATACTAACACATATGTATGGACTCTAGAAAAGTGGCACTGAAGAATTTATTTGCAGGGCAGCAATGGAGAAACAGACATAGAGAGCAGACTTACGGACATGGGGAGAGGAGAGAGGTGAGATGAACGGAGAGAGTAACGTGGAAACTGACATTACCATATGTAAAATAGATAGCCAACAGGAATTTGCTGTATGGCTCAGAAAACTCAAACAGGGGCTCTGTATCGGTCTAGAGGGGTGGGATGGGAGGGAAATTCAGGAAGGAGGAGATATATAGTATACCTAAGTGGAGAGCGAAAAAGTTGACTTAAAGCTCAACATTCAGAAAACGAAGATCATGGCATCTGGTCCCATCACTTCATGGCAAATAGCTGGGGAAACAGTGTCAGACTTTATTTTGGGGAGCTCCAAAACCACTGCAGATGGTGACTGCAGACATGAAATTAAAAGACGCTTACTCCTTGGAAGAAAAGTTATGACCAACCTAGACAGCATATTCAAAAGCAGAGACATTACTTTGCCAGCAAAGATCCGTCTAGTCAAGGCTATGGTTTTTCCAGTGGTCATGTATGGATGTGAGAGTTGGACTATGAAGAAGGCTGAGCGCTGAAGAATTGATGCTTTTGAACTGTGGTGTTGGAGAAGACTCCTGAGAATCCCTTGGACTGCAAGGAGATCCAACCAGTCCATTCTGAAGGAGATCAGCCCTGGGATTTCTTTGGAGGGAATGATGCTGAAGCTGAAACTCCAGTACTTTGGCCACCTCATGCAAAGAGTTGACTCACTGGAAAAGACTCTGATGCTAGGAGGGATTGCGGGCAGGAGGAGAAGGGGACGACAGAGGATGAGATGGCTGGGTGGCATCACTGGCTCCATGGATGTGAGTCTGAGTGAACTTCAGGAGTTGTTGATGGACAGGGAGGCCTAGTGTGCTGCGATTCATGGGGTCGCAAAGAGTCAGACACGACTGAGCGACTGAACTGAACTGAACTGATGGCTGATTCATGTTGAGGTTTGATAGAAAACAACAAAATTCTATAAAGCAATTATCCTTCAATTAAAAAATAAACATTTTTAAAATTATCACATTGTACACCTGAAATATATATAATTTTTACTTGACAATTGTCTCTCAGTAAAGCTGGAAATTTTTCAAACATAAACTTGAATATTTTTTGTTAAGAAATTCAAATACTGATATAAATGTAGATGTAATTTCTAAATTTGTAAAATGTGAAGCAAGTACGCATTTATAAATTATATCTCCATGATACCATAGCAACTGAACTCAAAATATTCAAGTCACTTTACAGTTATTATATTTTTCCCCATCAAATGGTCTCTGGTTTTTATTTTCTCTTAAATGACCTGATATTTTGACCATTTATAAATTCAAAGTGTTGAGATTTCATTAACTTGAGGCTTTTTCTTAACTATCGAGCTGGAGAAATAAATCATAATATTCTCTATTGAGTTTTTGTTTGTTTAAATATAAGAATATCCTGACCTGATTCTATGATATCTATACATTCCTCCTTTTGACTCCTCTTTATTTAAGTAATCTCTTCGAGCCTCAGTTTTGGCTCTGAAACATGAGGCTGAGGCTAACATAAAGTTTTCAGAGGATTAAATGAAAACATATATGTAAAGCACCTCGCACAGTGTCCAATAAGGTTTCTTTTCCTCTCACTTCACTTTTCCTTGTCTGTTCTAGAACAGTCAGAGTAATTGTGACTGATGAGAAAGTAACGTTTGCTCACATCCTTGGTTTGTTCCCCAATTTAGGCACTAGCTAACAATATACTTGATGTCCAAAGTTTTCTTTATAATATGCTATTGAGAAAATTTAAGTCATTATTTATTCACTTACCTAACTGCATAATGCTCCTTCTTCATTCTACCAGGGAATGCTGCTGTGACTTCTTTGTCAGTCACTGTTCCTCCAAGGTGGACAATCTGGACTGAAAGGTTAGCTTTGAAACTAGAGAGAATGTAACAGCTTCACAGAATGCCTGATTAAACTTCAACCCTGACGGAAGGATAAACAGCAAGAATTAAGGGGATTTTGCACAATAGACACATGAGTTACTAATTCCCCTACTAAGGGAAAGGGGGACTGGACATTAGGCCACTGTTAGGACAGAGATTAGGAACTGAGAAGCATCTTCTTTTTATTCCACGAGGATGCTCTGTTCTGAAATTTTTAACTGATTCAGAAGAGTTCAGAAATTGAACAGAAGTATACTGATGAGGGCTCAGGTCAAAGCTTAGAGATTAATTTGACATGAGTGAAGAACCACTAATTATCTTGGCATTTTGAAAGTTTGTCATGTATTTGGGGCTGTAAGGAAAATAGTTTACAAACTAAACCTAATTGTGAACTCCCTGTAGTCACAACAAAATTCCACAAAATCCCTGGAGGCATACACGAATAGCTTTCTGAGGGACACTGCCCATAACTTTCCTTTAAGGCTCTGAAATGTGAATTTCAAAAGAACAAACAATATGATTTCACTGAAGCCCAGCATTCATCAAAGATAACCTCAACAGTTCTGAGATATTTAATGATTTATCTTTAAATCCAGTCTTGACATTGTAGTTTAGAAAGTTGTAAAAAGCAGAAAAATGTTCCCAAGTCCAATATAATTATAATTTGAGGAACTTTCACACAAAGGAATTTCAATTTAAATTTTAAAAGTTTCCAAACCTCAAAAAACTGCTAGTTACTTCTAAAGAGTAAAACTCAAATAACTGGGGCCTACTTTTAACCATATAGCTCTATGCAACTTTTAATTTTTAAAAGTCTGTGCACATGTGCCTATTTTTGAAAATTGATTAACTAAAACTGTTAAACAATAGATCAAGTCTGAACATGGATTCCCAAAACTACATTAAGCACATGTGATTAGAAAATGCCAATTTCTCAAAATTGTGATGTAGGCAATTAAGAAATGTCTTGAAAAGAAAAAATGTTACTTGATAACTTCAACAAGTTAAAAATTTTGTAATATATTGAAATATAAATATCATTAGACATGAGGAAAATGTCCTTAATCTCTATGCTGCTGCTACTGCTAAGTCGTTTCAGTCGTGTCCAACTCTGTGTGACACGGCAGCCCACCAGGCTCCGCCGCCCCTGGGATTCTCCAGGCAAAAACACTGGAGTGGGTTGCCATATAAATTATATAGTTACTGATAGGGAACTGATTAGCAATGAATTGGCTCAAGTCCTCTCTTTTCTGTTAACTATACAAATATTTCTTAGCCCCAGTTCCAATCACTATTTTTTAAAATTATTTATAAACTTTGCTACAATATTGCTTCTGTTTTTTGTTTTGGTTTTTTTGGACATAAGGCATGTGGGATCCTAGCTTCTCAACCAGGAATGGGACCCACACCCTCTTCATTGGAAGGCAAAGTCTTAACCATTGGACCATCAGAGAAGTCCCCCAATGACTACTTTTGAAAAACCCCATTACCCAGTCAACACCTGTGATACATTTGCCTGATGTTATTGGTAGTATTGCTTTACAAAACGTTTTATCATGACACAGCTTAAAAGTCTCCATGAATATATTAATATCAGGTTGATTTTTTTAATGCTTTTAAAAATGAATTCTGAAGTTCATAGGCAAAATAAGAAACAGAGAAAAAACTATGCCTGTAGCTTTTTCTTTGAAGTTGAATGCAGAATTATGGAAGTAAAGCATGCAAAGAGCCACATCCATGTTCAGTGTTTTGCTCTCTGCCCTTCTTTTCTGTCTTTTACGGACCTGAATGAAGAATCAAAATAGATCAAATCAAGGTTTTTACTGCTACTGAACACAGATAGATTCATTAATCTTATGTAAACCGACAGTGAAGTATATATCCTTCTTTATAGACTTAAATAGTCTAATAACTATGCTTTTATGTTTTTAAGGTGTCATTTTAGACATTGCTTCCTCAAGTAAGTCCTTGCCTGACCACCCAATCTAAAGTGAGCTCCATTTCCTGGCATGATTTATAAATATCCAATAGCTCTCTGATATTTTCTTTTATCTACCTGTTTATTGATTATCTCGCTCCTTTAAAATGTAGATTCCATAACCAAAACAAATCAATAGAACCAAGAACAGTGTCAAGCATGTAAGCTCTCAAGAAATATTTACTGGGGCTTCCCTGCTGGCTCAGTGGTGAAGAATCCGCCTGCCACAGCAGGAGACACGGATTCCACTCCTGATTCGGAAAGATCCCACGATGCAGTGGAGCAACGAAGCCCGTGTACCACAACGACTGAGCCTGTGCTCTAGGGCCTGGGAGCTGCAACTACTGAGCCCATACCCCACAACTACTGAAGCCCATGTGCCTTAGAGCCTGTGATCTGCAACAAGCGAAGCCACCACAATGGGAAGCCAGAACACCACTAGAAAGTGGCCCTCCCAAGTAGAAAGCCCACACAGCTACAAAGAGCCCAATACAGCCAAAAATAAATAAATAGCTTTTAAACAGAAATATTTACTGAAAGAATAAGCTCATATTTTTATTTACAAAATTTCTATGAACTTAAGCATATATTGGAGAACTTGCTCATCAGTTCTAATTAAATATTTAGAAGGCATTATTTAAACTCTCTATTTCTAGAATTATATGAACAATCTCCAGCTAGTCTCTCCTCCCTTTATTTCTTATCTCAATATAACATATTCTCTTTTTACCAGTTTTTATTGAGATATAATTGACATAGAGCACTAGATAACTTAAAGGTGTGCAGCATAGTGACTTACATACATTAAGAAATAATTATCACAATGTTTAGTGAACATCCATAATCTCATATAGATATAGAATTAAAGAAATAAAAATTTTTTCCTTGTGATGATAACCCAGGATTTATTCTAACAACTTTTATATATAACATACAGAAGCATTAATTATATTCATCATGTTGTACATCACATCCCTTATTGACTTACGTATGTTATAACTGGGAGTTTGTACCTTTCAACTGCCTTCATCCAATTACCCCACCTCTGGTAACCACAAGTTGATCTTTTTTTATGAGTTTACTTGCTTGTTTGTTTTGAAGTACAACTATCCTACAACACTATGTTCGTTCCTGTTATTCAACATAGTGATTCAATATTTCTATGCATTTCAAAGTGATTGTAAGTCTACTTATGACACCAATGTAACATTCTTAAATGTGGCAAACTATAGACATTTGGGAGAGGACTCTGCTTATTTCAATAGTTGAACATAAACTAAATAGCTAAAATTTAAAAGGCCTTAAAGGGATTTACTGAGAGGTACTATGTTTCCAGATGTACGCCAAGTCATGGGTGACACCTATTTATTCCTTCCACCAACTTCAGAATCAGTGCCTTAGTTTGCTATTCTTCACTCTGTCCTTAACAAACTCTACACATTTTATCACTTTAATTCAATCTCAAATTTGTACTGATGTCCTCCCAAATAGAATCACACTCATGTCTATCTTTACAGCTATTTAGCACTACAAACAGCACTTATGAAATGACTCAGTCCTTTTTCGTCCCCATACTACTTTCTTCTTCTAGCCACTAAGACCAACTCAATTCACTAAGACTTAAAACTTTGGGGTCAAAAAAAAATCTCTCTATATATATATAGATTTTTAATGTCTCAAATATATCTTCCAACTTCCACTCCCAATTTCAAGCTCCATGACCTCCTCAGATTATTGTCACAGTCTGCGAGTGGTTTCTCTATATTCATACAAAGCCCACATTGACCCACTTGAATATTGATGACAGTGAGCCAGTCTTTAAATACTGCTTTCCGCATTTTGTCTATGTGATCAGTTTTGCCTCATGAACACTCCTCTCCATTTTTACTACAACCACCTTAGTCCAAAACCATCTTCATCTCTTAATTCAACTACTACCTCGGCTTCAAAGTGGTTTCCCGGTACTCTTGCCTTCCTTCAATTCATACGGCTATCAGAATCATTTTTTTAAGAACATAAACATGTCACCCAACTGCTTCAAATCATTCAGTGGCTTTTCACCATATGTAGGTCAAAGACCAAAACCTTAGAGAGTCTGCACCATCTGATCTGCCTCCCTCGCAAACTGCATTTTAGACCATCTCATCCTATTTTATGTGTATTTCTGAACTCTGGCCACACTGATCTTGAAGTTCCTCAGTGTCCTGACGTGTAATGTCTCCTCTGACTATAAAATTCTGCCCATCCACTGCCTCCCATTTATCCGATCATCTCACTCTTCCTTTGGTTCAACCCAAACACTACTTCTTAAGGCAAGCTTTCCTAACATGCCTTCTATCTCAGACTAGTTCCACTCACTCATGATGCTCTGAACTTTCCCTTTGTAGAGCTAATCAAAGCCATAAGTGAAGAGTCGATTGTATAATTACTTATTTAAAGTCTAGCTTCCCTGCTAGAATACAATTTCATGAGGTTTGGCAATAATGAGACTAGGTTCACCATTGTTCTACCTGTGCTTGGCACAAAGCAGGTGCTCAATAAATATTTGTTGACTATTACAAAGAAGGAAACCAGAGTAACTGTCCATAATTTTCATCATCATGTCTATCTCTAATGACCAAGTTTCAAGAACATAAATAATCTGGCCTTATGCCACCTATCCACAAATATTAATCACTATTACTGAATATGAAGCTCTTCTCCCTTCTCACTCTCAGAAACATGCTCTGTTCATTCATGCATCCAGGTCATCATCAATCATTTTGTTTTTCTTGCCCAGAAAGCTCTGCCCTCTATCTGTCTTAATTCTACAACTCTTTCAATGCTCCAATTCAAAGTTGCAAATATTACTCTCTCTACTAACCCTTGCTTGGCTATTCATACTGATTTATCTTCACTGTATATTTCTATAATTGTGTTACTAGGATTCCACAATTCAATGTTATCTTAAACTATTCACTGTTTTAATGTTTATTAATCCAGTCTTCTCAACCAAATCTTGTGTTTCTTAAAGTTAACACAGCATCATTTCTTATATTTTTACTTTAGCATCATCTCTTTTACTTTTTATAAGTGCTCTTCCAAAGTTTCCCATTTCTACATCCCAAGCCTATACTCCCCAAAATATAAATAGCCCCTAGCCCTGTATATTTTCACAAGGTACTCAACCAGTACTTCCTGGTTAATAGATTTTTCTATTGGTCTAGAAATTCTTAACTAATTTCCTCATATTTAGCTCTGTCCTTGGGGTTTCACTGATGGCTCAGTGGTAAAGAATCTACCTGCGATGCAGGAGACACAGGTTTGATCCCTGGGTCGGGAAGATCCCCTGGAAAAGGAAATGGTAACCCACTCCAGTATTCTTGCCCAGAAAATCCTGTGGACAGAGGAGCCTGGTGGGCTCCAGTCCATGGGGTCACAAAAGAGTCAGACATGACTTAGTGACTAAAACAACAACAGCAGCTCTATCTTTAATGCAGTAAACAGTATGGTCACTTACATAGTAGAAATTTCTTTCCTAGTTAAAAGCAAAAAGCATGACAATGTAGTCCAGAGAAAATATATAATCAGTATTCTCTGCTTTGCTTTATAAAAACATCTGTTGACAGATCTGATTTTTCCAGAGTCAGTCATGATGTTCAAGGCAGATGACTTGGGAAGCCTATTACATCTCCTTTTGCACCAACAGAGTCCACTGTAGCTTCCAAACTCTGTTTATAGATGAAAATAGTATCTTAACAATCTCAAAGAATTAATAGGGTTAATCAGTGCTTACTCCAACACCCAAATCAAGAACATTCTTTCTCAATGGTAAATAAATAGAAAGGGCTGCACTTCTTTGATGTCTCACTTTCCTATTATACCTGGCATTATATATTTGCTTGTTGGTTATGCACTTGACAATCTACAGTTGGTTATTTTCTAGGAACTTTAGAGCCTCACTGGAAGAAACATAAGAGCTCAATAAATATCTCATTGATTTCAGTTTCCCATCTTACATTTGTTATTTTAAACCCATGTTGTGTAAACATGTAAAAGACAAATTTTCAGTGTATACATCAAACCATAAATTCCAATGTCAGCTCAAAAATATAATCAATAGTTTAAATTCTCCATGTAATTCTTGAATTGCATGTTAGATACTTAGGTTAATTTTTAACTCACAGGAGCACAGTTAGTAATATAAACCTATCTTTATTCACAATTTCCTAGTATTCTGAGGAAACTAATGGGGCTTTCAAAAATGGTCCTAACTTAATCAAGAATGTTGGACCCCAGGAAGACTCTGACTGACATTTATTTCTTCCATCATTAGTTAAAATTAAAAACATTTCAAACTATTTGCAAGCAATGATTCTATGAAATATTTTTAATTTGTTAAATAAAAATATTTAAATTACCTGCAGCATACTTTTGTTAGGACTAGTTGTTATTAATTCTGTGTTCCAGCATTCACTTCCTATGTGTACAGTTAACTCGACCTTATTCCATGAACTGCTGACTACTCTTGATATCAAGGATAGTATTTCATATACACACACACACACACACACACACACACACACACACATATATATATACAATTCTCCTACAAATGGACTTTGAAATCTAGCCTAGAAGCTGCTTGCCACCATCATTCATTCCCAAATAAAACAATGGTCTTACTTTAAGAAGGGTGGTCCCTTAGCAACAGATTGGCAGCTTCAAAAGAATTTCAGTGTTGGGGGAATCAGTCTACGTATTTGAATCAATCTTTTAGATCCATAGTGTAACAGTCACTCAGTCATGTCTAACTCTTTGCAACCCTATGGACTGTAGCCCCCAGGCCCTTCTGTCCATGAAATTCTCCAGGCAAGAATACTGGAGTGGGTAACCATTCCCTTCTCCAGGGGATCTTTCTGACCTGGGAAGATTCCTCACCATTGCAGGCAGATTCTTTACCATCTGAGCCACCAGGGAAGCCCTTAGATCCACAAGGCAATAGCTATCTCACACAGATCTACCTCTTATTTAAATTCACTTGTCATTTTATCAACAAATAATCACTGAGCATCTATCTACTAGGTGTCCAACACTGTTCTAGGTGCAGGATACTCAGCAGAGTCAGACAGGTAAGATCCCTACTCTACAAACCTTATATTCTGAGTTTCTATGCAAGGGTGAAAAGGGGTGGGCATGATAAACAATAATACTGGTTACAAGGAGGATAAAATAAGAAACTACAATAAACATTTTGCAAGTTAGAGAACATATACAAAATACACATCAGGAACATTCTCTTACACAGTAGACTTACATATACTGCATTACTTAACTAGATAAATAGATAGGTAGACAAGCTATACAGATATAGATTCATATCTACATATTTAATCTGCATAGTCTAAGACCAAACACCCCATGGTATTCGCTGGCCCACAGTGAACAAAGGAAATAGTGTCCCATTTTAAAAAAAAATAGATTACTCATAAAAGTAAAATTTTATATGCTTAACAGATAGGCATTTTTATTATACATGCTTTATAAGCCAATTACTAAATATAATTAACAGAATCTGTAAAATGTTCCAAATGAACTTTTAAAATATTCATCAGTTTCAGTTGACAATATATATACACATACAGTGTAC
Source organism: Nanger dama (assembly GCA_917880005.1). NCBI lineage: Eukaryota > Metazoa > Chordata > Mammalia > Artiodactyla > Bovidae > Nanger > Nanger dama. The sequence continues at coordinate 17,503,197 of CAKJTW010000008.1, read as the reverse complement.
ATTCATCTGCTCTGAATTTTAACTATGCAAATTGTAACTAAATTCTCTATGTAAATATACATAAAACAAATAGTCCTATGAGTATAACTTATAATAAACAACAAATTTTACATATGATCTATTTTCAATATGGTTTATACCTCTTCTAAAATACATTTAGAATCACCTGGGTTTTTTTGGTCAATTGTCTCTCACAAAATGTGGTAGATTATATAAATTTCTAAAAGATCATTTATTACCATTATATTAAATATCAATTCATATTCCAAAAAGAATGTTATACTTCAAGATGCATGAGTAAAGCCCACTTTCATTGTTAATGCATCTATACACATTTGTATACATGATTTCATAAATACGCCACTGTATTCAAAAATACACCCTCTTAAAGACATTTAAATTGGCAGAAACGCTTTTTAAAAGCATACAATTAATCTGTGATCATGACAGGTATGTGTAGACTAGAGAATTAATGAAAAGCAAAGCATCTTAAACTAACAGGTTTTTAATGTTATCAATTTGATTTTTCAAGAAATACATGTCATTTATTTTCAAAATTAAATTACAGCAATACTTTCTAGAGTCTATCAATTGTATTTAAAATAAGATACTCATAACTTTCAAATATTGCTTTTACTAGTCATCACTTGTCATTAAAAGTAACTGTAAATTTGAGAGCTTTCTAATAATAGCCTTTAATTAAACCAAGGACTGTTAGAGGGTTTCCATTGCCCTTTGAAGTTCTTAATTATTACTTGTATCCAGCCTTTTATGGTACACTTAAGGTTAAATTAAATAATTTAAATATACCTTGAAAAGAAATATGAAGACTTTTGCCTATTTTAATTAAATCTCTGAATTTCAGGATTTGAAAATAATAACATATGTTTTGATTTTTTTCATGGCCGAATGGTAAAATGTTCGCTATATTAAACAACAACAAAAAAAATGGTAGCTTTTTATGGGACTAATCGCTAAGCAGATGCATGTAAATGAGCTATTTTCTATGCATGGCTTCCAAAAGTGCTAATTAAATAGTTGGTATTCAAGGCTATGCTCGCTCATTGTTTAGTGACACACAAATCCAGCGATGTGTGCCAGCAGACATTTTAAGTTGAATGTTTTCTCCTCTACGGCCTTTGTCATGAAATGGTGGCACCATGATGAGAACACTAGTGTAAGCAAAACATTGAAATATGCTTTAATAATGTTTTAACCATGTAGTGACACCAGTCTAGTTTTCTAATGAATTTTTAATTTCTTTTTTTCTTATAAGGGTGGTATGAGTTATCGCTGATGCATATTAAATCATATACATGAGTCATTTTCTCTAAATTTGCATAAAATGGCTAAATGCTAATGCACCAAATGGAGCTTACTATATGTGGTACAGCAAATATTCCCTTGAAGATTTTCTGCAATCAATCTCCTGTATTTCATTAGCAACCAGATAAGGTGTGGTCTGCAGAATAAAAAAAAAAAGTGTGTAGCTCATGAACTTACGAGGCTTCAGATGATTTCTACATGGTGATTAGAGTGGATTCTGCAATTAGAATTTATGTAGGTAAAACACACGCGCGTGCTTCTTTTAAAGGCACAGTGCAACAAGAGTTCTGAATACAGCCTTGCAATGCTAAACAATGAAAAGGCACCACTCTGTTATTGTGATTTCCTATAGCTATAATTAAATGAAAGAAAGCCATACATTAAATCTAGTATCATTTGATTGTGTAACCCTTAGTCAAATTTTATGCCTCAAGATTACAATTTCCCTACTATGTTTATAAAGGAACTTTTAAAAATACCGATGGGTGAAATGTTTTTGTTTGCTAACTTTTCCCTTTCTCCTTGTCCAAGAAGAGTGAGGAATTTTCTACACTAATATTTAATGCAGAAACATGATTTCTTCTGTCAACAATATACCCCTCCTGAACCGATATTAAGATTACATGCCACAAAAATCGCATCAGGCCGATAGTATTATTGGGCAAACCACAGATATTTCCTTGAAGGATAAACTTGCTGCATACTCTACTCATCAGCCTTTTCTCATCTCCCCATATTTTCACCATCTGGAGTATTTTTAACCTGGTGCAGAAAAAAATGGGTAAGGGGATAGCTATTTAAAAATAAATGTATGCTTTACCCTACAGTTATTTTGAATTAGTCTTGATAAATAATTAAGGAATGCATAATATATTATTTAGATGCCATGGTCTTAAGAATTTGAGTGGTATTTCAAGTACAATTATAGTCATTTATTTATCAGTAGAAAATTTACATAATCACACTTCAAAATCCAGTGGACTGGAGAGATATCAGAAAGACACCCATGAATGTGGTAATGACTCTGAGCATTAGATTAAGTTAATAATGTATTGATGCACATGATATTCTAATATCTACCACTGCAGCATTTGATCACTTAAAATGATAAAAGCATAAATATTTTTCTCTTTGCAAACTGCACTTTACACCAAAGGGCTCTTTAAGGTATGAAATGCAATTGGAAAACTCAAAATTGAATTAATCTCTTAATAAAATGGAGCTAGCTAATTTAACTTAAATAGTGCCAGATTTCTGTTTCTGTTGGCTAAGAAAATAATTTTGCATTAATCGTAATTATTGGTCAACAAAAAACAGTGTCCATATCATATATTTTGAATTGACAATATAGACCTTAAGGCTGAACTCCAGAAAAATGACAGAAATTCAAGTTCTCTCCTTTGTCAGTGAGCGTAGCATGCAAATGGAGGGATTACCTATTGGAAAAGTAACTTTCTGCTAACTCAGTCATGCTATGAGTTCTTCCTTAGCAGCCAGTCCATCTGAGACAAATTTAGCAGAAATATATGCAGTATTTGTACTGTACCGTTTGAATCATTGGAGGCCCATGTCTATCTGCAAACTCAGATTTTAGACTATAATTGAGCATGAGTCTTCAGTGTGGAAATCTAAGCTACTCAGCAATTTCTAACCTGATTTGCGGACAGCTAAACTTTTTATTTTTTATATTAATCTAAGTATCCACAAATTGTCATGAGCTACTCTATAAGACAATGCAAATACAAATTTATCAATTAATTCCTTCTTCCTTGCTGTCTAGGCATTTTCATTACCAGAAGCACTCAAGAGACATATACTACAAACTCTAAAGATCAAGACCTATCAAATTATGTTTCTTCCTTTCTTGTCAAACCTACTTGTCATGAATGAGTCATGGCAATAACTTCATATTAAAAGTTACTAAACAGTTTTCAAGCTATTCCACAGATTGTACAACATCCCCAACTTCAGACTCCTGTCAGTCAATGCTAATTTAACTTTGTATATAGATTATATACTTCAAGGATAATTCAGTACATTAGGATAATATATATTGAGCAGCTACTATGTGCTTTCTTTCTTTTTTTTTTTTCCTGGCTGCAGAAACCAGGGATCTAACTAACACCCCCTGCACTGGAAGGAAGAAGTCTTAACCACAGGACCATCAAGGAAGTCTCCAAACTGTGCTTTCTAAAAATAAGGCCTAAATTCCATGATTTGAGTTCTTCTCAAAGACTATTAAATTCATGCAACAGTTTCAGATACCTTTGTAATTCTCACTGAATTAAAAATAAGAACTAAATACACTTCTATTATTAATATACAAGAGATGTAGCTCTGACAGGAAGTCAGTCCATGGATTCTGAATTTCAATGATAGTAAATCTATTATTGTCTTCAGGAAAGCATTACCTCCAAAGAAATTATAGGAAGTTTATTACAGCAGGTTTGATAAATACATAAATTAATTATATTTGAGATATTTATTCAATGAAAATATTTCTTAATCATACTTGCTAGAAACTGTTCCATTCTAGTAAATCTTATTCATATCTATATCTGTCTGTGTGTGTGTGTGTATGAGGGGGTTATATATGTACATAGATTTTTTTTCTCTGAAAGGCAAAGATTTAGAGACATCCTGAACAATATTCTGGAAGTCATTTTTTCATGGACTAATTGAGAAAAAATGTTTATTAATATTATTTACACACATCCCTTTTCCTAAGAAGCTTATTTGCAGGTTTTCACCAGTTATTAAAGTGATTAGCATCTATAGTTATTTCCAAATCTCCCACTAGCAATTACAGTATGAGGCATAAACATTTTAACTTTGTCAAGTTTGAATTTAAAACTAAACAAGAAACAAAAAAAACCTCCAAGAGCCAGGTTGCAGTTGAAATTCTCCCACAGATTGTTTTCCCAGGGCCAGTTACTATTAAAAGAAACTCTGAGAACATAAGAAATCCGTCAGACAGCTACTTAGTGACACAACCAAATGAATATTGCTCTGTGAGTGTTTTAATAACGCAGCATTTTGGAAGCGTTTTCCCAAGATTATTTCTAATTGGCCCTGTCATAAAGTGGTCGCAAACTGCCTTTACAACAGTAATCCGTTTGAAACCAGTTGTTCAAGCCTATGACAGAAAGCTGTTAATAATATGCTTCGAAATTTACCTGTGAAATACTGAGCTTGACTACTTTTGAAAAAGCAGAACTGAAAGTAAACGGCCTCTGTAATGCACACCCACTGGCAGCAGAAAGGGACCACCTTTGGACTCCCTCACCCTCACTTGAGCTTGCAACAGACCTTGGGGCACCCATTGGTTAGTGGACTCAAACCTATTTCAATATATAGGCAAGTACCCTTCAGTATCACTTAAGCACAGCCCGTGGGTGTGGCGAGTCCAGATATACTGTGAAGCTTGGGCCCTCATCCGGGTGCTCGTGCTCACCCAGCAACAGGGCCAGGACGGTCTTCAGGGTCCCAGCACGAATGACCGTCATCAGAAAGGAGGGCAGGAAGGCCCCTCCTCTTTCCCAGCCCCACCCCAGGGCCGAAGAGCCAGACCTGCGCCAGACGAGGTGGATTTAGTCCGGTTAGAGTTAAGATGGTATCATTAGCTGCGCACAGCGTGACTTCCTACTAATCCTCTCTGCAACTTACAACAAGTTTAAATGTCCATGCATGATGTTATTAACTGGCTTTAGTAAGTGCTTAAGACCCAGATCTCTTTTTAAAGTAATCACTGAACAAGTTCTACTGTATCCACCCAACAAGGAGATTAATATTTCCAGCAAATGTGATAGGGGAAGATGCTGAGTTCGTAATGGGCCATGGAGGTAGAGCTGCAAGTTGATCTCCGGAAGGGTCCAGAGTAGCTTGCGCTCACCAACCCCCCTCTCTAGATACCAAAACTTCTTCCCCCAGATCTTCCCCCTGGGGTGCGGGTGTGGGTATCTTTCCGTTAGCAGTTTTTCACTAGGTTAAAAATTGCGGGGGGTGGGGGATGGGAAACAATATCTTCATCATTAATATTTATCATACCCAGGAAAGATGCCTGGGCAGAACTAGAGAAACTGAGGGTCAGCTAAAGACAATCACAAGTTGCCTGCTAGGCTGCAGAAAGATGCCTGAGAAGGCGGAGGCCTGCCTACAACAGACCTTCAGGCGTGATTAAACCCCGACGACACCCCCATCCGCCAAGTCCCAACTCCCCGGATTCCCAAGCAACCGCAGTTCCCAGCTGGCGCAAAGACAGGGCCGAGGTCGTTGGTGAGGGGCCGAAGGACAGACAAATCAAAACACACACACGGGCCCTTGCGGACGCAACTCTACGAGCCAGGCATTGGAACCCTGGCCCCCCCACCCTGGCAGGGGGACCGGCGTCTGGCGGTCTCCAAACTTTGGAGGGCGGGCTCTGCAACTTGAGCTCGTGCCAACTTAAGAGGCCTCCTAAGCCGGCGCCCCCGGCCACAGCGCGCCCCCGGCCGCCCCCGCTGAGCGGCAGCCCGGAGCGCGCGCCAGCCCCGGGCGCGCGCGCGCCGGCGCACCAGCTCGGGCAACTCGGGCAGCTCTGGCAGCCGGTCTCCCGGGAAACACCAATCAGACGCCCGCTTTCAGGCCCTGGCCGAGAGCAGCCGCAGCTGCAGGACTCTGGCTGCTGGCGGTCACCGGGAGGCGTCGTGCTGCCCGGCGGCCGGCCGGCTGCCACTGCCTAGCCCGATCACTTTCGCAGCCAGTCACGGAGTCTGCTGTCTCCCCTGGCGTGCACCACCCACGCCAAGCACCTAGTGAGGCGGCGGCTAAGCCTGGCTATTTTTAGATCTCAAGAATACGTAGGGCTAGAGCTCGGCTTAAAATCCAGTTCAACCAACCAAGCACAGTGATGTGCTTGTCTTTGAACACATATGCCTCAGCACTACATTATTTCCCTGAATAAAGTCGATTATCTTCACTTTTTAAAGTCCTACCCTCCTGTGGGCTGGCAGTTGGCTGCAAAGCAGAAAGTCACAGGCTCCCACCTCAAAGACGGTCATCACCTGTCTAAGGAAGTGCACTAAGTCGCGGCCCTGATTGAGGATGAGCAGATATTCCTTAGCAATCATAGCTATATACTTTTCGTTTTCATTCACCATCTTTAGAATTAATTCCACAGTAAAATTGAACAATTCCCAGGAGGGATGAAATGGATTCTCAAAGCAGATGAGAACAGAGGTTTCTGCTGATTTCTGTACTAGGTTAATATGTGCTAAGAAACCAGTGAGCACAAAAACAGGATAACAAGGCCATCCATTAAAATCTGGAGACACTGAAGAACAACCCTACATGCCCCATCGCTGTAGGATCTGTTTAACTGTCTCAAAGTACCAGTGTTAAAAACAATTGACCCAGTATTATGGATGTCTTTTTACTCAGCAACTTCTAAAGGACACCTTGCCTCCTGTTGCCCAATTCACCACCTGCACCTCCAGCACCCTTCCAAGTGCAGCATCATATTATGCTGTGTTTTACTGTAACTAATTAGGGAAAAGCCAAGTCTTAGCAAGACAGAGTGGAGAAAGGTTATCAATACTCTTATCAGAATGGCATTTCCAGAGATACAGATCCATAGAAAAAAACAGATATATAGTTATACACTCTTTTTAATACATTTTCTAGCCACATTGGAAAATAAAACCTTTGGCTTCATCTCTCTCCATTTTAAAAAGACAAATTTCATTGAATTCTAAACTGTCTTGAACTGTTTATATGTAGTCTATGAATAGGAAGAACGTTTATGAACTTGAAATGTACTTATCCTTATCTCGTACTATTTAAGTGGTTTCTTAATTTTCATCAAAGGCTACAGGAAATAAAATTAGCATTTCATATTTTTCCAAATAAGAAAATTATTTTAATTTAAAAAATAAACACAGAGCAAAAGTAGAAGAAATTTAGTGTTTAAGAAGATTTAAAGAAAGGCCACTTAGGGAAAATAATTCATTTTGACTGTAAATAATGCATTTATCTCATTACTATGCACATTAATGGTAACTGCACTAGGGGGCTGATACTGGTAAGTATATTCATTCATATCCTGCAAGGATATTGCAGAAGTCTTCCCATATATCTTTTTTTTTAATCTCTAATTTCCATTCTTCTTGTTGTTTTGGATTTTTCTGTATGACTGGTTTTATGTTATATCCTCTATAATTCTATTATTGAGTGACTTTTCATTGTTAATTTTCTTGTATAAAGTAGGACAAGGAAAATAAGTTGGTTATATCTTTATATTTACTTTTACAGGTGTCATTTTATCAGCCTATTTCTAAGTATTTCATGAAAAGATTCTAGATGTCAAAACCTGCAGTTAACGTTCCTGTTTAGAAATACACAAAATAATACCTTTGACGTCGGCAACTCAGATGTATTATTCAGCAAAACAGCAATTACTCATTGTTTTGCACTTACATGTTAAGAACTATGCGACACTTGGTGACACAATAACAAAATTGCAAAGTCAATTATATTTAAAATAGACATCCTAATAAAACATACACAACCAACTCCTTTTGAATTGTTTTGTTTCCTTTGTCTGACTGTTTATAGTTAAATAGATTGTGTGAACCTTAAACCTAAGTATAATAACTGATTCACACACATCTTGAAAAATAAAAGTTAGAAAATGGGGAGGGGAAGTAGTATAAAAAGAGGTGTATTCCTGAGGGCACCAGATTCTAACTGAGGAGGTACCAGAATGTCATATATTTTTGGAAATGTACATCTATGATGTTCTTTTGCAATGTCAATCATAGTGGCAAACTTGAAAGAGCAATGTCTGACAAAATTTAAAGCACAGTTTAAGCTAGATCCATACCAATAATTCTCAGCAGAACTAAAGCAATAAAACCCAAGGAAAGTGTCTTTATATTTAAAAAACCAGAGTTTCAGGTGGGACTAGTTGTTTGTTTCATTCTATTTTAATTGCACCAGAAGCATTTTTGCAACTTGAACTTCCCAGTAATGAATTCTACTTTTGAACCCAGCCTACAGCCTAAATTGAGGTTCCCACCAGAAAATTAAAATGTTTGTCTGGATAAAATAACTTCTAAATGAACTCTCTATTTCTTTTCGTTTCTTTTTGTATTTTCTGCAATGTAGCCCCTCGCAATGATATTAGTTCTAGTGTGGGAAAATATTATAATTGAGATCTGGTAAGTTATTTGCAGACTTCAAGTTTTTCTTTACACTGTGCTGACATTTAGTACAGCCCTGGTGAGGAAAACAATACTACCATTCATAGCTCTAGACGTAGATTTCAATCGACTTAAGCGGGCACAATGAAACTTGGTCATTCACTGGTTACCCATATTGTGTTCTCAAATTTTCTCTCAGCAAAAGTATAATGACTCAGTATTGTATGGTTGCATAGACAAGGGCTCGGAACAAGAGACACTAGTTTTGTCTGACGGTGTGAGAAAGTCGTGAAGGGATCTTTTCTTCCAGATGGTGTTAAATTCAGCTGCCTTTTTAACATTGGCCTTGCACAGCAATCTGCTGCTCCCCTTTCACAAAGACTGCGCTTGGTTCCCACTAGTTAACATGCATGCTCACGCAACCTGCAACTTCACTCCAACTGTTTTACAATGCAGTGGTATGCTAAATAAACTTGATCCGGTTTCTGCCAATGTTAAAACTAGCTTTCAAAGAACTACTTAACTGATATTTACACTTCTTTTGACTTAAATGTACATGCCTTTGGAATATTTCAGATTTCAAAGAAATATCACCTTATTATAAGGTCATTGTAGAGATCACCTCGGACACCTTTCAGACCCATGCTCAGATACAGTACCTCTCTTCAACACACACAAATAAAACAAAATGTCAGAAGTTTGATGTGTAATAGAAAAAAGAGAAAATTGGGACATGTTGCAGCAAGAGCAGTGGAACAGCAAAAAATAAAATGAAAATAATAACATTGAAATGTATTTTTATTGATCGATAAGTCATGTAACATTAGTATGATACAAAGCAAGTTTGATATGACAATGGCAAACACATAATTATAATATTGTTTATTTTCCTTAGATGTTATATTTAACACATTTACATAAAAGACCAAGATGTAGGCAAAAGCTTCAGTAATTTGACTCCATTGAGTGCTTTCAGTAAACAATAGGTTTCCCCAGCAAACATCTTATTGCCTTAATTGAACCTCCTTGAGAAGAAAACCACACACTTTGTAATGTAAATGTTAATTGTAGTAGACAATGGTTCTAGGTAAATAGCACCCCTGGACATGAAGTAAATGAAAGGAATACAGGCACTTAACAATGAAAGGTTGTTTGCACAAACAGTGCTTCAAATGTAAATAAACAAGGGTCTTCTCAACGGTCACTACAGTAGTAAAACTTTGGCACGTGTTCGGCAGCCAAACTGAGAATTTACATTAATAAAGTCTCTCAGAGTTTCTAACTGAAACTAACAGTGCTTTTACAGGCTTCACCAGTCTGCAGTCTTATAAGGATTTGAAACTACAAAGGAAAATGTAATGCTTTTGAAGAAAAACTGTATGTTTGGGATTTGGGATTGCTAGTAATCTAGGCCACATGGAAGGTAACAGGTCATTCCAGACATTTTGTAATGCAAGATTTGTATTTATATTTAAATGCCTATAGAAATGTTTGCTTGGTGACAGGTGGAAAAATGTAAGGATTTCTCTAAAAGATTACAGGGTGAAACCTCTAAAATGCCAAAGTTTCTCCTTAGCTAAGTCACTTTTTTAGATTAAATGAAAATGGCTGTTTATAACACATTTAACTGGTTCTATATCAGAACAAACTTTTATTGTGTTGTAACTAACACTCTTCAGGTTGAGGATTTTATAATTCCACTTCCAGTGCATGCCTACTAGCATAATTAGGCCAAGTTCCTAGATAAATAATGTTCAGAGGTAAACAGCCTGATGAAGTGATCATAACGTCTGTTATACAGAGATACATATTTTTAAATATAACCCACCCAACAAAAGCCAGAAAAGGTGGTCCACCAGGCCAAAATGAGGGACTGAGAATTTGACATAAGGGGCAGGAAGTAATGGCACTTTGAGGGGGGAGAACTGTTTTCTACTAGCTTTCCTTACATATTAAAAATCTCAACCGAAGAAAACAGCCAGACTTAGTAATGGCCAGATTAAACAGCGATTATAAAATTAACAGAAACAGACAGTACGCAGCAGCTACAGACCAGTTGGCGCTGGCATTTGGGAGGCTGCAGATGGCTGTGGGTGGGAAATGCCTCTACTTTCTTAAGCGATGGAGATGAGTATGGTGTGTGCACTTGATGTTTTTTTCATACCCCCACCCCCAACAGGGCTGTCTGTCATAGGCTGCTGGGCCCCGCTTTACCACTTGCCCCCGAGCGTGGGAATCGGAGCGTCCTGCCGTTCACATCTCCCGCATTCCGTTTAGTGGAATCAATTAGGCAAGACAGACCTTCAGATTCCCCACCCCCTTCCCATTTTTGTCAGGTCTATATACGTCCTAATTATTTCAGTTTGGGATGCCAGAGCTGTTTCCTGGATAGACCTGATCATCCTTAAACAAAAAGAGAGGAGGCGCACACGTGGGTTGTGGCGTAAATGTCACTTTCATTTCCAATGCTAGGCGCAGAGTAAGACAGAACATTTTTTTAACACTTTGACAAGAGGGGAGGCGATCTCGTCTCCATCATGTCTTTCTGCTTCAGTAGCTTCCTCAAGGAAACCCTCTTGGAACAGAGAAGCATCTGTCCTTGTATTTTGAATAGAAGAATAAAAATCAGCCTTTGCTTTTTTTTTTTTTTTGCATTTTTCCTCCCAGCTCTCTGTACTCAGTATCCTCAGTAGATACAAATTATTAACCTTCTAGCTCTAATTTCATATAATTTGACATACAACCCCAATATATGCAGTTTCCAAGCATAATCTTTAAATTTTTCAGGGGAGGGATCTCAGAAGGGAAGAGCCTAAGTCTACATATATAGGGAATCATTTGCAGACTAGGTACCAGACATCTCTACAACAGCTTTCCAAGAAAAAAAAAAAAAAACCTCTACATGTAAACTTTTGCCTTAAAGTAGGACGCACTACATGTGCCCCTTTACTCATTAGCATTATTCAAGTCTCCTCTGCAGCTCCAACAACCTCTAGCAAAATATCTCCACCTTTATGTTTTGGCATATGTGTGTCCCTTAATTTCCTCTCATCCCACCTTTCATCATAAGGCAAAAACGAACACAAAAACAAAGTTAGATTCAATAAGTATTCCTGACCTTTCCGGTTTTTACTGTCTCTTGGTTGTCGTTCATTCTCACACGCTCCCCGGCGACCTTGAAGGAGTTTTACTTTCGGTTATCTAGCTTTATGAAGACCAATACACTCATACAGCTAGATAACCAAAGATAACAACTCGCTTCCCTCACAGCCTCTGTCTTCTTCGGCCCATACTCCAGGTCCGGATCTTTCTGGCAGCACCGAAGAGTAGTCCTCCAAGACACTTTGCCGCGCAAAGATGCCTCCTTGTATGTAAATATGACCTGGTTTCTGTCTGTGTGTGCAGCTAAAACATCCAAACGAGAGCTGTGGCCTTCAAAGTTTATTCCAAACTTTTTTTTCTCCTTTCAGCAAGTAATCTCCGGCAGCGTTAGCCAACAATTCATCTATCAATATCAGAAAATAAAACCAGCTATTACGGTGCAGAAAGCGGTTACGAGTGAGCAGCAGCATCGGTGCCTTCACAGGCTCTATTTGCATTGTAAATTGCTTCATTCTCACGCAAGACTCTTTAGCCTCCCTCTATAGAGACGTATAAAGCCAACGGCAATTTCCAGCGCAGGTTAAGAAGAAAGGAAAAAAATATCCCATTCTATAGAAGAAGTGACAGCTGATTCAAGGATCTGCTCCGGATCCTTTGGGGTAGGCACCATGAGCTTTTTTACCAAGCGGTGGCAGCTTGATTGCACATATCTTGTGCGTGTGTGTTTTAGGGGAAGATCCTCGATTTCACAGGGCTTCTAGGCTGGGAGGAGAAGATGCCGTCTTGCTGGCGTGCTGCTGCCCCGGGTCTGAAAGAAGGAGAAAAGGGCCATCATTGGAGGGGCTTTCACTGCCAAAATGTGGACCAGCCCGGCAAGGTCAAAGGTTCGAGACCGCGGGAGACCAAGGTAATGATGATGTCATGAGAAATCTCAAGTACACGGTTATTGATATGCATCAGTGATCATCCAACTGCCCCACGTCTGCTGCCCAAGCAGAGGTGGCGGCGGCGGCGGCGGCGGTATTGCCACAGCCCTGTTTTCTCAATCAACAGCTCTTCCGCTAGCACTGCCGCCTGCTCCTGGAAAAGCAACCCGCGGCCTTTACCTCCTCGGTGCTAGTGTAGATCGCTCTAATATCCAAAGACTGGAAGAAATCTCTCTCTAAGGACAGATAAAAGCATTTCAGATCTGGGGGACGTCTTTACCTGCGTTTCTCTTCTGGCAGATTGCATACGCAGGCAGATGGAAGGCACTTTGCGATTGCTTAAAGCAGGGCCTTGCTTTCTGGGGCTGGGAATCAGATCTGTATTACGCAGTGAGTCCATGTGTGATTACATTGACAATTTGCTCTGGTGGTGTGTTTTTAATGGCTTCACAGCTCAGACATGTTTTGTATCTATGTACCATGGCGATAGGGCATCATATTTTGTTCTGTAAGTTCAAAGTGAATGCTCTAAGCAAGCCGACTTCATTCTGGATTTTTTTTTTTTTAATAACTCTGTATACAGGGTGTGCCTTAGAATGTAGCACAGGTAAAGACTGTAGCAATAGTTTCTAATGTTGTACACAACTCTGCTGTAATAAAAATGCTGAGGCTTTGTCTGTGGTTTCAAACATTAATTTTCACACAGAAGGGCAAAATATACTAGTCTTCCTTATGAAATTATTTTTAAAAGGATTGGTACCTCATTAAAAAGACAGATAAGATACCTGGACCTTAAGAGCATAACTCTACCTCCTTCCCCTTCCCCACCCCCCACCCTTCTATCTAGAGAGGAATTTTGTTTAATTAATTAATTAGCCTCATTCTTTTCCTTAGGACTTTTACAAGTGTGAATATGGCCATTTAAAGACCTCTTCTTCTGTCTTCTCCATAATGGGAGGTCTATGTCTAATGCATCTATGATATGTACAATTCTAACAGTCAGATGTCCCTCACCAGACATTTGCCCACATAAGATACATATTCACCATCGGTGAACTTTATGGACTGTTATGAGTTATGCTTAGTGGTGTTACTATTCTTTAAATATATGCTACATGTAAATGTCATAAATCTTCATATTCATTTCACACATCACTAGTTTATCACAATACTCTCATTTTTATAGGTTTACTATTTTCCCCATCACTAAAACACTTTCATAATTAATATACACTCTCATTAATTCAGTAATTTATTCATTTAACACATGAGTTAGTGAATATGGCTATTAAATTACACAGAGAATGCACATATGCAAAGCCTATAGAAAAGACTGACAAGAAAACCAGAATTGCTAAGAAAAGCCCCCAATTAAGAGTTCAGACAACAATATTACACCAATTAAATATGTAAGTTAGTAACACAGATGCCAACTTTCCCCTAGATTTTTAGTAAGTTCCTTTTCAGTAAGCAATCTTGTCCTGATTATTTATGAAAGACTAAGCTATGGAAATTGCTCATCTATTTTCTTTATCAAATTTTGGAATAGGAAGTACAATGAGAAATGGCTGCTCTGGGTTATATATAACACATGCCTGCAAACTAAATCAGAGAAAAACATACCCATACAGTTACTATTCCTTCTTAAACTATGAGGCACAACATAAACTGGATAAAAACTGAATACAGCACTGAGGCACATGACATTTTTGACATTATGTAAAACCCCAATGAGCTTTACTTCCTTGGAAGATGGAAAGTATTTTGGCCTTGATTTCCAAGACGTAGAAGCAGAATCATTAGTGATTTGGCATGTACTACATAAAGGAAGCACATGATCAGATTACTTCAGTTCCTTAAGTCAAAACCCCACCAAATGTCAGTTATTTTTAGAATATCTCTTTGCTTTCTATATGTCTGGGTGGGGGGTTGGTGAAAGTAGAGAGATGAAATGCATGTATGTCTGTGTGTGTATCACCAGATTTGTGTGGATTTGCAAATGAATATAACTATGCTGTCACATTTAACAATTAAATGTGTTTTTAGAACCCAAGTAACTATCATTGAAGCCAAGACACTGAACATCTGAGATGCTTCTACAATTAGAAGCTATAGAATATACTGTCTTAAAACAGCATCTTCTGTGGCAATGCCACATAGTCATATCAACTAACTCCAAGACTGGCCCCTTGCCTGTCACATATATTGTAGATCATTTGAGGGCGCCCCAAAGTGAATTTATCCAACATAATGATTATGGACAGTCAGTTCACTAGCTAATTAAATATTTTACCTCTCCATCATCTTTCAAGGTATGAAGAAATAAAAATACATAGCAAGACTTAACACTGAGCACCTGGTTATTCTGAGTATTGCCAAGGTTTATCATATTCATTTCAAAAACTGTATGACTATCTAGGATGTGAGAGAAGTTGAAACAACTGTGCTATTCTAAAGATTCCCAGCAATTTCTGCCACACATTGTTATGAGCAACTATTAACACCTAAATGCTTTTATTTCAGCTATTTTTGCTTTTCAAAAAGCTATTTAGCTGAGTTATAGAATACCTTTTGAAATCTGCATAGTGAAGGATATACTGAATTCATATGGCTTGCCTACTCATTCTCTAATAAATTCCCATTAATGACCAGTAGATTGGGACGTGATTGTCATGCTTGTCTTCTAATCTTTTTATAGGTCTCCAGATGGCTGAAACATAAATTGAAACATCCTGGTTTTCTTGGGAATAAACAATCTCTGCTTAAGTTAAAAGTGAAAAGTTATGATTTTCCACATATTTAGATCAGAATTATGTTATTCCATAAATGCAAATACATAAGGTTTGCCACTAATATGTAGAACACCTCTCTGAATCCTATTCAGACCTCTGCAGAGTATATAAAGAAATCGGCCTATCACTGAAATCCTTTTTTAATATTGAGTTTGTATGATTCTCATGAATGTAAACCACAGTCCACTAATATAGTCAAGACTACCATTTTCCACATAAAAGCCATTTAATTTATAGTGATCTGTACAGTTCACGTAAGGTACTTGACTGGCTTACTTTCTAATAAAAGTGTCCTATTATTTCTTCTGTACACTGAGTTTCTTTTTATTAGCAGTTAAGGTTATATTTGCATTATCCTTAATATATAATACAGACAGGAATACCTATCAGGAGAAAACTGCACATATGGAAACTTATATATTTCTGGAATTGTTTCTATCACAAGAATTGGAAGATATGCAATACACTGCAGGTCTGCCACCCAGTAAATAATATCCTATTTCTATTTTCCACATCACTTTAATTTTATCAAATGTAAAATTTTAAATTACCTTTGGTTGGTTGGATTGTCTTTTCATTTTATGCTTCTTTGTAGTCTCATCTGAAAAACAGTCAAGAAAACAAATGATCATAGTTATATATATACATACACATACATATATAAAATCATGCCTAGATATAGTTTCATTTAAAGTATTGCAATTACCACAATTCCTTAAAATGCCAAGAGATTCCAGAAAACCCCAGTATAATATATCCTGTGCTTCAGCACCCACAGGGTTAAATATGCTAATTTGCATTTAAATAGAGACATGCATGATAATGGCAATGCAAAATATGCAGAATCTGGAGGGGGTTGGGAAATTAATTTTTTTCTTTCTTTTATTTTTAGCTTAGAAGAAAAAGGGACTCTTAAGAAACATTTGGGATTTGAACACTGTAACCTGCCATACAAAAGAGGAGGGAGAGTTCTTCCATGTAAGAATTTAAAGATTGGAACAAAGTCATATTTTTTAAATGTTTAAGGCATTGAATTTCCAGGCGTTTCAAACAATGGGAATCCCTGGATAAATATCTAATCCATTAGAAAGATGCAAATAGTTTACTGTAAGGCCACAGCACGGTGAGATGTGCATTCATATCTATGGCTCCTGATTGGCTATTTCTTCCAATAAATCAATGAATAATGTAAAACCTGATTGCTGTAAAGTGGTGGATTTTTAATTCCCTTCCCCCATCCCCCACGACTCAATATTCAAGAAGTCTTACACTCCCCAATATAGGTGCTTTTCTTTTATGATTTTTCTAAAATGCTTATTGTTATTTTGGAGAGGTGGGGTGGGGCTACTGGTTTTGCAAAATGAAAGTACAGCGCTAGCTCAGTTATGCTGACTACAGGAGCTCATCTCTCTAGACAGCGCCCTAATTACTGGTGCCAAGGTGGGGAAGGAGTGTGGCTGGCAGAGGTAGGCACCACCGATAGGGAGGAAAGGGGATCCGACGCCTCCGTTCTAGGCCCAAGGCAGCCACAGCGTCCAAAGTGACCCCGGCCGTGGCCGTGACTTGACAGGGCCTCCGGACTAACTTCTGATCAATTCCACTGCTGCCCTGACCCCTCAAGACAGTTCCCCATTCAAATACCGCGGGTACATTTGCAAGAGAAAACGTCTCAGACGCTAATGCAAATACACTGCCTGGGTTCCCACCGCCCCGGGTTCCCGCAGACAATTCCAAGCCCAGGAAGGAATCAGCGAGGTCTGGGCTCGGAGCAAACCACAGAGACCCGGCTTTCGCTCAGACAGCATAAAAGTCAGAAGCTGAAACGCTCCAGAGTAACCGCGATGGTTGCATCTTGATGAATCTGAACTTGGGATAACCCTGCAAAGTGGCCTCTCGCTTCCCTAAATCCAAAAGGCCCGAGAGAAATGGGAAGTGGAAATCCACCGGTTCTAGTTAGCCACTGTGCGTGTTTCCGCCAGAATCCAATCAGACCCTCACTTCATTGCCAGGTAATTGCAACTTTGAGGTGGTTAAAAGAATTATTTAAAACGCGAATCCTGAACCCAGGAACGAAAAAAAAAATTCACTTGGCTCTAGGCGTACGAGGGAAAAGTCCCACTATCGACAACACAAAATTACATACAACATTCCCCTTTCCACGGCGAAAAATTTCCTGGCATTCTTCTTCACTGGGGTGGGGGTGGGGGGCGCGGGGGTGGTCAAGCCACTGGATAATTAACAGTCCCGGCTCAGACAACTCATGGGATCAACAGGTTTCTCATCCGAGACACACAATCAATTAGCTAAAGCAAAGCCACGGACTGGCCCTCGGAGCGGCCCGCAGCAGGGCTCTGCGGGCCCCGACTCGCGAGCGAGGCAAGGAGCGCGGGCGCCGGGCCGCGGCAGACACGCTGGCCCCGCGCCGCCGGCCGAGTTGCCGCCTGCGGGCCGCCGCGATACTCACTCTCTTGGCTGCGCCAGGCAGTGTTGCCCCCCAATCCAGCAGGGTAGGAATCGAGGCGCCGGCCGGGAGACAAGATCCAGAGTCACAGGGCAGCCGCAGTACGCAAACAGCTCCTTTCGGCATCTCCCAAAAAAGAAAAAAAATTTTTTTCAGACCATCCCTCTCCTTAGCACATTTAAAACTGCCGCTCAATTCCACACGGTGATTCTTGCTTGATTGCGTCTAAAATAGTTTAAACGGATCTTCCCTCGTGGGGGAGAGAGGGAAAGGCGCAAAAGACGAGGAAGGAAAAAAAAGCCAACTTTTCCCCCCACACCAGGCACTTGCTCCCTGAGCCTCGGAGTGGAGAGTGAAGTGGTGTGTGCGAGGCTCGGCAAGTTTTTGGGGGCTGTCCAAGGTCTAGTCCAGCCCCCTCTGCCGAGGAGGACGTGCTCTGAAACTCAACCAATTTCCCCACTGCTTTTGTTACTGATGAACTGAAGCCCTATTGTTCATCCATTGCCACGGTCTTTTTCAGTCCCCACACTACGTTCTGCGTTGCCAGAGATAATGAATTTGCACCCAAACCTCTCATAGTCCCCTCCTGACAGACGGAACAAATTAGAAATGTCTCGTCTGAAGGAGGCAATGGCTACATTTTCCTATTGTAGGAAGCAAAGCACACATTTCTTTGGAAACTTCTTTTGCCTTTCCTACCTTTTATTTCCTCTTTTTTTTTCCTCCAGTTTTCCCCCCTCTTGATTTCTTTAGATGCTTCTAAAATGGATAGCCCTGTTTTGTTTTTCCAGTGCACCATTTTACGTAACTTGTGGATCTTTTCTATCTTCCTTCCTTCTTTCCTCTTCTAAGGACTCCTTTGCAATTTTATTTACAAACTTGGAGAATGACCTTTTGACTTGCAGACTTTTTTTTTTAAGAAAGGTCTTTTGGTTCAAGTCCCCCTTCCTTCCTCCTCCCCCTCTTTTTGTTGTGGACCTTAAATGTGTTTGGCTACAGACAGCAATACATTATAAGGATTTTTATTCTTTAAACTTCAAAGCTATTCAAAAGGTACCAGGGAAGCTCCATAGGGGTTAGCTATTTGAGGAGGAAGAAAGTGTGTGTGTGTGTGGTAAGAAAGTGTGTGTGTGTGTGTGTGTGTGTGTGTTCCAGGGAAAGAGGCTGAGAGATGTGGGAGGGTGTGGGTGGGAGTGTGCAGGGAGAGAAGGGTGGGAGCCTGGAAGGGAAGGTGGGCTTCCTGAGACGCGAGCCGGGATGCTGTCAGGGGTGTAGGCGCGAGAGGGAGGTGCAAGAAGCCGTCTCACCGAGGGCTGCTTGCACCCCTGGGCCTGTTCGCGCGCCCCGGCCGCCCGCAGCCTGAGCGCAGGGATCTGCGCGCGCGGGCGCCTGTTCCGAGCCTGCGCGCGTGCGACAAGGGGGGCGGGAGGGGGGCTGTAAAAATTCAGACGAGTGGCCCGTATGTAAATGTGGCCCAAGGGGGAGCGGGGAGGAGGTAATGAGAACTGCGGGCGTGTAGCCCAGCCGGCGGCCCCCAGCTTTCCCGCCAAGTGCAGCCGGAGGACAGACAGCCGTGCGTGTCCTTGGCGGGAGGGCCCCCGCCCGCCGCGCGTGCCCGCCCCCGCGCACACGCACACGCTCCCAGAGACGGCGTGGGGCCCGGTGGCCACGAGCTTGTCAAGAAAACAAAGCTAGGGCTGCGAGAGGTGGAACGAAGAAACAGCAGCCTCGGCGGCCCAGGGCCGGACTAGGAAGCCGGTTCCGCGGCCTCCGGTGCCGCTCCGGCCTCGCCAGCCCGGAACCCAGGCCCTCCGCCCCCGGCTCAGCACCGCCCCAGCCCCCGCAGAGGCCTAGGACCATTTCTTAGCGGCCTAGGGAGAGGGGCGGCGGGCAGAGGCAGGGGCGGATGTGCGCCGGGAGGTGCCGGCGGCCCCCGCTGGGAGCGCGGGCACGCACCCGCGGGCGCGCGAAGCTGCAGTCTGGAGTCTGAAGGCCTCCATGCCGCGTTGCCGCGAGCCGCTCCCTCCTCGCGGAGGCCGCCGAGCTCCAAGTGAAAAGTCCACCGGGCTAAATCCCGTAAGACTACGCCCGGGCCTGCGGCCACCGACTCTCTCGCACCTCAAGCTTCCCCTCCCCAGACAATGTAAGGGCCTGGCCGTACCGAGACAGCCTTCTCGGATCCACACCACCAACCACCCCGCCCCCTTAAGATGGGCGTCACTCGAACTCCAGCCCCGGAGCGCTGGCCTAGATGGCTCCGGAAGATAAGTCCCGGAGGTGGCCGTGGAGAGACGCTGGTCTCTCGCTCTTCCGGCTCACAGCGCCTGCCTCGGTGCTCACCAGCCCAAGCACCTCCCCAAAACACACACACAACACGACACTCCCATCACATTATAAAACGCACGCTCCAGGCAAGGCTGTTAATGAAGCCAACACGCTTAATGAGTGCACAGGTAAACAGGTACCGAAACGAGAAGCCCCCACCAGTCGGCTGGGCGATTTACCTCTCCCTACTGGAAACACGTGTAGTTTATCGTGTTTTAGGAGTGATTTGCTCTTGTCTGAGGTCTCCCCCTCCTCTTCTTGTGGAAAGAAGCCAAAAAAAAAAAAAAAAAAATCATGTTCCATTGTCAGAATCTTCTTTGTGATAAGCTACCCGAACAGTGGTTTAAAAGCCTTGGGGAATTTGATTTGGTCTGTTATCTGTTGGTTTGGGTTTGTTGTTTTGGGGGTGTGCTGTTTTTCTGGGGGAAGCAAGAGAACGTGTGTTTGGTGGGGCTGGAGGTGTAGGACCAGAGCCTGCGGTGCGGCCTGAAGGCTGGCGAGGCTGGAAGCCGAGCTGCGGAGAAAGAAGGCGGCCGTTCGTCCTCCCCCCGGGGTCGACACGAGGGCTCCCCGGGCCCCCTCGGGTCTTGGATCTGCCACCGCCGTGGCCGCCGCCCCGTGCTAGCGGGCTCCGCCGGCCGCCGCTCCGTGTTTTCCCCCATCCCGGCTTCACGTTCAAGGTTTAGCTGCGAGGTCACGTCCATTGACGTCAGCTCCCTGTCTCCCTCTACGTCCGGCTACATTTACATACATCAAGGAAATTAGGGCATTAAAAAATATGCAAATCCTGCGCGAAGAGGAGCCCGTGCATTCCTGGCGCGACCGCCTTTTATTGAAGCTTTTAATTAAAGGGGCCAGTTGCCGAGCCCCTGAAACAACCGCCAAAACCCCCAAAGAGAAAAATAAACGCTGTAGCCTTCGGGAACGGTTGTTTCGGCTCCTGTTCTGTGGGCGGCTGAGGACCGCCGGCTGCCCGGCTCGGAGAAGAACAGGTTAGAGGAGGCAGCTCCAGCCCATGCATAATCAGGGCTCCGCGGCGCCTCCATTCTTTCCTCCTCCTCCTCCTCCTCCTCCTCCTCCTCCTCCTCCTCCTCTCCACCTCTCCTCCTCCTCCCACTCCTGTTGGTTCCAGCGTGTATTATTTTTAATACTGATGCATATGTAAAGATATATTTGCATTTTTTAATTCGTGAAAAGTTCAGGTTTATCGTTTTATTGATTCTCTCCCCCACTTTTTTTTTCTTTCTTGGTTATCTTCTGTCTCTCTGTCTCTCTTCTCCCTTTCTGTCTGTATTTTTTTGGCAAGTGTCTGCGGCTTTCTCTTGCTAGATGATATGTACAGTTGCCTTCCTGCTTCTGTTTATTTAAGGCTCCGTATATGCACACCTGTCATGTATGTAATGCCAGCTGCATAACCTCCTGGTCTGGCCATTAAAAAAAAAAAAGACATCTCCCCCTCCCCCCCACACACATATCCCCTTGATCGGCTGTACTGCCCATCGCTCAAGGCTCAAAGTTGGATTGTCTAATTAACTTCATATTAGCAAAACAGTTTGGGCCAATGCATTTGAGACAATGTATCTATAAAAGAAAGTGACTCCAAAGATGTCTAAAGAATTCTTGTGCTGATTAACTAAGAGGTATGGCATTCACCGCCCTATTGCTTTCTAGCATTTATTGCCAAAAAAAAAAAAAAAAAAACCTCTTAAAATGTGTAGAAACAGCAACCGACAGCCTTCTGCAAGGAAGACATTTTCAACCATGTTGTATGTTGTACCTTTTCTGCTTCATTCAGAATTTACTGTTTCATTTTTATCTTAATATGACTGGAAACAAGGCATATTACCTTGATGGAAAAGCATCCTTAGTTCCTGACTTTGGAATGAAAACAAATAAAACAGTTTACTATATTAAGCCAGTTGACTTGTCCTAAAATATACAGGCCTTGAGTTAGATTTCAAGCAGTGGAAATCTTATTTATAGGGTTGGATTTTTCATTCTGGCAATATGTCTATTCAGCACAATGGCTTCTGAAAAATAATATCTGTATAAAGTCCACTTTAAAAATTTCCCCAAAGCTATCATTTTAAGAAGACTGAATCCATAATTGCATAGCCACAAAGAATAGCAAAAGGCACACATGCAGCTTATTCAATTAAACAAGTCCGAGTACATGCACAGGTAATTAGTTTTCTTATGAATGACTTACCTGCACAGATACTCAGGGTAAGACTTACCCTCTCCAATGGCTTTCATGTATAAATATTCATATGTGTTTCCACCCATTTTAAACCTACAGCTCTATGCCATCTTTCATGTTAGACTATCCAGCGTCCATTTTAGCACCCTTAATTCTTAAGGTATTTCCAGCTTTACCCCTGGCTGTAGTTTTTCCAAGCCTATACCAAAGTGCTCATATGATATGTCACCCAATAAAAAGTGGTCAGATGGCTACACGTAAAACGTTTAAAAACGGAGATGCACTAATTCTTTAGGTTTCTCCTTGCTTTGCCATTTTTAGCAAGATTACCGTTTCCTAAAGTACATTTTCAACACATTTTATGAATAATTGCAGGTATTCCACAACTGGTTGCAGAATTGCCAGTTTCTTGGGGGAGGGGTGGGGGGCACCAGGTTGAGTGAAACAATTCCGCAGGTTAAGTGTCTCTTCGAGTTTGGCTGCAATTCAGTCGTGCGCGGCGGTTTGTTCCTACCTGGACTCTGGCACATACCTGCCCGCCTTTATGCAGGGATCAGGACAAACGTATCAGCCACGTCGCAGGGCATACAGTGGCGGTGCATATATTTAGATGGTGGTAGCAAGGAATGTGTGCATGTAGGGATGTCTGTGCATGCATCTGTATACAGACGCGCGCGTGTGTGTGTGTGTGCACGCGCGCGCGCGCGCTCGAGCTGTGTGACAAGGGACACAGAGAGGTACACCTCTTATCTCTGATCTCTCCGTAATCTCCTTTTCTGCTTCTAATCTCCCTTACTGGCGCATGGTAGGAACCTGAAGGCTCTGAATCGTCACCGTTACTGCCGTGAGCGCGCTGTGGCTTACCCCAGGGGCCGGCGGCTCGGTGGCTCGCTGGTTCGGTGGATGTCGTGGTGGAGGGTGGGTCGCGCCGCTGCCGCTGCCACCGCGGGTCCGGGTGCTCTGTCCCAGCCCGGCAGCGGAGCGCGCGGTGCCGGAGCCCCCTCCCACCTCGCCCTCACCCCCATCCTCCCCTCCCCTCTGCGCCTCCTCTCCTCCCACCCCCCGCTCCGCCCGCCCCGTATTACCATATGGAGGCCGAGTCCTGCGAATCACAGCAGCAGCGGGCGGTATTTGAATAAGCCCCGCAACCCGCACAGACCCCTGCTCTGCCGCGGGCAGCGTGCCCAGCACCGAGGGCCAACACTCCGGCCGGTAACCTGTCTGCGGCTGACACCTCCCCAAAGTGCCCCGGGCGCGCGGGAGGGGAGGGTCTTGGGCCTCCCACTTGCTACTTTCCTGTTAACTTGGCTGATAGGATTAGACAATAAATAAGGGAGGTGGGAGACAGAGATACACGCGGAAAAATGGGGGGTGTGTGGAGGGGAAGTGGAGAAGGGAGAGGAAAGAAGCGAGGCCTTAGGGGGAAGGAGCGAGAGACAGGAGCTGAGAAAAGGGAGGAGGAAGAGCTCAAAGGGTTGAGAGAAAGAGGGAGTAAAATGGGGAGGCAGTGGGAAAACGATGGGAGGGGGAGAGAGGCCCAAATATCCGAATTTGGACTTTCCGAGCTAAAAATACTACCTCACTGAACTTCGCAACCTCCAATTAGACACGTGTCTCCCCCTCCCACGTCACCGAATGATTAATTTACCATCTCAATCAGAAATAATTATTTAGAATTGTATAACAGATATAGGATTTAACGAAAGGAGCCAATTTGGTGAAACACAGCACAAGTCATGCCATTTAAAGGTGATGTTCGCCACCTCACATTAAAATTTTAAGGCTTGCTTTGAAGACTCAGACACTTGCCCAGCCTTGTCTTCTGAGGTGGCGAGAACGAGGCCCAGAGGCAGGAACAAGATGTTTTCCGAAATGTTTTGGACTTTTAGAATTTTTCTTTCTTTCTCTTTGGCATTTGATTGTTACGTTTTTTCTTCTACACGAATCGATTGCGTTTACCAAAATAAATTTTAAAATGTAGATAAAGTGTGGGTCTTTTAAACTTTTTACCGCAATATATCCCCACATCTTAACTGAGGATATGATTTTAAACATTGGTTTAAATACATAGCCAGTTCTATTTTGCATACTAATTCTTTCAATAACTTGACATTCCGAACATAGCGTTTTCAATACGGTTTCCCCCTTCCCTATCTTCAAATCAGAGCAGTGATTTCCCAGTACAAAATAATCGTAATCATAATAAAATCTCCAGTCACCTAGAGGGATGTACCCATTGGAAATGTCCCTCTCGGTATTCAGAAGCCAACCCCCCCCTTTGAGACACATACACACACATACGGTTCTGATTAATAATCTCTCAACGCGGCACACGGAGGCCGAAGGCAAGGAGTCGCAGAATGCCGAGGAAGGGCGCAGAATTCTCAACACTTAGAATTTCAATACAGAGTCCAAAGACCTGCTAACTGCTAGGTTTCCGTAGGGGAATAATACTTGGCAAACAATGCTTTCGGAGAAAACGAGCACCTCCAAATACTGACTCCTTCCTGGGGCGGGGGAGGGAGGGCGGTCGCGGTTACCCCGCATTTCTGCGTACAGACGTGCGTTAAAGATCGGTACAGGTATGGAGCTCACGCATGTGGCCAGGCCCAGGTTTCTTTCTTTTTCTCTTTTTAAGGCGATAAATGGAAACCAATCCACTCTTTCTGTGGCTGGCTCCCACGAAGCTGGGATTTCAAGCCTCTTGTTTATTTTTAAAGCCAGTGGGGAGCCCCAGCTGAAAGCCCGGCCTGGGATTTTCACCAGCGCGGTCCCAGTGCACGTGGAAAGAAGAGAAAGGAGGGAGAGCTGGTGGCTTCGAGCCGCTTCCGTCGGGGCCTCGCGTTTCGCCCCCATCGGAGCCCTCTCTTCTTTCTCTCCCCGAAGGCGCTCCCTGAGGCAGGCCGGTGTCTCTGCGGTCGTAGCCAGGTGAGCGAGCGGAAGGTCCCCGGGAGCGGGGGCACAGCGGCCCTCTCCCGGGAGCGCTGGTGGGTCTGTGAACCCGCCCGGCTCGGAAGGCGGAGTGGCTCGGGGGTCCAGCGCGGGGCTCCCGGGTCCGGCCAGCAGGGGGACAGCGACACCTACTGGCCGCACGGGCACCGCGTCGGGGCCGTCGGGGCGGCCCTGGGCGGCGGGTACCGGATGGCTCGGACTCCGGAGGCCGAAGGCATCCGCGCCCCAGGCTCGGCCCCCGCCCTCGAGGCCTCGCCTGTCCCCCGGAGAAGGCAAAGCCTCCGCTCCTAGAGAACCCTAAGGGGTGGGGGGGCGTAGGATGGGCCTGCACCCTCGCGAGCGCAAATGAGCCCTTCAGGCAGAGGGTCTTTCTTCTAGGGAACCCGGGGGAACCCGCAGACACGTTTGGCCACCGTCTCCCGGTTTTAGGAGACATCCAGGCGAGGCTTGGAGCCCTGACCTCTCCTGGGGTTCATGACCTGGGGCCTCTTCTCCACCGCCCCCGTTTCAGTGCTGACTCAAGATGGTTATCTTGGAAATTAGGAACCAGAGAGCGTTCATTAGCCTCCCTTAAGAAGGGAAACGTACGCGTCAAGGAAAGGAACACACGCAGCGGCGGGCTTCAGGCAGGCGGCCCGGGCCGTGCTCGCCAGCTTCGGGGGCCCCCCTCCGGCCCATCCTCACCGCCGCCGGCGATGGAGATTTGGTAGCTTTTCTTTACGGATGATCATCTTAATTACACCGGAAGTAAAGGCAAATTGGGGGTGGCGGGGATATTTTCAAGACCTCGGGGGGCAGATGTTAGATAGATACATCCTGCTAAATGGGAATGGGAATATTTCCAAGCGAATGTTAGCTTCGGTAGGGAAAGGTGGGAGAGGGTGCCAAGGAAAGGCGAGGCCCGAAGAAAACCTAGGACGAGGGTGAAAAGAAACCAGATCGGGTATTCCAGATTGCCTTTTTCTCCTTAGTCTTTTTCTGCTCAAGGTAATAGCTATTCCTCTGTAAAGACGTAGGTGGTCCCATACTGTGTGGAGGAGGGGGCTATCTAGGCTCTTGTTGTTCCCCAGATACCTCCGTTTCCCGTTTGAGCTCTAAGGCTCACCTGGGCCTGGGAAACGTGAGTGTGATTCAGGTGTTAACTTCCTTAAACAATAAAATATATTCTTTCTCCTAGAAAGATTGGGCTTTTGAACTGATTTGAATCCTTGAGATTTTTTCCATTTAATATACTAGTCATTTAAAATTCCAGAATTTTTTTTAACGACTTTTCATTTAAAGTTTGAGTTCATTTCGTAAGTTCTTTTCCTTAGTTTTATTTATTTTTTTTTCTTATAATTAAATTTATTTATTTTTTTAATTACAATACTGTATTTGCTTTTCCTTAGTTTTAGATGCTGGTTGAAAATAGGGTGTGAAGTGTTTTGAGAAAAAGGGAAGGAGGGTCTTAGGGCTAAAATTTTGTCTGCATTTTCTACAGTTATAAAAGTTTTGAACATTCTGTTTGTTTAAATAAAATTGGAATCCCTTAGGGCCCCTAAAGCTCAAGAGTTTTAGATCAAGATTTCTGCTTAAACACACACACACACACACACACACAATCTCTAAAATGTTCATGGGGGCTGTTCTTCAACTTAGTTTTGCAAATATTTTTCTTTTTAAAAAATTTTCTTCAAGTGTATCTGAATGTGTTCTGATAAAGTATGAATTCACATCCCACAGCAGGCCCTTAGCAGTATGTATGATGTACAAACAAGCTCATATTACTAATAATGAATAAACAGAGCTATATTCTAATGGCATCTCTGTCAATGAATCCTCTACCCCACTGCATATCAAAGTCAACTTTTTCATGGTACAATGGAAATCTTCATGGAACAGAGATGATTACAGAAAAATTAAATTACACTAGGCACACAACAAGCAACTGTGAATCAAACCCATTCAGAGGTATCTTTGAATACTGAAAGCACCTTGAAAAATGGAGGAGTTGAAAATTTTTCCTTTCTTAAGAAACATTGTTTCTAGAATGTAGCTTTATTTATGACTTGAAAATCTGATCTAGAATGGCTTCTTATTGTTGTCTGATATTCTTTGGTTTCATTAACTCTAAACAGTGTTGATTTAAGAAAATAGAAAAAATAGAATTTAAGTGTCAGAATAGTAGAATTCGCTATACACCTAATCACCCCTGAAGCATAAGCTTATTATACCCTATTTAAAGGACTGTTTATTTTGAATAGAAAATTAGGCCAATGAAATTGTTTCTTATTCACAAGAAATATGGATGTATGCATATTATGATATTACATGTGGCATTGCCATAGTATTACATATATGATGGGTATATAAAAATATATAAGCCATGGATATCCATGAATATTACAGTGGATTGTTACAGTGTATGTGTGTGTGTGAAGTAAAGGTGGAGACAAGGCTTCTCATTCTGTTCAGATCTTCCTTAATATATCTCTCCTTAAATTAGCAAGTAAATTAAAGAATTAAGACAGGCCAAATTGTCTTTAGACTGTGTCTGTGTTCCTTTGTCACACATGCCCTCCCTCAGGGCTCACTTTGGAGAGAGAGTGTGTATGTGTGTGTGTGTACTCCCTTTCCTGCTTGTTGAGAAGCAAGAAGGAAGGAAGAGGTGCCAGGATGGAATTATTGATCAGAAAGGCACATCATTGCATGTAAAATGAGATGGAAATATTTGAAATCCTGCTACATGGTTATCTGGGGTGGGGGACTTGTGTATGGTAGCAGGCAGGCTGGGGGCATAAATCACTTGGGAAGAGGGGAGAGGCTCCCAGCTCTTGGAGTGGCCTCCCTTTCAGCTTCGGTGAAACCTGCTGGGGCTCAATGACGTTTGGCTTCAAAGGAGTAGAGCTCCAAGGACACCTGTGTGCATCTGGTTGGAGACAGGAGAGTGTGTGTGTGTGTGTGTGTGTGTGTGTGTGTGTGTGTGTGTGTAGGAGCGAGGAGTAGGGACTTCATAAAAATTCATTTGGAAAAAATACTGATCCTAAAATTCTGCCATATCATCAATTGGAGTCAGGCACCCAGGTCACTAACATGTCCAGGCTCACTCATAGACTGCGGAACAGTATTTCTTTCGATGGTACAATATGGCTTCTTTCGTGTCTTTGGTTCTTTATGGTGCTTCCTTAGAGAGGGGCGAGGCTCTAGCCTCCCCCTCCTCTGTTCTCCATCCCCGAAAACAAACCATTCTACCACTTGAGCCATCTGCCGCAGGTGTAATGGATGGCAGGGGGCCGACCTAACCACACTTTAGTCTCTTCTAGGTCGTCACCGCTCTGCACCAAACAAATGAGTCCTGTTTCGCCACTAGGGTGCCGAGGTGGATGGTGGATGCCGGCCCCCGCCCCTGGCAGCGTTCAGCGCTTAGAAACCAGAGCCAGCTGACAACACACGAAACACACAGGCACAGAGAAAACGCCGAGCCGACGCGCGCTCCCTCCGCCCCCTCCCTCTGTTCTCTGTACCCGTGGAGGACATGAACACAGCCTTTATACATTTTAAAGCCCCTGCGACTTCCTCTGAATTCTTGGTTACTTACGACGGCCTTTCCTACTGCACATAGCCCCTGGTGTGGTGTGTGTGTGTGTGTGCGCGCGCGCGCAAATGTGCGTGTGTATTTAAAACGCTTATTGGTAGGTCATCAGCAGCTGATCAGACATAGTAATCCAATAATCTTTTTGAATGCATACAATTTTTCTTTAAAGGTAATTTTTTTAAAGAAAAAAGGAAATCTCTTGATTTCCTGTGCAAGTCTTGGGGTCCCAGCTTGGATTCCAGGCAACCACAGAGCTGCGCAGCCTCCGCCTCGCCAAACTTTCCCTTTCCAGGTTTGAGCGAGGCGCAAATGTTCACTTCAGGACTGAGCGGGGGCTGCTTTGCACGCGGGTGTGGGAGAGAGGGGAGCCGCGGGGACGCTCAGATAGGGAGGGGAGTCGGGTAGCGGGAACACCCCCCAACCTCTCCCCACATCCCCCGCCACCGTCGCTTGGAACCCTGGCAGGACGCAAAGGGGGCCTCGGGGCGGGAGCCGGCAGTCCAGCCTTCCCAGGCACACAGCACCCTTTTGACCCCGGCCCTCTGCTCGGATCCCTGCCCGCCGCACCTCACCCCGCCCGCCTGCTCGCCCCCACCTCCATTTGTATCCCCCTTCGAGTAGCCCCAGGTCAAGGAGCCCGTCTCCCGGGCCTGGGCGATGGGCGGAGGCTGGACCCCGCCAGGAATCGAACTCCGCCGTCCCCGAGTACTCACCTCGAGTAAGGCCCTGGCAAATGCTGGCCCCGAAGCGTCAAGTTTTCTCTCCCAGCGGCTATGCCAGATCCTCCTCTTGCCTGCTGCTCCTCTCCGAAAGCTCGCCTCTCCCTCTCTCCTCTCTCTCCTCTGTCACACACAAGGATTACTTGTGACTTTTAGAGGCAAAAGCTTGCTTATTCAGAGAGGAGAGGGAGGGGAGAGGGAGGAGAGGCGGCGGGAGGGAGGGAGAGAGGGGGAGACTGAAGTCGAAGGGGGATGGATGGAGGATGGAGAGGGGGTGGGGAATCGGAGGTAGTGAAGGCGTAGGTAGAGGGGGAGGAGGGAGGGGACGGGTAGGGTGGAGTAACCGAAGATGGGCTGGGATGGGACGGCGAGGAATAAATTGCTCCCCACCCAGCTGCAGTGCGACGCCCCCAGCGTCCCGGGGAGTCGGTACGTCAGATCACGGCCGGCTTTAGGCGGGGGCAGTACAAAAGCGCCGCGGGACCCCCCGTCTCGGGCTTCCACCCCGCCCGAGCGAGCGCCGGAGGCCGCTCCACGCTCCAGCGATCCTCCGCTCGGACCAGGGTGGCTGTCTAAGGGCTCCAACGCTCCACGCAACTTAGATTTCCTTCCTGGGTTCCTGGCCACCCTCGCCCTCGTCTCAGACCAGAACTAAAAGCTCGCAGAGCCCCCCGTGCGTCCTTAGCCTCCGGCGCCCACCTTAACCAGAGCCCCTGGGCCGGGCGCGCTCACTCCGGCGGCTGCCGCACCGCCCAGGCTCGCTCAGCCTGTCAGCCCCGCAGCTCTGTTCACATTTGGGGTACCCCTCAGCTAGTTATGAAGGAGGTGTATGTCTGTGTGTGTGTGTGCGTGCGCGCGCGCGTGTGTATGTGTGCGCAGCGCGCAAGCTCCAGGCTAGAAAGAAGGTGACATCCGGGAACGAAAAAGTAGCTTCGGTCTCCTGCAGCTTAGAGCCCGGCGACCTAGTCCGGTCACATGCAGTACTTGAGATGACAGTCTGCGTCAAGGACCAAGGCAGGAGCTCACTGGATCATTTCAACTGAGTTTCTATACAACAAGGATTGTTTATAATCAGTACTATTAAATACGAAAATAGGCTTTAAAAAATAAAGAATAGTTGCAGGGAAAGAAGGGGGTCGTTTTAGCAATGGTCAGGAACCAAGTGGTTGAAATGTTTTTTTTGTGTGTGTGTGTGTGTGTGTGTGTGTATGTGTGTTTACAAGAGCATCCATGATGGATAAAGGTGGAAGCTTCAGACTGGTACAAAACCAGTTCATTACGTGACGGGATTAAAAAAACAGGAGCATGCTTTTCGACATAGATGACACATTAGTTCTCTGTTAACTACATTAAGCCAGCCCCACGGAACGATTACCCGGCCGCTTTCAATGTGCAAACATGGGTATACTACAGAGGGTGCGCACAAGCGTTTGCAGAACTCTGTACACACACACACACACACTTATAAAGAGAAAAACTGAACACCAGCACTCTAAACTCATAAATACGTATATTTTCTCAAACAACTATCCCTTAATATGGCAATTTTCCTCTGCATTTCCTTGCTGACCTGTAGATGCAACATTAGAGTTACAGAGTAGGCTACTCGGATCGACAGAATTCTCCTTACATTTATCGTGGATGACACGTCATAAAATGCTAGAGGGGGAGGGGAAACCATGAGGGGCGTGGAGATGGCTTTTATTAACAATTATAGTCTCCTCTCGCTGTTTAATTTAAATAATAGCAATGATGTCACGGTAACCATCCTCCTCCTCCCAGTTCAGCGAAACCACTGGGATGGTTTGGTGAACAATGCATTGTATATTTGGTTAGGGGATGATTATTGCTGTAGAGTTATATAGACTCATCCTGTGGCCTTTAAAAAAATTGCTGAACATTAACTTATTGGAACATTTGGCATGTTTTAGAGACCATTGACCTGCCACATCTTCTTCCAGAATAAGGATTATAAAACGCTGTGCCCACCATACTTGTGTAGGAAAATGAAACAAACGAAGCTGTTCTTTAAAAATTGTTAGTTGTAGGCAAACAAAAATATTTCCCATCATCAAAACGAGCCGGTGTGCAGCCTATTAAACAAGGAGCATATTTTACCAATCTGAAATACAGTTTAAAAAATTCTTTCAGAGAGCGCCGATAGGGAGGGGGAGGTAGGTAACACGGAGCCTCGTTCCCAGCCTGCACACGCGGGTCGCTGGCCAGGAGCGCGCACTCGGCGCACAACGGTATCTCGGCCCTTGCGCACCCGCGCAGTTTGGGGCTGGGTTTCCGAGAATGAGTGCCATCTCTGTGGACCGCTACCCGTTTAGAAATGGGTATTTGTATACGGGGAACGGTCCAGGCTATAGTACTAATGGCATGGTGGAGCTAGAACTCTTTATTACTATTATTATTAAACAGTTGCTTAATAATTAAACTGATCTGGTTATTAAATACCATTTTGCCTCTTTCTCTGAAATTATTAGCCAGAGTTTGCTTCTAATGAGACCTCAAGATTGAGTTCTCTGGAAAAGGGGTGGGCCGCGACAAGGTGTACAGCTTTGAGGTGCAGAACAATTCATGTGAAAGAAAGTAATTGCATATCTAAGTAAAAGAGGAAAAAGGATACTTAGGGTTTAAATAGGGTTTATCAGTTTGCAAAACCTTTTATATTTCAAACAGTGAACTTCATAAATTACACTCCTTTTCTTTTTCACCATGTACCACCTCAGAGATTTCCTTCCTTGCTAGTAAAATGCCCGTGAAGGTTTGAATTAGACACCCAGTAGCCCCAGCAATGTCTGGCCTGCCCCTTTTGAAGATTTGGGATCCTCTTTGAGGATTCAAGAAAAACCCCAAATCTGAAACTGGTTTGGTGGTGAGGTGACTTCACTGAGTTTATCAGTCTTTAAGCACCGCATGATTAGACAGGGAAGGTAACTTAAAAATACAACCTGATTCTAGGCAAAATCATGTTGTCCTCTTGGCTTGAGAACATAGTTTTATCTCCAAGTTCTGCCCAGAAGCAGACGGCTGCAAGTCAGGGCTGGTCCCTACCCAGATCACGACAGGATCTTCAGCTGGCAGATGAGATCCAGCAAATGGGATTCATGAAGAAACTCTTGTGCATTAAAAAGGGGGTGGGGGTGGGGGTGCTGCTTCCTGATTCTTTTTGCTGAGAGCTCCTGTGATAATAATCAATGGCTTTCACAGCATCAAGGAAAGCGAGAATTCACTACTAAATGGTTTTGAACATAATGTATCTAATGGGGCTTAGTTTAAACTCTTTTAAAAATCCCCCTATAGGTATTCTCTTCTCTCTGCTTATCTTTTACAAAGATTATCTAAAATTTCATTTATAGTCATAGCTGGGGTTGTGCGCCAATATACAACACAGAGACACAGGGGCACTTTGGGGCTCATGTAAATATCAGTGTCAAGGGGCTGTCCGGTTTACCTGGCAGCTTTAGCCAAGAAATGGGAGCTACTCCAGAAAAAGACCTGTTTTCATTTCTGTAGTTGCAACTGAAGTCTTTATGAATGTGAGTTTCTGGCTGAACTCAACAGCCCAGAATTAAAAGAGCTGGGATACATGCCCAAATCTGTAGATAACCACTTGGACACCCAGCCTCTGGCCACTGTCTTCACAGCTACTGTCATAATTTTCCAAGGCTTTGCTTTTTAACCTTCATATCACCGAGGCTTCCCTCGTGGCTCAGATGGGAAAAAAATATGTCTGCAATGCAGGGAGACCCAGGTTTGATCCCTGAGTCAGGAAGATCTCCTGGATAAGGGAGTGGCTAACCATTCCAGTACTCTTGCCTGGAGAATTCCATGGATGGAGGAGCCTGGCTACAGTCTATGGGGTTGCAAAGGGTCAGACACGACTGAGACACTAACACACACACACACACACACACACACACACACACATCACCTTTAATGAAATGAATTAGTCCTGTCGGGACTAAATGCACAGATTCAAATTTAGCCTTAGAGTTGGTCACTTAAACATTACTCCTTATTTTATCATCCAAAACTAAGCCCACTTCCTCCAAATTAAGCATTTGGCTTTTATGTCTCAGTCCCTTCCTTAGGTCTCTAAGGGTTCAAACCAGCCCTTAGGATAGAATTCCATGAAGGCAACTATTTGCTATCCACAAGTAAACTGAAGAGTTGGGGAGGGAGCTCAAATTTACCATTCGTAAATTTCCTTTCACTTCTGTCTAATAAAATGGAGGCTGACTGTATTAAATTCCCTCCACAGTTTACCAAAATTAATAATATGTTTTTGTTTCTTTTTAAGTCTAAGAAAGCGTCCCATGGTCTTGCATCTTAGGAAAGGTCATGAACTGGCTCTTTTCGGATGACTTTTAGAGACCTGTGCCCACAGTCGATCTCAGGCAAAGCTACCCAGACGAAGGGCGGAGCTCCGTGTCGCCTGCGAAGGTATTTTACCTAGACTCCTCTGCTTTTTGCATCCTAATGCACACTCAGCCACGCTCGCAGGATTGGCAGGCTAATAAAAGTCGAAGAGTTTTAGGGTAGAACCCCACAGTTTCTCCCAGAGAGACAGCGGGAGCAACCAGCTCCACGCCCCCTTGCGCCTGGACTACAGGCCCCCTCGAGGCTGCGGCGGGCGTTG
Organism: Nanger dama; assembly: GCA_917880005.1. Classification (NCBI taxonomy): domain Eukaryota; kingdom Metazoa; phylum Chordata; class Mammalia; order Artiodactyla; family Bovidae; genus Nanger; species Nanger dama. The sequence continues at coordinate 17,468,994 of CAKJTW010000008.1, read as the reverse complement.
TCAGGTGAGCGGCTGGGGAAGGGGGTGCTGGAGCCTCGTCCCAGCGCCCCGCCTCCACCCCGGCCTGCCCCGGGCCCCTCTCCCGCAGCTCCTGGACCCGGAAGGCCATTCCTTTCGGTCTTTTCCTGCAAAAAACACCTGCTGCCGCGGATCAAGGACACCTGATACCAGACGTAAACAGAAAATGGGAAAAGAGAAAACCCCACCCTTGTTAATTGCATTCGGTTGGAATCCCCGCTGCCCGATCCATTACATAAAGCCAGCTCAGCGGGACACCTGTGCGGATGCTGGCGCTGGACCCGGTACCGGCGGCGTCTCGGGCCTGGAACGTGGGCTCCGCCGCGCCCGGACAGGAGGCCAGGGGGAAAGGAACGAATTTCGGGCTGGAGGGGCGGCGCCTCGGTCTGGGGGATAGGTAGGGGCTGGATCCTGGAAGGGAGGCTCCAAGGGTGCCTTCCCAGTACATCCCGGACGCGGGGGAGAAAAATCAAGCTGCGGTTTTGAGGATCCAGTGTCCTCCGGGGACATCCTACGCCCCTCACTGCTCCAGGCTGGGGTGGGCTCCGTGGGGCGCCTCCTCTGGCCTCGTTAGAGGCGAGCTACTCACCCGCTGCGGGGCCCTCACTGGCGGCCCGCGCCCCCCTCCTGGGTACTATTGTTGTCCATCTTGGGGGTCCTCACGGCGGGGCCTGAAAGGATGCACTTTTCCCTTAAGGCGGACAGGGGTTTCATTAATCGGCCATCCTTAAACCAACCCTAGAGAAACCCTATCCCGCAGTGAGGACGCGTCAGGTATCTCTTGTCGACAATAAGCAGTTTGGGCAAACGGTGGTTAAAGCATTGAATCCTGCTCTCCCAGGGACTGGCATGTCCAGATTTTTGGAGTCTGCACCAATTCCTTCGCGAGAAAAGATCAGTCCCCAAATTGCCTGGATATCCACAGTCCTCCTCCTCAAACCTGCTGCTTCCCGGCTAAGGCGAAAGAGCACAGAACGTGAAAACTCCTCCGTCAGAACCCGTGTTAATGTTTCCGAGAGTTTTCTACAAAAGAATGACAAGCTCCCCTGGTGGGCCCTTCCACCCGCCAGGACACCATGTCAAAGGAATTTGCGTGGCGGTTTACAAATATCAAGAACTTGGACAGTACTATTGGAATAAATCCGGGCTTCTTTCATGCAGTTCTTAGGGATTTAGTTGAGGCCCTGGAGACGTGACTCAGTCTCCCCAGCCCATAGTGAAAAAATGCTTTGGGGGATTTGGTTGGGTTGAGGGGAAAGCTAGACCCCCAAGCTCCGTGGGGGTCTTTTTGAACAACAACGGAAAACACCCACGCTCACTCAGCAAGAAGCAGGGACTTTCCCTGGACGTCGGCCGGCTCCCCCTTCCTCTCGAATTAAAATCACCAAGATCGATTTCCTTGGGTCTTTCTCAACGCCCTCCCCCGCCCCCATCCCCACTCCCGTTTCTATTTCTTTCCTCTACCAATTTCCAAGACATCTGGACATTTGTGGAGGTACTCTACACCCTAAAAAATATTCCTTTACATTCGTGTGCACCTAAGACGGTGTAGACCTGGGCCCCTCTCTCCGGTGGTTACCGAGTTGAAGAAATCCGCCCGGAGGCTCTGTGTGCTGGAGGCGCCAGAAGGCGCGCGGCCCAGCCTCCAAAAGCTGGCGCGCAGAGCCGGCCCCGCCGAACCTGCGCTCGCGGAGAACGTTATCCTCACAGCAAATTTTAGCAAAGCCCCACCGAACAAAAGTTAAAGCGTGACGGCACTATACCTTGGCCCGGGTTACTCAGGCGCCTGTCTCCCATTTTGGACATGCTGGAAGTGTTGGGTTAGGGAGGTTTGCTTGGGCTGGGTTTGGATTGCCTATATAAGCCCTGCCGGAGTACTGTACGGAGGAACTCGCCTTGATGGACTCGGGTGTTAATTAACGCGCGGCTAATTTGAGCTCCAGAAGCAGGAGGCGGCGGGCCGCGCGGCGAGCCGCGAGGGGCCAGTGACCTCTAGTGGACACGGCGGGATATGCAGCTCTGGCGAGTCCGCTTGTGGGGCTGGATGGCAGAGAAAACTTCTGCCCGCGCGGGATGCCGGGTCCCTCCTCGGAACCCAGAGACCAGGAGGGACATTAGTCCCCAAATTAAGGGAGAAAAGCCCCTCCGCTAGTGATGTCGAGCGAGCGAGGGTCTTATCTCTTCTGATGTATCTCAAGTCGAACCTCAATGAGGTTTAAGACGCGCGCGCGCACACACACACACACAGATTTATTTGCCATCCTTTTCTGCGGGGAGGGAGAGCCTGCAGAAGAGGTTTGAGAAATGGGCTTCAGGAACTTTGGTTCCTGAACCTAGAGGGAAACAAGGGTTTCAAAGCTTCGGGGGTCTTCACCCAGGCAGGCAAAGGAGTCGAATGTGCTTCTGTAAACAAAGTTCATCAGTCCTCCTGTGACCTATTCCTGCGTTTAAGAATAAAAATAAAGAAGACGCTTAGTTGTTTCAACAAGAGCAAAGCAAGAGAACAAATGATGTGTTGAACAGCCCATATGCCTCTGAGTTCACACCCTTCAGGCAAATAAGACACCACCATACACACAAAAAAGCGAATAACAGTTAACACACCAGAGCCTTTTCACATAATAAAAATAAAGAAAAGGACCAGGAGGATAAAATGACCTCTTACCTTCCCACCCCTTCATTTATTTTATCAGTCACTAAACTAATGCAGAAGTTGTTTTGGAAAAGATCGTCCGCGCATTGCGTGCGTCAAAAGCAAACTATAGGCCATAGTTATTCCGGACCCAATGTCTCTTTTTCTGAATAAGTAGAATTCTGCATTTTCTCTTTCCCCTTTCCCCGCACAACGCAGCAGGACAGAGAAACTGGAGAGGTCCCAAGAAAATACGCAGCTCAGGGTCCTACCGTCTGGCAGTGGCTGAGTTCACCTCGCGGACCACCATGTTGCCCTGGCCCTTCCTGCCGGGTCCTGCCCTGAAGGCATTTGAGGATATTTTTAGTCTCGTTGCTCTCCCCCGACCCCACGCCCCCGACACCCCTCCCCGAGGCACTCTTCCCCCAAGGGCAGAAGCCAGAATTGCGAGCTGCTCGGAGCAGGGACTTGGAGATGACCCCCTCCCCCGCGGGTAGCCTCCAGCAGTTCGCGGGGTCCTCCCCCCCTCTGTGCCAGGCTTTCCATCGGGTACCCCAATCTGTCGTTAAGAACTGGGAGACAAAGATGGGGCACCTGAGGCATTGCCTCTTCCCAAACCCTGATCACAATCCGCTTGGGGCCGGTTTCACACCGCCCGAGATTGAGGCTTCGCGCCTGCCGCGCAGTGGTCGGGGGGCACCCGCACGGACCGCAGCGAGCCCGTCTGGGGCCCCCGTCCGGGGACTGCAGTCCTAGGGAGGGGACGGCGGGACCAGAGGGACTGTCACTCTTGGATTATGGGCGAAGGAAGAGCAGCACTGGGGACTGGGCGGGTGGAGGAGGGTAGAATGATTTATCCGAACTTTTCCCTTCTCCCCTTTGCGCCTTCGGAAAGGTCCTGGAAGTAAGTCGCCAGGTCCCGAAGCCGCGGGAAGAGCAGGGCCTCTCCCCGCAGGGCTGGGGCCGGCTCTTTGAGGGGCCACGGGGAAGGGGCTAGCTCATCTCCTCCAGGGGCGGGAGTTACCACCCCTTCCTTTCTCGGCCAGAGGTGTTGAGGGTCCCCCGTGAATTTGTCCCAATGAGTGGGACCATCCAGAGTCGGATGTCAGACCCAGGGTGCAGCACTAGCTTCCTTCTGCGCAAGGCTGCCAAATCGCAGCGCTGGGGGATGTGGCGGGGGAGGGGTGCTGAGCCCCAACAGGGGAAGAAACGCGTAGTGAAAAGGAACCCGCGAGGGCCGAAGATTTCATTGCAGACCCGAGAAGAAGGCTCGAGAACTGTTAAGTGAATAAGCATTTTAAGTCGCCAATCTTAAAATAAAAATGCAGCAATAAAATAATAGATTTTAACAGAGAAAAGCGAATTGTCGTAGTTTAAGAAATGATCTCTTCAGTCAAGTAACCAGGAAACACAACCAGGCTCCAACTTTTAAACGCCCAGACGTGACTCTCACAGCAAAGGCACTTCTGGCCGTGGGCGTTTGCCTCGACCTCCCCGGCACCTCGCCGCAGGAGTTCCCTGTAACTCCGGGGTAAGAAAACCCAGCAGCTGGGGAATCAAAGAAGAATAAAAACTCGGAGAGCCCCAAGCAAGGACCGACTCGCGTTCCTGCCCCCAGGCGCTTAACCTGTGTGCTCCCCGGAAGCGGCGCGAGTCACTCTCAGCACCACGTGGGGCGCACAGAGCAGGCGCTGCTGCGGGCTGGCTCAGCGATCGCACACCTGAGGCCGAAGTTGGGGGAGCTATGCCTAGCACTCCAAACGGAGTCCAGCCCGACTTGGGCCGCTGTCAGTTTGGGGACTTACCTTTGGCCGCGTAGCAGCCCTTTAGCCCCCGCCATTAGAAGCCAAGGGAGCGCTCTCCTCACCGTACCCAAGGGCGCCATCTGCGCCCACCAGGCCCCTGGGGACCCCGCCTCAGGTCCCAGAATGCCAGATACACCTTTGCCGGGAGCGCTCACAGGAGCCTTCCTCAGCCTAAGTGGGCGCGGATGAGAAACAACCTCACTCAGGCTTCTCTTGGAGAGGCCAAACAGCGAGCTTCGGGGGCTTGGCGTCGCCCTGACCCCTTCGCCACCCGGGTAGGAGCGGCGGGGCTGATATCCCGGTTTGCAGTATCCTAGCGGCTTGGTATCTGCTGTCAAAAGGGTCGCCCTCCTCTCAGGACGATTCCGGTGGTGGGTCTTTCCCCGCCCTAAGATTTAGGAAAGAATGGACTTGGATCATCGGCCCTTAGAACCTCTGAGAACTTGGACAGCGAGTGGCCATCAAGTCACTGCTGGTCCTCCCAGGGTCGCTGGTGCGGATGGTGGGGTTTCAACGCAGGACCACCCGCCCCTCCCCCAGCAACCGCGCGCCCTGCCGCCGCCGGGCTGGGAATCGGAGCGACCCATCGGTTTCACGTAGGAAATTTTTAGGGGATGGGGGAGAGGAGGGCAATGCAAATCTGGAGTCTGGAGATAAAGATGGAGAGAGTGTCGCAGGCTCGGAACATCCGAGGTCTGGAAAGCCCCGAGGCCAAGTAGCAGGTGGGCGCCGGGAACCGGGGCCCGGAGCCCGCAGCCCCGCTGGCGCTCTGCGCTCGGATGGTGTTGGGAGCTTTCTCCCGGAGCCCGGCTATGAACGCTTCTTTCTTGGCTAGAGTTCTAGATTTTACGTGTGGAGTTGTTTAAAAAGATACGTTTGGACTATTTAAGCTATTCTGTAGATCAAAAAGAATCTGAAAAGACTAGCGGTCTTTTTTTTTTCCCACCTCTGATCCGTTTCCTATTTTTCTTTCTCTGAAATTGCGAAATGTTAGCGTCTCCAGTACTCCTGCCTGGAAAATCCAATGGACGGAGGAGCCTGGTAGGCTGCAGTCCATGGGGTCGCGAAGAGTCAGATACGACTGAGCAACTTCACTTTCACTTTTTCACTTTCATGCATTGGAGAAGGAAATGGCAACCTACTCCAGTGTTCTTGCCTGGAGAATCCCAGGGATGGCGGAGCCTGGTGGGCTGCCGTCTATGGGGTCGCACAGAGTTGGACACGACTGAAGCGACTTTGCTGCAGCAGCAGCAGCAGCAGCGTCTGGGTGGAGGGTAGGGACGAGGAAGGGATGGGGAGACTTGAGGCGTGGGACGCGAGGTTTGGAAGCGTCGTTTTCATTACCTGTTTCACCCTCAACGTCTCCACCCTCTGCGACGACGACCACACAAGTCTATTTTGTAGAGCCTCTGGCAGGTTGGGAAAATCTTGGAACTCAAACCTCAGAAACTTGAATCCAAGTTTCTTGGAACTTTTGAATGAGGGGAGGCTCCCGAGGCTGGACGGATGGCACCTTCGGAAACTTCCTGTACCCCTTTAACTCCCAGCCGTGAGGCTGCCACCTCACTGACCCTCCAGCCTCGTCCTGTTTCGTTTCCTCTCCCCGCTCTGGTCAGCCCATCCCTGGAGATGCTCCCCTAGAGCCCCCTGAGTGAAACTCCGCAGTGCGGTTCAGAAACACTTCAGGACTGCCCGGGGAAGACCGAGCTTTGGAATGAGCCTCCAGGTCGACCTGACTCTGGAGCTTGGGTGGGGCGCTGGGGGACTCCGGGCTCTCCAGGGACAAGCACCCCTGTGTGCGGAGAAAGGCCGGGCGGTTAGGGAGGCCCTGAAGAGCGCCGCTGTGGGCGAGGGCGAGAGATCGACTCCTCCTGGCCTCAGTTTCCCCATCTGCTTTAGGTGAAATTTCAAGCTACTTACTCTTACAAAAGTGATTCCCTCCACCCCATATAGCACTTGTCCGCTCGCTGCCCCACATCAAATCATGATTTATTTTTGGGGGGTGAATTTAAGAGAAGTAGAAAATCATGCATGTCAGGATTTACCTGCCCTTACACTTCTGTTGATGGATTTTTTTCAACTTAATTTTTATTTCTGTGGATTAAAAATATATATATATATCTGGAAAGTAGCTTCTGAGCTAAAATAGTTACCATTTAATAATTTTAAAGCAATAAGAATTGAGCTAAATGCTTTAGCTCATTTTCCTCTCATGAAGTCTCACAACAACCATGTTAGATAGTTTTTTTCTTCTTCTCTTCCTCCCTTCCTTCCGATTTGAAAGTGGCAGTGCAGAGTCACTGACTGACTTTGAGGAAGGCGCAGGAGCTCGTGAGTGGCAGAGGTTGAGTGTGCACACATGTAGTGGAACACCCGAGTGGAAGCTCTTAGCAGAGGCCAGCAGGGTTTTCAGATGAGGCCATATTCCTCCAGCATGCCCCAGGACCCTCCGACGGCTGGATGGCTCTTGGCACTCACTACAAAGGAAGGCTGTGGTTTAGAAGTAGAAGCTGTGGGTGGCTCAGTGGAACTGACCTCCAGTTCAGAAAGCTTGAAACGGGCTTGTGGTCCCACACCATTCAGTGCTCTTCCCAGGGGCAGATTCAGACCCTGTGTGATGTTAATTCTGGGACTATCTCTTCTTAGTCAGTCCCGCACACCTCTGCCAAGAATGTAGAAAATAAACATTTTGCTACTCTCCCCGGTGGCTTATTTTTAAAATGTGAAGTTAGAATAGTGAAAGACGTAATGATGTAATGGAATGACAAAAAGAGGGAAATCAAGTACCAGAAATAAAGATTATAAAGGAGTAAGTCCCTCAAAAATTGTTGGTAATAATACCAACACAGACAGAATATTAAGGAATAGTTTAATGAAATGTCATGCTTTTAAACATACTTTTGATTTTATGAGTTTTGATATGGAGAATCTCTGTATTCAATGATTTTTTAAAATTTAGTGTATCTTTGTATTTTATGTATCTCATTTAAGACAAATGAGATAAAATTATATTCATCTTGTACATCATGACATATGATAATAAGGTGTATTTTAAAAATTTTAAATGAAGGTGTCAAAATATGCATGTAAAGCATTCCTCTAGGGAGATTACGTACTTATTTAAATAAAGTCACTTCTCACAATATATTTGGATTCTTTTTCTTCTCTTCCTTTTCTACTCCTCTATGTCTTTCTCATACTTCTTTTCTTCTCCTTCTCCTTTTCCCCTTCCACTACCAATTATCATTTTGCATTTAGAATCTATTTCTGATACACAGAAAATAAGCCTAATTTTTACTTCCAGTGGTATTTTTGAAAAAATATAACAGAAATATCTTCTGATATTCCAATTTGAATACTATTTCTAACTGCTGCAGATACTCAGAATGATATGTGTAATCTCAAACACAGTCTACAATGGCAGCTTTTTTTTAAAGATATTGCTTCACAGTTACAATAGACTTACTATTAGGTTAATGTTAAAACAGATGATACTATAATATTTAAAAATTAACATTTTAATGCTCCCATTGTGATGTATTTGGTGCTGCAACCACTTTTATTTTTTTAATTGAAGTATAGTTGCTTTACACTACTGAACAGTGTACAGTCTCTGCTGTACAGCAAAATAAATCAGCCGGATGTATCCATATAGCCCCTGTTTTTTGGATTTCCTTCCTATTTAGGTCATCACAGTGCACTGAGAAGAGTTCCCTGTGCTATAAGTAGGTTCTCATTAGTTACCTATTTTATATTTAGCAGTGTATGTATGCCAATCCCAGTCTCCCGATTCATCCCACCCCACCTCCCGCTTTCCCCTTGGTGTCCATACATTTGTTCTCTACATCTATGTCTCTATTTCTGCTTTGCAAATAAGACCATCTAGGCTTCCCTGGTGGCACAGATGGTAAAGAATCCGCCTGCAATGCAGGAGACTTGAGTTCGATCCGTGGGTTGGAAAGATCCCCTGGAAGAGGGCATGGCAACCCATTTCAGTATTCTTGCCTGGAGAATCCTTATGGACAGAGGAGCCTGGTGGGTTACAGTCCACGGGATCACAAAGAGTTGGACATGACTGAGTGACAAAGCACAGCACTTACCATTTTTCTAGATTCCATATGTAGGTTAATATTCAATATTTGTTTTTCTCTTTCTGGTTTCACTCTGTATGACCGTTTCTAGGTCTATTCATGTCTCTACAAATAACACAATTTCATTCCTTCTATGACACAGTAATGTTCCATTGTATATATGCACCATGTCTTTATCCATTCCTCTGCTGATGGTCATTTAGGTGCTTCCATGTTTTGGCTATTGTAGATGTGCAACCACTATTAAAATTAAGGAAATCACGAAGTCTTATAAGACACAATCAACAGTGGACAGAATCACAACACATAGACAAGGACATTGTAATTTACCATAGCTCTAGGGGAAAACATTCATTTGCTCCGTAGTCTTACATATTCTGGGCTTCCCTGATAGCTTAGTTGGTAAAGAATCCACCTGCAATGTAGGAGACCCTGGTTTGATTCCTGGGTTGGGAAGATCCACTGGAGAAGGGATAGGCTACCCACTCCAGTATTCTTGGGTTTCCCTTGTAGCTCAGCTGGTAAAGAATCTGCCTGCAATGTGGGAGACCTGGATTTGATCCCTGGGTTGGGAAGATGCCCTGGAGAAGGGAACTGCTACCCACTCCAGTATTCTGGCCTGGAGAGTTCCATGGACTATATGGGGTCAGTCCATGAGGTCACAAAGAGTTGAATATGACTGACTGACTTTCACTTCACTTTACTTACATATTCTATTGTAGCAAAGAAACAATTATACTTTCTTGCAAAAATACTCTAGAACCGCTGTTTAGAATGGCTGAAATTTTTAGTGTAAACAAACTTTATCCTCATGTATTGAACTTTTCTTACTTTTCTTCTTCATTAGCCAAACTTAGTTTTCCTTTCTTCTAGTCTTTTAGGGTCCCACACTTTGCCTTCCAAGACAACAATTAGATCACATGATAAAATGAATCCATGTTAACGTGTTGATAATGATAAATGAGTTGACGTTCACATCCTATGCCGAAGTCCCTTCAAGTTTCCCAGTTCAGAGTTCAATTCTAATCACTGTACTTGGAGGGAATACTTTTCCTTTTGCTGTCTAACTTGGAGTGATGGGTGCCCAGTCAAACCACATAGGCCCTCTTTCCTAAGGCTGGGCTGTCTTCATGCTTAAACTCGTCAATATAATCACAGAGAAAGCCTCCTAGAGAAAGAACTGGAACAGACATCTCTGGAATATAAGACTGTTGTGCCCCAAAATGGCAAAGACGGGATTTGAATTTGTATATTTTGCAAGACCAGCTTTTAATTCTCCAGCATTAATTTTAAGAGAGCATTCATTTAAATGACAATTTAAATTATTGGGCCTGTGTGAGAAAGAAGACTGCTCCCTCCTAAGTTAACACTACAGGCACCTTTCTGTCCCCCTTGCTCTTAGTCTTCACAATTGTTGTTACCTAAGCTTGGAATACTGCCTCAAGAAATCAAGATGGCTACATCATTCTTACTGATTCTCAGGAAGCATTCCCAGGTAGAACCTACCCTGTCAGTCTTTTTTCTGTCACATTCATATTTTTAAAAGAATTTATAACCTTTTTCCAGTGGTCATATATGGACGTGAGAGTTGGACTGTGAAGAAGGCTGAATGTCGAAGAATTGATGCTTTTGAACTGTGGTGTTAGAGAAGACTCTTGAGAGTCCCTTGGTCTGCAAGGAGATCCAACCAGTCCATTCTGAAGGAGATCAGCCCAAGGTGTTCTTTGGAAGGAATGATGCTAAAGCTGAAACTCCAGTCCTTTGGCTACCTCATGTGAAGGGTTGACTCACTGGAAAAGACTCTGATGCTGGGAGGGATTGGGGGCAAGAGGAGAAGGGGATGACAGAGGATGAGATGACTGGATGGCAACACTGACTCGATGGACGTGAGTTTCAGTGAACTCCGGGAGATGGTAATGGGCAGGGAGGCCTGGCGTGCTATGATTCATAGGGTCACAAAGAGTCGAACACGACTGAGTGACTGAACTAAACTGATGACCTTCTGAAAGAGTGTTGTTTCTCTGTTTATTTGCCCTGTTTTCTTCGTCTACTTCCTTGGCTAGACTATATACTGTAAGAGATCAGAAAATTTGCCTTTTTTTACTCATCACATGACAGGCAACTCAATAAATGGTGAATAAATTATTAAATATGTTTTTCTGCATTTTAAAATATGTTTTTAATATTTCTATCATTGGCCATTCTTCACTATAATATCCATAAAAATGGGCCTGTTGCTGGTTTGCTTTTGAATAACACAACAAATTTCCTCACCAGAAACTAAGATGGTGTAGGTGGAGACAGAACCTGGTTTAGAAATTAATGCAGAGATGTAGCTAGTTGGAAAGAATACTTGCTATATAGCCCATGTCTCTAGAAGTCAATTTCGTGTTGCAGACAGATTATACAAACCATCAAGAATATATTAACTGTCAGCTACTTTCATTCATTTATTCATAAATTTAGCAAACATCCATAGAATGGCTATTCTAAAGTTAGTGCTACCCATTTCAAAGACAGTTGATATAGTTCCTTCCCTGGCAGGTTAGAGCAGTAACTTGATAGCGCCATTCTTTAACTGCAGGGAAAATGAATTACAATGCCTCTAGTCCTTTCTGCACTTGTTTTTAGTCCCCTCTTCTTTAAACTTTGTTTCTATCGGGCTCCCCTTGTCCTTCAATCATTTACAGAAAAAGTATCTGATAAAGTTTCATGCTAAAGTTCCATACTGAAGTGTAAAAGATTTACACTGACTGTCCTCTAGGTATGTTTATACTGAATCCAATTAGAAAGGAAAGGGAAAGCTGTTTAATTATGGGCTTTTCAAACCAGAAAGGAAAATGTAGTTATTTTTAAAGCCAGTGTCCTTGAAATATTGCTTACTCTGCTTGTTTGTAAACTTGGAGAACTTATCATTGAACAGCAAAAGGAATTTTTGCTGTGAGATCTAACAGGTAAGTCTTCATGGATGTTTTTAAAACCAATGCTTTTAGAAGAGACTTTGAGTATGCTCCCTCCTTCTTTCATCTCCTCCTCCTCTCTCTCCTTTGGATCCTCTTTTCCTCTCGTTCTCACCATCCACATCTTGATCCTTCTCCTCATCTATTTTTGCTCTTTCTTCTGGAAATACAGAAAATATTGTTTAGAAAGTTGCTTCTCCTAAAACAAACAAGCCCCACCGCAAAATAGACAAATGAGCAAAGGGAAATGCTATTGAACTATTTCCATAAATTATCCATGCCAAAGATATATTACAGAGAACTAATAGCTGACTTTACTACATTGACTTGTGATCATTTAATTCAAAATGTCATAAAAACCCTCTGTGAAGGACAATAAGAGGTGTGGAAACTTTATCACTCAAGAGTGTTTAAAATCGTAACTTTGAACCTTGTCTAGCTCCCTTTGGGCTGTTATAACAAAATACCACAGACTGGGTGGCTTATAGACAATAGAAATTTATTTTTCACTATTCTGGAGGCCGAAAAGTCCAAGATCAAGCAGATTCAACATCCGAGGAAGGCTCACTTCCTGGTTCATAGACTGTGGTCTTTTCGTGAGAGTTCCGCCCTCATGACCTAATTAGCTCCTGAAGGCATCTCCTCCAAAGGATTAGATTTCAACTATAAATTCTGGGTGGATACAGTCTACAGCAGCCTGTTGCCCTGTCTTTAATAATAATAGCTCTTTAGCTCTTTCCCTTTGAGGGTGATATCATGACCCCCTCTCTTTGGGAAGATTGGTGATAGTCACTTTTCTGTTCCACTAATGCCTTTTTCAACCTTATAATAGTATCTCTAACAGCTCTCCTGATGCATTTTATTTTTCAGAACATGAATTGTCAGAGAAGCAGAGTGAAACATCTTTTTGAGCACTGTGGTCAACATTCAGACATCTCTCCCTCTAGTCTGCCAACAGATTATATTCCTTCGTAGGTGATCTTTCAAAGTCTCCCATGTTATACACGCTAAACATTTTACGTGTCCAGACATTTGAGGTCATGGGCCACTTGTTCTATTCAGGCTTTGAAGGTGAACAAGATGGATAAAATGTGGTGGGAGGAGGGTTGGTGGTGGGGGAGACAGCCAGTTCAGACCTCAGTCAGCAGTGGCCGTGGAGGAGTTGCTTGTGAGCGACAGGCAGTTCTGGGGGGTCTGTTCGGTTGCTACCCTCTCTCCTTGGTCCCACTAGGAAACTAGTTAGTATCAACAGCAGTCTGTCCTAAGCCTAGGGACTTGAATTATTCATTAGTCAAGTGTAAATTATCATTTAGAGGCAGGTGACACACATGTTTTCTCGGAACAATTATTATCACTAATCATCATTTTCCACGGTAATTTGTATGCTCTCATTATTAGCCCTTGATTTCTATGTAAATCCTTTTCATAAAACTGCCACAAGATGGAAGTTTTTTTTTTTTTTAATTGGCTCTCTTTACCTCTTGATATGTTTCTTGGCATTTTTGCACCCTCATCTGGCACTTGATGGTTGGGTTTTCAGATTAGGCTGACTGTTGACATGCCCAGATAAAACATTCTTTCATTGAGCATATTGCATTTGTAGGGGAAGCCACCTTCCTTCACCTTCTGCCATATTGTACCCACATTTTTTTTTACATCAATTGTCCAAACATTGACTCTCACATTTTCCCCTTTTGATTTTCATTGGGCACCATATTTGACACTTTAACTACTTTTACTAGTTGTCCATGCCTTGTCACAAAGACCGAAGCTGACACAGGTTTTGCCTAAACAGTTGCCTTGAGTAAGTACATTTGCCATACGGATTTCCCCTTCAAATACTGTAGAGTATCTTGGAGAGTTTCCTGTTTCTTTTTTTTTTTTTTTTTTTTTTTATGGCTATATGTTTTCTGGGACTTAAGTACTTGAAAAAAACTATGTTTCTTTGTAACTTTTATTTCATATTTCCTAGATTCAATTTTTAAATGAGCTTCAGAAAGAGTTCTTGGAATTACTTAGTTTATAACAGCATGGGTCCCTATGGGGTTCATGAGGGAATGATAGAGATTTGCTTATAATTCCACTGGCTTGTGAAGTGCTACCCTGAGCTAATATTTATATATAAGTCTTACCTTGAATATATAAGTCTTACCAGAATGAACCTCATTACACTGGTCAGGGGAGGGGCAGATGCTCTAGAAAGGGTCAGTGCCTTAGTTCCCAGAATGCATGGTTTAAGGTTCATAGACTCAGATCATCTCACTGAAGTCCTGGCTTCCTAATCTATCAACTGGGTGACTTTGTGGCCAGTTACTTAACCCCTCTGTGCCTCAGTTTTTCCTTACCAGTAAAAACAGGTTTAGTGACTATGCCTATTGCACAAGGTTGTTGTGAAGATTCCCTGCTGCTGCTGCTGCTAAGTCGCTTCAGTCGTGTCCGACTCTGTGCGACCCCATAGACGGCAGCCCATCAGGCTCCCCCGTCCCTGGGATTCTGCAGGCAAGAACACTGGAGTGGGGTGCCATTTCCTTCTCCAATGCATGAAAGAGAAAAGTGAAAGTGAAGGATTCCCTGAATTGAATGCAAAGCACTTAGTGTCTGGCATTTAGTAAGCACTTGCTAAGTGTTAGTTCTTATTATTATGGTGGCATGAATTTGTTTCTTGGAGTAAGAAAGGGTAGAGACTCGGTGAAATGGGTGCAGAAGTAAGATGGATTCTTTTAATCCCCAGAAGCTGGGTGAGAAGGCCTGAAGTAGAGGCATTCCCTGTAGAGAGCAGGCCTAGGTGTGTGTGTGTGTGTGGGGTCTCCAAGAGAAAGGGCTGGGTGGCCCCAGCGTCATGGCATCATCACTGCTGTGTGTTTTGTGCCTGGCCCTTCACAAGTGTTCAGGACAAGCACTCTGACTAAGCCACCCATGAAAAGTGAAAGTGAAGTCACTCAGTCGTGTCCGACTCTTGCGACCCCGGTGGATGGTAGCCCACCAGGCTCTTCTGTCCATGGGATTCTCCAGGCAAGAATACTGGAGTGGGTTGCCATTTCCTTCTCCAGGGGATCTTCCCGACCCAGGGATCGAACCCAGGTCTCCCACATTGCTGGCAGACACTTTAACCTCTGAGCCACCAGGGAATCACCATGAAGCATTGCCTATTAAAGACTCAGAGGAGATGGAGACTTAATGAAGGGTTTAGTGTGTCTTTGAAAGTGAAAAAAAAAAGTGTTAGCTGCTCAGTTGTATCCAACTTTTTGTGACCCCATGGACTGCAGCCCACTAGGCCCCTCTGTCCATGGAATTCTCCAGGAATACTGGAGTGAAGTTGCCATTTCTTTCTCCAGGGGATCCTCCCGACTCACGGACTGAACCTGGGTCTCCTGCATTTCACTCACTTTGCTGTCTGAGCCACCAGGGAAGCCTTAAAGACGTTCGTTCTGCGGCCTTAAGAGAGCTATGCTTTCCAGTACTCCTTTTTGGAACCAATGATGTGATGACGCATTGCGTATGGACGCCTCTAGTTGGTTTCCTAGGTTAAAAAACTGCGCTCTCAGCTTTGAGATTTCCAGGCTCTGCCTGCCACCTTCTTAATGCATTAAGCCTGTATTCTGGCTCTTTGTTGAGTCTTGTCATTTTGGTCTGAGATGTAACTGCAGTGCTTCTACATGATCTTGACGGTGTCTTTACATAAAACACACATTTTCTTAAGGACGAGAAGCCGCTGCAAGATTAGTGATACCAAGACTGAAAAATGA
Organism: Nanger dama; assembly: GCA_917880005.1. NCBI lineage: Eukaryota > Metazoa > Chordata > Mammalia > Artiodactyla > Bovidae > Nanger > Nanger dama. The sequence continues at coordinate 17,453,742 of CAKJTW010000008.1, read as the reverse complement.
GGGATTCCTCTTCAAGACCTATCCAAACAGTTGTCTGTGTCACCACACACAAGCATGTGTGCACATACAGACAGAGATACAGGCGGAGGAAAACACGGGGTAACTTTCCACATTGTTAGGAAGCTTCCAGAAACACGAAGCCGAGGGGCTCAATATTACACCGGCCGAGTAGTGTCACAATACCAGCCTGCCCCTCCTCCTTCTGACATTTCTGCAGGAAAGAAAGGGCTCCTGCTGTTCGCCCAAGCTCTGAGTGAGAGGAGCATACACTAGGTATGCCTATAGGGATTCACATTCTAAGCTGGGTTAAAATAACTTCTCTGCCTCCGCATGGCAAATTAATTTTTCTATGTAAACACAACAGAAAAACTCGTCATCCCAAATATGCAGTGTTTCACAGAACCTTAAATCATTTCTATCACAATTTAAAAGTCAATTCCAGCATGGGGAATTGAAAAAAAAAAAGTGGTAATAACCAGATAGAACAGAGGCATAAAGACAAAATCGAAACATCTAAACATAAGAAACAACAGCAACACAATCATTAATATACAGCAGGTGACATTTCCTTAACCTGATGCCTTTGTTTGGGGAAAAAATGTTATTTAATTGAAGTAAAAGAAAATAACTTGCAGTATTTTGGATACTAAAAAGTCTTGCCTTTGGCAGTTATGTTTCCGTTCTTATTTTGCAGTATATATTTTATCTTTATCCAGAGATTTGCTTTGATGATATTGCTTATGATATAACCCACGTGTTTCAACTACTCCCATCATCCGAAAAACTTGGTTCATTTGGCGGAGGACGGCAGTAAACCAGCCAAGATGTCTGGTTGGATTCCTGTCCAGCGAGACTAGTTGACTTGGCTCTTGGCCACAGCAACAGATGATATTTCTAACTCTTTGTGACGTTCTAGTTTCAAACTGCCTTGACAACAAGGGTAGAAAAAGTATTTTGTTTTCCAAAGCACCTCTACTATTGGTGTTCTGCACCCAGGATATAAAATCAATTTATTTAGTGAAGGGATAACAAAGAGAGCTTCCCAGCCATCTCTCAGCCATGTCTTTTGGTCCCTCCCTATTCAAGTCATCATCTTATTCAATAAAGAAAAAAATTCATGGTCAAAGTCTGCATGAATTTATACTTGGTTACCCGAGAATTTTGTAAAAGTCAGGCCAAACTTTTTACTATGTTTGTTCTATTTCATGAATATATGTATTTGGTAATGGAAGAATAAGAAATTCAGCAGTCCACTGTTGCAAAAACCCATAAAATTCGCCATTAGAGCATACTGATCTGTAGGAAAAAAGCAAATGAACACGTGATGACCTGTAATTGCTTCTTTCTCCAATTCTTATTTAAACTTCATGCTGATGTGTAATAACAGTGAACAAAATTATAAATTATCTAGATAATATCTGGTCTTTCAACTTAAGATTATTGAGTATTCTAACTTGCTTTGACCACATTTTTTTAGACAACTTAACTCTGGCTTCTTTCTGTTAATCAATATGAATTCTTGTTAGTATGGCAGACATACTCTTTTTTAGAAAAATATTATTAAATTAGCTAGAATTCTCCCAGAAAGTTTCCTGAGAGGACTGTGTATAAGATGCGACATACAGGAGACTGGATCTGTAAGTAGAATATAACTCCTGGTACTTACATGATTTAGGTAATGTGTAAAGGATTAGAAAGGAAGAACATGTTTCCATGGGTTATTCATTCATTTCTTGCAAAACTGCATATTCCTCAAATATCTGTGCATGATTAAGTTTATTTGAAAATTCGGCATAAATTAACTAGGAATGAGATAATATTAGCTACTCAAATAATGGATATAAAAATGATACTAAGATAATAAAATTACAAAACTACAAATAAAATGGGAAAATGTGATCTTTCTCCTTAAAAATTCAACTTAATTTTATGTTATTTTCACACATATAAAGGTACTTCCCTGGGGCTCAGAGGTTAAAGCGTCTGCCTGGAATGCGGGAGACCCAGGTTTGATCCCTGGGTGGGGAAGACCCCTGGAGAAGGAAAAGGCAACCCACTCCAATACTCTGCCTGGAGAATCCCATGGAGGGAAGAGCCTGGTAGGCTACAGTCCATGGGCTCGCAAAGAGTTGGACACGACTGAGCTACTTCCTTCACACATATAAAAATAAACACTGTTGTGTAAGAAGTCTTATGTTTTGAGCATAAATGAAAACATTGTATTAGTGTACTCTTCTTTGGTTGAGCTTAACCTTGTTAAAGTTGGAAGATACTATATTTTTAAAATGATACATTAAAAATTGTTTTCAGTATAAAACACTTTAGATGTTAAAAAGGCAGACAAAATAACAGAAATCATTATTACCGTTATCCACATTTGGAAGACCTTATCTTTGGAAGACCTTATTTGCTTAATCTCTCTGTTTATAGAGAAAATAATAAAATGTTAGAAATCAGCTCTCCTTCTATCTCCTAATCCCTTTTCTATTCCTTCTTTCCAGAGGTAACTTCTATCCAGAAGTTAGTATGAGTTTCTTCTGTGCAACAAAAGTTATTTTACTACATATTTGTATATAAAAATTTTTTTCTAAAATTTTTTTCATGTTATTACATACAAACTAATTGTCCATTGATAGAAGAAATGAAAAACTGATTTATCCTCACTAGGAATTGTATTAGAGAGAAAAATGAATAAACTAGATCTGAATGTGTCAACTGACAGCTGCTGCGTCGCTTCAGTCGTGTCCGACTCTGTGTGACCCCCCATAGACGGCAGCCCACCAGGCTCCCCCGTCCCTGGGAGTCTCCAGGCAAGAACACTGGAGTGGGTTGCCATTTCCTTCTCCAATGCATGGAAGTGAAAAGTGAAAGGGAAGTCGCTCAGTCGTGTCAGATTCTTCACGACCCTGTGGACTGCGCGCTACCACGCTCCTGCGTCCATGAGAGTTTCCAGGCTAAGCTATTTTTAACCAGCTGAAAGAACTCAAGAGTTATGTAATACTTTATATTACTCATACTATACATTTTTAAATTCAATAAATAATTGTTGAGAGCGAATTCTATGCCAGGTACCATTCTAGCTACTTATGCTGCCACAGTGAATAAAGCTGATGCAGCCTTTAGGCTAGACTGCCTCCTAGGACGTGTATCAGTTAGGTCAGCCTACAGTCACTGTCCGGGAAAGAAAGGTATCATACTCAGTAATAGTGACAGTAGGATCCTAAATTTTCAAAATGTTTCAAATCCTTCTTATATCTCTACATGTAGATCTTATTATTTCTATTAACAGATGAGGAAACACCAACCCAGAGCAGTTAAACAATTTTCCACAAAGCTCATTACTGATCAAGAGGGTGTTCGGATTCATTTGCTTCAATGTTTGTAATCTTTTGACCCTCTCATGTTACTGCTTTAGCCAAGTCCACACCACCATAAATGAGACCAGAATGATTTAAGATGTTTCTTAATCCATAATAAGTTATATCTATCCTTAAAGATTTAAAGTTTTACATAATAAAAATAGCACAAGACCAAGACTGGACATTATTTAAAATCTAGATGATAGTTTATAATGAAATGAATGTTGGTGGTTTTGTATTTCTGCTGCATACTTCCTTACCTGCTCACCTTTTTCACACGTAAGTATCTTTACATCCTTTTCTTTAGTGTGAAGAAACATTGGGAGGTAATATAAGAACCATTCTTCTGACTTATCCAGGAAAAATAGGGGAGTTAGAAAGTGACCTGTTATTCAGGTCCCAATACCTACTTTGTAGAATGAGGATTTAAAAGATTTTTTAATTGAAATACAATTGCTTTACAATGGTGTGTTAGTGTGAATGAGGATTTCTTATGCTGTTTCTGCCTGCCCTCCCACACCAACTAGCTGCTTAGCTGTGGTCAGCCTTGTGGTGGTGATAGACAAAAGAAGATAAGCGAAAGCCAAGAATGGGGAGTCTTTGGCCTCACTGAGCTGATGTTCTAAGACAGATATGCACGAAGACAAAATCAAGACCCCTTTTCTGCTGTATCAATCTGATTCATGTTCATGAACTATAGACACATTATTTCCGTGTGTGTGTGTATGTGTGTCTACGTCAAGGCATGTGTGTAAGTACCAAACGTTATCAGTTACATACATGTATTTGGTTAAATACATAAAAACAAAGTTCTTAATACTTCATGAAAAATATTTTATGTTTCAGTGGTTTAGGATCTTTTTTTCTTACCAAGTGTAGAGAAGAATGCAATATCCTCCTACTGGTAGCTCCAGAATAATTAAGCAGATAGGCTTTGCACTTAATTTCGCTAAGTGCACCTCAAAATGCACCCAGGACTTTTATTTCCATTGTCCCTTATTTAACCCTCAAGGGATGGATAGAGGGATAGTCAGTTTTATAGAAAAGTGGTTTAATATTACTGGTTGGATTGACAATCACTTTCGGTTCTACACATGTTGCAGCTTCAAATAGCTTCCCCGGGGAATAACGAATGAAGTCTCTTTTTGGACAGTTTAGATACAGAAGGTAAACATTCTAACTTTCTTATTTTCATTTATTTTCTGAGGTTCAACATTATATTAAGCAAAAGTTGCTAAGAATATTGTATAGGAACCCTCAGTACCAAAATAGTCAAGTCATTTAATATTCTGGAATACATAATGCTTTCATCCATGAAGCAGTCAATTTATTCGATGTGCACTGTTACATTACATCACATCAGTCTAACATACATTAATTTACCTCTTCAACTTTAGCATGTGTGATCATGATTAAGCTGAAGTTTGCGTCCCTTTATCTATCTATGAATATTGTTAGTATTTGTCAGTGAATATTGTGGAAAAGTAGGTTCCAAATATTTAAGAGAAAGAATAATTTTGAGCAGCTTATCTTAATTTGGATTGAAGCTGGATGAAGTATGGTTGTTTTTTTAATTATACATATATTGAAAAGTATTTATTGAATTTTTACAATGTTGCTTCTGCTTTTTATGTTCTGGTTCTTTGGCCACGAGGCTTATGGGGTCTTAGCTTCCCAGCCAGGGATTAAACCCACACCTCCTGCTTCGAAGGTGAAGTCTTAACGGCGAACCACCAGGAAAGTCCCTGAAATATGACCTTCTCTTACTACACCTCAACAGGAAGCACCGTGGATGACAGCTTCCACTACTATTTTGTGTAAAATATTCCAAATATCAGATTTCCTTTCACATAGCAATTTTTAAATTGAGATAAAAGTGGAGTGAAAGGCACAGATCTTAAATGCGCAGTTAGGTGAATTTTGACCGAGTATACCAATCACCCAGAAAGTCGCTTTGTGCCCCCCACCCACACAGTCAAACCCTACTCTGATTTCTATTACCACAGAACCGTTCTGTCCGTGCTTGGTCTGCATATAAATAGAATCATACAGTGTAATCTCTTTTGTGCTCAGCTTCTTTCATCCAATTTAATCCTTGCAAACATTTTAATGAGTGATGTTTAAATAATTATGATCACAATCAGCACAATACCGGTTACATTCTGGTTTATCTAATAACTAGTTGTATATAATTTTCTAAATTCAGAAGTTCAGTGCATCCTGTCTCATATTTCTTGATTCTATATTTCACAGTAAGCTTCTCTTCTATTCTCAGATTTTACAAAATGCATTATTAAAGGCAGGAAGAAAACTAGTCTTTAGCAAAGTAGGCAAGCTCTCTAGTGCTAGTGTATATGTTCTATTAATGTTGTCAATATGTTTAAAGAGGATTCTGGAAAGAATGCACTGTTCAGGAAAAATAAACTGGTTTTAAATTTTTTTTCTTAATAAATGAACTCAGAGGAGAAATACCATCACTAACAGAGAGTTTAGGAGGAGATGTGAAGAAAATATTTTCCTTTTATCTTAATAGAACTCTGTGGTAGAGAATATGTTTTTTGATTTGGCCAGATAATTTAACATTTTAAAGGTACAACTTTTGCATGCAAAGAACATAAACCAAGATAATTAATTCGGAAGACAGGAAAGTGGGGTGGAAAAGTTAGATTATTTTCAGCCTTCTAATTCATACTTGATAACTTAGCTGGTGAACTGGGAAATACTAGGAAGTATACGCTCCATGTCATTTCAGTTTATGGTTATAAAGGGAGAAGTTAGCAAAGGTGACATGTTTTCTGTGTTCTAACACCACTGAGTTAGGTTGGTTGTCTGTTGAGAGCAGCATGCAATGACCATGAGCCAGGTTCAACAGATCAAAGTCATGATCCCTTGATTTTGCAGTCTTAAAATCAGATGTCTCGACAGGCTACACAGATTAATCCTGAAGGTAATCAACCCTGATTATTCTTGGAAGGACTGATGCTGAAGCTGAAGCTCCAATACTTTGACCACCTGATGTGAAGAGATGACTCCCTGGAAAAGACCCTGATGCTGGGAAAGTGAAAGTGAAAGTGAAGTCGCTCAGTTGTGTCCGACTCTTTGTGAACCCATGGACTGTACCTGCCAGGCTCCTCTGTCCATGGGAGTTTCCAAGCCAGAGTACTGGAGTGGGCTGTCATTTCCTTCTCCAGGGGATCTTCTGAACCCTGGGATCGAACCCAGGTCTCTTGCACTGCAAGCAAACTCTACCCTCTGAGCCACAAGGGAACCTGGGAAAGATCTAAAGCAAAAAGAAGAGGGTGGCAGAAGGTGAGATGGTTAGACGGCATCACCAACTCAATGGACATGAATTTGAGCAAACACTGGGAGATAGTGAAGGACAGGGAAGCCTGGTGTGCTTCAGTGCCTGGGGTCACAGAGAGCCAGATACATCTTAGCGAATGAACAACACAATCCTCGACTGGGCAGAGAAAATGAAATCTCATGGGATGAATTCCGAAGTCAGTTAAAAAAATGCAGGTAAGTGGCTGGAAAAAGGCAAAGAAAACCCAGATATTCTTAGGAAATAATATTTGTGATTTAATTATGGGAAGCTTGTGGCTTTAGTTTGGCTTTTTGGTTGGCTAGAAGAGTCAACAGACAAACAGAATTCTAATCTTTCCTCTTGGACATTCAGCTGAAGATGACAGTTGAAAGTTTCTGCACCCAGACAATCCTAAAGGCAAGTGCACCTGTCCTAACGTTTTGAAAACTGAAACTGAAAAATGCACTGGAATTTTCCAAGGGCCTCTTCAGTGAGTAGAGCTTTTGATAAATCCACTCTGTGTGGCATTTACTTTTGTTGGGAAAGCTTTTTATTTCTTTCTAAACTAAAACCTTTTTACTTTTGAATATCAGTAGCACATTCATACAGTTCACACATCGAAACAATATTAAAAGTCTATGTTGTTAAGTCTGATTCCCACCCTTCTCAGTCCTTCTGTCTGAAGGACTTTGAAACTACTTTGTCGGTTTTCTTGTAATATATCCTTCCCGTGTTTCTTTGTGCAAATATAAGAACATTGACTGTCTTTACCTGTCCAATTTTTTTCTGGAATCAGCATACCTTATACTGTGCTATTATTGCTTTGTTAGTCTAACAACATGTTCTGGAAATTTTCCATATCAGCACATGGAAATTTCACTTTATGTTTCCGGTGAGCTACTGCTGTTGGGCTGTACCATGTAGGCCTGCGAGCTCTGTACTTGCCCAGCCTCAACATCTAAGAAAGAGCCTGGAGTCAGTGACAGAGCCATCAGTGGTTTAATGGATGCGGGAGCTCACATGTCCGAAGCAAGGTTCTGGAGCAACACCCCATCTGTGTGGCACTGGGTGGGCACGACATGGCAGCTGTCTTTGCTCCCCAGAGGAACGGCAGAGTTATCCGCTATAGGAGGAATTGACATCAGGTGGTAAGTCATTGGTTACCGAAGAAACCAGCCAAGGAACACGCTTCTCACCACCCCTTTGATAGGCTCTCAAGGTGGAAATGTTTGGATCTAAAGATTTAAAACCATTGCCAGCTGGGACAGGAGCATGTATGTAGGCATTTACCGCCCAAGCTCTATATTAACAGAAAATGATCTTCCCTCTTGACTCACTGATGTCAGGTGAGCAGAGGTAGGTGAAGCAAGGACTGGGTGAGCCGAGGATGCACAGAGAGCAAGAGAGCAGCTGTCTTGAGTGCTGCTGTACCCAATGTGTTGATTTATCACACTTTATTTAACCACTCCTTTGTGGATGGGTACCTTCCCAACAGTTTAATCATAAATACTACACATATTGGGCATTCCTGGTGGTCCAGTGGTTTAGAGTTCGCCTTGTAATGCAAGGGACACCGGTTCGATCCCTGGTCTAGGAAAATCCCACATGCCATGGGGCAATGAAACCCGTACATTCTAACTACCAAGCCTGCACGCCTGCAACAAGAGAAGCCACTGCAGTGAGAAGCCTGTGCATCTTAAGAGTAGTCCCCGCTCACTGCAACTAGAGAAAGCCCACGTGCAGCAACTGAGAACCAGCACAGCCAAAAAGAAAATAAATAAAAATTTTAAAATAAATAAATACCAGACACAATCTTTTGCATTCGAAGAGGTTTGCATTGCCATGTAGGGCTCTTGTAGAGAGAAACAAGTATACCACATGGAATATTCATGAAGTGAATGCTTAAAGGAGGTAATTTTCTTCCTGTAACAATTACCTACAGAGTAGTCTCTGTGTTTTGATATTTTGGCACCACTGAGGGGAAGTTTGGGGATGAATATCTGCAAAGTGTTGCTGTCTCCATAGGTAGAGCGTGTGCTTTTGTCCTCAGCAAAGGGGTGTATCAAATTGTTTTGGGGGAAAGACTGTGAGATTCCCAAGAAATAGAAGAGCACATTGTCATCATCATGGGAGAAATCAGAACTTTGTGCACTTCTTTCACTATTATTTTGCAGAATGTTTGTATTTTGAATAACTTTTGGGGTGAGTAAGGATCTTGACTTGTTCAGTGCTTAGCCCCTCAGTTCAGTTCAGTTCAGTTCAGTCAGTCATGTCCAACCCTTTGTGACACCACGAATCGCAGTACGCCAGGCCTCCCTGTCCATCACCAACTCCTGAAGTTCACTCAAACTCATGTCTGTCGAGTTGGTGATGCCATCCAGCCATCTCATTCTCTGTCATCCCCTTCTCCCTCCTGCCCCCAATCCCTCCCAGCATCAGAGTCTTTTCCAATGAGTCAACTCTTCGAATGAGGTGGCCAGAGTACTGGAGTTTCAGCTTTAGCATCATTCCTTCCAAAGAACACCCAGGACTGATCTCCTTTAGAATGGACTGGTTGGATCTCCTTGCAGTCCAAGGGACTCTCAAAACGTGTTCTCCAACACCACAGTTCAAAAGCATCAATTCTTTGGCACTCAGCTTTCTTCACAGTCCAACTCTCACATCCATACATGACCACTGGAAAAACCATAGCCTTGACTAGACGGACCTTTGTTGGCAAAGTAATGTCTCTGCTTTTGACTATGCTATCTAGGTTGGTCATAATTTTTCTTCCAAGGAGTAACCATCTTTTAATTTCATGGCTGCAATCACCATCTGCATTGATTTTGGAGCGCCCCCAAATAAAGTCTGACAGTGTTTCTACTGTTTCTTCATCTATTTCCCATGAAGTGAGGGGGACCAGATGCCATGATCTTAGTTTTCTGAATATTGAGCTTTAAGCCAACTTTTTCACTTTCATCAAGAGGCTTTTTAGTTCCTCTTCACTTTCTGCCATAAGGGTAGTGTCACCTGCTGCTGAGTCGCTTCAATTGTGTCCGACTCTGTGCGACCCCATAGACGGCAGCCCACCAGGCTCTGCCTTCCCTGGGATTCTCCAGGCAAGAATACTGGAGTGGGTTTCCATTTCCTTCTCCAATGCATAAAAGTGAAAAGTGAAAGTGAAGTCGCTCAGTTGTGTCTGACCCTCAGTGTCACCTAGGACGGTCTTAATTGGGCCTTGGAGCAACACTGGGACTTAAGTCTTAACTGAGAAAACGGACGCTTAGAATTAGTAACTTGACAAATGCTACTTTAGCTTGTGAGGAGCAAAGATAGTCTGATTCTCAACTAGGAGACTAGACGACCTCTGGGAAAACAGCATCCAGTGTCACCGAGCAGGTAAAACAAGAAAGTGAAAGCCAATTCCACTGCAGAGAAGGTGCTCAACATCCACCATAACGAGTCTTGTCCTCACGCAGCAGTGCAGTTTAATTCCTCTGGTTGCCTGCCTGTTGCAACCAGCAGGCACCTATGCTTTCTTTGGGGTGGGGCGAGGGCCTGGGGCACAAGGGAATTGACCTCGCACAAGAGAAATAAACTGCCCTGGTGCATGAGGGCAAGACTCGTTAGGATAGATGTTCCTATCTTTCAGCCTGAGCTTTGTTCCACTTACCAGATTTAAAGGGGACTAAGATTTCTCTTTGGCCTAGAGCAGAGATTGGCTGCTAGAGATGGTTGTTTTAGAGCTGAAGTTCTTCCCCAAGTGTGAGCTGATCAAGACCGGGGGTGTGATGGAGCTAAGGATCTGGTAAGGCTGTTGCTAAAACCAGAAACCACTTTAGGGCCAGAAAATATGAACATTTTCCTACTTATTTTCCTGTCTATCAGTTGTGGTGACCCAAGGATAAAAGAGCAGATAAAACCAAGGAGGGTCTTGGAATGCAGGGATGGAAAAACCAGACCCTCATGGTCCTTTCCTCCCCCATGTTGTAACTATTAATGGAACAGTATAACCTGTCTGCCTTCCTACCCCATAGGGAGAAGGTATTTGCCTTACTCTCCCCGCATCCAGTATACATGCCTCATCCAATCAGCAAATGACCCGCAAGACCTGATCCCACTCCTTGTACCCTGGGTATAAAAGTGGACTAAGGACCCCTGTTCAATGTTGGCTCTCCCTTGAGCTGGCCTGCTGTTCTAACAGAGTCTCTCACTCTAATAAACTTTACTTCCCTCTCATTCTGTCTCATGTCTGGAAATTTTTTTCCAACCCACGCCGGGACCACGACATAACTCTCAGGCAGAGGTCCCCCAGGAAAGAGACTGTACCTAGAAGAGGAGAGGTTAAAAGAATAGCCTTATTTTTGATGATGGAGATATCAAATAGACGCAGTGGGAATTCAAGGGAGACACACAGTGGGGAAGTGAGCTTGACTTTCCTCTCCCATCCCTGGATCTTGCTTAGGAGTCTGTAAGGATAACATGGAGAAAAGAGGCCATAAAAATATGTAAACAAAATGGAAAAAGGACTTCCTCAATTCACAAAGTGAAAACTCAGATGCTCTGTTTTAGGTCGATTTCGTGTACCAAGTTCAATTAACTCTGTTCAATCCAGACTCCCAAACATCATTGAAATAAAATGATCACATCCAAATTGGACCCGTGGGACACAAAGTGTGATCCTTCAGGCTTTGGCTAGGGAGGTTCATGTCTGTGTTCTGCTCCCTTAGGTCTCTTCCAGTCTACAGACAGACAATTTCCACCTGGCCTTTCCCTTGATCCTTACCCTGCTAGCCCTTCATGTCCGCTCTCTTAACCACAAACATCGTAGATTAGTTTATGCTTGCTGCCAGAAATTGTTGCAGAGGAGAAGCCAATTCTGACTCCATGCTTCTTTGACTTGCTCTTCGTTGCTTTTGTTATTACAGTCATACAGGATGGCTCGCCTCAGAGAATCCTGCCCCTCTGCCTGCCCGTTGCACTAAAGTGCCTTTGTCAGAAGCCTGTCCACCTGTAGATGGCAGGAAGGGAGAAATTAACACAACCCTTGCCTGAGGCTTCCATTCTAGATGCTTGCAAAATTAAAGGCCGTTTTACTTTGCTTCCTCACCTCCCCCATCTCTGATCTATAAAAGAACCTGGCATCCAGACCCCCAGAAGATGGTTTTTTTCAAGGCGCTAGCCTGCCATCTTCTGGGTCAGCCAGCTTGCCTATTAAAGTCTCTTCCTTGCCTCAACCCCCTTGTCTGTCAGATTCATTGGCTTGTTGCGTGGTGAGCAGAGCAAGCTTGGACTCGGTAACAAAAAGTCTCACATCTGCTAGGGCAGCTTTTGTGGTCTCTGCTCTCTCCCAAACCACTTTACTGAGCTATTCTCAGATATCACCCTTCCTTGATTTTCTTCCTCCGGGACCCCAATAAAGCACTGGACACTGCCGAACGCTGATTTTTCTTTTCTTGAAACCTCTTCTTGCCTTGACAGCACTCTTGGGTTTTCCTTCTAACTAGATTTCTTGACCTTGTCCCTTCTCTGTAGGTCTTTCCTCTGCAACATTCCTTTCCAAGCCTACTTCTCCCCTCTTCCTGGCCTTTCCCCTTGACACACTCATTCCAAGGCATAGCCTTCACCGTCACCTCCCTGTTAGCAGCATCTAGAACTTTACCTTCAGATTAACTGGGATCAAGTCTATATCTACAAAATTCTCATATTCTTCTTGGATATCACTCAAACTCCACAGGCTTAAAACTTGAATTAATTATCTTCCTGGCAAAACAATGACTTCTCCTTATCCAATTTGAACATTACTGTGCTCCTCAGCATTTAAGCATGAAACTATAAATTCCTTATCCATCATCACTCCTACCATAAACCTGATCATTTGCTCTACTTTAACAATTCCATCTCTTGTAATCTTTCATTTCTAAAATCCCAGACTTCTTAAAATTGCAATTGTATAATCGGACACCCAACAAACTCCTGCAGTTTTGTGGGAGCCTGCCCGCTTCTGTACACAGAGGGGAAGGAGAGAGCAAAGAAAGAGGCAGGCCACTCTAGACCGGTGGGTGGCAAGTTTACTAAGTAAAGAAACTTACATGGAGGCTTGTCTTGGGTGGCTGCAATACAAGTGCATCTCTGCACCTGTCCATCAGAACCTTCAAAGGTTTTTTATTTTTTTTGGCCATGCGGCTTGTGTAATCTTAGTTCCCTGACCAGGGAATGATGCTGGAACCACGGCAGTGAAAGCAGTGAGCCCTAACCACTAAATCACCAGGGAATTCCCTTAAAAGGTTAGATAGAGGCCTTAACTGGGTTCATCAATGTACTCTCCAGATGATCTGAACACCACCTTGCTCTCTCAGGGCTGGATTCTTGAAAACGGCCCCCACTGTGGGCAGAATGTACCTTCCAGGGACAGGGGAGGGGGTGAGGGGTCTCTGATTGCCAGAGCCCACCTCTCTGATCAACTAGTTGTTATGACCTCTCCACAACCTCCTCCAACACCTATATACTATAAACAGGGTGGGCCACCATTCCTGCAAACTTATCTCCTGCTCTCCCATCCCTGCGCCGTGGTCCCTACTATTTCCTCCTTGTAGGTTGCTCTCATCCAGGACTGGAGCTGTAATTCCCAGGGCTCACTGCAAAGTGAAAATGTCCTTTCTTAAAGAGCAAGGGAAAAGTGCCTCTCAAGCTACTACAATTCAAACTTTCCACGTTTGTCTCTGCGAATCACCTCTGCTCACACCCTATCGTTCTATTGTTCTAAATGACTTCACTTACAAAACTGAGAGATTTTCAAGACAGTGAGCACAGAAGCCAAGTGGAGGGCCACGTGTGACTGCAGAGGTCTTGGGCCCACAAAGCGGCCCTGTCCTTCTCCATCTGGGCCTTTCTCCTCCCTACCCACCCACCCTACCCACTTTCTGTCTTTTAATCTCCTATTAGGTTCTAAGTTTATTAAGAGCAAGAGCTAATCTTCATTCATCCTGGAATCTGCCAAATGAGTTACGCGTGTGCTGTGCTGAGTTGTTCAGTTGTGTCTGACTTTATGTAATCCAATGGACTGTAGCCTGCCAGGCTCCTTCTGTCCACTTAATTTCCCAGGCAAGAATAGCAGTGGGTTGCCATGCCCTCCTCCAGCAGATCATCCCAACCCAGGAATTGAACCTGTGGTCTCCTGTATCTCCTGTGCTGCAAGCAGGTTCTTTACCCAGGTAAGCCCCCTGGGAAGCCTCAGATTACATATTAATAGTTGCTTAATAAATGTTTGCTGACAATGGATGAAGAGAACAAAGAGAAAAAGCACTGCGATTCTGAACTCATTGGCAGCCCTTCTGCAAGAGGTATTCTTTTCTTTCATCAGAGCAAGAATCACTACTAATACAAAAGTCCAGTTCTCGAGTTGGCTGGCCTGTGCCTCCCTGACTTCCTTTTCAGTTCCTAAATTAATCTCTATGTTGATTGGAAGGACATTTCCTGTAGAAATTATAATTAAGTTTTGCCAATGGAGATACCTTATGGTTTCTAAAAATGGATGGATCCACTGATTCTCTCAAATACTGAGATAGACCCTTATGTTTCAACTGCTTTTGGTTAAAAACACTTATCTGCTGAAGAAAAATAAGTCTGGAAGTGCTTTAAACATGGGGTTGCCTTGCACAGTGACTTTTGGAAAAGTCTGTGTATTGAAATACTTTATCAAAGATCATCATGGAACTGATTTGACAACGAGTTGAATCACTTGATGAGAAACCCGAACTTCCCACACTAGGTGTATACCTACATAACCCCAAGAGCAGAGATCCAATTCACATTCTCCCTCCCCACAAAATGCAAATACCCTGGCTTTTGAGTATTTTGAGTTGAAGACTAGAAAGCTCACTTGTGCTTGTGGGAAAAGCTGCTTTAAGAAAACAAGAGAAAGTGGAATACATTTCAACAGCAAAACATTAAAAAAAAAATGCACCACAGACACTGCATCACTAAGAAAGCCAGTAACTTTACTGAATTGTCTGCAAAATACAAATTATACCTTATTTCCAGCAGGAGAAACTTTTGAAAATTCCCCACTTTTATTCACTACAGACAGCTGAATTAAGTCCCTTGAGATACACAGATGTAGTTTAACTTAGTTATAACATCTTGTCATCTAGTGGCGACAAAGTCCAGCTTATGCCGCTGTGAGCCTCTATTTGAGTATTTGTTGCAAATGCTTGTATGCCCTCATTTACAAGCTATTTTAATCACTGTCATTTAATGGAAACAAGTCCCCAGAAAAAGAAAAAGAAGAAAAATGATACAGCAAACCATCTGAAGCAATCCAAGTCCTATGCCTACAGTGACCCAGGGCGGCTTCGTTCAAAGAGAACACTGGTTCTGCATTCAGACCACAATGGGATCCGTCTCTTAGCTGACCTCTCTGAATTAAACTGAGGTATGGATCAATTTGAGGTATGAACAGGGAAGGCAAAATGCAATACTCGATTGTGGAAATAACCAAAATGGGCAAATTTAATGTAGAAGATATGTGGCCTGGATTGCTCCACATCTTTGGTTAAAACATATTAAGGAAAGCCTTTAATTACATCTTGTAGTCTGAAGCATTCTAACAGACACCAGTATTCCATCAATCTTCAAAAGATCTGGAGTGGCAGGAAATTAACGCCACATAAGTGACGACATCACAGCAGATGGCACGAACGGGAACAGATGAAGTATGCCATACTTAGGCAACAGCCTTTATTGAGGGTTCAAGTGGCTGCTTCTTAAAAAAAAAAAACACCACACTTTTTTTTTTTTTTTGAAAGAAATACAAAGCATTTACTCTGGAAAAACAAACACAAGGATAAAGGGGGTGAAAAAAATGCTATCTCTAAATTAAAAGATGGGTATGTAGGGAAAATAAATACATAAAAGAGTGAGAGGGCAGACATTCTTTTAAAAGAGTATTGGAATTTTAAAAATCTTCACTTTAGTTAACTTTAAAATGATCTGAGGATGACAGGTATTTTTATATTCATCATTATAAAATGCTAAATTCCACCTTTGGGAAAAAATAAGCCATTTTACTAAAAACACAATTTTAAAAAGGTTGAAATGAACAGCCCTCCATGCACCAATGCATACAGGTTGTGCAGCTCGCAGATATTGCATCAGTGTTATCAGTATTTAAGCTTAATATTACCAAAAATCTTCTAAAATAGGACTAGATATAACAATACTTGTAAGCTGTGTAAAATGCCACTTATGGTTCTTTTACTTGCAATGAAGAATGTTGCCTAAAATGTTGCTCTAGGATGGGTTATGTAAAATAATATTCCCTCAGGGCTCTGCCCTAAACTCCTGAATACAAAGGATTTACCATGATAAAACCCCAAACCATACTAGCTTTGCAAATACAACAAATGGTAAATTACAGATAAGGGCAAAGATAGCGATGTTTACAGAAAGTGACTCATCACAATCAAAATTGTGCTTCTTCTCATTAAATCATCTTTAAAATATTCTCAGATTATCCCTTTGCTGTCTTGCCACCACTTTCTATGAATTCAGTGGTGGGAACAAGAGATGACTGGCATCCATTCTCAAGTGATTCTGTTCTTTCCATGTTCTTATAAAACTACTGTCAGACCTGCTATGAATAGCCAAGGCTTCTGCTGGTACTTCAGCTTACTTTATCTTCAGCATTTAGAAAATCACTTTTTCTTTGTTGCTGAGGCAAACTGCAGGTAAAAAAAATTAATATGGCTATTTTTCATATTTTCACATAGTGACCCTTTCCCACCCAGTGGTAAGTTATTGATAAAGTGTTCTGAAATGACAAAGAACATTTGTGACGTTTGCATATTTTATACACATCAAGTTGTAAGGATGGATTGTTAAGAATGGGATCAAGTCTATGGTGAGGAAAATGATTTTCCTTAGTTTTTTCCCGTGTGTGAATGTGTGTGTTTTTAGGGATGACTTTCTGTTTTTCCTCTGCATAAATGTTTTTCTTTTGTGTTTCATGGATACCTTGAGGAGTGGGATAGATGAAATGGTTGATAGAGTTTTTCTTGTTTGATTTAGTATATAAAAACGTTAGTACAAGGCAGGCTAGCATCCTATATGGATACAACCAAAGGTGCATTGTGGTCTAATTGTGGATTTCAGATCAAGTTAAGAAAAATATAGCCTCGTTAGTAAGGTCTCTTGGCTTTTGCCACCCAGTGGCAGCCTTTTACAAGGAGAAACACATAGCAACTACGCAAGAAAAAGAAAACAATGGATCAGAAATGCCCTACACCTGGTACAGCAGTGTCGATCTTACTGTCTCATCTTCTTTGCTGTGCATGTCAGTGTGTATGATTGGAGATGAATCGACAGATCTTCACATTCCAAGAGAAGGAAAAATCATTCCTAGACTGAAATCTCTTTAAACAATATATATCAACTTTTTTTTTTATGGCACTCACTTTTTAAAGGGTCTGAATATTAATCCCTTATAGACGAATATTAGACAAGAGTCATCATTATTTTTTAAAAAAGGGACATAGAGAGGTTCTTTAATGGGATTTCTTGAAATGGCTATTAAATCTCTTTATTGAAGAAAAAAATAGATGACATACATGCTTTATGCAGAAGTGACATTTGGGGGTCCTGACACATCGGGATTGTTCAACAGTCCTATATTGCTGACAAGATTGTGGAGGGTCAGTTAAAATAATTAAAAACGGATGACGAAGCAACTATCCCTTTTCCTGCTTCCTTCTTATCTAGCACCCAGTCTTTCACATTTTTCTTCTGTGGGAATTTATAACTCATGCATCAAGCAAACTCCATATCACTTGTTTCTAGGGCTATATTGGCAGGACATGTGCCCCGACACAGCTCTCTATTCTGGGCATATTTCTTAAAAGCATTATCAAATTCTAGTCTGAAAACCAACCAGAAAATTTAGGATATGGGCAAGTTTAGGTATTTATTCACTTACTGAATTCCAAGATGCTTGGTGAAATGGTGAGATCAGAAAGGGGCCCTGCATTTGATAAAAATGCAAAAATAAAAACAAAAATAGCATGAAAGAAACTAATTAGTATATACAATGGAAGTCAGTTGACCCAATAGATTGCTAATGGATTAAAAACAATTTAGGGTGTTGCAATGTGATATGTTCTAATCCCACAGGTTATCCTTTTGACAGCTGACCTTGAACTTATAAAATGTATGCAGAGTCAAAGAAAACAGAAAGAAAATAGTTACTCAAATGTGCAACTGCACAAATATACCCCCTCCCGCTATTAAGATAACAAAACTTCTGCTATTACCATAATATTATATATATTAGAAAGCTATACACAAGCATGTTAATTTCACAGATTTTTTAAAAGATTCTTAATATTTTATATAATTAGAAATACACATTTCAAAAAACAAAACTTCTACAAAGAGAAAACAGTTATCTTGGTTAGCAAAGCATGGAGTTTCTCATGGCTTGGGTAGGGTAGTGCTTTCTATACAAAAAGTCCTTTTGGTTTTTTTACAGGACTGTTTAAAATATTAGCGAAGCTATCAAGGGGGAAAAACACATTTTGGCTTAAGTAAACTACAAAAGCCACAAATGCTTTGCAAACTCTGTCTTACCTTTATATGAAAATAAGCAAAATGTAATGTACATATTTTTATATTTTTATTTAATAAGAGATGCAGACCCAGATTTATTTATTTATTTAATTAAATACGTTAGCCCTCAAACTCCACATTTTTTAAAAATAGGTATGGTCCTCTTTAATGGTCATCGATCCTTTTTCATGAGTGCCATACGTCAAGGATGTGCCTGCAGGTTTGTGAGCGTTCTCGGGTGGGTATTAGGTGACCTGGTGTTGTTCCTAACGTTTAACCGTGGCCACCCTTTGCCGGGTCTGTCCAAAAACATCTATACACTTTTCTATATGTTGCATAACAGCTGCTCTCTCTTTCAGTAAAGATCTGCCGCTTTGGCAAATGTTTCCTTTGTCTATTTACATGTAAATAACGTTGAACCTGCAACATGACACTATCTATTGTAACATACATTTTGCAAAGGAGCACAACAGTGAAAAGAAGTTAGCCTTAAAATCTATTTTGTACAAGTGTTCTGTTGTACAACTCAAGTGCTAAGCTTATCTCAGCATTTCTGTTTATCTTTATACTGTATCACTGAGGCAATTTAAAAGTACTTTTACAAAACAGAGTACCTGACTTTTTTTTTTTTTCCACACACAGCACATATAATGCATATCGACCCCCTTCCCCATTAAGGTATAGCACACACACACACTGCAAGAAAAAAAAAAAACTATTAAGTAATAATCTGATCATGTTGCCCATCCTTCAGAGAGTCGCATGCGCTTGACTGAGGGACTTTCCCTTCGTCCGGCGAAGGTCTGGTGAGTCCAATGGGAGAGTGGAATTGCCCGGTGATCCTCTCGGTCGCTGCCGTCGTAGGAACTGCTACAGCTGCTCAAGCTGTCAACAGGAGACCTCCCCGCCTCGTGGCGCGTGTGTTGTGGGTATCTCGAAGGGGTGGTGGTACGGTCTCTAGGAGGAGAAACAGGTTCTGACTTGATGTTGAGGCTTTGAGTAGAAGGCAGGGAGAGATTTGAACTCTGAGATAAATGAGTGCTAGTGCAAGCTCTGTAGGAGGAAAGGAAACCCAGTTACAGACTGAGGAGGCCTGGAGCCCCCAGGAACTCACAATTACATAAAACATCAGCTTAAAGATTTGCAGCGACACCAGAGCATGCCCAGGGGAGGAGAGCCAGCGTGCTTGAAAGCACGTGGGGGCACGCCTTCTTTGAGCGATTGGGATGCTTTTGTTGATTTGCCTGCTACCGCATTTAACTGGTGCAGGCCTCTGAATGATACCTCTAGTCTCCCTAAATGTACAGGTTACAGCTTCAGGAAGCTTTTAACAAGACACCCTGGAAAAAGCATTTTCTATGTCTCTAGAATTTCTCCCAGACTAGTTCCAAAATATCATCCAAGAGTTAACGATACAGGGTTTAGGTTCTTAATTAAGACTCCTTTGATTTACTAATACCTGTGTTTGAAAATTACTGTAAATTGCTTACTAGGGATATAAATGTTTCTCTCATTTTAATACACACATTAAGTTGCCTAGTCTTCAGAAAAAGTGAAGAGAATTCAAATTTCAAACAAATAGAATCCATAAAATGCTACCCATAACCATTTCTGATGAGAAGCTTGGGAGGGGGAAAAATTGGGAAGGAAATTTTCAGTACTGGCTTAAAAACACTCACACTTCCTACCCCACTAAAACTGGTAAGAGAATCTGACTTTCTTCATGTTTTCTCAGTTATATGGGATCAAAATACTACATACAACTACCTGAATAAAACTTCTGCTAGTCTCTCCCTGCTAAAGACACTAAGGAGACCACTCCTCTAATTTATTATTGGCATTAGTTGATGCATGTTGTAAACAAGGATTTACTGTGGTTTTATTGTGTTTATAACCCGTAATCCTCCTTAATTTCAGGACAGCATAACTTGCCCTTCTTCCAAAATGTGGGAGAATTTGATACTTGAGGTTGTGAAGGGAAAAGCTTTAAGGCTTTAGGTGTAGACTAGCAATCACAATGACTTTGATCAGTATAAACCATAGTAATATTGCTGATATCAATTTTAAGATGCTTGTATTGTTCTTATGTTCTAAGTGGACTGACATTCACGGCTAGAGTCAGTGTTAGTAGCCCATATTGTCAACAGAGAGCAGACATCTCTATTTTCTGAGTAGAGTTGAGGTAAAGAATAATCCATACAGACACACCTATTTAAAACAAAGGAAAGCAAACCCACCTATGCATGCACGTGACTATGTCACTTTCCAGTGAAGAGAATCAGATGGTATTCAGTACTAAAACTGTCATCTAAGCAGTGAGAAAATGGGTATATATTTCAGAGGAAAAAGAGGAATAACTTGGGGCTTGGTTTTTGGAGATGCAATTCAGGTTCAAGGTATAAAGAGATAAAAAATTAGAAACGAGTTTATCTTTGAGTGATGTTTTATACAAAAGCACCACCTACTGGCAAAGAATTACTTTCCTTCTCTTATTAACAGATGAGCTAATGTTGAGAATAACATAAAGGAGAATTGTTTGTTTCCTTAATAAGGCTTGCTTTCCTTTGCTTTTATAATCTTACAGAATCAAAAGCAGTCTTAGCATTTGTATCAAGATACCACATGGAGTGTCATTTTCAATCACCTGTTTATACTTTTATTTATTTCTTGCTTTTATTTTATACTGTCTGTTAGTATACTAAATCTCTAAGGGTTTTAATTAAATAATTTTTAAATAAAGAAGATATTGAAATGAGGGGGAGAGCCTGTATTTCAAAAGGATCCATAATGGTGGACTATTTTATCTTGGTTCAGAGTTACTTAATGATTCATTTTGATGTGAGAGGAAATCATCTTTTGATTTCTGGAAGAAAGAATTTTCCTGGCTCTGGATGAGAAAGACTGTTTCACTAAAATTTAATTAAATGCTTCTACTATGAGTCACACAACTGTTTAATGATAAATGTCAATTAAGTGTCTGAAAATAAAGTGGCATATCAATAAATACTTTTGTCTGCCCTCTGACATTTAGATTATGTCTTCACAGGCAGGGTGACATAAAAAAATAAAAAACAATATTTGGTAAGTTGAACCAGTATAAGCAGTTAATCTCAATAAGCTGAGCAAAACATAATTGAAATGATATTTCTTTAATACAGCTTTTGGAAGCTGCTTTTCTACTTATTCACTCTTCTCCCAAAGTCAGCTGGCTTGTAGAGATTTTGCTATAGCGCTTCCTCAAAAAAGATACAATACTTATTGTTTATCCTTTCCTTCAAACAAATAGGCTAGTCCCCAAGATAAGATAAACTTAGTTGGTGGTATTTCATTTGACACTGAAAGCATTTATGAAGCATTCTGAGTAGTTCTGGGGACACTGAATTCACAGTAATGAATTATAAGTGATATCTTAGGTTGAGCTTCATTATACTGTGCAATGGGATTCAGAACAGAATGATGTTTAATTGCCTAGTCTCCATTATCAAAGAAGTATGTTCTTGAAAAGAAAATGGAACATTAACATCACTTAATGAGTACATCAAGGCTGTATACTGTCACCCTGCTTATTTAACTTATATGCAGAGTACATCATGTAAAATGCCAGGTTGGATGAAGCACAAGCTGGAATCAAGACTGCTGGGAGAAATATCAATAACCTCAGATATGCAGATGACATCACTCTTATGGCAGAAATTGAAGAACTATAAGAGCCTCTTAATAAAGGTAAAAGAGGAGAGTGAAAAAGTTGGCTTAAAGCTCAACATTCAGAAAACTAAGATCATGGCACGTGGTCTCATCACTTCATGGCAAATAGATGGGGAAATAATGGAAACAGTGAGAGACTATTTTTTTGTGCTCCAAAATCACTGCAGATGGTGACTGTAGCCATGAAATTAAAAGACACTTGTTCCTTGTAAGAAAAGCTATGACCAACCTAGATAGCATATTAAAAAGCAGAGACATTACTTTGTCAACAAAGTCAGTCTAGTCAAAGCTATGGCTTTTCCAGTAGTCATGTATAGATGTCAGCGTTGGACTATAAAGAAAGCTGAACACCAAAGAACTGATGCTTTTGTCGGACTGTGGTGTTGGGTAAGACTCTTAAGAGTCTCTCCTTGGACTGCAAGGAGATCCAACCAGTCCATCCTAAAGGAAATTAGTCCTGAATATTCATTGGAAGGATGGATGCTGAAAGCTAAAACTCCAATACTTTGGCCACGACTCAATGGAAAAGACCCTGATGCTGGGAAAGATTGAAGGCGGGAGGAGAAGGAGATGACAGAGGATGAGATGGTTGGATGGCATCACTGACTCGATGGACCTGAGTTTGGGTGAACTCCAGGAGTTGGTGATGGACAAGAAAGGCTGGTGTGCTACAGTCCATGGGGTCACAAACAGTCGGACGAGACTGAGTGACTGAACATCACTTTGCTATACTAGACTCAGAGATAAGCATGTTGGTCTACTTGTTTTTGAGAACGCAGTTTTGATAGATAGAGATAACTGTGAGATGCTTCCTATGTGCGGGTGATGAGGAGGTGCGTGGGGAGACAGAAGCCAGATATGCAAGTTCCTGCAACCAGCCCTGCTGGAGGAGTCCAGCCACTGCAGAGGCCTTCCCTCCAGCTGGGAAAGCACCTACCTTCCCCGTGGGGTTCAGAAATGAAACATGACTGGAGAGCTTTGTTCAAATTTCTTACTGCCTCTGTCTGGAAATCAGACTATCCAACTGTATTTTAACCTAACCTTTTAAAAATCGTCTTAAAGTCATCTCTCAGTGTGTACTGAATACCCACATTGATAAGTATG
The DNA here is from genome assembly GCA_917880005.1 of Nanger dama. Taxonomy (NCBI): domain Eukaryota; kingdom Metazoa; phylum Chordata; class Mammalia; order Artiodactyla; family Bovidae; genus Nanger; species Nanger dama. The sequence goes on along the minus strand of CAKJTW010000008.1, from coordinate 17,430,690 downwards.
ATGAAGGACATGCTTCTAGAAGACAGGTTGTTGTTGTTTTTTTTAGGTGGTAGGAGAAAAACACCAAAACATTTGAGGGTCATTTTCTCAAATATTAGTATGCAAATGACTTGCTAACCCTTGATGGCAAGTTTCTTCTAGTCTGCTCTGTCCCCTGTATCTGGTCAGTTTATGCTGTTTTTCTAACCTGCTTAGATAAAATCAGATACTAGAGAGTGCTAACAGTATAGTTTTGAGGACTTAAAAGGTCCATGAGCAAAATACGAAGATCTCTTTCACAGTTTAAGTCTGAGAAAGAATCGTGGTGACCCTCTTGGGCTGTGGGGAATATCTGCTTTGGTGGGCTGAAAGAGATTTTACTCTGCTGTGAACACTGTATCAACTGGAAAGAATGTGAATTCACCACACAAGTATTTGAGACTAGTTTGGCTTGGGAAAATATCAATTTTTCAAAAAGTGACTGACACTGTAAGGAATAAAGGTAGCTCATATAATTTATTTTACATAAATACTATAACTTGGCATTTTTCTCTTTGAGTTTAAGATTTAATTGTGTGAGCATAGGCTAATCCATCTGAAGGAATCTCCGTTTGAAAACTACTCTGTGTGTGTGTATGTGTGTTGGTGGGGGTTTGAGGAAGGAAGGAAGGAAGGAAGGAAGGGAGGAGAGAAGAAAGGCAGGCAGGCCAAAATTAGAAGGCCTGGAAGGGGTATCTATTTGAGGCATGAGGGAAGTGATTAAGTGCAATAAAAACACATAGACTCAATTCAGAGTAAACTCGTGCACCATGAGAATTGGTGCTGAAAGCAACCGGAACTAAACAAAATGCTCCATCCTTGACTGTTATAATTCAGTTCCTCACTAGTCCAGGGCTGTCCCTTCTTTCTCATTTACTGAAGCTGCTATTAAGGGCAGCAGAGAATTAGATTCTTCCCATGTAGAACAAAATAAAATAAAATTCTCTTCCCAGAAGTGAATTAAAAAATTGTAGGGTAGTTAAAATACATAAATCCATGTATTTTCTATGTAAAAATGCAAATTGTCAGGTGTTACTGAAAACAAAAGAAAGCCATATCAGAGAAAATAATATGACTTTGACACATAATCTCTAAGGAGAGCTACTCCTATAATGGATGAATTTTGTGAAAAACAAGAACGAGGACCTTTACTTTTGACAAAAGCAATAAACAGTGGATTTACTGCTGAACCACAGAAATACAATGCCGTGTGTATGATTTTAAGAATGCCTGTTGGTACGATGTACTTAGTGGCAATTACCTGAAAAAGTTATTGCAATACATGTCTATTTGGATAGTTAAACATTTCTAGCGAAATTTAAATGTTATCCTAAAAAGAGATATTGTGTTGTTGATCAATATGTGATATATCTTCAAAGCTAATCTTTCAAGGAAGCAGAGCAACAGTGTCAAGAGAATTTATTTTATTTTTAGGTTAGAGTTTCAACAATAGTGATTAGTGAGAAAAAATGCACATAAGCAAATAGTAGCTGGGTATAAACTCCACAACCAGAGCACTAATCTATGTGAAATCAATTCCATGTGAAAGCTAGTGGGGCTGGAGAGGGGTAACAGAAGCTCTGATATCAATCAGTAATTTTTATTCTAATCAGGATTTTATTCTCATGGTCTCCTTAGAATATGAACATAGAACTAGCTAACTATTTTAACCAAATGACTCAGCAGAAGCGTAAAAGTGGGGTACCCAAATAGCATTTTTCTAACATATAAAAATGGGTTATCTTTAAGTATTTTATATCCGCCTTGTATTTTCTTTTGAAGATTAACTAAAGTTTTGGAATCCTTAAATTGAAAGTCAGGTCTTTGGTTCATATTTTAAACTTAAAAATAAAACTAATGGTTTTATAAGCAGTATTATTTGTGAATTTAGGGCTTTTTAAGATTTGAACCTTTCCATTGATAAATGACAGGAGTTACTTCTATAATATAGACATATCTCAAAAGTACCACAAGGGGGCAGAAAAGACACCTTCTGACTTCAGAAAGCAACCAAAACTATTTTTATACCCCAATTTAAATAATTAGTGTGTGTATGTACATATACATATATGTATATTCATACAATGTCTATGAATGCACAACTATATTATGAGTATATTATAAATATATGAAGTCTGTATATCAGTGGAATAGGTGACCCTCTGAGTAATAGGCTAACTATGCTAGCACGTTAAGAACTATGTGGTTTATGCGAAGCAAGACTCTCAGTGCAAAAATTCCAAGAACTAATAACTGTAAATGTTTTCTTCTGTCTCATGTTAACTATGTGAAAACTTAACTGAAGAGAACTTTATCACTGAGAGCAGTGGAAACAAATACAGCCTAAAACAATAGGAAAATAAAACGCCCTCTTATCACAGAGCTCCCCCCCTCATAAAGAAGGAAAGTGATATTTAAGCCATGTGAAAGATATTAACCTGATCATTACTTTCAGATTTTGATCGAGCAGAAACTCACATCCTCTAACGGGACATTAGAGCACAAACCTGGAGGTTGCCATTTGTCACTTTAGAAACGCATTTATGAAAGTGTGTCATGAGAGAAGAGACATTGCTTACCCCAGCTGGCTGAGGGCGGACGGTGGCATGCTGTGTAGGTGCTGCTGTTGCCAGCCAGTTACTGACCCAAGATGAAGAGCGCTGGCGGTGTTAAAGCCAGAGAGAGATGACAGGTCTGCACTACTCAGAGAGTACTCTAGAGCAAAGACGAGAGAAGAAGGCAAAAGAATTAACTTGGAAATTACCAAATGGAGAACAGGATGGTCATTTTCAATTTTTAAAATATTTTATTATTGAATGACACACTTTAAAAAAAAATGTGGGCAGGGAGGGAGATAAAACATTAGGGACAATTTTAATTCAAAAGAGATATATACTATGCACCAAAAATTAAGTATTCCATGAAAACTTCAACATCGTACAGAAGGCAATTTCAGTTTACTAGAACTACGATCCGGCATCATAGGCAGGTATCTAGTATTTGATGATCTAGGAACGTTTTTTTAAACAATCCTGAGAACATGAGCTTTCTATTGTTCAGTCACTAAGTTATGTCAGACTCTGTGATCCCATGGATTGCAACACGCCAGGCTTCCCTGTCCCTCACTGTCTATTAGAGTTTGCTCAAACTCATGTCCATTGAATTGGTGATGCCATCCAATCATCTCATCCTCTGTCCCCACTTTCTCCTCCAGCCCTCCCCATCTTTCCCAGCATCAGGGTCTTTTCCAATGAGTTAGCTCTGGCCAAGTATTGGACCTTCAGCTTTAGTATTACATCAAAAAAATAAATAAATAAAAATAACAGGTCATTTTCCTTGAGATTGTTCTTCTATGTTGAATTCAGGTTGGGTTAACAAAACTTTTGGTCACTAAGAAAGAATCATGTGGATATTCACTTTGTCTTAGTAATGAATAGGTAATGGTATAATGATCTGAACACCGCAGGTATTGAATAAAGCTTCCTAACAGACTAATAGGCAATATCATTTTCATTTTGCTTTTTAATATAAAGTATTTAATGTATTATTTGAACATGGCAAAACTACTCACCGGTACCATATGTTGTTGAAATGGCTGATGGATATCCTCCCATCCCTTGTCCTGGTAAAGTAGGAGTTGCTACGGAAACCACTGGGGTAGCCAATGACTGAGCAGACTGGGAGTTATTTATCCTTTGATTCTTTTAAAGTAAATAAAAAGATATTATGGAATAGATTTTTTTAAAACTTAAAAACACTAGATTTCAGTATTAGTTTTGCACATAAAGCGGTAAGTTGGTACAAATCTCATGAAATTAATCATTTAACATGTGTCTCTATGAACTCTGCCAACCCTATCATTTACAATCCTTCAAGAGACCAGCTGTTGCCATAGTAACCCATTACATCAGTATCTCCTAGGCAACTGAACTAGTAACAAGTACCATAGCTTTATTATGGGTAAAAACAGACTATGTTGAAAACTGATGAAATATGTATACTGTACTTCCATTGTTTCAGTTTTTATTCAAATGCAAATTGAAAAAAATTAAAAATCAACCACGATGGTTTTTATGTTCATGGGTAGAGGGTTCATGCCATGTTTTGACCAGCAGGTGGTGCTCTGACCACTTTTTTCAGATTCTAAAACTTCCCTCAAACTAGATGGCAAAGCAGCTAACCTGTATATTTAATTCCTTAGAGCAAGGAGATTAAATATTCATATACACTTAAATATCACGAGAATTTAATTCTTAGAAAAATAAGTACCTTTGTGGCTTTAAATAACTGAGGACATTTGTTTGTTACAATTGTACTCTAAATTAAATCCAAAATACACTGAAAACATGGCCCTTCACTTAGGGTAAAACAGAAAAATAGATAACCTGGTATTTCACCTGTAAGTGATACTTGAAATTATTTCTAAATAATCAACGTTGACACACACTGACTCCCCAAATCTCTCCATGTTACTGCTGCTACCTCTCCACCTAACAGTTGCTTTGGGTTTTTCCTTGCACGTAGCACTGAAGGGATGCGCCCTCACCACTTACCAAGAGCAGGTCGACATCCTCAGACTGAGAGCATGGGGAAGGAGTTTTATTAATTAGTGTCTGTAAATATTTGTACTTGGGCAAAATCTTTTCAACAAAAGGAAAAGCATCTTCTGACAGGCATGACAGTTTAAACAGCTTTAAAACTCAGACTCTAAAGACAACTCCTTACAAAGATATTCTTTGTTTTCTTTAATGAGCTGTTTGTCTCCAACGTGAAGACAATCTATCCAGTTTTCAGCACAGGTCAGGGTTTCAACCTTTATTATTTCACCACCACATTTTGAAAAAAAAAAAAAAAGATGGTACTTTGAAAGTGCACTTGCTGGAGGAAGGGGGCAACTGCACCCGGCTAGCACTGACAGAGACCTGACCCACAGCTCATGGAATCCCTGGGAAAGCATCAGTTTTAAGGCAATGGAATCAATCTGCTGATAGAGGCAGCCTGCCATGCGTGGCCCAAACTGCTTGGTGATGGCCTGTGGGAGGTTTTATTTATTAGACCCAGCCTTTTCCAAAGGGAATGTTGCATATTATGTGAATTTTGGGGGGTTGATATTCAAAATTAATCTGCACTGTGCCATAATAAACTAATCAGCTTGCAGGACTGTTTTACCCTGAAGCTTGCCACAGAGCAGAGAAAGGAAAAAAAAATGTGTTTGCAGAATGATCTAAATTTGTCTACTGAATCTTCGTTTTAAATGTTCTCTTGCTCTTAAGCAAAGCTAATTTGGAGAACATGGATGTAAGTCTCTTTGTTGTTGAATTTGGGCCCACAGGATTATCTTCACCTTAGTCCTTCAGACCCAGGAGAAGGAAAAATGATAGCTTCCAGGGATATTATTTATATTTCATATTTATTCTTATAAGTGCCACAACTTTTTTTTTGATGGAAAATATAACCTTTGTTCTCAATTGCCTAGAATTTTAAGGCAATTTGTTTTTGAGAGGTAATTACTGGCATTAAACACATATTTGGAAAGGAGAACTGAGGCATTGCACAGGCATGTGATGGATTAAACATTATCACTGCAACATACCTAAGAGAAGAAATGCCAATTAACGGGAGAGAGTTCATTTAGAAATTATGAAAAAGGTTTTTCACTGTCAGCACCTTAAGAGCATACTTACTGAGTTCGATTCTGTAAAAATCTTATGAAATACCTCACTCTGTGAGTTTGGTTCTACCAATGGTCAAATCATACATTCCATAAGCAGAGTACTAGGTAATGATTTTTTTTCTAATTATAAATTGGGGGCCTTAAAAGGAGATGTTGTCTTTGCCCCAGAACACCAGCCTGATAATGGAGTTTATTAGATGTTGGTTCTTTTTTTTTTTCCCCCATGGAAAAGGGAAACGCAAAACCAGTTACCAGAAATAATAGCTAAATCCAAACAGGGCTGCAGCAACAGCACTGACATGTTCATTTTCTGGGAACATGCACGTAACCCATCAAGTCAGACAAGTACAAAAACAGCAAAACGTATACAAAACATTATCAACATTTATTTAACATGGAATTTCACATTACCACTGATGGCATCGTATTCTTGCTGCCTGGTGGAATAAGAACTCGGAGGTCTGGTTTACGGTTATTCATCCCTAAATTCATGGGGGAGGAGATTTCGCTTGCATATTCTTGTTCAAGTTACCAGGTGAGACCAGCAGACCTGGTGAGTTTCGGGGATTGCCATACCCGTTCCCTGTTAAAAGAAAACAATGAGAGCACTCAGGGAAAAAAAAAGAAGTCCGGACTCACAAAATGTTTCTAGAGCATACACTACATGAGACGATGAAGAAAGCATTAACCGGATGAGACAATAACCTACACGGAAAGTTCACAGGATGACTGACAACCTCCTCAGGAGTAACCCAATCAGTTCTTTAATATGCTGCTGAAGGAAGATTAAAAACTCCTAATGAGAAGAAACCTAAGAGATATCAACTTGTCCGGAAGCCAGCATATACTTTTATTTATCTCTTTTTTTTTTTCTCTTAGAAAAAGTTGGGACGAAAGTCAGACAGTCTTTCAGGGCCTAAGAAAAGCACTGAATTGGTCTTGAACTTTAATTGACTAGCTCAGCGGAGGCCTGGCTGGCATGACTCACTCTTTCGGTTCAACGATTTGGGTTTTATTTTGTGTGTGTGTGTGTGTGTGTGTGTCCTTAAGCGAAGAAAGGACACACCAGCGAGGCTATAGTTTCTAGGACATGCGGGAGGCGTAGCAGCCTCTCCCACGCTTTGCTCTTCAGTTCCCCTTTTCTCTGAGCGATTTCTCCCTATGGCTTTTCTTCTCTCTGGTCTGCTTCCCTCACGAGGCCCAGCGGACGAACCTGAAGGCCTGCTCTCTTGCTCACGGAGAACTTCAGAAAGCAGGACTGCTCCTCAGGAGCTGACGGGAGGGGCTGAGGCCTCCACTAAAAGGCTGATGCCAGGGCACAGGAGTAGCCAGAGTGGGAACTGTCCTCAAAGGTTTTTCTTGGGTCTCTGATGTTTAGTTCTCTCCCTCCCATTAGCAGACAACCGGCTACCTCAAGGTGTCCATTTCTCAGAGCTCAAAATACACTGGCCCGTGACCTGCAGAGGTGCAGAGGCAGCGATGCAACCTGAGCTGAACCGGAAGCCCGTTTCCTGCACCGTCTCTGACTGGAGGATCGGAGAAACCGCCCAGGCCCATTCAACAGCCCTTGCTGGAAACCCGGACAGCTGTTTTCTGGAGCTCTCTAAAGGAGACAGTCAAACCCCGCCGTTGCTTCATCATGATCATTATGGCAAAACCCCAGCACCTATGACCCCAGGACGAATGATGACTCTGTGGTACTCTGCGGGGCAGCAGAGACCAGGCCCCGGTCCCCAAGGCCCTTGCAGTCCTCCGTGGCAGTCTGATGTGGACGTGTACGAGACACACACAGCCTGGGGTGAGGCGCCACAGAGGAACCCAGATGAAGGGCCACTGGGTTCCCAGCAGGGAAGAGATTATCCGAACAAGATGCACGGGAGAGGCAAGAACTGATGTGGGTCCTGAAAACACAGAGGAGACAAAAGATCTCTGGTCTTGTGACTGGGCACTAGGAAAGGGCCACGGTGGCGATTTACAGAGGACGGCCAGAGGCTCTGTGAGGATCCTGGTGAGAAGGGAACCCATGAGAGATGAGGCAGAGATTCTGAAGGAATATGGAGGGCTGGGCTGTGGAGCCTTCTGGAGGTTCGCCTGTGAATCCCAGGCTGACGTGTCTTGGTTTTAAATGGTGGAAATGCAGACCCCTGAAGGCTGCAGAGCACAGGGAACACAGGCCCTTAAGGGGACAGAGAGGTCCCCTAGCATTGGGATATTTTAGGAAGGCCTGATAGTGTGATCCAGTCTGGAGATTTCTGTGATGACCCGAGCTCCAGGGAGGAATTAGGAAGGCAAAGCCCCAGTATATTTCAGGAGATATTTCTGGGCACATCTTTTGAGTTAGAATCTATCTGAGCTACACTGTTTTGGCTTCCCACATAGTGCAGTGGTAAAGAATCTGCCCACCAATGAAGCAGGTGCAGGAGAGGGTTTGATCCCTGGGTCAGGAAGATCCTTGGAGGAGGGCATGGCATCCCACTCCAGTATTCTTGCTTGTGAAATCCCATGGACAGAGGAGCCTGTCAGGCTACAGTTCATGGGGTTGCAAGGAGTCGGACATGACAGCATGCATACACACAACTTTAGTAATATTTAGAGCATACTGGTTCTTCATATCCCTTTCATTTTACTTGTCTTATTTTATGCATGAATAAACAGGCTGAATGTATCACAAATAACGACAAGATTAAATCTGTCAATTGGATTATGCATAACATTCTCCACCTTACTGGAGGAAAAAACCCAGAAAATAAAACAAACAACCCCCTCCTGGCAAAATGTATCAAATATAAAGTAGCTGCTTAAGAAATGTTGGTTGAATTTGTATATAAGCTGCTCTTCTGTAATAAAACTTCAAGAAAATTAGCTATATTCTCTAAAGCCAACTGACGATGCCAAAAGCCAAGAAGAAGTTTGCACAGTTAATTTGGACAGTTTTCTGTGGCAAAAGTGATTACAGGAAACAAACACCTTTACCTTTTTTGGCTAGGAGAAATACAAAGGGTATGTTCACGTAGAAAGACACTTGATAAAACAGAATGCTCAGAGGACTTTGATATTTAATGTGTCTTACTGAATCATTATTGTGACTATGCTAGGGCTTTGGTTTTAATTAATAGATTCCATGGGATAAAAACGGAGTGAGAAAACTGAGACAAAGTTTGCACTCTTCTTTCCCTGTCAGCCAAAGCTCAGACTGACAGATATGCTGAATGTCTGTGTCACTTACCTATTAAGCCTGTGTGAGATCTGGTTTAAATAAACAATCAAATGGAAAATTAGCTGGGTAATTTCAAAAGAAAGGGGGAAAAAAAAGTCAGTTAAGCAGTGCAATGAAGCTTGAACAGATCAGAAGAAAGTAAAACCGGGCTTGGTAGATGCCGATACTGGTTTGCATGGAGGAGTTATTTTGCTAAAAGGAAGTAAAACCGCTTTATGAAATGTGTTGTCCTGTGATATGACGAGCACTGGGCCAGTGTGCGAAAATGGAAATGCTGCACGAAGCCTCTGAGAAAAGCTTTTTTTTAATTAAGAAAAAAAATTTTTTTCTAGAGTGAATTCTGAGAAATTCCAACAAAGCCTTTTGCCTACATTTTAAACAATGATTTGGGGCAGCAGTAGGTGGGGGGCGGAGGGTGGAGATAAAAGCAAACATATATTTTAGGTTTTCACCTAATAAATGCCTTAAAACTTAAAAAAAATTTTGAAAAGCATTCTATTTTTCCACTTGGAATATTTCCTCTTGTTCGGAAATTATGCCATTTTAGAAGATTAGTCACATATTTTAAGGTGTTTACATACTGAAGGTAAAATATTTTGAACCACGATGACACTTCTTAAATTCATATTTTTAGAGCATAAAAGTTATTTTTGAGAACAAATAAATTCTGCCTTTTACCGGTGAATTTCTGCTGTTTTTAGCATACTGTGCCCGCTAGCATTTTGGAGCCATATAATAACCATTTCTGTTTCCAGCCACCAAGTTGTTATTCTTTTGGCATAATATAGATTCAGGAATGTGAGGCTGTGGATCCTAAACCAGTGATATAGAAACCTATCATTTGAAAATCAATGATGAATACATTCGTGTGGTTTACTGCTAAGAAGAGCCTGCATTTAAACCGGCTCGGAAACTGTGGCCTCCTCCTCACTCCGGGCGCTGTTGAGGCTGCTGTCTTACCTTAAGATAAATTCACCCAACAGAACGGTCTCTTTCAAAGTCAGGGTCAGGAGGTGGGAAATGCTACCCTTCAATAAACTTCTGAGATATAGATTCCACCTCTCTTCATGCTACGCTAGAAAATTACCCTCTGCTTGGGACGATGATCAATTTGGATGGGGCTGCATGCAGATGTCACAGTCCCCTGACCACTTAAAAGCACAAAAATTATAAAGCACGAGTGAATGGATTTCCTGATTACAGATTATAAAAAAATGAAGAGCAGACCAACTTTAGAGTTCGCCTATTTTATAGTCTCATTTGATGAAAAATATTGTTTCACATAAAACAATTTGAGCATTCACAATACAATCTGTATCAAGGATAACAGAATCCACCTCGCTGGGTTACAAACTTCTAAACACTCATATTAAAGCTAGTGTAAATATACAGAACTTCAAATGTGGTGTTAGCAGAAAAGATTTTTTTCTCTCCAGTTAACTTGAAAACACTTGCTCTACTTTTTTTTCTTTTAATTGACTCCTATTTTAAGAAGTTGTAAATCCAAAGAACATATTTCTGGCTTGTGATGTTGTGAGGGGGACACTTTGCCTTGTTTCACAGAGCTCAGCTGAATGTGGGACTCTCTTTGAGCATGAAGTTCTGAAACTTTCTCCTATTTGGATGTTTAGACATTATGAGTCTTTTCACTTCATTTTTTCCTCCTAGACTTTAAATTATAAATACAAGCATATAATACTAATCAGCACAAAACAGAAACTAGTTCTTATGGACCAAGGTTAATCTTTTCTGTAGTCTCTCAGGGTCGTCATCTTTGACTATCCCCCTGCCTCTTTCAACTCCATATCCAATTAGTTACCAAATCTTGTCAGTTTTTCTTCAAAAGGCCTCTTTCCAGTTTCACTGCCACCATCCTACATTAAGCTTTCACTGCCATCTGACTAGGTCTTTCTATCACCTGCTATTTGGGCTCGTGGTCTCTAGTTGAAGGGTTTTTCAGCAGGCCTTACAATGATGAGCTGCAAGAAGACTGCTCCTTGAAGCTGTATGCAAACTTCCATGCATATGTGTGATAATAAAGCTAAGAAACACTCCCAAGATGTTCTATATAAAAAAATCTTCCTCCAGTGCTGCTTCTCTCATGCTCCTTTTTCAGATCATACTTAACTCTAGTGGGTCAGTGCCCTGGCTTGGCTCTCAGAGGGGTACACAGTTTGAGCTGCCCTGTGTATGTAACCTAACTTCCAATGGCCACGGCCAAGCTCACCATCCTCTGAATACATCTGAGTCTTTGCTCTAGCAGGTCAGTAACTGGCAGTGTTTGACCTCCTGTTTAACTCAAAATTCATTTTTAAGGATCAGCTAAGGCCCAGGGCTCTCATGATACCTTTCAGACAACCTCAGTCCACCTTGAACTCACTCTCCTCCGAAACCCTGTGCAATTAGAGGCTAATACTACACAGAACACTCATCTATTACGTGTTTCAAACCCTCACAAAACACATAGATTATGCTGGAAAAATTAAAGTTATTCAGAAACGGCACTATAAGTCATGAGGGAACATGGGATAAGAACTGAAAATGTAATGTGTAGCTCAGTGATTTCAAACATCAAGGTGATGACCAAGTACACCACTGAGACAAACTGCTTATCAACCACATAATATAAAAATCAGAAAATCATGCAAGTGCCCACCTACTAAATTTGTTAATAGAGAGCTAATTGAAGCTTCTTTTTCATCTGCTGCACCTGTTAATCATTTCCTAGCACATTACCTTAGTTAAACATAAGCAGCAGAATCAAATAAAGTAGAACTTCTCCCTAATGAAGAAGAAAACTCGGAGAGCCTGGATCTTTTCTTTCACACTGACAAGTGTCTACTGCCACGGGTTGTCTCTATGTCAAGATGAATTTCAGTAACAATTTACTCACACAGAACTTTCTACCAAAAGATGGGTTGCATGCTTTCCTAGGAAAAAGAGTGGTAGAAGGGTGGCAATTAAGAGTGCACTGGATTTTACTAGATGGTTCAGAGAGAGGCTTCCTGGAGAGAGGGAATTCATGATAGATCTCAGAGTCATGACTGTGTTTGAAAAGGATGAGGATTCCTGTGAAGGCGAAATATAGGTCATTTCAGGGGATGCAGTTTTCGGAAGCTGGGAAAGTAGGCTTGGCTAACGCAAGCCTCTTGGGTCATGCTAACTTTAATACTGGAGACTTGATACTAAACTTTTACTAAACTTTATACCATAAAGAACAGCCAAAGTTGTTTGTGAGTAGGAAGTGGCATCGTTAGCTGTGTGTCGAGAAAAAAGCAAGAGTGGCAGCAGAAAGGAGGCATTAAAGGGTGAGACTGTTGTGAGAGAGCTTAGTTAGGACGCATCTGCCAGGGAGCACATGAGGAATGAGGTCTGAGGAAGCGGCAGCCTTGCAAGATTTACAAGGCAGATGGGCGATGAGGACAAAGGCGGATTAAGCAGATAAATGCAGTTCCTCGTCATGAGGTCTCCATTAGAGTTTCTTCAACTACACCGCGCCTTGGTTTTTCACACGCTAAGCAATGATTTCATTAGTGTGAGAGAAGCATAAAAGTCATCTGAATCAGAGACTCCCACGTACTCTCCCGAGGCAGCCATCACCAACACGACCACGCAATATTAACAACGGCAAGCATTTTAGATGGTATGAATGACCAAGCACATTAGCAACATCGTGCGTCCACAGTACGTACCCAGAACAGTACACGCACCCACGCAGTGTGTTGGCTATTACACATGGATATAAAGCACCTTTCATCCTCTCAACAACAACCTTGTGAGGTGCTAAGAGTATCCTTGGGTTTCATAAACAGAAAGCTGAAGAACAGAAAGATCCCATAACTTGCCCAATGGCAAACACCTATCAACTGGTTAAGCCATGGTTTGAACCCAGCAGTGTGCCCAGAGCCCACGCTCTGAAGCACAACCCAGACCTGCTGCTTGGAATGGGGGCGTACTCTGAGACTCTGAAAACCCTTCTCTATCCAATCTCATCCTAAAATTCCAGGAGCACAAAGGAAGAGAGGGCACAAAGTGGGAGACCAGGGACTTGAGACTCAAAGGAGCCCCGAAGGGTCTTCCCTGCTGGTCCAGAGGTTAACACGCCATGCTCCCAACGCAGGTGGCCCAGGTCTGATCCCTGGTGGGAGAACTCGATCCCCCATGCTGGAACCAAGAGTTTGCCCGCCGAAACAAAGACCCTGCAGGCCACAACGAAGACCCGGCAGAGTCAAAATAAAACAAATATTTTTTAAAAAGGGCCTCCTAAGTCAGAGGTGATGTGGAACATAGTCAACTTGGGCATCAAAAATAGCAATTCTGGTTCAAAAGACACTGGACTTACATAAGGGGCAACGTTCCAAACCATATTTCTAGTCTCCTTCTGGATAAATAAATATTTACAAATAGGAAATACTGGGTTTAGCTACACTAAATGCCAGAGAAGCTGTTTAACTTTCAGTGTGCTATTTTGAGCAGATGATTAACTATGCTTTTAAAGGTAGATTCTGAAATATTTTAGTCAATAATCTTCTCCCCTGTAATAGAGGGTAAAGACGTTTACCTACTGACCATCTATTTAAGAGACCAGCTTCATTATCCAAACCACTCAACATGATAGGAAAATGCCCAGTATCTTATAGTATCCACTATTAGGTATCTGAAAAGAATTTCTAATATATAGGTTATAGAAATTACTTTGTTTAGTACTTTGTTAATGGCATTTTATTTTTGGGAATTTGGAGCAAACTGCCACAGGAAAACATTAAGTTGAGCATAGAGCTAAACCTCTGATGTATTGATTTTCTGTTTTTACTTCAGCCAAATGTTTTTCCCACTTAGGTTTCCTTTTTTTTTTTCTCAATAGAACAATTTTGAAAACATTTACAGCATACAATCTTGTTAAGCTAAAGATGTTATATATATAATAATGTTCACTGAAGTGAAGTGAAAGTTGCTCAGTTGTGTCCGACTCTTTGTGACCCCATGGACTATACAGTCTATGGAATTCTCCAGGCCAGAATACTGCAGTGGGTAGCCTTTCCCTTCTTCAGGGGATCTTTTCAACCCAAGGATCGAATCCAGGTCTCCCGTATTGCAGGTGGATTCTTTACCAACTGAGTCACAAGGGAAGCCCAAGAATACTGGAGTGGGCAGCCTATCCCTTCTCCAGCAGATCTTCCTGACCCAGGAATCAAACTGGGGTCTCCTGCATTGCAGGCAGATTCTTTACCAACTGGGCTATTAGGGAAACCCAATAATGTTCACTACTGTCAATTAATTTTACATTTGACCTTTAAAAAGTTTTAAGTTAGTTTCCAATGTCAGGACATTGTTTTGTGTCGCAAATAAACCTACGTCTTCTCATGTAATTTTAATTGTAAACAGTAAACTGGCTCATATAACCCACTGCTCTACTGTAAGCAACACACCTAAAATAGTTTTTAGTGGAAAAAATTGTGCCCTTCTAGACTTCAGTCTTACATTCACTTTGCCCTGAAAGCTTGAAATGCTGTTAAAAGCAACAGCAACTATAAGTTATCCAGCTGTTGTAAATCACAATCAGGGTGTTTTTTTTTTTTGAGGGAAAGGCGATCTTTTTCATGGGATGGCTCTAAGGGAAAAGGCAACCACAAAACATTTAGAGGTCAGAAATCTGGGAATAATGAAAATTTCAATATGCCTACTGCAAAATGGGAGCAAATCAGATTTCTGATTCTCATCCAGCTAAAGACTCCTGATTACAGATTCTTAAAAGTAAAAATCAAGTCTCCATTCTATCTGGGGGTTTCTTAGGAAACAATATAATAATGCGTAATGTCAGACTGAGAAGAAACTCCTGTGAAACCTCAGTGTCTTTTGTGGTGTATTCTTAGAAAAATACCCCAAGAATACACCCAAGCCAAGACTAGTCTTGGTTGTACCAGTTGGAGGGCAGCAGACATTCTAAAAAGAGACTAGTCTCTTCAGCTTGACTAGGTTACCCTGATGATGAACCAGACCTTCATGAATTTCCTGTTGACCCTACTCGTCCTTGACGTTTCTTGGTTCTGTTTAGAATCTTTTGAGAAATTAACAGTCTATCTGCCAACTAGAACTTTAAACATTCAGCACATACAATAGCCTCTGGATTGTGAGGCAGAAGTAGAGAAATTTTACTGGGTACTAAGTTATTCTTCCAAAGACTGGAGTCTGTGTCATAAAGCAGGTTTGTGTTGGCAGACCACTCTCATTTCTTTCCTGAGAATCATGTGGGCCAGGCATTCTCGTCCCGATTTTTGACAGATGAGGAAACTGAGGTTCCGGGACTTTCTAAGGCTTGTCAGTAAGTGGGAGAGCTTTGATTTGAATCCAAAGCACAAGCTGCTTCCACTACATTATTACCAAAGCCAGATGTTTCAGATTTAGAATGTAACCATGAATCTTCCCTTCTCTCAGAATAAAGCCTCCATTTGCAAATAAGAAAAAAGTTGACAATCTGATGTTTCCAGGGCACAAAGACACACAAAATATTGTTCTGTTCTGAGGACTGTCTTACTGAAGGGATAGTTTTTCATTGCACCATAAAAATGAGATGGAACCTTGCTATCTTAAAAAAAAAAGTTCCACTTAACAATGAATGATAGATAGATTTATGACTCACTTAATTGTTCACTTCTTGCGATTTGGGGGCTGTCTCTTTGCTAAAAAATGAGGGGGTGTCTTCATTATTGACACAATTGCTCATTCTTTCAGTCATTTTCTAAACAAAAATATTGAGACAGTTCAAATTAGAGAGAACGTGACAGAAGAGAAAGAAAAATTACTTGTGGTTTTAACATTTACACAACTGCTGCAAACACATCAGAAGATGATAATGTTCAAACGGAAACGTGTTTGCACTGCACTGCGCTCCCTTTCTGTCTGGGATTTATTAATATCTCCTCTCTATTCCCACTGTCTAGGGTAGGGGCCATGGCAGGCATCTGTCTTGGTGAAGCCTGGTAGAGCACTACTCATACCCTGCACATTTCATAAATATTACTGGGACTAGATTAAACCAAGCTTTATTAAACCAAGCTTTATTTTTTGCTTAGGAAGTCAAGAATATAGATAACTGTAATACTAACAAGAGCCAACATCTTTTAATAAGCACTTACTCTAGGGCAGAAAGTGTGCTCAATGCTGCCTTGTATCGATGATCTCATTTAATTTTCACCACAATCCTGCAATGTGGGATTCACTGACTTTCCAAGGGCAACATCTTCCCTAAAGTAACTCAAACATCATGTATTTTTCTTGGTTATTTTATTATTCTGAATATCTGCCTCTAAAGTATTTTTCCCAAATTACTGCATGAGCAAAACTTTTGCTCCATGATTTTACAGTTTTCTCCGAGCTGCTTAATACCAAAGGTTTCCTTTACATGATTGTTATGTAAATTAATGTTATCATGTTTGAATAGGGGAAATTGAGCACGAATTTAGATTTACTATTATTACCATGGGCTGCCCAGCTGGCTCAGTGTTAAAGAATTCTCCTGCCAATTCATTAGACCTAGGAAACTTGGGTTCGATTGATCCCTGGGTCAGGAAGATTCCCCTGGAGGAGGAAATGGCAACCCACTCCAGTATTCTTTCCTGGAAAATCCCACAGACAGAGAAGCCTGGTAGGCTACAGTCCATGGGATCACAAAGAGTAGGATGTGACTGATAATATAATATTATTATATCATCATAACCTAATATAGCAGGGCTTTTTTTCCCCCTTACAGTACAAATACAACAAATCAGTTCTTTGTCATAACTAGAGATTGTAAGTGGAGTCTAAGGCCAAAAAATTGTGAAAGGAAGGCACAGTGTTTAGTAAGACAGTTACCAAGTAGATATTATGTTCAGTTACTATAGCTGAAATGGAGCAATAACGGATGCGCTGAGTGAGTCCTTAATGAACACATCTGTAGACGACAAATTGAGCCTATTTATACAAGGTTTTAGTGCAATACAGTTTCCTTTGTGTGCTGCTCAGTTGCTTCAGTCAGGTACGACTCTTTGCAACTCTATGGACGATAGCCTGCCAGGCTCCTCTGTCCATGGGATTCTCCAGGAAAGAATACTGGAGTGGGTTGCCATTCTCTTCTTCAGGGGATCCTCCCGATCCAGGGATCAAACCTGGATCCCCTGCATCACAGGCAGACTCTTTACCTCTGAGCCACAAGGGAAGCCCCTGAGTTTCCTTTCACATAACGAAAGGAATATATTTGATCTTTCAAACATGAGACTTTCATGACTGTACACTTAAAACTGAAATTCAAGTGAAACATACTATATAAGCCTAACTAAAATTTAAAACTGGCAAAGGTTTGTTTAAAAACAGCACATTATACTCTTGGCTGAAAGCCCTGAAGCCCCAAAAAGTCCCCGGTAGGTAAAACATTGATTTCCAAGAGGGGTTTTTAACCACATCCCTCCGTCAGGATCTGCTGTCTATTGATGCAGTTTCATATCACTAATGATTTTGAAAAGAGATTCTGTATTATCTCCAAATAAAATCTTATGGTGATGCCAAAAGCGGGAAGAGAGAAACCAACACTGTGTGAGGAAAAAAAAATGCTGAGAGAAAAAAGGCAAACGTTGACTCAAACTAATAATCTAGGGAGGAAATGTTAACTGCGTGAATCAATATTAAAAAGACCAAAATTTTATTATCAATTACACTCTGAGGTTAAATCAGTGGGATATGAGTGAAGAGACCAATTTTCACATTGCTTTACTGAATATAATAGAACGGGGATAAAAAGGATCCAATTTGTGAGGTCAGAAGTCATTGATATACAAAAGGCTCTAAAATCTGCTGAAACACTCTCTGGGGAAGTTACAATTTGAAATTTTGTTTTTCCTTCTGGAAATCAAACTCCTGAAGAATTAATTCAAACCCCTACTTTCAAAGGGGCTGAAAGTAGATGGTATCCTGACTTAGCCTGTAACATCCACTTGTCTTCTCTTCCATCTGCCTCTCTCATTTCAGCACGGCCTCTACAGAATGGTGTCAAGGTACCACTTTATCTACAACCTGCCAGGTCTTGTATTTGGGAAGTGGACACTGGTTTTCTTGGCAGTGGCTGATTACCACATGCTGTAGGTTATCCAACAAGAGGACAGTATTTTTTTTTTTTTAAGAAATCTAGATAGCCTTGGTTTGGGTTAAAAATAACACTGTCACTGAATTGCATAGATAGTAATAAAACAATGCTGTTGGATCTTTATTTATGTTTTGGGTGAACTCCCAAGGTAAAATTGAGAATGCACTCAGAATTTTTATTCAGAACAACTGAAACTAACATAATACTGCAAAAGAATCCAACTTAGCTTTTATTCACAGGCTGCTTAACAAATTTTTAAAAAGTAATATAAACTTATATTTTTATACTAACAAAAAAGTTTTGTCTTTTTAAAAAAATTTTATTTATTTATTTTTTAATACTTTATTCTACATTACAATACTGTATTTGTTTTGCCATACATTGACATGAATCAGCCACAGGTGAACACGATCGTTTGAGGGTAACTAAATTGTTAGGCAAAAAAAAAAGGTAAACTTGTCAAAGCCAATTCTCTCAAACTGAATTTTTAACCACTTCTCATTGATATTTTAAATCATTGAATAAGAACTGCAGAGTAGTCTACTTGGTAGATAAGAAAGTCAGCCAAGAAAATTTCGATAAGTATTTTCAAAAACAGATAGTTGTAAAGCAATGGTATTGGTATAGAATAATTAAACATTGTTATGAACTTTTCCTCTTCTCATTTAGTTCTATTTTATGATATGCTAAATTTTTATTTCCCAATGCTAAATGATTTACAAAAATGTCATGTTGGTCAACTTTTATCATTATATGATCATACAACATTTCATGTAAATGGACCCTAAAGACTTTTGTGTCTTATCTATAAAGTCAGTACTACGTTCAGAAGCCCAAAGTATTGCCGAGTGGAGTCTTTTCAGAGTCTGGGAGCCAGATCTCCTTCCTCAGCCACTGCTCAGTGGTTTATCCACAGTGGCACACTCCCACTATCAAGTCTCCATGCTATTTAGCTGATACAAATTAAGCATTCCAGAAGTGACAATGCTTGACAACCAAATGCATAAAATAGTAAACAATTAACAATCAAAATAAGGAAACAGCTGTTAGTTTCTTTTTATATAAAATTATCTCTAATTTACAATAAATGCCAATTAAAATTATTAACCAATATACATAAATATCCTTTGCCTTATTGTCAAATAGCTATGTAGAATGTACAATTCTCCTGACTTTTCAAAGAGATTTCTAAAGGATTTTCTTTCTGCTCCTCGACCAACCCCCCTTTTTAAAAAAAATCTCAATCAGGAAACAGTACATCCTTGAGCATACTGGTACTTTCAACTCAATAAGAAAGCAATTATGTCATGAAAACAACGGGCACCAATAAGAAAATGAATAATCCAACACAAGGCATTGCTGTGCTAACGATTAAACCTAATGAATACAGAAACTCAACTGAACTTGATCTTACACTCATCTGTAAGCATTAAGAGTAGCATGTTAAAAGCTTTAATGTACAGAGATATGATAAAATGTAATTTTAAAAGCAATGACTTTCAATTTTGGCTCTTGAAAGTAAAGGATTAAATAGTGGATGAATAACTGTCAACTGAAACCTACAAATGTCACTATTACTAACATATTATAATGACTTGGTGTATATTTCTCTTACATCAAGAGTACAACCCCATCCTGTTTCTTCTTTATCACCTCTCACCTTCATGTATGAAAGGACTTCAACTTAAGCAATAAGATATTCATTATTTCAAGAAGAAACTTGTGATGGTCAGAGGTACCTGCCTATGTTTTATTTTCTGATATATATCAGCCCTTCAGGTTTTCCATTAGGTACGTTAAAGTTTGTTTAAAACTTTACTGGTTAATAGTGCTCAGCTATTTAATCAAATAATGAATTCATTATTCATTATCTACAGTATCAGAAGATTATGTTATTTCTGTGAATTACAGATCAAGGGTATATCTTTTTATATTTAAAATTACATTATTTCTTTGAAGTATTTTTTTCTTTTTCCACATAAACAGTATAAAAAATTTATGCCTAGAAGATCAAATTTTCCTTTATTTGGCTAACACGAATTTACTGAATATCTGCCATGTCCTTGCTCTTGTATCTTGAGCTGGGAATACTAACTGAAGAAGACAGTTTGCCCCCAGAGGGAAGTGTCCAGGAGACAGATGTATTACCAGATAATGCAATTACAATGCAAGGAGATAATTTAGGCAAGAGAGGTGCCTAACTCCTTCTGGAAGAGTCAGGAAAGGATTTCCTGAGTGGTTGGACTGAATTCTGCAGGATGACAGGCAGTGCTCAGGAGCATGAAGCAGGAGAATGCTAAGAAAGCACACACAAAGGCAAGGAGCTGTGACGCTGTTTAGAAAGTGGAAGCATAATGCAGTTAAGAACATGCACTCTGGAGACAGACTGCCCGGGTTCCACCTTGGGCCATCTACTCTCTCTGTGCCTTAGGTCCCCTGACTATAGAAAGGGCATAATATGAATATCTACATGAAAGGGCTGCTATGTAAATAAAAGATTTTTGGTGTGTAAATCAAATAGTAAGAGCAATTTAGATGTTTGCTATTATTACAGTTTGAGTGTGGGGTTCTTGATGGCAGCGGCAGAAAGTAAGAAGGTTGAAGACCAGAGAGTAGGGATGGGCCAGAGATAAGAGCGTGCAAGCATGCTGTTGCTTCAGTCGTGTCTGACTCTTTGTGACCCTATGGACCCTATGTGACCTATGGACTGTTGCTGCCAGGCCTCCCTGTCAATGGGATTCTCCAGGCAAGAATACTGGAGTGGGCTGCCATGCCCTCCTTCAGAGGATCTTCCCAACCCAGGGATCAAACCCTCAGACTTTTATGTCTCCTGCATTGTAGGCAGATTCTTTACCGCAGCGCCACCGGGAAAGCCCATAGAGATAAGAGGGTCATGGTTAATTCTGAAAGAGCTGGGAAATCACTGCTGCAGTTTAAGCACCTGAATGATGACCTACAATGAGTTTAAGGCTTTGATAACGACTAATGGGGAGTCTCGGAGAAGGCAATGGCAAGCCACTCCAGTACTCTTGCCTGGCAAATCCCATGGATGGAGGATCCTGGTGGGCTGCAGTCCATAGGGTTGCTATGAGTCAGACACGACTGAACGACTTCACTTTCACTTTTCGATTTCATGCGTTGGAGAAGGAAATTGCAACCCACTCCAGTGTTCTTGCCTGGAGAATCCCAGGGACGGGGGAGGCTGGTGAGCTACCGTCTCCGGTGTTGCACAGAGTTGGACACAACTGAAGTGACTTAGCAGCAGCAGCAACGGGGAGTCTGGAGTGGGATGCAATGTGAGGTCGGGAAATGAATTAGGGATCTTTGGAAATAGTTCTGGAGTGTTGCTATGAGCCTGAACCAGGGCAGTGAGATAGGAATGGAGAGAAAGGGGGTAGATTTAGGAAATGCCTTGGAGACATTTGGTAAGTTGGTAAGACCTGATGACTCACTGGATGGTGGGATGAGGGAGAGGTATAGTGCAGAGAGTGAGTGGGTGCAAAAGATGCCACACGTTATGATTGAGCTGAGAGGGAAGGATGCTTACTTCTTTGGTCCCTTGGTTTTAAAGAAACACAATAAATACTGAATTTACTTCATTTCCTTGTGAGACTATACTCTTTTTGCAAGTTGAGATGACTAGATACTGAAGAAAATTGGACTGAAAAGGGTTTCCCAGGTGGAGGCTAGTGGTAAAGAACCCATCTGCCAATGCAGGAGACATACAAGCTGTGGGTTCAATTCCTGGAAGAAGACATAGCAACCCACTCCAGTATTCTTGCCTGGAGAATCCCCATGGACAGAGGAGCCTGACCGGCCACAGCCTATAAGGTCGCAGAGCTGGACATGACTGAAGCAACTGAGCATGCACAGACTGAAAAATATTTTAACTTAACTGGAGAGTCCTGCCACTTGACCTCAGAGTTTCTAACTTTATCTGAGACCCTGAATTTCAATGACAATATCCAAAATTTGGAAGGTTTTTTTGGCCGTTTTGCTTTAGTTTTCTTTTCTGAAAATGCAGAGACATTCTGACTGGCCTTGTTTCCTTCGGTGTTATGTGATTCTCTGACATCAGCACCAATATATTCAGTCTGACATTTGATACAGGCTGGTGTGAGCAAGAAGGGGCAGACGGCTGAGTGTGGGCACGACATAGCAGCCAAGCTTAAGACCCAGTGGCATCGGCAACAGGTGTCTGTGGAACCAGAGTTAGAAAGGGCTTCTTCCTCTATTTTTAAAAAGTGGGGAAGTAACTCTTTCATAACTATACAGAAACTGACTTGCATACACTCCTCACTAAGATTTACAATCATCAAGATACAGTATTTATCATCATCAAGGTGGACCAACTGAGTGTTGTTTTTTTAACTTCCTTCCATTTTTGACATAGAAGATTCTTGAGTTATGGTGGCGGTCCTGAAGTTGGAGAATGAATTTGCTAAGCCTACAAGATTTTTTTTTTTAGTTCAATGACGCGATAGCCTATATGTGGCTAATTTTTATGTTTTCAAGATTCTGTGTCTTCTTTCTCCCCAGAGGGCCATTTAACTTAGTGGACTGTCAGGGAATTGACAATGACACCATAATTGAACAACGCTTATTTTCAATATAGAATTCTAAAGCATTTTAGCTATTAGGCAGTAACAAGAGGTCACGTCATCAAAGATGAGTACCCGTTCCCCAACTCCACATGTTTTTTCTATTAACTTTCATCACTGTTATTGGCTGTTCTCATACAAGCAAGCAAACTGATGCATATGAATAACATATCATAATATCTAAACTACTCTTATTTACCTTTTTATTGGACTTTGAGACAACCCAGTTTTCAGCCCCACCAACCCTGCTAGCCATAGTATCTGGCAGAGACTTGAACCTTTCAGTCTATAATTTTCAGGCTACAAATCCTGAGGTGTTTTTTTGAGGGGAAAAAAAAAGAGCCCTTTGTTTCAATATAAAGCAAAATAGTATATTCAGTCTAATCATTAATCTGACTCTACCCAATCCTTAAAAGCTAGATAAAACAGGAAGTCAGGACCATTGATTCTGTTTGTTAACCCACCGGTTCTTACACTTTTTCTTCATTACTTACTGAATTAGTGAAGAGCCAATACCAGAAATAAGAAGCACGACTCCCAAATGGACATATTTATAAACATGTTTCTATATGCCAATTTTTAATCTTCTTTCTTATAATTAACAGCCTATTATAGTTGAACCTGGCAAAATATTTTAATTTGGCTGTCCACAGATAGTTCAATAAACTTGAATTTTTTTTGATATTTCAAACATAACCTTGCGTTATCATTCCTGCCTCCTGGTATTTTAAATGCATAGTATGTTCTACTGCAGGAATTACCATGGTTACTTGTTATGCCAATAGTGAACTGCAGTTAGCATTAGAAAGTGTTGTGCAGTCTTACCTCTGCACTGGAAATGACATCGACATCTCAGTAATCACAATAATATGAATTAACATGGGACCCTGGAGAAAGGTGACTGTGAGACCAACTGGCCATAATGCAAGAGGTTCTTAAAGAGCTGAACTGTGTTTAATGTGCTTGGGAGGTACACTGTGTTTATATTCTCTAAGAACTCATTTTAATCCCAAATGTGGTTTTATTTTATTAACAGTATTGTTGAATGGTTATAATCTCACTCCTTCCTTTTCTTTACATATTCTCCTTTAGAGGTATACAGGCATTCAGTACTTTGTGTAGAAAGTGATTCGCATTTAATGTGAAATAATTTACAAAGGATGTGACTTGCCAGGTTTGCTAAAGGTACTCTGGCAGCTACCAGAGATGGTACCTAGGATTAAACTGATTTGATCAGAACCCCCAATTCTGCTTATGTTGACTAGCTGAAGCTTTATTATGGAAAGGTCTATTTAATAAACAGTCATTGCTGAGTTACTATCCAAATGCTTTAGAAATTCTTGGGGCCATTTTCCCATGCGTCTCCCTGATCTCTCAGCTTTGTGGAAAAGACTCGCTTCAGCAGATCACCTAGTACAGGGCTGCTCAACAATGGCGCGCACTCCAGCACTGGGCCTCCACTCACCTGCACTGGTGCCTGCACCGGACGCGAGGTCTCCACCCATCAGACCACCTGCGGGCGAGAGAGGACCATCAAGAGCAGCACGGCCAATGGCCCACGGGCAGCGCACTGTGCCTCCAGCAACTGCAGTAGTCCTAGGGTTCTCCCAGGAGTCCTAAATTTCTCAAGTGTTACCTAGGTCAGATGGCTGACATTTGTTTTACTGAGACATGCTGTGCTCAAACACTAAAAATACATTCCATCACTGACATTTTGCAACATTTTTTATCCTAAGAAAGATTACCTTTAAAAAAAATCTAGTCTTTGAATGGTCTCTAAATGTTTACTCTATTTTTACATTTATTTTTCCTAAGATTGCATTTTCCAGAAAGTGAAGAGTACAGTTTATTATATGCTCAAATAACCATATAACTGATGTTTAATTTTTTTGTAAATCTATTTTATACAATTAATTCTGTGCAATGCTAACTGCCTAGCACTTTGGTCGTTTCGTGAATCTTCTAACAATGAATGACCTCCTTTACTACCCGAATCTTACTAATACAATAAAACAGGCTTTATTGGTCACAAATTTAGAGACATATGTTTATTCACTGCTAGCTTAAGAAAGCAGGTTAAAATTTGGCAATCTGCATTTATGGGAGTTGGGATGTTTCAAAAAGATACTGAATATAGTTTTACTTTTTAAGAAACAAAATTCAGCTAAAAGAACGGAATATCAGTGAGATTATTTTCTAATTGCTATTATTATTATTTGGTACTGGGTTTGGAATTAGAAGAAAATGTTCATTACATTTTAGGAAAGAGTTTATTATTTCCAACCAAATAAATATTTTGGAAATAAACCATGAGGTTTTTTTTTTTTTTTAATAAATGAGCATGAGTTCATAAAATAGGAAATTCAACAGCATTTGAGTATTATCTAAAAGGAATACATATAGTTATTGAAAATGCTTACAAAAAATTTCCACATATTCAAAAGTAGGGATAATAACATAAGTACTTTATACATATCTCTCAGGTTTAAGATTTATCAAGATTTTTTTTTTAACGTGGCTGATTGTATCCTTCTACATGAAGTTTCTGTACTAAAAGTAATACACATTTAATTCTAAGGCAGATATAAGTATTCTGAAGGAAAAATTCTTCTGTGGATCAATTACTTTTAATAAAAAGTATGTCTAAGACATATTAAAATTCCCTATTAAGTGCTTTTTAAGAAATAAAATATAATTGTATAATGATTGGCTGTATACAATTTAGAAATTCAATTTTGGTGCTTATTTTAGAAATATGAAGGATTTATTCAGTTATATTCAACTCATATTTACTGAGTTCCTACCATGAACTTGACAAGCAAGAGGACATTCTTTCCTTCAAGGTCCTGTAAGTCCAGTGGGGAAATGGACACATACTCAATGCAGTAAATCATATTGTGTATTGCTTGATCTGAATTCTAAGAATGGCTAAACTTTTCCTGAGCAAAGATTTCTTTTCTCTGAGACACTGTGAATTGTATAACCATAAGAATCTCCTGGAAGTATAGACACAAATTTATGGCAGTTGTGTATGTCTTTGTGATATGCTCTTATCTTCATTTCTGACTTAGTTTTGTTTTTAATTCAGTTCTTATAAATTATGCTATATCATCACATTTCTTCTCTTCCTTAAGTCCTGTGTGCTGTAAGTTACTGGATTGATAAATAAAAAATTGGCCAAAACAATAAATAACTAAAGGAGATAAATGCTATCAAGGGACACAGGGGAAACAATTTCATGGAAAAGGTGATATCTGGCTAGAAGAGGTAAAATGGCATTTTAGGCAAGAGGAGAGGAGAAACAAAAGCATGAAGACAGGATATTTGGCATTCTCTTTGAGAAAGTAGGCAATTAAGATATAGTCACCTGAGGAGATGGGTGATAGGCTAAACATATAAACTGCAGATCATGTAAGATTTGGAAAGACAGGCTAACAGGGTTAGGTTTTATCACTTGGAAGACCTAGATGGGAATGGGTATTAAGCGATGAAGGGATGTAACAAATGGAAAGCTGGAATGCTCAATATCTTCTAGGTAAAACAGCCTTCTTTGCCAAGGGTAGCTCCTTCCAATTATTTGCCACTGTTGAGTTATTATGAGGACATACCTGTGTTACCTGCACTTGGAGGTCGATGTGTTACACCAGGAGACATACTATTCCTCTGCAGAGAAGGGTGGGCCAGTGGCAAAGGTTGGGGTTTCCCAGTGAGCTGACGGGGTTGCTGTATACCAAACTGTTGTGGCTGGACACTGGGATGGAGACTGGCATCTCAAAGTTGGGAGGTGGAACAGCCTGTAGAAGCAAGAAAAACAAGCATGGGTAAGACAAACGAAGAGAAACACAGCCAGTACAGAGAGCCTTACTTTTCCAAGAAAAGTTTCAAATTCCAAACTGCTTGGTGTCTAGAAGATCATTAAGAAGAGCTCTCAAGATGTTCAGATCATAAACTGATTTCGTTAATGTGCTTAGAACTGTTTCTCTGCAACTATTAGAAAACGTTTCCCTTTTGTTTAAAACAAAGCCCCATTTCATTAGACTCCATTGTCTTTGAATCCCATTCTGTTAAGTGGTAATTGTTCATTTCTGATATCTGAATCTGGTGCCAGAAATGACTGCAAGATCAAAGGTACAAGACTGTGATGACTTCACAGAGAAAAGGGATTAAAATGCACACTTGAGCCTTTGGTTTAATTGCTTATTGAAGCATATTTATGCAGAAGTTTAATGATATAAAATCGTCTCTGGGCGTGTGAACAGCATATATATTTTAATTATTATATTTAAAAGTCTGTCTTTTGAAAGTAACTCTAAAGATAATCGACATTTTAAGACACAGGGTTCAACAGAGCATGTATCATTCAATAATTCATATTTTAAAAAGATAGTTCAGAATATACATCATACTTCACCTTTTGGGATATACTGACATTGACAAATGGCAAGACCTATATCTCCAATGAGAGAGTTGCAAACATTTAGTGACCTGTGTGGATGTCTAATTAGAGTAATTCAGGCCCCAATTATTGATTTTTGGTATTATTTCGGCAATATAACCCACACATGCTTATTTTTCTGCTTGCATTTGCTAGATAATCATAGTTGAAATAATCTTCCCTCCTCTTTTTTTTTCATTTTTAACATTATAAATGAAAATACTGTTTGAATATATTGCCAGAGGACTCATGGTGTCAGAGTAGGAAGCATTCTTAATATAAAATGGATATATGTATGTATGTGTGTATGTGTTGATCTAGTATGTATTATTAGGGTTTACATAGAAGATTCCCTCAGGGAGTCTCTAATAACCCATTGTACAAATTTAAATGCATATGTGCCTGTGGCTCAAAGTTTTCTCTTTTACTATTTTTTTTCCTGTAATCCTAACATCAAATTTTTTTCTTTTTATTTCTCATTGATCGGCTGGCCTGCATCACATGTTGTGCTCTGCAGCAGTTCTCTGTTTATCCTGGTGATAATTACAACACTGTCCTCTTTCTCTGCTTCTACTCCCTTATTCTTTACTTTTCCTATTTTTCTTTTCTTCCCAGATCTGGACATGGCAATATAGATAAGAACAAATGTGTCATTAACTCTTTTCATTTACATGTCTTTGATTTCAGGGAAATAAAAGTGTAAAAGTGTTATCTTAACACAGATTTTATTAAGCTTTATCTGTTATAAATAGGGTAACAAAAATAATTTTGGATAAACACCATGATATGATTGAATATGAATGTTTGATAAGACATCAAAGAATGATTGTGTTCCCCGACTCCCAAAGCCTTTAAACAACAAAAAAATAGTGTATGCTGTAAAATAAATGTCTATAGAGTTAATAAAATACTGCATTCCCTTATTAAAAGGCCAAATAAGAATTACTCTAGCATACTTGAGAAAACAAAGTAACCTTCCAGGACTTCTCCATTTACCCCCGACCCCCTCTCCACTGCTCTGGGCCCAGGAGGCTGATGTCCCAGACTGCTTCCAGCACATTCCCTGGGCCTCCGGCTTCCCTGGGCCAATGAAGGCACCAGCAGAAGTCCAGAGAGTCAGGAGAGGTCTGGATGTATTTCCCCCTCTTGCTGGGCCAGGGGAAGTGAACAGCACACCCTCTTTTTGGTTCTCTTTCCAGTGACATAGATCTTACTGTGCTCTGATAAATTCTCCCTCCTCTTGCTCATTCAGACCTACGTACGGTAATAGCTTCCAGGTTGGAAGCCCTAATGCACTTCACTGTTTCTTGAGTTTACCTGCTCTCTCAGTTTGGTTCAGTCGCTCAAGTCGTGTCCGACAACTTGCGACCCCATGGACTGTGGCCCACCAGGCTCCTCCGTCCATGGGATTTTCCAGGCAAGAGTGCTGGAGTGGGGGTGCCATTGCCTGATCTCTACGCATGTGTAAACAGACCCTTTACTAAACTCTCTTCCATTACCCTTCTGAGTTTGCCATCTGTTTTCCACTTGATCCACAGTAGTAACTCTAGATCTAGAATTGTGGTACACTCTGCAGGTGGGCTATCTCCTTAGGGGGCATTCTGGAAACTGTGGGTGTCAATGATTGAGCTGGCATTTTCCTGGTTGGTAGATATGCTGTGGTGGTGGTTCAGCTGCTCAGTTGTGTCTGACTCTTGTGACCCCATGGACTACAGCCCGCCAGGCTTCTCTGTCCACAGGATTTTCCTGGCAAGAATACTGGAGTGGGTTGCCATTTTCTTCTCCAGGGGAATCTTCCTGACCCTGGGATTGAACCCAGGTCTCCTGCCCTGCAGGCAGATTCTTTACCGACTAAGTTACCAGGGAAGCCCCAATATGATATGCTGTATATCCTATTATATGTGGGGAAGTTGTACACAACAAAGAATTGTCTCTTATCCTATTCCACCTTCAAATGCTCCACTGGACATTCATGTGTATAAAAAACCTTTTTAATAATCATCTGAGTCAGAACTAACTTTGTTCTGCAAACACAAGGTATTTTTAATACACTGAAACACAGATTTTTTTTTTTTTACATGTACTGAAATTCCCAGAAATGCAATTACTGTGTATGGCAAGGGAATGTTCCACTTTGGTAGGGAACTTTGGAAAATCATGTCACCAGTGACAGTTCTGCTCTTGTGACCTGGATTGGAAATCTGGCACACTGCTTTCTCTCAGCTCACTCCATTAAAAAAAGTTCTCCTCATCACTTCACTAAAAATGCTCTGGTCATTGTCATGAATAACCTTCAGATTGCTAAATCCAACAGTAACTTCTTCGTTCTCAACAGGGACACAGTTGATCACTGCTTCTTGATAAACTTCCTCCGCTTCCACAACCCTGGACTTTCCCTCCTCTTTCGATAGCTGCTCCTTCTCAGCTTTGGTTTCTGGTTCATCCTCTTCTCCCTGCTCTGCGAATGTAAGAGTGCGTGCTCAGTTGTGGATGACTCTCCGTGACCTGATGGACCACAGTCTCCCAGGCTCTTCTGTTCATGGGATTTTCCAGGCAAGAATACTGGAGTGGGTTACCATGCCCTCCTCCAGGGGGTCTTTCTGACCCAGGGATAGAACCCTACTGCTAGCATCACCTGGGAAACTCGCATGAAAGAGTACCATGGTCCTTATTCTAGTTCTAGCTCGGATCTCTCTCCTGATTCCAAACTTGCATATTCAGCTACACTCTCAATATTTCTAGTTAAGTGTCTGATAAGCATCTCAAAACTAGCCCCAGTCTAGCTCTTCCCATCTTCAGCTGATGGCAGCTCAATGCTTTCCTTTGCACAGAATAAAGCTCTGGAGTCACCCCTGAATCTTCTCTCTCTCCCATATCCCGCTTTCAGTCTACCCGGAAACACTATTGGCTTAACTTCCACATATAACCTCCAAC
Source organism: Nanger dama (assembly GCA_917880005.1). Classification (NCBI taxonomy): domain Eukaryota; kingdom Metazoa; phylum Chordata; class Mammalia; order Artiodactyla; family Bovidae; genus Nanger; species Nanger dama. The sequence continues at coordinate 17,400,693 of CAKJTW010000008.1, read as the reverse complement.
CACCTCTCACCTTCCAATGGCTGATTCTAGCACCACCATCTCTTGCCTTGATCACTGCAGTCACCTGCTCATAGCTACCTGCTTCTATCCTTGCTGCTGCTGCTGCTGCTGCTAAGTCGCTTCAGTTGTGTCCGACTCTGTGCGACCCCATAGATGGCAGCCCACAAGGCTCCCCTGTCCCTGGGATTCTCCAGGCAAGAACACTGGAGTGGGTTGCCATTTCCTTCTCCAATGCATGAAAGGAAAAGTGAAAGTGAAGTTGCTCAGTCATGTCTAACTCTTAGCGACTCCATGGACTGCAGCCTGCCAGGCTCCTCCATCCACGGAATTTTCCAAGCAAGAATACTGCCCTCCCTTTTATTTTCAACCCTGCAATCAGACAGATCCTTTAGAAGCATACATCAGGTGATGGACCTTCTCTATTCCAAACCTTGTGTTAACTCTCATCCTAGTTGGAGCAAAGCCCAGTGTCTCTCAGTGTTCCACAGGGTCCTAATTCCAGTTTTCTCCCGGCTCCATTACTGACTTCCTGCCATCCTCTTCTCATTTCCCTCATTCTTGTCTTATTTCTCTGGTTAACTCCATCACTTTCTTCAAATTTCTGCTCAAAATCTGGTCTTTTCCATCAAGAACAGACTTGTGGTTGCCAAGGGGAGAGGGGAAAGGGGAGGGAAGAATTGGGAGTCTGGGATTAGCTGATGCAAAAAAATCATATATATATGATGGATAAACAACAAGGTTCACTCTATAGCATGGGCAACTACATTCAACATCCTGTGATAAACCATAATGGAAAAGAATACGAAAAAGAATAGATATATAACTGAGTCACTCTCCTGTACAGCAGAAGTTAACACAACATTGTAAATTAACTACCCTTGAATAAAATAAAATTTAAAAAAGCTGGTCTTCTCAAGGAAGCCCACCCTGACCACTCTATTTAATCCTGCTCCTGCTCCCACTCATCTCCTGATCGCTTTCTCTTCTTTTATGAGATCAATTAAGACAATGGCCACTTAATGACCCCTTTCATCAGATGCTAAAGCTCACTTTTTGTTGTATTAATTGAATATTTTCATTCAAAGAATTTTTAGGAAGATACTATATGAATGTAAAAGTAAGGTTACAACAACTTACTGTGTATTATTTATTGAGCAGGCACTATACCATAAATTATATACACAATATGATTGAAGCTTCCAACATCCCTTCGCTACAGGTATTAACCTTCTTTTTAAACTGGTGAGATTAAGTAAGTGATCCAAGGTCATGTAACAAGTGACTGAGCCTGTTGGTTTTGCTAATAAATGACTGTGCAACACAGTATACATTTTTGGATAGAAATAAAATATTTTGGTCAGAAATCATACTGTGAAGTGAGTATGGGCTGCATGTGAGAAGCTTATTATTTATGAACCAGGAATATAACAGGCTAAATGCTGAACATGTTAGGGTGTGTGCTTATGCCTACTGATGCAAGGGTGGGATGAGGGCTTGGGAAAAAATATAACTTAAAGACTTCTCTTGTTCAAGTTTACTCAGATTTCATATTTTAAAGCTCTCTTTTGCTTAAAAATGTTTTACTCTGTATTTATTATTACTACTTATAAATGTTTAACTGGATACCTAAGGACCCCACTATAAGACTACTTCTCCCCTGAATATTCTGGAGAATACTGACTGTGTCTCAGTAGAGAACAAAGCCAATACCTTCCCCCACCCCGTGATTATTTGCATATCCAAAAAAAGAGGATAGTTAATAATCAATTAATGAATTCTGAACCACTCTACTAACCAATCTGATAAAAGTCTCTCTACTCCTTTCTACCTCTGACCATCATCCCCAAATCATTCAGTTTCCACGATTCTGGGCTATAAACAATTTGATAAGAGTTATTATAAAACTCTCTTGTGATTGGCTAGACAGAAGTCAGATATTAGCATGCATGAATGCTAAGTTGATTCAGTTGTGTCCAACTCTTTGTGACTCCATGGACTGTAGCCAGCCAAGCTCCTCTGCCCATGGGATTCTCCAGGCAAGAATACTGGAGTGGGTTGCCATGCCTTCCTCCAGGGGATCATTCCAAACCTAGGGATCAAACCCACATCTCTTATGATTTCTGCATTGGCAGGTGGGTTCTTTATCACTAGTGTCATCTTTCAGGGAGTCCAGCATACTTCAAAAATTCACAATTCATAAAACGTGGTAACATCCATTGCAGTTCAGCTTTTGCTTTGTTTCCTTATCTGCATCAGGAACTGGCTAAATAATTTTGAAATCACATTATAGGCTTAAATTTGACCACAGTGAGAAAGCTGTCTCAGAGAACCAGAAAGAACATCAGCCTTTATATCAGAAATCTTAGTTGCAGTCCAGGTAGTGTAATAAACTGCAACTTAAGCACGCAAGTCATTTAATCCCCCTTGATCCTATGTGGGACCTGAAGCAGCTGCATCCAGAAAAGAGACCCATCAACTCCAGATGCTTTAGGAAATGGTTATAACAATGTACCCATGTTTATAAAAAATTGGCATTTTTTTCTTTTTCTTCTTAACTTTTCAAAATTAAGGAGCTGAAAAGCATCTACATACTTCCCTGGTGGTCCAGTGGCTAGGACTCCACACTCCCAGTGCAGGGGCCCAGGTTTGATCCCTGATCGGTGAAGCAGAGCCCACCTGCCGTAACTAAATACCCTGTGTGCCGCTAGGATGACCCGGCACAGCCAGAACAAACAAACAGCATCTAAATTTAAAAAATTTTTGTCAAAAAATGAAAGCCAAAAGTCATTAAAGACTCCAAACTTGCAAAGATTTCAGGCGCAGGCTCCAAATTTTAGAATTCCCCAAGAAAGGAAAGAAGAGAGAATTTTGGGTGATTAAATAAGATGATATAAGTAGGGCTGGCCGTATAATTTGCAGGGCTTTGGGCAAAATAAAAATGTGGGGCCCTTTAAAAAATTGCTAAGAATTTCAAGATGGGCACAGCGTAGCACTTAAGCAGGCGTGGACCAGGGGAGCAGGGCCCTGTGCAACTGTGCAGGTCACACACCCGTGCTGCGGGCCCTGGCTTTAGGGATACGGGCATGAGAGCTAAAACGTTTTTAGTTTCTATCCCTGAACAAATGGATCACGGTTACTAAGTGAGTCACTGCGGTCAGAAAGGTATCTGAATGCTTATCCAAAACCCATGATTTCCCAAACTTACCGCAAGGAAAAGTCCAATAAAATATTTTTAATAAAATATTTTTAGTTAATAGGCCCTTTTTCATTTAATGGGAATGACTGAACAGAATTCTTTTTGGGGGCTACAGCTGACACTCTCACTTGTGAACAACCAGGACCAGCCTGCTGAGAACTAGCAGAGAAAGGAATCACACAACGCTGATGACTACTGACTACACTTGGCGGGTGTGTGTGCTGTCGCTTCAGTTGTGTCTTACTTTTGGTGAACCTTTGGACGGCACCCCATGGACTACAGACCGCCAGGCTCCTCTGTCCATGGGATTCTCCAGGCAAGAATACTGGAGTGGGTTGCCATGCCCTCCTCCAGGGGATCTTCCTGATCCAGGGATCGAACCCCAGACTCCTGCATTGAAGGCGGATTCTTTACCCACTGAACCACCAGGGAAGCCCAGCGACCTCGCTTGCTGGTATCCAGGCCGCCCCACGACTGTGGCCGGCGCTCGCCACCCCCTCTGCCTGCAGCTCCTCACATCCTCTACATCCGCGGGCGTTCCGTGGTCCTCTCTCAAGCACCTGCTTCCCCACCTCAAAGCTACGGAAGCTGAATTCAGTATAAAAACAGAGGTCATCAGGTGGCCAACCTCTCAACTTCCCTCTCCCAGCTGTTACTCTGACTACATCTGTGGATCCTTCTGGCTCCCAGCCCATGCCCCTTCCTTGAGAAGCTTCGCCATTTTATCCCCATTTTATCTACACGTCCAATTTTTTTCCTTCTTTAAGTGTTCCTCCTCGGCATATAAATCACCCTCAAGTACCTTTTCTACCCCCCTCCTCAATCCTAGTTACAGTCTTCTTTCTTGCTCTTCATTATTTGAAGAAAACACATCCACACGCTCGCATTCCCACTTCCTCCCCTCCTGGTCCCTCTCAACCAGTCCTGCACTTGCCCTCTTCTCCCTTCAGCCCATTTCCTAATTCCTGGTTCCTCAAATGGAGCTGTTTTTTTTTCTCTCTCTCTCTCTCTCGCTGTGAAGCCCAGCATGAACCGTGGCAAACCCCACACGAGGAAATGCTGGTCGACAGATTCCAAATCAGCCATGAATGATTTCATGTCATTGAGGACTATGGGCAAAAATGAGATGGTACCAACAGGTGACTGCGATATTAAATTCTCGATTTGAGAGGGAAAACTCTTCAACCTGGGTCTCTGGAAGAGAAAAACACCCTTGTAATGTTTTTAGAGAGGCAGAGACACTCTCTCCATACAAAGGGCAGAGTGTCCTTGCCCTGCTGTAAATGTTTTAGCAGCTGTGGAAACTTTCAACAAAATTTACTTCCAGCAACTAAACGCGATGTGCGAAAAACTGGGCTTTTCATCGTGGAGACTGAAGCACTTACTAAAGAAGCGGGGCCTTGGAGGCACAGCCCGGAGCTGTATGGCTCCTTCTCAGAGCTCTGCCTGTGAGCTCTAATGTGGTTTTCCATCCCCTGCCGCACGCCACTGCACCTCTTAAGAAATCATGTATCCTGATTTTGAACTCTTCGCACGACAGGATGAAATATGGTGAGGGAACCCAGGTATGCATTACACCTCTTTCCCCCTAGAGCACAGGGGAAATGATCCAGTGTGCAAACATGGGCATCCTCCCAGATCTCTGGGGTTAAAACTCCACACTCACGGAGAGTGACTGCCAGTTCTCCACACACGCCCCTTTCCTCACTGTGCTGGGCATTCCTCCTGAGACACCTAACGTGCTTCACCTTAAAATCTTCACATTATTCACAAACGCGCCCAGCAGCTCTCAACTAGGGTATTCTATAGTGAGTGAAACTCAGGCCATAGGAACTAAAACTTGGCCCAAAGGAGCTCCTTCTTTCCTTCTGCTGGGCAATAAAATCCTAGGAGATTTCACTTAAGAATTCTGGCTGCAGCAAGTATGCATGGTTGCCTCTGATAGGAAATGTTTCATTTGACCAAGCACCCACTGTGGAAACGCTGTATGCGGTACTTGCTCTTATGAAACCTTTAAGAGTTTACAGCAGTTAGCTTTCCTTCGTGATAGAGAGAACTAATAATTCTGATTCAACAAAAGATTTCCTGTTGGACATCATTTCATTTAACAAAAGCAGCAGATGTCTATTTATGAGGACATGAAGTTTAACAAGCAGAAATTTTATAAAGAAGTTTTAAGGGTTCAGTTTAATCCAACACGGTGTGTTCGTGCACCTACTATGTGTAAAGCGTTCATTTATCTTGTGAGTGTCATTGTGGGTTTGGCCTGTAGCTTTTGTCCTCAGATATCTGCAGTTGTAATTGCTGAGGCCTGTTTTCACTACAGTCTCTCTCAATCCTCAGGTTTCAGATGTTTCCCTAACTGAGAGAAAGTGTACTTTTTGAGAAAGGAAGGTTACTGAGGAGCCTGTATACAGTGAAGGTTCAGACACGAACATTCATTATTCAGAAAGTATGTGAACCTCAAGTTGTAACACTTTATGTCACAAAATGAACATCACGTGATTGATGATAGAATAAAAGGTATGTACTTTCCCCCTCTATAATATGTGGGCAAACAAAATAATACATGCAGAGTTATTTCTCTTAAATATCTGGCAAGGCATATGATTGATTGTTAGGAATTTTTGACTTGGTTAAGACAAAATTTAGCCAAATGTTAAAGCATGGAAAATGTTGATGTAGGCAAAGCGAATGTTCTGATAAAGCTGTAACATCACCCCAGCACACAAACATGTTGAAATCTTACCGTTAGGTTGTCATGCACTCTGCTTCCCTGCAGCGAGCATTAGCTTTAACCCTTCAGTGCTGCTGCTGAATTTCATGTTTAGGGAGAAGGTGGAAGCTTCACTCAGGAACAAGCTTTTACTTGGGTGATGACCTGACGAGCGGCAGTTTACGCGAGAGAATGGCCGTCTCACCCATGTATCTGATCTCAGTTAAAATATATCTATTTTATAGTCAATCCTTGTTCAGAAGGAGACTCTCATATTTGCAAATGCCTGGTGATTTGTGTGGACTGTGTGTTTAAGAGATTGTGTAAATTCTGGGTGGGTCACCAAGATCTTTCTCTTCCTCCTGTGAACTTGCTACCTCCGAATGAACTTCTGAATGGCACATCGTTTCGATGACATAACTTCAGCAACCCTGAGGGTTTGCTTTCCAAGTGAAAGGCCCTTGGAATGAGATGGCTCTTTTCTGGGTTTGCCTTTGCAGTGTTGCTGAGAGAAAGCCCTCACTGAAAGGGTTAAGGGATGTTACTGCAGCAGTTATCAGCAGACCAGCCATCTACCTTTGGTACTTACAGGAATTTTATGGCTCTTGATCATATTATCAAATTCTTCATTAATTTTTTGTATTTTTCTTCAGTGCGTGGGGTGAGTGCATAAGAGGAGTCGGGGTCGGGGCTTTCACAGCCTTTGTTCTCTTTCTTGTTCAAGGCCTGCCAGGTTCAGAGAAATATCAAGAGTAAAAAAAAAAAGGGTGTTTTGAGTACTTACACACAATCTTTGCCTGCTGATCATTAGATCAATATCTTCGTTAATTTTCCTGTACTTGTCCTCAGACTCAGGGCTGTGACCTACTGAATCGTCTGCATCAGGATCTGGGCTGTCACAGCCATTAAGGCCCTTCTTTCTCAACGTCTGAAATACATAATTTGGAAAGTTCAAACCTAGACAAAGGCTGCAAAAGACATTCAGGGGTGTCATAGACGTTCAAGCTTGCCAGTATTTTAGGTTATTACATGGGCTATATTACATGAAGGTAAAGAAACTGTAGAGAGAAAAGTGAGTCATTTCAACAGTGCACTCATTACTACTCAAGAAAAAAAAAGTAAAACGGGAATAGTCCTTCTGAAACCAAATTCAACGAACAAAAGATGGGATGAGGGTCGAAGTTCCATGATTTGGAATGCACACGAGCTTCCAATATCTAGTGAGAGACAATCACAGAAGAATACAAGGGGGCAAATTGCAACACTATTTTCCCACAGAAAAATTAGAAGTTAGGGCATTACACAACGATTTCTGAAAATGTGATCATGACAAAAGCAGAAATGGTGGAAAGGGATCCCGGCTGGAGCTGAACATAAAGACTGGCACTGAGAGCGCTCTGCACTCCACCTTTGGATACGCACTTGACAGCAAAGGCGGTAAGAGAATCCAGCTAGCATTCTCCCGAAGTACCCATTAAGAATGTTTAGACACTGTGATCAAAAGGAGAATCCCTTCGTTTACTCTGGTTAGAGCTGTGTATGTGAAAATTTGTACTAAAACGGATAATACTGAGAAGTTGTCTGCCTGAACAGAGGCTGAAAGAAAAGTCAACACAGCTGAGCAGCAAGCTTCAGTAGGAAGGAAGAAGTGTGTGTTAGTCACTCAGTTGTGTCCAACTCTTTGCGACCCCGTGGACCGCAGCCCGCCAGGCTTCGCTCTCCGTGGGATTCTCCAGGCAAGAATACTGGAGTGGGTGGCAGAGGATCTTCCTGACCCAGGGATCAAACTCAAGTCTCCTGCATTGCAGGCAGATTTTTTTACCATCTGAGCCAGCAGGGAAGCCCTAGGGTTTCATTATCATGAGCTAAGTAAGGAAGTCAAAGAACACTGCGGAGAGGTAACCAAGTCAGTAACTACCAAACTAGCACAAGTCCTCCTGGCTGAGGCTCAGGAGGATCACCCTGCGACTGCCTCCTGACACACGAGAGTGAAAACTCAGTGCCTCATCTCCAACCTCCTGAATGTACGAACGCTCTAGTCTCAGCTGTCACAGAAGGATAAATACTCATATAACTCTGTAACAGGAAAAGTATGAAGCAGGAGTCCTGAGTTTTCACTTTTCTTTTTAAAAATTGATGGTTGTCAACTTAATTGGACACAATCCGAATTTACAGAGAGAGTTATGTTTTTAGAGATTATAAAACTTCTGATTAATCAATCACACAGCTTGCCATGTACACTATTAACAGACTAGCAACTTTTCTGAATTTTCCCAGTACTACCATATCGTTTCTAAAGAGCTGTGTACCTGAGTGTCTCTCATTCATGGAAAGTTCAGCAGAGCTCATCTTTATTAAAGATCAAATTCACATACAAATAAAGCAAGAGCTGAGACTTCAAGCTCAGGAATTCAAAACTGAGATAACACTCCATTTTTAATTCATGCAATTGGGGAAAATAAATAAAACAACATGAGTTAAAAAGGGGGTGTAATACAAATGTAATGCTTTAAAAATTAGTTTCAGGCACTAAAGATATTCACTTAAACTGAGAGCTGCCATTTTGAATACATCTATGATACACTGCGGCTCTGTAAATATTTATTAATGTTACAGTGATATAATATAACAAATAAACATATGGTTACAGCTTATTATGTGGTAAAATGTCTGAATATTAAAATGAATATTTTGACACATGATGATAAAATGTACATTTATAATCTTGGGGAATTTATAATTGGTGGGGCCACCTGTCCCCCTATCATGGATCTACAGCTATCATTTTTCACCCAGAATAAGTACTTCCAGAGGGTTCCTACAATAATACCATTGAGGATATCACAATATATTACAATAATATACAATATTACAATAATAACCTCATTTGCTAACTTAACTTCCTATATTTTAAACTCTTTCATTGGCATTATCTCAATTACAAAAACATTCTTCCCTGTGATGACTATTTGTATTATGATGTGGTTCCACTTTGATCTTTACATGCCCTTGAGCTTTTAAGAATAATTTCTGAGTGTTTTGCATCACACTCCATGGATTTTTTCATAAAAATTCTCTTATGCAGAAAAAATATGTAAGATCAAGAACATATTATCTGATTTCTTAAAAATTTATCTACTGATATATCTCTAAGGCATGTTAAGAATATTCTTATATAAACCCCTAAAATCTTATCTTTTATAACATTAATCTGTAGTCTTATCTAGATGGTAGAATTTTCCATGTGCACCCAAATCTTTTACCCAACAAATCTTCTTGTGAAAACGATAGTTGTTTTGATGTGCAGATTTTTGACAACAGAACGCAAGGGTTACGAGAGGCCTATCAACTGTCATTACAATCCATCTGGCACGTACATGTGTGCTAAATATTCTTACAAAGCTTTCAGGGGTAGATATTCTGTTTGGTTTATGAAAATTCAAACATCAATTACACTTTATTGAAAGATCTCCACAAACATTAACTCATTATCTCTCACAAATCTTCAGTGAAGATTTTAAGGAAACCTGATGCTAGGTCTCAGGCCGGCAAAGCCCGGCATGATGACCCCCAACATCTCCTGCCGGGGCATCAAGGAGCCACCATGCCTCACTGAGGCTTTCCCACACTTTTGAAATGTAAAGTGAGAGATGTGGAATAGATCTCTCCACTCACACAGAGCTGCAGCAGTGGGCTGGACACTGAAAAAACTACATAGAATTTTTAAAAATTAGGCTGTGGGAAATATTAAAGTATAAAAACATGGCTAAAATACTGATACTTCTTAGATGTCAAATTTTAGACCAAGTGGGAATGCTTGTTGTTCAACAAAACACTTCTCAGTTTATAGATTAAAAAATGAATTAGATCAATAGCTCCTTGATACCTGAAGAATTAAAAACAAAAGTGGCATGAAGTCACATAGGAAATGGAAGTGATGGGAGTAAGACAGAAACAGCGGCTCCTTTGCTCCCTGTAAATGCTTCTTGTATCTGACTTATCTCGTCCTACAATGAATATCACCACTATTAAAGTAACAAACTATCTCTACCATTGACTTTTTATTTTTAAAATTTTATATTTTATTTATAATGGTATGTTAGTTTCAGGTGTACAGCAAAGTGATTTAGTTATACAAATACAAATATCTATTCATTTTCAGGTTTGTCTCTACCATTTAAAAGCACTTACAGTCTTATTTCAAGTTAAATTGTGTCATTTTAAAAAAGTGCATTTTGAGATATACAAACACGAAACCCAAGAACATATTAATATTGAGTTCCAAATTCCCATAACCACATAACCAGAACATTGAAAAAAATTGTTCAAAAATATTATTCTCGGCTGAGAGCTTGTAAAACACATTTCTGCCAAGAACAAATGATTACAGTGGAATTATAAAGCTCTGAAAATGGAAGAAATGGTACAAACTTTACCATAGTTTGAATGTGAAACCTTAAGAGTAGTCTTATTACATCAAAAATCTACAGCTGCTTAATGATCACAAAAGAATTGCTATTAGATTCAGCCAAATCTGTTTTTATCATAGTAATAAATAGTTGCTATTAACTAAAGGGATTACTAAATGGATAAACAAGCATTATTCCTTATCGCCTTTTTCTAGTAAGATCAAAATTTCTGTTGTTGGCCTTTGAAAGCATCTCTGATCTTTTATAAATGCAACTGGTCAGGTAAGGCAGGCACTTATATCATTATTCTTTCACAGGGGCTAGAAGTCCTGTATGTATTAGTATATATTGTAAGTGTCTCTCGTCTATGTTTTGAAAAGATTTATTCCATATGTCAAGAGAAGGCAAGATATCTACTGAAACCACCAGCATCTCTTGCTACGCATCTGAAGAAACCTCCCTCAGAGAACTCTGTAAATCTGGAGTCAGCCTTCCATGTGAGAGTGACACTGTGGGGTAGATCAAGTGACTGCAGAGGCTTCTGGGATGTTTTCACAAGGCAGCGACTGTCATGCAGTGAGCTGAGAAAAGCCTTTTCTTAGAGAAGTAATCAGATTGACAGAAGGTGATACACTCCAAACAACAAATGGAAACAGGAGTGCAGACAGGTGATGCGAAACCACGTGGACTCTCCCCTCCCAGACAGGTGGACATGTGGACCCTGCATTCTTACATTTGTTCGCTGGGAAAACTTGGAATTCAACGTAAAACTGACGGCGATAGGTGACAGGTGCTTCAACAATTCTAATGAAAGAGATGTAGGGAACAGATTCTATTTCATTACTGAAAGGAATATAAATGAAAAAGAATGCCACATGGAGCTCTCATTTCTTGTCTTAGGCATTATATTATCAACTAGAAATATTCCTTTGTATACAGTGGTTAAAACCAGCTCCCCTTTCTTAATTATTTCTTGTTAGTAGAAAAGAAATAACTAAACTACCGGCCTTTTTTTGATTATATGCAAACAGTATATTTTATGTTGATGCTATTTAAGTAAAATTCAGCTTCTGTCAGAGACCCACCATCACAGATTAAAAGCTTCCAATCATTCAATTTCTTTCCATGTCTGCAGTCTCAGTCCTCAAGTATGCGTATTTCCATCATCTTTCTTTTTCTGTGCCTCCCCATTTCAGAGCAGAAATTTCACATCTCCTTGTTAAAAACCCCAAACCTCCCAAATTATTAATTGTTGCTAAAATTCAAACAATCATCCTTGCTTGCACAGCTAACTTTACCCTGCAAAGGGTTGATGTGTCAAGAACACACGCAGGAGCTGTTACCATTAGTTCAGTGAATGTCTTGTTCACACAATAGCCAAGGGAAAAAAAACACACATCAACTTCGGAAAAATAGCTTCCGTTTCTCTGATAGTAAATCATTTTTGTGCTTGTCTGTCACAGTTTTATGAAGACAAGCGTCTGCTCTTCACAAGCTGAAAAATCTTTAGAAAGCAGAGAGTCCACACAGGCACAGGAGATGCCGTTGAAACGGAGACTGCCCACCACTGAAGTGTCTGAGTGCGGTTCACAAATAACCCTTCCACCCTGGTGCTGATGCTTATGACCCTGCTACTTCCAGGCCCTTCAGTATCCGTGGAGTGGATGTTGCCCTGAGGACTGTGCTCTGTGACTCACTTCATTTAAAAACATTCAGCGAATAATTTCTGAGAACCTTCCATATGCCAGATACTGTTTTCTGCACTTGTTTTTTTTTTTTTTTTTTTTTAGAAGTAGGCAATACAAATTCAAACCAAAAAGCTCTGACTCAACCTATAATACTCTGTTTTTTGGTGATTTCTAGCACAAATCACTTGGAGAAGGCAATGGCACCCCACTCCAGTACTCTTGCCTGGAAAATCCCATGGACGGAGGAGCCTGGTAGGCTGGAGTCCACGGGGTCGCTAAGAGTCAGACATGATTGAGCCACTTTACTTTCACTTTTCACTTTCATGCATTGGAGAAGGAAATGGCAACCCACTCCAGCATTCTTGCCTGGAGAATAGCAGGGACGAGGGAGCCTGGTGGGCTGCCGTCTGTGGGGTCGCACAGAGTCAGACATGACTGAAGTGACTTAGCAGCAGCAGCAGCAGCACAAATCACTTAGGCTGGGGGAAGATCAAGTGCCAAGAAATTCCTCCACAGGTTTTAATAATCAAAACTGTAAGCATTGTCTCTACTCTCGCTCCTTGTTCCATAGTTCTTCTTTGTTCTTAATATAGAAATGAAAAGGCACATTAAAATACTGTGAATTCAGTACAATCGGTAGGTAGACTTTAATTAGACAAGCAAATCATAGCTAGTATAGAGTATGAAAAAATTAAATTTTACCCCAAATTATCCATTTGTGGTAAAAATTTTCATGAAAAATCAAAAATATAAACCTTAATAACAGTACATTTCTCTAGGTTATTAATGCAGATTCTAACCAGATATTAACGCCTACTGGGGAAAGGCTGGGGAGAGATGGGGCATTTCATTGTTTTTGCTTTTACTCTTTCCCTCAAAAGATAATCTTAACATCGGACTGGAAATTTTTTTCATGGAATACTTTTCCATCTTTAAATAGTGGAAGTAAAAATTGAAGATATGAAGATTTTTAATGTACAGAACATAAAGAAATATCCACCCACTTCTCCTAGTGGCCACAAATGATTTCATATAAATATTTCGAGGGTGATAGTTCCTTGTACTGATACTCTAATGCTGACTGAGAGTACCAAGGGCTCCCTGGCCCTTTCTCATGCCTTCTAGAAGGGAGGATAATGCTGTATAAACACTGGCCTTTCACATTTTTTGTCTTGGCTCAGCTGGGCTCACCAACTGGAATGTCCCCAAGGAGTATTTGCTTCCTGGATGCAGACAGTCCTCCTCCAAGGCAGAGCTGACACAATCTTTTCCTCTCTGTAGACTTCTCTGATCACTATGGCTGAGTTAATTTCTCCCTAATTCATGCACTCATTTATTGTATAAATTTTTTTCTATGTGCTTTTATCACAAGTTATTATTTATGTGTTTGCCTCTACTGCTAAATTGCTTGGTCATTATAGCACCTTTTAAATTTACTTTGGAAGTTGCAATATGGAACAGAGTCTGATACACTGGAGGTGCTCAATAAATGTTCGCAGAATGAACAGAACACATATTTCCACTTCAGTGTTAACGTGTGCAGAGGTTTCATGGCTGGACAGAGGCTTCTGTGCTGGTTAAAGGTAAAGACGGTAGGGCGATCTGGACCTCCTGACACATATTACTTAGTGCCACTGCGTCCGGTGTTGTCTATGGTCCTCTGGACGCGAGGATGCTTTTCCTGAATATATGACTAAGACAATCTGTTTATATGTTTTATTTACATGTTTTTCTTCCCAAGAGTGAACTCCTGGAGGTCAGGGATCATTTACGAGTCATCTTGTAACACTAGGACTTAGCACCAGGTCTGCCATGTAGAAGCTTAATAAATGTTTGCAGCATTGACAGACTGGATGGATGGATGGACGGAACAGGAAAAAGTGTTCACATGCTCAGTGCAGGATTTTGCAGCTGCAGTTTCTTTCTTCACATTTTATATTATTATTTCACACTGTTAAAACTCAGTTATTATTTCAGTCTTTCCAAGTAACTGTTATGAAGTGACTATTTTCTGAAATGTTCCGCTTTTAACTTAGAAAGCAAAGCAGTACAGGCATAATTTGTACTAGGAATGAAACTGGTTATAAGTCATGAGGAGATTTATATCATTAAACACTTATAGTGTGGTGTATTGGTCTACATATGGAACGCCAGAAAAACGAAGCATTTGTGAAATCTTTAAAGGCAAAAAGCCATAAGTATATAATCTCAGTGATGAAATGAATAGGAGGGAAAAAGGGGCACAGAATTCAGCACACAAGAAGAAACAAGGAGTAGTATTTTAGGCAGCATGTATAAGGTTAGAAAAGGAAAAGCACAAAGCTTAAAGAACAGTGAACTGGGAATGTGAGTCAGATACTATAAATCTGAAGTGAGCATGTTTCAAAATTCTTGGGCAAAGTTCATCTTTTCCCCATTCCTGGACGCTGTTCCATGTTCTCCCTGGCTTTGACACTGGTCTTACTCTGGGCCAATCTTAGCCTGGAGGATTCATGGAAAATCAGGGTGATTCTAGGGCCAAATGATTCAGGCTTCCTCAGGATTGGTCAATGGTTTCAAGTTTCTAATGAACATCTCTTCCACTACTCCTCCTTTGGAACCTGGCTGGGCATGGGTCAGGAGGCTGGCCTAGAACACGATGGAGATGAGGAAGTTTGGCAGGAAATGTCTCCTGACATCTGAATCCAGGAGCGATCTGAAGTGAAATATGAAACTGGGAACATTTTAATATACAGTGACTAAAATGCATGCTAAAGTGTGCAGTTAATCCTAATAATCTCTTATAAAGCAAGTTTAGAAAATATAGGCTGGAATATAAAATAAAAAAGCTGAAATACAAAGGATCAAATTGTAGGTGAGTCTGAAAAATGGAGGATGCTAGTGATTTCTTAAATAAGGAAGGAAAAGATAAGGCAGAATTATAAATTAAACAAAGGTTGAGAAAGAGCAGAAAGGAGCACAGGAACAAAGATCAGGAAGCAGGATTTTCGAAAGTATGAAATATGAATGCAACTCATCTACTAACCTTTTTGGACTATGGCATTTTACTTGCAAATAGGTTACAGGGGCATAAAAGCAGATACTGGGGGCATTGATTCTTTAAAAATAACATGTTGAAGCATCATTTATAAACCATTAATGACTTATTTTAACAAAAGAAGATGTATATATTATCTTGAGTAATGACAGTAAGGTCAAATCATTATTTTTGTTTCTCTGTAGGCTCTTATCTAGTAAATGCCTTTTTATTCAAGTTGGGCCAAGGCGTGATTAGTCATTTGAAATGGGAGTAGTCTTCACTGCCTTATTTATCAGTCAGCTCAGGATTGTACTTAGTCATCATACTTCCTCATTTCTGTAGAGTTCCCATGCTCTCTGCTACATCATTTATTTTTCCACTTACATTTTTGCTTCCAACATCTCCTTTCATCCATTCCCCTCCCAACTTTCCTTTCCTAGCAAACATCACACTTAGTTGTTCAAGCTGGAGACCCAGATCACCCTAGATTCCACCATCTCTTGCCTCAGCTTTCGTTGTTTTTTTTTCCTATTTGGTCTCCCATCCTGAGTCTGCTTGTTGCCTGACCCACTTCTGGTCAATCATTTTTCCTTCTTTTGGCAAGGTCATATTACCAGGCAAGTCTACCTGTTCTCATAAACCATGGCAGCTCCTACCAGCCTGACCTACGAGTTTTCACTGCAAGCCCTCCGCCTGCCTCTCGGGCACTATCTCCTCTCTTCTCCCCCAGCACTCCGGGTTTTGCCAAGGGGGAACTTCTCACCATTTCCCAAGCTGGGTAGGCCTCTTAATAATACTGTTTTGATATGTGTCATTCATTCTTGTCTGGAATAGCCTTGTTTACTCCTCCCCTCTGCTACACAAACCACAGTAATCTCAGGACATCTACTGCCTAAGGCATCCCATGCTCTGTGAGGCTTCTTCCTAACTCTCCTGGGCACTTAAGAGATTCCCATCTCTGTACCTCTAGTCCCTGGGGCAGCAAGGGGATAGAATGGGTCAATCCTAAAGGAAATCAACCCTGAATATTCATTGGAAGGACTGATGCTGAAGCTCCAATACTTTGGCCAGCTGATGCGAAGAGCTCACTCATTGCAAAAGACTTGATGCTGGGAAAGACTGAGGGCAGGAGGAGAAGGGGACGACAGAGGATGAGATGCTTGGATGGCATCACTGACTCAATGGACATGAATTTGAGCAAACTCCAGGAGACAGTGAAGGACAGGGAAGGCTGGTGTTCTGCAGTCCATGGGGTCACGAAGAGTTGGACAGGACTGAGTGACTAAACGACAACAAAGCCCCTAGGATTTTTGCATTTTCTTGTAATACATGGTGTTTCAGAGTGTAATCTATCTTAATTTTTTGCATTTTCTTATAATACATGGTGTTTCAGAGTGTAATCTATCTTCTGCCACACTGGCCTCACTACTTGATAGTGAGTCTATTAGGAGCTGAGTATTTCTGATGCCTGACAGAGGGTCTGATTAATATATGTGGGGTCAATATATGTTCTCAGGATGAATGAATAAGCAAACAAACTTGACGGTCATCCTTTCTAACGGTGACAGACTAATTGAAATGAGTTGGGTGGTCTGAGATGATGGTGTTATTTATTTGTTTTAATAAGATCAAGTAAGTCAAAATTCAAGGTGCACGAGTTCTGGTCAGTTAAAGCAATCGCTGTAATTACTTCACGACTGTAGCACAGCACATCCCGTGGGAAGCAGAGGGAACAGTGGAAGTAACATAAAATATTGTAAATGGGACCCAAAGGGCTTAGGCTCCTTTGTGGTTAGAACTGCTGAGTCCGAAGCATCATGGGCTGATCCTTTTCACAAAAGACGCTCTTGCGTCTTCTGGCTGTTGGTGCTTTAAGTTACCACCAATGGACACGAATGCAGTGAGAACCAAAAATACTGCGAGAGGTGCTTTTGTGCACTCCCTTCTCTGCTTCCCCTCAGAAACAAGGCATTGTATTTGAAGTAAGCTGAAGAATCGTCGGCAGTTGGGATCTACAGTTTGGCACTAGCTTATCAGAAAGTTCTGGAACACATTAAAGGCAACACAAAATAACACAAGATAAAGCGACTTGAGGTTGACATCTGATCAACTCAAGTTCTGAGGATTTTGATCACACCTAAGAATGGTACCTGAGAAAGTCAAATCTCACTTTTGAGGCAGTCAGGCACTCCCAGATGAAGGGTAATGTTGCTTCTTTCCCTCACATCACCCTCGCCCCCTGAGCCTCTGCCAGGCTGCAGAGAGGAAAGCGCTCCAGTGGGCTTGGCCCTGCCCCACTCTCTCTTAGGCTGGCCCTTGGCCAGATGGGGAAATCCTCTCTTTGCCATTCAGTCTCACTGTTGTATTAACAGTTCCCATGGGAGGTGGGAGGGGCTTCGGCATTGGGCGATTGTGTTCACCTATGGCTGATTCGTGTCAATGTATGGCAAAACAAATACAGTATTGTAATTAAAAAAATAAATAAATTTAATTTAAAAAAACAAAAAAAAAAAAAAAACAAAAACAAAAAAAAAACAGTTCCCATGTCTTCGGTCACAGGCTGGCCCAACACCCTCCCACCAATAACAGACTTTTCAGTCTGGGATATCACTGAAAATACTAAGTGTTTTTTTTTTTCTTCTTCTATTCCTTACTTTATTAAATTGTGGTGAGAGAGATTTTCAAGGACCAATTCTGGATTGGAAATATAGATTTTATTTATTGATGGTATCCTTACCTTCTTCCTATGATACCTGACATTCAAACTTACTTTCCTAATTAATTTCTCTCTCTTCCCAATATCTCCAATGAATGACAATAAGCCATTCTCTACTGAAACCTCTCAATCGAAAAGTTTTTATTTTGGTTATTCTATAGAGTTTGGACAGCCGTGCTAGGAAAGGGCCTCTTATACTCCATCTTCCCAGCGAGCATACCCTGGCAAGAAGAATCTAAGTACTAACTCTGAGAGTTTTGCCTGGACGGTGGTGTGCCATCCGAGAGACTAGTATTAATCACTGTGTTAGCACACGTGGCTCAAGACACGTACTAGTCTGACTTGACAAAATGAGGTAGGGCATTACAGGGACTGTAACATATGAGGCCCAGTAACTGTGACTGCCAGGTGAGGGGAGAGTCTCAATGTGTTAGAACAAACCTCCATGAGAGCAGAATTTTTTTTTTTTTAACCTCCGTATCCACAGCAACTTCAATGTGCCCAGCACATGGATAACACCCAGTAAATACTGTTGTTAAAAGAATAACAGAATCCAAGGCTGCAGTACCAGAGGTTCTTATTTAAGATGGAATCACAATGGGATCTGAAAACACACAAGCAGCAGCTTCGAGGTCTGTGTTCAGGGCGTGGGCTACTTTCATCCCTACCAACCACTCTCTCTAACGCCATACATGAATTTAAATTATAAAAGGGAAGAATCATGAACTACAGGGTTAATGGAATTAATATGTCTCTCTTTTATGCTTCCTCAGAACTCTGTAACTATTATTTATTTTATAATGTTCTTGTCTGTATTTCTGTTTTATTTCATTTTCTAGATTGTAATATTCTCGTAGACAGGAAGTGTCTCTTGAAAGCTCTTCTTCTCTACTGACCAACTCGCGTGGTAGACAGCACAAAGTTTCAAGAAGTTCATTAGCTCTTGTGGATGGGGGTCATATATGAGAATACCTCTAAAGACAGCCTGGTCACTTATAATAAGAAGGTTCAGAAAGACTGGGCTTCCCTGGTGGCTCAAATGCTAAAGAATCTGCCTGCAATGCAGGAGACCTGGTTCATCCCTGAGTCTCACTGTGGAGAAGGGAATGGCTACCCACTCCAGTATTCTTGCCTGGAGAATTCCATGGACAGAGGAGTCTGCCAGGTTACAGTCTATGGGGTTGCAAAGAGTTGGACATGACTGAGTGGCTAACACTTTCACTTTCAGAAAGATTAAGCAAAAGCTAGTGAGGATCCAAGTTTCCCACTTCCATTTCCTTTAAAACTGACCCTTCTCGCTCTCCTTTCAACAACAGTAATGCGTGTGAGGTCTGTCTAAGGCTAGCAACCTTGATCTCTTGCCCTACTCTTATAACTTGCCTTTTTCAACATAGACTCCTCTCGATCTTGGTTAATGCAGTGTTAATCTTTTCCTGCTATTGGGTTGATCTACTTTCTGCTTAACAGAGAGTGCCCAAAATATAATGGACGGGATGGTCACTGGCCAGGGGCTGCGCTGCTTAAACCAGTGCTGGGAGGACGCCATGGGACTTGTTAGTCCCGGTGTGTGGCCGGGAAAGCAGGGTGTATTCCCAAGTGAATGACAGGCTGGCAGTCAAGATGCAGGGCATTTAAAGGCTCCTTCTGTGTTTCCAAGCGGACTTGGTTTCACTGAATGTTAGGTTTACAGGATGCTGTCACATGGTCAGGGGACAAATCTCCACCCGCACGCACAGCAGGCATGAACCAAGCCCCGCAGACCAAACCTCCCAATGCACAGCAGCACACTTTCCATGCCCCTTCCTTTCTTTTTCTGCACATGAGTTTATTTTGGTTTATACCTCTTATCTTTCTCACCACATTAAAAAGTACTTGTGGGGAAGGGAAGAGTCTCATCTATTCATCTTCTACAGCTGTTATGTCATTACCACAAACCGAATACGTGGATCGGTGATAAGTGGTGGATTTTACATTCAATTACCCTGGGTAGGTGTCTGATGGAAGAAAGTTTGGTAAAACTGTTATTCTCAGTAATTAAGGAGCTTCAGGTAGATGAAAAGTGCTTAAAAATAAAAGCACTTCAAAATCCTCAGGCAGTTGCTCCATCCCAGCCCTTTCAAGGCTTTTGCTGGATTTATAAAATACACGAAGACCATTCGGTGTGCTCAGTCTGACTCTCTGTGACCCTCTAGACTGTAGCCCACCATGCTCCTCTGTCCATAGGGTTCTCCAGGCAAGAATACTGGAGTGGGCTGCCATTCTCTCCTCCAAGGGATCTTTCAGATCCAGAGATCGAACTCATGTCTCCTGTGTCTCCTACACTGCAGGCAGAGTCTTTACCGCTGAGCCGCTGGCAAACCCTGTGACACCATTCTAGTCTCTTTAACTTGCCCACCTGGTAGCCACATCATGGTTCTTTCTGCCAGGCCACTGCAAGCCCAACTCAGCGTCCACACAAGACTGGATTCTCGAAGGGCAGCAGTGGGCCTGTTTTCTGGGAATCCCTAGGACCAAGCAGAGTACCTGGCACCTAGAAATTATAAATTAATATCAATTTTAAATTCATTAATCAAAGGGTCTCTATTTGCTTTCCTAACAATATAATTATTTCCAGGTGGTGCCAGCAAAATAATCAGAGTATCTACAGAACAGACATCAAAAATGCCAGTAGCATTTCAGAGATTGGACCCTTTGTTCAACTTTCTGCAGGGACGTGCCCTCTAGTTTCCTGGCTCATTTGTTACTGGGGGTTGCTATCTCCTGGACTCATACTGTAGTTCCTGCTATTCAACGGTTTTGACATGAAGGGTCCTTCTCATTAGTGTAGACTATTATGAATTGAAGGTAATGATTAGAAATAAATAGGCCATAGGGCATCTACAAATGGATTCTGAAAATAATACACAACCCATTGTGGCAAACTGGGATCTTTTCTTCTGGATTGGACATTTACAAATAAAATATAATTCATGAGAAATGTTTTAGAAAGTCTAGCTTTATTATCAAGAGCTGATAAAAGCCTACATAGGATGCCACCTTATCATTTTATGTGCAAATTAAAATTGCTGTAAATTTATGTGACCAAATTAAATTAATGAAAATCAAACTCATTTCAACTCACTTTTCTTATGCTATGAATATTATCTATATACGAACCTGTGTCCCCATAACCTTGGACTGACCTGTAGTTCATAAAAATCACATTTCCCATGATGTCATATTTGACACAGGTAAGTAACATTCTTAGGTTCTGTATTCAGTCACCGTGGATTTCACACGATGCTACAAAAGCTGGAGAGACAGTATTGAGAAATGAAAACCAGAAAGGCACGGAGAGTTAAGTATTTAATGGAAGTAATGATAAGAATGAGTGAGTATGAATAGGTGACGGAAAATATTGATACATACTGGGAGATGCGGGAGGGAAGGGCATGAAAATAAGTGAAAGACACAAGCTGAAGGTGTTGTGAAAGAGAGAAGGAAAAAATAATCAAGTGAGCACATCAAGTGATCCCTTGGTATGTGAGCTGGCCTCTCCCGGTGTGTGGGCTCAGCACTTCGTGATCTAACATAAAGCTCGATCATGGGCCATCAGCACTTTGACTCATCCTGATACCCAACCCTGGCAGAGGCTCAGCACCTGTTGTCTAATTTGGAGAAGCCAACTGGCAGCTGCCAGCCCTGCAGACGGCTCCGTCCTCTGGCCCCAGACGGCCTTGTCTGGCCAGTCTGTGTGGCCTTGGGCTCCAGGCCCCCGTGGTGGGAACTGCCTGCTTTTGCAGCCAGGATGGTTTTAATAATTTCAGCCATTATCACTGGAAATGTACTGTAACCTGATTTTTACGTTTGGTGTTTCAGCTTCTGTAACTGATGATTCTGTTGGCTGAGTGGTGAACTCCGTGTGCAATAGTTTCTTCCATATTATTCATTAGGTAATTATAAAAACAACATTTCCCCTTCTATGGCACGGAGAGGAAATTAAACCAGTCTTCCCACACTATCAAAATATTAACCTTCCCCTTAGTTGAATCTGTTCCTCACCAATAACACCTACCATTTATTGAGCATATACTGTGTGCCAGGGACTGAGCCTGTAGCTTGGCGTGGATCTGTTTTTTAATCCTCACAGCCACTCTTCCACTACGACTGTCATTCTACAGATGAAGAAAAAAAGAAGGGCCAGGCGGTCCAAGAACTTGCCAAAGTCCACCAAGAGAGTTAGTGGCAGAACCAGTTAACAACTCAGTCAGGTGCAAGCCCCAGAATTAGCTTTCTTAGCTATCTCAACGATGCTGCCTCTGCACACCCGTCCCCGTGATAAAGGCTGCCTAAACTATGCCTATGCTTTCTTTTTTATTCTTTTTCTTCTGGCTGCGCTGTCTTCTTTGGTGCATGTGGGTTTTCTCTAGTTGCCATGAGTTGGGGGCTTCTCTCTAACGGTGGTACTTGGGTTTCTCATTGCGGTGGCTTCTCTTGTTGTGAAACACAGGCTCTAGACACAGGCTTCAGGAGCTGAAGCACGTGGGTTCAGGAGCTTTGGTCCCCGGGCGCAGTTGCCCAGCAGCACGGGGAATCTTCACGGGCCAGGGATTGAACCTGTGTCCCCTGCATTGGCGGGCAGATTCTTAACTGCTGGACCACCGGGGATGTCTGCCTATGTTTTCCTTGAACACTTACTCTCAGGTGAAATTAAGTGCATAGCAAATCTCATTTTTCCATAAAGGGAGATATTTGCAATAGAATTTATTTTCTGATGAATGATAACTAAAATGCTTTCCCTGTTCTGTTGTACTATCCACTGAAGAGAGAAGAAGCTCTCAATAATATCATTATTTTATTTTGGTTGCAGCTACACAGTTAAAATTAAGGGGAGATTATTGAAAACCTGAGGAAAGAAAGGTGGTTTAATTTTTTTGACCTCTACACTTTTAAGATGAGGAAGGAAGTCCTTTGCAATAACATTTTGACTGTTTCTACCTGGGTAAAATAAAGTGTAGGTTTGCTGCAATTATTAAAATAATATTTTGCAAGAAATTTATGTCTCTGTTCTTGAGGAAAAAAGGTTGCTTTATAATTTTTGGTGCCTATATTACTTAGATTCACAATCTAACCGCTCAGCTCTTCACTTTAATTTGCTTGAGTAGATAAGTGATGCCAAGACTGGTAACTACAAGATGACATTTTTGCTGTGTTTCAGGAGAGGATGGTAGGGTAAGAAAAGAAATGTATGCTTTTATGGAGATAACTATTGTTTTTCTCTGGGCAAAGCTATGGGATCAAAGAGAAATCTTTCATGCGTTATGAAAACTTCTTCTTTTAAAATGGGTACATAAGCTCTTTCCTTGCCTTTGTTTTCAAAATGATACTGATAACACTGTCACTATACAGGCCAGATGGGAGGAAAAGTAAAAGGAATGACGGTAAAACTTCCCATTTTTTTTTTCCAGCAGTTAGGAAGACAGAGCAAGAAGTGAGATCTTCTTAAGTGAAAATTTCCCAAAGTCCCAAGGAAAAGGGGAAAACTACAGGAGAGTTTCAAGAACCACAAGACTTGGGCTTTGCATCTTGTCAGAAAATCCGCAGTGTTAGTAAAAGCCTGGGGAAAGGCTGGCACGGACCTGACTCAGCAGAGAAATGCCACCCACAGTCACCGACGCTGCTTCCGCAGCGGCTTAGCTGCCCTGTTTTCTCTGGAGGGTTCCCCAGCCCAGCCAACCCACACACGTCTCTCGGATGGGAAACTGGACTTTTGAAAAGTGAAATTAAACAAAGTTGTATAACATTTAAAAGAAGTTTACAATTATGATACTTGGCTTTTTACACGGGCTTAAAGTCAATTTTCTGTTGAATAAATAATATTAACCACACAGTAACCACCTAATTGTTTAAAAATGCCTCGAACAGCCATCACCATCATTCTGAATAGACTCCCACTTCTTTTTAAAGTCCACTGTGAAAAAGATGAGGGGAAACAGTATCATTAAAAGAGCAAGCAAAACAGAGTCCACGTCTGTTTCCATGAGGTCATGCGCACAACTGACTACTGGTCAGAGGACTCCAGTCTATACCGAGATGGGGTGTGAAGTCAAAGCGAGTGGCTGGGAGAAGTGAGAACCCCCTCCCACTTCAACCTTTTATATTACTTTATTGTTGCAGCCAGAGGGACAGTAGAAATCAGTGAAAATTCTGTTGATCAGACACAGGAAACAGGACACAGGAAGATGCAAGTTATATAACCAAGTTCACCTGCTAGAAAAATTGCCAGTTTCACGTGAACTGCGTGTACATGTGTACGTATCCGTGTGGTGTGTTTGTGTGTGTGTGTGCGTATGTGTGCATGCGTGCACATGCATACTATACCATGAAGCTAAGGATTTCAAAAGGATCTTCAGAATTATTTCTGGATAGATGTATTTCTGCATAGCTGTTTTCATCTTTTTGCCCCCAGAAGGAAATACTTCACTTTCAGAATTTAGGTTCCACAATTTTTTTTGGTTGTTTTATTTTAGGACATTTGCAAACTGAATGATGGCATCTAGTGGAAAACCAATTTCTTTCCCTAATCATAATATAGCAAATAGTTTGCTGCATATAATTTACTAATTTTTTCTCTAATATAAAATCTCCCATATTTGTAGGAACTCAATCAGGGAAAGCAATGAAATATTTCTCCTTTTTTTCTAATATTGATCAGCAAGTGCTTGGATCTCAGTAACTAGATGTCAGAGTCCAGAACTATAAAATTTGTTCCACCTCCTCTAGGAAATACTAGGGCTCTGATGGTTGTCTATCCTTAAATCACAATTCATCTTTGCTAGGTCTTCAGAGTGCAAAATAGGTGCAGTTCAGAGGAGTGTCAAAGGAACATCAGTGGTTCAGAAGCGAATATCCTTTCCCCAGTAGCGATATACATTGCGGGTATGTGACTGGAATATTTAAAACACCTGTTCACTTGGAACTAAGCCAAATGTGTAATGTGTTAGTGTGCTTGGCTCACTTCCAAGAGCATGTATCATTACTGCCATCAAAATACTGAGGGAGTCAGGGCAAAGATACAAAGCTAGAAGCGATGTAAGAAAGATATATTTTATTGTTAACGGTACTATCACATTAAACACTGTTGGCTGGCTAGTATTTTAATGAAATCAATTATTTGTTTTTGCGTCAGAAAAGAAACCAGCAGTGTATGGAATTTCTTGTCTTAGATTTGCTAATTACTTTCCTTGCCTTAAAATCTTAATCAAGCTCTCTCCCACTCTCCCTCCCTCCCCCACCTTCTCTCTTTTCACTGCGTTTTCCCTGGATACAGGGTAGTTTGACCCCCACGGATCACACAGCCTGCCAATCTTCTTTGTCCATGGAATTCTCCAGGCAAAATACTGGAGTGGGTAAGCATTCCCTTCTCCAGGGGATCTTCCCAACCCAGGATCAAACCGGGGTCTCCTGCATTGCAGGTGGATTCTTCACCGAGAGCGCCACCATGGAAGCCTGCAAAAGCAACACCAGGGGACAAATTCTATCCTAAGTCTTTTGCCAGAGCTCACCAACAAACGTGGGGTAAGCTCCTCCATGTGACAGGCTTCAACCTATTCTTTAAATTTCTGTATTGACCTTCATTAATAGAATTGTTTGTGACTCCTAGTTTTTAACCTTTCTCTACCTTTTCCTTAGTTTAAAATCTGTATAGTAAATATTTTATCTCTGAAGAATTTCATGACTTCATGACCCAATAAATATTTATACACATATTATATGTACCAATTTATAAAATACGACATTTTGTTTGAACGTAATCACAAGATATACTGAAGATTTCAATGTCCAAGGTGTGAATGTGCGTGTTTGCATGTGTGTGAGCAAGAGAAAGAGAGAAGAAAGGTAGAAAACATTGTCCATGTTTACACATACAAGAGGAAGGAGCAGAAGGAAAGGAAATCACATGTTTAGGGGCGTCATGTGCCCAACATGTGCTAATGGCTATATATGTACATTGTACAAGCTAATGTGCACAAAAGACCAAAAGCGAGACTTAACATCCCAATTTTACTGCTTATGAAGCTAAGCATCAGCAGAGATTAAGACACTTGCCCAAGTGCATGGAGTTTATGAAAGTGGAAGAAATCAGATTTGTCTGACTCTCTAGAACTTGCTTCTGCCCCTTCTCCCGGACCACCCGCGGCCTTACAAACCATAATGGAAAAGAATCTATATACATATTATATACATATATAAATAATATCTGTATGTCTACTATACCATACATCATAAATTAGCACAACATTGTAAGTTAATTATACTTCAATTAACATCCTCCCAAATGGCTGAGCTTTTAGATTATAGGCGTGCAAGTCTAAGGGTAAAGTTTTTACACTTGGCAGTATTGTATCCAGAATCCTGGCCTGTTCATGTGGTCATTCAAAGTGCACACATTTCATTCTGTGTGTTTGTTAGTCGTCCTGTGGTGTCCAACTCTTTGTGACTCCCTGGACTGTGGCCCTCCAGGCTCCTCTGTCCACGGAATTCTCCAGGCAAGAACACTGGAGTGGGTAGCCATTCCCTTCTCCAGGGGATCTTCCTGACCCAGTGATTGAACCTGGGTCTCCTGTATTGCAGGAAGATTCTTTACCATCTGAGTCACTGGGGAAGTCCATATACTTCATTAAGAACATCAAAATTTACAGATTTTGATTTCTTCAATTTAGTTTATGGCACCCTACTCCAGTACTCTTGCCTGGCAAATCCCATGGGTGGAGGAGCCTGGTAGGCTGCAGTCCATGGGGTCACTAAGAGTCGGATACGACTGAGCGACTTCCCTTTCACTTTTTACTTTCATGCATTGGAGAAGGAAATGGCAACCCACTCCAGTGTTCTTGCCTGGAGAATCCCAGGGACGGGGAGCCTGGTGGGCTGCCGTCTATGGGGTTGCACAGAGTCGGACACGACTGAAGTGACTTAGCAGCAGCAGCAATTTAATCTAGAGAAGCTTATATAGTTTAAATGTGCTTGCTGAGGTCTTTGTAATTTGCTTCTTTAAGATACTACATCTGACATTTCGTCTTTAGTCAGAGAAATAAATGCATGTGCATATTATCAGTGTAAACTGAAATTACATGCATATTTCAAAAACAACTTTTATGTTATAATCATAGCTGTTCACAGTATGGCATAAATGGCTTAAAGTACATAAGTATAATGAAAGGTTTTAGGCTTTAAAGGATGTACACATATACATGTTACTTGTAAAAATTAAAATGTTTTGGCACATCTACATTTTACAATTATATTTCTTCTATCTGGTTGTCATTTTGTTATTCTTCTGCTTGAGACCATACTGTATCGTTCTTATACCTTCCGTATTGTACCTGATTCTGCACCACAACATTTAGAGATTTATCTGGTTTATCTGTTTCCTCCTCTTCCTCATTGCCCTTGCCATTTTTCCTACCGCTCCTTCTCTCTGTGAACTTTCAATTCTTAAACTAGTATTTTTCAGGCCCTTGCTCCTTTCTTCTTGTGAATCTTTGCATAACTAGTCTTTTGAAAGGTTCGTCTCCATCCGCTTCATCAGTTCACAACCATCTTTCTGCATTTCAACTGTCTGAGCTAAAAAGATATCACCGATCATGGCTACCATTTCTAACTTTTAAAATATTCTTTCTATAGTTGTTACTCGATTATAAGGTATCATCATCATAAACCTTACTATGTGCCAGACCCTGTTCTATGCAATTAAAAAATGTTCAATCATTTAACTGTCATAATAGCTATATACTAGGTACTATTATTAAACCCCATTTAGAAAGGGGAAAAATAAAGAGGAAGGACACTGACGTGATTTGTCCAGGGACATACAACTGGTAAGCAGTAGGGAGGGACACAAACTTGGGTAGTTTAGCTCCACTTTGGGAACTGGGGCCCCCAAACACTGTTATGCTGCCTCCGCCAATATCTCATAATGCCTGTTAGGCCATTTTGTCCTGTTGATTCACATATGTATTTTCTACCTTAGCTAGACTGTAAGTTTTGTGAGGTCACAGATGGAAGCTTCCCAACCTGTATCTCTCCTGGCATCACTATAAAGTTCTATATATTCTAGAAATTCAATAATTACTGCTAGAATAAAAATATCTACAGATAAAAGTGGAAGTAAACGTCTAAAATGGGAGAAGGCAATGGCACCCCACTCCAGTACCCTTGCCTGGAAGATGCTATGGACGGGGGAGCCTGGTGGGCTGCAGTCCATGGGGTCGCTAAGAGTCGGACACGACTGAGCGACTTCACTTTCACTTTTCACTTTCATGCACTGGAGAAGGAAATGGCAACCCACTCCAGTGTTCCTGCCTGGAGAGTCCCAGGGACAGGGGAGCCTGGTGGGCTGCAGTCCATGGGGTCGCTAAGAGTCGGACACGACTGAGCGACTTCACTTTCACTTTTCACTTTCATGCATTGGAGAAGGAAATGGCAACCCACTCCAGTGTTCCTGCCTGGAGAGTCCCAGGGACGGGGAGCCTGGTGGGCTGCCATCTCTGGGGTTGCACAGAGTCGGACACGACTGAAGTGACTTAACAAACATCTAAAATACACATATTAGAAGCCTACTTGTAAAGTTGGAGGTAAAAATGGAATTAAAACCTTGCACATATGTGATAACAACATAAATCTAATGTCATTGCTTACCACTAATGAAATGGCCATATTAACTTCTTTGCTACATTGAATAGCTTTCAGCTGTCATTATAAGCATTTGATGCACAGAATAAACACACCTCGTGTTTAAACCATTCTGCTTGTGTTATTTGGCTTTCTATTATAAATAATACTGTAGACATTTCAAATCTCTAGCTAGTAGATGGTAGTCAAATCAATATTGGCTACACAATACATAAAGAATGGGTGCAAATTTTGTAGCAAAGAGATTATTAATTTATATCTGCTTACTGTAACAAAAATTCATTGTTAGCTTTTTAATTATTAATTTATATCTGCTTACTGTAACAAATATTCATTGTTAGCTTTTTCTGAAGTTTAACAATGCTTCAGCCAAGATGGATAAATTATATATGAAAATAACATTATTTAAAGTAAAAATGCTAATAAAACAATTATATTACTTAATATTTATGAATGTCATACAATCTGTTTAAGTAGTAACTCATGCACTGTTCTTTTCATACGATACTCTAGCATGGCTATTATAGCTCATATCAGTATTATTTTGCAATATTAAAATGATTTTTAGCAATTAAAATAGCAATATTTTCCATATTACAAAGGCTTTGCTGAAAAGTCAGAAGTACATATATTATTAGAGGTTAATTATTTCTAAAACGGAATGTATCCTGCATAGCACAAATGACTCCACAATGAAAATTTTGTTCAAAAAGTGTGCATATAAAAGGCTTTGTCCCTGGAATGCAGCTCTAAGTGGCTCACTATCTAGGTTGAAAATGGCTATGCAGGGTTGTATGTCCTATTTTTCCATGCCTGCACTAAAGATACAATATGGGAATTCAGCTTGGTAATTACTAATACACCACACAGACACAATCACACCCTGTGTGAGGCATGAAGGAATCACTTGTGGTCTGCATCCATTACAAAGAGCAGTAGGGGGCCACCAGGCAAGCCGGCAAAATGCTCCACAAGACGGAAGGAGACCAGAGGAGTTGATGCACACAGATACAAGGACCTTGATTCTTCCAGCAATGATTTAAGTCTCTTTCCATCAATTATCGTCCTTTGTCTCAAGAGTCTTATCACCAGCAGCACTACAGGAACTGGGCATAACAATGCTCAGACCCGTATAACCTCATGAACTGTGCTGACATTTCCACACCCTGTTGCTATGTTTGACCTGGTTATTCAGATTACTTAAGCAAAACAAAAAGAGAGAGAGAGAGAGAGAAAGCGTTACAATTGCAAAACTGGTGTATGTAATTTTTTTAAGGCTTACTCAGAATTCCTTTTCTCTAAACTGAAAGCCATCCTACCGTCAAAATGTTCCTTTTCAAAATAGTTTCTACTCCCTTTATAAAATTAAAAGTGAAAATACGCTTGGATGCAAAGTACAGTTGTAAGAAAAGAGACTAAATACTGGTATATCAAGGGGTTACATACGTAACAAGAGAATTCTACGTCCAAAGGAGCTAAACTAAAATAAGTCAGCCGCTCTTTTTAAGCTACAATGAGTCACAGGAATAATTTTCTTTCTGTGAAACTCTTTAAAGTTTCGAGTTTAATTGCAAGCAGTAAGCGGTTTTTATTATAACAGTTTCCTCCTGATTATTACATGATATACATTATTTTACAATACTTTCATTTAAGATGCGTTTTTGAAATACATGTTATAATTATGGATTTTTAAGACCTTAGGAAAGTTAGTTATGGCAGTTGGTCAGATTTCTGTGAAACAAAGCCTTGTCTTTTAGAAAATGTTTACAACCTATGAGAAAAAAAATGTGTCCTGGGGCTAAAATGTTTATTGGCACCTAGAAGTCTGAAGAGAGACTCAGGCCTGCGGTTTTGGAGGGTACTTTATCATCGCTGCATTCTCAAAGGTTTCTCTGAATGAATAGAACTGGATTACTCAGCCTTCTATTCCACGCCTATTCCTCTCCATTTTCCTTGGCACGAACTAGAGCCAGGCTATTTTTAGTTAGGCAGTTTTCTATTTTTAGACAACTACCAGTTAGAAGACATTTGTTCGGAAAAAATTTAAACACACACACACACACACACACACACACACACACAAAGGGAGGAGGGAAAGAAGCTTCTCTTCACATATTGTAAAGCAGCCTTCAACCTGTAACTCCAGGCATTTCAGCTGCTTTCAATCTTGGAAAAATAAAGAAAAATTCAGAGTTCAGGGTTTTAAAAATAAACCTTCCCTCTGGCAAACAGACCAAAAACACAACAAGCTGTTACTATGTGAAACAGCGGACTACAAAAACAAAGAACATTCTCCAATGATTGAACTGCGGAAAAGGTTGTAGAACTATTAGGTTATACCAATGTTACACAGGCATGTAACAATTTTCCAGCCTCTCAGCCAGATGGAGGGTGTTTTAGAAATTAGGGAGGGGTAGAGGGATCCTCATCTGTACAATTAAGATGAGTATGTCCGATACAACCTGAAAGTTTCCATTCTCAACACCAGAGACCCTTGTGTCAAACTTAAAGGTAATTATATTCCCTGCATTTTTCAAACATTTGTATTCTATAGAATTTCCCTAAAAATTATAACCACATGTTTACAGAGAAATGACATACTAAAAACAAAAATCCGGTGCAATGGGAAACAAAATTAAAGCCTGCTTCATATACACATAGATGTGTGTGTGTATGCATTTTTATATCTCTAAATCATGACCTTTATTAGTCTTGCTTTTACTTTACATGGGGGAAAAATGACTTGCAGACTGGCTCAGCCTATCAACTTACTCTACTTATCTTTCAAAGCTGTCTTTTCCCCTCTAACCCACCGTGAGATGGATGTTTTCATGGGCTCACAACTGAAATTACTTTCTTTTTCTTCAGTTATCCTGCTGTGCCCTAAGTCTTTTCAAGGTTTAGACTGGTGGATAGGATAGTCACCGGCGCATCACCAGTAACTAGCACAAACTTTAGCACCTGATCGTCATGTTCATGCATATCTGCTGAATGAGGGAACGAACACTGCGCATGCTGTGTCCACAACGGCGTATCGACCCGGAGGACCGTGGACTCCTCGTGATCACAGTCACGTTTCCTATGCACTCAGCACAATGCCTCGCATGCAGGGAACACTCCACAAATGCCTGTGGAAAAACCATCAGTTCACTAGCCTTTATTAGTGGCAACCCACTCCAGTCCTCTTGCCTGGAAAATCCCACGGACAGAGAAGCCTGGTAGACTACAGTCCATGGGACTGCAAAGAGCCGGACATGACTGAGCGACTTCACTTTCACTTTAATTTATATAAGTGCTATCATTATTTACATAAGAATGCAATATTTATTAAGGCATTCCCCAATGGCTCAGTGGGTCAAGAATCTGCCTGCGATGCAGGAGATGCAATTTTGATCCCTGGGTCGGGAAAATCCCCTGGATAAGGAAATGGCAATCCACTCCAGTATCCTTGCCTGGGAAACCCATGGACAGAGGAGTCTGGTGGGCTACGTGTTTAAGGGGTCAAAACTGAGCGACTAAGCACACATAACTCTTAATAGAAAATTCTATATAATTATTCTCAATATAAAAAAACTGCTGCTTTTCTGTCCTTTGGTAAAACAGCTTAAATTTTCTGAACTTTTCCCTTGACGTTGAAAATAAAAACATCTTACCTAACTTAAGGGCTTCCCTCGTAGCTAAGTGGGTAAAGAATCTGCCTGCAATCTGGGTTCGACCCCTGGGTCAGAAGATCCTCTGGAGAAGGAAATGGTAACCCACTCCAGTGTTCTTGCCTGAAGAACCCCGTGGACAGAGGAGCCTGGCGGGCTATACTCCGCAGGGTCACAAAGAGTCGGACGCCACTTAGCTTCTAAACCACCACCTAACTTAACAGTTGACAGTGGGCTCTGACATCTTTTACAGCCATGATCATCCCATCAGCCCTGTGAGCCAGGATGGGTCAGGGTGGACCAACTTACAACGTTGAACAAGTCAGCCCAGGTTTTGGAACTAATAATGTGCAGTGTTGCCGTAACCAGAACTAATCTCTCTCCAAATCTGTGGGGCTTCAAACGTTCTTTCCTACAAGTAAAATTTAAAGGAGAACTCTCACGTTAATGCTTCCAACAACATTCTTTAGGAAAATCTCTTTGCATCTTTCTTTTTCCCCATGTGAAATTAATTCAGAACTACCACCTTTAAGGAGAACCTAGTCGGGAAGCCTGGGGAGAAGATAAAATTCCCCACATACCTAATTAGGAAACAGGAGCCTGGTGCGCATGCGCATTCCCTTTCTGGTGGAAAAGCTTAGAGCTTAGAGTTGACCTGTTTTGTTTCTGCTCCCCCTTTGTTCGTTTCTGTCCTTTCCTGTCCCTTCCTCCGTTTTTCTTTCTTCCTCAGGGTAATTTCAACTTCAGTGTTCCCTCCATCCTCTCATTTTGATCCACCAAGTCCCACTTACTTTAACAAATATGCCATTCCTGGGAGTTAATGATGCAGCTTTCCTGATTGATTCTCCCTGCCCTGGCACAGAGCCTAACACCCGGTAGGGATGCAACCAATGCCCGCAGTGGGAATGAAAGATGGAGTGGCCGGTGCAACCTCTCCAGCTCACAGGCCCTCTATTCTGTTGTATCCATCAGCCATCACGCTAGTTTCCTCATCGACAAGAGCGCTAGGTTTGCCAGTTTCATTCTTACACCAGGGCTGCTGAGTAGAAGGTTTCTGGGGTGACGGACGTTTCTGGACCCATCCTGACCAACGGAAGCCACAAGTCACATGTCATTATGGGGCACTTGAAATGTGGCCAGTTAGACTGGAGAACTAAACTTTTGAGTTTATTAATTTCAATTGATTAAAATGTAAATAGCCACCTGTAGTCATTTCATTTCATCTGAAACTGGCTGTATCATCCAAAGAGAATTCACATGACAGAAATGACTGACTGAGTCAGGCCATAGGTGCTAAATATATTACTTATTTACAAATGTGTACAGGTATTAAAAGACGCTTACTCCTTGGAAGGAAAGTTATGACCAACCTAGATAGCATACTGAAAAGCAGAGACATTACTTTGCCAACAAAGGTCCGTCTAGTCAAGGTTATGGTTTTTCCAGTGGTCATGTATGGATGTGAGAGTTGGACTGTGAAGAAGGCTGAGCACCGAAGAATTGATGCTTTTGAACTGTGGTGTTGGAGAAGACTCTGGAGAGTCCCTTGGACAGCAAGGAGATCCAACCAGTCCATCCTAAAGGAGATCAGTCCTGGGTGTTCTTTGGAAGGACTGATGCTGAAGCTGAAACTCAAGTACTTTGGCCACCTCATGCGAAGGGTTGACTCACTGGAAAAGACTCTGATGCTGGGAGGGATTGGGAGCAGGAAGAGAAGGGGACGACAGAGGATGAGATGGCTGGATGGCATCACCGACTCAATGGACGTGAGTGTGAGCAAACTCCGGGAGTTGGTGATGGACAGGGAGGCCTGGCGTGCTGTCATTCATGGGGTCGCAAAGAGTTGGACACGACTGAGCGACTGGACTGAGCTGAACTGAAAGAGGCATTTGTATGGTATATCAAAAAATAAAGTATTAAATTCAGAAATTCTTGAATAAGAGTTACTATTATTCATTTGTATATAAAGTTTTTTGTAAAAATATTTTATCAGATGTGAGGGAAAAAACCAAATACCCACTTTAGAATTTACTGTTTACAGCGTTTCTTATCCTAAAACAGTAGCTCTAAATAGTTATTGAGTTTATTTACTAAAACATAAAGATAAGAGATTTAATTGATATGAAGAGGCTTTCAGAATCTAATTAACCTCCCAGCTAGTCATTAACTCTATGACCTTTAGAAATAATTGACAGGGATTTTTTTTTTCCTTATTGAAAACTTCCATTAGGTGGCTAAACTTCAGGATAACATAGAACACACTAAATGCCGTTGAGACGTGACTGGATAACATGCCAAACAGCTATTAGTAAAATGAGATATATTCCCAATAAGATAATCTATCTACCCAATCTGTTGCATCCATATGCAGCATTTGCCTAATTATAGTGCTTTTAATGATGGAGTCTGGAATCTTTTTCCAGAATGTCCTATGAATTATTTTGATCATGAGGGTAATAAGGAATGTATAGCCGCCACCACTCTTTGTACCCTCCGCTAATCACCAACATCATACTTGCCTGCCGAGTCTGGTCTGGAACTCAGAATCTTCTTGACACTTGCTCTTGGGAGCCACTAGCAACTGATGTGCACGCACAGGGATGGGCCGGGAGATGCAGTGCTCACTTCACTGTGTACTAACAGGCCTTTTATATTGTGCTTCCTTCCAAAAGTGTAACGTGCTTGCTTTTAAGAGTTAGTTTAACCATATATCAGTTAACAAAAATTTTTTTTTATGGTATGAAAAATGTTCACAAATGTACTTTCAAACTCCACGCTGGAGAAAATAGATATTTGGAAAGGCTCTGGCTCCTTGGTACTCAGTCTGGTTCACAGACTAGCAGCATCAGTTATCATCTGGGAGCTTGTTGGAAATACAGACTCTTGGGCCCTGCCCTGTGCTCCCTGAATCAGAATCAGCCTTTAAGCAAGATCCCCCCAATGATTCAGACTGGGCCGGAGGCATTTTGTCTGAGACCTGATCCTCTTGTTAGATCCTGGCCAAGGTGCCATCATTGCTTCTCTTTTTCCCAGGAATCTACATATATTGGTCTGAAAGTCTTTTACTTTCCACCAGGGCTACAAGAAATATCTCTACATTGTCCACATGCCTTCCCCCTCGCCCCCCTTATATCAAGTGATGAAAGTGAAAGTCACTCAGTTGTGTCCGACTCTTTGTGACCCCAGAGACTACACAGTCCATGGAATTCTCCAGGCCAGAATACTGGAGTGGGTAGCCGTTCCCTTCTCCAGGGGATCGTCCCAACCTAGGGATCGAACCCAGGTCTCCCCCCTCATTGTAGGCGGATTCTTTACCACTGAGCCACAAGGGACGCCCAAAAATACTGGAGTGGGTAGCCTATCCCTTCTCCAGGGAACCTTCCTGACTCAGGAATCAAACTGGGGTCTCCTGCACTGCAGACAGATTCTTTATCAACAGAGTGATGAGGGGAGCAACATCCTTTATCCATCTCTGGTTCTCTTGAAAGAGTCTCACCTTTTATTATTATTAGAACATATCTGACTTCAATGAAGAAGATCTGATAACTTTTAATATTTATACCATAATGATCATCAGTAAGTTGTTTACATATATATATTTTATATATATACATAAATATATATACACAGGTATAGATGTATCTGAATATATGCATACATATATATATATCCATGCATACACGCTCAGTTACTCAGTTGTGGCCAAGTCTTTGTGACCCTATGGACTGTAGCCCACCAGGCTCCTCTGTCAATGGAATTTTCCAGACAAAAATACTGGAGTGATGTGCCATTTCCTTCCCCAGGGGATCTTCCTGACCTAGGGACTGAACCCATGTCTCCTGCATCTCCTGTATTGACAGGCAGATTCTTTACCACTGAGCCACCTGGAAAGCCTGATATATGTACATATATATAATATTTATTAAATGTCTACAATATGCCATACACTGAGCTGGCAGCTGAAGTTATAAATAAAACATCATCATGTCCTTCACAGAGAGGAAGTAGGTTTATAATAATAATTCTTAAAAATGCAGTGAGGCAGTTGAAATAATAAACATCCTTTGATTAAAGACTCATCATCTTTTATTCTGACTGCTAGGCAGGACTCTGAAATTGTTCCTAAAGCTTCACTTTTGAGTATTTCATAGCCATATACTTAGTACCAACCCTAAGGAAATAAGGATATTCCACTCTTTGATATCTTATTTGATATGCTTTAAACCCAAATAATGTCACCTTTACCTAAGGACTGTCAATGGCTAGAATGCAACATTTGGTTCAAATGTGCAGTCCAACACCAAGTTGTAGGTGTCATGAACTCTGTAAATGTCATTAAATATTGATAATGATGATTCAGGCTAAATATGTTTCCCCCTTTCACTTTCAGATATTGAGGGAAAAGAACTATGAGGACTTTGGTTTGTTCCAATTCAAGGTGATTCACGTAAAATAATAATGATAAAATGGTGATGGTTAATAATTATAAAGCAGTTTCACTACTGACAAAAGGTTGTATTTTGAAACTTATTGTCTTTTCTGCTCCTACTATTATTAAATAATTTTCTGTTGACTCTGTTAGTACTAAGCCATTAGAGCTGTGTAACGGGAGAGATGAGAGGTAATGTGTTATTGCCTTGTGCATATAACTTGAATAATCTAACATGTACTTTATTTGTTCAACAGTGATTTTCTTAATAAATGACATGTGAAGCAGCTTTTCATGTTTATAAAATATATGCAAATTAAGCAAGTGCATTATTTTTAAAAAGGAATGGATTTTCAAATTTGATATACAGAAATTCATTGTGTATTGATGAGAAATATGAATACATTTTAGACCTGTTTCTTTTAGACTTTGGGGAACAAATATAAATTTGATTTACAGAGACAAACAAAAGTCTTGTAAAGATATATAAACAAAAACAAATATTACAACTTAGGAGAAATATGCAAAACCTTTTCTTTTACTGTTTTTAACAAAATAATTTTTTTCTTGTTTTCCTTAGAATACTCAACACTGAGGGTTTAAATCTTTACAGAATATACTAATCCTTCAATTTTCAATACTATCTATCTAAAAGCAATTATATATTTAGTTTAACAGAGGACAAGGCAGAATTACTGAGCTACTCGCAGTAAGAACTATTTTAATTATAATTCACAGTAATCTAAGAAGAATTTTTAATGTAGCTCAAGAATATTACTTCTCTAAGTTTCTGGAAAAAAACTGCTTTTCTAAAGAAATTAATTACTAATTATAAAGTTAAATACTAGTCTATGCTGCTTCAAGTAAGTTTAAAAATAGTAACAAGGAAGACCTACCATCCTTCCGTTCACAAGCTTCACATTTAAAAAAACAGCATGCATTACCTCGTTCACGTGGCTAGTGCTCCCTGTCAGCCTGGACAACTCAAAAGAACTTTCCAACCAGACGGTAAGCTTACTGATTGACTCTGTGGTTACTGCTGTGGGGGCAAAATGTGCTTTCAGTTTTATGATGAGTATGTAATTCCAGACTGGTGTCTCTCAAAGTGAACATTTATGCTTTGGATTCTAAAATCTCAAGGCTACACAGTTCTTCACCTCTGAAATGCACTGTTCTAATTTCACACTGAACAATTAATCCTGGTGTCGATTTGAAAACACAATTAGTTAAATGCCTCCTTTTTCAGATTTCAGTCTAGACCAGCGCTGTCTCACAGAACTTTCTCGATGTCAACGTATTCTACATCTTCCCTTGCCCCACTTGCCAGTCACTAGCCACGCGTGGCACAGCGGCTGCTACATTAAACGGTACAGATCTAGATCACTATAGTTTTTGATAGTGCTTTGATGAAATTTATAAAATTTTAGTGAACTGCTTCACTGGAACTATAAAAACATTTTTATACTTTAAACAAGTAACATTATGCTATACGGCAATCCCATGGCTATATCCTATTATAACTGTCTTCCCCTGTTTATTTTTTCTACAGATACATGCTGATGGCCTAACACTCTCTCAACCTCACATTAAGCCCTGGAGATGTGATGGAAAACAAAATGTGCCCTGCCTTCCAGAAGTTAAAAAATCTAGTGTGGAACAAGCAATTGGACAATAGCTTCAACAGTGCTTTGATAGAGAAAACAGAACATATTAGAGTCCTATATTATAATATAGGAAAAACAAAAAGCATAAGTTACAGAGCATCTCCAGGATATTTCCAAAAGTATAAACTGGGCCCTGACTTGAATGAAGGATAAATAAAAGCCAAACAAAGGCTGAGTAAGGAATGTTGAAGACAAAACAAACAGGGCTTGGAGAAGCTGAAGGATGTAAGCATCTTTAGATGGCTTGAGTATAGGATGGGAACTGGGTGAGGGGGTGGCTGAGGGAAATAACAAAGGTGAGGCTAGAGAAGAAGAGAATTACAGAGGCTAGATCACACATGACCTTGTCAGCAATCCTGACCAAGAGACCTTGAGGGGCCTTGGTTACATTCGTATCTCCATGCATTCCATGGCACACAGCACATGGCAGGAATTCAGCCAATCTTTGTTCAGTGAATGCATGAAAGAATGAAAATTCAACAAATGATCAAACATATAAGTGAATGTTCTTTTTCTTTTAGAAAAAGTATGTGTAACATATACCTATAAAGCATATATATTTTTCATGTATCTATATTTTTATAAGAATAAAATTGAAACCTATTTAATTGGGTTATATATGGAAAGCTCATGTAAAGAGGCATATTTTGATATTTTATATCTACTCTTGACTTTTGTAATACAGAGTTTGTAAAGTCCAATTCCACTATTGGCTGAATTTGCTTTTCAACAGAAATTGTTTTTAATTTTTATCAACTATGTAAAGGTAGTTAACTTATTGATAACCTCCAGGAGCACTGTGGAATACTAAAGTGTATTAGCTATTTTAAGGCCTTTGCAGATCCAATTCAGGCCTTAATTATTACTGTGCAAGGAGATATTTTGCTAGAACTGTCTTTAAATCCAAAAACAGGAATCAGGTAACAGAAACTAAAATTTCATGTAAATAGCATCTCTCATTCTCTCCTTTCTTTTTGCCCACTTCCCTCGCATGCTCCTTCTCTCACCCACACACAGACTCTCTTCTTCTCATCCTTGCACCTCAAAAAGAAAAGCCAGTAATCTTCTCCTGGGAGAGCTGTGAATCAGAGGTTCTTTCTTAGGGGTTACATCCATCTTTCTGATTTCCCAGGGAGCAGCATGGGTTCTTATGTTTTATCCCATGGCCACACAAAGTCACTTAGTCACCAGCCCACACTAGGTGAGCAGCTCAAACAGAATTACTGAGTCACTGAGGGGTGAGAGGTTCCCTCCTGGCCAGGTGCTAAGTGATGCTCCCAAGTGGGTTTTGTGGTTGGGAAACATGCGCTGGATATGAGGTAACCTGTCTGGGACTTCTGTCTCTCTAAGGATCACCTAGAATGATCTGGTGATCAACGACCTGTTTGAAGTTTTGTTAAACTGTTTAGCTGAAGCCTTCCTTTCAGCAGTTTGTATTACTTTAATGAGATTATTGCTCCTTTGCCCTCTGACTGTTCCCAAGCTAATTTTTGTCTGTTTCATATCCTTAACACGAATGCCTGGCTCCTGGTTCAGAAGTCCTTGAGCGGTGCTGAACGTAAGCCGGTGCCTGCTAAATCCTTGCTGAGTGAAGAAATGGCTCTACAGGCTTACAGCATGTCCCCTGGGATCTGAGATCTTCAGTTCATCCTGAAGTGCTCAGCCCCACGTCTCCTTCCCCAGCATCAACTGTGGGAGTCGGCAGGCAGCCAAGAGAACCAGGAGTGTGCTGGACAGGCGCAAGGGGATGAAGGAAGCAGTTTCTGAATACCATCAGAGCCTCCACTGAATTTCCACAGCCTCACAAGCTACCATTTTGGGTAAATACCTAGTATATTTGTCATAGAGTTAAATAAGATGGACTTTCTTCAAAGGAAGTGTGTTTAATACAATAATTGTTTTTTTTCCCTAACCAGTGGATTAAAAACTTAACACATTTATAAAATCTGGCATATTTATATATTGTATCTAAACAGATATTCAAGCTGCATTATAATATAATAATAAAAACCCCGATCCCAGTCTATTAAGTCTTTGTAAGTCTTTGTGCCATTGTAACAGTAGTGCTAATTATCAAGCAAAGACATGATAATTACAAAGAGCATTTTTGCTAAAAGAAGGAATCTCTTTCAACACCCACGCACTGCACAATTTCCTATGACCCTGTAACACTACTCTGGTATGGCCCAGAAATTTGTACTTCAGGCTGAATACTGGGAATCATGTTATTCCTCTCTCTTTGCCAATCTTTTTTTTCTTGTGAGTAAACTGTTTTCAGAGGGTTAAGGGAGAGGGGGTAATGGTCCAAATGGGAAATATAAAACTAATGACCCTTCATGAAACATATTATGCTCCTCATTAAACTTTCTCAGTTAAGTGTATTCCATTAAATTAAAATAAATAGGATTTAAAATTTTACCCAGGAGTAGAAAACTATCCTAACTTTCAACTTTGTGTTAGATCTATTCTAAGAATAGATTTCTCAAGTCCCTGATGCATCACAGGTTCTTAGCCTGCAACACAATTTATGTCTTCGTCTTGCAGAGGTCTTCAAACTTCGTGTGAGTAAGAGTTACTTTGGGAAACTTACTACAAACACAGCTTCCCACCGAGATCCTTCTTCTTCACCAAGGATCTCAGGCACACTGACTTCAGTGAAATATACTCCGAAAAGTATTCTCTGTATTTTTCTGGTACACACTTTGTCAAGCTCAGGGATCCTACTTGACTGCTTTCTCCATTATCTCAGTTATTACTACAGTGTGGGAAAGTCAAATGGTGAAGACTGTTGTGATTCAGGTAGTAGAGCAGGCCAGTCCCGAATCATGATAGACTTATATGTGATTTTCAGAGAATCAAAGCATCTCTAGTTTATCTAGGAGCCTCAGAATGTCTTTTTGAGAGATTCAAAACTTTAATCTATTGATGTTAAGGGCAACATAATGATGGAATTGCTACTCTACTCTATTTTTGCCTTTTAAATAATTACATTGTACAAAACTTTCAAATTCACCGTCCTCCTTTTTGAGATGAGAAAACTTCAGACCTGAGAAGCAGTCAGTTTGTTACCCAGTAAGACTGTGCAAGGCAAGGGTTCAAGTGCAAGCCCTTTGACTTTCAACTCAGTGTTCTTCTCCTGACCGTGAAGAAGTCTGGTTGAGACACCCATCTGTCCCAGAATATGAAAAACTTTGGCCACCTCATGCGAAGAGTTGACTCATTGGAAAAGACTCTGATGCTGGGAAGGATTGGGGGCAGGAGAAGGGGACGACAGAGGATGAGATGGCTGGATGGCATCACTGACTCGAGAAACGTGAGTCTGAACTCCGGGGAGACGGTGATGGACAGGGAGGCCTGGTGTGCTGCAATTCATGGGGTCGCAAAGAGTTGGACACGACTGAGCGACTGAACTGAACTGAACTGATGTGAAGTTTTAACTCTCCTTTAAACCACAGAGTACATTCCTGAGCAAAGCCCATAGAAGATAATTTTATAGATTTTTAAACTCCTAAGAAAACAAATCTAAAAGTCAAATTTTCACCTAGATTAATGCAGTTCAACTGTATTTCCCACCATATGAAGGACAGGAGCAGTTCAAGTTTGATGACAAATTCCAATTCAATTTTTTGTTGTTGCTCTGCAATGTTTATTGTAATGATTTTGGTAATGAAGTGGAGTTTTGAGTATAGAGTTCTGTCTTCAGAACTCACATTAACTGTGTGTCAATGTATACAAGCATGCATGTGAAAGCACTTTCACATGTGAAAACACGAGGTTTGACAACTGTTAATATTTATGTATTTTCACATTCATATCTATGCATGAATAAAATGCTATCTGAAATACATACTAGATAAATTTTATAAATGATCTTAAATTTCAAGATCAAGGCAAGCCCACAATTAAAATCATCGGTCAGTGAAACACTAAATGTGCAGTAATGCAAATCTGAAAGTATTTTAAAATACACATATTAGACAAGGATGACTCAAGAAGGATGAGATTAATAATTTGACAAGATGCCTGATTCCTAGTAAGGAGCAGATTCACAGAGTCCCTACTATCATACCACTCTCACTCTCTACTTATCATCTACTTTTGTTTCTCTGAAATTATTTTCTTGGTCTTATTAGGCAAAAAATTAAAAAAATTTAAAAACTTTCAAGTAAAAGTAAAGAAATGAGAATTAATCTTAGACAATTAAAACAGGTAAAGAGAAGATGGATGTAAGAGGCAGATTAATTTGATCAAGATTAGAACTACATTTTTTCATAATATGTAACCACTTAAAGCAATGGCAAGAATAACTTGTATTCTGGTAGACTGATTCTGAATACACACTTCTTAAACATTTATTTTCTCTTAATTCTGGAAAAGCAGTCATAATCAAGGAAACCACGAGGAGAAAGACAGGAGGATAAAATAGATGGGGACATCTTTTCTCTGAATAATGGGGATATATACTTCACTATACCTCTTCCCTTTTGGTTTAGTATTCATTGCTTACGAAGGGTACTATAAGGCAATAACATTTAAATAGCATACATGTGGGAAACATTTAAAATTGTATGGCAATGTTACTTATGGTAAAAGATAAAAAATATTTTTGAGTTTCAACATGGTGCTTATTTATTTTTGGCACAATGGAACCATGTTTTAAATCTAACTTTGATAAAACACCAAGTTGACATTTAGAAATTCATTTTCATCATTTCTGATTCCACGTGTATCAATAGCGCTATATTAAATTATATGATTTGGGGGAAAAAACACTTCTGGGAGAATAACTGTCTTTACTCTTTCAGCAAGAATACATTAGGAAGAATGAATTAGAAAGAAGAGACATAAGTGAAAAATGAATAAAAAGTTACAGTGAGCTCACTTTAATTTTTTTCTTTGACTATGCTGCCAAAGCATATACTTAAACCATGAGAAGTCACCTAAAATGTGGGTGAGCTGTCCCCGTAGCCACACTTCCCATTTCTGGTGGCCTGACACTGGGGTGGACAAGGACGACTCAAGAAGAATGAGATTAATAATTTGACAAGATGCTTGATTCCTAGCAAGGAGCAGATTCACGGAGTCCCTACTATCATGCCAATCTCACTTGGCATTTTGAGAGAGAGAGAGAGGGTGGAGTAAGAATTGGGGCAATCACTCTGGGTACCCCTGCAGGCATATAAACATTTTAGGAAAAGGAAGTCGTGCTTGAGTGGAGGCAGGGAGGAGAGGAGGGAAGGTCTGCACGCAAGCGGCGCCACCT
Organism: Nanger dama; assembly: GCA_917880005.1. NCBI lineage: Eukaryota > Metazoa > Chordata > Mammalia > Artiodactyla > Bovidae > Nanger > Nanger dama. The sequence continues at coordinate 17,357,272 of CAKJTW010000008.1, read as the reverse complement.
GAGTTTGGGGTTCACCAGGCGCGCGTGCACGCTCACCTCCACGATGTCTGAGTTCGTCCGGCTCTCGTGCGGCTCGTTGTACTCCGTGTACTTGAGCAGCACCTTGTCCATGTCCGTGCTGGCGTACTGGAACAGCTTGTTGGTGCTGTTGAAAATGATTAGCGCGATCTCACAGTCACACAGCACGCTCAGCTCGTATGCCTTCTTCATCAACCCAAATTTCCTCTTCGTAAACGTCACCTGGAAGAAAGCAAGCAGGCAGGTTTTTTAAAAGAGAGAGAAAAAGCACGCCTTAAAAACAAAACAGTACTTTTCCCCCTTTGTAACACCAAGTGTGTCGTGATCAAAGCCCTTGGCACTAACGCGTTTGGAAAGAAAGCAAAGAGATCTAAAACCAATTTCTGCTTAGAACTGTGATTTCTAGTTTGCTGCTGAATGCAGAAACTGTAAATGCCAGATTTTGTGTAGGGCGTTATAATGATGGTGACTGGGAGCTGTTTTGTTGAGCAATTCAAGATTTTTAAAAAAGTCAATTTCAGCAGTGTTAGTGTAATTCTTAATTATAAATCTGGAGCTTGTATTCTGGCTACTCGAAGACTGGACATGACATTATGGACATAGTATTTTAGATCTTTGTTCAAAATTTCTCAAAATTGTTTAGTCTCATGCCGTTTAACTGAAAACACTTGAAGGGATCCTACTGTACTTTCAGACAGAGTAAGATTCTGTTTTCTAGAAATCCAGCAGGGAGAAGTTTAGTTTTAGCATCAGTCCTTCCAAAGAAATCCCAGGACTGATCTTTAGAATGGGAAGAGCTTTAGTCATAATACTGTTAGGGTCTTGGTTTGATTCTTCTGTGTCCCCTACTTGCTCTCCCAAGCCAGAATTTCTATTGTTATCTTTGCCTTTCTCTTCTTTTACTCTAATCTATTACCAAATACCGTAATTCCTTTCCTCAAACCGTTTCTCAGGTTCCCGCTTCTCGTCTATTTCCCAGGCGTCTTTATCATTCGCGTCTTTATCAGCTTCTTCTCCTAAGCAATCTTCCTGTCTGAAACCATTCCCTCCTCATTTCATCCTAAGCTTCAAAGCCTCACTCTTGTCACTGCCTTTTCTTCCTGATGAGTCGGCTACAAGAGTTCCTCTGGCTTCAAACACTTCCACCTGCCAATGCTACCAACTATAGACGGGCATGTTCCTGTCCCCAGTTTCAGTCTTCTCCTGAGTAAACTCCACTTGGCCCACCCAAAACCATGAACTTTCTTAACTATAAGCCTGTATACTTTGTGGTCCAGTGTTTCGCGGCAGGTTTTTGTAGAACAGTATTTCTATAAAATTCTCCTGAAGACCACAGTTCAGTGGTTCAACACGTGTAGGAAATGAGGCACAGTAGTGTATTAAGGGCTGAACAACTTTTAAAAACTTCAACCTGCTTTCCAAACTTATTGTTGACAGAATGCTTATTTCTTTGCTTATTTATTTATTTTGAGGAGCACTGGCTGTTATTCTTGAGAACAAGGTTTCTGAAGTATCTAGCCAGGGAAATCCTGACTGACTGACTGAATTATTATTATCAAAGGTGAGGTTCAAAATTTTCCCTCCTCATCTTCAAATCCAACTTATCTTGCAGAGGTCAGTTCAGTTTTATCTACTACCTCAGTTCAGTTCAGTCGCTCAGTTGTGGCTGACTCTTTGTGACCCTATGAATTGCAGCACGCCAGGCCTCCCTATCCAACACCAACTCCTGGAGTTCACTCAAACTCACGTCCATCGAGTCGATGATGCCATCCAGCCATCTCATCCTCTGTCATCCCCTTCTCCACCTGCCCCTAATCCCTCCCAGCACCAGAGTGTTTTCCAATGAGTCAACTCTTTGCATGAGGTGGCCAAAGTACTGGAGTTTCAGCTTTAGCATCATTCCTTCCAAAGAAATCCCAGGGTTGATCTCCTTCAGAATGGACTGGTTGGATCTCCTTGCAGTCCAAGGGACTCTCAAGAGTCTTCTCCAACACCACAGTTTAAAAGCATCAATTCTTTGGCGCTCAGCCTTCTTCACAGTCCAACTCTCACATCCATACATGACCACAGGAAAAACCATAGCCTTGACTAGATGGACCTTTGTTGGCAAAGTAATGTCTCTGCTTTTGAATATGCTATCTAGGTTGGTCATAACTTTCCTTCCAAGGAGGAAGCGTCTTTTAATTTCATGGCTGCAATCACCATGTGCAGTGATTTTGGAGCCCCCAGAATAAAGTCTGACACTGTTTCCCCATCTATTTCCCATGAAGTGATGGGACCAGATGCCATGATCTTCATTTTCTGAATATTGAGCTTTAAGCCAACTTTTTCACTCTCCACTTTTACTTTCATCAAGAGGCTTTTTAGTTCCCCTTCACTTTCTGCCATAAGGGTGGTGTCATCTGCATGTCTGAGGTTATTGATATTTTTCCCAGCAATCTTGATTCCAGCTTATGTTTCTTCCAGCCCAGGGTTTCTCATGATGTACTCTGCACAGAAGTTAAATAAGCAGGGTGACAATATACAGCCTTGACGTACTCCTTTTTCTATTTGGAACCAGTCTGTTGTTCCAGGTCCAGTTCTAACTGTTGCTTCCTGACCTGCATATAGGTTTCTCAAGAGGCAGGTCAGGTGGTCTGGTATTCCAATCTCTTTCAGAATTTTCCACAGTTTATTGTGATCCACACAGTCAAAGGCTTTGGCATAGTCAATAAAGCAGAAATAGATCTTTTTCTGGAACTCCCTTGCTTTTTCCATGATCCAGTGGATGTTGGCAATTTGATCTCTGGTTTCTCTGCCTTTTCTAAAACCAGCTTGAATATCTGAAAGTTTTCATGTATTGCTAAAGCCTGGCTTGGAGAATTTTGAGCATTACTTTACTAGCGTGTGAGATGAGTGCAATTGTGCGGTAGTTTGAGCATTCTTTGGCATTCCCTTTCTTTGGGATTGGAATGAAAACTGAACTTTTCCAGTCCTGTGGCCACTGCTGAATTTTCCAAATTTGCTGGCATACTGAGTACAGCAATTTCACAGCCTCATCTTTACCTACTTACTTGTAATTCCAAAATCTAGAGTCCTACACCTTATCTGTCTCCAGAAACCCAATGGATGTCCTCCACTCCTATGCCTATCTACAAGTCTTAGGAATGTCATACTCCCAAAGCTCAAATTTCATCTTCAACCTCAAATCTGCTCCCCCTCCTCGGTCCCCCGATCTCATCGTAAACTCAGTCACCCAAACTAGAGACCACCGAGTGGAGTGCGAACACCTCCACATCCCACACTCCTAAATAAATGTGTTGAAAGGAAGTGTGGACTAGCAAACAGAAAATCTGACTTCCTGGTCTCCTCACTGCCCCCTTCCCCTTTTGTTAATACTTGTTTTACCTATCACCTTTTATTTTTTGTTAAGAGTTCTGACATTTTATAACTTGTATGACTTTCTGGGTGATCACTGGCTTAATGTCTGTCTTCCACTATGCTGTACATTCCACAAGAGCATGTACCATTTCTACTTTGCCCACTACTGTATCCCCAGTGCCTAGAACAGCAGACATACGGGCACAGGGTAAAGATCTATTGGCTAAAAAGGAGATAGGAAAAATTATTTTGCTGTTTTTTAGAAATATCAAAATGATATATGTTATATAAACCTGTGATGACTTCCCTGGCTGCCCAGTGTTTAAGACTTTGCCATTCAATGCAGGGGTGTGGGTTTGATCCCCGGTCAGGGAGGTAAGATCCCACATGTCACGGGGCCAAAAACCCAAACATAAGACAGAAGCAATACTGTAACATATTCAGTAAAGACTTTAAAAATAGTCCACATCAAAAAAAAAAAATCTTTAAAAAGTTTGAAAAAAATACCGTGATAGCTTTCCCCACCAAATTTTCATTTAGCAACTCATAAACGGAACTTTAAAAAGATAAACCTATACTTTAATAATGATTATATTCTGATATCACACCTGCATGGAAGGCAGCATGACAAAAGAGATATGGGGTATGGATTCAGGGGATCCTAGATTTTAGAGCAGATCTTCTATTTATTAGTCATGAGAAACTAACTTCTTGAAATTTGATTTTTCTCCGAGTTTGGCTTTTCATTTATAAAATGGTGATAGCACCTACTCTTGGGGTTGCTGAGAGGATTATATAAAATAACATATGTACAATATTCAGTTCAGTTAAGCTTTGCATTTAAAGTAGAAGCTCAATAAATCTGTTTTTATCCCTTTCTTGGTTGACTTATAGGAAATGAACTTACAAAATAAATGTGTCTTAGTGGCTCAGAGTCTACTGATGAAGATTATCTGAAGATCTTACTACAGTCTTCCTGATAGAAAGATAAAACTGAACTATGGAATCTCCATTGATCATTCTTTGGAAAATACAGCATTTAGGTATTTACCAGCTGACATCAGCTAGTCAAAATCTACTAATATACGTTATTTATGCTTCAACTTGGATAGGTTTTCTTTGTAATATCTGCCAATGTCTCACCTTCTATTTTGTGTTTATTGATTGCCTTACTAAAAAGTACTTCAAATAAAATACAGCTAGTGTTTTCATATCTGATTATCATACTACTTTAGAAGCTTTTTTTATTCTGGTTCATTCAGATGAGTTATGATTAGTATTAGGGATGAGCTAAATAAAGACTATCTTTTGGAATGGATAAAAGTAATTACTATTAATTTCACAGATTTATACAAAATATCTTTAAATAATTCTCTTAGATGCAGTTTAGTTATGCAGACATACCTGCACATTGGTATTTGTTTAGTGAAATAGGTTACAGAGGCATTCAGTGCAGAAGGCACTGACCCAAAATACTTTCATATATCTAAAACCACTTTTAATCAGACTTTCATGACCACAAACTGTAGGTGGAATGTCTCAATACAGTATGGTTTCTGTCGTACTCAAACCTCAGAATTTAGCACGTTACAACACTCACCATCAAAGTACGTTTCGGCACAGAAATATCATTAAAGCCACTATTTGTGTTTACTTTTAGGTACTCCTCAACATTTGTGTAACCAAATAGGCTTCTGGATAATGCATATTTATTTAATAATACCTGTCAAAAAGTCAGTGCATATAGCTTCTTTTCATTAAAACTGCAGACTGAAATGATAACTGCATTAAAGCATTTAAGAAAATATCTTCAAAATCTACTCTTAATTGTGCTAAATTTAATTCTGTATTATGTTCATAGTCTTCATAGCATACTCAAAGTGTACTTTATAATGCTTTTTCTCATTGTTCACAGTTAGATAAAATTGTTTTTCAGCATTAAGCTTTTTTAAGAGAACTGGGATATTACTCTTCATTTAAAATATGCCACTCAATGACAAAGATTGCAATTCAGAGCTTTTACACTTAAATATAATAATGTATTGTAATGATTACATTTTCCATAACTTGAGAATACTTTGAATGGGGACAAGTCCATTTCTACTTCAATAACATAGTCAAACCTTAGGTGACATGGTAAACTGTTTTTACAGTAGTTAGGCAAAAGATGCTCTTTTCCAGCGTGACATCAATCAAGGTGCACCAAGAGGAGAATAAAACCAATACTGTTGTTTAAGTGGGCACTGAATTTACATTCAGTTTTCAAAATCAAAGAGACTTCACATGTAACATACATATAGAAAGCAAGATGACTCTGTAAGCATCGAGCAGTTTATGTTTCTTTTTCTTACCTCTTGAAACAGAGCCCCAAAGGTAATAATGATGATGTTTTATTAAGACATTTCAGTATAAAGTTGTATGTTAGCCTCGGGTTTTAAATCCTAGCGTAAGGGCAGGGATCACACATCTCATGCTGACAATCACTCTAGAACTTATTAGGTATGAATCAGGGCTTGAAATTAGACTTTTAAATTGAGAAAAGGCACATTCATTAATTATGGAAGTTTTGACAAACCTTTATGATGAGACTTATTCTAATATTGCAGAGCTGACTGGTTGTCTGAGTTTGCCTCTCCCTGAAGACCCCATCTCTGGCCTCACAAAGACTGACCAATAGATACTCAATGAACGAATGGATTTTGGAATGGTGTTTAAACTCTGAATGTCTCAATAAAATTTTCCACTAAAAGTAGATACTTTTAAAAACTTGTGTTTTTAATATATTATTTTTTCCTGAAGTAAGAAAAAAATAATTCAAAAGCTCAGAAAAAGTGGACTTTATTCCTTGCCCTCATGACTCACCATGAAAGACAGACAAATGTGAAGGTAAAAACTAAATTTTATAATCACAGGAAACAAAAGTAAAGGGAGAGGATCTAAGAGTTCAATGATTGCATTCAACTGAACAAAAATTTTTTGAACTTTCTAATGAGTTCAGATTTTTAAAGAACATGCATTTGGCAAAGTATTTGATGAAATCCTCATCATAATGCTATCGATTTGAGATTAGATGGTAGCATTTAAATATGAATTAATTAACCAGTGTTAAGTTTAAAGACAGTCTCTTGCAACGGGCTATGGAGTTCAGTAACTTTCCTGCCTGAGGCACCATTTTAATCATTGGTATAGAGGAAGATGTAGCTGGCATGTGTATCAAATCTGCATAGAAGGCAAGCCGGCGTGATAACCCAATAGATGGTAGAGTCTCTATCCATATATAGCTCCCTCTACACACTGGAAAGCTGGGTCACAAATAAGATAGAGATAAGGTTAAAGACTTCATTTGTATTTAAAAAAAAACTGAATTATATAATCTCAGATTGGAGGAAAACTAACGTGATAGCTAATTATGGGAAAAGGTTCTAAAGTTATAGTGTTTCACAATGGGAATTAATTATCCTAATGATCTCTTTGTTAGTCAGCACTAACTAATCTTTGGTACTATATTCAGCTCTGAGAATTTTAAGAAGACATTAACGATACCGACAAAATTAGAGCATCTATAGGATGGCAAACAAGTCTGAGAATAATTTTGCAGGAGAAATCATTGAGGGAATCTGGAGTGTTTAAGCCAGAAATGCCAAACACTTTCCAAGATCTGCAGACTTCGTGGCCATGTGAAGAGGCAGATGAGTTATTCTGTCTTATTCTACAGAGCAGAGTTAGCAAGCACTGCTGAAAATCATTGAGGTTCAACATAAAGGGAAACCTAGTGATGAGAACTGTCCAACAGAGGACCTAGCCTCACGAAGTTAAGAAGCAGTTCTTTCCTGAATATGTTCAAGTAGGGCTGCATATCAAGGAAGGTGTAGAAGGCGTTCCTGAATTAAACAAGAAGCTGAACTAGAAATCTCTAAAATATTTATCCCAGATTTTAGATGTTCAGAGTCTATGCCTAGGTAGCACAGACCTTTGGGTGATGGGGAAGTTTAGAGTGAAATATGATTTCCAACAAGAATCTATTTCTGCAATTTCATTCTGTAGAATGCTTTGTATTTTGGTCACTCAATCTCATCAGTACATTACCATAATCACTTCTAATTTTCATATTCCAAGAAATAAAGCTAGATCATTTTCTTTTTGCAGTTAGAAGAGATATAAAAAGACTCTAAAGAACTGGAGTGGACAGTATTAAATTTTATGTAGCACAGAAAAACAACTGTCCAGATTGATAAAATAACAAATTCACATTGTTAAAATATTTTGGAAGAAGCTGTACCTATACATTGTTACTGAGGCTCTGTGGTGTGGAAGCAAAAACATGGGAACTGAAAATCAAGTCTAAGCTCTGCCATGTATGATCCATGTGCCCTTGGCCTTGGGTAAATTGTTTACCTTATCAGTCCCCCGGTATCCTCATCTGTAAAATGAAGGTAATTAACAGGAGTATGTAAAGGCTGTATATTGTCACCCTGCTTATTTAACTTATATGCAAAGTACATCATGAGAAATGCTGGGCTAGAAGAAACACAAGCTGGAATCAAGATTGCCAGGATGCAGATGACATCACCCTTATGGCAGAAAGTGAAGAGGAACTAAAAAGCCTCTTGATGAAAGTGAAAGAGGAGAGTGAAAAAGTTGGCTTAAAGCTCAATATTCAGAAAACGAAGATCATAGCATCTGGTTCCATCACTTCATGGGAAATAGATGGGGAAACAGTGAAAACAGTGTCAGACTTTATTTTTGGGGCTCCAAAATCACTGCAGATGGCAACTGCAGCCATGAAATTAAAAGATGCTTCCTCCTTGGAAGAAAAGTTATGACCAACCTAGACAGCATATTCAAAAGCAGAGATATTACTTTGCCAATAAAGATCCATCTAGTCAAGGCTATGGTTATTTCGGTGGTCATGTATGGATGTGAGAGTTGGACTGTGAAGAAAGCTGAGTGCTGAAGAATTGATGCTTTTGAACTGTGGTGTTGGAGAAGACTCTTGAGAGTCCCTTGGACTGCAAGGAGATCCAACCAGTCCATTGTGAAGGAGATCAGCCCTGGGACTACAGTACTTTGGCCACCTCATGCGAAGAGTTGACTCACTGGAAAAGACTCTGATGCTGGGAAGGATTGGGGGTGGGAGGGATTGGGGGCAGGAGGAAAGGGGACAACAGAGGATGAGATGGCTGGACGGCATCACTGACTTGATGGATGTGAGTCTGAATGAACTTTGGGAGTTGGTGATGGACAGGGAGGCCTGGCGTGCTGTGATTCATGGGGTCACAAAGAGTCGGACCACGACTGAGTGACTGAACTGAACTGAACAGGTATCCTACAGTTATGATGAGAGTTAAACTAGGGAATATGCAAGTGTCAGTGACGTGTTGACATGATACAAGGTAGATAATTTTTTTTTTTTCTGAAGTGTGAGGCTCAGTCACTTCTTGTTATAAACTGTAAAAGACTGCTCTCTTAAGATCTGCTAGCTTGTTTCACCATCATCATGCTTAAAAGTTTCTCTCTCAACTAAACCTCAAGCTTCACTTGAAGGCTGGAATATCTCCTGTCTGCTCTTGTAAGCTGAAGTCCCAGAACAATGCTTCACTCAGTATTTGCTGAGTGAATGAATGGATAAATGGATGGAATAATTACTTTATTTTTTTTTTTTGTAATTCAAAATGAATCTCTATGTAAGCCCAAACTATGCTAATAGGAAGTTTGCCACTGAGGGAGAAAATTTCACATAGCTATTTTTCTTTCTTTTTGTCACATTAGCTTACAGTTTACTGTAAGTATGTTTTTAAACATACATTTGGTAAAAATGACTGGGAGAAATGACTAGGAGAAAAACTGGATTGGGTCCAGTTTGGGGGCTTGTTGGTGAAACTGGAGCATATATTTTTTTATAACTGTTTTTAGATAAGAGTGTTGACTTTGGTGACTTTTTTTCTAAGAAGTTCAAAGACTTTATAAGCTATCTTGCTACATCTGACAGCATCTCTTTGAAGTTATTATTTGGCACAGTTTATCATCCCCATTTCTCAGATGATACTGCAAACAAAGGCACGGATTGCCTTATTCCAGGGTCACAAAATTCGTCCTTGATGAACCAGAAATAGAGCCCTCTTCACACAACATCCATCTTTCTTCCTATTAGTTGGCGTTTCTTCCCTCTTTGAGATAACAGTGCATTTTAGGGGCTGAAAGTCAGCACAGCATGGACCTCAACAGCCACTCACCAAGCATTGTAGAAGTACAGCAAGAACTGTCAGCAACTCTGAGGAGCAGAAGCAGCAGAGTAGTGGCACGACTTATTAATTAGTATAAGGATAGCTTTCTAGGCTAAAGTAAAAAAACAAAACTAAAATACTAACACTGAGAAGTTGGTTTCTAGGTTCGGACAATAAACCAAAGCTCCTTTTGTGTGGACTCCACAGCCACCTCTGTCCTTAGACCTCCAGACAGGACCGCCAGGGAACCACACGCATGCACTAGCGGGCACACACTCGTTCTATATTTATGGATGCTTATTTAAATTTCACAAAATGAGAAGCATTTTGGTTGGTAGCAAATACAAGCCTGTTTACAGCTGGAATAAAAGAGGTGGGTCTCTGATTTACTCACAGTCAATGTAAATAACAAGTTCTAAAACAGAGGACAAGTCCTGTGTCATTTCCTACAGGGCAGGGAAATTAGTTAGACGACTGGGTAACAGAAAGGGCATTTAATAATGAGTCTCCACGCCACACGCCGGCCTCTGTTCACCCTCCCAATCCTGGCTCCATTCATAAAGTCACCTCAGGAGAACTTTCCTGCCACATTTTAACGGTGGGAGTCCTTGCACCTTATAGGCAAGAATAAATGAAAGGAAAAAGACCTTCGGAAAGAGCAGCTATTCACATTTATGAGAATAATGGAGACCTAACTCTAAATGACTTCAGATATATTACCAAGGGGAGCAAGGGTGACTTATCTATGGATCTCCAGTGTTTCTTCCCATCAATCAGAATTTTTCATCCTGATCTTAACTGAACTGCTCAATGAGTGGAGGACTTTTACTCATTTCAACTCATAAAGTAATAGTAGTTTCATAGTTTGGGACTAATAAACCCAGCTACTTTTATTTTCAAAGTTTTGAGGTTTTATCAGGTTTTGTTTTGTCTTTCCCAAAGAGAGTCACGATGAATACAACTGTCATCTTACGACAATATTTTAGATCCACCCCTCCTCACCCACAGCCTAGAGAATCTCTCCGCTTCCTCCCAGTTAAGGAAATGGAGTGACTAATGAGGAATGAGATGGGCAGTTGGCGGATATAATGCACTCTCTAATCCAGAGAGCATCTAGGTCTTCCTCTGTGTTTAAAGGGTTAGCGATGGAGTCAAGAGTCTGCCACGACAATCTTTAATTGAAAAAAAAAAAAAAAAAAAGGAAATGCGCTCTTAAATGCTCTTTTTCTTCCCCCCGGCTTGTTCCTGACAGTAAGTAATGGTGCAACTGTTCTAAAGTCTTCCTCTTCAATTTTATTTTGTTTAATTCAGTCTGTCATTAGAAAGGCTTGCGAGCTTTAGGCCTGATGATTACTTTCGGTGGGAGGAAGTAGGGCCACTGCAGACTTGTGTTCTAGACAAGCGCTCCTTTATACAATGACGGGGCCTGCCACCATAAATGAAAGGCTCTTTAAAGAGCAGAGAGGGACTCTTTTAAGCAGAGTGCTACCATGTGCTTGTAACCCTCCAGCATAACTTGCGAGGATGAGACAGCAGTGTGTTCTGCTGCAAAGGGGACTATTGTCCTTGTTAGCCTCCAGCAAATTGAGCCCTGTTTCACTGCAATGCAGTAGGATTTCCAAAGGGTTGCAGGCAATCCTTCCTAAAATTCTGAATGCCATAAAAGGATTAAAATAGGGGGCTCAGCGTATGGAATTTAGAACGCTACAGACCCCCTCACCCTAAGTCAACACCCCAACCCTCAGCACGGGCTTTACAATCTTGTGCCTTGCACGCTATTTTGAGGAAGTGTAATAAAAGCATGGGTTAAACTTGAGTATCTATTAGCGAATGCAGAGTCTGAGTTTTAAAACTTGTCATGGCTGATTTCTGATATGTTTAAATACATGAGGACAAGGAAGATGATAAGCTATAATGATTACACTTAGGATTTAAAAGATTTCATTGTGGTCCACTTTCAAGCTTAAGAATGTTTTGGATTTTAAAAAGAGACTAGATATAATGCAATATGTTTTACATTTTTTAATACATGCTCTTGAGGTCTGCTTCGTTTCTTAAGAGGCTGTTTTACATTCGAAATTCAGTCTGCAGATGCAGTCATGAAACAAATACTTATTTCTCTTTATCTTGTATATATGAAATATATCATTTGAGTCTGAAAAGAATCAAATAAACCAGATTAATATTTGGGGGTCAAAAACATGTTTACTAGTTTAACAAAGCCAGCATGTACCCAAGGTAAAGGTCAAAGCCTACTTCATTCCCCGCTGAGCGAATGCTCAGGAAGCACATTTGTCTATGTTTCCTGTCATAACAGGAAGAGTGTAACTTCTTCCTTTCCACAATGGCTTCAGTTTTACCTCCCAACTCCAATATTTTCTCCCTCAGGGCCTTCCAAATCAATCCTTGGAAGACAGAAGGCAGGAGGCTGTCTCCGTTGTAGTTTCCAAACAGTTACATTTGTTGAAATGTTATTTAAATGTTAGTGATTTCTTAAGCTAAGCTGTTCCAACTTAAAATTAAAAGTCAAATATCCAAACATTTAGAGTGGTTCTCTTATTCCTATTAGTGGTCCAACATATTTCAAAAGAAACACAAATACATATTCCAAATTATGGAATTTCATTTACTTTAAGTATGTTGTTATTTTTTTCCCCCTTTCAAACAAAGTCATTATTCTTGGTGGGGGGGGGGTTCCACCTGTCTTCAATAAGACTATCTAGGATGTAAGCTTTAAAAACTTTCACTATAATAATTTTCGAAGGCGCTCATTTTAAATGAATAAATTACAATCTTAAAGGAAGTCTAGACAGCAAAGTACAAGGCTTTTGAAACAATTAGCAACATGTTCTTTAATCTACAGTTTGGAAGAAACTTCTTGGTTTATGACGTATATATGGTCTATTTATAAGGTTAATATTTTTAGTGCTGGTTTCTCAGTAATATAATGTCATAGAACGCATGTGCATTTGCAGAGCACAAGGGCATCTGCAGCCCACAGAATGATGTGTGCATGCCCTCAGAGGTGAAAGGTGCCATTTGGTGCCAACTTGCTACCCAGAGTGAGTGAGACAAATATAAGCACTGAAATTTAAATTACAGTTTTAAATGGAAATGGTATGAGATACACAAATTAGAACTGAAACAACAAAAGTCTTGAAGCCCTCAAGTTCAGAGCTTAGTTCTTAAATCCAGAGACAGAATTCAAGAGTAGACAGTTACCCTTTTCCTTATGAACACTTTGGTCTCTCTTGGACTTCTCACTAAAGTAAAAACTAATGAATAGTTACATGGCAGTTCAGATAATATCTTTTTGGCAATAAAGAAACAGATCTAGCTAAAAAAGTGTAAAATGTCCCACACCACATGGAATGTACAGAAAATGTGCTGTGTACTCTCTCTATGATTCGTCTGCAGAGCTGGGCGATCATTTTTGAATTGTTTTCAAACTGATAGGAATAGAACAGAAAGGAATGGCTTGACATCACAGCTGTTAAACATACATCTGAGCTCTTTGGTTACACTTTCTTTGATTTGGAATCTTGCAGAAGTAGTTTGTCACTTTTCCCTTCTAGCTTTTTCAGTCTCTCACCAGTTAATTTCGGCTCTCTGATAAAAACTTTTCCTCTTGGTGATTTTATGAATAACAAAAGAGTGATTTAATTTATATGCACAGGGAACCTCTGAGCAGGCATGCACAGGCTGTGTCAAAATACTTTGCAATCGAATTCTGAGGTGCACTGCTGGGTCCTAATGCATTGCCATGATATATCCTACTTTTATGTATTGATTCATTTTATAAAATTAGTTTAATGAAAAAAATTTAATATGAATTTAGCAAATGGCATTGAGGGAAAAGTGGTATCATCATCACCATCATGAGTTATTTCCAGGTTTATTCTGGATTTAGAGATTTAAAAAAACACAACACTTTGGCACTGACTGAACTTTTTAATCACTTAATTTGAAATAAAGGTTCCAGATATTCACTGTCTAATATGGATAATGCTTCTATTGTATTTAAAGCATAGTTTCCTCTCAAATAATTTGTATTTGCTTGACATGCATACAAGCAACTGACAAGTCTGGAAGTTCTGTTTGTGAAGATGACAGAAGAAAAGTGTGCTTGGATGACTCTCTTCTAACTCTTGGCTTAGAATTTATCAAAAAATATTTTCTTGAAGCAATTTATTTGTATTTCTATGTTATCCAACTCCTCACATTTAAAGGTTGAATCTATCTCAACTTCAATAAATTTTATACTAGGTTAGTAGGCTGCAACTCTCAAGTTTAGTACTGTAATTAGCCCTTTTATTGCCTGATAGTCTCGATATTACTTTGAAAGAACATTATAGTAAAATTCCATTGAAAATTTTAGTTAAAATTCTAAGAACCTAAAATAGAGAAAAACTAGGAAAATTAAGGAGTAAAACTTCGTTTTTAAAAAAGAGTCATTTGAGAAAATCAATGCACTTCTTTTTTTTTCAGTTTAGTTTAGAAAATAGCAGGTTTAGTTTAAAAACCTCAGTACGTAGAAATTGTCAGAGACTGCATCTACACTGAACATATTTCTCTAGTTTTCTTTTTTTTTTCCCTGAGGCCACTTAAAATAATCATAAGTCATGTAAGGAAATGGAGATAGGGACATAAGAAAAGGGAAAAAGTTACAAAATGTAACAGCTATGACTAATCCCCTTTAGTCATAAGGGGATTCTCCTGGAATTCTATTAGCAGGAGAATGTTGCTAATTGTCTTTAATTTGTGCTCCAGATACTGCACTGATAATTACCTGAAATTTTGTTTGCTGGCAAAACTTATTGTGCCAGGTCTGATGGAAGTAAAGAATTCAAGACATTTAATAATCTTCATGCCTTAACTTACTATATTAGGTCGTAACTGGGTTCTTTGGCAAATATTTCTCTCTGGTAGTTACTCAAATATGTAAATAACTTTTTAGAACAAGTCATACAAATAAATTTGGGTGTGTGTCTCTCCTACCCTCTCAAAGTGGAAAAGCTGAAATTTTTAAATACAAACATATTAAGTAAACAGGTTTAGGTTAAGCATGCCTGATTTTCATATATCTTTTTTCTTGATGTAACAGATATAACAGATTTCTAAGTATATTCTGTTTGCAGAAAGAGTCATATGAGGACAAAACTCATTTAAAAATCTGGCTGTTTCAGAAGCACAGTAACAACTGGTACCATATGATGGAGGCTAAGATTATTGCCTAATTGATGAAGGTAACTCACAGGTAAGAACAAAAAATGCAGGTGGAGAGACTTGAAATTGTGGTGTAAGAATAAGCTGCAAGCTAGAAGGGATAAAAATGGTGACAAGTAGTTCAGAATAATTTGGTCAGGAACATACATTTGAAAGTAAGTCCCACAAGCATAAGAAATTGGGGAATTACTTCTTCCCATCCTTGGCAAGAGTCCTGCCCTACAAATGTTCTGTGTGATTTTTCTTCCTGCTCACTAGCCATCCTCTGCCATCCTGGCTCTTGCTTAGAAATGATTCTCTTGCCCCTTGTTAGCTTTTAAAGGCTCCTTTGTGCCCCCACTCTACTGTTTTGGGCTCCCTTGCTGGCACAGTGGTAAAAGAATCTGCCTGTCTGTGCAGGAGAAGCAAGAGACTCGGGTTTGATCCCTAGGTTGGAAAGGACCAACCCACTCCAGTATTCATGCCTGGAAAATCCCATGGATAGAAGACCTTGGTGGGCCGTGGGGTCACAAAGAGTCGTAAGCATGCATACGTGCTCTACTGTGTTCCACTTTTCCTTCCATCTCCCTGATACCCTTTCATGCAGGTAAGAATCCACTTGGAGTTTCAGGTACCATTCTTCAGGGTGCTACACAGCACAGGAGTTGTTTTGACAGAAATCACATTAACTATAATAACTAATGGTTCAAAGATCTCGAGTCTTAACAGGGATAACTAATAGGTAAATTTCTCAGGCACTCATCACATGCTAGGTGCTTTACATTTATCCCCAGTTTAATTATTTCAATGACCCAACGAAGCAGGTACTATTTTTCAATCTTCCCTTCTACTGATGAGGGAAGCAAGGCTTAGAGGGGTCAAGTTACTTGCTGGAGGGTCACACAGCTAGTAGCAGGCAGAACTCAGGCCAGAGCAAGGTTTGTGTGTCTCTAAAAACTATGCTCTTCACCACAATATGCTGGACGCAGGATGATGTATGTAGTGGGAGACAGTAATGACGTAAACCTATGCACTAAGCCATTATCTTATACAGAACGCAGCATGACGTAACTGAGAAACAGCTTACTTTGATTTTGAATCTGAAAGATTTGGGCTCAAATCCTGGCCACCTCCCAGTGTTAACTCTCTGACTTCAAAGCTCTGCATGATCTGAGCCCTGCCTAGCATCTAAACCTTTTCTCTCGTCCCTCTAAAGTTACACACAGGAGGCTCAGTAAGTTCCTGGGGGCATTCCTTCGACTCCTCAGCCAGCTCTTCCCTTTCTCAAGGAGCTTTGCCAACACTGTTCCCTCTGGAATGCTGTCTCCTACCGAACTCTGAAACATCTCTTTGCTCCCATCTTTCAGCGCTTCCTCAGGGAAGCCTTTCTCCCACCCCCAATCTAAATAAAGCACCTCCTGTTATTCTTTCATAGCATTTGGGTAGTTTCATTCATAACACATGTGAACCAAATTTTTGTTATAAATTTGCATATCTCACGTCTGGTTCATCCGACTAGGCCCACAGGCCAATCCTGTCTGCCTCCCGTTTTTGCCAGTAAAGTTTTATTCAAACACAGACACATTAAAATTCATGTACGTGCTGTCCTTTGCTGTTTTCACTCCAAGGGTAGAAGTGAGCATCCGAGACAGAGATTGCACGGTTCACAAGGTCAAAAATATTTGCTATCTGGCCCTTTACAGAACCAGGCTGCTGACTTCTACAGCCGACAATAAGCTCAGTAAGATTCAATTGGCTTATCACTGAGCACTTCATGTTAGGCAGGTTGCAAACAAATGATATTTGCTGACTTAATAAATGAATTATTCAGCTGTAAATGGAATTAATGAGGATTAAATGGAATAATAAATATGTAGTTCTTGGTACATGTAGCTACTTTCAAATTATTTGAAAACTTTTGGGAGACAAATTGACAATTCATGATTTTAGTTTTATATAGTAGCTTAAGAAATCACCTTGTTTAGGTTAGAGACTGAGAAATTAGTGCTTTTCATAAACTTAGAGACTCTGAAAAATTAAAAAAAAAAACCAAGCTGTTACTTTTTCCCTCTCCTAAACTATTTTATGTATATAATCAGAGTTCCTGAATTTTAGCTGTTGCCTACTGCCATAATGAAAAATAAAGGAAGGGCAAAATTCGATTTAAACAGTCGGCGCTCTGTTTTCCCACAATTTTATTTCTTAATGATATACAACTTATCACATCAGCTCTGTAATATTTCATTTCACACTTTAAGTCAGTATTTCTTATTCTGTAAAAACACACCCTGTTCTGTATAGCCAAATAAACACCTGTGATGGCAGGGCAGGCTTTTACTGCTTTTGAGAAAAGATGACAGTGAGCTATTGTATGAGGTCCTATTAAGGAGGCTACAGTGGGGGGAAGCTTCCAAAAGGGTAAAGCAGTGAATGCTTTTCTTTTCAACATCTGAACATGCACTTTAAAGGGAGCCTAGGTTAGGGGTGTCTCCTCACTTTGGACGACATGCTGTTGCAGATTTGCTGGTGCTGATTATTAGAAGTGACCTACATCTTCTAGGCTCTCTCCCAAATGGCTCTTATGATCACTCTTGCAGTAGACGAGAGGCACGCAGATGACTATTTTTAAGTAAGATGGCTGTTTAAGATTGTCAATAGCCATTTACAATAATCACTGAAATATACGGAAACATGGAAGTTTTCAATATTACTAATTCTATTTAAGAGTACTGAATCACAAGGCCAACTGAACCAAAAGACTGAAGAAAAGACGGTGTATGTATATTCTAGTGTGCTTAGTCATGTCTGGCTCTTTGCCACCCCATGGACTGCAGTTTACCAGGCTCCTTGTCCATAGAATTTTCCAGGCAAGAAGACTGGAATGGGTTGCCATTTCCTTCTCCAGGGGATCTTCCCGACCCAGGGATCAAACCCATGTCTCCTTGCATTGCAGATGGATTCCTGATCTTCTGAGCCATCAGGAAAGTCCTAAGTAAAGACTACCCAGATCCTACATTCTACAGAATAAAAGTAAGGAATTTGTCTTCAGGATTAAAAAGATAAGACTAATTAAACTGAATTTAAGTAAATTCTATTCTCTTAAAAGTATGACTTCTAATATTGGTGACAGGGATAGCAACTGTAGATGCAGCTATATTTAAATTATGAAGAAACGGTCACTTGTAGCTCAAAAGTTAGTGTTTTAACATTCTTGCATGCTTATATGAGCTTCGTATTTCTTTATAAAGCATAATGAAAGCTCATGACTTCAACCTGCAAAAACTTTCTTTTGTCTTTGTAAGCAAAAAGAAGATACAATAAATTTCATGAACCCCCATATTACCTGGTATCATTAATAAAGTGTAGATGCTAATTCATATATATTTTTGACTGTACCCCAAATAGGTGCTAGCCCAAACAGTAAGGTCTAAACAGTTAGTGGTATATGATGTTCAATATTTCAGTCTTAATTTTAATTTCAAGCTATAAATCAATTAAAAATACTGTGGTTTTTTTAATATTGACAGAATTACTGCTTTTTGGCTTGACCCATAGCAATAAACAATGTTTAGGAAAACACTGAAGGAATCGATCATAAATCTTAGCATTATTCATCCTTTAGATCAATTTTCACCAAAAATAGTTCAAGTCATATGTACCTTAAACACAGTAATTTAAAGGAGTATAAACCTGAAAATCTCAAAAGTTTCTTTATCACTTAATGGCATACTGGCTTTGACGGTATAAATAACAACTTGCACTCATTATAATTTACACAAGTAGCAATAAAAAGTTTTAAAGCACAAATAAGTTCTAGTTTCACTTGAAGGTCCAAGAAGACAGAAAGGCACAGAAGGGAAGAAAGAACATTTTTTTCTGGGGGAAATTACAGTCTGGCGGGGCTTCCCGAAGGCTGTCCTCTTAGCTTTCAATGGGCAACAGGCAAGACACTCTCCTCCCCCAGGGTCAAGGAATGTCTGTTCTGTAGGTTCCATTATCCATTGCAATGGTTGGAATCTGGCAGTACTGTCTCTTAGAACTGGTATCTGTCATTGGTTGCATCCATCCTAACGTTAATTTAATATTAACAAACCACCCAACTATTCTTTTTTGAAAAAAAAAAAAAAACCCAACAAATTTATTAATATTTCTGTATTCAAAGGGGTCTTCCCTGGTGGCACAAACAGTAAAGAATCTGCCTGCAATGCAGGAGACCCAGGTTCTATCCTTGGGTCAGGAAGATCCCCTGGAGAAGGGAATGGCTACCCACTCCAGTGTTCTTCTCTGAATTCCATGGACAGAGGGGCCTGGCGGGCTGTAGTCCATGGGGTCACAAAGAGTCGGACATGACTGAGCAAATGACATACACATTGATATTAAATCACAGGGGCTCACAGAAAAGAAATGAAACGCAAAGAAGCAGTTAGACACTGGAGCTTATATACTCTTTTTAACAAAGGAAAGATGGTTTGAGCTTCAAGGGATGATAAATCATGGGGAAGGGATTAGGAGATGCATGGGAAACCAATGGAAAATAGGGTCACTTTAGTAAAAGCTGTTTAAATGCAGCTCCATCTTGGTCATGCAGCTAGTCTTACTTTGCCTAACTAAATCTGCTCTCCCCAAGTGTGAAGAAAAATAGAATCAAATCACAAATATTCATAACATACAAGTCTTTGCTGAATAAAGCACTTGGATGCATAAAGTCTTCAGAATAGATTAATTGTATCATAAAGGTATCACTGGAGTTCTAAAAGCAAATTATAACATCAGGTGCCTCTATGTTTATAAAACTCAAGGGTTTAAAGGAAATGGTATGAATTAACTGATGGTTCTTGCCTGTAGTTTGAAGGTGCTAATATTTTGTGGGGGTATCTTCTTTGTTGTTGTTAGCACAATGTTAAATATTTTGAATGTATTTCAAAGTCTCTTTCACTGTGAAAAGAATGAAAACTATTTTTATACAGGATATTTAGCCCATATTATAAACCTTTAGGCGGAGGACCACAAAAGGCCTCATTCCCATGCATCTAAGAATATCTTTATTTGGTGAGGCCTGCAGTAGAGCAATATTATGCTTATTAACTCAATTATTAAGCTATTTATATTACACAAATGCAGCTCCCATTTAAAATTAATGTTGAAGTAGAAGGTGAATAATCATGAATGTGTAAAGTATATTTTTACCCAAAGGATGATTTTTACCCTGTACATATAAGAGAATATTAGCACTTAGACCACATTTAACTCACTAAATCTTTTCTTAATGGATAAGCTCAAAATGCTTTCAATAACCTTAAGGTATCTGGGAGGAAATGTAATAAAGGGTCCATGTAAATAATAATACCAAAAAGTTTACCCCACTCACCTGTCTGTTACGTTCATCCATAATCCTCGTAATCTGAATCTTTTTTCTCCCCATAGTCCCCGTCTTTCTTCTCTCTCTCGTCCCTGAAATTATGTATTTTTTCCTTCCTTTTCTTTCTCTTTCCTGTTTCCTCCAAACAAATCTCCTTCTTCAGCACTTGCGCTGCTCAGTCCCCAAATTCCTGCATTCGTTCCTGCTGAACAAAAACAAAGATCAAGCACTACTTTAACAGCAGGCCACTTTCATAAGAACTGTCACGTTCTATTTTTTTTTAATTCTGTGGAACTAAACAAATCAAATGAACAGAAAATAAGTATTTATTAAAAGTACATGATATATCACATGCAGGAGTATATCAAGTAGAAATGGTTTGTTTTTATAATTAAAAGATTCTTGTAAGTAATTTAACATCATTTAAATGATGAAAACTATTCTTTAAAGCCCAACACCTGAAATATATCTTTTGCAAAGAGTTTCTTAGTATTTTTTTTTAATGAAATTAGGTGACTATTTTTACCCTTCTGTTATGAAAAATTACCTAAATCAGAGAGTTAATGAACCTTTATGTACCTGTGTATGCTAAGTAGGGCAGCTAATTCATTTCTGAAGGGAAAACAATCTCATGTTTTGACAGCAGAGGTGATAACGTCCTCGTTATGCAAATAGGATGGACTATTATGAAAGTGCTATTTGATATATGTAAATGTCAACTAATTTAAATCTAAATCCTTTAATCTTACTTTTAAAAAGTCACTGTAATGGGAACACTGTAAAAATAATGTGGGATATTTAATCTTACATAACAAGCAGCTATCAGCTGTGAGATCTTTTCCTTTTGAAAGCCCTTAAGCTATATCTTGAATACAAGAATCAGAACAGATCATCATTCACAGAAAGAAATGGTGCAAAAATTAGAGTATTTTTCCATTTATGACTATAAGCTGTCAGTCCCCTATTTTTAAATATTTTAAGAAGACATATGATATCTTTTTGGATAGTAAGATACAAAATTATATATTGGATATCTTAGGCCATGAAATAAAATGAGAGAAGTGATCATTGATAATGTAAGATAAATCCAGAGAATCCAGGGTATTGAAAGTATTCTTCTTTGTTTAAATTATATCTGAAAATATTTGAGTGAAAGTGAATTGCTGTGAAATGTGGAAGTTAAAAAAAAAAGGCATTCCACAAATGGCTTCTTAATTTGCAAGCAACAGCTTCAATCATTTTATCCCTTCTTCCCTCAAAGAATGCAAATACTTAACATGTTGCTCAGAGTTTCCCTGTTTATTTTAGTTGGTGTCTGACAACCGACCTGATAAATTCCCACATGTATTATGTAACATTAAGCCCATGTCCTGGCTATTTAATAGATTATTTGGCTCCAATTCAAAGTTATTGGAACAGGAACTGGAACTGTTGCACACTTGGTCTGATCACATTAGCTGTCTTTTGATTTCTTTAATTTAATTTCTAAATTCTTTATCACCTTGAATAAATTTTTTAAAAGTTTTCTGTGATTATCTAATTGCAGAAGCTATTATGATATAATTAGTTCTGGTGGATTAAGTGCTGCTTAAATACTAAGACTATCCATTCTCTTTTCCCAATGCCTTCTATGAAACTACAGCTCAGTTCTGCCTCTGAGAATATATATATATATATGTTGAGTAATTTCACCACCACACAGGGCTCATCAAAATGATTACTCCAGCGGTAATTTTGAATGTTGGAAGTAGTTCAAAGTTTTAGAGTTATATAAATAACACACATTTGGACAGACAGGAAAAAATTAGCTACAAGATACATTAAAAATTACATTAAAATACAAAAAATCCATAAAGCACAACTGCATATTCACTATTGCCAAACACTGCCCATCCATCTATTTTTAGAGTCAGTCTAAAATATCACTCAACTGGACAATTTTCCTGTGTTTCCTACAGTCTTACCTTAGAAGCAAGCAGCACGTTAGAATGGTATTTCCCATGCATGTGCAAGACCCCAAAGAGACAAGCAGGCTTCCTCGGTCACAGAAAAGCCAACCCATGAATCCACAGCAAATGCATATGGGACAATTTCCTTTCTTTCATTGAGCTGAGGCTGGTGGCACTATCGGCTTAGAGGACTATGCCTGCCTAAGCGCTTATTCACTTTAAGGTGGAAGGTCAGGGTGAACAGATTATAGAGAGTGGAACGAGGCGGGGAAGATGAGAACCTCTGCAGATCCTGATTTCAAAATACAAATAACCAAACAAGTAGAGAAACATCCCTGGAGAAGAGTCTCCTCGGAAGGACAGAGTTCCTGATGAATCAAACTTAGAAGGGTTCTTCCATCTCACCACCCCATATTTCACAACTTTGAAACAAGGGACATTTCTTAAAAAGAGCAGAGCAAGGATTTTTTTTTTTAATTCTTAAACATAATGGGACATATTCTGCCAGAAAGAAATGGTTTGTATCAATATGTATAAATATATAAAATAGCTGATTAAAAATGACATTAAATATATTTTCCTTTGTGAAATATACAAGGTAGAGAGAATATAAGGTTAAATTTTAATAGCATTCAAATATCTTACTTCCCATAAAAGTGAATATATCTTGAAAGGTGCTGCTTTTTGAGTATTTCTGAAATGCAAAATTTGATATGATTAAGTACATATGCAGGAGAAGATGTGGTGATGATGAGATTGTTTTCATGAAGTAAAAGGACTATTTGGCTTAAAGACTATTTGATTATGGGTCACCATGTTTCAAGGTTGTCAGTGAAAATTCAAAGAGTTAGGAAGGTCAGTAACAGCTCAGTAGCTGTTTTAGCATAACTATTTTTCAACCTGATTTTTACACAAAAATTATACTGCAAAGTTGGTTTCAAGAATTAGTTTCTAGAAGGCCTAGAAAGGCTGAAAAAGAGATTACATAATCTCATTAATCTGAAAAATTGCTTTGTATATATATGAAGAAAAGGATATAACCGCTAAACTACATGTCGTAGTATTCGAGTTACACTGAGAACTTTCATTATGTACAATCAACCATAAGCTTAAAATAATTCCAGCAGCCTTGCCACTACGTCTTTCCACATAAAAGAAGAATTCTTGGAAAATGACAGAGCTAAAGAGAAACAATCAGTAATTTAAAAAAACAACAGTCTACCATAGTTACTCTCTCTACTACAGTCTTCTACATTTTTTTTTTCTTTTTGCCAACCTAAATATAAGAAAAATAAAATCAGGCTGCTTACTAAAAAAAGGGGGAACTTCATTATGGCAGGCTTCTGTTCACTTTGAGTTTGGCACAAGCAGACAGATGAAGGCAAAGTGGTTTGGGACCCAAGGAGAGAAGGATTTCTTGTGGACAGATGCTAAGGCTCCTTCTCCCAGCCGGGGCTCTCGCATTTACAAACCAGTTCCCTTGAGTGACACTCACCTCCTCCCCCTGCCCCCTCTTTCTTGCTCTCTTCCTCTCTCCCTCCCTCCCACAAATCCCTCCCAGTAACACAGAAGAATCTTGACAGAATGGCAGGAAACACACACAGGCTGGCCAGGGAAGGATATGATGTCAGCAACCACGAACAATAAAAGGTGTAAAGGTGCTTCCTTCCCTAAACTGTTCCAGAAGTGTAAAATGGGAACCAAAACTCTTCACTTCCTTCTCTGAGCAGAACTGTCTGAGGGTGCTGGGCTGCACGCCCCACACAGGGAGGCCTTTGAGAGGTTCAGATAAGGGCCAAGCAGAGAACTCCAGACACGAGACAACATTTCTGACTCCTATTTTTAAGACACCTGAGGGGAAAAAAAAAAAACCATTTCGGCTCTAGGTTAGTATTCTGTCTGACTGCTGGAAGAAATAAAAATAAGAAGACAAATAAGTTCATTTTGGTGAAGTAGGAGATACACAGCAATGACCATTTACCACGCCTCACCAAAATCATCTTAACACAGCTCATGCGGCCATATAACCTAAATTCACTCCCTCGAGGCACATGATGAATTCTATACAGGCGAAGAGCCAAATGGATACATTATTTATTTATTTATTTGGTAAAAAACAGAATCATGAAAATTGTGAAAAAAATCAGTATTGGAAAATACACAGATTACTTCTTTGCCTCCATTTAGAAAAAAAAAAGATATACTGGATGGTGGTGGGGAGAGGAAAGAGATACCTAAGTTATTGAAATTTTCAAAGTTCTTAACAAGAATTCAGATTAAGAATCAAAGTAACATAAACTTTCAGTATATAGTGAAACTATTTATTTTAATCTCATCACTATTAGGCTCTTTCTAACATGGAAATGGCAGTCTACCATAAGATTTCTGTAGGAAGAAAACCACATATCAAGTGGATCTGAGTCATCTTCAGATTTCAATCATCTTCCCACAACACTTTGATTTAGAAATTAAACATAACCTTCAGTTTTATGTTTTGATCTTAGAGTGAGACTGCCATGCCACATTAAAAGATGTGGGAAGAAATTAATTCTCTGCTGCTAAACTTATCTTTGCAAAGCATGTATTTTGCTACAATAAGCACAGTGCATTCACTTAAATAAAAACAGCCTATGAATAATGATAAAACATTAAAAATGTGATGTCAGTTTACAATGAAGAATTCTGTTTTTCTTTTACTCACATTAGCAAACAACTTTTTCACTGACTCACATTTTCACTGACATTAGCATCTTCATAAAACGTTTTGTAAAAACTCAAGGCTGAAAACCAAGCATGCTACATCATACAAGAAATTATACGGTTAAATAAATACAAGCTGGTTACTTAGCAAAGGACAAAAATGAACATAAGCCCAGTTGCTTCAAGCCTTGTATTACTAATTCAAACAATTAAATGATGCATTATTATTTTAAGTGGAAAACTTTGCGCATTATGCTTCATCTAGATACATTTAACCTTCTGTTTTATGATGTATTTGAAAGACATATGAGGCCTTTAATTATATTCTGGTTAAAAGGAACAAGTAGAACTTTCACTTTTTTCTCTTAAGAAGTATTCTGAACTTCAAACGTGTTAGTCACTCTCTTGCATTCAACTCTCTGCAACTCCATGGACTGTAGCCTGGCAGGCTCCTCTGCCCATGGAATTCTCCAGGCAAGAATACTGGAGTGGGTAGCCATTTCCTCCTCCAGGGGATCTTCCTGATTGAGGAACTTCCAAAGATATTATAATATTATTAATCTTATTGTTAGTCAACTGTGTGATGTCTTATGAGTTAAGGAATATTCCCTTGGTCTTGAAAGTTATTCCATTTCTAAGTTTACCATGTATTATATAGAATGCTATATATTACCCTAGGTATGAATGAAAGCTGAGCTCGTTCTGAAGACACATAACAAAGACACCCTCTTAAGGATAATAAACTTATCCATTCTTCTCCACCGGCTAAGTACCATCATGCCAAACTAAAGTTACTTTTTCGATTTATTCCAAGTTAATATGATTATTTTTGAGTCATTTTCAAAACAGTAACATAATGTCACACACACAGATAATAAATAATGTCAACTGTCTTTCAGTTCCTCACACCACCATGCTCCTTCCTACCACAGGACCTTTGCAAATGCAATTCCTTCTGCCTGGAATGTTCCTCCCTCTCCTCTGTGCCTCCTTAACTTCTTCTCTTCCTTTCTGACTCAGTGCCCATTTCACCTCCCAGAAAGCACTCCACACTCCTGATCACAGCAAATGCTCCTGTGAGGACTCAGCACCGTGCCTTCCTTTGCGGCATGTCATAACAGAAATTCTGTCTGTCTGCTGACTTCCACAACATTTGCGGGCCAAGTTTGGCTTGCCTGACTTTTGCATTCTCAGTTTCTACCCCAGTGCCAAGCGTACAATGGGAGCTAACAACTATTGGTTGATTAATGAATTAATTCATTAAGATTTTTATCTCTCAGGTCTTTATCACTATTTTTAATGACTACTAAGAACATTTTTCATTTATACATGAAGAAGACTGATAATCTCACTTAATCTTTCATTGTACTTATATGGCATCTCATATATGGAATAAGAGATTCTGAGAAGTGGAGGCTGATTACAGACTAATAATTTAATCACTTGGAACCACTGTTTGTTCCCCTGCCTTACACAACAGTTGGGAAAGACTTCTTCATCTTTAGGATAGTGTAATCATTAAATGTAGTACTGTAGGTGAAGGCTAGGTCCAAAGTAGGACTGAGAACGTGGCTTACTACTTCTAAGACTGCTTCAGTTTTGAGGCAAATTGAGTTATGTACAATAAGGTTATCAAGTGAACCATGTAGTCTCCTTATACCATGAAGACCTCACTTTGCAGAGATGATGATGGGCAACTTCTGAAGGTAATACCTCATTTATCCATTAGCAATAATCATTATATGAAGAAAAATTTACAGTGTTATAAAAATTAAGAAGTTTCTCATAAGTATCAGTCATGGAAGAGCTTCAGGCTGCAAAAGTGGAAATAACTAGGGAAATATATCAATTTTCCCAATGACCACGGCTGCTGAAAACTCTACATTAATGTTTCTAGTCCTACTTTAATATCTTTCCCCAAGGACAAAAGGAGATGAAATGTATGTCAGAAATATAATAAGGCTAAAAAGAACTCATTTTGAAAACCCTTGCAATTAATTTAGTAAGTGGGCCTAACCTGCCATTATCACTGATATGAATCATTTTATTTACACAAAACTAGAATTTAAGAGACAGAAATTTTTAAACAACTGTATTTCGTTATAAACAATTTAATAAACACAAGGGAAGCACAGCTTCCCTGTCATGATCATCCATGCTATATTTTGCCTTGGACATTATTTTCCACAGTGGAGCTTAAACAGTATTCTCCAATCCCATGCTAAAATAAACTCCGAATGGTCTAAAGATGTCAAAAGCCTTGTGCTATCCAACCACACCACAGTTTTTAGTCTTTCCGCATCATACTGACTAATTAAGTCAGGGTTCCATCAAGTCTTTGGTTTCCTGATTTTTCACAACAGCATGTCCACCTTGCTTTCTTCTAAAGGCCATTTAGTGATGGGACAGGGCTCACCACCAACGCAGATCCAGCCCTGTCCACATCACAAAGCAAGAGCTACCAAGCATCACAGAGTGTGTTCTGTTCCCCAGCTGTAACCGCTCCAAAAGCACATGCATCTGGAAGTCCTGTTGCTGTTATTGAACACAGCAAGTTAAGCACTAGATGACACCAATATCAGCAAAACAAAAGTGTCAGCCTTCAAAGCACACTAGACTTGAAATGGGGGATGTGCTATTATAAAGTCTCATCTTGTTATGATAAAAATCTGAATTCCTTTTGAAAAAAATCTTATTCATTATTTTCTTAATCTTTAATACATATTTCATTATTAAAATGTAAATATTCAACAATTTTTTTCTCAAAAGCTTGTGTGTATTAGACACAGTTTTTACCCTTACTAATCCATTTGTGTGTGTGTGTGTGTGTTTGTGCAGAGGGAATATTTTCCCACAAAATTGCAACAAACAGAAAAAACACATTTTAGTTTTTCATATGTGTGTAAACAACAAGAGTGCATTTTAAGACACCTGAGTAGTCCTGAGTATTATCACTAATAAATGATCATAATACTATTAGGATTGTAATATAAATGGTTAAAAGGACATTCTAAGTAAAGGCTAAGTAATAAAATAATAATCTGTATTCAGATGTTACATTACATGATTGAAAATTACTTTCTTGAAAATGATTTGCCTCTGTTATTTACTTTACCAATTTATTAACATTTTAAAAATGACCTTGGAATGAGAAGAAATACTACTGTCTTCCTGCCAATGTTTTTGTTCTACATTAAGAAGAAATATGCTTGATAAATCATCTGCTATTTATAGTCACTGAATGTCATTTACTTTTGTCTCTAGCTAAACTTTAGAAATGTAAAGTGTTTACACAGAAAACTTTATGATAATTTACATAATATTCAAAATACCATAATCATATCTCAAGTCAAAATACAGATATTACTATTATATATGGCTCAACATGGAAGCCCGTGATTCATCAATTTTTCTATTTCTCTTCATCTCCTTTACAGCAACCTAATCAACCTAATTAAGGCTTTGTTCATCTGAAACCTCTGATGACAATTTGTTTAACTCTGTCCCACTGTGGTCTTCTTATAAGGAGAATTAAATCTGATCTTCTGACAGCAATCATTAAATGATCCCAACTGGCCCCAATTAAGCCACATGGCTCACGGGCTTCCATACAGTCAAGTGTCAAGTTCCCTGTTTCATTTACACATCATTCTTTACCTTGGTTTATTTTCTTAAAGCCAATTAAGTATATGTGTCTTATCAAGTGGAACTACAATAAAATTTCCTTGTGTCCACTAGCTCAAGACAGGGCACCTCCAGAGTCACTGAAACATCACGCATGACTCCAACATCATGCGTGACTCCTGAAGACACTCTCTAGCCGTAGTGCTATTAATGAAAAAAAAAAAAACTTTATATTTATTTACTCAGGATGAAATTGATGCATGTGTACCTTCTCAAGGTAATGCACGTTTAAATGGTGCTGGTGAACATAAATCAATAGTAATTTTTCATTTGGCTTATTTACAAGGCTCTTTTAATAGAGTAGTACCTGCATTTAGTTAAGTTTAATATTCCTTTAAAAAAATTTTGAAATGATCTCTTTAAGATCCTCTAAAACAGCAGTACTAAAGTAAGACTTCTGAAGTTAACCTTTCTTACCCTTAATTTCTGCTCTAATTTTTCCACACATGCTCAAATGCAAGCTCTGTAATGATGTTCCCAGGCCTTCCCTACGTGTGCAGGTAGCCTCAGGATTTGGAGCTCATTGACTGTGTGCTACTCCTGGGAAACGGCTGATTAAAAACAGCCTCTTGAGGAGTAGCTCCTATTCACATCTGGCTCATCTTATTCTAAACTCTAATACCTATGTGGAAACTTGACCCCAAGCTTTGGCTTTGGAGAACCTCAGTTTACAGACCCTTTACCTTAGGTGGCAAGGCAGAAACATGGAGAAATTAATCCCAGTATGACTGGTGTTTGACACAGTTTCTGAAGGCCTTAATCACTGACCTGACTACTTTCTTCTGAATATAAACAAATGCACCGTATTTTTATATCTAGTCTAACAATAGCTATCAGTGATCATCTGCTGGTTTCTGATGCAGGCTGTCACAGTTCTCAGAGTAGATGGATTAGAACATATCTGCTCATCCTAATCATATATAAAAACTGACATTAGGACAGACGACTGGAATGGATGTTATGCATCTCATAGGACATTAACCTTGATGGAACATGTAATTCTTTTATCACTGACCAACAGATGTGACTACAAAGAAAAAGGAAAATACAGTGGAATCTTTAGCATACTGATGTTTGGCAACACCTAGAAAAAACAAAAAGTATGTGCATTTTCTTTATGACAGTTAAATATACACTTGGTCAGCTACTCAATAAATCACTGTTTTTTTCCTCAAAAGAGCAAAATTCAAAATATACATTACAAAACGCTGACGAATTAGAAAACACTTACCAACCTCACAACTGACTGACTCTTCTACAAAATGTCTAACAAATGTATTAAAATGTTAGTAAAGCAAAACAGACGCTGGGTGCTGTATTATGAAATATTTCTCACTGTATTATAGTAATCTCCAATAAGATTTGATGTTAATTTTAGAGCACGCTTCTGCTAAAAAGGGCAAACCCTGCAACAGATTTAGTACAAAGAAGCTGAAAATATCCTGTGGAAAAAAAAAATCTGTAGCAAAATCAGCCAGCCCAAATCCTGCCATTACTCAGCACTGCAGTGACGTGCGGATGTTTGTAGTGGTTTGAGGAGCTAGCTGGGGTGGAAACTCTACATACTCGACTCCAACATGATTGCAATTGAACCTCATCAAAGTAAGAGCTCATAATTTGTCACAGAAAACAGCCAATTAACATATGTTAGAAAAAGGCTTCATAAAGATAATATATGATTAAAGCCCCAGTGCAGCTGTTGAAAATCAAAAGTATGCATTTAAAAGAAATCCCAGCCTGAGCTTCCGTATGGTTAAACTGATAATGGCTACTATGATTTTTTTTTTTTTAAGTTGAAAAAATATAATTACAGTGCTTCTCCTAAGTTTGGGGTTATGGCAAGGGAGAACTGGGTACTGCAGCCCTATTTACTATGCCTTACTTAGTTCTATAAATAGTTGAAGCTCTTGCCAAAACTCTGTAGTTACTTTGTTATAGTGCTATTTTAAACACAGACCTTCATTGTGAGCTAAATGGCCTTCAGGATGCACTTTGTAGTTAGAGCATTCCTCTCAAAACTATATCCTGCCTTTATCTGTGTAAAACTCCAGGACAAGAGGACTCTACACGACGGCCCTGCTGACTACAAAACACACCAGGGCTGTGTAACACGCAAGTTTTAATACTTCGGAACTTTTGTCAGGGCTGGTGGTCAGGAAGGGTGACAGTTAAATGTCAGAAATGAGATTAAGGTGCACGAAGGCAGTGCAGATCCTTTTACGGGACATGAGGCAGGCGATCTGAACCAGCTTTGGAACAGATGAACTATATGAAACTATACGTGGTGTATGCTTATCATAGAATTTAAGCTAAACTCTAGCTTGGACCACACGGCCAATCAAATCCTGGCTAAGCTGATGTCATCGGAGGCCGTGAGCCAAAACCATGCTGTTTAATATTACACATATCAATGAAAAAGTCTGATCAACTGTCACGGAGATATAAATACGTCAAGCATTATACTTGGTGCCAGAGACGCCAGGGTGAACAAAACAAAGATTCCGGTCATCACGAAACTGAGACTTGAAGGGAGATGGGGGCTTGTATAATGATTGCAGATAGAAAAATGACACAGAGAAAAGCACCACAGCAGAACAGGCTAGGTAGGGGGTGACGACATAGGAAAGGGGCCCAGATGGTTAGTGCTGTCAGGGAAAAGGTTATTTGAAAAGATGACATCCGAGGCAAGCTGTAAACAACGGATGGAGCAAGGCAGTATCTGGGGGTGAACATTCCGGTGCCCCACCCATCACTGGTGGTACAAATTTGGCCAGTTCACAGTTTCATAAACCTCAGCTGCCTCAGCTAGAGAATGGGAATAATAACGCATATATTCTATAAGGAGGTTATGAGGCTGAGGGAAAAAATAGATCCATATTCATTTGCAAAAATTCAGTTAGATCCAATTCAGTTTCTTGACTACCCTGTGTAAACTTGTTTTCTTCACTTTAACATAATTTAATTTTATGGAAATTATAAATACTTTGAAACAGGGAGAATACAGTATAATGCAAAACGTTTCTAAATTTATATTAGTTGAATCTAACAGTGTATCTTCCCTTGAGATGTGGCTCTTTCATTTAAGTAATGCCCACTGGTTGAAATATCAATAGGTCTTGGGGATATGAGTTCACTTTGCATTGCTAAATATAGATAATACCATGGGCAGTCTGACAAATACAACACAAAATTTCTGCAAATATAAAATAAGGATTATATTTTTTAAACTCTTTTAGAAATAAACAATTTTACAACATTACCAATGTAACTGAGTCACTGTTTTAGGTTGACTTATTTCCTCTCTCATAGGGCCCAACTCCTAAGCAATCAGCACAGTTTTGATTAAGATCTCAGAGATAATGTCAGTGTCTCACTGTATGGGAATATTCACACATCTTTGGACACAAGCATCCAATGAGAGTAAGCTACATAATCTCAAGCCAAAGAGATTAATTTCCTACTTAGAAGGAATAGACAAATTGAACCATCTAAAACTTTTAAAAGCATTTTTAAGAGGAAAAATATAAAATTTAAGGATTGCAAATTTTAATAAATAGGAAATTAGAGTGAAGGACAATAGACACTTTGATTTTAGAAGTTGTAAAATATAAATGTCCATCAAAAGAGTATAGAATTTTAAGTAAGGGGAAGGGTCAAAATTTCCTATTCAAGGAAACTTTATTTAAGGAAAAGTGGGCATATATTTAAAATTCTCTCTCCCCTGTCATTTTTTTGGGGGAGTGGTATAAATTTGAACCTTTATTCTATCATTTTGGTCTTATGTCCTGTTTGGTGAACATAATTTATGTTAAACTTGTATAATTTACCAAGAAGCCTAAATGAACACTCACCTGTTTTCATGCTGATCAAATACCCTGAAATCTGGAAGTTTTTTTTAAGTCAAGCTGCTTTTTTCTTTCTTAAATGAATCACAGTATAGACACTTTTTTTTTTTTAATAAAAACTAGCACAGCATCTTCCTTTATGCCCGGTGCCACCAATACTTTACATTGCACACGCACGTCCCTCCCTATCTTGTCCAGTGATCTGTGGAGGACGCTTCTCTCCCTTCAAAACTCAAGTCATAACTGCACGCAAAGCAGGCACACAAATACGAATTTCTTCCCTCTGTGTGAAGCATGCCCCACATGATTTTTCATTTCATCGCCTTTCTTTATCTCTCTACATGCTTAGAACTGAGGGGATATGGAAAGTGAAACTGTCAAAGAGCTAGGAATAGAGGTGTTTTCAGACGAACAGAATGTTTCCTTCCTAAGATGCAGGCAGAACAGGCAAGCAAGCTGCACAGGGCGGGGGCCGCCGGCCAGGGGAGAGCGGAGTCGGGTCCCAGGCCCAAGGCCTGGCGGGTGGCTCCTTATCTCAGCACGTCTACACATTCCGTCCCAGACTCTTCTCAAGGAAAGCCCAAGTCATCCTTGGCAGATAATACTGCATGGAAAGTATTACAGTATTTCCCCTGTAACAAAGACCATGCTATGACACATGAGAAGTTACCGACACAGGCAGCTTTTCATCCCGATTTTCTAAACTTTAGGGTCTGTTACCAAGGGTTGAAGAAGCTCATGACTCTCCTTAGAAATCCCAAAGTGGATCCCAAAGATCACTGGTTTCTGAGGATGCCAACAAGTGATTCCCCAGCCTACAGCGCACCACCCCCTGCCAACCCCCGCCACAGTAAGTTAGAAGGTGAAAAAAATCAGGAAAATAGATTTCTCTACTACAGGACTTTTCATATTCTTTAATGTGTGTGACATCAGAATCTGGAGTATTCCCAAATTTATCAGCAATATCCCTTGGGAAATGCTAGCTTTAAAGAAAGGAACAGGCTTCTTTCCTGTGACTGCTGAACGCAAATGCTCTAAAATAACACTTAGCTCGGTGACTGGCTCAAAGAAAAACCTAACGGTATTGCTGAATAATAACTGATAGGAACAAACTATTCTTTTAGCTCGACAAAGGAACACAGACATAACATCAGGTGCAGAAAACTTTTTAAAAGTAAAAATATTAATAAAATATTTGGTAACCAGTGTAACTTGTGTCCAAAGTCCAAAGCACTGAAAGGCAGGTAAGTGCATTGTGAAGAAAGCTCTATTTGGAACTAGACGCTAATGTGGGTTCTGTTACCCACGAGTTGCAGGTCTTTGGGTCGGTCAACTCTTGAGTCTCATTTCCTCAGACATATAAAGAGAGCTGGGTTCAGTTTCTAAAGCCCCCTTTGCCATTCCTAAATGGTATAAATTCAATAAAGGTGTACAACAAAATGAAGTCAGAATGCTTTAGAGAAACAAGTAAGCTGACAAAAATGTTTAGTTGCCTGGTAAATATAATCGCTTTTTCAAAAATTTTTTTTTTTTTTTTTTTGCCTTGAAAAGTTGGTTCACCTCAGTCTCAAGCAAAATAAGCAGTTAGGATCAAGGTTACATTACATACTTTGGACTGCTAAGTATATTTAGAAATTTACTAAATTTAAGTTGTAAAATATCATGGCACTGAAAACATGACATCTGTGGACTCTAACCCTCACAGCAGCCTATGAGGCAGCAACTATTACCATCTCCCTTTGACAGGGAAAAAAAAAAGAAGACTGGAGGACAGACAAGTTAAATTACTTGACCAGGGTCACAGAGCTGGTGTCAGAGCTATAATTTGAATCCCTGCAAACCTAGTCCTAGACTTAGTAATTGAACCACACACCCTCTGCTACTCTTCTATGATGCAAGGTAATATTCAGAAAAAGAGTACCTTAAATTTAAAACTATACACAGAAACAAGATGTTTAGAGGGATTTAGTGGAATCGAAGAAATACTTTTAAACTCAGTGTTCTTTAACGTATCTAACATTTTCTTACCCTTGATGGCAAAAAGAGTTTACTTCACTGTGCTCCCAGGGGAACAGAGTGAAACTTGAGCTAGATACTTTCCATTAAAATGTCAGTATTTACTGGCTGATCAGCACCAACGGTTTTCTCCCCCCTCCT
Source organism: Nanger dama (assembly GCA_917880005.1). Classification (NCBI taxonomy): domain Eukaryota; kingdom Metazoa; phylum Chordata; class Mammalia; order Artiodactyla; family Bovidae; genus Nanger; species Nanger dama. The sequence goes on along the minus strand of CAKJTW010000008.1, from coordinate 17,322,771 downwards.
TTCTGCAAATGAATGTGGTGGCTCATAAGAGAAAGCAGGTGAGTGTATGTGAATCAGCATATATTCATTTCGACTCCTGGTAAAAACCATCAAAACAGGTGTCTTCCTGCAGATGAGTCAGGGGATCAACCTCATTTATGGTAAGATGAGAATTGCAGAGAAGTATTATAGACATCTTATCGCCAGGCTTGGGGTACTCATCTTGCCGTCCTTCAAAGTATCTCGAGTCGGTTTCTAACCTGGATCTAACTAAGCCTGGCAAAACCCTGTCATTATCTTTTCCCCACCCTCTTTCTATTCCTCCTCTCTCTTCTTCTCCTTCGTCTCCTTCAATTATGGTCTACTACAATATCCCTCTAAAGGCAGAAGAGTCTCCACTTTAGGATTTTATACATTTACCTACTGATTTAGAATTCTTTGTGTTGGAGACCTCTGGATACAACTGCAATGCAAACTCCTGGAATATATTCTTTTTAGAAGTAATTTTATGGCTAGCAAGTTTATAGGACACACACCTAATATAATACACAAATTAACTGCACAAAAACAGTTGACAGTATTGGCAATCTATTTAAGAGAGCTGGAAGAAAAATCACACACCGGTGTGTTACACAACTTCACATATATCACATAGCTTGCTCTATCAGAGCTACAGTGCATGGCAGCACATGCTGATGTAGTAAGTTTGTACATTTTCGGCATGTATCCCTTTTCTCCTACTTTCATAGGTAGAAATCTGTGCTACAGATAAAGGCACAGAGGTCTTCATTTATGTACTTCCACATGTTTACTGTACCAGCTGATGAGTACTGTGGGTCAGAGCCACTCAAAAACTCCTCAAGTGTTATATCCAAGTCTGAATTCAATTTAAGATGCTGGGCAGGAGACTGTAAAGTGAAAGCTCAAAATGGCCACCCACATATCCCAGGCGCTTTGAGAGAGCTTGCAGTAAACAGGAAACCTCTGAGATTTCTAACTTAGCAAGAAAGGACCTGTTGGCAAATACTGCCTTTCACAGTGAAGACACCTATGGAACAACATTTACATTGGTGTCACTCACGCCTGTGGGTGGATCCAAGACTAAGAGATTTGGGAAGTGGTGGGGGAGCACACTGGTCACCAAGAAAGTAATTAACAGACCAAGTCAATATCTGGGCACATTCCTGAGGATTCCAACATTCAAAGTTATAGGTAAGTGTTCATCTGTTATAGCTTAATGAACTGGAAAACAAAGAAAAACGGCACAGTCTCTCCCCAGTTCCTTTGACAAAATATAGTTAAGATGAATATTTAATTAACTGCTTCTCTAAATTTAATATGGAGAATTTCAGGATGGGCTTGGACATTTCACTTGCCTTAAAATGCCTCTTAATGAGACAGATAAATTTTGCTACGTTACAAAAGAGCAAAAAATGTCTTTTTTTTTTTTTTTTTTGGTATAAACACATATCTACATTTCCATTCAGCCAAGGTAAGAGTAGAAACGCTGGATATTAATAGCGGCAGGGGCCATGCAAGGTCATATCATTTTCCCTCCTTCAGATAATATTATACCCAAATTATTTCATAAAGATGCCACCTCTCCTATTTTTAAGGCCTTCCGGAAAAGGAGCAACATAACCTTCCTCAGTAACCTATTTTGATACCTCACAACTCTCACTCTCAGGAAATTCTTACTTATAGCTAATCCCTCACGGAATACTTTATGTCCAGGCCTGTTGTTCTACCTCTGTACAGAGAATGGCACTGGATGATCACGTCTTTGTGTCATGGGCTTTAAGACTGTGGACTGAAGTACACCTCTTTCTGCTCTTCTTTTTCACCCAGCCTTGTGGCTCTTCATTTCAAGACATACCTTAGTTCTGGAGTCCAAAAATACACATAGTACTAAAAAAAGGCTCTTGTATACTCCTATCAGATACATATTTTTAATTATCCACACACTGCATGAATTTTAAAGTAAATGTTTACCTTCTCATTTATTCCAATTTTGCATTTTTTCCCTTGCCAGATTTGCTTCCAGCCAACTCTTCCACATTTTACATTTAAAGAATTTATTTTCTTTCTCCTGGTATTCATGATTTCTGACCACTTCTCCAGTTTTACCAAGGTCATGCTGAGTTCTGATCTCATCTTTCAAGAATCAGACCTCAAAAGTCTCTTTACACAAGACTCTATAAATTAAATGAACAATTTATTTATTTCACTATTCCTTTAGCTACCATTCAAATCTGTGTGGTTTCGAGAATATTTTCTCAATTTAAGGACAAGGATGTCATACAGAACAAAATCAAAAGCCTTGGAGAGTTGAGATTATACCTATCCTTCTTCACACTCAGACAGTTAAAATACACTGACATGACCAGTTTTAGTACTGACACCCGGGGTGTTACAGGATATATAACAAATGTGTAACAAATCACTGTAATGTTTTTCCTTGTATATTTTTAAGTCTGCAAAGAGAGTGAGCATGGTTCTCTGGTCCATCCTTTTTTAATGTCATCACTGTGATGGTTATCTTCTAGTCTTTATTTAAAAATCCTTAAGAATAGTAGCTTGTGGCCCTGCAATGGCATTATGTTACAAGAATTCCTGCTACTAAGATTATTTTAGGCTTTAGTGAGACTTGCCCATTAGTTCCATGAAATTTGCTTTGTTATTTAATATCACTTGATTCCTTAGGTCATAAGTACATGTTACATTTCACATATGTGGCTAAAAGCATGAGGTCATTTTACTGCTTAATAAAGGAAAAAATAAAGCAAAGAAACATTTACTTCATTCCTTCATTCAACATTTTTTTTTTTTTTGCAGTAAGTACTATGTTCCAAGCACTATTCTAAGAGGTCTATCAAGGGGTAAAACAGGGAAAATTCATGCCTTCATGGAACTTAAAATATTCCTGATATTATCTATATTTACTTTCCCCTCCACATGAAATATGGCCTTTTATCCTTTGTTGTTGTTTTGGGTTAAAGTGAATAAATTTGTAAATATCATATCTTAATTTTGAGTCCCTGTACTAAAGTTTAAGCTTTCACTATTTCTTAGAACTTTCACTTCCATATTATAAAAAATTTTTTCTCATAATACTTCTTTATTCCCATTCCTCATAAGGTTTTTCTTTAGCCAACCAAACATTCTTCTCCCTTTTTAAATGCTTGTGATACAAGATGAAGTAGTCTTTGACTACTTGGGCAATCCTCTATCCTATATACTAAATTTTCTAAAAATACCTTTTAAACAGTTTCATGTTCTCTGAAGATCTGTTTCATTAAATTCACCTTTATTGTTAATTTCTTTAGTTCTTTAATTCCTGCTTATGCCTAGACTTTAAATTAGTATGAATCTTTGGTCAATCAGCCAAGTTTGATAGACCTAAACTAATTAATGAATAATATTGTCTTCGCTTTACTGAAAGAGAAATAAATTCTAATACATTAAGAAAAAAATTCTAATACATTAAGAAAGCCAACTCATTTTCATATTTCCTGATTATACGTCTGGTTAAGGTTTGACTGGAATATTTAGATATTTCTATTATACTAGGAGAGTCTCTTGGACTGAAAGATCGAACCAGTCAATTCTAAAGGAAATCAACCCTGATTTCATTGGAACAACTGATGCTGACGCTCCAATACTTTGGCCATTGGATATGAAGGGCTGACTCATTGGAAAAGACTCTGATGCTGAAAAGATTGAAGGCAGGAGAAGGGGACAACAGAATATGAGATGGTTGGATGGCATAACCGAGTTTGAGCCAACTCCAAGAGATGGTAAAGGGCAGGGAAGATCACTGGCATGCTGCAGTCCATGGGGTTGCAAAGAGCCGAACACGACGAAGCGACTGAACAACAACAAATTGTACTAGGATGATGACAAGTGACTCCCTGCTGTATAATGAAAGACAGCAGATGAGAAATGAAGTACAACTACAGGCATCAACTGTATGGAAAAAATAAAAGATACACAGCAAGAAAAATTCTTCCCTGAGAGTTCATGGGTATAGTTCAGTTCAGTTCAGTCTCTCAGTCACATCCAACTCTTAGCGAGTAGCACACCAGGCTTCCTTGTCCATCACCAACTCCCGGAGCTTACTCAAACTCATGCCCATCGAGTTGGTGATGCCATCCAACCATCTCATCCTCTGTCATCCCCTTCTCCTCCCGCCTTCAATCATCCCAGCATCAGGGTCTTTTCCAGTGAGTCAGTTGTTCGCATCAGGTGGCCAAAGTATTGGAGCTTTAGCATCAGTCCTTCCAATGAATATTCAGGACTGATTTCCTTTAGGAAGGACTGGTTGGATCTCCTTGCAGTCCAAGGGACTCTCAAGAGTCTTTTCCAACACCACAATTCAAAAGCATCAATTCTTCAATGCTCAGCTTTCATTATGGTCCAACTCTCACATCCATACATGACTACTGGAAAAACCAAAGCTTTAACTAGATGGACCTTTGCTGGCAAAGTAATGTTTCTGCTTTTTAATATGCTGTCTAGGTGGGTCATAACTTTTCTTCTATGGATACAGTATCAGCAATCAAAATGACAGTAAATAAATAAGTGGGAGATCCTGTGAAGATTGTCAAAATTTTAGTTTTCATTAAGTATGTTGAAAAGATTCTCAGGAAAACAGTCAGATAAGGGAGCACACATCTCTTCTGTGTGGCTAGATGTATGCCAATATGCCAGCTTCATAAGTAAAATTTTCATATATTTATGAGCCTAAATAATAACAGTTTTTAAAAGATGTTAATGTAGATTTGGTTTTCAAAGGCTTTTGAAGGAAAGCAACTCTTCTTTGCTAGGAGCCTTGAAATCAGGATGGACACCATCCTATATGTTTTTTTCTTAAATTAAATAAACAGTGTTAATGCAAACACTCCATAGGGTAGCCTCCCCACTCTGAACTGGAGAGGGTACCTGATGTTCACCACAGCCATATACCCACAGAATTCTGCCTCTTCTCCAATTCTGTTCCAGAAGGAGAAGAGTGTGGAGTACAATACAGAGATGGGCACATCACTGATTGACAGACAGCTGGGAGATAAGCAGACTGAGTTACTCTGAAAGATCCTAATACCCAGTGTGGTGTTGCCTTGTTTCTTGTAACACTTTCCCTAATTCACTTTTTTTTTAAATGCAAGGCCTTTGCAAAATATCTCTTTAGATTTCTTTTGTGTTTTCTTTTTTTTTAAATCACGTCATTAAAAGCAATTCTATTTAGGTCTGTTTTTCCATTAGCCATTTGCCTTTCCCTAAAACTTTAACACACCAACTCAATGGACATGAGTTTGAGTAAACTCCCAGAGTTGGTGATGGACAGGAGGCCTGGCATTCTGCAGTCCATGGGGTCACAAAGAGTCGGACATGACTGAGCGACTGAACTGAACTGAAAACTTTAACTGAATTCTATGCTTAAATTACCCAAACACAGATATGTTCCATCACTTAAAATATTTTCAAATATTTTGTGTGTGTATGTGCTATTTAAGTTTTATTTTTAAAAATCAATGGTAAAACAATAAATTGTGGGAACTAAGTTTAAAAAAACCCAAATCTATCTCTAAAATTCTATTGAGACATTGTGCAAAAGTCAGATAGACCAATTACTAAGCAGACAATGCATGCTATACAATCACATTTAAATTAAGATTTTAATATTTCTGAAATTCAATTTTTATATTTCATTCCATTTTCCCTAATACAAAGTTTCTCTACAAGAAAGTGAGAGGCACTGTCTGGATGATACACATGTCTCTTTCATTTTTAATGAAAGATTTTATGATCTATTGAAACTAGTATCTATGGCTTTCTTTAATCCAGAACATTATCATGTTAGGAGATTCTATTTCAGATTGGAAACATGGAAGAAAAATAAAGATCTAAACAGTAAAATTTGGAGCTTTGGCAATAGAATTTTAATTAGTGTTTGACAGTTTATTCCTGTGAAACAATTTTTAATCATCCTAATAATAGTGACAATTCATTGAATGAACATGTTCCAGGAATATTATTTCTATTATTTCAACTGAACCTTATACTGGATAAGTGTATACTATCATGATTATGCTTCATATTATATTTCTGATTCAGAAAAAAAATAAAGGCACTGAAAAATATAAAACCTGCCCAACTTTACCCCATAAGTAAGTAGTAAAACTGAGTTAAGGTAAGAGAGCTCAACTCCAGATTCCAAGCTTGTATTCCTCTGCCATATGCCTCATTTGTTAGGCGGCCTTACAAAATTCTAATGAAATATCTTAATCATCTAGTTTTAAAATTTTATATATGAAGGGCCTAAATCAGTTGACAGTAAAATAAATAAAATCCAGTATATTCGTGATCTGAGCTTTTATCTAACACAAACCTCAAAATTTGATTCCCCCAGAATAGAGAAGGGTGTTTCATTTTCTCTTTGACTTTGCCACGTCATCCTTTGAAACTAGATTAACATATTTGTACCTTAAATACAATACACCAAAAATACTGAGTAACTTTAACTTTTTACTGCTTGAAATTATGCTTCTTTTTTCTTTGAACTTAATGTACTTCTATTGCAATATTTCAAGAACAACTCTTTCCCTCCATGGTTAAGATTTTAAATAATGTTTTAATGCCAGCAACCATTTACTTATAAATTATAGCCAGAGATAAGATGCCTCTAATTTTCCATTTGGTGGATTCCTGGGTAACATAAACATAATAAGGAATTCTGATTATATAGATCAACTTGACAGGAAATTGGAAATAGGTGCTAAAGGTTAAATTTATAGGTACCCTGATGAGAAATGCAGGATACTGTAATCTGTTGAACATGCCTTACCTAATAAATTTCCAAGTCCTTCTTATCAAATGATTCTTAACGGTTCTCTGAAAATAATTTACCTTTTGCACTGTAAATGCCTCATTGATTGAAAACAGCTTTCTGATACTTATACATATATGTGAAACTCAAAAAAAAATGACCAATGAATTTGCTTTAATTCCAGATATTAACTAATTTGCTTTCAAAAGTTAAACTAGAATCAAAATTATGAATAATGAACACCAAACAGAAACTGTCAGATCCTCCACTGTCAATGGCCCCTTTCAATGCTGCTGTTGTCAACAGCTGGTTCAAATGGCCAAAAGACCCCAGACACAGTGCAGGAAGGAATCGTTCTTAAATGGATCCACATTTGTGGGAAAAACACTCTTCCTTTATAGTCACTGCTCATTTCCTGTACTGAAATGTGACGCAGGAGTAAATGTAAGAAATTATAACCTGCTTAGAGGCTTTTTACCAAGCCCAAACTCCATTTTGTGAAGCTTCTTATATGTTACAGGCATTTTAGTACAGATAATTACTAAATATGAGATTACAGTGGCAGCAGGATGTTTTAATAAGATTACAACTTTAGTATTTGCTGTGACATTTTCCATTAATTTACCTGAATCTTTTATGTACCACAGTTCCCTTCTTATGTGACCACCTACCCTGAAGTAGGAAGAAATAAGTAGTGATGTACTCGGAATTTCTTTTGCAAAATCTAAGAAGTTATGATAAAAATACATGCTTTATATTATATAATTCAAATATTTCCAATATTTGTGGTTGCAAGGTAATGATAATAACAATGGTGCTGAGTCTTTTATAAAATACACAGAAATTTGTCAACAGTGAGTTTTCAACCTGTTGGGTTTTCTGCTTTTAGAACTCTGGTTATGAGTGGTATAATAAAATTTGACTATAGATTTACACTTATAATAAAAATAAAAGTGCTACCAATATATAATAGTTCCCTGTAACAATGGAAAAATGACAGCAACAATGTTTTAGATAAACTGTCATTTCAGAGAGCAAAGAGATAAAGAAAATCATTAAGAGATCACTTAAAAAATGTATTTGTTAGGATAAAAGAAAACTAAAGCGTAAAATTCCAAAGGGTCTTCTCTTTGTGCTTAACATGGTAGAAATATCATTCATATAGTTTATCCCTGCAAGGAGATTACCTGTAATTCTGCCAAGGTCACTGCCAAGTTGTATTAATGGCCATGTTCAGTACATGTCAGTCACATGAGTTAGAGCTGCCTTCTTCTTCTTTTTCTCCTGCATAATGTCCTCCCTCTTAATGCACACTGACAAATTGAGGTGAGTGAATATGTTTTTCCAAAATACAGATGGAAGAGTTCCATTCCTCCAACTCTCCTTTTTAATTGTACCAAACATGTGAAGTGTAAAGTCTGGCAGGAAAGAGGTTTTAATATTTTATTGTGAAAATTGAACCATTTTTGAAAATGGCACTCTGAGTCTTAGAGGGAATTATTTGTGGTTGCAAGGTGAATTTTCTTTCAAATGCACATTTGCTTACACCGTGGCAAAAGCATACAATATTTTTAAGTGTAGGAATGACATTTTTTAAAAATCTAAAAAATGTCACTGGAACACAGAGTTAGTAACAGAATGATTTAGTGTTCAATAGTTAAGCTTTATTGCAGATTTGTAATTTTCATTTATCAATATTATTCATCATTTATAGAAGAAACGTGAGGTGTAGGCATAGTGGCTTCTGAATACATCTACTGACTAGAGTGCAGCAGCAGACACATTTATGTATTTAGAGTAAAAATAGATGATACACATCTTCTTTACAGGCCTTGCATTTAAATAGAATAAATCACATCCTCAAAGAATAAATGATATTCTAGTATGTTATAATAAGACCTGCTTGTAAGAGACATCTCTATTAAAAATTTACCACTTCAGTCCTGGAATACCAATTTAGTCCTGGTCTTGAGATTAGCAATATATTAAAAATATCTGGGGAATTAGCAATTTCAATTCTCAATTTAATATGAGAACTTGGCCCTGATTTCTTTGTTTCACTTACATACTTTAATTCATCAAAACATTACTGAAATGACTGGGAAAGAAAGAAGTCATGAAGAAGCACTCCCCTGCTTACATCAGCTGACCTGAACAATGTTTTAAAGCTTTATTTAGAAAAAGATAAAAAGAGCTGAATACAGCAAGAATTCTCCATGCCAACTTCCTCTATTACTTCTTTTCTTTTTTCATTTAGTAACTCATCTATAAAACAAAGGCTTTAAAAAGAGAGAGAATAATTTCAGGACCTCTGGAAAGAATTTTAACAGTCTGATAAGATACACAATTAGTTACAAGACTAGATAAGACACCAATCTATAAGCTTTCATATAAGATTACTATTTCTAATTTGTTTATCTCATTTATATTTGCACAATTTTTGGTAATGACTTGGGTCACAAATGTGTTACCAAGAAGTTTCTCAAAGTTGAAGCTGAATACAAACAACTATTATTTAAGTTATAAAAATTGGATTTAAATCTATAGCTTTTATAAAGTACCTGAGTAAACACTGGCAATATATAGAGTGCAAATAAATTCCATTCTGCAAACTTACAATTATAACTAGTAATTGGGCACAGGGTAATGTAACTAAAATTCATACACAATATTTTAGCTGAAATTTATAATCCTACACAATAACTTTTACAAAGATGATGCAGAATAATTTCCTATTAAAAAAAAATTCCCCAAAGGCACATTGCAGAGGAGGCAGTAGAGAGAATTTATATGATTTAATAACCTACTAATAATCTGAATCTGAAAGTCCAAAGCTATAGAGGCTGAAAACTGTTTAGTAGAAAATAACAAACCTACTTCCAGCAGTTTGTCTGAATGCATTCAACTCTCTAGTTATACAACATCTCTAACTTTGTAGAGTACTGGTAAACCTTATATGGATAAAAACCATCTCCTTTAAGGTAAAAATTCACATTTTCACACAGTGATGTCTTTCTACACAGAAATAATAGCAGGTAATATGGTAAGTGCTTTATATGTCATATTTAATTCTTTTGTAATTATTTTAGACACACTAAGGTAATAAACTGAGACATATTTCAAAAACTTTAAGTAGTGGAACTTGGCACTGCACAATGTTAACTAGCTATTTTCAACTTTGGTAAGCATATTAAAAAAAAAGTCATGAATTTATTCCCAGTCATGAGTGGGGTGCACTGATGAAAAAGAATACAGTTTAGATTTTGGTTAAAAATTGACACACTTGAGGATAAAATTCTGTTTACAAATGACACTGTTCTCTGTGAAAGAGCTGGTTAAAAGATTCCCTCTGTCCATGGATTGATTATTTAGAGTTACAATGGGGCTGTGTGGCACTATTTTGGTTTCTCAGACGGAAACAAAAATTCTTCAGTACTTCTGAAAAGAATATGGTGGTGCTAAGCACTTTAAAGTATTTTTAATTTACTTGTTTCTAGTTAATTTGAAAATAAATGACATTCATAAATTCACAAGTTTCAACTGTCTAAATCTTAAGAAATCACATATCTAAATGCCAGCCCCACATGATTTTGGTTATTCTATTGAATGCTATGGTAAATCTTTCTTGTTTACAAGTATTGAGAGACTGGTTTCTTAAAAAAAAAAAAAAAAAGTCACACAGACAAAATAAACTGAAAACGTGTGATATGTGGCTAATACAAAATGTCATCCAAGGCTTAATTTAATACCCACAATAAAAGTTTCAATACATTTATCCATTCGATTTGTGTCTAAACATTCAACTTCATTTCAAAGGAATTAATGGCTGACCTTATTAAAGTTCAGTTTTCTCTGATGTTTCAGGGAAATGAATCTGAAAATTCCTTCAGGAAATTATCGGTTGTTAATCAATATTTCAAAACTCATAAACTGCCAGGAATTGGTAAACCTGGTATTCCCCAGGTCTATTTCAAATTTAATAATATGAATTGAAACTATTAACATTTCACTACAAGAATTTAAAAAAATCTTTTAAAGGTAAATCAAGTAGTAAATTTGCCTTTAATGGCTTTAATTTGTAGGATGATGTAGGTAATTATAAAATCTATGTCCTAGACCAGCTTCCTCCAAAAGCAAATCCTAAAAATCTTTCAACAAAAAATTTCTTGAATATAAAAATTTTAAAAGGATAATGATCATTGATCCTTGTGTCCTGAATTGTTCTACTTACATGTATTAATTCATGTAATCCTCAAAACAGTCTTACAGTAGTGCATTACTGCACCGACTTCACACACGAGGAAACTTGGACAAAGCAGACCTCTCTTGCATACGGTGAGCGGCGGGCCTGGGGTTGGAGCCCCACACACAATATGACTCCAGCATCCACCCTTTACGTCATGCTACAAAGAATTCAATATTTTAGTAAAATCTGGTGTCTTACTTTGATCGCTTTAAGAGCACAAGGATGGTAACTGCCAAAGACAAGAGAATGGAAGAATTTAGAGCTGGAGTAGATGCCTGCAGGCCATTGCTCTCTAGCCCTGTCAGGATGTTCAGAACGCCTTTCATTTTAAAACGGAGCTGAGAGAAACTTCCAATCTCGTGGACTGATTCTGACTTTGGCAATTCCTTTGACATACATTCCTACATAGATATGTACATATGTGTGTGTTTCTGTATGACATATATCATTAAGAACTTATACATAATGAATTTTAAAATGAAGAATGTATCTTTCCAATTTAAACCTTGCTCCGCTTAATTATTAGAATAATGCTAAGTCTTTGCTTTATCTTCCAGTAAATATCCACACATTTTGATATCAGTCAACCTGTCTTATAAGTACTGGATATAGATTTAATGAATTTACTCAGTGAACACCTATCTGCTAAAATTTGACAGATCTTTTTCTACTAACTTTAAGCTTCTACACACTAACATCTATAAAGTATCAATGTAAATTTCACATTCTGTCTGACCAGCTAGCTAACTTAAGGTGCAAAAGTCAGTATTTTGTGATATATACTTCTCTTATATTTTTAAATTAAAATAACATTCATTTACATAGTTGTGTGAATAGACTATAATTATTTATCCTAGGTATCTGAAACTATGAAATCTATTTTTAGCATCTCAAAAAGATTAAAGGATTCTAACTGTACTAAAATGTACTGGGGTAATTATTACTTGCACACGTGTGTGTGTGTGCTCAGTCTTGTACAACTCTTTGCGACACCAAGGACTGGGATCTGCTAGGCTCCTTTGTCCATGGAATTTTTCAGGCAAGAACACAAATGGGTTGTCATTTCCTACACCAAGGGATCTTCCCGACCCAGGGATCGAAATCACATCTGCAGCATCACTGCTCAAGCAGGAGGATTCTTCATCACTGAGCCACCTGGCAAGCCAACCATTACTTGAAGATTTATAATGCAACCAATACAATCAGACTCAATCTGTAGGGGCTTTATATATCTAGAATGCAAACTATCAAACTGTATTTATATTTTAGGTTGCAACATCTCCAAAATGACAAATGGAAATTTAATGACTAAAAGTAACTGTACATGGAAATAATTCATGCAGAATCCTTTATATTCCTTAGCAGTATAGTTGCTAATAAAAGGTTATTAGCAAAAGTTGCTAACAATATCTACTTAGATATTATAGTATGATTAAAGAATTTTAGAACTATATATTGAAGTGTATATTCACTCTTCATTACCAATAGAAGGTGAAGGTGAAGTCGCTCAGTCGTGTCCTACTAACAAATATCAGGAAAAATAAATATCTAAAAGTACTAGTGGTAGAGATGCAAGTTGGGATGAAGATAGGAACATGAAACCAACACAATGAGAGAAGAATCAGAAGAGTCAGAATCATACTCTGAAGTCAATTTCTATAAAAGAACATTCAAGACAATGTCCAACCCATATAAACACGGCTTGCTGGCTGCATTAACCATCATTTGAAATAAGTGACTATACAATAAGAAGACGATTTTAATAAGGGTTTTTATCATAATTATTCTATTTTCCAAGTGATCAACCTATGCAGCTCTTAAGAACGCAGTGTTAAAATGTGGCTCTAGCTAGGTGGGTACCTAATGGATAATGAGGTCTAGGCTGGACTTGTACACCCTTGAACAAAAGTCACTTATCAAACAGCTGTGTACATCTGTTAGCCAAATACCTTTCTTTAGGACAACTGAGAAGAAATGTCCCATAGCTACTCAATGCCTAGACAGTCAATAAACTTAAAACAATGGTTAGTCTGTATACTTAAATGAATACAGGCAATTAGAAATTGTCTGAATAGATGAAAACCATGCAAACTATCACTTCTGGATTAAAAACATCACTGAAACAACTGTATCATGAGATTGCTGATGAAGAGTAAAACCTCATGATTTGACAATCATTTTGTTTTTCTTATTCCCTTCATATAGTGATGCTAAGTAACTAGCAGTGAAATAAGTAAAACGTTTGAATCGGCTTTTATTAAGTGTTGACTTAATGCATGTACAAAAAATACAAAACCCTTTTCAAAGTACTTGGCTCTTCATATATTTATGGAATAAGAGAGCAACCTAGGCAGATGTATATCACAAAACAAAAAATTCCAGCTTACATGAATCAATTGGATAAAACGTAAACTCCAAACAGAACCAGCTATGTGAGTGAGTGACCCACTGTAGCGTGGTTTACTCTCTCAAGTGGCTCCAGGAAGAAAGATAAGCGGCAGACTGGGAGGCAAGCTTGAAGGGTGTCAGTCCCAGTGCTATCCTTGCTAACAAGCCTGAAAGTCTGTGGTTAGTTGCGCAGTCATGTCTGACTCTTTGCAACCCCATGGACTGCAGCCCATCAGGCTCCTCTGTCCATGCAATTCTCCAGGCAAGAACACTGGAGTGGGTAGCTATTCCCTTCTCCAGGGGGTCTTCCTGACCCAGGGTCTGAACCCACATCTCCTGCATTGCAGGCAGATTCTTTACAGTCTGAGCCACCAGGGAGTCAACAAACTTGAAGAACTGACACAAATTTATAAAAGAGCTTTGGAATTCCTTCTCAGTATTATATATTTTTAATCACCATTATTAACTTTTGAGACTCTCTGAGGCTGAAAGAGTCTTGATAAATGCTACAGAGAATATGTCAAGAAACATTTAAAAATATCTCTCACATTCAAGCTTATTTTCTTAAATAATCTCAAAATATTTTATCTCCCCAAACTACTTTACTTTTTAGAAAAGAATCATTCAAGTTTTCAGGACAGTACTACATAAAGTAATAGAATGATACTTTTCAATAATTTTGGATACTTTTTCTTTATTTTTCAGTTTCTTTTTCCAATTCAGAAGAATAAAATATCTAGCTGAATTGATAAGCAGAGTAATTTAAAAGGCAGTGAATAAAATAATGTACTTCGTGTTGCATGAATTTTTTTCTCTTCCTTCATATTCCTGCAATTTGAATTATGCACAAATTATGGTCCAACTCTAGATGGTTCAGAGAAAAATCTGAGAGGATTTTAAAAGCCATGAAATTAATAAACACCACTAACAAAAACTTTTGAGTTAAATATATGGAGTACTGTTTTTAGACTCATAAAATTATGCAGCAAGGTACTCTATCGAGTTAACAAATTTAGGCATTTTCTGATCATGAAATCCATTCTGCAAAATGTCTAATTCAAATAAACCCAATGCGTAATCTCCACTTTGCTGCAGGTGTAAATCACCTCATGACCAGGACTTAGAAGAGAGTCTAAATTCAAGTCCCACCAAATTTTTCCTCAGTTTAAGTCAATTCATGCAGACTACCCATCTATACTGTTTGCAGAGCCTTCTCAGTCCTATCAGGGGAGCCCAAATGAACAAGACTCCACAAACATTATTATTCAGAAGGAAGCGAGTGGAAGAATTCATTTGCTCATTTAATAAATATCTATTAACCATATGCTTGGCAGGGTCTAGATTTTGGGCACATGGACAATAAAACTCAAATCTGGCCTTGGACATTCCTGGAGGAGGCAATCCAGTAAGTTTATCAAGGGTTATGGAAGGCAGCAGAGTGCAGCTGATAAGGTACAGAGTCACTGGTGGCTCAGAGGGTAAAGAATCTGCCTGCAATGCAACAGACCTGGGTTTGATCCCTGTGTTGGGAAGATCCCCTGGAGAAGGGAATGGCAACCCACTCCAGTATTCTTGCCTGGAGAATCCCATGGACAGGGAAGCCTGGTGGGCTACAGTCCATGGGGTCGCAAAGAGTCAGACACAACTGAGCAATGGTCACTTTTCACACACTGAGCCTAAATGCCAGTTTCCTAATGTTAGGATAGTCAAATCCTTCTTGACACGCTCATCCAGGTGCATCTGCTTGCTACCTGCCTTCAGTGTTCTTGTTCAGTTACCTCTTGGGAAATTCTCTTACTTGTATATTCCACATTGTTAGCTAATAAACATAATAACTAATAAACATTTGAGAGGGATGCTTATTACATATCTGAACAGAAAAAGCTATTCTAGAAAGCTATTCTAAACTAAGAATACTTGTAAAGGTCCCCCGAGGAAGGTGGTGGTGGGAATCCTGCACTTTAAAGGAACATTGTAGATGATTCTGAGGTCTGTATGTACTAGACTGCATTGTGAAATGTAGAAATTATTTTCATTATTTTCACAAAAATTCCATCTGCCTCATCAGGGAAAGACTGAAGGCAAAAGAAGACAGTGGCAGAGGATGAGATTGTTAGACAGCCTCACCGACTCAACGCACATGAATCTGAGCAAACTCTATGAGACAGTGGAAGACAGGGGAGCTTGGTGAGCTACATTCCATGGCGTCACAAGGAGTCAGACATGACTGACTGACTGAACAACAAGATCAGAGACTGCTTTGGCTAAGCATTACTGGTGAAGGATAGTCTGCACAGTCCAATTCAGCTGTTTGTATTACAACACCTGTACGGCGTTTAAGAAATTTTCTATAAGTGTACAATGGGTTTCTGTGGGCTCATGTGAGAAGTTAACCATGTAAAGATTGTTTCTAGGAAAAATAAATTATGTTTCCAATTATAAAAAATATTGGGGGACCAAAGTATTCATAAGTGGGGGATGTAACTATCATTGGGTGCATAGTGGCACCCTAGAGTCTACACTCAAAAGGCAAGCATACAGTGACAAAATACTTTCAAGATCTTCCTTTAAGATCAAATTCAAGAGTTTTCTCCTCTGTGAAATATTTCTAGAATCCTCATACAATACCCATTGGGTCTTTTATTCCCTGCATTACCAGACACAGTAGAACCAGCAGGCCAGAAAAATCAAAGGGAATGCAGTTTCACACATGAAAGTTCCTACATTAATTCAAGAATGCAAGAATTCTACATTAGAAGAATATTTCTTTCTTCAATCTCCTGCATAATATCCCAGTTTGTAACTCTGTGTGTGTATGTGTGTGTGTGTGTGCACACCCACGTGCATGCTCAGTTGTGTCTGTCTGTTTGCTGCTCCATGGACTGTAGCCCACCAGGCTCCTCTGTCCATGGAATTTTCCAGGCAAGAATACCGGAGTTGGTGGCCATGCCCTCCTCCAAGAGGATCTTCCCAGCCCAGAGAGCCCATATCTTCCTGAACCCGCATCTCTTGTGTCTCCTGCATTGGCCAGTGGATTCTTTACCACTGTGCCACCAATTAACCAGTTCATAATAGAATATTAAATATTCACTGCTAGCTCATCCTGGGAGATGTCAATAATTTGGGAACTAGACTGATACACATTGAGAAGTTGTTCTGGAAGAGAAAAACTTTTTTTTGAAGGTATGACTTACATGTAAGCTAATGGCAGCAAAGACCGCAGCTGCTAATATACTTGTTCATTTAGGAACAAGTCCAAAACTCCTGAGGTTTTTTTGGGGTGGGGGGGTAGGATGAATTCATTAGCATTCAACAAAAGGCAGACCTTAGTTTTTTTCTTTGAGAACATAACAGACACATGGGATACTATAACAGACATTCATATGTTCCTTATACAACTCAATAAAGTTCTCTAGTGCATTCCACAATAAAAGTTTTAAATCTTATAGGCCTTATCACTTTATTAAATACTTGCTCTGAGTAGGAAAGAGTATAAATTTCCTTTATGTAATGGAAATAAGCTATATTTTTATGGCCAGTTCAACATTCAAATAATGAATAGAAACACCCATGAAGTGCTATGTTCTGCAGGTAGGAAAAAAGCACCAGTTTCTTTTACATAATGGAAATATATTGCATTTTACAGCAGATTCAACATTCTAATAATGATAAGTGCCAATGAAATGAATGAAGTGCCTTCTAATTTTCTTCCATGTCCCTCAAGGCTGGAAAAAGAACAATCCTGCCACTTCGGTGAACAGGTGAATACATGAATGAAACTATTACTTTGTAGGTTTCTTTCTTTTTTTTTAATGGCAAGGTAGTTCTTTGGCACGCTATTCCTAATTACCAGGAAGCTGTGCCTGCAGGCCACAATGTTGGGTCTGTCCATTCCCTGTTGCCTTTAACATTTTCCCCTTCTAGAATCATAAAACAAAATGAACTGAGTTTTGTTGCTTTGTTGGTTTTTTTTTGAAACTGTAAATTTTTCCACCTTAACAAATGCCGTATTCCAGAGCCTACCTTTCAGACACAATCTTAGGTCATGTCTGTGTGCCAAAAGCAGCCGCTGGGTTCGGTCAGCCTCTGTCTGCAGGGCTGCCCTGCCCAGCAGAGCCCCGCAGCCACGATCTGGAAGCATCAGCCCCACCACGTGCGTGACATTAAGATCCACAGCAATCCTGCAAGACTACATTTTAAGGAGAGCTTCCAATTTGCTGTGGTTGGCATGACCTAATTTTGGCTCGAAAAGTACATTTTTCTCCCCTCTGGGTTTTACTGACTACACTTTGGAGAGAAAAAAAAATTATGTTCTTAAAGGGATTCTTACTCTTCCTTTTCTTAAGGAAATTTAGGGAATTTAACAACTGTTGGCCTCTGGCTAACACACGAACCAAAGTCTTTTCCAGCTTCGCCTACATCTTGACCCCTCGTGCCAAATATTTCACGCAGTCTATTTATAAAGTTCATCACTTCCCCTGTTACTTCATCTTTAGAAATGCCAATAATTTAGAAACTGGAATGATGCAGCTGGTCTTACAAACTGGTAAAAGAAAGATTCTACGGAATAGATAATTTCCCTTTGTATAACTTCAGAAATCAATTTATTTTCTTCTCAATTTTATAGCTAGAAGGGAGGTAATGCTAATATTCCTATTACTTAGCTCACCGTAGTGTTTAAAGATGATTCAAAGTTCAAAAGATTCTGAATGCTGACAGTAGTTCTTAACCCTGTCTGCACATCTGAATAACTTGAGATACTTTCAAAAATGACTAGACCCATCCCAGACCAATGAAACTGAACTGTTGGAGCTGATTCCACAGCACTGTTATTTTTTAAAAGCTCTCCACGAATTCGAATGTACAGTCAGATCTGAAGTCTATTCCATTAAAATCTCTTAGAAATATAGCACTTCATTACAGGTATGTTGTAGCATTATTTAATTTGGGTATATATGTTCCTGAAATTTACTAGTCTATTTATGAGCTGACTGCCATGAAAACACTTCTCAGTTATTGAATGATGTGAGAAAAAAAGGTCATCTGGATAACCTCGCCGACTCTCAACAGATTTGTAAGTTGCAATCATAGAAAGCTCTGGCTTCCTGAGATAAAACAACACTGATAAGTATGTCGCTCTTCTGGAAAACCAGCATCAAGAGCTTCGAGGACTTAAAAGTCGCTTGTTTTCATTTGGATCATACTGATTTTTGGAGAGTTTCCAGTTGCATTAAGAAAATAAACTCACCTTATGATATTTACTGACTTGTAAATCTCTAATAATATGCTAATTGAATTCAATGCTGTGTGTTTAATTTACTCAAAGTGATAATTTTCTAACTGTATGTGTGGTATTAATGCATTATCTATCTAAGACCAAATCCAGTTCATTTTATGACTTCCAGAAAAATCAATCCATTAGATCAAAGTACCTGGTCTTTCATAACTAATTTAATTCTCTACTCTAGTCACTGGGATATGATTAATGAAGCAGTGCATTTCTGTTTCCCTCTTTCTTCCCAATATGAAGCTGGACTTACAAGGGATCTGGTTTGTGGAAATAACATGGTCTAGGAGCTGAAATGAAAAGTTTGTTTACAGACTTAGAAGTTTATTCCATTATACAATTAAGACCACCATCTAACCCCCTTTATATAAAATTGGATGTGGCTCATTTTACAGCAAAGCTTTCTATGAAAAAAACACAACATTTTCCTATGTAACTTGTGGAACCAATAGATTTATTTCCTCTGCATATCTTGCCTTTTCTGTCTTCTGAAGCTGAGTGTGTGCGTTGTATGTCTGTTTGGCAATATAGAAAGAACAAGTCCAGTTTCTTGGATTCTATGCATCTTATAAAGTCATGGCTTGCAATGTCTTACAAGTTTATTCTC
The DNA here is from genome assembly GCA_917880005.1 of Nanger dama. NCBI lineage: Eukaryota > Metazoa > Chordata > Mammalia > Artiodactyla > Bovidae > Nanger > Nanger dama. Next base: position 17,303,438 of record CAKJTW010000008.1, on the reverse strand, counting down.
TTCTTTTAGAGTACTCTTAATAGAGTAATTTTAAAGTATACAATAGGCTTTCCTGGTGGCTCAGTTGGTAAAGAATCTGCCTGCAATGCAGGAGACTTGGGTTCTATCTCTGGTTCAGGAAGATCCCCTGGAGAAGGAAAGGGCAACCCACTCCAGTGGTCTTGTCTGGAGAATCCCACGGACCGCGGATCCTGGCGGGCTACAGTCTGTGGGAGTCGCAAGAGTCGAACATGACCTAGTGACTAAACCACCACCACCACCACCACCACCAAAATACATCATGTTTTTAAAGGTTATGACATCCCTAAAGTCCTTTTATTTATCTATTTAAAAAACTTTTTTCTTTTAGAACAAGGGGGAAAAAAGAGAGAAAGACCATGTGAAGCTTTTTTCTAAAATTATTTTTTGTAGGAGATAAAAATTGCATTCCAGTATAAAGTATTCCTGGTAGCATCTCACTGTTGGTACTCTTCTCCCTCATTCATACCCTGCTCTACATCCCTGTCCAAACAGTGAATTGCAGAGGAGGACTTGGATCAGGCTGTCCTTCCTTTCAGCTGTGTCTAGGAAACAGGGCCTGAGTGGGAAGGGGAGGAAGAGCAAACCCCCAAGTCACCTCGAGGTCTGTAACAGGGAGGTTTTCTGTCATACCAGAGAATGGAGAGCGGATTAGCTAGACTCTTCCCATCCTCGCAGCTTCACTGAGATAAAGTGAAAGTGAAGTCGCTCAGTCATGTCCGACTCTTTGCGACCCCACGGACTGTAGCCTGCCAGGCTCCTCCTTCCTTGGGATTTCCCAGGCAAGAGTACCGGAGTGGGTTGCCATTTCCTTCCTTCTCCAGGGTATCTTCCCGACCCAGGGATCGAACCCGAGTCTTCCACATTGCAGGCAGATGCTTTACCCTCTGAGCCACCAGGGAAGCTTCATTAGCTGTTACCAATTTCAGAAGAGACTCAAGTCTTGGGCAAGGCCTGGGCAACCTCTCCCAAAGGGTGGCAAGGTTGAGAACATGGCAGGCCGTTAAAAAACAAGAAAACTTCTAAAAGTCTGTGACATTTTTAGTGATGAACTGCCTTTTCCAGAATACTGCCAGGATTTGACTCATCATTTACCACTCACTTTAGGTGTCCTTTCTTCTACTGGAGACTGACCTGACCAGTCATCTCCCGCAAAAGTTGAACATTAACCATTTTACCTTCAACATACCCATAGGACACTGGTGATCATATTACATTCACAATTGCACCTGCAAGTTCATCTCCCTTGCCAGACTGAATTCCTTGGGGACAGAGAAGACTCCATCTTTCATTTTTGCATCCTTAACACCTTGCAAGCCATTTCCCTTTAAACACTTAGTGAATGAGCTGACTGATTAATAAATTCTGAGTTGATGTCCAACAGGAGGTGTTAGGGAATAGCAGGAGACGTTTTACAGGCAGAACCAAAGACAGTTTTCAAATTATAAGCTTATTCATTTAAATTTCAGAATGCATGGAGTTGTATGACTAAGTTCAAAATTCACATGTTTCTTCTAAATAGTGGTTCTCACCCAGACTTCACATTAAAATCACCCAGGCAGCGTTGAGAAATAGCAATGCCAAAAGAGCAGGCTAATTTCATCCAAATCTGGAAGTGGATGGGCATGAGCAGTTTTTAAAGCTCTCATACAGTCACGATTGAGAACTACTGCTCTAAACTCACTGTATGCAGGACAACCAAAGTTTTATACCTCTGACCTTGTCACTTAACATATACCCAGGATCAATTACAGCTCACAAATTTGTATGGAGTCTGTGTGAAACTGTTAGTTGATTTTAGTCCTTCAATGATATCAGCTTTTCAAAAAAGGCTTTCAAAATGCAGTATTAACTACATCATAATCCTCTTCCAGAAACATTACTGGTAATCATTTATCATTTATAGAATTAGCCAATAGCTATGATTCCTCCCGTCTCTGAGTAATCCAGGCCTGCTTAGTGAATTCTTAATTCCTCTACATTTAGCATAGTTGTTCTTATGTATGGACATTCAATATAAATCTGGTGTTTTATGGAGTCTTAGAGTGTGCTCTACAACTGAAAGCTCCAAGAAAATCATAGTCAAAATCACATTAGGAAGTAAACTGACTAGTTGTTTTGTTTGAAGGATAAGAATGCACGTAGCGTTACCAGTACGCTTACTATTGTGTAAAGCACACAGAACTGTCCCTGCCAGTGGGCACCTCAAAGCGACGTGGAGGCCATTTATCACTATGGCCAATTAATTCCAAATTACACATCTAATTCCCAAATCCTCAAGTCATATTTCTAATAAAAGCATTGTTAAATACAGAGAACAAAGACTATTTTGGTGTTTGCATGGCAATCCAAACACGCATTTGATTCTCTTCAACAGTAAAATAAAGCGAACCAAATGCTGTTACTAAAATTCACTGTGGAAATTTGTCAAGGAATTCATGATGTAAAGATACGGCAGTTACTAATTTTGATGTTCAGAGTGTATACATTTGCTAATTCAGAAGTATCTGAATCCTGTCTGACCTCTGACCTGTCTCTCTCCTCACTTCAAGATCGTGGTAATGCTTTTACGAAAAAACAAGAAAGTTGTTTATCATAAGAAATTTTATATTATTTTTCACAGTAAAATTCTAAAAGTGATCCTTTTCCTTTTTCAAAAGGCCTTTTACTGAATATAGAACTATTCAGTCAAAAACAAAGCCGTGCATTTGGTGAATAAGTGATGTAACATTTTCTAGTTCTCAAACATAATTGAAATTGTTCTAACTTGTCAGTATTTCAAATCTTTCTGGTTTTAAAGTTTTGTTGCTTCTCTTTTTAACTACAAAGAGAATATTATAAGGTGTGCCTGAATTAAAAATTCTCTGGGGGCTCAGAGGTTAAAGCGTCTGCCTCTGATGCGGGAGACGCAGGTTCGATCCCTGGGTCGGGAAGATCTCCCGGAGAAGGAAATGGTAACCCACTCCAGTATTCTTGCCTAGAGAATCCCACAGACAGAGAAGCCTGGTAGGCTACAGTCCACGGGATCGCAAAGAGTCGGACACGACTGAGCCGACTTCACTTCACTAGAATATGTACCTGCACGAGTTAAATTAACTACAGAAACACATTTAATATCCATGTATAAACTGTTACGCAGCTTTCATTCTTAAATTAAAATTTTGTAAATTCCTACAATTCCTTACCCACTAAGAGTTAAAAAAGGTTAAAAATTAAAGCAGTTTAGAAAGTGAGAAGCAAACTGTACATCACTAGATGGAGATGACATAAAACCAGTTGTTCACATTTCAGTTAAAGGTAATACTCTAACTGGAAAAATACATTTTCATAGATAGTAATAAGCTGCTGCTTGTGAAAAGAAACTCTATCAAATAGTTAATATATATATTTTCCTTTTCAGGGTAACAATATAGAACTGTATCACAGACCAAGAATTAATTCATTTCTCCTTAAAAAGAGAAATATCACCACACTAACATATCACACAAACATGGGTATAACATGTGATTCTGGGGTTACTGAACACTTTTCCCCAAGATGCCACGCAAAATTAAGTTTCTATAATTGAGTCATTTCCATTTTCTTATCTCATTGCTAAGATAATGTATGTGAGACTTTGACTTAGTGGGTAAGAGAACGGACTCGAAACTGTCGGTTTGAAGCTCTAGCTCTGCCATTAACAAAGTAGATCCCTGTTAGGCAAGTTGTTTAAATTATTTCTACCTCAGTTTCTTCATCTATAAAATGGGGATAATAACAGTGCCTGTATCGTTTGGTTTTGAGGAAAAAAATGAGTTAATGCTTGTTAATGCTCAAGCTCTTAAACCAGTGCCCAAATATACAGTAAGCTCTTCAAGAAAGTTAGCTGTGGGGATAGCTGTAATTAATAATACTTTCAAATGAATAATACATGCTTTTGACACATGTCATAAAAGTTACCGGGAATTATTAGAGACATCTTGAGTAATGATGCTGAATAAAAGTATTTAAAAGTGGAATTCCTAACTCATAGTTGAAAGTATCAATTATATTTATAGAAGATCGGTCTTACTTCCAGCCACCAAGCCAGCAAGAACTGAAAACCAACTGGTCAACATATGTTGATGCAGATGGAAAAAAGCTACAACTGTCTTTAAATTCCCCAAAGAAAGCTGGTGGGGAGCCCTTCTGGTCACTGCAGTCCAACCTATCATTACCCGTGCAGGGAGACTCTTTGATGGGTTTCTTGTCTATGAATAATACATATTTTGGGGACAGCGTTACAAAAATAATCTTTCTTTGCTCCAAAAAGACCTATGACTAAGCAAATGCAAAGAAAGAATTACCTCCCAACCACAAGGCAGGGTGGTACTCATGTCGGAAATTGAGGCAATTGGCAAAATCCAAAAGTATTTTTGAGATAAACTGGTCCCACAGTTTATATTCTAGAGAACCAGGAGAGTTTCAAGCTTCAAAATGATTCTTCCCTTAATTGTTAAAAATTGGGAAAATTTTTAATTATTTCTGTGTAAGAAATTATTAGATAAAAGAGCTTATCTTTTTTTTTTTTTTTAATGTGGACCATTTCTAAACTCTTTATTGAATCTGTTACAATACTGCTACTGTTTTTTATGTTTTAGTTTTTGTCCAGGAGGTATGTGGGAATCTCTGCTCCCTGGCCCACTCCCCTGCACTACAAGGTGAAGGAGGCTCAACTGGTGCACCACCAGGGAAGTCCCTAAAAGAGCCTGTCTTTTTAGAAGACCTGGTATTCTATATACTAAGTATTTCACAATGCAAACCATCCTTGCAAATATTCTTTAAGTTCTGTGAATATCGCTAAGAGGAGTGAGCTTTTTTTTTCCCCCAATGAAATTTAAGTTTGCATTTACACTCTGAATGGTAAGCGGAGGATTTTAAAGATTAGTCATTCATGATAAGCATGATTAAGTTTGCCGACGAAGTTTTGTTTCTAAATGATCTGTGCATTCAAACTGTAGCAAAAGAAAAGATTCTGGGACTCCTCCCCCAGTGTCAGCAGTAGCCAATCAGTGAGGTCAAGTCTACCATCTTGTAATACAAAACGATGTATGTTCTCTGTTCTCTCTCAGCCCCACTGCTGAGGGCTTTGAGGGGACGAGTAAGAGGCTCCTACATCTTACAGGGTTTGACCAAACATTATTTTCAGTTCACGGGCTGTGATTCCTGGTATAGAATAGGCTTCTTAAGCCAAGAGCAAACACTGAGGATTACCAAAACTAAACAGTTCAAGTACTACAGGTTAATTAAAAACTAGTTATCTGACACATACATACTGTCATGAATAAACTAAAACTTTGGCTAGAAAAAGTGAGTTCCAGAGCTGACCTCTGTCACACATCTTAAATACATGTGCTCTGCTCACATTATCAAAAATGTAACAAAATCAATTCATAGACATGTATCCACTACTATATTTCAAATTTAACCACCAGAGACTTTTCTTCAGCTATTAAGAAAACTTACTATAACAATCATTTGATATAACTCTAGAAAGATAATTTAGCAATTAATCTACATCATGTGACAAGAGAGCCAATGCGTGCCAAGAAAATGATTTTCTTGCTAAAATTTGTGAAGCTGTTTGAAGAAGGTCTCTATATGTGGCAGTGTATCAGTTGTGTAATCAGAAAAAAGTTCTGACATAAATTATCTCTTAAAATATATTTCATAAATTTTCTTTAAGCAGAAATCTAATAACTAGTTTTCCTATATAAATATACATGCTGCTGCTGCTGGTTAGTCGCTTCAGTCGTGTCCAACTGTGTGACTCCATGGACTGTAGCCTGCCAGGCTCCTCTGTCCATGGAATTCTCCAGGCAAGAGTAATGGAATGGGTTGCCATGCCCTTCTCCAGGGGATTTTCCCAACCCAGGGATTGAACCTGGGTCTCCTGCACTGCAGGTAGATTCTTTACCACTGAGCTATGAGGGACGCCCATAAATATAATATATAATCAATGCTTAATCTGTGTGATTATTCATTAATAATCTTCATTTTAGTTCATATGAATTACAACTTTGATTAAAATTTTTAATTTATCAAATTTTGAGTTGATCTTCATATCAAAAATTATTTTAAAAATCTAAAATTAGCACTTGAGTACATTTGAAAATCTTCAGTTCTGGGAGATAACTTAAGTACCATGATCTGTACACAAAAGTAAATGTGTACCCATTATCTATCCACATGTGCATATATATGCAATATGTACTTACTACTCGTAAACTTCAAATTCTGCTAACTTATTGAGCTCATTTTTCTCAGGAATAAATACATGTTTCCATTGCTCAATTTTTCTTTACTTGTACATAAAACCAGAAAAATTGTTTTATATGGAGAAGACAGCAAAACTCTGAATATTTGTTTAGAATATTTGATAGGGACAGAGACACTTTAACAGATAAAAATTAACTTCAGAAATATTTACCTAGTATGCTTTTAAAACGGGGATATCTATGAAGGAAAAAAATGTTACAATACTTTGAGAGTACAGATTATCAAAGGTCGTTATACAGAATAAAGATGTATTTGATAGTTTAACTGCTTTTGATTTAATTTAATGGTATCAAAGACTTAAGGGAATCAATATTATCTATCAAGTCAAATAATGATACTAAACAGTATGTCACGATATTTTTAAAAATAAAGCCTTGATTTGAGTAGGAGAGTATGCTTGTTGTTAGTATATGTAATTTAATGATGATAAGATAAATTCTATAATCAGAAATTTGATTTTTCATAAAAACCTTTGGTCTATTTTAAACATTCCTATGAAAACCTACTCTAAAATTTAAATACAATACATTTTGTTCATCATCATAGATGTTTGTGAACTTTAAAAATTTTATTTTTAATAGAAAGTAAATATTTGGCCAAAAATATGCTTGGAAGAAAGCTTTTGGTCTCTGAATCTTATAAAAGTTTCTTAGAAATCTCTTAAAGGCTGAGTACAATGAAACTAGGGCAATGCATATATTCTCAGTTACTCTTAAAAAAAAACCTGTAAAAGTGACTACAGTGGCATGTTCTGACACATTCTCTTCATAAACTGAACCCTGTTAGTGACAGCAGAACAGATTGTGCATCTGCTGGGAGCGAGCCAGATGACAGTGGAGAAACATGGCTACCTTGGCACAGCAAAGAAAAAACGGAGAAAAAAAGACCTGGAAGAGAAAGTGCTCAACTTTAATTGAAACATTCTTTCCAACATGATGAACTTCATCCAACCTCCTCTTGTAGCCTGTCAATTTAACATGTAAGAATGTGTTTTAAAAGGGTCCTTTGTAAGTTAGAGCTGTTTTGTCCTCTCCTTGTACTAATTTTTTTTTTTTTTACTTAACTTTTCAGTTTGCATCAGAGTACAGCCAATTAACAATGTTGTGATAGATTTAGGTGGACAGCAAAGTGTTATCAGGTGGACAGCAAAGTGTTATCTATTCTCCCCCAAATTCTCCTCCCATCCAGGCTGCTACATAACATGGAGCAGAGTTCCTTGACCTTGCAATAAATATTGACTCAAGTTTTGGACTATTTCTTCAAATTATGGCAAATCTAATAAGCATCTGGGTAGAAAAACAGGCCAAACCACTCTACCACAGTCTGGTAAGAGAATGCGAAACTTCTAAAACCCTTTCAGGTTCAAATCAAATTTTAAATAATCTGGGTTAAGTTCTGAATTATATGGCTATTATACTGCCAAGTGCTAAATATACCACAATTCAAATATTCTGCAAACGTGACTATTGTAAATGCTGCTTGCACTCAATAGTGCTACAATATTTGATTTTATGCTGATCAACCACAATATTGTTTAAATAGTTGGCTCAATAGCACTAGAGAGGTCCATACATAAAAACAAATGTGCTTCTATAAGTCGTATCAGTAAGTTCTCTTGGATGCTCTGATTACAATGAAAATTTATTCTATACAGTATACAATGCAAATTTTAAACTAGAGACGAAGTTGTTTAATAGATCAGTAGTCTGACTGAAGCAGCTGCAGTCAAAAAAAAAATCTGGTGATTAACAGCCATTTTCCAGTAATCATAACCCTGGGAAGGGCCACTGAGCAGGGGGAGGGGGTGCAGATGGGAATAATTCTCTAAGCCCATGTGCCTTACAGGGCGCCATCATCTTCATGCAGACTTATTATTACTATTATTATTATTTTGAAATTAAAGCTTTTAGAAGCATCCTTGATTGCAGAGTTGGGAGCTGTCCATGCTGTTCTACCATAGGGAAGTCCACTCTGCAAGGATTCCTTGCAATGAGCACTCTTTATCCAGGCCTTAAAACAGGGCCAGAAAGAAAGCTGAAATGTAAGGTGCACACTGGAGGGGTGTTATTTAAGAGCATGAGAATAATTTCAAGTAGTTGCAACTCCACAGGCTGCCTAAACAGGGCAAGCCTCATCAACACTACCTGTCACCCAAAATATGACTTTTTTTTTTTGAGAAATTAAGTGAATATAAAAGTGGAACAAAAAAGGGGTAGGCAGACTCTGAGACCAGATTTATTCCCATTTTCATCCACATCTTACCTAAGTTTGTTTGTTTGTGTTATCAAAAGGTATAATCCTCAGGTAAACTTCTGTATTTTCTGTACTATGTATTTCCTCTTACATAAAGAAAAATGCTTAAATTAAGTTCATTTTTCCATCATCTCAAAGCTGATAAACTATGACTACAATCAATAATGCCTCTAAAAAGGGATACATAAAAGGGGAAAAAGGACAACAGAGGTGCTTTTTATTTTTAACTCTTTCAATAAAATATATTTTATCTTTACAAGTGAACAAAATTTACAATTTATTCAACAAATCTCGATAGAATACCTATTATATGAGAGTGATTGTGAAGGAATAAAGATGAGTAAAATGACACCCAGTCTTCACAATTTATCTCCACATACTGTCAAAATTATGTAATAAGAAAAATAAAGAAAGAATACTAATAAATCCTTCAAAGTGGTTCATACTAATGCTAAGAGAAAAAAACCCTTCAGAATTCTTGGTGATGTTGTTTTCATTATTAAAATAATGTAACAACTCTATGTATCTCAAATACTTCCTCTAAAATTAATTTTTATTAAAACTAAGCATTAATCTATCTGGAATTCAGAACTTCCAATAAACGGCTTATAAAACTCATAGATGAAATTATTTGGTTTCTTTGGTTACATTTCTGGTTCTAAAAATAATGTGATATTTATTAATAACACCTGATCTGTGAAAGATTTTGATTTTCTTGAAGTATATTGTACTGAGCGATCATTAGCACTCACCTCATGTAACATCAGAATTAGAGACTTGACCTGAAAGTGACCCAATTTTAATGGTATGAAAGTATTATTGACAAAAAGTTCAAAATAATGATTCCCACCAAGCATTTCTAAATGCTCATCACTGGCAGGAAGATCAAATGATTAAAATATAGTGTAGTGCTGCGATGATTCAGGCTTCCCTGGCGGCTCAGTGTTAAAGAATCCACCTGGAAATGCAGGAGATGTAGGTTTGACCCCCTGGTCAGGAATATCCTCTGGAGGAGGAAATGGCAACCCACTCCAGAATTCTTGCCTGGGAAATCCCTTGGACAGAGGAGCCTGGCAGGCTTCAGTCCATGGGGCTGTAGAAAGAGTTGGACACAACTTAGCGACTAAAACATAATAACTTACTAATCACTGATCACTTACATTCATTTTTATATGTATTATCCTGCTTAATCGTTACAACTTTAAGAGATGGGTGGTATTATTATTCCCATTTTACAGATGCTGAAGACAATGCTTTCTGATGGTTAAATAACCTACCTACAGCCACTACCCAGTAAATGGAAGACTGGATTTTGAATCCAGTTTGATCTTCGCTTTTAATCATTACTGTCTATTGCTTATGGGTCTATTTCTCTAATAGCACACATATGTAAAATTAAAGAAATTATATTAAGTATAACAATGTGGTCTTCAAACTCTATGTCTGAAAATCAATCTGATTTTCTCTTGCATTCATCCTTATCCTCTCATACTTTTTGTTTCTCATTCTCTTTGCATTTTTTTCAACCCAACTTTTCCTCTACACACACACACACACACACACACACACACACACACACACACACACACACACACACACACACACACACACACACCCCTTTGGAGTTCTGACCCAGCACTTCAATGAACATAATCAAGGCCTAAATTTGGTTCAACTAGTCCAATAACTGTACCATCTCCTCAGACTTCATAACACTATGCATTTTTGCCGGGAATGCACCATTTGCTGACTCCCAAGCTGTCAGTGCCTCCTTACAAAGACGCCATTCTGTAGTCTTTGCTGCTTTAAGATCGGTGTCTGGAGCTCTTTCATGGCATGGCATTGGACTGTGATGAACCACATCAATCTCTCAAGTGTCAGAAGATAAGTTAACACCTGAAACAATCTGTGATCTCACATGTGTAGTGAAAACAAGATAAAAGTGCACTGGCTTTCTCACACTACCAATATTCTGAAGCAAGAAGATAACTCAAGAGAGAATCAAAAAAACAACAAAAACTGGAGAAAGAAAGAACAACGTCAAGAATTCTTTGATTTTTAAGCTAAAACATGAGCGAAGTCAAAAATTATCACCTGGCGCTCAGGCTAACTCAAGAAGGATCAGACAGTCCTAGAAGGGACACCAGCCATTCATTTCAACCAAAGGACCATGTGGAAAGACGCAATGGTTCTGAGCATCCTACATCCCTTTACAAATCTATTAATGTCACTGTGAAATTTTCTTTTTGTTTTTCTAAGGGGGAGAAACACTCAGGGCTGACAAAAAGAAACATGTAGCCAAAATTATTTCCTTAACCTACAACCTAGACAGATGCTAGGTTAAAAGTGATCTTCTAATAAAAAATAGAAATGAAAAAAAAAAGAAATGAATGAATGGATACACTTCTAAAAAAAAAAAATAGCCAGGTTTTTTCCTCTTCGTTTAGTTAAGAAAAGTAACCCTGATGAAAGTAGGTCTGGACTTTCACCTTTTACAAATATATTTAACTGCTATAAAAGAAGGGTGAAAAGACCAACTTTAAGACCCTCCGACACTTAAGTCTTCTCAAATGTGAACAGAAATAAGGCAGCTTTAAAACAGTACATGCTAATTTACTCATTAACTGTTTAAAAAATTTTTATTTCTTGCCCAGTGAATTACCTACTTTAAGAACCTCCAAGAGATTAATGCTTTAATCAGGCGTAGTTTTGTAATATTTAAATAGTAAGACAATCCATTTTCTATTAAAAATTTATCCAGGGCACATATTGAACAACTGAAACTTTACAGTGTGTCTAACAATATTTATTGAGCAGTGATGATTCAAATTATACTATGGTTAGGGAGAATTCCAAGAAGATAAAGAAATCTCGTGCCACATCCTAAATGAATGCATAGTTTAAAGGTTGAATCTGAATTTTTAAATAAAATGTCTAATTTTGTACAAAATAAATATAAAAATTACTGACTCCTATATATATTAATATATGTAAAAAAAGTTTAACATTTTTTCCTCTTGTTAATAGGGTTTGAAAGTGTGCTCTTACTCATAACACCAAGGAAAGCCATTGTGATCATATTCTCACAAGTTTCCTTTAAAAGTCCATGTTGTGTTAATTTCTTAACACTCTATTAGGAAATATTTGTATCTACAGAAAACAGTTTCTTAATATTCAAGCATAATTAAAATTATCTTTCTTATCTATTTTAGTTTAAGGAGAAATAAAATTATGTTTAACTATTGGTCTGATGTAGTAAATTTTATACAGGCAATTAATAACTGGTTTAGTGGGTTAATGAATAAACTAACATGTATATGCTATTTGTATACTGTGAAATCAATAATCTAGTTTAAAAATAAAGTTGGAACAAATATTTATTACATAGTAATACTTTTTACTTAAGGCTTTCACTTAATGCACTTCTACAACAGGCCAGTTTTAGAAAGGTGTGCTGGCAATAATTTGACTCCACTTCACACAAATCAGAATTCTACTACAGATTGAAAGGAGCTATGGTAGCTAGAAATTATTTTTTAATAGGATTTTTAAAAATCACATTGCTAATGGTTGAAAATGTAACTGGTAATTAAAGAATGGTTTTAACAATTTTTTTTTTTTTACTATATTTTACAAGGAGAAGTATGAGCTTTCACACTACAATTTCAAATGCAAAGAATATTAATGCAGATATTTAGAAACTGATGTATTTTGCATGGTAATAAATACACTACCCACAACTCACCTTTCAAATAAAAACCATAAACCAAATCTGAAAACTAAAGCCTGTGTTTTCTTTCTTTGTATTTTGACCTCGTAATCATTAAAAGTGTGAGTGTTTATCAATAAAAGCGACTGAAGTGCCACATATTGTGGTAGAACATTGCTATTTCCCTGAGATAAGTACAAAAACCACTCAATGTTAATTTGCATCACAAAATGACCTCACATATCTGGAATATAATGCACAAGCTTCATTGAAAAGATATCATTATATTTTTCTCAGCAAAACAAAACAAAACAAAAATGCAGACATCTGATTGGGCCTGTGAGTGCCGGAGGAGGGGAGGGTGGGGAAGAGGGCTCATTTTCTATCTTACACCTATTGTTTTAGGCGTTCTAAACTGCTCTAGGGGAAGCAAAAAGAAACATGCTGAATTCACTTTGCAGCTAATGTCTCAGTGATTTAAGAGGCAGAGTTTTCAAGTTAAAGAAGGGATAGGTTATCCTTTTCCTTTCCCAGAATGAGTGCCCAGGAAGAAGGCCCTCTGGTCCTTAGCCTATGCAAGGGGAAAAAGGACATTGCGTGGGGCTGAAATCACTCGGAGACAGAAGAGGGGAAGTTTAAGATGTGGCAGGGCGCTGTGTCTGGTCTGCAGCCAGGAAGTTTTCATTTTCTAGCTCTGCTGCCAGTACCTGCCCTGCATATTCAGAAAGAAAAATACACCAGAACTCTCCCTCAGAAACTGTGGATGTTACAAAGAATTAAAAGAGTTTATTTTTCTTTCTTTATCTTGAGTGTAATTACTGTTTTTTAAAAGAAAAGAGCTGCAACTATAGTAACTGGGAGGGCTTTTTTTCCCTCCCTTTTAAACCCCCTCAAACTACCTTCCCACAAAGCCATTTAAGTTAAATGGTACATTTACAGACTCACCTACATGAAAGATATAACTTAAAACATCTGCTTAGACACATACGTTCTGTTCAGATATAAAGAATGTGGCCAGAAAGCTGAAAAATATAGGGCCATTATAGTCTTAAAATGTGCGTCCTTCTGTGTGCGTGTGTTCATTCATTAAAGAGATTTTTGACTGCAATTAGGTAGTCGGTCCTATGAAGGTTTCCTTGTGTGACCATGATTTCTAAAAATAAAATGCTCCAGTGAATATTTCTGCTAAATAATCACATCTTCAAAAATTACTTTAAAGAAACCCCAATCCCTCATGTTACATTAAGCAATAATACCAGCTTCCATAATAAGCCTTGGTTGTATACCTCACGCATGGTCAATAATTAATTAGAAGGTTAAAAAAAAGTCATGTTTACTCTATTAAGTAGGAGACTAATTTCCTTATCTGTCCCCACTAATTTACGCTCATGAATCTATTTCCTAATTTTGCAAATAAATAAGCATATCTAAAGCCAAAGCTGCCTATTTTCAGGGTTCCAGGAAAGATGCATTCTCGTGCTATCATTCTAACTTGCTGAAAGAATCACAGACGTGTGAAAAAGCGAGAGGGACAGTTGTTAGCTGTTTTTAAAAATACACTTCACATTCTATCAAGACCATTGTCTATCGCTTTTTATATCCAATATGCTAGAGATCCATGGTATCTAAGAACAATTTATATGAATTCTTCATGTGCATCTTATCTATGACAACAAGATACAAGAGGAAAACCAGACCACACTCAGGCTAGTCTTTTGGAAAAAGCAGGTTCTCACCAGGGACTGCTTCAGAGATCAGTATCTTCAGTCTCTAGAAACAAGTTCAAGGTACTTAAATCATTACTAGAAGATTTGCATTGTCATTCCACATGAATCGCAACCACTTGCAGGATGAACAACACTGTTCCATTCATTTCAAACTTACAGCATTAAGAATTAATAAAGTCTCTATAACATCTGCATTATTAAAGAGTAATGATTCCTGCAGAAATCTGCCTGTAATAGGTTTACTGTTTCTATCGCTTGTAAGATCACCGATTTCCTTTATAATGTCCTCAGAAGACGATCTTCATGTATGCTTTAAACTTTGTTTCCAACTGGCTATATTTAAAAAATACAGAGATTTAACTGAAGCAATATAATGACAATGTACAAGAATGCTTTATGGTGAGGACAAATGAATGCTACTCATATTACCACCTCACACCCAAATATTTATTTAACAGGTATCATATAATTTCCATATTTAGTAGGAATATGACTTTCCTTTTTGTAGTTAATGTTAAAATAATTCCAAAGAAATGCTAGATAATACTATATTGGATAATCTTCTTTTTATAATGATATTCTTTGTTACAGAATTTTCCCTAACTATTTTTCTTGCACATACAAAAACTATTGATGCTATCTACTTATTCTTAAGAGAGGTCGCAAAAGGGTGCTTTTAGCTCTTTCTTTCTTTATGCCTCAACACATCTATAAAATAGGTACTACTGAGATCTTGTTTTAAGCAAAATTAGTTCCAGTGGGCTTTATAGAAGTTAATATTAAGAGAACAAAATTTTCATAGACTATTTTTCACCATAGACTCTTTTTCAGTGTGAGAGAGGTTATCAACAAGAATTGCTTTTAAGAAAAACCTGACAGTTTCCTTTGCTCGCTAACTACAGCAAATGATTAGAAATTATTTTCTTTCTCATGCTGTTATTCACTTACATACTTGCTTCAATTCTCCAAGGGAAGAAATGTGGCTCTTGTGGGAAAGGTCCACCCCTTTCTACATGTTTGCTTCCTTGAACGAAAGGAACACACCCCCTAACATTCTTTGAAATGTGTCCAATATGCAAAGAATTGGAATAGTACTGTATTACTAACCAAACTAGAAAATCGTAAATGAGAGTCAAAGATTGTTAAAATGCGTGTGTTTGGGGACAACTAAATGATGCATACAGAGGTAACAGAAATGAACTATGTTCACCCTCTGCCTAGTGTCTATGTTTGGACACTCAGAACACTAGTAAGTGTTAATGGAAGAAACCTGGGAGTGTTTCTGTGCACCTGTGTGCATATGACAACTCAGGAGGAGGTCCATAAATGTTACAAGTTTCTGAGGGCAGCCTTTGAACTTAAGACCCATCAGAAGAATGGTTCCTCCCTTTCATAAATTCTTTAAGAAAAAAAATATCCAGAAACTGAAATATCCATCCTTCATAAGTGGAATCAGAAAGTTGTCTGAAACCACCTAAGTGCATGAATATTGAAAGGCTACGCTCACTCTCCTCCTGACAGAAAACTCATACCAAAGTTGGTATCCTCTAGCTTGTGCATTTGACAATTTTTTGGTCATGAAAATTGTCCTCTAACAAGTTTTCCTTCTACTATGTAGAAGCCAATGTTCCAAGAGCAAGTTATTTCTATCTTGTTTTCTAATAATGTGATATACTTCATATTTGTTCGTATCTATACCTTTATCTTTACTTTATATTTTCTAAAACCCTCTTTTCTAATTCCACTTTTACACAGAAATTTGCAAGTGTAAAGACACCGAGTGAGCAAAATTTTATATCTTTTTAAAGATGTTCAGTATTTAAATGGTTAGCCCCTTTGCAATTTGTTCATCAGGCATTTGCTGATGAACTCAGCTATATAATTTTCAGGCCTACAAAATGGAAGCTCTGCTACTCTGCCTATGTTTTATCACTTGGAATAAGAGTGAATATAAACAGTGAGTATATGAACTGGAGCTGATGGTAATAAACTTATTAAAACTTAGTAAGATATTGTTATGGTCAAAGAAAACCTGCAAGTGTGTACCACAAATCCATTCAGATGAAACATCTCATTCACTGGAATTTCCTATCTTATTATAACAATGCACAGAAAATTAAACACATAAATATTAATTTTATGTTATCACAGAAGATGTAGGCAATGAAAATGCAATGTTTACATTTATGGGTGACTCATTAGTGTTTTATTGTGTGAAACACTAGGAGGCATCAGTTGGGTAAAAAGGACTTCAATTTTTAAAGAAGCAAGAAATTACTGTAGAGTTGGATGCATAAAAAGTAGGGGTTTTCAAAATGTTATTATGTAAACCAAAACTTTTTCTCTGAAATAAACTCTGAAAACATCGTATTTTGTTGTAAAGAATGACCTTTATAAAATATTCATGAAATAGATATAGTTTGAGCAAGAAACATCTATGAAGATCTATTTCAAATATATAAATTCATTAACCATGTAATTTCACATTTTTGTGAAGAATATATCTGGTAACAGAATAACATAATAGCTATTGACTACCATGCATTTTCTGCTCGGTTACTCAATACCTTGAGTGTATGTTTTATTTCTGGCAAATTCTGTTTTGTGCTCTCTACAATGCCTCAGAAAATGTCTACTGAAATTAAATCTTATAGTAATAATTGCTTCACATAAGCATCCAGAATTTGCAGTCTGTTCCAAAAGAAGTGATGGAACTTAAAATAAAAGCAATGAGGATGTATATATAAAATACATGTTTTTCCTTATTTCACTATTGAAAGCCTGACGTTTGAAAACTGAGTTTTCTACTGTTTGAATGGCTCTTCATAATGATAAAGCAACAGGGTCGTGGTATACTTATCTAGCAATCATTTGAAATTGGAGTGTCTTGCCATTCCTCAACAATCAGCTTTTATCTTTGACCTATCAAAATAACATGTGAACTGCGTAATCCGCCTTTTGTAAGGTGCACAGACTCTGTTGTCGCTCCTGGTTTTGTGAATCGCCTCTGTAATCTGGTTTGATTTCCTAAAGATGACAGATCTCGGTGAACAGTCAGGCTTTACTGAGTGCAGGGCAGTCCACGCGCCCATGAGATTAAGGTACAGTGCTGAGGACGGGATCTTAATCACCTATCCTTCCACATGCAGCACACAGACTCAGCACCGGTGATTAAATCTTTTCATTGTGCCCAGGCAATCACTGTATTCATAAAATGAATATGTGCATTTTTATAAGTTTTAGATATTAATTTACGTGGTGTTTTCTCAGAGGATGTGCTTTGGGAAAAAAAAAGTAGAACTTTATTAATAGTCTTTTTAAAGTCCTCTCTGTGATCCTTAATTGCATATGAAATTCTTCCATGTTACTCTGAATCGTGTCTCTGAAGCCAGGGTTCTCTATTTAATAACTCTTTTTTGTTGTTGTTATGAAGTACAAGTGTCGCTGCACAGATATTTCCCCATTTTTGTCACTTTCTGAGATTTCATACACTCAAAATATACCGCATGAGGAGTTGGGAAATAAAACCACAAAATATACTACAATAAACAGAAGAAAGTTTTGAAATATAATGTTAACAAATGCCAAGGAGTTATTTAACTCAGTTGTTTTATAAAAGAAGTTTAAACACAATAAATCATTCATTGAAAAGATATAGTTGTAGTGTTATGCAGTTTATTGATCTGGTAAAGTGAGGGCCAAGAAAGAAACTCATAGACATCTGAAAAATATAAAACATGATGCTTTTCCAGGATTCAATTTTGAATCATTAGATAGTCCCTCTGCCTCTTGGAATGGACCATTTCTCCTAGATTTTGAAAACTGAATATGTTTACAAAGAAGAAAAGAGGCAAGGTACAGTAAGGTCCTTGTTATTTAAATTTCATGTATTTAATTTTAATATGTTTTTGTTCTGAAGAGTTCACATATATGATTGCATACTTTTAAAGTATGAACAGCTCTGGAAAGCTCAAAAATTGACTTATTATTATAAAGTGTTCATTTGTTACTAAAAACTAAGAAACAAATTAAAATTTAATAAAAGTTACATCTTTAATATTGTCTTTCACTATATTCTACAGCAATCAGAATGTAATTA
Organism: Nanger dama; assembly: GCA_917880005.1. Lineage (NCBI taxonomy): Eukaryota > Metazoa > Chordata > Mammalia > Artiodactyla > Bovidae > Nanger > Nanger dama. Next base: position 17,285,335 of record CAKJTW010000008.1, on the reverse strand, counting down.
ATGAATGAGGTAAAATACTGTCTTTAGTAAGAAGTCTGGAAAATATGCAACAAATACTCCAAAGCTGGGTGAATTACATTAGTAAAAAACAGTAGATTTTTATAAAGTTTAGTAAAATCCGAAGGAACGATAACTACCAACTATTGTCTCCTTAACTTGGCCAGGGGACCATATTTTAAACAAACACTGAGTTTAAAGTATGTTTCGATGAAAACTTTTAGGATTGAGTTAGAAGTCTAATACATAGCCAAATATTCTTTCCTACAAATAGAATGAGATACTTGATTTTAGAGATTTGTTTAGAGATTTTAGAGATTTGTTTTCCCTCTTGAGATAAGACATTAGATAGGTACATCTCATTTTATCTGTCAAGTTCTGAATCTACTTGCTTTAGAACTACCTCTTTATCTTGATAAATAATTTCTTGCACACACTGGAAGACAATAATATGGTTTATTAACTGCACGATATTCAACCAAAACTGCCTGTGCCATATTGGCACATACTGAATGTTCTCAAAGACTGGCCAAGACTGATATTATTTTATAAATTAAATGTTTTAGTTTCAAATTGGAGATTGTAAAAGCTAAAATGAGTATGCAATACAGAGGTTACATGGGGTTCACAGGTGGTCACATTTCCATGTCTTACCAAGTCCTTAGGGATCAGAGTTATTATATTCTATATAAACATCTTTGCAACCACAATTCTATTGCAAGGTGCCAGTGAAAAAAGGCTGGTCACTCTTTTTGACTGGTATAATGAGGTAACTAGAGTTCCTTTCACAGCACTTAGAAAATACATGCAGTCACTAACCATTTCACAAGACAGTTACTATTAGAGTTAGGATCAGATTCACAATAGTAAAATGCACTTTGTGTCAAAGCAATTCTCCACTGAGGACTGGTTAGAGAACTGGCAGAAAGCCTGATTCTACTTATTATACTGTCAGCATTTACATATAAAGGAATTTTATACAAAAGACACACATTCCTAAAATGTGATGAAAAAGGGCTTTTCCCCAAAATGGTAACTACTGGACCTAGAATAGTCAGACATGTTTCAGACATACAATTTCCTTTAAGAATAACTAGCCATATTCTGGGAAGGACATAACACTACTATTAAATTTAAATACTTGCATAATATTTAATAATACAACAAACAATGTCTGTATATACTTCCTTTGTGCCAAACTTTATCACTGAGTTTGGTAACTTTCAGCCAAAGTCCAAATAGATGGCAATTTCAGTGACTTAACCTTGTTTGTTTTTACACAGCTGTGTATCTGACTTGACCTAAAGAGCAGTGATATATACTGAAGTCTCAACAAGAACTGTGAAATGTGTAGACTACCACGGCCACTGTATCACATTTTGTCCACATTAGCCCCCATCAAGACAGCACTTTGGTAGTGGAAGGAGATGCACAAAGGTATACTCTGACAGACAGCCATGCTTTAGCTCAAACTAATCCCAAGATTTAGTGGCTCAGAAGCATAACCCAAAGCAAATCAGTCTCTGGTGGGACTCACAGGAGCATCTTTCCATGGTGAACTGCCGGCTAAATCTAAAGGCATGTACTTCAAGGTCACAGAACATTCTGTGAAATACTAAAGTCCACCAGGCTCCACATGCTCCACCATAGCAAACATGCTAATGACGTGCACTAACTTCATGAAACTTTAAACACACCAATGTGACAAGAACAAGTCAGGAGTGGTTTCAGCAACTGATAGCAAACAGATAGGACTATCTAAAAAGTTACTTTTAGCCACACACAAGAAAATCATGGAACCTAAGGGAAAAAAATGCACAACAAGCCTCAACTTCAACCTTCAAAAGGCACAGCGGTAGATCCAGTGCCGTGGAATATACTGATGCGGATTTCAGAGACAATACCCCGGCTATTTCTATTTCCTGGAGAAATGTCAGAGGTACTTACATGAAGGAAGAACCGATCAGATTAGTCCTTGGGATATTTTCCTTTTTCTTAAGAGAGAGAAAGAGAAAAAACAAAACAAAACAAAACAAAACACGACAACAGTAATCTTTTACTTCGTCCAGCCTTGAAGTGCTTCTCCACCTGATTCAAACATGCAGTCACGGCGACCCACACAGAACCTTCAAAGTCAATCCAATAGCAGCCCGAAGATGTCTGGGTGTACGCGTGTGCTCAAGTGTCTGACTGCGAGCAGAGCGAGCAGAGCTGGAGAAACGATGTGTGTGTGGCGCGCGCGCGAGCGCGCGAAAGGAGCGCGCGCGGGGGGAGGCACGCGCAGGGCCGCGCATTCGCGCGCGCGCGCGCCGAGGCCGCTCGGAGGAGTGAGGGGAGGGAGGAGGAGGGAGGAGGAAGGGGAGGAGGAGGAGGAGAAAGTGGCTCTCGGCGGCCCGCCGGATTAAAAGTAACCAGACTCGTCCAGAAAACTGCGTCCAGGAAGGAAGTGACAGAAGACGAATGGGAAAAGGAGAGTCCGCTCACAGCCTTTGAAACATCGCGTCAAAAAGGCGAGGGGCGGGGGGAGTGGAAGGATACTGGGAGGGGAGGCGGGGGTGGCGGAGAAAAAGGAGCGCTCGGCTTGAGGTTCTAAGAGGCCCATCCCATGAAGCGCCTCTTGCCTTCTCTTCCTTTATTTTATTTTGCCCTTGCCTTTGCGCGCTGCCTTTTTTCCCTCTCCCTCCCTCACAATCCCAAACCGTTGACTCCTCTCTCTCGCCTCGCAAGCTGGAGAAATCATCAGTTTCACTCTTGCAAAAGGGGGGCGGGACCAGACCTCAGCAAATTTTTTTTTTTTTTAATAAAACAAACATCCAGCAGTTCCCTCCTCACCCCTCCAGTCGCAACTAGATTGATAAATTACTCCACTACACTACTTTAATTATGTATATGGTATGCAGAATAAATCACTGAACATCAGTACCTCAATCAAGCACTTTTAAATGATAATTGCATCTTGGGTGAATCAATCTTTCCATTCCTGACATTTTGCTAATTTTAGTTTTACGGTGGGGTAATGGCACATGCCATACGCAAACCTAATGACAATCCTTTATTGCTCCAGCTGAAGACGACACCGCGAGCGGTGGCTCCCGGCTCTCGCTCTCTCCCGACGCCGCCGAGGACGCTCGGAGAGCCGAGTCTCCGGCTGCGGCGCGCTCGCTTTCCCCGGGGACGCGGCGAGCCAGCCAGCGGGAAAGTCCTTCTAAAGTCGGGATCTTTCCTCTGACCAATAGGAGCGCGACCCTAATAGTTGCTCTTGTGACTTCCCCCGCCCCCCCCCCCCGTTTGGAGACGCGTTAACCACTTCATTCTTCCACTGGTCTGAGCGCTCCTCCGTGACTCACGCGTAGAAAGCTCCGGTCCAGGATGCCTGCACCACTCGATTCCAGCGCGCGGTTTTCCTCCACGCCCTGCATACGCGAGGTTTCGGCCCCGAGAGGTTGGAGGGCTAGAAAGGGTGCCGAAACACTTCTCAACTGGTAGTAATGTACAAAATGATAAACGCATGACCGGCATTTGAAATCTTGACTTCATCTCGGGGCCATGAACTTTCTAATCAGGTTGGAAATATTTACCGAGACGGCAGCTTCCCCGGAGGTTCCCCCCCGCCCCCACCTCCCACAATCTCTCTTCCACACCTTAGACGGGATTTTCTCCAAGGCATTAACATGTAAACTAACCAACTTCCCAAATGCATTAGGCTTCCCTATCCGACAGCTGATGACTTCACTTATCCTGAAGAGTTTCAGCTGCACTGGAAGCAGCAATAGAGACTGATAAGGAAGATACTTGTGCTAAGGTTTAAGCGCAGCAAACACTTTTCCTTATCAAAAGAAAAAGGGTTAATCAAGATTTAGGAAAGGTTACTAGAATTGAGCACCTCCTCTCTCTAGCCAATTACACCACGCCCAATTAAGCCAAAGATAAAATATGCCAACTAGTTCACAAACCATGAAAAGATCAGATTACATGCCAGTAGAACTATGGACTATATAAAATGTTTAAACCAAATAAAAAAATTTTAATACAGGGAAAAGAAGGAAAAATACATTGGGGAAATTAAAATGTGGATGTACACGAGTACACAATAACAGTATACTGAAATATCTAGCTAATTAAAGATATTTCTTCACTTAAAAAATTCCTTTCAGCACTGTGTGTTTAACCCAATGACTAGATGCATTTCCCCTTAAGTTCTGCACTGAGCCTCTAGTCTATTTTAATACGTGAGGGCAGTATGAATCAGAAAGCTTCCTGCTTCATTGTAGGGCTATTTGATCTGAGTAGCTTTTCTCACAACAGTGGGTTCAAGGTTTAGGTGTCTGCCTCAGGACTTCACTTGAAAGGGGAAGGTTGATTTCACACGCAAGTACAACTAGCTCATCACCATTATGACTATCAACCCAGATAAGATGAATCTTTTGCTATTATTACAGGAGAGCATTGCAAACTGTCACAAAGCAAAACCCACCTGAAATACTATTATTTCTTGGAGATAATACCTACAATATATTTGTTGGCCTGTTTTTCATCTGGTGACTTTGTTACTACCATGAATTTATTTTAATAATATGGCAGAGAAATCTATATCAGGTTTTAATATAAGGTACAACTTCTAAAAAAATCCAAAAATATAAAGGTGCATTGACATTTTTGAGTATTAAGGCATGTCTATATATGGTGGTAAAAGGAAATAAATTTTTCCAGATTCACAAATGTCCTGACAAAACAAATTGTTTGCAGGAACATTTGTTTATTGCATGATGTCTGAAATTAATGTAATGAAGTGTACCAGCTTATTTTATAGGCGACATAGGCAATAGATGACTTTTACCACAGTACACTTTAGTTTTAGATTATTTTCCTTAAAAAAGAAACTCTTTTTACCTTTTAATGTTTTAAAGAATTATTTAATAACATTGTAACAAACCCCAAACTATCAACAATAATATAAGCATTCAAAAGTAGGTATAACCCCACATTGCGGATAATTTGAAAATAAGATCTGGATTGATCTTATTTGAAAGTAAGACCACAATTGCCCTTTTAAAATATAGAATATTCCTCTCAGCAGATTTAGCTTCTTAATTATGTGTGACCCAAGTTAATATTAGCATGAGTTTCCTTCCCATGAGCCTTTACAGTTGAAGTGGAAAGAAGAGGTTGTGCAGAAATACACAATGGAAGAAAGCCATCTGAGATTTAAAATTATTTACTGGTAATCCACAGAGTGGTTAATCCAAGGTGTGCTTTGTGTTCATCTTTAAATGCTTCTGAATTTTTACCAAAATCATCCTCATTCTCGCCACCAAATGGTACTTTGCTAGGATCAAAATATTTTCTGGTGCAGGGAGGAGTCTGTCCTACGTGTTAACAGGCCTGGATTCTCTGGTTCAAGGTTTGTGCCTAACTAATGAGTGTGTCCTTTCTGGGCTTCAGTTTGCTTACACATTAAATGACTTCTCCAATCTATTCCAATTCTGTGATTGGAAAGTAGAAAATTCTTATATTCTTTAAGTGAATTGGAAGCTAGTGGCCTATCCTATTACATAAAAGGTGATGATACTTCCTATAAGAGAAAATGACGTCTGGGATTGAGATACTGTTTAAACCAGCTCACCCCCTCTCCCCAGTCACCAAATATTCCTTTTAAAATAAGTATCACTAAGTGCTGTATTAAACATGTAAATATATATTAAGTTTTTTTCCCCAAAAAATAACTGTTTAGCAATATATTTAAATAAAGTGCCACAGAAAGTACAGAAAGCATGATCCTCAGGATTTAATTCTAGGGAAAGCTCATTTCTAATTTCTGGTCAGGGTTGCATATCATCTTACTCCATCCTCCATTCCTTATTAATCTCCTGCATTAAATCAGCAGTCTACCTGTACTCTGGGGTCTGCCTGCTTTTAAGCTTGGCCTACGCTGGGTGTAGCTCTTGAAGTGAGCTTTAAAAAATTATCCTAAAGTAAGCTGGGTGGTTGCCACAGCAACCCACCCTAAAATGAAGAAAGTCTATAGATTAATCTACCCCTCAATATTATTCAACTGTGTAGTATCTGTTCTTCAGCCAGAATACTTTCAACAGAAACATGATTAACACAGAAGTTCAGATATAAAAAGCAGTAGGATAGAAATTCCAAGCACATAAAAAATGTTATATCTTTTTATAGTTACAGTAGATATGACATACATAACTTCCCCTGAAATGGATTCATTGTAAAACAGACTTGTAAAGGTATGCCCTGAAAGGTGACATGTGAGCTTTAAGCAAAATGCTATGGTATTGCTATATAATAGATCACAATATGGTTATATAACACTCATCACTTTTATACATGTTTACAATATAAGTACCTAATGACAATGAGTTTGGCGGTTTCACCTTTATGAATTAACTTTGTGATGGATGATAATAACAAATGTTAAGCACTCACCACATACACATACAGTCATTTGCCTTCCATTCTTCACTTCATCTCTTCATAGAAGTTACTTCACAGTTTGCAGCTCTTCTTTGGCACCTTAAAAATGCAAAAGTACAAGGTAAATAATTTTTAAAATGTTGAAGAATGTTGATATTAAAATACATTCAAATTAAATTATTTCTGAAACTTCTAATCTGAAGAAACAATGTTAATTCTAATTTTAAACCAAATGAATGTGTATTGCATATAAAATAATTAAAATGACCATTGATTGTGACAATATTTATAACCTTTAACATAAATAGTTTCAAATAGATAAATTTCAAAAATTCTTTAGGTACGGCTTTAGTTCATTGCATGGTATATACACCATATGGACTGCTTGTGATTGAGAAAATCTGCAATATAAAAAGGATTTGTTATTCCAAGCCAAGGTTTAATCATATCCTTTATCTCATATTTAAAGATCCAATATTTATCTTTATTTTAATGTCTAATGAAGAATTACAAGGAAAAAAGTCAAATCCATCATATTCCAAGCTAACAAAATTTGTCAGGTTGGGATACTGAAGTTGCAACTAAAGTTGCTTAAAAGGGCTTATTTTATATCCTTAAAGGCCAATTTTAATACTTTGGGATTAATGATGTAAATTCTATTACACAGTGAATTCTATTACCAATAGTACTCAATCCTTCCAGTGTTTACCTGTACTGAGCTCAGACAAGGGCTCATGTATTCTGGTCTCTGAAGCCAGCTTTCAATGACTTTGAGCACACAAATGACCTTTCCCTTGGCTTCAGAATGGGTCTGGTCTTCCCAACTGTGGGGCAATGAAGGTCAATGACCATTTTCCCATTTGTATTAGCAAGAAGATTTTTTGTAGTCTAGAGTCATTAAGATTTATAAAGCCTCTAGATTTGGGTTGTCATCCTTAAGACTGATTTTTAAGTTGCTTCACAGTCAAGGAGAAATGAAGAATTTTGACCACTTTTATTTCAGAGGTGTTAGCTCAGTTTAGTCTTTTAGACTCAAGTCCATAGTGAGTTAGTCTCAACTTGGTAGTCAGTAGCTGGAGACCTGGCGAATTCCCTTTCTTCAGCTCTGCTTGGTTTTTACAGTCTATTAAGTAGGAATCATAATACACATCTCCCAGGGCCTTTTCACCTTACAGAAATGCAATCTCCATGAAATAATGTCTGAAAGATATGTTAAGGCTTTTAAAAATGCCACTACAATTATGATACATTTCTTCCTTTTCCTGGCTCAGTATGCCCAAATAAGGCTTGATCACAAATTTGCTTGCGAATGTGTAGTTCATTAAAAAGTATCCATATGCATGGCTAAATTTAATAGACTTTACCTTTTACTTACAAAATTGTTAAATGTTCTTCGGAACATTGATTCTATTCCATTTCTTGAAATATCACAGAAACCTTCAATTCAAAGAATGGATTTTCACACTTCCCCTTTTAACTTTTTTTTTTTCTTCTAGATACCCGTGTGCCCTTTAATTTTAAAAAGATCTTTACCGGGGGTAGGGATGGGGGTGAAAAATACCGCCCTGCGTTTTTGGTGCCCACTTCTTTGTCTTGGAAATGGCAAGAAGGGGACTGGTATCCGGTACCCAAGAGCCCCTTTAAAGACCCAGACCGGGGACGCCTCTGGTTTCAGCAGCTCCCTCCGCTGAGTTATTGATTGCAGGCAGCAGCAGTCCCTCAGGTTGATTTGTGTGGAAAGTGAATCCTCGCTGGATAGGCGTTCAGCCGAGGCGCCGCAGCCGCAAAGCCAGCCAATTATTGCCGGTCCTCCCCTCCAACCCCGCGCTCACTACCTACACTCTCCTTGCTGTGTCAGTCTCCACTTCCCCCCCCCACGACCACCCCCCTTCCCCGCGCGGACGGAGCCGAGGGGGGCGGGGAGGGGGGCTCCCTCCCCGGGAGCGTTTCTAGAGCTCGGAGGCAGCTCGCAGGGGGTGAGTGCGCCACGTGCAAGCGCCCCGGGCGAGGAGGCGGCGGGCTCGGGCCCTTCTGGGGGCCTGCTGGGCCTGGGCGCGCGGAGGGGGAGCTCGGCGGGGCGGGCATCGGCTGGCGTCTAACAGCGGGGCCGTCGGGGCTGGGGGGTTGTTGGGGAGGGGGCCAGGCAGAGGGCCGGTGGCTGGGCGAGGAGGCCGCGTTTCGGGCTCCGGGAATGGAGGAGGACGCAGACGCTGGTGGGATGGGTTTTGCAATCGCGGGCGGGGGAGCTTGTCGGCGTCAGCAGAGTTGCCCTGCTGGTCTGGGATGGGGACCTGGAGGATATTTACCCTGGGTGGGCGAGGGATAGCCCCGCAGACTTTTCGGGGCGCGCTCCGAGCCCGGCACTGGGAGAGCCAACCCACGCACGTGCACAAAGCGCTGGCACGCGGTCGGCGGGCGCCGGCGGCCGGAGCGCTCCAACCCCGGGCGAGCCCGGGAGGGCGACCGCGTGGTGCGCGCCGGTCGGGCCGCCGCCCGGTTCCCGCGCCAGCCCCGCCTGCTTTCTCACCTGGCTTTGCAGACAGGAAAAGGACGGGGGTCCCCGAGCTGGATTTTTTTTTTTTAAGCTCACGTTCTCAGGGGGCCAAAGGACCGTTTTAAAACATGAACAACCAACCATTGGCTTTAGCAGGGAAGCTGCCTCAGTGGATGCGTTCGCATCTTGGCTAGAGAAAGGCCACCAGCCAACTACAAGGAGAAATGGGATACGAGGGAGAAAAACGCACACACAAAGCCCCCACATGTTCTAACCCCTTTCTTCTCTCTGTACTGGTTTGCACGTGAGAACCATGCGGGAATCGCTTGGCTAATTATCATCACGAAATGGAAATGCCTGTGCTGTGTTTTGATCCGTCCGTGGAGCTCTGGGAAGATAACGTGCTCCAAAGTCATGGTGGAGTGCCTGGCTGTATCAATCAAAGGTGTAGAATGTTTATCTTGTCACGCCCTTGAAGCTATAAGCGGTGACCAATATGGCAGCCCCTCGCGCATGGGGTTCTTTCAGTTAATAAAACTTATATACAATTTAAAATCAGCTCTTCAGATACACTAGTCACATTTTGGGTGCTCACTAGTGGCTACCCTACTTGACTGCCAGAGGTTGACCGTTTCCATCAGTACCTAAAGTTCTGTTGGAATGTGCTGCTGTAGAGTTTTAAGTGAATATTGGTAAAATAACCTGCTTTATGACACAAGTCAGATTTTAGGACACTCGGCATTTGTGTTTCTTGGCACTAGTGTGAAAAGTTGTAAAGTCGGAGTTTCAGTATCTTCCTGCTGAAAGAGGTCTTAGGAAACACTTAACACAGTAATTTTTACAGAGAAGGGAAGTTAGATGTGTCCCCCAAACCATGACATCAATTTGGAAAGAAGATAAGGTCACCTGACAAGGTATAGTATACTTTCTGCCAGACCAGGCCCGTTACCTGGAGTTGGTGAGGCAAATTAACTCTACAGAAAGGTGACCTGATGGAATTTTAGACACGAATACCCTTTTACAAGAGAAAAATATTTCTAAGTATTGTTCCAAGAAGAAATTCCATTTAATAAAAAAATAAAGTGTTTGAGAGTAAGAGGGAATAACACTATCTCTCAAACTAAAAATGTATTATTGGCAGTGTTATGAATTACATATAATGCTTTTAAAGAGACTAATTGGTATAACATTGTGCTTAGTTGTACTTAAAAATTCTGAAATGGAATTATCTTTTTAAAGTAATAGCTAAAAGCACTCTTAAGGTCAGGGAAGAAGGTATGACATAAAGTGAGAATTGTTAGCAAAGAATAATCTTTCTCAAATTCGATGAGGGTACTATCAAATACATTGATTATGTCTTAGACTCGTATCACTAGCATGGCATTTGAAGTGTATGTAACATGAATAAAACTTAATTACAAATTATAGTATTTGAGAGATGGAAGACAAAACATCATACAGAGTTAGAGGCAAAGCACAGACTTTCTAACTTCAGTGCTTTCGTTGGTTGGTTTTGCTGTGATTATCCTCTATGTTTCTTACTGTTATTTCAGGGTGAAATGTTGGTATTAATTTTGGTCATTTATGGTAGTTAGCTTTTAAGTTAAGCTGACTCATTTGAAAAGACTCTGATGTTGGTAAAGATTGAAGGCAGGAGGAGAAGGGGACGACAGAGGATGAGATGGTTAGATGGCATCACCGACTCAATGGACCTGAGTTTGGGTAAACTCCAGGAGTTGGTGATGGACAGGGAGGCCTGGCATGCTGTGGTTCATGGGGTCTCAAAGAGTCAGACACGACTGAGCAACTAAACTGAAGGACCCCTAAGATTTCAGATGAGTACTCATGAGTGATAGCTAATTTTAAAAAAATAACAAAATGTTTTTTAAAGCTTGAATTTCTCCTGAGCTGATGTGTATTTGAATTGTCTTACTTCTTTTATTAATTTACAATTTGCATGTGGTTCTTGGTAGAAAGTATTCTTCCTAGTCTCCTGAAATCTGATAGCCTAAGAGAAAATCTTGTAAATTCTTTAAGTGCTTGCAGTGTGCTAGAAACTTCAACCTCTCCATGGCTGACCAGTGAAAAGGCTAGTCTGGCTAGGGAGAATATATGTGACCAAAAGATAGCTGGCTCTATCCTATGGGAACTGTGTAGTTATGCACAACTTATTCAACTACCCTTTGCCTCAGTTTCCTCATGGATAAAATATAAAAGAGAAAGTGCTACCCTCAAAACTTTGTTATGAGTATTCAGCAAGAAGTTCAGTGTGAAGCACAGAGCTGGGAAAGGGGCAAAGAATTTCTACTTCTCCACTACTGAGTTTCATTTTCATAGTTGCACTAGAAAAAGTTGGAGAAGTAGGTTGTCAGAAGGCTGGGGATTAATTCTGGATGAGCTCTGTTTGTGAATTTTGCCTTCAAGAGATAGCGATCTCTTTAATCCTAAAAGTTCCTGACTCGGTGGCTATAGGTGGCTTTATTTCCCTTTCACAGGCATCCTGAGAGATGCTTCCTTATGCTTGTTAGGTGCTTGGTTGTTGAAAAGGCACTGGAAACTCCAAGTCCATCCTCTGTTCACCCTGGTTGACCTTTTTATGCTATTGTCAGCCAAGAAAACATTGATATCTTTGGTCTCCTACTAGCTTGAATTCTTCAGGGCAGAGCCTGCTCAGATTATCTCCTGAGGTCATTCCAAATGTCTGATGGCCATCTATGGCAGCAGGGCTGGGTGGAGGCCTGCCGGAAAGGAGGAGCCTGTGGAATGTCTAATGGTGCCTTCTGTTCAAGTAGAAGAACTACTCGAAGTAGTTCCCTGTTGGACTCATGATCAACTTTACAGCTATATCTAGGAGACTGTTTGCCACTTCTTGAAAAACAGAAACCATAGCATTTTGCATTTTTTGTTTGTTTAATAAAGTCCCACTTGGGATGTGTATGATTCCTATTGATGTCATGATAGGTATAAATAAGTACAGGAAAAAAACAGACTAAAGATCAGTAATAAACAGTTTATATCTGGTATTCATGTTAGCTGTTCTCATCAAGAAAACCAAGTTAAGAGGAAAGATTCTTGAAAGGAGGGAATAAAGCTACCACATTATCTTGTTTTCTTTCTCTAGATAATTTTCCAAATGATGGTTTTTACTTAGCTGAAAAGTTATTTCTAAAATATTTCATTTATAAGTTAAATTTTCAAACCAAACCAAATAATATAAAATTGTATTTTTTTTCAAGAAGGCAAGATCATGCATAGATATATATGTTTGCAATACTCACTAGATTTAAAAACAAAAAGATACATAATTATATCTGTATTTCAGTTTACTGGAAAGAGAATTAATTTGCGTTATTTGGGATGCAGTCTATTTTGGCATATGATGAGAACTGAAAGTAAAATGCAATAAAACTTTGAAATTTAAGTTAGTGATTAAAACCAGTTTGTTTTTACCAGAGGATACTAGTTCACTGAGGCTCACTAGTTCCCTGCTGGCTCAATGGTAAAGAATCTGCCTGCCAGTGCAAGAAACACACGTGCACTCCCTGGGTTTGGAAGATCCCCTGGAGGAGGAAATGGCAACCCACTCCAGTATTCTTGCCTGGGAAATCCCATGCACATAGGAGCCTGATAGCCTACAGAGTTGCAAAAAGAGTCAGACATGACTTAGTTACTAAATAACAACTAGTTTGTTGAGTCAAAGATCAAAACCAAAGAGGTCTAATATCTTGCTGCAGAATTTTAAAATGAATTTGTAGCTAAATATTTCTATATCAATAATATTCAGATTTGTAATAAAATGTATTTGTAGTATATGTACAAAAATATTACTATCTTTTTAGAATGTGGGTGGGGCTTCCCTGATAGCTCAGTTGGTAAAGAATCCACCCACAATGCAGGAGACCCTGGTTCTATCTCTGGGTTGGGAAGATCCCCTGGAGAAGGGAAAGGCTGCCCTCTCCAGTATTCTGGCCTGGAGAATTCCATGGACTGTGTAGTTCATAGGGTCTCGAAGAGTCGGACACAACTGAGAGACTTTCACTTAGAATGTGGGTTGAAATAAGTAAGTTCACAGTGCATAATGACCATTCACTACTTATCAGTGATGGATCAATACTGAATTAACTCCTTTATAAACTTTTTCTTTTTATCTAAATAACAGTCTCTTAGGAGTAACTACTATTCTATTTTATACATGTTTAAAACGAAAGCTTAGAGAGGTAACATTACCTGCCCAAGTCACAGACAAGTGCCAGACAAATGACATGAAACTGTTGGTTTGTTTCCAATAGATGTCCTTAGCTATGGTGCTTACTGCTTCATTATACTCATAAACCTTTGCTCACTTATAGGGATGATGAGAGCAAGGCATGATATAATTGACACTTTTTCCCAACCAGAAAATATTTTACAAATATGTATCTAACCCTGTCATCGTCTTCAAGATGGATACCTTAGGAGGTTATTTGCTCATTTCAGTGATGAAGGCTCAACAGAAATATCCTTAGGCATTTGCTCTGCAGTCTTAACAGTCTTTAGCAAATGATTGTTCAGTTCAGTTCAGTCGCTCAGTCCTGTCTGACTCTTTGTGACCCCATGAATCGCAGCACGCCAGGCCTCCCTGTTCATTACCATCTCCCGGAGTTCACTCAGACTCACATCCTTCGAGTCCGTGATGCCATCCAGGCATCTCATCCTCGGTTGTCTCCTTTTCCTCCTGCCCCCAATCCCTCCCAGCATCAGAGTCTTTTCCAATGACTCAACTCTTCTCATGAGGTGGCCAAAGTACTGGAGTTTCAGCTTTAGCATCATTCCTTCCAGAGAAATCCCAGGGTTGATCTTCTTCAGAATGCACTGGTTGGATCTCCTTGCAGTCCAAGGGACTCTCAAGAGTCTTCTCCAACACCACAGTTCAAAAGCATCAATTCTTCGGTACTCAGCCTTCTTCACAGTCCACCTCTCACATCCATACATGACCACAGGAAAAACCATAGCCTTGACTAGACAGACCTTAGTCGGCAGAGTAATGTCTCTGCTTTTGAATATGCTATCTAGGTTGGTCATAACTTTTCTTCCAAGGAGCAAGCGTCTTCTAATTTCATGGCTACAGTCACCATCTGCAGTGATTTTGGAGCCCAGAAAAATAAAGTCTGACACTGTTTCCACTGTTTCCCCATCTAGCAAATCATTATCATTAAGGATGAATTTGTTGCTGACACTAAATCCAAACCAAATGTAATGAACAAGGTGCTTGATAGAAACTATGATGTGATTATAAAGCAGCAGATTATTTGATATATGATATTGATGTCCTAAATTGATGCTAATCACAGATACAAAGGGGAAATTTCAAGGATGTCCCTTATATAATGTGGTATAGCCTTTAAGGAGACATTTTGGTGAGTAACATTCATGAAAGGTCTGATCATTTTCTAAAAAGTCAGCTTCACTAATGAAAAGTTGTGCATCATTGTATGACCGTTATGGGAAATACCTTTTCGGGGAATGTACAACAGACAGGAAAGGGTAAATCAGAGACCCTGGGTTAGATTCCAGCCTCAGAGACTGAGTAACCATCTGACCTTAATTTTCTAAATGTCCTTGTTGTACAGTGGGGAAAGTGATGGGAACTTCCTGGATGAGAAGAGGGAATTTTGCTGATAAGAGTACATGAAATTGTATTTCCGTAGCCACATTGTGCTTGGCATATAGAAAATGCTCAATAAATGTTAGCTATCATTATACTGTTCACTTTCAAGGGCTATCATATTCCTGAAAAAACATCTTGGTGTCCATTATCTTAAAATTTTAGAAGACCACTTCTTTTCTATCAGCTTCCATGTTTCAAAGCAGTTTTATTTCATATTAGAGCATTTCATATTTGAAATAAATACAGAACCTATTTGGGCTTCCCAGGTGGTGCTAGTGATAAAGAACCTGCTTCCAATGAAGGAGACATAAGGGATGTGGGGTTCAGTCGCTGGGTGGGAAGGATCCCATGGAGGAGGGCATGGCAACCCCCCTCCACTATTCTTGTCTGGAGAATCCCATGGACAGAGGAGACTGGCAGGCTGCAGTACATGGGGTCAGAAAGAATTTGACACAACTGAAGTGACTCAGCACACATGCATAAAACATATTTTTGACCATATGTTGATCAAACCAATATACATTATAGCAAGAAGTCTTATGTTTTGGGATGACCAATTTATATTATCCTCATCGGTGTTCCATGTAATATTCTTCTCAGAGACTTTTATTTTGTATTCATACTTGACTTTAGCAGACTTATGGAGATAGTTATATATCCATTTGCCCAGAGTAAGGCAACATCAGGCTTCCCTCATAGCTTAGTTGGTAAAGAATCTGCCTGCAATGCTGGAGACCTGGGTTCAATTCTGAGGTCGGGAAGATCCCCTGGAGAAGGAAATGGCAATCCACGCCAGTATTCTTGCTTGGAAAATCCCATGGGCAGAGGAGCCTGGCAGGCTACAGTCCGTGAGGTCGCAAGAGTTGGACACGACTTAGCAACTAAACCACCACCACCACTACGAAGGCTACGTCAGGATAATCAGACATCTTCTAAATTGCTTATTGATGACATGATCTTACTCTCCGATTTAAGGAAACTTAGCATAAATATATAGGATATTATGCTATTAAGTATAGCATAGTATTACTATGTTTATTATAGATATGCTTCCTGTTCAAGCTGAATTTTTAAGTCCCTTCAGATCAATACTCTCTGCGTGGTGCAGGCAGTTGGTGAGGCGTCTGAGACTTGTCTCTGTCTCCCTGCTTGCCTCTACTCACCTTCAGCCTGTCCTCCTCTGCCCCTGGCACGCTCCACTCACCCAGCAGCACTGCTTAAAATCAATAATAGCTCTTTATTGAGCGCCCCTATCTCCTCACAGCCTCTCCCTGATGTGACCCACGAGGTCCCTTGCTTTCCTCAGAAGCCTCCGGGATTCTCCTGGCCTCTGATCTACCAGAGGAGCCAGGCACTCCAACCCCGTGCCCTCGGTGACGCAGCAACAATGCGTCGCTACTCCTTTCAATGAACTTCTCTTCCAGAGTTTTCTGCAAAGGGTTCAAAATCCAAAGGCGTATCCGTGCTGACTGAGAGTCCACAGATGCTCTGCCGTGTTGGTCTGGAGATGCTTTGGGGAAGAGACCCTGAGTACATCTCCCATTTGTTTGCTGACGGAGACATGTCCCGGGTGCAGGTCAGCGGGCAGCCTGGCTCTCACTTGAAGAAATTTTACTGTGCTTGAAAAGGTTGGAATTGAAAAACACACTGTTTGTCAGCAGAATATCCTGATGCTTGGGAATTTGTCTGCTTACAATTTAAAATAAAAAGCAGCGCTCTGGTTCCTGCTCTTGCGGCCCCCTCTTCCGTCCCCTTTGCACATGGTTGCTGCGTGTGCCGGGGCCACAGCCTGCTCTGCCGTTCCTCGGTCTCCCCCTGTGCGCGCTCCCTTTTGTTCCCACTCCAACAGCTCCCGGAGGTGTAATTAGTGAGTATTCTTCCAGGAGCATCTTGAAGGAGATACAAGAACCCTATGTTAAGAATAGTGCCGCTTCCTGGATGGAGGGAAGCATTTGGTAGGGTTGGGGAGAGGTACAAGGATGGAGCGGAGAATGCATTCTGCCCTTTCTCTCCTCTACGACCTCCCTGATAAAGCCTCTTCCTGTGTGCAGAGGTGGGGCATGTAAATTACATATTTCTCAACCTTGTATAGCACTAAACCTGTAAACATGGAGCATCCGTATCAAATCAGATCACTTAATTCAGAAACAAAATATTCTAAGTAAAAGATTTTAACACTGCTTAAAGTGGGGCACTAAGAAACATTCTACAATTTTTGTGTTCCTTTTGCCTCCTTTAAAAATGACTAAAGAGCCAATCGATAGATATACTCCCATTTAAAAATTTCCTTCCCTTTCTCTCTATCCTTTGGTCTTTCCTTCATCTTTTCTGCTCCATCTTTTTATTTTCAGCTGTTTGTTTTTTATTTTCAGTTGTAAACTCACTAAAGCGCCCTACTATCAATCAGATTTTTTTCATTGCTTTGGAAAACCATTTTTTGTTTCAGAACCATAGGATTTCATTAATAATATTTTCTATTTATCTGAACCACTCCAAAATAAAATAATGCTAACAAAGCTGTGTACTTCCTAAACAACCTGTGATGTATACTATAGGCAATATGGTCATAGAACAATTTCTATGATTATTTTTATTAATCACTATAATTGCTCTTTGATTACAATGATGATTAACTCACAGCAAATAAATCATATGCTTATCTTGTTTATCTAGTATTTGTGAAGGATTTGTGTTTATCCATCCACACGTCCTCACCTCACTCTTATGTAGCTGTGAGGTTCTAGTTTGTGTAGCCTATGGCAACAAAAATGACTCACACATGGGAGAATAAAGATTGTGGTTTCCCTACATTATAGCTTGGCTGTAACCTCTTAAACTTCTTAGGTCAGTGATGATTAACTGAGTATTCCAAAACTTGAATGTCTGTGCCTACACATTTATAATAACCACCGTCTATGTTGTTTGACTTTCCGGTCAGTTCAAGCCATTTTTCATATTTCAAGCTATACTATCAAATGCCTGGATACTTAGGTAGAACTTGAGAATGACTTTTGGCTCATTCACTAGTCTTGAGTAAATTTCATCATTTGCCAATGCGCATAAAAATAATTAAACTTTTAAGCACATTATATCAGATAGTAAATAACAATGGGTGTGTAACATCTGTACAAGTTTCCATATGTTCACTTTGATCATTCAGGTCTTGAGATCCCTGAGTTCTAGTTTTCTTGCTACCATAGAGCAGGAGAATTGACCCTCTTTAAGAAGAGAGGGCTGTGGTAAGGACTGAACAGTTTAGTGCAGAGAACAGCTTAGCAGAATGTCCAGATTTCTGGGCCCCACCTCCAGGCCCGCTGGGCCCCAGTCACAGGAATCAGCATTTTAACCAATTCCTCCAGTGTCTCTTATGTGCATTTTGTTTTGCAAGCTGCCGCTTGAATGTGTGTGTGTGCTTAGCTGTGTCTGACTCTTCATGACCCCATGGGCTGTAGCCCGCCAGGCTCCTCTGTCCATGAAATCTTCCAGGCAAGAATATTGGAGTGGGTTGCCATTTCCTTCTGGAGGGACTGCTTGAATGTAGGGGTGAGCATAAAATCTGCAAAGTCCTAATCCTATAACCTTTCCTTTCCTCCATCATTCATTCCTGGCCTCCCAACTTCTCTTAAGTTTTATGAAACTTTCTAAGTCAGTGAATGCCTTTCAAAATAGTAAGAATGAGAATTCAAAATGGTACAGGTTTTTTCCATCACCTGTCTTGGTTCATATTATAAACAAATGAAAAAAACATGCCACATGTATTCTGCCTATGGTAGTTAGAAAACTGGTTGAGCCATATGTGGACCGAATTCTCCTAAGTTTCTGTACACTTCATCTTCACTTATCGAAGGGGAAGTGCTTACTTTTCTTGGGTAGAATATGTTCCTGGGATCCCAGAATCTCAGCAAAACCACTAAAATGAGTTCTGGCTCCAGGAACCTCTACCTTTAGTGACAACTGGCCGGCAAACGCATGCCTGCTTCTGTGCCCACCAGCTGCTGCAAGCCCAGATTCCCTATGCCCAGGGTCAGCGTTGTTCTTTATCATGTAAGAAATGTGCATTTTCCCGAAAGAAGCTTTCAATCAATACAAATGTCCCTTACGTCCTCCTAATTATCTCTGTCTGCTGAGCCATCAGGAGAAACCTTTACAACATGGGCTCCTGAGGCCACACAGGGATCCACATTCCCAGGCTTTTAACCTCTCTCCATACCCAGCTGCTGCCATTAGCCTCTCTTGGACACAGATATTTTTAACACTTCAGATTGGGGGGGCCTCTACCACGCCTGTTTCTTGTACCAGTGTTTTTCTGACACAAACAGACATATTCATGTGCTGGCTTACATATTTTTTTCCATTAAAAAAAGTCTTCCTGTTGTATAGCACAGGGAACTATATTCAGTATCTTCTTATAACCTATAATGGGAAAGAATCTTTCAGATTCTTTTCAAAGAATATACATATATGTGTATATATGTATGTATAACTGAATCACTTTGCTATACACTTGTAACTAACAGAACATTGTAAGTCAACTATACTTCAATTGGAAAAAAAAGAATAGGAAAAAAGTGTCCCATTTTATAAAACTGGAAACGTTAAATGAATATTAAGTCCTTTGTGTCAACTCAGGCCTATAGAACACACTGAAAAATTCAAAGCTATGTGTGATAATATCATCCCTGGGTAAGACCTTGCTTGTTTTGTTACCAGAGTACCCAGGTGGGAAAAATATAGCCAACTGAACAGTAGTGTATTACAAAGTGATTTTGTTTTGTCTGCTGATTTCATAGGTTAATACTGGCGTTTTAATTATTTGGAATGCTGACATTGTGGGCTACTTACAGCAATAGGGACAGGGCAGGGCAAGCCATTGCTGACAGGAACCCACCAATATGACCTAGAATCCTTTTGGGACGTACAGCAGAGGAAACCCCTTCTGTTTAAAAACTAAAACTTTCTTTCCTGTGATTTACACATAGCCCAGGAAGAGTCTCATCCATTCCAATTGCAAAGTTACTAAGGAGTGAAACAGAGACAGCTCAGCTGCCTGCTTCTGCTCTGGTGGACAACAGTCTTCAGCCCTAAGGAGAAAACATTTATGATCCTTCAAAGGCAGAAGAGGGACAATTTCACCCTCACTAACAGCCCTTTGAGATGCAGGAGAATGATTGAATTCATTTGAAAGTCTTGTGATTTTGCATATTTTGCTTTGACACTCTGTCTTTCCCAATTCTTAGGAATGGATATTATTTACTGATTATTTTGCTTGCAGTTGATTTGCATACTGTTAATGCCTATTGTTAAATGGTTTGCTGATTAATAACTAGTGTTGATTTGGACTAAATGTAATAGAATAAGCAAATTCATTTGTAAATTTAGATATATAATTTAGTTGCTAAATGGTATCGTAGAGCTGTTGGAGATTATTTTAGACTAATTCCTTGCAGGAATACCCTGTCCACAATTTCCTTCCATATCTGATATCAATGTTTCAAGTCCCCCCACCCCCAACTCTTTAAAAAAAAAATTCATTTCCATGTTTGGATTTTAAAGCAGACACTTTTCAAAAGCAAATATTTCTCCAAAGCCAAGGTTAACATATATTTTTTTGACATTTAGAACATGGTAGATATATTCTAAACAATTTCTATTCTGAAGGATCAGAAAGCATTTGCCTATATCCTCATGTCCCTGAATCAGTGTATTGTGCAGCATAATAAAAACTCATAGCAATATGACTTTTTATTAATATAATTATATGAATAAATATAAAACACTCATGTTAATACAGGATTATTGAGTTATAGAATTTCTTAGCTGTTAGAAAACACTTGCAGATGAGGCCTCTTGGGTTCAGAGAAGTTTAGTAATTAACACACCTACACACACACCATCTAGTCAGTTGTTGAGTCAGTTATATGAACCGTTTAATATATTCTTCTCTTGAGTATTCTATTATACATATGCTTATACTTTGGTATATTTGGCATTTTTAATTATCCCCTAATACATAAGAAATTTTCAACCTGAACTTTTCATGTCTACATTCATCTTCTCAACATTTATGCTGCCATTGATTATATTTTACTTCTGCTATTTCATAAGCACCATAAACATTTACAGTTTAGAAATCCATTTAAATAATAAAGAGAATGTAAAAAGAATTTATACTATAGATGTTTTAATGTGTTTATGCTATTTCATTAAACTACATTTTAATATGCTCTGATGAAAATGGTTCTCCAAAGGAATGTAAGTCACATTAATTTTTCATGTATACTTTTTAACTTATAGTTTGACAGTCTACATGTTTCAGTCTAACAGAAGAAAGCAAAAATCACTGGATATGAAGTTATGAGACACACCCAAATCTACATCTACATCCTCAGGTTGGTGACCTTGGATAAATTTCATTTTTGTGCTTCTGTTTCATTTTCTTTAAAATGAGTAGTTGAACGCTTCAAAGACTCTTTCAAAGATTTCATGAGCTTAAAAGAAGATTGATTGCAAGAAATGCATGGCCATTATTACCTAGCTGCTCAGTTTATTCCTGGACACATACTTGCTACACACATCTGAAGTCTCCTTAAGGAAATGAACTCTTCGTGGACTGGTACTTGGCCACTGAGAGAAGTGGGATAAGTAAGAAAAAGAAGGGGGCCAAGTTAGTGATAAGGGGGCCATGGTAAGCAATTAAAATGATTCCTCTTTTACTTCTTTATATCTACAGTCTAGTTATTTCTATTGGAAAACCTACTGGCACCAGGTAATATCAAGAGGGATGAGTAATATGTAATTTTTATCTTTACTGGGTCACATTTGGCGCACAGACAGTTGACAGCTGTCAGTCAGGTGGCTGGTCAATGAGGAGATGCATATAAAGCTGCCAAAGTATTTCTGTTTCTTTAAATACTTACAAGTAAACCGTTTTAGCTGGAAACTTCTTTGTCCTGTAATTAAATAGATTGATATTCGGAATATGACTTATTGAAGTTATTTGCTTGGAGAACCAAGATTTTCCCTATGACCATATAAGGTAAACAAAATGTTTTTCAAATGTCTCTCTGAAAGGGGAAAATAATTATTTTTTCTCCACTAAAAACTGTCCTTAAGATACAAAGATATATTGCAAATAATGCTTAAAGTGCATGTATTTTAAAATTAAAGTTTTAGGGCATATATGAGTCATTGCAACTTTAAGCCAAGTTTCTGACTAAGACTGATTAAAAGAAACCATCCCCATACATTGTGGGGAGGCATAGGTATTTTTCTGACATGAAAGTTGAAGGTTTATCAGAAAGGACAAACATGTAGTTGCATGCTGAACTAGGAGTTAAAACTTTTTCTCATAATTAAAAGAATTCATCATAGAATTTTAGATTAAGCCAATAATTTAGGGCAGGGTTAAAATGATAAATTTTAGTTATGTAGAAATATTTGGGCTATACCTAACAATGTTTCTCATAGGTTCAGTCACACTTAAATAATTCACTAAAGTCATAAAAAATAATTTGGAATAAGTTTTTGAGTTGCTTATATTTAGTGTTAATGACAAATATTATAATTATAGCCAATTGTATTGCATATAAAAGTTTAATAAATGCAGTTTTGAAGTTGACATAAAAATATATGTTCAGTTTTGTAGTAGTCAGCTTTCAAATTGAGTCCTTTCTTTCAAATATTGGATTTAACAGACCAGATTAAAAAAAAAGTTATCAGATGCATGGCGTGCATATTCATTCTTTAAGAGGCTAATGAAGTTATCTAAAAATTTTCAGTGACCATGGTTACTCAGGTGCCAAAATCAATATGATGAAGTTGATAAAATATTACATAAAAAGAGCAGTTTGACATCACAATAAATACATTAATTTTTTAAAAATAAAATGCACTTTACTTTTCTGAACCACATTCTACATGTAATAATTTATAATGAAAATCAGATCTGAGTTTTGAGATTTCAAAATATTGTTTCATTAAAATGTAGATAAGATTATGTTTTAAAAACATTTTTTTGGTAGGGTGAATAATTTCTGGTAGTGTTTTAAACCACACATATTTCATAATTAAACAGCAATTAAATTAATTTGAAAGAGAATGATACATATAAATTTGTAACATACCTGTGTCATCATTGATCTGAAAATTGTTTTACATATAGTGGTCATTAAAAAATATCAGACCTTGTTATTTTCTCACCATGTGACAATGTGTTAAGCATATAGATTGAAAATTATTTATGGGATCATCAGAGTAAAACAGTTGTCTTATAGTATTAATTTATACTGGTAGGAGCATTTCTCTTCTTAAGCACCACCAGTTCTACCCCCACAGCCCAGAAAATTGATTTTATGCATAATAATTTATAGCATTCTTGATAAATGTATGCTGTGCATCTTTTACATTCATTAGTCCATGTTGCTTGCAAATATGGAATTTGGTTATTAAAGTGGTTTCATATGTTTACTATGTATAGTCCCTAGCTTTAAGCTCCTGACTTGCTTAAATAAATGTTTTCAATTTGCTATAATACAACAATTTGTAGAGAAATGCTGTGAAGCATAGTTAAAAGAATGAGTCCTTGAAATAGAATCAGTTTTTAAAAATATGTCCTAACATGTGGTCTCATTTTTCCATATTTTGCATTAATTAAGATCCTATTCTAAAAAAATATTTTTGCCTAAACTTTTGAATTCACAAAGTAAAAATACCAAGTATATAAAAGTGCTAATTTTGGAAATTAGTGACGTAAAAACATGCTTTAGTAGTGTATTGTTTATTCTGAAGACTTTCCTCTAAAGAAACTCTTTGTAATGAGAAAATGTTGCCACTTCTATTTGTTAAATATTCTGTGCAATACATGTTTTAAAAATTTATTAAAAATAAAATTAATTTCATATTCTCTCTAATCATATTCCTGTCACATGCATGCATAAAATATTCTAGCCCATGAAACTTTTGAAAAGAGCATGTACTATTTCACATTTTAGTTTGGAGATTTATTGAAAAATAACATTTTATTTAGAATGAATAGATTATGACAGAGTTAGATTCAAAGGCGTCGAAATGATATTTGTGTATTTATTTGAATAGTATCATATATATAATTAATTCTTCATCTTTCAGATACTGAAGAGAGTAATGAGTGAGAACAACATTAAAAATATAAAGTATTTTCTTTAAAGAAAAAAACTTTGTTCTTTCCTCTAAAAAACTGTCAAATGGTAACAGCCCTACTTTCTACGCCAGGAAAACCCACTGTTGAGTTAGTTGGCTCTGATTCCAATGGTCTCATCAGCTTTCTGAACGTAGGTACCTCAGCAGTGCCTCTTCCAAGATAACAAAATGAACTTTTAGAGATTAAAAAAATACATTTTGGCAATTGAAACTCACCAGCGCCTTTCTGCTTCTCCAGGAAGTTGTACCCGTCAGCACCTGCTGAGGGCTTTGTTGTCCAAACTCTGACAGGTAAAAAAATTCCTGTAGAATAAAGCCAGACCAGCTGGCTTTGAAGAGAAACCCCCAGTTTGGGCTGCGTTTGCCTCCTCTCCTTTTCTATGAAGACCCAGGCTTTCCCCCTTGATCGTCAAGCCGTAAGATGCGTGATCCCTGTGCACAAGTGTCTGGCAGGCCGAGGTGCACCTGCTCCTGTCACTCTGGAGTAAATTTAGCTGTAAAGGTATCACTGACAACCAGACCTTTGTCAGAGCTGGCAAAAGAACACAGAACTGCTGCCCTCCCCGCCCCCCGCGTCCAAGCCCCTTCGCTGCTCGTTCAAATGGAAAATGTCAAATCGGAAGTCTATCCAAAAATCATTCCTGAAAAAATGAGATTGCTTTCATATGGTAAAAAGTAAGTTTCCTTATTTCACATAGACTTCAAAATTACATTTCCAAGAATAATCTTGGAACAAGACGAGTTTTTGTTCAATTAATTGTGGCTGGAAACTTTTTAATGGAAACCTAGCACACACTTACTTCATTTCGGGTTATTAAATTGTGTGAAGCGTTCAAGTTAGTTGCCATTCTTTGCTGTAGCTCATTTGTTCTTTTCGATCCAAAGAAATATTAGACGGTTAAAACTCATCACATAGGAGGGATTAATCATGCTACCAAAATTAGAAAACATGTAGTTCTGAGAGACTGAATGTCAAAATTGTATGCTCATAGCGCTTCAACGATTGGGACTCGAGGATCCCTCTACAATATTTAAAATGGCAGCTAAGGAAACCCTGAAGTGTTTAGGAGCGGGCTAAAGCTAGAGTTCTCTTACTCTTTGATTACGGTAAGGACATTTATCCTTTATGTGAATGTTTTAGTTTCACTTCTTTATTGATGCTTCAAGAACAATTCTTTTTGAAGGAAAAGAAAGAATCAGGCAGTGTTCATTGATACATCTGACGTCAATATAGTAGTCAAGATATATAAAGCAGCCCAAGGAGTAATGTGCTTAGCCATGGCATTCAGAGTTTCTGCTTTAATAACTATGATTCCCTCAGTGGTGGTAAAAAGAATTGTGCAGAGTACCTGTTCTCCTGTATTGTGCCGTTTACAAGGGTTGGGTGTGACGAGAAAAATAAATCTAGGTCAAAATCAAAAGTGCTTTGTAAAATAAACAAAGTTCTTATTTACTTACTATGTATAAACAGCCACTCACCAAGCCTCATTTCTCCACAGGGTACCACTTTCAGATAAAAACACAGACCTGAATGGCATCATCCAGTATCCAAGGAAACCATGTAAGTACCTCTCTCACTGTGTACTTCTCTTATTCAGAGTTTAAAAGCTTAGCTGAGTACTGAATAAGTGAGTGTTTTTATTTAATAATTATATGGGAGGCACTTTTTAGAAGCTTGCTAAAAGAAACAGGTTCTTGATTGTTATGTGCATCATAACAAAACCATTATGTTTTGATCATATTTCATAAAATTATGTATTTAGTCACAACCTCGCCATCAATTCTCATTCTTAGGTACAAAACAGCTACTCAAAGTCCTAATGAATTGAGAGTTTCCAACTTTTCAACAACCCATTGGTGTCTGAGAGACAATATTACAGAGGCCTTCTGCCAGGAGTAGTTACCTAATTGTAATAAAACTTCTTAAGTTTTAAAAATTAAGAAAAATGACTTGGAAAATTGGCATTTTGTTGGTAAACATTTGTAGCAGTTTATTTGGTTTTAGACTTGCTTGGGAACTGTGCAAGGGAACAAAGAGATGTTGAGTATTTAAATGACCCAAAGAATCTTGAAAGCAAGTGTGATTTCCAAAATACAAAAATCTATTTGCGGAATGGTTTGGGAGGTTGGTGTAGCATTTTTATTCTTCCTGTTTGCCCCCAGGCTAAGGTATATTCTGTGGCTAATTTCAAGGTGCTAAGTAATTTTTTAGGAACTATGGAATCTTCTGTGGAAATTTAATTTCATAACGTGCTGTTCTGGTGAAAGATTCATTTCTAAAATAATTGGATTATTCTGTCAAGTATTTCTTTACCTGGACTTTATTATTTTTTTCATATATGACCTTTCTACTTTTAAAATCAACCTGTTTTTAATACTAAGTGATTATTCATTACACTTTACTTTTTGATGAAAATACTTAAAAGTATGTTCGTGTAATTACAGTCCTCCTTTCCTACCACGTGGATCAACTACATGGTTTAACCAGTCTTTTAAACACAGATGTATTACTTCTCTCAAGATTTTCAGGAGTTGTGTTGAAAAGCAGCTGGTTTAGCCCTGTGATCTGGGAGCTTTTCATATTATTTGTATTTACTTTTGTTACTCTTATATTTCTGTCTTTGCTCCGACACTTGGTTCACTGCTAAGCACGAGTAACAGATGATCTCACTAACATTTTTCTCCACTAAATTAGACATACCCTTCACCTGGTCGGAAAACCTGGCTAGGCTGTGAGGTTTCTGTTTAATGCTGCTTATGAACTTCTCTAGTGTGGAGTTGGAGGCCTGAAGTTCTGTGCTCTCCATCAATAGGAACACCTCGCCACAAAACACAAGGCCAGGCTATCACTGGAGAAACCTTGAAGCAGGGCAGGGTTAGAGCAGATCGTTATGCAGAAAGAAAATGCCAGTTGAAAGGGAAAACTGGCTAACGTTATAATCCTTATCTAGAGGAAATGGAATTTTTAAAAATTCCATTCTCCGTGTCACAAGAGGAAAAAAGAAAATCTACACCGCAGTGCTTATGGCACAACTTTAACTTAGTTACATTATAACGTGGATTTTCCAGGAAAATCATTTAAATTTGAGAGGTTTTGACTTAACAGAAATAAACTGGTCTGTGCACATCAGTTCATCAGTGGTGGTCTCTCTAACAAAGACCATCATTATTCAGTAGAAACCTTCTGGGATGATGGTCGTGTTCTCTATTTGCACTGTCCAGTATGGTAACCAGCAGCTGTATGTGTCTGTTGAGCACTTGAAACATGGCTTGTGCGATGGAGAAGCTGAATTTTAGGTTTTATGTAATTTTAATTACTTTAAATTTAGATAGGCCATATGTGACTAGTGGCTACTGTACTATATTTTGCTTAATCAGAAATTAAAATACCCTCCTGCAAAAATTTTTAAACCTTTTTAATCCTTTGGTATTCTATCATATAATGTCATTTTTATATTTGCTTTAATATTTGAATTATCATTGTAGTGCAATTTTCATAACTTTTCCAGAGATAACATTATAACATTGTTTTCTAAGCCCGGAGTAGCAGCTTTTAAAATGGCTGTTGTAAAAAGACTGTGTCTAAAAAGGAAAACACTTTAATGAAAGTTCTAAATGTTGTTCAGTTGCTCAGTCCTGTCCGATTCTTTGTGACCCCATGGACTGCAGCACACCAGGCTTCCCTGTCCTTCACTCTCTCCCAGAGTTTGCTCAAACTCATGTCCATAGTAGTCAGTGATGCCATCCACCATCTTATCCTCTGTTGCCCCCTTCTCCTCCTGTCTTCAATCTTTCCCAGCATCAGGGTCTTTTCCAGTGGGTCAACACTTTGCATCTGGTGGCCAAAGTACTGGAATTTCAGCTTCAGCTTCAGTCCTTCAGATTAATATTCATGGTTGATTTCCTTTAGGACTGACTGGTTTAGAGTCTTCTTCAGTACCGCAGTTCAAAAGCATCAATTCTTCAGTGCTCAGCCTTCTTTATGGTCCTTCTTTATATCCATACATGACTCCTAGAAAAACCACAACTTTGATTATATGGATCTTTGTTGGCAAAGTGATGTTTCTGTTTTTTATTAGTAAACTATCTAGACTTGCCATAACTTTCCTTTCAAGGAGCAAGCATCTTTTAATTTCATGTCTGCAGTCACCTTCTGCAGTAATTTTGGAGCCTAAGAAAATAAACTCTATCACTGTTTCCAATTTTTCCCTATCTATTTGCCATGAAATGATGGAACCGGATGCCCTGATCTTAGTTTTTGAATGTTGAGTTTTAAATCAGCTTTTTCACTCTTTCACCTTCATCAAGAGGCTCTTTAGTTCTTCTTCTCTTCCTGCCATTAGGGTATTATCTGTATATCTGAGGTTACTGATAATTTCTCCTGACAATCTTGATTTCACCTTGTGATTCTACCAGCCTGGCATTTTGCATGATGTACTCTGCATGTAAGTTGAATAAGCAGGGTGACCATATACAGCCTTAATGTACTCCTTTTCCAACTGTGAACCAGTCTGTGGTTCCATGTCTGGTTCTGACTCTTGCTTTTTGACCTGCATGCAGGTTTCTCAGGAGGCAGATAAGATGGTCTGGTATTCCCACTTCTTTAAGAATTTTCCAGTTTTTGTGATCCACACAGCCCAAGGCTTTGGCATAGTCAATAGAGCAGAAGTAGATGTTTTCCTGGAACGCTCTTGATTTTTCAGTGATCTAAGCAATTTGATCTCTGGATCCTCTGCCTTTTAAAAATCCAGCTTGTACATCTGAAAGTTCTTGGATCATGTATTACTGAAGCTAGCATGAAGGATTTTGAACATTACCTTGCTAGCATGTGAAATTATATGCACAATTGTATGGTAGTTTGAACATTCTTTGGCTTTGCCCTTCTTTGGGATTGGAATGAAAACTGACCTTTTCCAGTCCTGTGGTCACTGCTGAGTTTCCAAATTTGCTGTCATATCTAATGCAGCACTTTAACAGCATCACCTTTTATGATTTGAAATAGCACAGCTGGAATTCCATCACCTCTACTATCTTTGCTGGTAGTAATGCTTCCTAAGGCCCACTTGACTTCACACCCCAGGATGTCTGGCTCTAGGTGGGTGATCACACCATCATGATTATCCGGCTCACTAACACCTTTCTTATGTACTTCTTCCTTGCGTTCTTGCCAGTCTCTTCTTAATCTCTTCTGCTTCTGTGATCCCTGTTGTTTCTGTCCTTTACTGTGCCCATCTTTGTATGAAATATTCCCGTGGTTTCTCTAATTTTCTTAAAGAGATGTCTATTCTTTCCCATTATGTTGTTTTCCTCTATTTCTCAGCATTGTTTACTTAAGAAGGCCTTCTTGTCTCTCCTTGCTTTTGTTTGGAGCTCTGCATTCAGTTGGGTATATCTTTCCCTTTCTCCCTTTGCTTTGAAGAATTCACTTAACAATTTCTGCAATACATCCTTGCATATACTTGCCCAAGTGTAGCCAACCTACACAGTCCTCACTGGTCTTGATCCCACAAAGTTGATTTTGCTTCCAAAGCGCACATCAGGTTTTAAATCCACTTGCAGGGCCTTTTCAGACATTTAGTGAAAATGAACATCAAGATGCATGATGATATTTTAAAAATAGTACTTGTACAGTGGTATTATAGACAGAATGATTACCTAAAATACTCAGAATTTAAAATTACATTGATTTTTTAAAAAAATTAGTAAACCAACTCATTTCTTGCATATATGTAGCATATTGGTTATTTGTAGGATATTGACTGTGAGGAATTGTTTTAAAACAGAAGATATAGCACTCATCCTCTTAGGAGTTCCATTTATTGGAACTGAACGTATTCTTTGGAGGGTGAGATTCAGATAAGGTAAAAGAGAGGAGATTTCTTTTGGCAGAAAACCTTGGACAAGCTACTCAAAGTATCCTTCCTACTGTCAAAAAAAAAAAAAAAGGAAGGAATGAAAGAAAAACAGTTTCTAGATAATACATACTCTCCTCTAAGAAATTGTTTGACTTGAGAAAGAATTTTGGACATCTCCAAAGATTCCTTTCCTCTCACCTCAGAACCCAGAAACTACAAAGCGTGAGCAGCAGACAGTAAACATGGGAATGGCCAAACTGAATGGAATGAGCTGTGTTGCAGGGATGCTGTGGGGAAGATGGCAGTCACATGCTCTAGCAGACTTCTCATAACACCTTCCCTTATTAATAGAATAGGAAGAAGTAACAACCACATGTATAGACCCAGTTTTCTGGTCTCTTTTAATGTCTTTTGGCATCTTAGATTAGGTAGTCAACCACTTGTATGCTGTTAGGTCTTCAGAGAGAAGGTCTGCTGCTGCTGCTGCTGCTAAGTCGCTTCAGTCGTGTCCGACCCTGTGCGACCCCAGAGATGGCAGCCCATCAGGCTCCGCCATCCCTGGGATTCTCCAGGCAAGAACACTGGAGTGGGTTGTCATTTCCTTCTCCAGTGCATGACAGTGAAAAGTGAAAAAAGTCACTCAGTCGTGTCCGACTCTTAGTGACCCCATGAACTGCAGCCTAGCAGGCTCCTCTGTCCGTGGGATTTTCCAGGCAAGAGTACTGGAGTGGGGGTGCCATGAGAGAAGGTCTATCCTTGCTTAAAAGCCAGTGTTCTGTCTGTGTAGAGATGACGTGGTCCTCCATGAGGACCTATCAGTCATATCTGACATATCAGTCTTCAGTGTCCTTATAAAATGTCATCTCTGATATCTCTGTGTCTGAGAAATTGTTTTCATTTGGACTTTGACCTCTGAGCCCTTAGTTACCACCTCAACTGTGTACTTTTTTGGTATGTTTTCAAGTTTATTTACCTAATTTGTTATATGAAGGTTCCAAATGTTTTTAAAAGTAGAGAGAAGGGTATAAACTTGTGTACAGTTACACCTGCCTTCAAGAACTACTGTCTCATAGGCACCTTTGTTTCCTCATATCCCTATTACCACTTCTCATCCCATCCCAAATTATTTTGAAGCCAATGCCAGACATGACATCATCTCATCCTTTAATTTTTCAGTAGCTAGCTTGAAAAGATTAGAACTTTTTTTTTAAATGAGAAAATGAACCACATCTAAAAACTAAACCACACAGAAAAAGTCGATATTTCTTATTGTTATCAAGTAGGTACAATCAATATTCAGATTTTCTCAGTGGTCTCAAGAATTTTATAATTACCTTTTACTGTTTGAAACAGAATACATATAAGATCCATGGCAATCGGTTGATATTTCTCTTCTCTTTTAATGTGCAGGTCTCCCCCTCTATTTTTCCTTATTTGTTGAGAAAACTGAATAGTGCTTTAGAGCCAGCCTTCCATAGTTAGTATTTGCTGACGCATTCCTTTGGAATTGTTTATAAGATCCTCTGTCCCATGTCTTTCCTCTTAGTTGGTAATTAAAACTAGGAACTTGACCAGGTTCCTTTGGAGAAGGCTGAGCAAAAGCTCCTGGTTCTGTGTGTGAGATGTTAGCAGGTATTGATCATCTCTCAGATCCATTTATTCCTCAGAGCGAAGGGGTAACCAGCCTTGGGTGGCTTCCTCGCATATCTGCTCAGATCAGCACTCTGCTGGACTCGCGAGTGGGCCTCTGCAGGCTTCAGGAGCGTTATCCTTGCAGCAGCTCTCTGCCGCATGCTCTGGCCTGGGAACGATAGCCACCTTGTTCTTCAGTGCCTTCAGCTCTGTTTCCTCAATTTGGGGGTTTGTGTCCCTTGAGTTACCATTTCTCTGCCATTTCTAAGAAACCCTCAAGACACTAAACAGGGAAATCATGAGATTCACCTCCTTGGCTTCCCATCTCTCAGAGATCACTGTTCTTCACTCTCTGATGTCCAGTGTTTTAAAAATCATTGTTTCATATATTTTATCAGAGTCTGATGGTCATCGTTTTAGGAAGGAGGGTACATCCAGCCCTTCTTAGTCCATCACGGCTGGATAGGAAGTCTCTGCAATTGTTTCTTTAAAATGTTTGTCTAAAAAAGTTTAACCATAGGTTATTAATTCAGGGGGCTTCCTTTGTGGCTCAGCTGGTAAAGAACCTGCCTGCAATGCGGGAGACCTGGTTTCGATCCCTAGGTTGGGAAGATCCCCTGGAGAAGGGAAAGGCTACCCACTCCAGTATTTTGTCCTAGAGAATTCTGTGAACTGTGTAGTCCATGGGGTCGCAGAGTCAGACATGACTGAGTGACTTTCACTAGTAATTCAAACACCATCTTAACATGAAGCTCAGTATTTAAAGCAAAGTGAAAAATGTTGGAATTGAAGTGCGCCTGTGTGTGTACTTTGGAACACTGCTGAAGTCTTTAAACTGCCAGTGCATCCTCCAGGATCTCCTGCTGACATTTTTCCCTCCCAATTAATTATGCTTTTTCCATAAGATGAGCCTTGTTTTATTTCCTGCCATTTAGAAGCAGTTTTGTGGTTCTTTTATTCATTCCTTCAGCAAATATTTTGAGTGCCTACTATGTATTGTATAAAGTGTGGGAGATCCAGTGAGGAATACAATTCAACCTATCCCCTTAAAAATCTTGCCATTTATTTTCACACTAAAGCTTGTGCCTGGATATTCATAACAGCTTTATCAGTTAATAGCCTCAAACTGGAAATGCCTAAATATCCATAATAGATGAATGGTTAAATGGACAGTGATCTATCCGTAGTGTGGAATACTACTTAGCAATAACAAGTGATGACGTACTGCTAAGGGCAATAACTTGGATGAACCCAAGGAACTTGTGTTGAATGGAGAGTTTATCTTAAGCAGATAATTATTGCTTGTTTTCATTAATATACCAGTTCATAAAAACATAATTGTAGAGATGGAGGACAGATTAGTGGTTGCTAGGGGTGAGAGGGCAGAGGAGGGAATAGGTGTGGAAGTGAAAGAGCAGTGCTGGAAATCTGTGGTAATTGCAGTGTAGTGTCTTGATTGTGGTAGTGGTTACTCAAAGCTACACATGTGGTAGAGTTACATACAGCTACACACGCACACACACATACACACAAAGAAGTTCCTGTATAACTGGTGAAATCTGAATATGCTTTGTGGATTCTAGCAATGTTAATTACCTGCTTCTGCTATTGTAGTTGGGCTTCCTTGGTGGGTCAGATGGTAAAGAATCTGCCTGCAGTGTGGGAGACCCGGGTTTGATCATTGAGGAGGGAAGATCCCCTGGATGAAGGAATGGCAACCCACTTTAGTATTCTTGCCCAGAAAACTCCATGGACAGAGGAGCCTGGTGGGCTACAGTTCGTAGGGTCGCAGCTGTTGTAGTTATGCAAGATTTCAACCCCTGGGGACAGGAGCTGGGGAAGGGTACATGCACAGGCACAGGACAGTTCTTTGCACCTTGTTGTGAATTTTTCAGTCAGTTCAGTTGCTCAGTTGTGTCTGACTCTTTGGAACCCCATGACTTGCAGCACGCCAGGCCTCCCTGTCCATCACCAACTCAAACTCATGTCCATCAAGTTGGTGATGCTATCCAGCCGTCTATGTGAATTTTTAGTTATTGCAAAATCATATGATTTTTCTTAAAAGGGCTTCCCTCATAGCTCAGTTGGTAAAGAATTTGCCTGCAGTGCAGGAGGCCCCGGTTTGATTCCTGGGTCGGGAAGATCCACTGGAGAAGGGATAGGCTACCCACTCCAGTATTCTTGGGCTTCCCTTGAGGCTCAGCTGGTAAAGAATCTGCCTGCAATGCAGAGGCCTGGGTTCGATCTGTGGGTTGGAAAGATTCCCCTGGAGAAGGGAAAGGCTACCCACTCCAGTATTCTGGCCTGGAGAATTCCATGGACCATATAGTCCATGGGATTGCAAAGAGTCAGACATGACTAAGTAACTTTCACTTTCCTTAAAAATCTTACAACTTCGTGGAAGATACAAGGAACGAAATATCCACTTACAATATATCATAATAATAATCAGTTAATGGGAAATGCTATGGGGTATGTGTTTGGAGGAATACCTTATTCTCAAATCCAGAGGCAATGTTTCTACTGCTCCCTCGTCTCCTGCAACTTCCCAGTCAGGCCCTACTTCTAACTGTGTGTGTACTCAGTTACAGCCACATCTGACTCTTTGCTGCCCCGTGGACTGCGTACTGCCAGGCTCCTCTCTTCATGGAGTTTTCCAGGCAAGAATACTGGAGTGGGTTGGGATCTTCCTGACTTGGAATGAGCCCACATCTTGTGTGTTTCCTGCATTGGCAGGTGGATTCTTTACCGCTGTGCCATCAGGGAAATCATTTCTATCTGAGGGACATGTGTAAGTGGTAAGGGACTTGCAGAAGGCTTGTGAGTAACCTTCCTCCACCCTCACCACAGAATGCTGTGCCGTACTCGTTAAGACCTCAGCAAAATATCTTCACCATACAAGGCAAACATTTTATAAGACTGAGCCTGTATAAAGTAACAGGAATCTCATGTTCTCACGACATGTTCAAATGGAAGTTCAAAACCCTATTCCAGATTTAAATATCAATGAGTTTTGGATTACGCACAGCTTTGGCTCATCTGAGACCCTGTTCTGCCATCAACCCCCATCAGCTAAAGCTTGACTCTGACCTGTTTAGAAATAGCCTTTGTGTTTGACGACGAACACAGAGCTGCAGTGGGTTTTGTACATACGTTGTCCCTTGTTACTGTAATGTATTTTAAATCAGTGACAGATTGTCACATATTTTTCGTTTTCAAAAGTTATAAAAGTTTTTACCCCTTGAAACTAAGTAGAATGTATATATTATTTCTGATATGTTGGGGTGCATATTTTGGTTTTACTCCTATTTAATAGGAAGCACTGGAAAAGCCACTCAGTGTCAATTTATACTCTTGTCACATTGCGACAACTCAGTTGTCTTAGAATTTTTGCCAGGATGTGCCTGTATTTCACAGATCCATGATGAGGTGGGCTTACAATGTATGAGCTAGAAATATTACGGTATTATTTGTTGGTGTTACTGTACCAGAAACTCACCCCTCCTCTCTCGGTGTGAGAAAGGCCTCCCTGGAGTTGCTCTTGGACTAAGAAAGGTGTCTGAGTCTGTGCCTGTGTGTGTTATAGGAATATTCACTGGGTAGCAAACATCCGTAGACTTTTTAATCCAATCTGAGTTTCCCTGAAATAGGGTCTCAAGGTGTACAGACAGGCAGCTTTGTCTATGAACATAGCAGTCAATGTGAAATTGCCTACATCTACTTTG
Source organism: Nanger dama (assembly GCA_917880005.1). Classification (NCBI taxonomy): domain Eukaryota; kingdom Metazoa; phylum Chordata; class Mammalia; order Artiodactyla; family Bovidae; genus Nanger; species Nanger dama. The sequence goes on along the minus strand of CAKJTW010000008.1, from coordinate 17,250,379 downwards.
TGAAATTCACACTTAGTTCTAGCTTTTGAGCTCATTCTTCTTTTTTTTTAAAAAGAATTGATGAAGCAATGGGGTTTTGATCCATCTTTTTTTTTTTCAAATTTTCCTAAGATAGAAATAATACATTTTTGAGTTAACAGGTCATTTATTATTGATCAGATCCTGAGGTTTTTTTTCTTATTTTTTTTTGTGGTAGCCAATTGTGTACTACTTTTTGACATTTAATTAATTTTGATTTTCTGAAATAAAAACCTGTTATTTGTGTGCTAAATCCTTTAAAACCGTTTAAGAAAACAGACAAGACTATGTCAATAGTACAGCTGAATATTTCTTTCTTGTTTTCTGGTGATCTGTGCCAACTGGATGGTCCTGATTTTTATATAACCATGATCTTTTCTGTATCCTATCCTATCTCCGTGTATCTTAGAAAATTATTACTAATTCTTATTTATTTCTTTAAAATATACTTATAAGGACTTTTAAGGTTGCATAACATTCCACATGTTATGTGCTTTTCCTGCAACCTTAAGATTCTACCATGTTAGTCTGGTTCTATAATACTATTAAATAATATTATAAGCATTTTTCTTGGAGAGAAATAGGGATTAACAGGAAGCAGTGGCTTTTCATAGATTTGGGAAGCTCTGAAATGTTTTTTTTTTTCTAGGCAGCTTAAATATCCTTGAAACATTAATTTTGGAATAAGAGTTGCGTAAGCACCAGTGTAATTCCTCCCCTTTATAAAGAGAGGCACCGCTACCATCTGCCTTCCTTGCCCTCCGCGTGCCTGAACAGAACTGAGCTGAACGTACTGGCTCCCACCTGTACCCAGGCCCGTCAGTGCCTGGACCAAACCCAACGACAATAGGAAGCATATTTAGAGCCTTTGACTATTTCTCCCTCAGTGGGTACATCTGGTGCCCAACAACAGCTGCTAGTCACACTGCTCATTCCCAGCTCAAATCTCTGTAGTCCGGTGGATCTTGGAGGCCCTGACTCTGAACCTAGCCCCAAGGGGCCCGCCTGGCTTCATGGTTACAGAAATTATCCCCTTTTCTCTCTTTACAAGTCTAGGTCTCTGCTAGTTCTTCTTGGATCTTTGGATGCTGTATCTTCACTTCCCACTGTAGTGTCTTACAGAATATGATCAGATCTGAAATGCCCACTCCTCGCTTGATTTCTAGGTATCCAGGTAGTGGCTCCTTCCTCTGCTTGATTTGATACCAAGTTACTAGACTATAGTCCATAGGCGTCTCAAAGGGTCAGATATGACCAAAGTGACTTAGCACGCAGCATGCGAGCACCCACAGCTGCAGATGACTTCAGCACTTGCTGCGCCCTTTGAATATTATGCCTGTCTATATCACTGACCCTTGGGGGAAGACTCTTAACTACTGGACCACCAGAGATGTCCCTGACTCACTTTCTTGCTATTTAACTCTTCCTAGTTCCAAAAGCTTCTTCATAACTTAACAATAAGGTGATTACCATAAAGAACGGAACTAAGGCAAGTAAGATATAAGTGGCAGGATTAAACTGAACCAGAAAATCTAGTCCCAACTGCAAAATAGCCTGGAGTTGAGTAACTTGACTTTTAGACTTAAGCTTTCTGCCAGTCAGATAAAAAGGGAGGTGTAAAATTGATACATTTTGGGGAAGAAAGCATTTTCATTATATAAAATTTTTGTATCTGATTATCATATTAAAATGCTAGTGCATGCTGCTGAATTTTAATCCTTCCTTTCTAGCATGATATACTTCAAAAATCATTCTTCAAAATGCCTTTAGATGAGCACTGTTCAGTAACTTTCTAGTATCGACAGTATAAAGTACAGAGATACATGTAAAAATAATGATATACATATGCTGCTCAATATATTCAAAAATATTGTTATCTCAACAGGTAATAAGTCTAAAGTTATCAGTATATTTTCTTTTGTAAGTAAGTCTTTCAAGTCCACTATATATTTCACACTTAACAACATTAACTCGGTTTGGACTGGTCACAGTCATGTGCTCACTATCCACTTGTGGGTTGGTGGGATAGTGGTAGAAGGGGCCAGTCTTTGTTGTAATATCCTTGTGATAATTTCAGTCTTGGGCTTTCTCAGCTACAGTTTCATCAGGAACCTTGTGAGGCAAATTCTTCAGTGTTCCTTGCACTGAGTGATCATTAATCTGGAAGTTATTCTTTTATGTGGCCAAAACAAATTGATAAGAAGAACAAATAAAGTCAGTCATTATCAAGAAAGTGAATAACATGCTTTGAATACTTATGGACCCTTACTTTCAATCCCTCCTCATTAGTGAATGTGCTCATTTATGTTATCTGGAAGATTCTCTTGATCGATTTGTAGGCCACCTGTTTGCTGAAGACTTCCATGATTTCAAGAGCTTTCTCTTCTAGCGTTCCAGCAGGAATTAGTCGGTATTTTTCAATGATATTCACGGCCTTTTGCTTGGGATACAGTTTCTGGTTAATTTCTTTGTTAGCCCCTGGTGGAGAACTGAGACTTGTTGACCGTCCTCCTCTCCTTCCATTTGCTGCGTGGAGTAAAGTGTCCTCAGTAATTCTTGTTGAATGAATGCATATGTGTCTTCTCCTCTGACTTATGGTCTGGAAAGCAGGGGCATGCTTTTGACTCCTCTGTTGTATTTGTAGCATAGTGTGGGGAGTGTACTTGATGCTTGATGAATTCTTGCTGACTGGACCCGGGACTCATCATTGGCCTTCCTAGTGTTGGTCCAAACCTGTATCCTCAAACTGTTAAATTACATTCCCTGAAAAGAAAATCATTGTTTTTATTTGGAGAAAGAAATACAAACACATCACCAGCCTTCCTTGCTGGTTCATAACTGACTCTATGAAAAAGGAAAGAATTAATGGAGACACTAACTTTAGTTGAATGCCAGTGAAGTATAATATATAGTTTTTGCCAGAAGGAAAAGTAGGGCTCTTCTTAAAATTTATTTTTAATTCGAGTAGAACTCTCATTGTAGGTGCTAAGCATTATAATGAAAGAATCTAGTCTGTGCAGATTTGAGTCATTCATTCTTTCATCTGTTAGACACTGAACACCTGTTATAATTAAGAAATTGTGTTAGGGGATAAAAACCAAAACATTCTGACCCTCAGGTTGCTCCCATTTTAGTCGGCAAACCAGAACACTCCAAAGACCTTTTTAAACCATTTTAAAATGTAGAGCAAGCTAGCTACTAATGGGAAAAAGATTCAGTAAATCTAATTTTCACTCTATTTTTCCTTCAGTGGTGTTGGCTAATAAGTATTTTTAGAATAAATGTGTATATAGTGGTTTGTTTTTTTAAGACGTTACATTATTTGGCATTTATTATATTTTATTTATTTCTTTGATTGATTAATTGCACCTTAGCATTCTAGAACAGATTTTACAGATTTTGACATATGATTAAATAGCATAAAGCATAACTAATGTGGTTTTTAGTTGCATGCTATGTATTAAAGCATAAAATTTAAACACACACTTCATTGGGAATTTTTGCAGTTACAGTGAATTAGAAAGATTTAGATACTGGAACTCTCCCCCACTGCTCCATGCCTTAAGGGAGGGGCAAGAATTTTATAATTAAGATTTTTATAGAAGAGTATCCTGACATAACTGATTGACTTTAGTGATGTGCCTTGAAAGTTCAAATTCAAGGTGTGCACTTATTTGTCAGCTGATTCTGAATGTTTAAATAAGAAATACTATTTCTGGGTATTCTGAATAACTCGTTGTACATTTATTCCTAATAGTGAGCATTTGGACTAATGATGGATTACTAATGAGCATGTAAATGTACCACCTGATTACATTAATATATGATCTTTCATGTCGAGGTCTGAAATGAACCTTTCTAATATGTATTTCTTTTCCCCAAATAGGCACTGTGGTTTATACTGAGCAGGACCGAGACAAGGGTGTTTTTCTTAAGAGCCACTGATTTAGTCAATTATCAAAAATCATATTATAATAAATGCTATTCTAAGAATTTTGATTAACCTTTAAATAAATGTTGCTTTGAAAAAAAAAACCCTGCCAAATGTGTTAATAATAAATTGTGAAGTGGTAGTAATTGCAAGTATGGCTTTATAGATAATATAATTAATTGATACCACCCTCTCAAACATATATAGCACATCAGCTGCTATGAGGCAGTGTGATAGTAATGGTGTCTATGGCGTTTTTGATGCATTAAGGATGATATGAGCAAAATGGAAACAGAGTGCTCATCAGGGTCATTCTCTCATGGACATCTGATGCCCATGGTCAAGTAAATTTTAATGACACATAGTCACTACACACCTTTCAGCCTTCTGAAGAGGTAAGTGTGCATTGATCTGTCCTAATTAGCCTTGCAGAGTACTTTAGACATTCTTGCATGAACACTGTTATTTAATAAAATGGGGGCTGGTTTTTTTTTCCCACAAGCTCAGCACTTGCGCCTTGGATGGCTATCCTATTGCTGTTTTTTTTTTTTTTTAAACTCAAGTCTTAACGTTCATTCTTATCTTTTGTCTAGCAATGTAGTATCAATGCAGCTGCATAAAAAAGTAAGCAAAATTAAGGAACGGTTCTGATTTTGAAGGTTTGTTGCTATTATAAGAAACCCATAAAGCACACATCCATTCCTTTCCTAATGTATAGGGTGCTGACTGCATAAAATTGCTTGAAGAGACAGTAAAGATATACAGGCAATTCTGTTGAGGTGTGCAAGGGCTGCTTTTATGTTTGGCAATAAAGGTGGCCCTGGAATATCTGATTTGCAAAATAAAAGGTAGCCAAAGTAATTTGCAGTTGTTCTAGATCAAAACTTTAGGGACATCTTCTTTTTAAAAGGAGTTTACTTTTCCTTGGAGTTTGGAGTCTATAAACAAGAATCCTGAGTTTGCTTAGTATTGGAGTCAGTCAGTCAGTTCAGTTCAGTTCAGTTGCTCAGTCATGTTCAACTCATTGCAACCCCGTGAATTGCAGCACACCAGGCCTCCCTGTCCATCACCAACTCCCAGAGTTCACTCAAGCATTGTCTATTATTACCTCATAGGATTTAAAGGTAGGGAATTTCTAATGTAGATGCTTCTTACGCTGGTGTATCCAAATGGGATACAGGCCTATGCCAGGGATAAAGTCTGCAGGCAGAACTTCTTCAGTCAGAAGCATGAATATCACTTGGTAGATGTGGTTCACTGGTTATTGGATTATTTTTCCTTAAGAAAATGTAATAAGAGTGGGCTCCTATTGAGCTGTAGGGCTGGGCATTGATGACAATGTTTGGAGTTACCCTTGCCTGCCAGGAAGTCAGGCATCTCTTCCTGCTGTTTCATGACCACAGAGTTGGCTATCAGACACCTCAGTCACCTCAATGCCTCCTTTACCTGTTTGCTGAAACCTGGAGTTGCACAGAGATGAAAATTTGAGGGTTTTACAAATATCCCTTGAAATGTTAACACTTTGTATAAGCCAGACCCATAGAACTCAGAGTGAGCGAGCTTACCAGCTCTTTCTGGAGAATAGGATTTTGAAAGTGGAGTGGCTAAAAAAAATGAAGACACTGGGTAGCAAGGGTATAAGAGGAAGTGCCTCGTGAGCATAGTAGGGGCAAGATAAAAGGCTAGATGGGAGGAGGATTAGAACAGAAGAGGACAAGATTTGCTTTGTCTCCTCTATAGGAAAGGTCTGAAAATGTCATACTTTCTAATTACAGTTTTAAAGCACTTTAAAAATCCTAGTTTAAAACTGGATTTGTTTTCAGTTTTCTTAGGTATAAAATTTATGCTTTCATTGCTGTCACATGTTTTCTTTGAATTACTTAGTTTAGGTATTTCAGTTCAGTTGCTCAGTCGTGTTCTACTCTTTGCAACCCCATGGACTGCATGCCAGGCCTCCCTGTCCATCACCTACTCCTGGAGTTTATTCAAACTCATGTCCATTGAGTCGATGATGCCATCCAACCATCTCATCCTCTGTCATCCCCTTCGCCTCCCACCTTCAGTCTTTCCCAGCATCAGGGTCTTTTCAAATGAGTCAGTTCTTTTGCACCAGGTGGCCAGAGTATTGGAGTTTCAGCTTTAACATCAGGTATTTAAGAAGCATTTATTGAATAACTGCTATGGGCTAGATAGTATGTTGGAGACTAAGGAAAAAAGATGGTCTCATCTATAATGTTTCTGTCAGTTACTATGCTTTAGACTGTAGGTAACCGAAAACCCAACTTCAAATGGCTTTAGGAATAAGAAAATTTGTTGGCCCCACCACTGAAAGTCCAGAGGTAGGGTGGAATTCAGGAACATTATAATGTAGTAGTTTTGACTTAGTTTTCCTTTCATCCTTTTTCCTTACCTTCTTGGTGAATCAGCTTCATCAGGGGCTAGTACCAAGACAGCTATCAAGCAAGAGGGGCTACTTCTGAGTCTTTCTAGAAGAGTTAGAAAGGCTTTCCCAAGAGCTTCAAAGAAACCTTGTCTTGGATTTTATTAGCTCCAAGAGGCCAAGCCTTTGCAGGCAATTACAGGACTGGTGGTTATGGCTACATATAGGTTTGGTGGGAGCCTTGGTGGGGTGGGGAGTGTGGGAGGATTTTCATTCTAGATTGATGGAGATGAGGGATTCAGGAAAGGATTCCTTGAAGAGATGCTGCCCAAACTAAATTCAGGAGGATGAGAAAGAACAAGGCGGTGGAGAGGGTATGCAGGAAATGAGGGATATGGGTGCCAAGACATAGAGGTGAAGAGTACATTGTACAAAAGCGACTCCCTTATTCATTCCTCACCTCTCAGCTTCACCTTATCTTGCTGGAGAGGTTTCACCGAGCCTTGTGTGGTCCCCTCCTTCTGTACTTAGCCCATCTTAACCACTCACCACTCTTCACTGTTGTTTGTTCACTGCCTAGTCTTCTCTACTAGACTGTGTGAGGGCAGAGCCCATGCCTGTCTAACTGCACATCTATTCCTGGTGCCTAGCATGTTGCCTGGCATCGTAGGGAGCTAGTAAGTGCTTGTTAAACATACAAATGAATCAGTGATCTGTTATTCTTTTATTAAGGGCTTCCCAGTGGGTGCTAGTGGTAAAGAACCCGCCTGCTAGTGCAGGAGACAGTAAGAGACATGGGTTCGATCCCTGTGTCGGGAAGATCCCCTGGAGGAGGGGGATGGTAATCCACTCCAGTATTCTTGCCTGGAGAATCCTATGGACAGAGGAGCCTGGCAGGCTATAGTCCATAGGATCAAAAAAATCAGATGCGACTGAAGCAACTTAGCATGCACGCACATATTCTTTTATTAAATGACAGAATTTGGACCTCTTAATTTCTACATTGATAAGAATGGTAATAACATTTATGGTCCTGATTAAGCTTCTTATAAATAGTCATGAAATGTGGGCAGTGAAACATGAGTCTTGCGGATTCTGAGGAGTTTTTTGACTCTGATATGATGAACTAGTCTGGATAGGATTTTTCTCAAGCATAGTTATGCATATCTATACACCGTACAGTTCCAAAATAGGGTGAGACCATAAAAGTCAGTGAGACTCATGTGTTGGATGACTCTTTGTCTATTGGAATGCTGTCTTTCCTCATCACATTCTTAAAAGGTAAACCCATATGATAAAATTCCAGCTCAAGTGACTTTCTGATGTTTCTTTTAGTTTTATGATTTTAGAAGCTTCTAATTAAATGATTAATACATGATATTGATTAACCAGAAATTACCTTTCTGTCTGTTCTTTGATGTGTAATATACTAGTAGTGGACCATGGAGCTGGGGAAGGATTTTGCTGGATTCTACTATACTGCATTTTCCATTTGAAATTTTAAAGTAAGCTTCATATATTGAAATAAATTAATGAAAAGATGCTTTTGGATAGAATGGTGTATGGTACTTGCTGCTCATTGTCATCAGTGTTCTAATTTATAAATCTAAAGCACCAACTATTGAAAATCTGAAATGTTTAACTTGGAAAAAAAGAATATAATAGTAATATATAATAATATTGATATCTCATATTGAAATCTAACCGCCAGTTCTATTGGTGATGTTAAGGATTTTTGCAGTGGGCTAGTGGAGAAGGAAATGGCAACCCACTCCAGTGTTCTTGCCTGGAGAATCCCAGGGACGGGGGAGCCAGGTGGGCTGCCGTCTATGGGGTCGCACAGAGTCAGATGTGACTAAAGTGATTTAGCAGCAGCAGTGAGTGTCTGAAGATCTCTACGGCAAAGTTTAGATGTTTTCCCAGAGTATGTCACAAGTCTGTTTTGTGTAGCCTTTCTAAATACTTTTAAATGTACCCTGCAAGTTTGAAGTCTCTTAATTTAATGAATTCCTTACGATACCAACTAGACAGGATTGTTTTATTGATTAAGACCTCTTTAAAAGTTTATTTAGCTTTTTCTAAGTTATAAAAACTGTTTTAAACATGGGAACCACTGTTCCATTAATTATAAATAATTTTTACACATTTTCACCCAACCTGTAATATATTTCAGACAGTTCCCATTAGAAGACATTTTTGAGCAGTTCATGGAATTATAACCCCAAATTTCTGCTTTCTGGAAGAAATTACTTTGGGGGAAATTAATAACAGTAAGAATTGCAAAAATGCTCCTGCTTAATGCCTTAGTGTTATCATCAAAGATAACATTTTCCTTTATATAAATATCACATTCCTGTAATAATAAGTTCTTCATTGTTAGGAAAAATTAGCTTTTTAAGGTACATTATGGTTCTACAGTTATATGTAAGAAATAGAAAGAACTGTGTAATTAATGGACACTGCAAATGATTTATGTCTCCCATGTAATTGTGACAGGTGAACACATATTCTCTAATTGAAGGAAGCAAAGGAGACGAATAACCTTCTCTATCACAAAGTATGGTTGGCTGGGACGTCCTCTGCTTTGAGACCCTGGGAAGGAAAAGAAAATAACCTTTGTTGAGAAGTTTTTTAGAGATTCCGCTGTTTGGGGTAGACCAACAGGACTGGTGGGCTTCCCCTGTGGCTCAATGGTAAAGAATCATCCTGCAAAGCAGGAACAGCAGGTTTGATCCCTGGGTTGGGAAGATCCCCTGGAGGAAGGCATGGCAGCCCACTCTGGTATTCTTGCCTGGAGAATTCCATGGGCAGAGAAGCCTGGCGGGCCACAGTACATAGGGTCGCAAAGAGTTGGACACGACTAGAGTGACTTTGTGGAGAAGGCAGTGGCACCCCCACTCCAGTATTCTTGCCTGGAAAATCCCATGGATGGAGGAGCCTGGTAGGCTGCAGTCCATGGGTCGCGAAGAGTCAGATACGACTGAGCAACTTCACTTTCAGTTTTCACTTTCATGCATTGGAGAAGGAAATGGCAACCCACTCCAGTGTTCTTGCCTGGAGAATCCCAGGAATGAGGGAGCCTGGTGGGCTGCTGTATATGGGGTCACACAGAGTCGGACACGAGTAAAGCGACTTAGCAGCAGCAGCAGAATAACTTTGTACGCATGCATGCAAATCTTTGGTAGAAATCTTTGGATAGTATCTGGCCCGTGTTTCCCCTTCTACTGAGAAGACGACTGGGCTTAGTGAAGTTAAGCCACTTGCCCAGGTCCTTGCATGGCGAATGAGCCTGCAGAGGAGCCTGGGCTAGTGCTTGCGTCTCTGCCCTCAGGCTTACGGATGTGCTTTGCACAGCATCAGGCTGCTCTCTTGGACTCTTCAATGTGAAAGAAACTTAACAACATGTGAGAAGCAAAATCCTTTTGCATGAATTCATTAATAAAAATATTACGGTGGTTTTGCAGTTTCACAGAGTGGAGCTTTACTGACTGCAGAAAGTGAAGGAGTTAAGCTCCCCAGATACTAAATGAAATCTACTCATAATTTTTTTAAAAAGCAAAACTTGTTTAGGAAACTTTCCCTAAGCTTGCAGAAGCCCAGGCTCCTCTTGGAAAGAAAGCAGGTTGAGGCTGGGGAAACTCAGCTGTGCGCTGTGTTTTCCTCCTCCGAGAGCTTGGGAGATTGGCATTACTCCGCAGCAGCATCACAGCCCGCAGCCATTTAATGCCTCTTCTTGTGAGGCCAAGATTCCACGCCCAAGTGCATTTAGTAGGTCAGTACAGTAATTTTAAATGTCTTTCTTTCAATCTTTTGCCATCTTCAATTATACCTTTCCACCCTACTATTTGTGTAATTTTCTTCTGTCTGAAGTCTCTTTACTGTTGTTCTCTATTGCGCAGCATGACAAATTACCCATCAAGCCATATCTTTTCAGCCCAGAAATGCGCAATAACACAGAGTCATGGCATTATCGCATGTTGTGCACTCTATTTCCTCACAGTTCATTCAAGTGTGTCACTTTATTTTCCTGGCTTCCTTTTGTCATCACGGAGATTAACCATTTTATCCTTCCTAAACTTTAGAAACAATTAGAATTTCATTATAGTGGAAGCTGAGAGTGAATGCTTGCTCAGTACTATATGGAGTATACTTTTCATATTATCAGTGGCAAAATTAAAGCCATGAATCCTGAGTCCTTTTCGAAGGAGAGGCTTCAGAGGTTATTATACAGCTGAGTAACCCTGGCTCTGTACAAGAGAATTATTTGAGCCTGTGGCCACCAAACACATTAACTGTAAGAAACCATTTAGCCTGACATTGAGTACCTGATTCTTCTGTTCTCCTGCGAATTATGAAACTCTCGGGGGCCCGTGTGTTCTGTACACAAAATCTTTTTTTCCTCTTAGCTTTGGCTAACTACCAGTAGTGTACAGTGTGCAATGAGATATGAGATACAATAGACATTGCAAGTATGTGTTAGAAAATCAATTGGTATTGATGCTGTAATCAGCAGGGCTGCAGCTGGTATGTAGACACATCACTGGAAATGGTGATTAAGATCATATTCAAAAGCATTCAGAAAACCCCACAGCGTTTAGATCACTGTTCAGATAGATTGCTGTTTTATTGAGACAGACGAGTTGGACAGCTCGTGGTACTCCTAGATGCTTCTAAGATGTTTTTTTTTTAACTTAATATATTTTATATGATACATTTGTATTTTAAATGTTATATTTATAGTATACAGGATAGTGGTTATTGGTAAGCCAACAAACAACAAGTTCAAAGTTCTTTGGCCATAGCCAGCTTCCAGCCTGCCAGATAATAAATACAAGCTGCTCTAGGGAGAGGGTAGGAGGAGGAAGGGTGTGGTTACAGTGTGGCTTTAGTCTGAAAACACACCTCCTGAGCTGGTTGAGAGGGCAAGGGGAAGAGAGAGACAGAGAAGAGAGGGGGAAGGAGGGAGGGCGAGATGGCGAGAATAAAAATGAATGTGAGGTAGTCTGGAGGGGAAAAGCCACGGCAAAAGCCAGGAAGGATCGTGGTATGGCAAAGGATGTTCTCAGAACTTAAATAAGTGGAACAGTGGGAATATGAAGTGAGGTTCCCTACTCAGGCATTTCCTACCCATGAACAAGTAATTAGCTAAACATGTTAGCTATATATTTCATTTAGGAGAACTTTATGATGAAAGAGACTTGAACTAGAAAGGGTAGTTGCTTTCATAAAACACATTTTCTACTCTAGATCCATGTTTTCCTGTGAACACCTTTAGGTTGTACTAAAAATGGAGTGATTGAAATCTCAACCTCATCTATAATTTTCAATTTTAACTGTTTTGAAAAATAGTGAATAAGCTGGAGGTTTAAAATAAAATTTGGTATGGAAGTCTTGTCTTTTACCCCTGCATTATCTTAGACACTCAGCTAAGCTCTAGTCTAGAAGTATCAAAGCCCAGCTAGAAGATGGAAGAAGGAAACCAGAACCAAGGAATGTGTCTTTTAGAAACAGTGACCACAAAAAGGCAAGCTATCAATATTATTGTTAAGGTTGGGATTTCATGAAGGTAAGCTGCTATTGGGAGAGGAAAGATGTAATACTTTAAGACAGTAGTTTTTAAACCATAAAACACATCAAGCCTGCCTTACCATATGTGATTTTTAACTAGCAGCCAGTAAAAAGAAAAGAAAAAAGGAAAGAGTGAGCAATTTCTAGGGAATGAAAGAGGAGATAACAATGAACAATTAAAAACTCGAGAGAACGTCCTAGCTTTCAAAATACCTTTAAATGTATTTTTCCATGTTAATCACAAACTACCTACAGATAAAATAGGAGAGAAATTATTAAAGCCCTTTTAAGAAATAGAGAAAATGAAACTGAACAGAAAAGAGAATTACCTGAAGTCACATAAGGAAGTGGGCAAAGCAGTACTACTAGAACTGAGGTCTCTAGAACCTGGCTGGTGCAGTTTGGTAGCTACTAGCCACTGGGGCTGTTGAGCCCTTGAAAGGTACCTAGTCCTATTTGAGATGTGCTACACGTATGGAATACACACCAGACTTCTAAAAGCTACTACAGAGAAACAGGAATATTCTACACAACCTTATGGACATATGGGACTTCTCAGGTGACTTAGCATTAAAAAACCTGCCTGCCAATGCAGGAGGTGAGAGTTTGATCCCTGGGTCTGGAAGATCCCCTGGAGAAGGTAATGGCAACTCACTGCAGTATTCTTGCCTGGAGAATCTCATGGACAGAGGAGCCTGGTGGGTTACAGTCTGTGGGGTTGCAAGAGTGGGACATGACTTAGCAACTAAACAACAACAACAACAACAAATGGATATATTGGGTTAAATAAAAATATTATTGAAATTCATTCATTTGTTTCTATTTATTTTTTAATATGGCTACTGGAAAATTTTAAATGACTTATGTGACTTGCATTATATTCCTCTTGCTACTCTCGGCACCTCATCTAGGACTTTCCAGAAAAATAAAGGGAAGAAAAAAAAGAGGGAGAACTGAGTATTATAGAGTGTGAAGCATTCATTCTCCAACTATGTCTCAGTTTTATTTATCAATTCAATTCAAAAAGTCACTGAGTACCTAATATTTACAAAAGTGATTCTAGGCAATATATTGAGCACATTTTGAGGAGAGGAGAAATGAATCATAACAGGGGCAGAGACTGTCTTTTCTGGAATTCTTTAACCAGTTAGCGGAAGAAGCATACAAAGGATTCTCTCATTAGATTTGATCAGATCTCTTCTAAACGAACCGAAGCAGTGTAGAGGTGCAGAGCCCGAAAATTTTCCTGGCTGGGTGGGGACATTGGTCTCACCCACTCAAGGGCATTTGATGGCAGGTGCAGGAAGGGGGTATGCCGTCTGTCATACGGCCTGTCCAAGCGGAGTCCACCCACATGGGGGAGGACCTTGGCCGAGGACAAACGTGGGAAGCACGTTAAGGAAGAGCTGTATGAAAAACGCAGCTAGAGTAGGAATAAAGGAAATGTTGAAAAACTAATGAACCATAAGATCTCGGTAATCATCTCTTAATAGGCACATTGTTGAATAACACTGGTGTGCGCTAGGTTAGTTATAACTTGTTACATCCGATTTCATGAGCTGCATGGCAGTGCACACCTCATTCAGGAGGAAAGGACTGAGCCCACTGTTGTCACTTAGAACACACCCCAGTAATTACTGCTACAGATTCCCGTCTCTAAAATATTAATATTTTTACAGGAACCGTTTTCAAGGCCTGAAGTGCAATAAGGGAAAATTGAACGACTCTTGCCGTCTTTCAAGGTTTGAGTGGAAGCAGGGAGAAAGAGACTTCTGTGATTATTTTAAATGAAATTCCACTTTAAAACTTCTCAATCTATTTGAAATCTGTCATTTTAAAATTAATAACTGTTTTCCCTTAACGCAGTCTGTGTAAAGAAACCGAATCCACTTCTGAGCATTTCTCCTGCCTTCCCAGATCCATGGAAATTCACTACTGTTGCTGACAAACAAAATGCCACAAGATTTGTCATACAAATCACATTATAAGAGGTTCCAAAAAACTTGACAACGTTGACAGTTGTTTTTCAGCAAATGGCTGCTTTACTCTGTACTGTCAATGTTGATGTCCTTGTGCACGTGTAAAAGAGCAATGTGATTAAGGCAAGCTTGTCCACGCTATATCTGAGCCAAGTTTTCCGTCTCCGCGTGGCACTGCAAGATTGCTCAGCTGTTGCAGATAAGGCAGGAATAGCTAGCAGATTTCTGCCATTTAAAAAAAAAAAAAAAACATTCTCTGGGCATGCATTTCTGTAGGAATTTACCAACATCTGCTGCTGACCTAAGTTTTCTATAGAAGTGGCATATTTAATTTATATAAGTAATTTACAATGGTGTGGGTCAAGCCTGGTTTCCTTCGGATATAATGAGTTGTGTTCACCAAGAAGAGACGAGTTGACGTTTAATAACATGTACATTCTCTAAATTGTCATTGTAGTCTCAGCCCTCACACTTTCTTGGCCCATCTTACATTTATTTTCTGTGTGTTCTCTAAATTATATTTCAGCAGGAAACTTTTTAGAAAGAAGAATAAAGAGCTGAGAGATTTTGGTGATTCCACAGAAGGCCTACATTTCACACTTATCTTTTTTTTATAGGCTCTCTGAAAATGTTTGATTTTGGAAGCTAATTTATTCTGGGAGAATTTTGTAGTTGAATTTTAGCATGACTTAAAATTGTCATATGTGCGGTCCTCAAAAGAACATACAGGATTTAGGTATTTCCCATTGTCAAGATAACTTTTGACTTTGGACATGATTTATTTACCATTTTGTTGACCACGGCTCAATTTTGAAATTAACTGTATGTCTGTTGATCCAATTTTAATTCAGTTTCTTTTAAAATGTGAATGCTCTTCAGGTAAAAATACAAAACTTCACTCAGTCCTGGCAATTCAAACCTGTCTTGTAATGCATTTGGTATTTGATTCATCTATTCTTATTCTTGGTCACCTTCTAGTACAGCTGCATGCTTTAACTGTCTGACTGGTCTTTGAAAATCTTAAACCACATTCTTTGGAACAGTTGCTTCATGTTGGTTGAAATTCTCTGTGGCACTTTTTTCCATTCGTAGGAGCCAACAGCCACCATAGCAGACACATAGTTTCCAAGAACTTAGGCATGGTTCATGATTCCTGAATCTCAACAATTTCATGTAGAAACTGCAGTACCATTTACAGTGTGTAAAATCTTTGTGCTTTAAAATTTTTTAAAGGTATATATTTATAGGGTGATGTTAAATTAGCATACATCATTTTAAAATATTTTCATTCTTACAGTTAGCAAAGGGACACAATTTTAAAACCCACTATTAAAATTAATCCAATTAACCGAATGAGTAATTAGCTAAAGATATGAGTGAAAAATTAATTTTAGGAAAAATTTAGGATGAAAAGTGACTTGAACTAGAAAGGATAGTGGCTTTCATAAAACACCTCTGTATTTTCCAATCTAGATTCACATTTTCCCATGAACACCTTTGGGTTGTACTAAAAATATAACAATCTAAAGTTCAAATTTTAAGTCCCAAATTACTACCTTTCAGATCCAATGAGGCATCTAAAAAATGGGTCAAGGTAACAACGCATAATTTGAAAAGTTAACAAAAAGCTGCTAATGGAATAAAATGAAAGTCAATATAATTGTGATAACCTTTAACACCTGTCTTATTTCTGTTGTCAATTAAACATTTTAGGAAACAGATATTCTTGTGGAAAGTTTGCCACAGTGAGCATCTTTATTTTCATGTAGTCAAGGGGTGAGACAGGAGAAATTTCCCATAGAGTGTTTAGATCCTCTGATTAAAATCTGACCAGATCTAGTCAGCGTTTAGATCCATCTGACCAAAAAGCACGAGTGATTTATTAAAAGTTGAGTAAATAAAGAGAAGCAAGATGTGTATGAATAGATAAGGGCATGCAGGCAGGAAAAACGTGGCTCTTTTTTTTCCTACAGATTTTCATGCTTTTTTTTTTTTTGGTAAAATTTCATCACTGTTTTATTGATGATGACTTTTGTACTTGAATAATGATATGTCATTTATGAGATTTATGACATTCTGGTCTTAGCCTCTTCTTTAGTTTTGATTTTGTGTGTAAGTCCAGAAGTGCATAATCTGTCCATAACTCAGATCTTCTCACTGCCGATATCTTCCCAAGACTCTGATTCAATCCAGTTATAGATATGTTATTGATAGACAAAAGCAAAGGGTGAGGAAAATAAAGCCGTTACTAGTGTATACGGTGTAAAAAGAAATTCTTTTCTCTGAGTAAACACGTACAGTCACATTCTTTAATGTGCAATTTGAGTTCATCTCTTGATGCACTTGTTGTCAGGAGAGAAGTGAAGATAAGTTGTTCCTTAGGGACTTTTGTGAGATATCAAAAATATATCATGTAGGTATCTCAAACAATTGTATTTCTCCTTACTCTATTACTCCTGAAGGCCATGAAACTCCTCTTTGCAAGGTGACCGGATTTTACTGGTGGATGAAGGATGATGTGACTGCTTCTCATTTGCTTCTGAACTTTCTCATGATACTGAGAATTTCATGAGACAAAAGTAATGTTATCAATCATGCTATAAATACTTATATGAAAGTTTTATTATGTTTTTCTGGGGTGTGCAAGATGAAATTCCTTTTACTGAACATTTTGAGTGTTCGGAAATATTTTACTGGTGGGTTTTATTCTGTGTCATTTGGGTTTGCTGCAGAATATCAGCTAGGGTTTGGGGATGAAAGTAACGTTAGAATAAACGGCCACTGGAGAACTGGAGCAGCTTTCTCTCCAGGCTACTCTGCTCTGGCTACATTTGTGAGAAGGGCGGTATGCAGAGACTTGTAATGGTGGGAAGGACAGAGGGTTACTAAACACATCACAAAGTTTAAAATGGTATGTTTTGTTTTTCTGATGGATTATCAATTGTGATTAAAAGCTACCATGACCTACTGTCACTCCCCAGGATAAATCTAGATTCTTCTGTGTGGCACAGAAAGACTCCATGCACCATCAACTTTTCAGTCTCTTCTGGATAGCCTCTTCATAGCTATACCAAGCTAAGAATGGCTGAGTATTACTATGTTCTGACCATATCTGGAGTGTCTTTCACCAGGAAACCATTTCAGTTTCTCCACCTTTGGGACATGTATTTACTTTCAAGATAGGGTTCAAATGACATCTTCTTGATAAAACTTTCCTTGACAAGGCATGAGGTCCTTCTGTTTTGTGTTTATTTTAGCATTTATTCATAGTGCATCATACTGTACAGGATTTGAAGGTATCCTTATTCCTCAGGCTAGACGGTTGAGTCTTTTGAACATAAGGATTATATCATATCCATTTTTGTATTCCTTTGATCTTACATAGTACCAGGCCTATGGTAGATGCCATTTGACTATTTGCTGATGGTGATGTAGCTTTGTGCAGTATTTGTGTCCCGGTCTCCAACCATTAGTGTGAGTTCACCTATCATCAGAATCTCTCATGTAGCAGATGTGTTGAGAAATCTATCTACAAATGAAATGCTCTCCATACCTATCACTGACGTTCAAGAGCCCTTAAGGATTCATCTACCTTAAATAAGTTTATTTTATGTGCACTTCATTTTGTGGAGCCAGCATCATTGCTTTTAGTATAACACTTCATACAGAAGAACTAACTTAGATACATTGCAACTTATAAAGATGTAACAGAACCACATGCCTATTGTTTTTATTTGAAGGTATTCCCTGCAGCTCAGAACTAAATCTGGTAGAGAAAATTAACTCTAAAATCTGAAATACTAATACTTCACATAGCAACTGGTCAGTTTTAACCATTCAGACCATAGCTAGGAATTAAGAAATAATCAAAAGGGCATAGAAATGAAAAGGAAATAAGTTTCCAATGTCAATTATGGTAGAAGAGCTCCTCATTCTTCCACTCAGACAGGGCTACTCATTCTTATGTCCCAGTTCTAACAAGCTTTTGTTTGTTTACATGCCTTTAGGAGATTCGAAGGGGCAAATTACTCAAATTTGGGATGACTGAACATGTAGATTCAGGCAAATGAAAGAAATGAGAAATGCGAGCTGATAATCTGATTCTCGAATGTCAGAGAAAGCAACATTAAAAAAATGGAAGATGAAAAGACAGTTATCTGTAGGACATTTCAATATAGTTCTAGATAATCTTGCCTCATCTCTGTAGAGGGCCAGTCTTATCTACTCTTTCCTATCTGTTTCTCTTTTTCTGTTCTAAGGTCTTTTGCCCTATTTTTGTTTGGTTAGATACACACCATTTGATTTTCCTAAACCTCATTGTGAGGGCCTGTAGACATGAGCACACGTTTAGGCACAGGATGAATATGTGAGCTAAACATCTGGGTACTTCACTACCAATCACCTGCTCCCCAGATTCCCCCTTTTAACTCCCCCATATAAAAACTTCTGCTTCTGAATCCCTGCGGCTCCTGCTAGTTCTTCACGGAGCTCCCACTACGTGCCTGGTCTTCACCCGACTTCTCCGTGGGCCCACTCCTTAGAAGCCTTCAGTACCTGTCGGACTAGTGGTCTGCCTGGTCTCAGGGCGTGGCCTTCCACTGCTGACTAATTCTGGAAAAACTGACTCTGGAAGTTCAAGGTAACTTTGAAGCAACTCTTGATTTTGTAGCTGACTCACTGGAAACCTCTCCAGTGAGAGCAGCAATGGGTTTAGGAGGTCAGGGGAACAGTAAAGGTTGTTGCAGAAACCATGGAATTTTCACAGCCCACTCCAGTATTCTTGCCTGGAGAATCCCATGGACTGAGGAGCCTGGTGGGCTACAGTCCACAGGATCACAAAGAGTCGGACATGACTGAGCCGTTTACCACATCATCCATCAGACCATGAACTACAGGGAGGCCATCTTCCCTATCCAAAGATGCTTCTCCTCTAGTTGTGAGTTTCTTTGTTTGTCTTGCTGGCTGTTACAAACCTCCACAGACAGAATTCTTCAGCATGGATGTGTGGTTCTGTCCTACTACGCCACCCAAGCGAAGCGCATGCCTGGGGCTCTCGTTTGTGTAGCACTGCTTTGCTGACTATGAATTCCGAACTAGTGTTAACCACCTTCCACTTAGTGATAATTTACTGTTCTTATTCTATTTTACGCTTGTGTTTTAGATCAAGTTCTTATGGTACAATTTAGGCGCTTTTATGTGCATTCCTGCTTGCTTAGATAAAATTACAACACATGGCTTAATTAGTAAGATGTGTATGTTCTTGAGGGAAGACAAACTTCCCACCAATCTCTTTTCCCATGCCCAGCAAATTGCATCATGAAAACGTTTTGGAGAAGAAACGGTGCCTTTCCCTGAGTGGTATTTATTATTATTTAGCAGTTCTACAAAGTGAATGATTAATAAATGGGTAATTCTAACAAAACTTTCCCATTTATCTTGGTTGCGAACATCATCACCATAATCCTGTAACTTCCACTCCTAAGGACTGTCACATGTATGTGACTAGATGGCTATCCCTGAGGACAAATTTGAAGCCCTTTGTGAACTAAAGATTGTTTGTCAATAATTATCAATATTCGTCATTAGTGAAAATTCTTCGAGTCATTTCTTGAGGTCTTGAGACCTTGTAGTCTTCAGTTGAAAGACTTGTTGCAAGATTAACACACTAAACAGCTACAGTTTAATTGAAAGCATTGATCAGTTTGGTGAATATAGGCCTAAGGAAATAAAATACAGAGGTGGCTGCCTGGAACAGAACAAAAGATGGTGAGAAGGGTTCTAAAAGTAGGAGCTGGAAGCTCTGAATTTTTCTATTATTCATTCATTATCTAAGTTCTAAAAATCACTAAACCCTAGTTATATAATTAATCTACTGAATCATGTTGGAGTTATCTCTAATTTTTTTAATAGGACCTATATTTTCTAAGTCCTTTATTTGAACTTATATATTCTTTAATTTTTTAAATTACAGAGATGTTATGGTTTCTTTAACTCTTATGTTATTCCATGAAAATAGCTACTTTCCTCACCAGTGACCTCTAAAGTTCCCTTGAGTCCTAACTTCCTGTGATCTTTCTTAGTAATTATTCCTTAGGGAATTTCTCAGGATGTTTGGTTCTGGTTCTCATTGGGTAGTGGAGCCAAGTTGGTTTCTTATCTCTCTGAGGTTGTCAGTTTGGGTGCAGTCTTGATGGAGGCAGCTGATCCCACCAAGATAACCATTCAGTAAAATTTTGACATGAACCTGACATTTCTTAACTCTATTTGGCTCATCATATGGCATTGTACATAGACTTTCTTGCCTTTCTCGCACTTATACCTTTAAGAGGGATTTATAATGCACTCACTGATGGTTTCCTGTTGTGCTTCTTAAAACACAACACACTCTTGTGTTAGTAAATACACTGCCCAGAACTAGGAAGACTGGAAATTTTAAATTTTAATCAGAATTTCTCTGTTGGCTGGACAGCTTCCAATGAACTTTTAGAAATGTGGAAATTCAATATTTAAAGTGAAAATTTTTAAAATTTTGAAACATTTGCAGAAAAATTGGGTTTACTTTGTAAAAGTTATTTATTTCATTGGCATGAATTAAAAGTATGACGTAAATAATAGGTATTTTGTCATAATTTTTTATTGATTTAAATAAAAGGAAATGATTAAGAAATCAGCCCATCAGATTTGAGATATATTATGAAACTTGCATCTATTAAACCTTTAATAATTGTAGTAAAATGGAAGAGAAAAAGGTGTTAGTACATGAATACATTATGTGTAAAATTACTGGTAAGACTGCTGCTGCTGCTGAGTCACTTCAGTCGTGTCCGACTCTGTGTGACTCCATAGATGGCAAGACTAGTGGATTCTAATCAGTAAAATCTTCATAAAGATTTTCTAACAGATGAGCATTTACTGGATAACTATAAAATTGGTGTAGTCAGCGTGACTTTATAACATTCAAGGAAAACTGTCAGTGATATAAGAAATTGTGGATATTTACTTTTGTTATAATAAGTGAACAGAATCTGCTATTTTGCAGAATTAATGGTTATGTGTTTTTAAAAATGTCACAAATATTGTCCATTGAGGCAAATGTTGGAGCTCTTAACTGAAATTAAAAATGTTTCAGTATAAACTCCTTTCTGTGGGTCTGCCGCTGTAACTTTATGGTGAAAATCAGTAAGAAAGTATAATTTCATTCATAGACAGTAAGTTTGAACAGCACTTGCTCAGACTGTGGTGGGTGCACAAGCAGTTTGTTTTGCAGTCATACACGAGGGTGCAGGTTCCCTGCAAGGAAGACAGGGAGCAAGTTTTCAAAGAAGTGAGCTTTCCCTTACTGTGACTTAGCTGACTCACTCGGTCATAGGGGATAATTTCACTGTGACCATTGAGATTTCTGCTGTTTTCTTTCTGGGAGAAGGAATAGATGGGTTTATTTTAAGTACTGGGCAAAGGGATCGTTAGTGGGAATTCTGCATGAAATGACCCAAGATGTGAGTGGACAGGAATCATTCATATTCTTAAGATAAGTTACTTCAAAATATGAGTATAATTACCCTTGAAATGTTACTTTTGAGTGTTTTTTTTTTTTTAAGTTTTTTCCTTTTTCTTTTCCTTAGAAGGTGAAGGAAACACTTACAATAATGACTGGGGTGAGTGGTATTTTTAGGTCAGAATTGTCTGGCAGTCCTTCTTTTCATCTTCAAATAAACAGATGACCATGTATGTAAAATAACCATTCTCTATGCTGAAGTCTTTGAATCTGCCTCTCATGTCTGGCATGCTCCTGACATCACCTGCAGAGATCGGTGCTGCTGTCCTCAAGTTCCTGCTTTGCTTGCGTGTCCACAGAAGGCATAGAAGACTTCATGTGTTCCTGCCTTCCTGTCGAGAAACTCACCTCCAGCTAATGAATGCAAAGAGACAGGCCTGTCCTCTGTGTGCCAAGGTGGTGTGCAGACGGCACAGGGTCCTCTGGGGCCCCACTGGCAGCTCTCAGAGCATTCCTGGGTTTATGGCCCCCAGAATATCTTGGGCAGCGCTTATTTCCCGAGCTCTGACCTGTTGCTGAGAGTCAAGCCTCTATGTAAAAAGGAGCACCCCCATTTTCACAGGGGCCACCCAGCAGAGCAAGTGGCCACGAATTTTGCCTCTTCTGTGTCCACAGTGCTTGCTTGGGTTTACTCTCCAGAAAAACGCATCAATACGTTTGCAGCTGGTGGGGATACTGCTTTTTATTGCCCATTGTGGAATGCATACCAAATAAAAACCACCACAATGTGTTAAGAGGCAATCCCATATGCTTTTCAGGTTACTCAGATGTTCCAACATGCATAACCAGCCATCAATATAAGAAATTCTCCTCTAAGCTGTTAGCGTATTACAGTCTGTGACTTTTCAACTCAGGGAATGGCACTCATTTCTTTCTCTGTCCCATTCAGAACAACTTCTCCTTTATTGCATTTAGAAGAGTGTAACTGAAAGGCAGTAAGGAAAGGCAATATCACAGAGTGGTTCATATTACGCTGAATTTTATTGTAGTCTGACATTGTGAGTGAAACTTTGGAATCCTTAAAGGCAGCACAGAGGCAAAACCTGGTTCTAACGGACTGGAGAAAAATATTCTGACGTAGTGATAAGTAGGGTAACTTCTAGGAAATCATGACTTGAAAATATTTTCTGAACAAATGCAATTTCTGTTGTCCCAATTCACAGAATTATCATTAGAGCAGCTTGCCATTGGCTAAACTACTAATTTTTCCCCTTCATTTTTAACATGAAAAGTGATCTACAACTCCTCCAAATTCCCACTAAAAGTGCTTGTCTTCTATTCCCTGCCAGTTCTTTCCCCCAATGATTATGATTATGATTATTTCCAAAGTATTAGACTTTAGGTGCTGTGAGAGTATTCCCTTTAATCTGTTTATTTTCCAGTTGTAAAATGGACATGTGTGAAAAAGCAAAAGTGTTAGTTGCTCAGTTATGCAACTAACTGTATGGACTGTAGCCCATCAGGCTCCTCTGTCCATGGGATTTTCCAGGTAAGAATACTAGAGTGGGTAGCCATTCCCTTCTCTAGAGAATCTTCCCGTATGAAATATATTTATTTGTTTTGTAAAAAGCAACAAATCACTAGCTCCATCATTCTCTGCTCTTGAAACATATGGAGTTGGATATTCTTTAGGTCTGAATCAGTTTGGAGAACTACCATAGATTTATTTTTCAACTATTATGGGAATTTTGGTGAGAATAAGAAAGGCCCATCAACATGAGGTCCTTTCCCTTGGATCTTATGGTTCAAATTGGAAACAAGCTTAATTAATAGACTGACACGTTAGAGCCACACATTTTTACAGGATGTCAGGAAAAGAATCTCCCCTTTTATTAACACAAACTGTTTTTCCTCTCTCCTCCATCACTAGCACTGCCTTGTCCCTGATCTTCACTTTTCCCCAGTTAACCTCTTGTGTTGTTGTGCCTGGCACATAGTAGGTGCAGGGTAAATATTTGTGTGTGTGTAAATGAATGAAGGAAGGATGTTCAGGACACAAGCGCTTCTTGGTTCACTTGAGTCAGCAAGACTCTTACCAGCGTTCAGTGTATAAACTGGATGTGTTGTTGACGACTTTCTTTGCTCTTTGTGTGCACAAGCTAAGAATAAACAGCACTGGAAGGAGGGAGGGCTTCATTCATGGGAGGATTACACCATCATAAACTCACCAAAGTGTAGCACACAGAGCCAGTGATCACAGAAGACAGGCAACCCAGGCCCCATCATTAAATATAGAAGCCTGTCTTCACTGGTTTTATCCAAACAGACTCCCTGTATTTTGGAAATTTCCACCACACTTCCTTTTGAGTTGCTTCTTTTTCAAGATACCAAGGCTGATGCTTTATAATAGCGGACTTAGTCAGGGAAGCTGGTGAAACAATGCTGTGCAGATTCCCTTATCCCCCAAGGAGACTATGGTGTTGATGCTCCTTGGCTGACTTTACGTCCCTGACAACTTTCTATTTTCTGGGGGTTTCTTTTCTTTAAAAAAGTGGTCTTTCCTAAGTGAAAGCACCTCATGGAAGAGAGCGCTCAGTTTGCACTCAAGACGACAAGCAGAGTAGAAACTCTGATGTTTCAGGAGTCGGAGTTGCATTACTAAATAATTTCTCTTTCTCTGAACCAAATAATAGGTATAACATCTCAGATCTGTGTCTTTAATTGAACACCAGCCATGTAGAGAAACTCAGGTAGAAGTTGTGAAGTTACTTGTGGTTTTCCAGAAAAGTTTCACACACAAAGGCTCAATATTTTTCCTTTTACTAGCGAATCATTTTGTATGTATGTGTGTGTGTGTGAGTGTTAAGTACCATCTTATTCTTGGTTATTTAAAGTATGCAGTGTGTAATCTTTCATATAATAATGAAAATATTTAAAATATATTTTTTGCTTTAAAATAGTATTTTGTACAATGTTTTTATTAAGTTTTAAAATAAACACTAAAAATATTTTTAAAATAGTTTATTAAGTAATCTTGAGTGTTACTAAGAATTCACTAAAGTAACAAAACAGTAAAAATAACGGTGAGGTTGCAGCAAAGGGAGAAACGTGTTCCCGGTGTTGAGGTGAGAATGTGATAATCAGACTGTGTGGATTCACCGTACTCTGACCTATTTTCCCATCTCTAAGTAAGATCCTCTGTCCATTTGGCTTATTTTAAAGATTCTGTAATGCCTCATACTAGTTTAAGGTAGCTTAAATATGTTTTTATTCCTTGTTCCCCGAAAAAGCCAAACATACTCATGGTATGAAGGGAAAATGGAATCCTATAATATGTGGAAGTTATTTGTAAGTTGTAAGCTAGTGTTCAAATATGAGGTGGCATTAGAGAAGTTTAAGACATAAATTAGCCTCAAAACTTAAATGCTTATTAAGGAGAAATTTATTTGGTCGTCAACTAAAATTTCAGTTGTATATGTATTTCTTGACTTTACAAAATCGTGTCGAGGTGGTCAGGACTTGCTGCAGTAAGTCCTTACCTGACTACTGAGCTTTTGGCAACTTAAGCTCTTTGGCAGAAAATTTAGTTGCAAAACCTCTAGGGAATTTCTATACTAGATTTTTATCTGGAGTCATATCAATGATTATTTCGTGTAAAGTAACAAATTTAGATATCTTTTTCTATCTCAAAGCAGATTGGAAGGGAGAAGGTGAAATGCTATTAGATAGCATCGTCTCTGAGAGGAGCAACAGCAGTGATATCTTAAAGGAGAACCTGGAATTTACGGAGAAAGTAACCAACTTTAGGGACAAACATTGTATAATAATGTTTAGGGACAAAAATTGTATAGTACAATATGGAGCTTCACAATGATGACATAAGACAAAAAATTTAAATTGTGTATTCTAAAAGATTTTTTTCTGCCATAAGAGAAAAACTTATGGCAGAAAGCAAAGAAGAACTGAAGAGCCTCTTGAAAGTGAAAGAGGAGAGGGAAAAAGTTGGCTTAAAGCTCAACATTCAGAAAACGAAGATCATGGCATCTGGTCCCATCACTTCATGGCAAATAGATGGGGAAACAATGAAAACAGTGACAGACTTTATTTTCTGGGCTCCAAAATCACTGCAAATGGTGACAGCAGCCATGAAATTAAAAGACACTTGCTCCTTGGAAGAAAAGTTATGACCAACCTAGACAGCATATTAAGAAGCAGAGACATTACTTTGCTGACAAAGGTCCATCTAGTCAAAGTTATAGTTTTTCCAGTAGTCACGTATGGATGTGAAACTTGGACTATAAAGAACGCTGAGCACTGAAGACTTGATGCTTTTGAACTGTGGTGTTGGAGAAGACTCTTAAGAGTCCCTTGGACAACAAGAAGATCCAACCAGTCCACCCTAAAGGAAATTAGTCCTGAATATTCACTGGATTGATGCTGAAGCTGAAACTTCAATACTTTTGCTACCTGATGTGATGAACCAACTCGTTGGAAAAGACCTTGATGCTGGGAAAGATTGAATGCAGGAGGAGAAGGGGACTACAGAGGATGAGATGGTTGGATAGCATCACCAACTCAAAGGACATGAGTTTGAGTAAACTCTGGGAGTTGGTGATGGACGGGGAGGCCTGGCGTGCTGCAGTCCAAGAGGCTGCAAAGAGTTGTACATAACTGAGTGACTGAACTGAACTGAACTGAAAAGATTTTTTTTTATGGAGGCAAGAGCATTTAGAAAACATTTTAGAAACTAATAAAAATCACTACAATTTAAGTGTTTTAGTTTATATTCTCAAGAAATATTTATTCAGAAAATTAACGTCTGGGAGTGAGTGGTCATTCACTCAGTTGTGTCTGACTCTTTGTGACCCTGTGGACTGTAGCCTGCCAGGCTCCTCTGTCCATTGGATTTCCCCAGGCAAGTATACTAGACTGGGTTGCAAGATCCACTCCTCCAGGGGATCTTCCTGACCCAGAAATCAAACCTGTTTCTCTGCGTCTCCTGCATTGGCAAGTGGGTTCTTTACTACCAGCTGCACCCGGGGAAGCCACATCTGGGACCATCTCATTAATGATGTGGTACTGTATTTAGAATTGAAGTCCGTTGCCATCACTTCTCTCAAAAGGTGACCTTTTTTTTTCTCTTGAGCCAGCCCTCTAAGACTTAATTCTCAGAAGTTTTGATACAAATAAAAAAATTCTTTGGTAGATTGTAGTGTCTTTTCTTTTTTTAAATTGAAATACAGTTGATTTACAATATTATATTAGTTTCAGGTGTACAGCATAATTTAATAAGTTGTACTATAGCAGGTTGTAATATAACAGTCTTGAAAAGCACAAGAATAGGTAAAATGTACAGTCTTCTACTCTTTCTTTGATGCTGATACGTTCACTATTACTTTGATGATGTAAATCATGCAGGTAAATCTAGGCAGGTAAAATTATACTGACGTGAGTGCCGCTACAAAAATTGGCATCTGAACACTGAGTTTGGAGATCCTGTGGATGTGACAGTAAGAATCCATTTTTGGGTTTTTATATTATTTTGAAAAAAATAATTCAATATGTAAATCATATTTTTAGTAAATGCTTTATTTTATGCCTTCCATGTAACAATCGCCCTGTTAAGGAAAGTGCTTTTTTTTTTTTTCAGTGTTAAAGGTTCAGAAGGGAACTAGAATTAGTTTGCGGAGGCCCCTAGCCTCTCATTATGCTATTGTTTGACCAGGAAGACTTGCTTATTCTCTGCTCCCCTCCCCCGATGCACCAATCATTTGCATCTGGGAAAACTACCTTCACCATCAAATTACTCCTGAAAATAAAATAATGCCACTAACATGCAGAGCTGTAGGCGGCTAGGAGGAGAGGGCTGAGAATGATGCACACGTGGCTTCCTCCATTTCCTTTCCTCTCTGGATTGTCAGGTGCCAATTAGCTATAAATCGGCTTCCCTGGTGGCTCAGATGGTAAAGAATCTGCCCACAATGAGGGAGACATGGGTTCAATCCCTGGGTTGGGAAGTTATAAAGCACCTTGATTTAAAACAGTTCATTTTCTGCTTTAGGATTAGAAATTTATTTTCAGTGAAGGTCCTCATTGTCACAAAACTCATATTTTTCCCCTATTATTTTATTTATCTATTTATTTGTCTGTGTCTGGTCTTACTTGCAGTACACAGGATCTTTTGCTGTGGAGTATGGACTCCCTGGGTTGGGAAGATTCCCCTGGAGAAGGGAAAGGCTACCCACACCAGTGTTCTTGGGCTTCTCTTTTGGCTCAGCTGGTAAAGAATCTGCCTGCAATGCAGGAGACCTGGGTTCGATCCCTGGGTTGGGAAGATCCCCTGGAGAAGGGAAAGGCTACCCACTCTAGTATTCTGGCCTGGAGAATTCCATGGACAATCCATGGGGTCGCAAAGACTTTCAGTAGCTCACTGTGGACTCTCTAGTTGAGGCGCATGGACTCAGTGGTTGGCACGCGTGGGTCTAGCTGCTCTGCAGCATGTGGGATCTTAGTTCCCCAACCAGGGATCGAACCTGTGTCCCCTGCATTGGAAGGTGGATACTTAGCCACTGGACCAGCAGGGACATCCCAAACTCAGTTGTATTTTAGCAACAATTTGATCCATGAAGCGTGTTGTAAGGAGAGTCTACCTGATCCTGAAACAACACTAGACCACCACTGATTCAATTCCACAATTTTGTCATCTTAATCTGCTCTTCAGAGTAGTCGATCGCCAATCCGAGCACCTATGTGGAAACTGGCCACTGAGATGCCTGACCCTAACGAACTGGTGCTGTTACTCCGTGTTACCCAGCCTGGCTTTAGAGACTGAAGGCCAAAAAGCACGTTGAGTTTTTATGGTAAAAAAGTGCATGAGGAGGGCAACTACATACTAGCTTACCCTCCCAGTTTGACCCCTGTCCTTGGGTTTTTATTGCCTGAACTGGCACCAAAGAAACTCCTTGAAAATAACACATTCCTTGTCCATTCAGTGGTTAATGATGCTTAAAAAAATCACAGTTTGTGACTGTGACCTAAATTATGCCAGAAGCTGTAAAACCATGGTTTCTTTAAATTCAAATATGACCCACATGCTTTAAAACCACTACACTGACCCCATAGTACTGTTGCTGAGTATGCGTGTCCACACACACACACTCACACACAAAACACTTGGCATTAAATGACTCGGTACAAGAAATGGTATTTTTCAGACTTCCATGTTGAAGAAAAGGCTCATGAAAGAGATGTAAGTGAGCTTTAAGCCAAACATTTGTTTGGCTTTGCTGCAGCAGGCTGCAGGAATGTAAACTTCTTCTTTTTTTTTTTTTTCAATGACTTCAGCTCCTAATTTGAAAGCTAGGATTTTTAGGAGTGAGCAAGAGACTATATTTGGCCAAAAAATTCTGCTGGCTTGACTTAGCCACTCTGCACATTCAAAACAATACTTCTTTATCAAAAAACAATAGTCTGTTTTATTCACAGCACATGTAGAAGTTGGAACATCGACTAAATTCCACTTTCTTCTCTCGCAGTGTGTCTGTAACCAGCTAATGAGCTGCAACAGAGCCTGGCCTTCATTTTCAGCAAATTAAGTTCATCCCTCACAGGAATTGTGGTCTGGCTGTGGCACCGCTCCTAGGTACGGGTGGGACTTGTTTCTTCAACCAGTTGCAGGTCGGCCGCATGGGTACGTGCTGTCGCACCACACAACAAAATCTTCTCTATAATAGCCAGTCTAAGTAGCCTTTTACCCCTCAAAAGTAGATCCCATTTAATTTACTTTGTGTTTATAGCACTCCCTCCCAAACCGCATCATTGGCACGGACTGATATTTATACAACTTTTTATTTTAAACTATTTATTTAGAGTTGAGACTTCAGTAGCACTCCCTGTTAGATTCATTGACCGTGCTTAAATTCAGGATACTGCAAATGTAAATTGGGAAGAGTGATGTGTGTTTTTGGGATTCATTTCTCCAGCGCGCAGACACCCACACAATTCTCGCTGAACTGAAGGGAGGTTAGATGTGTGGATAAAATTTTGTGATACAGATGGCTGGTAGGAAACTTCCCACTGATGGGTGGTTTAAAAAAAAATTGCTCTTGCTTATTGTGTCCCCATGTTTCTTCAACAGTAGAGTTGATCAGACAATTATGTAACATGGATCTAAAAATTTCTGGTTCAGAAGCATCAGTGTCATTAGGGATCTCTTTTCATACATAGTATAGAGTTTCATTACTCAATTATTCTAATGGAAGTCTCTTCCATTAGAATAAAATATAATAATTAGGTACTTGCCACAGAAGGAAGGGAAAATAAACTTCTTGATTATGTATCTGACCTCTGTTTTGGGGCCTTTACCAAAGTTATCTTTTTCTTAAATCAAACTTTTCAGTTTTGTAACTTTTAAAAGTGAGGAAAGGATGTAAATTTCAAATCACCATTTAACTACAGAAAATATAGTGTCATATAATCAGGTTGTTTTATTCATGGTGGACATTTCATACTATTAATGATATTGAACCTTCATTTTCTATGAGGTTCTGCAAATTGTTCTTAAATTCCCTACTATTTAGTGATCTGAAAATACAAATAAAATCTTGCTCACACCTTTGATCCTTTTTTACTCTCTTCTTTTCGTGAACTCCAATCTGTTTTCAAGTCCTGGCTTATATATTCTCCTCTTCATATATTGTGAAAATATATGAAAAACATATGAAAATATATGAACATATATGAAAATATATGATAAACATCTCAAAGAAAATGTGGCTGAATTGCAGTGGGATCATTTTTTAAGATTTTATCCAGTGCCCCTGTCTCCTCCTATTCCCTATATCCCCTACTCTTCCTCTGTGTTCTATAAGCTAGGCTGCTTCAGGAAAGAGACAAAAGGAAAACAAGTGACCATAAAGGAGTCAACCTCTTTGTCTTTGTAACTTAAAATTAAGGTCCCAATTTAGAAAATAGACTTGGAAGAATAAGGAGTTAGCTTCTGTTGTGCTCTCCTCAGCCAAGGGTAGGTAGAGATTTCATGGATTCCAGGAAGAGAAGAGTTGAGATAGGAGAAAGGGAAGTTAGATGCTGGTGGGAGCTGGTGAGGTCTTGCTTCTAGAATAAGGAGGATGTCCGCACCTCTTCCCCGTCAGCTCAAGTACCTGTGGCTTTCTCAGTGTCCAGTGTGGAGGGATGATACAGTGAGGACGGGATTTCTCAACCCCACTTTGCATTCTAGACTCCTGGGTATTTTTTAAGCTTCCTGGAGTTAGATCCAACCCAGGGGAGATGGGTTAGAGGAAATCTTATTTCTATCACTGTGTTAGTGTGGGCTTGAAATAAAAAGAAATTGTTATGGAAAAAGAAATAAAATGCTGTTGTTTTGCATGTCTGAGTTTGGCGGCCCCAGGTTTGTATGCGTCAAAGAAAGGAATTATGCCGTTAGGCTCCTTTGTCAGAGTATGTGACCGTAGTACGTACGCAATGAACAGTTGGTAACAGAATGAAACAATATTAGAGAGCCGGGAGCTGCATGCCAACTGCTCCCTATCTTTGATCTGGTTTCTCTGTTGGGTCAGGGAAGAAAAAAAAGAAAAGTCTTATTTTGGCCTGTTGCAGGCCAGCTTGGCCTGTTTACTCCTGTGGTTTCCCAAATTCCCAAACAATGCGACATCGCCCGAAATTGCACTTCAGGGCGTCCTGGAGCATATCTGCTGCCCATCCTTCCTGCAAGGCGTCCACTTCAGCTCCCCGTGTGCCCGCTGCCGTGATCGCTCGCTGTCACCGAGCTGCCACACGCATCCACCCCAGGGGACTTAAGTGGGACCACATCAGTGCTGAGGAACTGGCTGTCTTCCAGCCCTGCGCTGTGGGTCATTCTGTCTTATGCTTTGGTGAGGTCTATTTTCTCCATGGCCTTCCAGCAGGGAGAGGGGCCTGGGATAGGGCAGAGCCCAGAAAATAGCAACAGAATGCCCAGTGTGGGTGGAAAGCCTCCCCTTTCCTCTTGAGGAGAGGGAGATCAGATGAGAGGACGTTCCACTTAGACATTCCCTTCTGGGCTAATTTCTCCTCTGCTTTTTTGTTTTTTGTTGTTTGTGGCGCCTGTAAACCAGATGGGCTATCCACTGACATACTGAGTTGTGTAGGATGAGGGGGCTGTCCTGTGCCCTCCTTCAGCCCTCGGAAACGCGTCTGCCATCTCCCTCGTGGCCTATTCAGACCTCAGTATCCACGCCTTGTGAGTCCTGCTGTGCGATCCACGAGGGTCTCAAACACTTTCAAACTTTAGTGCGGGAGCCGATGACTTTTACATAGAAGGCTGACATGCGTGAGAAACCGTGAACTGCCCTCCTCCACTCCTGCTTCTCACCTTTATCCAGATATTTTGGGCTGTTGTTTAGCTGCTGAGTCATGTCCAACTCTTCTGTGACCCTATGGACTGTAGCCCACCAGGCTCCTCTGTCCATAGCATTTTTAAAGCAAGAATACTAGAGTGGGTTGCTATGTCCTCCTTCAGGGGATCTTCCCGATCCCGGGATTGAACTTGTGTCTCCTGCTTGGCAGGTGGATTCTTTACCACTGAGTCACCCGGGAAGGCTCTATTTTTAGTCACAAGAGGGGAAAAACTCAACTCAGGCTGGCTTGACAAGAGTGAGCAGGCCTCTTTAGTGAAAGGTGGTGTAATGTAGGTGGCTTCATTTCCTCAAGAAAACTGGGTATTTTTCTGGCTTACTTGGCTTCTCAGAGCTTCTCTCATGGTCACAGGATGACCAGCTGACATCAGGGCTACCTGTTTTCCTGTTTGTGTCTGGCAGGGACATAGGAGCATCTCAGGGACCGCCTTTCCCAGAAGAGCCCTCCGCAAATTGTCCTGAAGTCGTATCTGCCCGGTTCTGAAACACACATCTTACACAGGCAGCATGTCACTCTTCTCCCTCTTCAGTTATCCCCTCTCCCATCTATTTGGTTAAAGTAGATAAAAGGAAATGAGGACAGTATAACACATCAGAATGGGCCTGGACGAGGCTGCATGAAGAATATACTCTCAGTGACAGAGGCTCCAGCTGCTTGCAATTAATCACTCTCACTTAATTAATCAATCAATTGAAGCTGATTGGGGCTGTGAAAAGAGTTTAGCAAAGCTGTGTTCAAGCTCTGACATTGCTGTTTGCTGGATATGGAATCCCGGTCAGTTTGTTTCACTTGTGAGAAATCCAGTTTTCGTGTGAGTATCAAATGAAATGCTCGTAAAAGGTCACTGATTACTCCTGTGTTCTCCACGTGCCAGTTATTATTGTGGGTGTACTTGTTAGTATTTTTCCCTATTTTACATAAGGAGCTGGGTCTTCATTGTAAGAGTCATTTCCCATTCTGTACTGAAAGGTTTTGAAGCATATCATTCATTCAGAAATGAAAGTTTATGGACAGTTTGAAAGGAGCAAAGCAGTGTGCCAGACGCTAGGAATATGGTGTGTCTATATATAAATATGAGTATTGATTATCTCTACAGACAAAGTTAATATAAAATGAGTTGCATCTTTCAGAGCATATCTAGAAAAATTATTATTATCTTTTCTCCTTAAATAAGTAAGTGAGGGCAGTTGCTCGGTCGTGTCCAACTCTTTGTGACCTGGTGGACTGTAGCCCACCAGGCTTCTCCATCCGTGGGATTCTCCAGGCAAGAATATTGGAGTGGGTTGCCATTTCCAGACCCAGGGATCGAACCCAGGTCTTCTGCATTGAAGGCAGATGCTTTAACCTCTGAGCCACCAGGCAAGCCCTACCACATCTTATTTGGTAACTTTTCCCACTTTATTTTTTTTTCCTCATTTGAGTGAAGAAAAGAGAATTCAGTCACCGGAGGATTTAAATCAACTAGGTTCCAGTTGATTGAGTTTCCATTATTTATGTATTATGTTGAGAAATTATATGCTAGATATTGACTTATAGATA
Source organism: Nanger dama (assembly GCA_917880005.1). Taxonomy (NCBI): domain Eukaryota; kingdom Metazoa; phylum Chordata; class Mammalia; order Artiodactyla; family Bovidae; genus Nanger; species Nanger dama. The sequence goes on along the minus strand of CAKJTW010000008.1, from coordinate 17,217,053 downwards.
ATGTTGTAATGTAACATGTATTCGTAATACCTCAGCTTTTTTAAAAATTAGAATTTTCAGCACTTCTTTAGAAAATCTTATTCCATCTTCCACCTCGGACACTCAATTGTGTACGACTCTCCCTGCAAGTATACAGGAGTGGGTTGCCATTTTCTCTTCCAGGCGATCTTCCTGACCCAGGGATTGAAGCTGCATCTCATATGACTCCTGCATCAGCAGGTGGATTCTTTAACACTTGAATCATGTGAAACATGAATATTAACTATAATGTAAATTGTTTCAAAATTTTGAGTTCATGACCATCAAAACAATATCTGTCTTTCTCATGAACTGCCAAAAGTTCAGTGTTAAATAGAGACCATAGCTGAAAAATGGTCTGTTAGATTCTTATAATATTTCTCTATGCCAAAGCCTTTGACTGTGTGAATCACAATAAACGGTGGAAAATTCTGAAAGAGATGGGAATACCAGACCACCTGACCCGCGTCTTGAGAAACCTATATGCAGGTCAGGAAGCAACAGTTCGAACTGGACATGGAACAACAGACTGGTTCCAAATAGGAAAAGGAGTACGTCAAGGCTGTATATTGTCACCCTGCTTATTTAACTTCTATGCAGAGTACATCATGAGAAACGCTGGACTGGAAGAAACACAAGCTGGAATCAAGATTGCCAGGAGAAATATCAATAACCTCAGATATGCAGATGATACCACCCTCATGGCAGAAAGTGAAGAGGAACTAAAAAGCCTCTTGATGAAAGTGAAAGTGGAGACTGAAAAAGTTGGCTTAAAGCTCAACATTGAGGAAACGAAGATCATGGCATCCGGTCCCATCACTTCATGGGAAATAGATGGGGAAACAGTGGAAACAGTGTCAGACTTTATTTTTTTGGGCTCCAAAATCACTGCAGATGGTGAGTGCAGCTGTGAAATTAAAAGATGCTGACTCCTTGGAAGGAAAGTTGTGGCCAACCTAGATAGCATATTCAAAAGCAGAGACATTACTTTGCCGACTAAGGTCCGTCTCGTCAAGGCTATGGTTTTTCCTGTGGTCATGTATGGATGTGAGAGTTGAACTGTGAAGAAGCTGAGCGCCGAAGAATTGATGGTTTTGAACTGTGGTGTTGGAGAAGACTCTTGAGAGTCCCTTGGACTGCAAGGAGATCCAACCAGTCCATTCTAAATGATATCATTCCTGGTTGTTCTTTGGAAGGAATGTTGCTAAAGCTGAAACTCCAGTACTTTGGCCACCTCATGCGAAGAGTTGACTCACTGGAAAAGACTCTGATGCTGGGAGGGATTGGGGGCAGGAGGAAAAGGGGACGACAGAGGATGAGATGGCTGGATGGCATCACTGACTCGATGGACCTGAGTTTGGGTGAACTCTGGGAGATGGTGATGGACAGGGAGGCCTGGCATGCTGCGATTCATGGGGTCGCAGAGTTGGACACGACTGAGCGACTCAACTGAACTGAACTGAATTGAATATTTCTCTTTACTCCTTTTGTTTCATCTTTATTTGATTTAATTTTAATTGATTCGTGTTCTGTATTTCAACGTTTTGTTGTTGTTGTTTAGTCGCTAAATCATGTCCAACTCTTTTGCAGCTCCATGGACTGTAGCCTGCCAGGCTCCTCTGTCCGTTGCATTTCCCAGTCAAGAATACTGGAGTGGATTGCTATTTCCTTCTCCAGGGGATCTCTCCCAACCCAGGGACAGAACCCATGTCTCCTGCTTTGGCAGGTGGATTCTTTCTGAGCCACCAGGGAAGCCCTTCAACATTTTAAGTTTGTTTTCTATGGAGGTTAAAAGAAAAAGAAAAGAAAGTGAAAGATCTGGTGGGAAGGAGAAAAGCAGGGATGAAAGAAAAATAGAGAGGGTCTTGGAGAGAGGAGTGAGCATCTGAGAACTCAAATGAGAGGTAAGCAAAAGTTTGCAAATGAGAGAGAATCAAATGAGACAGGTTGTTGCTTAGAAGGTACAGGTGCCAAAAAGAAGAAATGAGATCCCAACTGAAGGTCATGGCATTGAGAAAGAGCTATTTCAGGTGAAGAACTAAGAATTCATGCCAACTTAGTGACTAGAGTTTGGAAATCATGGTAGTGGAAAGTGGAATGGCAGTGATGCTGAAGGTTTAAACCTGGCTAATCTCAGAAATGGTATGAAGATGGGGAGGGAGGAGGGGAACGAGAGACCCGGGCCTGACATGGTGCTAGCCAGTTTACAGAAAGCCCTTCACAGCACATGCATTATCATATTTCATTCCCAAAATAACCATGCCAGGTATTAGTATTCCCTTCTTACAGATGAATAAACTAAAGAGCAAGTTCTTTTTCTTTGTTTTTAAACTGGTAATTCTGACTAATACATACACAGAAAAACCAAGCGGAAACCCAAATGGTTATTTGGTCAGTTTGATTAACATAGTCATTTGGTGGGGACAATTCAGGTCAAAAAAGATTACCCCAGGCTTCTCACCAAAGACCGTGTTGAGATCTTGTATGTGTGTACAAGAATGTGTGTCTGGAGAGGGAATTATTTTTACTACAGAAACTTGCTTCTTTGTGTTGGTTATGTAACATTGACTTTACTCACATAGCAACTTGGATGTGCTTAGGAAATATTGCTCCATTATTTTGTCTATAACTACTCTGGCTCTCATAGAAATTTAAAGTCCTATGCAGTTTAAAATGCAGGCCAGTCCAATAATTAAAACCATCCCCTAGGTAATGCTGCTGTTTTAGGGAAACATGCTCAGTCCCCCAGATTTCCCAACCTTCTGTCACTCTTAGTGGTGGAGTGGTAGGGGAGAGCATCTTTGTGGGTGGAGCCTCCTATTCCTCTGGATTTCGGGGTAATGTCCCTTGTCTGGGGGCTTCCCAGGGGCTCCAGTGGTAAAGAGCCTGCCTGCCAATGCAGGGAATGCTAGAGACGTGGGTTCGATTCCTGGGTTGGGAAGATCCCCTGGAGAAGGAAATGGCCAATAGATGAGCTCCTCGGAGTTTGATGTGGGGTGGGCCTGGGATGTGGGGGCCAGATTCATTCTAGAGTCAGATATGGAATTTGAGATTGTCTTTCTCTTGGGCTTTCCACACGTTACCACTCAGAAGAGTGAAGCCAGAATGCGCGATCGGGCAACACTCTCAGATTGCCTTCCACACTCCACCATTCTCAGAAACATAGGAAGTGGGCTTTTGCCCCCTTTTCTCTTTGTCCTAAGCCCTTATACCATAAAATAGCCTGCTGCATGGCCTGGAGAGTTCATAGGTGGAAGGTATACGCTCTTCAAAACAAAAATTCTGTGGTTGAAGCCACCAGGCTTAGTCCTTGGAATGTTAAATAGGAACTAAAAGATTTTAGCACATCTATTTACTTTCTACAAAGCGTTGCTCGCAACTTAAATTCTTGTGCTCTGCTGATATAGGGCAGTAAGTTTTCATTCTGCCTAGGAGGTGAGAGACTGCAAAGAAACATGATTTAGGGGATGCCATGAAATATATTGATTTAATGTTTGCAAAATAGTATCCATGGTACAGTTACATAGACACAGTCAAAAGTCCTAAAATCTGGGTAACTGCACATGCGGTTTGCACTGTCTGTATATGTGCTAAGTCACCTCCATGCAACTCTGTGCGATGCTATGGACGGTAGCCTGTCAGGCTCCTCTGTCCATGGGATTCTGCAGGCAAGAATCCTGGAGTGGGTTGCCATTTCCTTCTCCATGTTGCACTGTCTAGTTTCTGGTAAAATTAACATGAGAATCACTTTCTGATCCATTTTGTCTAGCAAGTAGGAAAGGTGGAGAGCCGGTTTCATTGTGAGATAAAAATGGATAAAACTGGTAGATTATATTTAGAACACAGCCTATAAAAACTAGCTATTGTGACAAAAAACAGGCAAACACTTCTTTTATCAATAAATAAGGAATTAACAAAAAAGGTGAGTTTTACAGTGTAACGTTCCTAAGCCGTTTTTAAACTGGCATTTTTAGGAATTGTTTTCTAAGTGTTTTGTCAGGAAAAAAGTGTCAGTAAATTTTATTTTATGAATGCTGCAATTTAGAGTTCTGCTTTACATGATGGCAAAATAAACTCACTTCTATACTTATTTCCCATTAGATTTTAGTATTTGTAGCAGGCCTTGTCAAATAGAGGTGAAAATTAAATTATGATAACCTGAAAAGTGTACCTAGGAAATCGTGTGAATTCCTTAACAAAGGCTCTATGTTTGCTGTATTCAAAGGAATATTTCCTTCATGGTGCAAAATGATAATTAGAAGTATTGAATTAGATATTTGTAAGAGAATAGTGGAAATTACCCACTGTTGCACTGCATTGTATCTTTTAGCTTTGGTATTCTATTCTAATTATAAGCGAAAATTTCTCCCAAATTCATCATAAAAAGAAACACATATAATGACTACATTTCCTAAAATAATCTCTGAAATTGTGAATACATTTATTTGTGTTAATGTGAGGTTTACAGTTTAATTTAGATGATAGTATTGTGGATTGTTTTTCTGAATAATTTCATTTAAGGACAGTTTGTAAGAATAAATAAAACCAAAAGCAATTATAATGTGAACCTTCTCTTCTCTCCTGTATCTATGAAACGGCCTAAGTCCAGAATCTTTTTCTTTATTGTGCTTGTCAAATTTCAATGTTTAAAAGTTTTTCATTCAAATAGACATATATAAAATTACACATAATGGATGAAGAATTATGGCAGTGCTCTTGATTTCCTCCTCTTCAATAGTTAGATGTATATCTGTCACTTACATGAAAGTGTAGAACTCTAATTGCTTTCATCTTGTTTCCTGAGAAATGCCAGTTCCTTTTTTTGACTTACGAACTTAGAATAGAGATGTAATGTAATATTCTTACCCATGTCATATTCCTATAGGTGTTTTTTTTCCCTGCCATTTTTGGTGACTTAATCATAAAAATGAAAATTTAAAGGTGATTTCAAAAGTTGTCTTCCTCTGCACGGGAAACTTAGGCAGCATCCCTGGAATACAATTTGGCTTGAGGAAGTGATACATATTTTAATACAGGGCAGAGGAAGATGCGTGGTTATATATGATGCTTATAATTACTTTAATTTCAGGACTATAATTTGTCATGATTTCCAGAAATATTTTTATTTTTGGAAAAGGAGATTTGTTGACTGTGTGCACTTTAGTAATTACTGCTTTTAACAGAATGTATGTCTTAAACCTGAACATTCTGACAACCAGGCTGGAGCACTGATGACATTCTTCAGCTCTCCTCGTCCTCCGTGAGGTAATATACAATGTAGTTTCAAGACTAGTTCTGTGTCATTGTCAAAAGCTTTTTCTTAAATATACGAAGAAAAATATATTTTCAAATACTTATACCTTCACTGTGTAAAGTTTTATCTGAAAAGCAACACTAGCATGAAAATGTGAAAATGAAGATTTCTCTTTTTAAAAATGCATTATTCTTTTGGTGGCCTAAGATTTTTAATTTGTCTCAAGGCCTGTGGAAAGAGATTGGCTTTCTAGAATGTACATGGTTGAGCATCGTACAGAAATAAATATCTCCCCCTTGGAATTTAAATTGTATCTAGTAGTACTATTTTTATACCTCTTACTAGGAAACGAAATACCTCTAAATTTAGTGCTTTGGAATTTTATTTCCACTAAAAATTTCTTCAGATATGTGAGCACCATAGTAACAGCTTTGCAAGCTGATTCTTCATTACAGTTCCCCGATAAGAGCTTCACTCAAGACAGTTCCTCTGGGATGACTGAGACTAAAAATCAATTCTGATAACATTAGAACAAATTTAAAGATGGAAAAAAAAAAACACAATCAGAGCAGCCAAAAAAAAAATAATAATAATCAAAGCAGCATGCATGCTGTGAATAAACAGAGCTTCCTTTTCTTATTTTTTTTTCACTCAAAAGCTAAAATGTATTTTTTCCAAAAGTTTTTATTTCTTGTATTATTTGATATCTAGGTAGGATTTATACACCTTTGGAAAAAATAATTCTTTTACCAGAGATATGAAAGATTCAGCTGAACTTATTTGTGGCAGAGGTAAATGTCTTTTGTATGCTTTATAATCAAACATTTTGGCAAAACCTACAGGTAAGTAATATGGAGAAAAGATGAATGCAATGAATCTATTTGAATAAAAGTTAATAATCAGTTCATTATTTTTGAGAAAATCATTGCATTTTAAAAACCATGTAGTACACTACAGTGAGCTCTGATCGTCTTAGAAAGAAGTCTGTCAAAATAAATCAGGTTGATAACTGATTAGCAGAACTTGTAGTCTGTCATTTTTAAATATGTGCCCAATTTCTTCACATAAATCTTACCTTTAAAATCTTCAAGGGGAAAATTTATTTTGGGCACATTGGCCATGAATATCAGTTGACATTTATACAGTGCACAGAATTTATACTGTGGGTTAGGATGTCGGCCATAATTCTAGGCTGATAGTTTGTAAAGGGAAGATTCCATTTTGTACTGTTTATAAAATGTTACTCTGCAGTTCCATGCTCCAAGACTAACAAAGTCTCTCCAAGTATAGTCAGGCGCTGCAGTTTAACTTATTGCATTCATTAAACTAGGCTTAGATTGTCCTAATTATATGTTATCAACAATTAAGAAATGGATCACATGCCACAGACTGGCTAAAACATTCTGTATTCTTGGCTGGATGCCAGTGGAGGTGCCAAGTTCCATTCTACCTTGTCATCAGCTGCATCTCTGCTTTTGCAGTACAAGCAGCAGCTGTGCTAGACAAAATAATCTAAATTCTCACATGTACTTTTCCTTTAGGAAACAGCTCACACTGAATTGCATTTCTGGTGTGAATAGTACTACACCTGAGTGAGTTTGCCCTGAAAAAGAATTTTATGCAAATATAATTTGTAACTGATACAATCTTTCATGACTTTCAAATGCATTTGTCCTATCAAAATAATGGTCTTATGTTTCGTGCTGAAATTATTACCAAATGGATTCTGTGGGTAGCAAAGTACTCTTTGCTCGTTCGGCAATGATTTTCCTATACCTCAAATTACATAATTTTATAGGTGCTCTGTTTCAAAGGAAAACAATCTTTATTGATCCAGGCAGTCAGAATTAATCATGGATCTCTGATCTCAAAACTCCTGGCAAAATCCTTTTATTCAGAACACTCGTGTGCCAGACGTTCAACACTTCACAAATCCTTGTGGGATGATGGGTTTTTCAAACAGTCTGATTGTTCAATCTAGTGTGGCTTCTGGAAGTGGAGATTCAGCAAGGCTTTTCCCTGAGTGGAGGCAGGCCCAGCCAATTTTATGGAGAGCTAAATTTGACCCAGCTTTTGCTTCCAATTGTCATCTTTGTTCTTGGTAAGGTTAAAAAAAAAAAGGATGTTGGATGTTGTTCTCCTTTCCACATGTTTGATAGAGAGTAGATCCTGGAGTAGCAGGTATATTTCATCAAAAGCAGAGGGTAATGGTGCCAGGATACCATGCTTGGTATTTAAATTCCAGCAGCCTGAGGTCCTGTGCTCCTTGATTGGATTCTGGAATAGACAATCATGGAAAGCTAGTCCCTATGAGAACTGACTTTCAGGCTCACCAGAGAGCTTACTTTTGAGTTGACATGTATTTTCAAGTTCCCAATTTACTTGATTAATAAAAGCTTTACCGTCTTCTGCATGAATCAAGCTGGAGGGGTCATGGTAAATTCTCAATTAGAACGAGAAGATATCAAAGTGATTCAAAAGATCCAGCCAAGGTCTGTAATTTACGTAGAGCTTGTCCTCTGCCATTTTGTAATGGCATCTGCTGAGTCATTGCTTACTGGGCAGCAACTTTTCAAATTTTGCTTCATACTAGGAAATCCTTTACAATTCACAGAAATATGCCAAGAAATTCTTTTGCCAAAACCAACTTCCTGGAATAATTTCCTTTGATTTCATAGAAGATCGTCCCTTCTTTTTCCCCCATAGTAGATCTTTCTAGAGATTCAGATGCCTGCTCTCAGAGGAGAATCTATTCCATTACTGAATCTAATCTATTCAGTAATCCAATCTGATTACTATATTAGCCTTCTCTGCTCAAAAGCCAACCCGTCTAATAGTCTCAGTATCCATATGCATCTTCTCTTGTCTTCTTCAGTTCATTTCAGTCACTCAGTCATGTCCAGCTCTTTGCGACCCCATGGACTTCAGCATGCCAGGCTTCTCTGTCTATCACCAGCTCCCGGAGCTTACTCAAACTCATGTCGATTGAGGGGGTGATGCCATCCAACCATCTCATCCTCTGCTGTCCCCTTTTCCTCCTGCCTTCAATTTTTCCCAGCATCAGGGTCTTTTCAAATATATCAGTTCTTTGCATCAGGTGGCCAGAGTTTTGGAGTTTCAGCTTCAGCATCAGTCCCTCCAATGAATAGTCAGGACTTACTCTTGGTTTAGTTCTAGGCACCAGGCTATAATATAAGAAATGCACATCCAAACAACATTCAGTTTTTTTTCTGCCCCTGGCGACAGTCTTGGTGAAGCAACGGGCTTGCCTGCCTTAGTCTTCCCAACCTCCTCGACACACAGAGCCATGTCTACCCAGAGACTGCTAGACGACTGAGGCTCTCATCTGATGGGCTTTCTGTTCATATAAGCTATTGTCTAGGTGTGTCTTTCACTCATGATTTTTGACCCTTTGGGGAGGTACTCCAATATGTTCTGTAATTTTTTTTTTTTTTTGATTCATTAAAATTCCCTCTATTTGGGCGCTCAGGGCCAGTGCACTGGGATGACCCTGAAGGATGGGATGGGGAGGGACACATGTACACCCATGGCTGATTCATGTCGATGTATGGCAAAAACCACTACACTATTGTAAAGTAATTAGCCTCCAGTTAAAATAAATTAATTAATTAAAGAAAATTCCCTCTGTGCTTCAAACTTACTTTCTTTCTCATTGTTTGTTAGACATAACTTTTTTTTTTCCTCCCGTGCTTCTTTATTACCTATTGCTCTTCTTGCATCTTTTCTTTTTGAAACAGACTCTTTGGTTTTCCTTTGTTGATATTTTTCTCCGTTACTCTCTTTCATGTTACCATTTAGGCTGAGGCTAAATTGCTAGGCCAGCTGCTCTCTTTGACCTGCTCTAGACTTTGCCGACCACATCACCAACTGGCAGGGTGTGGTGCCTTGAGGTCTTCCAGGGGACATGCTTCCAAATGGAAATAATGGAGTAACATTTCTGAGTTATAATTTATGCTCAGCATGAGAGAATCCCAGTCATCTTAAGCATTTTAAAGCACAGTCACTATATTACTGAAATGCATATTAAAATTCTGAATCTTAAAATCAGTCTACCCCATATTGATACTGTATGTCAACACCTGATTCAGATAATGGTCATGTGTTAATAACAGGAGCAGAAAGAAGCCCTAAGGAGTCATCTAGTATACTCGTCTTCTAGGAGGCTATTCTTCACAGAAGACTGTCTTGTATTTTCTTTAAAAATGCAAAAGAATTTTTATACGTTCTTGTCTATTGTTTTATGATGTGTACAGCTTACTGAATTATTTGAGATAAATCCTGTTCTTTCACTAGTTTTTCACAAACTCATAGGCTCACAAACATACACACATGCTTACAAAGATAGGAAAAATAGAGGTTTTGGTTCATTTGTATCTTGAGGGGGAAACTTATTTTCCTATCAGAGGAGTAGAGGGTAGTTTGGTTTTGTTTCAAAATACTTAGGACTAGAACCAAAGTACACTTGGTTATTGTTGAGAAAAATGTTTTTTTAATTCAAGAGCCCAATGGGGCATTTTCACCACTTCCACTTTTTCTACTTCATCACAAGCATCTCTTCAGCTGCTATGCAGTAAAAATGTGTGCAAGTGGTGTCTGGTACTTCCATGGAAGAAGCCAGACTGCTTTGGGGAATGCATGGGACAAAGGAGGCCCTTTATGCTCTGTGGCCAGCAGGACAAATCACTGAAATCCTCTTAGATATTAGAGGGGAATATCCTGAGCTATTCTGAAATCTCAAAAGGACTAACAAAGTTCATTCCATTTGTCATTGAAATGTGACAGTGATATAGAACAAAACCTTTCTGCAGTGGGGGCTTGCTGCACCGAATTCCTTTTGCAACAAGGAAATTAGGTCACAAGAAATTTAGGTCAACACCTTACAGAAATGCCCCTATGCCTGAAAGGAGCCAGGAGAACTTACACCATCACAAACAGAAAGGTTATTGTTTTTATATTTAATTTGAAAAATGGTACCTTCCAAAGCTTAGGGTGATATAAACTCAGTTATGATTCAGCAAAGAAAATTACCTCGTGCATCACTGCACTGCTTCTGCTAAATCAAGGGGCGATCCTGAAGTGCTTCTAACCAAGCCCAGCCTGGCCGACCTGGTTTAATCATGCAATTCAAGAAATATTTATCAGGCCTTCATTATGTGCAATGAACCTATTAGAAAATTTAAAGGTTATGAAGATTAATAAGCACCCTATTCCTACTAACTCCGTCTTTGCCATTAAGAAGCTTGATGCTTAAGGAAGAGGAGAAGGTTAGGGAGTAGATGAAAGTGCAATATAACCTATAATTCTTTAATTCACTTATCATACAGTAAATGAGTATCTACTGTGTGCCGAAAACTGGGGAAAGTGATGTACAAGAGTTGAAGCAAAATGACTCTGGTTGGAGAGAAGAAAGAGATAAGGTCAGTTTGGCATGGGTGTGTTTGTGTGTATGCAGGCTCAGTCATGTCTGACTCTTTGTGACCCTGTGGATTGTAGCCAGCCATGGTCCCCTGTCCATGGAATTTTCCAGACATGAATACTGGAGTGGGTTGCCATTTCGTTTTCCAGGGGATCTTCCTGACCCAGGGATTGGACCTGTGTCTCTTACATTGTCAGGCAGGTTCTTTACTACTGAGCCACCTGGGAAGCCCCTTGGCATGGATAGGAAGGAATAATTTCTTGAAAAATGAACATTAAATGGGTGTCATTTCAACAGAGGGTGATCTGTCAGAGGTGCCTGAGTGGAAGTACTGGGAAGAAGGGCACAGGCCAGGGTGCCTGGAGGAGGGGAAGCCGTGGTGGAGAGCTTCAGTAGCAGACAGAGGATGTGTAGAGACAAAAGGGGAGGGAGGAAAATGTGTTGTATCTGGGCAACAGCTAATGGTCCACTTTGACAATTCTGAGCATAGCACACAGTACAATTCACCCTGAACAATGCGGAGGTTAGGCATGCCAGCTCTCCACACAGTGGAAAATCTGCCCATGGCTTTATAATTAGCCCTTGGTAGACTCAGTTCTGGGCTTTCCTGGTGGCTCTGATGGTGGTAAGGAATCTGCGTGCAGTGCCGGAGACCGGGGTTTGATCCCTACCTGGGGAAGATCCCCTGGAGAAAGGAATGGCAGTCCACTCCAGTATTCTTGCCCGAGGAATCCCATGGACAGAGGAGCGTGGCAGGCTACAGTCCGTGGGGCCACAGAGAGTTGGACACGACTAAGTGACTCACACACACACACACACACACACACACACACACACACATCTGAGGATTCAAACAACCAAGGGTTGCTTACTACTGTAGGGTTTTTGAGAGGAATCCGCGTGTAAGTGGATTCATGCAATTCAAAACCATGTTGTTCATGGGTCGACTGTAGTTAGAGAAGGTGAATAGGAATCCTTTGTAGACACACCTTGGAGCCAGACGAAGGAGTGGCATGCATAGGGTGAGCCATCCCGCAGCCGTGGACTCTGGAGACTTGGATGGCCCTTCTGATCCATGAGATGCTGAATAAAGTCTAGCAATATTAAGCCAGAAGTCTTGAGCCATTGTTCTAGAATGTCTCTAGATATTAAGTTACTTGATCAACATCTATACTACGAATGTAGAATATATATTTTCTAAAAGAAACAAGAGGAACTTTACTACATCCAGTTTTTACCTCAAATCTAATTTGGTGTTTGGCCAGTTTAAATAAATGAATGAGAAATATAAAAAAATGAGCCTGGTTTTTATTTTCATTGGTTATGTGACCACCTTCTCACTACATACATCAGTTAGCAAAGTCTGCTTTCAGCAGTGGAAATTTCATTATCACATCTAATTCTGGTTTGGTAGCACATTAAACTTTCAAACAGTTAATGACTCTGGTTTTCTTTCTGTTCAGCTTTACCTTTCATAAAAGCACCAGCATGAGGAAAGAAATGACAGTAAGACTGAATTATGAACTTTAAAAAATTGAGAACAAGTAACTGCTTGTCCTCCGAAGGCTGCTCTCTCTGCTCTTTGATTACCTGTCTGCGATAGGTCAGTGGTGAGCACTGCATGCCTGCGATGATGGTTGTGGCAGACAGGCCGGTGAGGGACCCAGAGGGAGCCCGTTTCTCTTAGACTCCGGTTAACACAGAGGCTACCCAAACTCTGCATAGTAAAATGGCTTATTTCCTAGACTTACTTCCAGTATCTTCAGTAGATATTGCATTACAAATGCAAAACAGCATTTGTAATGAAGGATGGATAGTTTCCTAACGGCGTATCTAGAAGTTCTTTCAAAATTGATGAATGGGCACCTTCTGAATGAGGCTTTGATCCCAGAAATCTGCTTTGTGTGTACGGAGAGGGGTGAGGTGGAGAGAGAGGTTGTACATATGTGTATATGTAAGTATATTACCTGTAGATGAGATGTCTAGAAGATGAGATGTCTCTGTGTGCAGTCTGTGATAGTTACATGCCCTCACACAACGTGGGATTTAGATGTTGATGGGAATGTCCAGAAGAAAGAGATAAACAAAAAGTAATTGATCTCTTATGGTATTTTCTCCATTGAGGGTAGGTACTAATGTTCTTCCATTTTAGATGAGTTTGAGGCTCAGAGCAGTTAAGTAAATTACGTATTAGGCAGTGTGCCCCCCACCCCCAACAACAAAAAAAAAAACAACTGGAAAATATTGGACTCCTCACCCGGGCCTGCCTGAGCTCCACTGCCCAGATTACACACTTACTGTCTTCCTGTTTGTCCTCCTCTCTCCCTGCCTTCCTCTCATCCTTCCCCTGTCTGGTCTTTTATTGAAGAATCAAATGGTTCACAAGGGAAATACCATTAGGTCAGTAAAAATGACTTGAACCCATTAGGAAAGATATCACATAGCCAAAGAAAAGACCAAAATGAGAGAACACAATGAGGCTAGAGGCTAGTTTAGCCACAAAGATGACCCTAATCTTTTTAGCTACCCTTCAGTTCACTGCCAGTGACTCAGAAGAACCTTATCAATAGCATCACAGTTTTATCCAGCTTGGTCTTCATGACGTCCTTTGGTTACAAGTTTCAGGTGATCTGGCTTTAATTTCTCGCTTTATCGTTATCACCTTCTAGGTAGGTGTGTGCTTGGTGTCTACACAGATGCTTGGACACAGAGAAGCAAAATATTGAGAAATGGGGTCCGCACCTCGGGCTGAGTGTTCACCTTCTCTGGAATGAGAAACTGTCACCACTAAGGAATACTGTCACCGCTAAGGAACACCACACTGTCCAGGATGGGGGCTGATCAGAGAGACTGTTCATGTAAGACTGAATCTTACAAGCAGTGATGCCACAGGCGTGCCTACGGGAGCGTCCTCATGCATGCACATGTCTCACAATACCCTGTCCTATCTCTTTGTCTTTACTCTGTCATCATTTGTTTTTTATTCTCACTGCTTTTCATAAAAAGCCTTTCTGCATACCTAGCAATTGTTTCACAATTCTGCAGTTTCCATCTAGACCTTTACACATTCTGGGAATGGAGTGCTTGCATGAGGAACATAGTAATCACAAATGAATGCCATTCTGTGCCTTGGTTGGATGGGATGACTCATAAAGCTGAGTGCTTTTAAGAAGCACTTGCAGACTCAAGACTGGCTGTGTGAAAGTGTTAGTTGCTCCGTCGTGTCCTTTGCGACCCCATGGACTGTAGCCTGCCAGGCTCCTCTGGCCGTGGAAATTCTCCAGGCCAGAATACTGGAGTGGGTTGCCATTCCCTTCTCCAGGGAAATCCTTCCAAGCCAGAGATCAAACCTGGGTCTTCCGCACTGCAGGCAGATTCTTTACTATCTGAGCCACCAGGGAAGCTATAGGGAGGAGCAAACAGCCGTGTCAGTGTGAGGCCTGACACAGACTCCAGAAGTTGTTAGGCTTAGTTTATAAAGAAACTAAGTTTTCTTTAGTTAGTTTTTAAGAAACGAAAAGTTTTAATAAGTTTTCTTTATTTAGTTTTTAGTTTATAAAGAAAAAAGTGGACTTTAGGTTAATTTTGTGTGATTGTTTGTAATAGTGTTCCAAGAGAATATGATAAGATAATTTTCTGTCTTGTCTGCCTTCCTATATGTACTCTATAGGGAATAATAATCATGGAAAAATTACTTTTTCCTTTTTATTAAATACAATTTAATAGAAACTTGCTGTTTAGAAAAACTACTAAATATAGATTTGATTGGCCTGATTTGTTTTTACAGAAATACTGTCAATCCAATTGAACAGAAAGAGATTAGAATATTCTTACATGCACTCTGAACCTAAGATTCTCCAGTAAATCAGAGTCAGGCTCCATATGCAAACTAGGTCACAGATAACAAGGTAGCAATTAAAATGCCTGCATCAATTATTTGGTTATTTCCTAATATTTCACTCTGTAGGATATTTTATATAGGACCCCCATTTCATACTCTGTTTTAAAGAGAAAACTATTTTTTAACATGAAAAAAAACTATTTATAGAATCATTTAAAGTATGATGAATGGAAAAAGAGTACTTATTAAAAAAGAGGTGGGGGGAATTACCAGAGAACTCTGATTTAGAAATCTCTTCAACTAAATTATAGTTGATGTGGTAAAGAACAAATTTAATATGTTGCTTACAGAATATAATTTGGAACATTCTAGTTTCCCTTATCTCTGTTCTAGGAAATACGCTTCTTCTAAGAGTTGATTTCTTGCCGCATTTTGCATCAGAGCTTTTTCCATTCTTGTATCTTCCTTTCGTAAGCCTAGATTAACCTATTAATTTAAAAAGCCGTATCTTTCACAATGTGCTAGGAAACCAAGCCTGAGCAACCAGAGCCCTGCACAAACAATTTTATTGAGTGTGTTCTGTTTATTTGCCCTACTTGCTCTTGATAATTAAGTTCTTATGCCTTTCCCCAAAGACAACCTATGTACTTTGAATTGTGCATAGGGTAACTCCCATATGTTAAAATGGGCTGTTCACACCATTTCCAGTATTATCAAGCCTCCTTGTCCCCTTTGGGAACCACTTTTTGTGAGCTTATGGTCACAAAGGAGAGTCAAAAGGAGAAAGGTTTCAAACTACATTAAAGAGCTGAGTGAGATACCACTGGTTCAGCATGTATCCTCATTTCCTGGGGTTCACTGGCATATATTTTCTAAAGAGGAAGTATTAGTGGAAAGAACATTCTGCCAGATCCTGCGCTTCATGCTGGAACATACAGATTTGGCCCTGGCCCTTGGGGAGTTCATTTCCTTTCGGGAAAGAGAAGGCATATCTAGATTGCCATGATCCGGGGTGGGTGTGGGGATGGTGGTATGTGCAGTGTGGAGCCAGCAAAGGGCACGCTCCTCGGCTGGCCAGGGCCTGGCTGTATGGGGAGTGGGCAGAGTCAGGGACAGCTTTCTGCTTGAGACCACACTGAGTCTTAAAGGTTGAGCTGTAGTCATCTGGGTTAGAGGGGGCAGAACTGATAAGTGGGGGATGGAAGGGCCTCCTCCTTGAGGTGGGGGAGGAGATCAAAGGAAAAGGAAAAGAAGGAAGGGGAACTCTAAGCAAGTGGTAGAAGTGTGTTCTTCTTTCACTACTTCATAAAATTCTTCCATTTGAGAAAGAATTCAGTGAATAGTGAAAAGTTAAGAAGTACCAGTTAGCATCCCTTGGCTTTTTTTCCCTTTTCCTTTGAAAAATGAGAGCATGGGCTCGAGTATCATCAAGATTTCAAATTATAGTACAGACACACACACACAGGCAGGAATATTATTCAGTCATAAAAAGGAAATCCTATTATTTGCAGCATCGTGGATGGACCTTGAAGACATTATACTAAGTGAAATAAGTCAGAGAAAGACAAATATAATTTCACATAGATTTGGCATCTAAAGCAGAACAAAACAATCTCTCTCCCACCCACAAAACTCACAATAAAAGGAAACAGGTTTGTGGCTATCAGAGGCAGGGGATAAACAAGTGCTCAGAGTCTTCCCTGTTAGCTTAATGGTAAAGAATCTGCCTGCCAGTAACAGAGACACAGGTTCAGTCCCTGATCCGGGAAGACCCCACATGCCACAGAGCAACCGAGGTCAAGCACCGCAACTCCTGAGCCTATGCTCTCCAGTCCAGAAACTGCAACTGCTGAGCCCATGGCCACAACTGCTGACGCCTGCGCACCCCAGGGCCCGTGTCCCACAACTAGAAAAGTCACTGCCGTGAGAAACCCATGCACGGCATCTAGAGAAAAGCTCCCACAGCAGTGAAGACCCAGCACAGCCGCACATAAATAAATAAATAAAATTATATAAAGAAATAAGTGCTTGGCTGTAATGGGTATAAAAGACCCAGCACAGCTGCACATAAATAGATAAATAAAGTTATATATAAAAAATAAGTCCTTGGATGTAATGGATATAACATGACTAGAGTTAACACCACTCTATGATCATATAGGAAGGTTGTAAGAGAGTAGATTTTAAGAGTTCCTCACAAGGAGAGAACATTCTTTTTCTTTTCTTTTTATTGTATCTATATGAGACAATGGATATTAACTAAGCCTATTGTAGTCAGTTCATAAAATATGTAAATCAAACCATCATGTTCTATACCTTAAGCTTATACAGTAAAATCTATCAGTTATTTCTCAATAAAGCTGAAAACAAAGTTGAACATAAAAATATTTCTTCAGGGCTCTGAAGAAATTATGTGATTTATATATTTAATTAAGATAAGGAACAAACCCTTAAAGTGTTTGCTATTAATAAATAGATATTATCATTAGGAAAACAATAAAACTATGTTTCTTTTTAGACACAATTTAAAATTGAAATATTGGACTAGCATGGGACTTTCTCTTCAAGGAATCTGATTAAAATCAGTTACTACACAGAGATTTACTTTCACAGGAAAGCATTTTCCACATATCAAGCAAAAGCTGTAGTCTTACTGTCACTTTCAGAAGCTGAGATTCTTTTCAAAGTGGGAGTAGAAGATTTAAACTGTCCCTGTCAATGAGTGATACATTTCTATTAAAATAACTTTACACATTTGAGGTATTGTTATTCTTCTACTTTTAAACTGTGGGAGAATTTGAAGAATTTTTACCATATGTTTTTGTACCAAGGTGTAGGACTGTGATTTTTGTACCAAAGGTAGGACTGTGATTAACAACACCCAATTGTGAGGAAAGTGCAAACGTTCTAGGGCTGGTGTGTTACTGCCATATTGTCACCCAGGCCTCAAGATTCTTCTAGCTTTCTGCTTCTCAGCTGTGATACAGCAAGTTCTCTTCAGCAACCGTCCCCCTCCCCAACCCCCACCTGCCAGTAGCATCTGCTTACATTTTATTGGCAGAATTTTGTCATGGACCACCCACCTGCAAGAGAAGCTGGGAAATACAGTTTTTAGCTGAACACTTTGCAACTCTCAACTAAACTGGGACCAGTTAGTGAGGGATGTAGAATACATGATTATCTGTGATCATGTATAACTAGTATATCTAGTATAACCAGTATATCCATTGTATAACTAGTATATCTAGTTGTATCAGCTGCAAATCTCTAAGTTAAGAAAAACAGAAATCTGGCTCAGTTTCAAAATAAAACGAAAGTCTAAGTGAATGAAAGAATAGGATGTCTAAGAGGAAAGTCAGGTTCACTGCCTAAACTGTACTGTATTGTGGCAATTTTTTTCGTATTTGTTGGCTGAATTAACTTGAGCTACTATGAGGTAGATAAGAAGAACCTGGCTGAACAGTTAGGAGAAAGGGGCGTGTGCATGCCTGTCCAACTCCTCGCAATCCTGTGGACTGTGGCCCACCAGGCCCCCCTCCATGGGGATTCTCCAGTCTAGAATACTGGAGTGGATTGCCATGCCCTCCTCCAGGGGATCTTCTTCACCCAGGGATCAGACTTCCGTCTTCTGAATTGCAGATGGATTCTTTACCATCTGAGCCACCAGGGATGCCCAGGAGAAAGGGGATCTACTCGCCAATCTTTTTGTTACTTGTAAATTTATCTTTTGGAGTACCAGAGATGATTAGTACTTTTAAAAATTTTCTGAAAGTTATGAAACACTGTTCAAAAAAATTGTTAAGATTAGTACTCCTTGGATTGGAGGACATATAGTGGTGGTAGAACAGAAGTCCCAGTTGGTTCTTTCCCCAAAGCCTCGATGGGAAGAGACTGTTTCTGAGCTCTTTCTGTGTCATTTGTACATAGGGACTAAACGCTAGTTGCCCTAGGAACCTATTTAGTACCATTTTTAATACATCCAGGCATTGTTGTAACTGTGTATAAAATACACTATATTTTTTAGGTCTTCAACAAATGAATTACATTACTCTGTCTTTCTGCTATTATTTGTATCTGTCTCTGTTTTGTAAAACGTCTTACTACATTCTTTTCAAAATGTGGAAATGATGTGATGGTCCTGGGAAGTTCTCAGAAGTTTGCAATTTAGATTTTTGCATTTTCCCCCTACTGGTTTGGCCTCCTACATGGATTTCTAGCCTTTTTTTAAAAACCCGTCTGCCCAATATTTAATTCACATTTACAACATCACACATAAGAGCACGGGGGAGTAATAATGTTTTTGCTTCAAAGGTCATCATAACAGGAGGTCAGTGAAAACTCAAACATGGCTTTAAAAACAGGAGAACAGAAAGACGCCCACAAGACCGAGCATGTGGACTGAGTGCTAGATGGGTGGTCAACCCTACCCAGACAAACCAGCAATAGTCCAACCACATAACAGACTGGGAAACTCCAGAGTTGCTAACTAAGAAGCCAGTTTTATGTTACTTAATTTTTTTCAAGAATTCTATTTCTAGTCACTACTATCAAGGGGTAGAAAATGTGCTGATTTCTTGTGTTACTTCATATTAGCCTTTTATATAAGGTGATTTTACGAAGATAATAAAATTCATTTACATTTTGGAGTTTCACGAACAGAAAGCAATACTTCAGTCAGTGTTTTTCTAGTATACCAGTTGAAATCACCATAAATATTCTTTATTTTTGCATAATGCATGTTTAGAAATTAAAATAACATTTTTTAATCAACTAGTGGTTAGCATTGGCTTCCCTGGTGGCTCAGCTGGTAAAGAATCTGCCTGCAATGTGGGAGTATAGCTTTTTAGTTTGATTCTTACTAGTCTGAGTAGAATCTCTGACTTTAAAAATCTTATCATTTTAAGTTTGCCTGTTAAATCAAGATTTCTGAAGTATTCCCTTTTTGGGGAAGAGTACGGAATCACAAGTTTGGAGTTAATCGTATTTAAAACATTTCAAAGTTTTCAAAATTAATTTGGAAATTGGAATTTGTGAAGTATCTGAATTGCTGAACTTCGTGCATCTATTCAAATAAGAAAACATTGCATAGTGACAGTTGGATCATTAAATAAAAATCCCAACATGCTTGTTTAGTTATTAGAGCCCATTATTTAGGATATTTGGCATTCACATTCATTAATTTTTTTTGGTCATTCGCCTTTAAGATGGAATCAGAGACAGTAATTCTTTCATATTTAAAAAGTTAATTCCTTTGTTTTTTGTTGTTTTTAAACCAAATTATATTTGACTATTTCTTGCTTAGATCTTTTATCCTTGTTTCTAGATACATATATAGTAACTCTTTGACATATGTGATAGAATTACTGGAGGATGAATAATCCAAAAATGCACTTATCAAAAACAGTTTTCCTTTAAGAAATCATGGCAAAAGACTTTATGATAAAATTTTCAAAGCAGTGTAGTTACTTGTTAATTTTCTGTTCATTGGCAAACCAAACCAAAACACCAAAAGCTAGAGTTCTTCACTTCTGGGTATCTTTCCTACTTTACCCGGTTATGCCATGAAGCTTTAACTAAGAAATAGCCACGGAGCAAGATTTCCATGATGTTTTTTTCAAGGAAGCAAGACATCAAGGTTAGAGTTTTTCTTTCCTGATTTAAGGCTAAATCAAAAGTGGCTGAAGTTCCAAAAACAGACTTTTGCAGTCAGTGTGGGTAATTCAGGTATAGTACAAACTCTATCATCCAGGTATATTATTATTAAACTACACAACAGTCTGGAGTTAGCAGGCGTACAGTAAGCTCATTAGTGTACTACATGCACAGAAAGCATGCAGTTTAGACTGAAACTAGGGTTAGTTAGAAGGGCACATACAATTATAGAAATCAGAAAGTGTCTATTCTAGTCAGTCTTCTAGCAGCTATCTCAGCTCACTCCAAACTGACTTCAGTGTCTTCCATCTCCCAACAGCTCATTCTCAGGATTCCCTATCTCACCTGAGTTTCTGCAACAACTGCCACTGGTTCTTCTTTCTCCTTCATACTTCAACCAGAATGATTTTTTAAAAATACTGATTTGATCTAGCCACTCACCTGGTAAAATTTCTGAAGTGACTCCTCATCAGTTTCAGGGGAAAATCCAAACATGGCCCAAGAGGCTGTTGACCATCAAGGCTTGCCTGCTCGTTCAGCTTCATTTCTATTCTCCATTCTCCTGCACACCAGGCTCCAGTTACATTGAAAGCATGAAGCTTCTTAATGCACCATCAGGCTCATACGTTCATGCATTAATATCTGTGGTTCTTACTGCTTAGAATTCTCTTCTGCATTATTTGGCCTAATTCTTATTCATCCTTCAAAACTTAAACACAGCCTCTTCCAGGAGGCTTCCTAGACATATCCTCAGTTCCTTCAGAATCTTTCAGCATACACCTTCCTCAGGTATCTGTCACTGTCTGTGGATTCACTGTGGAACTCCCTGAAGGTAATGCGTGTTCTTTGTATATTAGTATTTATAAAGTGTAGTTTTAGTGCTTGACCCTCAGTAGCAGCTCACTAAGTATTTGTTGAACAAATCAATGGTCAGAGACTGTTGTTTGGCTTCAGCCTCTCAGTTAGCTTGGAATAGGTTACTTAGTAATTTGCCTCTTGGGATATGTAGAGCTAAGGTCATGATCTGTGTCCAAATGGACTAGATTTCTTGTTTGTATATGTGAACTGTAAAAACCAAGGTGCATGTCTATAAACCAACTTAAGTTGGTCTCTGGGATAAGAAGACCTAAAAATGTTCTACCACTCCTGATAGTGATAGTGGTAGAGATGAGGAACCATTAATTGCAATTATGGATGTTAAAGTGAAGATGTGAATCATGGTGCTATGGGAAAATTAATGTAAGCATTTCCCATTCATGGGACTTTCTTGGCACTCCAGTGGTTAAGACTGTGCTTCCACTTTAGGGGGCGTGGGTTCAGTCTTTGGTCTGGGAACTAAGATTCGTATGCATGTGGGATGGCCAAAATATATAAATTAAAGATAAATATATATTTCCTATGCAGCTATTATTACTCAGGAACAATGTATTATTATTTACTATTCAGGAATAATAAAATTAGGAGAAAATGTTCAAGTCTTTTTGTTTTTAAAAAATGTGATCAAGGAAGAAAAGAAAGATACCAAGGAATTGTGTGTGTGGGGGGGGGGTGGGGTGGGGGGTGGAGTGTGTCTGGTTAATAATTCTTCCTGACATTTATACATTTATATAAATTGTGTGAATTTCCAATAAGTGAAAAGCAGCCACTGTTATTGTTTATCTAATCTTTTTATTGCAGGTTCTCTAAACATGAGTGTGCCTTAGGGAAAGCTAGAGGAACATGGTAGCCATATGAAAAAACAAACGGCATGTAGAGCTTGAGCAGAGTTCAGAAGAACATTGTTCCTGGCTACAGGGATTTCTTGTTTAATTTCTCAGTTCAGTTCAGTTCAGTCGCTCAGTCATGTCCGACTCTTTGCGACCCCGTGAATCGCGGCACGCCAGGCCTCCCTGTTCATCACCATCTCCCGGAGTTCACTCAGACTCATGTCCATCAAGTCAGTGATGCCATCCAGCCATCTCATCCTCTGTCGTCCCCTTCCATTCCTGCCCCCAATCTCTCCCAGCATCAGAGTCTTTTCCAGTGAGTCAACTCTTCGCATGAGGTGGCCAAAGTACTGGAGTTTCAGCTTTAGCATCATTCCTTCCAAAGAAATCCCAGGGCTGATCTCCTTCAGAATGGACTGGTTGGATCTCCTTGCAGTCCAAGGGACTCTCAAGAGTCTTCTCCAACACCACAGTTCAAAAGCATCAATTCTTCAGCGCTCAGCCTACTTGACAGTCCAACTCTCACATCCATACATGACCACAGGAAAAACCATAGCCTTGACGAGACGACCTTAGTCGGCAAAGTAATGTCTCTGCTTTTGAATATGCTATCTAGGTTGCTCATAACTTTTCTTCCAAGGAGTAAGCGTCTTTTAATTTCATGGCTGCAATCACCATCTGCAGTGATTTTGGAGCCCCCAAAATAAAGTCTGACACTGTTTTCACTGTTTCCCCATCTATTTCCCATGAAGTGATGGGACCGGATGCCATGATCTTCATTTTCTGAATGTTGAGCTTTAAGCCAACTTTTTCACTCTCCTCTTTCACTTTCATCAAGAGGCTCTTTAGTTCCTCTTCACTTTCTGCCATAAGGGTGGTGTGATCTGCATATCTGAGGTTATTGATATTTCTCCTGGCAATCTTGATTCCAGCTTGTGTTTCTTCCAGCCCAGGATTTCTCATGATGTACTCTGCATAGAAGTTAAATAAGCAGAGTGACAATATACAGCCTTGACGTACTCCTTTTCCTATTTGGAACAGTCTGTTGTTCCATGTCCAGTTCGAACTGTTGCTTCCTGACCTGCATACAGATTACTCAAGAGGCGGGTCAGGTGGTCTGGTATTCCCATCTCTTTCAGAATTTTCCACGGTTTATAGTGATCCACACAGTCAAAGGCTTTGGCATAGTCAAGAAAGCAGAAATAGATGTTTTTCTGGGACCGTCTTTCTTTTTCCATGATCCAGCGGATGTAGGCAGTTTGATCTCTGGTTCCTCTTGCCTTTTCTAAAACCAGTTTGAACATGAGGAAGTTCTTGGTTCACGTATTGCTGAAGCCTGGCTTGGAGAATTTTGAGCATTACTTTATTAGCATGTGAGATGAGTGCAATTGTGCGGTAGTTTGAGCATTCTTTGGCATTGCCTTTCTTTGGAATTGGAATGAAAACTGACCTTTTCCAGTCCTGTGGCCACTGCTGAGTTTTCCAAATTTGCTGGCATATTGAGTGCAGCACTTTCACAGCATCATCTTTCAGGATTTGAAATAGCTCAACTGGAATTCCATCACCTCCACTAGCTTTGTTCATAGTGATGCTTTCTAAGGCCCACTTGACTTCACATTCCAAGATGTCTGGCTCTAGATTAGTGATCACATCATCATGATTGTCTGGGTCTTGAAGATCTTTTTGTACAGTTCTTCCATGTATTCTTGCCACCTCTTCTTAATATCTTCTGCTTCTGTTAGGCAGTAGTGGGAGCTAATTGTTTCTTCTAATTCCCAAGTCCTTATAGCAGGGGTCCCCAACCTCTGGGATCCAGTGCCTGATGATCTGAGGAGAAGCTGATGTAGCAATAATAGAAATAAAAGTACACAATAAATGTGCGTGCTAAGTCACGTCAGTCGTGTCTGACTCTTTGCGACCCTATGGACTGGAACCTGCCAGGCTCCTCTGTCCATGGGATTCTCCAGGCAAGAATACTGGAGTGGGTTGCCATGCCCTCCTCCAGGGGATATTTCTAATCCGGGGATTGAACCCATGTCTCTTATGTCTCCTGCTTTGGCAGGTAGGTTCTTTACCACTAGTGCTACCTGGGAAGTCCACAGTAAATGTAGTGTGCCTGAATCATCCCCAAACCATCCATACTTCCCCATTCTGTGGAAAAACTGTCTTCTACCAAAGTGGTCCCTGGTGCCAAAAAAGTTGGGGACTGCTGCCTTATAGGATGGGAATGGAAATCCACTCCAGTGTTCTTGCCTGGGAAATCCCATGGACCCAGGATCCTGGCGGGCTACAGTCTATGAGGTTGCAAAGAGTCAAACATGATTGAGCACACCAGATAGGGAAGGAGAGAAGGAATAGCGTGGGCCAAGGTGCAGAGGTGTGAAGCAATATGTGTAGTTTGAGGCATGGGAGTATAAAGTTTACAAAGGGGAGTGTTTAGAAGGGAGGCTGGAGAAGTAGTTAGGGGGCAGATCGTAAACACCATCGCAGATTCAGGCCCTTGAACTGAACGTTGAAGTTTACTGGAAGCTAGTAGACATTCAGTACAAGTGTATGCTGTAGGCACATTTGACTTATTTTAGAAGTTAATGTAAATGGGCATGAGGGCCGTGAGTCTAGAGGCAGGAAGCGCAGTTAGGTGACACTATAATAGTCTAGATGTGATCTGACCAAAGCTTTCCCTAGCCCAGTGGCTGGCACTTTTTGTCTGTGTGTTTATCTTCCTTCTTGGCTGTGAAGTTCTTGGCAACGAGGACGTGTTATCTTCATCTTTATTTCCCCAGTGCCTACTACCATACCTGACATGCAGTAAATTAATATAACAGAAAAAGTTTCTAAAAGTAGTGTTCTCTTAATTACTCTATTGGACTATAAGAGTATCTTATATTGTGTGAACATTTAATGTTATCCTATGAAGATAACTTATTTTTTTTGGTGTTAGAAATGCTGCAGTGATTTAATTGCAAGTTTCAATCATGAATATATATATATATATATATATATATGATATGAATTAGGCAATTTACTCTAATGTTGGCCTTCAAAATAACAATGATCCAGTATTTCTCTCTATGCCAAGCATGCATTTGAGGTTTTTTCCCCCAGCTAGTGGCAATAAATGTATACAAATTAAATCATATTTTTCCATTCCATCCTATTGTGTAAAGTAACATGCATCAGCACTTTGTTTGAGCAAGCAGAACATGTTAAATTCAGACTTGCCTATGGATTAGCTCTTTCCTCACCTTGGGTTGAAATCTCAGGTGAGTTCCATGGTTTTTTCATTCATTTTTGTACAGTAAAGGAAGTACTCTAGTCATATGTAGTCACAATAACAAGCCCACTTCAGTAATGAACTCCCAGTTTCATGTAAAGTTCCAAGCTCCTCCCATCCCCATTGTGGTCCTGCTGCCATCCTGCCACTTCCCTAACCAGCAGCTCTGGAGTTTCGCCCTTGCTTGTTGGGGCAGGAGGGAGCAAGGTGGGGCATGTGCGGGGCAACAACATCAGTGTTGCCTTGCGGTGTGTGTATGGCTGACCTGTGGACACTCTAGTGAGCTCCTCAGAGGCTCTCACCAGAGCCATCCAATCACCTGTCCTCTGCTCAAATGCTTTAACTGCTCCTCAACTTTGGCATCAATTCAGACCCTGTAACTTCTCTGTGGTGCCTTCTCTGGTGGCTCAGTCAGTTAAGAATCCACCTGCAATGCAGGAGAAAATGTTGGATCCCTGAGTCGGGAAGATCCCTGGAGAAGGAGATGGCAACCCACTGCAGTATTCTTGCCTGGAGAATACCATGGACAGAGGAGCCTGGCGGGCTACAGTCCACGGGGTTGCAGAGTCAGAGGCGACTGAGCAGCTAATACTGTCACAGCTTCTGTATGCTAAGGTTACCTCATCTCTAAGAAAGAAAGAAAAGAAAGTGAAGTTGCTCAGTCGTGTCCGACTCTTTGTGACCCCATGGACTGTAGCCTGCCAGGCTCCTCCGTCATGGGATTTTCCAGGCAAGAGTACTGCAGTGGGTTGTCCTCTCCTTCTCCAGGGATCTTCTCTACCCAGGGATTGAACCCGGGTCTCCTGCATTCCTAGAAAACTCCTTCCAAAAGAGCCCCTTCATCAGCTTCCATCTATACCCCTACCTTGGGTTGGAAGAACCGCAGAACTCTACCCTGTTGTCAGGAATGCTTCTGGCTGCAAGACAGCTGGTCTCTTTGCTCTGCTGTGGAGGAGACTCTTCTGGTGCTACTGTCTTTTGCCTGACTTTTTTCAAAAGTGGACCGAGCACTTGTCTTCTCTGTCCTCCTAACTTTAAGGAATAAACAGCAACCTGTCTGAGAGGGGCTCTGAAAGCCTCTCCCATGGGTGAGGGAGCTGGAATATTGTGACAGCCCCCAGCGACTTTCTTCAGAGAAGTTCTTTCCTTTCGTTCAGTCACCCTCAATTTCACCTCATTGAGACCTTGAAGGTAGTTGAGTTACCAAGCAGTTGCAGTCCATTTCCTTTCAAGTCTTGTATAGGAGAGATAGCGCCTCATTTTAGAAGATGGGAGAACATGCTACCTATTGCTTTGTTCTTAATTTAGGGCACCTCTCCTCCAAAACTTAGAAGGGATCCTCCCTAATACCTGTTACACAGGCAAGTGTGAGATATGTGTAAAACATGGCTGTTAACCAGAATAAAGCTAATTTGTTTATGGAGATTTAAATGCTTAAACTTGGCACACAATAAGCAAATAATATTGCACATCATTTAAGAAATGTAGAATCACATAGAAACCAACCAGTCAATTCATTCAACAAAAAAATGCTTACCATCTCCTAAATGCTGGGATTATCCTAGGTGCTTGATGTACTAAAGTGTTGCATATGGTACTTTTCCTTATGGAACTAATCATCTAGTGAGAGAATCATCTGTTAAAATATGTCCCAAAGTAATCACAATATAATTTAACATCACAGTAGAGGGATCTGTAGAGATGTAAGGGGGCCCAGCAGACAGAGTATTTGAATTTAAGAGTCTTCACATTTGCAACAACATGAATGGACTTAGAGATTGTCATACCCAATGAAGTAAGTCAGACAAATATTGTATGACATTGCTTATATGCAGAATCTAATCAAAGGGTATAAAGACTTATCTACAAAATGGAAATAGAGTAACAGATGTAGAAAACAAATTTATGGTTACCAGGGGATAAGGGAAGGAAGGGATAAATTGGGAGATTGAGATGAACATATATACACTACTATATATAAAATAGATAACTAATAAGGACCGACTGGATACCACAGGGAACTCTACTCAATACTCTTTAATGGTCTATATGGGGAAAGAATCTAAAAAGAGAGGACATATGTATATATATATAACCGATTCACTTTTCTCTACTGTAAAAACTAACACAAAATTATAAATCAATTAAAAAAAAGAAAGGCTTCACAGTTCAGTTCAGTTCAGCCGCTCAGTGGTGTCCGACTCATTGCGACCCCATGAATCACAGCACGCCAGGCCTCCCTGTCCATCACCAACTCCCAGAGTTCACTCAGACTCACAAGGAACATTTAAACTGGATCTTGAAGGGAGGTAGGGATTCCCTGGGGAGAAAGGAGGAAAGGGCATTCCAGGTGCACACTGGTTGTGTATAAGTAGAAAGGGAGTGTTCGGATGCGGTGGTGTGGGGACAGTGAAGCAGCTGGCACATCAGCTGGTGCGATTGTGAGATACAGACTTAGTGATGGGGAAGGCTCTGTTTTATACCAGAGTTTTCAGTTCAGTTCAGTTCAGTCACTCAGTCGTGTCCAACTCTGCGACCCCTGGCGTGCGATAGCATGCCAGGCCTCCCTGTCCATCACCAACTCCCAGAGTTCACTCAAACTTAGATCCATTGAGTTGGTGATGCCATCCAGCCATCTCACCCTCGGTCGTCCCCCTCTCCTCCTGCCCCCAATCTCTCCCAGCATCAGAGTCTTTTCCAATGACTCAACTCTTCTCATGAGGTGGACAAAGTACTGGAGTTTCAGCTTTAGCAACATTCCTTCCAAAGAACACCCAGGCTGATCTCCTTCAGAATGGACTGGTTGGATCTCCTTGCAGTCCAAGGGATTCTCAAGTGTCTTCTCCAGAGTTTTGGCATCTCCCCAAAGATATTCAGTTCAGTTCAGTTGCTCAGTCGTGTCCAACTCTTTGTGACCCCATGGACTGCAGCACGCCAGGCCTCCCTGTCCATCACCAACTCCTGGATTTCACCCAAACTCATGTTCATTGAGTCGGTGATGCCATCCAACCATTTCATCCTCTGTTGTCCCCTTCTCCTCCTGCCTTCAATCTTTCCCAGCATCAGGGTCTTTTTAAATGAGTCAGCTCCTCTCATCAGGTGGCCAAAGTATTGGAGTTTCAGCTTCAACATCAGTCCTTCCAATGACTATTCAGTACTGATTTCCTTTAGGATGGACTGGTTTGATATCCTTGCCATCCAAGGGACTCTCAAGAGTCTTCTCCAACACCACAGTTCAAAAGCATCAATTCTTTGGCACTCAGCTCTCCACAGTCCAACTTTCACATCCATACATGACTACTGGAAAAACCATAGCCTTGACTAGACAGACCTTTGTTGACAAAGTAATGCCTCTGCTTTTTATTATGCTGTCTAGGTTGGTCATAATTTTCCTTCCAAGGAGTGTTTTAATTTCATGGCTGCAATCACCATCTGCAGTGATTTTGGAGCCCAAAAATTCAGTCAGCCTCTATTTCCACTTTTTCCCCATCTGTTTGTCATGAAGTGATGGAACAGGATGCCATCATCTTTGTTTTCTGAATGTTGAGCTTTAAGCCAACTTTTTCACTCTCCTTGTTCACTTTCATCAAGAGGCTCTTTAGTTCTTCACTTTCTGCCATGAGAGTGGTGTCATCTGCATATCTGAGCTTATTGATATTTCTCCCGGCAATCTTGATTCCAGCTTGTGCTTCCTCCAGCCCAGCGTTTCTCATGATATATTTGGTGACAGTATACAGCCTTGTTGTACTCCTTTTCCTATTGGAACCAGTCTGTTGTTCCATGTCCAGTTCTAAGTGTTACTTCCTGACCTGCATATAGGTTTCTCAAGAGGCAGGTCAGGTGGTCTGTCCCATCTCTTTCAGAATTTTCCACAGTTTATTGTGGTCCACACAGTCAAAGGCTTTGGCATAGTCAATAAAGCAGAAATAGATATTTTTCTGGAACTCTCTTGCTTTTTCCATGTTCCAGAGGATGTTGGCAATTTGATCTCTGGTTCCTCTGCCTTTTCTAAAACCAGAACAAACATCATGGAGTTCACAGTTCATGTATTGCTGAAGCCTGGCTTGGAGAATTTTGAGCATTACTTTACTAGAGTGTGAGAGAAGTTGTAATTATTGTTTTGCTTTTCAAGTGTTTATTTAAAAATATTACACACATACTGTATTTCAGTATGTTCGGAAGTGAGCATAGACATACTGGCTTCTCCTTTTCCTTTTGTATTGCATCTTCCCTCCCATTGTTCTGTCTCCGCTCTATCTTCTCCCCCTTCCCAAATCACCTCTTTCCTTCCCAGCTCATGTTCACATTTATTTTGTATCCCTTTCTTTTCTCCTTGATTATATAACCATATTCAAATATGTGTGAATATATATGTATATATATACAGTACCCATACACACAGCTTTTTTTGGCCATTGTTTGCTTTATGAAAGAATACTTTGCATATTTTTCCATGTCTTGCTTTTCTTACTCAGCTACTCTTAGAGGAAGTGACTCCCAAGTCCATAGGGTGAACTCATGGTAGGGACTGATGTGACCAGAATATCTTTTATCAGAGATACCATGTTGGCGTGAACAATGAGCTAGAATGAGTGTAGGACCTAGAGGAGGGAGGCAGATTGGTAAATAAGCAGGTAACAAATGATGGGGCCTGAGCTAATGCTCTCAGTTTTGGCAAGGACATATTCTTTGCACATGTGTGTTAGTCACTCAGTCATGTCCAACTCTGCGACCCCATGGACTGTAGCCTGCCAGGCTCCTCTGTCCATGTGATTTCCCAGGCAAGAATACTGGAGTGGATTGCCATTCCCTTCTCCAGAGGATCTTCCAGACCCAGGGATTGAACCTGGGTCTCCTGCATTACAGGCAGATTCTTTACCATCTGATTCACCAGGAAGCCATACAAGCTTCAAATAAATGATGAATTACCTTGTACCATGTCTCAATAAATTGCCAGTGGCCAACATTACCTAATTTTTAAATTTTGACAGTAGATACTCTTGAGTGTGCTACTTAGAGAAGCATAGGCTCAAAATATTTACCACTAGCTTAGGTGGAGTTTTTAGAAAGATGTATTATTAAGTCACATAAATCCATGCTTCTCTTCTTTCTCCTTTATTCTGTACACTTTCCTGTAAACTATCCTTAATCTCAAACTTGTTTTGAAACTCAAGTGTCTAAATCTACTGGTGGTTTACTTTAGAATGCATGCCAACATTGTCTTTGAATAAAACAACATTTTCCACCTTCCAGTCACACTAGAATCTTCCCTTAGGTTGCTCAGTATTGGGTGTGATTACACTACTTTTATCCACATTGCAATCAATGCAGTCATGTAACACGTTACTAATGCCAACCAGAGTGGTCTTAGCATATTATAGTATACATTTTCACAGGTTTTTTATATTTGAAAATGTCTTTCCAACATCCAAACTGGGTAAATATTTCACTGGAACATTCAATATATAATTACCAATCCTTGAAACAGTTCTGGTTATCTGCAAATGTAGGTCCCATTTATTTGTAACCATGATAAAGATAACATGACCTCCTTTAGCCTCCTGAACCCTGGTGTAGTTAGTAATTTATTACAAAGCACAAAGTAGCTAGCTTCTAATAATGTAATTGTTTTAAAAATACTTAAAAATGTAAATATTTCAAAAATACAAAGAATAATAGAACACTCATTTTTCATAATGAGCAATTAAAAAAAAATTTTGTATTTAGTTACTATTAACCACCAGTATCAGTCTTGTACTCGTTCCTGTGGGAAATCTCTATCATGAATTTGTCTTTCTAGTTCATTTTTATTTTATATACATGTATGTATTATGAATAATTTATAGGTGTTTAAAAATGTTTAATGTTAGTTGCATCACTGCTGTATTTATAATTTTTACTTTCTGTTTTCACTTGGCATTATTTCTTTTTACAATTGCTTGGTATAATGAAATCTACTTTATTAGCATCAGCATACTGCAGGAATTGTGCTTGTGGATTATGCATGTTTGGGTCTCCACTGACAAATATTCAAAAGTTGTCCTTGATCAGTATTATGGCCTGAATTTTTGTGTCCCCTCCCACCCCAAAATTATGTGTTGAAGCTCTAACCCCCAAAATGATGATATGAGAAGGCAGAGCTTTTGGAGGTAATTATGTTTAGATTAAACATGAGGGTAGTGGAGGAGGAAATGGCAACCCACTCCAGTGTTCTTGCCTGGAGAATCCCAGGGACAGGGGAGCCTGGAGGGCTGCCGTCTATGGGGTTGCACAGAGTCGGACACGACTGAAGCGACTTAGCAGCAGCAGCGGCAGGGCCTTCATGATGGGATTAGTCCCCTTATAAGAAGAGGGAGAGACCCAGGAGCTCTTGCTTTCTGCTGGAGAACAGAGACGAGGTCATGTGATTACTTAGCAAGCTGGTGACAGTCTATAAACCCGAAAAGGGCCCTCACCAAGAACTGCAGCAGGCTGTCTCTGTTTTTTCAAAATCATATTATTTAGCATCTGCCTGCAATGTGGGAGACCTGGGTTCAGTCCCTGGGTTGGGAAGATCTCCTAGAGAAGGAAATGGCAACCCACTCCAGTACTCTTGCCTGGAGAATCCCACAGATGGAGGAGCCTGGTAGGCTACAGTCCACGGGGTCGCAAAGAGTCGGACACGACTGAGCGACTTCACTTACCTTCACTTCACTTCATAATCCACGTATAGCATTGTGTAATTTTAAGGTGTGTACCATGTCGACTTGATACCCTTACATACAGCAGAATGATCACCACAGTGGCAGCAGTTAGTAACTCTATCCCCTCACATAAAAATGGTATGCATTATTGTTTATATCTGCGTTTTCTTCATTACTTACGAATTTTATGTATTTATGTTGATGGATTTATATATATGGATATAAAATCTCAATCTTAATCTGAACTGATGCTGTAAGAGAAAGTGAAAGTTAACGTTACTGGAGAACGAATCCACAAATTTGGCAATACCGTCATTTATCCTCATAACACTTAAGTTACTCAAGTTGCTAGAAAGTATTATTAAGACAAACTCTTATAGTCAGGATTTATCACAGCAGTAGTATTTCAGAGTTCAACCTGGGGCAAAGAGCCTGTATTTAAGGCAGAATTTGGTCATGAAATAGCAAAATTATAATCAATTTTAAAGGCAGTGGGGAGAATGTAAATGCATAAAAGCAGATTAACTTCTTTTCTTTCCAGCAATTTGTTTGAATTTATATAAGTTTTTGATCCATCATACCTTCCAAATGTGAATAACTCTTGGTGTGGTTTTAAAGCAGGATTAAAACAAGAATGCAAAATACCAGTATCAGGTGGTAACTGAGCACATTAGCAAGACACTTTTGCTTTCCTGCTTGCCACACAACTGATTGAAACATGGACTGGAAAAAAGTGACCATGTTAAAAATAGTCTGCATTCTATATAGAGTACCTTGGATGTAGAGAAATAGGGTATGGTTTGAAATGGTAATTTAAACTGCACCTTAAATAATAGTTAATTTTCCTTTTAAATGAAACTTTTGTCTAAGAGAAAAAAAGTTTTTGCTCCCATGAAATAAAAAGAGCCTGGGGAGAATATAGGAAGTACAGGGTGGTCCTTATAAAAGAATGGATTACTGTAAAATGAAATGGGACCTGTTTTTCATGTAAGCTGCAATACCTCTCCCATAACCTTGGTGGTGATATTGTTGATTTTGAGTTTTAGTGAGGTATCATGACGAGAAAGAAGGGAAGGAAGGATGGTTGGGAAAAAGGAAGGAATCAATCAGTCTGTTTTGGCAAGGAATGACCTGGTCAGAGTCCTCCTGCCATTAATTTTTTAGGGTGTCACTTGAACAGCCCAAGTTTTGTTTTCTTCATATAACAAGTAGAGATAACAGTATACATCTTATAGAGTTCCCATGAAAATGAAGTGAGGGACTTTATGAGTTGAATAATTTATGCCTGCCACACTCAGTAGCTCATTCCTTTACAAATTTCCCATCTTTAGGTATTTAAAATATTTTTTCCATGTCTATAGAATTACACTATTTTTCATTGAATACATTATTTTACGCAAACTCTGGTGTCATATCTAACTGGCCCCACTAGTGTTCACTCAAGTCATTAATAAAACTTTCTTGCAGAATATGTTTTATTTTATATAATTTAAAACCGACAGCATTCCTCCACTGTACTTCCAGAATTGTAGTCTAATGAAATCTCCCTTGTAAAGGTTTTGCTAACCCTATACATTTGGGAAATGCTGTACTCTATCCTGTTTCCTCTTTCCTCCAGTCAAGGAAGTTTTTAAAATTTATGTGTTTTCCTACTTTATTTGGCCATGGAAATTCTTTTTAGGTGGCTTCCATTTATAGTCCATGGAATATATTTTGAGACATGTTCATGTAATTGATCTGTTTCACCAATCCTATATGCAAATATAGTCATACATCTTTCATTAAAAAATTTCTTTGAAGGCTTGATTTGCCATTAGTAGCAGGAACTCTCTTGTATTGGATCAACATCTCCATCGCTCCCTATCCTATCCACACTATCTCAGGTTGTCTAAGAACTCTGGTATTTATTTAGTCCTAAAGGAAGGTTTTATTTTTCTGAATACAGAGCAGAAAGTGAACTGCAATCCACATTTTCCTTTGCTGAAGTCTAGTTTTGTATAAACCTACAGAAGATGATCCATATGCCTAGCTTTGCTAGCCCCAACACCGATCACTGGTGTACTGTACTGGGACCTTAATGTTAGAATGCCATTTTATAATAATTTCTTGGTCACTGACCCATCAAGCATAAAACAATTTAGAGTGTCTGACTCTAGAGTCAACCTTGCTATCTCAACACATAGACTCTAATGTCAGAATCTCTACCTCAGACTCCCCTTGCCCTCGTAATGAGCTCCTGCTTGGTGACTTCATGTTCTTTTGGACCAGGAGACTATGGACAGAATCAGCTTAGTCTATTCTAACAGTCTTTCTAACCTCAAATTTCGGTAATAGGCGATAGAGTCTTTGTAACTTTCTTCCCTGAAGGCCCAGGGTCTCCCTTTTCAGATTGGTTGAACCCATCCCCAGGGCTCTGAATGTCAAAGAGCAGTGTGAAGTAGACTCCTTAAGTTAGACCGAGATCATAGGATTTTTTTAAAGTAACTGATGTTTGGCTATGCTGGCTCTTCATTGCTTTGCGAGGGCTTTCTCTAGTTGCAGCAAATGGGGTACTCTTTGTTGTAGCGTGCGGGCTTCTCACTGCGGAGGCGTCCCCGGTTGGGGGAGCACAGGCTGTAGCGTGTGCGAGCTTCAGCAGTGGCTGCACATGGGCTCCGCAGTGGTCTCGCGGGCTGTGGAGCTCGGGCTGAGTAGTGGTGCAGGGGGTTGTTGTTCCGCAGCATGTGGAATCTTCTGGGATCAGGGATCGAACCCGTGTCCCCTGTATTGGGTAAGTAGATTGTTATTCACTGCACCACCAGGAAGTCCAAGGTCATAGTATTTCAACTTTCCTTTGGACATCAGTTTCTTCTTACACTGTATTTTCATAATTAAGAGGGGCCATTCAGCTGATTCAATAGCTATCTCCTGAGTGTGAACCACATACCAGAACTGTCCCAAGACTGGGATATAGCAGTCCACACTTAAGGTAATGTTTCTGCTCTCTTGGAGCTTATGTTCTAAAGTAGAAAAAAGCAAATAATGTACAAGAGTTAATGATGAATCCTAGGAAGGAAGGATTAGGGATACAGAGAGGGGATTGGACATTATTTTGTGTATTAGTAGAATGGCCAGTGAAGCCTTCACAGCTAGAGCCACATTTGAGCACAGATCTTGAGGAAGTGATGGATCAGCCACAGAAACATTTTGAGGAAGCCTCTTCTAGGGAGAGGAAAATATAACTGCAATGAGGGAAGAATGCTTGGAGTAGTTGAGGAATAGCTAGAAGTCTAGTTTTACTTGGCGGAATTAGTAAAAGAATGATAGGTGATAAAATCAGAGGATTTGCAGGATGGGTAGAAGAAGATGATTTAGAGTCATGTATGCTGTTGCCCAGATGGTGAAGAATCCACCTGCAATGCAGGAGACCCAGGTTCGTTTCCTGGGTCAGTAAGGGAATGACAATGGAGGAGGGAATGGCACCCCACTCCGGTATTCTTGCCTGGAGAATCCCACGCACAGAGGAGTCTGGTGGGATACAGTCCATGGGTTGCAACTGAGTAACTAACACGTAACAACTCACAAATGCTATGATAAGACTTTGGTCTCATTCTGAGTGATATGGCAAGCTGATGGATGGCTGTTAACAAAGTTTTGACATGATTCAGTTTATACTTTATAAATTATTGGATACTGTATGGAGAATAGGGTGTTAGAGTGGCATGGTTAGAAACACAGAGACACATTTAGGAAGCTTTAGAATAGAAGTAAGATAGGTGACAGATGACAGTGATTTCAACTAGGGAGTTAGAAACATTAAGAAGTAGTTCGTTAGGTATATGTGTTGAAGGTAGAGCTTTTGGGACTTATTGATGGGTTGAATGTGGGGTATGGAAGAAAAAGAATCTATTATGACAGTAAATTTTATATGACAGTAAATTCACATGGTTGAAATCCTGGACATGCCATTTATTGAAATTAAGAAGACTGGACAAAGTTGTAGGTTTTGAGAGTAGAAGTGGAATCAAGAGTTTGCATTTGAGCACGTTAAATTTGAGAGCTATCAGGGTGAACATGTTAAGGAGAGATTAGTGCTAGGATTAAAATTTGAATAATTTCACATAGATGATATCTAAAGGCAATGGTATTGGGTGAGATTACCTAGATGATGAGTGCTAATAGAGAATGGAAGCAAGAGCCTTGATGAATGCCCTAGAACATTCCAGTGATTCAAGTTTCAAAAGATAAGTAGATAGCAATGAGAAAGGAAGAGGAAAAAAGATAAGTGGTGTCCCATGAGTCAGATAAAATCAGATAAAGAAACCATACTGACCACTGACTTTGACAACATAAGATCATTGATAAGAATAAAAGCAGTTTCGAGGTGTATGACAAGAAACAATGGAAAGTGAATTCAGGAAGTGGAGACTACTTTCTCAAGAAGATTCATGTAAAGGAAGCAGACAAATGAGGACAGAGCTGGAGGGAGCTATGGGTTCAAGGTATTTGTTTTCAAGTTGATGGATATCAATGGATAATTGTATGTGGATGGGAAGAATTTAGTGTCAATTGATGGTGCAGGGGAAATTGTACCTTAAATAGATGACAACCTAACCTTAAATAGATGAGAAAAGATGATACAGTACAAAAATAGTTAGATTGGCATTAGATGGAATTTATACCCCCATTTAGGGTGTGGGTGGAAGTCAGTGTGCGCTCAGTCGCTTCAGTCGTGTCTGACTCTTTGTGAGTCATGGCTTGTAGTCCTCCAGGCTCCTTTGTCCATGAAGGATTCTCCAGGCAAGAATACTGGAGTCGGTTGCTATTTCCTTCTCCAGGGAATCTTCCTGACCCAGGGAAGTCAGAGTACAAGCATACAGAAACGTAGGGGGATGTATTATACTGAGAGATGCCTTTATTCAGTCACTCATCATTCATTTATTTAATCTAACAAATATTTAATGCATGTTTATATCTGAAACACTCTTTCCAGGTGTTGGGGATGTAGGATGACAAT
Organism: Nanger dama; assembly: GCA_917880005.1. Lineage (NCBI taxonomy): Eukaryota > Metazoa > Chordata > Mammalia > Artiodactyla > Bovidae > Nanger > Nanger dama. The sequence continues at coordinate 17,180,192 of CAKJTW010000008.1, read as the reverse complement.
AGTCATTACAAATTCTGCAGCAAATACAGGAAATAAATACATAAATTATATAATATGGTATATTGTACAAAAGACATGGATAAATTCGAACTTAAAACTCTTTTTTCATTGTATGTGTAAATTAATTTGTAGGCATGTATTTTTGTTATGACTATTGTTTTAACCTGTTTTTGAGATAAACATGTTAATTAGGGAAAAATTATAGCAAACGTGGCAACCACGGCATTGCCCAGTTAACATTTAGTCCATGATGACATACTTACAAATGGCCTCCCTTCATCCTGTATTCCCTAGTATCACAGGACATGACTGGATCTCAGAGAGAAGCGGAAGCTTCATGTTTGTTTTTTTTTAGTTCAGAAGTGAAATGAAGAATCTGTAAAAAGTAGGAACAGTTAGAACTAGGGACCAACTTTCAAAATAGCGGGTATGAGGTTTTTGACATGACTACTGTCTGATTTTTTTTTTCCCCACTGTTTAATATGCCTGAATCTAATAAAGATTTGTTTGGATTAAAAATGAAAATGATAACCCTGTATGCAAGACAGCAAAAGAGACACAGATGTATAGAACAGACTTTTGGACTCTGTGGGAGAGTGGAAAGGGTGGAATGACTTGGGAGAATGGCATTGAAACATGTATAATATTATGTAAGAAATGAATCGCCAGTCTAGGTTCGATGCAGGATACAGGATGCTTGAGACTGGTGCACTGGGATGACCCAGAGAGATGGTATGGGGAGGGAGGAGAGAGGGGAGTTCAGGATTGGGAACTCATGTACATCCATGGTGGATTCATGCTGATGTATGGCAAAACCAATATAGTATTGTAAAGTAAAATAAAGTGAAATTTAAAAAATGAAAAAGAAAAATAATGAAAAATGAAAATATGTACATTTGTGAGGTTAGGCTACCCAGTGAAAAATTAGGCAAATTGAGAAACCTTATGGAACAGAAATATCTGTAAGTCAGAGCCAGAATCTGGGACTTTGTATCCAGCTGTACTGGTCTCTAGGTATGTAACACTGCACAAATCTCTTCAATTCGTTGAGCCTTACTTTCCCTGTCTAAACAACCTAAGTAAAGGTGTCTGCCTCATCTAACTCAAAAGGCTGTTACCTTCTTTTAACCACAAAGATGAGAGTATTATGCACATTTAAAACGATATGAGGGAGTTGAATCTTAGGTCAAACAGCTTGTCTAAGATCACATAGCACGTACGTTAACACAAATATTGAACCTAGCCTTCTCTGATTCTGAAATCTAAGCTATTAGCATGTTCTGCAGTATCCAACAAGCACAGACACTCAACTGAGATCAAGAGGCCTTGAAAATACTTGGTAAATAGCTTTATTCTCACGTCTGCTTTCACGTTCACTGTTGGTTGGTTTCAGACGAGTGGTCAAAAAAAAAAAAATCTCTTCAAATAATCTAACCAGGCGACCAGTATTTCATTCTCCTCTGGAAACTGCCTTGCCTTGCTTTGAGTTGCTTCATTCACCTGCTTTGCAGGCCACATATAATGGAGGATTAACATCCAACGATTGATTACTAATTTCCAGTAAGTTAAATGGGAATGCTGAGTAATAAGCATTTCCCCCTCTTTTCTGATTATACAAACATCTATGGGTTATGCTGGGTATAAGTTAGGGCACAGCAGTGCACTTAAAGTTTGCAAATATGCATTTACAAATTAGCTTGTTGCCAAAGTTGCTTGTCTTTGTAACACATCTAATGCTCTTCTGCTCAGCAGCAATGTTACAGATGAATTCGAAAGACAGCAGTAGTATTTTTATGCAAATATGCCATGAAATGTCTTTGCTAAATAAGCAGTTCCTTCTGTAGCAAGGTTTATTTGCAGTGATAATAATTTAGAAGCGTCCCCGATGACAACCTTTTGAGCCATATTAGTTAAATGATAGAACATTTACAGTGTTAAATCTACAGCAATATATTATAATGGGAAAAATGCCTGAGCAGCAGGGAGCCTTTAATACAGAACTCCATAGGCCACTTAAATAGTGTAATCTGGCTTTCAAGTGGAGCATTCTAAAGAATCTCTATGAACCTTGCTTTGGAGTTTCAGAGAATTGGAATGATATTGAGGACAAAGCTCTGTTCTGGATCTACCTGTCATTGAAACGCTCATGCTGCTCTTCTACAAAGCCAGGTGGGATCATTTTTCTAGGAAACATCAATTACTTCTGCTTTTGCTCAGAAATGGCACAGTTATTTTTAGATATATTTTCCACCGGTCTACAAAGTATTACAATTGCCATAACATATTGGATAGTATCATAATGGAGTAAGGATCCCTGAGCAAAATATGCCTCCCCATGATATTCCCTTACTTATCTTTGAAAAACAGCAGGATTATATGTTTTATAACTCCTGGTACAACTAGCAAGGTGTCAATATGGATGGCAAATTAATGCATTAGAATTTTACAGATTTCCAATATATTTAAATTCACAGACATTTTTTTTTTCCTCTGAGGGTCAGTTTGTGGAATTTATGATTTGAAATAGTCTTATTTGAATAAAATGAACCAGATTCTTCTAGGGGCTAATCAAATCCGGGATAGTAAATGAGCTACCTTCGGAAGTTGCATTAACACAGCAGTAGCTTAATAAATTATACTCTGCTGATTTGACTTCCACTGATACTTAGTTTACAACTGGAGATGATCCTGGTGTATGGAGAATCTAGTTTATCATGAACTAGTTGGTTTTTCTGATGCACTGCATATATCCAGCCAAGACATTCGAAATCTAGTTTTGTGAAAAATGTAAACAGAGGTTTGTGAGGGCTAATTCTTGACTGAAGAATTAATACCTAGGTCATGACATCTTTTCTGTCTTGGAATATCTCTTCAATTTGCCTTCCATGATAATGTTTATGATACATGGAAAATGAGTTGTTGAGTCATTATAGCCTCTTGAAAAATTTCTCGAGTTGTTCCTTCAGCTGTCTTCCATATACTGGGTACAATTTCAGACCATATACTGTAATAAGAAGAACAGCATTTTGGTCTCTTATTTATGCACAAACCATATGGAGGCATGGGTCAGCAGGCATGGGCCTGCCTTGGGGACAGGGGCCCTGGCAGCCTCAGTCCTGGGAGGTGCAGTGTATCGCGTAAGTCCTCTTGGAGGAGGTCGCCGTTGGCCCTACCATAGAGTCTGTAGCCCTACCATAGAGCCACAGGTGGGCAACCCACAAACTGGAGAACAAATGATAAATTCCATTCTTTGAGATTCATCTGTCCATCCATCTATACTTTCAGTCTCTACCAATCAATTAATCAATATATTGTTTTATTCATTAAATCAATAAAGAGCTCTCACTAATATTTTTATAGTTTCTTAGGATTTGAAAATATTCAAGCCAGAAGAGACATAGGCCATAAAAACTACCAAATCTCATCTTCAGCAGAGATCTTTGCTAATAGTAACTTGCCTTAGTCAGCTAGACTTAGCCATATGCCTGCTGAATGCCTAGCTAAGGTGGGCATTGAGTTACTGTTCCACCCTAAAGGTTCCTGTTGGAAAGCTTCTGTAGATACTCTGCCTTTGTATGTGGCTGAGTACACTGTCCCTAACCTTTGGATAAACAGAAGATTTTGGTTTCCAAGATGTCAGCATTTCAGCTTTTTAGTACATACATATCCTCTCTTTCTGAAAACTGTAGAACTTATGCTTAGAATTCAACACCAACAAACAAGGATAGCGTTTTCATGTCAAACTGAAAATATCACTCACACACTTTGGCAGAGAGATGGTGACATTTAAGTCACTTTTTATTAGTCTTTTAGTATGAGCCTTCTAACCTCTGTACCTAACTCACCCTGACTCTCTTGGTGTCTGCGTTTTTAATAGGAAAAGACACTTACAATAAATGTAAACTTAAGTCTAATTCTCCAACTTAAGTTGTGGATTGAATTAAATTAAGTGTATGGATGCAATTTATTATATCCACTCACTTACACACTTCAGCTCACTGAGTGGGGGATTTTAAAGTCTTTTTAGTTTTATTTAAGTGCACTAGGATATATGAGTCAGAGGTCTGAATCCAACATTCTAAAGATGGTGCCAGGAGAAAGCAAATGTTGATATCAATTGCCCTTTAATTTCAGGAAGAGACAGTTTTCCTTTTAGCTGATGTGAAGCAGCTTATGTTCACTAATGGGTCTGGTTTAGACCCTTCGAGAGATGTTTATTATCATTGTCTGGACTTAGGAAATGATTTGAGACTGCTGATTTCAGAGCTCCATCAAGTTTCCATGCTGCAGAGTAAAATCTGATCATTTGATGTGGTTGTTTTAGGCAAAGGACAAATAAAGTGGAAGAAAAAAAGATTTTATCTCATCTACCCATGTGATGTGTGAACTTCAACTTGCAGTGTTTACTCTTCATGCTCTCATACTGAACTGTGTTCCTTCACTATGAAGGATCTTTACGGAAGCTTCTGAAATTCAGGTGAGCTGAGCAGAGGCATTCCTTAGTTTGCAAGTTGGTTGAACATATACTGAGTGAGAATCATGGAAGTGATTTGGATATTTTATATGTTTTTAATTAAGGGGACTTCTTCATAGATGTAGATGTCACAAGCCAGCTGGTATAGTGTACAGTGGTGGATTTCTGTGTTCCGCCTGAAACTTCACGTGTCAGTTTGTGGCAAAACTCCAGGGCATCCACCAAATATGTTTAGCAATTGACTGCTTCTGGAGGCCAAGTAATTTTCCAGAAGGTTAATACTTCAAACATCTCAAATTGAAATGAAGATCTTATTTCTTTTAGCTTTTGCTTTTCAAAGGCCCGTTCTTTCTGATTCTGGATAATTTTTCAGTAGCAAAGAAGACTTACATGGAAGTCTATAGAAGATTTACACATAATCTTTAAAAAGCTGGGCCATATAGAAACATGATCATTTGTATTTTTTATTTTGTGAAAGCTTAACACTTAAATTATTCTTCTTCAGAGACAAGGGCTTTGGGATTTATGATTTTTTTTCCTTGGAAAACTGAAGCACACACTTGTTCTTAGCATATAGCTTCTAAGGTACTGAAGAACACACCAGTACATTAAAGCAAATGTGTGTCAAATCCCCAGGAAAACAGATGTCATGCATGCAGTATTTCCTCCAGACATCTGAAATTCAGCATCATTGTTTTTCAATCGGTGTTCTAAGTAAATGGAACAATGGAGAGTATACATAAATCCTTCTGTTGTCAGAATTTAAGAAATATTTCAACTGGAGAAGCTCAAAGTTTGCTTTTGATAAATCAAGATACCAAGAGCTTAAAATCAGGAAACTCAGAATTGCAAGTGTATGTATTTCTACAGGTCATTCCACAGCTCTGTTTTCCCACTGATTTTCATAATCTGTTCTAGAGTATAAGCCGGAAGCACATCTCTCAGTTAAGTACATCATTTTTAGAACATTTTAAACAATATGCTCAGATGTGAAAGATGGTAAACTTCATGTGGCTTTTCTAATCTTATTCTACTCTTCAGTAAAATTTATTAGTTTTTATCATAAATCAAGAAGGCTTGGCAGTCAGCAATAAATCTGGACTTTTTAAAGGTCCAGTATAAGAAAAATCATTCATAGTATATTTACAGAAGTGTGTTAGCATGTGTATATATATATGTCAGTCCTATGTGTATGTAGAATTTAGGATTTGTTGGAAAAAGATTAAGAATGACCATGCCGAGGTAGATATACAACTTCTCTAGCCTCATTTAAATTTAGATATCAAAACCCTTTACCTTGTAGGCTCATTTCCATCAGGTTTGAGCAGAGAGAATTAAGACTAAAAGAGAAGTATGAACTGGCTCTCTGCCTGCAGAGAGCTTGGCATAGGTCTTACTGTCTTGAGTCAGTCTCATATGCTAACTACCAAGCTGCAACCACGTCTCCTGACCTAGCTGTGCTGTTTCCATGACTGTGCTTACTTTCTCAGGTCTCACTCAGTTCAGTTTGCTGTGAGGGGGTCCTGCCACACCCCCAGGCCACTCGGCTATAAGCTTACCTCTCATATAACTCTTGCCATTCCTCTTCCAGTCCGCCCTGGTGAGCATAAGCTATTGCATGCTTCCCATGCCTGGCTTCCTGTGTCTAAACACAAGGCAGGAATACATCCGAGACTGTGATGCTCTCCTAGGTATAACATTTTGATTCCTTGAGGGCTGGTTGTAGTTGTTAAGTCCCTAAGTTGTGTCCAGCTGTTTGTGACCCCATGGACTGCAGCATGCCAGGCCTCCCTGTCCATCACCAACTCCCAGAGTTTGCCCGAGTTCATGTCCATTGAACTGGTGATGCCATCCAACCATCTCATCTTCTGTCATCCTCTTCTCCCTCTGCCTTCAATCTTGCCCAGTATTAGGGTCTTTTCCAATGAGTCAGCTCTTTGCATCGAGTGGCCAAAGTATTGGAGCTTCAGCATCAGTCCCTCCAATAAGTATTCAAGGTTGATTTCCCTTAGGATTGACTGGTTTGAACACCTTGAGAGCTGTAGAGCTTAATGAGTGTTTCCAGGCTTGGCTCAACACAATTTCAATTTATATAACTTCTTGTGTTAGCCATCCATTGAGCTCCCAGCATGCCTTCTGGCAAAGCTACACAGGTGTGACAAAACCGACATGAAATAAGAAAACTTACAAACATTTGGCTTCCAAAGCAAAATTATCACTAAGGTTATTGGGATCATTATTCTTCTATCAAGCCTTTGCCCTGTGTATCAAGTTTAGTTGAGACATACTGCTCAGAAAGCCTTTTGGTAATAAACGTTTGCTCTGCACTCTTTGGGCACTGGAAAGATCAAGTAATGGGTGAGAAGCAGGTATTTTTCTAGCAGCAGGAAAAAATGGTTAACTAGTAAGTATTTCATGATGTAACATCTCTAATTAAAACAGCAGAGATTTTAACAAGTTTTGCTCTTTTTCTCTCTCAAGGCAAGTCAGGTGTTATCTAGTCTAAAATGCCTAGACCCACATGTCTTCTACATGTCTCTTTTCTGGCCAAATACCAGCTTGATAACTAATTATTTTCATTATTAACCTGCTTACGTTATAGCAGATTGACTTATGTTTTAAGGTGCTAATAGTACTGATTAATGGTTCATTTCTGTTTTGGATATATACAAAAGAATGAATCATCTGATGCTATAAAATTATTCCCTTTTAAAATAAAATGCTAGTAATCAGCATATTTATTTAAATGGAGATACATTCCTTTCACTGTAGACATTTATGATATTTTATATGTAAAAATGAAAACCTAGCAAAAATGAAAAAGCATATCCTGTGATAAGTGAAAGGTATTTTTTGAAACCCATTTACATTGTTCTTTGCCAAAAAAAAAAAGAAAATACAATTTGAGGGATAATGCTTTTATTTCAGCAAAACTGATCACTTTTTTGTGGAAATAAATTACATAAAATATTCTTACAATTTAGGATCATGTGTTTGATGTCTCTGAAATATTGTCCAGTAGACTGGACAATATTCAGTTAACTTGAGTCCTCAAACTTGCTGTCAGATGAGGATTGAAAACAAGTTATTTAATACTCTTTTTCTCCCTGCAGAGGTTTTAGAAATTTATCACTAATGCTGCTGCTAAGTCACTTCAGTCGTGCCCGACTCTGCGACCCCATAGACAGCAGCACACCAGGCTCCCCCATCCCTGGGATTCTCCAGGCAAGAACACTGGAGTGGGTTGCCATTTCCTTTTCCAGTGCATGAAAGTGAAAAGTGAAAGTGAAGTCACTTGGTCGTGTTTGACTCTTCGCGACCCCATGGACTGTAGCCCACCAGGCTCCTCCATCCATGGGATTCTCCAGGCAAGAACACTGGAGTGGGTTGCCATTTCCTTTTCCAGTGCATGAAAGTGAAAAGTGAAAGTGAAGTCACTCGGTCGTGTTTGACTCTTCGCGACCCCCATGGACTGTAGCCCACCAGGCTCCTCCATCCATGGGATTTTCCAGGCAAGAGCACTGGAGCGGGTGCCATTGCCTTCTCCTAATGCTGGAGAGTGGGAATATATGCTCTTTGAAGGCAATGTCTTCTTTGTAAGTGTGGACAAAAGTGTCTCCAGGTAACATAAGAGCCCAAAGAGCAATCCCTTAGAATTCAAAAAGTTGGCTTGTGCTTGAAAAGTTTATGATTCTTTTTACAAGAGTCAGTTCAGTGTTGGAATTTCGTGCTAACCTTGTGTATGTTCTCCTGTCACTGATTGATGTTGAGGATCTGACTTATTGCAGAGAGATGTAATTTATGGACTCCCTTAGCATTCTGATGGTTTTTAATTCCTGTTCATTATTTGTGAATTCCATCCTCCTTTAACTTGTCTGTAAATTCTTACTCTCTGTATAGTTGCCTATGTAGGGTAGAGAACGTCTTGTGTGAGTTGGTGTTGTGATTCTTCATACTGGTGGTTGCGAGTGATTTTCATATTCTAGGAGAATCAGATCAGAAAAGGTGAATTTATTTGATCAAAGCAATAGATGTCCTTTCTCCCAACTGTTCCAAACCCTTCCCCATGCCCAGACACCGGAAGTTAAACAGGCTTAATCTAAGTGGCAAGAAAGGTGGGAAGCATGCCTAGGCATTATCCAGTTGTTTCTCTCTTTCATGTGATCTCTAGTTCTACTCAGTTTTCCATAGTTCTTTGTACAGAAATGTATTTTACTTTATGTAAATTTTTTTAACCTCCAATACTGCTTTAATTCTTCCCTTAAGGATATCCTACACAAACAATGGAAACCCCCTTTAATTTTCCTCTGAAGTCCCTATACTTGTATACAGTGACATTGGAGGATGGCCCAGCTTGACTGAGGAAGGCTTTCAAGAGGCTTTTGTGTGGTGCAAGGGCTGGCATAAAGAGTGGGAGGACAAAGTGAGCCAAATTCTCTATTTTCCTTTTTATCCATTCCTGCTCCTCCTTGATGATCTTTGCTGCCTGGTCTCATCTGCAGAGCAGCCAGATATCCATCCCTGCAGATGTGTTCGTGTTTGGGGTTGGGCTTGGAGGAGGAGAGGTGGGTATAAAATGAGAGAAAGTGAGTGAAAGGAGGACTTTTAATATGCAGATTGTTTGAACACCATCACACTAGCCTGTTTTACTGGCCTCTCCCTGGAGAAGGAAATGGCAACCCAGTCCAGGATTCTTGCCTGGGAAATCTCTTGGATAGAGGAGCCTGGAGGGCTGCAGTCCATGGGGTCACAAGAGTTGGACATGACTTAGTGACTAAACCACCACCAGCTACTAAATTCTCTGGTCAGCAAATATATCAAGGAAAGCAGTTTAACAATTTAACCTGCAGAACTTTTTTTTTTTTTTGGATCATTGCTCTATATTGAGTAAACCATACCATAGCCTAAAAGCAAGAATGTATAGATACTTCTAATGAGGTCTGGAGATACCTTGGTAGTCTCTTAACTCAGGCTGAATCTATGTGAAGCCAGTGAATTACCTGTGTAATGTGGTTGCCTTTCTTCCCTACTTGTTATTTAAACATAGTACAAAACCCATCCCGGGTAACTTGGGTCTTAGTTATATATCATATATATATATATATATATAAATAAAATGATGTAGGGGTATGTGTATGTTTAGTTATGTCTGACTCTTTGTGACGCCATGGACTGTAGCCTGCCAAGCTCCTCTGTCTGTGGAATTTTCCAGGCAAAAATACTGGGGCAGGTTGCCTTTTCCTACTCCAGGGGATTTTCCTGACCCATGGATCAAAGCTGTGTCCCTTATATCCCCTGCATCCTCTGCACTGGGAGGCAGGTTCTTTACCACTAGCACCACTTGGGAAGCCCAAAGTGTTAAGTATTAGTCTCTTAATTGTGTCCAGCTCTTTGCAACCCCGTGGACTCTTGCCTGCCAGGCTCCTCTGTCCATGGAATTCTCCAGACAAGAATACCAGAGTGGGTAGCCACTCCCTTCTCCAGGGGATCTTCCTGACCTAGGGATTAAACCCAGGTCTCCTGTATTGCAAACAGATTCTTTTTTACCATCTGAGCCACCATGTATTTTAGTATATGTGAAGAGCATAGCCGTGGTCTTAAGAGGCTCACCCTTAAAGTATTGCTGTTCCCTAAAAGGAGGTCAAAAGATACCTCAACAACAAATTGGAGAGCATATATCCCTCTCATACTTATTCAGTTAGATTTTTGTTGGGGGGTTAATGCAGCCACAAAATCAGACAAAGAAGAAAAAGGACGAAAAGAAGAAAGAGAACGAGTATTTGGAATTCAAAAGCCAGAAATCTCAGAAGTTTGATTTTTAATTTGTTGAACATATTATCATTTTGATTTTAATATGCCAATGCTTTGTATCATTTCAGTAGTTTCGTGTGATTTTATACTATTTTTAATACATGCATATTTTATAAGTTCTCATTCCTGATACAGAATTAAGTTTTTGTCATTAATGTGGTTGTAAACTTGGAGTAGGTCTCCTGATTCACTCACCATGTAGGAAAGGTTTTGTTTTCAGCCTATTGGCTGCTTACCTAGGAACTATCCAGGCTTGTTGATATCCTAGCAAAACACACCCTGTTGGCTCTTATTGCTTAAATATTCCCACTTCTAAAATTACCACTACACCATTGGGGGTGAATGAATACACGATTACAATTTCAATTTGACAGTTTTAAAGGAAATGGCATAGGGGTTTAATTAGACCCTCTCCATGTGCTTCATTGATTCTCAGATGGGTTTTCATTCTAGCATAAGCAGATGTAGGTTCTAACATAGAAGTTAGATTCTCTTGTACCTTGTTGGGTTATTCAAACCAGTAAACAGCCAACAGTTGCCTGAATATGCAAAATCCAAAAGGGAACTGGCTTGGGAATACTGAGAGGTAGTGTTCTTTACTTCTTTCCTTTATGAAATAGGAAGATTGAAGTCATCAGGAAAATAGTTACTCTTATGTCACCTGATCTTTATGCTATATAATGAAGAAGGAAATTAAGCTACTGTGAAATATTTTCATTTTGGCCAATAATAGAAACTTCCTGACATTATTAGAAAAGAAATATCATCATAGTTTTTTCTTTTTTGAGCTAAACAAAATACCCAATTGAGAAAGATATGAAAGCCATTGTTAAAATTATTAATAATTACTAGAGATTTTAAGAGGGAGACTTATTATAACCCTTTGAAGATTTTCTTTGAAATATATTTTTTCTTAAAATGAGGGTTATATGCATTCTTATTTTAGGATTCTAGAAATCCCATTGTTTCTCCCAACAAATACATTACAAAGTTTTCTTTTTTTAATTAAATTTATTAATTTTTTTAATTACAATACTATATTTGTTTTGCCATACATTGACACGAATCAGCCATAGGTGAACACAATCTCCCAATGCCGAAGCCCCCTCCCACCTCCCACCCCACAAAAATTCTGTTTGGGAACAAATTAGCAGTAGCAAGAAACTGATTGAAGTTGACCACAGATGTCTGAGCCACTGGCATGTCTGCACAGTAGAGAGTGTCATCATAGACTCCATAGTATGTGAGTTGAGAAATACATGTCAGTAACTATCTAGTTTCCTAAGTCATCAGGTCCTCCCTCCATATCAGGACTTGCATAGAGGCAGGGCTGTGACTCTTTGTTGTTGTCTTGAACCCATTTTCACCAAGCCTTCCAGTCTTCATTCTTCCAGTCTCCAACCTTATGTTTCATCTTCCGCACATGGACTCCATTATCATTTTGTCTGCCTTTTCAAATCAGTCCTGTTGCCTCAACTTTACTCTTCCCTTTCCTCTAGCCTCACTGTGTTAGGTAACCCTTGGTCCTGTCAGGCTCCAGGCTACTATCAACCAGGCATAACTTCTCACCCATGGTGCCTTACGCAATTGTCCATTAGTTTTATTCCCTGAAGAGAACCAAGTGAGAAAGTGGTGTTATTTGTTTTCCTGGAGAAAGTGTATTGTGTTGAGGTGGAAGACACAGAGAGGAGAGAGAAAATTATCAGGCAGAAATGGAATATACCTACTAGCAAGTTGTGTATGTACATATATGTTATATTTATTGAAATGTTTATAGCATTTGGTGGCTCAGATGGTAAGAATCTGCCTGCAATGTAGGAGACCCATGTTTGATCCCTGGGTTAGGAAGATCCCCTGGAGAAGGGAATGGCAATCCTTCCCAGTATTCTTACCTGGAGAATTCCATGGACAGAGGAGCCTGGCAGGCTACATTCCATGGGGTCGCAAAGAGTCAGACACAATTGAGTGACTAACACTTTCACTTCACTTCATTTACAGCATTTACCGCTTAAACTTTTCTCTCTCTTTTTAAACTTCACTGGCAGGCATACACTCATTGAGTTTTATAGAAAAGTTTAAAATTAAAATATGTACAGTAAGATCTCCAAATTTTAACTTCTTAATCTACCCATTAGAGCCATGGTGTACTTTCTGAAATATTAAAGAAATTTTGTCTCTTTGTATTCTATTTTCTAAAAATTGGACAACAATTAAAAATGAACTCTGGCTTATACCTTGCAATCTGTGTTACATTTATTACCTTTAGATTCAATATATACATGTAAAGATGGTATAAGATATATATGAATGAACATAAGAGATTAATATGTGAAATATATTCATTTGTTATCTAGTCCTGTTTTCCTTAATCTTTCTTCTATTTTACATATTGTATAGTTATTAATATAAGGTAGAAATTGCTTATATATTCTTTGCTTTCAAACTTTTTTCCTAGGGAATATTTTATTAAAACATATATGTCTTATGTCCTTTCCTGAGGTTTATGAATTTACATGTAGGTACATGCCACCTTTGGTGAGATCTACCTAAAGTAGGTAGAAATATGATTCTATTTCTATAGCAATGGTCTTTGCAACTCATGTTAAATATAAGGAGGCATTAGGATATGTCATCATTGTGATAAGACATTCCACCTACTTGTAAAGAGTGGCCTCCAAGTATCCCAATTTAGGGGAAAAAGAACAAGGCCAAACAGCTACAAAAGAACATTCATATTATAAAGTAATGATAATAGTCACAGCTGCAGAATGTTTTAAATATAAAAGGCTTTTTTTTTAAAACATACATCAAGTGAGGTAGATCACACAGCTATTAATTGTCATCAATATAAGTATGAATTTGAGGTATAAATATACTGATTTGTCCCAAACCATCTGACCAGCAGTTATATTGTGCTGAGCCTTTGACCCAGCTTTTTGATTCTCAGATGGTAGGCCATAGGTAATCTAGGGAAAGAAGATGAAGAAAATGACATTAGAGTGATCCAGAGGACCTTCAGACTTTGGGATCCTTGAGTGGCTCACTTAAGTTGACTTGAAAGAGGTCCCAGTCTTCCTCCTTTTCCCTTCCCTGTTCAGTTCCGTTCAGTTCAGTCATTCAGTTGTGTCTGACTCTGTGATCCCATGGACTGCAGAATGCCAGTCCATCACCAACTCCTGGAATTTACTCAAACTCATGTCCACTGAGTCGGTGATGCCATCCAACCATCTCATCCTCTGTCGTCCCCTTCTCCTCCTGCCTTCAATCTTTCCCAGCATCAGGGTATTTTCAAATGAGTCAGCTCTTTGCATCAGGTGGCCAAAGTATTGGAGTTTCAGCTTCAACATCAGTCCTTCCAATGAATGTTCAGGACTGATCTCCTTTAGCATGGACTGGTTGGATCTCCTTGCAGTCCAAGGGGCTCTCGAGAGTCTTCTCCAACATCACAGTTCAAAAGCATCAATAGCCTCCCCTGTTAGCTTCTGCATTTTGGTTCTACCTCTCCTTCCCCTCCCCAGCCTCCTCATACAGACAGAACCACAAACGGGGGATCTTGAAATCTCCAGAAGCAGGGCTTGACTCCATGACTAGGCCTACCTGGAAACACTTCTTTGAACCTAAAAGCCTTAGCAAAATCTAAGGAATTAACCCAAAGATACTGCAGATGAGTTTGATAAAACCTTCCCTGGACTTCCCTGCTGGCTCAGGCAGTAAAGAATCTGTTTGCAATGCAGGAGACCTGGGTTCGATGCCTGGGTTGGGAAGATCCCCTGGAGAAGGAAATGGCAACCCACTCCACCATCCTTGCCTGGAGAATTCTATGGACAGAGGAGCCTGGTGGGCTACAGTCCACGGGGTCCCAAAGAGTTGCACACGACTGAAGGACTAACATTTTCTTTAAAACCCAGATTCTGGCTCTAGGTTTGTCCTCCCTGCTTTCCACTGTGTTGCCACAAACCAGGACATTTTGAACCCACTTTTCTCAGTGTCCACCTCTGGCATTTGAGGTTCTCTGAGCTCTCCCTTTGGAAACCGAGGGAAGGAACCACCCTTGGTCTTCATGGAATATTTTGTCTGTGGTTTTTGGGCAGAAACAGGGTTGATAATTTTGCTGCATCCTGAGAAGTCCTCTCTGAAATAATCATAGAACTGTTTTATCATGAGTTTGTAACTGCTAAGCTCTGAAAAGGCCAACGTGGAATTTTAGGGCACTTTTATCTTCTGCCAAATTTCTCACCCTGCTGGAAGATGTCTGAAATTTTAATTTTTTTCTTCAGTTTAAGATTTTTTTTTTTCCTGTCCACATGCAAACGGAAAGATAGCAAGTTCAAATGTTATTCATCACAACTTGGTCTTAATAGAATTCCTCCTCCTTCTTTCCTCCCTGCCTCCCCTCCCCCACCTCCCACATCCATCTCCCTTCCCTACCTCCTCTCCGCTCTCCCTTCTTCCCTCTCTTCTTTCCGTCTCCCTTTATTTTGCTGTAGCTCACATTTCTTGTGCACATACTGTGTTCTAGATATCGTGCTGAATTAGCAAATGTTTACGAAAATCTTGACAGTTCTGGGCTTGAATCTTTGCTTGCCACTGAAAAACTGTGGAGCCACGGAGAAGCGACTCGCTCATCAGGCACCTTCGCCTTCCGCCATCTGTAAATGGCAAGGTTAATACCAGTGCCTACCGCATATGTGGCTAAGAATAAATAAGACAGCTCGTGAAAACTTTCCTAAGAAGTGTATTTTGATAGTGAGCGAGGGGGAGAGCCTATCAGGGAGGACCTTGACCACGGAGAGGGACGGGGCTAGAGACTTCGCCAGGCCTGGGGTCAAGGATCGCCCATTTGACCGCGTCGTTTGAGACATCTCTCCTAGAAAGCCGTCTTTGGTTATCTCACCTTTGCGCCTTTGCATTTCCTGGGCATAATTCATGGGGAAGCTGTGTGGTGGCATGAAAAAGCAGTGAGCAAGGAGTTAGAAAAATTGTGTTCGTGTCCTGACCCTACACGCATGAGCCACGTTCCTTTCCCAGACGTTGTCGTCCTCTTCTGTAAACCGAGGGAATGAAATGCAATGTATGGCAGAAGGCTCTTCCAATTCTCACAGTGATATACGATTTGACCACTTAAAATGCTGTGTTTGAAGGAAAGCGTTCCCAGGTCCACTACAAAAATCGCGTAGACAGACATTAATCTCTGCGCAGCGACTAGAGGCGTGCAGAGAGCCACTTGAAATATTGTGGGAGTATTGAGCTGTGCTTTCTCAAAACGCCTCTGAGATCTGGGCTCAATTTGTAGGTTCTGGCAAAGGTACCCAGAACCACAGTATTTCTGTCATATGTGTGGACGGAACTAGTCTCCTCTCCGTGGACGAAAAGCATTACATTGGAAAAAAGAAGTACTGGGTTCGACCTGTGGTTTTGTCACTAAGTAATTAGGCAACACCGGATGAAGCAAATGACTCTCTTCTTTGGACCTCATTTTTCTTGCCTGAAAAATGAGCCAGATGTTCTAGATAATCTCTACGTCTCTTTGCATTGCCAAAATGCTCAATTACAGCCTCAGTTAGAATTACTGAATTGACTTGAATTAAGAAAAAAATTTAAGATTTGAAGTCTCCCCTTAATATGTCAAACCAGGTCAAACTACAGCTATCAATGAAAAAAACTTCTTCTGCTATCATCACTTTTAACCGCATGTAACCATTTTATCGTTCATGAAAACAATAATTGTCATATTGTAGATATGATATTAAGGTCTCTAGTGTGCTTTGCGGAGAAGGCAATGGCACCCCACTCCAGTACTCTTGCTTAGGAAATCCCATGGACGTAGGAGCCTGGTAGGCTACAGTCCATGGGGTCTCGAAGAGTTGGACATGACTGAACGACTTCACTTTCACTTTTCACTTTCATGCACTGGAGAAGGAAATGGCAAGCCACTCCAGTGTTCTTGCTTGGAGAATCCCAGGGATGGGAGCCTGGTGGGCCGCTGTCTATGGGGGTCGCACAGAGTTGGACACGACTGATGTGACTTAGCAGCAGCAACAGTGTGCTTTGAATTACTTTGAAACCACACACACACACACACACACACACACACACACACACACACACACACACATACTCATACACACACACACACTCAGTGCTCTTATAAATAACAAGTAAATTCTCTTCCCCCACAAGGATACTAAATTTAGTCTGGAGACGCATTCCACATGCTTTTAAACATAGTTCTAGTGTCTAATAACAAAGATCTCTACCACTGAACAGAACTTTTCCTTTTCTATTTTTCTTCATTTTCTAAGGTTTTACATATCAGGGCAAATATTGATCTTCTCATAAGGTTTGCTTTTCTTATTCTTGGTCTCATGTCTGTTTGTTAGAATGCCTATTTTCTTGAGTCTAAATAATCACTAATAATTTAAGGTTCACGCTGATTAAAAAAGGTTTAAAAAAATCACCATATTAAAAGGAGCTTCCCTAATGGCTCAATCGGTAAAGAATTTGCCTGCGATGTAGGAGACTTGCAGGAGACAAAGGTTCCACTCCTGGGTCAGGAAGATCCCCTGGAGGAAGAAATGGCAACCCACTCCTATATTCTTGCCTGGAAAATCCCATGTACAGAGGAGTCTGATGGGCTATAGTCCATAGGGTTGCAAACTGAGCCAAGTAATGGATGGATGAATTAAATGTATACCTTAATTACAAGTTGCTTCCTGATTTTGGAAACCATAGTTGTCAAAAATGGGTATCTTGAATTGAGGAGATATAATCAGTTTTTCAACTAAGGAGTAAGCATTTTGAAATTCCAGAAGTTCTTGACTTTTCTGGGAAGGATTTTTGGGGGTCTTCCCTTTGGATTCTGGAGATCCTGGATACCAACAGGCAACACTGCATTATATGCAGTATCTTGACATTTGTATCTTAAGCTTCTGTGATAAATTCTTCTGATTAAATATAGTTGCATGATCCTACCCTTGGAAAACTACTGGTGGAAATATTGAAACAATATCTTAGTTTCCCATGTTTAGTTCAGTTCAGTCGCTCAGTTGTGTCTGACTCTTTGCGACCCCATGAATTGCAGCACACCAGGCCTCTCTGTCCATCACCAATTCCCGGAATTCACTCAAACTTATCTCCATCGAGTCGGTGATGCCATCCGGCCATCTCATCCTCTGTCGTCCCCTTCTCCTCCTGCCCCCAATCCCTCCCAGCATCAGGGTCTTTTCCAATGAGTCAACTTTTTGCATGAGGGGGCCAAAGTATTGGAGTTTCAGCTTCAGCATCAGTCTTTCCAATGAACACCCAGGACTGATCTCCAATGGACTGGTTGGATCTCCTTGCTGTCCAAGAGACTCTCAAGAGTCTTCTCCAACACCACAGTTCAAACGCATCAGTTCTTTGAAAGAAGAAAGCTCAGCTTTCTTCACAGTCCAACTCTCACATCCATACATGACTACTGGAAAAACCATAGCCTTGACTAGACAGAGCTTTGTTGTCAAAGTAATGTCTCTGCTTTTGAATATGCTATTTAGGTTGGTCATAACTTTCCTTCAAAGGAGTAAGCGTCTTTTAATTTCATGGCTGCAGTCACCATCTGCAGTGATTTTGGATCTCCCAAAAATAAAGTCTGATACTGTTTCCACTGTTTCCCCATCTATTTCCCATGTTACCAATCCCTAAATCTTGTTGCATTATGCAAACAAATTTCTTTTCTCCAGCAGTCAAGTAAAAGCAGAATTCTTAGAAACAGAGCTGGGTTGCAAAATTATTGAGAGGCAAAGAATAAGAAAGCCTCTGACTTTGCCAATTCACTGACAGAAATTATTGATACTGTGTTGAAGAAAAATAAATGTTGATGATTCTAAGTATAAATTTGAACTTTGGAATCATGCTATCTTGGATAAAATGACCCAGTAGTGAAACTGAAAATATATTCTGTGATTACAACCCAATTCAAGCTCTGACCAATCTGAAAACTACAAAATTGGCTTAATCTTATACTTGGTGGTTATTTCTCAAGTTGCTAACCCAGAGCTCTGTTGTTTTTTTTCTTCATCATAGCTGAATTATCCCATGGATCCACAATACAAAAGGTAAGTTTTTAAATTCTGTTTTATTTAAATGATAAGAAAATTACACTTATAGGCCACCTAGATGTATGAAAAATTTCTGTAAAGAATTTTAGATGTCAGTTCAACCTTCATGGGTTTCTAAGATGAATTATTAGCTCCATAAAAAGTTTGAATTTTGTACTTAAATGAAACGAGAGACTTATCTATGGGTAGTATTTATACAACATCTCCTATTTCCTCACTCCTACTTTGCATCAAATGTCCAGACATGGATATGATGTTCTCCTTACCTCATTCTGGAGCTTCTGTTTATATTCCTTCTCCTGGCCCTCCACCTGTTCCTTGAGATTCAGCTACAAAGCATTACCCTTTGACAAGGTCCCAGAGGTAAACTCTTGTTGCTCTCTGTTCAGGTTGATTCAGCTCAGCAGTTACTCACTGGATAGTTATTATGGCTGGGGTGTTTTAGTAGCTGACTTTTTCCTTTTCCTGTCCTCTTTAAATCCAACTGCTATGGCTCCTGTTTTGCTAGGGGCTCATTAGAAGGCCACAATTTATCTTTCAGAACAAATCTTAAGTGATAATGACTTTACTTATTCCCCCTACTAGATAACTTCTGCCTTTAAATGGTGGTTGCCAGTGCCTTTAAAGTTACGACTTGAAGTCTTAGTCACCAGGATTAAGGCAAGGCCAGTTGAAGGTGCTCAGTGCTTCTCAAATTATACCATGTAGAAATTTCTCTATTTATTCAAAAGGAATGAAGAAGTAGACGAGGAGCTAACGTTGGCTTGGTTTTATTTTTAAATATAATAAAAATCAGTAAGAGTGTGCTTTCAAAATGAAGTTTTTGCTATTAATAATCCCACCTCTTTCTCGAGTCTTTTGAAATTATTATTTTTACTAAATGACCACAAGAAACTTATCACACATCTTTCAAAAATCACCCTTGGTACAATCGAAAAGTGCCTGAAAATGTTGCTTATCACACGATACTTCTAAGTTAGGCTTACATTTGTGCAACCTTATTAATCTTCTCAAGCTGGAAACAATATATGCAGAAACATTTTTCTGTAAACAGTTACCAATAAGCTGTGTTGATGGAATGAAATACTGGCATTTGGTTGAATTGATCTAGTTAATATATGTACTATAAAAAGTATATTAGTTCATCTTTAGACATTTAGTTGACACAACAAATTTTAAAATTGAGAATGAGAGATTCATCGATAAGAATTGGAGAAGTACCAAGTAATTCTCTCTTAAACAAAGTTGTCATTTATCTGATTGAAGATTTGTTTAAGGGAAAGAGTTTGAAGAATTCTCTTCCATGCATGAAGTGAGCTGATTGTTTGTTTCAACTGCTACTCTTAAAAAGACTAGCTAGATAGCTCAACAATTCTTTTCTAAATCATGAGTTATTGTATATGATTTGTAAAGTCTAAAATAATACAGCTGCTCTTAAAAATCCCAGTGCCTTGCACTTTAGTGTTCAAACAAATGAGACAACCAGAGCAGGTTTGTTTTTATTTATTTTCAAAAAGTACCTGGGGAGACTGTTGATTTTGTTTATAGGATTGTTTACCTGTTTTTTAAATTAAATCTGAATTCCTATAGATGGATTTCTTTTTGGAACATAAATATTTCTTATAGTTTGCCTTTAAAACCGGTAGTAAATATTCTCATAGGCAAAGAAGCGGAAAGGAAACCGCAGAAAACTTCTCAAAGCAGTTTGCTTTCATTGTAAGACCTGAGTTCCTTACAATCACCTAAGTAAATCCTTGAAGATTTTTCTAAATCAACATGGTTAGGAGTTGTCTTGCAAATAATAACACTTTTTAGTACCCTTATTTTTAAGTCTCTTTACATTTTGTGAGAAATTTTAACTTCTTGGTAAAAGATATTTTCATTAGAATAAAAATGGGACTTTCAGATGCCTGTCATTTTCTAAAATGCTTTGAAGTTTGAATTTTTATGTATATCAAGAGAGTAAGTCTCTGTGAATAGAGCATACTAATGATAAATTTAGGATTTCAAGAATCAACCTACATTGCAGTTACAAAAACTACACCCGTTATTGACATCACAGTCAGCTTTTGTGCAAATTTCATTTGTGACAACTATTTATTATACTTATCAAATGGCAGTAAAAGGCTCCAACACTGAATTTTTAAAACAATAACAGACACTGAATGTCAATGGGCATTGGACCAATCAAATAATTGTAAGATAATGCCAAGAGGTCAAAGCCATAAATGAAAGGAAGTTGAAGTATTCATGGCTATATGGCTGCTCATTTTTGAAGAGTGCTGTATTTCTGTGGGAAGCTTGAGAGAGAGGTCAGGGTGGGCAGAATTCCAAGGTGGCCACCAAGACCCCTCCCTCTTGTATATCACTCCCTCCAACTTGAGCAGGAATGAGTCTTGGGAATATGATGTATGTTACTTTCATGAGCATGTTACATTATGTGGCAGAAGGGATTTTGCAGATGTAGTTAAGGTCACTAATCATTTCACTTTGACCTCTTCAAGAGGGAGATATTCCTGGGTGAACCTGAGCTACTCAGGTGAGCTTTTAAAAGAGGACAGAGAGGTATGAAGCATTGGATTCTCCTGCTAGGCTTGAAGAACTAAGTTTCCTATACAGTGAGAGGGTCTATGGAGAGGGTTACTGGGCCAGGATGTAACGGTAACCTCTGGAAGTTGAGCATAGTCCCTAACAAACAGCTGGCATGAAAACAGGGTTATTGGCCATGCGGCTATAAGAAAGAAATTGTGCCATCAGTCAGTGAATTTGGAAGAGGATTCTAGAATCACAGATGTGATTACAGTTCCTGCTAACACCTCGAGTTTAGCCAAGTGACAACTGAGCACAGGACCCAGCTAACTCCAGGTTAACCTCCTGAGCAGGAGAACAATGAGGTAATGAATTTGTATTGGTTTAGCTTGGCCCTAGTGGTAAAAACCCCACCTGCCAATGCAGGAGACGTAAGAGACATGAGTTCAATCCCTGGGTTGGGAAGATCCTCTGGAGGAGGGCATGGCAACCCACTCCAGTATTCTTGACCGCAGGATCCCACGGACAGAGGAGCCTGGTGTGTTATAGTCCATGGGGTCGCAGAGTCAGACAGAAATGAAGTGACTTAGTACACACGCATGCACTGAATTTGTGGTAATCTTTCATGTAACAGTAGAAAACAGATATAGTTAAGAATGAAGCTTTTAAGCTTCATTTAAAAATTGAGAAGAATTCTCAACCAGATGATGGTGTCTAGAGTGGAAAATCTCACTGGAATGGGATATGAGAAATTGGCCAGCCCTATTTATCCTGATGTCACACCTGACACTGAGATGTGTAATTCATGGGTCTGTTGTTATTCTCACAGAGTGTTGCAAGCATTATTCTTAAACTTTTTTTTTTTTCCTGAAATCACTCCTCTATCAAAAGTAGAAAAGGAAAAATGGAGCTTGGGGGCTCCTTGTTTCTCAAGCCCTATCTGCTTTCTTCATTGTTGAACTTGTTGGCATTTGTGATTGTGACCCCTGGAGATTAAAGCAATAATTGATTGAAAGCACCTCATATAACCCGGACCAGATGCTTAGCAAATGTGACTTTCCCTCCATCCAGGCTTTCTGGTAGTTGTTTTGAAACATTTGGACACAGAATAAAGTGGTTATAACATTCCTGGTGATTGTAAGTAGAATACCACAACAAAATGTTGAATCAGGCAGGGAAGATGATTATATTTTGAGTAAAGCAGAGACCATAAAGAGGGAACGCAGTATGAAAACCATGTAGGTGACCCCAATTGTTCCTTTCCATCTCTACTAAAATTGATGGACTCTCTCTCTCTCCAGAGCCAGGAAGGAGGGAATATCATTCTTTGTTGCAGTGTTTGCTTTCAGTTGGCTCTATATCCCTGGCCTCTGGGTGAGGTTAACTATGCAAAAGAAAGTCACACTTTCAGACAGTTAGGTATTTTTTCTCACTAAACTGCACTGAAGATGCTAATTCCATCTCCTTCCTGGCTGTAGATAGGTGAATTAGCAAGAAATCACTCCTGCTTTGTCTTCTAGTCTTCAAATGAAGCCTAATTAAAGAAATATATAGTTTTTATTGAGCTGCAAGAAAAAGGGACATGGGGCACAATTAAGTTTTCATCAATAATTAAAGCCTTAAAATTATTAATGTAGCAAATATTACACTTTAATAAGAAATATATTTTGTCACCAACTGCTGCATAAAATCCCTCTTTCATAATCTATAATCCAAAAGGAAAAATTGAGAAGGAATACATGAAAAACATTAGGCTTCAGCCTCAAGTTTATTGATGACACAAGTAAGATGTTTGCCTTGTTTCAACAGTATTATTTCTAAGATTCTGTTATTCTGAGTCAGTTTTTGTTTAAAGTGAGAAAAGACATGTAATAGTGGTAATAATGGCTTGTATGTAACATGGATTTTTATTGGCTGCTGTTGTTCAGTCACTAAGTCATGTCCGACTCTTTGTGACCGCATGGACTGCAGCACACCAGGCTTCCCTGTCCATCACCATCTCCTGGAGTTTGCTGAAACTCATGTTCATCCTCTATCATCCCCTTCTTTTCCTGCCTTCAATCTTTCCCAACATCAGGGTCTTTTCTAATGAGTCAGCTCTTTGTGTCAGATGGCCAAGTATTGGAGCTTCAGCATCAGCATCAGTCCGTCCAGTGAATATTCAGGGTTGATTTTCTTTAGGACTGACTAGAGAGATAGAAATATTTGTCAGTCTTCCCAATATTTTCTTCTGATAAGGACTACAAGTTCAATATGCAGAGAGGGAAGAGGTCTTTCTGCCTTGGCTCTGTGTCTCTTGTCCAGCTGACCTTGAATCATTCTGTTCCTTCCCTCTTTGGAGAGAGAGGGTTGATACTAAAGTCAGCCTTCTGGTTTGTAGATCATCAATTGAGAGAACTCTTTTCTTTAGTTGTTGAAAGTCCATAGGAGAGCTTTCAGGAATGAGTTTGTATCTCTTCCCCACCCCCAGGTGACCCATCCTGTACTTCTATCAAAACCCTTTCATCTGCTTCTGTAATCAGCTCTTTCCTTGCGTGCATCCCCTTGGCTTACATATCATATGTGCCAATACCTGTTTAAGGGGGAAATGAACGAGGTAGCATGAAGTTGTGTTGTTTACATCAAGATTAAGATTTCATGATTTATAAGCATCCTAATTCATTCCCATTAGTAAATTTCATTTTTAAAATGTTAGTTAATACCTACTATGAACAAGTTGGAGAAGGAAATGGCAACCCACTCCAGTATTCTTGCCTAGAGAATCCCAGGGACAGAGGAGCCTGGTGGGCTGCCGTTTATGGGGTCGCACAGAGTTGGACATGACTGAAGCGACTTAGCATGCATGCATGCATTGGAAAAAGAAATGGCAACCCACTCCAGTATTCTTGCCTGGAGAATCCCGGGGACAGAGGAGCCTGGTGGGCTGCCATCTATGGGGTCGCACAGAGTAGACTGAAGCGACTTAGCATGCATGCGTGCATGCATTGGAGAACGAAATGGCAACCCACTCCAGTATTCTTGCCTAGAGAATCCCAGGGACAGAGGAGCCTGGTGGGCTTCCATCTACGAGGTCACACACAGTCGGACACGACTGATGCTTAGCAGCAGCAGCAGCATGAACAAGTTGGTGGGAGTGATACAAGGTGAAGGAGGTTAGATTTCCTCTCTTATAATCCGAGAAGAAAAAGATAATGTGTAAGTAGACTGTGCAGCCTGCAACAAAGAGTCACCAACAAAATGGAATGGCGAGGGGTGGGGTGGGGGGGTGGTTCAAAAGCAGAAAATGAATATGTAGTTAGTTTGAAGACTTAGGAAAGCTTCATGGAAAAAAGTGACCAGTAGGATGTATGGTCGTGAGTGGGAGACATGTAAAGGGGGGGTAAGATTCTGTGTAGCTGAGTAATTAGATATACAAAGAAAGAGCATGAGCAGACAGAGGGAAAGTTGAGCACATGTTTGGGGACAGCTTGTGTTACAGCTTGGCTGAAGCAATTCCCAAACAAGACTTGAGAAATGAGGCTTTCAGAAGTAGATTAGAGTTCTGTTGAGGTGGCCTTTGAGTGATAAGCCCTGGAAGGGGGTTAATGATCAAGCTGTGTGCATCATCGTTCTATACAGAATATTCTATGTTCACAGTTGGCACTGTGTTCAGCTTTGTGCCCTGTTTAACTCAATTGTGTTCTCATTGGTGACTGGTTCTTCTTAGTTAGATTCTCTGGCTCCCATTTCTTTTATGTCTTTCATGGTTCTTTGCTTGTGGTAAACAGTAAGTACTAATTCACTATCTAATGATTTTTTCTTTATTGATTACTGAATTGTTTGGCTGATCAACTCCAAGGTATTGATGAAGTTTAGAAACCATCTTGATGTTCTCAAGAGCATTGTGGAGTGGGTATGTCCATTTCACACTGGATCAAAACAAGTCACCAGGGAAGCCCTTTAAGATACAGAATTTTAAAATTCACTTCCTTCCAGTGAGACCAGAACTCACATATGCTGGTTTCAAATACTGGACTCTTTCCTTTGTACCATATTGTTGTAATTTCTGGAACATGGAAACTTTAACACTTTATGTTAAAGGAAAGAGAAAAAAAAAGGAAGGGCAGAAAGATACATTTCTGGGATAATAAGAGAGAAGTCAAAGAGTAGTCCTCTTCCTACACTGATCCAAATTTCACTTGGAGCCAAGTGCTTAGTGTGACCCAGTTAATCTTTCTCCCAAATTTTAATTTTGCTTATAATGTTTTATATCTCATCACATCCTGGATTTGCAGGCAAAAATATATTAAAAGGCTTTTTTTTCAAATAATCCTGGGCCATCCTAATAACAGCTGTTATTTACCAAGCACTTACTGTATACTAGTCACCAGGTCACCATAAGGCTGCTTTACACATATTACATTTATTCCTATTGGAATCCGGTGAGCCCATTTTCCAGAGGAGTGATTGAACTCACTTTCAAATCTAGCTCTGCCTTCAGATTCTAAAGTCGTTCCTCTTGTCTTCACTAGTTTCTAGCCAGGAACATGTTTAGTGGGTCTGTTCTACCACTTCTTTTTGCACATGATTCAGGTCAGGCTCTAATTCTATAGCCCCAAGGAAGAAGGCTTCTTCAAAAGTGGTTCCATGTGTTGGCTAATTCTAGTCTGATTACTTGGAATCAATTAAAAGGCAACAGTGTAAGATAATGTTTTTTTAATCTTGTAGGGACTGACACTTTAGTTAATCAAATACAGAAACAGTGAGAAGGATGAGAAGTACATATACATCAAAAATTAAGGCTGGTAGAGGGAGAAAGGAGATGAGGGTAGCGTTCAGCCCTGAAAACTGGGTAAAACATGAATAGAAAGAAGAAATACATACTTGGTGGGGGTGCTAGAAAGCACCATGAGAAAAGATGCTGACTTTTGAATGTATTTATTTATTGAAATGCTTCCCATTCATCTCTGAATTCTCTCTTGGTTCTTCCTAGAACTGTTTTTGAGACACCTCACATGGCTATGGTATGGAAAATTGTGTAAGACTCAGACCATTTAAATGCACTTTAATGTCAGAAATCAAGCAAAGCACTAATAAGCCTGAAGGTAAAAGTGATAGTTATGGGCAAGGCAAGGAAAGACTTTCGCCAGACAGTCATTCTAACCTATAACGCTAACCTCCAACTGGTTTGGACGACTGATTTAATGTGTGGGTGGAGGTGTGAAATTTAAAATCTTTTGAAGAGAGTAAGGCAGTTTTTAACCTCAAGAGAGTGTGATTTCTGTTGCATAACTTGAAAAAAAATGTGGTAACAAATGTGGTAACACCACAAACATATACATCACCTCCAACTCCAGTGTTGCTTAATTATGTTATCACGGATTTGTTTTCTGCCCTTGATACAGATATCTAACTCTAAATCACCTGGGATAAATCTACTATGAAATGTTGAATTGCTTCAATTTTTTTTTTTTTTTTCTTTTTCTATCAGGTGGTATTCTCAAGACAGTGGAGCATCCAGAGACATTAGACTCATCCATCCTGAAAGACCCCACCTTGCCCCCTTTGCTTTAGCTCCTTGTGGATTGTGCTTCTGAATCCATTCTAGTCATTTATCTTACATTATTTACTTATGCATGTAAAACAATGCCAGCAGAGTTAGGATTCTAAGTTATTGTTCATTCATGGTTGAGAACCATTGATTTTGAGTGTTCATATTTAAAAAGGAGGATGTAGTGGGGTTCAATCATAACTATCATAATGGAAAAAGCTCATCAGGTTGAACCAGGCTCAACCCTTTTAGGAAGAATGAGAAATGTCCCCCATGGGATACCAATTCTATGCTAAAAGGTAGAAAGCTTTCAGGATCTTGCCTGAAGACTTTTAAGAAATTGGAACTTGAGTCTTCTGTCTCTAAATCCTGCGTCCTTTCTACCAGGGTATTTAATATGTGTAATTGTGTATGATTTGCTCAAATATCACAGTCCTGGGAGAGGTTTTCTTTGACCATTCAGTCGAAAATCATCTTTCTCTAGCAAATTACTCTGTTTCATATTATTTTTTCGTAACAATATGCTGTTTGAAATCATAGAAAGTAGTTCCACAGGAGCTGGGGCCTTCACCATATTGTTCACTCCCACATCTCCAGCATCTAAAGCAGTGATTTGTAAACAGTTGTTGAATGAATGAATGAATGAATGATCAGTGAGAATTTTATATTCTTATAAATATGTCAGTTTCATCATGTGCCCTGTGTCTTGGTGGAGGTGGAACAAGGACACTTTTAATAGGATAGGTGGTTTCTCAGAGCAGCAGCTGTATTCGAGGCAGAAAATCAATTTCTACCCTGGATGACATTTTCAAAAGAAGTGTATCTGGTAGCATGGAGTCTTCTCTCTGACAGGGCTTATGTCAAAATACTAGGATGTCTAAATGAGTGGCCCACATTCTGTAGAGAGGATATGCCATTCAAAGGTGCCCTGAACTGTGCATGAAATGTAGCCCTTATTCTAACAAACTTCCTGGCTGCACAAATAAGGGAGTCACTGTGGCTTTGTGAGTATACTTATGTTCAGCAAGAAAACTTGCATATATGCACAGACATTTTATAAGCTTGGTGGGGGAACAAATATGGGATGCAGATTCCCCAAGTTAGCTAGTTTTTGTAATATTTTTGGTAATAGGGTGGAGGGTGCCTGTCTGGTATGTTCTCAAATATTGAAAACACAGCCATTGTTTAAGACCTGAAATTCATAAGAAGATGGAGACAATATCAGAAAAATGTAGAAAAATGTAGACTATTTGTCACAATTTATGCAAAGCATATTAAGTAAATGAAACCAACCAGTTGTCATGTATACACCACTGTGCTAAGGAATGCTTTTCCTCCTGGTATTTGTTACTGAGGAAAATCATTACCAAAGCCATTTAGCTAATTCATTCCCATGTTTGGAATTAAGCATTTTTAACAGTTATCTACTTCCCATTGTCTGCCTGGGACCAGCCTTGTCTTGTCAGTAAAGTACTTAGCTCTCTGCTGCCAGAATTGAGATAGGGTCATCAGAATCCTCTTGTAAATTCAGAAAGATAAAGGCAGGGAAGTTGGCTCCTGCCCAAGAGTCAGGCTGGTGAGGGGATGGGGTTGGGGGATGTGGAAGAGGGAGAGGGGAGGACAAAAGGGCAAATTTGCTTTTATTTGTAGGAGAGTGAGACAACTGCTGACTTTGTGCCATTCAGCATCCTAGAAGGTGTTTCTATTTCTTTCATTCCATTTCTATCTCTCCCACTTCTCCTGCAAACATACATACACTCACACACACACACATACGCACACACACTTTCTTTAACAAGGAGACAAGGCTTTTATTTTATAACTAGAGAAGAGACAATACTGCAGGTGGAAGAAAATTATTGATTGATGTTCTCATGCATTTGGAAATAACTTATAATAGGTCTTTTCCTGAGCTGGAGGAAGAAGGTGGCTATAAATTTGGGGCTTCTGCTATGTACCTGAATCTGTCTTAGAAGAATTAAATACACTTTCAAATTTTCATTTTATGTAAAACTTCGATGAGAATTTGGTAGGCAGATGATCTTATTAAGCTCTTAAAATTGGAAACCTTCCTAAATGGGAGGCCAGCTTTTGTGCAGACAAGTGTATCCACATCAAAATTTTCCTTGGGCTTGGATTTTTTTTTTTAATGGGAACACAGGTTTAAAAGAGTATAGGTTTTTATCCTTGACCCCCAAGAGACTTCCCAGTTTAACAACATTCAAAAAACTAAAACTGATAAAAATAAGTTAAAGTAATGAGAAGGCCATCAATATGTCGACTCTTGAAATTGTAAATTAATAGAGGTGGCTCCTTTTGACCTGCCCCAGATGTCATGTCAATTGATTAAATGTTCTGAGACAATGAAATGGAAAAAGACAGCTTTATTATAATGCTTCAGGCAGGGAATATTTTTATTTTGCTATTAGGAGCACATCCACATGTCAGTGACCAATTCCATTTGGAAAAAGACACTTTGGAGGATATATAAGATTAGGAAAAGTCTCCAAGGTGAATCTTAGGTCTGAACTAAGCACTTCTGTTATTTTTAGTTGACATTAGGAATCATAAAAGATAGCATTTCAGGCTTTACTTTGACTCAGGGCAGAAGAGTTGTTGGTTCCATTTCTCCCAGGTATCATGGGCTGGCCTGGCCCTGCTGGGCTAGCAACCTCAGTAGACATTGCCATGGGCACGGTCTGCACTGGGGTCTCTGCCCATCGATGACAGGAACTAAATTAGAAAAGGTGTCAGGGAACAAACAGATTTTCAACTGCATGCTCCTACTAGCCATTCTGAGTGTGCTGAGGATGCTATCTTTCTGTGGGTGATTTGGCAGCCATGGAGTTGCTTTCTGCAACAGCTGTTTGAGCCTCTACTTCTCTGTAGTGATAGAGTGAATCTGAGAGGGAAGAGAATCACTTCTTGTTTTTTTAACTAGAAAAATATCTTGCTCTAAAAAATAATAGACTCTATCTTCAAAAATTCTTAATAGGAGGTGAGAAACCCTGGTTGAAAGAGAGGTTGTTTTTTGTTGTTGTTGTTGTTCAGTTGCTCAGTTGTGTCCGACTCCTTGTGATCCCATGGGCTGCAGCATGCCAGGCTTCCCAGTCATTCAGTGTCTCCCAGAGTTTGTTCAAACTCATGTCCATTGAGTTGATGATACCATTCAACCATCTCTTCCTCTTTCGTTGCCCCCTTCTCCTCCTGCCCTCAATGTTTCCCAGCATCAGGGTCTTTTCCAGTGAGTTGGCTCTTTGCATCAGGTGGCCAAAGTTATTGGAGCTTCAGCATATTTTGGAACAGTTGATGATAAACTAAACTTGACTACGTGCCTGTAATTTGATCCTGTACAAAAATTGGTTGTCTGGCAGGCAGAACTAAAACCCTAATCATTTGAAAAATGGTCTGTTGAGTGGACCCATAGTCACATAATCTCGCATCTCATAGCCTGTTAGGTTAGAAAGCTGTTACTTCTGGGGCCCTAAACAACTTTGCAATGGCCCCTGACTCTGTACTTTCAAGAAACAGGCAGCATTTGCCCCGGGTCCCAGAGACCTTGATTAATGTAATATTTATTTAGCACATCTGTTTCAGGTCAGACAATCGTATTTCTCTGACCTTCTCCCTTGGATTTCTATTCTAGTCATTTTCTTATTTGTATTATTTTTGATATCACCCTTTTAAAAAATTGTAACATGCCTCTTTTAAAAGACAGAACATCTAAACAGAGCATTATGCTTAAAAAGGACTTGTAAGGCTGGTCATAAGAAAGGAGTAGAAAATATCATGACTTTTGACTCTTCAACTTTTTAAAATACAGAGTTATTCATTGCACATTTCAGTGCAATGCTAGTAGGAGCATGCAATTTATTCCTGGATCATACAACCAGAATAATTTATTCTCACTTACCATAACAGGCTCTGGAAACCAAGAACATCATTCAGTCACAAATGCAGTATGTCCCAGGCATTGTGTAAGACTACAGGGTGAGAAAGTGGTGGTCCTTACTGTGCTGGAGTTCATGGTCAATGAGGAGATGGAACACTAAACAGGCAGTAGTATTTTATAATCCAGTAGCATTAGTTTTCATGGTAAGAGGAAGAATAGGATGGTAGATGGTATAAAAAAGGGAAAGGAGTATCAGGGAAGCCTTCCTGGAGGAAGTGTTATTTAATTTGAGGATTTCAGGAACCTCTATGTAGATCAGTGGATAAACAAAATGTGACTGATCTGATGACAGTATATCTACAGTTACCCATTTCTGCCCACCCAATGTGCTGTATTTTATTATAACTTTAAAACAAAAATAGCAGTAAGATACCAAGTGGGAAGAGACAATATGATTTCCTGGGTCTCATCTACTTTAAATTTTGTCTTTAAAAAAATTATGTTTGAATATTAGCTATTTTACCTCATATAATTTTGAAAAGTATCTTTCAAAATTCATTACAAGAGCTGAATTGTTCTTTTAGGCATAAATCAGTTTCTTTTCAACAAATACTTAGAATGGTTAATAAACAGTTTGCTATTTTTTTTATTCTAATTTGTGCTAGTATGAAGAATCCTTGGGAGATCTTTGAAAAAATTATTTTTATCTGGAGATAACAATGTAGAAGAGTAAATTGTTTGGCAAAGAATTTGAAGCATATGGGCAGAGATACAAGAATTTACTGCATTTATAAGTTTCATTATAACTCTATAAAATGCAGCATCATTTGTCAGGAAATCAAAGCTTATAAAAGTGGCAATTGTGAATGCAGTTGGTTGCAGTTTCAAGAGAATGAGGATTAGGAGTGTAACTGAGATTCCTTTTATGATAAATTATCTAGCTCCTGGCTACCGTGTATGAGCTCTATTAACTGCCTATAAATTGTTCATCATAAAATCTAGTTCATTCTTGTTAATTAGGCCAAGGCTTTTATGAAGATTTTTTCTCCTCTCTCTGAAAGCCTAGGCTGACAGGAGAGTAGCTACACCAGAATATTGAGGAAGAAAAGGACCCTCTGCTAACTATAATGCTGTGTTCCTTAAAAACTAATAATTAAAAGAGAAATCCCTGAATTAAAATTACTTTGGCTTCTTACTGATGGAGATGGAATCATTCTATTGTAGTCACAGAAGGAAGTTAAATACAGCCAAAATAATTGCATATTCCAACTTTATATCCTCATGTCAATAACATGCAAGAAAGGAAGGGTGTATGTATACAGAAGACTTGGATATATCCATTAGAAATGATTAATACCAAACAAGGTCCAGAAAGACAAATAGACATATCATATTTTTCTGGCATAGCATACCACATCATTTTATTATGCACTTTTCTGCATGAAATTGAACTGTGCAAAATTATCTTGCAGGAAATCTTGTATCTTGCTCATCTCCAATTTTTTTCCGTTGTATTTTGCTTTTTGTGGTTCTCACATAAGTGATCAACTGGCAGTGAATGTTATGTTTATATTATCTCATATTTTGCATTGCTAACTGGCTCCCTTGATACCATTTAAGGTGCATCCCTAATCAGCTCTCACGTTTCACACTTCCCTTGCAATCTCTGGATTTTGTGAAGAGTAGACACGCCATGCCCCAGTTCTGGATGCCAAAGTGGTTGTGACTTCAGGAAGTCCCAATAGTCAGAGCCACAGGCTGAGTCAAGCTGTGTGATTGCTCCCCTGAGATGCAGTTAGCAAGCCTCTCTGACAGAGGCCAGAGGCAAGGAACAGTCAAAGACTAGAAAAGTCGAGTCTGTTTGCACACACTCCTGTGCTTAACACCCATCAGGGTGCAATTAAGAATGGTCAGTAGCGTTATTATATTTGGAAACACCAAATAACAACAATACTTGGGGAGGAATGGGAAAATCAGTTTAAACCAAGGAAAACTAGTTCTTAAATATAAAAAAAATGAGATGTTTGCTTAAGCTACTTCTCATTTAAATTTCTAAATGCTAATTTGTTATCAGTGAAAGAAATGGTAGGTAAGATGATTAGGTAAAGTATGCTTTATTTCTAAGGCCTTATGGCAGTCCACTCCAGGACTATTGCCTGGAAAATCCCGTGGACAGAGGAGCCTGGTAGGCTACAGTCCATGGGGTCACAACGATTCGGACACAACTGAGCAACTTCACGATGATGATGGACTCCTAGGGTTTGTCTCATGCCTTTTCATGTCACGGGACCAGACTTTCTATTTTTCCTGGTCAGGCTTCTGGGTAATGTTGCTGGCTCCACAAGATTGCAGTGCAGATAAGCAATCATCTAAGTTCATTCTAAATTAGATGGTTAGGAAGACAAGGTAGTTCTTTGCACTGAGTAAGGGCTCTGCAGGGGGCTAACTTGGATGGACTGTTGTGTGAATCCGTTAACTTTAACACTAGGCTATAGCAATGCCCCAGAGGCCTTACCAGTGTATATCTTGGCGGTGGGGCGGGGCGGGGAGGGGGGGATAGATTGCAACAGGCTTAAACATAATTATAGAAGAATTTCTTAAGCTCTGGCTAGTTCAGTTTTAATTGAAAGAAATTGTTTTTCCTTTTGAAAGAACCTAGCCTTTAGAACATGATATTTATTTTAACAAATTGCTGTAAAGAATCTCTTTTTTAAAAAACAAAAAAACTTTTCATTTTTTGTTATCATCACCACCATCATGATTTTTATTACAATTTAATATTGAATTATATTGCATGGACAGTGGTTCTAGTTTTCCTCAAATAATTGGGCTGTTTTCTAAGCCTCTGTTCAAGCTTTGACTAGGTAAATGCAAATGAATAAACATCAGATTTAGGTATAGAAATTTTCTGTTATGTACTTAATATTTGTGCTCCCTCCCCCCAAATTCATATGTTGAAGTCTTAACTGCAACACGATGGTAGCTGGAGGTATAGTTAGAGGTTTTGGGAGGTGATTTGGTTGAGATTCAGTCATGAGGTGGGAGCCCCTGTGATAGGATTAGTGCCCTTGAAAAGTTAGTGTTAGTCAATCAGTCACGTCTCATGCTTTTCGACCCCGTGGACTACAGCCTGCCAGGTTTCTCTGTCCATGGAATTCTCCAGGAAAGAATGCTGGAGTGGGTTGCCATTTCCTTCTCCAGAGCATCTTCCCAACCCAGGAATGGAACCTGGGAACTGAGATAAATAAATGTCTGTTGTTTTTGGCAGTCCCCAGCCTTTTTGGTACCAGGGACCAATTTCATGCAAGACAATTTTTCCATGGTCCACAGGTCAGGGGGTGGTTTCAGGATGATTCAAGTGCATTACATATATTGTGCACTTTGTTTCTAAGCTAATACTGCCAGTGATCTGACAGGAGGTACTGGTCTACCACCTGGAGTTTGGGAACCCCTGGTTTAACCCTCCCAATCTATGGTAATTTTTTTGTTGTAGAGGCTCAGCAGAAGCCCCACTAATACTCTTAGCTTATGGAAAAATTTCTTCAACCACAAGGACCAAAATGTAGCAATGGTGAAAGCAGGCATAGGAGAAGAGTCTGGGCAGATAGGGGGAAAAGGATCACTGTGAAGGCACAAATGGGTTTGAGGAAATCATCCTCTAGTAACCAGGACCACTTAGACTGATGTGTGTGTTTTATGAGAACTAGTCAGATGGCCTCACCTAAATGCAAGGGGGCTGGGAAATGGAATTTCTGGCATACAGTCACTTTCCAGTAACATCTCTGCACTATGGAGAGGAGTATGTCTCTGGTGGACAGCTGATGGTTCATGGCACCACATTTTGTATGCTACTTTAAGCTTAGAAAATGCTTTTCACAGCTGTATACTATTTGAATTTTTAAGATCACTTTAGTTAAGGAGCAGAGTTTTTAATGCCTGCACATTCAGTCAGTTCAGTTGACTGGCCTGTTAACTGAGTGAAGTCGGTCCACTTCATTGTTTGAATTTCCAATTGTTTGGCTGAATGGAATGGTTGCTTTGGCATAAAGTCTGTGCAGTAGTCCTATATAGATACAATCCCATTGCAGCTGGTGTGAAATTAGTCTTTGTCACTACATTTGTTTTCCTAGACACTGTTACCTTCCCTAATTTCATTTCCCAAATTCTTTTTAAAATGCTCCATTGTCCTAGCTTATTCAGAAGAGAGCTTCTTTCAGAGCTTAACTGAGAGTGTACAAGACTAGGTTTGTCTCAGTATTTTTAACACAGTCAAGTTTGTATGTTTTATTTTTTCTGTTAGTACCTGTTGGGATCAGTTTTACAGAGCTCTTTTTTTTTTTTTTTAAGATTTCTTGTAGTAATGTGTTGATGGTCAGACTATTATTTATATTGAAAAGATATCTTAAAAACCAGAGCACATTACTGTAGAAGTTTAAAGGAAATTTAAAATTTTATCTCTACATTATCTCTTTGGTTTTTAATCTGAATTTTTTTTCCCCTATCTTTGATGTTAAGGTGTTATCTCAGGCTTACATTCCAGTTCAGTTCCAGTTCAGTCACTCAGTCGTGTCCGACTCTTCACAACCCCATGAATCACAGCACGCCAGGCCTCCCTGTCCATCACCATCTCCTGGAGTTCACTCAGACTCATGTTCATCGAGTCCGTGATGCCATCCAGCCATCTCATCCTCTGTCATCCCCTTCTCCTCCTGCCCCCAATCCCTCCCAGCATCAGAGTCTTTTCCAATGACTCAACTCTTTTCATGAGGTGGCCAAAGTACTAGAGTTTCAGCTTTAGCATCATTCCTTCCAGAGAAATCCCAGGGCTGATCTCCTTCAGAATGGACTGGTTAGATCTCCTTGCAGTCAAGGGACTCTCAAGAGTCTTCTCCAACACCACAGTTCAAAAGCATCAATTCTTTGGTGTGCAGCCTTCTTCACAGTCCAACTCTCACATCCACACATGACCACAGGAAAAACCAGAGCCTTGACTAGACGGACCTTAGTCGGCAAAGTAATGTCTCTGCTTTTGCATATGCTATCTAGGTTGGTCATAACTTTCCTTCCAAGGAGTAAGCATCTTTTAATTTCATGGCTTCAGTCACCATCTGCAGTGATTTTGGAGCCCCGCCAAAAATAAAGTCTGACACTGTTTCCCCATCTATTTCCCATGAAGTGATTAATGCCTAGCAATATGCTTTTGTAAATCCAGTCTCAACTTGGCAAAAGTCTCCAGAATTGGAGAAATTTGGAGTCAAACACTTAACATTGATTATACTCATATTTAAAATGCAGAAATTCAATCAAATGATCCATTGACAAATATCATGAGTGCCTTTTTAAAGCTCTATGAAGGCTGCACATAGAAATGTGTGATTGCCTACAAGGAACTTACACTCTGGGACTTGTTCACAGCACCCCCGGCACAGCAGAATTTGGTGGAGAGGATGGGACATACGACAAAATGTTAAGCAGCAAATAAAGATAGCCTAATGAGATGTGTGGGAGATCAGTTCTCTGACTGATAAGAAGAGAGAAGGGATCATCACTGTCCAGAGCAAATGGGAAGAGAACCTAGGGTGAGCCTTTTAGGATGGATATAAAGGGAAGACATGGTTCAGATAATATGAGAAGTAAAGAGGTGGGGCTCTCAAAAAGGGATACATGTAAACAGAATTATAGCCCCTGGAGTCCATATAATGTTTTGCTGCTCCTGCTGCTGCTGCTAAGTCGCTTCAGTTGTGTCCGACTCTGTGCGACCCCAGAGACTGCAGCCCCCCCAGCCTCCCCCGTCCCTGGGATTCTCTAGGCAAAAACACTGGAGTGGGTTGCCATTTCCTTCTCCAGTGCAGGAAAGTGAAAAGTGAAAGTGAAGTCGCTCAGTCGCCTCCAACTCCTAGCGACCCCACGGACTGCAGCCCACCAGGCTCCTCCGTCCATGGGATTTTCCAGGCAAGAGTACTGGAGTGGGGTGCCATTGCCTCCTCCCATAATGTTTTGAAGTAACAGTAAATAGATTTTTCTAGAGGAAACGGAATGAAAACAACAGTTTAAAATGTTGGAATGGGAACCCGGCTCGCAGAAGGCCGCGCGGGCCGTGGCGGAGGCAGGCGGCGCCAGGCCCGGCCCCGGTGCCAGGCCACCGAGGCAGAGAGGCCGGCGTCAGGACGCCCTTCCACTTCCAGAACTGCCTCGCCCTGGCCTGCTTACCCTACTTCCCCACCTACAAGTGCAGTGGCCTGTCTGAGTCCAGTGCCTTCTGGAAGTGCGTCCAGGCCGGGGTCACCTGCCTGTTTGTGCAGCTGTGCAAGGTGCTGTTCTTGGCTACTTTCTTTCCCACCGGGAAGGCGGCATCTGTGACTTCACTGGGGAGTTCATGAAGGCCCGCGTGGACATGGCAGACCGTGATAGGCCTAAACCTTGTTCTGTCCCGGAATGCCGGCAAGGGGGGAATACAAGATCACGGTTGCTGCCCTGGGCTGGGCCACCGCCGAGCTCATTATGTCCTGCGGCATACCCCTCTCGGTTGGAGCTCGGGGGCATTGAGTTTGACTGGAAATACATCCTGATGAGCATCGACTCCAACATCAGTCTGGTCCATTACATCGTCGCCTCTGCCCAGGTGTGGATGAGAAACACGTTGCGACCTGCACCACACTTACCGGCCAGCAGTCCTCCTCCTGATGTTCCTTAGGCTAAAAGCTAGCGTAAAAGTCTACAGAGGAGACCTTTATCGTGGAGACCTTCGTCCACCTCTGTTCCCTGGGCAGCTGGACGGCACTGCTGGCTCGAGGCTGGTGACGGGGCCTCTGGCCCTCAGCACCTTGGCTCTGTATATTGCTGTTGTCAACCTGCATGCCTAGGCTTGGCGTCCCAGACTTTCACATACCTTCTTCCCGTCCCCAGGTTCAGTGAACAATATTTGGAAAGTTAAAAAAAAAATTTTTTTTTTTTTTTGGAGCAATAGGTTGCTATCAGATTGCAGAGAGCTCTAAGTGTCAATTTGATAAGCGTGGTCTTTATTTTATATTCACTTTTGAACCATTAATTCCCTGGTGTCTCAGATGGTAAAGCGTCTGCCTGCAATGCAGGAGACCCAGGTTTGATCCTTGGGTCGGGAAGATCCCCTGGAGAAGGAAATGGCAACCCACTCCAGTACTCTTGCCTGGAAAATCCCATGGATGGAGGAGCCTGGTAGGCTATATAGTCCATGGGGTCGACTGAGCGACTTCACTTCACTTCACTTGGAACCTTTGGTGATTTGGGGGAAGATCTTATTGACAGCAACTGGGAACCTAAATTTGTCCCCAGTTTCAGATTTCTCTCCCAAGTCTGGATTTCAGAAGTTGTTGCAATTTAAAGCACAGTGATGCTGGTCACTGCTCAGACTCCACCTTCCGTTTCACATACCACACAGAGTGGACAAGCAGTAGACTTCCTCAGGGACATTGCTTTTACCTAATTATCAAGACAGAGTGATAATCCACTCACTTTTTCTTTGGGAGTATCTGCCTAAGAAAAACCTGTGTCCTATTACAAAACTGAATCTGAGGGGTGTGAGGAATATATAGATATGTCTCCTTTGAACTTTGATGGAAACTGTTTACTGTTAACACAAAAATAAGTCTCCTCACAGATCATTAGCTTTTAAGAAGAATGACCTACACGTTGTGAGGTACTCTGCCTCTTGGACAGATATAGAAAGAATTGATTGTGGCATCGCTCTTCATCTCAGAACATCAGTGAATAACCACCTGCAAAGCTTGCTATACTTCTAAGTTGTGTATGTAAGGAGTTTGCAGTCGCAACCATGTGGCAAATGCAACAAGCTGACCGTATTAGTGCCGAGTTTATCTACGCCATCTGCTGTCATATTGACATCTACTTCCTTCAACATAACACCTTCTTTCTCTTAGACATATTCCGCTATTTCTTCTTTTCCTTCTCTGTTTCAAGTCATATCCACTGATACCTGCACCGTTTCATGATATCAATAAAGGAGGCTTTCAGTGAGGGAGGGGTGGAAGGCAGGGCCAAGTGATCAAAGGACTCAGTAGAAAAAATACCTTAATTCATGGGCCTGAACACTGTGTAAAAAGGTGAGCCTTAAGAAAGTATCCAGAGGAAGCATGAGACAGAAGTGAGGGTTTAATTTGGGATTAACAAAAGCAGCAGAAATAGCTAAGAGGAGACAGGGGAATGAGGACCATCTATGTACAGGGTGAAAGCAGAGCAGCTCACAGAGATTAAGATGGAATTAATCTGTTCATTGGAAAGATGCTTCAGATTTTTGGCAACACATACCAAGAGCAGTAACTCTAAGTAGCCTTCTGAAATCAGAGATCAACAGGTGAAGGTTTCCTTTAACTTCCTTCTT
The DNA here is from genome assembly GCA_917880005.1 of Nanger dama. Classification (NCBI taxonomy): domain Eukaryota; kingdom Metazoa; phylum Chordata; class Mammalia; order Artiodactyla; family Bovidae; genus Nanger; species Nanger dama. The sequence continues at coordinate 17,141,483 of CAKJTW010000008.1, read as the reverse complement.
AGATTACAGTCCAAATTAACTTGTATAAACCACACCTTTTTTTTTAAAGGTGTTTTGGTTTGTTTTCACCACACCGTTCTGCTTCATTTTTCACTTATCCTCACAAGGTAGCTGTGAGTTAGTTTAGCATCATCAGGCAAATCTCCTGGCTCCCAATGCTTAGCTAATTCTGTTAGAAACTACTGACTTTAATTGTATATGGATAGTGAACATTTTTTCTATTAAACAGCCACCAGATTTTTAGAACATAAGCTAAATTTCAGGAAGTGCTTGGAATTCCAAAGAATAGAAAGCTATGGCCAAGAGCAGGTGTGTATTCAGTCTGAGTCAACAGGATTCACCTGGGCATTGTTTGAGCTTTTGGTCCCTGAAGCCATGGGTCAATGATACAGAAATAGACACTCATCTCTGATGACGAAAAGCATAGATGCTGGCATGGGAGGACAAAGCTCCTTTTCTTTCAAAACCAGATCAAATTTAAACCTGCGATTTTGGAGCTTACTCATCAGAGGAGAAATATCATGAGCTATTTGCTCTCTCTTCTGTAACATAGCTCTGGCAAGCCCGGAAGTTATGTTGAGATCGTCAAATCTATAGTCAAGGACCATCTTTGTGAATCGTGAAACCATATGCCACTGGTTATCTGAATTGAAAAAAAATTAAAAACCAACAATAACAATAACAACAACAACAAACTCCACACCAGGGAAAGCAGTGATGTGATCACACAGTGCCAAGGTCCTTTGATCATCTTACACCTTCTCAATCTTTATATTAAAAAAAAATCTTTGCTACTACATGAACCATGTAAAATACCAGAACTCCTGTAGTGTTAACAAGGAATAAAGATCTTGCACCAGATGGTGCCTCTTGTCTCCATCTATCTCTAGCCCAAACAATCTGCCAGAGTTTTGAAGAAAAATGCGATGTGATCGCGTTGCAAAGTATATGAAGTAACAGTATGAAAAGTAATCTGGCTCAAGCAATGGAACCCAGAAGGATGGGGATTATTATGACTCTTTGAGACCAGGAGTGAGGGTACCACTAGCTCTGAATTTTAGTCCATAAAACAAATGGTGTACCCAGGCACAGCTGGAGGGTGAGCATCGCACTGAGATGTCTCTTTGTATCTCTGCAATGTGATGATATCAGTCAATACGGTCGAAATTTCAGGGATTCATCTGGATATTTGTTTATATGAAACAGAGTAAACAGTTTGATGACTTTAGAAAGCTTACTAGCTATAAAGGGAGAGTTCACAGGAGAACTTAACTGTTTAATATTTATTACTATATTGCCTGCGGTTATGGATTTGGCCATCTTGGTGATGAGATCTTGGCTACAGTTTGTGTGTCTCCTTTGCAGAACATTCTTAAAAATGTTTAAAAGAAGCTTGAATGGGTTTTTTGTTTGTTATTTCTCTGCATTTCCATGTGACTTTTGTGGCCACGATATTTTCAGGTATTCTCCTGCCTTCTAATACTTTGATCATGGTACTGTTCCCTCTTTGCCAAAAGATCTTTGAATATTTTATCTTTGGTCTTTTAGTATCTTTGTTGTTGTTCAGTTGCTAAGTTGTATCCGACTTTTCATGACCCCATGGACTGCAGCATGCCAGGCTTCCCTGTCCTTCACTGTCTCCCTGAGTTTGTGTAAACTCATGTCCATTGAGTTAGTGATGTCATCCAAGAATTTCATCCTCGGTTGCCCCCTTCTCCTAACACCTGTATAATTATAAAGCATTTTGTGATCAGAGATTATTTAATGGGAAAGAAAATAGCATTTCAGGTCTTTTGTAGATACAACTCATTTGAACAATTAATTTAGGTTTATATTTACTTTTGGTGCTTGGACTAGAGGTATATAAATGGCAAGCCTAGAAAATCATGGAGATTTCATAGACAGTAGCTCATTGGTGCTACTCAGAGTGTTGTCAGAAGACTGAATCGGATGAGCAGACGGGTAAAAGGTCTGTGATAGACACAGAAGTTGAGAGTCATCATCTAGAAATTTCCATAGTGATTTGACTTAACTGTGACATCCAAGCAGGTGATCACTTTCTCAGAAACTCATTTTGTCTCAGTTTACCAAAGTTTCAGTCCCTTATAGATGGGAGGAAATAAAAACTGTGTTTACTACCACAGAGTGTTTAAGAAGCACCATTTTATTTTTACTTAGTTTTTGATTGACATGAAGTTATTCCAACTTTGTGTTAGTGTCTGGTACAGTAATTCAGTATTTTTCTGTTTATATGTAATTTTTTTCATATTGTTTTCCATTATGGTTTATTATAGGATATTGAATATAGTTACCTGTGCTCTATAGTAGGCCCTAGTTTATTTTATACATAGTAGTTGGTATCTGCTAATCCCCAAATCCTAATTTATCCCTCTCTCATCCCTTTTCTCCTTTGGTCACCACAGTTTGTTTTCTGTGTCTGTGAGATGCACCCGTGTAGAGTTCATAATTTCATTTTATGTAAGGTGGATCAAAATAGAGGCAGTGAATCCATCCACAGCAAGGAGGTTAGAGCAGTCATCTACCTATTATGTGTTAAGTCTTACTCAGGGAGCTTCAACCATAGTTGTGAAAGGAAAGGGATCTTGGAAATACTTGGAAATACTCTACAGGAGAAAGAACAGGATGAAGTCCTGAGTTGAACATGCTGTTTGACACAGAGGCACGCACTTCCCCCATATCAGCCTGGTGGGTGTCGCTCCCAATAGATATAGAGAAGCTTCCTTGGAAATAGAACCTTGGCAACACCAGGAATTCTGGATTTTTAGTTTTAAGTTAGTGATGGCAAACATCTATTTAGAAATTGACAGTGAACCAAGAAAGACTATGGACCTCAACTGAAGAGTTCAATACTAGAAACTTAGAAACAGATGGCAAATTCTTCCTGATAGTTTTATTGAGAAAGAGAGGTTCCCTTCTTCACATTTTCTGATGTTTGAAAGAAAGAAGAAAGAAAGTGAAGTCACTCAGTCATGCTCGACTCTGCAACCCCATGGACAGTAGCCTGCACCAAGCTCCTCTGTCCATGAGATTTTCAAGGCAAGAGTACTGGAGTGGGTTGCCATTTTCTTCTCCAGGGAATCTTCCTAACTCAGGGATCGAACCCAGGTCTTTCACATTGTAGACAGACACTTTACCATCTGAGCCACCAGGGAAGTTTCTGATATTTGAAATGACATTATTTCCAGCATTCCTCCTTTTTCCTTATAAGGTAGACATAATGCTTGGAAGTGGATGAAGGACACATGCTCGAGTCACTCTTACCTTTGCAGGATGTGTTGGCATGTTCCAGACACTGAAAAAATGCCATTGCTGGTAGTGCATAATAAAAGTGGCAAAGCCTGCTTAGTAATGATGTGTCTCGATGATGTTCTAAGTGAAATATTTTTGGTATCTCAGATTTGAATTTTGTCAAAGAAATAATAATAGAAATTATCTCCAGGTTATTTCTAAAACAACTGTTCATTTTTCTTCTTGAACCTTTGAATAGAGTTGAAATAATGTTATTTGTGGTAACAATAGTATGTGATTTCTAATTTTACTACTGTTATTAATGATATTGTTAATTTATTTAAGACCCTCTAAGTTTTTAGGGTTCTTGCTGCTGCTGCTGCTAAGTCGCTTCACTCGTGTCCGACTCTGTGCAACCCCATAGACAGCAGCTCACCAGGCTCCCCCGTCCCTGGGATTCTCCAGGCAAGAACACTGGAGTGGGTTGCCATTTCTTTCTCCAATGCATGAAAGTGAAAAGTGAAAGTGAAGTCACTCAGTCGTGTCCGACTCTTGGCGACCCCATAGATGGCAGCCTACTAGGCTCCTCTGCCCATGATATTTTCCAGGCAAGAGTATGGGAGTGGTTTGCCATTAGGGTTCTTATAGAATCTAATAATGATCCACGTGGAAAAACCATATTCTTTCTTCTATGGAAAGTCTATTTCAGGATTGTGACTAGAGGCATCAGTGGCACTTCATATAATTCACGGTATGTGAATTATATGTGCACATATGCACGCGCGCACACACACGCGCACACACACACTCACACACACAAACACATAACTACCATATGGTCTCTTTTGACTTCTTGGTGTGGGTAGTAAAAATCGTTGGGACTCAGGTAAGCATTCGTCCTCCTAGGTATTGGAGATATAGGAGTTCACCCAGAATGTAATGTGGATTGTTTGTTCTTAAGGTATTTATTATAGCTCTATTGATGTCTCATTTGGCAAGAAGTTCATGGCATCTTACTATTAATCTTATTTTTTGATGCTAAAGCTGAAACTCCAGTACTTTGGCCACCTCATGTGAAGAGTTGATTCATTGGAAAAGACTCTGATGCTGGGAGGGATTGGGGGCAGGAGGAGAAGGGGACAACAGAGGATGAGATGGCTGGATGGCATCACCGACCTGATGGACATGGGTTTGGGTGAACTCTGGGAGTTGGTGATGGACAGGGAGGCCTGGTGTGCTGTAATTCCTGGGGTCGTAAAGAGTCGGACACGACTGAGTGACTGAACTGAACTGAACTGAACCCATTCCCATTTTAGCTTTGGTGCCCAAGGAAGAGGCACAACTCCACTTGCTGCTGAGCTCCAGGGGGAATGAGGATTGCAATGATATCTCTCCCTGAGCTTTGGGAAGCTTGCCGAGTGTGAACCTGACATTGAACAAATGGCAGAGGCCAAGACAGTGCCAGCTAAACAATCTCCCTTTCGGCTTGTTAGGGCTTCCCTGGTGGCTCAGATGGTAAAGAATCTGCCTGTAATGCAGGAGACCCAGGTTTGATCCCTGGGTTGGGAAGATCTCCTGGAGAAGGGCATGGCAACCCACTCCAGTATTCTTGCCTGGAGAATCCCATGGATAGAGGAGCCTGGTGGGCTACAGTCGATGGGGTTGCAAAGAGTCAGACACAACTGGACAACTAACACTTTGACTTTCAGCTTAACACACAGAAAATGCATAGGCAAAGTTGTAACTTCTATTTTTTTTCCTCTGTTTCTTCTTGACCATCCTTCTTAAACTCGCCAGTGGCTCTCCTTTTCCTGTGTTTGTGTTCTTCCGTCTGTGTGGGCATCCTTGAGGAGCAAGGAGGGCCTGCTTACACACTGCATGTCATTCGGGCTGCGTTTCCGAGGCCGAGTACTTCACTGCGATTGCATCTCTATTCATCTACTGACAGGAGTGGCAGTGGTGCAGACACGGGTATTTGTTATTGAAACAAACAAAGCGTGTGGCAAGAGATTTGTATGCAAAACCTTCACAACAAAACTAAATAGCTATTTACTTTAAATATGCCAATTAACTGTTACTAATGTACAGTGCGCTTCTAGGTTAAGGATGATTGATAGTAACATGCAATGAAATGTTCTTAAACTGCAGTCAGGAAATGTAAATGTACAAAATGGAAAGAACCAGCGGCTGACAGCACTCGTTACATGTTTCAAAACAACACTTTCCAATTGTTCCTTTATTGTTCTTTCATCATGTCTTGGTTCTGCACTTCCATAGCCTGGTAGCCAACAATGCACTAAGAAAGTTTCAGAAAAGAAAATGTTTTCTTCTGAAGTAAACATCATGGGCCTAATCTCATTTGTTTCACTCAGGCAGAACTCTTAGGAACCACAGTGGGAGTTTTGCTTGACTGAAGAGAATAGCCTTGTGTCTTTTAAATGTCTGACATGGAATCTGTTGCTATTACAAAACTAATTAAAAGGAGAAATGACTTCTCCTCTGGTTGCTATGTCCTGTCTCAGCAGACAGTCACTTCTTCACTGACTCTGAACCAGCACCACCCAAAAGTAATACAACCAAAGCCACAAATGTTAGCCACATATATATTTTTAAATTTCCTAGGAGCCAAGTTTTAAAAAATAAAAGGAAACAGGTGACATTAATTTTAATAGCATTTTACTGAATGTAGTCTATCTAGACTCTATCATTTTATCATGGGATCAATATAAAATAAGGTATTTTTTCATTTTTTTCTTCATACTAAGTCTTTGAAATTTGGTGTATTTTATGCTTAGTTAGAAGAATGGGCTTATGCCAATTCAGAAGAACCACATCTCAAGTTCCTGGTAGTTTTCCATGGCCAGTGTCTACTATAAGATACAGCATCTGAAGATTGGTGTAGTGTCCTTGATTAAAATGTTCCCTTTGGGTAGTCAGGAAAAGCTGGATATGCATCCTGAAACAACACCATGATGCAATTGCTGTTCAATTCCCTAATTACCGTTAAAGCCAGACGTTTTGTTGTGGAAAGATTAAATTCATAAACTCAGTCAGCTGACTTATGATTTTATAAAGCTCCCTGTGTTTGTGCCAGGGATACTATATAAATATTCTAAAACTCTCAAAAGAGTACAGGGAATTACTTTTAAAATGTAATATCAAAGGCCTTTTGAAATGTCAGTTGAATGTTTTATGATACATTTTATATTCCTCACAATGAAAGTTGGGTGTGTATTGTTAGAAAAGGAATTAAGTGCAGATATCGCCAAGTAAACCCTCTAAGGAGGGAAAAACTAGATCTGATAATTCCAGTTAATTTATTTATTAACATCAGCTATAAATTTTAAAAAATACAGCGCAAACATGATTAAGCAGAAATTGAACATCGAAAAGGGAGGAGGGCTTTCCAGGTGGCGCTAGTGGTAAAGAGCCTGCCTGCCAGTGCAGGAGACATAAGAGTTGCTGGTTCAAACCCTGGGTTGGGAAGATCCCCTGGTGAAGGGCTCGGCAACCCACTCCAGTATTCTTGCCTGGAGATTCCCATGTACAAAGGAGCCTGGCGGGCTATACTCCGCAGGGTCACAAAGAGTCGGACACAACTGAAGCGACTTAGACGCATGCATGGAATTGACTTTTCCAAAATCAGACAATTTGTCTTAACTTTATGTCTCCCGTTTGCTCAGTTCAGTTGCCCAGTCATGTCCGATTCTTTGCAACCCCATGGACTGCAGCACGCCAGGCCTCCCTGTCCATCACCAACTTCTGGAGTTTACCCAAACTCATGTCCATTGGTCCGTGATGCCATCCAATCATCTCATCCTCTGTCATCCCCTTCTCCTCCTGCCCCCAATCCCTCCCAGCATCAGGGTCTTTTCAAATGAGTCAACTCTGCATCAGGTGGCCAAAGTATTGGAATTTCAGCTTCAACATCAGTCCTTCCAATGAACACCCGGGACTGATCTCCTTTAGATGGACTGATTGGATCTCCTTGCAGTCCAAGGGACTCTCAAGAGTCTTCTCCAACACCACAGTTCAAAAGCATCAATTCTTTGGCACTCAGCTTTCTTTATAGTCCAACTCTCACATCCATACATGACCGCTGGAAAAACCGCAGCCTTGACTAGATGGACCTTAGTTGGCACACTGGTAAAGACCAGTGTGGAGGTAAATGATAACAACAGTAACAGTAATAGCAACATAGGTAATGCCATATTCAGATCTGGCCAAGACATTTGTGTGAGGAGCAACCTCCAAAACAAGCCACAATAAGGCGGTCATCAGGAGTACTGAAATACTCTCCATGGGTAATTTTTGAAGACTTTGTGGAGAATTGTGGCAAGTCCTCTCCCCTGCTCTCCTCTGGCTGCCATGCTGGCTGCATTTCCCAGACTTCCATGTCAGCTGACCTTCCAGTGGATTCAGCCAGTGGGAAACCCTAGTTGGAGAGTAAAGTGCTGGAGGAAGGGGGAAGCTAGGTGATCTCCTGTTTCTCTGTGCCTCTGGTGGTATCTCTGGAATGTCTCAAGTCATGTCTTCTCTATACGTGCAGCTCCTGTTCTTTGTTCCTGTCCCAGTTCCATCTTCCACTGACTGATCCTAAGACTTGACCCTGGTCTCACAGGCTTTTTCCCTTTTCCCTTCTAACCTAGAAGTCCCAGTAATTTCCTACTATCTCTAATCTCTGGGTTACCTCACCAATCCCCAGTCGAGTGAGCCTTTCTGCTTCTATGTAACCAATTCCCTCTGTTAAATCTATCCCCTTCCTCCATTGCAAATACTTAAATCCCACTCTATACCTACCAGTTGAATTGTGACAAAATAGATATTCTAGAAATAAAAATGAGCCCATTTCCAAATAAATTACCAAGCAGATTGCTTACGTGTACCCCAAAGGAAGCAATGATCATTAACAGCCAACATGAGTTTCTTAAGCACAATTGTGACCAGTTCACTTGGTGGTAGAAGAAATACTAGCATTAGTACATGAGCAGGGACTTTGAAATGATCTCTCATGATGTCCTTGTGGTTAATAGACACATGTGTGCTAGATGATACAAGTTTAACCAGGTTTATAGTCTGTACTGGAAAATACCTGGAGGGAAGCATGGCTGCCTTTCAATATTTGAAGAGGGATTAGATTAGATCTTTGAAATACAAGAGGCTAGAGCCAGGATCAATGTTTGAAGTTCAAGGAATCTGATTTTGGCTCAGTAAAGAGGAATGCATTCTAAGAATCAGAGTTCTTCAGAAATGGAATAGACTGTCTGTTAGGAAGACAATGTTGCCCCTAGTTATAGCCATAGATTTTAGCTGTGAAGAATGGAGTGGAAGGGATTCTTGTATTGAACTTGAAATAGATCATTCCTTATGTTTCTTCCAACTGTGAAAGCTTAAGAAATTATGAGTTTGGTCATCCATACTTGATACTAACATGGCACAAAATGTAATTCTGGCATTTGATAAGGCTGCAGAAGGAGCCCCCAAATGTGATCACTGTTAACATACATGATCACTGTCTTAGTAAAGAACCAATCAATCAATCCGAGTTTGTTCTTGTTTGTTGTTCAGTCACCCAGTCATGTCTGACTCCTTGTGACCCCATGGACTGCAGCACACAAGGCCTCTCTGTCCATCACTATCTCCCGAAGTTTGCCCAAGTTCATGTCTTTTGCATCGGTGATGCCATCCAACCATCTTATCCTCTGATACTCTTTCCTCCTTCTGCCCTCAGTCTTTCCCGGCATCAGGGAATTTTCCAGTGAGTCAGCTGTTCACATCAGATGACCCAAATACCAGAGTTTCAACTTCAGCATCAGTCCATCCAATGAGTATCCAGGGTTGATTTCATTTAAGATTGACTGGTTTGATCTCCTTGCTGTTCAAGGGACTCTCAGAAGTCTTCTCTAGCACCATAGTCTGAAGGCATCAATTCTTCAGCATTCTGCCTTCTTTACGGTCCAGCCCTGGGATTTTTAAATCCCAGTTTATAAAAACATAAAAATATTAGTTTTCAGTTCAAAGAGAAGATATTTTTCTCTAATTATGAAAAGTCAGCATTTAAACCTTTTTTATTGATGTATCAGTCAGTCAGTCAGTCAGTCAGTTCAGTAGCTCAGTCATGTCTGACTCTTTGCGACCCCATGAATTGCAGCACACCAGGCCTCCTTGTCCATCACCAACTGCCGGAGATCACTCAGATTCATGTCCATCAAGTCAGTGATGCCATCCAGCCATCTCATCCTCTGTCATCCCCTTCTCCTCCTGCCCCCAATCCCTCCCAGCATCAGAGTCTTTTCCAGTGAGTCAACTCTTTGCATGAGGTGGCCAAAGTACTAGAGTTTCAGCTTTAGCATCAGTCCTTCCAAAAAATCCCAGGGTTGATCTCCTTCAGAATGGACTGGTTGGATCTCCTTGCAGTCCAAGGGACTCTCAAGAGTCTTCTCCAACACCACAGTTCAAAAGCATCAATTCTTCGGCACTCAGCCTTCTTCACAGTCCAACTCTCACATCCATACATGACCACAGGAAAAACCATAGCCTTGACTAGACGGACCTTAGTCGGCAAAGTAATGTCTCTGCTTTCGAATATGCTATCTAGGTTGCTCATAACTTTTCTTCCAAGGAGTAAGCGTCTTTTAATTTCACGGCTGCAGTCACTATCTGCAGTGATTTTGGAGCCCAAAAGTAAAGTCTGACACTGTTTCCAGTGTTTTCCCATCTATTTCCCATGAAGTGATGGGACTGGATGCCATGATCTTCGTTTTCTGAATATTGAGCTTTAAGCCAACTTTTTCACTCTCCTCTTTCACTTTCATCAAGAGGCTTTTAGATCCTTTTCACTGCAAATCAGCATATTATAAAGGATGTAAGGGCTTTCCTGCTGGCCCAGTGGTTAAAAATCCAGCTTGTAGTACAGGAGACAGCAGTTTGATCCCTGGTCTGGGAAGATTCCACGTGCCGTAGAGCAGCTAAGCCCATGCACCACAACTCCTGAGCCGGTGAGCTGCAACTACTGAAGCCTGCCTGCCTGGAGCCCACGCTCTGCAACAAGAGAAGCCACTGCAATGAGAAGCCCATGCACTACAATGAAGAGGAGCCTCAGAGCACAACTAGAGAAAGCCCGAGTGCAGCAGTGAAGACCCATCACAGCCAAAAATAAAAGAAAGACGGAAATCTCTAAGAAAAGAGGGAGAGCAAAAGTCTCAGCAAATACTGTGTAAGTATAATCATGATGGATATATATTTAGAGTATGAAGATATATATACCAGAAAATTTAAAGTGAGGAATGGTATCAGTCTTGTGTAGGTTAGCTGCTAAGATAAAACCTGAAAAAGTTTTTGTAGAAGATGAAATTTTTAGCAGAAATTATTATCCCTTGCTTGCACAGAAAACAGTTGAACTTCAGTTGTAGTCAATTAATCAATCATTCAGAAAGCCTTCATGAAACACATGCTATATGTTTAGTATCAGAGATAGCCATAAACAAAAATTTTAATCAAGGGAAGTTGTATTCTTATCTCTTTTTCTCTGTACCACTTGGGGACAGTGGGCCCCAACCTTTTGGCATCAGGGACCAGTTCTGTGGAGGACAGATTTTCCATGGACTGGGGCTGGAGGGATATTTCTGAAAGATGCAAGCATATTCCATTATTGTGTACTTTATATCTATTATTATTACATCCACTCCACTTTAGATCATCAGGCCTTAGATACTAGATATTGGAGATCCCTGCAAGACATGATGTCATGTGCTTGAAAAATTTCCAGTGGCCTCCAGGCCTCTACCCTTTACTTTTCAGAAATGGATCTGAGAAAATATTTTGCAGTAAGACACAAAATATATCCTAAGTAACACTACTTGTTGAATAGAGGTGTGAATGAATGAAAGCATGAGTAAACTTTTATCAAGAGGAGTTCATTCACTTGTTCTGATGAACATCTTTTGGGTTCCTGTTATACACAAGGGTTGAAGCACCTTCTCAGGTGCTTCAGCAGTGATGAATCCACTTGCCAATTCAGTAGACGTGGGTTCAATCCCTGGGTTGGGAAGATCCTCTGGAGTAGGAAATGGCAAGCCACTTCAGTATTCTTGCCTGGGAAAGCCCATGGACAGAGGAGCCTGGTGGGCTACAGTCCATGGGGTCACAAAAGATTCAGGCACATTATGAAGAAAACACTGAATGAATAACCCATTGTCTCCACTTTCAAAAATCTCCAGGATCCCAGGATCGTGATGATAGTTCCACACACACTGAGCTAATTTTAATACAACATGGCAAGTGCTGTGTTACAGGTATTAACACAATGCTATGGTAACACAGAGGAGCTCGAGATTGATTAGTTAATTCAGCTGCAGTGGGGATTGGGTGAAAGGAAGAAGCTGATAGGGGAAAAGCTTCAGATAAGGAATGTTGTTGAAACTGAAGCTAAAGGAAAAAAATATTTCTTCCCAGATAAAAGAATAAGCAGCAGAGAGAGTTTGCATGTACCCTTAAAAGGGTTTCCTTTTTAACAGCTACAGATTTCTGCTGGCATTAACCAGGGGTTAACACACCACTGTGGGAGTTTAAGGAGATGTTGTCTCTAATAGACTCTTCACAGGAAGTTGCTTATTCTCCCATGCACGGTCAGCCTGGTCCATTACTCTGCTATGTACTTGTATATTAACAGTAGCTTAATGATTACTCTGAATGGTCTGATAAATTCGATAAGTAATGCACATTGAGTTTTTAGGTTTCAAACAGAAATATTGAGTTGAAGCCTTCTGCATTAATTCTTCCTTTCAAAGTTAACCTCTATAGGCTCATTGTTCAGCAAGGTGTTCACTTTGTAGATGTAACTCATATGCAACCCAACATATAATAATATTAATGTACTACTCACCAGATTTTTTTAAAAAATTAAAAAAACATGTATTTATAGCTTCAGCGGTCTAGCACTCTGATCTTTTAACACATGCCAACTTTATGGCAGCTCACAAAGCAATGGTACGTCCCACTTCTGCTTTTATTCTCCAGGGCAGAAGTATTGAAAGGAAAACTTTCAGGCCAAAAGAAATAAGGTCAAGAGACTGGATAGTCAGGCTCATGTGGAGTTGCTACCCAAAATCTACTTGAAGGGTCAAACTCCAGATTTCAATAGCTAAAGCCTGAAGAATTTCTCTAATGAACTAGAAACAATTGGTAAAAGCAAACACTTAGGAAAAGATTAGTTTCAGCTAGGAAGATGTTACAGTCAGAACCTCCCAAGGATTATTAATTTGTAAATAATGTACATGAACTTTTAATTTAGCCTTCAGTTTTACTGGTGTTGAAATCTTGTTCCACTTTGGGTCTACTGATTTTTCCATTCCAGAGTCAGTGCCACTTTTAAAGGGTGGTTTAAAAACCAATAATTTAATCCACATTCTGCTAAAACTTTTAGTAGAAGTTTCTTACTCAGATGTATTTTCTTTTTGCTTAAAAAATCTGATTTTAATTGCCAAACTCATTTTAAAAAATCAATTCAGTGAAAAAAATGCTATGATTTTCCACTATTTTTTTTCTTTCTTAAACTCAAGGAAAAACATAGATGAATAACAAAAAAAGTACCCTGTATAGAGTATTCTTTAATGTCTCACTTTGGTGATGTATGAAATCAAAACCAAATTGTTCAAGCCAGCTAAAAGGCTTCTTTAGAATTATCCAGAGTGCTTGTGTTTTGCTGTCATTTCTTGTGATGATTTTATTTTGTTCCTCTGGTATGCACCATCATATTAACACATGTTAAGTAAGGGGCAATTTTTAAAAATACATGCTTTGGTTGCTAAATGTGGCTCTACTTTTGTCTGGGCCAAAAACTGTTCTGGAGTTTTCATTAAGAATGGTTAAGCCAGGATGAGTAGAGGAGCACTTAAATGAGATGAATAGGTGTTTGTTGGATAAATAAAGCCATTATTTTTGTGATTCTGCTATTTTGAGGAGAATGTGATATTTTCTCATTTGAATATGATGCAAAAATATTAGACAATTTAATGAAACCCATCAGAGAACTTGAGTCATTTGACTGCTTCTTGAGTTATATTACAATTTAGTTAAATGGCCTGGCTTCTAGAACTAACTGAAATCATCTCTAATATGGTCACCACCAGTAAATGATCAGAAAGAAACGAATAGTACACAATCATTCAAAGGAGAGTCTTTAAGGAGAAATTTTCTTCCAACATTGCAAGTGTATTACTTAATACCTTTTTGGTTATAATAACAGAGTTCCATGTCAGATTGGCTTCATTAAAAGATAAGAATCTATTGTAAGGATACTTCACAGAGCACAAGGGCAGGAGAGCTCATGAGGGACTCATACGCCTTGAAATATTTTTCTTCATTCAAAAATTTCTGGCTAGAGGCCAAGTGTTAAATTTCCTCTTGTGTAACATAGCCTCTTTCTCTTTTTCTTTCATCTCAAGGTCTTATTCTTGAGTTCTAGGTACTCAGGCTTCCCTCTCTGCTTCTCTGCACTCTCTACTATCCACAGCTTCTCAATTTACATGTCCTCTGTTTAGCAAAGTAGTCCTCAGTCCAGATTTTCAGGAAATAAAATCAATCAGAGCCCTGGTGGCTCAGATGGTACAGAATCTGCCTGCAATGTAGGAGACCCGGGTTCAATCCCCTGAGTCAGGAAGATCCCCTGGAGAAGGGCATGGCAACCCACTCCAGTATTCTTCCCTGGAGAATTCCATGGACAGAGGAGCCTGGTGGGTAACAGTCCATGGGATTGCAGAGTCAAACACGATTGAGCAACTAACACTTTTTCGCAAAGTAGTCTGCAGTCCAGATTTACAGGAGAGAATGTCAATCAGAGCTACTTTGTCTTAGGAAAGGTGTTGACTCCTAGCTGGCCACGACCAGGTAGGGTCACATATGCAAATATGGTTGCCAGGTTTTGATCTCCATGGGAAAGAAAGGGACTGTTGGCTTCATCAAAAAGGAGATAAAATGAGTTGGCAGACCCTTTGAAGGTAACCCCTTTACAAATAGAATCAATTCAGTTCACTTAAAGACACATACAGATATAGCCTATAGTTTTTCTAAAACTTCAGTACTCTTGCTGAAACTTTTCTATGTAAGATATTTAAAAATATTGGGCCATATCGTTTAGAAAATTTAGTACAGAGAGGCAATGTGTATCCAGGAAAGAACAAAGACTTAATGTATGACAGATTTGAGTTCCATTTTTGGTTCCTACATTTAGCATGTTGTTGGTGGGGGTTGGGGGGTGGGGGGTGGGGGGAATAATGATACCTACCCCACAGGTATTCTGATAGTTAATAACACTATACATATAATGACTAACCTAGTGTATAGTTCATGTTAATAGTCAATATATGAAGTTTTACTCTCTTTGTATTTAGTGTGATTTGGAATCACATAATCAACAGTATGATTTCAAATGAAGTATAGATAGGCTGTTGGCTCAAGAAGGTCTCCTTTGTAACAGCCTTTAAAGAACTTGAAAATAGAGAAATGAATATTTTTTCTTCAAGTTAAATTGCAAAAGTCGCTCAAAATAAAACAGAGGTATGCAGAGTCAATTTACAGCAGTCTTCCCCAAACTGTTCTTCCAAAAGTTTGTAATAATCTGCACAATACCTAAAATATTATTTAATGTTTTCAGTTAAATTAGCCTTCTATCAATTCATCATTTAAAAGTATTTATCTTTGATGAAGTCTTAGGGCTCAGATGGCAAAGAATCTGCCTGCACTGTGGGAGGCCCGGGTTCAATCCCTGGCCTGGGAGGATCCCCTGGAGCGGGAAATGGCTACCCACTCTAGTATTCTTGCCAGGAGAATTCCATGGACAGAGAAGCCTGGCAGGCCACAGTCCATGGGTCACAAAGAGTTGGACACGACTGAGCAACTATCACTACTACTACTAACCTCATCTCTGTAATACTATTTTTGAAATTGAGATTTGGTACATTGGTTATTCATTTTTTCCCATAACCATATCATAAATACATAATTATCATGTAAAAAAGTCCTCTTCTTTTTATCCCGTAACATGAACTTGTGGAAATACTGACTTTACAAAATGAAAATGACTCCAAGGCTATGAAACTGACCTATACCTGAAAGAAGACTGTACTGTATTTGTTGTGGTCGTTTAGTCGCTCAGTCATGTCCTACTCGTGTCCTCCTTTGCGACCCCATGAACTGCAGAACAACAGGCTTCACTGTCCATTACCTCTTGCAGTTTGCTCAAACTCATGTCCACTGAGTCGGTGAGAGCATCCAGACATCTCATCCTCCATTGTCCTCTTCTCTTCCTTACCTCAGTCTTTCCTAGAATCAAAGTCTTTTCCAATGAGTCAGTTCTTTGCAACAGGTGGCCAGAGTACTGGATCTTCATCGTCAGCATCAGTCCTTCCAGTGAATATTCCGGGTTGATTTCCTTTACAATTTACTGGTTTGATTTCCTTGCTGTCCAAGGGACTCTTAAGAATCTTCCCTGGCACCACAGTTCAAAAGCATCAATTCTTTGTCACTCAGCCTTCTTTATGGTCCAGCTCTCACATCAATACATGACTACTGGAAAAACCATAGTTTTTACTATACAGACCTTTGCTGTCAAAGTGATATCTCTGCTTTTTAAATAGGCTGTTTAGGTTTGTCATAGCTTTCCTTGCAAGCAGCAAGTGTCTTAATTTCATGGCTGCAGTCACTGTCTCAGTGATTTTGGAGTCCAGGAAAATAAACTCTGTCACTGTTTCCACTTTCCCCCATCTATTTGCCAAAAAGTGATGCCATGATCTTAGTGTTTTGAATGTTGAGTTTTAAGCCAGCCTTTTCATTCTCCTCTTTCACCTTCATCAAGAGGCTCTTGAGTTCTGCCATTAGAGTAGTATCATCTGCATATCTGAGGTCGTTGTTATTTCTTCCAGCAGTTTTGATTCCAGTTTGGGATTCATCCAGCCTGGCATTTCACATGATGTACTCTGCATATAGGTGTGACAATATAGGGCCTTGATGTACTCCTTTCCCAATTTTGAACCAGTCCATCCGCTATCATATTTAAAGAAATATGTTTTTCAATGAAAACAAAAAGAAGTTGGTCAACCACAGAACAGAGCAGAGGTGGGTCAGTCTCTCAGTGACTGTCAGCAGCAGACTCATGGTCTCTGGGTACAGGATACCCTGCCAGACCCATGTGCTCAGCCTAACCCTTTGATGGGTTCTTTTCCTCTTGTGGAGACAGACAAATCAGCCCATTGGAGAAAGCCACTTAACTTCCTTGTGAATTAAGTTTATTAATTTTTAAAATAGGGATGTAACACAATACTAAATGTATTGACTTCAGAAAGCATTAAAATAATGTCCCCAATGAAGTTCTTTTTTTTTTTTTTAACTTAAAAAAAAAGATCCTTGATCCATTTTGGGTAGTCAACCTGACTTGTCAGGCTACCTGAATTATTTTTATCCTGGAAAATAAAATAAATAGGCCAGGAGGCCTTATGTGTCCATCTTAATAGACTTTATTAGACAACAAACAACAACTTCATTCAGATTAAGAAACTCTGATAGTTGATTAACCTGCACATCCTAGGGATGACCCTGGTCCAAGGTAAATTCCATATATCAATATGGTTTCCTGGTGGCTAATTAACTTTCTGTAAGTATCAGGGTACAAATGCTTCCAAGTCTTGTGCTGTATGGTACATTAAACAACTATTTTCTGAAATCCTGCTGTAAAAATGACATTACCGATAAGGAAAATACAATAAAGAAATTCCTGGGTCTCAAAGATTTTATCTCCTAACTAGGGAATTCATGGAGAAAGCAATGGCAACCCACTCCAGTACTCTTGCCTGGCAAATCCCGAAGACGGAGGAGCCAGGTGGGCTGCAGTCCATGGGGTTGCAAAGAGTTGGACACAACTAAGCAACTTCACTTTCACTTTTCACTTTTGTGCACTGGAGAAGGAAATGGCAACCCATTCCAATGTTCTTGCCTGGAGAATCCCAGGGACAGGGGAGCCTGCTGGGCTTCCGTCTATGGGGTCGCACAGAGTTGAACACGACTGAAGCGACTTAGCAGCAGCGGCAACAGGGAATTCACAAGTACACATGTGAATATTTTTCTATATTTATGAATACTTTAGCATATATATATATATATGTATGTATTTTGCAATAATCCTATGTTATAGCTGACAGACTGTGTCCAGAGATTAAGTGATTGGCTGAAAGTCTGTAACGAATGGTGAATAGTGGAACTAAGACTATAGTTCAAGTCCGGGATTCTTTACACTGTGGATCCAAACCACAGGAGTGTCTCTAACAATGCAGATACCCAGGCCTCTTGCATAGGTGTTCCACAGTCAGCAATTCCAGGCAGGGGCTCTGGAATCTGCACGTTAATAAAATGCCAGGTGATTCTGACACAGATCATTTGCTTCAATAAGCATCACATTCAATTATTAAATGCTGCCGTGAAATAATGTGAGAGCAATTTCAAAACAACACACCAGCATGTTTAAAATGGTAGGGTATGGAAATGTGTCAGAATTCAGGGAGTGTGGATGTGGCTGGGGAAGGGAGAGACCTCTTGTGCAGGCTGGCGCTGGCTGGCCACGCAGCGGGAGCATTTAGGTTATCTGGGGTTCCTGCAATGACTTAGACAATGTCTGCTCATCACTATGTTCAGCTCACACAAGAAATCCCAGGGGCATTTGCCCTGGAATTTGTCTTATTCCTTTTTAAAAAAAAGAAATAAAAACTGGACTCAAAATGTCTTAAATTAGGAAAGAATTCAGCATCAAATGTTTCTTTTGTCCTTATATGGATTTTTCTGAAAGCTCTGTCTAAAATATCATGTTCTTTCTATGTCATATTCATTGTGAACACAGGCAACAGGATTCTGCCCTTGGATGGCTTTCAGGGAAGAGACAGAACAAAACAACAAAACACTTTATGTTTCTTTTCAACGGCACAGATTTCTATCATGTTAGGGTCAGGGTTGAGTTCAAAATGTTGCTCATTTGGGAGTGAAGAATCTCTGTTTCTTAGATGATATGAAAAATCATAGAGTCAAGGAAGTATAAGAAAACGCTCACAGCTATTTTATAGCGATTGTGAGTTGAAAATGATACCAATTGCATTATATTCGAGTGGACATTTAGGCATGAATACTTATCCTTAATTCATCTCTAAATCCTGAGGTAGAGGCCAGTGATTCTGGCAGGCAGGCGTTTGTTCAAAGCCTGGCTTTCAACATAGCCATCCCTGTGCACTGGGGCCAGCGTGGGATTTCCCCTCAGGGAGATGGAAAGTGGCAGGAAGTGACCTTTCAATCGGGCCATTGTCTCAGGAAATGTTCCAGCCATCTTTCCCTCAGCCTGGTTGGAGTCACAGAATCAACACGTTTGTGCAGGAAGGAGGGGGCCCAGTCTGTGCCCACCCTCCAAACGGCTCTTCTTCATTTGTTATGCCTTCTTGCCTAGCATTTGCTCAGCTTGGAGAAATCTCTGTAATTTAGCACTTAGGTGAATGGTTATTCCTGTCCCCCAGGTCATACTTTTAAAAACTATTACTGGCTTCATACAAGGCAGGAATATTTGCTGTGTATGGTCTATGTGATCTCTTGTGTATTCCTTAATTTTTATAATAACATGTGTTTTAAAGGGCTGATTCTTGCTGATGTTTGACAGAAAACAACAAAATTCTGTAAAGCAATTATCCTTCAATTAAAACTAAATAAATTAAAATTTTTTTAATGTCTTTATTTTCGGCTGTTCAGTTCAGTTCAGTCACTCAGTCTTATCTGACTCTTTGCGACCCCATGAACCACAGCACGCCAGGCCTCCCTGTCCATCACCAACTCCTGGAGTCCACCCAAACCCATGTCCATTGAGTCGGTGATGCCATCCAACCATCTCATCCTCTGTCATCCCCTTTTCCTCCTGCCCTCAATCTTTCCCAGCATCAGGGTCTTTTCAAATGAGTCAGCTCTTCACATCAAGTGGCCAAAGTATTGGAGTTTCAGCTTCAACATCTGTCCTTCCAATGAACACCCAAGACTGAGCTGCTTTAGGATGGACTGGTTGGATCTCCTTGCAGTCCAAGGGACTCTCAAGAGTCTTCTCCAACACCACAGTTCAAAAGCATTTTCGGCTGTACCGGGTCTTCATTGCTGCGAGTGGGCTTTCTCTAGTTGTAAGGAGCAGGCACTCCTGTCTAGTTGCCTGTGTGGCCTGCTCATTGCGGTGGCATCTCTTGCTTCCGCTCAAGGGAACTAGGGCATGTGGGCTTCAGTAGTTGCAGCACAGGAACTTAGTTTCTCCACAGCATGTGGGACCAGGGATCAGGAGGCTGTGTCCCCTGCATTGGCAGGTGGAATCTTAACCACTGGACCACCAGGGAAGTCTAACGTGTTTTTTTCTTCGAGGAAGAGTTTATGTTTTGGGAGGTTATATATCATCCCTATTGGAGACGGCAATGGCACCCCACTCCAGTACTCTTGCTTGGGAAATCCCACGGACGGAGGAGCCTGGTAGGCTGCAGTCCATGGGGTCGCTAAGAGTCGGACACGACTGAGCAACTTCACTTTCACTTTTCACTTTCATGCATTGGAGTAGGAAATGGCAACCCACTCCAGTGTTCTTGCCTGGAGAATCCCAGGGACAGAGGAGCCTGGTGGGCTTCTGTCTGTGGGGTCGCACAGAGTTGGACACGACTGAAACGACTTAGCAGCAACAGTAGCATATCATCCCTATACTTTTGAAATCGTTCTTAATTCAGGGCTTCATACATAACGGTCCTCAATAAATTAACAAACAAATACATTTTTGGGGTTGATGATGACTGTCTTCCTTCTTTCCTTCTGCCCCATCCTCCAGGAAGCTTTTGGAGACTTGTCCTTAAAATGGGATCTGGGTTTACTTCTGGCATGACTGCCATGGCATACCTTGTACAAATGCACACAAGATGGAGAGGCAAAAGTGGGTGACTGAGGCAGGGCCAGAGGGCCGCTCAAAATTATAAAGAAGGCAAAATGATGTATAGTATCTTCCAACACCTCTGCTCAGGGTCACTGGCTCCCTCTTGGTGGCCTCTGCTTTACCAGGGAAAAGCTTTTACCATATGTACCAGAATACTCGCTGATGTTAGAAATACACCTCATCCAAATTTGTCTTTATTTGCTATGTGTCAGAACTCACCTCTACTGTATTTCAAACACCCTCTTACCTTGCTGTCTGCTAGGTGACAATGTTTGATAATGGATGAATGAAATAAACAAGTTTTTGCTATTGTAAAAACTAGCCAAAATGATAACCCTTCTCAAGAATCAAAATGCTTTAACTCTGCTCCACATCATATGTCCTCAGGGACATGCAAGTTAAAACAACAATGAAATACCACTCCATGCCTATTAGAATGGCCACAAGCCAGATTACTGACAACAAATGCTGGAGAGGATGTGGAGCAATGGGAACTGGCATTCATTGCTGGTTGGAATGCAAAATGGTAGTCACTTTGGAATATAAGTTGTCAGTTTAGTATAACTAAACATACTCTTCCCACATAATCCACCAGTTAAGTTCAGTTGCTCAGTCGTGTCTGATGCTTTGCTACCCCATGAATCGCAGCATGCCAAACCTCCCTGTCCATCACCAACTCCAGGAGTTTACCCAAACTCATGTCCATTGAGTCAGTGATGCGATCTAACCATCTCATCCTCTGTTGTCCCCTTCTCCTCCTGCCCTATCTTTCCCAGCATCAGGGTCTTTTCAAATGAGTCAGTTCTTTGCGTCAGGTGGCCAAAGTATTGGAGTTTCAGCTTCAGCATCAGTCCTTCCAATGAACACTCAGGACTGATCTCCTTTAGGATGGATTGGTTAGATCTCCTTGCAGTCCAAAGGACTCTCAAAGAGTCTTCTCCAACACCACAGTTCAAAAGCATCAATTCTTCGGTGCTCAGCCTTCTTTATAGTCCAATTCTCACATCCATGTGTGACCACTGGAAAAACCATAGCCTTGACTGGACAGACCTTTGTTGACAAAGTAATGTCTCTGCTTTTAATATGCTGTCTAGGTTGGTCATAACTTTCCTTCCAAGGGGTAAACGTCTTTTAATTTCATGGCTGCAGTCACCATCTGCAGTGATTTTGGAGCACCCAAAAATAAAGTCTGACACTGTTTCCACTGTTTCCCCATCTATTTGCAGTTGGGCTCCTTCAAAGTTCACGCCAAAGAGTTAAAAACTATGTCCGCACACAAAACTGGACGTGGATGTTTATAGCAACTTTATTCATAAATGCCAACACTTGGAAGCAACCAAGGGGTCCTTCAGTAGGTAAACGGATAAATAAAGTTTTGTACATCCAGACAGCGGATGTTATTCAGCACTAGAAAGAAGTGAGCTATCGGGCTCCTTCTAATGAAGAAAAAATTAAGTGCATATGATTAAGGGAAAGACGCCAACCTGAAAAGGTATGTATTGTATGACTCAAACTAGATGACATTCTGGAAAAGGTGAAGCTGTGGAGAGAGTGAAAAGATCAGTGGTTGCCAGGGGCTAGTGGGGTGGGGACAGGCGGAGCATGGAATCTCGGGCAGTAAAACTAGTCTATGATGCTATAATGGTAGATGCCTGTCTTTAAACATGTGTGCAAACACACGGAGTGTGTAGCTCCAAGAGTGAACCCTAATGTCACCATGGACTTTGGGTGACTCGGCTGTGTCATCGTAGGTTCATCAGCTGTACCAATGTGTCAGTGTGTTGGGGAAGGTTGATAATGGGGAGGCTTATGCAAGGGTGAGGTCAGGAAGTGTGGCAATCTTGGCACCTTCTGGGCCATATCATTGTGAACCTAAAACTGCTCTAAAAGGTAAGGCCTGTTAAAAATCGCCCTCACTCAGCTTAAAGGCTCTTTAGAAGCCATGCTAAGTTTATCGATTTGTTCTTGCAGTCTCTGAACTATGTTCCTTCTTTTATGTTTGCATCGTTGCTCTCCTCATTCTGGCAGAAGCTTCCAAAGTGGTTTTCTTGCCTCCTTTCTTCTCTCAGCACCCCATTCTGTGATGTGTTGCCAAGTTAATCTCTAAAACATCTCTTTTATCGTGTCCCTCTTCGGCTAAAATCGCCCTCCTTGACCTCGATTGTTTACATTACCTGGATGGCAGACACAAAGCATGTCGGGCACCTCTTGCTCCTTCCTCGTGGCAGACGTTGATGATCAGTCATTCTTGGTTTCGCTGAGAGCCAGTGGCCTCAGCGGCCTCAACACAGTCCTCATGAACCACCATCAGTCTCTGGGAGATAGTTCTTCCAGATGAAACTTCTTCTCCTGGACCACAACAGCAAATTCAAAGTGAAAGTGCACATCCAGTGAACTCAACAGAAGCTGGTCCCAGTCTGACTTCCATTACCTGTGGGTAGAAAATCTTGCTGCTCTGCTCTGGCAGAATTCAGAACCAAACTGTCTGCTGAACACGCACCAGTCTTTCCAGAGTCTGGGACCATTCTTTCTGAAACTTCCCTGCTGGGTATGTTCACCTTCCTTCTTTTGTTTGGTCCAGATAGGCCTGCGTTTCAGGGCTCAGCTTTAATTCTTCTCACTCCCTGCCTCCTCCATAGACTTTGTCAGGCAGGTTTTGTATTAACTCTCAAAGCACTGTCTGTGCCA
Organism: Nanger dama; assembly: GCA_917880005.1. Taxonomy (NCBI): domain Eukaryota; kingdom Metazoa; phylum Chordata; class Mammalia; order Artiodactyla; family Bovidae; genus Nanger; species Nanger dama. The sequence goes on along the minus strand of CAKJTW010000008.1, from coordinate 17,118,571 downwards.
CTTGCTTACTCAGTGACTACTGTGGTGGCTCAGACGGTAAAGCATCTAACTTGCAATGCGGGAGACCTGGGTTCGATCCCTAGGTCAGGAAGATCCCCTGGAGAAGGAAATGGCAACCCACTCTGGTACTCTTGCCTGGAAAATCCCATGGACTGAGGAGCCTGGTACGCTACAGTCCATGGGGTGACAAAGAGTTGGACACGACTGAGCAACTTCACTTTCACTTTCACAGGTGTGTGAGATGGCCCTTGTGTGGGTGCTATTTTCTTGTAGAGAGTGTATCCTCTCTTCCAGCTGGATTTCAGAGGGCAGGAATTCTGTTTCCTACCTCTTCCCACCTTCACAGTGCTGATTGACAGCATGTCATGGAATACTGGCATTTACCGCATGAGGCAGGTCAGTTAAAAAACTTTATATATATGTGTTTATATATATGTAAACACATACACATACACACCCATGCATGCATGTGTGCCCAGTCGCTTCAGTCATGTCGGACTCTTTGCCACCGTATGGACCATAGCCTGCCAGGTTCCTCTGTCCATGGGATTCTTTAGTCAAAAATACTGGAGTGGGTTGTCATGCCCTTCTCTAGGGAATCTTTCCGACCCAGGATGGATTCTGCGTCTCTTGCGTCTGTCTTCTGCGTTGGCAGGCGGGTTCTTGACCACTAGCGCCACCTAGGGAGCCCTCCCCCATACATATATGCATACCTTTCCACTGTTCCTCATACCATAGAATAAAATGTTTCCGCAAATGAGATGGTACAGTACGGTAATAATTCTCAGACAGCAACTGGGAACTGATGTAACCTTCAGTTAAAACAATGTAGTTAACATTTTTGTTTTGTAGTTAGCATTTATTAAGAATTTATTTTCCATCTGGTGCTATGCTAAGTAAGGGTTTACACACAGGTTCTTGTTGAATCTCTACAACAACCTGTGAAACAGAGACTATCCTACCTTCAGACTGAAGGTGGGGAGAAAGGAGGCACAGAGAGCTTATGCAGCGTGCCCGAGGACACCCAGCTGGTAGACTGTGAAACTGAGATTTCTACCTGGCTGTCTGCTACAGACTTTGGGGCCTTTATGCTTCATCACAAGTATAGCCTTCTTCATGGAAATCCTTTTTATCCCCCAAGATTGATTTGGTGACTGCTTCCAGACTTTCAGTGAGTAACATGAAATATCAAAGGAAAATAATAAATGTCAGAATGCTTCAGAAGAAATCTGATTGCTGGGTTTGTCATAAGTGAGCAGATGATGCTTAGTGATTGGAGTGGTGTTTCATCAGCAGAAATATGATGATGGCGACAGCCTGAAGGGGTCCAATAGAGAAAGGAAGTACTGGAGGCCACTGGGTGGTAGATCTGGGGAAAATAAGAGGAAAGGGCTGAAAGCCTTCTAGAATGTACTGTCACAGACAAAAAAAAGGAGAAAGATTACATAGCCTGTTTTAAGTAAAAACATTTTAAAGAGAAGGGGCTTCCTAGGAGGCGCTAGTGGTAGAGAACCTGCCTGCCAGCGCAGGAGATATGAGAGATGCGGTTCGATCCCTGGAGGAGGGCATAGCAACCCACTCCAGTATTCCTGCCTGGAGAATCCCAGAATCCCATGGACAGAAGAGCCTGGTGGGCTACAATCCACAGGGTCACAAAGAGTCAGACACGATTTCACTTGCACACACGCATGCTAAAGAAAACCCACAGTGAGAAAATGGGTGAAATGAAGTGACTTTCTCAGACAGCTTAACGTTATAGTTTATACCCCATATCTCTTAAACTAGTACAACTACTGTTTGCTTGTTTGCTAAATGGCAATGACCAAGAAGCCAGAGAGAACCGGTGTGAGGGGGTTGGGGGAGGGAATTGGAAGCTGTGAGTCCTCTCTTTGTGGGAGAGAGCCCTTAAGTTTTCGTTTTTGGCATTTGCACTTAGAAGAGAAACTCGAGATGAACCTCTGTTGTCGAATGAGAACTAGGTTGAACCTCCCAGTTTTGTCTCTTACCATAAGCCCTCAGAAGTCCTCCTATATAGGACTGGTCCTGGACACAGCTCTTACTGGGAAGGAAAAGGTGAGGACAGGCCTCCTCTTCACTGTGCTCTGTAGTTTTAATTGAGCCTCAGGTGAATTTCCTTAGAAGTCAATGGCAGCTCCGTGTCCCAGAAGGGACAGGGGAAGTGTGTGAAACGAGAGGTGGGACCATTATTCCCAGAACTCTTCTGACTTCTTTTTAGACCCTGGTCAAGGATAGAGCTGTTTGTTGTAATAAAATATACAGTAGCAGGAAGTTGAAATGGAGGTTATACTAAAAAAACCCCACAAAACAACAGCAAAATGCTAATTTTAGCTCCATTCAAAACCCAGAGAAGAAAAAAAAAATCAATGTTTACAAAATTAAGATTAATGGGCTGCCAAAATTCAACTCATTAGTTAGCAACACTACAATGTAGTGATGAAGTTTGTGCTGGTCAGACTTATAGGGAATTAAAACTATATAATTGGGAATTCCTGTCCATTTGCATTTAGCTTAATGATTATGGACTTTTCTACTGGAAGAACCAGTAGGCAATGAATGGGTCTAAAAATCCCTACCTAAGAATTTACCCACTTCACTTGACATAGAGGGGGTCTTGTCAGAATATACTGAGTGCTGAAGATCATGGTTATTATAGCTTAAAAGCTTTTACAGATATTGATCCAGACACTAGAGTGTTCCTCCTTGTGTAGATAAAATACTCCTGGAGACTTCAAGGAAGTGCACCTGGAAAAGGCAGACAAATATGGAGACTTTTCTTTTTGACAAATATGGAGCTCTTTTCCTCCCACTGGGAAGTAATGCATTGAGATTAGGGCTGTGGAAGTTCTCAGGGTAGATTTGGACTGGTCTGGTGTGATTGTGTATAAAGGTCTTGCCTTATTCAACATCTCCGTGCAGGAGGTGGGCATATGGCAGGTCGGCCTGGGGGATAATTGGAGAACTGAATGAAAGGACAGAGCGTGTTTATAATGCTCAGCTGAGATAACACATGCAGAAATCCCTAGCTTAGTGTCTGGCACAAAATAAGGACTAAAATGTTCATTTGCTGTTTCTATTGTTGTAGTCATATTTATTCATTTTAGTCCAGCTTTTAGAGTTGCTTTCTTGTCTTACCAAGAAATCGCAAATTAACCTTCTGACTGGTGATCAGTGTATCTGGGAAATATTTTGTTTCATGTGGATCTTTGTTTCATGCAGCACTAGCAATGGCCTGCAAAATCTCTTGATGTCAGAGAAGAGTGGTAAACATGTATCTTTAAAAATCCCCTCTTAGGTCCTATAACATGTAAATTTGGGGTCCCTGAGTCTGATTTCTCCACTTTATATCTGTATAGAAGTTAGCAGTTGGTCTTCAAAAGGGCAAAGGGAAGCACACATCCCTTCATAGAATCCTTGCAGATGGAAGGCCTTAGAAATCCTCTGGCTTCATGTTCATGAGAAGAAACGATGCTTCCCGGTCACAAAAACCGGCGAACAGCCAAGAAGGGATTACAGGCTAGCTCTTTTGATTTCTGGGCCAGTATTCTCTTTTCTCATTAGAAGATCAGAGATTTTTGTTTCTTGTCTAAGTTTTCTGAAAAGCCTTCTCAGGTCATGTAAATTGTATGCTGGATCAAACATAAGTCATGCCGAAAGGAAAGCTTCCCTCACAGGAGAGAGGTCAACGGGATGGAGTGCATTTTTACTGCAGCATTTCCAAGCCTACTTGCCATCTCAGCCTTGCCCAGGAGGACAGACAGTGGGGCATGGCTAAGGCATCTATAGCTGGTCCCTCTGGGAGCTGCCCTGTAAACACAGGTGTGGTTTTCCTTACACAGTTACCGGGAGACGGTGCTGAGTGGCAGCCACATTCCCTTGAGGATTGACAAAGATGGGAGAGGGCAACTTAAGATACTGGGGAATACAATGTGAATTCTGGCAATATTTTTCCCTTTCTTTCCCTATTTCTGTCTGCCCTTGCTTCTGAGGTTGCTACATTCAGGAAGATTATTCCCTACACTTACCCCCTTCGTGTATGTTTGCACTTGGGTGGGGAGGAAACAGGGATGCTGCTTTCATGAAACTCCTATGTGTTTTAAGCAGAGTTGGAGGATTTAGCTGGGAGAAGTGAAGAATACATACATGGAAGAATAAATAAGAACTAGAGCTAAAAATAATTTCAGGTTGTTAATCATTATAAAGCTGATTAATTTAAAAGAAGTTAAAAGAGCAGATAGGATCCTGAATAGCTACAGCATCACAGAATATTTGAGACCACAGTTTCTAGTCACTGGATGTTACCAGAAGAGTTAATTAGCCCAAACTGTGGCTGCTGGTTGCTTTAGCTGTCTTCCACTTGAAGTTTATTATTTTTTTAATAAGTTAAAGCTAATTAGAATACACCTGGGATTCATGGCTAAAGCCCAATAGAGATTCCCCTCAGGGGTTTATATATATATACGTGTGTGTGTGTGTGTGTGTGTGTGTGTGTGTGTGTGTGTGTGTGTGTGAATTTTAAAAAGGGAAAGTGTCAGAGGAAAAACATAATCTTTAGATTCAGAAAAAAATAGCGTAACTATTTCAACTCAGCAGACCACAAGGCCAAACAAGCTTTGGCTGGAATTGAATGCTGTGTGCTTCTTTTCAGAGAAGAGGATGCTTCCCAGATGTGTCTGGGGGACTACCTGCCTCACTCTTATTTATCATCAGCTCTAACACAGGATGTGGTGTTGCTGGCTGGTAATCTGGAAATGGCCTGTTTATTTTTACAGATCTGTAGAAGAGATTCAATAGTTGTAAAGGATGGGAGGGTGTGAAGCAGCTTGGAACTCACAACAAAGAAAACCTGGAGGGAAAAAATTAGATAAAACAACTTGTGACCACGGGATCTTTTCCTTGTGTCTATTGGACAGCAATGCCAAATGGATTTTCTGGTTTCAAAGAAAAGCCAGTTCTTCCTCCCCACTCTGTATCCCGTGGTCTTAGAACATCCAGAGGTCATTAAAAAAAAAATAAAAAACCTTCGTGTTCTTTCAGATCCTATAGGACTGATTCCTTTGTGAGTTTCATAAAGAAAAGAAACTCCCCCAGAGCTGCATAGGCCGGTGGTTCTGTTTCTCCCAGGCTTTTCTGGAATCCCTCAGATTAAAGCTCCATAAAAGGCTGGAGAAAGAGGATTCTCCAGCGCACAGCAGGGAGCATGTTACTACTCAGTTCGTGATTCTCCTGAAGTTATGCCTGAGGTGAGCCTGGGTTCTCCCTGAGACCGCCTGTCTGCTTTCTGGAAAATGTGATAGCTGATTTCCAGGTGGGTTCTCTGGAGGACCGAAGCTTCTTTGCTGCAACTCAGTGCTATCTAATAGAGCCAGGGGTGGAGGAAATCTGGGAGAAATATTTTATATTTTTCCCATCTTCAGGAAACTAATAAGCTCCAATGCCCAATACGCAGAGGAGGATCAGACCTGGGCACGTGGTGGTGGTTTAGTCACTAAATCATGACAGACTCATTTTGACCCAAATGGACTGTAGTGGGCCAGGCTCCTTTGTCCATGGAGTTCTCCAGGCAGTAACACTGAAGAGACTCATTTTGACCCAATGGACTGTAGCTGGCCAGGCTCCTCTGCCCATGGAGTTCTCCAGGCAAGAATACTGGAGTAGGTTGCCATGTCCTTCGCCAGGGGATCTTTCCCACCCAGGGATCCAACTCGTGTCTCCTGCGTTGTGGGTGGTCTCTTTACCGACTGAGCCACCAGGGAAAGTGATGTGGGCATAAAATGCTGGGACTTGGGGGCTTGAGAATGATAGCTGGAGTCAGAACTTGGGTCTCTTGGCGTCTCATCATGTTTTTCCACCAATGAGGTGCCACGAGGCCTCCCGCAGTGCAGAACCTTGCACTCCTGTGGAAAAGTGCTGCCTTGGGCAAGCACGGTGGGTTTGGATATAGCAGACTTTCCCCAGGTCGCGGGGTTGGGCAGTTAGGGGAAGGCAGGGTGTATTTATCAACTGGGTCTCCTGCGAAGCATGTGTTGTTCCCTGGCTGGGGGAGTGTTTGGGTAGGGGGACCACCCAGGCTGCCCGCCCCCATCCCGGTGTCCAGTGGGGAGAAGGGGCTGGCTTTGAAGTTCAGTGATGGGAGTATCCAGGCTATTCTGGGTTTGGCCTGAGGTAATTCACACAGTGTGTAACCCCTCCCCCAGTATTTGCACATAGGAGTCCTCAGCCTCCATTGACTATGTTAAAAAGAAATTAAAAAAAAATCACCAATCACAGAAAATAACCTGCATCCTGGGTGTGCCACCATCTTAATTTTTTTCTTGCCGCCCACTGAGGTGCTGGTGGCTGAGGGCAGGGGCTTTGTAATTGTTTGTGAACATTAGACCTCTACACCAACTGAAGGTGAGCGGTTTATTTCCCATTCAGTCTCCCCAGGAAATGCTGGCTGTTCTTCACAGGATGCCAGCCATGTGAAGCTTTCCAAATTTTCTGGAAGTGGCAATCCTAATTTGTCAGGAAATTTGCCTCAAAGTGTAACAGACCAACAGCCTGTGGGCCTGCAGCAATTTGAATGTAATTGACCGAACCAGGGTCCCACCGCTTGTGAGCTTTGTAACCTTGGGAAAATCCTAACCTCCTGGCCTCAGTCCCCTTATCTGTAAAATGGGGCTAATGCTGCCTACCTCAGCGTCTTGTGAGGATTAAGTGACACACTGTGGTAAGGCTGTAAGCCTAGTGCCTGGCTTACAGGACTAATGGGGAAACGCTGATTCTTCCTACTTGTTAGGTAGGTGGCTTCATTATTATATTAAGCCTTTTTGTGAGAGTGGCTCTTAATTTGTGGAAGTCATTGAAAGTCCAGCCAAGCTTAAGACCAACCAAAGGGATATGGTTTGGCTCCATTAGCTAAGCTCTGAGCCAAGCCATCCGAAAGGATTTGAACACACATGAGGAGAAAAAAATATATTAAGTGATGAGGTGGGTGTGACTAAGAACCATGAAGAATCAATGCCACAATATTATTATTGGTTTGGCTCGTCCTCATTTGTAAACACTGAGCCTGGTTTGAGTGGTTCAATTTCAGCCTCATTGACAGGTTCTGCGTTTTATTTTTAAAATCTTGGGCATATTAGGGAAAAGATGCACAGGTCCTGTGCTCTATTTTTTGTCACTCTGCACTATGCTCATGCATTCTCTGTGTATCTTTGTCCTGTATTTTATGAATCAGCTCCAGGCTTTTGATCAAATAAGCATTGTGTTTTTCAAATCAAATACAGCTTGAGATTGAATTAGATGACAAATAATGAAGTGGCTTTATCACAAAGTCTTGGGAACTCAGAGAATGGAAGCTTTGCCCTGTTCTTTCTTTCCTCTGGATCTGCTCCATGAGGATAGTGGGGGACCAGGAGCAAGGCTGTCCTCTGCACTCATTGGGGATCTTTGAGAAAGCACAATATTCTGATGAAAGAAATCTGCAAACATCCTCTAAGGAAGAAGCATTGTGACTGTCATTCTAGGGCTGTCTTCTTTGGGTCAGTAGTTAGGAAAAAGAGACACAGCAATGATCTGACTTTGCAGAAAACTGAGGCAGTGTCTCTGACCATTGAAGAAATCTAACAAGGTGGAGAGAGACAAAAATGAAGACCAGGTATCACACTGAGAAATTTGAAAAAATAAAAAATAAAAAGAATTGAGTGTTTTTCTAGAATATTTATTTTTCATGCGTATAGTCAATTTTCTCTAGTTTATAATGCATATCTTTTGCTTTCCAGAGGGTTTAATACCTTATATCTGTGAATAGATTTTTGTGGGGGCAGTTTCTTTTTATATTTGTGCTTGTTTAGTGTCTATGATCCATGCATGGCCTTTATTGAATTCTGTAATAGATTACTGGATAAGAGAAGTTTTTGACTGATTGCAAACAAATACTCTCTGGATTATTGTGGGGGTTTTCCAGACCCTCAGTCCTTGAATTCTAAACACACTAGAACATCTTTTAGAGGTTCACAATTCTGTATTTTAGATCCCTCTACTCATGCGTCTCAACATGCTTTAAAATTACTTTTTTACAAGCAGAAAGCTTGTCTGACTGTTCTCCTCTCATAAGATTCACAACTTTCTTCAAATCTTTTGTTTTTATTTTTAGAGGTGATTTAACATATCATATAACTTGTAAGTATCAGGCCAACTCATCCGTCTTGTTTCGGTTTAGAAAAATGTTAGCACCAAGTTCCCTTGCTGCCAAAGCATAGATTTCATGCTGTTCCATAGACATTCCTAGCAAGGGGAGAATATGCGCTCAGTTGCCAACACTCCACCGGGACTCTTGACAAAGGAATTTTATTATGCCCACTTCTAGTTGGATGCAATGAAGCTTTTGCCAGGAGCGAGGCAGTGGCTACTGCTCATGCTTCAGAGTTGCTGTGTGGTCAGGTCAGGACTTTTTTTCTTAATACTTGCTGGTTCAGACTTTCTTGTGGGTTTGTGTGTGGGAGGCAAGGCAGGCACCGTGTGTCAAGGAAAGGCCCTCTCCTTCTTGTGTAGGGAAATTACTGCCACATGAAGGCAGGGCAGGAAGCCAGGGGCTTCCCCAGAGCCTTCGACATCGAATAATTTGCCCCCTCTCCTGTGTGAAGTAACGCCTGTGCTAGAGCAAGAGAGTTGTACTCCTGGAGTGCCAGCTGCCCACTGCCCTTTAGAGCCCACAGGTTCAAAGTCAGGCAGGCGTCTATAGACGCTGCATTTAGGCATGCATTGTAACCAGATGGCCTGAAGAAACGGAACAGCACAATGAGTGTTTAACTTGCCTGGCTATGAGAGGGTACTGGTTTAAGTTAGCAGTGAATGTGCCATCAAATCTAGTCAGCCTAGGACTGAATGTGCCATCAAATCTAGTCAGCCTAGGACTGAATGTGCCATCAAATCTAGTCATCCTTTCTTGGGCATAGAGAATCATCTAGTAGGAATTGTAGCTAGTACTACTCATTCCATGTGAATTGCATGTTCCTGTCAAAACTGAGAAGAACCTGGTTCAACTGTTAGTGTCTTTCAGGGGATGGTAAAAGTCCAAATTCCTTTCAGAAATATATCCATACGTGTGGTGAAGACTGACCAGATCAAAGATCTTTGACTCGAGTTTCAGAGGACTAGCCATGTTAAATACAAGCTTAATACCTGCAAGTAGAATAAACACAGAGGTAATTATACACCATAATTATAGCTGAGGGTTACATTTTACCGAATAGCTAGTTAATAAACTCAGCAGTTAAACTGGATCAAACTCAGCAACTATTTATATGTGAAAATAATCACATATGTGAAAATAATCACATATTTGAAAATAATCCCTCCTGGTAGGAAAATCGAAACTTTTAGTTTGGGGATTTAAGAATCACGTACCAAATATGAACAATATCTCCTTAGCAAATAAATCAGAAAGTTCTTACTGTCATTGTGACCAGTGCTTCCATCCTTAGGTGATTTGATTTTAAAAAGATAGAGTGCTAATAATCAGACATACTCTGCTTCACTAGAAGAATCTTGAAATTAAGGGGGAGCTGTGTAGAAGGATTTCTGCTGCTCATAGAGAATAATTTCCTCTGCCTTTGCATTATTCATTTCATGTAAATTTTGATAAAGTTCATCACTGTGATTATTATTTCATTTACCTCATTTTATATGTTTATAGCACAATTTCCACAGTAGGATCTTTTTCCTTGTCCACATTAACATACATGTGTGTATTGCTGATGGGAAAAGGTGCCTTTTATGAAGTAGGCAATCGACACACATCACCATAGCTCAGTGCCTTCAGAACTTACAGCAGTTATGACCATCCTTGCCCATGATGTCTAGAAGTGGGCTTTTTAGGCCACTGTATATACCACAGAATTATGTGCCTGCATCAATAAATACCTACTGCATATACCAGGCAGTGTACAGATGATTTTCTATGCTCACAACTACCCTGGGACTTGGGAATAATAATCCCCAGTTTTACCGTTGAGATTCTTAGGTTCATTGCCTTCCTCCAAGGTATACAACCAGTATAATGAAGAGCCAGGATTCTCAATCGGGTGTCTCTGATCGTAGAACCCATGTTCTTTCTACAGTCACATTCACTGCTGGGAATTCATCCTTCTTGAAATAAGCCCTGGGTTTAGACCAAAATGAGGCTGTGTTGGCATGTGTTGGGCTGTACCCCACAGGCCTGCACACTCTTTACTTGCCCAGCCTCGAGACCAAAGGAAGAGCCCAGGAACAATGACAGATGTCAGTGGTTTATTGGATAGGGGTCTTACACATCTGAAACAGACAGGTCTTAAAGCAACACCCGCTCCATGTATGGCAGGCAGCAGGCAGGACATGACCCAATCTTCAGTACTCAAGGAATAAGGAGGCTACCATTTGTAGGAGGAATTGACATTATCATGTTGGCTTACCAGTTACCAGGGAAACCAGCAGCTGGGGCACATTTCTCATAGCTCCTCAGATTAATGACCATCATGAGGGCAGATGTTTCCCTTTAAGAAACTAGCAGGTGAAGCCGTTCTGGCCTAAGGATTAGAACAAGCACTTGCTGGGGCAGGCTGTAGGTGAAGCAAGGTCTGGTTGACCAGGGGCATGTACAAAGAACAAGAGAACAGCCATCTTGAATGGCCTGACCATACATCCTGACTCTCAAGTATCCTGAGACTGCCCCATGAGCACCTTTGGACCTTCCACAGGTGATTTGGTTTTACAGATCCATATAGCTTCGGCACTAGAAAGAGGCTTTGAGGTCAGCTGCCCCAATTCCTAAGGGGTCATCTAGCCTGTGCCTGGAAGCGTAAGTTCTACTGAGGCAGTGAGTCTTCCTTCTTAGGACAGCGCAACTTAGAGTAAGTTTTTAATATTCAGCCAGACTGTATCTCATGATGCTTCCATACAGAATAAGCCCAACACAGCTTCTGCTTAGCAGAGATATTTAAAGGGGATTTCAAATTTCTTTTTTTTTTTTTTTCCTAAGCAGTCCCAGTGCTTTTTGCTGAGCTCTATAGGATATGATTGTATTTCCCTTATGAAGCTATATTCTCTTCCCTGAATGCTGTGCAGTCTTACGAGGTAGCACTGAGATCTAAGCACAACACATCCAGGACTGATTCAACAGTGCAGACTACAGTGGGACTGCCGCCTAGGATTATAGACTGTACTTCTAAGATTACGTTTGGCAGCCACATGAAGCCTTGTGATTTTAATTCTAGCTGAGCCCTCTTCACACGTTCCCTTCACCTCAACAAATGCAGGTCTCAGTTTCTAGCCCAACTCAAGAATTCTTAAATCTTCTCCTAGTTTCAGGAAAGAACCCTCAGGGAAGAGAGTCAAAGTGTTCATCTTTGTTTCCAGGAAGACAGGCAGGGAGATGGAGGGGCAGTTCTTAGCAGAGCAGGTGTTTTTCCTACTATGGCACTCCACATGTGTGCCTGAGTCTTAGTGGGAATAAGGTGTGGAGTGACTGGTCAGAAGTAAATGAATAGAAATTGTACTCCCCTGCCAAATGTCTGCGAGATATTAAGAGACAGAAGGCAGTGCTATTCCTACAGACTCAGGTACCAACACAAGGGTTAGTGATTTTGCTCATCTGTTAGTTCTTGCAGTACCCTGGAACATCATTCATCACGGCCAGGGTGAATTGGTGTACACAGGGGTGATCCTTCTCGTCTGCCATGTCCATGGGTGTGTGAGAAATCTACAGCGGAGCTGAAAGAATTATATCTTCTCGGTCCATATTCAGAAGGTAGGGAATATATTGTGTCCTTTGGGACATATGCGTGAATATCATTAGTATGACAGTGGATTTACTATTCCTTTTGTGAAAATGTTAGATGCTACAGAATAATTTTCAAAAGTGTAAGCTGAATACACAAATAGCACATTATGCTCCATTTCAATTAGTAGAGTATGTATAAAATCTGTATGGAAATATAATCAGATATTTATTTGTTGCATTCATTTTAGAAATTCATAATAGACAGCTGTAGGGTATTCAGTACTCTCTGGATCAAATTTGAATTGGTGACCTAGTTGCAAAACCCCTTGTTCCATGTTCATCAAGCACATCATTGTATTTAAATTTCTAGCACATTCAAGGGTAAAACAAATCATAGTTTTATTTTTTAAAGGATTGTTTCATTCTTTTATAATAGGATGCATCCTTCAACATTTTGAGAATAAATGGAAGAAAAAGACTTTAAAGTATCTTAAAACATCTGAATCTGAGACATAAACAATTTCACACCTATTTTTTAAATGTGTATGTTATATATATAAACTTGATCTCTTCCAAGCTGCATTTAGAGATGAGATAGGAAAGTATGTAAGCACCTGTTTTGCACTGACAAATTTCAACCAGCATTTTATGTTGGGGGTAAAATAATTAGGCCCATTAAAAAAATTAAAAATTGATATGTTTCTCTTCTGAAAAGTGTCTGAAAATTTTCATATCTGGACTTGCCAAAAATGCCCACGTTTCCCACCACCTGAACATAAATCACACTCATACATTCTGTGTACAGGCACTCATACACAGAAAACCCTGAAAGAGAACATTTTTGAAACATGTAGAACAAAGAAAGTGGAGTCTCCTTTAAATGCAAAGCTGTAATTTATTAAGCATCTTTAGAATTGATGTAAGGGGCTTCTCTCCTGTTGTTCTTCTCTTCTAGGTCTCTAAGTCCACGATGACAGGAAAATCTTCAGTGGTTCCAGAGACAAGCAGCTGGAAATCCTGCACGTTTATATCCTAGAAGGAAGCGAGCTGATGAGGAGAGTGATCCCTTCAGAGGATCCTCTCTTTTAAAAATGGACTCCAAATTAAGCCATATCCATTTCTGGGACCCTGAAGTGGCTCTCAAAAGCAGATGTCACTTGCTTAATGTTAAGTGATTTCAAAAGCCTTAATCAGGGGAGAGTAAGGCGGTGAGGAAGATGGTGAATCAACTGTGAGCACCTTCCAAGTAATGGGACATGTCTTTAATTCTTAAGCATCATGTTCTGTTCACTTTGTTATCTCAATTAAAAAAAAAAGAAAAGAAAAATGTACCTTTTTAAAAAGATAAAGTTTTGCTATTAGTATTCAGTACTTCATATCTGATTACAGATCCATCATTCATTAGGTCTATGGTAGGTCACAGCCTAATTGTACAAATTCAGAACCCTAAGTCAGATCAACTCAATTGCTCAAGGCAATGTATTTGCAAGTTAGAGTGAGCACTGAAAAGTTTCTGTCCTTGGACTGGTGTAGTGGGCAGTGTTGCTTTTCTGGAAGAATTTGTTCATATCTTAGATTTAACACAGTTTTGTTTATAAGTTGAAAATATTTAACCAACATCTATTCATGTAAGATAAAGTGTTAATTTAAGCAGTGATCTAGAAAATTCAGGGCAAAAGAGTTTAAATCATTTACATCTTCCTAGAGGTTCTGTTTTTGTTTTTAAATCTGAAAAAAATAAGTAGTTACTCGATAGCCTTAGCTCTAAAATATACCTGACAGGTTATTTTTATTTGTCTGTTTTTCAGAAATCATATCCATGTTTTTCACTCCCTATAGTCTTTAGCAAAATGAATCAAAGCCACTCTGTACCCAAAGTTAATACCAAAGTGTTGTCTTTTTTTTTTTTTTTTTTAACATTGCAAGGCTTTACCTCAAGTGCTATGCCATAAATTTGCAGGGAGAGAAAAAATTTATTAAATTATAACTGAGAGGAGATGACTTTTTTTTAACATAGCAAACAAAAAATTCCTTCATGAAAGGCTATAAAACCCATATTATTTACCAAAGAGACCTTTCCTGTCTCCCAGGTAAACACTTACAGTGTGTAGACTTGTGTAAATACATATTTAGGAGTGGCTAAATATGGTGAGGTATTTTTAAAGGCATATTTACAAAGCTGAATACATATATTGGCGTTTTGGTATGTGTAAACTGTGTATGCTGCTCTGCTGTCTATTCAGAATCCTAGCAGGGCGCTGGGAGATACACCTTGGATACTAGGACTGAGTTTCAAAACATTCGTCTTTAATCAAAATTACTAAGGACAGGCCCTTAAATCACCTGAAAAGAGTGAAAATATTCAACTAATGGAGAGCAAGTCTTTCTCACCAGTGTGACTTGAGGAAAATTGTTTCAGAAATGCAGGCATCCTTCACGGAAGTAAATCTTTCTGAACATTTTTGTGCAAAACACAACCATCATTTCATGTTCAGCTTAAAATATTAGCAAATATTCAAAGATACAGTCCATATGATGGATGGATAGACTAGGAAATTTTAAGGCAGAAAAGGCCATTAAGATCTTTTAAAAAATACTTTAGAAACACATGGAAATTTAAGTGACAAAGATCTGTTGTTAAGTCAATGGCAGGAAGCTCCCTATGATAATATAGCAAAACTCGGTCTGGAGGCTTCACGATGCCTGGGAGCCGCTCGCTTTCTGGGAATTTGTGCTCTATGAGGAAAAGACCGAGCCAGGAACAGACAGTTGTAGATGCATGGAAGGACGCTAACTGCGCCTCCACTGTCTGCTCTCAGAGGGAATAAGGATCCCATTTCTGTAAAAGCAGAGAAGTCGAGAGTCCAAATAACTCTAGAGCTCGGGCTATCTCAGGGGCCTTTTGCTAAGAAGTCTAAACAATGCTTCTATTTCATTTCTAATGCAACATGCAGCTATTTCTAAATACTCTCAGTATCCTGCAATGGGATTATTGAAAATCTTATTATGGCAAACTATATGGAGGACAAAGACTATTTATTCAGGGAAATCATTTCTCCAATAAAATTTGCACTGAGCTGTTTTTTAACTCAAAAAAAAATATACATCGTATGTACATATTTTTTCCCAAGGTACAAATACCACAGGTTTTGATTAAACATTCTGGGTTCTAAAACTTTACATTTCATTTTAATTTAAAATATTATCCCAGTGCTATAAGGTCTCTGGAATGTAGCAGCTTTTAATACAAGTGCTGACACACTTTTCGCTTTAACTCTATTCATATTACTTATACTAGTACTTTAGACACGGAAAACAAACTTCCCCAGCAAAAGACAACCCTCATTAAAAAAAAAAAACAACTTTTTAAAGATATAAGCAGGCACAAACACCTTTGCTATACAATTTTTATTTTATCCCATCTTTAATTTGATTCTGTGGCTAAGTATCTCATTTCCATGTAAACTTCCATTAGGAACACAAATTGCTGACCCCACATCTACTGACAGAAATG
Source organism: Nanger dama (assembly GCA_917880005.1). Taxonomy (NCBI): domain Eukaryota; kingdom Metazoa; phylum Chordata; class Mammalia; order Artiodactyla; family Bovidae; genus Nanger; species Nanger dama. The sequence continues at coordinate 17,103,296 of CAKJTW010000008.1, read as the reverse complement.
CCACAACATAAATTACGCCCAGAAAATGCCGCTTTGGGTGGGGGGCATGGAAGAGGGAACTAAGCTAGATAAAAAGCCACTGTGCTCCTGCCCAGCCAGCACCCGGTCCCGCTGACCACTGATAAAATTTATCACAGGGCCACATACGGGCAGGCAGCGTAAAGAAGAGCTGTCTGTGGTAAAACGTGTAACAGCAAAACAGCGAATGGAACATTATTACTTTATTGGAAAGCAATATCTCTGGATGCTTCGCTTTTCTGGCTTTAGCAAGGGTATGAATTGTTCTGTATGCAGAGGAGCTGAAATAAAAAGAGTTGACGGAACCCTGAATGGGGGGAGTGAGCACCTCCTAGCCACTTCACCACTCTCTGCTCAGGACGCTTAACTAGCCGAGGGGGTGAATGAGTTCCAACAAAGTTAAATCCCATCTGAACCCACCTTCTTAAAAGAAAGCTGAGCTATAATATTACTGGTCCCCTTGTAAAGATGCAGTCTTATAAAATTCTGGCTAACTGTTGTTGTCAGAATTCAGTCCCGGCATGAGCAGAAAGTAGAAATGGCCAAATTCCACCAATAAAAGGAATTTCATTTACCAAGAAATTACAAAAAAACCCAGTCTTGGGAATGGGGCTTATTTTGTAGAGCTTTAAGGAAAGCGGTTGGGTCAATATGCGCAAGTACTGGGCAGCCACAGTTGGATGGAGAGAGTGGTTAAAAATAAAAATAATCTGGTGGCCTGGTGTCTTCAATTGCCCACGAAGATAGCATTTGAAAGAAAGGAAGGCTCTGGGTTTATCACCTGCAGCTGGGAGAGCGGCAGCATCTAGATGGCGACTAGGTGGTTCGGGAGTCCGTCTTCTCTCGCGGTGAAGAGCTAGCTCTTCATGAACAAGACATCATGGAGAGGATCTTCGAACACGGGTTCAGCCGAAGCAGTCCCTACACCACACACAGTGAGACAGACCACGTTAGAAGGTAAGAGAAACAGCTCTGGGTCCCCAGGTTGTGCCTCTCAGTGCAGGGCCAGACGAAGAGATCTCCCCTGAGCATCTGGAGCCTTCCCGTGGGAACAGTGGTTGGCATATGGAGGATTTTGTTGTTCTTATCATCTTTCCTACCCATAAGCTGCATCTTAAAATGTATACAACTAGACATGCATGGTGCACCTGTTTTCTGCCCCTCCTCCACACCACGCATCCCGGCTTCTGAGCTCTGTCCCGTCCTGCGTGTTCTTAAGTCAGGCATTTTGGATCGCCTGCTTCTAGTTAATAGGAGAGAAACTGCGTTGCTATCTAATAGAGTCACTTCAGGCTTAATCTGGTAACTGCAAAGAACATTATAAGAGGGTCAAGTTTTCATTTCTGATGCACAGCCTTAGAAGCTGGATGTTTCCCGACAACCTTCTTTCTCATTTGTCTGAGTCCATTGTTTATGCCATATTATCTAACTGGGAGGCCTGGTGTGCTGCGATTCACGGGGTCGCAGAGTCAGACACGACTGAGAGACTGAACTGAACTAACACTTAATGAAGCCGCTTGCATACCTGATCTCCACTCTTCCTCAAGTTAGTATTTCATGTTCACTACACGCAGTTGAAAGTGGTGCTTTATCTTGTGTTTCCTAAATATATCTCATTCAAGCTGTAAGGGAAATTTAAGTAACTCACCAAGATTTGATGAATAAGAGTAGCTGCTGTTTATATATGCTAGGCACTGATTAGGAGGAGCTTTCTCTATGTTGACTCATTTAGTCCTCAAAAAGCTCTATGAAAACAGTTACTATCTTCTCCATTTTATGAAAGTAGACTTTGAGGGTTTCAAGAAATTGGTACAATTTAATCCAGGTCAGGTAGCTGGTATATTTGCTCACTGGAATATAACATTTTGGGTTTCATGTATAGAAGATTAATTTTTTCAAGATGACAAACTTACTGACAGCATGAAGCAGGCCTTTTCCTTTGTCTTTCTTGGGCATAATGAAGAGTATACAGTACCATGTGTAAGAGTGCATGCAGGTGCGGGCTACGTGTTGCCTTTTAACAAACATATTCAGCAAGTCTCTTAACCTCTTTGAGCCTCAGCTGCCTCAAATGCAAATGTGAAGAATAACCCTTTAACAGTGTGAAGACAGGGGCTGGATCAGCCTGTCTGTATGGATTCCTTCTAGGTTTAAGATGCTGCTGATACAGTAACAAAGACAAGTCATATCTGTGTCAGGATGCAGAGCCAGTCCACCAAAAATCTGCCTCTCTCTGGCATTGATCTTGGTACTGTAGTCAACAATATGATGTAATTGGTTGAAAAACAGCTGCTTGATATAAATTGACTGAGCAGCTTGTAGTGGGGGTTGGGGGACAGGTAATGAGCCTGCAAAGAACTCCCTTTAAGAGAGAGTCCACATCAGCTGACCCTGGAGTCATAATCAGTGTGCTCATCAGGTATATTTAAGAGCTTCTGTTTAAAAAATGGAAGAAGAAATTGTTGATGGAAGATTTAGTTTTTGTGAGTCAAAGTGGATTATTACTTGTCTTTAATGAGTGAAAAATGTAGGGTTCAGGGTACCAGGTTTCTAGTTGCATATATTGTTCTGGAAAAAAAAAAGAGTCTTCTATGCCAACTTTTACTGCAAAAACTGAAGCTAATTTGGGACTTTGAAGAAAGGTTCTGATAAGATTGATGGTTTTTACTGAGAAAGCAAAAGAAGATAGCTCTTTCACTAACATGAGAAGAGGCAGAACTAATATGAGCCTAGAAGGCAGAAAAGTGAGCTAGCAATTCCTCATTCATCAAAACCTAGCTTATACGCAGGTTTTTCCTTCTTTTTCCCCCATTCTCCATTCTGTTCTTTTACATTCCTCTCTCTGTAGCTTGGCCTGAGACTCAGAACTTCAGTCTTTTATCAGCCAGAAGAGAAGGAGAATGGGAGTAGAGTGGAAACGTGTGTTCAGTGAGGATTCTTGACTGTGGAATGAAAATGGTGTAGGAGGTAATCTTTCTCTAGTCCCAGTAATAAGCACTTGGAATAAACGAAGCGCATTACCAGTAGATTTTCTGTGTCCTAGGTGAGTGGTAGGAGTGAGAGTTCGTATAAGGTAGATGTCTGTCTACTGGAACGTTATGCTTGATTCTAATGGTAATTGTCTGAATCAGTACTTATGAACAGATATCACTGAATCACATAACCACAGTGGCAATTTATGAGTATTTTACGTTTAAGAGGAGATAGGTGAAGACAAATAGAAGGCAGTTAAAAGCAATGAAAGAAAAAAAGTACCAAAAGATACTTAGTATTAATAGTAGAAAAATAAAAGGAAAGAAATCACAGAGGTGTTTCCCAGTTGTTATATTCACACTTTTCTAATACTTCCTGGCTTTCTTTCTTTCTTTAGACCAGAATCTTGTGAGTATCCCAGTTATACCACATTCTGGAAATAGAAAAAAAAGAAAAGCCTTTCTCTTTCTCGGCCCAACCTCCCTCCCACACTTTCAATATTCTGTGAATTTGACCCATTTTATCACCTGGAAGTATGGTTTCTTATTGAGAAACTTAAAGGATCTTATGTAAGCAAACTGCAGTCAGCACAGGGGAGCCCTCACTTATCCGCCTCATTCTTCCTTTAATTTGGGAAAGGTAACCTTTGAAAATCAGGTATCCAATGCTAAAATAAGATCTGCAGCCAAGTGCAGGGCTCCAGCCCCTAATGTGTCTTTTGTCAGTGGAGGAGGGCATCATAACCTCTCTCTTAGGGGAGTGAGAGACCAGGTTTAGTAGACTGGTGAGGTTTGGGGGCGGGGGTGGGGGGAGGTGACTCTTAGGAACATCAGGGTTGTCCTAGGGACAAAGCAACCTTATTTTGACATGGTCAATGTAACATTTCAGAATATTGGAAGAGAACTTATTTTATTCCAAAATTTTGGCTCTACCAAGTGTTATTATGCCTTTTTGTGGTTAAAAACAAGTCATTGTCTTTCCCAATTTCATGTTTAGTTGTGTTCAGCATCCCTTACATTCTTCATCTGGGGAGGGGAGAAGACAGTGTCTGTGGCTAGCCAACCTGACAGTAAAGTTCATGGGACCATCACTAGGAAATTTAATTATGGAAAATAGGCAGTAGTGGCCAAAGAAATATCTTGAGGCAACTGCAGACGTTGTTGGTATTCTTTTGAGAAATGAAAAAAAATTTTAAGTGAAGAAACAAAAACAGACTACCAGATTGAAAATTGGAGTTATAAGTATAATTGAATAGTTTCCTAAATTTTCCAAAAATTGCTGATATATCATAACTTTAACTATTTTACCTAAGTATCTTTTTTGTATTTTCTTTACTACAGAGATGACTTTGTGTTTCTAAATCTGTTTAAAAACAGATTATGTAATTATAAATATACTCTCACTCATACCATGGTAGAATTTGCATATATGAGGGTAGTAAAACATGTAAATATCAAGTACTTTAGTGTGGTTTCTCATCCAACAATGGTTTACAGTAAGGTACTAGTAGATGACGAGTGTGGTTACACAATATTCTCAAAGTTTTTGGAAAGGAAAATTATTGAGGAATTTTTCTCTTTCACAGATCAGTGGTGTTGCACCCATACTAAAAAAAAAAAATCCCTCCTCGTTGCACAGTTTATCATTAACTCATTTCTCCTGGTGAAGCAGATTGGCCAATCAGCCTGACATATCCTGGCTTTGTAAAGATATTTCTGGATGAACAGAGTGTTCTAACAGATTTTGCATACACACAATCGATATTTCATAAAGACAAGAGGGAGGGAACATATGTATACCTATGGCTGATTCGTGTTGATGTGTGGCAGAAGCCAACACAACATTGTTAAGCAATTATCCTCAAATTAAAAACAAATACAAAGACATCCTAAGAATTTAAAACTCAGTGTTCAAGATTCAGTAACTTCGGATCCTTTTGGAGAATTTTGTTGGAATGATTCTCGAAGTAGCTTCAGGCAGGGTTATACTTAAATTTTTGGTTTAAGGAGCATTGTTTTTCATGGTTCAGTTCAGTTCAATCGCTCAGTCATGTCTGACTCTTTGCGACCCCATGAATCGCAGCACGCCAGGCCTCCCTGTCCATCACCAACTCCCGGAGTTCACTCAGACTCACGTCTATCAAGTCAGTGATGCCATCCAGCCATCTCATCCTCTGTCGTCCCCTTCTCCTCCTGCCCCCAATCCCTCCTAGCATCAGAGTCTTTTCCAATGAGCCAACTCTTCACATGAGGTGGCCAAAGGACTGGAGTTTCAGCTTTAGCATCATTCCTTCCAAAGAAATCCCAGGGCTGATCTCCTTCAGAATGGACTGGTTGGATCTCCTTGCAGTCCAAGGGACTCTCAAGAGTCTTTTCCAACACCACAGTTCAAAAGCATCAATTCTTTGGCGCTCAGCTTTCTTCACAGTCCAACTCTCACATCCATACACGACCACAGGAAAAACCATAGCCTTGACTAGATGGTCCTTAGTCAGCAAAGTAATGTCTCTGCTTTTGAATATGCTATCTAGGTTGGTCATAACTTTTCTTCCAAGGAGTAGGCATCTTTTAATTTCATGACTGCAGTCACCATCTGCAGTGATTTTGGAGCCCCCAAAGTAAAGTCTGACACTGTTTCCACTGTTTCTCCATCTATTTCCCATGAAGTGATGGGACCAGATGCCATGATCTTCGTTTCCTGAATGTTGAGCTTTAAGCCAACGTTTTCACTCTCCTCTTTCACTTTCATCAAGAGGCTTTTTAGTTCCTCTTCACTTTCTGCCATAAGGGTGGTGTGATCTGCATATCTGAGGTTATTGATATTTCTCCTGGCAATCTTGATTCCAGCTTGTGTTTCTTCCAGTCCAGCGTTTCTCATGATGTACTCTGCATAGAAGTTAAATAAGCAGGGTGACAATATACAGCCTTGACATACTCCTTTTCCTATTTGGAACCAGTCTGTTGTTCCGTGTCAAGTTCTAACTGTTGCTTCCTGACCTGCATATAGGTTTCTCCAGGAGGCAGGTCAGGTGGTCTGATACTCCCGTCTCTTTCAGAATTTTCCACAGTTTATTGTGATCCACACAGTCAAAGGATTTGGCAAAGTCAATAAAACAGAAATAGATGTTTTTCTGGAATTCTCTTGCTTTTTCCATGATCCAACGGATGTTACATTTGGGGAAAAAAAAAATCTATGTTATTACCACTGCCATTCAAATGCACTGGATTTTTAAAAGGATTTTTCCACTTTCTATCCTTGGAGATTAGTCTGTGGTATGGGTAGTAGTTCCCAGATATGCAGTCTTTCCAGGTAGAGCTATATGAGAAAATCACAGTGATAATGCTGGAAAGAGTTACGTGCCCTGCTAATCTTCACTTGTACCCCTCCTACTCAAGTCCTCAATCTCTTTCAGTTTCTGCTTCTACCACTTACTGCCTGTGGGACCTTAGACAAATTGCTACTTCATTGTGTCTCCATTTTCTCATCTTGAAAAGAGCATAATCTCTGTTCATTTCCAAAGCAAACTGTTCAGTATCACAGTAATCCAAGTCTATGCCCCAACCAGTAATGCTGAAGAAGCTGAAGTTGAATGGTTCTATGAAGACCTACAAGACCTTTTAGAACTAACACCCAAAAAAGATGTCCTTTTCATTACAGGGGACTGGAATGCAAAAGTAGAAAGTCAAGAAACACCTGGAGTAACAGGCAAATTTGGCCTTGGAATATGGAATGAACAGGGCAAGGGCTAACAGACTTTTGCCAAGAGAACACACTGGTCATAGCAAACACCTTCTTCCAACAACACAAGAGGAAGACTCTACACATGGACATCACCAGATAGTCAACACTGAAATCAGATTGATTATATTATTTGCAAACAAAGATGGAGAAGCTCTATACAGTCAGCAAAAACAAGACCAAGAGCTGACTGTGGCTCAGATCATGAACTCCTTATTGCCAAATTCAGACTTAAATTTAAGAAAGTAGGGAAAACCACTAGATCACTCAGGTATGACCTAAATCAAATCCCTTATGATTATACAGGGGAAGTGGGAAATAGATTTAAGGGCCTAGATCTGATAGATAGAGTGCCTGATGAACTATGGAATGAGGTTCGTGACATTCATTGTACAGGAGACAGGGATCAAGATCATCCCCATGGGAAAGAAATGCAAAAAGCAAAATGGCTGTCTGGGGAGGCCTTACAAATAGCTGTGAAAAGAAGAGAAGCGAAAAGCAAAGGAGAAATGGAAAGATATAAGCATCTGAATGCAGAGTTCCAAAGAATAGCAAGGAGAGGTAAGAAGGCCTTCCTCAGCGATCAATGCAAAGAAATAGAGGAAAACAACAGAATGGGAAAGACTAGAGATCTCTTCAAGAAAATTAGAGATACCAAGGGAACATTTCATGCAAAGATGTGCTCGATAAAGGACAGAAATGGTATGGACCTAACAGAAGCAGAAGGTATTAAGAAGAGGTGGCAAGTATACACAGAAGAACTGTACAAAAAAGATCCTCATGACCCAGAGAATCATAATGTTGTGATCACTCACCTAGAGCCAGATATCCTGGAGTGTGAAGTCAAGTGGGCCTTAGAAAGCATCACTATGAACAAAGCTAGTGGAGGTGATGGAATTCCAGTTGAGCTATTTCAAATCCTGAAAGATGATGCTGTGAAAGTGCTGCACTCAATATGCCAGCAAATTTGGAAAACTCAGCAGTGGCCAGGCTTCACCAATACGTGAACCATGAACTTCCAGATGTTTAAGCTGGTTTTAGAAAAGGCAGAGGAACCAGAGATCAAATTGCCAACATGTGCTGGATCATGGAAAAGGCAAGAGAGTTCCAGAAAAACATCTATTTCTGATTTATTGACTATGCCAAAGCTTTTGACTGTGTGGATCACAATAAACTGTGGAAAATTCTGAAAGAGATGGGAATATCAGACCACCTGACCTGCCTCTTGAGAAACCTATATGCAGGTCAAGAAGCAACAGTTAGAACTGGACATGGAATAACAGACTGGTTCCAAATAGGAAAAGGAGTATGTCATGGCTGTATATTGTCACCCTGCTTATTTAACTTCTATGCAGAGTACATCATGAGAAACTCTGGGCTGGAGGAAGCACAAGCTGGAATCAAGATTGCTGGGAAAAATATCAATAACCTCAGATATGCAGATGATACCACCCTTATGGCAGAAAGTGAAGAGGAACTAAAAAGCCTCTTGATGAAAGTGAAAGAGGAGAGTGAAAAAGTTGGCTTAAAGCTCAACATTCAGAAAACGAAGATCATGGCTGCTGCTGCTTAGTTGCTTCAGTTTTGTCCGACTCTGTGTGACCCCATAGATGGCAGTCGATAGGCTCCCCCGTCCCTGGGATTCTCCAGGCAAGAACACTGGAGTGTGTTGCCATTTTCTTCTCCAATGCATCTGGTCCCATCACTTCATGGGAAATAAATGGGCAAACAATGGAAGCAGTGTCATACTTTATTTTGGGGGCTCCAAAATCATGGCAGATAGTGATTGTAGCCATGAAATTAAAAGACGCTTATTCCTTGGAAGGAAGGTTATGACCAACCTAGATAGCATATTCAAAAGCAGAGACATTACTTTGCCGACTAAGGTCCGTCTAGTCAAGGCTATAGTTTTTCCAGTGGTCATGTATGGATGTGAGAGTTGGACTGTGAAGAAGGCTGAGCACTGAAGAATTGATGCTTTTGAACTGTGGTGTTGGAAAAGACTCTTGAGAGTCCCTTGGGCTACAAAGAGATCCAACCAGTCCATTCTGAAGGAGATCAGCCCTGGGATTTCTTTGGAAGGAATGATGCTAAAGCTGAAACTCCAGTCCTTTGGCCACCTCATGCGAAGAGTTGGCTCACTGGAAAAGACTCTGCTGCTGGGAGGGATTGGGGGCAGGAGGAGAAGGGGACGACCGAGGATGAGATTGCTGGATGGTGTGACTGACTCGATGGACGTGAGCCTGAGTGAACTCCGGGAGTTGGTGATGGACAGGGAGGCCTGGCGTGCTGCAATTCATGGGGTCGCAAAGAGTCGGACACAACTGAGCGACTGAACTGAACTGTTTTTCCTATTGATACCATGTTTGACATCAATTTTTGACTGAACTGAACCCTATAATGTTGTTAATGAGGATTGAATGTATGTGTGTCTTTATATGAAGATACACATACCTACATATATATGTATATACACATATATGTGTCTGTGTGTACACTAATAGAGATAGTCCATCTTCTGTGTCACTTGGTGGCCTGTCTGAGAATGTGTGTTAGTTACTCAATCGTGTCCAACTCTTTGCTACCCTATGGACTGTACCCCCAGGCTTCTCTGTCCATGGAATTCTCCAGGCAAGAATATTGGAGTGGATTGCCATTCCCTTCTCCCAGGGCAACTTCCCAACTCAGGGATCAAACCCAGGTCTCCTGCATAGCAGGCAGGTTCTTTATCTTTTGAGCTACAAGGAAGTTGGACACCTCTTAATCTTCGTATTGCTTGACTTCTCAGCTGTAGTGAACACTGTTAAGTTTTTTGTTCAGAAATTCTCCCTACTCTTACTTTCATCAAGTTTTCTCCATTTCTTCCACAGTTCTTTTGACTGCTTCTGTTCTTCTTATCGGAGAAGGCAATGGCACCCCACTCCAGTACTCTTGCTTGGAAAATCCCATGGACGGAGAAGCCTGCAAGGCTACAGTCCATGGGATCACTGAGGGTCGGACACGACTGAGCGACTTCACTTTGACTTTTCACTTTGATGCATTGGAGAAGGAAATGGCAACCCACTCCAGTGTTCTTGCCTGGTGAATCCCAGGCAAGCCTGGGGAGCCTGGTGGGCTTCTGTCTATGGGGTCGCACAGAGTAGGACACGACTGAAGTGACTTAGCAGCAGCAGCAGCAGTTCCTCTTATTCATTAAGTCTTAGACTTTATCAGAGCTCAGCCTTTGACACTTTGCTCTTGCTTCACCCATTCCCCTTGGCCAATCTCGTTTAGTTTCAGAATTTGGATTATTATTGTAAACTCTCTAAATTGATGGCTTTCCAGATTTCTGTTTATAGCCTAGACCTCAATACTGGGCACCAGATCTCTATATATGCTGGTTCCCTAGGCATTCCCTATTGATGCCCTGAATATTCTCATAGCTCTACACATTCAGAATTAGGCATGTCGGCTACCCAACTCCCATTAAATGGTACCACTATCTTCCTAGTTTCTCATCAAACTGAGGTTTATATTTGTTTCTACCATTCGTCCTCCAGACTTATCCACATACAGTATGAATCCTGTGTATTATTCATCTTAAATATTTTTTTAATTCTTGTTTTGGGCTTCTCTTGTGGCTCAGCTGGTAAATAATCTACTTGCAATGTGGGAGACCTGGGTTCGATCCCTGGGTTGGGAAGATCCCCTGGAGAAGGGAAAGGCTACCCACTTCAGTATTCTAGCCTGGATAATTCCATGGACAGTATAGTCTATGGGGTTGCTAAGAGTTGGACACGACTGAGCAACTTTCATTTTCACTAATCTCATTTTATCTTGACTGTACCTACTCTCATTCACTTCTTGCCTGACCTGTTACAACAGTTTCATAGTGGGTCTCCCCACCTCTAGTCTTCAGTTCTCTATAGAGAAGATGAAAGACCATTTCACAAAGCAGGAATGCTTATGTTCTTCCCTAGCTTAAAAATATTCAGTCGTCTTAATGCTACGTGTAAAGTCCTATGTGAACTGATCTTTGCTTAACTCTCCAATTTCCCCACCTGCGCAAAATCCTTGCTTTCCTACCTCTGGCATTTTGCAGACACTATTTCCTCTGCCTAAAAACTTCTCTGATTTCTTCACCCTTTTCTCTCTTTCAGTTGACAGTCATACTGTAGGTGTTAACTTAGACTTCACTTCCTCCAGGAAGCCTTCCTAGGCATGGATTCCTCCAAGTCATTTCTCTTGAGATTTCTCATGACCCCTGTAGTTTTTCCTTCATAGGCTGTATTATGTTGTTTTGCAATTGCCCATTTGCATGTTTGTCCTTCCGACAGAGGAAAGTTCATGTCTATGTTTTTCAAGGTCATATTCCTGGCATCTAGCTTAATGTTAGTCATTTCACATGTATAGGATAAAAATGTATAAGGGCATACATATTAGGCTATGACTTTCAAGCAAGAATAACTGAGAAATGGGTCAAAGCTCATGATTTGCTTTTCTTTTTTAAATAAAAGAGAATACAGAATTTTATTAAAACATCAGTAAAACTAAACTGAGGGTACTACTCTACCAGGATTAATTTAGAAGATAGTAATGATGACCCTATATATGAAGACAACAAAAGAGACACAGAGGTATAGAGTGGACTTTTGAACTCTGAGGGAGAGGGAAAGGGTGGGATGGTTTGGGAGAATGGCAATGAAACATGTATATTTTCTTGTAAGAAACAAAGCGCCAATCTATGTTCAATGTAGGATGCAGGATGCATGGGGCTGATGCACAGGATGATTCAAGTAGAGGATGTGGGGTGGGAGGTGAGAGGGGGCTTTGGCATTGGGAGATTGTGTTCACCTATGGCTGATTCGTGTCAATGTATGGCAAAACAAATACAGTATTGTAATTAAAAAATAAATAAATTAATTAAAAAATAAAATAAAATAAAATGTACGACAAAAAAAAAAAGATTTTAAAGCATTGAGTTATGTTGCCTTGGGATAATGTACCATTTAATGATAGAACAACATAACTTAATCCTGGTGTTATTCTCAGCACAAATACCTAGGTGTTGGGAAGCAACCAGGTCTTGTCTGTCCACAGTTATGCATGTTGTATTTTATTCAGCTTATTTATTTTAATAAGCATAGTTTTAAAGGTGTCACATCATTATAATTTGAAAAGGAGAGGTTTTTTTTCCAGTTCTTTATGCTTTTTTCATATTAATTTTTGGTACTTTATGGCCTAAAATTTTTCAGCCTGTATTTTAAAATACATGTTCACCCTTTTATTCTACTGCTTTCTTTACAAAGAAAACTTACTTATATGATAAACTCCCAATTCCATAATATTGGGTTGGCCAAAAAGTTTATTCATGTTTTTCATGAAATATTATGAATGAACTTTTGGCCAAATGAATATTTCATTTCCATTTAGAGCAAGACTTCTCAGATGGCATAGCTCTGAACTAGTGATATACCATTGTTCTGTTTGGTTGGTTATCATTTCAGTTAGATTCTATTTTCAGTACAGCATCTTCACTTGAGCATTTTAGAAGATACTTAATTCAGAGACTCCTCTACCTAGCTATTGGAGACCATTATTTTTAATGTGTTGAATAGTTTGGAAAAAACTACTTAAAAAAATATACAGTTATAGGGTAGATTTCCTCCCTACTTTTACAGATTGTTTTACCTTCAAAGCTTTCTAGTTAATCTTAAAAGCATTTTTTGGGTCAGTTTTTTGGTCTAAATTTCTAAGTGGGAAATACAGAATTTGGTCCTTTCTTCTGGTGGACATTTTCTGCAATTTAAGAAGTCATTTTAAAGTTATGGACATAAAGTATTATATATTTGTGTGTATGTGTGTATATAAATATAATCCCTGACTTATTTGTTTAATAAATATATGTGTGTGTGTATATAATAGGTTCAAACATAATTGCAGTTTCAGACAATGAATTTTAGATCACTGTCGTTCAGTCGCTCGGTCATGTCTGGCTCTTTGCGACCCGATGGACTGCAGCACACCAGGCCTCCTGTCCTTCACTGTCTCCTGGAGTTTGCTCAGACTCATGTCCATTGAGTTGCTGATGCCATCCAGTCATCTCATCCTCTGTTCCCCGACCCCACCTTCTTATGCCCTTAATCTTTCCCAGCATCAGGGTCTTTTCCAGTGAGTTGGCTCTTTGCATCAGGTGGCCAAAGTATTGGAGTTTCAGCATCAGTCCTTCCAATGAATATTTAGGATTGACTGGTTTGATCTCCTTGCAGTCCAAAGAACTCTCAAGAGTCTTCTCCAGCACTACAGTTCACGAGTGTCAGTTCTTCAGTGTTCAGCCTTCTTTATGGTCCAGATTTCCCATCTGTACATGACTCCTGGAAAAACCATGGCTTTGTTTTATATGGACCTTTTGTCAGCAAAATGATATCTCTTCTTTTTAATATGCTGTCTAGGTTTGTCATAGCATTCTTCAAAGGGCCAAGTGTCTTAATTTCTTGGCTGCAGTCACCATCTGCAGAGATTTTGGAGCCCCAAAAATAGTCTATCACTGTTTCCATTTTCTCCCCCTCTCTGTCTATAACTAGGTTCAAACACATCTTTATTAATCAAAATAGAAACCATTATAATCAGCACATTTTTGCCACAGAAGAGTAAGTTTGTTTATTCCTATAGTGTAAAAAATCGTGATTCAGAATTCGAGGAACCCTTGGAAAGCATTTCTACATCCTGCTGGTTATGGAAGCATTTTCTCTGCACAAAATTGTTGAGCTGCTTGAAAAAAATGGTAGTCAGTTGGCAAGAGGTCAGGTGAATATGGCAGATGAGGCAAAACTTTGTAGGTCAATTTGTTCAACTTATGAAGTGTTGGTTGTGTGACATGTGGTTGGATGTTGTCATATAGAAGATTTGGACCCTTTATGTTGACCAGTGCTGGCCTGAGGCCTTGCAGTTTTTGGTATATCTCATCAATTTGCTTTGTATACTTCTCAGATGTAATGGTTTCACTGGGATTCGGAAAACTGTAGTGGATCAGACCAGCAGCAGAACACCAAGCAGTGACCGTGACCTTATTTTGGTGCAAATTTGGCTTTGGGAAGTGCTTTGGATCTTCTTCTTGTTCCAACCACTGACCTGATTGTCCATATAAAATCCATTTTTCGTTGCACATCACTATCTGATAGAGAAATGGTTCACTGTTGTTGCATAGAATAAGAATGCAAAAATCACGATATTTTTTGATTTGTAGTCAGCTCATGGGGCACTCACTGAGTTTTTTCATCTTTCCAATTTGCTTCAAATGCTGCATAAATATAGGATGATTGATGTTGGGTTATTTGGCAACTTCTCATGTATTTATAGGGCTTCCCTGGTGGCTCAAAGGTTAAAGCATCTGCCTGCAATGCGGGAGACCTGGGTTCTATCCCTGGGTCGGGAAGATCCCCTGGAGAAGGAAATGGCAACCCACTCCAGTATTCTTGCCCAGAGAATCCCATGGAAGGAGGAACCTGGTGGGCTATAGTCTATGGGGTCGCAAAGAGTCGGACACAACTGAGTGACTTCATTTCACTTCACTTCACTTCATATATTTATAAGAAGATCATGTTTGATGATCCTCTCAGTTGGTAGTAGCCAACTTCCAATGGCCAGCCACTTCATTCCTCACCTTCAAGGCTCCTGTCCTCTTTGCAAAACTTCTTGAACCAACACTGCAGTGTATGTTTGTTAGCAGTACCTGGGCCAAATGCATTGTTGATGTTGCGAATTGTCTCTGCTGCTTTTGAACTTGAATAGGAAAATTGCTCAGATTTGCTTTTTATCTAATATCATTTCCCTAATGTAAATACATATAAAATATACAGCAAGTGTAATGTCATTAGCAAAGAAACCATAAACTGAGAAATGCGCGTTAAAATGATGTACAACATAACCACATTTATTTAGGAATATATTTAATATCAAATGGCAAAGTTCAACAGTGCAAAAACCTCAGTTACTTTTGCACCAAGCTAATATTTAATTTATAATATATATACACATATCCAGAAATACACTCTGTAGTTATATTTTTGTCTATATTATATTTATGTTTTACATACTATGTGTACATTGAAAAGAAGTGAAAGAGTACTTGCTCAGTTGTGTCCGACTCTGTGATCCATGGGCCATAGCCCATTAGGGTTCCTCTGTCCATGGGATTCTCAGGGCAAGAATACTGGAGTGGGTAGCCATTTCTTTCTCCAAGGGATCTTCCCAACCCAGGGATTGAACCCAGGTCTCCTGCATTGCAGACAGATTCTTATGATCTGAGCTACCTGGGAAGTCTCGTGTGTACATTATATAATGATATTTGCTCTATATATGTCATATAAACTATAAATACTATATTTATATGTGAATATATATAGTATAACCCTAAATAATTGATAAATACTTGTTTTAATGTTCTGAATTAAACTGTATAGTTAGTTCCTTTAGGAAAATTGGCAATAAAGATGTCTGAAAAAGAATATTAATTACTGTTTGAATTATGCTTTAGAAAAACCAAGCTGTTCAGTAAAGAAAGAGAATAATACATATAAAAATTCCTTCAGATAAGGGGAAATATGTACAGTGAAAAGACATTGAATTGTATTTAGTTTCTATCCCTTGTTCTTGTCATGCTGCCAAAATACGCTTCTTAAGTCACACAGTATTACTTGACATTTTTTGGACATCACATAGCTCAATAGCTTTTAAAACAATTGTTTTTGTTACTTGGTGAGATTTTGTTTATATCTCAAGATTTTCCTCAGATTTCTTTTGTTCTGTGAAGCAATAACCTTTGGTTCCCATAACACTTTGCACATCTCTATATTATTACCACGATGTGTTGCTTTCCTAGATTGCCTTTCTGTGTTCCCCCATCAAGGCCAAAGTACTTTTAGGCATTATTGGCATAGAACTTGGGCAAAAATATCCAAAACTCTGGGAAATACATACTGGCTATCAGTTATGATAAAATACATCAGTATTAATGAATAGTAAAATGCCTATAAAATAACCACAAGCAAGCATACCTCAACTCACATGTAGTTGTGTGAGATGTGAGTTTTAGTGTTCTATAGGATGTCATGTGAATGTAGAAAACTGAGTAACTAGAGCCCAATAAAGTCTTAAGTTTGCTTCATTGCATAGTACGTTTTGAGAGCAAGAACTGTGTTTTACTCACTTTTATAGTTCCAAAAGTCAGTGGCAGTGACTGGGATATGGCATGTACATAAATATGGTGATGAAATTCCTGGAAGTTATACATAATCTATAAGTATTACCTAGCTGAATAAAGGTTTGTATTAAATATAGCCCAAGAGGCAGTATGTCATGGTGCTCTAGAGTGTGACTTGGAAGACCTGGATTTGAGATGTAGTTCTGTTGCTTATTGGAGGGGTAACTCAGGGTGAGTCATCTGTCTCTCTAGACATTAAATTCTCTCCTCCATCACAGAGTAATAGCAGCAACTATCGTAGGATTGTCACGAGGATTAAATGAGATAATTCATGTTGAACACATAAAATGGCATGGCATAAGGTAAGTTTCCAATAACATTTAGCTTATTATTATTATTATAAATTAGGCAAAGGTAGCTTTAACATAAATGACTGCATCTATAATATTTAAACCTTGAAATAGCTTTTAGTTCTAGCCAAATTTAAGGAGAGTAGAGGTAAAAGAGGTCACAGTGTACAACTTTCTCTAAATTCTCAATTCTTAGAAGCAACAGATTGTAAAAAAAAATGCTGGAATAAGTCAGATTTTGAGGCTTTATGTAAATTTTTAAAAAGTGGTGATAAAAGCTTTCTTATTCTCAAGATAACATGCATGAAAACAATTTGTGATTCAGGATAGCAATACGGGTATGTCTTTAAGCCAACTAACTCTTTGTGACACATTGTCCTTGCTTTCTAAAGTAGGCCTCATCTCACTTTTAATGTGTGAAAGGAGAGATTATTCAACACAGTGGTAGACACATTTTTGTTCTCAAGAACACTGCGATATCATTAATCTTCTGGCACGCCTGCAAAGGCGGGTTATGTGAATGCTAGTCTTTTGCAAGGCTATAAATAAAGTTTAAAGAGAGAAAGAGACAGAAAGAAAAGATGTTTTCCTGAAGCTTCTGTTGCCACAGTACAGACCACATTAAGGGTGCAATAACTTACCAGTAATAATACTTTTAAAATTCTCCTTATGGGTTTTCAACATCTGTCTAGAAAAATCCAGCCTAAAAATAGAATCTGATCTTGTAACACAGCCTTCTCAAACTGGGTTATCCTGAACACTCTCCTCACTGAATAGTCACATATCACATGTCAGAGCGGTGTTTCTGGGTATAGCAATGCTTTATCACGGCTCTCATATGCTTAGCCCTCCTGGAAGAAGCTGCTGCAGACATTTATGTATTAGGGTTTGTGTGTGTGTGAAGTAGCTCCTCATAGATGGAAATGCTTCAGTAAAAATAATTTTTTTGCCTCTTTGGCTATTGAGATGTATAGAAACAAAAATACAATATTTCCCTCATTTTTGATGTTAGGAATTTTATTCTACTTCCTAGTCTAATAGACCCAAGTTTCATAATTGCCCATGTTTAAAAGCTGAGTTACATTTGTTTTTATTTGAAAATACTTGAAGGAGTAATATTTGCATGCTAAATAATGAGAGCATCATGGATTATTATTACATACAATATGAAACTAATTTTCCCATCAAATAGAAAATAGGTAGTATTTTTGGTCCTAGCAAAGAGCTCTTTCTCATGGTTCTTCTGTGGGCAAAATTCCTGCTAACTTTATGAGAACATCAGGGACAAATCAATTAACATGCCATAGATTGTTGTTTAAAGCTGTATTTATTCTAACCTATAGAGCTAAAAAAATCTAATAAAAAAACCACAATTTGCTCGTACTCTAATTATCTCTTGCTGTACATTCTTGGAAGATTTTTTCATAATGTTTTGGAACTTGGGACTTCCAAACAGTTTGTATGTGACAAACTAAAGACATGCAATTAGAACATGCAATTAGAACCTCTTTGCTATTCAGTTTTCAAGAGATACGTGTTGCTAATTAAGAATCAACATCTCTGGCAGTTTTTCGGGTTGAGCAAACCTTTAGATTCAGGACAGTCAGCTGACATTGCACACTCATAACTGGGCTTCTTGTGGCTCTTCGCTCGGCCCTCTGAATTTTAGAGGCCACTTCTGAGGATGCGTGCGGGGAGTCATTTCTCTACTGGTGTTTGCATGTGGCTCCACTCTCAGTGCACGTCTGGGGAGGGCACCGCATTCTGTAACAGCTGAGTATGGAAGAGGCAGTTGGAATTACTCATCCAAGAAGCACATAAGTGGAGTGTCCATGCCCCTCTCACAGACAGCTAGGAAACAGAACCAGAGCTTCTCAAGACAGAAAATAGTATCCTCAGGAACCATCATGGCCTTTGGGGACCAAGTCTTGACCATTGTGAGGCCAGTGATGTTGTTAACCATCTTTAATAAGGTTTCAAAACTCATTGCAACTTTGGACTTAGGGGATGGTAATCAGATATTTTAATTGAAGTAGAGTTAACTTATAATGCTGTGTTAGTTTCAGATATACAGCAAACTGATTCAGTTATATATTTGATAATTTTCTGTTATTATAAGATATTGAATATAGTTCCCTGTGCTATACAGTAGATCCTCATTTCTTGGCTATTTTATGTATAGTAGTTTGTATCTGTTAATCCCAAACTCCTAATTTATTCCTTTCTCTTCCCTTTTCCCTTTGGTAATCATGTTTTCTGTCTGTGAGTTTGTTTCTGTTTCACATATAGGTTCATTTTTATTATTTTTTAGATTCCACATATATAAGTGATATCGTATGATACCTCTTACTTCATGCAATATGATATTCTCTGTGTCCATCCGTGTTGCTGCAAATGGCATTTTCCATTCTTTTTATGGCTGAGTAATACTCCATTGTGCATATGTGTGTGTGTGTGTACATACTGCTGCTGCTGCAAGTCACTTCAGTCGTGTCTGACTTTGTGCAACCCCATAGATGGAAGCCCACCAGACTCCCCCGTCCCTGGGATTCTCCAGGCAAGAACACTGGAGTGGGTTGCCATTTCCTTCTCCAATGCATGAAAGTGAAAAGTGAAAGTGAAGTTGCTCTGTTCTGTCCCACTCTTTGCGACCCCATGGACTGTAGCCTACCAGGCTCCTCCATCCATGAGATTTTCCAGGCAAGAGTACTAAAGTGGGGTGCCATCGCCTTCTCTGGTGTACATACTACATAATATTAAACCAGTTGTCCACTGATGGACACTTGGGTTGTTTTCATGTAATGGCTATTGCAAATGGTGCTGCTGTGAACATTAGGATATGTGTATTTTTTTCAAATTAGAGTTTTCATGTTTTCCAGATATATGCCCAGGGGTGGGATTGCTGGATCATATGGTAGATACCCTATTGTGGTTTTAATTTGCATTTCTCTAATGATTAGCAAGTAGAGTATCTTTTCATATTCCTGTTGGTCATCTATATGTCTTTGGAGAAATGTCTATTTAGGTCTTCTGCCCAATTTTTGATTGGGTTGCTTTTAGATTGAGTTGTATGGACTGTTTGTATGTTTATGAAAGAAACCCGTCAGTCGCATCATTTGTAAATATCTTCTTTCATTCTGCAGGTTGTCTTTTCATTTTGTTTATGGTTTCCTTTGCTGTGTAAGGGCTTCCCTGGTGGCTCAGCTAGTAAAGAATCCACCTGCAATGCGGGAGACCTGAGTGCAGTCCCTGGGTTGGAAAGATCCCCTGGAGAAGGGAATGGCTACCCACTCCAGTATTCTGGCCTGAGAATTCTATGGACTGCATAGTCCATGGGGTCACAAAGAGTTTGACCCAACCGAGTGACTTTCACTTGCTGTGTAAAAACTTTCAAGTTTGATTAGGTCTCGTTTATTTGTAATCAAATAATTTTTAATGAAGTTTCAAAGCTCATTGCAAATATGGATTTGGGGGCACACTGTATCCCTAATTTGCAGAAGAAACTAAAACGGAAAGTAAACTGAATACTTAATAACTACACTTATGAGGTTTTTATTCCATTATGGTTAAATACATAATTGCATAATTTACGCTTTAAGATATTTCTGTGACGTATGTATCACTTTCCCTAATAGTAAAGGCAGCACACTTCTGAAACAGGTTAGGTAACTTGCTTATGACCTCATGACTACTAAGCAATAGAGATAGAGTTTGAGTCCGGATTGGTCAGGTTCTTAAGTTCACATTCTTACTCAACCAGCATCAACAGGTTTGACGAAGGATCAAATGGTGTCTGAAGCAAAATTTCATTTGTGCGATTCCTCCCTTCTTTTTCTGTAAACTTTTTCTCCCTTTTGGTGGTCCCGTCCTCACAGGTTTTATTTTGCCCATATCCTCGTCCACTCCCAAATTAATGTTAGCTAAAGATGATGCCAAATCGTTACAATTCTCTGCTAGGTGTATATATTTTGCTTGAAGCCCAAAATGCTGAGATGCTTTCAGGATAAGAAAACATACTTTAGACATCACAACAGTTGGAGTCTCAGAAGAGGGCTGCGGGCTGAGGAAACTCAGTGTTTCCCCTTCAATCTTTTTATACATGTAAAACAAGTAAAAAAATGAACCCCCAAAGTAGATCTGAAGGCAAAAGAAGTCACAGACTATATAGCCTCAGTGGAGAAATGTGGTCAGGGTGGGGCAAATATCTCCTCATAGAACATCAGGGTGTTCTAGGAGGTTCTGAACTGATTAGATACATTTCAGAGTGTCTCTCCCAGTCTCCACTTTATTCTAGTCCACGGGAAGGTCTTGAATACTAAGACAAGGCCATAGAACTCTCACCTGGAATTATAGTTCTCACTACCTTTGAACTGCTTTCTTTCAGGAGTCTGCTACCTGCTATCCACAATAGGATAGTTGCAATCTGCACTGATAGGACATAAATCTTCCCTACTGGTGCTGATACAGAACTCTCTTAAAGCTAATATCCGCTGACATAGATTGTTAGGAAATCATTTAATGTAAACTTGCTAAGCTTTCATGTGTGTACAGAAAAAATATGTCAAGAAATAAAAAACAATTTTTGAAAAAATTTATAAGAGCAGAAAAAGATATTGTCCATAATCCCACTACTCTAACATACCAGTTGAGGTACGTTGTAAACTTCCAACCACTTTTTTCCTCTGCGTATTTATTAACATAGTTATAGTCACAACTCATCATATTTTAAAATTTTGCTTACTATCTCCTAATATTATGACATGGTCACTTTCTTTATGCTGCTGAGCATTCTTCTTTAGTTAGGCCAATATTTTTGCTGGAAGGTGAGGCTTCCTCTTCTTTTTTGAATGGCATAATGTTCATCTAAATGTTTGAATGACTTCCTTATAGACATTGGATAAATTTCAGTAGAGTTCAGCCACAGATTTTAAATATTACTTACATAGATGCTGCATTGTAGCTCTCAGGAGATTAACATCATCACATTTTAAAATGTATTAGCATTTTGCCATTAAATGCCAGTTTTGCCATTTAATTGTAATAAAAATAGGTTTATCGACATGTGTTAGAAAGAAGAAAACATACAATTGACTTAAAACGTCTAAGTTAAATAATCATTGAGTTTAGATTTTATTTGATGGTGGCTAAGATTCCTCTTGTACATATTTTCTGAGACTTTGTGCTAAAGAATGTCTTTGGGCTCTTTGCAGCTGTTGCAGCCTGGCCTTACCCCATTAGATGTGGGAAGAGAAGGAGACAGATTGTGACACTGTCCCTTATCAAAAGACCACACAGTTGTTCGCCACTTTGACTCCATGATGGATGATTATCTGGAGGTTTGACGGATGGAAGGCTCAAAGTTTAGAGGAAAACAGCGCAGATGCCCAGTAGCTTCTTGCTATTGACACTTACTTGATAACATGGGGTTAATCAATCTTCTCTATTGTTTTTAGCTTCAGTTTTGTTTGCTGTTCAAGCTTTATTTTTCCCACCTCATCAGACTGATATGCCGTCCTCCTGCCCCCCAGAAAAGAAAGCCTTGAGGGAGAAAAGACAATAAGCAACTCTTTTACCAAACAAACTTCTGTTCTCCTCCTGACTGCGTGTCCTGGAGACAGACCAACACATATCAGTTTTCTTTGTATAACGCGTGCAGATGTATGCACACACATACGTATTTTTAAAGGATTAATCTAATGAATGGCTGGAGAAATAGATTTTGGGGATCAAACATTTAATAATTTTTATCTTGGAGAAAGACATTATCTTCAAAAGTATTTTGTTTTCACGAGCAGCAGCACCTCATTGATTAATCATTTTGCCTTCCATGTTTCTTCCATATTTGCCCTAGGTCAGTGATGTGCAGCTATTGCTCATTCCATTGAAACAGTTATTTATTGCAGTAAATATGGTGAATTTTTATCTCATTGCAAGAGATTGATGCATTGTTATAAGACCTGCTGGTTCTGTCATGCCCAGATTCCTCAAACAGAGACAAATAGAGGGGTAAAGTCCTTGTGCTTCTTGTGAAATTTTATCACCCCAATTAGGGCAAAGGATGGCAGAATCAAAATTCTTACAAAGGTTTTTTTTTTTTTTTTAATATTTTAAAGCTTTAACATGCATTGAAATTTACCGGTTTTGAGACTGCAATTTGAGTTCTGACAAATGTATACTGTCATTTTACCACAACTGCAGTCAAGATATAAAACATTTTTATTACCACTCACAAGGCTCTTTGTGGTCATTACCGCCACCATCCCCTTACATCCCCTGGTCCCTGGTAATCACTGGAAAAAACAGATCACTTCATAATTTTAAATGTCCTCAGGGTACAGAGGCCACACTAATCTTCTCTGTATTATACCCATTGTGGTATATATGTGCTGCCTCAGTATTTAACACAGATTTCAGAAGTAAGGTGTGACTAGATAGATGTTAGTTTGTAAAACCTTTTACAGCATTCATTTACTAAATCTATTAATATCCAATTTCTAACAGTGGATTAGAAATACACTGTCAGTCCCTTGGAGAAAAAAGTCAGCAATTCCCCAGTTTTATGACATGCATAGAGTTACTCGCTAGTTGAGATGCTGTCCTGGTCTCATGACCAACTCCTCACTGTTTTTGAAGTACTTGGGTGTTAGTTGATAATTAGCTTCTTTCAGTCATTTTTTACTTTGTTACCTTAGGAATACTTCTGTTGCTGAGTTTTTGAAACAGACTGATGGTATGACTTTGTTAACCACTCTGCTGTATTAAAACAAAATTCTAAGGCTCAAGGAATTGTTGAAATACAGTTTTTAAGTGTGGAAGAGAAAAGCAAGGCAATTTAATTTACTCTTTGGTTGGGCAAATGACTAAAAAGAAGGAAATGATAGGTGTGTAAAAATTGCTGTATATACCTCTAGCTGACAGTTTTTTCCATTATATGTGAAAAGACATTAAGTGTAAGAACATTGTTCATTGTATACATATACAAAACATTCTTCTTGTTGGGCACTATCAATACACAGGACCATAATGGATAATACTACTTCAGTTATTAGATTGAGGTGGTTTTTTTTTAGCTAAAAATGAATAAGCGCAAATAAATGCTCCAGGGAGTTGAAGATGAGTGAGAATCTGTTATAAATATTACATTGTATTCATGTCTTAAAATCTAATATGTTTTGGTTATTCACAGTCATTTCCTATTGATTTTTAAAGAGGTTTCTACTAAGATAATATGAAAATATTAATATGTTAATATTAAAATATGAATAAGACATGGATATTTTATGGTATAAACTTTGCAACAGATCTAAAAATGCATCACTTGCAAGACTCAAGTTTAGTTAAAGATGTGAAGGAGCAGTTGTGTGGAAGCAATGGTTTTTGGAGAAAATAGGTTTAATTTCTGTACATTTTAAATTTTATCTCCATATCTTTACCTTTGTCTTTTATAATCTACATCTTCCAAAGAACCTCTTGAATCTACATTCTCTCCTTGGCATGCACAAATAGAAGATATCAGTTAAACCAGGGTGAAAACCTGAATTATCTTTCCTGGAGTTATGTGGGAAAGGGGTGAAATTGAATTTGCATTACTTTTTGTTTACCTACTTTAAAAGAGGTTGCTCCCTGAAACTTAAATTTCCAAACTCAGGGTTCCTAGGGGCTTCCCTGGTGGCTCAGACGGTAGAGAATCTGCCTGCAGTGCAGGGGACCTGGGTTCGATCTGTGGTTGGGAAGATCCCCTGGAGGAGGGCATGGCAACCCACTATAGTATTCTTGCCTGGAGAATCCCCATGAACAGAGGGGCCTGGTGGGCTACAGTCCATGGGGTTGTAAAGAATCCGATACGACTGAGTGACTAAGCACAACTCACAAGGTTCCTAGTGATTTGACACTAAGAAGAAGTTCAGAACGTGTTTGAGAACTCCAGAGGAAAGCCTATTCCTATCATTTTCCCATTAAAACGTATCAACCCCAAAGGATATGATTTTATGCAGATAAATGTTGGATAAATATCTGAACTTCTGGGTATATCTGAACCCATGTTACGAATAATGCACAATTCTGTAAACCCTGGTTAACAAGGAAAGTATTTAGCTTTCTATCCATATGCCTATCTCTTCCATAGCCCCTTTTGTCTTTGCTTTAAGCTCATCTAAGCTCAGAGGCACACATTGGAATTGAGCTTAGTGTTGCAAGGATAAAAAATCTTGAGAGGTGAGCGTGACTGCTAATGCTTCTTGCAACACCTGCCCTCTCTAGCAGCACTTGGCCACCCGGATCAACAGGATGGGTGTGAGCTACATCTGTTCTGTCCCAGTGTCTTTCCTAAACCCAAGGGGTGTGCCTGTGGTTCACTGATGCCACTCGACTGGCATTGTTGGTTCATAACCTAAAGCCCTTTCTTATTTCCCTCTTTGCTCCTGAAACCTTCACTCCTGTGTATTTTCTGTCCTTTTACCCTGACTTTCTAACAGCTGAGCTACACAAATGCCAAGTAGCGACATGAATTCCTGAACAGAAGCTGCCATAAAACATTGCTGCTCCAACCAAGAAACACACATGTAGAGGCACATGACTGACAGGGCTCAAAAGGCAGGTTTTAGTAAATGACAAGTGTGAAGTGCTTATTGTTGCTCTAGTCGATGGAAGCTCATATTTACACAAAAAAAATCATTCACATTTCAGAACAATTCAGTGTAACTGGCAGCTTGGGAAAGAAAAGACTTAAAAATCTCTTAAAGATGTAGAAGACAGGAGGAGTACAGAATCCAAAGCATTCTCTCACTTTGGAATATGTTGGCATCTTTTGATTGGGCTTTAAAACTGGGATTTTGGAGTAGCAGCAGGAAAAGTTGAAATTATAAATTATTTTTGTTAGGAACAAGAGAGGATAAGAGAATGAAAAGAAAGCTGCTCGTCTTTTATTTATTCTAAGCATAATTCCATTCAGTGTTAATTAAATAAAAGTCTAAAGAAGCACATTATCCTTTGTATGTACTCACTGCCATTACTACAGAAATATCTATGGTTAGCCACAAACATAAGAAGGAAATATCGTGTGATATCAATCCATGGTGTGTGATCAGTATTACGATGATTGCTAATGTCATGAAATATGTTAATTTGAACCTTGCTTTTACCATTTAAAATAATGTTATAAGGTGCAGTCTTAAGGACATGACCTTATTCTGTATGTGTAGTATAGTAAATTAAGGTAGAAATGTTCTGGCTTCTGTATTTTTTTCTGCTACTGGTTAATAAACCACTCAAATAATGAAAAATTTAAAAAGACTGGCAGGAATTGCAGAGAGTAGAAATTCCAGACATTTCATTTTATAGTTGTAAAGATAGGCTCAAAGAGAATAAAGTCCCATTCCTTTCATGTGACAACTGGGTTAGTTATTTATCAAATTCCTTTCTTTCTTATGGTTAGGTATGGCCTTGTGCCTAAGTTCTTATTCAATAAGATTCAGGTAGGTGTGATGTCCTCTGCTCTCAGACTAGGCCCATCCAAAACTCCCTGCTTGATTCTCCAGGCTGTTTACCCATCTTCCGACTCAGAGTGAAAGATTCCAAGGCCCTGTGATATGGTGTAGTTGGAATAGATGAAAGTGTAGGACTCTGAATCTTTGTGATAAGGACCACTACCCCACAGCTACACAGGACTGTGTTATTTCTGGGCCATTGAAATTCTGAAATATATCCATTATATTAATTAGTGTTACTTTAACACTTGCAACACTGCCAGCAGCCTTGACTGTCAATCTGTGTTGGAATGGCAGGCTCCGTTCCTCAGCCGTCTCTGTTGCCGCCACTTCTTCAAGTGCACCTGTTTGGTTTCACTATCATGACTGTTCTGTACTTTCATCATCTGAACTTTGATCAAATCAAGAGCCTGTCTCAACTGGTCTTTGAGTCCTTAGTTTGCCTCTCTTCTAATTCTCACCGTGTACTGACAGAAGATTAATTCTGCTCTGATAACGTCTCTTTTTTAAAAAGTTGTTTTAATTGGAGGATTATTGCTTTGCAGTGTTGCATTAGTTTCTGCTGGACATGAATCAGCCACAGGTATACATATGTCCCCTCCCTCTTAAGCCTCCCCTCACATTTCATCCCTCTAGGCTGAGCTCCTTGTGTAATATAGCAATTTCCTACTAGCTGTCTATTTTACACATGGTAATATACACATTTCAATGCTCATCTCTCAACTCGTCCCACCCTCTCCTTCTCTTGCTGTGTACAGTCCATTATCTACATCTGTGTCTCTGTTCCTGCCCTGCAAATAGGTTCATCAATATAATTATTCTCAGTTCCATTTTACTATAATACATAAAATACATGTATAGTATAATTACAATACATTTTACCAAAAATACGTTTTTCTAGATTCTGTCCATGGGATTCTCTAGGCAAGAGTACTGGATCTGGAAATGGCAACCTACTCTAGTATTCTTGCCTAGAGAATCCCATGGCAGAGGAGCCTGGCAGGCTACAGTCCATGGGTCACAAAGAGTTGGACATGACTGAGCGACTAACAACACATATTATGTATATCCTATTAGTTATGTATATATACAGAGATTTATTGTAAAGAGTTGGCCCTCGCAATTATGAAGACTAACAAATCCCAAGGTCTGCATTTAACAAGTTGGAGACCTGGGAGAGCTGATGGTGTAGGTCCGTTCTGAAAACTAACAGATTTGAGACCCAGGAAGAATCAGTGTTTCAGCTTGAATCTGAAGGCAGGAAAACATCCATGTCCCAGTTCTAAGGCCAGCCTAGTTCCTTCTTAGTCAGACTTTTTGTTCTATTTAGGTCTTCATCACCCACGTTAGGAAGAACTACCTACTCAGTCTATGGATTCAAATGTTAATCTCACCAAGAAACAGCCTCTCAGACATACCCAGAATGATGTTTGTCCAAATACTAGGCTACACAGTGGCTCAATCAGGTTGGCACACAAAATTGATAATCAGCCAGTGCTGTGGTCCCTAGTGACTTATCCTGCCAGCTTTCTCACTTGTTTTATCTATTCTACCACTGGGCATTTGGGTGTGAGAATGGAATATAATACATTTCATAATGTTTTTTCCAGGGATTTTTTTCCCACTGTTGTATTCCTAGCACTTACAGCCAAACATAGTAAACATGTAATATGTATTTATTGAGTAAATCAATACATTAATGAGACTGTTGTTCTAAAATACAATATTTAAGTTCTTAACCAGGCACCCCAAGTTCACCACCATGGAGCCTCAATGCACTTCTCCAACCTGATCTTTCATTAGAACAACAACAAAAAAAAATCAGGCCATAGAATATTCTGGGAAAGACCATACTCTCTCTGCCTTTGTGTTTGGTTCTCTTGTTTACTGTGAAGGTTCTTGTTGTCTTGGCCATTGTCTAATTAATATCTTTCCTGCTAAGTTTAGCCTATTCTATTTTCATCTTCAGTGAAAACTTCTTAATAATGCTCAGACTAGAGTGATTCCTCCCTTCTCTGAAATCTCATGATACTTTCAATCTGGATCACATTTACTGAAATTTAGTCATATATTCTTTTATATTGTTGTTTAAATTCCAAATGAGTGTTCAAGTTCCACCAAAGTTGTAATCCCTTGTTTAAGGCAGTGTCCTGAAGGAAAGTGGGAGGTATACTAAGCCATAGCAATCAAGATAATAAGTGAATTTAGGAAGAATGTAGTCTATTTACCATATTAACTTCATTGGACTAATATTGGCCACTCCATGTGTTCTATACCAGGTAGCACGCTAACAGCACTGTGTACGTTATCTCATTTAATTTCAAATCAATCTCTGAAGAAGTTATTATCATTAGCCCCAGTTTGCCATTGAGCAAACAGAGGCTGCGGTTAGGTGATTTACCTAGGGTCCCAAAGCTAGGACATCACTGAGTTAGAATTCAAAGTTCATAGCCAACATTTTACTTAAACATCATGAATATTATTCAGCCATAATAATCCATTCCTAAAAGAATGAAATTGTGCCATTTGTGACGACATGGGTGGACCTTGATGGCATTATGCTATGTGAAAAAAAAAGCCAGATAGAGAAAAACAAATCCTGTATAATTTCATTTCTATACGGAATTGAAACAAGACAGAAAACAGAGCTTACAGAGGTAGGGAGCAAATTGGTGATTGTCAGAAGTGAGGAGTGAATGGAAAGGAGACGGTGAAATGGGTGAAAGCAGTCAAAAGATAAAAATTTTCAGTTATGAAATAAGTGAGTCTTGGGGATGTATATGTAAAGCATGTACTATATATGCACACAGTAACTGTAGTCAGCAATAGGTAGGAATAGCATATTTGGAAGTTGCTAAGAGATATCTTAAAAGCTCTCATTGTATGAAAAAAAAGATTTTGTAACCATGTATGATGGTGGGTGTTCTCTAGACTTACTGTGATGATCATTTCGCAATATACACAGATATCAAATTAGTGAACACCTGAAACTGATATAATATTACATGTTAATTAGTGAAAGTCGCTCAGTCGTATTTGACTCTTTGCGACCCTGTGGACCATACAGTCCATGGACTTCTCCAGGCCAGAATACTGGAGTGGGTAGCCTTTCCCTTCTCCAGGGGATCTTCCCAACCCAGGGATTGAACCCAGGTCTCCTGCATTGCAGGCAGATTCTTTACCAGCTGAGCCACAAGAGAAGCCCTACATGTTAATGATACATCGATAAAACCTCAGAAAAACTGGAACTTCTCTGGTGGTGCAGGTGGATAAGAATCCACCTGCCAGTGTGGTGGGGGATATGGGTTCAGTCCCTGGTCTGGAAATATTCCACACGCTGTGGAGCAGCTAAGCCCGTGTGCCATGACGACTGAGCCAGCACTCGTGAGCTGCAAGTACTGAAGCCTGTGGCTCTGCAACAAGAGAAGCCACGCAGTGAGGAGCCTGTACATTGCAACCAGGAGCAGGCCCTCACTGCAGCTAGAGAAAGCCCGCGTGCAGCAATAAAGACCCAGCACAACCAAAATTAACAAAAACTATAAGTTAAATAATTGAAAAAACCCTCAAAACCTAAATAAACATCACGATAAACTCTCATCGTAGGTTTATGTATAGTTTATAAGTATGGCGGTAGATAAGTCAGAATTTAAGCAGCAGCAATAAAAACAGCAAAGCAAGAAAAAAGTAAACTATTTACAAAGGGAACAGTGTTGTTAAGTGAGTGGAACCAAGTGAAAGTTAGGGAATCACACAGTACGAAAAATTGCATACAGTACAGGAGATACTGAAAAATACAGTATACAATCATCAGCACAGAAATTGGGACACAATGGGAGAAAAGATAGCTGAGGCTGGGGGAAAGCTCCTAATTACAGGAAATAAACTATTACTGTCTTCAATAATTAGGTATGATAGGTGCAGTTTCTATTGCATTGGTTCCTAAAGATTCTTTAATCACTTCTATAGATTAAAAACGCTAGATACATCGAGGCATAATATTGTGCTGTGAGATGCTACAGTACTCAGTATCGGGTACCTGGTAGATACTAAAAAAAAATATTTATGGAAGGAAGGAAAGAAAGAAGAAAACAAGTCAGTGTGACCTGTTAGGAAAATGAAGCTAGTAATCTTTTTCATATAAATTTACTTAAATGTAAAGGAAAAGTATGAGAAGAGGAGTCTGATTTCAATTCATTGAGGTCCTATTAACTGACAGTCTGAACATTGAAGAATCGAATCGTTGGCTGCTTGATATTTGATAATATCTGGCTAGTTGGATGTGACTGATATTTTGCTCTTTCACAAATGCTGTATTTTATTCATCCCGCTCCAAAATCCATATTTGACCTAATGCGGACATATGTGGGAAGAAATGTTATTATGTTGGCAGGCAGATGAGAGCTAAAAGTGCAGAGAGCTATGGTATATTTTAAAAGGGCATTAAAAAAATCAGGAATGTTGTCTTTCTTCAGTCCTGGGGGAGGAGTGATGTCTGTAGCTAATTACTGTGTCTTTTTAAAGCCTTTCTTGGCAAATTTCCCTCCTCCTTAGCATCTGTCCCACAAAATGATGCACTTAAGAGATGGAAGAGTTAAATATCATGGTCCTGTCTTTCTTGAATAATACAGTGTAGTGGGATGCTTAGTGATAAGGTCAGAGATTGGGGTGGATGGAAATCTGACCTCTGAACAGTAAAAAACCAGAACTTGACTATTTTTAGTGACTAAAGCTACATCACCATCTCACAAGAGAGAAAAACCAACTAAAGTTCTCAGTTCAAGACCATGTTACACTCTTGACTATTCAAAACCACGATGATAGGAGTCAAAATGTTTATCATGTTGGTGTGTATATACCTATACACACATGTCTATAATATATATGTATGCATATTATGTAAATCTGTTTTATTTCTGATTTAGATAATGGGAAATTATAGTCTTGATTTTCTGTAAATCAGGGTGAGAATGGGTGGGCATTTTGTCTCCTTCCTAAGGCACTGGTTATATACTAATAGCTTTTCTTAATAATAATTCCTTCAATATGCTGCATGTGTGCTAAGTTGCTTCAGTCGTGTCTGTTTGCAACCCCATGGACTGTAGCCTGCCAGGCTTCTCTGTGCATGGGATTCTCCAAAGAATACTGGAGTGGGTTGCCATTCCTAATCCAGGGACAGAATCCACGTATCCTGTGGCTTCTGCATTGCTAGGCAGATTCTTTACCACTGAGCCACCGGGGAAGCCCACACTTCAGTATGCTGAATATTTATTTAATTAAGGCAATCAATCTCTCTCTCTCCTTCTCTCCTGCTTTTTCTGTAGTTTTAATGTGTAGTCTGTGGATCCCTGAATCCCACTGACTCTTCCAGCTAGATTGCAAAGTCAAAGCTATTTCCACAATAACAGTAAACTGTAACTGACTTTTTATAATGTTGGCATTTGCACTGATACAGTGATGGAAAAAATTGTTGAAATCTTAGCAGAAAGGCAGTGGCCTCCACCTTTCAGTATATATGTTTTTAATGTTTTGTGTGACAAAATGGGAGGTACACATAAAGCGCTACTGCTACATCCTTAAGTATCATTATCTCGAGAAAGTGGAGTTGTGCTATTGTTTTGAGTTTCATGTTAATGGAAGACCACTGTTACTTGAAAGGATAACTGATGTACACAATACAGTTATTTAGAGTTAGGTATTTGGCAAGTATTTTCTCATAAATAAATGACTGTTGATTCAAGGATAGCATTTGTTGCCAATGATAACAATTTGACATTTCAAGCGAAAATTAGAATTGTTGAAAATTTGCAGTTGCCACTATGAACTTGGAAGCTCCCCTGATGTTATCAGCAGTGGTATTAAATGTTAGTTAGTTCTTTATATATTGCAGGTTCTTCATTATCTTTTTCAAATACTTTCATCTTTAGAGGCAAGGTCACCCTGGAAGATCACTTAGAATAACAGAACCTTTGCTGCCAGATAGCTCTTCTAATCCTCTGTCATTTAGAAGATAGTGTTGTCTGCTTAGCCGTGATATGAGTTTTTGCTCTTGTGTAATAAAATACACCATTATTTTGAAAATCTTTATAATTCAGTGAACCTAGATTTTTCATTTTACCAATATATGATGTTACAAAATCATTCATAGTTAAAAGATCCATTCAAATTGCAATGTAGACCAATTGATTTTAATGAAATGGTACCAAAAAAAAGCATTGATATTGATTTAAATTCCACATTGCAACTAATCTTTAAGAAATTACCACTTGTTGGGTTTGGTATAGTATCAAGGAATATTCCCAACGATCTAAAAATATTAATAAGATACTCCCTTTCTAACTCCATGTTTATAGTTAGAAACAGACATACCTGCATGAGGCGAAATTTTCTTCTTATCATTCAAGCAAAACAACATGTTGCAACAGATTGCATGCAGAAAAGATTTGAAACTGCAGCTGCTTGTTAAGCCAGATAAATTTTTTTCTCTGACAGGTTCTAGGCAGCATTATGCTCCTGCTTCTCAGCCCATACTAAGATTTGATTTGACCGCTAACTAATGTGTCAACATTACTGTTACAGGATATAAGCCGCCATGTTTATTAAGCAATGGGCTTGCGTCCTTACCTGCCTTTTCTCATAGCACAGCATCCAGCCAATTTTTCCAAACAATATTTTGGATATATTGTCAAGATAGCAATAATATAAGTACTGCCAGAGCAATTATGTTCAATCCGCTGCTAAAGTTTAACGTTTAAGACTGACTTTTGAAGTTTAGGAAAGTGAAGTACTTTCAAACAAACATAACTGGAGAAGATGAATGTTGGAAAGATTCTTTAGGGTTGCCTGGACTAATTTAGCTTATGCTGTCCCTAACCAGTGATCACCTTGATTATTTTTGATTATCTCCAGCAAGCGAGAGTCACCTCCTCATGCCAGTTTGGGATGTAAATGGAGTCGTACAATCTGTGATCTTTTGTCTGGCATTTTCCCCTCAGTGTGATGTCTGCAGGATTCATTCATGTTGTTGTACCTTATCAGTAATTGGTTCGTTTTTATTGCACAGCAATATTCCATTGAGTAAACATACCACAGTGCTGTTACCCATTTTTGTCTTACACATTTGGGTTGTTTCTAGTTTAGGCTACTTCTCTGTAAGTATTTTTCTTCATATATGTTTTCATTCCTCATAAATAAATGCCTTGAGTTGCTGGGCCAAAGGGTGGGTGTTTAATTGTGTAAGAAACAAATGTGGTAATACAATTTTAAATACCCATGGGCAGTGTTTCTACACCTCCAAACCAACACTTGTTATGGTCATTTATTAATTTTAGCCATTCTCAGAGTATGTGTAGCTATGATTTTACTTTGTATTTTCCTGATGATAAACTTTTTCATGTGTATATTAGTCATTTATATATATATATATATATATGTTTTGTAAAGTGTTCAAATCTTTTGCTTATGTGTTAAACTTGAGTTGTTTATCTTTTAATTATTAAGCTGTCATAGAGAACTCTTTGTATATTCTAGATGCAGATTATTTGTTAGACACGTATTTTCTCCCAGTTTTGGTTGCTTATTCATTTTCTTAATGATGTCTTTTGATAAGCAGATGTTTTTTAATTTTGATATTCTAATTTCTAAATTTCCCTTCCTTTGGTTACATTTTGTGTCCTCTCCAGGAAATATTTTCTATCACTCAGGTCATAAAGGTACTCTTCTACGTTTTCCTTTAAAAGCTTTATAATTTCAACTTTCTCATTTAAACTAGGACATGGAAACAACCTAGATGTCCATCAGCAGATGAATGGATAAGAAAGCTGTGGTACATATACACAATGGAGTATTACTCAGCCCTTAAAAAGAATAAATTTGAATCAGTTCTAATAAGATGGATGAAACTGGAGCCAATTATACAGAGTGAAGCAAGCCAGAAAGAAAAACACCAATACAGTATACTGACACATATATATGGAATTTAGAAAGATAGTATTGATGACCCTGTATGTGAGACAACAAAAGAGACACAGAGGTATAGAACGGACTTTTGGCCTCTGAGGGAGAGGGAGAGGGTGGGATGATTTGGGAGAATGGCATTGAAACATGTATACTATCATGTAAGAAACGAAGCGCCAGTCTGTGTTCAATGCAGGATACAGGATGTGCCGGGGTCCAGCCCCGGTGGATCCAGGGTAATTCGAAGGTGGGGGCAGAGTAGGCGTCCTAGAAAAAACTTATTTAATTACAGATAGAGAGGGACTAGGAATTTAGCAGAGAAAAAGAGGCCAAATAACTTGGTTAACACAGGGTACCAATCACCACCTACGTAGGCCGCAGGCGTCTTCCCGTTCTCCCAAAGGAGAGGAGGCACTGAGGCCCCCCCGGTCCGATCTTAGAAGCCCAGGCAAAATTAGTAGGCTTGGTGGGTCCTATGCACCAGATGGGAATTTGGCCAGAAAATAGTAGGAGAGAGAGAAAGGGGCTGAATAACTTGGTTTACGTGGGGTACCAATAAAATTCCGGACAAGGAATTTGCGCCATCTGCATTAGGACACTGGTGCCACATGTGGGCTTGAAAACCGGGGCAAATAAGCAGACATGGCGGGCACCCACACTCCAGATGGGAATTCAGCCAGAAAACTGGGGAGCAGAAAGGAACGACATGGGGGAATCAGTCTTTCCAGAACTGATCCGATTTCTTTATTTTTCAGGTTTGTTTATATACCTTTTGTTACACATAGGGATGAATACAGAGTCACGCAGGGGTCAGCAGACCTGACCCTTGTCACAATCAGGTGTTTCATATAAAATTATACAAAGGTCTTATGAGTTTTTACATCATCTTCTGACCATGAGGTCCGCTGACATTTTATGGCCCTTTCTGATACTAGTCAATTAACCAGAAAGCTTATTTTTCCAGGAGTGATTTTTTCAGGCACCACCCTCCAAATAAAGTTGCATTCCTATAGGGTGAGGGTGTAGTAAGTTACAGTCAAGAAAGGAATTTACTTAACCTAAGGTTTAACATGATTAGTCTTAAAGGTTAATACTTATTTCTCTTATATGCTTGAAGGTTAATACTTATTTCTCCTATATGCTAGTTATATTTATTATAAGGGCAGGGAATATGAAGATTTAGCAGCAAACATCAGCCCAACAAATGAAAACCCTTCACCAATGTTCCCTTTACAATCTATTTAGTCTTAAGATAGTGATAAGGTTACATTTTTGCATAGCAAGGACACAGTGATTTATAACAAAGTACAGTGATCTATAACAAAAGAGAAAATTCATTAACTCAAAAAGTCTAGTATTGCTAACATCAAAACGACTATATTTCCTTTTCTATATTCCAAATACATTGATTAATATATTCCCAGGTGCCTAAGGATATGGAGGCCTGGCGGCAATCAAATGAGAAAAGCCCTATGCTAATACTCCAAACTCTCTGTGCTGTTTATGGTTGAGAGGTTGTCACACAAGCTAGTCTGTCAGCAGAGAGATTTGACCTGAGACACCCTTGTCACACCCAAGGCAGGGAATTAGCAGTAATTGTTGGCATGACAAATGAAAAAACCCTTCACCAATATAATTCCTAATCAACCCACTAATACTATACTAATAATCTTCTAACTTCTCAAAAGAGTCTGTATTTAGAAAGTTTTAAAGCATCCCATGCCTCTCACAGTTGGGAGGCTGTAAACAATCACATGCGCCCAGACGAACCTGATCAAGCAGGCTAGAGAACCTTCAGAATTTGTAAGTTGAAACACTCTTGTCATGCCCATTAACTGGGACTGCGAGTTAACTCCTTCTCCGAGAGAAATGGTTATGGGGGAGAGCTCCCCGTAAAGTACTCTGGTTTTGGGGTAGATGCTTGGGAGCAGGGGATTTCCTGAGGCTTGATCATACCTTTGCGTGTGCTAAAGCCCCCTTCCTCATGACCTTTGCCAAGGGTAGAGTTCCTCACGCTGGCCCCCAACAAGGATGCTTGGGGCTGGTGCATGGGATTATCCAGAGAGATGATGTGGGGTGGGAGGTGGGAGGGGGCTTCGGCATTGGGAGCTCATGTACACCTGTGGCTGATTCATGTCAATGTATGGCAAAACCAATACAGTATTGTAACGTAGAATAAAGTAAAAAAAAATAAAAAAATAAAAATGTAAAAAAATAAATAAATCTATGTCTCATTTCAAAAATAATTTTCTGTATGGTGAGAGGTAGGTGTTGAGATTCATTTTTTTCCCATGTGGATATCAAGTTCTAGCATAATTTGTTAAAAAGACTAGCCCTTTCCTCCATTGGATTCCTTTGGTACCTTTATTGATATTTAAAATATTTAACCTTTGTTACTGCTAGAGAGCTTCCCTTGTGTCTTAGCTGGTAAAGAATCCACCTGCAACATGGGAGACCTAGGTTCACTCCCTGGGTTGGGATGATCCGCTAGAGAAGGGAAACGCTACCCAATCCAGTATTCTGGCCCGGAGAATTCCATGGACTGTATAGTCCATGGGTCGCAAAGAGTCAGACACAACTGAGCAACTTTCACTCACTCACTCACTGCTAGAGAGCATAACTGATAATCTTAAAAAACAAAAAACCAAAAAAACAAAACAAAACAAAAACAATACTTTACGTTTGCCTTCCATGAAATGGTGGGGGTAATCAATTTGCTAGAGTAATAAGCAAGAGTCATGGTATCTCCCAACAGTTCCTGCTGAGTTCATCACGTTGCAGACCATATAAAATCTACGCCTGAGCTTTGAACATTATTTTCCTGAATGGATAACACTGAAATTTTGACAAAGTTTAAAATAAAGCAGTCTTTTAAGTTCATCTTGCATATTAGCAACCATTGAAACAAAGTTTTAGAAGCTAGATATGCTTCTCTCCTCTGAGTGATCTGATGATCTCCTAGGCAGTTGTGAATGTGACTTAAATATCACAGTCTATACAGAAAATGATCCAAGAGACATCAGAAAAATTTATATTAACTTAATGGAGACCTATAGAATAATCTAATGGATCACCTGTACTGAAAAAATGTAATCACATCTTAACAACTAATCCCATTGATAATTTATTAAGTTACAGAATAATATTCACCACATTAGTTGAGTCTTTTGGCTCTCTAGTTCAGATTTTTAATTTTAAGCTTGCTGTTTCTCAATTGAAACAAGATGAGTTCATGTTTAATGGTATACCTACTAAAGTGCAGAGCATAATGCTTTACAGAAAGTATTTGCACTTTTTTCTTTAAAAAATTGATTTCTCAGTTATTTTCTATATAAATAAAATCAAGAAAATAGTACAGGTAAAATGACACCAATGGATACCTCCCCCCCACCCCCCCAGAAACCTTACATATCAAAATGGAAAAAGTGTTCTTTTGGTAAAAGAACATCAAATAACAAGATGTGGTAATATATATTTTCCCTTTTCATATGGTAGGATTTTCATTGATTCAGACTAGCACTACGAATTTGAGATAGCAAAACATTTATGGTGGCATTTAAGACTCATCTTAACAATATCTACAAAGATTGTTCTCCATATGTTTTATGCTCATTCCGTATATCACATGCCTAATTATATGGTGATTTATAATGGTTCAGTTCTTTAAAGCGATTTTTCAGCCCAGCTAGCCTCTAATTTGTAGAGTCCCTCTCCTCCCTGTATCAATGGCTGCTGCACGAAACACCATTTCTCATTAAAGGTTCCCATTCCCTTTGGCAGTCAGGATAAAATCTCTAATCAAGCTTGAGGAAACAGACAGAGTTCAAAGATGTCATTGGGTCCCCAGGCTGGTCTTGTGTGTGGCTTGCTAAAAGTTCTCAGGCTTAGCATTTGGTCTATGAAGAGAACT
Organism: Nanger dama; assembly: GCA_917880005.1. Lineage (NCBI taxonomy): Eukaryota > Metazoa > Chordata > Mammalia > Artiodactyla > Bovidae > Nanger > Nanger dama. The sequence continues at coordinate 17,065,688 of CAKJTW010000008.1, read as the reverse complement.
GTCAGGGTCGAATACCCCAATCAGCAGTCAAATAAAGAACATTAAATGAGCAAAAAGGAAAGTGAGAATTTTATAAAAGCGAACATAAAACTTCAGGACTTGTTTCAGAGTCTTACAATTTTAGCAGCTGCTTCCCCATGAACTTTCTGTTGAGTGCACCAGGATTTGCACTCAGAATCGCATTGCTTTCGGAAACATCTAGTTTTTCCACCTGGTGATCGCTTTGTTGTTGTTTTTGCTTTTTCATCATGGTATTTTATTCTTCATCAGCCTCTCCTCTTCATCATCCTCCTCCTGCTCTGTTCGCCTGTAAATGGTACAAATTTCATGCACGTGTGTGTGTGAGGCTGTTATCTTAACTGGCATATTCCTACAGGATTAATGTGTTCAGAGGCTATCTTTCTGAAAATTCATATGAGTTTTTGAGACCGTACAATGACAAACTCTTTCCTAAGACTTCTGGAGGACAATATACGACAGGCTTTTATTTTGATTTGGGACAAAATTCAACAAAGATGTATATTGCAGATGTCAAATCCAGTATTTTGCTCCCGATAAGTATGTAGGACTCCTAGGAGCCTGTCTCGTAGGAGGAAAGAATAACAGGCTTAAGTCCCATGATGCAAATGTGAGAAAAGAATTTTGCCCATAATTTTAGCTTAACATTTGGGGAAGGAAGTTTCAATTTAATCTTAGAAAGTGGATTCTGTCTGCTCTCTTTTTCACAAAACAGCAGAACCACTATGAATTAACATTTGACTCCGGAATGTCCACAGTAAAGTTTCTTGTTTGGGGCATGCTCAAATAAAAAAACAAAAGAGATACTTTGTCGTTTGAGTTTTACACTCCTGAATGACAGCTAATGCCCTTTTACAGATCAAGTGTGGCCACAGTTCATGAGTATATAAATCATTATAGTGTTCACCATCAACACATACTTTGAAGAGTGGTCTTGGCTGCATAAACTGGCCAGATTACATGTTTCTCAAAAGGTAAAATATTTAGGCTATCCTTGACCATGTGTTATTCTTAAAAAAAAAAAAAAAGATTATCAGGCTGCTTTAGTAAGTGGCCCAGAATTACCCATCCCAGAATGACTTCAGGGAGCATTTGACCCTTGCTGTCACGATTTCTGACGTCAGAATCTTCAGTGAAAGTATTCCTTTGTAAGTCAGTAGTCCATTTATTACCCATAGTATCTGGATGAGTCAAATGGCTTGTTTATGACATGTTTAATGTTTTGTGAATCCTGCCTCTTGATTCACTTCAAGTACTTTATAATTATATTCCTTGAAAACAGATGCTTTTAATATTCAGCTCGAGTGTTTTATAAGCTATACAAATATTGTGTTTGTGGTATTTTCTGGTGCTCCCAGCCAAAATATGCTAGTCAACTTTTCAGAGGATCATTTTATTATGCAGGAACCTGGGGCAGTTCAGCTTCTGAAGATTTTCCCCTCGAATGGGATCTGTCAACTTCATATATGTCCTACTACAAAGGCCCAGATCCCAGCATTTTAATTCTTTGAATAAATCATGAAAATGTGTCCTCAGATGCTGACCAGTAATTTCATAAAGTGATAATGCGGCTCTTGTCCTGGTTTCCTTTTCCTTCTGTTGTTGGGCTGAAGAGTTTTCCTCAAGCCTTCTGAGGAAGAAGGCCCAATTAAAACCACTCATTCTTGCGCCACTAAAGCCCCACACAATAGTTTGAAAAATACCCCTAATTTGAAGCTGTTAATACAACTGTAATTTTATTTCTTGAACATTGCTTGTTGTGGGGGTGCTGCCAATCTACGAAAACAAACCAGTAATAGCACCATTTGAGAACCACCCAGGGTCAATTGTCCTCTTTTCTTTCTCTAAATAAACTATTAAAAGGCTCCTAGCAGCTACAACAATAACTAAAGCACGAGCAGAGCCAATTACGCCTGGGTAGTGGTAGCGGTAGCGCAGCATCAGTCCCAGAAACGCTCCAGTCCAACAGCCTTAGCAATTTTCCGTGCCTGGGCTACTCAGCCTGAGGAATAGGTTGGCTGTTCTCTTGGGGAAGAAGACTAAGGTTTTCACATCCATGGTTTTTCAGGATATGAAACATTAATGGCCATTTCTGCATAATGCGTTAAGTCTTATAATTCTGTGCTGAAGTTGAACTGAGTTGTGCAAAGTTTTAAAACATGTTGAGGTGGCATCCATCCATTTAGATATTTTTTGTTGAGTTACAGCAATTTGTAAGTATTGTTGATTTGAAAACGGTAATGCTGCTAGTTTTGAAACAGTAAGATTCAGCTTTGTTCCCCTTCTTCCTAGATAAAAGTCTCTGTCTGCTGATCTCTTACTGTTTATATTGCCTAGGTGCAGTGTTTTTGTTTCTAAGTGTACATTCTCTAGTGTGTTTTTCTCTATCGTCTCTTAAGTGTACTTTCTGTACTGTGTTTTTCTCTGCTGCTGCTGCAGGGGCTAAGTCGCTTCAGTCGTGTCTGACTCTGTGCGACCCCATAGACGGCAATCCACCAGGCTCCCCGGTCCTTGGGATTCTCCAGGCAAGAACACTGGAGTGGGGTGCCATTTCCTTCTCCAGGGTTTTTCCCTAGTCCCTATGAAAATCTGATCTCTGTTGTAAATGTCTTGAGGAAAGAAACAGTGACTACCTTGTGTTGCTTGGATACCTTTTAATACTTGATACAAGGCACATCAGTTCAGTTCAGTTCAGTCGCTGAGTTGTGTCCGACTTTTTGCGACCCTATGAATCGCAGCACGCAAGGCCTCCCTGTCCATCACCAACTCCCGGAGTTCACTCAGACTCATGTCCATCGAGTCGGTGATGCCATCGAGCCATCTCATCCTCTGTCGTCCCCTTCTCCTCCTGCCCCCAATCCCTCCCAGCATCAGAGTCTTTTCCAATGAGTCAACTCTTTGCATGAGGTGGCCAAAGTACTGGAGTTTCAGCTTCAGCATTAGTCCTTCCAATGAACACCCAGAACTGATTTCCTTTAGAATGGACTGGTTGGATCTCCTTGCAGTCCAAGGGACTCTCAAGAGTCTTCTCCAACACCACAGTTCAAAAGCATCAATTCCTCAGAGCTCAGCTTTCTTCACAGTCCAACCCTCACATCTATACATGACCACAGGAAAAACCATAGCCTTGTCTAGATGGAACTTTGTTGGCAAAGTAATGTCTCTGCTTTTCAATATGCTATCTAGGTTGGTCATAACTTTTCTTCTAAGGAGTAAGCATCTTTTAATTTCATGGCTGCAATCACCATCTGCAGTGATTTTGGAGCCCCCAAAATTAAAGTCTGACACTGTTTCCACTGTTTCCCCATCTATTTCCCATGAAGTGATGGGACTGGATGCCATGATCTTCGTTTTCTGAATGTTGAGCTTTAAGCCAACTTTTGTACTCTCCTCTTTCACACTCATCAAGAGGCGTTTTAGTTCCTCTTCACTTTCTGCCATAAGGGTGGTGTCATCTGCATATCTGAGGTTATTGATATTTCTCCTGGCAATCTTGATTCCAGCTTGTGCTTCCTCCAGCCCAGTGTTTCTTATGATGTACTCTGCAGAGAAGTTAAATAAGCAGGGTGACAATGTACAGCCTTGACATACTCCTTTTCCTATTTGGAACCAGTCTGTTGTTCCATGCCCAGTTCTAACTGTTGCTTCCTGACCTGCACACAGATTTCTCAAGAGGCAGGTCAGGTTGTCTGGTATTCCCATCTCTTTCAGAATTTTCCACAGTTTATTGTGATCCACACAGTCAAAGGCTTTGGCATAGTCAATAAAGCAGAAATAGATATTTTTCTGGAACTCTCTTGCTTTTTCCATGGTCCAGCGGATGTTGGCAATTTGATTTCTGGTTCCTCTGCCTTTTCTAAAACCAGCTTGAACATCAGGGAGTTCACGGTTCGCATATTGCTGAAGCCTGGCTTGGAGAATTTTGAGCATTACTTTACTAGTGTGTGAGATGAGTGCAATTGTGCAGTAGTTTGAGCATTCTTTGGCATTGCCTTTCTTTGGGATTGGAATGAAAACTGACCTTTTCCCATCCTGTGGCCACTGCTGAGTTTTCCAAATTTGCTGGCATATTGAGTGTAGCACTTTCACAGCATCATCTTTCAGGATTTGAAATAGCTCAACTGGAATTCCATCACCTCCACTAGCTTTGTTCATAGTGATGCTCTCTAAGGCCCACTTGACTTCACATTCCAGGATGTCTGGCTCTAGGTGAGTGATCACACCATTGTGATTATCTTGGTCATGAAGATCTTTTTGTACAGTTCTTCTGTGTATTCTTGCCACCTCTTCTTAATATCTTCTGCTTCTGTTAGATCCATACCATTTCTGTCCTTTATCGAGCCCATCTTTGCATGAAATGTTCCCCTGGTATCTCTAATTTTCTTGAAGAGATCTCTAGTCTTTAGTGGACACTAATTTAAATGAATTAAATTCCATATTTCTAAGGTTTTACATATTTTAATTGAAGTATAGTTAATTTATAATGTTTTATTAATTTCTAGTGTTCAAAATCATGATTGATATTTTTACAGTATATAAATCAGTTTAAAGTTACTATTAAATAGTAAGTTATATTCTGTGTACTGTATATCACATTCTTGTATCTTACTTTATACCTAGTAGTTTGGATCCCTTAATCCCACTTCCTCTTCTTTCTCCTCTCCCCTTGCCTCTGTCAACTGTTGTAAGGTTTCTACATATTAATAGCTGTACACATAATTTTAGAATGTAGCAATTCTTGATATTAGAATTCTTGCATATTCTAATATTGCTGTCTGTCTTTTTAGAGCATTATTACGGAAAAATGTATTATCTGAAATGGTTTGGCTATGCATTATGCTGTTTAATCAAGTATCCTGACTAATAAATATTTATTCTGAATATTATTATGGATAAATAATTTTCAAGACATTTTCCTGCTTTGACATGTGTTTTAATATTAAACCTAAATTAAACAAAGTAAAACCTTAATGATCCAAGAGAGGTCTCTTGAGTATAGGTCAACGAAACTAATGAAAGCAAAAAGAGCTGCTGATGGAGACTTCTGGTTTGTAGGAATGATGGGTAAATAAGCTTTTAATTATACAAAGTGATTAAAAGCTATCTAGAGGAGAAAACATCCAAAAGAATATGGTCGAATATTTGTGTTTGTAGATGAATTTACTGGGCAAAGTATTTGCAAGGCCAACAATCTCCAACTGATAGTCATTTTAAGTATCGTTCTGGAGCAAACTTGTAGCCAAAATAAAATGCAGGCGTTGCTCCATCCTGTTGTGGAAGACAAAGCATCAAATTTATTTTTTAGTTTTTCTTTGCGTCTCCCTCTATTTTGCATAGCACATCACTCACCTATAATTTCTGCTTCATGCTTGAGAAGAGAAGGCAAGGGTTCGGAAAATGTCATCTAATAACTTAGTTCCCCGGACAGACAGTAAGTCACTTTCTCCTCCAGTTTAGAAAGAGCCTTTTATATGAAGGTAGGCATACCCACTGAGCCTGACCTCTTATAAAATAGTTCACCCTCTGGGAAAAGAGATGCCTGGGTCCCCTGCACAGTTGCTCTCCATCCAAAACTATCCGGAGTCTCCTAACTGACAAGGGAGAAGCAAACTGACATGAGAAGTTGTCTAACAGGGCTACAAATTATTTTCGATATTTTTTTCCTAGGCATCCACCTTGCTCCTGCGGGAACCCTCTGTGAATGAAATTATCCCAGGAATTACTATCTCTGGAAGTGAATCTAACAGGAGGGGTATTACACTGCAGACACACACACAGATATTATCCATAACATTGGCAGGCTAAGTCAAGGTTTTCTTCCTTTAAAGCATAGAGGGGGATGGATGTGTAATCTCATTCTGTCAAAAATGCTGAACATTTTCATGCATCACTGTGTTTCAAAATAAATTACGTGCATAGTAGTGCTACATTAAACCAACCTCCAGCACTGAAAGGTTTCTTCGCCGAGTTGTGATGCTTTTTTATCTCTTGAAATGAGAAACACATTTAACGTGGTTTCTATGATCATCCTGAAAATAATGCTCTCTTGTTTTGGAATAAAGTAGAAACATACATTTTTAAATCAAGAAGTATGCTTTTCATTGAGAGAGGGGGAAGCCAGCACCTCGTGCTGACTTTAAAGCGGTTTTGTAGAGTTGTGGAGGGCGGACATGGCCCACTTCACCCTCTGCTCAGCGTGCTCACTGCTGACAATCAGGGCTGGTTCAGACGAATATTATGGAGTGAGGTTTCACTCACTTCTGTCAAGCCTCCTCTCCCACCTCAGGATGAAAAAAAGACATGGCATTTCTTTTTAAGCTTGGATGCCATGTTCAGATTATCCCACGGGCTTTATTTTTCACTTTTACCTCCTTCACTGCTAGTGGGAAATTGCCAAGAGAATTGACTGGCTCTCCTACCCCATCACAAATTTTCTTTTTAGCTAAACGTGGACAATAAGTTTTATTGAAATGTGCCAAGCCTCAGCTCATTCTTTCCTGATACCTACACAAAAGTGACTTGCAAATCTGAAATTACTGAATGCATCCATTTCTGTAGTTAAACACCATGGAAGACATAAGAGAATTTATAGTACGGTTTAACTGGGGGTTGGGGGTGGGGGGAACACCTTCTCCCAGTCTAATAAACTTTGGTAGCTCGGGGTCACTTCCTAATAGGTGCTATTTCCTCTATTTTAATAAAGGTATTTTAACACCTGAATTCTATGCCAGATACCATTGTCATTTTTTCCACTGACTGACTCAACTCAACACTGGTGGGGGCCAGACACTCTTCAAACACTGCTGCTGAATGCCAGACACGACGAACATGAAAGCGGCACCCCCCTAATTATAGCCAGAGGCGCGCAGTCCAGAGAGCTCACAGGAACTTCTGGGCTGGACGGGGGTCAGGAGGCTCCGCGACCACGGATCCCTGAATTGGCAGCTGTCCGTTCCCACCCCATCAACACACAGTCATTTTTGCCTGCCAAATCCTCGTCCAACCCCAATTCAAATCTATTTATACTCGCTTTTCCTATTTCTGGGCTCAGATGTTAGCCCATACGGTGTGTTGACCGGCACTAAATGTTACTGCGAGGGACCAGCATTTGCCAGCTTCCTTGGGTGCTGACAGCAGGGAGACAAAAGTTCTGAAATCCAAAGGGACCTTAATCTTCCCAGCATAATCCAGGCCTCGAAATGGTGGCGATGAGGTTCAGCCTAAAAGCACCACGTCTCTTAAAAATGGAAGAATGTAACAGGTTTAAGATGCCACCTGGACTTACTTGGCTACCGTGATGGGTCCCCCAGCAGTGATTCTCAAGCTGTACTGTGTGCAGGCATCACCTGGGGAGGATGTCAGAGATGCAGGTTTTGGGCTTCTCTGGTGGCTCAGCGGTAAAGAATCTGCCAGCAATGCAGGAGACGTGGGTTCAGTTCCTGGGTGGGGAGAATCCTCTGAAGGAGGGAATGGAAACCCACTCCAGCATTCTTGCCTGGAGAATTCCATGACAGAGGAGCCTGGGGGTGGGGGGGTGGGGTGGGGTGCAGTCCATGGGATCACAAAAGAATCAGACGCGATTTAGCCACTATACAACAGCAGCAACAAGGCAAGGATTCTGATTTAGCTGGAGATGGAAGGGCCCAGGAATCTGTTGTTTTCAGTAAACACTGTAGGTGATTGTGATGCAAATATTCTGAGGTCCCTAGCTCTTTGAGAAGCTATCTCTGGTCTACAGGGACTCTCCCCAAAACACTAGGCCATGTTTCAAGAGTATGGGATTAGCAACCTGATTTGAACACTTCAGTGTTGGAGTGCTGCTTTAATTCAGATTTATTTAAAGCTTTGGAACACTAAACTTTGTTGTAGAAGCTTTATTTAAAATTCTGAGGTAGAATAACCTCCTTTTCTGAGTTCAGTTTTAACAAGGAATGCTATTTGAAGATTGTGGTCCTCGGTTTGTGAGGTCTGAGCATAAAAAGAAAATAAAACCCTACAAGTTGGACCTTCTTATGTAAAACTAGACCTCATTCTTTTTAAGAGGTGTGACCTCAGATCATTAAAATTTTTCTGAAGAGAAGAAATCTGGGATAGATAGCTTTCCTGATAAAATGTGCAGTAGAAATTGTAAGCAGCTTATATAGTGCTGTATCCTTGATGCTGTTTTAAGGAGTACTTAAATGAAAAGGAATGTTTTAAAGTTAACTCAGCTGAGTTCTATGTAGAACAGAGTAAGCAGTCCCCCAGGGTGTATTAGCTTTTGATGCGTTCTCTTACTTCACTATTTATGGATGACTTAAGGAAACATTGCCACCTTCCCTTTTGGGAGGTGGGTAGGTGGGCTGGGTGATTCTGGGCTGTGCTTCCATAGAAGAAGACATAGCACATTTAAATAAAACTAAAATAAGCGAGTTTTATTCATACAGCTGTGCCAAGGAGAGTGAGTTCTTTGTTCAAGTTGTCAGGTTGTGGCTTTAGGTGTTCAGAGGAGGAAAACAAAGCATAAACACTTAAATAATGGAGGTAAATGTTGATTGGATTGAGAGGAAGATGTATAAGGATGTAAGCAGAGCACTAAGTAATGAGATACTGAAGAAAATCCTGTGTTTGGATTAATATTTAAACCTAATGATTGCTTTAAAACATTTGTGATTGTGAAAGGCTGAGTAGTAGGTTTAACTAAAATTATTTCTTTCAGGGAAAATAAGTGTCACTATTAGTGAAGATATATGCTTCCATGATGTGAATTTTCTGTTTTGGGTATGTGCATAATGTTAGCTCTTAAGCAATCGTGTATTACTACAGGAAAAGGCTTTTCCGAATAAACAATACTCAAGTGTCTATGCCCATCCTTAACTCTGTGTAGCTCCCCCTCTTATTCTTTACAGACTCACTGAGTTTACAAAACAATGGGAGATACTAATCTATCAATACATGTGTTACCTTGTGTGATGAAATTTGGTCAGAGACCAAGAGGCATTTGGGTAAAGAAAGCTGGATGAAACAATAGTACATATACTAGCAATAAAAATACTGTGTCTTGTCTTAGTATGTTAATATCGGCTAGAGTCATAAAACTGAAGCCATCTGAATGTATTTATTGACAGAAATGCCACCCACTCTCCACCCGGGGTGTGGAAAGAAATGAAAATAAATGACCTCCAGGTTTCTTAGTAGTTTCTAAGAAATATTTTTTATGATATACTATCATATGTGATAAAATCTTTTTATACTTGATTATAATCCAAAATCAAATACACCTCCTTCATGAAACGTTCATCCATACTGAAGGCAATATATATGTAACTGCTAATTGGGTTTGTCCACCAGTTTGCAGGTGTCAATAAGCTTTCCATATGACAAAGGGAGTTTATGAAGTCGGCAGTTCCTGATCATTGCTGGGATGTTGTGTGTGGCACCTGGTATGCAATATGCTTTTAGTAATGAGCCCATTCTGCAACTTACTCTCACTAAACTCTGTTATGGGCTATCACAGATATATCAAATATTTAAAGACATCCATTTTCTCCCCATTTAGTGTGTATTATAAGATAGTTGGATACGCTACTAAAAGCATATCTCTCTGCCTTCATAAAGAGTTCTGGAAAGAAAGCAAAAGACATTTAAAGCATCAAAGAGGCTGATGAATAGGGATGCCAGGATATTCAAATACATTTAGAGACAGTATTGTCAAGCTTGTTTTCTGAGCCATGATACTAAAGATAGTAGAAGCCAGCAAAGAAAAGAACTCTGTAGAAATGCAAATCTCTTCAATGTTGAATCTATTAATCCATTGCACACTTTCTTCTGAATCATACTTACTCAGATGTACAGGCAACAAAAAGTATTTAGAATATTTGCATAATTTCAAACACCCAGTTCATAAATTATTTATTGGTTGTGGTCAAATGAATGTTAGCTATTTCATAATTATCTTTTGTGTAAAAGGTTGCATGGTTTACAAAAATATTTCAATGGCAATTGAATATCTGTAGCTTGCTTAAACAGTGCAAAAATAAATGATACTTTATTATGTAGCACTGATGTACATTTTTCTCATGTTCAAAATTCTAAGAAAAATTGCATTTAATTTGTAGATATATTTTAAATGAACATCATATATTTACAGTTAAAAATAAAAATCATGTGCTATACTCTAGGATTAGGCCTAAGCATTAACAAATAACATCACAGTGTGTCTTATAAATCAAGTAATCAGACAACTTTATGTCCTAGGACTTAAGAGTTATAACATCATAAAACCTTAGGGGAAAAAAAAAGTGGTTTCAGGAATCACTAGTTCATTGTTTCATTTTGACAGCTGAGAAAATCATGGAAAATAGAATTTCATTTCTTTACCTGATATTGAAATGACAAGACTCTAACTATGGTGGCTAAATTTCTAAGCAAACCATTTCCCCCTATCCAACATCAGCTCTGCCACTTGAACAATCATATTCCTTTTCTTAATAATAATTAAATTCTTAGGAAAATCATGAAGGCTAAAGAGCCATATTTTAATCTACTAGGGAAATCACAAAGAACAACATGCTGGAGTAAAGGGTTAGATGGTATGGTTTACAGAAAGACAGCATAAAGATAGCTTCCCATGTGGCTCAGTGGTACAAAAATCCCCCTGCCACTGTAGGAGACGTGGGTTCAACCACTGGGTAGAGAAGATCTCCTGGAGAAAGAAAGGGCAACCCACTCCAGTATTCTTGCCTGGGAAATCCCATGGACAGAGAAACCTCATGGGAAACAGTCTATGGGGTCACAAAAGAGTGGAACATGCCTTAGTGACTAAACAAAAGAACAACAACATAGAGGTTGTATCCTAGGAAGTTTGACTCAAAGAAACACAACAGTTAAAAACCCAAATGCAAATTTAAATGAGCCCTGTTTAAGTGATATGATTTTCATTATATGACTGGTGAGCAGGGTTTTTTTTTGAATGAAAGATTTTGGAAACTTACATTACTTCAAGATACGATACATTTTATGCTGGGAGGAGAGACAGCAAGTTCTTACTTAACAAACTTAAAACGTGTTAAGTGCCATGCTAGGTATATATGTATTTGTTGGCTAGGGTTGCCATAATAAAACAACATAGACTGACTTATACAAAAAAAAAAAAAAGTTTCTTTCCTTGCAGATCTAGATCTTGAGGCAAGAAGTTCCAAGTCAGATGCTGGACAATTTGGTTTCTGGTAAGAAACCAGAATTGGTAAGAAACCAGTTCTCTTCCTGACTTGCAGACAATCACCTTCTTGCACCTTAAAATGTGATCCTTAGACAAATAACTTGCCTTAGTCTAGACCTAGCCCTGGTCTGGAACACAAGCTGGATAGGCAGTAGCCACCTATAAAATGTTCTTCTTGTGGCAGAGGTCAGAGGTTGTTAAAGGGGTGAATAGAAATACTGGATGCCCCTTAAAGCCTACGCGAGAACTAGCACTGCCATTTCTGTGCACATTAAGTTGACCTACCAAGACCTTGGTAGGTAGAGAAATACAAAGATGCAAGAAACCAGGCCAAGCTGAAGACCGATGTGGTGGGGGAGCATGGTTCTCTCATATTATCCTGTGGTGTCTAACAAATCATGGTGACTGATGACTTACAGTCCTGTGTTGACTGGGCTCAGTTGGGTGGTTTTGCTGCTCCATGTGGGGTTGCAGCAATCATATATTAATAAATGGCTATATTCAGCTGGGAGTGCTTTACGTGTAAATCATTTAAGATGCTCTCTCATCTGAACAGAAGTTCTCATCACATGGTTCTCAGTTCAGCAGCTTAACATAAATTTCTTGATAGTAAAGCAACTGACTTCCTAAAGGAAGTGTTCTAAGGTCACAAGCAGCAAAACCTAAGTGCCCATCAAATTTCTGCTTGCATTACACTTGTAATGTCCTGTTGGTCAAAGTAGGTCACATGGCCAAGATGTCAGTATGATAGAGGATTGTACAGGCACATGAAGAAACAGAAGAAATGCAGTTGGGATTTATAGGGAGCCACCAATGTGATGGTGTACCACAGATCACTCGCTGGCCCCTAATGATTGTTATTCATCCCACTTGTAAAATTCAGTAACTTCTAAGACTCCGAATTCCTAAGCCCATTTTGGCATCAAACTTAGGCTTGAACTGCTGCATCTCATCATTCAAATCAGGTACAGGTACAGTGAGGTATCTTGCTATGCTTCCTCATATATAATTACTTGCATATTATTCCTCTCCTTTGTGGGAAGCAGAGGGTTATAAACTAAGAAAGTTGTCTGTTCCACACACACCCAGTGTTCAGTGGTGAAACTATGGCAGGATAAATCCAACAGAGGATCCTATTTAAAAGGGGGAGAAATTGAAAGCACAGAATAGTTATTGTCTATAGCAATTCTATAATCTGGGCACATGTTTTCAATTCCCCTTGTTCTGAGTTCAGGGATTTTTCCTTAACCAGGATCCAGTTACACTTCTTGGGACTGGTTGTTCAACCCATGGCTCATGTCTGCACACTCTGGACTCTTAGTTTTACCCATTCAGCTCCTGGCTTTGTTCTATGATTCATCCATCTTTTCCCATCAGAAATTACATATGTTTGCAGCTAAGGAAATTTCCCAGCCTGTTTCCTCCCTGCAGAAGTAAGGGCCCAAGGACATCTTTTAATTTGGAACGGTTTTTTCCCCAACTTGATTCAACTCCTTTAGAAAAAGTTATGGGTTTTCTATATATCAAACTATAAATTTACTCCATTTAGAAAAAGCCACATTCATAAATCTCTTCAAGACCAGTTCCCCTCTACTTGAGACTGCCTGCTGTAGAACAATTTCCTGAGAATTATTAGAAGTCATTTTTATCTAGCAGAGAGGGCCTGTAAAGCATTTCCTTAAATCTTTTACAGTCTTAATGAAGGGGATTACATCTTCACCTTTTATTTGATCTTGACACCAAAATCATATTTTTGGTAGTACTGTGGTTGTTATCTTTGCCATGAAATCATTTCTTACATGAGAACTTTTTGCTATTTGGGGAGACTGAAACTAAGAAGGAGTTTCATTTTCCCACCCATCAAGTTTGGGTTGGAAACATCTTTTCTAAATTCTGCTTGGAAATTGACCAGTTCGATCTTTAGTTCTATAAAGAAAGATGAGTGCTAAAGAATTGATGCTTTTGAACTGTGGTGTTGGAGAAGACTCTTGAGAGTCCCTTGGACTGCAAGGAGATCCAATCAATCCATCCTAAAGGAAATCAGTCCTGGGTGTGTTCATTGGAAGGACTGATGTTGAAGCTGAAACTCCAGTATTTTGGCTACCTGATGCAAAGAGCTGACTCATTTGAAAAGACCCTGATGTTGGGAAAGATTGAAGGCAGGAGGAGAAGGGACGACAGAGGATGAGATGGCTGGACGGCATCACCAACTCAATGAACATGAGTTTGGGTAGACTCCGGGGAGTTGGTGATGGACAGGGAGGGCTGGCATGCTGTGGTTCATGGGGTCACAAAGAGTTGAACACGACTGAGCGACTGAACTGAACAGAACAGTCTCTTTGCCTCTGCTCACTTCCTACCCCTAAGATCAGTGATATATATTTTAGGTGTTTGTTATATAGAATTCCACGTCTGGCATCAGTTTCTGTATCAGATATATATTGATACAGAATAAACTACCTGATTTTAACAGCTTAAACAACTATGCTTTATTCTCATGATTTTATGGATAGTTCTTTTACTGCACATGGTATAACTGAATTACTTTTAAATGTCTGAATGTCTGTTTTAAGGGAAGAGTTCAGATAGTGCCAGAAAAATCTAAGATGGCTTCTTTTCATCCAGGGATTTTCATTTAGTTGTTTAGTCTGAGTGTCTTTATATCATGGTATAGGCATGGTAGCTGCCTTTCATGAGAAAGAATTCTAGAAGAATTTGCCCCCGTGTGCAAATGTTTATCAAATTTGTACTTAAATCATAGTTAATGATGTCTCATTGGCTGAAGTCACATGGTCATTACACAGGAACATTAAACATCTGAGAGTATGATTTGTTAAAGTCTACAGATATACCATTCTACCATAGGTATGGAGAAAGAAGGGAGTAATTATTTGCCAGTGAAATCTCATTTGCCGCAATTTAAAAGCTCTCTTGGACTTTTTTTTAATCTCTCTGCTGTATACATTTTGACCATTTTACTATTTTTATCTTCACCCGGGCTACTTTGTCAAAGAAGACCAATTTTTTTCTAATAATTAAGACCACCAGTCTATGCTCAGAGGCAAGAAGTCTTAGCTAATCCCTTCCTGTCCCACATAAATACAGTCAAGGATATTGCTTAATCATTTCATGATTGAAGACAATTCAAAATTTCAACAACAGGCAAGCTTGTGAAAAAAAAAAGTGGGTTTTTTTGAAAAGTACTTTTATTGCAGTGGACATTTTTAGCTTCCCTTGTCAGCTCCCGCAGCTGCCTGTGATTGCTGCTGCATTTGTGTTGGGTGGTTCCTTGCGACTTCTCTCAGAATGGTGCCTCGGCTTCAAGCACACGATATGCATCTTTTGACTTTTATCCTTTGGGTTTTCTCTGAACAGTGGCCTGAAGTGAGCATTCCTGAGAAGTATGGAGTCTTTAAGGGTGGGGTGTACGTTGCCCTTGAGGACAACCCTCAAACAGTAGGAAAATAAGAGCTGTTGGTTCCTCCTCTTCAGGTAGACTGTGTTGGAACGCATGCTGCATGCCTCCCAGAGGTCCCAGAAAAATTGAGTCATGACAGACGCAAACTCAACAGTAAGCTCTTAGATTTGCATTTTTACTTCCCTGCCTCTCCCCACTCCCTCACTTCTGCTTACTGGGCTGACCTTCCAATTAAGCTACATGCTCTCACATCCTCACATCCTTGTCTGAGGCTCTGCTTTCAGTGGAGCCAAATTAAAACACATATTTTCCCGAAATACATAAAAAGATTCAAATTAGGTGTTTTTTTTAGGTTTAATTTTTAAAGCAAGTCTATCCTTAATTCTGTTAGTATCATTTTTAATTATCACCATCATAAGCTTTATCATTCTTAGTAAAAGTGAATAAAATATGTGAACATATTTAAGGGACACATGTAGAGTATTTCCTGAAAGTCTACAAATCTAAAACTTAGTTTGTTAGCAAAATTGCCTTTCATTGGAAGAGATCATGATATGAAGGAACAACACTGGGACATGAGATTGAAACTGATGTCTGATTCTGCCTGGAAGAGATGAGGAAAAGGAAAAAATATATATATTAGGTGGGCCAAAAAGTTTGTTTTTCCATACTATCTTACAGAAAAATCTGAATGAACTTTTTGGCCAACCCAATAAAAACCATTTTTTCCAATTACTGCTTTATCTTCTGATTATGCATAATCTCCTAGTATTTTAGGAAAAAATTAAGACAGTTCTTAAAAGGCATTTAGATACTCAGTATTTAAAACTCACTAATCACAATACACTCTTTTATTTATTTATTTTTAGGAAACTGAGATTTATTTTTTAATAATTTATTCTACATTACAATACTGTATTTGTTTTGCCATACATTGACATGAATCAGCCACAGGTGTCCACGATCTCCCAATGCCGAAGCCCCCTCCCACCTCCCACCCATACACTCTTTTAAAAAACTCAACTCCTAGAATTGGGATGGTAAAATATATGCTATAGAATTTTCTCCCTTTATGTTGTGGCCAGATAAATTACCAGATATACATCAAGATTTGAGCCTCTTTATATCTTTGCTTTTCCTGAGGCAAAAATAGCTCCACAGTTGAAGTTCTTTCTCTGCTGTGGTCTATTGTTCATCTAGGATATGTGATCATATGTGAATATAATATAAACTAGGAAAAGCTTCATTGTGACCATTGTGTTAGAATCTGTGAATAAAAAGTACTGAGGCATAAATGGTTAATTTTGACTGCTGCTGCTGCTGCTAAGTTGCTTCAGTCGTGTCCGACTCTGTGCGACCCCAGAGATGACAGCCCACCAGGCTCCCCTGTCCCTGATATACTTCATAATCAGCCTTTGTGCTATATTGGCAAAGTGTATGAGGCCTGGAGAATATTTTGTTAATAGATTTAATATTACATTCTTTTGAACACCCCAAGTGCTGTCTCGTTGTAAATAGCTGCTTGAACAAAGATATAGTTTCTATTTCCCTTAAAGTATGAGTCATATCAAAATTTAATTAAGTAAGTGAAAGGTAAAATGTCATTACATTTCTAAAATTTGCTGTCAATATTTCACACCTGTATGGAAAGCAGATAGATGTCTAAGAAGCAGCTTGATAACACTCCAAGCTGCAACCCCTAATTAACTCACCTTTTGAATTATCAGCTAGGCTCCATTTCGACCCATGCAGCCTGTTGGCAGGGAGCCTGACAACAAAATGCATGTTTAAAATACCAAGTAGGGAGAGACATGCTATATTATTTGGCACAAATACCACCATCCACCTGTGCAGAAGGAATATGCTTTTCCACTTTGCTTATTATAGATGATCTATTAGCTATATGCTCTTGGCATCGTTCAATAAATCATAATCTCTTAGTCCAAGGAATAATAGTAAAGCTATATTGCAGTAGACTCAGTATAGTAAGCTAATTAGATTTAAAAAAACAACAATATTTAAATGTTCTCAATAGCCTGAGTCTGAAATTTGTATAGAATAGTCGTATAGTTTGGATCATGAGGTTAAAACTGACTTGGACACATTTGAAACTTGGAACAGAGAAAGCTCATGCCATGTAAGACTTGAATAATGCAAGTATTTGAGAATTTAGTCTGTCTCTTTGTAAATGAATGAGGAGGCTTCGCTATAAATACAGAGTGAGAAAGTGGTGGTCATTAAAGTTTTATGAGGCTGATTATTTTAAACAGCTTGGAATGATAAAATCACTCACTTGAGGCTGTGAACACCATGTAAGTCTTATAGTAATAGTTTTTTTTTTTTAAGTGACTAGAATTTACTTTTATTTTTCTTTGTATTTCTCCAGTACTTTTATATTACTCAATCCATTAAAGGAAATCTAACACTTGCTGTATTGACCAAATGTTTATCATGAATATTGAAGATTCAATCATTATATATCAGATACTCTTGTAACAAAATGTTGTCCTCATATAAATGAGTGGCTTCCCTGGTGGCTCAGAGGTTAAAGCGTCTGCCTCCAATGCGGGAGACCCAGGTTTGATCTCTGGGTCGGGAAGATCCCCTGGAGAAGGAAATGGCAATCCACTCCAGTATTCTTACCTGGAGAATCCCATGGATGGAGAAGTCTAGTAGGTTACAGTCCACGGGGTCGCAAAGAGTTGGATACGACTAAGCGAATTCACCTTCACCTTCACCTTCATATAAATGAACATGGTCAGAATGACATACTGGAGAAAACTAGCAAGGTGTTATTTCTATTAATTTCCCAGAGAGGAGAAGGGAATGATGTAATGTGATACATTTTGTAAAAACTGATGCAAACTAAAATTATACTTTTCTTCAGTTTTCCCCACCCCCTTTTCATCTTGCTATCTTTATAACATTAATAGCTGTTTCTCTTATTGTTTGTGTCTCCTGGCTTTCAGAAAAAGAAAAGAAAATTCCCTTTTGGTTAGATACTCAAAGACAAAAATTACTGAGTTCAGGGGAGGAGGGCAGGAAGATCATCATAAAAGTATGATCCTTTGAGATATGAGTTCAAAATTCCCTTTTAATGGAAATGTGAGAGTCATTTTTTCCCCCAGCCCAATGATAAACTTAATGTAGATACGTCTGACCTCTGCTGTATGATAATCTTTTAAGAAGTCTCTGTCCTTGATCAATCAGATCTACAGATATGTGGTTTAAATCCACTGTTTTGGACTGGGCTGCCTGGCTGACCTCTTGAGTCCCTTTGGGTTCTTCTAGTTGCTCTGTCATTTTCTCCATGGGCCCAACACATTTCGTGGAGGATATATTTTACTGTTCCTTACTCTAGAGCGCCAGCAGATACCTGCCATTTCGCTGAAAAGACTGTCACAAATTCAAAAAATGTCAAGTACGACCATGTCAGTTGAAGAACATAATTTATTTAATGATGTTTAAGAACACAGCATCTATTTTTATGAGCAAAATAAGATTTTGCTATTAGGACTGTATATTGATCTGGAATTAAAAGCATTATCCTTCATTGAGTTTTCTACTTTTTCAGAAGAGGATTCACTTACTTTTCCCAAAAGCCACATTGAGTTCTAAATCTTGTGCCTTTAAATGGCATTATATACCCATGTTATGGTTTCTGAACCAAAGAATTTCTCTTTTCTGCTAACCTCTTGAGGTCACAGTGGTGGTTTGAAGTCTAAGCAGCAATTCTGTTCAAAGAGTCACTCACAGCAGGGTGTGTGCAGTAAGGATATTCGTGATTCCAGTCTTCTCTTATATTCTACTTTATTTTTTAAAAATTTGGTTCTGAGGCTACTACAAAGCAACACCCTTAAAAACACGTCATTTTCTATATCTCCCTGAGCCTCAAGCCTTATATAATGACATTGGAGATGTATTACTAGAATTTTCATTGCACAAATGCCATTTAAAAAATACCCAGCAGAGTCCTTGATCCCTCACATGCTCTTTGCTCTAGAGTGCTTTCCATTCACCCCTGAAGGTGGGCTCAAGGGTCACCCTCTGGGGTGAGCCAGAAGATGATGGGCCTTGCAAGCCAGGGAGCATCCCTTCTACTTGGGCCTTTTTTGAGTGATAAGGGGAAATATGTATTCTGCTGAATGGTATTAAGAGCATGGATTCTGGGTCCTGGCCAAATGGAGGTGAATTCTGACCCTACCACTTACTAGCTTAAGCTCTTGTTAACTCAGTTTCTTCTTTGTATTGACGTCACAGGTGTGTTGTGAGAATTAAATGAGTTAATGTGTGTAAAGGGTAGTGCTGGGCACTTCATAAGCGCTGTATGTGTGTGATCATTATTATCATCATCATCCAAATAGGTGGCTGGCTTTATCTGATTTCCCAGATACTGGATGGCAGATGCATTGCCATATATGACTGAGTTCTTAGAAAGCTATGACAGGAATCTGTGCAATCAAAAGGGAGAGGAATAATTACTTTGTTAAAGTTGCATTTACTACGGAGGTGCCAGGTTACCAAAAATTTTACATAAACCATAGATGTAAAAAACTTAAGTTTAACTGAAATTTATTACTTGGCTTATATATTTTTGGAAGGAGAATGAAGTTTATTAGAGCAGGGGCTGGGTCCACAACAGCCAGCCGCTTCCTCGTCGGGAGAGCCAACGCTGAGAGCATAGCTCATTTGCTTGTTTTTATAGCCGGGAAACAAAGGAACGGGGGTCGAAATCTTGTGAGTCATGAAATTTTTATTTTAAGAAACCTGTATTGCAGTCATTGTGTGCAGGACAACTGCTGTCATAGGGGAGGCATACCAAGATGACTCAGATAGAGACTGTTGTCAAGGAACTGACAGAAAAGTAGGAAGGTATGACGTATAGCAGAAACCACGAATATAGGGCAGAATTATCAATGAGTTCAGGAAGGCTTCTCTTTTACCTTGAACTTGCAGAGGAGAGAAGGGAAGGGAGGTTTCCTCCTACTGAAGTGTGGGATTTCTTGGAGGCAATGATACTGAATATAGTCCGTGAGGGCTGAGTATGCCTTAGACATATAGAGAATTGGAAAACATTTTTTTTTTCATCACTGAGAGAACAGTTCTAGAATAATGGCTGGAAATCTGAACTTTGTACTTGAAACACTAGTTGAGTGTCCTGGAGCCAAGAATCTATGATGAAAAATAAGTTTGAAGCAGTGAACTGGAATTAGTTCATGGAAAACCTGAATGTTAGGCTAAAGGACTTTTTCTCACCAACATAAATGTGTTCTTTTTTTTTTTTTTAACAACCCAGTGTAAGATATAGTTATGGAAATGATCATCTTGGCTTTCAAGAATCCTATAGTTGGGGGTCGTATCAAAGATATACACCAAATCATTCTCATGGGCATCCCCCTCCCAGTGTTAAAGAGCAGCATCTCAGGGCAATTCCATATATTTCCAAAAGGCTGAAGAGAGTTACTGTTGTCCAGTCACTAAGATGTGTCTGACTCTTTGAGGCTCCTTGGACTACAGAATGCCAGGCTTCCTTGTCCTTCACTGTCTCCTAGAGTTTGCTTAAACTCATGTCCATTGAGTCAGTGATGCCATCCAACTATCTCATCCTCTGTAGACCCTTTCTCATCCTGCCCTCAATCTTTCCCAGCATCAGGGTCTTTTCCAGTGAGTTCTTTTCACATTAGGTGGCCAAAGTATTGGAGCTTCAGCACCAGTCCTTCCAATGAATATTCAAGGTTGATTTCTTTTAATTGGCTGGTTTGATCTCCAAGGGACTCTCGAGAGTCTTCTCCAACACCATAAATCAAAAGCATCAGTTCTTTGGTGCTCAACCTTCTTTATGGTCCAACTTTCACATCCCTACGTGACTACTAAAAAAAAACAACAACATAGCTTTGACTATACAGACATTTGTCAGCAAAGTGATGTCTCTGTTTTTTAATAAATGTCCAGATTTGTCATAGCTTTTCTTCCAAGGAGTAAGCGACTTTTAATTTTGTGGCTGTAATCACTGTCTACTATGATTTTGGAGCCCTAGAAAAGAAAATCTGTCACTGTTTCCACTTTTTCCTTTTTACTTGCCAAGAAGTGATGGGACTGGATGCCACGATCTTAGTTTTTGACCTTTTCACTCTCTTTCACTTTCATCAAGAGGCTGTTTAGTTCCTCTTTGCTTTCTGCCATTAGGGTGGTATCATCTGCATATCTGAGGTTGTTGATATTTCTCCTCAGAGTCTTGATTTCAGCTTGTGATTCATCGCTCTTGACGTTTTGCATGATGTACTCTGCATAGACATTAGATAAGCAGGGTAATAACATCTAGCCTTGATGTATTCCTTTCCCAATTTCCCAGTAAAGAGAGAGACTTCATTGTAATAGTCCTGTCTCTTGCCTTCTCGTTAGCTGTAGCCCCTGAAGCCTCCATGATTTCTCATCTTTCTTTTTCAAGTTGTTGAACCCTTGGAATTATCCTAAATCTGGCATTTGTCTTGACTATCTTGTATCCTTAAATTCTTTGCATGTGGCTTACTGCTTTGGGGCTGCATCAGTAACATAGCTCCCTCAAAATCTGGATTGACTTAATTATGGCCAAGACCTCCAAATGGAGAAAGAAATTGGGCATATTTATTTGGTAGGAAGAGTTTTCTGTGAACTATTGGTTATTCATTCTTTTTCCTCTTAAGATCTCTGTATGACCTCTTCTGGAAAATAATTCCTGAATCATAAGGAAAATGGATGAACAGGAAGAGCCTAGAATAAGATAAACCAGTTAGAAGGTTCTTAGAGTTCTTTAGCCAGGGAAACTTATCTGGGGCTTGGACCAAAGTGTGAATGGCAGAGGAAGAGGAATGATGGAGGGAGAGGGAAAAGGTCACAGAGATGCTGCAGGTGAGAATGCACCAGGATGCACCAACCCAACTGCGTAGGAACAGAGAGAAAGTGAAGAAGGAATGAGATTTTTATTTCCACCTGGGTAACCCAGGTGGAAGTTTGGAGAAGGCAATGGCACCCCACTCCAGTACTCTTGTCTGGAAAATCCCATGGACAGAGGAGCCTGGTGGGCTGCAGTCCATGGGGTCGCTAGGAGTCGGACACAACTTCACTTTCACTTTTCACTTTCATGCATGGAGAAAAAAATGGCAACTCACTCCAGTGTTCTTGCCTGGAGAATCCCAGGGACGGGGAGACTGGTGGACTGCCGTCTATGGTGTTGCACAGAGTCGGACACGACTGAAGCGACTTAGCAGAAGCAGCAGGTGAAAGTTTGTGTTATTAAGACCAGCTGGTAGAAAGATGAGAGATCCTGGTGAGGGATATTGAGGAAGAACTGTCCCTACTCATGCTTTAAAGTTCTCTAAAGGTCACCAGGAGAGATCAGTGAAATATTCTTTCTTGTGGGGTCATCTTCAATTTTCTTGTGTTATTAACAATAAGGAAAATGCTACATGGAAAATGCTTCTTTTAGAAGAAAAAATAGTTCAGTTTTAAACATATTGAGGTATGTGGTGAATAATCAGATGGAGATAAGTATTAAGGTGTTGGAAAAGAGGATCCATTATTTCAGAGAGAGGTCCATCTGGAAGCATATATTTGAGAATTATTTGAGGTACTAGTTCAAGATGATGTAAGGTGAAATCATCAAAGAACTTTTTATAAGGGAAGAATTGTTTGGTGAATATCATGAATTTCAGAACTAGGAGGATGGCTGGATAGCAGAGAGAGAGAGAGAGAAACAAAAAGAAATTTAATAAAACAAGAATTAGGAGAAGGACCAAGAAAGACATATTTATTTGGTCGTGAAAAATAAAGGTAATTTACCCATTATATTAGTTAAAATTCTCCAGAGGTACAGAACCAATAGGATATGTATGTATATAAAACAAAAGATGTATTACAAGAAATTGGCTTATATGAATGTGGAGACTGGCAAGTCCAGCTTCTGCACAGTGGTTCAGCAGGGTAGAGACCCGAGAGAGCTAATGTTTCAGTTTGAGTCTTAAGGCCATTTGATGTAGAACCAGAAAGGACCAACATGGCAGGTGAAGTCTGCTGACAGTCTACTGGAAAATTCTCTTTTGCTTGCAGGAGTCTAGGCTTTTTGTTCTGTCCAAGCCTTCAACTGATTGGTAAAGGTCCACCCACATTTTGGAGGATGGTCTGATTTATTCAGAGGCTTTTCTGGTGGCTCAGTGGTAAAGCATCTGCCTACAATACAGGAGACCCAGGTTCAGTCCCTGGGTTGGGGAGATCTCCTGGAGAAGGAAATGGCAACCCATTCCAGTATCCTTGCCTGGAAAATCCCATGGACGAAGGAGCCTGGTAGGCTACAGTCCATGGGGTCACAAAAGTCTGACATGACTGAGCGACTTCACTTTCTTCCACTTTCTGGTTTACTCAAAGTCCACCAACTTAAATGTTAATCCCATCCAAAACACCCTCACAGAAATACCCAGAATAAAATTTGACCAAACATCTGGGTATCCCATGGCCTAGCCAAGTTAACACATACTATTAACCATCTCAGGTATACCCATTGTTGAGTTGGCATCCCTACACACCTCCTTAAACCATGCTTGTCTCCAAATAAAGATGATAACTAAGTTATACATCCACAAAACACAAGGCAACTATCCTGCATACAACCTAAAATGTGCTGTTTCCCCAGGAAGAGGATCCGAAGTCCTTAAATGATGTTTGCTCTTCTCCATGACATCCTATAACTTGAATGCCATGATATACAGTCAATACTTCTTATGTTGCATTATGTATATATGTACACAGACACGAACATGTAATGATTAAGGAAGAAATAGTCATGACAATTACAGTACTCATTTCTATAACTGACTATGTGGTTGGCACTGGTATTTCTAACTACCCATTCTGTGTTCCCTTTGCCTTCACCAAGCTCCTCAGCTGATTATGATTCTTCACCTGGTGAAGTGGACCAAACTTCCTGAATTGGGCTGAGGTTACCACTGACGTTAATCACAGAGCATGTGACTAAGATTCACCTGGCTAAAATTCCTTTGAGGAAAATTTGAACACTCGATCACAGAGGACTTGAGTATTAAAGTTTATGTTAAATGTCCATATACTATAAAAAATCAGATGAAGCAACCTTTGGGCAGTGACAGTTGAATCCTGCCAGTGTTCTTGGCCAGATGATCTTTCATGTGTAGATTTTGAAGAACTGTGTTCATATACGGCTTTGTTTAAGCAATATCATGAGTGTGTATAAGATATGCAACACTGGTATATGTGCACATTTAAAAGGTGAAAGGACTTTGTCGTTTTTGATTGCCGGTATCTTTTAGTTTAAATGGTATAAGATATAAAAATAGTGCTAATTTTTAAAAAACACTAGAAAAATCTACACTAAAACCTGCCAACTCCTTCTCTACCCCTTTGCTGCTAAGTCGCTTCAGTTGTGTCCAACTCTGCGACCCCATAGACGGCAGCTCACCAGGCTCCCCCGTCCCTGGGATTCTCCAGGCAAGAACACTGGAGTGGGTTGCCATTTCCTTTTCCAATGCATGAAAGTGAAAAGTGAAAGTGAAGTCGCTCAGTCGTGTCCAACCCTCAGTGACCCCATGGACTGCAGCCTACCATGCTCCTCCGTCCATGGGATTTTCCAGGCAAGAGTACTGGTGTGGGGTGCCACTGCCTTAGTTAAAAAAACTGTAAGTCATCTAGGTCATAGATAAAACTTCCTGTTGCTTTTCTTCCCCTTTGTGAAAGGAAAAAGAAAAAAAGGGGGGGAAGGAAAATGAGAGTCCTTCTAAAGCCATAAATGTATACTGCATACCTCCTATCACGGCCACCGTTGCCCTTCTGAAGCTGAACAGTCTGGAAAATGTTTTCAAGCAAAGAATTTTTTTTTCACTCTTCCATTTCCCACACCATATTCTGTTTCAATTTTGAAATTTCTTTGAGTCAGAGCTGGAAACAATTGTAATTAATTTGCATATTTTCTCTTTTTATTTTTAAAATTATGAGAGTATGATAACACATTTACAGGAAACTTGGAAACTACAGAACTAAGTCATATATACACCATTTATTACAATTATTTTTAAGTTCATAAATTAAGATCTTTAGTTGGGGTTTCAATATCAAACTCTCAAAAATTAATAGAATGTATAGATAGAAAAGTAGAAGGCTATGCTGCTGCTGCTAAGTCACTTCAGCCGTGTCTGACTCTGTGCGACCCTATGGATAGCAGCCCTCTAGGCTCCTCTGTCCACAGGATTCTCCAGGCAAGAATACTGGAATGGGTTGCCATTTCCTTCTCCAAGAAGGCTATAGTAGAGCTATAATTTACATATCTTGTAAAAGACAGCACAAGAAAATTAAAGATGACCCCTACACAAAACAATATTTTAATGGTTTCTCCTGGTGACCTTTAGATAACTGGTGCATAAGTAAGGACAGTTTCTTACTCAATATCCTTCACCAGGATATATGTGAGGTCGCATCTTTCCTGCAGCTGGTCTTCGTCATAGGTTTTTAGAGTAAGTGTCTTCCTAGAATGACATCTTTAAAACAAACTCCTAAAGGCTACTTGAGTACTGACAGTTTCAACAAATGCCAAAGCTAGATTTCAAGGAACTCTCTGCTCTAAGCTGTCCTAAAGCAAGTTGTGAATTTTACTGATACGTTTGTTCACAATAAAAGATTAGGTATTTCTATCAAGCATACTCGTTTATTTAAGTCATCCCTAATGACAAACAGAAACTGTTTCTTTTTATTCCCAGTCTCTCTGATTTTTAAGAGCTAATGAAACTACCTTAAAAACCGGCACCAAAATAAGTAAAACGACTGTGTCAGCTATGATCCAAAGCTTCAGCAAAGTATGGATATACTGATATATTCACGTTGCCTCTCCTTTTAGATATATTTGTTTCATTTCAATGCACACAAGTATTTGAAATATTTAAAATAGGGTAATTTTGAAAATGTTATGTTACTATTGACCAACTAGATTAGGTAATAATCTGATATTCATATATATTAGGTTTAGCTTCTGAGAAAATGATATGATGATGATGATAAATCTGATAATAGTAAGTCATTTGTATGGGGCTTCCCTGGTGGCTCATACGGAGTCTGCCTTCCATGTAAGAGAGGTGGGATGGATCTCTGGGTCAGGAAGATCCAGGCAACCCACTCCAGTATTCTTGCCTAGAGAATTCCATGAACAGAGCTATATGTCAGACTCCATTTTCAATACTTTATGTATACTGACTTGTTTATAAAGAAACTGAAGATTATGTACTTTTCCAGGGTTACGGGTGGAACTGAGATGCTAAATAAAGCGGTCTGATACAGAGTCTGTGCTTTTATTAACTGTATTTTGCTGCCAGATTTTAGAGAAATGATCCTCACAGGCCCTCCCCTGCCTTCAGTGACTATGATCTGCTTACAGTGATTTTTGAAAGTGCCCAAATAAGAAATCTGACCAACACACACACAAAACTGGCTAAAGCCTAGAAGTGCTTTGCCTTGTAAAGAAAATGTTGAAAAGTCACATGTCTCCTCTTAAAGCAGGCATGTTTTGGTGAATTATCCAAGCCACAAATGTCCACCTCTGAACCAGATGGAACACCTCCCCAAAGTCAAGATGCTACTAAGAACATCAGGCAAACCTGTTATTGCCAACGACCCAACTAAATTTTTTTTTCCAAAGCTCTCCTTTCTGATTTCTCCTATCAAAAGAGAAATAAAAGTTAGAGGAAGCAGCCAATACATATCCTTTTCTTTATCCTTTCCAACTAGGCAGCACTTAACCCATTTACTCCTGTACCTCAAATAATCCTTAAGTTGCAGTTATATCTTTAAAAAACTGGAGAGACATTGTTTTTCTAACTAAATGAGTATCTGTGACTAAAAGCAGTACTGTGACTTTAAGTTAGTATCTAGCTAAAAGCAGTACTGTGACTACCATAGTCTTAGAGAATGCAGTTCAGCAAGGGAGTTATAAGTCCTTCTAGGAGTTGTAGCAGGAAGTAAATGAAGATATTTCTGACTATTTTGTCATAATGTCTACTTTTCTGAAAATATACTTTGCATTCAGCCTTAAATGCCTGGCTGAAAATTACCCTTAACTCAGAAAATTTAAAGAATCTATACCTCGTAGCGAGTTCTCTAATTGAGAACCTCTAATGATGGGGAAACAGTGGAAACAGTGTCAGACTTTATTTTGGGGGGCTCCAAAATCACTGCAGATAATGACTGCAGCCATGAAATTAAAAGACGGTTACTCCTTGGAAGGAAAGTTATGACCAACCTAAACAGCGTATTCAAAAGCAGAAACATTACTTTGCCAAGAAAGGTTCGTGTAGTCAAGGCTATGGTTTTTCCAGTGGTCATGTATGGATGTGAGAGTTGGACTGTGAAGAAAGCTGAACACTGAAGAATTGATACTTTTGAACTGTGGTGTTGGAGAAGACTCTTGAGAGTCCGTTGGATATAAGGAGATCCAACCAGTCCATTCTAAAGGAGATCAGCCCTGGGATTTCTTTGGAAGGAATGATGATAATGCTCAAACTCCAGTACTTTGGCCACCTCATGCAAAGAGTTGACTCACTGGAAAAGACGCTGATGCTGGGAGGAATTGGGGGTAGGAGGAGAAGGGGACGATAGAGGATGAGGTGACTGGATGGCATCACCGACTCGATGGACGTGAGTTTGAGTGAACTCCGGGAGATGGTGATGGACAGGGAGGCCTGGCGTGCTGCGATTCATGGGGTTGCAAAGGGTTGGACACGACTGAGTGACTGAACTGAATAAGTGGGACATAAACTCATGCTTCTGAGGCTTCCTTGATCTGAACCAGGTTCTGGTACATAGATGTTTTAGAGAAATGGATTCACTCAAGGGTCAAACTTCTCTTGGCTGTATATCTCAAAGTTCTAGGAAATGAAAAGCTCAAGTCCAATTCGAACTTAAATTATTTATGCATTAAGTAATTACATATGCAGTCTATAATGTGAAGTAGATGGGTGTTCATTCACATTGGTCTTTTATAAAATTCATCCTCTGAACAGAAATATAGTTTCTTTTCCTATATCTCTGAAGAAGCATTACAAGAAGTAGGTATGATGAATCACAAGTTTTTTAAATGAAGTGTTTACTGACTAGAATTTTATCTGCTATTGTTTTCTATTTTGATACACATTTATTTATTCTGGTCCATAAAATTTCAAAGTATCGTCTCCTAGGACTCCTCAGTCTGCATTCCTAAGAATTCAATATTTTGCTAATTTCCTTTCACATAGCCACACACACCTTATTAAAAATGTGTGTGTGCTCTGTCGGGTCTGACTCTCTGCGACCCCACACTGTGGCCTGCCAGGCTCCTCTGTCCATGGAATTTTCCAGGCCAGAATACTGGAGTGGTTGCTGTTTCCTACTCCAAGGTATATTCCCGACCCAGGGATCAAACCTGCACCTCTTGTGTCTCCTGCATTCTCAGGCAGATTCTTTACCACTGCACCACCTGGGAAATCCTACCATATATTAAAACATAGGCTGTATTGGAACAGTTTCATATCAGACTGGACTGCAAACAAATGAGTCCTTGTACTAAGGTAGCATGGTAATTTTGGGGTATGAATGACATTAAAAGGAAAGTATTTATTGAGAAGGCAGACCCATTGAATTCTTAGGGCTGGATATACAGTTTGCTTCAGTGTAAATGGCACTTGTGTGTTCACACAGTTGGAGAAACAGGCTTCTGTTCATTTGTTGCTTTCAGTATGGAATACTTTATACCAATAAATTTTAAAATGTTTTTATTTTGTCTACTTCCACAGAATTCTTTAAACGGGCACTCTTATTATATAAAGTATATAGTTATTTTCTGACAAAAAAGCACAACACAATTTACATGTTAAAAAGTTGATGTTGATAAATTTAACACTATAGCAAGAACCACCGAAATAGAGCAGATTTTGCGTTTTGATTGCAGGGATTTTGTATTTCTGAAAAGAAAAGCAACAGGGATGAACAGTAATGTTTAATGTTTGGAGATTGCTAAAGCATTCATATATTTTCATTGTTTATAGTCTTGAAAAATGCATGTGCATGGGAAGTGATTCTTATCTTAGATTTGGAATATCTAAGTAATATATCTTTAGACAGCTTTAGCTCCTACTAATGCTCAGAAGAAAGAAGTGCTTAATAAATATATATGCAGCTCTTAAGGCCATATGGTAGCTCAGAATAGTCATGTTGTATTTCTTGGAGATGAAGTAGATGAAATGAGAGATTTTAGAGCCTTTCCAATATGAACTATTTTTGTGAGGTTATTACTTGACTAGAGCTTACATTTGTAAGATTCTGACTCTATTAATTTGTGCATATTTTCTTATTCCAGAAAGGTCTGTATGTGCTTTATGGTCACTTTCAGTGTTATCAGTATTTTTCAATAAAAATCTTGGATTTCTGTAATAGCAAAAACAATACTTCATATAATATTATGAAACAGTAATTTGAAAGAAATTAATTCTCCCTGAGTCTTCTTAGAGATATGTGCTATAGTCCCCAATGTCTCAATGTTTCTTTGCTTATTCCCTATATTTTTAAATATAATTTTAAAAATAAAATTCCAATATTGTGATAATGGATAATTCCAAATTTCATATTTATAAAACTGATTAATATAGTGAAAAATAGTTAAGTTTGAATAATGTATAATTACAGTTTGTATCATAAATTGATATTGGAAGATCTTTTTGATACAGTAGTATTCAAATTTGTCCTATTAGAACACCTTTGTAACTTTCCCAGAATCACATCACAATTAGGGGTTTTTCAAAAATATTTATTTATTTAGCTGTGCCAGGTCTTAGTTGCGGCATGTAGAATCTTTAGTTGCAGCATGTGGGATCCAGCTCCCTGATCAGGGATTGAAGCTGAGGCCCCTACACTGGACTACAGAGTCTTAGCCACTGAACCACCAGGGAAGTCCCACACAATTAGGTTTTATTTCAACCTAGAAGGCTAGATGGTATGAGCTCTTGTACAGTTTTCAAGGAGGTTAAATTGGTCCCTCCTACAGACAGCTGTTAACAGATATTCAGTTCAGTAAGTTCAGTCGCTCAGTCTCCTGTCCAACTCTTTGCGACCCTAGGCTTCCCTGTCCTTCACTATCTCCCAGAATTTGTTCAGTCTCATGTTCATTGAATCAGTGATGCCATCCAGCCGTCTCTTCCTGCTCTCAATCTTAGCATCAGGATCTTTTCCAGTGAGTCAGCTCTTTGCATCAGATGGCCGAAGTATTGGAGCATCACCTTCAGCATCAGTCCTTCCAATGCATATTTAGGGTTGATTTCCTGTAGGATTGACTGGTTGGATCTCCTCGCTGTCCAAGGGATTTTCAATAATCTTCTCTAGCACCACAATTCAAAAGCATCAGTTCTTTGGCATTCAGCCTTCTTTATGGTCTAGCTCTCACATCCATACCTGACTACTGGAAAAACCATAGCTTTGACTATCTGGACCTTTGTCAGCAACATGATGTCTCAGCTTTTTAATAAATGTATAGGTTTGCCATAGCTTTTCCTTCCAAGGAGCAAACGTCTTTTAATTTTATGGCTGCAGTCACCATCTTCAGTGAATTGGAGCCTCCCCCAAAAAAAAAAAAGAAAAAATGATCTTAGTTTTTTGAATGTTGAGTTTAAGCCAACCCTTTCATTCTCCTCTTTCACCTTCATCAAGAGACTCTTTAGTTCTTCACCTTCTGCCATTGAGGTTGTGTCACTGGCATGTCAGAGGTTACTGATATTTCTCTTAGAAGTCTTGATTCCAGCTTGTGCTTCATCTAGCCTGGCATTTCGCATGAAGTGCTCTGCATAGAAGTTTAATAAGCAGGATGACAGTATACAGCCTTGACGTACTCCTCTCCCAATTTTGAACCAGTTCGTTGTTCCATATCTGGTTCTAAATTTTGTTTCTTGATCTGCATATATAGGTTTCTCAGGTTGCAGGTAAGGTGATCTGATATTCTCATCTCTAAGAATTTTCCACACTTTGTTGTGATCCACACAGTCAAAGGCTTTAGTGTAGTCAATGGCAAAAATAGATGTTTTTCTGGAATTCCCTTACTTTTTCTGTGATACAATGAACGTTATTAGGAGTAAAGAGTTCTTTTGTGATAAGAAAATACCTCTGAAGCTTAACTGTATTAAAAAGATGAAATATTGGGCTCGAGAAGATTTTTCATGCAAAGAATTGATCAGGTAGACAGGGTGCTAATGAATTTTACTAAGATAGTGATTATTAAACACTGTTTCCTGGGGATATGGGTTATACTCTCCACTGACAGTGATATAATTTGATGCATAAGTAAAACATATTTTGAATCTGAAATCTGTGTAATGGGATAGCAATAGAAAAAAATTAGTTACCATGTGTCCTATGTAATTGAGCCTCAGATGAGGCCACATTGTTTAAAAAATATGTTAATACTTTCCTGACCAGATATTCTATAAACATATATTGTGTCATAATAAACCTTTTACTTAATATGTTATAAATAATTTTGGCAAAAAACTATAAAAATATTCACAGAAAATTATAAAATTCATTAACTTGATATAAAAATTATTGATAAATTCTGTAAAGCAATTGTTATTTAAAAGTTAACAATCTTTGAGACATTAATGAGTGATTTTTCTGAAATATTAATAGTAGCTATTCTGCTTGTATTTTTACACTTTCCAGATTCTTACAACCAATTGATAGAAATATGTAAAAGAGATTTGCAGTGAAATACAATAAACTATTAATTATTTAGAGAATGGTATCCAATTTGTGAATTATTTAGCCCCCAGTCTCTGGTTCACCACCTTGTTGCCATGTTACCCACCAGGTGAAAGTTAAGAAATAAAATCAATCACACATGACTTAGTTTACTTAATATTTAGTTGCTTTAAGAAAACGTTTGATTTGGAAAGACAGAAATTGAGATGTGGGGATTATTTCTGAATTTAAATTATCTCAGACTTTTGATGATATTTTTGGGGTAGTATAAGAAATTATTGATGGATTGTGTGTGTGTGTGTGTGTGTGTGTGTGTGTGTGTGTGTGTGTGTGTGTGGCAAAAACAATGCCATACAAATAAAGCTAAAATAGGAAACATAATAGAGTAGGCACATGTACTCCTCTCAAAACTAATACATTAAAAGTGGTCAGCACCCCTAGTGATGGAAAGAGACAACCACTCTTCTTGATGACTTGTAAGGAAGAGGAACCAAGAAGATGGGTTTATTGTCAGATTTAAAACATGTTTTAAGATAGCAAGATCTTTTGAGTTTTGTTTCCTATCAGGTTAGCCTTGAGTGAGTCTTGGCTTTAGGGACTCAACTGTTACAGTTCCCATGTCTGTGTTAGAAAACTGGAGCCCCTGGGAGGACATGAACCTACGAAGTACACATGTGTCCTCTACAGTGAATCATTAAGTTGTCACTCTTTGTTTCAGCTCTCTATTATCACTCTTTTGACTTGAACATTGAGAATAATTTGTTCTCCCAAATGAATTATTCAAATTTATTTTTTTAAAAGTCTGTATATTATTCTTTCACTGATTCTTCTAAGATAGCTGTAAAAGAAGAATCACAAAATGCTTTAATTTTCTTGAATTGTTCGGACCCGAGTTATGTGACTTTGTTGCACAAGAGTGTCTGGAAGCTTTCAAAAGGATTCATGATTTTTCTTCTTTATCTTCTAATAAAACTTTCAGCATGATGCTTGGTTCTAGAAAGACATTGAACTAACAATTTTAAATTGATCAGTATGTACATAGCTACCTCTAATTCATTCTGGGCAAAAGGAAAGAGTATAATCTTGAGGTTAAAAATCATGGCATGTGAAATGATACTTTTAGATTTGGTATGCTGCTGCTGCTGCTAAGTCGCTTTAGTCGTGTCCGACTCTGTGAGACCCCATATATGGGAACCCACCAGGCTCCCCTGGCCCTGTGATTCTCTAGGCAAGAACACTGGAATGGGTTGCCATTTCCTTCTCCAATGCCTGAAAGTGAAAGGTAAAGTGAAGTCTCTCAGTCATGTCTTAGATTTGGTATAAAAGAGGCAAATGTTCTTAGACCCAAACTTTTCTAAAGTGCTTGGACTAAATAATTGGGTTTTTCTAATTGGTTATCTATAGAGTGAGTATGAAGAATAAGGCTTTGTAACAAAATTATTCTTTATTTTTTTCCTTTCTGGATAATTGTCCTTTGTATAGCAAGGACTATCAAAAAACAAAGCTTGAGGTTAAATGAAAGGGAAAAAATTAATTTGATTTAGCCATAGTTGTCTGTTACTATTGCAGGGACACAGCTCTTGCAAGATATATTTGTCTTAGCTAATTTCTCAATATTTTAATTGTGTTATTCGTATTATTTATATGAATGAAAAGATGATCTACCTCTCCTAGAAAAACTATTATTTATAGCAAAATATTGTAATACCATTTTTCAGCTTTTATAAAACAGAATTATGCTTTACAGAGGTTTGTTTCAGTTACATGTCTAATTTATAGATCTCTTTGAAATATTTATGTTGCTTAATGAATAGATCACAGAAAGGTTTACTGAAACAACTTTCATTGGTTTTTAACTTCATATTTTGTTTCGAATGATCTCCAGTTACAGATTCATTTGTAAGTTTTGTTTTATAAAAGAATTTAACCATGACATTTAACTTAATTCAGAGTTCAGTTGAACGTATTCTATATTATGTGAAGGAAAAGCACATTGACATGACAACTACAGTGTACAGAAGATTTTTAGGCTTTATCCTCAGAATAAGTTCCAAATCTTTCTAGGTGCAGAAAGCGAGAGCTGGTAAGAAATTCTTCTGGATCATAAGGAACCAAAAAAAAAAAAACCTTCCTGTCCTTATGACGGTCATGTAGAAAATTTAGTATAGCACTCAGAAGACTATGAAATCTAGCACAGCATTTAGAAGAGAAATGGCATATCAGCCAAAAGATCTTATTTTCAATTTCATAATAGTAAAGAAAGCAGAATTACAAACACACGTAGCTGTACAACAACCAGGAAAAGAAAAAGAACAGTTTCCTTCTCTCTTATGCATTTGTACATTTACCCAGTTTTTTTATGACTCAAAAGAAACAGAAAAGCCTCATGGTAATTTTAGTTGCTGATCATAGTTTTAACTGCAGAGTGGTAGAAGGGTGTGGGGCCTGGGGGTGGATGGCATCTTGTGGTTGCCTTTACCACAGTCAGCTTGGGTGGGGGACGGGGCGCAGGATGGTGCATAGACCCTGGAAGCTAGCCAGTCGTGGCCATTAATTAACTTGAATGACTGCGTTTCAGAATCTGTGAGGGACAAAGTCCTTCAGCCTTCTGAGAAAATGAAGACTGCAAGTGAAAATCTTGGGTAGTTTTCCAATCAGCCCTTCAAGTGTTCACATGTATAGGCATTTCAGCCCTGTCCTTGAAAGGGGACATTTTCTAAAAATTGAAAAGTGGTTTGGTGGTAGTGAAACTGTAATACATAGTAAATACTACATATGCATACTTTGAAAGGACCAAAAAGAGAAATGAAAAAATTCAACCTCCGACTCTAAGCAGATTGAGTGGATATTATCTTATAAGAAAGGAAATGAATTTGCAGAGGACTTTGAAGCACGTCTGGATTATAGTGTCTGACACTTCTCTTACATAGGTAAATGAGGGAAAGGGAGTGATCCCAGTGACTGGGATTCCTGTTTATCATTCAAGGAAGGCCTTTCTCAGTTGAAAACACAATCATTTGGCAGAAGGGGATGATGGTCTTGCTTTAAGACAACCAAATTCAATGTGATGTTGCTGTTTAAAAATGTAGCATGGACTTAATATCTCAGGTGGAATGAATTACATGATATTAGCTTTGTCTGTATTACTGCCTGTGAGTAGAAATGGTCTCTTTAGACAGGCTGATTTTAGCATGAAAAGAGCAGTGCCAGAAATCTCGGCTACTGATTAATTGGTACGACTCCTGTTACATGAAGTAGGAAAAACTGTCAAAGTCAAGGCTACTTTGGCTGCCGTTCCAACTGTAAAAGTCATCAAAACAAAATTATCTCATGACCAAATTACTACATAGATGTTTTCTAATGGTTACTGTTTTGTTTCATTGACTTATTGTAGTTAAAAGCTTGCCGAATAGCTCCTTTTAAAAGCGTCTTGACGTTTTCCTTACACTTGGGTGATTCTGTAATAGAGAGTCTGTGTAGATAGGTGCTTAACAAATGACCATTCTTTAGCTTACAGATCAATACCATGGGGAAAAAAAAGGTTCTATTTCTTCTTTTTTGATGGAAATTTTCATAACCAATGGGATATAACAAATAATTGATTAACCTGTAGCTCACATCCTTATAGAGAAAGAAATCTCAGAGCAAAATAAAAGAAACCAGAAAATATTTCAGGACCTTGAGGATAGTATTCAGCTAGCTACGGCGGGAGTAAACGCTTGATGGTGGTGGAACGTTCTTCCAGGGGCCGTGTTCTCAGAACGTTGGTGAGAAAGGTGAAGAGAGTGAGATTAGTTTCCTTATATGCAAACACATAATTCTCAAACATGGATTTATTTTTCTATTTATTCCAAAATTTTTAATATTTACTCTGTACCAGAGATTCATAAGCAATAAAATCCAGAGACGATTTAGACAAAATATAACTTGGAAGAACTCTTACTCTTGAGGGGGAATGAATAGTTATACGTGATTCAGTAAATATATTAGCTATGTGAATAAAGAAATATTTGATCAAATAAAGCAGTCTGAGGGAGGCAGGTGCATTTCAGACGATAGATAAAATAGAAGAGTATGTTGTACATCTCTAGAAGGATTAGAGAAGGGTCAGCCTCAGGGAGAGGCTGTGGGTGAGAAGTCTCACTCAGTGTCATCTGAAAAGATGTCAAGGCTGGATTGCTAAGGGTCTTGTTTCTGAGGAGATTCAGTTGGCCCTAGAGGCAATTGGATACCATCAGAGAATTTTAGCTTTGAGTGACATGGTTAGGGTTGTGTTTCAAGAAAATCCCTCCAGCAGCAGTTTAGAATATGGGTGGAGGCTGGAACAGGGAATTCTGTTAGGAGGTTATGAAAGATGATGAGAGTCTTTGCCAGGCCAGATGGAGAAGCGTTGGAAAGAAATGAAAAGAGTGAAATTATGGCGATAGACATAAAAAAATTAACTATTGCTTCTAGGGTAGAGTTGAGAGTAGAGCTAAAAGAAGGTCCCAAGGATTTTAGCAAAGAAATTGGATGGGTATGGTGACTAAATTTTTTGCGTGTACAAACAGAAAACTCTCTTCAGATATGTATATGCCCTCTGTTTTCCTCCAGCCCTGCTTGTATCTCAAAGATATTCTAGAGCAGTATGTATTCTTTGGAAAATTTACTCTTAAATATGTTTGAAAGACAGTTGTCAAAATAAAAAAAAATGCAGGCAAGTTATTGGAATTACACTGTAGTTTATCAACTTTCTCCAGTCTCCAAATCAATTCTCTGTCTTGCTGTCTCACTCTGTTATTTTCTCTCACTCTCTGGGAAATATGACTATGAGTATTCAGTGGCACTGTGCCTTTTGTGTCAGGGGAAGATACATTTTCCTTGAGGATTTTAGATGCCTTATGTGTCCTTAAGATGCTTTTGGGGAGAATAGGGCTGTGTAAACCGTATAATGTTCCATGTCAAATTATGAGTCAATAGGGCAGAATGTATTCTACAATTTATGGCTTCCTGTGAACATTAGAAAAAATCTCCCAAGTGAGAGTTTGGTGGTGGAGTGTGGGAATTTTCCTTGCCTTTTAGCAGGGATGTCAATGACTTTTAATCCAAGTTATCAGTTCAAAAGGAATAGAGGGCCATTTGCTATTCATTTTGCAAAGTGTGGACAGTGGTTTGATAAATGAAGGCTTTGGATGATTTGAGCCAAAATCCTTTTCTAGCTAACACCTTGTCCACTGCAGAGACTGAAGAGAATGACATTTTAGATAAAGGAAAAACGTGCACTTGAAGCCTGTTGATGGAACATTCTTTTGTATATATTCTGGATCTAAATCTCTAATCATGATTCGCTTAGGGAAGGAAGGAAGGAATCTGTAATTATGTAGGTCTAGGAAAGGGGAGAGGAAATGAAAGACGAGACAGCCACGATGAATGATATCAGCAGCATAGCAGTTAGTCTACTGATCATAGATTTTTACAGAAAAGCAGGATGTTTTAATGAAAGTTATAAATATAATGTCAACTTTATAGAAAAGAGTTAGAATAAACACACACTCACACATTTCCCCACTACATCCCCTAAAGTCACTAAATTAAAGAGGACAGTATGAGAGAAAGCAAGAATAAAACTTACTATTCTTTTTGCACAGGAACTATTTTAAACACTAAAAGAAAATATGTCCAAAGAATCACTATTCCAGGAAGCACTTATAGAATGAATGTACTTAGTAATCATCATTAGGGTTTAATTTGCATAGATGTATTGGGGGAACACTATAACTCTGTGAGTATGTCTATGGGATTTTATTTGCAGAAATGAAGAGAAATGTAAATAGACTTTTCTCAAGTCTCTTAAATTCTAGATTTCAGACTATATCTGGAAGCAGAACAGGCTCCACTCAGACACATTCTGGGGAGAACATCAGCATAGAATGTGAAATTTTTACCCAGAGTCATAGTCATTGGAGAGACAGGACTGAACTCTGACTTGGAGAATAGGGAAAGAGTGCTTGCTTTCCCAAAAGTTGAAAGTGAAAGTCACTCAGTTGTGTCTGTATAGTCCATGGAATTCTCCAGGCCAGAATACTGCAGTGGGTAGTCTTTCCCTTCTCTAGGGGATTTTTCCAACCCAGAGATTGAACCCAGGTCTTCCACATTGCACGCTTATTCTTTACCAGCTGAGCCACAAGGAAACCCATGAATACTGAGGTGGGTAGCCCATCCCTTCTCCAGTAGCTCTTCCCAACCCAGGAATCAAATCAGGGTCTCCTGCTATGCAGGTGGATGCTTTACCAACAGAGCTGCCATGGAAACCCCTATCTATCTTGATAAAAGACTTCAGAAATGGTATCATATCTGATTTAAAAGCTGCAAAAATGACCAAAACTAATTCATTTGTGTGCTTTAACTTCGTAACATCACAAAATTAGATAATTTGTTTTATTTCATTAATACTAAGAAACCCAGCCATTTCATGCTCAAGTAAAATGTAAGAGCTTGTATTTTATTTATTAGTATGTTAAAAAATCTTTTGTAGCATATTCACTTAAAATTTCCCTTTAATATGAAAATTTTATTTTATATAAATACTGTGTAACAAAAGAAAAAGAGGCAGAATTGCATATTTCAAAATATTTGAGTAATTTTAGATGAACTGTTCCAAGAGTCTTTAATTCCTTGTCTGCCCAAGGTAAGGAAAACTAAGATGCATCATCTTAATTTTGAAATATTCTGATATTTTACTTGTTTACCTGCCTTATTTAGGTATAATTCAAAACCACATGACTCATTTAAAGAAGTTCTTCCTTTTAATTACATTTCAAGGCAAATGGTATCATGAGGTATAAATTTTTAATATATGACAAATATTTAATAAAACCTAGAGTATTTTTTTCAATTGTAAAATGCAAATGTAGATCAGTGACCATCAAATTAAAAATATATAACATGAGCCTGAGAGTTAGGTGCTAAATACTGCATCAGTCTGTTCAGTTCAGTTCAATTGCCCAGTCGTGTCCAACTCTTTGTGACCCTATGAATTGCCACACGCCAGGCCTCCCTGTCCATCACCAACTCCCAGAGTCCACCCAAACCCATTTGCATTGAGTTGGTGATGCCATCCAACCATCTTATCCTCTATTGTCCCCTTCTCCTCCTGCCTTCAATCTTTCCCAGCATCAGGGTCTTTTCCAGTGAGTCAGCTCTTCGTATCAGGTGGCCAAAGTATTGGAGTTTCAGTTTCAGCATCAGTCCTTCCAATGAACACCTAGGACTGATCTCCTTTAGGACGGACTGGTTGGATCTCCTTGCAGACCAGGGGACTCTCAGGAATCTTCTCCAACACACAGTTTAAAAGCATCAGTTCTTCAGCGCTCAGCTTTCTTCATAGTCCAGCTCTCACATCCATACATGACTACTGGAAAAACCATAGCCTTGACTAGACGGACCTTTGTTGACAAAGTAATATCTCTGCTTTTCAACATGCTGTCTAGTTTGGTCATAACTTTCCTTCCAAGGAGTAAGCATCTTTTAATTTCATGGGTACAGTCACCATCTACTGTGATTTTGGAGCCAAGAAAAAGTCTCTCATTGTTTCCCCATCTATTTCCCATGAAATGATGGGACCAGATGCCATGATCTTCATTTTCTGAATGTTGAGCTTTAAGCCAGCTTTTTCACTCTCCTCTTTTACTTTCATCAAGAGGCTCTTTGTTATTCCTCACTTTCTGCCATAAGGGTGGTGTCATCTGCATGTCTGAGGTTATTGATATTTCTCCCGGCAGTCTTGATTCCAGCTTGTAATTCATCCAGCCCAGTGTTTCTCATGATGTACTCTGCATGTATGTTAAATAAGCAGGGTGATAATATACAACCTTGACGTACTCCTTTTCCTATTTGGAAAATAGGAAATTTTCCATCAATGTGTAGATTAAAGTAAATTGAAGTTATAATTTCTGGGTGTCCTGGTTTGCAGTTCTTAAAAAGCAGAGAATTGCATGACAATTACAGTTCTTTAAACATTTATTCACTATTCTCAGATATTTAAAAAATTCATGTATGAGATAAAATGCAGAGATAGCAATACTGCTGGCTGTGTATGCGTTTGGCTTCGGGGTAATGTGTATATGGATGTATGAACCCCGAGGGAAGTCTGGGAATCTTTGCTAGTAGTTGTTACAGAGAGCAGTATAAAACTGTCCATTATCCAGTCAATTAAAGAATGATTCAAGAATGCTATAAAATAGGAATCAAATCCTCTGGGAATTGACACTAGATGTTTCTACTGTTTCCTAGGGCCCCCCACCTGTTTGGTGCTGCCTGTTCAACGATTGCCCCTGAAAGCCATCAGAGAGAAGCAGCTACTGCGGAAGGGGATCATTCTTGGGCATTTCATACTAAGTACAGCCTTAGAAGACATAAGACGAAATTGTGCAGAGTCTTTGCTCCTCTTTCTTGAATCAAGACAACTCCCTTAGGAGAGATTCACTTAATATTTGCGTGGTATGGGGACATCAGGAGAGGGAGCAGTGAGATGGTAATGTCGATGGTGACGATAATGATGTCATAGTGATTTTATTGCTTCTCACTTAGGAGAAAGAATAAATATTTCACATTAAGAGAGCCAGTGTGGGTAAAGCCAAGATAACTCAGTGTAAGAATTTAATTTTTTTATAGCAACAATAGCTCTGCCCTTAGATTCCTGCTAGAGTGGTACAGCCTGAAGAAAAGTTCATGTTTACCCAGAAGGGCTTCCCTTGTGGCTCAGATGGTAAAGAACCTGCCTGTCAATGCAGGAGTTGCAGATTCGATCCCTGGGTTGGGAAGATCCCCTGGAGGAGGAAATGGCAAGCCACTCCAGTATTCTTGTCTAGAGAATCCCACGGACAGAGGAGCCTGGCCCTCTAAAATTCTAGATTCCTGCTAGAGTGGTACAGCCTGAAAAAAAAAGTTAATATTTACATAAACCAATAATGAATTTAATAGCGAGGTACAGATTGACTCAATGGGTCTTCCAAGATGAAAATGTATAAGTGGAATTTGTAATTTGAGCTCTAGCTAAGAACAACCATTGGTTTAGAGGCAAGATTAACCTGTAGGTTATAGTCCTTCTTTCCTGGTTGTTTAAGCCTAGGAAACCCACCTAAGCACAAGTCCTGCTGGTTCTCAAGAACAGCTACCAGTATAAATAAAAGTCTAGGCACTCCATGTTCCTCATCTCGTCCTCCAGGAGTCACTTTCTCATCAAATTGACCTCTCAGTGCCTTACTTCTGGTTTCTGATGTCATTGTTTAAAAAACCTCTTGAACTTTTCTTCTAGCCTGGTTTTTTTTTTTTTTTTTTTAACTACCTTTCCCATATGGCTTTGGTTCTTTCCCCTTCTGTGATTCCCTGTGAAGTACAGCTTCTCAGAAGCTGACTCTTGCCTCTGGCCAGCTAGTGAGCATCCAGATGGTTTGTTTTCAGCCCTAGTAGGCAGTGAGTTGGAAACAGTATTTTATTCAGCATGATCTAAAAGCATCTGAGTGGTGGAATCTAAACACATGAAAATTCAGCCATTTGTGAGAATCCCTGTGAAGGAGCCTAATGATACATATGATCAGTTTGAAAATCTGAGATTCCTATACAGATTCTGCTCATTGCATCACATAATTGCTGTATACTGAAACAAGCTATGAACAGTGTGTTTAATTTTTGATTGCACTGTATTATTTAACCCTGAGAGTCTAATATTTTTTAGGTGTTCTGGTTAAAAGAATATTAGCAGGTAATTAATAGCTTTAGCTAAATGGTTTAGGAGGACGGTGTCCTCTGGTAGGGACAGGAGATACTTATTGTGGCTGTTTAAACTCAAAGGTTAGATGACGGATAACAGAGCATTGTGTGGAGACTTTTCCAGTTCAGGTTCATGCTATCATACTCTCTCAATGACAGCAATATGCAGCTGATAAGGAACCTTAATGGACCTTTCATATCTGTGTGGTAACTAAGACATATACCATGTATGGTTATGAGATTGTTACCTATAAGACTTCATTCTGATAACGTAACTTCCTGTCAAGTGATATATTGCAGAAGCTGCTTCCAGCTTCTCATCTCTTTTACTATGAGATATTTCATGAAAAATATCACAGTTTAAAAAATTTACAATTTAAGACTTCTGGGTTATTTTAATGGAGGTTATATATCTCTTTGTTGATTATTTTTATCCTATAGATTGTTTATAATACATATACATACCTGTAATGATCTTATAGACCATATATATAAAACACATATTCTCTCTCTGTGTGTGTATATATATATACACACACACACACACACACACACACACACATATATATATAATTAGGCATATGGGCGTCCCTGGTAGCTCAGAGGGTAAAAATCTGCCTTCAATACAGGAGACCTGGATTCAGTCCCTGGGTCAGCAAGGTAACCTGCAGAAGGGAATAGCTACCCACTCCAGCATTTTATATGACTGATTGCTTTTATCAAGTATTGGGGCTTCTTAGAAAAGTTATGATAGAGATTATGGAGGTTACTGGGACTCACATATGAAACAAGCATTACCTTTAGGACAAATAGCTAGTATATTTTGAATGCATTTGTACTGCTATTTTTCAAATATGTACATATGTATTTGTGGTTACAAAATACACATTTTTTAAAAAGTCAAATTAGGTTTTATTTTATTTTTTTATGATCTTCTTGTTCTAAATAATGGTCTGGTCAATTTGAGGCCAAATAAAAGGACATATAGAGAGTCTTAGGTGATTGAGTAAGTGTTTAGTTTGGCAAAGGCATTTCCAGAAGATGTAAAGATGTAGTAGTAATGTGATACAAACTCAAGAATTCTTGTATATCCTTTGATTAAATAGTTTTGGGAGAAAAATTCTTCTTATATTTCTTTTGAATTTTAACTTGCGATTAAAAAAAAATCATTTAATGAAAAATGAAGTGAAACATAGTTTAAGTCTTCTTTGTAGGCACCAGCTCTCTGACCTTGAGAGT
This sequence comes from Nanger dama, assembly GCA_917880005.1. Classification (NCBI taxonomy): domain Eukaryota; kingdom Metazoa; phylum Chordata; class Mammalia; order Artiodactyla; family Bovidae; genus Nanger; species Nanger dama. The sequence continues at coordinate 17,023,296 of CAKJTW010000008.1, read as the reverse complement.
CACCTGGGGCTCCGTCACCTCGTACCCCATGTCCAGTTCCTCAGCAAATTGTTGGGAATCCTGTATACCCAGTGCATCTATGCCACTTTCCTTCTTCACTTTTCTATGTCAGTGGCCTCCTACAAGTTTGCCTGGTCCATCCTTGCCCTGCCATAGCAGCCAGAGTGATTTTTTAACAACTTGCTTCACATGTTCCAAAAGCATACATTCTATTAAAACTATTACTGGATTATTGTGTTTCTTATTATATTTTCTTATATATTACATTGTGCTTTTTTCTAATTAATGAACAATGTACTATTAAGGTCTTTTATCTTGTGGGTAGAGATGCTTGAATATTTTTGCCATGAGTCCTAGTATTGGAAACATTTGGGAATAACTGCTATAGTACTCAGAAATCCAAAGGAACCTGACTTTAGTGTTGGAATAGATTTATGAGCTATTACGTATCATAGATTGAGAAATTTGCTTTTTCTTGGTTATGAAATGACTATAAAGCATTTACTTTCATAATAGTGTATATGTCCCATGACCTCTAAAGTCAAGCTGAAATAATTCATTTCTCAAGAAAAAATCTTACAAAGTAAATATGCAAATAAAAAACGCAATTAAAAGCTCAGCCTCTATTGAGTTACTTTAGAAATAAATGTTGGCTAAGGAACTGGTGCATTATAAGAAGCTGCTGGTCTGCACATGCAAAGGAAAAATTATTATATTAAAAATTAGAGTTTCTAAAACATTTGTTTCTCATCTGGCATCAAATAAAGTTTAACTGCAAGTTGTTTTATGTCATTTTCTCTTGGGGATATGTTTTCAAAATGATACACAGGAGGTTCATATGTACACACATCTCATTATTTCTCAGTAGGATTCATGTTTGTGCCACCTACTCACGATTGGAAGCGCATACTCTAATGTCTCTGATTTAGGCTTGTACTGGGCTTTTATAACAATATAATTCTTATTTTGCTACATGGTTCTGTAGGCTGTTTCAAAATGAGATTCCAAATTGCCAAAAACAAACCACCCAACCCAAAACCCTAATGACTCTCAACAGTTTCTTTGACATATTTAAGCAAAATATTCTGTTCCCTTCAACAAAAAGGCACAAAATTTTGGGTTTGGGTTCGAATTACATTTGGCCAGCAGCTGTTTATAAAATTGAGCAGCAGACAGTGCAATAAAAACAGATTATATGTGGATTCTATTTCTTTCCTGGACAGCCTGTCTTGTAAATATTTGCTTTTACCATCAGCATACGAGAGGAAAGCATTAGCCGCTCCCCACAACTTAGAATGGCTTAAGAGAAATTGTAAAATAATCAGGCAGGGACCCCCACAAAGTGCCCCTTTTGGCTTCTCTGGTTATTATTATGAAAAATTATTGATGAATTCACTACATTTAGTGTTTAAAATAATCCTATTCTGACCCTTTCTTAATGTGCTGAGCAGAAGGCAAAATGAGCTCTGCTTCAGGTCTACAAGGTCTCTTGACTTTTTTAAAAATTGAGACCAAGTATTAATTATTAAGATCAGAGTATCTGATAATATGTATAATGCCATGAATCCTGAAAAAAGGGTGTTTTTGAAGTGTGATAGGGCAGCGACACTAAATTCTGTCGCCCGGGATCTTCTGATTAGTCCAGATGTATCAGTGGCTTCCCATTGCCTTTTGGGATTTCATCCTTAACAGAGCTTGCAAGGCTGCTGCTTTTCCAGCTCTCCACACTCACTTGCTGGGGTACCTGCCTGTTTCTCACCCTCCACCCACGAAGGCTTCCTTGCAGTTGGTCTTCTTGCCAGAGCTGCTTTTCAGCATAGGACTAGTGCACAGGCCATATCCTCCACTTGGAAGGCCTCCTGTGCTTCTGCCTTCCTCTCTTAGGCCTGTTCCTACCTCCTTAGTTGTTGTTTAGTCACCCAGTCATGTCCAACTCTTCAGGACCCCACGGACTGCAGCATGCCAGGCGTCCTTGACCCTCACCATCTCCAACAGTTTGCCCAAATTCATGTCCATCGCATCGGTGATGCCATCCAACCCTCTCATCCCCTGTTGTACTCTTCTCTTATTGCCTTCAGTCTTTACCAGCATCAGTGTCTTTTCCAATGAGTCAGCTCTTCCTATCAGGTGGCAGAAGTATTGGAGCTTCAGCTTCAGCATCAGTCCTTCCAGTGAACATTCAGGGTTGATTTCCTTTATGACTGACTGGTTGGATCTCTTTGCAGCCCAAGGGACTCTCAAGAATCTTCTCCAGCACCACAGTTTGAAAACATCAATTCTTCGGTACTCTGTGTTCTTTATGGTCCAGCTCTCACAACCATACGTAACTACTGAAAAGATCATAGCCTTGACTCTATGGACTTTGTTTGGCAAAGTGATGTCTTTGCTTTTTAACACAGGGTCTAGGTTTGTCATAGTTTTCCTGCCAAGTAGCAGTCATCTTCTAATTTCAAGGCTGCAGTCATCATCCACAGTGATTTTGGAACCTAAGAAGAGGAAATCTGTCTCTGCTTCTGCCTTTACCCCTTGTATTTGCCATGAAGTACCAGAACTCTCCAGTATGACTCATCTGTCTTGGATGGCCCTGCATGGCGTGGCTCATAGCTTCATGGAGTTACAAAAGCCCCCTCTCCATGACAAGGCAGTGATCCATGAAGGGGAGTGCCTTCCTTAGTCCCCCACATTACTCTCCTCTCATCCCCATGCACTTCTTTTGCAGCACTTATCACAACTGTAATAGGTGGTCACCATATTTCTTTGCCAATATACAAGGCTAGGAACTTTGTTCACCATGATAATATACCAGCAGCATACGTGCACATGGAACTCTCCCAATATATGCTGAATGACCGAAAGGACTCCCGGTCTATCACTTCTTCTTCCAGACCCCAGGAAATTTAACAGAAACAAGTCTTACTTTCTGATCAACTTTTTCCTTCCTTGCAACTCAGAGCTCATCAAGGTATTGTTGGATATGAACTAGCCATTGTATTTATATACCCAGGATATACAAGAACAATATATTGCTGCTTTATGATGCCTAGAAATGTGTCTTGTCTAACGAAGTTGGCATACAACCATCAAATATTTTCTGTTCTGCTTCAGTATTTCCTTTTGTTTAAAATAAGCATAAACGTGCTGGGCCAACCAATATGGATGTGTCATGGCAGAGAGTTCTGACAAAATGTGGTCCACTGGCAAAGGGAATAGCATACCACTTGAGTATTCTTGTCTCAAGAAGCCCATGAATAGTATGAAAAGGCAAAAAGATATGACACCAGAAGATGAGCTCCCCACCAACCCGCCGCCCAAGTTAGTAGGTGTTCAATATGCTACTGGAGGAGAGCAGAATGAAGAGGGTGGGGCAAAGCGGAAATAACTCTCAGTTGCAGATGTGTCTGGTGGTAAAAATTAATAAATAAATAGATAAGTCCTATGCTGTAAAGAAGAATATTGCATAGGAACCTGGAATGTTAGGTCCATTAATCAAGGTAAATTGGACATGGTCAACAGGGGATGGCAAGAGTGACTCAGCATTTTAGGAATCAGTGAACTAAAATGGTTGAAATGGGTGAATTTGATTCAGATGACCATTATATCTACTCCATGGACAAGAATCCCTTAGAAAAAAGTGGAGCAGCCCTTAGTACGACAAGAGTCTGAAATGCATCTCAAAAATGACAGAATGATCTCGGTTCCTTTCCAGGGCAAACCATTCAATATCAATATCACAGTAATCCAAGGCTATGCTCCAACCACTAATACAAAGAAGCTGAAGTCAAATGGTTCTATGAAGACCTATAAGACCTTCTAGATTAACACCAAGAAAAGATGTCCTTTTCTTCATAGGGGATTGGAGTGCAAAAGTAGGAAGTCAAGAGCTACCTGGAGTAATAGGCAAGTTTGACCTTGGAGTACAAAATGAAGCAGGGCAAAAGCTAACAGATTTTTGCCAAGAGAACACACTGGTCATAGCAAACACTCTGTTCCAACAACATAAGAGATGACTCTACACATGGGCATCACCAAATGGTCAATATCAAAATCAGATTGATTATATTCTCTGCAGCTAAAGATGGAAAGGCTGTATTCAGTCAGCAAAAACAAGACCTGGAGCTGACTGTGGCTCAAATCATGATCTCCTTATTGCAAAATTCAGGCTTAAATTGTAGGAAGTAGGGAAAACCCACTAGACCATTCAGGTATGACCTAAATCAAATCCCTTATGATTATACAGTGGAAGTGAGAAATAGATTCAAGGGATTAGCTCTGGTAGACAGAGTGCCTGAAGAACTATGGATGGAAGTTCATAACATTGTACAGGAGGCTGTGACCAAAACCATGCTCAAGAAAAGAAATGCAGGAAGGCAAAGTGGTTTTCTGAGGAGGCCTTACATATACCTGAGAAAAGAAGAGTGAAAGGTAAAGGATACCGAACTGAATACAGAGTTCCAGAGAACAGGAAGGAGAGATAAGAAAGCTGTCTTAAATGAACAATGTGAAGAAATACAGGAAAACTGTAGAATGTGAAAGACTAGAGATTTCTTCAAGAAAATTGGGGATACCAAGGGAACATTTCATGCAAAGTGGGCACAATTTAGGACACAAATGGGAAAGACCTAACTGAAGTAGGAGAGATTAAGAAGTGACAAATATACCCAGAAGAACTATAAAAAAAAATGAAAAAGGTCTTCATGACCCAGATTACTACGATGATATGATCATTCACCTAGATCCAGACATCCTGGAGTGTGAAGTGAAGTGAACCTTAGGAAGTATTATCATGAACAAAGCTGGTGAAGGTGATGGAATTGCAACTGATCTATTTAAAATCCTAAAAGATGATGCTGTTAAAATGCTGTACTCAATACATCCACAAATTTGGAAAACTCAGCAGTGGTAATAGGACTAGAAAATGTCAGTTTTCATTCCTGTTCCAAAGAAAGTCAATGCCAAAGAATGTTCAAACTACCATACAGTTGTGCTCATTTCACATGTTAGCCAGATAATGCTCAAATCCTTGAAGCTAGGCTTCAACAGTATGTGAACCAAGGACTTCCAGAGGTATAGGCTGGATTTAGAAAAGGCAGAGGAACCAGAGATCAAATTGCCAGCATCCACTGGATCATAGAAAAAGCAAAGAAATTAAAAAAAAAAATTACTTCATGGATTATGCTAAAGCATTTGACTGTGTGGATCACAACAAACTATGGAAAATTCTTGAAGAGATGGGAATACCAGATCACCTTACCTGTCTCTTGAGAAACCTTTATGCAGAACAGGAAACAGCAGAACTGGACATGAAACAATGGACTGGTCCAAAACTGGGAAAGGAGTATGGCTTATTTAACTTCTGTGCAGAGTACAGCATGTGAAATGCTGGGCTCAATAAATCACAAGGTGGAATTAAGATTGCCTGGAGAAATATTAACAACCTCAGATATGTAGATGTTACTACTCTATGGCAGAAAGCGAAGATGAACTAAAGAGCCTCTTGTTGATGGTGAAAGAGGAGAGTGGAAAAGCTGGCTTAAAACTCAACATACAAAAAACTAAGATTATAGTATCCAGTCCCATGACTTCATGGAAACTAGATGGGGAAAAATGAAAACAGTGACAGACTTTATTTTCTTGGGCTCCAAAATCACTGTGGATGGTGACTGCAGCCACAAAATTGAAAAACGCTTGCTCCTTGGAAGAAAAGCTATGACAAACCTAAATAGGATATTAAAAAGCAGAGATATCACTTTTACAACAAAGGCCCATTTAGTTGAAACTATAGTTTTTCCAGTAGTCATGTATGGATGTGAGAGTTGGGTCATAAAGAAGGCTGAGCATCAAAGAATTGATATTTTTGAACTGTGGTGTTGATGAAGACTCTTGAGAGTACCTACAAGGAGATCCAACCAGTCCATCCTAAAGGAAATCAGTTCTGAATATACATTGGAAGGACTGATGCTGAAGCTGAAACTCCAGTATTTTGGCCACCTGGTGCGAAGGGTTGACTCATTGGAAAAGACCCTGATGCTAGAAAAGATTGAGGGCAGGAGGAGAAGGGAGTGACAGAGGAATGAGATGCTTGGATGGCATCACCAGCTTAGTGGACAGGGAAGCCCGGTATGCTGCAGTCCATGGGATGGCAAAGGGTCAGACCCTCCCCTCTGAGGATCATTTTTCTCAAGGTGATTTGGCAAACAATGTTTCTGTGGTAACAGGAACCCTGCCTCATTTAAAAAAAAATGCCTGCCTTCCATTTGTTTCTCCAATAGCTATGTTGTACTAAATCCTCAGTGCTTCAAGGGACTCTCAGCCAGCTAGAAACCAGAGATTACGACCTGATATTGTGCAAATGCTATCAGAAACGTTCTGTCAGTCCACTTCTCCTAAGTACTTACCTTGGTTGGTTAGCAAAGGCCATCTATTTAAAATAAATAAAGTGAAATGAAGCACTAATGCAGTGATCTAATCTAGTTAAGAGAGATTACCTAAGTAATCATTATTTTGGAAAGGGCTCCTTCTCTTCTGGCTTAGAATGCACTTGCATTTCCACATGTCACCCTGTCAGCCTTCCTCATTACTGTCACTGAACTTATCAGCGTGGTCCTAGCATTTCTATCTTATCTCTTACCTCCCCCTCCCTGTCCTTATCTATTTGGAACCACTGCTCTGGCCCTAGAGTGGACAGAGTACTTGCTTTTGACACCAGCTGGATACAGTCAAGAGAGTCAAGGGAGCAGGACAGGAGCTCTTTGCGTTTCTCACTTTGGAGAAGGCTCTCAGAAATTTCCCAAGTCCCAATTTGCAGGTTATTGTAAATTCTTTGTTTTGTCAAAGGGACCAGTCACAAATGCAGGGACAAAATTGTCCCTCAAGGTACTTGCAAAAATAAACATGGGCTGATACTTTTTTTTTTTGCTGAGTAAACTAAAACATCTTTAATTTCATATTCTAAGCAATAGTACCCTCCCCACTGAACAGTTATAAATGAGGTCCAATGGACTGTCATTAAATCATGCTGACCTTTAGAGATAAAAAGTCTTTGATTGTCTGATTTAGTTTTCACATTGTTTCTGTGCTTGAAGAAAATGGAAACAAAGCTGTTGGTATGTTTAGAAAATTTCAAGATGGCCACTGTCATCTAAATTAGAGTTTTGGCTTGTTTCCAGTTGGTGTCGAGTCCTGGCCCTTTCTATAATAACAATAATAACAAATGCTAACCTAAAACAGTTTTGGTCTTGAGTTTGCATTCCATCCATCTTCTTTGAAATGTTAAAACATCTGGTTTTAAGGAAAAAAAATCAACTTCAACATGTTTAGAGAGAAAAGGCAGCCCACAAAATAAATCAGGGTCAAGCATTGTTATTTCACGGGTAATTATAAAGCAGTCCAATTTATTAGTAAAGCTTGCATCATGCTTACTTATAGCCACAACCATTGTAATTGTTTTTAGACTCTCATTGGAAAGTGGCTGAATTACAGGGTTTAGGAATCTATGGGGCCAACGATCATGGCAAAGAACAACGTGTGGTCTTGTCATACCTTGCTTTCCTAAGTTTTCCATCTTGCAAGTGAAATTGTGTCTTTGTTTAGTTCATTTTCCCAATTAATTCATGAATTTTTACCAACAGTTACTTGGAAACAAAAAGACGCCCACAATAAATTATTGAAAAGAAAATGCTTGCTAGTTTAATTGAAGAGCAGATGGTTGGCTCAAAGGGTCTTCTTACTGTGTTTCAATAGCACAGCAAGGAAGAGGGGGACAGGTTGCCGTGGCCCTGTTACGCTAACACAAACAACTTGGAGGGTGAGGCTCAGCATTTCAAGAAAGCCAACTAGGAATGCTTAGAGACTTTAATTACAGTTCAAGAAGACTCTTCAGCCTCTCTTTTCAAGCAGAAGGTCTGACAAGGTATCTTTAAACAAATCTTGAAGAGAACATAAACCCTGCTCAAAACATGGAGTCCCAAGGTTTTAGACCTGGCAATACCAAGACTTAAAGCAAAATCAGCTTCAGTTTTTCTCTGACATCATTACAAACTAATGGTATTTTTGCACCAATTGCCGAATGTTTGTCTGCATCTCCAAAGAACCAGAAATCTGTTTTAATGGATTCTGAGATAGGTTCATCTCCTAGTGCGCTATGGTGGTTTCTTCTCCTGGCTTTGCCAGATCACCTAGATTAAGGATCTTGATTGAAGACTGATACCCAAATAAAACAAAATTGACTTAATTGTGAAATTCAGTAATTAGATTAGGAAACCACATTTAATGGTTTCCTCTTTGGAGAATTTGTGTATGTGTGTATGTGAACTGTTAAACCTTTTTTTCCTCTGTCAAATGCATGAAACCAAACATCAAATACAATTTAGTCCTGCTATTATTTAAAAAAAAAAGAAATTTAGACAGTGATGCAAATATTTGGATAGGAATTAGACCATTTGGTAAAATTGAAAAAACAAACCAAACCTGGATGTATTGTCCAACTCCAAACTTCTGCTTCTATTAGAATAAATTATCTGACATTTATCTGGATAATTGCCAAAAAATCTGCAAGTGAGTAAAATTTGAATATTACAAATTCGTTAAATTAAAAATTTGTATAGTTTTACTTCTGGGTGTGGTTTCTGATCATCAGCCAGCACCTACATATTCTTACTTCACTTATAATTAAAACAAAGTTGGCTAACTCCCTGCATTGCAGTAATTTATACATTGTGATTAGAAGGAAAAACCGGCTTGAGATAGGAATGTCAGTAGCAAAAAGAGGTGACAGTTGACAACAAGGAAAATGACAGAAAAGCTCTTAAAGAACTCAAAAGACATTGTAAACTAGATCTGTTTAATGTGAGATCAAAGGCTATACACCCTAAGGCTATTTATTGTTTCTCAAACATCCCTGGTAATAAGAATCACCAGGGAGGCTCCTTTAAACACTCAGCTTTTCCAGTTCTCTTGGACAATTGAGTGTGTCTGGGATAGGACCCAGGAATCCTATTAACAAATAATACAAACAGTTTTCAGCAATGTTTGGTAAACAGTTCTTCACAAGTATCTGAGCTTATATAAGAGATAGCCCTAGGACATAAAGAAAAGGCTTAATCATATGCCTCATTCTCTGTTTAAATGGTTAAAGGATAGTTGAACCATGTTATTTAAATATTTCTATGAACAATGGGTTATTTAAAGGGAGGGTAAGTTTTAGTAGGTGTAAGATTCACTTCTTTGTTATTGATCATTCCTTGACAAATTGCTTATTGAGACAAGTGTATAGAGAGCCACAGTAAAGAACCTGTGGGGATTGTGAATGACATGATTTGGATTAAGCTTGAGCTCCTCATGCTTTTGAACTGTGGTGTTGAAGAAGACTCTTGAGAGTCCCTTGGACTGCAAGGAGATCCAACCAGTCCATTCTAAAGGAGATCAGCCCTGGGATTTCTTTGGAAGGAATGATGATAATGCTGAAACTCCAGTACTTTGGCCACCTCATGCGAAGAGTTGACTCATTGGAAAAGACTCTGATGCTGGGAGAGATTGGGGGCAGGAGGAGAAGGGGACGACAGAGGATGAGATGGCTGGATGGCATCATGGACTCTATGGACGTGAGTCTGAGTGAACTCCAGGAGTGATGGATAGGGAAGCCTGGCGTGCTGCTATTCATGGGGTCGCAAAGAGTCGGAGACGACTCAGTGACTGAACTGACTGAGCTTCTCGTAAATAGCATTCTTCATCATTATCAAGGCGAAAACAGGTACTTGTAGAAATCATATTTCATTATTTTAGTTGGAATTTCAGTTGGAGTGATCTTTATTTGCATAACTATGAAACTACTGAAATTAATCTTTCAGGACCACATCTCTTCTTTCAGCAAAGATGTTAGCACTGGGTTGCTATCCTTCTAGGGGACTTTAGAATCCATTTGGATGACCCTCCTGTCTAACTACCTAGACTGCCAGGTCTAGTCCTCAATGCCAGTATGTGGTTGTCTGTAAGCCACTTGAGCTGTCCAGATCTTGTTACAACCCCCAGCCTTCTTCCAGGGGATAGATTCAACCACCATGCTCCCCAGTGTTTGAGTTTCATGGGTTCTGTTCTTACATTTATTTTTTTCTTCCACATGGTGTCTGGGAAATGTGGGAACTTCTGACCCCTGGCTGCTGCTTCCTTGCCCTCTAAGCAAGTCTGCTTTGCTATTGTGTCTTTCCCAACCCAACTTAGATACGCTGTCAGTATCCTTAACTGTCTTGCCCGTTTGTCCTCCTATCATAACTTTTCAGAAGTCCCAATGCTGGATAAATCTAACTGGGCCAGTCCTAGGTCAGTGCAGTTCCACAGCTTGGGAAAATCAAGCACACTTGAAGATAGATGCCACTGTATACACTAAATGTCCAAAATCGATGTCCCTGGACAAGGTCCAGCCATACTTCTGTTTCCTTCCTTGGCTCCCTCCACTGTATTCCAGGGTGGTCTTTCAGCTCTTCTGTATGTTCTTTGAACCTCTTATCCTTCCTTTTCCTCCCTCCTCTAGAGATAATCTTGCCTCTAACTTCAGAGAGAAAATGTGAGCCATCATAAAAAAACTATGAGCAATGTGCCATCTTTCAACTGCAAAAGTACTTCCTTTTGTCTGTGAGTAATGCTGCTACCCATGGTCTGAAACAGCCTTATCTCTCTTTCACTTCATTCTCTCTCTATCAATCAGTTTTCACCATTCAAATATTTCTCATTAAAAAAAAACAAAATAAAAACCAATAAACTGTATGTAAACTTTCTCTCTCAGAGCCTCTCTACCTTCACATGTATCTCTTCTCATATCTCTTCTCTGCTTCATGGTTGAAGTTATTTACTAAGTTGTAAGCTCAACTGTCTTTATTTCTCACCTTTACTTACACTTCAATCTAAATAACTTGGCTTCTGTTTCTGGTACTTTGATGAATTTGTTTTGCCAAGTTTATGGATCTATGTATTTATTATTAAGTCCAAGGAACAGTTCATAATCCATACTTGACTTGATTTTTAAGAAACATTGGATATTATAGAGCATGGACTTCTTTGAAATGTTCTTTTCTTGGCTTTAGAAACCTCATTTTTCTTGCTTTTCTATTACCTCTCTTTATCTCTTGCAACGTCTTTTAACTACCCATTAAGTTTGGTTTTCCTACGGTTCAAATTGTTTAGTCCTTTACTTTTCTCACTTGGTATACTAATTTATGCTGTAGTCTCTATAGCATCTATCTTTTAGTGACTCTCAATTCACATCATCAATCGCTATTCCTCTATTAAGATTTCTGTGATGACTAAAGCAGGCTTCATATAACTTCTAGGCTGTTCTATAGGCTTATTCTTGGCCTGGAGTATTTTTGCTCCCCAATTCCACCTCATCCCCACACTCTTTAGGTCTTTTTCTAGGAAGTCTTCCTAATCACTTAAACTGGGTTCGAAAACTGCGCTCTGTGCTCCCATAGCAATTTATCGTTTGCCTCTTTTTATTCATCATCCCGTTTGTACTCCTTGTGAAACCAGTTGCTCCTTGGGAAGAGGGACTGTTTATCTTGGTCACCACTAGAACAAAATTTGTACTCATTTAAGAATAAGTCAGTAAATGGGAATATGTTTAGATGTAGGAAGTTTTATGCAAGACTGGAGTAAGGCATGAGAAGTAAAAACTTTTAAGATGAAATAGTAACAAGTACAGTCTTGATCAAAAAAGAAAGTGCTGTTTCTTTTCTGGACCTTTTGCCCTGAGAGATTTTTCACCGGGCTTGTAAGCATAACTGCTAATAATAAGAGATAAAATGGTATCAAAAATTGAGTTCATTAAGCAGTTATTTTTATTGGTCTCTGATGACACTTTTCTCTAGTTTCCTTTTCTATAACCACCCTAAATCACAACATTTCTCCAACTTTAAACACCTTGACCATACCTCTCTCTATACCTTTGAATTCTTCTTCCAGAGGGGGAGGGTGGAACACGTGTTTGAAAGAATTTTATCCCTAACACAATCCATGTGACCTCCGTGTCTTCTAAAATGATTTCTGGTGGGAATGCTAGTGATTGCGAGGATCACATGTAATTTCCTGCTGAGCTGTTTAGCATGTGCAAATTACCATTTGACCTCCATAGTGACATATTTGTCATAGCAATTTTCACTTCTAGTGAAACGAGTTAAACTGCCTCAGTAAAAGTGATTTTAAGCAGTAATTCTTCATACAAACCTTTCACATGGATCTGCCACTATGTGTTTTACAGATTGATACCTGGGCCTCAGATATTTCTTTTCATGTTGTTTTTAATAAGAAGCACAATATTTCCATAACTCATATTTGGAATGGTTCCTGGTTTTGAAAGCAGATTATTAAAAATGAGCATATGGAGGTCTTAAAGTAGAACCTTATGGAGGAAAAACACTTGATCAAGTCTATTTTGCAGCATTGGAAAATTAAATGCTAGCAAAAGCTTGGTAAAGCAAAATTTATTCTTTGTAACTTTTATAAATCTGGAATTAGTGAACTATCTGTGTTGGGTAAGTTAACCACACTGAAAACTCTTTTGTCATGATTATTTCTAAACAATCAGATTGTTCCTTTGCCTACATTTTTTCTTCTAATGATTGTATTGCTTGGAAGTAGTCAATGGACTTTTAAGAGAGAATCTTGAAAAGGAAGTTGAATTTCCAGTGATTACCTTTGCAGATGAAATATTAGAGAGTAAGATGAGGTTAATCCTAAGTAAAAAGAGTAATAAAGTGAAAATCTAATTGAAAGAACTTGTTTCTTGCTGCCAGAAATTCAGTACTCTTGCAGTTTGCTCTTGATTCAAATTTACTGCACACATGTATTCACCTCTCTCCTCCATGGACTTGCTGTTGTCCCAAAGGAATATAATCAGAATTTTATACTATCCAAATGTACATAGTGATTGCCTTTATTTCCCTAATAAAATTTCCTAAGTATAAAATGTCCACACTCTAGTATGCATTTGATACACAAAGACAAAGAAGATACTATGCCTTAAATAACTTTAGCAGAAAAAAAAAAAAGACAATTACAGTAGTATATGTACTCCTGGAAGTGTATTTAAGGGAGAGTGGGAATACTGAACTAATTGGGCATCATTAGATACATACAGGTAGGGAGAAATAGGGCATCTGCAAAACCAGGGAGTTAGTATGAATGTATTTGTTGAAAGAATTGTGCTTAGTTTGGTATGGTTAGATTTCAGGATGCGCATGAGGGAGTAGCAAATGATGACTTTGCAGAGATAAGCAGAACATATTCTTATGGCCTGTAGCAAACGGATCACAGTTTTAAGCCAAGAAGGAAAACATTTTTAGGCAGATTTGCTCTTGGAAAGATGTTTGTGGCATGAAATATGGCTTCAAGAATGGTTAAATCATATTAAGAGACATCTTAGAAGACTGTTGCACCCAAAGATGATGAGGGCTCTGAATTCTCACCATACATTGAGAGAGAAAGGTGAGCATATTTGCCGGATTTTAAAGGAAAAAATAACTGATGGGATTTAATGAGCTTTTGAACGTGGGAAAAAGAGAGAACTCACAGATGGCTCTTGAGCTTCTCACTGGGGTGAATGGCTTATCTTGGCGCTATTAACCAAGAGAGGATTACAAGAGAGTGATCGACTCAGGAAGAGAAGAAAAATTGAAATTCACTTCTTGATTCATTGATTTAAAGGAACCAGTAAGACATCTGTGTAGACAGATCTAGTAAACTTTTAAAAATATACATCTAAAGGTCAAAGACAGAGGAAGTCTGAGGACTAGATTATAAATCTTCATCATACAGAGGTGACATTTAGTAAGATTAGATTACATTTTGACTTGAGTAGCTTGATGTTTCCATTTTTACTCATGGGATACTTGGACGAAACCATTTTGTTTGCAGCCACTTGGTATACAAGAGGATTAGAATTAGTAAGTTTGAAAAAGCTACCTAACACTTAATAGCTAGTTTTGAGGAATTAGTAAAAGTTTTAATGACATCAAAACCATGGAGTTGAGGAAACTGCATCACAGGACTTCTGTAAAACATCTCCTTCAGAATATTTTGCCCCTCAGACAGTTCAGGGAGTGAGAAGTGGATCAGCTTTTGAGAAATTCCAGCGTTTAGGAAGCAAGCAAAGGAGAAGTAGCAAAAATAGAAGGGAGATAATCAAAGGCACAAGAGTTAGAAGAAGGTAGTGAGTGAATATTAAGGGATGGCGAATTGGTGAGGAAGAGGATTTGGCAGTTCTATTGCTAACCTTTGTGATATCAGGAGGTGTTGGGTTGTAGGGCAGAAGTCTAAGGATGAAGCACTGAGGAAAGAGAGATGGAAAAAGTCCGTTGTGGTAATTTTATCATGAAAACAAGAAGGGAAATGCAGCGGTACTGTGAAAAAGAGTTAGGATCGAGATGAAGATCTTTGGTTTTTTATTTTGTTGGTTGGTTAGTTTTCAGGGGGCTGGGGGTGAAGGATGGGATATCTGTGGGTCTTTGAAATGGGGGGAAGGAGCTACTAGAGGGAGAGCTTGAGCGTTCAGGAAAAGATGATGGTGTTGTAAGGCAGAAGGAGACGTGATTACGACTCTAGGAGCGGGGAAGGAACCACATCTTCCCCTCTGAGACCAGAAAAAGCTTGGTAAAATACAGGTACCAAAATAGGTAGGTTTATGTGTGTGTATGTTTTGGGGGAACAGGTTGAGGAAACTCTGAACTTCATTTCAGACGGCTGCCGTTTCCCCTTTGAAGTCTTTGAGTTACTGAATTTATTAATTGAGATGAAAAGGGGGTCTGTGGTGGGCAGAGGGTAAAGGATGTGTGTGTATGTTTAGAGGAACAACCCTAAGTGAGCATAAGTGCAAGTTTTTAGGTGAAAGTAAACACATATACAACAATGCTAGAGGGCAGTGCAATATTTTATGAGGAGCAAATCTGGGATTTTAAGGGAGGAAGCAAGGGAGGGAACGAGAGAGGGAAAGAAGGCGAGAGGGAGAGAGAGAGAACCTGTGTAGAGAAACTTACAGATGTGTGTTTTTCAGTAGGGAGGGGGCTGTGAAGAGGAGGTACTAGGCAGAAGGAGTTTAGCCTTAAGGGCCTCTAATTTCTGGACTTAGCTGGAGGCAGGCAATTGAAGGGTGGAGTGAGGGGCCATTGATATGGGTGAGATTAAAATGGTTTTGAAGAGCTCTTTTGGGGGTTAGAAACAGATGTGATTGGCAGCACGTAAAATGATTGTATAATAGAATTAGGATGCTGAAAATACCTCAGTTTCAAAAATGTAAATGTATAATGTCATCAGTCTGCCGTGTGTATGTGTGTGTGTGTGTGTGTGTGTGTGTGTGTGTGTGTGTGTGTGTGTGTATTTTTAAGGATGATAAGCAGATCTTTGTAGAAGGGTGTTGGGGATTTATGGGGGGGCATGAGAACCACAAAGTGTTAAGAAATGTGAAGGGTCTGGTGAGGAAGCAAAGAAGTAAATATGAGTTTAAAAATTTCATGTATTAAAACCATGAAAATAACTAAATGTTCTCTATAAATGTTAATTTTCAATTGTCCATTCAATTTCCTGGAATCTGGAGGATTTTATTCTTCTGTTAATGACTGCTTTGCAGTTTAGAGATACTTGAGGACAGAATTCAGGTGTTTCGGTTTCTACAAAAGTGTCTAGAATAGTCATATGCAAGTAGCAGATGTTAGCCAATGTTTTTAGAAAAGTGTCATTCAAAAATGATTCTTGTCTAATTAAATATCTTATGGAATTGTTAGTCACTCAGTCGTATCCAACTCTTTATGACCCCATAAACTGTATCTCCAGGCTCTTCTGTCCACAGAATTCTTCAGGCGAGAATACCAGAGTGGGTTGCCATTCCTTTTTCCAGGGGATCTTCTGACCCAGGTATTGAACCCTAGTGTCCTGTATTGCAGGCAGATTCTTTACCTAAATTCTGAGATGAAACAATGAAAATAATGTTGTGTATTTGTTTATTTTACATTTTAATTTATTAATTTTTCACAGATGTATTGTTGATGAGGATGAGTTTATAGAGAACTCATGATATTACTGAACAGTTTTAGATAAAAAGTTTATCTAGTCTATAGGATTGGCTATAAAGGCAAGGAAGGGAGAAGAACCAGAGCTCAAGCATGGCTGGAATTAAAGGCTTTGGATATAAAAGACACTGAATAAGAAGCCAGGCTAAATAAACTCTTCTACAACAATATAAATAATTTTATTTATGTAATAATGATGAGCTGAAAACTGGAAGATGAGGAGACACGGAATGAAGGATATCAAGAAAAAGAACATGATTTAGTATTTTCAGTGCTTTTAAAATAATCAAAATAGGACTTTCAGAGGTTAAGACTTTGCCTTCCAGGGCAGGGGATGAGGGTTCTATCCCTGGTCAGGGAGCTACGATCCCACATGCCTAGTGGCCAAAAAATCAGAACATAAAAACAGAAGCAATATTGTAACAAATTCAGTGAAGACTTTAAAAATGGTCCACATAAAAACAATCTTTAAAAAAATTAAATGAAAGACTAAGCTCACTTGAATGATCGTTTTTCAAATGTTCACTTCTTCCGACCACGATGAACTTTACAGTTAGAAGCAGGACACTCGGCCTTAGATCTTTCTTAGAATTCTATAATTATATGACCATATCCTCTTAGCTCACTGGACAAAATAAGAAACAGAAGGTCATAAGTAAGAAACTATTTTATTCCTTATTTCCTCTGACTTGATATTTAATGCTGTCTCTCGTCCTCACTAAACTAGAAAAGCATTTGTTATCTAATAAACATTTGTACGTGAACAAAAAGTAAGATCTTCTATGTTGTTTCCTTGAAAGAGTTTTGGTTAATGTCCTGTGGTAGCCCCCTTAGATTTTCTGGATCCTTCAGAGCCTTGTCTCCGCTAATGTGATGTGTATCCTGCACAAGTTTGCAGGGCTAACTTTGCTATAGTGCTCAGCAGGATGGGGCTTTCTCATGGCTCATATGGTGAAGAATCTGCCTGCAGTGCGAGAGACCTGGGTTCGATCCCTGGGTCAGGAAGATCCCCTGGAGAGGAGAATGGCTACCCACTCCAGTATCCTTGCCTCAAGAATCCCATGAACAGAGAAGCCTGGTGGGCTATAGTTCATAGGGTCGCAGAGTCAAACACACGACTGAGCAAGTAACAGTATCACTTAACAGTATGAGGGGAGTGGCAGAGAGAAACAAAACAAGGCATTGACTCTAATCAAGGCTGCTTTTAAACATGTGCTGCAAAGGGAAAGACATATGGTATGTTATATAAGAGATTATGTCTCTGATTCAGGGGTAAGCCTTTTAAAAAAAAATGTAAATAAAAGAATTTGATGTGCAGGATTTGTCATCATTAAGCTATGTACCTATAACCATGCGTTTCCTATAATAAAATCCTTGTAGCATATTTCAGAATTACACGGTCAGTTAAGCTCTTAAGTATCTGAAGCTTGGTCAAATTTTAATTGTAAATTTATAACTCAGAGAATTAACCAGATGTATACTTCTTATTTTCCCTTTACTAGACATATGTGAAATGTAAACAAGGTTGTTGAATGTATTTTGAATTAATCAATAACGTAGTGATCAAACACAAATGCAGTGTATTTCAAGCACTGTGATAGATTATTGGTGTTAAAAATAAGTTACAAGTTATTTTTTACTCATTAAGATGAGTTTAAAAAACAAATGGGACAGTTTTTTTAAAAATATAGATAAATGGGACTTTGTTTTCAATTGAACTTTGAAATTTAACACAAATGATTTGAGGGTAGTTACTTGTCTATGTTTAAAATTTTTATACTCCAGGATAGACCGATTAGAATTCTACATTATGATGGTGAGAGTGTATCACTAAGATCACCTCTTTTCAATCATTCAACGGATGCATTCACCATGCTTATTTAGCAACTATTACACTATGTGCTAGGCATTTACATGCAGGATTCAGATTCATTAGGAAGAAATGTTAAATCAGAAGGAATTTTGGAAAGCTTTTTTTTTTTGGAAAGAAGGGGCCTTATGGTTGGAAGAGGGGGAAAAAAGGAAGACTAATAATAGTAAAGAGGAGACGTATTGTTTTTTAAATTTTTAATAATTATTTATTTTAATTGGAGGCTAGTTACTTTACAATATTGTAGTGGTTTTTTTTTGCCATACACTGACATGAATCAGCCATGGGTGTACATGTGTTCCCCATCCTGAACCCAGACTTATTCTATAGGGTAAAATGGGACCAGAAATAAAATATTTGTCTAGAGCACAGTATTGGGAACAAACCTTTTTTCCATAACTAGGCCCTTAATGGTATGTATTAAATAAGGACTGAATGAATGAATGGCTTTTCTTTCGATTGCATCTTCTAAAGACGTACCCTGACAAACTTGACAGACAAAACCTTTCTGCCTTTTATTGACTGTATGACTAGAGAAACGATGAGGACTGGGGAGACAGGAGTTACAATGAGGGAGGAAAATCGTATCAAGAGAACAAGAAAACATCCTCAGGAAGAGAGAAAAAGTGAAAGAATTACAATGATGGTTTTCAAACATCTTCTTCAGGTCTGTTCATTACTTCCACTTATTATAATGTTGTTCTTCAGGCACATATCTCAACAAAGGTGGGATGTTTGACAGAGTGTATTTTTACTTATATAAAGGTCTACTTTACTATTGTTATTCTCATTCTTATGTTTGACTAATATCAAGAAAACTAATATGTGATATCCTATTGTTTTTAAAAAATAGTTATTAATGTGTTGGCCACTACTGATCTCTAGAGATTTCTCCTCATTGGGTAATCTAACTAGATTAAGTTGTCTATTACTAAGTCTCTTACACATTTAAATGGTTTGTTTTTACCTGGTTTGGGCACTACTTCACTTTTTAGTCATAAACGGCTTTATAAAGTAGTTTTCAATCTTGATTTGTTATGTTCAGCAACCTGATTCATGTTTCTGGAAATAGTCACAACAACATGTATACATCAGTTAGGATAGTTTAAAAAATTGCACATACTATTAAAATTACCTTTTAATTTTTGTAGTAAAGTATACATACCAAATTCACCACTTAAACAGTCTTTTGGACCATGCAGTTCTGTGGCGTCAAGTACAAACATATTGTGTGCAGCTATCACCACCATCCAGCTCCAGAATTTCTCAACATCTCCAGTGAAATTCTCTACCAATTAAACACTAACTCCATATTTTACTCTCTACATCTAGCCCTTGGTAGCCACTGTTCTACTATCAGATATATGATCCACAAATATTATCTCTCATCTATCTCTATATATTTAGCTGCTTTGAGTTCAGTTGAGTCGCTCAGTCGTGTCCAACTCTGTTGCGACCCCGTGAATTGTTGGTGATGCCATCCAGCCATCTCATCCTCTGTCGTCCCCTTCTCCTCCTGCCCCCAATCCCTCCCAGCATCAGAGTCTTTTCCAATGAGTCAGCTCTTCACATCAGGTGGCCAAAGGACTGGAGTTTCAGCTTCAGCATCATTCCTTCAAAGAAATCCCAGGGCTGATCTCCTTCAGAATGGACTGGTTGGATCTCCTTGCAGTCCAAGGGACTCTCAAGAGTCTTCTCCAACACCACAGTTCAAAAGCATCAATTCTTCAGCGCTCAGCCTTCTTCACAGTCCAACTCTCACATCCATACATGACCACTGGAAAAATCATAGCCTTGACTAGACGGACCTTTGTTGGCAAAGTAATGTCTCTGCTTCTCAATATGCTTTCTAGGTTGGTCATAACTTTCCTTCCAAGGAGTAAGCGTCTTTTAATATCATGGCTGCAGTCACCATCTGCAGTGATTTTGGAGCCCCCCAAAATAAATTCTGACACTGTTTCCACTGTTTCCTCATCTATTTGCCAAAAAGTGATGGGATCAGATGCCATGATTTTAGTTTTCTGAATGTTGAGCATTAAGCCAACTTTTTCACTCTCTACTTTCACTTTCATCAAGAGGCTTTTTAGTTCCTCTTCACTTTCTGCCATAAGGGTGGTGTCATCTGCATATTTGAGGTTATTAATATTTCTCCCAGCAATCTTGGTTCCAGCTTGTGCTTCATCCATCCCAGCATTTCTCATGATGTACTCTGCATATAAGTTAAATAAGCAGGGTGACAATATACAGCCTTGATGTACTCCTTTTCCTCTTTGGAACCAGTCTGTTGTTCCATGTCCAGTTCTAACTGTTGCTTTAGCTGCTTTAAGTATCTCATATAAGTGGAATCATACAGTATTTGTCCCATTGTAACTTGCTTATTTCACTTAGCATAATGTCTTCAAAGTTCCTCCATGTTGTAGCAAGTGTCAGAATTTTAAGGCTGTATAATATTCCATTTCATCTATATAACATACTTGACCATATCCTCAACAATATTTGTTAATTTCTATTTGTTTTTGATAATTGCCATCAATTTTATGTGCAGTGGTGTGTCATTATAGTTTTGATTGACATTTTCCTAATGATTAGTGATGTTGAGCATCTTTTTATATGCTTATGGGCCATTTGTGTATCTTCTTTGGAGAAATGTCTATTCAAGTCCTTTCCCATTTTTAAATTGGGTTATTTTTTGTTGTCATTGAGTTGTAGGAGTTCTTTGTATATTCTGGCCATCAATCCTTTATCAAATATAAGATTCACAAATATTTTCTTGCACTTCATATTGCCTTTTCATTCTGCTGATATTGTTTTTTTGATGCAAAAGCATTTTTAATTTTAAGGAAGTCAAACTTGTCTATTTTTCTTTTGTTGCCTATGATTTGGGTGTAATATCCAAAAATCATTGCCAAATTCATTGTCATCGGACTTTTCTCCTATATTTTCTTTTAAGAGTTTTATACTTTTTGTTGTTACTAAGTCATGCCTGACTCTTTGAGATACCATGGACTGAAGCATACAAGGCCACTCTGTCCCTTATGATCTCCTGGAGTTTGCCCAAGTTCAAGTACATTGAATTGGCAATGCCATCTAATAATCTCATCCTGTCGTTCACTTCTCCTTCTGCCTTCAGTCTTTCCCAGCATCAGGATCTTTTCCAGTGAGTTGGCTATTTGCATCAAATGGTCAAAGTATTGGAACTTCAGCTTTAGCATCAGTCCTTCCAGTGAGTATTCAGGGTTGATTTCCCTTAGGACAGACTGGTTTGATCTCCTTACTGTCCAGAGACTCTCAAGAGTCTTCTCTAGCACCACAGTTCAAAAGCATTATCTTTCTTGTTTAGGTCTTTTATTCATTTTGAATTAATTACTTTATATTACATAAGGTCATGGGCTTCCCTGATAGCTCAATTGGTAAAGAATCCACCTGCAGTGCAGAAGACCCTGGATCAAGCCCTGGGTTGGGAAGATCCGCTGGAGAAGGGATGGGCTACCCACTCCAGTATTCTTGGGTTTCCCTTGTGGCTCAGCTGGTAAAGAATCCATCTGCAATGTGGGAGACTTGAGTTCAATACCTGGGTTGAGAAGATCCCCTGGAGAAGGGAAAGGCTACCCACACCAGTATTCTGGCCTGGAGAATTCCATGGACTGCATAGTCCACAGGATTGCAAAGAGTTGGACACGACTGAAAGACTTTCACTTACATGTAAGGTCAGGGTCCAGATTCACTCTTTTGCAGCTGAATATCAGTTTTCCTAACATCATTTGTTGAAATGATGTCCTTTCCCCATTTAATGATCTTGATACTCTTTTTGAAAATCATTTGACCATATATAAGTGTTTATTTCTGGGCTCTCTATTTATGACAGTTACTTTTTCCTGCAAGTGAACAATACACTTTTTATTTCCATTAAAACTTAAGTTTTTAGAACAGCTTAAAGTTTGCAGCAAAATTGAAGGTGAGGTACAGAAATTTCCCATGTCTCCTTTGCCCCTGCTGCAACAGTTACTTTTTAATGAACTTTTACTGGGGGATATTTTAGAGAAAATAGGTTTACAGAAAAGTTAGAGAGACAGTGCAAAGAGTTTCTATATACCCATTATCTAGTTTTTCCCATTATTAACATTTTATATCACCATACTACATTTTTTGAAATGAAGAAACCTATTAACTAAACTCCCTACTACTCAGATATCACCAGTTTTTCATTAATGTTCTAGGATCTAATGCAGCGTAACTCATTGCATCTGCTGACCATATTTCCTTAGTCTCCCTTGATCTGTGATAGTTGCTTAATCTTTCCTTGTTGTTCATGACCTTGAATGTCTTCAGGGATACTATCCAGGCATTCTATTGAATATACCCCGATCTGCATTTGTCTGATGTTTTTATCATGATTATACTGGGATCGTAAGTTTTCTAAAGAATATTACAGAGGTGAAGTACCCTTCTCATCTGCTACATCAAGAGGACACATAATACCCACATGGCATCTACTGATGTTAATCTTCATTGCTTACTAAAGTAGATTTTTCAGGGTTTTTCCATTGTAAGCTTCCTATTTTTCTTATTCCATATTCTGTTTACTAGAAGTGATCAATATTTACAGTCCACACTCAAGAGGAGGGGAACTCGCTCCCAGCTCCAGGAGTATGTGTTCAGTCACTTTAGTCGTGTCTGACTCTCTGGGATCCCACGGACTGTAGCCCACCAGGCTCCTCTGTCCATGGGATTCTCCAAGCAGGAGTACTGAGTGGGCTGCCATGCCCTCCTCCAGGGGACCTTCCCAACCAGGGATCGAACCCACATCTCTAATGGCTTCTGCATTGGCAGGCAAATTCTTTACCACTCTTGCCATCTGGGAAGCACCCAGCCCTGGGGGTGGGGGTGGTGGGAGAATCCAAAGATACAGTTAGAATCCTCTAAGGATTTGTCTCTTCTTCCTATAAATAAGTGATAAATTATACATTTATTTATATCAGTATGGACAGATGGATGGATATTTATTTTTTACTTTGGGTTGTAACCCAGTGTCCATTATTTTTATCTCAGCAAAGTTTTCCAGCCCTGGCTTTTTGGACTCTTTCAGGTTGATGTCTGTGTCCTTTGGGCACATGCTCTAGTCCTTCATTTCTTGTGCTAGGACTAAAAGATATTCCACTGTTACGCTGTCTTTTCCTTGCCCTAGCTCTGCTGCTGCTAAGTCGCTTCAGTCGTGTCCTACTCTTAGCGACCCCTCCTAATCAGTCATATATCCATTTCTCTAGTTACCTGCTTTTTTTTTTTTTAACAGTGATATTTAAAAACCAAGAACTGACACAAATTAACTTTTCAGTGCCATATATTTCTCTTTATTTCAAAATAACTTGTATTGGCTTTCTGTTTAGTTAATTAAAGGGAGTTTTTTTTTTAATTGGTTTCCATATGCAAAGCTGATGCTACCAATGTGGAGTTAACCTGGAATGTGCTTTGTATTACTTTTCCAGTAGTGGTAATGGATTGTTAGTGATTCATCCATATCCTTTGGCTAGAGAAATAGAAGTGGAAACCTTGAATTCATCACACTAGCTTCTTAACAAAACCAAAGCCACGCAAGCAATATGATAAACATACATATCCAGTGGCTTTCTTAAACAAAGAGTTTACTTTATGATTCATCCACATTATAGAAACTGTCTTAAATTTATGTATAATTCTTGGAAAATTCACCATCAAGGGAGTTCCAAATTTTCCAGAAAAACTTGCCATGAAGACAGATTCATAGAGAATGATTTCCCATTGGAGATTTTTAAACTTCTTTTGTTGGAAAACATTGAATCGAGTGTTCTTTGTAAAATATAGCAGCTTAAGGGAAATTGAAAAAAAAATCTTTTCAATTGGTATCTTTTAAAAGTCTTTGAAATACAGAAAGCAATGAGTGTACATATCCTTTAGCTTTAGGAAAATTAGCCAATGATCCTTATTCAACATTAATTTCATGTCTTAAACACAATTATTTTAAATGAAAATAGTAATACTGTACTTTTTAGCATATTTAACAGTCTTTATTAATAAAAAGTTGAGGGAAATAAAATAAAAGGATCTTATGATATGGGTGAATCTTTTTATCTAAAATATAGTACTTAATACTCATTAGTATAGTGATCTATTCTCTATACCTGTGAAATTCCACTTTAAATGATTTTTAGATTTTTAAAAAAAGAAACAAGAAATATGCTTAATTTGGGGATAACTTAAAATAATATTAAACATAGTAAATGAGAAGTTATGGTTCTTCTTAGGTACTATACAAGTTCTGTATTCCTTGTTTTCTACATTTGCAGAATGAATGAAGACTTAATTTCTTCTTAATTATCAACAATCTTTGTACACTATGTATTCTTCTAGCCCTGACTATAGAGCAGAATTTTTTTTTATATACTTGGAGTCTTCAATCTAAAAAAAAATTCTAGCCAAATGATTTTGACTGAGACTGTCTAAAAATAAAATTCTGCCATGGTTACCATGGGTTTATCATTCCTCCTATGGACCACATTCAGTCCTTTTTTGTGTGCACTGAATTCTCATTATTGTCCCTCAGTCTGCACTGCTTTTTACATTGGACTTTTAAATATACACAATTACTTTCAATTGAGAGATTAAACAAGATATAAAGATGATTACATGGCATGTATATATCCATTGTGATTGCTACAGGTTTATTTGTATTTTTGTAACACAAAAGTGGCCTTGAGGATTGAATGCCGTATGTGCGATACTAACAAGCAAGTCCTCATACACGCCCTGTGTGCTTATCAGTTCATTTACATAAATACATTTTTTTTTTGTCCTACAGGTACTTAAAAATTTCCCTTAAGTTTATCTTAGGAACATTCTCTATTACTCCCAGTTCTAAGCTCTGAGCAGCACGTGACCTAATTTTGCCTTGAATAAGTGAAACAAACAACTCTGCCTTCATTTAAGGTAATGGGAGTATGGCTTATGTAACCAAGCCTGTCCTTGGTTTCTAGATGTTTCTTGAGAACAGGATCAACAGATGACCTCACTGGCCCTACATGAAACTTTCTGTAGAAAAAAAGCATATTTGTAAGCAGAAGTTTACTTCCAGCCCGTTTTCTCCCCTTTTTAAAGGTTATCTCTTTGTGGCCGTGCTGGGTCCTCATTGCTGTGTGCACTTTCTCTAGTTGCAGTGAGCAGGCGCTTCTCTTTGTTATGGTGCCTGGGCTCTTGTTGTGCAGATTTCAGTAAAAACTGCAGTGCACAGGCTCAGTAGCTGTGGCATGTGGCCCTCAGGCTTAGCTGCTGTGCAGCATGTGGCACCTTCCCGGGCCAGGGAGCCAACCCATGTCCCCTGCACTGGCAGGCGGATTCCTTATCACTGGACCACCAGAGAAGTTTTCCCTTTTTTTTTTTTTTAAATCCTGTAACTATCTGAAATACACCATCTGATGTGCAGTCAAGGGTAACCTGAAGAAAATGGATTGAGATTAAATTTGTGTTAGACTCCCTTGTAAGCTGTTGATTATAAGTGGGGTGTTAAAGTCTCCTACTATTATTGTGTTACTGTCAATTTCTCCTTTTATGTCTGTTAGAGTTTGTCTTATTAATGAAGTGCTTCTATGTTGGATGCATAGATATTTACAATTGTTATGTCTTCCTCCTGGAATGATCCCTTGATCATTATGTAGTGTCCTTCCTTATCTCTTGTAATCTTCTTTATTTTAAGGTCTGTGTTGTTGTTAGCTATGGTGTTCTGAACACTAGTTGTGGTCAAAACATCAGCCAACAAAGCTAGGAAAAACTTAGAGAAATAACTCAGATGATTTTCCAATTAAGAATGTGATCCTCAAATCACCATTTAATTGAGAAACTGGTAGGGTAAATAAAATCATTTCTTCAGTCCTATTGAAAACCCAGGGTGAATGAGAAAATGGTAATGAGTTGTTAGCAAGAGGAATGTTTGTATAAAAACAATAAAACTAGGTGAAACAGATAAATAGAGAAATGGATTAATCAGTATTATGCTGTACTTAATCTAAACCAATAACATTTATTTACTTAATCTAAACCAGTAAGTAACCAGTATTACTACAATCCCATAGTAATACTATGGCAAATAACTCCATTGAATAGGAGATCTGTTATGGTCACTTGAACAAATAAGGCAGCTATAAGTATATTCTCAATTTTGAGTCTGTTAATCTATGTAGACTATATTACTATGTTATGGAAAATTTCCTATTTGTACTAAAAAGTACCAGGCAAATTTGGCCTAGGAAAGCAGAATGAAGCAGGGCAAAGACAGAGTTTTGCCAAGAAAATGCACTGGTCATAGCAAACACCCTCTTCCAACAACACAAGAGAACACTCTACACATGGACATCACCAGATGGTCACCACCGAAATCAGATTGATTATATTCTATGCAGCCAAAATGGAGAAGCTCTGTACGGTCAACAAAAACAAGACCAGGAGCTTGACTGTGGCTCAGATCATGAACTCCTTATAACCAAATTCAGACTTAAACTGAAGAAAGTAGTGAAAACCGCTAGACCATTCAGGTATGGCCTAAATCAAATCCCTTATGATTATACAGTGGAAGTGAGAAATAGATTTAAGGGCCTAGATCTGGTACATAGAGTGCCTGATGAACTATGGACTGAGGTTTGTGACATTGTACAGGAGACAGGGATCAAGACCATCCCCATGGAAAAGAAATGCAAAAAGCAAAATGGCTGTCTGGGGAGGCCTTACAAATAGCTGTGAAAAGCAGAGTGGCGAAAAGCAAAGGAGAAAAGGAAAGATTTAAGCATCTGAATGCAGAGTTCCAAAGAATAGCAAGAAGAGATAAGAAAGCCTTCTTCAGCAATCAATGCAAAGAAATAGAGGAAAAGAACAGAATGGGAAAGACTAGAGGTCAAGAAAATTAGAGATACCAAGGGAATATTTCATGCAAAGATGGGCTCGATAAAGGACAGAAATGGTATGGACCTCACAGAAGCAGAAGATATTAAAAAGAGGTGGCAAGAATACATGGAAGAACTGTACAAAAAAATCTTCACGACTCAGATAATCATGATGATGTGATCACTAATCTAGAGCCAGACATCCTGGAATGTGAAGTTAAATGGGCCTTAGAAAGCATCACTAGGAACAAAGCTAGTGGAGGTGATGGAATTCCAGTTGAGCTGTCTCAAATCCTGAAAGATGATGCTGTGAAAGTGCTGCACTCAATATGCCAGCAAATTTGGAACACTCAACAGTGGCTACAGGACTGGAAAAGGTCAGTTTTCATTCCAATCCCAAAGAAAGGCAATGCCAAAGAGTGCTCAAACTACTGCACAATTGCACTCATCTCACATGCTAGTAAAGTAATGCTCAAAATTCTCCAAGCCAGGCTTTAGCAATATGTGAACTGTGAACTCCCTGATGTTCAAGCTTGTTTTAGAAAAGGCAGAGGAACCAGAGATCAAATTGTCGACATCTGCTGGATCATGGAAAAAGCAAGAGAGTTCCAGAAAAACATCTATTTCTGCTTTATTGACTATGCCAAAGCCTTTGACTGTGTGGATCACAATAAACTGTGGAAAATTCTGAAAGAGATGGGAATATCAGGACAACCTAACCTGCCTCTTGAGAAATCTGTATGCAGGTCAGGAAGCAACAGTTAGAACTGGACATGGAACAACAGACTGGTCCCAAATTGGGAAAGGAGTACATCAAGGCTGTATATTGTCACCCTGCTTATTTAACTTCTATGCAGAGTACATCATGAGAAACGCTGGACTGGAAGAAACACAAGCTGGAATCAAGATTGCTGGGAGAAATATCAATAACCTCAGATATACAGATGACACCCCCTTATGGCAGAAAGTGAAGAGGAGCTAAAAAGCCTCTTGATGAAAATGAAAGAGGAGAGCGAAAAAGTTGGCTTAAAGCTCAGCATTCAGAAAACGAAGATCATGGCATCTGGTCCCATCACTTCATGGGAAATAGATGGGGAAACAGTGGAAACACTGTCAGACTTTATTTTTTGGGCTCCAAAGTCACTGCAGATAGTGATTGCAGCCATGAAATTAAAGGACGCTTACTCCTTGGAAGAAAAGTTATGACCAACCTAGATAGCATATTCAAAAGCAGAGACATTACTTTGCCAACAAAGGTCCATCTAGTCAAGGCTATGGTTTTTCCTGTGGTCATGTATGGATGTGAGATTTGGACTGTGAAGAAGGCTGAGCGCTGAAGAATTGATGCTTTTGAACAGTGGTGTTGGAGAAGACTCTTGAGAGTCCCTTGGACTGCAAGGAGATCCAACCAGTCTATTCTGAAGGAGATCAGCCCTGGGATTTCTTTGAAGGAATGATGCTGAAGCTGAAGCTCCAGTCCTTTGGCCACCTTATGCGAAGTGTTGACTCATTGGAAAAGACTCTGATGCTGGGAGGGATTGGGGGCAGGAGGAGAAGGGGACGACCGAGGATGAGATGGCTGGATGGCATCACGGACTCGATGGACTTGAGTCTGAGTGAACTCCAGGAGTTGGTGATGAACAGGGAGGCCTGGCGTGCTGCGATTCATGGGGTCGCAAAGAGTTGGACATGACTGTGCGACTAAACTGAACTGAACTAAAAAGTAACAACAGCAGTTTCAGTGCTAGTCTTAACATAATTTTATTGTAATCAGCAGGGTTTTAAAATTGTCTCAAAGGTTAATCTTGGTGATCATCACATTATACTCACTCTTATTCTTATCAGTTATATTTAGTGGCAGATTGCAAGCTTTCCTTATTATCTTGTTAAATCAAGAGGTGAAAGCCTTTCAGTGCTTCTCCTTTTAAACATCTTTTATTAATGTTAATATGCCAGATGGGAGAAATTAAAATGGTTCTGTTCTTCATGATGCCACTACCCACAGTTTTACCACATCATTTGCTGGTTAAGGAAGCATATGAAAATGATAGGTAGAGCACACAGTTGTAAAAGTTCAGAAATGATGGAATTCCTGTCTAAGAAAAACCTTTTTTTTTTTTTTAATTTGACTGGAAAAAATGCCATCACTCTCTGAACATACCTATGGAACACTGACAAAGATAGAATTAATCTACTTGCAATCTATATTCAGTGTAATATTTCCCAGTTACTCATGTTTACTTTACTCTTAAATTTCAGACAGTAGCTGGCAAGATGAATATTTAAGAATAATCCCCTTTGGTCCATTGGCTTAGTTGTCCAGAGCAACTGCCACTGCTGCTGCTAAGTCATGTCAGTTGTATCTGACTGTGCATCCCCATAGATGGCAGCCCACTGGGTTCCCCCATCCCTGGGATTCTCCAGGCAAGAACACTGGAGTGGGTTGCCAATTCCTTGTCCAATGCATGAAAGTGAAAAGTGAAAGTGAAGTCACTCAGTCGTGTCTGACTTTTAGCGACCCCCGTGGACTGCAGCCTACCAGGCTCCTCTGTCCATGGGAGTTTCCAGGCAAGAGTACTGGAGTGGGTTGCCATTGCCTTCTCCATAAAGAGAGCTGAGCACCAAAGAATTGGTGCTTTTGAACTATGGTGTTGGAGAAGACTCTTGAGAGTCCCTTGGACTGCAAGGAGATCCAACCAGTCCATCCTAAAGGAGTTCAGTCCTGGGGGTTCATTGGAAGGACTGATGTTGAAGCTGAAATTCCAATACTCTGGCCACCTGATGCGAATAGCTGACTCACTGGAAAAGACCTTGATGCTGGGAAAAATTGAAGGCAGGAGGAGAAGGGGACAACAGAGGATGAGATGGTTGGATGGCATCACCAACTCGATGGACATGGGTTAGGGTAGACTCTGGGAGTTGGTTACAGACAGGGAGGCCTGGCGTGCTGTGATTCATGGGGTCACAAAGTTGGACACGACTGAGCGACTGAACTGAACTGAAGGATAATTGCTTTACAGAATTTTGTTGTTTTATTTCAAACCTCAACATGAAATCAGTCAGCCATAGGTATACATGTATCTCCTCCCTTTTGAACCTCCCCTTCATCTCCCTCCCAATTCCACCACTCTAGGTTGATACAGAGCCACTGTTTGAGTTTCCTGAGCCATACAGCAAAGTCCCATTGGCTATCTATTTTACATATGGTAATATAAGTGTCCATGTTTCTCTTTCCATACATCTCACCCTCTCCTCCCCTCTCCCCAAGTCCCTAAGTCTATTCTCTGTTTGTTTCTCCATTGTTGCCCTGCAAATAAATTCTTCAGTACCATTTTTCTAGATTCCATATATATGCATTAGAATTTGATATTTATTTTTCATTTTCTGACTTACTTCACTCTGTATAATAGGTTCTAGTAGAAAAGTATTGTTAATCCTTCAGTTTTTCCATAGACACACCCAGATAAGCTTTGGACTCTAAGCAGTTCACTGGGTTTCAATGGTTATTCCATCCTATCTTTAAGTTTTGAGAAGCAATTTTGAGATGCACATAAATAAATGGTTTTATTATAGAGATAAGCTTAAATTGATTCTTTTACTTTAAATCATTTGAAACTTAAGTTTATAATATTTAATAATACCTGAATGCAATTTGAAACAAGTTACTGTCTACCCATCCCCCAAGTGGTCATTCTTTCTGGTTGAAAACTCTAAGTTCAGGAAAGGTCCAAATCTTTTCTGTTCTTTAAGGTGGAAAAACCAAGATTACTGATTTTATCATTGCCTTTAGGGTCCCCAGTATGAACTGGAAGATGGGCACAGTATTTCTTCTTTGATTCTGCTCTTAAATCAGAAAGTGCTCTCTGTTTTCTTTTCTCCTAATTTTGATTTGAATACCTTGCTCTCTATGCATCTCTTCCCCAATATATCTCCCATAGTCCAGATTTGTCCAGAGATTAAAAAGAAAACGCTATAAATTACTGGCCATATAGTTTATAAAGTTGAAAATTGCATTGAACTTAGTTTGCTCAGAATGTCTTAGACCTACAGCAGAAGAGCAGATGAAAGTCATTGTCAATTGTTGGGAACAGAGTAATGGGAAGTCAAAAGCACACCAATACTAGAGTGAAAATACCTGTGTTTAAGGCCAGGATCTTAAAATTTATTAATGTGCCTGTATACAATGGTCGGAGAAGGCAATGGCACCCCACTCCAGTACTCTTGCCTGGTAAATCCCATGGATGGAGGAGCCTAGTGAGCTGCAGTCCATGGGGTCGTGAAGAGTCGGACATGACTGAGCGACTTCACTTTCCCTTTTCACTTGCATGCATTGGAGAAGGAAATGGCAACCCACTCCAGTGTTCTTGCCTGGAGAATCCCAGGGACAGGGGAGCCTGGTGGGCTGCCATCTATGGGGTCGCACAGAGTCAGACATGACTGAAGTGACTTAGCAGCAGTATACAATGGAATATTACTAGGCCATTAAAAGGAACAAAATTGTAGGATCTTAAAATTTATTAGTATGCCAATATATATAATAGAATATTACTAATCTATAAAAAAGAATGAAATTGTGTAATTTTCAGTGATGTGGTTGGACGTGGAGACTATCGCATAGAGTGAAATAAGTCAGAAAGAGGAAAACAAATATAATTTCACTTATATGTGGAATCTGGATCTTCCCAGGCCATGCAGTGGTAAAAATCCTCCTGTCAATGCAGGAGATGCGGGTTCAATCCCTGGGTCAGGAAGATCTTCTGGAGTAGGAAATGGCACCCCACACCAGAATTCTTGCCTGGAAAATTCTATGGAGAGAAGAGCCTGGCAGGCTACAGTCCATGGGGTTACAAAGGGTCAGACATGAGTGAGTGACTGAATATGAATATATTTGTGGAATCTAGAAAAATGATACAGATGAACTTATTTGCAAAGCAGAAATAGAGACAGATGTAGAGAATGGATGTATGGATACTAGTAGGGGATGGAGAGGGGATGAATTGGGAGATTGGGATTGACATATACTTCCTACTATGTATAAAACAGATAACTAATGAGAACATGCTGTTTATTGACTATGCCAAAGCCTTTGACTGTGTGGATCACAATAAACTGTGGAAAATTCTGAAGGAGATGGGAATACCAGACCACTTGACCTGCCTCTTGAGAAATCTGTATGCAGGTCAGGAAGCAACAGTTAGAACTGGACATGGAACAACAGACTGGTTCCAAATAGGAAAAGGAGTACATTAAGGCTGTATATTGTCACCCTGCTTATTTAACTTATATGCAGATTACATCATGAGAAATGCTGGGCTGGATGAAGCACAAGCTGGAATCAAGACTTCCAGGAGAAATATCAATAACCACAGATATGCAGATGACACCCCCTTATGGCAGAAAGTGAAGAACTAAAGAGCCTCTTGATGAAAATGAAAGAGTAGAGTGAAAAAGTTGGCTTAAAGCTCAACATTCAGAAAACTAAGATCATGACATCTGGTCCCATCACTTCATGACAAATAGATGGGGAAACAGTGGCTGACTTTATTTTGGGGGGTTCTAAAATCACTGCGGATGGTGATTGCAGCCATGAAATTAAAAGACACTTATTCCTTGGAAGGAAAGTTATGAACAATCTAGACAGCATATTAAAAAGCAGAGACAATTCTTTGTCCACAAAGGTCCATCTAGTCAAGGTTATGTTTTTTCCAGTGGTCATGTATGGATGTGAGAGTTGGACTATAAAGAAAGCTGAGCACTGAAGAATTGATGCTTTTGAACTGTGGTGTTGGAGAAGACTCTTGAGAGTCCCTTGGACTGCAAGGAGAGCCAACCAGTCCATCCTAAAGGAGATCAGTCCCAGGTGTTCATTGGAAGGACTGATGGTGAAGCTGAAGCTCCAATACTTTGGCCACCTGATGCAAAGAGCTGACTCACTGGAAGACCCTGATGCTGGGAGAGATTGAGGGCAGGAAGAGAAGGGGGTGACAGAGGATGAGATGGTTGGATGGCATCACCAACTCAATGGACATGAGTTTGGGTAAACTCTGGGAGTTGGTGATGGACAGGGAGGCCTGGCGTGCTGTGGTTCATGGGGTCACAAAGAGTCGGACACCACTGAGCAACTGAACTGAACTGAAGTGTTTAGCACAGGGAACTCTATTCAGTGCTCTGCAGGGACCAAACTGGGAAGGAAATCCAAAAGAGAGGGGATATATGTATACGTATAAGCTGTTCCACTTTACTGTACAGTAGAGTAGAAACTAACACAATATTGTAAAGCAATTATACCCAATAAAAATTTATGAAAAATCCTTTAAAAATTTATGAATGTGCTATCTCTAGTGTCACTTAATTTCTCTGAGTTTCAGTTCTTTCCTGGGAGTCATTCAGTCATATCACATTATATCCATTTACTAAAGCATAATTTTTTGAAGACAAATGATATGTCTGAAACTTTATTTTCTTTATAATTTTGTTTTGTTGATGTGGAAAATACATGAAATATAAAATGTCATAAATTTATGATCACTTTGTGTCTATGGCTTATTTTGCAAAGACATAAAGATTTTCAATATTTTTTATGGGTATAGTTATATTTTTGTAGTTACTATATTTTAATTCAATTTTCAGATTATTAAAGATATGAATGATTTGTTTACATAATTATATATTTATAAAGATAGCTAAAAAGTTTTTTGGTCTATAAAGAAGACATATGTTTGGAATTCAGTTTTCCATCCAATTATGGTGCAAATTCATATTAAATGAAAAAGCAAAACCAAAATTACCTCACCACTGCCACCATTGTGGACAACATCACTACCATCACCAACACATTATAATGTTGTCAGCTTCTTGCCAGCAGCTGGGGAAGATTTATCCATGTTTTTCTCATATGCAGGTCTTTCAAACTACATACGGAATCTAATGAATATGGGAATCCCTCACCATTAATATAATTGAATGTTAAAGTAATAATGAAGTGTACATAACTGCCAAAATTTAAGATTACAGTGTTAGAACTTCTGTAAGATATATTTGTGTTTTCTAAATTGTTTTCAGCAATTTGTATTTTTATGAAAACAACATACAGTATTGTTCAGCTCCGGCCCCTGTCATTTTCAGGCTGTTTTCCCATTGCCACAGTCTGCTAAACTTCTATTCATTTTAAACAATATCTGAGTGAGAAATGTACACAAGTGCTGGAACTGTGGTAAGATAGAAAGACAGAGCTGTGTAAAGCAGAGACTGATGGTGGGAGAGGCACCATGAAGGCAGGGTAGCTGACTTCATTTTTAAGTAGGAAAAGGGCATTTCTCAGACACCAGACCAAATAAGAAACACATGATCCGTAAGAGCAGAGTGGCAAACCCTGGAACTGATAATAAGGTCGGAAAGTCCCAGATGTCAGAGAGCTCTTTTAGTCCTCTTGTCTTTTCTAAATCCATTAGAGTTACAAAAATTGCCTAAAAAGGGAATTATATTTCAGTTTCTGTAATTCATTTTCAAAAACAGCAAAAGAATATATTTGCTCCATAAAAACTGTATTAGTTGGCATTCGCTAGTGCCAACTCTGGTCTGCTAGCTATCCCAATCATCTTCCATGACTCTCCATGTTTTTATTTTAGGCGAATTCCAAAATCTGCTTGAAGGAGCTATGCTTAAAGATTTATCTCACAAACATCATTTTTTTCATGCTGTTATAAAGGAGACTAAAGATTCATGAAATACTACTATGTCTTTGAACTGGTTAGAGAAGTTGTTAACACAAGTCAGAAGCTTAATTAGAGAAGGAAAATTTGCCCCATATTTGCTGATTGTATTGCAAAGTCTGGCTTGGTGTGAGACTGTAGGATATTAATGCAAAACCATTCTTATTAATATAAAAGCTTTCTTATTTATTGGGCTCCCCTTGTGGCTCAGCTGGTAAAGAATTCACCTGCAATGCAGGAGACCTGGGTTTGATCCCTGGTTGGGAAAACCCTGGAGAAGGGAGAGGCTACCCACTCCAGTATTCTGGCCTGGAGAATTCTTCCATGGACTGTATAGTCCATGCGGTTGCAAAGAGTCAAACATGACTGAGTGACTTTCACTTTCTTATTAATTAGAGATTGTCAAAGAAGTTGGATTAAAAAAATAACACGGAATAAATTGACAGATTTCTTCCAATGAGATCCTTGTCCAAAAAGACCTTTAACTTATCCGTAGAGAAGGTTCATTCAGTCATTGTATTGAGGGCCTGCCAGCCACTATGCAAAGGGTGGTGCTCTTATACTCCTCTTGTTTTGCCCAAGTGCATTCATCTTCTGTATACTTTGATGACAAGGAATTTATCAATGTCAAGGAAAATACTCAGTGCGAGGAGTCTGTGCATTGACTTTGTTTAGATCTGGTAGCATCCAGATCCATGCAGATAACCTGGTCAAAAAGCTTGTCGAATTACCATTTTTTGCTTTTGGAATGTTTAAACGTTTTCCATAATAAATAATGATTCTTAAAGATTATGGAAATGTAATGACAAGCATTTATGTAGCATTCTACACATAACTCCTTAGATATTTTCACTGCAGTGAGTTGAGTTATACCAGCCTGTGCATTCTTACCTGTGTGCTGAGAAATAAACTGAGAGTTCTGATACCCTCAGAGGAAGGAAATGAGTTCTCTGAGATTGCATATGTAGTAAATGACAGATCGAAGACTCAAAACTGGGAGCTCTGGGTCAAAAGTCTGTGCTCACTATTGCCCATACTATTGCCTTTCCTTCCCAACACAACAAGCAAAGAAAGAGTACATCAACAACTTAAGATTTAGCTTATTTTATCAAGAAGCAGAAAGTATAGTACAAGTCTTAGAAGACTGACTAAGACCTTTCAAGATCTAAAAATTGATCCTAGACTCACTTCAGTATGTCTGAATGTATTCTGGGTCTTCTTCGGAAGAGATATTTTGATTGTGAGGGCAAGGAATACTCTACTCTTGTTTTAAAAAGTCTTTAGAGGTTTGTGATAAATTTTGTGCCAAAAGCGCATTAAATTGGCAGGCCAACAATCAATGTGGTTCTCATTACACCCAATTAAAAGTGGAAATCACTTAAAAGTAAATATGTTAATATCAGAATAAGTAGATTGGTTTTATATATTTATATCAACTATTCATTGATTGTTTTCACTTAACCAGGTCCATGTTATAACTGAACATGAATATGATATTGAAGAAGTCATTGGTTTCCTGAATGGAAGTCTTTCATAGACCTGAGTTTAAAACTGCAGTTGCCCATTCTTGAGTTATCTAAGGAGCCATTTTATCAGGGCAGTACATGTTCTTCCAAAAATAAATGGTGGAACCAAAAGCACGATCTCCTTGTTAGAAAAAGGATAAGGCAGGCAGTTTCCTGTATAGACTCCCTTACTTTCTCTGAGTGACC
Source organism: Nanger dama (assembly GCA_917880005.1). Lineage (NCBI taxonomy): Eukaryota > Metazoa > Chordata > Mammalia > Artiodactyla > Bovidae > Nanger > Nanger dama. The sequence continues at coordinate 16,987,050 of CAKJTW010000008.1, read as the reverse complement.
TTGTCTTACTGCAAAATAAGACTGTAGCACACACTGGATAGAATCAAAACTTTTCTCAGACCATTTCCTTCTTCAGTTTCAAGTATTAAATATATGAATAATTTCAAATAAGTCACCATGTGCATTTATATTTTCAGATGCCCTCTCTATTGAATGGCTTTTATGTTAAGGCCCTACCCAGACAAACAAATGTAGTTCAGAGTTTAGAATTCTGACTGTGACAATCCGTGTGATTTAGCTTGCTGCAAGTGAAAAAGACAAGTCTTAATTAAGATAAAAATAGTAAAGTGCCTAAATATTGAACACATGTATTAGAATATATTGAATCAATGACTAATACATGGTTTTGAAATGTGGATAAATGTTTAAAATCTTTCTCCAGTTAAAGCCTGCAAAAGATATAACCTATAAATACAACTGTTGGAACTGGCTTTATTTTTGTTACTATGAATATGATGTATTTGATGTGCTGCTAATAGTTTATTTTGCCAACTGCATTCACTTGGTGAACCGTATCCAGATTTTCAAATGGTGGGCAGTACAGTAGGTGCTGCTCACCCCACTGCTGGGTGGGGAGGGGTGGTACAGATTAGAAAGGAGGCTGGCTTACTTTTCCTCCTCTTTTTCCTTCCCTCTGTGTTCTCTTCTTCCTTATCTTCTTTATTTTTTTCTTTCAGAAACCATTTATTGAACCCTTTGCATGATTTAGGTACTTTGCCAGAACCTGGGGATACAATGGTGAGTAAGATACCTATATTCTGCCTTTTAGAACTTTCAGACAATGAAAAAATCAAACCTGTAAACTGGCAATTAGAGTTCAATGTAATAGACTCTCTGTTGGGAAGTGATTCTGTGGGATCTCCTAACCAATACTTTGAAGGAAAGAGAGGCCTCCTCAAAGAGGATCTCAACAGAGGACTAATTCATCATTTATTCCTCTTCTTTAGGAGTTTCTCTCTTTATGCAAAATTGAAATGTTGCTCACATCTTTTCAACCTTCAGTTTTCTCTTTCATTGTATCCTTGAACATGCCTTAGACTTCAGTCATCTTTACCAATCAGTCTCCTCCTCTGATCTTAATTCTCATCCTCCACTTGTGTAGTATTTATTTCTGCCTATTTTGTAATATTATAGTTTATTGTGCCCATGCCTTTTCCAGCCAAGAAGGCAAGAATTGATTCTTATCTTTCTTCTGAATCCTCCACTTAATGAATTCTATGCCCTGTAATAACCCAGAGTGTGTTGTGTCTAGAATAGAAGTCTGATGGAACTGAAGTAATTTATGCATTTTTAAAATTCATTTACTTAAAGAATTGATGAATTATCTACTGTGTGCAGGAAAAAGAGAACAAAAGTGAACATCCATCATGAATAAACACTTCTAGTAGTTGAGATCAGATATATTTCCAAATAGGCTCAGTTAAAAGAGATAGCTTAGGCATCAATTCTTCTGTTCAGCGAGTGTTTATGAATGCCTACTATGTGCCAATCCCTGTTGTCATAGAGCTTACATTTTAAGTGGGGGATATTGACAAGTAAAGAAATAAGTAAATGTGATTTCAGATAATGATAAAAATGCTGATAAACAATAAAATCAAGTAATGGAGTAGAGGATACATGAAAGGATCCTGACAGATTGAGGCATCAGGGAAGGCTTCTGTGAATAGGTGTCATTTGAAGGGAGATGAGCATAGTGAAGAAAGAGCCAGTCATGGGATGATCAGAGAAGGGAACTCTAAGTGAAGGCGGCAGCAAGTACGAGAAATGCACTTGACCTCTTTGAGGAAAGTAAGAAAATATAGTTAGGCTGATAATCAGTATCCAGGGAAGGAGTGGTTTGAAAGTTAAGTTGAAGCAGAAGGAAGGGGTCAGATCATTATCACATCTTATAGGTCATTGTAGGAACCTGAGTTTTATTTTAACTGTAATGAGTGTATGGCTATGGTCTTTTCCTTCCTGTCCCAAGGAATCTTCATTTCCTCCAGAAAAGTGTCCGGGTCTGGCTTAGAGACAGTATGACCCACGGAGACCAAGTTCCTATAGTTCTCTAACATTACATCCAAACTATTACATATAGAATGGATGAACAACAAGGTTGTGTATCTCTCAAGAAACTATATTCAGTATCCTGTGATAAATCATAATGGAAAAGAATCTGAAGGGAAATGTGTGTGTGTGTGTGTGTGTGTGTGTGTGTGTGTATATATGACTGAATCACTTTGCTGTGCAGCAATTAACACAACATTGTAAATCAGCTATACTTCAATAAAAAGCAAATAACTTGCCACAAAGACAGCCACAAAAATAAATGTCATGAGAAATCACTAAAAGAACTTTAAACACATGAGCAGCAAGATATGATTGACACATTAAAGAGAAAGCTCCACATTCTCTTGATAAAAATGAGTTTTAGGGAGAGGAAGATGGAGGCAGGGAGCCCCAGTTGGCGGCTGTTACATGGCCCATGAAAATGATGATAGTGCTAAAACAGGGAAATAGAAAACTGGAAATGTACCAGGGAGGTAGATTTCTCAGGAATTCCTGATGGACTAAGTAACAAAAAGTAAATAATAGATGAATTCAGCTCTTGATGTCATTAGTATTCAGAATAGAAGGGAGCTCTGGACAATGGGGGTAGAAGCAGAACTGGGTTCCCCACTATAACAGTTCATGGTATGAAACCTTAGAGATCTTAGGATGAGCCTTTTCACTGTGTCAGTACACCTCAGAGGAAATCTCCATTTACCCTTGCTAAAGCTATGGAGAATAATTCGAGTCTTTGTTTTTGTCAACTTTGTATTGTAAGACAACTCATAATTAACTTATTTAGTGTAATTTGCACCATAAAGTAGCTCTTTCAAAATATAGATCCCTTGATGGAGAATATTTAAATATTGATATCCTTGGTGGCAAAAAGTTTAGAACACTTCTACTTAGGTTTTTGGATATTTATGTAATTGTGACCCCATGGACCCACCAAGGCTCCACCGTTCATGGAATTTTCCAGGCAAGAATACTAGAGTGGGTTGTCATTTCCTGTTCCAGAGGATCTTCCTGGCCAAGGGATCGGACCCATGTCTATTACGTACCCTCGATGGACAGGTGGATGCCTTACCTACTGTTCCACCTGGGAACCCACCTCACCTGATTTGCTTTCCAGTAAGTCTTCACTCGGTTAGCCTTTGTGTAAAGTAGCAAGGAATGCCAGTGCCTCTAAATTAGTCACGTGTGGAGTTTTCTCAGAAGTCCAAAACAAATAGTTTTTATAAAATAATATATTATAATCCATATTCCAGTTTTCAATATTAAATCTAAAAATTCCTTTTGAAAACGGCCCTTTAAAAAGTACAAATGACCCTTTACCAGAGAATCAATAATAATTCTATGCAGTATATTGAAATGTTTGTTTCCTTCCATGAAAACTGGTGTACCACTTCTAAAGTCTCACATATACATATATATAAGTATATATTTAATATAAATATACATTTAATATAAATATATTTTCAGTGGTGTGAGAATTACTAGGGGCGTGAATAGAACAACACTGGGCTGAAGTGGTAATGAAGATTGACCTTGAACTCTAGGGCGCTGGCAGCCCTGTCATGAATTTGCTATTTGATTCTATTCAAGTCATCTGAATTCTCTTTCTTTAATTTCACACCTGCAAAATGGTGCAGCAAGAAAGTCCTGATGAAATAGGACAAATATTAGATCACGCAAAACAGATAAAAAGGAAATGAACAACCTTGAATGCCAAATTAGAACTTTATATTAAAGATTAAGCAGTGAAACTGGAAACAAAGCCTTGTATTTTCTTTAAACATATTTCTCAGTCACTGTATTGATTTTTTTTAATATTTGTTTTATATTTGTTGACTGTTGACTATGTGTCAGGTGTTGGTGGTATGAAAATTATTTTATTAAATTTTATGTAAAGAACACTCAGTTTTGCTGGGGAATTTTCTTTACTACTGAAAGGGATAATTTTATCCACATCCATTGACTGTTTACTTTGTCTTGGTCTTCTGCTATATTTTTAATGTACCATTTGAGTGATCCAGAAACTTTTAATAAAAGTATATATGTATATGTGAGTAGATGTGAGGTCAATAGCTTTTGGAACTTTTACACAGCTAAGAAAATAATTTTTATTATTCTTTAAAAGAAGCAACAGAAATCATTATTAATGTATACGCAGTGTTAGAAAATAGGAAGCTATACTGCCTTTGAAGTAGATTTCTTTTCGTACATAAAGAAAAAAGACTATTTTTGTAACGTTTGTTGGAAATGTGGGTTTTTTCTTGTTTGTTTGAAAAGGAAGAGTTCATGTTTGTGCAGACTGTCCTTAATATGTAGTGATCTTGTGGGTGTACGGGGGGGACCTTACTTAGAAAGTCTGTAGTTTGATAATCATTTTTATTCGGTTTACTTCCATTCCTTTTAACACATACTTCCATCATGGAATGCATTTCATCTAATGTGAGTGACAGGAAATATAAACTGACAAAACTAGGAACCTGTTCATAAGGAAGCCAGGGCCTGGTAGATTACGGCCTTGGTCATCGTACTGGATCCAGAGAGAAATGCAGATTCCGTCAGTTCAGAGCATGACTACCTAATAGAGGGATTTTCATTTTAAAATTTGCTCCCTTTGTCAAAACTGATGCAATAACAACTTTGCACTTATATGCTGCTTTACTTTTTAAAAGCAATATTTCATATCACAAACATATATTGTGATGCTACAGTAATTGGGTTATAAAGAAAAAGGCAGAGTTCCTATGCACTGAAAGAAGGAATAATATAGTGAGAAATAGGCAGATATAATTAGGTTAAATCACATAACCCCATTATGAGTTTTAGTAAATAATTCTGAATAGGGAAGAGGAAGAGGAAATATGCTAATATTTTTATCTTGTTTGAGCCCTCTGGTAATTCCTTGTGATTAGTAAGGAAAGCTGACCAGTGGGGGAACACCTGAACTTCTCTGGTGAGTGAAGGGCTTTGCCTGAGCTCTGCAAGGCCCTTGTTAGTTTGGTTGGAGTTTTCTGATTCCTCAGCTGGTGCTCCTTGTACAGCACAGTATTCTGGCATAAGATTGCACTGCTTCTTTCACTAATATGTGGTTGGTGCAAAGAAGATGTTAGCTGACAAAAGTTGGCGTGTTAGGAGCGTCCTCTGATGTGAATTCAAATCACATTTTGGAAGGCACTTTTCAGGCAGTCTCCAAATAAGGCATCCTTGGGTGTTTGCCTTTTTATTAGAAAGGGACAGTGGTTTTCTGTACGGAAACTTAATGAGGTTTTATTCATATTTAAATATTTGAACAATTGTATTTGCTTATATGGTAAAAGCAAATCTGAGGCATGTGGCTTTTGGCTAAAACACAGAACAACAACAACAAAAAAATCCTGGTTCAGTCAGACCATAGTTAGATTCAGTAACTGGCAAAGCTAGTTTCTGCTTTTCTAAAAAACAAAAAACAAAAAACAAAAAACAGCAGATTTTGATAATTTTCTAATTTTTGTAATAATTCTTATTGCCTCACAAAGTTGAAAATGTGTTTCCTCATTTAGTATTCTTAAAAGAGCATTTAGGATTAGGTTCCCACCTCCTGAAACAGCAGAATGAGTATGAATGAACTTAAATTACACAGTGATAACTATTATATGAACCATGTTGGAAACCTCTTGGGTACTGGCAGCCCATACAAGCCAAATTATGGAGAATAAAGATTTATTTCTAAGCTACTCTCTGATAAACTTTGAGAGTGTGAAAAGGAAACCAATTGTTTTAGTCTTTTCTATATTGATTATGTTGGAGGTCTAATTGAATCAGATAGACATATAAGGAGCTGAACTACTGGGATAATGCAGTTGGACTTTGTTGCAAACTCTGATCTAATTAAGGATTTGTTAACTCTTGTATAATACAACTGCTATTATCAAGGATTTTTAACTAAGTATTAAAAATCACGCTCAGCTGCAACTTGCCATTCGTGGTCTCAGCTAGGAAGCAGTTTCCTTTTACAATTTTTTTCAAAGTCTTTCTCTGTAAGCTTTGTAAGTACTTTTCCTTTGATAAAAAGTTTCAGGCATGTGTCTCACTTACGAAGTGGAAAATTCCTGATACATGAGAAGTAAAAGAGGAAATAGTTCATTTCAACTTTTAATGTCCTTTCTCATGAAGTAGAAGACTCCTTTGTTAAAAGAGGAACTCATCCTTGTTCTCAGAGGCTAAATAATAGGTGTATAAGGAAGACATTGAAAACCTACCCATTTATTTCTTAATTCCACCTAAATGGTATCTGTTTCTGTCACATATTCTCCTACATATTTCCGTGTATTTGTACAAACGCGTATTTTTCTTTCACCACATTTTTGAGAGTCAGCTTTATAGTTATGTCTTCTAAATCGCATTCCAGTAGTGGAGTTGGATTTTTTTTTCCCGTGAAGACCGATAGATGGGTCAATGAGCAGTGTTCATTCTCCTAGCCTTTCCTTTGAGAAATTACCTCCATATATATACATCATGAATTTAGTGTCAAGTAGTAAAAATAATGGCCTGCCATCCTGTATTATTTACCCTCAAATAACTTCCATCAATCCACTTATATTCACACCACTTCTTTATGTCCTGACAGAAGAAATGCTGCAGGCCGGTGTGGGCCCATGGTGAAGACACAGGAACCCTTTCACCACTGAACTGATTTTGAATCCTCCATTCTCTTGTAGAGGAAAGCAGCTGAGACTCACTGCTCCCTTCATTTTAGCTTCAGTGGTTTCTCCTGAACCCACATTTCCCAAAATAACACTCATTTAATGTTTTGATGACTAGATGGAAATCTTTTCTAGATTCTCCTTCCTACTCTTGGTAGGAAAATGTAGGTGTTACAGAATCCAGGGAGCACAGCTAGAACACAGTTTTGCTGAAGGAGACACATGTTGGATGAACCCATCATTTCAGATTTTTCCACATTCACATTAGTGATGCTGGAATAAATAGCAAGAGAAATAATGATATTGACCTCAGCAAATAAATGGTAATTGCTTTGGGCTTCATGATTCATTCCTTTTATGGCTAATTTATTGTAATTTTTATTGCTGCATGAGAAACATTTTATCCTTATTCCTACACATGAACATTGAAAGACTCGGAAGTAGTTTCATATATTCATGATTCTCACAGTGAAATATGTTCAATAATACATCAAAATTCTTAAGCTTTGGACAAATGGTTTTGGAATTAGGATATTGGGTAGCATATTAAAGCCCCAGTGGATCAATTCCTTTCTTACCGTTTTGATAGCCTTTCACTACTAGTTAACTGAGACTAGATGGGAAAACCTAAAAGAGGAAGTTGTGTAGGGTCCATCTGGCTGAAACAGTCAGCAGATATCATTAAGTTTTATTGAAGTAGTTTGTTTAGCTAGGGGAATCCAGCTGTCTTTCTCCCACCTTTGTTCCTCATTTGTTTCTGACATTCAAATATGTGTTGAATAGGTGAAACCTCTATTTTCACACTTGTTGAATCATCTCAGAAATTTTCAACTTTACTAACGATGAGACAGGCTTTTGGCCTAAACAACTTGACTACATTTAGACATATTTGGAATAAGCACTAGTAATTTAATCAGTAGATGACTAGGAAATATCTGTTTGTGTGACCACATAAAGAATTTTCCAAACTACTCAATACGCAACTGAGCTGAATACTTAATAGAGCCTTTTCAAGCTGTGGGTTGGGGGAATGGGTAAAGTAAGGGAAAGGGATTATGATATATAAACTTCTAGTTATAAAATAAATATACAGCATAAGAAACATAGTCAATGATATTGTAATAACTTTGTATGGTAACTAGACTTTTCCTAATAATCGTTTTATAATGTGTAAAAACATCACAGTGTTAGGAGAATCACAGTGTTAGGACTCCATGCTTTCACTGTAACAGCTCAGGTTCAATCCTTGGTCATGGAACTAGGCTCCTGAAAGCTGTGCAGAGCAAACAGACAACACTGAATTACTATGTTGTATATCTGAAGCTAATATAATACTGGAAGTCAATTATATATCAATAGTTTTTAAAAGAAATGGTTTAATGGGTCAGGGCATTATCTCAACGGGTCCTTCTTTATCCTTAGTGTTGATGAATATGGATTTTATAGAAGTGTCTAACTACATGCTGCATATCAACTAAATTCTCTACAATGTTTTATTAGGTGCTCAACTAAAAGCTTAATTTAAATAGATTTGATGTTTGTGATACATGTTGGTTGAGCTACTTAGAAATATAGGAGCCTGAGTTGTTCATAGGTTTAAATAAAACTTCCTCATGATCAAATGTTAGTGTAATATAGGTACAAACAAAGATGGTGTGGTAAGGACATTGGAGGGAAGAAATCTATGTAGGATACCATGTTCTTCCTCTTTGAAATACATGTTGCTCTAAATAGACACTTCCCAAATTCTTTAACATGTTCAGATTTGAGTATAGATTAACCTTATATTGACAAATTTTAACAAAAAATTAAAAATATATGCATCTTTTCTTTCCTTACTTTGTAGAGAAGGACATACTGAAAGAGTGTTATCAAGACATTGCTTTTCACATACATTCATTAGTAATTCAAAGATTTAGTAGCTGATGGTGATGTTAGTGTAATTAGCAGGAAAAAAATGGAAGAAATGCATGTTGCTATAGCAATATGTTCATCATGAATGATCTACAGCATAAACACCCAGATTAATTTACAAGATGCCAGGTAGAAAGCTGCATGGCTGACTAGGCTACTCTCAGATGCCACAGTATTTGTTTTTATTAAGTATAAACATTACAGTGGAGCTTTCAAGGTATGTGTGCTTGTCACTGTCAATCACACAGGGGTTGCATTCCCAGAGTTTTCAATTCACTTTAAATTTTTAACAGATGAAGAGAAACATATTTTTTCAGAGAATTAAAAAAAATATATACCAGCACAGATGACATTTTGACACTGAAACAAGCTAACAGTCTCCTTGTCATGGGCAGAGTATGGTTCTGTTTCATCTGATCACTTGCTTTTGATACCAGAGGTATGGGAGTTTTAATGTGCAAGCGGATTTAAAAATACCGACATTGGAAGCCATGGTGTCAGGAAACCTCTTAAGAAAGCACTTGTGGATATGAGCATAAGCCGGATGACATTTTAGCCCACCATAGTTTAGGGTTATTACTAGAAACTCAAGACAAAAAGGCATCCTTACCTCATTGGGCAAGGAAATGTGATATGTGGGTGTATATATAGGTGTGTGTTTATGAGCAAGTCTGAAAGATACAGTTGCCAACTGGATGCTTGTTGCCAATGGTATTTTGGGGCCTGGAGCCAGACACATGGGATGGTACTAGGGACTCACATTCCTCGCCTTGGCCAGTGGGGTGATTCTGCAGCATTGGCACAAAGATAGATCATGTTCATGATCTGACTTTCTCATTCTCCATTGCCTGAATAGGCCAACTTCAGTGTTGGCTAAAAGCTGGGAGTTAGAATGGGATAGAAGGTTAAGAGAAAAGCTCAGAAATTTGAGAGGCAGTGAAGTTTAGATGATCCTACCGGTATTCCCTTCCCATTGATACTTTATGGCTCAAAGGGCCATTGAGAGGTTTATGTGACTTATGTGAATTGTGTGTAGTTAACAACATTTTCATTAATTTATTCATCATGTAAAAATAGCATTAAGTGCTCTCATGAAGTTGGTCATTGCATTTTATTCAAAGTATCAAGAAATGGAGAAGGCACGTTCTAGTGGCACGCTGGGAGGGGCCGTAGTGTCCACTGGGGACAAAAGTCAAGTCCACATATACTTCTAGATCACTTGATGCAAGTAAGACAAAGTCATTGTCTTTGGGCAACATATAAGGATGCCCAGTACAGAATTCTTGATAGAATGCCAACATGTTGAGGGCAGGACCTTCAAGGACATCAGGAAGAGTAGGAGAGTTGGGGTTGTATTTTTTTTTCCCCTAGTTTGGAGGATTCAGTCTCTGGGACTAACTCCCAACATCTGGTTAAACCATGTATGTTATGAGATTTGGCCAAGAGAATTTTATACTTGAAGCCAGGCCTGGCATTCACTAGTACTATCCCTATGGGATTTAGCCTGGAGGCTAGAGGTTGCCAAACCCAAGTTTGGACCCTACATTACTTAGGTTGGATAGACAGTCACTATGTAGAGGAAATGAACAATAAACATTATGTCCTCTGGGGTTCCACAAAGGAAAACAATAAACCTGCCTCAGTCATGGTTCCAATAAAGGATGGGTTGCTTCAGGCTACTGCCCAAATACAGGCTGTTGCAGGCAGTCAGCCCCTAGAAAAGAACGAGTAACTTTCTTTTCTCGCCCCACCCTGTTAGGGAGTCAGTTGCTGGCCACCAGTGAGGTTGGTGCTAATCTAATCAGGATGTTTTGCTTTAACTTCTGGTGTGGCTTTTTGTCTGAGCTGAGGAGGAAAAAAGGATTTTTAAAAATGCTCCATTTCAGAGCTGTTTATAATAAGTGTCTCCGTTATTTTCCCAGTACAAATTCTGCATCAGTAAAACTGGTTAGGCATTTAGACTTTTAATCAGATTACTTAAGGTATATTGTACAATGCTGTTTTGCTTGGTTCAGCATAATTTTCTTAAAAATCCCCACACAATAGGAATGGGTCAGACATAACTGAATCTGTCGAGTAATAGGGAAATTCGGGACTAGATTTTATTGTATGTTTTCCTAAGGTGTCATAACAATGTAATACAATACAGTCTTCAGGTATAGCACTTTATATCACTCAGGTGAGAAGATAAATGTAAATACCCTGATACAGGAAGGAACTTGGATGAACCTGATTATCTATTTGGCTAAACCATATTACGAGCTCATCTAGAGCACAGTCTGGTCTGATGTGCACTTACTTTGCACTTTTTCCCTTGTATCAGGTATCTTGCCTGGAATATATCTTAGAATGTAGCTATTGGTAGATAGGTATTAATGAAGGGCAAAAACTGTTATACAGGGGTCTGGGGAACAGCAATATTTAAGTTCTGCAGTGAGGAAAAAGAGGCAATTAAAGAGAATGAAAGCATACAGGGAACTGGGAGGAAAATCATAAAAGTACACAAGAATAGAGCCATGGAAACCACGGAAAGGGTGCATTGAGAAGAAAGGTGTGGTCGAGAACGCTGCAGAAGTCCTTGGAGCAGATACTTTTTCTGCAGTTGTCCCAGCTGTCATTTCATCTTGACAGGTTGATGTTTAGACAGTGGTATCATTCGGGGCATTCTGGAAATGCACCAGAGACTGAAATCCCTGTAGTTTTGTATAATTGAAAATACTCTGCAGATAAGTTTAACAATGTAGACACTAGACTACTGTGTCAAGATGACTATTAAACACCAATCTGCAGCTATATATGTGACACTAAACATTGGTAACATTTTGATGGTTTTTGTAATCAATTCACATTCAATATAATGCAGTACACAATATATGGTGAAATAGTCTTTCTTTTCATAATGGCATCCAGCTAAGATCATGATATTCCACTCTCTTTAAGAAAGTGTATGGCTTAACTAAGAGAAGATACTTTAATGGATTTCAGTGAAAACAAACCAGGTGCTATTAAATTCCAAAGTAAAATAAATCACATTTTAAACTATGTTCCATCCTTTACACAATACAAAATGTGTAATCTTCATCAGATAGAAAAGAAAATATTAAAATTCAGTTAAGCAAGACTTTTGGCTACTTTGGTTGAAAAATTAATATTTTGAAAAGTTAACATATGTTTTCAATTTCTAAGGCAATGCATTTAATTTCAAACCAATTCATAGTTTCCTTATAGTAACCAATAGTGAGATTAACTTGGATAAGTATATTTCCAATAGAAACCTATAAGTTGATTAAATCTACCAAAAAAAAAAAAAAAGTAAAAACAACAGAAAATAGAAAATAGTAGAAAAGTTACCTTCCTATTCCCTGCATTAGGAACATGTATTCAGAGCATTCTTTAAAATGGAGATTGTTAATTGATTTATTCCTAACTAGTCAGGGATAGTACTTAGGAAGAAATAGAGACTTTATCCAAATTTACAGAATTCTGTGGTTGATGTTCCTACATATCATATTTTCAAGAAAGATATAATTATACATCTAAGTGCCTGTTGTCTGCAGATTTCAGGTAGTAACCTACAAATTACTGAATAGTGTGATTCTGCAAAAACAGGCAGGGAATAAAGCAGTTACTTCTTCAGCCTGGACATTGCTTATAGAAGTCAGTCTTGCCCACTTGCTAATGTAGTAATGTGTGTAAACAATGATTTTGCTTTGCGTGTTAATTGTCATTGCATATACTCTTCTCTAAATTCAATTATGTAGCAGACATGAGTTTTCAATGGAACTGATATGATTTCTAACTCCATAGCTGGGACTAGGTAAGTCTAAATTTAGGATAATTCTGTCTTTCTTACATAGTGATTGCTTCTGGAAACGTTCACCTAAGTAATTAGCAAATGACTTTCTTACTGCCATGAATACTGATCCAGGGTGGGCAGAGACCTAAAGCCGGTCTAACGATAACAAAGCTCAGGTTGGAAGAGATACTGACTCTCCCTCCTGTGTGTTAACCAGAAAGTGTGAGGCTCAGGCAAGATTGGCAGTCGTCTCCCCGCCACGTGGAGGGCCAACGTAGCAAAAAGCCTGCCAGGTGGAGGTGAACCGTGCAAGAGAGTCATAGATAATCAGATCTGCCCCAACGAAACTGTGACTCTTCCAACCTCTGCACAGTTTACTGGTATGAGATTGTTGTTTATTGGACTGTTATGAGCTGGGTGTCTTATCACTTGCAGCTAAACACCTCCTCTGAAGTTATTGAAATTATCTCTGATTCCATTTTTTTCTCCTCCTCTCAGCCTCCTCAACAATTCAGGCCTCCAAGTCTTCTGCTTATTTTTCCTCGACTGTTCCTAGTTTTGTCCCCTTGTCTCAGTTCCTATTGGCTTACTTTTTGTCCTTCTGTTTTCCTATCTATGTTGCTGCACTGACTTGCTAATATGTGTCTCTTATTTGAATATACTTAATACAGTTTTTCAAAGGTTCCCCATTGCTTCCAGGTTAATGATCAAATTCCTCAGAAGTTGTCAGGAAACCTTGTCTCTCTTCTACTTTAAAAATTTCATCTTGAAATCTAACATAAACTGCTTTGATTGTCCGAATGTAATATGTGTTTTATTCTCTTTAGGCCTTTGCCTGTTTATCTTCTGAGATACTCTGACTGATTTTGACCAAACAACTCAGCTTAAAATACTACCTCTTTGGTAAAGTGTTTCTTAATTGCTTTTTTTTTTTTAAATTTCCTGCATGGCAAATTGCTCATTCTTCAGTGTTCTTATGGCACTTTACACACACACATATATCAACACTTCCCACATTGTGTTGTAATGATTTGTTTATAGTTTGATCTCCTTTCTGGACTGTGACTCATTGAAGGCCAGGTCTAGACAAAGATACTGTTTTCCTAACTCACCCTAAGGCTCAGTACATAGTACACATTTAATACATATTTGCTGATGATGCAATTAAAGGACTGAAGTAGTCTTTATGGTTATTATTTCAAAACAAGCTGTCAGAATACACATCTCCAGGAACTGTCCTAAAAATGAAACAGTTCAGAAGGACATGGTACCTTGTGTCTTGTATTTTATAGATTATTCTTCATGCACTTTAGAACAACTGTAGGCAGAATGGTTGCTTATTAGGTCTCTTAAAGACTCATTTTAAGAATTATATATATTTTTTTCCCCCCAGAAAGACTTCTTGTAGTTTAGAGTGAAGCTGAGACAAAAGACAAGAGGAGCTCTAAGGTCTGCTTGTCTGTATTTGCTTGGTCTAAAAAAAAAGCTCTGGACTTTTGTTATGGGAGGTTTTCATGTGATTGGAGAGGAAAGAGTTTAGCCTGCCGCTTTGTTTGAACAGTGATGGCAAAAACTAAAAATAACGCAAGATTCCAAATGTGTGTATGGAAATTAAAACACAATTTTGGGCAATTGCTGTAAAAACTTCCACTCTCTTTATACACCTTAGACTTAGCCGGAGCCAGATCTGCCCACAAAGGAGACGTTTAACTGATAGGTTCTTTTTATGAAAGGCCTTTTCCAGGGGCCACATCTTGGGGGGTTTGGGGAAGGGAAGTGTGTGGTTCTGTCTAAATTTCATCCAGGACTTCTCTCCCCATCTGACCCTGGAAATTGCTGCAATTTTAGCTTCCTGTGGTAGGCAGTAAAAAAAAAAAAAAAAAAAACTAAATCAGAAATGGTAGAAAGACACTTAACCAAGTACAGGGAGTTTCTGAGATCCCTAGGCTAGAGCCAACTATGTATTCCTAAGCAACACAACATAATTCTAACTTACTCAGGGCATCAACCATAGTAATTCAAACTTCTCTCTGGATGGGCCTTGAAAATAGCTTGTCATCAGGACCTACTGTTGGTGAGAAAGGTTTTTATCAGTCATTTTGAAAAACGAGAGAAGAAAATGATGCTAATTTGTCAAACACAATTCAAAGAACATCTCTCCTAAGGAGATGTGTGAAATAAGTTCACACTGTTGTGTAGAACAACAGTGTGAATGGGAGATACTGGGCAAGTGAAGTCCTTTGAATAGGTTGCCATAAAAAGAAAGGTCACAGTGTTTGCGCCGACTAAGTAGGCCCTAACTAAGAATACCACAGAACTGCTTGTCGGGCTAAGAAGGCTTTGATGGAAAATGACACGTGAGATTGACAGGGCATCTGAACCCTTGCAGCTGTTTCATTTCAAGCATTCTTCTCCAGGATGGCTACTGCATGGATTTAAGAAGCTGTGGACAGCAGTCATTTAAGGAAATGGACACCAGGGCGAAATCATCTTAGAATGCAACCTAGCGTAGAGGGTTAGTTTGGCTAGAATATGCAGATCCCAGCCATTCACCAGCTTAGTCTCTTATGTTCTCTGGTTTTCTTTAACACTCTTTACTGCTCTGGTTCACTCCTTACCTGCATTGGAAAGAAGTTTCCTAAGTACAAGTCGTTTAAATGTCTTACCTGCTAAAAGTCCCACAGTGATGGAAAGCATTATAACATAATACAAAAACCATATATGCTGGAATCAAAATGTTTTTAATCATGGTTTGGGTGTTTTCTGCCTTTGTGGCTGTGGGCAAATTCTCTTGTATGAGGTTCACATTCCTCATCTGTAAAATGAGAATAAAAGTAAGAATGTATAATTTAAAGAACTATTATAATACATACTTGATAATATATATAAATAACTAGATAGTTTGAATTTTTAATTCGACTAACAGGGCAACTAATATTATGTTGGCTTAAAACGTTATTTAAGAGAACTTTTTATTCAAATGCAGTCTTATATTGCAATAGACATATATGTGTGTGTATATATGCACGTGTGCATGTATATACATATATGCTCATGTATATACATGTACACACATACACAAACATACATATATACACATGTACATATATACATATGTGTACATATATACGCCTGTATAACAGTTTCAGTTCAGTTCAGTTGCTCAGTCGTGTCTGACTCTGTGACCCCATGAATCACAGCACGCCAGGCCTCCCTGTCCATCACCAACTCCCAGAGTTCACTCAGACTCCCGTCCATCGAGTCCGTGATGCCATCCAGCCATCTCACCCTCTGTCATCCCCTTCTCCTCCTGCCCCCAATCTCTCCCAGCATCAGAGTCTTTTCCAATGAGTCAACTCTTCGCATCAGGTGGCCAAAGTACTGAAGTTTCAGCTTTAGCATCATTCCTTTCAAAGAAATCCCAGGGCTGATCTCCTTCAGAATGGACTGGTTGGATCTCCTTGCAGTCCAAGGGACTCTCAAGAGTCTTCTCCAACACCACAGTTCAAAAGCATCAATTCTTTGGCACTCAGCCTCTTCACAGTCCAACTCTCACATCCATACATGACCACTGGAAAAAACATTGCCTTGACTAGACGGACCTTTGTTGGCAAAGTAATGTCTCTGCTTTTCAATATGCTATCTAGGTTGGTCATAACTTTTCTTCCAAGGAGTAAGCGTCTTTTAATTTCATGGCTGCAGTCACCATCTGCAGTGATTTTGGAGCCCCCCAAATAAAGTCTGACACTGTTTCCACTGTTTCTCCATCTATTTCCCATGAAGTGATGGGACAAGATGCCATGATCTTTGTTTTCTGAATGTTGAGCATTAAGCCAGCTTTTTCACTCTCCTCTTTCACTTTCATCAAGAGGCTTTTTAGTTCCTCTTCGCTTTCTGCCATAAGGGTGGTGTCATCTGCATATCTGAGGTTATTGATATTTCTCCCAGCAATCTTGATTCCAGCTTGTGCTTCTTCCAACCCAGCATTTCTCATGATATACTCTGCATATAAGTTAAATACGCGGGTGACAATATACAGACTTCACATACTCCTTTTCCTATTTGCAACCAGTCTGTTGTTCCATGTCCAGTTCTAACTGTTGCTTCCTGGTATAACAGTTTAAAACAATATATTACTACAAATATATTTTAAACTTCACATCAAATTATTTTTAAAGTAAGCAAGGAGAAAAGTAAGGCATGATGAAAACAAAAATTGGATAAAAATTTCAGTAATAACCAACAGTTGCTGGAGATGTGTGATTCAGTAGGGGTGAATTATCTCATTCAATCTTAAAAGACAGTTACTATTATCACCATTATTCCCATTTTACAGAAAAGGCAGTGGGGCCAAGATAGGCTAGTTTTCTCTAGAACCCACAGTGAAGTGAGGAGGTGAGATTCCAGCACAAGCAGTGTGCCTCGAGAGCCTGCATCTTCGGGATCTCGTTGCCTCTGCAGCCAAATTATATTTTGTTTTAGAATCAGAGTATTGGTTATCTTGAGACAGATATAAGTAGTGACGTTAAAAAAAAAAAAAGTTGCCATGAAATCTCTGAAGACTGTTAAACTATATTAATGCATACAATTAAAAGCGATGATTAGAGTATTTCCTTTTCAGAGTTGAATCAGTACAATTTCTAATAACTTTTACCTCCCTTAAATGGTAAAGGTTAAATTTGCATGAAATGCTGTATGGGTTTCCTAGCCAATCATTTAACTAATTAGTTCATCCAAAAATGTTTTTTGAACATATGTTAGGTGGCATATCAATTTAAGTATTGCTTGGTGAAAAATTATTGTCAAATATAGCTTGAACTATAATGGTATTTTGAATGAAATTATTAAGTTGTTTGCTAACTATGTGCAAAAGCAAAGGTATAATTTTACTATTAACTTTCCTTCTTAAACCTAGTAATGTGGTGAGTTGAGCTTCATTAGTTGAGCTCATAATTTGAGAGATGTTCAGCTACTGAGTTTTTAGATCAGGGATATTTAGGGAGTGATTTTATTTCATACGGTATTTTTAAAAACTGGTTCGTGGGGCAGCCCAATAAACCTCTATATTATACACTAAAGCTTAGAATTCAGTACTCAAATCATTACATGTAACACAGGAAAGTTTGCCTTAATAAAATTATCAGTTTTTATAACAAGATCCCACAATGTCTGCAAAATACTGGCAATTGGATAATGAAAATGAAAATAATGTGCATACTATATAAGCAAGTCATTGGAAGAGGGAATGCATCCGTTTATAAAAATAATGCATCCGCTTTTTCCTTAGGTGTCTGCTGGCACTGATGGATCAGGAGTGTCTGTCTTTCTGTTTGTACACGTAGGTATCTATCTATTTAACTATCTGTCTCTTATCTGAACTTGAGTTTTGCATCCATTAGCCCAAATTTTTGCTCTCGCCACTACTTTGAATTACTTTTATATAGGCTTTTCTTGTTTTGTTATACATATTCATAAAATTAGCTTCTGTGTCCCTTCATCCTCTCCTTTTTAATTACCCCTGAATATATGTTATATAAGTGATTCTCAAAATGGAATACCTACAAGAATCATCCGGGAAAGTTGTAAAACAGGTTGATTTCCAGATCCCATCTGCTGGGGTTCTGACATGGCAGGATTGGGCTTGAACCGCCAAATCTGCATTTTCCAAATGTGCCCCATTAATTCTGATGGAGGTGGTCTTCTGAGCACACTTTTGGGAAATTCCTACTGGAGTGAACATGTAAAAATGGAATGAAAAATGTAAGTTGACATATTGTGGACATGGATATGTTGAATTTCCAACACTAGCAAATATTGAAAGACTGTAATTTCAAACTTATATGAAGATAAAATGAATGATTTCTTATATGGGGCAAATTGCCTTCAGTTTATGTACTTTGTAAAATGGAGAAGGCAGAAAAAAATGCTGATATGATTATGCAAGATAGTTGCTATAAATTAGTTATAAATATAAATGTCGTATCTTTTAATCCAAAGAAACTTAAAATGATTGGATGGTGGCCTAGAAATTTTTCTCTCCCTGTTTATTCCTGTCAATCTCTGTGTGCAACCCCCCACCAAATATTATAAATAGTGAATAGAGGGCTATGACCCCAATAAAGGAAAAATAGATAAAGAAGAGAAGCACCTTATTATAATTCAATGGAGATTTCTAGATTCTGCATTGCATACAGATTGATTCTTTAAGGTTTTCAAAATTGGTGTAAATTTGGAATGTAATTTTCTTGGGATCAATTAGTTAAATATTATTTTTCTCCCTAGGATTTGAAATCCCCTCTTGTTTCTTTCCACAAATTTCTTTGTGTGTGTGTGCGCGTGTGTGTGTGATTTTGAATATTTCCTATATGATTTAAAATATATTGGTTAGGTGATATCAAACTAAGATTACTGAAAAATTTTCTGAAATATCTGTATTTCCAACTGGCATAAAGTGAAAATCTCTCAGTCGCATCCTACTTTTGCGACCCCATGGGACTACAGCGCCCATGGGATTCTCCAGGCCAGAATACTGGAGTGGGTAGCCTTTCGCTTCTCCAGAGGTTCATTTAGAATTAAAATAAAGACTCTGTAAGTTTAAAAATCAAAATGTTTTTCTAAATTGAAAACAATTCTTATATTATGCCTGTTTCTTAGGCAATTTCATTACATGTTGCATTGATATGAGACAGTGAAACTGTGAGGAAAATTTTGAAATTTATAAATTAGATGAAATTCAAACAACCAAATAATTCTACCTTCTCAAATAATAGAGCAAATGTTGAATGATTTTTAAATCAAACTGACTAGGCTAGGCTGAGTTCTTCTGCCCAGTGAGCAACATTTCTCTTGCCATAATTTAGCTTAAATTATTTTTATGGAGACTGGATTTTCTTCACAACCACAATGCCCTTTTTAATATTGGCTTTTGGCTTTTATTCTGAGGCAGACCTTTTAAATTTAAACATGATCTGTTGTATTTACTTTGAATGCTAATATATTGTGTATTACCCACCAAGTGACTCTTTCTTTCTGCTATTCAGAATTAAATAAACCAAGACGCAACACATGTCTTGAAACCACAATAGTTTATTTATAAGAAGAAAGACAGCCCATCAAACTTTCCACAGGAATTTAAAAATCCATCGGGGACTCAAAGCCTTTACTTTCTTTCCATTCATATAATTTTGGTTTTGGCTTAACACTTAGCACAATATTCACTTCAAAAGAATATCCCTTGCATTTAAAGTAAACAATCATTGTTCTACACAGACTTTTAATTTTTCCCTTCTGCCCTTTGCCACTTTTCTTCTCTTGGTCCAGTTCTTTGCTTAGCATTATGTTAGAGGTTGCCAGATATAAAATCCCTTTTTCGTTTATATTTTGATATGGAGACTAACTCATGAAAGAACAAATTGTTACATTTTGTTTCATTTCCAATTACTCTTGACATCTATAGTTTCTTAACATTTTAAAATGATACTTTGATTATAGGGGATGAGATAGGACAAAATAACTGCAATTAGAATGAAATACATTCTGGTGTTAGAAAGGAAAATTCAGTTTGAACATGATGTAAGGCAATGAGGTTTCATTTTGGGTTCAAATTCTTTAGGACTGGATAAGCCAAAACATATGCTCTAGGGTGGCCTTGGTCTCATCCAAAGTAGATCTCATAAAATAACTTCAAACTTCACTGCAAGAGACATGGTTATTAATGACCAAAGGAGCATCAATAGAAAAGATCCATAAATTGCAAAGTCCTATTTCTTGTTCTTCTGTCTCAGGAAGTTTACAAACTGTGGATCTAAGTATGCTTTGATTGCTAAGGCTGTCTGGAATACGTACAGGTTCTTTCTTTTCTGGCCCACTGGAGTCATGAACAATTGAAAATATATTTCAGTTTCACACTTACACTGGAAATCCTGAAATCCTGCCTTTCATGTCAAGAAGGCATACTCAGCCAACACACTGTGTGTGATATAGATAGCAATCTTTTACCAAAACACAGCGACTTGCCAAATGAACAAAGAGTTTGCTTTTATGATGAAAGTGTTAAAAGTCATGAATTTGCTTCAGGGAAAAGAAAACACCTTATTGACTTGTGGAAGTTACTGTGCTAAGTGCTAGGATAACATGCAGCCTTGGCCCTTAGGCAGTTCACAGCTTTGCAGTTTATTCTTTGCAGGTAGTAACCTAAGTCAGATACTCTCTATATTAATATTCTGTTCCCAAAGGCCTTTTGCAAAGAGAATCCTATATGCATTAAAATATCTGATTTATAAATTTATACCTTATTACAGAATATAAATATATAAACACGTGCCTCACCACTTAAAATATTAGATTCTAGTCTTGTATATATCCATATATCCATGGCTACTATGTAGAAGTCCTGTGTATATGGTACTTGTTACTATTTCGCCAATGTGTTCTGAATTAACACATACTTATGGATTGGACTTGCTCTCTTTGTTTTGGTTGATCTCTCTCAACTCATGATTATAATGCAATAAAAGGGAGGTATGAATAGCCCAAATACCATTGAAATAACAGGGGCTTGTATAGAATGAATCACAGAATACAGGAAGAAAAAGACTTCTTTGAGGCAGCTTCTATATTTCCTATGACTTTGCTTCCTACCGTTTGTGCCTGCAGCCAACACCTTTGTGTTTCTTAGTAAATCCATTATGTTACTCCCAATTTTCTGTTATATGCAGTGAAGCTCAGTATTTAGGGTCACAGACTCTCAAGTCAGACTGTTTTGCCACTTTTTACCTAAGTGACTTAACACACAAAAATTTACCTGTTTGCATTCTGATTGTCTCACCTGAAAAATGGCATGTATATCCATCATTAATTGTGTCTAAGCAGTACAGATAACTACTCTGAAGTCAGGTTGACTCTTAGAGCTGGTGGAATGTCATGATTTAATTGGTAACTTTTTTTTTTTCCTTTCTTGGTGGTACATAATGTAATGGCATATCTAACCATGGATATTGTGATGAAGTATGATAATCAAAACTTCCTTACTGGGTTCTGTTTTGGATTAAATGAATTAATGCAAATAAAGCACTAACACAGTGCCTGGCCAGTGTTTCACTTGCATTAAGTCATTAAATTGTAACCAGCAACCTCAGATATGCAGATGATACCACTCTAATGGGAGAAAGCTAGGAGGAACTAAAGAGCCTCTTGGTGAGGGTGAAAGAGTAGTGTGAAAAAGCTGGCTTGAAACTCAGCATTAAAAACACTAAGATCATGGCATCTGGTCCCATTACTTCATGGCAAGTAGAAGGGGAAATAAGTGGAAGCAGTGACAGATTTTATGTTCTAGGGCTTCAAAATCAACTGCAGAGGTGACTGCAGCCATGAAAAAAAAAAAAAAAAGATGCATGTTCCATGGAAGGAAAGCTATGACAAACCTAGACAGTGTATTAAAAGGTGGAGACATCACTTTGCTGACAAAGGTCCAAATAGTCAAAGCTACTGTTTCTCCAGTAGTCATGTATGCATGTGAGAGTTGGACCATAAAGAAGGCTGAGTGCCGAAGAACTGTGGTGGTAGAAAAGACTCTTGAGAGTCCCTTGGACTGCAAGATCAAACCAGTCAATCTTAAAGGAATTAACCCTGAATATTCACTGGAGGGACTGATGCTGAAGCTGAAGCTCCTATACTTTGGCCACCTGATGCAAAGAGCTGACTCACTGGAAAAGACCCCAATGCTGGGAAAGATTGAGGGTAGGAGGCTAAGCGGGCGACAGAGGATGAGATGATTGGATAGCATCACCAACTCAATGGACATGAGTTTGAGCAGACTTTGGGGGATAGTGATGGACAAAGAAGGCTGGCGTGCTATAGTCCATGGGGTCACAAAGAGTTGGACACAATTTAGTGACTGAACAAAAGCACAGTGCCTGGCCATAATTGTCAGTTACTGAAATAATGTGCCTAGTGGAACATGTGGCTTAGGGTTGAGACTCTGAGAAGGTAATGTGAATGTATTCTTAGGAAAAAGCAGGTGGTCAGACTTTGGTCTTTGTTATTATAAAACTCAGTTTGGGTGGGGGCAGTTATTTGCTCTAATGTCCCTAGTAGATTCTAAACTTCCTAAAAGTAAACTTAGAGTCTTTCATTTTTAGCAGCTGTTAGACTCTCATGAGCTTCCCTGGTGGCTCAGCTGGTAAAGAATACACCTGCAATGTGGGAGATCTGGGTTCAGTCCCTGGCTTGGGAAGATCCCTGGAGGAGGGCATGGCAACCCATTCCAGTATTCTTGCCTGGAGAATCCCATGGACAGAGAAGCCTGGCGGGCTACAGTCCATGAAGGCGCAAAAAGTCAGACGTGACTGAGCGAGAATATGGTTTATATTCAGTAAAAGTTTGTGAAGCATATACCCCCTTCCTAATTTACTTAATTTCTGTTATATTGGCAAAATAAGTATAATATTTTATACTAATTATAAAGGGTCTTATAATTAGTAGTTGAAAAATAATTACTAGTTTAAAAGTACAGCCTCTAATAAATAAAATTATTTCTACTTAGTCATACTTTCTTAAAACTTTTACAAAAGTTCCTCTTTAGCAAACACATTTAAAATTTCCTGCCATTTGTTTGATATCTGTAAAACTATTATATAAAGGGAGATTTAAATATCAAATGGATTTATTTATACATTTACTGAAGTAAATATATCAGTGGATCTCAAGCATAGAATCAGCTTCATCTTAATGATTCATGATTTTCTTTCCTTTGTTTTAAATCTTTAGCATATATGTGTACTCATTTCTTTCTTTTTCTCTCCGCTTCATCAAAGACCTGGGAATGCTAGATAATCTCATCTTATTTTACTGTGCATATTTTACCACTGTATCTATTGTTTCCACATGATTCTTCAAAGAAATTGCTCCAGTACAAACTTATCCTTTAGACAGTAAGAATGTATTTATGCAAGAAAGAATAAGGAATGGGCTTTCTGTAGACTCCTTATGGACCTAACAGGTGATAAATTGCAGCAAGCCAGGCCGTACAAGAAGAAAGCAGGGAGTATTTAAAGGCAGCTCCAGCCTTGAAATAATGAAGAAAAATGCTTTTGGATGGGAGAGAATACTCTGGTAGGCTTGGCAAGGAGGATGGGAGAGTTTCTGATTCTTATCTCTAGAGTAAATAAACTTTTTTTCAATACAAGGCCATATAACAACTATTTCAGGTTTTGTTGATCATTTGTTCTCTATACTGATAAGTCAGTTCTGCCACTTTAGCTCAGATGCAGCTACAAACTGTGTAAACAAAAGACCATGACTGTGTTCCAGTAAAATTTTATAAAGTTCGTGACAGGCAGGGACCTGTACTTGGCCTTTGGATCATAGTTTGCTGACTCCTGTTATATAAGAAGACATTATCTCTATAGTTTAATGTGTTTGTTGAAGTATATTGCTATCATTTGCTTGGTGCTGTGATTTTGAGAAATTCCAAACTACTTTTGTTTTCCCATATGGAAAACTCCAACTTTTGCTCATCTTTCCACTTGATTCACAGTCGTATGTCTTATTTTGTCCTCAGATTGTCTCTTTTCCCTATGACAATTATTTTTAGACACGAGATCATCCCCATTATTTCATACATGCATTTGAGCCTTAGGTATGTCTTGGGATAGTAAACTTCACGTCTTAGGCGCTCTCTGGAAGATTTGGACTTGCCAGAGTGAGGAAACAGAGAGACAGATGGTGTCATTGTGATAAAGAACACTTTTCATATGTAAGTTGGATTTCCTTCCTCACCACCTACACAGTTGCTGTCAGAAGGGGAGTGAGTGTCCTGAAAGATATTTGGAGACTAAAAGTAGGTTTCAGATTGGGATACCTGGAACCCTATATCACTCATTATTATTATTTTTTTCTTTCTTTGGCATAGGTCTTTATAATGAAATAAAATTTGAGTTTTTATATCTTTCTGAGATCCTTTAATTCGCTTTAGAATCCATGGTACTCTGCTTGTGGCCCAGAATAGGTAGTCAACAGTGTTTGTTAAAATAGTTAATACTGTTGTATTATGCAAGGCCTCTGAGGTTTGCCATTGCCAATTAATGTAACTAATGTAATACCATGACATTAGATATGAATTACACTTTTTTAAAAAGAAATCTTCAACATGTCCACTGCTCTGATTTGTCCTTCCAGCTGGGCTGGAGAGGTAGAGACAAATTTCATGGGGTAAGTCCTATGATACTCTTAGAGAATGTGTAAGTACCTATGGCTTCAAGTTTCCTAGAGAATTATGAACCCTTATCTCTGTCTTTGAACTAGCTACTGACACTCCTGCAAACTTAAACAATACAAAAATTCTTAAAAGCAAATAAAATTTTATTCATGTAACACACAATTAAACATTATGTGTATTTTTGTTCTTTCTTCTGCCTACTACTATTGGTTGTCTGAGGAAGCCTGGCAAATAGCTGAGAAAAGAAGAGAAGCTAAAGGCAAAGGTGAAAAGGAAAGATACACCCATTTGAATAGAGAGTTTGAAAGAATAACAAGGAGAGATAAGAAAGACTTCTTCAGTGATCAATGCAAAGAAATAGAGAAAAACAATAGAATGGGAAAGACTAAAGATATCTTCAAGAAAATTAAAGATACCAAGGGAAAATTTCATGCAAACATGGGCACAATAAAGGACAGAAATGGTATGGACCTAACAGAAGCAAAAGATATTAAGAAGAGGTGGCAAGAATACACAGAAGAACTATACAAGAAAGATCTTCATGACCCAGATAACCACAGTGGTGTGATCACTCACCTAGAGCCAGACATCATGGAATGTGAAGTCAAGTGGGCCTTAGGAACCATCACTATGAACAAAACTAGTAAGGTGATGAAATTCCAGTTGAGCTATTTCAAATCCTAAAAGATGATGCTGTAAAAATGCTGCACTGAATATACCAGCAAATTTGGAAAACTCAATGGGCCACAGAACTGGAAAAGGTCAGTTTTCATTCCAATCCCAAAGAAGAGCAATGCCAAAGAATGTCCAAACTACCACACAATTGCACTCATGTCACATGCTAGCAAAGTAATGCCCCAAATTCTCCAACTCAGGCTTCAAAAGTATGTGAATTGAGAGGTTCCAGATGTTCAAGCTGAATTTAGAAAAGGCAGCGAAACCAGAGATCAAATTGCCAACGTCCAATCATCAAAAAAGCAAGAGAGTTCCAGAAAAATGTCTATTTCTGCTTTATTGATTTTGCCAAAGCCTTTGACTGTGTGGATCACAATAAACTGTGGAAAATTCTGAAAGAGATGGGAATACCAGACAGGCCACCTGGCCTGCCTCCAGAGAAATCTATATGCAGGTCAAGAAGCAACAGTTAGAACTGGACATGGAACAACAGACTGGTTCCAAATCTGGAAAGGAGTATGTCAAGGCTATATATTGTCACCCTGCCTATTTAACTTATATGCAGAGTATATCATGAGAAATGCTGGGCTGGATGAAGCACAAGCTGGAATCAAGATTGCTGGGAGAAATATCAATAACGTTAGATATGCAGATGACACCACCCTTATGGCAGAAAGTGAAGAACTAAAAAGCCTCTTGATGAATGTGAAAGACGAGAGTGAAGATGTTGGCTTAAAACTCAACATTCAGAAAACTAAGATCATGGCATCTGGTCCCATCACATCATGGCAAATAGAGGGAGAAACAATGGAAACAGAGACTTTATTTTCTTCAGCTAAAAAATCACTGCAGCCATGAAATTAAAAGATGCTTGCTCCTTGGAAGAGAAGCTATGACCAACCTGGACAGTATATCAGAAAGCAGAGACATTACTTTGCCAACAAAGGTCCGTCTAGTCAAAGCTATGGTTTTTCCAGTGGTCATGTATGGATGTGAGAGTTGGACTATAAAGAAAGCTGAACACCGAAGATTTGATGCTTTTGAACTGTGGTGTTGGGGAAGACTCTTGCAGTCCCTTGGACTGCAAGGAGATCCAATCAGTCTGTCTTAAAGGAAATCAGTCCTGAATATTCATTGGAAGGACTGATGCTGAAACTGAAGCTCCAATACTTTGGCCACTGGATGTAAAAAACTGACTCACTACAAAAGACCCTGATGCTGGGAAAGATTGAAGGCAGGAGGAGAAGGGGACGACAGAGGATGAGACGATTGGATGGCATCATTGACTCGATGGACATGAGTTTGAGCAAGCGCCAGGAGATGGTGATGGACAGAGAGACCTGGTGTGCTGCAGTCCATGGGGTCTCAAAGAGTTGGACACAGCTGAGCGACTGAACTGAACTGTTTATACATTAGATACTAGTATTGTTTCTAGGATTAGATACTTCTCAGGCATTTGTATTAAATTAAATTTCCATATGGTGAAGGCAGTGACTTACTAACACAGAATTTTGGCATTTGCATGTGTTTTATTCTATTGCAAAATTCTATAGCATCTGTAATTATTTAATGATCAAAACAGTTACTTGATCTTGTCAATATTGCTAATTCTAACTAACATATGAAAATGGAGATGTCCTTTTTTTCTTTCACATATTAATTATCACACTAAATTGAAAAACAGAATAAAAAAGTTTTCATTCTCAAATAATTATTGCTTGTCATTCCAACCTGAGAAGCATCGAGCTAAGTGGAGAAGTGTTACTTTTCCAAAGACAAGAACTCAGTTTATACTTAGCATTTGGAATTCTTCTGATAAGAAACTTACCTGGATGTTAATAATAGTTACAGTGTCTATGTCTCTAATAAGAGAGGAGAACAGTTGCAAGAGCTCTGGGTCTACCTGGCCTGGTGGCCCTTGGGTTTTAGTTGAAACGACCTATGAAAAATGCATGCTAAGGACTCCTGGATACTTTTCAGAGGCTTAGTAATAACAGTATCACCATATTTCATCAATCCTGAGACATCTTTCCCCACATTTCACTTGATATTTCCATAATTAAGATGTCTTTTCTAGCCAATAGCAGTTAATATTAGATGAAGTAGAGTATCTCAAAGATAACAATGACTGTTTATTGACCATTTACTTTAAGCCACTATTTTAGACATTTCACAAAAGGTATCTTTTAAAATAAACTTATGAGATCTTAAAACAGAACGCAGATATCCAGAGAGGTAAATAGCTTGTGTCAGTCACAAGAGTAAGTGACATAGCTGAGATTCAAATCAGGGTCTGTCTGACTCAAGGTCCCACGTCCTTGACCACTGTCTCCACTGCTGACATCGCGAAAGGAAAACAACTATGTGGATATAGGGGTGCTTCTCAGAACCAATGGCTAGAAATGCAGTGAAGTTTCAGAAGAAGATGGACCAGAAATTAGAACTATGTCAGGCTTTTCTTAGCTTTCTCTTTGTTGTGTCACTTCTTCCTGAACAGATGCTTTCTTCTTTCTTTCTGCAGGCTGGCTTTCTCTGCTTTGCCACATGGCAGAAATTTGCCTTTTACATCATCCAACCTATTTAAAATAGCTTAGTATCCAATAGTTATGAAAAAGAAGGAGGAAGTCATTCTGCATTAATGTGAGAGCTGAGATTCACTGCTGTCAATGAGAAGTGGGTTCCAGAGACTGTGGACCTGTTAGGCCACGGCGTGGGCTGATTCCATGTCTTGTCTGTCCGGAAGTCGTGGAGTACACGGGGTGGTGTGGACTATCACAAAATGCACAGGAGTATGTGTAGTTGGTTCGTACTTTGAAACAAGCCAATCTTTCCTTGATACAGCTAACTCTTGGTACAGGTAGCCCTGTAGTTCATTCCATGACTTGGATATGCACACACAGTCTCTTCATGATGCCTACTAATATTTGAAGCAGAAGTTTTCAATAAATAATGTGAAAAATAGTGCTCTCTGTTTGTAAGAAGCAGGGATGACCAGGAAGCCATGGAAGCCTCCTGGGCAATGTGAAGTGGAAACCTTGTTCTGAAAGGTATATAGAGTTTAGATGTGCAGAGAAAGTGGAGACCAAATAAGGTGGGTCAAGGGAAGCCTTAGTTGCTGAAAAACATTATAAATAGGATGGACATAGCCAGGAGTGAGTAAATAGGTAAGGAGAAGGGAATGGCAACCCACTTGAGTATTCTTGCCTGGGAAATCCCATGAATAGAGGAGCCTGATGGGCTGCAGACATGGGGTTGTGAAAGAGTCAGACATGACTGAAGCAACTGAACAACAACAAGGCTGTATCTGATGAAGAGTTTAAGTTGTTTGGAAGTTTTTAGCAGACTGTGTAGATCTGAGACAGAGAGTGCCTTGCTGTTCAGTAAATCCATTTCTTTCTGCTACTGGGCACATTTTCCAAACTCCTTTGCAGATATTTTGATCACGTGACTGATCCTGGCTAGTAGAAGGTGAATTGGAGGCCTGACCATCTCTACTTTCTCTTTTTCTCATTTGGTGACTTGATTTTATACCCACATTGAAGATCACAGAACCTCTTTATTTCTTGTTCCTGAATGATTGCACAGAGCTGAGGCCCTTCCCTAGTTTCAACTGGAATTTACATGAGTCAGAAATAAATTCCTATTCAGATTAGCCATTGGAAATGGTCATGATAGGAGCTAGCCATATCAAGACCCTAGTGGTCCAGGCTAAGATGTTTGACTTTTATCTCATAAATGTAACACTGTTTTTGAGTCCAAAGCCAGAAATAAATGTTTTAATAAAATGAACATGACAGAAGGGACACCTAGGATAAGGATCGACTGTAGCAGGACAGCTAGAAGCAAGGACAGGTAGAAGCAAGGAGAGCAATGGAATCATTTCATCAGTGAAATAATAAATGAAGGCAGAAAATTAATGATGGTGGGTTAAGGAAGAAATGCACAGTATTAGAAAAAAAATTAATATTTTCAAATAAGCTGTTAATTTTGATGTGAAACTTATAACAAACTACTGATACACATACAGCCCCTGGATGGTTTCAGCAAGTCTCTAGGGCCGTGCTGGCCACTAGGAAACATTCTCCTATTGTCTCGTTCTGAATTGCTCCTCACTTCATGCAACAGACACTCAGGAGGTCCTGGACCTCCCTTCCCCACTGAGATGACCTTAGAATATTTCTTAACACCCAGCTCCAGGTATCAATTTCCAATTTACTAGACGCTGCAGTTGAATGCATACTTCTTAGCTGTGTGTTTTACATAATTTAAAAATGTTTGCCTTTGTGAGGACCATGGAAGGAAAACTAAGGAGCAGTAGTACAAACTCTGCTGAACTATACATGACTGGGTTGTATTAGACGTTTCTCAGAACCATGGCAGTGCAAATTTATTATAATCCTGCATTCGTTTCTTGTCTGACTATCAGGCCATTTACTTACATCAATTTTCTCCTCAGTTAGCATCATTATTATTCCACTGTCTTTCAATATTATGCTTTAGGGTCACTTGGTTCTTTATGACTGTCATCACTATTATTTAATGATAACATTTACATAGAATCTTTTCCTCGAAGAATCCTTAGGCATATACTATACTTCGTGTAGTTCAATAGATTAAAGGAACGCTATTTGAACTCCTCTGTCAAATCAAGAGTTCCTTTTTTTCCTCTCTTAGGGCTTTCTCTATGTGAGACTGAGTCTGCGCTGTGGGCTCCGTGCCAGCTGGAAGCTGTTCTGGTTTCTGTAAGTGGAGCCACAGCCCTTATAAGTTAGTGTAGCATTACAGGGCTTTTCTGTTTCCCATTAGGCATTTAAGAAGAAGCACTCAAATCTGATCTGCATTTTGTAACATACAATCTGTATCATATTGGTAGCCCCAGGACCAGTTATAGCACAATGAGAAGCACAATTTAATGGTATTTTTTTCCAGAGGTGTAGACCTATGTGAAATTTTGTCAAGGTGACTACTTTGATCCATATTTAAAAGTTTCTATGCCATGTGAGGAGACCTACATTGCAACTTTTATCATCTTTTAAAACTATAGTAACAATTACTTTTTTGCCTATTAACAGTTGATCACTTGGTGGGAACAAGAGGAGAGGAAAAGATAGAAAACCTGAAAGTTTATCCCAAAAGAAGCACTGTGACAAGAACATTATTAGGGCTCATTATATGTGTATACTTATACTGAATTTTGAGCCAGGGAATCAGAAAATTTTTGAAAGGGGATGAGATGATTTGAAGATATTTAAAGACTGGATAGAAGATGGAATTTTGTTTATATCTGGCCATTCTCAGTTAAATTAATGTCGAGAAACATTTATTGGGCATTTATTATACCAGGCGCTGCTTATTGTAAGTGCATTTTTATATTATTTCATAGACTTTTTCAAGGAAGAATCAATTTAAATTAGGGAAATTATTAAAATTTCTTAGGAAATATTTTTAAAAGAATATATATGTTTAATAATAAGCATAGAACTTTAAGACTGTTGATTATCACTTAAACATACCCCTAAATTATCTCAGACTCCTTGTTCTAGCTCATTGAAATCACTGGACTCTTAGGACTCTTCTTTCTTTCATTACTATCTATCAACTAGGCTTATTTGTGTGTGTGTGTGTGTGTGTGTGTGTGTGTGTATGCATGTGTGTTTTACACACTAAGTGTGAGACTAAGAAAACACAATTGTCTAAAGAAAATTATCTTAAAGAAATATGTTACTAATTTCATTGTCAAGAGAAATTTTACTTGGGTTTAGAGATTTCTTAATTCTTGATTCCATACAGATTTTTTTTTAAATGAACTATAGTTGAGTTACAATATTATACTTGTTTCAGGTGTACAACATAGTAATTTGATATGACAATAATACTAACTTTTACAGTTAATATTGACTATATTCCCCATGCTGTCCATTATATCCTTATAACTTATTTTATACTCCGAAGTTTGTATCTCTGAAACGCCTTTACCTATTTTGCCCTTCCTTCCACCTCTCTAGCCTCTGGTAACCACTATTTGTTCTCTGTACTGTGAGTCTGTTTCTATTTTAGTATAATTGTTTATTTTATTTTTTAGATTCCACATATAAGTAAAAGCATACTGGATTTATCTTTCTCTTTCTGACTTATTTATCTAAGCATTCTATCCTCCAAATCCATCCATGTTTAATCAACTTTTCATTCTTTTTTATGGATGAGTAATGTTCCATTGAAAATGTATACCACATCTTCCTTATCCATTCATCTGTTGATGGAAACTTAGGTTGCATCCATATCTTGACTGTAGTAAATAATGCTACTCTGAACATTGGGGTGCCTGTATCTTTTGAAATTAGTGGTTTTGTTTTCTTGGGATAAATATCCAGAAATAGAGTTGCTAGATTGTATGGCAGATTAACTTTTAATTTTTTGAGGAACCTCCATACTGTTTTCCATAGTGGTTGTACCAGTTTACTTTCCCATCAGTAATACATGAGGATTCCCTTTTCTCCACATCCTCACCAATTCACCAATGTTTGTTATTTCTTGTCTTTTGATAATAGCCATTCTGACAGATGTGAAGTAATATTGCACTGTGGTTTTGGTTTGTATTTTCCTGATGATTAGTGATGTTGAACATCTTTTCATGTGCCTATTGGCCATCTTGCATACACATTTTTACCTTTTTAAAAATAAAAATTATGAATACATGGATTCTGATGTTTACTAGATATTTTTGGTAGAAAAATAGGTATACAGATTTTGTTGAATTACTTCTTGAAGCTGGCATTTTTGTCTCCTGAAGAAAAGCAAAAAGTCTTGATTTTTAATGTACCACGTATTGTTTTTTTAACTATTTTCATTTTTAAGAATTGCAACTCTTATTTTATGGTGCTGCATTTTATATAGGCTTTCTTCCTGGGATTAGTAGAAATCATACCTTTGCAGCATTGATATATACATGGATACTGTTTTTTTCTGTTTAAAAAGTATAGCTATGTAAATTTACTTAGTTAACAAAGGCTTAGTTAAAAAAAAAGATATTGGTTCCTGGAGGAGTTGGCCTTTAAAATAATGCTGAAATGACATGTTAACCTTAAGAGAGAAACTCTCTGTTTTAAATGCATGTATAATTCTGAATGGGAGGTACACAGGAGTGCTGTGCAGAATTTCAAGTTTCTGGGCACTGCTTTAGAAGGAGGAATATCAACTTCCATCTCCAGTACTATTACCCCCAATCCAGGCTAACAAAAAGCATCTCTCTCTGGGAAATTATAATTTCATTCTAACCTGGTGTATATAAATGTTATAAATGTGGATTCATACATTGCTCATGGGGATCACACCTTCCAAACAGATTTTACATTGTTATCTTAAAACTATGGTGATCTCCTTCATTGTGTGGGCAAGTGTAGCCAGGACGGTTTGTATAGTTACTTCCTAAATATGTTTCAGTGCCTTAAAGGAATTGAATATCATAGACCAATGCTTCTTAAAGTTTAGTATCTATATGGATCACTGGGGGAAATGTTCAAGTGAAATTCTGATCCAGTAGTTTGCAGTGGGACCTGAAGCTGTCCATCTCTAGCAAACTCAGAAGATGTTAATGCCATGGTTCCATTTTTCACACTTGGAATAACAAGGCTACAGAAACTGACTAGCAAGCAGGAAGAATTGCCTTCTTTTGAGTATTACTCAATGGTGATCATCTTCCCTTACTCTGTTCTTTCCATTGGTTCTGGACTTTCAGTTCCTGGTAAACATCCTGGTGCCCCCTGGGAGCCCTCATGCATGCTCTCTGAAAACAAACAAACAAACAAAAACCAACAACAACTCACTTGTCACCTAGCCCATGCCTACCCTTGCATCTCATCTAAGCATCTTTTCCTTAGGGAAGACATTCATGCCCTTCAAGCCTGGGCTAAGGATAACCATGGCACATCAATGTCACCTTGAAAAATAACAATTTCACTTGTACAGAGTTGGGGAATGTCTGCCTTTCCCATAGATGGAAAGGTCCATGGACATGATAAGGTCTTTGACACAGGAACTTAGATCTGTCCTCAGAACTTCCTTTAGACTGACATGCAAGAGCCTGGCCTAACTGTACCCTTAGAAGAATTTGCCTTTGAAGTGACTTCCTTGGAATTTACTCTTGTCTCCCTTGCTCTTTGGCAATAGCACAGACTAAAGCCCAGACTGAAATGAGCATGGGCCCTGTCCCTGTTTGCCCCCTTTGCACACTCTCCAAACATGTACCATCCCCTCTGTACTTCTGTCAACCAGATCCTGGAGCAGCTGTGAGTCTTACCCCTTTGGGGTCATCCTGGGACCCCCAGCTAAGCTGGTTCCAAGAGAGAGGCCTGTAAGGGGCCTCCCACTGGTGAAACTATTGATGCCATTTCTTTCTCAATGCCTGGTAATATGGGATTGCCAGAATAGTCCCAGATATGACACAGCTGATTTGAAGTGGTTGAAACTGTTCGTCTAGATAGGGACTTGCAACAAATGCTTTTAGGATCCTAAGCACCTGAAAAGTATCCCTATCTTGATCACTGATGTATATTCTTAGATACTTTAAAATGAATCACCCATAAGCTTTACAATCAAATTGGGTCTAAATGCTACAAAAATGGATTGGAAATAATAGATAACTCTCATCTTGACTTTGGAGTCTCAAGATTTTTGGCAACCAAGTGAGATAAGCAAAGTCAAAATACAAGGGACAACTACAGCATTCTCTCAGGATGCATCTTTCAGGTGGCACTTTCAGTTTTGACCACAAGCTTCACATTTCTCCAGAGGTTTCAGCCCTTTTTGTAACTCTTTTTCTGGTGCACTGACACCACAATGTGTGCTCCATATGTGAAAGCAGAGTTAAATCAAAAGCTGCCTTTTCCCTCTAGAAGTCTCTACTTACTATATTGAGCTGTAACGGTGATATCCGAAGGTAAAACTACATGAGTAATACAATCTGACATGCTGAATCATAACTGGATGCCAAACAAATACATTGCTCCTGAAAATGATACCTAAAAACATCATTTTTAACCACTGAGTTATGCTACTAATATTTTGGAAATCCTTTCACTGTTGATCTCACTTTAAACAGTGTGCTTTCTTTTCCTCTTCCAACATAGCAAGATTAAAGACCAAAAGAAGACTGTCGTGGTTGGGATCACCTTTAATAATTAGGTAGGTTAGATAATTAGAAGGTTGCTGAAAGACAAGGCAGTTGAGATGGACACCTCCCAGTTAAGGAAATATGACTGAACGCCTTTCAGGTTAGCAATGGGACTACCTAGATTCTAGGACCAGCTGTGCCGCTTGCTCACTGAGCAGCTTTGATGGGTAAGACAAGCCAAAGCATTGGGCCTCAGCATCTTCCTTTATAAATTGAGAATGGACTAAATTATTGAAAGGCTCCTTTCCATTCCAAAAATCTATGAGAAAAAGTCCTCAGACAATCACTTGCTCTGCTCAGCCAGCACAGGCTCGGCCTCAAGACTGCAGTCCCAGTAAAAAGGGAACCAGGGTTGGGGAAACAATTAATATAGCAGTTCTGTGGGGCCTCATCTTCCCAAAAGGTAGTTTTGCTTTGGCTTTCAGTCAACTTGGTTGGACTTAGGTTCTCATCTCAACATTGGAAAATTAGGTTCTTTGACATTTCTGGTCTGTGATTTACCACATATTTTGTTCCTAGGTGCTGCTTTAAAGGTCAAAGTAGATATCGGAGGCTTCTTTTTAATCTTTCATGTCTGCGACTGTCCTGGCAGTCCAGATCGTCATCACCATTACCCTGGAATTCTGGCATACCTTCCTGTTCTCATGATGCTACTCTCGTTCCCCTCTCCCTGGAACTGATTCTCCAGACAGTAATCAGAATGATCCTGCTGTATCTTCTCTTTGCCCTCTCTTGGTGCATTGAAATTGTTTTCTCTTCAGCTCTGTGCTCCAGAGCGCTGACTTCTATTGAGTTAGATGGGGCTCCTTACCTATTGACTTCTACTGAGTTTTATTGATTGTGCAGGTACTGGTACTAATCAGTGGAAGGGAGGAGAAAGTAGATTGGATATTTATTACCCAGCCTCCTTCTCTTCCAAGACTGTCTGGCAGAGAAATGTGTCTCTACTGAAGGCCCAGGGTCTGTTTTGTGGCCCTCTCCTTCAGCTGTAACTCTTCCCAAGATCTGGACAATTTTCACTTGTTGCCCCTTCAGTCCTAGGAGTGATAATGCTGTTCCACTGCTGCTAATTCCAATACACTTCAAATTCTTCTACTTTCCCCACCTTAACTCTACTATTATATGTATAAATAGTCCCTTTATGAAATTCACTTTCATTAAGCCATCTAAATATGCCATCTACTTTCTGCCATGTCCTTGACTGGTACAGGAGAGAGTGAGAGATATATAATTCACAGACCATAAAATTTACCATTTTAAATGTACAAATCAGTAGTGTACAAGTCAGTGGTTTTTAGTATATTCACAAGGTTGTACAACTGTTATCATCTAATTCCAGAATTTCTCATCACCTTAAAAAAATAAAACAAAAATATGTTTTTTTGGATCCCTTGTTTCCCTTCCTTTCTCTCTACTCCTACTTCCTGGCAAACACAAATCTACTTTCTATATCTATTCTGGATATAAATGGAATCATATGATATATGACTTTTTTGTCTTTTATTTTCATTAAGCATAATGTCTTCAGGGTTCATCCATATTGTAGCATGTATCAGTACGTCATTCCTTTTTGTGGCTTAATGATTTTCCATTGGATCACATATTGCTTATCCTTTTATTGGCTGATGCATATTCGAGTTGTTTCCACATTTTGGCTATTATGAATAATGCTGATATAAATACTCATGTACAAGTTTTTGTATGAGTGTATATTTTTAATTCTCCTTGGTATATACCTAGGAGTGGAATTATTGGATCATACAATAGCTCTATACTTAATGTTTTAAGAAACTGCAAACTGTTTTCTGTAGTGCTGAACGATTTAACATTCCATTAACGATGTGTGCGGATGACAATTTCTCCACATCTTTGCCATCACTTGCCATTTTTCAGTTTTTAATTATATCCATCTTAGTATGAAGTGGTATCTCATAGTTTGATTTGTGTTTGCCTCATAGCTGGCATCATCTTTTCATGTACTTAGCCATTGGTATAACTTCTTGGGAGACATGTCTATTCAAATCCTCTGACTGTTCTTTAGTTATTTATCCTTTTATTGTTAAACTCTAAGGATTATCTTCTTAGTATTGATTGCAGATATTTTTCTCCTGTGGGTTGTTTTTAATTTCTTGATAGTATCCTTTGACATACTAAATTTTTCATTTTGATGAAGACTCATTTAATTTTTTTTTCTTTTGGTGTCATATTTAAGAAATTATTACCTAATATGAAGTCATAATGATTAACAATTATATTTTCTTCTAAGAGTTTTATTATTTTAACTCTTACATTTAGATCTTTGATTTATTTTGATTTAATTTTTGTATGTGGTGTGAAGTAATGGTGAGAGCTTCCTGGTGGCTCAGATAGTAAAGCGTCTGCCTGTAATGCGGGAGACCTGGGTTCGATTCCTGGGTCAGGACGATCCCCTGGAGAAGGAAATGGCAATCCACTCTTGCCTGGAAAATCCCATGGACAGAGGAGCCTAATAGGCTACAGTCCATGGGGTCGCACAGAGTCAGACGTGACTAAGCCACTTTACTTTTCCTTATTTTTCATTATATAGCCAAATGTTCTAGCAGGACTTTTTGGAAGTACTGTTTCTCCATTGAATGGTCTTGGAATCTCTGGCAACAATCAAGTGACCTTAGATGTATGGGTTTATTTTGGACTGTCAATTCTATTCTATTCAATGTCTGTCCTTATACTAATACCACATTGCCATGATTATTTTAGCATTATATTAGGTTTTAAAATAAAACCATGACTCCTTCAACTTTAAAAAGAAATTGTTTGAGCTGTTTGTGTTCTCTGCAATTCTATATGAATTTTAGGTTCAGCTAGTCTATTTCTATGAAAAAGGTTGTTGGCATTTTGCTGGGCTTTTTGTTGAATCTGTAGATCAATTTAGGTAGCATTGCCCCCAGTAATTGATAATATTAATCTTCTTCTGTATTAACCCATAGTATCTTTCCATTTATTAGGCCTTTTATTTCTTTGAACAATGTTTTGTAGCTTTATACAAGCCTGGCACTTCTTTGATTGAATTTATTCTTAAGTATCTTGCTTTTTTTATGCTATTATAAAAGGAATTATTTTCTCTACTTCATTGTTAAATTGTTCATTACTGTTGTGCAGTTGACTTTGTATATTGATCTTATACCTTGCTGAACATACGTCCAATGCCATTTTAAATGTAAATATACTGAAGCTTTAATGTAAAATATGGAATTGTTCAGAGTAATGAGCTTGACTGAGATATGATATTAAAGCTCAACGTTCAGAAAACGAAGATCATGGCATCCGGTCCCATCACTTCATGGAAAATGGAGAAACAGTGGAAACAGTATCAGACTTTATAGTTTGGAGCTCCAAAATCACTGCAGATGGTGACTGCAGCCATGAAATTAAAAGATGCTTATTTCTTGGAAGAAAAGTTATGACCAACCTAGATAGCATGTTGAAAAGCAGAGACATTACTTTGCCAACAAAGGTCCCTCTAGTCAAGGCTATGATTTTTCCACTGGTCATGTATGGATGTGAGAGTTGGACTAAAAGAAAGCTAAGCACCAAAGAATTGATGCTTTTGAACTGTGGTGTTGGAGAAGACTCTTCAGAGTCCCTTGGACTGCAAGGAGATCCAATCAGTCCATTCTGAAGGAGATCAGCCCTGGGTTTTCTTTGGAAGGAATGATGCTGAAGCTGAAACTCCAGTACTTTGGCCACCTCATGCGAAGAGTTGACTCATTGGAAAAGACTCTGATGCTGGGAGGGATTGGGGGCAGGAGGAGAAGGGGATGACAGAGGATGAGATGGCTGGATGGCATCACTGACTTGATGGATGTGAGTCTGAATGAACTCCTGGAGTTGGTGATGGACAGGGAGGCCTGGCGTGCTGTGATTCATGGGGTGGCAGAGTCGGACACGACTGAGCAACTGAACTGAACTGAACTTAGTAAGAAAGAAAAGAAAGTGAAGTTGCTCAGTCTTGTACGGCTCTTTGTGACCCCATGGGCTAGAGCCCACCAGGCTCCTCCATCCATAGGATTTTCCGGGCAAAAGTACCAAGTGGTTTGCCATTTCCTTCTCCAGGGGATCTTTCTGACCCAGGGATTGAACCCAGAGCTCCTGCATTGTATGCAGACGCTTTTCCACCTGAGCCACCAGGGAAGTCACTTTAGAGCACAGCAGTAAAGTGAATATCACAATAAAGTGAGTCACACAAATTTTGTGGTTGCTCAATGTATATGAAAGTTACATTTACACTATACTGTGCAGTGTTCACTATACTGTTAAGTGTTCAGTAGTATTATGTCGAAAAAAAGCAATGTACATACTTTAATTAAAAATAATTTATTGCTGAAAAACGGTAACCATCATCCAAGCCTTTAGCAAGTGAAAATCTCATTGCTGGTGGAGGATCTTGCCTTCGTGTTGACGGCTGTTGACTGATCAAGGTAGTGGTTGCTCACGGTTGGGGTGGCTGTGACAGTCTCTTAAAATAAGACAACAATGAAGTTTGCCACATTAACTGACTCATCCTTTTATGAAAAATTTCTCTGTGGCATGCAGTGCTATTTGATAGCATTTTCCCCACAGTAGAACGTCTTTCAAAATTTGAAATCCATCCTCTAAAATCATGCCACTGTTTTATCAACTAAGTTTATGTAATAGTTTTAAATCCTTTGTTGTCATTTCAGCTATCTTCACAGTATCTTCACAGGAGTAGATGGTATCTCACGAAACCACTCTTTGCTTATCCATAGAAACAACTTCTCATGTGTTAGAGTTTGATCACCTCTAAAAAGAGATTGCTGCAATTCAGTCTCATCATCAGACTCTACTACTAATTTGAATTCTCTTACTATTTCTGCCACATCTATAATGACTTCTTCCACTAAAGTCTTGAACTCTTCAAAGTCATCCACGAGGAGGGAATCAACTGCTTCAAAATTCCTGATAATATTGATATTTTGACCTGTTCTCATGAATCTTGAATATTCTAAATGATGGCTAAAATGGTGAATCCTTCACCTCCTATCAGAGGAATCACTCTCTATGGCAGTTATAGTCTTATGAAATATATTTATTAAATAAGAAGACTTCAAACTTTAAATTATTCCATAAGCCATGGGCTACAGAATAGATGTGCTAGCAGGCCTGAAACAACACAATTTTGCTTTATATCTCCTTCAGAGCCCTTGGGTGACCGCATGCATTGTCAGTGAGCAGTTATGTTTTGAAAGAAATTTTTTTTTTTCTGAGCAGTAGTTCTCTATAGTAGGCTTAAAATACTCAGTAAAACATGTTGTCAACAGATGTTCTGTCATTCAGGCTCTATTTTTCCATTTATAGAGCCGAGGCAGAGTAGATGTAGCATAATTCTAAATGGTCCTAGTGTCTTGGAATGATAAATGGGCATCAGTTTCAATTTTAAGTCATGAGCTGTATTCACCTCTAAAAGAGAGTCTGCCTGTCCTTTGAAGTTTTGAAGCCCTGCCTTGACTTCTCCTCTATAGCTATAGGAGTCCTAGATGGCACCTTCTTCCAATAAGAGGCTGTTTTGTCTACACTGAAAGTCTGTAGCTTGATGCATCTTAGCTAGATCTTCTGGATAAGTTGCTGCAACTTCTCTATTAGCACTTGCTGTTTCATCTTACACTTCTGTGCCATGGAGATGGCTTCTTTCCGTCAGTCTCATTAACGGATCTCTCCTAGCTTCAAACCTTTCTTCTGCAGATTCCTCATCTCTCTGAGCCTTTATAGAATTGAAGGAAGTTAGAACCTTGCCCTGGATTAGGCTTTAGCTTAAGGGACACTTGTACCTGATTTAGTCTTCTACCCAGTCCGCTAAAACTGTTTTCATATCACTAATAAGACTGCTTCACTTACCATTATCATTTGTGTGTTCACTGGAGTAGCACTTTTAGTTTCCTTCAAAGACTTTTCCTTTGCATTCACAGCTTGGTTGACTGGTTCAAGAGGGCTAGCATTCAGACTTCCTCAGCTTTTGACATGCATTCCTCACTAAGCTTATTCATTTCTAACTCTTGATTTAAAGTGAGAATCATGCAGCTCTTTCAGTTGAACACTTAGGGTCCATTATGGATTATTAATTGACCTAATCTGAATAATGTTGTGTCTCAGAGAATAAGGAAGCCTGAAGTGAGGAAGAGTGGTAATGACTGGTCAGTGGGGCAGTCAGAACACATACATTTATCAATTCAGTTCACCATCTTATATTTTTATGTTATTATACAATTTTAGTATTATGTTAATATAATATACATCATATTAATGGCATCATATTATTATGTTAATATAACGGAGAAGTTTGAAATACTGTAAGAATTACCAAAATATGACATAGAGAGAGGAAGTGAGCAAACGCTGTTGGAAAATGGTACTTACAGACTTGCTCCATACAGGGTTATCAGAAAACTTCTAAATTTGTAACAAATGCAGTATCTGTGAAGCAAAATAAAGCAAAATGAAATAAAACAATATCTGCCTGTATACATTTAACACATCTGATATGTTAGACTAGGAAGAAAGTTAAAAAAATAAAATCTTCAATCCTCAACTTAGACAAATAAGGCATATATTGAATACCTGGAATCAAGATTGCCGGGAGAAATATCAATAACCTCAGATATGCAGATGACACCACCCTTATGGCAGAAAGTGAAGAGGAGCTAAAGGGCGTCTTGATGAAGGTGAAAGAAGAGAGTGAAAAAGTTGGCTTAATGCTCAACATTCAGAAAACGAAGATCATGGCATCTGGTCCCATCACTTCATGGGAAATAGATGGGGAAACAGTGGAAACAGTGTCAGACTTTATGTTTTTGGGCTCCAAAATCACTGCAGATGGTGACTGCAGCCATGAAATTAAGAGATGCTTACTCCTTGGAAGAAAAGTTATGACCAACCTAGATAGCATATTGAAAAGCAGAGACATTACTTTGCCAACAAAGGTCCGTCTAGTCAAGGCTATGGTTTTCCCTGTGGTCATGTATGGATGTGAGAGTTGGACTGTGAAGAAGGCTGAGCGCTGAAGATTTGATGCTTTTGAACTGTGGTGTTGGAGAAGACTCTTGAGAGTCCCTTGGACTGCGTGTTCTTTGGAAGGAATGATGCTAAAGCTGAAACTCCAGTACTTTGGCCACCTCATGGGAAGAGTTGACTCACTGGAAAAGACTCTGATGCTGGGAGGGATTGGGGGTGGGAGGAGAAGGGGACGACAGAGGATGAGATGGCTGGATGGCATCACGGACTCGATGGACGTGAGTCTGAGTGAACTCCGAGAGATGGGGAGAACAGGGAGACCTGGAGTGCTGCGATTCATGGAGTCGCAAAGAGTCGGACACGACTGAGCGACTGAACTGAACTGAACTGATATTGAATACCAATCTGTGTGCTTTATGTTTGTAAATATCTTCATCATAGCTCTGTAATATAGATACTACAATTGTTCCCATTTTACACATGAGGAAATTGGGGCACAGAGAAGTTAAATAGCTTGGGCAAGTTGACATGACTGGAAATTGGTGAAGCCAGTATTTGAAACCTGACAATTTGATTCAAGTTTACATATGTTTAACTTCTATGTCATACTGCCTCTTGAAATAGTGTGGAAATAGATATGCAAAGTAGCTCCTCCCAGTGGATGGAGCATAGTTAGGATTTTTCAGTACTTTTTTTTTTTTAAATATCAGTTCAGTTCAGTCGCTCAGTCATGCCCGACTCTTTGAGACCTCATGAATCGCAGCATGCCAGGCCTCTGTGTTCATCACCAACAAGTCCTGGAGCTCACTCAGACTCATGTCGAGTCAGTGATGCCATCCAGCCATCTCATCCTCTGTCATCCCCTTCTCCTCCTGCCTCCAGTCCCTCCCAGCATCAGAGTCTTTTCCAATGAGTCAACTCTTCGCACGAGGTGGCCAAAGTACTAGAGCTTCAGCTTCAGCATCATTCCTTCCAAAGAAATCCCAGGGCTGATCTCCTTCAGAATGGACTGGTTGGATCTCCTTGCAGTCCAAGGGACTCTCAAGAGTCTTCTCCAACACCACAGTTCAAAAGCATCAGTTCCTTGGTGCTCAGCTTTCTTCACAGTCCAACTCTCACATCTATACATGACCACAGGAAAAACCATAGCCCTGACTAGATGGAATAAATTCATTTATTTTAATTGGAGGCTAATTACTTTACAATATTGTATTGGTTTTGCCATACATAAACATGAATTTGCCATGGGTATACATGTGT
This sequence comes from Nanger dama, assembly GCA_917880005.1. Classification (NCBI taxonomy): domain Eukaryota; kingdom Metazoa; phylum Chordata; class Mammalia; order Artiodactyla; family Bovidae; genus Nanger; species Nanger dama. The sequence goes on along the minus strand of CAKJTW010000008.1, from coordinate 16,944,292 downwards.
TCCCCAACCTGAACCCCCTCCCGCCTCCTTCCCCATACCATTTCTCTGGGTCATGCCAGTGCATAAGCCCCGAGCATCCTGTATCCTGCATTGAGCCTGGTCTGGCGATTCATTTCACATATGATATTATACATGTTTCAACACCATTCTCCCAAATCATCCCACCCTCGCCCTCTCCCACAGAGTCCAAAAGACTGTTCTAGATATCTGTGTCTCTTTTGCTTTCTCACAGACAGGGTTATCCTTACTGTCTTTCTAAATTCCATATATATGCGTTAGTATACTGTATTGGTATTTTTCTTTCTGGCTTACTTCACTCTGTATAATAGGCTCCAGTTTCATCCACCTCATTAGAACTGATTCAAATGTATTCTTTTTAATGGCTGAATAATACTCCATTGTGTATATGTACCACAGCTTTCTGTTCCTGACTTTAGGGGAAATGCTTTCAATTTTTCACCATTGAGGATAATGTTTGCTGTGGGTTTGTCATATATAGCTTTTATTATGTTGAAGTATGTTCCTTCTATTCCTGCTTTCTGGAGAATTTTTTTTAATACTTTATTCTACGTTACAATACTGTATTTGTTTTGCCATACATTGACATGAATCAGCCACAGGTGTACACGATCTCCCAATGTCAAAGCCCCCTCCCACCTCCCACCCCATATCATCTGCCTGGATCATCCCGAGCACCAGCCCCAAGCATCCTGTATCCTGTATTGAACATAGACTGGCACTTCGTTTCTTATATGATAGTATACCTATTTCAATGCCATTCTCCCAAATCATCCCACCCTCTCCCTCTCTCTCAGAGTCCAAAAGTCCATTCTATACCTCTGTGTCTCTTTTGTTGTCTCACATACAGGGTCATCATTACTATCTTTCTAAATACCGTATATATGTGTCTGTGTACTGTACTGGTGTTTTTCTTTCTGGCTTACTTCACTCTGTATAATCGGCTCCAGTTTCATCTGTCTCATTAGAACTGAGTCAAATTTATTCTTTTTAAGAGCTGAGTAATACTCCATTGTGTATATGTACCACAGCTTTCTTATCCATTCATCTGCTGATGGACATCTAGGTTGTTTCCATGTCCTGGCAATTATAAACAATGCTGCAATGAACATTGGGGTACATGTGTCTCTTTCAATTCTGGTTTCCTCAGTGTGCATGCCCAGCAGTGGGATTGCTGGGTCATATGCCTGTTCTATTTCCAGTCTTTTAAGGAATCTCCACACTGTTTTCCATAGTGGCTGTACTAGTTTGCATTCCCACCAACAGTGTAAGAGGGTTCCTTTTTCTTCACACCCTCTCCAGAATTTATTACTTGTAGACTTTTGGATCGCAGCCATTCTGACTGGTGTGAAATGGTACCTCATTGTGGTCTTGATTTGCATTTCTCTGATAATGAGTGATGTTGAGCATCTTTTCATGTGTTTGTTAGCCATCCATATGTCTTCTTTGGAGAAATGCCTATTTAGTTCTTTGGCCCATTTTTTGATTGGATCATTTATTTTTCTGGAGTTGAGCTGCATAAGTTGCTTGTATATCTTTGAGATTAGTTGTTTGTCAGTTGTTTCATTTGCTATTGTTTTCTCCCATTCAGAAGGCTGTCTTTTCACTTTACTTATAGTTTCCTTTGTTGTGCAGAAGCTTTTAATTTCAATTAGATCCCATTTGTTTATTTTTGCTTTTATTTCCAATATTCTGGGAGGTGGATCATAGAGGATCCTACTGTGATTTATGTCGGAGAGTGTTTTGCTTATGTTCTCCTCTAGGAGTTTTATAGTTTCTGGTCTTACATTTAGATCTTTAATCCATTTTGAGTTTATTTTTGTGTATGGTGTTAGAGAGGGGTCTAATTTCATTCTTTTACAAGTGGTTGACCAGTTTTCCCAGCACCACCTGTTAAAGAGACTGTCTTTACTCCATTGTATATTCTTGCCTCCTTTGTCGAAGATAAGGTGTCCATAGGTGTGTGGATTTATCTCAGGGCTTTCTATTTTGTTCCATTGATCTATATTTCTGTCTTTGTGCCAGTACCATACTGTCTTAATGACTGTGGCTTTGTAGTAGAGCCTGAAGTCAGGCAAGTTGATTCCTTCAGTTCCATTCTTCTTTCTCAAGATTGCTTTGGCTATTCGAGGTTTTTTTGTATTTCCATACAAATCTTGAGATTATTTGATCTAGTTCTGTGAAAAATACTGCTGGTAGCTTGATAGGAATTGCATTGAATCTGTAGATTGCTTTGGGTAGTATACTCATTTTCACTATATTGACTCTTCCGATCCATGAACATGGTATATTTCTCCATCTATTAGTGTCCTCTTTGATTTCTTTCATCAGTGTTTTGTAGTTTTCGATATATAGGTCTTTAGTTTCTTTAGGTAGGTATATTCCTAAGTATTTTATTCTTTTCGTTGCAATGGTGAATGGAATTGTTTCCTTGACTTCTTTTCTACTACTTTCTCATTATTAGTGTATAGGAATGCAAGGGATTTCTGAGTGTTGATTTTATATCCTGCAACTTTACTATATTCATTGATTAGCTCTAGTAGTTTTCTGGTCGAGTCTTTAGGATTTTCTATGTAGAGGATCATGTCATCTGCAAGCAGTGAGAGTTTTACTTCTTCTTTTCCAATTTGGATTCCTTGTATTTCTTTTTCTGCTCTGATTGCTGTGGCCAAAACTTCCAGAACTATATTGAACAGAAGTGGTGAAAGTGGGCACCCTTGTCTTGTTCATGACTTTAGGGGAAATGCTTTCAATTTTTCACCATTGAGGATAATGTTTGCTGTGGGTTTATCATATATAGCTTTTATTATGTTGAAGTATATTCCTTCTATTCCTGCTTTCTGGAGAATTTTTTATCATAAATAGATGTTTAATTTTGTCAAAAGCTTTCTCTGCATCTATTGAGATAATCATATGGCTTTTATTTTTCAATTTGTTAATGTGGTGCATTACAATGATTGATTTGCGGATATTGAAGAATCCTTGCATCCCTGGGATAAAGCCCACTTGGTCATGATGTATGATCTTTTTAATGTGTTGTTGGATTTTGATTGCTAGAATTTAGTTAAGGATTCTTGCATCTATGTTCATCATTGATATTGGCCTGTAGTTTTCTTTTTGTGTGGCATCGTTGTTAGGTTTTGGTATTAGGGTGATGGTGGCCTCATAGAATGAGTTTGGCAGTTTACCTTCCTCTGCAATTTTCTGGAAGAGTTTGCGTAGGATAGGTGTTAGCTCTTCTCTAAATTTTTGGTAGAATTCAGCTGTGAAGCCGTCCAGACCTGGGCTTTTGTTTGCTGTAAGATTTCTGATTACAGTTTCAATTTCCGTGCTTGTGATGAGTCTGTTAAGATTTTCTATTTCTTCCTGGTTCAGTTTTGGAAAGTTGTACTTTTCTAAGAATTTGTCCATTTCTTCCAAAATGTCCATTTTATCGGCATATAATTCCTGATAGTAGTCTCTTATGATCCTTTGTATTTCTGTGTTGTCTGTTTTGATCTCTCCATTTTCATTTCTAATTTTATTGATTTGATTTTTCTCGCTTTGTTTCTTAATGAGTCTGGCTAATGCTTTGTCAATTTTATTTATCCTCTCAAAGAACCAGCTTTTGGCTTTGTTGATTTTTGCTATGGTCTCTTTGTTTCTTTTGCATTTATTTCTACCCTAATTTTTAAGATTTCTTTCCTTTTACTGACCCTAGGGTTCTTCATTTCTTCCCTTTCTAGTTTCAGTATTTTCATTGTCCTTCCTTGATTACAAAGAACACCAAAATATCTGACCACACTGAGGATTATAAACCCATCTTGACAAGAGGGAAATGTCTTCTGAGCACAGTCGGTGTCATAAACCTATTGTTTTACATTAAAAAAAATAACCCTTTGTTTTAGAACAATTTTAGATTAACAGAAAAAAATACGAAGGTAGTATAGAAAGTTCTGATATACTCTTTTCTTGCTTTTATGGTCTCTGATGAGAAGTCCAATGTGGTTCTATCTTTTTCCTGTTGTTGTTATTCAGTTACTAAGTCCTGTTTCACTCTTTTGTGACTCTATGGACTATAATCCATGAGGCTTTTCTCTCCATGGGATTTCTCAGGCAAGGATATTGAAGTAGGTTGCCATTTCCTTCTCCAGGAAATGAGACCCACAGATAGAACCTGCATCTCCTGCATTGGCAGGTGGATTCTTCTACCACTAAGCCACCAGGAAAGCCCCCTTTTCCCTGTTGGTTAGGTGTATTTTTCCTCTTTTACATTTTTTTCTTTATCTTTGGTTTCTGTAGTCTGAATAAAATGGCCAGTTGTGGATTTTTTTGTACTTATCCTGCTTGGTGTTCACTAAAGATTCCTAAGTCTGTGGTTTGGTGTCTGTCATTTAATTTTGGAGAATTCTTGGCCATTATTTGTTGTTCCAGTCACTCAGTTGTGTCTGACTCTTGATGACCCCATGGACCAGCAGCATCTCCTGGAGTTTGATCAAACTCATGTCCACTGCATCGGTGATGCCATTCAATCATCTCGTCTTCTGTCATCCTCTTCTCCTGCCTTCAATCGTTCCAGCATCAGGGTCTTTTCCAGTGAGTCGATTCTTCACATCAGGTGGCCAAAGTATTGGAGCTCTAGCATCAGGCCTTCCAATGAATATTCAGAATTGATTTCCTTTAGAATTGACTGTTTTGATTTCCTTGCTGTCCAAGGGACTCCCAGGAGTCTTCTCCAGTACCACAACTCAAAAGCATCAATTATTTGGCACTCAGACTTTTTATTGTCCAGCTCTTAAATCTGTACATGACTACTGGAAAAACCATAACTTTGATCAGATGGATCTTTGTCATCAAAGTAATGTCTCTGCTTTTTAATATGCTGTCTAGTTCTGTTTTTGCTTTTCTTCCAAGGAGTAAGTGTCTTTTAATTTCATGGCTGTAGTCACCATCTGCAGTAATTTTGGAGCCCAAGAAAATAACATCGTCACTGTTTCCATTGTTTTCCTGTCTCAGTTCAGTTCAGTCACTCAGTCATGTCCGACTCTGTTACCCCATGAACTGTAGCACACTAGGCCTCCCTGTCCATCACCAACTCCCAGAGTCCACCCAAACCCATGTCCATTGAGTCAGTAATGCCATCCAACCATCTCATCCTCTGTTGTCCCCTTCTCCTCCTGCCCTCAATCTTTCCCAGCACCAGGGTCTTTTCAAATGAGTCACCTCTTCACATCAGGTAGCCAAAGTATTGGAGTTTCAGCTTCAGCATCAGTCCTTCCAGCGAACACCCAGGACTGATCTCCTTTAGGATGGACTGGTTGGATCTCCTTGCAGTCCAAGGGACTCTCAAGAGTCTTCTCCAATACCACAGTTCAAAAGCATCAATCTTCAGTGCTCAGCTTTCTTTATAACTTCCCTGGTGGCTCAGATGGTAAAGCGTCTGCCTACAATGTGGGAGATCTGGGTTCGATCCCTGGTTGAAAAGATCCCCTGGAGAAGGAAATGGCAATCCACTCCAGTACTCTTGCCTGGAAAATCCCATGGATGGATGAGCCTGGTACGCTACTGTCCATGGGGTTGCAAAGAGTCAGACACGACTGAGTGACTTCACTTTCAGCTTTCTTTATCATCCAACTCTCATATCCTATACATGAACACTGGAGAAACCATAACCTTAATTAGATGGAACTTTGTTGACAAAGTAATGTCTCTGCTTTTCAATATGTTGTCTAGGTTGGTCATAACTTTCCTTCCAAGGATTAAGTATCTTTTAATTTCATGGCTGCAGTCACCATCTGCAGGGGATTTTGGAGTCCAGAAAAATAAAGTCAGCCACTGTTTCCACTGTTTCCCCATCTATTTGCCATGAAGTGATGGGACTGGATGCCATGATTGTAGTTTTCTGAATGTTGAGCTTTAAGCCAACTTTTGCACTCTCCTCTTTCACTTTCATCAAGAGGCTCTTTAGTTCTTCTTCACTTTCTGCCATAAGGGTGGTGTCATCTGCATACCTGAGTTTACTGATATTTTTCCCACAATCTTGATTCCAGCTTGTGATTCATCCAGCCTGGAATTTTGCATGATGTACTCTGCATACAAGTTAAATAAGCAGAATGACAGTATATAGCTTAGACATACTCCTTTCCCAATTTTGAACCCGTCTGTTGTTCCATGTCCATTTCTAACTGCCGGGGTCCGGCCCTGGTGGATGCAGGATGATTTGAAGGTGGAGACGGTGTTGGTGTCCTTGGAAAAATACACATTTAATTACAGATAGAAAGATTAGAAATGGATAGTGTAGTAGGAAAATTAGTGAAGAAAAAGAGGCTGAATAACGTGGGTTACATGGAATAGTATCCATGCTCCAGATGGGAATTCAGCCAGAAAAATGGGGAGCAAGAAAGAATGACATGGGGGAGTCAGTCTTTCCAGGAACTGATCCCATTTCTTTATTTTTCAGGTTTTCTTATATACCTTTTGTTACATATAGGGATAAATACAGAGTCACGTGGGGGTCAGTAGTCCTGACCTTTATCAAAATCAGGTGCTTTACATAAAAAAAGGTCTTAGGGGTTTTACATTATCTTCAAGCCATTTCTGCCTGCTAACATTTACAACCCTTTCTTTCTGATAACCAAAAACTTATTTTTTCCAAGGGTGTTTTTCTTAAACCAGGCACCACCCTCCAGTAAAGTTGCATTCCTATGGGGTGAGGGTGTAGTGAGTTACAATCAAGAAAGGAATTTAACCCAAGGTTAACATGATCAATCTTAAAGGTTAATACTTAATTCTCCTATATGCTAGTTATATTCATTATAAGGGCTGGGGATATGAAGAGTTAGCAGCAAACATCAGCTCCACAAATGAAAATCCTTTTACCAATGTTCCCCTTAAGATCTACTGAGTCTTAAGATAGTGATAAAGTTACATTTTTACATATCAAGGATACAGTGATTTATAACAAAGTACAGTGACCTATAACAAAAGAGAAAATTCATTAACTCAAAAAGTCTAGTATTGCTAACCTTAAAAACTACTATATTTCCTTTTCTATATTCCAAATACATTGATTAATATATTCCCAGGTGCCTAAGGATATGGAGGCCTGGCGGCAATCATTGACTCAATAATGAGAAAAGCTCTATGCTAATACTCCAAACTCTCTGTGCTGTTTATGGTTGAGAGATAGTAAACAATCATGTGTGTAGTGGCAGGAGTATGGATAATCCTGTCACACAAGCTAGTCTGTCAGCAGAGAGGTTTGACCTGAGACAGCCTTGTCACACCCAGGGCAGGGAATTAGCAGCAATTATTGACAGGACAAATGAAAAACCCTTCACCAATATAATTCTAAACCAACCCACTATACTAATAATTTCTAACTTCCCAAAAGAATTTGTAAACAATCACATTCAGCTGGAGGAACCTATACAGGCAGGCTAGATAACCTTCAGAGGAGTCCCGTAAGTTGAAACACTCTAGTCACGCCCAGGAATTTCTACTGCCTTGAAGCTGCACATTTACTCCTTCTCTGAGAGAAATGGTTATGGGGGAGAGCTCCCTGTAAAGTACTCTGGTTTTGGGGGTAGATGCTCAGGAACAGGGGGTTTCCCGAGGCTTGATCACGCCTTGCATATGCTAAGCTTCCTTCCTCATGACCTTTGCCATGGGCAGAGTTCCTTATGCTGGCTCTGGGCATCTAACTGTTGGTTCTTGACATGCATACAGGTTTCTTAGGAGCTAGATAAGGTGGTCTGGTGTTCCCATCTCTTTAAGAATTTTCCACAGTTTTTTTTTTGTTTATGTGATTTACACAGTCAAAAGGCTTTAGAGTAGTCAGTGAAGCAGAAGTAGATGTTTTTATTTTTTGGCCATTATTACTTCAAATGCTTATTTTGCTATATTACACTTTTTGAAAGTCCCACAATTCCTGAGTAGTCTGTTCTTTTTTGTTTGTTTTAGTTTTAATTGTGCATTTCAATTTGGGTAGTTTGTACTGACATATCTTCAAGCTTATTGATTCTTTCCTTTGCCATGCTCAATCTGTGGATAAACCCACCAAAGGCATTCTTCATTTCTTTTACACTTTTTGATATCTGATACTTTTTAAATTTTTTTCTTTAGTTAATTAATTCATTTATTTTTGGCTGTTTTGGGTCTTCAGTGCTGCTTGGTCTTTTCTCTAGTTTCAGTGAGTAGGGCCTGCTCTCTAGTTGCAGTGCATAGGGTTCTCATTGCAGTGGCTTCTCTTGTTGCAGAAAAGAGGGCTCTAGGGAATGTGGGCTCGATAGCTGCGTTTTCTGGGCTCTTGAGCACAGGCTCAATAATTGCGGCACACAGGCTTAGTTGCTCCAAGGCATGTGGGCTCCTCCTGGATCAGGGATCAAATCCATATCTCCTACTCTGACAGGCGGATTCTTTAGTACTATACCACTAGGGAGACCCTTCTTTTGATTTTTATTTCTTAGGATTTCCCTTTCTTTGCTATGGTACTCATTTATTCTTGTATGTTGTCTGCTTTTTAAATCAAAGCCCTAACATATTTATTTGGCTTATTTAAAATTCACTAATAATTCTAACATGTGTCATATCTGAGTCTAGTACTGATGCCTGCTTTGGCTCTTTCAACTCCATTGTCTTGTCTTGTAGCATAACTTTTTTTTGGTTGTTGTTGAAAATTAGACATGATATTTTGGGTAATAGGTACTGAGGTTAACAGGTCTTTAGTGTGGTGATTTATGCTAATCTGTCTATAAGATGGTCTGTGTTTATATTTGCTATAGCTGTAAGTACAAGAAGTTTCATGTTCTTTTTGTATCTACCCTATTGACTTTCAGTTCAGTTCACTTGCTCAGTCGTGTCCGACTCTTTGTGACCCCATGAATCACAGCACGCCAGGCCTCCCTGTCCATCATCAACTCCTGGAGTTTACCCAAACTCATGTCTATTGAGTTGGTGATGCCATCCAACCATCTCATCCTCTGTTGTCTCCTTCTCCTCCTGCTTTAGGCTTCCCTAAATACTTCTCATAGAGAGTCAGCATTTTGTAGCTCAACTATAATCCTCTGTTGGTATGCTCAAGCCCTACTGATGTGAATTAAATATTGCCTATCCCTGGTGCCTCAGAGGTTAAAGCGTCTACCTGGAATGCAGGAGACCTGGGTTCGATCCCTGGGTCGGGAAGATCCCCTGGAGAAGGAAATGGCAACCCACTCCAGTACTCTTGCCTGGAGAATCCCATAGAGGGAGGAGCCTGGTAGGCTACAGTCCATGGGGTCGCAAAGAGTCGGACACGACTGAGTGACTTCACTTTCACCTTCACCATATCAGTAAACAAAGGATGTTGCAGCCATCAAGCCACCACATTACAGATGCCCCAATAGTGAGCCCCGAGGGAACTCCAGATACATGCAGGATGCCCACAATCTAGCAGTCAACTGTTCCAGCCACCTCCTACAGTGCACCCCAGGAGACTCAAGATTAGAAAGCACATGATATTGGCCTCAGATAGCTGAGGTGCATATCCAAGGAATGATTTCAGTGAGCCTAGGCTCTTGCATCTTCCCTAAGTAAAAAGCATTCAATTCCTTAACTTGAGATATCTGTTTTCTTTTATTAACAGTAATCATTTGATATTCTGAATGCCTGATCTTCTGTTGCAGATTTCCTATATATCCTGGCTTCCTTCCTTGCCTCTTTGAAACAATTTCCCTGTGTTATCTGAGATGCTGTCCCCTGGGCTCAAAGTCCTCAAATGTCCACCAAGTAAAACATAACTTTCAGTTGTGCTTTTTTTTTTTCAGTCCACAATATGATAAGACGTGGAAGAGGAGAAGAATTTTTAGGACTGTGTTTCTCCAGTATAACTTTGTTCCCCTTGTCTCCTGTCTCCTTCTCTGGCTTCAGAATTCCTGTTCTATTTCTTTGAATCTCTGATTCCTAGCTTGTTTGCTTTCCCCTTCCTTAGGTGGAGTAAGGCTGGAGAGAGCTGGAGTCTGAGGAAGTCCCTTCTCTCAGCTGGGATAAGCCTCAGGCAAAGTGTTTCTCCCTACATTTTTAGGCCTTTCTTAGGAAGAAGAGTTTGATTGTGTTTCACCAAGATTAGTCTTCCCTGTTCTTGCCAAAGCCCTGAGGGATCTTTCTTAGAACTTCACTGTGAGAATCTGGTGGGGTTCCTTGAGGTAAAATGTGTGGGGTCTCCCCAACACTGTGGCTCCTCCCCAAGTTTCTCATTTTCACACTAGTCTACTCAGCCTCCAGCAATTTGTCAAAATTACCATATAAGCGGTCCTACCAGTTATGGCTTCCGTGGCTTCTACTCCAGGCAAGCAGATCTTGGCTCTGGATTTGCCCGTCTCTCCAGATTTCTGGGTGGCAGTTTGCCCTGCCTCCTCAGTTCTCTGTGGTCCATGAAATCACTGCTTTTCAGTTTATTCAGGTTTTTATTATTGTAAGGACGTGAGCAATGACTTCCAAACTCTTCATATGTCTGAATTGAAAGTAGAAGTCAGGCATGTATTTTTAAAACTCTGAAATACACGATATTGGTGAGCTTTGGAAAAAGTAAGAATAGAAAATTAAGAACAATGAGAGTATTTTCTAGCTTAAATAGGAAGGCACATGTAATGATTTTATCTGTGTCTGTACGTGTAAATTGAATTGATAAACTATATACAATTTTACTCTTCCTCAAAAATTTACATGAGCCATACTTCCAATGTGGGTAATCAGTGGATTTTTCTATTTTGCTTTCCATCTGTATAACATACTACTTTGACGTCTATCTGACCAGAGAAAGAGATTTTTCCTAGCAAGTAACATACAAATCAGTGATTCAGAAAGTTTGCCATGGGATTTGTTTTCTAAGGATATTATTATTTTGTATGTAAAACAGTCTTCAAAATGCCACACTGATCCTAGTTTCACTGAAAAGTCATATGCTGATGCAAACCTTATGTTAGCACAGTGGCTGTCTTTTAGTACATCAAACCCTAGTGAACATCATTAGATCAAATGACTGTAAAAGGTCTTAAGTGGAATAATTTTGATCTGCTCTACACGTTTCCCACTGGATTTTTTGTCCACATTACATAATCACTGTACATTTGGCACAGTATGTTGCCTTTGAAAGAGCTTCAAGATTAAGGAAGCATGAAGACAGAATTGTCCATAAAATCAGAGAGGAGTACTAGAAATATATATGCTGCAAAAACTAAAATCTTCCTTCCCCCTTCATTGTAAACTCAAAGCTCATGCTGAGCTTTATGATTAAGAACTCAACTTAGATAAGCATTAAAGGCTGTTTCACATGATTTGTCTTCTGATTTGGCTGGACATTAGTATTAAAAATCTATTAGGAAAGAATTCTAAAATTCTTACCCACGGACAGAAAACAGTTCTATTTACTCCAGGTGGTCGATAAGCATAAATATGAAAAATCCTTTGTCAGTATGTATATAACAGATTAATATGAGAGTGTTTTTGTTTTAAGGGAGTATAACAGCAAAAGATGACCCTGTGGATGTGGATAATCTTAGAGGCGATATTGACAATTGAACAAACATGAACTATACTTCTCCAAACTGAGAAGATGACTTGCCTATATCCTCTGACATGGAGCTTCCTTTTCTTATCCCATATCCACTCTTCCAGTGTAAATTAGATTTAATAAAGGTGCAGTGACAGCAACTTTAGAAGCCTTGGAATATGCTCAGAAGTCACCTTTGAAATAACCAGAAACTTCTGCCTTCACCTTTTTTCTTTTACAAATAAATGGACTTCCAAGTTCAAATGTTTTGTTTACTAAAATGGCACCACAGTAGTTGCATTGTTGTTTAGAATTATTATTAAAGCATAGCTTTATTTATGGCCTCTTTCCATGTTATTATTTTCATAGGTAAGAGAAGTTAGGAGATCCAAGGTATCACATGAGGATAAACATTTTAGAAAATAAATCTTTGTTGGGAATAGCCTATTGAAATACCCAAAAATGGGTTAGAGTCAGCTTTTACTAGCTCATGAGAATCAGTTTTGTTAAATTTTCAGTAATTTTGCAAACTAGTTTTTCAATAGGCCATTATTAGAAATTAAAATATTCAGGCTTACATTATAATAAATGTTTAAGTTAATAACTATAAAATCATCATTTCCTAATTTACTGCAGTTTACTTTTATCTATGTGCTGGAGAGTATTTATATCTACTGTATCACACAATGGAATTGCTATGCAGTGATGTGTTATTGGACATTTTTTCCCTACACCCTGTTCATCAGTGTCACATTGATAACTTGAAATCGGCTGTGGTGGGTGTATTTACATCACAGAAATCACCAAATACTAATAATAGGGGATTGAATAACTATTTTGTTGTTTGCACAAGCTCACGAAAGTGATGGGCAAAATGTTAACAATGCATATTAAATTTAAAGGCCTCGTATGTGTTTATTCAAATAGCATCAAAATAGAAGAAATATTCTTGTAGTATAGAAAACTGTTATCCAATTTGGCAAAAACTTGTTCACACATTACTGATAGAGTAAATGACATTCTGATATATGAATTCATTATATCACATTCATTTTGTTATCATTGGTAAGTTTTGTGCTATGCAGTCTTTATATTGGTAAAATTTATTACCAAAAAACCTACCTCATATATATAGGTATAGAAATCTCTGGTGGCTCAATGGTAAAGAATCTGCCTACCAATGCAAGAAATGCAGGAGAGGTGGATTCAGATTTGGGTCTGGAAGATCTCCTGGAGAAGGGAATAGTTACCCACTCCAATAGTCTTGCCTAGAAAATGCCAAGGACAGGGGAACCAGTCTGGCTACAGTCCATGGGGTCACAAAAGCGTAGGACATGCCTGAGCAGACAGAGCCTCAGAAGAGTATTTGAGAAAACGTGAGGGTGGGGGCTACATTTGACCAATTCTGTTGCAAAACTGGTGATAATTACCTCAGCACACTGTACGACAGAGGATGAGATGGTTGGATGGCATCCCCAACTCGATGGACATGGGTTTGGGTGGACTCCAAGAGTTGGTGATGGACAGGGAGGCCTGGCGTGCTGCGATTCATGGGGTCACAAAGAGCTGGACACGACTGAGTGACTGAACTGAAAGGAAAAGAACATTTCTTGACAAAGAATTGCTCAGCTTCATGAAGTAAACTTTATTGAGGTGCCATCTACTTCTCCGAAAGTAGCATGAACTTTTTTCAGTGTAGGGGCTCCATATTTGTAAAAGTTATTTAGCAGCAGGACTCTTAACTTCACCTTTTAGGCTCCTCCTATGAGTGCTGTTTTGATGAGAATTCTTCCTTTATAGAATCCTGAGTACCTTTCTGAGCCATCATTGGGGGCCCTTGTCTTTGATAGCAGTTACTCATCTGTTTACATATACCTGTACATTTACATATAAATTTGGGCAAATTTACTTTTCAAAGCTAATATCAATTTTTAAATTTAATTTTTTTACATATATCAACATAACAAGAATTGTTACCCCTTGCCCCCTGGTACTTTTCTGAGCCAGTGTGAGCTTTCTCCTACCCCTGCTGGATCTACTATATGGCCAAATGGTTCAAAATAGGAAAAACAAAGGAAAGAAAAAAGAAGCAGATTTAGAAATCATTGTGATACTGCAGAGTTAAATGAAGGTTTTCACATATGGTTCCTCTAATTCTTTCTATGTGTGAGTGAAGCAAAGGGTAATAGAGAGATGGAGAGAAAAGCTTCATCCTAGGGCATACAAAATTGTCCCCCCACCCCCTCAGGCCTTTTGTTTTAGGTCAAAAACTAATAGTAATAGGGATCACTGTGTAGAGGACATTTTTCCTAGAGAGATCTCTGATTTCGCTGTGGCAAACACTTGATGCTTTGGCTAGAGTGTCCTAAACTGTAAAATGAAGAGCTGTTTTAGAATGGCTATATCGCATGCTTGAGACTAGTTCTCACATTATACTGTTGAACACTTTCACTGGGACTAGTACTATTAGAAAAATGCTCGCAGTGGTGATTTCTTTGTAGAAACAGTTGGGAACTTGTGAATATGGAATTGACTGATTGTGGGCTAAACCTTAGAACTGTGTTCAAGACCCTTCTCTAATTTAATCCAGCCATTTCCACATTCTCTCTGAATTGGTGATGCCTTTTACATGTCTCCTTGTCACCAAACCTTGTGAATTAGTATACAGTGTACCAGTTTAAACTTCTGTCCTGCTAGAATGAAGAGTTGAGGGTATTGGGTGATATTGCCAGGTAGGCATTTAAAATGTGCTTTTGAATAACTGATATTCAAGGAACAAAATAAAAATACAAATTATAAAATATGCAAAATTTTAATCCTATGCTTTTTCCTGATACTTGGCCCAAAGCCCTCCCTCCAGATGAGTTAATCATCACTTGGATTAATATTTTTTGTGTGTATTACCAGGTATGTATGTGTGTGTTTTAACACAAATAAAAAAATATATGGATACAAGTTACAAATGTAGTTTACTTTCACTGAGCAATCATACTTATGGAAATCTTTTCTATAAATATATTTCTGCACATGAACATGAGATTTGATTAGGCTCCTTATTGTAGCATACAATGCAGTTATCTGCATTTGTGGAGAAAAACAGAAGGAATTTTTTATGTATTGATATGTTGAAATATTCCAGCAGGTATATATTGTTAATATGAAATAAATATTGCAATATGGTATCTGTATGTTAACTTTTGTATTATTAAAAGGAAGAAATTATAAAGGCTTTTGGAATGAAAATAAACTTTTAAAAAATAGATTGTTTAATCAGAAACCTCAAGGCAGAAACAATTCGTTTTATTTTCAAGGGTAGTAGAAAGGATAACACAAACTATTAAATTTATGGATCCCAAGTGGATAATTTTACTGAACTCCAGTTCCAAATAATGTGGCAGTGAAAAATTTGGGAGAAATCTAGAAATTTGATAAATAAATTATGGCATGTCTATATAATACAATGTAATTCCTTAAAGTGAGATTTATAGTATTGAAAAATGCTCTTTAAAATGTAAAATTCATGTAAAGAAAAAAAAAGAAGTAGGCCAATCACTGTCTAATGAATTAGTGTAATTAATATATTTGTTAAAGGGTAGTAGAAAATATACAAAGGCTGACAGCAGTTGTCTTTGGTTGTGAATTATTAGTGATTTTGTTTTCTTAAGGTATTCTTATATTTTCTGAGATTTCAATGCAGATTTTCTATTGCTGGAAGAGATGGGAAAAGTTTATTTGAAAAGGTGATAGAAATATTTCTGGGAGATGGTAATTGAAAAAAATAACTCAAACTTAGTGCTTTTGTTAGTTAGGGGAGAGAAATATAATTCATTCTTGGCATGAAAGGTGACTCATTCTCCCCTCCTTTTCCTGCTTTTCTCTCCTAGATCAAAGAATGTGAGTCTGCGTAGCTCAGTAGACAAGTAGTCGATTTGTCATTAGTGGGGTAGATACAATATTTATAGTTATTATCCAACAAAATTATGTTGTTTTAGTAATATTTTATTTGCACTTAAAAAATATTGATCCTGATTCTATTACATTCATCATTCAAGGATGTGTTAAAGCATTTTACATTCCTTCAAGGCTGAAAATGGTTGATTTAGGCAAAAGGATTATGGATTTGAGAGTCAGTTGCCCAAAATTTTTAAGAAAAATGTCTGCTATGAAATAAAATATTTTAGTGGTAGAAAGAAGAAAGAGATGGTTGTATAGCTCTACCAGGACTCTTTAACCTTTGTTTACCTGTCAATTTCCATTCATCTGAACAGATTGTTTTCACTTACATCTTAGTGCATATCCATCTTTTTCTCTCTATTTGTATAACTCCTTCCAGACTGCTGTCATAGTCTTCAGCCTTTCATTTCAAGCTCAAGTTATGTTTCCTTGTTCTTCTTCACTTCACACAGTTAATCAGTGACCAAATATGGGAGTATTTAGTGTATGTCTTACTTGTTAGACTGCAAGCTCTTTGAGCATGAGAGACACTGCTCATTCAGTGACATATCCTCAGTGCTTAGTGCACTTAACATATTGCTTTTAAATGACTGAAACAGCAAGACTGGCAGAGAACTCTTTTCGCTAATAACCCCTGTTTGAAGTTCCTCAGGCTTCCTAAATTAATCAGCTTTGAGAAATTCTTGGCTATTATATCTTCAAATATTTCTTGTGCTGTATATTCTTTTTACTTTTGTGATTTTGATTATATGCATGATAGAACATTTGATCATGTCGCATATGCCCCATTGTTCTTTTTTGTTGTTGTTGTTGTTGTTTTTTTTAATCTGTGTGTTTCAGTTTGGATTTTCTATTGACCTGGTTTTCAGTTCTCAGTTTCCGTCTTCTGCTGTGTTCAACCTGTGGTGATATCCATTAAATGAGTTATTCATTTAAGTATATTTTTCATTTATAGAAAGGCCTTTGAGTTTTTAAAAAATAGATCTCAGATTGCTATTGAAAATTTTCATATTTTCTTCCATGGTAGCTATTTCTCTATATTTCCTTTAACAAAATAATGAAGGGTGTGTTTAAGACTTTTTCACTGATTTAAGTTTGTGAAGCATCTGTAGGTTTAATATTCTCTTTGTTTCAGTGATTTCCAGTCAGTTAGCTGTGTTTTTAGCATGTTTCACCAATTTTGACTGGACTCTAGACATTGTGAATGACCAGTTTTAGGGAGTCTAGAAGTTATTTTCCTGTAAATAAATGTGGGGATTTGAGGGGAGGGAAGGGGGCAGCTAGAGTAGCAGTCGATTACTGATCCATAGAAGATTAACTTTAGACTTTTTAAGGACAGACTTAATTTAGTATGCTAGTATTACGGAGTGGCTCTTGTGCTGTTTTAGTGAAAATCTCAGGTGTTTACAAGCCCCTTTAAATTGGTGAGACTTATATTTCAAAACTTATCTTGTAAGCATCAAGCAACTATTGAAATCTTTGCTCATTTCTTTAGTTTCCGAGTTGTTGCTTAATTCTGGAGCGCGTGTGCTGTCTTAGAGTCAGCTAGTGCTTGATGGCTATTTGTGTACATTTGCAGAGGGCTCCCTTCTGTTCAGTTCCTTCTTCTCCAGATTTTCCCTCAATTTGTAGTCACTTTTTCAGCCCTAAATTCCAGCTCTTGTGTGTTTTGTTAATTTACTAAAAATCCTGTTTCCTGCTTGATCTCTGTTACCTGTACTGTGGCATCAAACGGAAAAGTGCTTTCAGGCAAAGACTCAGATAACTGTGGAACTTGTTTAATGGGCCTCTCTTCTCTTACAGATACGATCCCTAAGTTTTCCCCTGCTTTGGATACTTTCCACTGCCTTCAAACCTTTGTTATCTATTGCGTTAGTTTCCTGGGGCTGCCATAACAAAGTGAAGAAACACTTGGATGAGGACAGGACTCAGATTAGGTTAGGGGCCATCCTAATGACCTCATTTTGACATGATTACCTTTAAATATTTCGTTTGTACGGAGTTCAAGAACAACCAAAACAAAGTGATTATGATAGAAGATACAGTAGCAGTTACATGAGGAAGAAAATTTATGGGATGAGGAAAAACTGTGTCTTAATCTGAGTAGTTGTTACATAGGTGTCTATACTTATGTAGATCATTGAGTTTAGGATTAGTGTACTTAATATATCTTAGTGTATGTGGGAGAGGAAGAATGTCCCTCCCTCTTTCAGGGGCCCTGTCCAGGAGCAGCAGCTATGTATATTCAGGGATGAACCAACCTTGAATGCTTGGTACATTTCCTGCTTTTGCCCTCTCTAGAATCTTGGTTCTGGAATTTTCTACTCTTGGTTTAGATTTCTAGGCCTTCAAGCATAATTTTATTTTCAAACTAAAGATTTTTTTTTTTTTTTAAATGTAGCTGTCCTTATTGTCATCAATGGGAGGGTCTAAGTTATTTAGTTTACTGTTGTGGAAACTAAATCTCTACCCACTGGGAATCCTTATAACCATAGAGAATCTCCACAGATATTCAGATGTGATTTTATTGCATCTGACTTTGGGATCTTGTTGATCTTGAAAGTTGAGTGCAAATGAGTTTAAATCTGAACTCATTTTTCCTCTATCAAGGCCTTGCCAAGATTCCTATTACCCATCTAATCAGCACAGTTTCTGAATTCTTCTTAAGTTAGATGATCAGATTGTTTCCATACAACTTTACCATTCTTTCTTCTGGAAAAATGACATTGTCCATGCGTCATTCACTTGTTTCTCTGCAGTATTCATTTGACAACGTGAAAAAGTATCCACCTTTATGATTAAATTGGCCCCTTTTAAAAAGAATTTGTTGATTTTATCCCTCTCCTAGTCTAGCATATTTTACTAGTTCAAGTGTGTTCTTATTTGTATGTGGCTTGGACATTTTTCTAAGACTTGTTCCTGTACAGTGTTTTGTAGAAGCTACTGAATTATAAACTTTTCTTGTAGGGAACTTTATATCATTGTTTCTATATTCCACACAAAACACAAATGCCCAGAACAGATTCTTAGCATATAATAGATATTCTTAAAAGCTTCTTGACTGTGTGACATCAGACAATTCAAGTTTGTTCTCTCTTGCTGAATTCAATTATATTTAACCCTTAGCAGCAATTCTAAATGTTATTATGTAAAAATGAATAGTCAGGCTAATTTTTTGCTTTGCAAGGACTGTATTAAAATGAAAGTATTTATTTCAGTCAGTTCAGTTCAGTTGCTCAGTCATGTCCAACTCTTTGTGACCCCATGGACTGCAGCACGCCGGGCTTCCTTGTCCAAAAACAACTTGCAGAGCTTGTTCAAACTCATGTCGATTGAGTCAATGATGCCTTCCAGCCATCTCATCCTCTGTTGTCCCCTTCTCCTCCTGCCTTCAATCTTTCCCAGCATCAGAGTTTTTTCCAATGAGTCAGTTCTTCATATCAGGTGGCCAAAGTATTGGCCTTTCAGCTTTAGCATCAGTCCTTTCAATGAATGTTCAGGACTGATTTCCTTTAGGATGGACTGGCTGGATCTCCTTGCAGTCCAAGGGACTCTCAAGAGTCTTCTCCAACACCACAGTTCAAAAGCATCAGTTCTTCGGCACTAGCTTTCTTTAAGGTACAACTCTCATATCCATACACGACTACTGGAAAAACCATAGTTTTGACTAGATGGGACCTTTGTCAGCAAAGTAATATCTCTGCTTTTTAATATGCTGTCTAGGTTTGTCATTGCTTTTCTTCCAAGGAGCAAGCATCTTTTAATTTCATGGCTGCAGTCACTGTCCACTGTAGTTTCTGGAGCCCAAGAAAATAAAATCTGTCACTGTTTCCATTGTTCCCCCAACCATTTACCATGAAGTGATGGGACCAGATGCCATGATCTTTGTTTTTTGAATGCTGAGTTTTAAGCCGGCTTTTTCACTGTCCTCTTTCACTTTCATCAAGAAGTTCTTTAGTTCCTTTTTGCTTTCTGCCGTAAGAGTGGTGTCATCTGCGTATCTGAGGTTATTGTTATTTCTCCTGGCAATCTTGATACGAGCTTGTGCTTTATCCAGCCTGGCATTTTGCATGATGTACTCTGCATATATGTTAAATAAGCAGGGTGACAATATACAGCCTTAACGTGCTTCTTTTCCAATTTGAAACCAGTCTTTTGTTCCATGTCTGGTTCTAACTGTTGCTTCTTGACCTGCATACAGATTTCTCAAGAGGCAGGACAGGTGGTCTGGTATTCCCATCTCTTGAAGAATTTTCCACAGGTTGTTGGGATCCACACAGTCAAAAGCTTTTGCATAGTCAATAAAGCAGAGGTAGATGTTTTTCTGGAATTCTTTTGTTTTTTCCATGATCCAACAGATGAAAACATTTACTTAGATGTTTCAACTTACATAATAGCTACTTTTGATCTTCCATTTATTCATGACCTTTAAGTTTGTAATCAGAAATCATTCAAGTTATACACAAAACACTTTAAAATTATGTCCAGATTTGCCAAATAAAATGAAAAAAATGAAGATACAGCTTAACTGTAATGGGGGAATAAAATCTTAAATCTGAAATGTCCAGGTAAAAGGCATTTAAAAAAATTAATTCATCATCTACTCACTAGTTTAACATAATCATTATTGAATGCCTACAAGCGCTAGAAGTTGTTTTAGGCACTGCTATTTTGCATTAATAGGTGTAATATACTAGTGACAGAGACAAGGGAAAAAAAACCCAATTAACGAATTATTTAATGTAGTTTCTAGTAATTGTTAAGTAAGGAAAAATCAAGTAGTTTAAAGGAACTGCAAATGAAAGGGGAGATATCAAAGACTAGTTGGTCAGGAAAAGCCTTTCTAAGTTCATTATCTTTGAATATAGACATGAATAAAATGATGGAACAACTTATTAGAAGATCAAAGACTTGTTCCAGATAAAGAGAACAGCAAGCATTAAGGTACTATGGGAGGAGTAAGCACTGATATATTCAAGGAATTGTAAGAAAGACACTGTAGATAAATTGTCATGTACACGAAGGAACATAACAGGAAAAGTGAGTGGAAAAATAGCAAGAACTGAATGATGAAGGTGAGAACTGGGAGTTTTAATTTGGTTCTGAGTATGCTGGATTTCTCTGAGAATAGTTTAGATGGTTAGTAGTAAAATGTAATATGATGGAGGGTTTATAAGTTTCCTCTGGCTACTGTATAGGGGAAAGCGTGGATTCTATAAGCTAAGTTATGAGGCTATTGCAGTAGTTTAAAAGGGAGATGAAGATGACTTGGAATCCAGTGGTAGCCATGGAAGTGGCAAGGTGTGATTAGGTTTATGTTATGCTTTGAAGGAAGAACTGGACAAGAGGAGCCAGACAAGCAGTTTTCAAGGATGACATACAGGTTTTTGTTTCATGCAACTGGAGTAATGGTGCATAGTGTCATTTACTGAAGTGAGAATGATGGTAAGAACAAATTAGGGGAATAAAATAGGAGTTCTGGGTTTAGTCATGTTACACTTAAAACTAAAAGATTTCCAGAGGCAGTATTGAGTAACTGTTTGTTGTTTAGTCGCTAAGTTGTCCAACTCTTTGTGACCCGATTGGCTGTAGCCAGCCAGGCTCCTTTGTCTATGGGATTTCCCAGGCAAAAATACTGGAGTGGATTGCCATTTCCTTCTGCAGGGGATCTTCCTGACCCAGGAACGAACCCACATCTCCTACACTGGTAGGTGGATTCTTTACCACTAAGACACCAAGTAAGCCCATATTGAGTAGAAAATTGATGAAAAATATGGATTTCAAGAAATATGTTGAAACTGGAGATATAAATTTGAGAGCCATGAGGTCAGATGAGAAAATTAAGGAGATATTATAAATAGACTAAAAGAGGTGGTTAAAGTCTTGAGATATGCCAACATATAGAGTACAAACCAGAAAGAGAACAGACTGTCAGTAGTTCAGTAAAGTCAAGAAAATAAAATGGAAAAAAAAAGTGTTCCAAGAAGTGAAATGTGATCATCTGCATTGAGTTCTATAAAAAGTGATGAAAGATAAAGATCATTCATTGATTATTGACTTGGCAGCACAGAGCTTGTTGATGAACTTAACAAAAGAGGTATCAGTTGGGCTTTAATGAATACTTAAATTTATTTAATAAGTATTTAATATAATATACATATATTTACATATAATATATAAGCACTATTATATACGTGTGTGTGTACATATGTGGAGAGATTACAACATGCCTATGCAAGTGCAAATGATTCAGCAGAGAGAGAGAAATAGTGTAGGAGGGATGGAGGTAAATGTGAATAAGACCTAGGCAGTGTGGAGAAGTTAGATTTAGCCAGAAGCAGAGACATTTCATTCATTTTATCAGGAGATAGGTCAAATGTATATTGAAATATTTGCAGGAAAGTTGGTAGTTTCTTAAAATTAAAGTTCATTAATATTAAAGCTCATTAATGTTAGAGAATCATCAGCTAAGAGTGAGTGGATGGAAGAGGTATTGAAAGTTAAGAGAAAAGGCATGAAATAGTCTGAGAGAATGGGAAATGATGATCAGAAATATATGATCAGAATGCCCAGCTTCAGAGGGTCTACTTGATATTTGTGGTCATATATTTATGTGAAACCATTCACTGTGGCTTTATGTTTGTAATTAAAAAAAAAATCCTTTTGTGTAATGGATTTAACCAGGTTTGGAGTTTTGCTAGGAGAGTACAATAAAGGGAAGAAGAGCGTTGTAGGCAAAGAAGTAATTATAATACACAATTTGTAGGATAGGACTATGAGGAATGGTGGCTGAGATAGAAAAAAAGATAATTGCCTAAAGGACAGGAGGGCCAGGGTTTCAAATGGGTCATCTATATGGTTGTTAAAATAAAAGATTGGTGCTGAGAGTAGTGGAGGACGGTGAGCCAGCTTCTAATGAGAGTTCTATCACTTGTGTCTAGCACATCATTATATTCCTTCTTTTTCATCTACTCAAGGATATGGCTCTAGCAAGTTTCTCCTCCATCTTCTGCCTCCCTTTACAACAGAAAAACTCTTACTAGCTATACATAAGCCAGTATTTTTCCCATCATGAAAATAAAAATAAAGCAGTGTTAACAACAAGGGCAATCTCTTAACCTTTCTAGGTACCTCCTCATTTCCCTACTCTCTCTTTGAGCTGAATTCCTTCAAACTGTTGTCCGTATTCATTGTTTTCAATTAATCTCTTCCATTTTCTCTTAAATCTATTCTGATCACAAAGTGTGATAACTATGAAATAGGAGGAATAGACAAAACTTTGGTAGGCAGCTTTAAGATGATGATAGATGTTTGATGGCCCGAGCTGAAACAGTTAGGGTTTTGAGGGAAAGAGTAGAAGTTTTCTGTATGTAGCAAAAGAAATATCTTCACTTTCAGATTCGCTGTTTTGTGGCATGTGGGAATGAGACATCCACCACTTGCAAGAGAATCAGGGGAAGTGGAACCCTTAGGGGAAAGCCGGTTTTTGGTTAAAGAGAGGTGATAAATGGAATGTTTAGAAAGTTGTGTTCACAATGTACACAGAGGTGTTCATGGCTGATGGCAGGCCATGACTTTCAGAGGGCATATTAAAGGAGTGTGGAGATGGGTGGGATGAGGATTGGGTTAGATTCAAAGATAAATAGAAAATAGAGTTTGCCGAAGCCCCCTCCCACCTCCCACCCCACATCCTCTACTTGAATCATCCCGTGCATCAGCCCCATGCATTGGGAGATTGTGTTCACCTATGGCTGATTCGTGTCAATGTATGGCAAAACAAATACAGTATTGTAATTTAAAAAAAAAAATAATAAATAAATAAATTTAAATTAAAAAAAAAAAGAAAAAAAGAAAATAGAGTTTGGCTGTTGATGAATGACCCAGGAGAATTTGAGTTTTTGCTGAGGACTGAGGTATTAATAGATAGGAATGTAAGCCATGGTAAAATTGGTCCAGATGGTCTTTTAGGGAAGGCCAATATCACTTTAGGGCATATGTCTTTTAGAATGATTACCCTAGAGGGGCTGTATATATGCCATGGTAGCTTGGGCTTTGGGATAGGAGGCTAACAGCTCTGGTGTATATCAAGAACATGAACTTAATAAAGCACCAGTCTGTGGGCCTCTCATAAATTCTATTGAGGATTATGTATTGGCCAAGGGAATGCTTTATCTCACCAAAAGTCATAGAGCAGCAGAAGTCATATTAATAACTTAAACCCATGATAACCATGAAATTCGTAGATGGGAGTGGGGAATATCATGGATGAGGAAGCCCATGGAGCTTTCTGGCCATTCTTTAAATCTTGTCAAGGGTGTTCAAATTGTAAGGTGGGAACCTCTGTTCATCATCAGGCTCTGCCACTTATTCCCAAGATGACATTTGCCTCTGCTCACTTATACTTAAAGTGGGGCTCAATAGAGGACTTAGCTTGAAGGCTTATTATGAGAGCTAGACAAATATATGTAAAACAGTTAACAGAGTGCCATGTAACAACAACAAAAAAATACTAAAATCATCTTAGTTGATAAACACTGAGGGGCCATATCACTACTCTCTGTTAGGTGCTTCAGTTCAGTTCAGTCGCTCAGTTGTTTCCCAATTCTTAGAGACCCATTACTGCAGCACACCAGGCTTCCATGCCCATGACCAACTCCCAGAGTTTGCTCAGACTCATGTCCATCGATGCCATCCAACCATCTCATCATCTGTTGTTCCCTTCTCCTCCCACCTTCAATCTTTCCCAGCACCAGGGTCTTTTCAAATGAGTCAGTTTTTCACATCAGGTGGCCAAAGTATTGGTGTTTCAGCTTCAGCATCCAGTGAATATTCAAGACTGATCTCCATTTAGATGGATTGGTTGGATCTCCTTGCATTCCAAGAGACTCTCAAGAGTCTTCTCCAACACCACAGTTCAAAAGCATCAATTCTTCTGTGCTCAGCTTTCTTTATAGTCCAACTATCACACCCATACATGACTACTGGAAAACCATAGCTTTGACTAGATGGAACTTTGTTGGCAAAGAAATGTCTCTGCTTTTTAATATATTGTCTAATTTTGTAATTGTTTTTCTTCCAAGGAGTAACATCTTTTAATTTCTTGGCTGCAGTCACCATCTGCAGTGATTTTGGAGCCCAAGAAAATATAGTGTGTCACTGTTTCCATTATTTCCCCGTCTATTTGCCATGAAGTCGAGTCCCTTGGACTGCAAGGAGATCCAACCAGTCCATCCGCAAGGAGATCCAACCAGTCCATCCTAAAGGAGACCAGATCTGGGTGCTCATTGAAAGGACTGATGCCGAAGCTGAAACTCCAATACTTTGGCCACCTCATGTGAAGAGTTGACTCATTGAAAAGACCTTGATGCTGGGAAAGATTGAGGGCAGGAGGAGAAGGGGACGACAGAGGATGAGATGGCTGCATGGCACCACCAACTCTATGCACATGAGTTTGGGTGAACTCGGGAGTTGGTGATGGACAGGGAGGCCTGGCATGCTGCGATTTATGGGGTTGCAAAGAGGCAAACACGACTGAGCGACTGAACTGAACTGAACTGAATGGGACCAGATGCTATGATATTCGTTTTTTGAATGTTGAGTTTTAAGCCAGCTTTTTCTCTCACCTCGTTCACTCTCATCAAGAGGCTTTTTATTTCCTCTTCAGTTTCTGCCATATGGGTGGTGTCATCTGAATATCTGAGGTTATTGATATTTCTCCTAGCAACCTTGATTCCAGCTTGTGCTTCATCCAGCCTGGCATTTTGCATGATGTACTCTGCAAATAAGTTAAATAAGCAGAGTGACAATATACAGCCTTGATGTACTCCTTTCCCAATTTGGGACCAGTCTGTTGTTCCATGTCTGGTCTTAATTGTTGCTTCTTGACCTGCATACAGATTTCTCAAGAGGCAGGTCTCATCTCTTTAAGAATTTTCTACAGTTTATTGTGATCCACACAGTCGAAGGCTTTGGCATAATCAATAACGCAGAAGTAGATGTTTTTCTGGAACTCTTTTGCTTTTTCAATGATCCAACGGATGTTGGCAATTTGATCTCATGTTCCTCTGCCTTTTCTAAATCCAGCTTGAACATCTGGAAATTCATGGTTCACATACTTTTGAAGCCTGACTTGGAAAGTTTTGAACATTACTTTGCTAGCATGTGAGATGAGTGCAATTGTGTGGTAGTTTGAACATTCTTTGGTATTGCTCTTCTTTGGGATTGGAATGAAAACTGACCTTTTCCAGTCCTTTGGGCACTGCTGAGTTTTCCAAATTTGCTGGCATACTGAGTTCAGCACTACAAAGTGCAGCAAACTACAAGAGTAGTTTGCTTATCCAGTAAATGTTCACAGTAACCCTGAGGGGGATTTTGTTAACATAATTATAATCACCCCCATCATCATTATCTTTCAGGATTTGAAATAACTCAACTGGAATTCCATCACCTTCACTAGCTTTGTTCATAGTGATGCTTCCTAAGACCCACTAGACTTTGCATTACAGGATGTCTGGCTTTAGGTGAGTGACCACACCACTGGGGTTATCTGGGTCATGAAGATTTTTTTGTGTGCTTAGTGCGATCATTGTATCTTCCATTGAAAAGATATTAAAGGTAATATAGCTTAATGAAATGTAGTCACTTCCAAAACTATGGGGATTTTTATTTTATTTATTTTATATCTAAGACGTATGTTTTTAGGAGAACAGTCTGAAATGTTCGTCAGAATTTAGCATATCATTTGTTGATTTTACAGAGCATGAGAAGTAGAAGCTCCATGAGAACAAAGGCTTTGCTGCTTTCGTTCATTGCTATGTCCCAAAGATCTTGAACAGTGTGTGACACACATAGTAAATCCTTAATAGTTCAGCTCATTGTTGAACAAAGAAGGTAATATAAATATTCTTTGTGGTTTGATCACTGTGCTAATGTGGACAAGCTTTGGAGTACTTCCTTATCTGGGTAAGTATAATTAATTTGAGCTATTGCATGATCACAGAGTCATACTTCACTCATGTAAGGGCAGTGAAGTGGCAAATTTGTGGCCTGTCATGAGAAGGAAGGAAAAACTCTACAATTAATAAATCCTGATACTAATAACAATAGCTAACGTACAGTCTAAAACACATATAAATTCATTAATATGTGCCAACACTGTTAAAAAAGTAGTTTGCTTATCCAGTAAATGTTCACAGTAACCCTGAGGGGGATTTTGTTAACATAATTATAATCACCCCCATCATCATTGACAACATTATCCTATCATAGTTATCATCAGCTTCATCATCTCTGTTTTACAGGTGAATGAATGGAGGTACAGCAGAGTTAAGGAAGTTGTTGAAGATCACTCAGCTAGTTTATTGAAATATGGCATAGCTATGATTTGAATCTGGAAAGTCTGGCTCCCTTTTCCTCTGGCTCATGGTCTAGCATACAGGAAAGATAATATCATTGGCTTTGTCTTCTTCGTCTCTAAAGGGGAAAGTGAAAGTAGTAGCTACAGTTTTATTGAGTGCTGTCTGTGTGCCAGACACTATATTAAGTAAGTAACTTAGGTTATTTCTGGTCCTTACAAAAGCTCTTCAAAGTGGGAATTATTATCTTCCCTTCTTCATTGAAGAAACTGAAGCTAAGGAGGTCATCATTTCTTTAAGGTCACAGAATACATTTATGTAATTCCAAAGTCAGAAACCTCTTTGTGACACCATATTATAAACAGTTTGGCAGTGTAAAGAAGTTTTTCTTTGAAATTTGCTGTAAATTAACTATATGCCTGCTACCATGGTTGTTTTGTTTACTCTGTAAATTTATATTGAGCACTTACAATATAATAGGAAATCCAAAATGAAAATGACCCATCAAATATGAGGCTTTGGTATATTCTTGTATTTCTTCCTGCCTAAATTCTAACCAGCCAATTAATTAATCAATTAATATTTTATATTGGGGAAAAAGCCCTCACTATATGAATCCTAATAGGAATCTGCATTTTGCCTCCAATTAGTAGAGATGAAGAAGCTCTTTTCCCTTTTGAAGTTTCTGGAACTCAAGCATGTAGTCAGTGCTCTTGTCTTGAGACTAGAATACCGAGAAAGTGGTGTAAACATCGAAGAGTTGAAAAACTACTCAAGAAGATGCAGCGGGGGTTGAGGATCCAGGTCGCTGGTGCCACTTGCCGACTTGGACCCAGATCGCTTTCATCTTTCAACCTTGGACATGATTGCATTTGGCTGGCCTCCCTAGTCCTTGGCCCCTTTTTGAGATGGGTTCTCAGATTTCCTGTTGATCCTATGAGTCATCTGATATTCTTCAATAAATTCATTTTCTACTCAAGTTAGGTAAAGTGCTTTCTGATGCTTGTACATAAGAACACTGACAAATCTAGGGAGATAAGACATGGACAGAGTTAGAAAAAACAAACAAGAATAATCAAGTATGACAAGAGCCAGAAGAAAAAAAAGAGTTATAAAAAGTGCAGAATATGACAAGATAATTAGGATTAATGGAATAGTTGTCCTAGTTGACCTTAGATAAGAATATTAAAAGATGGGCATGAGCAGGCAAAGAGGTGAGAAAAGTAGCCTTAGAGGTACAAATGAGAAGCCCATATTGGCTGGAGTATAAAATATGTATGATAGAAGAAACAAGGGTAAATGAGGTCATACTAGAAAGCATTTCACTTCTTTCTAAGCCTAACCCTTTACACATAACATCTTTCATTCATTCCTTTTCTGGATTCTGATATCTTGCTTCTTCGTATTTTTCAGTGTCTGTCTTTACTGACAGAAATACATCAGTCCGTCATACAAATATTCTCTTGTCTCCTGGCATCTCAAAAAAATAAATATATACATTTCCATTATATTTTCTTTTCTTTCAAGCTGCAATATATATATTTTCTTTCCTTTGACATTTAATGTATTTAAAGAGAGTATGTTTTCTTTCTTCATCTCTTTTTTGGTTTACTTCTGATTTTTTTTTTTAAGAAATGATACACTGATATTGCTACATCTTTCGCACCCCTTCCCCCTCCTTCCCCAGGTGTAACTGCTATCCATAATTTCATGTGTTTGTGTTATATAAATAACATATATATACACTCATAAACATTAGCTGCCTTTGTTATTGGTAAGTTTAATCATTATACAGTATGCGTAATTTTGCAGTTTGCTTTTTTACTCAATATCTTATGAGATATATTTTCTTATGTAATAATTTAGTTCATTAATTTTAACTGCTAAACACTTTTCTGCTGTTTGAAGAAACCACATCTCAATTTGTTTTCCACTGTTTACTTCAGTCTTTTGAATATTGACTACCTCCTCTGGTTATCACCTGCTGACTGTAGTTATTGCCCGAAACTGTTCTCTTAAAAGTCACCAAATCTAATAGAATAAAAAGCATCTTCATTTTAAGCATCCTGACTTTTGATGCTATTAATTGCCTGCCCCATGTTCCTTGAAATTCCCTCATCTCTTGGCTTTGTGAAAGTATACCTCTTTTGATATCTCTGTGTCTTCTCCTTTTTGTTGTCTAAATGTAGTGTTCCACAAAGTTCTATCCTTAGAGTTTTCCTCTGTCTCTCTTTCTGAACAATCTCATTTGTATCGTGGCTTCACTTCCCAAATGGCTCTCAAATCTATATTAAGTTTGTTTCAATTTTCTACTGGCCATTGCCAGCTGGGTGTCATGCTTGACCTAAATTTGTACTTTTTCCTCCCAGATTTGCTCCTTTTCTCTGCTTACTATTTAAGTGGCAGTGGCACCATCTTAACAGTCATCCAGGCTCAAAATCTTGGAATGACTTATAAGTCCCTTGGGCTTCATCAGTTGCCAGGACCTGCAAATTACTGTTCCATTCATTCTGCCAAATTGGTTCCCACTGCCACTGCCCTAGTTTAAACCCCATGACTTCTAGGCTTTTCACAATAGCATGTCTTGTTTCCCTGCTTCTAAGTGTCTTTCCACTTCCCAGGCATCCTCTATCCTGCTTGATTAATTTTCCTAAAGTGCAATTCTCTTCATATTATTTCCCCATTTGAAAGCTTTTAACAACTCTATATTGCCTATGAAATTAAGTCCAAAATCTTCAGGTTGGAATTCATGCCTCTCTGAAAATTGACTTGTTTACCCTCTATTTATTTATCACTTCTTCATTTAATATGCCACCTATGCCTATCAAATGGAACATCTCATTGTTCTTATACTTGCCTGAATGGTCTAAGTTAAAGTATGGGAATAAACTACTCCAAAAAACTCAGTGTCTTAAGATAACAGAGATTCATTTCTCACACATGTTGTGTAGTCATTCCCAGTCAGTGAGGATTTTCTCTTTTCATGGCAGTCATTCAGAGACCAGCCTAAGGGAATAGCCATCATCTTCAATGTTGCTGGTTTCCACATCACAGGAAAGAGTGGAAAGAGTTATATGGGAGGATGTCACCTTACCATTTAAATGTTATGGTACCAGTGTGACCCATGTCACTTCAGTTCAAAACCCACTGTCCAGAATCATTCATTTGGCTCTAACCGTAGGAGAAGCTGAGAAAAGCAGACCCACCATGTCACACAAGGAGAGGAAAACCAGATATTGGTGAGCAGCAATAATGATCATCACAGTCCTCAAAGGCCTTCTCCATCATTCCCCCCCTCCCCACACCGTGGATCCTTGCTCATGAAATTTAAAATGTTTTGTTCTCTTCTTTCCATGTTCAGATGCTGCTTATCCTTAATCCCCAGTGCAGCTATCATCTCTTCAGTGAAATGTTTCCTAATCTTTCCAGACTGATATATTCTCCCTCTGTTCAAATTCCCCATAGCTCTTTATTTTGAAATAAGCATTGTTCCCTGTTGTTATACAGTTAGATCCTAGAGGTGAGAGTACATATATTATTCCCCATGAACACATGTTTTTGTTTTTGTTTTTTTCAGTTAACATATAAATTCTATAGAAGTGTATTCTAATCACTTGAGATGCATTTTTGGGGGTGGGGGCTGGCTTCTTTTATTATCAATTTATAGGGGAGATATTTTGTTCCTTATATTATTTGTAAGTTGGAGATATATATAATACATGTATATTTATATATCTTATGTATATATACATAGAGTTAGCAGCTCCTAGCTACTATGGTACAAATATAGAGTAAATTAATTATGAATCTGCCTTATTCTCACTCTTCTCACTCTGAAATTGCTGGCAGTGCTATTATAACTCTTTTCACTCTTCTTTTTTGATAAATGGTGTGTTTGACCATTGCCCTTTGGTGGCAGTGAGATAGATAGCCTAGAGATCTTCTGTGAGTGAAATAGTTTAATGGTGTCTATATATAAAAGAAAACTGACAAGAGGAAAGTTAAAGTACTAATATCCTGTCCTCTGTCCTGCCACCCTGCCTCCCTTCTTCCTTCCTTCCTCATTCCTGTACCAAAAACTTACTGGGCACTTGTTCTATAATGTCGGTTTAGGCACAGATCCCTGTCTTGGTGGGACCGGAGAGTCATTTAGAAAGAAAAATGACACACCCAACCCAACACACGCACATCCCTTCAGTATCTGAGCTGGAAATCACTATTTCCTCAACTATATCCTTGGCTAATGTCCGCCCATGTTTTAAATACTTGCTTTGATATTTTATCCTTTGGAAAGCTTTTCTTGATTTCTCAAATTAAGTTTTAGCACTTTACTAGTACGGTGGAGAGCATGATTCATTATTTTTGAAGAAAAAACTCAGAGACCAGAGACAGCTTTACAGAGAAGACAATTGAAAAAAGTCTGAAGAATGAATGGGAGCTTACAACAAAGAACAAGGATGAAGGAACTCGCGCTCATCCAGATGTGATCTGTTGGGCATAGACACCTATGAGTACATTAGTATTACTCAAGATTAAGTTATAAACAAACATGATGTGGAAAAAAAGTTTGCCGATGTGCAGCAACTCAATTCTGGGCGCTATACTATGGGTAACCTCTGAGGTATTTCAGGAAGTGAAGTGAAAGGGTCAGGCTTATTTTTTAGAAATATCACTTTTGCTTAAGTATGGAGGATGAACTTGAGGCAAACTGTACTGAAAGCAGGAGAACTATTAGAAGACATTTCTAAAGCTTAAGAAAGGATAATTAGATTTGAAATTCAAACAGGGTTACTTTGAAAGTAGCGTGAAAGAAATTAGGAAGAAAATAAACATTTAGGTTAAAAAAAGACATTTAGTAGGAAAAGATAAAATATATACTGATAGCCTGCTTGAAGTAGGCAAGGGAGAAGAAGAAATTGAGAATGTCATTTAGTTTTCTAAATGACTGGGATGAATGAATAGCTGAAGACCACAAATGGAGATAGGATAAGAGGGAAGGCAAGTTTCAAAGCTGAGTTGGTTAAACTGGGAACCCCAGTTTTCTGTCTAAAGAAAGGAGTGGCATTTACTGTCAAGAATAAAATCAGGAGTTGGTTAGGGGTTTTGAGTGGAGTGACACATGTTTTGAATTACTACGGAGGAAAAAATGGGAGTGGGAGCTAAGAGAGGGCAAGTAAAACCTTTTATGAGCAGTGGAGAGAGGTAAGCTGAAGTTGAAGGGTATAGACATTTAGTAGCCCCACTCTGGAGTTGTATTATTATTTTTTAATCAAACTCCTCAGAGTACAAGAATGGACAATTTGTAAGAATGATCGAGGGTTAAAAGATATGATGAAAAGATGTAGTTGCAATGGAGTTGAGGGTGTTTGTGAATCTATGAAGGGGAAGATATAAGTCAACTAAGGAATAACATCGAATCATGAGGGGTTCTCAGGATTCTACAATGTGGAGGGGTAGGTGTAAAGAAAGGGGTTCTGGAAATGAGTCAGAAAGGCAAGGGATGATCAGAGAGTAGGAAGCAGACCTTTGATTCTAAAGCACAGAGAAGTTTCGGGAAGAGACTTAA
The DNA here is from genome assembly GCA_917880005.1 of Nanger dama. NCBI lineage: Eukaryota > Metazoa > Chordata > Mammalia > Artiodactyla > Bovidae > Nanger > Nanger dama. The sequence continues at coordinate 16,911,894 of CAKJTW010000008.1, read as the reverse complement.
AGGGAACTAAGGGAGAAGAGAGGAAGATCAAGCCCTCTGGCACTGAAGGGATTGCTGATAACTGGGAAAGGGTGTTGGAGAGTTCTATATGGGCATTGAAATTGTTCAGGATGATAGCAACCACTTAGGCTGAAAGCAGCTGTGATCCAGGAGACAGCCTGGGTGAGTTGGGTGAGTAAGGGTGCTCTAATGAGTAATGATGCTATAGTCTGGAGGCCAGCAGATGACATGTATAAGGAGGGTATGTTTTTTGTGAACAGGTAAGCTGATCTTTAGTATAGGAGGATCTGTTTTGGGGGTCAGAGGATAAGCCTAAAAGGTCTCTTAGGAGAAAGCTGAACTTTCTTGTACAGAAGGGTCAAAAGGAGGAGGGGGATGGATGAGGAGGGAGATGGGAGCAGCTTGTGATACTGAGGTGTGAGAGTGCTACAAGAAAAGCAGAGCATTTGGAGAAAAGCCAGATTTGAACTGGAGTAAGGAGGTGGAGGGGACATGATGTGTTCTGTAAAGAGGTTGAAAGTGTAGTGTTTATGTCCTGAGATAAAGTTCAGAAAAGAAAGTAACTCAGCAAACGGAAGGAGGAACAGAGCAGATGTCACACGAACAGCCAAAGATGGTGCCCGTGGCTCTCACATTGTTTAGTTCTTTATAGCAGGTTAGAACCATTAGCCCAAAGCCTGCTGGCACCAAACTCATGTTCTTACATAGCCAGTTCCTTAAAACGTAGCCCAAATAAACATAAGCATGTGTTTAGCCATTTAGAACCTGCTTACTTAAGAGCCTGTGAATCACACCTGAAGTCTGCTAAGCATGGATAAGACAAACCCGGCAGCTGCAAAGGGCCCCGCACTACTGCCGCCTTTTGGACCCCTCTGACCCGGAGACTCCTCACTTTGCTGCTGAGTGAAATCACCTTGATATGCAAGCCCCCTCTGTGGTTCCTCCTTCTCCACTGGGAGGTCCCTTGTCCTCTTCTCCTCTGGATGGGAGAATTGTGTCACTGACTCTGGAAGGTTTCTTGATGGGACACCCCACCCCCCATGCAGCTCTGCTCAAGCACAATCCATTAAAGATTGTGTGTTACTCTCTCTCATGGCCCTGCCTCTTTCTTGACTGCATATCCTTGAACTTCCTGCAGCAGAGGACGGAGTGATTATAGTCAATTACAGGGATGGGTGAAATGAATGTAATTGATTAACCCTAAGCCCAGTTATTCTGATGTTAGACCTTTAGAGGCAAGAGATGGGTAGAAATCTACAGGGACTTCTTCCTGGTACTGAAAGTCAAAGTGCTAGTCATTCAGTCATGTCCAACTCTATGTGACCCCATGGACTGTAGCCCACTAGGCTTCTCAGTCCGTGGAATTTTCCAGGCAAGAATGCTGGACTGGGTTGCCATGCCCTTCTCCAGGAGATCTTCCCAATCTAGGGATCGAACTCAGGTCTCCTGCATTGCAGGTAGATTTGTTACCATCTGAGCCACCAGGGAAGCCCCTTTCTGGTATTAGGTGTTATAAAATATGAGTACTAAATGAATCAAGGAAAATGTTACACTGATAAATAGGGGTGGCTTCTACTCTTTAGAGAAATAAAAAGATAATCGTAGAGGAAAGACTATAATGAGCTCTGCATTCTTCAGTCTAGTTGACATGCTCCTAAAATCATTCATGAGAATATATATATTGCAATATATCATATTTTATGAATAATCAATTTGTGTAGATTTTTATGTGCATCAGGGAAAACTATTATTTTGGGAATCCAGTGAGGTAGCCTTTTGTGAAATGAAGCATGTTTATTTTATTTATTTAAATGAAGGTACATCAGTTCAGTTGCTTAGTCATGTCCTACTCCTTGTGACCCCATGAATCGCAGCACGCCAGGCCTCCCTGTTCATCACCAACTCCCAGAGTTTACCCAAACTCATGTCCATGGAGTAGGTGATGCCATCCAGCCATCTCATCCTCTGTCGTCCCCTTCTCCTCCTGTCCCCAATCCCTCCCAGCATCAGGGTCTTTTCCAGTGAGTCAGCTCTTCACATGAGGTGGCCAAAGTACTGGAGTTTCAGCTCATTGGAAGGACTGATGAAAGTATATAGGAAAGTTTTTAATTACTAAGTGAATTTTGAGTGCTAAGTCAAATGAATAAAATGAATTCAAAATAGAATTTGATAATTGTATTAGCTTCCCTATTACTGCTATAACAAATTATCACAAACTTAGTGGCTTAAAAACTGAGTTGTTCTCTTATAGTTCTGGAGGTCAGAAATTGAATATGGGTCTTTCTTAAAGGCTAACATGAAGGTGTTGGCAGAACTGTGTTTCTTCTGGAAGCTCTAGGGGCAAATTGACTTCTTTGCCTTTTCCAGCTTCTTGAAACCATTTGCATCTTTGCTTCATGGTCTCTTCAAAATACATCATTCCAACCCCTGTTTTCATTTTTGGATGGCTTTGACCCTCTTGCTCCTTCCTATAAAAATCCTTCCGTTTATATTGGGCTCACCTACATAATCTGAATACTTTCTCCTTCTCAAGATGATTAATAACATGTGCAAAATCCTTCTTGTCATGTATATTAGCACGTTTATAGGTCCCAGGGACTAGTATGTGGACATCTTTGAGGGGGCATTCTTCTGTCTACCATAGTATTGAATACCCATTTTTAACATCAAAGTCTTTTGGAATAAATATTAGTAAGTTAAAGTTTTGGGTTTTTTCATAACCAAACATTTAAAAGAAGAATGATGATTAAAGTTTGACTTTAAGGTTTTATAATGATTATTCTCTGAATCTCAAAACACTGCCCAGGAATATCTGCCCCACTTCATATCATTGAAGCTTACTCATTATATAGCAGACTGTTTGGCTGCTCAAGTGAGGGGTGAGTAAGTGGATTTAGATAAAATAAGAACCAATTTGATCCTTTCTACAGAATGTTTCTTAAATTCTTACAGTTCTTTTTGAAAGGATTTCCCCAAAACTTTCAACATGTATGGTTGAGTATATTTGGAACTCAAAATTTCACTTAGAAATGAAGTCTATAAAATCACACTTAGGGATACAGATTGAAGTGTGTGTTTGCATGTGTATATGTATGTGTGTCTATTGTGTTCATGTAAATGTGTGTTTGTGGTAGGTGAATAGTCAAGGGAGCATTATAAAGATATTTCCCAGTCCATTTAAAATAGGAAGAACTAGAGCAGGAATGGATGAGTATGGAGAACAGTGGGTCAGAGCCAGGAAGTACTACTGAACTGTGTTTCTTTTAGTTTTTAAGTGTCCAACTGAACTCAAGTTAAATCTTATGAATCCTGGCATGGAATTCTATAGTATAACACTATGGTTGTTTTAATCAATATCAGAGCTATTAACCTATTGCACAATACTAATCATGACCCTCTGCTTCAGTTTGGTGAAATAGTAGGAAAATCCTATAAACTCAAGTTCTTTGCTTTGTATTTTAAATTGATAGGCAGTCATGTTACGATTGCTGAAATTTCCTAAAGTAATGTATTTCTTGAATTTAATTTAGATTTCAAAACACTGTTATATCAAATTTTAATAGAAAAAGGTATCTATTTTTTAAAGAAAATATGTGGCTAGGTCAACATAAAGCCTTCTGTCATCCTTTTTGAAAGTTTAATTCTTTGTCAGTCATGCACCATTCTTGCTAAGAATACTAATAATTTCTGCCTGCAGAGAATCATGAAGACTTGGTAGTTAATGTAAACTAACTATGAAAAAGAACTAAATGCAGCACTTTATGCTATCTAATTATCTCAGCATAATTAACTGTTTGCTAGATGCAGTGTCCAGATCCTTTTTCTAAACTTAAATTTCATAATCCTTTTGATTACACAAACATGATAATCTATCATATATGTGAACTAGAGAGAGCACGTAAGGAATAATTAGGTTCACCTGGATTTCTTTCTTTCTTTTTAGCTTCATCTCCACCCCCTAAGCTTTGAACGCAAATTTAAAATATTGCTTCTGTTCAGACACTCACAGAATCATTATTTCTTTCTTCTCACTAAAATGCAACCTCCAAGATATGTCTAAATAAAAACAAAGAAATCACACATTGGAAGATAATTAGTTCTTTCGCTTGAGAAAGATTTATCTAGTCTCACGACATGCTTCCATGTCCATAACAATCAGTGTTTATCACTTGGGTATCTCCAAACCCTTGATCAGAGGTTCATAATTTAGCCCCCAAAGTATTCATTTGTAATTCATTAAAAATGTTTAAAGTGTCAGGGAGCAAGAGAGCAAACAGTCCACCATCCTTTCTTTTTGACCACTAGCACAAGTATGATTAAAGCCACAGAAAAGGCCAGTAAATGAGAAAAATGCAAATGTTCATCATATTCCATTGCTGTTTTGACACAGCAATTAGATTTGTGCAGAACAGCGAGATTGTTCCAATTCTATTCTCCCAAACATAAGTTAAAAAAGAGGTTACATTTGTGACTGTAGCTCGTGGAGCATCCAATCTGGCATCCTGAAAATCCATATGTAAGCCACACTTATATCTTAAACCTGTCAAACAAATAAATGTACAGAAGCAGTAATTTATGTACTTTATAGACTGTTTTGCCCTTTTAGAGCAAAAGCCTAATTTTCAAGTGTTGCTATTTTAACTTCTGGCAGTGCCTGGGAGATAACTGAGGTTCAAAATGTGAATTTTACAAGTAAAATGTGATTCAAAAATTGATTTACCCTGTTCTCACTACATGTGAGACAGAGAAGAGAAATGCTGGGTGTTTGTGAGCTTTAGGCAAGGGGAAACATATTGCTAAGTACAGAAGCCACGCAAAACTTTGCGGGTTTTCAGTTTAGAAGTGAACTTGAGCCTTTCCCAGTTCAAGTTCTGTTTAGGGCCGGCAAAACATGACTTTCTGATTCAAAGAAATAAGGCTTAAAAAGGCTTATAAAACAGGCTCGCAGGCTTCTTGTACATCAAATAGCTCTTACACAATGGCATTTAGATGATTTAAGTGTAAATGAATCAAAGACATATGGATTGCATTTCCCTTGAAATACGCATGGGTTTTAAAATGAAGGGAAAACACACTTGCCAAAATCCTTTTGGGTTGTGCTGCATCAAAAACATTTGGAAATGGCTTTGAATGTTTGGAAGAACCCCAGATACTGGGTTCAGTCACCCCTGGGATTAAATCAGTATCCTTCATCCAATGATAATCAAGCCCCTATTTTGCAAAGACATTTCTTAAAAACATCAAGGCCCTAACCTGGTGCTCCTGAGAACTGACTTTGTTGAGGTTTGAATCTCTAATTCAATGATAGGGTATTATTATGCAGTCTTCCCCAGAGACCAAGAATCCATTTTGTGTTATTGAAGCCACGAGAAGCACATGTCAACTTTACCCAGTTTCTCAAATGTGGCTAAAAATGTCAGTTCTCTTGGTTCTGGAGGTAGAAAATTAGTGGTTCTAGGGATCCAAAAGGAAATCAAATTTTCAAGCTGAATGAAAGGACTACATTATCAAGAAGATAAAAAAGGAAAACTTGTTTGTTCTTGAAAACATATGCAGGCACAAGTTCTGACATCACGTGGCTGTTAGCATACTTTAATTTAAAAAAAAAAAGGAAAAGGAAGGAAGGAAGAAAACTGGATGGTAAAATGTCTTTGGAGATAAAAAGAGAGATTGTGAGTGAAATGCAGAAATAAATTAGATTTAACGGAAATGGGTAGTTTCATGAAAATAGCTAAGCAGAAATAAGAATAAAATACCAAGTACAACACATTTAAAAAGAATGATACATAGGAAGGTGTTGCATTGAAATGAATGAAACATGGATTGGCACAAGAGATTAATGAGGCATTAAAAAGGAGCTAGGGAAGGGGGCCATGCTATTGAAAGAAACTGTGTTGGATGTTGAAATCAAGGAGAAAAGAAAAAAAAAAAAATAGGATAATGCCTAAACTGAGAGAAAGGTTACACAGGCACTTATAGCCAAGGGAATAACAAGAAAAGACTGTCTAAAACATGTGATGGGCTGTATTCAAGCCTGTATAGCAGGACAGCTTATGTTAAAAATCCTAGATCAGATTTTGTATGCAGTTCTGATGGAAGAAAAAACAGCTTTCAAAATTGCGTAATGACCTCCTGATAGGAAGGTTAACAGGATTATCCTGCAGTTCACTGGAGAATGGACAGCAACTCTCAGCGTGTCCCTCACTTCGTGTGTAATTCCAATATTCTCCTTCACAGGGAAGTGTAAAATCGTGGTGCTACTCAGAGGCATTCAGCGGAAAGTTGGGATGCTTTTAATGAGGGAAGCTGAACATGAAAGGGAAATAAGGGAAGAACCTGGGTACCCAAACCTGAACTCTTTTAGCTTAATTTTGCCTTAGGTGAGTCTAGGCGTGTCTGGGGCTGCTGAACCTCCCTTGAGGTTTCAGTTTGCCCTGGTCTCCCCTTACTTCTGTCTGAGCTGCTTGTATCCTAGTAACTAGTGTGGGATTCTCCACTTCTGACTGGTTCCTGCTCCTCTGTTCTGCTCTCCAGCCGTTTTCTTGTCCAAGTGGGGAAAAACACCCCACCTTCCCTTCTGTATGTAGACCGCAGAGCAGCATTTCTTTGTATTGTCGATGTCCTGTGGAGACTCTAATGAGAAAGGCCTTCCTGCTTGGCTCCCTCTGATAGTCATGGCTTCGGTTGCCACTGGTGTGGGGGAGTGACGAGGGGGGAGGTGGGAAGCAGTCCAGAAAATACTCTGATCAATGCCCATTGGTCAGAGTCACACTGTCATCCCTCTTCTTTTTTAATGATCCATTACTTTTGCCCTCAACTTGGGTTCTCTGACTTCCAAGGAACTGTAATCATAAGCGTAATTAGTGACAGGTGCTGTAAATAATAAGCTTTAGAATCTTGGGGACTTCACCCATCCAGGTTTTTCTTCTGGCTCATACCACAGTCCGTGTGGCAGGCAGCTTCCCATTCCCTGACCGTGGAGTCCCATTTCCTCCATCCGTCACCTTCTAGGGCCTCTTCAGACTTCACTGCTGCCTTGTCTGTTTTTAGCCAGCTGACCAGCAAAGGGTGAGGAAGATCATACGCTGCAGCTCCATGCATATGAGTGAGAGTGGTGAACATGACTTCCATGGCATAACACCAGTCTGAATGCAAAGAATGAAGGAAATGTATTTTTTATGAGTGCCCAGGAGGAAGAGCTGACTCATTGGAAAAGACCCTAATGCTGGGAAAGATTGAAGGCTGGAGGAGAAGGGGACAATGGAGGGTGAGATGGTTGGATGGCATCAGCGACTCAATGGACATGAGTTTGAGTAAACTCCAGGAGTTGGTGATAGACAGGGAGGCCTGGCGTGCTGCAGTCCATGGGGTCACAAAGAGTCAGACATAACTGAGCAACTGAACTGAAGGAAGAAGACTCATGATTGGTGAGCTTTTAGGCAACTTCTGCCACATTGACCAAGGGGCATTCCCATCCCTAATGCAAATTAACCCTTGGTGGGCCTGTTTTCCCCGCCTTTGCCATATGTTCTGATATGTTTGAGGTCATGAACACTGTTCAGTGTGGGAATTAAGCAGCTTAATTAGATACACACAGCTAATAAGAGACAAGACTGGAATGTGACTCAAATTTGCCTGAGTCTAGTTATAGTCTCCCCTAAATTTTATATTTTTGGGAGGAACAATAGGTAGGTGATCAGACTGGAAGGAATCCATTTCTTTACTTTGCACCCTTGGAGCCTGCTGAGATACCACAACTTCACTGGTTATCAAAGATTTGGTACTGTGGGTGTTGCAGGTCAGGAGGTTAAAGGTCATCTCTATAGAGGAAGCCCTGAGACTGATGTTGTGTCATAGTGGCAGTGGAGAAGGAGATGGCACCCACTCCAGTACTCTTGCCTCGAAAATCCCATGGATGGAGGAGCCTGGTAGGCTGCAGTCCATGGGGTGGGTCGCTAAGAGTCAGACACGACTGAATGACTTTACTTTCACTTTTCCTTTCATGCATTGGAGAAGGAAATGGCAACCAACTCCAGTGTTCTTGCCTGGAGAATCCCAGGGACGGAGGAGCCTGGTGGGCTGCCGTGTATGGGGTCGCACAGAGTCAGACACGACTGAAGTGACTTAGCAGCAGCAGCAGCAGCAGCAGCATAGTGGCAGGGGAATGAAAAACACTGTAATGCTGTGAACATGCCACCCTGTCCTCCAGACTGGGTGTGGCAAGATGGCCCTTCAGGTGGCCTTAGAAAATACCTTTACCATCTCTCTTAAAGCTGAAGCGGAATGGGCAAGGGAAGGCTATTGAAAAAGGAAGACTATAATATATAAGATGGAGCCCGGATTTCATGTTGCTCTTAAATTTTAGCCTTTTTTTTAGTAGCTGTGTGGATGTGGATGCATTACTTAATCTCACAGAGCCTCAGTTGTTAGAAAAATGAGGGTAGTGAAACTTAACTCACAAGGTAGTAAGAATTAAAAAAGGTTACAAAGGGCACTATGTATAACAAATAGGAGGCACTGCAACTAAGGGTTACCTCATTTTCCATTTTATTAATTCTTTCCTTTAGTAAATGTGGCATCAAGGGCTGGCATCATAGTGGAAAGATAATTCTTCTAAATGTCATGGGAAATAGCTGGGGTAAAATGATAAGTTACTTCATTTATTTAGCTATTCATGAATAAGTTGTTAATCCATTTCTTTTCATCCATCCTTTCATTCTGTAATTTATTTGTTCTTTCATCAGTTCAATTGCTGTCGTGTCCGACTCTTTGCGCCCCCATGAACTACAGCACGCCAGGCCTCCCTGTCCATCACCAACTCCCAGAGTCCACACAAACCCATGTCCATTGAGTTGGTGATGCCATCCAACCATCTCATCCTCTGTCATCCCTTCTCTTGCCCTCGATCTTTCCCAGTCTCAGGGTCTTTTCAAATGAGTCAGCTCTTTGCATCAGATGGCCAAAGTATTGGAGTTTCAGCTTCATCTGCCAAATATGTACTCACTGGAGGCAAAACATCATAGTAAATATTCTCTAGGGGATCTTCTCAACCCCAGGATGGATCCCAGGTCTCCCGCATTGTAGGCAGAATCTTTATCCTCTGAACCACCAGGGAAGCCCATTAGTAAACATGGGGGAAATCCAAGAGGATCTCCTGGACCCTGCTTTCAGGACCTGTATCTTCTAGTTGCGGAGACAGGCATGAGCACAAGTCATGGAAATTTTGAGGTGGAGCATGATAAATGACAAAAACATTTTATAACTGAAGTACTGTGATAGTGCAGAGCAGGGAATGTGAAAAGTGTAAAAGAATCAGTTGCATTTGTGTTGGGACTTGATCCATGGTGGCACTGGGATTTCTGAATAATCGCAATTTTGGAGTAACAATCCCACTGGCAAAAGAAGGGATATTCCTTTTCTTTAAATATTTGTTTTTATGTGAACCATTTAAAAATTCTTTGTGGAATTTGTTACAGTATTGGTTCTGTTTTACGTTCTGTGTTTTTGGCCACAAGACATGTGGGATCTTAACTTCCTGACCAGGGACTGAAGCTGCACTCCCCCTGTTGGTAGGCAAAGGCTTAACCACTGGACTGCCAGGGAAGCCCCACGGGTGTTTCTTTTGAAGCTATGTTTACATAACAAGAACACCAAATGTTCTTAGAATGCTTATTAAAAATCAATAAGGAGAATTCAATTTTGAAAGATGCTTTCATTCATAACTTTCTTATAAAAACACAAAATTAAAAGACTTATAGAGCATTTCTTTTTCTTTTCACTTGTTTGCCACAAAATTTAACCATTGTTGTTTTCAATTAGGTTGCTTAAGGGATTGTATGAATCAGCTTGGGCTTCCATAACAAAATACCATAGATGAGATAGCTTAAACAATGGAAATTTGTTTTCTCACAGTTCTGGAGACTGGAAGTCCAAGATCAGCTAGCCAGTTTGTTTGGGTTCTGATGAGAATTCTTATCCTGGTTTGCAGACTACTGCATTTTCAATGTATTCTTATGTGGCAGAGAAAGAACTCTGCTGTCTCTTCCTCTTATAAAGGCACCAGTTCTGTTGGATCAAGGCGCCACTCTTAGGACCTCGTTTAATAGCCACCTTCTAAAAGCCTGCATTCCTAGTACAGTCACACTGGAGACTAGGACTTGAATATATGCATTTGTGTCTGTGTGCTCAGACTTGTCTGACTCTCTGTGACCCTGTGGACTGTAGGCTACTAGGCTCCTCTGTCCATGGGATTCTCCAGGCAAGAATACTAGAGTGGGTTTCCATTCCCTTCTCCAGGGGATCTTCCCAGCACAGGGATTGAGCCTGGGTCTCCTACATTTCAGATAGATTTTTTTACCACTGAACCAACCAGTTAGGCCCCCAGTGTCAAAGGCAATATCTGTTTGAAGTAGCACAGGAAATACTCCTCCCTTTTAGGTAAGCCTATGAAGATTCTCATAAGGATACAAATATAAATTTTATCATTTTCCAATTGCCAGTTTTATAGAATATTCACACACATTTTATAGGTTGGTAAACATTTTTACAGCTGTGCTGGATTTTGTTTTGCTTGCAGGTCTTAGAGATTTTTTTCAGCCTACACAATTTAATCATGATTAATGGTATGTTCTCAAAAACCAACGTGCGTGACTTGTAGCAATAAAAATAATTACTATTTGTTGCCTAAGGAGGGTAGAAAGAATCTGAACTTTTACCAGAATTTGAGTTAATTTCAAAAGGTGCCACCTTGCCAAATAAATCACCTATTTGGTAAAACTGTTGCCAATAAAATATGCAAAAGGGCTTCAATTTCTTTTCATGTTTGACTCATGTATCAGGACAAAAATTCTCCTCTGTAATTCACATTCAGTTCTTACCTGTCTTGTGTTCAACATAGCCACACTGTGCTATAAAAAGAGAATTTAGACAAAATATCTGCTGGTGGTAGATGGGTTTTGTATCCCCTCAGGCAGAGAGGACTTTTCCTTGGCAAATCATGTGGTTCCCTCTACTTTGGTATCTTCTTGCAACTGACAGTATGTTCAACTGAATGACGACGACTCTGGAAAAGACAAAGAAATCACACATAGGCCATGTGCAGCTTTGGAGGCCTATATGAAGGAATGGCAGGGTCATGAAGGTAGTTAACAAGAATCAAGGAAAAGGTGCCACTTCCTCTGGTTGGACACAGCCCACACCATGCCAGGGTACGTGGTTTGCAGACAGGGCCAAGGCTGGATTTCAGTTTCCATTTGCTCCTTTCGGTGGTCAACTTATTGTGGTGGTCCTGGGCAGAGCCAAGGTAGGACCTAAATTGAGGGAAGCTGTACCTGCTTAATATACTTCGCACACAGTAAATAGCTGGAAGATGGAGGTTACGAGTGAACAGTTGAATCACCATTATAGTCAAACATTACTCAGTCCTTTGCAGAAAACCATATTCCAGAATGAGTCTTCAAGTCCAGATTCTAAAAGTTTTCTATTAGTCTAGCAGGAAAGCCTTTAGGAGTAACATGGTAAATTTATACAATTCTCCTCTTGAATAGGATGAAAGATCATCTCAGACAAAATAAAAGGAATTGGTGTTAGTTAGTTTTCTGATCTATCCAAGTCTATTTGGATTTGGGATTATCTGTGTTTTAGTGTGCAAGGAAATGATACTTTTCCCCCAAGTAAGTTCAACAAACCTTGTGCAAAGCCAGAGACTGAGATGACTATTACAGGATCCCATCCTCTTGGAGGATTCTTCAAAACTAAAGGCGAGTTGCAGTGTGTTCTTGCAAAAAACACAATGGTTTCCTGCTTGGGTCCAGGCCTGGCTGCATAGTTTTTGGATTCCCAATACAAAATGATAACAAGGAAGCAACAAGTTAGGGAAGTCAATTTCTACTTCCTGCCAGCCAGTGGGTGACTCTCAAGGAATCACAACTTCTGTGCAAGAAAGTTCGTGGATCTGAGGTGAACAAGAAGGTCTCACTGGGAATTCTGGTCAGCAGAGGGCTCTACTGGTGGGAAACAGATATGGGTGTAGGTTGGAGGGTAGGAGTGTTGGAGGTAAGTCTAGGGTGACATTCCAGTGTTCAGTAATCATATATTAAGTGCCTACTAGGTGGCTCAGTGGTAAATAAACTGCCTGCCAGTGCGGGAGACGCGGGTTCAATCCCTGGGTTGGGAAGATCTCCTGGAGCAGGGCATGGCAACCTACTCCAGTATTGCTGGGAGAGTCCCATGGACAGAGGAGCCTGGAGGGCTATGGTCCGTGGGTTTGCAAAAAGAGTTGGACATGACTTAGCAAAACAGCAAACAACAGCAGCAACATGTCTCAGCCCTGTGCAGCTGATATAATGTTGAGAAAAATCAGATGCATTCTTTATTCTCATGAGGTTTGCAACTAATGAAAAAATTAGGGCCAGATTGAAGAGATTCTTGAAGTATCATTTGTATTCATGGTTTCTCTGTAGACCTGAAAATCTCTCCAATCAGAAACATTTGTCTTAAGTCTCTTTGACCTCTGCTACTGCCACCCATGGTTTAATTTATTTCTTTTTCCACATAGTGTTTACTACTCCTTGGCCCTATCTGTCTAATGCTAAAGAAAGAATATATTTTTTGAATTTAGTTTTCACTCCTTTCCATTCTTTATTATGAGTAATAGCGGAGACAAGAATGTGTTACTAAGGCAGTCTTTGCCAGGGGTCACTTGTAGTTTGGTTGATTGGAATTCTAAGCGTATTACCCACTGTTAAATTTTGCTAGCCAGCCCCTAGGAACATATTTAGCCCATATGTACCTGCAGTAAATACTGTAGAGTATAACTACCACATGGGAAAATGTTTCCGTGGGAAAACTCTCAGGGAATTCTGAGGACATAAAATTCATGACTTACTGGGGAAGAGAGGTAGAGATTAAGGGGTAACAGGGTCATCTTGATCCTATTTCCTATTTTAGCTGTACACAATCTCTGCCGAGTTACTGAAAGCCATCTTGAAACTGTAGCGGTTAGGTTAACAAGAACATAAAAGAACATCGGATTAATAGTCTGCAGGCCAAGTGGTAAACCCCAGTTTTCCCATTTAGTTTTGTGGCCTTTAGGTAAGTTACTTCACTCCTCTGAGCTCTGGTTCCCTTATCTCACAAATGGGTGACACTGATGGCCTCAGGCTTATGCAGTTATTTTAAGGAATAAATGAGTATGTATGTGGAATATAGAATGTAAGCACCAGACGACTAGAGAATTTGTCTCGTTCACTGCTGAATTCCCACCGCGAGAAATAGTTCCTGGCACTCTGCAGCGGCTAAACAAATACATATAAAACTAATGAGTAAGTAGGAAGAGATTTCTAAGTAGAGTGACATTTGAAAACGTCTGGTCCATGGGTTGTTCACAGCTGATTAAGCTACTGTGAAGGTTACAGAAAGTGAAGATTCTAGGAGGTGAGATTGTCTGAATTCAAGTCTTGACTCTGGAACTCACCATCTTGGTAACATTGGGAAAGTTTTACCCTCGGTTTCTCCTTCCAGGAAATTTGGGTGACTGTAGTAGTCACTGTATTATGGGGTTATGGGGAAGACAAGAGGAGGTGACACACAGCATTCTTTGCCCTCAGTAAATGTTAGCTGTGTTGATGACCAGGACAACAATGTTGCCATTGAGGGTGGTTCTCGACTTATGCAGGGACAAAATCTCCCTCCGTCCCTGCTCCAGAGCTGGGGCAAGGAGCGGGTGCCCTCTGCGAATCTTCTGTAGCCATCTTGGAAGGGATTGTGTGGCCTTGAGTCTGGCAGGGACAGAGCTGAGCAGAGTCGTTCACAGCAAATCTGCGATGATGATCCTCTCATCTGTCTTCTAAGCTGTGGGTGGCTCCTTCTTTGGAAAGCAAGTTATAATCAGAACTTGGAACACACTACCCTCCAAACAATGCTCTCATTGCCTTTTCTGCCATTTAATTAATGCCAGTCTAATTTTATGGAAAGTGCATAAATATGACTTATGCATATTTGTACCTATATTTTCCTGTGAGACTCACCCCAAGGTACATGGCCATGTCAATCATATCCTTCTGACGAATATCTCTGGCCTGAATACTTAACATGATTTTTTTATAGCCACATTTGGGGAACTTAGCTAGTGGAGGGAAGGATATTGTTTAACCTAACCTTCAAGTTATCATTGACCAGAACCATAAAGGTGAACCTCTTATTTCTTCCAGATTATATTAACATTTTTCTTTTGGACTGTAGGTAGATGTCAGCTGATAGCAGTCAAGATTCCATTTGCTAATCCTTTCCTTCCAGTTCTTGACAGTCCAACTCAAGAAACAGACAGCAGTCTATGTATTGCCATTTGCAAGTTATGAGGACACAACTCATGCATTCTGTTTGTAACTTCATTTTTAGTGACTATAAAATTCAGGTCATGATATGAATGTACTTCAATCCTGAAAGAGTTGCATCATAACCCCTGCAGTTTTAGTAAGGACCAAGTGGGTGTTGGTGGAGTGCCCTCACTGAGCTTTGCTACAATTTCATTTGCACTGTGTCTGCAAGCATGTGCACTAACGAGCTGATTTTATTAGGAGCAACTTTGAAGAAAGAGTAGTAAAGCTTTTTCTTTTTTACCAAACATGGATTTTAAAAATTACACAGAAATCAGCATTGTCAAGTCACATGAAGTGCAATTATAAGCAGAAGGCTTGAAACCTGTTTTTGCTTAAAGCCTTTATTTGATTTAGCAAAAACAACAGCAATAAAATTGTATTCAAAAGCACTTGTGATTCCTTTGCCACAGTATTATTACCAAGAGAAGGATCTACAAAACGTCCCCCCTTTTTCATTTGGGTCAGTTTTCTGTGGGCCTTCCCCAAGCATCCAAATCTGTGTTTACAATTCTGGAAACAAAGGATTGTTCAGACTCTAGTACCCGACACTTGAAGCTTGGTATTATTAGACAATAATTATAGCATGGATTTTACATTTTTATTTTCTTGAAATTGTCTCTAGAAATAACAGAATATCAGAGATTTAAAAAGCAAAAATGTGTCATTAAAATATTTAGCACAAACATTCCAATTTTGTCTTCCTCCTGAAATTTTCAGTTTTCATTTTTATCCTATATTCTCCTGTCATCAAAATAATATTTTTAACATTTTGAAACCCTAGGTAGTCAGGGCCTACAGTCAAGTCTCAGTAGGAACATAAATGTCAAAAGCAGAGCAGAAAGTTGAGGACTGGTCTCTGACTCACAGTTCACCCTAAGAATAATTATTGAATGGTGTAACAGGATTTGATTTTTTTCTGATGTTTTGTCATATATGATCTACTATCTCGTTGATTCTTGCTCATGTTTTTGCTAAATTACCAAAACAGAAACAGATGACTTTCAGCATTTCCCAAATCCTTTGTTTAACTAATGTAAAATTACATTTGGGGTCTACAAGATGGAGGACATGTGCCAATTCCAGAACTATCATTTTGCTTCTAGGTTTTCAATAACCTCCTCAGGTAAGGTAGTCAAGGCAAGTGGCCACATATCTGTTTTAAATGTGATGAGATGGAGATGTGGACAGGTTAAATGACCTGCTCATGGGGACCTGGTTAGTAACATGGCAGATAGAGAAATTCAGGTCTTTGGATCCCTTATGTACAGGCTTCTCTTTACTGCCCTGCACAAAATGTTAATTGTCAGGTTAGACAAACCTCTAAGTAGAGGGTTGGCCAGTTCTGTGATGAGACAGCGACAGCTAGCAAAGGATACTAGTTTCCGTAAGTTTTGTATGGCAGTCCTGGACAGCTAGCTCCCTGGACACTCTATTGAATTAGTCTTAAGGTGTGATGGTGATTTTGGGCATGCTAGAATATAGCATCAGAGACCTGGGGAGGTCCAGGTAGTGGACTGGAATAGCTGCAGCTATTAAATATCTAGGTCATCCTTTATAGAGGCTTGTAATATATACTCTAGCTTCTGATTTCAGAGCTGACAGAAAGGAAAAAAAAATCCATCTTGCTAAAATGTAGTCAGACAGCAGTTTGTCTTTCCAAAACATTATTAGGTATTATTACAGAATGTGAACACCTTTCATTCCTGACAAACAGGAAATGTATGCTGCACTACTGGTATGTCAATCAGAGTGATAGCATCAATTTTATGGTTTTTAATTCATCCCCACCTCCTGCCGAGCCTTTTGCTCATCCCAAATTATGAATCTTAAAAGGTACGTGATTAAGAAGAAAAAAAAAATGTCTCTGCCTGTGTGAACTCCCATGTGAAGAGCTTGGAGGCAGATATTTAAGAGATTTGTAAAGTGTATCCTGACTGCCCAGTGACTGGACGGGTGACCTGCATTTCCTGCAGCCGGGATTGCCCCTCATGTTTTTGCTTTAGAACTTCGCCAGCAACTCAAATGAGCATATGCATGGCACCTTTACATTTTTAAGGAGCAGAAAGAAAATAAATAATGCTATTAAAAGCTGTATTTGTCAGATCATGATATGTCAGTTACATTTTCTGTTTCTTTAGCTGTGGTGTTTTCTTGCATCTTGATACACAGTCAATAATAAATACAAAGTCAGTGCTGGAGCCTGGCTTTGAAGGAATCAGAGCAATTTCTCTCAAAATTCTTGTCTTTCCACCTCTTAATTCTTTTTTCGACATGAAATGAAGAGCATCACCAGTGTCAGTGGGAAGTGAGGCTGTTTAAAAATAAATAAATAATGTGTGCATGTACACACACACAGACACACACACACTTTACTTCTCAACAGGGGGTTTGGGAGCCTGAGGTGTCTGAATCTGTCTCCCATGCTCGTTTCTTATTTCTGGTGAGGAGCCATTTTTCTTGTTTTTTCCTTTGTGGCTCCACCTGGACTCCACTTGCTGCCACAAACTCGGCAATTATCACACACTTATTTAAGATTTGGGGGTGTGATCTGATAGTGACCGATTGAAAGGTGAAGCAACAATTAGCAGTTGGTCAAGATCAGTCTCCTCTCCTGGTGCTGACCACAGAGTGAGTGTTTCATCTTTGACAGAAAATTCTCTCTCCACTGATAGCCCAAGCTCTTAGATCTCTAGTGAGAACTTTCAGTGTTTGAGGGCCTCCACATTTAAATTGATCTTGGCCATTTTAACCTTTGCTTTCACGTTTTGAGTGCTTGAGGGTTTCTGCAACAGAGCATGGAGCCTTGAAGTTACCCATGTGGCGTTTGCTTGCGAAGAATTTCTCATTCCGCTTTTACCACAACTTCTTTATGATTCAGAGTTGAAGTATGCTGGTTCTCTCCCATGCAAGAGAGCAAATGCAGGAAACAAGCAAGAGCTCTTCTTTTCCTGGTGGAGCACTCGTGTGAAACACCAAATTTTTAGACTGGTGAGAAGCAGCCATGCCCCAGTGTGGCTAGTGCAGCAGGCCCAGTCTTCCCAGAAGGCTGAGTCCTGCAGAGAAGCTTGGGAGGGTGGAAGGTGTCACGGATCTTGTTAAAGGAGGCTTGGAGGAGTTGGCCACACTGCTTTTCTTTGTGTAGGTGGTATTAGCATTCCCAAAGCACGTTTACTTACTCTCACTTGCTTCCTCAGCTAGAAATATGTCACCTGGGGGCTGAGTCTTAAGAGATGAGCAGCTTGCTTTCAGATCACATGGATGGTGAAACAGCAAAGCTGTGCTTTCTGACTCCAAATCTGATGCTCTTTGCCCTACCCTATGATTGCTTATTATTAGATCCACTGACTTGCAACACGTTTGTGTTTCAACTCCCAATTAGCTTGTTTGAGTGTGAATTTCTTAATAACACTGATATATTTTATGACAGGGCTTTGCACATGGTATACACTAAATGAGTACTTTTGATTAATGAGTTATCCGGTTTTCCTCCTCCTCCCTTTATGTGGTTTGGCATTTAATCATATCATAGACGTTCACAGATATCAGAAGGACTTATGTTGGATATTGGAAACGCAAGGTGGGTGCTATGGACTAGATGTTTGTGCCACCTCTCCCCAGCATTCATCTGTTGAAGCTTTAACCACCCCCCACCCAGTGTAGCTGTATTTGGAGATGGGGGCCTCTAAGGAAGTAATTAAGTTTGATGAGTTCATAAGGGAAGAACCCTGATCTGACAGGATTAGCGCCCTTAAGTTCTTAGAAGAGATAGCACAGAACTCTTTCTCTCTGCTATGTGCATGTACTCAGGAAAGGCCACGTGAGGACAAAGCAGGAAGGCAGCAGCCTTTAAGCCAGGAAGAGAGCTCTCACCAGAAACTGAATTGACTAGCACCTTGTTCTTGGACTTCTCAGTCTCCAGAACTGTGAGAAAATAATTCTCAGTTGTTTAAGCCATCCAGTCTATGATATTTCCTTATGGCAGCCCAAGCAAACTAATACAGTTATTAAAACCAAACCTCGCTCAAGCATTTCATTACCCTGCAGAGTTGAGAGAGAATGCTGCTGCTGCTGCTGCTGCTGCTGCTAAGTCGCTTCAGTCATGTCCCATTCTGTGTGATCCTATAGACGGCAGCCCACCAGGCTCCCCCGTCCCTGGGATTCTCCAGGCAAGAACACTGGAGTGGGTTGCCATTTCCTTCTCCAATGCATGAAAGTGAGAAGTGAAAGGGAAGTCACTCAGTCATGCCTGACTCTTTGCAGCCTCAAGGAATGCAGCCCAGCAGGCTCCTCCGTCCATGGGATTTTCCAGGCAAGAGTACTAGAGTGGCGTGCCATTGCCTTCTCTGAGAGAGAGAATAACCATAGTCAAACAGGTGGGTTGGGTACATGCTCATGTGCTGGGTCCCTTTGGGAATGAATCTCAGGGTTATCATCATACCACTGGGGTCCAAACACTCCCAAAGTTAGAGTGGTTCGAAACATGCTCTAGTTTTTAGAACTGCTTGTAGCAGTACTTGAGTGTATACAGCCAGGGTGAAAGTGAGAAACATGGCAAAAGACTTCAAAGAGATGATGCGAATCTGTGTCATGAAGAGTGACTAGTGTGTTTCCAGGGACTAGGCAGAAGAAAGTGCTCTGTTTTCTTCAGAGGAAACAGAAGTATAAATGAACATGTTGGAATCCTGGATTCTGAGACTTTCATTAGTTCATTAGGGCTGGAGCTTAGGATGGACATGGAGGAGTTTGAAAGCTGAGGTTGGGGAGATAGGAAAGACCTAGTTCCTTAAAAAATTTTCATACGTTCAGCTTAGAAATTGGACTTTAATCTGTAAGCAATATGGGTGATATAAAAGAATTTAAACCTGTATAGTTTTGTAGTTTTGAATCAGATTTGTAGTTTAGAAATCTACTTTGTATATACTGTGGAGATTGAACTGGAACCTAATCTTGGGGTTAGGGCTTGGGATGGGATTTCAGGGAGTGATGCTGGCTCATAAATTCTCTGTGAAAGATTTCACAAAAATCAGGATGCTGCCTTTGATATTACCTCCTTAGCTAAAAGGCACACTTTGAATTTTCACCATTTTAGAATTCAAGTAAGCCTTCTTGCTTTTAATTATGGCATTGGAATAGCTCTTTTTTTTTTTTCCTCCCTGGAAGAAGAAGTGACTTTTGTTCATGTGAATGCCACACATCATGAGTGACAGCCGTGGCCCTGGTCCTCCTCCTCAAAACCAGAGTGACTCTGAAATGAGCAAACCAGGGGCCTGGTGTGAAATTCAGCATTCTCTACTTCTTCTTCTGAACACTCTCTGGTTTCATTTTTAGGAGGTACTCCGTTTTGCTATGCGGCTCACTGGAGCAACTTGAATGTTCTTAATTTGATGTTTCAGAGAGCAGTTAAAGAACAAGTAAACGTGTTCACTGAGTAATTCCTCATTCAAGCCCTGAGCCCAGAATTCATAAAAGATAATCTCACCTTCCCCTGGTCAGGTTGGTTGAGCCTGCAGTTAGTTGAAGCATAGGAAAAAGTTCAGGCTTTACTGATATGAATTGGATGTTTGTGTGGGTGCCTAACTTCTGTGCTGGTAGCGACGGTGCAGTCGCTCCTCTTTGGCTCTCTGAAGGTAACTCACACGTGGAAAAAAGGTGGACAGTCTGTTCTGTGGCCACTGCGCCTTCCTCTCCGTGTTCTGTTCATTCTTTCCTCTTCAGACAAATTAAAGTATCAGTCCGCTGGAGAGGGACTGTCCTCACTTGCATGTGTCACACAGAATCCTAAAAGCTGGCGTTACCTGTTGGTGCTAGCGACGGTGTTGACTGGGTGTCGTGACACCTGCAAACGTTTTTCTTCCTGGGCGCTTATTGTCAATCTGGGAATTTTGTCACTCCAGTTACCCCAGAATGTTTCCTTATGACTACATTCTTACTAGCTCTAAGTAACTCTTTTACTCAACGGGAACAAGGGCCAGATGGCATGCAGACATGTGCTTGAGACTGGGTGAGTCTTATTTGTTCTCTATTTCTTGTTACTTACTGTCACTCCTCAGCTAACCACACATAAGGAACCCACCCTGTGGGCTGTGTGTGTGTTTTTTTTTTTGCTGTGCATATCTGAAACATGATTATAGTGATGTGCTTTTTATTAACATTATTGCTATTGTGGGTTTCTTCTTGTTGTTGTTTCAATCCACCTCATTTTTTGAGGGGGGAAGGTGAGATATAAATAAATTCAACAATGTCAGCAGGTCAGCCAGAACACAGATGTGTAAATACAATGAATTTCGTCCCCTTCTAATTAAAAAAACCTTGAACTTGTTCCAACAACACTGTTATAGCTCAAAAATAATTTTATTTGGAAAATTCTCTTTGAAAATGTCTTCAGAGCTTTTGCCTATCAATCACAGCAAATCATTGTTCTCTGAGGGTGGATTTGATTTTTTTTTTTTTAATTATTGAACAAGTAATTATTAGGTGCTTACTAAGTGGCAGGCAGTATACCAGGTGCAAGGAGCAAGACAGACATGGTTTCTGCCTTCAGAGACATTTAAGATCAAATCTGAGATGAATGTCTGAGCTCTGGAAAATACCTTTACTGATAAGAACAAGATGTGACTGTACAATGACAATCTTAACTGCCGCAAATGACAATTTTAAAGAAGAGATTTAAAACATTTTGAGTAATGGCAGCATCTCTGGAATAACTCAGACACACTACGTAGAAGACAACCACTGATTTTTTTTTTTTTTTTTGCATGCAGCCAGTATAGTTCTATATAGTTTATAAAACACTTTTATATATTATGTTATTCTCTTCTCTCCGGAACTTCAAATTATTAATCAGGTTTGAGTACCAGTTTCCTCCACTGGAAAATGAATGGTCTCTGGGTGTCTTCTAAGCTAAACATTCTGTAATTCTTATGTCTCTGATCCCATGCATTTATACTGTGTCTATCACTTAAAATAGTTCCTTGTGATCTCTTTTGCTAAGGACTTTCCAAGCAGGGATGGAGGTCTAGTATCTTCTCCTGGGGGTGGCGAGCAGTGGTAGGTAGCCTGACATTCCACTGGGCTGGGCATTTAGAATCCCGGCAAGGGATGGATTGAGCTCATCTCTCAGCCATGGAAGGAGGATCAGAGAGAAGCTGAAGTACCAAGTGAAGAAACTTCCCTTGCAGTGAAGAAAGTCTGAAATAGCAAGTTCAGGGTATCAGGCAGAAGGAGAAATAAAACTCAAAGACTGAAAAAAAAAAATTGGCTAGATAAAGAAGTTGAAGAGGTAGAACTTAGAAAGCTACCTGAAGAAACACTATTTATTCTTCTGGGTGCTAGAGTGAGAGCCTAAGAACCATTAGAATGATAAACCAAAAAAAAAAAACAAAAAAAAAAAAACGGAAAAAAAAAAATTAAGTTGATTGTTTTCCTTAACAGCATTAGTGGCTGGACACAGAAAATAAAGTGAAAATATAGCTCTGTTCTACAACATTACCTTATCAAATTTCCAAACCAGAAGCCCATTCCTCTTTTAAAAAAAAAATGCAGAGTGTTCATCAAAGAGAACATCTTGATGATTTCCAGATAGAACAAGTATTTAGGGATTGAAAAGGAAATTTGTCTTGACAGCTCATCCTCAGCATTTGGGACCTTCTTTGTCCACATCGAAAATAAGATGCCAGTCAAAGTATTAAGTAGATATAACAATCTCTTCTTATGAAAAGAAAATTGTATACAGCATAAAAAATACAGAAGTTTTATTTTAAGACTTAGCTGCTGGGGACTTCCCTGGTGGTTCAGTGGTTAAGAATTGACCTGCCAATGTAGGGGACACCAGTTGGATCCCTGATCTGGGAAGATCCCACATGCCTCAGAGTAACTGAACCCGTGAGCTGCAACTACTGACGCCCAGGTTCTAGAACCCATGCTACACAACAAGAAAAGCTACCCCAGCAAAACGCCCACATACCACAGCTAGAGAGTAGCCTCTGCTTGCTGCAACTAGAGAAAGCCCGTGCACAGCAAAAGACCCAGCGCAGCCAAAAAATAATTACTTTTGGTTATAATTCTACCAAAAATCTTCTCTTAAAAATGCTTTGCTGCTCATCCTAGAAAAGTAAGTGGAGTATTTGACAATGTCATAGCCGTAATAAGAGATCAAAGAAGCCCCTGGTGGCTTTGGCCACACACACACACACACAGACAACACACATGCACACTATGGATTCAGGGGAAATTATGAGAGCATCTCCAGGAGCAGTGGGTATGACAGGGCCTCTTTGCTGAAACTTTTCCTTTGGGCCCAGCATTCCGGCTCATTTGTGCTGCCACGTTCAAAGTTCATACCTGTGTTCTCCCAGCACGGCTTACCCATGAGCTCAACAAATTGTTCCAGGTGGGAAGAAGATACAGTGGATATAAGTATGCAGAAATCATGGGTGTAAAAGCTGCTGATAACCTGTTTCTAGTTTCTACCTATGTCTTTGTGTCATTTGCACCTCTAGACACATTTTAGTAGCCGCATTTCAGGCTCATCAGCAGTTTGATTTTGCTTGCCGTCCTGCTTACTTTTCAACCTTGGTCTGGAAGTTTCCTAAGTATCTAGGTGTTTTACTGGTCAGCCATCTTCCAGAATTTCAGCACCAAGCAGTCTGCTCACAGTACTTTTCTTTTTTTAAATTTTATTTTTACTTTATTCTACGTTTCAATACTGTATTGGTTTTGCCATACATTGACATGAATCAGCCACAGGTGTACACGAGCTCCCAATCCCGAAGCCCCCTCCCACCTCTCACCCCATATTTTGCTGTTTTCTCTCCCCTCGACAAATTTGTAACAGTAGGTCACACTTTTATCAAGAAACTTTATTTTCCATTTGCTCTCCATTTTGGCTCCATTATTAGGCTATGTTTCTGGTATTCTGATCTCGCTTCGTTTCCAGGACGCTTGACATCAGTGGGGAACCTAGGTAGAAAGGTGGGCACAGTCCTTGGCTGGGCTCCACGGACTGTTTTGGGAAAAAGCGTATGGCCTCCTGGAGGTGGGACATCCGAAGGATGGACCCCTGTTCATTTCCTATGGACACTGGAGCCTCTGCGTCATATTTAATGCAGCTGCTGGTACAGGATGATATACTTGCTCAACCAGCCAAATATATTGACTTTCTGTTAAAAGGCTTTTAACATAAATTTTAGGAGATTAACAAAACACATCACAGACTGTTGCTGAGAAGGCAGGCTTTTAACTCCGTTTCTCCTCCATTGATTTTAGTTAAGATATTTCACCCCCCACCCCTATTTTACTGTACCTTTTAATTTGTTATTCATTTGTTTGAAACCAGAACTCTGCTGAGGCGCTCTGGACCCACAGGAACTGAAATAGTTTGCCTTCATTATCGGGTAGACCTGCTCGAGTCTGTAGCCCCTGACAGAAACCACAAGACTGTACAAACTGGCAACTGTGGGTTTGTCTGTTCTCTATTGATTCTATTTCTGGAAAAAAACACGAACCAATGGGTGAGCCATGTGACTGTACAACTGACCCAAGGCTCCCATCAGAAGGGGGATGGAGACCTTTTTCTGACTGGCCGTAATGGGACCCCGACACTTTTCAATTTGCTTCTTAACCATGGCCTTTGATAGCTCTGACTTAGAAGTTTAACTCCTTGTATTCTGGAATATGAAACTGCTGTAGAATCTTAAGATTTTAGAGAATGTTATTCAAATTTGGTCGTTTTGTCCCAAATATTTAATACAAACGTGATGTAACTTTGCTTATAAAGTGTCTTTGTTCTTCTAATGTGAGAATTACAAGACAACTCCACCCAAACACTTCAAAAGAAAATGATACACGCATACCTTTTAAACTGAAACTGCGACTGCTGTAGTGTTTATTTTTCTTGAGCTTTGGTATTGGTGCTAAATACCAATATTCAAGTAAATAAAATGCATGACTCCTATATGGTGTGGCCTTATGAGAGAGTTCTGGCCTTGCTGTAAGCAAGCTCTGTGTCCTTATCTTCTCGTTCCTTCTCCCATTACATGTAAGATGACCAGATGATCTCTTAAGATCTAGTCTAGCTCTAAGATTTAGAGTGAGTAAAAGCTCTTGATAACACCAGAGAGATCCAGGTAGGGAGAACACATCCTATTAAACACACACACACTCAACAGAAAAACCAAAATAGCTCCCTGCGCCTCCTCCCCCAACAATGACAATGCAGCCATCTGTTGGACGTTCCATTTCACTTAGCAGCTGCTCTCAGATACAGAAATCTGCATTCCTCCCGCTCTCGTGCTGGTATGCATGCAGCATGTGTGGGTACTAGCATTTGACTCTCCCACCCAAAGGAATGGCTTTCATTGAATAAAAATGATCACAGAAGGTTTCCGTACTCTCCCATCACATAATGCTGTTTTCCTGATAATAAGCATTTGGAACTATCTCTCCTCCCCTGTATATTAAAATAAACCCTCTTAGAGATATGCACATCAAACAGTCATCTGAAAATTGAAGAGGACAACCAGGAAAAGGCTTCCATGAAACTCCTGTTTTGTCAAAAACTTCCGCTTTGCAGGAGCGTGGGAGAGGTTGGAATGTAAAGTTCCATTTTATTTCTATTTTGTCAATACCCCCAATATTGCACTTAAGCTCTGAGAAATAAATATGGTACAAAAGGAACCAGGAGGCTTTTAAAAGCAGTAATAATCTCACCCTCAAACTAAATGGAAAAAAAAAAAAAAAATGAATTTCCAAAGGGGATAGAAAGTGAAGTCCTTTAAATCCTTTCATCCCCACCCCCTTGCCTCTTCTCCAGGCTGAATTTTGTCCTCTACGTGGTAGACTGTATAAAGCGGTATATCATTTAAAAAGAGGCACTTGGGTTGGGGGTTGGGAGGAGCCGCAGTTACAAACAACAACAAAAAGGGGTCCTACAAGCCATGCAGACGGAGAACCTTGGGTAAAATTGGATCTGCTTTTCAGTACATAATTTAGGACATTTGTTCCAAGATTACTGTGGTTTTCTATAAATGTTAGTTTGCCATATTATTTTCCATGAACTACTTTTCCAAAATGCAGAATATTTTGCCCCCCAAACATGGAAGCACTAAAGCTCAGATGAGGCACTGATTCATGGGGAGTCACCCAGAAACAGCTGGTCAGCCATCTGCAGCCCCAGAGTCCTCTTATTTTTACTTTGTTCAGCTAATTCTTTATGTAGAGGGGAGGAAAATGCGTTGGTCCTGGGAGAAGTGTGTGACTCGTGTAAGAAAACGATGACTAACTCCTGCCCGAGACTGGGATCTGGTGGCCTGATGTGCTGATTTGGAGGGCAGCACATTTCCTATGTGCATTAGGCTCTCAGCTCTTGACTACATGTGCATTATTTTCTGGGCATCCGGTTCTTTGGGAAAAGGAAAGAAATGATGATATGCCATTGATCGTTCTGTGGGACTTGTTCCAGGTTAGAGCACCCCAGAGAGCCGTAACCAGTCTTTTCAAGGCAGGCAGAAGAGCCTGCAGAATCCAGGACTGGTCCTTCCTCCCTCAAGGGCCCCCTGAATTAGGCCTTCGAACTGCCCTAGAGTCTGTGGTCCAAAAATGTTGCGGATAAAGGCACTGGTTGACACCATTTAAAAGAAAAACCGTGGCTCAGTGCTGTAGTCATATGAAACCAAAACGTTGAGTAAATGTTTAGGTGGTGCTGTTTTATTTTACATTTTGTCATTATTCTCATAAAGCTGTGGCTAATTCAAGCAGAATAGCCGTTTGCCTTCCAGAGTGAGTAAGGGGGCCTTGTTGACAGAAGGTGGATAGTTCCATTATCCATCCCTTGTGGTACCCAAGGCAGTTCATTCAGATGACGGAGCCAGATGACTGTGTGGGAAGGAAAATGCTCTTCCGGTTCTAGAAGGAATTTTTTCGGTGCACAGGTGTATGCTGCTTACAGGTAGGCGTAATTATAGTTTAATCAGATTCTTCAGTGTCTCTAGAGACCACATTTGGCACACCGTTTAATATTTTCCTCGAATCATCAAACTCTTTTACCCATTCCCCCAAAACATGAGTATATGTGTGTGTACACACACATACCTGATACATATGTATGTGTATCTTCCTTGTTTGATTGAATTTTTAATTGAAGTATAGCTGATTTACAGCATTGTGTTAGTTTCATGTGTACAGCAAAGGGATTCAGTTATATGTATATACACATATATATATATATTTTTTTCAGATTCTTTTCTCGTATTGAGTATAGCTTCTTGTGCTATGCAGTAGGTTCTTATCAATTATCTATTTTATATATAGTAGCATGTATATGTTAATCTCAGACTCCTAATTTATCTTCCCCCCTACCTTTCCCTGTTGTTTTCTATGTCTGTGGGTCTACTTCTGTTTTGTGTATAAGTTAATTTATATGTTTTCTTTTTATATATCCCACATACAAGCAATATTTTACGATATTTGTCTTTGGCTTACTTAGTATGATAATCTCCTTTTTATTTTGGCTGGTTTTCACTAAGGTTTTTAGTTTCCTTAGTGACTTTCATAACTACACTGCAAGATAAATCTTAATGTCTGTCGATAAAAGGTAGAGAAGAGAAGATTTTACTGCTACATGTCACCTGTGCGGCATTAACCCAGGATCTAATTCGCCAACCACTTCTAACTTTTCCTGGTGTACAATTATGAAAAGGCTCTTGGACAGTTAACCAGAACAAAAGACAAGCACCTTTAATTGATAAGGCATACAGTTTTTAAAAAAGAATTGAAAAACCATCTGTACTGTAAACTTTTGTGTCTCTTATTCATTCCTGTTTACTCTGCTATTCAATCCAAATAAAGATTGTTTCCACCTCAGCAACACAAAAATCACATGGACTACCCTTCAGGCTGTCACTCAGAGGAAAGATATACATATGCCCAGAGTATACACTTGCGCTTGTTCACAGTGTTATTTGGGGAAAATATGTTGCATGTTCTCCTAGCTCTCCTAGTTTTACATTTTGAATTAATGCAATTTATTCTAATTTATGACAACTGTTTGAAAGGCTTGCTCTCCATTTTCCCATTTATAAAGAAGTTATTTACATAGAGGGGAAGAGCAGGAGGAGAGAATTGCTCTGCGTGGCCAGGTGGAAGAATCCAGTGGACTCTGTCTTGGAGTCAGCATTGTGCCCTGAAGCTGATGGTAACTCTCTCTTCTGCCACTTTGGTGATAGGAATGAAATTATAAGAACCTTTCTCCTACTTCTTAAAGAAAGTCTTACACAATTGAGCAAATTACCTCCCCCTCCTCTCTTGTTCTCTCTTCCTGTATTTATATAGCAGCTATCACCATAGTACCTACACACATTGATAAGAGTGCTATTTTAGAAAAAAAAAAAAGGCACAAGGCAGGGGAAAAACAAAACAAAACTAGATTCTTCCTTGTCACAGTATAAGGATCCTGTAAGGCCAGAAATCATGAGAGGTCTGCATGATTTTAGAGGTTTTTAAAGAGCCCTAAATAAAAGAGGTTAACCTCATTGTACCTAGAACAGTGCTTCAACTATAGCGGGTATACCTAAAGGATGTTTGTTGATTGGCATCACTAGTATCTATTCATCTCAAAATTCTTGTTTAAAAATAAAGTCTCACCCCTGAGTGCTCTGCTCTGCCTTCATTCTTACCTTCTGAGCTTGTTCACCTCATGGCGAAGAGGGAACTCAGACAGAAAGATGGGCAGGAATATGTATTGACTTTACTATAGAATTGGAGAAGGCAATGGCACCCTACTCCAGTACTCTTGCCTGGGAAATCCCATGGATGGAGGAGCCTGGTGGGTTGCAGTCCATGGGGTCGCGAGGAGTTGGACACGACTGAGCGACTTCACTTTCACTTTTCACTTTCATGCACTGGAGAAGGAAATGGCAACCCACTCCAGTATTCTTTCTTGCCTGGAGAATCCCAGTGATGGGGGAGCCTGGTGGGCTGCCATCTATGGGGTCGCACAGAGTCGGACACAAGTGATGCAACTTAGCAGCAGCAGCAGCATTATAGAATCTGGTTCTCCCTTGGGGCTTTCATGAAATTCTATTGGCATATGGTGCTTATCTTGCTAATTGTGTATACACACAAAGTCATATATGGATACTTATAACTTCAATTACTAATATCGTTAAAGAAATCACAAGTCATAGAAACTAAGACTTGTTTTTATGGGCCAGACATTGTTCTAATTCATTCATTTTATTAACTCACTTAATTCTCATAACATCTCTGGGAGGTATCAGTTCAGTCAGTTCAGTTGCTCAGTCGTGTCCAACTCTTTGTGACCCCATGAAGCACAGCACACCAGGCTTCCCTGTCCATCACCAACTCCTGGAGCTTACCCAGACTCATGTCCATTGAGTCGGTGATGCCATCCAACCATCTCATCCTTTGTCATCCCCTTCTCCTCCTGCCCTCAATCTTTCCCAGCATCAGGGTCTTTTCAAATGAGTCAGCTCTTTGCATCAGCTGGCCAAAGTATTGAAGTTTTAATTTCAACATCAGTCCTTCCAGTGAACACCCAGGACTGATCTTTAGGATGGACTGGTTGGATCTCCTTGCAGTCCAAGGGACTCTCAAGAGTCTTCTCCAACACCACAGTTCAAAAGCATCAATTCTTTGGTGCTCAGCTTTCTTTATAGTCCAACTCTCACATCCATACACGACTACTGGATAAACCATATCTTTGACTAGATGGACCTTAGTTGGCAAAGTAATGTCTATGCTTTTAATATGCTATCTAGATTGGTCATAACTTTCCTTCCAAGGAGTAAGCGTCTTTTAATTTCATGCCTGCAGTCACCATCTGCAGTGATTTTGGAGTCCCCCAAAATAAAGTCAGCCACTGTTTCTACTGTTTCCTCATCTATTATAAATGAAGAAGCTGAACAATGGAGAGGTTAATTAAATAGCCCATGATCATACAGTTGGTAATAACCAGTGAAAGGGATTTGAACCCAGACATACCACATTATCATGGAGTAGGAAATGGCAACCTGCTCCAGTATTCTTGTCTGGAAAATACCAAATAATATTTGCTTGCAAAGAATCTGATGATACTGAGCAACTGAGCACATACCACATTATGCCTTCTCTGCCTCAAACAATTCCATATTAGAAACTAAGACTAGGACAAAAGCCCCCAAGGTAGTATGATTTTAGGGCTTGAATCTTGCCAGTATGTAGTAATCTGCCAAACCTCAGGTTTAATCTAACATCAAGGTAGGTAGCTGACCATGAGACTCCCATGAAAGAATTGTCCTATATTATTATTATGTCCTATATTATTATTATATTATGTAGCTTAAAAATGTTTAATGCAGGGCCTACTTTGTCTGTGAAGCCCATGGCTTTACACTAAAACCATGGATTTATTATGTAGACATTTATTGAGCAGCTACTATATAAAACTGCTCCATATAGAATGAGAAATCATTTTGCTTTTATGGATAGATCAGTCTGTTGGGTGGGAGAAACTAAAATACATTAACAAATGGTTTAAATGATGCTAAAGTATCACTGGCAGAATCTACACAATGTGGCGGCAAGCAGGAAGGACTTTGATGTGTGGATGATAGGGGCTAGGGCTGAATAGAGGTCGGGCTACATGAGAACAAGATTCTTGAACTGAAGTTTTGCAGAGTTGATGATGGAATCATCAACTCAGTAGAACAGTCTAGGAAGTGGAAGCAGTTTGTTTAAAGACTTGAAGGTATGAAAGAGCATGATGCTCTGAATATGGTAGAGCTGAAGCGAGATGCCAAGGTGATGACCTGGAGGAGGGTAAAACTAAGAGGAAGAGGGACAGTGAAGGGATATTCTGGCATAGTATTAGAGACTGAACATGCTTTTAATGCTCATACCAAGCTTGTGGTGCCAGGTATTATCTCCAGTGCCTGGCACTGTGCAGATCTTCTTCCTGACCCTTCGACCACATCTCCCCAGCCTCTTCTGCTGCCTGTCTTCTTGAGCTCTCCTCTTGGCTCCTCTGTTTCTCACACTTTTCAGCCAAGCACACTCCTCTTCTTGTCCTCTGCTCATGCCCTTCTCTCCCCCTTGACAAGATCACTCCTTCTGAAGCAAGCCCCTACATTTCACGCATCCCATTCAGAAGTCTGGGAATCAGAAGCCCAGGAATCATCTTGCCCCCAGGACTTCTCTCTCAGGACTGAACTCAACCGCATGTCCTGTTGTTTCCAGTCTTAAGTATCTTTGGACAAGTCTCTTTGTTGCATATTTGGTTAAAGTGAACCTTGTTCTTACCTATACTCTTGCAGCAGCATTTTAGCTAGTCTTAACTATATCTGGCTATCTGAGTAATGTTTTTAGTAGTAACCTGACCTCTACTCTTCTGTTTAAAATTAACTGGCTCCCTATTGTGTGTTACGTGTGTGTTAGAAGCCCAATTGTGTCTGACTCTTTGTGACCCCACAGACTGTAATCTGCTAGACTTCTCTGTCCATGGGATTCTCCAGGTAAGAATACTAAAGTGGATTGCCATTTCCTTCTCGGGGCTCTCTATTAAACAAATATATATATATATACATATATATATATATATATATATATATATATATAGAATTTTCTAAGAATGATCTACAAGGACCCATAGATTGGGCCAGCAATTTCATCTTAAACCTCCTTTCCCCTTGCTAGCTAGCACATGGCCTGGCAACAGTAAGAACTCAAAAAACGTTTGTTGGGATGAATAAATAAATGAATGAATGACCCCAACTTGCTTAAACTGCTGTGTTTAAAAGAATTAGAGGTACGGATAATCTAAAATACCTTCATTTTCCTTTTAAGTTACTATCCCAAGGTAGCTAGTGATACTCAAAATATTAATAATCAAAGCATCAGCATTGACCAGTTAGAAGGGGCATGGGCTGTGTGTCACTGTACATGTTCACTATCAACCTTGCTGGACTTTTCTTTTCAACTCAAGTTGAGTGCGTTCTCATTTGCACCAGGCAGAAGTGGTTCTGCATAGAGTTCTCTGCCTGTGGACATCATTCTAGAAGCCTCCTCCAGCTCCATTTTGATTCTTCTCTGAAGCAACTTAAGGGCCAAGAGACTGGAAGGATGGTTTTGTAGATGAGAGATTCACAGATCTTTAAGACGAGAGCAGCCCCAGTGTTCCTGGTGGATGTGATTCAGGGAGGACAGGCACTGTACACATTTTGTCTCTCCCTCCAGAATAACCTTGGAGGGTACACATAAACTTTCCCTCTTTTTGAACCACTAGTGTTCCGTGAATTTTTCAGTCCCGTTATACTTTTCTCCCATTATACTCACCCCCCTTTCTCATCTTTTTCCACTACCTATGAGTGTTTCTACCCTCCCAATGCCTCTTCCTCCCTTTCCTCCTCTTCTACAAACATTCCCAGATCCTTACTTGAAGAAAATTGTGATCTGTCTTAGGAATTGGGAAAGGAGTACATCAAGGCTGTATATTGTCACCCTGCTTATTTAACTTATAGGCAGTGTACATCATGTGAAATGCCAGGCTGGATGAAGCACAAGCTGGAATCAAGATTGCCGGGAAAAATAACCATAACCTCAGATATGCAGATGATACCACCCTTATGGCAGAAAGTGAAGAAGAGCTAAAGAGCCTCTTGATAAAAGTGAAAGAGGAGAGTGAAAAAGTTGACTTAAAGCTCAACATTCAGAAAAGCAAGATCATGTCATCTGGTCTCATCAGTTCATGGCAAATAGATGGGGAAATAATGGAAACAGTGACAGAGTTTATTTTGGGGGGCTCCAACACTGCAAATGGTGATTGCAGCCATGAAATTAAAAGGTGCCTGCTCCTTGGAAGAAAAGCTATGACCAACCTAGATAGCATATTCAAAAGCAGAGACATTACTTTGCCAACAAAGATCTGTCAAAGCTATGGATTTTCCAGTAGTCGTGTATGGATGTGAGAGTTGTACCTTAAAGAAAATTGAGCGCCAAAGAATTGATGCTTTTGAGCTGTGGTGTTGGAGAAGACTCTTGAGAGTCCCTTGGACTACAAGGAGATCCAACCAGTCCATCCTGAAGGAGATTAGTCCTGGGTGTTCATTGGAAGGACTGATGTTGAAACTAAAACTCCAGTACTTTGGCCAACTGATGTGAGGAGCTGACTCATTTAAAAAGACCCTGATTCTGGGAAAGATTGAAGGTGGGAGAAGTGGATGACAAAGGGTGAGATGGTTGGATGGCATCACTGACTCAATGTACATGAGTCTGAGTAAGCTCTGGGAGTTGGTGATGGACAGGGAGGCCTGGTGTGCTGCAGTCCATGGGGTCGCAAAGAGTTGGACATTACTGAGCGACTGAACTGAACTGTCTTACATATTTAGAATATTCATTAAAAAACATCACCTAAGAATCAAATAAATATTGCTTTTGTGCCTCCTCTCACAAAACAGAATTAAAACAAGACAAATAAGTAACATTTTTACTTGAATAAAAACAAAAATAAAAATTGATTTTTTTATTCAATGAGGCAGTGATTTTTATTTATGAGGCAGTGATTTATTGTATTAAAAAAACAAAAGAAACCAAAACCCTATTGTGGCCAGAGTGCTTAAATAGACAAAAAAGGCAAATGAAAAGACAGACTGATAAGGAGGAGGAGGAAAAGGTGCAGGAAGAGAAGGAGGTTTCACAGGTCAAAAATTAAAAGAGAAGAGTGAAGTCAAAGAAAGGGAACTGGACAAATATATAAGTAGCCTGTAATGACCACACCCCCTTTCTGGTTGGCAATCTTTCCCTTCTCAGCTCGCATGGAATCCCTGTCCAACCAAAGGAAGATGAGCCAGAAGGGAGGAAATTACATCTGGTTTTGTTCACAAACAGGGTTTGAGGACCCACTATGTACTAGGTATTGTTCTAGACAGTTGGGAATCTTTACCAGTAATTTATGTCGTGGGTCTTCTGTGTTTCTTTTTATGCTAAGAGGATGTTCTTTTCAGAGGAACATTTATTTTGTCAGCCTCCTTTTTGTCAGTTGCTTTGTGCGCCAGCCAAAACCAAAGGCAAAAAGTAGGTAAAAAAAAGCAAAAGAATAAAATCCTGCACATAAAAACCTTACAGAGATTTATATTCAGTATGCGGTGGCGAGAAGGTTCAGCCCTTTTCTTGTCGTATTTGCATCTGTTTCACTATCTCCAAAAGGAATGAGCAGAATAAACCCCCACTGTACCTGGTGGAAGTAATTCACAGCGGCAACTTCACTTGTGCGGCTGGATATTCATGCTAATGTACAGGAGTTAAATATAGCACAGAACAAGTGTGTCAGAAGGAAAAAAAAAGCAACTAACTTGACACTGCAAGGGGCGGGGGGTGGGGAGGCGAGATGATTATACTCTTAAGCACCAGCATAAACTGCAAACTCGGTAAACTGATAAGACAAGAATGTGGTGACTTCATTGAACTGAGTCATGCTAACCTAATATCCTCAGTGGTAAAAACAAACAAACAAACAAAACCCCCCAAAAGAACAACTAAGAATGCTGCCTAGATGAGTGTGGATAAGAGAGTCTGGAATAGAAACAAAAATGTGATTATGTTGATTAATAAGCAGGTTCGATAGGCGAGACACAGTTCTCTTAAGTTTTCTGGGGTTTCCCCCCATTTCTAGTGGGAGACAGCGCTAAGACCACACACCATTGGGTATAATCAGCAGTTGAATATGCTAGTCGTATAAATCATATAGTTCCCATTGCCTGATTGTTACATACCTCTTTGAAAAACTAGAGGAAATGCCTCATGGGCAGTAATTTAAATGAAGGAGCTCTGTTCTGAGAAATTGATCCACGGTCATGAGATTTTTGCCTCTGGCTATGGAAATTTGGCTTCAACACATATGTACCCCATTCTTTCCCCAGGAGACCGTGTGATGTATGAACAAAAGCACTGGATGGGGAATCAGGACAACTGTCTATAAGAAGTAAGCACTCTTCACTACCCATTAGTGCCGTCTTGAAAAAGTTAACTTCTTAGAAGTCATTTCTTTATTTCATTTTTAAAGTAAGATGGTTAAGCCAGATAACGTCAACCACTCTTTCTGGCTCTGACATTCCAGATTCTCAGTAGACTGAAATGCCAAATGCCCCATTCATCACTAAATGTAGAATTGGTGGGGGGCGGGGATGCCTCAACCACAGAGGATGGAGTATGGCTCTCTATGCTTGGACCCTGCTGTGGACGAGCCTACCCTTCCTCAGGGCATTGAACACCATCTTTGGGGGACTTATTTACCTTAAACCATAACTGCATTATCTATACCTGAGCACAGCTGGTTCTGTATAGCTACTACCTCTTTAGTTAACTGATATGTTCCCAGGGCTTGGTACAGTCACTAGCACTTACTGAGTACTCAGACAATCTTTGGTGAATGAGTGAAATAATTATCTCCTGGGAAACTGATACTTAAATGGGACTTAGAAGGCTGTACAGGATAATGAGCACTTCTTTCAGGGCATAAGGTACTGAGTGCAGCCATGGATAAGAGCAAGACTTTGGTGTTCAGACCTTGACTCTATCACTTATTATCTTGTTGACCTTAGGCAAGTGACTTAATCTCTCCAAGTCTAATGCTCTTCCAGAGAAAGTGGGGTTAAAATGTTATCTCTTTCATATGGACAAGGTGAAGTTGAATGAGTACTGAATTATGAGGAAATGAACAAGTTGCCAGCAGGATCCAGAGAAAAATGAATTCAGCAAAGAGAATGCACAGGATCTAGACTGGATGCAGGATGTGATATGAGCTTTGGCTGAATCATTAATACAGGGCTTTCTGTGGGGAGAGTGAGCTGGAATCATAGTGAAGCTCATTTCCTGGGGCAAAGGGCACTGGCCAGGTCACCTCCAGTGCCTGGTTAACATGAAGGCAGAGTACTGAGAGAATATTGCCCAAATTCACGTTGGGTCCCAGAAAATATGGGACTGGTGGTGTGCACATGGAATGGTAGAGAGTTTTCTGACATTCTCCAGATGCTTTTGGATTTGAAGATAGCCTCTCTGTGTAGGGCAGGACCACAGTTTCCCAGGTGGCGCGAGTGGTTAAGAACCTGCCTGCCAATGCGGATGCAGGAGATGTAAGAGACATGGATTTGATCCCTGGGTTGGGAAGATCCTTGGGGGAAGGAAGTGACAACCCTCTCCACTGTTCTTGCCTGGAAAACCCCGTGGACAGAGGAACCTGACAGGCTGTAGTCCTATAGAATCAGACACAACTGAAGTGACTTGGTACAGCAGACAGTGACTGAAGGGCTAAGAAGTAAGGGATTAGAAAGTGTTGGACAGGGTGTTAGACCTGGAACAAGTGAGGCTGAGATTTAGGATGGGCCCAAATCTTCTAGAACTAACACCAAACAAAGATGCCCTTTTCATCATAGGGGATTGGAATCCAAAAGTAGAAAGTCAGGAGATATCGAAATAACAGGCAAGTTTGACGGTGGAGTACAGAATGAAACAGGGCAAAGGCTAACAGAGTTTTCTCAAGAGAACATGCTGGTCATAGCAAACGCTTTTTTCCAACCATCCAAGAGACACTTCCACACATGAACATCACCAGATGGTCAACACTGAAATCAGATTGATTATGTTCTTTGTAGCCCAAGATGGAAAAGCTATATACAGTCAGTGAAAACAAGACCTGGAGCTGTCTGTGGCTCAGATCATGAGCTCCTTATTGAAAAATCCAGGCTTAAATTGAAGAAAGTAAGGAAAACCACTAGGCAATTCAGGTATGACTTAGATCAAGTCCCTTATGGTTATACAGTGGAGGTGATGAATAGATTCAAGGGATTCAATCTGATAGACAGAGTGCCTGAAGAACTATGAACAGAGGTTTCTAACACTGTATAGAAGGCAGTGACCAAAACCATCCCAAAAGGGAAAAAAAAAGGCAAAGTGGTTGTCTGAGGAAGCCTTACAAATAGCTGAGGAAAGAAGAGAAGCAAAAGGCAAGGGAGAAAGGGAAAGCTATACCAAACTAAATGTAGAGTTCCAGAGAATACCAAGGAGAGATGAGAAGGCCTTCTTTACTGAGCAATGCAAAGATATAGAGGAAAACAATAGTGTGGAAAAGACTAGCAGTCTCTTCAAGAAAATTGGAGATATCAAGGGAATATTTCATGTATGGATGGGCACAATTAAGGACAGAAATAGTAAGGACCTAACAGAAGCAGAAGAGGTGGAAGAAAATACAGAAGAATTATACACAAAAGGTCTTCATGACCCAGATAAGAGCCAGACATCCTAGAGTGTGAAGGCAGCGGGCCTTAGGAAGCATTACTATGAACAAAGCTAGTGAAGGTGACAGAATCCCAGCTGAGCTACTCGGAATCTTAAAAGATGATGCTGTTAAAGTGCTGCCCCCAATATGTGAACAAATTTGGAAAGCTCAGCAGTCGCCACAGAGTTGGAAAATGTCAGTTTTCATTCTAGTTCCAAAGGCCAGTGTTAAAGAGAGTTCAAACTACTGTACGGTTGTACTCACTTCACAGGCTAGTAAGGTTATGCTTGAAATCCTTCAAGCTAGACTTTAGCATTATGTGAACTGAGAACTTCCAGATGTACAGCTGAATTTAGAAAAGATAGATGAACCAGAGATCTAATTGCCAACATTCGTTGGATCATGGAGACAGCAAGGGAGTTGCAGAAAAACATCTGCTTCATTGACTACGCTAAAGCCTTTCACTGTGTAGATCACCAAAAACTGGAAAATTCTTAAAGAGATGAGAATACCAGGCCACCTTACCTGTCTCCTGAGAAACCTGTATGCAGGTAAGAAAGCAACTGTTAGTCCTGGACATGGAACAATGGATTGGTTCAAAATTGGGAAAGGGGAATGTTAAGGCTGTATATTGTCACCTTGCTTATTTAAATTCTGTGCAGAGTACATCATGTGAATGAGAGGCTGGATAAATCACACACTGGAATCAAGATTGCTGGGAGAAATATCAACAACCTCAGATATGCAGATGATACCACTCTAATGGCCAAAAGTGATGAAGAACTAAAGAGCACCCTAATGAGGGTGAAAGAGGAGAGTGAAAAAGCTGGCTTAAAGGTAAACATTCAAAAACTAAGATCCTAGCATCCCATGACATGGCAAATAGAAGGGGAAAAATGGGAAGTAATGACAGATTTTACTTTCTTGGGTTCCAAAATTACTGCAGACAGTGACTGCAGTCATGAAATTAAAAGACATTTGTTCCTTGGAAAAAAAAAAAAGAAAACCTAGACAGCACATTAAAAGCAGAGAGATCACTTTGCCAACAAAAGTCCGTATAGTCAAAGCTATGGTTTTTCCTGTAATCATGTATTGATGTGAGAGTTGAACCATAAAGAATGTTGAGCACCAAAGAAATGATACTTTCTAACTGCGGTACTGGAGAAGACCCTTAAGGATCCCTTGAACTTCAGAGAGACTAACTCAGTCAATCCTAAAGGAAATCAACCCTGAATGTTCAGTGTAAATACTGATGCTGAACCTGAAGCTCCAATACTTTGGCCAGCTGATGTGAAGAGCTGAGTCATTAGAAAAGATCGTGATGCTGGGAAATATTGAAGGCAGGAGGAGAATGGGGTGATAAAGGATGAGATAATTATATAGCATCACCCACTCAATGGGCACAAATTTGAACCAACTCCAGGAGGTAGTGAAGGACAGAGGAGCCGGGTGTTCATGAGGTCTCAAAGAGTCAAATATGACTTAGCAACTGAACAACACCATCACCAATACCAAAGCTTAGAAGGAAACTAGGCAAGAGGCTTGTAAAAATCAAGGACATGTCTTGCCTCTAGGCAGACCTTGTGGCTTTCCATTGAGTTAAAAATAGCAGGAGGGGAAATAGAGATTCAGGAGAGAACACTTTAATTTAGAGACCATAGGGCCACCTACGTTTTACTCTGCTCATGGATTAAATGTCTCGTAGGCATAAGAGATTAATTCCAAGTTGCAGCATGTGAGATTGACAGTACCCATATGCATTCTGCTTTGACACCATTGGCTCAGAAAGTTAAGCTGGCTGTAGAGACAGATGATAAAGAGACTTGGCAGGGGCTAGCAGCAGAGCTACAGACAAGAAATAAAAGCAAAGAGAGGAATAAGGAGAAAAAACACGAAGCTAAACAACACTGACCACAGTAAAGAAAACTAAGTGCTAAAATAAATGAATAAAAGGCATATTTCTCAGATCCAGGAAGGTTTATCTGAGGCAAAACAGACTGATCCCAGTGACTAAAGAATTTTCATCTGTTTCCAAAGGGACCAGACCTAGGGCTTGATAAATGATAAACAAACAGAATGCTTTCTTCCCCCACCTACTTCTCTTGGTGATCTAAGAGGCTAGGGAGAGTGATCTTATTAGATCAGGATAAAAGGAGGCTGATGTTTTCCAAACAGTCCATAGGTCAGGGTTCAAAGAGAAATCTGGAAAAGGAAAGGGACATCAAGAATTACCTGAAGTAGACCACTGAAGGCCAAAAACAGCAAGCCTTATGATAAGAGGAGAGAGAGCTTTGTCAGTGTAAAGCCCACAGGCATATTCTGTCCCCATACAGGGCAGACATCTGCTGATCAGTTGCCATAGGAGAGGTGCTCAGAATGCACTGGTGGGATGATGTAGCTGGGATGAGCTCTCAGCAGGAAATATGAAGTATACGAAGTAGGAAAGGGCCGGGAGTCTGGGGTGTAGGTTTTATAATAGTAACCTCACAGATTTTTGAGGAAAGTTAAGTGGAATATGCAAACCCAGCTAGAGTATTCCATAGAAGTGCCCTGTTTTAATACCGTCTTAGTCTATGGACTGCTATAACAAAAACAGCATATACCGAGTGGCTTAAATAATAAACATTCATTACTCACAGTTCTGGAGGCTGCACAGTCCAAACATGCTTAAGGCACCGGCAGATTCAGCAGATTCCATCTCATGAGGGTTTTCTTCCTGATTCATAGAAGGCCATCTTCTCACTGTGTCCTCTCATGGCAGAAGGGGTGAGAGAGCTCTCTGGTGTTTCTTTTCCAAGGGCACTAATCCCATTCACGGGGGCTACATCCCATGACCTAATCACTTCCCAAAGGCCCCACCTTCTAATGCCCTTCCATTCCACTGGGGGTTAGGATTTCAACATATGAATTTGGAGGGGCAGCAGAACATAAGACCAGTTCAGCCACTTTGTCAAGTTTTAACTCCTTGATCAGAACTTTACTGTTGCCCACTTTGAAACTTTACAGATATCTAGAATATCAGTTAAAATGTACCATAGGCCAAGGTAATTTCAGATCATTCCTTGCCTTCCTCAGGGCTTCTGGGTGGTGCTAGTGGAAAAGAATCTGTCTGTCAGTGCAGGAGATGCAAGAGACGTGCGTTTAATCCCGGATCGGGAAGATTCCCTGGAGTAGGAAATGGCAACCCACTCGAGTATTCTTGGCTGGACAATTCCATGGAGAGAGCAGCCTGGTGGGTACAGCCCATGGGGTCACAGGCAGAGTCGAACACGACTGTATGACTGAACATACGTGCACACTTGTCTTCCTGCGTGACTTCAGGTATCCTTAGATGC
This sequence comes from Nanger dama, assembly GCA_917880005.1. Taxonomy (NCBI): domain Eukaryota; kingdom Metazoa; phylum Chordata; class Mammalia; order Artiodactyla; family Bovidae; genus Nanger; species Nanger dama. The sequence continues at coordinate 16,871,920 of CAKJTW010000008.1, read as the reverse complement.
CACCCAACTGATATGATTTGCACGATGCCAGTGACTTACACAAATTATGTCACTGTCAAGATGCACCTGTTTTCCTTATGGCACCACGTGCTGGGAACTGTGAGTCATGAACTTAGTTATGGCAAACATTTGCCTGAAAGATCTGGGGGCTGAGGTCTAGGAAAACAGGAGAAACAAAGCAGGACCACAGTGGACCTGCACTTGAGTGATTGGCAGCAAAGCTGAGACATAATCTAGTTCAGTAGTGATAATCATGCAGCACCTTGATGAGTTCAAATAGAAGAATAAAGTTATAAGACAAAGTGTAGGTATGATTATGGACATAATCATCCTAAAATTTGTCAAATCTGACTCCTACAAAGGACAGACCTGCAGTAGTTTGAGAACTTGCCTACTATTGGAGGAAATGCCTGGCATTCAATGTTCTTTCCACTTGTCTCTTCTTCTGTACAAAGATCACAGTGATGGCAGACCTTCTTTGGTTAAATGGTGGCTATAATTTAATGCAGGTAAATTGCCTTCAAGTTATAATCTAGAAACCGATTTAAAAGCATTTTTGTTTTCAATTATAGCCACTTATTTTATACATGTTTATAGACTTCCACTCATTTACTCACTAAAAATTTACAAACAGTTAACAACTATAGGAATAACATATTATTGACTCATTTAAAGCATACTTGAAAGTATTCTTTTATTAATGTCTATCATAATGAAAATTTTTTGTCAGCGTTACGGGAAATTTGCAGAGCACCATCAGGGGGTATGATATATGACCCAGCAAAGGATCTGCGTGATTTGAGGGGCAGTGGAGAATAGAACATTTGTTTGGCTTAAATTGGGCAGCTTGATTTAAGAAGCACCAGAACAATACACAAAACTACATATGCCATCCAACCCTGTCAAGAAATACCATTCCAATGCTGCAGAGCTGTGCCAATTCAGCGTAGAGTGCCATCTTCAGCCAGCCTCATATGGCAGTGAAGACTCAGTGAAGAGTCAAGCCATTTCCAGTTTTCTTTAATCCTGGGAAATGAATTCAAGCGGCCAGCATGCCTTTTCCACATTGCTGGGAAAATAACGCAGCAAGCACAAGCCTCTGTCAGTGCTGCTATCTTCATAATGCTATACAGAGCAAGGAATCTTCTGATACATGCTGATTTTTATTGAGGACTGCAAACTGACAAATTCCAGTTCCTTGTAAAACAAAATAAGACAATGAATACTGAATAGCAGTTTCAGATTAGGCAAAGTGAATTCCATTGGTAGGCTCTAGGAGGTGTTTTTGTTTTTGTTTTGGGTGATGTTTAGGTCAGTCTACCATTGTTGAAAGCTTACAGTCCTTGACAGTTAAGGTTCCTTCATAACCAGGAGGGATCCTGGAGACTTATATGATGGCTTCTGAGATTCCATCTTGAAGACTCTTAGCCTCATGGTCTCCAGAGGATTAATAGTAGAAAGGGCACTTATTTTCATTAGTGACCAGAGCAAAAAAAAAAAAAAAATTGGATAGCACAAATGAATTCAGTGTTATAGTAGAAATGGATTACTTTTGATTTTTTTTTCTTTTATTTTCCTGTTGTTTGTTCTTTTATTTTTTAATTTTATTGATTTTATTTTTACTTTATTCTATGTTACAATACTGAATTGGTTTTGCCATACATTGACGTGAATCAGCCACAGGTGTACACGACACAGACGCAGCCTTCAATTCAGCCAGAAAGCTGGAGCATCCTGAACTTTTGCTTTCGAATCCCCTGAATTTGGATAATCACCAAGCCTTCTCTGACCTGCTTCCTAAACCGCTCTTTGCTCTCCCTTGCCCTGCATCTCTGCTGCCACTGCCTGACCCTCAGCTCTCATCGTTTTTTCTGGAGTATCCTATTGGCCTTGTTGGTGATCCTGCCTTTCTGTTCACAGCAATCCAAATCAGCTCACATGCTACAGAAAGTGCTAATTTCCTGACATTCCTGCCAAATGGCATTAACGATCCTGGTTTAAAATAAAAAACCAATAATGACAACAGTAAACCAAGGAACAAACTTTGGTGACTGCCCATCACTTGAAAGACAAAGTTCGATTGTGTGTCAGTTCAGTTCACTCAGTCATGTCCGACTCTGCAACCTATGGACTGCAGCAGAGCAGGCCTCCCTGTCCATCACCAACTCCCGGAGTCTCCCCAAACTCATGCCCATTGAGTCAGTGACGCCATCCAACCATCTCATCCTCTGTTGTCCCCTTCTCCTCCTGCTGTCAATCTTTTCCAGCATCAGGGTCTTTTCAAATGAGTCAGCTCTTCACATTGGGTGGCCAAAGTGTTAAAGTTTCAGCTGTAGCATCAGTCCTTCCAATGAACACCCAGGACTGATCTCCTTTAGGATGGACTGGTTGGATCTCCTTGCAGTCCAAGGGACTCTCAAGAGTCTTCTCCAACACCACAGTTCAAAAGCATCAATTCTTCGGTGCTCAGCTTTCTTCACAGTCCAACTCTCACACCCATACATGACCACTGGAAAAGCCATAGCCTTGATTAGATGGACCTTTATTGACAAAGTAATGTCTCTGCTTTTCAATATGCTATCTAGGTTGTTCATAACTTTCCCTTCCATGGAGTAAGCATCTTTTAATTTCATGGCTGCAGTCACCATCTACAGTGATTGGAGCCCCCCACGAAAAGGACTTCTAAAGAAATTCCCATTTTGGGCCCTGCCTATCTTGCTAGCCTTAGCTTCTGCCTCACTTGCTCATGCTTCCAATGCCCTGGCCAGACAAAACTATCTGCATTTGTCTAAGCTGTTATGGTTTCTCCTGCCGCTGTGCCACTGTACAAAATGCTCTCTCTTATCCACCTTGCAAATTCATCTCTGAATCACCCTGGTGGAATAGAGCTGCTTGCCACCAGGGACATTCTGTTTGGAATATTGTGTGAGCAAGGGACAACCTTCATTTATATTTGAGTAGTTATGGAAACTGGAGTCTTGTTGCTCCTATGGTCTGTATTGTCGTAATTCATTCGTTCATTTTACAGCCATGACATACAGTTGCTCCTGTGCATGATCATGTAACCTTCTTGTTAATCATCACTACACCATGTTTTGTACTTGGTGAAGGAGGGTGTCTGTTATGGAGAAGCCATGATCTTTGAGCTGTGAGTATTCTGCATAGCCTCATTCGTACTTTCTGTCATAAGTCTGTGACAATCTTGATCGGTTTAAGAACTTATCATGAGTATCCAGAGTCACTGCTATTCAAAACTATAACTGAGCATAATTTAGGAAAATATGTTCCTTCCAGAGGTGCATGGCTTATCTGAGGGAATGGAAGGAGACAGTCCTTTTGTGGCAGACTGGGTAGATGGGTTAGGAAAAGGCTCTCTCTTTTTGGTGACACAATCTGTGTCATATGGCCTGATCAGACAGAGGAAGGAGTATCCTTATTTTTCATAGGTCCACTCCTCAAAGTCAGTGCTCACGAACATGTAACCATGCAAACATTTCATAGTCATACACAGTGGCCCAGGAATTCCCAGTGTGTAGGAGGAAGGACTTGACTAGGAAGAGCCAAGATGGACATGTAGATTAAGAGGCCTTAATAAGGAACTCTAATCTAAAGGGCAGTGTGATGAATTCTTACAAGTGTACAAGTCATAGAACATCCAAGGAGTCAAAGAGCACTTATAACTCAAACATAATTTTATGTAGAAATTTGCATCTCTGCTGGATCCTTAAAATTGGTAGATTTTGATATCCAGAAAATAAAGAGTACAGGAACATTCTATGTAGTTGGAAGAGTGTCAGAAAGATATTAAGATGCCTAAATGTACAGTTAGTTATCTAGTTTATCTGGAATATGAGGATGGAGAAAGATGAGACTGAAAAGATAGGTTGGAAACTAATCACAAAATTGTTAAATGTCATGATAGGGAGCTTAGAGGTTGTATTGGGCAAGGAGGATTCATGAAAAGTGAAAAAGTGAAAGTGAAGTAGCTCAGTCATGTCTGACTCTTTGCAACCCCTTGTGCTGTAGCCTACCAGGCTCCTCCATCCATGGGATTTTCCAGGCAAGAGTACTGGAGTGGGTTGCCATTTCCTTCTCCAGGAGATCTTCCCGACCCAGGGATTGAAGCCAGGTCTCCCGCATTGTATGCGGACACTTTACCATCTGAGCCACCAGGGAAGTCCAAGGATCTATAGTAGGATTTTAACACAAATGTTCTGTAAACTGTATAAAAGTGGAGTTGGAGGGAGTAACCTGAAGCTACAAAGACAAGTTAGGGAAGTTTGGAATTATTTGGGCAAGCAGTTGAGAGAGTGTAAGTCAGGCCAATGGCAGTGAGCAGAGAAAGGGGGCAATTGATGTTGGGAAAAGCCTGGAGTGCTTTCAGAAGTGAGGGAGAAGACAGAGGGAAGAAAAAGTGAAGCTTAAGATTTAGAGGCAGAGTGTGTAGAAGAAAGTGGTAGACTTAACGAAGATTGGGATGCCATGAAAAGGCACATGTTTTTGTAGAAGATGAATTGATTTAAGACTCAGTGTGTTTGATTGAATCTATACACAGAGACAAGTTTTACATCCTGTGTCCATCTTTGGGTTGTAAATAGCAAACCCTTAAAAAGCTCTAACTGTATGCCAGGCACTGCTCTAAGCACTTTAAACATATTAACGCAATAAATATTCCAGGAACAGTGAGGTACTTCCTAATAGTAAATTCATTGGGCTGAGAGTTGACAGGCTTAGAGTTACATATGGAATGACAGAGTGGGGATTTTGACTTAGGAAGACTGACTTAAAAATCCAAGCTTTTGGAACTAGCATAATACATGGTTTATTGTAAAATCAGGGAAAGAAAACTCCAGAAACAACCAAGAAAGTGTAATGTGAATGTTTCTAATAATTATTTCTAACTCCCAATTCTACTAGTGCCTTTATTTCTCCTTAGTCGAGTAGGAGAAGCATTCTTTGGAAGCTTCCAGACAAGTTAGGTGCAATTAAATAGATAGTAATATCTTCAGATAGGAAAAAAAAAAGTACAGAAACATATGGGAATGAGGAAGAAGGTAGAATTTGGTGTTAGGTTCTGTCATAGAGGGGATTTTCAAAAATAATAGCATGTTAGTGGCCCATGACAAAGGTGGGAATAGTTTGTCAGGCTGAGCTCTCACACTCGCTGTCTTCTCTATGGTTGGCCTTTAGCCAGAGCCAATCCTCCCAACTGGCAGCTGTCAACTGTCACAGGTTACTGATTAAAGTGACAAACTATTCAGAATGATGGATAAAAATACTACAAACTCAGAGGTTCTTGAGAAGAGTCCCTTTTAACTAGATTCCGAGCATTAGGAGTAGATGTCTCTCTCTCATACATATCTCCTGGAGCAATTTTGGCTTTGCAGTAGGATAACTAGCTGGAAATAATTCATTAATGTTACTTTAGAGCTGGACATGGAACAACAGACTGGTTCCAAATAGGAAAAGGAGTACGTCAAGGCTATATATTGTCACCCTGCTTATTTAACTTATATGCAGAGTACATCATGAGAAATGCTGGGCTGGAAGAAGCACAAGTGGAATCAAGACTGCCGGGAGAAATATCAGTAACCTCAGATATGCAGATGACACCACCCTTATGGCAGAAAGTGAAGAGGAGCTAAAAAGCCTCTTGATGAAAGTGAAAGAGGAGAGTGAAAAAGTTGGCTTAAAGCTCAGCATTCAGAAAACGAAGATCATGGCATCTGGTCCCATCACTTTATGGGAAATAGATGGGGAAACAGTGAAAACAGTGTCAGACTTTATTTTTGGGGGCTCCAAAATCACTGCAGATAGTGATTGCAGCCATGAAATTAAAAGACGCTTACTCCTTGGAAGGAAAGTTATGACCAATCTAGATAGCATATTCAAAAGCAGAGACATTACTTTGCGAACAAAGACCTGTTTAGTCAAGGCTATGGTTTTTCCTGTGGTCATGTATGGATGTGAGAGTTGGATTGTGAAGAAAGCTGAGCACCAAAGAACTGATGCTTTTGAACTGTGGTGTTGGAGAGACTCTTGAGAGTCCCTTGGACTGCCAGGAGATCCAACCAGTCCATTCTGAAGGAGATCAGCCCTGGGATTTCTTTGGAGGGAATGATGCTGAAATTGAAACTCCACTACTTTCACCACCTCATGCGAAGAGTTGAGTCATTGGAAAAGACTCTGATGCTGGGAGGGATTGGGGGCAGGAGGACAAGGGGACGGCAGAGGATGAGATGGTTGGATGGCATCACTGACTCAAAGGACATGAGTCTGAGTGAACTCCAGGTGTTGATGATGGACAGGGAGGCCTGGCATGCTGCGATTCACGGGGTCGCAAAGAGTCGGACACGACTGAGTGCCTGAACTGAACTGAACTGATAGCTTATTTGGACCTTTAGTTTCTTCACCACTTCTCTGTCTAATTCAGATATATGGTGTGTCTAATAGTCCAATTCTGCCATGTTTTATTCATATCCTAACATATTTTCAGTGAGAAATGACCAGTTAATTATTAGTAAACTGATACTTATATGAGATCTGGCATGTGAAGGGATCCAGTCTAGAGGGTGATCTGGCTGAAAGTACACCCTGCTTTGCTCCCAACCATCCTAATTTACCCTTGATGTTCCAATGTAATTATTATGACCTCCACTTTCATACTCAAAAATATTCTGGTTTGGTCCATAAAGTATATGGACTTCCTGTTGATGGGGAAAGGATCAAAATTCTTAGCCATAAACTCGGAGGCCTAATTCTATGTTCCTGTAAGTAATTAAGTATTGTCAGTCATTTGAAAGTAGTCTCAGAACTGCCTTCACAAAAAAATGAAGTGTAATAATGAGACAGGGTCTTTACTGATGTACCCCAGAGCTTTATTTTTATCTTCACTTTGTCTATAATTTGATTATTGAATGTTGAACATCTGGATTATTAAGACAATTAGGAATCTAAACTTGAACAAATGATATGTAACAGGAGTTATGCAATGATCATAGGAAGAGAAGCAGAGGTGGTGAGTTGCCCATCCCGACATCTATTCTCCCCCTCCTTTTCATGTAAGAACTCTGAATACATTATGGGTGGCAATGTGTCAAGCTAAAAAGACTATGTTTCCTAGAGTAATTTGCAGCATGATTTGGCAGTGTGACTAAGTCGTAGTTGAAAAAAGTATATTCGAAGTGTATGGTACTTCCAGGAAGTCTTATTAATAAGGAAGGAGCAAAACTTTTTTCTTCTTGCTGTCTGGAATGCAATGGAATGACTGGAACTGAAGCCATCTTTAGCCATAAGTCAAAAGACTGAGAGTGATGGAGGAGCATGAAAAAGGAGGCTGGTTTCCTGAGGATTCTGGAACTGCTAACTTATAGACTGTTTGCCTCTGGGTATCATTCCTATGGACAAAAATAAATTCTTGTTTATGCCACTGTTATCTTTCTTTGTGATTACTTGTAGGCAGACTTAATTCCAGTCAACGCAGGAAAAAAAAAGCACCATGAAAATCCCATACACAGGGTTCAGAGTGAATAACATTGACCACTGGGGAAAGTGGGATGTAGTGGAAGGAAGGGTGCAGCAAGGGAAGAATTTCTTTAATGTATTCACAGTACTTAAAAAGGTTCAAATTATCATTTGGAAGAAATGAAACTACCGAAAAAAAAATCATGTAGCAATGGTGATACTTCAGGTACGAGCAGTTGAATGCCCTAAGTAGATCACAAGTGTCCCTAGCTTTCTTAGCTGAACTAAAACCAGTCAAGCATCTAAGCATCCATGCTTCAGCCTGGAGCCCTGAAATGTCAGGACAGTTTTCTTTAAACGAAGGCATACTCTAAAGTACTATGGTATCAATAGACTACAAAATGCTTTCACAACTTCCCAGAAGAGTTTCAGCTCATTTCAGCACAACATGACCGGTATGACTACCCATTACAATATGCTAGCATGTGCATTCATTATGTGCAATATCTAAGCCCATCAATGTTGATCTAAGCATTTCAATGGCCGGAGCTCATAGATCCATCTTAATACAAAGTCTGAAGCTTTGACTTTCAGGAATACATCACGGACACATTGCCTTACCTCTTTGTGGAATCAGAGGGCTTACACTTGGGTATCTAAGGGCTTGCTAGGAGTGGGAGCAGATGGTAGTTTTTATATGTTCTTTTTATAAATGCATTTTGAGCAGGTTTTTTTTTTTGCATGAATATTTCATTTATGACAGGGTGCTGCTTAGTTATATAAAAAGTAAATACATAACGAGCGAGGTGTAAGTATAGCAGCAATGTAGTGTTGAGGCTAATGGGTGGAGAGGATTTTAAAAATACAAAGAATTCTCATTTTCAAAAAGTACTTTGCAAACTTTAAGATAAATGACTTGTTTTTTTCCTACTTCCTTTATCCCCATTTCCCACCCCCATTCTCTGAGTGCTTGTCCAGGGAAAGGAGGAATATTATATTCAAGAAGTCGAGCACTGGATTTTCAATCCTTATTTGGAGCACTATTTTACAAGTTTGGGAAAGGACAGAAACAGCCTACATAAAGTGAAAATAGTAAGGGCAAGTACCGCAAACAGTAGCAGCGGGAGGTGAGGAGACCCTAGATAGCTGGATATACAACCAGCAGCAGGAAGAAATGAGGATGGAAAACAACAGCTGCCATAAGCAGAAATGATGGGCCTTCATCTTGGGAAGGGACAGGTGGCCAAGATATGCCATATACTTCCCATTGGGCAACATCATGTATATGGGCACCATGTTCTAGGCTTCAAAAATGTTTCCAGCCTTATTCTACCTAGAAAAAAAAATTGTTTCAAGCAACAGGAGAAAATATTGATATGTCAAATCCTATTTTTCCATAGAGTCATTTTAGTCCAGATCTATCTGATCTGTTGCCACAATTAATTGGAGTAGATATTTCTGATTCTTTGCCTTATTTTAACCCAAGCTGTATTAGCTAGTACCTACAACTAAGAAGGCCTTCACAGGTGGCTCAGTGGTAAAGAATCTGTCTGCCAGTGCAGGAGACGCAGGAGACATGGGCTTCAATCCCTGGGCCAAGAAGATCCCTTGGAGTAGGAAATGACAACCCACTCCAGTATTCTTGCCTGGAAAATTCCACGGACAGAAAAACCTGCAAAGAGTCAAATGCGGCTGAGCAACCACAACTAAGCAAAAACAAAACAAAACAAAAAAAACTACCCCCCACCCCCAAAAAAACAACAAAAAAACAGCTTTAGTTTTTAGTCAGCATCTTAAATCTTGCGTGGTAGGAAAGTAGACACTGTAGTGATTTTGTGCACAGTTTTTAGAAAGATATAAATAACATGGATGTCCTGATTTTAATGTGTAATTAAAATGGCATTCATGTCTGGAATAATATGAAGACAATTCAGGGTATAAAAGGTAACTTGACAAAGAATTTTATATTTTTCTAAATGATCCTTGAAGATAAAGATTTTATTTTATATGGCAGACCCTTAATATTCACAAGGGATACCACAGTCCCAAATTCATTAGCATTAGTTTGGCATGTAATTGTCTCCGTAAAGCTCCAATTTTCTGGTTTTGAACTATCACTTTGTTGGGTAGTTTTCCTTCCACTTTACTTTCATCACCAGAACTAGCTGATTTTATTTTAAGGAAAAGTATTCACAAAGAAAATAGGTTTTTTTTTTTTTTTATCATGTCATGAGAAATAGTACATCGTAACTTGACCACAAGTAGAGAATATCTAAACCACTGTGAGAAGATATATGAGCCAGTCATCTAAGCACACTCCTGCTAAAGGATTCCTGCTAGAGACCCGCCTCTTGCTACATGTAATTCAATTTCATGCCTCAGCAGAATTACAAATTGCTGCATGTCATGAACCCTTGACTATTGCTTGAGGGTAGTCAAAGTAGCAGTATTAAATCCTGTCAGTAACATATTTCTTTGTATTCTTGAAAAATTGCCTACTATAATGCCTTATGTGTAGTAGATCATCAGTGAGCTTTGGGGTTAGTTGATCATCTGACTGATCCTTTAAGTATATCTATTTTAGGAAGTACTGAATGGATAAGATGTTGGGCAGGCCAATGAAACGCCCCACACCAAGTTACTCTTTGGCCCCCTCTAGTGCTTTTCTTCCAGGCAATTTAGTAATTTTAGTTAAGAATAGCATTAGACTAATGGATGCTAAACAATGCTACAGCTGTTGTTAGGAGGGGGAGAGGATTATACAGAAAACAAATGTGGTCTACAAAGAAGGAATGGATGAAAACATTAGAATGCCTTCTAAACTTTGCTTAACTTAATGTTAAAAATATTTTTAGAGATTCCCTGGGAGTTAGCTTTAGTAATAAATCAGTGAATCAACAAGTCAACTTCTTCCCCAAGCCAAAAGTTCATTTATTACAAACCTCAAGAAAATGCATTATGGATAATCTTTTGGTTCAGTCATAGATCTTGGGTTACCCACAGTGGTTATTTATTAAGAGTAGTGGAAGTTGTACACAGAGTACTCAACCAAAAAATGATACTCTGTACTTGAACTTCCTATCTCTTCTATAAAGAGTTTTGCATATTTGTAAATATTAATTGAATGCAAAATACAAACAATAATTATATCATCTTTTCTTAGCTTTCAAAAGTGTGTTTTGCTCCAAATTTCAGTTTGCCCTGCAAAATTATTCCTCCTCACATCTAATTTTCTTCTTGGTAATCCAAAAATTTGATGTGATTGATTTCTGAATCAGGAAAGACATAGTTTTATATGAAACAATAATACTTAGAGTTTCATAAAAACTCACATTTCCATAAAAACCAAACAAAGGTTTTTAATAAAGAAAAATATATTAACATTTTTGTTTCAGTTCCACTTTTGATTCTTACTAGGTCTCCTTTTATTTCTTTCAGGCGAAAAGCCCAAAGTCTAATATCTATTTTTATAGCTGATTTACATGTTGTGTGAGCTTTCATCTCTTTTGTTTTGTCTTGGTGTTATAAAGAGCAAAGGGGAAAATGAATTACATTTCCTGAAGACTGTAGAGTGAATTAATGGAAATAATCATTGCATTTAAATATCAATTGTGTTAAATTGTTGTATGTTGAGAGTTGTATGAATTAGGGGGAGAAGATCATTCTGAAACTGGTAAAATATTTCAAGTGGAAGGAAGATGAAGGCCAAGAGTAAGAGAGATGACTGCAGTATAGGTAGACTTACTGATTAAAGGACAAATATGGAATGGAGGAAAAAAGAGAAGTAAAATCAGGGCAAGTCAGTGAAGGAACTTGAAACTGAGGGTTTAAAGTCTAGTTTTAGAGTTTGGGATAAACCAAAGACTTAACAAAATACCATTCTATATATGTTTTTTAAAAAGCACACCATAATAAAGTGCGGTTGTAAGAACGTTTATGAGATAATTTCCTGGGGTAAATTTTCCTTCTGTTATTTGGGCAGTGATTTCCAGTGCTACACAAAACTCCTGAACGCTCCTCATAAATTGTCAATATTTCAACATCAGCATGAATAATGTATATAAGAGATAGCATAGGAAGAAGAATTCAGATTTGTAAAAGAGGAACAGCAGATGCTGGAAACCCTAATTGTGGTTATTGGGCAATGTCGTCTAGTCCATAGCTCAAGACTTTGACACTTACTGACTTTAACAGGATTGTGCAATTCATGGACATGGGAATTTAGCTTGGCTGAAAATGAATGTATTTTACCTGATAGTTTTCTCAAGGAGGTGATGGTTCCCAAATGTCTAAATTAATATTTTGACTGAATTCCACCACATATGCCTCATCTCTGCTGAGCACAATGGAAGACTTGTGTTTTGGGGTTGATTAACGGAGGACACAGGATTAGCACATAGTAGACTAAATTGTAAATGACTGAAAAGAAGCTCATTTGTGTCTATTTATTCATCCTTATTAATAGTTTTGGGCACTTAGAAATGCCTCAAGGAAAGGCAGAACTGCAAGTAAATAAGTTTGTGAATACTACCATTAAACTCTGGGGTATTTGAAATACACAAAAATGGTGAAAATTAATGGATACCAAAATTTCAAAAATCAGATTTTCTAAAATGCATTTATAATTCCAACTTAAATTATTGCCTTTTGCATACCAAATATTTACCTGTTAGCTTGTAGGTCATATAATAGCTCAATGAATTATTTATTCAGATGTTGATTTTGAAGGCTATTAAAAGAGTTTGTTTAAGTAATTTTTAGTGAAATTATAATGTTTTCCAAACCATTGAATTTTAAAGATCATTACTGAGCAACAGTTTTTATTTTCTTTCAGTAAAATTGAGATAGCTGGCTGAGGGCCAAAAAATGGATGGGTAAATCAACTCTCTTTTAGTGACAATCCAGAACTTCAACATTTTTATCATAAAATCTGAAAAATCCTTTCATACTTTTTGGATGCCTTTAGAAAAAAATTCAAAAAAAAATCAAAAAAATAAAAAAGAAAAAAATTCATGTTTAAGTGGACGGTGGAAGAGACTGCTGAATAAGGAAAATTGTGTTCAGTGGGAAATCAGAATACCCATGTTCTTGAGTTCTGGTTCTATCTAGTTATATAACATGGAAATTCACCCAAATTATCTAAGCCTCATTTTTCACATCTGAAAAATTAAAGGGTTAGAATAAATAATGTATAAGCCATATTCCATCCCTTATATTTTATAGCTTTATGACTCTCTAATCTAACACAGAAGTTTGCAACCTCCTTTCCAGAAAGTTTTCCTCAAGCTGTATTAATGAGTTCTGTTGTTAAAGTTGTATTTTCCCAATCCATTAGGAAAAATAGATGTAAGTTTTTTCCCAATTCAGTGCTGACTTTGATAAAGGAAACATTGATTATGGCCATCATTTATCTATATAAGAATAAAATATCTGAGTTAGCATAAACCTGTATTTAGTTTAATACTACATGATGGCTAAGAGGTGCTGTACATCTGGTTTCACTCAGGAGGCAGTGTTTAAGTCTTCTCTCTCTCTCTCTGTCTAAGATGAGCAAATCTTAGACCTTTTGGAGTCTCATGTCTTCATGATAAGTTGGTCCTTCTTAATGATAAGGTAGCATTTCATGTAATAGCATATACTCAGTGGGATCATTCAGGAATTAGAACTCAAAACAGGCCCAGAAAAATAGGAGAGCCCCTCAAGAGCTTACCAGGTGAAGAACAAAGAAGAATCAACATACATAATTTTCACAGCATGTAAAGAAGTTCGTAGTTGATGATAGATATAACTTGGTAGATAAAGTAATTTAGGACAATGTTTTGTGTTCCCTCTATGGGGCGGGGGTAAACATTTGAACCAACTGAGTCTCCCATGAAAACTATACCATCAAACCTTACAAGAATGCTGCACTAAATTAACTCTCTTCTAATAATCATGATCTTTTACTAACTTTGCATTGTTCCTTAACTGTTTCTTAGGCGAGAAGCAGAAAACTCTTGGAGAATAAACATTATTTCTATCATATTTAACAGATTCACATGTTGGTGCTTAATAAATAATTTTACAGTGACTTGTGCATCACAGATGTATTCTGAATTGGAAAACTGATTAGCATGGCTACGAGTCTGCTGGTGACTGTTTTCATGTGTGCACATGCACGTGTACACATTCACACACGCAGACACACTTCGCCAAAACTCCTCTTAAGTAAAAAGATGATAAATAGCATTTTATTTTGCCTAAACTTAGAAAACCTAAGAACCACCTGAATGATATTTTAAGGAATTGGCTGATGATGAGCTTCCTCTCAAGTGTCAAAATCCAAAACATACAGTTGACTCCCTGATTAAAACACCTGTTCTGTAGGCATGTTGCCATTGGGTCAATGAGGAAGGGAGATTTGTCAGAGAAAGCATGGTTAGGAGATGGAAAATCAAGGCTATCCCATGTCAGCAGTCCCCATGGAGGAAATAATAATTGTAAGATGGAAGTGGTGGTAAATCATGTTGAAAATTGCTAAGAAAATTTAGAGAGTTTTCTGAGGATTTTCCCCCATTAATTGCTAATACTGGAAGCCAGATTAAAAGTACCTAGGCAGGGATCATGTCATAATTAAGAAGAAACATGAAAGGATGCCCTTAAGGAATTTATCACATATGTGAAAAGAAAAAATACCACTGTAGGCTTAGAAGAACATAGCTGTATCAAATTGAAAACTAGCACCATGGTTTTAATATCTCATGAGATTTGCTTCTGGTTAAAGAAATATTTTCTTTTCTGTGTGGGAGCTCTCCTCCTATTAATCAATATTCTCAGTGCCAAAGATGCATGTGTGACTTACAGTGTCATTGAGCACCCACTGCTGGTTTTCTGAATTTGGTGATGCCTGTGGTTAAGCAGTCTCACATCTTGAGTACAGTCACAGAGTCACAGTGGTCTTGGTGTTTCTGCCATACAGACTGGAGAGAGGCAAGTTCACCTCTGACCCCAGCTCTGTCTCTTTGGTGTGGGTAGACTGTGGGCAGAATACTGCTATTTCTCATAAATTTCTTATAATCACAGCCATCTTTCACGTGCATCAGTGAAGAAACCACAGAGTCGTTCTGTTATTTCAGTACTGTGATTCTACTTGACAGAGACACAACTGGCCCTAAACTGGCTGGCGGGTTCCTTTTGTTTTGTTTTGTATTCTGTGCTGTAGGTTCTGTAAATTCAAGGCAGACAGAAGCCAATAATCTGATTTTCTTCCACTCTTTGGTCTCAAAAGATGTCCTCTACATTCACTAATGGTAGATCTGGATAAGACCTCAGATTTGAAGACATGGGTGTGCTATAATTATTTAACTTCCAGAACAGGTTTGAGTATCACCTTTGTTTTTACTATTTATTTTCTTTTGGTAGATATTCCTTTAAGATGCCTAAAGTAATAGGGTGATTGTTTGAACATTTCTCTCAAAACAGGATTTTCTTAAAAACTCCTCACAAGAATTTTCTCTTTATTCCTTTGTAAAGAGGCATGTTACATTTTTTTTTTTTTACAGCTATATAAAAATAACCAATGTTTTCAAAAAAGCTCTGTGGAAACTTTTTCTATGATCTCTTTTCAAGAACATGTTCAAAATACACAGTAATGTTCTTTATTTATTTAGTCTTGTTAAAGTTTCTTCGCATTCATGTCATCTCTTTTTTCTTAGGGTTTCTAGAGAAAACACTTTTTAGAGTTAAATGCTGGTTATGGTTATCAAGGTGCTTCCCAACTATACTTTTCACTGAAATACAGACAGGAACTGACAGTTATATCTGGATGAAAATATTTTGCTACTAGCTGTTGACTCATCTCTTAGGTCTCTGACAATAAAAATTCTGCTTTTGTGTAGAAAATATACATATTTGCACATGCATACATGTTACTCTTTGAATTTTTTCAGGACATTTCCGGAATCTTCCCTGGCTTTGTGAAGTAAGTTATGTGGCCTTGTCGATTATTGGCTTGCATGCAGGTAGAAACTGAGGAGTTCTGAACTTCCATTTTCAATCAAGCAATAAATTTTCTGGACATTCATTAACATGACATTAAGTTCACTTTTTCCTGTAGTTCATGTTCACTCATAAAGTAACCATTGTTTTCAACAAAAAGAAACTTTATGACATGGTATATTGGAAACATGGTAAGCAAAGAAGCATGTGTGCATGCTAAGTCACTTCAGTCATGTCGGACTCATTGCACCCCATGGACTGTAGTCTATTAGGCTAATAAGTCCATGGGATTCTCTGGGCAAGAATATTGGAGTGGGTTGCCATTTCCTTATTTGCTCATAGGATAGCCATTGTTTCTGGCTAAAAGAAATTGTATGACGTGTTATATTGGAAACATGGTAAACCAAGAAGAGTCAATATTAAGCCATTTTATGAGAAATGTTGGACTGGATGAAGCACAAGCTGAAATCAAGATTTCCAGGAGAAATATCAATAACCTCAGATATGCAGATAACACCATAAGTGGCAGAAAACAAAGGAGAACTAAAGAGCCTCTTAATGAAAGTGAAAGAGAAGAGTGAAAAAGTTGGCTTAAAAGTCAATATTCAGGAAACTAAGATCATGGTATCTGGTCCCATCACTTCATGGCAAATAGTGACAGACTTTAGTCTTTTGTTGGGGGGGCTCCAAAATCACTGCAGATGGTGACTTCAGCCATGAAATTAAAAGACACTTGCTCCTTGGAATAAAAGTTATGACCAACCTAGACAGCATATTAAGAAGTAGAGACATTACTTTGCCAACAAAGGTTCATCTAGTCAAAGCTATGGTTTTCCCAGTAGTCATGTATGGATGTGAGAGTTGGACTATAAAGAAAGCTGAGCACCGAAGAACTGATGCTTTTGAACTGTGGTGTTGGAGAAGACTCTTGAGAGTCCCTTGGACAGCAAGGAGATCCAACCAGTCCATCCTAAAGGAAGTCAATCCTGAATATTCATTGGAAGGACTGATGTTGAAGCTGAAACTCCAATACTTTGGCCACCTGATGTGAAGAACTGGAAAAGACCCGATGCTGGGAAAGATTGAAGGCTGGAGGAGAATGGGCCGACAGAGGATGAGATGGTTGGATGGCATCACTGACTCAATGGACATGAGTTTGAATAAACTCTGGGAGTTGGTGATAGACAGGGAGGCCTTGCGTGCTGCAGTCCATGGGGTCGAAGAGTTGGATATGACTGAGTGACTGAACTGAACTGACTGAATAGCATTTTTACTATCTGTGTTTTAGATCTTGCTATTTTGAAAGGTTTTACTTTTGGATCAGTCAGGGTCCTCATAGGAATTGTAACTTGCCAGATGGTTCAAATACAGTGACAAGGAATTAAAGAGGTATGAGAGAGGTTAGAGATCAACCAAAGACTGATGCAGATACTGGGACTAGCAACAATCGAAACTTGCTACTCTTGGGAGCAGAAGGCAAGGGAACAGTGTTTCTAGAGCCCAACGAGAGCTGGAACTGTGGAGAAGGGTCTGCCCCTGGGAGCCATGGGAGGGATGCAGCTACTTCCATAGATGCAGCAATAAAGCAGATAGGGATTAAAAAGAAATCATGACCTCTTTATCTTCCCACAGTCTGATCTCCCTCCACTGCCTTCCATTGGTTGACCCCCAACCAGAAGCCAACTAACAAGGAAGTCTAGGTGATAGGTAGAAGATAGAAGGGAGGAGATAGACCTGGGAGGGCAAACAGAAGACTTCTAAGGGTAAAACTACTCTTCAATGAGAGTTTTATTGATTTATTTTACTCTGGATTAAGCCACAATACCATAGATGAAAGAGTAGGTGTGCTATAATAAAAATAAGACTATTAGATGTAATCATATATATTATATATATATATATAATTATAAACAAACTTTCTAAGACTCAAGATTTTGCAGTTATTAATTGGATCTATTGGATTTCTAAAGAATTTAGACATATTTAAGTCAATGTTTTTAAAAGTATTATTTTGAATGCCTGAGCCCCTTTTTTTCAAACAATACTTTATAAAAAGTACTTATATTAAATGAAAAAGTACTTGTATAACCAATAAAATTGGAGATGTTTGGTTGAAATAACAGGGTGTAGTCTTCCAACTTTGACTTCCCTTTTGAATTTCATACTATAAAAACCAGTACAGATCCCACTGGAACACCTGGGTTCCAGGGACCCATTTTGAGTGACTTGTTTTTTGTGAAGAAATTATAAATTGAATTCTATATTTACTTGTTAATTCAGCTTCTTTGAGGGGGTATGGGAATACCTATAGTAGATTAGCTGTTTCTTTAGTTTGAAACTGTTTCTTCAGTTTTAGAAGTATTTGGTTTTCTTTAGTCACTCAGTCATGTCCCACTCTTTGCAACCCCATGGACAGCAGCAAGCCAGACTTTCCTGTCCTTCACTGTCTCCCAGAACTTGCTCAAATTCATGTCCATTGAGTCAGTGATGCCATCCAACCTTCTCCTTCTGCCTTCTGTCATCCTCTTCTCCTTCTGCCTTCAATCTTTCCCAGCATCAGGGTCTTTTCTAATGAGTCAGCTCTTTGCATCAGGTGGCCAAGGTATTGGAGCTTCAGCTTTCCCATCAGTTCTTCTAATGAATATCTGGGGTTGATTTCCTTTAAGACTGACTGATTTGATCTCCTTGCAGTTCAAGGGATTCTCAAGAGTCTTCTCCAGCACCACGGTTCAAAAGCATCAATTCTTCAGTATTCAGTCTTCTTTATGGTTCAGCTCTCACATCCATACATGACTACCGGAAAAACCATAGACCTTTGTTGCCAAAGTAATGTCTCTGCCTTTTAAGACACTGTCTAGTTGTGTCATAGCTTTTCTTCCAAGGAGCAAGTGTTGTTAATTATGTCTGTAGTCACCATTTGCAGTGATTTTTGAGTCCAAGAAAATAAAGTCTGTCACTGTTTCCATTGTTTCCCCACCTATTTGCCATGAAGTGATGGGACTGGATTCCATGATCTTAGTTTTTTGAATGTTGAGTTTTAAGCCAGCTTTTCCACTCTCCTCTTTTACCTTAATCAAAAGGCTCTTTAGTTTTTCTTTGCTGTCTGCCATAAGGGTGGTGTCTGCGTACCTAAGGTTATTGGTATTTCTCCCGGCAGTCTTGGTTCCAGCTTGTGCTTCATCCTGCCCAGTATTTTGCATGATGTACTCTATATGAAATTTAAAAGTTTTAGTGTTATACTTCAAGATGGAGCAGTCTTGTGTCTTTGCTGTTGTTTAGTCACTAAGTCATATCCAATTCTTTTGTGACCCACAGACTATGGCCTGCAGACTTCTCTGTCCATGGGATTTCCCAGGCAAGAATACTGGAGTGGGTTGCCAATTCCTTCTCCAGGGGATCTTCCTAACCCAGGGATTGAACTCACATCTCCTGCATTTTGGGCAGATTCTTTACCACTGAGCCACTAGGGAAGCTTCCTTGTTTTTCTGCTTTTTCTTTAAATATGGGGTGTATCATTGAGAATTTTAAAACTGAAGGTTGATCTTTATAAGAAAGTGGCAGATAGGTGGTTAGTCCCTAGTGGGAAATGTGAAGGATGTTTGGTAATTCTTGATTAGTATTTTCTCATCTCAAAATAAATTTGATCAATCACCTGCACAGTTTATTCCTCCATCAAACTAATAATTAATGAGCATCTACGCTGTCCCAAATACTGCACTAAGCCTTTGCAATATAGAGAGGATGAGAATGACAAATTGGCAGCTCTCGGTGTTACAGTTTAGCAGGAGACACTGATGTATGTCCAGCAAATATATACCTAAAGTCATTTAATTCTATTTATAACATGTTGTTTAAAAGTTCAGTAGGTATAGAATTCTTAAAATTTTATACTGGTAATGTGTATATAAATACATATATATATGCATGTATACATGCATAGATAAGTAGATACTATAGTGTGTTTAATTCATAAAATTGCAATGCATAATTATTTGTACTGTGGAGAATGCTCAAAAATAATTTATCACTCCAGTGGACCCAGAGTCTGCTGGTCCAGAGTAAGTTCTGAGGTCCTCAATATAGCAACCAAGGCCTTTGTCATATGTCTCCAATCCATTCTCTTCCGTTACTTCCCCACCTAGTCACCCTGAATTGGTCTCCTGTATGCTGCTCATGTGCCTGCTGCATTCTGCCCCATGCCCAGATATTCTTGTTCTTTTTGTTTTCTCTGCCTGAGACATCCTCTCTTATTTCTGCCTGCCAAATGATTCCCCGTTTGAATTCTTCCCTAATTTTAATTCTTACCAATTTATACAACGCTGTGAACTTTTAACTGATCGTTCAGTGAAAAGTGATTCCTGCTTCTTCTGAAGTCCCATAACATTTAATCATGTTTGGAATTTATCTCCTGCATTATATTGAAATTATCTGATTTTATGTTTTATACACTCTCAGTAGGGCTTCCCTGGTAGCTCAGAGGTTAAAGCGTCTGCCTCCAATGCGGGAGACCCGGGTTCAATCCCTGGGTCGGGAAGATCCCTTGGAGAAAGAAATGGCAATCCACTCCAGTATTCTTGCCTGGAGAATCCCATGGACGGGGAAGCCTAGTAGGTTACAGTCCACGGGGTCGCAAAGAGTCGGACACGACAGCGACTTCACCACCACCACACTCTCAGTAAGTGTATGTAGTAAGTACCTATTGTGTGCCAACAAAGAGCAAATATATCTGGGCTTTAATGGGACTTGCTTTTTATTTCTTTGGTGAAATTTAGTTCCTGAAGAGTACGATTATATTTATGTATCTTTGCAATTGTATCCACTTTACAACAAACAAGATGCCTGGACTTTGACAGCTAATAGAGAAACTGGTGAATGTATGAAGTGATTTCATATAGCCGTTAAAGTAAAAACTGCCATATTGTTCATCTTTCTAAGTAGCTATCCTTCTTGCTAATTTTTTCTTTATGTAACACGTCTGTATTAAAACAGTTGAAGAATTTACCTTCTGAAATTTATACTGAATTTATATATATATATATGTATGTATGTATGTATGTATATATGTGAGAAGGCAATGGCACCCCACTCCAGTACTCTTGCTTGGAAAATCCCATGAATGGAGGAGCCTGGTAGGCTGTAGTCCATGGGGTTGTGAAGAGTTGAACATGACTGAAGCGACTTAGCAGCAGCAGGAGCAGCATATATATGTATATCTGTATGTATCAGAAGGAGAATTATGAGAATAAATGAAAATATCCTGAAATACTTATATCTAAAATGTATTGTCATTGGAGTTACTTTTAGTTTGACTCATATAAGTAAATAATGCAAAAATTTTTGGAAGCCTTAAATATCTCAATAATCTCAGTTCTCTACTTTATATACACTGAGGCTCAGTGATTCCTTCATCAAGGCTGATTCCCATCAGTGCCCAACAGAAAGAAAAAAGAATAGAAAGGAGAAGTAGACACATCAAATTTTGCTTAGGTCTGCTGGCAAATTTCCATGATGTCAGCCCAGTTTTCTTTTTGTTCCAAAGTTAGAGGGTCATGGGCTTCCTTCTGTCTCTCTATGTCATTTCTCAATCATGAATCTGAGGGTCTCCCAAATACAGAGTGTCTGATTACCTATACAAGGGTTCCAGTTGTAAAGCACATTTCTGAAGACAGAAGTGGTTTTATACGTGTGTATTTTTTTGTAGTTGATAGGTGGTTCTGAGTTGCAGTCTGACTGACCTCCTGAAAACAGTACTGAGAAACTTGTCTATAAATAAGTCGTTTTGTTTACAGGAACTTACTGGGGAACTGGACTTGTACCACCTGCCATTTGGGCAATGTTGAGAATTAAGAGGAAGGGGTTTCAGTCCTCTAAGATAACTCAAATCAACCAGTCCACCTCCCTGTAAGCTAGTTTCTTTTTCTTGTTTTTAACTGGATACAGACACCCCTTCTATCATTAATGCCCTTTATAGCTATTTGATAGCATTAAAAAAATTTTTTTTTCTAATTATACCTGATCATTTCATCTATAAGCTTTCTAAGAATGCATTTCCTTTGCCTAATGTGTCAACTAAAAGAGGATTAGGTAGGATGAGAAGAACTATATGAAAATAAACTGCCTGGAAATATGCAAATAAATATCTTCAAAGTTTTATACTTATCCCCAAATTCTTAATTTAAGCCAGTTAAGAGATTTCAGTTCTGTGGGCTAGTGGCAAACTGGAGTCCATATGGAGTTTCTCAATTAGTCCTCTGAGTAGGTGGGATATAAATATCATGGCAGCGTTTCTGTTGTGTCCCTTCCGTGGTCGGAGATGCTGTCTTTTCTGTCTCGTTGGCCCTATGCATGGTGTGTCATGACAAATATCATTGGTGAGTTTTGTTTCACGAGGTGACAATTAGCAAGTGACTGAAGCCAGATACTTGTTTCCCAAGGTGTTTTGTAAACCTAAATGCTATTAGACGAGGGAGGCCACTCTGTTACTAAATTAAAGCTCACTGAAAGCTTGCTATTTATTAAGGCAAATAAGGGATGAGTAGACAAAATTTTCCATACGTTCTTAAAACGTGAAGTAACAGGAGATGAAAGGAAGAAAGTCTGGAGGAAGAAAAAAAGCATTTCATTCTCTCCAAATTTTCACCCGTCTAGCCCACACTCACCAGTGGCATAGCCCACACTGACTCTGATGGCTGGGGACATCTGTAAGATGAAGAACTAGCAGTGTATTCTGAGTCACATGTTCTATTTTTGTTTTAAAGTCCTATTTGGAGCTTGGTTACTATTAGGCTTGTCCTGATTTTCCTGAGTTAACTGTGAATTGGTCTTGATCATTTGCAAAATTAATGTCAGTAGTCAGAGACTGGTTTTCATGGATGCCTAGGATTTGATAGCTTGGAGAAAGGGTTAAATAACCTTAACCAATAGAGTATTTTTCTTTAATTAGGAAAAGACGGAATTTCTTTTATTGTAAAGCAACTGGCTTCCAATTAAAATAAATAAATATATATATATTTTTAAAAAAATGGAAGAGAACTGTTCCAAAGCTTTCAGAGGAAGCCATCTATCATTGAAAACAACAGAAGAACTGAAGCAGAGACCTAGACCCTGCCCTTAGCCTGCTCTACTGCCGGCTCTGTTTTCATCAGCAATTATAAGGAAGTAGATCCGGAAACAGAGATGCATGATAGCGAGACATCAGTACAGTAACCAGTCCTTTCAGGCATCACCACAAAAACATACACTCAGGATTTCACAACCCTCTCACACTGGCAATGTCACGATGCTGCCTCAGGCAAGGTTTTTGTCTCCTTTTGGGTAATGTAGGGTTCCTTTTCTTTTCCCTCACACCATCGCCTATAAATCACGCTTCTTGAAGGGCAAACTAAAGTTTCTTGGTTTCAAAATCGTACTTGTCCTAAGGAGGGAGATCCTGTTCCTGCCATTAGAAAGTGAGCTTAACATGCTGGTGAATTTCAGAGAGTAACTGGATGCATCGTTCCCTAGCAAACACTTTCAGATATGGAAAACCTTTAAAGCCAATCTAAGATGTGTTCTTGATGACACAATTTACATCACTCTTCTGTATTTACTATATATATATAAAACCCTGTAGTTTTTGCTTTTTAAAAAGTATCTTAAGTCTCTGGTGTTATCACTGAATTCACTAAATCCCATCACATCTCTTCTTGTCAATATATTCTTCTTACCCTTATCAGTATAAAACCCTCTTGAGATACTCTCCCTCCCAAGCTTCACAAATACTAAGTGAAATGGAGAATTAATACATTCAGCAGTTTGAAGTAAAAAGAAAAAAATTCTAAAATACCTGACTTTCATGTTGAGTATTCAGTGGGTTTTATTTTTATATTTGAATTAAGTGAGCACTGGCTTGAGTGCAGGCCTAGTGAAGTGAAAGGGCAAAAAAAAAAAAAGGGGGTCATTTTTTATTTCTGGCTACTAGTAGAATTTTACAGGAAATCAGCACTAAGCAAGCTGTTTCTGAAATTAAAGACAGTGCCATACATACAAAGGGCTTCCCCCGTGGCTCAGCTGGTAGAGAATCCAGCTGAGTTCCTGTTCAGTTCCTGGACTGGGAAGATGCTAGAGAAGCAAATGGCAACCCACTCTAGTACTCTTACCTAGAAAATCCCAGGGACAGAGGAGCCTGGTGGGCTACAGTCCATAGGGTTGCAAAGAGTTGGACACGACTGAGCACGCACACAAGCATGTGTACAAATGGCCAGGGTCTGGAGCAGTGGGACCCAATTGTGCAGCTCTGGGAAGTGGTAGAATTTAACAAGTCATCATGAAAGGAAAAAAGAAGCTAGAGCTTCATATGGTCAATGCAGGCAGCAGGGCTTGAATGGTGCCTCTGGAAAGTCACTGTCATAGCAGCTCTGTGGTACTAATTTGACTCATTTTAGACCAATTCATCAATTCATGAGGAGGGGAGAAAGTCTATAAGAAGTTAAAGAGTTTCACCTCTAATTCTTACTGAAGAACAGGTTGCATGGTCCTCAGGAGAAATCTACTCATTGTCTTATTGTTTTCCTCATTCTATTATGTATTGATGATAATATCATCATAAAACTCATTTTAAAATGTAAAGCATCATGGCATCATTACATATGTAGTACTGGAGATATGTTTTCAAAATACCGATTTAAAAGAATTGCAATTCTCATAATATGCTAGAAAAATAATGACAAGCTACAAACATATCTAGAACATGTCACAGTATGAAAAATTTCAATCTGATGAAAAATTTGCCTTTGTCCTGCATCATTACATTCTCCAAGACAATTAATACAAATATTGCTTAATTTTATTATACTTTTAAAGCAAATAGACCCTTAATTCCTAAATGAAACTTAGAAACTAAGTTCAAGGCTAGAGCTAATTTCCAGAGCAAGTTACAGCTATTCTAACTTCTGGATTTTTTTCAACTAAGATAAATCAGTCCTGAATATTCATTGGAAGGACTGATGCTGAAGCTGAAACTCTAATACTTTGGCTACCTGATGTGAAGAACTGACTCATTGGAAAAGACCCTAATGCTGGGAAAGATTGAACGTGGGAGGAGAAGGGGATGACAGAAGATGAAATGGTTGGATGGCATCACCGACTCAATGGACATGAGTTTCAGTGAACTCTGGGAGTTAGTGATGGACAGGGAGGCCTGGTGTGCTGCAGTCCATGGGGTTGCAAAGAGTTGTACACAACTGAGCAACTGAACTGAACTGAATGTTGATTTATCTGAGATGAAACAAACCATATAATAGTAAAATAGAAAATACAGATAGTTTTAGGTAGATTCCATCATGTTTGAGAGGGACTCATTCCTTAAGAGTTAGTTTCAAGAGTTTTCTTTGATCTGGAACCTTTTCCAGGAATGTTTCTAGTCCATATTGAGAGGAGATAGGCTTGTTTGCCACACAGAGTCACAAATCTCAGAGAAGCTGAGAATTAGATGAAATAGATGTGTAATCTTTGAATAGTGGTAACCATGCCAGGAAATAGGAAGTGTATTTAACTTACAGTAAGGTCCCTCTCTGCCTGTTTTACCAATAAAACCTCAAGTTTGTGTTGGATATTGAATAAGTTGGGGGAAAACATCATTCATTCATTGACTTATTCTTTCCTTGGATGAGCAAATATTTAATGAGCCAAATACCATACTTCAAATGCAGATGTCTAATTTACTGAATAGATTATCAACAAAATTTCTTGAAAAATTATTTGGCGATAGATGAACTTCAGATGAATCTGTTATCTCAGTTGTTGTAAGAATGAATTGTCTTGGTATATTTGGATTCACGGTATCGTTCACATTTCTTAATGCTGTGTTTTATGAAATCTCCAAATGTGATGCACTGTGCCTACTGACTTGTCCCATTCTGCTCTTTGTGCCTGCAACTGAAGATACATGAAGTACGATGTTTGTTGTATGTTGAAAGTTGTGTGTGTGTGTGTGTGTGTGTGTGTTAACCACAGATAATGTTTTAGATTGCTCTTGAAGAATCATATGAGAGTAATATCTAGCAAAGAACCTGGTACCCAGAAATGTTCCATAAACTATTTTTATCAATGACCAGATGAACCGTTCTACTTTGTATGTCTTTCTATATGAGAATGTGTTGGTCATGATCATTATAAATCCCACAAATAACACTTCTCCACTTTCACCCACAACTTACTCCTTTTTCTGTATTTCTGTTTTTAGTAACTGGCATCGTTAACATCATTTCAGGCAGCACAGCAGAATGTTTCACAGAGTCCCATATTCTAGGCTTTTGTAGTCTGGTGGCAGGAGATGAGACCAGAAAGAGATAGCAGGAGATGGGATGAGCCATGTGGACAGAAAGTGTATGTTACTTAGAGTGTTGGGTTCGGTGAAGGCACTGGTGTCAATGGAAGGTTAATCAGTCTGTGCCTGAGTGTGTCCTCACGCGTGCTGCCAGCTGAGCCCCATTCTACCATATGTTTTTTTTTTTAAGGTTTATACACTTTTAAATATAAACCTTAAAAAAAAAAAACATATGGACATCACCAAATGGTCAATACCGAAATCAGATTGATTATATTCTTTGCAGCCAAAGATGGAGAAGCTCTATACTGTCAGCAAAAACAAAACCTGGAACTGACTGTGGCTCAGATCATCAGCTCCTTATTGCAAAATTCAGGCTTAAATTGAAGAAAGTAAGCAAAACCACTGGGCCATACAGGTATGACCTAACTGAAATCCCTTATGGTTGCACAGTGCTGGTGAGAATAGATTCAAGGGATTAGATCTGATAGACACAGTGCCTGAAGAACTATGGAATGAGTCTTGTAACACTGTACAGGAGGCAGTGACCAAAACCATCCCAAAGAAAAAGAAATGCAGGAAGGCAAAGTGGTTGTCTGATGAGGTCTTACAAATAGCTGAGGAAAGAAGAGAAGTGAAAAGCAAGGGAAAAAGGGAAAGATATACCCAACTGAATGCAGAGTTTCAAAGAATAGCAAGGAGAGAAAAGAAGTCCTTCTTCAATGAGCAGTGCAAAGAAGTAGAGGAAAACAAGAGTGGAAAAGACTAGAGATCTCTTCAAGAAAATTGGAGATAACAAGGGAATATTTCATGCAAGGATGGACACAATAACAGAGGCAGAAGAGACTAAGAGGACAGGGCAAGGATACATAGAAGAGCTATTCAAAAAGATCTTAATGACCTGGATAACCAAGATGATGTGGTCACTCATCTAGAGCTAGACATCCTGAAGTATAAAGTCAGGTGGCCCTTAGAAAACATTACTACAAATAAAGCTAGTGAAGGTGATGGAACTTCAGCTGAGCTATTCAGAATCTTAAAAGATAATGCTGTTAAAGTGCTACGCTCAGTATGTCAGCAAATTTGAAGAACTCAGCAGTGGCCACAGGATTGGAAAATGTCAGTTTTCATTACAATTCCAAAGAAATTCAGTGCCAAAGAATATTGAAACTATTGGACTATTGCACTCATTTTTTGCGCTAGCAAGGTTATGCTCAAAATCCTTCAAGCTAGGCTTCAGCAGTACACAAACTGAGAATTTACAGATGTGTAAGCTGATTTAGAAAAAGTAGAGGAACCAAAGATCAAATTGCCAATATTCATTAGGTCATGGAGAAAGAAAGAGAATTCCAGAAAAACATCTACTTCTGCTTCATTGACTACCCTAAAGCCTTTGACTATGTGGATCACAACAAACTGTGGAAAATTCTTAAAGAGATGAGAATACCAGACCACCTTACTTGCCTCCTACAAAACCTGTATGCAGGTCAGGAGGCAGCAGAACCAGAAACGGAACGACTGATCTGTTGAAAATTGGGAAAGGAGTACAACAAATCTGTTTATTGTCATACTGCTTATTTAATGTATATGCAGAGTACATTATACAAAATGCCAGGCTGGATGAATCACACACTGGAGTCAAGATTGTCAGGAGAAATATCAACAACCTCAAATATGTAGATACCACCACTCTAATGGCAGAAAGGGAAGAGGAACTAAAGAGCTTCTTGATGAGAGTGAAACAAAGAGTGAAAAAGCTGGCTTAAAATTCAGCATTAAAAAAATAAGATCATGGCATCCAGTTCCATCACTTCATGGAAAATAGAAGGGGAAAATGTAGAAGCAGTGACAGATTTTATCTTCTTGGGCTCCAAAATCACTGATGACTGTGACAGCAGCCATGAAATTAAAAGATACTTGCTCCTTGGAAGGAAAGCTATGATAAACCTAGACAGCATATTCAAAAGCAGACACATCACTTTGCCAACAAAAAGTCTGTATGTATAGTCGAAGCTATGGTTTTTGGAGTAGTCCTATATGGATGTGAGTTGGACCAGAAAGAAGGCTGAGCACTGAAGAATTAATGCTTTCAAATTGTGGTGTTGAAGAAGACTCTTGAGAGTCCCTTGGACAAGAAGGATATCAAACCAGTCAACCCTAAAGGAAATGAACCCTGAATATTCATTGGAAGGACTGATGCTGAAGCTGAAGCTCCAATACTTTGGCTGCTTTATGTGAAGAACCAATTCATTGGAAAAGACTCTGATGCTGGGAAGGACTGACGGTAATAGAAGAGGGTGACAGAGGATGAGCTGGTTGGATGGCATCACTGACTCAACGGACATGAGTCTGGGCAAACTTTGGAAGATAATGACAGGGAAGCCTGGCATACTGCAGCCCATGCAATCTATCACAAAGAGTCAGACATGACTTAATGACTAAACAACACAACTTTTAATAAAATTTGTATATAAGAAAAACTTCTATAGTGAGTTCTTGAGTGAGACTGTTCCTGTTATCTCATTTTAGTTACAGCTTCGAGGCTGATAAATGATAAATAACACTAATCTAAAGAAGAAAACAAGCAGTCAGTGCTCCCTCTGCTGCCGCTGCTGCTTTTTAGTTGCTCAGTCCGGTCTGACTCTTTGCAACCCCATGGACTGTAGCCTGCCAGGCTCCTCTGTCCATGGAATTTTCCAGGCAAGAATCCTGGAGTGGGTTTCCATTTCTTTCTCCAGGGGATCTTCCCGACCCAGGGTTGGAACCTGTGTCTCCTACTTGGCAGGCTGACTATTTACAATTGAGCCACCTGGGAAGCCCAAGACTCCCTCAGAAATAGTCAGATTTGTTCTTCATATTCACCTCCATGACTCCAACCAGGCTTTATAATGATAAGAGTAAAAATTCAAGGAAAGTGGTTAGAATAGTCGAGTTTGTGAGAAAGCAGACGACTGCAGCCAGGGAAAAACTGCATAGCGTCTCCTCACTCAGCCAAGTGAAAGAGGCCCCAAAGAAATCACTCTTAGAGGTTGGGGGTGGGGGTGTTGCTTTTTACAGAGACTGACATTTCATTTATTGGTTGGATATTTGTGTATGCAGTTGACTCTGATCTGCCCCTGGATACTGCCTGAATAAAGAGGCAATTGGAGAGATGAGAAGGAAAGGGAGGGCGGTAGCCTCACATCCTATACCATTGCTGTTAGGCAGGACTGTGCAGGATTTTTATGAGCCATATGGATGTCACAGCAGGTGATCAGACCTGAGCTATCTAAAAGAACCCCAGCCAGGACGCTGGCTTATCATTTGTGCAAAAGAAGCTGTAGTAGGGACTTTAGCACTCAGGAACTAGAGGAGAGGTGGTATATAGAAGTCTTCTGAGGTCATGCAGAGAGAGCATTGCCTAAGTCAGGTAAGTCTGCCCCAAGAACCCCTGTTATATGCTTATCCCAGAGAGCTAATCTACAGCCGAGAGGAAACCAGTGGTATGAAGTGCTTCTTTCTTGCAAGCCTCTTCTGCGCTAACACCGGAGGGATGAAGGGTAGTATCAAGTCTGTTCTTTCACTTTTACAGTGAAAGAATAGACTTGCCCCCTACTTCTTCCTACGTGTCCTTGAGGCATATACTGCCAGGATAGGGGAATCTAGGTTTGTAGGGTCTTATATAATTCAGAGAACCATCTTTACTGAGTTTGAATACATATTTATTTTGTATGAGGCCCCTGAAAGTTCAGAGCCCTGATCTTCATTATCTTTGCTGGAAATCCAGTGCTTAAGGGACCGAAGAAAAGAACCATGAATTGCATATGACATTGATGTCTTTATTTAGTAGAGGCAGACTTTTAAAAGTCCCAAATCAATCAATCTATCTATCTATCTATCACCATAATGGGGGTATTCCTATAATTGAAAGTAATGGAAATCTAGGTTATGCCCAAGATGTTATCAAAGAGCACAGAAAGTAGGTCTGTCATGGTATATTAAAAGGCAGCGGTTGGAGAACAATAAAGTCACTTCCTGATTGTACTCCCAGAATATGTAATAGCCTCAGCTCTAATTCCTTATAAAACAGTCAGGAAAAAATTAGTACTTTATAATTACCTAAACTAAACCCATTAATTAGATGTTAATAATTATAGGTAAATAATTAATGATAAAATGAGTGCAATAACTTCAGAGTTCCTAGATGTGGACAAAAATCCCAGAGGAACAAGGTCTAGAAGGCAGATTGTTTGTTAAGACAGAGGTCTGCTGCTGCTGCTGCTAAGTCGCTTCAGTGATGTCCCACTCTGTGCGACCCACAGACGGCAGCCCACCAGGCTCCCCATCCCTGGAGTGGGGATCACTGGAGTGGGCTGCCATTTCCTTCTCCAATGCATGAAAGTGAAAAGTGAAAGTCAAGTCGCTCAGTTTTGTCCGACTCTTAGTGACCCCATGGACTGCAGCCCACCAGGCTCCTCTGTCCAGAGGTCTAGGTTCATTTTATTTTTGATTTCACAGAGGACATAGGGACCATTCCTTTGCCTGAGTCATTTTGCATCCTTGTCTTAACAGTTTCAATTGTGAACAGAAATTTTTAAAATGTTCTCCTAAAGAATTTTTAAAATATTCTCCTAAAATATTCTCCGACTAGTCTTATAATCAAATAATAAGAGACTGTGACCACCTTATTAATTCAGCCCATGCCCCAAAGGAGAATATCTTCTTTACGCACATGATATCTGATAACTTTACTTCTGTTACCACCTGCTGCTGCTAAGTGGCTTCAGTCGTGTCCAACTCTGTGCAACCCCTAGACAGCAGCCCACCAGGCTCCCCCATCCCTGGGATTCTCTAGGCAAGAACACTGGAGTGGGTTGCCATTTCCTTCTCCAATGGGTGAAAGTGAAAAGTGAAAGGGAAGTCGCTCAGTCATGTCTGACTCTTAGTGACCCCATGGACTGCAACCTACCAGGCTCCTCCATCCATGGGATTTTCCAGGTGAGGGTACTGGAATTGGGTGCCATTGCCTTCTCTGGTTACCACCTAGTCCCCTGTATATAAATGGGAACATGAGAACTCCAGAAACAACTGTCCAGGAAGCAGCCTTTCAGTTTTATGAGGATTTCTGACAGCAAATACATGAAACATTAGAAGTCTGACTAAAGGCTATCAAAAATGCTCAGATAAATAATATTTAGAAAGTTCATCCATGAGTTTATATTATAAGGTAGCCTATATGTCTTAAGACTTCATTGAACACTTGGTGGATAAGATAGCTTCTCAAATTTTTGGACAAAAGAATTCTCAAAAAGTATCTTTGTTGTTGTTTGTTTCTCTGCCTAGGCAATAAACAACTTGAAGATAAAACTTTTCTTCATATTTCTGGTGAGCCACAGATCTGGCTTGGAATCATCAAACCTATTACCAGTTTGATGAGTTTGGAAATGTAACATTAATAATTAGGATGATGTCAAGAGGGATGAGAGACTTGGATGTAGCTTTACTTCTGAATGTCCATTTTGGTAGTTGCCAAAAATTTAAGTTCACACAACTAGGCAATCTTCTATGTAGCAGGATTGATGAAGCCTAGGTTTCTAAAGTAGAAATTAACCTATCCTGGTTAAATGAGTTTGTGACCAGAATCTAAAATGTAATTAGAGTCTAAGTCTGTGGGATACCGGGTTACTACCACTGGCATTGCACTGAACTGGAATCAGATTTCAGACTGAATGGAACAGCTGTCAATCACTCGGAAGTGACGCTGTAACTGACCGAAGGGGTCTGCTCTATTGAGAGTTTTAGAAAAGGGAGAGCAGCACAAGAAAACGCCCACTCTCCTGACCTTAGCTTGGAAAGCCACTGGCCTTGTCAGTCTTGTCTGTAAGACTTTTCCCCCAGTCTCGGTGAGGGACTGCCTAAAGTGCTCTTTTTATCAGGGGAACACTCACACCACAGGAAGTAACACTCTCAAAGTGGAACACATGTAAGAAACAATAGTAGCACCTTCAACTTGAAAGCTCAAAGTTACCCAAGTAGCACTTTCATCTGGAACAAAAGACCAGGAGGATATTTTTAGTAATAGTCCTGATCATGGAAACTGCATCTGCTCTGGGGATTTCAAGTTGCGAGTCTACTTTGGTGACTAAGCTGGGGTGGCAGTAGGGTTTGAGAGGTCTTTTAACAGCCTTACGCTAAACTGCCTGTAGCCTCTAATAAATGGATGCTTAATATTAGGATCATCTCTTTTTGCATCACTATTTCTCCCTGGGATAGTCCTTCTATTCTTCAAGGCTTAAAAACATTTTAAGAATTCGTAGTCCTTAACCCAGGTTGAAAATCTAATCAGATGACAGGTTCTGTAAGTTCCTCCTCAACAGTTCCACATATCCTCTCTCGTCACATTCCTCCTGTTGCCTTTCTAGACCCTGAGGGCTCATCATGTTACCCTAGTTTAACACATGTGTATGTGCTTCTGATTAGGCTTTGTTGTCTGTCTGTCTCGTCTTTCTTCTAGTTTATCCATCTTGCAAATCACTGTCGGACATACTTGCAAAAAGGGTAACTCCAATGACCCTCCTCAAGAGACTTTTTTTAAGATAAGAGGTGAAATCCAGTCTAACTCTTCATTTTGATGTTTAAATCCACTTTTCTCACCTTATAGTGCTACAAAGGCACTATACCTCTGTTCAATTTGTCTCTCTCAGATATGCAGATGACGCCACCCTCATGGCAGAAAGTGAAGAGGAACTAAAAAGCCTCTTGATGAAAGTGAAAGTGGAGGATGAAAAAATTGGCTTAAAGCTCCACATTCAGAAAACAAAGATTATGGCATCCGGTCCCATCACTTCATGGGAAATAGATGGGGAAACAGTGGAAACAGTGTCAGACTTTATTTTTGGGACTCCAAAATCATTGCAGATGGTGACTGCAGCCATGAAATTAAAAGACGCTTACTCCTTGGAAGGAAAGTTATGACAAACCTAGATAGCATATTCAAAAGCAGAGACATTACTTTGCCAGCAAAGGTCCGTCTAGTCAAGGCTATGGTTTTTCCAGTGGTCATGTATGGATGTGAGAGTTGGACTGTGAAGAAAGCTGAGCACCAAAGAATTGATGCTTTTAAACTGTGGTGTTGAAGACTCTTGAGAATTCCTTGGACTGCAAGGAGATCCAACCAGTCCATTCTGAAGGAGATCAGTCCTGGGATTTCTTTGGAAGGAATGAGGCTGAAACTGAAACTCCAGTACTTTGGCCACCTCATGTGAAGAGTTGACTCATTGGAAAAGACTCTGATGCTGGGAGGTATTGGGAGCAGGAGGAGAAGGGGATGACAGAGGATGAGATGGCTGGATGGCATCAGTGACTCGATGGACATGAGCCTGAGTGAACTCCAGGAGTTGCTAATGGACAGGGAGGCCTGGTGTGCTTCGATTCATGGAGTCGCAAAGAGTCAGACACGACTGAGCAACTGAACTGAACTGTTTTTCCT
Source organism: Nanger dama (assembly GCA_917880005.1). Classification (NCBI taxonomy): domain Eukaryota; kingdom Metazoa; phylum Chordata; class Mammalia; order Artiodactyla; family Bovidae; genus Nanger; species Nanger dama. The sequence goes on along the minus strand of CAKJTW010000008.1, from coordinate 16,838,705 downwards.
ATTGATACCATGTTTGACATCAATTTTTGACTTTTGGATTGCTTATTTCTCATGTACAAGCCTTGGCCCATTTTTCTACTTTCTAAGACCTCTTTCCAAGCCTATTTTGAGCTACCCATCCATCACTCAAAGCTCGTCTCAGATGCATTCTCTCCCTGAAACATTCTGATGTCTTGAAGTAAAGTTCTTTAGAATTCTTCAAATATATTGTTGACGTTTTTGATTGTTGTATTGTTGTGAGTATCAACTGTTAATTATCAACAGCTCCTTTTATAGGAGGTAGTCTTATACTTCTCTTATTCTTCTCTCGAAGGTGTAAATTTCTGGGACTAAAGGTCTGGAACTCTGTCTTATTCAGCCCACAGTGCCTGAAGTGGTACCCTGGTTAGGAGTCAATCTGTATGACTACAGGTTATGTAACTGCATGTTTCATTACATATATATTTAAACATATTTGAATTAAATAGATAAAATTTTTAGAGCCACATCAAAGAGAAAATGGTCCACATCTTACTTTATGATTAACTTAATTCTTCAGTTGACTTCCTTTTATTTTCCTATTGAAAACAGCCCCTAAACTACTGTGTAAGTGGTAGGTTTTTTTTTTTTTTTTTTAATGGAAAGGTTACAAAGCTTGAACACCTGATTCAGAAGCCGAAAAGGATAATTAAGTCACTCTTGCAATGACATGTTTTAAATGGAGTGCTTTTCTATCAGTTTTATCTACCTGGAGAAGAATATTAAGAATTTTTTTTTCCACCTACGACTTTGTCACATAATAAATTGTATTGGAAACTTTTGTGTGCTCCTTCTTTAAAATAGCATACCCAACTTCAACGTTGCCTTAGATGGCATGCCGATCACTTAAGAACATCACTTACAAATTATTTGCCAAGTTATTTTTACAGACCAGAGTTTCTACTGAGGGAAATGATTTTAAATGTTTGGCTGACTTGAGCCTTCAACAAATAGTGCTTGTCAATAAATATTAAAGAATCATATGAATATGGAGCTGGAAGTCTGAATTATACCTCTGCCATGGGATTTATTATCCTCCTCTCACCATACCTGGGGTATGGAGGCTAAAAGGTCTGTTGCAAATCCTGTTTTATTCATTGAGAAACATCCACTGAGGACTATTCTTGAAACTTTTGCAACTGTTGAGGACTTCCATAATAAAGCAGGTTTTTTTCCCTGTGTCATCTTATCAGAAAAGAAAAACGCTGATGAGACTGTAGTGCTGCTTTCAAAATGCCATCTTCCTTTTGAGTTCTGGATATAAACTGTAGGACCTGAGATACTAAGTGAGGGAATTTTGAATGTGAGACTTTGTTTTGTTTTATTGAACACTTCAGGAACAAAAGATTAAATAATTAACCTAAAAAAAGCCACGTTCAAAGGGCTGGCTTTTGTCCAGGGTAGCTTGGGCTGTGGAAGAGCTGACGGACGTTTCTCAGCTCTCTTTTGGCTCTTTCAGAAGCCTAACCACAAGTGGTCAGGGGTTCAGAAGTGGATGGATTGTCTTCTTGCTTTTATCATCGGCGTGTACTGTGACCTCAGTGGTCATTTACCCAGCACTGTTGCTGTTCGTGTTTAATGATCCTGGAATGTGAGAGTGCAGTGACTGGGGGCCTGGACTCGGAGCCAGGCTGCCGGGCTTGAATCACTGCTCTGTCACCTACTAGTCCTCTGCTGCTGCTGCTAAGTCGCTTCAGTCGTGTCCGACTCTGTGCGACCCCATAGACGGCAGCCCACCAGGCTCCCCTGTCCCTGGGATTCTCCAGGCAAGAACACTGGAGTGGGTTGCTAGGTCTGGGAAAAACATCAGTGCAGCTTAGAACTCCTCTCACCTGGGTCCTTGCCCATGAGTCTTTTCTGATTGTGCTAAGCCCCAAACTCCTGAACTGAAGAATTCAGTTTGCTCTTCCGAAGGAATTGTGAACGTGATGACTTCTGAATGCCTGAGTAAGTTAGAACAGAGAGACAACCTGGGCTCCTATGATTTTCTCAAGAATGGTAGTAGGGGTTATCCAGGCTTCATTTTGAGGCTGTTGCTACCACTAATGGACGTGAAACCCCAGGGGGATTTCCAGCTCTGACTCACCCTAACCTGAACTCCTGGATACAGTCAGAGCCCACTGGGTTGGAGAATGAAGCAAATTAAATCCTTTCTTGACTTACTCTTCTTGGCTCCCTCTAAACATGAGGCCTTATCTTCTCCAGCATCTCATCTCACCGTTGGCCTTTTCTTTCCTGAAGTGGAACTTGAGCCGTGCTAGAAAGTCTGACCGTCTTGCTACTGCTTTTCTGCAAGGGCTGATACTGTTCTCTGAGGCTGTTTGTCTGAGTAGCAGAGCGCGATCTCCCGTGCCCAGGGCTGAGTAACAGTTTCTGGGAGACTGTGGAAAGTATGCATTATTGGCGTAATAGATCAAGACTTTCATCAACATAAAAGGAAAGGAATTACAAGGTACTTGCTGACAGGGAATTGTAGCTTGAGAGGGCACTCAGGGGCCAGATACACTAAAAGCATTTTGGCACAGCTAAGTGTATTTCCTGGACAGATGTGTTTCATTCGTGATGGAAGGGCCTCACACTTCTCTCGCGTTCTAACACGCTGGTTACAAGTCAGCTGCGGCCATGTTGTGTCAGATACTGTTATCACAGGAAGTTCAATGTTGTCACCCCCTTACAGGGACATTACTTCAAGAAAACCAGACCAGAGCTGTCTGGTGAGAAGCAGAAAACATTTTAATTTCGTGTTTTCTCCTTTCATCTTGGTGATCAGATCAGGTTAAAAGTGGCAGTGTTGGTCTTGGTGTTTGTGCCACATTTTGCCTTTTCTGATTTCTCCTTATAGATTCCATGCAGTGTGAGAATTGCATTCAGAAGGGCTAGCTTGCAAAAGCGTCGCTTAGAAAGAATGGAGGTGTTTTGTTTTTCATTTTCTCACAGAGAGAAAGAAAGAATTCTTTTATCAACATTTTATTTCATGGAAGTATAATTGATTTATAATGTTGTGTTAGTTTCTGGTGTACAGCATTTATAATGTTGTGTTAGTTTCTGGTGTACAGCAAAGTGATTCAGATACACAAATATATAATACAGTTTGTATTTGCAAATCCCAAACGCCCTATCCACTCCCTTCCCCACCCCCTCTCCCCCTTGACAATCACAAGTCTGTTCTCCAAAGAATTCTTCATAAAAAATTATTAACATGTTAGTGAAGTCACAAAATATAATCTTTTCTTATTGTTATGTATGACAAAATCTGGAAGGTAGAAGTTATTTTCCTCCAATTTTCACACCGACTACAATGTTTCAGCTCTTCTTTACGCCCGTTATTTTCTGCAGAGCCAAATAAGCAGATTCAGAGTTTTCCTTGCCCTCGAGAGCCCCTTTTCATCATAAAGTCTAATAAGAAGGCCCCAGACATAACTGCAGTGTCCCAGACTGCCCTTTACACCAGACGAAAGGTAAAACGAGCCGATCAAGTAACTAACTACAAATTGATGCAGGCAGGGAGAACAGAAGACTGGTTTTGTGCCCTGTAACGTCTGCATAAAAGTGGAGAATATGGTTAAAAACATTGGCGGCAGCCAGTTACCGGAATAGCTAGCACTTCCAGGAACAAATGCATTCCTAATGAATCTGTGGACACTGCATTTACCGCAACAACAGCAGACTTTCTCACACATGCACTCCACGGTGCCCGCCTGCACGAGCTTTATTGACCTTCTGCAAACACTGATGGAGGAGCGGGCTGCCAGAGAGTGAGAGGCAGAGAGCCATCCAAAACATCTTGGAAAGGCCTTTGAGAGAATTTTTAGTGTTTAGAAGACATACTATTCTTCTCTCTGCCAAAAGTCTTTTTTTTTTTTTTTTGGTTGTTGTTAAAGAATTCAAAGACTGGAAAAAAAAATATATATATGGTTTTCTAATGACATAGTCATGCAATCCTTTCCAAGACCCACAATACCTGCTGAGATTTTGTATCATTCTAAAGCGGCTCAAGTGTCTTGATTATAGTATAAACACACATTCTGACTGACTGAGAAAGGCTTTTTTTCCCCTTTCACTGCTCATTTACATGGTTTTATAATCTTCCTGTGTAATGAACAGTAAGTCTAGCATGAAGAAATATCTTCTACAGGACACAGCCTTGCTTAAACACTAAATAGTTTGGGCCTTGGAACTGAAGAGAGAACAGCTTTTTCACATCTGTCTACAGCCAGAGGGGTGAAAGGCTTTATAGAGTATTTTAGACAGCTCAAAGTCACCACCTGATTCACCGTTGGCTACTAATGGCAACTTAATACATCCTGATAAATATGAAGCTGCATGTTTCATGTTGGAGGAAGATTCTCTATAAATGAAACATTTTTTTTATATATATATATGCTGCTGCTGCTGCTGCTAAGTCGCTTCAGTCGTGTCCGACTCTGTGCAACCCCATAGACGGCAGCCCACCAGGCTCCCCCGACTGAATCACTTTGCTGTATGGCAGAAATTAACACAAAGTTATAAATCAACTATATTTCAAAAATATTTTTAACAGAAACAGAAAAAAAATAAATTATTTTCCTGAGAAGTTTTTACATTTTTACTGTTGGTCAAACTGGCTAAAGGTTAAAATTTTCAGGTAATCAAACATTACCACCTTGTTCTTCTTTATGGAAGAGCTGACCTCCCCCAAAATATCTCACTAACTGGAATGATGTAGTTCTTCTGGCAAAATACTGTAACTAAACCTGGCATCCATTTACCTCTTCTTTTAGGCACTGAAATTAAAGTCACTGCATTCTTCATCCAAGATCTGTTATGTCTGTGAACAATAAAAACCGATGGTGATATTAGCTGCTGGACTCCAGGTAAATTACTCATAGCTGTCATCACCATCGTATTCTCTGCTCCGCCCCTAAACCAAACACAGAGACAATGGTGCCAGAACAAATCGCAAAAAAACGTTGAATCCTCAAGCAGCTATTCTGTATATAGATCTGGGGTAAATAAATTATACAACTGTCACGAGTGCACGTTTATCATTTCATTTTATCTGTGATGTTACTGACTCAACTAAAGACCACATCCAGTAAAACCCTGTTTTAATGACCAGCTCCAGACATCAAATTTATGCTGCTCTGGTTGCTTGCGGTTGGAACTCTAACTATTGAATAAATGGCTCTATCTTCAAAAGATTGGTCTGACCTGCTGATTTGAAACCGCTTCCCAACAGCAGTTAACAGTGGCCACCCAGCTGAGATCAGAGGAGTTGAAACAGGCCTTTATGACTGATACAAGGGAAGAAGTTATCTGTCAGACAATCACGACTTAAAAGCATCCCAGAATCCTAGATCTGTAAATAACCAAAGGCACTAACTACCACGGGTTCACCCCAAACATCACCAGTTCCTGTGTAATTGAAGAAAAGTGGTATCTTTAATGTTCACCCTGACTACAAACTCATTGGTCCATTTCTCTGCTTGTTAGCATGTGAACCAATGGTAATCAAGGCAAGTGAAAGGATATACAGATCATATGTGAGACTTATTAATAACTGAGCAAATGAAAAGAGATACACAGTTGACTAAAATATTGTGAAAATAATGTTTTGAAACTTTGCATTTCAAGAGTTTGAGATACATAAGGATATGATACCTTGAAAAATCTCCCCTACTTAATATATTTCATTAACTCTAGTCACCTCTTTCTAGTTTTTGTTGCAGTTATTCCTCCTGACTCTGGTTATCGCTCCATTTGGGAAACATTTCTTTTTAGCATGGAAGCAGCTGGTCCAATGTGTGTTGTATTTGTTTATGATTTTTGCTGATGTTTCTTTAAATTAGCCTATTGGCAATATTATCACCTAGCCACATTTTATTGCAGCCACATTTTATTTATTTTTATTCTCCTCTTAATATCAGCTCGGCTGAAAAGATTAGTTGGTATAAAATTATCCATAACTTTGAGTGGGATGTAATATGTTTGAACTTTTCCTGGCGGCTCAGCTGGTAAAGAATCCACCTGCAATGCGGTAGACCTGAGTTTGATCCTTGGATTGGGAAGATGCCCTGGAGAAAGGAAAGGCTACCCACTCCAGTATTCTGGCCTGGAGAATTCCACAGATGCAGAGAGTCAGACATGACTGAGCGACTTTCACTTTCTTTATAACCTACAAGGAAAAGCTTTATAAGGACTGCTACCTAGACCCACACACAAGGCTTCTGATTATACTGGCCTGGAGTAAAGTCTGAGCATTGTATTAGAAAAAGAAAATCTCTTCATACATACATTGATTCAGTTCAGTTCAGTTCAGTCGCTCAGTCGTATCCGACCTTTGCGACCCCCGTGAATCACAGCATGCAAGGCCTCCCCGTTCATCACCATCTCTCAGAGTTCATTCAGACTCATGTCCATTGAGTCCGTGATGGCATCCAGCCATCTCATCCTCTGTCATCCCCTTCTCTTCCTGCCCCCAGTTCCTCCCAGCATCAGAGTCTTTTCCAGTGACTCAACTCTTCGCATGAGGTGGCCAAAGTACTGGAGCTTCAGCTTCAATATCATTCCTTCCAAAGAAATCCCAGGGCTGATCTCCTTCAGAATGGACTGATTGGATCTCCTTGCAGTCCGTGGGACTCTCAAGAGTCTTCTCCAACACCACAGTTCAAAAGCATCAATTCTTCAGTGCTCAGCCTTCTTCACAGTCCAACTCTCACATTTATACACGACCCCTGGAAAAACCATAGCCTTGACTAGATGGACCTTAGTCGGCAAAGTAATGTCTCTGTTTTTGAATATACTATCTAGGTTGGTCATAACTTTTCTTCCAAGGAGTAAGCGTCTTTTAATTTCATGGCTGCAGTCACCATCCGCAGTGATTGGTTCAAAAAAAAAAAAAAAATTCAAAGGAAAAGGCTTTATTGAAGGGATAACTTATGAAAATGTGAGCAACATTAATATGACAAAAGGAGAAGGTGGCCAGAAATTAGTAACATCTGGAATCCATTTAGCTTCTCAGCCAGAACTGTAAGGACCAAGATATTGCTAGAGAAGTGATTCCCCAAAAGAAAAGACTTGGGAAAAAATACTCTGATCTCTCTCCTCTGTCTACCTGTCTTCTATCAGGGCCTCCCATTGGCTAAACCCAGTGGGCAAGGGAATCTAGGTGGTGCACTGTGTGGGGTTATCCTCCCAGGGCCAGAACGTGGTAGAGAGGATGAAGAATGTATAACAAACGGAAAATAAGAATATAACAGGTTACTTTTCTGTACAGCCAAGTTTAAGAACCTCTCCTACAGACAGTGGGGGGATCAGAAAGCTCTGCTTCACACTTGAAACCGAGACCAGAGAGGAATACTGCACACCCAGTGTCACACAGTTAGGACACATGAGGTTCAGGGGTTGAAGGTCTCCCAAGTTATCAAACATGCAACTGCTGTGCTGAAAATGATACTCCAGGAAAATTAATTTGGCAATAAGGTACAGAAATGTCTTCAAAGAAAGAGGTGTTACAGGCAAAGACAGAAGTTTGGAAAATAGGTGAGAGTTCAAGGGTGAAATTTTAGGATGCTATGGATATGAGAGTTGGACTGTGAAGAAAGCTGAGTGCTGAAGAATTGATGCTTTTGAACTGTGGTGTTGGAGAAGACTCTTGAGAGTCCCTTGGACTGCAAGGAGATCCAACCAGTCCATCCTAAAGAAGATCAGTCCTGGGTGTTCGTTGGAAGGACTGATGCTGAAGCTGAAGCTCCAATACTTTGGCCACCTCATGCAAAGAGCTGACCCATTTAAAAGACCCTGATGCTGGGAAAGATTGAGGGCAGGAGGAGAAGGGGATGACAGAGGATGAGATGGTTGAATGGCATCACCGACTCAATGGACATGAGTTTGGGTGGACTCCAGGAGTTGGTGATGGACAGGGAGGACTGGTGTGCTGCGGTTCATGAGGTCACAAAGAGTCGGACATGACTGAGCGACTAAATTGAACTGAACTGAAACTAAAGCAATGAAAGTTGGAATGGAAAGGAGGAAACAGATTTTGCGGAGTGTGCAAAAAAAAAAAAAAAAGGATAAACTTTTGTGTATTACTGTGTTGATGAAAAAGGTAAATGAAAAAGAATTTGGAATCAAATATGACTTGGGCAATTCTAGTCCAGAAAAATAGGAGAGAGGTGATAATAGTAATAAAATAAGGACAAGAGTAGAAGTTGTTTCTTTAAGGAAGAAGAATTCACTTTGGCCAACTTAACAGAATATATGAGTTGACAAGTCTGTTGTTAGTTGGCCAGATAGGAACTGTTGTATGTGGTTTAAATATATAGTGTGACAGTAGGCATGTCTGCAGCCCTTAGTTATTTGTAGTTAAATTGAAATACTTAGGTCTCAGTTTTTATCCATATTATACATTGTGCTAATTTATCAGGTAGGGAAAATTCTGGAGCCATGTTAAAACATTTATTTTACTAAGAGAATATGGGGGCCTTTCCTAGCTGTTTTCATCCCTAGCTTACTAGACCAAATGAATTATGTGTCCTTTAGTAAGTTTTCAGACTATGTTATTCTTGAATTTGATACTGATGTATCTGTAGGTTTCTTAAAAAATCCAAATAGCAGCAAATTTTCCTATATTCAGTTCAGTTCAGTTCAGTTCAGTCTCAGTCGTGTCCGACTCTTTGCGACCCCATGAATTGCAGCACGCCAGGCCTCCCTGTCCATCACCATCTCCCGGAGTTCACTCAGACTCACGTTCATCAAGTCCATGATACCATTCGGCCCTCTCATCATCTGTCGTCCCCTTCTCCTCCTGTCCCCAATCCTTCTCAGCCTCAGAGTCTTTTCCAATTTGTCAACTCTTCGCATGAGGTGGCCAGAGTACTGGAGTTTCAGCTTTAGCATCCCTCCTTCCAAAGAACACCCAGGGCTGATCTCCTTTAGGATGGACTGGTTGGATCTCCTTGCAGTCCAAGGGACTCTCAAGAGTCTTCTCCAACACCACAGTTCAAAAGCATCAATTCTTCGGCGCTCAGCCTTCTTCAGCTTATGATAAATATATATTATATTTTATTTATTCCTTTTCTGTTTTTTGTTTTATGCCAACAAAGAATGAGATATATGAAATATATAAAAATATTAACTTGGCTAAAATTATGAGACATAAATGACATATACTCAATTCAGGCTGAGTTCCTACCATCCAGATGAAGGGTTTCCAAGTAAACATGATCATTATAAATATTCTTCGATGCTTTGGGAAAAAATATACTATCAAGGAAGAAAGAGTTTTTATCACTTAGTCTCTGAATTATTAATTTATTTCACTATCTGTTCTTCTAGCTAAATAGGTTTATTTATCATCCGTTAAACTCTGTTTGCACCAAACCAAACCAGTTTCTCAGAACTAAGTGATCATTTGGAGCAATGTAACTGCATCTACTGCTCCTTCTATGTTTTGTCCTATAACCCTACCCCTGTGATTTCATTTGTGTCCCTTTAATAAGGATTTTTGTTCCGACAACAGTTTCAAAAGATATTTTCTCAAAATAGTTATCTATATTTCCCTTCCTTTCCTACCATCTCATTTGTATTGCAGAAAAAAAAGTGGGGATGGGAAAGTAAATTTTAAAATTCTAACTTTAGTAAAATTCTGGATTTTAAGTAAATCACTCAACAATTTTTAAAGAGCCATTCCAGTATGGAAGAATGAGGGGAAAAAAAGATGGAAACACTAAAGAAATTCCTTTCAAATAAATCTTATTAAGTGGTACAAGAATATTTTGTTTATGCTGATAAGTATATTTATTTGAAATTGATAGATGTCTCCGATAGGCAAGTCTCTTTAAAGAGTTAACAAGTACTTCTTTCTTCCACTCTGAAAATAGTCATATTCTTTCTCAGACTTTTTTTTAATCCCAGTAAAACTGGTGATAAATTACTTAGATGTGTTAACTCATTCTGCTTTTTAAGTCATAGAATTTACTTTGCATACTTTGTTCAATTATATTCAACTACATTCTCTTTGTTAAGGTCAATGTTATGTTCTTAAGGCACACATTTCCGTTTAAGTTTTGCAGAAATGTTGAATACATCAGGGTCTAAATTATTAGGATCTCAGTTAACCTCTACTGGGTCTATAGTTTGTTATTGAAAGACTAATATGGGCATTTGTAACCCACATACCATACTGAAATCATAGTAATTAATTTTGAAATATCATGAATTCAAGATCAACTGTATTTTTGGAGGATATTCTCTAGTGAGTTTTTGGTAGCTCTGAAGTCTCTGTGAACCAAGGGAAAAATATAATCTACGTTACATTAATTCATATTCCATTGTCAGCCTCATTACTTTGAGACTTTGCTCTCAGTTTCACACCTTGTCCTATTTCCAGATGAAGCTGACTTCTGAAGAAATGCACAAATTTTCTGGTCTGCCCACTCCTCAAGGGTAGATCATAAATAAAATGAGGCAGTGTGATTTTTTACTGCCCACTTCTAAAGGTTTCCACAGACTCTTGGAATGAAACACTTTAAGGCACAGTGTTTATTCTTGCCTCATGGTATTTATATTTGCATGATGCTATAAATATGAATTCAAATGCATTTTTAAACAAGCTGATGAATAATACCGCCCAAACCTTTACATTTTAGTTTTTAGAAGTAAGATGTCATAGTCTAAGGTGTAAAATCCAAATGTAGTTTGTGGGAGGCAAGAAGTGAAAATGAGCGAGGATTTTTTTCTTTTTCTTTTTGTAATGGAAAGTCCAAATGACCACATCCCTGACCAGCTGTGTCCTTATTTGTAAGTTTTACTCAGTGCAAGGAAGTAAGGTCAATTCGATATTTTTTTTTTTAATACAGATGCACACAGTGGTTCAGCAGTTATAACCCTATGGGTTATTATTACTGTAGTTAAGAGTCCTAAGCCAGTCTCAGTTTCCAGGTAGAATGCTGTTCTGACGGTCCATCTCCCACATATTCAAGTTTCCTAAATGTTGAGTTTGGACTTAGTTTGGGAAAGTTTGGGAATGTAGGGTGGGAACAAGAACAGTTCATGTTGTTCAATCATTATTTTCCAGCCTGATAATTGCTTTTCTATGCTCTATCTGCAGGATCCTCATCTCTCTGTCTCCAACCTGGCCCAGTTCCTTTGTAAAGCATGTTTCTTACATGGCACGTGTTAGAGATAGTTGCTCCTGTGTGAAGACCACTGACTCTGTTACACTGGGGCTAAAACCTGTTATGATCACTAGGTTAAGCTTCTATAACAGAGACAAAAAAGTACCCTTGGTAGCTGTGAATTTCTTTCTCTTATATAATGCTGCAGGAGAAAATGCTCAGTGTGGGAAGCCTCAGTGTGATAGTCCAAAATTCACACTGATGGGTTCACACCACTTTCTTTGTCATGTGGCTTCTGTCTCTGGGTCCAAGAAAATTTCCTTCTCTTGCCTTTTGCCAACCAATGTGAAGAGAAAAAGAGGTGACTAAGATAAATTAAGGACAAGACCTGAAAGTTGTACATGTATCTCCTCATATCCCACTAGAAACAACTTAGTTATAAGATACAAATAACTGGATGGGATGCTGGGTGATGAACATAACTGGGTAACCATGCAGGGAGGGTCTGTAACCAAAGGAAAGACCAGCAGGATGAATAATACAAGAAATTAGTGACCTCCACTACAATACCCATATCCTAACCAACTGAGCTAAGTTAATATAAAATGATTGTATAATACAGTTTATACTCTAAGATACTGTTAAGTAAAATAATTTAATAAAAAATAAGGTGAAATTCTATTGAGAAAATATTGTCCTTTCGTATTTGCATCAGGAATAATATTCTTTTCATTATTCTCAGAGAACTGAAATATGTATGAAATAGTCAATGTTCATCAAACATATCAGAGATATGTGTCTTATTCATACTCAACATGTGTCCTAAATTTATAGTTTTCTGGGTGAAGAAAAGTTCAGTCTGTTATCTGGATATCTCCTTTGGTAGAATTTCCAGAAGAATCTGCAGCATATTTTAATATCTCAGTGTTCTATCAATTGTTGTGTCTTATCTTTCCAGTGGTATGGGTCCGTATAATGCAGTTTGTCACTGGTTGGCTCTTCTATCACGAGAAACTCTTTGGTGCATGTAACAGTGACAGGTAAATGAAAAGTTCCTCGGGGTAATAACCAGTGAAGTATTAGTGGAAAATGTGTAGTTAGCTGGCATCAAGTAGAGGAGCTCATGGCACTTCATCTGTCCAGCTCTTCACTTAGGAGGGTAAGAGGAGTGTGATATCAAAGGAACAGATGGATGAAGGGATAACTTTCAAGGAAAAAAAGTAGTGATTTTATGTAATGCAAAGCAGTAGCCCTGGAATCCAGTCTCCTAAGTGAGAAACCTTCTTGTAACCCACACCCTCTCTTCGTCTAGCTTTCTCTCAATCTCTAATTCGTTATTAAGTCTCGGTGCGTAGCCTACTTAAGTATCTCATATCTATTTCTGTTCTTCTCTCAACATCAGTAGTCTACTCCACATCTAAATTACTGCCAAGAAATCCCCGGCTAAATTTTCTTCTGCTCATCACATACTTATGTGCCATATTCTATACTCATGTCGTAGTGTTGTACCCTAAATGCACATTGGACATGTCACCCCCATTTAAAGGCTCTCCCTAACCTTCAGGGTAAAATAAAATGTTCATAGCTCAGCAGAGATGGCTTCTTATTCTGACCTTTGTTATCTATTTATTCTTACCAGCAGCAGCTCCTAAATATAATATATCCCTACCTACCAAGAGAATAACATGATTAGTCATTCTCTGAATGTATCCTACAGTTCCACACCTCTAACCCTTGAAAAGTATCTTTAATATGTCCACTTGGCTTTCTTCAACCTCATCCTCAAGATTCAGTTTAGATTTCTTTTTTTTTTTTTTTTTAAATACCTCTCCCAGGATAATTTTCTGCATCTCACATCAGCATTAAATGGTCCTCCTTAGGGCACCAGTCATATTGTGTTCTTGTCCCTGTCATACCACTTATTTGAGCTGTATTCCATGTCATCACTCCATAGTACATTATATGCTCTGTATCAGTCTAGGGGCTTCCCTGATAGCTCAGCTGGTAAAGAATCCACGTGCAATGTGGGAGACCTGGGTTCAATCCCTGGGTTGGGAAGATCCCTTGGAGCAGGGAAAGGCTACCCACTCCAGTATACTGGCTTGGAGAATTCCATGGACTGTATAGCCCATGGGGTCGCAAAGTGTCAGACTGGACTGAGTGACTTTCACTTTCATCAGTCTAGTCTGTGTCTCTTAAGAGCATAGACTATGTCTTCTATCCCTTCCTTGCACCTAGAATATTTATAAAAGGTAAGAGGGGCTCTTTTAGGACTTGCTCAAAATAATTAGTTGACATAGTAAAGAGAGAAAAATGTGGTGATATTTTTAAGCCTTGCAGGCATTTTTCCTATTCAGACAAATTTATTAAACACGATCTCCATCAGCTAGTGGTATCAAAGAGATATATGAGACAGTTTCAATTTCCAGGAACCCCAGATAAGAAGTTATTCACTTTATTTTTTAAATTAATTTTTATTGGAGTATAGTTGATTTACAATGTTGTGTTAGTTTCTGTTGTACAGCAAAGTGAGTCATATACATATATATAAATATATATATATATCCACTCTTTTTAGATTTTGTTCCAAAAGCCATTTCAGAGTACTGAGTAGAGTTCTCTGTGTTATTCAGCAGGTTCTTATTAATTATTTTTATATATAGTGGTGTGTATAGGTCAATTCCAGTCTCCCAGTTTGTCCCTCCTCACTTGGTAATCATAGGTTTGTTTTCTACATCTGTGACTCTTTTTCTGTTTTGTAAATAGATTCATTTGTACCAATTTTTATTTTTTTAGATTCCACATGTAAGTGATGTCATATGATATTTGTCTTTATTGTCTGACTTACTAACTGAGGATCACAATCTCTAGGTCCATTCATGTCTCTGTAAAGACATTATTTTGTTCTTTTTATGGCTGAATAATATTCCATTGTATGTATGTACCACATCTTCTTTACCTATTCCTCCATCAGTGGACATTTCTTCTATCTCTTGGCTATTGTACATAGTGCTGCAGTGAACATCAGGGTACATGTGTCCTTTCAAATGACTTTCTCCAGTTATGTTCCCAGGAGTGTGATTGCTGGAGCACATGGCAGCTCTATTTCCTGTTTGTAAGGAAACCTCAGTTCTGTTCTTCTTAGTGGCTGCGCAAATTTACATTCCCACCAATGGTGTAAAACGGCTCCCTTTTCTCAACAACCCATGTGCCTCTTGTCCATCTATATGTCTTCTTTGGAGAAATATATTCGGATCTTTCACCCATTTTTTGACTGGGTTCTTTGTTTTATTGGTATTGAGCTGCATAACCTCATGGTATATTTTGGAGATTAACCCCTTGCTGGTCGTGGCATTGGCAAATATTTGCTCCCATTCTGAAGCTTATATTTTCACTTTGTTTAGTTTCCTTTGTTGTGCAAAAGCTTTTAAGTGTAATTAGGTCCCATTTGTTTCTTTTTATTTTCATTATTCTAGGAGGTGGATTAAAAAATATCTTGTTGTCATTTATGTCAGAGTTCTGCCTATCTTTTTTTCTAAGAGTTTTATAGTATCCTATCTTACATTTAGGCCTTTAATCCACTTCAAGTTTAGTTTTATGTAGGCTGTTAGGGAATGTTCTAATTTTTTTTTTTTTTTCCACATGTAGCTATTCAGTTTTCCCAGCACCACTTATTGTAGAGACTGTCTGTTTTATATGGTATATCTGGTCTCCTTTGTCATACGTTAGGTGACAATAGAAGCATGGCTTTATCTTTGGACTTTCTATACTGTTCACTGATCTATATTTCTGTTTTGTGCTGGTACCATACTATTTTTTATTATTGTAGCTTTGTAGTATAATCTGAAGTCAGGGAGCCTGATTCCCCCAGCTTAATTTTTCTTTCTCAAGATTACATTGGCTATTCAAGGTCTTTTTTTTTTCCATACAAACTAAAATTTTTGTTCTAATTCTATGAAAAAATGCTCTTGGTAAATTGGCAGGGATTGTATTGAATCTGTAGATTACTTTTGGTAGTATAGTCATTTTGACAGTATTGGTTCTTCCGATCCAAGAACATGATATGTCTCTCCATCTGTTTCTGATAATCCTTGACTTATTTGACCAGTATCTTATAGTTTTCTGGGTATAGGTCTTTTGCCTCCTTAGGTAGGTTTGTGTGTGCGCAGTTGCTTCAGTGGTGTCCGATTCTGTGCAGCCCTATGAACTGTAGCCTGCCAGGCTCCTCTGTCCATGGGATTCTTCAGGCAAGAATACTGGAGTGGGTTACCATTCCTTTCTTCACAGAATCTTCCCGACCCAGGGATCAAACCTGCGGCATCTCCTGGGTCTTCTGCATCAAAGGCAATTCTTTACCACTGATGCACCCAGGAAGCCCCATAAGTAGGTTTATTCCTAGGTATCTTATTCTTTTTGATGCAGTGACAAATGGAATTGTTTCCTTATTTTCTCTTTCTGATCTTTTGTTGTTAATATGTATATTCACTTTACAAACCAGACACCAAATTTACCTATTTGAATACTTACTTATATGAAACTAAAAAACAAAACAAACAAACAAACAAACAAACCAAAAAGCATAGGAAGAAAAAAGGTTTTAGATTACTCTGTATCTACATAGCAGATATTGAAGATATTGGGGTTTCCCAGGGGGCTCAGGTAGTAAAGAATCTGCCTGCAGTCCTGCAGACCTGACTTTAACTCCTGGGTTGGGAAGATCCCCTGGAGAAGGAAATGACAGCCCACTCCAATATTCTTGCCTGGAGAATTCCATGGTCTGAGGAGCTTGGCAGGCTACCGTCCACGGAGTCTCAAAGAGTCAGATACGACTGAGTGACCTAACACACACATTAAAGATGCTGAATGAGAATTGAAACAAAAATGATTCCCTTGGTACAAATACTTAGAAGGCAATGTAGCTGAGTTTTTGATAATGTAGCAAGCTGTCAGTGAATCCATTAAATACCAATACAGGTGTCTGTGTTTACATTTGGGAAAAAAAGCCACATTGGTAAGACATTAATCACAAAAATTAAGAGATCTTGACCAAACTTCTTTTACAGGGAAGTTATTTTTTAAAATATTTCTAAACACTTAAGAGGTATTTGAAATAATATTTACTACACTGTTTTACTACTAATCTGCAAAATAATTTAAACACCCTCCAGAAATTCCCTTTAAGATTTGGCCAGTTTGAACTATTTTTGCCTCTGAGGATTTCTTTTTAAACTTTTTACTCTCTAATTTTGCCTAGGGTAAAATGTGTTCTTTTTAGGGTGAACCAAGATTGTTACCAGGTCATTTAAATAAAACTATAGAATCAATTGGTTTGAGTGAAATTTCTACTAATTTAATTATTTCTTCAATTCTGGTTCTTTGATAGAATAACTACTTAGTTTTGTTTCTAGCATTTACTTAAATTGTCAGCTCATTTGATGTTAACCTGTATAGGGATGAAGCTCATTTTGCTGGAGCATTCTAATAAAATTGACAATCAGTTTTATTTTGGTTGTTATTACTGCTCCTTTCCTTAAGAAACAGATATTGAATGGACACTAGTTAAAGAGAGTCTTTTCACCTAAAGAGAATTTCTATGGATTAGAAGAAATTTAAGAAGTCAGTAGTTTCTAAATTATGTTGCTTTTAACTCTTGTTTTTTAAAAAAGGATATGGAATTTCTAAAATAACATTGTATGCAAAGAAAGAAGAAAATAACTTCTATTTGGTAGACTAAGGAAACTCATGGGTTGAAGCATTTCTTTCCCCTGAATTCTTTATAAACTTCCTCTCTGTACCTCTCTATACCACTTTCAATTTTAAATAAACATTTACAATAGACACTGAAATGGTTCTTTGATATTCTTGAAAACAACCTCCCACCTATTTTCCTCTTCCTCTTTCCTTCTACTTCCTCCTTTATTAGGTCTCATGGTCTTCAAATATCTGATTCAAACATGAAAATTAATTCAAAGACTTTGCTGGGTTTTCATTTACCACTTTCTCAGAATGGAGGCCACATTCTCTATGATGTAGAATTAAAACTACCAAAAAAAAAAAAATCTTGGTGTACATTTGGAATGACACTTTTATTCTTTAAAACAGTATAATTCAGGTTTATGGATATTTGAAAGAAAAAATCTGTTGTGGTTTTCATCAGAGGACTTTTGTGTGACCGTGCTTTGTAATTATCAGAATCACATTCGTGACAAGGTCACAGTGTCACATTTATCTGGTTTTCTTGTTTTAAATCTTAATGTATGCCTATAATGTTTCTTCCTGAACTTAACCTTAACCAATAATGAAGTATGTTGACTGATTCATTTCAACTTATGACAAAATCAAAGTTATTGAATGAATTTTTCTTTGCTTTCTATATATTTTCCATTTATAATGAATGTATCTAACATGGTGTAACCATAACAAAATAGATGCATTATTTAATTTCAGGACTGCCTATGAACAAAACACTGTTGTGTGAACACATTTTTAAATCTTAAAGCCCTCTACAAATGCCTGTTATTAGCATTAGTATTATCATTAGAGTGTCCATTGGGTGAATGTGCCTCCTCAAACTTAACTCTTGCATAGACGCTTTCATCTAGTTTTTTTGTTACTTGTTATCAAATAAAGGAAAAATTGAAAAAAAAACACACCAAAAACCAGAACTGTATATATATAAGGATTTATACAATTGATGTTGTTTAGTCGCTAAATCATGTCTGACTCTGCAGCCCATGGACTGCAGCATGCCAGGCCTTCCCTGCCCTTCACTGTCTCTGGAGTTTGCTCAATCTCCGGTCCACTGAGCTGGCGATGCCACCCAACCATTCTCATCCTCTGTCACCCTCTTCTCCTGCCCTCAATCTTTCCCAGCAACAGGCTCTTTTCCAGTGAGTTGGCTCTTTGCATCAAGTGGCCTAAGAACTGGAACTTAAGCTTGAGCATCAGTCCTTCCAGTGTATAGTCAGGGTTGATTTCCTAACAGGCACATTTAAGTAACTCACAAATCATGGGTGCTCGCCCCCTCCTTTGCCAATACAGGATTTCCAACCTCTGTCAAGAGTCTTACCTGTTCTGTCTAGGAGTTCACACAAGTATTTCCTAAGAACTAAACGCTCTTCTCTCATATTCCTTTGCCTTGCTGTCACTGTCCCATAGACAGCACTTTCCATGAAGTTATAGAAGTAGCCCCTCACTGATGCCAATTGTTTGGTGAATAACATTTCAGATGATGTAATATTTATAAAATATACACAGTACATAGAAACAAAGACATAGATATATATGTATGAATATGTATGCATAAATATACTTTGTTTGCTTTTTTTAAAACACATTCAAATTATTGATATAGAATACCATAGAAAATTTTCTTTGTGCTTACATATATATTTACCTGTTATTTATTTTGTTTGCTAGTATTTACAGTTGTATAGGATTTGAGAAATGGCTATACCATAGGTTGTTTATCCACTCTGTCGTTGATAGATATCTAATTGTTCCCAGATTTTTGTTGTTGTTGTTGTTGCCATTGTTATGACAATGCTCTAATGAACACCCTGTACATATATTGTTCAATGTTTGATTAGATGTAAATTATTAAAAGTGAGATCACTGGGTTAGATGGTACCTGCTATTTAACTTTATTAGATGTTGCTGGAGTTCTTAGAGTAAAATAAGAGTTTGTTTTCCAACATCCCTACAAGCTTAAACTATCTTTCTCTCTCTCTTTCTCTACACACACACACACACACACACACACACATCAGTATATCTCACTACTACTGAAGTGGTTATCTTGACCAGGGACATAATGAAGCAAGATAGCTCTATTCGTTCTCTGAAGACTTTTATTATGTTTTATTTTTCTGCATATAGAAAGATGTTATTAATTCATCCTTTTAAGCCTTTATAATATTTAGCTCATCATTATGCAACAGCTTAACTTTTATTCAATTCCATTTTACTTAAAAGCAAAATATTCACCTCTCTGTTCCTCCAAACTGCAGAGACTGAAGGTATGTGTTCTGTTTTGACACTATTTCTTAAGGCAATTAGGCCTCCGAGGCAGAGGTGAAGAGAAGGTCAGTGGAATTTTCCTTCATGTGTGTCTGTTTATCATTGGAGAAAGCTAAGTTCCTGTTATGTAGAGAGCTTGAATAATTCTGAATTTTGCTACGGTTCTGAACTGGGGCTGTTATGAATTGTTCAGTCCAAAGGTTACAGTAACAACCAGCTTAACGGTCTTGTGGTTCCCTCATCGTTCATAATGGTTTTCAAGACTTACACATCCTTTTCTATTCCTAAAGATGAGGACCCAATTACAGCCTGCCGTTTGGCCTTACTCTGAGTTTCAGATTCCGAAAAACATGTGGACTCTTTAAATGGAACTAGCAAACAATGAAAGAACAAACTGTGTACCAGAGTCTTTTTTTTTTTCAAATGGGAAAGAAGGGATTCTTACCACCATTGCAAATTTTCCCTTTAGGCACTTAATCTGAATCCATGGGTTTCCATCTGAGTCCATGGGTTTTGCACATGTACTCTGAAGGTGTTTATACTCATCTTCCTGGTAGTGTAATAGCACAAACTTTCTACTTCTCAGTGAATGTAAGGCAAAGCAGCCATCAAACTAAGGAAATTGCCCAACATTAGCAACGCACACACACACTCACACTCATGCACCCTTGCACTAAACTACGCAGGATAATGAGACTCAAATGTTCAGGGTATCATTTGGAGGATAATTCTCACTTCCATTTCCTGATATAGAAGGAATTTAGTCTGTCAATCAGTGCTGTGACATTACTTAACACAACATTATTGTGCCAGATTTCAGGCATCCTTCTATCATACTTATGACTTCTGCCTTATCAAAAATAGAGCTTGTACAATGATCCCCAATATTTTTCTTTAAATTGAGTTGCCTTTTTACTTAAGTGCACTTATTTATAAGAAAATATATGTAACTACTCTAAATGAAAAACTAGAATCTCTGAAATAAACAGGAGAAAGATAAAAGTAAATACTATCAAAGCCAAATAATATGATTTAATTCTAGCAAGCTACGATTGTTTGCCAAAGTTTCTGAACCTTAACTCTTCTCTCTTTTTGTTAAGAGATTGAAAATTACTTTTAAAAGATTAAAATTTTAATAATGTGATCCACAGTTTTTTTCTTGTTCCTATATTGCTATAAATCACTTGAACACTAAGTAGTGTTGGTCTGAGTGAAACCAGAGGGTGGACCCCAAATAGGATACTTGTTTCATTTACCAATGTATAGCATAACTACAATTCAGGTGTTATCCTTATGAAGCAGAATTTTATCAGACTGCCATTAAAACAAAATTCTTACTCTGTTTACTAACTGATACTTCTTTTTCCATGTGAAAATAATGAATTGAATTATTTGTCAAGTATTACACCTATATCGGGTAAAAAATGGAAATTTGCTTGTGTGTTGGCATTTGCAATTATTATATCAATATATATTTAGACAGTATGTTCATTTTATCAGCTCCTTCTTTCCTATGGAAGTCCATAAATGGTCAGTAGGATATAAATGGAAAACATCCAAGTTTGAGTTTTTATCACCACTCAGAAATACTATGGCCCCAAATAGGTAATAGAGGTAAGAAAAATCTCAGGATTTATTATTTCTAATTGCCTCTTAAAGTTTTCCGTACTTATTCTTTTGTCTAGATACCATGCCAACCACATTTAGAACCCAGATCAAGGAATGAGAAATCCTTGCTATGTTGAAGATTTGAAAGGAGAGGGTTAAGATGAGAGCTATCTTCTTCTTCATTCCCAACAGCCCACTGTTAGAATGTTTTCAAGAAGAGAACCTCATATTATTCTTTAAAAGTCAGTTACCAACATCAAATAGTCCACTGAACAAAAAAGCCAACGTGTAGTTTGGGTTTTTCACTGATTATCTAATCTTGAAAATACTTTAAAAGATATGTTTTCTCTCTTAACTCAGCAAATAGTCAGAACCCACATATAAGAATAATCACAACAGCCCAGTAAGTTATATATATATATATAATGTTCCAGGCAAATTCATTGACTTATATTTCAATGCAATTGTTAATTCCAAAATGGTAAACCACTAGGAATTTATATTTGGACCTTCATAATCTTATATAAATTATCAACCTACTCTAGTCCCTTCTTTTTTTTTCCTTTCATTTTTGTAAGGCAGAAACCTTTTAGGAAACCTTAGTATTCCTGGCAGGTGAAACTAGACTAGCCAGATTCCTTCATACCAGAAGAAACTACATTCATCAAAGTAATTCATTAGAGACGGCAGATATCGTAGTTGGCTCTTGGTATATTCTTTCCAAAAAATGTAAAAATGATACAGTCCCCAACTCTTTACACACTTATAAATGGACACTTATCATAATCTTGTTCCATTTACTTGATTAAGGAAATGCATTCCCAGTCTCTCATAACTGCAGTAATATGGTGACGATAGCTTCGTACTAGGGTGATGCAATGACATCATAACTCAGCTTTATTTCCTTCCACCCTCCCTGCTCCTAGCATGCTTCCTTCTCCCTCTTGGCCTTTCTCTCTTTCCCTCACCTCCTATTTCCTTCTTTTAAAATATGTTCATTGAGCCCCTGTTGTGTATGAGGTGCTGTTGTACAGGATTTGGGAACCAGTGGTAGGAGATAGTGGTTAATGATGAACCCTCTTGAGCTGAAACATCTGAAGTTGAAGCTGAGCTCCATCCTTAGTAGCTATGGTGCTCAAAGAGAGTGGAGTACATTCAGACTGCACACCTACCCTTCGAGCATTTATCTGCTGACATGGAAAGCAAATTTTCTTCTGACAATTGGTGGACACACAGGCAAGTCATCCAGCACAGCACCAGGGCCTTAGAAACATTCAGCCATCAGTAAATAGTAGCTGTGTTGCTAGTTACAGTGATTATGGAGTTGCTTCCCTCAAGAAGTTCAGAGTCAGAGAAGTTAGAAAATAATGGTTTTATTTTGATGGACAGTTGGAAGAAGTGGGGGCTCATACAAAATGCAGTGAAGACAGCCTTGAGCGGGACAAGGATGCTTTTCTGGGAGGTGACATCTGAGTCTAGTCTTTCACGATCAGCTGGGGTGCTGGTCCAGAAGACAGATGACAAGAGGGCAAGAGTGGGGCTGGACAATAGGCTTAGGAAGCTTCACCTTCTTAAGAGTCAACTCTCACTGAGGTTGGCTGGAGTCTAGAGTACAGACGGAAGAGACACGATCTTCAAGAAGTGTTCAAAGATGGATTAGGTAAGGCCTTACATGTTTTGCTAAGGAGTCTGAAGCATGTTGAAAAAGTTTAAGTAGGGAGTTCCATGCCAGATATTTTTCCGTTTAAAAGGTCATTCCTGCTGCAGTTTGGAAAATAGCTTGTGGATGGGAAGAGAAGCAAGACTGAAGGAAGAGAAAAAATCAAATGACATCAAGAGATACCAAAGGGCTAGAATAGGAGGCATTGAGATTGACTGGATGGACAAAGAGCTGTTATCTATTTTCCTGGCTTGGATAAATTCACAGGAAGAGGAAGATGGTGATTTTTTAAAAATTGCTGTTATGTTTAGAAGTTCAAAATAATCTTGTTCCATTTACTTGATTAAGGAAATGCAAACTCTGGTCTCAGTAACTGAAACTTAACACCACTATTCTATGAAGTTCTCATCAAAATTCTCTAAAATAATAGAAATAGGACATTAGAGACAAAGTTCAGTCCTCTCTGTTCCCAACCCCAGTGTTTTTCTTCTCCGTCCCTCTTCAAAGGCCATCACAATCATAGATTTGGTGAATATCTTTCCAGTCAATGTTTTCCTATGTGTAACACACATACCACATGTATAACACACAGACATGCACATACAGGTTACATATGCATATAATTTAAATAATTTTAGATTTATCTTACCAGTGTTACACTATACCTTGCTTTTTTCACTTATAATTTTTCTTAAATTTATGTATATTTACAGATATGTCTAAAATATTTATTCTAAATGCAGTGTTGCATCCTATTATATGAATAAAAATCTCTACATTTTTACTTTACCTATTTGAATGTTAAGCATTTTTCTATTTTCTTAAAGGTAACCATTAAAATGTTTAACATATTTAACAATGCCCTAGAGTTTTGCTAACCTTTTCCCAAATTATATAAGGATTGTAGATAATCATTAACATGGTCTTTTCCCTCTCTTCCATGTCTGGCATTTCAGTTCAGTCTTATTTTTAAGTCACAGAGTTACTTATTATTATTATTAGCCATTGTCAAGGTTTACTTGTATTTACAAATATGCTTGCCAGTTTCTTTGCTCAGTATTATTTCTTAAATCATATTTCTACTTTCAGCATTCATTCCATCTTGATGAAGTATTTGCTCTATTCATCTTTATTTAATTTATTCTCTGATACAGGTTTTTTTTTTTAAATCTTTTTAACATCTCTGTAATTAGGATGCACTTTACTATTGAGGGCATATCATAGTTTAATTAACAGCATTTTTCTTTTACTGGTACATCATAAAATTGATGACATCTTAAATCTAGTGTAATATGGTAGTTCATTTAGTGAGAGTTATGAGCAGAATAACTCTGCGTGTCTAAAAGTATCATTATTTCACCTTCACTCATTAATTCTGATCATGGAAGTTTAATTTGACAATCATTTTCCCCTAGCACTCTGAAAACACTATTCCATTTGTTTCTGGTGTCTATTGATGCTGTCAGTTTAATTGTCATTTCTTTGTAAGTAATTTATTCTTTCTCATAGCTTTTAAGATTGTTAAGACATATATGAATCTGATTTCTTCATAAGCTTTCTTTATTTCTGAATCCCAGAGACCGTCCTGAGAAACTGACAGATAAAAAATAGAGTATTTCTGAAGTACAGCAGTTCGGAAGATGATTATGTCAAAGGTGTGGCTCTGGTAATGGGTGGCTGAACTGATAGGTGATGAAGGGATTTCAACTTGAGGATAACAAGAAAGAAAAACCGGTGCATTGGTGCCCATGTCTAGATGAACCCAGAATTTATTCAGATTATGACAGGAGTAGTGAGAAAGGCAAATGCAGAAGTGGAGAGGGTGTAATATTAAATACACGAAAAGTCTGAGAAGTTGGTAAAATCAGAGAGAAAAGTTGGAGGAAGAAAAAGGGATATAACTCTATCATATGAGCCTCTAAAGTTCAGAGTTTCTCCTGTAGATGAAGGGGTAATGGCCTCAGGTAGCATGGAGAGGAATTAAACAGCCTGGCCCATTGACTGACCTAGAAATTGTATGGAAACCATTCCTTAGATAAGACACATACCAAGATTTTCTAATCCCAAATCTAACATTTTTGTCTTTCTATGAAATGAAAATTTCAGCGGACAGACTGAAGCACTTACTATTCCTAATATTTGTTCTTAATTTAGTTTCAAAACTGATATGATTACAGCAGTTATTGTCAGTGTGAAAGGTTGTATTGGAATAGAGAATTCAAGATATTTCACATTTCATGAAATATACATTTTTATTTTTATAAAACACGTATTTCTATATGACTATTTTGGTTTAGGCTCGTCACTTTCATGCATTGGAGAAGGAAATGGTAACCCACTCCAGTGTTCTTGCCTGGAGAATCCCAGGGATGGGGGAGCCTAGTGGGCTGCCATCTATGGGGTTGCACAGAGTCAGACACGACTGAAGCGACTTAGCAGCAGCAGCCCACTTTAAGAAAATATGACTTTAATGATCTACTATGAGGTGGTTATCCATATAGAATATTTCAATTTAATTGCTCTTTTATGTACTGCCTTGGGTGTATTTGCATTAATTACAAATATCTGTGTTATGGGAAGAGACGAGGTAAATGGACCTTATAAATACTATTACAGTTCTACACTTTCTTTTACTTTTGGCTCTCAAAGAGTTTGTGTCTCCTCAAATTTACAGAAAATATTACCTCTTAAATAGAGGAATAGAAGACTCTCTGTGCTAAAAGAAGACTCTACCCATGATGCCATCTGTTCCTAAATTAGTGGTAACTGGCAGGGGTACAAGCTGGTGGTCTATGATGCATTTTCTAGTATGTATATTCCTTTTCTTATCGGTAACATAAATTCTGTTAAGCTTTATTTTCCAGAATAAATCACTTTCACCTACATTGAGACTCTGTTGACCTATGTACTCCAATTCCTTGATGATCTCAACACAGACACAAGTCCCTTCCTCCATACCAGCCACTCAAATTGATTCTCAAATTCCAAAGCATCTACAAATTTTAGTTGCCTCCAAAGTGTGATCAGTGTTACAGTCACCAGACTTGACCCTTATATATTCTTAAACTAACTCTAACTTGTTCCCTGAAATAATATTAAGCTAAGAGAACCTGCCTGCAATGTGGGAGACCTGGGTTCGATCCTGGGTTGGGAAGATCCCCTGGAGAAGGGAAAGGCTACCCACTCCAGTATTCTGGCCTGGAGAATTCCATGGACTATATAGTCTCAAAGAGTCGGACATGACTGAGTGACTTGCCCTTTCACTTTAACTTTCAAGAGTATCTAAAAGAGACGTTAAATATATACCCCAACTCACAACCACGTTTTGTTTCATAGATTACTCTTCTCTATTAACAGTTATCAGTTCAGTTCAGTTCAGTCGCTCAGTCGTGTCTGACTCTTTGCGACCCCATGAATTACAGCACGCCAGGCCTCCCTGTCTATCACCAACTCCTGGAGTTCACTCAGACTCACGTCCATCGAGTCCGTGATGCCATCCAGCCATCTCATCCTCTGTCGTCCCCTTCTCCTCCTGCCCCCAATCCTTCCCAGCATCAGAGTCTTTTCCAATGAGTCAACTCTTCGCATGAGGTGGCCAAAGTACTGGAGTTTCAGCTTTAGCATTTCTTCCAAAGAATGCCCAGGACTGATCTCCTTTAGAATGGACTGGTTGGATCTCCTTGCAGTCCAAGGGACTCTCAAGAGTCTTCTCCAATACCACAGTTCAAAAGCATCAATTCTTCAGCGCTCAGCTTTCTTCACAGTCTAACTCTCACATCTATACATGACCACAGGAAAAACCATAGCCTTGACTAGATGGACCTTTGTTGGCAAAGTAATGTCTCTGCTTTTGAATATGCTATCTAGGTTGGTCATAACTTTTCTTCCAAGGAGTAAGCGTCTTTTAATTTCATGGCTGCAGTCACCATCTGCAGTGATTTTGGAGCCCTCCAAAATAAAGTCTGACACTGTTTCCACTGTTTCCCCATTTATTTCCCATGAAGTGATGGGGCCAGACAGATTAACAGTGATATTCAATCATAAAAGCATAGTATTTTATTTTTTGTCCTTTATAATAATGTCTTCTCTGGAACAATATCCTATACAAATGTGTAATCTTCTACTCACTATCAGTTAAAAAGATTTCTGCGATTTCTATTATAATGATAGATTCTATATGTCCTTTTACTAGATTTTCCACGTTATTTCTATATATATATTGGATAAATGGTCCAAGGTTCAAGTCAAAAATAGATACAAGCAAAGCAAATGTAATGGAGATTTAAGAAAAGTTGATGGAAGAGACAATCTGACCCCACATGAAAGCCAAAGTCATTTATTGGATTTGAGTGGAGCTAGATATTTTTGTTCTGGATCATAATTGCAAAGTTTTTGAGGATCTTTACAGTTTTAGATGGAAGCTTCATCAAACCAAAACTAGATACACAGACATATATTTCAACTTGTTAATTTTGACTATATAATGCAATTAGATGTTGCACAGAAAGTGTGTGTCACATCTTTATCTTATTGACTTGCAGATGTTGTGTTGCAAGCATTGATGATTGTATGTGTGTGTGTGCGTGTGTGTGTGTGTGTGACTCTGTCTGCTAGTAATTACACTTAACTCTAAAAATTTATAGATATAGTTGCTCAAAATGATAATAATAATACATGTTTTCTTGTAGAAGACTTGCAAATACATAACTCAAGTAAACAGAAATATAATTCTAATACCTTGGGGTAAATATTGTCAAAATATTGGTGTATACACAGGCAAATGATTTTTTCAAACTGGTTTTCAATATTTTATTGCTCTTAATAGCAGTCTTGGATATATTCTCCCATTATTAACTTTTCCTCTAAAACATGTTTTATGACATACTTTGTATACTGTATATGATGGATCATGCATTTCTCTTTATTTTCCCCATCTGTCAAGATGTTCTGGTACCACTTGGTACAGTTGAAGACTCCAAGTAGGATAGCTTATATAAAACTCCATGGCTAATTTCCCTTTATATAATTCTCATACTACTGACAAAAGATATTAAATATTGTTCAGACATTTTTCACAACTATGATACTTGTATTCTTTCTTTGGGGGATTTTTTTGCAGAAACTAATGCCTGTGGCTGCTGATTGTTGTTGTTCAGTTGCTAAATCATGTCTGACTCTTTAGTTTCCTCTGTCTTTCACTGTCTCCCAGAGTTTGCTTGAATTCGTATCCATTGAGCCGGTGATGCTGTCTAACCAACTCTTCTTGTGCCTCCCCTTTCTCCTTTAGCCTTCAGTCTTTTCAAGCTGCAGAGTCTTTTCTAGAAAGTTGGCTCTTTGCGTCAGGCAATTTGCTATGTAAGTGAATATTGAAACATCTCTGGTCAATAATGTTTGAGTAACAAAAGTCATATTAATACATCTCAGGTCAATAATTCGTTAAGATATAATTGACACAGTACATTATATTAGCTTCAGGTGTACAACATGATGATTGATATTTTTAGATTTTGTAAAATGATCAGCAAAATAAGTTTTGTTAATATCCATCACCCCATAGCTACAGTCTTTTTTCTTGTGATAAGAACTTTTAAAATCTACTCTCCATACAACTTTCACATATACATTATAATTAACTGTAGTCACCATGCTTTGCAGTAGATTCCTGTGAATTATTTATTTTTTACTTGGAAGTTTATCCTTTTAACCATCTTCACCCATTCTGCCCATTCCTCATCCCCTGCTTCTTGTCAATCATTAATATGTTTTCTGTATCTTTGAGTTTGGTTATTTTTATATTCCATAGATAAGTGAGATCATAAAGTGTTGGTCTTTCTCTGAGTATTACACTTAAGCATCATGCCAAAGTCTCTCCATGTTGCCTCAAAGGGCAAGATTATTCTCCTTTCTAGTACAATGAAGAAACACTAAAATTTTTGGTAAAAAATGGATTTAGTAAAAAAATTCCTAAAATTTTTTTCAAACAAAATATCCCTTTAGATATCTTTGCAAACTTCGTATTAGTGTTATAAAAATTAAATGACTCTAAGATATTTTAAGGTCAAAAACACATCTCTGTATTTAAATTAGATAACCCACAAGGATGTACTGTATCACACAGGGAACTCTGTTTAATATTCTGTAATAACCTAAATGGGAAAAGATTTTGAGAAAGAGTAGATACTTGTCTATGTATAACTTGAATCACTTTGCTGTACACATGAAACTAATATAACACTGTTAATCAACTATACTCTGATATAAAATAAAAAGTAATAAATATCAATATTAATTCATTCTTTCAGTAGGACTTTCTTTTAGTGGGAGTTTGAAATTCATTGTGTTTAGTTAACTTTAAGTAATCATTTGTCAAAATTATTTTTAAAATCACCTACCACTGTATCACTGTAATTAGTTATGGTGTAATGGTTTTTAACTCTCCCCATCTTTTTTTTTTTTTCCTGGTAAGAATTCCATGATAGCAAAATATTATGAAAGACCAGTGTGGTAGTCAAGGATGTGCACTGCTCAAGATCTCCCTTTAAAGACACCCTGCTGTGAGAAATTACCTAGCAGTGTCTAGCTGCCTCAGCATTCTTCCTGAGGTCATGCTCTAGCTGAACTTTTATCATTCACTAACAGAACACTGTAGGGAAACTAGACTTCAGCCTTGCTTGCCCAATGCAGCCACCTATTTGTAATTGATTTTTGCTCTGGGGCTACCCTTTGACCTAGCTAAGACTTTGGAAGAACTGCACAGACATCTGGGGCTCTTTTAATTCAAGCCTCTTTCTTCCCCCCTCTTCTTTCACAGGTGCCATACCTCCACTATAGGGTGGAAGTCTTCCCTGCCTTCCTACTTACTCTCCTCTTTATCATTGGCAGTCATGTCCCCCAATAAATAACTTGCACTTATCCTATTTTCATATCCTCTTCCAAAGGATTCAAACTGATACAGTTTTATGTACCTACTTGTATGTGTTCACTCAGTCATGTCTAACTCTTTGTGATTCTATGACAGTAGCTTGCCAGGCTCCTCTGTCCATGGGATTCTCCAGGCAAGAATACTGGAGTGGGTTGCCATGCCCTTCTCCAGGGGATCTTCCCGACCCAGGGATCAAACCTGCGTCTCTTGCATCTCCTGCATTGGCAGGCAGGTTCTCTACCACTAGCGCCACCTGGAAGCCCTATGTACCTACTTAGTTGTTCAGTTACAGTAGACTGACTGCTGAGATGTACCGTCAATACTATTTTATTGTTTTGAATTCAGTTATTGTTCTGAATCAAAAGCAACTCTCTGAGTACATGAAGAAAATATTAAAAATGAGCATGATCCAAAGAATGACAAAGATTAACATTATCAATAAAGTCCATTCCCACAGTCAGTAAAAAATTTCCTTCAATGCTAAAAAAAGTTTCACACAGATGTTCCTTGTATCGGGACTTGAAAATAACCCATATCAGGCTACAGGACAATGATGAACAGGAAACATGATCCAGACCTGAGGGCTCAGCATCAAGAATTCTCTGGTCACCATCCCAGTTGCCAAACTCTGAGAAGAGACATTAGGAAATCCCATTCACTGTATTCTCAAAACTCGAATTCCAAAGGGTTTGTGATCAAGTAACTCCCACTTCCTGTTGACAATTTGAGGAGGCTGCAAGGGTTTGGCAGCATAAAGTGAGTTCTGCATGTAGCCAAATTACTACCATTATCATTCTTTGGGAGGGTAGAAATATGTTTCAGATGCTTCCCCATTAAGATAGATTTTAAACTACACAGAGTCCTTCAGTAATAGCTTTATTTATGAAAAAGAAATGTCTTTATTCATTACATTTATAAAATAGAGAGTTTCTATATAAATGAACCAAGACAAAGAGTAAGAAGCAGCAGAAACATGTGGACTCTTCACAGTAACTCTTAGTTTGAAGCAAAGGATAAACTAGATACTAATCAGAGATGCTTCAAAAAAATCTGTTTGCAAACCAGTGGCAGAGCAGCAGCAAAACATTGGAAAACAAAGGGTAAGCTGGTTTCCACTTGGGATTTTCCTTTCCATTTTAACCAAACCCAGCCAAGTAGGCTGTAGTAGTTAGCCACCACGTCTAAGTCAGTGTTGCTTAGATATTGATCCCTGTTTCTCAAAGAAACTAAAGAGCAGCTCATAACTGAAGCAACCTTGATTCTTCTGTTATCAAGCTATGGCCTTGTCCCTTAATTGTCCACATGTCCTTCCTGACTGTACCTCATCCTATAAGAATTTTCCCACAGACTGGTTTAGGAAAGTCTGGGATACAGACTCTCCAACTGTGTCTCCATGGGCCATATGCACTCTTTGTAGTAACAATATGTTCCAAATATTTGTTATAATCTGTCTCAAGAAACAGTGGTATCCTTAGGGACAGAAATCTGTATTCTACTCATTGTTGGCTCTCCAGTGCCTTGCCTAGTTTCTGGTTACCAGTTGGTAGATGTTTGTTGTGATTAGAGTCACCAGATACTCACTTTTGAACCAGATAGTCCAGATAATGAACTCTCTTTTAGAAAACTTATTTCCAGCAAATAAATATAATCTGAGTTAATTGTATTGCAGTTACGTTTTGAGATTCTCTTTCCAATGATTGCTCTGATTTTTGAACTTCTGTATTAACTCAATATGTCAGTAAATTTGGAAAACTCAGCAGTGGCCTCAGGATTGGAAAAAGTTTTCATTCCAATCCCAAAGAAGGCTAGTGCCAAAGAATGTTCAAACTACTGTATAACTGCACGCATGCACATGCTATCAAGGTAATGCTCAAAATCCTCCAAGCTAGATTTTTAGCAGTATGTGAACCAAGAGCTTCCAGATGTACAAGCTGGGTTTCAAAGAGATAGAGGAACCAGAGATCAAATTGCCAACATTTTTTGGTTCATGGAGAAAGCAAGGGAGTTCCAAAAAACATCTACTTTTGCTTCATTGACTGTGCTAAAGCCTTTGACTGTATGGATCACAACAAACTGTGGAAAATTCTTAAACAGATGGAAATACCAGACCACCTTACCTGCCTCCTGAGAAACCTGTATGTGGGTCAAGAAGCAATAGTTAGATACAGACATGGAAAAATGGACTGGTTCCAAATTGGGAAAGGAGTGAGTCAAGGCTATATATTGTCACCCTGCTTATTTAACAACTATACAGAGTACATCATGTGAAATTCTGGGCTGGGTGACTCACAAGCTGGAATCAAGATTGCCGGGAGAAATATCAACAACCTCAGATATGCAGATGATACCATTCTAAAGGCAGAAAGCAAAGAGGAACTAAAGAGGGTGAAAGAGAAGAGTGGAAAAGCTGGCTTGAAACTCAAAATTCAAAAAACTAAGATCGTGGTATGTGGTCCCATCACTTCATGACAAATAGATGGGGAAAAAGTGCAAGCAGTGACATTTTGTTTTCTTGAGCTCCAGAATCACTGTGGATGGTGACTGCAACCATGAAATTTAAGGATACTTGCTCCTTGGAAGGAAAGCTATAACAAACATAGACAGTGTTTTAAAAAGCAGAGACATTGCTTTGCCAGCAAAGGTCTGTATAATTAAATCTATGGTTTTTCCAGTAGTCCTGTATGGATGTGAGAGTTTGTCCATAAAGAAGGCTGAGTGCCAAAGAACTGATGCCTTCAAATTGTGGTGTTGGAGAAGACTCTTGAGAGTCCTTTGGATAGCAAGGAGATCAAACCAGTCAATCTAAAGGAAATCAACCCTGAATATTCACTGGAAGGACTGATGCTAAAGTTGAAGCTCTAAGACTCTGGACACCTGATGCAAAGAGGTGACTCATTAGAAAAGATCCAGATGCTGGGAAAGATTGAGAACAGGAGGAGAAGGGGGTGGCAGAGGATAAGATGGTTAGATAGCACCACTGACTCAATGGACATGAGTTTGAGCAAATTCCAGGAGATGGCAGAGGATAGAGGAGCCTGGTAGGCTACAGTCCACAGGGTCACAAAGAGTCAGACATGATTTAGCAACTGAAGAACAACAAAATTAACTCACTTATTGACTGTTAGAGTGGGAGGTGCTGGTATCAGTGAAGGTGCCCTTGTAGGTACCTTGCTGTAAGTTAAACTGCAGAATTCTGAATGTGTGTGAGCTCATGACCATATGAGTGGCACATACACCAAATAAATGCAGATTAATATGTTTAAAATAAGCTTTGAGAAAGATGATTTACTGTTCACCTTTCCTATAATCTCAAAGTAGACTGCCTTTTATTTATCCTGAAATTTATTCAGGAAAAATATAACCATATTTCAAATTAAAAGTTACATGGTGTTACAGAAGAATCAGTTTTTAAAAAAATATATAGTCAGTATCAATGAGGTCCCCAGTGTAGATCCAGGAGCCCACAAATGTCTGTAAAGTAACTTCCTTCCAGAGTTTTCCCTATGGCACTTTAAGTGTTTCAAGTTGAGAAACTGTGAGAATGTTTCTTCTTTTAATGATTATATTAAAATCTTGTAGCTGTCTTTATGGAACAGAAAATTTTTTCTTTAAATATAGTTTTCAAGAAGTCAATGCCTAAGTAATATATTAACTTTCTTGATCGAATAACATCTTTTGCTAAGTTACAAATCCATTGACGTAACATGCCATTTAAAATATTCAAATTTATTGAATTAAAAAATCCAATAAAATTTTTTATTGTGCTGTCAACTACAATATGTAACTCTGTCCATGGAATTCTCTAGGCAAGAATACTGGAGTGAATTACCAGTCCCTTCTCCAGGGGATCTTCCCAGCGCAGGGACAGAATATGGGTCTCCCACATTGCAGGCAGATTCTTTACTGTCTGAGCCACCAGGGAAGGCCTGTCAAATTAATAAGAATCACAGTTATCATAGTCCCTATATTTTCTGAGTATTTCTAATTTCTAATATATATGTTTATAAATTTATATTTTATAATCCTCATGGTCCCCCTATGAGGTAAATATTCCTATTTTAGGGTTGGAAAAATGAGCTTCAGACTTTTAAGTGATTTGAACATCTAAGAGTTAGTAAATAGCTAAATTGAGATTTAAATCTGGAATTTTGCAAATCCAGATCCCTCAACCTTACCTATTAATTCGTGGAGTCAAGTGGAATATGTGGAGTGTGAATTTGGCTCGATAAGAACTAGACATAGGGCATGTATATATTTAAAAGTACCCTTCTCTGTTCAAAGATAAATTTTTGAAAATAAAACCAACTTAATAGTTTCTACATTTACTGTTATACTTAGAGTAAATTCAGATTACAATTGATGAACTAAAACTGTGCTGGTTTCTTATGTGTTCAGTAAATCTTTATCAACTGTGGTTTATAGTGTTGTTGAAACCATGTGGCAGCCATAGTTGATCTGAACTGTAATATGAAAACCTTTCATGACAAAATAAAAAGCAAGAGAATCAAAAACACATGCTGGAGTGGAAATAAGGTCGTTTAGGAGAATGGTCAAAAAATAAAAATTGATCTCCAAGTAAAGAACGTTTGAAAACAAACAAACAAACAAAAACCCTGATCAATAATGCAAGTAATAAATGAAAACAATTGAAATATATTACTCTTATGATATTTAGAAAAAATGAATTAGTTAACTATTAAAATTATGCATCCTATATAATAAGAGTTTTTATTTATTTTTAATTTTTTTACTTTACAATACTGTATTGGTTTTGCCATACATTGACATGAATCCACCACAGGTGACTTTGTTATAATGGTTTACATATTTAAAATTTTTCAGTTATTAGTTACTCAGTATGGGTTTTGATTTCAGCTTCAATCCAATCTGGAGTAGTGCAGGATATTCTAGATGGAAGAAAACTCTCCTTAGCAACATATTTGATAAAAATTGTGTATGAAAGTAACATTGGAACAGTTGCAAAACCAGACATTGGACCTATTTTGTAACTAGAGGATGGGCTCTGAGACCAGGCAAATCCGTCATTGCTGGCCTGGGAAAAAAGCTATGTGCAGTACACAAAGAGACTGAGTGTCAGCCACGTTCCTTCTGTATCTTTATCACTTCCTATTTCATAATAAGAAACAAAAACAGCTTGCCAGTTATTGCTGGAGAGGGGCATCTAGACTCCGTGTGTTTCCCTCACTGTGGACATTTCTGTTGTGAGTTTGATACCCAGAGAGACTTGATCGTATTTTCTTTAAAACTGAAGAGGCCTGTCAAATATATGCAATAAAAGCTTAAAGAAATACATAGGCCTTATTAAGTCACACGTTTCTTAGATGTTAAAAACTTCTGCTCTTTTTCATTGTTTGTTTTAGAGACTTCATCCCGAATGGGAAGAAATTTAGCTGAAACGCATTTACAGAGACTCTATTTAAGGAGAGAGGAGAGGCAAACATGAAACTGAAATTTTCATAACAAAGAAAAAGATAAAAGAAAATAGTTACCCTTTGTTTAGTCTCTGTTAGAGAACAAATACTCATAATTAAACTGTAACTGGAATCAAAATGTAGTTTGGGATAAACAACCTAAATGGCCTCCAAGATAAATTACAGTACTCATTTCTCTATTGTTGGTTCATTCTCTCCAGCTTCACCAGGAAGCAGGACTGTGGGGATTCTGTACTTGTGTGTTACCACCAAGCAGGTTCTCTCCTGCCAGCAAGCTTAGCAACTTGTTTGAGTCTGGCCACTTGCTTACCATCTGGAACTGCTTCATATTCTCTTTATAGAGAGGGGGCAAAGGCTGGGGATGGAGGGAGGGAAGGAAAGAAGGGAGGAAGAGCGAAGGAATGAGGAAGAAGAAAAAGAAACAGATGAGTAATGTCACCAGGTTGCCTTTTTATTTCTAGAGCTTTCTGTGTGCTTATTCAACCCCGGCATCCATCCATGCCACCTGGAGGCACCCAACCAGCCACAGTCTGTCTGACCTGGGGTTTGACTACAGAACTGCTCCCTAGAAATATGTACGTCCCAGACCCCATGTCATGAACTCTAGATTGCCAAGCGGAAAATGTGGTTTTATTTTGAGCATTTAATTTTCAATCTTTTGCAGGTTTTGACCTGTTTTCCTCGATTTGCTGTAATCTTAATGAAGCTCCATTGGATTTATGAGGAAAATTGACTACGTGGATTTTTTTCTAAAGAAGAAACGGCTCGCCTGGTATGTGCTTAGGCTCTTGCTTGGTCGCTGGTTGTGGATGGAAGGGTGAATGAAGTGGAAGGGCATGAGGGGCACAGCATGCTGTTATTCTTAGACTAAGTTCCGTTCTAATCAGGACACATCTTTCACCAACATGTCTGTCCACAGTAGTCATTTCTTATAACAGAGCCAAAGAGGAAAGTGGTAGAAAGGGCTGTTCGGTTAAAACCTCATCTGTTTAAAATTTGTGAGAACACATATCTGTTCATGAAGTTGAGAAGTTTTCAAAGTCATTTAACATTTTGATTTGTAACTAGCATTGGATAATACAGAAAAAAAGTCTTCTAGAGGATACTGTGCTTATAGCCTAAAGAAATCTCCAGGTATTAGATTTGAAAATAATTGACCTTAACTCTTCTGGGGAACTTTATGATTGTTTCACAGAAAAGGAGAAAACATTGTTCTTCCTTTGCTCCCTTGGGGGGTGGGGGTGGTCAGTAAGTAAGGCACACGTGCCAAACAAGACACGAGAACTTACTTTCATTTGTATGCACGGCAGTAGCCTTCTCTTGAGAGAATAATCACCAGCTGCATTTTGCAGCATGTGAGAATGTGTGGGTGGAATAACCACTTCCCCACTGATCTTCTGCCTAGTCTTGGTATCATTCTACCCCACCTGGCTCCCAGAAAACACAGGTGCTACCCGCGAGGCGCACCACTTGTTAAGGGATGGTCAACCCCAGCTGGGCCATAGTCTCCTACTCAGTCCATCCTCAGAATGTGAGAGGGGATTACAAAGTAAAAAAATAAAAAATAAAAAAACCTTATGCCTGTGAAACAGTCTCTCTAATCTTCTAATCTTCAGAGAGGTAAAGAACTTTCCCAGATACAACTGGTTTGAACCTATGACCTCTGACTCCAAGGTCTATCATAATTTTACTGTGTCTACTGTATCATAATTTTCCATGTCTTCCTAAAGAAAATAATTGCTATTCTTTTGAAGAAATCTCTTAAACTGTTTTCCACTGGAGCCCCTGCTCAAAGGTTATTAACTTATTACAAAAAAGTATTTTATTATGAACTTTTTGGAGATCTATGTGTTAAAAATCACCTTCTCCCCACATAGGACTTCTTGGAGTCTTAATATTTTGATATGCACTGTGTATCTTTTAGAGAGAGATAAGAATTTCTGTGCTTCTAAAATGTATGTCCTCATATGGAACATCTGTCAATATTTCCTTGAATCGGTGTTTCACAGAGCAATAGGGGCACAATACTTTGAAATATCTAGGAAGTCCATTCTAAGAGAAAAGCTCATATATATACTTGGATAATAATTATAAATAATATTAGAATAATCCATTCATGGGATGAAAAATGAAGAATTAAGAAGCCAAGCCCTGCCTTGTACAGAGGCTTCTGGGCAATGGTTGGTGGGACCAGGTCATGAGGCAGCTGACTGCAGAATCCAGGCCAAAGGCTGGCTCACTGGTAGGCAGAGGCAGAGGCAGGGTCTGGAAGACTCCAGGGGCTACTGCCTACCCAGTGGGTGAGGCCAGATCTGGGATTTAGCATCAGGATGGGCAGAGCTGGGTCCTGGAGTCTAATTATAGAACCCATGGTCCCCGAGCTGATGTTGGATCATTGGTGGTACTTGGCTTGGGGCAGGGAGCTCCTGAGTTGTGTATAACAGTTGAGTATAGGATTGGGCATTCTTGGAGCTTGTATTAGCCTGCTGATCAGCAGGGTTGTGGCCCTACTGGTTCAGGGCAGGGTCTGACCTGCTGGTGGGCAAGCTGAGTCTACAGGCTGCAGGGTTGTGGTTTTCTTGCCTTGGTTGGCTGCTCCCTGGAGGGCAGAGCTAGGACCCAGGGCATTCTGGAACTGCTGCCTGCCCACTCATGGATGGAGTGGGCAGGGCGGTGTTTAGAGGTAGCTGTGGGCTCCAAGGGTCTTAAGGCAGCCTGCTAATGGGTAGGGCTGCTCAGTTAGTTTCTTGGCCTCAGGTGTCTCAGCACTGGTGCCTAAAGGCTGCTGGACCAAGTCAGGGCTAGGTCCTGGGGCTAATAAGCTAGAAGGAGGATCCTACATCGGTGCCCGCCAGCTTTAATGTCCATGCGGTAGAAGGAGCTCCTAAAAATGGCTGCCGTCAGTGTCTATGTCCCCAGGGTGAACTGCAGTTGCCTCCTGCCTCTCTGCAAGGCTCTCAGGACCTGCAGTTAGGTCTGACCCAGGCTGCTATCAAATTACTCCTTCCCTGGGTCCTGGGTGTGTGAGATTATGTGTGTCTCCTTTAGGAGTAGAGTCTCTGTTTCCCATAGGCTCTGGGACTCCTGAAAAGAAGTCCTGCTGGCCTTCAAAGCCAAATGATCTGGGGGCTTATTTTTCTGGTTCTGGGGAGCCCATCGTTGGGCTCAGAGTTCTCAGTGCTTTGGAAGAAACTGTGCAATGTAATTATTCTCCAGTTTGTGGGTTGCCCACCCTGGGGTGGGGGACTAGGCCACATCATGCATCTGCCACTTCTTCCCAACTCATTGGAGTTCCTTCTTTGTGTCTGTAATTGTGGAAGATCTTTTCTGATAGAGTCTGTTCTTTTTATCGTTCATTGTTCTATCAAAAGTTGTGTGATTTTGGTGTGCCTGTGAGAGGAGGTGAGTTCAGGGTCTTTCTATTCTGTGTCTTATGCTCTTCTGCCTGTGCCAAGAAAGTGTCAGAAGACACTCCACCAAATTGAAATAATAAGCCGAGAAAGAGGAAATAAGAAATGCTAAGTGAAATGTCAGAGAGAGAAAGATAAATACTGTATGATTGCACTTATATGTGGAATCTAAAAAATAAACTAGTGACTATAGCAAAAAGAAGCATTCACAGGTGTATAGAATAACCTAGTGGTTGACAGTAAGGGAGGAGAGTGGGGAGGGATAAGAGAGGAGTGGGGGATTATCAAGAGGTACAAACTAACATGTATAAAATAAACTACAAGGATATATTCTTTAGCGCAGCAAATATAGCCAATATTTTGTAGTAACTATTAATGGAATATAACCTTCAAAAATAGTGAATCACTATGTTGTACACCTATAACCTGGATAATATTGTACATCAACGATTCAATAAAAATATATTAAATATTTAACAATCAGACACACAAATTTTTTAAAATATCATTTGTCTATGCAATATAAGCTTAGTAATTGATTTTGAGCTAATCTATTTGCTATTTGGATGTAACATCTTTAGATTATTTTCTTCACAGATTTTTAATTGGCAAAATGTTCTCATGGCAACAAAACGCTTTACAATCTCAAACAAAGAGTGCATGTCTAAGGACTGAAGAATGCTTTGTGTGACTACTACTCACTGCAAACTGTTAACTTATTATTAAAATAGAATTTTCAGTGCCTCTGATGGGCCATGCAGGAAAGAATTTAGTGTGGCCCTGAGGACCCCATTGCTTTAAAGGACAAATGGGATTGTTAACAAAAACATGTAACAAACTTTTTTTCTTTTTGATAAAGTGTCCTTGTTTACACTCAGACTAGCCCCTATCAGCAGCCTGTGTCATGTAGCAAATTAAGTGACAACTCTATTAGTCTAGTCTACTGAGGATTAAATAGAATTCAAAATTTGTCATACATTTTTTAAATTTGAGGGCAGAAGTTTTCCCCATTTCCAGTGTTCTTGGTCACTGACTCTCTTTGTATAAATTTGGGTCATCCAGCTAGTCGTTTACAGCCCTTTTTGTAGGGTACGTGCCTGTAGGATCTGGGTGTGGATGAGATCCAGTGTGTTGCTTGGTAGGTAGCTCTGAATTTTGTAGCTGGCTCATATCCCTGGCAATCTTTACTTCTGAATACCGAGTTCCAATTCTGCTTTCATACGTCTTACTCTTCCCTTGTCTCCCTCCTGAATAGGATCTTTCAGACCACCTTATTTGGTATTACACCTCTGATTATTCTACTGTCTATGGGTGCATAATCTGTACCAAGACTCAGTTTACAGACACAAATTAATACACAAGTCCGAGAAGAAAACTTTACCTCTGTCTAACAGGACAAGAAAATGTCAAGAGGTTTCTTAAGGAGCACAGAAGAAAGAATAAAGAGAATTCTACAAGGAGATATTGTGGATGGAGATTGAAAAGAGGGAGGATCTTAGAGACTGAAGGAATCCCTTATGCAAAGACACAGTGAGAGAAGTGAAAAGAAAACATTTACATGACTAGAGCGTAGGTTATTAAGGTCAGAGATGTGTTCATTCAACCATGCCAACAAGTGTACAGGTATTTCAGCTGGTTAAGAATCCGCCTGTGATGCAGGAGACCTGGGTTCAATTCCTGGCGGGAATATCCCCTAGAAAAGGGAGATGCTACTCACTCCAGTATTCTTGGGCTTCACCGGTGGCTCAGACACTAAAGAATTCACCTGCAATGTGGGAGACGTGGGTTCAATCCTGGGGATGGGAAGATCCCTTGGAGGAGGGCATGGCAACCCACTCCAGTATTTTTGCCTGGAGAATCCCCATGGACAGAGGAGCCTGGTGGGCTATAGTCCATGGAGTAACAGTCGGACATGACTGAGTGCTAAGCACAAACTTAAGGACATTAAATATCAAAAATATTTTATGTAAAATAACAAATCAGATATAGATCTTAATAATTTTCCTCTGGCAGTGACTTAGAAGGTGCAAATTTGAGGTCAGTATGCTTCTGTTTGAGAAATGATGTGAGCCTGAACTTGGTGGTTGAACAAAAACTTTACTGTAAACAAAATGAGAACACTGGAAAACATATTTTCTTTTCTGCTTTATTCACAACTGTATCTTGAGCACCTGAGAAAGTGCCTGACACACAAATTGAATGAATGTAAACAGGAAGATACTCATTATTTAGTTCTATCCATACATCCATCCATCTGTCAAGCACTGAATATTTGCATTGTACTTAATCATATTCTCAGTTCAGTTCAGTTCAGTTCAGTCACACAATTGTGTCTGACTCTTTGCGACCCCATGGACTGCAGCATGCAAGGCCTCTCTGTCCATCACCAAATCCCAGAGTTTACTCAAACTCATGTCCATTGAGTTGGTGATGCCATCCAACCACCTCATCCTCTGCCATCCCCTTCTCCTCCCATCTTCAATCTTTCCCAGCATCAGGGTCTTTTCAAATGAGTCAGCTCTTCGCATCAGGTGGCCAAAGTATTGGAGTTTCAGCTTCAACATCAGTCCTTCCAATGAATAACTCAGGACTAACTTCCTTTAGGATCACTGGTTGGATCTCCTTGCAGTCCAAGGGACTCTCAAGAGTCTTCTCCAACACCACAGCTTAAAAGCATCAATTCTTCTGTGCTCAGCTTTCTTTATAGTCCAACTCTCACATCCATACATGACATCCAATACATCCATACACTCAATCCTATCCTAGGTTCTGAAAGAATGTATAAAGTTGGAATAAAAGAGGACCACAGGTTTCCCAGGTGTTGCTAGTGGTAAAGAACCCACCTGCCAATGTAGGCGATGTAAGAGACATGGGTTTGATCCCTGGGCTAAGAAGTTCCCCTGGAGGAGGCCATGGCAACCCAGACTCCAGTATTCTTGCCTGGAGAATCCCATAGACAGAGGAGCCCAGTGGGCTACACTCCATGGGGTCACAAAGAGACACGACTGAAACGACTTAGCATGCATTCATATGGACTGAAATTTAGAAACATGAATATTTAACAGTAAGGTAGAGAAAAAGATCACTGAAAGAGACTATAAAAAAGTAGAGAGAAGATGAAACTAAGAATTTGTCACAACTCACACTGAGAACTAGATGTAAAATTCTATGGATGATAAGGTAATTGTCAGTATTTTGGTGTGCAGATGAGATTATGATACGAATTGGCCAATGTCCACTGGATTTTTCCCTTCTTAAATTGAAGTATAAATTACAAATAATGAAAAGTATAAACTATTATAGTTAAATGAGATTTACCAAATACAACTCTGTGACCCACACACATAAAAATAAGGAACGTGTCCATCATCTCAAAGTTCCCACATGTCCTTTTCAGTTCAGTTCCTCCCACAAAGAGGTAACTACTGCTCAGATTTTTTTCTCTCTGTTGATTTCTTTTGCCATTTCCTATCCTACATATGAATGTAAGTCTGTTTGATACTGTACCACAAGTCAATGATTTTCTCTATGTGCTTCAATTTACTTTTTATTAACTGATCTTAATGAACTGTCCAGTCAAGCTGCATTTGGGATGTTTATTATATTATTTTTCAGTTTTAAAACTTCCATTTGTTTTTCTTTTCATAGTTTATATTTCTCTACTGAGGAATAGATTTCCATCTTTTCACACATTACCTTTGTATTTAAATTCACAGATATATTTATAATAACTGTTTTAAAGTCACTGTGTGCTAATTCTAACATCTGTATCACATCTGGGTTTGTTTCTGTTCACTCTAATTTTCCTGGTTTTCGTTTTATTTTAAAAGTCTTCTTTGTATATCCAATAAATTTTGATTGAATGTGGGGCATTGTGAGTATGACATTGCTTGCGTGCGTGCATATGTGCTTATTCGTGTCCAACTCTGTGACCCCAGGCTCCTCTGTTCATGGAATTTTCCTTGCAGGAATACTGGAGTGAGTTGCCATTTCCTCCTCCAGGGATCATTCCCGTCTTAGCGACTGAAACTGCATCTTTTGCATTGGCAGGCTGATTCTTTACCACTGAGCCACCTGGGAATACTATATTACTTAAAGTTTAGATTTTGCTGTCGTTAAAACATGTTGAGATTTGTTCTAGCAGGCTGTTAATTTTCTGGTAGCTCAGTCTGAGACTCAGCTTTAGGCTTTGTTAGATGGTTCTAGAGTAGCTCTGAGTTGAGGGCTAGACCTGTCATACTCTTATGGCTTTTGTGATTTTAACCAAATGACTGGGTTTTTCAGAGACATGTTTCCACTCTGGCTGGTTGGAACTCCAGGGTATTCCAGTACTGAGTACACTCTGCATTCTCCATTTGTCTCATAGTACCCTCAGTAACGATAGTTTTCCAGACCTCAAAGCGTTTTCCTCTTATGTGCAGCTTATTATTTGGCCAAATATGGAAGGGATCTTTATGCAGATGCCTGGGGCTCCTTGTCAGCGCTGCCTGGCCCCTGTGTTCTGATGTGCTTTTTCCAAATTCTGGCTACCTCAGCAGCCTGGAATCTGCTCTCTCTCCCCTCTGCCAGTGCTCTCTGTTTGGACTCTAGCTCTCTGTGCTGCAGTTTGAAGTGCCTCCAAGTAGAATGATGAGGTGAATGTGTGTGTTTACTTTTCCTCAAGGATCAAAACCTCTGTATTGTCTGTTGTACAAAGTCTGAGATCGGTTGATTTTTAATTTTTTCCCCCTAAATTCACAATTGTTTATGGTGAGAGAATTATTCCAATACCCAATAACGTATTATATCCAGGAAGAGAAGGCCTGTTCATTGCATCTTGCAGTTGGAATGTTTTGGAGACCAGATGACTTTCAGGATTATGGAAATGTCAGTCCTTCACTTTATAAATGACAACACTTCACCCTCCTTCAATCCTCTATAGTCTGAAGACTTTATGGAGAGTCGTTGTAGTTCAGTCTTATGGAACATGGTACCTATTTTTAGCACTGTTTTTACAAAGTTATATAGTTCTTTATACCCATATCACCACATATTTTTCTAAGTCACAGTGTTTGCATAATCAGATATTTTATGGATTACCTTGAGCAAGGCTGGGAAAAAGCAAGTAAATATGTTGATGGGTGGTTTTAGTCAGTGCTAAAACGGAAGTTTAAGTCCCTCTCCTGACCAAAAAACCACTGATTCCATTGTTTCTCACTTGCAATAAGTTAGAGGGTTTTTATGTGGACAATCTGTATTCACCAGTTGTATTGGAGTCACACACACATAGCTTAAGTTATGCATAACAGTGCACACTGCCAAATGACTGCACAGCTGGGGAGTTCACTGGGGGTAGCAGCTGGGTGAGGATCCTCAAAAGATGGGTGGGTGTTGAAGGAGTTCCGTCTTGCTTTTGTACCCAGAAGGCTCACTATTAGCATCCCACAAACACAAAGAAGAGATTAGAGTTCATTGTTCATTTTCCCCTCGTGGGGAAGCCATGTATGTTTATGCCCTAAAGATTGCACATTTTAAAGAAAAAGCCACTTTCACTGTCAAAT
The DNA here is from genome assembly GCA_917880005.1 of Nanger dama. Lineage (NCBI taxonomy): Eukaryota > Metazoa > Chordata > Mammalia > Artiodactyla > Bovidae > Nanger > Nanger dama. The sequence goes on along the minus strand of CAKJTW010000008.1, from coordinate 16,794,979 downwards.
TAACCAAATTGACTATCTTCCCAGTTTGAATTCACTGGGTAACTGCTAATCCCCACTTTACATTATGCTCTAAAGACAGCCAAAAGATTCTGAAGGCCTGCATTTCCAGGTTTTCTCATCTGTAATACAAACACCAGTTAAAGACATAATATCATTTTATGCTACTCTCAAAGGGCATCTCATAAAGCTGGCTAGCATTACTGCAACATTTTAATTACTGGTGCTTACCACAATTTGCAATAATTACAGTTCATTTAGTGAGCTGGCTCTTAATTGCAGACACTGCTAAAGTAACAATTGAATAAAAAATAAAATGCACTTTCATATATATATATATTATATATAATAAGATTGAGAAAGATGCTAGCTTATAAAGAAATAAAGGAAACTATATTCTTCTAGACCAATGTCTAAGGCAGAGACATTAAAATCAGTTTACTAAACCTAGGGCCCCAAATTAACCATCAGGATAAGTTCTATCATTTATGGAATTTTCTTTTTTTAGTATAATTTCTAATTCTATGCTTCTTTGTATTAAAGAATGCTCAATGAGTGAATTCTAGTACCAATATAAGTATACATTCAACTAACTTCTATTCCTTATCAGGTGACAAATCTCAAAGATAGAAATAACTCCTATATAAAAAGGTTTTTATAAAGAGAAAGCAGTTCTGGCAAACTCAGTAAAACTCGTTTTATTCATTCTTCACTTCATTGAATACCAAATAATCATGAAGGTTTGCCATATATACATGTAGTTCAGATGGGAATTGGAATGTTTGGTGGGTGAGGAAGCAAAGGAAATGCTAAAACAAGTTAAACCAAAGTGAAAAGAACGATTAGTGAGAGGATTTGCTCTCTTGCTAAGAAAGTGCGTTAGGTTCTAATTTTCTAACAGTCATACTTTCTGGATGTCCTGGACCAACTGCCCCAAGATCTCTTTGGAACACTGCCTCCCTTCAGTGTTCCAAAGACAAAAGAGAACAGTGGCTTCAGTGCTGGTCTAGGGAAATACCTTCACTTTGATGACCCCAAGCTTTTACTCTACTTGAGAGCACTTTGACTAGATGGGAGGCACAGGGTACCTCTCCTGCATGTACCTACATTGCTGCTCAGTGTGGCCAGTTCCATCAGTTATCCTTAGTAGTTTGGTCTCAAAGGTGGGAGGACAAGGAAGGACTTCAGGAGCACAGGTAACACGGAGAACAATTCCACCAGCAGCTAAGGGTAAGTATTAACTTCTAAGTTGTTATGGAATTCTGTTATTCCACAGAGTTCTGTTTTTCCACAAAACCATGGCATCAACATGCAAAGTGAATTGGCGAAAGGAAGCAGTCAAGAAGACAGTTTTTCCCTCTACTCTTTGGAAGCTTCTTCTGAAATTAAAAGAAAACGTAAGCCCTGGGCTAATTTCATGAGTGTTCTCCAGTGACAAAATATTCTCAACTCATATCTAGTTAACATCAAAAGTTAGTGTATATTGATCCTCACAGTTGTGATTTTTTTTTTCATTCTGGATTTTAAATAAAAAAAAATTGTGGTCAACTTAACCAAGAAAATGTGAAAAGAAACACTTTGATCTATTGGGCACTTTTATACATTTCTTTGATGATTGATTGATTTTATACATTTTGATGACTGATGATTGATTGTATACATTTCTTTGATGATCTGGGCTTGAAGATGGCAGCTCTCTTTCAATAAATTTGTCTTTCCTAACAGGTATTATAATTACGTTATAGATTTTTAGTAAGTTACTTGTCTTTAATTTCCAGTATTCTTGAAGAGAACATTTTAAGTCAAAGCAACAAAACAAACAAACAAACAAAAACAACAACAACAACCCTTCCTCCCATAAAAAACTGTCTTCTGAGTAGATGGTTTTGATTGGAGTAGGTAGTAATTTGGAAAGTGATGCATCTCTCAAAATAATTTAATTCAGTTCATTTTTAAGAAAAAAAAAATGACATGATGGCCCTCAGAAAGTAAAGAGCATTCTGGTTATAGTTCAGATGTCTTAGCATGTCATGGAGCACTAAGAGTGAGGCAGACTGGCCCTGTGATAAAGTATGAGTGATAAAGTATGTGAAATTGTAATGGTCATTTAATGCTGTGTGATCATGGGTAAATTATGTAGCTTAAGATCAGTATTTGTTAACATTAGCTATTAATATTTTCCTCATTATTGTTTTTTTTTTGGTGAGGATTAAGTGCATTAACTGAATGAAATATAATTGAATGAATATTTGTATAAAACACTTAAAACAGTGTTGTTCATAGTAAATATGGAATAAGAGTTAGCTATTATCATTATTGTTATTATTATGTAGATGACAGTAAACTACACTGTAAGTTAGGAGACCTGACTCTAATGCAGCTTTTAGCTTACTTCTGCCACAGACCATTTAACATCCTTGAGCCATGGATACACTGGTTATGAAACTAAGGGGCTGGATAATATTATGTAGATTCTTTCATGTTCTAAAGTTTTTGATACATGCAAGTTTGAGTTTTCACAGTGTTGGCTTTGAGCAAAAATTAAAATATATGTAGAATCTCCATCTTCTATTAATATTTACTTTTTGTAGTTTTCCGCTCTCAAAAGTATACTTTGTGCCATCAGGAGAATATTTGTGTGAGTAGTTTCTAAACATGTTTTGAAAGCATTTGGGGTGTATTACAGATTGGTTTTGCTTATAAGAAGGATTCCCTGGCGATGGCAATAAAGTGTCAGTGTTAAATTCCACCTTAAATATCAACTTTCAATATATTCAATGTAATACCGTGGTAATAAATGACTTGCTAATATCAATCGCTTGTAACAATGTTTTATTTCTTATCCAGATTGACATGACAGCTGCTGCTATTTATGGTAAGCTGAAATTAGTGACAGTTGGCTGCATCTCTGCTAGTCATGTCTTCTCATTCTAGCATCCAGGATGAAGAAACTGCCCTTATATAAAGCGTTATGTTTTCTAGGCAAAGGTAAGAGCAAGAGAGTGGGCAGGCAAGCATATAAGTGAGAGCACAGAAGATCTGTCTTTCTCTGACTCCACTTTGTATGGTACTCTCTAGCTCCATTCATGTTGCTGCAAATGTCATTATTTTTTTCTTTTTATGGCTGAGTAATATTCCAGTGTGTGTGTGTGTGTGTGTGTGTGTGTGTGTGTGTGTGTGTACAGACAAGCCATGTATATGTATACACACACACACACATACGACACACACCATTTTTCTTAAACCGATAGTCTTTGATGGGCACTTGAGTTGTTTCCATGTTTGGCTATTGTAAATAGTGCTGCTATGAACACTGGGATGTGTGTATTTTTTTGAATTATTTTAGAGTTTCATTTCTTGCAGATCCATGGCCAGAGTGGGATTGCTGGGTCATATGATAGCCCTATTTTTAGTATTTAAAGGAACATCCATGTTTTCCATAGTGGCTGCATCAGTTTACATCCCCACCAGAAATGTATCAGGTCCCTGTTTCTTCACACCCTTTACAGCATGTATTATTTGAACACATTTTGATGATAGCCATTCTGACCAATGTGAGGAGATAATTCATTGTGGTTTTGATTTCCATTTCTCTAATAATTAATGATGCCAAGCATCTTTTCAAGTGCCTTTTAGCCATATATATATATCTTCCTTCAAGAGATTTCCATTTAGGTTTTCGATCATTTTTTTGATTGAGTTTCATGTTTGGGGCTTATTTTTATACTGACTTCCATGAGCTTCTATATTTTGGTAATTAACCCCTTATTGGTTGCATTGTTTGCAAATATTTTCTCCCAGTCCATAGGCTGCCTTTTCTTTTGGTTTATAGTTTCCTTGGCTGTGCAAAAGCTTATAAGATTGATTTGGTCCTATTTGTTATATTTTCTTTTATTTCTTTTGCCTTGGGAGACTGATCTAAAAATACTTGATATTATTTATTTCTGAGAATATTTTGCTTATGTTCTCTTTTAAGAGTTTGATGGTGTCATGTCTTATATTTAAGTCTTTAAGCCATTTTGAGTTAATTTTTATATGTGGTATGAGGGAGTGTTCCAATTTCACTGATTTGTATGTAGCTGTTTAGCTTTTCTAGCTCCACTTGTTGAAGAGTCTTTTTTCACTGTGTAGTCTTGCTTCCTTTGTGGTAGAGTAATTGACCATAGATGTGTGGATTTGTTTTTGGATTCTCTGTTCCACTGATCCGTATCTAGGTTTTTATGCCAATACCATGCTGTTTTGATTACTGTGGCTTCGTAGTATTGTCCAGAGGCTGGAAAGTTTATCACTCCACCTTTGATCTTTTTCCTCAGGATTGCCTTGGCAATTCTGTATCTTTGTTGGTCCCATATACATTTTATGATTATTTATTCTTGTTCTGTAAAAAAAAATGTCATGAATATTTTGATAGAGATCACATTAAGTCTGTAAATTGCTTTGAGTAGTATGGCTATTTTAACAATATCAATTCTTCCAGTCCAAGAGCAGAGGACATTTCCCATTTCTTTGTATCATCCTTCAATTTGTTTTATCAGTATTTTATAGTTTTAACCTTCTTGGCTGAGTTTATGTGCTTCCCAGGTGGTTCAGTGGGTAAAGAATCCACCTGCAATGCAGGAGATGCAGGAGACAGAGGTTAGATCCCTGGGTCAGGAAGATCCCCTGAGGAGGGCATGGCAGTCCACTCCAGTACTCTTGCCTGGAGGATCCCATAGATAGAGGGAGCCTGGAGGGCTACAGTCCATAGAGTTAGAGAGAGTCAGACATGACCAAAGCGACAGCATGCATGCCCATGCTTAGTGATCAGTCATGTCTGACCCTTTTGTGATGCTATGGACTGTAGCCCACCAGTTTCCTTCATCCATGAAGTTTTCCTGGCAAAAATACTGGAGTGGGTTGCTATTTCCTCTTCCAGGGGATCTTCCTGACCCAGGGATTGAACCCACATACCTTGTATTTCCTGCATTGGCAGGTGAATTCTTTACCACTCTGCCACCTGGGAAGCTCCAAAATATTATATGTATATGTATATAAAATTGTTTTCTTACTTTCTTTTTTGAATATTTCACTGATAATATAAAAAATGCAACATATTTGCTTTTTATTAATCTTGTGTCCTGCTACCTTGCTGAATTCATTTATTAGTTCTAATAGATTTGTGTGAAGCCTTTAGGATTAGAATATTCTAATTCTGTTTAGAATATCATGTCATCTGCAATAGTGATAGTTTTACCTCTTCCTTCCAATTTGGATAACTTTTCTTATCTGATTTCTGTGGCTAGGCCCTCCAATTGTATGTTAAATAGTAGCGGTAAGAGTGGGCATCTAGTCTTGCTCCTGAGTTTAGGGGGAAGATTTTCAGCTTTTCACTGTTGAATATTATATTGGCTGTGGGTTTGCCAAAATTGGCTTTTATTATGCAGAAATATGTTCCCTCTATAGCCACTTTGGTGAGAGTTATTTATCATGAGAGGATGTTGAATTTTATCAAATGCTTTTCCTGAGTCTATTGAGATGAGTGTGTGTTTTTTTGTCTTTCCTTTTGTTATTGTGGTGTTTCACACTGATTGATTTGCATATGTTAAACCATCCTTGCCACCCTGGAATGAATCTAACTTAATCATGATATATGAGCCTTTTATGTGTTTTTTTGTTTGTTTTTTTTTTAATTGTGCTTCCCTGGTGGCTCAGAGGTTAAAGCGTCTGCCTGCAATGCGGGAGACCTGGGGGTCGATCCCTGGGTCTGATCCCTGGGTCGGAAATATACCCTGGAGAAGGAAATGGCAACCCACTCCAGTATTCTTGCCTGGAGAATCCCATGGATGGAGAAGCCTGGTGGGCTACAGTCCACGGGGTCACAAAGAGTTGGACACAACTGAGCGACTTTCTTTCTTATGTATTTTTGGATTTGGTTTGCTAATATTTTGTTGAGATTTTTTATATCTATATCCATCAAAGATATTACCACATAATTTACTTTTTGGTAGCGTCTGCTGGTATTGGTGTCAGAGTGATGTTGGCTTCCATAGAAAGAATTTGGGAGAGTTCCTTCCTCTTCAATCTTTTGGAATAGTTTGGGAAGAATAGGTGTAAGTTTTTCTTTGTGGGTTTGGTAGAATTTCGTAGTGAAGCTGTCTGGTACTGAGCTTTTGTTTCTAAGGAGTTATTGTTTCATTTTGTTTTTAAATTACAAATTGATTTCATTTGACTTCCAGTGATCAGTCAATTCAAATTATCTGTTTCTTCTTGATTCAATTTTGACAGGCTGTATGTTTCTAGAAACTCGTCTCTTTCTTCTAGATTGTCCAGTTTGTTCGCATATAACTGTTCATAGTTTTCTCTTATGATTTTTTTGTATTTCTTGTGATACTAGTTGTTATATTCCCCTTTCATTTCTTTTTATTTGGGTCCTCCCTTTTTTTCTTCTTGGTGAGCCTGGCTAGAGATGTGTCAATTTTATGATCTTCTTTATGAATGCAGAGTTTAATAGACATGTGAGGTCTGTTTCATTATTTAACTTTCAGGGGATTTCTCTTGTTCTTTAATTGCAAGTATTTCCTTTGCTTTTTGGTTTTATTTCCTCAGTCTCTCTGAATTTAGGAGAAGCATTTATCTATTGTGGTCTTAAAAATTTTTTTTATCTTATTGAAGTATACTTGATTTACAATGTTGTTAATTTCTGCTGTACAGCAAAATGATTGTTACACACACACATATATATATATATGCATTTTCATATTCATTCCCATTATGGTTTGTCACAGGATATTGACTATAGTTCTCTGTGCTATATACAGTAGGACCTTGTTGTTTAGCCATTCTATATATAAGAGTTTGCGTCTGCTGATCTGAAACTCCTCATCCATCCCTCCCCCACTCCATCCCCCTTGCCAATGAGAAGTTTTTTCTCTGTATGGATTTGTTTCACTTGTATCATATTTTAGTTCACATTTAATTGATATCATATGGTATTAATATTTGTTTCTCTCTGACTTAATTCACTTAGTATGATAATCTCTAGGTCCATCCATCTACTGTGCTCTTGAAGAGGCTTTTAGGTGGGAGTATCCCTGTGTAGACTCTGTGAGTCCAGTATTTTTGATGTGAGGGCTGTTTTCAGTATGATTGCACATCAGGTCTATCCTCAGAGTGTGCTGCCCATCCTCCACCTGGATAGGGGTGGGATTGGTGTTACAGTCTCCAGGGACTGCCCTGGATGTTGGGCAAGGTCTCCTCTACGGTTAATACAGCCCTGGCAGGGGCAAGGTCTGCTCCCCTAGTGTTTGGAGTAGAAGCCCTGATGGTTGGGTTCAGTACGGCGCTATTGCCCTCGAGTGCATGCCCTGTCCCAAAGGAGGTGACTGCTGAAACAAATGAGGCCTGTGTGGTCAACCGATGTGTCTCCTGTGCAAGCTTCCACAGTTCTGTCCAATAACAGCACAAGGACACGTACCTTTCTTTGTTGTGTTCATCTCAGACCTAGTGTGAGGCTGTGGTGTGGAATGGGCTAGGGATAGAGTTCCTAGTGTGAGGCTGTGGTGTGGAATGGGCTAGGGATAGAGTTGTTGTGGCTACATGAATCAAGGGTGTGGTGCTGCAGCCTGGGATCTGGGTTGTCACCTGTTGGAGGCCTCTCCCAGGTCTTGTATCCCAGGGATACATTCCAGCTCCAAGCTGTGGTTTGGGATGGGTGGAGTGTTCCTGCATGGAAATGAACCACTGTGTCCTCCTCCCCAGCTGTGTCCACCTAACGTGCATCAGAGTGGTGCCATCTTATATGCTCACTGATAAAGTCCACTGTGGCCTGACCCACCCCTGCTGGGTGCATGCTGATAGTGAGCTCTGAGTTGTGGTCAGGGCTACACCCCAGGCCTATAGGGCTGTTTCTGCACAGCTAGACTAACTTCTAGCCCAGGGTCCATCCTCTGAGATTTAGCGCCACACCACTGCAGCCATTCCTGGTGAGGATTTTGGGCTGGGAAGTACAGGGATATGGCAGCCATCAGCACCAATCTCACTCCACCCTGATTGCTAGTAAGCCAGGAAGTGCACACTCCATGCAAGCAGAGTCCAGGCCGTTCTGGCTCCTCTTGTCTGTCCCAAGGGACATCTCAGCATGCAAGAGGGGATCCCCAAGCAGGATTCTAGTGTGTCTCCTTCACAGATCCCTCCCAGAGCAACGGGTCCTCTCCTACCTGGTAGCACATAGATTTTTCTTGCAGCTTTGGTTGTATGAGAGAGCTCCCTCTGGTTTCCAGTTGGTTTTCTATGAGACTTGCTCACATGTAGTTGTATTTCTGATTTGTTTGTCTGGGTAGGTGAGTTCCAGGTCCTTCTACCTCACTGTCTCCATCCTCCATTCTAGTTCTAATCTTTGAACATACTGGTAAGAAGGAAAATTTCTGTCACTTTCAATTAGAAGTCTTCTTAAGTCTTTTGTTCATGTACAGTCTGATTTTGCAGGCTTAGTTAATAAATCCTGCTCATATGTTGACTTTGCTAATTTCCCCCTAAAAAGTGAATAAACTAATTTGTAATATGATAAGTCATATCTTTAGTGATATGGCAAAATATGACTCAGCTATCCAGTCCTCATAAACAAGGAAGATAAAGTAAATAATTACCAAAATAGAATAAAAAACCAGAGAGGTAAAATATGAATACTTTGCAACAATCTGATGAAGAAATAGACCTAACACAGAGTTTTGAAGAAACAGCTTATCAATCTGTCAAAATAATAATTTTTCTTAAATACTATAAACATGAATGCCTGCTGAGTTAAGAACACTAAGCTAAAATTAGATAACAAATATATTTGAATCTTCCCAAGTAAAACAATTGTCATATTGACAATGGGGAATCTTCTGTACATTGGATTCTGCATTGATGCATGACTGGTTTGCTTCTACTACCACACAAAATAAGTTTTAAACCTTGTGGTGCCTAGTAAATTGCCTTTCTTAAAGTACCTGTTCTATAAATATTTGTTGTATCAAATGACTGAGCTGGAACCAGGTATGATTTATATTCTTATAAATGTCTTATACGAAAAGATCTTACCTTAAAATGAAGAGAAACCTATCACAGCTTAAATAGAAATCCAATATGGCATAACTTTTTACACAAATTATGGTTGTTGTATTTTATTATTTTTAACATGACTAGTAAGTTTATTTTTTACTTTTGATGAGACATGGTAAGCACAGTTTATACGCTCTCTGTCACTGAATGCAGTGATAGAATTTGAGCAGAACACATCGAGCAAGTGTTCAGGACTAAGAGGAGTTAGTATAAGACCAGTTGAAGAAAAACCAGAATATGATGTACAACCAAACTAACAGTAAATTTGCCTTTTTATTCCCCCTCCAATAATCCAAGATTTGGACTTAGCGCATCGTGAAATTTTAAGTAGGCATAAGCACAGAGAAGGATCTAAAAAAACTCTTTAATTTCAGGCTTGAGGGAGAGGAAAGGTATATCCTATTAGCAATAGTAACCACAGTGTGGAGCCTACAACCCTTTCATTCTATAGGAAGATAGCTTTCCTTTCCTGTCATAGAATCTCTGGTCCCATGGAGGTTGGGCAAGTCTGTTTATTTTCCCTCTCTTTGTTCTCCTTTTCCTTACCCTGGATGAGAATTCAGTAACTTAAAGTGTATAGCAGAAAAGATAACTAAATCCCCAGTATTTTGGACAGAAAGTACTGGGGCTATCAATAGAGAGGGAGAAATTTGGAGAAATGACCTATCAACATGTTCATAAGCTCTTGGGGTCACTCCTGAGTTTTGTATATATGGACCTGATCCCAAACATTATAACAAAGTGTCTGAGAACTGAAACAAGACATAGACTACTACCAATCTCAGACTAGCTACTGGGTGTAGCATACGTAGGGCAGACATAAATAGCATTTCAAAAGCTTTGAAAATGGAACTGACACTAAAACTACAACCCTCAAAAGGCTAGTCAAGAACCTGTGGCCTGAATTCAGCTGAGTTGATTGTCTGCTAAACAATATATCAACATTTTTCAGCATATTAAAAAGCAAAGACATTACTTTGCTGACAAAGGTCCATCTAGTCAAAGCTATGGTTTTTGCAGTAGTCATGTATGGATGTGAGAATTGGGACTACAAAGAAAGATGAGCACCGAAGAATTGATGCTTTTGAACTGTGGTTTTAGAGAAGACTCTCGAGAGTCCCTTGGACTGCAAAGAGATCAAACCAGTCAATCCTAAAGGAAATCAATCCTGAATATTCATTGGAAGGACTGATGCTAAAGCTGAAACTCCAATACTTTGGCCACCTGATGTGAAGAACTGACTCCTGGGAAAAGACCCTGATGCTGGGAAAGATTGAAGGCAGGAGGAGAAGGGGATGACAGAGGATGAGATGGTTGGATGACATCACCAACTCAACTGGGATGAGTTTGAGCAAGCTTTGGGAGTTGGTGAAGGACAGGGAAGCCTGGCGTGCTGCAGTCCATGGGGTCTCAAAGAGTCGGACATGACTGAGCAACTGAACTGAACTGAACTGAAGGATTTAACCAAGACATAGGCTATCATGATATTTAAAATGTTTAGAACACAATGCAGAATTTCTTAGCATAGGAAGAACCATATGCCATGGAGAAGAATATCAGCAGACACCAACATCCAAGCAGCATAGAAGTCACAATTATCTGACAGAGACTTTAGCTATCATGAAGATGATGCAAGAAGGGCAAACACTCTTGGAATGAATATAAAGATAGAAATTGTCAGCTAAGCTACAGAAAAATAAAATAAGAACCAAACAGAAATTTTAAAAATTAAAATATTGAGAATAATAAAACTCACTCTGTGGATTCAATAGCTGAATAGGGATGACAAAGAAAGAATCATTAGATATGAAGATAGATCATTAGACATTATCTACTCCAAATATAAAGATAGATTGCAAAATAAATGGACATAACCCCAGATACTTGAACAATACCAAAATATTATAGTTCATGTCATTGGCATCTCAGGAGGAGAAGAAAAATAGTATGATGAGGAAAAAAATTGAGAAAATAACAGCTGAAACTTCTCAGATTTATGTAAAGATTGAAATCTTCGGCTTTAGTAAACTCAGTAAACCCCAAACAGGATAAAATAGAGAAATTCTGGTCCAGAGACAGTATAGTCAAACCAACGAAAACTGAAGACAAAGTTCTAGAAATCAGCTGGAGATGAATTATGTTCTGTAAACTATAACAGAACAATGATTTGAATTATTGTGGATATCACATCTAAAACAACGGCGGCCAGAAGAATGTGCAACAAAAGTTTTAAAGTGCTAAAAAGAGAAGTCAATCTAGGTATTTTAGTCAATAGAAATATTCTTTATGAATAAAGGTAAAATTAATATATTCTAAGATGATGAAAACTAAGAATTGCCTGATATCAGCTCTATAATAATTGTGAAACAGTTGTTCACAAAGAAGGAAAAATTTTTACCAAAAATAAACATAAAGCATTTGGAATTAAGCAAAGAAAAGAGAACTGTTAAATATCTGGGTAAATAGAATTTTTTTCCAGTTATTTGAGTATTTTTCACTGTAGAAAAAGTTACTTTTTCTAAAGGAGATTTCAGTGTATGTAGATAAAGCATATAAGCCAAGCATAAAGAAAGGGAGGGTAAACGAACATTTAAAGTGGTTAAGTTTTCCACACTACATTTAAAGTGGTTAAAAAATTAATTGTAGTTAGACTGTTAAAAGGTAAGTATGTATATATATTCCTAGAGCAATCACCAAAACCTCGTAAAATATTTATGATCCAAAAATAATAAATTTATTAAAATGGAATGAGAGAGAAAGTTAAATAGTCCAAAGAAATAGGGAAGAGGAAAGAGAAACAAAGGGGGGGTAGGCAGACCTAAATCCATGCGAATACTTAATTGGACCATGAAGTGCTTAGATATTTGATCAAACATTATCCCTTATGTATGTAGGAGGGTGCTTCTGCATGTGATTAATATCTGGATCAGACTGAATAAAGCAAGAGTTCTGTTTCTAATATGGTGTGCCTCTTCCATTCCACTGAAGGCTTGGATAGAACCTATGTGAAGAAGACTGACCTTCACCAGGAGAAGGGACTCCTACCTGACTGCCTTTGAGCTGGGACACTGGTTTGTCCCTTGTCTTCAGAGCTGAAGTGATACATCAATTTTTGCTGAGTTCTGCTCTTTGGACTAGTACTATACCACTAGCTTTCATGGTTTTCAGGCGCTCAGATTCAGCCTTGAATTACACCATCAGTGTATTAGTCAGCTTGGGCTGCCACAGCAAAATACCACAGACTGGGTGGCTTAAATAATAAGTATATTTCTCACAGTTCTGGAGGCTACGGAGTCCAAGATCAAGGTGCTGACCAACGTGACTCCCTCCTGAGAGCTTTCTTCCTGGTTTGCAGATATTGTTGTTTAGTAACTAAGTCTCATCCAGTTCTTTGCAACTCCACTGACTGTAGCCCACCAGGCTCCTCTGTCCATGGGATTTCCCAGGCAAGAATACTGGAGTGGGTTGCCGTTTCCTGCTCCAGGGTATCTTCCTGACCCTCCTGTTTCTTCTTAAAAGAACACGAATCCTATCACAAGTCTTTCATCCTCATAACCTCATCTAAACCTGATTCCCTCCCAGAGGCCCATCTTGACATATTATCTCATTGGGGATTAAGGCTTTAACATACACATTGAGGTGGTAGGGGCATTTCAGCTCCTACCAGTTGGTTTTCATGATTCTCAAAGCTTTGTATGCAGATGAACTATACTTCTCTTGGGTCTTCAACTTGCATATTGTGGGATTTTTTTCATCCTTCATAATCACATGAGCTAATTCCTAAGAATCTGCCTACAAAGCAGGAAACCTGGGTTTGATCCCTGGGTCAGGAAGATCCTCTGGAGAAGGGAATGGCAACCCACTCCAGTATTCTTGCCTGGAGAATCCCATGGACAGAGGAGCCTGGCGGGCTACAGTTTTTGAGGTCGCAAAGAGTTGGACACAACTGAGCGACTAACACTGCTATAGATATATGCATCCTATTTCTCTGGAGAACCCTCATACACAAACTGTTTTCTACAAGAAATTTACTTCAAATGTAATGATATAGTTAGACATAAAGTGAAAGAATGGAAAAGATATATCATGCAAATGTCAAAGAAAAACTATTTTAATATCAGACATATTAAAATTCATACCAAATAAAATTACCAAGGAGCACTTGGCGGCCCTAGTGGCTCAGATGGTAAAATCTGCCTGCAAAGCACGAGACCTGGGTTTGATCCCTGGGCTGGGAAGATGCCCTAGAGAAGGAAATGGCAACCCACTCCAGTATTCTTGTCTGAAGAATTCATTGGACAAAGAAGCCTGGCAGGCTACAGTCTATAGGATAACAAAGAGTCAGATGTGATAAGTGACTTTCACTGGAGCACTCAGTTCAGTTCAGTTCAGTTGAGTCGCTCAGTCGTGTCTGACTCTTTGTGACCCCATGAATCGCAGCACACCCAGGCCTCCCTGTTCATCACCATCTCCCGGAGTTCACTCAGACTCACGTCCATCGAGTCCATGATGCCATCCAGCCATCTCATCCTCAGTCATCCCCTTCTCCTGCCCCCAATCCCTCCCAGCATCAATGAGTCAACTCTTCGCATGAGGTGGCCAAAGTACTGGAGTTTCAGCTTTAGCATCATTGCTTCCGAAGAAATCCCAGGGCTGATCTCCTTCAGAATGGACTGGTTGGATCTCCTTGCAGTCCAAGGGACTCTCAAGAGTCTTCTCCAACACCACAGTTCAAAAGCATCAATTCTTCGGCACTCAGCCTTCTTTACAGTCCAACTCTCACATCCATACATGACCACAGGAAAAACCATAGTCTTGACTAGACGGACCTTAGTCAGCAAAGTAATGTCTCTGCTTTTGAATATGCTATCTAGGTTGGTCATAACTTTTCTTCCAAGCAGTAAGTATCTTTTAATTTCATGGCTGCAGTCACCATCTGCAGTGATTCTGGAGCCCCCAAAATAAAGTCTGACACTGTTTCCACTGTTTCCCCATCTATTTCCCATGAAGTGATAGGACCAGATGCCATGATCTTTGTTTTCTGAATGTTGAGCTTTAAGCCAACTTTTTCGCTCTCCTCTTTCACTTTCATCAAGAGGCTTTTTAGCTCCTCTTCACTTTCTGCCATAAGGATGGTGTCATCTGCATATCTGAGGTTATTGATATCAAGATCTCCCGGCAATCTTGATTCCAGCTTGTGTTTCTTCAAGCACTACTTAATGAAAAAATGGGTCAGTTCACCAAAATAACGTAATAATTCTTAATGTATAAGCACAAGCAGTATGTCATTAAGATACATGACAAAAAATGATAAAACTGAAAAGAGAAATATATGAACCCTTACAGTTGGATCCTTAAACACTTATCTCTCTGTAATTGATAGAAATATCAGACAAAGTATAGCAAGGATTTAGAAGAACCAAACCAATCAGTTGGATGTAATAGATACTATACAGCTTCCCTTGTGGCTCAGTGGTAAAGAATCTGCCTGTCAATGCAGGACATGCAAGTTCAGTCCCTGGATGGGAAAGACCCCTGGAAAAGGCACTAGCAGCCCACTCCAGTATTCTTGCCTCTTTCCTGGGAAATCCCATTTACAGAGGAGCCTGGTGAGCTACAGTCTATGCAGTCACAAGAGTTAGACTCGACTTAGTGACTAAACAACAACAAAGACATATAATACTGTGTCCAACAACAGAAGGACACACATGCTTATCAGTGCTGATAGAGCTTTCACCAAAATAAACCATATATTACATCACAAGGTAAACCTTAAAACAGTTAAGAGGAGTTAATTCATACAAAATATGTTCTCTGACCATGATGGAATTAGATTAGGAATAAATGGAAGAAAGACAAATATCCTCAAACACCTGCAGATTAAATAACCCTTCTAAACAATACGTGAGTCAAAGATATGATGTCTTAAAGTATTATGACTCATATAAAAATGAAAATACTACATATTGAAATTTGTACTATGTAGATAAAACAGTACTTGGAGTCATATATATAACATTAAATATTTATATTAGAATAAAAGAAATGCCTCAAATTAATAATTTAAGTTTCCAAATAAAGAAATTAACAAAAAGAACAAAGTTATCTAAAGGAAGAGGAAGAGTTAAATAAAAAGAAATACAAAAGCATACATTAATAAAATTGAAAACATAAAAACAGAGAAAATTAAAGACTATAATTTGTTCTTTAAAATGATCAGTAAAATTGATATATCTTAAATGAGACTGATAAAGAAAAATCAATATGACAAATATAACTGGAAATACAAGTTGGAGTACCACATAAACTGCAAACCCAGAAGTACTCTTTTATTATTGTCATTTATTCTATTATTCTATTTTTTAAAAACAAAGAAATCCTACAAAATGCTTTAAAATGGCTAATTTAGATTAAATGGAACAATTACTCGAAGAGAATTTTTCCTATGATTGAAAAAAAAATTTGTTGGCTCAAAACTCACCCAAGGTGAAATAGATGCCTGAATTAATCATATAACTATTTTAAAAATTGAACTCAGGGTTAAACTCCTCTGAAGAAATGCTCTTCAGATCCAGATAGTTTTACTAGCAAAATCCAGCAATCATTAAAAAGAAACATGCTATGGTTTTTCCAGTAGCCATATATAGATGTGAGAGCTAGACCATAAAGAAAGCTGAGCACTGACGAATTGATGCTTTTGAACTGTGGTGCTGGAGAAGACTCTTGAGAGTCCCTTGGATTGCAAGGAGATCCAACCAGTCAATCCTAAAGTAAATCAACCCTGAATATTCATTGGAAGAACTGGTGCTGAAGCTGAAGTACTGAAGCTCCAATACTTTGAACACCTCATGAGAAGAGCCAACTCACTGGAAAAGACCCTGATGCTAGGAAAAAGAGGAGAAGGCAGTGATAGAGGATGAGGTGGTTGGATGGCATCACCAACTCAATGGGCATGAGTTTTAATGAACTCCAGGAGATAATGAAGGACAGGGAAGCCTGGCATGCTGCAGTCCATGGGATCACAGAGAGTGAGACATGACTTAGCAACTGAATGACAATGACATCAATTTCACAAAATAAAAAAATAAATAAAAGGGAAGAAACACTTCCCAGCTTATTTTATAAGAGTAGCACTCTGATAACAAAACTATATATGGAAAGTAAGAGGAGAAAAAATATAGACAAATATTTTCCATGAATAAGGACACAGATAATCCTTAACAAATATTAGCAAATTTAATACACCATGGTCAAATGAGGGATTATTGTTAGAATACAAGCTTGATCCAACTCTCAAAAATCAATGTAGTTCACCATTTAACAATTTGAAGAGGATCACATGATTATATCAGTTGATGAAGAAAACACGTTTGAAATAATTAAACATCCATTTGTAATAACAAATTCTTAGCGAACTAGGAATATAAGGGAATTTTGTCAGCCTAATGAGAGAGATCAGAGAAGGCAATGGTACCCCTCTCCAGTACTCTTGCCTGAAAAATCCCATGGACTGAGGAGCCTGGTAGGCTGCAGTCCATGGGGTTGCTAAGAGTTGGACACGACTGAGAGACTTCACTTTCACTTTTCACTGTCATGCATTGGAGAAGGAAATGGCAACCTGTTCCAGTGTTCTTGCCTAGAGAATCCCAGGGACGGTGGAGCCTGATGGGCTGCCATCTATGGGGTCACACAGAGTTGGACACGACTGAAGTGACTTAGCAGCAGCAGCAATGAGAAACTGACAGATCTTGCACCTAACATTATAGTTAATGGTAAAAGAGTGAATGCTTTGTCCCTAACTCTGGGAACAAGATAAGGATGTGCATGTATGAAGTCAAGTGGGCCTTAGGAAGCATTACTAAGAACAAAGCTAGGGAAGGTACTCAAAGTCCAGCTGGCCTATTTCAAATCCTAAAAGATTATGCTGTTAAAGTATGGAAAGTTAAGTAGTGGCCACAGGGCTGGAGAGGGTCAGTTTTCATTGCAATTCCAAGAAGGGCAATGCCAGACAATGTTCAAGCTACCATACAGTTGCACTCATTTCACATGCTAGAAAGGTAATTCTCAAAATCCTTCAAGCTAGGCTTCAGTATTACATGATCAGAGAAATTCCAGATATACAAGCTGGGTTTCGAAAAAGCAGAACTAGAGATCAAATTGCCAACATTCGCTGGATCACAGAGACAGCAAGAGAATTCCAGGAAAACATCTACTGTTTCACTGACTATGCAAAAAATGAAATGGTTAGATAGCATCACTGGATATGAATTTGAGCAAACTCTGGGATATAATGAAGAACAGGAAGTCTGGCATGATGTAGTCCATGGAGTTGTAAAATTTGACTTAGTGACTGAACAATAACAAAGCCTTTGACTGCGGATCAAAACGAACTGTAGAAAATTCTTAAAAAGATGGGAATACCAGACCACCATACCTGTCTCCCCTAGAAACCTGTATGCAGGTCAAGAAGCAACAGTTAGAACCGGTCATGGAATGAACAATGTACAGGTTCAAAATTGGGAAAGGTGTACATCTAGGCTGTGTATTGTTACCCAGCTTATTTAACTTCTGTGCAGAGTACATCATGTGAAATGCTGGGCTAGATGAAGCACAAGCTTGAATCAAGATTGCCAGGAGAAATGTCAACAACCTCAGATATGCAGATGATACCATTCTAATGGCAGAAAGTAAAGAGGAACTAAAGAGTGTCTTGATGAGGGTGAAAGAGGAAATTGAAAAAGCTGACTTAAAACTCAACATTCAAAAACTAAGATTATGGCATCCGGTCCCATCATTTTATGGCAAATAGAAGGGGGAAAAGTGAAAGCAGTGTCATAGTTCCTTTTCTCAGACTCCCAAATCACTGCAGATGGTGACTGCAACCATGAAATTAAAACACGCTTGCTCCTTTTGGAAGGAAAGCTATGACAAACCTAGGCAATGTATTAAAAAGCAGAGACATTACTTTTTGAACAAAGGTCCATATAGGCAAAGCTATGTTTTGTCCAATAGTCATGTAAGGGTGTGAGAGTTGGACCATGAAGAAGGCTAAGTGTCAAAGAACTGATGCTTTTGAACTGTGGTGTTGGAGAAGACTCTTGAGAGTCCCTTGGACTGCAGGGAGATCAAACTAGTCAATCCTAAGGGAAATACACTCGAGTATTCATTGGAAGTGCTGAAGCTGAAGCTCTAATACTTTGGCTACCCAGTGAGGAGATCTGATTCACTGGAAGAGACCCTGATGCTGGGAAAGGTTGAGGGCAGTAAGAGAAAGGACAACAGAGGATGAGATGGTTGATAGTATCACTGACTCAATTCACATGACTTTGAGCAAACTCTGGAAGATAGTGAAGGAGAAGAAAGCCTAGCTTGCTACAATACATGGGGTTGCAAAGATTCGAACACGACTAATCAACAGAACCACTCTAATGGCAGAAAGTGAACAGGATCTAAAAGGCCTCTTGGTGAGGGTGAAAGAGGAGAGTGAAAAATCTGGCTTAAGAGTAAACATTAAAAAAATTAAGATCATGGCTTGTAGTCCCATAACTTCATGGGCAAATCGAAGAGGAAAAGTGGAAGCAATGATGGATTTTATTTATGAGGCTTCAAAATCACTGTGAATAGTGACTATAGCAATGAAATTAAGACACTTGCTCCTTGGAAGAAAAGCTATGACAAACAGTGTGTTAAAAGCAGAGGCATCACTTTGCCAACATAGGTCCATACCGTCAAAGCTATGGTTTATCCAGTAGTTATGTACCTATGCAAGAGTTGGACCATAAAAAAGCTGAGCAGTGAAGAATTGATGCTTTTCAATCATGGTGCTGGAGAAGACTCTTGAGAGTCCCTTAGACAGCAAGGAGATCAAACTAGTCAATCCTAAAGGAAATAAACCCTGAACATTCATTTGAAAGACTGATGCTGAAGCTGAAACTTCAACACTTTGGTCACCTGAGGCAAAGAGTTAACTCATTGGAAAAGAAGTGTTGTTGGGAAAGATTGAAGGCATAAGAAGTGGATGGCAGAGGATGAGATGGCTAGGTAGCAATATTAGCTCTATGGATATGAATTTGAGCAAATTCTAACTGATAGTTAAGGACAGTGGAACCTGGCATACTGCAGTCCATGGGGCCACAAAGAGTGGGACAGGACTTAGCAACTGAACAACATCTACTTCTCTTACTCAATATAGTAGAAATTCTACTCAAAGCAGTTAGGCCAGAAATAGAAATTTAAAAAATGAAATATAGGGAAGAAATGACACTGTCCTTATTCCTAGGTGACATGATTGTTGACAGATAATTTTAAGAAACCTACAAAGGACCCTGTAGAAATAATGAATTTCAAGATTGTAGAGTATAAGTTCAAGACAAAAATATGAATTATTTTTCTATATACTACTTTTTGGAAACCTGAATTGTTTTTAATAAGTAACATTTATAATAGTGCCTTCCCAAAATTTATACTTAGGCATATACATCTAATAAAATATGTACCAGATTTATATATTGAAACATTAAAGCTGAGCACTGAAGAATGGATGCTTTCTAACTGTGATGCTGGAGAAGACTCTTGAGAGTCTCAGGGACAGCAAGGAGATAAAACCAGTCAATCCTAAAGGAAATCAACCCTGAATATTTATTGGAAGGATGAGTGCTGAAGGTGAAGCGCCAGTACTTTGGTTACCTGATGGAAAGAGCTGACTCCTTGGAAAAGACCCTGATGCTGGGAAAGACTGAGGCAAGAGGAAAAGGGGATGACAGAGGATGAGATGGTTGGATGGCCTCATCAACTCAATGGACTAAAGTTTGAGCAAACTCGGGAGATGTAGTTAAAGACGGGGAAGCCTGGCATGCTGCAGTCCTTGGAATTGCAAAGAGTTGGACACGACTGAGTGACTGAATGACAAGAACTGTAAAATGTTGATGAAAGTGATCAGAGAAGACCTAAAAAAGGAGAGAAAAACTATGTTCATGGATTGGAAGTCTTAAAGAGTCAAGATGTCAGTTTTTCCCCAGAATAATTTCTATATTTAACATAATCCCAATCAAAGCTGTAGCAGGCATTTTACAGATATGGTTTTATAGAATGCAGCAATCACTTGAATTTAAAACTCTGAAACATTACAGCAATAAAGACTAGCGTGGTAACTGGGAAGGGATGGACATGTTAAGCAAAAGAATATAAAGCTCAGAAATAGAAACATGCTAATTAATTTTTTTCATTTATAACAACATTATAGAGATAATTCAAGTAGCATAATAATCACTCATTTAAAGTGTACAGTTTAGTGATGTTTATTGTATTCATAAAGTTATATAACAATCGCTAACATCTAATTTTAGAACACTTTTACCACCATAGAAAGGTTCCGATACCCATTAGCAGTCAATCCCCATTTCCTTTTCCCGCCCTGGTAACCACTACTCTACTTTCTGTCCCTACAGCTGGAAATATTCTACATGCTTTATATAAATGGAATCAAACAATATGTGGCCTTGGGTTTGGGGGAAATACATGGGTACCCGAGGGATCTTATCTTATGATAAGAATGTTTTGTATCTTGACTTCAATGTCACTGTCCTGGTCGTGACTTTGTAGTATAGTTTTTGCAAGGTGTCATCCTTAAAGGCAGCTAGGTAGAGGGTACATGGCATATTAGTATCATCTTACCTCTGTTTTTTTTTTTTTTCACCGCTGAATGTGAATCTACATTTCTCAAAACATTTGTTAAAACAGTATCAACCGAATGGCCTAAAAGGCTGAGCTGGATTTCTCAACCTTGCCATTGAGCTGCCAGACTGGATAATTCTTTGCTGTGGGGTTTTTCCCTTGTCTTATAGGATGTTTAGCAGGATCTTTGGCCTCTATATACTAGTTACCAGTAGTACTTCACTCAGTAGTGAAAACCAAAACGGTGCCTAGACATTGGTAGATGTCCCCTGAGGGGTAAAATTGCCTCAGTTGAAAATCACTGTGTCAATATTGTTATTGATCTTCTACCTTAATGTTAATATTATGAAGTAGTATCCTTAATACATTTTCCTCATAACACAAATATGAAAAACACTAAACTCATATACAGCAAAGAATGACACTTTTATCCTTGTGAGCTTATCTTTGCATTAACTCTCCATACCTGAGCATATTAACTGATTTGTTTCCGTGTTTTCTCAAGCACTGTATTCTATAATGAAGGGTGAATACCATAAATTGTTCACAGTACCCATTTTTAGATACCTGGTGTTTCTTTGCCATATATGAAAAGTTTCTAATTTTCCAAGAATAATGATGATATAGCTTCAAATATATTCATAGAGAAGGCTATGGAAACAATAACGCAAAATCTATGCCCTATATATTGCTCATTATATGGCATCATGATAGTTCAACAAGATTTTATGATCTAGCAGTGGACTCTTCACTAGTTACGTTGAGAAAATAATAAGTATTTAAAATATTAAGAAAGAAGGAAAATTACATTAGAAGAGTATCATGTCCAAAGTAAGAACAGCAAAGGTTATTGATTAAGCAATCAAGGTTTTGATTAACATGAGCTTTTGGAAAGGAGGGAAGTTTTGGTTTCTATTTCTCTTATCACATTTCTCATATAAATGCACATTTAAATTAGAGGTTGGCAAACTACATCTTACTAGTCAAACCTGGCCTACCACTTGTTTTTCTACATAAAGTTATTTGGGACACAGCCATGCCCATTCATTTACATATTGTCTATTTATGCTTTTGTGCTACAATGGTAAAGTTTAGTTGCAACAGAAACTGGCCCAGAAAGCCTAAAACATTCACTGTCTGACTTTTTACTCAAAAGAGCTTGTGATGCTCATGTAAACTATAAACAAATTCTCACTAGAGTATTAGATTACAAATTCTTTGCCATATCATTCACTAGTTTATTCTTTGTATTTGACTTTTGTATGTAAGTGGAAATGATGTTTGTTAAATGAAAGAAGATAAAACAATATCAAGAAAAGGGAAGAAGAGAAATAAAAGTTGAAAAGTGTTAAAAATGCAGGAAAAATGAAAAAACTCGTGTATGAAAAAAACTGACTGAAGGAAGGAACATCTGGAATGCAGTAGGAGGTGAAGAAAATTAAACAAAAGAGAAAAATTATCTCTTAAACCTTCTCATCTCTCTTGTGGTATTAGGGGCCATTGATGATTATTGCTTTCCAGTAATAAGAACTACTTTAAAAACGTGTTTTCTAATTGATAAATAGCCTGCCTCAGATAGCAATGAGAATTCTCCTTGGATTAATCTGTGACACTAACTGTATTTGAAATGATCTCTCAAATTTTTAGGGTATGTTTTAAAAAGTAAATCTAGAAGAAAATTTATGTAAGAATATTTGATGTTTTACAAAATCTTATTGTAATTTTTTATAAAGTTGCAGTGGATAAACTATCACAAGAGTAGGACAGTACATTAATGTTCAGTTCATGTTATTTTTATAATAGTGAAAATGATAACAACATAAATGACCAACATTGGGGTAGACGTTAAGTGTATATATCAAAGAGCAAACAAATATATTGTACCATAAACATTTTTATGGAAATTTTCAACTATATCTTGAGAGGAAATCTGGCTGCAAAGTAGTATATAAAGTATGAACCTAATTTTGTAAAATATGGATATATTGGATATATATGATTGGAAGGCACTATTCTAAAACTAATATAAATCATGTCTTGGATATTATCCTGTGTAATACCACTAAAAATCAATATATGCTTCATTTATATTTTAATAGCAAGGGGAGAATAAAGGATATGTCAATATGGTGGGATTAAAAAAAGAAAGAAATTGTAGTTGCCCTAATTAGCAGTACAATTTAGGTAGCTAGCTGAGGGGAAGCTGACTATGACTCAGAAGGAAAATCATGTTTGTGTGCATTGAGCTAAGAACAAAAGGAACCTGTCTTCCTGTCTCTACTCATGCACCTGTCAGGAGGAAAGGCATACCACTTGTCCTCTAACATCTTGTTTATAGTGCAAATAAAGAAAGTTGTATCAATCCAAAGTCAGGGCACTAAAGAAAAGAAGTATTTAAAAATATCTTGCATTTTTAATGTTTATTGTTCCGTTGTCTCTAAGATTCTAGATTCACGTAGTATCCTGGTGCTTTTCGCTAGTCTACTTTTGAAACCTTGAGTACTACCTCATTTAACATCTCTCCTCTTCATTATTCTAACTAGAACCTGTTAGTTAATTCCATTCAATGAATTCTTAGGTCCATTTGGAGTTCTGTGTCCTTCAGCACGATGACTCACCTGGGCCTGAAACCCATTGCCTTCTATCCCGACTAAGCCTACTTGTCTTCTCCATGGCAGCTGCGTTCAACAGCATATGTTATTAATAAACCTGAGTTTTGCTCCTGGTAGTCCTAGCTCTTCAATGTCAGAGACATTGATTTTTGCAAGAAAGAGTGGCTACTTGAAAGAGTTCACCTTTATTTGGCTTTCTGGTTTCAGAAAACTAAAACTAGTCTAGGATATTAGACTTACTGAAATTCAAAAGCCCAACCCTTATAGATATGCAACACAAAGACAAATAAATGACTAACAACTGAAGTAATTGACTGACTAAATATATAACCTAGTGTGGAAGTAAAATCATACTACTAAAGTTTAAGGTCTGACAAATATGATTTGTTTAGTTCATTTGGGCTCATATCCTCCACTGCAAGCTGCTTCCTAAAAGGTAAAAGTCCAAACTTATATAGACTCAAGATACCTTAAAATGAGTGAAGTCACTCAGTCGTGTCCGACTCTTTGTGACCCCGTGGACTGTAGCCCACCAGGCTCCTCTGTCCATGGGATTCTCCAGGCAAGAATACTGGAGTGGCTTGCCATTTCCTTCTCCAGGGGATCTTCCCTGACCCAGGGATCGAACCCGGGTCTCCCCCGCACTGGAGGCAGACGCTTTAATCTCTGAGCCAACAGGGAAGCCCAGATACCTTAAAGATAGCTAATATAATAGTATAATTTGGATATGAAGAAACCAAAAGAAAATTATTATAAATAACTTGGCTGAGGGGCAGATGAGTAGCATAGGAAGATACAGATCACACTGTTCATTCCTAGTCTAGAAATCATTCCATTAGTAGACACTATCAGCTGAATTAATGGTACTGAGTTGGTTACAAAGAATGGCCTTAGAAGCCTTAGACTACCTTCCTTGTGTTCAAGAATTCCCATATAATGATGGGTCCTATTCAAACAGGCTCTCAGTTCAGTTCAGTTCAGTCGCTCAGTCGTGTCTGACTCTTTGCGACCCCCATGAATTGCAGCACGTCAGGCCTCCCTGTCCATCACCAACTCCCCGGAGTTCACTCAGACTCACGTTCATCGAGTCCATGATGCCATCCAGCCATCTCATCCTCTGTTGTCCCCTTCTCCTCCTGCCCCTAATCCCTCCCAGCATCAGTCTTTTCCAGTGAGTCAACTCTTCACATGAGGTGGCCAGAGTACTGGAGTTTCAGTAGCATCATTCATTCCAAAGAAATCCCAGGGCTGATCTCCTTCAGAATGGACTGGTTGGATCTCCTTGCAGTCCAAGGGACTCTCAAGAGTCTTCTCCAACACCACAGTTCAAAAGCATCAATTCTTCAGCACTCAGCCTTCTTCACAGTCCAACTCTGAACTGAACTGATATTCAGATATGCACCAAATAGGATTAGTTTTTCTTTTTGTCTATTTAGTTTGAATTCTCAGTCCCTTTTCTTTTGCATTTAGTTTGCTTTCCTCAGCATTCTTTAGGGGATGGAATTTTGTGAATAACTTGTGGAGTTCAGGTTGGGTGTATAGCTCTTCCATTCATTAATTCAGCAAATATATAATGATAACCTACTCCAGGCAAGACAATTAATTAGATAAAATATTGCTAGTCAGATAATGAAATTGTCATTGGTCATAAGTTCAGTGGGAATTCTATTAATACCAAACATACAAAGAAGAATTCATACCTCTCTTTCTCAAACTATTCCAAAAGATTGAAGAGGTGATGCTCCCAAAGTGAGTCCATGAAACTACTGTCACCCTGATTAATACCAAAAGCAGACAAAGACAATATTAAAAAGTAAATTACAGCCCAGTATCTGTGAATATAGAAGTAAAAATCATTGATAAAGTATTAGCAAACAAAATCGAAAGCAATAAGAAAGATCATGCACAATGATCAAGTTGGATCACAGGTATGGTTCAACATAAGCAAATCAATCATTGTGGTATACCACATCAACAAAAGACAAGACAGAAGCCACATGCTCTTCTTCATGAATGCAGAAAAAGCATTTGATAAAACTCTACATCTATTCATTATAAAAACTCTCACCAAAATGGATATAGAAGGAAAGTATCTCAATAATGAAAATCATTTACAACAAACGCACAGCCAGTTTTAATACTCAAGGTTGAAAAGCTGAAAGTCTTTGTGCTAAATTCTGTAATAAGACAAGGATGCCCCTTCCCTTCTATTCAACATAGTGTTGGAACTCCTAACCACAGCAATGAGATAAGGAAAAGAAATAAAAGTTATCTCGATTGGAAGGGAAGAGGTAAAACTGTCACTATTTGTATAGGACATGATACTCTATATAGAAAATCTTAAGAGACTCCACACAAAAACTATTAGAACTGATAAATGAATTCATCAAGGTAGCAGGATATAAGATCAACATTTCAAAATCAGTTGCATTTCTGTATATTAACAATGAAATATAAGGAAGATGAAAAAAAAATCCTATTTAAATTAGTGTCAAAAATACTTAGGAATAAACCTAACCAAGGATGTGAAAGACCTATATGCTGAAAACTAAAACAGTGATTAAGGAAATTGAAAGATGGTACAAATAAGTGGAACGATATCCCTTGCTTTTGGATTGGAAGAATTAATATTGTTAAAATGTTCATACTACCCAGACCAATCTACAGACTTAATGTGATATCCATCAAATTACCGATGGCATTTTTCACAGAACTGGAACAAATATTCAAAATTTATATGGAACTGCAGAAGATCCAGTATTGCCAAAGCAATTCTGAGGGAAAGACTGAAGGCAGAGATAGAAACATTCTAGACTCTAGATAATACTACAAAGCTACAATAATCAAAACAGCATGGTATTGGCACACACACAAAAAACAGTCATGTAGCTCAGTGGAACAGAATAGAGAGCTGAGAAATAAACCTGCACAGCTATGGTCAATTAATCTACAACATAGAAGGAAAGAAGAAGCGATGGAGAAAAGACAATATCTTCAGCAAGTGGTAGTAGGAAAAGCTGGACAGCCTCCTGTAAGACAGTAAAGTTAGAACACTCCCTCACAGCTTACACATAAATAAACCCAAAATGACTTAAGGACTTAAATATAAGACATGACACCATAAAACTCCTAGAAGAGAACATAGGCAAAACATTGTCAGACAAATAATACCAATTTTTGTTTTTTTAGATCAGTCTCCCAAGGCAAAAGATATAAAAGCAAATGCAAACAAATGAGACTTAATCAAACTTATAAGCTTTTGTACAGCCAAAGAAACCATAGGCGCAAAGACAGCCTATGGACTGGGAGAAAATATTTGCAAACAATGCAACCAACAAGGGTTGCATTTCCAAAATACAGAAACATCTCATACAACTCAATATAAAAACTACAACCTAGAGACAGACTCACGTGCACAGATAACAAACTTATGGTTACCAAAGGAAAAGAGAAGAGGAGGGATAAATTAGGAATATGAGATTAAGAGATACCCATCACTGTATATAAAATAGATGGGTAACAAGGATTTGCTGTATAGCACATGGAACAATATTCAATGTCTTGTAATAACCTATAATGGAAAATAATCTGAAGCTAAAGCTATTACCTGGAAGCTAATACTGTAAGTCATAGTTATGT
Organism: Nanger dama; assembly: GCA_917880005.1. Lineage (NCBI taxonomy): Eukaryota > Metazoa > Chordata > Mammalia > Artiodactyla > Bovidae > Nanger > Nanger dama. The sequence goes on along the minus strand of CAKJTW010000008.1, from coordinate 16,767,977 downwards.
AAATAAAATATTGATAAAATAAACCCAAAAGGAAAAAAAAAAAAAGAATGGCCTTAGAAGCTTCAGAGTGATTTCCTTGTGCTCAAGAGCTGCCATATTGCAATGGGTCCCAGTCAACCAGGCTCTAGATATCTGGAACTTTTCAAAATGGATCTTGTGATTAGCTTAGTTCCACTAGGGTGATCTCCCTAATTTCAGGTCAACTGATTAGTAACGTTAATTATATCTGTGGAATCCCTTTTTCCATATAAACTGTTCTTTTCTTTGCTTTTAATTCAAGAGACAATAGGGTACCATGGTTCAAATCTCACACATTCACCAAATATAGCTGATGAGCACTGCCCACTCTTGGGCAACTGCAGGTTCTCAATAGATTCTAGTGGGGGCTTCCCTGGTGGTCCAGTGGTTAAGACTCTGCGTTGCCATGCAAGGGAGACCAGTTTGCTCCCTGGTTTGGTAAGATTCCATGTGTTGTGGAGCAACTAAACCTGTTTCCCACAACTACTGAAGCTCATTCTCCTAGAACAAGAGAAGCCACCACAATAAGAGTAGTCCCTGCTTTGGCAACTAGAGAAAGCCCACAGACAGCATGTTACAAAAGACCCTCCGCAGCTGCTGCTGCTACTGCTAAGTCGCTTCAGTCCGACTCTGTGCGACCCCAATTACATAAAAAGTTTCTAGTGAACAACCTTGGTGCAATATTTCATATCCTGTTCTTTTGTTGAATCCTGATTCTGCTTACAGCATTATTCACGTGTACCTGAATATGCACTTAGGAGTGCTCAGTGGATCCCTCTGCCAGTCATCACTTTATATTTTTGTACTCACATTCACCAATCAAGTGCAGATCTGCAATAACTAAGATAATGTTTAAAACCCTCTTTGTAGGTTCATTTGGCCTCAAATATATGTACTCACCACTGTAGTTTATACAGGTACTTAATCATTCACTACACGTATACACACTGGGAAATAGCAAGACGGAGCCAGAAGAAATCTATATGCACAGTTTTAAGCAATGAGTTTCAAATAATGGCCAATCAAAGACAAAGATTTTTTTTTCCAGAGGTACTAGAGGAGTCTTTGAGTTCTCACTCACAGGAGAGGCATCTGGTTGACAGTAGAGAACCTGGCTACCAGGTAATGACCATGCTATATTCTCTATCAGCAGAAAACAATCTGGACAAAATCCATTCCTGCTAGGTACGGATTTTTAGAGTGGCCAGCCCTTAATGTTCCTGGCTTCAGGACAGTGTCCCAAATGTGCCCAAAAGTACCCAAAAGTGTCTCATGGTAAGATGCCAGCATGCCAACCCACTGATTTCAGTCCAAGCAAAGAACTGCAGTTGAGGCCACCCTGACATCTGACCTACAGAACTGTAAGATAATAATGGGTGTTGTTTAAGATGCTAAAGTTGTGGTAATTTGTAAGGCAGTAATAGAATACTAATATGCTCAATTCATAGTCTAATGTTGTTACACCCAAGTGCTGTATTAGTTTCCCAAGACCACAGTGTAACAGAGTACCATAAACCTAGTGAGTTAAAGCAACGGAAATTTAATTTGTCATAGGTTTTAGAGGCTGGTAGTCTGAAATCAGTATCACTGGGCCAAAATCAAAATATCAGTAGGACTCTTGCTTGCTCTGGGACCCTAAGGGAATCCATCGCTTACCTCATGTCTTCTGGTAGCTCATGGAATTTCTTAGCTTATGACTGCAGCACTCCAATCCCTAGCTCAGTCTTTACACCACCCTTGTCCTCCTCATTTCCCCCACCCCTTGTGTGTGTACAATCTCCCTCTGCCTCCCTTTTATAAGGATTCATGTCATTGTATTTGGGGCCCATCTGGATAAGCCAGAATAATTTTCCCATCTCAAGATTCTCAATCACGTCATGTCTGTTGCTGCTGCTAAGTTGCTTGAGTCGTGTCCGACTCTGTGCGACAACATAGACGGCAGCCCACTAGGCTCCTCTGTCCCTGGGATTCTCCAGGAAAGAATACTGGAGTGGGTTGCTATTTCCTTCTCCAGTGCATGCATGCATGCTAGTCAGTTGTGTCTGACTCTGCACGACCCTATGGAGAGCATGTCTACAAAGATCTTTTCTCCTTCTTTTGCCAAATAAACTTACTTTAATGAATTTTGAGGATTAGTCCATGCTATCTTTTGGGGGGAGGAGCCATTTTTCAGTCTTATCATGCACTGTGAGTAGTCATTCATTATATCTCTGGATTCCAGGCTCTCCATTGGAAAAATGCAGCTGAACATGACTCTTTCAAGGGATTAATGTAGCAAGAACTAAAATAATGCTTACACAATGTCTACCATAATGCCTAGAACAAAGTTGCCAGCCAATGAAAAAACTGCAGTCAGCTGGGGACACAGGTATTTGAAAATCCAAGGTGAAAAAAACTACAGTCTTCTAACATAAAGATAGGAGCTTATCTTTCCTTAATCTTTTAGATGCTAGAAATTGTCCATTTATCAGCTATGTCTGTTTTAGAGAATTGTCAAATGACTGCTGTCTTGCTACCATTATAATTCAATTGGATTCCACTTTAACTCTGCAAATGTTCACTCATTCTGCTCTGTGCAAGGAACTCTGCTGTTCACCAGGACATGCATAGCTAAGCAGGACACAATCTGTGATTTAGTCAGACTTACAATCCAGCAGGGGAACAAGAGTTTTCCATAAATACTTGCCTCAGAGAACACATACTATATCCTAAGTAAGTTGAATATTAATTTTGGTAGTCCCTATTTTTTGAGGTTTGCATCCAAACTTGAAGGCAAATACTATCAACCACAAAAACAAGCACAAATGTTAGAATCTTTTGATTTATGGTCAATGAAATGGCAATGCAAGTAATCATGATTTTTTTGCATGCAAATTTTCTATAAGTTCATAAATACACATTGTTCTAAGGAAGATCCACATAAGAAAGGTCTGAAAATAACTCGTCACTGGTTTCATTTACCAGCTGCCTAAGCTAAGCCTGCATGGCCCTGCATTTCACTGTGAGGCTGCCTTGGGCTGAGTGGAAATCATAAAGAAACAACTGGCTTCTGGACTCTCACTGAGTCCCAAGAAATATTTTGTGAAAATTCAGGCATCCTCAATAACATGAATACTTCTGAAATAATTCTTTTTGCTTTAAATGTTTTTGTCATGAAACTGTACTTGGGGTATTGCTGTCTATGTTGGCAGTAGTGTTTTAAGTCAATGGAATTTCTTATAAAACAAAACAAAAAGACAGTGACTCACTAATCTGTTTAAAGCAGACAAAACATTAGATAAAATAGCAGAAATTGTTCCAGGGTTTTGTTTTCCCTTTTTTTTTTTTTTAAATCTCTCTGTTTGTTTCTTTTCTTTCTCCTACCTCTTCTTCTTTTGTTTTTTGTCCGTTTAAATTTACTTCTGCAATTAAATTTGCCTCAATAGTCTGATGATACATTAAGGTTGACTCTCTGTTAACCCTCAGAACAGTCCAGTGTGGTTTTCCTTCTCTCATCATCTGGTGCTTATAGACATAAATTGAATATAACGTACAGGGACTAGGAAGAAAATACAGAAAAGCTAAAATTTATACAGAGATTTTGTTGTAGAAATCTTTATCTTTTAAAAGGGGGGCAATTGCCAGCAAAAGCAACTGGCAAAGTAGCATACAAGCAGGTAAGGTGTTGGATATTACTATTTGAACTATGATACTTTGAATCTGGTAAGATGGAAATACTTTATCTTCCCCATGCTAGATTAACACCTCATCAAGCAGACCCATGTAACAGTATATTTCAGTGCTCAGAAAGATTCTCTGTGTATATGTGGGGTGATGCAACTTCCAAGTACAATATTTTTGAAACCATTTTGTTAAGCAAATTATTAGACTGATCCAGTAGACTTTCAAAGCCACATATATTATTCTGCCTGATTTGTGACTTCCACTATACCAGCAATTCAGAGGATATAGAAACAGAAGTTTAAGAAAGAACAGCTTCTTTCTAACTTCAATGTGGATAGAGTAAATTATGCTTTCCCTTTTGAAAAATGAAAGAAACCATCAGAAACACTTTTTAAAATTGTTACTGTTCCCTGTCGAGGCATCAGTTCAGGATACCAGATGAGCATCTATGATCTGATGAGGTTACAATGTGGCGGCCTTAAATACGTCCGTGTGTACTATCATTTAAAAAGTGCCCCACACATTTTACTCACTACTACAATCAGTTTATGGGTTAATGATGATAAAAGAAGGACTTGTTCTGGGCTAAAACAAACACAGAACCATACAAGAGCTGCTTCTCATTAAAGAGCCCCCACAGATCTCAGGCTCCTCTCCTTGCCCTGTCTTTTATACAAGCCCCACCTGTAAGGATGTCAGGTTAGAGCAGGGTTGAAAGAGTGTGATGAGAATTTCAAAGTTCATTTTGCCGAACATTTTTCTTTTGTTATCTGGTGTTTTTATTTTCCCAGAGGATAAAAAGCCTTGCAATTCATTCACTTTGTTTCTCATTTATTCGAGGAAAGAAAATTGCCTGACATAATGAATAATGCAGACTTGTTAGTCAATAGCATAGTAGAATATAGTTGCCTGGTGGCGCAGATGGTAAAGAATCTGCCTGCAATGCAGGAGACTCAGGTTCGATCCTTGGGTCAGGAAGATCCCCTGGAGAAGGGAATGGTAACCCACTCCAGTATTCTAGCCTGGAGAATGCCATGGACAGAGGAGCCTGGTGGGCTACAGTCCCTGGGATCACAAAGAGTCAGCACAACCAAGAGACTAACACACTTTTTATCATAATAGAATATAATCCTATTTTAAATATACCATAATTTCCCACCTTCTCAGAAGGGACCAACAATAAACGTACATACTGTATCCCTGAAAAATGTGAAGAATCAGCTCTCATTGATTCCAACTAGGCATTAAATTCTGTTTTTATGGGCTAGAGCTGGGCCTGCACCTAGCAGGGGAAAACTGCTAAAACTTTCAGGATGGAGAAAAAAAAATCACCCACATACATTTCAGAAAGTGTTCTTGCTTCCATTCTAATTTAAGGAGTAATCAGGGCCCTGGATTTTGACGAACACACCTCTGCAACATGTTATAAGAGAAGAAGAGAAAAAAGCATGGAACTGATGTACATGTCACTGTGCAGTTCTGCCAAAAGGAAAGCGGGTTCAGTACCATAGGTACACGGCACATGGCTGCTTTCAGTCCTCTCTCCAACAGTGGTACCTAAAAGCATGTTCAGTAGCCATCAGACTTCTCAGGTCAGTTAACAAAGAAAGAGAGAAAATATTCCCACCCAAGCTTTGGATGTGGGTGCTTGCTGCAATAATGAATTTTCAAAGGTGACAGGTTACGTGATGAGTTTGCACATAGGACTGTACCTGGCCCTCAAAGGTTGCCATCCTGTGAACTGAGAATCTCAGCTCACTTGCCCTGGTGAACAGCAGACCAGTGCAGCCTTTGTATGCCTCGTAAGCTGTTCTTGCTATTATGGACACTGATTCAGCTGTTCCAGCGGTATACGCTATTGTTTATTCTCTCTTATTTGCTCACCATATGTAATGATTTCCTCAGATAGCAAGAGTACTTGGGTTGTGCTTTTATTTAGAAACTCTTTTTCTTTCATACGAGTAATTGTTGAGCATTCAATTATAGCTGAATTTGAAACAGTTAGGATCCAATTCTAATTGATTTCAATGTAAATCCATAGATTTTCTAATCAAGCCAGCGGAGCTGTCTGAAGTTCAATGCTGAATGACTAGTTAAGACCCTAACATTTTAACTTATGCCAAAATCAATAAGTAGCATTTTATTTCATTTTTGACTGGATCTTTTGTGTCTGGAACCGAGGCATTTACAGCAATTTGTTGACATTAGAATGTGTATTATTTTGTACCTGTACATCCCAGGTCAGATAGAAGCACTTGAAATGCAAAAATGATTAACAGAACTACTCAGGAATATTTTTAAATCTAAGGAACACTTTTGTAGGGAGGTGAATAAAACCAGCAGCTGTTTGACATTAGGTGTTCAGACTGCCAGTTTATGGTGGGTGAAGAAAGTTCAGTTTTTTTTTTTTTTTTTTTAATACATAATGTCATGATTACAGAGCATCACTGCAAAGAGGGTTAGGCTTCAGAAGATAACCAGACAAACCAGTTCTTAAGAGGGTGGCTGATTGGCTGCTTTGCTAAAGATAAATCTTTCCTCTTCCAAATATTCTGAAAAAAAAAAAATAGTGACTAATAGCGAGAAGTGTAGTGATTTGCACATTATCCAAGCCATTGAGTTATTCCTGCCTGTCCTCATTCTGGTTCTTGATTTGCAGGCCAGCTATGCTCTGCAGCTGGAGCAAATTATATCAGCAGAAGTGCTGATGTGACCACAAGTTGACAAAAGGACATGATTTCTAGTAGCAAAAAAGCAACTAGATTTTATGAAATTGTATCTAATAATGTTGTTTAACTCATGGATCCTGCATCTGACGCCTGCTTTTTATCCAGTCCTTTCAGCGGCCCTTTGTTAACAGTCACTCAGAAGAGGAAATAAAATGTAGCCATTGAAATAAAAATTGCTCTACTCTTTTTAATAGCTCAGCTGCAGGCTCTATTGTTTTATTTAATGGATTGTATAACTGAAGTCTCTCCTCCTGATGATTCCCATTTGGCTTCTGAGTCCCCAGACTCTGTCAGAATCTTGGGGGTTCCAGAAAGGAGAGGACTCGGGTGCTTTGATTGTTCTGAATACAAGTGGATAGTGAAAGTGATAAGATTCTTTAAGATATAATTCCTGCTCTGGACTCAACAGTACTATGTGCAGGAAGCAGAGCTTTCTCACCAAAGAGAAGGCAAGATTAGATAGACTGTCCCATGATTCAACGATTTTAGTTCAGGACACAGGAGGTTTGTCTGCTTGGCTTAAACATATAGGGGCAAATACGGTTGCAGGCAGTAGAAAGCGGATAAAAAGGAAATGGACTAGAATAAACAGTTGTCTTCTTTCTTGTCAAAATCCCTGTGTTGTCCTCTAGTTGAGGGATGTGGGTTCTCTACCCTAGGAACCCCCTGCCCAGTGCCTCTGTCTGTTCTCCTGGTTCCATGGCCAGTGTGTGAGTGTGCCTGTAAACCGTTTGCCTTACTGTCATCCTAAAGAGTGTCATCTGAATGTTATATTTTGAATTATTTTGTTTTTGTTTTTCAAAGCCATTAAAATGTGTATGAATTTTGCTGGAAGAATTACAGGTGATTTTAAAAATATTTATTTTACTTCTACTTTTCTAATATAAAATTGCCCTATGTGTATATTCTAAAGATTAAAGTTAAAAAAGTGCTTCCTACCTAAGAAAAATGGTATAAAATACTAAATAAAAAGATTGACCCCCTCCCTGCTGTATATTTATAAATATTTTAAACATGAATGAATCACAGACTATTTACCTGACTAAAATAAACTGTTGTGCTATGGTTCTTGGAGAATCCTGCAAAAAGCTTTTTATTTTATTTTTGCCCTGCTTTGCTATGTTCTGTCAAAGCAGGTTCATTGTTTTAGGGAGAGGAGGAGAAAGATTTGTTAAATCATGAGGTGCTAAGAAGCCTTTCAGCTGAGAAAGATACACAATGTACAAAGCAGTTAAAACAAATCATACGATATAACCTGTTAAGGATGTAATTGAGATACATGTAATCATTAACCTTGGAACAGACTGGGAATCTGCTAATGAATCAAATCAATACCCTCTCCACTGATCCATAATAATTTTGAAAGAAATGAAAAATTTAACAGTTACTGTATGTGAGGTTATCGTTGCCTGCAATTAGCTAGCCTCCAGGAGATTATGTTACCTAGTTACCAGAAGGTAAGTATAATTTCTGTAGATCTTCTGGAGAGACTGTCATAAAGACAGGTGCCAGATGTGGAAACAGGTCAGGAATAGATGGCCCAAACCTCGGTCATCTTTCTGTCATTTCATTTTGTACATCTTCTTATGACATTTCATACTCCTAGTTATATGAATATATTGCTTTGAAAAGACATTACAATTGAATTTTATCAGTTTAAAAAGTAATTATCCCTTTTTATTAGTACATGTCTAGATCTCACAAGAGAGGGCAAAGAGGTCAAGGCAAAAATTTCTGTGTTTGAGAACGAATTTCTTTAACATGAGCTTTCGGCTGCAGGTAAGATACTTGTGCATGAAAATATTTGTTTGTACAGTTCCCTCATCTTAACATTCCCAGCATGGTCATTTTTGCCAGTGGAATTTTATAGAAAGATATTGAAAAGGAATAAATGTCTTGCCTCAGTGAATATCTGTTGAACCCCCAAATTTTTACATCCCCATTTGGCAAGTAGGATACAGCACCCTTCAAAAGTGTGGAAAGAGCAAAGTGATCCCAGGGCCCGTGGTGCATATACATATATATATATATATATATATATATATATATTGCTTTTATGTAAATCTTAGTTAGAAAAAACAATCTTGGAATGTGAAGTTCCATAGGAAGATCTCAATTTGGGGGAGATATAAAAGAGATATTGCCATTCTCTAGGGAATCAGTAAATAAAACGGAGAACAGAATTTAAAAATGCATGTAAAATATATGCGTATGGAAATGTTAAGAGCCTTATTTTATAATGCCAAGGAGGGCACAAGATAAAAACTGTTGTCATTTGTTTCCAGGGAAAGCAGTCGGTGAGACCCAGGCACAGTAGGATAGTTAGTTAGCTACCACATGTAAAGCTGAGAGCAGATGGCGCCGTTGATATAGAGCGCAGGAATGTGCGTGTTTATGCGGGTGTGTTTCTGTGCGTGTGCGTGTGGAAACCAGCAAGGAGTTTGACACTGATGTACTCCATCAAGTCCAGTTATAAAGAACAAGTAGATAGAACAACATTCTGTGCATCTGGCAGCCTAACTAGCTCTGTCAATCTGTGGATACTGCTGACATTGTACTATAAGCTTCGATTCCATCTGTGTTGTTTATTTTGAGCTGGATTTACTGCACACTATGTGAATTGATGATGGCTAGAAGGTCCAAAAGATTCTGAGTCTGTTTAAAGTTCCAAGGTGTCAAATTACACAGGATTGTGTCACGAACATTATGAAAGGGTAAGTGGAGAGGCAAACTGATTTCGGTATTTGTTAGACGTCCAAGAAAAATTGCTGAAAATATAGATGAAGAAGGTTTATGAAAACATCTAAAGAGTACATATGAACTCCTGCAATCAAATGTTTCTTTTTCAAGTTGTATTGTGTCATTTTAAAAATTCAAAATATGTACAAACAAATAGACAAGTCAAATGAGCTCTCCACTCTGAGGTTGTGACATGCATATTATTCAAAACTTCCTGATCGGTACCATACTAAATTGCCAGAATAAAGGAATGGACTTGATAGATGAGGGTTACACCTGTCTTCTTTCTGAATAGCTAGAACTGAGCAACAAGTATGTTTCTATATATTCACTATTAAGTTATTCTGTCAAATTCTTTTTTGCTTCAGCTTCTTTCTGTATAATGAGACATATATAAATCTTTCTACCATACAGTTATGAAATAGGCTTTGCTATCTTCACCGAGAAATCACTAAATAGTTAAGAATACACTTTTAATGAAATTGTGCACATTTATATGAGAAAAACAATATTTGATGTAGGTCATCTATATCAAGGCTTTTGTCTGCTTTAATTTTCAACATAATGTGCAGCTAAATGCTATCCCTATATAATCCAGAACATTTCTATAAACACAGAGGAAAGAGATTTAATGATCCAGGTGTTATACAAGCATCTATATATCTGATGTCATTCATTTCATGTGGTGAAATGTCTGCTTGTATGGTGAGTAGCCCAGATTAGAATTTTCCTGCACCGCAAATTAATAGAGACTGGACTGTATGCAGTTTGGCTTATAATCATTTAGGGGGACAAGCATTCTGCTTATGTTTTATACACATCTCAATTCATGATTTTTACCCCCCATTCAGGTAGTGGTTGATTAGGCTGAACTGTGTCATTGATTACAGATACATTTATATGTAGCTCTGTCCTCTTTAAAGAATGTTTTAAATTATCCTGCCTTATTTGTCTCAGAGCTAGGCCATCAGAATCTATGAAAGTAGTTCATCTGCTTGGTAATGCTTAATGTTCATTATTCATGATTAGTTATTCATATTCATAATATATGCTAGGTAATGTGAAATACACAAGCCAATATACTATATGATCCCTATCCTCAAGAAACTAATAAAATCTAGTTGATGGGTTAAGATATTCTTTTTTAAAAATTAATTTATTTTTAAAATTACAATACTGTATTTGTTTTGCCATACATTGACACGAATCAGCCATAGGTGAACACAATCTCCCAATGCCGAAGCCCCCTCCCACCTCCCACCCCACATCCTCTACTTGAATCATCCAGGACATATATTAAATGTCAGTTTAAAAATGCAAGAAGGATACAAAGTAGACTCAAATTAAGTTGGAAGTATTCACTATAGTTTTCTATCTGCAGATACTAGACTGGAGGCTTCCTCTCCATTACTTATCTTACCTGACACCTCAACAACTTTGTGAGATCCTCTTTCTTCCTCTAGACAACAGAGGCTGGGGAAATGAATATAACATGTGTCAATCACATAACCACTAAGTGACTCAACAAGGCTTTATTGAAGCTCACCTCCTCAAACATACACTGAACATCTGGTCTATACCAGGCATAGTTCTTGGCACTGGAATAAATAAAATGCAAAAGCTGTTTCAAGAAATGTACAGGCTTGTAAGGAATAAAATGTAAAACGTTTCATGTGGGCCCAAGGTAGCCGTGCTGAAATAGATGTGTGTATAGGGAGTGTGATAAGAGCACAGAGAAGGGTATCTAGCTCAGAGAGCTGATAGGGCTTGACAGAGAAGGAAAGGCTTCCCAGGCAGGCACAGGCATGAACAAAATGCACGGATAGAACAAAAGGGATGGCAGGACGTGGCATGTTTGTAGCACACCCTGGTAACCCACGTGCACCACTGAGGCAAGCACACTCTTCAGTGTGCGTTCGCAACCCCAGGGGGCTGGGGTAATGAGGAAGCGCTTGACTGACGTTGGTCTTCAGTTGACTCATAAAATTAAGGGAGACTTTGGAACAGAAAGATAAAGAAATAATTGTATACTGTAGGTAAAGTTAAAAGGAGCAACAGCTATTTGGAGATAAACGTGTATTAAACCAATATGGGAGACTGAGGGAAATACAGGCCAATATGATGGTCTGCTCATGTTCCGTCTTGGATATCAGTTGCCTGGTGCAAACTTGGAACTTATTATTATCTGGTCCATCTCTAAAATCTTAAATTCCTTTCTCTGACAAATTCTTAGCCTTGGAGATCTCACTCAGGCCTCCTCATTCTCCACGTTGATCAAGACCTTTAATCCCTTAACCCTCAAAACGGTATGTCTCTATCATTCCCAATCTAAATCCTGACTAACAGTCTCCTGGCCTATCACTCTGACCTCTCTTTTTACCTCAAGTGTTAGTTACTCAGTTGTGTCTGACTCTTTTGAGACCCCACAGACTGTAGCCCACCAGGCTCCTCTGTCCATGGATTTCTCCAAGCAAGAACACTGGAGTGGATTGCCACACCCTTCTCCAGGGGATCTTCCTGACTCAGGGATCAAACCTGGGTCTCCCTCTCATGTTACAGGCAGATTCCTTACCCTCTGAGCCACCAGGGAAGCCACTTTTACCTCAAAGTCCTTGCCAAATTTTCCTTGTATATTATACCTTCCTGGAAAAAACCAACCAACTCTCCACTCAAGATTGGATAAATTCTTCCTTAGTTCTCCACATCTCTTTCTCATTATTCAAATAAATGGTTATCGCCTCTATTCTGCTTTATGTTAGCTCTCTTTTTACCTCCAGTTTATTATCTCTTCACAAAGGAAACAGACGTGGGGGCGCAAAGAGTTGGACAGAACTGAACGACTAAGCACAGTGTGAGAGAACAGAATGCATCATCCAAAGACTACACGCAGAGGCTGACATACCTGGTCTCTCCATCTTTAAAAACAGCTCAGAACCCTTGTCCTCAAGTCACTCTTGAGGTATTGTTCTATTTTCCCCTTTCACAGGAAGACTTCTTTAAAAGTGTTTCCCCCTTGCCTCATGCTCTGTGCATTCCCCAACCCATTACAGTCTGGAAACCACCCCCAAGAATTTCCTGAAACTCTTGTTAAATGCTTTGTTTCTAAATCCCTAATGAGTTTCTAATCCTTTATTTTACTTACAGGGCTTAGTACTGGTGACTAATTTCTCCTCTTTAAACACAGTCTCCCTGCTTTAATGATACCACGCTCTGTCATGTCCTTTGTCTTTCTTTCTATTTCACAGCCCTTTCGCTCCAAGAGCAGTGTGTTCAGAGTTGGCTCTTGCCACGTCCTGTATACAGTCTTTTGAGGAGCATCATTTATAACTTTAATTACCATCTATGTGCTTATTGCTTCGATTGCCATCTCCATGTGAAAGAATCCACTCCAAGGAATAAATCCTCAAGAACTTTCATTTTTATAATCTCAGTCTATTTTTTAATTTAAATGTAATTTAAATTTATTTTTGCATTGGAAGGATAATTGCTTTACAGAATTGTGTTGGTCTGTGCCGAATTAACTTCCTGACTCCTCTGCTTGGATGCCCCATGGCCATCTGAAAGGTGGCATATCCAAAACTGAATGGACCATCTCCTTCCTTCATTCTTTTAGCCAGACTTCCTAAATATTTATCAGATACATGAACTTTTGTTTTTCTTTTCTAAAAGCATTATGCTCAGCCTGATAAAGGTAAACCAAAGGACTCCATAATTTCAGAACATCTGTAATTGAGTAAGGAAGTTATACTTCGCATGGCCAGAGGAAACAATTAAATGGAGCTGACAATATACCTCTCTTAATTGAAACAGATGAATGAACCACAGCTAAAATACGAAATTTCAAAAACCTAAGCCATTAGAAACAAATATTTTAAGCAAGTTAAGAACAAAAGGCACATCACCTTTATATTTATATTCCTAGTCAAGCATTGTGAATTACAGCACAGTTGCTGGCCAATTAATATTTCTTTAATGAATTATTAGGTTTGCCCTTAAATACTTCAGAAAAGCAAGAAGCATTGCAAAATTCTCACCGGTTCATTCCCATGTGTTTGCGACTCTTTGACAACTTTTTCTGTATACCGAATGGCTGATGAAATAAGGATGTCAAAACTGTTTCAACTAGTTACTTGATGAAATTATGAATTTTCTTAGAATACAATAATAAAAAGAATATCAGGCATTAAAATGACTAGCCGTGTTAACTTTGTATAAAAATGAAGTTCTATTCTACAGCCTTGCTTTGTGAAATCAGCCACTATTCAAAATAGTTTTGACTGGCTCAACCTAGCTTATTGCTGTAAATGTAAAACCAGTGTTTGATACATCTTGATAACAGTTGACTCTTCCTTAACCACAACAAACTTGATCTTCTTTTTCCTCAATGAAGTAATTTCCTCCCTGAGCAGTGAGTATAGACTAATGTGCCATAGGGCCTGGTAAGTTCATCCTTCAGTAATATTCTGGACTTAAACAGAAATGAAATTTTACTGTTATCCTGTACTCCTTTAATTATGAAATATGCAAATATAAGAAAAAGTATAAAAGCATTAGTGCGCAATTTAATGAATTATAAAAAAACAAATGTTTATGAAACCACCAACACATTACAAAATAGAACTATGCGAACAACCTATCTGATTGTAACCCAGCCCCTGCCACTCAAAAGAAATCACTGTCCAGACATTTATGGTAATAACTTTGTTGCTTTTCTTTATAGCTTTATCACCTGAAAATATATCACTTAAGTAATTCAGTTTTGCCTGTGTGAACTTTATATAAATGGAATCATATAGTATATATTTCTTTGGTGTGACTTCCTTCAGTTAATATTAGGCTTTTAATTAAGATTTCTCCATGATTCTAGATATCTGTAATTCATTTATTTTAATTGCTGTCCATCATTTACTGTATGAATATACCTTAATTTACTTTTCCATTCCATTGGTGATGAACATTTTGATTAGTTATAGTTTTTGGTTATCATGAATAAGGATGCCATGGCATTTGTGCATATCTATCCTAGTATATCTAACTGTGTTTTTGGTAGGGCATACAATTAGAAGTGAATGCTGGGTCTGAAAAAATATATATCCTCAAACTTACTACAATGAAAATGAATTTTTCATTAGTTACACTAGTTTAACTGGTTTTCAAAAGTAATTTCTTAAATTCTGAAGGTAAATTCCATCTCTTATTACACGTATCACATGGAAACAAGTAAATAGTCTGACAAAATAATGCAAAATAAAATGTAAAATAAAGTATTAATGCCTAAAAGGGATGAGCAAATATTGGTACTTTTTTCCTGATGAAAATACCTTTTTTTTTCTCATAGAAATGATAAGAATGCATTAACCACATTTATCTAAATTCTTAAGAGTGAAGACAGAAATACATAGATCTTATGGAGATTCAAAAGTGGAGTACAATGCTTAGATTTTCACTTTATGGAACTCACATTTCTCTCACAGTATTACAAAGTTTGAAAATCTTGCTCAACATGCAATTAAACAACCATTCTATGGGTTTATTAAAGAGCTTGCTCTTAAAATATAACTTCCACTTTTATATTTATACAATTTCTACCATGAGAAGGAGATTTATACTGAAAACAGTAAATCAAATCAGTACTCTCTTTGACCCGGGAACTACTAACTGGTTCTTCTGAAATGAAAACAAAAAAAAAATCCCCATGTTTTGATTTACCATGAAACAAAATCCCTTAAGTCACATCAGAATTTTTGGAACTAGTATATGAGAGATTTTTTAGAAAGTATGTCTCATGGTACTAAAGATGCCACTGAGAACAAAGTAGATTTCATCTCTGCTGTTACACAGCTCAGCATCTAAAGGGGAATGCAGAAGCTTGAAGAAGCCGAGAAATTATGGCAGCGTAAAGAGGCACGTTAAAGAGGGCACTGGAGCAAGTACGACCTCAAGGGTAAAAAAGTCATGACAAGAGAGGAGGAAGAGATGAATTCTTGGACAAGGAACAAACTCAGAAAAGAGAAAGGAACTATAGTAGGATCAGAAAATAACATAGGTTCTTTGAAGTCAAGCAGACATGGATGAAACTCAAGTTTTCCAATTAATAGCTGTGCCACGTTTGTTAAGTCACTTGCCTTCTCTACTTCTATAGGAAGGGGGTAATAAGAATGAATACAGTTGTTGTAAGGACCATAGCAACCTTTAGAGCAGAGTCAAGTGTTTTGGAGTTGGGGAAGGGTTCATATGAGGCAAAAATATGGACAAAGAAGTAGTCATCAGAAATAGTCATCAGACATCAGGCCAGTCATGGGCCATATTAAAGATTCTCAGGCTGTGGTAGAAATGGTTGGAAGGGCAAATGCAGGAAGACTAGTGAGGACCTAACTGAAGTTAGTGGCAGTGGAAATGATGGGAACTGGGTGTTTTTCAAAGATATTTAATGACGGTATGGAAGACAAGAGAACTAAAATGCTTCTTCTATACCTTAATAATAATTGTGTGTGTTTCTATCTATCTGTATTTTTTAAATAAATAAGCTAGTTTTCAAGTAATAAAATGAAATGCAAATGCTATGGGGCCAGAAATGTAGCATGAGTGTGAATCCAAAGAAGCTAATAAGCACTGAGGGTAACTGCTGCCCTGGGTGCATCTGCTGACGGTGAGTAGCCTCGATCCAGGTTTTCATGACTGGACTGTATGGGGGACAATAGACAAAGGACAAAGCCTTGCTCTGTACTCACTCATGACCTCTGCATGGAGCCTGGGCTCATAAAGAGCTAGTTTAAGACAAGGATGCTCTAGAAAACAATGCCATACAATATTTATGTCAGACAAGTAGTTTTTAAGGCAAAAATTCTATTACTAGAGATGAAGAAGGTAACAATATAATGATAAATGTTTCACCAGAAATATACAATAACTTTAAAACTTATAAAATACTTTTTAATATACCTTCAGAATATATGACGTGAAAGTCTGACATCAAAATGAGATATTTTATCACAGTCCCCTTAAAAATTATTAGATCAAGATAAAAGAGTAAGAGTATAAAAGATTCTAATAATGTGATTAAACCAGGTTTTGTATTCAAAATAAAACATGTGTAAAGCACATGTAAAGAAGTCGTTTCATAAAGAAAGTCTTGAAAAATTCCAAAGAATATGCACTGAACAAAACTGCTTAATAGTCAATTACATCTAAATAGGTAAAATTTAAATATACTTAGAAATTAACAAAAACCAAAAATTGTTTTAAAAATCTGAAGTCATATATGACATAACTAATAGGTCAAGGCAGATTTTGTAATAGAAAATATTTAAATGGCCAATAATAAGGAATATTTCAAATCTTGTGGGATGCAAAAAAATTCTCAAAGGGAAATTAAAGCATTAATATCTATCTCAGAATAAAGGTTGAAAATTAATTACTTATCAAACTTAAGTTAGCGAAAAGCATAAAAAATGGTAAAGTTAGAATTTCCTGGTGAACCACTGGTTAAGGTGCAAGTACACTCCCTGGTTGGGGAACTAAACTCCTACAAGCCATGCAGCATGGCCAAAAGAAAAAAAAAGTGAAGTACATAAAAGATGTAGAAGTAAGGATATAATAAGCCATGAAATTAAAAGAAGCTTACTCCTTGGAAGAAAAGTTATGACCAACCTAGACAGCATATTCAAAAGCAGAGACATTACTTTGCCGACTAAGGTCCGTCTAGTCAAGGCTATGGTTTTTCCAGTGGTCATGTATGGATGTGAGAGTTGATGATGCATTTGAACTGTGGTGTTGGAGAAGACTCTTGAGAGTCCCTTGGACTGCAAGGAGATCCAACCAGTCCATTCTGAAGGAGATCAGCCCTGGGATTTCTTTGAAAGGAATGATGCTAACGCTGAAACTCCAGTACTTTGGCCACCTCATGCGAAGAATTGACTCATTGGAAAAGACTCTGATGCTGGGAAGGATTGGGGGCAGGAGGAGAAGGGGATGACAGAGGATGAGATGGCTGGATGGCATCACTGACTCGATGGATGTGAGTCTGAGTGAGCTCTGGGAGTTGGTGATAGACAGGGAGGCCTGGCGTGCTGCGATTCATGGGGTCGCAAAGAGTCGAACATGACTGAGTGACTGAACTGAACTGAAGATCAGAAATTAATAAAGTAGAAAATGGAGATAGAGTGGTAAGAAAGCCAGGGATTGAATTGTGGGAGAAACAATGGCAAAACATTGGCAGGTTATTATCTGCTCTTATCACTGCTTCCATTCCCTGTATAATAGAAGTTCTGGGGCTCTCCATCAAACAAAAATAAGTAAATAAAAGTTTTATGTATTGGAAAGGAAAAAATAGATGACATTATCTGTAAGAAACGCTCAAAAGACTGATTATTAGAATTAATAAGAATTTAGCAAGTTATTATAAAGTATACTATATTTAAGAATATGGAGGGTCAGTAAAGTTGTCAATTCTTTGCAAATATATTTAAACCTTCAACACAAATCTGATCAAAATCTCAATAGGATTTTTTATAGATTAAGGCAATTAAAATTATATATATATAGGAAGGAGAAAAATATGGTCATAACATTCTTTAAGCAAATCTAAGTGAACTTGCTCTACTGGATCCAGACTTATGATAAAGCTATAGCATGTAAGAGTGTGATTTTTGCCTAAAAGACAGAAAATATACAACAGAAGAGAGCCAAGAAACAGAACCACTAATGTACAGAAACAGGATCTAAAACAGGGAATTGTGTAATCAATGGTAACTGAATGTATTTTCAACTGTATTAAAAAAAAAATTTATCTCTTACATCACACACATCACATCTTACACAAAAACTAGTTCCTGTGTGGATTAAAACTCAAAAGCTGAACCCTTTGAACTTTTATGAGAAATTATAGGATATCTTCATGACTTTTGGGGAATTAATTGAGTCAGATACAAAATGACTTAATATAGAAATTAATAAATCACTTAATATAGAAATTAATAATTACATAATTTACATTAAAATCAAGAACTTCTGTTGTCCAAAGGGGGAAAATTTCTGTTGCTTACAAATAAATTTTTAAAAGCCACCAACTGAGAGAATAACTGAAAAATAATGTCACATATATACAGTATAAAGAAGTTTTGTATAAAATTCACTGCTGCTGCTAAGTCGCTTCAGTCGTGTCTGATTGTGTGCGACCCCATAGACGGCAGCCCACCAGGCTCCCCCGTCCCTGGAATTCTCCAGGTAAGAAAACTGGAGTGGATTGCCATCTCCTTCTCCAATGCATGAGGGTGAAAAGTGAAAGTGAAGTCACTCAGTCGTGTCTGACAGTGACCTCATGGACTGCAGCCCTCCAGGCTCCTCCGTCCATGGGCTTTTCCAGGCAAGAGTACTGGAATGGGTTGCCACTGCCAAGAAATGGCAAAAACCTAATAGAAAAATGGACAAACAAGCAAAATAAATTTCACAGAAGAGCCCCAAATAAACTGAAATATATCCACCTACATTAAATTTTGGAAAAATGAAAATTAAACCACAGTGAAATGCTGTTTTACACCTACCAAACTGACAAAAATAAATATCTGTAAAAATCAAATCTTGATCAGGATACAGGGCAACAGGAACCCTTAAAACACTTTATGAGGAAGTTTAAATTTTTATCTATACATTGCAAAATAATTTGGCATTAACTATTAAACTTGGAAATTTGCATATATTACAATCCAGAAGTTCTACTTCTAGATATGGACTTTTAATAACATTCCTGTTATATAATATAGTAATACATTGCTATATATATATATATATCCTATAATAAATATAGTAATTTATATAATAGATGCTATAATGTTATAGCATTATAATAGTAAAAGAAAAATTAAGACAGAAATGACCATTGTTAGGCAAACATATAAATAAATTGCTATATATTTACAAAATGTATACAGATTCCAACTTAACTATCCCTACATGCAACACTTTGGAGAGATCTCACAGAACAGTGAAAAAAAGCAGGCTGTTGAAGAAAGCATGTGTTAGAATATTGTTTTTATAGTGTTCAAAACCAAACAAATATAACTATTATTTTGCTAGAGGATGCATCTAAAGAAGAACAAGGCAATGATTAATATAAAGTTTGGAAAAGAAATTAGCTCTGGGGGAATGTGGAGGAAGTAGAATGTTCTTCAGGCAAGTACAAAGTTAAATTCATCAGAACATAATAGTAACATATTTCTTAATTTGAGTGATGGGCTCAGGGGTGTTAATTCTAAATATTGGTAAGCAGAATACTGGAGTGGGTAGCCTTTTCCTTCTCCAGGGGATCTTCCCAACCCAGGGATCAAACCCAGGTCTCCTGCAATGGAAGCAGATTCTTTACCAGCTGAGCTTCAAGGGAAGCCCATGGAATAGTAAGTACATGATAATTTGTAAATGGTGAGGAAGAGGAAAGAGCATAGGAGTCCCACACTGGTGACCTGAGTCGCTGAGTGGGGGATGCTGCTATTTAATGAGAGGAAGAAGAGAATCAGGCAAGGATGGGTGGGAGTGAGTGAGTAGGGAGAATGGAGATGAATCAATTTTTAACTGTTCAGATAAAGATAGCTGTACTACATCTTAGTCAAATATTGGGGATTGATTGTAATATAATCGATGTACATTGATTGTAATGTAATCAATTACAATATAATTGTAATTGTAATGCAGGATTGAATATGGAAAGAGAACTCTGGGCTTTGGTTAGATAGTCCTAGGAATCTTTGGTATGCAGATTGTCTTTAAGGCCTTGGAATGGATGAAATAACCAGGGGTGGGTGTGGAGATTCCATAATAAAGGAGAAAGGGGGCTGGCATACACCTTTACCGATGTAAGTCTGACGTCCTAGGGAACTCTCATCTCAGGAGGTAAAGGATTAAATATGTAAAGTCTTCAACTGAAACATATCTGCAGGAAATGATGCAAGCCCTTCTTTGAGTCCCAGAATATGTAGGAAAATGATGCAAAGAGATGACCACAGGGCAGGAATCGATAAGTTTTGGTCTTAGGATGGCTGCAGGGAAACTAAGTTCTCTCTCGTTGATGTGGCCTTCTGACAAGTAATAGTCTCTCCATAAGTGTATTAAGACCAGAGCCTAGAGAATTTTAAAAAAACTCCATTCTCACTCTTCTGCTTGTCTTAAAGAAGCAGTGAACTGCCTAGGAGAGGCCCAGGCGGCACAAAGTACAGGCAGCCTGTAGCCGAGTTTGGTAATGGATTCCTCCCCTGTCAACCTTCCAGATGAGAACCCAGCCCTGCTGACATCTTGATAGAAGTCAAACAAAACCCAGAGCAGAGGAACAAGTTAAGCTGAGCCCAAACTCCTGTCCCACAGGAACTGTGAGATGACAAAACACACGTTTAAAGTGCTAAGTTTTGGGTAGTTGGTTACGCATCAATAGAACACATATACAGCACTGTGTCTGTGTGTGTGTGTGTGTGTGTGTGTGTGTGTGTGTGTGTGTGTGTGAGATATTCATTAAGGCCTATGATGAAGGTGGGGAAAACAGAAAATATTTCAGGTGTATTTTTGTAGGGACATTTTTCCTGAAAGTTTAATGGTTATGAGGAACCATCTCTTTCCCCACAAAAACTGTATATATAAGAGTAAGAAGCCCTCATTTAGGTAAGATGATTGACTCAGAAAGCTCAGTTTCTAGATGGGCAAAGGAAGAGTGCTGGGACTTTGCTAGCACATTGCACCATTTAATTCTCTAGTTTTTTATTTTCATTTGATCATTTTGGGGTTTCTGTCCCCTAACTTGTGTCTCTTTTCCAAGATATGGATTCATAGTTTATAACAGCCAATGGCCAATGGCAGTGAACTCCTGCTTGAAACCCCACTTGTAGTGAGTAACATTTCTCCCAGTTTAAATGGGAGAGAATTTAAAATGCTGTGAAGTCTGGTTAGATTAACAGAATTAATCATTTTTTATGTACCCATGACATTGACTGATCACTTTTGCAAACTGATGCAAATTGACAACCAAATAAAACTTTGGGCAGCTTGGAGAAGTACACCAACAAACAAAAGTATTTGATAGTATTTTAAAGTATTTAATATTAAAAATAAGGATAATTCACAATAGGCACACAAAAAAACATATAACCTAGACCTCACTAAACCTTAGTAAAAAGAAATTCTCTGAATGAAATATTGAACCTCTTTAAATGCCTTTCTTTTTCATGTGTCTTTCATTGATACTATAAAGAACTCACTGAAGGTTAGCAATTCCCTTTGAGGTCTCCATAGTAACTGTGACCTTAGCCATATCTTTGATTTAGAACGTCAGAATGTTATAATTGATATTAAACACATGAACCCTAGATAAGGGCACTGGCGCCATATTTGATGCAACATCAAAGTCACTTTCTTGTTTGTTCTTGTATGTTCATATTGTTTTTGGCTTTTTCTATTTTACTTCTTCCCTCATAGGAGACAAGACTTGGAAATCTTAAAAAAATGACAGTGGAGAATTTTTCTAGAGTCTGAAATACACCAAAGCAGCTGGAGAAGGAGCTGATGTGATTCAAGAGGAAGACTCCAGAGCTGATCTTTACAAGGTAGGAGCAGCTCCTTGTTGGAACCAAGATTCTTATAAAAATTAAGAGAGTGTGATGTGATCCTGAAAAGAAATTCTAATCATAAGGGATTAGAAAGAAATGAGAATGGCAATATTCATTGGAAAAGTAGAAAAAAGAACAACCACAGAAATGAATGGAAAACGTTTATACTAGCAAATAAAGTTGAGAATTGCCCTAACAGCGTAACAGGTGGGGGAAACATCAGACCTTGAAAGGAACAGAATCCCTTTGAACTACTTATACTTGGTGACCTCAAAGGTTGGCAAATTCAGGAGACAGCCTCAGCTTTAACACAGCTGCTCTGTGGCATTATTAATGGCACAAAAATGGATCTGGGAATTGGTAAAATAGTAACAGCTAAACCAACAGTTAAAAATAGAATGATGTCTCCAAGTCATGAAGCCTATCCATCAGTTATACAAGAAAGGTACCTTCTTGCTGGAAATGAAGAGAAGGCAAGAATCTTCAGCCTATATCAACCTCAACAGCTCTGTACTTTATTTCATTTTGATTTAAACCCAGCCTAGTTTGTATCTATAACTTTTGCTTTGAATATACTTTGGGAATTCAGTTCAGTTCTCCCTGAACTTTAACCGATAGTCACCCAAGGGGACCACCCTAAAAAGATAAGTGATAAGGTAGGGTGGGTCTCTTAATGGCTCAAGCACTGAAAACCATCTTTCTCCACAGTTGTTTGTTATTTATAATTATGAAAGTGAAAGCATTAATCGCTCAGTCATGTCAGATTCTTTGTGACCTCATGGACTGTAGCCCACCAGGCTCCTCTGTCCATGGGATTCTCCAGGCAAGAATACTGGAGTGGGTTGTCATTCCTTCTGCAGGGGATCTTCCCAACCCAGATATCTAACCCTGATCTCATGCATTGTAGCTGGATTTTTTTACCATCTGAGCTACCTAGATGCCATTTATAATTATATCATACAAATTCTCGGCCCTCAGGGGGAAAGTGGGAAGAACACACAGCTTTTCCAATGGTACTCGCTGAGTAGTTTCTTTATTCTTCAAAAAATAGTGGGCTCAGGTAAATTATTCTGGAGGTGAGTGCATCTCAAGCCTTGGTGTATTTAATAATCAGCTGGGGAGATTTTTAGAACAAAGACTTGACCCTTGTGCCAAGAGTCTCTTGCCCGAGATCATCAGTGATCATTTTTCCCCTTATTTACCCATACCAGTCAAACCCTTAGTAAAAGCTTTGGCAAGAGAAAATTAGGTCTGTGGGAAATTCTGTATCTCTCACTTTTTCCAAAAACAACTCAGTAGATCATCAGATCACTGTATTGACTTTATTAACATTTCTGTTTAAAACCTTTCATAGGATCGATTAGCATCTTTCTGATAGAGGCTTAAGTTTATAAAACTTTGATAAGATTGCTTATCTTTATGTTCCTTTGAGTGCTTTCCTAGCCAAAGGGTGAGCTGATTTTCTTCAAAATTTCCCCATGTTTCTGAGGGAAAAAAAGGGGTACTGATACTTATTGGAAACCTACCATATGCCAGGTATAGCACCATTCCTCTTTTAAGTGGTCTTATTTAATCCTTACAATAGCCCCAGTGAAATAGCACTGTTCTCATTCTCATTTTATAAATCATGTAATTAAATACAGAGAAATTGAGTCACTTAATAAAATTACATGGCTCCGAAGCAAATAAACTGAGATTTGAATCTTATTTCTTATTTCTTACACAACTTGTCCCATTTTCTGAACTGCTTTAAATTACAAATTACCCCAGGGTGATTACACTTATACTTCCAACATCTTTTCTATCTTAAAAGGTAGGAAATCTCCCAATTTATACCAAATAATCATTCTATCTGTTCCTAAACTCAGAGTCTGGAGAAATCAGTATTGCCTTTGCTCTTTTTCTCATATTGTTCATTGCTAATCTAGACAAATTAAAGTACAAATGAAAATGTCTCTGTTCACCATAGAGCAGGTCAACAGTTCATTATTCAATGCTTAATAAGGGTTATCACTACCCTCCTTAATTTATTTAAAAGATCCTTTAGGAATAAAGAATACAAGGGGACTTTCGAAGGCACTATTTCTTATGTTAAAGCTACATTTATTCTATTTAACAAAAATGCTTTTAAAAAGCTCAATAAAAATCTGGCATCTTTCGACATAATATAATTATGAAGAAGACCTGTATGTTTCCTTTCTCTTGAAAAGGTCAGGAATTTCATCCCCATTATAAACTAATAAAGCCTTCTGGGAAGACAGAGACTGACATTTTTATATTCTCAGCTGCCTCCAGTTGGTAAATCTATTCATGCATTCAACAACACTTATTGCCTTCTTACTGTGTGTTCAGCTTAAAGATTACTTTGATGAACAAACTGATTAAATGTTCCTCCATTTTCATGAACTTCAAAGGCATGAGGGATCATCACTCATTTTTCCCAAGTTCCTATATTAATTGTAGTGATAAAAAGTTAAAGCAATCCTGTGAAAAATTTTAATTTAAATAGAAATGTTAATATAGCCAATGAACTGATCCATAACAATATTACCTTTTAGGATCATAAATGTATATGTTAACTGTATAATTAAATCACAAACCTAAATTTTTACTACCAGTTTTCTTTTCTCTAGGGTAGAGTTTCAAGTTTCACATAATAATAATGTTAAATCTCATAACATTCACAGGGAGAACGACCTGTTAGACATTCTGTATAGTGTAGTTTCTACCCTTAACTTACTAATTAGAATAAATCTTTAGAAACTGAGGTAAATATAATTATATTGCTTATTTTTAGGTATCTTTAAGCATATAGATTATTTTTTAATCAAATAATTCAAAGTTAACTATCTCCTGTCCAAACTCTTGATTTGTCTCTTTGTCTCAAATAGTCACTGACCACCCCCCCAAACTCACCACTGTCTTTCACTCTTGAAAACAAACAAACAAAAAGTCATTCTAGTGACCATTAATCAGAGTGTCAGCTCATTTGGATAAAGACCTTATAAGGAATGCATTTGACAAAACCATCAGGAATATACAATGGGGAGAGGATAATCTCTTCAATAAATGGTGTTGGGAAAACTGGTCAGCAGATGCAAAAGAATGAAACTGGACCACTGTCTTACACCACACATACACATCAATTCAAAATGGTTTAAAAACTTGAACATAAGACCTGAAACCAGAAGACTCCTAGAAGAAAATGTAACTCCTTAACATCAGTCTTCACAATGATTTTTTTAAAATTTAACACCAAAGCAAAGGCAACAAATGCAAATATGAATCAATAGGACTACATCATACTATAAAGCTTCTGCAAAGCAAAGGAAATCATCAACAAAATGAAAAGGTAATCCACTAAATGGGAGAAAAATCTTTGAAATCAAATATTTGATAAGGTATTACTATTCAAAATATATAAGAACTATTGCAACTCAACAGAAAAGAAAATGTACAGTCTGATTTTAAAATGGGCTATTATCAAAAAGACAAGACATAAGAAGTGTCGGTAAAAATGTGGAGAAAAAGCAACTCTTGTGCATTGTTGGTAGAAATCTAAATTGGTGCAGCCACTATGGAAAATAGCTGGAAGTTTCCTCCAAAAATTGAAAATAGAGCTACTATATGCTGTCTCTTCTGAGTGGAATACAAGGAAAAGAAAATCATGAACTTGAAAGATACCTTCACCCACATGTTCATCACAGTATTATTTGCAAATAGTCAAGACAAGCTAACAATCTAAGTGTCCTTCAGCGGTTTAATGGATAAAGAATATATTGGGTCTATGTATAGTCATACCTCCAAGATATTGCAGATTAAGTTCCAGACCACCACAGTAAAGAAAAGATCACTAAAAGTCACATGGATTTTTTTTTTCCTCCCCAGTGCATATAAAAGTTATGTTTACATGGATCAATGGAACAGAATAGAGAACCCAGAAATTAACTCATACACCCAATGTCAATTAATCTTTGACAAAGGAGGCAAGAGTATAAAATGGAAAAAAAGTCTTTTCAGCAAGCGGTATCAGGAAAGTTGGACAGTCACATGTAAATCAATGAAGTTAGAACACCCTCTCATAGCATGCACAAAAATAAACTTGAAAACTTAAATATAAGACATGACACCATAAAGTTCCTAGAAGAGAACATAGGCAAACATTCTGACATAAATTGTACCAATATTTTCTTAGGTCAGTCTTACAAGGCAAAAGAAATAAAAGCAAAAATAAACAAATGGAACCTAATCAAACTTATAAGCTTTTACACAGCAAAAGAAACCACAAACAAAATGAAAAGGCAATCTACAGAATGAGAGAAAATATTTGCAAATGATGAGATTAAAAAGGTTTTAATTTTCAAAATGTACAAATAGGTCAGACAACTCAGCAATTAAAAAAAAAAACAAACCTCAATCAAAAAATGGGCAGAAAACCTAAGCAGACATTTCTCCAAAGAAGACATACAGAGGGCCAAGAGGCACATGAAAAGATGTTCATATTGCTAATTGTTAGAGAAATGCCAATCAAAGCTATTATGTAAGGAGATGACACCTCACACTGGTCAGAATGACTGTTAAGATTTGAGTCTACAAATAATAAATGCTACAGAGGTGTGAAGAAAAGGGAATCTTCACACTCTGTGGGTGGAAATATAAGTTGGTGCAACTATTATGGAAAACAATATGGAGGTTCCTAATGAAACTAAAAATAGAGTTGCCATATGATTCAGTGATCTAACTCCTAGGCATATATCCAGACAAAACTATAATTCAAAAATATACATGCAATTTTATGTTCATAGTAGCACTGTTCACAATAGCCAGGACATGCATGCACGCGTCTCTGTGTGCCCAGTTGTGTTTGACTCTGCGACCCCACAGACTACAGCCCTCCAGGCTCCTTTTTCCACAGGATTTTTCCAGGTAAGAATACTGGAAGCAACCTAAATGTCTATCTACAGATGATTGGATAAAGAAGATGAACATATACACAATGGAATACTACTTGGCCATAAAAAGGAAAGAGATAATGCCATCTGCAGCAAATGGATGAACCTAGAGATTATCATCATAAGTCAGTCAGACAGGGAAAGACAAATATCAGAAGATATCACTTACAAGTAGAATCTAAAATGTGGCATCTGTGAAATAGAAACAGGCCCACAGACATAGATAATAGACATGTGGTTGCCAAGGGGGACCATAGTGCAAGCTGAGCACTGAAGAATCGATGCTTTGAACTGTCGTGTTGGAGAAGACGCTGAGAGTTCCTTGGACTGCAAGGAGATCCAACCAGTCTATTCTAAAGGAGATCAGTCCTGAATATTCACTGGAGAGACTGATGGTGAAGCTGAAACTCATACTTTGGCCACCTGATGCGAAGAACTGATTCATTAGAAAAGACCCTGATGCTGGGAAAGATTGAGGGCAGGAGGAGAAGGGGACAACAGAGGATGAGATGGTTGCATGGCATCACCGGTTCAATGACATGAGTTTGAACAAGCTCTGGGAGTTGGTGATGGACAGGCAAGCCTGGTGTGCTACAGTCCATGGGGGTGCAAAGAGTCGGACATGACTGAATGACTGAACTGAACTGAACTGCCGAGGGGGAGGGAATGGAAGAGGAATGGAGTGGGAATTTAGGGCTAGCAGATGCAAATTATATATATAGAATGAATAAAGAACAAGGTTCTACTGTATAGCACAGGAAACTATATACAATATCCTGTGATAAACCATAATGGAAAGTAATATAAAAAGAATATATATGTATATATATATGTATAACCGAATCACTTTTCTGTGAGCAGAAATTAATACATTGTAAATTAACTACTTTAATAAAAAGATTTTTAAAAATCATTATGCTTATTCCTTAAACTTATACAGTACTGTATGTCAATTATATTGCAATAACACTAGATGGAAAAAAGTTAAAAAGTTATGTTTCCACTATACTGTAGTCTAAGTGTACAATAGCATTTTGCTTAAAAAGTACATTAATTTAAAAGTTTATTGCTAAAAACTGCTAACTACCATCTGAACCTCCAGTGAGTTGTAATAGTTTTTCTGGTTTGAAATATTTTGAGAAATACCAAAATGTGACAACAGAGACACAAAGTGAGCAAATGCTGTTGGCGTAATAGAGTGGCTCAACAATCAAGTAACTGACAGGCATGTCTTACAGTGGAATATTATTTGATCATAAAAAGAAGGAAATCCTGCCACTTGCAAAATGAATAAGCCTCATGGGCATTATGCTAAGTGAAATAAATCACTCAAAGTAAGCTATATACTGTATGGTATCACTTATGTGCAGTCTGAAAAGAAAATCAAACTCAAATTTAGAAATCAGGTTGGTGATTGCCAGAGGCAGGGGTGAAGGAGGCCACAAGTTACAAATTTCTGGTTATAAATAAGTCCTGATAATGTAATATACAGCATTGTGACTATAGTTAACAATACTGTACTGTATGTTTGAAAATTAGAAATGAGTAAGTCTTACATGTCCTCATCACAAAAATAAAAAACTGTAACTTATAGATGTTAATAAACTTATTGTAGCAGTTATTTCTTAATATATGCATATATCAAATCATTATGCCACACACCTAAAATGAATACAATGTTATATGTCAGTTACAATTCAATAAAACTGCATTTGAGCTTGTAATGACTCTCTTAAAAAAATAAACAGAAAAAAGTAAAGAGATTAAAAGTAGGACATTCTGTAAGTGTATTAAATATTATGGATATATGAAGAATGAAATTTGATAGATATGGCCATTAAAATACTTATTAGGATTATAGGGTTTAAAACTACAAATAGACACATAAAGACTCTGGTTCTCTTAGACAAGATGAGAATCACTCATTTCCTTAAACCAGCTAGAGTAATGAAAAGAAAAATAAACTAAAATTGAACATTTTTATCAGCATAGAACTGACTGCACTTTCCATAACATTACACTGATTTTCATCATCTGTTAATACAAGGGGTTTTGTCTACATTGAAATGGACGTGTCCTTGTTACTCACTGCCTGTGAAGTAGGGTATCCTTTTTATTCATAGCCAGTGTTTTCAAAGAGGAAAGCAAGTTTCTGCTCTACTTGCCCAGAAACAAAAAGTATAAGGATACTTTGAATTTCTCTCCGTTTTTTTCTCCCTTCTCCTCTGAAAGTGGAATGACTTACCTGAGCGAAAAGTTTGGGAGGAAAAAAGCTAAACGTGCTTGACTCAGGCCCTGGTGGCCTTTCTCACAGCCAAACTATCTGCCTGGTACGTGCGCTCTTTTCTGCTCTTCATACTGTGGGTAAGCTTGTGAGAGCATTGCTGTATCCCTGTTGGGGCATCTGTTCTTAGCCAATCAAATCTGATCCATTTAGTTAACTCATTTGGTCACAGATCAAAAGTCATTCTTTCTGATCAACTGCACTAGTAGTAAAGTTAGTATTTTGAGCTCTACTTGTCAGTTTTTGATTTGATACAAACTCAGAGTGAAGAAACAAATATGGGTGCAATTTATTGGATCCCTGTGCCTGCGTGCTAAGCTGCTTCAGTAGTGTCTGACTCTTTGCGATCCCATGGACTGTAGCCCACCAGGCTCCTCTGTCCATGTGATTCTCCAGGCAAGAGTACTGGAGTGGGTTGCCATGCCCTTCTCCAGGGGATCTTCCTGACCCAGGGATCAAACCTGCGTCTCTTACATCTCCTGCAATAGCAGGCAGAGTCTTTGCCACTAGCGCCACCTGGGGTCACATTGGACCCCTAAAACTCTTAAACTATTTCAGTATTCAACTTCTTATCTTTAGAACAGTCTATTTGTTTATGGAGAAATTCTGAACACTCTTTAGGTAATGTCAGGCATAAACTTCAATAAGAGGTCTGGGCTTAAGTAAAGGATGAAAGAACTGTCCTATGTAAACGTGAATTTTGTGTAAATTTCAAGAATATATAAGAGCCATAGATAAAATACAGAGAACAAGGAATTAATAGTTTTTAATATAATTTTCAATAAGCTATCCAATTTATCAAAAATTGACATGTTAAGCATATGCACAATTAATCAAATTTTTGAAATTCATTAATCATTAAAGGGCAAACACATGCAGGTTGTTAGTTTATTATTTAACCACAATTCATTTATTTTAGTTTGTGATTATAAATCTTTAAGTGTTTTACTATAATCATCATACTCTTAAAAGTTGTTTATCCTCCCACAGCTTAAAAAATCATGCGTGTGGAATGTGTATAATTTGTGTACACCTACACATACAACATACATATGAACTGGAATTTACAATCGAATTATTCAAGGATTATTTGCTTTTGAGAAGATCTTTCCCTGAGGAAGCATGTTTTCTAGCATTTTTATTATTGAGTAGGGTTTCTTTGGGTGACCTTAACTTTACACCCTCCCTCCCAGAAGCAGAACTATAAGCAAAATAATCATGCCCACACAACAAACATTTCCTTCCTCATCCTCCAAAAACTAGTGTTCCTCTTAGCCCTGAAGAATAAATTTTTTATTTCTGTATACATATTTATTGACTAGAATCTTATATATACACAATATTTTGGTTGTACATGCACATGTGCATAAGGACACACACATACAGACAAGGATATGTTTCTCCTTGTTTTCTGCTAAGTAGACATTTAAACACACACATGACTGTGAGGAAATGAATCTATTAGATGCTGATCATTTGCATACAATAATTTTTTTCAAATGAAGTTTTATGTAAAGTTAGTTCTTAGTCCACTGTTACTTGTTCTACTAAAAAGTTTCAAACATATTAAAATGAAAATATGTTGTCTGAGTCTCAGAAGTCTTTTTCTAGGTCATCTTCTCATCAAGTAGGTACCCTCTGACCAAATACCTTCAAATCTGTTCATCTTTATGCCTGCTGGGTATCTCCAACATGACTTAAAGGGAATATCCAAATCAATGTACCTTAAATGTAAATTTGGCATCTTTCCCCTCACACACATTCACTTTCTTATGTTCTATAAGAAAGGGCACCTCCAACCCAAACCAGAGATCATACTTTCATCCTAGTTACCTTCTTCTCTCTACTTCATTCTTTCCCTCACATCCAATTAGTCATCAAACTTTAATCCTGCTAAACGTACTCTGTCTCCTTTTAGACCATGAGTTCTAGATTTTGATAATGGTTTCTTCATTTAGTTCTACTGTGTTCTTCCTATAAACCCTTAATAATCCACTCTTGGTCCCAGTGTCAAAATCATCTTTCTAATATGCAAAAAACCCTTCATGGATCAGAGCCTTGTCGTGGCAGGTGCTGCATAACTCAATGAAGCTATGAGCCACGCTGTGCAAGGCCACCCAAGACAGATGGTCACAGGGAAGAGTTCTCACAGAACGAATCAGATGTGACTTAGTGACTGAACAACAACATGCAAATATGATCGTGTTGACCCCCAAAGAGTTACATGGGTCATCCCATTACTGATGTCACTGTGACCTGGAAACATCAGGCTATATAGTAACATAGGGACATGGAAACGGTTACACTCTTACATAGTACTCTTTAAATTATACCATAATATGATGTTCTAAAACAAGAGAACAGTAGAATGATCAGTGTGAAAGGCATTCCTACAATGCATGTTTCGTTTTAAGGATGGAAACTAGATGCTGCATTTTCTATTTAGTGGGAGGAAATAGTTGAGGCCCTCCTGAGTCAGCAATTGTGCAATACTGTCCTATTTCAGGCCCTGATTTCTACAACTAGATATAGTGCTATAGTTTGCAAATCTTCACTTCACCAATTAACTGCCAGTTTATTTGGAGAAGGCGATGGCAACCCACTCCAGTAATATTGCCTGGAAAATTCCACGGACGGAGGAACCTGGTAGGCTACAATGCATGGGGTCGCAAAGAGTTGGACACGACTGAGCGACTTCATTCTCTTTCTTCCTTTCTTATTTAACATCACATACCTTAGTCATTTCAACATAATTCCCGAAACAAGGAGGCCCAGGCTCCTTTGCATGTAAGGCTCTCTGTTTTCACTGAGAGCTGAGCTTGTATAATAAAGGCACAAATGCTGAGGGACAGGCCTGCAACGACCGCTTTTCCAACACAAAGCTGTTATCAGCAACTGAGGCAAACAGAGGAAGCAAGTTTATGAGATCACACCAACATCCCAGGCCCCAGTCAGGCCTCTGTGGTTTCAGAAATCTTCACATTCTGCCAACAGAAAAGCCTACATATCCTGTTTCCTGTTTTACTGTGGGCTTCTAGCTTATTCCCCAACTCTAATATCTGTCAATTCCTTAGTCATCACCAAAGGTGAAAGTCAAATGTCCTCTGCTTTACCCTCTGATGTGCTGATTCCCATCAAACTCACACCTTATTCCTTAGACACACTTCAACTTCAACCACACCTTTATTCTCTGCTCTTCCTCTGATCTTAGGGAATTCATTTTTCTGTGCCATCAAAGACTTTCCCATTATTTTGTCTTTGTGGGAACTTGGTTCCACCTTTGATTTTATTATATTCTTCATGACACGTCACTAAACAACTTTCAGCGAAAGGGGAGAAGGCAATGAATACCTTTTTCTCATTGAAACTTTTATGCCATTACTTCAAAGCATCTCTCAGAGCCTCTGTGTTCACCATTTGCCTTATGGTTTAACGTGCCACCCTATGCCTCTAAGACCCAGTAGCCAATCAGGTATAATGCTATGACTAACTTTTAGATAACCATAGATTCATGACATATTTACTTGACTATTTGAATATGTAAATGTTTTAATGTCTATATGCATTGCCTTTCTTAAAATAAATAGTATGAACAGGATTGGTTTTATAAAAATTAATATATGTAGTAGGTAACCCACAATGTTTTTGTTATCCAGCATAATGGATTACTTCTTTTCCATCATATCATTCCAGACATTCACCTGTAACCTCTAACCCCGGAATTCACTCTGCTCCTAACATCTACTTTATCCTTGAGCTGAGACCTAGATTTAGGTAGTGGTTATTTAAGAGCAGAATCACTCACATGTCAGGAAGGCCAACTAAGAGGAACCAAAGTGTGTGCATGTATGCCCAGAATCCATCTTATTCTCCATGGGTGCACTTTTACTACATTCTGTAGCATTGATTGATACTTTCCCTTGGAAGGTGAGAACTTATTTTTCTGATGTGTATTATTGGAATAAGCACTGCATGTAGGAACAATGGATTTGTGAAGGGAGTTGAAAAGAGAAGGCCTGTGTTTGAATCCTCACTCTGCAACTTCCCAGCTATATGACACTGGTCTTCAAGCAGTGATAACGACAGGAGCAGCAGCAGTGTAATAGCCCAAAGACAGAAATTGGACCAGAAAGAAGCTTAAACCAGATCATTGCTGAACCCAACACAAGTCCACCTCACTTTTTAGGTGAGGTATGTGTGCTATGCCAAAGTTCTTACCCTCATATCACCCAGATCTTAAGGGAGGCATTCTTCAACGCCTATAGCAGTGAGGACAATCTCCAACAGGATGCACTAGGAGCTCCTTATTCCATGCTAAAATTTGTTTATAAAAGCAATGTGGACATCACACACACATGTCAAGAATGGAATGGGAGCCTAAGAATTAGACTCAGTATTAGGGTAGAGGTCAAAGATTGGGTGACTGTCCAGGTTAGCTTGAGTCTTAGGGATTTGTTGGAGGTCAAAATGGAGTTAACATCAGGGAGAATGCTCAAACTACTGCACAATTACACTCATTTCACATTCCAGCAAGGCAATGCTCAAAATCCTGCAAGCTTGAACCGAGAACTTCCAGATGTTTAAGCTGGACTTAGAAAAGGCAGAGGAACCAGTGATCAAATTGCCAACATCTGCTGGATCATAGGAAAAGCAAGCGAATTCCAGAAAAACATCTACTTCTGCTTCTCTGACTATGCTAAACCCTTTGTGTGTGGATCACAATAAACTGTGGAAAATTCTTAAACAGATGGGAATACCAGACCAGCTTACCTGCCTACTGAGAGGCCTGTATGCAGGTCAAGAAGCAACAGAACTGAACATGGAACAAAGGACTGGTTCAAAATTGGGAAAGGTGTACGTCAAGGCTGTTTATTGCCACCCAGCTTATTTAATTTATATGCAGAGTACATCATGAGAAATGCTGGGCTGGATGAAGCTCAACCTGGAATCAAGATTACTGGGAGAAATATCAACAGCCTCAGATGTGCAGATGACACCACCCTAATGGCAGAAAGCAAAGAGAAACTAAAGAGCTTCTTGATGAAAGTGAAAGAGGAGAGTGAAAAAGCTGGCTTAAAATTCAAAATTCAAAAACTAAGATCATAGCAGCTGGTCCCATCACTTCACGGAAAATAGATGGGAAAACAATGGCAACAGTGACAGATTTTATTTCTTGGGCTCCAAAATCACTGTGGACAGTGATTACAGCCATGAAATTAAAAGATATTTGCTCCTTGGAGGAAAAACTATGACAGACCTAGACTGCCTATTAAAAAGCAGAGACATTACTTTGCTGACAAAGGTCTGGATAGTCAAAGCTATGGTTTTTCCATGTGAGAGCTAGACCATAAAGAAGGCTGAGTGCAGAAGAATTGAGGATTCAAACTGTGGTGTTGGAGAAGACTCTTCAGAGTCCTTTGGACAGCAAGGAAATCAAACCAGTCAATTCTAAAGGAAATCAGTCCTGAATATCCATTAGAAGGACTGATGCTAAAGCTGAAACTCTAGTACTCTGGCTACCTGAAGTGAAGAACTGAATCCCTGGAAAAGACCCTGATGCTGGGAAAGTTTGAGCATAGAATGAGAAGGGGCAACAGAGGATAAAATGGTTGGATGGCATCATCAACTCATGTGTTTGAGCAAATTCTGGGAGATAGTGAAGGACATGGAAGCCTGGCATGCTGCAGTCCATGGGGTCTCAACGAGTTGGACAGGACTGAGTGACTGAACAACAACAATCGGACAATCTGAGGCTCAGTGATGGGATAAACACCACCCAAAACATTGAACTTACTACTTAATAATGCAAAAACTGTAAACCCCCCTTTTTTTTTTCTGATCACAAAATGCCTATAATCTTAAAATGGTCTCCTTAATCATTTCTGCTTTACTCATTATCTTCTACCACACCAGCTTTTCTCTCTCTCTAGGCTTCAGTGACATTTCACTGACCATTTGTTTCAACATGACTTTCAAGTTCCTGAGCACTGCCACAGAAGGTTGTGAATCTAGCGTTAACTATGTCTACCATATCGATCCCTACCTAAGCCCACCTCAGAGGAGCCTAGAGCTCACAAAACCTCTGATTGCACTTTGTGTGAATCTTTCTTGTCACACTGCCATTCAGCGTTTCCCCAGTTTTCTAACATGCTTATGCCCCAAAGCCATACTGTACCCGCTTCCCTTTGTTCTACATTTAGAATCACTTCTTTGTTGTGATCAATTAGCTGCTGTGGCTCCTTCAATATTTATTCTCTCCATGTCAGATTTCTCTTTCACTTATGCAGCTCTCCTTCCTTCTCTCCGCAGACAAAGGGTACTCTTATCCTTTCCACTATCATACCTTGTATACTAACTACTATCCCTTCCTATCAGTTCCAGAGCCAATTGCTCAACTGGCCTTCACCTACAGTTACAACATTTCCATTGACTTTTTTTTTGCTACACCAACAAAAAAGTAAATAAGTAAATATATTGAAGAGCCTTGAATGTATGTGTGTATATGAATGAATGAATAGCTTCTCTATCCCCTCAATATCAGTTGTTTGTGGGCCTGAGATATTTTTTTGAACACCACAAAAGCATGTTCTATTCCCAGCTGACTGACCTCCTTGCATTGGAACTTCCAGTATTGCTCCTGTGAAGTGTGGGCATCAGTCATCAAATGGTGATAGCTTATTGGTTCTGCCATTTACTCCTTGGTCACATTTCTGAACTGTGAAGGTCAAACACTGAATTGTAGACAATGAGCACTGACTTGGATGAGACATTTCATCTACTGCAGAAGGCTTGAACAATGACCAGATTAAGCCATTTTCAATTTCTGGGCTGGTTTTATCACAAGCCTTTGTAATTTTCAAGGAAGTTGGAGCTGGGGCTTGTGAATTTTTGAAACCCATCCATGGTTTAAACAAATGTGGTTGTATTGACTACATTAATGAGATTTTCCTGAAATGTTTTGCAAAAGATCATATTTCTTAATAGTTTTATTTAACTGTGCAGTGCTGTGCCTAAATGCTCAGTTGCGTCCAACTCTCTGTGATCCCACAGAGTGTAGTCCTCCAGGCTGCTCTGTCCATGGGATACTCCAGGCAAGAATACTGCTCTGTCCATGAGATTCTCCAGGCAAGAATACTAGAGTGGGTTGCCTTGCCCTCCTCCAGGTGATCTTCCCAGTCGAGGGATGGAACCCAGGTCTCCCACATTGCAGGCAGATTCTTTACACTCTGAGCCACCAGGGAAACCCAAGAATACTGGAGTGGGTAGCCTATCCCTTCTCCCTGAGAAGGGATTCCCAACCCAGGAATCTAATTGGGGTATCCTGCATTGCAGATAGATTCTTTACCAGCTGAGCTACCAGGGAAGCCCTTTGTACACATAGACTATTTGGAAAAGGGATTTTTAAAAAATCAAGAAAGCCAATATCTATTTTATAATTTAAGTCCTATTCAAGAATAGGTATTATGTTTTATATGTATTTAATTTATTTTTTTTCTTTTAATTTATATTTATTTTAATTGGAGGTTAATTAGTTTACAATATTGTATTGGTTTTTTTTTTAATTAAATTTATTTATTTTTAAAATTACAATACTGTATTTGTTTTGCCATACATTAAACAGTCATAAGTGCTGGAATTATCTATGATACTGATTTATAGTCTAACACTGGAAATAAAACAAGATTCTTTTTCTTTCTTTTGCAAGAGCAAAAGGTTTCAGAATCAAGTTTGTCTTCAAGCAGCAGCAAAGGCTTGCTGACAAGATATTTTGGAACAACTTGGTATTAGGAAGGAAGTATGAGTGGGAGGATGAGCAACAGCTCATGCCCATCTGACACATGCAAGTTGCGAATGTGTTAGAAGTCCATGATGTAGAACATAAAAGGGTGTAGCAATTTATCTCAGTGACACAAAGGACCTTATTCTAATCTTTTGTTTTCACAGCTCTATTTTCAATTAGATTTTCTTTCTCTCTCTCTCCTGTTCTCATTTACCTCAATCAGGTCATACACCGATGGTTATGAACATTATAATTCATAACGTCACGAGAAAATGCAGAACCTATCAAAATATCTTGAACAAACTGCATGGACTTTCATGTCA
Organism: Nanger dama; assembly: GCA_917880005.1. NCBI lineage: Eukaryota > Metazoa > Chordata > Mammalia > Artiodactyla > Bovidae > Nanger > Nanger dama. The sequence goes on along the minus strand of CAKJTW010000008.1, from coordinate 16,730,905 downwards.
AAGCTATTTGCCCCTGTTATTCTAGGTGTGTGGCAAAATTGTTGCTATGTGAGACATATCAGTGAATTTCATTTTTTCACTTAGTAATAATTTATGCTTTTAGAGTTTCTTCAGGTAAAACTGTCACAAGCCTTTATATGCAAGCTTCTCCACATCCTACAGACATTGGTAGTAAACACAACACTGTCAAATTATCGTAGAACAAAACATGATCCAGTCATTCTTTCCCACAGTGTAGTACACATGCAGATTGGAATCCATCCCATAATTTGTTCAACAATCATTGAGCTTCTGTAATTTTCCAAACACTTTGATTAACATGTGCTTGAGGAATTTGTGAGAATGTCTATTCCTGCTCTTGAGGACTTTATAGTCTACTCTGGGCCAAGAGTCTCTATAATCCCAGTTTTATCTCAGCTATATCTCCTACACATAAACTTCTTTATATCCTCTCGCAAAGAGGCTCTCTCCTTAGTTCCTTGTAATACACTGGATTTCCATATGGAGCAAAGTTCTGTCAGCCTTCTCTAACAGTAATAATATTTACTTACACAAGTCATCAGAGTAGCTTATAAGATTTTGAGTTCTCTGAGGGCAGGAACAATACCTTATAAGTCATTTTCTCTTCTGAAGTACATTTCCTAGTACCTTAACCTTTGTAGGATAATATGAAAAATTTTATACCCATTATCACAAGGCAGTTTATAGGGAATGTCACGTGGATGGAACAGATGATTAAGATTTATGGGTTATAAAGAAGTTACAAAGATGATGTGTGTACACACACACACACACACACACACACACACACACACACCTCTGTGTAGTTAGCTTGCAGATCCTTACAGCGAGATGGTCTTAAGATACATGTGGTATCAGGAATACGTCAGTGGACATTCCCATTCAGAAGCGGGGAATGAGAGGTGAGCAGCAGTCACCAGTCCCCGGCGGTTCTGAGATCCAACTAGGACAGCGATGCCAGTTCCCATGCAGAGCCCAGTCATGCTCCTGGGAAATATTTCTTATGGCTTTAAACCCCACTTTCCAGCCTACTTGATCCACTTTCCAGCCTACTTGATCCAGCCTACTTGGCCTCATCCCTCCTTTCCACAGGAAATGACCCAGGACTGCAGGTGCTTAAACTTCTTAGGTTGCTCTTCACCCATAGACAGTTTGGGAAGGCCTATGACATTTTTATTTTGAACTTATTCCCTTCCTTTTAATTCAGTTTGTCAGTCCTTCCACCAGTACAGTAGCCTTCTGTCAAGAATGTTATCGATCTTTATACCTCCCACAGATTTCTTTGAAACAGGTCACACTGCCTTGGGCTGAGAGTAGTCAGCAGAAACAGTGAAAGGGTCTAGGAGGCAGATTTATTAGCTTTTTCTATATTTTGGTCTAGTGAAGAGGGTCTGTGAGGTATATTATTAAATCAACCTTCAGTCTCAACAGAGTTAAAGGTGCATTCTCAACTCCACCTTTAAACTAAGCTGATATTCTACTAGTAGGACTCCGGATTTGGTCAGTATCTTGAGTCTTTCTCTTACTTTGTGAACCATATTCTACAGAGTTAACAGTCCCTGACCCTCTGTAATCCCTCTAAATCTGTGCTACAATACTAAATACTTTCTTCTTAAGTTTATCTCTTTTTTTCTCTCATAGTTACCTTTTGTAGTTAGAAGATGCCAGTTGGCACTTTCAACAGTCTCCTCAGCCAGTTCAGAGAGTTCCTCAGGCACTCTTTCTATTACATTTCCACAGGCAAGGCTAATATTTCTGCCAGTACATAAACTCAGCCCTTTCCTCCAGCTTCCATTGCTTTCATTCATATAGGTTTCTATATTGCCCTTCTTGTCTTTACTAACAGACTCCATAGGTCCTTACAGCTCTTGTGCATCACCGGTGTCATTTTAGTTTTTATGACAAAGAAGCCCAGTTCTGGTGCCAATAACTGTGTCAGGCAATCAGAGGATGCAGAAGTACTGCAAGGGTTAGGAAAAAAGACACGTGTAACAGGAATTCGAACGTCAACTGTGAGAGAAACTAAGAATATAAAAGCCGGAAAGGGGGGAGGCATAATACCAGAGCATACTAACTAGCCAGCTCCGACACAGGTTAACGAGTTGGTTCCTGTGTGGAAATCTGAAAGATGTGCACATCCTTAAGAATCTGGGTCATGAAGGCAGGCAGGTGTAGAAATCCATGGAAGGTTATTGGCTCCTCATGACTATTGTCTCTGTGAGTTCACAGAAAAGCATGTGGTGGTGAGCCTGGGGTGCTGGTGGCCAGTGGGTATGTCAGTCAGCAAGCAGAGCTAGACATAGAGAGGGGGGGGGTGGAAGCTGGAAAGCACCTGCAGCTCTGGTTCTGCCTCTGATTGCCTCTGACTGGTGACGACCACTAGGTGTAATGGCCATTTTGCTTCCATCTTCCAGAATGCACACAGCTTCACGTTGGTCAGCTCGAACTCAGAACCATACAGAGAAGGAGCTGACCACAGAACAGAACTATGCTGATTGACGAAAATGAGACATTTGTAAAAACATGTAAAGCAGCAGAATAAAGTTGCCCCGTATAACTCAGTGTGTGCTTGCGCTGTCTCCTCAGTTGTGTTCAACCTCGTGTGACTTTATGGACTGTAGCCTGCCAGGCTCCTCCGTCCATGAGATTCTCCAGGCAAGAATACTGAAGTGGGTTGCTATGCCTTCCTTCTGGAGCATACTCAGTACTGAGAGGTAAATGCTATTAACATTAAACTGATTCTCATCGTGTTTTTTTTTCCTGAAATATTTCAGAAAATAAAATAAATAAAATTCATGTTTGACTCTGTGAATCACAACAAACTATGCAAGATTCTGAAAGAGATAGGAATACCAAACCACCTTACCTTCTTCCTGTGAAACCTGTATGCAGATCAAAAAGCAACAGTTAGAACCAAACATGGCTCAAAATTGGGAAGGGAGTATGTCAAGGCTGCACATTGTCACCCTGCTTACTTAACTCATATGCAGAGTACATCATGTGAAATGCCAGGCTGGATGAATCACAAGCTGTAATCAAGACTGCCAGGAGAAATATCAATAACCTCAGAAATACAGGTGATACCACCCTTATGGCAGAAAGAAAAGAGGAACTAAAGAGCCTCTTGATGGAGGTGAAAGAGGAGAGTGAAAAAGCTAGCTTAAAACACCAAAAATCTATGATCATGGCATCTGGTCCCATCACTTCATGGCAAATAGATGGGGGAAAGAAATGGAAACAGTGGCAGACTTAATTTTCTTGGGCTCCAACATTTCTGCGGATGGTGTCTGCAGCCATGAAACTGAAAGAAGCTTATTCCTTGGAAGAAAAACTATAACAATCCTAGACAGTGTACTAAAAGTAGAGGCTTTGCCAGCAAAGGTCCATATAGTCAGAGCAATGGTTTTTCCAGTAGTCATGTATGGATGTGAGAGTTGGATCATAAAGAAGTCTGAACACCGAAGGGTTGATGCTTTTGAACTGTGGTGTTGGAGAAGACTCTTGAGAGTCCTTTGGACAGCAAGGAGATCAAATCAGTCAACCCTAGAGGAAATCAACCTTGAATAATCTCTGGAAGGGCTGATGCTGAAATTGAAGCTCTAATAGTCTGGCCGCCTGATGCAAAGAACCAACTAATTGGAAAAAGACCTCGATGCTGCAAAAGACAGAAGGCAAGAGAAAAGAGGGACGACAGGGGATGAGATGGTTGGATGGCATCACCAAAGCAATGGACATGAGCTTGAGCAAGTTCCAGGAGATGGTGAAGGACAGGGTGAAAGACTGGCATGCTGCAGTGCATGGGGTTGCAAAAGTTGGACACAGCTGAGCAGCTGTACAACAACAACAGCATCCGCAATTTGTTTATGAAGTGAAGTGAAGTGAAGTTACTCTATGCAACCCCACGGACTGTAGCCCATCAGGCTCCTCCATCCATGGAATTTTCCAAGCAAGAGTACTGCAATGGGTTGCCATTGCCTTCTCCAGGGGATCTTCCTGACCCAGGGATCAAACCTGGGTCTCCCTCATCGCAGGCAGATGCTTTACCGTCTGAGCCACCAGGGATGATTAAGGGCCTAGGTTTTGGGTTGCTTTGCTAAGTTTGAATACTAAAATGAAAGTGTTAGTCACTTAGTCACATCCGACTGTGTGACACCATGGGCCATAGCCCACAAGACTCCTCTGTCCATAGGATTCTCCAGACAAGAATAGTGGAGTGGGTTGCCATTTCCTTCTTCACAGGATCTTCCTGACCCAGGGACTGAACCTGGGTCTTCTGCAGTGCAGGTGAACTCTTTACCATCTGAACCACCAGAGAAGATCTGAATATTAGATTCCTAACTAATAACTGTATCACCTTTGGGCAAAATAATGAATACTTGTTCCTGTTTATTTTATCTAAAATGAGGATAAAAACAGTACCTACATGTGGTAAGTAGAATATGGCCTTTTAATGATGCCCATGTCCTAGTTCCTCAAACCTATGAATATGATAGATTTTATGGTAAAGGGAAATTAATATTAAAGATGGAATTAAGTTTTTTAGTCAGCTGGCTGTGAGATGGGGAGTTTATACTGAATTATCTAGGTGGATTCCAATGTGACCACAGAAGATGTCATCAATAGGAGAGGCAGGAGAGAACGAACAGGAGGATATGGTAGTGTGAGAAGTTTGAAAAGACTCAACCTGACCTTCCTGTCTTTCAAGATGTAGAAATTGTGCCATATGAGGAAGGAAGGCTAGAAATCATATAGAAAAAGGAAGAAACAGATTATTCCCTAAAACCTCCAGGAGGAACATTGACCTGCCAGCAGCTGAGTTTAGCACAGTGAGAGCCAGTGAACTGTAAGAGAAGGAACATGTGTTGTTTTAAACCATGAAAATTTTGATAATTTGTTACAGCAAGAATAGGAAATTAATGCATGCTTTCACAGTATTGTTGGAGGAATTAAATGAGATGATACATGTAGTCATGACTAAAATAGGTCCTTACACATGGTAACTGTTCAATAAATGTGATTTTCTAGAAAAAAAAATATATGCCATATATATAATTATAATTCAATGCAATATGTATATATAATCTCCTGTGGTTGCATAGTTAGGTTGCCTAGAAATTGTATTCAATTTCTTGTCATTAGAAAAATACTTCAGTGGAAAAACTCTATGGAGACCTGTCTTGATGCTTATTACAAACTAAGTGGCAAATACAATGTTGGACACATAATAGGGGTCTCTACATATGCGTTAATAGATAAATTAAAAAATAATTGACATATTTGTGCCTATGTATTTTTTTCACATTTGTCTTTTGTCTTTGGGCTAGATTCCCAGAAATGGAATTACTGGATCAAAATGAGCTGAACATTTTCATTCTCTTTACCCTTACTGCCAAATGGATTTTCAGAAAGGTTACACCAATTTACACTCCCACAGCATTGTATGAATGTGACTTTAAGGTCCTACCCATGCTCACACTGAGTATCTACCTTTTAAAATTTCTGATAACCTTTTGCCTATTTTTATCGTGTCTTTAATTGAGTCTCTTGATTATCTGTAATGTCGAAAGGCTCATTAATGGTTATTTTATTTATTATTGGTCATTATCATATTTTCTTTCAAAAATTCTTTGATGCCTATTGTCAAATTACAAGTTATATTTAACGTAAGGGAAGATAAGAAAGATATAGAAAATAATAAGCCCTCCTGAACCCACTGGCTAAATTTGACAGATGTTAGGAATTTTATAATATTAGCTTCATTTATTGATTTATCTATTTTTGAAACAGAATTTTAGAACTATGTTTGAAACATCTTCTATTTTCCTTTCTGTTCCATCCTCTTTCTAGGGAATACTTACTTCTGCATATTCTTGTTTATGTTTTTGTACTTTTATGTGTTCATACACAATTCATGGTGCACTCACCATTAATATGAGTAATTATGTTCTTCAAATTATATATTTGCTTTTCCAGATAGTATTTTCAGTCAGTATTATTCATTATTAATCAATTAGTTCTTTGTGTCATTGGGTTTTAACTCTTCACTTGTCAAATTTGTTGTATGCATTTTTCTGGTTAGTCATTTTAATCATATTTGTTTCTAAATTGATTTTCCACTGATTACATTTCTTTCAAAGTCAGTTACTTCATTTACTTCATTTGATTTTTTATTGTGTAGAATTAATATGAAAATTATATGATTTTCATTCATATATTTGGTTTAATGGCAAAGCATCACAGTAGTAATTATTAACATTTTCTGATTTATAATTTCTAATCTTAGAATGAACTGCCATAAGTGTAGACTTGATGGCAGCTATTAAAATCTGTTATCATCTTATTATTTTAACATGGAATTTACAAAATTTAAGATCTCTAAAGGTCTTATATCTTATCTCTCTCTTTTTACAATGTTATTTAATAGTGGAGGATGAAATGATAGTGATTTCATTAATTAAAATTTATCAAAAGAAAAATTCCAGAAATGATTTAATATTCATCCAATTTCAAGTAACACTAAGAGAACACAATTTTCTGAGCTATTAAAATAAACGAGTGAAACATGAGCTTTTCAGTGGTAAGCTTCCCTGATTTTAGTGGAAAGACGTTAGAATTCATTCAGCATTGTTTAAGAGTGTGACATGCTTCTGAAAAATAAAAATTAATCAAACAGATGGCAGGTATAATAATATGGCTTCTTAGTGTACACAGGCAAGAGATCATAAAAGGAAATATATTCCAGGTTTGTGACTTAAAAATTAAGAAAATCTCTATGTTAAAAAATGAGATGGAATGATTACATAATTTATCAGTGAAGGTGAAGGTGAAGGTGAAGTCACTCAGTCATGTCCGACTCTTTGCGACCCCGTGTAACATATCATCAATGGGTAAAAATCTAGGAGCCACCTTCTGTTAAGTTTTATTTCAGATGCAAACTACCACAGACAAGAGACAAAATGAACTAGTACTTTGCTGTGGGCATTTGTGGGGAAAGAGATGACTTTCACTCATCCCCAGAAAATATATAAAAATATGACCATTTGTCAGACTAAAAGAATAAGCTGTAATTCTAAAATCTTTCAGTGGGAAGTGTGTTCAGTGTAGAGTAGCTATGTTTATGAATGTTCAGAAATCTACAGACAGAGCTACAGGGATAGATTTCCACATTTGAAAATAGAAATTACCTAATATAAGAGTATTCAAAATTTTAAACTTATGCCCACAAAGCAAAACAATAAAAAGCAGCTACATGTACTGTTTTAACTTTGACCAGAGATATAATAAAAGCAAAATGAAAGCTGAAGAATTAGCAGCTAGAAATTAGATTTAGCTGACATGACCATGTGGAAATATTTCATTTAAATATACGTGAACCTTTAATACATTTCAATAAAACAGACACACAGGCACAATTAAGCCTACATTTATTAAGTAAATAATAATACAAGGAATTAAAATGTGTTTTGGTGAACTCTCTGTTAAGAAAGTACAACCACTTAACCTATTCACTCTGATTTTTAAATTAGCACCCTTCAGCTTTCTCTCAGCCAGCTCTGCTGGAAACTGACAAAGAGACGAAACTTAGATTCTATTGCTCTCCTCCAAAATGGCTCATCAACCTAAAATACCTGGGCAAATAAAACTGACAAGTGGCTTTCTACATTGAAGACACCTAAGAGCTGTGAAAATGTTAATTATTTGTCTTTTACTCACCTATTCATATAAATAAGAAAGGTCACAAATTTCAAAAGAGATAAGGTACTATTTGGGGAAATAATTTTAGGAGGAAAACATTAGAAGGTAGGCTATTTATAAGCTGTAACTTTCTATAATCTGGTGTAAATCTATATTGGCAGTTGGAGTAGCCAGACTTGAATTTGAAAACTTGCTACTGCTATTCAGAAGGTTGTCCACTGTTTCATTATGATTTATTTACTGATTTATTTTTCTGTCAGGATTAACATATATGGCAGGCTATCTTTAGTAACCTGACCTAATGATCTTGTTTATCCATTCCCTCCCAAACCCATCCTACTTGAGGGAACCTTTCTCAAGTGCCCTGGGAAGAAATCTCCTTGGGAAATTCTTCAGAAGGCTATTTAGAGGATACATAGGGATGGAAATTGTTGCTGGGGAGATGAAATGGCTTTTTTTTGAGGGAAGGCCACTGTCTGGGCCTCCTTGCCAGATTCTTCTGTGGATACTTCATTGCTCTGCTGTCTATGGTCTTTAGCCTGATGGAACTTTATTCCATTAGATTGAAGTAATATTTTTTACAGAAAGAAATTTCACATTAAATATACATTTATAGTACATGCATGCTAATTCACTTCAGTCTCGTCTTTGTGACCTTTGCTACCCTGTTGACTGTTCAAAGCCTGCCAGGCTTCTCTGTCCATGGGATTCTCCAGGCAAGAATACTGGAGTGGGTTGTCATGCCCTTCTCCAGGGGATTTTCCTGACCCAGGGATCGAACTTGTGTCTCTTAGTCTCCTGCACTGGCAGGCAGGGTTTTCACCACTAGCGCCACCTGGGAAACCCCTGTTTACAGGAAGAAGTTTGGATAAAGAAGTGAGAAGGGGAAAACATAAGAGAAGGGATGGGAGGATGTGACTGGAATTCTAAATGTTCAGAAAGCATAAGAAACGTAGAGTTCTAGGAGCCACCAACTGGACTCTGAGACAGATACTAGAGAATGTCTCTAGGACACTTTTTGCTAGCAGCTCTTGAATGGTAGAAAGATGACATACGTTAATAAGTGCATATTTTGGGTGAGATTTAGCCTGTTTGGCAGAGATTATAAAATAAGGGAATCTGAATCTTTAATTATACTTATAACCTACATCTTATTAATTTCTAAGTAGTTTTTTCTCTAACTCATTAGCAAATAAATTCCCCTAAGAACAATGTAGTTCTAAAGATATTGACTTAATATCCAAGGATGACATTTTTTCATTTTGTTCGGTATTTTTCTTCCAGGTCCATAGGTAACATTCCTACTATGGCCAGTCATTCGCACTTTGACAGCCATGATCTTTTAAAAATCAGCTTACAATTTGGAGAGAAACTGTTAAATTGGGTCTCACCTAAAGCTTCCCACAGACATCCGGTTGTCCAGGTCTTGGAATTAATCATGAAAATAATGCATAGAAATGAATACAGTGCATAGACTAATTGTGGAAGCTTCTACTACCTAGCCAATATGAGCCTCAATTTCAGAATTGATGATGAGAAATATCTTGTTGATTGAGACTGATAATATTCAATTCAGGTCTTTCCATCAGGAAGGCAAAGATCCTCCAAGTCAAAAATTATCTACATAAAGAAAAGGAGGAGCGGCTCAAACGACAGGCTCAGCTCCTGACTAATTGCCATAGGAATACAATGTGTGGCTTTGCTGTTTCAGAGCTAAATTGGCACACTGTACCTTCTTGTTGGAATTAAAAGATGGCTGGGGGAATACAAGAATACTCTTATAAAAAAAGTTAGGAGGTAATCTCGTTATAAGTTTTCCAAACTTCGCTACTGAATGTTTGTTCCAAACTATTTAAATAGCATGTTACAGCGATACCTCATTTACATGGTATGTCAAAGTGTTATAATTTCCACATTTCTAGAATCCCAGGTCCAAGACAGCATTGCATAATGAAGGGAAAGGATACACGATTTCTAGGAATGAATTTCAGTGTAAATAATAATCAGTGATTCTATCAACCTTCCAAGGACAGTGAGGAATCTATGATGTATTGTTTATTACATGCTCTCTGCTTTTACCCTCTATGGATATCGGCAGTTTCTGTAAACATGGACAGGGGCTTCATTATACGGTGGAGTATTTTTTAATTCTGTTACTTTTTTTTTTTTTACATTTGTGTTCTATCACAAAATTCGTCTAAGCATAGACATGGTTGTTTCTCATTGGGGAGTTTATCTGCCAAAATGTTATTGCTATAGGAAATGTATGTCACATTGGATTATCACTTGGCACTACCATGCCAGAACAGAGTGAGCTTTAAACTTGGTTTGAAGAAATCTAATTAGTATCAACTGAAAAAGAAGATCCCTAAAGATATTTCTTTCTTACTTTTCCTAATATAAAAGGTGATTTGTGACAAAACTGTTAATCTATAAACATTTTTGCTACTCAAAATCAAATTTGACATTTTCCGAACATATTATTCTTAGTAATAGGTAAATTTCCTTAAAGCAAACTTAAAAATATAGAAGTGGGGGAAATGAATAGAAAATATTATTCTGAGTGAAAACAGCTGTAAGAGAATTAGTGAATGAAAATATTATAAGACTGTAAGGCATTTGTGACTGTATTCAGTACAGTTCTCCTGACAAATTTAGTGACGTTTTATTTATTCAATTAATAATAATTTATTGAGTAACTACTATGCTCCAAGTACTGTGTTAATGAAGGAAAGGCAAAGACACCATGAAGACTGCAAAGACTATAAATAAGACCTTATCATTCCCTTACCCCCTCTATGATCCAATCTTTGGGCAGATACATATATACATATGTACACATATATATATATGTATATGGAGGTAAAAGCTAGTTTCAATCTTCAACAAAATTCAGTAGATGTATGTATATATGTTTTATTTATAGACATACTTAGATATTTGCAAACACACACACATTCATACATGTATTAGAATATATCTGTAAACACCTTGAGATAAAACACACACAAAGGAATTGCACTTCCTTGGAATCTAACACATCTGAATATTATTTGAACCACATAGAGCCTCCCTCAGATTTCTGAAAGTATTATAAGAGATAAGAGGTGCAAAGCCTTTAGTTCAGAATCTGTCATACAAAAACAGTGAGACAGTTACAACTGTTCTTTATTATTATTATTATTATTATTATTTTGTTTTATTGTGGGTGACTTCTTGGAGGAAGCAGTTGCAGAAGCAGATGTAGGTGAGAAGATAAAGGAATAGTAGCAGGAAAATGAAATATTATGAGAATAGTATATCCTAAGGGGAGAAGAGGAAAGTCATTCAAGAACAAATATGAACTTCAATTACCACAAAATAGTATTAATATATGCCAACTTACTATTCCATCTGAGATAGCAGAAAATTGTAAGAACAAAAAGAGGGCTTTTTAAATTTGTGTTTACATTGAAATAAAGATTTAAGCTTCAGTTCAGTTCAGTCGCTCAGTCTTAAAATATACTAGAGAAATTAAAATACAATTATTGAGGAAGACACATTATTTATTTAGAAAGTTATATTGAAGATGAAGAAAGAACAGGAACTTAAAGCATTATCCATAATTTCAAATTTAAAAAATATATTTTGTGTTTAAAAAAAATGTTTTGGTTATAAGCAGATTATAGAAGCAACTAGGCCAGTTATATGCACACACACACACACACACACACACACACGCACACCCTAATGCTTTCTGTTACTTTCTCTCTCTTTTCACTAATATCTTACATTTCTGCTCATTTATTTTTCTTCTTTTGATCTGACTGGTCCATAATATAAATCTTATCCTTTGGGGAGACGGCTTTCAGATAGAAAGGTGAGAATTTATATTTAAATTGAAAATCTTTGTGATATGGGAACTTCGCTTATACATTATCTTAAAGGCATGAGTTGTACGCAGGGTCCTTTTGGAAAATTTCTATGAAAGTATTTCACAGAGTGAGCTTTGAAAGATTATAAATGCTTTGCACATGACATCTGGGGGTGGTATTTTGAGAACAGCAGGCTTCTGTAAAGCATACAGACGCATATTTGTAACTATTTATAACTACAATGTTATAGACATAGGTAGGTAGGTGCTACTTAATACGTATATAATACTTGAAAAATAGGAATGGATATATAGAAAAAGGAGTGACAGAACAGAGATAGAGGTAAGAAATGGAAACCCATTTCACACAAACTGCTCATTCATGAGCCCTGGCTACTTAGGGTTCCCTGTGTGGGTAACTGCATTCTCACTTTCTCTCTCTTATAGATCATTTATCTTCTACTTATTAAGTAAAAGTGAGTTAATGAATTTATTGAGTTGAATTATAGTATGTTTTATAAGAGCAGACTTGTACTGGTTTTCATCCTTAAATTATACCCTCCCCACTCCATAGCTCTCCATGTTGAATTCTTACTCTTTAACAATACCATCTCAAATGCCAACCCTGCCACAAAGTTTTCGTAACACTTCAGACTTTTTAGATTCTTGTAATTTGCACAGCATTTTGTTTGTACTTCTGGAATAATGTGACTTGTCGTGTCTTTTTGTGTGTGGGGGTGGAGTGGGGGCCGGAGAGGGGTTGCTTTATGTCTTCTCTTCCTGGAAACTATTGGAAGGGAAATCTAGCCTGCGCTATGCTTTTGATAAACATTTGTCTAGTTGCACTGAATTGAATTTGTAAGCAACGTGCAAACTGATTGGTTTAACACAAACTTTCTAAAGGTCCATCTATCTGCTCATTTAATAGTACTTATGCTTTATCCTTCTAATTCTAGTTACATGTATATAGATATAAATAAACTCATTTCTTTGTGTATTCAAGTTCCCAATATTAGTTATTGATAAGTTACATCATTAAAAAAAAATTATGGTAAAAATTTCCTAACATGCATCTAGCATTATTTAGCTGTACTCTATGCAACTATCATATTTTAAATGGCTTAATGATAGGAAGGCACCAATCTTTCAAGTATTTTTATCAGCCTATTTATCAGTATTCTTTTTATTGAGGTATAAACAAAAAATAATATACAAATCAATGTATAGGCAATGTAAATGTTACCATCATTGTAAACCAACAAAGTATGTGAAACTTTAAAACATAATAGTAACATAGTGAGGAATTAAAACAATTGTATTGATTTTTACTTATAACTCAATGCACCACTCATTTTCCTTTCATGAGTCAATTTCCTTTACTACTCTTGCTCATTCAGGAGAAATGTTTTCTATCATAGTTCTATTAGTCTCACTAAGAATTAAAATATATGTGAGTATCCTGATGCTTAGCTATAATGATAACTCCAGAGTCAGTTGTCAATGGATATACCGTTTGTGGGAAACTGCCTTATATTTTTGCTTTTCAAAAGTCAATTTGGTACCCTCCTCTGATTAAGAGTCCATGTTTCACTCAATCTAAAATTCTGGTCCATTACATAATTTTCCAGAAGCTGGAAGAAAAGCATTTGCATCATTTCTGTTCCCAGATCTGTTCAATATATACTCCCAGTCTGTCATGCCTGAAATTAATTTTTTACAATCTGGATCTTTACTATATGCTAAAAATTCAGTACAAAAAAGGACCTCCTTCTGCAGAGAATATGTAAGCCAGAACACCATGTTCCATCTTTATAATGAAACACATAGTTCCTATCAAAAGGCAAATTTTTTGTTTCAAAATGTTTGAAGAGAATAATGCTTTAAAAGATTTCAAACGCTTATGCTTACTTTTGTGAAAGTGAAAAGATCTCTATCTCAAATATACTTTGGCTTGAATCATAGAGTTTGTGTGTAAATTGAACAACTTTTTAATTATTTCAAGCTATTTTCCTCTCTGTATTTCATGCTTCTGAAATAGGAAAACAAAAGTTAATAATTAAAGAAATAGTTCCTCTCAGAATATTCAGAGTCAAGTGTATGACTATTAAAATGCATGCTGATTGTTTAATATCAATCTATTAAACAAATGATAACAAACTCTTCTGACTCATTAATCATAAAGCTTATCACACTCATAGCTAAAAATATTGTTTCCCCCAAAGTGTAAAATAAATTCTATAGATTTTTTTCAATGAGTAGTCCTAAAGAATAAATTTCAAATATAAGAGAAAATGTAACATTAAATACAAAGCAAACAAACAAAAATCCTTTGTATGATATTGGGAAAATTATTTATCTCTGAGAGTATGCTCATTCTTCTGTTAAATGGGGATAGACAAATATGAAACTATAATAAAGTAATGCATATCATTGCTATAACAGACTCTGGATCAAATTCTGCCATCTCTTATTTTTCCTCATTTTCTTCTTCTGGATCTCCTCTTCCACTCCTTCTCTTCTTATTCCTCTTCCTCTCACTTTCCTTTCTCCTATTCCTCATAATTCTTTGATTTCAAAATAGAAAATTTTGAGGCTTCCGAAATGTACAGCCTTCAACTTGGATCTAGGATTCAAACTGAGACCTATATCACAGCAAAGTAATTCAAATCTAACATTATTCTCCTCTAGTGCTTCCACTGATTTTTGCATAGTGTATTTGTCACAGACTGATTATAAGAATAAAACTTTCTTTTTGGAGAGGACAAATACTATATTTCTGAAAATATTTGCCTCATATTTTGGGGTATATATTGTTTGGTGCATGGGTGTTTGTTAATGCTTGGCCTTCATAATTTTTCAAACCTAAATAATTAATAATAGACTTTTTAGTTGATACAGTGTTTTTGCATTACTTTCTAATTGTTTGCTAATAATACTAACATTGATATGATGACTTTCTACAAGGTTTATTAATAAATGTGTGTCATTATTTTAAACTTCCTGGATTGTTTATGCTCTGGATCCACATCTTACATTTTCCCCCAATTCAGTGTGATTTTTAAAATTATTTGTATTTTATTTCCATTTATCTTTATATAAGTATTGTTGTCATTATTGCATATTTTTATTAGTTAGACTTAACTTATGATTCTTTTTGATGTTTACATTATCTTGACTGAGGCATTGCATGAATATCCTTATTCCACAATTATGTATATTGATCTTAACTTCCATTGCATATAAAGAATACTTTACTAGCTGGACAGCTACATGTAAATTTGTTAAATTAGAACACTCTCTCATGAAACATACAAATATAAACTCAAAATAGTTCAAAGAACTAAATATAAGACATGATAACATAAAACTCTTAGAAGAGAACATGGCAAAACATTCTCGGACATAAATCATGGCAATATTTTCTTAGATCATTCTCCAAAGGCAAAGGAAATAAAAGCAAATATAAACAAATGGGACCTAATCAAACTTAAGAACTTCACACAGCAAAGGAAACCATCAACAAAATCACAAGGCAACCTATGGAATAGGAGAAAGTATTTGCAAAATATGCAACTGACAAGGTAAGTTAACAAGGAAAATATAAAAAACAGCTAATAGAACTCAATATAAAGTAAAAGAAAACAACACAGTCCAAAAAAAAAAAAACGAGCAGAAGACCAAGACAGACACTTCTTCATAGAAGACATAGAGATGGGCAAGAGGCAGATGAAAAGATGCTCCACATTGCTAATTAATAGAGACATACAAATCAAAACCACAATGAGGTATCACCTCACATTGATCAGAATGTATATTGTCATCAAAAATCAAACAGAAAGAGAAACATGGTATCATTTATATGTGGGATCTAGAAAGTAATACAAATGAATCTATATATAAACAGCAACAGACTTAAACACACACACAGAACAAATTTAGGGTTCCTAAAGGGGAATGAGAGAAGAGGAAGAATAAATTAGGATATGGGATTAACAGGCGCAAACCACTACTGGTGAAATAGACAAGCAACAGAGATTTACTGTATAGCACAGGACGCTGTAGTCAATGTTTTGTAATAACCTATAATGGAAAATCATCTGAAAAGAATATGTATAACTGAATCACTTCGCCATACACATGAAGCTGACACAATGTTGTGAATCAATTATATTTCCATTTTAAAAATACTGTGCTTCTGCACAATGCCTCTCCTGCTCTCGTAATTTTTCATTGATTTTATCTATATATTTGACATTCTTCTTTTTTTTTCTTTTGTATTTTGATTACTGTTGCTCCTCCCACTAGTTATTAAAAGCAAGTTTTCTTGGATTGGTTAAATCTACTTCCCTGAAATAGGTAGGCATCAGAGACTGATCACAAAGGTGCGCCAGGGAAGTCATTTGGCTGCATGTAGCCGAAGACTCAGTTCACAGTGGCATAAGTAAACAAAAAGTTTATTTTTGTCACATTACCATATTCTGAAGACGAGAACTCCGGGACCCTTATGGTGGCTTTTCCAGGATATGAAGGACTTATTCTCTTTCATGTCTTTCACTCAGCTGAGTTTGGCATAATCTTTTGTCGTTGGCCTTAGCATTCCCTGCTTGTGAGATGGCGAGATACCACCAGCCTTGTATCTGAATTCTGAGCGAAAGGAATAGGACAAGGCCTTCTAAGTCTTTCCCTTTAGAAGCTGTTTTCCAAGCTTCACTGGAAAACTCATATTTCATTGTGCCAGAACTTTGTCAAGTGGTAATTTTATCCATAAGAGAGGTTAAAGAATGTTGTATTTATCTAGGAACATTGTGCCCCCTACAAAATCATTGTTGCTCAAGACAAAAATTATATGCAAAGGCAAGCAGCAAAGTCTGCCAAGGGGAGCTAACTGTCATGTTAATATCATGGGATTCTCCTCCCCCCTCCCCCACCCACTGCTGATTGATTGTGTAGTGGACCGCTAACATTGGTTCAAGGTGATTTTCTTGTAGGTCAACTGGGAATTATGTTTCCAAGTTAATGGATAGTCTCTGTTGGGTGCTGGTGCTAAGAACCAAGGCTGGAACACTCATTGTCTACCACACATATTTTGAAATAGAGATAATCTGGAAAAAGAAGGAGGAAAAAGAACACTGGAATTGCTCTGCAGAAAGTTTCAGAACTGAAATATCATGTATTCTCAGTAAGATGAAGAGCAATTCCTCCTTCTGTTCCTTTAACATATTACTGTTTATTCCAGCTAGTTTGATTATGGTTTGTTTCTCAATTCAGAGATATACAAGAATACAGCATTTTTCTTTCTTGGTGATATATATATATACACACACACACATATATATTATGTGTGTGTATATATATATATATATTATATACTTCTGTTTTAGCTAGAATTTTAACTCTATGGGATCAAATACCCATATGTCTGTTCAACACTGATTCCTGTTTGCCTGGCATGGCAAGTTATCAATAAATATTTGTGTAATGGATGCGGCTTTATTACAAACTGAACATCCTCTAATTCTCCTTATTGTTTATCTTTGATTTCTTTTATTGGTTTTACTAGTTATTTTCTAGCACAGCATTCCCTCTGAAGAATACATTTGTTGAATGATTTCTGAACAAGGCTGTTAATGGTCCTGTTAGGAAACGTGTATTTTGGCCTAGTCAATTATGTAAAAGTGTACTTCAATGAGGAAATCTTTGTCTTCACATAGGTTAGTATTTGAGGAGATAGCTCTACATATCCTGCCATATTTGTAAGTCAACTGAGAAATAATGCAAGGAGAAAGGTAGAGATAGCAATCAGAATATCATCTTGACAGGCTTCCTGGAAGAATAGGATTATATCTGTAATCTAATCCGCTTCTAAATGTTAAACCTCAGAATTAGACATATTCATCCACCCAGCACTTCTGGATAAAGAAGATCATGAGTTAGATTACATTATCCTTATGAGTTAACATTCAAAGAAATTAAAGAAACTCACTTGGGAGGACTCTGCCAACAGAAGGTTAATTTTGGCATTATGCGTTTAGCACATGGCAGGGCCTACAATCCACCTATGTATAGTTCCTCCTTTCGCAAAGAGTTCCACTTGAGCCATCAATATATTCTGTTATTTATAAATTTTGAGTTGGTGGCATCCCCACTGTGAGGTCTTTCACAAAATTCTTTTTTTCAGTACAGTATATTCAGAGCATCTGAATTCCCACTTTCCCTTTGGTCCTATATTTCTATGTTGCAGAATTGAATTGAGTGACTTTCCATTCACAAGGACCACACTCTATTTACGAGCAGGTATTTCCAGGCCTTTGGTATTGTGACAATTTCCACTGCCTCTCATGGAATTGCCTGAGTATAAGAAATGCACTTAGGAAAGAAGTTTTCCTCTTCATCTGTAATTAACTAATCCAGAATAAACGTATAATCACGTGAAAGGTAATTCTTGAAACATTATGCTAAAGCTACATTAATTTTAGATTCATATCCCCATATTTTCCTCCCAGTACTGAATGGAACGTGGATGGTGAGTTAGCTGATCTGGTACTGTCTGTCCAAGGATGGAACTCATAATTTAAATTAGTATCTCACTACTCCATGAAACTCATTTGTTTGTCAACTTAAAAGCAGCGATTTTGTGCTTAGCTCATTGCTATAAAAATTCATCCAGCTCATCCTCCTTGACCCCCCTCCTCCACACCAATTAAATCTGTG
Organism: Nanger dama; assembly: GCA_917880005.1. Taxonomy (NCBI): domain Eukaryota; kingdom Metazoa; phylum Chordata; class Mammalia; order Artiodactyla; family Bovidae; genus Nanger; species Nanger dama. Next base: position 16,712,625 of record CAKJTW010000008.1, on the reverse strand, counting down.
CCTCTGTGGCTTCAACTTTTATGTTATCTGGGAAACAGAAATAGGTCAGAAGAGTTAGGTAAATAGAACTCAGGCCTACAGAAGAGAAAAAAACAAAATTTTCCCTCCTCTCTACTCCACTATTCCTTCACTCCAAATTACGTGAATGCCAATTTGGTATTACATGACATGAATAACACTTTAAAAATTTTGTTTATTTTTAACTGGAAGATAATTGCTTTACAATATTGTGTTGGTTTCTGCCGTATAGCAACACGAATCAGCCATAGGTATACGTATGTCCCCTCCATCTTGAACCTCCCTTGTACCTCCCAGCCCATCCACAGAGCACCTGATTTGAGCTCCCTGCATCATACAGCAAATTCTTACAGGCTATCTGTTTCACCCGTGGTAAAAGGTATGTGCTTCAATGCTAGTCTCTCAATTTGTCCCACTCTCTCCTTCCCTCACTGTGTCCACAAGTCTGTTCTCTATGTGCATGAGATTTATGTATTACTGATTTGCTTTAAGTATTCTGATGCTAACCATTCATATATTCTAACACTGACTTTATATCTACTTTAGATTCAGTTTAGATTTAGATTTGGTTGTTATGTCTCTCAAGTCTTCCTAATCTTGTCTCTTCTTTTCTCTCTCCAGTTTATTTGTTGAAAACCCTGCAGCACTTCTTTTGTAGGATTTCCCACGCTCAGATCTTATTTTTTACTGCATCTTTATAAGTTCCCTCTGTACCCTGCATATTGGAAATTAGAGTGTGAGGCTCAGTCATGTTTTAGTTTGAGTTTTCTGCAAGAATTCTTCCTAGCTGCGGTTGTATACTTCCTTCATGAGAGACACAATTTCTGGGTATCTCAATTTGTGATGTTAACTGTTGCTATCTATCATGCCCAGATATAATTTCATTAGGCATTTTATTTATTTTTTTAATTTATTTTTTTTTTAAATTACAATACTGTATTTGTTTTGCCATACAATGACACGAATCAGCCATAGGTGAACACAATCTCCCAATGCCGAAGCCCCCTCCCACCTCCCACCCCACATCCTCTACTTGAATCATCCTGTGCATCAGCCCCATGCATCCTGCATCCTACATTGAACATAGATTGGCGCTTCGTTTCTTACAGGAAAATATACATGTTTCATTGCCATTCTCCCAAACCATCCCACCCTTTCCCTCTCCCTCAGAGTCCATTAGACATTTTAAAAATGGTGATAATCGTTCAGTATTATCTGTCATTTTATCTATTTCATAAAATTAATAATCTTCTCCACATTCTATATGTTTCTCAATTTTATTTCCTAGTTTGTGAGCCAATTGTCTAAACCATTAATTTTTACTACTCATTTTCAATGATGGCTTAAGTTGTTCTTTAACATGGTTTAATCAGTTCAGTTTTTGTTGCCCAGCTACTCTGCTTTCTTCTTTTTGCAAAAGAATAGCAGCTGTTTTCGGAATCCACTTTGTTTTGGTGTTCTATATCAGAGATGGTATAGATATTTTTTCCTTCACTTTTTCTTTCACTTGGTTTCTTCAAACTTTATTAAATCAAGTTATTATTATTGTTCCTCATCTTTCCTTGTGATTAGCTGGCTAATTCTTAGAGACCAAATGTAAGTGTAGGCAGATTTGTGATACTGAGGCCAGTGCTTTGCTTATGGCTCTGTTCAGAGATCAGCTAAGTCCTACTGATGCCAAGGGCTTCTCTGGTGGCTGAGCAGTAAAAAATCTGCCCGCCAATGCAGAAGATGTGGGTTCAATCCCTGGGTCGGGAAGATCCCCTGGAGAAGGAAACGGCAACTCACTCCATTGTTCTTGCCTGGAAAATCCCACGGACAGAGGAGCCTGGTGGGCTACAGTCCATGGGGCTGCAAAGAGCCAGACGTGACTGAGTGAGGACAACAGCTTCAGGAATGGCTGAGTATGGGAACAAAGGAAAGATTTTGTTTTATTTCTTTTATTCTGAAACTTTTGTCCTTATGTGTGGCTTTTATATCCATAACAGAATTATTAGCATGATATATCATATGGATTTGGGATTGGGGAGCACACTATCACGGAGAGAGGTTTTCATTCCTCTTCCCAAAGTCTGCACAGGAAAGGGGAACTCTACTTAGCAGCAGAGTATGGCTTCTGTATTTGCATACAAGGAGTGTGTCAGCTGGAGGCAAGCTCTGTATTCCCGTTCTCTTTCTTATGGGCTTCCCTGGTGATTCAGATGATAAAGAATCTGCCTGCAATGCAGGAGACATGGTTTTCATCCCAGGGTCAGGAAGATCCCCTTAAGAAGGGAATGACAACCCACTTCAGCATTCTTGCCTGGAGAGTTCCATGGACAGAGGAGCATGGTGAGTTGCAGTCCAGAACTGGATTAAAGCTACTTTTTAGTTTTATGGAAGCATAACTGATGAACAAAAATTGCACATATACAGTTAAGTGAATTTGGACTTATGTACACACCCATGATACTATCACCACAGTCAAGGTAATAAACATATGCATCATCACCAAAAGTTTCCTCATGCCGACGTGATTTGTTGCGTTGTGCTTTTTGTGTGTGTGTGGTAAGAACACGTAACATGAGATCTGCCCTCTTTAACACCCAAGCCAATTTTTGCATCTATTCATCTTCTGGCCCTGACATTATTGGCTGTATTAGGAGCTGGAATTTGAGTCCACTCTCAATGTTGTATTTCCTACACTGCACACTGTTGATGGGTCGTACTGGGCCAGTTTTGTGAATCCAAGCTGTAGCTGCAATAGAGCAGTTCATTTTCCCTGGTTTGCACCCTGACCTCTGGCAGCATGCCTCTCCAGAAAGGCTGCCTAAGGATCTGATTGACAGAAAACACCATCCCTTGGTCCTAACCCATTAGGTGAGAGAGTACAGAAAATCTGACAAGACTTGGGAATTTGATTTTTCTCTATCATTCTTGTAGACAATAGTTGAAAACTGTTTTTCTCTTAAGGAAAACTTTTTGGACATACCAGAGAGAAATTAAAAAGGAAGATTTGGTGATTTGTCTGTCTTCTATGATGACCATTGTCTATATCTATAAAAATCTATTCATTTCTTTTTGTTTTGTTTTTAATTAAATTTATTTATTTTTAATAATAATTGCTAATTGCTTTACAGTATTGTGTTGGTTTCTGCCAAACATCAACATGAATCAGCCATAGCTGTCCCCTCCCTCCTTATTCATTTCTTAATATACATTGTAATTACTTTATCTCTATAAAGACCACAGTATCTAAGTAGTGCAATATTACTTTCTGTAACTTCCACCATAGTTTGGTAAAAATGACTTTTTCTGACCAACTGTACCAGAAAATGACTTTGTCCTGCCCCAAGCCAGGCTGCTGCTGTGAGAAACCCCAAGAACGGCAGGCGTTTCATGCAGTTGAGGCAGTTCTTTCTGTGGTAAATTTTACCTCTTTCCTTCAGGGCATGCTTCAGAATTATCAACGAAGAGCTAATTGGAAACAGTGTCTAGAATATAATTCTGAATATCATCCTTATTTTGTGTAAAATAGAGTTCTCTTGTTTCCTACCAAGTTCAACGAGATTTCCATTTTGATTTTGAAGAAAAAGGAAAGAAAATTTCAACTATTAAGTCACCAAAAGACCACCTTCAGAATGAGATTATTTAACACTGGGACTAGTATGTTTAAAATGTAATTGTATAAGTACAATTTTTTTCCTTTTTCCCTTTTCTTCTTCCTTTATTTTTATGAGAAAGGAATTTTAACTCCACAGTTTGTTTTTTAACTCCATGTTTTGTGTTCTTTCCTCACTTAGGGGAAAGGGGTTAGAATAAAGGAATATGTGAAAACTGTATTCAGAATTGCTCTGTATAAGTAATAAATCAGTATCTTCCTTAAGCAGAGAATCAGAACATTAAACTTTGCTGACTGTGATTTATTAGCCTGAAAGGACTCTACATTTTGACTCACTATTTTCTCATCCAAAAGATCTTGATCTTCACTAGTGTTCATATGACAAAAGTTTGCACCCAAAGTATTTGACTCTAACCTAAAAGACTTTAACATTGGTTCTTTTCCAGGCCTGTGAACCTCTAAGGAGAAATAAAAACAATTCTTTTCCAAATGCTACTAATTCTGCTGGCTGAATTACTGGATTGATTTATTAATGTTTAATAACAGTCATAAAATGTTGGTAATAATCATTTTAGTCAGAGTGCCACATTGAAATTCATAGGGATGAACCCTGGTAGCTCAGATGGTAAAGAATCTCCCCTCAATACAGGAGACCTGGGTTCGATCCCTGGGTTGGGAAACTCCCCTGGAAGAGGAAATGGCAACCCACTCCAGTATTCTTGCCTGGAGAGTTCAAGGGACAGAGGAGCCTGGCTGGTGATACTCCATGGGGTTGCAAAGATTTGGTCACGACTGAGCAATTAACACATCTATAATGAGTAAGTCAATTTGGTAAATTCCTTTATGAGTGAAGGAAACATGCCATTTCCAATTTTTAAAACAGTATCTCTTTGAGCAGTGCATCCATCCCTTCACATGTGTTGCTCAGCAGTTTTAGTCACTTTTCAGTTATCCTTTCTCTCCTTTCTGTATTTTTCTCTTTCTAAATGATTGTAGTTAATTTCTCTTTTCTTTTCTCACTGGGTTTGCCTCACACTACCAAATGGTTGATTAGTAACACCATCTCACCGACATAGTATCTCGAATCAAATCACTTTGTTATATTGTAAATGTGCAATATATTTAGGGACTTCCCTGGTAGCTCAGACGGTTAAGCGTCTGTCTACAATGTGGGAGACCCAGGTTTGATCCCTGGGTTGGGGAAGATCCACTGGAGAAGGAAATGGCAATCCATTCCAGTACTATTGCCTGGAAAATCCCATGGACAGAGGAATCTGGTAGGCTACAGCCCTTGGGGTCTTAACTAAAGCAAAATACATGACCTTGCCATGTTGAATTTATTTGTTGCAATCACATTGCAGATTTTCCAAATTTATGTTTGCCTTTAGAACCTCCTGCTTGCCTGAAGTCCAGAGTTTGTGACAACTACCTGTTTTCTTGCTGCTATTATCTTTCTACACCGCTTTTTCACACCATTTTGCTTCTAGAGGTGCGTGTTTAAAAATCACATGTGATTTTGTTATTCTCTGCTTGGAAACCTTTACTAACTGCCTGTTGCATACTGAGGTCCTCAGTTTGATATATAATGCCTTGGGAATCTGCAAAACATTTTGATGAGGTGTATGGTCTCTTTTACAGTTGAGTGACCCTCCTGTACTTTTAATAAGCAAACAGCGCAGGTCCAGGTAGAATTCTGGTTTTACGCCTGGCAGGAGCAGAGGTTTAACACACTTAAATGTCAGTTGTGGTATTACTCCGCCAGAAGAGTCTATAAATAAAGACAGATTCAAATTGAAAGTCCGAAACCAAGTTGAGCATAAAAGCCCCACATTTGAGGAAGGACCCTCCAATGACAGTATAAAGTCATAAATGGTTCAATAGTCTTGGTAACCCAAGGCAAAGGAGTCTGAAATGTAAATCTGGGGTTATAAATCAGAAGTTGTTACCATATTAGGCCCACAAACAGCTATGTTCATTAATTTATATTTACTCAGAGGGACAGTAATTTGATGGAAGGTCCTGAATGATTAAAATATCAACAGTGAGTGTCGAAGTATCTTGTACATTTGTATTACTTGATGAGTATTGCTTTCAAAATCTTAGTAACTTACAACAGAAATTAAAGCTTTAGTTTCTTGTTTTCGGATTTGCACGTTAGCTCTGCTTTACTCCACATATCTTTTCATGCTAGCATCCAGGCTGAGGGAGCAGCCACTAGCTGGGCTATGCCATTCTTCTGGCAGAGGATAGAAGCAAGCCCAACCACAGCATGAAGCACAGTTAAAGCTTCCTCTCAGAGGGTATATATCACATCCATTGGCAAAAGTAAGTCATATGGCCAAGACTGACCGGGGCTAGGATAGTATCTGCTAATGGCAAGGCATGGTAAGAATTCAGTCAGTTCAGTTCAGTCCCTCAGTTGTGTCCGACTTTTTGCGATCCCATGGACTGTAGCACACCAGGCCTCCCTGTCCATTGCTAACTCTCAGAGTTCACTCAAACTCAGGTCCATTGAGTCAGTGATACCATCCCACCAACTCATCCTCTGTCGTCCCCTTCTCGCCCCTCCTTCAATCTTTCCCAGCACCAGGGTCTTTTCCAATGAGTCAGTTCTTTGCATCAGGTGGCCAAAGTATTGGAGTTTCAGCTTCAGTATCAGTCCTTCCAATGAATATTCAGGACTTATTTCCTTTAGGATGGACTGGTTGGATCACCTTGCAGTCCAAGGGACTCTCAAGAGTCTTCTCAAAAACCAGTATTCAAAGCATCAATTCTTTGGCGCTCAGCTGAAGAGTAAGAGTGGGAGTAAATTATATATTCCTAAGAGTGGGGGATAATTGAAAACAATAGAAAAATATATCACAGACCTCAAATATGCTATACTTTATGATTCTCCCTTAACTCTCATTTGGAATTCATTATTTTGGGAAGATACTATGTATGCCCCACCTTATCTTGGGGTAATGTGAATTTTGGTATCTTAAGGATTTAGGTTATACATGACATTAGGTCATCAGCTACAGAGACTGAATCACAATTTTGACGTTATATGTAGTTATTTTTTCTAATTATTTGTGTGTATATTCTTACTTAGATTCTGGAAACACAACCTAAACTTTTCAGACATTTATATACTATATGTAAGATATTTTCTTGTACCTCATTCTGGCAACTTCTCTGGTTCATGTTTCTTCATTTTCTGACGCTAAAGTGTCTCCAAAAATGATTTGTCATCATTATTCTCTGCATGCAAGGTTACCAGTGGGTCCACTGGGCCACCATAACACACACTACTAACATGTTGGATTCATACAATATAATAGGAAGATTCCCTGTGATTCCAGGTCCAATCAATGTCATACTTTGCACATTTCAATGCAATGATCTATAGAAACATCCTGTAGAGATATTGCTTTATCACTAATAGCATAAGAATACAGATTTGAGGCAATGATTTTATACTATACACAAAGTCTCAGAATAAGTACATTACTTTAAGAATTGGGTAAGTTAGACTAATCACCAAGTTAGATTTTCAAGAAACTCTAAAGGTGCTGAAGAATTTAATGAAGTCTCATGGGCATCTATTGAATAAGTGACTTTTACTGTCAAGTTTAGCCATTAGTATATAAGGTATTAAAGAGAAACAGTACTCTCTGAGTTTCTGATAGTATAGTTTTACATGAGACACCTGCCTCAGAGTGGGTTAGAATAAGGCTCTGTAAGTGAGCCCGTCTGAGAGAAAAACAAAAACACAACAGAAAAAAAAATTAGAAATAACTTCTGAATATAGGACATGCATTGAATCATGAAAAGTTAAACCTGTATTTTAGTTTGCAGTTTGGTTCTTATTAGATTCCTACCCCCTTTTTTAGTCTCTTATAAATGTTATGCTAATCTTCTTAGGAGTCATAAAATAGTGATGACATGTACATGAAATATGAATAAAACCATCATAATATTTAGTTCCTGTATTGGGAAGATGAAATTTGGAACATTACTTACTTTTCCATTTTTCATTAAGAGTCTCAGGGTGGAGGGTATTTTAGTCAATTTATGTAATCTAGTTTGTAGATTATTCCCCTGGTGCTTAATTTACCAATTTTCTACAGACTGAATGAAATCTATCTATTGTGCTGTTAATTGGATAGCAATACAAAAAGAAGTAAATATTTCATCTATCCATTTTGCTACAAGATAATTGTGCTAGTAAAATTCCATAATAAATCACTGACTGGAATTCTCTGATGAAATAACAGTCCTATAGAAAGAGAAAATTTTAGTTTGCTTGATTTCTCTTTGCTAATTTTATGTGTGTCTCATACTTTTGCTACATGTTTTTTGCTGTTTGTTTTCAGAATAAATAATAACTTAATCTTCTTTCAAATTTTACACTATTTAATCTTTATGGTATTTGGGGGAGAGTGAGAAGGCTATCAGTAAATATTAATTAAATACTTAGTAATCAGAATGATAATGACTTAAATACAGGAACTATGTCTGGTACATATGTCAAATATGGAAAAAAGACACCAAAAGACACACTACTTACATAGCATCATTTTACCACTACCCTCACATTCCTTTCTGAATGGGAAGATTCCTTATTCAGTCAATTAAGAGGTCCCTGGGTGAAAGGTAAAGAGGACAAGAGAGAGACTAGGAGGACAGTTCAGTCTCTAGCTACCTAAAAATAAAAGAAGGAAATAACTGGATGAAAAATTAAGTATATATATATATGTGTGTGTGTGTGAGAGAGAGGCGTGTGTGTTTGTGTGTATATGCATATATGTGTGTACACACACTAGGGGTAATGAAGTTGGAGAAGCTTAGTAAAAGAGAGTAAGGAAAAGGGAACATTTATCCAGCATATGATGGAGCATGTCAGATGGATACAAGAATTAACCTGAAAGATGTCCCAATGACCAAACCTGGAACAATTTGAATGACAAAATAGCTTGGTTGCACTGGCCTCCTAGGGCTACCATGACAAACTACACAAAGTGAGTGGCTTAAAGCAACAGAAAGTTATTCTCTACCAGTTCAAGAGTCCAGAAATCATTGGAGATAAAGGTGTTTGCTGAGCAGGGCTCTTTCTGAAGGCTCTAGGGAAGGGTGCTTCCTTGTGACTTCCTAGCTTCTGGTGGTTGTATTCCATCCTTGGCATGTCCATTTGTAAGACATATCAACCTAATCTCTGCCTCTGCCAAGGTGTTTACCCTTGTGAGTGTGCTAATCTCTGTTTCTAAATTTCCCTCTCCTTGTAAGTAGACTGGTGATTTTTGGATCTAGGGTCTATCTGAATCCAGTAAGACTCAGTTTAACTCAATTACATTGGCAAAGACTCTATATCCAAATAAAGGCACATTTACAGAACTGAGTGAACATGGATCTCTGTAAATTCTATTCAACTCAGTAGGATGATGTTAGATTATAATCCACAGTGTAAAATGTGTATATGAATACATACTAATATAAACCACTAATAAAATAAATATATAGATGAGAAGAGACAAATGTTACAAAAGAATTCCAAATACATATGTAGATACGCCTGCAGGAAGTAGAGTTTTCCCCAATCTCCTCCTCTATCACCCAGGAAGTAGAGTTTTCCCAATCTCCTCCTCTATCACCAGACATCCACCTTCAGTGTGTACTGGATTTTGTGATTCATGTTCAAAGAAAGAAATATGGAAACAGAAAACCTATTAGCTTTACAGTGGAGACACCAAGCAAATATGGCCTTAACCAAATGATCAAGGTTAGCACTAAAAGACATTTCACATGGTGACATGAATGCCTGACATTTTGTGATGAGGAAGGAAATTCATCTGTGTGTTATTTTTCTCTAAAACCATAACTCCAGGCTAAACATGAGAAAAATATCAGGCAAGTACAAAATACCTGACCAGTACTCCTCAAAAACATTAAAAACAAAGATGAAAAAAAAAAAAGTGCTGCTGATCTTTAAAAAGAAGTAAGGAGACACAATGACCAAATAACAAGGTAGCATCCTGGAAGAAATCATGGAAGAGGAAAAGAACATTAGAATAAAAACTAGTGAAATTCAAGTGAAATCTTGAGTTTCAATCAGTCAGTTCAGTCGTTCAGTCGTGTTTGACTTTTTGAGACCCCATGGACTGTAGCACGCCACACATCCCTGTCCATCACCAACTCCCAGAGCTTGTTCAAACTCATGTCCATCGAATCAGTGATGCCATCCAACAATCTCATCCTCCATCATCCCCTTCTTCTCCTTCCCTTAGTTGTTCCAAGCATCAGGGTTGTTTCTAAGGAGTCACTCTTCTTATCAGGTGGCCACAGTACTGGAGCTTTAGCTTTAGCATCAGTCGTTCAATGAATATTCAGGACTGATTTCCTTTAGGACTGAATGTTTTGATCTCCTTGAAGTCCAAAGGATTCCCAAGAGTCTTCTCCAACACACAGTTCAAAAGCATCAGTTCTTTGGCACTCAGCTGTCTTTATGGTCCAACCCTCACATCCATACATGACCACTGGAAAAACCATAGCTTTGACTAGACGGACCTTTGTCGGCAAACTAATGTCTCTGCTTTTTAATATGCTGTCTAGGTTGGTTATAGCTTTTCTTGAGTTGTTCTTTCATAGCTTTTCTTAAGTTCAAGAAGGTCATAAACTCTTCTTGAGTTTATTGATATTAATGTATCAGTGTTGACTTCTTGGTTTTCACAAGTGTACCACATGGCAGTGTAAGAAGTTAACATGAGAGAAGATTGTATGAGGAGCACAGGGAACTCTCTATATTACCTTGCAATATTTTTAAATATAAAATCATTCAAAAATTTAAAAGTACCTAGCATTTTTTAAAAAAGAAAAAAATACAAACAGTTGTTTGATGTGTGAGACTTTAAGGAAAGCACTGGGCAAAGAATGGTCTAAAAAGTTTTATATTGTGCTGTGCCTTCATTGTTTTCCAAAGAGATAATGGAAACTAATCTATTTATAAACTATTTTCCTCTGATTTGTGTTTGTGTGTGTGTGTGTGATTCTATATTGTTATTGACCTTAAAATGGGAAGTAAAAGTTTGTTTCCATTTAGCTTATATATGAAATTTAAAAACAACTTAATCTTTTATTATATAGTTATAAAGGTTTAAGAAGTGGAATCTCTCTTGTAGAGAACTCTAAAGTAAACTTGTAATACATGAAAAACTCTTAATAGCACAGAATTTACCTCTGCTCTTTCTTTGAGTGACAATATTATAGAATTCTGTCTTTCATTTTAAATTGCTAATCTGAGAATTATCCCTAATTATCCCTGGCTTCTCTTTACTTTTCTCAAGAGCTATATAATGTTTTACTGACTAGAAATGTACAGATATTGGCTGTTGGATTTGTGACCATGACTACCAAAACTCTTACAGAGTGTAGTCCCAGTGAGTTGCTCATTCTATAATAATTAAAATTTCTATTTTTCAGTCATCTGATATCTTTGACTAATCTTTAACATTTCTTATTTTTAGGCATGCTAAATTGTCAGGTTGTGTGAACTCTCTGAGATCAAATGATCAGATAGAGAAATCCAGTCGGTGTTAGTAGCCAATTTCACATGAAAAGGTTTGAAGTACAGCTGCACTTCTGCTGCTAAGTAGTTTCAGTCGCGTCCGACTCTGCATGACCCCATAGTTGGCAGCCTACCAGGCTCCTCCATCCCTGGGATTCTCCAGGCAGGAATACTGGAGTGGATTGCCATTTCCTTCCCCAATGAAGTAGAACTAGGTGTTTTGTTTTTTTTTTTAATAAAATGTGCCCTTCACAACAGTGTATAGCAATTATCCTTCAATTAAAAATAAAAATAAATAAATAAATAAACATGTCCTTAGTTTTTAAGGGCTTCCCTTGCAGCTCAGATGGTAAGGAATCTGCAATGCAGGAGACTCAGGTTTGATCCCTGGGTTGGGAAGATCCCCTGGAGAAAGGAATGGCAACGACTCCAGTATTCGTGCCTGGAGAATTCCATAGACAGAGGAGCCTGGCAGCCTATAGTCCATGGGGTCACAAAGAGTTGGCATGACTGAGTGACTAACCCTTTAATTTTTGAATTAAATTCCATTTGAAAAATCTTCAGAATGTTTGAAAACTAAAGCCTTCCTTTTCAATCTATTTTGCCTAGCCTGGTTCAAATTTACCTATTGTTGAATTTTAAACCTTTCTGGGTAAGCATATTTGTATGTATGTTAGGGATACTCTTTTTACCTAAAATACTAACTATTGAAATGATTTTTCAAAATACAGTATACCAATAAGCTGGGAAGCAAGTTTGGTTTTTAGGAACAGAAGAAAGAAATATGTGAGAAATATTATTAATACTAATAGAGAGAAAGTTGATTGTTAATATATTCATGGCTGAAATTTCAAAGTATGTTTTAATTACAACTCTAATGAAAAGGCATTATCAGGTGCATGCTCAATTTAAACTAGGTATTTGCACAGATAGATTGGATAGAATGTTTAAATAGTTGTATTTATATGCTACTTTTATACTGATTTGAGAAAGAACTTTTTCTTTTCAATATAAAATACACAGACCCTCTATAATGAATGATATATATAATTTGTAAGGTATTTTGTACAGTTAGATCAGTAATAGAATAATCACTTTCAGGAGGCTTTAGTCTTGAGTAATTTAAATTATCATTACACTTTTGCCATTTACAATTTTAGAATATTAGTCTTCAAGTTAAGATTTGTGAATGAAACATCTAACCAAGTCTGTATTTGTCACGCATAATAAGTGGTGATGAGATACAAGATAATCACAAGAAGGAGGGATACAAGAATAAGGGGGTATCCCATACACACAGATCTCCATAAAGGCTAAGACAGTCACAGATAGATTCTGGACGAAGGGGACCTGATTATGAAGAGGATGGGAGAAGCGGAGGTAAACAGATGAATATATACCCATCAAGGAAATAGAAGGGGCACTGGAGGTTTTTAAAAAAAGCATAAAGAAGCAGACAGCAAACTGAACTAAGGACCATTCCAAAGGAATCACTGTTTTGAGCAGTCAGTTTAACATAACATCAGTACACGATGGCATTTTTCACAGAACTAGACCAAAAAATTTCACAATTCATATGACAACGCAAAAGACCCCAATTAGCAAAAGCAATCTTGAGAAAGAAGAATGGAACTGGAGGAACCAGCCTTCCTGACTTTAGACTATACTACAAAGTTATATTCATCAAGATAGTATGGTACTGGCACAAAAATAGAAACACAGACCAATGGAAGAAGATAGAAAGTCCAGAGATAAACTCACACACCTATGCATACCTTATTTTTGACAAAGGAGATAAGAATAAACAATGGAGCAAAGGTAGTCTCTTCAATAAGTGCTGGTGGGAAAACTGGACAGCTACATATAAAATAATGAAATTAGAACACCTCCTAACACCATACACAAAGGTAAACTTAAAATGGATTAAAGACCTAAATGTAAGACTAGAAACTATAAAACTCTTAGAGGAAAACATAAACAGAACACTCTATGACACAAATCACAAGATCCTCTATGACTCACCTCTTAGAGTAAGGAAATAAAAACAAAAGTAAACAAGTGGGACCTAATCCAACTTAAAAGCTTTTTCACAGCAAAGGAAGCTATAAACAATGTGAAAGGACAGCTCTCTGAATGGGAAAAATAATAGCAAATGAAACAACTGCCAAAGGATTCCTTTTAAAATATATACAAGCAGCTCGTTATAAATCAGTGCCAGAAAGACAAAGCAACCCAATCAAAAGTGGGCAAAAACTTACAGACATTTCTCCAAAGAAAACATACAGATGGCTAATAGATACATGAAAAGCTACTCAATATCATTCATTATTAGAGAAATGCAAATCAAAACTACAAGAAGATATTACCTCACACTGGTGAGAATGACCATCATCAAAAAAACTATAAACAATAAATGCTGGTGAGTGTGTGGAGAAAATGGAACTCTTTTGCACTATTGGTGAGAATATAAATTGATACAGCCACTATGGAGAACAGTATGGAGATTCCTGTAAAAACTAGGAATAAAGCTACCATCTGACTCAGAAAACCCAGTTCTAGGCACACACTCTGATGAAACCAAAATTGAAAAAGACACATGTACCCCAATATTCACTGCAGCTCTATTTATAATAACTAGGACATGGTTTTCCAGTAGTCATGTATGGATGTGAGAGTTGGACTATAAAGAAGGCTGAGCGCAGAATTGAAGCTTTTGAACTGTGGTGTTGGAGAAGACTCTTGAGAGTCCCTTGGACTGCAAGGAGATCCAACCAGTCCATCCTAAAGGAGATCAGTCCTGGGTGTTCACTGGAAGGATTGATGTTGAAGCTGAAACTCCAATACTTTGGCCACCTGATGTGAAGAGCTGACTCATTTGAAAAGACCCTGATGCTGGAAAAGATTGAAGGTGGGAGGAGAAGGGGATGACAGAGGATGAGATGGTTGGATGGCATCACTGACTAGATGGACATGGGTTTGAGTAAACTCTGGGGAGCTAGTGATGGACAGGAAGGGAAGCCTGGCGTGCTGCAGTCCATGGGGTCACAGAGTCAGACAGGACTGAGTGACTGAACTGAATTGAAGGACATGGAAGCAACCTAGATGTCTATCAACAGATGAAGGGATTAAGAAGCTGTGGTACTTGAAAAACAAAGGAGAAAAGGAAAGATATAAGCATCTAAATGCAGAGTTCCAAAGAATAGCAAGAAGAGATAAGAAAGCCTTTTTCAGTGATCAACGCAAAGAAAATAGAGGAAAACAACAGAATGGGAAAGACTAGAGATCTCTTCAAGAAAATTAGAGATACCAAGGAACATTTCATGCAAAGATGGGCTTGATAAAGGACAGAAATGGTATGGACCTAACAGAAACAGAAGATATTAAAAAGAGGTGGCAAGAATACATGGAAGAACTGTACAAAAAGAGCTTCACGACCCAGATAATCATGATGACGTGATCACTAATCTAGAGCCAGACATCCTGGAATGTGAAGTCAAGTAGGCCTTAGAAAGCATCACTACAAACAAAGCTAGTGGAGGTGATGGAATTCCAGTGGAGCTATTTCAAATCCTGAAAGATGATTCTGTGAAAGTGCTGCACTCAATATGCCAGCACATTTGGAAAACTCAGCAGTGGCCATAGGACTGGAAAATATCAGTTTTCATTCCAATCCCAAAGAAAGGCAATGCAAAGAGTGCTCAAACTACCGCACAGTTGCACTCATCTCACATGCTAGTAAAGTAATGCTCAAAATTCTCCAACCCAGGCTTTAGCAATACGTGAACCGTGAACTCCCGATGTTCAAGCTGGTTTTAGAAAAGGCAGAGGAACCAGAGATCAAATTGCCAACATCTGCTGGATCATGGAAAAAGCAAGAGATTTCCAGAAAAACATCTATTTCTGCTTTATTGACTATGCCAAAGCCTTTGACTGTGTGGATCACAATAAACTGTGGAGAATTCTGAAAGAGATGAGAATATCAGACCATCTGACCTGCCTCTTGAGAAATCTGTGTGCAGGTCAGGAAGCAACAGTTAGAACTGGACATGGAACAACAGACTGGTTCACGTCAAGGCTGTATATTGTCACCCTGCTTATTTAACTTCTAGGCAGAGTACATCATGAGAAATGCTGGACTGGAAGAAACACAAGCTGGAATCAAGATTGCTGGGAGAAATATCAATAACCTCAGATATGCAGATGACATCACCCTTACAGCAGAAAGTGAAGAGGAGCTAAAAGCCTCTTGATGAAAGTGAAAGAGGAGAGTGAAAAAAGTTGGCTTAAAGCTCAACATTCAGAAAACGAAGATCATGGCATCCGGTCCTATCACTTCATGGGAAATAGATGGGGAAACAGTGGAAACAGTGTCAGACTTTACTTTTTTGGGTTCCAAAATCACTGCAGATGGTGACTGCAGCCATGAAATTAAAAGACACTTACTCCTTGGAAGAAAAGTTATGACCAACCTAGATATATTCAAAAGCAGAGACATTACTTTGCCGACTAACGTCCATCTAGTCAAGGCTATGGTTTTCCAGTAGTCATGTGTGGATGTGAGAGTTGGACTGTGAAGAAGGCTGAGTGCTGAAGAATTGATGCTTTTGAACTGTGGTGCTGGAGAAGACTCTTGAGAGTCCCTTGGACTGCAAGGAGATCCAACCAGTCCATTCTGAAGGAGAGCAACCCGGGATTTCTTTGGAAGGAATGATGCTAAAGGTGAAACTCCAGTACTTTGGCCACCTCATGGGAAGAGTTGACTCATTGGAAAAGACTCTGATGCTGGGAAGGATTGGGGGCAGGAGGAGAAGGGGACAACAGAGGATGAGATGGCTGGATGGCATCACTGACTCGATGGACGTGAGTCTGAATGAACTCCAGGAGATGGTGATGAACAGGGAGGCCTGGCGTGCTGAGATTCATGGGGTTGCAAAGAGTTGGACACGACTGAGCGACTGAACTGAACTCAACTGATAAAAAGGAACACCTTTGAGTCAGTCTTAATGAGGTGGATAAGCCTAGGGTTTTCTATACAGAAGTCAGAAAGAGAAAAACAAACATCATATATTAACACATATATATGGAATCTAGAAAGATGGTATTGATGAACCTATTTGCAGAGCAGCAGTAGAGACTTAGACATTGAGAACAGACTTATGGACATGGTGGGGGCGAGGGGGAAGAGAGGGTGGGAAGTATGGAGAAGTAACATGGAAACATACATTACCATATATAAAAGACATAGCCAATGGGAATTTGCTGTATGATTCAGGGAACTCAGACCAAGTTTTGGTAACCTCAAGGGGTGGGATGCGAGATGTGTGGGATGTTTAAGTAGGAAGGGACATGGGTAAACCTGTGACTGGTTCATGTCAATGTTTGATAAAAATCAACACAATACTGTAAAGCAATTATCTTTCAATTAAAAATAAATACATTAAAAAATAACCTTGGTATAATTTTATTTCACCTTTAGTTAAAAGTCATTTCTTACCACAGAATCATTTTTTTTTTTTCTGGTACCATGAGTTAACTCCTCAGACATATTTAATGGAATTTCTGTGTGAAATGTACACACATCCTGTAGACTAATTTCTAAGGCTAGATTTTACTGAGGTCAATGTTTGGTATTCATCAATAATATTTTGTAGTTGTTTTGAGAAGAATGACCCATGCATTTGCTATTTATGTTTTCTTCTTTTTTAAAAACATCATGGATCCCTTAAAATAATCAATTCTTATGGGGAGACTATGATAGTTATCAAATCTTCATTGAATCCTTTATGAATAAAATTCTAGGTGTTAGGAGAGTTCAAAAATCTATGTAAAGTAGCTAATCCATATCAATTAGTATAATTTTACTTGACTTTAATAATGTGGTCATTGAAAACTCATATGCTCTCAAAGTCTTCTTGAATTAATAGAAATGGTAAGTTAAAATGAATAACATGATACTCTGGAAAACAAGAAAATGTATCATTAGTGAATCAAAATTTTATAAAGATTCTGGGAAGATAGAAAATGAATGAAATGTGATTGGTAGGGAAATGAAAGTTGAAATTTAATAAAAGTCACCAGAGACTTTCAAGGTGAATCACCAAATAGAGAGAGGCCAGGGGCAACCCGGGTTCATCATTTAGGACTCTCCTTTCCAAACAGCTAAGAAAGTTGAGTTCTTCCCCTAATACAGATGTAAACAAGCTACAGTTTGGCAGCAAAGGCTTATTCTCTGTGGCTGAAGCCAAGAGTTATTCTCAAAATCAGGTGAACATATGGATGTGTTCCGAAGAAAGTTACCTTCTAAAGATGCTGGGATCTAGGAGAGAAGTCGGACAGGCCTC
This sequence comes from Nanger dama, assembly GCA_917880005.1. Lineage (NCBI taxonomy): Eukaryota > Metazoa > Chordata > Mammalia > Artiodactyla > Bovidae > Nanger > Nanger dama. The sequence continues at coordinate 16,695,122 of CAKJTW010000008.1, read as the reverse complement.
AACCGAACTCTCAGTTGCACACAGACATAGAAGAGACAGGTTTACCACGACAGGCAGGAGAACGCTTCCTTTTGGCAGTGTCAGGTACCAGGCCTGAAGGAGCCCCCAGTTCGAAACCTCCTTTTTCCTCAGGAGAACTTCCAAGAGACTGGCTGTCAAAACATTCCCCGACTTCCCAACTCACACAGAACGGTCAGTCAGGTTTCTCAGCTGAGAGGCCTCACGGGAAACATTCGCAAAGGAGGGCAAGCAGCATGCATGCCAGCTGCCTTTAGTATTCGGTACAGCCCATCGTTCATAAGTGTGACCACGCATCTAAGAATCTTGTGAAAGTTGAACAAAACTGATACATGAAAGACAAAGTCAAATATGAACAAATAAAATGACTGGCCCATTTGTCCTTAGGGTTTGGGGAATCAGTATAAAAGGCTTTTCAGTAAGGGAGAGACTTGCTATTATTTGAATTGTTGGATGATTATAATTTACTACGATATAGAGAATTAATTTCAGGGGAGCCAGATGATAAGAAACCATTTAGGAAACTATTTCCATGACTCAGGGGAGAAGTAATGGTGACTTAGGGGTGCTGTGCTAAAGGAAAAGCACGAATGTAAAAGGTGTTTAACAGAGTGTCTTGGTGATGTTGATTAAAAGTGGGGGTGAAGAGATTCAGGAGTCAAGTGACATGCAGATTTCTGATTTTCTCTTTTACCTTCATTACTTTCATTTTGGAGATCAGTGGATTCTCTGTGGCTCCTTGGGCCAAACTATTTAGCAAGGGACATGATGGAACCTACCTTGTCCAGTTTGCTTTCTGCTGAAGCTTTGAACAATGCAATGACTCAAAGCTGGACCAGGTCTGCTGCATTCCCAAATATCAGGTTTTGGCACTCAGGTCCCTTTAACGTCTAATAAGTCAGTATACATTAAATGTCTGGATATTTTATAGAATTACCAGAGCTCTTCATAAAGAGGATAAGTATAATTTAACAATGCAATATTAAGATAAATGCAGGAAAAATTTGATTTTGTGATAGAATAATATTGAGAAGGTTTGAGATTTAATTATACATGAATATGCTTATCTGTATTTCTATATGTATAAATCAATATTTATAATATATTGAACATGTACTACAAAGATAAATTTGAAATCTGCTTCTAATTGGCAGAATCATATAGTGTTTTATGTTTTAGAAATATTATCCATTTGAGATATGTTGGAATATGAATATTGATCATTGTAACTAATTCAAATTTTTATCAAATGGAGCTATCCATTAGGCATATGATATGACACATGTCATAAACCCACGTCTGTGCAATTAATCTATAGAAACTAGTCATACAAGGTTTGGTTTTGCACCACGCCATCTCTTTGGGTAAAGTAGAAATGTCTGCGTAGATGGCACTGTGTTTGTATTTCTTAGTGCTTCATGGACTGTGGGTATAAATGGACCTCAGGAACAATAACATAGAAAACTTCCCTCTTTGTCTTCATTTCAATATGTTTAACACAGAAACCAATCCTCTGAAATATTTCCTCAACTACATCTTGAAGTTACCAAAGGCTGCTTCTTGGGTTCCAAAATAAGACCAAGCACTCTAATAAGTGCTTTGTGTGATATAAAATTAAAACTCTATTTTTAATTTTAGTTCAGTTTTAGTTTAATTTTAGTTTAGTTTAATTTTAGTTTATCACATATGCTCAAATATCTTTGAATCCTTACCTAGAATAAGACTGGTAACCCAAGTATAAAAGAAAGACAGAGACCATAAAAGGGAGAAAAACTTTTGTCTTGTGTGTTGAGGGATCCTGAGAAGTATATTGAATTCTCTGACATTGTAAAAGACAGAAAGCAAGCAGCTGTGTAAAGGTTTCCCAACAATTACTTTATAAAGTGTGAAACAGCATCTTTTTCAATTTAAGAAAGCAGTAACATTTTGACTTCTGTAAATCTTGATCTTGATTTATATAACAAATTTAGTTCTTATATAGAGTTAGAAAAAATATTTAAAGCTGCATTTTGTTCCTTCTTATAGTTTTATTAAAGTATATTAAATTTGCATAATGCTCCTAACATTGTCTAAGCATGTTAGCATTTAATAGTATGTTGTGTCTCCACCAGCACCTTTTCAGGGCAGCCAGAACCACAGTGCCATTTGACTCATGTGAGAACTGAGATCCAAGGAGATGAAGTAATTTTCCTAAGAACACAGGGTTAGCGAGTGCTAGGACTGTGGCTGTGAACGCAAGTCTTAGGATTTATAAACTTCATCTGTTTCATTTGGAAATTAGCAAAATGAGTATCTGAGTTACAAATAAAGGGCAGAAAAGGCCACTCAAATGGTATGATTTGAGGGACTTTAATATTTTCTCAGCTGCCTTCCACTGAGCCTGCATGTCTCACAGTTCCAGTTAAGGAACGATCCCCAGAAAGTCCCTAGTTGAATGCAAATACCCAGGGTTTTCAGATTTACCCCAAATCAATGTACACAATACCCTCTGTCTTGCCACACTTTTCCCACACACCAGTGCCTTGCAGCTGCTGAAATGGGAACTACAATGAAGTTGAACGGGACTTTTAGAGCTTCTCTGGTGCAAACGGTTACAAATAAAAATGGTACCCAAATTGTGAGCATGATAGACAAAAAGATCCAGAAGCAATAGTCTAGCCTGGTATGACCTGCTCACCTACTGGTTGAGAAAGAAACCCTTAACATATGATCTGAACATGTTTTACTTTGGTTTATTATGTTAAGATTCTACAAATTCATGATTTGTTTGGGTAATGATTATTCTAACCACTGAATGTTTGGGAATTTAAGGGATTAAGAGTCATTCACACTTTCATGAATTAGTGGGAATCGGTACTCTCAGATAATTTCCTATTAACAAAGCTGAGATGAACTTTTCCAGGAGACTGAAATTTCTGACCAGCAGAAGGAGCATCCGGGAGGGTAGCCGGGGCACTAAATGAAGTATTCAAGTTCAAGATTTGTTTTCAATCTCTTTTCTGTGAACTTAGAAACGTGGTGACCATTTGTAATATTTTCTCCATAGAAAATTCTGTGAGCAAAATTCCTTGACAGGATGGATATTTACTTGCCTGATATAGAGGATGTGTAGTATATTGATATCCTCATCACACTATACAGCTAGTCTACAACACTTAGAACTCTAGAGAACTTGTAACAATAGACGAAAGTGAACGAAATCTATAGATCTATAGATCGTGAGCCCTAAACTGTGGGCTCCTAGGGACTTTGGAGTGAGAATAGAATCTAGAAAAACATGCTGGAATATTACAAAGAGATACAGACAGCAATAGAGCAGAAATACATGCTTTCCTGCATTTATATAGGGCCAGCCTAGAAAAAGAATAATTTTTGCGACGAGACAGACATAAGAGATCTCAGGCACTATTCTTAGCCTCTATTTTCAATTTTGATTTCACAAAGAAATTTAGAATGTGTGCCCTAATGAAAGTGCCATCTTTATTTCAAGGCAGCATGTGAACAAAGTGAGATACCTCACAAACAGCATCACAGTCTAAAACAGCAGAATACAACTTTTGTCAGTTTCAGTTTGAGATTCTGTGTGTGTGTATGTGCTGAGTCTAGAACAAACTTCAATTTGTTGGAACATCGTATAAAAAGAAAATATTAAAAGGACTCACCTTGAGTTTTAAAATGACATTATACATCCTACATTCAGTCAATTCTGTTATACACAGTGAACTTAAATCTAGTCTTACTTGTCACCCAGCATGCGTCTAAATAACCTTACCCTGTGGTTATGTTTTTAATCCTAACTTTACTTATGATCCAATTTTTTTAAAGTAAGATTATTTCATTTAAGAAAGTACTTATAGAAATACATAAAATATCTCTATTGCTAAAATCCTTTGTGTATATATATATACGCGCACATATGTGATGAAAGTATATATACTTATATAGATTGTCTACTGCCTATATAAGCAAGCTTGATGGAAAAATCTCTTTAATTTTTGTGGGGGTCATAGCAATAACATACTGATTATCCTGTGAAGAGAAGACAAAAGGATGGTGGTTATTCTAAGAATATTTTTTTAATCCTATTTTATTTATTTTCAACCATATAGCAGTTAAATACTTTCATAGGTAACTGTCAGAAGCAATTTGTTTGCAGACATGTGGTGACTTCAAAACCCAGAAATCCTCAAGTCAAGATTTCTTGTAATAGTCAATAGCTATGAGTACATTTCTGTATGGGAATTTTCTTCGCTTCTCAACCACTTGGGTTGAGAGTTTGGCTGTCCAAACTTACAACTGATACTAGAAACACAATGTCAGAGATGCTTTCTCCATTCTTGCTTACTGCTCTATTTAAAATTGTTGTATTACATTTCTGCTAATAAAAGCCTTTCTAAGGACTCTGTATCACTCTTCAGCAAGGCACATTCACAACCTTCAATGAAAGTTGCTATTATCAGAGCAATGTGGTCTTAACAATTTATTTATTACAACAGCCCTCATGACTGCTTACCCAGGCAAGCACTAGAAATATCTAACTCATTACCACTACGTAAAATAGCATGGGGTATTTTCAGAATGAAAGAGATCAGAGCATGACAAATTCTAAAGCTGCCCATGTCCCTGATTCTAAGGAAATAGATTGCTATTCAATAAGCACTGGTAACTTTTAACTATTGAACAGGATATATTGGACTCAGTGAAAATACTACCTAGACAAAATTTTGTCAGAAATACCTATTTGCTACTCCTTTTACATTTAAGGTCTGAACACCTTTGGACTTTCTCAGGCTAGCCAGTGAAAGAAAACTGACCCAGATGGAGCCAGAAACTGAAAATGCTTATTGACCTATTCAGCTGGAAGTTGATCCTGGCTGCTATTTAAATCTACTGCTTTAAGTATCAGCAGACATGCTGCATTCCTTAGTATAGTTCAGAGGGCAGACATTCGGGTCAAAATATTCTTACCGATTCTGTACCTAGTGTGGGCTTTACAGTGTTTACAAACAGCTGTTACAATCACCCAAAGATCCAAAGAAAAATGTGACACATCCAAGAATCCGACAGTTAAAACCGAGCATTTGTTCAGATAGCACCTTGTGGTTTGAGGTAACAAGACCCATGATGATAATGGTATTTGTCACATTCGGAGCAGCTGTATTCATGAGAGTGGAAGTGACTACCCTCTTACACACCCAGTTACTACTTTGAACCCAGGTCTATATTTTGGCTGCCTTGGCAACAGCACAGCAATAACAACTGGAGCCGTAATGGTGATGTCAATCCAAGGACATCTTTGCATAAAGTGGGAGCCCTGACTTTCCACACAGGAAGTCAGAAAAGAGCATACAGAATAATCTGAAACAGTGATACGCATAGCACTATTATACTGTGTATATTGAAACTAATGTACTGAGACTCTAGATTATTTATTATAATAGTTAAGATTTTACAAGTCCAGTGTAAAACTTTCTAGTGGCTCTTCTTTCGTGGAAAAACATTTCAGAAAAATAGATCTCTACAAGAAGGAAACTTTTTTGTCTGAAATAAAATTATAAAGGATAAATTACTTATTAATTATGACCACATTAATCACTGTAAATTTCCCATAATTATTATGATGAAAGGATTGCAAATAGCAATAAAAAATAGACAAAAATCAATCATGCAGGCTTCTCACTGGTTGGTTTTACTCCTGTGATTGGTCATTTCTCTGTTCTCAAGACGTGAAACACATTTATATCCTTATGATTTGCTTTGATCAATAAAATGGGAGAAGTGACAGGTGTCATTTTGAGATGAAATTTTTAAAAGAGGAGTTCAACTTGCTATTGTTCCCTTCTCGTGCCGGGGCAAACAGCAACTTTGCAGACGGTAGAGGCACCATCTGCCTAAGTGAGAAGGTGTAGAACAGAGTTCCCAGGTGTCCTCTGATGGGCATGCGATACGAGCAAGAAGCACACTTCTGTTACACCAGTCTCCTGCTGCTTTGGAGCTGTTGTCTCAGTATAAACTAACCTGCCCTGGATACCCTCCTAGGGGGATTTGTAGAAATTCAAAGGATACCATTCGTTTTTGAAATATATTTGATGTAAACATTATGTAAATTTAAGGCTCAATTTAAAAATATAAATACACATTAAGAAAAGAACACCATTTTTTATCTCTTTGTAGAATCAGAGGTCATAGTGAAGATAATGCTTCAAACCCCCTCACCAAATGAGATGGACTCTTTCTGTTCTGGCTAGAGATAAGTGCAAAATCATGAGTTTGTGGGCAAAATATGTTCTCCAGACAGAAACTCAAATGCACAGTTAGACCAATCCAGATGAACTGTTTTACTCCCTGAACTAGCCAGAAGCAATTTAACTTGTTATCTTATAAATCAAGCCATCGTTTCATGAAAAAAAAAATCTATCAGGAAGATCCCTTTTATTTTCCTTTGAATTAGCCTTTTTCTTTGTGTACTTCATACTCTTTCCTTTTTTCTTACAGCAACTTTCTGTCTGTGGTATTCTGTCTGACAACAAGAGAAGGTAATTATTACTACTTTATAGAACAGATTCTGGCAAAGTATTTGTGCTTCTGTTTGCACAGTAATTTAAACTGTTTCTGCTGTTCGTGGAAAGCAAAGTTAGATGTTGGCCTTATGGAATCTTTGTGAAGTGGTGTCAATTCCACGAGGCTTATCTAGGTTCCAAAACTATTTGAGCCCTTTGTAATACAGGTAAAGTAGAACACACGTGTGTGTGTTGTCATTTCAGTTGTATTCGACTCTTTACGACCCAGTGGACTGTAGCCTCCCTCCCAAGCTCCTCTGTCTATGGGATTCTTCTGGCAAGAATACTGGAGTGGGTTGCCATGCCCTCCTCAGAGCATCTTCCCAACCCGGGGATCGAACTTGTATCTCTATGTCTCCTGCATTGGCAGGCGAGTTCTTTATCACCGGATAACGTTAAAGCGACCCTACTATGTTTCTCTACTTCTGAGATCAGCCCAGAACAGTAGCTTCAGTAGTGTTCCTGTGAGCACAGTTAAGTGAACAAAAATGGAGTGTGGGTGTATATGTGCATATGTGTGCCTATGTGTGCACACATACATGTTCTTATGTTTAAAGTAAAAAGGATATGTTGTAATCAGCTAAAAATGGACATTTCAATTTCTATGTTATGACAGATAACACCATTATATCAATTCTTGTTCACACTCCTTCTCCAGAATTACTACAGTAATAGTCAACATTTATAGACTTGCTTGGCAGAAAGCCATGATGACTTCCAGAAAAATCTGCCTTTATAGACAAAGTATTCTTTATACTACTGACCACAGGTAAATTCTTTTTCTCAAGACACAGAAAAGAAATTTTAAAACTTTAGGAAGCATTATGGTATGGTGTAATTTTTTCAAAAAGTTTCTTTTTCTCATTTGCAGAATATTATTTTTTCAATAAAGTGATTCTGCATAAGATTTGCTAGTTGTCAGTTCTGTCAATGTTATATGTACCACTTGTAGAGAGTCTTTATAAGACATTTTAAAGGTAACAAAATGCATTAATTTCACAGGATTAAAATAATTCTGTAGAAATAAACTATATTTCTCCAAAGTAAATATATTAAGTATATGTATTAATTTTTAAATTGCTTTATTTTGAGGATTTATTATTTGTTTATGATGATACATAACACAAATATCTCAATTTAAGATAATTTGAATTCATTTTTCATTGCCATATATTGAGAGAGAAGCTCATGATCATTTTGCAAAATAATAAGAATAATAACACCCTCTTACCCAAATATGTATATTTGCAAAATTTAATCAGCTGTCATAATATCAAAATTCTTAGTATCATATGAATGGCTTATAATTCATATTGGTCTTTCTGTGAATTCATAGGATAGAATTGTATATACATGAGTTAAGGGGAATTTGTTAATGAAATAGTAATTTTGAGACCTTATTAGTAGAACTCATGCTAGTTATGGCTCTCAAGAGGGGATTTTTTAAAAAGAAACCTCCCCTACCAGAGTTAACCATGTACATCTTTAAAATACGAAAATCCACTTTGCGCTGATCATAGTCTTTATCAAGAAGGCTGCTGACTTCAATACTAAAAATATCTGACTGTTCCAGAAAATTCTTATGCAATCATTTTTCTGGTGATTAAACTGAACACGTACCATTACATAGTCCAGTTTGTGATTAAACTGAACACGTACCATTACATAGTCCAGTTTGAGGTAAGTAGAGGTGAGGGACTTTACATTTTGGAGCACCCACTATGGGTCAAAACCTCTTTTGGACACTTTATGTATATTATCATATTTAGTATTTATAATAAGTCCAAGATGAGGCAATAATCCTCTGATTACAGAGAAGGAGGCTGAGGCTCAGAGAAATGTGTAATTTGATAAGGGGCATGTACCTGGTAAGAAGTGAAATGAGAAGTTATGATTTAGGTATCGTGATTTAATCTCTATATTATTCCATTATTTTGCATGGCTTCCCACAGAATACTGTTGCTGCTTCACTAATTTGGGACTTGTTTTCAATTGGATTGTCTATAAGTGCTTGGCTAATTATTTTTCTCATATGAAACTTAAAATATACAGATGATACATGGTTCAAATTATTAATCCATTGATATTCATCAAGAGAGTGACATGAAAAACTGAAAAGATTTACTGAAGGCAGATTCACTATTGGAACCCACAAATGTACAAGAAATGCCTTATCCTTGTGTTAATAGCATACAGCTTAAGTCACATCTAGGGAGGGGTAGACTGACCCAGATGTTTACGTACCCTGGTCTTCCCAATCTCTTTTCTTCCATTAAAAAATTTTTTTTTTTGGTATAGTAAAGATGAAGTAGTTCCTTGATTTCTACCCTTTTATCCAGGATTTGGAAAACTCTGAGTCAGTACTGTAATTTGTACTGTACTTTCCCGTCAGCCAAATGAAACCTTAAGTGTATGGGCATTTTATCTACTATCTGTACAGAATTCTGCTCCCTGTTCCCACTTTCTTCCTAAATCGGTTCCTGAGCATATCTCAGATTCTAGCTTTATATTTCTCAGAGGGTACTGTGGTTTTTCTTTTCAAACATATAGGATCCTTTGGTATTTTTCCACTCATGTTTATAATACTGACTTCGATTTTGGCATTCACATTTTCTAAATTTTAAAGTAAGACCTTACTACCATACTTTGTTCCTCATTTAAGATTTGTTGCAAAATTCTAATTAACAGATTGAACAACAAAAGAACCCACTGAACACCCACTAGGTTTTTTTTTGAAGGGGAAAACATTCTATAAAAAACACTGAACATTGTAAGACACACACTGATGAACACCTACTGCTTAATGAAATTTATCATCAAACTCAGTTCCTTCTTTCCCACCTCGTTGCTTCTACCCACCACACACACACACACACACACACACACACTCTCATAAGACTAATTCTAACAGCATGTACACCAAGATTTTTCCAAAAGGGTTTATAATACTGAAAATCCTGGCTTGTGTTTCAAATAGATGATAATTTTTCTAACTTCTGTTTTGTTGCATCAAAAGGACATCTTGTTTGTGCTATCATAATTTAAAGACCGTCTAATTTTTTTTTCCTTTCTAGAAATTATAAAAATACAACTTGCTAATTTTTTTACTGTATATTAAAAAAAAACATTTTTTCAGCAAATTAACTAGTAATAACTGGAACTAAGCCAAAAGCACTCTAAGAGAAGATTTATGATGATCTATATAGATTACAGCAATGTGGAGCAAAGTTTTTCTTTAACATAGTGTTCAGCCATTTTGGAACTTTAGTTCTAAAAATCATCATTTTGGGATATACTTAGGGTTGGTGTGAGTATACAGTACAGGTGTAAGAGTGAAGAAACACTGGCTTACACATAATTTCTTAAGTTTCAGAGGAAAAATGCCTAATGAGCTTTATATATAAGCAAGGTTTAGTCCATAAAGAGGATAAGAATTCTTATCTTCTATTCAGTTAACAGGTTTTCGCAGTTTTCTGAATACTTATGAGTAGCTCAGAAATTCATATAAGTTCATGTAATTCACACAGCATCTGTTGTGAAAAAATAAAGTGATAATTTACATCCAATTAAAATATTTTTCATTAGATAAAATGCTTTAATAAACTAACAAACATGTAAGAAGATAGCATTTGTTGGGAAGAAAACAAATCAATTTTCTGTAGAAAATGCAAAATATCAAAGACTGGTCAGCCAGAAAAGGAAAGAGAGTTAGTCTTTTATGTAAAAATTTAATCCATTGTATTATTTTTAAAAACTCTGTGTCCTCTTACGCCTTATAACATATGTAAGTTACTTGAAAGCATATCTGCTCATTGGGTGTATTCGTATTAAACTGCTAGAATATACATATATATATATATATATATATATATGTGTATCAACACCCCTATATCTAATATAGATGTGGAAATTTCAAGGGTGATTCTTATACATAATCATCTTTCTGTCTTAAATGTTTGCCAGTTATACTACAAGGGAATATATGCAACCATGGCTTAAAAGGGAAGTTAAAGGTTTTTTATTTTATTAATTTCTCTTCTCTGATATAAGAATTCTTTAACTTTAAAAATAAGCTTACATCTAATTTGGCAGGCAATTATGCAAATGCATTCTGTTAGGGCAGATTCCAATGGTAAAACATAAAATAAACTTAAGAAAAAAAGGGAGTCAAGGAAAGAGAAAGTTGGTGGGTCTTGCTATTTTTTTTTGTTCTTTAAATATTTTTAGGCCTCTTTACCACTGCTGTTGGGTCATTTCTCTTAGCTGTACTAAAGAGCCTTTGTCAGTCTGGAGGAGGCAGCCATGTGTCCATGAATGCTTATTTAGTATGGTGAGGACAGATGGCCTGGAATTGCTGAAGAAGACCTTAAGATATATTTAAAAGAGGAAAGGGAAAGAAACAATAAGAGAGGAAATAAATTAGAGAAGAGGCAAATGTTTGGCCAGGAAAAGTGCTTGCACATATATAAACACACACAAACACCACACACACACATACACGTACTCAAATGAAGACAAACTATAAATTGGTAAGTAGGGCCTGATTTTTATAAATTTCCTCTTTCCATAGAAATTTTAATTTCCATTATTGTTGCTTTGCTGTATTCTGCTTTGCAGAAACATGATAATCGCAGTCACGGCTGATCTGAATTTAATCTCTTCTGGTTGGTTTCTTATAGTATCTCAACTTTAAAGATGAATTTTAATATATGAAAGCTCAAACTTTCATAAAAGTCAGCCTTAAAATCAAATTGAATTAAACTAAACTCCCTGACACCCTGAGTCAGTGTCTTAACTCAACTTGTTTTAGAGTCTATCATTATTAGCTTATCTTGCTTAGCATTTTATTTCATTTTTTTCTATTATTTCACAAAAACATACATACTATCATCCAACCAAAATATCATGAAGGGGTGTGCCATGTGTGTTAGGGATGGGAGAGGAAGTACGGGTGGTGAATGGATGGGCATAGGGGCACCAGGGGATAATATTGTGTTTGCAGATAGAAAAACTGTGAGATGTTATAAGATGATAAAAAGTGACATTAGTGGATTTTTGTTATATATTTTTCTTTCCAAGTTATCAGATTAACATTTTCCCATTTTCTTCAGGTTTATTCTATTTCAACTATGTTCTGACTATGCCAGGTAACAGAGGACTGCTGCTTCAATTGCCAGGTTTTCTATTGCTCATAAAAGAAATATTAGATTCCAAATTTCTTCTTATTGCCTTCTGAGTTGTCATGGTTATCAAATGACACATTCTCTAAATTCTTTCTCATTTTAACTCTTTTCCATGCTTTGTGTAAACAGGCTGCTTGAAAATCAAGAAGAAGAAGAAAAAAAAAAGCATCAAGTTTGGGTGCTATAAGAAGCACAAAGCACAAGAAGAAAAGAAATGTTTTGTTAACCACAAATTGAAATTGGAAAGATTTTATCCAAAAGCATGAAATGTCATTAAATGTAAGAAGTCTAAAAAATACCTGTTTTATGTACTCGTTCTCTGAACAGGCTCTTGGTAGCTTGCAGCCTGCTCAGAGTGTGACTCTTGTATTGCGGTTACAGCCCTTCTACAACCACCCCACACCCCCACCAACCACCACCACCAATGACACAGGCAGCGAGGATGCTGGATAGTTTTAAAGTAAATAGAAGGGATGTTTTTTTGGATACAAGCACCTTTAAAAATAGAAAGGCAAGACGATTCATAAACAGAACCTTTGAAAGTATACAATACTTTTGTCTTACAAAAACATCTGGTGCTCAGATGAGTATTTGGAACACTGGCTGCTTCAGATTACCCCTCAGAAGGTGTGTTGGGTGGTGGCTCTCTGTGGATTTGGCCCCAGAGGAGGTCAACCCGACTCCCTGGCCTGTTGGCTCAGCAATTTCCCAGCGGTCAGCCCGTCTTGCCATAATCACATGCTGGCGCCCCAAGCCTGTTTCTTAACTGTACTCTGTACCTTCTAATGAAAGCATCCCAAAATATCCCCAACCACTCCAATTCTGGGGCAGCCATGACCTCAGACTGGACTGCAGGACACACTGCATTTACTCAGACTGAAAGGCTGATAAAAACCTCCCTGCCACGATGCCTGAAGTGCCCACCCTCTCTCTGCTGGATTTTGTTACTTTGTAGCTTATGACCACTTGCATGACATGCAAGCTAATGAGGAAGCATTCACTTAATACACACCAGCACGACTGCGTGTGACTTGGAGCCTTTATGACAGTGAGAAGGAAAAAATAAGAAAAATGTAATTATGCATAACTTTTTCTGCTTAAATCAGCAAATGCAGTAATAATAACAGAAAGTAACATGATAATCAAAAGATAATTCTCTTGAAAGTTATTTGAAAACATAGTTTACCTCCTATAAGGAATGACCAACTCACAGGGCTTGCTCAAATTCATGTCCATATATATATATATATATATATATATATATATGTGTGTGTGTGTAAAGAATGAGGAATGACATTATTATGGCTGCCTTTTAGGGAGCATTCTCAATTAATTTATGGATGAGCTACATGAAAGTACCTGTGGATAAAATGTGTGATAATCAGACTTTAGTAGAACCTTTTAGGTAAGCTTTCAGAAGCTCTGAGGATGGCAAAACAAAGCAGGGAGGTACCACTTCTGAAAAGCTCAACTGGAATAGCAGGCAAATAGACAAAAAGAAGAAGCTGTATCTAAATTCAACAGGTATTCCTCTGGGTACTTTTTCTTGTCAAGCTTTTTGTAATCAAATAAGGTGTTTTGTACAATGTGGCTTGACTAAGAAAAAAACAAAACAAAACAGTAACAACCTGTTGAAGAAATAAGCAAAAAAAAAAAAGAAAAAAAACAGAGAGACACCAATTGTTACTTTTGCTATGTTTCTATATGTGCTTTGAAAGCTTTGAAGCCTCTTCCAAATAATGCTCCTAGATACACAGCACAATTCACACAACTTGATTCTTAAAAGTGCCTTTTGTACTTTGATAATATCAGCTAGAGAGTCTGATATTGAACTAGCCTCCTAGTATTAACGCTTTTTATTTTCTTCAGGAACAAAAAATTTACTTGTAAAAAGGGTAACACAAAATACACTGACGGGGTTTTGTTAAAAACACAAAGCTTTATAATTTATATGATAGTGACTTTCTCCCTACGAGTGTGCTTTGTAAACGTGACTGAATGAGAAGAAAAAAAATCTTTTATTATCTCAGCTCTCGAAAGCTTTATTGTTTAAGCTACTCTTGCTCCTAAGTATAGCAGAATTAAAACACGTCAGGATGTTGTATTGCAAGTAACTAACAAGGCACTAATAGAGATTTGTCACATGCGTTTAAATACAGGTTGGCAAAAATAATTCCCCTATTACCTATTTTAAAATAGAATATTAGAGGCCCAAATTCTAATTTAGTTTTTCTATAACCCAAGTTTCACAGATTTCCAATCTATATACCTCACTTTGCTGAGAGTCAATGTTTTCTAAATGAATGCAAACATATTTATGTGTGGTATGCAAATATATATGTACACATACAAGCTATATATTATATATATCATTGTATATGTCTTTATACAATTATGTGTAATAATTATAGTCCACTTCTTGCAACTAGAATAAAAAGCACGCATTCACATTAACCTAGAAACTCCTTGGGCGTTTGGCTCCTGTCTACTTATTTTTCTTTCTCCACTGTGGAGTGGAGTCGGGGATGGGGGCAGGGGAGGCAAACTCTAGAGTCACAAGCAGGATTGAAAACAAGTGCATGTCAATTTACTTTGCTAATTTCTCATATGCTTCTTTCTATAACTGCAGAACTCTGTATTTTTTCCTCTCTTTTTAGAATCACTTTAAAATATTTTTTCAATCTATTTTTTCCCTAGAAAGTAACCCCTTGTGTCCTACCTTAGGCTCCTCACTGAATGATCTCTTTTTCTTCTAATTATATTTCTTCACCTTGGGAGGAACTCACACTGCTTCAGGAAAAGCAACCCAGAAGAGCCTAAGGTCAGGTGTGCCCTAGAATCTAACTCTAGAAATTGCAATCATGGAATAAGAGCAGGAGAGGGAAAGAAGCAGAATGGGGAATTTGTAACAATATTGAGGCTCATTCTGAGGAATAATTAACTGAACAGCATCCTATGTTACATCACGTGCTTGAAATCTCAGAGGACAGACTAAAGAATTTAGGAAGATGATTTGAATCTGCTTCCTAAATCCATGGGAATTAACAAATTACTTGTATCGTGGTCAAGCCTAAGAGTTTTATTTCTTAAGTATTACCTGCTCTGGGATCCAAAAAAAAAAAAAAAAAAAAGAATTCTATTCATGAAATAGCAGAACACAAAAAGTACCAATGGCATGTTACACATTAAAGATGCTCAGATTTAAAACACTGAAAGGAGACTTGATTTAATAGGAAGCTTTTATTCCTGTTAAAATGAGGTTCAATAAGGGAGCTAATGGGGGTCAGCAAGAGAGAGGATTTCTAAGATAATTCTTGAAGTAAAAGGGACTTCTATTTTGGGAAAAATATGGGGACATTTGTAAAATATAAACTCTTCAGGTAGAGGAATTGTAGGTAGAAAAGGGGGAAAACATTAGCTGAGCTTTTAAACCAAATCTTCAGCTGGGCTTTTGTTTAACACATATGCAAATGTGTGCACTGCTTCATTTGAATATTTATTTACTGCATTTGTGAAGGAAATTGGGGGATTATAGCCTCTTCCCAGCTGTGTTTTAGTTAATGACTGGTCAGCCTATTAGCCTGCTCCACTAAACGAATTCTCTGCACAAGCAACACCTTTTTTTACCCTGACTAGAAATTCTTCATGTAAACAACAGTTGGGGGTGGTGGGGTGGGCAGCAAATCAGAACCAGAGAGTTTTGTACCAAAAATGAAAATATTCCTCCAGAATCGTTAGAAAAAAGCAAGAAAGTTATTTGATGATGGTGACTTTTGCATTTTTATACTAAACAAAGCAAATATTTGCTATCAAATTGTGGGGTGGAAGGAGTTAGCTAGTCAGAATTTCTCTTTACTGAGAATTAATTCGGGTTGTGGTCTTTCTTCCTTCTCTGGGACTTACTCATTTATTCCTCCCTATGACCATAAACACACACATCAGTGAAAATGTCATGAATTACTAGGGCAATTATTAATAACTGATAAACTTATTGCAATGTGACTTTTACATTTCCCTCTATCTTCTCACTGTCAAAATAGTGAGAGAAAAGAGTAAATAACATTTCTTTAGCAACCAAATCCAGTCTACTGTCATTACCCAAACAAACTTATTTAGAGCCATAAGTGCTGGTTATGAGATTAAAGATTTGTATCATGACAAGCTCATTTCAAAACATCAATGGTGAACAGATCTCTAGGTCAAAAATTTCTAATAACTTAGGTGTGGCAGTTTATAATGTATTGATTGTTAAGAAAAGTAGTATCTATTTTCTGATAAATTTGCATATCACAATCAATACGAGAAAATTGATCTTGTTCCCAAAATGTCTTTCTTCTCTATATCCTTTAAAATTTATTTCTTATTTATTCTCACTACCAAAATTCTGGATTTTTCTGAATTTTGGGTCAAAGAAAAAAACCTGAGCTTTGATTTATTAGTGAGATGATCTTTATAAACCACTATAAACTACTTATTTATCAAAAGTATTACACTTTAGATGGTTTATGTAAGCATCTGTTTGTGCTGGTCCATGTATGAAGTGTTGCTGCAAATAAGGAGACAACAAGAGAGAACCTGTGAGCAACTTGAATGTGAGGCACTGTTCCAGGAGCAAAATGATCACTTCTCACAATTGGAACAATTGTGCATCGTATATTAGACTGACAACTCAAATATTTACAGAACAAAAACAAGAAAAGAAGAGATGCTGTCAGACTTCATGATAAAGAGAGAAGTCTTTATTACGTTGATGAAAAAAAATTACAAGATACATATTCTACCTAAGAAACCCATTTTAGCAACGTCTGCCCCCAATCCTTAAACCATTCAAAACAGCAAAAGAGTTTTCAGGTATTTTCATACCCTCCTTCTACATCAAAAGTGGATGAGGTGCACATCTCAATAGTATCATTTTTTTTTGCCTTCATACATGAGTTTCTGAACCATCTCATAAGCTCGTCAGGCATATTTCTTGTTCATTCCTTCTGTAGGGCAGAGGCAGACAGATTGCTGGATCAGATAGTGCAATACGCTGTATACTGCATTTGAAATGTGCCTTTTTTTAAAGCAGCAGATTTATTGATTTTCTTAAGTAGAAAATATGCACCCGGACATTAGACAAACACAGACTAAACACAGACTGAGGAAAAGCTGATAATTTGATTAAACTGACTGAGCTTTTGTTGTCTGTGTTTGGGGAATTTCAATAATGCACAAGTGCCAAGCGCCCTTCTCCTTCTGAATTTAACAAATGTAATCCCTAAGCACAATGAATTTTACAGTTATACTCTGTGCGGAGAATTCTTTCTCTTTAGAAAAGTATTTTGATGGACCCATACACTGCTTTGAAAGGAAGGTAGGATGAAAATCTTGCCTTTTTCAAGATGTAGGACTTTACTTAGGAAGGGGTAAGTATTGACCAGGCAAAAATCATTGGTTGTTTTAAGGGAATATTTTCTTTCTTCCTATCTGCCTGCTTACCTAAGTATGTACCTACCTACCTATTTGATTTATCTATCTATCTATCATCTATCCATCTATCTATCTATCTATCTAACTGTATCATCAAGATTACTGAGACATAAGTGATTAGATGCAATTTGCTCTATTTGGGAGGCCAAACTGAGTTTAATATTTAAGGTTTATACTGCTTCACAGTGTAAGTATCATTTCACGTGTCTCAGAGAGTGGTTTGATTGCCTCAAGATGTCAAAAAGCTCTGGTTATTTACTTCACCCTTGCAGATCCCTGCAAAGAAGTCAGTGGCAACAGGCATGTGTGTGGGTGTGGAGCTGCAGGAATGAGGGGATAACAGCTGAAAGTACTGTATGTGAGGATTACTGAGTTTTATGAATTAGTTGAATGAGATCTTGTGAACTTTTATTGTAAACACATCG
This sequence comes from Nanger dama, assembly GCA_917880005.1. Classification (NCBI taxonomy): domain Eukaryota; kingdom Metazoa; phylum Chordata; class Mammalia; order Artiodactyla; family Bovidae; genus Nanger; species Nanger dama. Next base: position 16,677,464 of record CAKJTW010000008.1, on the reverse strand, counting down.
GAACTGTCCTTGTATCTTGTATTTTTTTTCTCATTTCTATTATGATATTGAGAACAAAACCTAATTCCCTCATATTCTGTAAGGAACATGCTGTAAAATAACCATTCCTATCTGCTTGACCAGAAACTCTAATTGTTGCTGTTTTCTAGGCCTACATATACTAGGCTTTTAAACATTCTTTTCTGGTATTGTTCTGCAGCTTCCAGTAACCATTCTTTGACAACAGTATTTTATTTCTTCTTTTCTACCGACTACATCCTCAGGCTTTTATGTCATTCCAAAATGACACTTGCCTTCTTTCTAATTTTTGCCCACTCCAGTTCATATTGGGTGTCTCTTCCAGAATTCTCTATTCCAGCTCATTTGACTAGTAAGATATTTGATTACAACTTTTCACAAATTTCTTGTGCTTATATTTGAAAGTCTGGATTCTTTCCCTTAGCCTCTGCCAACTGTATCTTTTTCTAAGCAGAGACGTAGACACCTAATAGGTAACCATTACAATGACCAGATATAGCCATAACCTAGAAGTTCATCAATTTCTTAATGGCTACTGATCACTGATGAGGTAGGTATATTTCAATAACAGATACTATACTCTTTTAAAATTTCCTTTGACTCAAGGATATTTATGCACAAATTAAGGTAGTAATGAAGTTAAAAATCACTTTGCCTTCATGTATTAGATAGGGGTTTATTTAATGATTGATCTCAGCTGGCCTGAGGATGTTTAAACAAAGCCACATAGGAGACAGATTTAAAAATAATTTAAATATATCCTTTTTCTGATTTGCCTCTCTGCCTTTTCAAGTGTATGACAAAGATAATTTCTACTATCTCTTTTTCACCCTGCATGAACTCATTAGGGAAAATAACATATAAGGAAAAACAAGTCAATTTTAACAGGACACTTTATTCTTGTATGAATGAGGCTTATCCCAGTAACTTCCAATAGCAATTTAAATATATTGCATCTCATTCCACAATTTATAATTTTACCATTTAGAAATCAAATCTATTGCATATATATATATATATATATATATATATATATATATATGCGTTTCCCTGGTAGCTCAGAGGTTAAAGTGTCTGCCTGCAATGTGGGAGACCTGGGTTCAATCCCTAGGTTGGGAAGATCCCCTGGAGAAGGAAATGGCAACTCATTCCAGTTACACAATCTTTAGGGGGTTCTAAGAGAGAAATCATATGTAACCATATTATGGCCCATTTTAATCTGACATATATTTTCTTGCTCTTTTATTGAGCTCTTTTGAAAAGGATATAGGTAAAAAGTAGTTTTCACTAACATATGAAATATGAAATTCAAATGGTTAATATTAAGGTGATGGTTTTATTTAGGGAAGTCAAGCTATGAGGTCAAATGACTAAAAGTCAGGAAACCTATGTTCATCTTGTGATTCTACCCTGAGGAGGCTGTTTACCTCTTCTCAGGCTCTGTTTCCTCATTTGCAGAATCACAAAGTTAGCATAACCTAAGGCCTTTCCAACTTAAGACTCTACAGTCATATATTCACGGTCTATGGATTTTGATTTTTTTCTTTATGAAAACTTTTTTTTGGCCATGATGAGAATCTTTGAAATGAGTGATCAGGGCTTCACTATATTCTCATACGTCTGGCTGTTGAATCACACTCCCACGACCCCCCACTCTATGAAACCTAATTCAAATCAAGAAACTGCTGCGGGTGGTGGAGGTGAGCACTCTGGTGTCACACAGGAAGTTTTACCGGAAGGTATCAACTGAAAGGAAACACACATGGAAATATCCAGCCACCTATAATGAAACATCCTTCAGTAGACCGAGTCCTTTCACGAGATCTCCCAAGCATGGCCACCCACAGCTGCCCTCACATCATCCAGCTTCTTCTCTTAAAAAAATAACTAAATATAGATTTTTATAATGTGTGTTTTGCTGATAATGTAGCTCCTGAATACCATGAAATAACTAACTTTTCTTATAAGGTTTTAATGCAATTTTAAACTATCTACATAATTCTTCCTTCACAATATTAGAAATTTCTTGGACTTCGGTGGAATTCAGGGAAAATCAAGACTTTGTAATTTCTATTAAGGAATTAGTTTTGATAATAATTTCCTGTTTCAAAACAAAACAAACTTTGCCTTATATATGGGTAGTGATTGTGTCTGACTCTTGTGACCCTGTGGACTATAATCTACAAAGCTCCTCTGTCCATGGGATTTTCCAGGCATGAAAACTGGAGTGGTTGCCATTTCCTTCTCCAGGGGATCTTCTCACCCAGGGATCAAACCCAGATCTCTTACATTGCACATGGATTCTTTACCATCTGAGCCACCAGGGAAACCTTATATATAGCTTAAAAATTATTGACAGAAGTAGCAGAAAGTTTTTGTTAATATGATTTTATGAAATACCTTATCTCTTGCTAAAAATCAACTATTCAATATAGACTCTTTAATTTTTATTGTCTTCATTAAATTATATGCTACAGATATATTATGACATTCATTATGTAGATTCTGATTGCATTATAAATAAGACTAAATTTTAACCATATTCTCTTATTTTTGAAAAAGTTATTTTGCTATTCAAAATTTCATTCCTCCTAATGCAGATATGTTTAGCCATGCAAACAAAATCACAGTTACCCATTTTACATGCAAACATGGAGATTTTTAGAAACAGAAGGATGCAGCTGCCCATATCATATCATTCTACCAATAAAATGTGTTTAGAGAACCGAAGGCTTCTTCCCGTAACCATAACAATTATCTTAAATTGTCTATCACCTAAAAAATAAAACCTAGTAATTAAAGTCCAGAATTTTTCTCAGTAATTCAGTTATTTTTACATTTATTCAAAAGATATTTATTGAGATTTAATCTATTATTTGAATAGATATTTATGGAGTCAAGCATTTTATCAGGTGGTAGAGAAGGAGAAAGGTGAAAATAAGATCTGGCTCTGGAAACAAAGATCTTTGTGACTCCATGAACTGTAGCCCATCAGGCTCCTCTGTTCATGAAAGTCTCCAGGCAAGAATACTGAGGTGAGTTTCCATTCCCTTCTCCAGGGAATCTTCCTGACCCAGGGACTGAACTCTGGTCTCCCATAGATTCTTTACTGTCTGAGCCACCAGGGAAGCCCATAAATAACTGTAGCAGAAGATAAAATATGATAAGAAATTTAAATTTTAAAAGAGCACGTTTCTGTGTGTGTTTGTATGTGTATGTAACTTAAAAGTTTTGGCAGGTACAAAGAGGGAAGGTTTCATTTGAGGTTGCCATCTGGGTTGCCCTTTGAAGAAAAGAACATTTTGATAAATGGTAAATGTGCAGAGGTCTTTTGACCACAGGAAGGCAGCAGTGTCACCAAAGTGTGATTAACCAAATTTATTCAAGAATGGTAATATGGTTTCACAGTGTAGGGTGATGGAAAGGAAATTTTGGAGGGTGCTTTATAAAAATTAGGTACAAAATGATCAGTAGAAGGCCTTGACAGCCCAGGTAAAGCCTTAGGGTTTCTTATATAGGCAGTGAGGACCCACTGAAAGGATTAAGATATAAGAAAAGGAGTGACTTACAGCAATGAACACAGAAGAACTGTACAAAAAGATTTGCACAACCAAGATAATCATGATGGTGTGATCACTCACCTAGAGCCAGACATCCTGGAATGTGAAGTCAAGTGGGCCTTAGAAAGCATCACCAAACAAAGCTAGTGGAAGTGATGAAATTCCAGTTGAGCGATTTCAAATCCTGGAAGATAATGCTGTGAAAGTGCTGCACTCAATATGCCAGCAAATTTGGAAAACTCAGTAGTGGCCACAGGACTGGAAAAGGTCATTTTTCATTCCAATCCCAAAGAAAGGCAATGTCAAAGAATGCTCAGGCTACCGCACAGTTGTACTCATCTCACACGCTAGTAAAGTAATGCTTAAAATTCTCCAAGCCAGGCTTCAGCAATACACGAACTGTGAACTTCTAGATGTTCAAGCTGGTTTTAGAAAGGGCAGAGGAAACAGAGATCAAATTTACAAAACCCGCTGGATCATCGAAAAAAGCAAGAGAGTTTCAGAAAAACATCTATTTTTGTTTTACTGACTATGCCAAAGCCTTTGACTGTGTGGATCACAATAGACTGTGGAAAATTCTGAAAGAGATGGGAATACCAGACCACCTGACCTGCCTCTTGAGAAACCTATATGCAGTTCAGGAAGCAGCAGTTAGAACTGGACATGGAACAGACTGGTTCCAAATAGGAAAAGGAGTATGTCAAGGCTGTATATTGTCATCCTGCTTATTTAACTTATATGCAGAGTACATCATGAGAAATGCTGAGCTGGAAGAAACACAAGCTGGAATCAAGACTGCCAGGAGAAATATCAATAACCTCAGATATGCAAATGACACCACCTTTATGGCAGAAAGTGAAGAGGAACTAAAAAGCCTCTTGATGAAAGTGAAAGAGGAGAGTGAAAAAGTTGGCTTAAAGCTCAACATTCAGAAAACGAAGACCATGGCATCCGGTTCCATCACTTCATGGGAAATAGATGGGGAAACAGTGGAAACAGTGTCAGACTTTATTTTTGGGGGCTCCAAAATCACTGCAGATAGTGACTGCAGCCATGAAATTAAAAGACGCTTACTCCTTGGAAGGAAAGTTATGACCAGCCTAGACAGCATATTAAAAATCAAGAGACATTACTTTGCCAACAAAAGTCCATCTAGTCAAGGCTATGGTTTTTCCAGTAGTCATGTATGAATGTGAGAGTTGGACTGTGAAGAAAGCTGATGTCAAAGAACTGATGCTTTTGAACTGTGGTGTTGGAGAAGACTCTTGAGAGTCCCTTGGACTGCAAGGAGATCCAACCAGTCCATTCTGAAGGAGATCAGCCCTGGGATTTCTTCGGAAGCAATGATGCTAAAGCTGAAACTTCAGTACTTTGGCCACCTCATGGGAAGAGTTGACTCATTGGAAAAGACTCTGATGCTGGGAGGGACTGGGGGCAGGAGGAGAAGGGAACAACAGAGGATGAGATGGCTGGATGACATCACCGACTTGATGGACATGAGTTTGAGTGAACTTCGGGAGTTGGTGATGGACAGGGAGGCTTGGCGTGCTGCAATTCATGGGGTTGCAAAGAGTTGGACATGACTGAGTGACTGAATTGAACAGCAATGAACTAGGAGACTTCCTGTTCAGGAAGACCAACCCTTGAACAGGCAAAAGGGATGATCAGAAGTAGTAGCTTCAGTGAGAGAAAGAATACCACAAGCTGGGTAAAGTATAATAAAACTCTTAACAAAATAAGGACAATAAAAATTAAATGGAGATGTTGGGATACAAGAAAAATCCAAGAGAATCAGGAAATGCATTGACCATTAAATATATGTCAATCTAGGAGGATGCAGGGTTTCCCTGGTAGCTCAATAGGTAAAGAATCCACCTTCAATAAATTAGAGGCAGGAGAGACAGGTTTGATTCCTGGCTTAGGAAGATCCCCTGGCATGGCAACCCACTCTAGTATTCTTGCCTGGGAAATCCCATGGATACAGGAGCCTGGTGAGCTATGGTCCGTGGAGTTGCAAAGACAGGACTGAAGTGACCGAGCATGCCTGCATGCTGGAGAATGTAGGGACATCAAGACTGGGGCTTGGATTTCTGGCAGAGAGGTTAAACTACTAATATACAATATGGGGATGGTAAAAAATAAGACAAATATGGTAAAGTCAACCCTATATATGTGCTATTTAGAAGACATCCAAGCAGCAGCTGGAAAAGTGAGTCAGCTGCAGCAGTGTGAGTGTGATACAGGGAAGTAGATGGAGCCTGCACTTTTTCTCTTCTGGAAGGAATAGTTTAAAAGTGTGAAATGAGTGGCCAGATCATGAGTCAGCTAAGATGTTTGTTAAAAACGAATGTCTTTCTTATTGAAGTGTTCGGTAACCAACAAAAAGTGCATTATCTCCTTCCTTCTTGCCCTTTCTCGTGCTCCTCATTCCTGCACCCGACCATCACTCAAGCCTGGGGCTCCTGATGAGCCCTGAGTCTTCAATCTGAAGTTGCCAAGTTAGACCAAGGAAAAGGGTCTGATGGCTTCATGAAGGGGGAAACTCCAACTTTCAAAAATGGATGATTTCACTAAAATCACTGAGAATAGGGATGAAGGCAAGAGACCTCAGGGGAATGCCTAGATTTAGGTTGGTAGGAGGAGCAGGAGAAAGGAGAAAAGGCATGGTGAGAAGCACTGGAGCAAAGGAAGAGTCAGGAAAGCTGTTTCCTAAAAGTAGTAGAGAGAAATGGCCAAGAAATCTGAATGCAGAGTTCTGAGAAAAAACAACCAGAAAAGAGATGTAATAATGAGTTTTAAATAAAGATGATATTTTCAGAGTTGCTAAAGGGAGACTCAGATATTATACTAAGGCCTCTGTAGGATAAGTTGGGTCCTAGGTGGAAAGTGAGGAGATGAGTACGTAGGATAAAGCTAGCTAAAGAAAGATTAAGAAAACAAACAGTGGAGAGAAAGTCCAGAATTTGTATCAGATTGGTAACTGTGCTTAATACTGAATACAGAAGAAGTCTGAGGGACTTCTCATGGAAAAAAAAAAAAAGGAATTTAGTCAAAATAATGTATCAGTTCAGTTCAGTTCAGTTCAGTCGCTCAGTCATGTCCGACTCTTTGCGACCCCATGAATTGCAGCATGCCAGGCCTCCCTGTCCTTCGCCAACTCCCGGAGTTCACTCAGATTCACGTCCATCGAGTCAGTGATGCCATCCAGCCATCTCATCCTCTGTCGTCCCCCTTCTCCTCCTGCCCCCTAATCTCTCCCAGCATCAGAGTCTTTTAGAACTAATCAAACTCAAAGTTGAAGTTGTAATGTCAAAATGCCTTAGAATGTGGAATCTTGATGATCAAAGTTTATTGGATCCACTGAAAATCTTGCTATCAAGCTGATAGAATCAGGTGTCAGATTTTAAGACAAGAGTCTGCTATGGACTGAATTGTGTCCCTCTTAAACTCTTATTTGAAACCTTAGCTCCCAATGTGATGGTATTTAAAGATGGAACCTTTGGGAGATGACTGAGGTTTAGATGACATCATGAGGGTAGCATCCTCATGATGGGATTGCTGCTGCTTAGTCACTTCAGTCTTGTTGGACTCTGTGCAGACCCATGGACTGTAGCCTGCCAGGCTCCACTCTCCATGGCATTCTCCAGGCAAAAGTACTAGAGTAGGTTGCCATGCCCTCCTCTAGAAGATCTTCCCAACCCAGGGATCCAACCTGGATCTCATGCACTGCAGGCAGATTCTTACCACTGGGCCAGCAGGGAAGCCCATGATGGGATTAGTGCCCTATAAGAAGAGACACCAGAAAGCTTTCAATCTCCTCTAAAATATGGTAAAGTAAATTTCCTTTGTTTAAGCCACTCAGTCTATGGTGTTTTTTAACGGGAGACCAAGCTAATTAAGACACAATCATTGATTGCCACTTCATGCCCCCAGTTGCAATGTGGGGTATTTATAGAATAATATTCAAAAGCCTAAGATTTTGAAATTTTATAAACAAAGCAGAATCCTACTCTCAATATGGTTTGAATAGTATTTTTAAAAAAAGCAAGAAAAAGATGAAAGAAAAAAGGAGCAAAGAAACAATCATTTTGAAGAATTTAAAACATTTTGCAGATGTCTTAGAATAGACTAGACTAAGAATAATACCAATTGAAATTCATTGATCTTTTACTATGTTCCTAGCATCTTCCCAAACTAACTCGTTCAGTTCTCACAGTAACTCTATGACATAGGAAAATAGTAATGCTACCCTTTCTTCATAAGAGAATAAAGGAGCCAGAGAGGTAAAATAATACTTGCTTAATATAACTCCATAAGCCTGTGAAAGAGCGAGGATCATGCTTCCATCGTATCCGTTGCTTTGTAAAATTTCCTAAATAAGAAACTTTTTTCCTAATTTTTTTACTTCTATATAAAATTATACTTACTTAAAATAGCCCAAGTTAACATTTACTTACTGCCTCTCAATCCTGAAATGGAAGTAGTAAAGCAATAGTGGTGGAAGTATATATATGTGTAAGTGGGTATATATACATACGTATATATATATAATGTCTAGGATGAGGTTTAGATTTTAGACTTTCAAAGTTATGTTCATTGAAGCATTATTCACGATAGTGAACATAAGGAAATAACACAAATGCCAAAATGTCCTTCAATGGATGAATGGATCAAGAAAATGTGAAATACATGCATACAATGGAATACTATTCAGTCTTCAAAAGAAGACAATCTTGTCATTTTCAGCGTGGATTGAGCTGGAAGATATTATGCCAATAAAATAAGCAAGCCATAGAAAGCCAAATATTGTATAATTTCACTATCTTGTAGCATCTGAAACAAAACCAGAGTAGGATGATGACTGTCAAGATCCCAGGGGAAGGGAACATGGGATGACACGGGTGAAACTGTACAGTTCCAGTTGTGCAAGATGAAAAAGTTCTGGAGTTCTACTAAGCAGCATGGTGATTATAGTTTATAATACTATATTGTATACTTAAATTTGCTAAGAAGATAGATTTTAAATTAAGCCTTCTCATCACACCCACTCAAGAGGTGACAGATATGTTAATTAGCTTGATTTTGGTGCTCAATTTATATTAAAACATCGAACTATACCCCTTGTGTGCATGTGTGTGTTAGTCATTCAGCTGTCTCCGACTCTTTGCAACCCCATGGACTGTAGCCTGCCAGGCTTCTCTGTCCATGGAATTCTCCAGGCAAGAATAGTGAAGTGAATTGCCATTCCTTCTCCAGAAATACATACAATTTTTAATGCCACCGATATCTCAATAAAACTGTTGCAAAACTATGTTTCTGAAATGTCCATCACTTATTTAAACTGTCATTACTTTTCTAGCCTACAGAAACCCACAGCAAAGATCTAGTATCTCGATCAAGCAAAAATGAGACACTTTTAACCCTCAAAGTGTCTCCCTCCATTCTCACTGGTTTGCAAAAGTTGTCTATCCTAAATAAGTTGTAACTTTCAAACTTGGATTTTAAAAAAAGAAAGGGGCAGTATAATCATCTTCTAAGGGTAAGACTGTCATTTCATAGAGCAGATTAGAAGCTCCTTCTCTATCAGCCCAGACAGTTTTTACACTTAGCTGGTTTGTTGTTGTTGTTAACGAGAGCTCATTCAACGCCTCCAGTCTCCTGGCTAGAGCAGTCATGGAAGTAGGTGGCCGGTACCTTATTTAGATCAGCACACCGTGTGACTATAGGAGAGTGACTCGCTTCCTTGGGGCTCAAGGTTGTGGAGGCAAGAAAATTTTACTAGGTAGCCTTTGGGGGAATCTGCGGTTTTCTACTTTTTCCGGGAACTGAAGAGTAACAACAGTGACTTGATCCTCCTGCAGACGTTGCCCAAAGGTCCATTAACAGGAGAGTATGTCAGGGGCAGAGCTGGCCAACCGTGTCAGAGGCCAGCCGGCATCTGTGTGGTTTATCAAGCTCATCCCTACGAATGTCACTCAGGAAACAGCCCTGAACTTCTTAAAATATCTCCTAAAAACTACAAGGAAACTGTACCAAGCATGGCATCTGGAAATGAGTTACACAGCTGCTGAAGGCAGGAAACTTGAATGAAAGCTGCCTCTTCCCCCTATTCCCCTCCCCAACGATTAGGTTCCTCTTTTAATTCTCTTCAGGTCTCATGATAAATAAGGTGAATATGAAGCATCAGAGAGATTTCTGAATTTCTCTGTTTGCTACGCAGTTTCATCCAATGAGCTGCAAATCTTCCACTGGCGACTGGTCTGAGGATGCAAGCCGAAGGAACAGGTTGGTGGTTTGAAGAAAAGAGAAGAGGAGGCAGAACAACGTCCAATTGCTTACAATGTACAGTTAGCCGAGCAGTAAACACAACTTCTAGATGTGCCAGCCTCCACAGAACTGGCCATTTTTTATCTCCCTTTCTCCACTGTGCTCAAAGCCATCCACCAAAGTGCCCCAACAGAAAACCACCGGAGGGTGTGGTCTCTGCGTGTCCTGGGCAATGAACAGGGAAGCTATTTATTTCTAGGGCATCTCTGTTCAATGACTCATGTTTCGACTGGAAAATTGGCCACAGCTTTCTAGCAGCTCTTTCCTGCCAGCTAGCTCTCCTGGCTCCTACCCAGTGCTTCCACCACCCCTCCCCCTTTTTCCTTGCCTGGTCTGCTTTTATATTCCTAAAGCCCCCACGTAATAACAGTCATTGTTCCATGTTAACCTTGAGGATCTTGGAGGAAGGACAGTGAAGGGCGTTGCTGTGTGCTATAATGAGCATTTGGCTCTATAGCAGGTGGAAAAGGCTTTGGGGATCTGGGCAGATTAGGAGGAGAGGGGGCTCCAGCAGATGTTGAAGCAAGATGATGTATTGCTGCTCACTCTGGGATTCAGACAATACCAGTGTGAAAGTAGAACAGGGAAAAGGGGGAAAAATTGATCCCTTTTGATACAAACTGGGCTACAAACCAGACACACTTGAAACTGAGCATTTAAGGAAGACAAATTTGTTTCTAGGTCCTGGGTTTCACCTACCCGTTTTCTCTTCCTAATGGCACAGACCAATTGCCAAATTGTTCTTTTAAATGAATGCTAACTACATCCAGGGTTTGACTTATTTCCCATCAGCTAAAGGCTGTTATTAACCTGACGTCTTGGAGTAAGAGAAACATGAAAACAGACACATCAAAAAATTCATTTTAGCATGTATTCAGAACTAAGAGTCCATATCAAACAAAGGTGAATGGCAATTAATGCTTGGTTTTACCATTTGAAGAAGCATATATTTATTCTTTTGCTTTGTACTAGGCAATCAAATATTAAAGAAAATACTGACATAAACAAACATTCCATTCACTTTATGAAGAATCCTAATAGATTTATGCTGACTATTCCTAGTTCTGTTGTTTAATATTTTTCAATGTGTTTTATGAAATTCTAAATATAGAGATAAATTACTGTATTATGTTTTTCATAATTATTCACATATATTTAGATATATACCCATATATATATATATATATATATAAAATACACACACACACATGCATTTAAGCATATAACATTTTTGGAATATGGACGAACAGATGGGATCCAAGGGCTAATGAAATGTAACAACAAAAAAAATCACAGTTCTCAAATGTTGATAACACTGATGAAGATAATTATGACCAAACTATTTTAGGGAATATCATATATGGACACTTGTAAAAAATATTATTTCTAGAAGTTTTCAGCTCTTGGCATTTCCCAGAAGTTGATCCCTGCATTCTATTAAATCAATCTGGGCAAAAAATATAACTGGCAATTTGCACAAAAAAATCTACTTATATTTTGTTCTAGTCAAGGATGACAGTAGAAGCTAGAAACTGTAACCTCAAACCTGTGTTTACTGGGGTCACATTGTTTGTGACTTAAATTATTTAGGGACAATCTATATGATAAAAATAAAATGATGAAGAAATGATTAAACTTATTATGAAGACTCTGATATGAGAACCTTGTATCAGTCATGGTTCTCCAGAGAAACAGATTCAAAAGGATATTTATTTGTTTGTTTGTTATAGGAGTTGGTTCACTGATTTTGGAGACCAAGAATCCCTATGATCTATCTGGTGAAAGCTATAGAGCCAGGAAAGCCAGTGGTACGAGCTGATGGTGTCTCAGTCTGAAGGCCTGAGAACCAAGGGGCCAGGAGTTTGCATGCCGGTCTGACTCCGAAAGTCAGGAAAAGATGGATGTCTCAGCTTAAGCAGAGAGAGCAAATCTGCTTTCTTCTACCTCTTGGTTCCACTCACACCCTCACTGGATTCAATTATGTCCACTAGCATTAAAAATAGTCTTCTTTGCTTTGTCTATGGATTCAAATACTAATCTCTTCCAGAGAGTCCCTCACAAACTCATAATGTTTTACCAGCTATTCTGGACATCTCTAAGCCCAGTTAGGATGACACATAAAATCACATACTCCTGCTGCTGCTGCTGTTGCTACGTCGCTTCAGTCGTGTCCGACTCTGTGCGACCCCATAGACAGCAGCCCACCAGGCTCCGCCCTCCCTGTGATTCTCCAGGCAAGAACACTAGAGTGGGTAGTTAATTAACTAAAAATCTATCTGAGTTCAGAGTTAATTATTTGTATTTATAAATTTATACAACAGCAGTTAAGTATTTTCATTTTCATTATCATAAATCTGAATTAAATCACGTCCTATAGAGTTTGTGTCTGTATTACCATAGCTATAAAATATTAATAATCACTAGCCAGTTAGTAGTTTCTAGGAAAGAATAATAAAATTTTTCATTCTAAAGTTGTTAAATGTCCCATTTTCAGGAACTGGGGTGGGAAATGAAGGAAGTATTCAGTGTTCAGATACAGTAATTTGAGTGACCTAATCATTAAGTCTTTTCAATTATTAATTTAAATAAATTTGGAATTTTTTAACTTGAGTCAGATTTGTGTGATAGTAAGTATTCATTGGTGGCTCATTGGTAAAGAATCCACCTGCCAAAGAAACAGACACGGTTTCAGTCTCTGGGTCATGAAGATCCCCTGGAGAAGGAAATGCAAGCCACTCCAGTATTCTTGCCTGGGGAATCCGAAGGACAGAGGATCCTAGCGGGCTACAGTCCATGGGATCCCAAAAGAGTTGGACATGATTACAACTAAACAACAACAACAAAAAGTATTCATTAGGGAATAGTATTTTATGGAATTTTGGAACTGTGATTTGTTCTTTGCCAGGTAACTCACTAAAACTGAACAGAAAATAAAATTACAAGTTCTAATATGTCTGATAGCTGCTGTGTAAATCTTACCCTCCCCCCTACTTCAATTTTAATAGCATACAAATCCAGTCATTTATTAGGCTCAAAAAATCTGTGAGTCAAGACAGGACAGATTAGATATGCTTTATCTATTCTTGAGTATATCTGGGGTCTTAATCAGGAAATTTAAATAGCTGGAGGTGACCAGTGTTGCTGGAGGGATCCCTGGGTGAGATACATAAGTGATGTGTGGAGGATAAAAGAGAGCAACTGGAGAGGGAACGGTTGGAGAGTGAGTGGTCCAAGAGGTCAGGGAAGAACCTCAAGACTCCCCTGATCCAGCCTTAGAAGTCAGGCGGTGTCCTTCCTACAGCACTGTATCAGTTTCAAGAGTCCCTAAGGCTAGTCCAGATTCCAGAGAAAGAGAAAAAGACTCCATGTTTGATGGGGAGTAGCAAGTCACACTACAGAAGAGCATGCGAGATTAGAATCTACAGCTGTGGCCATCTTTGGAAAATGTAATATGCAGCATGTCTCTCTTATAACATATTATGATCAGTTCTTTTATTTTCTTAAGCCATGTTTTACTCCTCACAAATCCTGAGGATAAATTTATATGCATATTACAAAAACTCTGTACTTACATGTAGATTTCTAAAGCACTGCTGGTTGTTGGTGGTTTTAAGGTATACTGTTTTGAAATTTGATAAATCAATTAGAATCTCATTAGTTTGAAATCATTAAATGTGGGCATGGGGTAACCTTTTAAATCTCTGGAGCCTTAATTTTTCTTATCTAGAGAAATGAGGATAAAGATAATACATGTTCCATATTATTACCAGGGTTAAGTGATATATTAAAATTAAAACACAGCAACTTTCATTCAGGCTTTTAAAATGTTTGTTATCTAGATTATTGTAGGCACTTTTTGTGACTGTGGAAACAGGAATCAGACATTTCTAAATGGACATCAACAAAAGTATTATATGCTATAATTTATGATGAATGTTCAGTACAGTAATAAAATGTATTATTACCTAATAATATTAAAATTTTGATGTCAATATTTTCCCTCAGGTTTACTAAAACTCCCAACACTAAGTGCAACAAATATCCAAATCATGTAGTTCCTTGTACTACTCTTGTGATTTAATTGCTAAGTTGTATCTGATTCTTTTGCAACCCATGGACTGTAGCCCACCAGGCTCATCTATGTATGGGATGTCCCAGGCAAATACGGGAGTGGGTTGCCATTTCCTCCTCCAGGGGATCTTCCAGACCCAGGGATCAAACCTGCGTCCCCTGCATTGGCAGACAGATTCCTTACCACTGAACCACCTAGGAGCCTCAGTTCCTTGCATACCTTATTGTCCTCTCCAGAGCTATTAATACAATATTCATCCACTCAGTGACTATTAAACTCTTTTAAGCCAGAGCCCTGGTGAAACACTGGTGATGACAGTCTCTCCCTCTCTCTTTTTTAAACAAAGCTTGCAAGTTGTGATAAGGAGAACATCTTGTATTAATTCTGCTATGTGGGAAGGATTAGGAGGTATTAAGATGATGGAACCAGAGACACAAGAAGTATTCATTCATTCATTCAATAAATATTTAACTGAGTGACTATTATAATGCAGATTACATGGTAGACAGTTAATAGAGAAAGGTACTCTGGACAAAAGCCCTGCTATAATGGAGCTCTCCTTTTGAGGAAAATTGATACATTAAAAAATAATTCAAAAACAAAACTTAGTAGAAGTAATATATATACATCTGTTTGGATGATGAAGACTTCCTAAAGGAGGTGATGCAGAAGTTTTATTTCTCAGGGACAATTATGAATTAACTTGATGAATCAGGTAGGAGAGAGGAGTAAGAAAAATGGTTCACAAAATTTCTCTTGAAGGTTTACTTAGAAATTTCACTACTTGTCTAAATAAACATGATAGAGTATATAGCGGACATTTTGCCCAAATCATGGAGTTTTGCCCAGTTCATCCTTGAGGGAAGAATGTGTTGTCCAGACACTGGGCATGCTATTGTGAGATAGTCAGTCAGTTCAGCCACTCAGTCATGTCCAGCTTTTTGCAACCCCACGGATCTCAGCACACCAGTATACCCTGTCCATCACCAACTCCCAGAGTTGCCCAAACTCATGTCTATTGTGTCAATGATGTCATCTAACCATCTCATCCTCTGTCATCCCCTTCTCTTGCCTTCAGTCTTTCCCAGCATCAGGGTAGTTTCTAAAGAGTCAATTCTCCACATCAGGTGGCCAAAGTACTGGAACTTCAGTTTCAGCATCATTCATTCCTTCAGCAGCATCATTCATTCCTTCCATGAATATTCAGGACTGATTTCCTTTAGGATTGACAAGTTTGGTCTCCTTGCTGTCCAAGGGACTTGTGAATCTTTTGCAATACAATAGTTTAAAAGCATCAGTTTTTCGGCCCTCAGCTTTTTTAATGGTCCAACTCTCACATCCATACATGACTACTGGAAAATCCACAGCTTTGAATATATGGACCTTTGTCAGTGAAATACTGTCTCTGCTTTTTAATATTCTATCTAGGTTGGTCATGGATCTTCCCTGTAATGCAGGAGACCCTGCAATGCAGGAGACCTGGGTTTGATCCCTGGGTCGGGAAGATCCTCTGGACAAGGGAATGGTAATCCACTCCAGTATTCTTGCCTGGAGAATGTCTTGGACAGAGAAGCCTGGCAGGCCATAGTCCATGGGGTCACAAAGAGTCAGACACGACTGAGTGGCTAACACAGCTACACTTGGTTGGTCATAGTTTTTCTCCTGAGGAGCAAGCGTCTTTTAATTTCATCACTGTAGTCACCATCTGCAGTGATTTTGGAGCCCAAGAATAGAAAGTCTCTCACTGTTTCCATTGTTTCCCCATGTATTTTCCATGAAGTGATGGGACCGGATGCCATAATCTTAGTTTTTGAATGTTGACCTTTAAGCCAGCTTTTTCACTCTCTTCTTTCACTTTCATCAAGGGGCTCTTAAGTTCTCCATTTTCTGCCATAAGGGTGGTGTCATCTGCATATCTGAGGTCATTAATATTTATCCTGGCAATCTTGATTCCTACTTGTACTTCATCCAGCCCACATTTTGCATGATGTACTCTTCATGTAAGTTAAATAAGCAGGCTGACAATATACAGCCTTGACCTACTCCTTTCCCAATTTGAAAACAGTCCATTGTTTCATGTCCAGTTCTAACTGTTGCTTCTTCACCTGCATACAGGTTTCTTAGGAGGCAGGTCAGATGGTCTGGTATTCCCATCTCTTTAAGAATTTTCCAGTTTGTTGTGATCCACACAGTCAAAGACTTTGGTGTAGTCAATAAAGTAGAAGTAGATGTTTTTCTGGAATTCTCTTGCTTTTTCTAAGATACCACAGATGTTGGCAATTTGATTTCTGGTTCCTCTGCCTTATCTAAATCTAGCTTGAATATCTGGAGTTTCTCAGTTTATGTACTGTTGAAGCCTAGCTTCTAGAATTTTGAGCATTATGTAGTGTGTGAGATGAGTGCTATTGTATCATAGTTTGAAATTCTTTGGCATTGCCTTTCTTTGGGATTGGAATGAAAACTGACCTTTTCCAGTCCTGTGGCCACTGCTGAGTTTTCCAAATTTGCTGGCATATTGAGTGCAGCACTTTCACAGCATCATCTTTTAGGATTTATAATAGCTCAGCTGGAATTTCATCACCCCGCTAGCTTTGTTCATAGTGATGCTTCCTAAGGCCCACCTGACTTCACGTTCCAGGATGTCTGGCTCTAGGTAAGTGATCACACCATTGTGATTATCCGGGTCATGAAGCTCTTTTTGTATAGTTCTTCTGTGTATTCTTGCCACCTCTTCTTAATATCTTCCGCTTCTATTAGGTTCATACTGTTTCTGTCTGTTATTGTGCCCATTTTTGCTTGAAATGTTCCCTTGGTATTTCTAATTTTCTTGAAGAGATCTCTAGTCTTTCCCATTTTATTGTTTTCCTGTATTTCTTTGCATAAACTTTAGATGTTATCTCCTTTAAGAAATTTCCTAAGCTGGACAGTGTTGCCTCCTTCAAGGCCATGTCCTTATGAAGGAGAGCAACATCCCATGGCATATGGAGGGTTGGTCATTTGTGTTCAATATGGAGGAACAAGTACAGGCCATTTTAGCTTCAGAGCCCCTGGTAAGGTCAACCAAGGATAACATGAGGCCTGAGATACACTTCAACTTATCCTTCAGAATCTTTCCTTCCTTCACCCAAGTTTTAAAATTGAGAGCTTCTCAATTAGCATCCTACACCTCTGTCTCAGAGTCTGCTTGCTGAGAAACTCAACCTGTGACACTGTGATAATTGAAGAAAGTTAAAGGAATTTAATTGTGAATTTCTCTTTGTTTTTTGGATTCCTATAATATGAGTAATTCCCCACTTTGTTTTTAATAGACTGCTCAAATATTAGTCACATCAGTCTGCATTGTACAAATAATTACTCAAATTTGGTTGAAAAATATTACTTAGAAAGCAGAGCATAGAGCGGGGTTTTAGTCATGAATTTCTCATCCATTTATCATTTGATCATATTTTTGGATAACTGCTTGCCAAAGCTAAAAATTTTAATCAGAGCCATTTTTGAGTAGGAAAAGCAGAAAGGATGCCTTTGAAAGCAATAATCCTTTTTTTTGTTTGTTTCTTTTTACTTTTATACAGTTTAAAAATAGTCAACTGGAATTTTAAATTTTAAATTGATAAATAAAATTGCATTTGTTCCTCGCCAAGTTGACTCATACATTTTACAGACGAAATTAGATTAATTAAGATACTACAAATTACATGAAGTTATTTATTTTACTCTTCTGTTGAAGAGCAAATATTAGCTTTGGTTACACAATGTTCATGAGAAATAATTATCTTGAGAGGTTTCACAATATTTACTATGATAATTTGTTATATTGCATTTACATAATATTTTAAAATATTTTGTAGTCATACAACCTGATATTTCCATGCATATTCACAAAGAGGGTTTCTCAATGTGTGTATATAATGATTTTCCCTTTATACTGTGATAAAAATATAGTGTAAAAACACAGCTTTTTTGTTTTTCTCTCTTTGCTTTGGCTAATAATGATGTGGACTCATTTTTCCTACTTTTTGCCTTGTTACTTTCTACAAAGCCACAGGGACCACCTGAACAATAGCAATGACAATGACATCAAGAGTAATAACAGCCAGTGTTTGTTAAACTCATCTGCCATACACTTGCCATTTTCAAATCCCTTCACTTGTTATCAATTCATTTAATTATAACCAAACTTTGGAAGTCAGTGCTATTACTTTCCTTATTTTAAAGATAACAAATGACCCTTGTCTAGAATGAGGCAGAACCACTGAAAGAACAGTGTATATCATGATCACGTCTATCTTGGGGGTTAAATAAAAATTTCACCTGCTAATCAAATGGAATGCACAGCTTGTATGTCTACTAGGAGAGGTGTGAAAAGAACCAGAGGATAAATCTTTCAAATTCTTCTGAATATAATATAAAGAATTCAGAACAAGAAATGAAGCAGAGAGATGGGTATTTCTTTAGCTCTATTTAATATGAAAAATAGCTACAGTTGTTTGTGCTTGTGTGTGTCTTGGGGTGGTGGTTGCTGAAAACTGGGAATTTACCAAATTGTCCAAGTATATGTCCATAGGTGTTTAAAATGTGATAGTTTTTTGTCTTTCTAATTTTTATAGTTTCCAATTTTATATAATGAGCATGTCTTGCTTGTGTATCTGAAATACTAATTTGAAAGATTTTTCAGTGCTCAGATTCTGCTTTCATAAATATTTGCCTAGCACTGTGACAAATTGCTATGTACTGTCCCCTTATTTCCAAAGAGTAACTCACTTTTTCACTGTACATGATGGTAAGACTTCACGTGTCCTGTATAAACTGTACTGAGAAAGGACTACAGGAAGATTCCAGAATCATCTTTATCAAATTCTGGATGTGACAGGGGATGTTGGGCCGCTGAAGCCTCTATATATTTTTGTAGTCATTAATATTTTAATCAGAGAGTTAATGTTACTTAAATTACTAGTTTAGAGCCTCATTATGACGCAGTCTTCTCTTGCTTCGTGTTAGTGTTTTCTGAAGCTAAACACACTGTGCCAGGTACACAGGAAATAGGGCACGGAAAGAGAGCAGTGTGACCCTATTCTTACAAAATAAAGGCAGGGGTGGTGAACCCAAATTCATTTTAGGATATCACTCAGATCTTTCCTTTCATTTGGCTTTTATTATGAATTATTTATTAGCTCAAGGATGATAAAATTTCATGTTAAATCTCATTGCTGTAACTGATTTTCTGGGGAGATCCTGACCAATAACCAATAAGAACTGAAACAAATCTGCTAATCAGTTTGCTTAGCATAGTCCAGCTGACATCAGCAGCAAAGCAAAGTAAAGATGGACGTTTTTGGATAACACAGGTAAAGATGGTGATTCTTCTTGTTTCATAGAAAATGTTAACTGCTAGTTATCTCTATACTGACACACAGCAAAACCATTCAGTCTGCCCAGTCTGTACACTTCTATACTCCACAACTGAAACTTAATAGTAACTCGAAAGTTTGGGTCTTTCATTTTTCTGGAGAAAATGTTAGGTCCTAGTCTGTTATCACTTTTAAATGCTAAACTTTTAATAAATTTTATGTATACAAATGAAAAAATCAACGCTGAAAGGTAAAAATCTACTCTGAAAGATTTACTATCATTTTGAATTTATTCAAAGTCACCATGGAAATGTGTGAATTTCTGATTCCTTAGTGAGTGTATCGGTGAGATGATCTCTATGTGTCAATACCCTGAGAACAGGGACTTACTGAGACTTGCCTCTAGCAAGTGCTAAGTGCCTGGGAACACATAATAAATATTTGATGATTGGAAGATGCTGGAATAAGAGGAAATACCAATTCTTAGCCAAAGGAATTATAAATACTATATACTTATTTGTTTATTACTGTAACTATAAAACATTTTACTTAAGAGTTTGTTTTATTAATATAAATACCTGTTTTGTGGATGTAAGTGTACTATGTATATACCACAGAAAACTCAGAAATTACGGAAATTATACATATATACACACATATACATACACAGAGAATAAAATTATAATTCTACCACTGGAAATAAATACCATTTGATTTTATTTACCTTCTAAATGTATATAGTTTTACATAGTTAAGTTTACACAACAGATTCACTTTTGAACCCCAGTTAGAACAAAATGTTATATCCATTAGAACATTCATGACATTATATATCTATTTATATATATATATAAATTATATATGTCTTTAAAATATTAGAAAAATATGGTAATTTATGTTTCTACAATTATTCAGGTTATCTGCATTTTGGAGCTATTATTAATAGTGACAACTGTAATCAGCTGGTGAGAGTTTGCTCTGTGGTGGTCACTGTGCACCTTTATGCACAAATCCATTATACTAGGCGTTATCTTTCTCAGGTGAAAGAACTCGGTTAAAAAGATTAAACATTTATCTCAAACTAACTACTGGTTTATGGTCAAGGCAGAGTCAAAAATGGTTTTATGCTACGTATTACCCACTTTGCTGTTTCAGCTCCGTATTGGATTTGCCACCTTCATGAGCATCTCTGTGCATGTTTTAGGTTATGCCTTTAAATATACTCTCAGACACAGAGCTGCAGAACTAAAGGGATGAACCCTTTTTCAAACTTGTAACATAATAATAACATAATTATTTTCTAAGTTATTTTCCAAATGCATAAATCAAATTTATATTGTTATCCAAATGAGTTCAGGAGATCTAAGTATTGGTTAATAATTATGTTGTTTACTATTTGTTGATTAGATGGGCTAAATGTATTTTATGGATTTAACTCTCGTGTTTTTATTTTTAGACATTGTAAACATCATTTAATATATTAATCAACTGTCTTTATATTTCTTGTGTGATCACTCTGTTACATTGCTTAGTTTATTGTTCAGGTTTTAAGTTAATCATATTATAGTGGTTAATCTTATTGATCTCTAAACTCTTCAGATAGTTAGGAAGTTACCCAATGAGGACACATTTATTAACAAACTTTTATATAACCATTCTTCGGTATCAGGCACAGTTCAGGACATAGCATATCTACCCCTCATATTTCCTTTAAAGACAGGTACTATTATTATCCCTATTGTTACAGATGAAGATATCAGAGGAAGTAAATTTCCCCAGCTCACAGAACTACCAAGTAAAGAAGTTGAACTCGGGCAGGCTGGCTGAAGCTATCATGCTCTTATACCAAATATGTCTTGCAGATATTTCCTAAGCTTCACATTGTCTATTTTATTTGATTTATTAATATATCTGTTAAGAATTAGTTTCATATAATCAAATCCATTGTTCTGTACCTTCCTCTTTTCAAATATATTCTAAGAAAATCAAACAATTACAAAAATTGCTCTGTCAGATATGTTTCTACCAATATTGTTTACAACAGCAAATCAGCTGGAATTAACTGAAATTTTAAACTGAGGGTTGAACAAATATGATGTATTCAGGTACAGATGTTGTGGAGTTATTAAAAATGGGGAGTCTGTATATTTGTTGACATAGAATGCAGTCACCATATTGGTAAATACAAAGGTAAACTTTAGAAACAGAAACTCATCTATGTTAAAAAAACTTATGCATACATGTTTGTGAACACCTACTAATATATAAAGGTTTCTCTCAGCTGCTTATCTCTTTTAAAAAGCATCCTAAAATGAGAATGAATTATTGGTGAAAAATAGCTTAAAAATCAAGGTCATAAAACCCACTACTGGGCATATACTCTGAGAAAACTATAATTCAAAAGGACACATGAATTCCAATATTTATTGCAGCACTATTTACCAGGATATTGAGATAAACCAAATGTCCATCAACAGATGAATGGATAGAAAAGATGTGGTGCATGCACACAATGGAACACAGCTGCTGCTGCTGCTAAGTCGCTTCAGTCGTGTCCGACTCTGTGCGACCCCATAGATGGCAGCCCACCAGGCTCCCCCATCCCTGGGATTCTCCAGGCAAGAGCACTGGAGTGGGTTGCCATTTCCTTCTCCAATGCATGAAAGTGAAAAGTGAAAGTGAAGTCGCTCAGTCGTGTTCCGACTCTTCCCAACCCCATGGACTGCAACCTACCAGGCTCCTCCGCCCATGGGCTTTTTCCCAGGCAAGAGCATTGGAGTGGGTTGCCATTGCCTTCTCCAATGCATGAAAGTGAAAATTGAAAGGGAAGTCGCTCAGTCGTGTCCGACTCTGTGCGACCCCGTGAGACGGCAGGCAGCCCACTAGGCTCCTCTAGTCCCTGGGATTCTCCAGGCAAGAATACTGGACTGGGTTGCCGTTGCCTTCTCCAACAATGGAACACTAGTCAGCCATAAAAGGAACAAAACTGAGTCATCTGCAATGATGTGGATGAATCTAGAGTCTACCATACAGAATGAAGTAAGTCAGAAAGAGAAAAACAAAATGTCATGTATTAACACATACATATAGAATCTAGAAAAATGGCAGAGATGAACCTATTTGCAGAGCAGTAATAGAGACACAGACTTGGAGAATGGACATGTAGACACAAGGGAGGAAGGGGAGGGTGGGAAAAATCAGGAGAGAAGCATTGACATGTATACACTACCATTTGTAAAACAGAGAGCTAGTGGAGGCGACAAACAGATTCAAGGCATTGGATCTGTTAGACGGAGTGCCTGAACGACTATGGAGGGACGGTCATAACATTGTACAAGAGGTGGTGACCAAAATCATCCCAAAGGGAGAAAAAAATGCGAGAAGGCAAAGTGGTTTGTCTCAGGAGGACTTATGAATGGCTGAGAGAAAGAAGAGAAGCAAAACGCAAAGGAGAAAGGGAGATATACCAACTGAATGCAGAGTTCCAGAGAATTGCAAGAGAGATGAGAAAGCCGTAAGTGAACAATACAAAGAAATAAAATAAAACAATAGAATGGCAAAGACTAGAGGTATCTTCAAGAGAATTGGAGATAAAAGGGAAAATTTCTTGCAAAGTTAAGGCACAATAAAGGACAGAAATGGCAAGGACCTAACAGAAGCAGAAGAGATTAAGAGGTGGCAAGAATACACAGAAGGACTATACAAAAAAGGTCTTCAGGACCAAGATAATCACGATGGTGTGATCACTCACCTAGAGCCAGACATCCTGGAATGCAAAGTTAAGTGGCCCTTAGGAAGCATCACTACGAACAAAGCTAGTAGAGGTGACAGAATTCCAGCTGAGTTATTTAAAATCCTAATAGATGATACTGTAAACATGCTGCATACAATATGACAGCAAATTTGGAAAACTCAGTAGTGGCCATAGGACTGGAAAAGGTCAGTTTTCATTCTAGTCCCAAAGAAAGGCAATGCCAAATAATGTTCAAATTACTGTACAATTGCACTCATTTCACATGCTAGCAAGATTATGTTAAAAATCCTTCAAGCCAGGCTTCAACTATATGTGAACCGAGAACTTCCAGATGTGCAAGCTGGATTTAGAAAAGGCAGAGGAACCAGAGATCAAATTGCCAGCCTCTGCTGGATCAAAAGAAAAGCAAGGGAATTCCAAAAACATCTATTTCTGCTTTATTGACTATACCAAAGCCTTTGACTGTATGGATCACAATCAACTGTGGACAATTCTGAAAGAGATGGGAATACCAGACCACCTGACCTGCCTCTTGAGAAACCTGTATGCAGGTCAGGAAGCAAAATATTGAACATGACTTAGCAACTGAACCACAATAGTGGGAAGATGCTGTATAGCACAAGGAGTTCAGCTCGGTGCTCTGTGATGACCTAGAGGGGTGGGAAGAAGGGTGCAGGAGGAGGCTCCAGAAGGAAGGGATATGTGTATATGTGTAGTTGATTTACTTTGTTGTACAACAGAAACTAACACAACATTTAAAGCAATGATACTTCAATAGATAATTCAAGATTTTAATTCTAAGTGTGAAATCAACAATGCAAATGGTAAACTGATAAAACTTAAAAAAACACCATTATTTCCAGAAAAAGGGCTTTCTTTATCAAAAGTTCAAAGAAATACTCACCTGTTTTTTCGGTTGATAATCTTTCTGCAATACAATCAATATTAAACAAATTTTGGGGGACCACTCTTTAGATCTGTTTATGCACTGTAGGTGTCAAACACCAGCAATCTCTTTGTAGGTGAAACTGGCCATACTCTCTTATACATAGACCTCTCTGTGTATGTACCCAATACACCATTATTAACTGGATATTTATTCTTGGAAACATAAGAGGCCTATAGTAAATACACACTGACTGTTGAATGAAGAGCCTGTACTAGCACACTGAGCAGATCTAATCCCCTTGTAGGTTAAATTCAAAGTCCAGTTCTTTAATTATTATACATGTACACATGCACCAAAGTGTATGCGCGGAGGGGAGAGATTTTTATCAGCTGATCATTTTTGTATTCTCAGCTCCTAGATCAGTTCCTGGCACATAGTAGGTGCTCAATAATCATTGTTTCCAAAAGTAATAGCTAAAATAGCCCACTCATCCAAACAACTGACAAGGGAGCTGAGTTTTACTGCCAGCATCTCACAGATTACACAACTAAAACTAAGAGGATGTAAGTAACTTGCCCAAAGCTGCACAGTTGGTAAATGCTGGATCTGGGACTTTAGCCACATGGTCTGATGCTGAAGATCCCATAAGCATACTGCACACCCTCCTGGGACAGACCACTCTGGGAGTTCTCCGAGGACACAGACTCAATAAACATTTTCCACTGCTCTCCTGCCATGTGAATATCCTTTCATTCATTTCTTCAACAAAAATTTATCAGGTGCTTATCATGTGCTTGTTTTAGACGCTGGGATTACAATGATTAGAACAAAAAGTCAGGTGAGGCTACTGTCTGCACAGTTCACACATTCTTTCGGAAGGAGACAAACAACGACTGTGCCAACGAGGGAATAAATAAGATAATTTTAGAGAATGATGTGTGCTCTGAGGAGACTTTAAATAGGCTGATTGGGGATGGCTCTTCTGAGGAGAAGGGGGCCTTCACAGGAAGAATTTAGAGCAGACTGTCAAAGGCACAGGATCAAATAGCAAGTGCAAAGCCCTGAGTAAGAAATGAGCTGGGCACGTTTGAGGATATAAAATGGCCAGTGTGCTCAGAGCAAGGGAACAAGGGACAAAGTGGGAGCTGGCTTGGAAGTCCTTCTAAGTCATTTGATTTGGACTTCTTAAAGCTAACACAGAATAAATGTTCAATCTAGGGCTTTTTAGCTAATAAATGATATAGTACCCCATTAAAGAGCAATTACAAATTATTAATCCCTTTACCCAAACATAAGAGTTATTTTGACTTACAACAATACTTTTAACAAGTTAAGAGGGAACATAGAGATAATATAAACTAGCATTATAAACCCTGTGAGTCTAAAATAAATCACTAGGGATGTTAGACTGGCTATACAAAAGGTGGCTTAACACTGGCATCGGCTTTCAAGAGAAATCATGGAATCTCCCCTCTGGAGATGGTTTAAAATAGGATTAGATACGTTCACTCAGTGCAGTCTTGCCTGAAAGCCTCCCCTGACCTCTCAAAGTCTTGCCAGGCCTATGATTCTGTGATAAAATTAGACTCTTTCATTGGGCGAAAACAACCCAGGGTTCACCATGCCAGCTGCAACCTGGCATAATTGGAAGGGACTGAGTTTGGAGGAGTGTACCTCCTATAGCAGAGACAAGATGCAATTAACAGATCCCTCAACCTCTCTTATTTCATGCTGTACTGAGTACTCTGCTGGTTCTTGGCCAATAATGTCTGGTATCAGTGATACAAGCAAAGACAACTGGTCTGATCCATGATTAAATAGTAGATGTTTTTATTAGATGCTGACCTTGCTTTGAACAGCATGCCTTCAAGAATTGTGTACCTATTAGTTGATTCTTTGATCCTTGAAAATAGGAACCAGATGAATCCAATAATGCATTTTTATTCGGCCTCCTTTCTACCATTCTCAGGATAAAATAACTCAAGTTCTGATGTCATGGAGCCTTAACCTCATTAAGCCATTCAGCTCGATTGTTCAGCTACTTAATCATCAGCACTTATCTGCTCTATCTACTCATTGAACAATCTCTGCTTTGAATAAAATTCAAGGAAAATTTTTCCCCCATGACATTCTCATTTAGAGGTGAATGGGCATAATGACTAGAGCACAATTCTTGAGTGAGGCAGACTTGAGCTTAGATCTAGCACCTTCCTACACAAGATGGTTGAACTTAAGGAAATTACTAAACTCCCCAGAGCCTTGGTTTCTTTATCTACCTATTAGAGAGAATACTAGTTCCTGTCTCATAGACTTGATGTTAGAATTAAACGAGAGAATACAAAGTAGACTTTTCCCTATCCTATCCTATCTCAGATGTTCATTTAACGTAAAACATCGTCAGATATAAGCATAAGTTTACTTGATGGTGACTGCAGCCATGAAATTATAAGATGCTTACTCCTTAAAAGGAAAGTTATGACCAACCTAGATAGCATATTAAAAAGCAGAGATATTACTTTGCCAACAAAGGCCCATCTAGTCAAGGCTATGGTTTTTCCAGTGATCATGTATGGATGTGAGATTTGGACTGTGAAGAAAGCTGAGCGCCAAAGAATTGCTGCTTTTGAACTATGGTGTTGGAGAAGACTCTTGAGAGTCCCTTGGACTGCAAGGAGAGCCAACCAGTCCATCCTAAAGGAGATCAGTCCTGGGTGTTCTTTGGAAGGAATGATGCTAAAGCTGAAACTCAAATACTTTGGCCACCTCATGCAAAGAGTTGACTCATTGGAAAAGACTCTGATGCTGGGAGGGGTTGCGGGCAGGAGGAGAAGGGGATGACAGAGGATGAGATGGCTGGATGGCATCACTGACTTGATGCCCATGAATCTGGGTGAACTCCGGGAGTTGGTGTTGGACAGGGAGGCCTGGCGTGCTGTGATTCATGGGGTCGCAAAGAGTTGGACATGACTGAGCGACTGAACTGAACTGAACTGAACTTACTTGCTTTTATTGTTTTTCTTCCACTCCCTACCTTCCCTTATCCTCTGTCAGCAGGTGTGCGTACACACCCAGATATAAGCTCCATGAGGACAAAGACCCTCTTTGACTCATGCAAAAAGTCCCCAAATAAATATGCATGAAGTAAAAGAAAGAATGAAAACATCTTGCACAATGGTTTCTGGTGTGTGGTCAGCATTCCATAAAATGCTAGGTGATTAACTTTTTTTTTTTCCTTGGAAATAATGTTCAACATTTGAAGCAGCCTGGAGCCAAGGGCATAGTGAAGGGAGCTTGCACAATGGACAAGAATTTGCTTCTGGCTTTGCCAGCAATAACATGAACTGGGACAAACAACGTTAGCCCTTCAGTTTCCTTACATGCAAATCACTTCCATATATGAGATTCTCTGAGATCTGTAATCTTACTAGTGTCTCATTGTTTTGTAAACATAGGTCATGTTTCTTAGAACAAAGAGGTGTCAAAACCCAGGAAAGCATGTAGTTAGGCTGTTCGGCGCTCTCACAACCAGAACCCCTATTTCCTGGCACCTCCCATTGTAAAGTGAGGAAACCAGAAAAACAGAAAGATGAAGAAGGCAGTGAGATTGAAACATGACGGCTTCCCAGTGAACATCCT
Source organism: Nanger dama (assembly GCA_917880005.1). Lineage (NCBI taxonomy): Eukaryota > Metazoa > Chordata > Mammalia > Artiodactyla > Bovidae > Nanger > Nanger dama. The sequence continues at coordinate 16,649,860 of CAKJTW010000008.1, read as the reverse complement.
CACAGCCTCCTTGTTTACCCAGTTCCAGTTCACAAAACACAAAGGCAGGGAAAACCCTTCAAGCTGGGATTAGGCAAAGACACTGAGCAGCTTGTTTCTCAATCATTTTTGTTTGCCCTGCATGCTGAAATATGTTTGTTTGTATCATGAGGAAATTTTCTTTCAGTCTCTTTCACAGAGTTACCTTTGCTTTTTTGCTTACTTTCTCCACTTATTTGCCATATGTAGGACTTACATTCAGGCTTCACAAACAGGTCATGTCGAGAAAGAGAACAGTGTAAGGCACAAGCCTCAATTTTCAGAAGAAGCAACAACAAACCTGGAGATTCAGAGTCTAATACAGCTCCTTTCCATGTTAAATTTAAAGTACGTATGCAAATTCAAGATAAGAGCATATACGCTGGTTTGTGTTTCAATAAATAATTATCTGAAAAGCATAAGAAGGTGAGGACAATTATCAAAGATCAAGGAAAAGGGGAAAGAGGGCCAAATAATGAGAAGGAAAAATGTGTGCAAGAAGAATAAAAAGAATTCTCGAACTCAAAACGGACAGAGAGCCTATCAACAGGTGGACTAATAACTTGAAAAAGTAGTTTAAGGGCAAAGTTTTAAATTTTTTTAAACTCTTTTTTTTCCCCCAGAATTTAGAAATTAGATGGTGATTTGATTGGAGAGACGTTTTGAAAAGGGAAAAAATGAATAGTAGAAATGTCTAAAGATGCTGATTGAGAGGAACAACAAAGCCAGATGGCATAAATGGCATCTTTAGGGATTTTGTGGCATCAGAAGCTCTGCTAACAAGTGCCCCCTCTGTCCTGAAAACGCTGCAGCCACGCTCTGAGCATGCTCTGTGTCCTCAGCTAGCCACGTTAACCCACTTACTGTGCTTGACCCTAAAGCTTCTAACTTTCGCTCAGCTATTCAGTCTCTTGATTTTTTAGCTGTGTTCAGTACTTTCATCAAGCTGATTTTGCTGCCCTTTTGGACATCTTAATCAGTAAAAGTTATGTAGTGAAATATTTGTGCATATTGATACTAAAGGATTTGAAGTAGCTATTGAAAAAGAATGAGGACATCTTTATGAAGCAGATTCACAGAGATGAATCTAAAATCAAGCTGCAGAATAATTTGTATAGGACGATCCAATTCTGATCACTGTAAACAACACATATATCAATTACTTGTATAGTGCTATAGAAATGTAGGAATATATGTATAACAGCTAGCTTTGGTTTCCTGAGACGTGGGAAGGGGAGAGAGAATGGCAAAGAGCAGTGGAAATGATGATTAATAAAGTAGAAACTTTTATCTCTGTACAACTAAGAAAGATCAGGAGAATAAGATATAGTCAAAGGGATGTAAGCAGAAGTTATTGCGTGGTACTTGTAGAAGAATTTATTTCAAGGCAGCGTGCACACACCCTTCTGCCCTTCCCATTGTGCTCTTTCCTGCTGCCTGAAATACTGACATGAGGGCTGGCTCTGTAGCAGCCACTTTGGACCATGAGGATGAAAGCCACATACTTGGAGGATGATGAAACAGAAAGAGAGAAAGGAAGGTTTTCTGATGACTTCAGTGGTGTCAATACTACACCTTGAAGAACTTTTAGATTGAGGAATTATAGTAGTTTTGATGTTAGCAAAACAAGGCTTTTGGGATAATGAATTTCTCTTTGTTGTAAATCATTGTATTCGTCTTTCTGTAAAAATGTAACTTCATTTAGTGCTTTCTGAAAAGGGCACTGGAAAACTCCTAGGTTAAGAGTTAAACCTGGAAGGCAGAATGCACCGCATAGCTTTCCCCCTTATCTTGATGACTCAGAGCCTCCTGACTGCTCCCTATTCTTAACTGATAACTTGTGACTTAGTTTCCACTGTGTAACTGACCTTTCCTCAAAAATGCATTTCCCGTACCAAATGCCGCAGGGTGATCAGCCAACCGTTTCAACTTAATTACCTGTAAATCATCCCCACCAATCAAATGTCTCCACTTCATCCTAAGACCCCCTTATCACATTGTTCCCTACATTCCGATCTCATTCCCAGTTGTCTTTGATCTTTCTGTATAAAAATCCCTTTCGGTGAGTGTTTCGGGTTCACTCCTGGAAACGGGAGCTCGAACCCCAGCGCGCTGGCTAAATAAATCCTCCTGCTGATTGCATCGAATTCGAGTCACTGTGGTCTTTGTGGCGACGCTTCCCGAGAAAAGGCCGTGAGGTCTTACAACCTGAGCTGTCTACTTCTGGTGACTTTAGTCCTAATTTATAAAGTCAGATACAGACAAACTAGGTGCATATGAGATAAAAAAAATTATAAAGTCAGATTCCGTATTATTTCTTTTGTAGCAGAGGCATATTCCATGTATGCTCAGATCTAGAGCAGCTCACTTATTAAATCATGATAATCCTGGGTGTGTCTATTTTGCTTCTGTAAAACACTGCTCATTCCAATGAATAATTGAATGTTTGGAGCTGTCTTGAGAGTTCTTGGCTTCTGCCTTTCTCCTACTAACAATAGAAGGCCTTGATGAATTGATTAAGCAAAAATAAAAGTGCACTGAGGCAAGAGTGCTACAATTGCTTAAATGTGTTTTTAAGGGGTCAAAGAGCTAAGCTGTGAAATTTCAGACAACAAAACATCAACTGTAAATAAGAAATCTGAGCTGAGATGAAGCACGATCCTTGTTCAATGACACGAGAACAGACCTGGACATAAAGCTGTCTAATGGGTTCGAATTCCACCTCTGCAATCTAATTGTCATTTGTGCCTGAGTGATATTATTTGGTTTATTGATGCCTCATTAGTGCAATGGGATAACTGACCCATAAGGAAAGGAAACACCCCATGGTTGAGTGAAGCATGGCTGAGGGAACTTTGTGGAAGTTGTCACTCCATGAAATAAGGTATACTTCTGAAAGTATATGTGCCCAGTCAACCAGATACTATACTTAAACTCAAAACATGATATGATCCCTGGAAAACAGTGTTTTCAATAAGTGATGACTGGCAAAGAAGAAGGAAGTGTGATGGTGCATAAATGGTTGTAAGCAGACAGCACTCCTCTTCACTCATCCCAGTTGTCCATAACCATAAACATGAGACGTAACTGTAGTACAAACTCCTTTGATTCCACAGAAAGGTGCTAATACCACACAGTTAAAACAGCTGTCCTGAATCTCCTATGCAGTCCAATTGCCTTTTTGAAAAATTTGATTAAACAGACAATGGGGATTATTATCCCCACTTTACAGGTACTGTTTCATTTAGTTGCTCAGTCATGTCTGATCCTTCGAGCCTCCATGGACTGCAGCATGTTTCCCTGTCCTTCCTTGTCCTTCACCATCTCCCAGAGCTGGCTCAAACTCATGTCCATTGAGTCAGTGATACCATCTGACCATCTCATTCTCTGTTGCCCCCCTTCTTCTCCTGCCTTCCATCTTTCCCAGCATCAGGGTCTTTTCAAATGAGTCAGTTCTTTGCATCAGGAGGCCAAAGTATCAGAGCTTCAGCTTCAGCATCAGTCCTTCCAATGAATATTCAGGACTGATTTCCTTTTGAAGGACTTAGGTTAAAATTTAAGCCCGGAAGGCAGGCTGTGCCTCAAGGAAAATAGCTTACTCCTTATCTGGTGACTCAGAGCCTCCTGACCGATTCTTAACAGATAACTTATGACCTGGTCAAGGAAACCCCCTCCCAAGAATGTATCTCTCTGTCGGACTTTTCTGGGTAAAAATTGACCAAATGCCGCAGGGTGATCAGCCAACCGTTTCAACTTAATTACCTGCAAACTTTTCCCACCAATCAAATGTATCCACCTCACCTATGGCCCCTACTTCATTGTATCCCATACCCTGACCTCATCCCCACCTACCTGTGATTTTTTTGTATAAAAGTCCCTCACGACTGGCGTTCGAGGTTCACTCCTCCTAAGGAGATCGAACCCCGGCGCGCCGGCCTAATAAATCCTCTTGCTGATTGCATCGAATTCGAGTCACTGTGGTCTTTGGGGCGACGGTTCCCGAGAAAAGGCCGTGAGGTCTTACACTTTAGGATGGACTGGTCGGATCTCCTTACAGTCTAAGGAACTCTCAAGAATCTTCTCCAACACCACAGTTCAAATGTATCAATTCCTCGGTGCTCAGCCTTCTTTATGGTCCAATTCTCACATGCATACAGGACTACTGGAAAAACCATAGCTTTGACTAGATGGACTTTTGTTGGCAAAATAATGTTTCTGCTTTTTAATATGCTGTCTAGGTTTGTCATATCTTTCTTCCAAGGAGGAAGTGTCTTAAATTCTTGGCTATAGTCACCATCTGCAGTGATTTTGGAGCCCAATAAAATAAAGTCTCACTCTTTCCATTGTTTTCCCATCTATTTGCCGTGAAGTGATGGGACCAGAGGCCATGATCTTAGTTTCTTGAATTCTGAGGTTTAAGCCAGCTTTTTCACGCTCCTCTTTCACTTTCGTCAAGAGGCTTTTAGTTCTTCTTCACTTTCTGCCATAAGGGTGGTGTTATCTGCATATCTGAGGTTATTGATACTTCTACCAGCAATCTTGACTCCAGCTTATGCTTCATCCAGCCAGATATTTTGCATGATGTGCTCTTCATATAAGTTAAATAAGCAGGGTGACAATATACAGCCTTTCCCAATTTGAACCAGCTTTTTCCATGTCCAGTTCTAACTGTTACTTCTTGACCTGCATACAGGTTCTTCAGGAGGTAGGTAAGGTAGTCTGAATACTCTTCTGAAAGAGTATTTCCATCTCTTTCATAATTTTCCACAGTTTGTTGTGATCCACACACTCAAAGCTTTAACATAGTCAAGGAAGCAGAAGTTTTTCTGGAATTTTCTTTACAGATGAGGTTAATCAAATTCAGAGACAAGAAATAAGTTGACGAAGGTCACTTAAGTACTGAATGGCAGAGCTGGGATCTAAATTCAAGTTTCCAACTCTAAATCTAGTAGGCTAACTGCACCACATACTAGTCTGCATGGGATATAATGGAGTAGGTTGTAACTAATATGCATGCTTGACAGGGCATATTTAAAATGTGAGAGTTATTCTATTTCCCTCCAAGTTGCATATGTTCTTGACAACACTAAATAATCCCAAGCACACACACACACAAACCATATTTACACTTTCAGAAGGGAAGAAGAACCAGGTCCTGGGTTTCCTGGGAGGAGTTTCCATATGAAAATAAGCATTCATATGAAGAGTAAAACTGTGTTGTTGATAATTTAGTAGTGATGCAGACTCTTAGTCATTAAGCATGGAATTTTCAAGGTAGAATCTCAGATAGCCACGGGTCAGAAACTCTAGAGGACAAAGGTACATAGGTTTTGTTCACTCCTGACACCTCAGGGCTAAGAATAAGACCAGGTGAATCAGATGAAGTAAAACTGAAGGAGGAAACAGACAGAACTGGCTCCATCTTGAAAGCAGGACTCCATCCTGGGCTGGACTGTGGACTTTGAGCTACACGCCCAGTATCTACGGAAACAACATACCAACTGGAAAACCAGTCTCCACTGATGGAAGAGCCACAGGGCTTGTACCTAGACTCTCCATTGCCTAAAAGAATACCCTAATTATCTGTGTAACTGAATAGAATCACACATTCTATTATGCTTATTGGGGTATAACCACAAGCCTACTGATAACTGTCCACTGTTAACTACCTAGGCTTAAGGCATATAAATCATGGTTAACTTTGATTGTATCTTTCTTTTCCTTTGTTCGGTCTAGTTTCAGGGAACTTGGGGAGGTGGATTTGGGCGGGTAAACTTAGGGTATATAAGGTTTTCACAAGAACTGGTCAGGATCCTTGGCTAAAGGGAGACTCTGCCTTGGGCCACCGGTATAATAAACTACACTCTGCTATCTGCATTGTCCTTCTGAGTGAGCTTGTTTCCCAGAACTTGTGGCTACAACAAAACAATATTTGCAGAAGAAATGGATGCTTGAAACTGATTCTTCTGTCTGCATTTGAAGGGTCCTTTTGAATGTCTAGTCATTGTTAGATTTTGCTTTCTCTATTTAGCCGTCTACTTTAGAGTCTTAAGAACTTACACATGACATTCACAAGACTCTAAGCCCACAAGGGCAGAGAAAGATGACTTTTTTAAGTGATTCTATTCTCAGGCATATCATAGTGCCTGGTGTGGGTATAATGCTCCCAGTATTTATAAATCAATGATGTTCTAGGTTCATTTCCATGTAAATAATGACTTCACTACAATAACTGGAAATCAAATGGCTTTGAAGAGTTAATGTGGCTTTTACAAGAGGCCAACTTTATAGTTAGCAGAATACAAAGCACAGTCTCCAATGGAATCATTTATTTATGGAGAATTAAGAAAAATGTTCAAGCTGATTTTAGAAAAGGCAGAGGAAACAGAGATCAAATTGCCAACATCCGCTGGATCATGGAAAAAGCAAGAGAGTTCCAGAAAAACATCTATTTTTGCTCTATTGACTATGCCAAAGCCTTTGACTGTGTGGATCACAATCAACTGTGGAAAATTCTGAAAGAGATGAGAATATCAGACCACTTGACTTGCCTCTTGAGAAACCTGTATGTAGGTCAGGAAGCGACAGTTAGAACTGGACGTGGAACAACAGACTGGCTCCAAATAGGAAAAGGAGTATGTCAAGGCTGTATATTGTCACCCTGCTTATTTAACTTCTAGGCAGAGTACATCATGAGAAATGCTGGACTGGAAGAAGCACAAGCTGGAATCAAGATTGCTGGGAGAAATATCAATAACCTCAGATATGCAGATGACACCACCCTTATGGCAGAAAGTGAAGAGGAACTAAAAGCCTCTTGATGAAAGTGAAAGAGGAGAGTGAAAAAGTTGACTTAAAGCTCAACATTCAGAAAACGAAGATCATGGCATCCGGTCCCATCACTTCATGGGAAATAGATGGGGAAACAGTGGAAACAATGTCAGACTTTATTTTTAGGGCTCCAAAATCACTGTAGATGGTGACTGCAGCTATGAAATTAAAAAGACGCTTACTCCTTGGAAGGAAAGTTATGACCAACCTAGATAGCATATTCAAAAGCAGAGACATTACTTTGCCAACTAAGGTCCATCTAGTCAAGGCTATGGTTTTTCCAGTAGTCATGTATGAATGTGAGAGTTGGACTGTGAAGAAAGCTGATGCTGAAGAATTGATGCTTTTGAACTGTGGTGTTGGAGAAGACTCTTGAGAGTCCCTTGGACTGAAAGGAGATCCAATCGGTCTATTCTGAAGATCAACCCTGGGATTTCTTTGGAAGGAATGATGCTAAAGCTGAAACTCCAGTATTTTGGCCACCTCATGCGAAGACCTGACTCATTGAAAAAGACTCTGATGCTGGGAGGGACTGGGGGAAGGAGGAGAAGGGGATGACAGAGGATGAGATGGCTGGATGGCGTCACTGACTCAATGGATGTGAGTCTGAGTGAACTCCGGGAGTTGGTGATGGACAGGGAGGCCTGGTGTGCTGCGATTCATGGGGTCACAAAGAGTCAGACACAATTGAGCGACTGAACTGAACTGAACTGAACTGAAGAAAAATCTTAACAGAAAAACAAAATTTATGGATTAGGTCATCAGTTACCATTGGTTTTGTTTTAGACCAAAAAGGAAGAAGAGAACTCATCTCTGTAGCCCCAGTTCAAATACAGATAAAAGTGATGACCCTTTCATTAATTTGGATTACAGCTGCCCTAACCACATGAAACAAAAAAAGATTTATTTCTGTTCCTGTGGCCACAGGATGTGCTCCAACACTCCTGAGGTGTGGAGTTTCCTGGAGCAGATAGGAAGCTCTCTGCTTTGGTGAGAACACAACCCTTTTTAAGGTTTAGATCTCACAGGAGAGCTGTGTCAGCACTAACGAGAGAAAACTGGTCACCCTGGAGCAAAGTCCCTCTGCCCAGAGGACCAAGAAGGAATTTCTGTGGGAATCTTAGAGGAAAAAAATCCATCAAAAGATCAATAGTAACTCAGACCATTAGATCCTTTCAGCTTCTGCTAAAGAAAATAATTAAAAATCTAAATGAATCCAAAGGAATCGACAACTGATGAAAAACGACTTAGAAAACAACACTTTTTCTCTGCATGTGTGTTCCTCTCCACTGAGGAGAGAGTTAGGCACCTGCCCTGGCCAGAGATGTAGACCAGGGCAGAGATAAAATATTTATGAAATCATATATGTCAGAAATAAAAACAACCTTACAACAACACAATTAAACCATTAACTAATAGGTAAGGAACTCAAGAACCAGAAAAAAAAAAAAATGAATTGTCCAAGATCACTCTATCAGTCTCTGGCAGACCTAAAATTAAAAACCAGTTCTGAACTCCCATCCAATTCAACGTGTTAATATTTTTGTGTTAATTTGTAAGTAATTGAACCATGTTTGCCATGGAAGCTGATAACCTAGTCTATAGAAACACAAAATTTCAATTATGAATTTTTGAATTTAGCATCATAAATCATGGAAATTCACATTAAATGCATATAAGATTGTACAACATGACTCATATACCAAAAGAGTTAAAATGAAAACTATCCCAATATCTAGTGATGGGAAGGATTTGCAACAACTGGAATTCTTATATGTTGGTGGGAGTTTAAATTGCTTCTACCTCTCTATAAGACCATTTGTCAGTATCTACTAGAGCTGTATGCATAGCACTCTATGACCCAGATTTCTATTCCAAGACATAAACCTAAGATAAATAATAATGTGTTCACATAAAGATCTTAACATGAATGCTTAGTCCAGCTAAGCATGGCTCAAAGCCTGAAACAGCCCAATTGTCCATTAAATGCACGGAATCAATATATTTTGCTATATTCATACAAGGGCATTTACACAGTCATGAAAAAGCCAGTTTTATGCTTCACACAATAATTTGAGTGGCCACCACAGATATGGGCTTCCTTGATAGCTCAGCTGGTAAGAATTTGCCTGCAATGCAGGAGACCCTGGTTCATTCCTGGGTGGGGAAGATCCCCTGGAGAAGGGATAGGCTACCCTCTCCAGTATTCTTGTGGCTCAGCTGGTAAAGAATTCACTAGCAATGTGGGAGACCTAGGTGCTATCCCTGGCTTGGGAAGATCCCCTGGAGAAGGGAAAGGCTACCCACCCAGTATTCTGGCCTGGAGAATTCTATGGACTGAATAGTTGGTCTCAAACAGTTGGACATGATTGAGCGACTCACTTTCTTTCTCCTCAGGTATAATGATGACTGAATGAAGCCAGACACAAAAACAACTTTGACTTGATTCCATTTATGTGTTGCTAAGGAATAGACCAAACTAACCAATCATGGCAGAAAACAAAATAGTGGTTACTTCTCGGTGGAAGGAGGCATGAGAGGTGGGTAGATGCTGGTGTTGACTATGAAGGTACATAGAGAACTTTCCAGGGTATCAAAACTGTTTTACAGTATGTGTGTGTGTGTCCATTCAACTACTATCAAGTTATACACACTTACTTATACCATGGTTATCAATTGAGCTGTACACTTCAGGCTTATACACTTCTCCCCTCCATAGGATATATACTCATACCTTAATTAAAATTCTTGGAAATTGATTCTGAAAAAAAAGCTTTTTGAGTATGAATAATGTATATTCTCATTGAACAGAAGGGTATAGTAAATTTTCAAGCAAAGTAAAGTGTTTGAACAATTCAGGCTACTTAATGACATGTTAAATGAATAATATTTATGCTGCAGAAGCAGAAATGTTCATACTACAAAAACTGTGAGATGTAATAGCCCATTGAAGGGCTATCACATCATTCGTTGTGATAGTCCATGCTCTTTCATCATTACTCCTTATGCTCAGAAAAATAAATCTCTAGTTTTAATAGTTCAGATGAACAAGAAGAGCTATTTAAGGAAAGGACCAAATGATGCAAAGAACTCAGAGAAAAGACAGTATGAGCAGGTGATGTATTGTTAGTGTATTTTTGTTATAAGTCACAGTTTAAGCATGGAGAGAGAATAAAGAGATGGCTTGAAAAATAAAAGGAAGGGGGAAATTGTAGGACACAGAGGTAACTCTAGGGATTTTTAGGACCAGGATGGGAGACTTTTCATTACTGCCACTATCATCTCCTCCTGCCGTGTCACACAATCGTAGACATCTCTACAAGGAGAAGAGCATGTCTGCAGGTCTAGGTTACTTTTTAACAATTCATGAACAATGTCTAAAATTTCAATTTTGTCAAAAACCCCAAACACCAATATTTTTTTCATGTCACTTTTGTCAAAGCCTTGCTCTACTTGTCAGAATAATGAGGCTATATCAAAGTAATAATTGTAAACCAGAAAGCTTTGGCAGTTGTCAAGCTCAAGATCTGTGCCTATGCACAAGTGTGTGCTAAGTCACTTCAGTCGTGTCCGACTCTGTGTAACCCTAAGGACTGTAGCGTAGCCCACCAGGCTTTTCTGTCCATGGGATTCTCCAGGCAAGAATACTGGACTGGTTTGCCATGCCCTCTTCCAGGGAATCTTCCCAACCCAGGGATGGAACCTGCATCTCTTATTTCTCCTGCATTGGCAAGCAGGTATTTTCCCCACTAGCGCCACCTGGGAAGCCCCCATTGCATTTCATGTTCTGCCTTTTAAGCCACAGAATTAATTAGCTCTAGTTTTGGGTTTCCATTGAACTCAGCTTACTTAATATTTGTCTAGATGTCATCCTACTAAGCTTGACTTTTGCTCTTCTGTAGCACTTTGAGAACTCTTTGCTCAAATAATCTCAGTAAGTCCTGTTGACTGACAAAAGTATTTCCTCTTCATATCAAAATATCTCAAAAGACTTTTGATGTTCCACAATTCACCATATAACTCATGTTGCTAACCCTAAATATATTTTTATTTGGAAGTGGATTCTGCTGATAACGTTGCTTTTCTGGCATCTCGTGAGGTTACTGAGTAAGCTGTTCCATGATTAGCCAGTGTTTGGCAGTAATTCTTGTTAATTCGCCACCAGTTTTTCTTTCTTCTTCTTAAGGGTCCACAGTAAATCTTACCATTGGAATTGTCATCTTTGCTGTCCAGCAAGTCACTCTATGTGCCTTTCCCATAGCTGGTCTAAATAATTTGGTTATTTTTTCATCAGATTTTCACAATAGTTTTACTTCCTGTGCCTACATAACTCTGAGCTATCTTAAAGAAGTTTGCAGGAAAAAAGAAAGAAAACTGTAGCAGAATTCTGCCAGCATATATTGAAACTTGAATATTAAGAAGAGCTTAGAAGTTGCCTAATTTGATTTCCCCATCTTGAAGACAGCCCACTTAAGACTCAGACAGGGCTTGTCTGAAGGCACATGGCTTACTGGCAAATAACAAGAACACAACAATAAACGCTGAGTAAGAGCCACCATCCACTGGATGCTTATTGTGTGTCAAGTGCTATGTTAAATGCTATAGGTGAATGATCTCACTTAATCCTCGCAACAAACCTTTGAGGTAGGTTGCATCATATACCCTGTCTGATAGCCAGTCTGAATATCTTTCCACTGACCTATAAGATCGCTTGTTAATGTTGAGGGATAAATGTTGACATGAATCTTTTTGCAACAGTGAAATGCTAAGAATCATAAAGGTTTGTTTTTGCCATTTTAAATGCCAATTAGGTGATAGCTATCTCATATTTGGGATGCAGTTATTTTCTTAACTTTATCCTGATGTGATTTTGTTACCATCCTCTGACCCTTGCAATTTGTTTTCCTGTTAAATTCATAAACCTATTACCCAACCTTGGCTGTAAAAGCCTGTGACTTTTTTATTATGTAATTCTGAGATAATCATTGGTTGTATTTTTATTTTATGAAATCTGGCTAGTATATGTTAATCCATAGGTCTTGCAGAATATGCAAAATGGCCTGTTTCATGAGCTTGTGATATAAATAGGGTCATTTTTATTTTTAGTATTCAAATTAATCTCTAGAGCCTTCACACGCCTATTACCAGGAACTCAAAGATCTCTCTTGGGACTCTTCCAACTCCCTGAATATTTCAACAACTCTGGAGACTTTCTCATTCCAAGGGAATCAGTTCTACTTCACACTCAGCAGAAAGAATTAGAAAACCATCAATTCAATGAAAGAAGGCTCCTCAGTCTGCTGCAAACACATGTGGGCCCACACCTTGGGATACTAAATTCATCTGCTTCTCTTGATGTCACTAGTATCCCGGCAACTCTCTAAGGTTTCAGAATCTAAACGGCAGGAAGTTGACTTCTGAAATGTTTCCTTATATCACTCTGAGCGTAAGTTCCAGTTCTTACATCATTCCTACCATCTTTGATCTCAAGTCCTGAAAGTAAAATCCTACTGTGTCAGTGTGTTAGGGATGAGGGTCTTGAAGCTTGAGATCCCAAAATGTTATGGTGCCAAAAAGGTAGACATCAGAGTCAAACTGATTAAAGTAGTTTCTCTGGCTCAACTACTTAAAGGCTATGGGAACTTAGTCAAGTCATTTATCATCCCAGTTTTCCCATGGGTAAGACAAATATCATAAAGTTTTTTTCAAGATAATTCATGTAAGGCACAAAGAAAAGTCCCCAGTGCAATAATATTATCGTTTTATTCTTTTTAAATAATATATAGCTATTGTTTGAAAATTGTTAGCTGCCCAGTCATGTCCGGATCGTTGTGACCCCATGGAGTGCAGCCTGCCAGGCTCCTATTTCCATTTAATTCTCCAGGCAAGAATACTGGAGTGGGTAGCTATTTCCTTTTCCAGGGGATCTTCCTAACCCAGGGATGGAACCTGGATCTCCTGCATTGCAGGCAGATTCTTTACCATCTGAGCCACCAGAGAAAGCAGACACAGCACTGGAAGAGGCCACAAGCTTACGATACATATCCCACTGCCTTTGTCCATCAACCCATGACCATAAATGTCTCAGCACTGAACTCAGTTACCACTCCAGGCACCCCACAAGGTATAATTCCACTTATATGCTCCTAGAAAATCTCTTCTACCTGGGAACCTCTGCTGGATAACCATTTTAATCAACAAGGATGATGGGTTAGGACTGAACCTCAAAAGGAAAGTGGTTTGGGTCTTGATTTCTATGTTCTGAAAAGGTTCCTTGACCTCTGTATAATTTTTTTCACCTCCTCTCCAGACAATCATTACCTACTAAGTGTGTATCAGAGAGACAGTTCTTACCAATAGAAACATCTTGTTATACCCTTTATCCAGGGCAATAATACGTATTTTTTGCTTTATGCTTATAATTGAAGAGCTGACCTTAGAGAGACATTCTAGAGCTAATAAAGGAACTCCTCCAAGGCAATTTCTTTTAACGCCAAGGCAAAGATATGGCTAGTGGCTTTTATACAACACTTGCTTTTTCTAAAAATAATTGAAGTTCTTTTCTAAATCATGCACAGTGGTCCCCATCTACTTCATACCTAATTACAGAGGTTTCTTTCTGATATGAGAACTCATGGGTGTACCTCAAGGAAATGAAAGTGAGAACACAGTAGGATTTTAATGACAACAGAAATCAAACCCATAGCAATACAAGTACAACACGTTACACTTCCTGAAATCATATATATCTTCACTATGCTACTGCTAATTCAGAAAATGACTAATTAAAAATTTCCAGGCTGACAAGTATCATTTGTATTAGATGTGTCCCCAAAAGCTGCTTGTGAAGTTGCACTGCTGCGGCTGCTGAGTCGCTTCAGCCGTGTCCGACTCTGTGTGACCCCATAGGCAGCAGCCCACCAGGCTCCCCTGTCCCTGGGATTCTCCAGGCAAGAACGCTGGAGTGGGCTGCCATTCCTAATGGCAAGCTATGCGAACATAAGTCTCTCTCAACATCACACCTTTTACTAACACTGGATCTGTTCATCTAGTAGATATTTAATCCAATATATTTATTAAATGCCTTTGATCTGTATTGATACTGTACCTGTTTATTCCCAGGGATTTTTGTTTGTGTTTTCTCTTGTAAATAAAAGGGACCAAAGTAATAAATATCATACACTTCAGAATGCTCAAACTAAGGACTAGAAAGCGATGTTTGTACTTCATTGCAATCTAATAAAAGAGGATTTATAAAAAAATAATATTTTAAAGGGCCAAGAGGAAATGATGTATCACTTTTAAAAAAGGAAAAGAAAAATGGTTAAATTAATTTAAAAATCAGATTTATATAGAAGGTGCATAAGACGAGATCTCATGACTTAGGAATCTAGGGTTCCATCATCTAGTTATTTGAGAAGTTGATTATTGTTGGTTTATAAAGTATATTGCGGTCAGGACACTATTTTTAAAGGAAAAACCACATGATACTTAAGTGTGAAAAGTAGATGTACATTACTTATAGTCTTTGCTTGTGACACGACAGAACATCAACATTACTTTAACTGTCTTAATAGCAATGCTGCTATGATGCCATCAGAAGAACCAAACTTTGGTAGTCCAAGTTCATGGATACCTTATTATAATGCCATTATGGTAGGAAAATGATTTTAGTGCAAGTTAATGGAAACCACATTACACTTATAAATGATTTTATTGTAAGTCTATGAAGACCACATTACGATGGTCAAACAATTTCCTGTAAGTCTATGAAGACTGCATTAATAAAGCCATTAGAACAGCAAAACAATTTCAAATAAACTCTATGGGGACTCATTTCACTGTCATGATGGTGGCGAAATGATTTCAGTGGATGTTTATGGAAAACCCCTTACAATGCCATTATGACAGCATTACAATAGTAAAAAGAAATTATGGGGAGCCCATTATAAGGCCATTATAATTCCATTACATTGGTTAAAAGATTTCAGAGCAGTTCTACAGCAACACCACTACAATGGTAAAAATTAGGTCATAGAAAATATCAGAGTATATGACACTTAAAAGGAAAAACCAGGTCCAGGTTAGGAAAGATCAGCTCAATATTCAGGAAAGAATCAGGTTACTGCATTTATGTAATTTTATGAACATGTCCTCACTTCTAGATCACCCAGTCTGCCATCATGACTGGAGGTATTTGTGACTTAAATTAAAAATTCAGTCCCTCTCTATCAGGTAAGATGATTTTTACTGTCCCTAATAGGTTCTCACTGAGAATATGGTGCCACTGGACCTTTGCAGTTTAGCTAGCAGAATCTCAGAGAAGACTGAACTCCAAGTCCCAAAAGGGAAGTGGTAGAGTTTATTATCTTTTTTTTTTTTTCCAAAAAGTTTCCTTGGCTTCTATATAAATTTGCTCAACTCTTCCCACATTATCAATACAACCTATTAAGTGGGCACTCATTAACCAATTCATAGCTAATGATGAAGATTTTGCTACTGCATCAGTCATTTAGTTTCATGGAAATTAATCTATTGCATCATCCAGCTGATTGCTAAGCATAGGCTATTGACAAGAACATAACGTAAGGAAGATTACAGATGATTTAGTATGGTAAACTGAATAATCCCCATTCTTCTCCAAGATGTCCATATCCTAATTCCTGGAACCAAGGGATATGTTACCTTATATGGTAAAAGAGACTTTGCAAATGTGATCGAATTAATGTTGAGAGTAAGGAGACTATCCTAGATTAGCTGTGTGTGCCCAATATTATCACGAGTCCTTTTACAAGGGGAAGCAGGAGGATCAAAGACAGAGAAAGTGAGGGGAAAGGCAGAAGAACTGATCAGCGAGATGAGACCACAAGCCAAAGAATACTGGAGGTCTCTAGAAGTAGGAAAAGGCAACATATGGGTTTTGTTTTCCCTTGATCCTCCAAAAGAAATCAGCCCTATCAACACCTTGATTTTTACTCCTGTAAGATTCATTTCAGACTACCTACTTCAGAACTGAGAAGGAATAAATTGTTTTAAGCCACTAACTTTACTATAGTTTGTTAAATCACAATAGAAAGCTAATACATTCAGTAAATTGGATTTTTCATCTGCCAAGAAAGAACCAATTTTTTGTTCTAATTCGTTCTAATGACAAGACTAAAACAATCACATTATGGTCTACTTTTATAACAGACAGGATGTAATCATCTGTTTTTAAATAATACACTGATTTGTTTGCATGTCTTTGCTGCTGCTGCTGCTAAGTCGCTTCAGTCGTGTCCAACTCTGTACGACCCCATAGATGGCAGCCCACTAGGCTACCCCATCCCTGGGAATCTCCAGGCAAGAACACTGGAGTGGGTTGCCATTTCCTTCTTCAGTGCATGAAAGTGAAAAGTGAAAGTGAAGTCGCTCAGTCGTGTCCGACTCTTCCCGACCCCATGGACTGCAGCCCACCAGGCTCCTCCGCCCATGGGATTTTCCAGGCAAGAGTATGTCTTAAACATAATCATTTAATTTTCTGCTACCCTTAGTGTACATTCCTCTTGATTCTAGTTCTTCAAATAACATTCTTTGAAAAAGATATTTTGAAAAAGGAGAAATACTATAAGCTTTGAAAACATAAAGAATATTAGCATGAAGAAACATGTGACTTTTGGATGAGTAAATTATATTTAGCAACACCTCATTCTTCTTATTTTTATAAAGATTTGTCCTTTCTTTCCTGTTATAGGAGAGAATATACTCATGGAGATGCTTCAGGGGCTATGAGACAGTCATACCAGCCTGGGGTGAGAATAAAGTTGGCAAGGTGTGCAAGAACAGTCTTCAACAAAGGTCATTATGCTTGTTTATATTTCCCAGCATCCTTTTCAGCTGGGCTGGGGACAAGGGAGTAAGTTCTGGCAGCTGAGAATGTGAACAGAAGTCGTATATCACTTCTCATTCAGGCGATTCAAGAGCCAGCGTGCTGCTTACTCTCTTCCCTGATGCAACTATCCTGTAAGTCATATGATGATAAAGGAACATAACAAAATGGAAGAAATCCAAGTCCTTGAGTTACTAAATGAAAAAGAACCCTCTCCAAAACTATGCTGGATAACTTTTATTATTAATAAGATACAAAGATTTTGGAGTTTGTCTTTATTGTAGCAACTAGCACTACTTACCTTAACTAGTAACATACGGGAAGCAAGAAGAGTTGAAAATTCCTTTCCAAAGGTATTGAGTTTGAACCTGACTCTAGTTTTTCCAGAGGTCATAGTATCCTCCCACCTCCCAAATAAAAGTTACATAGCTCTTAATTGCCACACCACTATAAGTAAAAAGGTAATAAGAGATGGGACTTAGAGATGTGATCCCTCAAAAAGATACATAGTACACAGAATTAAAATTATGAAATCGCTTTATTGTGGGGAGAATGTTACAAAGGGACATATTGTACTTGTTTTCTTAAAAGAGACTTTGAGAAGGGTTCAAAATTAAAATAAAAGAAATTGTAAGAGTTAGAGGAGCAGCATAAGCTTGGAAGGATTAACCACAAAGACATTTGCCCAGAGAAAGGAGATGCATTTAGTTTAATTACATGAGCTGACATACACCAAGCAACAAATATTCCAGTGGAAGATTCATTTAAGATACTTTAGGGAACATTAGCTCCCAACACAAAGGCTCACACTTTATGGGTATCAAGGATATAAGGACATGAATATAGGCCACTAAGCTCTCCCCAAGTGAATATGTTGTGGGTGCAGCTCACTGACAGTCTCCAGTGGCAGCACCTCTGGATCCACTGTGGAATCAGTGGGAACTCTATACTTCCCTCCCATCCATGACTAAAACACATGTGGGTACCTGAGCCTGGTCGTTCATGCCCAGTGCTGGGCTCCAGTGAACAGCCTTTGCTAGGACACTCCTCACTGGCTTGACTGGACACATCGCAGAACTGCCATGACTCTGGAGTGTTTCCTACCCTGCTCTCCTTTCTTCCCATTCTCCTTTCACAGAGCCATTGCACCAGGAGGCAGGTCTTGCCCTCTCCTGCTCCCTCTCCTTGAAACCCTTAAAGACTCATTCCAGCTTGTCAGCCAACGTTTCTTGAAGGACCTGAACTGACACAGGTAGGATTTAGGGGCTGCCTCCCTCTGCACCCAGGGATGGGTGAGGAAACTGCTCTGGGTGAAAGCACGTACTTCATTATATGTTGGTACAGTAAAAAAGCACCTTTTTTCAACACCATTTTTTGGTTTGTTTTACCCAAAATGCATGTATATCTGTATGCATTTGTCAGCTTATTTGTTTCCTCATTGCCCTATTTATAGGTTTTGTCTGGCTTTGGGGCAATCCAGATTTACTCGGGGCCAGTGTAGACTGAACCTGTATCAGTGAGGTTCAGTGAAGTTTTAACATCAACACTTCCAAGCCCACCCTACTTTTCCATATTCATTTTAGCCCAAAGAAGCATAGAAATCAGGTTTTCTCACACTGCTATCCCAACATTGTCTAGCAAATCATTTCATGCAAGTAAATCACTGCATGAATGTGTATGTAGTATTTATAGATCTTTCTTTAACCTTCAAGCTTTATATCCTTCAGGCATTGATCTTAGGAGATAGTTCAAAGAACTGGTCTCATGATCCTTTCATACAGAAGTGGAACAGAGCAGGCTGGTGTATGGATCAATAAAGATGTCCTGAGTGTCCTTACCTATAACAACTTCTGAACTTATAAACAGGTGAAGTATAGCGCTGCTTCTCATAGACACATCTTGACCTAGATTCCCATGTTGTGTTTAACTGCAATATATAATAAAAATATTTGCAGGAAATTTTGTGTAGCATGGCCAAGTGGCAGCATAGGGGAAAAATGGGAAAGGACAACCAAAAATATAGAACATTTGCCTTTGAAAAGAATTTATTATTGGGCTTAGAATTCTATGTGAAAACTTCTCACATAAAACAACTCAACAGATGTAAAGCTTTTGCATAATTGTGTGTCGAGTAAGCACTCAATAAATGTTGTTTCTCCACAAAATTAATAAAAGTAACATTACATTCAATGCCAAGAGTGTGCTAAAAATGTTCTATCAAAAATCCATAAAGAAACTGCTAGAAGCAAAATGAAATGCCAAAATAAATGCCATTAAATACAGGCAGACAAAAATTTCTAAAAGATAGATTGAAAGATTACACCAAGACTGTCATGTAAATCAATGTGCCTTAAATCAAAATGTGTAAATGTTCAATATCAGTGATACGAGACTATTAAAAAGTAATGCAGTTATGGTTCAGGATTGTTTAAACTTTGAATCAACAAAGGTTGTAGGCAATTATTGTAAAAACACAGATTCATCCTCAGAATTTGGTAAGGCCAAAGCCAAGTTTCTTACAAGGATTTATTAATGATTTTCCTGATAAAATATGTGTATAGAAGAATAAAAATATATTAGCAAATGCCAGAATAGGAGAGAAAATCAAAACACCTCTCTGGAAACAGAATAAGGCAGATTTGAGGTTTTCACTAGAAACACTCTAAACAAAGTTCTCCTCAATTCTATTTCATATTTAAAAAAATAAGGAACCATGTAGAATTTATGCACACAATCCTCCAAATTTTCCAAGAGAACATTGGATATTTATGGTTTGATGAAGTCTAGAAGAAATTACTTCAATCTTTTTCCCTTCTAGTATTAGTAACTATGTGCAACTTCAGAGATATTTCATCCTTATGTTTTGAATTCATTTGCAATTAAAATGATTTAAAAAGTAACTTTTGAAGTTTTTACAATTTTTCTCCATGAAGAAAGGGAGGTCATGCTTTGCCAAGAAGGTATGAACTTGAATATTCACAAGTTTAAGCTAGGTTTAAGTTTTCAACCACAAGAACATTAACTGAGCTCTCAACTAAAGAGTAAGTTCTCAAATTTTCTGTTTCTAGGGATCTTAACAAATAATTTCTAGCTTCTCTAAAGGTGAAAAATGGTGGTATTTTGTGAGAGCTAGGTAATGCATGTTCTAGATAAACCCATCTCTAATCTTGAGGATGTGGAAGGTGGCAGGATTGTGCTTTTGAGGAGTAAGTACTAAAGTGAAAGTGTTAGTCGCTCAGGCATGACTCTTTGCAACCCCATAGTCTTTCCATGGAATTCTCCAAGCAAGAATACTAGATTGGGTTGTCATTGCCTTCTCCAGGGGATCTTCCCAACCCAGGGATCAAACCTGTGTCTCCTGCATGGCAGGCAGAGTCTTTGTCGTCTGAGCTACCAGGGAAGCCTTGAGGAATAAGGCTAGACACAAAAAAGTGGCCTCTTGAAACCGACTGGAACCACCTTTGCTGCTGCTGCTGCTGCTGCTGCTGCTGCTGCTGAGTCGCTTCAGTCGTGTCCAACTCTGTGCGACCCCATAGACAGCAGCCCACCAGGCTCCGCCGTCCCTGGGATTTTCCAGGCAAGAACACTGGAGTAGGTTGCCATTGCCTTTTCCAATGCATGAAAGTGAAAGTGAAGTTGCTCAGTCATGTCCAACCCTCAGCGACCCCATGGACTGCAGCCTTCCAGGCTCGTCCATCCATGGGATTTTCCAGGCAAGAGTACTGAAGTGGGGTGCCATTGCCTTCTCCGGGAACCACCTCTACAGTCTCTTAAATTAACAGAGATTAAGAGATTAAGATCTAAGAAGAGATGGACATTGCCAACGCACGTGGACTTCCAGCAGCGCATCCTGGGAAGCCAACTCGCCCTTAAGCTGTTGAGATTCCACAGTTATCGAAAGATAGATTCAGGTATAATTTGTACAAGGGAACATGAGACTTATCTTAGACTGCTATATGAATAAAGGTGAAACTCAATTGGATTTCCAGATAATTTCTCTTTTATTTTTTTATACACCATTAAAACAACAACAACAAAACAAACATTAGTACATTTCTGAGGAATGATTGGATGGACTTCTGACGCTGAGATGGACCTGGGCCAGAGCTGAACTGCACTGGGAGAGTTCTCAGGTATCTGCACTGTGCCCTTCTGCATGGCCAGTATTTCCCTGACATTTCCAGGGCAGCGGAAGGCAGAGAAATGGTCTGTTGCTCTGGAAACTGCTCAGTGGTATGCCACAGGACTTTCCTGGGCTGTGTGGGGAGGTAGACGAACCCTACTTGACTGCTGTCATTATTAAAGGCAGGAGGAGAAAATAGTAACAGTTAAGTGCATCACAAAATGTCCCACTGTTTATACCCACTCCAGTCCTCCTAGCTGCCTTTAAGGGCTAGGGTGGGGATGAAGTCTATCTTTATTTTCAACATAGCAACCACCATTAGTGACAAACTAGAGAGGGCAGAGTGTGGTTGAAAGGACACTGGATTGAAAGTCAGAAGTTCTGGTTTTAGCCACAAACCAGTTTTGTGACCTTTAGTGAGTTACATATATTAAGCAGTTCCCAGTATTCCCCTCTGGGGTGGGGGGGACGGGGAATGACCTGGTGATCCTTTGGTTTCCTTATGTCCATACAAAAGTACAGTCTGTGTTTCTAAGTGGTGGCTCAAGGATTGGTAGGAGTTACAGAATGTCCTTTACTATGACATAGATTATTTTCAGGTGAAGGCTAAGCTGTATTTGTGTCCTCCTTGAAATTAAATTTCATCCAATTTCCTGGCATTTTAATTTCACAAGAGGATGGAATCAGTGCTCCTGAGTTTTGAGATGGATGAGTTCCTGTAGGTGAGTCAGCCTGGAAAAATGTACTGGCTACATTTGATAGTGGCTGCAAGTGATGAGGAAAGAGTCCAGTGGGTTCATCTGGTGTCATACTTGAAAGATCATTTGTGCATTTGTGCATTTATGCTTAAAAGAGCTGACTCAGGGCTGCTGTGACAGCTTTTAACTGAGAATTCTCTTATTTTTCTGGATTTCTGTCTCCTTCTTAATGGTATTTTAATGCAGTTTTGTGTTCAATTATAATAGTGTTGCTAAATACAGTAGGTCTGATTCCACAGAAGAAGAATAGTTTTTCAAAATCAGCATTTTCCTGCTGATTTGCCAGCTGTTTCAATAAATACTCATCTCCCAACTTCAAACGAGTATATTGCACTCTTACTAAATATAAATGCCATCCACAGCTACTGGCTTTTCAGTTCTTCATAAAATCAAACACACAATCTGCACTGTGAGGGACCCCTCTCTCAACCATATGCAGGTGATTTTGCTGACTCGGGCATCCTGAATAATAATAAATGATTGTTTTTCCAGTCATTTCTTCCCAGTGTAAATGTCTAAGTATGAGCAAATGAATTACCACCTCCTCTTCTAGTTCTGCCATCTCTACTATTTCTATCTCTAAACTACACAAAATGTTTAGTCAGGGCAACTTAAATTTGTAATAATAATAACACCATGTCTATTTCACCAAAAAGACTTTTGACCTGCCTGGTAGGAGAAGATCAAATATGCATTAGGCTCCAAGGATAAATTTTTACTTTCGGACACCATAGAGCAATAAGATATACTGATTAGGTGTAAGGAATAAGCACTGTTAAAAATACATTACAATAGTAGTATGTAGTAACCTGTATATGTATTTTGTACTTTTATACATTAATATTGTAATAACCCTGGCTAAAGATCAGTGGGACCATCAGACTACATTTTCAGACATACATTGTTTTTCTCACAGTCCTCATTGAATTGTATGTGTACATTTTTCTTATTTTTAATCAGCATTACAAGAAATAAAAGCAATGAGGCTTTTCAATATCTCCTGACAATAGTGAAAAAGCAGATATCGTAATTGCAGTAAGCATATTGCTTGGTGTTTGTATTTAGAAAAATACTAGTTGGTCTTTTATTTGACAGAAACTAAAGCTGAGGGATTGTTACAGAAACAAATGCAATTCAAAAGCAAAAGAAACTTCACTTAAAAAAAAATTATGCAAGTCTATGCTTTTGAGTAAACATCTCTATATAGTAGCCCAGTCAGGTTAATTACAGTAAAGTACAAATCGCTAGGTCCTTAGGTAGCAGTCCCTGCTAGCTGATCCTTGGATTGAGAACAGTCTTCTATGGGGACTGTGTCTTTGCAACCACCAGGCTGACTACTTTCCAATCGTACTATTTCTTCCCGCACCTTCAGAAGATGAGAAAAAATATGAAGCCTTAAGGTACTGAGCCCTGTGTACTGCATTCTCGGACACGTGGGTGGCCAAGAGCAAATGGCCAGAAAACACTCTTATTTGGTATCATATGTTTTCACAAAATGACATTAGTGGCCCACACAGGATTTTTGATAACAGACTATCTACACATAAGAACCAAACTGAGGGGGCAAGTAGCCTGCATGCAAACAACCAGGTATTGACAAGATTTGGCCACTTTTGGTTTTTGGTTTTGTCAAAATAACTGGCCATTTAAATGAATTCAATCATTTTTAAAATCACTTTGTGGATGCCGACACAGCCACAGTCTCACATAGTTGACATTCTTTTCCTTGCAGCTGGAATTAGAAATTAGACACTTTTTTAGACTCTCATATCCATTCACAGCCCATTTTCTTTGCATACTTTATGGTTTGAGAGTTCTGAAATAAACTTTATATGCAAAGTTTGATTTTAAATGTTTTAAGCCAATGTAATTGAAATTGTTTACAGTATTTTCTATGAGTTTTATCAGATGATCATCATACTTACATTAAATCATACACATTCAGAGACATTCTGAAGTTTGATATGAGGTTTATAGATAAAACTTCTAGCTTAGTATCATTTTTACACTTTATCCAGAGATTCTGATACTGAAAATAAAATCTGCAATTTGAAGAATAGCTGTCTTTCTGGTTGTTACAAAAAATAGCTGATTAAAGGTTTTTAAATGGCTCTACTTTTTTTTTACCATTTAGAATATCAGTTTATTTTCTTATTATTTCTATTGGAAGGTAAGTTCTCTGAGGACAGGGACTCTGTCGTTTTCATAGTTGTATTATCAATGTCTAGAGTGGTGCATGTCAGGCAGTATGCTCCCGCTAAGTCTACATTACATTCAGGTATCTCACAAATTTTCATTGGATGGTGTGTTCTGCGTTCACCAAGAGAAAGTAGCTAACGGTAAAGACAGATAAAAGGATGATACAAAATACGATAAATACACTGTTAAATGGAAACATGGAAATGTGGGAGCACAGAGGAGATGCTCCTGTTACTCTAAAACAGAGGAATGAGGAAAACTGCCTATAATAAGTGATGTCACAGCAAAGATTTTAAGGATACACAAGAATTGACCAAATGAATGAGCAACAGACCAATGGCTGGAGAAGTATGTCAGCAAGCACATCTCCAAAGATCATGGGAATTCAGTTTTTTTTTTTTTAATGGACTGTTATTCGAAGGGAACAAAATCACTAAAAGTTTGTTTATAGGAACTTGGCATAAATGACAGAAGCTTTAGAAAGATCGTTAACTGTAGAATGGAGAATGGGTTGGAAGTAACCCTGAAATAATCCACTTGGGAAGTAATGCAGATCTTAAATAAGGCAGTGGCTTTGTAACTGGTGAAACTTCAGTGGATTTGAGAGTTATTTAAGAAGTAGGATGGAAAGAATTAAAGAGACTTATAGGTTTAGGGATGGGATAAAAGTGCTGGTAGAGCTAAGAACGACTCTTAGCATATGGGCTGGAACACTGGATGGATGGTGGTGCCATGCAAGCAAGATAAAAATATAGGGCAAGGAGAAGTTTACAGAAGGTGGATGCTTAGGAAAAATCATAAAATTCATTTGAAGCATATTGAACTCAAAATGCCAGTGTCCCACAGAAGTGGAAGCATTCACTAGAAAGTCAGATAGGCATGTTCAATGATGTTGAGCAGAGTGACATGGGATGACAAAGGAACTTGGAAATCACCGACACAGAGATGAAATGAAGTCGTAAGAGAAGAGGAGAGCATAAGAGCAGAGTTGAGGATGAGACCCTGAAGAACACCAGTAAATAAAGAATAACCAGTGAAAGAGAAGCAACCTAAACAAGATTTATTAAAAGTAGAAGACAAGAGAACATTTAGGGAAGCCCTGAGAGAAATGAATTTTAAAGGGGTAAAGTTACTGTCAAAAGTGACATTAAAATAAGGTAAAACGAGGACAGAAAAAAGGTGTTGAAAATAAGTCTATCAGACTTGGCAATTAGGTGGTTATTGGTCAACCACACTGAAACAGAATGGTGTAGTCAGTGGCCTGGAAAATAAGAGAGGTTAGGAAGTGAAGGACAGACAGACTCCTTTTTATAGACATGATTACAGCATGAGAGAAATTCAGCAGCTTATAAGGCATAAAAAGATTTACAGAGCCGTGTTTTAGTTTTATCCACGATTATTTGTTTACTCATTTATTTGCTTCAATATTGGATAGACTTAAGAGAGTATAATTAAAAGAATACGGTCTCTGAGTAGGTGTTAGTCGATGGGATCCAGGCTACAAGGCGTGTTATTAACACTGGATGGAAGGGAAGCAACATTTTATGTGAGATCTTGGGGAAGGAATGAAGCATATGTGGTTAGAGATGAACAGGTAGTGGGGTGGGAAGGCCTTATGGCTTCCACTGAATCTTTGAATTTTGGCTGATGATGGGGTGGAGGCTTTAGAAGCTAGAAATATCTTGAAGTAACTCATATAGAATATGAAAGTTATTCTGGGATGCATTTTGCAATATAGCAGCATAGATTTGGGGCTTCCCCGGTGGCGCAGGTGGTAAAGAGTTCACCTGAAATGCAAGAGACCTGAGTTTGATCCCTGGGTCAAGAAGATCCATTGGAGGAGGAAAGAGCAACCCACTCTAGTACCCTTGCCTGGAGAATTTGTATGGCCAGAGGAACCTGGCAGGTTACAGTCCATGGCGTCACAAAGAGTCAGAGACAACCAAGCACATACAAAGCATAGGTTTAATCTTATGCAGCTTTAAGTATCCTTGCATTTTACGTTTTATGATTGCTTGCTAACATCTGCAGTCAATGCTAATTTTGTCCAGATATATCATCTCTCTTGCAGTTCATGCCTAGTGACCCCCTGTGCAGTGCCTCTGGGTCAGAGCTGGATGAAGAGGTAATTGTAGGGGTAAAAGATAGTAGGCTAGTATTCAGCTGACCCTGACTTTGAGACCTGCTTTTCTATTGTTTGCTGTGTGAATCTGGTACCACCAGTCTGAGCCTAAATTCCTTATCTATAGCACAGAGATAATCTCCCATACTCCAGTTTCATAAGGTAATTAGGATTATCAAAAAGAATCATGCATTTAAAATTCTTATATAAATAGGAACGATTCTCTTACAAAGTACAGAGTATATTATGGCAGAAAACACCTAGATCCAAAAGGAGTTGCTTCAACTAGGGCCCATGCAAGTGATTTATTAAAATGTATCAGAATCAAATAAAAAATACTCACTCTGGATGGGTAATCCTATTTTTCTTTGGGAAAATAAATGTACCAAAGTGTTTTTTTAATGTGCAAAAATATTTTTTTAAAAATATCTCAAATTTACACCAGAACAAGCTCAAAAGAGATAGTCAAAATTGTCTAAAAACCTTCAATTTTATCATCCTTGATTTGTTACTAGATATAATTCAGTCTTTACACCTGGAGTGGTGGTGGTGGTTTAGTAGCTAAATTGTGTTTGACTGTTTGTGACTCCAGGGACTGTAGCCCATCGGGCTCTTCTGTCCATGGGATTTCCCAGGCAAGAATACTGGAGTGGGTTGCCATTCCCTTCTCCAGGGGATCATTGAACTCACATCTCTTAAGTCTCTTGCATTGCTGGAAGATTCTTTAACAACTGAGCCACTTTCATAATTCACTTTACATTACTGACCTTATAATTAGAGTATATTACTCAGAGTAATATAGATTAATAATAATGTATAAGAAGTATAAATATATTTTAAAGATATAGAGTCAGTGGAGGAAGGGCTCAGAGGAGGGGAAAAGCCACAGGAAAAATAGGGGAAAAATAAACAATACTATTACTACCACCTTGTTGGAGACCCTGAATTCAGATATTGGATTTAAATACATTCACAAATTAGTTAAACCATAATAACACTGAGTATCATATATCTAAGTATTTCCTGGACATCTCTAAATTCCTGCCTGTATGTCCCTCAAGAGCAATGAACCAAAAGCTAAGTTCTTATTGCCTTGACCACCTTGCTCCTCACACCAGACTTTTCTCCTCTTCCATAACTTTTTTGGGAATTGATATATATTCAGTTTGGACACTGAGTATTTGCTTAAAAACAAAACAAAACAAAACTCTCATTTCCTCATCATTAATCAGTCACAAATTCTGATCCTGTGCTCCTTAAAATCTGTTTTTTTTCCTCTTCATTAGTACCACTTTCATTCAGACTGTCATTTTCTTTTACCTGGATTGCTGAGATTTCAATTTATTCAGCAAATATTTATTAAGTATCTACCACATGTCAGGCACTACTCTTACTGCTGGGGATAAAGACTGAACCCTTAACTTTCTTGAGTTTATACATTCTAGTGCAAGGAGATAGAGAAAAAAAATAGATATAATAAATAAGTAAGTTGTATACATGTTAAAAGATGATAAATACTATCTGATCCCATCATTTTGACCTATCATCGGCTGCTTCTTTGAATTTCTTTCTAAATAAGCCTTGTATCTACAGTCTCTACACAACCTTGTAGAGACTGTATCTACAGTCTCCAAGCTCAGATTTCTTATCACAGTAGTTGAGATTACACATGATCCAACTCTGCTCAGATATCAAGCTTTATACCTCTCCATCTTTTGGCTCACAGTTTCATTTTTAGAAAATTATTCACAATTCTCAAAGTTCCTCACTTTTAAACCTATTGCCTGTGCTATTTCACTTAGGTTACAACATTTCTCCCAGACAGTGTTTTGGTGAGCACACTACCAGATTTAAAGGCTCAGCTTATGTCAGCTACTTTCTGAAGCCTTTTTGGTACTTACATACAGGGGACATTTGATTCCTATTATCTCCCATGTATGCCAATGGCAACCCATGCCTACTTCTATCATTCCAGTTATGACATTGGAATGAATATTTTTTTTTTGCCACAATCTGCTTCTCTGTTTCAGCTCTTGAACTCCTTGAATGGAGCAAACATCTTTGTGCTGCCAATATCTAATAGAGCACTTGTCACAGTATGTGTATGCTCACTCATTCTAGTTTTGTCCCACCCTTTGTGACCCTATGGACTGTAGCCCCCAGGCTCCTTTGTCCATGTGATTCCCCATACTGGAATGGGTTGCCATGCCATTCTCCAGAGGATCTTCCAGAGCCAGGGATCGAACCTGCATCTCCTGAGTCCTTGTATTACAAGTGGATTCTTTGCCCACTGAGACACCTGGGAATCTGTACCAGAGAAAAACATTTGCTAAATGAATAAATGAGTGTATACTAAAGAGTTTTAAATGGTGACAACTAGGCTTATGTCAATGAAAAAATTAATCCTTTGAAAAATTATTCTGATTGCCTGTGGAAAATAATATTCATAGCTAACTTTTGTGATTGCTTTTAATATGACAGGTATTGTCTTCAGCATTTTATGTGTATTATTCCATTTAATGTCCACAAGGGCCATAGGAAGTGGGTGCTACTATAATTCTTATTTATAGGTGAGGAAAATAAGACACTGAGAAATTAAGCAATGATCTACAGTCTGACTTCAGGACCCAAGCTCTGCGTCTTTACATTGTGCTGTCTTCCCTTACATAACTACCCATTATATTTATTCGTGGATGTTCTCCCCAAAATTAAAGATAATGATTAAAAGTCAACTTAAAATTCATGATGATTAAGATTAAAGACAAAGAAAGCAGGGGTGAAGATGGTCAAAATACAAACATAAAATATATGTCAAGAGGACATAACATAGAACATGGTGACTGTAGTTAATAGTACTATCGTATATATTTAAAAGTTGCTAATAGATCTTATAAGTTCTCATCACAAGAAAAAAGTTTGCCATTATGTGTGGTGATAGAGATTAATTAGACTTAGCAGGGTGATCATTTCATAATACATACGATTGTCCCTCAGGATCTAAGAGGGATTGTTCCAGGATTCCTAGTGGATACCAAAATCCTCTTATAATAAAATGGTCTACTATTTACAAATAACCAAATATACCCATTCCTGTACACTGTACCTCATCTCTAGTTTCCTTGTAATACCGAGTACAATGTTAATACTATGTAAGTAGTTGTAAATATAATGTAAATGCTATGTAAATAGTTGCTGGCATGCTGCAAGTTCAAGATTTGCTTCTTGGAAATTTCTAGAATTTTTAAAATATTTTCAATCCATTACTGGTTGAGCCCACAGACACTGAACTGAACCTACTGACACAGAGGGCTGACTGTAAGACTGAATATACCAATCTTCAACTCTTTTCATAAAAGCCCTTATGTCTATTTATCATTTACATATAGTTTGTATAGAGGTAGCTGTTTGGCAATAGTGATGAAGAATATACCTGCGAATGCAGCAGACATAAGGGACACAGTTCGATCCCTGGGTTGGGAAGACCTACTGGAGGAGGGCACCCAGTATTCTTGCCTGGAGAATCCCATTTAATTCCTGGACAGAGGAGCCGGGCTGTAGTCCAATGGGTCACAAAGAGTTGGACATGGCTGAAGTGACTTAGCATGCACATTTGTTCTTTTCCAATCAGGGTAGGTTAAGTATTTTGCCATCAGAAAATTTTACATGACATCAAATTTTTAAGTAAAAATACATGCTTCTTATTATACAGAGACATTGTCTTGTAGAAACAAAATTTGCACTGAATAAGAACATATACATCTGTTTGAATAGGAAACTACTTCATTGCATGGATTTCAAATATATGGAACAGCTCTCTTTAAATAGAATTAAATGATTGCAGTAAACGCAAACCTGCTATGTTACATCCATGTTT
Organism: Nanger dama; assembly: GCA_917880005.1. Classification (NCBI taxonomy): domain Eukaryota; kingdom Metazoa; phylum Chordata; class Mammalia; order Artiodactyla; family Bovidae; genus Nanger; species Nanger dama. Next base: position 16,620,067 of record CAKJTW010000008.1, on the reverse strand, counting down.
CTAACTGCACAAGCTGGAAACAGGCCCAACAACCTTTAAAAATCAAAGCATCATATTTATGAGAAAAGCCATTCAGTTTCTATATCTCTTAACCCCTGTAAGGACCTCATGCAGGCATTGTTCTGGCATTGTTCTGGACATAGAAGGAGATTAAAAACTTCCTTTTCATACTACTTTTTCTTATCCATGTAAATCCCTGAGCAAAACGGAAAAAAAAAAAAATCCCTGTCATGATTGTAGTGTTCATTTCTATTCTTTTCTTGAAGACAGCAGGTACAACTCAACAATAGGGAAATTTCAGGCACTAATAATGTGCAGGTGGACACGATATGGAAATCAGAGGAGTCTTTGTGAGGACACTGAAATCTAACCAAAAAAACAAGGCCTTTCATTCAAAAATAAAAGTGATATGAGTGCAACAGAGAGAGGCAGGAAAACCATAGCATATGAACACAGACACAGATGCAAGAGACAGGATCTGCTCTGCTTGCTTTAAATATGGATCCTGGGAGAGTCCTGGTCGCACTGAATTTAGGAGAATATGAATACATAAAATGCATTCTGTTCTCCTCAAAGTTAAATTCACTGCTTAGCATCTTTAATTGTCCTTATCATTGAAGAATTTATGTTTATTTTGCATACATGCATGTTTTGTTCTTTTCGGTAAACTATAAACTCTTAAAACCTATGGTTGTCTTTCTGTCATTTTTACATCCTAATTATATAGCCTAACTTCTCTTTTATAATAAATGCTTAATTGATGTGTAAATAAATTAATGAGAGGATCACTGAATGGATTTCTTAGCAGTGGGGTCAATGCTTTTGTTATACTGAAGTCTGTTTAGCAATTTATGATATGAGCATGGTAGTTTTGAATGTTGACCCTCATTGTGTGGTTATCCTGGTGGTGTCTTTTCAAATGATGGCCCTGCAAAAATGCCTTCTCCTTTCATAGGAGCTGCCTCCCAAGTAGGAGGCAGGGGCTGGGGTGAATTGGGGCAGTTCTTCTAATTGGTTTCATTCATTCTTCTTGAACTTGTGCTTGGTTACAGAAGACTGAGGACGCTTGGTAGATAAAATCCCCAAGACCAAGTGTCACTGGAGTAAATTCTCAATTAGAATAGCATTCTTAGAAAGAAAAAAACTTACAAACGTCTGCTGCTGTAGTTCAGTTCCTTCTTTCAAATATGGGATACTTAGTTATCTTCTTAAATTCCATAAGCTATTTTTCTGTTCTTCCACCAAGTTTCCTCTTAAATTAGACAAGGAGTTTTTATGCCTTATTAACTGAAAGAATATAACTGGTAGAGATCTGAGACAATCCTTTCTTCATCTCTCCCATCCTTCATACAAAACTGACGGTTATGCTTTGTGTGACATCTCTGCCTAATTTTCTTAAGTCTGTTTCAATTTTCAGGCCAAGTTGCTGGTCCATGAATGGCACAGGTGTATTCTTTCTAGAGATTCTAAAATATTGGGACAGGCTGTAAGGGCAAAGATCTAAAAATAGTATCGAGGACTGTCATTCACCAAGATATATTCTTTGACAAGGAAGCCTAAGTTTTATTGTTATTTCTATGGTTACCGTTTTCATCCCAGAGATTAAAAAAAGAGACCAGTTCTTTTGCAAATTTTTTTTCACTTTTCCCTCAGGGAGAACAATCTGTTTCCTTCTGAATTTCTGTTACCCTGTTCTTTACCCTTCTCTTATACTGTTCTTTGAAGTTATAAAGTCCTATTTCACTTCCATCAGACCATTTAGATATAGATAATGTGGTATAGACATTTAACTTCAAACACAGACACAAGTAGAACAAAAGATGTAAGTCACAGGCAAAAAAATCAGATATTCTGCTTGAATTAGGAAAAAATCCTGTGTAAGAGAATTTAAAATAAAGAAAAGATCTTGTTAACAAAGTAGCTAATGTTAACTATGTTAACATATGTTAACTATGTTAACTATTAGTTAAAAAAATAACTGTTAACAAGTATCAAACATTAATTACTATTAGGATGGCAGATCCAAAATGAGTAGATAGTGTATAATACAAAGATTTTAATTAATTTTGCATTTTATAACATTTACTGAAGAAATAATGCATCTGGAAATTCAAAAGATTTTAACTATATTGAAATATTTTAACTAGCCTTTAAATTTCCTGTGAATTGCATATTTAATTTTGACAGAGTGATAATTTTTTTAAAAAAGATAAAGAAAAAACTTTAGTGTTAATACACATTGATAAAATAGCTAGGACTGGTGCTTTTTTTTCCTTCACAGTTTGGTCTATTCACCCTCCTCAAAGTATTTCCAAGACACAAACATGAAAAGGGCAACAGGTAACACATGCTTCAGAATTAAAATCAAATAGCAATCTACTTTATAATTAGTGCCATGAAAACTTTACTGCGTAATTTAAACTTCAAATGCCTTCTTCCTTTATCATCCAGAATAGTACAAAGACTGCAGCTAAATTCTTTATATGTGTTAAAATAAAAAGTGACTTGAAAATGGTATATTCAAATTTCTTTTGAAATTATTTCTATAATGAAATATTTCAGACAAAAATAATGTTGGACTGTATACATTAGAATATATGTTTGATTACATTCTCACTTTTTCACAATAGAAGACAGGTCAAGCCCATTTTATATTCAGGTTCTTATATTCTGATGGTTTAACAAATTACCCTGCAAGTGAAAAAGTAAAAATGGTGATTCCCAAAGTATTTACAGCTTCTTAAAATTTATGAAGTACTTTACACAAACACATAGAGGTAGTTGAAGTTGGAAAAAAATAAAAGCAATCTGTTGCTTAACGATTTAAATGTTATAGTCATTAGCGATTGTGGTATTCACCTATTCAGCCCTGATCAGGACATACTCAGATGCAACAGTGGCTATGAAGGTGAATGTCTTGTGCATCCTAGACCTGATCCCCACAAATGCACAGCCCAGTAAAAAGTAATCACCATGTAATATACGGCAGAATAAAGGAAACACTACAGTACTAGAGCCAATCCCATGTTCCTGGAGGTGGAGGAAAGGGAAAAAAATAATTATGATATTTTATTTTACCAACTATTAAGTTCCTCAACTTTGCTTTCTGTTTAAATCCCTCATCTTTTATTACTTTTGGTTGCTTTACAAAGTCAGGAAGCGTTCTTCAATTAGCTTATGATCAAACGTGAGTTCTTGTTCTTTGGTAACTTCACTAGCTTCTGTTGGAAACTGCGAGTGCTACCTTAACATTCTTGCAGTTATAATCCTAGGTTCTGTACCTCATTAGCCCTTGTTGCGCTAAATACAAAGAAGACAGTTCAGTGTTAAATGTCATCCCGTGGCTCCAGGTTTCTAAGGACTGATAACCTGGAGGCATGGAGGCACATTCCAAGGAAGTCAGCACCAGAAGAATGTTGGTTAGATTCACGATGTGTTCCCAGGTACAGTAAGACCCAGGCTGCATTCATGTCTTTGCCCCCACCATCAGGCTGGCCCCCAGGGCAAGGCTTTTAAGATCTATTGCTGTGACTCTCTTACAACTCAAGCTGTTGCCTGGTTGTAGCTTCCCCAACCCTTGGGAGCTTTCTCTCTGAGGTCACTTGGGAATGGCTATATTTAGGTCACTCACAAACAGGAAATATAAAATAGCGCATAATATTCTATTTCAACTTCCTAAGGTGTCTCATGTACTTCTATGGTGTGGCTCAGAGACCAAGAACTTCTGATTTTATGTTATGTGCCTTTAACTAATATGTTGTGTAGATTTTCCTCATTTTATTATTATTTTTTATTATTTAAAGAGTACGTATTTTATGTTCCTCTGTTTTTCATCAGGCAATTATAACATTAAGTGATAATCTTATAAAACAACTACTGCTTATGAGAGATGAAGCGTAGATAGGATGTGTAATATTTCAGAACTCCTAACCATCTGCGAATGTGTATGTGTGTTCACGTCTGTGTCTGCGTGTGTGTTTCATTCTTTGCGTGGTAAGCAAAGTACTTCTCTAAGCCAGTTCTTACAGCATGTCGAAGATGTCTTAGAATGTCCCGATAAAAAGATTGGGCACATTACATTACATTCATTCATAAAAGGAGCTTTATAAATGTCCAATGGCACCCCACTCCAGTACTCTTGCCTGGAAAATCCCATGGATGGAGGAGCCTGGTAGGCTGCAGTCCATGGGGTCACTAAGAGTCGGGCACGACTGAGCGACTTCACTTTAGCTTTTCACTTTCATGCATTGGAGAAGGAAATGGCAACCCACTCCAGTGTTCTTGCCTGGAGAATCCCAGGGACGGGGGAGCCTGGTGGGCTGCCGTCTATGGGGTCGCACAGAGTCGGACACGACTAAAGTGACTTAGCAGCAGCAGCAGCAAACATATGAAAAACGTCCAATCATGTTAGTAAGGAAATGTTTTTGATTAAGGCAATTGCATTTTTGTCCACCAAGCATTTTTTTCACACTCCCTGGTGGCAAGGGTACAGTGTAACAGGCACTCTAGTATATTCCTAATGGGATTCTAAACCAGATCAGTTTTTCTCAAAGACTAGGTGCAGTTTTCTGTCAAAAGCCTTGATGGTCACAGGTTAAATGGAAGAAAATACAAAAGCATTCTTTTCCGTTTTCTCCTTTGCCATATATAGTTCTTACTTGTCTTTTGTAGTATCTAATTTTCCACTTAATGGAAGAAATTTTACCAGAACACTTCCACAAAATTAGAGGAAAAAATGAATGTCACTGACGGTAGAATCAGAGACGTTAACCCCATGACATGTGGGTATGGGAGTATAGTATGATACAGTGGTCAGAGCTATGAGTTAGTGGAACTTGAAGAGTTGCCCTGGCAAAAAGAACACCCTGCCACACACATATGAAAAATTAAATCTCACATCTGGCAGACTGCAAGACCATGGAGAAGAGATTCAACAATTTCACAACTGAGCCACAAGGTATGATGATGAAAGGGTCTAGTAATACATCAGCTCCTTTTCCCAAACCCCAAATATTATAATATTACGTACACAGTACTTGATGATGGACCATTAGTTTAGTAAATTTATCAAATCATGGAGGACAGAGGACAGTTTCCAGAGCTGATAACTTAGATAAGCATTTTCCAGTATTCTTTTCAGCCGTGTTATGGGTGAGGAATATATGTTAGTTCAGTTCAATCACTCAGGCATGTCTGATTCTTTGTGACCCCATGGACTGAAGCACGCCAGGCTTCCATGTCCATCACCAACTCCCAGAGCTTACTCAAACTGATGTCCATTGAGTCTGTGATGCCATCTAACCATCTCACCCTTTGTTGTCCCCCTCTCCTCCTACCTTCAATCTTTCCCAGCATCAGTGTCTTTTCCAATGAGTCGGTTCCTCACATCAGGTGGACAAAGTATTAGAGTTTCAGTTTCAGCATCAGTCCTTCCAGTGAATATTCAGGATTGATTTCCTTTAGGATGGACTGGTTGGATCTCCTTGCAGTCCAAGGGACTCTCAAGAGTCTTCTCCAAAACCACAGTTCAAAAGCATCAATTCTTTGGTGCTCAGATTTCTTTATGGTCCAACTCTCACATCCATACATGACCACTAGAAAAACCATAGCTTTGACTAGATGGACCTTTGTTTGTCAAGTAATGTCTCTGTTTTTTAATATACTGTCCAAGTTGGTCATAGCTTTTCTTCCAAGGAGCAAGCCTCTTTTAATTTCATGGCTGCGGTCACCATCTGCAGTGACTTTGGAGCCCCCAAAGTAAACTGTTTCCATTCCTTCCTCATCTATTTGTCACGAAGTGATGGGCCCAGATGCCAGGATCTTTCAGTTCAGTTCAGTTCAGTTAAGTTCCATTGCTCAGTGATATCTGACTCTTTGAGACCCCATTAACTGCAGCATGCCAGGACTCCCTGTCCATCATCTACTCGCAGAATTCACCCAAATCCATGTCCATCGAGTTGGTGATGCTATCCAACCATCTCATCCTCTGTTGTCCCCTTCTCCTCCTGCCTTCAATCTTTCCCAGCATCATGATCTTTTCCAGTGAGTCAGCTCTTCGCATTAGGTGGTCAAATTATTGGAGTTTCAGCTTCAGCATCAGTCTTTCCAATGAACACCCAGGACTGATCTCCTTTTAGGATGGACTGGTTGGATCTCCTTGCAGTCCAAGGGACTCTCAAGAGTCTTCTCCAACACCACAGTTCAAAAGCATCAATTCTTTGGCACTCAGCTTTCTTTATAGTTCAACTCTCACATCCATACATGACCACAGGAAAAACCATAGCCTTGACTAGACAGACCTTTGTTGATGAAGTAATGTCTCTACCTTTTAATATGCTGTCTAGGGTGGTCATAACTGTCCTTCCAAGGAGTAAGTGTCTTTTAATTTCATGACTGCAATCACCATCTGCAGCAATCTTGGAGCCCAGAAAAATAGTCAGCCACTGTTTCCACTGTTACCCCATCTATTTCCCATGAAGTGATGGGACCAGATGCCATGACCTTAGTTTTCTGAATGTTGAGTTTTAAGCTAAGTTTTTCACTCTCCTCTTCCACTTTCATCAAAAAGCTCTTTAGTTCTTTTTCCTATATGCCATAAGGGTGGTGTCATCTGCATATCTGAGGTTATTGATATTTCTCCTGGCAATCTTGATTCCAGCTTGTGCTTCTTCCAGCCTAGGATTTCTCATGATTTACTCTGCAGATAAGTTAAATAAGCAGGGTGACAATATGCAGCCTTGACATACTCCTTTCCTGATTTGGAACCATTCTGCTGCTTCATGTCCAGTTCTAGCTGTTGCTTCTTGACCTGCATACAGATTTCTCAGGAAGCAGGTAAGGTGGCCTGGTATTCCCATTTCTTGAAGATTTTTCCACAATTTGTTGTGATCCACACAGTCAAAGGCTTTGACAGAGTCAATAAAGCAAAAGTAGATGTTTTTCTGTAACTCTCTTGTTTTTCAATGATCCAGCGGATGTTGGCAATTTGATTTCTGGTTCCTCTGCCTTTTCTAAATCCAGCTTGAATACTTGGAAGTTCATAGTTCATACACTGTTGAAGCCTGGCTTGGAGAATTTTGAGCATTACTTTGTTAGCCTGTGAAATGCATTCAGTTGTGTGGTAGTTTGAACATTATTTGGCATTGCCTTTCTTTGGGATTGGAATGAAAACTGACCTTTTCCAGTCCTGTTGCCACTGCTGAGTTCTCCAGATTTGCTGGCATATTGAGTGCAGCACTTTCACAGCATCATCAAGGCCAATAAAATATCATATGCTTGTGCCTGCTGAATACCTCCTTGATCATAAAAAGTAAGTTATTTGGTCTAAAGCAACATTGTGTGGATACCACGTTAATAGATGAGGCATTTTGCTAAGGCCTGAAGTGGTAGGGGTAGCTGTGGCATTTCAGGAATGGAAGGTAAACATTGGTTTACCACTGTAGGATAAGGATCTACCTGGTAAGGTATATGTCTGCTCAGTCATGTCTGACTCTTTGTGACTCCATGAGCTGCAGCATGCCAGACTCCTCTGTCCTTGGGATTTCCGAGGCAATAATACTAGAGTGGGTTGCCATTTTCTTCTCCAGGGGATCTTCCTGACCCAGGGATTGAACTTGTGTCTCCTGTACCTCCTGAATTGCAGGCAGATTCTTTATCGCTAATCTACCCGGTAAGGATTTATCAATTAACAGGTAAAGTGTGGATTGGACTCATACAAGAAAGTTGCCACAGAGTGGCTCACTAGACACCTTCAAATGACACAGATGAAGGCCCCAGACACTGTAGAGCAGAAATAAGTTGTCCCTGTTTCAATTTTTAACTCTCAAAATCAGGATTTAAGAAAATAACTGCCTTTTGAGCTACTATTTTAAAGGAATAGCTTCCTATGCAAATATAGATAATGAAATGTCTAACAATAAGAAAGGTAAATTATAGGACATTCACTAAGCTCTATGTGTTCTTTATAAATGACAGCAGTGCAAGCAACATAGCAAATGTTTGCACAGTAATGATAGATGATATATTGGTATGCTAAAGGATGTGTGAACTCATTAAAATCTTTGTGACCCCATGGACTATAGCCCACTAGACTCCTCTGTCCATGGGGATTCTACAGGCAAGATTACTAGAGTGGGTTGCCATGCCCTTCTTTAGGGAATCTTCCCAACCCAGGGATTGAACTCAGGTCTCCCACATTGCAGTTGGGTTCTTTACCAGCTGAGCCATCAGGGAAGCCCCAAATCAAGCAAAGATGTATATAAAATAATGAAAAGCAATATAGGGCTGTAACACACGTGACTTAATATTTGTGTTTATGGTTGATATTAACTAAATTTGCTAATAAATCCATTTATTTGTATTTCATGAATATGGCATCTTGACACTATGCTTGCTTACTTATTTCATTTCTAGAGACTTGTAAATGCTCTAGGTTTATCAGGATAATATAAAAAAAAACTTATCCTGGAAAATCAGCAGAAAAATGATTTACATTTTCTTTCTGATCATGCCTGGGATGTACAAAATCTTCTATAACAAAGTGTCTGTCTTAAGTATTTAAATACATATTGGTTGAAAAAAAAAAGGAAAAAATATGACAAATTTTAGCTCTTGATTTTAAGAAGAAAACATTCTAGTATAAAAAATGCACCTCAAGAGAGACACATGAGACTTAACACAATAGTAGCTAATGTACAGTCATGCAGTGTAAGTTAATATGGAATGTTCTCCCTTTATTCCTAGCTGTATTACCAGCATTCATCTTAAAATTAGTTGATTGAACAGTAGAACACAATTTCTCAAAGAAATGACTGAACTGTGGTAGCATGCCAGAATGAGGTTTGGCCCTAGAAAGGAGCCATGAGATTTGCTGCTGGTTACACAATTTTCAATGGGCCAAAGAGCCTGCAAATCAAACTAACCACAAAGACTTCAGTATATTTTCTGGCTTCAAGATGAGATTAGGCTTGGAGACCTGCTGGAGTTATAAAAATATGTAACTCCAGAAACATTTTGACACTGCTATGATCTCAGAAATTTATAATTATATTTGCGGACAAGTTATAATTGAATAAGACACTTTTATTTATTGATAAAAACATGTAGACGCCTTCTCTAGAGAGTACTATAGTGTATAACTTTTAATTTTTATTTGGTCAATGAAAGATTTACTTGCAAATAGCATTTCAGCAACATGGCTATTTAATTAAGAACTATATACTTATCAGATACAGAGGAGGCTGGCAGGCTACAGTCCATGGCGTCACAAAGAGTTGGACATGACTCAGTGCATTCATGAGGACACACATAGGCACACACTCACACAGTTATCAGATATAAGTGATCAATAAGGGTATTTGCTTTTATAGTAATATATAATTTAAATTGATTAAATATATCTCCATGTGTAATGAACTTAATATATAAAATTCACACTCATTAAATCTCTTTTCCTTTTATTTATAAACATAAGCCCTCCCTAATTTGGTATCCTAAAGAGTTTAGAGTCTCAAATGTGGGCTTTTAACTAGGTTCCTATTCTGAATCCACCACTTACAGGTTATATGAACTTGGAGAATTTAATTTCTCTGTGCCTAGGTTAATTGATCTGTGATATGTAAATTATATTAACTTTCTCCTAAGCTTGCTAAAAAGATGAAAAATGTCCCAAATGAAAGTGTTTATAATAGTATCTAGAATTAGTAAGCCCTGAATAGATTCTAATTTTAATAATGTCCAGCTTGATTTAATGTACAACCTTTCCTTGACAGGACATATGAAAAGAAGATCATAGTCATTGATAATGCAAACTGATCCATTTTCTGAAGAAAGTATGCTATAAAGTACTGATTTCAACTATGATTTTTATAAGAAATTAATATGAAAAGTAAGTATGGAAAATACATATTTGGAAATTAAACAACACAGATCTATATTCCTCATGGGCAAAGATGAAGTTTCAAGGAAATTTAGAAAATATTCTGAACTAAATAGAAATAAAAGCACCACATATCAAAATTCTTAGAATGTGGCTAACTCAGTACTTCAAGGAAAATAAATGGTATTATCTGAAATCAAAGTTTATATGTTACCATGGGGTTCCCTGTGGTTTAGACAGTAAAGAATCTGCATGTGATGCAGGATACCTGGATTCTATCCCTGGGCCAAGAAGATCCCCTGGAGAAGGGAATGGCTACCTACTCTAGTATTCTTGCCTGGGAAATCCCATGTACAGAGGAGCCTGGCAGGTACAGTCCATTTGGTTACAAAGAGTTGGACACAGCTGAGTGACTAACTTACCTAACCAGAAAAAGAAAAGTAAATGAAAACAAAATGAAACAGAAGTAAATAATAAACCTAAGGACATAAAACAAAGACATTGAAAACAAAAAAGCAATAGAGATCATTAAAATCACTTAAACCAAAAGTTGATTCTTTAAAAAAATAATAAAATGGACAAATCTCTGTTTAAACTTGGCAAGAAAAAGAGAGACGACATACATACTTAGCTTTATCAGGTATGGAAGAAATGAGATCACTAAAGAACCCACAGCTACTAAAATAATAATAAAGGAATTTCATGAACAAGTTTATGCCCATAAATATTGGTATCAAATGAAATGGATAAATTCCCTGAAAGATGCAGAAAACCTAAGCTCACCTAAGAAAACAGATAATCTGAATAGTCTTAAATTTACCAAAGCAATTGAATTTGTAGTTCAAAACCTGCCAACAAAGAAAACCCTAAATAGCTTCGTTCACTAGATGGCTTCACTGGCAATTTCTACCAAACATTTAAGGAGAAAATAATGCCAATTCAATGTAAAATTTTCTATAAAGTAGATGAGAAGTGAATATTTCCCAACATTTTTATGAAATGTTTTATGAAACTGGCATTAGGCTGAAACCAAAATCAAATCATGCTGGTGCAAGAAAACAAGTCTCTAGTTTAATAGTCTATGGGGTCGCACAGAGTCGGACACGACTGAAGGGACTTAGCAGCAGCAGCAGCAGCAGCAGGAACATACGTGCAAAAATGTATAAACATTTTAATCCAGCAATATATAAAAATGTTGCTGCATCATGATAAACAATTAACAGAGTAAAAATGAGAAAAAAAAAACTTATGATCACTTCAATCAATGCAGAAAAATTGTTTGACAAAAATACAATAGCTCTTCATAATAAAATTTTTCAGCAAGTTAGGAATAGAGGGGAACTTTTTCAGTCTATTAAAGGGCATCTAAAAAATACAATTTACAGATAGCATTATGCTTAATGTTGAAAGATTATTAAGTATGAAAAAAGCATGAAATTGCACAGCTCATAATATCTGACTTTAAGAGTTACTTTTACTTTTAAACCACAGTATAAAAATAGTATTATATTGAAGAAAGAATAGAAACATAAATCAATTGTGAAGAAGAGAGTCTAGAAATAGACAAACATTTGTATGGTGAATTGATTTGGGGCAAAGTTGTAAAAGCTATGGGAAATGGATGGTCTTTTCACCAAGTGGTGTTAGAAATATTGGACATTCATGACCAAAATAATTAACCTCAAGTTCACTTTTCACTTTCATGCATTGGAGAAGGAAATGGCAACCCACTCCAGTGTTCTTGCCTGGAGAACCCCAGGAATGGGGGAGCTTGGTGGGCTGCCGTCCATGGGGTCACAGAGAGTCAGACACGACTGAAGCGACTTAGCAGCAGCAGCAGCAGCATACTTTGTACCTAAACAAAATTAACAAAAATTAATCATAGACCTAAATGCAAAACCTAAAGATGCAAAAAATTCTACATAAAGCATAGGAGAAGATCTTTGTGAACTTGAGTTAGGCAAATGTTTCTTAAGTATAACACTGAAAGCATGAATCATAAAAGAAAAAAAGATGATAAAATAGACTTTATTAAAACAAAAAATTTCATTCTTCAAAAAATAATGTTTAGAGAATGAAAAGACACAGCACAGGTGGGAGAATATATTTACAAAACACATCTTCTAAAGGACTTTCATCTAGAGTGTATAAAAGCTCTTAAAACTCAATTATACAAGAACAAACCAATAAAAATAGATAAAATATTTCAACAGACACTTCACTAAAGAAGATATAAAGTTGGCAAATAAGTGTATTAAAAGAGGTTCACTATCATTAGTCATAGGGAAAGGGAAATAAAAACAAAATGAGCTACCTTGTAAGAAGGATTTTAAAAGGGTCCTAAATGGCAACCCACTCCAGTACTCTTGCCTGGAAAACCCCAAGGACGGAGGAGCCTGGTAGGCTACAGTTGATGGAGTCACAAAGAGTCGGACACCACTGAGTGACTATACTTTCACTTTCACTTTCAGCGACTCTGCCCTTGCGCATGCCCTTTTCCATTAGTGTGTGGTGGGGGGCGGGGGGGACTTGTAACTATGCTGGGCTATCACTCCTATGATTCTGTGACATTATAAGGCAAAGGGGATGGAATTTTGCTGATATAATTAAGGTCTCATTTTGAGCTAATCAAAAGGAAGATAATCTTGGTGGGCCTGATGCAAATAAGTAATCTCTTACAAGAGGATTTAGTGGTCAAAGACAGAGAAAATCAGAGACATGCTTCTATTGGCTTCAAAGAATGAAAGTGCCATGTTATGAGAGGGCCTATGCCCCAGACCTCCAGGAGTTAAGTGTGACCCCAAGCCAATAGCCACTGGGAAAACAGAGACCTCAGTCCTATACAGTGCAAAGGACTGCATTCTGCCAGTGATCTAAATGGACTTGTAAAAGGACTCAGAACCTCAGAAGAAGAATTTGCAGTCCTGTTGATACCTTGATTTCAGGCTGGTGAGGCCCTAAGTATAGTTCTTAGCCTTCTGACCCACAGGAACCTGGAGATAATAAATTTGTGCTGCTTGGAGGTGCTAGGTTTGTGGTAATTTGTTATACAGCAGCAGAAACTAATACAAAATTACTGCTACATATTTCAACTAAATTATTGATCTGAAAACTAAAATATAGCTCCTGGATTAAAATCCCACTGACTTAATAAAGTAACTCTTGCTCAGGAAAATTCCAAAAATGTTTATATACATGGGCAGTTTTCCAGCATGTGTGATTCAGGAAACTAAACTGCTTCTGTCTTTTGCCCATGTAGTCTTCAATATCCAGACCCCAAGTTCTCCAGGCTGGTTTGCCTTGAGTTGGCAAAAAGGAACAAGCATGGGCTGGAGAGCTTGACCTGAAAGCCAATGGGAGCATGTCTCTTTGATTTTCTGTCTTTGACCACTAAATGTGATGCTACACATGCATCTCATTTACTCACATCTACTCACATCCATTGTGAGTAAATCCAGTCAGTTTCCTGAAGGGAAGTAGTCAAATTTAGATAAGCAGTTTGTATAGGAAGTATAGGAAAAACTTTTTGTGAACAAATAATCAATTTACTTATTATCCTATAATAAGTATAAAAGCATAAATTATTTCTTACTTATAGTCAAATTTGGGCCCTGTCAAGGAAAAAAACAAACAAAAAAGATAAAAGAGTATCAATAAACAAGGATGTTAGTTAATTTTTGTAGGATCTTAAATTCTTGTGAATATTTCTGCTTGAATAATGTACCATTTAAAATGAATCAATAAAAAACACTAGCAGAAAATGATCACCTATTATGTAATCTTCCAGAATTTTTCCAATTTGCGACTTATTTCCTGAGCTGCAGTTCAGATATTTTCCCACTGTGTCACCTGGCCTCTCCAAATTCTAGCTGGAATGGTGTGCACTGGAACAAAGATAATCTCCTGAAGAAAAGCTTCACAAATGATTTTTCTTTTATATGGATAGCCTTTATTTATTTATTTTTAAAAGAATCAGGCATTTTATTTTCCAAAGAAACCTGCTGATAATGCATAAGAAGAAAAAAATTGCAAAACATTCTCTACTGTTGCAGGGCAATATAGAATATAGAGGGACCAGAGGTAAGATTTTTTGTACAGATAACTTGCCAAGCAGAGGGAGAGCAACCTTTTACCCTGATGGTCTTCTATCTAGAAGGCACAGCGTTTCAGTTGTCTGTGCGATAATTTAGTGCTATCTCAGATTATGGATAACTTTTGAATGATATTTTAGTCTATCTGTCCAGCACTACTATTTTAATAATATTCCACCCTAAAAATTGTACTTCCCTGATATAAGATATGCAAGGTTAAAATAAACAGTTGTGTTCCTTGCATCAACTTTGGGACAAGCTTAAAAACTGATGGACTCTTCAAAATAGGATTTAGTGACAGATTGGGAAATCACTCAGATAAGTTGAGAATAAAAACTAATTTGGTTTCTTGTAGTATTTTTGTTGCTATGTAATAGATCATATAATAGCACCTATTGAGAATGCTGATTATTTTTCTACAGGTAAACTCTTCTTTTAGAGTTGATGAGTGAGTAGCATTACCAGATTTCACAATCTACAAAGTGATTTTGTTTCAGAGTCATATAATTTTAACATTGTTTTCAAAATATCAAGGTTTTTTTTTTAAAAATTCTGCTTGAATAATCCAACAAATTGCCAGTGACCAATACGAGACATTTTGTAAGCAGTCAGAATTAAACAAATTCACTTTCTCATTCCACAAATATCACCCAACTTTTTGTTCTAATGAACTTTTGAAGAAAAAAAAACTATACTTATAAAAGATATTCTGATCCTCTTTTTAAGATATGAAATAGTAAAGCTGCATAACTGCTTAATGTCTCATTGTAATGAATCATATATGGCATTAGAGAGTCTGGTCATCTGTATATAAAAGATCTGGTTCTTCGGTATATCTAAATTTCATTACTCAGATTATTTTCTGATCTATAAATGGATTTTCAGTTGCAATCTTATGAACTTCTATCAGTCATCATCTATAGTTATTAATGCAAGGGATGTGGCATGTTTGTGTTAAATTGGCACAGTATGAAGCGTGAATTTTATGATATATTTTAAACTCCATGTTCATGAATTGTTTTCTTCTGAGTGGGTGGATCACAGCTATATAAAGACACATTATGTTTCAAGGTCTGTTTCAATTGGAAATATATATACTTATTTACAGAGTATAAATAAGAAATAAATTGAGGAAAATTAAATTTGAAGAACTCAATATTTTGAAAGCTTTGAGCATTATTTTAAAAATTAGTTTTAAGGAGATACTCATCAGTGGAACAAAGATTAAAGAAAACTATCAGCCTGATTCTAATGAAAACTAATATTGTCGAGGACAAATGTGGTCAAGAGAGGACGCAAACAACGACCAAGCAAGCTCAGGTATTAATAGATGTGTTTTGAGTGGGCCTTCTGTGTTTCAAGGGGTGGCAGTGCTTCTTCAATTTTATGCTGCATGATAAATATACTTTGAAAAAGTAAAAAACAATTACCAACCAAGTGACTAATTCAGTGTTTGACTGGATTCACCTAATTCTTCATCAAATTTGGTCAAAAGAAATCAGATATTTAATGTACTGTATATTAACCTAGATTCGTACTTTAGCACGTGGATAACATCATACAGTGTAAAAGGGGGACTAATATCCAGTACATAGGTTCAGGAAAACATACTTAATGCACATACATGATGACTTTCTAAAACTATCTCCCTTTTGTTCTAATCTCTTTCTCTGTACCATGTTCATATTAAATGAAACATAAAATTAATACTCTATTGAAGTTGAAGTGTAATAACAATACTGCTACTAAGGATAAGAGTTTAGTGCTATTTCATTCATTTATTCATATATATTTATCATACATCTATTATTGCCAGGCCTCATTATACATTGTTGAGACAAATGTTATGTGGTACCTGCCGGGAGGGAGCTTATGATCTGGAAAAATCTCTTCCAAAGAGCTGAAATATTGGAAGTGGGATCTGGGTTATGAAGGGTTTTATGGTGATGTGTGAACATAAAGGAGATCTCAGAATACTTGGGAGGACAAGATCTGCATGATGAGCTGTGATCTTAAAGATGAGCGTGCCTTTCTTATCTGCAGTATTTACTCGTATTCCCAATGTTATCTTCCAAGACTCCGAAACTCTACCCTCTAGTTAAGAAAACTTTCATGGTCTTGTAAGCTACTCTATTTTATTGCGCTGGACGTCAAAATCTAGCTTCCTATAAGAAGTTAGAACTGCTCACCAAGAAGTGTAGCAATTTAGAAAGACAAAAGAAAAATGAAACAAAGGTACAGTGGAGGACATGTTACAAGTTAGGAAGATCTCTGGAAAAAATGAGGGCAGAAGGTTAGTCATTAAGTCCATGTATCAATATGATAAATCCAGTCTGTTCCAAGCTGTATTATCCATTGCTGTTTAACAAATAATCCCAAAAGATAGTGGCTCAGAACAATAACATGTATTATCTCACAGCTTCTCTGGGTCATGGTTGTTGGGAGGATTCAGCTGCTTCTGTTCTGCTGGGACAGGGTGCTCTGGTTTCTTGCTGACTGTTGGCTGAAAGTTGCCCTCAGTGTCTTACACACATGTCACTCCATGACGTAGCTTTTAACATGGCCATTTACTTTGCCAGGGGAACCACAGAGACAAGCCAGAGAGAAAGTGGACGTGCATTCATGTATAACCCAGTCTCAGAAGGAACATTCCATCATCTTTGCCGCATTCCATTTGCTGTAAACAAGACACTAGGTCCAGTCCACACAAGAGGAGAGAGACGGCACAAGACCACGAATACCCCAAGGGGATCACTGAAAGTTATTTGAGAAGCAGCTTACACACGTTTTAAAAATACACAATAAACATGTACAGTAGGATGAGATAAAGTCATTATTTAGAAGTTGCCCATTAGAGAAAAACATAAATAAAATGTATTCTTATACATTCTAGGAAATGAGATTGAAAAATAAAATAGAGAATGGGAAGAAAAGAGTAGTTTCAAATTTGTATGAAATAAGGCTGAGAGAGAGACAAATAACAGTCTCCAGGAAAACTGGGGACGTGTACTGCACTGCCATATAATCACCTGACTGGAAAAGATCAGTTTTCATTCCAATTCCAAAGAAAGGCAATCCCAAAGAATGCTCAAACTACTGCACAATTGCACTCATCTCACATGCTAGGAAGTAATGCTCAAAATTCTCCAAGCCAGGCTTCAGCAATATGTGAACTGTGAACTTCATGATGTTCAAGCTGGTTTTAGAAAAGGCAGAGGAACCAAAGATCAAATTGCCAACATCCGCTGGATCATGGAAAAAGCAAGAGAGTTCCAGAAAAACATCTATTTCTGCTTTATTGACTATGCCAAAGCCTTTGACTGTGTGGATCACAATCAACTGTGGAAAATTCTGAAAGAGATGGGAGTACCAGACCACCTGACCTGCCTCTTGAGAAATCTGTATGCAGGTCAGGAAGCAAAAGTTAGAACTGGACATGGAACAACAGACTGGTTCCAAATAGGAAAAGGAGTAGGTCAAGGCTGTATATTGTCACCCTGCTTATTTAACTTCTAGGCAGAGTACATCATGAGAAATGCTGGGCTGGAAGAAACACAAGCTGGAATCAAGATTGCCAGGAGAAATATCAATAATCTCAGATATGCAGATGACACCACCCTTATGGCAGAAAGTGAAGAGGAACTAAAAAGCCTCTTGATGAAAGTGAAAGAGGAGAGCGAAAAAGTTGGCTTAAAACTCAACATTCAGAAAACTAAGATCATGGCATCCCGTCCCATCACTTCATGGGAAATAGATGGGGAAACAGTGGAAACAGTGTCAGACTTTATGTTTTTGGGCTCCTAAATCACTGCAGATGGTGACTGCAGCCATGAAATTAGAAGATGCTTACTCCTTGGAAGAAAAGTTATGACCAACCTAGGTAGCATATTGAAAAGCAGAGACATTACTTTGCCGCCTAAGGTCCATCTAGTCAAGGCTATGGTTTTTCCAGTGGTCATGTATGGATGTGAGAGTTGGACTGTGAAGAAGGCTGAGCGATGAAGAATTGATACTTTTGAACTGTGGTGTTGGAGAAGACTCTTGAGAGTCCCTTGGACTACAAGGAGATCCAACCAGTCCATTCTGAAGGAGATCAGCCCTGGGATTTCTTTGGAAGGAATGATGCTAAAGCTGAAGCTTCAGTACTTTGGCCACCTCATGTGAAGAGTTGACTCATTGGAAAAGACTCTGATGCTGGGAGGGATTGGGGGCAGGAGGAGAAGGGGACGACAGAGGATGAGATGGCTGGATGGCATCACGGACTTGATGAACATGAGTCTGAGTGAACTCCGGGGAGATGGTGATGGACAGGGGAGGCCTGGCATGCTGCGATTCATGGGGTCGCAAAGAGTCGGACACGACTGAGCGACTGAACTGACTGACTGACTGAATTTCCTGCATCTCACACTAGACTACGTGTTCCTGAAGAACAGACTTGTCTTTTATGCTTCCCACCTCAATATCTGGTACAGTATAAGAACATTTCAAGTGCTCAGTAAGTATTACATGAAGGACAAAGAGTTTTGACCTTTTAACCTTGCTTTAGAAAACTCTATCTTTGCAAGAATAGGTGGCTATTCCTACAGAAGATCAGACATCAGATGCCAAGATGCCAATGTCTTTTATTTTCATAAATATTTATTTGCAGCACTGACAGTGGCTTAGGAAAAATGGGTCAGGTGTGAAAATCTGTTTGCACGTCACTATGAGTAAGGTTCTTTTCCTGTTATTTTGTGTGTGTATATGTGTATGTGTGTGTGTGTGTGTGTGTGTGTGTTGGCTCAGTCGTGTCCAATTCTTTGCAAACCCATGGCCTGTAGCCCACCAGGCTCTCTGTCTACAGGATTTCCCAGGCAAGAATACTGGAGTGGGTTGCCATTTCCTCCTCCAGGGGATCTTCTCAATCCACAGATGGAACTTGCATCTCTTGCGTCTCCTGCACTGGCAGACAGGTTCTTTAAATGACAGCTAGTTGTTAGAATGCTGACCAGGGACAGGAGGAAGTAGCGGCAGGATGGCGACAATGCTGAGCAGCTGTCCTCTCTGTTCTTAAGATGTTTACGAGGGCAAAGTCTTCGCTCATAATAGAAACAATAACCAAGATTTCAAGACAATTTATAACACATACCAAATTGGAGAAGACTCTTGAGAGCCCCTTGGACTGCAAGGAGATCCAACCAGTCCATTCTGAAGCAGATCAGCCCTGGGATTTCTTTGGAAGGAATGATGCTAAAGCTGAAACTCCAGTACTTTGGCCACCTCATGAGAAGAGTTGACTCATTGGAAAAGACTCTGATGCTGGGAGGGATTGGGGGCAGGAGGAGAAGGGGACGACAGAGGATGAGATGGCTGGATGGCATCACGGACTTGATGAACATGAGTCTGAGTGAACTCCGGGAGATGGTGATGGACAGGGAGGCCTGGCATGCTGTGATTCATGAGGTCACAAAGAATCGGGCACGACTGAGTGACTGAATTGAACTGAATCAAATAAATTATTACAACTTAAAAGCCATGGACTTTTACAGATGAAAACAGTTACTAGGAATTGGGATAGTCAGAAAAAGTTTGTAAATAACATGGTAATTCAAAAGATGAAATTTTGAAGAGAGGAAGGAAACAATATGCTAGATAAGCAAGAAGGTGTGAATATATTTAGAGAATAGCTGAGAGAAGTACAAGCCTATGTGATCACTGCTGGTTTTCTTCTAAACAAGGTCAGAGCTCACATGTGACTTGTGACCAATTTATGGAAATTAAAAGAGGCAAGAATGGCTTGAGAATGAACTTGTCTTCTTTCTTTTAGCTTCAATTAACCTACCTGAGTCTCAATTTCTTTCACTGTAAAACTGGGAATCATAGCAACTCAACATCCTGGGATCTGTGAGGAGGTAGTCATATCTGTATTTAGGGAACATCAGTTGGCATGCCCACTCAACAACCATTTCTACTAATCTTCTCCCTTGATTTCTTCTGCCACTCAGGCTGGAGACACATATTTTGTTATTTTAGCCACCTTCTAATCACAAGAGAAGACTCTACACATGGACATCAAGTGATGGTCAATACCGAAATCAGACTGATTATATTCTTTGCAGCCAAAGATGGAGAAGCTCTATACAGTCAGCAAAAACAAGATCTGGAGCTGACTATGGCTCAGATCATGAATTCTTTATTGCCATATTCAGACTTAAATTGAAGAAAGTAGGGAAAACTACTAGACCATTCAGGTATGACCAAAATCAAATCACTTACAATTATACAGTGGAAATGAGAAATAGATTCAAAGGGATTAGATCTGATAGACAGAGTCCCTGACGAACATGGGTGGAGGTTTGTGACACTGTACAGGAGACAGGAATCAACACGATGCCCAAGAAAAGAGGAGTGCAAAAAGGCAAAATGGTTGTCTGAAGAAGCCTTACAAATAGCTGAGAACAGTTCAGTTCAGTTCAGTCGCTCAGTCATGTCCGACTCTCTGAGACCCCATGAACCTCAGCATGCCAGGCCTCCCCTGTTCATCACCAACTCCCGGAGTTTACCCAAAGTCACATCCATTGAGTCAGTGATACCATCTAACCATCTCATCTTATGTCTTCCCCTTCTCCTCCTGCCTTCAATCTTCCCAACATCAGGGTCTTTGCAAATGAGTCAGCTCTTCACATCAGGTGGCCAAAGTACTGGAGTTTCAGCTTCAACATTAGTCCTTCCAATGAACATGCAAGACTGATCTCCTTTAGGGTGGACTGGTTGGATCTCCTTGCAGTCCAAGGGACTCTCAAGAGTCTTCTCCAACACCACAGTTCAAAAGCATCAATTTTTCTGTGCTCAGCCTTCTTTATAGTCCAACTCTCACATCCATACATGACTACTGGAAAAACCATAGCCTTGACTAGAAGGACCTTTGCTGAGAAAGTAATGTCTCTGCTTTTTAATATGCTATCTAGGTTGGTCATAACTTTCCCTCCAAGGAGTAAGTGTCTTTTAATTTCTTGGCTGCATTCACCATCTGCAGTGATTTTGGAGCCCCCCAAAATAGTCAGCCACTGTTTTCCCATCTATATGGCATGAAGTGATGGGACCAGATGCCATGATCTTAGTTTTATGAATGTTGAGCTTTAAGCTAACTTTTTAACTCTCCTCTTTCACTTTCATCAAGAGGCTTTTAGTTCCTCTTCACTTTCTGCCATAAGGGTGGTATCATCTGCATTTTTGAGGTTATTGATAGTTCTCCCAGCAATCTTGATTCCAGCTTGTGCTTCTTCCAGCCCAGTGTTTCTCATGATGTACTCTGCCTAGAAGTTAAATAAGCAGGGTGACAATATACAGCCTTGACCTACTCCTTTTCCTATTTGGAACCAGTCTGTTGTTCTATGTCCAGTTCTAACTGTTGCTTCCTGACCTGCATACAGGTTTCTCAAGAGGCAGGTCCAGTGGTCCAGTATTCCCATCTCTTTCAGAATTTTCACAGCTGATTGTGATCCACACAGTCAAAGGCTTTGGCATAGTCAATAAAGCAGAAATAGATGTTTTCCTGGAACTCTCTAGCTTTTTCGATGATCCAGCGAACATTGGCAGTTTGATATCTGATTCCTCTGCCTTTTCTAAAACCAGCTTGAACATCTGGACATTCACAGTTCACATATTGCTGAAGCATGACTTGGCGAATTTTGAGCATTACTTTACTAGCTGAGAAAGAAGAGAAGCTAAAGCCAAAGGAGACAAGGAAAGATATATTCACTTGAATGCAGAGTTCCAAAGAATAGCATGGAGAGATAAAGGGCTACCCTCAGTGATCAATGCAAAGAAATAGAGGAAAACAACAAAATGGGAAACACTAGAGATCTCTTCAAGAAAATTAGAAACACTAAGGGAACATTTCATGAAAATTGGTAACAATAAAGGACAGAAATGGTATGGACCTAACGGAAGCAGAAGATATTAAGAAGAAGTGGCAAGAATACACAGAAGAACTATACCAGAAATCTTTGTGACTCAGATAACCACTATGGTGTGATCACTCACCTAGAGCCAAAAATCCTGGAATGCAAAGCCAAGTGTGCCTTAGGAAGCATCACTATAACCAAAGCTAGTGGAGGTGACGGAATTCCAGTTGAACTATTTCAAATCCTAAAAGACGAAGCTGTTTAAGTGCTGCACTCAATATACCAGCAAATTTGGAAACTCAGCAGTGGCCACAGGACTGGAAAGGTCAGTTTTCATTCCAATCCCAAAGAAAGCCAATGTCAAAGAATGCTCAAACTATGATACAATAGCACTCATCTCACAGGCTAGCAAAGTAATGCTCAGAATTCTCCAAGCCAGGCTTCAACAGTACGTGAACCATGAACTTCCAGATGTTCAAGCTGGATTTTAAAAGGCAGAGGAACCAGAGATGAAACTGTCAACAAACACTGGATCATTGAAAAAAGCAAGAGAGTTCTAGAAAAACATCTACTTCTGCTTTATTGATTATGCCAAAGCCTTTGACTGTGTAGATCACAACAAATTATGGAAAATTCTTCAAGAGATGGGAATACCAGACCACCTTATCTGCCTCCTGAGAAATCTGTATGCAGGTCAAGAAGCAACAGTTAGAACTGACAAGAAACAATGGACTGGTTCCAAATTGAGAAAGGACTATGTCAAGGCTGTATGTTGTCACCTTGCTTATTAAACTTATATGCAGAGTACATTATGAGAAACGCTGGGCTGGAAGAAGCACAAGCCAGAATCAAGACTGCCACGAGAAATGTCAATAACCTCAGATATGCAGATGACACCACCGTTATGACAGAAAATGAAGAACTAAGGAATATCTTGATAAAAGTGAAAAAGGAGAGTGGAAAATCTGGCTTAAAACTCAACATTCAAAAAATGAAGATCATGGCATCCAGTCCCATCACTTCATGGCAAATAGATGGGGAAACAATGGAAACAGTGACAGCCTATATATTTTGGGCTCCAAAATCACTGCAGATGGTGACCCCAGCCATGAAAATAAAAGACTGTTGCTCCATGGAAGAAAAGCTATGCCCAACCTCAACAGCATATTAAAAAGCAGAGACATTACTTTGCTAACAAAGGTCTGTCTAGTCAAAACTATGGCTTTTCCAGTAGTCATGTAGGGATTTGAGAGTTGGACTATAAAGAAAGCTGAGGACCGAAGAATTGAAGCCTTTGAACTGTGGTGTTGGAGAAGACTCTTGAGAATCCTTTGGATTGCAAGGAGATCCAACCAGTTCATGCTATAGGAAATCAGTCTCGAATATACATTGGAAGGACTGATGTTGAAACTGAAACTCCAATACTTTGGCCACCTGACACAAAGAACTGACTCACTGGAAAAGATCCTGATGCTGGGAAAGACTGAAAGCGGGAGGAGAAGGGGACCACTGAGGGTGAAATAGTTGGGTGGCATTACCCCCTCCTGGACATGAATTTGAGCAAGTTCTGCGAGTTGGTGATGGACAGGGGAGCCTGGCACACTGCAGTTCATGGGGTCTCAAAGAGGCAGACAGGACTGAGCCACTGAACTGAACAGAATCACAGTATGCTCTTTTCTGAACCTGAGATTTCAGAAAGTTGTTGGGGAGTGACTTTCTCTTCTTGTAAAAGACAAAATCTTAAGACACTTCTTACAACTCTTCAGAACTTTAGCAAAGGCAGTAATGCCCACAAAGATGCTAGGTGGTATTTGTGGGTATGGTAATGACAAAACATGGATGATATCACCACTGGAGGATAGTAAGATGATCCACAAACTAAACTGCAATAGCAGAAACTTGATGTCAGACCATGTAAGTCCCCTGCTGCTGTTGCTAAGTCGATTCAGTTGTATCTGACTCTGTGGGACCCCATAGATGGCAGCCAACCAGGCTCCGCCATCCCTGGAATTCTCCAGGCAAGAACACTGGAGTGGGTTGCCATTTCCTTCTCCAATGCATGGAAGTGAAAAGTGAAAGGGAAGTCACTCAGTCGTGTCCGACTCTTAGCGACCCCATGGACTGCAGCCCACCAGGCTCCTCCGTCCATGGGATTTTCCCAGGCAAGAGGACTGGAGTGGGGTGCCACTGCCTTCTCTGATGTAAGTCCCCTAGTAATGCACAAATTTCCTGGAAACTCATTGGATTTTTCATGAACATGCATAGGGACAGTTGAATTTTAATGGTGCCTGGTGACCTGCAATGACACTGGCATGATAGGTATAATAAAGGTCATTCTTCTGAGTAGGGCCCTGATTTCATAGGAACAGTTATAATATGAAACTATAATGACTTGTGACATGAAGTTTTGTATATATTTAATGTTATTCAGTAATAGAGCCTGTCTATACATTCTTCAGTGCATTCATGCTAAGTCGCTTCAGTTGTGTCTGACTCTGTGGTCCCATGGACTGTAGCCTGCCAGGCTTCTCTGTCTACGGGATTCTCCAGGCAAGAATACTGGCATGAGTTGCCATGCCCTCCTCCAGGGGATCTTCCCGACTCTGAGATCGAACCCCGTGTCTCTTAAGTCTCCTGCATGGGCAAGTAGGTTCTTTATCACTTGTGCCACCTAGGAAGACCAATCTCTCAAATTCTAATTCAAAAATTATATTATTATCTCAGTTAGGATCATATAATTGGGAAGAATACAGGAAATTTGAAGTGGTTTCTGCACATTTTGGAAGGGATGTTTTTAGAGAAAATCTAGTATCACTAGGTGAATATTTCAGAAAACTGTTCAAGTAATATTGTTTTGTGGCTGTATTTCTTACTTTATGGCAAATATTCTTGTTTGATGCACATATACATTTCCAGCAGTGGTATATTATTTTAAATATTTAGTCAGTTCATTTCAGTTCAGTTCAGTCACTCAGTCGTGTCTGACTCCTTGCAGCCCCATGAATTGCAGCACGTCAGGCCTCTCTGTCCATCACCAACTCCCCGGAGTTCACCCAAACCCATGGGCATTGAGTCGGTGATGCCATCCAGCCATCTCATCCTCTGTCGTCCCCTTCTCCTCCTGCCCTCAATCCCTCCCAGCATCAGAGTCTTTTCCAATGAGTCAACTCTTTGCATGATGTGGCCAAAGTATTGGAGTTTCAGCTTCACATCAGTCCTTCCAATGAACACCCAGGACTGATCTCCTTTAGGATGGACTGGTTGGATCTCCCTGTAGTCCAAGGGACTCTCAAGAGTCTTCTCCAACACCATAGTTCAAAAGCATCAATTCTTTGGCACTCAGCTTTCTTCATAGTCCAACTTTCACATCCATATATACATATTAAATATTTAATAACTATGCATTTAATTATTGATTAATTAATGCATACATATATTAGAATGAGTGAATATCCTTGGTCGTTTTGCTGTTCCCAGTTAGAAATCTACCCTGTTTCCTGCAGCTGACATCATCAGTACTGTGGCTGCCTCCTGCACACTAATTGTTACACAATTCATACAGCCTTTAAGCCAATTAATCAATTCTTATTGGCACTGACATTTTCATCTTTTGATTCCTCATCACTTTGCTATTTCACAGTGTCCAAGAGTTTCAAAGTGTGGACCAAATCTTGGTCAAAACTTTATACACACAGAGCTAGTCTGTGTCCTAAAGGTACCAATCTAGCTCCCTTTTCAGGTCATATTCCATGTTTAACTTACAAAATCCCATAATATCAAGTTTAGGCAGTACCATTTCTTTTTCTTTCCCTTGCTTTTATTAGTACTTTTAGAGGGTTTATTTTTTTAAATGAGATATGCCTAAAATAGACCCATTTTGATAATTTAGTTCTTAATATATGTAAACTATTGTTTATAAATGCATTCTAGTATTTGTACCAACTTTTAAATAATTACTATGTGCCAGGATGTAGTTTAAATCTTTATTTGTTTCAGTTTACTTTAAACTCATTTATTTCACATAACAGTTTAAGTGGAGTCTGCTAATATTCCCATTTAGCAGATGTAGACTGTGAAGGATACAGAAATGAGTAAGTTGACCACGATCCAAGGCTGGTACATGTCACAGCCTTGATTTAAACTCAGAGAACTGGACTCTAAAACCTGTACTCTCAACGACTTTCCTATTGACAAATATACTGAAAATTAGTTTTACTTTTCAGAGTAGTCCCCTGGGGAGATAATACTTATTCAGATGATTCTATGGATTCATCTTTAGAAATCATCTGCATACATGGTTTGTTGGTCTCACAGACTTTATAATTTGTAGGATCTACTCTAACACTCATTCTGCTTTCTGATTCTTTCTTTCTGCTCTGGTAAGCTTCTTTCTGTAAGAAAACGCCGCGGGAAGAAAAAGCCACCTCTAGGGACCGTTAGTGGAAAGGCCTTTATTGGGCGGTCGGCTCCCGGGCAGAACTCCTGGGGGCAAGCGGCGAGGAAACAAAGGAGTCTGCAAACATGAGGGGGTGAGGAAGGGGTTTTTATAGCCAGGGCTAGCATTCAAACCAGGTTCTTCCATATAAGGTAGAAAGCGCAGGCTGTAGCAGTGATTGGCGTTTGGGGGCTCCCGTGCCAGCGCCTGATTGGGTCAGGATACAGGGGGCCGGTCCTGGAAGTTTGGTCCACCCCCAGTTCCTGTTTGGGCGTTGGTCGGCTGTCGGGCTTGTCCGGGGCATGTCTCGACATGCCGACCTCTCATCCCGGCCTTTTGATATAGGAAAAGGGGCGCTGATTCTCTCTGGCTACTTCCTGCTGAACAGGGGCGACGAGGTGTAGGGTGCGGCCGGGATGACAGGAGGCGGACGTCTGTTAGGTTGGTCACAAGTCACTTGTCGGAAGCCCTTGGTACTGCTGTCGCAGTACCATCAGTTGGCCCGTATTGAGCCGTTGTTTGATAAAGGCCAAAAACCTATTTAGGGTACAGGGCCCGAAAGTCAGGAGCAGCAGGAGGATGATGAGTGGTCCCATTAGGGAGGATAGTAGAGTTGTCAGCCAGGGGGAGCTCTGGAACCAGGACTCGAACCAGCCCTCCTATGCCTCCCATTCTCTCTTTCTGCATTCGAGTCCTTCTCTTACCTTGGCCATGGATTCCCTCACCACCCCCCGTATGGTCAGCGTAAAAGCAACATTCTTCCTTGAGGGCTGCACAGAGGCCCCCTTGTCGTAGGCCCCAAGGGAATAGCACCACAGGAGTAGAGCGCAGATGGCTAGGTAAGCAAGGGCCAGCGACAGCCGATGTGCAGATGACCAGTCTTGGGGAGCTGTGGCCGCCAATCCAATGGCAAAGAGTATGGCCAGAACTGTGATTGCCAGTAGCCACGGCGGATGGTACCAGGCAAACATCGGATAGGGACGTGTTTGTTCCTGGTGGAAGACGGTGCCTTAATTATTTTAAGATTGGCAAAGAGGGGTTTGGGTAATGGTTATTCCGGGATCGGGGAAGGGGGTCCGGCTGATGGTTATCTTGGTTGGGCCAGTAAGGACAGAGTGGTAGGATCCTCTCCCTTCTGGGTCAGGTTTGGGGAAACCTGGGGGTGCGGGCTTAAGTTGGGTCAGGTGATACCAGGGGTCGTGTCCCTGGAGTTTAGCTGCCGTAGGAGTGGTGAGGATTACCGTGTGGGGTCCCGTCCAGCGGGGTTGTAGCGGGCGAGGGTTGAGAGTTTTTAGCAGTACCTGATCTCCTGGGGCCAAAGGCCGGATTGGCTCTTTGTCGTCCGCCGGTTGTGGCAAGGCGCGGTCAGCGTGTTCCCTCAGCAAGGATCGTAGGAGGGAAAAGAGAGGGAGGTACCCCGCGAGTGGGGAGTCTCTCCCTCCGGGAGGTAGGTTAGGAGAAATGGCCTTCCGTAAAGCAGCTCGAAGGGGGTCAAACCTGTCTTTCAGTGAGGCATGGTGCGCAGACGGGTGAGCGCCAGAGAGGAAGGAGGTCGACCCAAGACAGTCGCAATTCTAAAGCAAGTTTGGTCAGGTGTGTCTTGATGATTCCATTCACCCTCTCTACCTTGCCCGACGATTGAGGCCGATGAGGAATGTGGAGATGCCAGGTGATGCCCAAGGCCGCAGCCACCTGTTGGGAGATCTGTGAGATGAATGCAGGCCCATTGTCAGACTGAAGGGAGTTAGGTAACCCAAATCTGGGAATGAGATGGGTTGTTAAGACCTCTGCCACCACCGCCGCGGTTTCTCGGGCGGTGGGGAAGGCCTCAACCCAACCTGAGAAAGTGTTCACTAAGACCAGCAGATAGCGGTGACTTCGATGTCTAGGCATGTGAGTGAAGTCTATCTGCCAGTCCTGCCCAGGCAAGTGTCCCCTGAGTTGGTGCGTGGTCTGAGGGGGCCTAAGTCCTCCCTGAGGAGAGGTGGAGGCGCATGTCAAGCAAGACCGATGAACCTCGTATACCGCACGCCTAAGATGCCAGGGGGCAAAGATGGGACCAAGGAAAGAAAGGAGGGCCCTAGGTCCAATGTGCAGAGTGTTATGGATTTGGGATATGATGTCCTTTGCCTGGTGCTCGGGGAGCACCGGCTTATCGTAATACAGTATCCATCCCGATGAATGCTTCCGAGTCCCCTCCTGCGCCAGTAATATCTGGGCTTCGTCATCAGCGTATTTGGGTATAAGTGTCGACCTTAAGATCAACACGGATTTGGGGGTTCCTGTAGAGCAACCTGTCGAGCTACTTGGTCAGCCATGTTGTTGCCCAAGGCAACTGAGTCATGAGTACTCTGATGTCCTTTACAGTGTATGATAGCCACTTCTACGGGTAAGGATAAGGTGTCTAACAATCGAGTAATGTGGGAGGCATTGCAGATGGGGGATCCCTTAGTGGTCAGGAAGCCCCACTCTTTCCAGATTGCTGCGTGGGAATGGGCAATCAAGAAAGCATATTTAGAATCAGTGTAGATGTTGGCCCTCTTTCCTTTTGCCAAATGTAAGGCTCTAGTTAAGGCTGTTAATTCTGCCTTTTGGGAGGTCGTCCCTGGAGCCAGGGGCTGGGCCTCTAGGACTCCTCGAGTGGTAACTACAGCATAGGCCGCCCTCCGGATCCCATCAGAGTCTTGTTTCGAACTTCCATCCACGAACAGTGTCAAATCGGGGTTTTGTAAGGGCTTGGCGAATAAATTGTGAGGTGGCTGCATGAAGGACTCAAGGGTCTCAATGCAGGAGTGAGCTGAGGGTTCCATAAAGGGAAGAGAAGGCAATGACGAGAGAGGATTTAGTTGCGGAGAACGATCTACAGAAACTTGTGGGTTATCTAGGAACACCAGATGGAACTGCTGGAGCTTAGAAGCACTGAGATCGGAAAGATACCTGGAAGCTAAAAGGTCATTTAGGCGATGAGGTGAAAAAATGGTCAGAGGTTGACCGTGGATCAGCTTTTTGCATCTGCATACAGCGTGGCCGCTGCCGCTAGTGCTCGCAGACAGGAAACCATCCCCGGTTGTGGGGTCCAGCTGTTTAGACACATAAGCAACAGGCAGCAGCTCAGGGCCCACTGGTTGCATCAGGGCTCGAAAGCTATTCCCCCCTTTTCATCCGTATATAGATGGTGTGGATAGTTTGGGTTTGGAAGAAAGAGAGGAGGCAAATCCAGTAAAGTGGAGCGTAACGCATGAAAGGCCTGAGCTACTTTGGCAGGGGAAGATAGTGGTCCTGTGGGAGTCTCTTTAGCTGCAGCATACAGAGGCTTGGCCAGCGTGGTGTAATTTGGGACCCAGTGTCGGAAAAATCCGGTCAGTCCTAAGAAAGATAATATCTGGTCTCCGTTAGTTGGAGGGTTAAGGGATCGGGAGGAGGCTACACCGGTCTGCTGTCAGGGCCTTAGTTGTGGGAGTAATTTGAAGGCCTAAATAGACCACAGAGGTCTGAGTCAGTTGAGCCTTGGATTGTGAGGCTCTGTAGCCCTGAGAACCGAGGAAATTAAGAAGAGTCGCAGTGTGTTGTCTAGAAGTCTCTTCCGAGGGGCTACAAAGGTGTAAGTCGTCTACGTATTGGAGGAGAGTGCTAGGGTGAAGTGAACATCTGGCCAGGTCTCGAGACAGGGCTTGCCCAAAGTAATGGGGGCTGTCTCTGAACCCCTGAGGAAGTACCGTCCAGGTAAGCTGTGTGGTCAGCCGAGTGTCGGGGTCAGTCCAGGTGAAAGCAAAAGGAACTGACAGTCTGGGTGGAGTGGGATGGTAAAGAAGGCATCTTTAAGATCAATAACAGTAAAGTGAGAGGTTTTGGGAGGAATGGAGGAGAGGAGAGTGTAAGGGTTAGAGACAAGCGGATGGGCGGGGACCACCGCCGCGTTAATCAGGCGGAGGTCTTGTACCCAGCCGGTAGTCGCCTGAGGCCTTCCGGACAGGAAGGATGGGCGTGTTACAGGGGGAGGTCGTAGGGATTAGGAGGCCCTGTCCCAGGAGTCGGTCAATGACGGGCTTCAGTCCCCTAAGGCTACGAGCAGACAAAGGAAATTGGGGTCTAGCCGGGAAGCAGGCGGGGTCCCTAGCCGGATGAGGACTGGGGGTGGTGCCGAGCCACCACCGGGACTCGTGTATCCCAGACCTCAGGACTAACCGGAGGAGTCAGGGGGTCCGCGAGTAGCATCAGGAAGGCCCCCGACGTGGGGGCCGATCTGGGAGTCAGGTGGAGGGGTGGCTTTTAGCTTAACGAGTATATCTCTCCCCAAAAGCGGGGTAGGGCAGGAAGGAATAACTAAAAGGAGTGAGTGAACATGCAGGAATCTAATTGACAGGACAGTGGTTGGGTTTGGAGAGGACGTGAAGGTTGGCCGTCAATTCCCATAACCGAAATCTGGGAAGGATGCAAAATGCCCCCAAAGGAAGGAAGGACCGAATAGGTAGCCCCGTATCAACCAGGAAGTTGATAGACTTACCCGCTACCTGGAGCGTTACCCTGGGCTCGGCTTGGGTGATCGGGGTCCCCGAGTCTGGGCGGCATCAGTCTTCGTCGAAGCTCAGCAGCTCCAAAGCCGGAGTAGGGCTGGAAGCCTCCCTGGGGCGCTCTGGTCCCCGGCCCCTAGGGGTCGGGGCCCAAGAGGCCTGGGGACAGTCGCTGGCCCAATGTCCTCATTGTTTGCACAGCGGACATGGCTTGGATGGAGGGCACGGGTTGGGGCATGCCTTGGCCCAGTGTCCTTCTTGGCCGCACTTGAAGCAGGCCCCTGGAGGGGGCTTTTGGGACCCTGAGCCCGCAGCTGGCCGCAGGGCCGCCACCAAGGCTTGGGTTTGCTGATTAAAGAGGTTTGCCTGCTGGTTGAGGAGGTTAGCCTGAAACTCGGCCTTCTGTTTAAGCCTCGCCTTTCGGCTGGCCTCAGCAGTTTCCTCACGGGCATTGTAGACTTTAAATGCCATTTTTACTAGATCTCGGATAGGGGTCTGAGGGCCATCCTCAGCCTTGGCCAGCTTTTCCGGATATCAGGGGCAGACTGAGAGATAAAACGACTGGCCAAGGTGGCTGCCCCTATGGGGGACTCAGGGGACAGCCTGGTGTATTGAATGAGGGCCTCAGTAAGCTGACTGAGGAACATAGCTGGATTTTCATCAGGCCCCTGAGTCACCTCGTCCAGCTTAAGGAAATTTACAACCTTATGAGAGGAAACCTCCATCCCATCAATGAGGCACTCTATCATATATCGTACTCGTTGCTGGCCACCATCCCCCTCCTGATAGTTCCAATCAGGGTCAACGTCAGGGACCGCCCGAGCCCCCGTGGGGCGCTCGGGAGAGGGACTGGCAATGTGCCTCTGATCAGCCTGAGCTCTGGCTGCCGTCCAGATGGCCTGCCTCTCTTCTGGGGTGGTGGAAGACCCCAAAATAACATAGATGTCCTGCCAGGTCAAAGCATAGGCGTGAGTCAGGCCCGTGAACTGTTTGATATACTGAGTAGGATTGGAAGAGAAAGATCCCAGTTTGGCCTCAATCTGGGCCAGGTCCTGGAGGGAAAAGGGGACATGGACCTGGGCTGGGCCCTCAGCTCCGGCCACCTGTCGCAAGGGAAATAGCAAGGCTGGGGCAGAAGAAGGAGGGGGTGGAAGAAGGGGGTTCCTGTGGACTGCTGTGAGAGCAAGTGTGGGAACTAACCGGAGAAGGCGGGGGGCCGCCGACGGGAGGGGAGGATAAAGAATAGGACCAGGTGTTGCCGGAGTCGGTGCTGGGGAGGAGCCTCCAGGGGCGGGCGCAGAGGTTGGAGTAGGCGAGGCAGAGGGAGTAGGCGGGCGGAGGAGGTAGGAGCCCGGGTGGTTGCGTATGGAGGGAGGGGCGGTCAGTTCTTCTAGGGGGGATGGTAAAAGCCGAGGCTTCAGAGGAGGAAGGAATGGGCTTGGCCTGGGGGGAGGGGTCGGGGGAGCCATAGTGAGCAAAATCTGGTTAGGGGCGCAGGTAGTGCATAGGGTAGGGCGGGGAGCGCAACGCCCAAAGGCCTGGACATAAGGGACCTCAGACCACTTTCCCGTTCTCCGGCAGTAATTATCTAAATCACGGAGGAGCGTTAAAGTCTAATGTCCCTGCAGCCGGCCATTGTGAGCCATTATCTAGAGAATACTGAGGCCAGGCCTGTGAACACAAAAAAGTAAGCTGTTTGGGGCGGATATATCCCTTTAGTCCCAGGGTCTGCAGATTAGCTAACAGGCACTCCAAGGGAGTGGAATATTGGGGGTCGGGTTTTGGAGGCTGTCGATCCCATGGCGACCACGTACAGCGGAGGCGAACCCCGGTATCCAAACGTCTTTGGACACGCTGAGGGAAGCCAGAGGTCCAGGCAGCTGGTCGGAACGTCTTCCTCACGGACTGCCAGACCGAAGGAGGCCGAAGCTGGAGGTCCACGCAGTCGATCGGGACGTCTCCCTCACAAACTGGTGACCTGGGGAGGGGGCTGAAGCCAGAGGCCGAAGCTGGAGGGAGGCTGAAGCCGGAGGTCTATCAGTTGCTAGGGACGTCTCCCTCACGAACTGATGACCCAGAGGGCCCAGTAAGTGCGCACCCGTTACAGGGCCCTAGGAAGTGGTCGCCAGGGAGGGCAGGCCCCAAAGCTGAAGGGACTTACCCCGTATTCTGCCGTCCGGGAGGTTGGTCAGTCGCCTGGGTCCAGGGCTACTGTGGTGGTGGAGCTCGAGGGGACCTCAACGGCAAGTGCTGGAGGCCCTCACCTCGAGCCCCACGTTGGGCACTAGATGTAAGAAAATGCCGCGGGAAGAAAAAGCCACCTCTAGGGACTGTTAGTGGAAAGGCCTTTATTGGGCGGTCGCTCCCGGGCAGAACTCCCGGGGGCAAGCGGCGAGGAAACAAAGGCAGTCTGCAAAGCATGAGGGGGTGAGGAAGGGGTTTTTATAGCCAGGGCTGGCATTCAAACCCGGTTCTTCCATATAAGGTAGAAAGTACAGGCTGTAGCAGTGATTGGCGTTTGGGGGGCTCCGTGCCAGTGCCTGATTGGGTCAGGATACAGAGGGCCGGTCCCTGGAAGTTTGGTCCGCCCCGGTTCCTGTTTGGGCGTCGGCTGACTGTCGGGCTTGTCCGGGGCATGTCTCGACATGCCGACCTCTCACTTTCTTTCCCTGATTCTAGGTTTTGGTCAACAACAGAATACCTGAGAGTGTGGCTGGTTTGTAATTTGGATCTAGTAGCCTCTCTCCCTCCTAATTCCTCCAGAGTAAGAGAAGACAGGTTACTCTGGAAGCAGAGTCTGGTGATCCTTGAGCAGACTCCTGCAGGAAGCAGGTTTAAAAGGCAAGGATGCCTGCTTCTCTTTTCTTCTATGTGTGATAAACTGATGACACAGCAGCAACTTAATTGCTGGTCATTAAATCAAGTCACTTTAAATCAAGAATCTCTTTTTTTGTAGAGTC
Source organism: Nanger dama (assembly GCA_917880005.1). Lineage (NCBI taxonomy): Eukaryota > Metazoa > Chordata > Mammalia > Artiodactyla > Bovidae > Nanger > Nanger dama. Next base: position 16,586,307 of record CAKJTW010000008.1, on the reverse strand, counting down.
TATGGATGGTTAAAGTAGGTGAGTCTCTGTGGTGTTACCTGCTCGACATCTTTATTATGGTAAAGACATTAATTTTCTTTAAAGGAACATACTTCATCCTTATTTTTAATACCTTTTATAACATAGCTTGACCTGTATAATTCAGGGTTACACATGTGACCCAGGCTAGGCCTGTGAGAGTCAGGCCTGGAATTTTTAGTGTAATTGCTGGGGAAAAGATTGCTAGAGAACAAAGTCAACACAGTGTCTAGAAATGAAAAAAGATTACTTAATGTTGTCATTTGAGCTCCTAGATCCATTTATGCTTAAAGCCAATTAATCTTCCTGGACATCTTTGTAAAATATACTGATATATCAGGAGGGCAGAGTAAAATAGTCTTTCAGGGAATTCCCTGGTGGTCTAGTGGTTAGGTTTTGGGACTTTCCTGGTAGCTCAGCAGTTAAGAATTCACCTGTCAATGCAGAGGACATGAGTTTGATCCTTGGGTAGTGAAAATCTCCTGGAGAAGGAAATGGCAACCCACTCCAGTATTCTTGCCTGGGCAATCCCATGGACAGAGGAGCCTAGCAGGCTACCGTTCATTGAGTTACAGAGAGCTGGGCATAATGAGTATGACTTAATGACTAAACAAAACAACCAGTGGCTAGGACTCCAAGTTTTCACTCCTGAGGGCTGGGGTTGGGGAACTAAGATCTCACAACCCACGCAGGGTAGTCAAACCAAAATAGTTCACTAATAATTGATAGCATATACATGCACACCAGGTAATGTTCACTCAAACTGATTATCAACTTGGATGGACAAACCTTAACTAACACACCTTTCCTAAGTATCTGCCAAACACGTTTCAAGCCTCATGTACACAATAAGGTACATGAGGTCTTCTAGTTTTCAGAAGAATGTTACAAAGTATGGCAAGTTTGCATTTATTCATTTCAAATATTGTTTTAGGCATGTACTATGAGCCTGCCAATGTATTTGGAAGGAGGAAACAATAGTGACCGTAATCAAACCCATTTTCTGGCTTAATTGAAGCCACAGACTTGTAGCAAGGCAGACATTAAGTACATAATCACATAAAGAAGTGTAAAATACCAAGTGTCCAAGGATTACCACATAATGATCTCAAGGCTTATAAAAATAATAGAGGTGTTTGACCTTATCATGGAAGTTAGGAAAGACTTTGTGAATCAATGAGACCAGGTCCACTCCTTTTATGGGCCAGACATGAGTTCCGTGGGCCTCTAGGCAATTACCTACCACTTTTCTTTCTGCCCCAGGGATCATCATCTTCACGCTCACTTGACAAAACCTCCATGTCCTTCTCCCTTTAGGGAAAACACACTCATGCCCTGAGGAGAAGGGACCTAGAAGATCCTTAGCACACGCCCGGGAAGACTTCTCAAGTATATTTGTGCAGGACACTACAGGGTCCCAGGGTCCTGAGATGTCATCTAACTGGAGGATTATGAATCCCAACTGTGTTTGCCCTCTGAGCCAACCTAATGGATTCTGTCTACCTTAGGAGAGACAGTGGAGAAAGCGTTATAGTGTGTACTTCCAAATCCTAGGGTCCAGAGCCATGTTGCTCAAGTCCAAGGGCAGCATGCTAGAACATTTACATGAACTCTGAAGGCAAAGCCTGCCAGTGAGACAGAGGAGGGGGAGGAGGTGCTTGGGGGCAGAGGATAAGAGAGTGCTACGAACCAACATTTTAGGAGAAAACATGTTCTTCATCATCAGAAACCTAGCCTCTACTTCTAGTTACATTGTTACATGTTTAAATGTCTTAAATATGAATATGAATGATAAGAAAAATAGCCCATGCCATGAAATGTAGGGGTGGGCTAACACTGATGCATAGTGTAATTTTTATAACAAACTTGTCTCAAAGTGACCGAGTCACACCACTATACACAGAAAGAGATGTGCAACAAATATAATGCCATCCCCCAAAAGGCTTGCTTTGTTTTTGAAAGAAATTATATACTCTGTATAACCTGCAGGTACCTAATCACTCTGGGACTATTTTAACTGAGTGACAGTCACTGAACGTGTCCATGGACTTTATGGTGACAGGAACAGTTTACCTGTACTTTTCTTCTTTAATTAAATACTAATCAGTGAGTGGTAATTTAGCCCTCCATACATATGGGTGCACAAGAAAGCATGGCAGCATGATTTGCTGCACTCTGAGTGTTAATCATACTTAAAGCACTGGCTAAATTTCTAGGTTTCAAGGTGCTTAGGCCTGCTGTTGAAAGAATTTATAGCTCTAAGCCATGTATAGATTTGTTAAAAGGATATGTTAAACCCACAAACAGGTGATTCCCTATGTAGAGTATTTTTTTTCTAAGTCCTGGGATGTGATCTTTCAGTAATGTTTTTTCTATTTTGGGCTCTGAATGCTGCAAGAGTGGCAAGGTGGCTATGAAATAATTTACCCTTTTAAACCAATTCTATAAGTCACTGTTATTAAGAATAAACATCTTCCTTTAAAAAATGGTTGAGTTCAAGTATTAAAAAAATAAAAATTAAAAAAAATGGTTGAGTTCACAGTCTGTAAAATGCTTTAAAAATAACACTTTAAAACAAGGCTTTTTCACTGTAAACTAGATAGAGCTTTAACCGAATAAGATTTTATCTGATTTTCTTTAGAAAATGTGTATATTCATCAGACATTATCATAGCATCAAGTTTAGTGAATTTTGTCATTTAAATAACTTCAGTTATAATTCCAGTTTCCTTCTCTTATGTAAATAACCTCAAAACTGCTTCAGAGCAGAAGCTCTCCAAATATGGTCTCAGCCTAGAGGTAATTTTTTTTTTAACAGAGAGATTTTTAAGCTATATTAACTCTCCAATGTAAAAATCCATGAAACTGAGTGAAAAGAGAATCTGAGAAATTCTTTCACTTTGATAAATCCGAAATGTTGGAACTTTCAAGTTTAAAATTTTCCCTGGGGCACTGTAAGAAAACTGACAGGAGATAAGTTTTAAAAGAATGTTATAACATTTAGAAGTTATAAATAAATTACACAACATAGGTCATTGCATGAATGAGCATTAACTATTTCTATCAGGCTTGAAATTTTCATGACCTACATTTCTTCATATCATATTATGAGGTCTATATTCATTCCCAGAGTCTTTTTTTTTTTTTTTTTTTTTGAGAGCTACTAGAGCTGCATGGAAAAGAGGTGAACCAAGAGAAGGTTAATGAGGGTGAGAGTGAAGAAGCATGCTTTTGCCGTCTCTCATTCACCAGCCATTGAAGGGCAGAGGCTCCTCCTTAAAGGACTGACAGCCAGGTACCCTGCATCACTCAAAAATGATGCCACATTCAATTAAAGAATGAGACATTTCAGACATGGCAAAGGGAGACCAAATCCTTTGAAGTGTAAATGTATCTCTCCATCCTAACGAAATGGCAACAGGAGTGAGGGAGCTTCCAGCTACCAACTCACCAAAACCTACACTGTTTTCCGTCTTTTTAATATAGCTGACATAAAGGATGGTTTTGCAAAAGTGTCTGTGGTATTCTCCTTCAGATGAAACTCTGAAGTGATCTTTGTAAGAAATTTCAAAGCCAGGTAACATCCTTCCTCTCAAATTACCATGTATCCTACACTTAACTAAAACATTCTGGGGCAAGTATGGTTTAAGACAGGAAAGCTAGAAAAATAGTGATTGTATTTGCTTTCATCTCTGTGTCCTTCCTTGGAGTGAAAAAGGACAGGAACATTTTGGGTACATATTTGTTGAATGGACAATGGAATACTTATTGGTTAATTTCTAGAATTGATGCTTTTGAACTGTGGTGTTGGAGAAGACTCTTGAGAGTCCCTTGGACTGCAAGGAGATCCAACCAATCCATTCTGAAGGAGATCAGCCCTGGGATTTCTTTGGAGGGAATGATGCTGAAGCTGAAACTCCAGCACTTTGGCCACCTCATGCGAAGAGTTGACTCACTGGAAAAGACTCTGATGCTGGGAGGAGGAGGAGAAGGGAGGAGGCAGGAGGAGAAGGGGACAACTGAGGATGAGATGGCTGGATGGCATCACGGACTTGATGGACATGAGTCTAAGTGAACTCCGGGAGTTGGTGATGGACAGGGAGGCCTGGTGTGCTGCGATTCATGGGGTTGCAAAGAGTCGGACATGACTGAGTGACTGAACTGAACTGAATTTCTAGAAGAGCAACTAATAAATCCTATGACAAAGAAAAAAGTAGAGCCAAAGTATGCAGAGGGTATGTTTTCAAAGTTTCAGAAGATCAATTTACTTAAACTTAAGTTATCTAGCAATACTCACAGCGTATATCTTCCCCTGTGTTCTTAACAACTCTCAATCCATATCATTTGCAAATTCAATTAGCCTGCTCTTTACTCCAGTCACATAACCCATCTGACCTCTTCTGCCTTTCACCCTTTGATCCCCACAGATTTGCCCTAGGAACACAGGGCTAGATATTATAAGTCTTATCCCTCTCTAGTTCCTATTTTCTCTCCTGTACTCAAAGGAGAAGAATTATGAGAATAGTTACTCAGTTATTCAGTTCCATTTTGTAACTGAAGAGAAAAATCTCTAGCATGATTTTGTCCCAGTCATTATTATTTCCTAATCTATCTACTAATTCAATAAATTTATACATGAGTAATACTTTTATGTAACATTTCTATGTGCATTTATTACACTGTTATCTACAAATGACATAACACTTATAACTGCCACATAGGGAATTTGATGCCACATGCCTGTAACATCAAATTCACATTGTGTATCTCAGTGTGCACAGCAAAAATAAATTTGTCTTGGATACTAAGCTACTTTTGTGGTTACAGGTACAAATATTATCATTAAATAAAAAAGTATTTATGTGTCGGTGTTGACCTTTTAATTAAATGGAAATGGCCAGAGTCAATCATTTATTGACAGGTATTTACATAGCAAGTAATTATAGGGTAAAGAAATTATTTTGGTTATAAAATCAGAGGGCAAGTCATGAAAACTTTAGAAACAGAGTCACCAAGTAATCTGCAAGAACATGTAATTGCTATGTTTTTAACTGGCATTAACCAAGGAAAACTAAATTCTTACGGTAAGTAACACTGTAAAGTGACTTGTAATTGAGGTTATTGGTATGATTTTATTTTCTTAGTGATTAGGAGCCTGAAATCTCTAATAATATTTACAGTCTTACTAATATGTGAAAGAATTTCAGAGAATAGTTTCAGTATAGAACTTTCTGCACAACTGCTCTGCTCTAGGGTTAGAAAGCTAACGTGTTCATTTCAGGCTGCCTGGGAGACCATTTCAGCTCATCCTTATCTTAGTCCTACCTCTAAGTGCCCTGGCCATAGTATTTCTTAGTAATTCTATGTCCAGTATTGACAAAAGGCAGTGATATAAACTATGGAGAATCATTGCAATTGAATTTCTGACAATTTGAAGATTTGGTATTTTAAAAAACATTATACCTTAATATAAAGGTATCTGGATTCTTGCTTCAGAGATGGAATCTCATCTCAGAAGTGAACATGACTCATTGTCCATCCCTTCCTCCCTTTCTCTAGAGTCGCCTAAATAGCTAGCAATTACTATTCAGTTTTCCTTGCCTCTGGTATGCTCAATGAGGCGCCAATTAGTTCTTTTCTTTTTAAAGAATTTATTTTTTGATGTGGACCATTTTTAAAGTCTTCATTGAATTTGTTTCAATATTGCTTCTGTTTTATGTTTTGGGTTTTTGGCCATGAGGCTTGTGGGATCGTAGCTCTCCCATGATGGACTGAACCTGTATCCCACACATTGGAAGGTGAACTCTTAACCACTGGACCACCTTGGAAGTCCCCCAACTACTTCTCATTGCTATAGTTGCGATGCTTTTTAAAAAACTGAATGACACATTTGCTGAAGCAATATACTCAAGTTACTCCTTGGTTATTTATATAATAATGAATGGCTGTTTCCAGTGTCTTATTGTTAACACCAGAGTTTCAGTGGACTGTGAATGCAGTCTACAAAACAGAGGGTTTTATGGAGCTCCAGTGAAGACAAATGCTCCAGATTAACTTCCTGATCACATGTCATTAGGGCTTAGATAGTGCTGAAATTTAAAGAGGAGTGTCCACAGATTTGAGTACCAAATGAGGAAGCCATACTCAACTCTATGAGCAGAATAGAGAGAGAAGAACAGTACAAGTGGAAATGAAAATTTACCTTCAAACTCAGAAGGTATCTTTTTAAGCTATTGCTAGATGATTGTTAAATTGGGAGCCCTATATAGTTGCTTAAGTAAGGCCAGCTTCTACCTGTCATTTAGAGAGGTAGAAGAGTCGATTAGTTACCGTAAGTAAAAAAATTCAAATAATTTTAGCTCAAGGGAAGCATGGGCAATGAGAATTCTAAGGAGAAAACTTACTACAAGCAGATTTTCCTAGTCTATTGATACTTCCTAGGATTGAAGAATAATCGGGGAAGATGGAATGAACACCTCTGAACACGTGCTGTGAGCCAGGCAAATTCAGAAAGCTTCACATCTTTTAACTCGTTAATTAATCCCTATTTACAAACAATAAAACTAAAACAAAGAGATTGAATTATCAGTTCCTCGTGCTGACCTTCCCCTGGGCTCCTGCTTCTAGCATTACCAGCTTCACAGAGACCCATAGCTTTGGCTCTGGTTCTAGTTTTACCTTTCTTCGTTATGTTTATGATATGAAGCCAATTTGCAGGAAATACAGTTTGGTATTAATCTGGCTTCATACACTCAGGATAGACTGAGAGAAAATATGCCTCTGACTATAAAAATACACATACACAATACATTGTTAAGTAGCAGGGCCCTCCCTTTTTTCCATCTTCTTTCCTTAAACCCTTCTCATAAAAAACGGTATTTCTTGGCAACAGAAACCATTTTTCCTTTATGTCAGAGTCACTGTTAAGTTCACATTTGTGTTTGCACGTTCTGTTTCCAACTTTCCACTCTGGTTCTCTCCCCCACAGCAAGAAGAAAATCACGGAATTTGCATATCGTGCTTATGAAGTAGCGTTGCTCTCTGCACCGAGGGGTTAGAAATCATGAATACACAAGAGCGTTGTCGCAGAATCCTAATCCAACATATTTGTCTTCTACTTTTATATATTTCTCTGCTTTCAATTAAGACGCCTTATTAAATAGCATTCAAACATGTGAAAGCAAAGACAGAGCCTGACAGAATTTCAACAGGTTCTGTGCATTCATACTGTATGTCACCTCTTAATTAGCAACCAAAATGCAATGAACAGATTGTACAGTTTACCATCCTAGCCCAGCTCCTACACTTGCTATTTGTGCGTATGCAGCATATTTAAAGAGACCCCCATCCAGAGGGATTTTCATACTCTCTCCATCCCTGGAACAGAACCACCATCAACTAAATGCCACTTCATGGATGCCTTAGCCTGCAGCAGCAGCTGGCATTACCAAGCAGTTGAAAGGACATTTTAATCTCCTGTTTAATGCATTTTTCTCCACCTGGGATAAGAAGCCAAAATTGCTGTTAGCAAAAAATGCCTTAGTCATTAACTGAAAGTGCCTTTTTAAAAGTGTTCCATTACTCCCCTACTGGGAAATTTCAGACTTTATTAGCATTTTTTGAATTTGTATTAGTGGTACCTGAGTGGTAAAAGCTAGTGGATGAACGCTTAGCTATTTTCCACAGATTTTGCTTTTGGGCTCTCCTTGTACAAGGAGCAAAAATAGAGAAAAAGGGTCAATAGACTGCACGCCTCACCTAGCTCTCTGGGATTGAAAGTCCATAGTCAGAGGAATCATCTTAATTTTCTATTCTTCTATCATTGCAGAAGCACAAAAGACTGGATTGGGGGACTCTCTTTTACCTAAGGGCATCTAAGAGGATATTAAATGTTCTTGAAATGCAAGTCTTGTGTATTTAAGTCACATGCATGCTGGGCTGGTATTACCTTGCTTTGGTGATCAGACTGCATTGAATTCAGGCTGTAAGAAAATAGAAATTCTCCCATTGAAAGACATGCTATTAGCAAAAGGGCTGCTCTGTCATTTTGGCACAAGAGTCCTGACATTAAGAAATAAGGCCCATTCAAGCAGTGATTTCAATCAAACATTATTTAGATTGAGAGTCTTTCACATTTTTGTTTGTTTTTCTGTCTGCTAAGCACCCACTTAAATTTTGTGAATCTTTTGAAATATGAGATAAGCCTGATACAGTTGGGATTTAGTTTTGTTTGGTTTCTGGAAAGACTGTGTTAGTCATGAGCTAAAATATATATATATGTGTGTGTGTGTGTGTGTGTGTGTGTGTGTGTGTGTGTGTATACATATATATGTAAGATAGCCACTTGGGTCCCAGATTGAAAATATATTGATACCTTCTACCAAAATATTTGACTGTCTAGTAAAAACTAACAGGGACAAACAGAAGGTCAAAACATATTTTGAAGTAATGTAGCTAAATTTATGCCTTGCTTTATTATCATATTCAACCAATTGAACAATATATTGTCATCTTATATAACTGCCTCTGAGATCCTCTTTCTGTCTCAAGTTTTACTTATGCCATTCCCTGGCTTGGTAACAGAATAAGCAAGCCTACTTTGATATGCAGAAACTATGGTTTCCTTAAGATATAAGTGGAAATGCAGTCTTTTCCAGTAAATGATGGAGGCAGCAGGGATAAAGAAAGAATACTGGATTTAACAGGGATTATGGCTAACAAGGCAGAAGTCCCCAGGGATGTGCATTTTCTGGAAAACTATGGCACAGTAGGGCAAAGGGCCTGAGTAGGTGAATATGGTAGGAAATACAATGGGAAGAGAAATGATTAGGAATTTTCTAAAACTGCTCTTTATTATTTGAATACTCAGAAATCATAATTAAAGTAATACAAAAAATCACAAAATAGTGTCCTTTCAGGGGTTAGGATAAATATCCCACAGCAATCAGCTGTACCCTTATTACTTTCCTGTCTCTAAGCCCTGCCACAAATATAAGCATCTCAAATGTGCTCAGTAGCTGCAAATGGCCAGTATGGATGGTTTATTAGAACCTAGAGGTATATATGCAGATGGATGGATGGATAGATGGGTGGGTGGGAGGAGAGAGAGAGACAGAGAGAGAGAGAGTCATAGTCCACTGAGGTTTTAATTTTCCTAAAGCATTCCCCTTAGTGAATCATCAGCAAATCTGATGGCATCTGTTATGAAATATGGCTTTATTGCGCATTATTCAAAAATTTAATAGAAAATCTTAGAATACCAATTGTGACTTTTCTTTTATTGTTTAACTGATAACTCTGTAGAGTCAGAAGACTAGACACACATTGTTGATCTGGAGTGGAAGTCAACAGAGTATTTCTGCACAGAATCCAAAAGTACTGTCAAATTATATCCTCAACTACATGGGGTTTTCTACATCTTTAATTCAAATTTCTTTCTCAGAAGCTCATAATTTTGAGGAGCTTACTTGTTGTTTAAAAAAAAAATCCCTTTATAATTGTATATGTATATGGAACGTGACAAAAAAGTTATTTTAAAAAGATTAAAGTAATTTATATTAGCATGTTGGAAAAGATTATATTACAAACTGATTGTCATACTTTGATAAATGTTATAGCATTCAGTTCAGTTCAGTTCAGTCACTCAGTCATGTCCGACTCTCTGCGACTCCATGAATCGCAGCACGCCAGGCCTCCCTGTCCATCACCATCTCCCGGAGTTCACACAGACTCATGTCCATCTAGTCCGTGATGCCATCCAACCATCTCATCCTCGGTCATACCCTTCTCCTCCTGCCCACAATCCTTCCCAGCATCAGAGTCTTTTCCAATGACTCAACTCTTCACATGAGGTGGCCAAAGTACTGGAGTTTCAGCTTTAGCATCATTCCTTCCAAAGAAATCCCAGGGCTGATCTCCTTCAGAATGGACTGGTTGGATCTCCTTGCAGTCCAAGGGACTCTCAAGAGTCTTCTCCAACACAACAGTTCAAAAGCATCAATTCTTTGGTGCTCAGCCTTTTTCACAGTCCAACTCTCACATCCATACATGACCACAGGAAAAACCATAGCCTTGACTAGATGGATCTTAGTTTGCAAAGTAATGTCTTTGCTTTTCAATATGCTATCTAGGTTGGGCACAACTTTCCTTCCAAGGAGAAAGAGTCTTTTAATTTCATGGCTGCAGTGATTTTGGAGCCCCCAAAATAAAGTCTGACACTGTTTCCACTGTTTCCCCATCTATTTCCCATGAAGTGATGGGACCAGATGCCACGATCTTTGTTTTCTGAATGTTGAGTTTTAAGCCTACATTTTCACTCTCCTCTTTCACTTTCATCAAGAGGCTTTTAGTTCCTCTTCACTTTCTGCCATAAGGGTGGTGTCATCTGCATATCTGAGGTTATTGATATTTCTCCCGGCAATCTTGATTCCAGCTTGTGTTTCTTCCAGTCCAGTGTTTCTCATGATGTACTCTACATATAAGTTAAATAAGCAGGGTGACAATATACAGCCTTGACGTACTCCTTTTCCTCTTTGGAACCAATCTGTTGTTCCCTGTCCAGTTCTAACTATCGCTTCCTGACCTGCATACAGATTTCTCAAGAGGCAGGTCAGGTGGTCTGGTATTCCCATCTTTTTCAGAATTTTCCACAGTTGATTGTGATCCACACAGTCCAAGGCTTTGGCATAGTCAATAAAGCAGAAATAGATGTTTTTCTGGAACCCTCTTGCTTTTTCCATGATCCAGCAGATGTTGGCAATTTGATCTCTGGTTCCTCTGCCTTTTCTAAAAACAGCTTAAACATCTGGAAGTTCACGGTTCACATATTGCTGAAGCCTGGCTTGGAGAATTTTGAGCATGACTTTACTAGCATGTGAGATGAGTGCAATTGTGCGGTAGTCTGAGCATTCTTTGGTGTTGCCTTTCTTTGGGATTGGAATGAAAACTGACCTTTTCCAGTCCTGTGGCCACTGCTGAGTTTTCCAAATTTGCTGGCATATTGAGTGCAGCACTTTCACAGTAGGATTTCCCTACTTTCTTCAATTTGAGTCTGAATTTTGGTAATAAGGAGTTCATGATCTGAGCCACAGTCAGCTCTTGGTCTTTTTTGTTGACTGTATAGAGCTTATCCATCTTTGGCTGCATAGAATATAATCAATCTGAATTCGGTGGTGACCATCTGGTGATGTCCATGTGTAGAGTCTTCTCTTCTGTTGTTGGAAGAGGGTGTTTGCTATGACCAGTGCATTTTCTTGGCAAAACTCAAAAGTCTTTGCCCTGCTTCATTCTGCATTCCAAGGCCAAATTTGCCTGTTACTCCAGGTGTTTCTTGACTTCCTACTTCTGCATTCCAGTCCCCTATAATGAAAAGGACATCTTTTTTGGGTGTTTTTTCTAAAAGGTATTGTAGGTCTTCATAAAACCGTTCAACTTCAGCTTCTTCAGCGTTACTGGTTGGGGCATAGACTTGGATAACTGTGATACTGAATGGTTTGCCTTGGAGATGAACAGAGATCATTCTGTCATTTTTGAGATGCATCCAAGCACTGCATTTCGGACTTTTTATCGACCATGATGGCTACTCCATTTCTTCTGAGTGATTCCTGCCCACAGTAGTAGATATAATGGTCATCTGAGTTAAATTCACCCATTCCAGTCCATTTAGTTCATTAATTCCTAGAATGTCGATGTTCACCCTTGCCATCTCTTGTTCGACCACTTCCAATTTGCCTTGATTCATGGACCTGACATTCCAGGTTCCTATGCAATATTGCTCTTTACAGCATCCGATCCTGCTTCTATCACCAGTCACATCCACAGCTGGGCATTGTTCTTGCTTTGGCTCCATCCCTTCATTATTTCTGGAGTTATTTCTCCACTGATCTCCAGTACTGGGGAGTTCCTCTTTTGGTATCCTATCATTTTGCCTTTTCATACTGTTCATGGGGTTCTCAAGGCAAGAATACTGAAGTGGTTTGCCATTCCCTTCTCCAGTGGACCACATTCTGTCAGACCTCTCCTCCATGACCCACCCATGTTGGGTTGCCCTGCAGGCATGGTTTGGTTTCATTGAGTTAGACAAGGCCGTGGTCCTAGTGTGATTAGATTGACTAGTTTTATAGCATAGAAAGAAAAGATTCAACCTTTGCCATTTAACAAGTCTTTCATAGTAATTAATTTACTTGAACTTAATTGTATTATGAAAAAATAATGTCTTGATTTTGAACAAATTTATAAAATAACACATCATATTCAAATTGAGAGACTGTCTATTAGCATGTAGATTGAAGAATAACTTTTTCAAAACAGACAAGGATTCTTAACTGAATTAAATTTTTTATATTTTTCATTAAATACTTTTGAAAAACAATTTTTATGTTATTTTCCCCTCTGTATGATGGAGATTTTAGGCTGTTTGCAAGAATATCCAACAAATGACACATAATATTTACTTAGAGTTATCATCTTAGTAGATAAAAATATGAATTTGATATATTCATTACTTTTTTTTTTTCTTTTGACATTAGCTTCTGCAGTACTAGACACATCTTGATACTGCTCAAGATGAAGGCATCTTAGAAGTCTGATCATATGGAAGTAAATAAAGATCATGTTTAGAAATTCTCCTTACTCATCTTTGTTTCATCTTTTGTTACGTGTTCTGTCTTTTATCAATATCACAGTATAGCTAAAATAATGGTATATGACTAAGAATAAAAATTTGGAATTGTATATGATTATCCATGGAACAACAGACTGGTTCCAAATAGGAAAAAGGAGTACATCAAGACTGTATATGGTCACCTTGTTTATTTAACTTATATGCAGAGTACATCATGAGAAATGCTGGACTAGAAGAAACACAAGCAATCAAGATTGCCGGGAGAAATATCAATAACCTCAGATATGCAGATGATACCACCCTTATGGTAGAAACTGAAGAAGAACTAAAGAGCCTCTTGATGAAAGTGAAAGAGGAAAGCAAAAAAGTTGGTTTAAAGCTCAACATTCAGAAAATGAAGATTATGGCATCCAGTCCCATCACTTCATGGGAAATAGATGGGGAAACAGTGGAAACAGTGTCAGACTTTATTTTTTTGGGCTCCAAGATCACTGCAGATGGTGACTGCAGCCATGAAATTAAAAGACACTTACTCCTTGGAAGAAAAGTTATGACTAATCTAGATAGTATATTCAAAAGCAGAGATATTACTTTGCCGACTAAGGTCCATCTAGTCAAGGCTATGGTTTTTCCTGTGGTCATGTATGGATGTGAGAGTTAGGCTGTGAAGAAGGCTGAGCGCTGAAGAATTGATGCTTTTGAACTGTGGTGTTGGAGAAGACTCTTGAGAGTCCCTTGGACTGCAAGGAGATCCAACCAGTCCATTCTAAAGGAGATCAGCCCTGGGATTTCTTTGGAAGGAATGATGCTAAAGCTGAAGCTTCAGTACTTTGGCCACCTCATGTGAAGAGTTGACTCATTGGAAAAGACTCTGATGCTGGGAAGGATTGTGGGCAGGAGGAGAAGGGGACGACCAAGGATGAGGTGGCTGGATGGCATCATGGACTCGATGAACATGAGTCTGAGTGAACTCTGGGAGTTGGTGATGGACAGGGAGGCCTGGGGTGCTGCAATTCATGGGGTCACGAAGAGTCAGACACGGCTGAGTGACTGAACTGAACTGAACCATCAAGGTTCCTACCGGTGTTTGGTTAATTAACAAACTAAGTGACTATGTCATGACACCACTCACCACTTATTTGTTACACTCAAGGATTTCCTCAGACTACTTAATTTAAGAGACAGAAAATATTTAAATAATAGTTTTATGAATTTAAAACTTAAAATGAAAATATGTATCATTATCACTATTAAAAATGTGACCCTGTATTTGTATCATGCTAAATTCCCACTAACAAGGTAATGCTCAAAATTCTTTAAGCTATGTTTCAGTAGTACGTGGACCAAGAGCTTCCAGAGGTACAAGTGAATTTAGAAAAGGCAAAGGAACTAGAGATCATATTGCCAACATCTGTCAGATCATAGAAAAAGCAAAAGGATTCCAGGCAAACATCAACTTCTTCTTCATTGACTATGCTAAAGCCTTTGACTCTGTGGATGAGAACAAATTGTGGAAAATTCTTTAAGTGATGGGAATACCAGACCACCTTACCTGCCTCCTGAGAAACCTGTATGCAGGACAAGAATCAACAGTTAGAACTGGACATGGTACAATGGACTGGCTCAAAATTATGAAAAGAGTATGGCAAGGCCATAAATTCTCACCCTGCTTATTTAACTTTTATGCAGAGTACATAATGCAAATGGCTGGGCCGGATGAATCACAAGCTGGAATCAAGAGTGCTGGAAGAAATATCAACAACCTCAGATATGCAGATGATACTATTCTAAGGACAGAAAGTGAATAGGAACTAAAGAGCTTCTTGATGAACGTGAAAGAGGAGAGTGAAAAACCTGGCTTAAAAGTCAATATTCAAAAAACTAAGGTTATAGCATCTGGTCCCATCACTTCATGACAAATAGATGTGGGAAAAGTGGAAACAATGAGAGACTTTATATTTTTGGGGGCTCCAAAATCACTGCAGATGGCGACTGCAGCCACGAAATTAAAAGACACTTGCTCCTTGGCAGAAAAGCTATGGCAAACCTAGACAGTGTATAAAGAACAGAGACATCACTTTGCTGACAAAGGTCCATCTAATCAAAGCTATGGTTTTTCTGGTAGTCATGTACAAATGTGAGAGTTGGACCATAAAGAATTCTGAGTGCCGAAGAATTGATGCTTTTGAACTGTGGTGCTAGAGAAGACTCTTGAGAGTCCCTTAAACAGCAAGGATATCAAACCAGTCAATCCTAAAGGAAATCAATCCCGAATATTCATTGGAAGGACTGTTGCTGAAGCTGAAGTTCCAACACTTTGGTCACCTGATGCAAAGAGCCAACTCACTGGTAAAGACTCTGTTGCTGGGAACGATTGAGGGCAAGAGGAGAAGGGAATGCCAGAGGATGAGTTGTTTAGATGGGATCACTGACTCAATAGACATGAGTTTGAGCAAACTCCAGGAGACAGTGAAGGATAAGGAAGCCTGGAATTCTTCAGTCCATGAGATTGCAGAGTCAGACATGACTTAGCAATTGAAAAACAACAACAAATATTCCATTTAAAAACTTTAAATTCATTTATGTAAATGAATACTGATATTTGGATTCTAGACACTCATGCACATATAGAGGGTACTGACACATGAATGGACATGTTATTCTGTGTTGAGCAGAACACTTTGATATATGAGGAACATTGTTTTATAGAAAACCTAAAACTATGAGTCAAGGTCATAGTCAAGTATTTAAAACACTAAGGTTTTCTTCCCTTGTAGGGCTTTTGATTGTGTGACATCAATGTCAGGAGTTTTTAGGTCCATTTCATGCAGCATGTCCAATCTCCTTAACTCAAAATATGGGAGTTATATACTTTAGTTATATTTTAGATGAGAAAACTAAGGGTCAGGGAAGTTATACAATTTCTAAGAGTTCTCTCTCCCCTGCTATTCCTTTGAATGAGATCTTTATCCACAGTATTGTCTTTTGTCTTCTTGATTGTAAACCCTGATTTTCCCGACCTAGGTAGCAGCCTAACTCTGTCCTCCCAGTCCCCTGATTTTGACATAATAACTTGATTGATATTTTGCATCACTCTTTGGACAACACATCTGATTCTGATCTTCTAGATCCTAACCTCAGAATTGCCTTTGCTACTAATGCTAAATCGTAATCTCTCTGTTCACCATACTAGAATAACTTGACCCCATGGTGAATAGAAGTCACCAAGTCATAGAAGCTTATTTCTACTGAAGGTCACTGATGTAGAGAAAAGGCATGGGTCTAATACTCAAAATAAAACAGTGAAACATTTTCCTTTAGAAAATGGAATACAGAGATTATTTAACACTGTATGGATTTATTCCCCTGGAGGAGAAAATGACAACCCACTAAAATCCCATGGATGGAGGAGCCTGGTAGGCTACAGTCCACGGGGTCACAAAGAGTTGGAGACGATGGAGTGACTTCACTTTCACTTTCATGGATTTATTTTCCATTCTACATCAGGATTACCTAAAGGAAAAGATGTGAGAAAGAGAGGGAAGGAAGGAGGGAGAGAGGAAGAGGAGGAGTCACAGGAGGAAAAGGAAGAAGAGAAAAGGAGGTGTTTTACAGCTGAGTAGAGAGCATTGGCATGGAGTAAGGCAGGACTCAGTTTGAGTTCTGGTTCTTGCCTAGTCACTCTGAGACCTTAGGAAAGTTACCCAGCCTCTCAAAACACGGTTTCCTTTAAAGTAGGATTAATAACATATACTCACATGGTTACTGCAAGGATTACATGAGCTAATGTGTGAAAAGCTCATAGCCAAGGTAATAGTCCAATAGAAATAAGGGTATAGAGAAAGACAAAGTAGGTTCTGAAGAGTAAAGTAAACCTCTCTTGGTTTTATGCTTCAGCTCTTTCATTTTAGAGTAACACTTGTTATCACCAATAGAAATTTCAGTACGTGCAGCTCACTACTCTTCCCAGATCTTCATCCTCCCTTTAGATTTAAACTTATTTAGAAGCATAGGCATAAAAATACTACTGTAAAAAAATATTATTTCTATATATTCAAGGCTCCCCTGGTTGTTCAGTAGTGAAGAATCCTGCCACTGCACGACACATGGGTTTGCTACCTAGGTCAGGAAGATCCTCTGGAGAAGGAAATGGCAACCCATTCCAGTATTCTTGCTGGTGATAATCCCATGGACAGAGAGCCTGACAGGCCATCATCTACAGGGTCACAAAGAGCAGGACACGATTTAGCAACTAAACAACAACAACAATATGCAATTCAAAGACAATGGCTAGAGCTGTCCAAATGAAAGGAGCTGATTTAATCTTTGGAACAGTTTGCTTTCAAGCCCTACATGTTAAGTAATAAGTCATTGTTGAAGATAGAATAAAATACTACTAGATTAAAATGCATGAAAGAACATTAGAGAAAGATCAAAGTGATCCCCACAGTAGTTCTGCAGAAGTTAGGGCTTAGAATCTAAATCCATAGAAAGTAAAACATTCTAGTGGCCAAAGTGGAAAGTATAGAAATGCTGTGTAACAGAATTTGAAGTAACACAGAAATGCTTATTGAATGCAGTATGTATACCAAACATATTTACTCAATACCAGTTGCTGTGCCAAAACTTCTACAGAATTATTTTAACTTGGTAAAACATGGATGATCATAACTGAAAAATTATTACCCTGGTGCTACAGATAAAGAATCTGACATAGATGACTTGTCTACAGCTATGCAGATAGGAAGTTGTGGAGTTCCCGATGTAACTATCTAAACCCAAGCACGTGCCATCTAAGATCTGACCTGCAAAGCTATGCTCCTTCAGTGAATTTGGCCAAATAACTACCATGTTTCTCTAAGATAAACAAATTAGAATTCAAGTCTCAAGTAAACTTTTCATCAGAATTATCTGAATTGAACATAAAGACAAACTTTGTACTTTCTTCTTTCTTTGAAAAATTGTTTACCCTTATGTTAGCCTTTTAGCACTGATAAGCATGTTATCTATAGACAAATCACATCCATTTCCATTGGTTAGTTATGCCTAAATGAAATTCTAAGACTTCAAGACACATATTTTTGAAATGCTAGCAATACATAATGAAAGATGTATTTTCTAAAAGAGATTGATGATGGAAGAACTGTACAAAAAGATCTTCACTACCCAGATAATCATGATGATGTGATCACTAATCTAGAGCCAGACATCTTGGAATGTGAAGTCAAGTGGGCCTTAGAAAGCATCACTACGAACAAAGCTAATGGAGGTGATGGAATTCCAGCTGAGCTGTTTCAAATCCTGAAAGATGATGCTGTGAAAGTGCTGCACTCAATATGCCAGCACATTTGGAAAACTCAGCAGTGGCCACAGGACTGGAAAAGGTCAGTTTTCATTCCAGTCCCAAAGAAAGGCAATGCCAAAGAATACTCAAACTACCACACAATTGCACTCATCTCACATGCTAGTAAAGTCATGCTCAAAATTCTCCAAGCCAGGTTTCAGCAATATGTGAACTGTGAACTTCCTGATGTTCAAGCTGGTTTTAGAAAAGGCAGAGGATGATTCAGGTAGAGGATGTGGGGTGGGAGGTGGGAGGGGGCTTCGGCATTGGGCGATTGTGTTCACCTATGGCTGATTCGTGTCAATGTATGGCAAAACAAATACAGTATTGTAATTAAAAATAAATAAATTTAAAAAAAAAAGAAAAAAAAAAAAAAAAAAAGAAAAGGCAGAGGAACCAGAGATCAAATTGGCAACATCTGCTGGATCATGGAAAAAGCAAGAGGGTTCCAGAAAAACATCTATTTCTGCTTTATTGACTATGCCAAAGCCTTTGACTGTGTGGATCACAATCAACTGTGGAAAATTCTGAAAGAGATGGGAATACAAGACCACCTAAACTGCCTCTTGAGAAATCTGTATGCAGGTCAGGAAGCAACAGTTAGAACTGGACATGGAACAACAACTTGTTCCAAAGAGGAAAAAGGAGTATGTCAAGGCTGTATATTGTCACCCTGCTTATTTAACTTATATGTAGAGTACATCATGAGAAACGGTGGACTGGAAGAAACACAAGCTGGAATCAAGATTGCCGGGAGAAATGTCAATAACCTCAGATATGCAGATGACACAACCTTTATGGCACAAAGTGAAGAGGAGCTAAAGGGCTTCTTGATGAAGGTGAAAGAGGAGAGTGAAAAAGTTGGCTTAAAGTTCAACATTCAGAAAATGATGATCATGGCATCCGGTCTCATCACTTCCAGTGGAAACAGTGTCAGACTTTATTTTTTGGGCTCCAAAATCACTGCAGATGGTGACTGCAGCCATGAAGTTAGAAGACGTTTACTCCTTGGAAGAAAAGTTATGACCAACCTAGATAACATATTCAAAGTAGACATTACTTTGCCGGCTAAGGTCCGTCTAGTCAAGGCTATGGTTCTTCCTGTGGTCATGTATGGATGTGAGAGTTGGACTGTGAAGAAGGCTGAACACCGAAGAATTGATGCTTTTGAACTGTGGTGTTGGAGAATACTCTTAAGAGTCCCTTGGACTGCAAGGAGACCCAACCAGTCCATTCTGAAGGAGGTCAGCCCTGGGATTGCTTTGGAAGGAATGATGCTAAAGCTGAAACTCTAGTACTTTGGCCACCTCACGCGAAGAGTTGACTCACTGGAAAAGACTCTGATGCTGGGAGGGATTGGGGGCAGGAGGAGAAGGGGACGACCGAAGATGAGATGGCAGGATGGCCTCACAGACTCAATGGACGTGAGTCTGAGAGAACTCCGAGAGATGGTGATGGACAGGGAGGTCTGGCGTGCTGCGATTCATGGGGTCGCAAAGAGTCAGACACGACTGAATGACTGAATTGAACTGAACCTAAAATAAAAATTAGATGAGGAAATGCATAATATAAAGCATTTACAAAAAACATTTGTATTAAAAATCTTAGTAACAAATAACTTATTCCAATACTAGGATATTTGCTGTTCAGTTTTATTCTCTTGATTTTCTGATCTTCTGAAAAATAAAACATGTGTTACTATGTAATGATTAGTATAGTTAGAAATGATAAAGAAGAATTATTTAGTTTACATTTAAATTTTTCATTTACTTAGTTTTATTTATTTAAAAATAAAGCTCTGACTTGGAAAAAGAGGTATCATTAGACAAACTGCTCTATCTTTTAAAAGGTCAAAAGGAAATTAAAATTTGAGATTAAAAGCTAATCTAAATAGAAGAACTGTATAGTTAATAGCTACATTTTAGTACTAGAAATCATGTTTATGTAAATGTACCAACTTCAATAATTTTAAGGAGCAAATACAAATCTTATTTTTCTTATACCCTGACTACAGAGAAAGTTGTTACATTATATACAAAGCTGTTTCCTCTCATTTTCTATATACTTCTACCACAGCAAAAGTGTTTTTATTCATCATCCTAAATACTGCATGCAAGGCGCGTGCAGGGCGATAGTATGACGTGGTAGCCCTTTTCACTAGAGATTGCATTGTTTTTGAAGAAATACCCTTTAATGTTTCAGTCACAGAATTAAAAGGCATGGGACAAAGCCCAGCTAAATGAAGGGTTCAAAACAATGCCCCTGTGCAGCTTTCGGGAACCCATTACCACTTCCCAAGATGACAGAGTATTTTTGCAGGTACAGGAGGGAAGGATAAGTCCTAGCTGTCCTGCCTCTTGACAGAGGAAATAAATCACCCTTGCACACTGGAGGAAACCTTTCCAGACTGCATGCTGGGAACTTCATTACACAAGCTGTGCCATATATTATTATGCATATTGCTGCTGAGTGGACATAGACGCATATCCACAGCCAATTTCTGTCATTGTCTTATGGGGAAGATACACATTTTTCCTCCATAGACAGACACAGGCTTGAAAAGGACATGAAAAAAATGATGTTGTGTGCCCAAAGATCTCCAACTTGAGCAAAATATGCTCTTGACTAATGATTTTTCTAACTTGCCCTAACCCTATTTCTTGGTGCATAAAACGGGATATTATTACAGATAATCATCCATGATGTGAATGGGATTGTTATCAAACATCAGTCCTGTTGCCCCTGACTGCAGCCTCATTATGAACAGGGCAACATAGTTCCACACAGAAGACATTTTAGTGCCTGTTTCTTTTTAATTGGTCACCCGTTCGGTTCATTCATAAAACACAAACTTTATTTACTTAGTTTTGCTCATGTGCCATGAATGTAGTTTAATCTAATTTGGACCAGTGTGATAATGAAAAACTTGCAAAGGAAGTCTTATCATCTTCAGGCTGGAAGCACAGTCATTTTCACAGTCAACAACATAAAATTAATGAACCAAAGGAGATAAAATTAATGAATGTAACTATTAGCAAGTTTCCTATAGTTTGAGAACACTAGTGTGATTTTAGATGAAGATTCCTCATAATTTAGCCTCCTCTTAGGGAATTATCTATGGTGAAACGCTTCTGCCATTTACTGCTGCTGCTGCTGCTGCTGCTAAGTAGCTTCAGTCGTGTCCGACTCTGTGCGACCCCATAGACGGCAGCCCACCAGCCTCCCCCGTCCCTGGGATTCTCCAGGCAAGATCACTGGAGTGGGGTGCCATTTCCCTCTCCAATGCATGAAAGTGAAAAGGTGAAAGGGAAGTCGCTCAGTCATGTCTGACTCTTAGCGACCCCATGGACGGCAGCCCACCAGGCTCCTCCATCCATGGGATTTTCCAGGCGAGAGTACTGGAGTGGGGGTGCCATTGCTTTGGTTGAAAAATTCTGCCCATTGAAAAGTACATGTGATGTTCTTGTCGCTAGTTGTGACATGTTAAGCACTGTAAAAGTAGAAAGAAAAAGATATTCCCTTTAACCTTAAATCAGATCACTTTTCTTATTAATAGTAAAATAAAATTATAGCCTCAGTGTTCAAAATTAGCCAATACAGAAAAGAAAACAAAAGTACTACAACAAAAAAACCAGTAAGGCTTTGAAACACCAACTGCCAGCTCTTAAAAAGTTGCTTGTGGGCAAAAGATAGAAATAACTTAGATTTTTACATTCCTTGGCTTCTGGATTGGTCTAACATGCCATTTTAGGTTGTGTTTATGGTGTTAAAAGAGATGGTTGCCATTAGACAATGTTTCCACTTAAACTAACACAACTAATGCTCATCAGAGAAATGCTTCCAAAATTCTGTGAGATTCTAAAGATTAGCTTCAGTGAATGCTGTCACATGATGTATTAGACACTCAAGTTACTCCTATCAGACTTAATTTTTTTAGTTAGAAATATGTTTGTAATTTTTAGCAGCCTTGTTTTCTGCTAACTGACATGTAGAGTCTGAGTTTATTAGTTTTGGTCTGCTTTTTTGGGTGAACCAATTCTCCTTAATACCCATAAGAAAAAAATAAACATAATTCCATCTGACTTTCTAATTTTAGTCCCTTGTGTCACACTATGTCATCTCAAAATGCTAGGGGAAAGTCTCCAGCAAACTTCTTAGTGGAGAAAAGAACAAAGCAGAGTGAGGGATCTCAAAGTGTCCCAACCATGAATAGATCCCTAGACCCTACATCTGATCTGTGCCTTGAAAGAATTATTCCTGTTACTCTTTCCAGCTTTATTGCGATATAATCAACATATAACATTGTATAGGTTTAAGGTACATAATGAGTGGAGACATACATATTGTGAAATGACTACCATAATAAGGTTAGTTAACATATCCAACACCTATCAATATTTACTTCCTCAGCAACTTTCAAGTATGTAACTGTTGTTGTTGCTTAGAAGCTAAGTCATGTTTGACCCTTTTGTGACCCCTTGGACTGTAGCCTGCAAGGTTCCTCTGTCCATGGAATTCTCCAGGCAAGAATACTGGAGTGGGTTGCCATTTCCTTCTTCAGGAGATCTTTCTGACCCAGGTATCAAGTCTGTGTCTCCTGCACTGGCACGCAGATTCTTCACCACTGAGCCACCTGGGAAGGCCCAAGAGTATAATACAGTGTTGTTAACCACAGGCATATACTCAATAGCTGGCTTTCAGAAATTATTCATATTTTAACTGGAAGTTTGTATTCTTTGACCACTGAAACTTCAGACAGATGTGGATAGTATGGATGTTTAGAGATGTCAATCCTTCCTCATCCAGGGATCTTTTGCTTTATTTGTGACTTCTATCTCTTTCATCAATAGGATAAGAGAATTGTCACTGGGGTCAAAAGCAATGTGGGCCTCTAGTTCTAGGGATTCTGAAGCTGAGTGTACTAAACTCTGAATAACTGTTTCTAATAATATTTGGAGAATCTATCCCTCTCTCAGGTAAGAGAATTGACAGAAACCATCCTGAAAAGACAGCTGCATCTAACAGAACAGAGAGCCAATAACTAAGTCAGTGGCCGAGTAGCAGATGATGCCATACAATCTTAGACAAGAAGTCATCTGCTCGTGAGTCAAGGTACATGATGAACTGTAGTATAAAGGGGTTTCTTACTGTTATGCATAAAATAATTTACCAGGGACCAACGTCACCATCCTTATCATCACTGGCTGTCATCCACAGCTCACAGCATAGTTTTCAGTATACAGATCTTCCACTACCTTGTTTAATAAACTTATCCCTGAGTATTTTTTATTGTTTTAAAGTTATTATAAATGGGATTGTTTTATTGCTCTTTCAGATATTTTGTTGTTAGTGTATAGAAATGTGACTAATTTTTGAATGTTGGTTTTATATTCTGTAACTTTACTGAATTCACTTATTAGTTCTAATAGGTTTTATAGGTAGGATTCTAAAGCAGTTCCTATATATTCCACGTCACTATCTCCTGCCTAGATCCCAAAGCTCCCATGAAGGCACTTTTGTCTGTGGACTGATGCAAAATCACTGTTATTGAGGCAGATCATACTAGGGATGTCTTACTCACTCATTTTGCTGATGTCATTCTTCCTTCTATGTTTTACTTTCTATTCGGAATGTAAATAAGTGTTTCTAATCACAAATATCAAGTCAGTACTTAGTCACATACAAATCTTTTATAATGTCTAGAACTAACACAAGAATTTGGATTCACTTTCTATTTCCCACACATATTATCTAAAATTATATTTTGGCTAATAGTTGGTAGAGTAACTCTTGGTTAAACATTTTAAGGATGTTTCTTTTAATGGTAAAACCAATGTGAAAAAAACTGATTTCTTATCAGTATACCTGACTCTTTGCGACCCCATGGACCGTAGCCTATCAGGCTCCTCCGTACATGGGATTTTCCAGGCAAGAGTACTGGAGTGGATTGCCATTTCCTTCTCCAGGGGATTGTCCAACCCAGGAATCGAACCCAGGTCTCCCGCATTGCAGGCAGACGCTTTACTGTCTGAGCCACCAGGGAAGCCCATGTATAAATAAACTTTTGAATATATTTGCTCTCCATTTACTCAAGTAATTTATTAAAGGTAGAATTTTTGAAGAGTTTTCATTAATGAAGAAATATTTAAGTACTTGTTTGGCTAAATATTTTTAATTCCTAGACAAACATCAGTGTTAAAACACTTTTTTTGCTGTTGTTCCTGTTTATATCTGTACAATTTCTAAATAAAACAAGTAGTGGTAGAATAAGATTAACAAAGAATCAAAGGTAATAGAGTGATAGGTAGCTTACTGACACAAAGAAAGCTGCTAGATCTGCCAGGAAGAAACATGTCAGCAAAGGACCTAGTCTTTCCTTTGACATCTTTAGTCACTGGATAATCATGATCTGCTGTGATGCAGGTATGACTCATGGTATTTTCATGATGAACAATGGCTGGCTCTTTCAGGTGACAGCATGGATGAAGACAAAAAGAGCACCAATTCCTCATGTTATGTAAGAGGTTTTCCAAATAAATAATTTTCAGAAAGAATCACTAAAACCTAAGTTCAAATGACCTTTTCATAGGTTATTTTACCCACTCAGATGTATCAACTTAAGTCTTAAAATATAAGATGATGTCACATTGGTTCCTTTGTACTCAGGTCTTCAATAGCATTGTCAGTATTTAGTAGAAATGTCTCCTAATTAAAGTACTGTATCTTCTTTCAGATGCTTGCATAGGTTTTTCTGAAGCTATGTCCTCTTCTTTTGGGAACAGGCAAATATTCTTTGGCTACAGTCATCAGGGCATTAATTGACTTCCTCTTCTGAAGGAGATCAACCCTGGGATTTCTTTGGAAGGAATGATGCTAAAGCTGAAACTCTAGTACTTTGGCCACCTCATGCGAAGAGTTGACTCATTGGAAAAGACTCTGAGGCTGGGAGGGATTGTGGGCAGGAGGAGAAGGGGACGACCGAGGATGAGATGGCTGGATGGCATCACCGACTCGATGGACGCAAGTCTGAGTGAACTCTGGGAGTTGGTGATGGACAGGGAGGGCTGGCATGCTGAGATTCATGAGGTCACAAAGAGTCAGACACTACTGAGCCACTGAACTGAACTGAACTGATCTGATGAAGGCTTAAGAACAGCCAGCACTGTTCGAACTATGTATACAACTGCTGGAAGTGGTGATGGAGGAATCATAATAGCAGCATGTTTTCCAAAGGAGCTGTGAAATGTCCCTTGCTCTTAGGGCAAGATGTGATCAATTCATCTTTTGATAAAAATATGGAAAGTTACATAATTATATAAGTCTGGTCAGTTTATCAAACTAAAAAATCAGACTGAGTGACTTTAACGACAGAAATTTACTAATTTTCTTAAAGTTCTTCAGGTTGAAATTCTGAGATCAAGGTGCCAGCATGACTGGGTTCTGGCAAGGATGCCAT
This sequence comes from Nanger dama, assembly GCA_917880005.1. Lineage (NCBI taxonomy): Eukaryota > Metazoa > Chordata > Mammalia > Artiodactyla > Bovidae > Nanger > Nanger dama. The sequence goes on along the minus strand of CAKJTW010000008.1, from coordinate 16,560,868 downwards.
TCCTGGTTTGCAGATGGTCATCTTCTCCCTGTACCCTCACATGGTAAACAAAACCAAACTCTCTGATGACTCTTCTTTAGTTCAGTTCAGTTGCTCAGTCATGTCTGACTCTTTTCAATGCCATGGACTGCAGCACGCCAGGCTTCCCTGTCCATCACCAACTCCCAGAGTATATTCAAACTTATTTCCATTGAGTCAGGGATGCCATCCAACTGTCTCACCCTCTGTTATCCCCTTCTCCTCCCGTCTTCACTTTCCCAGCATCAGGGGCTTTTCAAATGAGTCAGTCCTTCACATCAGGTGGCCAAAGTATTGGAGTTTCAGCTTCAGAATCGATCTTTCCAATGAATACCCAGGACTGATCTCCTATAAGATGGACTGGTTGGATCTCCTTGCAGTCCAAGGGACTCTCAAGAGTCTTCTCCAACACCACAGTTTAAAAGCATCAATTCTTCAGCACTCAGCTTTCTTTATAGTCCAACTCTCACATCCATACATGATCACTGGAAAAACCATAGCTTTGACTAGACAGACCTTTTTAGTAATGTCTCTGGTTTTTAATATGCTGTCCAGGTTGGTCATAGCTTTTCTTCCAAGGAGCAGGTGTCTTTAATTTCATGGCTGCAGTCATGAAAATTATCATCTGCTGTGATTATGGAGCCTCCCAAAATATAGTCTGTCACTGTTTCCATTGTTTCCCCATCTATTTGCCATGAAATAATGGGACCAGATGCTATGATCTTTGTTTTCTGAATGTTGAGTTTTAAGCCTACATTTTCACTCTCCTCTTCCACTTTCATCAAGAGGCTCTTTAGTTTCTCTTCACTTTCTGCCATAAGGGTGGTGTCATCTGCATATCTGAGGTTATTGATATTTCTCCTGGCAATCTTGATTCCAGCTTGTGTTTCTTCCAGTCCAACATTTCTCATGATGTACTCTGCATATATGTTAAATAATCAGGGTGACAATATACAGCCTTGACATACTCCTTTTCCTATTTGGAACCAGTCTGTTGTTCCATGTCCAGTTCTAACTGTTGCTTCTTGACCTGAATACAGATTTCTCAGGAGGCAGGTCAGGTGGTCTGGTATTCCCATCTCTTTCAGAACTTTCCACAGCTTGTTGTGATCCACACAGTCAAAGGGTTTGCCATAGTCAATAAAGCAGAAATAGATGTTTTTCTGGAACTCTCTTGCTTTTGTTATGATCCAGCAGATGTTGGCAATTTGATCTCTGGTTCCTCTGCCTCTTCTAAATCCAGCTTGAAAATCTGGAATTTCATGGTTCACATACCGTTGAAGCTTGGCTTGGAGAATTTTGAGCATTACTTTGCTAGTGTGTGAGATGAGTGCAATGTGTGAGATGAGTGCATAAGTGAGTGTGAGATGAGGTAGTATGAGCATTCTTTGGCACTGCCTGTCTTAATGACTTTTATTGACTCTTCTTATCAGGCCGCTAATCCCATCATGAGAGCCCAAACCTCATGACCTCATCTGAACCGAACACCATGACACTGAGAGTGAGAGCTCCACATCTGAATTTGGGGAACACAATTCAGTCCACAGAAATAACAATCTTCTTTTTGGTGTCAAACAACCTCACTATCGTCAACTTCTTGCAAAGGAAGATAAGATTCCTTCAGTCATTCTCAGGGTTTGTGTAAGCAGCATAAAGAAAATTTTGAGAATTTTAACATTACTTTAAGACTGTCTTGCAATGCATTGCAGTGACATAGCTTTTTATGTAGAAGCGGCTAAAAGGGTTCAATCTCCATGTAAAGAGTGGTGTGAAGACCAGTCTGGAAACTTCAACTGATGAAAAAGATAATGGTGAAGGCCATTGGATTATTTCTGTTGGTAATGAAAGATAGGAATTAGTGCCTCCCCATTCCTGCCCTTACAAGAACTGTCTTCCGAAGCACATGGAATGGGAGAATCCCCAAGTACCTGCTCAGGGTTCACCAGAGCACAGCACCCTGATAAAATTACATGGCAACATTTAGACATTGCTAGGTTGCCTTTGGTTACTGTGCCAAATCCCCACATTAGATACACTGTAATTTAGTCAGTATGGTTTATTAAGTAGAAAAATGTATATAATGAAAACAAAACTGTTGAACTGCTCATTAGACATGGCTGATTTCTGAATATTATGAAACTTATTCAATTCTATTTAAAAATTTAATACTGAACTAGAGAGGTTTTAGGGATACCACCATATAAGGAACTTTTCCTCAATGTAACCATAAGGATTTTTAAAGCAGTATTTTAACATTTCTTACTATGTGATTTAATGTTATTGAATACATTAATTGTGTACTACCTAAAACCATTTTTCATGCCATCACTGGTACTCTCCTACATTCTATGAATCACCAATCTAGGTGGTCAAAAAATATTTAGGAACTTAGGATATCTCCATTTGAAACTTACTCTGGAATCACACAAACATGATCAGTACAACCACAACTACAGTATATGATGCATAATGAAAAGATAAGTAATCCAAGGGATGTACAGAATGTTACAAAAGATCAAATGAAATAAGTCACAAATGATCACTTCTGATTTTGAATCCAAAGGCAGTTTGACAAAAGATGTGTTATTTGATGTAGCACTTAAAGAATTAATAAATATCATCAATTGCCAATGGCTAAAAATCATCCAAATAGACATCACAGAAAAAAACAACGTACAAAAGCAGGAAGACATCTAGCACATTCAGGAACTGGTGTACACACCAACTGAGACATCAGGTTAAGAATTTTAGAGCAAGGTAAGAACATGCTACAGAGGGGAGGCAGAATGCAGAGGATTATATCACGACAGACAGTTTGGCTTTTGGGAGACAGAGAGTCACCTGGAAAGCATTATGGAGTCAAAAGATTAATCTGATGATATCGCATAGGATAATTCATGATGAGAGAGACTGAAGATGGATAGCTTACTGCTGTGATTCAGAAAAGAAGTGGTAGAAAATTGACTAGAGCGGTAGCAATGGAAACAACGATAGTAACAACGGCAGCCGTCATGTACTGACACCTTTTGAAGCAGGCAGTGTATCAAGCCCCTTATGTGTGCACAATCATTAATACTTCTAATCACTCATGGAGATACAATTTTTTCATTCTGCTTTTACAAAAGAGGAACTGACCTAAAATCAAAGGCTAGAGTTGGATTTTACACACAGATTACTTAATTCTAGAGAACAGATTTCTAACTATAATATCACAATATAGAAGAATGTACAGAAAAAAATGCATTTAAAGCTATTATATATGGTGTCAAACAAGATGACTAGTGACTTACTGCATATGAGGATTAAGGAATAAATCAAGACTATTATTTAAATTTTGAGCATAGGCAAATGAACTGATATTGAAAAAAAAAAAAAAGAAATTAAGAAGCAGATAGTACTAATGGGACACCCAGGAAGTGAGACCAAAACAAACAAACAAACAAACAAACAAACAAAAACCAATGGAAGGGCTATACAATTTGGAGAGAAAGCAAGTATCGACTTAAGTGAATCTGAGAGGTACCCTGTCAAAATTTTTGAAAATAAGACAAGGTTTGCTCTAAAGTTTTCTCTGTTTTGATCATCAAATAGCTAGAAAGAGAGAACATGATTTCATTAATTCTTTTTCTTTCCTACTATGACTTTAAGTATATTTCTTCATACAGAGATGTTCTTCTATTTTATCTTTTAGGAAGAAGAACTGTAGTATTTTATTAGTAAGCTCACTGCTTTTCTAACATTCATTATACTTTACAATAGCAATTATACCCTCTAGTCCCCTGCTTACTTTAATTAATGTCTAGTTTGTTAAAGAAAGAAGTGTCTCAGCTTTATTCTAGGGTAAGGAACAGACTAGCTACAAACTACTGATGATGGATCAGCCTTGGGACTAATCATTAGGTGTATCTCAGCAGTGTGTAAGACTAATTTGCCTTAGATTATTTCAACGAAAATTGTATTTCTTGCTCTCTCTTTTAGTTCAAACCCTAAGTTCCCCCAGATGCAGTCAAGAAATCACCTAGTCAAGAGTAGGGATGATAGTTATGGATACAAAAAGAGTTCTGCTTCAGGCTATTGGGGTGTGCATCAAAGTTTTAACATCTTTTAATGTGCCAGATATTGTTCTAAGTTCTTTGCATACTTTAATGCCTATAATCCTCCAATACTGTTATCGCTTGCATTATACACCCTTGGAAAATCTGAAGCACCAAAGTATCGTCAAACTAAGTGGTGGAGGTGAGTTTCAAATCAGTCACTACAACTGCAAAACCTGTGGTCTTCTACTGTCTTTTAGATTTAGATCTGTTAAAAAGCAGCACCTCATCTTAAAACTGTAAGAGGTTACTGAAAGGAAACAAATAATAAAACAGGTTTAAGTACTTATAAAACTCAGGCTTAAGGAATAGGAAACTGCTGCTGAAGGAAAGGTAATATTTTATTGTGAATTGTTCATTTATTTCCATTCAACCCAATTTATTATACACCTATTATTTTAAGTCATTCAAATAAATGATCAGCATTTACAGAATCTATCAGATAGTTGGTTAAAACTTTTGTCATTTTTACACATCAAAATCAACAGTTTAATTACCATGAAATATTGAGCTAAGTCAAATTTTAAATGAATATACTTGTTCTCAGTCTTATGAAGTGGAAAGTTTGAGTGGCAATTGATAGCAACTAATCTTCATAAAGTCACCAACACACAGTCTTGATCTACAGCTTTGAGAAATGAGTCTTGAATACCCAACCGTCTCCTTCTAGACCTTTATGCTCTGTTTTGAACTTGGTCTAAAGGGAAAGCAGGAGGGATCGCACACCAAGAGTCACTGAGCACCTCCAGAAATCTATACATATCTATACTTATTCAAGTGTGTCCAAGATTCTGCCTGTTGACCCCTGAGACTCCCTCCTTCTACCAATGGACACATGTAGAATAGCAGCTCTGAGAGGTAAGAGAGGGACTCTTTCTCTCTCATCCTGCATAAAGCACTGTCCTTTCTTCTTTCTCCTATGCTCTGTGCTCCATCATTCCCCTGTGTCCCACTCTTTGTAACTCACAGACTGTAGTCCACCAGGCTCCTCTGTGTCCATGGGATTCTCCAGGCAAGAATACTAGAGTGCATCTTCCCAACCCAGTGATCAAACCCCACGTTTTACGTCTGCCTGCATTGGCAGGCAGGCAGGCTCTTTACCCCAGCAATAAGCAATCCTTTGGACTAGATGAAATTTCAGATGACATGTGTGTCTGTATTTATCTCATGTTCCCTTCTAAATGGGATAGGCATGCTAGGCTATGTGTTATGAAGGAGATACCAGATTTTATCTTAGACTCCATGGACCGAGGAGCCTGGTGTGCTGCGATCCATGGGGTCGCAGAGAGTCGGACAGGAGTGAGCAACTTCTGTGTGTTTGTGTGTGTGTGTGATGCACTTCAGTTATGGATGAGAGCTTGGGAAGCTGAAGAAGCCTTTGGCAACTGTTAAATATGAGCAAAACTTTATTAGTAAACATATTACAATTTCACAAAGACAGTTACTGGTTACTTTTTAGAAATTCCCATAAGAGCATGAATTGGTACATACATGCTCTGAAATTTTCTAGATATGTCCTTCCACTGATGCAAATTATATTTTTGTTCTCAAAAAGGAAGAAAAAGTTCAATTGAATTCAAACAGTAATTTGTTGTATCAAACAGTCATTTTCAACTCTTTTCTTTTTTCATTTCCTCCAGAGGCCCTTTAATCACCACAAGTACTATTACAAAATGTGGAATAGGATTTCAAAATAAAATAAAATAAATTTAAGTCAATTTAATTTTACAATAACTGTTTGTACAAGCACCTAAGTAATAAAATAGTTGGTTAAGGCCGTTCTAAGAGATTGGGTAAATGTTTCAAGTCTAATTTACCCAGAAGTTACATAAATGTTCTCTTACATCTTCCTACTATTTGTTTTGTGTTCATTATTTATTAACATGTTTATATTAATGGATATACCGTAAATGAAGTCCATAATACCAACAGCTGGAAAAAAGTCAAGAGTTATGCTAACACAAGGGATTAAGCCTAAAACGCTGCAAAGGGCTGAATTGTGAGTCTCCAAGATGCCTGTATTAAAGATTTAATGTTTCAGAATGTGGCTGAATTTGGAGACAGAGCCTTGTAAAAGGTAATGAAGTTAAAATTTGGTCCATAGCATGGGACCTAACCCAGTCTGAATGGTGTCTTTATGAGAAGAGGAGATTAGGATGTAGACACACAGAGGAAAAGACCATAGGCAGACACATGGAGAGCGTCTCCAGCATCAAAAGAGGCCTCAGATAAGCACAAACTTGCTGATACCTGGATCTTGAACTTCCGGCTTTCAGAACTGTGAGGGAATAACTATGTTGTCTAAAGTACCCTCTATATGGTATTTTGTTACGACAGCCTAACACACTAATACAGCCTCCAATTAACATCAAATCCTTGCAAAACAGAGGCAAATTCAAAATGACTATATTTTAGATTTAGAGTGAACTGGTTATTTTATTTCACTGTAACCAGTTAACCAATTAGCTAGATAATTGTCTGAGTAATGGCTAGACGATAAAGGTATTTTATGTGGTCTCTCACCAAACTTCAACCAAAATGTCAGTGCTCTGGAATGATTCTGAACATGCATCTTTGTCACACAAAAATCATTTAATCCAAAATAAACAACAGATTTTAAACTGGTCTTTCACAAATGCTGATAATTCATTCTTATATATAGACACTCATCCCATGAGTTAAAGCAACAATTGCTAGTACCCTTATAATACCATTGTGAAGACACAGCAGAGATAAACAATATTTAATGGAAACAGTCACTCGTTTTCCCTTTTGTTAATAAGTATGTTCTTTGTTCCAAACCTTGTTTTCTCAGATTATTCATCTGAGAAGAAGTTACTGGGAAAAAGAACTGCTCTGCTACGGTTTGCAAAGCAGATGGATATTCAGGGAGTATCAATACCAGCAAATCTCACATTTGTTACATGAACTAACTTGAAAAGTAGTAGTTAGGGGGTTTACGATGTTCTAAATCATCCTGTTTGTGTCATCAGCATATCATGACCTCTTTCACACTGCAATTGCTCTTGCTTGAAGCTTCCTTCACAAGTTAAAGAGTTGAAAGACAACAATGATGAAAACAATCTTATCCATATTAGTCCTCTCTATAACTATTGATTTCTTTTTGTGTGTGGACACTTGCCAAAATAGTTATTAGATTTTCAGACCTTTTCATTTTTAAGGGAGGCTTAATGTGTATATTTCTTACATTATTATTTTCTCTGATGTAATTAATTTTGTGGACATTTCCTATCAGAGCTTGTTACTTAAGATAGAGTTGCTGAAGTTGTTATGACCCATAGTATAATCCAGCAGGACATGGCTCAACCTTCCATGTGAGATAGTAATTAGAGGTTGTTATTTACAACTTAAGCACACAAATAAACTATTGGAATTTCTAACTTTTAGAAAGTAGATAACTCCCTTCACTTCTCCCGAGGAAGACTTATGGGGCTAAAATTACAGGGGTTACTATGTTTAATTTCAGCTTGGGCAGTAGGTTCTGCCCGATGAAATTTCTATTTAGTCTATCAGAGATAAATTCTTATTTATAATGTCTTATCATTTGGAAAGTTTCTTGTTTTATTTTCATCTTTGATAGCTCAGTTGGTAAAGAATCCACTTGCAGTGCAGGAGACCCCGGTTTGATTCCTGGGTCAGGAAGATCCGCTGTAGGAGGGATAGGCTACCTCCTCCAGTATTCTTGGGCTTCCCTTGTGGCTCAGCTGGTCAAGAATTTGCCTGCAATGTGGGGAACCTGGGTTCAATCTCTGTGTTGGGAAGATCTCCTGGAGAAGGGAATGGCTAATCACTCCAGTATTCTGGCCTAGAGAATTCCATAGACTCTATAGTCCATGGCGTCGCAAAGAGTGGAACACGGCTGAGTGACTTTCACTTACTTACTTGCCATGTTAACAGAGCAGCCTAAAGCTTTTCTCCATTCTACCTGAGGTGAAGAAAGAAATAACAGCTTATATTATTGAACAAGCTAAAACTATTTCAATAAGCGATATACAAATATGGACTAGAAGATTCATCTCTTAGTGAATGATGCCAAATCAGTATTAAAGGTACCCTAGCAATTAATCCAAACTGATCATCTCATTGTGGAAAGTCACTTTTCTTTTCAAACAAATAGTTCAGGAATAATTTGCCTTTGCATAGCAACACAATACTACCTTTCCACAAAGCTATGAAAGTAATTGTGTACTCAGTTACTCAGTCATGCCTGGCTCTTCATGACCCTAGGTTCTGTAGCTGGCAAGGTTCCTCTATGTATGAAATTTTCCAGGCAAGAATACTGGAGTGGAGTGCCATTCTCCCTGGCCAATGGACTGAACCAGAATGTCTTATGTCTCTTACATTGGCAGCTGTATTCTTTACCACTAGCGCCACCTGGGAAACCCAAGAAAATAATTATACTTTATTTGTTCCAAATGTGGAATATAAACTGTATCATGTTGTTTATTATATATCAATTTAAAGATACCTGAAATACCTTCTTGGAAAATATTCTACACGCTGATAAGAATAAGCAGTAAGCACCTATGTTCAAGGAAAGGGCAACTATTGATAACTAGAACCTATTCAAAGGGAGCAAAACTCACTGGTTTCTTCAAAGTTTATGTAATTAATCAGCTTGAATATCCCCCAACACCCCAGGGAGGAACATTTCCCAGACCCAGAAAAGAGTGTTTGCTTTGAACCCCACTCCTAGTTTGCCTGTTTATCTGAGCTCCATTCTGATTAAATATTGAGAGGGATTGCAGGGGTTTAGTAGCAGCTTTAATGAAAAGTAAAAAGATAAGGTGACACCTTGGAGAAAACTGGAATAAAGTGCTCTCTAGCCTTCCTTGACTATGTCTGGCACTTATGTCTTCTGCATTCCAGAGACCTCATTAACCCTGCAGAGAGAGAGAGAGAGAGAGAGAGAGAGAGAGAGATGTTTAACCCTTCCCATGTACACTAAGATATAGTAAAGAAAGAAGGGCAAGTCAGGGAAGATAACTTTATTTCTGCTGTGTAAAGCATCCAGACGGGTTTATGAAACTAGAGTAATGTTACCTAGGTCCTTGAAATTGGAATTTTCCATCCACAAGTATCCTTTCACACTGCATCAAATGTTGGTGCCTTAGAGAAAGCTTGTAGGTTTGGCTTCTGATATAAGGAAAATGCAAGAGTTGAATATTTTGGCAAGAGTAAGGCAAACCCTCCCCTTACATTCTCTTCAAAGATATTCTTTAGAGCCTCCTTTATGGCCGAAGGTTGCTTCGGTATTTTACAATTAATGATCTGGCAGTGCTAGTTTGGATGTAGAGAGAGTATTTGTTAGCCAAGAGTTAAGCTAAAGCATAGACTTTCGAGACTTGCAGATTTCAGGAAAAGAGATCCCTTCTCTTAGGTTTTTCTGCCTTTCCTTTCTCCACGTTGTATTTTTTTTCTTTTTCTTTTTTTTCCTTTTGGATGCTTTTGATAGTTGCATGAAGCCAAAATCATACAAAGGGTAGGTAAATGAAAGCATTTTGACATTTAATCTGAGGAGTTCTCTGATCTGAGAAAAAATATAAACTATTTTTATAAGAGAATAGAGACTCAAAGCCAAGTTCCTTGGTGCAAGAAGATTTAGCTTGAAAGACTACAAAAGGAAGATGATTTCCCTTTGCAGATAATCAAGTACAGCTAATCCGCCCCTTGGCCATATTAGTGTTAGTGATAGATTGCCCATCAGTCAATGTGACAGAGGTAGTCGGGACTGATGGTGGTGTTGGTAGGAATAAGTGAGTTAGCCAGGCCATTGCTGATTAGATAGCTTGGGCTAAGTGTTGGGTGGCTCCAAGCTTGCTTAGACGCAGTCTGCAGTCAGGGGTACAGGACCTCCTGGGCACAATCTCTGATTGATAGAGCCTCTTCTTTGCCTCTTTTGGATTATCTGTGACCTTTTTTTTTCTTCAGTGTCTAGTTGCAAAGCCTCAGGAACACTGGAGGCAGGGAGGTCTGTATGTCCTTTGATTATTGAGTGGTGTCAGATGACTAGCCACAGGCATGTGTTTCTTTAGTGAACACCATTCTTCCTTCTGCAGCTCATGAGGGAAGAAGAGCCTATCCCACATGTAACTGAAAGGATGAATGCCCTTGCATTCATTCAGAAATACAGCAAACAATGAACAGTCAGTGGATTCTCTTGTCCTTATTACCATGAAACCAGAAGAAAAAGTCACGGCCCTTTTCCAGGAAATGTTTTCAGCGCCATTGGCTTAATCAAAGGAAATACTGGCTCGGTCAGAGGGAATATTTATTAATGTCACCACTGAGACTGGGAGTGTCCACTTCTGACTCCCTTTCCTACTCCCTCATTCCCTAAGACTTTCCACCATTTTTATGTTCAGAGGATTTGTGCTCCGGGTGCCTGTAGGTCTGCTTCCAATGTAGTAATAAAAAATCTCTTGTTTTCTGCATTTCATTGGCATATTGAGGAATACTGTGCTGAAATAAAGGGCTTATTATTTCTGTCTTCCTAATAGTTCCCCTAGTAAAATGTGACCATGTTCTTTGTAGGGATGAAGATAGCTCATTAACCAAATGTTGGTACAAGAAACAGCATTTCAGATTGCATGCATGAGATCCAAGACTGAATCCAGCCTTCAAGCTCCTACAGATTATTCAAGAGTTCTATGATCTTCTCATTAGATAAATCTACTACCGAGCAGAGCCCATGACACAGAAAAATTCCAGGCAAATTTATTTCCCATCAACTAATAGAACCTCATGTGAAGAGCTGACTCATTGGAAAAGACTCTAATGCTGGGAAGGATTGGGGGCAGGAGGAGAAGGGGACGACAGAGGATGAGATGGCTGGATGGCATCACCGACTCAACAGAGATGAATCTGAGTGAACTCTGGGAGTTGGTGATGGACAGGGAGGCTTGGTGTGCTGCAATCATGGGGCTGCAAAGAATCGGACACAACTGAGTGACTGAACTGAACTGAACTGAATAGAATAATATACTATGTGAATATTTCTACCATTGACTTTGAAATGTTGGATTGTAACTGTCCTCTATTTCCCTCTGAACGCCTTGAAAACAGAAAATAAACCTTGATTTTTGTATTTTTGTATCTGGATATACACAGTAGGGGGTTTCCTGGTGGCTCAGACAGTAAAGAATCTGCCTACAGTGCAATACACCAGGGTTAGATCCCTGGGTGGGGAAGATCCCCTGTAGAAGAGAATGGCAAAACTCTCCAGTACCCTTGCCTGGAGAATTTCATGGACAGAGGAGCCCTGGTGGGCTACAGCCCATGGGATCGCAGAGAGCTGGACACCACCGACGACTAGCATTTTCACTTTCACATACACAGTAGGGGCTTCCTCGATGGTTCAGATGGTAAAGAATTTGCCTGCAGTACAGGAGCCTCAGCTTCAGTCCCTGGGTCGGCAAGATCCCCTGGAGAAGGGAATGGCAGCCCACCCCAGTTTTCTTGCCTGGGGAATTCTATGGACAGGGGCGCCTGGGGGCTACAGTCCATGGGTTCGCAAAGAGTTGGATATAACTAAGCAACTAACACTCAGACTCACACACAATAGATATTCACTAGTTGAAAATTTGAAGATATAAAGCAAACATTGGTCCCAGAACATTGTTTGATTATATGAAATATCTCCTAATGGCTTAAATTACCTTTTCTAAAAAAAAATTTTTATTTATCTCTGGCTGTGATGTGTCTTTGTTGCTGTGTGGGCTTTTCTCTAGGTGCAGAGGGCAGGGGATGCTCTTTAGCTTGGTGTGAGGGCTTCTCATCTAGAGGGTGCTTCTCCTGTTGCACAGCACAGGTTCTGGGGTGCACGGGCTTCAGTAGTTGCAGCACACAGACTTAGTAGTTACGGCTCCAGGGCTCTAGAGTACAAGCTTAGTTGCTCCCCAGAATTTGGATCTTCTTTGATCAGGGATCAAACCCAGATCTCTCTCATTGCCAGATGAATTCTTTACCCCTGAGGCACTAGGGAAGCCCTTAAATCATCTTAATAAAGTTTTTATTGACATTTAATTTCTACTTTGCTCTTAAAAGATCATTTACAAATGATACATTTTGATCAGACCATATACCTTACTAGCCTTAATTTTCTCCTCCTAATAATTAATAGAAATAATAATAACAAAAACAATAATTAGCTATTACATTTACACAGTATTGTTATATTATCTGTGAGAGGATAGGAGCCTACTTTCATGAGCAACAATTAGCAAACACAAGTGGTCTAATCACTTTTACCAAATTCCCCTGGCTTCCCCCAGTTCTTTTTCACCAGCTCACTTCAGGACTGAAAAACTCTCCCACCTTTCACTTGAGTCCAGTCTCTCTCCCCAATTGCCACAGTCTTAAGTAAAGTGTTCCTTCTCTATTTCACTCTGTACAGTGTAATTTGTCTTTGACACTTTCTGAGTTTATCTTCAGCTTCCCACAGTATTTAATGTAATCTCTCTTCTCCTCTTTGATTCTCATAACCAAGTATTTGCCTTCCTGACAGGTATATCTTCTAAGAAATTATACAGGTATTCTTATCATTTTCCTTTTATCCATTCCAAGAGGGCAATTCTAGTACTTCTTCATTTATTCTTATTATCCCAACACTCTTTCTCACATTTTTGTTTCAAAATCACCTCAACCAACTTCACAGAATGTAATAATGTACAGTTTCCTCAGTATTTATTTCCCTTCTTCTTTTCCTCCTAGAATATAACTCTCACCATGACTGGTTAAAATTTCTTCACCCTCCATGAATATGTTATCTGTATCCTCAGCCACATGAACTTCGTTTTTGTTCTGAAACTGTCAAAGTGAAATAGATAAAAAGGGATAGAAAAGAGTCTTCTTAAAATTAAAAAGTTTCTAAAGCTTTAGATTGCATAAAACTCCAAGACACAGATTGCATTTATTTTACAATTTCAGAGTAATTTTTGAGGGTAATTCATGGATAAAAGAGATGGGAAGGGGAGAAAAAGTGAGATTGAGGGAGTTAACCTGATGTTCAACAAGTGGGAGAGGGATGGGAAAGGCCCATGAGATGCTCACGATGAGGACAGAGGCCTTTCCCGTAAGGACAGGAGAAAGACATGCTGCGCACCCTTATTTCCCATGACGGACGTGTCCTACCCTTATCTCGTATTCCTAAGAGAATTTCTGCTATTCACAAGTTTGTTAATAATAATAATAGATGTAAGAAACCAATGAGTCCCCTGTCTCTCCCACGTGAGAACAAAGCAGTCCTAATTATCTAGCCCTAGGAAGTCGGTGCCAGTGTGGATTTATGTTCCCTTCCAAGCTAGAATATAGCATCACAATTGATTTTCTTTTTCCAATTCTAATTTTCCAGACCTATTAAAATGACTCTGAACCAAACTGCTTTGAAAGAAATAATATTGGCTTTCTCCCATTATCCCTTTCTTTTCTCCCTTGTCTCCCTTCCACTAAATCAAATTAATCTGCTTTAAAAATAGAAAAGATAAGTGATTATATAATCTTCTAAGGGAGGCAGGAAGCTGTGGGACATAAGGCACAGATGAAACGCTCGCACATCGGGCATATTTAGACAATATGCATGTCAATCCAAGTCTTTTGTGGCCTGGTGCTGTGCGGATGCAGCAAATGGAGGTGGGGAGATTCTTTCCCTCCTGGGGCCCCCAGTGATGTGCAGCGCTTTCTGAGGGGAAGGAACTGCTTCCCCAAGCCCAGAGAAAATGTTAAGATGCCACTCTGAGCTCTTGTCGCTCAGAATTGCAGCCTGGAGGCAATGAAGAGCCCCCTGTGACTTAATCTTGACACAGGAGAGGAAGGGGGACTTTTTTTTTTTATCAACCCAGCTGGTTCTGTCACTGTGCCTTTAAAAACCTTATTTTAGACTTGCTTTTAATTTATAATGGAAAAAAAAAAAACAACCCTCCTACAACTCAATGGGGGAGCAATTTAATCTTCTCAGGTAAATAGGAAAACTTCACTATAACAGAAGCAGGGGCTCCTTAGCCCATAACTTCCTTCTCTAAAAAAGCCAAGTTTTTGTCCTGCCCATCCCTGAAGAGACCAGACTTTGTCCAAAGAAAAGTCAGTTGAGGGAAGGATGGTATTCTGGCTGAACAGAGTTATTTTCAGAAGCCACCAGCATTTGCATTTCTAAACTATTGGATAAAATGAAGGGAAAAAATTGCAAATGCATATACACATATACATGTTTTAAAATCTAATTTGAGGTCACAGCTGTAATTGCAAAGGCTTTGGATTGTGTGTCATGCTGGAATAATGTCCTGTTAGGGAATGTAGAGCATTCATCATTACTTTACGCCTCACTGCATCCTAAGTGTGATGCTATTTCAATACAACACCTACCACTTTTAGGTCTTTATGCTTAACTATATCTTGCTGGATGAAATCAAGCTACAAATTGGATAAAATTGGGTCCTCCCAGTTGATTCTACTGCTAGAAGTTCCAAAACTAAATTGTTTTCTAAATCCAATTCCATGAATTCAGAATCCAAATTATCATGATTTCTTGCACTGAAAAATAAATACAAAAGCTCAATTTGTTGCAGAGATAAAAGTATTTTTTTCCACCATAAAAGTTAAAGTTAACCTCTTTTCACATAGTCCTTAAAAATGGCTTCGAAATGGAGCAAGAAATACTAGAGAAAACAACCGACAGGAATGCGAGACATTGTGTATCTGTTGCTCAAGCAAAAAGATCCTTCATTCAAACAATTCCATCCAAAATATTTCAGAGAAAAACTGCTCTGTCTTCAGTGGTCTTTCATCCTTGTTTGGTAACTCAAGTCATTCCATTGCTACCTAAATTTGTGGTTGCAACATTTGCCTAGTTTTAAAGGCAATATTCAGATCACAATGTCCTTGCATGTGGCAATTAAAGATGCATTTGAAAAGATAACCATGGATAGAGTCCACCCTCAAAGCATTTAAGTTTCACTAAATTGTACAAAGTGTGGTAAGATGGAAATGGATTTTCAGTGTGGCAGAAACAACTAAAATTGAAACTATCTGGAACTGAACCCAGATACCCAATAGCAATTATGTCAATGATTTTGAAGATCCTTATATTAATTTTCCAAAATCTTTTTCATTGTCAAAACAAAAGTTTCTTCAAAACAGTAGTATTTTGGTTGGAAATATTTTGGGTAGACAAATCTAATAAAGCAGACTGCTAAAAACAGTCAGAAATTCTTATTCCACACACATTTCAATTATGCTCAATGAAGGCTGTGTTTCTAAGAGAAAAAATAGCTAACTAAAGAAAAATATTGGATTATCCATGGGTGGCTGTTGTAATAATTTATACAAATTTATGCTTGATGTTAGTTATCCAAATAATTAAAATTACCAATAGCTACCTTGAGGAAAAAAATGGTAGGAAAAATGGCATTGCAAGCAGATGTTTGTATCTGCTTTCAATGAAAGAGAAAGTGTATGGATAATATAATGGACTAAAAGCATTTTGGTAAACAAGAGGTACATTATGAAAGTGAAAGTTGCTCAGTCCTGTCCAACTCTTGGCAACACCATGAATTGGGTAGCCTTTCCATTCTCCAGGGGATCTTCCCAACCCAGGGTTCGAACCCAGGTCTCCCACATTGTTGGTGGATTCTTAACCAACTGAGCCACCAGGGAAACCCAAGGATACTGGAGTGGGTAGACTATCACTTCTCTGGCAATCTTCCCAACCCAAGGATCTTCCCAACCTGCAGGCTACAGTCCACAGGGTCACAAAGAGTCAGACATGACTAAAGCAATTTAACACAGAGACATTATGGAGAGATTATCTGGTCCTAGGTCGAGTACTAGGATTCTCTAGCCCTCTTGCTCTGTGCTTAGTCACTCAGTGGTGTCCCGCTCTTTGTGACCCCATAGACTGTAGTCCACCAAGCTCCTCTGCCCATGAGGATTCTCCAGGCAAGAATCCTGGAGTGGGTTGCCATGCCCTCCTCCAGGTAAGCCCTCTTAGGAGAACTTACTAATTCAGGCCATGTGACCTTGGTAGAATTCAGACTGAATTAGACTGGGTTAGAGGAAGAAGCATTGTCATCGACACTAGGTAAAAACAGTTCACAAACACCACCACCACCAACCACTGTGTCACTGAAGAAGTACAGTGGTAAGGAAAGCCACAGGCACAGTTATTTCCGAGGCCAGGAAGCAAGCACTGGTCAAATGCAGCCCTCCTCTACGCACACTCCCAGAGCATTCTCAGTGGACGTTTGAGAGCATAGAGTAGTTCAGGATTCCTCCCTATGGGATCCTGATTTCTGTTCACAGACTGTACTGAGGCATCTGGCTCCTCCCCTTCTCTTTCCTCCCTGTCATGACCACCCTCTCATCTGGATTGCTAGTCTGATGGGCTCTGGTCAGTGGTCCCCTGGCTCGTTCCCAGATGACCTTAATTTCTCTGTCTTATGCCTGCCTACCTCAAGTCACTGCTGTTGAGTCCTTAACCGAGAGATCTCCACAGCTCAACAGGGTCATCTGCCTTGACGGCTTTTTACTGACTTAATTGATGTACTACACCCAACCCTCAACACTCATCCCCCAAAATAACTTGGGGAAATTACAGATGTGAAAGAATCATAATTTCGGGGGTGTGGGAAGACAGAGAGCGAGAGAGAAAAACGTATCTCTATGGACAATTTGTATAAACAGTCACCCCTCGCTATTTGCCTATGGATTCCATGTCTACAAATTTCCCTGCTTGCTAAAATTTATTTGTAATCCTCTAAATCAATACTTGCAGCATGCTCACAGTCATTTGTGGTCATGTGTTAACTGGTGAAAAGTGTGTGTTTACTGATGGGCTGAGGCCCTGAAAGGCAATGTTCTGCCTTCTTTTTCTAGCTTCCACATTGTAAACAACTGTCCCTGTTGTGCTTTTTATTGGCGATTTCACTTTTAAAATGACCCCAAGTATAGTACTGAAGTGCTGTCTCATTTTCCTAAGTGCAGAAAGGCTGCGATCTGCTTACAGAAGAAAGCTTTATTCAGGCATGAGGTACCATGCTACTTACAATTAAATGACAATAAAAAGAGTATATGTAAAAATGTGTGAAACACAACCATAAGAAAAAAATAAAAAGAACACTGATTAAAAAACATAGCTTTGAATACAAGTATTTAGAAATTAGATTAAAAGTAGCATTTAATTATTATTTCAAAGAATTTAAAACAAGGATATAATCATGATATGGATAAATAGAGAGGAATTTTATTTTCTGGAATAGTACTAAATTTAACTTTATAAAAATATCAGTTCCTCCAAATTAATGGATAAATTTAATGCTATCCTATTTGATGGTGACTGCAGCCATGAAATTAAAAGACACTTACTCCTTGGAAGAAAAGTTATGACCAACCTAGATAGTATATTCAAAAGCAGAGACATTACTTTGCCGACTAAGGTCCGTCTAGTCATGGCTATGGTTTTTCCAGTGGTCATGTATGGATGTGAGAGTTGGACTGTGAAGAAGGCTGAACACCGAAGAATTGATGCTTTTGAACTGTGGTGTTGGAGAAGACTCTTGAGAGTCCCTTGGACTGCAAGGAGATCCAACCAGTCCATTCTGAAGGAGATCAACCCTGGGGTTTCTTTGGAAGGAATGATGTTGAAGCTGAAACTCCAGTACTTTGGCCACCTCATGCGAAGAGTTGACTCATTGGAAAAGACTCTGATGCTGGGAAGGATTGGGGGCAGGAGGAGAAGGGGACAGCCGAGGATGAGATGGCTGGATGGTATCACAGACTCGATGGACGTGAGTCTGAGTGAACTCCGAGAGATGGTGATGGACAGGGAGGCCTGGCGTGCTGCGATTCATGGGGTCGCAAAGAGTCGGACAAGACTGAGCGACTGAACTGAACTATTTCTATTTTCAGCTAGATGTTGTGACAAATATACTTAAATTTTACAAAGGAAATAAAGACTACTATATATGTCTGACAAATATAAAGGAATAAGATGAGGGGAGACTTAACAAATACAAAGAGAAAACTACAAGGTAATGGTAATAACAGTCATGCATTTGCACAAGAACAGACAAATGGACCAACGGATCAAAAGAGAGTTCTCAGGGATAAACAAATGTTTATCTGGGGAGTAAATAAATGATTTAACTCAACACAGAAAGGATGATTTGTTCTTAAATTGTGTGAGAGAAATTGGCTCACTCAGTGAAGCAAAATAAAATTGAATAACAGCACACACAAAGCTGAACCTCATGGAATTGAAAATCTATCAAGTTATGGGGAAAATGCAGGGAGATGTTGTGAATGATAGAGATAAAGAAATTTTAAAACAAAAGTTAAAAAGCAAATTACAAGGCAAATAATTCAGTTCAGTCTCTCAGTTGTATCTGACTCTGTAACCCCATGGACAGCAGCACGCCAGGCTTCCCTGTCCATCACCAACTCCCAGAGCCTACTCAAACTCATGTCCATTGAGTTGGTGATGCCATCCAACCATATCCTCTGTTGTCCCCTTCTCCTGCCTTCAATCTTTCCCAGCATCAGGGTCTTTTCAAATGAGTCAGCTCTTCGCATCAGGTGGCCACAGTATTGAAGTTTCAGCTTCAACATCAGTCCTTCCAATGAATATTCAGGACTGATTTCCTTCAGGGTGGACTAGTTGGATCTCCCTGCTGTCCAAGGGACTCTCAAGAGTCTTCTCCAACACCACAGTTCAAAAGCATAAGTTCTTTGGTGCTCAGCTTTCTTTATAGTCCAACTCTCACATCCGTACATGACTACTGGAAAAACCACAGCTTAATGAGTAGACAAAAAAAAAAAGATGTATGCTAATGCTGAGGGAAGATATTTGCAATGTTTAAAACCAGTTATTATTCAAAATATTTTAAGACTTTCTCTAAGCTATCAAAAAAGTAATACCAATGGAAAAATAAATACAAAGGAAATGAAAAAGCTGTTGACAGGTACTTCCATAGCACTGAGGAAGTTCTTTACACTGTTACTTGTGCCTGGGTCCTAGAGACAGTCACATATCTATCACTGGCAGAGCAGGCAGGATAATTCAGTTGAATGCACAACCCAAAATTCTAGAAGTAGTTAGAAGCCACAAACTAAATATCCACCTACCCACCTAGATACCCTAAAACAAGTTCAGTATTGAGTTAAAAAAAAAAAAAAAGTGGGGAATACATACACAATACCACACACACATATTAAAAGTCCTTGCAGACAGAAGAACAATACACGCTTGTAGTGATGACAAGGTCCTACGAACTGGAGGGTTTAATTCATTTAATGCAATGCAACTGACTTACACAATGATATCATCTAGATCTCCATTCTCTGAAAATATGGCATTTTAGTGAGCCAGATAATTCTTTATAAAAAGAATGTCTGGTCAGAAAACAATCATTCCTTGTGTTTCTTTTGGATCAGAATCCATCAAAGGTATTCATTCCAGCTTTGAGGCTTTCACTTTAAGGATAACCTTGATGCATGGGAAGCACTCTTTGGGCAGAGAGCTTGGTGGGTAAATCACCCAACATGAAGAGCAGGGAGGCAAAATTTACCTGGAAGCATATAGAGAGTATGTGTATCTCTCTTCAATTAATTTATGAGCTCTCATTTAAAACAGACACAAGACACTGCATATGGTTTGAGGTGGGGAGTGGCTAAAAACAAGAGGAGGACCTACAGTCAAGCAGATTTAGGATAAGAACAAAAGGGAAATTTCTAATAGTGAGAAAAATCCCAGTGGGCATAGTTATAGGATGAGTTCTTTGCCTGGCATTTTTCACACAGAAGGCAACCATTATTTGTCAAGATTTAAGAGGTTCCTATCTTTGAAGTGAGTGAGGGTCAGGGGATTGGCCTGTAATGCCCCTTCTACTTCCTAAAATTTTGTAAACCTAGACTTTAAAATGCTTAATGCAAAGAAAATTTAAACTTTAAGCAATTTGCTTTCTTTTCGTTTCCTCAAATTTGGACAAAGCAATGACTCAAGTAGTTAAAAAACCATTGAATTGGAAAAACAACAACATGAATAATGTGAGGATTTTCTTTTGCTCTGAACTATTTGTAATGCCAGTATGTCATCCTTATTTGTAAGTTCCCACTGAAGTCAGTGAGGAGACACATTGGCGGTTCCAGGTATTTACTCAGACATCGATCTATTCTCATACCTATGATTAGAGCCTTTCCACAGCCATGATCGTATACCACAGGCATCTCTTTTTCTCCCACTGGGTTGGGAAGAACATCCCTAGGGTGTGAAATATTCAGAGGTGGAAACTCCCTATATGATTATGCGATTCAAATTTCTATAATAAAATTAACCATCAGTCTTATAGCATGAGTTCTCTCAGAAACTATATTACAACTAGCAACACTAGCATTTGAAGTATTCCAATGGAATATTAGCACATAATGCCTAAAAGACAAGTTTAATTCATTCTTTTGCTTCTCTCTAAGTCTTACTCCTATTATCCCTTTCCTCAGTCAAATTCAAACTTCACCTTAAAGTACCTAAAGACACACTTAGAAGCAATTATAACAGAGCTGGAATGGCAAAAATTTAAAACTTCATTTTCTAAATATTAATAAAATGAGTAGTGGTGAACTTTATATCTCAATATGCACACTCTCTAGAAGATGTGATAATCAATTCTTATTTTATGTTAATGTGATTATATAGTGAAAACATAACTCAAGGCTGCAGAGACCCTTTTCCTTCTCCATTTACTGGTCACTCAAAAACATTCAAATTGACGTAGTTCTTTTTCACTCTATGTATAACATTCTTACTCACATCACCTCACTTCCCATTTTACTAAACTTAATGAAAGGATCAGAAACCTATTTGTTAAGGATTATGAAAGGAACAAAATAATGTGATCACTTATGAGATATATGACATTAGATGCCTAAGCTGTGTATATGTTGGTGAACTCAAACTTGTTCCAGGAGATAACTGGCAGAAAACTTTGCTGAAGATCAGGGGTCAGCAAACAATATCATCGTGAAGTCACTCAGTCGTGTCCGACCCTTTGCGACCCCATGGACTGTAGCCTACCAGGCTCCTCTGTCCACGGGATTTTCCAGGCAATAGTCCTGGAGTGGATAGCCATTTCCTTCTCCAGGGGATCTTCCCGATCCAGGGATCAAACCTGGGTCTCCCGCATTGTAGACAGATGCTTTACTGTCCGAGCCACCAATATACCACATGTTTTAATAAACAGATATTGCTGGAACACAGTCATACTCATTAATTTACATTTGTCTATGGTGGTCTGAAAAAAAGTAAAGGGAATGGTCTTTCTCAAAGGAAAGCAAGGTGTTTGCTCTGATGTCCCAACTGCATCAGTAACAGAAGTACAGGAAAAGTGGCATGATTCATGATGCTGGCAGTTTTCTGTGGCTATGGAGCAACCAGAGCTAGAAGGACCACAGGAAGGATATTGCAACTTCCAAGGACAGCGGGAAGGCAATCCAGGCTTCAGGGGACAGAGCGAGGGAAACCAAGGTGTCAGGGGACAGCGGGAAAGATGTAGCAGCTTCACGCGCTAGCAATCAGGAGTTGACAACAAAAATAACAGGTTCAAAACCAAAGACCAGAAGTGGAGCTTTAATAAAGAATTCCAGCGGTAATTTGAAGCAGAGCTGTATTTGGCAAAAATAGAACTATGTTCAGCAACATGGAACTGAACATTATTTTTCATAAAAAGTTAAAAGCACATTGTATTTCCTTCCTGACCACTTGCCCAATTGCTCTCTCTTTGAGAGAGATAAGCTTCTTCTAAATTATTTCATCTGACTGTAATTTATAACTTTATTGCTACTTCTGTCTTGGTATTCCTTTGGAAATGATGAACATTCATTATATATTCTAATGTACTGTCTAGATTATAAGATAAAGTCAAGCATGTATCTGCTGATACTTTTTAAGTTGACCCGTCTTTATACTCAGAACTTTCTCTTAATAGTGGTCTTCCCTGGTGGATTGGAGAGAACTATGTTTGAATCCTGGTCAGGAACATCCCCTGGAGAAGGAAATAGCAACTCCCTCCAGTATTCTTGCCTAGAGAATCACATGGACAGAGGACTCTGGCAGGCTACAGTCCACAGGGTTGCAAAGAGCTGGGCAAGCTTCCTCCCCGTGCTTTGCTGCACTGAGGTCACAGTTCAGGTGGTGGCTTTGGGGGTTTGGTGACAGTCAGGATAGCAGGATGAACCTCAGAACCACCTCTTGGCAGCTGTGTGACCCTGTATCACTCACTCATGGTTGTCTGAAAGTAGCAGTAGTGAAAGTGTTAGTCATTCAGCTGGGTCCAATTCTTTGCTACCCCATTGACTGTAGCCTGCCAAGTCCCTTGTCTATGATTTTCTCATGCTACAAAGTTGTTGAATAGTTGTACCTGAGCATATACGGCCTATAAAATTAAAATATTGAATATCTGGGCCTTCTAAAAAATATCTCTGTTGACCTCTACCTTAAATGTTCTGAAGTCCTAGAGATCCTTCACAGGAAACTAACCAAACTGATCACATGGATCACAGGCTTGTCTAACTCAATGAAACTATAAGCCTTGTAGGCCACCCAAGACACATAGGTCAAGCTGGAGAGTTCTGACAAAACATGGGCCACTGGAGAATGGAATGCAATTTCAGTATTCTTGACTTGAACAGTATGAACAGTATGAAAAGGCAAAAAGATAAACTATTTTCTATAACAGATAAACTCTCGAGGTCAGTAGGTGCCCAATACGCTACTGGAAAAGAATGGAGAAATAGCTCCAGAAAGAATGAAGAGACTGAGGCAAAGTGAAAACAACACTCAGTTGTGGATGTGACTGGTGACGGAAGTGAAGTGTGATGCCATAAAGAACAATATTGCATAGGAACCTGGAATGTTACGTCCATGAATCAAGGTAAATTGGAAGCGGTCAAATAGCAGATGGCAAGAGTGAATATTGATATTTTAAGAATCAGTGAACTGAAATGGCAGAATCAGCACATTTAATTCAGATGACCATTATACAGTACTATGGGCAACAATCCCTTAGATGAAATGGAGTAGCCCTCATAGTCAACAAGAGTCCAAAATGCAGTACTTGGGGGCAAACTCAAAAAGACAGAATGATCACTGTTCCTTTCCAAGGCAAATCATTCAATATCACAGTAATCCAAGTCTATACCCTAACCGCTAATGCCAAAGAAGCTCATGTTGAACAGTTCTATGAAGATCTACAACACCTTCTAGAACTAACACCAAAAAAATGATGTCCCTTTTTCATCATAGGGGACAAGAATACAAAAATAGGAAGTCAAGAGATAGCTGGAGTAACAGCCAAGTTTGGCCTTTGGGTACAAAATGAAGCAGGGCAAAGCCTAACAGAGTTTTGCCAGGAGAATGCACTGTCACAGCAATCACCCTCTTCTGACAACACAACAGATGACCCTACACATGGACATCACCAGATGGCCAACACCAAAATCAGATTGATTATATTCTTTGCAATAGAGGATGGAGAAGCTCTATACAGTCAGAAAAAAATAAGACTAGGAGCTGACAATGGCTCAGATCATGAATTCCTTATTGAAAAATTCAGACTTAAATTGAAGACAATATGGAAAACCACTAGACAATTCTGGTATGACCTAAATCAAATCCCTTACAATTATATAGTGGAAGTAACAAATAGATAACAATGGATTCGATCTGATGGACACAGTGCCTGAAGAACTATGGATGGAAGTTCATAACATTGTACAGGAGGCAGTGATTAAAACCATCCCCAAAAGAAGAAATGCAAAAAAGGCAAAATGGTTATCTGAGGAAGCCTTACAAATAGCTGAGAAAAGAAGAGACATGAAAGGCAAAGAAGAAAAGGAAAGGATATATCCATCTGAATGCAGAGTTCCAAAGAATAGCAAGGAGAGATAAGAAAGCCTTCCTCAGGGACCAATGCAAAGAAATAGAGGAAAACAATAGATTGGAAAGACTAGATATGTCTTCAAGAAAATTAGAGATACCAAGGGATCATTTCATGCAAAGATGAGTATAATTAAGGACAGAATCGGTATGGACCTAATAGAAGCAGAAGATATTAAGAAGATGTGGCAAGAATACATAGAAACTATGCAAAAAGATCTTAATGAACCAGATAACCATGATGTTGTGATCACTCACATACAGCCAGACACTGGAGTATGAAGTCAAGTGTGCCTTAAGAAGCATCATTACGAACAAAGCTAGTGGAGGTGATGGAATTGCAGCTGAGCTATTTCAAATCCTGAAAGATGATGCTGTGAAAGTGCTGCACACGGTATGCCAGTAAATTTGGAAAACTCAGCAGTGGCCATAGGACTGGAAAAGGTCAGTTTTCACTCCATTCCCATAGAAAGGCAATGTCAAAGAACGTTCAAACTACTGCAAAATTTCACTCATCTTACACGTTAGCAAAGTAATGCTCAAAATCCTCCACACTAGGCTTCAACAATACATGAACTGAGAACTTCCAGATGTTCAAGCTGGATTTCGAAAAAGCAGAGGGATCAGAGATCAAATTGCCAATAACCATTTGATCAGAGAAAAAGCAATAGAATTCCAGAAAATATCTACTTTGCTTCATTTACTACACTAAAGCTTTAACTGTGTGAATTACAACAAACTGGAAAAATTCTGAAAGAAATGGAATACCAGACCACCTTATCTGCCTCCTGAGAAATCTATATGCAGGTCAGAAAGCAACAGTTAGAACCAGACATGGAACAACCAACTACTGCCAAACTGGGAAAGGAGTATGTCAAGGCTGCATATTGCCATCCTGCTTATTTAACATATATTCAAAGTACATCATGCGAAATGACAGACTGGATGAAGTACAAGCTGGAATCAAGATTACCAGAAGAAGTATCAATAACCTCAGATATGCAGATGACAACACCCTTATGGCAGAAAGCTAAGAGAAACTCAAGAGCCTCTTCATGAAAGTGGAAGAGGAGGATGAAACAGCTGGCTTAAAACTCAACATTCAAAAACAAAGATCATGGCATCCAGTCCTATCACTTCATGGAAAATAGATTGGGAAACAAAGGAAACAGTGAGGGACTTTATTTTGGGGGCTCCAAAACTAAATCAGATGATGAGTGAAGCCTTGAAATTAAAAGATGCTTGCCCGATCCTTGGAAGAAAAGCTATGACCAACCTAGACAACATATTAAAAAGCAGAGACATTTACATTGCTGACAAAGGTCCATCTAATCAAGGCTATGGTTTTTCCAGTGGTCATGTATGGATGTGAGAGTTGGACTATAAAGAAAGCTGAGTGCCGAAGAACTGATGCTTTTGAAATGTGGTATTGTAGAAGACTCTTGAGTCCCTTGGAGTTCAAGAAGATCAAACCAGTGAATCCCAAAAGAAATCAGTCCTGAATACTCATTGGAAGGCTTTTTTGTTGTAAATGAAATATCCAGTACTTTGGCTACCTGATTCAAAGAACTGACTCATTGGGAAAAACCCTGATATTGGGACAGATTGAAGGCAGGAGGAAAAGGGGATGACAGAGGATGAGATGGTTGGATCACATCACTGACTCGATGGTCATGAGTTTGAGCAAGCTCCAGGAGTTGGTGTGGACAGGGAAGCCTGGCATGCTACAGTCCATAGGGTCAAAAAGACGCAGACAGGACTGAGAGACTGAACTGAATTGAGAGATCCTTAGTTAATCCTCACATGATGACTTTTAATAAATATGGGTAAGTAAATGATGTCACAATTCTGGGTGGAGAGGAGAAAGACTACAGCAGGAAAGGGCAGTCATCTAGAAGAAAACTATTAGTGAGGATTTTATTAAGTTATTCATTAGACACATCAAGAGCCGAGTATTTGTCCCCTGCCAGCCCCAGGGGACATAAATGAAAACAAAGATGTAATTCCTATCTTCCCAGAACCTACTATAGAATTTGCATATTAAATCAACTCCAAAATACATATAAAACTGTAGACTGTAGTGAATAATATTAATTAACACAGGGTGTTATGAGAAATAAAAGCTTGCAAGCTGAAAATGGACACCTGCTTTATTTTTTCTGAAGTGATTTCTCTCTTCTGGTAATAGTAATCGTCTTTCTTTGTGGAACTATGTCTACCCCATTTAAACCTGCATTTCTGGAAAGGCTTGCAAGACAGCTCTTTCTCTGCCCACATGGTTGGAAACATGACACCATCTAGGTTAACTGGGGTCATCCCTGTTTCCAGTTACAGTGATTGGTGCAGGAATACTTCCATGGCTCAAGCCTAACCAATCACAAGCCTCCTTAGTATTCATTTTTAGTGAAGAAGGGAAGTTCTCTTTCTTCTTGCCTTTTTGGTTGAGATGCAGTAGAAATGTCAGCTCAAAGCTCTAGCAGTCTTACTCTCCTTCCTGTGAATATGGAGAGAGACAAGGACAGACAGAGAGATCTATTTCTAGAGAGAGACAGCGACAAAAAAGAGACAGGGGGTAAGCTCATGGCATTTGAGACCCTGGATTCAATTGTCCCTATAACCAAAGATAAACAAGAAATGGTCAGAAAAAATGGGCTTCCACCTAAGATCTCACCATTGTTGTTGTCCTTTAGCTGCTCAAGCTGTATCCAACTCTTTGTGATCCCATGGACTGTAGCCCTCTAGGCTCCTCTGTCCATGGGATTTTCCAGGTGAGGATACTGGAATGGGTTGCCATTTCCTTTTCCAGGGGATCTTCCCGAACCAGGTATTGAACTCGTGTCTCCTGCATTGGCAGGAGCTTCTTGACCTCTGAGCCACCAGGGAAGCCCAAGATCTCTCCACAAGCATCCCCAAACGCTCAAAAGAAAAAATGGGGTAGCTGTTTTTGAGATTGAGCTTACTTTGAAATCAGGAAAAGGATTAAGAGCTGCTGAGGGTGTTTGCCAACTGTATTGGGAACAAGGAGTTAGTGAGTGAGTGTGAGAATAGGTGTGTAGAAGAAGGAGAAAAGAACATGGTTTAAGCCAGAAATCTAGGAATCATTCTGTTTACTAATCCTTCCTTCATTTCCAACATTAAATTTATTACAAATCCCATGAATCTAAAATAGTGGTTCTTAAAGTGTAGTCCCTTGGCCAGGAACATAAATATCACCTGGAAACTCATTAGAAATGTAAATTCTCAGGCTCTACTCTAGACCTCCTAAATCAGAAATTGACTTTAGGGTTCTGCAATCTATAAATCATGCTGAAGTTTGAGAACTTTTAAACAACTCTGGAATTTGTTAACCTTTCTCAATCTCTACTGCCTTCACTTACTTAAAGTGCCACCATTCCTAGCCAGGACTCTGTAGTAGACTCCTAACTTATCTCCCCAAGTATAAACACTCCCTGCAACATATTTTATTTTCCACAGAGAAAATTGTCTCAGTCACTTCCGTTTTTTTTTTTTGTTGTTGTTGTTGTTGTTAAACACCTGATCCATTCTCTGTTACCCAGCCTATGTGAAGACCTGTTCCAAAATGATGCTCCCTTTGTTGAAGCCAGCCTGAATCTCTCCAATGTCTGGAATCCCTTCATCCAAATACTGGAGCAAGTTTCTTAGGACAATTCCCTGGTGTCCAAAGGAATTCAGAGGTCTGTTTTAGCTGCTATTGGTTAGTTTAGCAGGAAGCACATGCAGATTTATTCATTCCTTAAACAAATATCTATTTAGCACCCACTACATGACTCACGTGGTGTTCAGTCCAGGGAGTCCAGAGGTAATTCAGATCTGGAGCTAACTAAACAAGTTTCTAATATAATCAGAGGGTCAGTAAATCGCTCTAAGAGCTAAGTCATAAGTGATGTGTGGATAAGTGTTCTCAGGGGAACAAACCACTTGTAGTATAAAGAATATTGGGGTGCATCTCTATACAGAACAATGAGGAAAGGCGTCAGAAAGAACAGCTACGTCACCAGCAAAGACACAAAAATAGAGAGGAAACCAGGCACAGATACCCTGAGGCAGGTAACATATGACACTGATGATGAACCATTGAAAAGGCCTGTAGGACTGGTCAGAAGCAAATGGGGATGAGATGAGGCTGGAGAATACAGACGGGGAAGAGTGTAGGCCTAAAGTCAACGAGAGAAGTCTGGATTTTATTCTAAGGGCAACAGCTAAATGAGACTAGCTGCTCTTCAAGAGAACAGACCTGAAGAAGGCGAGAAGGTTACGGAGGGCCCTGCTGAAATCAGAGCTCTGGACAAAGAAAACACTGTTATCCTATTGAGTCACAGGACATCCGTTCAAGTATATTAAGAATCAAGGAAGCTTTTGTAGGCTAACCTGGAGAAGTCACCATAATTCTAGTTTCTATAATAAAGCACATTTTAAAATCTAAAAAAATTAAGGGAAAAAAATCTTCAGAAAAACAATCTATAACGTTTGGGCTTATCCCAAACTTTAATCATATTTAAAATTAAATTACTCGATATCAATACTTTTACCTCTGAAGTTAAAACTTAAACATGTCTTTAAGTGTTTTTTAAACGTATGATCTTCCATTATCCAAAGAATCAATTACTGATGGTTTTCAAGTCAACTTTTGGCTCAGACATCCCAACTAATTGTTTTAATTTATATTTTATTTTAAGCTTTATTTAGGTCTTCCCTTGTTCTCTTTCATTTATTTAAATATGAATATGCTTAGCAGGCAGGTGGTTGTATTTGTCAAGCTTTCCCTAGTCTTCTAAAATAAATAAATAAATAGATGTGATGGAAAACAAATTTATAAATTAATTAAATTAGATATTTTCCTCCTACAAAATATCTTTTTCCAGATTTTCTGCCTACTTTTTGGCTACATTCTTTGTAGCCCAGAAAAGGAACAGGGAGGTGTAAACAATAGATACACTTCAGAACTCGTGTAATTAACAGATCCCCAGGTTAATGTTCAGCATAAGGTCTCCTGCTTCACTGAAAGGGCTGAAAGAACCAGATGAGATACCTAAGGACATGCCCACACAGGAAGCAGAGCTCCAGCTTCAATTCACTACAGCTCACTGGCAAAGCAATCATGGCGTGCCATCTTCTAGAAAGAAGCACGCTTAATAGCCATTTTCTAACTTGCTTGCAGCTATTTCAGCTGTAGCGTTATTTCCAATTCAGGAAATGTTTTCCAATGCAAGAGAGAAAAAAAAAGATATTTTTAACAACTCTGCAAAAAGAAACCTTGCTTTTAAACTTTGTTCTGCTCTTGATGTCAAAGCAGATTGCCCAGCTAATTAGGGCCTTAAGTTCTCAGTTCAGAGCCCAAAGCTTTCTGAAACATTTGCCTTGACCTTGTTCACAACCAGCCCAAACTATGAAGATATTTCAGTTATCAGCTAGGATAATTCCCAGCCTAAGTTCTTTTCTCCTATCTGAATGGTCTTTCCTTAATATCATAGTTAATCAGTAATCCATAAAGGATAAGATTTGGGGATGTGTGAGGCACATGCAAGGGTTTGATTCTTGGCTCTGTGTAACTTTAGGCAAGTTACTTAGCCTTTTCTGGGCTGGAATGCCAGAAAATACAGCATGTCAAGTTAAATGTAAATTTCAAATAATCAATGAATATTTTTAGTGTTAAGTAAATCCCATAGTATACTTGGCCACCCTCAACTTGCATCTCTACTCCAGGCTTTTGTTTTCTTAAAGTGTACAATGACTATAATAATGGGGAGTCATGGAGATTAAAACATTAAGCCAGTTGAAGCATTTATAATGGTGGCCTGGAGCATGGTGTGTTCCAATTCTTAACCATTGTGGTGCTGTCTTTAATTTTCTCCAGGAAATAAAGGAATTCAATACAAGAATGTCTGGAGAGAGTTTCCTACATGCTGGGTAAAAGGGGATTTGTTAGGTAAGAGACACTCATGCTTTCAACACATATTTTATTAGATATAATCATGTGTCTGGGGCTACATACTATTATTTAGTCTTATAATCCTGTGTGCTCTGGTAGCTGTTTTCAGTCCCACTTTGCAGAGAAAGAAAGTCAGACTCTGAAAAGTAACTCCTTATTTAACATGGATAGTGGCTGGTACAGCAGGGTTTGTTTATGTGATTTCAATACACAGGTCCTTTTTCCTATTCTGACCATTGTCTCAAAACAAAAGAAAAATTTGGTAATACTCAATAAAGACTCAAAAAAAAATTAACTTATAGAAAAAAATAATACAAATTCCATTTTTTGTTGACTATCAACAAGAAAAGAAAACTAAAAAATAACTTTATAACACTTTTACAAGGCACAAAGCACCATCACCTTAATTTGTGACTTATTTCACAATGACCCCCTACAGGTGGCATTTCCACTTACTCTCTTTTCAGAAATAAGGCAGAGAAATTCAGGAACTAGATGTCTCCCTACAGTGTGCAGTTATAAACATAAAAGCCAGGACTAAGACCCAGCTAGGTTTTGGATCTTGGGTTTCTTTGGGCTGCCATAACCTACCGCTCCAGACTAACCGGCTTTTTGTTGTTCAGCCACTAAGTCGTGTCTGATCTCTGCGACCCCATGGACTGCAGTACGCCAGGCTTCCCTGTACTTCAGCATCTCCCAGAGCCTGCTCAGACTCATGTCCATTGAGTCAGCAATGTCATCCAACCATCTTATCCTCTGTCGTCCCCTCTGAACCCCAGGAACAGTATGAAAAGGCAAAAGAGGCTTAAACAACAGAAAGTTATTTTCTCACAGTTATGGAGGCTGCAAGTCCAAGATCAAGGTAATAGCTAGTTTGGTTTCTTCTAAAGTCTCTTTCGTTGGCTGGCAGATGGCTACTATCTAGCTGTGTCTTTACATGACCTTTTCTCCGTGTGTGTGCACCCCTAGTGAGTCTTCCTCTTCTTATAAGGACACTGGTCATATCTGATCAAGGACCTGCTGTCATTTAACCTTTATCACTTCTTTAAAGACCCTGTCTCTAAATACAGTCAGATTTGGGGTCAGGGCTTCAACATAGGTATTTGGGAAGAACACACTTCCGTCTGTTATTGTTAGCCATGTTGCTCTTCCAGGATTACTTTAAGTGACAGCTCTGTTGTTGCACCTTGCATTTTGCTGGTGAAAGAAAATGTAAAGCATTATAACTGAATATCCATGAAGGTCACTAAGAACTCTTTAAATACAAGAATTCTTCAAATGCAATACCATAAACATACACACTTGGGGTTTGATCTACTGTCATATTTTAACAGAACCTACGACTAAGAGAATAACAATCAACCTGTGAGAATAAGTTTGATCACAGAGGATGTAATAGCTAACCTCACATGTAAAGAAGTATCAGGAATCTAAAATCCATTCTGTACTTGTTTGAAGAAGAGACACTGATGAGGTATGCACCATTTAACCTAATTCCTGCAAATTTGAAACTTTCTAGAATATAGAAGTGTGGGCAGCACTCTATGGGTCAAAGTAACCTCCACATGTACCTGCAAATGCCAGGTTAGACTAATAGCCACTTATGGTGAATGAGTCAATGGGTGATTCACAGGACTACTGCTTACTCCTGGAATCAGGTGGATTCTGTGCCGCATTCTGATTTGTTTGCATTTAGCAACAGTGAAGACCAAGTAAGGAAAGCTATTATGGTAGCAGCTGGAGGAGAAATCTGGAGGAAAGATGTAAAAAAATCTTTCAACACTTAGTGAACGTAGGTAGAGAGCAGTTAATATGGACACCACTATAAATGATTTGAGCTTCAATATTGGTTTTTAAAAACACAGTCTGCACAGTGGTATTTTTATAGTCAGTGTCAAGCACAGTCATTTTTAGTTACAGCTTGCTTAGCAGTTCAAGATAAATCAAAGTGAACTGTTCTGAAGAAAAAAAAAAGTAGCACAGATTTGCTAATACTATAATCATTGCTTTGGCCAAAGGCTACTTTGCACTGTGTCTACATAACACTCATTCAACAAATATTTATTAAGTGTTGATTATTTGCCAAATACTGTCTTAGGTGCTGGGAGTGTATCAATGAACAAAACACAGTCCCAGCTTGCAGCATCTCCTGGGTGCTAAATGCTAAATGACATCAGAACACTGTTGCTCTGGAGAAGGTGGCAACATCTACTTTATCCTGGCTGAGGGAAATCAGGATAAACTTTCTGGAAGAGGTGATATCTAAACTCAAATCAAGGCCCGGGGAAAAGTGAGACAAGGAGTTGACAAGAGGAGCCCTCAGAGACAAGGGCTAAATATGTTAGTGAATGAAGGTCAGAGGAAGCACAGTATGGGAAGCCATTCATCATGACCAGCAAAAAGAGTGGGAAGCAGGGGGTGTTACATGATGAAGCTGGGAAAGTTCTCAAGAGGATGTGCACACACTGAAGAGGAGTTTGGATTGTCCTCCAAGTCATGCTGGGGGTATCATGCAAAAATGGGTCTGGTGGGAAAATCTAATAGGGGCTGATAAAGTGGACCATTCTGACAAGATTGAAAGAGATAAAGCTGACAGAATTAGTGACTGGCTGAATGTAGAACGTGAAGGAAAGAAAGAACTAAATATATTCCCAGATTTCCAGACTAGGCTCCTTATAAAGCATGTTGCCATTAACAACTAAGACTAGGGAACAGGGTTGGAGGAAAAGTAGTCAGTGATCCATTGGAATAGCCTTTAATTTTATTTGTTTAAACAGTCTAGGGGCTTCCCTAGAGGCTCAGTGGTAAAGAAGCCACCTGTCAATACAGGAGATACAGGTTTGATCCCTGATCTGGGAGGATCCCACATGCTGCGGAGCAACTAAGTCCAAGCATCACACCTATTAAGCCTGGGCTCGAGTCTGGGAGCCACAGCGGCTGAGCTGACATGCCACCACTACTGAAGCCCGTGCCCCGCAGCCCGTGCCCCGCATTAACAGAAGCCAGCACCCGAGAAGTCCGCTTCCTGCATCTCAGGAAAAGCCCACGCGGCAATGAAGACCCAGCACAGCCAAAATAAAATAAGTCTTTACTGAACCCTTCTTCTGCTCGGCAGTGTGGTAAACACTGGATATAGTGTGAACAAGATAGATAAGTTCCTGAAATTCACATTCTTTTGATTTTCATAGCTAGGTGGCACAATCTGAGAGATGAGTGGCTGATTCAGAGGTCTGGTTGTTTTCACTATGTGAGTGATAGAAGACTCCATCAGAGAGGATAGATAATCTATAGAAAGTGTTGCGCAAAAGAAGAAAAGAGGTCAAAATTTTTTAAGGGACACCATATATGGCAGACAGATGATAAGAAGCTTTCAGTGAAAAAGAAGTGGCCAGGGATATAGAAAGAAAATGAGAAAAGAATATTGGTTGCATGACAGACTAGTCATTACCCAGATGCTTGGATCTCTGTAGAGAGTCAATCCACACTCCTATGGTACAAAAGCATAGCATTTCTGAAAAAGGTAAGAGAAACCAGAAAACCTTTTCTTCTTTTTCACTGCAGCAGTTGCAGGTTAAACGGCTGTATGAATGCCTTTGAAAGTATTTCTCAACATGTAGATGTGAGTTTGAGACATCATATCCCCACAGAAGATGCAGAGCAGGAGGAAGAAGAGGAGGAAATGGCAGAGTCTCAGATTCCAGGAAAAGAGCCTTTGAAAATCCAAGAGCCTTTGGAAATCCGTTGACCTCACTACCACCCTCGAGCCAATCAGACCCCAGACCAAAGGTAATGGGAACCAATCAGAACCCATGGCCAGCCCGAGAAATGGGAACCAATCAAAACCAAAGACCTAACCCTTCCACAGAAGGTAACCAATTAGACATCTCCCAACCCAGAATGCTGGACTAGAAGAAACACAAGCTGGAATCAAGATTGCTGGGAGAAATATCAATAACCTCAGATATGCAGATGATACGACCCTTATGGCAGAAAGTGAAGAAGAACTAAAGAGCCTCTTGATGAAAGTGAAAGAGGAAAGTGAAAAAGTTGGTTTAAAGCTTAACATTCAGAAAACAAAGATCATGGCATCCGGTCCCATCACTTCATGGGAAATAGATGGAGAAACAGTGGAAACAGTGTCAGACTTTATTTTTGGGGGCTCCAGAATCACTGCAGATGGTGACTGCAACCATGAAATTAAAAGACACTTACTCCTTGAAAGAAAGGTTATGACCAACCTAGATAGCATAGTCAAAAGCAGAGACATTACTTTGCCGACTAAGGTCCGTCTAGTCAAGGCTACGGTTTTTCCTGTGGTCACGTATGGATGTTGAGAGTTGGACTGTGAAGAAGGCTGAGCGCCAAAGAATTGATGCTTTTGAACTGTGGTGTTGGAGAAGACTCCTGAGAGTGCCTTGGACTGCAGGGAGATCCAACCAGTCCATTCTTAAGGAGATCAGCCCTGGGATTTCTTTAGAAGGAATGATGCTAAAGCTGAAACTCCAGTACTTGGCCACCTCATGCGAAGAGTTGACTCATTGGAAAAGACTCTGATGCTGGGAAGGATTGGGGGCAGGAGGAGAAGGGGACAACTGAGGATGAGATGACTGGATGGCATCACTGACTTGATGAACGTGAGTCTGAGTGAACTCTGGGAGTTGGTGATGGACAGGGAGGCCTGGCGTGCTGCAATTCATGGCATCGCAAAGAATCGGACACGACTGAGCGACTGAACTGAACAACCCGGAAGCTCCCACTTTTCAAATTTCTCGCTCCAGAATACCCTATATAAGCAATGTAACCCAGAACTCAGGGCTCCTCCCTATAGCTGCTGCATGGGTATGTGTGGGAGCACCAGCTCGAGCTTGGTAATAAAAACTTTCTTGCTTTTGCATCGGAAAAAAACAAAAAAAACCAAAAGCATAGCATTTCTGTCTGAATTATCAGGTGCCTATCCACTTTGCATTGAGCCTCAAAAAGAAATCTACATTTAACACTGGGTGGCATAAATGGAGATATACAGAAACAGTCCCTTGAAGACGTCTTTTGCATAGTCTAGAAAGATGGATAACCTTTTGTCCAGAAGAAAATCAAACTCTAGTCCCACATATGATTATATAAGTGATTGCAAAAAGAAGTCCACAAAACTGATCATGTCTCTAATATTATATTTTAGGTTTTTCTCATTTCCGCCACATTTTTGAATAAAACTTCTAGTCTATTCTAATAATGATGACAGTGACAATGACCACCTTTTATTTTTATTTACTTTTTATTATTATTATTATTTTTTAAATTACAATACTGTATTTGTTTTGCCATACATTGACACGAATCAGCCATAGGTGAACACAATCTCCCAATGCCGAAGCCCCCTCCCACCTCCCACTCCACATCCTTTTATTAAGTTCTATGTGCCAGAGAGTATGCTTTTCCTTAATTCAGTCACAACACCAATCTTTTGAGGTTACAGGTTAGAAAGCTTTAGTTTGAGGAAGTTGAGTAACTTGCCCAAGGTCACATGACAATTATATTGGTGAAGGTGGGATCTGAACCAAGATATGCCTGATTCCAAGCAGATTTGTTCTGTGATGACATCTCCATGATGATGAAAACAGGCTTGGGGTTTGGCTTTCAACAGGGAAGATTTATATTATGTTCAGAATCAATTTTAATCTTGTTATGAAACCAAGGAATGTATTGTTACATTTCATTCATTAAAATTACATAATGCCCTCATCTCGATAAACAGATAACCCACATAAAAATGAAAACAACTTCACACAGTGTTTTTCTCCTATGAATTTTTAAAGAGCTAATTTATTCATGAGCCAAAATGAATAAAAGTTCCTCCCTCACCAGTAAGGTCTTGTTGT
This sequence comes from Nanger dama, assembly GCA_917880005.1. Taxonomy (NCBI): domain Eukaryota; kingdom Metazoa; phylum Chordata; class Mammalia; order Artiodactyla; family Bovidae; genus Nanger; species Nanger dama. Next base: position 16,524,991 of record CAKJTW010000008.1, on the reverse strand, counting down.
TAACATGAATTGCTTTTGCCTGACAGAGCTAAATAGTATCCGTTAGGATTATGTTTTCTTTCATACATAAGTGCCAATCACAGAGGAAAATATATCTGTTTACAAAACGGTCTTCGGTCACTGGGTGTCAGTTCTTTCTTCACTTCCCTTAAATCATTTAGATTTCTCCCCCAGAATCTTAATTATCCTATCCCCACCCTGTGGAGAAAGGAACCTTATAAAACCTCCTAGAAAGTACTAGCTTTTGGCATTTCTTATGGTGAATTGTATCCCCCAAAATAAAACATGCTGAAGGCCTAACCTCCAGCACCTCAAAATATGCCCTTATTTGGAAATGCGGTCGATGTAGATGTAACTAGTTAAGTTAAAATGAGGTCGTATTGGAGTAGGGTGGTCTCCTAATATAAGATGCCTGGTGTCCTTGTAAGAAGACAGTCATGTGAAGACACAAGGAGAATATCATATGGGGAGACGTGTGGGATTACTCATCTTCAAGCCAAGGAATACCAAGGTTGCTAGCCAAGCAACAGAAGCTAAGAGAAAGGCATGGAACAGATTCTTTCTGGATGCTTCAGAGGGAGCCTGGTCCTACTGACACCTTGATTGTGGATTTTTACCTTTCAGAATTGGGAGATAATAAATTTCTGTAGTTTTAACCTACCTGGTTTGGGGTACTTTGTTATGACTGTGCTAGGAAACTAAAATAACTTTCCTTTTTTTCTTTTTCACTGTTAACTATCACAGTCAACTTTGCAGCATGGAATACTTTTGGAAGTATTAAAATTAATAGAGTCATACAAAGTGCTGAGGGGTGGAAGGGGCATTTCAGGTAATGTGGTCCAATCTCCTATCCCTGAAATGTTTCTTTTTAGAAGCATTCTTGACAGATAACTGTATGGTCTCTGCTTAAATTACTGATAACACAATATGCCAGTATAGGCATGCTAGGAAACACAGGAGATATAAACCATTTAACGTTCTCATAAAATTTAAAATTCATACTGGATAAAATATTTGTAAGTAAATAGTTATTAGAAAATTCAAATAGGAATAGGATTTTGGAAGTGCATGTGTCAAAAAATAACAAATTTGACACATTAGCTTAAGCATAAAGGAAATTAACTTACATAATAGTCTAGTCTATGGACGGGTCCAGTTTTGGAAGAAGCTTGATCTGTTCAGCTCAGTTCAGTTGCTTAGTCATGTCTGACTCTTTGCAACCCCATGTCCTTTCCTGTCCTTCATCCACTCCTGAAGCTTGCTCAAACTCATGTCCATGGATTCGGTGATGCCATCCAACCATCTCTTCCTCTGTCATCCCCTTCTCCTCCCACCTTCAATTCTTCCCAGGATCGGGGTCTTTTCAAATGAGTCAGTTCTTTGCATAAGGTGGCCAAAGTATTGGAATTTCAGCTTCAGCATCAGTGAAGCGTCCAGTGAATATTCAGGATTGATTTCCTTTAGGATGGACTGGTTTGATCTCCTTGCAGTCCAAGGGAATCTCAAGAGTCTTCTCCAACATCACAGTTCAAAAGCATCAATTCTTTGGTGCTCAGCTTTCTTCACAGTCCAACTCTCACATCTATACATGACCACTGGAAAAACTAGAGCCTTGACTAGATGGACCTTTGTTGGCAAAGTAATGTCTCTGCTTTTTAATGTGTTGTCCAGGTTAGTCATAGTGCTTCTTCCAAGGAGCAAGCATCTTTTAATTTCATGGCTGCAGTCATCATCTGCAATGATTTTGGAGCCCAAGAAAAGAAAGTCTTCCACTGTTTCCATTGTTTTGCCATCTATTTGCCATAGATTGATGAGACTGGATGCCATGATCTCAGTTTTTGAATATTGTATTTTAAGCCAACTTTTTCACTCTCCTTTTTCACTTTCAACAAGAGACTCTTTGGTTCCTCTTCATTTTCCACCAGAAGGCTGGTGTCATCTGTATATGTCAGGTTATTGATATTTCTCCTGCAATCTTGATTCCAGTTTGTGCTTTATCAAGGATCTTGATAAAGACTCTAAATATACCACTGAAACAAACCTCTCCTGTCTCCTTACCTGAGTTTAGCTCTCACCACAGACTTGATCCCCTTATGGGGGAAAACAGATAAACCATGTCAGGAATTTTCATGGTAAACAAATGAGAAAGGACAAACCTGGGCACTCTTGCCAGTGTAAGGGGAATATTATTAATGGGGAGGCAGACAACCAATATCTACTAGACAACAATTCTACCATGTCATATAGGTATCTTTACATAAGAAACCAATATTTATTACTTCCATGCTAGTTGAGAAAATTTCATAAGTTTTTTTTTCTCCTAGGTACGAAATGTTTGAAAAGGTAGAAAAAAAGATATGCAACTATATAAAATGACAGAGAGTCTTAAATCAATGCAAATAAGCTAAATGAGGCTATAGTTTTAGGGTGTGGTTGGGAGAAGGCAATGGCACCCCCACTCCAGTACTCTTGCCTGGAAAATCCCACTTCAATACTCTTGCCTAGAAAATCCCATGGGCAAAGGAGCCTGGTAGGCTGCAGTCCATGGGGTCGCTAAGAGTTGGATATGACTGAGCGACTTGACTTTCACTCTTCACTTTCATGCATTGGAGAAAGAAATGGCAACCCACTCCAGTGTTCTTGCCTGGAGAATCCCAGGGATGGGAGAGTCTGGTGGACTGCCATCTATGGGGTCGCACAGAGTCGGACACATATGAAGTGACTTAGCAGCAGCAGCACATGCTAGTAGGAAGCAAGGATGGAGAGAGAGATGTAGGCTGGGTTTTAAGGAGCCAGGAATTCTACTGGAAGCTGCCTTTACAGTGAGAGTCCTCAAGAGCTGGACTAGAAGTGTCTAAGATTTGCTCTCGAAGACTGACTTAGGGAATAGCTTAAGAAGGAGAAGGGCTGAAGACCACAAGAATCACCTTGAAGAAAATATGAAGACCTGAATTAGTACTAAGAAAGAGCAAGTGGAGAACACAGCACCAATTTGGTAGTCAATTGTATTTGGTGGCACCTGAGGGAGGAGAATGGGGAGAAAGTTTCTCTGAAATTTCTTGAGTAATCGTTGCAAGAGGAGAGTGGCTTTAACCAAGGCAGGAGCTGACTTAAGGAATGAGAGAACAGTGATGAAGAGATAATGAGTTCAGTTTTGGATGTACTGATTTTATGGAATTTAAATATACTCATGTAAAGATTAAAAAAATAGCAGTCAGATTGTCTGATATTCCCAAGTTAAGAGATTAACTTGTAGGAGTTCTTTCATGGGCCAGCACTGAGTTTGCAGTAAGAGTAATCCAAAAGGCAAACTTTGTATGAAATCTTAATTTTTCCGTTACCACCAACCATACAAATCCTTCCCTGAATGCACTGCACTGAAAATTTTCCCCAACTCAGTATGTGCTCTACATTTTTGTCTTTTTGTCAGTCTTTGTTTTTTAGCCCCCAAGCTCCTTGGGGTAAGGACTTTGTCATTAATTTAGCACAGCTGAATATATTACATGGTGCCATGTGTATTTATAGAAGTTTGCTAAGTAATGATGATTCAGATTTGGTAATCAGCACTTGCAATGATCATACGGTTATGCAGATCAACACTTACTATGCAGAAATCATTTCCTATAGGGGCAGATGTGCTGGTCTCTCCCTTAGTAAATTTTGAGATCAGTAAATTTCTTGCAGTGTGTAAGTCAATTTAGATTTATGCCTTTGATTGTCTTCTTGTTGCCTAAGGGAACCAAGAGGGCAGTACCTTTCCATGAGGCTAAGCTGCCTGAAAGTAAGTAATGTTGACTGCTGTAACAGCAACTAACTCTAGTCATTTAATCATATAAAATGCCCTTTATTGATCTAACAATACAGTGATTTCACTTCTTCAAGTCAAAAATCAGTGGTTAAAACACTTTAAAATATTTAGAATATAGTCATACAAATGTGGCTCCTATATTAAGGCAGACTGAGATTCCACTGGAAATTAGAAATAAGAATTTTCATTACACTTTTTGGAAGATGGCAAATGCTTCCAGATTTGAGACCTCTTTAAAAAAAAAAAAAGAGAGAGAGGGAGAAGGCATGTTTCATAATCTCTTTGATTTCTTATAAAGTTCCAAAACTTCTGAGTTGTTATTTTGAAAATATTGGTAAAGATTCTATATTAATTTACCTATACTGTATTAGTGATTCTATCAACCTAAGATAGGTGGATACTAATCCAAGTTAGTAAGAAAATGGAAAAGGCAGACAGCAGCAAAGGAAAAAAAAGTGAAAAAGGGAGGAAGAAAGATATTTGGAGAATTGAAGTTTTATTTCCACAATATCAGAACTCAATTGTGACGAAGTAAAGTATTTTAGAAGGAATCCTGTTTATTGCAAGGCCATTGTCATGCTTCCTTCTCCCAACATACTGTGAAGTGAAATGTTGTTATAATTTCCTACCTGGCCTCTCAGAAGTCCTTAGCCATTCCTCCTTATTTATCATAACCATTAGCATCAGCTGGTTGAAATCTTAGTGATATCTGATTTGAAATTGATAGACAGCTTGAACCCTATTTTTAATATTTAGCAATGAAGTGGCATTATATCACTCATCCCCCAAAACAACCTCAATAACAACATGAATATGTTCAAGTATCCAATTATACTCTGGGGTGAACATAAAAATAAACATCACAGCAACAGAAAGTTTTAACGGAGACGATGACAGTTCCGCTGCACTAGCGGTTGCGCCAGACAGCATTGAAATCTGTGTTTTTATGATCTTCCTCCTCCCTCCCCACCTTGGGCAGCGGTGGGTGGGAAAGAAGGCAGTAAACAAACGCTGGCTTGCACACATGTTTGTGTGTATTTAGATCTCTCTTTTTTAACCTTTATCTTTGGAATCAACCAAACACTGTAAAACATCTTTTTAATACTAGAGTGGTTTTCTTCTTCCCTTTGCAAACATTGTTCTCTAAAGTTCATGTGAAGGAACAGCTTGCTATTTATGTGTTTTTGGACAGCTTAGTTGGAAGCTTAGGTCTATCCATTCCTGATGGGGATAAGTGACTAAAAAGCAATGAACATACAGAATACCTGTGCCCATGTGCCATTGTTATAAAGACTCTAAATCATCAATAGAGATACTCAGAAAATGAGGTTTGCTGGCATTCAATGTGTTTCTTCTTAACCCCCGGCCCCCAGACAGATCAGATGGAAGGTTATGAAAAAGGGACATAATCAAGATCAAAAGACAAAACCCAACTCCATGTAGGTGATCTCACAGTAGTGTTAAATAGTACAGTTAGACCACAAAACACCAGAAAAGCAAGTGCGATGCTGAGGCAAAGGGAAAGAAATTGGCAACTTTCTGATTGCTTCCCCTATCCCTGAGTGTTCCATTCTATTTACCAGACTATTTCTACAGGATGGGTGAAGGAGGAATAAGACACATTTCAAATGTGGATGCACTTTCCTGAAGGGAGCTATGTGGGTCATGTCCTCTGTGCCTGAGCAGATTTAAGTGTGTGAATGCATCCAATGCTTTTCAGCTTTCATAACCATTATAGTAAATAACAGGAAAGTCCAAATCCATTCTTTCTAGTGGCTAGAAGGTGGTCATACGAGCTGGATGGGAAAGAAGAACTTATTCAGAAGTGAGCATTCTGAAATAATGAGGACGCAGCAACTATTTATTCAAGCTCTCAGATGAGCAGCTTTTTGGAATTGTTTAAAAGCCTCATGATGATAGTTGTAAATTTACACAAATCAGGGTCATTCATAACCTGTATTATTTAAAAAAATGTGGTCTATAATCTTTAATAGGTTTACTTCAGAACAAACACCCAAAAGCAATATTATATGAAAATGTACCTATTTTCTCAGATTCTCAGAAACGTAAAAAGGCAATGTCATCTGTACCAGTCGACCTTCTGGAAATTAGAAGATCTTGGGTTTTGTGCATTCATCATTTGTTCATTATCACAGAGAAGATGTAAAAATAAGTGGAACTGTTCTAATTTAAAAACATCTTTGTATTTATTTTGATACCCCCTCAACTTCCATTCTTGGTTTACAAGTTGTTGGGTTAAATGTCCTTGAATTCTTAAACACAAGAAAACCAGATCTGATTGTTTATTAGCAATGCTGTTCCCTCAGTCAGTCTTGTTCATTACCGATTTCACTAAAAAAAAAAAAAAACAACACTCCACTTTTTCAACTGTGAAATTAAATAGCTAATCAATACGCAGAAAATCATCTCTGCCTATATAATCTCTGCTTATAATTCTATGCTTCATTTATTAATTATTGATTACTATCCCACACATACAGGAATGGTAAAGACTGAAGCAAACTGTCTTAATTCCTTTAGATTCTTTCTCAAAAGGGATCAACTAACCCAGGCCCCTCAGGGATAGTCACTATTCATCAATGTAGGTTCAGGATTGCTAGATGTCTTGATTTTCGGAGGAGTCATATCTTTTTATTTTGATTAACCCTGAGCTGCCATCTATGGGGTCGCACAGAGTCGGACATGACTGAAGCAACTTAGCAGCAGCAGCAGTAGCAGCAGCAAGAGTATTTAAGCAACATACATACCTGGAATTAATTCCATTTCTATATCTCTTGTCTACAGGTGATCAGGAAACAACAACTTATCAGCTCTATAAACTTAGAATCAATGCTCACATCAGAATGCCATGTTATGGAAAGATTTTCTTCATCTGTTGAAGAACTCACCCCATTCACTCCTGACCTCCCATTCCTGCTACATACCTTCTTCTTTCCTGTCTCTTCCTGTACCTTCCCTTCTACCCTCTTCATTTTCTCAACGTATCACTCAATCTTTCTCCTTTTGTTTTCATCTTTCAATGTATATAATCATAACGCTATTCAAAAATGTCTTCTTAGATGCCCTTCTCTCACATTTTTAAAATTAGTTAGTCCCTCTTTTCCCTGTATCTTCAATCTTTTCCTAACCAAGATGCCCTATTTAAAAATAAAAAAATATATATTCCTATACACTGTAAGATATACTGTAAGAATTTTCCTCTCACCTTTGCTTTTCCTTTGAACTTTGATTTTCTCATCATCAAATTTCTTGAAAACATAGTCCATGTTCACTGCTTTTATCTCTACAATATTCACACACATATTTTTAAATGAAAATCCAGCCTTTGAAATTACTCTCCCTAAGATTTGCCTCTCTCCTAATTTCTCTGAGATCTATTTTGCGTATGATATCTTAGCCTTTCCAGTTTTCCTTGAATCAGTTTCCTGTCTTCAATTTCTGTGACAGCCCATTATCCTCTTGTGTGCTTAGTCACTCAGTCGCTCAGTCATGTCTGACTCTTTGAGATCCCATGGACTGCAGCCCACCAGCCTTCTCTGTCCATGGAGATTCTCCAGGCAAGAATACATGCCCTCTTCCAGGGAATCTTCTCAACCCAGGGATCGAACCCAGGTCTCACACATTGCAGGAAGATTCTTTACTGTCTGACCCACCAGGGAAGCCCAAGAAAACTGGAGGAGGCAGCCTATCCCTTCTCCAGGGGATCTTCCTGACCTAGGAATCAAATGAGGATCTCATGCATTACAGGTGAATTCTTTACCAGCTGAGCTACCAGGGACTCCTCCTACATATATTTAAATTTAATTTGCAAAATGTTTTGTGCATTTTTATGACATTTAGTGTTTTCAATCATAAAATTAAAAAATGTTAATTAAAAGTTGAAAAATGCACGGAATCTTTTCAACAAATGGTGCTGAGACAACTGAACATCCACATACAAGAGAGTAAAGGTGAACAACTACATCACACCATATACAAAAATTAAGTCATAATATACAGTAGGTTTAAAAGTAAGAGCTAAAACTATAAAACTTTTAGAAAAAAAAAGCATAGGTATAAAGCTTCATGATCTTGTATTAGATGATAGCATCCTAGATAAGATACCAAAAGCATGTGACAAAAGAAAGAATAGATACATTGAGTTCATCAAAATTAAAAACATTTGTGTTTCAAATGATGTCACCAAAAAGGGAGAAAAAAACCCACAGAATCTGAGAAAATATTTTTTTGAACTTTTCATTTTGTAATGGACAATTGCAGTCATCTCACATGCTAGTAAAGTAATGCTCAAAATTCTCCAAGCCAGGCTTCAGCAATACGTGAACCATGAACTCTCTGATGTTCAAGGTGGTTTTAGAAAAGGCAGAGGAACCAGAGATCAAATTGGCAACATCCACTGGACCATGGAAAAAGCAAGACAGTTCCAGAAAAACATCTATTTCTGCTTTATTGACTATGCCAAAGCCTTTGACTGTGTGGATCAAAATAAACTGGAAAATTCTGAAAGAGATGGGAATACCAGACCACCTAACCTGCTTCTTGAGAAATCTGTATGCAGGTCAGGAAGCAACAGTTAGAACTAGATGTGGAACAACAGATTGGTTCCAAATAGGAAAAGGAGTACGTCAAGGCTGTATATTGTCACCCTGCTTATTTAACTTATATGCAGAGTACATCATGAGAAACGTTAGACTGCAAGAAACACAAGCTGGAGGAATCAAGATTGCTGGGAGAAATATCAATAACCTCAGATATGCAGATGACACCACTCCTATGGCAGAAAGTGAAGAGGAACTCAAAAGCCTCTTGATGAAAGTGAAAGAGGAGAGTGAAAAAGTTGGCTTAGAGCTCAACATTCAGAAAACGAAGATCATGGCATCCAGTCCCATCATTCCATGGGAAATAGATGGAGAAACAGTGGAAACAGTGTCAGACTTTATTTTTTGTGCTCCAAAATCACTGCAGATGGTGACTGCAGCCATGAAATTAAAAGACACTTACTCCTTGGAAGAAAAGTTATGACCAACCTAGATAGCATATTGAAAAGCAGAGACATTACTTTGCCGACTAAGGTCCATCTAGTCAAGGCTATGGTTTTCCCAGTAGTCATGTATGGATGTGAAAGTTGGACTGTGAAGAAGGCTGAATGCTAAAGAATTGATGCTTTTGAACTGTGGTGTTGGAGAAGACTCTTGAGAGTCCCTTGGACTGCAAGGAGATCCAACCAGTCCATTCTGAAGGAGATCAGCCCTGGGATTTCTTTGGAAGGAATGATGCTAAAGCTGAAACTCCAGTACTTTGGCCACCTCATGAGAAGAGTTGACTCACTGGAAAAGACTCTGATGCTGGGAGGGATTGGGGGCAGGAGGAGAAGGGGACGACAGAGGATGAGATGGCTGGATGGCATCACAGACTCGATGGACGTGACTCTGAGTGAACTCCAGGAGTTGATGATGGACAGGGAGGCCTGGTGTGCTGCGATTCATGGGGTCCCAAAGAATCGAACACGACTGAGTGGCTGAACTAAACTGAACTGATGGCCAATTAACAATGTTCTTATAGTTTCAGGGGAACAGTGAAAGGATTCAGCTATACATATATATGTAAAAATATTTTAAAATAATACATCTGATAAAGGACTTGTATCAATAATATATAAAGGACTTTTACAATTCAACAATAAAAGACAAATAACTCATTTTAAATGAGCATAGAATTTGAACAGACATTTTTCTAAAGAAGATATTCAGCTACACAGTATATAAATGTTAGTTATTAGAGAAATACAAAAACTGCTTTCTAAGTGTACCTGCTCAGTCCTCGTAGTCCTCAGGGTGTGGGGCTCCTGGGCCCGCACCACCATCATGCTGACTCAACCTCTTGCACACGGTAACTTCTCCTCCATCTCAGCATTCCCCCCATGGTTCCTTCCCCCCATCTTCACCCACGTATCAACAGGAGCACTCTCACTTGAACCTTCCAGGATTCCCCAGTGCCCTCAGGATAAGCCTTGAGCACAGACCTTCAGGGGCCAGCATCTCTTACACCCTGTCCCCTCCCTTGCACCTCAGACCAAACCCCAGCTGGATCCTGAACTCTTCCATCCCTGCTGGCTCCCATGGACACATATCTTTTTCAAAACATTCCCCTGCAACCCTGTGAGTTAGGTGGCGTTGTACCCATTTCACAGAGGACAACACTGAGGCTCCAGAGAGGCCACATAAGGATTGTTAAAGTAGAAAAAGAGAGGAAAAAGACATTTTAGTAAAGATGTGAAGAACTTGGAATCTTCATACATTGCTGGTGAGACTATAAAGTGGTGTAACAACTTTTGAAAAACGGTGTGGTAGTTGTTTAAAATCTTAAATATAGAGTTACCATGTGATCAAGCAATTCCACTTCTAGCTATATATCCAAGAGAAATACAAATATATATTTATACAAAAACTCATATACAAATGTTCAAAGGAACATTACCCTTAATCTAAAAAGTAGAAACCATTCAACTGATTAATGGATTAAAAATGTGATCTATCCATACAATGGACTCTTATTATCATCAATAAAAAGGAATGAGGTACTAATAGACACTGTGTCATGAAAGACTTTTGAAAATGTTACATTAAGTTAAAGAAACTAATCACAAAAGACCATTCTTTTACATGAATCCATTTACATAAAATATCCAGAAGAGGTAAATTCATTATTTTTCCACCATGAATAGGATTGGAGATTAGTAGTTTCCAGGTGATAGGAAGAGTTAGGGATTAGGATGTTGCTGCTAATGTGATTTCTTTTGGAGTGCTGGAGATGTTCTAAAATTAGATAACAGTGATGGTGTACAACCCTGTGGATACACTAAAACTCATTGAACTGCATACTTTAAATTTGTTGGTACATGAATGTGTTTTAATAAAGCTATTAGAAAAAACACATGAGAATACAAAGAAAATAAAAATCACTTGTGAATTCAGCAACCAAAGATGATCACTCTGAACTTAGAACAGATTGTAGAATTGCCCAGAGCTGAATTCAAATCCTGTCTTTTTCACATATAAGGCATCTGTGGCTAAATGATTCAACTTCTCTGAATTTTTTTATAATCTGAAAATGGATGTATTAACAAGGATATGATAAACTAATATTACAAATAAACTCTGAAATCTAACAGTTCAAATATAGTGGGTTTCTTTTTTCCCTTGGGCTCATATAAAAGTCCAGAAAGTTTGGGCCTTCTCAGCATTTTGGGGACCTGTGTTCCTTCAAGATTTTGACTTTGCTGTCTCCCAGGGAAGGAGTTGATAAACTTTTTTGTTAAGGGCCACATAGTAAATATTTCAGGCTTTGCATGCCATAGGTCTCTGTTGCAGTTAAACTTTGTTATTATAGCACACCAGACGGTCAACACTAAAATCTGATTGATTATATACTTTGTAGCCAAAGATGGAGAAGCTCTACACAGTCAGCAAAATCAAGGAGCTGACTGTGTCTCAGATCATGAACACCTTAATGCAACATTCAGACTTAAATTGAAGAAAGTAGAAAAAACCACTAGGCCATTCAGGTACAACCTAGATCAAATCCCTTAGGATTATACAGTGGAAATGACAAATAGATTCAGGGGATTAGATCTGATAGACAGTGAAGAATTTTGGATGGAGGTTCATAACATTGTATGGAAGGCAGTAATCAAAACCATCCCCAAGAAGAAGAAATGCAAAGAGGCAAAATGGTTTTCTGAGGAGGCCAAGAGAAAGGCAAAGTAGAAAGGAAAGATATACTCATCAGAATGCAGAGTTCCAAAGAATAGCAAAGTGAGATAAGAAAGACTTCCTAAGTGGTCAATGCAAAAAAATAGAGGAGAACAGTAGAATGGGAAAGACTAGAGATCTCTTCAAGAAAATTAAAGATATCAAGGGAACATTTCATGCAAAGAAGGGCACAATAAAGACAGAAATGGTATGAACCTAACAAAAGCAGAAAATATTAAGAAGAGGTGGCACAAATACACAGAAGAACTGTACCAGAAAGATATTCATGACCCAGATAATCATGATTGTGTGAAGACTCACCTAGACCCAGACATCATGGAATGTGAAGTCAAGTGGGCCTTAGGAAGCATCACTAAGAACAAAGCAAGTGGAGGTGATGGATTTCCAGTTGAGCTATTTCAAATTATAAAAGATGATGCTGTGAAAGTGATGCACTCAATGTGCCAACAAATTTGGAAAACTCAGCAGTGGCTGCAGGACTGGAAAAGGTTAGTTTTCATTCCAATCCCAAAGAAAAGTAATGCCAAAGAATGCTCAAACTACCACACAATTGCACTCATCTCACATGCTAGCAAAGTAACGCTCACAATTCTCCAAACTAGGTTTCAACAGTCTATGAGCTTAGAACTCCTAGATGTTCAAGCTGGTTTTAGAAAAGACAAAGGAACCAGAGATCAAATTGCCAACATCTTCTGGATCATTGAAAAACAAGAGAGTTCCAGGAAAACATCTACTTCTGCTTCACTGATTATGCTAAAGCCTTTGACTGTGTGGATCACAATAAACTGTAGAAAACTCTGAAAGAGATGGGAATACCAGATCACCTGACCTGCCTCCTGAGAAAACTGAATGCAGGTAAAGAAACAACAGTTAGAACCAGACATGGAACCATGGACTGGTTTCAAATTGGGAAAGCAATACATCAAGGCTGTATACTGCCACTCTGCTTATATAACTTATATGCAGAGTAGACCATGAGAAATGCTGGGCTGGATGAAGCATAAGCTAGAATAAAAATTTCCAGCAGAAATATCAATGACCTCAGATATGCAGATGACACCACCCTTATGGCAAAATGTGAAGAGGAACTAAAAAGTCTCTTGATGAAGGTGAAAAAGGAGAGTGTAAAAGCTGGCTTAAAAGTCAATATTTAAAATACAAAGATCACGGCATCCAGTCCCATCACTTCATGGTGAATAGATGGGGAAACAATGGAAAATCGTGACAGACTTTATTTCCTTGGGCTCCAAAATCACTCCAGATGGTGACTGCAGCCATGAAGTTAAAAGATGCTTGTTTCTTGGGAGAAAAGCCATGACCAACCTAGACATCATGTTAAAAAACAGAGACATTATTTTGCTAACAAATGTCCATCTAGTCAAAGCTATGGTTTTTCCAGTAGTCATGTATGGATATGAGAGTTGGACTATAAAGAAATATGAGTGCCAAAGAATTGATGCTTTTTAACTGTGGTGTTGAAGAAAACTTTTCAGAGTCCCTTGGACTTCAAGGATATCACACCAGTCAATCCTAAAGGAAATTAACCCTTTATGTTCATTGGAAGGATTGATGATAAAGCTAAAGCTCCAATACTTTGGCCACCTGATGTGAAGAGTCAGCTCCTTAGAAATGACCCTGATGCTTGGAACAATTGAGGGCAGGAGTAGAAGGGGATGCCAGAGGACGAGATGGTTGGATGGTATCACCGACTCGATGGCCGTGAGTTTCAGCAAGCTCCAGAAGATGGTGAAGGACAGGGAAGCCTGGCATGCTGCAGTCCATGGGTTGCAAAGATCGGACAGGACTGAGGGACTGAACAAGAATAACAACTGTTGCACAAAGCAGCTAGGAGCAATGTGTAAAGAATGAGTGTGGCTGTATTCCAATAAAACTCTGTACACAACAGGCTGCAGGGCAGATTTGGTCTATGGGTTGCAATTTGCCAACTCAAGCACCAGAGTCTTATAGTCTCTCAGCATCCCGCTAGCAAAACATGAAAGAAGGTGAGGAGAATGTATACAGTTGGCCCTCTTTATCTATAGGTTCTGAATTTGTTAATTCAACAAACTCTGGGGCAAAGATATTTTATAAAAAATTTTAAAACATAGGTTTAACACTTTTTGACATAAATCATAAAATATTTTTTAGATCTGTCACTTAAAGCAAAGGGAATAAAAGCAAAAGTAAACAAATGGGGCCTAATTAAATGTGAAATCTTTTACATAGTAAAGGAAACCATCAACAACAAAAAAGGCAACTTCCAGAATAGAAGAAAATATTTGCAAGTGATATGACTAATAAGGGATTAATGTCCAAAATATATAAACAGCTCATACAACTCAACATCAAAAAAAATTTTTTAATGAGTAAAAGATATGGATAGATTTTTTTTTCAAAGAAGACATAGAGATGGGCAACAGGCACGTGAAAAGATGCTCTACATCACTAGTCATCAGAGAATTGCAAATCAAGACCAGGATGACATATCACCTCCAACTTGGCTGTTATCAAAAGAATACAAATAAATGTTGATGAGGATATGGTAGGGCTTTCCTGGTGGCTCAGAGGGTAAAGAATCTGCCTCAAATACAGGAGAACCAGGTTCATCCCCACCTTGTTTATAACCTTCATTACACCATTCTGTTACTCAAAGTGTTAATACCATAAACTTGTTTTATTTCTTAGAATATCTCATCCAATGGAGATTTACATTGCTTTGATCCTAAGATACATTCAATAATCTTTTACTGCATACATTTTCAAAAGCAAAGCATTTGATAAGAAACTATTAGTCCTTAAAAAAAAACAACCTCTAAATAATAAAAGAAAGTCTGAGGAAATAAGATCAAAGAGGGCAAAATGAAAATAAGTATATAGGGCAAAGTTGAGTTCATTAATATTCTTCTTTATGAGTCATACTAGCAATGTTTAGATTATATGAGATATGTACAATATTTCAAAGTTGGCTACTGAAGGTGAAAAAAATCTGTCTTGCGTTTTAAAGTAAACAAAATTTCCCTTGAATAACAACATGGCACTGAGGAATCTTGGTATTTTCGTGTTTTTAACCCAACAACAATCTGCTTTCATACATAATCCACACAATACCGATTATTCATCATGCTTTTCTCTAAAAAGACTTGCACAGAAGGCTAAGTAGTGTGCAGCTTATTCCTTTTTAATGTGTGGTATTTTGAAATACAATTATTAAACTTCAGAGATGAAAGAAAATGTAGTGATCATTCAATATCTTTTTATTGATAAGAGAATATTACTCTTTGGAATAATTGTATGATTGAGATCATGTTGCCCATTGGTTCTCAAACTGAGAACAGAAGCCAGGACTCCGGTCAGGTGTTTCTTCTCCTTCCCCACCCATCCCTGCAGTCAGTTTGGCGATAACAGGAAAGAAACCCATGGATGATCTCTGGAAATGAGAGCCATGTATGAAAGAACTCCCACACCTACACAGTAGTTGTGGAGTGCCCACCTTGCACAGAACTGTCCTGCACATGAAACACTAATATTCCTTCAAATATTGCTTGCAAAGTAACTAAGAAATCTGTGAATATATTAAGGTTGGCATTAAATTCTCAGAGATAGTCAATTCAGAAAAAAAAGTTGGGAAAAAATTAAAATCTTTCCTATGTCATACCCTACATACAATGTTTCTTAAATTTACTGTGCATATAGATCACCCGGGAATTTCATAATGGGGACTGTGATTCAGTAGATACAGGGCAGGTACTGGGAGCTGGCATTTCTAAGAAGCTCCAAAGTGATGACGTCCTATGGCCCAAGGACACATTGTGAATAGCAAGCTCAAGAATGTATGCAGATTCTAATGTCTCTGGTGTCCAGGGAGTGCTCTGACACACAGGCACCACACCCTCCTCTCAAGGACCATAATGCTTGTCATCTCCAGTGCTGCTCTGGCCGTAGTTCTATTCTGCTTTAATAGATACAGGTTCTTCCATACAATTAGAAAAATATTTTTGAGAGAAGGGATCATGTCTCATATTTCCTGACTCTCCAATGTCTAACAAATATTGCTCCTATGGCAAATAGATGGGGAAACAGTAGAATTAGTGGCTGACTTTATTTTGGGGGGCTCTAAAATCACTGCAGATGGTGACTGCAGCCATGAAATTAAAAGACGCTTACTCCTTGGAAGGAAAGTTATGACCAACCTAGATAGCATGTTCAAAAGCAGAGACATTACTTTGTCAACAAAGGTCCATCTAGTCAAGGCTATGGTTTTCCAGTGGTCATGTATAGATGTGAGAGTTAGACTATAAATAAAGCTGAGCACACAAGAATTGATGCTTTTGAACTGTGGTGTTGGAGAAGACTCTTGAGAGTCCTTGGACTGCAAGGAGATCCAACCAGTCCATCCTAAAGGAGATCAGTCCTGGGTGTTCATTGGAAGGACTGATACTAAAGCTGAAACTCCAGTACTTTGGCCACTTCATGTGCAGAGCTGACTCATTTGAAAAGACCCTGATGCTGGAAAGATTGAGGGCAGGAGGAGAAGGGTACAACAGAGGATGAGATGGCTGGATGGCATTACTGACTCGATGGACGTGAGTCTGAGTGAAATCTGGGAGTTGGTGATGGACAGAGAGGCCTGGATGCTGTGGTTCATGGGGTCACAAAGAGTCAGACACAACTGAGTGACTGAACTGAACTGAGACTTGTTTATGACTGATTATAATGTTAAGGGGAAAAAAAATATTTGGATGAAAACCTGGAATTAAAGAAGGAAGTACTTTTCAAATACTGGTTCTTGGCCATAATTTGAATCATTTTGTAAGCTAGCCATGTTATATCTGCTACGACATTAGAATCGTGTCATATTGTAAAATATGTGAGTTGGCTCATCACATGCATTAATCTATGGCATAATAGTGTTCTACTTATTTTGAAAGAGAAATACTTAGTAATTCCATTTGCAATTTCATTCCTATCTAAAACTGGAAATGTAGATCATGATTGACTACATGCAAAAATGTTTTGCATGTGATAATAATTCTTAGGGAAAAAAAGCTAGACATCAAGTCACTTCAAACTATTAATATTTTAGAAATTTATACCAAATGACAAAAACATATAGTTTTTAAAAATGTCATCTCTCAATAATTAATAAATCAATATTTGTGGATAATATACATTAAACTTAGAATAAACAAGGAGTTTCTTTTTGGAAGGAGGTAGATTTTTCCAGTGAAACTATTTAAGGCAGGAGAACACCTTCATATTTCTCTGACACAGCCTGATACAAAGAGAGTGAAACTTGAAAAATATATTTTAGTGATTCATCAGGTTTTCCAACATCTCATTTTCTAATACCCAAATATTCTCTTTTGGAATACATAAAATATTCTCATTCATTGAAATTTTGTCTTCTGCAATTTGTAAATGGCCTAATTCTTCTGTGTGCTGATTTGTCAGTGTTTTTGATTATGATTCTAATAATTCTTCCTATAAATTTCAGTGTATGAAATTATGGCGCTTTTGCTCAAAATACATGATACTCCCAGCTCAACTGCAAGGAAATTTATTAGCATACATAACTGGATCTTGAGTGTGCTCCAGGTACATGTCAGGTGTTTAATGATGCTATCAAAAACTCATGTGTTCTTTTGGTCTTTCAATCTGACTTCCATATCCTAGGTATCATTCAATGGCTGGGCCTCTTGTAGTTGCAAGTTAGTTTCCAAAGGTATTTGAGGATTATTTATTGAATTCCATACAAAGAGAATATGAGAACATGTGAAAGAGAAAGACTGTATTTCTCTTAAAGCCTAAGACTGAAATCATTCTCTTCTCTTGAAAATATAACTGAAGTCAAAGTTTCATTCTGGCTTAACAATAGCTTAAAAATGAGAGGCTAGGTACTTGGATAGTCTGGTTGGGGTACACTCCAGAGAGGAGAATTTGTGTGGGTGTCTGAAAAAAAAAAGAAATCAGAACTCAGTTTCAAAGGAGTAAGGCAGTGTGGTATTGTTCTAAGGTACAGTGATTTCATAAAACTTGGCACCTTTTATAAGATTCAAGTTCATATAACATTAGTTCAGTTCAGTTCAGTCGCTCAGTCATATCCGACTCTTTGGGACCCCATGAATTGCAGCACGCCAGGTCTCCCTGTCCATCACCATCTCCCAGAGTTCACTCAGACTCATGTTCATCAAGTCCATGATGCCATCCAGCCATCTCGTCCTCTGTCGTCCCCTTCTTCTCTTGCCCCCAATCCTTCCCAGCATCAGAGCCTTTTCCAATGAGTCAACCCTTCGCATCAGGTGGCCAAAGTACTGGAGTTTCAGCTTCAGCATCATTCCTTCCAAAGAAATCGAGGGCGAGGGCTGATCTTTAGAATGGACTGGTTGGATCTCCTTGCAGTCCAAGGGACTCTCAAGAGTCTTCTCCAACACCACAGTTCAAAAGCATCAATTCTTCGGTGCTCAGCCTTCTTCACAGTCCAACTCTCACATCCATACATGACCACAGGAAAAACCATAGTCTTGACTAGACAGACCTTAGTCGGCAAAGTAACGTCTCTGCTTTTGAATATACTATCTAGGTTGGTCATAACATACTTTTGTCCTATCTTTGGTTTGCACTGTCTTCTGAAAATCAGTTAAAAGTAGTCAATAGAGAAATAATGAATTGAAAATCTGTGCCAAGAATGGAGGGTAGGGACTAATTTTGCAAGTGATCATTCCAATAACACAGATTTTTCAGTTATAAGAACTTTGCTATCTTACCAATCTTCCAACACAGGAAAAAAAATACTTCTTTATCAAGAACCTCCTACATTTCAGATGTATTATGTGCTTGTGGTTTATCCATTCCAAAGGAAAATACACTAGCAATGTGTACTGTGTGTCAATAAATAATGCAGAAATTGACAGTCCAAGGTACTCATCTACATTTGAGCTACAGAAATAATGGGAAAAAAATTTTCACACATAGAAAGGGAATGAATTGGGCAGTCTCTATGACAATAGAGCTTCTGGGAATCAATGAAGGATATTAAGTCACTGGAAAAAGCTCTGTCCTTGGTATTTCTCTCTGGCCCAGGAAACTACACACATGGCACTGAGTGACAAAACTTACCCCAGTTTGTAGGGGAACTATATTATACCTGTTTCTTATTTGGGTGACTTTAGTTTTTCTGAATTCTCATTTGATATGCACCATTTTTGAACCCTTGTAAAAATGAGTCATGTTCTAGAAGATTTCTTTTGTACCTTGCAGTTCGAGAGCTATGTTGAACTGATGAACAAAGATAGTGGGGAAAAAAATTGGCTTTTTAAATATACATCAAGGTCTGAAGCTATGAAAAGGAGATGACCCTCAGAAATGATATATTGTTCTTCAAGGGTAACAATCAGAAAGGTGAATGTCAGTGGTGACAGGTACAAGGCAGGGACATCAACCAGCAGCATCAATGCCTTTGTCCTTGATCACAAACTAACAAGCACCAGGTAAGGACTAAGGAATGTGAGATTCTGACAAGTAACTTTACATGTAACTGAAGAGGGTGTAAATGAATGTCAAACTGTTATATCAAAAGAAAAGAATCTCTAGAGCCTGGTGACTAAGGCAACAAGTACTGAGGTTCAGAATAAAAGAATTGTGGAAATACTCCCCTAGTATGCCTAGCAACATGTTCTGCCTTTGTTTTTGACTGTTTGTTTACTTTATCCTTTAGCTTCTTATGAATAGAACCACGCTGGGTATGTTGCCTTTAGGAAGAGATTGTGGGGGTGGGGGTGAGGTTTAACAACTAGTTAGTAAAAATATTGATCTGTTCCCTTGGTACCAGGAATTGGGCTGAATTGTGTGAAACAACTGAAGTTGACTCTATGTTAGATTTTTTGTGATGCTATGGGAAAGGAGAAAAATGCTCCTCTCTCATTTCCCACAGGGTATTTTTTAAAAATATTGTTGTTGCAGCCATTTTCTTTATTTTTAAATTTATTTATTTATTTTAATTGGAGGCTAATTACCTTACAATACTGTGGTGGTTTTTGCCATACATTGACATGTATCAGCCACGGGTGTACATGTGTCCCCCATCCTGGAACCCCTTCCCACCTCCCTCCCCATCTCATCCTTCTAGGTTGTCCCTGTGCACCAGCTGTAAGTGCCCTGTTTCATGCATTGAACTTGGACTGGTCATCTATTTCACATACGGTAATTTACATGATTCAATGCTAGTCTCTCAAATCATCCCACCTTCACCTTCTCCCGCATAACTGAAAAGCCTGTTCTTTATATTTGTGTCTCTTTTGCTGTCTTGTATATAGGGTCATCATAACCATCTTTCTAAATTTGATATAGTATAAATATATATAAATATAGTATATAAATATATATATTAGTATAAATATATACTAAATATAGTATAATGGTGTTTTTCTTTGACTGACTTCACTCTGTATAATAGGCTCCAGTTTCATCCACCTCATTAGAACTGACTCAAATGTGTTCTTTTTAATAGCTGAGTAATATTCCATTGTGTATATGTAACCACAGCTGTCTTATCCATTCATCTGTTGATGGACATCTAGGTTGCTTCCATGTCCTAGATATTGTAAACAGTGCTGCGATGAACATTGGGGTACACATATCTCAATTCTAGTTTCCTTGGTGTGTATGCCCAGCAGTGGGATTGCTGGGTCATATGGCAGTTCTATTTCCAGTTTTTTAAGTATTGGCTGTACTAGTTTGCATTCCCACCAACAGTGTTAAGAGGGTTCCCTTTTCTCCACACCCTCTCCAGCATTTATTGCTTGTAGACTTTTTGATAGCAGCCATTCTGATTGGTGTGAGATGGTACCTCATTGTGGTTTTGATTTGCATTTCTCTGATAATGAGTGAGGTTGAGCATCTTTTCATGTGTTTGTTAGCCATCTGTATGTCTTTTTTTGAGAAATGTCTGCTTAGTTGTTTGGCCCATTTTTAATTGGGTTGTTTATTTTTCTGGTATTGAGCTGCTTGTATATTTTTGAGATTCATTCTTTGTCAGTTGCTTCATTTGCTATTATTTTCTCCCATTCTGAAGGCTGTCTTTTCACCTTGCTTAAAGTTTCCTTCGTTATGCAAAAGCGTTTAAGTTTAATTTAGGTTCCATTTGTTTATTTTTGCTTTTATCTCCATACTCTGGGAGGTGGGTCATAGAAGATCCTCCTGTGATTTATGTCAGAGAGTGTTTTGCCTATGTTTTCCTCTAGGAGTTTTAGAGTTTCTTGTCTTACATTAGATCTTTAATCTATTTTGAGTTTATTTTTGTGTATGATGTTAGCAAATGTTCTAGTTTCATTCTTTTACAGGTGGTTGACCAGTTTTCCCAGCACCACTTGCTAAAGAGATTGTCTTCTCTCCATTGTTTATTTTTGCCTCCTTTGTCAAAGATGAGGTGTCCATGGGTGCATGGGTTTGTCTCTGGGCTTTCTATTTTGTTCCACTGATCTATATTTCTGTCTTTGTGCCAGTGTCACGCTGTCTTGATGCCTGTGGCTTTGTAGTAGAGCCTGGAGTCAGGCAGGTTGATTCCTCCAGTTCCATTCTTCTTTCTCAAGACTGCTTTGGCTATTTGAGGTTTTCTTGAATTTTCATACAAATTGTGAAATTATTTGTTCTAGTTCTGTGAAAAATACCATTGGTAGCTTGATAGAGATTGCATTGAATCTATAGATTGCTTTGAGCAGTGTACTCATTTTCACTATTTTGATTCTTCTGATCCATGAACATGGTATATTTCTCCATCTATTTGTGTCATCTTTGATTTGTTTCATCAGTGTTTTATAGTTTTCTATATAAAGATCTTTTGTTTCTTTATGTACATTTACTCCTAAGTATTTTATTCTTTTCATCACAATGGTGAATAGGATTCTTTCTGTTTTCTCATTGTTAATGTATAGGAATGCAAAGGATTTCTGCATATTAATTTTATATTCTGCAACTTAACTATATTCATTGATTAACTCTAGTAATTTTCTGGTTGTGTCTTTAGGGTTTTCTACATGAAGGATCATGTCATCTGCAAACTGTGAGGGTTTTACTTCTTTTCCAATCTGTATTCCTTTTATTTCTTTTTCTTCTCTGATTGCTGTGGTAAAACTTTCAAAGCTATGTTGAATAGTAGTAGTGAGAGTGAACACCCTTGTCCTTTTCCTGACTTAAGAGAAAATGCTTTCAATTTTTAGCCATTGAGGATAATGTTTGCTGTGGGTTTATCATATATGGCTTTTATTATGTTGAAATATGTTCCTTCTATACCTGCTTTCTGGAGAGTTTTTAATCATAAATGGGTGCTGAATTTTGTCAAAGACTTTATTTGCATCTATTGAGAAAATCATACAGTTTTTAACCTTTCAATTTGTTAACATGGTGTATCACATTGATTGATTTGCAAATATTGAAGAAACTTTGTATCCCTTGGATAAAGCCCACTTGGTCACAATGTATGACCTTTTTAACATGTTGTTGGATTCTGCTTGCTAGAATTTGTTGAGGATTTTTGCATCTATGCTCATCAGTGATATTGGCCTGTTGCTTTCTTTTTTGGTGGCATCTTTGTCTAGTTTAGGCATTAGGGTGATGGTAGCTTTATAAAATGAGTTTGAGTATTTACCTTCCTCTGCAATTTTCTGGAAGAGTTTGAGTAGGATAGGTGTTAGCTTTTCTCTAAATTTTTGGTAGAATCCTCCTGTGAAGCCATCTGGTCCTGGGCTTTTGTTTGTTGGAAGATTTTTCATTACAGTTTTGATATCTGTGCTTCTGATGGTTCTGTTAAGATTTTCTATTTCCTCCTGGCTTTGAAAGGTTATACTTTTCTAAGAATTAGTCTATTTCTTCCAAGTTGTCCATTTGATTGGCTTATAGTTGCTTATAGTAGTCTCTTTTGATCCTCTGTATTTCTGTGTTGTCTGTTACGATTTCTTCATTTTCTAATTTTGTTGATTTGATTCTTCTCCCTTTTTTTCTTGATAACTATGTCTAATGGTTTGTCTATTTTATTTATCTGCTCAAAGAACCAGCTTTTAGTTTTGTTGATTTTTGCTATAGCCTCCTTTGTTTCTTTTTCATTTATTTCTGCTCTAATTTTTATGATTTCTTTCCTTCTACTAACCCTAGGGTTCTTCATTTCTTCTTTTTCTAGTTGCTTTAGGTGTAAAGTTAGGCTATTCGATTAGTTTATTTGATTTTTCTCTTGTTTCTTGAGGTAAGCTTATATTGCTATGAACTTTCCCCTTAGCACTGCTTTTACTGAGTCCCATAGGTTTGGGGTTATTGTGTTTTCATTTTCATTTGTTTCTATGCATATTTTGTTTTTTTTTTTTTAATTAAATTTATTTATTTTTTTAATTACAATACTGTATTTGTTTTGCCATACATTGACACGAATCAGCCATAGGTGAACACAATCGCCCAATGCCCAAGCCCCCTCCCACCTCCCACCCCACATCCTCTACCTGAATCATCCTGTGCATCAGCCCCATGCATCCTGCATCCTACACCAAACATAGATTAGCGCTTCGTTTCTTACAGGAAAATACACATGCTTCACTGCCATTCTCCCAAACCATCCCTCCCTTTCCCTCTCCCTCAGAGTCCAAAAGTCCACTCTATACCTCTGTGTCTCTTGTTGTCTCACATATAGGGTCATCATTACTGTCTTCTAAATTCCATATATATGTGTCAGTATACTGTATCGGTGTTTTTCTTTCTGGCTTACTTCACTCTGTATAATCGGTTCCAATTTCATCCATCTCATTAGAACTGAGTCAAATTTTTTTCTTTTTAAGGGCTGAGTAGTACTCCATAGTGTATTCCATAGTGTATATGAACCACATATTTTGATTTCTTCTGTGATTTGTTGGTTATTCAGAAGTCTGTTGTTCAGCCTCTATATGTTTGTATTTTTAATAGCTTTTTTCCCTATAGTTGACATCTAATTTACTGCATTGTGATCAGAAAAGATGCTTGAAATGATTTCAGTTTTTCTGAATTTATCAAAGTTAGATTTATGGCCCAGGATGTGATATATCCTGGAGAATGTTCTATGTACACTTGAGAAAAAGGTGAAATTCATTGTTTTGGAGTGAAAGGCCCTATAGATATCAATTAGGTCTAACTGGTCCAGTGTATCATTTAAAGTTTGTGTTCCCTGATAATTTTCCCTTTGGCTGATCTGTCCATAGGTGTGAGTGGAGTATTAAAGTCTCCCACTATTATTGTGTTAGCGTTATTTCCCCTTTCATGCTTGTTAGCACTTGCCATATATATTGAGGTGCTCCTATGTTATTTGCCTATATATTTATAATTACTATATCTTCTTCTTGGATTAATCCTTTGATCATTATGAAGTGTCCTTCTTTGCCTCTTTTCATGGACTTTATTTCAAAGTCTATTTTATCTGATATGAGTATTGCTACTCCTGCTTTCTTTTGGTCTCTGTTTGATGAAATATCTTTTTTCAGCCCTTCACTTTCAGTCTGTATGTGTCCCTTGGTTTGAGGTGGTTCTCTTGTAGGTAGCATATATAGGGGTCTTGTTTTTGTATCCACTCAGTCAGTCTTTTTCTTTTGGTTGGGGCATTCAACCCATTTATATTCAAGGTAATTACTGATAAGTATGATGCAGTTGCCATTTACTTGTTGTTTTGGGTTTGAGTTTATAACCCATTTTGGTGTTTCCTGTCTAGAGAAGATCCTTTAGCATTTGTTGGAGAGCTGGTTTGGTGGTGCTGAATTTTCTGAGCTTTTGCTTGTCTGTAAAGCATTTTATTTCCTTCTTATTTGAATGAAATCCTTGCTGAGTATAGTAATCTGAGTTGTAGGTTTTTCTCTTTCATCACTTTAAGTATGTCCTGCCATTCCCTTCTGGCCTGAAGAGTTTCTATTGCAAGGAGCTGCTGTTACTCTTATGGGGATCCCCTTGTGTTATCTCCCTGTGTTATTTGTTGCATTTTCCTTGCTGCTTTTAACATTTACTCTTGTGTTTGATCTTGGTTTCAGTATAGGTATGGAGGCTTTTGGGTGAGCTCTTGTATATTAATGTTCCCTGGAATCAGGAGTTCTCTGATGTGCTCACGTTCTGGAGTTAAGCCTCCTGCATCTGGTTTTCAGTCTTATTCTTACAGTAGCCTCAAGACTTCTCCATCCATATGGCACAGATGATAAAACATCTAGGTTAATGGTGAAACAATTCTCCAAAAGTGAGGGACACCCAGAGAGGTTCACAGGGTTACATGGAAAAGAGAAGAGGGAGGAGGGATATAGAGGTGACCACGAGGAGATGAGGGGGAGTCAAAAGAGGAGACAGCAATCTAGTTCGTAATCAGTGTTGTGGGGAGTGAGAAACACTACAAACAAATATTGCTGGTGTGTATGTGGGGTGTCGCAGTGTATGGATCATGGTGGGTTTGCCCCAGCTCAGGCTCCAGGGTGCTCCAGAGCACCTGCATTTCGTGTACTTCCCACTGCATTCTCGGGCACCACTGAGAACCTAAGCCACTCAGGTTCTCGGGTGCTCCGCAAGGGCACAGACTCAGTTAGGCATGCATTTTGTGTCCTTTTGAGGACCAAGCAGCTCAGGCAACCAGGTGCTTGGCGAGGGTGCTGTCCCAGGTGGGCCATGTGTCTTAATCACCTCCCCAGTCCCACTCAATTTCCCGGGTGTGCCTCGAATGCACCATGTCCGGTGTGTTGTGTGTCTCCTCTGGGGAACGGATCTCTGGCTGCAAACCTCCTGGCAGATGTCAACCATACAGGATCCTAGGAAGACATGGTTAGCAACTGGGAGCCTGCTCACAGTTTGGTGGAGGATGCCAGTCTCTGGGGTCGAGATTGGAGCAGCCCCTTGCCTTCTGGCTCTGGCTGTCTCTCGCCTGCCTCTCTGACTCTGGTCGGGTGAGAGGCCTGTATGCAGCCAGCTACTTCTCCTTTGATATTTGCTCAATCCTTTGTTCTGTGAGCAGGCCAGGCTGCCTGTTAGAGCTTTTCCCAGGAAAGTTCTCTTTTTTTATTCTCTCTGGCGATCTCACAGTTTGGGTTGCTATCTCACGTTAGCCCTCTCAGATTGTCCTTAGGGCATTCAGGCCCTGTCCTTACCCTAAGCACCAATGATGCAGCCTGTGCCTCCCTTTCCAGCCCTTAAACCTATTTCTCACTTCTACTGTATAATCATAAGGGATTTGATTTAGGTCATACATGAATGGTCTAGTGGTTTTCCCCACTTTCTTCAATTTAAGTCTGAATTTGGCAATAATTCAGGAGTTCATGATCTGAGCCACGGTCAGCTCCCGGTATTGTTTTTGCTAACTGGATAGAGCTTCTCCATCTTTGGCTGCAAAGAATATAATCAATCTGATTTTGGTGTTGACCATCTGGTGGTGGTCATTGACATCTGGTGATGTCCACGTGTAGAGTCTTCTCTTATTGGAAGACGGTATTTGCTATGACCAGTGCGTTCTCTTGGCAAAACTCTATTAGCCTTTGCCCTGCTTCATTCTGTACTCCAAAGCCAAATTTGCCTGTTACTCCAGGTGTTTCTTGACTTCCTACTTTTGCATTCCAGTTCCCTATAATGGGGCTTCCCTGGTGGCTCAGACAGTAAAGCATCCGCCTGCAATGCAGGAGACCTGGGTTCGATCCTTGGGTTGGGAAGATCCCCTGGAGAAGGAATGGCAACTCACTCCAGTACTCTTGCCTGGAAAATCCCATGGATGGAGAATCCTTGTGGGCTACAGTCCATGGGGTCACAAAGAGTCAGACACAACTGAGTGACTTCACTTTTCTTTTCCCCTATAATGAAAAGGACATCTTTTTTGGGTATTAGTTCTAAAAGGACTTGTAGGTCTTCATAGAACTGTTCAACTTCAGCTTCTTCAACATTACTGATCAGAACACAGACTTGGATTACCATGATATTGAATGGTTTGCCTTGGAAACAAAAAGAGTTCATTCTGTTGTTTTTGAGATTGCATCCAAGTACTGCATTTCAGACTCTTTGGTTGACTAGATGGCTGCTTCATTCCTTCTAAGGGATTCCTGCCCACAGTAGTAGATATAACGGTCATCTGAGTTAAATTCACCCATTCCAGTCCATTTTAGTTCACTGATTCCTAGAATGTGGATGTTCACTCTTGCCATCTCCTGTTGGACCACCTCCAATTTGCCTTGATTCATGGACCTAACATTCCAGGTTCCTATACAATATTGTTCTTTACAGCATCGGACCTTGCTTCTAACACCAGTCACATCCACAACTGGGTGTTGTTTTTGCTTTGGCTCCATCCCTTAATTCTTTCTGGAGTTATTTCTCCACTGATTTCCAGTAGCATATTGGACACCTACTGACCTGAGGAGTTCATCTTTCAGTATCCTATCTTTTTGCATTTGCAAGCTGTTCATGGAGTTCTCAGTGCAAGAATACTGAAGTGGTTTGCCATTCCCTTCTCCAGTGGACCACATTCTGTCAGACCTCTCCACCATGACCCAAACGTCTTGGGTGGCCCCACAGGGCATGTCAGTTTCACTGAGTTAGACAAAGCTGTGGTCCATGTGATCAGACTGGCTAGTTGTCTGTGATTGCGGTTTCAGTCTGTCTGCCTCTGATGCCCTCTCTCAGAGCCTACCAGCTTACTTGGGTTTATTTTAATTTGGATGGTGGGTATCTCCTCACTGCTGCTACTCCTGACCTTGGAACATAGGGTATCTCTTCTTGGCCGCCGTTCCTGCACCTTCTTATTTTATTCTTATCTGAAGGTCTTTTCTCAGTAGCTATCATAGTCTCCTTAGCATACTTAATTTTAAGGGGAAAAATAAGTCAAGATAAGGAGAATGGAACTAGGATACAAAAGGTTGGAGGGGACTAAAGTACAGATTAAGAAATGTAGCTTATTCTGTATACACTGGGGATATGTGCATGTAAGAAATGAGGCAGAAATTGATTTGTGGAGCCCCTTTCTAGTACTAATCTGCTTTGGGAACCTTCTGATTCTTTGGCCCTAGTTAGTTTTCTTGATATCTACTTGCACATTTCTGTTCATCTCAACCACTCTCTTTCTGACAAAAAGTTTACCCTATAATGCATGGTTTAATATATAAAAATAAGAGATCTTGAAGTTTATCACTTACTGATTTTCTGAGACCATGCAAAGTGTTTTACATTATTAACTCATTCAATCCCTATAACAACACCTAGGAATAAGCAACTCCACTTTACAAATGATAAAACCATGGCACAGAGAGACTAAGAAACATGCTTAAATCACGAATCATTAAGTAGCAGAGTTGAGAGTTCAAACCAAATGGACTGGCATCAAAGTTGATTCTAGTAACCACCACAATACAGAACCAAAGAGCCTTTCTATATAATATTTGCCAGTGAGAAATTTTCTAATTTTAAATATTTTTGTCATATTTGTTCCTTCTAAAAA
Organism: Nanger dama; assembly: GCA_917880005.1. Lineage (NCBI taxonomy): Eukaryota > Metazoa > Chordata > Mammalia > Artiodactyla > Bovidae > Nanger > Nanger dama. Next base: position 16,496,937 of record CAKJTW010000008.1, on the reverse strand, counting down.
ATAGGAGGTCATTTCTTCTATTCCTCACTTTTATTTTTGCATGATTCTCAAAAATAAGGCAACCTACTTCTCAGTTTCTTCAAGGTTCCAGAAGATTGAAGGTGGGAAATCTACAATTACTATACAGTTATCAATTTCCATTTAGGAAGTTTCTGTACTTGCCAGAATGTCAATTAGATTATTAATTCTTTACAATCTAGTATATTAAAAACTGCAATCCAAAAATCTAAGTCAAGGAAGATAAAAGAGACACCTGGTGGCCTAATTCCAGGTATATGTTACCAGATAAATCCTGAGGGATTCCAGTATCATCATTTGTAAATAGTGGAATAAGAGTAGCTAAAATTTAAAGATGCTTCCAGAACTAAAAATGTGATGTTTGTACATCACTGGAACTTGTTTTGTTTTTTGTATGAATATCTTCCTTATTCAGGAAAATTAAAACTAGACTGGACAATATATAATTTTTCTGTTGAGGGGAAAAAACAAACAGCAACAACAACAAAAAAACAACCCTCTGTTAAGTTGTTTCAAAACATTTCTCTACTGAGGATACTATATAACATTCTTTTATATCTTTGGAAAGTGAACCATTTCTCTAAGAAATTTTGATTTCTTGATACTCTTAAATATTTTTAAAAGCAAATTACAATTTGAAGGAAAATAAATAACAACTTTTTAAAGCAGGCCAAAGAAGCCACAATCATGCTAGGGTTTATGATGACATAAACTTTTCCTAGACACTAAAGCAAGACATTGCTCCTAGCACTCTACCATCTGCTGCAGATATTTTAAAATTCTAAAGCACTAACAATGATGCAATTTGCTACATTTTGAGCTGCATTTTACAACTCTCTCTTTGCTGAATTACTATTGATGACATTAAAACCCTTTACAAATCAAGACAACACATTTGCTTGCTATTGCCACCAAAAAGCTGCCAGTTACTCTCTTTCTCTGAAAGTTTACCTGCCACCTCCTCCATGGTCAGCAATGCTTAAATCTTTTAAGAGAAGGCTAACCTTTTAGACACATAACATATCATTTCCTATGCTACTCATTGCTCACAAGAAAAACTACAAAGGGAGAGGACATTAACTTAAAAAGGAATAATCTGTAAAGCAAAGTGAACAAGTTTGTTTTCTTTTAATTTTTTCATCTTCTCATACATACTGGGGAGCACTCCCCCACTTTTGGGAACAAAGGATTGAGAGTTACTGAAATAAGGTATACAACATGGGAGGACCCAGGAGCTAAAACATGTCTTTGTGCACAGATGTAAAACTTGAGAAATACTAAAAACAAAAACAAAAACAAAAGCAGTTGCCTCAAAGAAGAACAAAATGACAAGCGTTAAAATGTAAATACTTGATAAAGATTTAAGTTTCCTTTTTCTACTGAGAGTTGAACAAGTTGGATAGCTTCACAGATAGGTAGGTTCTAATAACTCCAATTTCAAATTATTTTCAGCCAGTGATAGTGTGATACCGGACTCTCTGCAAAAATGTTCACTTACAAGGATAAGAGGAATAAAAATGCTGACAACTATGAAAGTTTCAGCTCAACACCTGATGACTGGTCACCAGTTTCAAACTTCAGAAATTATTAGCAGCTGTTACATTCTAAAAGTAACTAAAATATTCAAACAATTGCCCTGGAAAAATGACACATGTCAAAAAAATAACAGGATAAAATATGTCTTCATTCATATTAAAGGACATATTTTATATTTTCACTTAACTGAAAACAATCATTTGGCATTCTTGGTTACCTTCCTAGCCTTTTGTTTTCCTTACTACTAAACTCTTTAAAAAATATCTTCTTCTTACACACAAATTCCTCCTATTTCTATTACATTTCATTACTGAAATAACTTTAACTATTATTATTCCTGCTATAAAGCCTACGTCTACAACAGTCTTGAATTTATAGATATTTAACATATTTAATTGGACAGAAATATATTTGAATTTTGATGTCAATAATAATTTACAGATACTTGTCTAATTCCCTTTTAATTATTTTGTAAAAAAAAGAAAAAAAACATTATTTCACAGAAAAGGTGTGATACTTAGAAAAATAACTTTTTAAAATTTCAGGATAAGGAAAAAAATTGTTTATGCCATCTAACACCCTTCTTTCAATGTCGTACGGCACAAAGTGAGGGAAAGGTAAGTGACTTCACAAACAACTCTGAGGGCTGAGTCACCACATTTGGAAGTGGCAAACTGTCATCTTATTTTTATTACTGAACACTTAGTGAAAGTGAAAGAGAGGCAACGTTATAGGCAGCTGGCCAGGCTGGATGTGAATGACTCACCTGGAGAAAAGGCACAGACGTAGTTTGTTACAAGAGCAAGATATCTGAAAGAGACTCTATCTTAAGATCCCCCACGAATCTTTTCCCAGACAACTATCCTTTCTCCAAAGACCCTCTTGCTCATATAACAACAGTAGAAATGACAATAGCAGCAATATCCACTGGGCATCCAGTAAACTCCAGTTCCTAAGACAGATACTTTCCGTATATAATTTCTAGCCACTAAACCAGTCCTGTGAAATGGACAGTATTACTTTTGCTCATAAATGAGAAAAACCAAAGCTCAGTGAGTCCAAGGCTTATCTGTGGCTTGCCCTTCTTAATAGTAAGAAGGACTTCCCAGTGCTTGACCTCAAAATTATCTGATATCAAAGCCCACACTCTACTCAACATACTTTGCTGGTAAATATAAAGTGGGAAACAAGCACAATGGATATATGAAACATAAATTTAGTACATAAATAGATTCACTAAGTTAGAAATTTCTATGTCATATTACATGTGACAGCACTTATTTTTAATGTATCACCTAAGATACTGGATAGTCTTAATGAATCAAATGAATCCTCTCTCTTCCTTTCATTTCCTCACTTCATAAATGCTGAGTCAGACAGAGAACAAACTTATTCCAGGTTTTTCATTAGTGTCTTGGTTAAACCCAAAAGACAGATACAGAAACACACACACATACACACACACACACACACACACACACACACACACACACACACACAGAGTCCTGATGGTAAGAACAAACCTTGGTTAGAAGGAGTGAAACATAGCAGGTCTTTCCAACCTCTCTAGTATCTATAATTTTAATTAATTATCCCTGACTTGTCCCTGACCAAACAGGATAAGCCAATCTCTGACCCTTGGAATTCTTTCTCTTTACTCCTGATGCACAAAAGGAAATGCTTCTAGCTTCCCTTAACTTGTCATATGCAATGGATTAGTAATAATATCCATGCAATCATTGCTGGTTTCTAATATGGTCCTGGGTGTTTCACTCTGTATAATTATAATTTTAAATATTTCTAAAAGTTTTTTTGAGCTATGATTTCCAGCTTATAATCAGTGAAGGCCAAACTTGGACCTCATGAAATATTCCAATTACTTGGAAAATTCATGAACTCCCTAGAAACATTATCATAGTGTGACAATCTGAGGGAGAATCCTACAGCTTAATAGAATAAAGGGTCCCTAATAATAAACAGTAAGACACATCCCATGCCTTAAGCAATGCATGTTGAAACGAAGGTCCCTTTCTCTGCAAATGAATGCTTGATGACCAGGGAAGGGGCATTTTAAGTTCGACAGTCCTTTACCTTTCATTCTGTTTTATTTCCACCTTATTTTCTTGGTAATTAATTACATTATAAACAGTTCATCAAGGAAATTTGTTAATATGCTACAGATGGTGAAGAGACTACAGTGTTTTATTCTTCAGCATTTTCGTCACTTGCCTCATTAAAATAGGTCCCAGGTTACAATTAAGAAAAGGTACTTGTTTTCTATTGCTCTCGAAAGAAAAAGCATCATTCATCAGCTAGAACAAAGCACCGAGAACTTGTAACATGGATTCTCTTTATGACTTTCCTTAAAACTCTATCCAACTATATCAAAGTTATTAACTTTTTACGTGTTTAAGAATGTTAAAAGGAAGGCAGTGCTACCTTCCTAGAAAATTGTATAAAGCTTAGTGTGTTGCTGCTGCTAAGTTGCTTCAATCGTGTCCAACTCTGCGGCCCCATAGATGGCAGCCCATGAGGCTCCCCCGTCCCTGGGATTCTCCAGGCAAGAACACTGGAGTGGGTTGCCATTTCCTTCTCCAGAACATGGGTCTAAATTTGACATCAACAAAATAATTTGAACTCTTGAAGTTTCACAGATCTTCTAACTATTAAAATAATGTATTAATTCAATATCTACTTTTTTATCTTTTGATTTTAGTTAAAATTAATGTATTTTCTCTGAAATATAAGTAAAAATCATCTGAATAAGCTAAGTAACAGATTTCAGCTTTGCCAGTAAGGCAGTCTTCCTATGCTTTGCCAATATCTTTGTAAGTCTCCTTGTTAATCATTTTACTTTATTATTTATTCCATATATATTTCCATGAAGAGTTCTTAACTTGATGAAAATCTGATTTCTTGATCCACAATCAAATCTCACTATGGCCAGCTGCTATGTCTTCATAACTGTGAAAATATTACATCTCTTTGTGAGTTGGCTCTAATACAAGAAAGGTTACTAAACTAACCCAATTAAATTGAGCATATCTGCAAGCTTAGATGATTATTGCTGTTGTCTGTGAGGGCTGGGATCCAAAGTGATGGATTGCTGGCTACCTTAGTGAAGTCTAGAGGGGAAAAATATCCCATCCTGGGTTAGCTTGAATTGGCTTACAGAAAGGTTTTATGATGCAAATTGGAGATATTGGACTTAGTAACAACCTACACTATCTGTTATATTCTCCTGTCTTATAGTCACAGGAAGCTTCCTTGAGTATGACGCTTCATCCTCATTAATAAGCTCTGTGTTGTACATCTTTGTCTGATATGAAACTGCCATACCTTGTCACCAATTATAGACTCTGAAAAGACCCATCTCATTATAGTACTTAAATTGCTTGTTCCTGAAGGTAATGCTTGGTGTGTCTCTTCTGCCTCTTGCCAACAGGAAAATCACCCTTGAAGTGAATAGATGTCAGTCAAAAGCCACAAAAGGAAGGCAAAAGAATTAATAAAAAAACCTGGTTAGAATATTTATCAGCTTATTGCACAAAAAAGAATATAGATCAGACAAATAAAATGCAAGGCTAACAGAGACACTGTGGAATATTTTAACCTCGTGAAACATATCTGCCCATAAGTTTGGGACCAAACAAATATTTTGAACATGAATCACATACGTGACCCAAAATAAATTACCATTCTGTCATTGTGGCACTGTGGCAGGGTGGTAAAGAATATGCTGCCAATGCAAGAAAGCTAAAAGATGCAAGTTTGACCCTTGGGTTGGGACTATCCCCTGGAGTAGGAAATAGCAACCTGTTCTAGTGTTATTGCCTGAAAAATTCCACAGAGAGAGGAGCCCAGTGGGCTGCGGTCCATGGGGTTGTAAAGTTGGACACACCTGAGCACACGAGCTTTGTTGCACTAAAGGATAGATACAGAGTTTGAAAACACTTTTCTCTGTTTCCCATTACATCTATAGATGGTAGGAAACTAAAGATGGTGCAAGAGAATTCTTGTCCTTGGAGACCATCACTCTGTATTGCAAACTTTGTCTATAGGCAGTTTTTAGTAAATTATGATTGACCAGTAAATTGAGATATCAGTTAAGGAATTTCTAGGTCAAATGGGCAAGAAGGGGCATAGCAGAGTACTTTTCTGCCAAAGGAAAGCTAGCATATTAGGTTAAGCATATGCAAAACACATTTGAAATGCATTCAAAGAACATTCATTCCCAGGTGCAATAAAGTTCTATTTATCCTATTCCATTTCAAAAAGAAAAATTTTTTCACAAATTCCTCTTACTAACAATAAACCCCATTATAAGCAAGTGTAGGGGAAAAAATAAATGTTTATATTTTCTTTTTTTGCCTCTTTGCTTTTGGAATGTATGAGTTTATTCACAAGTTAAGCCAATGGAGACTATTTTAATGGTGGGGACTCTCCAAAGGCACTCTAGTTCAAATAACTGCCCCACACCTCCCCAGCTACAGAATTGAGTCAGCCAAGGGCAAGATGAAAAAGGCTCACAGAAATCCTTAGAAACTAGCATACGGTTCCTAGCTTAGCCCCTGGAACACAAATATATGCTAGTCTTTTACAATAGGTTTCAAAAGTATTTGTAGATCTTGTGGTGTTATTCAACATACTATGCCTCGTTTGGAAAGAAAATGTTCAATACTAACACCACCAGACTTCCCCTTGCTGAGAGGGTCAATGAATTATGCTCATTCTTTCAAGAAGTCTACTTAGTCTACTTAACTATATCCTCAAACACCATGAGAACTCACCATCTGCATAAAGTATCCGTTTGTTTATACGTAGGTATATACAGTAAATACACATATAAATGTGTATAGACACATACCCACAAGTTTTAAGAAGGAACAGCAAGAGAATAAAGATGATCAGATCACATAGACAGCATATATGTTAAAAAATACTTGATATAAGACATTTTCACAAGACATAACACATATCTCTAGTTTGAGATTTGGTATTGCTTACACCATTTCTTCATGGAAATTTTCAGAATCTAATAATACAGCATTTGAATGTGAGAGATGGAGAAAACGCTCCACTTTTCACTGTTGGAGAAAAGAGCAATGAAATTCTAATATCCTTGCTGACCTCAAAAGAGCATAATTTGCCACCCCATGGACTATATATAGCCCACCAGGCTCCTCTGTCCAAGGGATTCTCCAGGCAAAAATACTGGAGTGAGTAGCCGTTCCCTTTTCCAGGGACTGAATCCAGGTCTCTCACACTACAGGGAGATTCTTTACCATCTGAGTCACTAGGAAAGCTAAAGAATTCTTTAGCCTCCATTCAGCGTATTTGAGTACTGAGAATGTTATTATTATCACTTTTTTACTGTTACTCTACAAAGCTTATTGTAAACTGTAAAGAATCAAATACTTATAAGGTCTTATTTCTTGAAGTGCTATTAAAGTATTGCACTAAATATGCCAGCAAAATTTGGAAAAGTCAGCAGTGGCCACAAGACTGGAAAAGGTCAGTTTTCATTCCAGTCCCAAAGAAAGGCAATGCCAAGGAATGTTCAAACTACCACACAATCGCACTCATCTCACACACCAGCAAAGTAATGCTCAAAATCCTCCAAGCCAGGATTCAACAGTACATGAACTGTGAAATTCCAGATGTTCAACCTGGATTTAGAAAAGACAGAGGACCCAGAGATCAAGTTGCTAACATCCACTGGATCATAGACAAAGCAAAAGAGCTCCAGAAAAACATCTACTTCTGCTTTATTGACTATGCCAAAGCCTTTGACTGTGTAGATCACAACAAACTGTAGAAAATTCTTAAAGAGATGGGAATACCAGACCACCTGACCTGCCTGCTGAGAAGTCTGTATGCAGGTCAGGAAGCAACAGTTAGAACCAGACATAGAAAAATTGGTCAAAACTGGGAGAGGAATATGTCAAGGATGTATATTGCCACCCTGCCTTATTTAACTTATATGCAGATCGTGTGAAATGCCAGGCTGGATGAAGCACAAACTGGAATCAAGGTTGCCAGGAGAAGTAGCAATAAGCGCAGAAACACAGATGACACCACCCTTATGGCAGAAAGTGAATAACTAAAAAGCCTCTTGATGAAAGTGAAAAAGGAGAGTGAAAAAGCTGGCTTAAAACTCAGCATTCAAAAAACTAAGATCATGGCATCCTGGCTCATCACCTCATCACTTCATGGCAAATAGATAGGGAAACAATAGAAACAGTGAGAGACTTTATTTTTTTAGGCTCCAAAATCACTGCAGATGGTGACTGCAGCTGTGAAATTAAAAGACACTTGCTCCTTAGAAGAAAAGCTATGACCAACCTAGACAGCATATTAAAAAGCAGAGACATTGCTTTGCCAACAAAGGTCCATCTAGTCAAAGCTATGGTTTTTCCAGTCATCATTTATGCATGTGAGAGTTGGACTGTACAGAAAACTGAGTGCCGAAGAATGGATGCTTTTGAACCGTGATGTTGAAGAAGACTCTTGAGAGTCCTTTGGGCTGCAAGAAGATCGAACAAGTCAATCCTAAAGGAAACCAGTCCTGAATACTCACAGGAAGGACTGATGCTTAATTGAAACTCCAATACTTCGGCCACCTGATGTGAAGAGCTGACTTATTGGAAAAGACCCTGATGCTGGGAAAGACTAAAGTCAGGAGGAGAAGGGGATGACAAAGGATGAGATGGTTGGAGGGCATTACTGACTCGCTGGACATGAGTTTGAGTAAACTGTAGGTGTTGGTGATAGACAGGGAGGCCTGGCGTGCTGCAGTCCATGGGGTCTCAAAGAGTCAGACACGACTGAGCAACTGAACTGAACTGAACTGAGAACTACAATATAATCCAAATCTTATATCATTCAAGTTGTATTTTCTGCTTTGGTCTTGAAACTTGAATTGCTTTATTTTCAAAACACAGAAATAAAATACTTTGGTAGAGTTCAGTAATTTTATAGATGACAGATCAGTTTAATGACAATACTCTAAGTCTGCCACAGTTTTGCAGTTTAGCATTAAACTGTCTTAGAGGACACCGTTTAGATGGACAACAATATGAAAGTCACCCAGCCACAATTTTCTGCAGGGGACAAGTAACACTGCCATGCAGCGCAGCCCTGGCTAGCAAGATGAAGAAGTAAGATAGCTTAAACTTCCAAGTCCCAAAGCATAGAACCCTAAACATCTTTCACAAAACAGTTTTAAGATGCATGAAGGTAGCTCCTGGTGTTTGTACACTGTTTTGATGTTTTAATATTAAGGAGAACAGCAAATGTAAGCAGAGGAATGTTTCCCTGAAATAGTGACTGATTCTTGAAAAGCTCTGATTGCTCTATTCTGGATATCTCGATCTGTTTCAAATACTGAGTCATATAAATGAAAACAGAGATATCTTTATTCTTACACAGGTGAAAAATAGCCACAACTGAAAATAGTCACAGAAATTTTCATTCCCAGAGTGTTGTGAATATAACCTTCCTCTTACTGCATGTGTGAAGCACCATCTGATTGATGGTAAATGACCTCAAACGGCAGTTTGGTTGCTTGGCTCTTTGATTATATAGCTAATAATGAGAGATTCAAATATTACATGTAAATTAAATAATGTAACACTGTTTTTGAGAAACACTTTTCATTTGTTCTTTAATTCTGTACTATACAGCATTCAAACTAATTTCCTTTCACTTTAATTTCTTTTATTATACAGTCTAATGGCCAAGGCACAAATAAAATGAAGCAGCAGCTTTTAAGCCCCTAATAGGAATCATTTTTAATTGATATGGTGATTTGCTACCAAATATTCCAAATCATCTTCTCATTGTAAAGGAAAAAATAATTAACTCAATGGGCTATCTCCCTAAAAGCTTTCACAAATTCTATGCAATTTCTTTTTAGTTGTTTGTCACTCATATTTACATATAAAGCAATCAGTAAAAAGAAAATTGTTTATTTTTATTTCCTTAATAATATATAAAGATATTTAACTTCAAAATGCAATTTAATATTTATTAGTGATCAAAATATATTTTAATTTAATAAATTAGTCCAGAACTTAAAGTTATCCTTTTCCTTTAGTAGGTAAATCAATGTATTTTCAAAACTATTTTACTATTCATAAAGTATTCATTTAGCTAAACATTTCTGGAACAAAATAGGAATCATTTAGCTAGGATATACACTGTGTATACTGTTAACATGAGGGAAGTTATAAGAAACCAAGAACTTCAGGGTGAACACTTTACTCTTATTTTTTGCTTTTAAGAACAAGATCCTCTTTGGTTTCTGTCAAGAATGGTTTTAATAAAACTCCTGGTTTTAGGTTTAGTTCTTATACTAGTTCTGCCTTTATTTCAATAGCTTCTCAGTTATTAATCAACATAACTAAAAACTCACTCAGTTTTTTAAAGGATGGTAGCAACCCATTTCTGCAGTCTCAGCTGTATCCAGATTCAGACACTAGCCTCTAAGAAAATCTTTGGAAGAATGGGAAGAATGAAGAAAATAATTGTAATAAAGCTCAAGAGCATTGCATGGGAAGTATGTCCAACCCTCAAACAATAGTCAAATGACTTGGTAATTCATGTAGAATTAAGAGTATTCTCTTAGCAAATGTGTCCACCTGGTTTCCTTGGAAACCTTGATTTCTTACCAAATGATAGTGATCACCTGATTAGAAATAAGAAGGCAGTGTTAGTAGCTGATCTACTGTGAAAAAATAAGAAAACACTCACAATCGGACATCAGAATCATCAGCGTTTACCTGGAGTCATTTACTTTAAAAGCAAACCTAACCTCAGGAGTGCCGCAACTGTCAGTGTATTTAGAGTGAATACAAACGCTGATGGGCCTAATTATGAGCACAGCTAGTTAGGAAAGTATTAAGCATTACTCTTGTAGTCTATTTAATAAGGTAAAGAATGGGCATTGAATGTTAGAAATGTAGCTGTGAAATAAGTAAATAATTCCAAATATTAGCTTTTAAATGGATGTTTTAGGTATTGGAAATGTTCTTATTTGTTCAGAGTATCAATTGCCCAAAATAATACGAAGCCATCTTATTTGATAGTCAGCTTAGGTGTAAAGAACAGGACTGTATGAAGTTACATAAATGTGATTAGAAACATGAAGTCGTGAAGTGGAAAGCTATTCTCTTTTGATATTAAGAGTAGTTTATAGTATTTCAACTGCTTCAGGTGATAAAAATGACAATAAAAGAATATATGTAAAAGAACAAAGATATGTACATATAGCAGAGTTAAATGAGCCCCCCAAAAGTCTTGATTTCTTTGTGTATAAATAAAATTAGTGAATGGAATTGTTTCCTTAACTTCTTTTTCTACTTTCTCATTATTAGTGTATAGGAATGCAAGAGATTTCTGAGTGTTGATTCTATATCCTACAACTTTACTATATTCATTGATTAGCTCTAGTAGTTTTCTGGTAGAGTCTTTAGGATTTTCTATGTAGAGGATCATGTCATCTGCAAATAGTGAGAGTTTTACTTCTTCTTTTCCAATTTGGATTCCTTGTATTTCTTTTTCTGCTCTGATTGCTGTGGCCAAAACTTCCAGTACGATGTTGAAGAGTAGCGGTGAAAGTGGACACCCTTGTCTTGTTCCTGACTTTAGGGGAAATGGTTTCAATTTTTCACCACTGAGGATAATGTTAGCTGTGAGTTTGTCATATATAGCTTTTATTATGTTGAGGTATGTTCCTTCTATTCCTGCTTTCTGGAGAGTTTTTATCATAAATGGATGTTGAATTTTGTCAAAAGCTTTTTCTGCATCTATTGAGATAATCATATGATTTTTATTTCTCAGTTTGTTAATGTGATGAATTACATTGATTGACTTGCGGATATTGAAGAATCCTTGCATCCCTGGGATAAAGCCCACTTGGTCATGGTGTATGATCTTTTTAATGTGTTGCTGGATTCTGATTGCTAGGATTTTGTTGAGGACTTTTGCATCTATGTTCATCAGTGATATTGGCCTGCAGTTTTCTTTTTTGTGGTGTCTTTGTCAGGTTTTGGTATTAGGGTGATGGTGGCCTCATAGAATGAGTTTGGAAGTTTACCTTCCTCTGCAATTTTCTGGAATAGCTTCAGTAAGATAGGTGTTAGCTCTTCTCGAAATTTTTGGTAGAATTCAGCTGTGAAGCCGTCTGGACCTGGGCTTTTGTTTGCTGGAAGATTTCTGATTACAGTTTCAATTTCCATGCTTGTGATGGGTCTGTTAAGATTTTCTATTTCTTCCTGGTTCAGTTTTGGAAATTTGTGCTCTTCTGAAAATGTTTTACCTATTTTCAGGATCTACAAAAACATAGCTGCTATCATTACTTGTTTAACACTGTAATAGAGATGCTGCTGAGAACTCAAGATGAAAACTTATAAAGAATTCAGTGACAGATTAATTATAAATTGGCATGAGGGATCTTATTGGACTGATAAAAATATTCTAAAATTGGACTATGGTGAGTTTCACATCTGAGGATATTTACTAAAAATTACTCAACTATATACATGAAATAGGTCAATCTTATTAATTTTATGATCTATAAATTACATCTCAATAAAGTTGTTTAAATTAAAAATAAAATAAAATTAGTAAGTAAAGCAAGAGTGGCCCTACTTTAAAGGAATGCTGTCTTCTTTTATAATAAGTAGTTTTGGCTTCTATGAGAAAAACGTGCCTGCCCAAGTCTTTTTGCATTTTTGCTTCAAAGTCACTTTTTCACATTTTTACTCAATTGTCATTTTCCTACACCTTAATTCTACTAATCCTAAGTTGTAAATATATATAATAAAATATATACATATATATTATAGTTAAAGCATGGTTTAATAAAATCAACTCAATACATTTTTAATTTTTTGTTACAGAAAATTCCAAACCTATGTTGAAAGCTAGAAAGATAGGCTAATAAGCCACCTTATATCAATATCCACTCATTTCTTCCCAAGCTCAAATTATTTTGAAGCACTTCCCAGACATCTGGCTTCAGGGGCCAAGATGTAGTAAGAAACAGAACTATTGAATATTTCTGAAAAGACGCAAAATTGAACTTTTAAAAATGGCTGATCTGTCAAGACTAATAAAAATGAAATTTAAAAAGTAAAAACCCAAAGTGGAGCAAGAGTATAAATCGTTTCGAGTAAACAAATTTCTAGAACCTGAAACATGGGTAAGAGGGTTAGAGTTCTGCTTATGTGTTGAGATGAGCAAATAAATTTTACCCATGGAAAAGAGACATTTACTGGTCTGATAACCAATCTGGCTTGTAAAGATGGAAAGAAATTCATAAGGTAAAAAAATAATACAATTAGTAAGTCCTGAAAGTCTCTTTTTAGAGCTCTCTTTCTATCCTTCTACTTCGCCAGGTCAAAGTATAGCCTCCCCAGAATCAGAGCATTCTCTGTGAATAGAGTGGCAGCTGCCCTTTGAAGTATGAACAGTGACTTTCTGACACAGAACGTCTGGTGGAGGTGAATGTGCCCCCTTTTAAATCAGTGTCTAGCAGAGAGAGATGTCAAGATCTCTGACACCATGTAGTATTCAGCATCATTCCTCAATGTCCTCAACAAGGTTCACTTTACAGAGGAATTTGGGGGGTGGGCAACTGCCCCACTGTCTACTTGTGACTTGTTTTTATGAATTATCTTTAGGCAGTTTTAAGTTACAAATATTTTTCTTCTTCCTACTTTTGTAACTTCAGAAACATACTATGTGACCATCAAGCTTAATTACTATGACTCTGCCTCAGCCTACGGAATGAAAATAAACACACTTTTTATGTCCACAGAAGTAAGGCATTACTGTATCAATTATGATGACTAAAGATATATTTCTGTTTGTATTGAGTGATAGTGTCTGGGCTTTATTAATTCCTCTATTTTAGAAGGAGTTTTTATCTGACAATATTTAACGGTTAACGTTCTAATGGTTGTTAAGAATGAGAGAACAGCCAGTGTATTCAAGGTGTCTAATTCAAAATTAGCTGGAACACAGTATACAGGAAGAAGAAAATATAATGATTGAACCATGTTTTATTCATGCAGTAGAATACTAGTCAACATTTTCAATGAGTTAATCAGAGAAGGAACTAGACTAGATGTTTCATCAGGATGTAGAGATATTGGACCCATGATACACTGCTGGTGGGAATGAAAAATGGTATAGCCACTTTGGAAACATAAATTTCTATATATAGTAAATATAGAATTATAGTATGATGCCACAGTTCCAGTCCCAGGAATATACACTAGAGAAATAAAAAATATATTTCTAAAAAACATGCATATGTATGTTCATAACAGCATTTCTCATAATAGGCAAAAGGTGGAAAAGACCCAAATGCACATCAAATGATAAAAGGATAAAAAATGTGGTATGTCCATTCAGTACAATAAGATTGTCAACAAAAGGAAGAAAGTACTAATACACACTACAATATGAGTGAACATTTAAAAATGTGTACTAGATGCATGTAGCCAATCACAAAAGACCATATGTATATTATTTCATTTATATAAAATATCCAGAATAGGCAAATCTATGGAGGTAGAAAATAGATTCTTGCCTAGATCTGGTAATGTTGGGGAGGAATGGAGAGTGATCACTAGTGGATACAGACTTCTCTCCCAGAGGACAAACATGTTTCAAAATTAGGCTGTTATGATGGGCTCTTGTGAAGAGACTAAAGCACTAAACTGTGTACTTTAAACAGGTAGATCACACAGTGATGAGTCAAACATCAATGAAATTGTTATCAATGCATCAGGATAATATAAACCAGTTTTGCATTTGTACAAATACAAAAGGACTTGTATTAATGAAAAAGTAAAAAGGGATCCATCTGCTATCTTTTTAATGCACAATGTTAAAATTTCTTAAATGTGAAGAGTAGATACACTGTGTCTGCTAATAACATTTTTTGTTCTTTTTAAACTTTTACATCAAAGTTCATACCAACATTAAATATTAAAACCAGATTTAAAAACCAACAAACAGGAGTAGGTACTTTCACATTAGTATTACTTATTCTTTATGATCTCTAACTATAGCCTATTATGTCCAAATTAAACTGAGACTTAGGACCTGAGTTCAGTAAAGTCACAAAGTTAAGGAACAGTATTATTGAGACTTGAACACAGACCCGTCTGTTATACAGTTCCTTACACCACACCATAGTGCTTTTCATTACTAAATAAAGCAATTTTAGAAAGAAAGAAAGAAAGAAGCAAAATTTTATCATTTCCACTAATACTGAACCTTAAGAATATCTAATATCATTCTAAAATCACTTACACTCAAGTCCTTTCAAGCAGTTTATCATCATTCTTCGAACCTGTTCAGTGTCAAAACATCTATACAAATGCTCCAATATGATCATGAGAAATATTTTTTTCCATTTGGTATCTACATACTCCCACAGTTGTAATAAATATATTATTTTGTAATTAATGGAGTATATAGAAGATGGCAACCCCTCCAGAATTTTTGCCTAGATAATCCCATGGACAGAGGAGCTTGGTAGCTGTAGTCCACGGAGTCGCCAAGAGCCAGAAACTACTGAAGCGACTGAGCACAAAGCACGGTAGTCATTTAATACCAAATAAATTCCTTTTAACAATTACTCAATTTTAATACTAAGACTATGTATTTTTTCCTCCATGTTTTCATAGTAGTTTTCTAGGAGTATTTTAATCCAGAAAAAAAACAACTTGCAAAAATAATAAGTATACAGTTTAGATGTTAAATCTGTGAACCTCACCCTTGATTATTACCTATATTTTTATGAAGATTTGGTCATAAACCCTGGTTGTATCTCAATACATGAAAGAACAGAAGCAGTTATAAAGATTATTATACCACCATTGAAATCCTATGGTTTCGTAATCTATCTACCAAAAAGGCGAAATCGCTGCTTTTGTGCTTGTAGAAATCTTTAGAAAAGTCCCTGACCCTTAACACTCACTCCCCAGGTCAGTCAGCAAGGGGAGCAGTGGCAACTCGCTCTCAAGTAGGTTGTTAGCTTGGCAGGTCTACCCCTTTTCATTGTGTGAGTGAACTCAACATCACATATCTTATTTGTGAGAAGCACATGTTAATGGTCTCTTCCTGTCTCTTTCAGAGTCTCTGGTCTGAGCATCTTTGCAGAGTGCCAGTTTTGGACGCACCCTGCTCTGATCCTGCCAGAGCCTTCCCAGAGAGACAGACCATGCTCTCTTAGTTATATACAGGCCCCACTGTTGGCTGCAAGTCGCAACCCACTTGAATTTTAATAAAGATTCATAGGCAGTTGTTATGAAACAAACACCATAATGACACCCAGACAGGCTGCAGAATTATTTTTAGCCAGATGATGTGTGTGGCCCATGCCTCAGGCCCACCAAGTGATAATAATAGCAACACTATGCTGTAAGTAAAGAGAACATTTTTCAAAAAAGTTGCATAAATCATAAAATGTTTCCTGCTATCCTTCTGCTTCCTGCCCACCTTCCTTCCCCTGCCCACCTTCCTCTCTACACTATCAGCAGTTACAGGGCTTGGTATTGACTGCCTCGCAGAATTCAAGTAATAATCCAAAGAAAAATAGCATTCTTAATTTTGTTGGAAGTATTGGTAGAGAAAAACAAGGGATGGCATCACACATGTACTATAAAAATGGCCAAGTTTTGCAGTTTTAAGAACTGCACCCAGATTTGTCTTTTTAAAACAGGGTCATGAATGAATTCTTCCATATTTGATGTTGTTTTTTGTATGTATAAATTAATATACAGCAGTGACACAGGATTGAAATTAATGCATTTCAGAAAAGAGCTATCTGTCAAGCTGAAAACACTTAGACGGAAAAGACCATTCCTGATAACTTAAGAAACATTACTAGCATAAGAAAGATAAAGAAGTCCTTTTTGAAGAGTGGTATGTTAGGCTATTGATAAATTTAGATTGC
This sequence comes from Nanger dama, assembly GCA_917880005.1. Classification (NCBI taxonomy): domain Eukaryota; kingdom Metazoa; phylum Chordata; class Mammalia; order Artiodactyla; family Bovidae; genus Nanger; species Nanger dama. The sequence continues at coordinate 16,480,406 of CAKJTW010000008.1, read as the reverse complement.
CAAACACGACTTCCGCCTCGTAGGAGTCAGAGAGCCCAAATTTCAGTTTCATCTAGTAGCTAAAGAAGCTAATTTTTTTCTTAAGCTCCCTGCTTGCTCTTCCATGTACTGTTGAGAACTGCAAGATTGGCTAAATATGGAAACCATTCAAAGGAATCTTATTAAAAATCCAACTTCCTAAAATTGAACCTTAAGTGAACTCTAGCCTCAGAGAAAACCAGGAAAGTGAGAAGAATATTTATTTACTGCAAGTCAGATTAAAAAGGTTACAATATAAAAACTTGAGAAAGGAAGCATTTAATTCTGTACATTTTATTTGCTACATTTACCCAAATTTTGAAAAAGGCATAATTAAAACTCAGAGAGGACAGGCAGTGTAACAGACTCTGGTACATCTGGGTCTGAGACTCTGCTCAGCCCCTCACGGATATCTCCCTTTGGGTGGTTTTTCATCTTTATATCCCCCAGTTCCCCAGCCATAAAAAACAGAAGAACGTAAGCAGCTCACAGCGGACTTTTTCTTGTCTAGAAACTAAGAGAGAAAAACAATGAAGGGGACTATATTAAGACTATTTCAGCTTAGTCTGTATTTCTTTAAAAGATTACACTGATGTCTGTTTTCTTTATTTCATATATTCCCACTTACCTTCTTCTATCTCGGTTTTTGATTCCTAAGTATTCCCATCTCTTATCCATGCTTAAATTCTTTGTTTTTTGTTTGTTTTGACTTATCGTTATTTATGTCCACCTGTAAAGACTTCATTTCCTGTCCGTTCCCAGTTACTCTAACTTGTGTTTGATGATGAAAAAGAACAATACCAGATTCCCTTTCTCTTTAAATCAGTCCAAGTCTCAAATCATCTTAACTTCTAATTCTCAAAAAGTGTAAAAGAGAGATATCCTGAGAAACACACACATTTTAAGCTTTGCCAGACCTATCAAAGTGATGGAGAAAGTAAATATAAGTGCTGCAGCCTTTTTCAAACTCCAGTTGCTCATCCTGACTCCAACAACTTTGTGGTTAATAAATTTTATTGTGGTCCAGAATGCAATCACTCCTATACCTCAGGAGTTTAGAGTCTTCTGAAAATTGTTCCTCTGTGTCTTATAGCATCTTCTTTAATCTTAAACTACTAAATGTTAAAGCTCTGAAGTTGGGAAAATTGCCTCAATGTTATATGAATGATAGGAAAATATTCAAGATCTCTAAATTTCTGAAATTCATTTCTACAAAGGTGATTAATATTCAGTCTCTAAATATTCCACACGAATGCCTAGGTCCACACATACATTACTTATGCTAAGAGATTCCTTCTAATTCCATGATAAGGCAACAGGATAGGTCAGTGGTATCCTCTAAGTTTTTGATGCTCAAGTCCAAAGTCAGAACAACTCCCTATGCTTAGCTCTACAAAGAGACACAAAACTCTTAAAAGAAGTAAATTAAAAAATAATCAAAAATTTTAAAAAATCATTAATAGCAAGGATAAAATCCCCTGATTTGTAAATAGTTTCAGTTAAGTTGGTAATGACATTGGCAGTTCTATTGCCAACCATCACCCATTGGGTTCTTACGATGCTGCACTTTCTTGAAGGTGAGCAGCACTTATCATGCTATATTTTGGGTTTTGATGCTCTTTTAAGTTTTCCTCAGTAGACTCTGAGTCTTTTAAGGGTTTTTTTTTTTTTTTTTTAATCTGAGCTTAGTCTAGGGACTAGGAAGTAACAGGAGTAGCCAGGTGATACATTATTATAATAATAATAATTGTTATTGTAACTACCACATAAGGGGTTCTGATAACGTGCCAGAAATTATGCCAGCTATTTTATATATTATATAAACCACATCAGACAAGTTTATTGTTACAGCAGGCAGGTAGCTAGGTATGAGCAGAGAAATGAGGGCAGGGGTCAGGTGGCAGGAAATCACACATCTTGTAAAAAGCAGGGGTCCATAGGCAGACAAACAAAAGCAGAAACCTCCAGACTGACAGGAAATCACACATTTTCAGTGATAAGTGTCCAGGTAGAAAACAAAGAAAAGTAGGGCAAGGTAGGACTCTCCTGTATCTGAATGTGACCTGTTGCTCATTAATTATGCTCTCATTATAATAAGATTAGCCTTGCACATAGGCATCCATCATAAAACAAGCCAACACCATGACCCTGTTCATCAAAGCTCAATAAGGACAAAAATCCCTCCTCCCCTCTGGAAAATGGAGCTGGAATAGAAGAAAATCAGGAAATAAGACGTCGCTGAAACTCCTCCTTCCCCAATGAACATTCCACCCCTTTATTTGCATGCCCCTCATAACCAGGTTGCCAGAGAAAACCAGGGTAGCAGCTCATCACCTGTCTGCCTGCTCTCCTGAGAGCATATCCTTGCTTAAACAAACTCTCACTTAACTTTCTCCGTCTCTCTGCTTCATCTCTGATTACTTTCAGCATGAAGAAAGAAACTTAAATACACTAAGATAATTAGTATCCCCATTTTTACACATAAGATTCAGTTCCATGAAGGTTAATAGGTCTGCCTGTGTCACACAGCTTGTAAGATAATATTTTAAACTCAAATTTAATCAACAAATGATTCAGTTCAGTTCAGTCACTCAATTGTGTCCAACTCTTTGCGACTCCATGAATCACAGCACGCCAGGCCTCCCTGTCCATCACCAACTCCCGGAGTTCACTCAGACTCACATCCATCGAGTCAGTGATGCCATCTAGCCATCTCATCCTCGGTCATCCCCTTCTCCTCCTGCCCCCAATCCCTCCCAGCATCAGAGTCTTTTCTAATCAGTCAACTCTTTGCATGAGGTGCCCAAAGTACTGGAGTTTCAGCTTCAGCATCATTCCCTCCAAAGAAATCCCAGGGCTGATCTCCTTCAGAATGGACTGGTTGGATCTCCTTGCAGTCCAAGGGACTCTCAAGAGTCTTCTCCAACACCACAGTTCAAAAGCATCAATTCTTTGGCACTCAGCTTTCTTCACAGTCCAACTCTTACCTCCATATATGACCACAGGAAAAACCATAGCCTTGACTAGATGGATCTTTGTTGGCAAAGTAATGTCTCTGCTTTTCAATATGCTATCTAGGTTGATCATAACTTTTCTTCCAAGGAGTAAGCGTCTTTTAATTTCATGGCTGCAATCACCAACTGGAGCCCCCCAAAATAAAGTCTGACACTGTTTCTACTGTTTCTCCATCTATATGCCATGAAATGATGAGACCAGATGCCATGATCTTCATTTTCTGAATGTTGAGCTTTAAGTCAACTTTTTCGCTCTCCTCTTTCACGTTCATCAAGAGGCTTTTTAGTTCCTCTTCACTTTCTGCCATAAGGGTGGGGTCATCTGCATATCTGAGGTTTATTGATATTTCTCCCAGCAATCTGATTCCAGCTTGTACTTCTTCCAGCCCAGTGTTTCTCATGATGTACTCTGAATAGAAGTTAAATAAGCAAGGTGACAATATACAGCTTTGACGTACTCCTGTTCCTATTTGGAACCAGTCTGCTGTTCCATGTCCAGTTCTAACTGTTGCTTCCTGGGCTGCATATAGGTTTCTCAAGAGGCAGGTCAGGTGGTCTGGTATTCCCATCTCTTGAAGAATTTTCCATAGATTATTGTGATCCACACAGTCAAAGGCTTTGGCATAGTCAATAAAGCAGAAATAGATGTTCATCTGGAACTCTCTTGCTTTTTCCATGATCCAGAAAATGTTGGCAGTTTGATCTCTGGTTCCTTTGCCTTTTCTAAAAACAGCTTGAACATCTGGAAGTTCACGGGTCACATATTGCTGAAGCCTGGCTTGGAGAATTTTGAACATTACTGGCATGTGAGATGAGTGCAATTGTGTGGTAGTTTGAGCATTCTTTGACATTGCCTTTCTTTGGGACTGGAATGAAAACTGACCTTTTCCAGTCCTGTGGCCACTGCTGAGTTTTCCAAATTTGCTGGCATATTGAGTGCAGCACTTTCACAGCCTCATCTTTCAGGATTTGAAACAGCTCAACTGGAATTCCATCACCTCCACTAGCTTTGTTTGTAGTGATGCTTTCTAAGGCCCATTTGACTTCACATTCTAGGATGTCTGGCTCTAGGTGAGTGATCACACCATCGTGATTATCTGGGTCGTGAAGATCCTTTTTGTACAGTTCTTCTGTGTATACTTGCCACCTCTTCCTAATATCTTCTGCTTCTGTTAGGTCCATACCATTTCTGTCCTTTATCGTGCCCATCTTTGCATAAATGTTCCCTTGGTATCTCTAATTTTCTTGAAGAGATCTCTAGTCTTTCCCATTCTGTTCTTTTCCTCTATTTCTTTGCATTGATCGCTGAAGAAGGCTTTCTTATCTCTTCTTGCTATTCTTTGGAACTCAGCATTCAGATGCTTGTATCTTTCCTTTTCTCCTTTGCTTTTTGCTTCTCTTCTTTTCACAGCTATTTGTAAGGCCTCCCCAGATAGCCATTTTGCTCTTTGCATTTCTTTTCCATGGGGATGGTCTTGATCCCTGTCTCCCTATACAATGTCATGAACCTCATTCCATAGTTCATCAGGTACTCTATTTATCAGATCTAGTCCCTTAAATCTATTTCTCACAAATGATTAGTCATCTTTAATTAAATGAATAAATAAATGTACAAATACATAAACATAGAGGTATGAAGCATACCCCTCTGTCATATTCAAATATTTTTTCTCATTCATCCTTTATATATAATTTCCAGATATGAGGAGAAATTGGACTCTGTCTTCTCCCTGTTGTTTTAAATTATGCCGTCATTGAGAACCAAAACTTACTGTGGAGTACATGTAATTATGACCAGTGGCAAAAGAGAAAACAAAATTACTTTGTCCCATATTCTATCTATAAAGCCTGACCGAAAGAGAAGTTCTGATTACAACACACTGATTTTAAACATGATTTGGGAGGGGGGATGATTTTCAGATTCAAACTCTGGGCAAACCACAAGAACAGGTGTCCCTGCTGCCCCTTGGACACCGTCAATTCAAGGAAATGTTTTTCAGATCATTGTTCCACATCTCTTTTGTTCCATTAAAAAAAAAAAAAAAGCACATCTAGCAGTTTTAGGAAGATAATATGCACATGCTTTTTGGCCACATTCTTTCTTGATAGACTTCTAAAAAATAAAGAATCTAGATTAGAAAGAAATAATAGAAAGTAATATGAAAGAATGGCATGAGAGTCATTTACTGAATTAAAATTATAGACACCAAAGGGTCAAAATTAACGCTTCTGTTTCTTCCTTCTAAGGAGCAGCAGTCTCCGCAGTTCTTAAGTTGGGGGCTATGTACATTCCAAAGAATTCAAAGGGTGGCAGGCATAAACAATTTTGCAATAGATAAATGAGGAGTTTTGGGGGTTGTTCATCCCAAATTTCTATTAGAGGACTTTAGCTCTAAAAATCTTTAACCCATTCAATGCAGCAAATCATGTTCTGTATACAAAGAATGGAAAGAGGGGCTTTAAAAACTGCTCTGTCTTAATTTCTCTGTATGCAGTCCATTGTTGAATTTTTTAAGCAAATGTACCTTTAAGATGTCTTCCATTTGAGCAAGAGAAATGATATAGTAGTATATGTCTACTTTCTTCCTTAAAGTAACTATCTAACAAAACAAAACAGCACAATATCCCATGGTATAAATTCAATAAAAAGGAAAGCTAAGGAAATGAAAATGTACACCCATATGGGAATTAAAAGAAAGAGAAGAGGAATGTCATATACAAGAGAAACAGTGAATTGAAATCAATGTCTTAAATTTTAAATACAATACTTTTGTAAGTACCCAGGAGCATAGTAGGTTTGTAATACCTGTCATTGCTTTCTGAGATCTTTCCACAGGTGCATAATTTAATCATTCCACCTGAAGTGTCAGGCACATAAAGGTATTATTAGTTAAGACTGAATTGTAGTTTAACTTGAAATAGGAGACTTGAATTTTGCTTTTAACTATTAGAAACAGACAAAATTAAAGTGAATAATTTTATAGTTTTAAACAGTCACATTTCTTGCTATTTTAACTTTAGCCAAGGTGATATTCTAAAATGTATGACAACATTTATTTTGAGGCCTATTATGTTTCAACTTTTGGAGAAAGATAAGTGCAATAAACCACAGAAACTTATAAACTTTAAAATTCCTATGGAGAATCAATTTTAGGAACATATGTAAACATATATTCAGTGATCATTAAATGTCAAGCATTATTAGGTATGGTAAAGAATTATGGATAAGGCCTAGTTCCTGCTCTCAAGGATCTTATGTACTAACGGATGGGACACATCATATAAATACATTACATACAATAAGTTAAATGCTAAGGGAGGTCTATGTACAGAGTGAATAGAGAGAATAGATGAGGAGTAATCAATTCTAATTTAAGGGTTAAAGATTCTTAAGGAGGTAGCAGCCAAGCTGAGATTCTAAAAGAAAGATGTTTGTTTTGAAAAAGGAATACTAGTAATTCTTAGCAGAATAAAGATATATGGAAAGAAACTGAAGTATGGAACAGAATGATTTGTATTATATAAAAACAAATGTGTTTACAGTATGACTAAGACCTTGGGCTCTGAGGAAGACGGCTTGAATTTGAATTCTGACTCCAATATTTACGAACTGCCTGGCCTCCTGAGGTTACCTAAACTCTCCGTGGCTCAGTTTTCCTGTGTGTATAATAGGGCCCATAATAGTACCTAACTCACAGGATTGTTGTGGGGATTAAATTAGGTAATCTATGTAAAGCACTTAGAACATCACCCACTTTATGATGAGAGCTCTATAGACAACCACTCTTGTGGCAAAGACACTCTGTTGACCACAGTGGAGGCTAACATAACTTGGAAAATACATACTTTTTAGTAATAAATAAAAACATTATGTCAATTACTTTTTGAGGCATGAAATAATCACTGCTAAGGAACTGGGTGCTTCCACATCCATTTCGGAAGTACAAGTGATCATAACTCTCATCATAGCAAGTAGAACAAATTTTTAAAAATATAAAGCATATACAATCATATATGTATAACGTACATGCTTATTTAAAATTTCACAGAGTTTTATAGAAAAGCCTAAAATAACTAGTTTCTTTTCTAGAGAATAATAAAGGCTTTTTTGGGCAAATACCAGTGCTACTTCTCTATCTGTGAATATTAGCCATGTCTGGGAAAACATGGGCAAGAAATGGGCCAGCTATGAGCAGAACTTTGCTGGGATAGCAAGAAATATGGCAGTTTTTAATAGCTGCACAGGCTGGCATGATGCATTGAAAACTATTGTATCCCCAAACTCAGAGCTGATTCCTCTGACCAAGCAGTGCTACCCCCAAAAGAATTTTGCTGCTAGTAGGGCAGCATAGGATGCTTTGGGCTGAGCTTTAAATCAGAGAGAAATCTCCATACCCTATAGTGCTTCAATCCTAAATTTCCCCTAGAGGGTGCATGTAATCACTCAGGATAGATATAACTGAAGACATTGAAATCAAAGGTAAACCGAAACTCCAGCTGCAACCCAAACACACTCCATCTAAATTCCTATTTGGATCAAAATAATCAAATCCACACCCTACCAACCTACTTGACAGAAAAAAGGATGTGTTTTCTCTGAGGAAAATTATTTTTTGCTTCAAATTCTTTGGTTCATTTAATTATGCAACCTACAAAAATGAAAATACATGAAAGGAAGAGAAAAATTAATACACAGAAGTAGATTCACAAATGAATTAGTTATTGGAGTCAGCAGGTTATAGATTCTAAAATTATTATAAATATGTTATCCAGTTCAGTTGCTCAGTCATGTCCGACGCTTTGTGAGCTCATGAACTGCAGCATGCCAGTCCTCTCTGTCCATCACCAACTCCCAGAGTCCACCTAAACACATGTCCATTGAGTCAGTGATGTCATCCAACCATCTTATCCTCTGTTGTCCCCTTCTCCTCCTGCGCGTGATCTTTCCCAGAATCAGGGTCTTTTCAAATGAGTCAGCTTTTCGCATCAGGTGGCCAAAGCATTGAAGTTTCACTTCAACATCAGTCCCACATTTCTCCAAGTCCCAATAGTCCCAATAGTGTCCCACATTTTTCCAAGACTGTTTATTGTTCTTTATTCTTTTATTCCTCTCTGTCTTCATGTTACATAATCTGTACAATTCTATATTTAAGTTCATTGATTCTTTCTGCTGTCAGCTAAAATCTTCTACTGAATCCCTTTACTCATTATTTTTTCATTCCAGTTATTGTATGTTTTAATTATAGCCTTACCATTTAAAAATATTTTTGTCTTTTAATGGATATTCTCTACTTCATAACAAATTGTCATCCCATCTTTAATTCTTTAAGCATAATTTTCTTCATTCTTTGAATCTAGTTATGACATTGTCTTATAGTCTGCTAAGTCCAACATCTAAGCCTTCTGAAAGGCAGTTTCTATTACCTGTTCTGCTTTATCATACTTCCCTACTTCTTTGTATGTCTTGGGCATAATTTTTAATTCATTTTTACATTGCTTATGCATGACTTTGGCCATAAGGTATATGGTGTGAGTTTGATATAGCTCAGAAAAATGCATCCTTTAAAAGTGAAAAAAACTCAAAACTCTATAGTCATATCTTCATATGTCACTACCAAAAAACCACAAAATAATTATCGCTGCTTGGAACTTCTATGGAAAAAAAAAACAAACCTGCCAAATTATAGTTTTTTTAACCTCCATGAGATTTCTCTGTATAATCTGGCCAAACTGGACAAGTTTTCCAATATCAGTACTTCCAGTGCAGTATGGGCTGCATATAGAAACTTCTTCATGCGCTCACATTCACAGCCTATTCTTCATTTCAGGTTTCCTGGGCCCTTTGCTAACGTTTGTGAACTATTCTAAACACTCATTTTCGACCTGTTTTAAACTACATGATGAACACCTAATTTGATTACCTTCTTTGACACTTAGTGCTGGCCTTGATGGTGACTAGGGTTTTGTGGTTCACCCATGCGCACATTTAATTCTGACATCAAACTTCACGATTTTGATATTGTGCAATATTTTTCTATATATAAGATATGACTTTCATTTCCAGCACTTTTGCTTTTCCAATTGGTTTCATGGTTTAACAAGAAAATTTCACAGCATATATTTCATCAAATTGCATCTACTCAGAGAAAAAAGGAGACTGATAAAAAATACAAGTTGTAAAAATCATTTAATTACCATCAATGCTATGTCTCTGGATAGTGTTTAACTTGGCAATATCTTAACAGTCAATTTTTTACTCTTCAAATAAAAGATGTAAACATCTCCAAGACTGAATTAGCCTTTGTGTAATTCATTCCAGGATATTTTAGCAGTCCTGTATAATTGTACACTAGGATCTCTCTAATACAAGTTCTTGTGGGACAAAAAGTTGTTAATTATCCAAGAAATACAGAAATATGGATGAATGGCAAGTGAAAATATGTACCTAGGTAAAAAGTCAAAATAGTGAAGATGTTAATTCTTCCTAGATGAATCTATGTATTTTACACAATCATAAAATATCAGAAAGTTTTTTTTTTTTTCATATATGACAACATTGTTCAAAGATTTTCTGGAGGATATATGTGAGAGACCAGCTGTGAAATACTTGAGAAGTAACATTATGGCATATGTAAAAATTACTTTAAAGACTTAATAAATAAAAGAATAAAGCAGAAATAGATCAATGGTAAAGATGAGAAAGATCAGAAACAGATAAAAATATATTTAATAATTGAGGATATAATAAATATTAAATGTCAAATCAGTGGAGAAAGAATTCAGTAGCATTGGGAAAGTTGTTAACCAGTAGTAAAAATAAAATTCGATTTTTATTTCACACCACACATCAAAATTCTAGCTGAACTAAAGATCTAAATAAAGACACGAGAATAAACAGAGATGTTAATTATGTAATGTGAATGGAAACATTTTATATATGACACCACCTAAATAGAAAGTATGAACGAGAAGATGATTGTATCCAGCTATATAAAAATACAGAGTAAAAGGCCCTCTCATAATTGTAGCATATCTGATGGCAATGAATCAACAGAATTAGTATATAAATATTTCTCAAAAATCACAAAAAAAGTTACCAGTAAGTACACAGACTAAGGAAGAACACCAAATATTAATGGAAGAGTAAATATAAGAGAAAACATTCCACATCGTCAATAACTGATAAATGTAAACTAAAAGAAGGGGACACACACACACGTATACATATAGCTGGAGAAAACATTATTGAAACTCAATTTTGAGAAAATAAGACTTCTCAATACCAAAGGGGTATAAATCAGTATATTTCTAATATGAAAACTGATCACATGTTAAAAGTGTTAAAATATTTACTGTTCATTTATCTAATAGCTGCATTTTCAGAAATCTGAGAAAAGGAAACATTCATAAAACTATGATAGATTTATCTATGAGAATAAGTACTGTTTACAATAGGGAAAAACTGGAAGTTCTCAGAATGACCAACTGATTAAATGTGTGGTACAAAGATATTGTGAATAATTGTTATTATTGTTGTTTAGTTGCTAAGTTATGTCCAATCCACTGAGATCCCATGGACTGTAGCCTGACAGACACCTCTGTCCATGGGATTTCCCAGGCAAGAATACTGGAGTGGGTAGCCATTTCCTTCTCCAAGGGATCTTCCCAACTAGGATCAAAACTAGGTCTCCTGTATTGGGAGATAGATTCTTTACTGCTGAGCCATCAAGGAAGCATAGTGAATAATAAGTAGCCACTAAAAATAAAATCCTAGATGATACTAATGGCCTATAAAGGGAAAACATTTGCGTTAAATCTTATGCAATATAATCCCACAAATGTGTGTTTGTGTGTGTGTATTCCATTTACAGTGAAAATGTAGTATTTTTCTCTTTTTGTCTACCTATATTTACTAACATTTTAACATCACATAAAACGAATAAAAAAGAGTTATTGCTAATCATTGATAGGTAGGTGTCCAATATGCTACTGGAAAAGAGTGGAGAAATAGCCCCAGAAAGAATGAAGAGGCTGAGCCAAAGTGAAAATAACACCTAGTTGTGGATGTGACTGGTGATGGAAGTAAAGTCGGATGCTATAAAGAACAACACTGCATAGGAACCTGGAATGTTAGGTTCATGAATCAAGGTAAATTAGAAGTGGTCAAAGAGGAGATGATAAGAGTGACTATCCACATTTTGGGAATCCGTGAACTAAAATATACTGGTATGGATGAATTTAATTCAGATGACCATTGTATCAACTACTGTGGTCAAGAATCCCTTAGAAGAAATGGAGTAGCCCTCACAGTCAACAAAAGTCCAAAATGCAGTACTTGGGTGCAATCTCAAAAACAACAGAATGATTTCTGTTCATTTGCAAGGCAAACCATTCAATATCACAGTAACCCAAGTCTATGCCCCAAACACTAATGCCGAAGAAGCTGAAATTGAATGGAGCTATGATGACTTACAATACCTTCTAGAACACCAAAAATGATGTAATTTTCATCACAGGGAACTGGAATGCAAAAGTAGTAAGTCAAGAGATACCTGGAATAACATCAAGTTTGGCCTTGGTATACAAAATGAAGTAGGGCAAAGGCTAACAGAGTTTTCCCAAGAGAAGGTGCTGGTCATAACAACCACCCTCTTCTAACAACACAAGAGATGACTCAACACATGGACATCAGCAAGATGGTCAATACCGAAATCAGATTGCTTATATTCTTTGCAGCCAAAGATGGTGAAGATTTATATAGTTTTGGGCTCCAAAATCACTGCAGATGGTGCCTGCAGCCATGAAATTAAAAGGCACTTGCTCCTTGAAAGAAAAGCTAGATAGCATATTAAAAAGCAGAGACATTACTTTACCAACAAAAATCCATCTACTCAAAACTATTGTTTTCCCATTAGTCACGTATGGATGTGAGAGTTGGACCATGAAGAAAGCTGAGCACAAAAGAATTAATGTTTTTTAACTGTGGTATTGGAGAAGACTCTTGAGAGTCCCTTGGATTGCAAGGAGATCAAATCAGTCAATCCTAAAGGAAATCAGTCCTGAATATTCATTGGGAAGACTGATGCTAAAGCTGAAACTCCAAACCTTTGGCCACCTGATGTGAATAACTGACTCACTGGAAAAGACCCTGATGCTGGGAAAGATTGAAGGCAGGAGGAGAAGGGGACGACAGAGGATGAGATGGTTGGATGGCATCACCAATTCAATGGACATGAGTTTGAGCAAGCTCTGGGAATTGGTGATGGACAGGGAAGCCTGGTGTACTGCAGCCCACAAGGTCGCAAAGAGTCAGACTGAGCGACTGAACTGAACTGACTGAATATAAGCCTCCTTTATTTAACTCAAATTTCTGAATGAGTAGTATATCTGGGCTTGTGTGTCAAGTCTGGATAACAATGGGTTTAATCTCGGTTAAACGAGATCAGTTCTGGGTGTTCATTGGAAGGACTGATGCTAAAGCTGAAACTCCAATACTTTGGCCACCTCATGCAAAGAGCTGACTCACTGGAAAAGACCCTGATGCTGGGAGGGGTTGGGGGCAGGAGGAGAAGGGGATGACAGAGGATGAGATGGCTGGGTGGCATCACCTACTCGATGAACATGAGTTTGAGTGAACTCCAGGAGTTGGTGATGGACAGGGAGGCCTGGTGTGCTATGATTCATGGGGTCGCAAAGAGTCGGACACAACTGAGAGACTGAACTGAACTGAACTGAATCTTACAGGGATTTTATCTTGTTCATCTTTCTGCACACATGAAACAGTACATGGCTTTAAACAGAGCAGCAATTTCCAGGTAACTTTAGTTGCATTTTACCTCCTCCATTTTACTTTTACCCCTGATATACTCAGCTTAGTTCTCCTTTTAGCCACAGTAAATTCTGCAGTGGTAGAGGACTGAGACAAGCCCTCCGCATTCCACTGCTGATTCTTGCTTTTGTTTAGCTGGAGATCTAGGCAATGATTACAACCTTGGAAACTCTATTGCTCTTCTGTTGCTTCAAGGGTGGTATTTTGTTCTTTAATTAGAATATAAGCTTCTTGAGCCCTGGAACAATTCAATGTTTTTAGATCTTTTTTTCTTTTCTAATGATAACTGTGTTTTACACAGAACAGACAAAGAAAGCAGATAATTGGGGAAAAAAAGTCATGAAATATATCAGAAAATGTCGTTTTCTCTTGAATACTTCTCTACTTCTATAGCAGGAAATTAGCTTGCCTCTTATCTATGCTCCCCTGGCACACAGTATGATGTGTATATGATATTTTCTCTTCTTTATAATTTCTTACAGACATACCTTCCACCTCTGCCTGCAACACACGCTTTGTGGTCAGGGAATTTTTTAAGTTCAGTTCAGTTCAGTTGCTCAGTCATGTCCGACTCTTTGCGACCCCATGAATCGCAGCAGGCCAGGCCTCCCTGTCTATCACCAACTCCCAGAGTTCACTCAGACTCACGTCCATTGAGTCAGTGATGCCATCCAGCCATCTCATCCTTGGTCATCCCCTTCTCCTCCTGCCCCCAATCCCTCCCAGCATCAGAATCTTGTCCAATGAGTCAACTCTTTGCATGAAGGGCCCAAAGTACTGGAGTTTCAGCTTCAGCATCATTCCCTCCAAAGAAATCCCAGGGCTGACCTCCTTCAGAATGGACTGGTTGGATCTCCTTGCAGTCCAAGGGACTCTCAAGAGTCTTCTCCAACACTACAGTTCAAAAGCATCAATTCTTCTGTGCTCAGCTTTCTTCACAGTCCAACTCTCACATCCATACATGACCACTGAAAAAACCATAGCCTTGACTAGACGTACCTTATTTGTTTCACTACATCTCTATGTTTTCAATCACCAATATCTCAGAGTATATAGTGATGCCTCAATAAATGAATTCATAAAATGATGTTTTAATTAGTCATTCTAGTAGTACCAACTCTGCAACTTTAGGATGGTCAATTAGATCTCTGAGATTATTTTTTCTTTTATATAATAAAAATAATACTATTAACTTCATAAGATAAAGGGAAGGATCAAATGAGATAAGTAGAACATGATATAGCAATTGCTATTTCCAAAAAAAAAAAAAGGTAAACGCTCAGTAAATACTCACAACTGACGTGAATTCTAACTCTATTATAGAATCCAAATGAATATTTTATGGTCATTTGCAAAAGAAGTCTTACCCAGGTTTAGGAAGCTTGCTTGTTCTTTAGTCTTATTTTAACTTCCCTCCCAACCCTGCCATCCTTGACTACAGTTCAAAAGCATCAATTCTTCTGTGCTCAGCTTTCTTTACAGTCCAACTCTCACATCCATACATGACCACTGAAAAAACGGTAGTACACTTCTACATCTTTGTAAAGAGATTATAATTTCATTCCTAATATTAACATATATAGAAATTTGGCAACTTTTCCATCTTCATTAGATTGGGATAATCTCTAAAATGCTTGTCTTATGCATATTCGTGGCCTCAGGATTGAAAAACATATATATCTAGGTTAGTATCTAACATGTTATATGCTTAATATATTTTTTCAATGATAAAGTAAAAAGAATTATAGATAAGAACTTTAAAATGCCATTTATACCCTATCTCAAAGTAAGGGATAAATACTGGTACCGTTAGCATCATAAATGCTATGAAAATAATTTATATGAATTATATTACTAATGCTGACCCAACCTGTTTTCTGGGTGCTGTTTACCTAGTCTTTTCCTGGAACTGAACTTTGGCAGGTAGGAAGCATATTCTAGTTATTCACTTTTATCCTGTGGAAGGAAGAACATAGGATTTCAAAATTAATTTTGACAGATATGACAAATGGGGGTTGCCATTTCACACCTAGAGCGTGAATATTTCAATGGCAAAGAGTCAGCAACTGTTAATTAAAAATGGGTATTGTTAATTGGGCCCAGTGTTGTGGTTTTGTCAGCAGCTTCAGATCCTTTCCAGCCTATTTCAGTGGATCTTTATGAGCTGATATCTTTTCTTTCTCATGTAGAAGCTAACTATTGTGACCCTGTTTCTTCCTTCATCATATTAGTTCTCTATAGGTGTATATTATTTTATAAAGTGGAGAAATACACAAGGACTGAAATTTGGCTCAATAGCCCTCCATTTACTCAATCCAAAATAGTTATTAAGCACAACAATGTGATACTTACTCACTTTATGATCATGTACAACATAAAGATGGAACTTTTCACACCAGAAGAGGAAATTTGTTTAAAATGTAAAAGTAGCTGAGATAAAAGAAGAAAGATTTGTTTTTTCCCTAGGTTATTAAAGTCTACAAATGTTCAGTATTCCAATTTACTTTTGTCATCAAAATGTGTAATTGACACAATAAGGTTCATCTAGTCAAGGCTTTGGTTTTTCCTGTGGTCATGTATAGGTGTAAGAGTTGGACTGCGAAGAAGGCTGAGTGCCGAAGAATTGATGCTTTTGAACTGTGGTGTTAGAGAAGACTCTTGAGAGTCCCTTGGACTGCAAGGAGATCCAACCAGTCCATCCTAAAGGATATCAGTCCTGGGTGTTCATTGGAAGGATTAATGCTGAACCTGAAAGTTCAATACCTTGGCCACCTGATGCAAAGAGTTGATTCATTGGAAAAGACTCTAATGCTGGGAGGGACTGGGGGCAGGAGGAGAGGGGACGACAGAGGATGAGATGGCTGGATGGCATCACGGACTCTTCGAACATGAGTCTGAGTGAACTCCGGGAGATGGTGATGGACAGGGAGGCCTGGCGTGCTGCGATTCATGGAGTCGCGAAGAGTCGGACATGACTGAGCGACTCAGCTGAACTGAACTGAATATTTTCATGTGTACTAATATTTCTGTAGACCAAAAAATAATAATATAAGGAATTGTGAATTGTAACAGAGTATTAATTGGGCCAGTTTTAACCTGATAGTACATCAATTTAAAAAAAAAACAAGTTTGAAGTATATATTTGGAGGTTAAATTCTATTTTTAAATTATACCCTGTTCCAAGACAGGTTAAATTTGGAATTATATATTTAACAATATCTCCACATTTCCAGTAAATATGAGAAGGCTAATCAGAGTGTTTGTATAGGGGATATTTGAGGAAGGGAGGGTAACACGAAGCGCTGGTCACTCTAGATAACTTGTCTATCTCACTTTTTTCCACTCCCATAGTATTCTGAATCAATTGTTTTGGGAACCAGTCAACAATATACTGCAGGAAGAGACACCCCAGAGCTATTCTAAATGTGCATATTTGAGCTAAAACATTCTTCTCTATTACTGCTTAAATATCAGTTAAGCCAAGTAAACAACATTAACACAGTGAGACATTCAAGTTCAATACTGCAAATGCTCAGAGGCCTGTTCTAGCCTTCAATCTAAATTAAGCAAATTTCTCTTAACCCTCTAATAGAGCCTTTTAGTTTCCTTCAAAAAATTGTTCACAATTTTAAATTAAATATACACACTCACATGCACACATATACTATTCTGAAAGCTCTGTAAAATAAAGGTACATGCATGTCTGTGTAGAATTAGTGTCTAGCAATATATCTGGTATGGAGTTGATGTTTAGTAATTTCTTCCTGAATGAATGTATGGATGAAAGTATGAACCAGTGGTGGAAATTCTGTGGTATTGCTCTAGTCTGAGAAACTTGAAAGCTATCAGTTAGTATTATTTGCATTACTGGCTTACAATCACTACCTAAATCACTACAAAAACTATACCATAATGATATAAACTATGAAAGAACTGCTGTCTTAGCCATCTGACCTGTATTGCAATCAAAGTAGAACTAGATACTCCTACAATTCTTAAGATTTTTATTTGTATACTTACTCCAAAACAAAATGAAATAAAGAACTAACACCATGAGCAATGAAGATGATTCTTATAGTAAAATTAGAGTCAATTTCTCTGCCAATTAGTAATGACAAATAGTGCCTATATTTAAAATACGGTCTTTCTTCCTCTCCTCTCCTCCCGACACACAACAAACACACATTCATTAAAAAAAAAAAGAAACAAACACTATTGTTCATTTACATTTTGCTCTTCTTTCATTTTTCTTACTTGTAACTTAGAATTACAAGTGTCAAATACAAACAAGCTCTTCCAAACAGGGCTTAGGCATATAATAACTTCCTGAAATCATCAAAATAACATAGCTGATAGCATAGCTAGTAGCCCAGCTAATGTGTGACCTAGAGTTTCTAGTCCAAGAGGTATGATGTTATTAAATGACTACTTAATATCTGGTCTCTTGAAGCTTCTAGCGATTAATCCCAATGTAAAGATGACTTGCCTTTTTTTTTTTTTTAAAGTCTTAAGATTCATTTTCTAGAAAACCACTAATTCATTTTATTTTCACTACTGACAGCTATCAAATAGTAATAATAACTATGGGTTTAGATCAGGCTGGTTTGCGTTCAATCATTTTATCTACAAGAGAAAGATTCTATATCCTATTACCAATGCCCTGAGCCAAAAGAGACCCTTAAACAGACTTAAAACTGAGCCCTGGTGACCAGAAATACGGTGGTAAATAAACTAAAAAGGTAGGATTTCATAAAGCTTTTGTCTATAATCCTCAAAGTAGAGTAGTTGGTACTGCTGCAGAGTTAATTAGCATACATGTGGAAGCAGTTTATGGATGAAATTTAATCCCAAACAAATGTGAAAATAAGCTCACATTGTTTTGTAGAATGATTTACATTCATTATCATCTACTTAAAACACACACACACACACACGCTTTAAAAAAAATCATTATTCCTTCCAGAAAATCAGAATAAAGCATTTCCATATTTGTACTTTTGAAAATTATGTATTTCTAGACAAGGTCATATCCCTCAAATTAAAATAAAGTAGAAGCTTTTGTCTAAAGTTATGGCTTCCCAACTTCATCCAGATACAGAGAGATTACTGAATGACACAGGATTCATGATGTGAGTCAACAGATTTAACTGACTATATACATCATTAGAAAACCAAACTTGCTTTACTAGTTTCTCTGAGGGACATTTTGAAACATCATTAAATGAGATCTCTATAAAAGGTACATAGTAGAAATATCTCTAATACTTTGCTGCTGCTGCTGCTGCTGCGTCGCTTCAGTCATGTCTGACTCTGTGCAACCCCATAGACGGCAGCCCACCAGGCTCCCCCATCCCTGGGATTCTGCAGGCAAGAACACTGGAGTGGGTTGCCATTTCCTTCTCCAATGCGTGAAAGTGAAGTCACTCACTTGTGTCCGACTCTTAGCAATCCCATGGACTGCAGCCTACCAGGCTCCTCCATCCATGGGATTTTCCAGGCGAGAGTACTGGAGTGCGTTGCCACTGTCTTCAAAAAGAAGGCCTATATTTTAATACCATCTCATTATTTGCTTGTGATGACAGTTTTCAGTAAACACAATTTGACCAGAGAAACAGTTGTAACTTGTAGTGATAAATCATATTGTAATGTATCTTACAAAAAGTTAATATATATCATGGACTCAGTGGCTGCTTCAGGGTTCTTTGAAATAGTCCAAGTGTGATACCCACTTAGAAATGGAGTCTCTCTACTCTTGGTCCTTTTGAGTAATTATATTAGGAATGAGGCCAAAACTCAAATGACTTACAGACATAGTGAATGAGGCAGTGTTTAATTAGGGATCTCTTATTTGTAAAGCACTTGATCAACTTACCTACACTCTAAACATAAGCCTTTTTCAATTAATAAATATTTTTATTAATTACACATAGTGAGGGTACTCACTATGTGCCAGGCATAGGACCAAAGCCTTTGACACAATGTGAACAAGAAAGTTAATGTTCTTGTTGTTCACAGGGTTATAGCCTCATGAGGGAAATAGCTACACAATTTGAAAATTTCTAACTGTGGAATAAACATTATAATAAGGAAATGACAAAATAGTCATAATCTACAGTACAGCCATGTAACCTAGGGTTTGGGAGTATGGGAGTATGCCCTGGATGAATACGCCAGGTAACTAGAGTGAGAATAAAGAGAAAGCAATGCAGGGAAGAAAAATGGGAATATCCTCAAAAGATGCTGTCTCAGAATGCTGGAATGTGAATGGTTAAGAGAGCCATGATGCTAGATAGTAAAGCAGCATGCTAGACAGTTAAGTAATCAAGTAGACAGTCCTCAAAGCACATGAAGGACTCTGAACTTTATGCTTTGTTGTAACTACTCGCCTACTCTGCTGCCACTCTTCTGACATTTGTCAAATGTTCACTATATATGGAACAGGGCATTCAACACATATTTGATGATCAATTGGAATTTTGGATATGATGAATCTATCATAGAGCCCATCCAAAGGTATTAGTTATGGTAGATTCAAAACAAAGCACCCATTCTTTCTTATTTTTCAATATCGTTTGTTCCTACTCATGGAGATTATTAGAGTAAGTTGCTGATTTAAAGGCAAAGTGCTATCCAAAGAGTGTCATGCTTCAATATGACACTGCACCAAATCACTGATACTCTATTAATTCCTTTTCAGCTTTACTTTCCCTGGCAGACAGCTAAGACATGGTTGCCTTCTGCTGGAAAACACATAGGATGGGCTTAGAAGGCATATAAATTTAAACAAGCATGATGTGTGGGTAGGAAGTACAAATTATGCAGCATCTACTTGAATTTGATTTTGCAAATGTGATTTACTGGGTCCAGGATTATTTATTTCAGTCAGCCTTATACTTTTGGTATGTTTCACCTTCATGCAACGCTTCTACTCAGATTAGCCTTTCTTTACCCTATCATGAGAATATCAGGAATACCATGCAACTTCATGCTCACAGAAGTAAAATGCTGCAAAAAAAAAAAAAGAAAGAAAAAGAAAAAGAAAAGAAAGCTATAAGCTAGTGATCCTTTTTAGAGAATCATATCTCTAACTGTGTTATTATAAGTGGTCAGTTTGAGATTTTTAAGAACATGTTGATCCCTTGAATGTCTTCTAAGAGAGGTCAGTATAAAAGAGAAATGTCTGCTTTTATTCAAACCTCATGGGCGTTCTTACAGTTAATGCAAAAACAGCTGAGTTTTATGAAGGCTGAGTCTTGCCAATAGATTCATGTAAAAAAATTTTTTTTTCTGTGCTCTCTTTTTTAGGCAGTAGAATGAGAGCCCTCAGAGAAGGCTTCCTGCAGCTGTCCTGGATTTTTAATCTCTGTATTCCTTTTAGGGATGGAATCGGGCATTTCCAAAGTCACAAAGAGAGTAGAGACACCTTTATTTGAGTGGCGCCAACTAATAAATCACAATTTTCTTTTGGAGCCACTAGTATCGCAATTCCCTGATTACTTAGCCAACCATATTGGCAGATCAAAATATTATAAATGACACATCTCTGTCTTGGTTTTTTCTTTTCTTTCTGACATTCTGTAAATTCTCTTTGTTGAAGAAGACTTCCTCAGAAGGACTTTTCCTTCACTTTAAGAACACTTCAAATAAATAACAAATTTGTGGCAGTTTTCTCATTTCTTACCTCCCGAAGTAGGAAAGGAACACCTGTTTCAAATTCATGGATAATTTGTATAATGAATTTTCATTTAATTTAGACTACAGCATTAGCTGATTTCCCTTTACCCCCTGAATGTGGAAATCCCTTGGAACTTCCAAGTGAGTTATTTTTATTGGTAAAAATTAGTGAGGGAGGTGTTTCTGCCACAAGACTATATA
This sequence comes from Nanger dama, assembly GCA_917880005.1. Taxonomy (NCBI): domain Eukaryota; kingdom Metazoa; phylum Chordata; class Mammalia; order Artiodactyla; family Bovidae; genus Nanger; species Nanger dama. Next base: position 16,459,670 of record CAKJTW010000008.1, on the reverse strand, counting down.
AAGTAACTTTAATTTCTTTTGCATTTTCTCATTTTTCTCCACTATGACTCAATAGAAAGTGTAACCCTGACACACACAAACCCAGAGAAATAAAATAGTTTTATGCATATATTTTCTCATTGACTTCCATACTGCTAGAGATGTTTTTTAAAGACTAATTTATCATGTCATTCTATGCTAAAAATCCTTTAGTAGATAATCTCCATTGCTTTCAGAGGAAAAAGCAACAACAATCCTCTTTATGCAAAAATGAATCCAGTCAACTAATAAATAGAAATATATAACTCACTATGCAGAGGTGCTGCTCTATCCAAATGAATTGAGAGACATAACTTACCCAACATCATTCAATAAAGAAACAGTAGAGGGGGATTTGAGTCCAGATAGTCCTGTTGCTGAGTCTATGCTCTTAACCAGTAATACAAATAGCTTCTCTTAATCTTGGAAGGGCTAACTCTTCATCTTCACGTCTCACAACTGCTCAGCTTTCACCACTCACTGCTGACATAACAAATTATGCACTTTAAGCTCCCTAATGTTCCATGACTTCCCTTTCCTCTTACCTCTTTCTACACATCACTCCCTTAGCAAAAAACATTCCCTTCCCACCTCAGTAATGCTTAAGGTAATATCCATCTTTCAGTAATTTTTACATTTACTCTACGACACTTCTTACAGTACCCTTATTTTATAAATGTGAAACTGAGATCCAAAAGATAGTTAATGTGCCCCGAAGTCACACAGTCAACAAGTAATAAAAACAGAACTAAGACATGTTAATTCTGACTTATAGTCCAGCTTTTCTCATAGGAAATCTTTTCTGTCATCTTAATCACTTTGTTCTTCCTCTTAAAACTATTTCTGGTTTCTCTATATCCATTCTGATTATTTTTATGTTTTTGTCCTCAAAATGGACATACTGAAGACTTGATTAAAACAGTACTAAGAGGAAGGCTATTTAGAATTCACACATCATAATAGTTCATGTCCTATTTGTTCATTCCCCCTGAAAAACAGCCCTGTATTTCTGCTTTATGGTTATAATGCAGATCAGATAACAGTATTCACGTCTAATTTAGCAGTCCAGAGATCATATCTGTAACCTACCTAGCTCACCAGGTAGAGCCAGTGCTCAATAAATCACTGGTAGTATTATCACTATCTTGAACTGTATCCTTTTTTTCTGGAACAATTATTTAATTAATAGACCCTATTCAATGCACACATATGGATTTATACCAACGCATCAATTGAGGTATATGTTATAGGTATAAACTGGTCTCTTTCAACTTCCTTATCAAAGCTTAGAGTTTGAAATCCATAAAATAAGAATAATAATATCTTTGCCTCCAGGGGTGGTTTAGAAGATTAAATATAATTCACCCAATATGCTTAGCACAATCATTGGCACCTAGACATTCTCTGTAACAGTTACGTGATTTTTGTTGTTGTTCAGTCGCTAAGACATGTCTGACTCTTTGCAACCCCATCGACCGCAGCATGCCAGGCTTCCCTGTCTTTCACTATCTCCCGGAAATTTGTTCAAATTCATATCCATTAAGTCAGTGATGCTATCTAACTGACTCATCCTCTGCTGCCCCCTTCTCCTTTTGTCTTTAATTGTTCCCAGCATCAGGGTCTTTTCCAATGAGTTGGCTCTTCACATCAGGTGGCCAAAAAGTATTTGGAACTTCATCTTCAGCATCAGTCCTTCCAATGAATATTCATGGCTTGAACTCCTTTTGGATTGACTGATTTGACCTTCCTGCAGTCCAAGGATTCTCAAGTCTTAAGCACCACAGTTTGAAAGCATAAATTCTTTGGCACTCATTCTTCTTTATGGTCCAAAATCCACATCCATATATGACTAATGGAAAAATCATAGCTTTATCTCCATAGACCTTTGTTAGAAAAGTAATGTCTCTGCTTTTATTATGCTCTCTATCTAGGTTTACCAGAGTTTTCCTTCCAAGGAGAAAGCATCTGTTAATTTCATGGCTGTAGTCACTGTCCACAGTGATTTTGGAGACCAAGAAAAGAAATTTGTCACTTCTTCCACTTTTTACCCTTTTATTTGCCATGAAGTGATAGAAACAGATGTCATGATCTTAGTTTTTGAAATGTTGTCTTAAGCCAGCTTTTTCACTCTCCTCTTTCGCCCTCATTAATAGGCTCTTTATTTCCTCTTCATTCTCTGCCATTAGAGTGGTATCATCTGTATATCTGAGGTTGTTGATATTTCTCCTGGCAATCTTGATTCCAGCTTGTGATATATTCAGCCCGTCATTTAACATGATGTACTCTGCATAGACGTTAAATAAGCAGGGTGACAATATACAGCCTTATTGAACTTTTTTTCCACTTTTGAGCCATTCTGTTGTTCCATGTCTGATTCTAACTATTGCTTCTTAACTTGCATAAGGAGACTTCTCAGGAGACAGGTAAGATGGTGATCTGGTACTCCCATCTCTTTAAGAATATTCCACAGTTTGTTGTGATCCACATAGTCAAAGGCTTTAGCATAGTCAATAAAGCAAAAGTAGATGTTTTCCTGGAATTCCCTTGCTCTCTCTATGTTTCAACAAATGTTAGTAATTTGAACTCTGGTTCCACTGCCTTTTCTAAATCCAGCTTGTACATCTGGAAGTTCTCAGGTCAAGTACTGGTGAAGTCCAGCTTGAAGTATTTTTGGTATAATCTTCCAAGCATGTGGAATAAGTGCAATTTTAAAACAGTTTGAACCTTCTTTGCCACTGCCCTTCTTTGGGATTGGAATGATAACTGACCTTTTACAGTCCTGTAGCCACTGTTGAGTTTTCCAAATTTGTTGACATACTGAGTGCAGCACTTTCATAGCAACAACTTGTAGGATTTGAAATAGCTCAGTTGGAATTCCACCACATCCACTAGCTTTGTTTGTAGTGATGCTTCCGTAAGGCCCACTTGACTTCACACTCCAGGATGTCTGGCTCTAGGTGAGTGATCACACCACTGGTTATCAGGGTCATCAAGACCTTTTTTGTACAATTCTCTGTATTCTTGCCACCTCTTAAAATCTGCTTCTGTTAGGTCCATAAAATTTTTGTCCTTTATTGTGCCCATCTTTGCCTGAAATATTCCCTTGGTAGCTGTAATTTTCTTGAAAAAAATCTCTAGTCTTTCCCATTCTACTATTTTCTTCTATTTCTTTGCCACTGACCACTGAGGAAAGCTTTCTTATCTCTCTTTGCTATTCTTTGGAACTCTGCATTCAGATGGATATGTCTTTCCCTTTCTCCTTTTCCTTTAGCTTCTCTTCTTTTCTCAGCTGTTTGTAAGGCCTTCTCAGACAGCCATTTTGCCTTTTTCTTGGTGATGGTTTTGATCGCCACCTCCTGTACAATGCCATGAACCTCTGTCCATAGTTCTTCTGTCTATCAGATCTAATCCCTTGAATCTGTTTGTCACTTCCGCTGTATAATCATAAGGGATTTGATTTAGGTCATTCCTGAATGGTCTACTGGTTTTCCTTACTTTATTCATTTTAAGTCTGAAATTTGCAATAAGGATTTCATGATCTGAGCCACAGTCACCTCCTCATCTTGTTTTTATCTGGCTGTATAGAGCTTCTCCATCTTTGGCTGCAAAGAACATAATTAATTTAATTTAGGTATTGACCATCTGGTGATGTCCATGTGTAGAGTTGTCTCATGTTGTTGGAAGAAGGTGTTTGCTATGACCAGTGTGTTCCCTTGGCAAAACCCTGTTAGCCTTTGCCCTGCTTCATTTTGTACTCTAAGGCCAAGCTTGCCCCTTACTCCACATATTCCCTCCTTTGGTGGACCACATTTTGTCAGAACTCTTCTCTACGATCCATCTCTCTTGAGTGCCCTTGCACCGCATGGCTCATAGCTTCACTGAGTTAAGCAAGCTCCTTGGACATGAAAGGCTGTGATCCATGAAAGAGCATGCCTAGTTATCTCTTGCTACATATTTCTTTTATTTTTATTTTTTTATTTTTGACTTTTTTTATTTTTTATTTTTTTTTAAATTACAATACTGTATTTCTTAACAGTAATAAAATGTTTTTAAGGAAGGGCTTGCTCTCTGATCAGTTGTTCTTCTTGCTAGTGGAAGGCAGCCACTATCCCCCAAAGATACTTTTGAAAAGTAGTAAACATTTGGTTGAATATTAATATTTGGTTGCTTCTTGACTTGGCATAGAATCACATCAAAATGGGTTACACCAAATACGGGAATAATCTATGCCATTCTGTCACTAAAAATTCTTCGTAAATAAAGAAGTAAGCCACCTCATCTCAGTTTTCTACATACCACTGCTAAATTAACTGAGTTCAACATCCTTATGAAGGAGCCTGCTTTTCCTGTAGATGACTCTCACCCGCCACCTTACTCTGCATGTGCTCTGCACACCTTTAAATCCCAATTTGTCTCGTCTCTCTGTATCTACATAGCATCTCTCAAGGTCCAGCACTGTTTCGGGAAGGCTTTGTGGGAACAGGAAATAATCTTCCTTCCCTGATATACTCCTCTCTTTGTTCTCTTGAAGTACTTCTTCCTTCCTTCCTTACAGTGTAATCCACTTGAGTGAGTGATTTCTTCTACCGGATTGTAAATTATTTAAGATAGAGGTACCTGTCTGTTTCAACATTCAGTCATATTCTGGTGCTAGCAGAATCCTTAGAAACTATAGGTGTTCAGTTCGTGCTCCGGTGTAATGTTCCAAACATTATTATGCTTTACCAATTTACATTTGCATACCATATATTAAAGGCCTAGGAATCCCTCAAATTTTCTTTTGGTATTATGATCATTTTAAAAGATACTGAACTACATTTCTTAATGAAAATTTCAGCATTCATTGATACAGGTAAGCACTGGAAAGCTTAAATTCTAAATCACAGTATAGTTTAGGATGTGTTTTACATCTATTGATTTACCTGATTTTAAAAATATGTGGAAAATTATACTCAAAGTTTAACACATCCAGATTTTATCATATGTACTTTAAAAGGAGATAACAGAAACATTGTTTAAATTTGAAAAATTAAGTTTCAGCTCATCAATATCTAGAACCATGAGTACCCACTATGTACTTAGAATATTCTTTGGTTCACAGTAAGTTCTCAATTAAGTTTGATTTAATTAATTAATTAAAAGTGTCTGAAAATAATGTACATATAGCGTTAGAAAGTTACAATATGTTCAGATTACCTCCTATTATAAGCCTTGGTTTCCCTATTTGCTTTTTTCAATTTATTTTTAAAATCCTAAGATAAACAGTGTTCTAAATATGCTTATGTCAATGCTTGAGCATAAACCAAACTGTTATTTAGAGAGCAATCATTCACCTGAGAATAAGCATTTCATTTTATTCTCAAAACTAATATAAGAAATTAATTAACATTATTAGCATTTCCATGATTATAGATTTTGCCACTCGATACAGTGTCACACTTGTACTGAACTTAATGTAGTCCTGAGAAAGGTCTTGAAAAGTATAATGGAATTATTAAAATAAGACTCACAGGTAAAAGTAAACACTTTTCTCCAAAGGAAGCATAACGTAAGTTTGTTGAAAACAAATTTTTTCCAGCTCACCTCCATATATTTATCTACCTTCTCAAGTCTTCCTTTCCAGAACTATTACTCTCTCTGGTTCTCACTTGTCAATCTCTGTTTTCATCGATGAAGTCTATGGATGGTTTCTTCTCTTTGTTCCATATTGGTTCACTCAAGGGAGCTATTCATTTCTCTTCCTTATTGTTTTATGTGTCTATGTCCAATTGTCCTGAATGCTGTGGTGAAACGGGCTTTATATTGTAGTCTTCCAAAGAAATTAAAATTAAACTGAACACAGTAAAAGAAGAAAAAGAATTGTACTCATAAAAAAGGAAAATTTGTGCCATGCTACATTTCTGAATTATCCTTTCTCCTCACCTTCCTCCATCGCCTTTACTCAGTCCCTCATGTTCCTGTTTATTATGTAAAGTAGTTACCAGTCTTTTTATTTTGCTTATCTGTAGGCCAACAAATCCCCTTAAAGTTTGACCTATCACCTGAGGCTAACCTAACATTCTGAGCCTTTATCAAAGAGTTATCCTAAACCAAGAGGAACCAAACCAAGATAAACCAAAGTATTATCTCTTTGCAAGGAGTCTTGGTGCCAACTGTCAAGACTGTTTTAAAGTCCACCACAGGTATAAGTAATCTCTGCAGTCTCCTCAGGAACATCCCTGAACACATGCTATCTAGAGATAATATTCTGGAATCTGTAAATTGAAGTGTAACCAGGCCTGACCTCTGGATGTCAAGGAGGACAATACAGTCAGCCAGTGATGGTTTACCCTTGTCTAACAAGTCTATTCTTTCCAAAGATATAAAATCTGTCCCTGCTGCTGAGTTCTCAGTTTAGCAGTCCATATTTTACTTACTCTAACTTTTAGGCAGATATCTGTTTTCTCCCTATTAACAACTGTATAACCTTATTCTTACCTTCTGAACAAATCCCCACTTTGAAATTTTTCCAGGGAAGAAGAGAATCATTCGATCGGGATGAGACAAACCACTTACTTGAAGAAAACAAAAAGCTGTTCCCTTCACTTGCTTTCACTAACAAGAATAGAAAATTATGATTAAAAAAAAAAAAAAAATCGGCAAGAGCTTGTTCTTATTGCATTTCATGCTATTTCTGAGTTGTGTGCTCCCAGCAGCCTTCCATGGTGTCAACCCATTATATACCTTAAAAAAAAAAAAAAACCTGCCTCCATTAAACTTTAAGCTGTCAAGGATTACAACGAAAAGATACAATTTTTTTCACTGCAGGAAAGGTCTGATTTAGTAACAAGCTATAAGCTAACAGAGCAGCAGAATCCACATATAATGTTTTACAGAAAGGAGAAAAAAACATGCTGCTTTTCTGTGTGCTTCAACCTTGTTTTTCTCTTTTCTTATAAATATATATATATATATTCCACTTAGCTTTCAACTACAAAGGAGAGTAGGAAGTGGTTTCCTCTTACATTTGTGGCTACAAATCTTGGTGTTCAAGCACTTCAGACATCCAGTTGGTTTATGCACCTTTGTATTGGAAGGAGCACCACAGAGGGGGAAAAGATGTTAGTCCACATTGCCGTCTAGCTTTCATGTTTGATATTGATTTAATTAGTCATTTAATTCCAAACACCCTTATTATCCACTTGTTTGAAAAGGCTATTTACTTTCACCGCAATGCATACATTAAAACAAGTGACTGAATAGAAAGCCAGGCTTGTGGCCTGGTGCTTTCTCGGTGCAGAAATGATATCCTCCTCCCCAGCTTTTGCTCCAGCATCGCAATGTCAAACATTCTGCACACATTCCCTAAGGAATCTGCAAGGCTAATTAGGGTGAGCTTCACCGTAAAGAATACAGTTGTTAAAACAGCTTCTGTACACACTAGAGTAATGAGCATTCTTTACACACGCTGTGATTTGTTACTGCAATTTGCAGTCATATATCTCTTAGGAAATAACTCATGTGTTGTTATTTATTGCATGTATGATTATTAATGATATATTAACAACTGTTGAAAGCAAGTTATTTCACTTCAATAACTCATGTACTTAGCTCAGTGTTTAAAGAGCTGGGGAGGAAATCAATTCTTCCAGAAAACTATGCTATTGCCTTTTCTTCCTCTAGGATAGTTTAAAAAAAAAATGTCCAAAGTCTGATAAATAGAAGAAATATTATTTAAGTTGCCTTAAAAAGATTTTATCATGGTTATAGGAGAGTATATTTTTAATACTGCATTGTTTACAATTTTTTTTAATCTTCCAATAATTTACTCCACCCATATAATACAATGTCTGCTATTAGAAATAAAATTCAAATATTGTATGTCGATTATTATTAGTAGTGAATAGGGACAAAATCATGTACAGAGTTATCTTTTCCTATTAATGTTACTAGAAAAAATATTTTGCTGCTCATTCAAACTTAATTCAAACATAGAGTTACCTAAATACTTCAAAATGCTGTGTTAGTAGCTTATCGTGCATTAAATATACAAGGAAGGTTAAGCTACTGACTTAAATATTATGTGTGAGACATCACACGTTCAGCATCGATGAAAGCTGAGCTCCTTACTGCTTCACCTTCAGCACTGACAGATTTTTACCAATTAACTACGACCCAAATGTCTTCTGATAATTGGAACATAGATTTAAGAGAGCCTTTGTTTCAGAAATTAGAAATACAGCATTAGGTGTAAACTTTCATGACTCTGAGCCATTACATAGGATGATGTCAGGGTCTCAGGACCTGTTTTGGCTTACCTGAAATCATGGCTGCTTTGCGCCTGCATTCCCGCAGGCATCCTTCCCACAGATATAAACTGCATTACAAGCGTGGCACATTTCCAGAGAGACAAAAGATTCTGTCTTTTGAAATATTCAGAGATCTGAAGAAAGCACTGTGCTACACTCAGTTTCATTACCAAACACTCAGATAATGTCACAGATCTACATGATACTAAAGGCAAATAAACGATTAATTCAGCTGTGATGATCAGAAAGGATGATTGTTGACACAAAGTGATGCTGTGTGATGAGACAGCACCTTAGGTTGCTAATGACTCAAGTTTATAAAATCATTTCTGACAAGCGTTCATTTCATGAGGCTTTTCAAGCTCTTGTGAAAGAGTTTTGCAAATAATTTGGTTGGAGTCATTGACAAGGATGATGTCAAGCCTTCTTTGAAATACAATCCATTGTGCAGTTCGCATGCGTGTATGCCAAAAAATGGATTGCATTAAAAAGTCAACTCAAGGCATTCATTTCTCAAAGGAAGAGTATGAAGCTAGAGGTATGAGGCAGAAAAATAGTATAACAATAAACAGGCAAAGAAACCAATCAGCAGGCAATGGGTGTGAGTCTCGTCTCTAGCAAGACTGAAGGGATAGGACTGGAAAGGAAGCAACACATCTGCATATCTAAGGAGAATGATAACAACATCAGATGAAACAAGTGAATATCAGGACTGAAAAGGCTGCAGGAGTTTGCAAGCAGATGTCAAAAAGCATACAAGAAAATGTCAAGCAAAGTATACCAAGCAGCTAAAACTGGTTGCAGAGATTAGGGTGCTAAATATATGCATGATGAGAACACTACTCTGCGCCTTACAGACCCAAGAGCTGCTTCACAAGCAAGAAGGGGAAAAAGAGCTTCATAAATAAATTCTGCAAATAAAACTGGGGTCAGGATGTAAACAAAGGTAGAAAGCAAATAAAACTCTGCTTGGAACTTGCTTCTAGAATCTCTGTGCCAGACTACTTTACCAGATAACAGAATGACACTTTATTAAATAGAAATTGTAAAATGTACAACGTCTAAAGGGAAATACAGAGAGATGTCCAGAAGTAATTATTATAATTTCTAACTTTCAGAATATTTCTACTCTATGAAATATTACAAATAGGAATTAGAATTACAGGACTGCTGATGCCTTCATTATAAATCATATGGAACAATTAAGTTTTCTGAGTTCAACCTGAGGTATTGTGTTTAATGTAATTTTGACATAACTCAATTCTAATTCCAAAGATTCACAAGTTTAACCAGGTATGAAAAATTTACCAATGCCAAGTACCTGATCGACCAGGTAAAACCAATAAAATTTATAGGAATATTGCCACAGAGACATCCACTATTAGCTTAATTTTTAATTTAAAATTTTATTCTTATTGAGAAGCAAATGACAGCACAAAATCCTTCTCTGTTTAGAACACGACTAAAAGAGTTATCATTCGCCAAGAATAATATTACTCTACCAAGAGTGTTGCCTATATTCAGTGAGGCTAGCAAAACATTAGTTATGAAAACGAAACAAAACTACATCGTGGAGGTACCACAGGGTGCACGTTGTTTCTCTTTCAAGGACAGACTACTTTGGAAGAGACCAGAAAATCTTAAAAATATAGTCTTAAAGACTTTGCATCTAAGCTGCTATTGTGTGAGTTCCTCCTAAAACCATGTCCGTCTTGCTCACCAAGGTGGCAACAAACTAAATTCTCACTAAATACTTATTGACTTGAATTTGCTGTATATTCAAATGCTTTGGGCCTTTTTTTTTTCCCCCTAGGGCTCCCTGGTGGCTCAGAGGGTAAAGTGTCTGCCTCCAATGTAGGAGACCTGGGTTCGATCCCTGGGTGGGGAAGATCCCTGGAGAAGGAAATGGCAACCCACTCCAATATTCTTGCCTGGAAAACCCGATGGATGGAGAAGCCTGGTGGGCTACAGTCACAAAGAGTCGGACACAACTGAATGACTTCACTTTACTAACTGAACGACTTCACTTTACTAGGGATGTACTTCCTCCTCAACTCCAAAGCTAATAATTTTTGTTACATTGTGGCCTATCAGATGTCAGAACAAACCAACCAAAAGTGAAATTGATGAAATGTTTCTACCACAATGAGAAAAGCCCAGGAAACCGCTCTTCGTTACCACTCAATTCACCAAGGATATATGGTTGATCCTTGAACAGTGAAGGGATTATAGTTGCAGCCTTGCACAACTGATAACCCTCATAGAACTTTTGACTCTCCACAAAGTTTACTAATAGACTACGGTTGATCAGGGGGCTTCCCTGGTAGCTCAGCTGGTAAAGAATCTGCCTGCAATGCAGGAGACCCACCCAGTTTGATTCCTGAGTCAAGAAGATCTGCTGGAGAAGGGATAAGCTATACCCTCCAGTATTCTTGGGCTTCCCTGGTGGCTCAGATAGGAAAGAATATGCCTGCAATATGGGAGACCTGGGTTCAATCCCTGGATTGGGAAGATACCCTAGAGAAGGGAACAGCCAACTACTTCAATATTCTGGCTTGGAGAATTCCATGGACAGAGGAGCCTGACAGGCCACAGTCCATGGAGTCACGAAGAATCGGACACAGCTAAGTGACTTTCACTTTGACTGTTGATCAGAAGACATATTAATAACATAAACAGTTAACACATATTTTTATGTTATTTATATATCATATATTATATTCTTACCATAACAAAAATATTATTAAGAAAATCATAAGGAAGAGAAAATACATTTATAGTATGTATATGTCTTAACTGAAAAAAAAATCCACATATAAGAGGACTTGTAAAGTTCAAAGGTCTACTGTACTTATAGGAAGAGTTAGGGAAAAAAATTTCCAGAAGCAAACAGGAATGAGAAAGAGAAACTATTTGTATAGAGCACAATCTCTCATTCAGATCAGATCATTCTCAGAAGTCCGGTTACTTCTGGCAACAGCTCGAAACTCCCCAGCTTTGTACTCTTAAAAAACTTCTTACGGCAGTACCCATGGCTCACCCCATCACCACCTTCTATCTGTTTTTTAATTTAATTAATTTTACTAAAAGTAAAAACATATACAATGTAAAAGGCAACTTGGATCCATACCATAGAAATAAAAGTCTCATTCCATTCCCACCCCTCACCTTGTCTGTCTTAGCATTCCCTGGCTAAAGAAGAAAAGAGGAGAGAGGATTTATTTACACATTCACTTGTGCCTCAAGATGCAAAAGTTTTCATTATTTTTCTGAAGAAGACTCTTCTATGGTTGTAAATATCATCTGAAATTTCATCTTTCTTACCTATTCTTTTGCTTTCTTCTTTGTTCACTGTACCTTATCTTCTCTGTAGAGCTGCTCTTATTAATACTCCACAGCTTAATAAACAGCACCGTACTAATAATCCTCAAATCTGTATCTCCAGCTCAGAATTTATTTCTCAATCTCAGGTCTATCTCTCTGACTTGGATGTTCTGCCAACATTGTAAATCAACAAACTTCACTATACTTCCTATTGACCCCAAAGATACACTATGTTAAAAATTGAATAAATTACATTGTATATGAGGTGATAATTGATACAGAAAAATATCAAGCAGGGAAAGGGAAAAGGTGGTATCAGGGAACAAGGGTAATAATTGCTATCAAAGAGTATCTTTAACCATTTCTTGTTTCTACTTATCTCCTGTTTCCCTTCTACTTAAATTTCTTACTTCTTCAAACTGCATTTTTAAAGAGTAGCTATGGCCTTCTCCAGCACGTTGATCATAAAACTGGTCTTTTGGAAATATTTTCATTGTCCTGTGGAAATATATTAATTCCTCTCAAAATTTTTAAATGCCTACAGCTATGTTAGAATTCAGTTCAGTTCAGTTCAGTTCAGTTGCTCAGTTGTGTCCGACTCTTTGCGACCCCATGAATCGCAGCAGGCCAGGCCTCCCTGTCCATCACCAACTCCCAGAGTTCACTCAGACTCACATCCATCGAGTCAGTGATGCCATCCAGCCATCTCATCCTCAGTTGTCTCGTTCTCCTCCTGCCCCCAATCCCTCACAGCATCAGAGTCTTTTCCAGTGAGTCAACTCTTCGCATGAGGTGGCCAAAGTACTGGAGTTTCAGCCTCAGCATCATTCCTTCCAAAGAAATCCCAGGGCTGATCTCCTTCAGAATGGACTGGTTGGATCTCCTTGCAGTCCAAGGGACTCTCAAGAGTCTTCTCCAACACCACAGTTCAAAACCATCGATTCTTCTGTGCTCAGCTTTCTTCACAGTCCAACTCTCACATCCATACGTGACCAATGGAAAAACCCTAGCCTTGACTAGACAGACCTTAGTCAGCAAAGTAATATCTCTGCTTTTGAATATGCTATCTAGGTTCGTCATACCTTTCCTTCCAAGGAGTAAGCGTCTTTTAATTTCATGGCTACAGTCACCATCTGCAGTGATTTTGGAGCCCCCAAAATAAAGTCAGCCACTGTTTCCACTGTTTCCCCATCTGTTTCCCATGAAGTGATGTTAGAATTAAGCCCAACTTACTTTGTGTGTTCAAAAAATTTCTGCAGATATTTTCTCTAATACATCTACAACATCAATTCCAGCACATAATTGATTGAGCACCTACTAGGTGTCAGGGGCTGTGTTATATACAGGAAAACTACAATAATTAGGATATAGTCTCTACTCCAAGAGTTCAGAATCTGGTAAAGATCGATAGCAAACAACAAATATCCCAAACCTACCAGCCTTGATCTTTCATTCTAAATTTTACTCATAGTGTTTTCTTGCTCTGGATTGACATCCGTGCCCAAGCTTACTCCAATCTTATTCATCTTTCAGAGCTCATTTACAGATATTCCCAGATTTCCCTGGTGGCTCAGACGGTAAAGCGTCTGTCTACAATGTGAGAGACCTGGGTTTGATCCCTGGGTTGGGGAAGATTCCCTGGAGAAGGAAATGGCATCCCACTCCAGTACTTTTGCCTTGAAAATCCCATGGATGGAGGAGCTTGGCTCCTCATGGATAACAGGCTGCTATCCATGGGGTCTCAAAGAGTCCAGGCACGACTGAGCGACTTCACTTTCACTTTCCAGTCTCCTCTTTGCAAGGACACTTCAGTGATTAGGGGTATTTTCAAAACTCCTACACAGAATTGGTCATTGGTACAATGAACTTTGGCACTTGTGCCAATATTAAAATGTGTCTACTGAAAATCCACTTTTCCTTCTTCTACATTAACAGATGCTAGTTTTACTCTAAGAAGAAATGTGCCCAACTAAAGAATTGCTTCCTCCCCTACTTTGCTGGTGGTGGTGACCAAAGAGAAGTGAGAATAAGGACTGGACAGATGATTCCAAGGAAGTTCTTTTGAAGGGGCTTGACTCGTGTACTCATTGCTCTGTTTTGCTTGCCTTTCTTCCTCCTTCTTGCCTACAACAGAGATATGAAGGCTGGAAATCCAAAGTCATCCTGGATCAGGAAATCACTTTGAATATGAAAACCCTGCACTAATAATCTTTGAGGAGAAAGACTGAAGATCCCAGATTTGATCATGGTGGGGTGGCCACACCAACTCTTAATAAATACCTTTGGCTTTCTTTAAAATGAAAGAGAAATAAAACACTCTTTAATCTACTAAGGTTTTGTTTGGGTGGGGGAAAAGAATATTTCATTTCCCTTACCCAAATACAGTCCTACCAGATTTGGCACTATTCAGCCTCAAAATCAGTCACTAACAACACACTTGTTGTGCAGCGGGCATTTCTTATATACCAGATATTTTGCTCCATATGGATGACACAAAGACAAATGAGAAATGATTTTTGCCTTCCAAGATCTCCCCAAGTGCAGCAGGAAAGTTAAACAAGAAAAAAAAATTAATAAATGCAATGGACAGAAGCACTGTGGTTGGGGCAACTCCCAGGTGCTATGAGAACTTTAGGTAAGTGTGTGAAAGAAAATGCCCCCAAGGAAAAGGCACCTGAGCCAAGCCCCAAATGCATCCAGAAGTACCGACGCAGTGAAAGGGAGGGCAGTGGCAGTGGGGCTGGACAAGCGGCCAGAAGGCAAGTTATGAAATGCTTTTTATACCATGCTCAGGAATTTAGGGCTCTATCTGCACGTGTTTAGAGGACACTGAAGGATGTTCATAAGGAGGAATAAAATCAGACATATTTTGGACGCATTCATCTAGGAATTATTTGTTGAAAACTTTGAAAAGAGAAAGATCACTTAGAAAACTGCTAGAAAAATCATTATCCTTTTCTAGAAAATAGGTAGCCCTGGGCAAGGAAAAAAAGACTCCAATGAAAAATTATTTGAGAATTATTATTGACACTATTTCACAGGGATTCGTTTTGGGAGCTGATGGGAGAGTAGGGAAAGTGAGGTATGATTCAGGCTTATGGTTTCTGAGATAATGGGAATGTTACCACCTAAGAGGGGAGATAGGAGGAAGGGCAGGTTTATTGAAGATTGTAAGAAAACTAAAAGTTCAGTGTGAATGTGGTGCCTTGAAGTGGTATAAGATAGCCTAGTGGACGCTTAGAGTGGTGGTTATATATAAACATCTGAGTTTATATATAAACACACGATAGAGGGTTTAGGTTGGATTTAGAATTATCAATGTCTATATGATGATAAATGGGTACGAGAGAAAACACCCAGAGGGTGAAATTATAGGAGAAAAGGATGAAATTATAGGAGAAGACTTCTGCGGAGCTTCACCTTTCAACAGAACAGCAAAGGACAGAAAGGCCTTGCACGGAGACAGAGTATATGTCCAGAGAAGGAAATCAAGAAAGAAAGGTGAATTAAAAGAAAGTTTCAGAATGTGGGCAGAGGTCAAATGTTGCAGATCAGTTTAATGTTATAAAGCTAAAAGCTGAAAAAAACTTTAAAAAGTATGTTACATTTGATTGGCCACAATTGCCTATGCTGCTGTTGCTAAGTCGCTTCAGTCATGTCTGACTCTGTGCAACCCCATAGACGGCAACCCACCAGGCCTGCCGCCCCTGGGATTCTCCAGGCAAGAACACAGGAGTGGGTCACCATTTCCTTTTCCAATGCATGAAAATGAAGAGTGAAAGTGAAGTCGCTCAGTTGTGTCCAACTCTTAGTGACCCCATGGGCTGCAGCCCACCAGGCTCCCTCCGTCCATGGGATTTTCCAGGCAAGAGTACTGGAGTGGGGTGCCATTGCCTTCTCCGACAATTGCCTATAGAGCTCTTTCAATGACTTGTGGGGTAATACCCAAATTAAAGTGAATTGAAAACAAATGGGACATCAAAGTATTACACTATAGTTCAATTATTCTGTATATCACACTCTGTATCCTGAATTAAACTAGAAATTTCTAGAATGCAGTGTTTACGCTACTTTTTCTATCCTTTTTACACCCCATTTTATATGTATATATATATTTATGTGTGTATATGTACATATGTATGTGTGCATGGATGCGCATAATCAATTATGCATATATTTGTGTATAAATGTATGAACATATGTGTAGATATATATTTACCCTGTATATTTAACAGTGGCTGCAAAAATATCAATGAGCAAGGTTAACTTAATGAATATACACAAGAAATCCCTGAGCCTCAAGCCCACTCTGGCAGCACTGATACTTTTAATCACTGTTATTTCTTTTTTTCCCATCTCTCCTAAGCAATATCCAACCTGTTTTTGTCATAGTCTTTTGTATAAATCAAATACGTAGCCTGATGTTTCTCTTTGCTCCCATTTTTTTCCCTTTCACATCTTCATATTCTTTCCTCCTCTTCTTAGATCATGTGCAGTCTGCCTTCAACAGCTGGCATTTATAGAGCTATAAGTTTCCATAACTTCTCCAGGAGCTCTGCATGCATGAGCATGCCAAATCAAGCCCTTAAGCTATCCTGCAAATAATTTCTACAGTAAATTTCGTTTGTAATGACCTGAAGTTGAGTTTGTATCCTTTAGGAAAAGCTCTATCTTCTCACAGAACTCACAAACTCTCTCTTTGCAACGTTAAACTCAAATTTTACTAGTATAATTAGTATACATATGGAATTTATGGAACAAAAAGTATAACTGATTAAAATGAATGGGATCACTTTAAAAACAGCACTGAAGCGCAAACGTACTTTTGTTCTGAAAACCCCTTATTCCTCTTACTGTGTCTTTGGGTTTAGCGTTCCCTCTAACCACAATATGGTCTGTTTGGGGCTTGTATTATCTGTTCTGGCGTTTCACACATGGAACACCTGCATGAGAGAAGTTCCTCGACTCTGCAAACAGCTTGCAGGAGAAGAATTTATTATTGAATGAGTCTTATTCACGCTGTTTAAATGAAAGGAGGAGCTCCACTAATGGTTTCTTCAGTTTAGTAACTGGAATATTTTATAGTTTCATCTAACTTTTATCTTCCCCCATCTGCTTAAGTGGCTTTATTCTCGCAACTTGAGAATTTCAGGGCTCTTTACTAATAGGATGTTAGAAAGTATTGCTGCACTTTTTGTTTTCCCTGCCACCTTTTCTCCCCCTAATAGTCTGCTTTTGTTCTTCTTAAGAGGCCTTTTATAAACCTTTCCTTTTCGCTTTCTTTTCCCTTGATATTCTCCAGTCTAAAACATTTCCAAAAACTGTATGAAGTCACAGTGGAAGAAGAACTCGAAGAATGAGAATTTAAGTGGAGGATGAAGAAGCAGTGAGTCTGAGTAAACTGCGGGAGTTGGTGATGGTTAGGGGAGGCCTGCCGTGCTGCGGTCCACGGGGTCTCAAAGAGTCGGATACGACTGAGCTACTGAACTGAACTGAACTGAAGAAGCAACCCCATTTTAAAGAAATACAGTCTACATTGCCTCAGCCACTGTGGTTCCCTAAACTGGTCAATCAGTAACACCCCTCAACATTTTCACTTTCTAAATCTTTCCCCCATTCTTCACTCTTGTGAATCACAGACATCATGGTATCTTATAGTCTTAGAAAAGCAAGAAACTAAAACTATCATCAAGTGTGTTTGCTCATATGAGTCCAAGAAATGATGGGGTTGGAGGGCATTCTGTCCTCACTTTCTCCAGGAAGTTCTATCCCTATTAGCACAGGGTAAGGCATTTGTCCCCTCAGAGCCCATGGTGGGCTAGTTAACCCTCACGCCTTCCCTTTCTTGTCTTAGCTTTCAATCTACCACAAAGGAAGTATGTGCCTTGTGGGTAGGGGAGGGATGGGAGTTGGGGAAGATGGGAAGGTGTTAACCGAAAGTTCGATTTTTAACACTTGCCACTTTCCATGGTGTAAATATACCCACCATGGTCAACTTTAATATGACATCAATTTATGAATTGGCTGCTGGATTTTTGTCAATTTGACAATCAGCTCTCAGAAACTATTATGAGCAAGTCCCTGCACACCACTGCCAAGAGTGTTATATAAAAAAACTGAGGAGTCATACCCCATTTCCCTTTCTACCCTACTCATTATTCTACCCGACACTTCCTGTCTGACTTTCTCAGGGCCAGCGCTAGGCAAACTCACAAAGTTAGGACTCAAGTTTTGCTTCACCTTTCAGTTTCCCTGACTTTTCATCACTTTGCAGTGTCCATTACTTAGCTATGATTTAGCAATCCTACAATACACTCTCACCTCCATTAAAATCACTTGCCTGCTTAGCATTCTGTCACTGAGACCTAATAACTTAAGTGAGCCAATAAACTCACAAACGAGCTAATGGGCACTAAGTGTTAAATAGAGATAACGGCTTGGTTCTGTATTCTGTCTAGCGTTATCTGCAATATTGAGAGTGATAGTCTGAAAAGAATGCCCTTGCTCTGAAGAGCGACTCTGAGGCACTATAAGGCATTAGGCAAACAACAGAGCTTTTCATCTGTCAGGTCAATTCTCAAATGTTACCTGGACGGTCAGTCCAAGTTTTTCCAAAACAGGCAGGGAAAACTTTTGTGGGGAGAAGCTGTTATCTTCGATTATCTTACTCAACTTTTCTGGCATTCCAGAAGCATTTTATTCATGATTTCCCTAAAATCTTGAGCAGAACCAAAGCTTGTCTGCCTTTGCTCTATAACCAACACTTTTACTCCTCTCCACACCTACGCTTCTTCACTGAACACTGGTTGCTGCCCTTCCTTCCTCCTGAAAGTCCTTATCTTATTGAGACTGCACTAAAAATTTAGCTCTTTCAAAAGCATTTTCCTAATTCTGAGCCCACTTTATCTCACCTTCATTTTTAGGCCTGTATACACAATGGTCTTACTAATTAGATGATCTGGAGCAAGTGACCGCAATATTCTGTGCCTTCAATTCCTCATCTTTAAAATGATAATGAGAAACTCAGAATGTGAAATGCCTGTAAAAGAGTAGCTGCACGTGCAATGACTCTGCAATAAACATCGGCTTGTAGTGGTCGCAGTATTAGTATATCAAGTAATATTTTCTCTCCGTATTCAACTCAAATTCTTAGTTCTTTGAAGTCAAACAGACTATGTCTTAACTTTTCTGTATGCTAAGCCTCTCTCTTCATACCTGGCATTCAGTAGAGGCTCAATGAATATTTATTGACTAGCACAGAGTATCTAGTAATTTTGTCTAGTCATATTGTATGCATATTTTGGTCTTCCAGACCAAATTGCAAATTTTTATATGCCTTTTACTTTTCATATTCCTCAAAGAACTTAATGTCGTTGAAGAGATCTCCTCAGAAATAACATTAGTGAAAGAATTGAGTATGAGATGGTGTTAACCCTAGATGGACTAAATTCATTGTGTTCTCATCCATTTCTTTCTTTTTTGCAGTATCAGTTGTAGCACTCAGGATAGGAGCTGCCAGGGCAGAAGCTATATTTGATTTATGTTTGACTTAAATATTTAAAAGTGTTGAATAGGTTTTCAGCACTCAGCGAATAGTAACGATAACAATAATAAAGATAATAACTGCAGTAAGCTGGTTAAACAAGAGTCAGGCACAAAGACTGGCAATTCTATCACAGCTGGGAAATGAAGCTTGGTTACTGTTTGGAGAAGGAAAGCCACTGTCCTATTAAACTTAGGATATTTAAGCGACTGCAAACAAATAATGATGAGTCAAATAAATTAAGTGGAAAATATGTAACTGAAAGTTCTCTGTATCAGGATAATGTTTTAAATAAATATTGTGAACTATCTGTCCCACATAGATGGGCTGTAATTAAGGCAATCCATAATCGCATTCAAGCTGAATTAGAGGCTTGATCCTAGGAGATAAAAATAATATTTATATTGGAATTTAAAGGACTTCAAATTCCCATCAATCTCGACTATATTCCTGTAGATAATTGGTACTATTAAAATAGGAATAGAAAGAAAAGGCGTCACTGAAAACAAAGAAGACAAGAAAGGATAAATAAGATCATGAAGTAGGAAACCTTCCAAACTGAACTCAGTATCTTTTCCACAATTAAAAACAGGAGGCAAAAGTGTTGGGGGAAAGTGGTATCAAATTGACATCACTCTTTCTATTAATGTTTATTCATTTTACAACCACTTACTAAGTTATTATTCTACCAAATACTGTGGTAAATGCTCACATGTCATAAACACCTTGAAACACCCATGTTCAGGCATTATTTAATGCTCATGAGTGAATCAAAATTAAATTATCCTCTGATTCTATGCCAAGTTAGGGTGTCCTGTGAGCTATGATTATCAATAAAACTATTGAGTCTCTACCATATATTAGTATTGTATTAAACCTCCCTTACACTCTATGAAGTGAGTACTAATATAATCTTTTTGCATATGAGGAATCAGGAAGTTTAAATAAATTCTACAATGTCACACTGCTAAAAAGTGGCAGAGTTGGTGTTTGAAACCATGCAGTCCTCACCATTAAGTATGCTGTATTGCAACAAGTGTTAAAGTGTTAGTGAAAATTGTTGCTGTTCAGTTGCTAAGTCGTGTCTGACTCTTTGCACCCCCAAGAACTGCAGCTCACCAAGCTTCCCTGTCCTTCATTGTCTTATAGAGTTTGCTCAGATTCATGCCCACTGAGTCCATCTTATGCTCTGCCACCCTCTTCTCCTTGTGCCTTCACTGGTTCCCAACATAAGGGTCTTTTCCAGTGAGTCGGCTCTTCACGTCAGGTGACCGAGTATTAGAGCTTCAGCATCAGTGCTTCCAGTTAATATTCAGGCTTGATTTCCTTTAGGTTTGACTGGTTTGACCCTCTTGCAGGCCAAGGGACTCTCAAGAGTCTTCCCCATCACCACATTTGAAGGCATCAATTCTTCACGCTCAGTCTGCTTTATGGTCCAACTTTCGCATCCATACATGGCTACTGGAAAAACCGTAGCTTTGACTAAAGCTTTATCAGCAAAGTGATGCCTCTGCTTTTTAATATGCTGTCTAGGTTTGTCATAGCTTTTCTCCAAGGAGCAAGTATCTTTTAATTTCATGACTGCAGTTACCATCTGCAGTGATTTTGGAGCCCAAGAAAATCTGTCATTGTTTCCACTTTTCCCCTTCTATTTGCCATAAAGTAATGGGACTGGGATGTCATGATCTTAGTTTTTGAATGTTGAATTTTAAGCTAGCTTTTTCACCTTCCTCTTTTACCCTCATCAAGAGCCATTTTTAAGTTCCTCTTCACTTTCTGCTATTAGAGTGGTAGCATCTGCATATCTGAGGTTATTCATATTTCTCCTGGCAACCTTGATTCCAGCTTGTGATTTATCCAGCCCAGGATTTCACATGATGTGTATATGTTCTGCATATAAGGTAAAAAAACGTGACACTATACAGGCTTGTCATACTCTTTTACTAATTCTTAACCAGTCCATTGTTCCATATAAGGTTCTAAGTATTGCTGTGAAAGCTATTTGGGTGCTTATTATGTACTGAGTGCTCTAAACATGTTAACATCACTGATATTCACAGTAAATCTGTGATGTAGCTACAGGCAAGAAGCTCAGAGAGGTTATTTCTTCAAAAGCACATAGCTAGTAAGTGAAGTTAAGTTGTAAGCCAAGAAGGCTATCTGGTTCTAAAACCTGTGCCTACACCCACTGCACTATGCTGCCTCCATCTGAGATCGTTTCAATTCTTGTATGTGCAAGGCTCATTACTGCACAAATACTCTTGGCACGTACCAGGGTCATGGCAGACATCTCAGCAGAGAAAAAATGTTCAAATTGAAGCAGTAAATGCCCTAGTCCACTAAGCCTCCTTCTTCTTTATTTATACTTCATGACTACAAAGTTGAACCATATTGCAGCCCCAATCAACAGGAAGAATATTCTGGAGACAGGCATGGGATTGGGCATCAGATGATTACATGTATGATGGAAGAGATGAGTGAGCCTTCAAAAATCTTTCTCCATCATAGCTTAAAGAAAAATACCTTTTTAAAAGAGAGTTCAAGGAAGAAACACATGCAATCAAGGAGGCCAGAAAAGGAAGACCCCAGAAAAAAATTAAAATGCTAACATGTGAAATTTGGAGTTAAAACAATTTTGTACATAAAGATACATTAAAAGAAACAAATTATAGTAGGGGTAATATGGAAAAGACACTGGGGACATGGATCAACTTGAATAAACAGAAAACATTAAAAAGGAAAATAAATGTGCAGTCCTAAAAGAAAAGGGGGATAAATTCTATACATGAAAATATATCATGCATACATATATAGAGAGAGTTTATATTTCTAAGGAAAAGAACACAGTTCCTTAATAAGACCCTTAAAACAGTGAAATAATAAAGATCTGAATTTGTATATTAAAATTATAAATTCTATCATATGGAAAGTAAGTGATATGGATCAACCAATATTACAATATATTCTGGAAGAGTTGCTGGACTTTAAAGTATAAAAAACGAATTGTAGGCAGACAATAAAAATAAAATATATAACAAATTAGAGAAAAGAATAAATAGCGGAGGGAAGGAAAAGGTGGTCTAAATTATTTAGTTCTCAACACAAATAATTAATAAATAGTCTCTTAATAATTAAGGCAACAGAGAGAAATTACATAGAGCCCAGGCTATACAATCCCCATTCAAGCATATTCAAGAACTACTTAATCACAAAATCGAACCTGACCAAGATTAGTCAAAATAAAGACCAGGAATGAAAATTTTAAAAATATAGGAATGATGATTTCTAAAGGGAAGGGGTGGTGGAGAGGAAAGATTTGGAAGTTTGGGATTAGCAGATGAAACTATTGCATATAGGACAGATAAACAATGAGGTCCAGGGAACTATATTCAGTATCCTGTAATAAACTATAATGGAAAAGAATATGAAAAATAATACAATGTATAACTGAGTCATTTGGTTGGATAGAAGAAATTAAATATGAGATTTTAAATGAACTATTAACACCAATAAAATTAAAAAGAATATAAAATGGTGACCATTGATTCCATGCACATAAAATAAACAATGATAAAGAAATATGGGTATTATTATTATTACTTGTCAATTATATCATGATATAAATGACAAAACAGAAAGAGGATGAGAGAAGAGGAAGTTTGATGAAGTGAGTGCATAATTATTTCCTCAGGGAGAACTCAATATATATTTTCTAATTTTCTGAAAAAGTTAATAATAATCATAATATCAACCAAAACTAATATATTATGCACTTGGAGGTGACAGTAACAAATGTATAAGTGAGTTAATTTTTAAATCTATTGATGTAAGGATTCAATTAATTTTCTGAAGTTAATAAATTAAGAAGTGAAAGTGAAGTCACTCAGTTGTGTCCGACTCTTTGCAACCTTGTGGACTGTAGCCCATCAGGCTCCTCTGTCCATGGGATTCTCCAGACAAGAATACTGAAGTGGGTTGCCGTTTCCTTCTCCAGGAGGATCTTCCCCACCCAGGGATCTAACCCAGGTCTTCTGTATTGCAGGCAGACGCTTTAACCTCTCTGAACCACCAGGGAAGCCCAAATTAAGAAGTATATATAGTTAAACATACAAGAAAAACTTGAAAGTTAATCAACATTCCAAGTCACAAGAAAAAAAATACATAAACAGAAGCATGATAAAATACAGACCAGCAAAGACTGAAAATCAGGAAATATGAAATATTCATTAGATATGATATTAAGATCAATCACATTTCTCACATCAGTGAAGCCAAACAGAATAAAAATAATTTATTAAGAATAAAAGATAATCTAATTGGATCAACAAGAAAGCTCAGTCGCATAGCAAATTAAACTTCTAAAATAAAGTGTCTCTAAAGTAGTAAGGGCTCTGGTGACTCAGACAATAAAGAATCTGGCTTATAAGGCAGGAGACGCAGGTTTGATCCCTGGGTTGGGAAGATCCCTTGGAGAAAGAAAAGGCTACCCACTCCAGTATTCTTGCCTGGAGAATTCCATGGAAGATGAGCCTAGCGGGGTACAATCCATAGGGTTGCAAACAACTGAACACAGCTGAGCGACTAAAACTTTCATTTTCAAAGTAATATAAGAAACAAATAGGAAAAGGCATATTGGGAAGACGCTAAGAAAAAAGAAGGCAAAATATGTTACATTAATAGTAGAGTTGAAGAGGAGGAAAAAGAACCCCAAAGGAGTACAAATAGGTGGTTTAATGAAAACAGAAGATACATAAGAGCAGCACTGCATTTTAAACACATTTTGAGCTCATTTAGGCAAAGAGACCAAATGAATGTGTATAGATATTCCTAATAAAATATATTTTATGAGTAAAACAGCATATGGTTTAGGTTATAAAGAAAACTTAAAGTGATTTTTTAAATGAAGAGATTAGAGAAATTCTCTGCTTATAATACACTACAATTATGATTAAAAAAGGGAAAAACAATATACTAAATCTTTAAAGATTCAGAAGTTCTATATTTAACAATTCATGAGTTTAAAAGTGTAGAATACCAAGAAAATAACATTCAAGTCATTATATATCAGAACTTATGAAAACTAAGACTGTAGTAAAAAAGAAATTAACAGGTTTTAATAATTACCTTTCTTAAATACCAAGGATAAAATAATTTAATAAAATATTCGATTGAGGAAATTTTAAAAGTAGCAAAATAAGAAACTAAAAAAAGTAAAAGGAAGGAATTACTAGTGATAAATGCAAAATTAATAAATTAGAAAATAGAGAAAGTGTAAAAAAGCAAATTCATTGAGGTATTCATATAAATATGTATTATTAACAACTGAATATATATTAGGCATACATGCAAATATTAATAAATATGCATATATATGTAATATTGAATAATAATATTCACAGACAAGCACATGGAATACAAAATAAAAATTCAATGTGTTAGCAACTATATATTATATATCTATACTATGTATTATACATATACATTATATATGACTATATACATGTATAAATTTAAGAATATGTATGTGTGTCCCTGCATGTGTATGTATGTGTGTATTATAAACTCATCTTGGAAAAATAAGATAAGGAGAAAGCACATACAGTAAATAAGAAAAATTAGAATTTGTTAATAAATACAGATGAAGATAAAATGAAAATAATTATGAGAAAATATTTGTCACACACTAAAGATAAACTTAAACGTGTGAAAAGGATGATGCTTTTTATGATAATAGTAGAAACAAAATTGTTCCTAAAGACAGCAAAAGTCAAATTAGGTAAAGGCAGATTTTCCAATTTTCTTAGGGGAAAAATTAGAACAAATTTTTATTCATCCTTAAATGTAAACAAGCCAGTCCCTTACTAAAGAATTTCAGTGATAAATTCTAAACATCCCTTGAAAAACAGAAAAATTATAAAGTTATTTTAAATATTCTAGAAAGCATAAAAACATAGTTTCCAAGTTTATCTTTTATGAAGCCAACATAAAATTAATGTTCTAAACCTGGAAAAACATCTTTCCAAATTTAAAAGGTGGAAAAAAACTACAACTGATAACTACTTTTGTATATAAAACAAAACAAAAATCTCATACTATTAAAAGGATAGAATAAGATTAATAAGTTTTATTAAAGGAATATAAATATCCTTATATAAAACATATACAAGGATATGTTATTAAACATCCTTATATAAAATCTATCAATATATATTAAAATAATAAAGGTAAGAAAATAAAAGCAAATGATTATCTTTGTACACAGGAAAAAGTCATTTGATAAACAGAGTTTTGGTTTTTAATAAAATTGTATAAAATAACTGGTATTTTGTATAAGTTAATCAGTTTGATATATGTGTCTGAAAGCAAAATCCATAAGCATAGTGAAATATTAAAAGCATCCTCATTAAATTCAGTAACAATAAAATAGGATAACTACTAATATCACTACTATTTAAATACTTAATATTACCCTAGGAGTATCAGATGATATATACCTTAAAAACTTTTTAGAAACTTAAACTGATTTTAAATATAAAAGATGTAAATACTGGAAAGGATAAAGCAACGTTCTTTTCAGATGATTATACAACTAGAAAACGTAAAACAATTAAAATTAAAAGCAATAGAAATATTAACTCAGGGAGAAGTCAAATCCAAATAAATAAATACATGAAAATGAATTGTTTTCCTAGAAACAAACGTATCCAGCTATTTTTAAAAAGAGAAATAAGAATATCATCTTTAAAATAAAATTAAATATCTAGGTATGAAGCTAATTACATAATGTGAAACATCTTTTGGAAAAAAATGTTTTAATTCTACTAAAGGATATGTATTTCTAAAAGGCTTCAAAAGGAAAAATGACAAAAATTATTCCTGTACAGATTTAATACTGTAAAATTGTAAGTTCAAACTAAATTATTCTACAGATTTCACAAGATCCAAATAAAATAGCAACAGCCTTATTTTTGGAAATTGAGCTAGCTGATTCTAAATTTCTTATGTAAAAATAATCATGAAAAAACTGGCAGCCAGTTTCTGAAAAAATTTGATGCAGTGAAGGAGAATACCTTCATAAGATAGTAAAATATATTTTAATACAACTAAGTATTTCGTGCTGATGTCTAATTAGGAAGATTGAGTAATTAAATGGAAGAAACAGTCAAGAAAGAAACAGAAATACAAATGAGAATTTACTGTATGATAAAGTTGGCATTTCAAATCAATGAAAAACAAATAACTTTCTGAATAAACATGTTGGGACAGCTAGCTAGCCATAAAGAAATTAGTATGGCTTAAGAGTAGACCCCAGTAAATTCCAGATGTATCGAAGATTTAAATATAAAAATAAAACTAAAAATACTAAAAAATTACATTAAAAATAGTTTTGACATGGAAATACTCTTTCTAAATAAGAGTAACCATCTAAAGCAACATTAGAAAATATTAATAAATTTGACTACATAAAAATTTATATATTCTATGTCCTAAGCCCCATAATATGAAGAATTAAAGAAAAATACTTTATAAAGCTTTTCAAGAAGATAATTTGTTACTTATAATGAACATATATATATTTTACACATTCTAACTGCTGTAGAAAATAGGCACACATAGAAGGAAATTTAGTCTGACATTTAATTATAAATTTATCTAAGCTGTGACTCAGTAATACAGCTTCAAAGCATTTATCCAGCATTTATATATACATCTATAAACAAATAAAAACAATGATGTTCATTGCAGCATACTTAGAAAGAACAAAAATCTGTAAAAATCTCTAAATGCCAAGTAGTCATAAATGGGTTAAATCAATTTCAGTCTACTCATAAATGAAATAACTCTGCAGCTATGAAAAGCAAGAAAAGCTATAGAGCTGATAATGAAAATATCACCAAAATATGTTTTCAAAAAGATAAATATTTTATGTCTGCATATATTTGAAAATTGTTTAAAATACAAAAAGACTCTAATCTGAAAATGGGACTGCAGAACAAAGATGGAAGAGTTGCTTTTCACATTATAACTTCTTTACTGTTTGGAATTTTTGCATATATATATATATTTATATGTGTGTATTACTTTTAAAATTTAAAATATTAAAAAAATTAAACCCAGAAGTTAAAGTAAGCATTACTTAGATTCTTTATAAACTTCATATTTTCATGATTTGACAGTGATGGATAAATTTTACAAACGTTTTAAAAGTCTGATAACAACATTTCATGTCATAATTGTCGTCTTACTATTTGTCCCCTCAAAGCAAAAATAATTCTGAGGGTCAAGGGAAGGTAAAGATATATTCAGTGGTCAATGTAATCTTTTTAAATTCTAATCATGCAACTGCAGAACAATTCCTACGGATAAATGAGGCTGCAAGAATTTAATAGCATGCATGTAATTTAGAGAAAACATTAGAGGAATTAAATTCAGACAGTCTTATTTTGAAGCTGCTGTACCACTTATTTGAGCAAGTTATTCCATCTTGAAAATTCTCAGCTAAGCAACAAAATAGAGATATGGGTAACAACTGCATAATGTAGCTGAGAGGATTAAATTATGACATACTAAATAAAGAGTAAAGATGCCCAGATTTTAGTGTGATGGGATAGTTATAAAAGAGATTATCTTTGTGGTATTGTCTACAACAGCATCTTCAGACCAGAAAATGGTTAGAGGTCTCAATAGATCCAAAGTAAATACCAAAAAGCTATAAAAACAAGAGAATGAAAACCACATGCAACTTAGTAGAGTCTCAGTACACTAAGAAACTCCTGAGCAATGTGAAAAGCTCACAGAGGCATGTGGGTTCTATTCAGCTGGCTGCATTTTGAATGCTTTTTAAACACTCTTTAATTTGTTGTTCTTTTTAATGGCCTGATTGAGAATTTTCAGAGTCTGCTAAAGGAGCATTTTATTGGTTTCTTCGCACTATCTCTTTTCTTTTCATTTCCTTCTCGCTTTGTTTTCTGCCTCTTCTTCTATTACATAAATAGATAGGCCCATGCCGTATGTGTGATTTGCTTCAATTTCACTCTTTATCCCCTCGGCAGAAAGCTGTTTTAAATGGACTGGACCAGCAGTACTAGAGGTGCTAACTAGATCAAACAGTTAATTCTGAAAATTTTGAAGGCTTTCTGTAACATTTATGTTGGCTTTTTCATTTAAGCTTCTAGGAAAATTTTATCACTGTGACAGTTAATTCAAATCCCAGCGAGACCTGGTAAGCAAATTACTTGCCAAGTTTTAACTTCAAGTACTCCTTAGCCTTTACCAAAAGAAGGACCAATTTGAGGTGTATTTCTATAATGGATGAGCCTTCTGTCTGAGTATTCCATTACCTCATTCATTTTAAAGTCAATTTAGAACTCGTGGACAGTGCCAAATTTACAGCCCTGAGTCCAGACTCCCTTTTTTAGTCTACAGAGAAGGCGCTGCATAAGAGGTCTTGCTGCAAGTCTTCTGAGCTAGCCCCATTCCATCACAACATTATCCCTGGGGGGACAAGGGTTTCAGACTCAGTCTATTCAATAATGTGAGTACCATTAAAGATCAGCAAATCCAGGGGCAACCTTGACTCCCCAACTGATACCCATTATTGTATCACTAACAAGATGGGTTGGCAAAGGCAATCAAGCTCTAAAATACCCAAGACTCAAGCCACTGAATACCTTTGCACTTGCTCTACCACAAATTAGTAAATCAGGAAGTTCATAAAATATTTAACTTTTCTAGATGTTCTTAAGAGCTATTCCCTGAGAGACTTGGACCCCTAAATGGGAAGAATCTAGGTTCAAGGAATGATAGATTAGATCATCTTCTCTAAGAAGAAAAGATGTCATGGCTGTTCAGGGAGTTAAGTCTATTTGTGTGCATACCCTCTCTATAATTAGCATTTTCTGAGGGATGGGCTGAGGCATTGCTGGGGTAGGATTACCTGGCTCTTTCACAGTATCATTGCTATTGTGGGGCTGGTTACCTCATTCTATCAAATGTCCTCGTGCATGAGGGAACAGAGAGCTTTGGCCCCCTCGGACAGCTTGTTTTTTGTTACACAAGTCCTAATCTTTGCTGTCTATGTTTTCTTTTTACCCTTTATAGTTTCCTCTGCCTGAAAGTATTCCCAAGTTCCCTCAAGGTGTTCAATGTGAACTCTGCAGGGACACCAGGTGGGATGGTATCTGGGGTTGCTGTACTTTTGTAATCAGAGCTGAAGTCATGTTCAAGGGGCAGTTCAAAATAGGGAAAGGCATCTATTTTCACACATAGGGGCAAGCAATGGAAAACTAGGTCAAGGGATCTTAGGTTTGAGAGGGCAGTAAAATCCAAGAGTCTAAGAAGAAAACTTTTAAAATGTGAAGGGTGTCCAAGGCTCATATTTAACAAGACAGGACACAGCAGAGTTGAAAGGGGTAGCAGTCTTCTTGCAAGTAGAGAGTCCAGGATAACCAAGTATGCCTTCCATCCATGTCAAAGCCACTGGCACATTCAACCTGCTTGTGGTGGAAAAACCTCAGATACAGCAGTCACTAAGAGAAAACGTCAGAGTTCTCTGACCCTCTGTTCTATCCATGTTGTTTTCATCCTTCACAGATATCCTTCAAACATCATCCATCTTCACAGATACCCTTCAAACATCATCCAAGCCTTCTGAGACTCTCCTTCCCTACTCTCAGGCGAATGAATCATTCCCTCTTCTGAGCTCTCTCAAGACTTGCTCAAATTGCCTACTTTGGAACTTATCATTTTACTATAGTTAGATATAGATTTATCTTCTTGGGTAAAGACTAGGTAAGGTATTTCAGTCTTCTTTATATTCCTAAAACCTAACCAATTCATAAGGTAGATGCATAATTTAGATTAGATGAATTGAATTCAAATGTTGCTTGCATCCTCCATGAGATCAGGTTATGCATATAAAAGGCCATAGGAACTTCAGTGAACTGGAGTTTATTTCCTACTTGATTAATAATTCCACTATCACCATAAAAGATGTTTTAGCATGCCCTTGGACTAGATGAGAAACTTGTAAATAAACTGGATACAAAAAATAAAACTATACAAAAACATTATTGGAATTATTCTGGATTTATGGATCAAGGGAGGCACGTTTCAGAGAGAAGATAAATTACTTTCGGCAGCAGACTCAGGGAAGAGTTAGCAGGATGATGAGGGAAGAAATAATTCCATTGAGCCACCCACTGTGAAAGAATATTGAATATCTATGATAATTGTGATACCAATAACTTTTCAAAGGCAAAAAATGGCATTTATATTACAATAGTGGCATCCATGAAACATTTGGATAATTTTAGTTTAAGGTTTGAATCTTTCTGATTTTCAGAGCTTTCACAGTTGCAGTGCCCTGTCATGTTCTGGAAGGAGTTCTTATTCATAAAAAGCTATATCTTCGTTCTTTTGTCATTAGTAAAAATGGGTCATAGATCATGCCATGTTGTCTGTAACATAGTTATAATTCCAGCAGGAGGGAAGTTTCAAAATCATGATTTCATATAAGAACCTTTAAAAACTCATTAGCTTCTAATAATTATACTAATATATAAAGCATTAAAAGCATAGAGCTAATTTCTGCAAAAGATTGGCAGTGAACGTGTTCTGGGGAAGTTTTCTCTTTCAACTTTCTGGGAACAAAAGAGAAGGCAGTTCTGGCCTCTAACATGACATCCTATTTCAGATGCAGAAGAGAGAAATTCACAGAAGCCTCGCATCGTGAGTTAGCGGATTCTAAAATGAAAAGCAAGAATATTAGAGCAACATCTCAAAATGTGACTCTGGGCACTGGAGAAGCCTCTCCACTTGTGATTGATTTGCATTTCTGCCTATGTCTGAATTCATATTCCATAAGCACAGATGGAGGTGTGATAGATTTTTTTTTGAGCACATCTATTTATTCAGATACCGGATTCAGTCTCTGAGTAGAGAGATGGTAAAGGCTGCTGTGAGCAGATGGCACATAGGCACTATGACTTCAGAAACAACATTCTTTCAAGATAAGTGGCACAGTAATAATAATAATACTTAGCACATATATTGCACCTTTGGTCTGCCAACATTAACTAATTAATCTTCAGTAGACCCCTGTGAGATAAGTACTTATAATTATCTCTATTATGCAGTCAAGTCAACTAAGAATGCGTCTGCACATACTGTGGAAGAATTGGCCCAAGTTAAAGACCGGGTGGATCCAATTTGCATGGCTCTTTAAGATTTCTGCTCTCGTAGCAGAGACTAGTATTTCTAGACACCCTGCTGTTTGAGGCCCCAAGTAGATCTGAAGCAGGATATCAACTGCAAGACATATTTCATTCAGAAGGTTTCTGCAGCAGGGACCCAAAATAGGCCTGAGAAAAGTTGAGTCATTTTTCCAAATCTCTAGAGGCCATGGCTGGCTAGAAACAGGTGTGGAATTACAGAGTCTCTGCCTACTCTTCTTCTTTAAAGCAGGCAGTTTGACTACCCGTCTTCTTCAAAGATATTCTTTACATTATTATTGAACAAAATGCAGGGTCAGAGAACTCTGGCGTTTTCTCTTAGTGACTGCTGTATCTGAGGTTTTTTCACCACAAGCAGGTTGAATGTGCCAGTGGGTTTGACTAGGTATTAATAACCCACATGAAGGGCTGGTGAGGTTCTTATGACACTGAATTTCTTAGATTTGAGGTTCTGATGCTGCTGACGTGAAAGAACAGAAGTGTCTGTCCCCCAAATTTGGGATTATTGAAATATATCATCATATCAAGAGGCCCCAGTGTTAAAAAACGCCTTGGCGAAAGTGGCAGTATTAATGCTGCAATACAAACTTATTGTAAGGATTTAAGGAGAAAATATATGGGAAGTGTCTCTCAGTACCTGGCACATGATAGATAAACAAGCAATAGTTTATTCCTTAAACTACTTCTTATTAGCAGCATGACCCTAGGCAAGTTACAATCTTCATGATTCATTTTGCTCACCTACTAAATACGGCTAATTACACCAGGTACAAAAAACTTAAAAGCCCTAAAACTATTTCGAGTTCTCTCAATAGGGTCCAGAAGTCTTCACGACCTCATGACTTCATATTTTAAAACACTCTTGTGTTGTCTATTATAATATTTATTACCGCCTTCTTTGCATCTGAAGAAACAACCCTTAAAAACCTTGAGAGTTCATTCCCTTTGAGTTAATATTTTCCTCCTGTCCATTTTAAACCTGCTCTTGCTTTATGCAAAGGGCTTCAAATTCAAATGCCTTGAAAGCATTAAGATGTGGGATTGTTAAATATATATTAATAAAGATAGCTAGTGATGCTGACTAGAGGCAAATTAGCGACTGCATCCCCTAACTGTAGATACACAAATTGGCCAAAATCATTTTTAGCAAACACCACATCTGGGGCACAAGATGTATTTCTTGTGCCTTGAAAGATATTTCATTCCCTGCTGATTATGCTCTTCTTTTCCCTTGGATTAGAATACTCTCTCCCTTCTTCTCAGATATCAAGATCCTTCCTATCTTTAAAAGTTCAGATTATATCCAAGCCCTCCTACAAAGTTGTTCTTGACCTTCACAGTTCACGATAAACTCTTTTACTCAGAATTCAAAAGTTCTATCTTCTAAATTCTGAGTCTGGCATCTAGAATTTTGCATTAACGAATCACAATTCAGTTTGGCATTAAAGAATGGTATAGGTAACTATTTTTTAACCTATCATACACCTTGGCATTTTTATCTTTTTTAGGCTATGTGTATCTATGAGTAAATTGTGTTACATAAATTAAATGAACAAAAACATATTAAACTGAGAACTATGATGGGCCACATACACACACAAAAACACACACACACAATAAATACCACCTAGTATAATTATTTTATCATTAATATCTTGATCTTCAACTAGACTTTTTTTTCTGGCACAGAAAAATGAGCATAAAGATATCTTACATTGTTATAACAACTTACAATTTACCAAGCAGTTGGTCAACCATTTAGTCCTTAGAAAATAATTAGAGGTAAATAGTACTAGCCATCTCTGATAGAGAAAGGGTTAAGGTTCAGGAAAACGCTAGCAAATTAAACAAGGAAACTTAGCTAGAATGTTAATAAACAGGAAATTCAGGCCTCCTGAGTTGGAGGCAAGCCCAAGGAAAGACTTTATCATTGATGGCAAAGGTGCTAATTCATCAGCCCTCCTTAATACAATCCTTAAACCAATCTTTTCTTTTTTTCTTTCTGAGTCATGTGAGTTTAACAATATCTGAACTAGTCTTTAAATTAGTTACAGGTTATATGTCTTCTCTGTAGATTATAACTTTCATGAAGGAAGATGGTACACCAGGTATTTTCAACTGACCCCTAACCACTTGTTATAACACTCAGTATACTCTTTGAAGGTTCAGTACATATTTTGAAAACTTGGGTCTCTAATCTTACTTTGACTACTAATTGGCCATGTGACCACAAAGATAATCAGGAAATATTTATTGCAAACATATTAACTGGATTTTTTAAAAGTAATTGCCAATCAAATAATGAACTATATACTTAGTCTCCTGAGTTTTCACTAAATCTATTCCACTTACTCAGGTTATTTTCCTTAGGTTGAAATAGTATGTAAAATATAAGTGAAGCACATTGGATAGTAGTTGTTAAACTTCCCCTGACAGCACAAACCTCAGCAGTTATGGGCTAACTTTGTGAAAGTCTACAAACTGTTAATCAGTTCCATCTCATTCAGAGTAACTCAGAATAAATGTTGGGGTGTAGCTCTGGGGTTTTAAATTGCTTATTAATGTTAAGTTTACATGAAATGCGTAGAATGCAAAGTAACAGCCAAGACTACTGGTGTCTATTCACTAAAAGCTGGTATTTATGCAGGCACTGGTGTGTTTGTACTTTAATATATCTCCCTTACCTGTTCATTCATTTTAGTCACTAGAA
Source organism: Nanger dama (assembly GCA_917880005.1). Taxonomy (NCBI): domain Eukaryota; kingdom Metazoa; phylum Chordata; class Mammalia; order Artiodactyla; family Bovidae; genus Nanger; species Nanger dama. The sequence continues at coordinate 16,425,554 of CAKJTW010000008.1, read as the reverse complement.
TATGAGCTATTCTAGATACTAAACACTGAAAAATAATCATGAGGTTAACACTAAAAATAGGGCATATACTAAGGAACAGTTTGATTATATTCCTGGAAATTGGGAGAAAATAACCACTATTTAACTTTGATAATGAAGAACAAATTTTGACGCTCAACATTTGAAAACTCCTGCAGTAGAAATTAAGGTAAATCTGAATTGTCACTCCGTTCTTTACTTATTTTTTTTTTAAAGATTATACTAACTTGTTTATTTACTTGTCACATTTTTCTCTTTGAGTGCAAATCACACACATTTCGTAGAAACATAAGTCTTTAAGAAGCTCTTCTTTCCCAGCAATGGGGAGCTAGGTCTGGGGGTTACAAGAAAACTGGCAATCACGACAAGCACATGAAGGCCATGGTCCATCTCACACAATAACTACAGCTCAGTGTAAAATTTTCATGTTTGCTGGATGTTAAAAATGTAAATCATTATAAGCCCATAGACCGTGTACAAAAAGATAATTGCGAAGCTAAAGGCTCAGATATATATGAATGTGTATGTATGTATATATACATGGAAAGAGAGCAAGAGAAAGGAAATAGTGGCCAAGTCAACAGGAATATTTTTATCAGCCATAGCATGCACACATGAACATTCTATTTCTATTCTGACAGTCTTAGAAGGAAGACTCCAGAACTAAAAATTATGATGCAACAAAAGGAGCAGATTTAGTTTTCCCTCCTTTCAGTAAATATCCCTCATTCATTTTATCCATCAGTTCTAGGAAAACTTTCTTTTCAGAGCATTTGTTCTCGGCTTGCTGAAGCTACACCGGAAGTGCTGTCTCAGCAGGAAACTGTCTTCTTGCTGAGGGGCCGCCAATTATTTGTAGTGAAACTATAACAGAAGAATAAATATTACATGTTGATGGATACTTGTCAGGAAAGGAAAGAGGTGCTTTCAATGGGGCTTGTCAGACACAAAAACCTTCAGCAAATCTGCATTTTCAATGGCAAAGTGGCTAGAATTCTCCAGCTGCTCCACTGGTGAACCTCAAGATTTATCTCATAAATTTAAATTATAGATGACATAGCACTGGAATGGAAATAGATGACACCTTTAAAAATAAATCTAGTGCAACATTTGGGAAAAGGAATCACACATTTCAAAGGGGAAAAAAATAAAGTTCTGATGTGCCAAAACAGAGTTTTTATTTATTGTCCTATTTACTATTCTCTGTCTAAAATTAGCATCTCTCTTACTTTTCCTTTTAGTCCCCTTTATAAGACATGCTGTGGAGGAGCTCTGGAAGTTTTGTACAGCTCAAGGAGTAAGCCGGTTGCAACTATAACAAAAAGCTTGCCAAGGTTGAGAGCCAAACTGGCAAGGTTTTCTGTCATGTCAGCGTTTAAGTATTATTGCAGTGTTATGGTATCACTAAAGAAAGGGAGCATGAAAACAGCAGAGCCAAATGCTTAGGAACATTTGAAGGAAAGTGTGCACCTAGCTTCAATAGAGAGTTTGGCAGTAGAGGACAGGGTTTAGCTTTAATAGGAACCAGTCAATTCAACTTTAATTAGATCACATGAAACTATGCTTTTAAAATTTATCCCAGGAGATCTTGATTCTAGCAGTCTTTCTGAATCAGATAGTGGTAAAGAATAATAAAGAATATTAGTGTGAAAATCTATACCACCAGATGAGTACTTACATGTACTAAAGGAAATTTTCACTGGTCAGAGCAGGAAGAAGTTTCTTGAAGGGAAACTTCAAAGCAATACATTTGAGGTCTCCCCCATGCCCCTTCATGCATGTATTGAGATGTCCATTTAAAAGTCAATGAAAATTTGGACATTTGTCATGAAAAAACACAATAGAATTCATGGTTTGAGCAAATATTTTACCAGTATTAAAAGAGTCAACTGAGAAAAACACAAAGCAAAAGCAAGCAGCAGAAGCAAAATGAATTAACCTATCACTAGCATTAACGTGTTTACTGGAGAGTGGAGGGACTTTCAGCAACATTGTGATCATTTCCTGTGAGATGTTGTGAAAGATGTGCTGCACTAGATTGGAGTCATTTTTGTTTTTTTCTTTTCCCCCTAAACCTAGTGAAATCCAGAGGAGGCTACGTACAGGAGCACGAGCACTCAAAAACAACTTTTCCTTCTGCTACTGATGCTTTCTGTTCTCAGGTCAGCCATGGACATACACGTAAACGATTCAGGGGATTTCAACATTGGAGCGGTGTGTTTAATAGCTTTACCCACAGTTACTATTTGCCTCACTTGCTTTCCAATTCCCTGTAGCTAGAGTCAGATATATTCTCACCCAGTGATCAGTGTTGGTTTTCAAGTGACACTCTGCATGTGGAGCTCAGGAAAACCAAACACCTACAGGAATGTGTTGAAGAAATGGGATAGCAAGGCCGCCAAGTGACTCAGTCTCTGCTTCCATTCCCTGGGTTTATCAACTTTGTTAATGGGGCATATGTGCTGAGAATTATGTAACATTAAACATGGGGAACATTTCCTGGAGACATTTTTCATTCTTCCTCAAAGCCGATGCATTGATGAGTCTAGTGTCCAGGTAAAACACCACCCTCTAGTGTACGTCTCTAAATTATGCTTCTGAGCCTCCTCTGATGATAGTGATAGTCAAGAACACTAAAGTAAGCATTATAGTGAAGGTCATTTCCTATTAATTAATCCTTAGGGCAATACACACAGGATGAACTGAATGTTAGGTGATATGTAACTTACTGGTGCCGTCACAGTAACTGTTGATTCGCAGTCAAAGCGAAGTGAACAGTTGGACAGAAAAAAAGAGTCCAGTAAAGCTCATCAATTTCACAAGTACTTAGTGAGAATTTGGTATGGGACCAGATGTGTATGGTATATGTTCAATGACACAACAAGGATGATAATTGCTGTAGCTATGAACTAGAAGAAAAGTATTCCAAGAGGTGAACATCCTCGGAGAAAACATCCTCTGAGAAATGCCTAATCTTTGGGGAAATAAGGTAACTTGCCGTAATCAGGGTAGCATTCAATTATGTGAAGAAAATGAAAATGTTACTAACAGAAACATAAAATTGTTTCTCAGAAACCCTCAAAATAATCAATAAAATATGAATTATCCAAATTCATATGGAGTAAAATAAACTTTTAAAGTCTATATTAGAAGCTTTTTGATAGTTCAGTTGGTAAAGAATCCACCTGCCAATGCAGGAGACCCCAGTTCAGTTCCTGGGTCAGGAAGATGCACTGCAGAAGGCATAGGCTACCCATCCAGTATTCTGGCCTGGAGAATTCCATGAACTGTATAGTTTCTGGTGTCTCAAGCAGTCAGACATGACTGAGCATCTTTCAGTTTCACTTTTTGATGTTATATAGCCCGATTCCATGAGAAAAAAGAAGTAGATGGAGCAATTTAAAGTATTCTACAACTCTCTCGCATGGAAGGTTATTGGAAAATCCTGTGAAGATATTTGGCATTACTCTTCTCTCTTACAGAACTCAAAGAGACTCACTTCTTTTATTGAAAATATCCATAGCTCCTTTCTACACTTGTGAACATCTCAGGAAACTTTTTTTCTTAATCTTATCTGGCTTAAACTGTTGAAAGTAGATCCAGTCTGGTAGATTAAGGCGTTGAGCATTTGAGAATGTTAAAAATTGTGCCCACAGGACATGGAATAAGTCAAATTCATACATTTTTCCCATATATATTTCCCATTCCCATAATGCCTTATTAAAACTCTTCCACTGGGATTTTCTAGTGGGATCAGAGAAGACCTAGTATCTCCAATTAACAAAAACATCATTGCTCACCAATACCATCTTTCGGCTATTACCAAGCTATTTAGATTTTTGCTACTCATGGATCTTCCCTCACATACCCACAACTGTGACCTAATTGCCTCAAAAAATATTTGGAAGTGACTTAAAGACCTGTTGTATGTGTGTGCATGTGCACACTTTACCCAAGTTTCCACGTGTAAGCACAATAAACATCAGTGGAATGTAATGTGCTCATAAAAATATTCCCCCAAAGAAAAAGATAGTGACTTTGTCCTCGAAATTGTTTTCTTTCGTAATTGAGAAATAAACACAATCAGCACACTGGATGCTGCAAGGCCTAAATTTTCATCCTTGTTCTGGACCCCTGGTGGCTCAGAGGTTAAAACATCTGCCTCCAATGCAGGAGACCCGGGTTCGATCCCTGAGTCTGGAAGTTCCCCTGGAGAAGGAAATGGCAATCCACTCCAGTATTCTTGCCTGGAGAATCCCATGGACGGAGAAGCCCTAGTAGGTTACGGTCCACGGGGCCGCAAAGAGTTGGACACGACTGAGCGACTTCACCTTATTCTGATTCTAACCACCTATGTGAGTTGAGAAAAAGAACTTTATGGACCCTCAGATTCCCAGTTCTAACTATGTGTGGACAGGACTAAATGAGTACAAAAACTCTTTCAAGTTGTAATAACCCATGACTTACAAGTACTTTAATAGTTTATGACTTTTTTTGTAGTTTGGCTCTCTAATATTAAAACTACTTTGGAAAATTTTAAGTTAACACTGACTACCAAAAAAAAGAAAAGTGTGAAGTCACTCAGCTGTGTCTGCCCCCTATAGTGTGTAACCTGCCAGGCTCCATCCTTGATATTCTCTAGGTAATAAGACTGGAGTGGGTTGCCATTTCCTTCTCCAGATGATCAAACCCGAGTTTCCCACATTGCAGGCAGACTCTTTACACTCTGAGCCACCATTCAAAATTTTTACGTATAACATCTAAAAGAAAAACCTTCAAGTAAGTAATTCTACCTAAAGTCCATGCTTCCTTCTGTTGGTCTAATGCTGTGTAGCATTGCAGTTAGTAGAACAAGATATGAAATGAAGTTGCGTACTTTGAAACCCCAGCTCTGCTATCTTTAAATATCACTGTGATATTTAACTTCTTTGTACCTTAGATCTCTTACCAGTAATGTGGGCATAACATAGCACCTCTTCTATTTTATAGGGTCATTTGGAGAAGCAGATGAAATTAAACACATAAGGTTGTTAGCACAGAGTTTACAAATATTGAGAATCAACAATTTTTAAATTGTTACTAGTACTCTAACAAAGAAAAAATGAAACAATAAGAAAGGAAAATATACTTAATGATTTCAACAGAATTTTTGAAGAAAACTTTTTAACCATGTCAAATTGTTAATAATTTTTTATTGTATCTCTACAATGAATATCAGTGATTAGAGATACAGGTAGCAGCAACTGGCCAACAATTCTAGTTTGTACTATGAAAGACAGCATGTTTGAACTCATGGGGGAAGTTTCACTGAGACATAGTTAAGCTGTCAAGAATGGATAATGGATAATAAATTAGGTATGAGGGCATTCGTTATAAAGGCATCCTTTCTCACTGTATTCTCAACAGCACATCCATAAGAATAACTTGAACAAACAGCAGCCACACAAATATCTGCTACCACACATACCAAAGGAAAGTGGGAAGAAAGAAACATTCCGACTGTGGTGAACATAGCAATCTACCCCAGGAAAACTATATTATTTAGTTAATCCAACAATGTAGTTTGACAGGTTCTTTAAAAATAAGCAAAACAGCGTATTCTGAAATTTATCAAGTGATTTTTTTTCAAAAAAAATATCCATGCTGTGTTTGAATATTCTTTAAACCTTGACATTTATGTTGAGTTATAAACTTGCTTTGAAAATGGAAACTTGGATTTCTCAAACGAAAGCCTTTTGGAGTTGATAAATAATTCTCACTGCAACTTTATAGATTCTCTCCAAACTTCAAGTCCAAATGTCAGAGCTAGAGACTATGAAGACTGACAAAAGTAGAGGTTATGTTGATGCTTTCTCTCCTATTACTGTTCTTATAAAGGTTTTATTCCAACTGAATACAGCACATCAGATGGTCTCTAGTTAGTACTGGCAGAGAAAAAAATGAATTTACAGAGTTCAGAAAGACTAAATAGAGATGATATGGCATGAGGATATCAGCTTCGACACATCTCTTTCTTATATTTAGTATTGTGCATAAAACTAAGTGGGATTTGAGGAAAGAACGTGATCTTAAAAGGGTAGAAAAACACCCTGAAACTAAGTTAATATTTTGAGAACTCTCACAAAAAAAAATGGGGACTGAGGCCAAAGTGACAGTGAGTGCTTCGTAATCAAGAGCTGTCGTATTTATTGGCTCTGCTGGGCACATTTAGCGCAATTGATCAGGCTAACTTTGAGAAAGATCATAAGGATATAAAGACTCCTGCAAAGCAGTAGGAAAATGAATAGCTGAATGGAGAAAATTGTACCACACATCTTCTTGTCCTATTACTGTTAACGCCAGCAGTCACAATCAGTAGTTTATTGTATAGGGCAATCTTGTTGATTAGAAACTGGATTCAAGTTCATCAAAATGGAATGGCATGTAACTCATCCCTTCTATTCCTACAGAAATAACTTATGCATCTTTATAGACATTTTTATTTGTAGCACTATATTATGTCATAAGAACTGGCTTTGGGAATGTATATAGTGCCTTGTCAATCACTTGTGCCATTAGTTTCTTGAAAGAGATAGATAACAAATCAGCAAAAATAAAAAAGTTTCACTTTGGCAAAGGAGACATTTCTATGCTATTTTTATTTAAAAATTTCAAAATATTTGTTTTGAAGTCCAATTGCTATGTCATATTATTCAGGCTACATTCATATCAAGAGACACTTTGCTAAAGGCTCCTATGTATAATTCTTAACTTAATTATCTAAAAGAAACAACCCTAAAGAAATGGAATGGTGTGCTCAAAGTTACCAAGGAAGTCACTAAGTGGAAAAACAACACAAAGCCAAGAATTTTAAAGTTCACGGTCAGCCACTAACTCCCTTCTCTGAATGAAACATCAGTTCATACCCCCAGTCCTGACCCAAAGAGCTAAAGATAAACAAATTTAGTTGTTTGGCATCAAGACTGCAGAGCAAATTTGCTTTACTCTTGCTTCTTTAGCTTATCATTTCAAGGGCCTTGCAGATCTTGCAACCCCTAAAACCAGCAACTCTCTACAAATACTAACTTAGATCAAAATAATGTTGCTATTCAAATACTAAATATAAAGCCATTTCAATAGAAATATTATAATAATCATAGTAATTATTACCTAATAAATATTGATATATAACTATCTTAGAAACAGTTTTAAGTGAGTTTTTTATCTTAACTTGCAGAACATGGAGAAGAGGTGAAAATTGTACATTGTAAATATATTGAGTGTTTAAGAACAGACAGAATATATACATGAAATATACATTAAAAAACAAAAAAATGATTGTTGGGTTAATGCATGAGGGAAATAAGACATCAGCAAATGTGCATACATCTTCATTAAAAATATATATGAATATCTATATAAGCTTTCCTGCCAATGATCTTAAAACACTTAATTTCACATTCTCTTCCAAGTTTTTGAAGATTGAATGAATACAAGTATGTTTTTCCTTATATAAAAAAATTAAAACATCCACTTATGATTAAAAAAAAAAAAAAAACCTCTCCAAAAGGTGGGCTTGGAGGGAACACAACCCAACATTATAAAGGCCATATATGACAAACTCATAAGCTAACGTCATATTCAACAGTGAAAAGCTGAAAGTATTCCAATATTTGGAAGAAGACAAGGATGCCCATTCTTAACCACTTTTAAACACAGGGAAATCCTAGCCACAGCAATCAGAGAAGAAAAAGAAATAAAAGAATCCAAACTAGAAAGGAAGAAGTAAAACGGTTACCATTTGCAGATGTCATGATACTGTACAAAGAACATCCTAAACAGGTCACCAGAAAACTATTACAACTCATCAATGAAGTTGGTAAAGTTGGAGAATACAAAATTAATACACAGAAACCTGTTACATTTCTTCACACTAACCCTGAAATATTATAAAGAAAAATTAAGGAAACAATGCCGTTTACCATAACATCTAAAAGAATAAAATACCTAGAAATTAATATACTTAAGGAGGTAAAACACCTGTACTCAAAAACTATAAGATGCTGATGAAAAAAATTGAAGACAATAAAAAAAGATGGAAAAATACATCATGTTCTTGGATTTAAAGAATAAATATTATTAAAATGACCATATTACCCAAGGCAATCTATGGAATCAATGCAATCTCTAGCAAATTACCAATGATACTTTTCACAGAACATGAAGCAATTTTTTTTTAATTGGTATGGAAACACAAAAGACACTGAATAGCCAAAATAATCTTGACAAAGAAGAATGGAGATGGAAGAATCATATGGCTGGACTTCAGGCTATATTATGAAGCTACAGTAATTGAAACAGGATGGTATTTGCATAAAAACAAGACACATGAATCAATGGATCAGGATATAAAGCCCAGAAATAAATCCACTTACTTATGGTCAGTTAATCTAAAAGAAAGGAGACAAGAATATACAATGGAGATAAGACTCATAAGACTTCACTAAGTGGTACTGGGAAAACTGGACAGCTACATGTAAAAGAAAAATTAGAACATCCCGATACTTTATACAAAAATAAACTGAAAATGGATTAAAGATTATAAGAATGGATACTATAAAACTCCTTAAAAATATGCAGAGCCCTCTTTAACATAAATTTCAGCAATGATTCTTCAGATCTGGACCTAAATGACAGGAAATTAAACTAATTTGGGGAACTAATTAAACGTGAAAGCTTTTGAAAAAGCAAAGGAAACTATAATGAAATGAAAAGGCAACCTACAGAATGGGGGAAAATATTTCCAAAGATGTGAGTGACAAGGGATTAATTTCCAAAATATACAAATAACTCATATAACTCAATATGAAAGAAAAAAACAAGCAACCCAATTAAAAATGGGCAAAAGAAACTGAATAGACATTTATATAAAGAAGACATACAGACGGCCAACAGGCACATGAAAAGACCCTCAACATTGCTAATTATCAGAGAAATGCAAACCAAAACCACAAGAAACTATCTTTCCACTCTGGTCAGAATGATCATTACCAAAAATGTTGATAATGAATATTGGAGAGGGTGTGGAGGAAAGGGAACCCTCCTACACTGTTGGTGGGAATGTAAATTGGTACAGCTGCTATGGAGAACACTGCGGAGCTTCCTTAAAAAGGTAAAAAGAGATTGACCATAAGACCCAGCAATCCCACTCCTGGGCATATATCTGGAAAAGAAAAATCTCCAACTCAAAAACATGAATGCATGCCAATGTTCAGAGCAGCACTATTTACAATAGTCAAAATATGGAGACAACCTAAATGTCCACTGACAGATGAATGGCTATGGAAGATGTCCATGCATGCTGTCACTTCAGTCGTGTCCGATTCTTGGTGACCCCGTGAACTGTAGCCTGCCAGGCTCCTCTGTCTCTGGAATTCTCCAGGCAAGAATACTGGAGTGAGTTGCCATGCCCTCCTCAGGGGATCTTTCCAACTCAAGAATCAACCCCGAGTCTCTTATGTCTCCTGCACTGGCAGGCAGGTTCTATACCTCTAGCACCACCTGGAAGCCTACACACACAAACACACACATATCCATGCACACACACACACACAATGGGATATTCAGTTCAGTTCAGTTCAGTCGCTCAGTCGTTGTCCGACTCTTCGCGACCCCATGAATTGCAGCACGCCAGGCCTCCCTGTCCATCACCATCTCCCGGAGTTCACTCAGACTCATGTTCATCGAGTCAGTGATGCCACCCAGCCATCTCATCCTCTGTCATCTCCTTCTCCTCCTGCCCCCAATCCCTCCCAGCATCAGAGTCTTTTCCAATGAGTGGCCAATGGAATATTTACTTAGCCATAAAAAAGAATGAAATAATGTCATTTGCAGCAACATGGATGGATCTAGAGATTATCGTGTTAAGTGAAGTCAGACAAAAAACAAAAATATTAGATAAAACCATATAGAATCTAAAAATAATGATATAAAATCTTTAAAAATGATTTATAAAACAGAAACAGATTTGCAAACACAGAAAACAAACTCATGATTACCAAGGAGGAAAGTGAGGGGGTGAGATAAATTAGAGATTTCGGATTAATAGAAACACACTACTATATACAAGGACTCTCTGGTGTCTCAGATGGTAAAGAATCTACCTGCAACTCAAGAGTTCCAGGTTCAGTTCCTAGGTTGAGAAGATCCCCTGGAGAAGGGAATGGCTACCCACTCCAGCATTCTTGCCTGGAGAATCCCATGGACAGAGGAAACTGGTGGGCTACAGTCCATGGGGTTGCAAAGAGTTGGAAATACTAAAATGACTTAGCACATAAATAAACTAGGGCCTACTGTATTGCACAAGGAACTATATTCAATATTTTATAACAACCTATAGCAGAAAATAATCTGAGAAAATATATATGTGTAACTGAATCATACAAGCTGCTGCTGCTGCTAAGTTGCTTCAGTCGTGTCCGACTCTGTGTGATCCCATAGATGGCAGCCCACCAGGCTCTCCTGTCCCTAGGGTTCTCCAGGCAAGAACACTGGAGTGGGTTGCAGTCCATGGGGTCGCTAAGAGTTGGACACGACTGAGCGACTTCACTTTCACTTTTCACTTTCATGCATTGGAGAAGGAATCACACATATATGCATATATATACATACATATATGCATCACTTTGCTGTACACCTGAAACACTGTAAATCAACTATATACTTTTAGAAAAAGTAAAAACAGAAAGCTGAAAGTCAATGCCTCTTCTTAAAGCAAAAAAAATAGTCATATAACTAGCTCATAAGTTTCAGCTTAATATCCTTTCAATTTGTCATACTTTCAAACCAGATGTTATGTGTATGAGCCTGCATGTGAAATTTCAGCATCATAATTCAACTAGTACACACGTTAACATTGCAGAGACAATTTGTATTGAAATTAAACTGCTAAGTAATAATAGTTACTTTACCAACCCAGCTACTTAATAACCATCAGTTACCTGGGGCTCACTCTAAGGGTTCTGATGACTAAGTTTCACAGGGAAGGTCAAGGAACACAGCCTCAGTAGCTTCTCTCCTACTCAGAGAAGCACAATGTAACCACAGAGCACTAGAGACACTCCAAGAAAAATGAATGTATAGATATTTCAAAATTTAGCATCTTCTAGGCACTAGTGGCAAAGAATCTGCCTGCCAACACAGGGGACTCAAGAGACACAGGTTCAATGGCTGGGTTGGGAAGATCCTCTGGAAGAGGGAATGGCAACCCACTCCAGTATTCTTGCCTAGAAAACTCCATGGGTAGAGGAGCCTGGTGGGATACAGTTCATGCGGCCAAAGAGTCAGACACACTGAGCATTAAGTGACTAACACCATGCAGCATGATGTGTAATTTTAATATTGATTTCCTTATTTTAAAACATGACATGACTTGAATCTTGCTAGAAAGACTGCAGATTTCATGTATAACTTCTTTAAGGTTGGTTGTCCCATTATAGGAAGACTGTCTTGTGGTCTTTCAAACCCTGTAGATATACTTAGGGGAATAAAGTTCACAATGAGAACAATAGTTCCAGACACCACAGATGGAAATTTAAATGTGGTGTGATACTGCACATCAGGAGCCAGCTAAGGTAACTGTGCTGCAATCTGCGAGTTACTCTTGTGAAAAGATCCCTTGGCATTTTCTTAACAGGAGCAGAGTGTTAGTGCCAGAGTTTTGGCTTCCTTCCATTTTTCAGTATGTGAGCTTTAACCACGAATACTTTCTGCATTTCATATCCGAAATGATTTTTAGATTATGTAATTCACATTAATATTTTTCCTTTAACATACATTTTAGTGATGGCGACACAGACCATATTAGGTGTTTATGAGATTTCTCAGGAAAAATTTTGTTCTGCTCTTGAGCTACAGTAACATCAGTCTTACATTGTTGTTTTTTTTTTTTTAACCAAGGTCCTGATTTCATTTTCTCATATTATCCAGCGTTTAATCAACTTAAATATTTTCATGTAATTGAACCAAATTCAAGACAGGTACAAATAAAAGCAAAACAGAGGAGAGGAGGTAAAGGACCAGACACACACGCATACCACATAACAGAATATCTGGCAGCACACTGAATTATTTATCTCAAATTTTTACATAGGAAAATAAGATAATATATTTATATACTGTAAATATATAATTAATCATCTTATCAACACTTTTAAGACTCCTTAATCTAACAAAGCGAAGCAAATCATGGACACATTGATTTGTTTAGTATGTAAATTTCAAAGATAAAATGTCTTGAAGATTAAGTCTGAAAGTCATATGTTTGAATTTTAAGCATCAACAATAAAAGTACACAAGTAATATCAAAATTCAATATCGGGCTTCCAGTCTCCACAATGGCTTGTAAGAACCTTGGAAGTCACCAGTTCATTCTAACAAAAATGAAAAACTGAACAAACTGAAAAATCAACAATTCTCCTTAGATCAATAAAATTCAGATCACAGGGACCACTGCCCTACATATTAGAGAGACACACAGAAACAGTGACTCACAAGCCACTGGAGCAGAAACTGTGAGCAAAGTATCTGTAGGAACCAGTGGGGAGTATGCAGAGGGAAGGGAACCTGGATTGTAATTGACAAATTATTGGCGACTCAGCGTGGACTACTCAGAGTTTAGAAGTCCAGGGGAATCTAGTAACGGGGGTGGCTCCACACTTCTGTGAGTTTCACCTCCAGAAGTTCAATCTGGATCTCTCTGTGAATATCTGACAAAACACCCCCTATGCTTCCAGCAGCAGGACGAAAAAGGACGGAAACACACCAGCAGTGTTCTTCCTAACAAAGTCTGCCCTAAGGAGAAACTGTTTAAGCAGGATCTAACCTGCTGGGGTTCTATCAACAGACTAACTGAACTTAAGGTAGGGAAACAACTCCAGCCAGCCCTACCTGGATTGTTTAGGCAGTGAAACTACTTTGTACTACAGCGGTGGATATATGTCATCATATATTTGTCCAAATTCATAGAATCTACAACCCCAAGAGTGAATCCTAAAGTAAACTGTGGTCTCTGGGTGACTGTACTCTGTCAATTTAGATTAATCAATTGTAAGGATGTTGATTATGAGGAGACTCTGCATGTATGGATGTGGAGACAGGGTTCATAAGGGAAATCTGTGTTTTTCCTAAATTTTGCTGTGAACCTAAAACTGCTCCAAAAGATAGTCTGCTTCTAAGCAAATCTGATCCAGTCTTAAGCTTACATTTGAGTCATTTTTTTGGTCCAATCATTCCCATAGTTATATTATTTGATTATTTTCTTTTAAAATCAGTCTATTTGATTTATTCTCTCTTCATCCTACTGCTAATATCCATTTACTGAATGCTCACTTGTGTTTAGTACCTAATGCACATACCATTAACTGTTCAAATTTCCATGTTGAAGTAGAAATGATCATTTCCTTTTTTATAGGTGAGGAATCTTAGGTTTAAAAATTTAGTTGGCTTGTTTAAATCGCATAGCTAAGAAGCAACATCTGTTACGTCCTAGGATTAATCACATTATACAGGTATTAGTGATGATAAACTATATCAGACCAAATCCCATTAATATTTTTTACCAAAAGAATCCTTCAGAATTGTTTGTCATACCTCTGTAAAGCTACCTTCCCCAGAACTTCTGAATAAAATTAAGTTCTTTTGTAGAATGAGTTACAGTTGATTCAAGAGTTTCAAAAGCTGGGTGAAAATTTCTCATTTTATTTCACTTATCATTCAATGTTTCCTACCAAGATTTTGGGACAGCTAAGAGCTATATTTCAGAGAATGGGGATATGTAGACTGCTGCTATAGGAGTTACATACTTTAGAAGAAATAGATGATTCTATTTCAGTTATAATGAGGGGCTAAAAGTTGCCTGCAATGCTGTTGTAGTTGAGGGACAGAAAGCAGATGAAGTCAAAGCTAGAGGACAAGGATATCCATAATACATATAGATGTGGATGGATGGATGGATGGTTATACTTTAAAGATAAACAGACACTCTAGTCTTCTAGAGTGAAGAACTATTAGCATAGTCATAAATTAATAATCTGTTTATATTTCTTTTGCAAGGAAAATATTGAATAGCTTTTAGAAGACTCTTTGCCATTGCTACATGTATCAAAATGTGAAAATGCTGACTTAGTCTTTTCTATTAAATGCTTGATTCGGTAAATTGTATTACAATTCTGAAAGTCAAACGGCATTAAAGACTGCAAAGAAGTCCCAAGTCTAGAACAACAAATGACAAGTATGGATAACCTGAGTATTATCAAATCATATTTTGCTTTGTTTCTCATTTCTTATCCTTGCTAAACACATGGCTGTGGCCCTTAGCTATAAGAGACATACATAAGCATAATGAGGCAGATACAGATTAAATGAAATAAAGCTTCTGTATTATGAGAGAAAGAAGAGAGGGATATGTGAGTTTAGGTGGCTATAAAATAATCAGATTTAGGTTGCCTTCTACTTTTTAGTGCTTTTATATTTTGAGGACACAGTAAAATCTACTGCAAACCACATGGCATACTTTGAAATTATAGAAGCATTGTTTCATATTCAGGTCCAAAAAAGCAGAGCAGAATAATTTTTAAAAAGGCAAAACAATTACATTTTAAAGCCACAAGCACCCTAAGTTTATTCCTTATTAATGGACTGAAACTTCCTATAGTGAAGAAAGAGGGGGCTGGCAAACAAGAGATCTAAAATAGGCATTTTCAGAATATTACCATAAAGAGAGAGATGGCTATAATTTAACCACTGAGTTGAAATCTGAAATCCTTAAAGTGCGTTTTTAGGCTGCGGATCCTGACCTCCTACAGACCAATTAAAGCTAAATAATTGTTGTTGGTATGACAACCTCAGGGAGAAACAAAAGACTTCACTTTCTTTAACAGAAGCCTCTAAGTTGTTCTTTAGAATAGAAAATAAGCAGGAGTGACTATAAATTGTGGTAGCTTATGAGATCACGTTGGATAATGACATTTTTCTTATAATAATGTTATTAAGACCACAATGGACCATAGAGGGCTAACCCATGCACATCACTGATTTGTGCATTTCAGCTGTCTTTAATTCAAGAATTGATTATCAAAGCCAAATTGTTATTTCATTTATATGAATAATAAGGCATTTAAGCACGATTTCAAATGCATGATTCTTTAATTTTATGTCTCAGTAGGAGATACGTTAAAAGGTCTGATGGTCAAAGCCCATGTACATTTAATTTAAAAGAAACACATTTGCAAGTGGTCACATTTGATCTATATAAAAGCTGCTACTGTTGATCACATGGAAACGAAGATGCTTATAGTTTTCGTTGCTTTAGTATATATTACTCGATTTTATTGAGATATGACTGATGTACAATAAAGTACACATATTGATGTATAATTTTATGAGTTTAAACATGTATTCACTCATGAACTCACCACTGCAACAGAGGTAATAAAAATATACATTATTCCCCCCAATTTTTATGTCCCATTGTAATCCATTTATGCTCCATTCCCTCTCCCTGAGGGAAATTTTCAGTAACGAGTTTACCTGTTTTCTGTTGTCATAAATTAGCTTTCCTTTTCTAGAATTTTATACAACTGGCATCAATAGAGTAAGTACTTTTTGTTCTGGCTTCTTTCATTTAGCATGACTATTTGAGATTTATGTTTTGTTGTGCTCCTTTTCATTACTGAGAAGTATACTATTTATGAATATACTACAGTTTGTTTCATCACATATTCTGAACACAAACCCTTTCTGAAATATGAGTTTGCAAGTATTTTTCCAAATCCTTGGTCTGTCTTTTTCATTTTCGTTTTTTTGAAAAATTGAAGATTTTAATTGTGATTATATCTAATTTGCAACTCTTTTATTTTACGGATTATGCTTTTGCCATCTAAAAATATCTACTTAACTCACAATGTTTTTCTCCTGTTTCTCTTAGCACTTACAGTTTTAAGTATTTTATTTAGGTTTACAATATATTTCCATTAAATTTTTATATCTAAAAAAAGAAGAACAGTAAATATCTATTCTTTTTCTCTTCCTCTCTTTTTTGATGTTGTGTGTGTTTGCAGGCATGTGTGTGTGTGTGTGTGTGTGTGTTTTGATCATGGCTTTTCAATTTTTCCAACATCATTTGTTGGGAAAAAGATCATTTACCCATTTGATTGCCATGGCATCTTTATCAAAAAGTCAATTAACTACCCACGAGTCTATTCTGGATTCTCTACTGTGTTCCACAGATACCTTAGCCATTACTACACTATTTTGATTACTGGAGACGTATACTAAATATTTCGTATCAACTAGAGTTTGTACTCCATTTTTTTTCAAAGTTGGAAAACCAAAGTCACTTTAGCTATATAAGGTCCTATATTAGCAAATAAATGTATAATGATTGTCACCATCTTCATCCTAAATCTTGGCACCATTTGTTAATTGACAATATAAATTACCAACTTGTTAATGTTACTCATCTTGACCTAACTCATTTTGCTAATAGGACATTTCATTATGCCTATTGTGATGTCCAATTCATAAAATTCAGTCAAAATTATGTATTGTCTCTATTTAAGAACTATTTTGAAGATAAACATGATTTCCTTTTGCCTAAGTAAAAAAAAAAATAGCATCGAAGTATCTAGATCTAAAAAAAGAGACAGAATGATCTTTTCAGGTGACATAGAACAGCTAATGGCAACTGGAATGTAATAGCAACACCAGCCTTCTTAATTGGTATCACAGGGGCTGACTTTTCAAGCATAATTATATGTTGTCTTTAATCCCCAAACATAGAAACACTCAACAGATTGCACCCATGTGCTGTAAAGCTTTTTTTTCCCCCTTTCTTTTAAGTTTCCCTTTAGCTACAAAGGTATAGACATTATATATAATACTGGTTAATATAAAGTAAGACAACAGGTTAGCTGTCTCACTGTGGCACAGTATATACTGTAGGAAGAGCAGGCTATGGTTATAATTTGAAAATTACACTTCAAATTGTGTGACGACACAATTATAATTTTCACTCTGAGGATCTTTAAGGGATCTTTTAACCTTCAACATATCAGAGATAAATGGTCAACAGCAACATTCATATTTTCACCATTAATATAAAAAGCTTAAGTTCAATATAATTTCTAAAATAGCTAAACCATTTACTTAGATCAAAGTTAATCTTCATATTTTACATGAGGATTTAGACAACTAGCTAGAGACTCAGAAATAGAATACCTCTGAGCCCACTAAACATTATACTGAAAAAGATCAGAATAATCACAATTTGTTCTGCTATATAGAATTGAGACGTGCACTATTCTAGACAAATATTTTGATTGTGAGGAAAATAAACCTACTCAGACTGAGGAAAAGGAAAGGGGAACCAGGAAGCTATCAAGGATCAAGGCAGTTCTAGAGACCTGCTTCTATTTGCCATATCTGTCTGTCATCCATCTCTCATTTGCCATTCTCACTCTCACGGTTTCTTAGATTCTCTTTCCAGAGATTCTACATTGCCCTCTCTGCTTACTTAGAGCCTCCAGACCTTTGTTCTTTATTTTATTTAAACATGCTCTCAAGACTTTTTAAATGACCTAGCTCTTCTTCCTCAAGAGTATCCTTTAAGTTAGCGACACAAGAGTTGCAGGGGGCAATTATTAGAAGATAGTGTACAAAAACAGGTGACAATACAGCACATGTAAATTCACATTGTCCTTCAGAAGATATTTCTATGTCCTTTCTTAGGTATCTGGCATCTATATTAGGAAAAACGTAAAATTCAAGATTTGGTATAATTGTCATGTCACTATTGCTAGTGAAGTGGTAGACCAAAATAAAACATCAAAAATATGTAGGATGCATCGACATGTCCAGGAAGTGCCTAAAGGGATGTTTTACTTAATACAGTTTTATATGTCTGTGTAAAATGTATTGATCCCTTTAAATTAAATTATTGATATTACTATCTCAGCTATAAAACTTAAGATTATAAAATGAAACTCTGTACTGTTACATATTCCATATGAGTGGACATACTGTCCATTTTGAGGTGATCCAAAAGCAGGGAAACCACATGTTTCAATAGCAAGGATCATGTTTGCTGCATATCTTTGGATGACTTTATAAGATATCATATTATTATATGCTAGATCTTGTTTTACCTATTTCAGTTATGCATGTACACAACTTGTCCCCAATTAGGTTTAAGTAGCTGTTGGTTATTCATTACTGTTTACAGACAAGTTTCACTTTCACGCATTGGAGAAGGAAATGGCAACCCACTCCAGTGTTCTTGCCTTGAGAATCCCAGGGATGGAGGAGCCTGGTGGGCTGCCATCTATGGGGTTGCACAGAGTTGGACATGACTGTAGTGACTTAGCAGTAGCAGTAGCAGTTTATAGACAGAAACAGACATTTCCATGGTGATTTCCTATATGAGATTGTGGAAACTTTGAAGTTTCCCAAAGCAATTGCCATGACATAATCATGGCATTCACAGTAAATTAAGACATAGGTAGAAGCAAGGTCTAAATTTCAGGATGGTACCCAAGTATTAATATGAAGCAGGAAAGTCAAGCTCTGTATCAAATGTTTTACCTCTCTTGGCTTAAGAAAAACGATTTCTGTTAATAGCTATAAACATCATCAAGACATAAGGTTTGTTCAGGATTTTTATATTACTCCTCCCTTTAAGATACAAGGTAAGGACAATTCTCTCCCATGTTTGAGGTTTGGCTAAAGAAATGTGAATGGAAGTGGTGTACATCACACAAGGAAGCTGTAAAAGTCATTGGGTAATTCACTTTGTTTCCTTTTCCTGATGCAATGAGTCATCCAATATGTATGGGCAAAAAGCCTTCATTAACTGAGTCTTAGAGAAATTGTGATAAAGCATCTCCAATTAACCTGATGACTTTAGCTTCTATTGAAAATGTAATAAGAGTGAGAAATAAACTTTTATTTTATTTAAGCCACTGAAATTTTGAGATCTAGGGGCTATTGTTATCACAGCTTTACCTCCAAGACTACTGAATCACACCACACAGCCTCACACATACCCCTCAAGAACATTCACTCAACAAAAGGGAAAGAAATTGTATCAAAAACAAAGATTCCACTATAAGAGTAAATTGAAAACCAAAAGAAACTCCTGGCTTAATAGGTAATACAAGAATATTATTTGAGAAATGGGAAAACTATCTACATTTTAAAACAATTCTTAATCTTTCAGAAAAAGCTTATGGGTTTCAAAAAATTTTATTTCATTATTTGTGAGTATTTCAACATTTTTACTTCTTACCAGTGACAATGAATTCTAGAACCTACATACCTCATAATTTTAATTCTGAGATTATTTACATTTATCTTAAGCCAAAGTGAAGAAAAAAAGAAAGTGTTAGTCTCTCAGTCATGTCCAACTCTTTGCAACCCCATGGGCTGTGGCCCACCAAGCTCTTCAGTTCATAGACTTCTCCAGGCAAAGAATATTGAAGTGGGTAGCCATTCCCTATTCCAGGAAACCAAGAATCAGGCTTAAAGACAAGTAAGTAACCTAAATAAATCTGCACAGTGCAAAAGATTGTAAAATAGAACTCAGGAAGTGTCTCCCCACAATAACTACTAACACATTAGTTATTTGTATAGATGGGTGGATTTACGTACATGATACCTTTAACAATGCCAAAATCACAGGTCTGACAGTCTCCTCCACCAGAAGTAGAAAGTGTACATCAGTTCAATCAAAATGATAGTGCTCATACTGCGTGACACTAATGACCAATCATTTCCTTAGCCGCTTAAAATCTAGGTCGTTTCTTAGACTTTCAAAGTTGAAGCCTTTTATATGTTTTAATAATACAAGTTTTGAAGTATTATAGCTAATTTTGGGATCTAGCTTTTCTGTGTTAGAAAGAACATTTTAAAATACTGTGTGAATAATGACTCAAGAGCAAGAGATCTATAAAGCACAGACATCACATGCCTCTGCCCAGACAGTCCTCAGACTATACAAGATGTGTCGCCTACCTTGAGTTATAAGTATGGGAAAGGCAGCTAATATTTTTACAGGCATGGATCAGAACATAAACCGTTGCTGTTGTTAGTGGAGTAGTGCAAATAAATTCTAACAAAGTAACAAGTAGGCAATTTTCAAATAGAATACTCATCTGTTGTCCTTAATTATCGGATCTGTACATCTTCAGAGCCCACCCGGTATTGTGTAGCCTATTCTAACACTTTAGGCATGACAGTCCCGAAAGCTCTTTGCTTGTTTTAGTGAGGACATAATGATTTTATTCCTTTCAATGTCCTAAGCAATGCTTCAAATTAACCATACAGTTTTCCTTGCAGAATCTGAGAGTAGACTACTGCAAATCTTTCTTCTCTAACCTTAGAACTTAAATGAGAAGCAAAGTTCAATTTCTTTTATTATGCTCCTTTTATCTGTCACGTAGTAAGTGATTTGACTATGCAGCAACATCAAACCATTGAAAGAGCAAATATGAGTGATGGTATGTCCAAAGCTTGTTTCCAGGGTGTAGACTAATATCCAAGAAATAAAATAAAGCCTGTTTCTATAGGTAAATTATACATGTACTATACTGAACTCTGAAAATGATGTTACTTTTAATGAAATGCATAGAAATCATGATATAGAATATAGTTATAAAATTCTGAAAGCTCAAAGTCTTATTTGTAAATCAAGGATTGAACTTGATTATCATGTCTTTGCCAAATACTCTAGATTTGGTAAAAAGCCCTATCTCATTATAATTTCTTTTAATGTGATTTCTAATAATTTAAACAGTGTAACATCATACATAATACATGTCAATATACTGTGCCAATATAGGGATGTGATATAGCTATACGCCTCTTTTATATTTAAGATGTATGAACTCAATACATCCTGTTATCCAATGCAGCCAGGAAGACATTTGTGAAGAAAGTTAACTCGGTACTCTTTTTCTTCAAAAGAAAGAAAAATTCTTTCTTTGGGTTTTGAGAACATTACCAAACATATTAATTAATATAGCTCTAGATGAAAAATCATTATCAGTTAAAAGATAAAGATGTACAGTATTTTATGATAATAAACATGTTAAATTAAAGGCCAATCCAGTAAACAAGTGAGGGAAAGAGTAAGCAGCAAGAATTGAACAGATCTATGTAAAAATAGGTTGAAAGTGAAAGTGAAGTCGCTCAGTCCTGTCCAACTCTTTGCGACCCCGTGGACTGTAACCTATCAGGCTCCTCTCTCCATGGGATTCTCCAGGCAAGAATACTGGAGTGGGTTGCCATTTCCTTCTCCAGGGGATCTTCTCAACCCAGGAATCGAACCCGGGTCTCCCACATTGCAGGCAGATGCTTTAACCTCTGAGCCACCAGGGAAGTATATATCTTTTCACTTATAGGTAAAATAATGAAGATGACAAATATGATAATACTAACAATGATAATATCAGAAAGAAGCTTCTAGTCTTTTTTAGGAATTTATAGTGCCTTTGGGGAAGAAAACCCCAAGATATCACAATCAAAATTTTAATGAGACTTCAAACCTTCAAAATACTGTCAGAGAAGCTGCTCCCTTTCCTTACTTTTTAAAAAGGAATTGAGAAATGTGAACGCTTAGAAAAAACAAAATATAGGCTGGCAGGAAGAAATTCCATCTTGTTGGGTCTCTGAAACAGCGGAGGACTGAACACTTGTAAACACGGTACCTTGAGCAATAGTTGCCTTATGGCTTGTAGTTTGAGGCCAAGAATAGCATGATAAACTTAGAATGTGTTTATCTCTTGGCAGCTTCATTTTACTTGCAAGCTGGGAGGGACAAAGACCAACAATTTTCCACCTACAAAGTGCATCTAAGCTGGCAGGCAGCTCAGTGAGTAAGTCAACTTGAACCTCCAGATCACAACTACTCTCAAAGACAGATGGACAGTTTTGGAATGGGGATGATTCAGCCAATATCTCAAGGCATTTATGGTTACAAAGTCCTGTAGCTGAGAGGGAGGCAATGGGAGGTGGGGGAGCTTTAATTTGGAGACTTCACATACATTTAGTGCTATTTTAAGAGAAACGGTATGTGTGCAAATTTCTATAATTCCATGTACATTGCTAGTTGAAAACAGGTAGGAAGGTGGCAGCATTTTAAGAACCTGTGTTTTCTCTCCAAAACAGAGAAGGCTAAACATTTCTTTCAAATACAGGTTCTATTCTGTTATTATTTTTCACCTCTTTCATAAGAGTGAAAAGCACTGTCTTATTCAATGGCTTACTGTCAATATTTAATAACTGATTATAAACCCAGGTAGACTTTTATGTTTTATCTTCAAATTACTTAATTTAGGATTAGTGTTAATTATATGAAGTGTTGGGGAAAGAGGAGTTTGGATGCTGTAATTTTGAAGACTGAGCAGAAGAACTTCTTGTTACAAGGTTTGAGACATCTGCCGAAGTTGGGTTATTTGTGTAGTAGGGGTGTTATGTTTCAAATTATAGATATTTTGAGATCATAAAACAAAACTCTTTTTTAACCCACTGAATTAATATGTTTTGCTCTCCATACAGTCCTCTTCTCTTTCAACACAGAGCTGATCACCCAAAATGATTCTGAATGCTTGGAAACTGCAGGTAAAATCTTTTGGTATTGGGAAAGCCATTTTATGGATACAATGTTGACCTGATTTCATAACAAATTGGGAAAAATCATTATCAGAAGAAATATTCCAGCCTCTCTTCATGAAACATTTCGTGATTTAACAGAAAATACAATCAATTTCAGAATGGGAACTAAATATGATCAACTGTTTACTCAAGACTATCTGTTAGAAGTGTGTTTCATGTGGAATAAAAGGATTTTTCATACTTACTTTTACAAGTTATTAAAAAGTAGACTTATAAAGAGAAAAAGTAATCAAAGCAATAAACACTGGAATGTTAGAAGTAGACTCTATGTATTTCTGAGAATGACTCATCATGGTTTCTTCCAGACAGTGGCAAATTAACATATTTTACACCCAGAAGAAATTAATGCAGTTGAGCCTGCCAAATTCCAATTCCTTTGCCATGCCACATGTCCAGAATAATTGTTTGTTTCCCCTGAAAAGGTTTCCTGTGGACCTCCACTACAGCTCATGCTGGAGTTTAAGTTCTAACAAGGAAGGCTAGTTATTTTTTTCAGCTGTATCTTGCAACCCTTAATTTATTGAAGAGATCCAGCCCAGTCCAGACCAGTGTTATCCTGTTGCCTTTTATTCCATACCCTGACTACTCTACTTGCTCTGTTGGAATAATACCACTACATGGAAAAGTAACTGGATTAAACATTTCTATCTTTTACTAACACGCCATTAGGAAAAGGGCTTCCCAGGTGGCGCTAGTGGTAAAGAACCTGAGTGCCAGTGCAGGAGACCTAAGAGATGTGGGTTTGAGCCCTGGGTTGGGAAGATGCCCTGGAGGAGGGCATGGCAACCCACTCCAGTATTCTTGCCTGGAGAATCTAATAGAGAGAGGAGCCTGGTGGGCTACAGTGTATGGGGACAGACAGAGTTGGACATGTCTGAAGCAACTTAGCATGCATGCATGCATTCGTAAAAGGTGTTTTAAGAAACTGTTTTTTCTCTTGAGAACAACTTACTGTATCTATTCTTTAAGTTTTATAAGGATTTTGAAACTTCAATTTGGATTAATAAATGGTCACTATTAGACACATGGGATGTCGCTGAGTCCATTGCAATTGTGAATTGCAACTCCATGCTGTTAAAGGTGAATCGGTTCCACCCAGAAAGCAGCCATATTTAATTGAAATTTGTCATTTTCATTGTCAAATCATCACTTTTTAAATACAAGTGTTTTTACTACTATCATGTCTATTTTGCGGAATCAGAAGTGCATGCTTTCTGAAAGAATTTAGAAGGTAAGTCTCTCTCTTTCACTTCATTTCCACAGTACTTGTTGCCTTCTTCTCATTCCCACTTAACTATCCAAATATTGGATAAGCTACAGTCTTGATAAAAATAGGACTATATCCTGAAAGGAGAAACTGTTCAAAATGAGTGAGAACCCAAGGGGAAAAATAAGGTAAGGTAATTTTTAAAAGAATCTTCAAAATTTTTATCAACAACAAAAGTGCCAGAATTTTAAGTCAGTGATTTAACTCCCTTTACAGATATTCTAAATGCCAGAGTGTATTCTCACAAAGGAAGGAATGTTAGTGATGATTCTATTTACCCTACAGTCCTTGGAGACATGCATGATAATGGAGAAAGGTAGATAATGAGGAATTAGACAGGAAAAGTAAAATGAGCCAGAATAGGAAATAAGGGTTTCTCCTTTTTTTGGAAAAAAAAACAAAAGGGCACACATGGAGACTTTCATAGCCACTACAGACTGAGAGAAAGAAGGAAAGGTTGCCCATGTTCTGAGAACATGGAGTTCTGTCCAGGGAGAGAATGTAAGAAGGTGAGAAACGACAACATGCATTATCAAGCGATAAATGCCTGGAAGATCTGGATCTCTTAACAAAAGCGGGCTTCTCTTATCTACCAAAGCCTAGAATAATTTGTTGTTTCTAGCTATTATTGTCATAACCTGGCATATATACAAAAGCTTTGAAAAATCTGAAAACAGAAAGAAAAAGTTTCTTCTCTCTTCTATGCCAGGGGAGACATTCTGCCAACTACCTCTTAACTTAAAAGGGAGAATCCAGTCCAATGAGACTAAGTGAGATGGCTGGAATGTAAAAACATCACTGTCCAGTACAAACATCCAGAGAACACTTTCCATTTAAAAGTGTCTTGCTGCTGAACAAACATAACTAACTCCCTTGAAGATTATTTTAGCCCCCATTGCCATCGCACAAAGATTCCTCATGTTACTCTGAGATGGTCCTTTCATTACACTGAGAACAGGCTATCTATTTGAGTGTGATGAGAAAATTAAGCCACTGAGGCAGATTGAAAATTTGGCTCTGAACCATGCCATTGGAAGGACGTTCAAATGTTTACCAATGCTTTTCCTTGGCTGCACAGTACCTGCACCTGTGTTTTATGCTAAGAAAATATTTCCGTCCCCAAGAATATTTAAACTGCTTAAATTCAAAACACAGAAGACAACTGTAACTCTCTGTTAAGGGCCTGATTATTCTACTTTTGTAGAGAATTCCAATCCAATTTTAGCTTCTTCCTACCAAAATTTTTCCCCACATTCTCTTCCTACTCTTTCCTCCACCTACATTTTGGCTAATCCCCTGACCAATAGGATTTTCATTGCAGCAGCCAATAAAAACAGAGATAAAGCAACCCCAGCATTTCATATAGAAATATAAACCCTTTACAATTATGTATATTGGCCTCAAATTAAAGCAAGTCCAATTTTAATTCTTTTGAGTTTTGATTCCTAATATTAATTACATTGAAAACTTTTCTCAGGATTCAAAATTTATCAAGTCAACTTCTGAAAGTCTATTCCCTACAAGCAAACTCATGGAAAGTTACTTTGCTGAAAGCTTAGTACTTTTACCAGCTAAACTTTAAAATATAAATTACAACAATCCATATTAGAAAGGATAGTTTCACCATCTCTTCAAGATTTCTATATAGTTCACCATTTTTCAATTTGTCTTCATAATAGCATCATATGGAATGCTCAATTCCTCTCTCCCCTAATAAAAATATATATCCATAAAAATATATCTATCAGGAAAATATTTTCATGAAAAACATTTTCATTAAAAGAACATTTACATGTTCACAAAAATGTTGTTTTGAATAGGCATTTGAATGTATTATTGTGCATAAACATATTTTGAATGCAGTCTTATGAATATATTCTTATGACCCTCAGATTTTTCCCTCTCTCTGATCTAGCTCCTTTATTACATTTTATCATTTCATTCTCCTCTTTCACTGTACATCAATCTCCCTCTTCATTTATCAGCCCTAAATCCATTTCCAGTTTATCCTAGGTAGGATGACCAGACAAACTGGACAAGAACATTCCTGTTTCTTCATTTGTGGTAGATAAAATAGCATCTGTTAAATATTTTAATGTCCCCTTTCCCTCTCAAATGATTTCTAGTTTGAACAATGTCTTATGTGGTTCCTCTCTTGAGTGCTCTCTCACTGTATTCTGCAGACATGTGTTGCTTTGATGGTAGGCCTAGCTATCAGTAATTAGCCTCTCCTTTTATTTCAGTTCCTTTCAGTTATAGAAGTAGTCAAGGAGAGACAAATTAAAATGGCTGAAATCACTGTGAGGAAAGCAAAATGAAAATTGTCAAATAAAACTGTTCTGGAAACGCCAATGGTTAGGAAAACTACTCCATATAAAAAAACTTACTGTGAATGTGCTCCAATAGTTAAAAGAAACACACACACATAAACACACATGTGTGTGTTCAATCAAACTGACCTTGAGAAAACTGTCTTTTCAGGGATAAGTCTAGAACCAAATAAGGAGAAGTAGGACAGGAAGAAGGGGTATTCACAGTAGCCCCTAGGATGACTGTGATAAGACCCTCTAGAAAGCAAGAGTCACTGCTTTAAAAGCCTCAATTAAAGATACAGAGAGAATAGAACATAAATTCATCCAAACTAAGACATCAATACCACCATTTCAGTCAGTTCAGTTCAGTTCAGTCACTCAGCCATGTCCAACTCTTTTGATCCCATGGACTGCAGCAGGCCGGGCCTCCCCGTCCATCACCAACTCCCAGAGTTGCTCAAACTCATGTCCATCGAGTCGGTGATGCCAGCCAACCACCTCATCCTCGGTTGTCCCCTTCTCCTCCCACCTTATATCTTTCCCAGCATCAGGGTCTTTTCCAATTAGTCAGTTCTTCGTATCAGGTGGCCAAAGTATTAGAGTCTCAGCTTCAGCATTAGTCCTTCCAAGGAATATTCAGGGCTGATTTTCCTTTAGGATTGACTGGTTGGCTCTCCTTGCTGTCCAAGGGACTCTCAAGAGTCTTCCCCAACACCACAGTTCAAAACCATCAATTCTTCGGCTCTCAGCTCTCTTTATAGTCCAACTCATATCTATACATCACTACTGGAAAACCATAGCTTTCACTACATGAACGTTACTTTGCCAGCAAAGTAACGTCTCTGCTTTTTAATATGCTGTCTAGGTTGGTCATAACTTTTCTTCCATTTACCATCATTTACTGAATGTTTCCTCTAGGCCTGGAACTATGCAGTTATCTTATTTAACCTTCTAAGCAGCTCTTTCACTTACGTGTTATTATTTTCATGAAGAAACTTATATTCAAGGAAGTTTCCCAACTTGCACAAAAATAACACCAATACTACATAACAAAGGTAGAAAAGGAATGCAGGACCTCTGAACTCCATATCTTATGACCCTCAAATTACACAAAGAAAATCTAAGGTAGCTATAAAAAACCAATATGTATACATGAGGTATATATGATAAGTATGCTATGTAAATTTTGGCATTCATTTAGTGTTTAGAAAAATGAAAGACTTGCAGAAAAAAATCTTCAAAAAGAAAGTAGTTAGTGGGAAGGTGACATTTTTGGTACTTGCAAATAAAGGAGAGGCGAAAAATTAAGCATTTCTTCACTGCTGTGAAGCTAACTAAAATATTTAAAACTCTTTAAAAACTATTTAAACTCTTAGCACATTGTCTGGCATATTTTGAACAGTAAAATATATTGTAATTTAAATAATGTTTAAATAACCCTAAAGTTTACTCTATTAATCTTATTAAACACTAAAATATATTGACATATTTGTTAGTGTTATGACATGATAAGGGTTGGTACGAAATGTAATTAAGATGGTTGGTTAGCATTCCCCAAATAAACGTATTCTTACATAGATTTGCCAGCAGAGTTTTGATGAAGTTACCACCTCCTCGTTCCATAGGAATAGAATCAGGCCATACAGGCTGCAGCTCTTCCAGATATGAATAGGTATTTATTGACTGAAAGTGTTGTGACAAATGTTTTCCCATGTGCTTTGCATGTTTCCAAACTCATGAAACACTTGAGTGTGCTTGTGAACCTATGTTTATATAAGTGTTAGAAATGGGACAACTCTAATATTTAGTATCAATTTATCTGGGGGCAGGGAAAAGAATTCTTATTAGTATAGCTTTATTGCTACAGTAGGTTAAAAAAGAAGAGAGAGAGAGTTGGGAAGATTAAAATCACCAGTAGCATTAAAAACAAAACAAAGCTTGAATTCAGATATTAAGATTTATTTTCAAATTTTATCGGGAATTAATTAAAGAGCTGTAAGTTTTGTCATGCAATGTGTACAAAACTACAAAATATTCAATAAATATTCTGAAAGGAGTCTTCTTCACAAAATACTATATACATTTGCATGTAACTGCTTAAAAGCAGAATGGGATTTATAGGCTCAGACTTTACTCACCCAGAGAAACATATTTATCCCCTTTTCAGTAGGGGTAAATATTTTCTGATAACACCTAAAAACAATGTTAAAAATAATTCTGAATCTTCCATAAGATTCTTGTGCTCTCACCATTAGTATGATAAAATAATCTAATTTTAAAAATTTAAAATAATCTCTTTTTAAAATTCTAAGATCTCTCTTTAGATATAAAGTGGTTCTTCAAATCAATATTTTGATAATTTAATTTAAATGACTCATAAACATATGGATTAACTTTCATTGAATGACACATGATATTAAAAATTAAGGCAAAATGTTCTTGGCATAATATAGTTCTGTTTGAGCTTATAAAAATGTTTGAAAACTACTGATTCTGTATTTTTCATATTAAAATACATCTGGGTGTGTCCCAAAGTGTGAACAAAAAAATTTTCTTTTTAAATTCTTTTATGTCTCAAGAAGAATCTCAAAATTTAAATTTTACAAACATTGTATTATATATTCAGTATTTCTCTTGCATCTTTGAATTGCTCCACTTTTTCGATTAACTATTTTTATTCATATAAGTTAATTACTAAATGTAATTAGTCAACTAATAAATAGCATTTATTGGTTTTACCCCAAGAGGTTTACAGAGAAGGCAATGGCACCCCACTCCAGAACTCTTGCCTGGAAAATCCCATAGACGGAGAAGCCAGGTGGGCTGCAGTCCATGGGGTTGCTAAGAGTCGGACACGACTGAGCAACTTTACTTTCACTTTTCACTTTCACGCATTGGAGAAGGAAATGGCAACCCATTATGGGTTAAAAACCCATAAGTTTTTAACTTATTTTTTATTTAAATTATTGACATCATAGATATCATCCCTAGGTCAGTATATCTTAGTGGTCGGCCAATTATTACTCAGACTTTGTGCCTGAAAACCTTGGGCCTGTAAGCCTTCCACATTTTGTCATTAACTTGTATTTTTAATTTCTTATTTCTAAATCCAACAGTCCAAATCCAATACTATGGTTATTCACACAAAAATTCTAAACAAAACATTAGATTTACAAATTGAATATAGCAACATACACGGACTTGATGAACATGAGTTTGAGTGAACTCCAGGAGATGGTGATGACAGGGAGGCCTGGCGTGCTGCAATTCATGGGGTCGAAAAGAGTAGGACACGATTGAGCAACTGAACTGAACTGAACATACATATAATATATATACACATGTATGTGTGCGTGTATATATTGGAGAAGGAAATGGCAACCCACTCCAGTGTTCTTGCCTGAGAATCCCAGGGATGGGGGAGCCTGGTGGGCTGCCGTCTATGGGGTTGCACAGAGTTGGACACGACTGAAGTGACTTAGCAGCAGCAGCAGCACGTGTGTGTGTGTGTGTGTATATATATATATATATATATATATATGTATGTATGTGTGTGTGCATGTATGTTGTTTCATCACTAAGCTGTGTCCAGTGCTTTACTGACCCTGTGGACTGTAGCCTGCCAGGTTCCTCTGTCCATGGATCTCCCAGGCAAGAATACTGGAGTTGGCTGCCATTTCCTTCTCTAAAGGATCTTCCCAACCCAGGGATCAAATCCACATCTCCTGCATTTGCTAGGCAGATTCTTTACCACTGAGCCACCAAAGTATTTTATCTATCCATCTATCTATCTATCTATCTATCTATCTATTTATATATGTAGAGTTATACAACTTTGTTTCATTACTTTCTTTGTGCTTTTGTACCTTACAATGAAAAATGATATCTTTATTATTTTGATTACAGTAATTATTTCATGAATAAATGTATATATGGCAAAATACCATGTTATATGTTTGATACATATGTAATTTAATGTATATCAACTATAAATAATGCCATGTCAATTATAAAAATTTTTAAGATGTATTATTTATTTAAAAGAACCAGTACTATGTGTGAGGTGATAATCATATGATTCTTCAACTTTAAGAAATAAACTTCCTGGCCTCAAAATAGATTTCATCTCCGTAACTAGTTTCTGCTTTATTTTGTAGGTGGAAAAATCTTGAACTGCACCTGGAAAGGCTGGGGTATGCAATATTTTTTTAAGACTTGATTAACACCTGCTTAAATACTTTTTTCTAATCTTTAATTAAACAGTTAAGGTAGGACTTCATTTCTAGATATACAATCAGAGTCTGAATAAAACTCTACAGCTGCTAATTTCCCTTTCCAAAGAGAGAGTTAAATACCAAAAGGTTTTTAAATTTCTAAAAAGAAATCCCTTCACTTTATAAAAAAAGCAAAATCCTCAGAATAGAATAAAATATGTAAGTAGAGAAATAATTGCAACCAACTTTTGATGCTGAAAATTACAGACACATTATTTTCCCCCCTCATTCTAGAACTGTCTAAAAATTTCAAAATAAAATTCAGTCAATAGAGTAATGTTAGCATATTTTTCCCAACATATCAACTATGAGTACTACTTTAGAATCTATAATGGTCTCAACATCTAAAAACAAACTGACCATCAGTAAAATAAGGACTTCATTATAATTCCTCAATTAACATTTAGCATCACTCAGATTCTAGAAGGCAAAGTGAAAAGAGAGAGAGGGAGATACACACACACACACATATGGTATTTATACTTCAAGTATATAATAGTTAAGTTGATATTATAAAATAGTTATAGCTATACTTTTTCATAAGCGTATTATCACATTTTTTGCCTCACTTTCTGATTTGCAGAATTGTAGGCCTTTTTTCAGCCCCTGAACTAGTTAAAACTTTCTTTTTAAGTAGTGTATTATACCTGTAAGGAAAAAGAGGAGGAAAGTGAAAGAGAGGAGAGAGAATGACAGAGAAAGGAGGAAAAGGGAGCGAATAGGAGCAACCATGTGATAGCATCATAGCATCCTAGCTGTTTTGAGGCTAATGGTCCTGGTTTAGTTAGAATAACTGTTGCTGGCAATTTTCAATGCACATGTGCAAGATCAGTACTACCTACTTCTGGTGTGTGTGCAGACTGACACTTGGAAAGGAAGATAAAGACTACTAATGAGAACACTTTTATTAGAGAGGTAGTCAAGCACTCAATTCTGAAGTCAGACTGTGTGTTTGAATTGTGGCTCTACTTGCTATGCAACCTCTGGAAAGTCAGTTAATCACTCTGTCTGTTTTCTTCTGTGTAAATTGGGGATGTTAAGCAAGCATGCTTCACCAGGGTTGTTACGTAGTTTTAAATATGTTTGTGTATTGAAACAGTTCAGAACATGTTTGTTATATGGTTTATATAAATTTTTATACTATGGCAACCCACTCCAGTATTCTTGCCTGGAGAATTCCACAGACAGAGGATCCTGGTGGGCTACAGTTCACAGGGCCTCAAAGAGTCAGACACGACTAACTTTCACTTTCATTTGCATCCTACCCATGATGATTGAATTGGTACACAGCTTCATGAAGCTGTATCACAACATAAAATTTACAAAGGACTTATACCAAGAAATAGTGATTTATTCCACTATAGTA
This sequence comes from Nanger dama, assembly GCA_917880005.1. Lineage (NCBI taxonomy): Eukaryota > Metazoa > Chordata > Mammalia > Artiodactyla > Bovidae > Nanger > Nanger dama. The sequence continues at coordinate 16,393,610 of CAKJTW010000008.1, read as the reverse complement.
CTCAAAATGCATGAATCCACATTAAAAATTCATTGAAATAACAGCATAAGGGTTTTTATAATATTCAAAATTAAAGCAACTTAAGTAAATCATAGAAGAGTTCATAAACGTATAAGATCTTCCATCAGAAGTTCTTTTGAAAATTTCTAAAATAAAAAAATTAATTCAATCTTAAACTTACTAATATAAATACCCTGCACTAAAATGTTAATTTTTAATGAATTCCAAGTGAGCTGATAGCAAATGAATTTCAGGTGACATAATAGTAAATGTTAACATATATATTAGCCATATAATAACTATATGGCCAGATTATGAGGTACCCATAAAAGACTTTAGTAAAGAGTGGAGAATAACACTGGAAGCCTAGAGCATTCATGAAATAGTTGGAACTTCCTGGTCATCATCTCTATATACTAATTCTAGTATTACTCTCCAGTAATCTGTGAAAACAAAGCTTAGGAAACTTTAGGAATAATTAAATAACAATAAAATAAGGACATTAAGCAAAATAAGAATGACTGAGTAAAGGAAGGTATTATTCATAACAAAATGTGCCTGACTTCTTCAATGAAGATTGTATAGAATTTTAGTGGACAATGTTAGTATTCTACCAAGATTCAATCAGTGGTAAGTACAAGCTGGTGTTAGATAAGGCAGAGAAACAGAGATCAAATTGCCAACATCTGCTGGATCTTAGAAAAAGCAAGGAATTCCCCAAAAACATCTGCTTTGTTGACTACGCTAAAGCCTTTGACTGTGCGGGTCAGAATGGGTTTGGAAAAATTCATCAGGAGATGGGAATAGCATACCACCTTAATCGCCTCCTGAGAAAACTGTATGCAGGTCAAGAAGCAACAATTAGAACCAGACATGGAACAACAGACTGATTCAAAACTGGGAAAGGAGTATGTCAAGGCTGTATGTTGCCACCTTGCTTATTAATTAATAATTTGCAGAGTACATCATGCAAAATGCCAGGTTGGATAAAACTCAAGCTGGAGTCAAGATTTCCAGGAGAAATGTCAGTAACCTCATTTATGCAGATGACACCACCCTAATTGCATAAAGTGAAGAGGAACTAAAGAGCCTTTTGATGAAGCTGAAAGGGGAGAGTGAAAGAGCTGGCTTAAAACTCAACATTCCAAAAATGGTCATGGCATCTGGTCCCATCACTTCATGGCAAATAGATGAGGGGGGAAAATGAAAAGACTGGCAGAGTTTCCTTTGGGTTCCAAAATCATTTAGATGGTGACTGCAGCCATGAAATTAGAAGATCCTTGGAAGAAAAGCTATGACCAACCTAGACAGCATATTAAAAAGCAAATACATCGTTTTGTGAACAAAGGTCCATATAGTTAAAGCTATAGTTTTTCCAGTAGTCATGTATGGATGTAAGAGTTGGACCATAAAGAAGGCTGAGCACTGAAGAATTGATGCTTTCAAACAGTGGTGCTAGAGAAGACTCTTGAGAGTCCCTTGGACTGCAATTATAAACTGTGGAAAATTCTGAAAGAGATGGGAATACCAGACCACCTAACCTGCCTCTTGAGAAATCTGTATGCAGGCCAGGAAGCAACAGTTAGAACTGAACATGGAACAACAGACTGGTTCCAAATAGGAAAAGGAATGTGTCAAGGCTATATATTGTTACCCTGCTTATTTAACTTATATGCAGAGTACATCATGAGAAACGCTGGACTGGAAGAAACATAGCTGGAATCAAGATTGTCGGGAGAAATATCAATAACCTCAGATATGCAGATGACACCACCCTTATGGCAGAAAGTGAAGAGGAGCTAAAAGCCTCTTGATGAAAGTGAAAGAGGAGAGTGAAACAGTTGGCTTAAAGCTCAACATTCAGAAAACGAAGATCATGGCATCTGGTCCCATCACTTCATGGGAAATAGATGGGGAAGCAGTGGAAACAGTGTCAGACTTTATTTTGGGGGGCTCCAAAATCACTGCAGATGGTGACTGCAGCCATGAAATTAGAAGAAGCTTACTCCTTGGAAGAAAAGTTATGACCAACCTAGATAGTATATTCAAAAGCAGAGACATTACTTTGCGGACTAAGGTCCGTCTAGTCATGGCTATGGTTTTTCCAGTGGTCATGTATGGATGTGAGAGTTGGACTGTGAAGAAGGCTGAGCGATGAAGAATTGATGCTTTTGAACTGTGGTGTTGGAGAAGACTCTTGAGAGTCCCTTGGACTGCAAGGAGATCCAACCAGTCCATTCTGAAGGAGATCAGCCCTGGGATTTCTTTGGAAGGAATGATGCTAAAGCTGAAACTCCAGTACTTTGGCCACCTCACGAGAAGAGTTGACTCATTGGAAAAGACTCTGATGCTGGGAGGGATTGGGGGCAGGAGGAGAAGGGGATGACAGAGGATGAGATGGCTGGATGGCATCACAGTCTCGATGGATGTGAGTCTGAGTGAGAGAGATGGTAATGGACAGGGAGGCCTGGCGTGCTTTGATTCATGGGGTCGCAAAGAATCGGACACGACTGAGCCGACTGGAACTGAACTGAACTGGACTGCAAGGAGAGCAAATCAGTTAATCCCAAGGAAATCAACCCTGAATATTTATTGGAAGGACTGATGCTGAAGCTGAAGTTCCAGTCCTTTGGCCATCTGACATAAAGAGTCGACTCACTGGAAAAGACCCTGATAATGGGAAAGATTGAGGGCAGGAGGAAAAGGAGGCAACAGAGGATGAGATGGTTGGATTGCATCACTGACTCAATGGACATGAGTTTGAGCAAACTTCAGGAAACAACAAAGGACAGCAAAGCCTGGTGTGTTGCAGTCCACGGGGTCGCAAAGTGTCAGACATTACTTAGCATTTGAACAATACACCTACCCCAGCTGCTAGTAGTGTTTCTTCTTCTCTGGAGCAACAACCTCATCATGTGAAAGCCGTCTCACCAGAGAGGTGCTCTCCCACACCTCATGCTTGGCACATGGCACATCTAAAATCAGTTACAACTTAAATCCTTTTCCTGGGCTCTGCTTCTACAGAAACCAACCTAAGAGACCAGTCACTTTCATTTCCTCCTTAAAAATCAATTAAGAAGAAATATATCTAGGATTGAGGTAAACTACAAGAAGCATTACTTAAATATGATCGCTAGTACCTATTAAAACAGTGAATTAATTTTTTCTATCATTATTAGTTCAAGAAGATTAAGTCTTTTGTAGTGTCCATGTGTATATATTGGCTTCCCCGGTGGCTCAGACAGTAAAGAATCAGCCTGCAACTCGGAGACCCTAGTTTGATCCCTGCATTGTGAAGATCCCCTGGAGAAGGAAATGACAACTCATTCTAGTATTCTTGCCTTGATATATAATATGATTTCTAGACCACAATTGCATATAATATACAATTGTGCAAGGCATTTTGTTATGTGGTTTCATATAACAACATATGAATTGAATCAATGCTGATTGATATTGAAAGGTTGTTGGGGAACCACGAAAGATGCCGGGATTATTGGCCTCCGGAGGAGAAGAATTCAATCTGGGGCCAGAGATGAGGCTTGATTGCTCAGAGCTTTTGTTTAATAAAGTGTTATTAAAGTATAAAAATATAGAGAAGGCTTCTGACATAGACATCAGAAGGGGGCAGAAAGAGTGCCCCCTCACTAGTGTTAGCAATGGAGTTATATACTTTTAATTAGTTAATACGGTGAATCAAAAGACTGTCTGGAGGTTGTAAAGACCTTACTAGACCCACTCCCATAATTTACATTTTAAGATAACAGGATTAGCCAGAAGGTTTTTCCAGAAACTGTCCTCAAGCAGAATACATTATTGCTATACAATCCTAAGGAATGTAGAGGGAAAACAAAATTTGTCCTTTCCTCCTCCTTGAGAATTCCAGACCCCTCTCTCCTCAAGAACTCCAGACCTCTCTCCTGGGTATCCCCAGACTTCCTATCAACCTGCCTAGAATTGACTCTCTCATTATCAACACATTTATTTGTGGAAATTCAGAAGAAAATGTAGTCAAAGAAGTGTATCAGCATTATTTAAATTTGTTTAATAATTATTTTTCTACCTTTGCTATTCTTAATGGATCTAAGAATTTTATAACTTGAACAGTATAAGTTAAAATATCTTGGTGATCCAAAAATAGACCTGGAGGAATGTGGTACACTTTCCCTGGACTGGTAAAATATCCACAGATATTTAATAGGTATTAAGTCAATTCTCTACAGGGCTACACTTAAAATTGAAGTTCTTTTCAGAATTTAAAATAAATCTTAAGAATTAAATACATTATCATCTTTTGCTACATTATCTGTCTCTTTTACTACATTGTCTGCTGAGTTGTTAAAAATGGAGATAGCCTTAATCTGAAAAGCTATAATTCTCAAAGAGCTTCATATTTTTGGCATTTTCTAAGATTTATGGTCATCTAGTAAGTAAATTCTGTATTGATGCTTGCATGGATTAACTCTTTTCCCCAGGCTACTAAGGATGACAGGATGGATATTAAGAGAAGCAAATGTTGATCATGCCTCATTGATCCACTTGCCTATTGACTTAAGAAACAATAAGAAATTGCTAGGCTGTCATGAACATGACCTCTCATACTTGTGCTTATTCCACCTCCCACAGGATCTCTGAACGGGGCACATGGTCCTCTCGGTACAGTGTCAGCTGGGCGAGTGGTAACTGACAGAATTCTGTAAGACAGTTAGGGCCGGTCGGATATGAGAGCAGAAGATAGGCAGAATGATTGTGCAGCACAGGCATCACAATAATGCTGACATACTTCTTAAGTGAATTTTCTCCCACAACTAAAGTTTAAGTTTAGCCCTATAGAGAACTGGCCAAGCCAGCACTCATTCCAAGCCTCTTCTCTCTCAACTCATTACAAATGGAATGCTTTCGTGTATGCATGTGAAGGGAACAAGGGATTATGGGATATTTGAAATGCTTTAATTTCACTTATTTTTGAGCCAACCTGCAACTGAAAAATGTCTAGCACTTTTCAAACTAAGGATGCTATGGCTAACAAAGGTCTATTTAAACAAATAGAAAGATAACGCTTGATTCTGAAATGGGATGTTTGGAAACACAAGGATAACCCAAGAGGCCAATACACAGACAGGAAGAGAGTGATGAGGGAAGACAACAGGGGAAAGGACTGAGATTGAAGGTGAGGCCAAGTGAGGGAGAAACAAGCTGAACTATGACCTACATTTGTTGAGGTACATGATACTGTTACTGAGCTCACTGAGTATTACCAGTATTTATGTTAAAAAGCAGCAAGAAAGGTCTCACTGGAAATTCTGGAAGGCCCATCAGATGAGTTAAAACAGGAGGGAACTTACCATTTTATGAATACAGAAATATCAAATTTCAAAATTCAAGGAAAAGGGATATAATCTTAACTTGAAAGTCATGTCCTATTTGGCAAAAAGGAAGGAAATATGACAAGTTCACTAGTTCCAAAGTTCTCCCTCAAGTTTCCTCATTTTGGCAACGTTTTAAAAATGAAAATATTATCATTTAAATTCATGACCTAAGAATTTCTGTTTAAAAGGGTTTGATACTCATGATGCAGCTTCTCCAAATTCTCAAAGGCATTAAAAATACCTATAAGATGGATTTCAAACCTTGATACACACACACACGTATAAAATCAATCACAACATGAAGCTATGTGGTCAATCCTGTAGCAGTTTTTGAAGGGATTTTAAAACTGGATGGATGGAGAATGTTTATAAACAAGCACAATGATCTGTGTATGTTTAGCTGCTGAAAAGAAAGGAAAACTGCCCAAATGAAATAAGGTTAGAAAACCTTTCTCTCCATCACTCCACAGATTCTACTTAACTCTGAAGTTCAAGATAATTATGGCCTAAGAAATAGGCATCAGTTTATCTAATAAAAGATGCTTATCCTGAAACTGAGGGGATGGAAAAAGGTATTTCATGCAAATGAAAAATTTAAAAGCCAGAGTCTCAATACTTATATCAGACAAAGTGACTTTAAAATAAAGACTGCTAAAAGAGGCAAAGAAAGATACTATATAATGATCAAGGTATCCATCCAAGAAGATGTAACAATTCTAAATACTTCTGCATCCAACATAAGAGCACCTAAATATATGACAACTATTGACTCATTATTGACCAAGGGATTTTTGCAGAAACTAATACCTGTGCCCAGCAGTTTTTATTTTAGCCACATGAAAATTATGTTCTTTCACTAATACTTTGCAGGTATTACATTCAATGGTTATACCCAACACACCTATAAAATCTAATTTTCATGAAATGTTGTCTTCATTCCACTCTTTGTAGAGGTATATGGGAACACACACAGTCACACACATATATATGCATACACACACACTCATGCATACACATACTACACATACACACAGTGGAATACTGCACAATCATGAAAAAGAAAACAATTCCATTTGCAACAGCAGAGATTGACTTGGAGGATTACTATGCTAAGTTAAATAACTCAGACAGAGAAATGCATGTACTATATGATATCCCTTATATGAAAAATCCCCCCAAAATACAACAAACTAGTGGATATAATAAAAATAGAGCAGATTCAAAGGTATAGAGAACAAATTAGAAGTTATCAGTGGGGAGAAGCAGATTCACAGATACAGAGAACAAACAAGAAGTTAACAGAAGGGCAACAGAGGAGTAGGAGATTAAGAGATACTGATACACAAAATAAGCTTCAAGGATATGTTGTACAACATAGGGAATACAGCTAATATTTTATAATAACTAAAAATGGAGTATATTCTTTAAAAATGTGTGAGTCACTATGCTGTACAAGTTATATATGACATTGTACATCAACTATACTTCAATAAAAAAGATGTTTCTCCTGAGATAGTTAAGATATACTTTCCAAGTATCCTCATACACTTCCATTTGGTGGTTAGACTCTGATAATATAACTGGGCATAAAGAAGATGAACAATGAAAAGGGAGTTTGGCACCTGAGAGATATGAACTTATTGAAAGCCCCAAGAGAAATTTTTGTAGAAATTTTAATCTATCTTATACTCAGTTGATTAAGAATGTGCAAGAGCCAAGCAATGAAGGGAAAGATTCTCTATTCAGTCCTACAGATCCATACCAGAAAAGCACTCACTAACCTCTGACTATACCTGCCCAGCTCCCCTATAACTGCAGAACTGAAGAGGGCATGGAGTCAGTCCCCAAGTAGATGGCATGTAAAGTTTAGGACAATGAAATTTATTCACAGGTATGAGATCTGAAAAGATTTTTTTAAACTCAAATAGATAAATGGACTTCTCAGATGGTGCTAGTGGTAAAGGACCTGCCTGCCAATGCCGGAGATGTGAGAGACGTGAGTTCCATCCCTGTGGAGGGAAGACACCCTGGAAGAGGGCATGGCAACCCACCCCAGCATTCTTGCCTGGAGAATCCAGGACAGAGGAGCCTGATGGACTAGAGTCCATGGAGTTATAAAGAGTCAGTTCAGTTCAGTACAGTTGCTAAGTGGTATCCAACTTTTGCAGCCCCATGGACTGCAGCACGCCAGGCTGTCCATCACCAACACTGGAGTTTACCCAAACTCATGTCCATTGAGTTGGTGATGCCATCCAACCATTTATTTCATCCTCTGTCATCCCCTTCTCCTTCCATCTTCAATCTTTCCCAGCATCAGGGTCTTTTCAAATGAGTCAGTTCTCATCAGATGGTCAAATATTGGAGTTTCAGCTTCAGCATCAGTCTTTCCAATGAATATTCAGGATTGATTTTCTTTAGGATGGATTGGTTGGATCTCCTTGCAGTCCAAGAAACTTTCAAAAGTCTTCTCCAACACCACAGTTCAAAAGAATCAATTCTTCAGCACTCAGCTTTCTTTCTAGTCCAACTCTCACATCCATACATGACCACTGGAAAACCATAGCTTTGAGTAAATGGACCTTTGCCAGCAAAGCAATGTCTCTGCTTTTAATATGCTGTCTAGGTTGGTCATAACTTTTCTTCCAAGGAGCAAGCATCTTCTAATTTCACGGCTGCAGTCACCATCTGCAATGATTTCGGAGCCCCGAAATAAAGTCTCTCACTGTTTCCATTGTTTCCCTATCTACTTGCCATGAAGTGATAGGACTGGATGCCATGACCTTACTTTTCTGAATGTTGACTTTTAAGCCAACTTTTCCACTCTCCTCTTTCTCTTTCATCAAGAGGCTCTTTAGTTCTTTGCATTCTGCCTCAGGGTGGTGTCATCTGCATATCTGAGGTGTAGGGTAATCACTTATAATCACAGCACCACCATGGTTTGTTAATAATGTTGATTTTTTGGCTCATTTACTGGAAACATATTTGTGGGTGAACTCTGTTTCTGAGAAAACTGAGATCATTCTGTTTATCTTTGTTATCTGTAACCTCCTTCTGACCCCACTTTGTTTAATAACTATATTGGTAAACACAATTAAATGACTACCTATTTTTCTATCAAAGCTTATTTAATCAAATTCTTATCTATTACATAAAATATTTCACTTTGTCACAATATACTGATGTAATAGCGTTGCCATTCTTTTGTGCCAAAAATTATGTAAATCGTGCAATGCATTTTATCCATATACCAACCTCATTACACATTATTGGGTGGGGATTCTGTACATGATAACATTAACCTCACAAATATTTTTAATGGATATCTAATCTACTTTGGCCACCTCATGTGAAGAGTTGACTCATTGGAAAAGACTTTGATACTGGGAGGTATTGGGGGCAGGAGGAGAAGGGGACGACAGAGGATGAGATGGCTGGATGGCATCACTGACTCAATGGAAGCAAGTGTGAGTGAACTTCAGAAGTTGATGATGGACAGGGAGGCCTGGCGTGCTGCAATTCATGGGGTTGCAAAGAGTCAGACACGACTGAGTGACTGAACTGAACTGAATCTATATGAAAAAGGAGTGGAACAGGGTGCAGACAGGATTAATAGTTAAAGTTGGTTAATATATCTGAATTTAAAAAGACAAATAAAATATCAGCTGACTTCAAACTTCTCAGTAACACTGATTGTGAGAAAGGGCTAAAGCACGGCAGTGGAGGATAGCAGCACAAACTCTGCTTTCAAGTCGAGGCTCTACCAATTATTAGTTTTATGACTCTAGAAGAGGCACATATTCTTTCTAAGTAGCATCATCCATAAATTAGGACAGTAATACCAGCCTCACAGAGACAGCAGAGCTCAAATGATACTGAGTGCATAAACAACACAGCACAGTACATCATAAATACTATATGTTATTAAATATAAGATTTCAAGGATTGTAAAATACACCATTATTTTATCTACTCTTAGGTAAAGGAGTAAAAGACTGTCAATTAAACTGTGACATAATGCCTTAATGATAATCCTAAGTGACAATCCATCACACCAGCTTCTCGTTTGCTTTGAAATTAATTTCACCTACACCAAGGTTTTTGGCAGTTTCTCATGCCTTCATTTGCATTCCTTTGAGTATGATAGACAATATTTGTGCACAAAAATCTAAAATAAATAATTAATAGTGTTCAGTCCTCTACTTTAGAGTTTAGTCCTTTCTTTGATCACTTAAAACATTTTGTTTAGTCTTTGCAAAAAATAGAATCATAATCGTTCCTCCAACAATTAATATATCTACATTAACATCAAATTGATGCCTTTCTTCTCTGATCTATGACTTCCTTTATATTCAATAACTTTTAACTGTGAATTTGTGTGTAATTCTTTTGAAGACATTTGACATGGCATTTACATTTAATATGTGCAGAAACATCAGTGAAAGCACTTTATTGAAATGATGGAAAACAAAGAATTGTGACCAAATTTGTGCACGTGTAACCAAACTGTCATTGCATTCCCAAGTACCACTCCAAAGTGATTTTATGAGCTTATTAATTACTACAAGTATCATCATAATTTCAGAAATATTAAAATATGAGAAGTATATTAGGAATTGATAAAATACCCTTAGTAAATATTAATAATTTCTATTATTATAGATCATGGGGGAGTAAAAGTTTAGGTTCATCAAATCTTATAGCCATTGATATTTTGCATTTTTAAAAAAATCAGAAAAATATATTCAGAATAACAAACACTCAAACATGTACCTACTACATACTGCTTTTTTATGAAACAGGTTACTTGAAAATTATATAATAAACTGTGATACAGCCATAGGATAGAATATTACTAGAATTAAAAGAATACTTCACATGAATTCACGTGAAAATACATGGCAAACCTGAAATATACATTGCTAACTGAAAGATGTCAGTCTGATACAGCTGCTTACTGCCTGATTCCACTTACGAGCAGCTGGAAAAGACAAAAGAACAGTGAGAGTAAGACGACCAGTGACTCCTAGGGGAGCAAAGCAGACATGATCAAACAGGTAAAGTATAGGGTATATTGTAGGTCAGTTAAAATATTCTGTATAATGCTCTGGGCTCAGTCGCTCAGTTGTGTCCGACTTTGTGACCCCGTAGACTGTAGCCCACCAGGCTGCTCTGTCCATGGGATTCTTCAGGCAAGAATACTGAAGTGAGTTGCCATTTCCCTCTACAGGTATGATGCTTTAGTTATGGATATATGACATTATGCATTTGTTAAAACCAACAAGTTTAAAGAACAAATGATGAAAATAAAATCATTTTGGAGACTGATGTATCCCAGAAAGAAATGTAGACTGACAAGAGAACAGACTACTACAAAGGTATGAAATTATCTCACTAAAATTCTGAAAGAGATGGGAATACCAGACCACCTGACCTGCCTCTTGAGAAACTTAAATGCAGGTCAGGAAGCAACAGTTAGCACTGGACATGGAACAACAGACTGGTTCCAAATAGGAAAAGGAGTACATCAAGGCTGTATATTGTCACCCTGCTTATTTAACTTCTATGCAGAGTACGTCATGAGAAATGCTGGGCTGGAAGAAGCACAAAGGGGAATCAAGATTGTCGGGAGAAATATCAATAACCTCAGATATGCAGATGACACCACCCTTATGGCAGAAAGTAAAGAGGAACTAAAAAGCCTCTTGATGAAAGTGAAAGAGGAGAGTGAAAAACTGGCTTAAAGCTCAACATTCAGAAAACGAAGATCATGGCATCCGGTCCCATCACTTCATGGCATCTGGTCCCATCACTTCATGGGAAATAGATGGGGAAACAGTGGAAATAGTGTCAGACTCTTTTGGTGGTGGTGGGGGGCTCCAAAATCACTGCAGATGGTGAGTGCAGCCATGAAATTAAAAGACGCTTACTCCTTGGAAGGAAATTTATGATCAACCTAGACAGCATATTAAAAAGCAGACATTACTTTGTCAACAAAGGTCCATCTAGTCAAGGCTATGGTTTTTCCTGTGGTCATGTATGGATGTGAGAGTTGGACTGTGAAGAAAGCTGAGTGCCAAAGAATTGATGCTTTTGAACTGTGGTGTTGGAGAAGACTCTTGAGAATCTCTTGGACTGCAAGGAAATCAAACCAGTCAATCCTAAAGGAAATCAGTCCTGAATATTCATTGGGAAGACTGATGCTAAAGCTGAAGCTCCAATACTTTGGCCACCTGACGTGAAGAACTAACTCACTGGAAAAGACCCTGATGCTGGGAAAGACTGAATGCAGGAGGAAAAGGGGACGACAGAGGATGAGATGGTTTGATGGCATCACCGACTCAATGGGACATGAGTTTGAGCAAACTCTGAGAGATAGTGATGGACGAGGAAGCTGGTATACCACAGTACATGGGGTCACAAAGAGTTTGACACAACTGAGCAACTAAGCTGAACAGAACACAGGTTTGTACATGCACATATGTCTCCCTACTCAGTTAGTTGAAATGGCCTAGAAGACCTGGATCTTGCTTCTTAATAACACTCTTGAATAAAAGCAACCAGTGTTCCTTAGAAAAATGGCTGATTAAAGGACAACTTGGAAATATTACAGATGTATTTGAAGCACACTGTGGTTTCTTTAAGGGAGGCACTTTGGAAAAAGAAAACAAAATCATTACTACATTTTTGAAGTGTGTGAAAGGGGACAGAGCCCACTGAAAGAGCTCCCAGTGGCCTAAGATGAACATTTTGAGTGACAAAGTAAAGAAGCAGTGGATTATAACCTAAAGTAAGAAGTAAATATCCATAAATTTATACTAATATAAATAAATAACTGAATAACAAATGGGGAAGGGATTAGATATACAACCCTTGCAAAATTTTAAATAAATTATGCAGATATTCTGCCCATAAAGGGGGAAAGAATTACATGCTTAAGTATAGGCTATACATTATGAAAAACATAAGCAGTTACAAACATTTTATAGATCTGACAAATATTACCTCAGTTCAAGGTCAACATGAATAGTGAAAAATCATATTGATAGTATATACATGTGATGGTTAGTTCTATGAGTCACTGTGGTTAGACTGTAGTACCCAGTAATTTAATCAAATGCTAATCTTGACATTGCTGTGAAGGTATTTTGTAGATGCAATTAAAATCTGTAATCTATTGACTTCAAGTAAGGAAATTACCCTTGATAATGTGTGTAGGCCTCATTCAATCAGTTGAGAATCTTAACAGTAAAAATGTAGATTTCCTATAGAAGAAATTTTGTAAAAGTAAAAATGTAAATATAAAAAAAAACCTTAAGGAAAAAAAAAGTGGTATCAGAAAGTAAACAATTTAACAATTAAAGAACAAAACTACAGGTTGAATATCCAAGTAAATATTAACACAGTATGGGAGCAAAGTCTAGAAGGAGGAATGGAAAACTGGGAGAAGAAAATCTTACTTTTGAAGAGAAAATTTTCCGAAGACTCAGTTATTCCTTGAATGTGAGAAGTTTTAAAATGCAGATCAAATTATGCCTTTTACCCCAAATCACTACAAAGTGTAAAAAGAAGAGTACTATTTAACAGAAAAGTAAACAGCAGGCAAATATTAAAAACAGAAAGCAAAAAGAAAAGTCATTTTAAGATCATCTGTGGCAACCATGAAGATCAACATTAAAGTTTTGAACTTACTAAAATTTGGGTTAGAATTTTACTTTCTGGAGAAGTGAAGAAGATAAAAATGGGAAAAGTATATTAAAGGAAAAAGAATAAGTATTAACATAAAACACGTGTACAATAGTGTAGGATAGAGCAGAATGACAATTTATCTAAGGCAAGTTGGAAATTCAATCACAGAGCATAAACTGGAATAAAAATGATGTTAATTGGAGTGCATAATATAATTTTAAATGACTGAAGTCCATAACTTATTACATATTTTAAAAAGATATAACCTGCCCCAGAAAATTCAGTGTACTGATTATCATTTTTATTTCATTTCCTTTTACTTCAACACATAAGTACTCAAATACACTATTAGAAGCAAACCTAATACCTTCCTGTTTAGGACTACCATACACTTAATGCATCCTTTGGAATCCAGTGCAATCCCGTGTATTCCACATAGAGGAAACCATGCACACATCAGTTCACCACTTCCATTGTGGTTGCTGAAACAGTGTTGCTTTTCGAGACTGACTGCACTGACTCTGTCAAGACTGACATCAGTTTGCTGCTCAAGTTCCCTGGTTCTTGGAGACCCTGCAAGACATGCTCATAATACATGCAACTGAGATCTCAAGAAAAGAGCCTCGGACATCCTTTCAGATCATATCTATTGCTCTAGAGTGACTCAGCTAGAATTTTCTTGTATCACATCATTGTGCCAAAGAAACTCTTCTGAAAATCATGTTATGAAAAATATTTGACTTCTTGTCAGCAAAAGACTTTTGAGATCTGAAAACATTATAGACAAAAAGATAGGGAAACACAAAAAGCAAACAACCAAAGCAAACAATGAAATAAGGTAAAGTCTACAAAACAGGCAAACAACACAAGCACTCTATGTCCTTAACACTCACACATGCACGCCCACACATACACATACACATGCACACAACTGCTGTGCGTGGGAGAAAATGTTAACCTTGTGTTAAATAAGACATAAAAGTTTGATGCACTCTTTGTTTGGAAAATTGGTAAATATTTTTAAAAATAATGTTCAGTTGTGTTGAAGACCTGGTATGATGGACAGGGTCATGTTCTGCCACAGAGTATGAACTAAGAAGATATTTCTGTGAGGCAAATTGGAATATGTATCTAAAAACTTTAAAATGTTCAAATGTTCTATGAGAGAAACATCTAGAAATCTGTCTTATGGACAGATTTCCAATATACAAAATTTGATTAAATTACAAGGTATTTATGATAGTATTTTTAAGACCAGCAATACAAAGTAAAATGTTTTAAAATGTAAAATTAAAAAAATACCAAAACTATGCAGAACAATCTAATTGCCTAGTTGAATCCATTAGTCTTCAAAGGTAGACGACTCAGTGATGACCTTTTCATTGTTTTCAATTTATTTTTAGTTTTCACTCGCCTTGTTTCGGTGTTTTTGCTGTTGTTTATGAGTTAAAGGTTGAAAAATACATAAATATTATCATATGTATATTATATTTGCCAGTGTCATCTTAAACATATGGTGGTAACAGCTATAAAAGAATTTAATGATAGCATAAAAGCAATTACATTATAAAGCTATAATTGAAGGTAATATGATTTAAAAGTTGTCTTATGATAGCTAATGTTGCCTATTAAAATAATTTTGTCCATCTCATTGGAATATAGTGTTACCATAGCATAAGTTAGTACCACCTTGGAGTCAGGAATGCATGAAACTTTCCTACTGAAATAAAAGGTTTCTTTTGAAAATTTTCTGTGTAATATGCTTTTCAGAACTCAGTTATTCTCACAGGACAAGGCAAAGAGGGTCAGTATGGCTACCCAGATCAATAATGGCCATCAACGTAACTACAAAGAACTTATGTAGAAGATACTGCTCCCTCATAAAAAAAAAAAAGGGGGCTTTCTCAGAGGAGGAATAAATGAATATGGATAGCACATACATATTTCTTTCTACTAGAATATCCCAAGTTCTACCTCAGATACAGCATCAGGTTCACTCCTCATCTTTCAATCTCTAAACAAGGAAATGAAGTCTAAAAGCTGTGCCTATCATAATGCCTACCAGTTAGTACTCACTTGATAACTCTTTTGAATGAATGATCAATTGCTCCCCACCTAATTAAGGAGAGGGAAGGAGAGAAGGACAGTGTGCTTTCATTTAAGGGTCACAGAAGACTGGAACATCAATTTTTTCTCTCCTTGCTAACCATTTTCACTTAATTATTACAAATACAATAATCATTCCAACTTATTTTCTCTAGAGGAATAAGTTTACTAGGTCAAATAAAAATGGTTTTATATAGTGTTCATATGAGACATGTTCACTATGATAAAGGGTAGTCAGTGTCTTACATCCAATGAATGTCACTATTAAAGAAGAGTCTTCCTGAGTGCCTAATACATATTACTGAGAAGAGCAACAAAAATCAGGAGCTTCTGTAACAAAATAATATAGAAATCAATTTATTCTCCACACTCCAAATTTTCTGTAATTAATATTTATTCCATTAGCACAAGGAAAATAAAGTACATATTCACTGACAAAAGCCACTCTACTTTAGGCCAAACAGCATTGCCTGAATTATGTTGAACTGGCTATATTAGAATAATTCACTAAATGTCTGCCAGGAAGATGAAACTAACATGGAACTGTAATATGAAATGAATATAGATTTATGTTTCATCTGGTCCCGGTTTATATAAGGAATGATTAATGTTAATATTTTAAAAATGAAATGTTACTTTGTGCTTAGCCTTAACTTCTCATCTTAAAATTGCATAATAAGACATATTGGAAAATTTCCATTTTTATCTTAAAATTGGGATTATAATAGGAAATTCAAAATTGTTGAGCCAAGATTTAATATTTATTCTGGACAAGATAGAACTGGTTAGGAGACAAGTATTGTATATTTTTTAAAACACGGGATTTGTAACCAGAACATGGACATATTAAAATCTTTTCAACTGTTTACAGTTCTGTGGCTTTGGATGCATTACTTGCTTTCTTTAGCTTTTAGTTTCCTTGTCTCAAAATCAGGATAATAGAAACTACTTCAAAGGCTTATTAAGAGGATTAAATCAGAGATATTTTAAGTGCTTATTTGATAAGTGTATCTCAAACGAGGAGAACCGCTACATGTGTATCACATTCAGTTAGTAGAGTTAAATAGTCATATTGGGCATTAGGACCGGGTGGAAAAATTAAATATGAAGGAAGAAACCTCAAATGATAGCTTTTTTTCACCTTAAGAGTGAGATGCACAGAGAACACAGCTGGAGTTTGGCAAGGTAGATGGCTCTAATGACACGTGAACTTCACCATGGCATGTAACTTCCCTCTACAGAAATATTTTATGGAGGAAAAAAAAGTCAGTGCATTAGGACTGAAGCAAGGAGTGATCCATAGATGCATTTGTAGCTCCACCTTGGGCAAAGGAAACTGGGACAGCTTTATGCAATAAAGGATAAGAACATGAAGAGAGGAATTTGTGTTATATATTATATTAAGTGTTAGGCATAACAGACTAAAAATAGGCCTATGTACTCAAGGCGTGGCAGATGTATTTTATTATCTGATGACTCTGTTTGCAGAATAAATGATAAACCGATTGTGTTTCCATGTGGTCTCTTCTGCCTATCTGGTGACATCACTAGATGGAAAAAAAGCTTTAAAACATATGAAAATGCTGCAAAAACATTTTAAATATTATTATCATGAGAAAGTAGCATGTGAAGTCGCTCAATCATGTCCGACTTTTGCAACACCATGGACTGTAGCCTACCAGGCTCCTCCGTCCATGGGGTTTTCCAGACAAGAGTACTGGAGTGGGTTGTCATTGCTTTCTCCAGGGGATCTTCCCAACCCAGGGGTTGAACCCAGGTCTCCCACATTACAGGCAGACACTTTATTGTAACTATTGATAGTATTAAATTTCATCTTTCTGTTCTTGGACAAGTCTTTTCTAAACCAAAGTCCAAGAGCAATGGAAAGGCTCTGCCACTTCTAGTTATTAGGGCTGTTCGCAGATCACCCTGGTTTCTCATAACCATCAGGGCTGCTAACTACATTGTCTATACTGCCTGGCAAACACACCCCATTATCTAAATATTTCTACCTATCTTTACCTTCCATTCATGGGAATACATTCTTTCTTTCTTCTTTTCACTCAGGGCCCCTAAGGTAAGATAGTAATCTGATAAACTAGTGAATCAGCACAATAACATGAATGTATGGCCTTCCCTCAAGGATATTTTTGGACATTTTAATAAAGCTTTTCCAGATTTCATGACAAGAGAGTGGTAAGAATAACTTGCTAGAAGAAGAAAAAGTGGTCTACCGACTTTGCGTAAATGTAAAACCAACCCCATCTATGACCATGCAGATCTAGACGGGCGCATTGCTCAGCTGTTGGTTGAGTCAGCAAGATGCTGAGAGCCCTGCCCTGGAGACACAGACAGGAGAGGCTGAGTCCTTGAATTACTGCATGAAACAGAATTCCATGTAGTGGCCGCCCCCAATTCACCACTGTCCACACCGCTACCTCACTCTGGCCTGTGAGCTGAATGAGAACTAAGGGAGACGTTCTCCTGCAGGCACTGAAGCAGTAGACTGCCAGGTTGTAAAGAGAGTGGCACGCAGAGAATGCCAGGCAGCCTCCAGATGCTGCCCCTGCCCCCAGCTTACAGCCAGCAAGAGAAGAGGGGCCTGGCTCTATCGCCATGAAGAACTAAATTCTGCCAACAACCAGTGAGTTGAGCCAAAGGCTGTGTCAGAGGCATTTGCAGCCCTCACCAATCCCTCAGTTTCAGCCTGGTGGACAGAGAACGCGTCTACACCATGTACCCACTCTGGCCTTCAGAACTGTGAGATAAGCTGCTTATCTTGTACTGTCTAAGCTGCTAATTTTGTAGGATTCTGGCAGCAATAGAAAACTAGTACAGTAGCTAAGCAGGCTTCCCAGGTGGTTCACTGCAGAGATTCAGGAGATGGGGGTTAAATCCCTGGGTCAAGAAGACCTCCTGGAGAAGGAAACGGCAACCCCTCCAGTATTCTTCCTGAAAACCCCAGGGACAGAGGAGCCTGGTGCGTTATAGTCCATGGGGTCACAAGTGTCAGACATTACAGAGTGTTGCATTGCTTAAATAGTAAATGAGGGCAACTGTGTACAACAAAACTATGAAATACAAGCATATACTATAAAAGTTCAGTATTTTATACAAGAAAACAAAAAAATTTTTCATCAACAGTATAGTAAGAGGTGAAGATATTAATAGCCTACTAAGTGTAATTTCAGAAAAAAATACACCAAAGTCCTTAAATGTAGTCATTAGTAATCACTAGCAGGTACTGATACCTATAGTATGTTGATTATCTTACACAGATCATTTTATTTAGTCTTCCTGTATCTCTGCAATGTAGGTTTTTTTAACATCCTATTTCACACATTATAAAACAGAAGTTTAGGGGATTTAGTAACTTACTTGAAGTCACACAGTTTGTTAAAAATAGACAAGAATCAAAACCAACCTATCAGACTCCAAATCACTGACCTTTCTACTGTACTACCTTGCCCATAATAACTGTTTTAAACCTTCAATCAAAGTGAAAATATAATACTAACAGGAAATGATGATATTATTTACTCTAACACAAACTAAAAACAATTTTGGAGGCATCAACAACTAATATATGTATAGCATCTTCATGAAAGAGTTCTCACTGATTTTAGGAGACTGTGAAGTAGTCAGGGCAAGTATTATTAATTTACCTTTTTTTAAAGATAAAAGAACAGAGGTTCAGAGAGTTTCACCTAACTTGCCACAGGCCATGGGACTGAGTGACAGTATTAGGTCTCAATCTCACATCTTCAAATCTAGAGCTTTTCACCCTAAATGGGACAAGTAAATGGAGTGTGGGGGAGGGGAGGAGGGAGTAAAGAGGAAAAAGGATGAAGACATGGGGCTAGAAGGGACTGCAATTACCCTACCCACCGACTTCTGAAGCCTCAAAGCATCATGGCTAGTTTATAAGACTAGCACACTTATGCGCCCAAAGAGAAAAACATAAAATTTCTGTTGTGTCTATGAAGAGAACAGGCTGCATGGTCTGGGGCTTTGAAATCCACAATATTTGCATATAAAATAATAAACACATTATATCACTTTTATTTGGGATGATGAATTTTTCATTGCATAAGAATTGTCTCAGAAAAACGCCCCCATGCTATGTTCTGATTTTAATGGTTAAATATTATTTTTATGAGGACTCCATATTTCCACATCTGTTTATCTGACATCATTTGTAGGTACAAAGAGAGAATAATCACAACTAGAAACAATGCAGCCTTCTCCACTGCACTTATTAACTCTCTATGGCATTGATAAGAATGGAGTGTTCAATCATATATTTTGGTAGTGACATATGGTTAATAATATCACAAGTACGGTGATGACATTATAGAACTAAATCTTACTTCTAACAAGTGGTGAAGCTTAGTTAAATGCACTGTCAATAATGTTGTCAATTAACTGTCAATTACTAGTGCCAAGGTAAAGGCAAGTTGTTTGTTTCTCAGCAAACAGTTCACAGAGAAGATTGTTGCAATTATAAATCTCTCACGTCCTGCTACATTAAGTGTCTTACTAGAGGTTGAATAGTCATTAATATCTTACATAGTCAAGGCTTTGCCACAATTGTTTAATAGCTATTTTGCAATTATAAGCAGAACACTAGTTAAACTAAATTAGAGTTCATAATTATTTTTGTAATGAATTGGAAATATAAAACTACATGTAACTCTCTGGAAGTCCAAGTATACTTAGTTCTCCTTAGCCTCCCATGGAGTGAAGGGTTAATATATTAAGAAATGCAATATAATTACACTAATTGCTGTGTATTGGTTCTCAATAAGTGAGACTTGTTTTAATTTTTAATCCCAAATGGGCAGTACCTCTATGTGATTCTCTTAGAACTCTAGAAGGCACATTTTTATTTCTCATGTGCCAACATACTGTGGATATACGTATCTTTAACAAGTGAACTTTTACAGAATTAAGCACACTAAGAAACAATAAATGCATTTTGGATTTAGAATATTAATCCTAAGGAAGTACTTCCCTCATTTTTTCTCCTTTGTAATCATATAATTATTTTAGGCTTACTGTAGTTATGTAAAATTAAATCATCATTTAAAAAAATGCTGTGATTACTGTGCTTATTTCAATGCATGGAGTACGTAATCAGTCCCAAGCTTGATAAAACAGTCTCTTAATAACACATAAACACACACATACACACAAAGATGTTTTCAAATCTTGGATTTTTCACACTGACAATTTAGAAGGTACTACAGAACACACAAAATGAAAACTGTTACTATTTTACTCTGAAGTTCAAGTTAGGCGTTTATAGGCTCTCAGCTCACATGTTTCTTTCTAGAGAAGCTGCCTTTGCCCTGCTTACCTACATTATCCTCTGTGCTTGTGCTCTATCACACCAATTCATATAGCAAATGTGTCACATCACCTTATAACAGAGAAAAGCTGCAGTCATCACTTAAATAAAATAGAATGTCCATGTTTATTACTCACGTCCTCTTTAGAATAGAATTCTGTCATGTTCACCTCTATTTCCAGTGCTCCTTGGAGCTGGGTGTATAGCACATTTTAATAAATAGATGTTAGATGGATAAATTGAAGAATTAATAAGTGTGTGTGTCCCCAGCTTTAGCAATCCACCATCTCTACAGTGTAACAACAACTCGGCCCCTAATAAACACTTTGTGAAGGAATCAGTCCTGTCTGGAATTCTGCTGATCAGCTTCTGCCACGAGACATGTCTGAGAGCTCCTGGGCCGTAAGGGTTGGGGAGCACCACTTATTACACACATATCAGAGTTTGGCTAGAAAAAACCGCACCACCACATGATGGGACTCGTTATCATCTGAAGCAGAAGCACAAGTCATCATATCATCTAAAAGGGCAACCAGGGGTACAGTCCAAGGGGATGTCTTTACATGCTAAGAACACAAAAGAACAGCTGATCACGCATGAATCTCTCGATTCCATTCTATCCTCAGAGACAATAGAAAATTTAAGGATTAGTAAACCTGACTCATCTTGAAGAAAGTCTCAAGAAGCAATTCAAGGAATAATTAATGTGAATCCAATGTAATTTTACTTTCTATTCATATGACCAACTTCCTCAGACTGTTTCTATGGAAATTAGACTATGGTTCGGTGATAGAGAAGTTGCCACCAAACTTTAAGGAAATAGCAAAGTGCAGAATCACAGGCATTTGGTGGGAAGATCTAAGAAAGATTTACATAAAACCAACAGTGCCAAATGATCAGCAGCTATTAAAGAGAGCCTTTACCAAAGGTGGTCCTTGGCTGCCTGGATTCTCACAGCTCTCTCCTTAAAGATACTTTGGATCTGTTTCATATCAGAGACATAGGTTTGTCTTGTTTCCTCCTTGGTTCCCTTGGCCCTGGAAGCAGCTTCTGTGCCTTGCCCTAAAGGTGTTACTGCCCTCCCTGTGTTTCCTTGTGCTGGGTGCACATTAAGTAGTTGCTAAATTATGTTGAAATTTCCTTTGCAATTTGCTTTTACAGATAAATATAGAAAGTTACTTAATACAGGAAAATCACTGCTTATGATAGAATAACCACAAATCATTCCTTGACGATTTCTTTTTCTTTTGCCCATTTCCATATAGCAGCTAGGAAGCATAGATGATTAGGACCCTTAAGAACAAGCTCTGCCTAGATTACATGATTAGACAAACAAAACTGATCCAAAGTACTAATTATATGTCCAACAGCACTTATACATTATAGACCACTTTGTATTGTACAATAAAACTATTTTATCGCTAGTAGTAACCATTTTGTACATGGAACCATTGTCAAATTTATCACCTATATTGTGTGAACTGTATCAAAATGAAATGGACTTCAATATAAGGCCATTATAAGTACATGTATATTCAGTGAAAGAGTTAAAAGCTCCACAATAGAAATGTATTTGGCAAAGCAAGGACAGAAATATATATATACGGTACAGGGAAAACAATTTTTCACTGCCATTTGGATACAAAATGGACTGAAGCAAAGGGGAAAAGTGGTAGTCGAACATGTTATATGGAAAAATTAGAAAAGCTAGAATTGTAAAGTTTCCTTCATCAACTAGTCTGCAGTAACTCACAGATTACTAACAACTTATGCGAGCTTTACGTGCCTATTCCATCTGCTCTTCATTTAAAAGAAAAAAAAAACTTGTCACCATAGCAACTGCCACATGCCATGGTATTTATGCTGCATCTGATGTACAAAGCATGGCTTGTGTAGGAAGGAGTGTGTGTATGTATATGATGTGGCAGCTGTCGTCCCTGCCATTTTGTTGCTGCTCTAGAATAAAACAAGTAGTGGTTATGAATACTCATTTGAGTAGTGATACTAGTGCTCATTTAACTAAACCCTTATACACACACCAAAGTCCTTATCTGACCACACTAGTCTGCTGACATGACGGGCGATAAAGGGTTGTGGAAAGAAAACAAAAAAAACCCTAACTTTTATCCTAATTTTTAAAAGCAGAGTTAATACAACTAAAATTCCTTTGTTTAAAACAGTGAGTGACATTTTGGGTAAATTACAATATCTCTTAGCCCTATTAGCTAACGGTTTTCATCTTTCAGTAAGACCCTTTACAATAAATGTCTACAAGATGGCCCAGTTCCTTTGTTGTCTATAATTTGTTTTGCAGTGAAATCGCTTAAATTTACTGGATATAAGATACAGCTTGGAAATCATGGTAGACAATGTTGACAGAATTCTCTACCCTTTATTTTCTTGCTGACTTCTATCATAGAAGCTGTAAATGCCGAATACTTGCTTTCCATGGTCTTACAAAAGCTAAATGCTTAAAATTCCAGCTTCCCTTGAAGCTAGAGGTGGCTATGGGATACAGTTCTGGCCAATGAGATCTAATCAGAAGCTTGCTGCCATAGACTGGGAAAACTTTGCTCTCCTGAAAAAGAAAAGTGACAGAAGCTACTAGCAAAATCCCTTCACCAGTCTAACTGCAATTGAAGTTTCAATGATTACCTTGCAATGGAGCAACAAACATGAGAGTTTTCACTCTTCTAGCACAAGTGTTTTTTGGCGTGGCTGGAAAAGATATACAAGCCTCTTCATTCCTACTAACACACCTCCTCTTGTTTACAATACATAAATGTCATTATTGCTTAGGCAACTGTTTGCAATATTTTCTGTTAGTTGCAGGTGAATGCATTCTTATCTGACACAGAATTTTTATTCTCTAAAGAATACGTTGTGTTATTTTTATATTAATAAAATAGAACATATTCTAACCTACTCTATTTTTAGAGATTATTTTGCTTACTGAGAGATTATACATGTGAGAGGTTTCCCTGGTGGCTCAGACTGCAAAGAGTCTGCCTGCAATGCAAGGGACCCAAGTTCGATATCTGGGTCAGGAAGATCCCCCAGAGAAGGGAACGGCAACCCACTTCAGTATTCTTGCCTGGAGAATCCCATGGACAGAGGAGCCTGGTAGGCTACATCCATAGGGTTGCAAACAGTCAGAGATGATTTAGCAACTAACACTTATACATGTGAGATATGCCGTGAACTATATTTCCTTGATTCTCTATTTGATAAAAAGCTAGTGTTGCAATAAAATGGGTAAAATCTCAGTTTTTTAAAAAAAAAAAAAAAACAGAAAGAACTGAGCAAATCTAGAAACACCATCAAATATTTTTGAACTTAAAAAAATCAGTTCTGGTTGTGGATGTATATCGTATTCACTTGGCGTTTTAAACTAACTGCAAAGGTAATTTGTAACATTTCAAGATAGCTTTTGAGTTCTGATGCCTCGCTTGGATTATTTCTTTTAAGAAACAGACTGGCAGCATGTTCTTTTTGATGCCGAGCTAAACTGGATCAAAGTTTCAGTCCCAGTTTTTAAAATGTTACATGTGCTCTGAAGAAAGGCTAGAGACCAGACAAGAATTCAGGTGAAGCTTCAATGGCATCCAAACTCTCAGACTCTCTTAATTGAAAATAGCTTTTGTTTTTGCCTTTGGCAAAGGTTAATATGCTGTATTAAGCAATATTTTGCAGTAGTAAGAGTTAAAATAATACATATCAAATATGAAATAAAACTAGTCAGTAGCAAGATGAGAGCATTAAAAATAGGAAATGAAGAACAAATTATAGATAGTTCTCTACTAGTCAAGACAACCTCTGCTCCTTCTCCCTTCCTTCACAAACACCAGAGATCCTATGAGCCATAAGGAGATCCAGTTAAGTTGAGAATATCTAATAATAGGAAATACCAAGGTATCCTCTATTACATATTCTGTGGTAGTGAAAGAGCAACGTGATAATGAGAAAGCAGATGGTTCAGAGCCACAGTATACACATTGTTCTTCTAACTTTCATATGTCCAATTTCAAAATACTTGGTTAATGACAAGTAAGATGTACAGTTCTATAGTTAAGTCCAAAAATCAAGAAATATTGCCCACTTAGAAAATTTGATTTATACCCAGAATAAATCAAATTGCAAATACATATAAATGAATAGTGGGGAAGGAAATGGCAACCCACTCCAATATTCTTGCCTGGAGAATCCCATGGACAGAAAAGCCTGGTAGACTACTGTCCATGAGGTCACAAAGAGCTGGACATGACTCAGTGAATAAATAAAATGATAAATGAATAAATTAAAATTTTAGCCTTAATGAATCCACAAATTTGACTAGTTCATGCATTTATCCATTCGTTCAATCACTCACTTATCCATGCAACAGAGTTACTGATCCCTCTACAAGAAAAAAAAAGTCCTGTTTAGGATAATCCATTTCCCTACAAAATGACCATCCAGTTTTTAAGGTATAGTAAATGAATTTTGAAAGTCTGGAAAATCTTTAAACTCTGTTGCACAGTTTAGAAAAATATCATTTATTTTTGCTTTCTTAAATCTGTAACTCCAAAGAAACTATAGTTAGCCAAGCAGATTATTTTTCCTATTCTATATTTATACAAATTTATTCTAACCTAAATTCAACATTAAGAGAAAAATTCATGGGGTGGTATGGAACAAGACATAATTTGTCAAAGCATTCATCACCTTGTAATGGATTCACTGCTATAACTATTGTTGAAATCTTCCTTTGGACATCCAAGCAAAAGAGGATGCAGCATATATGTGTTCTTTCGGACTTAGATTAGCCAAGTTTATAGAAACCTCTCTCTCTCTAATATATACATGCTAAAGTATGTACTACCAGATGGAATTTCAGGTGCCTACATCATTGCTGCTATTATTAAATTATCTTTTGTGATGACACCTCAGGTAGTCAGGACTGTTATGCAATAGGGAGTTAGGGGAAAATCTTCAGCTTTTAAAGCTATTAAAATTTCTTGCAGGTGTGTTTGAGAGAAGCACAGCACAAATTCACTTGCACACTATGAGAATTAGAGATTATACAGCCCATCCACAAGGGGCAATTAACACAAACAGTGTGGGGGAAGAAACGACCAGAGTTGCAAACTAAACAGAACTTGTATCCCCCAATTATATTGCAAAGCACAGATGTTTGTTCCACAAAATAAATGATATTGGCAGTTTGGAGCTATGATATAATTCCATAGGGTCTACATTTCTAAATACCTGCTTTCTACTGATCTTGTTTTTCCCTGGTTCTCATGATTGTGTTCTGTTTTTCCTCTGTGATGTGAGCCTATTAAGAACATGACAAGCCTTACTCACCACTTGTTGCGGCATAAACTTCAATCTGCTGCATCTGGAATAGAATTTCTTCCCCGCGGTTACTTCAGTGAAAAGCTTAGATAGTTCTAAGTCCCACACCCTCCCCATTCCCCCAAATATCATATATTTATGAAAAGGTAACTCTTTCTCTGGATACAAATTAAATTTCATTCCAATTAGCCTCAACACCAGTGATCCAAAGAAAACTGGTCCCCTCACCCCCAGTTTAGTGGTGCTGAAGTCTATCTGTCTTTAGAAGAAAACTTAAAATTTTTATTCTTTCCCCACATTCCAGAATATCTCATGAGTCATTTCAGAAGAAAAGCACAGAGAATAACTTTGGCTGCCATACCAACCTGTCATTTAAGAAAGCTACATTAATCAATAACACCTGAACAGTTCAATTACTGAATAAGAAAGGTAAAGAAATGGAAAAAAGATTAATAGGTCTTCCCCCAAATTAGAACCCTAAAATCAAAGGGAGCTGCAACCTGTGATGATTTGAAAAGCCTATTACCGCTTGAGTTAATATATAATTATCCAACCCTTTTATTTATTTTTTTCCACATACAGCAGCCAGTTTCACTGACAATTTTCCTGCTCAGAGAATTTTTCACCTTTGATTAATGACACTTAATAAAAATTCCACCTAGTTGCAATGAAAAGAAAAAGAGTCACTTGAACCAATGGTGAAGTGCCTTATAGAGCTAGGCTAGGAAAGGTTAATGGCATCATTACTCAGGTCTTTGGAGTACACATATCCCTCTCTCAGAGTAGGCTAAGCATGCTGGATAGTGCATTAACCCCTTCCAAACTCTAGGTCCATTGAACTGTCCTTTTCGAAAGACAATTAATACTATTTATAAATACATGCCATGACAATTGGTGGCTCAGATGGTAAAGCATCTGCCTACAGTGTGGGAGACCTGGGTTCGATCTCTGAGTCAGGAAGATCCTCTGGAGAAGAAAATGGCAACCCACTCCAGTACTCTTGCCTGGAAAATCCCATAGACGGAGGGGCGTAGTAGGCTACAGTCCATGGGGTTGCACAGTCGGACACGACTAAGTGACTTCACTTCACTATAAATACATGCCATTTTTTTTCTTAAAGGATTTTTGGATATTGCAACGACAAATAAAATGGAATAGAATGAGTCATATCCCAGAGGATGACAATAAAGATTTAAAAATGCTTCAAAATAACAAAATCCAAGTGCCAGTCCACAGGACAAGTATAAACCAATTACCTAAATTGTTTATCTTTGTACACTGAATCTACTTCGTATGCCTCTTGAGAATAATTTCACTTCATACAAAGAAATGGAAAATATCTTTATGGTGCCACAAGTTTTTGTTTTTTTAAAATAAATTACCCCTTGATACTAATCAATTGAACTGCATCTATGGTACAACTCTGAAAAAAAGTATCTCTGTGGTAGTAAAGAAAGCCCGTTTATTCATTAATCAAAGATTGTTGAGTCCCTGCTATGTGGGAGCTGTTGTTCCAATGCTCAGGATACATCGATGTACAAAATAACCCCCAAAGATATCCTTGTGACATTTATATTCTGATGGGGAAAGTAAATAATTAAAATGAAACACGTAAGTAGACAAGACAGGAATGTCAGAAAGTGCTAAGTGTGAAGGTTGATCATAGAACCAGGTATGGGTAATGGAGTGGCAAGATGGCCTATTTTTATAGGAAGAAGAGGTTGCAAGTTTAATGGGCTGGTTAAAAGGCTTCCACTGTGGTAGCTAACATTAGCTTGCTACTCAACTGCTCATGATGATTTGAATTAGGAAACACTTTTGTTGGCTGCCTATACGTTTAGCGTCTGGGAATTCCACTGATATGTGTGGATCAAAGTCGTTTTAGCCTTGTTGCTCAGGTAGTAATTACATCCATCTTGTCTCTGACAGGTACAAGGGGAGAGTGCTGTCCTCTAGCAAAGGAAAGAACAGCTTCTGCTGGCCTGGAGGATTCAGGGACATTGTGGGGTTTAAGGTTTTCGAGTGTATACCTCACTTCTTCCCTGTCAGATTATAAGCTGTGTCCCTTCCTTGTGAGGATCCAGACTTTAGTATAAGATCCCTGCTAGGAGTGTATTTAGCTTCTTTCATACCTTGTAACATCCTTATCACAATTTGAGGGCCTGATTTATAGTATATTCAGTTCTCTGAATGCAGGACATAAGGATTTCTTTAAATACTCTGTGAAGCCTTCTGGATATCACAGCTGATCTAAGTCTAACAGTATCCTTCTTCAAAGCCCCTGGGTCAGGAGAAAAAACAGCTATCTCTACATTTTTTAATTATAGTTATTGTCCCTTTATTGTCAGGTGCTAGAGTTATATCAAAAGTCAGCACCCTCCCTCTGCCAACTTATATATCATCCCAGTCCTCCACTCTAGTGATTCACCACAGTCCAGTGAATTGTGATAATACCTCATGCAAAAGATTTTTCACAATTTGCTCTCATCACTGTTGATACTGTCATCTGATAGCAGGTTTCCCAGATGGTGCTAGTAAAAAAAAAAAAAGAAAAACACACACACACCCACTCGTCAATGCAAAAGACCTAAGAAATGAAGGTTTGACTCCTAGGTCAGGAAGATTCCCTGAAGAAGAACTGGCAATCCACTCCAGCATTCTTAACTGGAGAATGCCATGGACAGAGGAGCTACTCAGACACAACTTAACACATCAGTAGGCCAACACTAGAATCATGTCCTAAAAGGATGCTTTCTAGAGCCAAGTTGGGTGAACTGTCTTAGATAGGGCTTCCCTAAAATCAGAGCCCCAGATAAGAACTTACGTGCCAGAAGTTTACTTGGGAGAAAAGCCAATAAAGGGTGTATAAATGAGTGAGGCACTGGTATGGACAACTTGAGGTTGATCCTCTGGTAAATTCTCTGAAAACTTGTGAAACAAACACAGGATCATCCTACAGAAAGACTGAGTAGCTGTGGCATTTTTCACCAGATTGTACCCCTGAGTAGTTGGCTTTTATGCATAAAATATATCGTATCTGTTGCAGTAGAATCAGCTTCAGAGAGCTGCAGAATTCCTTCTGGAGGAGAAGAAGAGAGATACAGGCATTCGCGATATTAAGTTGTCAGCAAGCATTCTGAACAGTCTTCTAGGCCAACAGGCACACTGAAATGGGCCAGTGGATCAAGGCCCAAAAGCACCTGCGGCATTGCTTATGTCCTAAATTTACACAAGCAGTCTTAAATTACCAAAGTATATATTTTTCAATACCTTAACTCTTCTCCAGGGCTTTGGAACATCTTAAAACCATTTATCCAACTCTTAATTTATAGGCTATTCCTGTCAAGTATTTTAATATTTGCTAAGTATTAAACCCATAAAGTGAAAGTGAAGTCGCTCAGTCGTGTCTGACTCTTTGCAACCCCATGGACTGTAGCCTAATAGGCTCCCTCCGTCCGTGGGATTTTCCAGGCAAGAATACTTGAGTGGGGGTGCCATTGCCTTCTCCAGGAGATCTTCCCAACGCAAGGATTGAGCACGGGCACCCATTACTGTTGTTTTGTTGTTCAGTCACTAAGCTATGTCTGACTCTTTGCGAACCCATCAACTGAAGCACACCAGGCTTCCCTGTCCTTCACTATCTCCCAGAGATTGCTCAGACTCATATATTTCACTAGGTCAGCAATGCCATCTAACATCTCATCCTCTGTCACCTCTTTTGCCTCCTTTTATCTAGCCAGTATTCATTAGTCTTATCCTTATAATTAGCATTTTTCTGTAACTCTGGCCTCTCATTTGAGATTATCTTTCTTCTGCCTAAAATATACCATTTATAATGATCCTTAGTGCAACTCGATAGTAACTAATTCTTTTGTAGTGGTTTTGTTCTCTTAAAAATGTCATTGTGCATTCATTTTTGAGGGATGCTTATACTATTTGGTATAAAATTGTAGTTTTGAAACTGCCATTTTTTTCTAGTACATTGTAAACATCATTCCTTTATCTTTTGGTTTCTATTGTTGGACTCAAGAAGTGAGTTTTCAATTTAACCATATTTTTCTTTACTGATAATGTCCTGTAACTGTTTTAAAATTTGTCTCTGGTTTTCTGGGATGTCACTATGCGTCTAAGAGAAAGCAAACCAAATTTTCCCACTTGTGGTTCACTGGGTTTCTAAAATATGAGACTAGGTGGCCTTAATATGATCTATAGTATTTTCAACTATTTTTTCATCAACTATTTCTACTTCATTTTCTCCTTTCTGAGACACAAATGAAATGGATATTAGATTGTCTCTATGAATCTTCTAAGTTGTTTTTTCCTCATTTGTATTTTCCATCTTCATATTATTCTATACTTCTTTTTGAATAGTTTCTTCTGATCTAGTTCCAGTTAACTAATATCCCTTTATATGTATTTAATTTCTCTTAAATCTATAAACCATATTATTATTTAATAATAGTTTTTATTATATAATGTTTATTTGTTTTAAGTCATCTTTAAGATTTCATTTTTTAAGAGAAGTTTTAGGTTCACAGCAAAATTGAGGGGAAGGTACAGAGATTTCCAATATACCCTCCACCCTTATACATGCATAGCCTTCTTTATTATCAACATCCTCCACTGGTGTCATGTATTTGTTACAACTTATTAACCTAAACTGACACATAAGTCCATAGATTACAAAAGTCCATAGATATCAAAAGTCCATAGATTACATTAGGGTTCACTCTTGTTGCAGTGCATTCTATGAGTTTGGACAAATGTATAATGACTTATATCCCTCACCATAGCATCATACATAGCAGTTTCTCTGTTCTAAAAATCCTCTGTGCTCTGCCTATTCAACACTCCCCTACCCTTCAGTCCACAGCACCGACTGGTCTTCGTATTCTCTCCACAGCTTTGCATTTACCAGAATGTTGCATGCTTGAATCCTACAGAATGCAGCCTTTTCAGATTGGCTTCCTTCATTTGGTACTATATAATTAAGGCTCTCGATGTCATTTAATGGCTAATAACTTGTTTTTGTTGTTGTTGTTCAGTCTCTCAGTTATGTCTGACTCTTTGCAATACCCCCTACCCCCATGGACTCCAGCACGACAGGATTTCATGACCTTCACCATAGCCCAGAGTTTGCTCAAACTCAGATCCATTGAGTTGGTGATGCCATCCAATCATTTTGTCCTTGTCATGCCCTCCTCTTCCTGCCTTCAATCTTTCCCAGCATCAGGATCTTTTCTAACGAATTGGCTCTGTGTACCAGATGGCCAAATTATTGGAGCTTCAGCTTCAGCATTAGTCCTTCCAATGAATATTCAGGACTGATTTCCTTTAGAATTGATTGGTTTGATACCCTTGCCATCCAAGGGACTCTCAAGAGCCTTCTCCAACACCACAGATCAAAAGCATCAATTTTTGGCACTCAGCTTTCTTTATGGTCCAATGCTCATGTCCATATATGACTACTGGAAAAATCATTGCTTTGACTAGAAGGACCTTTATTGGCAAGGCAATGTCTCCACTTTTAATATGCTGTCTAGGTTGGTCATAGCTTTTCTTCCAAGGGCAAGCATCTTTTAATTTCATAGCTGCAGTCATCTGCTGTGATTTTGGAGCCCAAGAAAATAAAGTCTGTCACTGTTTCTACTGTTTCCCCACCTATTTGCTGTGAAGTGGTGAAACCAGATGCCATGATCTTAGGTTCTTGAATGTTGAGTTTTAAGCCAACTTTTATACTCTCCTGTTACACTTTCATCAAGAGGTGAAAGGGTATATAGTTCCTTTAGTTCTTCTTCACTTTCTGCCATAAGGGTGGTGTCATCAGCATATCTGAGGTTATTAATATTTCTCCCAGTAATCTTGATTCCAGCTTGTGCGTCATCCAGCCCAGCGTTTTTGCATGATGTATTCTGCATATAAGTTACATAAGCAGGGTGACAATATACAGTCTTGACGTACTCCTTTCCAATTTAGAACCAGTCAGTTGTTCCATGTCCAGTTCTAACTGTTTCTTCCTGAGAAGATTTCTCAGTAGGCATGTAAGGTGGTCTGGTTTTCCCATCTCTTGATGAATTTTCCACAATCTGTTCTGATCCACATAATTAAAGGCTTTAGAGTAGAGAATGAGGCAGAGGTAGCTGCTTTTCTAGAAATTTTCTTGCTTTTTCTATGATCCAACAGATGTTGGCAATTTGATTTCTTGTTCCTCTGCCTTTTCTAAATCCAACTTGAACGTCTGGAAGCTCTTGGTTCATGTGTTGTTGAAGCCTAGCTTGGAGAATTTTGAGCATTACTTTTTGAGCATGTGAAATGAGTGCAATTGTGCAGGATACTGAACATTTTTTGGCATTGCCTTTCTTTGAGATTGGAATGAAAACTGACCTTTTCCAGTCCTGTGGCCACTGCTGAGTTTTTCAAATTTGCTGGCATATTAAGTGCAGGACTTTAACAGCATCATCTTTTAGAATTTGAAATAGCTCAGGTGGAATTCCATCACCTCCACTAGCTTTGTTCATAGTGATGCTTCCTAAGGCCCATTTGACTTCACACTCCAAGATGTCTGGCTCTAGGTGAGTGATCACACCATCATTGCTATCTGGGTCACTCAGATATTTTTTTGGTATAGTTCTTCTGTGGCTGGACACACCACAGTATATCATCCACTCACTAACTGAAGGGCATTGGTTGCTTCCAGGTTTTGACAGTTGTGAATAAAGCTGCCATAAACATTTGCATGCAGATTTTTGTGTGGACATAAGTTTTCAGCTCCTTTGTGTAAATGACAAGGAGTGAGATTGCTAGATTGTATAGTAGGAGTATGGTTAGTTTTGTGAGAAATTGGCAAACTGTCTTCCAAAGTGGCTGTATACCATTTTGCATTCCCACCAGCAGTGAATGGCAGTCCTGTTGCTCCATATCTTCACCACAATTTGGTGTTGGCAGTGCTTTGGATTTTGGCCATTTTAGATGTGTACTAATATCTCCTATGTCCTTTTTTTAGTTTCTAGTTTTCTCGCAAATTATCCCATTTTACATATTTTTTTAAAAATTCAGTAAGATGTGTTTTGTTATCCATGTCCAATAATTCCAAATTCCCATGTTTTTGTGGGTTTGGTACTACTATATGTTATTTCTGATGTTTAGAACTTGCTTTACTATCTTTAGTTGTATGATAAAAGTTGTATTTAATAAATTGTTTGGTAGAAGACTTTGATATCTAAGATAATGATAACTTCTTCCAGGGATTATCTGTGATAGCTTCTTGGAACTGTTAAAGGGTTTCCTTCACCTTAAATGATAAAATTCTGGCTGAAAGCCCTATGATTATCAGATTTACTTCTCATTCACACTTCCTTGAGGTCATAGCTCTTTATGAATCTGGTTTTAATTGAGGCCAGAGTCTCCATCCTTAGCAGGATTCCAGCTTTGACCTCTGTCCTCCAAGATCCAGGAGATCACCAAAGATCATCACTAAGCTTGCAGCTGCCTCTCTCAGGTTGGGAAAATATCCCCAAAGCAAAGACAATTTTCAGCCACTATTCTGAGTTCTCCAAATCTTGGCCTGACTTTTCCTCATTATTTTATGAGCTCTTTAATACTTTCAAAAAGATGTCTTAAACACTCTGACCAGGTTCTTCATTTTTTTCTGACAGATAAAAGGCTGGTTTGGGTCAACTAGTTTGTAATTTTGGAAGTGAAATTCTCCATGTTAGTAGGTTGGTGCAAAAGTAATTGCAGTTTTTGCATTGTTGACATTTGCCTTTGGGATATATACTCAGAAGTGGGATTGCTGGAACATAGTTTTCATTTAATTTTTGAGAACCTCCATATTGTTTCCACAGTCACTGAATCGTTTATATTTCTACCAACAGTGAGTAAGGGTTACCTTTTCTATTCATCCTGGCTAACACTTGTTATCTCTTGTCTTTTTAGGTTAGCCTTATAATAGGTATTAGGTGATACCTCATTGTGTTTTTCGGAGAAGGCAATGGCAACCCACTCCAGTATTCTTGCCTGGAGAATCCCAGGGATGAGGGAGCCTGGTGCGGTGTCATCTATGGGGTTGCACAGAGTCGGACACTACTGAAGCGACACAGCATTGTTTTGGTTTGCATTTCCCTGAGGATTAGTGATGTTGAGCATTTGTCATGTACCTGTTCGCCATTTGAGAATAATTACTAAACTTGTCCACTGTCATTTCATTCAGAAGTTGTGCTTTGTCAGTTTTCAGTTCAGTTCAGTCACTCAGTCGTGTCTGACTCTTCGTGACCCCATGAATCGCAGCGCCAGGCCTCCCTGTCCATCACCATCTCCCGGAGTTCACTCAGACTCATATTCATCGAGTCCGTGATGCCATCCAGCCTTCTCATCCTCGGTCGTCCCCTTCTCCTCCTGCCCCCAATCCTTCCCAGCATCAGAGTCTTTTCCAATGAGTCAACTCTTCACATCAGGTGGCCAAAGTACTGGAGTTTCAGCTTTAGCATCAGTCCTTCCAAAGAAATCCCAGGGCTGATCTCCTTCAGAATGGACTGGTTGGATCTCCTTGCAGTCCAAGGGACTCTCAAGAGTCTTCTCCAACACCACAGTTCAAAAGTATCAATTCTTAAGTGCTCAGCCTTCTTCACAGTCCAACTCTCACATCCATACATGACCACTGGAAAAACCATAGCCTTGACTAGATGGACCTTAGTTGGCAAAGTAATGTCTCTGCTTTTGAATATGCTATCTAGGTTGGTCATAACCTTTCTTCCAAGGACTAAGCTTTTAATTCCATGGCCACAGTCACCATCTGCAGTGATTTTGGAGCCTCCAAAAATAAAGTCAATTTTAGAAGTAACCAAACATTCATTTCTAAATCCTAACCCTGTATTTCACCTGGGAGATGTATTAGTATTAGACTGAATTAATCAAATCTCCCTATATAGGGCAGAACTGATCAGTGGGAGGGGCTTTAGGGAAAAGAAACCTGACAGAATATCCTGAACGTCAAACCACAATATACTCTTTGATTTTAAGTAAATACATAATGTTAGAATCATTAAAGAATACAGAGTTGTCTTCATTTTAAGAGGAAACTTGTATTTGGGTCAAGAAGCGACAGTTAGAACTGAACATAGAACAACTGACTAGTTCAAAATTGGCAAAGGAGTACGTCAAGGCTGTATATTGTCACTCTGTTTAATTAATATGCAGAGTATATCATGTGAAATGCCGGGCTGGATGACTCACAAGCTGGAATCAAGATTGCTGGGAGAAATATCAACAACCTGAGAGAAGCAGAAGATACTACTCTAATGGCAGAAAATGAAGAGGAACTAAAGAACCTCTTGATGAAAGTGAAAGAGGAGAGTGAAAAAAGCTGGTCTGAAACTCAGTATTCAAAAAAACTAAGATCATGGCACTGGTCCCATCACTTCATGGCAAATAGATGAGGAAAGAGTGGGAACAGTAACAGATTTTATTTTCCTAGGCTCCAAACTGCAGCCATGAATTTAAAGAAGGGTCTTCTTGGAAGGAAAGCTATGGTAAACCTAAAGAGTATACTAAAAAGCAAAGACATCTCTTTGCTGACAAAGGTGCAGAGAGTCAAACTATGTTTTTTTCCATAGTTGTGTACTTAAGTGAATGTTGAACCATAAAGAAGGCTGAGAGCTGAAGAACTGATGTTTTTTTTTTTAAATTATGGTGCTGGAGAATACTTTTGAGACTCCCTTGGACTACAAGGAGATCAGATCAGTCAACTCTAAAGGAAATTAACCCTGAATAATCACTGGAAGGACTGATGCTGAAGCTGAAGCTCCAATACTTTGGCCACTTGATGCAAGGAGTCAACACACTGGGAAAGACCTTGATGCTGGGAAAGACTGAAGGCAAAAGGATAAGGGGGCAGCAGAGGATGAGATATTTGGATAGCATCACCTAATCAGTGGATATAAATTGAGAAACTCCAGGAGACAGTGGAGGGTAGAGAAGCCTGGCATTCTGCAGTCCATGGGGTTGCAAAGAGTTGTACATGCTGTGCTTAGTACATGCTTAGTCACTTAGCCATGTCCAACTCTTTTCAACCTCATGGACTGTAACCTGTCAGGCTCCTCTGTCCATTGGGATTCTCCAGGTGAGAATACTGGAGTAGGGTGTCATGCCCTCCTCCAGGGATTCTCCCCAACCCAGGGATCAAACCCGGGTGTTCTGCATTGCAGGCAGATTCTTTACTGGCAAAGCACCAGTGAAGCCCAAGAAAACTGGAATGGGTAACCTATCCCTTTTCCAGGAGATCTTCCCAACCCAAAAATTGAACCAGGGTCTCCTGCATTGAATGCAGATTCTTTACTAGCTGAGATACCAGGGCAGCCCATACTTGGAAAAGTACAAAGAAGTGATTTGAAGAAAGAGATTGAAGAAGTTTCACTTGGAAAAGTTAACTCAGCAAAAGTATGTTCAAAGATTAAGGAAAGGGAGGTAAAAGTGAAAGGAATAGACAAAAGAAGCTCAGTATTATTCATTCCCTCATTGCTTCATTAATTCTTCCAAGTGCAAATGTGTAGAAAAGCCTTTAAAGCTTTGAAGAAAATGAACAAACGCTAAAAGTGTCAAGGTAGTGGAATTACTGGTAGTTTGCAAGGAATTAAAAGTGGGAAGTAAACAAGAAGAAAGAAGTTCCTATGACAAATTTCTGTCAAATTCCTATGATGGAATTTGATGTTCTAGGAAGAAAACATAACAGATAGTTTAAAATATTTTGATCCCCACCATAAAGAGTAGCAATACCATTTACAAATATAGCAAATTCAGTTCGGGAAGATAAAATAATGAGAACTAACTTATGTTCTGAAAATGTGAACTTTGTAGGACATCTGATGTGCAATGAATTAAGAAATGAAGACCTACGATTGGGAGGAGATGTTAGTGACACACACATAGCAGATATTACATGTATTCATAGAATGTTCAGTGTATCACTTTTAGGGAGATAAATCAAGAGGAAAGAGAACACAGCTAAAGATGATACGGCAGAGGCTGATGAAGTCCTGTGCAGATCCCCTTTCCTGACTGGAGTATCCATCTCCCTATGACTGTGATTTGGAGAAGGAAAGGGCAACCCACCCTAGTGTTCTTGTCTGGAGAATCCCATGGACAGAGTAGCCTGGTGGGCTACAGTCCATGGGGTCACAAGAGCCAGACAGGACTGAAAACTAAACCTACCTACCTATGACTGCGGTTGTTGGCAAAAAGCTTGGGTATAAAAGTGGAGTCATTTGCCTCAAGGGAAAACCAGAGTGGTTTAGTTTGTGCCACAGAGCATTTCATAGGATCAAACTGAAGTTGGTCTCCAACTGAAGCCATGTTTTTGCTTTGCATTTTCACTCAGCCCTATTCTACTTCTGTAACTCCCAAGAGCAATTTCAGTAAATCTCTTGACTAATAATTCCCAACTCATACTCTGTTTCTAGAAGATATGGCCTAAGACTGATGATATTGTGGTGGTGAGCAGGGGGCAGGAGGTTGGGGTGTATGTGGTGGGAGGGGCAAGTAAACAATTGGAGCACAAATTGTCATAGACGTAGGGCTACATCCTATATCCTGGAAATGGTAAGAGGGAGAGTCATGATTGAGAAGAGAACGGTGAGTGGTGTCAAAGTTCGTTGTAAAAGACAGAAACAAAAGTTCACTGGAAAAGCAAATGGCATTTCTGAACTTCAAAGGGTCAATTTCATTCAGAGTATATACACCTTTTCCCAAGAAATTTTGATATCTAAAGAAAGTTTGGAATGATTATTGAGGGAATGGCAGGATCCAAATTTCTTTGTTCAAATCAAATATACAAAAATGGAAGAAAATTCAATGGAACAAAACCACAATTACTTTGCTTTAAGGGTCAGTGAGACAACTGCATAGCATTTATGCCTGGTTTGGTACCACTTTACTTTCTCCTTCACTGCTGTATCCCCATGGAGTAAGACATCCCACAGTGCTGTAAGGAGCATGGCTTGAAATCCAGTGATTTAGAGGAAGAGTAGGAGATAGATAAGACTAAAATATAAAGCAAGAGGTGAGAAAACCCTGAGTGGATTTATCTGGGACAATTATAAAGGGATTTGAGTCTCACTTCACTTGCATGTTCCAAGAGACATAATGACTCAGTAAAGTCCCAGGGGATATCTGTGATTCTTCCTAAATATGGGGCTAATGGCAACCCACTCCAGTACTCTTGCCTGGAAAATCCCATGGATGGAGGAATCTGGTAGGCTACAGTCCATGGAGTTGCAAAGAGTCAGACACGATTGAGTGACTTCACTTTCTTTCAACTCTAAACTAGGCTTTACTAAAGTGAAATCTGAAAACCTAGGTAGAATGGGTGAACCTGAGCTTCTGAAATAAATGCCAAGGAATAGAGTCAATATATATTTGCAGCTAACATCTCAGATGGCATTCAGAAACAGATATGGCATTCATATCAATTCTTTATGATTTTCTTATTTCTTATAATTTTCTTATAATTTTCTTATAATTTTCTTGTTTCATGCCTATCCATGACCACACAGCCAACATCAAAAGGTCCAATGTGCTTATGATACAGGGGCTTCCAAAAGGAGCTACTGAACAGCAAGGTTTGGAGGAGAAGAAATCATATGACATATTATATATTGGTGACTGCCAGGGAAAAGGAAATATGATGGAATGCCTGGACCAGGGACCCCAGAGTCCACTACAATGCAAAGGATTGTGTGTCACCAGTCTAAACTGGAGACCTGGGCCAAGACATTTATAAGTTGTGAGCATTGTTAGCAGACTAATATGAGGGTGCATATAAGGTTATAAGGCCTTAGCTTTGAATCGTAGGAGGGAAATGAAAAAGAGAAGAGAGATGCCAGAGGAATTGTTGGGCTTAATGACCATCTATACATGAAAGACAGATGCCAAGAAAGGGAGCGATGAAAGGTGAACATTTTCAAATTCTTGCATAAGGAACTTTGTACTTAAAGGTGGTTTGGTGATGATTTTGCTTGTTTGGATACTTCAGTGACATAAATACACAGCCATTTTCTGAGCTTATCTAGCTGTTGTTCTGACATTTACATTTTCTGGCATTTTTTGGTTATAGCTTTCTACATAAAATGAGAAAACATGAAGAAAAGAGTGCAAAGAAGGAAAGTTTTGAATTCTACAATCTTTTATGGGGAACTTGATATCTGAAAATTTGCAAAGACTGTATTTGTGGAATGGTCACACATTAAATCTGCTTCAAACCACATGGATTTGATTCAGAATGTACAGCTGATATGAAAACAGAGACTGGGAGAGCGCCCCTCTGCACAGTTGAAAATCTGTATGTAACTTTATAGTCAGAACCTCCATATCTGTGGCTCAACACCATGAATTCAACCAAATACAAACCACTCAGTACTATAGTATTTGCTATTGAAAAAAAAAAAAATGTATTTAAGGGAACCCATGCAGTTCGAGTCCATGGTGTTCAAAGGTCAACTGTATATGATTATCTCTAGTGCTATAAAACCTGTAAGGGTTTATCAATAAAGCAGCAGATATCAAGTGATTTGAATATACAAGAGCAGAAAGACCTTAACAGTTCATGAGTAGTAGCGTTTCCTTCATACTGATATTCTTCTATCTTAGAGCAAAAATTATTTTTGAGAATAATAAAGGTCATTATCGGCTACATTTTATGTCCTTTTGAAGACTCAGAGGATGGGTGTTATTCCCATTCACCCCTTCACCACTATCACCATCAGGCATTCTAAGACTGCCCCTGATAATGCAGAAAAGGGTCAAAGGGCAGAGGCTGCTGAATTCATCATGAATTGATTCACTCTCCCAGCTGAACACATTTCTCCTGCCTCTAGGACAGAGCCTCAGACACAAGGAATCATTGTAGCCGTGACTCTTCCTTTATGACCCACGTTCTTTGGGATTCAGGCCTGCCACAAAAAAATGCAAGAGGATGCAATAGAAGGTGAGAGGAAACAAACATTATTCTCTTCCCCACAGCAAAACGTGCAGATAAGGGGCAAGGACAGAAATGCCTGAGACACAACTGACAACACGCTGTCAGAAAGAAGAAAACACTAAAGTGAATAAGCATAAACCCATGGAAGATGCTTTCATTATTAGACCACACAAATGCATTCTAATTGTAACTAATAGACATATTATTTAATAATTATTTTAAAATAAAATTTAGTTCACATTTTATCTATCAGAAGAATAACATTCACTCCCAGAGATCTCTCAGCAAGAATTTTTAAAATAAAAACGGCTCTTACTTTGGTCTACATAATCCTTTGTAATTGTTCCTGCCATGCTACCAATGGTAGAATCCAGATTTCTCCACCTTAAAGAAGGAAAATTTTCCAACTGATATGTTGGAGACACGTGTTTCTGCCACCTTTGACCATCACTGAAATTCAACCATCTTTGGTGAGACCTCCGTTTTCTCCCATAGCCAGCATTGGAGCTGAAGGACAAGACTCTGTCATATCTCAAAAGGAGCATCTGGTCCTGTCACTCTTCCACTGTCACAGAGGCTACACTGTGTCTCGTCACGGTTCCACACTGCTCAGGGAGGGAGGGAACACGGAAGCCCTGCGTCACCACTAGTTAGGGACTCATGG
Source organism: Nanger dama (assembly GCA_917880005.1). Classification (NCBI taxonomy): domain Eukaryota; kingdom Metazoa; phylum Chordata; class Mammalia; order Artiodactyla; family Bovidae; genus Nanger; species Nanger dama. The sequence continues at coordinate 16,353,129 of CAKJTW010000008.1, read as the reverse complement.
CCTCCACAGGGCCCCTCTGACTCAATCCTAATGAGAAGACTCTCCTTTTTTGAATCGGGTTTCCTTCTGTTTACTCCCTGATGATGGCAGGGTGAGGGAGTACTCACAGTCTTCTGTCATGTGGTCAAAATGGCAATCCCACGTGACATGTAAGAAAATGTGATTTTGACACTTTTCAATGTCTGATGTTATTCAGTTTTCTCTGTGAAATATTTACAGCATATTTTACTTAAAATTCAATAGGACTGGAAAAGGTCAGTTTTCATTCCAATCTCAAAGAAAGGCAATGTCAAAGAATGCTCAAACTACTGTACAATTGCACTCATCTCACACGCTAGGAAAGTAATGTTCAAAATTCTCCAAGCCAGGCTTCAGTAGTACGTGAACTGTGAACTTCTAGATGTTCAAGACGGATTTATAAAAGGCAGAGGAACCAGAGATCAAATTGCCAACATCCATTGGATCATTGAAAAGGCAAGAAAGTTCCAGAAAAACATCTACTTCTGCTTTATGGGGAGAAGGCAATGGCAACCCACTCCAGGACTCTTGCCTGGAGAATCCCATGGACAAAGGAGCCTGGTAGGCTGCAGTCCATGGGGTCGCAAAGAGTTGGACACGACTGAGCGACTTCACTTTTACTTTTCACTTTCATGCTTTGGAGAAGGAAATGGCAACCCACTCCAATGTTCTTGCCTGCAAAATCCCAGGGACAGGGGAGCCTGGTGAGCTGCCATCTATGGGGTCACACAGAGTCAGACACGACTGAAGCGACTTAGGAGCAGCAGCAGCTGCTTTACTGACTATGCCAAAACATTTGACCGTGTGTATTACAACAAACTGTGGAAAATTCTTAAAGAGATGGGAACACCAGATCATCTTACCTGCCTCCTGAGAAATCTGTATGCAGGTCAAGAAGCAACAGTTAGAACCAGACATGGAACAACAGACAGGTTCCACATAGGGAAAGGAGTACGTCAAGGTTGCATATTGGCACCCTGCTTATTTAACTTATATACAGAGTATATCATGTGAAATGCTGGACTGCATGAAGCTGGAATCAGGATTTCCAGGAGAAATATCAATAACCTCAGATACACAGATGACACCACCCTTCTGGCAGAAAGCAAAAATGAACTGAAGAGCCTCTTGATAAAAGTAAAAGAGGAGAGTAAAAAGTTGGCTTAAAATTCAACATTTAGAAAACTAAGATCATGTCATCCAGTCCCATCACTTCATTGCAAATAGATGGAGGAACAATGGAAACAGTGACAGACTTTATTTTGGGGAGCTTCAAAATCACTGCAGCTGGTCACTGCAGCCATGAAATTAAAAGACATTTGTCCTTTGGAAGAAAAGCTATGGCCAACATAAACAGGACATTAAAAAGCAGAGACATTACTTTACCAACAAAGGTCTGTCTAGTCAAAGCTATGGTTTTTCCAGTAGTCATGTATGGATGGGAGAGTTGGACTATAAAGAAAGCTGAGCACCGAAGGATTGATGCTTTTGAACTATGGTGTTGGAGAAGACTTGAGAGTCTCCTGGACTGCAAGAGACCAAACCAGTCAATCCTAAAGGAAATAAGTCTGGAATATTCATTGGAAGGACTGATACTTAAGCTGAAACTCCAATACTTTGGCCACCTGTTGTGAAGAACTTACTCATTGGAAAGACCCTAATGTTAGGAAAGATTGAAGACGGGAGGAAAAGGGGACAACAGGGTATGAGATGGTTGGATGGCATCACCAACTTGATGGACATGATTTTGAGCAAGCTCTGGGAGTTGGTGATGGACAGGGAAGCCTGGCATGCTGCACTCTATGGGGTCGCAAAGAGTTGGACACAACTGAGTGACTGAACTGAATTTAAAATTACCTCCGGAATGCTGTTCTCAAGCTATGTTTTCTTTCCTAAAATGTGAAATAATTTTTTTTTCTCTGAATTACAAAACTGGTAAGTTCATTTTATTTTTCTTGGAGAACCCCTCTAGTCAAGACTAAAAAAAAATAAGGTATTGGTAAAGATTCGTATGGGTTTTAATTTCTTTGGTCTTAATTAATTAACAAGAATCACAGTTTTTTATTTCAGACTTTGATTATTTTTACATTAGCTTTAGAATTTAATTTATCTGGGACTCAAGTTTGAACATTAATTTTTCCCTGGGAACCAGTAACAGGAGGGGTTTATAGATCAATACAGGTTATTGTAGTATAAGGATTTTATTATTGAAATATTTTTAAGAGAAGTTTGATTTTACCACCTAATTTTTCTTATACTTTTGTTGAAGAGTGTGGCTTCATAAAATTTGGGATACATACAAAGGAGAAAAATTTTAGGCCTGAGTACAAAGTAGCCTTATTTTATGTTGTATGATTCTGACTCATTTCAAAGCTTCCTTAAGTAATTTTTTCATTGTATATCAAAAGGATCAATAAAACAATAGTGGTTGGTACTAGAATAACACAACCATGTCTATAACAGCAAGAACTCCCTGAGGACATCGCTATTCTCCTAGCCTGATAGAAACATTCTAGTGCACCATAGGCGTGGCAGTTAAGCCTAAGGGATAAGTGAAGAGAGGCTTGGAAATGTCACTGCTTGAGGGAACCTGCTTTATACTTGAATTTTGTGTCCAGTTAGACAGATACGAATTCATAATACTTTTGTTTTGCATTCCATCTATTTCCTTACTCAGTCCTTCCTGATAAGATGTGAACAAGGCTGGCTTCAAGGATGTACATTTACACAGGGCTTCACATTTAGAAAGATTTATGTTTAAGTCAATGCTCTATTGTCACATTGAAATTGTTAAAACATTTTAAAGAAGGGATCCTGCATTTTCATTTTGTGCTGGGCCCAACAAATTATATAGCCAGTTGTGGAAGTGAAACTGTAAAAATTGGTCAGTTTGTGAAAAGAACCATATGTGAGTAGTTCAACTCTTTCCCTCTCCTCCTTTCTTTGGGATCAACCTATATTGGGAGAGCATATGGTTGGGCCAATTCTCCACTTGTAGGAAGCTTAACAGTAAATAAATTGTTCTCATGGGCAAAGCTGTGGTTTTCCAGGGTGTCTCTGACTAGGTGAATGGATATGCCAAATTCTGGGGCATATATTAGTCATCTGTCTAAATCTTGTTTTCTAACAGTATTATTAGTATTAAAACTGGTCACTTTGTTTCTAGTTGCCTGACTCTTTCGTGTACCTCTCATTTGGTTTAGAGCTCAGATAGAGGACAAAGTGGTATAAACCCCAATAGGAACTATATGTCTTTGTGAGAAAGTATTTACTGCAGATGGTTGGCAGCCTTTCAGGGGTAGAGTTTTCCATTACAGACCCCTGTTCTTAATCGGGAAAAGATACAAAAGTGGCAAATGTGACAAGAAAAGAAGTATACATAGATCTCAGGCTCAAAAGTCCAGCTGTACTGCTCAAGCAGAGATTTGTTTAATGAACACTGTCTTTAAACTTTAATTATACCTTGAAGGAATAAGTGCATGGATCCTTCACAACGAGATCCTGCTTTCATACTTTAGTTAAATAATTGGATTTGTATCCATCTAATTAAAACTTACTGGGTTGGCAAATTTAAGTAGCAAAAGCAACACTTTTTAAAATAGTAAATGGCCAGCATAATGTTACTATAAATCAGGGAATGAGTCTTCATAGGATGGGGGAACAAAGGTGATCAAAACAAGACCATTAGCCTTATATCTTTTCATAATGTCCTAATGATCTTAGCTTTCAGCTCACCTCTCCCATATCCCTAAAACTCATCTTCAGAGATTTTCTACTATTAATACAGATAAAATAGAGAGAGAGATTTTTTTTAAAGGTTTCTTTCATTACAGATAATCATCTCTTTCATTACAGATAATCGTCTCTTTGAAATTGTTAGTTATCACTAGATGCCATCCTTAATAACAGTTTATAAGTAAAATTTTTTTAAAAGATGGCCATTAACCAAAGAAAATCAATAAGCAAACTTATATAAGCTAGTGAAACCAACAGTCACCACCCAGAGTAAGATGCATTAAAGACCACTGTTTTTGGAGTATCAAGTCAGTTTCCCCTCTGGGCTGATGCCCCTTCCTGGCCAATGATATGTTTGTGTGTTAGTCATTTAGTCGTGTCTGACTGTTTGCAACCCCATGGACTGTAGCCAGCTAGGTTTCTCTGTCCAGGGAATTCTCCAGGCAAGCATACTTGAGTGGGTTGCCATTTCCTTCTCCAGGGGATCTTCCTGAACCAGGGATCAAACCCAGCTCTCTCTCCTGCACTGCGGGTAGATTCTTTATCATCTGAGCCACCAGGGAAGCCAATGAATGATAAAGGCAGAATAAACAATACAAAAAACGGGCTACCTATAAATCTTAGGATAACTACCCGGCATGAAGAAAGCCAATAATGGCCATTTCCTAGCACTACCTGCGGCTTCATCTGAGAAGTGACCAGCTGTAGCACTGGGGAAACAATGTGGATAAGCAATCATGTAATATTTCTTAGTTTACATTTATCTAATCAATCCATGGGGAAGTGACAACTCAGCATTCCTGGAAACTCTCATGCCATAAATTCAAACAATGCTACATGTAAGTCCTATTTGTTCATTCTATGTCATCAGCGCTCTGAGCAAAAGCCTTCACAAACTCTGTGGAGGAAGCCACTGCCTTAAAGCCCTTTGAATTCCTTTACTCTGAATTTTCTCCTCATAAATGTTATTACCTTAAAGTGGGATCCTGTTGATAAATTCACCTGGAGAAGAGCTCTTTACAGCTCTAACCGAACATTCAAGGCTACGCGGTCATGCACCTCTTTGTTCCCAGTTAAAAGGATATAACCCATTTCCCACATCTGGGTTTCCTTCTTTTCTCTCTTTTTCTTCAAAACTGTCTCTCCCAGCTTCGGCAAATCTGTAGTTTTTCCTGAAAACCAAATCTCTTGGTGGTGCCTTTCCATTCTTCTATATAATCGACATAAAAATCCTTATTAATCATATATTGCCTTTCTGTTTGCTTCTATCTCTTTTCATTAAAATAGCTTTACACAAAATGTAACAAGCCAAACCACTGACATTTATAAAGAAGTTACTTACTTCAAACAGTGCTTTATGAAACTGGTTCTTTCCTCTCTGATTATCAACTTCAAAAATACACTGCCAAAATGAGCAAAACAAACAAAAGTCTCTCTCCGTTTTTGCTCTGAGGCTCATTTCTGTCTGGTTGTGCTGCATATTATGAAAGTACACATTCTAACGTTGAAACCTGCCTTAAAAGAGCAAGTACTTTCCAACGAGTCAAATGGATATTTCTTTATCATTATAGTTTCCTTCCAGAATCAAAAGGGGCTTGTCATGTGGTTTTTGAGACATGCTGCATACTCTCTGGTATCCCACAGTCATCGAGGTGCTTCCCCAGCTTCTCATGACTCTTACTGGATGATGTCAGTGTACAGACAAGAGCACTTCCAATGTGGCGAAGGTAGACACTATTCATCCCAAAGTACTGGAGACCAGAAAGCTCTCTCAAGGCTGCTTGCAGGGATCTGACTGGAGGCCTGCTGAAGACATCAAGGGCCCCATCACCCACTGTGAGGGCCTCTTCCAATCTCATCCTTCCACGTGGGAGTTAAAAAGGAGATAGCAGGACAAGCCTAGAAGATTTGCTGTTAAAACAACACTGCAGATATTTCAAGAAAGATCTGTCAGGTCAGGTTCCCTCTGGACTAGTTTTCTGATGTTGCAGAATGAATTGTCACACATTCGTTGATAAATGAATAAAATAATCTAACTAACAAGAAATGGATTACATGCCGGTTTCTGTAGATTAGGAGTCTAGCACATTTTCCCCTAAATCCTTTACTCATAGTCTCACAAGGCTTCAATCAAGATGCTGGCTGCCTTTGTCCTCATCTGGAGAATCAATTAGGGAAAGATCGGCTTCCAAGTTCCCTCAGGTCGTTGGCAGAATTTGTCTCTGATTGAGGTCCCTATTTTCTTGTTAGATGTCAGCAGGAACTACCCTGAGCAACCAGAAGCTGACGTCAGGTCCTTAACATGTGGCCTCCTCCATGGGCTGGTCACAACATGGCTATTTGCTCCTTCGGTGCTGGAGGAAAATGACTCTTGAGTCCTTTTATCTGTAAACTATAAACTCTCTTTAAAAATCTCACCTAATTAAGTTAGGCTTAAATAGAATAACCCCCTTTTATTCACTCAAAACTCAACCGATTAGGAATCTTAATTGCATTGGCAAATTCTTCCCAACCTTTGCCATAAAATGTAACCTAACAGCCATGGGAGGGGTATTTCATTTACACATAAATGGCATTTGCATTTAAACTCCAAAGGGAATGGGATCCAGGGCATATACATCAGGGACTTAGACGTTTAGGGTCCATGATAGACTCCTGCCTACCATGTCTATAAACCATGAGGCTGCCACCATTTCAGAACTTTTAATCAACAACAAAAATATTATGTCTACATCTTTCATCTACAGATGTGACAAAGTGATATTCTACACAAACAACTAAGGTTTTGTAGGTATTGGCAATTTGAGACAATAGCCATCATCACTTCTCCTCATGTTTGTTTCCAAACCCATATGAGAAGAAAGTAGTAGTAGTTTATCGCTCAGTCATGTCCGACTCTTTGCAACCCCATGGACTGTAGCCCACCAGGCTCCTCCCCTCCGTGGAATTTTCCAGGCAAGAGTACTGGAGTGGGTTGCCATTTCCTTCTCCAGGGGATCTTCCTGACCCAGGGATGGAACCCGGGTCTCCTGCATTCCAGGCAGATGCTTTAACCTCTGAGCCACCAGGGAAGCCCATGAGAAGAAATGTAAGAACTAAATGAGATCAAAATATAGTAAAATTATTAATGGTGAAGCTAGTTGGAGAATGTAGGTTCTCCTGTCTCCTTTCTGAATTTAGACTTTGGTGTCTCTAGCCTGTCACAGGGAGAAAAGTTAGAAGACAGTGGACCTGCAGAAACAGACTCTGTTTGTCTCTTTGCCAAATGAAGGAAACTCACTTGTTTTACTGATGCCTAAAAGAGAAAGTGAGATGAGAAAGCAATGGAAATGGCACTGCACTGTTCAAGCTTCAAGGCTGTGGTTCTGTCCCATTAACAAGGCCTCTAGGTCAGTATGAGTCACTCTGCAGTAGTACGAAGTCCCCACATCAGTAGTTAACACACCAATATGTTCCTGCTCACACTACAAGGCTAACACTAGGGAGCTGGGGGCTCTCTCTTCATCCCAGTGACTAGGGGATTGGGCTGACTGAGACCTCCTCTCAACCTGTGCTTCTTCAGTCATTGCAGCAGCAAGAGAGCAAGTGGGGAATCACGCACTGGCTTTAAACGTCCACAGTGCAGAGTAACACATTTCTCTTCTGCTCAAATTTTATGGAGCAAAGCAAAATACATGGCTGCAGAAGAAGGAGGAAACACTATTCTACCATGTCTCTTAAAGGGAGGAGGACCGAGCATGGATGCTAGGAAAGATTGACTGCAAAAGGAGAAGGGAGAGGCAGAGAATGAAGTGATTAGATACCATCACCAACTCAATGGGCCTGAATTTAAGCAAACTCAACTAGACAGTGAAGGACAGAGCAGCCTGGTGAGCTGCAGTCCGTGGGGTCACAAAGAGTCGACACGACCTAGCAGCTGAACAACACTAACAATTAACAGCTTATTGCCATGGCTTAGCGCATGTCATTTCTCTCCTATGGAGGATGTTGGGATGAAGGAAGTCCCCAGTGGATTTACTCTATAGCTCCCCTGCCAAGAGAATAGAATATGCGATTTCTAATGGAAATGTGAATGTATAACAATTTCCTCTTAAGAATAAGTATAGGCCACAAAAAGGTTTATGAAGCAGCCACGTAGCACCAAACCCTCACCTTCCTTCACAGAGACTGATTCCCGGAGCAACTAACAAACACCACTTCCCCAAGGCTGCTCTGCAGGCGGGCTGAGAGAGGTCCTAGCCCCACGCAACGGGCTCCAAATAGGAAGAGAGAGACTGTGCCTGCCACATTTTAGGAGGCCGCCGTCAAATTCAGGCTGTGTGTCTGGAGTCGCTGTACCGAACAGGATCTGTGAGCTGGCTCTGTGCTGGGTGAGAAGTGTGAAACCTGGTGCCAGAATGCGAGTGCACATCAAAATCCTGGCACGGGTGCTCTTCAGAGACGGACAGAAGACCAACTGTTACATACGGCTCATTCTTCTCACGCCATAAATGGAAAGGCATTAATCACTGGGAGGCCTCCCAGAAATTAAAGTTCATCTATTGGTTATGGGGTGTCAAAAGGCAAATGTGGAGTGTTTTAAATTTGCTTAGTTTTCCTGCGATATAAAATCCAGGTTTCAAATGCTGGCTTTATCATCAAAACAGACTCCTGGCCCTGCCAAAGCTAACATAAAGAGAGAACCCAGAACTCCACACAGGTTTCTCATTTATAGCATAATTTCCTCCAAAGACAGCTATTTTAAAATGTAGATTAACCCTTAATGTCTGAATTCTCCAGATTGAAACTTTGAAACAATGCAGTCCCATCTGCCGGCATTGAAAACCCAGGTGGCAAAGGAGTTGCCCAGGCTTTCCCCAGCAAGGGCCAGAGCGCGGCTTACTGACTGTCCACACAGGAGGGAGCACCACGCTGTGTGCCTGGGTGGTCCTCCCATAGAGAGGCAACCCTTGTGTTCTCAGGCTATAAATTATAATCAGCTGATAAAGAAAGGAAATCATGATGTGTCGTCTCGAAAAAAAGTACTAAGGCATATGTGTATCATTAACACCTATGTGAAACAATTCAAAGTAGTAACTCCTTTAAAGTGATTGCCAGGCATTCACCAGACTATTCTTAAGGGTATAAACATGAATACATGCAACCAATGACTTCACATTCACCCCCAAAATGGAATCATACATTTCTGTGTCTATCTAGTCTATATAACTTTCGCTTAAGAGAAAAGTGATCATTCAAAAGTCTGCAAAACGTTAACCTGAGTGTGTGTGTGTGTGTGTGTGTGTGTGCATGCACACTTACCTGTACAATGTCATTTCAAATTAATAGTAGTAGTAGTCATTCAGTCATATCCAACTCTTTGGGACCCCATGACTGTAGCCCACCAGGCTCCCTGTCCATGAGATTCTCCAGACAAGAATATTGGAATGGTTTGCCATTCCCTTCTCCACGGAATTTTCTCAACCCAGGGATCGAAGCCAGGGCTCCAGCACTGCAGACAGATTCTTTACCGTGGGAGCTACTGGGAAGTCCATCATTTCAAAGTAAACCTGAATAACTTCATATGAAGTATAAAGTATTGATGTTCCACAAATCTCATTAGCCCTTATCATCTTGAAGTCTGATTTACTCATTTGGGTTATCAGCTCTAGCAATGTAGAAATTTGAGTTGGTGAACTCTATTTTAAAGAAACTTTAGAAGGAAGACAGCAGTATACAAACACACTCCAGAATTATGCCTATCTTTGAGATCTTACTGAACTAAAGTCAGAGTAAAGGTAACACCCTCTATGCAAAAACGCAAACAAACAATCCTAATGTTCCTCTTTGGGCCATTTCCAAGGCTTAAAATTTCATCAGTGAAATGGAAGAGCTAGCTTGAAATGTAGCATAACAGATATAAAGAACCCAACCCCAGTGCCTGCCACATATCAGGCATTAAATAAACATCAGCAATGATAATCATACTGAAGTTGCAAAGTTAATGTTGTATAAAGACATGATTAAGAGCTTAAGCTTTAGTATCTGCAAGCATGGTTCACATCCCAGTTTCACCAGTTACCAGAAGTGCGGCTTCCTAGGAATGGGATCAAAGTTAAAAGTACACAGTGACGAATCATGAGAAAGTATGAGATTTTCCAAAAGACAGGAGAAGACAGTAAAGGTTTCCTGGGAATGAAGAGAAACATACACTAAGGAGAGAGGTCTCTCAGGTTGAAGATCTAGAGATATGGAATTATCAGAAATCCAGGGTAGATAGGATTTTTCAAAAGAAGAAATGTTATTAAAACTGCCAAATTCTATTGCATTATAGATAAGATTATTGTCTACAGGCCCCTTGAAGCAGGAAGACTTTAAACCTGGATCATTTGTTAACATCTCTCCCTGAATTTCTATCCTGGTGGAGCTGTTGAAGCCACAGTGGAGTAGAATGGGTTCTAGGAATTCTACGCAGAACTCCAGCCTCAGACATATTCCCCCAAAACATCACTTCCCTGAACTGTGTCTACAGAATCAGCCTTCTCCAGAGAAATCATTCTCACCAAGTACAGAAAATGATAAAAAGCTTCAAACTGATTGATAACTAACAAAGTAATTGCTAGAAAACACCTTCTTTCCTTCAGCACTGAATACTTTCTGGATCAAAGTATTTTAAAGACAGAACATTTAAATACAATCAGTAATGAAATATAAATATTAAATAAGATAAACATCTGTCATAAGAATCATCATTAATTATTCTCCATGCTGAGAATTTACTCCTGCCCTTTATTTCTCTTCCAAACACTCATTCCATCTTATTTTTTTAAAGAGGCTCTATCATTGGGTCAAATTTAAGCCTTTAGAGAATAGATGCTGCTGCCACATACCTTACTTTATACATAGTCTCTAGTGAATTCATTCTTTTTTTTTTTTTTTTAAACTCTATTTGGCTTTCCAGTCCAGTGAGAAGTAATTTATTTTAAATAGAAGAAGGAAGTCAATTTACTCTTAAACCCAGAGGTTAATCTCCATGTAAGCCATCTTTGGCTTATTTAATTGATGTGGGAAATTTTGCTAGGATAACTTTTGCAGGGGCTTCATGGAATGCTCTTCAGAAAGCCCTCTTGGATCTCATGAAATCACCAGCATTCTTACCCCAACATACTATCTTTAGGCAAAGGGTTATGTTCACATGCTGTGAGTTTGGGGGTTTCAGAGGTTAATGTAGAAATACTGTACACATTTCATGGGAAGATTTTATCTTATAGAACAGGCCCACTTTTTACACCAAATTAAATAGGTTGCAAATGATGATTTCATCTGTTTGTCTGCACAAATTTACTGAGTTCTTAGCATGAGCACTATAGAGAACATGGGAGATATTAGATATTAACAGCATTAGAATCTTCAGGTAGAAGGAAATCAACATTGAGGGTCAATTATATGCTCTACTATTGTGTTCAGAGGATATCTACTAACTCATTGGTATAAACAGTACAAGGCTACATGAATGTAGCTAATACAGATGTATAAGCTCAAAGGACTGAAATCATTTGTTGCTGATCACAGAGGGTTTCATAGAGAGGTGGTGTTTCCACTAGAAAAATGTAAGATTTTAATTGATTAGTTAGAGCTTCACCAAGGAGATACAGATGAATTGAGCAGTCACAATAATATGAAACTCTATGCATCGGAAAGGTTTTGACTATGCTCCCAAAGGAAAAAATATTCTAGAGAATTATTAGAGAAGAAAAGTTAGGAATGTAGGATAAGGGATTTAATGCCAAGGTAAGGCTTTTTATTAATTTAGTAGAGGGGTGGATGCTCTAAATCTTTGATAACTATGTTTTAGAAAGATCAATATATCAGAGACATATGTGAAAGGTTGGAGTGAAAAATAATGGAGGATAGTGTGTCATATTGGAAGGCTATTAAGTTCACAAAAAGCACAAAAGGTTGAGGATTTCAGTAAAACACAAGTTTTAAGTTTCAGCAACTAGGAGTTGCTATTTAGTTGTATCTGATTCTTTGAGACCCTGTGGGCTATAGCCCACCAGGCTCCTCTGTCCATGGGATTTTTCCAGGCATGAATACTCGAGTGGGTTGCCATTTCACAAAAGGTTAAGGATTTCATTAAGACAAGTTTTAAGTTTCAGTGTCTAGGAAGGCAGAGGCAAAATTAACAGAAATAAAATGGGTTGACAGGCCATGCTGAGTTCAGATTTGGTAAGTTAAGTTGGAAATGACCTCAGTATATATATCCAGAGAGAAGTGCTGCTTTTGTAGGGCATGTGCGTACACATGAGAAATAAGCTCAGTCCCATCATTTGCCACAATGAGCAGGATTACAACAGCCACACACAGCACACTTCAGGCATATTCCTTCTTCAAACTACTGTGAAATGGAAAACAAGTCAAACTTCAGTAACTCTTTTGATAAAATTATGAATATTTGCTCCCACCAGAGGAGAGCAGCAGTTGGTTTCATACTTTTCAGACACGCACAAAAGAAATAAATAGAAAACCATGTCTTTCAGGTCTGCTTGATTTGTTATTGTTCAAGGGGGGAAAGCTATAATTATTTCATCTAGTTAAAAGAGAAGAAATAATCTAGGGTGATAGTGAATAAACCAAATTTAGTCAAACTGTCCAAATAAAGGAAAACACAATGTTGTAAGTTAAATTTTCATACCTCCCAGCCAAATATTAAAACACACACACACACACACACACACACACACACACACACACACACACACACATAAATCTCCCTATCCTGGTAGTGTATAAAATACCCAGATGCTGGGTAGAGGAGTGGCTTTGCCTCCCTGGCTCTCCTTCATCCCACATCATCTTCACTCTGCCTCTCCCTTCATCCTGCATGGGTAACACAATGTGAACAGTATTTATGTTTAGTGGTCACAATATAAATATTTAAAATCTTAAGTATAATTTTAGTTACATGTTTGCCACTAACCTCACTTACGGTAATGTGATTTAAGTTACTGGCTGCTTAATTAACCTCTGGATCTGGCTCCTCATAAAGACCTCATGGTTTAAATATTTTCGAACAGCAACAAAAAAAGGGGGAATCAGCTTAATGTTATGCATCAAAATTATTTTAATGCTTTTCTTTGCATAGGTTTCACTACACTAGTAAAGTCATAGATATTAAATAAGACTGAAAAAAGTCATTTATTCACAGACATCAACCAACTGAAAAACTGACCATGCCCTTAACAGATAAACAGACATGAAAACTATTCAGTTCAGTTCAGTTCAGTTCAGCTCAGTTGCTCAGTTGTGTCCGACTCTTTGCGACCCCGTGAACTGCAGCACATCAGGCCTCCCCACCCATCTCCAGTTCCCAGAGACCACCCAAACCCATGTCCATTGTGTTCGTGATGCCATCCAACCATCTCATCCTCTGTTTTTCCCTTCTCCTCCTGCCCTCAATCTTTCCCAGCATCACAGTCTTTTCAAATGAATCAGCTCTCCACATCAGGTGACCAAAGTATTGAAGTTTCACAAAACTATTAGGTTGGTGCGAATATAATTGTGGTTTTTGCATTGTTAAAATTTGCTATTTGATATTAGAATACATTCTTAATAACTATAGTTATGTTATACGTCATTTTAATGCACATTTCATGACTGTTTTTGCTGATGACATTCAGCTCAGTTCAGTCCCTCAGTCGTGTCCGACTCTGCGACCCCATGAATCGCAGCACGCCAGGTCTCCCTGTCCATCACCATCTCCCGGAGTTCACTCAGACTCACATTCATCGAGTCCGTGCAGCCATCTCATCCTCTGTCGTCCCCTTCTCCTCCTGCCCACAATCCCTCCCAGCATCAGAGTCTTTTCCAATGAGTCAACTCTTCTCATGAGGTGGCCAAAGTACTGGAGTTTCAGCCTTAGCATCATTCTTTTCCAAAGAAATCTCAGGGCTGATCTCTTTCAGAATGTATTGGTTGGATCTCCTTGCAGTCCAAGGGACTCCCAAGAGTCTTCTCCAACACCACAGTTCAAAAGCATCAGTTCTTCGGTGGTCAGCCTTCTTCACAGTCCAACTCTCACATCCATGCATGACCACTGGAAAAACCATAGCCTTGACTAGACAGACCTTAGTCGGCAAAGTAATGTCTCTGCTTTTGAATATACTATCTAGGTTGTTCATAACTTTTCTTCCAAGGAGTAAGAGTCTTTTAATTTCATGGCTGCAATCACCATCTGCAGTGATTTTGGAGCCCCCCAAAAATAAAGTCTGACACTGTTTTCACTGTTTCCCCATCTATTTCCCATGAAGTGATGGGACCAGATGCCATGATCTTCGTTTTCTGAATGTTGAGCTTGAAGCCAACTTTTTACTCTCCTCTTTCACTTTCATCAAGAGGCTTTTTCGTTCCTCTTCACTTTCTGCCATAAGGGTGGTGTCATCTGCATATCTGAGGTTATTGATATTTCTCCCAGCAATCTTGATGCCGGCTTGTGTTTCTTCCAGTCCAGCATTTCTCATGATGGCATTACTTGCTGTATATTTCATATTTATTTTGGACTATGGAAATGATGTGAGACAAAAAGCAAATTCAAGCCATTTTCTAATTCAAATTCAAAATGGGTCATAAAGCAGCGGAGATAACTCGCAACATCAATAATTCATTTGGCTCAGGAAGTGCTAATAAACATACAGGGCAGTGGTGGTTCAAGAAGTTTTGCGCAGAAGACTAGAACCTTGAAGATAAGGAGTATAGTGACTAGCCATTAGAAGTTGACAATGGCCAACTGAGAGCAATCATTGAAGCTGATCCTCTTATAACTGATTAAGAAGTTGCTGAAGAACTCAATGTCAAATATTCTATGGTCTTTTGGCATTTGAAGCAAACTGGAAAGGTGAAAAAGCTGGATAAGTGGTTGCCTCATGAGCAACTGCAAATTTTAAAAATAATTTTGAAGTGTTGTCTTATTCTATGCAAAAACAACAAACTATTTCTCGATCAGACTGTGATGTGCCATAAAAGTGGATTTAATGTGACAACTGGTGATGATCAGCTCAACTGCTGGACTGAGAAGAAACTCCAAGCACGTCCCAAAGCCAAACTTGCAACATAAAAGGTCCTGGTCACTGTTTGGTGGTCTGCTGCCAGTCTGATCCACTAGAGCTTTCTGAATCCCAGGAAAACCATTACATGTGAGAGGTAAGCTCAGCAAGTCAATGAGATGCACTGGAAACTGCAGCGCTTGCAGCCGGCATTAGCCAACAGAAAGAGCCCAATTCATCTCTATAAGAATGCCTGAGCACACTTTACACAAGCCCTGCTTCAAAAGTTGAACAAATTGCAAAGTTTTATCTCATCTGCCATAGTCACCTCAACTCTTAGTAACCAACTACTTCAAGCATCTCAACAACTTTTTGCAGGGAAAACACTTCCACAACCAGCAGGATGCAGAAAATGCTTTCCAAGAGTTTGTCGAATTCCAAAGCACAGATTTTTACACTACAGGAACAAATCACTTATTTCTTAGCAAAAATGTGTTGATTGTAATGTTTCTTATTTTGATTAATAAAAATGTGTTTGAGCCTAGTTATAATGATTTAAAATTCATGGTCTGAAACCACAATTACTTTTGTACCAACGTAATAAAATCATTATCTGGGCAACTAGCATTTTTTGAAAAGTGCTATAACTATGTGAATATTTTAACAACCACTTGCTTGGAAATGGGTATGAATTTTCTGGATAATTACGATAATTTTCTTAACTTTGCCTTTTGTAGCTCTTTACACTGAAAAACTTCTGTAATATCCCATAATCTGGCTATAGAGTTGTTTCCACTAAACATGCAGAAACAGTTTTATCAGTCAAATAAAGTGATTGATCAGGTATCTTTAGCAATCCAGAGGAGTGTGTGGGAGAGTCAGAGGAGGAGGAGGTATAAGAAATAACCCTGCAACTATGTTGATATTAACTGCCTATAAGAGTTAAAATTTCCCGTTAAACTCTTTGCACCAAATTCTCCATCTCAAATTACATTCGCCATTTTAGTTAATGACATCATATTTTCTCTCTAACATTATTTAATAAATATAAAATAGAAATGATATCACAAATTCTCAAACACTACATTACACCATCTTTCCAGCTTCATTTTATAGACTTTAATCAATTCACATATACAATCTATCCATAACTGATCTTATTACCACCAAACTCCTCCACCTCTGATTTTTCTTATCCCTATTTACCAAACTAGTCTTCTGGAAAATCTTTTCATTCATGCATTTCAGAACTTAAAATAATTTCTAGTACATATTATATTAAAATCTGGTGCTTATTATATTAAAATCTATAATTTTCAATAAACTGGTCCTACCTATATTATTTTATTTTCCATGACCTACCAGTATGTGCCTTCATCTCCAGTTTGATGAGTTTTATCCATATTTCCTGCTTCCCCCACAACCAGAGTTCCCTCTCCTACTTAAACCCCATCTCAAATACAGCTCTCCCTGAAAGGTTCATTTTCCTTACAAACTGCATAAGCCCTTCCTTCTACTGTCCTCTTCACTATCCTACAATTTTGCTTTTTGTTTTTGTGTTATTTTGTAATCTATTACATAGAATAAATTCTCTTATACACAAATTCAGTTGTCTTCATAAGAGAGAGTATGTTAACTGTCTGTCCGATGCAATTCAAAGGCATATGCAACCACATAATGGTCATTTGAACCTTTCATTAAATAATTTGAGATCACATGCTATTGAATCTGATACTGACTTTTCCCCTTTTTTAAATTTCCTATTTTAGGTTTTGGTACTCATCATCCTGTCTCTCTCCATATTTATTATACATGTTAGTTTATTATACGTGTTAGTTTTTAATTCTTGGGCTTCCCTGGTGGCTCAGTGGAAAAGAATCCAGCTGCCAAAGCAGGAGATGAAGGTTCAGTCCTGAATACCCAAGAAAAATCCTGAGTTGGGAAGAACCCCTGAAAGGGACATGGCAACCCACTCCAGTATTCTTGCCTGGAGAATCCCATGGGCAGAGGAGCCTGAAGGGCTACAGTACGTGAGGCTGAAAAAAGTTGGACATGACTTAGTGACTAAAACAACAACAAAAATTTTTAACTGATTAAGATCTCTGTATGTATCTGATTTTCTTTCTTTCTTTGCTTTGTGAGCTTTAAAAACATCTTCCAGTGTCTGTGGTTCAGTAGTTAATGTCTGCTTGTTTAGTTTTAGTATATATTTTTCATTTTAAAAATTTTAATAAATTTGTAATTCCAGAGTTTAAAAGAGTTAAATAGTTCTGCAAGTTTCATTACAAAACACAGCAGATCCCCAGACCATTACTTCCACACATTACCCTCCTCATGGCAACAATTTTTATCCCTTTAGTTGATTATGTTGCTATCTATGACCGTGTGTGTCTCTAAAATGCCTTTAACTTTTTAGTTCATTATTTTGACACAGCTCTATGCCTCTAAGGAAGATGGCTTTGGACGCTAAGTTTTAGTGTGAGTTTTAGGTATCATTTTTCTACTTATACCACACAAGATGAGCAGTTAGAACCCTCTCCTCCAATCCCATCAACTCCCCCACTCAAACTCATTCTACCATGTGCTACGTCATCTCAAACAGTTACACTGTAACTTGTTTAGATTAAAATGTAGAGCTGAGTCATGTAATAGACTTACTGTTTATGATTAGTTTTCTATTTCTGTAGCTTTCACTAGAGTTATCACCTATTTCTTGCTTTATTCATTTTCTTGGTTCTTCTTATATTCATTCCTAATTCCACCCCAAACTTACTGAATCTCCTCTCTAGAGGATCAGATGTGTCAGGTATTCTGTATGTTTTATCTATTTTTTTAGAACAAGCTTTCCTGGAGCCTTCTCATCTTCTCCTTTCCTAGCTGATTTCCTGGTGTGAGTACTCAGCGCAAGGCTCTTATTCTCAGGTCTTCCCCCCTCTTTATTGAAGTGTCAGTCCTACAAATCTCATGTCTTCACTACTCTTGTTCGCTCCTTTGATTGCTGAATACTTAAAATATCCTTGATTTTCCCATCATTGACACTTTGGCTAAGTATACACTTCTAATAAGAAATTATTATTTTTAAGAATTTTATGGAAGACAGTTCTCCATTGCCTTTAGTTTTCAGTGTTACCTTGAGAAGTACATGGGTATTCCAAACACATTTATTAAATCTTTTTTTTTTCCTTTTTCTTTGGACTTGAATGCTATCCTTTTATTTTTCCTCTGCACTCACAGTTATGAAATTTTGTAATGGTATGCTTTGCTATGAGTATGCTTTCTACTTTTATATAAAACTCAGGGATTCATGCAATCTGAATAAATGTTGATGGTTTATTCCAAGAATAATTTTTTACTTCCTTGTTTTTTTCTATTTTTCTATAAAATCCCTATTTTCAGCTATTGGACTGATCCTCCAAATTCCTTACCTTTTCTCTCCTGTTTTCAATCTTGTTGACATTTTGCTTTACTTTCTGGAAGATTCACTCAATTTCACTTTTCATTTCTTTATTAATAAATTTTTATCATCAGATTTTTAACTTAAGCTTTTTCCCTGCATTTCAATTTTGTATAGTATCTTGTTCTAAATTTTCTTTCTTTTCTTATTTTTAAGTTTTCTTCCTCATATGCTTCCCCTCTCTCCTTTTCTAATTGTTTTATGATTTCTGTACTTCATGTCAGATGCTAACATGGTAATCCTTGTTTACCTGCTAATGTTGTTTAGATAATTAGATCATTCCTATTTCTCAGTTCCTAATTTCACTTCTTGGTGGAAAGTATAAGGCTTCTGATATGTACACTCAGTTCTAAAGATGAATAAGAAAAGAAAAAGATAACAAGCATATATATATATATATATATATATTTGAGATATGTATATATCAGTATTTGAGATATTGATAAATTTGAGAGTTGTAGTTGAAAAATTAAAGAGAAGTCAATGAAAGTAAGCCTACGTAAATAAAGGGAATTATCATTTACTGCAGTATTTCTGGAAAACTTCCTACTCCAAAGGAGAAAGGACTTAAAAAGAAATCAGAGTACTAGCTGCCAAATAATTTGCAAGATAAAGAAAGTAGAAAATGTTGCTCAATAGAGTGCTTACAGACCAAGAGAGATTTGTGCTTCCCTCCAAATGTTCCATAGGAATTTAAGTAAGTTAGAAATATGAGAACACTATGCACAATTGACTAATTTTTAGAATCTATTAATAGAAATCATTTGCAGATTCTTAAGGGGATAGATAGATGTCCCCAGTTCTGTCCCTAAAGACAATTCACCACAAGTCTCTAGCTTATTAGTGAACTGAGAAAGAAAAATAAGCAGAGCTAAGAACTAGCACTGTCGATAGTTATTTTTATTTTCAAATGTCCTTCACATAAAGAGTAACTTCTCAAGTATAATAAAGTCAAAACTCCTAACAATTAATAATTATTTATATATAATTTTAAGTGAATCACAAAGTAGTACTTACCATAGGAATTAAATAACACATCTTGGATTCATTCAGTTGGATATGAATTTATTTCCAAGATGTTCAATAAAATTGATAGAAAGGAAAATATTCTAAAGCCATTTAATACCTCCATTTTAAATAAATACAAAAAGTTTTACTAAACATATTCACATTAAATGCTAGAACAAGTAATACGGTATACATGATTCTGAGCTAAGCAATTCTTAATCATATTTGTGTAGCCATCACATATATAAGTATTATCTCTTAAAATATATGACCTGACAGTTATCTTCTCTTTAAATTTCTCAACCAACTTCAACTTAGAGCCCAATGACTTAGAAGTTGTTCAGTTCAGTTCAGTTCAGTCGTGTACGACTCTTGCGACCCCGTGAATGGCAGCATGCCAGGCCCCCTGTCCATTGCTAAAAAGACAAAGGATCCCAGCAAAGTCCAGGCCTGTTACAAGGAAGCTTTCTCAGGCCTGGAAGGATCAGCCTCAAACTCAGAGCAGGCTCTGTTATCAAGGTCACAACTGATGCTCTTTGCCTCAAAGAGTCTAGGGAAAGACATGAAAAGAGTGTTCATGCTGGACAGCAGGTAGAGCTGAATCTGAGGCCTTCTGCGAAAAAGACTCCCAACAAAACATTTTACGCCATTTGATTGAAGTACCATGGGAAACGGGCCATATTAAAAACTGAGAGAACAAAATTACATGTTTATAATTGGTCATGAATTCTGGGACTGAAACACTGATCCTGTCTATGTGCCAATTTCTCACTTTAATGGGTTAAGTGTATAGTGAAATCACACTAGAAAGTTGAATAAATTATAATATTAAGCCCCTTTTAATCAAGAAAAATTTCAGTAGCATACCTCACAGTCCCAAATATCATTACCAGAGGTAGTCATACTAAAAGGGATACAGCAATGAGAGAAATGATTGGGGTGGGGGGAGGGGGCTAAGACAAGGGAGAGGCCAGAAACATACTTTACAACCAACTGAACTCATTTACAGAATGTGCAGAGGATGGAGATCAATTCTTAATCCAACCATTTCTGCCATCAGTTCTCTGATACCACTGAGAAGAATATGATGGTTTTCTTTGCCAAGACTCTGAAAGTGAAGCTATCAACTGATCAGTTCTTTTCAATCACTCAGTCAGGTCTGATTCTTTGTGACCCATGGACTGCAGCATGCCAGGCCTCTCTGTCCATCATGAATTCCCAGAGCTTACTCAAACTCATGTCTATTGAGTCAGTGATGCCATCCAATCATCTCATCCTCTGTCATCCCCTTCTCCTCTCACCTTCAATCTTTCCTATCATCAGGATCTTTTCCAATGAATCAGTTTTTCGCATCAGGTGGCCAACATATTGGAGTTTCAGCTTTAGCATCAGTCCTTCCAAAGAATCTTCAGGACTGATTTCCTCTAGGATGGACTGGTTGGATTTCCTTGCACTCCAAGGGACTCTCAAGAGTCTTCTCCAACACCACAGTTCAAATGCATCAATTCTTTGGTGCTCAGTTTTCTCTATGGTCCAACTGTCACATCCATACATGACTACAGGAAAAACCATAGCCTTGACTAGATGGACATTTGATGGCAAAGTAATGTCTCTGCTTTTAAATATGCTGTCTAGGTTGGTCATGGTTTTTCATCGAAGGAGCAAGTGTATTTTAATTTCATGGCTGAAGTCACCATTTGCAGTTAATCTGGAGCCCAAGAATATAAAGTTTCTCACTGTTTCTGTTGTTTCCCCATCTATTTGCCATGAAATGATGGGACCAGATGCCATAATCTTAGTTTTCTGAATGTTAAGTTTTAAGCCAACTCTTTCACTTTCATTAAGATGCTCTTTAGTTCTTCTTCGCTTTCTATCATAGGGGTGGTGTCATCAGCATATCTGAGGTTTTTGATATTTGTCCCAGCAATCTTGATTCCAGCTTGTGCTTCATCCAGCCCAGCATTTCACATGATATACTCTGCATAAGTTAAATAAGCAAGGTGACAATATACAGCCTTGATGTACCCCTTTCCCTATTTGGAACCAGTTTCTTGTTCCATATTCACTTGTAACTGTTGCTTCTTGACCTGCAAACAGATTTCTCAGCTGTCTTCAATTAGATATAACTTATTTATCAAACTACCTGGAATAAAGTCCCTCATAGAGAAAATGTTTAGTTACAATATTCCAAACTAAATTTTGAAGTGAATAAATGCTTTATCTTGATTTTTCAAGCCTCTGCAGACACTGTTAGTATTCAGCTTTGTAGAAAACAAAGTTATGACTTTTTATCATTTAAATTAGGATGCCCAATGTATTTCAATTTATCAAGAAGCACACTAGAAGTGGTTAAAAATGCAACTTTGAGAGAGACTAAAATAGACAAACTTTTCTACAGATTATCCATTATACCACATCAAACAAGAAGTTATTTTCATTGCAATATCTGCATGAGAATGCAAAGGCTAATTTCACCAGTTTTTATACCAGAATTCTAACAATTTGAGTCATAAGAGGTATTCTAAACAGTGGTTTCTGAAAATGATACTAATTTATTTTTGTTGTTGTTGCCTCTTTGTTTTACAGTAATATTGGCTATGTGCCTGGTGCCTTTTATAAGAATACATTTCTAAGTAATATTTGAATAATTTAGCTTTTTTATATGGTGTTTACAGCAACAACAATAAATATTCACTTAAAACAGCATTTAATACTACATGCAATTTCTAATCCTTCCCCTTTTCCCTTGACCTTCAATGGGAAAATCATTATACAATTTGAGACATTAATAAATAAATTTACTTGACACTTCTTTTCTTTTTATCTAAGGTTAACCAACTTGTTTTTCAATTCAGCATTTGTTACATTCTTCAATTCCAAGATTAATTTTTTTGTTGCTCTAATGTAATGTTGCATATTCATTTGCAAAACAAAGACACATGGGCAAAAACTTCTGCAATATTGTATGTCTAGGGACAGCTCTGAGGATTACAATATGCTCAGCTTTCAATTTTTGAAACAATTTAGGGATACAGTCTTTAGCTGAATTTCAAGATGGATTCTAATTTTTACATGGATCCTTCTGGCAAGGAAATTCTGGGTACCTTAAGGAATTGAAATAAAAATATAAGGCATAGATTCTTGAAATCTCCCCCCTCCATCTAAATGAAAATGAGCATAGGAAAACATACTGTGGAAATCCAAAACATTCATTATGAAAATCATGTAAGATTTGAAACTCTCTCTGCAAGCTGCATTTGATTACAAACTTCTCTTGGGACTATGCCTAGGTATTCTTGGGCTTCTGACCAGACTATACTGCTTAGCCTACCAACCATCACTGGAACATAATTTAATATCACTTAAGACCTACACTGTGGAAAAGTCAATATTTGAGATACTTTCTCTACTGTCCTGATTTTTCCAAAATTCCATATTAAACTTGGTAGCAGTTATTCAAAATGCTCATGGCTCACATCTTCTGTAATATTGCTGCTCATTTTAGTTTTCTCTTTTCCTTTAGTGCAATGTTGCTTCAGTCATGTGCAACTCTTTGCGACCCTATGGATCATGTCTCACCAGGCTCCTCTGTCCAAGGGATTCTCCAGGCAAGAATACAGGGGTGGGTTGCCATGCCCTCCTCCAGGGGATCTTCCTGACCCAGGGATTGAACCCACATCTCTTACATCTCCTGCACTGAGGTGGGTTCTTTACTACTAGCACCACCTGGGAACCCCCTTCTCTTCCTTTAGCACTCCATTAACATTCAATCTCTTCTTCCTCTCTCTACAGCCACAGATGCTAATTTTATTTGAACTGCAGAAGAAAACACTCTCCCTCTCATCTAAGGACAGTGAAGAAGTAGCCTGGAGTGAGGAGGGGGCTGCAGAAAGAAAGACACAGGCAAAGAGGAGAAGCAGGGTCCTAAAGAATATAGTTTTTGAATTCTGTTGTGTTGAATCCTACAACCATGTAAAATCATCAGCAATACCATACATTCAGAAAATTCCAAGGTCAAAATTGCTTTCCTCCAGTCATCATATGGATTGGAGCATTCAACTAGAAGGATAGACAGTCATAAATGAAAGTTGAAAAGCTTATATTCATGTAACAAGGGACAAGGAAGGAGGAATTTTCAATTAATATTTCTATAAAATGTCACTTTCATATAACAATGTCTCTGTTTCAAATTTAGTTCCTCTTTAATTATTAGAGGGCAATAGTAAACTCTTTAGCATTCATGATCCTCCCAATCTGACTCCAAACTACTTATCGAGTTTTATCTTTACCTGTCATTACAGCTACACAATTCTTCATTTTTCTTTCTAAATATTCCTTTTGTCTATTCATCTTCCCTCTAGATTAATATAAAATATCACTTTCCATATAACTTAATGTCTCTGTTTCAAATTTTAGTCTATTTACTTATTTAAACTTCATTAAATCTCTCAAGCTACAGCTCAAATTTTCCTTTGAAGCCTTTTGTAGTTAACTGTATTTATGAAGCAGAGTAAGTCTCTTTTCAATGACCTCGCCTTCTTTTGACATCCTAAAACCCTGTATACAATTTATTCATTTATTTGAAAAAGGCTTTCTCTGTTCCTACTGGTATAAAAGTACACACTTGTACAAGCAGTAAAAATATGGACTTTAAAGATTATAAGCTGGACACATAAGACAAACTCATATACAACTGTAAGTAAGAACATAAACAGCATAGGCAAAGTTTACACAGGGTTCATTGGATGTCAGGGAAGGTAAACTGCATTTAGATGGAGGCAATAGATAGATATAATTTTGACTTCCCTGGTGGCTCAGACGATAAAGCGTCTGCCTACAAAGCGGAGACCTGGCTTCGATCCCTGGGTTGGAAAGATCTCCTGGAGAAGGAAATGGTAACCCACTGTAGTATTCTTGCCTGGAAAATCCCATGGACGGAGGAACCCGGTAGGCTACAGTCCATGAGGTTGCAAAGAGTCAGACACGACTGAGCAACATTTACTTACTTACTTACCTAACTTATATAATTTTACAGAAATACCTAAAACATTTCTT
Source organism: Nanger dama (assembly GCA_917880005.1). NCBI lineage: Eukaryota > Metazoa > Chordata > Mammalia > Artiodactyla > Bovidae > Nanger > Nanger dama. Next base: position 16,328,838 of record CAKJTW010000008.1, on the reverse strand, counting down.
GGGTTTACTGCCCCATAAGTTACTGTTAATGTAGTGCAATATGAAATTATATTTTCACCTTGCTTGCACTCCATTTCTAGTTTGTAAGGCATATTCCCCCCATAGGGGAGGGGTGAAGCATAGACTTTCTCAGTTTACCATCTAGCTGCAAGCAATAGGAAGCTCTGACTCAACTTGCTTAAACAATAAAAAATTTCAGAAACCAAAATTTAAGAAATTCAGATGTAACAGAACATTAGTGTTGGTTAAGAAATCACTAAGATCAGGTTCAAGGTAAGGATGCCCCCCCACCTCATTACTCTAGCTAATGGAATAAGACAAGAAAATAAATTATAGATAGACAGAATGGGGAGGAAGACTTATGAAACTATCTTTGTTCACAGATCAAATGACTCTCTGTGGAGATAATCAGAAAGAATTGAAAATACTCCTTAAACTAATAAGAGAATGCAAGATTGCAAGATTCTAGATTAATATATAAAAGTCAATTGTTTTTCTATATATCAGCAATCTAAAAGTAGAATTGGAAATTTAAAACATAGTATCATTATACAAGCATGCCCAAAAATGAATACTTTGGTATAAATCTAATATGTACACGATATATATGTTACATAAAGAAAACTACCAAACACTGATAAATGAAATAAAAGAATAACTAAATAAATGGATATATATTCCACATTCATGTATAGGAAGACTAAATACTTTTAAGATGTCAATTCTTCCAAATTTTTCTGTAGAGTCAATGCAATCCCAAATAAAATCCTAGCAAGTTATTCTAAAGACACGAGCAATCTTATTCTAAAGTTTATATGGAGAGGCAAAATACCCAAAATAGCCAATCCATCTTAGAAAGAGAAAAACAATTAGAGGACAGATATTATCTGACTTCTACCCTTACCATAACACTATAATAATAAAGACAGTGTGGTATTGGTGAAATATCAAACAAGTAGATCAATTTTGGAACAGAATATTAAGCCCAGAAATCTATCCTTGTAAATAAAGTCAACTGATTTTGACAAAACAGCAACAGCAATATAATGGAGAAAAATCTGTTACAACAAATGAACTTCCTCATCATAAATCTAACTGTAAAACCCCAAAGTATCAAACTTCTAGAAGAAGACAAGGAGAAAATTCAGATGATCTTGGGTTTGATTATGATTTTTCAGATGCAACATCAAAGGCACAATTTCTGAAAGGAAGAAGTGATAATTTAGACTGCATTAAAAAGTAAAACTTTTATTACTTTCTGAAAGACACTGTCTTTCTCCCAGCCACAGGCTAGGAGAAAATATTTGCAAAGACACATCTGATGAAGGACTGTTATGCAAAATATAAAAAGAACTCTTAAAACTCAACAACAAGAATACAAACAATCCAATTAAAAATGGATCAAAGACCTTAGTAGTCACCTCACTAAAGAAAATGTAAAATTGCAAATAAACATATGAAAAGATGCTCCATATTATGTCATCAGAGATAAGGAAATTAAAACAATAATAAGATATCACTAAATGTCTATCAGCATCATTTCCTCCCCAAATGGTGGCCGGGCAGTCCAGCAGTGATGGAAGCCAGTCTGTGGGCATGGCAGGTGATCGTCCTCACAGGAGCCAAGGCAGCCCTGCTCTCACCAGGCCTCTGATCCGCTGCCTCGTTCCTCAGTACCCCCATCTGAGAGACAGAGTGCCTGATGAACTATAAATGGAGGTTCAAGACATTGTACAGGAGACAAGGATCAACCATCCCCATGGAAAAGAAATGCAAAAGAGCAAAATGGCTGTCTGACGAGGCCTTACAAATAGCTGTGAAAAGAAGAGAGGTGAAAAGCAAAGGAGAAAAGGAAAGATATTCCCATTTGAACGCAGATTTCCAAAGAATAGCAAGGAAGGATAAGAAAGCCTTCCTCAGCAATCAGTGCAAAGAAATAGAGGAAAACAACAGAATGGGAAAGACTAGAGATCTCTTCAAGAAAATTAGAGATACCAAGGGAACATTTCATTCAAAGATGGGCACGATAAAGGACAGAAATGGTATGGACTTAACAGAAGCAGAAGATATTAAAAAGAGGTGGCAAGAATACACGGAAGAACTGTACAAAAAAAGAGCTTCACAAACCAGATAATCACAATGGTGTGATCACTCATCTAGAGCCAGACATCCTGGAATGTGAAGTCAAGTGGGCCTTAGAAAGCATCACTACGAACAAAGCTAGTGGAGGTGATGGAATTCCAGTTGAACTGTTTCAAATCCTGAAAGATGATGTGGTGAAAGTGCTGCACTCAATATGACAGCAAATTTGGAAAACTCAGCAGTGGCCACAGGACTGGAAAAGGTCAGTTTTCATTCCAATTCCAAAGAAAGGCAATGCCAAATAATGCTCAAACTACTGTACAATTGCACTCATCTCACATGCTACTAAAGTAATGCTCAAAATTCTCCATGCCAGGCTTCAGCAATACGTGAACTTCCAGATGTTCAAGCTGGTTTTAGAAAAGGCAGAGGAACCAGAGATTAAATTGCCAACATCCACTGGATAATTCAAAAAGCAAGAGAGTTTCAGAAAAACATCTATTTCTGCCTTATTGACTATGCCAAAGCCTTTGACTATGTGGATCACAATAAACTGTGGAAAATTCTGAAAGAGATGGGAATACCAGACCACCTGACCTGCCTCTTGAGAAATCTGTATGCAGGTCAGGAAGGAACACTTAGAACTGGACATGGAACAACAGACTGGTTCCAGATAGAAAAAGGAGTACATCAAGGCTGTATATTGTCACCCTGCTTATTTAACTTCTATGCAGAGCAGATCATGAGAAATGCTGGGCTGGAAGAAGCACAAGCTGGAATCAAAATTGCTGGGAGAAATATTAATAACCTCAGATATGCAAATGACACCACCCTTATGGCAGAAAGCGAAGAGGAACTAAAAAGCCTCTTGATTAAAGTAAAAGAAGAGAGTGAAACAGTTGGCTTAAAGCTCAACATTCAGAAAACGACCATCATGGCATCTAGTCTCATCACTTCATGGGAAATAGATGGGGAAACAGTGGAAACAGTGTCAGACTTTATTTGGGGGGCTCCAAAATCACTGTAGATGGTGATTGCTGCCATGAAATTAAAAGACTTCCTTAATCCTTGGAAGGAAATTTATGACAAACCTAGATAGCATATTAAAAAGCAGCGACATTACTTTGCCAACAAAGGTCCATCTAGTCAAGGATATGCTTTTCCAGGAGTCATGTATGGATGTGAGAGTTGGACTATAAAGAAAGCTGAGCACAGAATTGATGCTTTTGAATTATGGTATTGGAGTAGACACTTGTGAGTCCCTTGGACTACAAGGAGATCCAACCAATCCATCCTAAAGCAGATCAGTCCTGGGTGCTCATTGGAAGGACTGATGTTTAAGCTGAAACTCCAGTATTTTGACCACCTCATGGGAAGAGTTGTTTCACTGAAAAAGACCCTGATGCTTGGAGGGATTGGGGGCAGGAGGAGAAGGGGATGACAGAGGATGAGATGGCTGGATGGCATCACCGACTCGATGGACGTGAGTCTGAGTGAACTCCGGGGAGTTGGTGATGGACAGGGAGATCTGGCGTGCTGCAATTCATGGGGTCACAAAGAGTCGGACACGACTGAGTAACTGAACTGAACTGAATATCAGTATCCAACTATTGCAAGAGTCCAATGAAATGGATTATATGTTCTTTTATACGATATCAAAATCTTTAATGTTTGACTGCACTTAGAATAAGCTCAAATACATAAATGTGGCCTAAAATGAAATGCTGGAAATTTCTAATCTCTCTTATTTCATTTTCACTCTATCTCTGGCATCACACTCCAAGCCATACAAGCTTTTTCTTTTCCTTTTCTATACTAATTTATAACCCATTTTAGATCTTTCACTTGATTTTCTTTTGGTTTGGAAATCTCTATTCTAGGTATTGCCTAGCCAGCTTTTAGGAAATTTTCAGTGCTCTTATCACATCCATAAAGAAGCCTCTCCTCTTAACAGTAATCTAGGCAGATCCCTTCAACATTTTCACTCCACATCACTGTTTCTTATCCTCACTGCACTATCACCTTTAAAATTTATCTTGTTAATGTTTGTGTGTACATTTTTACTGTTGTCTATTTCACTCCTCGGAGCATAAGCTCCATAAAGCAGAAATCTGGCTTATTTTATTTACTGCTAAATGTCCAGTACCTCATACAGAGCAGACACTCAAGTATTTGTGGAGTATGTGAATATCTATTTTCTTCTTTTTCTAAAAACCTGTTTGTTTCCACGAGGATGGCATATGTGAGGTTAAAACTGTAGTATACAGACAAAAAATATACATTCTCTTGCAACATTAATTTACAGTCAATATTGTACTTCTAAAATCTCTTCCTACTACCTACCTCTGTTGAAATAATATAAAAAGCATTTTAAAAATGAGCTTATCTTAAAAAAAATGAGGGAAATGGATTTGGTTTCAATATTTTTGCCCTTCTCATTTGGGAAATGCTTTCATCTGCAAAACAGAAAAGAGAGGATACTCATGAACTGATAAGTGCTGCTTTTTCTATCTCAATGCATTTCTACTCTGCCATAGAGCACAACATTTAAGAAAGGCAGGCAGGATCTATAGGAGGTATACGTAACTAGTTAATGCAAGTGACCTCCATAATCTTCCACTACCCTACATCCACTCTGTCACAATTCATCAGACCTTAAATGGTGCTACATGTTCATAAATATTGTCTAAATTGACCAGTGCCTTAGTCTTGCAGGAAACAAAGTCTGAAACAAAAGCTCACGTCCTTCTACTTTATCAGTTCAGTTCAGTTCAGTTCAGTCGGCTCAGTCGTGTCCGACTCTTTGCAACCCCATGAACTGCAGCACGCCAGGCCTCCCTGTCCATCCCCAACTCCCGGAGTTCACTCAGAGAGACTCATGTCCATCGAGTCGGTGATGGCCATCCAGCTGTCTCATCCTCTGTCATCCCCTTCTCCTCCTGCCCCCAATCCCTCCCAGCATCAGAGTCTTTTCCAATGAGTCAATTCTTCCCGTGAGGTGGCCAAAGTACTGGAGTTTCAGCTTTAGCATCATTCCCTCCAAAGAAATCCCAGGGCTGATCTCCTTCAGAATAGACTAGTTGGATCTCCTTGCAGTCCAAGGGATTCAAGAGTCTTCTCCAACACCACAGTTCAAAAGCATCAATTCTTTGGCCTTCAGCTTTCTTCACAGTCCAACTCTCACATCCATACATGACCACTGGAAAAACCATAGCCTTGACTAGATGGACCTTTGTTGGCAAAGTAATATCTCTGCTTTTCAATATGCCATCTAGGTTGGTCATAACTTTCCTTCCAAGGAGTAAGTGTCTTTTAATTTCATGGCTGCAGTCACCATCTATGGTGATTTTGGAGCTGGAAAAAAAAAAAAAGTCTGACACTGTTTCCACTGTTTCCCCATGACACTGTTTCCACTGTTTCCCCATCTATTTCCCATGAAGTGATGGGACCAGATGCCATGATCTTCATTTTCTGAATGTTGAGCTTTAAGCCAACTTTTTCACTCTCCTCTTTCACTTTCATCAAGAGGCTTTTTAGTTCTTCACTTTCTGCCATAAGGGTGGTGTCATCTGCATATCTGAGGTTATTGATATTTCTCTCGGCAATCTTGATAAGACAATGCAAACTCAAGAGTGAGAGGAGAATGAGGCAGAGAATAGATGAGCTAAAGTGGGCATTTTATGGATTTGGTATAAAGTGCCAATGATTGCTGAATATTGGAAGATCCTTCTTGTTCCTTAGAAGTGGAAAGTTTCCATAGGTCAAGGAAAGGGCAAGATTGTCATCTACTAGTGTCATTTTGCATTTGTCAAAAAGGTTTGTTCTGCAGAGTGTTCATTTCCAGTCCCTAGGACTCTCTTCCTCCTCTCCTCCCATCTGAACTCCTGGACTGTACTTGTGTAAACGCCAAGCAGATCCTTAGGGATCTTATGCCTCAGTGTCAACAAGGAAACCCCAGGGCAGGAAGAGAAATCCTCAGTGTGATCCTAAGAGGAAACGGAGTCAAGTGATACCTGCATTCAAACTGTCAGGGCCGAAGCAGAACTGGTCATCTCAACAATGCCTGAGACAGGATACGTGGTCAGAACGATGAGGCAGAATAAGATTACAGATACCAAGTGTCTCTGTTATAAGTACCCACTACACTCTTGAGTCCTGACTAAACAATTTTATGGTAAATCTAGGAAAAAGCCTTGATCGGTGAAATGGAGATTTACAACAATACAGCAGGGAATATCTACTGTTAGGGAAAGTAATCTCCATTTATTGTCTGCCCGCTCTGTGGCAGTACCAAGCTGAGCATCCTTTCAAGCACTTGCCACACATTAACTTCAGGGCAAGCGATAGCACACTTCTGTGCCAAGGAGCATGTTTTGTGACGCAGTACTCTCAAAGTGTCTAGTAATTAGAAAAAGATTGGTCTTTGTGATATGGAGAGGAAAAGGGGGAAAAAATGAGGACACAGGAAAGCCAAAAGAAAACGGGCAGAAGAAAGACCTTCAAGGAGCCCTACAGACTGCCCCTCACTATTTTAGGAACTATTCAGAGACGTTTGTGCTGTTGATAATCAAGTTTTAATCTTGAAATGAGGTGTAGGCAAAAAGAAAAGTGAATAATAATTTAGGAGACAGGGACAATACAAATTGTTTACTGAATTCCAACAAGAGAACACAGGTAAACCTTAACTAAGATAACTTTGAAAACTTGATTAAAAGTAAGTACCATAAGAAAGTCATCACTAATAAATGTAAGCTGCAGTATTATGTAAACAGGCTTGATGCCTTGCGTGATCAACTTACGATGGTGAAAGACATGGTCATATCTTGATCTTTTCTCATAAAACTCTAGAGCTGAAAGAAAATTCTGTGATCATGGGATCTCAAATCTTCAAACACAAAAGATGAAATTGTAAACTTGAGAAAGTGAGTAAGTTGCCCAAGGTCAAATAAAAAGGCAAGACCAGAACACAGCTTCAATGTCAGGCCTTTTCAGTAAACTCAAGTGATTTCACTCTCTTACGGGAAACGCAAAGCAAACCTTTTTCCTTCACTCAAGAAAAAATTAACTTAGTGCACAGGGTAAAAATAGGGCTTCCAATTATTTTTATGTTATTTATATGCAGAATCAACAGTGTTTAGTCAGAAGTTCATATGCAAAGAAATGCATACTATTTTTTTGAAATCTGGGTACAAATTTTCTAGTAGTAACAAAAAAATTTTACTTGACCTGATATGAAATTCTAACTAAAATCACATCTCCAAAGGACTGTTGGCTACTCACTGCTTTGTTCCGTCCTATTGAAAGGCTCCCATTAATGCTAAAGCTATACCTATTCACAGAAACAGTGAACTGCCAGCTACTGTTCTCATGCACCACATTATCTCCATCGACGAGCTCACTGCAGAAACTTGGCAAGGATTCTTTCCATTAGAAAGCTAAATCATTGCACATATTTATGCTATATGTCTATTGTACAAAAGATTATAAAACAGAATGGATGTTAAGATTACATTAAAAGATCTGACAGAAGTTAGAACTTCAGGGTGAAGACTTAACCCTCCCTTTAAACTCAACCCATCAGAGATCCCCGTGATGATCTCTGAATAGACATAGCCTGCTAGCTCAGTTGACTGCGTTTGTTGGACAGGAGCAGAGGGTGAAGGACTTTGAGAGAAACCCTGGGCTCCTTTTAAGGAGTATGATAAACAACCGTATTTGGTTTTGCTTCAACACACTGTTAGTGTTTCTGCTGTTCTAAAATCTGCCCGTGCCGGGAGAGTCCTGGAGGTAACCGGCTGCCTGTGAGGCACACCCTGCCTGTTTGGCATCGACTCCTGGTGACCTCCCTGCAGGCAAAACCCCGAGGACAGCCTCCTGGAGGGTACAGGTAGCGTTTAAAACACAGGTCGCGCCTGTATGATATTTTTAAATTGTCAGAGTTAGGAGACAGAGAAGCAAAATCATTACTAACATGATTCACGTTTTCCCGAAGTGCCTCAAGGGTCTCCAGAAATATTTAGCAACACTCCCACTGCTTTTGTATTATTTAGATTTATTTTGCTAAGAATAAAGTCATTTCTTTCCAGCCCACAAGTCCGAAGTTCCTCATTATCCTCCAAGCAATCACATGACAGATGATAACGGCTTCCCTGTGCTAAAGAATGTCAATTGTCATACTCTAGGGAGATTTTACATTGTGGTCAAAATACGAAGAGTATTGTCATTTAAACATGGCAAAAGGTTTGACCTGACTATTTCATCTAAAGATCTGGTTCTTACAATTGAGAGTGATGTGGAAGGATGTGATGTATCTGAGATATTAGGGAAAACATGAGTTAATTTTCTTCTGGTATTTTTGTGATTCAAAATAGAGCAGTGTATATGGTGGGAGATATTATTTTATAGTTGTGGTTATTGTTCTTATATGTTTGGGTAGTTCCTTGGGCTTTTTCTTCCTCAGCTGTGTGCAAACATATGCCTAAAAATAATACAAGACATTTCGGATGAGGGTCATTCTAACAAAGCACACACAGGAACTTTTTTTCCCTTTAGAAATCATATCTTTGACAAAAGTCTGACAAATGTCTTTGAGAACACAGAGGATAAGACTTGTTACTTTTGTTTTATGAATGAAAGAATCACAAATTCTAAATGAAACACCGAATGCTTGTTGAAATCAATTAAGGCAAATCTAAAGTGTGAGCTTCACTTTACATCAGTAAGAACACAGAAATAAAGGATGACTTTGGGTAAATCTAAAATATCACCTGGTATTATCCCTTAGTCTAAATATAAACATTACCATTCACTCACCTATTTCTAAAACTCACACAATTCTGAAAGTATATGCTTCTTAGATTCTTCCTGATTTAAGTTGAGTAATTTATTATAGTTTGATGAAAATTTCTTAAGCATTTACTGAGCTTTAATGATGCAAAGATGAATAAGATCAAAATGTACATACTACTCACTTTAATATAAATCAAGCACTATTTAAAGGTTTAAGCAAAATGTTTTCAGATCAGAGATGATGAAATGATCAGGGAAGTTTTCATTAAATAAAAAACAACAACAAGATTTTAACATCTTAAAAGTAAGTGGCTTCCCCAGGACCCCCCTTCTCTGTCCGAGACTGGGTATCCCAGTCTCCACAATGGAGAACAAAATCTCATTCGGAACAGCCATTGTGTGCCCACCCCTGACTGAAATTACCCATTGAGTTTTTTTTTTTTTATCCCCATTGAATATTCAAGTAGGCTTTCCAAAGTAGGTATTTCAGGCCTATTTTAGAACTTAGGCTGTCTGAGGCTCTGGTAAAATGACTTGCCCAAAATCACACACAGAATAAGGAATGAAGTGAGGCTTCAAGACTTGTCTGCAAAACTCCTACAGCTGCACCTTGTCCTGAGCACCACGCTGAATGCCTTTCTTCATGATCCCTTCCCTCCTCCAAGTTCCAAGTTAACTGTTTCGTATTTGACAAATGTTAGTTTGGAGCTAGCACCCATCCTGTCACAGATGCTGGCATCAGAATTGTCTCTTGTGAGAAGAAAGCAGAGAAAGGAAGGAGATTCCGCTGATTGCAATATTGTGCTCACGAGGTGGCTTGCATATGATACTTGACACATCCTTACTTAACCATCTCTGTTAACCTTTGTTGAAGCAGTGCTGCTATTCACTGCCAGTAAGACATTGTACAAGTAACATAATCTTTCAGAGCCTCCCTTCCCTCCTTGAAAAAGCAATGAGCCTCAGAAGGTTGTGGGAATTCAGAGATAATCCACAGGCAGGGCTACCACGGTACCTGGCATATCAGGAAACCTCGATAATTGTTGGGCATTATTTTATTATTGAGCCAATGATACCCCTTGCTAAACTCACTTTTCTTCTAGTGACTGTGGAAGTTGTCTTTAAATAGTGGTAAGAATATGAAGGTGTGAAAATGTATGGAATACTTGGAAATATTCAGAAAAAGTAAGAGATTTCTAGTATGGCATAAGAGATATGAGGTGGATGAGAAGTGAGAAAAGTTAAACAGTTGTGAAGAGATATGATGTCATTCTATCAGCAGGGAGGAGATACCAAAGGCAATTGCCGTGTACTCGTGGGTTGGTTTGTTCTAAACAAAGGTGTTACATAATCTAACTCATCTTTGTATTGGGAAAATAACCTTGATAATACTGAAAAAGATAAATCTGAGAGGAGAAACACTGGGTTTGAATGACAAGTCAGAAAGGTTTTTACAATATTCTAGAATAGTTAGGAACCTGGACTAGGGAGTTGTATAAACAGAGAAGATGATTAGAAAGTAAAATTGACTAATACACAATGGATTGGATAGGGGTTTGAGAAAGACAGGAGAATCAGAAATTTTTAAAAAGGTTTGTAACATGGGCAAGTAGTAAGGAAATTAACCCAAACAGTTAATGTAAAAACACAATTCAGAGAAGCTAATGTGCTTGGTTCGGGATGTCTCGAATTTGCGAGACCTGAGGCAAAATAAATAAATAAATAATGACAAGTTTAATGATATGTAGTTTTGCACCTGTGAGTGAGTTTAGAACTGGAGCTTTAGATTTGGGGGTTATGAGCCAGGAAAATCCCATGAATGGAGGAGCCTGATGGGCTGCAAGTCCATGGGGTCGCTAGGAGTCGGACGCGACTGAGCGACTTCACTTTCACTTTTCACTTTCATGCATTGGAGAAGGAAATGGCCACCCACTCCAGTGTTCCTGCCTGGAGAATGGGGGAGCCTGGCGGGCTGCTGTTATGGGGTCGCACGGAGTCGGACACGACTGAAGGGACGCAGCAGCAGCAGCAGCAGCAGCAGCAGCAGCAGCAGCAACTTAAGTGATAGTGAAGGCATGGAGTGAGTGAGGTCCTTGGAGGGAGAGATGCAAAAGTCAGTTCCTGCCATGGCTGAACAGAGGGATGGCTGGTCCTAACCGCTGCATTAGGTCAGAATTCCCCCAGTGGGCCTTGGGATACTCCAGCTTCTTAGGCCATTACTGACTTCTCATCCCATTTCTCAGGCAAATCCTCACAGATTATATGACATTTCACCTTTAGTAAAAAGCATCAGGTTCTAATGAAGTTCATATCAATAAACTCATAATAAAAATAGACGGTAGAATACTACTCCTTAATGATTTGGTTCAATTTTCTCCCTGAAAATTTTATTTATATATGCTCTAATCATTATCACTGAATTAAGTATGCAAAATCTTTGCCTTTTTGAACTCTGATCATTATTTTTCCTATTTAGAATAAATAAAAACATGTCAGATCTTTTAAACAGTAATATCTTAAGGCTAATATATGCTTAAATCACTTATGTCAACCTGTATTATAGATAGTCCTCAAAACGGGTAAGAAATCTATATCCTTAACTCCTTGGCATCATTTTCCTATGTTCACTGCTGATAACTTCTTCAGAATTAGACTACCACTTTGTTTTAGCACATATTAGCCGCAAAAGAAGCTGAACTGTGTTTTATTTTTATTTCTTCTTGACTTGGGAAATATCCAGTGTTGATATTAACTTCAAAATTTCCTGGCCCAGATATCCAGATAAAATTTTGGGAGGAAAATCAGTATAAAATCTTAAGTGATATTTAATTAGGTCAGTTGAATATATACATATTAGTTACCCATCTCTGTTTGTTCTTTGTAGTAGTGCTAAACATTGTATTTGAAATCTAAATACTGTGTTATCTTTGTAGGTAATGTGGGGAAAGCAGGAAAGCAAGGAGGTGATGTATACATAGCCACCAACAAAACAAAACAAAAACACAAATCTTTGTTGTTGATGATGTGTATTACAAGAGACAGAAAAGCATCCTATAGCATTTTTTCTAATGAAAAATTATATTCCATATAAAGGGGCTAACATAAACTAAAACAGTTAAAAGACAGCACATAGTTTTAGGAAAAAATAAATAAATCATACAAATCCTAGACAAGTGTTTCTCAAAATGCATTCCCCTGGATACTGACAGACACATGACAAAATGGTTCCTAGATACATGAGCTTATGCAACTCTTGATTTAAACAGTTTATTCACAGTATCCTTCTCAGAACACTTGATAGGCCCCAGTGAGAGAGAGCAGGCTCAAACTTTCTTACAAGGGCATAAGAGAAAGTACCAGGGATAGCGGACAGTGGCAGTTATCCACCCAAATTCTACAATTACCTTTGGAGAACAGACCTTGAGCTACTGGGACTGCTTTCCTAGCGAAGACAGAGAAATTCCTGGGTATTTATGTTCCCACTCCTCTGCCGTGCTGTTCAAAGACTGATTGGTGCCACAGTATAAGAACCCAGCAACAGCAATGTGTGCTTTAAACCCCAGAGCACCACCATGGAATCATACCGAGGTTCTTCCTGCCTGACACTGTATCCCACTTTAACTCTTCTCCTTCTGTGTCTTTTCCTTCCTTACTGGTTCCTGGTTGTTCTGCATTCATACATTCCATGCAACAAATTCTTGTCTCAGGGTCAGTCAGTTCCAGGAACAACGCTGAAAAGATATCCAGTTTAATACCACCAAGTGACTTAAATGCCAGAATTAATGTTTGTAACTGAAATTTCTTGTTTTCTTCCAGGTATCTGGCATAGTTTAGACCTTGTCCTTTTGGCAAGCTAAATTCTAAATAGAAGCAGACATACCCTATAACATTTGTGGATTTCAAGGCAAGAAGATAAATAAGATCCACACAGCAAAGAAGGGGAACAGACAGAAGCAGGGAGAGATTTCCTCTTATTGGGCTGTAAAATCAATGCAGATGGTGACTACATGAAATCAGAAGATGACTACTTCTTAGAAAGCTCTAAGACAGCTATACAGTGTATTTAAAAAAGACATCACTTTGATGACAAAGGTCTAATAGTCAAGGCTATGGTCTTTCAAGCAATCATGTAAGAATGTGAGATTTCAACTATAAAGAAAGCAAAATGCCAAAGAATCGATGCCTTGGAACTGTAGTGCTGGAGTAGAGTCTTGAGAGTCCTTGGACAGCAATGAGACCTAACCAATCAATCTTAAAGAAAATCAACCCTGAATACTCATTGAAAGGGCTGATGCTGAAATTCCAATACTTTAGCCAACTTTATGCAAAGAGCCAACTCATTGGAAAAGACCCTGATGCTGGGAAAAACTGAAAGCAGAAGGAGAAGAGGGCAACAGAGGAAGAGATGGTTGGATCGCATCACTGATTAAATGGACATGAACTTGGGCAGACTCCAGGAAATGATAAACGATAGGGAGGCCTTGTGTGCTGCAGCCCACGGAGTCACAAAGAGTCACATGACTTGACAACTGAACAACAAGTATAAATTAACCTAAAATCTCTTAATACAGTGTATCTATTCTCTTATCTTTTCCGTCAATTCAGTTCAGTTCAGTTGCTCAGTTGTGTCCAGTTCTTTGTGACCCCATGGACTGCAGCATGTCAGGCTTCCTTGTTCATCACCAACTCCTGGAGCTTGCTCAAACTCATGTCCATCAAGTCGGTGATGCCATCCAACTATCTACTCCTCTGTCGTCCCCTTCTCCTCCTGTCTTCAATCTTTCCCAGCATCAGGGTCATTTCCAATGAGTCAGTTCTTCACATCAGGTGCTTCAACTTCAGCATCAGTCCTTCCAATGAATATTCAGGACTGATGTCCTTTAGGATTGAATGGTTTGATCTCCTTGCAGAGCTCTTTTGATCTTTTCTATAGTTACTCAATATTGAAAAGTTGTTACATTTGCAAATTCATGGTCCCTCTAGAATCATAAATTGAAATACAAAGAGAAGCAAGAAAATGAATGTTTGACCCAACTAGAAAATAACACTTTGTTTTGTAAAATTTATTTCTTACTTTAAGAAGTCCCACTCAAATTCTTTCACATTCTGCCTCGTGGGCAGTGATACCACTCAAAACCCATCATATCATTTGGACACAGTTAATTTTTATTTTCAAAACAAAGGCAACAAAGGTAGAAAAGCATTTCCTTGGGGGTTGAACTATGCTCATTTTGAGAGCACATGTTTAGGAGGCATCTGTGTATCTATGCCAGTACTCTATTACCAATCTGAAGAAGCTGACATGCCTGCGTTCCTTAATGAAGTTCATCTGTGTTTGTGTTTATAATCAGTGGAGCCTTCTAAAATATAGGGCCAAGACCCACGTATCTGGGAATGAGGGCTATACTAAACAGAAAGATGGTTTTTTATTTTATGAACACCATTTCAATAGAAAAAATATGCTGAAGCAATTCTACTTGATCATTTAAAAAGTGGAATCCATAAATAAAAATAATAAAAGAGTCCATAGTGTTTTAAAATAAGATGTAAACTGATATACATGATTTTGTAAGTTAAAATGAATTTAACAGCTTTATCTCTTTCATATGAAAAAGACATATTGAAATACATTTCAGAGTTATATAAGCCACACACAATTTCAATAAACCTATATTTACACAATGCAACAACAAAAGAGTAGACATATTCTCCTTTAGCCTATTATGAATTAATTACAGTACATATGATATTAACACTAGTAGACATTATTTACTAAGCAATATTGAAAACACAAAATTTTAAGAGTATTCTTCAAGAGATGTTTATAATGAAGAGTAATCCAATTCAGTAATGCACAGTAAGACTAAGCTAGTACCCCTCTAAGGACATGTTTTACTCTAATAAAGAACATCATTTCAAGTAATATGTTGGATTGGCCAAAAAGTTCATTAGGGTTTCTGCATAACATCTTATGGAAAAACTTAAATAAACTTTTGCCAACTCAACAGAATACAACCTACATGTTTTAACCTACAAGTATAAGCTATATGGCAGAGTAGAAAAAGAATATAACAAGAAATTTGGAGTCATGAGCTATGGCTCTAAAAGGGACAGTAAATCATTTAACCCTGAGACTAATCCAGATACTTAATTTCTTTGGCACAGGCACCAAATCGCTTCAGTCGTGTCTGACTCTTTGCGACACTATGGACATGTAGCCCACCAGGTTCCTCTATAGCCCACCAGGCTTCTCTGTCCATGGGATTTTCCAGGCAAGAATACTGGAGTGGGTTGCCATGCCATTCTCCAGGGGATCCTCCCAACCCAGGGATGGAACCTGAGCCTCTTAAGTCTCGTGCATTGGCAGTCTAGTTCTTTACCACTAGAGCCACAAATTTCTCCTCTTTGGCAGGACCACCATGCAAATACATTTATTATGATATGCAGGTATCATTATATTAAATGCTATTATAGTACTGAATTGTAATGTGAAAGTCGCTCAGTTGTGTCCGACTCTTTGCGACCCCATGGACCAGGCAGTCCATGGAATTCTCTAGGCCAGAATACTGGAGAGGGTAGCCTTTCCCTTATTGAACTGTGAGAGCAAATACTTAATACTTGTTTGTTGAATAAATAAATGAATATTCAATCAATCTATTTGGATCTCTGCTTCCAGAATTGTAAAATAGGAGGTTTACGGTACTACTGGATGACCCACTATGTTTCTATACATTTGATTCAGAATAACAATAAAAATAGGGCTTCGTTTTTATTGTACTATTCCATCTAACATTTGAAGGTGGTTTGTATCTCTGTCAATTTTCTAAAACAGCAAGTATCTACACCCTAATGCAATGGTATGGTTAACAGTAACTTGAGTGGGATGTGATAACAGAATCCTAAATAATTAATCCATATTTCCTTTATTATTTCTCAAATATTTGTAACAGTGCAATGCATTTACACTCCTGATTTAGAACTTCCAGTTGTTCTCCTACTGTGAAGATAAAAAGTATACAAGATATCTTGGGATTTTCAAAATGCTGTGCTTGTACAAATCATAAGACTCCTTGTCTGTACCTTGTGTTACTTGCATGGAAAGGCATGGGTAAGTTCTCTGAAGTTTTAAAGAATGTCAGTATGCATATGCTTGAGAGGAAATGAACCATGAATTACAGAACTTCTCAGCTTGTAGCCTTGCCCAGTCTTGGGTCTCAAAACCTTTAAACTTTTGCTTTCCTGATATAAATGCCATGTGCTTGTTTCATTCATGGCCAAGCGAAGGTTTCCCACAACTTTGCAATAGTTTGCATTGGCTTCAGTCAAGATTGCATGTGTCAGAGTAGAACTTAAAAAAATGTTTATGTAGATATGATGCAAGCCCAGGCACAATTTCTCATTTTCCTTTCAACGTGTTTTCCAAAGACTTCTAACACAGTTCAATCCAAAAGTCAGAAACATTTTTGACAATAATGTGGAACCTAATATATCAGCTTTAGAATGAATTATGGAGCTATTTTAACAGCACATAGGTGATGTGAAAACTCCAAAGAAATTTCCTACATATGGACTGTATAATAGCACAAGACAGCAATACCTATAGTTGTCAGGATAATAGATAATTATTGTTTTTAAGGAAATGTATCCTTGCCATTCAGTTGAAAGATGAAAATTTAGAAGAGCAAGTTTTCAATGATCATTCAAGAACAAGGAATACCATAATAAAATACAAAATAGTATTTATGCATTAGCAAATGTGAAATGTTTTTAAAGTTTTCACTTTACCTCAAGAGGAAAAAGTTTCTTCGCTTGCACAATTTTTTTAAAGTTTCAATAGGTTATCTCAAATATTTTAATAAATTTACAACATTTGAATAAGTTCAAACTTAAAAGTCTAGAATTATAGAATATTGAGAGAAGATCAAGTTGTTTTGATTCCCTTCAATATTTCAAAATTTATTTGGAAAGTCAAGACAAACAAAAATGAAACTATTAAGGGACAAAGTAAAGGAAAGAGATGCTGTTTTTGGTGTCAGAATTTCACTTCACTAGTTACAGTTTTCTGAGATCTTGTGATAACTTGTGAAAAGGTAAAAACCATTCTCATACAGTGTTGATGGGTGTCAAAGTGGTGTAAGCACTGATTAATAATGTTTTCTGAAAATAGAACATATTTATAAGCAATATAAAAAGTTCTCCATTATTGAGATGTGTACAAATATGTGTTACATTTGTTAACCGAAGATATAAAAGATATATATTGATATAAGAATATTCACAGTAGTTCTATTGGTAATAGGTCCTCGAAACAGGAATGAATATATATATATATGTATAATATAATATATTGTACACACACACATACACACACATAATCATATGTGTGTGTGTGTTTTGTATGACTCCATATATCTACAGTTCAAAACCAGGCAAAATTAATTTATAATGTTAGCAATCAGAACACAAATTAGCTCTGAGGGTATTGTGACTGTAAAGAAATATGAGGGGGCCTATAAGGTACCAGTCAGGCAGGCTTTGGGCTACAGAGATATATTCAATTTGTGCACTCATCAATATATATATCTGCTATCCTACATAATTTGTTTCAAATATATATATTATACTATAAGAAAGGAAATACAGTAAAAAGTTAGTCAATTCAGTTCAGCCACTCAGTCGTGTCCAACTCTTTGTGACCCCAGGGGACTGCAGCACACCAGGCTTCCCTGTCCATCACCAACTCCCTGAGCTCACTCAGACTATGTCCATGGCATCAGTGATGCCATCCTGCCGTCTCACCCTCCATCATCCCTTTCTCCTCCCACCTTCAATCTTTCCCGATATCAGGGTCTTTTCAAATGAGTCAGCTCTTTGCGTCAGGTGGGCCAAAGTACTGCAATTTCAGATTCAACATCAGTCCTACAGTACTGATTTCCTTTAAGATGGACTGGTTGGATCTCCTTGCACTCCAAGAGATTCTCAAGAGTATTCTCCAATATCACAGTTCAAAAGCATAAATTCTTTGGTGCTCAGCTTTCTTTATAGTTCAACTCTTATATCCATACATAACTACTGGAAAAACCATAGCTTTGACTAGACAGAACTTTGTCGGCAAAATAATGTCTCTGCTTTTTAATAAGCTGTCTAGGTTGCTCATAATTTTTCTTCCAAAGAGCAAACGTGTTTTAATTTCATGGCTACAGTCACCATCAGCAGTGATTTTGGAGCCCAGTAGAATAAAGTTCCTCGCTGTTTCCATTGTTTCCCCATCTATTTGTCATGAAGTGATGGGACCGAATGCCATGATCTTAGTTTTCTAAATGTTGAGTTTTAAGCCAGCTTTTTCACTCTCCTCTTTCACTTTCATCAAGAGACTCTTTAGTTCTTTACTTTCTGCCATAAGGGTGGTGTCATGTGCGTATCTGAGGTGATTGTTATTTTCCTGGCAATCTTGATTCCAGCTCGTGTTTCATCCTGCCCAGCATTTTGCATGATGTACTCTGCTTATAAATTAAATAAGCAAGGTGACAATACACAGCCTTAACGTACTCCTTTCCTCATTTGGAACCAGTCTATTGCTCCATGTCCAGTTCTAACCTGCATACAGATTCCTCAGGACGCAGGAAAGGTGTTCTGGTATTACCATCTTTAAAGAATTTTCTGCAGTTTGTAGTGATCCACACAGTCAAAGGCTTTGGTATAGTCAATAAAGCAGAAATAGATATTTTTCTGGAACTCTCTTGCCTTTTCAATGATCCATTGAATGTTGGCAATTTGATCTCTGATTCCTCTGCCTTCTTTAAACCAGCTTGAACATCTAGAAGTTCATGGTTTACATACTGTTGAAGCCTGGCTTGGAGAATTTTAAGCCTTACTTCGCTAATGTGTGAGATGAGTGCAATTGTTTAGTAGTTTGAACATTCTTTGGCATGGCTTTTCTTTGGGATTGGAATGAAAACTGACGTTTTCCAGTCCTGTGGCCACTGCTGAGCTTTCCAAATTTGCAATAAAAATAAAGACCAATGTAGTTGGCAGTAAATGGCAAATATTATTATACTTCTGGAGAAGGTAAGTTGGGTCAAAGTAATATGTACTTCAATATATGCTTCAAAAACATCCTTCAGCTTTCATTACATGTCCCTCTGTAGTTCTCAGCCATTTCATGACAAGACCTTGTAAATGCCTGTATTTGATGGCCAAGAAGTAAGGGAAATGACCAGAGGAGTGTAACTCACCTTGCCATTACTTTCAACTGCCTTTATAATAGTAACATATTTTTCTTCTAGTGAAATTTTGCCATCTGGTAACAATCCACTTATGAGTACTGACGAATAAAGTTTTTCTAACAAAACTTTAGATTCAGTTTATTCTGATATGGCCCGATGAATTTCAAATTGTCTTGTCTTCCTAACAATGAGGGAAAGGCAATAAACTTTCTAAGATAATAACCAGAATGTTACCACTGGGTGTTCCTTATTAAACGACAAAGAAATTAAGCTTTAGTTGCTGAACAGAACTTTGACGTAACTAGGGAGCCCAAAACACTTCCAACTCTGTTTATAATTCTCTCCAGTATAAACTAATACATGTAGGTAGGACAACTGATAAAAATATGTATAAAGCATGTCAATGAAACAGATTTTGAAATGTTTTTCAGAGAAGACTCTAAAAGAGAAAATTCTAACAATTGACTTTTAAAAAAATAGCAAATTTCCAAAATGATATTTTATTCATGTAACAAACATGTATCATGCACCTATTATGTGTCTATCAGAAAGAACAGGAAGAGCAAAACTTCGGTGTGAGAATAGCCAGAAGCCACCCTAATGTGAGGTGAATTTAGGAAGGCCTCCAAGAAGGACTGGCTAAATAATTTGTGGAGCCCAGTACAAAATGAAAATGTGGGGCACCATGCTCAAAATTACTAAGAATTTCAAGACAGTGACAGCAGAGTGTGTAATCAAACAGAGGATCCTTTTCAGTGCAGGTTTTATGTGACCACACAGGTCACACACCCATGAAGCTGACCCTGGTGCACCTGTGGTTCATCTTAAAACCGATGCAAGTGTTCAAGTGATAGTGTAACCTGATTAAAGTAGTGTCTTGAAAATAATGAATCCATCAAGCATGTGATGATAAAAGAAATCCATGAGAGGATAGCTGTGGAGAATGTGAAGAGTAAGTAAATGTGCAAAGGATAATTAGGCATCTCAGCTGGAAGGACTGAGATCCTGAAACAGGAAGAAACTGTGAAAATGGAAAGAGAGGGGCAAATCTGCAGGAATGAAGCACAGATTCACTATTAAGTTGAGAAAACAGATATCTTGAGTTAAACAATATGATTTACCAGAATTGCATATGTCTGGAGGGTGTTAGGATTTTCCAAAGAAAAGAGAAGGATACAAAACTGAGCAATACTTGCTCAAGGTTCACTCAAAGGGCGGATCTTATGTCTGGTGTGTGTGTTAGTCACTCAGTTGTGTCCGATTCTTTGTGAACCCATGGACTGTAGCCCACCAGGCTCCTCTGTCCATGGGATTCTCCAGGCAAGAATCCTGGAGTGGCTTGCCATGCCCTTCTCCAGGGGATCTACCCGACCCAGGAGCAAACCCAGGTCTCCCACATTGCGGGCAGATTCTTTACCATTTGAGCCACCCAGGAAACATGGTATAAGCCATATCTGGAGCTCAGGGTAAAGCAGATTCAAGGAAAGCTGGACTAAGTAGGGCAAATACAGGAGTGAAAAAAAGAAAGGAAAGTTTAAAAGTCACCATGAATGGGAGATTGGGGAAGTAACTGTCCCTAAAGGGATTCAGGGAAATTGTATAAAACTTCTGTAGAGAAATTTTGTTATATTTAAAAAAATCTTTACTCTTGTCTTACTATATGGTCTGCTGGATTCGACTTAGCTTTTGCGTCTCTCTCTTTGAACAGGATAGATACTACATGGCTCATTCATTCTTTCAAAGAACACAGATAAACCTTATTTTAAAGTATATACAGAATAAAACTTATTGAACAATTTGGCTTTTTAACAGAATATGAGATATCAGAGTGAAATCTTTATAGGAAAAGAAGATTCATATTACAATTAAATTGCCTTGTAAGAGTTGGTTAGATTTAATGGGAAAAGTGAGGCTTCTATAAATGGTGATTGCAAATGAAAGCCTAGAAGTATCTGCATTTCATCTGATTACTTTTAAGGAGCCAATTGGCTGTTTTCCTTTCATTAAGGGAAGCAATGTTCCTGAGGAATTAATGACTTTCTTCATCACTTCTTGGGATGCGCATAAAGTTCCTCTAAAACAACTCACCAAATGGTCATTTATACTAGCTCTAGAACAAGTATGCCAGAGACCTATAGAAATCTTGCTCTCCTCCTTGCCAGTTTGCCATGGGTAAACAACAGAGCAGGCCCAGTTTAACTCAGCATTAATTTTCAACCCAGTTTTGAAATTAAGACTCTTAGAATAAGCAGAAAAGGTCCTTTAGATTCCCGTGACAATGCACTGACCTCAGCTCTTCATTAGCTGTTTCAAGAATTATTTGCAGGCCTGAAAGTAAAGCTTCTAACTTCACACACACACACACACACACACACACACACACACACACACACACAGAGTTTTCATTCCAATCAGCAGGAAGGCAGGCCCCGAGTCAGTCTCTCACTCCCTTGACTGCCCCCTCTTCCCACCTCTCCCCATCCTCCAACACATCAAAAAGTAAAAGCAAAAGAAGACTGTGTCACACCTGAGTGACTGTTGAATTCTTGTGCTGAAATGTTTAGTATTTTATCAAAAAAAAAAAAGTTGGTCATTCTGAAAGTACATAAAATGCAATCCTATTTAGAGCAACGGTGAAATCAAACATTGTGTGCTCACTGCAAAGTTTGCAACATTTGACAAATTGTAATTCTGTTCTTTGCAAACTTCTAAACACTTCCTGCTAAGTGACAACAAGCTTCAGCAAGTTTCCACAAACCTTCTGCAGCTTCTTCATCTCACTATAAAGAACAGATGCCGTTTAGGGGCTGCTGTGAGCTCTTCTGTTCTCTGTACAATATGTACGCACACAAAAAGGAATTCACATTCTATGAAAACGTGATAGCCAAGGCCTCCAGAAAGCTTCAGCAGTAAGTGCACAGCGCTCCAACAGCTGGCCTAAATCAGGGCTCTCTGTCAATCACAGAGAAATGTGACAGACGTGTGACTTGGTGGCAAAAGTGACAAAATTTACAGTTTGAGAGAATCACATCAATAACAAAATAATTTGTGTTGTTAAAATATACAAAGATGCTCCAAGTTGTTTTCTAACAAGTTTAATTAAAGTGAATTTATATTTTCATATTTAATATTTGAAAAACTGAAAGAGTAGGTAAATAAATATAGTTCTAGTCACTTTCAAATAAGAAATTAGAGCAAAGCAAATATATTGGCACCACTTCTCACCATGAGAATTAATGCCAATAAATTCAAGTTATCAAAAAGAAATAATGCATTCTGGGGAATTCAATAATTTCACTGTGTACTTGAATTGCGAGTTTACTTTTGTAGTAAACTCAGTCCCCCTAAATATAAATCTACTCACAGAATACAAAGGTAGATATTTGCCAGTGCAAAAATTTATTTTATAACACTTTCAATGGATTTTATTGTGCAATTTAAATTTTTAATCCAGTATCCTTAAAAACAATGTTTCTTTCAGACTTCGTATTTTATTCCCTACAAAAAAATTGTTCATAGTCTAAAACTGTGCTTCCCAGACATTAATGTTCTTAAGATCTTGATCTTAAGATGCATCTGTGATATTCATCAAAAATAACAACTACTACACCTTCCACCAGAAAATTATGACCAACCTAGACAGCATATTAAAAAGCAGAGATATTACTTTGCCAACAAATGTCCATCTAGTCAAGGCTATGGTTTTTCTAGTGGCCATGTATGGATGTGAGAGTTGGACTGGGAAGAAAGCCGAGCACTGAAGAACTGATGCTTTTGAACTGTACTGTTGGAGAAGATTCTTGAGAGTCCCTTGGACTGCAAGGAGATCCAACCAGTCCATCCTAAAGGAGATCAGTCCTGGGTGTTCACTGGAAGGACTGATGCTGAAGCTGAAACTCCAGTACTTTGGCCACCTGATGTGAAGAGTTGACTCACTGGAAAAGACTCTGATGCTGGGAGGGATTTGGTGCAGGAGGAGAAAGGGGTGACAGAGGATGAGATGGCTGGATGGTATCACCGACTCAATGCACATGGGTTTGGGTGAACTCTGGGAGTTGGTGATGGACAGGGAGGCCTGGTGTGCTGCGATTCATGGGGTCACAAAGAGTCAGACATCACTGAGCAACTGAATGGAACTGAGACCATCCACCAGAAAATCAAAGTAGTAAATCTGTATTTGGGTTTCCCTAGCAATAATTAGAATCAGACAGTGCTCTTAAAAAAAAGTTTAGGAATGTTTCTAAGACATTTCAGTTCAGTTCAGTTGCTCAGTCGTGTCCGACTCTTTGCGACCCCATGAATCTCAGCACGCCAGGCCTCCTTGTTTATCATCATCTCCTGGAGTTCAATCAGACTCACGTCGAGTCTGTGATGCCATCCAGCTATCTCATCCTCAGTCGTCCCCGTCTCCTCCTGCCCCCAATCCCTCCCAGCATCAGAGTCTTTCCAATGAGTCAACTATTCTCATGAGGTGGCCAAAGTACTGGAGTTTCAGCTTTAGCATCATTCCTTCCAAAGAAATCCCAGGGCTGATCTCCTTCAGAATGGACTGGTTGGATCTCCCTTGCAGTCCAAGGGACTCTCAAGAGTCTTCTCCAACACCACAGTTCACAGTTCAAAAGCATCAATTCTTCAGCGCTCAGCCTTCTTCACAGTCCAACTCTCACATCCATATATGACCACAGATAAGACACTTATCTGTACATAAGTACATAAGACACTTATCTGTACACAGTTCAGATATGTGACCCCATTGACTGTATGGTTCATGGAATTTTCCAGGACAGAATACTGGAATAGGTAGCCTTGCCCTTCTCCAGGGGATCTTCCCAACCCAGGGATCAAACCCAGGTCTCCCATATTACAGGCAGATTCTTTACCAGCTGAGCCACAAGGGAAGCCTAAGAATATTGGAGAGGGTAGCCTATCATTTCTCCAGGGGCTCTTCCTGACCCAGGAATTGAACTGGGATCTCTTGCATTACAGGCGGATTTTTTTTTACCAACTGAGCTACCATGGAAGCCCCCTGCACAATTCTAATAATTTTTAACACTTTAACTTAAGGAAAACTAAGAGAAAACAAGTATCAATATTATGTATATATGCCACATAATTTCTTGTACCGAAATTACTATAATAATTCATATATATACTAATATAGTTTTGTGAAAAATTAAATGATTTTATCCTGTATATCAGGAGATCCTAACCCCTGGGACACAGATCAGTACCAGTCCATGGCCTGTTAGGAATGAACCTGGCCACACAGCAGAAAGTGAGCGGCAGGTGAAACTGAAATTATCACCCTCAACCCTGCTCCTTACCTGGCCCCTGGAATGTGGAAAAACTGTCTTCCACAAAACAGGTCCCTGGTGCCAAAAAGTTAGGGACCACCACTATATATACATATATAACCTAATTTTATCACAAAGACTGTATGATCTAGGGTGGACTAGCAAGGAGTTGGATACAACTGAGCGACTAACACTTTTACTTTTTCAGACAATATTACAAATGGTTTGCCCAGGAAACAGATTATATGTCGAAATTTGCAAGGAGCAAATTTTCTTGCATGTTCCTTGTAGGACTTTTGCCTACAAAGATTTTCATAATTGGTATCTTCCAATTTTCACTTCTAGTTATAGTTGGTATTATTTGAGTTCCAAAACTTTGATAAGTGTGTTGACCTATCAATTCCATGTGTTATTTTTGCTATTTTAATTAATTCAGGTAACAAATATTAAATGAGAGGTAGAAGAGTATAGAACTTTATCACTTATTTGCTCTGTGATCCTTGGAAAGTTTCTTAATGTTTCTGAAGTTCATCTTTCTCATCTATTAAACAAAGTTGATAGTAGTGTTTGACTAGTAGGGTTTTTATAAGGACTAAGTAAATTAAAATATTTAAAGCACTCACAGCAGGGTCTGGAACATGATAACTAACTTGCCCAATAGTAATTATTAATGGAATAAGCAATATACTATGGCTTTTCATAAAACAAGTTCTCTAAAGTGACCATATAATTTATCATCCAAACTAGAAAACTTCTAATAACCATGGCACAATTAACAGCTTCATGCAGACAAAGATGAAAATCTAGACAGTTCTGGAAAAACAAGGATATATAATCACCCTCCTCGACACTGAAATCTCATTAAGTATATGGTTTAATTATTTAAAAAAATAAAACAGACCAAGTGGAATGAAGTTAGGATGAATTTATAGAATTTTATAGTGGAGGAGATTTTAGAATTATACAGTCTCACTTTGCTATTTTACAGAGAGGAAATTTGAGGTTCAAAAAGAAGCTAACAGGATTTAAACAGATTTATAGAGTCCCTTGGACTGCAAGGAGATCCAACTAGTCCATTCTCAAGGAGATCAACCCTGGGATTTCTTTGGAAGGAATGATGCTAAAGCTGAAACTCCAGTACTTTGGCCACCTCATGCAGAGTTGACTCATTGGAAAAGACTCTGATGCTGGGAGGGACTGGGGGCAGGAGGAGAAGGGGACGACAGAGGATGAGATGGCTGGATAGCATCACGGACTCGATGGACGTGAGTCTGAGTGAACTCCTAGAGATGTTAATGAACAGGGAGGCCTGACATGCTGTGATTCATGGGAGTCGCAAGGAGTTGGACACGACTGAGCGACTGAACTGAACTGATAATGAGAAATCAATTTCTAAACATGAAAGATGTATGGACCTGAATGTCTTGATGTGGTAGCTCTTTTGTCACTAATGATCATCAAAAGATCATTAAGAACAACAGTTTTAAATTTTCCCTTGCTTTTCATCAGAAAGAGTTAACAAAATCTAAGCAGTGATTTAATTTCCAAGCCAAATAAGCTGAATTTTATTATTTGGTGTCACTTCTAGAAAGGATTTTGTTAATGGCAAGAAAATATAAAAAGGAGATGGTACGATTTAAGGCTGAGTACACACCTAGGGTTCAATCAGAACCCCTTGGTGGGGCAGGGGGAGCTGGATATATTTTTAATGTCTTCATGTGACAATCTGTGCTCACTGATGATCAGCTAGATGTGATTCTTTTCCTTTTCAAGGCAATTGTATTCTTTTTTATTTTTTTTTTTTTAGAACCATTACTCCTCCCTAGCTCCCTAGAGATTTTGGGCCTCTACTCATTTGCTGGGAATCAGTCGGGCAAGGAATGGTCAGGGTCTCAAGGGAAGACAGAGCCAACATGAGAGATTTGGTGAGGCTTCAGTCAGGGTCTGATAGGTGTCACTGATGTGGGTGGAAAATTTGGGATGAAAAATCTAAGGGTTTGAGCGCCTGATGAACTTGGTCTAGGAGTTTGTTGGGCTCATGGTGTGGATTAGAGGCTTCAGTTGCTAACTTTCTGAGGTCCTGTTGGACCTTATGTTGGATTTGTTTTCACGTCTGATCTTGGGCCCCCTTCCCATCTGTCATTCTGTAGTGAGTTTGCAGGGTAAAACAGAGATTTTGCCTCTAGCTTTATGGCAGCTAGAAGCTGAACTTGATTTGGCTGTCTCAAGGTTCTTGGCTGTCCAATACCATTTACCTCCATGAGAGCATGACTGGGTAGGTGGAGCATAACAGTCTCGGTAGAAATAAGTGTAGGCTGTGAACCCAGTTCCCCAGTGGCTTTGTTCTGTGCAGCCCTGGGGGCAGGGTGTAGATATTATCATAGCCAGGAGGAACAGTGGCAAGAGCATGTTTAGCTATAATATTAGAAGGAGAGTAATAAAAGAGAAAAAGTCAATTTGAAATTCCGTAAAGAGGAGGAAGGTCCCCTGTAAATGTAGATCAACAATTGCCTGAAAGACTCACAGTCGGTGATCAGGGTAGCTAGCCAGAGGTCCTGTAATAGGGTCAAGATAAAGTCTTTAAGGCAAGCTAGAGACATATGGCCAGGTTAGGCCGTTTTAAAGGAATAGCACCCCAGGAGTAGTGAACAGATGATAAGTAAGGGCCAGTGAAAGTCGGAGTGTGGGCGGCCAGTCCTTGGGGAGCCGTGACAGCCAGTCTAATGGCAAAAGTATAACCAAAGTTGTGATTGGCAACAGCCACAGCGGATGAGGCCAGTCCAGCATTGGACAGGGCGTGTCACTCACTGGCAGGAGGCAGGGGTGTCTTAGTAATGGTGAATTGCTGGGCCGAGAGTCGCTAAGGTCTGCCAGGAATTTGGAAGCCAAGAGGTCGGCCAGGTTGTGTGGGTGAGAATATAGTTAGGGGTTGATCTAGAATTAGTTTTTTCGTGTCTGCGTATAGAGAAGCTGCTGCTGCCAGGGCACGTAGGCAGGGGAACCATCCCCGGGCGGTGGGGTCTAACTGTTTGGAGATAAATGCCACTGGCAGCATTTCAGGGCCTGCAGGCTGTATGAGGGCTCCAAAGGCTATGTCCCCTTTTTTATCAGTGTACAGGTGATAGGGAGATTGGGATTGGGCAGGAAGAGTGGGGAAGAGGACAGCAAAGCTGAGCGGAGGTTGTAGAAAGCCCTTTCGAGCCTCTGTTTCTGAAGAGAGTGGTCCAGTAGGGGTGTCTTTTATGGCTGTGTAAAGGGGTTTAGCCAGTGACGCATAGTTAGGGACCCAGTGTGGTAAGTGAATGGTGGCCTTAGGTTTAGCTAAAATGTCTCGCCCTAGCAGGGGAGTGGGGCATGAAGGGATTATCAAAAAAGAGTGAGTGAAGAGGAAGTGGTCAAGTTGACAGGGCTGTGGCCCAGTCTGCAAGGGTCATGAGGATGTGCCATCTATACCTGCCACCGAGACCTGGGAAGGATGCAAGGTGCCCCCAAAGGAGGGAAGAACTGAATAAGTAGCCCCCATATCTATCAAAAAAATTGATAGACTTACCCGCCACTTGAAGCATTACCCTGGGCTCAGCTTGGGTTGTGGGGGTCCCTGAGTCTGGGCACCGTCAATCTTGATCAAAGGAGAGAAGTTCCAAGGCGGGGTGTGGGGAGGAAATGTCCTTTTGGGGCCCAGACCTCGGCCCGGTAAAGTCGGGGTCTGAGTCGTCTGGGGACAATCACTTGCCCAATGTCCCGGTTGCTTGCAACAAGGGCATGGCCTTGTCGGGGGCCGGGGGTTTGGGCATCGGCGGGCCCAGTGGCCCTCATGACCGCATTTGAAGCAGGCTCCTGGTGGTGGCTTCTGGGGACCCACCTTTTGTCCCGTGGCTGGCCACAGGGTTGCTACGAGTGCCTGGGTGTGTTTTTCAAGGAGGTTGGCCTGGAGTTCAGCTTTTGTTTAAGCCTTGCCTTGCGGCTAGCTGGCCAGCTTCAGCAGCTTCCTCTCGGGCATTGTAAACCTGAAAGGCCATTTTTACCAGGTTTCAGAGGTGGGGGTCGGAGGCTCATCCTCAGCCTTGGAAAGTTTCCTTCTGATGTCTGCAGCTGATTGGAATATAAAATGGTTGGCTAGGATAGTAACCCCCACCGGAGAATCTGGGGCAATCAGGGTATAGGTGGTGAGAGCCTGTCAGCCTGTTAAGAAAGGCTGCTGGGTTTTCATCGGGGCCCTGGGTCACTTCATCTAGTTTAAGTAGGTTTACTACCTTAAAGGAGGTGGTCTCCATTTCCTCTAATAGGCATTTTATCATGTATTTAATATTGGCCTTTCCTCTTTGTCCCTCTTGATAGTCCCAATCTGGGTCTACGTCTGGAATAGCAGCCGCTCCAGGTGGCCGAGCAGGGTCAGCTGGGTTGGCTAGATGCCTCCGGTCTGTTATCTCCCTTGCTGCGGCCCAAATGGCCTTTTTGTTTTCCTGGGGTAGTAGTGGACCCCAGGATGACAAATGTGTCTTGCCAGGTGAGGGCGTAAGATCGAGATAGCTGGGTTGAAGTTTTTGATGTAGTGGGAAGGGTTGGCTGAATAGGAGCCTAGCCATTGTTAAATGTGAGCAAGATGTTGGAGTAAAAGGGCACGTGGATGTGGGTGAGACCCTTTGGGCCGGCCACCTGATGGAGAGGAAACAGGGGAGCTGGCAGCAGATTGGGAGTGGTCTGCGACCTTGTGTGTGAGCTGACTGGTGAGTCAGAAAGAGGGGCATGGAGGAAGGGGTGGATATTGAGGTGGAGCCATGGGAGTGGCGAGGGGCATAGTCACTGAAGAGTTGGGCTGTGAGAACAGTGAAGGGGGAGATGATAAGGCAGGGAAGGGGTGGATGGAGAGACAGAACCAAGGACGAAGCCAAGGATGGAGCCAAGGGAGCGACGGGAGGCATAGTCACCGGAGAGTTGGGCTGTGAGTGGTGGGGAAGAAGGCGATGAGGGGGAAGAGGTGGATATAGAGATGACCTTGTTACAGGAGAGCTAGGCTGTGAGGGCGATGGGGGCGGGAGGACATGGAAGGAGTGGGTGAGGGCGACAGAGGGGAGGCTGGTGAAGTAGCAAGGGCTGGAGTGGGGGGGCACTAGGTCTTCTGGAGGCACTGTAGTAAGGGCAGAAGTTTCTGCCTCAGGTGTCTCTGGCTGGGCCGCTGATGGCCTCTCTGGTGATGTAGGGCTAGAGAGAGCCATGATTAGGAGAATTTCAGAAGGGGAACAGCGGGTGCATAGAGTGGGACGGGAGGGAGCACAACAGCCAGAAAGCCTGTACATAGGGTACCTCAGACCATTTTCCCATCCTCCGGCAGTAATTATCTAAGTCACAGAGGATGTCAAAATTGAAAGTTCCAGTTGGTGGCCACTGTGAGCCGTTATCTAAGGAATATAGGGCCATGCCTCAGAACAAAGGTAGGTTAAGCGCTTGGAACGATTTTCTCCAGAGATAGGTAAAGTTCTGAGGTTGGCAAGTAAACATTCTAGCGGTGTAGAACAGGGCTGGTTGGGCTTGGAGGGAGCTGCCCCCATGGCGATCACGGAACGAAGGTCTTGGACCAGTCGTTAACGGGGCTGGGAGAGGTCCAATCAGGCGTCCCCAAACGGGCAGTCAACCCAGCGAGGAGAAGGCCACTCAGCCAAGATGGACGTCTCCAAATTGACAGGTGGTGAGGAAGCAAGCCTGGCTTGAGGAGGAGGGTCCGGCCGCGGTCGCGATTTTATCGGAACCGGAACACCCTTATAATCGCCATGGAAGCAAAAACCCCAGAGCCCGACCGATGGAACTTACCCCGTATCCTGCCAGATGGTTGAATGGTCCCGGAGGGGTGAGGGGATGACCTGGTCCTGCGTGGGCCAGACCCGAGGGGGCCGCAAATCCCGCTCTTCGTGGGATGGGCCCTCGCCTCGAGCCCCACATTGGGTGCCAAATGTTAGGTAAAGATGACCAGAACCCCAAAAGAGTTTTTAACAGGCTTTACTGGGGAAGCACTCCTGGGCGGGGTTCCCAGACCCAAAAGAGGCAGGTCCAGGAAGTCCGCGCGCCAGACTGTGCTAGAAGTTTGTTTATATATGCACGCTACGGGGGATGGCCAGGTTAGCGGGAAGGGGTTTGGATACGTTGCCAGTTCACGGCGGCGCGGGCTGATAGGTCTTTCTATGTGGCTGGGGCAGGGCAGCTTTGGCTGCGAAGTGTGCTGTCCTTGGTCCCTGGGATCCGGGAGCCTCCCTCTGTTAGGGACTCCCCAGGCGGTGGGAGAGAGGAGGGGTGGCTCGTCATGGCAACCGGAGAACTGTGCTGTCGTGGGGGACCTTCTCACCGGCAGGAGGGAGAGGAGGGGCGGCCCATCATGGCCCCCGGGGTCCGACCTTACAATGTGAAGCCCACAACACAGATGATTCTAGTATGAGGCCAAGACTGAGAACCATGGCCTAGAGTCCCAAATCAATGTGAGAATGTCTTACTTCCTGCTGAATCATGTGGAGGCATCCAGCACAATAGAAAAGAGCCTGGGCTTTTGCCTCATTTGGGCCCACTTTTGAATCTTGCATGCCTCTCTCCAGAAAGTGTGCATAAGTCTCAAGCTCTTGAAACAGGAAGTTGGTGATGAAGTTCAGGGCTGGCATCTTCAAGATGGGCCACTTTGGCATGAAAATCATGTTGAGTTGAAAACCGTCAAGGCCAAGAAAGACTCAGGAAGAAACTTTAATCCTTCTTCTAACTGCCTAAAAGAATTCACATAGAGGACCTGTTTCAGGAAGGGAGCTAAGGGTACAGGTAACAGTATAACATGGACTAAGTGTAATAGGCAGGGAAGAACCTAAGCAACCATCTCATCCTCTGCTGCCCCTTTCCCTTTTTCGGATGGTTGGTGGCATCACCTATTCAATGGGCATTAATTGGGCAAACTCTGGGAGATAGTGAGGCCAGGGAGATCTGGTATGCTGTAGTCCATGGGGTCACAAAGAGTCAGACACGACTTAGCAACTGAACAACAACAAACCTAAGCAATGTCTACTTGCTATAATTCCTCTGTGTCCCATTGTTCCTTATGGCCCAGCAAACATCTGTTTACCAAACATTTGCTCTTTTCCATCTTCCTGTGAATTCTCTTTCTCTTCCTTTGAAGTCCTATTTAAATCTTAGTTTACTGTGCTATGTTTTTCTTAAATCATGAATACAAGGAAATCAGAACCTTTCCCATTATAGAAAAAAAAAAAGTTAAATGAATTTGTGGGAGGTTTCACATAAGTATGGGACACACACACATTTTAAAATTGTTTTGCATTGGTGAATTCATAGTTCTGAGATAATAAACAGCCACCATAGATCGCTAGTGACCAAAGGTACAAAACAGCTACATTATCTAATACACAAAAAGTCAAACTGACCTTATCAAAATAGCGGGTCAGGCTGGAGGATATAAAATACATAACAAGAACAATACTTGCAAATGAATAATAAAAATCCCAGGGTGCCTTCTCAACTCAGTTTTGGTAATCCAGCCAATTGAAAATGTAAAATTTAGGCACATCCAGGCTTAATGACACCTTATCCTGCCTCCACAGTGCTGGATACCAGTGATAGCTGAACAAATTGACTTCTTTATGAGCAACAGAATACATACACGCACACACAGGAATAAATAAAAATAAATAATGAAAGTCAACTCTAAATAAAAATATTAGTTGATGACATTTTCCTCTAGTGCCATACTCTTTAATATTGAAAAACTGAGTTGCAGTACTTCTGTGTACTTGAGGGATATTTTTGAAGAGGTTGCCTAAAGTAGGAGCAGACCTGTCAGTTTGCCTTGTTAGAGCAGCTGATGACCTACATAATTAGCAAAAGACCACGTAAGTAAATATCCAGCTTAGGAAGTAAAAGTAGAAACTTGAAAAGGAATTTTAAAAATAGCAGGCAAATAATTATTCATCAAATACTCTTTGATTCTCCAATGTGAAATAAGACCAGACATTAAACAACAAAGACATAATAATGACATGTGAGTCTTCTGAGATGTAGGTAGAAGGCAAGTTTGCTCTCTAGAAGCGGGGTGTCAGTGCCAGGATAAAGGTTAGTGACTTCTCCAGCTGTATTCACAGGAACTCTGGAAGTGTCAGCCAGGGCTGTGTACTCTTTGCACTCAACTTCAAGTCTCAGTTTTGAAATGTGTGAAAATTACCAAATTAGACAGCGTCATGTGAGACCATGAATATTTTCCTCCTTATTTTTAATTATTAGAAATTGTAATTGACCTGTGTAAGTGATGTCTGTTGTATTGCTTAAATAGTTGAGCTCTGAAGCTAACTCCTTTCATTATTAATGAAGAAATGGGTGTTTGCTTCAGTAACTCAAAGTGTGACAGAAATGTCAGCTATGAAAAACATAACATTTTTATCCCTGAAACAAAGAATAGCTTTTCTGCTGTGTATTTTTCCCCAAGTAAGCACCATATGATCCACAACCATATGATCTACAAATCTGGTTAACTCACTCTTCTGAAAATCTCAGGGATTAGAAATATTCTTTTCATTTTTAATTACCTTGCTCATTTCAATGTAAGTTTCTATCTTTTTAATAATCAACTTGCATTCAAGTTCTGAATCCCTTCATGGCAACAAGCCAAGAATAAAGAAAGTATTGTTGGTTAAAAAGGACTTTAAGTGAAACTAGGGAGTATGATTTATTTATGTCCATTCTCTCTGATTTGTACTGCAAGAGGGGTTTTTCTTAATTTTTTTTTCCCCCAGGAGTTGGTTCATCTTTATTCCTTCCTGTAAACTTTAGGTAAGACGGCTGGAGATCTTAGGATTCTGCATTTTCTACATCAGCAAAACTCAGTCTGCTATGAAAGGGGTGTGATTCTGTTTAATCACAGTGTTATATAATGCTGCAAATTCTCTAAGGTGTAATGATATTTAGAGGCGACAGTAAAAGCATTACAATTCCACCAAGTGTTATACAGAGAAACATGCACAAGGAAGGCTGAACTTTTTCAAACAGCTAATAGAAACATAATGATTTTTTTTCTCTACAACATTTTCAGCAAACAAAAATAGCTAGTTGAGATTTTGGTCACAAACTTGAGATGCTGTTATAATATACCTATTAAACTGACAAATAAATCCTGCATACTATTAATGCATTTCAGTACTTTCATAGAATATATATTAAGTACAAATGAAAAATATTTGGATAGACTAGTGTGCAGTAGATATTTTTAGCTCTTATTTGAATGAAAACTATACTGACATATTTAGTGACTTGGCTAAATTCCTTGCATTATTTTTCTATCAAAATGTACATAAAGAACAATTTCATTCTGATATTAGTAATAGTAGCAGTAATAGCAATATTAATAGTATTTAGGTAGTGTTATATTAACTTAAGGCAGTAAATGTTAAAAATAAACATTTCTCATATCTTTTTACTGTATTGGTATCATTTATATGTGGGATCTAAAAATACAGCAAAACAGTGAATATAACAAAGAAGCAGAGTCACAGGTATATAGAACAAACTAGTGGTTACTAGTGGGGAGAAGAGAAATGGGGGCAATTAGGAACTACACTGTTATGCTTAAAATAAACTACAAGAATACCACATGGGAATAACAGAGAATATAGCAATTATTTTATAATGATGATTAATGAAGTATAACTTTAAAAACTGTTAATTACTATACTGTACACTTTTAGTGTACATAATATTATACACTTATACTTTGATTTTAAAAAAGTGCTTTATGAAATAGATTATAACTCAGAAACCTGTTATATAGATACGAAAGTGTTATCACAGTGAAAATTTATTAAATAAAGTAGCATTTTGTAAAGTTCTGACTTTATAAACTTTCATTAAATACCCTAAAATTAACTTATTAAACCACAGCTCTTAAGTAATTAAGACAGTGTGGTATTGACATAGGGACAGACATTTAAACCATTGGGACAGATTAAAGGGTCTATAAGTAACTCACAAATATAGCACATAATTCATGAGAAACAGAGCACTACAGAGAAGTGGGGAAAGAACAATAATATCAATAAATAATACTGATTCAATTGTATATCTATATAAGGAGAAAGTAATTCTTCATCTCTACCTTATTCTAGTAACAAAATCACTTTCATATCCTGGCCCTAAATGAGAAAGGCAAGACAGAATAAGGAATCTAGAAAATAAGAGAATATCCTCAATGCTTTGAATAGGCAAAGATTTCTTTACAGGGACTCAAAAGGCCTTAACTGTAAAAGGAGATATAGAGAAGTGAGCTATATTAAAATAAACATTTGTAGAAGACAGGATAAAGATGGAGTAGGAAAATTCTAAGCTCACTTGCCCCCATGAACACACCAAAGTTATAAGTACTTGTAGAACAATTCTCTCAGAGAAACACCTGAAGAATTCAGAATGACTCTTCTACAATGAAGAATATAAAGAAAAAGAAAAAAAAAGAAAAAAACCACACTCTCAGACGGGTAGCTGGGGAAGAGAAGCAATCTAGTCAGAACTCACATGCCCTGCAGGTGACCTAGAAGAGGACATCATGGGGGGAGGGGGGAGCGGACATCATGAGCTTGGGAATCCTTTCTAAAGAAAAAGAGCTGTTTAAGCACCACACTGGGAATCCCAGTCCTGAGATCCAGCATTAGGAAGACAAGCCCCCTTCGCTAGCTTTGGAAACCATTGTGGCTTACAAGTCCCACATAATGATGTAATTTTAAGGCTGGGTAAGTAGCTTATTACACCTAATGTCATAAAGACAAATAGAGAAAGTCAAACAAAATAATAAGACAGAAGAATATGCTTTAAACAAAAGATTAAGATAAAAATTCATGAGAAAAAAAGAATGAAACAGACAATGTATCTGATAAAGAGTTGAAAGCAATGGTCATAAAAATACTCACCAAACTCAGGAAAAGAATAAAGGAACATGATAAGAACTTTGTAGAAACACGGATGGACCTACAGTATGTCAAACAGACTGAATAAGTTCAGAAAGAAAAAAAAATTATCGTATAGTACAGAATATATGTGGAATCTAGGAAAATGGTATAAATAAGCTTATTTTCAAGGCAGAAAGTGAGACACAGACATAGAGAACAGACATTTGGACATAGTGGGGAGAGGAAGGAGGGATGAATTGGGAGATTGGGACTGACATATATACACTACCATGTGTAAAATATAGCACAGAAAGTGGAGTTTGGTGCTCGGGGTAGGATGGGGGAGAGCTGGAAGGGGGTTCAATAAGGACAGGATACATGTAAGCACATACCGATTCACTTACTGTACAGCAGAAAAACCACACAACATCACAAAGCAATTATATTCCAATACAAAAGAACCAATCAGAGCTGAAGACTACAGTGCTAAGCTGCTAAGTGACTTCAGTTGTGTCTGACTCTGTGCAACCCCATAGACGGCAGCCCACCAGGCTCCCCTGTTCCTGGGATTCTCCAAGCAAGAACACTGGAGTGGGTTGCCATAAGACTACAATAGCTGAAATAAAAAGACACCAAGAAGGAATCATGAAAGCTATGAAATTAAAAGATGCTTACTCCTTGGAAGAAAAGTTATGACCAACCTTTGTGACCCCATGAATCACAGCATGCCAGGCTTCCCTGTCCATCAGCAACTCCCAGAGTTCACTCACTCACATCCATCAAGTTGGTAATGCCATCCAGCCATCTCATCCTCTGTTGTCCCCTTCTCCTCCTGCCCCCAACCCCTCCCAGCATCAGATTCTTTTCCAACGAGTCAACTCTTCTCATGAGGTGGTCAAAGTACTGGAGTTTCAGCTTTAGCATCATT
This sequence comes from Nanger dama, assembly GCA_917880005.1. Lineage (NCBI taxonomy): Eukaryota > Metazoa > Chordata > Mammalia > Artiodactyla > Bovidae > Nanger > Nanger dama. The sequence goes on along the minus strand of CAKJTW010000008.1, from coordinate 16,292,609 downwards.
CCTTCCAAAGAACATCCAGGACTGATCTCCTTTAGAATGGACTGGTTGGATCTCCATGTAGTCCAAGGGACTCTCAAGAGTCTTTTCCAACACCACAGTTCAAAAGCATCAATTCTTCAGCACTCAGCTTTCTTCACAGTCCAACTCTCACATCCATACATGACCACTGGGAAAAGCATAGCCTTGACTAGACGGAACTTTGTTGGCAAAGTAATGTCTCTGCTTTTTAATATGCTGTCTAGGTTGGTCATAACTTTTCTTCCAAGAGGCAAGCGTCTTTTAATTTCATGGCTGCAGTCACCATCTGCAGTGATTTTGGAGCCCAAAAGTATGAAGTCTGACACTGTTTCCACCATCCCCCATTTATTTGCCATGAAGTGATGGGACCAGATACCACGATCTTAGTTTTCTGAATGTTGAACTTTAAGCCAACTTTTTCACTCTTCTGTTTCGCTTTCATCAAGAGGCTCTTTAGTTCTTCTTCACTTTCTGCCTAAGGGTGGTATCATCTGCATATCTGAAGTTATTGATATTTTTCCCAGCAATCTTGATTCCAGCTTGTGCTTCTTCCAGCCCAAATGTACTTTGCATAGTAGTGAAATAAGCAGGGTGACAATATACAGCCTTGACATGCTCCTTTTCCTATTTGGAACCAGTCTGTTGTTCCATGTCCAGTTCTAACTGTTGCTTCCTGACCTGCATACAGATTTCTCAAGAGGCAGGTCAGGTGGTCTGATATTCCCATCTCTTTTAAGGAAACTCCCATAAAGCCATCAGCTGATATTTCAGCAAAATTTTGTAGATGAGAAGGGTATGGCTTGATATATTTAAAGTAATGAAAGAGGAAAAAACTGCAACCAAGAATACTCTTGGTCATCATTCAGAATTGATGGAGAGATAAATAATTTTCCAGGCAAGCAAAATGAAAGAATTTATCACCACTAAACTGGGCTTACTATATATATATATATTTGTTAAAGGATCTGCTTTGAGTGAAAAAGAAAAGGTCATATAACAAAAAATAAGAAAATGTATGAAAGAAAAAAAATATCATTGGTAAAGGCAAATATATAGAAAAGGCAATGAAACAACAATTTTAAAAAGGTAGTACAAAGATTAAAAGAAAAACTCATAAAACCTTCTATAACTATAATAAAAGTTAGGAGATACACACAAAAATGTAAATTATGACATCAGAAATATAAAATACGTGGCAGTAGAGAAAAAGCTAAAGCTATTAGAATGCACTTGAACATAAATGACTGTTAGTTTAAAATAGATAGAGAGATTTATATAAATATCATAGTGAGCACAAACCATAATCCTAGATTAGATGTTTGGAAAACAAAGATAAAGGAATCCAAAAACAACACTAAAGAAAATAATCAAGCCACAAGGAAAAGACTAAAAGAAGAGAGAACTACAAAAGAACCATAAAACAAATAATGAAATGGTAAAAGTATATATCTATAAATAATTACTTTAAATGCAAATAGGTTAAATGCTCTAGTCAAAAGATATAGGGTGGCTGAACAGATAATAAAATCAAGACCCATCTATATGCTGCATACAAGAGACTCACTTCAAAGCTAAATAAACACACACATACTGAAGTAAAGAAATAAAAAAAGAGACTCCATACAAATGGCAACAAAAGAGAATGCTAAAGTAGCAATACTAGTATCAGACAAAATGAACTTTAAAACAAAATCTACAGCAAAAGTCAAAGAAGGCATATATTATGATAAAGGAGTCAATCCAAGAAGAAAATAAAATATTCATAACACTCAAATATACAACTAACAGAGGAGCATCTAAATATATAAAGCAAATATTAAAAGACATAAAGGGAGATATTACCAGTAATACAGTAATAGTAGGGGATTTTAATATCCCAGTTACATCAGTGGATAGATAACCCACACAGAAAGTCCATACAAAATTACTGGCCTCGAAGGAAATTATTTGATATCTATGTAACAGTCTATCCCAAAACAGCAGAATACACGTTCTTTTCAAGTACACGTGAACCATTCTCAGGGACAGATTACATGGTAGGCCACAAAACAAATTTCAATAAATTTAAGAAATCTGAAATTATATCGAGCATCTGTTCAGACAAAAACTGTATGAAATTAGAAATCAAGTTCTGTAGAAAACTGGAAAAAAAAAAAAAACGTGGGAAATAGACAACATTCTACTTAAAAAGAACAAAGAACTCAAAGAGGAAATTAAAAATATCTTGAGATTATGAAATTATAGATACAAATTCCCAAAATCTATGAGACAGAACAAAAGCAATTCTAAGAGGAAAATTTAAAGCAAGACAGGCCTACCTTAAGAAACAAGAAAGCATTCAAATAAACAACCAAACTTTCCTTCTAAAAACATTAGAAAAAGAAGAGCAAAGCCCAAAGTTAGTAGAAGAAAGGAAATAATAAAGAGAAAAAAAAAGAAATAAATGAAATAGAGACCCACGAAAATAACACATTGGTGAAACTAAAAAGTGGTTTATTTCCTCATCCCACCCTCTCCCTCTCCCTCAGAGGCCAAAAGTCCGTTCTATACGTCTGTCTCTTTTGTTGTCTCACATACAGGGTCATCATTTCTGTCTTTCTAAATTCCATATATATGTGTCAGTATACTGTATTGGTGTTTTTCTTTCTGGCTTACTTCACTCTGTATAATTGGCTCCAGTTTCATCCATCTCATTAGAACTGGTTCAAATGTATTCTTTTTAAGGGCTGAGTAATACTCCATTGTGTATATGTACCACAGCTTTCTTATCCATTCATCTGCTGATGGACATAGAATGGCATTGAAACATGTAAACTATCATGTAAGAAACGAAGCGCCAGTTTATGTTTGATACAGGATACAGGATGCTTGGGGCTGGTACACGAGGATGATCCAGAGAGATGATATGGGGTGAAAGGTGAGAGGAGGTTTCAGGATTGGGAGCTCATGTACACCTGTGGCTGATTCATGTAAAAGAATGGCAAAACCAATACAGTATTATAAAGTAGAATAAAGTGAAAATAAAATTAAAAAAAAATAAAAAGTGGTTTATTGAAGAGATAAACAAAATTGATAAACCTTTAGCCAGACTCATCAAGAATACATTTGCAAACAATATGTCAGATAAGAGCTTATAATCTAAAACATAAGAACTCACATAACCAAATATATTAAAAAATGGGTACAGGAATTGAATAGTCATTTTTCCAAAGAACACTTACAGATGGCCAACACACATATGAAAACATGCTCAACATTACTAACCATCAGGAAAATGCAAATCAAAACCAGAATGAACAATCAAGTCACACATCTCAGAATGGCTATCATCAAAAAGTCAAGATATAACAAGTGTTAGCAAGGATACAGGGAAAAAAGAATACTAGTACAATGTTGGTGGGAACATATATTGATATAACACTATGGAAAACAGTATGGAAATTCCTCAAGATATTAAAAATTGAACATATTTCTGTCAATTCCACTCCTTGGTGTTTATCTGAAGAAAACAGAAACACTAATTCAAAAGATATGTGCACCCCAACATTCACAGGAGCATTATTTTCAAAGCCAAGATATGAAAGCATCAGAAGCACACATTAACAGATGAATGAATTTAAAAGATGTGGTATTAAATATATACCACAATGGAATATCATTCAACTACAGAAAGAATGAATTCTACCTGTTTTCAATAACATGTATGGACCTGGAGGGCATTATGCTTAGTAAAATAAGAGAAAGATGAATGCTGGTATGTTTTCACCTATATGTGGAATTTGAAAAGCAAAACAAACAAATAAATCAAAACAGAAATTGACTCATCCATATAGAGAAAAAACTAGTGGTTACTAGAGGGGGAAGGGTACTGGTAGGGATAAAAATGGGCTTCCCAGGTGGTACTAGTGATAAAGAATTCACCTGCCAGTGTAGGAGATACAAGAAAAGTGGGTTAGATCCCTAGGTTGGCGAAATCCCCTAGAGAAGAAAACGGCAACCTACTCCAGTATTCTTGCCTGGGAAATCCCACGCACAGAGGAGCCTAGTGGGTTACAGTTTATGGGTTTGGAAAGAGTCGGACATGACTTAGCAACTGAATGACAACAAGGTTGTAAAATAGGTGAAGGGAATTAAGATGTATGAACTACCAATTTTAAAATAAATAAGCCACAGAAATGTACTGTACAGCAAAGGGATACAGTCAATATTTATAATGTTCTATGGTGTGTAATCTATAAAAATGTGGAGCCACTGAGTTGAATGCCTCAAATGAATGGAATACTGTAAGTTATTATAATCAACTTTTAAAATCCAGATACACTATTGTGAATGAAAACACAAGCCACAGAGCAGATGAAAATATATTGATAATGAAAATACATTGATAATACATATAAATCAGAAAGGACTTGAATATAAAGTAAATAATACTGGATAAATTAATACAAACAGCTAAATTTATAAATTGGAAATGTATACTTCACAAAAGAGGATCTCCAGAAAAGAAAGGGTGCTCATTATCATCAGTCATGGAGGAAATGAAAATTTAAACCACAGTGGAATGCCATTACATGCCACCAGAAAGCTAAAATTAAAAGTATTGACAATTGCCATTGTTGGAAAGGATGTAGGGCAATTGGAACTCTTATATATTCCTCTTGGAAGTGTAAGTTGGTTCAACCATTCTGGAGAACTATTTAGTAGTTTTTATTAAACTAAACACATGCCACACTAATTACTCTCCCATGTATATTCTAATTCTGAATGCTTATCTGGTACACTGAAAGACAAGTTTAAGAATGCTTTGAGCAGCATTATTAACAACAGCCAAAAGTGAAAACAACTGAAATGCTCATCAGCAGTAAAACAGACAAATAAATTAGAATATTCATAAATGGAAACATAGAGCAAAGAAAAAAGTAAAAAAATTCTATACACTTGTTTAACTTATATGCAGAGTACATCATGAGAAATGCTGGGCTGGAAGAAGCACAAGCTGGAATCAAGATTGCCGGGAGAAATATCAATAACCTCAGATATGCAGATGACACCACCCTTATGGCAGAAAGTGAATAGGAACTAAAAACCTCTTGATGAAAATGAATGAGAGTGGAAAAGTTGGCTTAAAGTTCAACATTCAGAAAACGAAGATCATGGCATCTGGTCTCATCACTTCATGGGAAATAGATGGGGAAACAGTGGAAACAATGTCAGACTTTATTTTGGGGGGCTCCAAAATCACTGCAGATGGTGATTGCAGCCATGAAATTAGAAGACGCTTACTCCTTGGAAAAAAAGTTATGACCAATCTAGACAGCATGTTGAAAAGCAGAGACATTACTTTGCCAAAGGTCCCTCTAGTCAAGGCTATGGTTTTTCCAGTGGCCATGTATGGATGTGAGAGTTGGACTGTAAAAAAGCTGAGCGCCAAAGAATTGATGCTTTTGAACTGTGGTGTTGGAGAAGATTCTTTTTTTTAATTTTATTTTTACTTTATTCTACGTTACAATACTGTATTGGTTTTGCCACACACTGACATGAATCAGCCACAGGTGTATATGAGCTCCCAATCTTGAATCCCCCTCCCACCTCCCACCCCATATCATCTCTCTGGATCATCCCTGTGCATCAGCCCCAAGCATCCTGTATCCTGTATTGAACATAGACTGGCACTTCGTATCTTACATGATAGTATACATGTTTCAATGTCATTCTCCCAAATCATCCCACCCTCTCCCTCTCCCTCAGAGGCCAAAAGTCCATTCTACACATCTGTGTCTCTTTTGTTGTCTCACATACAGGGTCATCATTACTATCTTTCTAAATTCCATATATATGTGTCAGTATACTGTATTGGTGTTTTTCTTTCTGGCTTACTTCACTCTGTATAATCAGTTCCAGCTTCATCCATCTCATTAGAAATGATTTGAATTTATTCTTTTTAATGCCTGAGTAATACTCCATTGTGTATATGTACCACAGCTTTCTTATCCATTCTTCTGCTGATGGACATCTAGGTTGTTTCCATGTCCTGGCAATTATAAACAATGCTGCAATGAACACTGGGGTACATGTGTCTCTTTCAGTTCTGGTTTCCTCGGTGTGTATGCCCAGCAGTGGGATTGCTGGGTCATAAGGCAGTTCTATTTGCAATTTTTTAAGGAATCTCCACACTGTTTCCCATAGTGGCTGTACTAGTTTGCATTCCCACCAGCAGTGTAAGAGGGTTCCCTTTTTTCCACATCCTCTCCAGCATTTATTGCTGTAGACTTTTGGATTGCAGCCATTCTGACTGGTGTGAAATGGTACCTCATTGTGGTCTTGATTTGCATTTCTCTGATAATGAGTGATGTTGAGCATCTTTTCATGTGTTTGTTAGCCATCCATATGTCTTCTTTGGAGAAATGCCTATTTAGTTCTTTGGCCCATTTTTTGATTGGGTGGTTTATTTTTCTGGAGTTGAGTTGCATAAGTTGCTTGTATATTTTTGAGATTAATTGTTTGTCAGTTGCTTCATTTGCTATTGTTTTCTCCCATTCAGAAGGCTGTCTTTTCACTTTACTTATAGTTTCCTTTGTTGTGCACAAGCTTTTAATTTTACTTAGATCCCATTTGTTTATTTTTGCTTTTATTTCCAGTATTCTGGGAGGTGGATCATAGAGGATCCTGCTGTGATTTATGTCGGAGAGTGCTTTGCCTATGTTCTCCTCGAGGAGTTTTATAGTTTCTGGTCTTACATGTAGATCTTTAATCCATTTTGAGTTTATTTTTGTGTGCGGTGTTAGAAAGTGACCTAGTTTCATTCTTTTACAAGTGGTTGACCAGTTTTCCCAGCACCACTTGTTAAAGAGATTGTCTTTACTCCATTGTATATTTTTGCCTTCTTTGTCGAAGAGGACACTAATAGATGGAGAAATATACCATGTTCATGGATCGGAAGAATCAACATAGAGAAAATGAGTATACTACCCAAAGCAATCTACAGATTCAATGCAATCCCTATCAGGCTACCAGCAGTACTTTTCACAGAACTAGCTCTACTACAAAGCCACAGTCATTAAGACAGTATGGTACTGGCACAAAGACAGAAATATAGATCAATGGAACAAAATAGAAAATCCAGAGATAAATCCACACACCTATGGACACCTTATCTTGACAATGGAGAAGATTCTTGAGAGTACCTTGGACTTCAAGGAGATCCAACCAATCCATTCTGAAGGAGATCAGCCCTGGGTGCTCTTTGGAAGGAATGATGCTAAAGCTGAAACTCCAGTACTTTGGCCATCTCATGTGAAGTGTTGACTCACTGGAAAAGACTGATGCTGGGAGGGATTGGGGGCAGGAGGAGAAGGGGATGACTGAGGATGAGATGGCTGGATTGTATCACTGACTCGATGGACGTGAGTCTGAGTGAACTCTGGGAGTTGGTGATGGACAGGGAGGCCTGACGTGCTGTGATTCATGGGGCCTCAAAGAGTCAGACATGACTGAGCGATTGAACTGAACTGAACTAAACAGCTATGATGAATTTCATAAATATAATATCACTCAAAAGTTGCCAGACATATAAGATTTTAAAAATCTATGATATTTGAAATCAGATAATAACCTCGGAGAGAAGGGAGGAGTGAGATAAAGAGGGACTGGTATGTATTACCAGGAGATGCTGATAATATCTTCTTTCTTAGCCTGTCTGGTGCCTCCATGGGTGTGTCCCCATAAGAATTAGTGAAATTTTTATCATTGTGTATAATTTCTGCACTTTGCTATAAGTTATATGTCAACAAAATTTTACTAAATACAAAAATACAAGTAAGATATAAGTGAATTACCTTAAAGCTGGAATATAAACTAAATTATGCCTAGCATAATTCAACCTCCTTTCAAAAAAGTAGGGAATTTATAAAGTAGCAAAACAACATGCAGTGAGAATATTAACAAAATTGTTAATACTTGGGATCCTTCTACAAGAACTGATTCATGGGATCACCAGAGTAATATGATACAAATCTGCTTATGAATTTTATTAGCACTATTGACCTCATAAAACATGCTGGTATTGCTGGTAGAAATATCTCGATACCTTACTCAGGAAGAAGATTTCACATAAATTTGTATAATCTAATTCTTTCAACTTTATATACTATTGAAAATCTTTATTTTAAATCTTCCTTACTTCCCATCACTATCACAACTCTCATCCATAATACTTAGTAGCAATGTTATCAAGGAATAAGTATTCCTTTTCCTCAGGATTTCTTCCAGTGTTATCTTTGGATCTTAATATAGTATCATATGTCTCTATGGCAATCCACTCCAGTTTTCCTGCCTAGAGAATCCCATGGACAGAGGGGCCTGGTGGGCTACAGTCCATGGGGTTGCAAAAAGCTGGATACAACTGTAGCAACTTAGCACACACCCATATGTCTCCCTAGTAAACTACCACATGAAATCCCCCAAGAGAGGAGTACACTGACATCTTGGAAACTAAATGAGATTTTTGCAATATTAAATAAGACTGCATTAATGAATCAAGGAAAAGTTCACCTTGTAATCTTTCCTGGAGAATATGAGAAAGTAAAAAACAAATTCTAATTCTATTTAAGGATTTTCTAATTATAAAATGTTCTAAGATAAATAAATAAATGATACTGATAATACTCCTTCAATATGGCACAACAATTCTCTCTCACCAAGCATGTAAATATCATTCAATAACAGGACCCTTTTTTTTCTTGCAAAGTCTAAATATAACCTAAGAATCCACCTGCAACTTGGGAGACCTGGTTTCAATCCCTGGGTTGGGCGATCCATGGAGAGGGGAATGGCTATCGACTCCAACATTCTGGCCTGGAGAATTCCATGGACAGAGGAGCCTCAAGTGCTAAAGTGCATGGGGTCGCAAAGAGTCAGACATCCTGAATGACTTTCACTTTCAGGCAGCCTAGAGCAATTGTTGGCATGATCCATAGAAAAAATTATGTTTACTAAGTATGATCGTCATTGTTTAGTCACTAAGTCATGTCCAACTTTTTGTGACCCCCATGGATGGTAGCCTACCAGCTCCTCTGTCCATGGGATTTTCCAGGCAAGAATATTTGAGTGGGTTGCCATTTCCAACTTCAGGGGATCTTCCCAGCTCAAACACAGATAGAAAGAGCCCTTGTTTCCTGCACTGGCAGGCAGTCTTAACCACTTACCCACCAGGGAAGCCGGCCCTTCTTTTAAAAAATGGCTTGTTATGGGAAAGAACAATATTTTAAAATGTCACTTTCAACAAATCCAAGGGAGACATCAATGCAGACCAAACAGCCCATATCTCTTCCATTTGAGAATCCCCATCTTAGAGCATACACAAAAATATATTCTAGGTTCTCTTGTTCATATTACTGCTACTTTAGCATTCGGTTTGCTTGGGGTTTCAATATCCATAACCTAGTAAAGCTGACTTTAATAATTTAGATCATGACTTTGTGCAACCAAAATTTCCTGGTCTGCATAATGCAAAGTATATGTTTATTGTTTGGGTTTTTATTTGACTACATTACCACTTTAAAATAAGCATTCCAAGTTGAAAAGACTTTGAAGAGACTTTGTCACAAATGATGAAAGCAGGATATATGCCCCCAAATAATCTGTCCTTTCACTATGGTGACATGCAATGTTCATGGCACCTGATGAAGAGTCAGAATCTAGTCTATATTTCTGGATGAATAAATGGTGAAAGATATCATTAAGAATGTATAGAGTTATAGTATTTATAACTCTGTGAAATGAGCATAAGCTATATCCATTGGGCAGGTACTTCCTCACAAAAATTTAACATAAACATATGCAATTACCCTTAAATTTACCCACATTTAATGTATGGAGAAATATTAAGACATATTGGTGCCCAGAGGAAACCCTTGCTTTAGGAAAATAAATAAAAGGAGCTGGGATTCCTTGTGCTAAATCTGTGAAATTTTGAATATTGAAATTTTGAAACAACAAAAGCAGCTCAGCTGAACAAGCTAGTACATATTTCTCAATGATCTTCTTTCTAGTTAAAACAGAATGGGATTATCTTATTTTTAAGAATGTTGGTTTGCACTCCATTTGGATTTCCTCTAAATTCTCAGAAGGGTTCCACTGCCATAGTCCAATTGGCTTAGGTTAAATACTATGAGTCACTAAAGGAACAGTTCAGAAAAGGTTAACAATTATAAAAACAATTTCTACTTTAAATAAGAGCATCTAGACCTGGCATTGTTAATAGAATCAAAATTAAGTGATTCTATTCTAACTACTCCTGGGCTCTAGGAACAACAGCCTTTCCATCCAATTTTTAGGCCTTAATATTAGGTGCAACTTTCTCATTCCCTGTTCATACTGACTCCCAACAGTATCCATTTGCCAATGGCATACTGACTCACCAAAACTTGCTTTACATTCAAATACATCTACCCCACCTTGTACAATCAAGTGTGCAGAGACTTTGTGGTGCATTCTCTCTAGGTGGAAATTACGAAGGAGCACACCTTCCCTCAAACAATTTACATCTTAGAGCTGCTTATTACTGGAAGCCAAGAGAGGAGCCCAAACAAGGACTGCAAGGCGAAAGGGACTCCAGTAACCTATGTCGACAACTGAGAAAGGCGTAAGATAAAAAGTGAAATTTCAAATAGGTTCTGGCCCAGTATTCCTTGCTACTTATTTCTCACAAAACTCCACGTGGTGATTATTTATGTGACATAAAATGACCACAAAGTCTCTGTGGTTTTAAAAATAATCACATGTTTCTCATACAAGACTTGCGTTCCCGTAGGTCTGCTTTATTTCAGCACTGGGTTCAGAGAGCAGTCTTCCTGCCCTCAGGGTGATGGCGCAGCTTCTGTCTGAAGTATTGCCTGTCTTTACTGCAGAGATAACGTCGAGTCCTGCAATGGCTCTGAAACCTCTGCCAAGAAGTGACTCGTCACTTCCATTCACATTTCATTAGCTAATGCCAGTCACATGGCAATGCCTTAGTGAACATTGTAGGGTCTGTGCAGGCCTCCTCCAGGGAGGGAGTCCACAGGGAGAAATGCTGGAAACAGTGAAATGTGTTTCAGTCTTCCACATTAAGTCAAAGTAATCTCCACTCTTAATGCACAAGGTAGAGGAGGCCTAGAATTGTTCTAGTCAATTCAATTTCATGGGTAATAGAAGAAAGGAGAGGTGATAGGTATCGGGCACCTCCCAAGCTAAGTGCTTTACGTAATTATTCTATAGAATCATCTCAACACAGAGTGGGATAGCATCTGCAGCCTGATTTTACAGAGATAAAAAAAACTATGCTAATGAGTAATATTGTTATGGTAAAGGCCATACATTACCAGATTGCAGATGAATTTGACCCTTTAAATCGGGTATACAGACAGCCATCTTTGCCATCAAAAATATTCATTAATAACTCATCTGTGTGTGACAGGAACTGTGTAGACATAACCCCTTTACAACTGACACTTTGTACATACATACTTTAAAAGATGACAGAACAAACCATGGATACAATGCCCGAGTCAATGGGGAAAAGTTCACACTCTATAAAACAAGTTAAGCATTTATGAAATGTATGCAGAAAGAATAAGAGTAGAAAATTAGGGGAAAATTCATTTAAGCCACCACCACTTTAAAGTTCTGTATAGCTAAAGAAAAAGGTAGGTGGACTCTCTATGATAACTCATGATTTCTTATTATTTTTACTAGCACAACAAAAGGAAAAGGAGTATCATTTATGCCCTCAATTTTCCTTGTTCTCAGAATCCGAAAATAATCATGTGCAGGTTGATGCCCCCAAACAGCTTGATAATTAAGCATGCATGTCTCTATATTTTATTTTTTTTTACAGTAGAATGAATATATTTTAAAAATACTATAGGGATTCTCCCTCAGTAATGCTAATTACTGACAAATATTTTCACTTCTATTCTCTCTAGTTTCTCCCATCTTCACCATTTTTCGACTCATCATTCAGTCTACTCTTCCAGACCTCACTTATCTATACAATGCTATAATGTTTCTGGAATCCTGTTTATTGCTTATACATTTTGACTATCATATCCACATATTTAATCACAGCCTGAGTAGCCTCACTCTTCCAAATTCTATAACAGTAGATTTTAAACTTTGGTGTCACAAGCATTACCTAAAGCATTCGCATAAAGGAAAATAATTCCAAAAGAAAATTCCCTCTTGCATCCTTCCCCATTCTAAAGCAATATATTCAGTATAGAAAGGGGCCTAGGAATCGGCAGTTTAAATCAAGCCTCCCCTGCCGCAGGCTGGGGGAATTTGATGACCTCATGGGCCACAGGAAGAAAGCTGTACACTGCCCCTCCACGTACTGCTATATTTCTATGGATATATCCAAAGATGCCTGTATCAAATTTTATTATCTCAGGCTAGAATTTATTTTCACTCCAAACTGTAGGAATGAATCACTGAAACCTCTTCTAAATTATGCATTTTCAGGTTATTGTGACCCCTGGAGCTGTGAGAATGTGCATATTCAAGGTGAATTTTCAGACTCAAAACTGAAGAAAAAAATTCTGCCTGCTGACTATGAAGAACATCACCGTATGGAAAAACAGTGAAAATACTCATGGAAATTGAGGACAACACCAGTCGCAGATTGCAATTAAAAGTTCTGATTTGGTCAATATGCAACACAAAAATGTGACATAATTTCTGCTCAGAAAAGTAAAAAACTGTTATAATGATCCCAATGTGTATATTTTCAAAACAAACAACAACGTGGTCCTAACATGGGCTTCTCTGGTGGATCAGCTGGTAAAGAATCTGTCTGCAATTCAGGAGACTTGGGTTCAATCCCTGGGTCAGGAAGATCCCTGGTGAAGGGAATGGCTATCAACTCCAGTATTCTTGCCTAAAGAATTCCAAGGACAAAGGAGCCTGGTGGCCACAGTGCATGGGTTGCAAAGAGTTAGACACTCAGTTTAGTTCAGTTCAGTCGCTCAGTTACGTCCAACTCTTTGCGACCCCATGAACCACAGCACGCCAGGCCTCCCTGTCCATCACCAGCTCCCAGAGTTCACCCAAACTCATGTCCATCGAGTTGGTGATGTCATCCAGCCATCTCATCCTCTGTCGTCCCCTTCTCCTTCTGCCTTCAATCTTTCCCAGCATCACAATCTTTTCCAATGAGTCAATTCTTCGCATGAGGTGAACAAATCATTGGAGTTTCAGCTTAAACATCAGTCCTTCCAATAAACATGCAGGACTGATCTCCTTAGAATGGACTGGTTGGATCTCCTTGCAGTCCAAGGGACTCTCAAGAGTCTTCTCCAACACCACAGTTCAAAAGCATCAATTCTTTGGCACTCAGCTTTCTTCACAGTCCAACTCTTACATCCATACATGACCACTGGAAAATACATAGCCTTGACTAGAGGGAACTTTGTGGGCAAAGTAATGTCTCTGCTTTTTAATATTCTGTCTAGGTTGATCATAACTTTCCTTCCAAGGAGTAAGCATCTTTTAATTTTATGGCTGCAATCACCATCTGCAGTGATTTTGGAGGCCAGAAAAATAAAGTCAGCCACTGTTTCCCCTGCTTCCCCGTCTATTTGCCACCTGAGGTAAATGTTCCAATGTTTATGAAAAATCAGATCAGCGAGGAAAGAAAGTATACTAAAATAAAACAATTACCAGCAGTTTCTCTAACTGGATGTAAATGGGACACAGGAAAGAATAGCTTTAAGAAAACATCTTAAAAAGTAAATAACTGTTTGAACTGGTTTAAATCAGATTATCTCAAGCTCAACACTATTGACATTTGGGGACAAATAATTCTTTGTTGTGAGGTGAAATCCTGTGAACTCTAAGATGTTTAGCAAGTGTCTTTGACCTCTACTCAGTCACACCTCTTCCCTCAGTTGTGACAATCCAAAATATTGTCAGACATTGTCAAATGAACCTTGGGAGAACAAAATCACATCTAGTTGAGAACAACTATTTTAAAGTAAAGATGTTTTCTTGGACTACATCAGAAAAGTCTATATGTTAACTTTCTGGCCAAAGGGAATGGAGAAAAAGGCTATGATACTACAGAAACATTCCAACGGAAAAGACAACATATGTGCCTTAGAAAAGAATCCTTTAAGAGTAGTTCCAAAGTTACAGGGAGAATAGGAAAGATGACAGGAAAATTGAGATAAGCAACTGCACTGCTTCATGACAGGGGAAAAGGGCAGATATTGAAAAAAATCTATGCTGGAAAGTCTTGTCACCAAACAAGTTTTTGAAATATTTTCTTCAGTTGTTAGAACTCAGGAAGAAATAGGTAATCGCTAGAATTGAACAAGGGTCCATTAAGAGCAGAGAGTGCCATACTAACCTCATTTCCTTTTATTATCATATATATAAAATGGAAAATATTAAATTTATATTGTAAGAAATTTTATAAGATCTGGCATGATACCTTTTAGAAAAGGTATTAAAGGGCCTTTAATGGAGCAGGATGGTTTTTCCAGTAGTCACGTATGGATGTGAGAGTTGAACTGTGAAAAAGCTGAGCACCGAAGAGTTGATGCTTTTGAACTGTGGTGTTGGAGAAGACTCTTGAGAATCCCTTGGACTGCAAGGAGATCCAACCAGTCCATTCTAAAGGAGATCATCAGTCCATCTAAAGGAAGGAATGATGCTAAAGCTGAAACTCCAGTACTTTGGCCACCTCATGTGAAGAGTTGACTCATTGGAAAAGACTCTGATGCTGGGAGGGATTAGGGGCAGGAGGAGACAGGGGACGACAGAGGATGAGATGGCTGGATGGCATCACTGACTCGATGGATGTGAATTTGAGTGAACTCCGGGAGTTGGTAATGGACAGGGAGGCCTGGCGTGCTGCGATTCATGGAGTCGCAGAGTCGGACACAACTGAGCGACTGAACTGAACTGAACTGAATGGAGCAGTAAGTAAAGGGCCATCTACTTAAGAGCCTTTCAGCAAAAAAAAGTAAGCATCAGATGAACTAAGAGACTTTCCATCTCCGAGACTGTATAACTGTGGGCATTATACCATACTCAGATCACGCTCTCTTTTCTCCTTGAGGAAACTCATGGGGAAAGGTCTTGGCAGAGCAGTCTGAGGACCAGTCAGCAAAACACACGTCATAAGAAGCTGAAAACAAGGATGCAGACTCATCTTTTGACTTTACGCTTTAAGAAGACAGAAATAACACCTGTTTAGCTCCTTATTTATTTGCCATGTCATAGGTGTCCAATAATTATTACTCAAGGAATGAATGTCACAGATATAATTTAATTCTAATTGAGTCTCACTGAAACCTCTTAGACAAGTTGAACTTCCTGGATGCTGCTTCTTTTGAAGACACTAGTATAAGAGCAAAACTGCCTTTCTCCAGAGATACCAGCCTGATGCGTTCCTAGCAGATGAGTATGTACTAAATACTATTTATCACTTCCATGCATGCCACTCCACCACCTCAGCGTAGCAAAGAAAGTAGTTTCCTTCTTTGACACAGAAGAAGACTCAAGAACAGACATCCATAACTAATACAGTCTGTTAGCACTCGCTGAGGGTCATGCTTCTATGTCCTCACATTTTTAGGGCAGAGGATGGAGATGGGAAGCCTGGCATGACAATCAATACCAAAATTACAGCTCCATGATAAGAAATGTTGTCAACATGGTAATGACTTGTTTA
This sequence comes from Nanger dama, assembly GCA_917880005.1. NCBI lineage: Eukaryota > Metazoa > Chordata > Mammalia > Artiodactyla > Bovidae > Nanger > Nanger dama. The sequence goes on along the minus strand of CAKJTW010000008.1, from coordinate 16,276,879 downwards.
AACATTTATTAAATCACTTCACAACAAATAGTAACACATGAAGTGTTATCCTCACATTTCACAGCGACATCACTCCGAAGCAGAAAAAATGCTAGCCAAACTGTTTTAAAATCTTCATCAAGATATTATGTAGTTAATTTTGAGGGGCTGGATTATTCTTGTTTGTTCACAAACAACCTTTTAATAAATTTGGCAAGCAAATGCAGGCATGGATGCATTATTATTGCTGAAAGAAATAAATGTCTAAAATCAGGAAATTCAATATTGGAATACCACAACACAATGATTTTCATCTTCTCTGTGCATTTTTCAGCCCTCATATTTCACTTTGACTTTCTGTGATCATGGATTATATAATTAAGTTACTATAAATGACAGACTCACATTATCAGAATTTAGAACCAATAACTTGTGTGAATACTCAATCTTATGTTTCTTTTTTTCCTCCTTTTAAAAATGTTCACTCCAAAGAAAATAACAAAGAAAAGGAATGAGTACTTTTAAAAATATATTCTTATTGGTCATTTCTAAAATATTCCTCATTCTCTTGGCAAACAGAGATATATTAATCTAAAGGTATATGCACATACATATAAATACTTTTACATAGAATATTGCTGAATTGGTTTAGTTACCATTTCAGAATAGGTCAAAGGAAGTTATTGACAATATAACATTTTTGTGTCTATTTATTACTTGAACCATTTATTTTTGTGTTAACCAAAAGACCATAAAAGTTCACTGATTTAACAAAGAAATTTGACATCTCCATGAAGTTAGAGACCCAAACCCTTCCTTAATGTTGCCTTATCACTCATTAGAAGATTGCCTGTCTACAGTTGAAGAGGGCTCACTACTATGTCCACTGTTGCCTTTTTCCAGCATGGGAATGTTGAGGAGTGATGTGGAAAAAAAGAACATGCTCTTTCTTTAAAAGTACTGCTTAAAAGTTGTTCACATCACATCTGCTTCACCAGAGCTTGGTCATATAGCTACTCACAATGCAAGACAGCCTCAATTTTGAATAGACATGTGCCCAGCTATTGTTTGGAGGCTCCATTACTAAAGAAAAAGGAGAAATAGATATTGGGACATCTAATATCTATTTTAAGTATTTGAGCCCAGTTAATTATTATTATTGGAGAAGGCAATGGCACCCCACTCCAGTACTCTTGCCTGGAAAATCCCATGGGCAGAGGAGCCTGGTAGGCTGCAGTCCAGGGTCGCAAAGAGTCGGACACGACTGAACTGTAAGACACAGAAAATGCTTGGAGTTTCATTAGCCAAGACACTTGATTCCAAACAGGTGGAGCAGCCCAGCACAGAGAAATACTAAATATTCTTAATTACCTGACATTATTATCCTGTTTTAATTTCTTGACATTATTCTCAGGGTGGCACATCCTGATCTCAGATCAAAGGTCTGATGGAACAAAGTCTGGGTGCCCACCATTCATGCTGCAGAGAAATGAGAGCAAGCTACAAAAGGTGGCATGATTCTAAGTTGAAGTTAATTCTGGAGAAAAGAATTTCCTTCCCTTTGCTTGACAGAGCATGAATTATGCAGACTGAGAACAAGGGAAGGGATATGAAGTATGAAAGTCACTCCGTCATGTCCGACTCTTTGCGACCTTATGGACTTACAGTCCATGAAATTCTCCAGGTCAGAAAACTGGAGTGGGTAGCCTTTCGCTTCTAGAGGGGATCTTCCCAAACCAGGAATCTAGCCCAGGTCTTCTGCATCACAAGTGGATTCTTTACCAGATGAACCACAAGAGAAGCCCATATAAATGATCAAAATCCACCTCTCTGCACTCGAGTGTATGATAGCTGAAGTAAAATACCTGATCGGTGGTTGATGAGATGATGTCTATATGGTCTGATTCCCAGTCTGGTCCTTTTTCCATTGCACCAAAGTGCCTTCAATATGGCAAGCTGTATAAATAGAAAAACAATGAGAATGCTCAGGTTATTGTATTGATAATTCATTTGAGTAAGGGGAAAACAAAGAGCAAAAATCCAGTGAGTCATCAAGAATTTTTATTCACACAAATGCTTATGCTTCTCCATATGTAAATTCCCTGAGGACAGGAGATCATGCGTTTGTTTACTGTTGTTCCTATCACATGGGCCTCTCTGGTAGCTCAGTGGTAGAGAATTTGCTTGTCAGTACAGGAGACCAAGGTTCAGTGCCTGGATCAGGAAGATCCCCTGGAGGAAGAAATGGCAACCTGCTCCAGTATTCTTGCCTGGAGAATCCCATGGACAGAGGAGCCTGTGGGCTACAGTCCACTGGGTCACAAAAAGTCAGATATGACTTAGTGACTAAACAATAAAACATTTCCACCACATCAATTCAGCTCAGTCACTCAGTCGTGTCCGACTCTTTGCGACCCATGAATCGCAGCACGTCAGGCCTCCCTGTTCATCACCATCTCTCAGAGTTCACTCAGACTCACGTCCATCGAGCCCGTGATGCCATCCAGCCATCTCATCCTCGGTCGTCCCCTTCTCCTCCTGCCCCCAATCCCTCCCAGCATCAGAGTCTTTTCCAATGAGTCATCTCTTCGCATGAGGTGGCCAAAGTACTAGAGTTTCAGCTTTAGCATCATTCCTTCCAAGGAAATCCCAGGGCTGATCTCCTTTAGAATGGACTGGTTGGATCTCCTTGCAGTCCAAGGGACTCTCAAGAGTCTTCTCCAACACCACAGTTCAAAAGCATCAATTCTTCGGCATTCCACATAGTAGGCACTAAATAAATATTTATGGAATTAACAAACAAAATAGTCCTGTACAGCCCCCAGTCTCTACCTGAAGCTCCAGACTCTGAAAACCCTGTTCTTATACCGGCTGTTCTTGAAGCAGCTCTCCCTGGAACCAGGGGAGCAGTGTGCAAAAGCCTCAGCCATTGTACCACCTCCTAATGATCCCTCTGTAACAAGGGTATAGCTGTTCCCTCTTTTCCATATGAGCAGTATGGAGTCATCTAAGCACACGCTTATGCAATCAGCTCAAAAGTTCCTCTCTAGGGAACATTTTTTTTGTACTGTTTAAAAATTTTATTTCCCCTGCTGCCTGTTTCTCCCATCTTTTCCCATTTCTCTTTAGAAATCATTATCAGCCTTTTTAATTTACGACACCCATAGATTTAAAAAACAGAAAATCCCCTAGAAATAATGAGGAACTCAACACTGCAAAATCCTCTCAGTAATTCAGCAGTCCCCTGATCATATACTGTATCCTAACTCTCCAACTGTAAAATTCCCAATGCACCAGACAAGCTCACGTTGAACCAGAAAAAGCAATCTGTAGATGTTACCATAGAGCTACCTCTATTCAGGAAAGAAACTGAAAGAAATAAGGGCAAAATAGAAAAAGACAAGCATTGTGCACTGATACTGCTTTGCAATAATAATCACTCAATACCATTGGTATTTTGCTGTTTACACAATCCCATGGTACACATAATTAAACTGAGGCTCAGTATTCTTAAGTGGGTTGTTTACTATTATGTAACTGATACATCTTGGAACATAGACCCAGACACTGAAGTCCTTTGAGTGTAAATGTTATGGTCTTGGTCAATATACTGTGTTACTTTTTAAAAGATCAGCATGAATTCTGGAATCATAACAGAGCTTTACATCTTCTGCAAGTTCAGAGGGTCCACTGAATACAACAATGGTTTAAAACCATGCTATTGTAGCCTGGTAATTTATCTTGATCACTTCAGACATGTTACTAGTAATTTATTAATAATAATAAGGTGTCATAGTTTAGGAGAGGCTACTTTTCAATAACTTAGAGCAGATGTACCTGTCATGCACTCTCACTCATTTGCACTGCAATATACTTTTTTGGGTGGGTGCAGAATCTGTGCAATAATCACTATCAGGCCAGGATATGCACATAACCTTACTATCACCAATGCGAGTGGGCCTTAAAGGGGCGAGGGGAGCATTTTTGCATGTATCATCTGGGAATCTCTGGTTCAAAATAAGAAACCTGGAACTACAGACTTTATTTTCATTCTATTTCACTGACGACAATGCAAACTTGTGCCACTCAATCATAAGAGGCAACAAAAAGATCTGGAGCTGGAAGAGATCTGGGGCCATTACTGGAAAAGAGACCAAAGATAATCATCTCTGTATATAAATGCCAGCATATTGCCTTTGGCAACATCCATTATTATGACTAAAGGAGTATGGAAAACTTGGAAACAATTCAAAGAATAGGGCTTACCACCCATTAGCCAGAACAAATGTTATTTCTCTGAGATTGTCTATGTTCTACATTATGTAATTTTAATGGATTGCTCCTCCCCTCCGTGTTCTGTGCACATACTCAACAATAGTTCTTTCTCCATAATTATTCATTGCATTTTTGTCTTTTCCCCAAATGTAAAAACTCCTCAAGGGCAGGAAATGTTTTATTCATCTTTACCCATCCATAATAGATGCTCAGAAATGTCGATTTAATAAAAATGGTTGATTGGGATTGGAAAGTAGAACCTGTGTTTTTAAAAAAAAAGGAGCAGTGGGAATTTCTTAATCTGAGGAGGGGTCACAGTAAGACTACTTAACGAATGATTGGTAAGCAGTTACAGACAGTGATTAAACTTCTGCTAGAATGAACTAGTTCATAAGCAGCTTCAAAGACTGAGTTTTACTCAGAATCTCACGGAAAACCCCTGGAAGATTTTACACAGTGGATTAATATGGCTAACATGTTGAAAATAATTATAGTGGGACAAAGGCAAAAATGGAGACCAGGTAGAAGGAGGTTACAGCAGTGACTCAGGCAAGAGATTATGTTGGCTTAAGGACGGTAGTTGTGAAGGGTGATCAATTTCTAGATTTTTATTGTATGTGTAAAGTAGTCAACAGGAACTCCATATAGCTTGGTTTCAAAAAGCTATCAAAGATGAATACAAAGTTTTTGGCTAAACTAATAAGAAGGATGGAATTCTTCAAGCACTGAGACTGGATCATATTCCAAAGGGAAGGAGTATAGATAAAAAGCAAAAATGTATAGCTTGATATGTAGGAGCTAACAAGCACCCTGATATTCAGGGGTGGCCAGAGAGGAAGAACTAGTATCAAGAGAGAGCACTGTTCTTGAAACCATGTAAAGGAAGGTCTCAGTGACCTGTTTTTAAAATCAGTCAAATGAGATGTTGTTCAGTTGCTAAGCCATGTCCAACTCTGCAACCCCATGGACTGAAGCATGCCAGGCTTCCCTGCCCTTCACTATCTCCCAGAGTATGCTCAAATCCATGTCCATTTAATCAATGATGTTATCTAACCATCTCATCCTCTGCCACCCTCCTCTTCTCTTGCCCTAAGTCTCTCCCAGCGATCTTTTCCAATGAGTTGGCTCTTCACATCATGTGGCCAAATTATTAAAGTTTCAGCTTCAGTATCAGTCCTTCCAATGAAGGGTTGTTTTCTCTTAGAATTGACAGGTTTGATCTCCTTGAAGTCCAAAGGACGTCCAAGAGTCTTCTCCAGCACCACAATTCAAAAACATCAATTCGTCAGCAGAGCCTCCTATCCTCATCCATCAGAGGGCAGACAGAAGATCTAAGAACCATAATCTCACAGCTCCAGAACAAAACCCACAATCTCAGAAAGCTAACCAAATAAGATGTGAATTCAGCAAAATGGCAAACATTGGTAAACTTGGTAAGAGTTACATGTGGTGGAAACATGGGATTAGAAGCCTACTGATATTGGAACAAAAGAGGGTGTGAAGGAGGAAACAGAACAGGCTCTATCTGAAAGCAGGACTCCATCTCTGGCCACACTGTGGACTTGGAGCTATATGGCCGGTATCTATGGAAACAACATACCAACAGGAAAACCAGCGCCCAGAAGGATGAGCCGTAGGGCTCTCCATCACCCAAAAGAATACCCTAATTATCTGTGCAACCTAATAGCATCATACATTCTATTATGCTTACTGGGGTATGACCACAGGCCTATTGATAATTGTCCACTGCTAACTACCTAGGCTTAAGACAAATGAATCACGGGTTAATTTTGATTGTATCTTTCTTTTTCTTTATTCAGACTAGTTTCAGGGAATTTGGAGAGGTGGGTTTGGGCACAAACACTTAGGGTATATTAGGTTTTCACAAATACTGGTTGGGGTCCTGACTCTGCCTTGGGCCTGCCGGTATAACAAACTGCACTCCACTATCTGCATTGTCCTTCTGAGTGAGTTTGTTTCCTGGAATGTGTGGCTACAACAGGTGGAAGGAGAGGATCTAGATATAGTGGGTACTCATAACTTTTTGTAAAAATTTTTATTGAGATATATTTGATTTACAGTTCTATCACTAGCTTCAGGTACACTGCAAAGTGATTCATTTATACACATATAGTATTTTTCATTATAGATTATTGGGCTTCCCTTGTGATTCAGCTGGTAGAGAACTCACCTGCAGTACAGGAGACCTGGGTTCACTTCCTAGGTTGGGAAAATCCCTGGAGAAGGGAAGGGTGATCCACTCCAATATTCTGACCTGGAGAATGCCATGGACTGAATAGTCTGTGGGGTCACAAAGAGTCAGAGATGATTCTTTAATAATAATAACGTGGATTATTACAAGATACTGACTATAGGTCCCTGTGACATACACTGGGTCCTTGTTGGCTATTTGATACATAGTAGTTTGCATATTTCAGTCCCAAACTCCTAATTAATCCCTCCTCCTCCTTCCCGCCTTGATGGTTATAACTATGGTTATAAGTTGGTTTTCTATGTCTGTGAGACTATTTCTGGTTTGCTAAAAAGTTCATTTGCATCACTTTTTACATTCCACATATAAGCAATATCCTATGATATTTGTCTTTGTCTGGCCTACTTCACTTAGTATGATAATCTCTAGTTCCACCCATAATTATTGCAAATGGCAATAATTCATTCTTTTATGGCTGAGTAATATTCCATTGTGTATATATACCATATCCTCTTTATCCATTCATCTGTTGAGGAAGACTTAGGTTGCTTCATGTCTTAGCTGTTATAAATAGTACTGGTGTGGACACTGCGGTGCATGTATCTTTCAGAACTATAGTTTTCTCCAGGTAATGCCCAGGAGTGAAATCACAGGATCATATGATGACTCTACTTTTAGTTTTTCAAAAAATGTCCATACTTTTCTCCACAATTTACAGTCCCACAAACAGTGTAGGAGGACTTCTTTTTCTCCACACCTTCTCCAGCATTTATTATGTGTAGATGTTTTTGATAATGACCATTCTTACTAGTGTAAGGTGATAACTGATTGATAGCTTTGATTCACATTTCTCTGAAAGAAGCACAAGCTAGAATCGAGATTGCTGGGAGAAATATCAATAACCTCAGATATGCAGATGACACCCCCCTCTTATGGCAGAAAGTGAAGAAGAACTAAAGAGCCTCTTGATGAAAGTGAAAGAGAAGAGTGAAAAAGCTCAACATTCCGAAAATTAAGCTCATGGCATCCAGTCCCATCACTTCATGGGAAACAGATGGGGAAACGGTGGAAACAGTGGCTGACTTTATTTTGGGGGCTCCAAAATCACTGCAGATGATGACTGCAGCCATGAAATTAAAAGACGCTTACTCCTTGGAAGGAAAGTTATGATCAACCTAGACAGTATATTCAAAAGCAGAGACATTACTTTGCCCACAAAGTTCTGTCTAGTCAAGGCTATGGTTTTTCCAGTGGTCATGTATGGATGTGAGAGTTGGACTGTGAAGAAAGCTGAGCACTGAAGAGTTGATGCTTTTGAACTGTGGTGTTGGAGAAGACTCTTGAGAGTCCCTTGGACTGCAAGGAGATCCAACCAGTCCATTCTAAAGGAGATCAATCCTGGGTGTTTCTGGAAGGATTGATGTTGAAGCTGAAACTCCAGTACTTTGGCCACCTGCTGCAAAGAACGGGCTCATTTGAAAAGACCCTGATGCTGGGAAAGATTGAAGACAGGAGGAGAAGGGAATGACAGAGGATGAGATGGTTGGATGGTATCACCAACTCAATGGACATGAGTTTGGGTAATCTCCAGGAGTTGGTGATGGACAGGCGTGCTCTGGTTCATGGCATTTCAAAGAGTCGGACATGACTGAGCGACTGAACTGAACTAAATAGTTAGTGATGTTGAGCACTTTTTTCATATGCCTGTTGGCCATCTGTATATCTTTTTGAAGAAATGTTTATTTTTGACTGCCCATTTTTTGATCGGGTTGTTCATTTTCTGTTATTGAGCTTTATGAGTTGTTTGTATATTTTGAAAATTGATACCTTATTGGTCACATTAGTTGCCAATATGTGCTCCCCATTCCATCGGTTGCCTTTTCATTTTGTTTATGACTACTTTGCTGTACAATTCTTTAAGTTTAATTAGGTCCATATGTTTATTTTTGTTTTTATGTCCATTACTCTAGCATATAGATCCAAAAAGACATTGCTGTGATTTATGTCAAAAAGTATTCTGCCTGGTTTCCTCTAGGAGTTTTATAGTATCCTGTTTTATATTTAGGTCTTCAATCCATTTTGAGTTTATATTTGCATATTTGCATATGGTGCTAGAGAATTTCCTAATTTCATTCTTTTACATGCAGTTGTCCCATTTTCCCAGTAGCGTTTGTTTAAGTGTCTATCTTTTCTCCATTCTATATACTTGCCTTTTGTTGCAAATTAATGGACCAGAACTGTGTTGGTGAATTTCTGGGCTTTCTACTCTGTTCCACTGATCTATGCATCTGTTTTTGAGCCAGTACTATACTGTTTTCATGACTGTGGCTTTGTATGCTAGTCTGAAGTCAGGAAGCCTGATTCCTCCAGCTCTATTTTTTTTTTTTTCTCAAGATTGCTTTGGCTATTCAGGGTGTTTTTTGTTTCCACACAAATTTTTAAATCTTTTGTTCTAGTTCTGTGAAAAATATCATTGGCAATTTGATAGAGATTGCATTGAATCTTTGGGTAGTTATTACATTGATTGCTTCGTGTAGTACAGCTATTTTAACAATACTGAGTCTTCTAATCCAAGAATATGGTGTATCTTTCCATTTGTTTGTATCATCTTCTGTTTCTTTCATCAGCAACTTATAGCTTTCAGAGTACAAGTCTGTTGCCTCCTATACAGGTTTATTCCTAAGTATTGTATTCTTTTTATTCAGTTGTAAGGGGATTGTTTCCTTAATTTCTCTGATTTTCCATTGTTAGTGTATAGAAAGAAATACAACAGATTTCTGTGTATTAATTTTGTATCCTGCAACTTTACTAAATTCATTGATGAAGTCTAGTAGTTTTCTGGCTGCATCTTTAGGATTCCTATCTACGGTATCATGCCATCTGCAAACACAGAGTTTTACTACTTCCTTTTCAGTTTGGACTCTTTTTCTTTTCCTTCTCTGGTTACCATGACTAGGATTTCCAAAACTATGTTGAATAAAAGTGGCAAGTTGGGCATCCTTGTCTTGTTGCTGAGTTTGGGGAAAATGCTTTCAGTGTGTCACTGTTGAGTATGATGCTAGCTTTGGGGTTGTCATGCATCTGTGTGTCAGTCAGTCATGTCTGACTCTTTGCAACCCCATGGACTGTAGCCCACCAGACTCTTCTGCCCATGGAATTTTCTAGGCAAGAATACTAGAGTTGTATTTCCTATACCAAGGGACCTTCTAGCCCAGGGACTGAACCCACATCTTGTGTCTCCTGCACTGGCAGGCAGATTGTTTACTACTGCACCACCTGGGAAGCCCTAAGGGGCTGCCATATATGGCTTTTATTATAATAAGGTATGTTTCCTCTATGCTCACTTTTTGGAGAGTATTTGTCATAAATGGATGTTAAACTTTTGGATGTCAACATCCATAAATGGATGTTAAATTGATAAATCAATATATCAATGTTCCTACATCTATTGAAATAGCCCTGTGGTTTTTATTCTTCAGTTCATTAATTGGTGTATGACACTGATTGATTTGTGGATTCTGAAAACTCCTTGCATCTTCAGGGATAAATCCTTTTCGATCACGGTGTATAATTGTCTAATGTATTCTTTGAGTTAGTTGGCTAGTATTTTGCTGAGGATTTTTGCATCTATGTTCATCAGTGCTACTGGCCAGCAGGTTTCTATTTTTTCTGATGTCTTTGTCTGATTTTGGTCTCAGGGAAAAGATGATATCATATAATGAATTCTGAAATGTTCCTTCCTCTGAAAATTTTTGGTATAGTTTCAGAAGTATTAGTGTTAACTTATCTCTGAGTATTTGGTAGAATTCCCCTGTGAGGCCATCTGGTCCTGCACTTTTGTTTGCTGAGAGTTTTTAAATTACTGATTCATTCTCATTACTGGTAAGTGTTCTGTTCATATTTTCTATTTCTTCTTGGTTCAGTCTTAGGAGATGGTATATTACTATTTTCTTAGAGCAGAAATTTTACACTTTAATAACATCAAATAATAGACTGTGCCTTTGATGTTGCCTCTAAAAAGTCATCAAACTCAAGAGCATCTGGATTTTCTATGTTATCTTCTAGGAAGCTATAGTTTTGTGTTTTACATTTAAGTCTGTGATCTTGAGTTTTGTGAAGGATGTAAGGTCTGCATCTACATTCATTTTTTTTCTGCACACAGGTATCCAGTTGTTCCAGCATCATTTGTTGAAAAGACTATTTCTTCTCAAATATATTAATATTGTCCTTGCTCCTTTGTCAAAGATCAAGTGACTCTATTTTTTGAAGTCTATTTCTTACTGTTTCTATTCTGAAATGGTCATGAAATTTAAAGTGAAATGAGTCAGCATAAACTTCCCCAGACAAGCTCAGCTTCTTAGGCATAGGTACAAAGTAGGCAAAGTTTAAAAACTACTATGCCACTTGCAGGGGCTTCCCAAGTGGTGCTAGTGGTAAAGAATCCTCATGCTAGGATAGGACAAGTAAGAGATGTGAGTTTGATTTCTTGGCTGGGAAGATCTCCTGGAAGAGGAAATGGCAACACACTCCAGTATTGTCTAGAAAATTCTATGGACAGAGGAGCTTGGTGGGTTACAGTCCATGGGGTGGCAAAGAGTCAGACATGACTGAGCACATACACACATGTCACTTATAAGCTGTGTGATCCTGAAAGACTTAGATTCTCCAAGCTTCTGTTTTCTCATTTATTTTCACAGGTGTGTTGTAAGACTCAAATGAGATAGTATATGTATACTGCAGTGATTAAGAGCTCAAACACTAGATTTAGTCTGATTGGGCTTGAATCCTGACTCCTGTGTTAGTAATAGAGAGAAAGAGAAGGAAAACGAGGGCATATGCAAAGTAATGTTTATAAATACATACCATGGGATTTAAGTTGAATAAGGAGGGAGGTGAGAATATGAAATGGGGTAAGGGAGGGCAGTGAAAAATGTGACTGGATCAGTTGGGAAGTTTTGTTTTCGGCTGGAAAGATAGGAAGGAGGTGGTCAGAAAATAGAATACTTAAAACTGATGTTATGATAGAAATGTATTAATTGACATGACCTTGGAAATCAATGTCTGATGTAAGGCAGAGAAATAGACTTACGAAGAAGAGGTAAACAGGCTGAAAGTCTGAGTATCATCTCTGTGGACACTGAAAACATTAATAAGTATGACACAGAGGAGTGTTGATAAGAATGACAAGCAAAGTTAAAATATTCAGGAATCAGAAGTTTCTATAAATGACTGCAAAAAAAAAGCAAGGAAGTGTGGATAATTTCATGGCTGGAGCTTCCAAGATAGGAGGAATTAAGAAGGAATGAGAGAATAAGAAGCAAGGAAGAAAATATGTTACTTGGAAGCACAGTAGTACAGAAGGTATGAAGGGAAAAAAAACAGCTCCCACTTGATACAGGGCAGAGCATGTTTAAACCATCTAGTGTCTTAAAATCCTCTGGAGAAGGAAATGGCAACCCACTCCAGGTTTCTTGCCTGGAGACTCCCATGGACAGAGGAACCTGGAGGGCTACGGTACATAGGGTCGCAAGAGTAGGACACTACTTAATGACTAAATGACCACCCACCAGTGTCATAACACTAAAAATCTTATTCTTAGATTATAAACTATCTTCTCAACTCTGCCACACTCTGTAGGAAAGCAGTCAGCATAATCATCCAACTTTATGTTACACTACATCCTTATAAGAGTCTGGCAACCCAATCAGTGTTCTTGCCTGGAGAATCCCACAGACAGAGGAGCCTGGTGGGCTATAGTCCATGGGATTGCAGAGTAGAACAAGACTGAGTTGTATGCAAGTCAAGAAGCAAGAGTTAGAACTGGACATGGAACAACAGACTGATTCCAACTTAGGAAGAGTACATCAAGGCTGTATAATATCACTGTGCTTATTTAACTTATATACAGAATACATATATGCAAAATGCTGGGCTGGATGAAGCACAAGTTGGAATCAAGATTGCCAGGAGAAATATTAATAACTTCAGATATGCAGATAATATCACCCTTATGGAAGAAAGTGAAGAAGAACTAGAGTCTTTTGGTGAAAGAGAAGAATGAAAAAGTTGGTTTAAAACTCAACATTCAGAAAACTAAGATCATGGCATCTGGTCCCATCCCTTCATGGCAAATAGATGGGGAAACAATGGAAAGAGTGAGGGACTTATTGGGGGGGCTCCAAAATCACTGCAGATGGTGACTTCAGCCATGAAATAAAAAGATGTTTACTCCTTGGAAGAAAAGTTATGACCAATCTAGACAACATATTAAAAAGCAGAGACATTACTTTGCCAACAAAGGTCTGTCTAGTGAAAGCTATGGTTTTTCCAGAGTCTTGAATGGATGTGAGAGTTGAATTATAAAGAAAGCTGAGCACCGAGGAACTGATGCTTTTGAACTGTGGTGTTGCAGAAGACTCTTGAGAGTCCCTTGGACTGCAAGGAGATACAACCAGTCTATCCTAAAGGAAATCAACCCTGAATATTTATTGGAAGGACTGATGCTGAAACTGAAACTCCAATACTTTGGTCACCTGATGTGAAGAACTGACTCATTGGAAAAGACTCTGATGCTGGGAAAGATTGAAGGCGGGAGGAGAAGAGGGCGATATAGGATGAGATGGTTGGATGGCATCACCAATTCGATGGACATGAGTTTGAGTAAGCTCCAGGAATTGGTGATGGACAGGGAAGCCTGGCATGCTGCAGTCCATGGGGTGAGAAAGAGTTGGACAGGACTGAGCAACTGAATTGTACGGAACCGAGCAACTAACACTTAGAATGATTACCCTGAGAAAAAAACTGTTCTCAATATTAATTAGCATAGTCAGATTTTAAAAAGAAAAGTCAATTTAACTATATCCTAAGCATTTTCAGCTTTAGTTAGGGAAAAGCATTTAGAATATGTAGTTGTTGGATTGCGCTTTAAAAACAATTGCTCTTTCTCTAACACAAGCATTTTAAATAAAATTGAATTTCAGGGATCTAATACACACCCACAAAGACATTAATTCTACATCTTTTCCAAAATTAGTGTGGGTTATTACGGATATGAGTTTGAGCAAACTCTGGGAGATGGTGAAGGATGGGGAAGCCTAGCGTGCTGCAGTCCACAGGACTGCAAAGATCAGGCACGACTTAGCAACAAATTAAGCAATCCTATAGTTACCATATCTTGGGAAGGTCTCAGAGAAACTAAGAAACTGTGAATCATACTCTTTAAAAATCAAATTTAAAGGAAAATGTCTATTACCAAAAAAATGTATTTTATCACGATTTTAAATAAAGACAAGACACAACCCTCCACTTGCATGATCCTCTCCCCCCTTACATCAGAACCAGTCCAATAAAGGTAAGTTTGCCTATGTAATTTTTAAAAATATGGCACAAAAATGAGATTCAATTTGATTACTGAGTTTTGACACTCTCTCAAATTTTGTACTGGAGGTTACTCCAGTCTGTCAGAAGTCTCTGAAAGTGAATGATTACTATATTTGTATTTTCACAGTCCTCACAAAGCCTGCCTCACTTTATGAAGAGACACAGACAACTTATTGTAACAAGCAGTTATCCATTTCATTTCAGTCCAAAAACTATTTCCTGGGGGTCTTTAAACTCTTCTCAAGCCAGCTGACCAGTTTACCTACACATTATTCTATCAGTGAAGTTTGCTGTAGAGAGCAGGCGACAGGAAAGGACTGGCAATTATCATAATGTTATTAAAATGATACAAAACTACAAATAACAACAATCTTGATAAGTGTTTAAAATATCCTTTGAAACTATTTCACATCTGGAATGGCTAAATTGAGATGATCATCACAAGATGATCATCACAAGATGATCATCACCAAACATAATGTGATAATAAAGTGTTATAACATCCAGTAGCTTTGTATCAATAATGTTAAGCTAATGGTAGAAGGGCAAAAGTCTTAACTCTATCACTATTCCCGATTTAATATAGTAATGAGAAATGTAAAAATTATGATTACTGAAGAAACAATATGTTTAGTGTATTAACTATACCTATTAAAACTATTATATTATTTTGTCAGGTTATGTAATGAGTTGTGTTTTTTTTTTTTCTCTCTCAAAGTAGAAGCTACTTCCTAGGAGGAATATTAGATTTTTAGGAAGCCTCATGATTTAGGCCACAGTTAACTGTACATTAGTTTTGCATTATGGTTTGTACTCTGGGAGGTCTACTTGAATTGCTAGACTAAGCTTCTGAAAGAGTTTGATGAGGTGTCAAAACAACAAAATTTAACAACTGGCAATTCCAAGGCACTGAATAGATCTGGGGCCTCTATGCCTCTCAGGATCCTGTGAATTTTTTAAAGACAGACATGGGAAAGTTAGGGAGTTCCTCATAGATACCAGAATCCTATGCCAGTAAAAACTTACACCCCTAGTCAAAAGTCCTCAGAATAACAGGTTATTTCCAGAGTATTTCCAGGAATACCAGTATTTGCTAAATGAAGCAAGTCCCTTTATGACTATGAAAATCCTTTAAAAAAATTGGAATGCAGACCCACCCAAATTATTCAGGAGTTTCCTAACCTTTCATGGTTTAATATGTGGGAAATACTCTTATTCATTCATTTATTAACTACTCACAAAATATTAAATACCCACAATGAAGTGATCATATGGGTATACTTCCCCTTCATGCCTTATATTTTATTAGGGAAGAAATTAAATGTACACATGTAAACATGCACGCATACATACAGAAAGGAGACTAACTAATGTTAAGTCAATGCTATGAAAAAAAATTCACAAATAGCCAAAAATACTACTGGGGTAAGGAAGCTCCTTTAGAAAACTAGGGAAGCCCTCCCTGAGGATCTAACATTGAGCAACAACCTGAAAGAAAAGGAGCCAGCTTTGAGAAGTGTGTTGGAAAAGAACATTCCAGGGACAGGAAGTTATAGCATGTGCCTAAGAATTTCCTGGAGTAGAATAGAATTCGGCATATCCTAGAAACAAAAGTCCATCATAGCTGGAATATATTGGGGCAGAGAGTGCCTGTCTCACACACAGACACCACACACACACATACACACTCCAATTTTCCTGAAACCCACAGCATACAAAGTTGTGATGAGGTGGATACAGAGTTATAGAAACTAATTAGCACTTAGAATTATGACCTAAATAAGGTTACTTTGCATACCATAAAAACTACCTATTGCAATATTGATTCAGTGATATTTAATAAATATATGAAAATAACTGTGCAACAATCACCTAACTAGTTTAAAACTTTTTGAAGTGCCAAAAGTTACCTCATGCCTTTGGCAGTTAATCTCCACTATTATCTCCAGCCCCTAGCACTTAGAGATCTGAATTTTTCTTCACAGATTTCCTTTTCTAGAAACTTCATGTCTATTTAATTATGCAATGTTATTTCATTTAGTATAAGCTCTGTTTTTCATGCATCAGTAGTTTTTTACTTTTTATTTCTGAATTGTAGCCCACTGCTAGGAGAAGGCAATGGCAACCCACTCCAGTACTCTTGCCTGGAAACTCCCATGGACAGAGGAGCCTGGTAGGCTGCAGTCCGTGGGGTCAAGAAGAGTCAGACATGACTGAGTGACTTCACTTTCACTTTTCACTTTCATGCACTGGAGAAGGAAATGGCAACCCACTCCAGCGTTCTTGCCTGGAGAATCCCAAGAATGGAGGACCCTGGTAGGCTGCTGTCTATAGGGTCGCACAGACATGACTGAAGCGACTTAGCAGCAGCAGCAGCAGCACGAGTATACCACATTTTCTTTATTCATTTACCAATTGATAGATATTTGGATTGCTTCCAATTTGGGATTGTTTTATAAATAATGCCTCTATAAACATTGGTCAAAAAGCCTTTAAATGAACACAAGTTTGGGGTAGATACCTAGGAGTGAAATAGTTTGGTCAAATGGCACTCTATCATTAACTTTCTAAGAAGTTGTCATATTGTTTGAGTCATATGTTTTTAAGTCCTTGCTCATAGACCACTTATGGAGGATAACAATGATGAGACAGCTTGCTGGAATACTTGATGAAACCCGTAACCATACTCATCTCTTTCCAACTTCACACTATAATATCACATGGGACCCCGCTATAACAATTACTGTTGCTTACAAATGAGAAAGTTCAAGAGAGTGAGAACAAAATAGGCAACTTATGAAAGGTTCATGAAGACATTATCTGAATACTAATTTTTAATGATTCTCACAGTTCGTCACATTACATGGGGACTCTCATAGAGGAAAATCCATTCGAATTATTGGAACGAAGGTGTGTACAGGTGTGCCCAGCTTGGAAATGTACTTTTGCTAATCAGAAATATGCATCAACCATGAGACCAAAAGTATAAGATTCTGTACTCAACTAATAAGAATTGTTTCCATGGCATTATTTCCATCTGCTCATCTCTATATCTGAAAAAAATAAATTTTCCTATAGTATCTTCAGAATTTAAAAGGCACATGAAAAGCTAAATGGGCTTGTTCGTAGAGGGTGGCAAAACTGATGGAGACAATGTGCAGTGACTTTCTATATGAGGCAGAAGCATGCACAACGCATAAAGAGAAAGAAACTAAAAATATCTGATGTTGTTATAAAGGAAAGCAGAGCCAAGAGCAATTTGTCTGTGCTTCTTTCCCATCTGTGTGGCTCCTTCAGTTAAACAGCCAATGTAGTCAAATCTGATTTGCTTTCCTGTTATAAAAGTGGTGGCTTAACTAAGAGCTGTGCTGGAATGTCTAGATAAAGACATCTTTACATAAATACTGTATATACATCTATGTTTTACACATATGCTTTCTTCATGTGATTTTTGTACACACACCCTGTCTTCCCATCTTCAGGTAATATATTAGTCAATGAAAGGCATTTAAAGGGAAGTCTTTCTTCCAAGACTGTGAGAACTGTTCTTTCTCCTAAACTTGTCTGTAACATTAGAAAAGCTATAGGAAAAGTTATAACCCTATTCGCAAAACAGAAAAGAAAGTCGTTATCTCTTATACAGTCAGGACTGGAAGAAATAAACTGAAGCCTCTAAAAATATCTCTAGACAGGTAGGAAGTATATGAACTGTAGTCCTTGTCCATCCGATTGGGGACTAAAAGGCGAAGTGGTTTACCTAACACTATTAAGTGCTTCCCTTGAGGAGTCAAACATGACATCCAGATAGCTTTTCCTTCAGACTAGTGCTCTAACCAGCTGACCACTCTAGCTATAAACTATCTAGCTATTTGCCCTGGCTGTATTTTCCCACTCCTGGATGATTGTCTGAAGCACTAAGCCAAAATATCCTTATGTGGGCATAGCTGCCTCTTCATGGCAGAGCCAATTTGGACCCCTTCCATTGGCAGGGATGTCCCAGAAGCAGCCAATTTTAGTTCAGCCTCTTTAAAACTCTGGATTGTAAACAAACAGTAGGATTTTCCACAGTGGAATGGAGAATAATGAGATGAAGGATGCAGAAGAGCATGGGTAGGTAAGGCCAGCGCCTAGTTCACCAGAGAAATTAATGAGCTGAAAACTCTCAGACACTCTACTGATAAACTCCCAGATCTCTCAATTTTTAAAGTCCATGAACTACATGCAGCTCTTCCCTCTTTTTCTTTCCTACAATTTTAAATTTCCATATCATTGCTTGTTTTTCTTTCCTTTCTTTTCTTAGTCCTTCTTGATATTTGAAATAGTAGGTCAAATTTGGACATGTCTAGTAGGTGGATGCTGTTTTAGTAGTAGTAGGGGAAGTAGTTGCTCAAATTGCCTGGTTTTCAGAGCCTTTATATGATTTCATGGATTTCACAAATATTTCTAGATTCAGTTTGGTTCAGTTTAGTCACTCAGTCATGTCCTTCTCTTTGCGACCCCATGAACTTCAGCATTCCAGGCCTCCCTGTTCATCACCAACTCTCGGAGTTTACCCAAACTCATGTCCATTGAGTTGGTGATGCCATCCAACCATCTCATCCTCTGTTGTCCCCTTCTCTTCCTGTCTTCAATCTTTCCCAACATCAGGGTCTTTTCAAATGAGTCAGCTCTTCCCATCAGGTGGCCAAAATATTGGAGTTTCAGCTTCAACATCAATCCTTCCAATGAACACCCAGGACTGATCTCCTTTAGGATAGACTGGTTGGATCTCCTTGCAGTCCAACGGACTCTCAAGAGTCTTCTCCAACACCACAGTTCAAAAGCATTAATTCTTCGGTGCTAACCTTTCTTTATAGTCTAACTCTTACATCCATACATGATTACTGGAAAAACCATAGCCTTGACTAGACAGACCTTTGTTGGCAAAGTAATGTCTCTTCTTTTAATATGCTGTCTAGGTTGGTCATAACTTTCCTTCCAAGGAGTAAGGTAGATTAAATGTTCTCAAAACATTATATTAATAATTGATTAGATTCAACATAATTTAAGGCAGACCCAGTCATATCCCTTCCATGAATCTATGCCTTCTAGAATCAAATACAATTTTAATATGCAATAATCACATCATGTTATTTAGTCACTAAGTCACGCCCAACTCTTGCTACCCCATGGACTATAACCCACCAGGCTCCCTTGTCCATGGGATTTTCCAGGCAAAAATACTGGAGTGGGTTGCCATTTCCTTCTCCAGGGGATCTTTCCAACCTAAGGACTGAACCTGCATCTACAATTTGGCAGGCAGATTCTTTATCACTGAGCCACCTGGGAAGCCCTTTCACATCTAGTGCTCTGCAATGTGATAAAGTCAAAAGAGAAAGGTGCTTAGAGTTGGATGGCCAAGTTAGGATTAATAGCCCACCTTATCTACTAGCTTGCTGATGGTACAGAGGCAATATATTCAAATTCTCTCAGTCTTGGTTTCATCTTAGTGAAATGGAAATAAGGGTAACAGTTACTTTACACAATTGGTATAAAAACTAAACAACTATCTGCACTCAATGCAATAGCATTATAGTTGTCGGTGGTTATCTTATTAGTGGTAGTATGCTGTTGATCAAAATGAATGTAAAATTGCTGATGACCAGCTCACAACATGGATTTGACAATAAATCATTTCAATTTGGTATCAGTGATGTAACTGTGGGTAATAATTTCATAAGATTTAATGCACTGACACTGTCAGTTACTATATAAAATGTACAAGTAACCCAGAATCCTCCATTAACTGCTGCTGCTGCTGCTGCTGCTGCTAAGTCGCTTCAGTCGTGTTTGACTCTGTGCGACCTCACAGACGGCAGCCCATTGGGCTCCGCCATCCTGGGATTCTCCAGGCAAGAACACTGGAGTGGGTTGCCATTTCCTTCTTCAATGCATGAAAGTGAAAAGTGAAAGTGAAGTCACTTAGTCGTGTCTGACTCAGCGACCCCATGGACTGCAGCCCACCAGGCTCCTCCATCCATGGGAGTTTCCAGGCAAGAGTACTGGAGTGGGGTGCCATTGCCTTCTCCATCCATTAACTGAGAAAATATAAAATGATGAAAAGTCACAGTGACCAAAGGATCACTTTTATATACATTTGTATTTTATCAATCACAGCAGCATTTACTTGTGTTTGGGGGAAAAAACAGTATATTTTCATGTTAGAGAAATTTATTCACGTTACAAAAAAACTTGGGGTACATATGGATTGGTGGGCCTCATACCATAACTCCATCACTCCGTACAGTTCATTGACGCACAGGCTAGGAATTACCAACATTGGTTAAGGTCAAAATAGACAGGATAGCCTTACACATACTAGCTCTGCGTGCCAAGTGGAAATGCTAACCTGCTCTTTCCCAGGATTTTATTAAAGCATTTGAAAACATTTCACAAGATAAATGGAAATGGGATAAACACAAGGCCTTAAGAAAAATATACTTCTGGTGCATTTATTAAGCACTTGGATCTGATGCGTGACACCTGCTTGAAACTCAAAGAATTATCACAGGCTTTGCCGAGGAAGAAAAGACAAGAGTTATGACTGCACACAGGCTCATACTTCAGCAAGTCAATGTTTTTAAATCAATGAAAAACAATCCAGTGATTGTGTTTTCTTCAAAGAGAAAGCAGTGTAAGATGACATACAGTATTTCAAGCTGTTCAAATTACTGATGGCAGAGTGGCAAGATATATATCCATTAAAACCAAATAGTTGTTTCAAAGTATGTTGGGCAACAGAGATAAATAGTGTCTCTCTGAAGCAAATATAGAATTATTTCTTTACTTAAAATTTTGGACTCTATAATGCTTTCAACTGAAAGTATCTCTTGCTTATTTTGGAATCTTTATTTTGCACCTTCATTCAGAATCTCTTGAGCTAGCCCAACAAACTCATTTTCTACATCAACATCAAGGCATATGCACTAGGTTCCAAAGCATGCATATTTCTGTGAGAGGTTCTCTGATATTCTCATTCATGTTGATGAATTGATCACAGTGAATGAGGAAAATGTGTTAAACTTGAAGTCTACTTTCACAGGAGTATTACATCATCAATACTACCTTTAGGATGGAAACTAATGGGTGATGTTTAACTGTGTTACTATTTGGGAGAAAGAGGGGCCTGCAATTTATCTTTCTTTCTCAATTCTTCATTCATCAGTGTTTTCATTTATAAACTTTAAAAAAAGTTGACATATAAAGTACTAGATCACCATCCATTTGTCCCCAAGGCTTGCATCCACGTAATCAGTGAAAATAATCCTCTCTTCTTTATCTAAGAAGCCCAAGGTAGCTAATGTGGGATCACAGAATACTGACCAGTCAAGAGCATCTATGAATTCTAGGTGTTCAAAACATAAAGAAATTTCTTTCACACAAGGGTCTTTACAGTTGATGACTAAAATGACCATCTTGCTTTTCCAAGTTCTGTCCCTCTCAATGATAAGCTGTGCCACTTCTCATAAAACAGGGCCTAAAACAGAAATATCATTAAGCTCCTCACAACTGGAAGAAATTACTCTTTCTAATCCCTCTGACTACACTCCCTCTGAAAAATTGACCATCACATTAAGTTTAGAATTCAGGTTTCCATTTTCATCAGAAACCTAGAAAAATGCAAGAGAGACTCATGAATTATGTTTGATAAAGATAACAGAAGTGTTTGTTAAAGGCCAGAATATAACTTGACATTTTGAACTAAAATGTTAAAAGTATATATATAAAGTGGATAATTGCTGGTTTCTAGTCTTTAAAATGGAGAAGGCAGTGGCACCCCACTCCAGTACTCTTGCCTGGAAAATCACATGGACGGAGGAGCCTGGTGGGCTACAGTCCATGGGGTCGCAAACAGTCGGACACGACTGAGCGACTTCACTTTCACTTTTCACTTTCATGCACTGGAGAAGGAAATGGCAACCCACTCCATTTTCTTGCCTGAAAATCCCCAAGACGGGGGAGCCTGGTGGGCTGCCGTCTATGGGGTCACACAGAGTTGGACACGACTGAAGTGATTTAGCAGCAGTCTTTAAAAAGAAATCATATAGGATAATGAAAGATGTGAAAATGACCAATTTTGTCCTGGAAAATAATATAACAAATTGACCATTAGGAAGCAACATAGTCTATGGATAAAACAATACTGTGGTATATTTAAAGGAATATAACCTTTTGATAAAGAAATAGAAAATAACACTATTGTCTCTAATCCTTTAACTATGCAATTTTGAATGATATCTTGGAGTCATGACATAAAATATTAATTAAAAATATTAAAATTTTGACAATAAAAGGTAGATTTTAAATCCTAATCTCAAATGTAACAATAATGCTGATGTACCTAAGTTGTTCTCTGAATTGCCTGTTTTCATGTTCATCACTTCAGTCACTCAGTCATGTCCAGGGCAATACTCTGTCTAGTTGTTCAGTTCAGTTCATTTCAGTTGCTCCTTCTTGTCTGACTCTTTGTGACCCCATGGACTGCAGCACGTGAGGCCTCCCTGTCTCCATCACCAACTCCCAGAGTTTACTTAAACTCATGTCCATCAAGTCGGTGATGCCATCCAACCATCTCATCCTCTATCATCCCCTTCTCCTCCTGCTTTCAACCTTTCCCAGTATCAGGGTCTTTTCAAATGAGTCAGTTCTTTGTATCATTGGCCAAAATGTTGGAGTTTCAGCTTCAACATCAGTCCTTCCAATGAATATTCAGGACTAATCTCCCTTAGGATGGACTGGTTTGATCTCCTTTCTGTCCAAGGGACTCTCAAGGGCTTCCCTTGTGGCTCAGCTGGTAAAAAAACTGCCTACAGTGCGGGAGACCTGGGTTCAATCCCTGGGTTGGGAAGATTCCCTGGAGAAGGAAAAGGCTACCCACTCCAGTATTCTGGCCTGGAGAATTCCATGGACTCTATAGTCCATGGGGTCACAAGAGTTGGACATGACTGAGCAACTTTCAGTTTCATGTTCATATTCCTGTGCTTATACTGATGGCCAGTTATCCTCAAGATCAAAGAGTTGGAAAGTACTTAAGCCTAGAGGATTTAGATTCAGCTATGCTGGGTGAACTCCAGGAGTTGATGATGGACAGGGAGGCCTGGAGTGCTGCGATTCATGGGGTCGCAAAGAGTCAGACACGACTGAGCGACTGAACTGAACTGAACTGATGCCTAACCTCAAAATCTGGGACCTTAAATACTATATAGCATATTACACTCTAAACTCTCCTTGACCTATTTCTCCCTAAGTCTTCTTCATAATTGTAAAGAACGCATCACCCCTGAATTAGTCAAGCCTGAAGCCTAGGCATTGATCTTGACTCCTCTCTTGTATTCACACTCCATATTTAACCCATCAGCAAGTGCTGTCAATCTCCCTCATAAAGAAATCTTCTATATTTCCACCTTCACCATTCTATCCTGAGTTATCATTTTCTCTTACCAGAATACTCAGTATCCTAACTGGTCCTCTTGCTTCCATTCCTGCTATCACACACATGACAATTAGTAATATTTTAAAGATGTAAATCAGATCCAGCTCCAAAATCTTCCTTCTATGCACAGAAAAAAAAATCTGAAGTTTCTATACTCACATACCAAAGCCCTGCATCAAATGGTACCTCCTCTCCCCAACCTCTCCTCTAGACTCCTCTTTCCAGTGAGAACTAGACATTAACATGCTAAGTTGATCCCTATTTATAGAGTTTTTGTGCTTGCTCTTACCTGTCCCAGGAATACTGTTCTCTCTGTTAGTCTATGCCTGTTCCTGTATTACATTTGGATCTCAATTTATATGTGACCAAACACATTTATATGTAACTAACATACATTTATATGTAACTAACATACATTTATATGTAACTAACATACATTTATATGTAGCTTCCCCGGTGGCTCAGACTGTAAAGCGTCTTCCTACAATGAGAGAGACCAGGGTTCAATACCTGGGTCGGGGAGATCTCCTGGAGAAGGAAATGGCAACCACTCCAGTACTCTTGCCTGGAAAATTCCATGGACGGAGGAGCCTGGTAGGCTACAGTCCATGGGGTCGCAAAGAGTTGGACACAACTGAGTGACTTCAATGTCAATGTAACCTGAGAAATGCCTTTTCTGACTACTTCATCTAAAGCAGCCAACCAGTGATTCTCTGTTCACCTAGCCTTATTCTAATTCTCTTCCCACATTTCTCACATTTGCCATTTTCTTGTTTTTATTGGTTCACTTATTGTTTTTCTCCCCTTCAAAGAACATAAGGTCTATACAATGTCTACTTCATTGCTGGATTCTTGGTGCCCTAGACATGAGAAGTTCAGTGAATATTTGTTAAATGAATCATGAGTGAAGAGGGCTATTGCTGGCATGTGGAGCATTTTGACTGATCGCCTTTACAAAATGATCCCAGTGATGTCAACAGTGATCCTCCACCCACTCCCCACTCTACTTGATCCAGTTGATAGATACTATAACCCTGTGATTAAAACCTTAATCTAAGAAAAATGTTCTTTGTTAAAATTAAGACACCATCCTTCAATGGGTTACACTTCAGACTTTAGCAGTCATATATACCTCAGTGTGAGCAAATTGAAATAGTCAAATATCTTAAAATAAAATGAGAAAAGAAAAAAATGAAGGTATTAAATGACTGAAAGTGAGGACAATGGGAAACTGGAGCTTCAAGGCATATATAATGACTTCAAAGAGTGTCCCAGCTTCTGTCCTGAGTAGGAGCTTTGCCTAACAAGGAGTTCTGATGCAGATTCAATGTTTCTTAGAAACAGTCTTCAATTACTGACAAAAGATGGCCATCTGTTCTGATGCTAAAGCCAGACAAAGGGGAAAAGAATAAAATGCAGTGCAGAGGGTTTACATTAGATATGAGGCAGGATGCCTACACAGATATGTGAGGAGTTATACAATGGAAACTGTTTCTGGAGGAAAATAGCTTTGAATTTTCTTAACATGGAGCTCCTTTAGAACTAATTCAGTTTTGTATCAGCAAGGAATTATTTCTGAAGTTAGGAAAGTGGACTTTATTCCTTTGTTCATGTAATATCATTTGATACAGTGAACAAAGATATTCAAAAGATCTTAAACAGTTAGAAACCCAGGATGAAATCCAGGATGCATAATGGTAGACATAATCACAGGACTGTCACTACTTGCTGCAGCAGAATAGAGGCCCACAAAAACTTTAGCACATTAAGGTTTTGCATTCAGTTACTTACCTCAGAAGTCACCTTCCACATGACATAAGTTGCCTGAGTGGTCTGCAAGAAGAGGGCCAGGAGAGGACACAAAGTAAGACAAGTTCCCATGGTTTCTCTTGTACTTTTCCAACTCTCTCCATACAGCATTTCTCCTTTCTTCAAATTCACTTTCACTTGAGTATAGCAAAGAGTCAGACATGACTGAGCAACTTTCACTTTCACTTTTGAGTATCTAATGAACCTTCAACCCACTGAAGTTTGGGTCTATGAAGCAATATTTTTCTCTGCTATTTTCTACATGCACACAATATTCTCCATCCAAACCAAAGTTCCAAAGCAGGGTTCCAAGTTCTCAAAGATCCCAAGAGCAAGTGTCTACTTATCTTGGTTTCAAAGCTTTATTATTGTTTGTTTTATTGTTGATAGTATGCTTTCTTTTCTAAAAGGATTTTAAAATACTGATATTAGCACATTATGCCCCATCACATGACTGTTTTATGGCCAGATACTTAGGTTACATTTGATCACATTCTGAGTACCTGAAGATCAAAGGATGTCCAGCATGTTCTCAGAATCAAGCTTATACCGTAGTTGTCATCAAAAACTCTGCAGTTGTGGAAACATACTGATCAGAAGAAACCTGCCCAGGAGATGATGCATGCAGGTATGACTGCAGGACATCTTGCAACAGGATATCATCTGTGCATATGCCAAATATTCTCTGGTGAATTCTTCATTGATCATTTTTTTTTCATTGTATTTTACATTTTGTATAGATTCTTAAATTGATTGGCTCATAAAATATAGTAGTTAAAATTAAAAATTCATTTAAAAAGGAGAAATAATGATTATAATGATTAATCAAATTATGGTCTCATACTCAACAGCATAAAAATTACATTGACAAGTAACAGTAAACAAATAGTTATATTTGTTACTTTTAAATACAGCATGAGAAATATGGTCTCAATAAAAATTCTTTGCTTTTTAATGTTTTTAGCTTGAATTTTATTTTGTATAGTTTTGCTTTGGCTTGATTTATTATGTTTAACCTTATAGTTGCATAAAATGTACACTTTGTTTTCTTTTAGTACAGTACTTAAGAAATTCTATACTGAACTTAGAGCCAACGCTAGAAGTCAAAGAGGGTTTTTGTTTTGTTTGGTTTTTGTTTTGTTCTGCTTTCTTCTTTAAAAGGTTGTGGTAAATTGTCTAAGATTACAAATCACTTAGAGTAATTGAGCCTTATACATGTTAAAAGGAAAGTGACTTGATTTCTTGATTAAAATAACTGACACTAACTCTAGATGGTTATTATAATTTTTAAAGAAGTCCTGGTCTCAGAACAAATCTTCTTTTAGTGTTTCAGGCCTTCACAAGCATCTTATATACAACTGAACTCAGAGCTGTCACCAGCTACTTCCCTGTACCCACCCCTCCACACACTAAAAGGATTTGATAAATCATCTTTACCTGTTCCCCTGGAAGAACACCAGGGACCACTCTGCCACTAACATAAGTTAGTGATTGCCATTATTTAGTCAGTTTTCTAACCACAAGATTTTGTAGATATATTTGTCCACTTGTGCCCAAGCACTGACATTTTTATAATACAAGAAATTTTACTATCTAAGAAGCTAGAAGACTGAGCTCTTAATATTAACAAGTTAGTAAAAGAATGTTATATATATTCAAGCAAAAATCATAGAAAGCAGGGAAAGCAGAAATTAATATAAGAAAGAGTGCAACATGTGAAATGCTGGGCCAAATGAAGCACAAGCTGGAATCAAGATTGCTAGGAGAAATAGCAATAACCTCAGCTATGCAGATGACACCACCTTTATGGCAGAAAGCGAAGAGGAACTAAAAACAAGAGACTCTTGATGAAAGTGAAAGAGGAGAGTGAAAAAGCTGGCTTAAAACTCAATTCAAAAAACAATGACATCCGGTCCCATCCCTTCATGGCAAATAGATGGGGAAACAATGGAAAAAGTGACAGACTTTATTTTCTTGGGCTCCAAAATCACTGCAGATGGTGACTACAGCCATGAAATTAAAAGATGCTTGCTCTTTGGAAGAAAAGCTATGACAAACCTAGACAGCATATTAAAAAACAGAGACATTACTTTGCCGATGAAGGTCCATCTAGTCAAACCTATGGGTTTTCCAACAGTCATGTATGAATGTGAGAGTTGGATCATAAAGAAGCTGAGCACTGACAAACTGATGCTTTTAACTGTGGTATTGGAGAAGACTCTTGAGAGACCCTTGAACAGCAAGGAGAACAAGCCAGTCAATCCTAAAGGAAATCAACCCTGAATATTCATTGGAAGGACTGATGCTGAAGCTCCAATACTTCGGCCACCTGTTGCAAAGAGCTGACTCATTAGAAAAGACCCTGGTGTTGGGAATGATTGAAGGCGAGAGGAGAAGGGGATGACAGAGGATGAGATGGTTGGGTGGCATCACCGACTCAATGGACACGAATTTGAGCAAGCTCCAGGAGATGGTGAAGGACAGGGAAACCTGGTGTGCTGCCGTCCAAGGAGTTGCAAAGAGTCAGACACAATTGAGCAACTGAACAACAACAATATAAGAAAAATGAAATGTGGAAGTAGTTCAGTGAAGTGTGACATTATTCGTGGCCTACATAAATGAGAATCAAAGATGCTTTATGGTGGAGGGAGCATTTGTGCTGAGACTCAAATGACTGAACTAGGAAGATAAAAAGGAAGGGCTTTCTGGGTGGACTGGAATAGCATAACAAAAAAATATAAATGTAGAGAAGTATTGGGCCATGTTCTCTAGTGGTGAGTCACACTGTTGTACTAAAGCATTAAGTACCCAGAGGGAGGCAACTTGGACATGGGAAGAAAAGACAGATTATGGGGCACATTGGCAGACATTCCTAAATACCTTGTTAGGTTTGAGCTTGATTTGGAAGACCATGAGAAGCCAATAAAGGGTTGTGAAATGGGAGTACTGGGCAACATTGTCTTCAATCCACAGCATCAGCATCAACTGAGAAACCCTAGAAACTCAAATTATGCGGCCTTATCCCAGGACAATTGAATCACTAGGAATACAGCCCAAAATTTAGCAAATTCTCCAGCATATTCAGATACAAGCTCAAATCTGAGAACCTTTTCTGTAAGGTATAGAATACACTGGAGGGGAAAAGATCAGGAGGTCCAGTGTCTACTATGAACCAAGAGAATATTCTTGGCATTTGTTAGTTTTGCCTACCATTGACTAAAGAAAAATGATTTACTGAAAAGATAATCCTTAGCTCAATCTACATATAAGTCTGTAAATACGAAAATGAGTTAATGGCACTAACTTTCCCCTTCCACTTTAAAATTTTAAATTCCATCAAAAGAGAGAAGAGAATATTCTACTGCATGACCACTGAAATTAGTATAGCAAGTTTAGCATGAATTTGACAATCTCAGTTATCAATAAATCTAGAACTACCAGACCTCTCTTGCTAAATTCCAAATCTATCTGGTTTCACACTATGATTTTTTATGATTTTTTTTATTTGTACATTATTTCAATTTTTCATTATATATTGTGCCATTTAGTATTCTCCATGATTATGTTTTCACTGAACAGATGCACTACGGTTTCACTGCACCAAATTCTATGATCCATAATTAGATGTCAATATGTTTTCTTTATGAACTAAATACATTTTTAGTTACTTGGACATTAATTAAAATCACATGCTGGATTGTTACATCCTTTCAACACATTTTTGAGGAAATATTTTTGGTTTACTTGAATGCTTTAAAACATTCAATTTTATACTATATAATTCTTTTTCCATAAGAACAAATACTATACTAATATATAAATATT
Source organism: Nanger dama (assembly GCA_917880005.1). Taxonomy (NCBI): domain Eukaryota; kingdom Metazoa; phylum Chordata; class Mammalia; order Artiodactyla; family Bovidae; genus Nanger; species Nanger dama. The sequence goes on along the minus strand of CAKJTW010000008.1, from coordinate 16,247,927 downwards.
AATTACAGAGTTACAGCACAAAGCCATTAATGAGATATAACTATTAACATGCAAAAACAGACATATGATGAATTAGGAGAAAATATGTTTTTTAATTGCTGCTTTTTAAATATATCATGAGTTGTATTTATTTTCACGGCAATTTAAGAAAAAACAAATGAAAGAAAATTTCAGAATAATGACAAAAATAAACAATACTTAACTCCCATAGGAATTAAGTACATAATACTTATGTAAAAATTCACATTCCAATAAAAAGAGCCAGGATAATAAGGTGATACAGAGCTCACACTCATTAGTCATGTTATACTGTACTATTTTGAACATTTTGAACTCCTCATGAATTTACAAGATGTGCTCATAGCATGGGGAAACTGAAAACAGCTTTTCCAAAGAAGAAGAAAAACTTGATAGCCTCTAAGAAAATGTTGAAAAATCTAACCCAGAAAGTTACTCCACTTATGCCAGGCATTCCCATCTGTTTTTATAAGTGCAGTATGGAATTGGCCAGAGGTTAGGGCAGAAGGGGACGTAAGCATACATGGAAATGATTCCAGCATGTCTCTGTCATTCTCTCTCTGATATTCTACTGCTTTCTCAGTTAGAGTTACTGCAGTTCATGTGAAAATTCAGCAGATATAAAACTCTTAATCAATGCAACTGGTATAATAGAAGCTACGATGTCTCTTAATATCAGTCCAGTTTAGCCTAAAATACAAGGGGACATAAAGAAATTAAGTTGTGACCTATTTGGAAATTTATTCAAAATAATTTCTCCCCTTGGGATTTCTATTGCCTTCTTTCTGTGTCTATCGCATATGGCAAACTGAGATTTATTTGTCTGAAATAACATGAACTATGTACATCTATATAAAGTGGAATACAAAATAGCAACAGGTTTCACTATCTAAGCATTTTAATGGTGAGGGGGCACCGTGAGAATATGCTTTAAAAACAGGGCTAGCCACAAGAGTTGAGTCTACTAAAGTCAAAGCCAAAGTTTATCAATGTTATTTATAAACAAACTTGACAATAAAGTTCAAAAGCTTAGAAACATTTATTTCTACCCTGACATTTACAGGAGAGAGCAGTAGGAAATTATTTGTTGATGAGAGATTATTGTTTGAAATTTGTCTTATGCGAAGTGGAGTTTCCATGTTTACACTCAGAGCAGAACTATTCATGTTAGAAATGCAGACTCTCATGCCCTACTCTAGACTGATTCAATCACCAATCTTCATTTTGAACAAATTTTCCTGGTAATGTGTATTTCACACCAAAGTTTGCAAAGAACTTTTCCAAGGCTTTCGATTAGTCACAATAATGTGCTCATAAATAATGTGCTTCATTTATCCAATAACCCTTTAGATATTTTGTGTGGGAGATGACTAGACAAAATATATTTGGAACATAAGCTAAAAATATCCATTATACATCTGAAATTCAAATTGAAGTATGGAGACTTATTTGATACAGCCACCCTATCTGGAGATAAACACACTGACTTTGCCCTTTCCATTTTGCACAATGAAACTCCTCCCGGCCTTCACTGAGACTAACATTTTTCCACAGGAGTACTTATTTTTGGCTACTGTCCTGTATGAATCTGCACTGTCAGGAGTAACTCTCCTCTCTGGCTTACCTATGTTGAGATCACCCCTATGGAGAAAAATTACTAAAACCAATGTTAACTTTCTAGATCTCCTCTAAGTTGTACATCAATATTTTACAGTCAAAAAGTAAACAGAGTTCCATTTCTGGCACAATGGCACATCTACCTTCCCACTGAAAAACTTCTAAATGTGTAAATATTTTAAAAATATTTTGATTAATTCACAAGAAATAAGGAATATTCAGACTAAAATCTAAGTGAAGGTGGAAAATATTATTAAGAGGATTATTGAAGCTAGGTTTCATCCTGAGGGATTTACTAAGTAAACAGCATTTCCTTTACATGGCCTTCAAGGACTCAAGGGACAGAAGCCAAAAACCAAAGCCTCCTCAGGGTAAGAAGTCTAAGAAAAAAATTCACAAACAGCTGTGACCTCAGAGCTCCAGCCTTCATAGCAAAAGTGAGGTTAAAGATATTCCCTGAGATTTCACAAGCAAAAGCTAGCTTTCACATGAGTTTGTAACATAAATTCACACATGAAGATACTCTAAATAATTTAAGCCCAAAGTTGAATTTACATTGGTCCCAAACTAGGTAGTATACACAGTATACAAAGGCAAATGGAAATTCTCTCTTGTGTACCTGCCTTCATCCTAGACTATAGATGAGATTCTAAGTAACATAAGATCATAGTTCAAAACTGCATAACCCTCCCCCAACAAGAAACATCAAAAGGGGAAACAAGTATAAAATTAGCATAAATGGATTTATCAATACTAAATATTAAATAAGTACATATATTTTAAAATAAATATTTTTAAATGAGTGGGAAAATCATTAGATCATTATTAAAACAACCAATCAGATTTCAAAGAGAACTTATGAAAATAAAAATAAAATAAATTAAAGATTTAGCAAAGAGATTTAATAATTGTTCACACATAGATATAAAAAATTGATCAGGGATACATCAGTAGTTTGATGAGCAGTATAGAAGAAAAATCCTAAAAATCTGTGAGCCCCCCTCAAATGTCCAATCTTCAAAATAAATGCAAAGTTAAAAATATAAATAAAGGCCATTTTCATACAGATTAATAGTCTTAATTCACATAAAATCTATGTTCTGAAAAACTCAAATTTTAGATTTGACTTTACAGAAACACATATAGAAAAAGAGGATGAGGAAAACTAATAAGGTACAGCAATATTTGAAAAGGAATTTTGAGAATTATCTGATAAAATGAAAGATATCAATCCACATATTCAAGAAGCCCCAGAATTCCCAAGTTAGAAAAATGAAAAGAGAACTCATTATCCAGACTCACCACAGTGAAACTTTAGAACACCAAGACAAAGTTCTCATATGAATTAAAAAGTCAAATTGTTTTCCAAAGTGTGAAGGATAGGCTGATAGTTCACTTAAGCAAGGCCAATATTCAATGGAATTTTATGTTCAGGGTTATGGGAAAAATAATTTTGAAAAATGAATTCTGTGATTTCAGTGTTACAATCTAGGAAATGCTTTTGTAGAAACAGTGGTAAATAATTTATTATGGAGTTAGAAAATATAAACCCAAAAACACAATGCCAAGATCATATACTTTGGAATCAGAGACATTGAAGTAAACGTTACTAAGATTTTCATATTGTTGGAAGAATGGGAAACATATTGCTAAATATTAGATGATTCTATATTAAATACTCATGCTAGAATGTCAAGGGTATTCACTAAAAAAAATTGCAGCAATTGGGAGGACACAGACCATGTTGCTGATCGCAATGTAATTAAGAAATCATTAACAAAAAGTGACTAAAATAACCGCATGTTTAGAATTCTAAGAAGCATACTTCCAAATAATAAATCAAAAAGGAAGCATAACAGAACTAATGTGTTTAAATCCAAATTATAGCAGAATATTTTTATCATTATTGAAGGGTACAGTTAAAACAGTATTTGGAAAGAATTTTCTATATGTTTATTTTAATAAAGACGCAGCAGAATACTTTTTTCTGTAGATTACATGCTGGGCCATTAGGAAAGTCTCAGTAAATTTAAGAAATTTGAAATCACATCAATCATCTTTTCTGATCACAATTGCTATGAGATTAGATACAGGAAAAAGAAAGAAAAAAAAACTGTAAAAACACAAACACTTAAAGGTTAAACAACCAATGAACCACTGAAGAACTCAAAGAGGAAGTCAAAAACTACCTAGAAATAAATGACAATGAAAACATGACAATTTAAAACATGAGAGATGCAGCAAAAAGAGTTCCAAGAGGCAAGTTCATATAAATACAAACTTACCTCAGGAAACAATAAAAGTCTCAAACAACCTAACATTATACCTAAAGCAACTAGAGAAAGAAAAAAACCAACAAATCCTATGGTAGAAGGAGAGAAATGATAAAGATCAGAGCAAAAATAAAAGAAATGAGATGAATAAAGCAAGAGCAAAAAATCAATGAAACCAAAAGTTGGTTATTTGAGAAGATAAACAAAACTGATAAACCTTCAGTCAGAGTCATCAAGAAAAAAGATGAAATAATATTATGCATAGAAAATCCTAAAGATATTACCAGAGAACTACTAGAGCTCATCAATGAATTTGATAAAGTTGCAGAATATAAAATTAATACAAACAAATCTCTTGCATTCCTATATACTAACAATGAAAGATCAGAAAGAGAAATTAAGGGAACAATCTCATTTACCATAGCATCAAAAAGAATAAAACACCTAAGAATAAACTTACCTAAGGAGGCAAAAGAGCTGCACTCAGAAAACTACAAAATACTGATGAAAGATATCAAAGATGAGACAAACGGATGGAGAGATATATCATGTTCTTGGAATGGAACAATCAATACAGTCAAAATGACTATACTACCCAATGTAATCTACAGATTCAATGAAGTCGCTATCAAATTACCAATAGCATTTTCCACAGAATTAGAACAAAAATGTTACAATTTGTATGAAAACACACACACACATAAACAAACCCAATAGCCAAGGTAATCTTGAGAAAGAAAAACAGAGCTAGAGAAATCAGGCTCCTTGACATCAAATTATACTACAAAGCTACAGTAATAAAAACATTTTACTGGCACAAAAACAGAAAAATAGATCAACAGAACAGGATAAAAAAGCCAGTGATAAATGCAGACACCAATAGCCACCTAATCTATGACAAAGGAGGCAAGAATATAATGGACAAAAGACAACCTCATCCTCTAGTGGTATTGAAAAAACTGGACAGCCACATATAAATAAGTGAAATTAGAACACTCCCTACAACACAAATTTCTAGAGGAAAACATAGGCAGAACACTCTCTGACCTAAATCACAGCACAATAGTTTTGATCCAATTATAGAGTAATTAATATAAAATAAAACAAATAAACGGGACCTTATAAATTTAAAAACTTGTGCACAGCAAAGGAAATCATAAACAAAATGAAAAGACAACCCACAGAATGGGAAAAAATATTTGCAATAAAGCTACTGAAAAGGGATTAATCTCCAAAATATACAAATAGCTCATGTAGCTCAATATCAAAACAATAAACAAACCACACAAGAAAATGGGTGGAGGATCTAAACAGACATTTCTCCAAAGAAGACATACAGATGGCCAACAAACACATGAAAAGATATAAAACATCACTAAGTATTCAGTTCAGTTCAGTCACTCAGTCGTGTCCGACTCTTTGCGACCCCATGAATCGCAGCACGCCAGGCCTCTCTGTCCATCACCAGCTCCCGGAGTTCACTCAAACTCACGTCCATCGAGTCCGTGATGCCATCCAGCCATCTCATCCTCTGTCGTCCCCTTCTCCTCCTGCCCCCAATCCCTCCCAGCATCAGAGTCTTTTCCAATGAGTCAACTCTTCACATGAGGTGGCCAAAGTCCTGGAGTTTAAGCTTTAGCATCATTCCTTCCAAAGAAAACCCAGGGTTGATCTCCTTCAGAATGGACTGGTTGGATCTCCTTGCAGTCCAAGGGACTCTCAAGAGTCTTTTCCAACACCACAGTTCAAAAGCATCAATTCTTCGGTGCTCAGCTTTCTTCCCACTCCAACTCTCACATCCATACATGACCACTGGAAAAACCATAGCCTTGACTAGATGGACCTTTGTTGGCAAAGTAATGCCTCTACTTTTGAATATGTTATCTAGGCTGGTCATAACTTCCCTTTCAAGGAGTAAGTGTCTTCTAATTTCATGGCTGCAGTCACCATCTGCAGTGATTTGGGAGCCCCTCAAAATAAAGTCTGATACTGTTTCCACTGTTTCCCCATCTATTTCCCATGAAGTGATGGGACCAGATGCCAGATCTTCATTTTCTAAATGTTGAGCTTTAAGCCGACTTTTTCACTCTCCTCTTTCACTTTCATCAAGAGGCTTTTAGCTCCTCTTCACTTTCTGCCATAAGGGTGGTGTCATCTGCATATCTGAGGTTACTGATATTTCTCCCAGCAGAGAAGTGCAAATCAAAACTAGAATGAGATGTCACTTCAAACCATCAGAATGGCCACCACAGACAACAGAAGTTAGAGAGGGTGTGGAGGAAAGGTAATCCTCCTACACTATAGGTGGGAATATAAATTTTTACAGCCACTATGGAGAACAGTATGGAGGTTCCTTAAAAAACTAAAAATAGAGCTACCATATGATTCATAAATCCCACTCGTGGGCATGTACCTGAAGAAAACCATAATTTGAAAAGACACATGTACCCCAATATTCATTGCAGCACTATTTACAATAACCAGGACATGGAAGCAACCTAAATGTCCACTGATGGAGAAACGGTTGAAAAAAAATGTGGTACATACATACAATGGAATATTTCTCAGCCTTAAAATACAAAATGAAATAATATCATCTGTAGCAACACAGAGGGACCTAGAGATTGTCATAATGAACAAAGTTAAGTCAGACAGAGGAAGAAAAATATCATATGATATTGCTTATATGTGGAGTCTAAAAAATGGTACAAATTAACCTATTTATAAACCAGAAATAGAGCCATTTATGTAGTAAAATAGGAAAACAACTCATGGTTAGCAAGGGGGAAAGGGAAGGAGGGATAAACTAGAAGATTGGTATTGACATATGCACACCACTAGATATAAAACAGATAACTAATAAGAAGCTACTATATAGCACAGCAATACATGAACTGTGAACTCCCTGATGTTCAAGCTGGTTTTAGAAAAGGCAGAGGAACCAGAGATCAAATTGCCAACATCCGCTGAATCATGGAAAAAGCAAGAGAGTTCCAGAAAAACATCTATTTCTGCTTTATTGACTATGTCAAAGCCTTTGACTGTGTGGATCACAATAAACTGTGAAAAATTCTGAAAGAGATGGGAATACTTGAGAAATCTGTATGCAGATCAGAAAGCAACAGTTAGAACTGGACATGGAACAACAGACTGGTTCCAAATAGGAAAAGGAAAAGGAAAAATACATCAAGGCTGTATATTGTCACTCTGCTTGTTTAACTTCTATGCAGAGTACATCATGAAAAATGCTGGACTGGAAGAAACACAAGCTGGAATCAAGATTGCCGGGAGAAATATCAATAACCTCAGATAGGCAGGTGACACCACCCTTATGGCAGAAAGTGAAGAGGAGCTAAAAAGCCTCTTGATGAAAGTGAAAGAGGAGAGTGAAAAAGTTGGCTTAAAGCTCAACATTCAGAAAATGAAGATCTGGCATCTGGTCCCATCACTTGGATGGCAAATAGGTGAGGAAACAGTGGAAACAGTGTCAGACTTTATTATTTGGGGCTCCAAAATCACTCCAGATGGTGACTGCAGCCATGAAATTAAAAGACGCTTACTCCTTGGAAGAAAAGTTATGACCAACCTAGATGGCATATTGAAAAGCAGAGACATTACTTTGCCAACAAAGGTCTGTCTAGTCAAGGCTATGGTTTTTCCTGTGGTCATGTATGGATGTGAGAGTTGGACTGTGAAGAAGGCTGAGTGCCAAAGAATTGATGCTTTTGAACTGTGTTGTTGGAGAAGACTCTTAAGAGTCCCTCGGACTGCAAGAAGATCCAACCAGTCCATTCTAAAGGAGATCAACCCTGGGATTTCTTTGGAAGGAATGATGCTAAAGCTGAAACTCCAGTATTTTGGCCACCTCATGAGAAGAGTTGACTCATTGGAAAAGACTCTGATGCTGAGAGGGATTGGGGGCAGGAGGAGAAGGGGATGACAGAGGATGAGATGGCTGGATGGCATCACTGACTCGATGGATGTGGGTCTGGGTGAACTCCGGGAGATGGCGGTGGACAGGGAAACCTGGCATGCTGCGATTCATGGGGTCGCAAAGAGTCGGACACGACTGAGTGACTGAACTGAACTGAACTGAACTGAATATAGCACAGCAAACTGTTCTCAGTACTTTGTAATGACCTATATAGGAACAGAACCTAAAAAGAGTAGGTGTCTGATTCACTTTGCTGTGCAGCAGAAACTAACACATTGTAAATCAAATATACTCCAATAAAAAAAAATTTCAAGAAAAAAATCAGGTGATGAAAGATGATAATAAATAAGAGTAAGCCAAACAAGACCCACTATTATAAAAAGAAAAAAATGGAATTACTGAAAGAAAATACATATGAAATAAAATAAATCAACAAAGCAAATTTCTTACTTTTCAAAGCAATAATAAAATTGGCAATCATCGGACACATCTAATACAAAGTAGATAAGGCACCAAAAATAGGAATAAAAATGAACAGAGCTACATATGAACTACAATACAAAGATTATAAATGTTTTTATATGAATCAATTTTAAAATAAAATTTACATGGAAACATTTCTAGAAAAATATAGCAACAAAACTGCCCAAAATTGAAATGGAATGCCTTAAGAGTTCTTAAACAGTGCATAAATTAAATTAGTAGATAAACTTTTTCTATACTGAAAACTCCATATCTGGACAGTTTTATTAGTGAGTTCTATGAAGGAGTTAAGGGTGAAATAATTAAAATCATAAAAATCTATTCTAGGGTACCATAAAAAACTAGAACAATTCCCAACTAACTTTATGAGAAGAATATCTAGGATACAAATTCAGACAAGGACAATATGAGAAAGGGATTCTCATAATAATGAATGCATAAATCTAAATATATATACATACAAATTCAATCCAGCAATCGCAAAAAATCATAACTGAGTTAGGTTATCCTAGGAATTTATTGTTGCCTTTCTATCTGAAAACAAATTATTGTAATTCATTACATTAATAAAGGGAAAATCATATGTCTATTGGCTTAGGAAAGCTGCTTAATAATTTAAAAATTACACATGGTTAAAAAAAAACTTCTCAGCACACAAGAAATAGAAACTTTCTTGAATACATAAAGATAGTTCAGAAAAATCTATAATAAATGTCATTCTTAACTGTGAAACAATGAAAACTTCTTCTTAAACATCATTCTTAACTGTGAAACAATGAAAACTTCTATAGTGTCACAAGTAAACCAATGGTGTTTGTTATAATATTTCTAGCCATGATTATAGCAATTTCCATGGTAAAACAAGAAAAAGAAAGTGTATGCATTGAAAAATAAAAAACAAAGTTTTCATTAAGAACAGATATTTCACTACAAAGTCTATGAAAATCAAAATCATATTAGAATTGATTAGAAGGCAAGTTTAGCAAGTTTTTAAGAAACAACATAACATACAAAATCAATTATGTTTTCTGTATCCCAACCAGAAAATTAGAGTATACAAATTTTAAAATGTTATCTAATGTTTTATAGATTATATCAATATATAAAGTCTAAGAAGTAAATCTAACAAAATTCTGTAAAAACTTTACAGAAAAAAATTATAAAATTTAGTAAAAATTAAAGAACATAAATAAATAATGTTTATAGATTAGAGAGTTTGATATCAAGATGTCAGATCTTCCCAAATCTATCAATAAAATTTAAATATACAATAAAATTTTAAAGTGGCACTTGACAAGCTGACTCAAAATGGAAGCGCAAAGGGCTGTGAATTGCTCAGAATCTCTTGAATAACAAGTTGGAATGTTTCTCTCACCAAATATCAATAATTATTTTCAAATTATTGAAATTAGAATGGATCCCTTACCAAATGTCAATAATTACTTTCACTCACTATGATGCGCTCTAGGTCCATCCATCTTGTTGTAAATGGCCTTAAATAATTATCTTTAAATTAATGAAATTAAGATATTGTGATATTACCACAGAGACTGGAATATAGTCCAGTCAAAATATCCCAGAAAAAGACCCACACTTTCAAGGAAACTAGATTTATGGCAAAGATAAATTTTTAGATCCATGGTAAAAATATGGAACTTAAACATTGCCAAGGCAATTTGTTATCCATACAGAAAAAAATAAATAAAATTAGATTTTTAACTCATATCTTTCACAAAAATTATTTCAGTGTTATTGCAAGAGCTAAACATGAAAACCAAAACTATAAAACTTTTATAAGATAATACAGGAGCCTATTCTATAAAAATTAGTAATAAAGAGTTTTTCAACCCTTCACATAAAAGCTCAGCCTATGCAGGGTAGGGTTAAGACTGAAAACTGAAAACACCAAATAGAGAGGAGAAAATGTTTTCAATATATATAATAAAGGACCAGGATCCAGAGTGTCCACTGGACTTCTAGGAATAAATATGAAGATAAAATGGGCCAAGAGGTGAACAAATGCTTCACAAAACACAATATCCAAATAAGCAATAAGCAAATGTAAACATAAACTGCATTTTTCAAAGAATTATAAACTAGAACTACAATAAAATAGTATTACATACTCTCCGGGTTGGGAAAAATTTAAGTCTGACAACACCAAGCATTGGCAAACAGGTGATGCAAGTAAATATTTACACATGTATACAACACTGATCATTTTGTAAATGGTAAACTAATTTTGGGAGATAGTTTGAAACTATCTGAAAATTTGAATACACATATTTTTATTGACCCAGAAATTCCATTTCTAGGTTTAAGTGCTAAGGAAACACTTATTACATGCACCAGGAGAACATTCAGTTCAGTTCAGTCGCTCAGTCGTGGCCTATTCTTTGCAACCTCATGGACCACAGCACACCAGGCCTCCCTGTCCATTACCAGCTCCCGGAGTTTACCCAAACTCATGTCCATTGAGTCGGTGATGCCATCCAACCATGTTATCCTCTGTCATCCCCTTCTCCTCCTGCCTTCAATCTTTCCCAGCATCAGGGTCTTTTCAAATGAGTCGGCTTTTCATATCAGGTGGCCAAAGTTCTGGAGTTTCAGCTTCAGCATCAGTCCTTCCAATGAACACTCAGGGCTGATCTCCTTTAGGATGGACTGGCTGGATCTCCTTGATGTCCAAGGGACCCAAGAGTCTTCTCCAACACTACAGTTCAAAAGCATCAATTCTTCAGTGCTCAGCTTTCTTCACAGTCCAACTCTCACATCAATACATGACCACTGGAAAAACCATAGCCTTGACTAGATGGACCTTTGTTGACAAAGTAATGTCTCTGCTTTTGAATATGCTATCTAGGTTGGTCATAACTTTCCTTCCAAGGAGTAAGCGTCTTTTAATTTCATGGCTGCACTCACCATCTGCAGTGATTTTGGAGCCCAAAGAAATAAAGTCTGACACTGTTTCCACTGTTTCCCCATCTATTTGCCATGAAGTGATGGGACCAGATGCCATGATCTTCATAACAGCACTATTTATAATAGCAAATGCTTATTTAAATATAATAGATAAATAAACCAAGATGTGATCATACAATGAAATACTGGAGAGCAATGGAAAGTCATGAATTACTTTTACTTGAATCAGTGTCTAAACCAGTGAAGGTATATCAAGTGAAAAAAAAAAAAGCAAGTCAATTAACACATGCAGTTTTATTCCATTTATGGAAAATTAGAGACAACATGCAAAAGTCAGCAATATATGAGCTAGTATTAGAAGCATATGGTTAAGAATATAAAGAAAAATAGGGAAATTATAAACATAAAGTCAAATTTATTGTGATTCCCTCTCAATTACATATGAATGGAAGAGACTAAGAATAGGTGACACAAGAGATTTCAAGGAATGTTAATATTCCATTTTGTGACTTTATGATCCATTTATAAGAATTCTTTGAATAATGGTTTTTGTCCATTACTTATATTTTATAAATATTTCTTAAAATCTATTCAATTTTTATAAAAGAATTAAAAGTATTAATACAAAGTGAATGGTTTTATTAATGGTCACATATTCAATACAATTTACTTTAAATGTACAAAAGCAGATAGAATTAGAAATCTGTAAACATTCAATAAATACATTGAAATGTATTATGTCAAGCATAAAAACAATTTAAAGAAACTCCCCAGTGTTGCTGTATTTTAAATGGCTAACCAACAAGGACCTACTGTATAGCATAGGAACTCTGCTCAGTGTTATGTGGCAGTCTCAATGGGAGGGGAGTTTGGGGGAGAATGGATACATGTATATGTATGGCTGAGTCCTTTCGCTGTCCACCTGAAACTGTCACAACACTGTTAATCAGCTTTACCCCAATACAAAATAAAAAGTCAAAGAAATAAAGAAACTTTCTAGTGTCAGTCTTTACTTGGAGCTGTCACTGAATTCTACTTCCTTCCTTGCTAGTACTTAGTAAGTGATAAACTAGGACCAAAAGAGTGCATTAAAAATTCCACCCAATGATTAAATGTCTAATTGCAAATAAAACAAACATTTATTGAGTACCTATCATATGCATGGCAATATGTATACTTAGACAGCATATGAAAAAGCAGAAATATCACTTTGCCGATAAAGGTCCATATGGTCAAAGCTATGGTTTTCCCCAGTAGTCATGTGCAAATGCCAAGAGTTGGACCATAAAGAAGGCTGAGCACTTTCAAACTGTGGTGTTGGAGAAGACTCTTGAGGGTCCCTTGGTATGCAAGGGGATCAAAACAGTCAATCCTAAAGGAAATCAACCCTGAATGTTCATTGGAAGGACTGAAGCTGATGCAAAGATCCGACTCATTCAAAAAGACCCTGATGCTGGGAAAGATTGAGGGTGGGAGGAGAAGGAAGCAACAGAAGATGAGAGGGTTGTGTGGCATCACTGACTCAATGGATACGAGTTTGAGCAAACACTGAAGGACAGGGAAGCCTAGTGTACTGCGTGCTATCCATGGTGTCGGAAGAGTCAGACACAACTTAGTGTCTCAGCAACAACTTGGAATTCACAAAACACAGAAGATACTCAGATCTTCTCCACCTCTTACTAGGAATTTCTAAATAATCCACTAGTTTCCCTCTCTTGCACACTCTATCTAGCAAGCCTACCCTAACTCCCTTCCTTGTGGCTCCCAGACATGTCTTTCTTCTGTGCAGAACTTCAAATAATATCCATCTTATGATAAAATTTGAAAATGGATTTCTCTGATCATTCTTATCTTTGAAAGCATCTGATGGACCTCATCATATTCTGGGCCCATAAATTTAAATGCCTATCAGGGCCAGGCAAGGCATTAGATGAGAGACTCCTATCAAGCATAAGAAAAAACATCAAGAGAAGAAGCTCTATGCAAAAAAAGGCAACAGCTAAACTGTCCTAGCCAAGTATTGCCTCATAAGAATGGAAGCTCTGTGTTCTTCTTTCTTAAGAAAAGTATGAAATTTGGATTTTTTTAAAATTGAAATCACGTAACTTTTCAACTCAAAACCATAAAAAGACCCTCTGACCTACACAATAAAATGCAGACTCCTTGATTTTAGCATGTAAGGCTCTTCAAACTCTGTTTCCAAACTAACTTCCTCATGTCTCTTCCCACATGTTATGTTCTGCACTCATCCTTCCTGAATATACCATATTCCTTGACAGTTCCAAGATGGGAGCACATTTATATAGATTGTGGGCCAACCCCTGATCTAAGTCCACTCACTGCTAAGGACTGATCTGCGCTTAAAGCCACCTCCACTCAGAAGTCTTCCTCAACACCTACAGGACAAAGTCAGCCACGGTTTATTATATCTGTTTCCTTTTCTTTGTTCATATACATACAGGCTGTCCCTGACTTTCATATTTTCAGCTTCTGAACAGCCAACACTTTCATGCATTATACATCGACACTCCAAAGTGCCTTTTGTATGCCAAATCCAGACTTTCATACATCAGCAGATCAACGAGCATTTTGCACTAATGTGTGGTGGCACCGCCTGACAGCCAAGAGTTCTGTTTGGGCAGTCATGCCATCTTTGTCTGTAAAGAGCAGCCTCTATGTAATTATTTGAATATTCTTTGCTCTTTGCCCTTATTATTTTGCCAAAATGAGTGGAAAATGAACATTGAAAATGCTGATAATAGTGATAAAAAGCGTAGGTCTCATAAGCTTAATACAGTTGAAACAAAGATGAAATCATTAGGCATTCCCATTATAGCACATCTTTAACCCCAATCAGCCTCTTATCAGATTTAAGCCCAGTCAACTGTACTCCAACTATGAAGGAAAAAAATATATATATAAGACTAAGGGCCTAGTATAAAATACTAGAAATAAATTGTTGAAGACTGTGTGCTAATGGCAAGGTGTAATTAGAGAGTATATCATATATTTTAGATCTCAAGGGAAAAAGAAAACTCTAACATGAATTTTTTTGACTTTTAACATTATGACTCTATTATGTGTTTAAGGAAAGTATTATATATGAATCCATGGATATTTGATGGGTGTTTTCACTGGGACTCACAGTGCCTTTTTACTATATCCTTAACCTTTGGGTAGGAGAAGGCAATGGCACCCCACTCCAGTACTCTTGCTTGGAAAATCCCATGGATGGAGGAGCCTAGTTGGCTGCAGTCCATGGGGTCGCTAAGAGTGGGACACGACTGAGTGAATTCACTTTTGCTTTTCACTTTCATGCATTGGAGAAGGAGATGGCAACTCACTCCAGTGTTCTTGCCTGGAGAATCCCAGGGACGGGGGAGCCTGGTGGGCTGCTGTCTATGGGGTCGCACAGAGTCAGACACGACTGACGTGACTTAGCAACTGAGCAGCAATCTTTGGGTACCCTTGATCCGCTTGCTCCCTAATTTGCTTACTCATTCATACATCATCCTGAAGTGCTAAGGAACCTATCCATGCTCATCCTCCACTCGACAGCCACTGACTCCTAAGGGGAGGCTGTGGCACACCTGCCGCCGACAGAGATAGAATAATCAATTTAGAGCCAGGATGGCATGCACCTTGTGGAGCAAATAAATGAGACCTCAAGTTCTAGGGAAAGAGAAAGAGTATACTAACCGCTTCTGGCTATATGTCAAGTACTGTGTATAAGTACTTTATTTATTCTTATAAAAACTTGTCAGGAATCATTGAACAGATGAGGAAAGCACACTCTGTCACTTACCCATGGCCATGAAAACAGATAGACAACCAAGCTACCATTTAAAATCAACTGCCTCTGAATCCAAAGTGAATCCTCTTTCAAACACAGTGCCTTCCAAATGCTCAGTATTGCAGGTACTGGGTTATTATAGATACAAGGCTATTATCAAATGATCAAATGATGTATGTTCTTCTGCTCCATTCTTTAAACTTGTCCCTCTGGGCTGATTTAATTTTATTTTTTTTCAGAAAGTTCTAATGCAGTCATTTATCAAATGGTTGGTTTGAATAGCTGTTACAAAGAAACGTCTTATTCTCCACTCGATGAGTGGTGGGTTTTGTTTTTGTTTGTTTTAGTATTAAATGTTTCACACAGCTCACTTAGAGCCAAAGTTTTCTGAAACAAACTCCTTGTGTTCTTTTCAGGAGTGAACTTTGTGAGCATCCTTTTACAGTTCTTCTATTCAAAGAGATTTTGAAATTTAATGATAAACATGAAAAATAGAAGGCAAGAGGAGAAGGTTATCACAGAAGACAAGGTGGCTGGATGGCATCACAAACTCCATGGACATGAGTCTGAGCAAGCTCTGAGAGTTGGTGATGGACAGGGAAGCCTGGCGTGCCGCAGTCCATGGGGTCACAGAGTGTCGGACACAACTGAGTGACTGAACAACAAGATGAAAATTTAAAATAGCATATGCAATAAGAGGAATATCAAGCCTACATCTCCTGCTCACAGTAATATACAATACGATGTCATGGGATCACAGCAGTTTCAAATATGTTTTTAATCTCTAAATGTGCGTTTAAACACATTCATGAGTAATTGAGGGCTGTTCTTGAGCATATATTACTCCCTTTCTTACCAGGCCTTTCTTCCTGAAGACATCGCAATTAGTTCATACAAATCTAATAAATCCATGGGTCAAAGTTCTCCAATACGTACCTGATCAATTCCATTTGCTTGTTTTTCTTGGTCTCTGTATAGAATTTAATATGTGCATTATCCCTGATCTATTTCTGTCTCATAATCCGGCCCTTCTGAAATGGACAACTATCACAGGTTTTAAAGACTCTGCTTTCTGGCTGCAATTACTGACCTGCCCCTGTATCTACTTCTACCGGTTGGATGCTCACTAAAGACATAATTGCCTGCCCTCTCAGATATCAGTGATCCCTTTAACCTACTGCTGTTAGTGCTGCTGCTCACAGTTCATATCTTAACCCCCTCAGACAGATAATCTTCAAGGTCCTGGAATCACCTAACTGGAGGTAACTGAGAAAAACACCCCACACTGGGTGACTGAGCCAGTCAGTAACTAACGTGGATGCAAAAGCGCTGCTTCCTCAGGGTGGGGCAGGCTCTCTGATGCAGTTTATGCTCTGGTGCTTCCCTGTGGGGTTAGGCTCAAGCTGGATGCTTGAAATCCTGTCTTTGCTTGTTTGTTTGTTTTTTTCTTTTCCCTATCCTCCTCTCTGACTCATGTAGAAATTCCTCCTGAACATACACTCTCTTTCCTAGTTTAAGCCACTGTCTTAGCTGAGACTCAACTTCCAGAGAAACTGACCTCAGAAAATGCCTAAAATGAAAACAAAGAGTATGTGCCCTTTTTTTTTTTTTTTTAACCCCTGAGAATCAAGGGGCATAAACCAGCTTATTGGTTACATGAGTCTGAAATTCTGGACTGTGGGATTTTCCAAAAAATCTGTTACTTGTCTGCTGTATTAAACCAGAGCTAAAAATGGATATTGAGATTCAGCCTGGGAACTTCAAAATTACTGCCTTTCCACCTCTTTGTGTCTCTGCCAACCTTCTAGGCATACCTGTGGCTCTCCTGGAATAAATCTGAACCTGGTGGAGGCGGAGATTCGGAGCCTCAAGATTTGTGACCCTATGAAGGTGGGCATTTCCGTAGTGTAGTAGTTATCACGTTCGCCTCACACACAAAAGGTCCCCAGTTTGTAATGGAGCAGAAGCATATCATTTGGCACTTCCCAGGGGGTGCTAGTGGTAAAGAACCTACCTGCCAATGCAGGAGACATAAGAGACGCAGTTCAAGCCCTGGGTTGGGAAGATTTCCTGGAGGAGTTCATGGCAACCCACTCCAATATTCTTGCCTGGAGGATCCCATGGACAGAGGGTATAGTCCGTAGAGTCACAAAGAGTTGGACACAACTGAACTGACTTAGCTTGGGATGTTGTAGTTCTGTGGATAACTGAATAGAGCTATTTTAATAGGAAGAAGGCTCAGGACAAAAGAGACAATCTGAATAACTTGACTCCGAAAAGGCAAAAATAATTTCCATAACAAAGAGTTAACAGTAGAATCAAGAGATGGAGCACTGAGGTTTGGGAGGGTGAAATCAAGGCTGCGCTTGGTGCATGCAGTGTTAGGAAGCACTGACCATATTCACCCAAGTCCCTAGGATAGGTAGTGATCTTTTACAACTGAGCTTTTTCACATGCCTGGAGACTGAAACACTATCTGTTTTCTTAGAGATCAAGTAATTTTGACTCCCGTCAGAATGCAGTTTTTAAAACAGTCTTCTTAACCATTTTGCTACCAAAAGCTTTTAAATTTGTCATTAACACCCCTAAGATAAGATTTTCTAAGTTTATTCTCCCTGAATATCTGTCCTCTTTGCTGCGAATACAGCCTTAAAAAAAAAAAAAACACTGATTTCCTGTAGACTTGTGTGCCCTACACTTGTCGAAACCACTCTGTTCTGTGGCTACCCAAGTAATTATATTTTATTTTATAACATTAATTTTAACTAAAGTTATGTTGTATCATTCCCAATTATATATCTGTTTACATCTTCCTGACTGAATTAAAAGTTCTTAGAAGAGCATCTTAATAACCCCTTCATATCCTACTGTCTTTGTCAGAGCAGATCTTTTATAAATATTTTAGGATGAATAAACAGCATGTTACTTATTTAACAAGGAATTGTTTTGCACCTACTATGTGCCAGGACACTTTCTTCCCATTGGTATAAGTACATCACTTTGAATGATACAAACCTGATGTCTCTTCATGGAACTTTATATTTGATTGAACAAAATAAATAAGCAGATAATGTTTATGTTTTATTATGGGAAATAGAAGGAGGAGAAGCAATAGAAAAAAAAAAAAAAAGAAAAACTTGAGAAAGAGAGGCTCTGTCAGTTACTGTGCTGAGAGACGATTGTCTGAAGACATGGTTCTTCAGCTGACACATGAAGGACAAGAGAGAGGAAGGCTACACGGAGAGGAAGCAACAGCAAGTGGAAAGTTCCTGAGGCAGGAAACACAACTCAGCATGACGAGGAAACAGACAGAAGGTCAGTGAGGCTGGAAGGCAGTGTGAGGAGAAGACCCAGCCTGAAAGGCAGGCCCAGGCAGGTCAGGCTCGCGCTAGGCATCTGCAGATTCAGCCACACGCATCAGCTCGAACCGCATAATTTGTGAGGCCTGTTGCAAAACGAAAATTTGGAACTCCTTTTAAAAGGCAGTGAGGAAAATTCAGTTTAAAGTACTAAATTATAACCCATTTGGCTTTCCCCCTCCGTCTCTTTCAAGCTGTCACGGTATTTTTATTTGCTGTTAATGTTTAACTCCCTCTGACATGAGGAGGCCCGCAGGGGCAAGCACCACGCCGCACCCACTGACATGGCCGGGGGTAAGCACCCAAGCCCTCACCTTCACACATCCCTGACTGTCCTCAGAGTCTGAAATGCTGGGACTTCTCTGGCTTGGAAAATTTGCTAATACTATCATTCTCAATGGAAAAGTCAGGTTGTGGAGAAGTTAATGCCTTGACTAGGCAAACACAAAATAAAAGTACTTGAAACATAGTTATCTAGGTAAAATACACCTACAGGAATCATGTAGTGTAACCCCCTGCTTACAGAAAATACTTCATAAATCCTGGATTTAAAGAGAGAACTGACGAACCTCTTCGCATCCTGCTATTTTTTCCCCCTTTGACTAAATTCCTAGTTAAATTCCAAGATTTCTGTTCAAGCCAGCATTTTCTCATTCAACGTTTATTGAGTACCCACCATGTGCCAGGCACATACCTGAATACATTAACTCCAAAGTGAAATGCAAACCATGCTATAACTAAAATGTAGCTTTTTATACAGTACGGTGTTTTTATGCTAAGAGTTCTATATTCTCCACTAAACTGAACTTTTAAATTTAGCACGTTTTAATGTCCCAAGCACTGCTCCATCTTATTTAACACCTCAAAGTCTAAGACAGAGGTATTTTTACTCCACATTTATAAATGAGGCAAGCAAAGAGCAGAGCTCTTCAGTAATTGAGGAAGCTACACAATAGGAGACTGAGCTTTCAACTTAGGGTTGTCTCACTGTAAAGACAGAATTTTTCCTATAAATTATCCACTCTCCCTTCTTCCTATCTTTCAGTGAGTCACCATACCTCTTATGTCCTCACCTTCAGAAGTACTCAACAATTCAGCAATTCTGAAATACCCACTTAAAAAAAAAAAAAGCCTATCTTGTTTGTAGTTTTAGAAGAGTTGTACTTCAAGTTGTTTGAAATACCTACAAGAAATTTTAAATGCACTTGCATATAGTATTAGTTATATAATGTAAACATAAGTGCCTCACTGAAATAGTCAAAATCAAGCATAGGATTAGGTTCTTCAAAGAGACAAGGTTGTGACTTAATACTATATACTATCTTATTTGCAAGGATCACGTCCTCCAAATACTCTTAACAGTTGTACATATGTGTTCAAAGAGAGGTCTATAGATCAAGGCAGTGATTTTCTAAATACTAAAGTCTCAGAGCACTCCTAGGGATCTGTTGATTAACCCAGTAGGATATTAATTATGAACACATCTGCCATTCTTACTTTTTGTTCTTTTTCTTTAAATAGGAGTGGAGTAATTCAGACTTGTGTGTATGATTAGTTGCAGCTAGCAATGCATGATGAGCTAGATTTAGATACATTTACAAAGCATCAGATAAAATGAAACAGTTTACTAGAAAACATAACTTGTACTGAGATTAAAATTCTGAAGTAGGAAAAAGTTGTTTTTAAAAAGCTTAACCTTAAATGAAACAGCATATGAGGTGAGTGAATGTGAAAAAAATAGATAGCTTTATTGTTTCTCAAGAACAGGAGTATTTATAGTTCTTCTACTTTGTGACTCATCACTGTGCTATAAAATATTTGGGGTATTACTCATAACTACAAAAAGACAGGCTAGAATAGTTTGATGTTAGGGTAAAAGATGAGGTGAACAAGCTGGCATTCTACATGTGACATTCTCATTTACTCAAAAAATGGACAATTTCTATCACTTTTGGCTACTTTCCTTTCTTTGTATAAATGCATATATTATTTAAAACAAGTGATCATCCATGTGCCTCACATCTGAAATTATAAAAACAGGCAAAATGGAAATAAGGCATAGGAAGTACAAGAAATGTAGCAGATTATAATTAATCCCCCTTATATTTATTGAGATAGGTAAGTTTATGATTATCATACAGGCACCCTTTGAGGATTAGAGAAGTTAGTCTGATGGCAGCATTTCCTTCAAGCATTCCTTCTCTACAACTAAGATGAACACCAAGAGGAAACAGACATAACAACAAAGACGAAGAAAGAGGAAGGAGCATTGCTAATGGATGAGAAGACTGAGATGATACAAATCCTCTAACTCAAACAGCACATTTTTATAGATATGATTAGTAGTTTTAAGCAGTAACTCAGTAGAAAAAAGTTCATCTTATAGCATTTTCCCATCCTTTTCATTAAGTAGTACGCTAAAATGAAGTTACCCTTTCACAACAATAAGTTTTTCTTAAAGAAAATGCTGATTGATTATCAGTTGCTCTAAATCATTTCAAGAATACAGAAAAAAGCATTTCAAAATGCTACTCATTTTCCAGGAACACAGTATTATATTCCCTCTCAAGAAAAATATACCAGTTTTGTTCATTAACTTTTGCTTATAAGCACCACTGCATTTGGTTGATTAGATTTCTAGAATTTTACCATTAAGATTTTCACTTTTGAGAGGAATTGTAATTGGCCAAGTTTTTGTCCTTCTTATTTCTTCTAAATAATGGAGAAGGCTCCTTTTTATGGTGAAAAAGAAAAACACTGAGAAAAGCTTATTCTGAGATATTGTTAGAGGGCTTCTGTGGACTTGGAATTGTGTTAAAGTCACATAACATACATCTGTATCAAAATACATAAAATAAATATAGCTGGGTTGGTTTCTTGCATGAATATAAACTAATACTGGATACTGGCTTTATCTTTTAGAATATCAACCCTGAAGAAGGTAAAAGTTTCTGTCAATTGATCTGAAAACTACTGAACAATTCTTGAGTAACTGAAGGTGGAAGGTTCTGGGTATGTCTATATGTGTTGGAAGTGGGGCTCTCATCCTTGACACTCTTGACATCTTCAGCCAGATAATCCTTTGTGGTGTGAAGCTGCCCTCTGTATTGTATGTTTAGCATACATACAACACTATTTCCTCTACTGACTAAGCACCACTAACCCTAGTGCCTCCTTTCCCTAGACATAAAGCTAAAGCAACAACAACAACAAAATCTGAGTCCAGACCCAGACAATATTCCATTGGAAGGCACTGCAAACCCTGGATGCAGATGATTTCAACCCATTATCTCTCCCAAAACTTATGTCAGGACACATGTATAGCCTCTCATTCATTACAAGGCAAACAGTTTGAGTTAATAAAGTGATTCACTGCAAAGATCAAATTAAGGATATGCTCTTTTAATTCAAGTCTAATAGCCTCCAGGTTGCCACTATAAAACTGAGGGAGAAAAAAGCATTAGGAGCAAAGACATACAGCAGATTAAAAGACAGTATGCAAAAAGAAGAATTTGGGGGTGGGCTTCTGGAACATGAAACTTACTAGAAACAGACTTGAAACCTATTAAGTTTGTAAAGCTACTGCATTGCCAAAGAAACTACATTACTGGTTGAAAATTTGTCTGCTGAAGACTTAAAAACAACTCTGCCTCCTAGTCTTCCAAGAGTAAGAAATGGGCTGAGAATAAGGTGCTAAAGTTAAAGAGGGCACATTCCTCAGCATCAACTTCACAGGGGACCCCTGAGAATAACAAACAAAGGAATGGAGGAGAATCATGATCTAATTAAGGAAATTTCCACCCATTCCAGGCCCAACCCTCCACCCCCCTTGTGGTAGGAGCTTCACCTTATCTGTGCAGCAGGATTTCACAATTGGTTTCAAGGAAGGACTGCTGGATTTCCAGTCCTTCCCATTTCCTAATATTGCATTGTTGGCATTTGGGAGAGGGACAGATATAATTTGTCTTTAAGTTCATGGGACTTGAGGAAAAGTGAAGATACAATTAGACCTAGTTCAGAGGCTATCTTGAACCTAGAGTTCTTAGACTTTGAATTGTATGCAGTGATTGAACACATTTTCGATTGTCTCCCTGGGGAGGGGTTGAATTTGTCCTGTGAATGGGGTGAAAGGAGCAAGGTGATAATCTGTGACTAGAAGATTAGATTGTGACAAAAACAATAACTTACCAAACACCCACATGGTCCTCTAAATGTCCCAGCCTCCTCTACGGTGAAATTAAAACTATTTGACTAGTTCTGGCCTCCAAAGGGTTATAAGCAGAAGTGACATGAATTATTTACAGGGTGAGATGGTTTAGAGCACAATGCCTCCTCTAAGTCTCTCTTTTTCCCTTTGATGACTCTTTTTAGAAGCCATATGTTGGGATGGTGGAGGTACAAAATTAAGCGAACCTGAATTTCCAAGTCGTTCTTTGGGCAAGAACCTCTGCTGCCTTTCACCAGGCTTTGTTGTGGTAAGCTACTGAGCCTAATAGGCATATTTGTTACTGCAGCATGGGCTAGCCTATCCTTCCTTACACAGTTCCTAACCAAGAGTTCCGCCCTCATCTCAAACACTGACAGAGGTAGAAAATAGCTCTACAGAGAAAAAAAAAAAAATTAGCTACAAAAAAGCTGACTGCTGGTGAGCATATTTTTAGGGTTTCATTTGGTAATCATTACACAGTACATTGCAAAGACAGGAAAAAGAAACAGATCCTGGAGTAAAGACTTCACACTTGTTCCCCTCTCTGAAAAGTGATACAGCATGTATGTTCCCCTTTGGTAATATATTCACCAGCAGGTAAAATATACATTCAGTCTTTTATACAGTAATTTGAGTCCATAAGCTCCTTCCACCCCTGACCATGATGTCACATTTTATGCAATCAACAAAAACTTCCATTCCTCAACCAGTAGCCTTTAATGTTGTGCTGAATTTTAACAAGCATCTTGGTTTTTACTAATGGGACTGATATTTGGGGTCTTAGGTTGAGGATAAACTTTCATGCCAAATTATTAAGAACTTTACACTTCCACATTTTCCAAATCCTCTGTCCCTCCACTACCAACTGTCATAACTCACAAAATGTGTTATCTAGTTTATGCAATGAAAAAAAATAATTAAAAACCCCCTCCAGAAACAAGAGAGAAATAACAAAAAATGTTTAAGTATTGAGTTGTAAATATATTTTCATAAGTGTATAGGTATATATGTGTGTATATGTATGTGTGTATATATACATATATATATATATAACCCACAAAAATCATTTCATTATTTTCTCAAATTGGTTTTTGTTCAGAAAAGAAAATGCACAGTTGATGACTTAGTCACTCTCAGGGTAGCTACCCGTGGCCATCCTGCTGTCCTTTGAAATTCAACATATTCAAAACCTCTCCCTCCACAATTTATCCTCATGTTTCTGATGATCTGAACTAGCAAACTTTCTTGCATTCACCCATGTATGAAATTCAGAATAATTCTTTTTCCCTCCGTCCTACAAACCATATGGTGCCAAGTACATCAGTGACCCTCTGATCAAATCCTTTTTCTCCATTCTCACTGCCTGTAGTCTCAATCAGTCCTTCAACTCTTCATCACCTTTTTCTGATCTTCATAAGAGCTGCTGAACCAATCTTCCTACATTGGGTCTTCTCTTACTCAACGTAGTCTTCACACTTCTATCAGATTAAATTTTTTTAAACCAAGATATAAATTATGCTATTTTCTTACTTAAAATCGATCAGATTTCCCCCAGTGCCACTCTACCATATCTTTATCCTGTCACTTAAAAGTCTTCCTCACCATAAGTCTAATTTTGTAACCACTTCTCTCCTACATTTACCCTGCTACTGCTGCTGCTAAGTTGCCTCAGTCGTGTCTGACTCTGTGCAACCCCATAGATGGCAGCCCACCAGGCTCCTCTGTCCCTGGGATTCTCCAGGCAAGAATACTGGAGTAGGTTGCCATTTCCTTCCCCAGTGCATGCATGCATGTATGCTAAGTTGCTTCAGTCCTTTATCCTACATTTCAGAAAATTGGATTTCTTATCATTGCTTGTGCTCTTCTAAACCAGGGCTTTTACCAATACCATTCCTTTTGGTCAAAATATTCGATCTTCCCACTGACAGTCTACTTGTCCTTTAAACTTTCATCTCATTAGTTATGTCTTCGGAAAAACCATTCTCAATCCCACCAATTGGTACAGAGCCTCTTTGATAGCACTAATCAAAATTTCTTGTTATGGTGCTAGTTAAAATCACTTTTGTTATGCCTTAGCATTATCTGAATTGCTACTAAACTATGAGTTATGTGATGGCAAAAGTTAATGTAAAATATAAATTAAATAGTGGAATAAATTGGTATATGGATGTAGCATCATCAGTCTACTATACTAAGTAATCTTTCTGTTTCAACTCTCTTCATTTCTTTCTTCTTCACCTTCACCATAGATATGTGAAAAGTTTCCTTCTTTTAGTACCACAATAGCACTCCAGTATTTTTATGCTGACAGCATTACATAAGATGACATTTAAGCAAGTTTTACTTCTGAGTCCTGGCTTTTGGACTCTGAATATCAGTGCTCCAGGACTTCCCCACTATTGATCACTCAGTTCTTCTAGCATTATAACAGTATATTGCATCAACTCAGTTCATCCCAAATGGTAGCTCCAAAGAAGATGTATCTTCATGAATATCTTGTTAAATTTATCTAAGCAAAATTCCAGAGAGATTCATATTCCCATCTCAGTTTCTGCATACATGCCAACCTTTGTAAATAGAACTACATAGCATCCATGTCAATAGAGATACAAAATGAACTCTCAAGGTGGATTATTCTTTTGTGGTTTTTCTTTTCAAGACAAATTCACACATACCTTGGCCCACTAGCAGGTCAAATTATAGAACACTGATTTTAAGAACATACCTATGCGTCTAAGGAGGAGTGTGGAAGTATCATTGTGCCTCTGTTTAAGAATGCCTTGACCTACATTTCAAAAATCTCCTATGAACAGGAACTGTTCCACTTCACACAAGAAATTGGCTGCTAGAGTCCATGGACCTCCTCTCCTCTCCAGTAATGTATCTACTAAATCATTTTTTAACAATCAATTGAATAAAGGGAAATGTAACATACAGGTCCACACTCATAAATATATGACAATGAAATGTTTAATGAACACTTACTTCAAGGGAAGCCCAATAAAAGAAAGTGAATGAAGTGTCTCTATTACTCCCATATCCCTTTTCGGGTGACTAAGTGTTCTAGTTTCCTCTGGACTGAGGAATTCCCAGGAGAGGGGACTTTCACCATTAAACCAAGAAAGTCCTTCCAAACTAGGATTAGCTCCTTACCCTACCCTTCACAGATGCTAATATGATAACCTCAGCCCTTTGCAAATTCCAAAATATAGGTACTTATTCAAGAATTCATTTTGCCTTTTATTTTCATAAAGGATGGAGGCCAGATATGATCTGTTCTTAAGAATTCCAGATAGTCACATTTGATCTCAGCAGGTCTAAATTCCCTTTCCCAAAGTGTTTGAATTTCTGGGTCTCCAGCTATAAGACAGTCAGGAAGTAGGCTTAAGGAAGCAGCTGCTCTCTGGTGGCTCAACTGTATTATCTGAAAGAGAGTCCCTGCTTGCCTATCTTGGATTTTCTGTCCCTACTCAATCACAAAATGAGAGAAAAATTGTCATGGGGCAAGAAACTTTTCAAACCTCAGAGAGACTCTTCTCTTAGCTAAACCATTCCATTTATACATCTTGGCAGTAGTCATTAGCAGTGAGAAACCTAAAGAGACAACAAAGAAAAATGTATGTCTTTTTCCAGAGCTTCTGAAGTGTTGAAAAGTGTTTCTATTTAAAAGCTTCTGACAATGATTGGCAGGATCTGAGAAAACCTCGAAAGATGAGCCCCACCCTCTGAGAATTATTATCAGGAGAACAGTAATTGGTGAACACCTATTCCATTCTTACCACAGCTGAAAGACTGCAAACTAATTGCTACTCGGTGGTCCCTCTCAAATGCCACAGAAGGTGTACAAAGCACAGATCAATACAGATCAGCACCCTCAAAGGTTGCGGAACCTCAAAGTAGAAAAGTGCTAACGTTCTGAACTAAACTGACACAATAAAATTAAGAACAGACGTGTATTGATTGACTGAGTGATTACTAACTGGCCCATTAGGTCAGTGTCTTCCCCAAGAATCTGACATTTAAGATCAAAAAATAGGACAGGCCTAATTTTAAGTTTTGTGATTAGGGGATTTACATGAGAAGAACAGAGGTGTATATATCAACCCAATTTAGTATAGATAGAAAGAGAAATTACAGAGTCAGTCCAGAATAGACATAATGAAGCCCACTTACATTTGATGTAATAGATGTTTAGAATATTAATGACCCACATGGCAAAATCACCTACTGACTGTTGAGGTATTTAAATACCAACTTTTGAACTTTGTTTTTCTTAAGTAGCTACTCAATGATAAATATAAAACACCATGGAGGAGTTAAACCAAATTTTACCTATCAAGTAATTAAACTTAAGTCTTAAACCAATTAGGTTGTGATTTAATCAATAGTGCCTTGGAAATGGGTGCCCTGATCCCCTAATGAATTGCCTTGAAGGTTAATTCTAAGTACAGAAAGTTCATCATTTGTGCAGGGAGAGGGAAGCAAAAACAAAACAAAACAAAAAAAATGGACCTCTGACATCTGTCGTTAAGAGCAGAATACAAATGCATAAATCATTTTCCTTTATCCATCTTTATGTAGTAATCAAGAAAGATGCCTTTAGAAGTCATTTGGTTTATCAACTAGGCAATAGTGCATTTAATCCAAACTAAAAAAGAAATTACTTGGAAAAGAAAGGGACTCCAAGAAGGGGAATTGCAGACATATGCTCAAACTGTGAGATTTCAAATGATATGTCATAAGATGTAATATCTAATCACACATGTAGAAGAGAACCATTTCTTTGTGGAAAAGAAAAACTAAAGATACTTAAGCATCAGATAAGTGCCTAGAGATACTACAAATGCTTTGCAAAGCCATGTAAAGCAATTAAGTCAAACTTAACTTCACGTCAGATTTTTCTATTCAAACAAGAACCCGCCAGGAAAGACTGATGTCTGTTAGATCTTGCCATTTTGTTAACAGGGGGTCACAAGTCCTACTTATTACCTGATTCTGAAAAATATTCAAGAACAGATTGAGAATCTTGGACCTAATGTCTAAGTGAGAACAATAAAAACAGTGTTCAGCTGCCATTACATAACTCCTCTCTTCATTATCGCACAGCAGATGATATTTATTTTTCTGTTTCATTTTCTGCTTTCTAACCTGAGCCACAGGCCAGATTCTCCTCCTCTGTAACTCTGCAGGGATTCTTTGGTTTGTACCTTTTGTGTAATTCTGCTTGGCATTCTAACTATGGCTCATTCTCCTGGGTTTCAATACATTTCTTGAATTTCACCTACAGACCTTAATGGAGTTGAGTGCCTTGGAATAAGGGTTAGTTATCAGCAGAAGAAATCTAGAGATATTATGGGCTTGGACCAACAGTCATTAAATTTCTATTTCATAAATTGGTGGGGGAGGGAGAATCTTCTTTGAAGAATGGATTTCACAATTCTGCAATTCAAATTACAATGTATTGCTGTAGTATAGTGACTACTCCCTAAAGTAGTACAGTTACTATACATTTTGATAGCTTTAAAAATGGCTTATCAAAAATGGATTTCCAAAATCTAATCTTTGTAATCTGAGATTTCTCAAAAACAAAGCTGGATTTCTTTATTGCCCAAATTACAACAATCCAGGCCTCTTGTCTAAGAAATACAATTCCTGAAATAAGGTCAAAACTAAATCCCTCCAGTCTTTGTTTAAAAAATATGCTTTTTTATGTTCCAAGTGTTTCACACAATGTTTGCATGAGGTGGTCATGCACTCTGGAAGTGCCCGACAAACTTGACATAACCTTCAAGAGACAATCACTTACTCTGAACGTTTGTAATGTTTCCGACCATTACTTTTTCCAGCTCTCTTTGATGATTCATGCTAAGGGTAGAGAACCGGAAGGGATATTTTCCTTCAGAGCCACAAAAATAACCAAGATGTACTTTTCTTTCAGCCATACATTTCAGCATGCATAAACTCTCTGGCTGATATTTCTTGCCATTTGGTCCAACTATACTTCCTGAAGACACTGTATGAAAAGAACTAGTCTAATTTAAGAAGGAATCTGTCCCTGGTAAAACAATACATACAAAAATGAAAAAGAAATCATTCAGTTTAGCCAACTTCCTTACAGCCTTGATCTTAGAATCTGGTTTTTAAATAGAAAACTTAAACAAAAGTCACTATACAAGTCATTCTGTTCTCAGTACAATTAGGATCATTTTATGGAAAATAGAGTTTATTTAAATTAATTTTAAGGTCAGTGAAATTTACATAACGTAAATAGATCTCTTCTTCATGCATAGTCTCAAGTATATATCATTTTCCTTTGTGATCAAAATTTTCATGTATAAGATTATTTTCAGAGAGATTTACCATAATTTTTCAAAGATTCATTAAAATGTGTATGACCTCCCCAAAATACAAAAAGGTAAAATATTCTGAAACAACTTAATTCAAAAAACACTTTTTAGGGAAAGACTAAAATCCACATACATATAAAGGATATAAAGTACATATTTACAGACTCACTACTGAGTTCAGATGGCAGTAGCTCATGATCAGAACTAAGAATTACAACACAAAACCTGCTGAAATTATCATAAACTGTTACCACTTCTGAGTCTGATTCAGTGAAGCTATTATTTTTACTGGAAATGGAGATAAAACTTGAGGAAGAAAGCATAATAAAAGTATTCAAAGAGGTAAATTTATTTATTTATTTATTTTTATTTTCAATATTTTAATGGTATTATTTGTTAGGTATTTGCTATACCTGTGGGAAACACACATTTCCTACATGGAAAATCACAGCTAGAATTTTAGGTCATTGGTTTTCTTAAACTGTGGTTTCTGGACCAGCAATTGCACCATCTCCTGGGAACCTGTTGGAAATGCCAGTTCTCAGGCTCCAGTCAGATCTATCAAATCAGAGAAACTCCAAGAGGACACTCAGCAAACTTTTCACAAGCCCTCCAGGTGATTCTGATGCACATTCAAGTTTTAGAAACACTGTTCTAGATAATCATTTGTAGGATGGCATGAATTCAAATATAGACAAAGCTACAAAATATTTTGCATAACTGACTCAAAGAACATGAGAAAACTCTGGGAGACAGTGAAGGACACAGAAGCCCTAGTGTACCATAGTCCATGGGGGTTGCAAAGAATCAGACATAGCAACCAAACAACAACATATTTTGTGATAATTTAAATAATACATTTATATAGTGCTTCATCAATTACAAAGTACTTTCAAATGCATTAATCTCACTTGATCTCTCAATATTATTGTGATAGTAACTGTGAAGGTACTCATATTTTCATTTTGTAAGATTAAACTGAGTGTGAAAGAGGTTAAATAAGTTCACTTCACAATGCTATTTAATACAACTTGGTGAGAACCTAGATCTCAGGTAGTAAAACAGGTATGCTGTTACTAAGACAGAGTTGATACTTTTCTATATCTGATAAGACAGATATAGATACTTTGTTTAACACTATCCACTGGCATCCAAACAATGTTTTAAACTCTTTAAATTTTTTTAATGAAGTAACATTCAAAAATGCTGTCTTAGAAAGGATTTAAAATAGATATTCAAATGAAGCTCTATCTCTGACCAAAATCAAATTAAATAAATTCTCAAAGTTCTAGTTGATGATTTTACTGATGAACAGAATACTCATTTATTTTTTGCTACTATTGAAAGGAAAAACAATCAACTGTCCCAAACGGTCTCTGTTCACTTCAGTTCGGTCACTCAATTACTTCCGACTCTTTGCGACCCCATGGACTATAGCACAACAGGCCTCCCTGTCCATCACCAAATCCCAGAGATCATTCAAATTCACATCCATTGAGTCGGTGATACCATCCAACCATCTCATCCTCTGTTGTCCCCTTCTCCTCCTACCTTCAATCTTTCCCAACATCAGGGTCTTTCCAAATGAGTCAGCTCTTCAATCAGATGACCAAAGTCTCAGACAATTTTATATTTGTAAAAGCATAAAGAAGAAATAAAGCTTAAATTTGTGGGAATCCAGGCAATCATTTTTTTTAAAAATATTCTCCAAGTTACAATATAGGAAGTAATAAATCTTCAATCTATTCTTTTTGTTTCCTATCTAGAAAGTAGATTCTAGATATTTTTCACATAGTGTTTTTCTAAAGTGAGAAGTTCACGTGAACCATGAACTTCCAGATGTTCAAGCTAGTTTTAGAAAAGGCAGAGGAACCAGAGATCAAATTGCCAACATCTGCTGGATCATTGAAAAAGCAAGAGAGTTCCAGAAAAACATCTATTTCTGCTTTATTGACTATGCCAAAGCCTTGGACTGTGTGAATCACAATAAACTGTGGAAAGTTCTGAGAGAGATGGGAATACCAGACCACCTGACCTACCTCTTGAGAAAACTATATGCAGTTCAGGAAGCAACAGTTATAACTGGACATAGAACAACAGACTGGTTCCAAATAGGAAAAGGAGTATGTCAAGGCTGTATATTGTCACCCTGCTTATTTAACTTCTATGCAGAGTACATCATGAGAAATGCTGGGCTGGAAGAAACACAAGCTGGAATCAAGATTGCTGGGAGAAATACCAATAAGCTCAGATATGCAGATGACACCACCCTTATGGCAGAAAGTGAAGAGGAACTCAGAAGCCTCTTGATGAAAGTGAAAGAGGAGGAGTGAAAAAGTTGGCTTAATGCTCAACATTCAGAAAACGAAGATCATGGCATCTGGTCCCATCACTTCAAGGCAAATAGATGGCGAAACAGTGGAAGCAGTGTCAGACTTTATTTTTCTGGGCTCCAAATCACTGAAGATGGTGACTGCAGCCATGAAATTAAAAGATGCTTACTCCTTGGAAGGAAACTTATGACCAACCTGTGTGTGTTAGTCGCTCAGTCGTGCCCGACTCTTTGCTACCCCCATGGACTGCAATCCACCAGGTTCCTCTGTCCATGAGATTTTCCAGGCAAGGATACTGGAGTGAGTTGCCATTTCCTCTTCCAGGGGAACTTCCCAACCCAAGGATCAAACTCGGATCTCCTGCACTGCAGGCAGATTCTTTACTGACTGAGCTACAAGGGAAGCTAGATAGCATATTGAAAAGCAGAGACATTTCTTTGCCAACAAAGGTCCATCGAGTCAAGGCTATGGTTTTCCAGTGGTCATGTATGGATGTGAGACTTGAACTGTGAAGAAAGCTGAGTGCCAAAGAACTGATGCTTTTGAACTGTGGTTTTGGAGAAGACTGTTGAGAGTCCCTTGGACTGCAAGGAGGATCCAACCAGTCCATTCTAAAGATCAGTCCTGGGTGTTCTTTGTAAGGAATGATGCTGAAGTTGAAACTCCAGGACTTTGGCCACCTCATGAGAAGAGTTGACTCACTGGAAAAGACTCTGGTGCTGGGAGGGATTGAGGGCAGGAGGAGAAGGAGACGACAGAGGATGAGATGACTGGATGGCATCACGGACTCGATAGACGTGAGTTTGAGTGAACTCCAGGAGTTGGTGATGGACAGGGAGGCCTGGCTGCTGCAGTTCATGGGATCGCAAAGAGTTGGGCAAGACTGAGCAACTGAACTGAACTGAAAGTGAGATGGACCTGCTTCTTATTCTGAGCTGAGTGTATATTTTCTGTAACTTTAATAATCACAGTCAGTTATTGTAGCATGATTTACATCATGACCCATCTTTTTATGGGCTCTTCATAATTTCAAAAGAAGAATTTAAGGATGTTAAAAAGTTTTCAGTCCACATTGATA
Source organism: Nanger dama (assembly GCA_917880005.1). Classification (NCBI taxonomy): domain Eukaryota; kingdom Metazoa; phylum Chordata; class Mammalia; order Artiodactyla; family Bovidae; genus Nanger; species Nanger dama. The sequence goes on along the minus strand of CAKJTW010000008.1, from coordinate 16,215,563 downwards.
CTACTCAAGACATCAGCATAAATAGAGTTTGTTTAGTAAAACTAATATATCACAGAATTTGTGAGAATGTCTGATATCTATAGAAGGATTAAAGCAAAATGCTAGGGAAAACATGTTTCTGACTGTTTCAGATTTTCTCAGATCCAATAGCATCTCTAAAAAAAAGAATAATGTGTAATGACACAGGAGAACAATTTACAAGTCTAGCCTGGGATTTCTCAAACTGGGATCTCAGAGTGTATTTTAGAGAATTAGAAGTTCTGCAAAAATATTGTTTTGTATAATATTTGTCATTTTGATGACAAACTTAAAAAAAATACCTCATCAGTTATAAATAAGCTTATTTGAAGTGATAATTTGCAATTGAATAAATACGTTGTTTTCAGGGATTAAACATGTATTTCTTAATTCATAGGGCTTCTCTGATAGCTAAGTTGGTAAAGAATCCACTTGCAATGCAGGGGACCCCAGTTAGATCCCTGGGTTGGGAAGATCCCCTGGAGAAGGGAAAGGCTACGCACTCCAGTATTCTAGGCTGGGGAATTGGCTCCCTGTACAGTCCATGGGGTCCAAAGAGTCTGACACGACTGAGTGATTTTCACTTTCACTTCACTTTTTCTTAAGTCATTCTTTTTCAAACTAGGGTTCCGGATGCACCTCCAAAGGAGTTATGAGAATTGCTTTTCTTTTGAAAAAGATCTATTCATCATTCACATTTGAGAAACAGTAATTGTATCCGTATATTGACTACTTTAAATCTGATCAATTTGGGAAAAAAAGCAAACTCTACTAGGAAGCTTAAATAAATATGAAACATTATTTTGAAAGCACATAGAACATAATGACAATATCATGCAGTATCACTTGAACTATTTTGACCAACCTTGAGTGAAATACCAGTGGGTCAAGAGAGGAACATCCATTCTAGTAGGGAAGAGTATTTTATTACTAAAAATGTTTTAATTTGGTTATCATATAAATCAGACTGATTTTATTTGGTTCTATTGTTGTTTTTAAATACTCTACAGACATTCCTCCCCTTATTACTTGTGACTGAGCTGAACTGCTTCCACTGGCCTGTCCATGGTACATCACTTCTGAGTTTGCAACACAACAGTGCAATGACTCAAATCTGCAGTTCAATAGGCAAAGACCCTCAGGGGTAAAGATCACCATCTGAAGATGATCATCAAGATAACCCAAGTGTGTGAATGTTTAAAACTCCATGAATGAAGAGTATGACCCGGGTTAGAGAGACAATATATTCATAGAAAGTGAAGAAATATGAAGATTCAAAATTTACCATAATTGTCTACAATTTACCACTTATTTTTCCTTGTTTCGAATGATTTAATTGGTAGCTGAAATCCTTATCAGGTTTTTAAGTAGAAAAGCAGGCCTTCTCTGAATATCAAAATATAGTCAGGCAGATTTCTCAATGTCTGAGGAGAGAATTACAACACATACCTAAAGGAAGGAACTCTGCTGTTGCATTTCAACTAAAAGTATCAATATGGATGAATGGACAGATAACAGGTAATGAGATAAACATAGCTTTGTTTACACAGGTGTATATGTGTTAATGTATGTTGTGCATGTGTCTTCTGGAAACAACCTATAAGCAGTAATATTCCAGTAGAAAGACTATACCTAGCAACCATACTTTGATTTCTAAACATTATCCTACACTAAAAGGAATAGAGATTCTTGGAAAATTGGCTGGGTTAGGGATGAAAAAAGATAAAAAGATAAAAAATGATAAAGGATGAAAAAAGATAAAAAAGTTCTTAGAATATCTTTGAATCTAGAAATAAAGAAATTAGTGCCCCACCCCCAAAAGGACATATCAAAATAATAGACCAAAAAAAAAAAAAAACAAAAACCAACAGTTTGAACAAGTTCCTATTGGCCAAACTGGCACAAATTGTGCATCCAAATAAATAATGAAGAATTCATGTGACCAGTCTAATATAAATCAGTAAATAAATAATTAAAAGGAGAAAATGAAAAAACCCATCTTTACATAAAAATGCCAGCTAATGAGTGTAGAAAAGTAGATGGAATTAGAAATTCACTATGTGGAAATAATCACTCTATTTGATTCAGGCACAAATCTTCAATGGATACTCAAGGTAGAGGGTGAATATTTGATGAGACAGGATATTTACAAAGTCTCAAAGCATCTCTCCACAAGAAACTTATTAATTATGAAGGGGAAATAGTAACTTTATGAGAGAAACCTGGCAGACACCACCTTAACCAAATGATCAAAGCTAATTCACTAATAATGGCACAAATGGACATCACTGGTATCTCCTGAGAAGGACACATCACTTCTGCGGTATTTTTACTAAAATATATAACCTGACTCTAATCATGAAGAACTGTCAGACAAACCAAAATGGAGACACACGCTACAAAATAACTAGTCTGTATACTTCCAAAATGCCAAGGTCAGAAAAGACAAAGGCATATTGGAAACTACTCAGAAAAGGAGAGACTAAAGAAATGGCAATTAACTGCAACATTCAATCCTGGACCAGACAAAAATGATATTTTGCTATAAACAATATTACTAGAAAAAATGAAAATATTTGGAACATGTTCTTCACTATTACTTATATATACTTTTTACTATAACATTATATTATGCTGTGGAAGAGAAAAAATTTTTCCCAATCCTTATAGAATCCCTGGTTGGGTCTTAAAATTACACTGATAAAGACAGATTAACAGATGAAAAGCTAATGGATTTCATTGAATTTTTACATGTATATGGGAGCCTTCTCAAAAGAATGAGACCTGAAGAAATCACCAGGACAGGAAGCTTTTGAAGCTTTTAGACAAATAATAAATTTTTGACAAATAGATAATGCAAGGGATTTTGTGCTAGGGTTCAGTGTCACTCAGTCATGTCCAACTCTTTGCAACCCCATGAATCGCAGCACGCCAGGCCTCCCTGTCCATCACCAACTCCCAGAGTTCACTCAGACTCACGTCCATCGAGTCAGTGATGCCATCCAGCCATCTCATCCTCGGTCATCCCCTTCTCCTCCTGCCCCCAATCCTTCCCAGCATCAGAGTCTTTTCCAGTGAGTCAACTCTGCATGAGGTGGCCAAAGTACTGGAGTTTCAGCTTTAGCATCATTCCTTCCAAAGAAATCCCAGGGTTGATCTCCTTCAGAATGGACTGATTGGATCTCCTTGCAGTCCAAGGGACTCTCAAGAGTCTTCTCCAACACCACAGTTCAAAAGCATCAATTCTTCAGCGCTCAGCTTTCTTCACAGTCCAACTCTCACATCCATACATAGCAAATGGCAAAGAATTAACTAAGAAAATAATACTTAGTTTAACAAGATTTATTAACTCTTTGATGATAAAACTGTCTTCTCTCTTGCCAGGACACATGGGGAACCCTCACAAGAGATTTATCTCCTTTTAGGGAAGAAGGGCAAAAGATAGCAGAGGCATTCAGAGTGACCTTTCTGCTTTTGCTCCTTCCCCAATTGCTTCAGTTTAAGATATTCAGTGTGCCAAGGTTCCATCGCTTCAGTCATATCTGACACTTTGCAACCCCACGGACTACAGCCTACCAGGCTCCTCTGTCCATGGGATTCTCCATGCAAGAATTCTAGAGTGGGTTGCCATGCCCTCCTCCAGGGGATATTCCTGACCCAGGGATGGAATCTGCTTCTCTGTCTCTTACATCTCCTGCATTGGCAAGTGGGTTTTTACCACTAGCACCACCTGGGAAGCCAAATATATATATATTTATTTATTTATTTTAAATTTTATATGTTTTTATATAACACACACACACACACACACACACACATATATATATGATAGCCTGACTGAACATCAGTATCAATGCCAGTTTCGTGATGTATATAGCTTTGCTCTGATTATATAAGAAATATTTTCATTTTTCTATAAAAATACATGAAAGCGTATAGATGTAAAGGGACAGCACACCTGTATGTACTCTCAGTGTAAGATAGGGGTGGGGGTGGGGGGACTGTAGGGTGAGGAGTAGAGGATGGGGAAGCTACCTGTCCTACCCAGGGAAGCCTTCTCAAAATTTCTCTTACTACCCAGGAAGCTAGATACAGATTAAATATTTGTACTACTTGTTTTTCCATATTTTTGCAATTTTAAATTATTTTATAATAGAAAATTACAAGAAAGCATATCCTTTCAATTTGGTGGAAATGTAGAAGATGGTACAGAAAATTTATCTGTGGGGTTAAAGAATAATCTCAGGAGACAATAGTATTATTATCAGGTTCCATAGGAAATAAGAACAAAGAGTCCTTAATCCTCTTTATCAGGGTGTGTGATCTATCTGGAAATGCAAAATAAGTATTGAATTAGAAAATTAAGAATGCAAAGATAGTAAGAAAGCACCTTGCCATTTTAAATGTGTTTAAACATCTAAATCTAACAGATAAACGTCATGGCAAATTAAAAGGCATCTCTCAAGTTATCTGGGAAAAGCAATTTAGTCAACAATTACAGATATGAGACTCAATCTATCTTTGGCCAATTTGACAAGACTAGAGTCAGGAAGAGGTATTCAAGTGCTACTCAGGAGACAAATGGATATTTTACTCATGTTCAAAAATGCAGATCTTAGAGAGAAGAGAAAGTTAACTTTGACATTATAGACAGAATTCTTGGACAGATTTTAAAATATTGGGCGATGGCAATTTAAAGAAAGATAATCACTGCAAGGATCACTAAGATCAAACCAAGTCAAATTAACTTCACTTCCTTTTTCTGAGAAACTCAGTAGACATGCATGTCAGTAGCAAATCTCGGCAAATTTTGCTACCAGGAAATCACTGGTAACATTTTACAACAAATCATCATGAACAGAATAGAAGGATATGGGCTGATCCCACATTCTAATACAGTTGGTAGAAAATGGGTTTAAAAATCACTCAGATCATTGTTTCAAATGGTAGTCAAACTGGAAAGAATAACTTCAGACTATAAAGGACTCTATGCTTGAAAGGCAAATATTGCCAAATTTATTGGGCATGGCTTCAGAATCAAACTACAGAAGCAGAAATGAAGACCGTTTCCACAAGTTTGAATTACTGTTTGACAGAACAAGGCTATCAGTTCAGTAAATTTCATCAGATTTTAAGATGGATAATTAAGAAATTAGTGAAAACATAAAAGTAAAATGTATTATAATGGCCAACACACAGAGATTGATATTGCTAGTATACCAATTCTTCTTAATTGTGTGTATGTGTATGTATGTGTACTTTTAGGTGGAAATACACTGCATATTCATTTATTACTTCATTTAGCAAATATATACAGCATGTTTGCCAGCGCCTGGCACTATTCTAGGCGCTGGGGAAAGTGAAAGTGAAAGTCAGTTGTGTCCGACTCTTTGTGACCCCAGCACTCTACAGTCCATGGAATTTTCCAGGCCAGAATACTGGAGTGGGTAGCCATTCCTTTTCTCCAGGGAATCTTCCCAACCCTGGGACTGAACCCAGGTCTCCTGCAGTGCAGGTAAATCCTTTACTGTCTGAGCCGCCAGGCAAGCATAAGGATACTGGACTGGGTAGGCTCTCCCTTCTCCAGCTCAGCTCCCAGGGAAGCCCTGACATTGCAGAAAATCAACTATAAATACAAGACAGTAACTGTTTAACTCCTGCAACTTATAATCTATAATAATTGAATATTTTTCACTTAAAATTACAATGAAAGCATTTTTATGCCATTAAATATTTTTAAATGGCAGTAAATAACTGTGCAATGTTTCATTAGTGATATTATGAGGCATTTAACTACTTCCCTATTGTTGAAAGTCTAATTTCAAATTTTGTTGTCATAAATAACACTGAACATTTTTGTGCATAAATCATTAATCCCATTTCTCATTTATTTCCCATGTAACATTTCCTGGATCATATGATGATAACTCTTTCTCAATAGTTTCCAATTGGCTTCTGCAAAGATTGTAACTATTTATACCCAAACAAGTAATAAATGAATGTGTGTATTTTCTTTACCATGAGTATTAAATTAAAATTTGAAAACAAACCAACTGACATTTGGCAATTTGATGGATAAAATTTTATTGAGATTTTAATTTGCATTTTTATTACAAGTTGGGACTGAATTTTTATATGTTCATTAGATATTATCATTTTTGTTGTTGTCTGTAATATCTTTATTCTATTGGTAAGTAGCATGTTCACCTTGTTTACATTATTTGCAAACACTCTTTAGATAGAGAGCAAAATATAAAGAATAAATCTTTAATAGATAAACCTTACATGGGAAAAATATGAAAATAAAAAATTAAGTCAATCTTTCTCTCTCTCTCTCATACACACACACACACACACACACACACACACAGAAATCCGAACACAAGATGGAAGATTCCTGACTTAATTGTACTACAACTCTATTTCAAAAAACAAAAAGGCTTTCAGATAATATGCAAATAATGACCAACACGAAATATATATAAAGAAAAAAGCAATATTAAGAGAAGTCATGTGTTCAATGTGGGATAACAATTCTGCTGATTTTTAAATGTATAAAACACCCCTCAAATTCAAATTCACACTTAAGAGTGATACTAACAAGACTTTTCAAGAAGACGGTGACCAGAAACAGAATTTTAAATTATACTGTCAGCAAAATTAGAAAGGAGGATATTTATAGTTACAAATGTTGTTTTCCTCTTTCAACCATAAAAAGAGTGTGTACCATAATAGACTAATTGGTGCTATAGGGCCCTGAGCTAATACAGCCTCTATGGTGGTGGTCTACTCTCTTAAGCCTTGTCCCACTCTTGCGACCCCATGGACTGTAGCCCACCAGACTCCTCTGTTCACGTGATTTCCCAGGTAAGAATACTGGAGTGGGTTGCCATTTCCTTCTTCAGGGGATCTTCTCAACCCAGGGATCAGAATCGGGTCTACTGCATTGCAGGTGGATTCTTTACCAAACGAGCCACCAATTATTGAGTACAGGAATAAATGAGTGAGTAAATGAATAAATGACCAAATAAGCAAAACTGAGCAAGGGACCAAAATTGATCACCTAAAATGAGTGGAAGTTCCAATATATGTGGCTCAGTCAACACAAGAATTACCTTTCTAATCATTAGACTTTACCATCAAAGGGTGGGCCACCTCAAGCAATAGTGAGCACCTCAGGTTTTTTAAGTATGGAAGAGAGGAAACTGAGGTGACATGGAGACTGAGTTAGCATGAGGATTAGCCAGATACTCAGTAAAGCCACTCTTATTTCTACGATTCTTAGCGTCTATGAAAGAAGACAAGCCTATTACCATTTAGGAACCCAAAAGGAATAAGCAGATGAAACAAAAGCTGAGAAACAGAAAAAAGTTATTTCAGGTCTGAGGTGCAGGCAATAGATTGAAGAATAGATTATTGTGAAAACCAGAGCATGTGGAAGCATACTTGAAAAGCCTGAGGGTTAGAAGTTCGGAGTCTAAATGACTTCTGAAGTCATGCAGATTAGTTTATACCACTTTTTGTGTTTTAGAATGGAATCATAAATTTTAATGTGATATCTGACCAAAATGTTGAATGAACAGAAAATGTTAGTGAAGTATACTTCATTCATATTCAGTTGGAGGAGGGGGCGTTGTGGATAAGAAAGAACACTCAGTAGAGATGACAGTGTTTCATTATTATTAGCACTCATCAGTTAAACATGGCAGGCTTGACGGAATAAGTTATTCTAGAGAATGGGTATAATCGAGATGAAAATCTTCCTCTAAACTTTTATACCTAATATATTAACTGCAATCAGGTTTCCAGCCAAATTAATCAAACAGATATATAAACTATTTAAGATGTTCGAGCGGGAGAGCCAGAGCCACTCTTTCGAGGCTCAGTCTGCCAAAAACCATTGGAGGCGTCTCTATTTCTAATATTAGATACTACAATTGGACCTCCGCCTCCTGTCTCCAGATAACTACTCGGTAGGGCTGACTTTCTCTCAGCTTATGTGAAGAGAGAGGAGAGCAAGATTCGTGACATCCTGGGATTTTGCCAGGATTCAGTGGGTGGTAGAACCAAGGCTGAAGGCCAAGGGGCAAATCCACTCACTGCACAAAAGACACCCTCATGCCTTTGTTGATTAAAGCGTCATATTAGTTTTTGGTTTTTTTTTTTTTCCTGGGCATGGGGGTAGGGAGGAAATAATCTACTTTTTAAAAAGTGTCTCTCCAAGAAAAATAGTTCCAAGTTTAGGCTGGTATACTGTTGGGGGTGGGGGGACAACTAAAATAAAAAGCTTAGCTGTAGTTCATTAACTTTAATTGGTTTTTGTTGCCTCTCCTCAGGTTTCCTGGATCTCTCAGCTCTCTCCTCCCCCTACTCTCTGCTTCCCCTTCTTCTACCTCTCGCCTCCTCCCCCTCCAATCTGGCTTTCCCTCCTTCCTGGCAGCATTTTTAGCTTTAATTTGATAGTAAAAAACTGAATCCAAAGTTACAAAATTCTTCAGATTCAACTTCTTTGAAAGAAAAGAAGTTTTGGAAAAAGAATGGATATCTCAACCTAAACCTCACACTGCTTAAAGGCACATGTCCTCACGGGCGGCAGGTGCTTTATGAAGGGGAACTGGATCAGACAAACACACGAAATCGTTCATCGGTGTAAACAATGTCTTCTGGCAGGCTGGCTTAGTAAAAGCACTGTTCTGGGCCCTGGACACTAGCGGAGAACAAGCAAAGTCCCCATTCTCATGGAACGTATAAATTGACTGGAAAGACAGACAAAAACAAATGAACAAACCAATATATTAAAACTTGCTAGTGAAAATGCTATGGAAAAAAGCGTAAAGTTGGAAGGAATAAATTAGTGTTGGGGTGCTGCTTTAGAGAGCCAAGGCTTCTTTCAGGAAGTGACTCTTGGACACCTAAGAAAGTGAGAGTGCAAACCTTGCGACCTCGCAAGGAAACTGTGTTCCCGAGAGGGGAACGTGCAGCAACAAGAAGGCTGATATATACGGAGTGAGGTTAACATGAGGGGTGAGGGAGAAAAGCAGGTCAGCAATAAAGAAAAAGAAAAAAAGGTATTAATCAAGCAACTTTTCCATTCATCTCCTACCACTGGAGAGATAGCCGTGTGCATAAGCACTCTATAAAATCTATTAGGTTGTAAACCATTGCTGTACCAAGATGTCCTAAGCATGTATTTCTGAAATGAAACAGAATTCTTCACTTATACAGATTCTTAAAGCAAAAACAGAAAGGAATGCTAAATTGCTTTTTGGTCCACTGGATGATTTCCATTAGGCTTGACTTATTTTAAGTTCAAGGCACACACACAAGTACTAATTTTCACCACTAATGTAATCCGATCCAAACTGATCTAACCCAGGCAGAACTGCAGCTAAACCTCAGACTTAATTCAGTGCTTCCTAACAGAAGTGGGAGCTTCCAACTTTGGAAGAAAAAAAAAGTTTTACAGAAACAAAATACTGATGGACTATAAATACTGTTGGGACTATAAAGAAAGCTGAGCACCGAAGAACTGATGCTTTTGAACTGTGGTGTTGGAGAAGACTCGAGAATCCCTTAGACTGCAAGGAGATCCAACCAGTCGATCCTAAAGGAAATCAGTCTTGAATATTCACTGGAAGGACTGATGCTGAAGCTGAAAGTCCAATACTTTTTGGCCACCTGATGCAAAGAACTGACTCATTTGAAAAGACCCTGATGATGGGAAAGATTGAAGGCGGGAGAAGGGTATGACAGAGAATGAGATGGTTGGATGGCATCACTGACTCAATGGACACGAGTCTGAGTAAACTCCAGGAGTTGGTGATGGACAGGGAGGCCTGACGTGCTGCAGTCCATGGGGTTGCAAAGAGTCAGATATGACTGAGTGACTGAACTGAACTGAACTGAACTGAATGATTAGGCAGAGTATTGCCCTGGAACCAGGTAAACAAAGCCAGTCTGGTATATGTTGACTAGAAAATTATTTTATTTCTCTGTTCCAGGGTCCTCATCTATACAAAGTAAGTATGTTGAACTGATGATTTCTAAAATCTATTTGAGATATTATGTTTGATCATTAAAAGATTCAAAAAGATTTGAAATAGATCCTTGGATAATAAATCCGTGCCCAATACTCAATATGCTTTAGTAACACTGTATTAAGCAGAATACTTGTCAAGACTGACAACTGTCCCAAATGTAAAATAGTTTTCAGGTAAGAATAGAAAAGAAAAGGCAAAATGGGAAGAAAAGATTTTGAAAAGAGAAAATGAGAAGGGCTAGGAAAATGAAGTAAAAACAAAATTTGCAGAGCAGTATTATTCTGTAAGTACTCAAAATAACCCCTGGATGCTGAGAGCAGAAAAAAGAGAAGAGGAAGTTCATATAGTTCAACACTTGGAAAACAAAGATGTCCTAATAACAACAGCAAACGTAATGTAGAATGAGACATTTCTCAGGACATAACTGACTTCATGACCAAGAGAATTCAGGACTTAGGTTCTGTTACGGATAAATGATCGTGTTCCCCCAAATTAATATGTTGAGGCCCTCACCTCTAACATGATGATGGTAGGTGATGGGACCTTTGGAAGGTAACTGGGTTTCAAAGAGGTCATGAGGGTTGAGCCTTCATAATGACATTAATGCTCTTATAAGAAAGAGATATCACATTCATCTGATACATTGTTCAGGGATTTATCCCCTGGTGGCTTGGTGGTAAAGAATCTGCCTGCCAATGCGGGAGATGTAGGTTGATCCCTGGGTCAGGAAGATCCCCCAGAGGAGAAGATGGCAGCCCACTCCAGGACTCTTGCCTGAGAAATCCCATGGACAGAGGAGCCTGGCGGGCTACAGTCCATGAGGTCTCAAAGTGCTGGAAATGACTGACCACACACACACATGCTGGTGATCCATGGGATGAGAAAGGTCATCTGTTAAAAGAATTTAAATCCAGAAGCCTTGGAAGGCTTTTGTTTCTTTGAGAGAAAAGAAAGCATGAGAGAGACTGAGAGGCTCTTTACAAATTCGATTTAAAAAGACAAGGGGAAGGGAGCAAAAGGAAGTTGAGAAGAACCTTCAAGATGATGACAATACAAGGACTCCTCCATTTTGTTCTCTTTCCCTTCAACATGTTCCCTTCTAAACCCAAGACAGAAATAAATGTCAAAGGACTCCATATGTTTCTGGTAAAGGAGGGATAGAAATTAGGTACAGAGACATTGGATTTAGTAAAGGATAAGTGTCCTAATCCAGGAGGCTGATGCTTGAGGTTTTGCCCATCCAGAAAATATCCCTTCTCCCTTAAACAAATGGTATATATTTGCCAAATTTTTTTGACCTATAATCATATATGAAATAGGTCAAAGCTTTTGAAAAAATTGAATAATTAGCCAGCTAAGTCTCAAATAATCCACAAAATATCCTTTCTGTGCCTCCACATCCCCTAGAATTTTCTCCCTTCTATCTGAGTCTGACTTCATGATATTTTATTTGAGCAACAGGATTAATTCTGTTAAAACAAAAAGGAAATCCTGATTTTTGCAATTACATGAATGAAACTGGACGGTATAATGCTAAATGAAATAAGCCAAACTCAAAAAAAAAAAAAAAAAAGAGAGAGAGAGAAATACTGCTTGCTAGCACTTATATGTGAATTAAAAAAAAGTAGAAACCAGAGTAGAATGGTAGATGCCAGAGCTGGAGAGTCAAGCAAATAAGAAAAAACTGGTAAAAGGGTACAACTTTCAGTTATGAGTAAGGTCTGAGGATCTAACATATCATATAGTGAGTATAGCTGATAATACTATATTGTATAATTGAGATTCACTGATAGAGTAGAACTTGTATTCCCATTTTTAAAAAAGGTAAATATAGGAGGCGATTAATTAATTTGGTGGTGGTGATCCTTACACAATATAAATGTATACCAAATCATCATGTTGTACACCTGAAATATATTATAATTTGATTTGTCAATTGTACCCCAATATGGGCTTCCCGGGTGGCTTAGCTGGTAAAGAATCCACCTGCAATGTGGGAGACCTGGGTCTGATCCCTGGGTTGGGAAGATCCTCTGGAGAAGGGAATGGTACCCACTCCAGTATTCTGGCCTGGAGAACTCCATGGACTGTGTAATCCATGGGGTTGCAAAGAGTCAGACACAACTGAGAGACTCACTCACTCACCCCAATATAGCTTAAAAAGAAAAAAAAAGTTTTTATGATAACTTTAAGAAATTAAGAATGACGTGGCTTTTCTCTGATAACACAGAATCAATACATGATTTAAAGAGAATAAAAACAAATGCAATGCAATTAGCTCTAACACAAATCCTATGATCCTTGAATGCTTCATTGCCTTAAACTTGCTATGGTGTATCATGGATAATGGCCATGATGTTCAGCCCTCTCAATGGAAGAAAAAAGGGATAAATAAGTTCACTTCAGTTCAGTTCAGGCCCTCAGTCATGTCCAACTCTTTGCGACCCATGAATCGCAGCACGCCAGGCCTCCCTGTCCATCACCAACTCCCGGAGCTCACTCAGACTCACGTCCATCGAGTCCGTGATGCCATCCAGCCATCTCATCCTCGGTCGTCCCCTTCTCCTCCTGCCCCCAATCCCTCCCAGCATCAGAGTCTTTTCCAGTGAGTCAACTCTTCACATGAGGTGGCCAAAGGACTGGAGTTTCAGCTTTAGCATCATTCCTTCCAAAGAAATCCCAGGGCTGATCTCCTTCAGAATGGACTGGTTGGATCTCCTTGCAGTCCAAGGGACTCTCAGGAGTCTTCTCCAACACCACAGTTCAAAAGCATCAATTCTTCAGTGCTCAGCTCTCTTCACAGTTCAAGTCTCACATCCATACGTGACCACTGGAAAAACCATAGCCTGGACTAGATGGACCTTTGTTGGCAAAGTAATGTCTCTGCTTTTCAATATGCTATCTAGGTTGGTCATAACTTTTCTTCCAAGGAGTAAGCATCTTTTAATTTCATGGCTGCAGAAGCCGCTGAGAGGAGCTACCCCACCGAGGCCAGGCGCAGCGGCCGGGAGGAGCAACCCCATGTCCAAGGAGCAGGAGTGGTGGCTGTGCGGGTGCCAGAGGGCCTAGAGGAGCTATTCTAAGTTCAAGGTCAGGAGGGGCGGTGTTGAGGAGATATCCCTCGTCCAAGGTAAGGAAAAGCATCTGTGCTTTGCTGGAGCAGCTGTGAAGAGATACCCCACGTCCAAGGTAAGAGAAACCCAAGTAAGACGGTAGGTGTTGCAAGAGGGCATCAGAGGGCATCAGAGGGCAGACACACTGAAACCATAATCACAGAAAACTAGTCAATCTAATCACACTAGGACCACAGCCTTCTCTAATTCAATGATAAATAAGTTAACAGCAATTAAACATCTCCTCCAGGACTTATACTATTTCAGTCATTTCACTCATGCTATTTTATTTAGTCCTCAGGATACAATTCACCCTATTTTACAGATGAGAGAGCATTGAGATTCAGTGGATTTCAGGAACATATCCAGGGCCACAAATGAGTAAATAGTAGAACTAAAATTTGAACCCAGTTCTAAAGGTGGGCTAGTTGTTTTTTAAAAAGCTTGTCAAAAGCAGGGATTATTAAAATGAATTTGCTTTGGACATTGGTAATCATCAAGATTTGAGGCTTTTAGCACCTTTGAGACGAGAATTGAGTTCACATTGATGGAATAACATAATCTTTCAGGGAACAACAATTTGCTTGTGTATTATATACAGAACACCAAGCTAGGTGCTATATGAAAGAAATGTATACATATATAGATATATACATGTGCATATCAGTCAGTCTCTCAAGTATTTGACTATTAATTAGCACCTATAATTATAAGCCATCTTCATGCCTCAGCATTCTATTTTTATAAGAAAGGGTCTAATAATGATAAAACCAAATGATATCTGCACATAATTTCCAGATATGCTTCTGTGTCAATAATCAGTCCGTTCAACTTCTTAGTCCTGCTGCAAATATAGCCCCTCCCCTCGATCAGGATAATTTCATATTCTCAGTGGTAATCTTGAATACCATGATATACTCAATCATCAAATTTTGAATTATGTTGACTCTAAAATTATAGAAATAGGAAAGTTTATTTGTAAATACATTTGAGGAAACAGATTTAAGAAATGAATACAAGTTTTTACTTCTCTCTTCAATCTTACACCAATAAAATATGCCTTTCATTCTTTTCTTTAGCTTTTAGGTATCTAGTAAAACAGAAGAATTTTTTTTCTCATATTTATTGACAAAATTCCTTAAAGACTTACTACTGCCATTGCACATTGTGAGATGAAGGTGAAAGATTACAACTTTTTGCTTTCATCCCTATGTGTGACTACTAACATTTAAAATAATTTGAAATATTGTTTCTTTCTCAAAGATACAGTATGTTGAAACTTCATACTCCTAAGACTCTTCATGTAACATTAAAGACAACAGGATGGTCTGGTGTACATGGCACACCTCCTTGGGCAACATGCATGCATGCATGTTCAGTCACTCAGTGTGTCCGACTCTTTGCAGGACTGTAGACCTTCAGGTTCTTTTGTCCATGGGACTTCCCAGGCAAGAATACTGGAGTGGGTTGCCATTTCCTACTCCAGGGAATCTTCCCAACCCAGGGATCAAACCCACATCTCCCGTATTGCAGGTGGATTTTTTTACCACCAAGCCACCTGGGAAGCCCTTGGGCAACATAGTAAGCCATTTAAGCCTTGGGATACCAAGGTGTCACAGATTCACCTACGTCTTAAACTAGTTTCTTTGCTTGTCTTCATTATTTTAACTTCTGCAGCTCACATTGGAAATTGTCTAAATTCTTCTTCTGGGATGGAATTTCTGTAGTTTGAATCTTAGTCAAATACAAATGTGTTATAAAAGGATAAGAATGAGTGAATAAGCAAATGAATAAAACTACTGTTAATACCAGTTTCAGATTCTTTGCTGAGAGCTGACTTTGTGAGGACTAACGCCTTATTTTTTAATAGTTGAATAATACTCCACTGTGTGTATATGGATATGGATATACATATATATTTACATCACAACTGCTTTAGCCATCAGTGAAGGACACTTAGGTTGCTTCTCTGCCTTGGCTATCATGAATAATGCTGCAATGAACATGTGGGTATAGATATCTCTTTGAGACAGTGATTTCATTTCCTTTGTATATATATGCAGAAGGAGGATTGCTAGATCACACTATTTTTTTCATTTTTAGCTTCTTAAAGAACCTCCATATCATTTTTCTTGTGGCTACACCAGTTTATATTTCCACCAACAGTGTACAAGTGTTCTCTCTTTTCCACATTCTCAACAGCATTTTTATGTCTTGCATTTTTTATAACAGACCTCCTAACAGGTCTGAGGAGGCATTTATTGTGGTTTTGATTTGCATTTTCCTGATAAGTAATGATGTAGAGAAATGTTTCCTATATCTGCTGGTCATCTCCATGTCTTCTTTGGAAATATATCTATTCAGGTCCTTTGTCCACTTTTTGACTGTGTATTTTGTTAGTTTTGCTATTGAGTTGTATGAGTTCCTTATATATATTGAATATCAACCTTGTAGCAGATGTGTGGTTTGCAAATATTTTCTCCCCTTCCACAGATTGCCTTTTCATTTTGCTGGTTTTCTTTTCATTGTAGAAACTTTTTAATTTGATGTAATCTCATTTATTTTTACTTTTTGTTGCCTATGCTTTGGTATCAAGTACAAAAAATTTTGTCTTACACCATATACAAAAATAACTCAAAATGGATTTAAGATGATAACACAGGACATATAACCAAGAACTTCTGTAAAATAACATGGGAAGTGAATTCCTTGACATTGGTCTCGGCAGTGAATTTTTCAAAGAACACTAAAGCAAAGGCAACAAAAGCAATTTCCTTGGTTAAACTGATTACTAATTATTTTATCATTTTTATGTTAATGAAAATGAGATTACTTTCTTAATTTCTCTGACAAATTGTTTTTGATACATACAAACTTACTGATTTCCATGTATTGATTTTGTACCCTGAAACTTTATTGAATTCATTTTTAGTTCTAGCAGTCTTGTGATAGAGCCCTTAGGGTTTTGTTTTGTTTTTTTAACACATAATATCATGTTATTGGCAAACAGAGACAGTTTTATTTAGTCCTTTCTGATCTGAATGCCTTTTATTTCTTTTTATTGCCTCTGGCTAGCACTTCCAGTACTATGCCGAATAAATGTGGCAAGAATGGATGGACATCCTTGTCTTGTTCCTGATCTTAAAAGTTTTGCTTTTCACTGGTGAGTATGATGTTACTTGTGGGATTCTCATATAGGGCCTTTATATGTTGAAGTACATTTCCTCTACACCCAGGTCATATGAAATAATGTTGAATCTTGTCAAATATTTTTTTCTGCTTCTATTGAGACAACCATATGATTTTTATTTTTCAATTTTTAAAGTGGTATATTACATTGATTGTTTGCATATATTGAATCATCCTTGCATTTTGGAACACTTGATCATGGTGTATGATCTTTCTAAAGTATCATTGAATTTAGTTTGCATAATATTATGTTCAGAAACTCTCATTCATCAAGGATAATGGCCTTGGTTTTCTTTCCTTTTAGTGTATTTATCTGGCTTTTGTCTCAGAGTTATGCTGGCCTCATAAAATGAGTACAAAAGTAACTCTACTCTTTTACATTTTGAAAGAGTTTAAGAAAGACTGGTATTAATTCCTTAATGTTTTGGTAGAATTCACCAACGAAGCCACCTGGTCCTGGACTTTGTTGGGAGGTTTTCAATTACTGATTCAATATCATTATTAATAAATGGTCTCTTCAGATTTTCTGTTTATTCATGGTTCAGTCTTGTTAGGTTTAGGGTTCCTGGAACTTATCCATTTCTTCTAGTTTGTCTAGGTTTGGTGATATATGATCATTCAGGGTAGCCTCATGATCTTTTGAATTTCTGCAGTATCAGTTGTAATATTTCCTCTTTCATTTCTGATTTTATTCTTCTCTCTTTGGATCTTGACTAGCCTAGCTAAAGTTTTGTCAATTATGCTTATCGTTAAAAAAAAAAAGCTCTTAATTGACTGATCTTTTCTATTGTCTTTCAAGTCTATTTCTCACTTCAGATCTGTTAATATTTGCTTTAAATATTTAAGTGCTCTGAAGTTGGGTGCAAAATACTTACAATGTTTATATCTTCTTGATGAATTGACCACTTTGCCATTATATAATGACCTTCTCTAGCTCTTGTTACAGTCTTTAGCTTAAAATCTATTTTGTCTGTTATACAAATAACTACTCATGCCTTCCTTTCATTTCCATTTGTATGGAATATCTTTTTCCATCCTGTCACTTTCATTCTATGCATATCTTTAAAACATATATGATTTTCTTATAGGCATATAGTTGGGTCTTGTGGTTTTTAATCCATCCAGCCACCTGGTGTCTTTTGGCTGGAGAATTTAGTCCTTTTACATTTGAAGTAATTACTGAAAAGTATAGACTTACTATTGCCATTTCATTCACCATGTTTGGTTGTCTTATATTTCCTGTGTTCTCTGTTTCCTCTCCTGCTCTTTTCCTTTGTGATCTAATGGTTTTACATGGTAGTATACTTAGATTCCTTCTCTTTATCCTTTGTGCTTCTACTTCATGGTTACCATGAAGCATACATATACTGTCATATAGTTGTAACAGTCTATTTTAAATTGTTAAGTAGGCGAGGGTATGTCAAGAGCCATCAGTGTCCCAAAAGGCGGATCTCAGCTAACACACACGCAGGCTGATTAGAAGCCAAACTCCTAGACTGAAGCTGGGAAAATATATTGTGAAGCACCTTCCAGAGAGAAACTGGGAGGTAGGAGTTTATGCCAGCTCCTTCTCACCGATCCCAGGTGTACAGATGAAGGTAGGGGGCAAAGGTAAAGAGAATTCCTCTTCCCACTTAAAAACTGCTTCATTTTTACTATAGTCCTGTGGGACTCATGAATGCAAGTCCCATTGTCTATCACGTGACTTAGGGACCCATATCCTGGTGGCAGCCACAAAAGCTGGAATTCTAGATGTGTGGACAAGCTCATAACGGGGGTTTGGTTTTACTGTTGAAGTGAGCCAGAGGGAGAAGGCAGGGGAAGTGTCCACTGGTTGCCCTGGTCTCTGAGGAGCATCAAAGCTAGCCTCTAGACACAAATTAGAAGGTAGACCTTCAGACACCAGCTTTAAATGATGTCTTCAAACCCCTTCTTGGAAAGACTGGGAGATGGACATTATTGCCTGCTCCCTCTGCCCTGAGCGCTGGAAGTTGTAGTTGTGAGGGAATGCTTATGTAACTATTAAAAACTGCTTCTCTGCTTACTATAGTCTCGTGTTTCTTATAGAGGCAAGCCCTCTTAGATTTCAGAAATCAGTATTTGGAAGCCCTAAACAGAGTGGGATCTTAAAAGCTGAAGCACTAGATATGCAGTCCAAATGCTTCGCTCCTTGGGGATAATCTGGGAGTTGGGGGTTCCCTCTCAATCATATGGCACTGTGATAGGGGTGGGGTGTGTGCCAAGAATGTATTGCAGCTGTCCTATCTGTTTTAGGGGGTATTTTCTCATTTTGCCCAATGTGTAGCCATAACTCAGCTAGTTTCTAAATTTCTCTCAGAGGGATTTTCCCTGTGTGTAGCTACATATCTGGTGTATCTCCGGGAGGAGAGGGAGTTCAAAAGCACCCTTGCCTTGTTTTCATTTTTAATAGTGTTAGGGACTGGTTACATAAGGCTAATGAATCTGCTTCTCAGCCAGAGAGAATTTGATTTTTCTTTTGCTTTCACCAATTTAGATACTCTTTTTGAAGTATGTTACACATGCTCCTGCCTTCATAAACCAAGTATTAGGAATATACTATTTATCTCAACAAATACATTTAAGGCAAGTTGCTGAACTATTGAAATAAAAAAAGATTAAGAAAAACTATATTTCTGTTTCTGTGTCAGTACCTTACTGTTTTTGGTGAAGGAAAATGCAACCCACTCCAGTATTCTTACCTGGAAAATCCCATGGACAGAGAAGCCTGGTGGGCTACAGTCTACTGGGTCACAAAGAGTCAGACACAACTGAGCACACAGGCACATTACTGTTTTGATTACTAGAGCTTTGTAGTATAGTCTGAAGTCAGACAGTCTGACTCTTATAGATCCATTTTTTATTCCCAGGATAGCTTTGGCTACTCAGGGTCTTACGTATTTCCATAAAATTGTAAAAAAAAATCTGTTCTATGGAAAATGCTATTGGTGATTTGTCAGAGATTGTATTGAATCTACAGTAATTGGATAGTATAGTCATTTTGACAGTATTGATTCTTCCAGTCCAAGAACATGGTATATCCTTCTATCTGTGTCATCTTTGATTTCTTTCATCAGTATCTCACCGTTTTCTGAGTATAGGTCTTTTGACTCCTTAGGTAGGTTTATTCCTAAGTATTTTGTTCTTTTAGATGCAACAGTAAATGAGATTATTCCCTTAATTTCTCTGTATTATATTCATTGCCAGTGTTTAGAAATGGAACAGATGTTTTATATTAGTTTTTTATCCTGCAACTTTACCAAATTCACTGATGAGCTCTAGTAGTTTCCTGGTAACATCTTTAGGATTTTTCTAGGTACAGTATTATTTCATCTGCAAACAATTACAGTTTTACTTATTTTCCAGTTTGGTTACGAAGTCCAAACATTAACCCACGCATCTCTGTTCAACTAATCTATGTCAAAGGTGGCAAGAATACACAGTGGAAAAAAATAGTTTCTTCAGTAAGTGGGGGTGTGAAAAGTGGACAGCTACATGTAAAAGAATTAAATTAGAACAGTCCCTCATACCATATATGAAAATGAATTCAAAATGGATTAAAGACCTAAAAATTAAACTGAATACTATAAAACTTCTACAGGAAAATAGACAGAACACTCTATGATAAAAATTGCACCACGATCTTTTTGGTCCACCACCTGGACAAGTAAAATTAAAAGCAAAATTAAAACATGAGACCTAATCAAACTTAAAAGGTTTTTCTTAGCAAAGGAAACCATAAACAAAATGAGAATAAAATCCATAGAATGGGAGAAACTATTTTTCCCACATATAAAAAGAGCTCATGCCGCTCAATATCAAAAACACAAACAAGCCAATCAAAAAAAAATGGGCAAAAGATCTAAACAGATATTTCTACAAACAAGACATACTGATGGCCAAGAGGCACATGAAAAGATGTTCGATATTACTAATTATTGGAGATATGCAAATCAAAACTACAATGAAGTAACATCTCACAGCAGTTAAAATGACTATTTTATATTACTAATTATTAGAGATATGCAAATCAAAACTACAATGAAGTAACATCTCACAGCAGTCAAAATGACTATTATCAAAAAAAAGCTACAAACAATAAATCATGGAGAGGGTGTGGAGAAAAGGAAACTTCCTACACTGTTGGTAGAAATGTAAGTTGGTACAGGTACTATGGACAGCAGGACAGAGGATCTTTAAAAATGAAAAACAGAGTTACCATATGATCCAGAAATCCCACCCCTAGGCATATATCCAAAGAAAACCATAATTCAAAAGATATACGTACCTCAATGTTCACTGAGCACTATTAACAATAACTAGGATACTGAAGCAACTTAAATGCCAACCATCAGAGGAATAGATGAGAAGACGTGGTACATATATGCAATAGAATATAATTTAGTTATAAAAAAGAATGAAATACTGTTATTTGCAGTGACATGGATGGACCCAGAGATTGTCATACTGAGTCAAGTTAAGTCAGAGAAAGATAAACACTGGATGATATTGCTTATATGTGGACATCTGAAAAATGATACAAATGATCTTATTTACAAAACAGAAATAAGAGTCACAGATGTAGAAAGCAAATTTACAGTTACCAAGAGTGAGGTAGGGAAGAGGTGAACTGGGAAACTGGGATGGATGGACGCGAGTCTGAGTGAACTCCAGGAGTTGGTGATGGACAGGGAGGCCTGGCGTGCTGCGATTCATGGGGTCGCAAAGAGTCGGACACGACTCTAGAATCTACTGATAGCACAGGAACTACTCTGTAATGACCTATATGGGTATAGAATTTTAAAAGAGTGTACAAAAGTCTGTATAGTCAAAGTTACAGTTTTTCCAGTAGTCATGTGAGACTTGGACCATAAAGAAGGCTGAGCACCAAAGAATTGATGCTTTTGAATTGTGGTGTTGGAGAAGACGCTTGAGAGTCCCTTGGACAGCAAGGAGATCAAACAAGTCAATCCTAAAGGAAATCAACTCGGAAAATTCATTGGAAGGACTGATGCTGAAGCTGAAGCTCCAATACTTCGCATCCAAGGATGCAAAGAGTAGACTCATTGGAAAATACCCTGATGCTGGGAAAGATTTAGGGCAGAAGAAGAAGGGGGCAATAGAGGATGAGATGATTAGATGGCATCATCGACTCAGTGGACATGAGTCTGAACAAACTCCAGGAAATAATGAAAGACAGGAAAGCCTGGCATGCTGCAGGTCATGGGGTCACAAAGAGCTGGACACAACTGAATGACTGAACAATGAACAGCAACAACAGTAACTAACTTTGCTGTACAGCAGAAACTAACTCAACACTGTAAATCAACTACATTCTTGCAAAAATTAATTTAAAAATAAAATCAAAATACAGTAAAAGAGAATCCTAACCCTCCCTGAACTCACAGCTTAGTTAAGAAAATTAGGAAGTCAAAAAATAATTACGCTATAATCAGGCCCATTCCTAAGACTCAGTGGACCTGTGCAAGAGTATAATGCAGGCCTGCATACCAGATGTCTAAATAGTCAAAAAAAAATTAAGTTAACCTACAAAGAGTTGAATAAAATTTTTTTCTACCTTGGCAAATATACCTTCTTAACAACAGAGACTATCATGTTGAAGTTTAGAATCCCTGGATTACACAAAATTCCAGGCTGAAAACTAATGTCATCAAAGAAGATGCCTTCTGGCTACAGACCTGTAGCTCTCCTCTCTTCTTTCACTGCCCCAACCTCAGCTCTGTCTTTTATTTTGAGGGGCCGAGAGAACATGTATGTGGATACCCCAACGGAATATGTGTTCTGTGGTATCCCTGGGCTGTCCTTAGAATATACTTTCCATCCTTCTCTATGTCTCTCATTTTTCTCCATAGAAAGTTGCTGCTTGGCAAAGACAAACTTAGCAGTGAAGCCAGAAAGGCCAGCATTTAGAGATTAATAAATCAACCCTTGTCTAAAATGGATTTTACCCCATCAGAACCGAGTAAATACTGTAAAGGAACAGAGAAAAGGCTTTCCCTACCCAGTCCCATCAGCCACAATTCTAGAAGCTAGCTTCTCTTTCCTCTATGAAGGAGATGTCCTAACTGAAAATATACCTGTGCACAATTTCTCCAGGGTGTCTTAGCTGTAAGCTGAAGGGGATGCACCCAGGGGTGAAGAGCCTGGCCTGGCTTGTAGGAGTTTGAAATGTATTTGGTGATTTCCAATGGCTTCCAAACAAAGAGTAGGTCCCTGAAATACAGCATGATAAAAAACATTTCTAACAAAGCTCCAATTTGCATTTGAAGTATTTGTCTCGTTAAGATAGTGCTCAAATAAACGGTTCACTTGACTAGGCTGAAAACAGACCCAGAAACCAAGTTCCAACAACACTCCCTCCTCCATACCTCTGATCTAGTGGTATCAGAGGTATCTAGCTCGCATCATCAGCATGGGCTATTTTCAGACACAAAGACCCAAAGAAAAGAATTTCAATAGTTGGAGGGATAAGACTTGGGTTATTAGTAGAGCTTTATGGCACCATATATTCAGATAATAACTTCAAAGGGGGAGGTTAGGACTTTGGATAGCACATCCCTTTGACCACATGGATCTCCCACAAATGAAGGAGGGTTAGAGAACTTTAAACCACATTCCTTCTTTCCTAGGCCTGGGGGTGGT
This sequence comes from Nanger dama, assembly GCA_917880005.1. Classification (NCBI taxonomy): domain Eukaryota; kingdom Metazoa; phylum Chordata; class Mammalia; order Artiodactyla; family Bovidae; genus Nanger; species Nanger dama. The sequence continues at coordinate 16,192,522 of CAKJTW010000008.1, read as the reverse complement.
ACTAACTATAATTATCTTAAACAAGGTATTCATAAAGGAAATGGAACCCTGAATGGGAGTTCTTCTTTCCAGGAGTGAGGAAGTTTTCAGACGAGAGATGGCATTTGAGATGGGTCTTACAGCATGAGTGGGAGTTTCCCACGTGGAGAAAGGAGGGAAGGGCACTCCAGGAAAAGAAACAGCATATGGGGAGAAACAAGAGTTTGAAAGAGTGGCATATTCAGAGAGTGGTGAGAAGTTACTTGTGGCTGAGGCGTAGGGGGCATGTGGGAGATGAGGAGAGATGAAGGTGGCAGGGTTTGCAGAGGGAAGACTGGGAAGGCTTTGATCATGAAGACTGCGGGTCTCCCAGACGCACTGGCGATTATATAAATGGTAGCATGGCAGACTCTAAGGCATCAACCCTGTGATTTCAGAAAGGACCTACGGCAACGTGGACAGAAAAGAACTGGAGAGACCAGCTGAGAGGCAGTTACACCCAGAAAATAATGGGACATAAGGCCCTTGTCGTCACAAACATTCTTCTCTGTGTCTCACTTATGGTATGGGGTCAGGAACATGAAGAAGGAAGAGAAAGGTCTCAGAAGCATAGTTACTTCCATAATATGAACAGCTACAACAAGAACAGGGACCGAAGATGAACAAATACTTAAGAGAGAGAACTGGGAGAATTTGGCCACTTGGCAAAGGAAGGGAGGGTAAGGCAAAGGAAGGTCTAAGTATGATGCCAAGGTTTCCAGATTCAGTAGATTGCAGGGTTGTTAACTGAGGTGAGATGATGAGGAGAGGAACAGGTTATCTGAATTTGACAAAATTCACGTCATTCCAACGATACTGTCCTGCGTGGAAGCACAGTGGCAGACCTCAGGGTTCCTGGCCTACCCTGAAAGACCCCTCAAATTTTGTAATTTTTAGTTTTTCCCCTTTTAAACATTTCCTGGTCTTTGTTAAGAGATTAGCACTTGTCTCATATTTTTGTTGTCAAAGCCCCAAAACGGACTATAAATCAAAACATCCTCTATGTTACGGTTAGAAGACCAAGAACCAAAAGATGGACTCAGTGGCTCCTTCAGATCAATTATGAAAACTTCAGGATACCACTGCTGTGATATCTTAAAGTTCCATCCCAGTGAGCTGAAAGTGTCAGATCAGATCTCCAAATAAGAGGTATAATTGCCAACATCTACAAAGAAGGTCTTGGGGTAATTTGAAGAAGTAAGGATATTGTTTTGTCTTTAATCCTTCTGACGACTGACTTTTCTCCTCCATAAAAATGCTTAGCTTTTATTCTCCTACATCAACAAGAGCCCTGTTGGAAATATCTTTTCTACCAACTCTGTGCATGTTTGAAATATAAAGGCAAACTACAGCTCAGCCATTTAAATTTCTCCCTCCCATTTCACCCAAACGCTTTGGATCATTTTAAGGATTCCAGAAGAAGCATTTACAGCTCGCTCAGGCCCTGAGAGAACCATCAGGTAGACTGACCTAGGAAGAAAGCTTGTGTACTCAGCCAAGGCCCAGAAAGAGTAAATACCGGCCAGTCCTCTGCAGAGCTCTGTAAGCCACACAGGAGGCATAGCTTCAACTACTGCAGCCGCACTGGGAGGGAATGTCTCCGACTCTCCTTGAGCTGTCTGCGTGCTTCTCACCCTCCCAACCCGTCAATCTGGTACCATTCAGTGATTACTAACTGTACAAACAACAATGACAAAAAAAATCAGATACAACAAAAACTGTCTTAGCTGTGTAAGGAAGACAGCAATAATGTATAGACACAGGATGACTACTTTCAGTTTAACAGAAATATTATATCAGCAACTTGAGTAATGTAGATATCTGTGATTGTGAATGCCATATACCAAAACAACCATGAAGGCTTTTATGTAACATTCTTTCAGGCATATAATCCAAAGTAAACAGTCTTCGGGAGATTGTTTTTTTCAAGTGCAATTGCTTTCTTCTAATTACATGAACATATTGAAGATTTTCTCCAGACTTCTTGAAAAAATTATTCTATTCTTCCCTTTTTAAGTTTCTAATTAATTCAGGGTTTTTTCCCCCGATAGAAACATATTTTTGAAAGGCCTCAATTATTTGCTCTTCCTAAATGTTTTCCATTGCAAGGATTGGAGGTGATAAATCACATTCAGTTTATCTCCTACGGTTTCTTCTAGCACATTGTCAACTCCCTCTCACCCTCGTGCGCACACCCCCTGCATAGCAACTGCATATGGGGCAGTGTCAAGGCTGTGGGATAAGCGACACTATTAGCGCAGTGTGGTGGCTTTGATGTGAGCTCTCGGCAGGGTTGCCAGAAGAGTGACAGACTCCTGCTCTAATGCAAAGACTATTTCTCATTTACTCGGTTCACTTCTAATGGTCTTCTATTACCGTTAGTGGGAGAGAGCAGACAGACACCATGGCGGAAAAATGTCACATCCTTGGGATTAGTTTATTGTGCTGAGTGCCAGCTTTTTGTACATAAAAACCCCTTGTTAAAAAATAAAAATAATCAGAAACATTTCTATAAAGAAAAATATTCAAACATATAATAGGTATCAAAGCGAGGTCAGTTGTGTTTAATTCAACTAGAGAGAATGCTGTCTCAACCACCACTCCCCAAGCCTGGCATAGAATTGCAGAAACTCCATTTTCTGTGCAGTTTTCTGATGCAAAAGCTGTCCTAGTCTCCCCGCGAGTGCCAGTGTGCCATGAATCTAGTTTTGCCATTTTCTAAGCCTTGAGCAAAACATTGTTCCCAAACAGGAACAACAACAAAAAAATTAATGAATAATTTTGTATCTAAAAATAAATCATATTAATGGTTGAAACTGGAGGAAAAAAGAAGAAAATGAGATCAAAGACACCCAAGAAAACAGGGTGGATTGCACACTGTGAATGAAGGAGGAGTTAACCAATGAGCAGTTAACCAGAGGGTTTAAAGCAGAAGCCAACCCACCTATAAATGTGGGAACATTTTAAGTGTGAGAAAGCTGTTAAAGGGGACTTAAAAGAACAAAAGTACCATTTGTTCCTCTAATTAACTTTGAAGAGTCTAATTAAGGGCAACATAAAAGCTTAAGAAATGTTGGTTATTAGGCATGTACTTTAACTTGATCAGTGAGATGGTATTCTTGTAAACAAAGATGCTAATTTCACCCAGCCCAAAATAAACCTCTCTGCAAATATCTCACCACATAATCATGCAGTACCTTGGGAGCAGAATCTCTATCTAGTGCAGGCTGCCTCTTGAGGGTCTTAATTCTAGGCATTAATAGCACTCACCTTAAAGATGCCACCAAGGATAAAGAACATTCTGACAATTTGGTCTGAACATGGCCACTCCTAAAAGGAATCTTCTTGCTGTATTATAACCTGCCTGAGCAGCTCTAAGAATTGACAGTTTCAATCATAAAGAGATAGAACTTTATCTCTAAAATGGAGACAAGCCAGATAAAAATTAAAGAGCATTTGTGCCTGATTAAAACAATACATTAGTGTTATTCAAGGTTAAGTTAGGCTTTACTACAAGACTATGTTTAAATTTTAGTTTTTAACACAAACAGATTTAGGGAAAATAGAGAGCATTTCTTTTTAGAAAAGGAATCTGCCAGTAATATAAAAGTGACTATAATATTAGAATAATGGGATTATGTGATTGTGTTTTTATCTAATTGTCCTTTAGTTGCTCTTAGGAGTTGCTCTGTGAGGGAATGAAAGAACCTTCATCCCAGAGTTGAAAACTTTGACTTCTGGGAACTTGTCTTATGTTTTGATTCAGTGAAGATCAGTGCCTTCCCAGTTGGAGAAATTCAGATGAAGGTATTTTCTAGGAATGCTTCACAGGGAAGCTAATAAAGAGCTTTGCATTTTTTGTGAAAAAGGAATTACGATTTTTATTATTGTTAACACCAATACTAAGCACAGGGGTTTGTGAAGGTAGACAATTGTGGCTTAAGGATATAATCACACCAAACGAATTCCCAGTCCTATACAGTGCTTTGAATTACCATAGCCTGCAGTAGGTAGTGATACTTTGCAATTGGCATGCCATTAAAACTAACCCTAAAGCTTGCAGCTAGGGAAAAGAGAGGCTTCTATGATGCTTTGAGACTTGGTTCTAAGATTGGCACTCAAAAGGACAGCTTTCAAAGAGGGCAGTGTCTAAGAGTCTTGAGATGAAGGATTATAGATTATAAATAGAATGAGTATTAAATATACATTTTGGCATACAGATACGTCTAAGGATTTTCTCCTGCTAGACTCTCAATAGCCTACTCCTTGTACTTAATCTGGCAAAATCTGTAGGGACGACTACTTTGCTCAGGGCTTCTTGCCCCTAGAGAACCAACTGAATGTAGAAATTACAAGACCACAAAAACGACGTACACTAGCGTCAAATTGGAAGTTACACAAAATTAGGCACCCTGGACTGGGTAACAGAGTGACCTAATCTTTAAGTCTACAAATAAAACTCTTGTGTACTTCTACACAAACCAGAATGTACTGAGTGAAGAAGAGCGAAGACAGGGTGGAAAAGAAGGATAATACATTAAAGAACATGCAGAAGACAGAATCACTAAATCAGTTTCTTTAAGCCCAGCTCTTGTAATTTACCCTTCAATTTATTACTTAGAAATTATTGGGCCCAGGAAAATCCTGGTGGCTCAGAATCTGCCTGCAATTTAGGAGACCTGAGTTTGATCCTTGGGTCAGGAAGATCCCCTGAGAAGGAAATGGCAACCCACTCCAGTATTCCTGCCTGGAGAATTCCGTGGACAGAGGAGACTGGTGGCAGGCTATATAGTCCATGGGGTCCCAAAGAGTCAGACACATCTCAGCTAGGGGTCAAATCGTGAAATCGGGCCCAGGAAAATTATATTACACTGTTCCAAATTGTAATTATCCTTCCCGAGAGCATACATGCAGCTTCCATCAGCGGTTTCCTTTCTCCTGCAGTTCTTCCATCACTTAGGTTAGGGAATGCCATCATCTTCCAGAAACAAATACAGAAGCGTTTGTTACTCACACCAAATCCTTTGGGAACAAATGGACAAGAATGAAGGACAGAATCCATTTCAGATCTATCACCAAGTATATTTCAAGTACTGCCTGAGGTTTGATAAGGCTTGATCATATCATAGAAACTACTTTTATCATCCTAATCAATTAGTGATAGGAATTACCCCTCAAGAAAATCAATGGAGAAAAAAATCATTTTCCTTGTGAAAAGAAATGAGAATATGTATAGATATTTGATTACAGGATTCCTCTCTGATATGACAAAGGCTAGTCCATGGTATTTTTCTGCTTCACTGGACTGTGTGGCTTTAATATGTCTATGGAACCTTGTGTGTCTTTACCTGTAGTGAGAAACTAATTTAGTGCTAATTGCTTAGCACTGTCATCGGTCAGCGTTGTCTGCAACACCTCACTACCTGTGTGTAGCTTTGGGTACGAATGCTTGGTCTGTACATGTATCTGTTTATTAGCCTTTTCACTTATCTATATTCTTTATTTTTCAGTTTAGCCAAATTAAAATAAAAACAAAAAAAGAATTGTTACTGGGAGCACCCTAAGTGTTGCCCTATAAGTAATATGTGAATAACTTTTCATCACTTTCCAGATTTAAATGTTTACAGAAGAAATGAAGAATTCAGAAAACTGAGAGTTACCTAGGTCTGAATGCTGAGCCTCTTTTAATGCAGTGCATACCTATTTACACATTTTCTCAAAACTTACACCCTTGCAACTTAGAATACTTCTATAAGGATAAAGAAACTCCCTGGCCTTCTCTTTATCAAAGGTTAAGTGAAGTGAAGTTGCTCAGTCATGTCTGACTCTTTGCGACCCCATGGACTGTAGCCTACCAGACTTCTCTGTCCACGGAATTTTCCAGGCAAGATTACTGGAGTGGGTTGCCATTTCCATCTCCAGGGGATCTTCCTGACCCAGGGATTGAACCCAGGTCTCTTGCATTGCAAGCAGATGCTTTACCCTCTGAGACACCAGGTTAGGTGATAAATAAGAGAACATGGAACAAACTGACCATTCTTCTCCCAATAAAAGTGAAATCAGGCATTATTTTGAAACCTTGTGGGAAGCTAACCTATTGCTTCCTCTCAGTTGTTTCTCTGGGAATATAGAAGCATGTTTCCTGTGGTTAATTCAGGCAGGTATGGACCTTGTCCTACCAGGGGCCAGGGAAAGAGGGAATCTTTCTCAAATTCCATTAAGACTTGTTTTTCAAAGCTGCATTTCTTCTAGGTGTTTTTTAAGGAATATGTAAGATGGCACTAGCGGTAAAGAACCTGTCTGCTGATGCAGGAGACACAAGAGATGTGGGTTTAATCCCTGGATCAGGAAGATCCCTTGGAGAGGGAAATGGCAACCCACTCCGGTATCCTTGCTTGGAAAATCCTATGGACAGAGAAGCCCAGCAGGCCACAGTCCATGCGGCTGCAGGGAGCCAGACACAGCTGTGCACACACATAGTCGTATGTAACAGAACTACACATTTGTGTTGAAAGACTCTGAATATGCTTTCCCTCCAAAGAATATTTCCTACTAGCATATTCGGATAAACCATGGAAGCCAAATTTTAACCTTCAGAGTCCAATACCAGAGACATATCAACACATCTTCACTGCCTGATATATGGAGAATGAAATGCTCTATCAAGATGTTCTAACATCATAGGTGAGATGAATGGCTACGGAAATAATTCAGAAAGATACACTAGGGGTTAAAGATTTGGGGTGGAGTTATACACCCACATTCAGAAGTAGCGGCTTGTTTTCTGTCATAGATGGAAGGGGACTTTCTAGTGAGAATGTTGTCTGCCAGACACAACACTGGATACCCACGTTTTATGCAGCACACACTTCAATGTATTTGGGCACATCACTCAGTAGATCTGTGCTGATAAATGCACAGTGTTTCTCAGTCTCCTGGTGTGAGTCAATCACATCCATCCAGGATGGATAACAGAGGTTGGAGTCTATTTGCAGACATGGGGCATAGAGGAGGTAATTCAGTCTCAGGGATACAGACTTGAAATCATTGAGAAAATATTCTTTCTAATCCATGGAGCTAACCATTTGAACAAGGGAAAGAGAGGTACTAGAATAATGTGGGTGGGCCAACATAAAATTTTTATAAGAACTGTTATATCTCAGCCATTTAAATTGACACTTTCCTGAAAGACAGTTTTCAAAAGCATGCTGCAGGTGAGTCTAAATTGCACAAATGAAAAAGGAAGGTGCTAAAGTGCAAATTTACATGTCATCTCCTAAAAGTTATTCATTATTAGCATCGTGAAATACCTGAAAACCATTTGTGATTTCTGTGTGACTTGTTTTATTTTTTAACAAAAATTCTGCGTTGGTGTTAAACAGATTTTCAACCCTCAACAAACCAGATGGCTAATCCAAAATTATTACATGAAATATGAATAGGAAACTAAGAACTGTACTCTGCAAAAGATAATGAGAATTTTTCAGCATTTACATTTTTACCAAATAAGTTATAGTTTTATTTCATTGGTATCTACTTTGGAATTGTAACAAATAGTCCCAGTGATAATTACCAAACATCTATATTTAGGGAAAACTAGCACATGTGTATCATAAATAATAGCACAAATTGATATTTCTGAATTGCCTGTTTTTCTAGATATAGACATTTGGTAATTATCGCCAGAGTTGGCATGTAAAGAGGTGTTTAGACAATTTTTTAAATGCATATTGCTTACTCAGACCATGCACTAATGATATTCTGCAGTGAAAATCATATTTAGGTAAGTTACAATAAGGTGAGATCTTGACCCAGTAGAAAATAAAGGAAAAGTATACACTGCAGCTTAGAGAGCACAACCACTTCACTTTAGGGCCACCAAGAACAGCTCTGTCTGTGACTGATAAACCATTTGCTAATCTAATAGCGGTCCCTAGGTAGAATAACTTTGACCTTAAAACTAACATGTTTACTGCCCAAATATTATTTCTGTTCCTTGGCACAAAGAAGTTCATTAATTCTGCATCGCTTGTCTGTCTCCTGCAGCTTTCAGTTCTGACTTATTGCCTGATTGGCAAAGAGAAACTTCCAACAGAGAAAGGCTTAACACAGCTTAGCCAAAAAGGGCTTGCTTTTGGCTCCGTCACCTGGCAGAATGAATGTCTACAGGAGCAAGTCTCTTTTTCTGCTCAGGTAACATACAGGTACATTCAGAGAGCAAAAAGCAGGTAGCAGATGGAAGATTTGCTTGATTCTGTCCACTACAGCGTCTGGCCAACTCTTGGCAAATATTATTTTCAGAGCGCAGTGAGACATGTGAAACACCATCAGCTGTTACAGCTATTACCAGGTGACACCAACAGTAGAAATGGAAGCTGTGACTTGGGCAATGGGGAGGATCAACTGGCTGGAAGTAACGTGAAGTTACCAAACTGAAACTCTCTGTTCATTGACGCTGTGAAAAGAAGATGCAGCTCAGTGGGCTGCTAATGAGAAGCAAAAGAGGAATACAAAGGCATTGCCAAGAGGCAGAAGACAAGGAAGGAAGATAATTAAGAGACAGCATTTAAGCTCCTAGTAAAATCAAGAGTCTGCAGTATTAAGTTTAAGGATGCAGGCCAGTTGGACTGACTAATAATAAGAATTTAACAAATATGCTTGGAATGCTTAGGCAAGAAGAACAACAGAATAGCATAGCAAAACAGATGCAATGGAAAAATAAGAACAATATGAGTAAAAATACAGGTAGTATTACAACTAAACAAAATATCAAAACAATCTCTGCTAGGATAAGTTAGTATAATAAGGTATTTTGCTGGTTCTTGGTAGGATTCTAAGAACGGGAAAAAATTGTTCTGGATTAAGTATTTTCAATTATCTATTAATTCAGCCTATATGATGAAATGTACATATTATATAATTAAATATTGGTTCTCTTCCTTCATACACACCAGCCCTCAGGGCCACAGATCTAATTGTTCATTTCATTCACATCTTTTTCTTTTGTTGTTGTAGTCATTAATGGGGGTTTCCCAGGTGGTGCAGTGGTAAAGAACATGCCTGCCAAAATAGGAGATGCAGGAGACACAGGTTCGATCCCTGAATCAGGAAGATCCCCTGAAGCAGGAAATAGCAGTCCACTCAAGTATTCTTGCCTGGAAAATTCCATGGATGGAGGAGCCTGGCAGGCTACGTATAATCCATGCAGTCACAAAGAGATGGACATGACAGAGTACCAAGTCATTAAACAGTAATCCTTCATGAGTCCTAACATGGTCTCACATTCTGGCAGAGAACATTAGAGCTCTTATATTATTCCACATGTGCCCTTATGTGCTTTTTTTTTTTCCATGTGTCAACATGGCTAGCTACTGTACTTCAATCAAATACTAAGATAGGTGTTGATATGAAGGGTGTTTGCAGATGTAATTAAAAAGATATATCAACTGACTTTAAGGAAAGTTACTCTGGATAATTTGGGTGGGCCTGATTCAATCAGTTGAAAGGCCTCAAAAACAGATAGGTGACTTTCCTGAGACAAGAAGGAAAGTCCTGCTAAGTAGAGTAGCTGCAACCCGTACCTATAAACTCCAGCCTGCTCATAGTGTCTGCTTCTTGGCGCTCCCTTCAGATTTCAGACTTGCCTATCAGCCTCAGTAATTTTTTTTTTTTAATACTTTATTCTTTATTGCAATACTGTATTTGTTTTGCCATACACTGACATGAATCAGCCACAGGTGTCCACAATCTCCCAATGCCAAAGCCCCCTCCCACCTCCCACCCCATATCATCTCCCTGAATCATCCCGTGCACCAGCCCCATGCATCCTGCCCCCTGTATTGAACATAGACTGACGCTTCGTTCTTACGAGATAGTATGCATGTTTCAGTGCCATTCTCCCAGATCATCCCCCCCTCTCCCTCTCCCTCAGAGTCCCAAAGTCCATTCTATACCTCTGTGTCTCTTTTGTTGTCTCACATAGAGGGTCATCACAGAGGATGTGGAGAAAAGGGAATCCTCTTACACTGATGGTGGGAATGAAAACTAGTACAGCCACTATGGAAAACAGTGTGGAGATTCCTTTAAAAATTGCAAATAGAACTGCCTTATGACCCAGCAATTCCACTGCTGGGCATACACACCGAGGAAACCAGAACTGAAAGAGACACATGTACCCCAATGTTCACTGCAGCACTGTTTATAATAGCCAGGACATGGAAGCAACCTAGATGTCCATCAGCAGATGAATGGGTAAGAAAGCTGTGGTACATATACACAATGGAGTACTACTCAGCCCTTAAAAAGAATAAATTCGACTCAGTTCTAATGAGATGGATGAAATTGGAGCCGATTATACAGAGTGAAGTAAGCCAGAAAGAAAAACATCAATACAGTATACTGACACATATATATGGAATTTAGCCTCAGTAATTTTATAAACCAATTCCTTGTAGTGAGTCTCTTAATACATCTATATCCTACTGATTCCAATTCTCTAGTTGAATCCTAACAGACACAAAATTTTTCTAACCTCCCTTACAACTAGGTTGAAGCTATGTGGCTTATTTAGCAAAAGGACTAAGAATTTAGAATGGCTGCATGCCACTTGCAAGCTGAGACAGCAAAAATACATAATTGATGTGCCTTCTTTGTCTTTCCTTTTTCCATGGCAACCTTGAAGTCCACATGCTAAGATGGTAAAGCCATAGTCAAAAGTAGAATGTATCCCTAAGCCACAGAATTAAAGTGTGCTCTGATCTGCATCAGATTTCATAAGAACGAGAAACAAACCTGCCTTCTATTAAGGCTCAGCTGTTTTAACCTCATTTTCAGGATTTATTTATTATGTCAATGTAGCCTTCTAGTCCCATTTAATGAATGTATTTCTGACTTTCTTACAGATCCCTATGTACATAAATAGAGTACTTAGTAACTCACTGGGCACATTTTTGTCATAAATTATAAAACTATTATCAATGGCAACCCACTCCAGTACACTTGCCTGGAAAATCCCATGGAGGGAGGAGCCTGGTAGGCTACCGTCCATTGAGTCACAAAGAGTCGGACACAACTGAGCAAACTCACTTTCACTTTGGACTTTCATGCATTGGAGAAGGAAATGGCAGCCCACTCTAGTGTTCTTGCCTGGAGAATCCCAGGGAGAGGGGAGCCTGGTGGGCTGCCGTCTATGGGGTTCCACAGAGTCAGACATGACTGAAGCGACTTAGCAGCAGCAGCAGCAGCAGAGCTGTTGTTGATGATATGAAACTTCATTTTCATTGGCAAGATTTACACTAAAAACAAGACAAAAGTGGAAAACAATTACTGGGTCCAAAGCACAAGCTGTAATTATTGCACTGGCCATACATATTAGCAGAATCTTTGTTACTTTGTAAAATCAATTTTTACTTGTTTGTTCTTAGCTCTACTGCAGCCCACACTTATCAGAATACAAAGAGCCCTATGATCAGAGTAGATGGCATCCTACCACAAGCAAAAGTTGGAAGAAGAAACACCAATATAATGTCCAAGGAGTGACAAAAGAATCTAACACAACAAACTGGAGGGGTGGTTACTATGTGTGTGTGTGTTTGGAAAATCTTTTCAGTTCTTTGGTCTTACTGGCTCCTGATCTACTAATCTTACTAGCTTTTATTTACTGAAATAAGAAAAGGTAAAAATGTCTGGGAAGGTGTTTTTTAACTTAAAAAACAGCTTTCATATAAAATGTAAAGTGAACTACATGAACAATACATATAGATATGTATATGAATATAGATACACATAGGTACACATGAGAAAGAGTATAAGAATGTTAGAAGTTTCACAAGTGACAAAGGTGATTATGCTAATGAAGGAAAAAAATACGCCATTTTAAAATTATTTCTGTCTTCTCTATTTTCCAACTTTTCTAAAATAAAGATATTTTTAAATCAAGGGAAATTTTTATAATATAAGCAATAAAGGAATTAATTAAATATGGGATAGTAAGAAAAGTATTGCAAAAGACGATAGCATTATAAGCATTAGTTCCTTGCATTTATTATAACATTCACTTTTCAGATGGTTTTTCATTTAAAATTCACAGCATTTGGATTATTAATAACTAACTACCTTTTGTACAGAATTATCAAAAGTATTTTTAATGAACAGCTAATCTTTCCCTAGCAACTAAGTGATTACCCTATGCAGTAAAATCTAAATCTAAATGCACATTTCTCATTTTAACAAATATCTAGTCAGCTCCCTTAGTGGATTTTTAAAATCAAATGGATAGGAATAAGTTATAATTAACATCATGAAACACTTTTTATGTCTAAAGATGCTACTAAATGTATAAGTATGCTTGAAAACACTTTAGTTCTAGTCAATATAAGGATTATATATATCTCCAAAATTTGTAAATACTATTAACTCCCATTACCTCTTGCTTAGGAAAAGTGGAGATCATCTAGTCCCCAGCCAACTGATGACAAGGTCCTGATTTACAAGGAGTTATTAGAAGGATTCAATTATTACTCAATTCTACTACGGCCATCACATTCATGATATCACTACATTGTTCAGTACTAGTTTATTTTTGTTGGCAATATTTTTAATGTCCCAATTTTCTTCTAATCATTATAATTATGTCATGGAAATAATTTCTATCCTATGTATACATGTTAATACCTTTCATATACCATCTTTATCAATAATTGATCTTGGCTTTACGCTATTTAAAAATCCTTACCAATCGTGAAGCTTATAGATTTTCTTCATGGAAGCAGAATGGAAATGAATAAATGAAAAATGAATGAATAAATAAATATTAACCTATTTCAGAGACCAGCTGACAGAGTTAAGTGTGGTTTGTGACTTGAAATGAGTTAGACGTATTCAACCTCAGAAGCCAAGGAGCAAAGGAATGTCAAAGTCCTTCTGGTCCATGTGAAGTTTAAATGATCCTGGGAGTTGAAAGGAAAAGAAAGAACCCCTTGTCAGTTACTCCCTGAAATGTTTTCTCTGACTTCTGCCTAACTTTGGTGATTCTTCTTCCTTTAACCCTTAATTACACATCAAGCCCCAAATGTTGCTTTCTCTATATCATGGCGCCAATCTAAAGACCAAATACAGTTCTGACTTAACCTGTTTTACCAAGACAGTCCATAATGCATCTGAGGCATTTTATAGACTAGCTTTTGAGTTTGTTTATCTAGCAAAACTCCTTAATGTTTTTCAAAAGATAAGTAAACAAGAAGAATTACACCTTTGTCTTGATGAGCAGAAGGAGCCAAGGGTGTCTCTGAGGCTGTGGTGAATAAAAGAGCAGCTGAGGTGAGGGTGAGGGGGCTGTCTCCTTCTAAGGTATCATTGTGGGTTTGCTGGAGAAGTCCAGGAAAGTAAAAGCTTTCTGTATCTTACTAAATGAAGTCATGTCATCTCTACCATAAACATGACTAGCCCTGCCACCAGAGAAGAAGCTACACAATGAATGACTCTTGGGTGTCCATCTTGACCACCATGCCCACTCCCATATAAGTGGTTTTTGAAATTAGAAAGCTGCGTGTATTCCCAACTGTATATACAAGGTGTGCTAAAAAGTACAGCAAAAACAGCCCCATGACATTTTCAATGAACACTGTCCTGAAATACCAGTTGACTGCTTGCTGTTCCAAGACCCGTTTAGCTAGAGATGTAAATATAAAAATACAAATAAATAAACACACAAATAAAACACAGAGACCAGCTTCTTAGCTAAGGAGAGACAGGGCGAAATCATGTTTCCCATGTGCGGCTGGAACAATGCAGCCAACATTTATTTAAATTCTACAATGAGTATCTGGTCAGCCAGTATAGAATGGGCTTCCCAGGTGGTGCAGTGGTAAAGAATCCACCTGCCAAGGCAAGAGATGAGACACTCAGGTTTGAGCCCCGGATCGGGAAGAGCCCCTGGAGAAGGAAATGGCAACCTGCTCCAGTATTCTTGCCTGGAAAATTCCATGGACAGAGGAGCCTGGTAGGCTACAGTCCATGGGGTTGCAGAGTCAGACACAACTGAGCTACTGAGCACACAGTGTATAAAGTTTCATCACTTTGATTCCTTAGTTCTACAATAGATTTACTGACAATCACAGTGTAAAAGGAAAAGTCTTCTGTGATGGAGGAATTAAATAATGATGGTAAGAGCCAACTTACAAATCAAGCTATTGGCTTAAAAAGAAGAGTTTTATAGAATAAAAGAGGAACTCTTTCAGATGCCAAGGTTAACAGATATGCACACATGAATAAAGCTCTTCCAGTAGTCTGCCTGTTCACCTTGATATAGGTTTAAAATGTACAAAGGAAATATTCATTTCCATTAATTAGATAACACATAATAAAATCCAATGACAATTTTTTTTTTACAGCTCACCATCATCTTCCACACCACAGCTGAGTATTTCTCCTTTCTGCAGTACTACAGCTGTTTCTGACTCTCAGTATTGTTCTGATTTAAAGATCAAGCAGTTTGTTATCATTTGACATTGCACTAGACTTTTCAGCTATTTGCTAGAAACCATACTCTAGTTTTTGCTGCTACACGTTCTTCTGTTTGAGAATCTTTAAAAAGTCAACCTTATCTGATGCTTTAATCCTGAGATGGTACCCAAAAAAGTATGCTGGTAGGCAGACAACAGTCAAAGTAAATCAACAACTACCCTGGAGAATTTGGTGCGCTCTCACCTTCTGATCCTCTCCAAATCAACAAGATCTTGGTCCTACCAGATCTTTTGAAAAATGGTAGATCAAATGCCAAAATGGGCCACAAAACATAATGTAAATAAAAAGTATATTTATATATTTGATACATTATATCAAGACCTCAAGGACTGAACAAAAGGGCAATAAAATGTGAAAACGTGTTTGTTACTTTATACTTTCTGTATGTCTTCTGGCATAAAAGATATCAGCTGTTCAGTAAATCTAGTGGCAACATGAGCATTTCTAACTTTCCTTCTCAGCTAACCATGCCCTCCCACAACTCTTTCCCTGATGGAATAATAGCAAAACTCATTTTCTTCATCACCTTTATCATCAAATAACTTATGTAATTACAAATTACAGTAAGACTTCATAATTGTTATTGTTTTATCTTTAATATAATCATTCTTATTTTCATCAAATTTCACAACACAAAAGTTTTATCACAAACTGCCCCTCACAATATTCCCAAATGTATCAAGTATTTTAAGAAAAGAAGTCCAAAGAGGTCTTGAGAGTAATGACAGACATGGAAATGCTCCAGTCTCACAATCATCTTTAATATTCCATATTTGAATTAAGCAGCATCTTTCCATGACAAAAGAAATTTTTCCTAAGTTACTTTTTCCAATCTTAACATAAATTTTGTACCACATAAATAAAAATTACATTTGTGGGTAGAGGTCACTTCTGTTGGGAAACCTGAAATATTTAATTATGCGTCATAATTTCAATAAATTTTCTAGAGAATAAAATATTAGTTGGAAATCTCATTTTGATAGTTTGGACTGGCTTCTGTTAGACCTGCTAGGCTGCAAACATGTGTTTGGATCTATGAGAAAATAAAGTCAATCTCAGGCAAAAGAAATAAATCAGGTTTGGACTTTTATCATAACCTGTTGATTCACTACTAGCAATCTGTCATGTTCTGGGTCACATTACTACAGAAAATGGAGCGTCACCTCCCGGAGTGCCCCTCTGAGAACCTTAAGTTCATGGGAATGAACAGTGGAAGGGACCTCTGAACTCTTTCCCACAGCCAAATGACAGCTGTGATTCTTTGGCCTCAGCTTGCCTTCTTAGGCTGATTCGGCACGAAATTTATGGTGCCTCCTCCACAGGGTCCCATGCCAGCTCTGGACGTTTATTATTCTGACCAGTTATTGAAGGATATATGTTTTTCCTATCATCCAGTTTGATCAAAATTCCAGCCTCTAAGATAGGCGGAATAAGCCACAACTGAGGAATGAAGCAGGAGTGTATTCTGATGTGCTGCCAAAACTTGTTCCCTGAATCTTAAGTGCAAACTTAAGCATATTTCAATACTGTTTTTAAAAAGCCATGTTGAGGCTTCATTTTATCAGCAAGTTTTCTCTCATCAGAAAGATGTGCAGGATGGGGGGAAAAAAGACATCAAAGGTGCAGACGAAGAGCTCAGACTTTTTCACATGAATGTTGGTTTCAGTCTTTTCAAGCTTTATGAGTCGAGTCATCTTTAGTTGATTTCCTAACTTCCCTGAGCCTCAGTGCTCTCATCTGCAAAATGAAAATAATGCAAAACTTACAGAATTTTGTGAAATTCAAATGAAAACAGATGTTAAACATTTAATACAGAAAGAACTGGGTGAATATTACTTCTTACTAATATGATTAGTGAACTTTGAGTTCACATGCACTCAACTTGGTATTTGTTAAGATTTCTAAATTATTGAATACAGAAAGCTTGAATACTCCAAGCTTAATAAACTTGTGTCCTAATTAAGTCCTTTAAAAATGGAAAAATAATTATTGTTTTATTCTTACATTCCACAATCGAATGAAGGAGTTTGATCAGTTTTTCTATTTTACTTGCACACAGAAGCAAGTGTTACTATACTTACAGAATTATATTTCTTTTTAAATATTTTGTATTATCAGTTTTATAGAATTTTTCCAAAACTATATGAAAACAAATGTCTTCATAAATTTCATTGCTATAATCCAAAATGTGAAACTTAACTCATTGTGTGTGTGTGTCTGTGTGTGTGTGTGTGTGTGTGATGCATGTGTTACTCACTCAGTTGTGTCCCACTCTTTGAGACTCCATGAACTGTAACCCACCAGGCTCCGCTGACCATGAAATTCTCCAGACAACCCAGACAACCAACCATGCCCTGGTGGCTAAGATGGTAAAGAACCTGCCGATTCCTGGGTTGGGAAGATCCCCTGGAGAAGGGAATGGCAACCCACTCCAGTATTCTTGCCTGTGAAGTCCCATCGACAGAGGACCCTAGCAGGCTACAGTACCTGGGGTCGCAAAGAGTCAGACACAACTGAGTGACTAACACTTACTCATTATAAAAGCATTAATTCAACAAGTACTCAATCTCTGCTTTGTGACAGACACTGTTCATGGCACTGGATATTCAGTGGTGCAAAGACAAAGTCCTAGTTATTATGAAGCTTACAGGATTTGAAGGAGGTAGACAGGAAGCTATACATAACAAGAGATTGTATAAGGATCAAAGAGAAAAGAAAACGGTAAAATGAAATGATAGAAGCTGACACTGAGACAAGAGGTTTGATTGGAGCCCTTAGATGGTGCTTTAGATAGATGGGCATGAAATAATCTCTAAGTGAGCCTTTCAAAATGATTCACAAATGATGAGAGAAGGAACTAGCCACATGAAGAACAGGGAAGGAACATTTTGGGAAAAGAAGGCAATGTTGTCAAACACTGAAAAGACCTCAGTGTTAGAGGACACAGAGTAGAAAAGATTGGAAAGAGCTAAGCCATGCAGGACTTGGAGGACCATAGGAAGGAGCTAGTTTTTTTTTTTTTTTTTTTTTTTCTGAATTCTTTTTTTTTTTAATTAAATTTATTTATTTTTTTAATTACAATACTGTATTTGTTTTGCCATACATTGACACGAATCAGCCATAGGAGGAGCTAGTTTTATCTTAGAAATAATGGGAGTTTGCTGGATGAGAAATACCATGATTTATCTTTGAAGAAAATTAAATGAGAGAACTGCAAAAAAACAATAGGGATACTTGTTCAAGAGCTTCTTCTGGGTCTGGAGACAGAAGACAGAGGCTTGGACCAGGGTGGTGGTAAAAGGAATGAAGTAGGCATATTTAAATATCCTCTGTCGGTAGAATCAAAAGGACCTGCCAGTGTATCGTGTATGAGCGTGGAGGAAAAGGCAATAGCCAAAGGTGACAAGCAGTGATGCTATTTGCTGGCATGAGGAAGAAACAAGAGAAGTTTTCATTTGAAATGTGGGAGTGGGGAATCGGGGCTCCCTTTCAGACATGTTACGTTTATGAGGACCATCAGACAAGCATGGGGATTAGGCAGGGCTGAGCTCATGTAGACCTTCAGGCTGCCATCATACTAATACCGGAGGAGTCAGTCTAGCCAAGAATGCCTTGCAAGGACCTGATATAGTAGCAACAAACCCCACCTACTTGAAATTCCCTGTTATAGGAGCAGATATATTTACCGGGGAAAATAGTTTGCCTAGTATGTGTCAGGAAGAGAACTCGGGCTGATTGCAATTTCTTTAGAATCACATATCCAGAGCCACATTCATCACTCATTTAGGCCTGACATGTGAATTACAGAAGCAGTAAAGTGAGGCATGGGACATGGGAGACTTAAGTAGAGGACAAATCAGTCAGAAATCTTAAGTATCCAGAGGACACTATTTGGTGTTTATGTGAACAGTAATTGTGGAGATGGCATCCCAGATAGTTATGCAGGGTTAAAGAATCAACATCACATATGAAAGATGAACTACTTCTTCAGTTGTTTTCCTTGAAATAGTAACACGCACAGCCAACTCTCTATTTTGAAATCTAGTGTCTCCAAACAATTATGCTAGACATTAATTTTAATCCCATTTTACATTCTAAAATAACCAATAATCAACCATACATGGACTTACATTAAGGCTTTTTAAAAAATACTGAGGTCTGTACTGGCTCTCTTCACTCTTTTCCTCAAATAAATGTGCCAATAAAATGTAAAAATGAAAAAAAATTAAAAAGCAACCAAGAAGGAGAAAAGACACTATGGTCAAGATATTCCATTTCGGGACAAACAAGGCTTTGCAGATTCTCAGAATTAGGTGGGGTATCATCAGCCTAGGATTACTTCTGAGTATAATTTAAGTCAGAGCTGCTGTTCATAGAATGTGAAAAAATATACCTTTAACAACTCCCTACTCTCTTTCCAGAGGATAATACCTCATAAGAAAAATTAAAAATATGTGTGTGTATGTGCATGCGTGTGTGTGTATGTGTATAAAAGAGAAAAAGAAGGAGGAAGGGAAAGAAGCAGAGAGGTAGGGAGAGACATCTGTGGCACATTCAAACATAAGCTTTAATTCTAGCCCAGAATTACGACAACCGGTCTTCGGAACCCTGGTGATCCCTGAGGTGGGCGTCAGGACGCAGTCTGAAATCTCCTGCAGCAGGGGGTGGCTGAGCACTGTTGGCCTGCAGCTGAACCAGCAGAGACACACACTCTCCATCTTAGCTGCTACACAGAGAGAAGGTTTTAAAGAGGTTCTTAGAGCATGAAGCCATCAGGACAAAAGCTTGATGCTCCAAGCACAGACACATTCTCACTTCCACAAATGTTTAAGTAAAAGAGAATATGCTGAAGGAGGAAATTGTTGTCTTTTTGTTTCCTTCTTTTCATTTTCTTTTGCTGCAAAAGCGTACCTCATATGGTGTTTTGACCTCCAAAAAATGAAAAACAAAAATTTTGAGACTGCTAGTAGTGAAGAAACATGGATTTTTCAAAAAAAGTTCTTTCATTAGCACAGAAATAATTTTTCAATAGAAAGTATCAGCCTTTTTCCTTAGAATCTTTCTTCCTAATAGGACAGATATTTTGACAATATTCATCAAAATGTATCTCTCAAAACCCCTACCATAGTGAGCTGATTTTTTTCACGTTTCTATATGATCATATTTAAAGTTAGTACATTTTCTAATACAGAGACATTTTTCATGAAACAGTAGTTATTCATTTAAGTAAAACTTTGATTTCATATAATGATACTTAACGAATTAATATGAAAAAGTGAAAGTGATAGTCACTCAGTCGTGTACAACTCTGCAACCCCATGGACTGTACCCTGCCAGGCTCCTCTATTCATGGAATTCTCCAGGTAAGAATACTGCAATGGGCAGCCACTCCCTTCTCTAGGGAATCTTCCCAACCCAGGGATTGAACCTAAGTCTCCTGCACTGAAGGCAGATTCTTCACCATCTGCGCCACCAGGAAGCCCCTGATATCAAAAGTATACAACAAAAAAACTGATGGATACAGTATTACACTAAGTGGATACCAAATATCTCTTCGATATGTACTTTCAGATGGTAAGAGTCCACCTACAATGCAGGAGATCCAGGTCTGATCCCTGGGTTGGAAGGATCCCCTGGAGAAAAGAATGAATATCCACTCCAGTATTCATGCCTGGAGAATTCTGTGAATAGAGGAGCCTGGAAGATTATAGGCCAAGGGGTTGCAAAGAGTCAGAAGTTGTCTGAGTGAATAACACTTCACTTTCTTTTGGTATCAGCAATTAACATTGAAGACTTTTGTGCTCAAAGTACATTGTTTATTGCTCTCTCTACAGAGGTTAGAGACAAAGTGAGTGTGTCATTGGCTTCTGAAATAGTAACCCCAAAGGGTGCATAACTATAGTTGGAATATCTATGGAGTCGCTAACATTATTTTATAAAAATTATTCAATATATGTCTGTATTTTGATTGCTGTAAAAAGAGAAAACATTGTGAGACCTGCAAGTGTGATGTTTATTTTTTAAATCTACAGAAATAAGAAGATATTCAATTATCATTTACTGACAAATGAGAAAATAAACTAAGTCAAACTTCAAAATGCGTAGCAGCCAATATTCTATAATAACCTACATGGAAAAAGAATTTGAAAGAGAATACACATATATGTATAACTGAATCGCTTTGCTGTACACCCAAAACTAATACAACATCGCTATCTATGCTTCAATATAAAATAATTTTTTTAAAAAATGGGTAGCAGCATCTTGATGAAGAATATAAATCAAATGCTTTTATTTATTGTTGAGTTATAACTATCCCAGGGATTGTGAAATAAAACAGTCTTCACCTCTCCTTCCACCATTCAAATGCTTCTTTTGCTTTGTTAGCCCTTTGGGAAATCACAGTTCTCTCTAGGTTGCATTTTCCTCCTCAGCCAAGAAAACTTATTAAGCGATTACTCTGCCACTTAATCTAGTATAATTATACTAATATGTACTGTAAGTCTATTCAGCAACAATGCCTCTCTGTCCAGGGAGGTGAAAGCTTTGTGGAATCTAGATCCTATAAAGCCAAAGAAGAAGACACTTTCGTCACTACAGATGGTGAAATCACTTCCACCAGTGGCTAAAACTGAGGAAAATAGGGGCTCTGTTTTCTTAAGAGATGGCAAGCTAAGTAAGTCATTACTGGAAAATACTGAGGCAGGTTGCTGGATATATGCCAACAAGATGAAACTCGTTGAAATCAAGGGGAATTTTAAAAGATCTTGAAACAGTAATGTCGCCTCTCTCTCAGCGGTCAAAGCGTGTTTTCAGTCTCTCGCTCTCATCTGCTTTTCTCTGGCAAAGAGAGAGGTGAATCACTTTTGTTCTGCTGTGATTATTTTTACCCCTCAAAACATAGCTTTAGGGCTCCATTTTAGGGCATAATTGCACACAGAGCCTACCTCCTCAAAAGGTTAAAAAACAAAGCAGGACTCCTCTACTCACAGTAAATATCAAGCAGGAGATGAGTCAGGTCCAAGTGAAAGAAGAAATACTAACACTTACATTAAACATACATATTTCATTACTCTCAATTAACCCCACCCCATTCTTGATCACTACTTCAAGTTTTCTCTATGCTGTACACACAGTACACTCTGCATTTTTGCAAATAGCTCAATATCCAAAAGCACATTTGTAAATCAGTATTTGAGCTCACAGAGTGTCTCACCACAGGGGAAAAACATCCCATGTGGGGACTATCTTTCTAGACTATGTAAGGATACTTAATATCACTCTGACATATATGAAATGGTGAGGATTATACTCGTGATAAAACTTGTAGAACTCAATATTCTTAAAATATTAATAATTCTAAAAACAGAAACCATCTAAACTGCTCCCTTATTTTTTCAAAGTGGAAAGCTGAAAATGAAAATGACAAAAGAATAACCAATTTGGGTATAGGCCCCCAAATCATTGCCTCTATGTAAGAAGAAATCTAGATTTAAGGATTAGGTTTTCACACTGCGCAGGACAAAAGTATACTCAAACCAATCATACTTTGATAATTTTCAAATTATATAATCAATTTGTTGTTGTTCAGTAGCTAAGTTGTGTCTGGCTCTTTGTGACCCCATAACTGCAGCACACAGGATTCTCTCTCCTCCGCTACCTCCCAGAGTTTCCTCAGATTCATGTCTACTGAGTCGGTGATGCTATCTAACCATTTCATCCTCTGCTGCCCCCTTCTCCTTTTGCCTTCAATCTTTCCCAGCATCAAGATCTTCTCAGTGAGTCAGCCCTGTGCATCCGGTGTACAAAGTACTGGAGCTTCAGCTTCAGCATCAGTCCTTCCAGTGAATATTCAGGGTTGATTTCCTTTAGGACGGACTGGTTTGATCAGATATTTTGTCTGTGTCTTCTTCCTTCATCATGAAGTTGGACCACATCTTCCACTTAGTTTATTTCATCTCCATACCCACTAAAGTTTTCAACTTTCTTTGGGCACAAGATAAATGAAATTGTGGCTCAGAAAAGAAAAATAACTGAGTTCTCTGACTACTCTGAAGCCCTGAGGCTAAGCTTTCTTGGGTCTTGCACTGAATCTTATACTTGACCAATGAGAATGTTCTATGTTGACTTCATAACACTTCTCCTCAACATCTTCAACGACATAGCATTCCAAAGGCAGCCTCTTCTGAGCTCTTTAACTTTGGCAGTGGAGGCGGAAATCATGCATAATGGATTGAAAAGATGTTCGTGGAGCATCAGAGGAATTATGTTATCAACGATTTTCCCTATCTTTGCTCTTTCCTCTAATAGTCCATTTCCACACATACCACAGGCATTTAGCAAAACATTGCATCACAGCTCTACCCACTCTTAGGCATCCAATGACTTCTGACCCAAACTCTGTATTATCACCTTCCAGATGCCTTCGGTCCTGGCTCCAGGCACCTTGCTGAACCGCTATTTACCTTATCCTCAAGCTCTTCCACATCTTGGCAACACTTTACCTCTGCCTGAAGACTCCTTTATAGATCTCTATATGGCCAGCTCTTTAACAGCATTTTGCTTCCAAAACAAGGTAATTTCTTATCTGACCACCATTTTAAAAATAGCCCCTGACCTTTCTCCCTCTAATTTCAGTCAGCTACTCTGCTTTATTTTTAGATCACTTATCACTATCCCTGGTGGCTCAGAATCTGTCTGCAATGCAGGATACCTGGGTTTGATTCTAAGTGGGAAGATCTCCTGGAGAAGGAAATGGCAACCCACTCTAGTATTCTTGCCTGGAGAATCCCATGGACAGAGAAGCCCGGTGGCTACATTCCATAGGGTCACAGAGAGTTGGACTCAACTGAGCAACGAACACTCATCACTATCTAAAGTCATATTATTTATCTTACTAATTTCTATTTATGCCTTACCCTAAATGTAAACTTCATGAGGGTTCAGTTCAGCTCAGTCACTCAGTCGTGTCCAACTTTTTGCAACGCCATGGACTGCAGCACACCAGGCCTCCCTGCCCATCACCAATTCCTAGTTTACTCAAACTCATGTCCATTGAATCAGGTAGGGACTACTTATATCATAGTTAACATGCTTTTTCTAGCACTTAGAGTAGCACATAGTAAACAGTAAGTGTGTAGTAAATGAACAAACAGTTATTGGTGTTAAAGAGACATCACTGAGTTTTTATTGCTGTGTGTAATCACTACATTATCATTTACTTATTTTACTACTTTATTATAATTAAATCATATTGTGGTACAGAAAAAGAAAAGCATACCCTTTTCAAAAGAAATGTAAAGTTCAAGAGCAGAAGTTCAAGGCGCAAAGTCTGAAAACACTTTGAGCCCATTCTTTTACAAATGAACTGAAAGAAAAGGTTTAAACGATGGAATTTTTTTTTTACCAAATAGAAACCCAAGAAATTAGCTAATTATCATTTTCACATATATGACAACATTTTTATCATGAAAATGTCAAGCTTTTATCTATATATGAAGAAAAAGACAAAACAGATTTAAATTAAAGCTGGAGATAATTAGAGCGACCCTAAGACCCTCTTGGCCACAAAAGAATTGACTACTAAAGTGATTCTGGAATATAGAGGTCAGAATTCTAGCAGGAGAGAGCTAGGAACTTCTACTTTGATTACATGAACATTAACTCTTATGAGAAGTGGCCATAGTTGGAAAAATCCCAGAAGGCCTCGTTTGGCTGAGGAAAGTGTTGAGCAATATACAGTTAATACAAAATAATGTGTTTATGTAAAACAGTTCAAATTAATATGAACATACAAATACATGCTTCACTCTTTTCTGGACTTCTGCATGCAGTTAATATAGTCTGTCTGTCCAAATGAGCACCTTCCTTTGCAAATAGAAACTGAGTGCACAATAATCTTGTCCTAGCTGATTTATCCTATTCTTTTCTCTTCTCCCTTCTTATTTGGTTTACTCAGCAGATCCTAGAGAAAGAGTAGAAGACAAATGTCCAGTCAAACTTAAACCAAAAATGGGATGAGAGATACTGCTATCCCTGACTATCTGTGACCTCAGAAAAACTGTTTTCCTGTACCATTGCTAGCTAATAGTAACATGAATTTGCACCTATTGAAACTTTATTGCTTGCCAACCACTTTCTGAAAGGTTTACATAAATTTGTGTCCAACTCTGCAACGCTATGGACTATAGACTACCAGGCTCCTCTGTCCATGGGATTTTCCAGGCAAGAATACTGGAGTGAGTTGCCATTTTCTCCTGCATGGGATCTTCTCCACCCAGGGATCGAATCTGCATCTCCAGCATCGACAGGAGGATTCTTAATCACTGAGCCACCTGGGAAACCCTTTAATACCTCACTTAAATCTGACAGGTAGTTTAGGAAACCAAGACTCGGGTGAAACTCATTTGTTAAAGCTGATACAGATAGTAAGGGGAGAGCCAAGGCAAGAACCCACCCTCTCTGACTATACTGGCTATGTTTCTGAACCATTCTGCAAGACGAAGTTGGAATAGGCTAGAAACACACAATAATTCATCAATACATTTTCATTTATCAGAGAGCATTAGTATCTTCCTGAGTCCTATGAGAAACCAGTTATTGCTTTTTCCTCCCATAATCTGTCCTTTGAGAATCTCTTTCCCTTTAACATTATCCAAAACTGGCCACAAGCCAGCAAGTATTTTTAAGTCAATCCATTGAAATATTGGACAGGCTACCATGCTGAGATACAAAACAGTTTTAAGAGTGTGTGAACAGGAGAAATTCCCAGTCTCCAGCTCTGCTTTCAGTATTCCCTCATTGCGCTCTCTCTGAGATACCCAATTAGGGCTGCAGTCAAATGAAGTCTATCCTCACACACAGGGAATAAAGGACATGTTATTGTATGTAGACACATAAATGCCAACTTTCGTGTTTCTTGAGGGGAGTATGGCAGGATAAGGCAATTTTTAAAATGTACATACATAATGTTTGCTCTAATAATTATGCTAGTGAATGCACAAAGGACATACTCATAAATGCACACAGAGTTTAGTTAAAGGTGCTTCACTGCAGTATTTTTACAGTATTAAAAATAAACGGAAAAAAACACACACACACACAATCCCCTCATAGTGGATTGGTTAAACCAATCAGGGTACCTCAATATAAGAGCAGTAATATAAGGTCTGAAAAGAATTGCTAATTGCATTCTTTAAAGTGTTCACAATGTGTTTTGTGAATAAGCAGTAAGTTATTAATAATATGCACATTATGGGCTCATTTTAGCAAAATAATACTAAGATGTGTTTAAACAAATAAAAAAAAAGAAAGTCATGCATCAAAAAGTTAATAATAGTTATTGCTACATGATGGGTTTATATATTAATTTTTGCATATCTGTGCTTTCTAAAAACCACATGCATTATTCTCCTTATGAGAAAATTGAAGGAAGGAAAATCAGTTACCGTAACGTCCTTTCATGAAGAGTATGAACTTCTCCTGCTTTCCAGCAAGCTTAATATACGCCTCCAATGATTTTAATGGAAATGTATGCCTAGAAATTTGAAATTTGTTCAGAAGTAAAGAGAAAGTTTTAACATGAGTATAACATCTGGGAAATTTCTTATTTTCATCTCTTCTTGGAATTTGGGAAGAAAACGCAAAGCCAGCACCTGAGCAACACTGGTATGGCAGAGACTGGGCAGAGGAAGACAGCTAAGGTGCTCAGGAAGAAAACTGCTGAATACATGTCAGTGATTTGTAAAACGGCCAGAAATTAACTGAAAATGAAATAGAATGAGAGGCACCAGCCATGCAGAGTATCAGATAAAAGCTATACAACAGAACACAGAAACTAATCCTTATAAATATGCTTATTCAGTCTATGGAAGGAGGAGAATTTCAGTCCAGCTTTAAATGTTGCGCTTTTTAATAAACAGTAGTCAGGTAATCAACCACTCATATTAAAAAAAAAACACAGTTCACAAGCAGAAAAATAGAATACAATAGTGGAAATGGAAAGGATTCAAAGCCATATATGAAACCTCCAAGAAAATTAGTGATAGTTTAAAAAAATAAAATATCTAAAATTTCTGAGATGCAAAATATACTTTAAATAATATAAAAAATAACTGACTTTTTGGATAAAATATTTATAATGTTTAATGTGTAAAAATCAGCTGATAATACACAACTAAGCTCCCACAAAACATTAAGAAAAATAGAAAGGATCTATAGCAAAATGAGCAAAGAATATAATAAACAATCCAAAAAGTAATATAAATAGCTAATACATGAATGAAAAATATGTTTACCATCAACAGTACTTGAGCAAGTGCAAATTAAACAATACCAAGACACTATTTCTCTTTCCCTGGATCAACAAAAATTGTTTTATTAGCTTGATGGAAAAGAATTGTGGTTTTGAATTGTTGAACTTTGCAATTTGATACTGGAAAACATTCTTAAATGGGATTACGTTATACATGATTTTAATGCAATTTGTCACTTTATGGTTTTTGCTAATGACATATTACTTGCTGTTTCTATTTATTTTGGAAAAGTAAACAAAGTCTTGGAAAAGTTGGAAAGCCCTGATGCTGGGAAAGACTTAGGGCAGACGGAGAAGAGGGTGTCAGAGGATGACATGTCTGGATGGCATCACTGGTGCAATGAACCTGAACTTGGGCAAACTCTGGGAGACGGTGAGGGACAGGGAGGCCTGGCGTGCTGCAGTCCATGAGGTCACAAAGAGTCAGACCCCGACTGGGCGACTCAATAATAACAACAATATTTATTACAGACTAGGCATATGATGTTAGACAAAAAGCAAATCCGATCAATTTTCGTACTTGGGTTCAAAATGGGTTCTATAGGCGCAAAGACAACTCACAACATCAACAATGCATTTGGCCCAGGAACTGCTAACAAACATACAGTGCAGTGGTGGTTCAAGAAGTTTTGCAAAGGAGATGAGAGCCCTGAAGATAAAGAGCACAGCAGCCAGCCATCGGAAGGTGATAAAGAACAACTGAGAGCCAAAGCCGATCCTCTCCCAACTGCAGGAGAAGTTGCCAAAAAACACAGCGTCGATCATTCTACGGCTGTTTGGCACTTGCAGCAACTTGGAAGGTGAAAAAGCTCAATAAGCGGGTGACTCATGAGCTGGCCCCAAATCAAAAAAAAATTATTACTGTGAAGTCGTCTTTTACAATGGCACAACAATGAGCCATTTCTTGACCAGACTGTGATGTGCAATGAGAAATTGATTTTATATGACAACCAGCTATGACCAGCGCCATGTTTGGACCAAGAAGAAGCTCCAAGGCACTTGCCAAAAGCCAAACTAGAACCAAAATAATAAAAAGGTTCTGGTCACTGTTTGGTGGTCTGCTACCTGTCTGGTTTACTACAGCTTTCTGTATCCCTGGGAAACCATTACATCTGAGAACTATGCTCAGCAAATCGATGAGATGCACCAAAAACTGCAATGCCTGCAGCCAGCATTGGTCAACAGAAAGGACCCAATTCTTCTCAGCCACAACCCCTGTGTTGCACAACCAACACTACAAAAGTTCAACTAATTGGGCTACAAGGCTTCGCTTCATCCGCAGTATTCACCTGACCTCTCACCAATTGACTACCACCTCTTCAAGCATCTTGGCAACTTTTTCAGGGAAAATGCTTCCACCACCAGCAGGAGGCAGAAAATGCTTTCCAAGAATTCATCAAGTCATGAAACATAGATTTTTATGCTATAAGAATAAACCAATTTGTTTCTCATTGGCAAAAATGTGTTGATTGTAATGATTCTATTTTGATTAATAAAGATGTGTTTGAGCCTAGCTATAATGATTTAAAATTTACAGTCCAAAACCACAGTTACTTTTACATCAACCTAATAATTGGAAAATACTGAAGATTGGAGATGCTACAGTGAAATAGAAATGTTCATACACTGGATTATTGGATTATAACTTGAAACATCTGTTCAACAATCAGAATAATATTATCTAGCAAAAATTTAATTGCACTTACAGGAATCTATCCCCAAGGAAAACCTAGTAGTTAATAAAGCTATGCATACAACATTGTTGCTATTAATAGTACGGAAGCTACATCTTAACTGACATGGTAATGGCTAAAGAAAATACACCTCCACATATTCACAAAAATCAGACCTATGTATCTTCGTGTCTGTTTTAAGATATATGTAAGCACCTCAATAAATATAAATATAAAACCCCAAACTGAAGCCCAGTTCTAGGTAAGTATAATGTCTACACTGAGAGGCAAAGAAAGGATGAGACCTATGATATTAAACCCACTCTTCAGCAAAGGTCTAGAGCAGCAAAGTGCATTACTGTGTCTCTTCATATCAAAGAAAAACTCAATTCTCTGTTTCAGAAAAGGAGTTGGAGAAAACAAAAGTATTCTGTATCATAAAATCAGAGATTTTCTTTTCTCCTGAGAGTAAATTATTGCTCTTCAGAGAGAAGACAATAGAAAGGTGGAACAACATAGTGAAATGGCCCAGGGCCTCCTAGGAACTTAAATACATAATTTCATATTAAATTGCTTAAACTGCTGTAGTGTCAAATACTCCAGCATCTCAAACTTTCAGGAACATCTGTTTTACTCAGAAATGTGTGTGTGTGTGTGTGTGTGTGTGCTGTGTGTGTGTGCAACTTCTAGGAAGGGTCTGAGCTTTATGCTTGGGTTGGAGCCACAGCAGAGATAAAGCAACAGCTTAAAAAAGAGAGAGAGAGAGAAATCAAAAGAAATGAGGAAACTAGAATCATGAAAACATTTACAACATTTGTTATAGAAAAATTACAAAAGGAATACACGTGATATAAAAATTTGTATAGCCATGAAAATATAAGCCTATTGATAGTGTATGGTGAACGGTGTCAGATTCATGATCTCCAAGGAGAAAATTTAGCTTTGGGATGAGGGACCAGGCTTGATCACTCAAGAGCTTTTGTGTAGCAGTTTCATTAAAGTGAAAAAGAGACAGAGAAAGGTTCTGACATAGATATCATAAGGGGGGCGGAGAGTGCCCCCCTCCGCTAGTTTAAGCAAGGGAGTTCTGCTTTTTAATTGGGTATTCAGTTCAGTTGCTCAGTCGTGTCCAACTCTTTGCAACCCATAGACCACAGTACACCAGGCCTCCCTGTCTATCACCAACACCCAGAGTTTATTCAAACTCATGTCCATTCAGTCAGTGATGCCATCACACATCTCATCCTCTGTTGTCTCCTTCTCCTGCTGCCTTCAAGCTTGCCCAGCATCAGGGTCTTTTCAAATTGGAGTTTCACCTTCAACATCAGTCCTTCCAATGAATATTCAGGACTTATTTTCATTGAAGTGAGCTCACTCAGTCATGTCCGACTCTTTGCAACTCCATGGACTGTAGCCTACCAGGCTCTTCCATCCATGGGATTCTCCAGGCAAGGATACTGGAATGGGTTGCCATTTCCTTCTCCAAGGGAACTTCATGACCCAGGGATCGAACCCGGGTCTCCCGCATTGCATGCAGGCGCTTTACACTCTGAGCCACAGGGGAAGCCCATCATTAGGATGGACTGATTGGACCTCCTTGCAGTCCAAGGCACTCTTTAGAGTCTTTTCCACATCACAGTTCAAAAGCTTCATTCTTTGGCACTCAGCTTTTTTAATAGTCCAACACTGACATTCATACATGACTACTGTTAAAAACCATAGATTTGACTAGACAGACCTTTGTTGAGAGTAATTTCTCTGCTTTTTAATATGCTGCTTACATTGGTCATAAATTTCCTTCCAAGGAACAAGCATTTTTAATTTCATGGCTGCAGTCACCATCTGCAGTGATTTTGGAGCCACAAAAATAGTCACAGTTTCCCCATCTATTTGCCATGAAGAGATGGGACCAGATGCCATGATCTTCGTTTTCTGAATGTTGAGCTTGAAGCCAACTATTTCACTCTCCTCTTTTTCACATTCATCAAGAGACTCTTTAGTTCTTCTTCGCATTCTGCCATAAGGATGGTGTCAACTGCATATCTGAGGTTATTGATATTTCTCCCAGCAATCTTGATTCCAGCTTGTGCTTCATCCTGCCCAGCGTTTCTCATGATGTACTCTGCATAGAAGTTAAATAAGCAGGGTGACAGTATACAGCCTTGACGTACTCCTTTTCCTATTTGGAACCAGTCTGTTGTTCCATGTCCAGTTCTAACTGTTGCTTCCTGACCTGCATATAGGTTTCTCAAGAGGCAGGTCAGGTGGTCTGGTATTCCCATCTCCTTCAGAATTTTCCACAGTTTATTGTGGTCCACACAGTCAAAGGCTTTGGCATAGTCAATAAAGCAGAAATAGATGTTTTTCTGGAACTCTCTTGCTTTTTCGATGATCCAGCAAATGTTGGCAATTTGATCTCTGGTTCCTCTGCCTTTTCTAAAAACAGCTTAAACATCTGGAAATTCACGGTTCACGTATTGCTGAAGCCTGGCTTGGAGAATTTTGAGCATGACTTTACTAGCATTTGAGATGAGTGCAATTGTGCAGTAGTTAGAGCCTTCTTTGGCATTCCCTTTCTTTGGGATTGGAATGAAATCTGATCTTTTCTAGTCCTGTGGCCACTGCTGAGTTGTCCAAATTTGCTGGCATATTGAGTGTAGCACTTTCACAACATCATCTTTCAGGATTTGAAATAGCTCAACAGGAATTCCATCACCTCCACTAGCTTTGTTCATAGTGATGCTTTCTAAGGCCCACTTGACTTCACATTCCAGGATGTCTGGCTCTAGGTGAGTGATCACACCATCATCATTATCTGGGTCATGAAGATCTTTTTGTATAGTTCTTCTGTGTATTCTTGCCACCTCTTCTTAATATCTTCTGCTTCTGTTAGGTCCAGACCATTTCTGTCCTTTATTGAGCCCATCTTTGCAGGAAAGGTTCCCTTGGTATCTCTTTTCTTGAAGAGATCTCTAGTCTTTCCCATTCTGTTCTTTTCCTCTATTTCTTTGCATTGATGGCTAAAGAAGGCTTTCTTATCTCTTCTTGCTATTCTTTGGAACTCTGCATTCAGATGCTTATATCTTTCCTTTTCTCCTTTGCTTTTCACTTCTCTTCTTTTCACAGCTAGTTGTAAGGTGTCCCCAGACAGCCATTTTGCTTTTTTGCATTTCTTTTCCATGGGGATGGTCTTGATCCCTGTCTCCTGTACAATGTCACAAACCTCAGTCCATATTTCATCAAGCACTCTATCTATCAGATCTCATCTCTTAAATCTATTTCTCACTTCCACTGTATAATCATAAGGGATTTGATTTAGGTCATACCTGAATAGCCTAGTGGTTTCCCCTACTTTCTTCAATTTAAGTCTGAATTTGGCAGTAAGGAGTTCATGATCTGAGCCACAGTCAGCTCCCAGTCTCGTTTTTGTTGACTGTATAGAGCTTCTCCGTCTTTGGCTGCAAAGAATATAATCAATCTGATTTCAGTGTTGACCATCTGGTGATGTCCATGTGTAGAGTCTTCACTTGTGTTGTTGGAAGAGGGTGTTTGCTATGACCAGTGCATTTTCTTGGTAAAACTCTATTACTCTTTGCCCTGCTTCATTCCGTATTCCAAGGCCAAATTTGCCAGATTGGTTAGTTTTCTACAATTGTGATTTTAGTGTCTGTTTTCTCTGATGGAGAAGGTTAAGTGGTTTGTGGAAGCTTCCTGATGGGAGACACTGACTGAGGGGGAAACTGAGTCTTGTTCTGATGCTCAGTAAATCTTCTTCAATTCAATTTTCTATTGATGCTATTACAGTAAATCAAAGAATGTCTCAAGGTTGTGAAGATCTTACCAGACACACTCCCATAATACACATTCTAAGCTATCAGGATGAGTAAGAAGGTTTTCAGGAAGGAGAAACTATCCTCAAGCAGGACACATTGTTGTTATATAATCTTTACTTACAGAGTTTAAACTGAGTTTTTGTTGTGTAATCATCAGTTCTGGGCTTAAAGAAAAAAAAACATTTTATGTGACTAAGACTAAGGAATGTAGAGAGAGAAAAAAAAAAAAAAAAGGATGTTTGTCCTTTCCTCCTCCTTGATAATTCCAGACTCCTATCTCCTCCTAGAGCCCCAGGCCCCTTACTTCTCCTCTAGGCCCCCAGACTTCTTATCAGCCTGCCTAGGAATTGACTCTCTCACTACCTTCAGAATCTTGCAGGGGCATGTTCTTACTATAGGCCAGATAATAGGCATTCCAGAATATCTCATCTAGATCAAAAAGACTGAAGATGTCCTAGCTGACGAGCAGGTTACAAAAAGTTTGTAAATGGAATGGTATACAATTTACAATATTCACTGTAGAAAAATTACAAAAGGAATATGCACTGGTATAAAAATGTCTGTAGAGTAAAAAGAAAACCTTTTTCACTGTCTCCCTCCTGATAGCTCCCTTTCACTAGCACAGTTCAGACTTCTATACCTAACATGTTCCTTAATATATAGAGAAGCTGAGTTGAACTACTGTCATTAAAGCAGATGATTTCTGACTCCCCAGCAATTGCCCCAGCCTGCCTAGGATACACTAACCAGCAGCATGCCAGCTGTGCATCTTTAGATGGCGGAATGAGTATCAACTGCGCAGATTAACTGACCAGGTTAGGAACTGCATACAGGCTTCCTTCGCAGCTCAGTTGGTAAAGAATCTGCCTGCCATGCAGGAGACCTGGGTTCGAATCCTGGATTAGGAAGATCCCCTGGAGAAGGAAATGGCTACCCACTCTAGTATCCTTGTCTGGAGAATCCCATGGACAGAGGAACCTGGCAGGCTATAGTCC
The DNA here is from genome assembly GCA_917880005.1 of Nanger dama. Taxonomy (NCBI): domain Eukaryota; kingdom Metazoa; phylum Chordata; class Mammalia; order Artiodactyla; family Bovidae; genus Nanger; species Nanger dama. The sequence goes on along the minus strand of CAKJTW010000008.1, from coordinate 16,159,167 downwards.
ATGGGGTCACAAGAGTCAGACATGATTTAGTGACTAAACCACCAGGAACTGTATACAGTTATCATTCAGTGTTCATAGAAAATTGCTTCTAGGACTCCCACAGATAACAAAATCCAGGAATACTAAAGTCTCTTATAGCATAGCATTTGCATAAACCTATGCACATGTATGGATGTGAGAGTTGTACTATAAAGAAAACTGAGTGCTGAAGTATTGATGCTTTTGAACTGTGGTGCTGGAGAAGACTCTCGAGAGTCCCTTGGACTGCAAGGAGATACAACCAGTCCATCCTAATGGAAATAAGTCCTTAATATTCATTGGAAGGACTGATGCTGAAGCTGAAACTCCAATACTTTGTCCACCTGATGCAAAGAGCTGACTCACTGGGAAAGACCCTGATGCTGGGAAAGACTGAAGGCGGGAGGAGAAGGTGATGATAGAGGATGAGATGGTTGGATGGCAGCACCAACTCAATGGACATGAGTCTGAGTAAGCTCCGGGAGCTGGTGATGGACAGGGAAGCCTGGCTGGTGATGGACAGGGAAGCCTGGCATGCTGCAGACCATGGGTCTCAAAGAGTCAGACACGACAGAGCAACGGAACTGAACTGATGCACATCCTCCCATATATTTTATATCACCTCCAGATTACTTATAATACAGATTACCTAATACATTATAAATGCTATGTAAATAGTTCTCTATTCCAAGCAAAATCAAGTTTCACTTTTGGAACTTTCTAGAATTTTTTTCAGACTATTTTCAATTTAAAGTTAGTTGACTATATTAATGCTAAACCTGTGGATACAGAGGGCCAATTGTATTTTTTTAATTAAATTATGTTTGTGGGTTCAATTGAACCAGAAAATAAACAGAACAGCATCTATGTAAAAGATGAGGCCAGTGAGTAAAATAATGCTTTGCAGAAACTGAGAAAAAGAATAATCCCAATGATCAGAAGTCTGTCATTATTCTGACATACAGATCAGACTTGTGGTTGCCAAGGGGAACAGGGGTGGGGAAGTGAAGGATTGGGAATTTGAAGTTAGCAAATGTAAACTATTATACATAGAATGGATAAATAACAAGGCCCTACTATATAGCACAGAAAACTATATTCAATATACTTGGTTTATTCAATATAAATCATAATGGAAAACAATATATGTATATATCTGTGTGTATATGTATTTATATATATAATATGTATATCTGAATCATTTTGCTACACAGCAGAAATTAACACAACAGTGTAAAACAACTATACTTCAATAAAATAAATTTAAAATATAAATCTGTAATTATTAAATTCAGAAACTAAGCAGAGAACAAAACTGTTTCCTAGAGAAACTTAAGATGAGCTCAAGTTTGACCAAAAATTGAATCTTATAAAAACCTGAAAGACTAGACAAGCCACAGATGATGAGAAGCATTTGACAAAGACATCTATCAGATCTGAAAAACCCAGAGGTGGAGTTAAGAGACACCTTGCTACCCCTATCATTGCTTTACCAATCAGACATAATAACCAATCCCAGGCCTATGTCACCCAGCTGAGTCAGAGGTAAGTACACAATCCTTCTGAAGATAACATCCCAGCCAGTAACTACAAATGGATAAGAGTTAGCACAAGACATAAAGTCTTTTTACCATCAAGTGAGTTGACAGAGATATGCATAAATATCCTGAGATGGTTGATTGGCATAATTGACTCAATAGACATGAGTCTGAGGAAACTTTGGAAGATAATGAAGGACAGGGAAGCCTGGCATGCTACTGCTCATAGGGCTGCAAATAGGCGGACAGGAGTGAGTGACTGAACAAAAACACAACAATGCCAGAAATAAACCCTCTTCAAGTAAGATACCTCCAAGACCCCTCCTTGCCAAAGCAGAATTCAGGATGCCTACTCTGGCCAGTATACCTCTGAGGAGGCCTTAAAAATAGCAGTGAAAAGAAGAGAACTGAAAAGGAAAGATACAAGCATCTGAATGCAGAGTTCCAAAGAATAGCAAAGAGAGATAAGAAAGTCTTCCTCAGCGATCAATGCAAAGAAATAGAGGAAAACAACAGAATGGGAAAGACTCAAGATCTCTTCAAGAAAATTAGAGACACCAAGGGAACATTTCATGCAATGATGGGCTCAAGAAAGCACAGAAATGGCATAGACCTAACAGAAGCAGAAGATATTAAGAAGAGGTGGCAAGAATACACAGAAGAACTATACAAAAATTTCTTCATGACCCAGATAATGATGATGGTGTGATCACTCACTTAGAGCCAGACATCCTGGAATGTGAAGTCAAGTGGGCCTTAGAAAGCATCGCTACGAACAAAGCTAGTGGAGGTGATGGAATTCTAGTGGAGCTGTTTCAAATCCTGAAACATGATGCTATGAAAGTGCTACACTTAATATGCCAGCAAATTTGGACAACTCAGCAGTGGCCACAGGACTGGAAAAGGTCCGTTTTCATTCCAATCCCAAAGAAAGGCAATGCCAAAGAATTCTCAAACTACCGCACAATTGCACTCATCTCACACGCTAGTAAAGTCATGCTCAAAATTCTCCAAGCCAGGCTTCAGCAATACATGAACCGTGAACTTCCAGATGTTCAAGCTGGTTTTAGCAAAGGCAGAGGAACCAGAGATCAAATTGCAACATCCGCTGGATCATTGAAAAAGCAAGAGAGTTCCAGAAAAACATCTATTTCTGCTTTATTGACTATGCCAAATTCTTTGACTGTGTGGATCACAATAAACTGTGGAAAATTCTGAGAGAGATGGGAATACCAGACCACCTGACCTGCCTCTTGAGAACCCTATATGCAGGTCAGGAAACAACAGTTAGAACTGGACATGGAACAACAGACTGGTTCCAAATAGGAAAAGGAGTATGTCAAGGCTGTATACTGTCACCCTGCTTATTTAACTTATACACAGAGTACATCATGAGAAACGCTGGGCTGGAAGAAGGACAAGCTGGAATCAAGATGGCCAGGAGAAATATCAATAACCTCAGATATGCAGATGACACCACCCTTATGGCAGAAAGTGAAGAGGAACTAACAAGCCTCTTGATGAAAGTGAAAGAGGAGAGTGGAAAAGTTGGCTTCAAGCTCAACATTCAGAAAACGAAGATCATGGCATCTGGTCCCATCACTTCATGGCAAATAGATGGGGAAACAGTGGAAACAGTGTCAGACACTATTTGGGGGGGGCTCCAAAATCCCTGCAGATGGTGATTGCAGCCATGAAATTAAAAGACACTTACTCCTTGGAAGGAAAGTTATGACCAACCTAGGTAGCATATTGAAAAGCAGAGACATTACTTTGCCAACAAAGTTCTGCCTAGTCAAGGCTGTAGTTTTTCCAGTGGCCATATATGGATGTGAGAGTTGGACTGTTTAGAAAGCTGAGCATCGAAGAATTAATGCTCCTGAACTGTGGTGTTGGAGAAGACTCTTGAGAGTTCCTTGGACTGCAAGGAGATCCAACCAGCCAATTCTGAAGGAGATAAACCCTAGGATTTCTTTGGAGGGAATGATGCTGAAGATGAAACTCCAATGCTTTGGCCACCTCATGCGAAGAGTTGACTCATTGGTAAAGACTCTGATGCTGGGAGGATTGGGGCAGGAGGAGAAGGGGGACGACAGAGGATGAGATGGCTGGAAGGCATCACTGACTCAATGGACATGAGTCTGAATGAACTCTGGGAGTTGGTGATGGACAGGGAAGCCTGGCGTGCTGTGATTCATGAGGTCGCACGGAGTCGGACACAACTCAGTGACTGAACTGAACTGAACTGACTCCCCAGAGTAAGTGTTACATGTACAGTTTTTACCCTGAGTATAAGTAAATTCCTGCTAATCACTCTGTGCTGTTCAGTCTTACAGGAGGTGTAAATTTATGTCCTCAAAGTTCTAATCAGAAAAAAAAAAAACCCTCCTATGTCTTTAAATTTAAGCAAGAGCATAAAAAAACCTAGTCATGGGGTAGAAATATACAGTGATGAAAAGAATGCAGAAGACCTCACTGCAGCTTTCAACCTCTCTACTCCCTCTCCAGGAAAAGTTCAAAACCAGGATTACCAGCTCTCTTGGCATATGTGATAGCCCACTCTGCTCCTAGTCATGCAGAGAACAGAAATCTCATGACATACAATATTCTGTGCTGGGGGAGCGTGGCAGGATTTCTGCTCAAGAGGTCAGAAGAGCAAAGAACTGCATTCTTCCTAAAGAAGGCTCTTGCAAAGTTTCTGCTGAATTGAGCTTTACATGCGGGTGGAAAACCCAGGGTAAGGCATGTGGTTGCATTAATTATAAGATTTCAATTTGACAGTTTAATTAGGAAAAAGAGAGTTAGTGTAGGGCTTGCAGAATTCATGATGAATCACATACTCCAACAGACTTCATTTTCATATTTCAATTACACACATTTCTAACTGATGAACAGCAACATAGCATTTTCTGTTTAATAAATGTGATATCTGTTGGAATTGATAACATTAGTTCAGTAATTACAGAGCCATTATTGTCAGGCTTTTTAAAAACATGGAAAGAAGCCTTAGTTATTAAAGTTTAGCCCAGCACAAAACTACATTTTCAGATGTTCCTACTAAAGAGCTTTTGAACAGTATATTAGCTATCCCTTATAGAAGAGAGGTAAAATTTAATAGCAGGTATCTGAATGAGATTGGTTTTGATATATTCACACCTTATTTGATTCCTTGACACACAACTGTACCTATATCCTTGCTAAATCTTCATTCAGAATTCAGGCCAAAGAACAAGGGAGTGGGACTTAGGTTTGAATAACATAATTTAATGCAAAATCATGCTTTAAATTCTGATCTGATTCTGGTCTTTGCTTAAAATGATAACAAAATATAACAAAACACTTATTTTTCAACAAGGTAAAGATAAAAATAGATTCAAAGAGGAACAAACTTTCAAAGAGGAATAAGCTCAGTCAGTCAAAATGCAGAGAAACATGAGTACTTTCCCAGAGTGCCTGCTGTGAATTCTGGGAACCTAAGCTGAGAAGCTGGGTAGGCTCACAGATGCACTAAGGTCTTCTGCATGGGTTTTGAACAACAGTCCATTAAATCAAATACAGATGTCAGTTTCCTTGGGGACTAGGAAAAGATCATGTCCTACAATAAACACAACTGTAAACACCAGAAGTGAAGCCCACTTCTGTTTTTAAAATACTTTGAATTTTGTTCATGACGATCCTTTCAATGAACAATGCCTGATTTTCTGTGTACCTGAACTACCTGCTTGCTACTGCTTAAGCTGCAACAATCTTGATATTTTGCTTAGGTAAATCACATGTGTTTAAATATATTTGTGTATGAATCACAAAATTTTCTCAACATTCAAATAACAAAATATAGAAAAAAAATGGTTTGTCACATGATACCACCCGAAATCTCATGAAAGTAAAAGTCGTTTGGTCATGTCCAACTCTTTGGGACTCCATGGACTATAGCTTGCCAGTCTTCTCTGTCCATGAGATTCTCCAGGTAAGAGTACTGGAGTGGATTGCCATTCCCTTCTCCAGGGGATCTTCCTGACCCAGGGACTGAACCCGGATCTCCTGCATTTCGGGCAGTTTCTTAACCATCTGAGCTACCAGGGAAGCCCCTACCTATTGCATGTTAAAATTGTAAATGTAAAAGGTTTTTGTTTTACAGTCTCAAAAAAAAGTCATACATGTTCTCATTATAAGTAACTCACTTTCTTTAGTTTAAGGGAAAATTTGAGTATTTTACTGATTTCTTCATAATAATGACAATAAAGTGGCTAGCATAATACCTAACGTATGCACTCAGTAGATGGTTACTATGATTATCATTAGCAGGCCAGAGATTATTGTACAAAAATTAACATAATATAAAAATTTTAAGTATAAAAATTATAATCATAGAAAGGTTAAAAGTTTGAGAATTATTTCAAATTTAAAAGAAAAATCATAAATAAATGACCTTCCCGTCTCCAATGGCACATCTTTAAGAAAATATTTAACATCTTTAGTTCTTACTTGACACAAATTGCAACTTGATCAGTGGGCAAATGAATATTTTCAGGACTTAGAACTGCTCTGCTCTGTCAGGTGGTAACAATATAAATATAAACAAAAGAAATCAGAAAAAAAAAGAGAGAGAAAATTCAATTCCCCTCATTTGGTAAAAACTGAGGCCCAGAAAAGCAAGGTTTTTTTTCCCATTATCACAATGGCTGAAAAGTATCAGGCTAGACTGTATACTAATATAACGTTCCGTCTACTTTAGCAACCACTGCCAAAGTGTGGCCCATGAAGTTCAAGGGACCCCCAATTCCCTTCCAGGGCCCTTAAGCTCAAAACCCTGGTGGCTCAAGGGTTAAAATGTCTGCCTGCAATGCAGGAGACCTGGGTTCGATCCCTGAGTCAGGAAGATCCCCTGGAGAAGGAAATGGCAACCCGCTCCAGTATTCTTGCCTGGAGAACCCCACGGATGGAGGAGCATGGTGGGCTACAGCCCACAGGGTTGCAGAGTCAGACACAACTGAGCGAGTGGCTTGAGTTGAAGCTCAAAACTAGTTTCCTAGCAAGCTTAAGTGTTGCTGTTGTTCTTTTATTAACTGTTGAAGTTTTCACTAATGGTGTAAAAGAAATGGTGGGTAAAACTGCTGGCACCTTCAAGTGAATCAAAGAGGTGGCACTGAGCTACACTAGGAGTGACTGTATGGGTCACGGTCACTATCACTGTAAAACACAAATGAAAATAAAAACCCACCTTCATTAAATGTCAAGGCTTACGTACATGTTTTTAATAATCTGTGTGACAAAACGGGGAGCATACCTAACATCCTTCTGCATACTGGACAGTAGTCGCCTCCAGGAAGAGCATGAGATGACAGTTCAAGTTTCCAGTGAACTAGCCGTTATTCTTCACAGGACATAATTTTTACTTAAAAAAGAACTTTGATTCTTCAGATTTGCTTATTTTATAGGCATTGTCTTGAAGATGACCAAAAAAATGACTCAGTCACCTTAGGGAAAATAATTTGGATGATATGTTTTGCCTGGTGGTTCCAGACGGAAAGCGTTTGCCTACAATGTGGGAGACCCGAGTTCAATCCCTGGGCCAGGAAGATCCCCTGGAAAAGGAAATGGCAACCCACACCAGTATTCTTGCCTGGAAAATCCCATGTATGGAAGAGCTCGGTAGACTACAGTCCATGGCGTCGCAAAGAGTCAGACATGACTGAGTGACTTCACTTTCACGTTTTGCCAAAGGTAAAATTTAAGCTTTCAAGCAGAACTTAGAATTTTGGGAATAGTGCATCTGTCATCATGACAGCTTCTCAAGACATAAAGAGTTGTCTGATAAACTTCTGGTGACAGTAATGAATGTGCTTTATTAATGCTGTATAAGAAGGTGAGTCAACACTTAACAGCTATGCATAGCTTAGTAAACCAGCATTTTCCAAATCATCAATAATACTGTTATAAAAACATGCTTGGGTAAAAGATACATTTAAAATATAAGATAGGCATAGGGATTTTAACATAACAAGTATGAATGGTTATAGGCATAGTTTCATATTCTACATTTCAAATGACCTTTAAGAAATCATCACTACATCTTGAGTTTTGGTGTAATATCAGAAAGAATATTTAAAATATCCCCCTTTTACATATATGTTTATGAGGCAAGATTTTCTTGATATTATGTAACCAAACAACATATAACCACAGATTGAATGTAGATGTTTTCTGTTAAACCAGAGATTAAAGATATTTTCAAATATATAAAATAATCTTCTCATTACATATGTGTTGGGAAATGTAGGGTGGACTCTCTTATGAAAAGTGTCATTACTAGATACTGATATTTATTATTGTTTTTAATGTTATTTTTAAATAAATTAATGCATAGCTTTAGTGCATTTATGCAATTTAATACATAAACTGATGATGAAGCTTCAATACTTTGGCCATCTGATGCGAAGAACCGATTCACTGAAAAGATCCCGATGCTGAGAAAGATTGAAGACAGGAAGAGAAGGGGATGAAAGAGGATGAGATGGTTGGATGACATCACCAACTTGATGGACATGAGTTTGAGAAACACTCAGGAGTTTGTGATGGAAAGGGAAACCTGGTGTGCTGCAGTCCATGGGGTCACAAAGAGTCAGATGGGATTGAGCGACTGAACTGAACTGCATAGTCTGAAACTTTCTCAGTATTTGTTTCTGATGTGGTATATATTGATACACATTAGTCACAAAAACTAAACGTCTTTTTGGCTTTCCTGGTAGCTTAGCTGGTAAAGAATTAACCTGAAATGCAGGAGACCCCAGTTCCATCCCTGGATTGGAAAGATGCCCTGGAGAAAGGATAGGCTACCCACTACAGTATTCGTGGGCTTCCCTGGTTGGTGGCTCAGACAGTAAAGAATCCGCCTACAACACAGGAGACCCAGTTTCGATCCCTGGGCTGGGAAGATCTGCTGGAGGAGGGCATAGCAACCCACTCCAGTATTCTTGCCTGTAGAATACCCACAGAGAGTAGCCTGGCAGGCTACAGTCATTGGGGTCACTAAGAGTTGGACATGACTGAGTGACCTTTATTTATATATATTTAAAAGGTCTTTTTGATCCTCAATAGCTTTTCAGATTATTAAAGTTTCTTGAGTCCAAAATATTTGAGAACTACAAATGATGTTATACAGTAGACACAGAGGATGAGATGCTTGGATGGCATCACCAATGAAATAGACATGAACTTGGGCAAACTCCAGGAGATGGTGAGGAACAGGGAAGCCTGATGTGTTGCAGTCCAATGGGTCACAGAGTCAGACACAACTTAGCGATCAACAAGAGATTATAAAGCAATTCAAATGTAATACAAACTTGAACCAGTTAGCCATGGCTGCATGGAAGGTAGAGAAGAACCTGGAAGCCATGTTTGGACTCATGAATACAGAAAATTAGAAAATGTATTATTTAAGCCACATTGTACACAAGAATATATTGTTTTTCAGATCTTTCAGAATAGTTCAATGTTCTACTCATCTTTCTTACCCTCATAGTACTAGCACAGTGCCTATACAGGGCCAGTGAATAAATGTTGATGAATTTAACTGAATCTAATAAAAAATTACACTGATTCATTTTACAAATTCTGATACAAAGCAGAAGACCAATGATTATTGTTCTATGAAGCAAATGCAAAAAAAAAAAAAAAAAAGACAAAGGTCCGTCTAGTCAAAGCTATGGTTTTTCCAGTACTCATGTATGGATGTGAGAATTGGACCATAAAGAAGGCTGAACTCCAAAGAATTGATGCTCCTGAGCTGTGGTGTTTAAGAAGACTCTTAAGAGTCCCTTGGACAGTAAGAAGATCAAACCAGTCAATCCTAAATGAAATCAATCCTGATTATTCATTAGAAGGACTGCATGCTGAAGCTGAAGCTCCAATACTTTGCCCAACTGACTTGAACAAACTGACTCGAACATACTGACTCATTAGAAAACACCCTGATGCTGGGAAAGATTGAAGGCAGGAGTAGAAAGGGATGACAGAGGACAAGATGGTTGAATGGCATCACTGACTCAGTGGACATGAGTTTGATGAAGCTTTGAGGGATGGCGAAGGACAGGAAAGCCTGTTGTGCTACAGTCCATGGGGTCACAAAGACTTGCATAGGACTGAGAGACTGAACAACAAGGAGAAAATAGAATAGATAACTACACAGGTTGCATGATTCCAAGGAAATACATAAATAAATAAAAATTTTTAACCTAATGATTAGTTCCTGAATTTATTTTTACAATTAGAGATGTGACCTTTTATTCTACAATATCAAAACACAAATACTCTAATAAGAGGTAGCATATTCATTCAAATTAACAATAAAATGTAAATGATATTATCAGGTTCAAAATAACATCAGTTCGGTCAGTCAGTTCAGTCACTTAGTCGTGTCCAACTCTTTGTGACCCTATCAACTGCAGCACGCCAGGCCTCCCCTGTCCATCACCTACTCCTGGAGTTCACTCAGACTCATATCCGTCAAGTCGGTGATGCCATCCAGCCATCTCATCCTCTGTCATCCCCTTCTCCTCCTGCCCCCAATCCCTCCCAGCATCACAGTCTTTTCCAATCAGTCAACTCTTTGCATGAGGTGGCCAAAGTATTGGAGTTTTTTCAGCTTTAGCATCATTCCTTCCAAAGTTCATCCAGGACTGATCTTGTTTAGAATGGACTGGTTGGATCTCCTTGCAGTCTAAGGAACTCTCAAGAGTCTTCTCCAAACCACGATTCAAAAGCATCAATTCTTCAGCGCTCAGCTTTCTTCACAGTCCAAATCTCACATCCACACATGAACACTGGAAAAACCGTAGCCTTGACTAGATGGACCTTTGTTGGCAAAGTAATGTCTCTGCTTTTGAATATGCTATCTAGGTTGGTCATAACTTTCCTTCCAAGGAGTAAGCGTCTTTTAATTTCATGGCTGCAGTCACCATCTGCAGTGGTTTTGGAGCCCAAAATATAAAGTCTGACACTGTTTCGCCATCTATTTGCCATGAAGTGATGGGACCAGATGACATGATCTTCGTTTTCTGAATGTTGAGTTTTAAGCCAACTTTTTTCATTCTCCTCTTTCACTTTCATCAAAAGGCTTGTTAGTTCCTCTTTACTTTTCTGCCATAAGGGTGGTGTCATCTGCATATCTGAAATTATTGATATTTCTCCCGGCAGTCTTGATTCCAGCTTGTGCTTCTTCCAGCCCAGCGTTTCTCATGATGTACTCTGCATATAAGTTAAATAAGCAGGGTGACAATATACAGCCTTGACACACTTCTTTTCCTATTTGGAAATAGTCTGTTGTTCCATGTCCAGTTCTAACTGTTGCTTCCTTATCTGCATATAAGTTTCTCAAGAGGCAGGTCAGGTGGTCTGGTATTCCCATCTCTTGAAGAATTTTCCACAGTTTATTGTGATCCACATAGTCAAAGACTTTGGCATAGTCAATAAAGCAGAAACAGATATTTTTCTGGAACTCTCTTGCTTTTTCAATGATCCAGCAGATGTTGGCAATTTGATCTCTGGTTCCTCTGCCTTTTCTCAAACCAGCTGAACTTTGGAAGTTCATGGTTCATGCATTGCTGAAGCCTGGCTTGGAGAATTTTGAGCATGACTTTACTAGTATATGAGATGAGTGCAATTGTGTGGTAGTTTGAACATTCTTTGGCATTGCCTTTCTTTGGGATTGAAATGAAAATTGACCTTTTCCAGTCCTGTGGCCATGGCTGAGTTTTCCAAATTTGCTGGCATACTGAGTGCAGCACTTTCACAGCATTATCTTTCAGGATATGAAATAGCTCCACTGGAATGCCATCATCTCCACTAGCTTTGTTTATAGTGATGCTTTCTAAGGCCCACTTGACTTCACATTCCAGGATGTCTGGCTCTAGGTGAGTGATCACACCATCATGATTATCTTGGTCTTTTTTGTACAGTTTTTGTACAAGATCTTTTTGTACAGTTCTTCTGTGTATTCTTGCCATCTCTTAATATCTTCTGCTTGTGTAGGTCCATACCATTTCTGTCCTTTCTTGAGCCCATCTTTGCATGAAATATTCCCTTGGTATCTCTAATTTTCTTGAAGAGATCTCTAGTCTTTCCCATTCTGTTGTTTTCCTCTACTTCTTTCCATTGATCGCTTAAGAAGGCTCTCTTAATCTCTCCTTGCTATTCTTTGGAAGTCTGCGTTCAGATGCTTATATCTCTCCTTTTCTCCTTTGCTTTTCACTTCTCTTCTTTTCACAGCTTTTTATAAGGCCTCCCCAGCCATTTTGCTTTTTTGCATTTCTTTTCCATGGGATGGTCTTTATCCCTGTCTCTTGTACAATATCATGAACCTCTGTCCATAGTTCATCAGGCTCTGTATCAGATCTGGTCCCTTAAATCTATTTCTCACTTCCAGTGTATAATCATAAGGGATTTGATTTAGGTCATACCTGAATGATCTAATGGTTTTCCCTACTTTCTTCAATTTAATTCTGAATTTGGCAATAAGGAGTTCATGATCTAAGCCACAGTCAGCTCCCAGTCTTGTTTTTGTTGACTGTATAGAGCTTTTCCATCTTTGGATGCAAAGAATATAATCAATCTGATTTTGGTGTTGACCATCTGGTAATACCCATGTGTAGAGTCTTCTCTTGTGTTATTGGAAGAAGGGGTGTTTGCTATGACCAGTGTGTTTTCTTGTCAAAACTGTATTAGCCTTTGCCCTGCTTCATTCCGTATTCCAAGGCCATATTTGCCTGTTACCCCAGGTGTTTCTTGACTTCCTACTTTAGCATTCCAATTCATAATCAAGTACAAATAATAGGGTAGAAGATCTCAGATGAAAGACATTGTGGAGATGGTGAAAGAAATGACAAGAGTTAAAAACTGAAGATTCTAAAGAAAACATTTATTTCACAATTTGATGTAATGACTCCCTAGAACAACCGCAAAAATACTTATATTTTCCAGTCCATATGCCACTGTGTAACCTATGTAGAATAAAAAGAAAAATCTACAAAATGAAAACCAGAATGTCCCACAACCTAAATCTAACTTGTTGGACTCCCACATGGCAGTCACATCACTGAATTGCATATCCTGTATGCTGACTTGAACAAGATTTCCTTATTGCAATACAATGAATGAAGGCAGACTTTCAAATAAGCAGTGATGGCTTAACACAACGGAAAGAGAATTAGGATAGAGAAAAGTAACTTGGGTTTAACCCAACCCTAAAAACTGATTGTTAGCTCTGTGACTTTGGGTAAGTTTTTTTATTCTCCCTGGGTATCAGTTTTCCCTTAAGGGAAAAGATCTAATGATCTTTTTTGAAATATAAGATGCAATAGTTTTAAATTTAATTATTTAGATAGGAAATTAACATTTCTGTCACAGACATTATTTTTAGCATGTCTCATTGAAATTTTGTAGAACAATATTTCCTTCAAGGAAAATCAGAATACAGAATATTAAAAGCATTTTAATGAGACAAATTATGTGAGGAGAAAATCTATATTTAAGCAACTCTTTTGTTTATCTCAATTTTTCATTAACCAGTTAAGAACTTATACGCTTTACTGCGTTTTCTCTAGCAATAACTAAAGGCAATTGAATAGTAAGAAATACGCTTATAAAGAGTTCAAAATGGGAATTTTTTCTATCAGTATCCATCTCTGGCCATTTCCCAGGGGAATTTTATGAGTTCAAGATGTCAGAACTATTCTACAGAATGAAAATCTACTTTATTCCACTTCTTGTTACCTCAGGAAATGGTGAAAATAAATTTTTGTATCGACAGTGTTTTTATCATTTTTAAGTCTGCTGACATCCATGTTTAGTCACATTTCCCCAACTGAGTAATATATAGGATCCCAATCCTATAGTCATTTTAAAGTGAAAAGAGCAGCCTTTTTTTTTTTAATAGAAGCGCTAGTGTCACATTATTAAGTCACAATGGCTTTTAAAATCTCTTTTCCATTTTTAAAGTGTACTCTACTGATACATATTTTTAATAGTATTTACCAATAGCAAAGACACACTAGATTTCATTAGACCACCAAAATGATCAGTTACGCAAATTTCTACCTAAGCTAAGTGTGTCAATGACTATCCCTAACCCTTCCTTTTACTTGGAACTCTTTGACTCTGATATTTGTATGAATACCCACTAAACTATTAAAAACAAGCAACAACAACAAAAAAATAGAAATATCTAACAAACAAAATGTAATTAAATATCAGAAAACAAGAATGGCTGTTAAAGTACTCTACAGTCACAACGGATTTATTGGGAGAAACTTTTCCCTCATACTTGCCAAAGCCTGCATGACTAACTGACAAAATTATTGACCTAGAGCATGAAATGACGGAGAAGGCGATGGCACCCCACTCCAGTACTCTTGCTCGGAAAATCCCAGGGACAGAGGAGCCTGGTAGGCTGCGGTCCATGGGGTTGCGAAGAGTTGGACACGACTTCCCTTTCACTTTTCACTTTCATGCATTGGAAAAGGAAATGGCAACACACCTGTGTTCTTGCCTGGAAAATCCCAGGGACAGGGAGCCTGGTGATGCCGTCTATGGGGTTGCACAGAGTCGGACACGACTGAAACGACTTAGCAGCAGCAGCATGAAATGAAGAGCAGTTGCCAATACAAAGCATTTTTAAAATCCAATTAATTAACAAAGATTCCTATGTTGATCTTTAGACAGATTAGTTCACAGGAATAATAGTAATTTAGATTATAAAATTTGCACTCTGGGTTGTACTGCAAATGGGACATTGTCTCTGTGCCAAAGAGCACATCAGCAGATAAATGAATTAAGCAGATGTGGTGTGTGTGTTTATATACACACACACACAATGGACTATTATTCAGTCAGTAAAAAGACTGAAATTCTGCCCTTTGCAACAACATGGGTGGACCTAGAGAGTATTATGTTAGTGAAATGTCAGAAACAGAAAGAAACTTTGCTATGACTTATACGTGCAATCTAAAAAATAAAATGAATGTGCATAAAAAAAAACAGAAACAGACTTACAGATACAGAAAACATTCTAGTAGATACAATGGAAAGAGGGAAAAAGAATAAAAATAGAGGTATGGGATCAAGATATACAAACTGCTGCTGCTAAGTCGCATCAGTCATGTCCGACTCTGTGCGACCCCATGGACGGTAGCCCAACTACTATGTGTAAAACAGACATACAACAAGGATACATTGCACAGCACAGAAATATAGCCATTATTCTGCAATAACATTAAATAAAATATAATTATAAAAATACTGAATCACTGTGCTGTACATCTGAAACTAATAACATTATATGTCAACTATACTTCAAAAAGAATCCATCACTCACTTTGGGTTGGTTGGAGGGATGATTCTAAGAAGATCAAGTCTGAAGTTGGGCTGGTCATCTCATTAATTCACATCCATAGTAATTTGAAAGAATGGTCTCCAGTCTCAATTTGTTTCTTGGTGTTCTTTTTTTAAAAATAGATTTCTAAATTATTTTTAAATTTCAGGAAAAGTATTTGTAACAAACATAGAAGTCCTTTTAAAAGTTTGCTGTCCTTTAAAATGAAGTCAAGGATCAATTATCAAAACAAACTCATTCCGTTAATCAGTTTACAAAGGTGCAAATTGTTTGTCAGAATACAATGCCAGGGAGGCTGCTTTGTTTAATGACAATCCTAACAGCAAGAATCCCTGGGGCAGGAAGCAAGTAATCAAGAATCCATCTCTGAAACTTTGAGAATGCTGGCAACAGTCTATTATAATGCATGGTTACAGGGAGACCTTGTACAGAGAACAATACACTGAAATAGACCAGACTTGTTACAAAACAATAAACTTATATATAGCTCTGAACCTGACACAGCTAAATGATTCTTGCCTTCTAGGATTGAATTTAACACTCTAGGCTAAATATTTCAAACAAAGTTTTCTACTGCCCACTTTGTATGTATGTGTATGTCTGAATGCACATACCATAATCATATTTTGGTGTGCAATTTCAACAATGTGTATGTGAACTAAAACCAACATGAAAGGTTAAGGAGCTGATGTAAAGACTGTTTGGTTAAACATTATTTGAGGGCTTCCACTACTTACTCTGGACTTCACTTGTGGCTCAGCTGGTAAAGACTCTGCCTGCAATATAGGAGACCTGGGTTCAATCCCTGGTTTGGGAAGATTCCCTGGAGAAGGGAATGGCTACCCACTCCAATATTCTGGCCTGGAAGATTCCATGGTCTATAGTCCATGGAATCACAAAGAGTCGGACACAACTGAGCAACTTTCACTCACTCAGTACTTACCCTGTGCTAGAAGAGATGAAGGACACAAAAAAATTTGCAGTACATTTTACAAATTCTGGAGCAAGAAATGTGTATGCAAGTGAAATACTAAGTGAAAAGAGTCATAGGATTTGAGAGGAAGGAAAAGAGTGAGGCTGAATTTAAAAATTGGGTTTGGATTGAGTATGAATAGGCAAAAAAGAGGAGCATCACAGTGAGGCAAGTCATGCTCAGTCCCTCAGTCATGTCTGTCTCTTTGCGACCTTATGGACTATAGCCCCGCTGGCTCCGCTGTCCATGGGATTTTCCAGGCAAGATATTGGAGTGGGTTGCAATTTCTCCTCCAGAGGAGCTTCCTGACCCAGGAATCCAACTTGTGTCTCCTTCACTGCAAGCGAATTCTTTATCTCTTGAGCCATCTGGGAAACCCCAAGGAATGGTGCAGAGTTAGAGAATTATATGTTATTAATACTAGAAGAGATGAGATAGTGAGTCCACTCCTTGGGCTGAAAGTAAGGGTTCTGGAGAAAGTGTGAATGCGAAGAGAAAGTGTAGTGGAGGGCAAATAGGGAAGGCAGATTAAGACACAAGTGTGCAGAAGATAGGGTTGGCCTTCCAAACACGATTCCCATTTTTTCAGCATAATATCTCACGACTTTGGGAGAAGGCTGTGAGTTACATGACAAACATCATTTTCCCCCAGTTAGAGGTGGGGTCAGGAATGCTGGGAAGAGGTCAGGGTCACACACAGAGCGGCACAGGGAATGACAGAGAGTCCTGTTTCCCAGTCCAGCCATCTCTCAGCCAAGATATACTACAACCTCCTTGCCGCTTTCCCAGGTTCCAAAACACTGAAATGGAATGATCATGCTGGAATGAGCTAAGATGCTGGAACTGCCCCTTATTTTTCCTTCCTCTGTGATGAGAAAGAAAAGAGAGGAGGACTGTTGAACTTTAAACTTCCTGATAAACCATAATGTGGGAAAGTGCCATTTTTAGGTTTACATGAAAGGAGCTACCTCTGAGAATGGCCTCTTGGCCTGTGAAAAACTAGAAACATCCCAGGAAGTCACTGAAATGTTGTAGTACTGTGAGAATTTGTATAAAAATAAACACTGGATTATTTCAGGCTTAGTCCCTTGAGAAAATGAGCCAGAATTACTCAGAACTACTAGCCTAATCTTGACAGAACAGAGGAAATTAACAACTGAAGCCAGATTTTTTTTTCCCGTCTTAAAAAAAAGACCTATTTGTGATATTTTGGAAAATGAAAAAAAAAAAAAAATCAGGTTAACCATGTGATTCAAGTGACCCTGAAACTAAGATGGCTGAGTGTCCTGATGAGAAAATGCAATGCAGAACAGTGCTTCTTGGAAAATGTCACTGGAAGCATGGAGGCAGGAAAGCCTGAGTACATGGATTCAAAGAGGCATGTAATTCAGTTCTCTGTAAACTCTATTCTCTAGAGCTTGGTGGATATTTTTTAAAGCTGGCTCATTTTCCCCCCCTCAGGAGATATAAAGATTTAAAAGTCAGAGGAAAGACACACTGTCACATTTCACCATGGGACCTGCCCCCAAGCTTGACTAAAGTGCTTCCTTTCTACTGAAAAATAATTTCCCATTGAATCTCTGGTTTGAAAGAAATTTCATTGAGAACATCAGATCACTGCATTGTTTAATTCATATTTCTAATGAGAATGAATAAACAACAGTTCAGAGTTGTTTATTAAAATAATGAAGACAACTGCTTCTCAGCACCACCAACTTACGTAGTTTAGTTCAGTCAACACAGCATAACTTCTATGTGCTCAGCGCTGTCACTTGGGCTGTAAAAAGTAAGTTACAGGCTTTATGCTCAAGAATTGTGCCATTTCTACACAGAAGCATAACTACAGGATCCATAGCTCCCTGACTAGTACCTCTCTGGGTCCACAGAGATCATCCAGGGACATAACATGAAGCAGAGAAGGAAGATGAAATCAATATCACACCCCATTATTCCTTACGGCTAACTATGGCCCCTTTATTTCCAATGCAGAAAATTAACTCATGGAAGAGACGTTCAAGGTGTCACAAGAGAAGATATAGCTTCTGCTAAGACTGCATGATTGGCCAGGCAGTTTGTGGTTATACTGTCTAATCACACAGAAAAAAAGTGGGAAAAGAAAAATGGGAATTTGAGTGGCTTTCCTCTCCATACCTGAGTCTGTTCCTGGGAAGAGTGTTCTAACTAGAGGCCAAGATTTCTACCTTAGAGAGCTCAGAGTTGTAAGGACAGGAAGAACAATATCCCACAGTAAATCATTGTGAACAATGTTGGTAGCGTTCTTGCTTCCAACCTTGATATTGACTGAAGTTTCAGATGCATGAATCTATCAAACAGAACACCATGCACAAGTCTCTGATCCACCTTTACATGGCCCCACTTTCTTCCAGAGTATTACCTCTGAGCAGGTGATTCACCTCTACACTCCCGAGCCATTTGCATGCCATAGCCACCTGTTAGCTTTTGAATGTTGTAGTGTCTGATGCAACCCACAGATCCCGTGGTCATGGTCTTCTTGCCCCTGTATTTCATTAACTGTGAAGTGGGTTCATTGGTGGGGTGCATATAGGATTCCATGCCTGTGGATAAGGCACCCTGACAGTCTCTGGAGGGGGTGACTCAGAGGTCACTAAAGATGAACTCATGCTTTCGAATTGGGATGCTGCAGAAGACCCTTGAGCGTCCCTTGGACAGCAAGGAGCCAATCCTAAAGGAAATCAACACTGAATATTCATTGGAAGGACTGATGCTGGAGCTCCAAAACTTTGGCTACTTGATGCAGAGGGCTGAGTCATTGGAAAAGACTGATGCTGGGAAAGATTGAGAGCAGGAGGAGAAGGGGGTGACAGAGGATGAGATCATTGGATGGCATCACTGACTCAGTGGACATGAGTTTGAGCGAACTCCAGGAGATAATGAAGGACAAGGAAGCCTGGTGTGCTGTAGTCTATGGGGTTGCAAAAAGTCAGACATGACTTAGTGATTGAATAACAACAACAATATTCTGGTACATTCTGTAATAAACTACTGGACCTTTCAGAACAGAAGAGACTGAATACAGTCCATCTGCTACCAGCAGTGGATTAGTTTTTTGTGGAATAGAGACACATCAGAGACTCAGCTTTGGCAATGGCTAGACTAGCCCTGCAAAGTGAGAGTCACTCTGTTGGATGCACATGAAACCTTCATCTCTGCAGCTGGGTCGTCTCAAGTCATGAGCCCATTACACCAGTTCTGGGGTGGCTGATGACAAAGGCAAAGTAATGTCTACCAACTGAGTCACTTGTGCCTACTTTCTAGTTCCATGATTCTCCCACAGGGATGTCTCCTGGTGGGTCTTCACAAACCATGCAAAGATCATGCTTTGTGCCCACCCCTTTGTTGCCTCCTTCCACATATTCTACCTTGTACATTCCTGTCTCTAACTTTCCAGGCCCCTTGGGCTCATCCAGTCATTTCAATTACTCATGACTCTATATATTCTCACCTTGGGCACTTCTTTCAAATAGTAAGTAACCAAGTATACAACCAAAAACTGGTGACAGTGGGAAACGTGTCTCTTAGTACTGTCTGAGTATAGCTTACAAAGAAACCACACTAATTTTTGGTTTTTACATAAAGAACCAATGCATTTGATTATTTGGCAAGAACTCCAATTATTATTTGGTCATCCATACAAGCTTGAGCTTTCTTCTTCTTCAGCTGTAATAAAGGATATCCATATATGGTCATAGATGGGAGGTAAAGCAGGGTTCTGGTGCAAACATAGTGGTTGACAGAGAGGGGAGAGAGGTCTAAGCTATGTATTCATGCAGTTTTCTTATGCCTTCTAGTATGTTCAGACTCAATGCAAGTCTGCCACATTTTATGATGGACTGCTGCTGGGTTCTACCAAATAATGGTCTGGGACATTAAATTAGAACCCAGCACATATGAGTCTCTACCAGGATCCAGCTGTTTCCCCACCCCAAATAGCATGCCCTTGCTCTGGAACTATAGTGTCTTTGATATGATTCTCTTCTTGCCATAAGCCACACACTGCATCTTTTCCTACCACACACCTCCAGCATCCTACGTTCTGCGAGACAACATACCTAAAGTGGAATTTTACTTACAATATAGCCTGAATTGCTGCAAAACCCGTTATTACTCTAACCCTCATACAAAGATAACAGACGTTCGTATCATCTAGCAAATCAGCCAGGACAGTACTTCTAAGTATGAAAAGGTACTAACTTCAGAACACAAATAGGGTTAATAAATATTATGCCTTCTTTGTGACAGAGGATACAAGTAGCAATTTTTGTTTAATTTTATAGAAAATATCCCAACATGTCCTGGACCACTGAGTATAGAAGTATCAGGTCTCTGAATTTTCAGCAGGTTTATCTCTCACCCTCTGGGGTACATGTGTCTTACCAAGACCTCCAGCATGCTAAACACCCGTCTCTGATTCCTCCTCATCAGCATGAACCATCAGTGTAATAATTAATCTGATGCTGCATAAGATGTCTAGATAATCCAGATATCTTCTGATTGATGACAGAGAGTGGGACAGTTAACATACCTGGAAGAAAACTATGAATGTGTATTATCACCCTATGTGTCCTTTCTTGTCTGATTACAGTAGAAAAGAATGAATTTGCTACTTCAAGCCTCATGTCATACATCTGAGAATTAATTACTCAAAGAAAGATACTAGCACATCTAGCAGAGCAGCTGAGTCAGGGCTATGACTTGGTTGAGCGTGTACTCATTACAGTGGTTCTCAGAAGTCTGTTTGATTTCTGTATGCAAAGAGACTATGGATTAAATAGAGGTATGATGGACAACACTACCCTTGCATTCTTAAGATCCTTAAGGGTGATTCTGTATCTGCCATCACTCTCAAAATTCGACACTGTTTCTGACTAACTATTGTGATGGGGAGAGGAGGTGATTCCAAAGGTTCAACTTGGTATCTTTCACTCAAATAGCTTTTACTTCACAGTCCACGGATTGAACTGGTCTTCTTCCGATTGCTGAGTATCTTGATTCTAAATTTTACATTTGAAATTTGGATAAATGACAGCCGTATTGTGTTAAAATCTAGAGGATCTGCTCTAAGCACTCTGTCCTGTGGAAGACCAGGGATGGATTTCCCGACGGGAAAGCTACATTCCTACCCAGGTGGCACCAGTGGTAAAGAATCCACCTACTGATGCAGGAGACCCAAGAGATGTGGGTTCGATCCCTGGGTTGGGAGATCCCCTGGAGTGGGAAATGGCAACCTGCTCCAGTATTCTTCCTTGGAAAAACCCATGGACAAAGGAACCTAATGAGCTACAGTCCATGGGGTCACAGGAGTCAGAAATGACTAAGCTCCCAGGCAACTGACTGCAGATACTTTTAGGGCAAGCAGTGGGAACACCCATGGCTGTGCTTAGCTTCTGATTCATCCTAAGCCTGGATTCCCTTCCAGTCACAAAATCACTGCCAGAGGCAATGGGGCCCGGCTGCTGATCTATGTCTAGTATAAGAGAGAAAGAAAATTTTCTTTCCCTCAAGCAAAGAGAAAAGCCTTGATTTCTGGTGTGATTGGGGTCATTTGGCTCACGTGCCAGCCACTGGCACTGGACCATGAGAATCCACAGGGAATGCTGTGGCCTGACTATATTGATTCATTCATTAACCCCAATCATAGTAGGTAGGAATTTGTCTTTTTAATACTGCCTTTGTTTATTTTTGACTTTTGTTGGTTTTGACTACTCTGTTTTTATAAATATAGTTCCAGTGCATAAAACACTGCCTGGCCATAATTGGCCCTTAGTAAGTATTTGTTGAATGAATGAATGAAATGATTTATTAGGATGTCCTTCTGAAGGAGATAGGGTGGATTTCAGAACAAACTTGGAGGAAATTGCTAGAAAAGGAAGTGGACATTGAGCCGCCAACCAATACAATCTGCCTTTCTATTCTGGAAGAAGATTTTGAGTCAGTCTTTTGAGAGCTGTGGGCTGCCACATATGTGTCTCATCAGAAGAAAAACACCATTTCAACAGGTAAGCAGAACTGATCAATCAAATGTTCTTTATGCGTAAGAATTCTGCCTCGATTTGGAAATACTCAGTTTTCTTGGTATTAACAATAGTGAAGCCAGTACTTTTTCTCCTTTAAATAACTTGTACTTTACAATGCTCTTAAAGTGATGTTGTACTTTCAAAACCATCATACACTCCTATGTCTGAAATTCAAAATAATCGCTCTCAAGCAGTATAATATCTAAAGTGAGAATTCAATATCTTCTGCCATTAACAACATCATTAATAACAAATGTCTGTTTAATTACTCTTGCTAAGATTAAAAAGGCCATTATTCTTGTAACTTGAGGAATTCATTAGCTGGAAAAGGCTGTTTAATGCCAAATGCACTCCTTAAAGATGCAGTCCCCAATATCTGAAGGTATTTCTGACATTCATGCATTTGCATTACTTTAAAAAGCGCTACCCACTGTGCTGAAGATCACGCTGTGACAATAAGCAAGCACTGTAACATTTCAAAAGCAGAAATGAAGCTCCATTTTACAATACCATACAAGTCTGTTCTTTTGCATATTTAAACTACACAGTGAGCCCATTACTTATCACTCACCTCTAATTCTGTGCTCATACAAATTCTGTAGCAACACAGTGCATCCTAAGGTATGGTTAATATTCATAAGCACCTCCTCCAAAGGGATTCAGAGCCATAACTTAAGATCTTTGCAAGTCAATTTTAAAGTGAGACTTCAAGGAATTTAGACCCATTAAATGAAAATTACAAGATGGGATTTAGAACAGCATCTTTCTTAATCCACTGTTTCAGCTCAATATATTTTTAGCACAGAACCCTGCTTAACATTTACTGAAAATGAGATCAGTGTACTCACAGAAAGCAATTCAAATTGCTTCAGTGGTCATGGTCCCATACCAAGAGCTGGCTCATGCTTTCCCTTTTTGCCCCAGTGAACAATAAAGCAGAGTCACCAAACAAGCTGTAATGAAGCTTATCTCCTTGCTTCTAGGACTGATCTACTTACTGAATTTGATTCACACTTCATACTCTATGTTTTAGGTTCTGAGAAACAAGACTTCAACAACAGAGGGCCAGGAAGAATTGCAGAGTTCAAGCCAACCAAGGCAAATTAACTATCTTGTAGAAAATTGCTACTCAGTCCATCCTAGAGGAAATCAGTCCTGAATATTCATTGGAAGGACTGATGCTGAAGCTGAAGCTCCAATACTTTGGCCACCTGATGCAAAGAGCTGCTGCTGCTGCTGCTGCTGCTGCTGCTGCTGCTGCTGCTGCTGCTAAGTCACTTCAGTCGTGTCCAATTCTGTGTGACCCCTTCACTGGAAAAGACCCTGATGCTGGGAAATATTGAGGGCAGGAGGAGAAGGGGGCGACAGAGGATGAGATGGTTGGATGGCATCACCGACTCAATGGACATGAGTTTGAGCAAGCTCTGGGAGACAGTGAAGGACAGCGAAGCCTGGTGTGCTACAGTCCATGGGGTCGCAAAGAGTTGGACACAACTGAGTGACTGAACAACAGAAAGGAACGAATGTCTTGCCATAAGAGAAAGGACACTCTTCTTTCTTTTCTTCATGTAGTATATAAATTGAGCATTTCTTCTATATCAGAAACTAAGATACCAACTAATCTAAAGCTGAGTAAGACATGGTAGCTACTAAGGAGCTCTTACAACCTTGCCAAGGCTGCAAAACGCTTTGGCCAGGAAATGCAGTCTTAACTGTAGGTGCTATGCTAGACATGTGGGCAAGATTCACCACACCATGAAAAGGGAGTGAGAAGTTCCACTGTTAGTAAAGGCATATGAAACGGCATAGAAAACTTATATGTTGATTGGTCTTAAAAATAAAGTTATTGAAAATTTTCTTAGTTGCCCTTACATATGTTAAGGCACAATGGGTGAAGGGAGAGTCTGTACTAGTCTCAAATTTTATCCAGTGAGATTGATTCCTGTTACTCTTTTGCACAGGAACACAGTTCATCTTATCTTTCTTGCTTGTTTGTTTCCATCTGTCTAGAGAGATACAGGAACCAATAAGTTCCTGGTTTCAGCACCATTTGCCACATTGCTCCCTGGGATGCTTACCTTTGAGAAAGGCAAAGTCTTCTGAAATTTATCTAATCAATTTTTACCTATTATTGCTCTCTGTTACATTGCATGGTGCTCAAAGTACAAACTTACAAAAATCTTAACCAAAACAGAAAGCTGATTTTTCTTCATTTCTCTGTCTGAAAATATGATGTCTACATGATTTTAAACACGGGATGATTAGGTTTATTCATGGTGTTGTAAAAATTTGTGATAATAGTCAAGCAAAAGTAATGCATACCCAATTATTCAGAAAACAAGAATATCTCACTCTAAGCAAGAAACTCTCTGTTAAAGTTAGCCATCCATGGAATAGATTGCCTTCTAACCTGCTAAAACCCCTGATGCTGAAAGTAGGAAAGGCACACTGATATTTACTAATGAAGTCGATAAATATCTTTATTTTAGAAAGGTTATTTGGATTATATGACCTACCATCTTGAAGATTTTTATCATTCTATAAAATATGGTTGAAATAAAAATAATTCCTATAGTAATCAGCTAGTCTAAAAGTCTCAAGGCAGCAATTGTTCTCCCATATAAAAATGAAAGTATCAAGAACAAGTACATTAGCTTTGGCATGTTTCCTTGCTTGTAACTTTTTACTAACTGAACACCTATGAATTTTAATGAATATGAGTAACATAGGGCCAAAAGCATGATAGTAATCTGCATCATCATCTGTATTGATAACTCTCCTGTAAACATAGAGTGTTCTTTATGTGATGACATGAACTTCTCTCTGAACCTGGCTGGAGCTTAATGTCCAAAATTACCTGTGCCACCCCATCCCTGAAAGAAGGCAAAGAAATCACGGATGGAGCTTCATCTGGGAAGACTCTTTAGCTATTAGAGTTCTGGTCAGTCAGTTCAGTCGCTCAGTCATGTCCGACTCTTTGCAACTCCATGAATCGCAGCACACCAGGCCTCCCTGTTCATCACCAACTCCCAGAGTTCACTCAGACTCACGTCCATCGAGTCTGTGATGCCATCCAGCCATTTCATCCTCGGTAGTCCCCTTCTCCTCCTGCCCCCAATCCCTCCCAGAATCAGAGTCTTTTCCAATGAGTCAACTCTTCTCATGAGGTGGCCAAAGTACTGGAGTTTCAGCTTTAGCATCATTCCTTCCAAAGAAATCCCAGGGCTGATCTTCTTCAGAATGGTTGGATCTCCTTGCAGTCCAAGGGACTCTCAAGAGTCTTCTCCAACACCACAGTTCAAAAGCATCAATTCTTCAGTGCTCAGCCTTCATCACAGTCCAATTCTCACATCCATACATGACCACTGGAAAAACCATAGCCTTGACTAGACGGACCTTAGTCAGCAAAGTAATGTCTCTGCTTTTGAATATGCTATCTAGGTTGGTCATAACTTTTCTTCCAAGGAGTAAGTGTCTTTTAATTTCATGGCTGCAGTCACTATCTGCAGTGATTTTGGAGCCCCCAAAAATAAAGTCTGACACTGTTTCCACTGCTTTCCCAGCTATTTGCCATGAAGTGATGGGACCAGATGCCATGATCTTCGTTTTCTGAATGTTGAGCTTTGAGCCAACTTTTCACTCTCCTCTTTCACTTTCATCAAGAGTCTTTTGAGTTCCTCTTCACTTTCTGCCATAAGGGTGGTGTCATCTGCATATCTGAGATTATTGATATTTCTCCTAGGAATCTTGATTCCAGCTTGTGCTTCTTCTGGTAGGGACTCAAAATGGGATTCTATCATCATGGAATCCTGGGGCTTTTAAAGATTACAGACAATCACATTGAGTCTCCTAGGGCTGTGACACCATCCATACATAAGAGGTCTGGTGTCCTGGCAGAGTCAACAGCGTGGCTTGAGTCTGTCTAGGCATCAGCTTGTCTCTGCCATGTTCTACCTTATGTCTTCATTTTTGAAGTTTCTAGTGAAGAAAACCTCATATAATTTTTCACAGAATGAAAAGTTCAGAAAATGCATTCAAATAAACCACATTTTCTGGAGAACCTTTTCTTATTCTGCTTCAACATCCCTAGTTGCTAGAGCTTGCTCCAGAGGGGATGAAAAGGTCTTCTTGCCAAATTCATTTGATCTCATTGTCAGACTATTTAGGTTGCATGACTGGGAGTTTTACTCAGAGCATGCTTTTCCTTATGCACATATACAAACACATGCACACAGATATTTTAAACTTGAGTTTGCATTTCCATGGGAACTAAATAGACGCTTATAGTACAGATAAAAATGAAAGGAAAAGAGACTTTTTATTCTATAAAAGAATCATTTTTATTCTGTGGAACTCTATGGGGAAAATCTAAAGGTAAGAGGAACTTCTCAAGTGGAAAAACAATTCAGTTTTTGCCATGAGCATCAAAATTTACCCAAAATTGGTTGAAAGTCTCACTTAGAAGAAGAAAATGCATGCATGTGAATGCACATCTATGTGTGTAAATGTGCACACATATTATAGAAACAGATAAATGTGCAATGTTCCAAGCTATTTACCAGTAGTGAAGCTTTGACTTTATAAAATCCATGAATATAAAATACATTGAAATATTTTACACAGAAATTAATTCTCAATTAAAGTGATCAAGCTTTCATTTTATAAAATAAATAACTTCACAAATAGCACAAGGAATTTCACATTTGATATACTACCTTCAATTTGACGCATTGGTTAAGGGTTAGAACAAAATTTTTGCCTCAGAGTTTTGAATTAAAGACAAACTCATAGGAAGAGGAAAGAATGGAGTATGTGATTCTTTGTATAGTCCTGAAGGGAATGTTTTCAGCCAGGTTCAAGGAAAAAGGCAAAGATTTAGTACAGAGGTAAAGGAACTCAAGAAGAGGCATGCAGCTGAGCTACTGGAATAAATATGCTGAAACCAAGGACTAAAGCATCATATATAATTTGGAAAGACTTCTCTCCTAATCTGTCATTAACTACATCTCTTTTCACCCATGTATTTTTTCAAGAACTCAGTATAGACCTACTCTCTCTGCTTCCTAAGTCAATTGAAATTAAAAAGTTTTTTTAGGTGTTTATAAAAGAATAATTAGAGTGATGCTATAGTGTACTGGGTATAAATCCAAACACTCCTAATGCCTAGCCCAGGTAAAATGTATGACTTTGGAATAATCAATTGTGGCAAGGTGAATAGAAGCACATTATATGAGAATGGTTGCCCCTGGTGTTACCAGGTGAATTGCAGGGGACAGTGGTCTTCAGAAAAGTGGCAAGCAGTAAATTCAGCCACAGTCCTTGTGCACCAGGCAGATTTCACAGACTACTTGAGTGGGAAGTATAGCCAGGAATCACAATAAGTGATGAGGGAGTTACTTGATCAATTCTTAAGCTCTGGATTAAACAGAAAGACAGAAAGCTGTGTTGGAACCAGAGTATTGGTAGATAAATTACAGTGAGAAGCATTAAGCAGTTTTACAAATTTTTTGTCAGCTATTTAAATAAATAATTGAAAGGATAGTATCCATTTTAAGTATATAATGATTTCAGAATGTCACCTGGGAAGGTTCTCAAAGAAAGCCTCAGAGTTATGCACAGTCTTTGAGAATTTTCCTTAATCAAGGCCCTGTTCCTTAGACTTGCAGTCTCTAATACTTAATTTTTTTAGGGTCAGAAAGCAAATCCATCTAAGACAGTTTCTCTACTGAATCAGTCATGAGACTGTTACACAAGTTTCAGTGTAATATCTCTCTCACACACAGACAATGCATGCGCACACACATATGTATAGTTGTAGATATACAGATACACAGTGTGATATAAACCCCAATACAATGCAGCTTCACATGTGCCAGAGTACTCATGGGACTATGATAGGAGCATTCTCCTTGAAATTAAACATGGTGGTAAACAGGCATATGAAAAAATGTTCAACATCACTAATTATCAGAGAAATGCAAATTAAAACTGGGGGATATCACCTGCTACTGCTGCTGCTGTTGCTGCGTCACTTCAGTCGTGTCCGACTCTTAGCAACCCCGTGGACTACAGCCCACCAGGCTCCTCCATCCATGAGATTTTCCAGGCAAGAGCACTGGAGTGGGGTGCTATTGCCTTCTCCAGAGGAGATATCACCTCACATTTATCAAAATGGGTGTCATCAAAAAGTCTAGAAATAACAAATGTTGACATTTATAGAGGAAAGGGAACCCCAGTAGAAGATAGAGGAAAGGGAACCTAGTACAAGGTAGATGATATTGTAAATTGGTGCAGCCACAAAAATGCAAAACAGTAAGGAAAATTAATAATAAAACTACCATGCCACACAGCAATTTCACTTCTGGGTATACGACTGAATAAAATGAAAACATAAATTTGAAAATATACATGCATTCCAATATTCATAGCAGCATTATTTACAATAGTCAAGATTGGAAGCAATCCAAGTGTCCATCAACAGATGACTGGCTAAAAGATGTGGATTATATACAATCGAATATTAGCCACAAAAGCAACAAAATTCTTCCACTTGCAGCAACATGGATGGACCTAGAGAGTATTATGTTTAATGAAATAAGTCAGACAAAGAAAAATATGCTACATTATCACTTAATCTAAAAAAAAAAAACTAAAAGAAAAAAATGTATATAAAAAGGAAGAAACATATTCACAGATACAGAGAACAAACTACTGCTTACCAGTGGGGAGATGAAGGGGAGGGACAAGATAGAGGAATGGGATTAAGAGATATAAATTACTAAGTATGAAATAAATAAATAAGCAAGGATATGTTGTACCACACAGGGAAATATAGTCATTATTTTATACAAACTTTAAATGGAGTATAATCTATAAAATATTGAATCACTACGTTTTAACACCTGAAACAATTTTAATATTGTAAATAAACTATACTAAATAAAAAAAGAAACATGAGAAGTAACTTCTTAAATTTATCTTACTGATACCACTGCATGTGTTCATAAAGTATGCTTATCACTTTGTCTGTATAGCAAAATATAGCAAGCTACCTAAATTAATGACATTTGTTAAAGTATAATAATATGAGAAAGCAGATAACCATTTAAACTCTATATATTTTCCAAATGAAATGACCCATCCTTTTTTAACTATATGCATCTTGTTTTTTTTTTTTTTTAAAGACATATGAGAAGTTCATAAACAGAATACTATTGCTAATTTACAATGAGAAATACATTTCAACAATCAGAATTGTCCAGATGATGGATCAATTTTATTCCTAAAAGCAGACTTTTAAATAAAAATAAAGAGCTTTCTCAATGAGAATGGAATTAGAACAAGATAATTTAGTTAGCTAAATCAATGTTTAGTGGCATCAGGACAAGAAAGTCTTATGTTTCCATGTATAGATATTGAAAATGATCTTTTTATTAGGTTTGGAATACTTAAAGATTGTTGGCTACAACCTGCTGTAGTTTTCCCCAGAAATCATGGTTTAGCACACGGGACCACATAACTCAAAAGCCATTTAGCTATGAAAGACTCCATCCCTTGGGAAAGAAGCAAGGACACACCCAAAGCTTATCTCTGTGACCTTTCTTTCTCTAGACTTTATGGTCATCTACTCCTCTTACTGTTGGACAAGTTCTTTAATATCTTTATTCAGAATAGAGTTTACCACAGGGTATCTTTGAAGCAACTTAACATTTCCCAGCTTTGACACAGTTATGTTAAATTTTTAACTTTTTCAGGACAGTCTCATTTTCCTCATTTCCAAAGTCTCCAGGCACACTTCATCTACTTCTCACATAATCAACTTGCAATCTACAAGTTCACTTATTCACTGCTTTTCAGTTCCCTAGGAATCTGCTCTAAACGAGAGAGAGGGAATATTGGTTACAGGATGCTTGAAGGCCTTCTGTCTTACCCCAGCTGACTCAACTATAGGCTAGCCAGGAACCTTCACACTGAGTCACAAGAAGAATCTAGGACTAATTCAGCAACAAGTCTAAATGTAGAATTTGACCCTGAAAGAGATAATCCACAATTCAAATCCACAGTGATCCATGACATTAGAAAGAGGCAATATTTGAAGTCTACAGTTGGTTAATATGATGGTGTTCAGCGGTATCTTAGCTGTGATTACAATCCCACTCAGTAGCAAGATAAATGTAAGAATACGCCTATTTCTCAGACAGAAGGTACTCTGTTAATTCATAATAAATATTAAATAAAACAAAGTTGATCCAGCAAGATCAATAGCAGAGAAAATAAAATTAAGGGCAAATAGCATTAATGGAGATAAAAGGGAAGCTACATAATAGTTAAACAATCCGCCAATCATATGTTTTAATTGACTCTATATATACCTAAAAAATAGGATACTATAACTGGCTTTGCATATACCTAAATAAATAAAAGAAAAACCTTATAGAATCATGAGAAAAATACTGACAAAACCTCAATCAAAATAGAATAACCAACAAAAAAAAGTAAAAGATACATAAAATTTGGACAACACATTTAAATGTCTCTCTTTATTAGATATGTTTAGAACACTGCATTCCTCAAATATAAAACATAAATCATTTTTAAACACAGATAGAAACCTTTACACATTGATCTAGTGTTAGGACACATAGAAACCTCAACAAACATAAAAAGATCACGACCACTCACACCATGCTATCTGACCTGAATGAAGTTAGATAAAGAGAAGAATCGTGATATCCCTTAAATGCAGAATCTAAACAGAAACCATGCAAAGGGATTTATTAACAAAACAGAAACAGACTCACAGACATAGAGAACTTATGGCTACCAAAGGGAAAGGGTTGGGGGAACTGACCGTTTGGGAGTTGGGGATTGACATGTACACACTGCTATATTTTAAATGGAACAAGGACCTACTGTATAGCATGGGAACTCTGCTTAATGGTGTGTGGCAGCCTGGATGGAAGGGGAGTTGGGGGGAGAATGGATAAATGCATATTAAGGCTGAGTTGTTCTGCTATGCACCTGAAACTATCACAACATTATAAATCAGCTATACTCCAATATAAAATAAAAATAAAATAAAAAGTTAAAAATAAAAAGCAATGAATAATAAAAATACCATACAGTGTATGTTTGGGGAAAAGAGCAAATTGTAAAATAATGCTTTGATGAAAAAGTAAAAGGGAAAATATAAAATTGATAATTGAATACCAATAAAACAATTGAAACCATTACGTTTAAAAAACTTGTGGAATGCATCTAATGCAAAATTAAGAGGAAAGTTTTCAACCAGAAATAAATTTGTTGAAAAATAAAAATGATTCAAAAGAATTAGCACAGAACCTAGAAAATCAGCAAAGGAGTAGAATAAAATCAAAGTAAGATATAGGCAAAGAACAATTAACATAGTAAAAGTTAATCAAGAGGGAAAAATTACAGAAATTATCAATTTTTATAGTAAGTGTGAAAATATAGAAAGTTGGTACATTAAAAAAAAAAACTAGTGGGGAAACACCTATAAGACTGATACAGAGAGAAAAAGAAAGCAAATTAAAAGTATTAGTAATTTTGGAAAAATGAATACAATCACTAAAAGAGTCAAGATTTTTAAAAATCATAATACTATAAATAAATGACATTTAAAATTTTCAAACAGTTACTTTTCTAGAAAAATATACATTATAAAAAGTTAGCTAAAGAATAAGTGAAAAATTAAAGGGGTTATGAATATTCAAAAACATAAATTTTTAATCCAGAATCAGTTCCCATGAAAACAGTTCCTATGAACTGTTCATAGGATTTCTGTTCAGTTCCTATGAACTACAGACAATCTTAGAAGTGATTCTAGAAATGACAGAAAAACCTTCAATAAACAGAAAATTCCTATCTTCAAAATCTGCTCAAGAGACTTGAAAAGAATAAAAGCATAAGTATGATTCCCAAACCAGACCAGACTACTCACAAAACTTGAAAAAAAAATGGATTCTAAAATTTGTATTTAAGATTAAAGAACTAAAATAACCATGACAATCTTTAAGAAGAAAGAGAAGAAACAGGAGGAGGATCTTACTGAATAACAGAACATAATAAAGAGTCCAGAAATGTACCTACAATCAGTGGCAAATTTGAGGGTTTCCCTGTTGGCTCAGACGGTAAAGAATCTGCCTGAAAGGCAGGAGACCCATGTTCAATTTCTGAGTTGGGAAGATCCCCTGGAGAAGGGATAGGCGACACACTACAGTATTCTTGCCTAGAGAATCCCCATGGACAGAGGAGCCTAGCAGGCTACACTCCAAGGGGTCTCAAAGGAGACAGACATGGCTGAGCACACATGCACGCTACACACTATAAAGGATTAAGGCTTATAAAATAGATCTGCACTTATTAAAGTTGAATTTGAAAACAATGTTGAATTGAAATAAAGTATTTACAGAATGACGCATAGTGTGTGTTTTCAACATGACCATGATTATTAATTTTATGTGTCAACTTGACTGGATCATGGGAGCTCAGATATTTGGTTAAACATTATTTCTGGATATGTCTGTGAGGGTATTTCTGGGTGAGACTGACATTTGAATCTACTAAACTTAGTAGAACAGATCACCATCCCCAGTATCCATCGGGGATATCCACTGTCATCATCCAATCCAATCAGGGCCTGAATTTTTAAAAAAAGCTGGAGAAAGGGAGAACTCTTTCTTTCAGCCTGCCTTCTGAGATGGGACACTGGTCTTCTCCTGGCCTTGGACTAAGACTTCCACTGTCAGCTTGCCAGCTCTCAAGTCTCTGTGACTGAACTAGAATGTGTACCATCAGCTCTCCTGGTTTCAGGCCTTTGGGGAAGACTGGAACTATGTCACCAGCTCGTGGGTCTCCACCTTGCAGATGGAAGATGATGGGACTTCTTAGTCTCCATACTTACATTTTTCAATTGCTTATGTAAATCTCTAAGTACAAAATGACAGATTGGACAGAGAGAGGGAGGATAGAGATGAAGCAAAAGAGAAAGAGAAAGATACTATTGGTTCTGTTTCTCTGGAAACAGCCAAATACAATGACTTAAGAGTAAATCTTTCCCATACATGAAGAGAAAGTAGAAAGCCCTTCTCTCCTAGCTCGAGTGGAGTGAGAATTAATGTGAGGTCCACGAATAGAGCAGAAAGGGGCTAAATTTGAGGAGTCTATAGAAACTCTAAATATCTATAAGGAAATTTGGGAACATTATAGCAAGAAGCTTATTTCTGTAGAGCCTGATAGAAGTTGCAGGATTCTAGGACTAGTTTTGGAAGTGAGAGAGTAGAACAGCAAAGTGGGGTTTCCCGGTGGCCCAGCAGTAAAGAATCCACCTGCATTGCAGGAGCTGCAGATTCATGTCTCAGGTCAGGAAGAACCCCTGGAGAAGGAAATGGCAACAGCCTCCAATATTCTTGCCTGGGAAATCCCATGGACAAAGGAGCCTGGTGGGCTACAGTTCACACGGTCACAAAAGAATCAAACACGCATTAGCAACTAAATAACAAAAACAAGAAGAGGAAGGTACAAGGAGGTGGCTAGAGATGTGAATGTGAGACAGTGCGCCTAGTTACCATGGTCTATGAGTAGGGGCTTAGAAGTTTCTACATGCCTTCATGGTTATGGAGATTCTAAGGGGAACTAGCTAAATAGCACAGATCAGGAATCAAGATCAAGAAATTTTAGTGAGTTTTAGTAGGCTGCATGCAAATAGCTGGGACCATGGATTTCAGTTGTTGCCTTCATGACAACCACAGAAGCCAGCTGGAACTATTTACACTATTCTCATTGCCACCAATCTGTGTATGTGTGTGTGCGTGCATGCATGTGTGTGTATGTGTGTGTGTGCACGAAGCCATGTCTGACTATTTGCAACCCCCATAGACTGTAGCCCACCAGGCTCCTCTGTCCATGGGATTTTCCAGGTAAGAATACTGGAGTGGGTTGCCGTATCCTCCTCCAGGGGATCTCCTTGACCCAGGAATCAAACCCACATCTCATGTCTCCTGCATTGGAGGCAGATTCTTTACCACTGTGTACCTAGATTGCCACCAACCTACCCAGATGCTATCTAGGGATAGAAGAAGAAATTCAAAGAACTAGCATTTTTATAAAAGCATTTGACTTTAATGAAGAAGTTAGGAGACCACTGATTGTCAAGATTTCTTCCTGCCCCACGTCCCTCACTCTACCCAGTATGGAGGAGGTTATAAGAAAGATTACTTACAGATTGCCTCTTCAGTTCCAGTTTATAAATTTTGGCCCTGCTACATAGCCACATTTTGGAAATCCAGTTTCACACATTGTTTATCAAAGATCTGTGCCGTATATTAAAATGACTTTTCCTACTCTGTATAAGCAGTAATGTAACTAATAACATCTGGTTAAAAAATAATAATGCTTCATGTTAGCTTGACTTTATAATAACACCTAATTTAACTGTTTGAAAGCTTGGTGGAGAATCTGCCACATAACATCTACTCATTAGGTGAAATTTGTTGTTGTTGATCAGTTGCTGAAGTGCCCAACATTCTCCCTCACTGACTTACTGAGTAGGTCCTAAAAGCAAGCTTCATTAGTCCTTTAAGACATCTTTAAATGTCTTAACTAAACTGCCCCTGCGCTTTACTGTCTATACTCAACCAAAAATAGCACACTGGACCAGAGGCTAAGTGAGAACATTTTCATCTTCTTCCTCTCCATTTAAGTTCCAGCCAGATATTATTTTGAAATTAATATTTATTTGGATAAAATCAGACAACCATGAACCTTATGTTATTATTCTGAAACTTCCATTGCTATTTTTGTACACATCTTTCTTTCCTTCTCCCTTCCAATCCTTATAACTTTATCCTCACTAGGGTTCTTCTGTGTTAAAGCAGATAAGCAAAAGTGAATCCTTACATTAGCCGGAAGGCAGTAGGCATATGAAGAAAAAAGAAATGGTGGTCACAGTCGAAGGACATGCTTTTCAATAGTGGTCCAGACATTTCAGGAAAGCTTACTCATCTCCTTTCATATCTGCTGGTATGACCACCTTATTCTTCTCTGTCAGATTGCCTTCAGGGTTATCTGCTGTTTGAGTGTCATTACAAAAGTCAGGTCTGCTCAGGACCATGTCAAATAATTTATCCCTGTGTCCTTATTTTAACTCTCCATTGCTTCTTCCCAGCACTGCACTCTGGGTCTTTGCCATACTTGGTGTAATAGTAGTTGGGTGCCTCACAGCATCACTTTCTCTCTTAATGTGAATACCAATGTTATGCAAATGCTGCAAGAGCATCTCAGATTATATGGTTTTGCTGTGAAATCTAAACAAATACTGAGTCCCTTGTGGGAGGAAAATAAAGCATCCTCAGAAAGTGTTACCTCTACAGTTTATCACA
Source organism: Nanger dama (assembly GCA_917880005.1). Taxonomy (NCBI): domain Eukaryota; kingdom Metazoa; phylum Chordata; class Mammalia; order Artiodactyla; family Bovidae; genus Nanger; species Nanger dama. The sequence goes on along the minus strand of CAKJTW010000008.1, from coordinate 16,123,795 downwards.
CTGAGATTACTATTCACTTAACAAAATAAAATTTCAAAAAGAGCATTGTATTTTATAGGTATCTTACAAATAAATTCATACTTTTTAAGAAGCATGCTGTTTAACTTTGTCTGGAATCTTACCTTCTGCCCCCAAATTAAACAGCTTAGTTTTCCACTGTCTAAGTATTTGCCTTACATGTGAATAATACAGTTTAATCAGATTTTCTAAAGCTTTTATTAGATTATTTTAAAGTGGCATAAATAATGTAATGTAAGCCCACTTTCATATTAGATACCTTCTGTGGCAGCTCACACAGCTCAAGTTTTTTTTTTTTTAATTAAGGCGATTCCAGCAATCATTTCTGACTTTTGTGGCATCTTTCTGCAAATCCTATCTACTTTACTGCTGCCTTGAGGTTCATTTGTGTCATTCAAATCTTTGCTCTTTAAATATCCACTTATAAATTTATTATGGCAATACATTCATATCTTTACATTTAATCTGAAACTTCGATAACAAGCAGGAGATGGAATAAATGAGTAGCAGACACACTTGACAAAATCAAAATGCTCTCCTGTCAGTGCCCATATGAACTATTACAATGACAGAATAGCATTTCAATTTTGTCCAGTTCTTCTTTCACTCTTCATTTCTCCTTCTCCATCTTGCTGTGGAGGCTTTGATAAAAGATCTAGACTTTAAGCGCCCAACATCCTCACAAAAATGTCGGAGGATGCTTTAGAATCATGGGTTTTGAATGACAGAGATGAACTTCGCTGCAGCACTGCTGCAGTGGGGAATTTATCATTTTGTTAATTAAGAAGGGTTTTCCAATAGTCACTCCAGAAATTGCCTCTGGAATATCATTAATTAACAATCTCACTTCCACCATGGGAGGGAGGGGGGAAGGGCCAAGCTGCAGAACTGACAAAAAGAGTCACTATTAAAATATACACACATACAAATTTGAAAAGCACCAGACAAATTTGGAAAGGAGGAGGAGAATTATTTAAAGCTGGTATTATAGGATCAGCAGAGTTAACCAAAAATCCATTTCATAGCCTGAAAGCTATCTGGGTTCACAGGCCTTGTGCTAGTCTCCAAACAAAGTCAACAGTTTAGAAATTCTTTATCTGAATGAAATAATTTACCATGTTGTTTGGAATTTGAGGTTTGTTGTTTTCTTTCCTTTTCCATGATGACTGTTTCCTTTCTAGGGAAGAAGAAAACAAGTCTTTTTTTTTTTTCCTGTTTTCTTATTTGTTAAGTATCCAGGTAACAAACTACTTAAAATCAACCAAACAAAACTTGATAATTGGCCCCTCTCCCCATCTGAACCACAGAAGAGTGTAACCATGACAACCTGTCGTTTAGAGCAGACCATCTCCTGTACCTTTCAGGATTTAAGTATGTGAGAATCTATCCATTCCTAAGTGGAACCATCATGCCGAGAACATTTTGTTCTCTATTGTAAAGGAAAAAAGAAGCCAGTATCCTAAATAGTTCTCAACAAGGTGTTCAGGTAAAATAGAGGTTCAGTGGCTGTGAAAGATACAGATATATACTCTAATTTGAAAGTTGTTTCTCATAAGAAATAAACAAGTAGACTTTATGAAAGGGCAATAATTAAAGCCACAATGACTGCAGCAGGGTAGCTTGCTAAAATCTTGTTTCCAAAATAAGAAGCTTTATGGTTAGAAAGTAGCAGATTGCAGAAACAGACCCTCCAGAATTTATAAAGGAGTTTGATACTCTTGCCTAGAAAATCCCACGGATGGAGGATTCTGGGGAGCCTGGTAGGCTGCAGTCCATGGGGTCTCAAAGAGTCGGACGTGACTGAGCGATTTCACTTTCACTTTTCACTTTCATGCACAGGAGAAGGAAATGGCAACCCACTCCGGTGTTCTTGCCTGGAAATCCCAGGGACAGGGGAGCCTGGTGGGCTGCCATCTATGGGGTCGCACAGAGTCAGACACGACTGAAGCAACTTAGCAGTAGTAGCAGTTGATGCTTATCATAGTCACAGTTGGGCTTCCCTGGTAGTTCAGAAGGTAAAGAATCTGCCTGCAATGCAGGAGACCTGGGTTCAATCCCTGGGTTGGGATGATCTCCTGGAAAGGAAATGGCAATCCACTTCAGTATTCTTGCCTGGAGAATTCCATGGACAGAGGAGCCTGGTGGGCTACAGTCAATGGAGTCACAAAGAGTTGGACATGACTGAGCGATTATTAATAAAGGAATGTGATCTTTACAGTAGTCACATTTCGCATATATCAGTTAAGTACTATTCACCTCTTCTGTTGCTGTTTTCCTTTGGCAATCTGGATTTCATAATACATGGAAACTTTTTACTTCTAGTGAGAGAGCTTAACCTGGCCAGAAATAATCTCATAGACTCTTAATCATCAGTCATCCCTAACTGGAAAAGAAGGTTTAAAAGTGATTCCTTATTAAGTAGATTAAGAACTTTTTTTTAACCATTAAAGTACTGTCATGACAAAATCTATGATCAGCTTCCATTCTATCAATGAAACTGGCAGTCAACTTCCACATTCCCACAAGTGTAAGAACATAAAAAGAGAAACTGTGCGTGTTAGTTGCCCAGTCATAGCTGACTCTTTCTGACCCCAGGGACTGTAGCCCATCAGGCTCCTCTGTCCATGGAATTCTCCAGGCAAGAATACCGGAGTGGGTTGCCATTCCCTTCTCCAGGGAAAAAGAGAAACTGGTTTAAGTGAATATTTCAGGTTGTGAGGTTAATGGAAACGAAGCAAGTTTTGTTAGAGCTGGGTATACTCGCTTTGCAGTCTTTATATCAAGGGGCTCTAGTGGGTATCAGAAGAAAAATCAAGGGTGGATTTTGCCCTTTCCATTGAACATGCTGACAGCAGATTTATATTACTACCTCACTGGTATATGGGGATCACTGTGAATGTAATTAACACTTTTTTCTATATACAATATCAAAGTTACCTGAGATAATTCTCCAGTTCCTATTCAAGTCTCAATCCCTAGTCAACAAATGTTTTGTTGTTTTACTTGTGGTTTAGTCATTCAGTCATATCTGACTGTTTTGTGATCCCATGTGCTGTAGCCCGCCAGCTGCCCTGTCCATGGGATTCTCCAGGCAAGAATGCTGGAGTGGGTTGCCATTTCCTTCTCCAGGGGATCTTCCTGACCCAGGGATCAATCCTGCATCTCCTGCATTGGCAGGCATATTGTTTACCACTGAGCCACCAGGGAAGCCCCAGCAAATGTGTTGTTGTTGTTCAGCTGCTCAGTTGTGTCCGACTCTATGGAACCCCATGGACAGCAGCATGCCAGACTCCCCTGTCCTCCACTGTCTCCCAGAGCTTGCACACAGTCTGCATACAGACAGGAGACTGTGATCCCCTATCTCAACGAATATCTAAGATTTCCTCCTTGCTTCCCTTTAAAGTTTCATGGTTAAGCAGAATCTTCAGAGGTGGTTTTTGAGGAACACTGAGTCCACCGTTCTTGAAATCCACCATATTGCTGAGTCCACCATCTTGCCAGCGTTTAGATTAAAGCGCCTTTCCTCCCTACCGTTGTGAGTACTGATTTTATAAGCTGTGAGCAGCAGAATCCCCATCAACATTAAATCTTCATAACAAACCTGTAAGGGATATACTATTATTACCGCCATTTTACAGAGGACTCTGAAAGCGAAAGAGAACTAAAGAGCCTCTTGATGAAAGTGAAAGAGGAGAGTGAAAAAGTTGGCTTAAAACTCAACATTCAGGAAACTAAGATAATGGCATCTGGTTCCATAACTTCATGGCAAATAGATTGGGAAACAGTGGAAACTGTGACTTTATTTGAGGTGGGGGGGCTCAAAAATCACTACGGATGGTGACTACAGCAATGAAATTAAAAGACACTCCTTGGAAGAAAAGTTATGACCAACCTAAACAGCATATTAAAAAGAGAGACATTACTTTGACAACAAAGGTCCATCTAGTCAAGGCTATGGTTTTTCCATTGGTCATGTATGGATGTGAAAGTTGGACTATAAAGAAAGCTGAGCACCAAAGAATTGATGCTTTTGAACTGTGGTGTTGGAGAAGACTCTTGAGAGCCCCTTGGACTGCAAGGAGATCCAACTAGTCCATCCCAAAGGAAATCAGTCCTGAATATTCATTGGAAAGAAATGATGCTGAAGCTGAAACTCCAGTACTTTGGCCACCTCATGAGAAGAGCTGAGACTCATTTGAAAATCACTGATGCTGGGAAAGATTGAAGGTGGGAAGAGAAGGGGAAGATAAAGGATGAGACAGTTGGGTGGCATCACTGACTCGATGACATGAGTTTGAGTAAGCTCCAGGTGTTGGTGATGGACAAGGGAGGCCTGGTATGCTGTAGTCCATGGGGTCACAAAGAGTCAGACACAACTGACAGACTGAACAGAAATGAAAATCTTAATAGAAAAAACTATTAACTCACTGCTTTATAACAGTAAATATAGGCATTCTGACAAAATCTTGATTTGAAATGATAATAAAACCTCCCTTGAAGTAATTTGACAAAATGAATTTTTACCTATAGTATTTTCATTCCTTTAAAACCAATAGCTTTATTTATAAAGAAATCATTGAAATGAAGGAAATATTTATATCCAAAAATGTTTTTGGATAAAAATTCTCCTTCAGAATTTTCCACAGTTTATTGTGATCCACACAGTCAAAGGCTTTGGCATAGTCAATAAGGCAGAAATAGATGTTTTTCTGGAACTCTCTTGCTTTTTCGATGATCCAGCAGATGTTGGCAATTTGATCTCTGGTTCCTCTGCCTTTTCTAAAACCAGCCTGAACATCTGGAAGTTCATGGTTCATGTATTGCTGAAGCCTAGCTTGGAGAATTTTGAGCATTACTTTACTAGCATGTGAGATGAGTGCAATTGTGTGGTAATTTGAGCATTCTTTGACATTACCTTTCTTTGGGATTGGAATGAAAACTGACCTTTACCAGTCCTGTGGCCACTGCTGAGTTTTCCAAATTTGTTGATATATTGAGTGCAGCACTTTCACAGCATCATCTTTTAGGATTTGAAATAGCTCCACTAGTATTCCATCACCTTTACTAGCTTTGTTCAAAGTGATGCTTCCTAAGGTCCACTTGACTTCACATTCCAGGATGTCTGGCTCTAGGTGAATGTGAGTGATCACACCATCATGATTATCTTGATCATGAAGATCTTTTTGTATAGTTCTGTGTATTCTTGCCACCTCTTCTTAATATCTTCTGCTTCTGTTAGGTCCATACCATTTCTGTCCTTTATTGAGCCCATCTTTGCATGAAATGTTCCCTTGGTATCTCTAACTTTCTTAAAGAGATCTCTAGTCTTTCCCATTCTATTGTTTTCCTCTATTTCTTTGCATTGATCACTGAGGAAAGCATTCTTTTATCTCCTTGCTCTTCTTTGGAACTTTGCATTCAAGTGGGTATATATTTCCTTTTCTCCTTTGCTTTTAGCTTCCCTTCTTTCAAAGCTATTTATAAGGCTTCCTCAAACAGCCATTTTGCTTTTTTGCATTTCTTTTTCTTGGGGATGGTCTTGATTCCTGTCTCCTGAACAATATCACAAACTTCCACCCATAGTTCATCAGGCACTATGTCTATCAGATCTAGTCCCTTAAATCTATTTCTCACTTCCACTGTAGAGTCATAAGGGATTTGTTTTAGGTCATACCTGAATGGGCTAGTGGTTTTCCCCACTTTCTTCAATTTAAGTCTGAATTTGGCAATAAGGATTCATGATCTGAGCCACACTCAGCTCCCAGTCTTGTGTGTGTGTTTTTTTTTTTTTTTTTTTTGACTGTATGGAGCTTCTCCATCTTTAGCTGCAAAAATGTTGACCATCTGGTGATGTCCATGTGTAGAGTCTTCTCTTGTGTTGTTGGAAGAGGGTGTTTGCTACGACCAGTGCATTCTCTCAGCAGAACTCCTAGCCTTTGGCCTACTTCATTCTGTACACGAAGGCCAAATTTGCCTGTTACCCCAGGTGTTTCTTGACTTCCCACTTTTCCATTCCTGCCCCCTATAATGAAAAGCACATTTTTGGGGGAGGTGTTAGTTCTAAAAGGTCTTGTAGGATTTCATAGAACTGTTCAGCTTCTTCAGCATTATTGGTCGGGGCATAGACTTGGATTACCATGATACTGAATGGTTTGCCTTGGAAACAAACAGAGATCATTCTGCCATTTTTGAGATTGCATCCAAATACTGCATTTCAGACTCTTTTGTTGACAATGATGGCTACTCCATTTCTTCTAAGGGGTTCTTGCCTACAGTAGTAGATATACTGGTCATCTGAGTTAAATTCACCCATTCTAGACCATCCTAGTCCATTGATTTTAGAATATTGATGTTCACTCTTGCCATCTCCTGTTTGACCACTTCCAATTTCCCTTGATTCATGGAACTAACATTCCAGGTTACTATGTAATATTGCTCTTTGCAGCATCAGACCTTGCTTCTATCACCATTCCCATCCACAACTGGGTGTTGTTTTTGCTTTGGCTCCATCCTTTCATTCATTCTGGAGTTATTTCTTCACTGATATCCAGTACTATATTGGGCACCTACTGACCTAGGGAGTTCCTCTTTCAATGTCCTATCTTTTTACCTTTTCATAAGGGTATATAATTATAGTTGAATGTATGGAATACTTTATGTTAGAATGACGCAAAGCCATTAAAAGTTTTGTTTAAATTTTTACCTAACATTATAGATAGCATATTGAAAATCGGAGACATTACTTTGCCAACAAAGGTCTAGTCAAGGCTATGGTTTTTCCAGTGGTCATGTATGGATGTGAGAGTTGGACTGTGAAGAAAGTTGAACACCAAAGAATTGATGCTTTTGAACTGTGGTGTTGGAGAAGACTCTTGAGAGTCCCTTGGACTGCAAGGAGATCCAACCAGTCCATTCTGAAGGAGATCAGTCCTGGTGTTCTTTGGACGGAATGATGCTAAAGCTGAAACTCCAGTACTTTGGCCACCTCATGCAAAGATCTGACTCTTTGGAAAAGACTCTGATGCTGGGAGGGATTGGGGGCAGGAGGAGACGGGGACGACAGAGGATGAGATGGCTGGATGGTATCACTGACTCGATGGACGTGAGTCTGAGTGAACTCTGGGAGTTGGTGATAGACAGGGAGGCCTGGCATGCTGTGGTTCATGGGGTCACAAAGAGTCGGACAAGACTCAGCGACTGAACTGAACTGAACTGATGGATATACAAATACTAAACACATAAAAGTGCATTTTTTAAAAAGACTGCAGAAAAATATGCCAAATTGTAACAGTTGTTTGAGATTTTGGTCACCAGGCGAAAGTTCTACATGCAACTGAAGGTATGAGACTGGGTGATAAGACATATCTGAAGCTCCAATGAATAATCATCAAGGAAATAGTGAAAGTCAAAATAAACCAGAGATGAGATTAAACTTTGTGAAGCTTTGCTGGACTTTCGAAGTCTTTTAAGTTTGAATTCTGTCTGTAATAAAAGTATTTTAATGGGGAATGCCTAAAAACTGAAGATATTGAAGAGGATTTAGAGAGACAGAAATTTCACTTGGATCTGGAAATATCAACAAGATTTACATGATGAGAGAGGAAAAGGCAATCCAGTACCAGTACTGGATAAGGGCCAGTACCAGAAAAAGTAAAAGCTTGAGTAGCAAATGTACAGGCTGCCTCTGTTTGGAAATGCCTTAATTTGATGGACTATAGGATTCCCTTTGGAAAGAGAAAAATGCATTTTAACCTTTTGTATGAAACCAGATTATTATGCAATTTAGTGCCATTTTGAGGAGCGTGAAAGCTACCTAGTAATAATTTTTGGATCAATATAGGCTATCAAACCAAGGACTGGTGTGCAAAACAGCCCTGCAGGAAGAAGAATCCAAGGGGCAGGGGTCGGGGCGGGGGGGCTGTATGTATATGAGACAGGAGCTCTGGAATACTGAATGCAGGGAGCACTCTGCCATAAAGCATATGATGATTAGCTAGGAAAAGACTATTCATAGTGTTTATGAGAAGGAATGAACAGACCTCAAAGAAATTTTAGAGGGAGAATCAATAGGATTTGACTAAAATAAATAAATGTGTAAGTAAAATTAATAGGAGTGTATAGACATTTGGCTTTCCCCCATAGCTCAGTTGGTAAAGAATCCACCTGCAATGGAGGAGACCCCAGTTGTTCGATTGATGGGTTGGGAAGATCTGCTGGAGAAGGAACAGGCTGTCCACTCCAGTATTCTTGGGCTTCCCTGGTGGCTCAGCAGTAATGAATCTGCCTACTATGCAGGACACCTGGGTTGGAAAAGATCCCCTGGAGAAGGGAATGGCTACCCACTCCAGTGTTCTGGACTGGAGAATTCCATGGACTGTGTAGTCCATGGGGGTCACAAAGAGTTGAACATGACTAAGCAACTGTCATTTCATCTCTCACAGACATTTCAGAGACTCTGAGTTCCACTGACATCAATGGTACATATCTTTTTAAAGGAGAAAGGCATAGCTTATTGGAAAGAAAATGATCTCAAATTTTAATGTTTAGCTTGCAGCAGTCCAGCAACAGAACAAGTCCCCAGAGCAGTTGGGATATAGACCTCAAAAGCTGGGAACACAAAGCAAAAGTGTCTCTTATGACTCAAACAAAGTTATGAGCCAGAAGAGAGGAAAAAAATAATCAACTCTGCCTAGTACCATGAGAGGGTGTTAGCAGTTACTCATTTTAAGTGTCACTTTGCAAACAGACTTAAACCAACCTTTTGGAACCTAACCAAATTATAAATAGAAGTTCTGTAAAGAGAAGGGCCATCAACATGGAAGAGAAAGTCACAACCATGAGTCACAGTTGATTCAGGGAAAACACACGAAAAGGAAAGAGGAATGGCCTAGAATTAAACTCTGGGAACATTCATAGATAAGAGAAAAAAGAATAATTTAATTCCAAAATACAATGCCTTAAACTCAGAGAAGTGAAGCCAGATTTGTTCTTCAGCCCAGACGTGGACAACACATTGAAATCCTAGAAAGAAAAAGCCAGAGAAAACAACAAAAAAAAGAAAACACTTCTTTAGTCAGAATTCAGAGTACACTGTTTACTGAAAAACAAGAAGAAAACTCTCAAAACCAACTGATATGACTGTATGTTTCACAAGAAATCTATTGCTCAAAAATTCTTTACAGAAAATAAGAAGCAAATACATTTTTATTTCAAATTCAATGACCAAGAGATTACGACTAAAGAATATATTTCCAGTTAGATTAACCTGTAATGTTGAAACTGAAGTGCTTACATTTCACTTCTAAAAAAAACACATGTAAATCAAAAGGACATTAAAAATAACTACCTATATGGACTATCCAAATTCCAAATCCCTTTTTATTTGTATTTTTGTCAGAATACAAATACAGTGACCTGCTTTCTGTGTCTTGGTTTCTTCCCAGCCATGATTTTAGAAACAGCCACTATACTCCTTCTCATAGAATCTCACATGTATGGTTTCTTAAGTACAATTTCCCACTTTCACTCAAATTAAAGAAAATATGTTCTTTCTTCTGAAGGACAAATCCCAAGAGGCTTATTTAAACTGAAGCCGGACAGAGGTACCAAGTCTCAGGAGCACTCATTGGCAATCTGGGTGTGACCTGTCACCAGGATTACAGTAAAACCAACATTACCCATGGAGTTAAGAGACAGTGAATCAAAACATTCAACTTGCTTTAATGTGGAGCCAAAAAATAATAAGGCTCTATTAACATATTTTTATTTGAATTTAACAATTGCCCACATTAGGGGTATCTTTTCCTTTATTATTATTTTTTTTTTTACTTTACAATATTGTATTGGTTTTGCCATACATCAACAAGAATCCGTCAAGGCGTACACATGTTCCCAATCCTGAACTCCCCTGGGAGTATCTTTTCAAGTCATATTTTTAAGAAATAAAGCAATGCAGATAAACGTGAAGTTTTCTATATCCATTTCCCTTCTTTCCATATCCAAATTCACTTCTTACCTCCCTAAGGCTAACTACACAAATGGATTTTCTACCTCAGAAATCTCTAGCAATGCGGAAGACCTGGAGTCCAACACATAAGTATATATACCAGACAAAAATTTTTCCACATATCTGAGAACAAGACATGTTCTCAGATAAATCCTTTGCAATAATACAAAATTGATAAATATCTCAGTGTTTACCAGTAGTGAGATTGATCAGTTGTGGTGTATTTTTCTACAATGATATACTAATTGAAAACATAAAAGAATTCATATGTGAATGGATTAATCCTAAAAATGAGAGAAACAAGTTGCTGAATGATCTGTAAAATATAATGCTAGAATATAAACTCAATTAGGGCAGGAAATTCAGTATGTAGCTTGTTGCCAGCACTTAGAATATCTTGTTAGATGTTAGTAATAACTCAATAAATATTTGTTAAGTGAATAAATGATTATTATCTCAGAAAGTTTAGAAATAATTATCTATAGACTCACATGTAGTAAACAAAAACACATAATGAAAACATCATCTGTTAGTTTATTTCAGCTCAATAAAGTAACTAAAAGCTTAACTTAATTGCCTGGTAACCCCCAAATTAGTCCTCCCCACTATTAGCACATTTTAATCTCACATGTGCTTCTGACATCAGGCAAGCTGTGTAATTCTTCAGTGCCACAATCTCCTCACTAGTAAAGTGAGGATTAAAACAGTCCCTACTTTATAATATTTCTGCAATAAATTAGATGAAACTAGACAATACATGTAAAGTGCTCAGAACAGAGTATAGGATAAAGTAAGCAATCAAAACTACTAGCCATTTTTGCTATTATTATTATTGACATTATTATCATTATTGCCATTATTCCTTATCTGGCCTTTAAAGAATTAGACAAGAATATTCTCTAATTTCTTCACATATGAGTCATGATGTACATATATAAAGGAATTAATAAAATTTTCTTTTATATTTACCAGCCTTTTCACAATATATTAGATTTGTAAGTAAACCATTTTAATATCTAAACATTGATATTTACACGTAGTCTGTGATGCTGAAGCTGAAACTCCGGTACTTGGCCACCTTATGCTAAGAGTGGACTCATTGGAAAAGACTCTGATGCTGGGAGGGATTGGGGGCAGGAGGAGAAGGGGATGACAGAGGATGAGATGGCTGGATGGCATCACCGACTCGATGGACGTGAGTCTGAGTGAACTCCGGGAGTTGGTGATGGACAGGGAGGCCTGGCGTACTGCGATTCATGGGGTTGCAAAGAGTCAGACACGACTGAGTGACTGAACTGAACTGAACTGATAGTATGCCTAAACCTGGAAACTGAGATACAAGGGGAAAAAAATTAGGTTAAAAATCATACTACAAAGCTGGATTAAAAAGATAACTGTATGTGCATGTGAGAGAGACAGAGAGAGATACCAAGTATATTACTGCCATTAGCCAGTTGAAATGTATAGGTTAACTGAATTGACTATGTGTAAAAGTTCAAAATTAAAAGCTCTTTTCTCCACTGATGAGAATGAACTTTAGTTTGGGACTGCCCCACTAGAGTGATGCCTTAACAAATCAAGGACTCTCAGTGGTAGACTCACCAAACTTCCTTATCACTAAATAGAATTTCTTTCATTAGCCCTTCACAGTTATCGTTCTTTTCTGTTTCTCACGGCCAGCTACTTATAATTCTAATATGCAGGTAAATTAAGTAGGCCAGATTTAGTTGTTAATAATTTATAATATGATTGAATGTGAATACCTATGATAAGATACTTTTATTTTATCATAAATCATGTTAAAAGTTATCATCAATAGTAGACATTTGTTTATCATATATTTAACTTTCCTTTAAATAGAGTGTTCATTTCGGAAACATGCATTAGTGAAAAATAGTAGTAAATATCCAAAACAAGTATCACCTTACAACATTCTACTTTAAATGGATGTGGTAGCTTTACTGTTTCACATGGAACAACTTTTTGACTACGCTATTTGTGTCTATAAGTAGACTAAGAGATATAAATTATAAAATGAAAAAACTAAGAAACTTCCCCAAACAGGCAAAGAAGTCTACCTTAGAGTTCTGTGCAAAAACTAGCAACATAAATATCTTATGTCTATTGTACAGCTTATATTCTTTGAGAACATTTATTTTCTCTGGTAATACTAGTAATCAATAAGTATGTTTGTTGAAAATAAATCAGATAAATATTAGGAATTTTAATTTCAGAAAGTAAACACTACTTTTCCACTAAACTTTATCCTTGGAGAGTTTTATATCTTCTAGGTTTTATAGAAATAAAAGCTCATTAGCAGAATATTTTTTACCCAAACCATTACAACTTCATCATTTTGAATCACAGCTCATTAAAACAATTATAATCAAATGTTTCATTTTCTTTTTCCCTTGTGAGAAAGAGCTGAAAAGGTTATGTTTGTTTTTCTTTATCTAAATCTCTGGGGTGATATAAACAGGCTACATAGATTCATGTGCTGTTTTTCATTTATGTTTCAATGTGTCTCTGATGGTAGTTTGAGTTATTTTATATTTATTTTAACATTATTTCGGCAGAACTTCAGAACTTGGCATTATGAGCATAGTTAAATTAACAAGACATTTAATACCATCCTTTCAAAATTAAAATATTGGCAGGTGATTGCTTAATGGAATTCAGTTACATTCCCTTGCAGGTGTATTCTATTTTGGATCTCTCCAAACTTGAAAGAGGATAAATTCTCAAGGGTTAGTTTTAAGACTTCTTTTATACTTTGAAGTACAATATAACACACTATGTTACCTGAGCAACCCTGAACAAAAATAAAAAGGCCAACACCCTGGCTGCAGGTAATTCAACTAATCCAGAACTGAATAGAGACACACATATTCTAAGATCTATAGGGAGCTATTTGAAATACTCATTTCTCCTTGTACTGCTCATTGTATTTACTCAGTCATTTTAGTACATATAAATTATGAGTCTATACTTATGATTTTACTCAGATTGACTCACTCCAGTTCTCAGAATTGATACATAAGAAGAGATCTGCCACTAGAAAGGTGTTTTCAGCAGGAGTTGGACACCTGCCTACAACTTCTCATACTGATGTTATTCCATTGTACTGTGCCAGATCTGTAGGATCATTTTGACCTTTTTAACCATTCCATTATGGCAGAAAGTGAAGAACTAAAGAGCCTCTTGAAGAAAGGGAAAGAGGAGAGTGAAAAAAATTGGCTTAAAGCTCAATATAAGATCATGGCATCGGTCCCATCATTTCATGGCAAATAGATGGGGAAACAGTGGAAACAGTGGCTGACTATTTTTTTGGACTCCAAAATCACTGCAGATGGTAACTGAAGCCATGAAGCTGAAAGACACTCCTTGGAAGGAAAGTTGCTACCTACCTGGACAGCATATTAAAAAGCAGAGACATTACTTTGTCAACAAGGTCCATCTAGTCAAAGCTATGGTTTTTCCAGTAGTCATGTATGGATGTGAGACGTGTTAGTCACTCAGTCGTGTCCAACCCTTTGTGACCCCATGGACTGTAGCCCACCAGGCTCATTTGTCCATGGGATTCTCCAGGCAAGAGTACTGGAGTGAGTTGCCATTCCCTTCTTCAGGTTATCTTCCTGACCCAGGAATCTAACCCAGGTCTCTTGCATTACAGGCAGATTCTTTACCATCTGAGCTATAGGAAGCCCCCTATGGATGTGAGAGTTGGACTATAAAGATAGCTGAGCACCAAAGAATTGAAGCTTTTGAACTGTGGTGTTGGAGAAGACTCCTGAGAGTCCCTTGGACTGCAAGGAGATCCAACCGGTCCATCCAAAAGGAGATCAGTCCTGGATGTTCATTGGAAGCACTGATGTTGAAGCTGAAACTTCAATACTTTGGCCACCTGATGGGAATGCTGGGAAAGATTAAGAGCAGGAGGAGAAGGGGACGACAGAGGATGAGATAGTTGGATGGCATCACTGACTCAATGGACATGGGTTTGGATAAACTCCAGGAGTTGGTGATGGACAGGGAGGCCTGGCGTGCTGCAGTTCACCAGGTCACAAAGAGTCGGACATGACTGAGCAACTGAACTGAACAGAACTGAACCATTCTAACAATATGTACAGTTAGTGTTTTAATTACAATTAATAACAAGTACACAATTGCTGACTTAAGATGACAAAACTCTAGACATATAACTAAATGTTGATATTTTGCACCACAATCTAGGTAATATAGAAAATTTTTTAAATTTTGAGATTAAATGTTAATCATTTAACAATAGAATTATTCTATGTAGAGTACTGTTTTAAATACTTGCCTGGAGAATCCCAGGAATGGGGGAGCCTGGTGGGCTGCCGTCTATGGGGTCGCACAGAGTCAGACACGACTAAAGCAATTTAGCAGCAACAGCAGCAACGCAACTGAATGACTGTGGAGGCAAAGCCAAAACACATATGGAAGATTAAGTGAAAAAAGTCAAAATTCCAGTGAGTGTTATGTACTGGATATACTTCCCATTTTAAGTTACCAAAATAATTTTTTTAAAAATTATAGGAAGGTTACACTGTGCCATGATGTTTAAGGACTTGAAGTGAGTTAAGGCACATGAATAAAATGGATTCCTTTCTAATGCACTTATGTTTTAAATGGTCAATAAAACACTAAATGATTTTCTGAGATATAACCTTGAATTCCTGACATCATTTAAAAGATGCAAAGGAGACTTACCTCCTCCAAACAACCCTAACAATGTATTTGTCATGGAGCATAAAATGGTTTCCTGAATTACTTTCAAAAGCTGACAGACTCCAAATGGACAATGTAAGCTGTAGAGTTTACTTACCATAAATCAATATATCTAGACCGTTCAGGTATGACCTAAATCAAATCCCTTATGAGGATATGTGGAAGTGAGAAATACATTTGAGAGATAGAGTGCCTGATGAACTATGAACAGAGGTTCATGACATTGTACAGGAGACAGGGATCAAGACCATCCCCATGGAAAAGAAATGCAAAAAAGCAAAATGGCTGACTGGGGAGGCCTTACAAATAGCTGTGAAAAGAAGAGAAGCGAAAAGCAAAAGAGAAGAGGAAAGATATAAGCATCTGAATGCAGAGTTCCAACGAATAGCAAGAAGAGATATGAAAGCCTTCCTCAGCGATCATTGCAAAGAGATAGAGGAAAACAACAGAATGGGAAACACTAGAGATCTCTTCAAGAAAATGAGTACCAAAGGGAACATTTCATGCAAAGATGGGCTCAATAAAGGACAGAAATGGTATGGACCTAACAGAAACAGAAGATATTAAGACGAGGTGACAAGAATACACAGAAGAACTGTACAAAAAGATCTTCATGACCAAGATAATCACGATGGTGTGATCACTCACTTAGAGCCAGACATCCTGGAATGTGAAGTCAAGTGGGCCTTAGAAAGCATCACTACAAACAAAGCTAGTGGAGGTGATGGCATTCTAGTGGAGCTATTTCCAATCCTGAAACATGATGCTGTGAAAGTGCTGCACTCAATATGCCAGCAAATCTGGAAAACTCAGCAGTGGCCACAGGACTGGAAAAGGTCCGTTTTCATTCCAATCCCAAAGAAAGGCAATGCCAAAGAATGCTCAAACTACCGCACAATTGCACTCATCTCACACGCTAGTAATGTAATGCTTAAAATTCTCCAAGCCAGGCTTCAGCAATACATGAACCGTGAACTTCCAGATGTTGAAGCTGTTTTTAGAAAAGGCAGAGGAACCAGAGATCAAATTGCCAGCATCCGCTGGATCATGGAAAAAGCAAGAGAGTTCCAGAAAAACATCTATTTCTGCTTTATTGACTATGCCAAAGCCTTTGACTGTGTGGATCACAATCAACTGTGGAAAATTCTGAAAGAGATGGGAATACCAGACCACCTGACCTGACTCTTGAGAAATCTGTATGCAGGTCAAGAAGCAACAGTTAGAACTGGACATGGAACACCAGACTGGTTCCAAATAGGAAAAGGAGTACATCAAGGCTGTATACTGTCACCCTGCTTATTTAACTTCTATGCAGAGTACATCATGAGAAACGCTGGGCTGGAAGAAGCACAAGCTGGAATCAAGATTGCCAGGAGAAATATCAATAACCTCAGATATGCAGATGACACCACCCTTATGGCAGAAAGTGAAGAGGAGCTAAAAAGCCTCTTGATGAAAGTGAAAGAGGAGAGTGAAAAAGTTGGCTCAAAGCTCAACATTCAGAAAACGAAGATCATGTCATCTGGTCCCATCACTTCATGGGAAATAGATGGGGAAACAGTGGAAACAGTGTCAGACTTTATATTTTGGGGCTCCGAAATCACTGCAGATGGTGACTGCATCCATGAAATTAAAAGATTCTTACTCCTTGGAAGAAAAGTTATGACCACCCTAGGTAGCATATTCAAAAGCAGAGACATTACTTTGCCGACTAAGGTTCGTCTAGTCAAGGCTATGGTTTTTCCAGTGGTCATGTATGGATGTGAGAGTTGGACTGTGAAGAAGGCTGAGCGCCAAAGAATTGATGCTTTTGAACTGTGGTGTTGGAGAAGACTCTTGAGAGTCCCTTGGACTGCAAGGAGATCCAACCAGTCCATTCTGAAGGAGATCAGCCCTGGGAATCCTTTGGAAGGAATGATGCTAAAGCTGAAACTCCAGTATTTTGGCCACCTCATGCAAAGAGTTGACTCACTGGAAAAGACTCTGATGCTGGGAGGGGTTGTCGGCAGGAGGAGAAGGGGACGACAGAGGATGAGATGGCTGGATGGCATCACTGACTCAATGGACATGAATCTGAGTGCATTCCGGGAGTTGGTGATGGACAGGGAGGCCGGGCATGCTGCGATTCATGGGGTCGCAAAGAGTCAGACACGACTGAGCTGAACTGATTTAAGTCCCTTGGGGATCCCAGGGACTGCCTCAACAATCCCTCAGGCAGAAGATTAACCTGGAGAATCCAGCAGATCTTCACTTCCTCAGACTAGGATCATCACACATGACTTTTGCTCTCATTGCATTAGTTAGAATTAGAAACTAGTCCCTTCTACTTGCAAGGTAACTGAGAAGTATAGCCTTTCCTGGGGAGGAAAGGGGGATCAGTTACTAAGTCGTAGTGATGGCCATTACAGTTTACTTTAGTTCCTATTCCAACTAGAAGGGGTCTTACAATAAACTCATGGATATTGTTTCAGATACCCACACTCAAAAGCTAATGGGCTGAATCTTTATAAGATCCATTCTTCTACATTGGGTGCTATAGACATCTCCTTTATACATACCAAATAAAGCAAAAGATGAGGGGATTGTTAGATGTCTTTTATCAGCACAAAATATGATGCTTATCATTTGTAATATCCCTAGAATCTCTGCATAAAAGTATTTTCAAAATAGCAATTTCTTGTAAGGAGCTAGGACATTTACCTTAAAAGTGAATTTTCAAGCAAGCACACCATTTGTCAAAGTGTATGCTGATGGAGATTAGTGGGATGCTAAACTGCTGCGGCTGACTAGGTAAGGTTCTGACATCTTTTATTCTAACCTTTCCATTTATATTAATCTGTGACTATTAATTTTTATTAACCTTTAACATTTTCAATTAAATGTATTTGTCTCATTTGTTAATCTTAGATATCACACAGATTACCAAATGTGACCTATGCCAAAAGCAATCGCAACTTGCTTTCCACAGACTTGTCTGCTAACTATGCATCCTGCCTTCTGCAGAATCTGTATTAAAGTACATTTTAGTGATTGTTATTCCATGAACCAGCCTCTGTATTATGTTATAAACTGAAAACTACTTAGGTATGCAAGCACAGTTTAGATTCTCCAATATAGCATTCTGTAAAATATCAGTAGAGATGATAATTTCAGTTCTAAAAATATTTTAGCATTATGAAGTCCATAGAATGACATTAAAAAATCACTTGTCTCTACCCAGTAATAATTACTAAAATTTACTGATCATCTACTTATAAGCTAGGTACTATTCTAAATATATACTAAGTACCTACTAATACATAGCTCAGAATAACTAATCTGCACAACTCTGAAATGGGTACTAGGATTTTCCAGTTTCATAGGTAAACAGGTTACGTAACTTTGCCTAAAAGTGTCATCAGGTAACAATCAAGTCAAGAGTCCAAACCCAGACACTTGATCTACTACTCTACATGCTGTTTAGCTAAAGTGGCAGTTTGCAACCACAGGAAAAACTTGGGAATGTTATCTAAGGTTCAATTTCTTTCCTCCTCCCTCAGCCTCATCCATTCCAGCTTCATGAATTCTAGAACAATCTACGTTACTGCTTCCATCCATCACATCTTATTGGAGCCTTTAGAGTTGAAGAAAACCAGCAAAAGAAATAAGCCGTTTACTTTAAACACTCTATGCTATCGTGTGCTTCCAGATCCTCATCTCAAATCCTGGTTGATACTACTTTGGAAATTACTCGCCAGCAGGGATATAATATATTTCTGCACTGGGGGAAATCTGGCAATGAATCAACACTGCGTGGTTTCCCAGCACAGACATGGCATGCACACGAAGGTAGATCAGGGCCGGGATACTGACAACAGCTCTGTCGGGACACCCAGACAGAGCTTCAATCACCTGAAAGTCACCTGGAAAGCACTGGGGAAAAGGACCTTCGATGAGCACTCTTATTACATTTCTCCCAATATTACTCACAAGTGGAAAATTTCAAGAAATCTTAGGAAGTCAACAAAGATAAATATCTATATGTCTCCAAATGTCCTTCAAGATTTGAGTTCCTTATGTCCAAAAGAGTTACCACTGGACATTCAAATATTTCAGGTGAAAGTGTACTGAAAAGGAGAGACAAAGCCAAAATGTAGGAAGATGTAAATGGAACGTTCAGATATCTTTGTAAATTGAAAGTACAAAAACACTGTGCTTTCTGGAACTCATTAACTCAACACGGCCAAGTTCAAGCGTGCAAAGTTTTGATGTCTGATAACAGACTTGCTTACAGTCTTGACTTGCTTATGTCAACCCTCTTGTTTTGTTTATAATTTTCCCAAAAGCCTCCCCATTTTCCTTCCTTCATATGTTCAAACTGTATCTCTC
The DNA here is from genome assembly GCA_917880005.1 of Nanger dama. Taxonomy (NCBI): domain Eukaryota; kingdom Metazoa; phylum Chordata; class Mammalia; order Artiodactyla; family Bovidae; genus Nanger; species Nanger dama. The sequence continues at coordinate 16,104,651 of CAKJTW010000008.1, read as the reverse complement.
ACTCAAGATCAGTTTTTCTCACCATCTCCTTTAAGGAATTGTCTCCAAATCTGACCTCACGCTAGTTTCCTCTTTTTCATAAGAAATTCTTGGCCCTCTTATTGCCTCTACGTATGACTATAGCTATTAGATTTATTTGCTATGATAAAATCATTAACTCTTTTGTATTAGAACACTGATTTTAGTTTTTCTGATATCTTTCAAAGGATATAACACTGTGTTTTCTACCAAGTTACATTTGAATAAGCTTATTTTGAATTTAACTGAATTGGTGTTGTGTTCTTTGCTTATCTTCTAGATTCCAGAGTTCTAGAAGACAGTTGCTGCAATTTTTATAATCATTTTATTTTAGACAAATCTTTTGTTGTGTACTTAGTTATACTTTACTCTGATGAATGCTGACGATAAAGTGCTAACGTTTTATTTATCAATCTTTGTTCTTCTTCAGTGGGAAGGCAAGTCTTCATTTTAAGTTAAATTGAGTTATATGTTATATTTTAATTTCAAAAAGAAAATCATTGTCCATTTACACTTCTGAAAATCTGGACTCCTTAAAAAGCAAACTGGGATGTCATCCAGGAAAAAATCACTTCAGAAGGCACTGCTTAAGAATAGAGAGCCTACTCTGACCCTGGATTTTTAAGTACCCAAATTTAAGAAACAGTGTGGACTAATTAGTTATCATAAAACACTTCTCACCAATTCTAGCTCTTAGATTATTGTTAGTGAAACAAATAGAAGCATTTATTGAAAATAAGAACAGATTTCTGACAGATTCAATCTGTAGCCCTCTGAGCCACTGGACATTGAATTCATTCCAAAGTGAATTAGTTTATCCAGCAATGTCAAGCTGCCAATCAGGTTATTCATCTATCTAGTATTGTCAAGTTGGATAAGAAAAACAACTGTTAAAAGGAGAATTAATAAGAACAAGGGGGCAACTACTAAAATGGCCTTTTGAAAATGATGTCCTTAAGAAATGCTGTTGAGCATTTCAGATGTCAGTCTTTATTTCCTTTCTTGAAACTAACATTTAAAAATATGTCTCTTGAATCTCAAATTCTGAACTCAGGATTTCTTGGACTCAAAGCTTGGTCTTTTCTTCTGAAGTTTCTTTTGGAAGAAATATGGCGATTGTGGCAATACCATACCCACCATTGTATCCTGTAATGAGGTGGAATCTAGTACTATCCTTACATGAAACTGCTCTGCTCTTTGCCAAAAATTCACAGCACATTCTCTCTTCCAGTTGTGATTTATTGAAAGCAGTCATATCTTTTGTGTCTAATCAAGTTCCATTGTTTTTGAAACAACATCAGCAATTTGGCTCTTTAAAAAAATATATGAATATATATACGCCTCTGAATTTATAATGGAGAGGGTACAGTCCATCATTATTGAGATTTAAAAGAACAAATCATTTTCATGGGAGAATAGACCTCAAAGTATGCATAAAATTAACAGATACGCATGGCTTCTATTATTTTTATGTTAGACTAATTAGTGCCAGCATGAGCTATTAATAAAAGGTAACAGTATTCTAAAGGTAATAGCTTCCCCAGTGGCTCAGAGGGTAAAGCATCTGCCTGCAATGCAGGAGACCCTGGTTCGATCCCTGGGTTGGGGAAGATCCCCTGGAGAAGGAAATGGCAACCCATTCTGGTATTCTTGCCTAGAAAATCCCAAGGACAAAGAAGCCTGGTAGGCTATGGTCCATGGGGGTGCAGAGTCAGATACAACTGAGCAACTTCACTTTCTTTCTTTCAACAGTATCCTGACTGTAATATGCAGTTCTCATGATAAGCTAATTCTAAAAAAAAAAAAAAAAAAAAAAAACCCCTGGCTCTCCATCACCACTGGATATGTGTTTGTTCCAAAATTGGTAGAAATTGTTAGAATTTTAAAAACCAAGAAAGCAAACACACAAATAAAGATGGCCAAGGTTTTCTCCATCTTTCCCAATAATACTAGATTGAATAATATTTTTGCCTTTTATCTAAAAACTTTAATAATGCATTATATGACCAACCTTAAAAAAATAGTTGAACTCATTTCTTTAACTTCAGTTGCATTTATAGACGAGTAATACATCATCCAAATACATGTTAGAAATTAGACCTTGTATTCCATTATGCATTTAGACATTTATAGCTGGATGATAAACCTGTCTGCACCTCAGGGGTTGGACTCATAAATCAGTGCTTCTTGTGAAAATATTACACTACTATTTGAAATTATTGGGGTTCTATACCTCGTTCTCCTGGCTTCTTCAAAGAAATAATGAATTCCCATAAAGGGAAAGATACAAGTATTTAAGACAAAATGTATTCTTTCCTTTATTATAGTATACTGAATTACATAGGTTTCCTTCTAGAACTCTACATTTTTACTAAATTATCCACTAACAAAAGACTCAGAACAATAGTTTCTCCCAAAGGAGAAACTCTCATAGACAAGAGCACTACAACTTCCTTGATTACTTAAGAGATACTTGAATAAAATTGTATGAAATAACCTGTTCACCTTCCTATGGGCTTTCCTGTTGGCTCAGACTGTAAAAAATCTGCCTGCAGTGCAGGAGACCCAGGTTTGATCCCTGGGTTAGAAAGATCCCCTGGAGAAGATCATGGCAACCCACTCTAGTATTCCTGCCTGGAGAATTCCATGGACAGAGGAGCCTGGCTGGCTACAGTCCATGGTGTTGCAAAGAGTCGGATATGACTGAGCAACTAATACTTTCTACTTTCTTCTTTCTACCCTACTCATCTACCATGAATAGGGTCTCCAAGACTGGCACTTGACCTGGCTCCTGGGAAGTGACCTCTGGAAGAATCTGCCTTACAAGAATGTTTTTGTATGCCTGAAGCCTCATGCCACTCTATCAGTCTGACCTGGGGCCAGGGAGAAGGGTTTGAGTAGATGCGATCAGCCATAGGAATGTACTACAAGACAAACCCCTAACAAAATCTGACCACCAAGGCTTGTCTGAGCCTTCCTGGTTGGCAACATTCATACATCAATTCAGGAGGAGAATTACGCACTCCACCCCAGCCCCCAACCATGCAACTCCACCAAGAGGGACCACATGGAAGCTTACCCGTATTTCCCCTCTGCTTTGTCCCACAAGCATTTTGTACTTTGCTGATTTTAATCTCTATCCTTTTACTGTAGAAACCATGCTGCTGCTGCTGCTGCTGCTGCTGCTGCTGCTGCTAAGTCACTTCAGTCGTGTCCAACTCTGTGCGACCCCATAGATGGCAGCCCATCAGGCTCTGCTGTCCCTGGGATTCTCCAGGCAAGAACACTGGAGTGGGTTGCCATTTCTTTCTCCAATGCATGAAAGTGAAAAGTGAAAGTGAAGTTGCTCAGTCGTGTCCAACTCTTAGCGAACCCATGGATTGCAGCTTACCATAACCATGTCTATAATTACTTTTCTGAATCCCGTGAGTCCTTTGGTCTCCATGCCTGAAGGTGGTCTTGGGGACCCTCAACACAAAACCTATTGCCAGTTCTTAAAAGAAATAAATATATTGACTTTAAAGTCCCCATCAATCTGCACTGGGATTCCACTGGAATCTGGCTTGCTGACATGGCCGTATCCCCATTCTCCCCTCTGCCATATTTCACACTTTGTGGTATGGCTGAAGTTTCTGAGTTTCTGGTAGAAGAGATGGTAGGAGAGTACTTTCTGGTAGAAGAGATGGTGCATCATCAAAATCAATGGGAATAAGTATATGTCTTCAGAAAGTGATTCAGGAGTAATTACAAATAGTATAAATTCATAGAGAATAGGATTTGGAAACCAAGATACAGAAATCCCACCAAAAATTCTCACTGTAGACAGAACTGAAAAATTTACCACTTACCACTGACTTTGAAAAGTTCTTCTCTCCTTCTAAGCTTAAAAGTCAGTCATCATTTCATTATGCCTATTTAAGCAATACTGAGATTTTTCTGAACATCTTTAACAGGATATGTACTTCTTAAAACCTATGTAACCCACTTGCTCTTTTAATTTTATTCATAAATGTTAGGCATTCAGATATTACTTTATTTTGATTTATTTAAATGAAACCTTCATACTAAAAGCTGACCCTCAGGTCTCACTGAAAATGAATTAACACTGATAATTTTTCCTAATTAAATTAAGTTTTTAAAAATCAAAGGTGTATATAGGCTTTAATGATTCTAAATGGTATCAATTTCTATTTTTTCCTGAGATGTTGATTGGGGTTATTGATTTTTCATCACCGATTGAAAAATTACGTCTTGCCAAAGATCCTAAAAGAATTTGTCAGGTCAAATTAAGATTGAGGACTACTAAAATGTATTTTAAAATTAAGTGTCATGGTATAGATCACTTTTTTAAAGCCTTGGTCTTAGTTTCCTAGTAAAAGTAGAACAACAGAAAAATAAAATTTTCCTCCGTCTGCCAAAAATAAAAACCTAGAGTTGTTAAATATTAATATTAACAAACAAATGTAATACTGATTATTGAATGATATGGATGCATACTACTAACTTTGCTTCATCAATTCATTCTTTCATATATTTGGAAAACTCAAGTCTGAGCTATAAAGGAACAAATGATGATTATATATGCAAGATTCTGGAAAATGGTGAGAGTGTTTCCACTTGTATAGAGAAAGAAAAGTCTCACAATTCAGGGACAGGAAGCTATGATTTACATAATGAACATGGCAGAGACCTATAAAGAAGCAAGACTTAGATGGCAGAAAAATCACATTGGCTTTACTCCAAGACACCAGGCACATCCCTGGAAAATTCTGATGTGCCGGAATATAACAGTATGTACTTTTCCCAGAGCCAGAATCAGTGCAATATTTGGCTTTCCTACTTACACTTGGAACACGGGATTCTTTTTCTCAAATCCTATCAGGGTTTCCTTTATGTTTAGCACCTGCCTGCAGCCTGGGGGCTCTAAAAGGGATTTTTATATTGAGGTATCAATTGCCCAACAATGCAGTCATTTTGTAACTTAAATTAATTCATTTTGGTCATCTCCAAACTCTTTAATATCTGGCAATCACATAGATCAAAGTATTACACTTACATAATTGTAACAATACCCTTTAAATGAGCTTCTTACAAATTCTTCACCATCATAAATAGAGAGAAATGGCTCATCAATGTCATATATAATCATAAAAGTTTATCAATAATCAAAACCACGCCATATATACCACCATGGTTAAGAGCCCTACCTCACTCAGGAGTATAAATTCCAACTCTACCATTTACTAGCTTTGGGAGACTTAGTAAATAATACAATCTTTTTAAATATGAGTTTTCTCACCTGTAAAGAGGGATACTAGTTTTAACTAACATAAAATTAAAGTGAAACACTTTTGACAGCGCTTTGTTCAGAAAACTATTCAGGAATAGTTAATGTGTGGGATAGAGGCAATGAACATGAGAGGTCTACACACCTCCCTCCCTCCACCAGTCACTTCAGGAACTGGATGAGAAAAGAGAACTAAGTCAATCTATGCAAACACTCAAAAGAAAGCCATGAAGTCGAACAACTTCTCTCCCAAGGCCTCCACTCTTTGAGAGAAAATGGGCTCTAGTAAGCAAAATAGCTGAACAGGTGGACATAGATGAGGTGGCTATGATGTGATAAAAGTCTGAGAGTTTCCCAAGTGGAAATGTCTGAAGACAGGAAAGGCCAAGAGCTAACGGTGAATGTCAACAAAATCCTCAGAGGCACGTGAATTGAGAAAAGTATCAGTAAAGACTGAAAAATTTGCTTGAAGTAGATTTTGTTGTTGCTTTTGTTTTTGTCTTATTAGAATACAACACATTCTAGCAAAGGATATGGGGTCACAGATTATGGAGGTGTTATGGCTTGAATTCAGTCTTTCCAAAGACACGTTGGAAGCCCTAACTCCCAGTACCTAGGACAGTGGCTAAACTTGAAGACAGAGCTTTTAAAGAGGTGATTAAGTTAAAATGAGTCCCTTAGGGTGGGGCCTTAATCTGATGTCTAAAGAGCCTCTTGATGAAAGTGAAAGAGGAGTGTGAAAAAGTTGGCTTAAAGCTCAACATTCAGAAAACTAAGATCATGGCATCCGGTCCGATAACTTCATGGCAAATAGATGTGGAAACAGTAGCTGACTTTATTTTTCTGGGCTCCAAAATCACTGCAGATGGTGATTGCAGCCATGATATTAAAAGGCACTTCCTCCTTGGAAGGAAAGTTATGACCAACCTAGACAGCATATTAAAAAGCAGAGATATCACTTTGTCAACAAAGGTCCGTCTAGTCAAGGCTATGGTTTTTCCAGTGGTCATGTATGGATGTGAGAGTTGGACTGTGAAGAAGGCTGAGTACCAAAGAATTGATCTTTTGAACTGTGGCATTGGAGAAGACTTTTGAGAGTCCCTTGGATTGCAAGGAGATCCAACCAGTCCATCCTAAAGGAGTTCAGTCCTGGGTGTTCAGTGGAAGGACTGATGTTGAAGCTGAAACTCCAATACTTTGGCCATCTCATGTGAAAAGTTGACTCATTGGAAAAGACCCTGATGCTGGGAGGGATTGGGGGCAGGAGGAGAAGGGGACGACAGAGGATGAGATGGCTGGATGGCATCATCAACTCGATGGACATGAGTTTGGGTGAACTCTGGGAGTTGGTGATGGACAGGGAGGGGCCTGGCATCCTGTGGTTCGTGAGGTGGCAAAGAGTCGGACACAACTGAGCACCTGAACTGAACGGAACTAATCTGATCTGAATTCTGTAAGAAGAGGAAACTTGAACACACAGAACACAGGAGGATACATAGAAAAAGGCCATGTGAGGACACAGCATTTAGCGGCCACCAGTGAGCCAGAGAAAGGCCTGCTGAGAAACCAGACCTGCTGGCACCTTGACCTTGAACTTCTAGCTCCAGAAGTCTAAGAAAATTTCTGTTCTTTACGTCATTCTATCAGTGGTACTTTGTGGCAGCACAAGTAAGCCAGTTAAAGAGGTAAATGTTTATATTAGCTACAAAGGGGCTTAGTATAAAAGTGCTGGGGAAAGGGGGTTGCCTGGAATCAGACTGGTTGAATTTAACTTCTCAGATCAGATTTGCTTCTACTGCTTTCTGACTACACGACATTTCTGCAAATTATTTACTGTATATGTACCTCAATTTCTTCATTAAAAAAATGTATTATAATGGTGTCTGCTTCATCAGGTTATTGTCAGGCTTAGATGAGAAAGAGGCAAGGTCTAGAACAGTGATTGATATGCTGTTGTTCAGTCGCCCAGTGACGTACAGCTCTTTGCAACCCCATGGACTGCAGCATGCCAGGTCTCCCTGTCTTTCACCATCTCCTGAAGTTTGCCCAGGTTCATGTCCTTTGCAGTGGTGAAGCCATCTAGCCGTCTCATCCTCTGATGCCCTCTTCTCCTTCTGACATATAGTACTGATATACAGTATTGATCAGTGACCTCAACTATTTGTGTTCTCTGTGATAACTGTTTTCAAAGGCTGCCTGTCCTCTGATTTTCACCATATTCAAGACCGTGGAAGCAATGTAGAGTCCCTGAGTCAACAGAAGGAATTTTAGCTGTGGGGTTACTGGGACAGCTTATTCTAAGTCACACGTCTACTCCTCTTCCTTCATGTGACAATGAGAAATGATACTCTCTTTGATAATATTCAGAGATTGGGATTCACTGGAGGAAATGTATCCAGTAAAGAAATCTGGATGCAAATTAAGTTACAGAGGCAGGAGAGAACAATGCAACCTGGGCTTCTAAATTTTGACATTCTGAAATGTTTGTTGCAGACCATTTTTAACACTAGTTTCTCTTTTTCTATTAGTTTTACAACTCCAGATGCTGTTCTTCAGTGCTTTACACAAATTAACTTATTTAATTCTCTTATAAACACATGTGATAGATATAATATATAAACGAAGAGACAGTTAACAGAGAGAGGTTCAGTAACATGCTCAGGTTTATAGGGTGAGCAAGTACAGTTGGTATCTGAATGCCAGTGGCCTGGGGTCAGAGTCCATGTTCTCAGTCACCCTATGTGCTGTGCTAAGTCACTTCAGTCGTGTCTGACTCTTTGCAACCCTGTGGACCGTAGCCTACCAGGCTCCCTGTCCAAGGCTTTCTCTAGTCAAGAATACCAGAGTGGATTGCCCTGCCTTCCTCCAGGGGATCTTCCCAACCCAAGGATCAAACCCAAGTCTCTTACATCTCCTGCACTGGCAGGTGGCTTCTTTACCACTAGTGCCACTTGAGAAGCCCTATTCATCCCATTCATCCTACCTCAAACGTTTACTGCGCAGAAATCATTGTTCTCTCAAATATATGTAACTTAACGTGTTTATCCTCGAGATGCTACCGAGCCATCATTTATTAAGGAAAAGTGGTATGATTCATTCACTTGGACATTAAACTAGTACAGATGCTTTGGATCAGTGATTAAAAGCAAAATATTCACTATTACACTTGTATCCCAGAACTGCAGAAACTCAGGGAAAGTTATATAGGCTGATGTATATGAAATTGCTGAAGATCATTTTCAAGACACCATGAGCACAAATGGCAAGATTGGAAAAATCAGATCATACCCCCAAAACAATAATGTTCTGCTTTCCTAGATCATGTATGCTAGACTAAAGAAGTAGAAACAGTTCTAGAAAGGAAGGCATGGAGTCAGCTTGAAAAGATCCTTGATTGAGTTTCAAAAACTCATTTTTTTTTAATGAAAATCATCATTGGTTCCTGAGAAAGAGTTTAAATTAATCACAGTGCCTTAGAAGAGATGGGAAGAAGAAAATGAAATTAGAGATGCAAACAGGACACCATAAGACTATTTCCAGATATTGGACAGTAATAACCAAACTTTGTATGTAGCAATAGGCATACAAAAACAGAAAACAATGAAAAAAATGTTGCAGAAGGAAAGTCAGATTTGGCCACTCATTAAAAGTGGAAGTAGAAAGGAAAATCAAGGTAAGAGTCAGGGAGGACTGAGGTTCCTTGAATCTGAATTATTTAGCTCATTCAGGTGCTATCAAGAGAAAGTGACAGGAAGAGAGGATCTTGGTTTAAAACAAAGATGAAAAGCTTGATCTTACGAAATAAACTGCAGCTTTTTTTTCTACCCATATAAATACATTTCTGCCATTTCTACCTTAGAAAACTGAAGCTCTAATGACTTAAAGAAACAGAGACAAAGGAGCAATACCTTCAAATTAAACATATATAAAATCCAACATTATATGACTTTAAGTGACCCAAGCAAGCACACAGAGAGACTGCTCCTTCAGGCAAACCACCTGCTATTGACACAAATTACTATTTGACAAGGGATTAGAGAAAAAAGAGTCCAGAGGAAAATCAATTAAGTGTAAACAGTGCTATAATACTCTTCCTTTCTGCTTTTAGCTAGGTGCCTTACAAATTGTAAGTTAACTCATTTCCAGAGTTTTAAAAACAGTTGCTATTATTAACTGTTTCTAGAGGCACTTTGCACTAGAGCCAAATCTCCAGTGTTGTGTTTGTACACATAACGTAATTTAGGTGACTTGGGAATTACTCTTCAAATTAGAACTGGTTTTTAACTATTGACAGCAAGTTAATGAGATTTTACTGAATTTTTAGGAGTTCCAGAAACATGGAGAATTTTTACAGAGGCACTGAGCATTATTTGCAAAAATTTCAGCAGAATCTCCAGAGTTGTTTCTTTTTTTTTTTTAATAAATAAATATAAGTCATTATGCTTCTACAAAAGCAAGCATATTTTCTGGAGCTTTAACAAATGACAGTCTTCACTTTGCCAATAAAGTGCCCCAGGATATGTAACAGACCAACGAATTACTCCAGCAGAGTGCTAAACAGGGGTGTGAAGAAGTTAATGCACCTGTCTAAATGCCACTTTTTACAAAGTGGCTTATTTAAAAGTAGATGTCAACCAGAATAATATACATATTAAATTCCTTAATAACATGTATTACATAACAATTAAAAAGCAACAAAGAAAACTAAATACACTTTGGGGAAAAAAGTAGATTTTTCTGACTTCTCAGAAAAAAAAAAAAACACCTGATAAAACCATTAAACCTTTTCACCCATCTCCCTAAAACATACTATAACATTAGTAATTTCTGCATTTCTGTATTTGAGTTGGGTCAAGTGCACAAGAACAAAGACGAACTAACTTGTTTTTAACTGCTCTGAAATAAAGTAATATTACATGTATACATATTAAGTACACAGACATTCAGTTGCTTATTTTATTACTGTATCACATATATTATTGGTTGTACATAAATATTCTCATATGAAATTCTATTTACACTTTTCTTCTAAATATATAATTTTGTGTTTTCAGATAAAAATGGTGTATGAGCTGGGAGGTCAGCAGATCTGGGCTGAAGTACTGGCTCTCCTGCTTCCTGATGTTGTAACTTGGGATAGCTTACTTAGTCTCCCTAACCCTTCCTTACCTCATCTGTAAAATAAACATAATCCTAAGTATCCCATAAGTTTGTTACGAATACTAAATAATTACGCTATGAAATAACTTATCATTGCGTATACCCATGATATGTCCTGGCTTTGAAATGGTTCACTTTACTCCTCTCATTAAATTGTAAGTATCTTCAAGGCAATGAGTATACTGGTAGTGTTAGCTGCTCTGTTGAGTCCGACTCTTTGCGACCCCACGGACTGTAGCCCGCCAGGCTCCTCTGTCCATGGGATTCTCCAGGCAAGAATACTGGAGTGGGTAGCCATTCCCTTCTCTAGAGGATCTTCCCGGCCCAGGGATTGAACCTGGGTCTCCTGCATTGCAGCCAGATTCTTTACCATTTGAGCTACAGGGAAGACCTGTATACCATACTATGTTTTTGTAATTCTATGTATCATCTCATACCATGCCTATCACTCCCAGTCTTGAGTAGACTGCTTTTCAAAGATTCCTCTCTTTTATCCTCTGTATACTGACATATTCTACCATTCCCTAGATTCCAAGCAGAACTGTCACCAACAAACACTAAGCCAGAAGCAAAACAAGTATTTTCTCAAAATAATAGAAAAGCTTTTCCCAAGCTATAGTACTCATCCCTCTAAGGCCCTACAAACCAAAATCATAACTGGGAACATGCATGGCCGTGCTTCGTGCTTTCATTCATTCTAAAAGTACCATTGTACCTCCACTGTCTTGAACAAGTTGTTGTCTTTCCATCTTCAACATCCATCTTCTCTCCACCAGTAATAGAAAGGATTTGCCTTTCTTAGCCAAGAAGGTAAGACACACACAGAACAATTCACAAGTTCTCTTGGAGGCAAGGCTTGATATCCCTGGCACAACTTCAAACCATTTAGAGTCCAACCACTTCAGAAGATAATTATACTTCTGACAGTGGAAGTCTAGTGGCCTCTCGCCTTGCTGCCTGCTTTTTCCCCCAGTTAGAATACCCTTTCCTTTCCCTTCAGAGTCATTCTTGATCATGTTTCAAAACCAGTCTCACAAGTAGCTTTCACATGAAAATCCTTTTGACATCCTGAGATTGATTCTGATTTCCTTCATTCGATTATTCATTCAGCAAACATTTGAGTACCTACTATGTGCTAAGTACTATTCTATAGAGCAGTGATAGCATTAGCTGAAATCCCTGTTAGAGCTTACCTCCTAATGGAGGGGAAAAGAGACTAGGCAAAGCACATTATATGACACAGAGAATAGTCAAAAATGTAAGCAGAATACAAGAAGGCAGAAAAACAGACCATACAGAGTTAGGACATGACATCCTGGCCAGCAGGGTAACTGCTGTTAAACAGGATGGTCATGGAAAGCCTTGATGGTACAGTGGCACGTAAGCAATAAGCGGCAACCCCACGGAAGTAAACGAATACACCAGGTGTGTGTCCAGAGCAAGACTGCTCTGGACTGAGAGAACAGCAAGTGCAGAAAATCTGAGGCAGAAATATGTTCACACCTGGTTGTATGTGTTCAAAACCAGAAAGACCCACAGGAGCAGTGTGGCATTGATACAGGCAGGTGTGTGAGGCGTTTCACCTCGCCAGCCTGACGACCCCAGCATTTACTATGAGCCGAGAAGCCAGCGGGGGGTGTTTGGGTAGAGGAGTGTCATGATCTGCCTTATGTTTAAAAAGGTCACCCTATTTCCATCTCAAGAATGGAGTGTGGTGGGACCAGAGAGTATTTTGGCAGATCAGCTAAAATTTCAGTCATTTAAGGGAAAGACAAGAGAGGCTCCCTATATATGTATGTTTTGGGTTTGTGTTTTCGCTTTTTGGTTTTTTTTTTTACAAGTTGACCATAAGGCTAGCCTGCCATTATCCTACATTTGTCTTGATAAAACTGTGACCTTAAGAGGAGAGAAACTGCTCATAGCTTTATCATCGTCATTTCACACACACAAAAAAACTTAGCATATTACAGTGCTCAACAAATGTTTACTGAAAAAAATAAATCTACTATCACAGACTATTACATTCAGATCATGTAAAGGTCCAAATACCACAGACATTATAACAGAAATATTCATGTGAAAAATACTTTGCGATGTTTCACAATTTTTGAGATATTGGTCTTCAACACTATCCGGTAAAAATGTAATGAAATTATAATTAAGGATGGAGTCAATCCCACAAAGCAACTGAAGTAATAAATGTAATGGATTTTGATCAGTACATCAAATGAAAATCATAAATAATGTACTTGAAAAATACAAAGTGACATTAATAAGTAAACATCTGTTTTATATAGTTAAGGTCAGTTGAGAAAAAAATCTAATTGTAAAATCTAATTGTATTAAATACATCAACTACTGTTTTGGCAAAAAAGTATTTGAAATTTGAATGATAATGAAATGAGTAAATTTTTATGAACTGAGGAAGGTTTTAATATTCCAAACCCATGCTGAATCACAAAAAAGGCATTTTCTATGTATTAGCTTGCTACTGCTGCTGTAAGAAATTACCACATACTTACTGAGCTGAAACAACACAAATTTATTATCATATCCCTATAGGTCAGAAGGCTGACTTCAATCTCAGTGAGAAAAAATCAAGGTGTCTGCAGGCTGCACTCCTCTCTGGAGGCTCTAGGGAACAATATGCCTCCAGCTTCTAGAAGATGCCTGTGTTCCTTGGTCCATGGCCCTCTTCGTCTGCCTTCAAAGTTAGCACAGCAGGTTGAGTCCGGCCCAGGCTGATCATTCTGACTTCTTCTGCCTCCCTCTTCAACTATTAAGGACTTTTAATTACACTGTGCTGTCCTGTGCTAAGATGCTTCAGTTGTGCCTGACTCTGTGTGACCCTATGAACTGTAGCCCGCCAGGCTCCTCTATGCTTGGGATTCTCTAGGCAAGCATACTGGAACAGTTACCATGCCCTCCTCCAGGGGATCTTTCTGACCCATGGATTGAACCCACCGCTCAAACATCTTCTGCATTCACAGGCAGGTTCTTTACCACTAGCAACCGCCCAAATAGTCTAGGATAATCACCCTAATAAGAGGTCAGCTGATTAGCAACCTCAATTCCATCTGCAACCTTAATTCCCCTTTCCTCTGTGTAGCAACATTTGCACCTGTTGCTGGAAGTGGAACATGGACACCTTTGAGGAGCATTATTCTGCCTGCCATAGTGTAATACAAGTATTATTACTTGCATTAATAAGTAATACTAAAAAGACATAGAAAAACTAAGGCCTACAATGAAGGAAGAATTATAATTAAAAAGAAATAAGGAATTTCAAACTTTATTAAAATTAATTCTTCAAAAGAGAATCGTATTTTAAAATTATTAAATCTATATCTGTACCAAAAATCTGGGAGGTTTCAGATATGTTGTTTTGTTCATATACTCTCCATACTTTTGTGTATAATATTTATTGCTATTTGTAAAACCTAACCAATTAAGCAATAACCTCAGATATACAGATGACACCACCTTTATGGCAGAAAGTGAAGAACTAAAGAGCCTCCTGATGAAAGTGAAAGAGGAGAGTGAAAAAATTGGCTTAAATCTCAACATTAAGAAAACTAAGATCATGGCATCTGGTCCCATCACTTTATGGCAAATAGATTGGGAAATAGTGGAAACAGTGACATACCTTATTTTGAGGGGCTCCAAAGTCACTGCAGATGGTGACTGTAGCCATGAAATTAAAAGACGCCTACTCCTTGGAAGGAAAGTTATGAGCAACCTAGACAGCATATTAAAAAGCAGAGACATTACTCTGCCAACAAAGGTCCATCAAGCCAACAGTATGGTTATTCCAGTGGTCATGTATGGATGTGAGAGTTGGACTATAAAGAAAGCTGAGCACCGAAGAATTGATGCTTTTGAATTGTGTTCAAAAAGTGTTGGAGAAGACTCTTGAGAGTCCCTTGGACTGCAAGGAGATCCAACCAGTCCATCCTAAAGGAGTTCAGTCCTGGGTGTTCATTGGAAGGACTGATGCTGAAACTGAAACTCCAATACCTTGGCCACCTGATGCGAAGAGCTGACTCATTGGAAAAGACCCTGATGCTGGAAAAGACTGAGAGCAAGAGGAGAAGGGACGACAGAGGATGAGATGGTTGGATGGCATCACCGACTGGATGGACATGAGTTTGGGTAGACCCTGGGAGTTGATGATGGACAGGGAGGCTTGGGGTGCTGTAGTTCATGGGGGTTACAGATTGTCAGACATGACTAAGTGACTGAACTGAACCAGTTAAGAAAGAATTAATGAATAAGATAGAAATAATATATAATTCAATATGAGATTACCTTTTACACCTACCCAGCAGAGACTTTTAAAAACTGATACTCAGTGCTTGAATGAACACATAAAAATGATCACTTTCTCACACTGGCTGTGAAACTGTCAATCTGAGCATCCTTTCTGTAAAATAATTCAGCAATACATGAAGTTTTAAAATCTGGTTTTTGCTCTAAAAATTCCATTTCCAAAATTCTACCCTAAGAAAAAAAACAGAAATGTAAAAAAATATTTATAGAAAAGGATGTTCATCACAGCAGAAGGTATAAGAGTAAAAACTGAAAATGACTTAAATTATGATACATCTATGAGATGGAATACTAGTCATTAAAATTAAGTTTCTAAATTTTTAGTCATGACAAAATATGATAAGTGAAAGTCATTACAAGCCATGTTATATATGGAATATGATTTCAACTATACAAAAATATACATGCATGAACAAGTGACTGAGAAAAAAAGTATTATGTGACTATTTCCAAGTATCGTAGTTATGAATGATACCTGTTTCTTCTTTCTGCTCTTTTCCTAATTTTTAAATAGACTTGCATAGCTTTTACTTTCAAACTAGCATAATTTTCAAAAGTAGTTCTGTGCATTTGAAGATATAAGCTTTATGTTTATACAAATACTTTAATATTTCCTTCTAATACTAACATTTTCTTCTTCCCCAAGCAAGTATGGAGTTAAGACTTTATTTTAGAAACAAGAAAATTTGAGTAAAAAGAGGGCATCAGTTGCATCTATGGTCTGTACTTTTCTATTCATGAGCTACATTCTACAAAATTCTAAATCCAATGCCATTTTGGATTTTCTTATTTAAGTTTCAAACAGTATTTTTTTTTCCCATGAATTCTGCCTTATTCTCTAGCTAGATAGTAGGCAATCTTTTCAGAAAAGACAGAATTTTCTATTTAACTCTGAAAGCCATTCTCCTTTCAGATCTGTTGAAATATTATAGTACCCTATGATTTTTCCGGCATAGCCAAAACTGGAAGGAGGGGCATAATTATGGAGACAGTAAAAGGATCAGTGGTTGCCAGGGGTCAGGGAAAGACAGCAGAGGGAAACAGAAAAAGTGCAGAGGATTTTTAGGGCAATGAGAAACTGCGTGACATTTTCATGTTGAATACATGTCATACATTCAACTAAACCCATAAAACATACAACACTGAACCATAAGTTAACTATAGACTTTAAGTGATAAAATGTGTAGATTGATCACTTGTGACAATTGTGCCAATATGGTGCGTTAACGAAGGAGGGGCTGTGCATGTTTGGGGCAGGAAGTATACAGGAAATGTCTGTAGCGTCTTCTCAACTTTGATGTGAACCGAAAACTTCTCTAAGAAAAAAAGTCTTTTAAAAAGAAATATTGAAAAGGAGTTTTAAAAAAAAGAAATAAGTAAACTCATACTTTTTCATCCATTTAAAAAAATAATAAAACAGTGAGGTTTTATCTTCATCTGCCAAATTTAAATACTAAAAGTAAAAAGCCAACATTCAAAATCACTTCAGTTAATTTGCTTTCATGCATGTCATACATACATTTATTTGTGAATATACTTACATTATTTTCAAACAGGAAGTGAACATAGTCTTATTAGAGAAATCAGTCTAGGGATCAGACATCTTCTTCTCCACCTGTGCTTTGATAATCTCTCTTCTTCCACTTTGAAAAGAAAAAGCTACTTGTCTTTATTCATCTAGAATCTCACCATGGTGCCCTCCCTTGAAGTATAAATTTCCATGGTGACCATCAAAGGAACAATTTGAAATACTGACATTAAGAACTCTGTAAAGACTTCTTAAATCAAGGCACAATAAAAGCAGGATATGGCTTTCTGTCTGCTCTTCTCTGGTGGCTCAGACGGTGGAGTCTGCCCGCAGTGTGGGAGATTGGGGTTCGATCCCTGGGACGGGAAGATCCCCTGGAGAAGGAAATGGCAACCCCCTCCAGTATTCTTGCTTGGAGAATTCCATGGATGGAGGAGCCTGGCAGGCTACAGTCCATAGGGTCGCAAAGACTCGGACACGACTGAGCAACTTCACTTTCACTTTCTTTCTGTCCTTCTATGTATCTTACACCTTTTCCACTAACAGCTAGGAGTAAAATTAAAGTCAGCATAACCTGGTCCACATTGGAACCGTCTGAACTGAGATACACTGTGAGTATCAGGAGTGAAGACAGTTTTGTTACCTTGCTCCTCCGCTGCATATCGACAGCGCTCCTGAGGGAAAGACCTGGGAACACTTCAACACGAATTACAAAAGTGCAAGGCTGCATACTATCACCCTGTTTATTTAACTTCTATGCAGAGTACATCATGAGAAATGCTGGACTGGAAGAAACACAAGCTGGAATCAAGATTGCCGGGAGAAATATCAATAACCTCAGATATGCAGATGACACCACCCTTACGGCAGAAAGTGAAGAGGAGCTAAAAAGCCTCTTGATGAAAGTGAAAGAGGAGAGTAAAAAAGTTGACTTAAAGCTCAACATTCAGAAAACGAAGATCATGGCATCCGGTCCCATCACTTCATGGGACATAGATGGGGAAACAGTGGAAACAGTGGCTGACTTTATTTTTTGGGCTCCAAAATAACTGCAGACGGTGACTGCAGCCATGAAATTAAAAACGCTTATTCCTTGGAAGAAAAGTTATGACCAACCTAGACAGTATATTAAAAAGCAGAGACATTACTTTACCAACTAAGGTCCGTCTAGTCAAGGCTATGGTTTTTCCAGTGGTCATGTACGGATGTGAAAGCTGGACTGTGAAGAAGGCTGAGAGCTGAAGAATTGATGGTTTTCAACTGTGGTGTTGGAAGAGACTCTTGAGAGTCCCTTGGACTGCAAGGAGATCCAACCAGTCCATCCTAAAGGAGATCTGCCCTGGGATTTCTTTGGAAGGAATGATGCTAAAGCTGAAACTCCAGTACTTTGCCCACCTCAAGTGAAGAGTTGACTCATTGGAAAAGACTCTGATGCTGGGAGGGATTGGGGGCAGAGGGGAAGGGGACGACAGAGGATGAGATGGCTGGATGGCATCACGGACTCGATGGGCATGAGTCTGAGTGAACTCCAGGAGTTGGTGATGGACAGAGAGGCCTTGCGTGCTGCGATTCATGGGGTCGCAGACTGAGCGACTGAAGTGAACTGAAACAAGATAATAAGAAATTTAAAGCTTGTAACACCAGGCTTCCCTGGTGTTACAGAGGTTAAAGCGTCTGCCTGCAGTGTGGGAGACCTGGGATAGATCCTTGGGTCAGATCCCTGGGTCGGGAAGACCCTCTGGAGAAGGTAACGGCAACCCACTCTAGTACTCTTTTTTTTTTCCTACATTACAATACTGTATTTGTTTTGCCATACATTGACATGAATCAGCCACAGGTGTACACTATCTCCCAATGCCAAAGCCCCCTCCCACCTCCCACCCCATATCTTCTCCCTGGATCATCCGGTGCACCAGCCCCAAGCATCCTGTATCCTGTATTGAACATAGACTGGCACTTCATTTCTTACATGATAGTATACATGCAGATGACACCACCCTTATGGCAGAAAGTGAAGAAGAACTAAAGAGCCTCTTGATGAAAGTGAAAGAGGAAAGCGAAAAAGTTGGTTTAAGGCTCAACATTCAGAAAACGAAGATCATGGCATCCGGTCCCATCACTTCATGGGAAATAGATGGGGAAACAGTGGAAACTGTCAGACCTTACTTTTTGGCTCCAAAATCACTGCAGATGGTGACTGCAGCCATGAAATTAAAAGACACTTACTCCTTGGAAGAAAAGTTATGACCAACCTAGATAGCATATTCAAAAGCAGAGACATTACTTTGCCGACGAAGGTCCGTCTAGTCAAGGCTATGGTTTTTCCTGTGGTCATGTATGGATGTGAGAGTTGGACTGTGAAGAATGCTGATTGCCAAAGAATTGATGCTTTTGAACTGTAGTGTTGGAGAAGACTCTTGAGAGTCCCTTGGACTGCAAGGAGAGCCAACCAGTCCATTGTGAAGGAGATCAGCCCTGGGATTTCTTTGGAAGGAATGATGCTAAAGCTGAAACTCCAGTACTTTGGCCACCTCATGCGAAGAGTTGACTCCTTGGAAAAGACTCTGATGCTGGGAAGGATTGGCGGCAGGAGGAGAAGGGGACGACCTAGGATGAGATGGCTGGATGGCATCACGGACTTGATGGACGTGAGTCTGAGTGAACTCCAGGAGATGGTGATGGACAGGGAGGCCTGGCGTGCTGCGATTCATGGGGTCGCAGAGTCGGACACGACTGAGTGACTAAACTGAACTGAACCGAACCACCTTATAGAATCCAAGTAACAAATCTATGAAAAACAATTTCTCATTTATTCATCAAAGTCACGCTGGGAATCAGAAGTGATGTGGTTATGATTTTTAAATTAAATACTGAAAAACAAAGGCAGCCATTTTGTGACAGAAAGGAACACTAACTTGGCTGATTTTTTTTTTTTAACAGTAAAGTCTGACCTTTCCAACTAGGTTATAAGGTGAAAATTTTCCATGAACCAAAAGAGTTAAGTCCATACTTAAAAGTTTGATAGAACTATATATAAAATATAAGAAAGCAGAGCTTTATCAAAAAAGTGTCACAAATACATTAAATAAATGATATTTTTATTTCACCAAGCCTTTCTGAGAATATTGAGCCAAACAAGATGCCCGTACATGAAAAATGACAGTAATAATCACTGGGAAAATCTTAAGAAAGGCTTCGTGTTTTTGAGAAAGGACAATTCTATTGACTGGGTAATCTTTTTGCAAATCAGATGACTTCTAATTCTTGCTTACAATGAAATTGAAAGAGACCTTGATCAAGCTGATGGTTGAAATATAATTTTAATAATAGGTCACTATATAATTTTTGACATATGACTGATGAACTAAGAATAGTGATATTTCTATAATAAATAAATTTCATTTCCATCTACTTATTTATGTAAAAATATTTATCATGTTCTCAACTACAAAATAACTCCCCCAAAATCTTTAATTTTAATAATTTTTATAAATTTGTGTATTGACTTGATCAATTATGCACTAATAATAGTTGGAATGGTAATTCGATCCTGGAAAAAAGTTTAACATATATAGATTAATGGTCACAAGAAATAGAGATTTTAACTTCAATTAAGGTATATATTTCTGTTGCTAAGAATTTAGATAATTATACAATAAAAAAGATTTTCAAGCATAAAAATGTATTATACTAAGTTAAATTCTTTGGAGAAAATGGGATCACAGTATGAATTCAAGAAAAAAATGTCTCCAACTATTAAAACATTTTGTTCATTTTTTTAATGGATGATGTTGGATTGATATTTTAATATTTATACTCTGTTGGATTATTTCCAAAAAGTGATGCTATAGTTATAGTTTACAATGTTACTGTTTACAATAAATTGGATATTATGGCCTTTGTGACTCTTTAAAATTAGAAAGAAAATTTTTAGGCAGAGCTTAATGTTGTGTGAGGATACATATAGGGACCACGTAAGATAGAAACAATCCCTTTAAAACTCCCTTTAAATAAACAGAAGAGAATTCACCCAGAAAAGAAATCTAATCAGATCTTCCATTTAGGCAAAGAATTCTATAGGTTTTTATAGTAAAGGCTAAAGCATATTTCCATTTGGGACCACAAGTTGAATATAACAAATATTAGAGAACTTTAAACCCTACAGAGTCCTAACTGGAAGTAGTTTAATGAATAAAAATTTGCTTATGCCTCATGATTTATGATACGCCTCAAGAGGTCAAATGAACCAGAATCCAACAATCACAGTCCTTCTGGACTGATAGGATCCTCTCAACAGAATATTCAGATATCCCCATGTGGTAAGTCTAAATTGTTGAGAAATGACATTGATTAGTAAATCTAAGTTATTCAAAATGACTCTTTAATTTGTGGCCATGCTTATGCCAGTTACTACATAGAGAGAATTCATGAAACATCCAAGTATGCATGGGCTGGTCTGGATCACACCGAGAAAGGTAGAAGTCTATTTTTTCTTCATTTAAATGGCTTGAGCTTCCTTGCTTTGACAGTGACTAAAAGTATATGTTATTTTAAAAGGCTCTTTCATGCACATAATTTATTTTTACTTTTTATTGAGATGTAGCAAAGTAGAAAAATATTAAATGTACAGTTGATACTTTGAGAAAAGCATATGCCAATGGAACTCCATCCAGATCAGATCAAAACACAGAATATTACTAACACCACAGAAGCCTCTTTTGTGCTTTCCCAATCCTTATCACTTCCCCATCCACTAGAGGTAAGCAGTAATTTGACTTCTACTACAATAGTTAAGTTTTGCCTCCTTTTAACTTCATGAAATAGTATCATACAATATATATTGTTAATGTCTGGTTATTGAAAAGAAAAGTCACAGGATAAGAGAATATACTGGCATTACATATATCTGACAAGGAACTTATCTCAAAATATATTTTGAACACAAGTAAATCTAAAAGATAGATAATCCAATTTTTAAGTGAACAAAAGATATAGTCAGTTCAGTCGCTCAGTCATGTCTGACTCCTTGCAACCCCACGAATTGCAGGGCTGGAAGAAGCACAAGCTGGAGTCAAGATTGCCAGGAGAAATGTTAATAACCTCAGATATACAAATGACCCTTATGGCAGAAAGTGAAGAAGAACTAAAGAGCCTCTTGATGAAAGTGAAAGAGCAGAGTGAAAATTTGGCTTAAAGCTCAACATTCAGAAAACTAAGATCATGGCATCCAGTCTGTCGATTTATGGCAAATAGATTGTGAAACAGTGGAAACAGTGTCAGACTTTATGTTTCTGGGCTCCCAAATCACTGCAGATGGTGATTGCAGCCATGAAATTAAAAGACGCTTAATCCTTGGAAGGAAAGTTATGACCAACCTAGACAGCATTTTAAAAGCAAAGGCATTTACTTTGTCAAAAAAGGTCGATCTAGTCAAGGCTATGGTTTTTCCAGTGGTCATGTATGGATGTGAGAGTTGGACTGTGAAGAAAGCTGAGCGCCGAAGAACTGATGCTTTTGAACTGTGGTGCTGCAGAAGACTCTTGAGAGTCCCTTGGACTACAAAGAGATCCAACCACTCCATTCTGAAGGAGATCAGTCCTTGGTGTTCACTGGAAGGACTGATGTTGAAGCTGAAACTTTAATACTTTGGCCACCTGATGTGAAGATGTGACTCATTGGAAAAGACCTTGATGCTGGGAAAGATTGAAGGTGGGAGGAGAAGGGGACAACAGAGGATGAGATGGTTGGATAGTATCAATGACTCAATGGACATGAGTTTTGGTAAACTCTGGGAGTTGGTGATGGACAGGGAGGCCTGGCGTGCTGCAGTTCATGGGGTCACAAAGAGTCGGACACAGCTGAACGCCTGAACTGATGACAGTAATTTGATGGATCAGATCTGAGAACCATTCTTACTTTTAATTCTACTCTGACCTTGGTATTCCAGAACTTGAAAATTCTTTTCATCCTGTACCATATTCTGCAAATTACTGAATTTTCTGATCCTGAATCTTAACATTCCACTATGTACATTATTGATGTCTGTGAAACTTCTTAACATGGAGTTAACATTTAAATCACCGAAGAATTACATTCTTCTATTCTTTCCTTCTTATTTCTGCATGCCAAATAAACCCTGTTTAGTTCTTAGTTGATAGTACCTTCATCCACATGAGTTTGTTTGCTTGTTTCTATTTTGATTTTGGAGTGATTTCCTGGTTTTATAATTGATATGCCCTCTCCCAAAATAAATAGACCTCTAGTCTTGCTCTTGAGTTTTAATTCCTGGTTTTCACTCAACTCTGAATCATTTCCACTCTCTAGATTCAAGACTTTTGCGGTCCATCCTGTCTCATAGCCGTGGAAGTGCCAGCCAAAAACAAGATAGGGGAAGGATTTAAAAAAATAAAATAAAAGCATGCAATGAACACAACCTATTCTTTTCAGATAAAGACATCAGCTTTTAAATCTTTGTGTCTATCATCCATATATATTTAATGGATTTCCTTCATGCTTCTGTAATACACTGAGTCACAGCCTGAAATCGTTTTCTCAAAATCTGGCTTAACTGCATCAGAATATCCTACTTTCTCCGAATAAGTTCTTAGACCCTACTGGAACCTACTGAATGAGAACATCTGGATCTGAATCTCACAAATCAGATAATTTCTTAAGAAACCCCCAAAGTCTTAAGACTTAAATGGAACAATTTCATGAACCAACTGACCACCAGCCAATTTAAATATTTATTTTTGCCTACTCTGATAAACACTGTAGGAAAAATTCAAAGGGACTGTCATAAACAGAGAGGCACCTCTGACACCATGTAAATAAACACAGGATGGCCTCACTGAGAGATGAGAGACCAAATGAGACCTTCAGTTGTCCTTTTTAAAGCACCAGACACATGCCTGAAGCCATCTGAGACCATCTAGTCCAAGCCCAAGCCAGCCCAGAAGAGAAGAACTGCTCCACAGAATGGTGAGAAAAATTTTTTATGGCATAGTGCTTTTAAGTTACTAAATTCTGAGGTGGTTTGTTACACAGCAAAAGCTAACTGATAAACCCAGTAAAATTTCCTGTGCAGAAAATTTGTGGTAAGGGTCAACACATTCTAGCACCTGTATCCTCAGTGGAGAACAGCTTCACCACATACTCCATCCGGGTGACTTTGCCATTTCTGCTATCCTCACTTTCTTCCATCCATTCATAAAGTATTTGTTGCTTATTTTCTTCTGAAAGAGTTCTAACCATCTTTTTGTTTACTATATTGTAGATGGAGTAACACTGCTCACCATCAGCAACATATAAAGTTTTATAACACCTGCAAGGAAGTCAATCAAGTGCTTTTTATAAGAACATAAAAATTGGGAACTGCCTAAATCCTCAACATTAGGAGTATAGTCAGATAAACATGGTATCTGATGGGAAAAAAATCTTATTTTTGAAGGATATTTAGTAACAAGGAAAATGTTTCTAATAATTAGAAAGTGAAAAAAGCATAATTTAAAACTAAACATATAGTTATTCATATACCCATATATAAAAGTGAAGGGCATGTATTGGGATTTAACAGTCTTTATCTCTAAATAATGACATAATAAATAATTGTTACTAGCTTCTATAACTTTTTCTTTATCAATCATTACTTACACAATGAGCTCTTATTCCTTCACAATCAGAGAAAACATGTTAAAAAATTCATAAATTTTATTTTTGCTTTCTCTCACAGTTATCCAAATTAATCACAAAAATGTCTTTTGTAAACCATATCCATTAAACAAAATAGGAAAATGTTCATTTGGCAACTAGAGTTTACATTGAGTACTACAGTACTTTTGTTTTTTTAAAAAAGTATCCAGGTATCTACAGCTATCTAGCTGAAAAACATTAAAAACCAAATAAAATATAAAAGAGAAATATTAAACACTGCTATAGCCTCAACCACTTGGGTGCACCCTGTTCTTTGACATAAATGATTAGTCACATTGTGTCGTTCTTTCTGAAAATGCATTTTTCTATTTGATACTGAATGATGTATTAAATTTATTGAAGTTATGATAACTAACCTAAAGTATCTGTGGAAAACAATGACTTAGTAAATACTGTTAGAGCAAAGACAACAATATTGTACTTCTAAGTAATAAACTTGTTTTCACAGAGAAACAGATTAATAATTATAAAACTATATATGTTAGAATGTAGTAAATAATTAATTATATTATGGGTATAAGAGCCAGCTATCTCACTGCCATAGAAAGGACATATAGGCACGGTAAGGGAGAAGGCAATGATGGTCCTTGCAGTTTTAGATGTAAATTGAATGTATGAGTATAAACTCTGCTGTTGTTGATGTTGTTACTGCTTTTAACATAGATAGGTTTAGAAATATACATATCTTTCCTAGTTCTGTCCCCTAAGAGTATTTCGAAGGAAGATTACCAAGTACAAATGATCATGCCTAACATCCAGATTTTGGTTTCTAAATATAGCATTCTCCAAGAAAACTAAATAGAGCTTAGCTAGGAAAAATATAAGTCGGGGACATTTCATGGTGTCAGAAATTACAGAGCATCTTAAAAGATGATGCACTGAGGACATAAAATCATTTCTGTGCCATTTTTTTGCAAAAATGCATAATATAAACTTGAACACGAAGCATCATACAGACAGATTTATTCTACATAATACTGGCTAGTACCCTTCTAAGATGTCGAGGTCCTAAATAAAACATTAAGACTGAAGAAATACCCTAATTAGAAGAGACTAAGACACGAGCTTTCCCAGGTGGCACTAGTGACACTAGGCCCCACCTCCTAATGCCAGAGACATAAGACAGCAGGCTCTATGCCTGGGTCGGGAAAATTCCCTGGAGGGCGGCATGCAACCCACTCCAGTATTCTCGCCTGGAGAAGCCCTTGGACAGAGGAGCCTGGAGGACTGAGTCCAGTTCAGTTCAGTCTCTCAGTCATGTCCAACTGCAACCCCGTGGACTGCAGGACGCCAGGCCTCCCTGTCCATCACCAGCTCCCAAAGCTTACTCAAACTCATGTCCATCGAGTCAGTGATGCCATCCATCCACTTCATCCTCTGTCATTCCTTCTCCTCCTTCCCTCGATCTTTCCCAGCACCAGTGTCTTTTCAAATGAGTCAGCTCTTCGCATGAGGTGGCCAAAGTATTGGAGTTTCAGCTTCAACATCAGTCCTTCCAGTGAACACCCAGGACTGAACTCCTTTAGGATGGACTGGTTGGATCTCCTTGCAGTCCAAGGGACTCTCAAGAATCTTCTCCAACACCACAGTTCAAAAGCATCAATTCTTCAGTGCTCAGTTTTCTTTATAGTCCAACTCTCACATCCATACATGACTACTGGAAAAACCATAGCTTTGACTAGATGGACCTTAGTCAACAAAGTAATATCTCTGCTTTTTAATATTCTGTCTAGGTTGCTCATAATTTTTCTTCCAAGGAGCAGGGGTCTTTTAATCCCATGGCTGCAGTCACCATCTGTAGTGACTTTGCAGCCCCAAAAGGTAAAGTCTCTCACTGTTTTCATACTGCTAAGTCACTTCAGTCGTGTCTGACTCTGTGCGACCCCATAGACAGCAGCCCACCAGGCTCCCCCAACCCTGGGATTCTCTAGGCAAGAACACTGGAGTGGGTTGCCATTTCCTTCTCCCACACATGAAAGTGAAAAGTGAAAGTGAAGTCGCTCAGTCGTGTCCGACTCTTGGCGACCCCATGGACTGCAGCCCACCAGGCTCCTCCATCCATGGGATTTTCCAGGCAAGAGTACTGGTGTGGGGTGCCATTGCCTTCTCCACTGTTTCCATTGTTTCCCCATCTGTTTGGCATAAAGTGATGGGACTGACTGCCATGATCTTAGTTTCTGAATGCTGAATTTTAAGTCAACTTTTTCACCCCCTCTTTCACTTTCATCCAGAGGCTCTTTAGTTCCTCTTCACTTTCTGCCATAAGGGTGGTGTCATCTGCATATCTGAGGTTGTTGATATTTCTCCCAGCAATCTTGATTCCAGCTTGTGCTTCATCCAGCTCGTCATTTTTCATGATGTACTCTGCATATAAGTTAAATAAGCCGGGTGACAATATATATATAGGCTTGAAGTACTCCTTTCCCGATTTGGAACCAGTCTGTTGTTCCTTGTCCAGTTCTAACTGTTGCTTCTTGACCTGCCTGCAGATGGTTCTGGTTTTCCCATCTCTTTAATAACTTTCCACACTGAGTCCATGGGGTCATAAAGAGTCAGACATGACTGAAGCAACCTACCATGCATGCACGGATACATGAAGAATAATGAAATCGGAGGATTCAGGATTAGATCTTAGTTCAGATTTTAAAAAAAAATTAGTAGGAAAATTGAAGAAATCTGAATAAGATCTGTAGATTGGTCAGTAGTAACATATCAGGATGAATTCCTGGCTTTGATCACTGTGCTATGGTTGTTTATGTAAGATTGCAACATATGGTGAAGATGGCTCAAGGAATCCTTAATGCCATTTTTACCAGTTTTGTGATTCTGGAAATACTTGAAAATTAAAGATTTTTTAGCAAGGGGTTTCCTGCAGGACAGGACAATTTTTTTTTATGTCACCTATACTCTTCTCCAAAAGTTGTTACTAATTTCACAGTTGTCATTTCTATCTGTTAAAGACTTTTCTCATTAAGGTCCCTGATAGCAGCCAGAAGAATCAAATGAAATGTTATGCAATAAAATCTCTTTCTTCTTCCCATAGCTTCCTTCTCTCCTTTTAAACTTTGCATTATGTTATTCTCTCATCAAAGCTGCATGAGAAATTCTTACTTATCTAACACTTAATGTAATATATAGCATCTTATAAACTTCCAATATCATTGAAATACTATAATAATGTAATTCTGGACACTGTGGTTAAATAATTGCTACTGTCTTGATAGCTACTCAGAATAATGTAGCTAAACCATTATTCTAAATTCTGTAATTAAATAATTAGAGTTGTCTTGCTTGCATGCTACTTTTATTATTAGTTCCGTTTTTCTTTAGCTTTTTTTTTTTTTTTTTCCCTTGACTCAATGCTGATACATCTCTGGAACATGCTGGATTTCTTTTTAGTATGTCCTAGAGTGGGATCATTACAAATTTTAGGTACTTTTTCTTTCCTTTCTTTTCCTTTTCTTTTTTATTTTACATTTTCTTTTAAAAAATTTAATTGTGGCAAAATATACATAAGATAAAGTCTACTGTCTTAGCTACTAAGTGTGCAGTTTCATAGTGCTAGGTATTTTCACATTGTTAAAGTTCTGGGATTGGTTCCTTTTCTTTAACTTTTATTCATGTATCTAAATAAAAAGATGCAAAGCAAAGATGATTTTCTTAGTCTTGGTGGGCTATTAAGGATAGTATATTCCCAGTTTCATGTACTATTTTTCCAGAAATTATTTGCAATGGTTCACATAAGCTATCAATAAATGTTTTAGAGCTAGCCTTGAGTTCAACTGATTAGAAACAAAAATCAAGCAGGAGGGCAGAGAACTTAAATACAGTTATGTTCCTCCTGTATGACCTCCCAGGTGGTGCAGTGGTAAATCCACCTGACAGTGTAAGAGATATAAGAGACTTGGGTTCGATCCCTGAGTTGGGAAGATCCCCTGGAGAAGGGAATGGCTACTGACTCCAGTACTCTTACCTGGAGAATAACATGGACAGAGGAGCCTGGCAGGCTACAGTCCATGGGGTCGTAAGAGTCTGACACAACTGAGTCTGATACACACAGACCTCCTGTATAGAACTATCTAAAAAGCTCAACTGTCCAGAATACAGTTTTTGGAGAAAAAAGCAAGTAAATAAAAGTTCTCTGGGGAAAGAAAATTAGTACCACAAAATCCAGGACTTCAATTTGATGTATTTTAGACATAAAAGGATCTCATGCTTTATTCAAGGGTTTACTCTTACTTTAAGGGCTATGTAACATTCTTGGCTACCTGGTTTTTAAAAGTCACCAGAGACCAGAAATAGCAAATATAAAGTAAAAAGAGTTCCTCTTGTAGGCAGTGTTGGCAGTACATCAAAAATAAAAGTTACATGTGTAAAGACACAGAAATACCATGAGAAGCAGACATCATAATATAATTAACAGAAAAATGAGTGTATTGTTAAGGAATAAAAATGTTCTTCACATCTCAAAGTTCCTAGAGGTTGCTACGAATTTAAAAACAGTATGATACCCAGTGCTCATAATGGTATCTTCAGTGTAATATATTTCTAAAAACAAAGAATAAAAATAAATTTATATTGCATGATTCCTATGTTCCAGTGTTCACAGATTTAATTTATAGGATATATACTATATTTTAGAACGCATAAAATAAAACAGCTTTTGTTTTTGCTGCTGTTTAAAATTTGGGTGCTCAACACCAATTTGGGGTCAAGGGGAGAGATGTACTACTGTAAGAAATTGTACCAGAATCATTTTTTTTCCAAAATATAATTTCACACAGTTATTCTAGTTCTCCAATTAAAAAAAAAAAAGTGCTGGTAATGAGAATTCATTTTCAAAGTGCATTTTCTCTAACTGCTGACTTTTCATTAATATATTACTAAATGTGCAGCATTAAAATAAGATTACACAGATTAACACTTAAGAAAACTCTGGAGAGATAAGAGGTAGGAAATGCTTAGGGACATTCACTGGGAAATGACCACAGGCATTCATAGAGAATCTTTGGTCTCAGGTAGATGCCCTTTGGCAAATGATACAGGCTAATAAGTTTCCAAAAACAGACTATAAGCTCTGTGAGGCCAAGAACCCTGTCTCTCTTCATCACCGTATCACAAATTCCTATTACAGAGAGTGAAACGGTGTCAGGCAAAATAGCACCTGGACTGTGTGCTTTCTACACACTATTCTCATTTTCTATGAAGTGAATTAAGGAGATAGGACACGGAAAGCAAGTAACATGTCCCTTTCTGGACTTAAAGTAACTTATTGTAACAAATTCTATGGATTTGTAATTTCCTCAGTTCAGTCTCGTCACAGCGAAAATTGAAATTGACAGACAAATTGGTGTTACAGCTCAGGTTTATTAGGAAAAACAAAGCAGGAGTGAGGACAGGCTGAACCAAAAGACAAGAGAAGAGAGGCCTCAATCCTTCCAGGCTTCCTCCGGTCATACATTTGTCTCCTCCCCCGAGCCTGCCCTGTGTAAGTTGGGCTAAGCCAGGGGGGCTGTTTGTTTTACCTGAGGTCCTCACTCCAGGCCCCAGACCTTCCTTTGTTCCATTATTGCAGGCTTTTCCCTTCTTTGTCTTTTAGCCACTGCCATTTTGTACTGCTTTTTCATCTTCTAACTACCTAACAGATCTAAAGAATCATCACATATTTTAATCAGTTCACAAAACTTCCCCAAAGTTTTTGTGATGACAGCATTATGAGACATTTTAACAAGCACACCAGGACCATGCTAATTGCTATATATGCAGAGCATCATATTGTGGGCCTAGCCTGCCTCCTCAAACTTTGTATCTCCTGTGAATATACCCAATGAAAGCAATTTCAGAGCCCATGTCTTGTCTTGTGTATTCTTCAAATGCAGCAAATTTAAATATGAATAACTGACATCTTTTGTTCTTTTTGTAATATGGGCTGAGTATCTACTGTAACCTGTTAACTCTACTTCAAGCCCAGTTAACTCTACTAGACACCAGAAATACAGTGGTGAGGAAAACTATCTTTTCTCAGGGATCTTATACTCTGTTTTATAAAGAGTTAAAAGATGCAACAAAATGAGGAAAACTGACAAAAGCACTAGGAGAAAATATGGGCTGTAATGAAATAACAAAAGGAGCGGGGCGGGGTGGGGGTTGGAGATGCACTGGGTCTGATTGAATCAGAAAAGACTTCCTGAAGAGGGGACATTTACGCTAAAATCTAAAAATGATGCAATGCTTAGATTGACAGGTGTTTGGAGTAGTTGATCCTCTGAAGCAGTAAGGAGCTTGCCTGGTTAAGGAGTTAAAACAAGACCAGGATGGCTGAGGCCTAGTAGACAGGCCATTATAAAACGTGAGGGTTTTTCCTAGAGCATTGAGAAGCAATTGAAGATGGTTAGAGAAATGATTTACATGGCCTAGTTACATCTGGTATATTTTTCTTGGTTCCTAAAGCAAAGTAATTAAATAATGCTAACAAATTTTATTTGCCCTGAAGTTTTCCATGATGCATTTGAAATAAAGTTTTCACCAACCCTCATTGTTTGAACATGTTAATGCTACAGCAAAACTTGATTTTCTTGACTATCTTCCACAGATCAGTCCTTACTGATCTCTCATAAAACTCAGAACCACCCAAGCATCCTAGCTCGAAGCCTTGTTTTCCTCTATCCTCTTCATGACCATGGAGACCTACAGTTCCCAGACGTTCATATGACAAAGGGCATTAATCATCTCCCTTCAAAGGGCTCCATTTGTGTTGGCAGCTTTCATTCTTTCTCTCCCCTAATGAGGCTCAGTCCCACTCACTGACATCCTTCAACAGTCAGACAAACCACCATCTCAAGTTCTGCCAGGAATCAAAAATAACACAAACTGCATTCTATGCTGGGTATCTATATTTAATGATAATGTATTAATATAATGTCTCTGATGGTATTTTTTGAAAATTTGTTTCTCCATTTCCCCTTCATTTGGAAAAAATGCCTCCTAACCATTGTCTATATAGCTTGTCTGAAGAATGTAAATGCTTATTCCCCCTGTAATATCTATATTATAATTAGCACACAGAAATCCTTTAAAAGTTCCTAACTTTACCACCTGGAAAGACAGTGGGCCTCATAATTGTTCAGTAGAGTTCACTATACCACCCCCGACTGGGAACAGATGCAGCTAATGTGATTCTGCAAATGAACTCACAGAAATCCTGGTGCTTCCTCAAGGGAGCAGGATTCTTTTCCCAAGGTACAGGATACTTCAGAAAAGGGTTAGAAGAGACACCTTCTTCAACGTGCATTTATACCTTCTGGTCCTTAACAATCCTTACCTGTAGTGGTCATTATTCCTCTGGACTCTGTAGTTCTACACCCTTTCCAAAGTCACATAGAAAGATACCAGATCAAGATACGGGACATAACTCTTACTACCTTCCTCTGCAACTCTTACAATCCTGCATACCCTGGTAAGACAAAATATCTTCTGTCAGAACTTGCTGACATGGAAGGAGATGATCCATAGAAGAATACCACAAAAGATACAAAGGAGTGTGCAAACCTAAGGTACTAAGACTATGGCTTACTTGTCTTTGTATTCCCAGTGACTAATGCAATACATGGTATGCAGCAGGTTCAAAGGAAATACACAAACAGAAAATGAAATGAAGTTCTGAAAATACATATATCTATCTATATACATATGTGTGTGTATGTGTATATATAGAGAGAGAGAGCACACACAATCTATAGAGAGACTGAATCTAGTTACTGCATTTGAGTTTCAATAGATTTAGCTAGCCTTTAC
This sequence comes from Nanger dama, assembly GCA_917880005.1. Taxonomy (NCBI): domain Eukaryota; kingdom Metazoa; phylum Chordata; class Mammalia; order Artiodactyla; family Bovidae; genus Nanger; species Nanger dama. The sequence goes on along the minus strand of CAKJTW010000008.1, from coordinate 16,072,822 downwards.
TCTAACTTTTTTAAAATTTCCACCATTATGAAAGTATTTAGTATTTGTCTTTTTCTCTCTCTCCTTCCTGTCTCTATGATCCCCTATACAGACACGTCACTTCCCCTATAGACACACATAATCACCCAAGGCCATCCTGACTGGCAAATGATACCTCCACCCAGTCCTTAGCGCCTCATCTCTGCTACCTCCAGCGTTTTCCTACCAACTCTCCCATCTTCTTCGTTCATTCTTGGGCTCCTAAGCCAGTGAGTGTGAGCGTTAGACTTGAGGATTCTTTGATATACAGCCAGTCATCTTATCCCTACTCAACTCGGAGCAGCCCCCAACAGGTCACTCATTACCAGTGTCTCAGCAGATCAGCCACGAGTCTGAAGCCTCAAGTACACAGAGCTGTGCTATCAGCGATGCAGAGCAGCTCTTCCCTATTCTCGGAAGTTGGAGTCCAAAGGATTTAGAAGGGATATATATAAAAATATAATATATAAAAGTTTTGAGAAAGTGAAATCATCCAGTGGTAACATAAAGCAGGGGTCCTCTCCTTTTCTTTAAGAAAAGGAGAACTTCTCATTTCCATTAAGTTTTATCAGGTTTGGTAAGGGAAGGTACTGTACAGAAAAAAAGAAAATCACTTATCCCAAACACACTCCCAGATCCCATCCCATACCTGGGCTTACAACTTAAGGAACTGCAGTGGGCATAAGCCATTGCATGTGCAGAACCTGCCAGCCCAACTTGAAGTGTTGGTTGGAAACTACTGAAACAAAGTATGGATCTCAGAAGAATTTTAAGAAAAGGTAAAGTTTTTCCAAATGGTCAAAATGTTGTCTTATTTAAAAGCAGAGGAATAACTACAAGTAGAATTTGGAATTCTTTGCAAATCTAAAATTCTATGACTATTAAAAACAAATATATAATAGCCATCTCTGGATGTTAGCTGTGAATATTTCTATTTTTAATAATTGTATTCTGTGAAACAAAACAAAATATATGCTACAACAAGAGGGATGTCATGACATTTTGAGTTCTCATGGATGGAGGAGCCTGGTGGGCTGCAGTCCATGGGGTCGCGAAGAGTCGGACACAACTTAGCGACTTCCCTTTCACTTTTCACTTTCATGCATTGGAGGAGGAAATGGCAACCCACTCCGGTGTTCTTGCCTGGAGAATCCCAGGGATGGGGGAGCCTGGTGGGTTGCCATCTATGAGGTCGCACAGAGTCGGACACAACTGACATGACTTAGCAGCAGCAGCAGCTATTAGAGTTGGCCATATACGCTAATAATTTCAAGCAAAAGGTATTTTAGAGAAATAACTGCATGGAGATATGTGTTTGCTCTCCTACACCTTGACTATTGTCTAATGGAAATAATACAAACTAGTTGTGCAACAGTTCTTTAGTTATTTATGTGACTGAAATTAATTTCAAATTAATGTAACATTTTGAATGCTAGCTACTACTACTGGAGATTTTTAAACATCTTCTATTTTTAGTACAGCATAACTTTTTAGTAGCTAATATTGGGTCCTCAAAATGCACTGCAGTAAGGAGAAAAAAAAACAATCAACACCTTAAAGAGAGTAATACAATAGACATATTTTTTTGGAACTTGTTTATCTATCCTCCTGCAAAGAGATTTTATTTCCTACTCTCATCTAGGGCTAGAACTTTATCAGGTCTCTGCCAGAGTTGAGTTCTGCTAGTTCCAGAAGGAAATCCTATAAGTGGTTTAGTAAATGCTAAATGGAAACCCTGGGATATCTGACTACACAAAATTCAAAAGTAATAGCTTAGTAATTCAAAACAGAACCTCTATGTCTCTCATTACAGTATGTTAAACTAAGTAGAAGATCTCTAAAGTTTTAGCAGCTGAAATCCCACCCTACTTGTTCCAGTCCTAAGCAATGTCTTCTCAACAACATTAACAAAGCAAAGTGTGAGCTATTTGTCTATTTCATCACGGAAGTGCTCAGTTTCACTTACATGTGTTTGTTTCTTTGGGCTTTGATCAAAACTGTTTCATTAAGTGTCCAGTCATATAATTACACATAAAAATAGCTTTTTCCTTTTTTTTTTTTTTTTTTTTGCCTGTAGACATTATGTCTTCAACACTTTAAGGGCTTTAGCAAAACAGTCTTTGCTCTTTCCAGTAACAATGGTCCAATTCAGTCAATCACAACTTTGGCTCAAAAATGGCAATTCAATTTGGCTCCAGCTACACAAATTAGACCAAAGAACAAAATCTTCATAACAAGCAGTGTATTTTGAAGAATGAAGTGGAAAAAAATAGCTTTTCCCTTCAATGAAAAAAATTGTGAACCTCTGAAATGGAGCTTAATACAAGTTTCTGAATTAGGTTTTAGCTTTGACCTTAAGTATATTTTCCTTTAAATCTAAGAACTAATAGTTATTTGCCTGAAATTTCAGTTAAAATTCTTTGGTTTAAGCTTTCCGGGAAAATCTGTAATGTTTTCCCTAACTCAAAATTTTACTTGAGTAGGTAAAGCTCTATAGCAAGGTTCAGTTCAGTTTAGTCGCTCAGTCGTGTCTGACTCTTTGTGAGCCCATGAATTGCAGCATGCAGGCCTCCCTGTCCATCACCAACTTATTCTACTTAACACTCATTCTCTTCACAGACTTAAATCAATCCCAAGTGTCTAGATTTTTAAAATAATTTATTCTCTCAAAATAATTATAATAATAGATCAGATATAAAGAAGCCTAATGTATAGAAAACTATAGAGAAGTTTTACATCTCAAAAATACAAACAAGAGTCCCGGAAATCTCCAAAAACCAAACAATATGCCAAAAAGTTCACAAACAAAGCAACATAATGTATCAGGGGTGAAGAAGAAGTTTGCACCCTTTTCCTCTGGTGTTTTTGGCCCAGCAATTATGCCTGAAGGGAATCATGAGTGGGAAATACGTATTGGTTTGGAAAGCTTGCCCCCTTCTCTCACCACCCTAACCCACCACCTACAAAACTTCTCTTGTTAAAAGAGGAAATTTTAGACATAAAGTCTAAATAAGGATTCTTGCTCTTCTCCCAAAAACTAAGATTTGGAGCCCTCAAAACAGAGTAAATATGATTTATGCTCCTCCCTCCAGATGCAGAAGGGCTAAAACATGAAAAGAAAGTACACGAGTTAGTATGAGGTAGGTCCATCTCTGGAAAGTAAGCCCTGTTTGATCAGTTCAGTACAAAGAAGTCAAAAGTACTAGAGAGACAGGATATGGAAATGATGGATCATGACAGTATAGGCATGGTAACACCCCCTATTTGTCAAAATGCAACTCCCAAAATGGCCTGCACTTTAGTCGATTATATTCCTCTCATAGTATATAGAAATGAAAAGAATAAAATTGCTCCAACAATTCTCTCAACACAACTCCCAATACCAAAGTCATGGAATAGCTCCCCAAGAGTTTCCTTGGAGCCTAAACTAGTATTTAGAGAAAATTCTATGAAGTGAAACCTTCAGCCTAAGTGGTAATAATTTGCAAATTATGATAGAGAGAAGAGATCAACAGAAGATCCATTTCAAAGGTAAGCTCAAAGACAGCAATGAATGTTGAGAGTATGGTTGAAAAAGAATAAAGTATAAAAGTAGGTCTACTAGTGCCTCAGGACATAGTTCCTTGAACTCCTCAGGAAGAAGGCAAGCACTTCCAGGGCTCTCACAAGCTTCAATGTATTAGGAGTCAAGGTATCCTCTAACCCTGAGTTAGCAGGGAATAATTATGGTATGTGTATCCTTTTTAGGAAGTTGCAGAGAAGCATTTGCAACTGTGAAGATGTTTTCTTCAAATTGCTGATTTTTCAAGTGTAGTTCTCATAGAGTTATGCTTCAGTTATGTGGAAAATTCATTTATGTACATATAATCAACTTAGCATACATGCATGAAGTATTATATATCCTGAAGACATCAATTCACATTTGTATACATTTGAAGTTTCTATGGTAAATATACAGAAAGACAATATAGATAGGCTTTGAGAATAGGCAAATTTCAAGATTTATTTAGTCATTTTCAGGACCTAGAACAATTGGGACTTCCCCATCAGCTGTAGTGGTAAAGAACCTGCCTGCCAGTGCAGGAGACACAGGAGACATGGGTTCAGTCCCTGGGCTGGGGAGGTCTCCTGGAGGAGGAAATGGCAAACCGCTCCAATATTCATGCCTAGGAAATCCCATGGACATAGGAGCCTAGCAGGCTACAGTCCACGGGGGTCACAAAGATTCCATCACAACGGAAGAAACTTAGCCCACACATACACAGAACAAACTAAAGAGAAAAGGGTTAAAACCTTCAGCTTTACCTTACGATTTGCCATATTTCCACATATAAATGTTTCTTAAAGGCATAGTATTTTTTCTCTTGCGATTTTAGTCCTGAGATTCTAGTAGGAAGACTACCTAGGATCTAACAAAATTCTCCCTATGTCTTGTATCTCAAAGTCACATAATATCACTTTGAATTCCCCATATGTAGAGTAATTTGTCCCATGGCTTGCATATGGCCAAATTTTAATCTTGACCTGTTACTACTTCTTATCTGGTAATTGTATGTAAAGGAAATCTGATAGATATAGAAAAGCAGACAACAGAAATCCAGGTGATGTTTCCCAAAGCTTACTATTATTTTATTTTACATACCTGTTTGTATTCTACACTATTTGTCACTGACAAGAAGATGGATAATAAAAAGTTAACTTTTAAAACTATATAGTTGACCAACATAAAAACAACCATCAAAATTATGGAACTCTGAAGCAATTCTAATCCATCTTACTTAGACATTTTAACTGTGTTAAATAATGCTTATTACCAAAAAAAATGCTTAAAATGTATCTACATTAATTTGAATTAATGAATAATAGCATAGTCATTGGAGACGAAATATTTGAGTACAGCACACTCTGTTTTGACTCAAGTGTTCCAGAATCCATAGTTTGAACTTTTCACTTCAAAAATGATACCAGTGCAACAGTAAACAAATATGGTTTCCATTTGTTCTGAAAATAGCTTTCGGTTGAGGTGGCAAAAAATCATAGGAAAGAGACACTTTTCAAAACCAAATCATCTAAATATCAATGGGCTAATGATAGAAGATACTAGAATCCTATAGCCAATTTTATTTGTTGAGTTTATTCAATACTTTTGTCTTTAGAGAGGGATTAGTGTAATACATTAAAAATTATTGAAAGAATTTAGGTGATTCATTGATTTCTCTCACTCTTCCTCTTTGGATAACAATTTCTAAGGTTTTATTATATCTTGATACTTAACTTAAAACTCACAAGATTGGCACCAAAGGTGACCAACAATATATTTTTATTTCTTATGGGTCTGTTTAGTACGAGATACATTCTGATTTCTCAGCCCTGTTAGGCTCAAATTATTTCACAACACATCTGTTCTTTGTAGAAATTTTGGAATATTTTACTACTCTTGAATTACTCTGTACATGCTAATTCAGTTTCTTGTAAATGTGAAGTTTAGATAGTAACTGAAGGCAGTCAACTGAAAAAAGATTAATAAATCAAAATCTTAGATATTATACATATCTTTCTTTCAGAAAGCATTTGGAAAGGATCCTCATTTACCCTGTCTGGGCAGAAGTGGTCAATAATTGGAAAGAGTTTATCAACCCTAATATCAGTGTCTCAGAGAAGTATGCGATCTTAAAAAGTGATATGACAAACATCAGGAAATTGTAGGTTTAGAAAATAGACAGGTTGGAAGTATCAGAGAAAAGATTTGTGACTGGCCAAATCTCAGACATTGTTGCAACAGTATTTATAGGACAATCACACATTTGGAGAAAAGTTAGAGTTAAAATCCAATAGGACATTGTATCCCACCTTTTTTTCTTTTGTACTCCAAATGTCAGATGATGTCTACAAGAGCCATACAATTCAGTGGCAAAACTAGATTTGTATAAAAACCAAAAAAAAAGACAGAAAAAAAATCTGAAAAATAAACTAAATAATACTAAAGTCTTATTTATATTGCACTCAAAAAGTATTTCTAAGCATAAGAATTAAATCATACTGTTAGTAAGTTATCACAAAAGCAGTTTTTATAGAGAAAAATGCTTAATATTTGCTTTAATATTAAACTACATGTTAAATATGAATTTTGAACTTTTTAGAACTCTACTAAACATATATTAAAATGAGCAACATAATATTGATATATTTATGTTCATAAATATAGTTCATTTTACAACAATATATAGAACATGTAAGATGAACATCTTTTTATATAAAGAGCATCATTCTCAATAAGATGCGTACATAAATCCCTAAGCACCCCTGTTTTTATCTAGCCTCATGTTTTCATTAAAAATGCGTGGGTAAAATTAACACAATGGATGTAGCAGTACAGCAGTACTGTTTGCTATACAGCAGTAATGGTGCTCAACAAAGGCTGCTGAATCTGTGTAGTTCTGGATCTACCTATGACTTCTGGGAAAAACAGACCACCTGACCTGCCTCTTGAGAAATCAGTATGCAGGTCAGTAAGCAACAATTAGAACTGGACATGGAACAACAGACTTATTCCAAATAGGAAAGGTTGTATATTGTCACCCTGCTTATTTAACTTCTATGCAGAGTACATCATGAGAAATGCTGGGCTGGATGAAGCACAAGCTGGAATCAAGATTGCCGGGAGAAATTTCAATAATCTCAGATATGCCGATGACACCACCCTTATGCAGGAAGTGAAGAACTAAAGAGCCTCTTGATGAAAGTGAAAGAGGAGAGTGAAAAAGTTGGCTTAAAATTCAACATTCAGAAAACTAAGATCATGGCATCCGATCCCATCACTTCATGGCAACCAGATGCAGAAACAGTGGAAACAGTGTCCGACTTTATTTGGGGGCTCCAAAATCACTGCAGATGGTGACTGCAATCATTAAATTAAAAGACGCTTACTCCTTGGCAGGAAAGTTATGACTAGCCTAGACAACATATTAAAAAACAGAGACATTACTTTGCCAACAAAGGTCCATCTAGTCAAGGCTATGGTTTTTCCAGTAGTCATGTATGGATATAAGAGCTGGACTATAAAGAAAGCTGAGTGCCAAAGAATTGATGCTTTTGCGTTGTGGTGTTGCAGAAGACTCTTGAGAGTCCCTTGGACTATGAGGAGATCCAACCAGTTCATCCTAAAGGAAATCAGTTCTAAATATTCATTGGAAGAACTGATGTTGAAGCTGAAACTCCAATACTTTGGCCACCTGATGCGAAGAGCTGACTCATTGGAAAAGACCCTGATTCTGGGAAAGATCAAAGGCAGGAGAAGGGGACAACGGAGAATGAGATGGTTGGATGGCATCATCAATTCAATGGGCATGTGTTTGAGTAAACTCTGGGAGTTGGTGATGGACAGGGAGGCCTGGTGTGCTGCAGTCCATGGGGTCACAAAGAGTTGGACACAACTGAGCAACTGAACTGAACTGACGATTTCTCTTACCCTTCTCAAACTTATACCAAAATACACATGGGTGCAAGTGATATCATTTTATATATAACTTTGAATCCTCATTAATTTGAAAAGCAATGTCATTTCCAATTTTACATCTTTGACTGTTATTAACAACAGAATACTTCCTAGATACCTCAAGATAATACCAGCATTCTAGCGGTAGTGGTTTAGTTGCTGAATTGTGTCTGACTTTGTGATCCCATGGACTGTCACTCACCAGGCTTCTCTGTCCATGGGAGTTTTCAGGCCAGAATACTGGAGTGGTTTGCCATTTCTTTCTCCAGGGATCAAACCCAGGTCTCCTGCTTTGCAGGCGGAATCTTTACCAACTGACTGAGGTTGGGGGTCAGGGAAGCCGTGACCTCATTTGGAAGATTTCATGGGTCCGTTAGCTCCTTGAGTTTCCAGCATTGGTCCCTACTTAGTCCCAGCACATGGCTTGAGGAGGACATATTGCCAGCATTCAACAGTTGTGGGTGGAACTCAAATCAGCATCCACTGTGTGGCCCTACTATTAAGGAATGGTTTCTCCTCACTAATTGCAAACAAGAACTGCCAAACACAATTTGTTCCTCCAGACTAGCTGTCAGCACTTTTAATCCATATTAAAGTAAGCATGCTTACAAAGGAAAAAAAAATAGCTTACTTTTATAAAGTTTTGAAATGATTTATAAATTTTTTATAAATATGTGCTTTAGCCTTCTCCATTTTGTCTCTTCTTTCTTGAGATTTCAATACAACAGTAGATACGGGGCAGCTGCTCACACTTGAACCTTTTGTGTTTATAAATGTGTGTGTATATGCATGTGTGTGTGTGGCTTAGAAAAAGGTAACACTGTCTAAAAATGTCTCTGAAAGAAATCCAGTAGAAGAAAGATCCCTATTCTATACAATGGCTATATTGTATAGAGTACAATACAATGGCTATACATGATAGGTAAATAGCCTAGGTAAATATCATCTGTATATGACAGGTAAATCTTGAAGCCTGGACTTACACGTTAAATTCTGATTTTAGAGAAGAGTTTTGTTACCAATACACTTGTCTCAACTTCTCACAATTCAGATTCCTAAATATGTTTTTAAAACTAGGAAATGACAATAGATGGGTCCTAATTCTCCAACCCTATTTTCCATTTCAGTTCAAGTCACTCAGTTGTGTCTGACTCCTTGTGACCCCATGGACTGCAGCACACCAGGCCTCCCTGTCCATCACCAACTCCCGGAGCTTGATCAGACTCATGCCCATTGAGTCTGTGATGCCATCCAACCATCTCATCCTCTGTCATCCCCTTCTCCTCCTGCCTTCAATCTTTCCCAGCATCAGTGTCTTTTCCAATAAGTCAGCTTTTTGCATCAGGTGGCCGAAGTATTGGAGTTTCAGCTTCAGCATAGTCCTTCCAAAGAATATTCAGGACTGATCTCCTTTAGGATTGACTGGCTGGATCTCCTTGCAGTCCAAGAGACTCTCAAAGTCTTTTCCAGCACCACAGTTCAAAAGAGTCAATTCTTTGGTGCTCAGCTTTTTTATGGTCCAGTTCTTAAAGAAACAAAGATTTCCCCTCCATCTCAGTTGAATCCTTAAAATAATCAACATACAACATAATGCATAATATCAAACTTCTACAAAAACTTTAAAATGTTTATAAAACTTTGCAAAATAAATAAAGCTGAATTTTCTTCAGTGAAGATATGCAAAACCACCCCAATGGAAGCAGAAATGACTAGATCATAGTGAGCAGATCTTTTGATATCTTTTTGGCCAAGAATAGTATGAAAAATATTTCCTTTTTGGGGGCACAACTGATCTGGAATGCCTATTAAATTAAGACAAAATACAGTCGCAGTTCATAAAACTCTCAATTTTGTACAATGCAGCACTTTTCCAAACGTCTACAATCTCAACTTCAAATTAAATTTCTATGTCAGTGTCAGGTTAGTTTTCCAAAAATGCTTTTTGACAAGAGGTTTATTGAATGTTTCTTATATGCTAAGTACTATGCTAAACAACTTTAAGGCATTATCTCATCAGTTCTCACACCTATAAGGTAGATACCATTAAAATCCTCACTATACAGATGGAAAACAATGTTTGAGGAGGTTAGGCCACTTGCCCAAGGTTGCAACAGCTATTACATGATAGAACTATGTTTTAGACACAGGTCATTTTAACGTCAGAATTCAAGCTACTTATAATCATGTATTCTTCTGCCTGAAAAATCTTCAGCTTATGTTCCCTGACGCACATTAGACAAGGAAGAGCTTGTAGAATCTCAGCTTAAGAAACAACAGTTTTCCTTTGAGAGTGGTGGTCCTCTAGTCTCCTAAGGTTTTTGTCTGTTCTCTGACAGCTCTAAGGCTAGGGTGGGCACTAAGTGTAATGAGGAGAGGACAGGGTTTTTACTTGTCTGTTATTTGTCAGCATGCAGGACCTGGCCTTCAACACAATAAAAGATGATCTCTGATGCAAACTTACTTTTCTACCTTTCAAAGCGAGGCTTTTCAGAGTATGGTCCAGATCCAGACTTATTTAAGGCTTAATCACTCAAGAAATCAGAGCTTCCCTGATGGCTCAGCAGGTAAAGAATCCGTCTGCAATACAGGAGACACAGGAAACATGGTTTCGATCCCTTGGTCAGGAAGATGCTCTGGAAAAGGAATTGGCCACTTGCCCCAGTATTCTTGCTTGGAAAATCCCATAGACAGAGGAGCCTGGTGGGGTACAGTTCACAGGGTCACAAAGAGTCGGACATGCCTGAGCAACGGAAGTACATATGTATTCAAGAAATCCATTTTTATTGATCATCTACTATATGATTTTCTTATTTTCACATTAAAGAAATTTATGAAGAAATGAAATATGCACATAATTTATTTTTTTATGCACTAAGTGAAAAATACTCAAAATTCAAGAGCATCCTAGTATGAGGATAGGGAGTTCACTGACAATCCATACCCACTGAATAATTTAAATGGAAGAAAAGAGAGCTATGCAAGTTAACAATAGTTCATTAGGTTTTCAGGCACCCGATATTTCAGGCCATATAGAGTAGAAAAAAATATCGACTTATGTTATCATTCTAGTAGAATATTTACTTTAAAATATTTCTAGAAAGGCGAACATTGATCTAATATATAAAATTAAGAAAAGCAGTTATTACTGCTTTAAACATGTTCAGTGTTTTCTTTCATAGCAAATCCTAGAAATAAATTTCCTCAGAATCAGTTCCTTTTAAAAGGTTTTATATATATATAGAAATTTCCCACTATTTCACAATTCTAGATCTGATTACGTTGTTATGTTACCCTCTGGCAAGAGCTGTGGAAAGTGAAACCTCATAACCCTTGACCAATTTTCCTCTCTCTTCTTAACTGGAAATGAAAGAGTGAAAATTTGTGCTGAATGAGATCCAACCTGAAGTTCTGTCTGCAAAAAGACGCAGACATTTCAAACCCTTCCTCTTCTCTTTTTCTCTGAAAATATAAAGAGGACAGTTCTCCATGGGGACTTTTCCTTTCAGAGTAACAATGCTTGAAAGTTGAGGATTCATCCACTTTGACCACCTGTTTAAAATGTCCAAGACTTCCTTGGCCTATTGCAGCAAGTGGTCGGTAAATTTGAGCAAACTTGAATTTCCTGCATTCCTCCCACCTGCCACATTTCCTTAACTGAAAGCAAAAAGTGTTGAAATTGTATGTATTCCCCTGAGCCTGCAGAGATTCACAGAGTTCTAACAGACATTGCTTTACGTTTTTTAAAATAGGACAAAGCAGTCTGAAAATAGTGAGGTTTGGGGGTAGATCTGGTTTTAAAAAGACTTAAATATGGTAAAATCAATCTAAAAACTGTTCCAGGCAGCTGAGAGGCTGGGGATAACACGAGCAAAGGGAATAAAGGGAGCTCTGAAGAGCCAGTACCAGTTGCTAATACTTAATCTCTTTAAATAATGAATTAGCTGCTCATATCTACTGTGGCTGCTAAGAGAAAGCACTTTCTTTGTGGAGTGAAGTAAAGCTTGAATACCTATGAATTATTCAATATAAAGTGTGCCGGTTAAAATGCCTTGATATTGGAAGTCAAGTGTAAGATTATCTCTTGTCTGTCAAAAGCATCTCTACCGTGTTACTGAGCCCTAGAGGAGGGGCTCAAGGAGTGAGAAAGGAAAAGAAGGAAAGCCATCCAGAAACAACATAATAAAGCACTAAGCACTCAAAACGAGTGGGGAGAGGCTTCCTCACTGTGGGGAAACCTTTCCCGACATGCCCTCTCTAAGCAGGACTTTCGCTGCTCACAGCATTACCCTCTCTGCTCTTCAGGATGATAACATAGAAAAGTCTACTAAGTCCTCTCCACTGGAGACAATAGATGCTAATTCACCAACTACTACTGGCTTAAAGAAACACTTCCCTTCCTGAGGCGTCTACTGAGAGCTGAGTGATGATCTTTGGATCAATTTAGAAGTTTCAAAGGAAATCTGATAAACCACAGAGCATACTGAAATGTAGACCATGGCAAATTTCAGTGCACACTATTTCATCATCTATTACTCTGTGAAGTAATTTCATATTCAACTGCTTATTTTTTTTTCCTAAATGTTCTCCCAGATTTTTTTTTGATAACTCATAGAAATAATTTGGTGCATGGAGAATCAAAATACCCAAATCCACCATGTTCCTTTTAAAAATGAAGTACTCATAAACTGTATGCTATGCCTTCAAAAAGCATTCATTAAGTGCTAGTTATGGGCAGGTACTGTTCCAGGTCCTGGGAACAAAAAGATTAATAGAGATATCCACGCCCTAAAGACATTTGCAGTATAGACAGGAAAACAGATGCACAAACATTAAATCCAAAATGTGTCATAGATGATATGATAGAATATCCCAAAGGAGAGAGGGCAATTGATTGAGTGGCGAATGGGGACAATCGGGAAAGCACATAGAAAATATAAGGCTAGAGGTTAAATTTGAAGGAATATGAAGGAAGTTCATCCTTGCATATTTGGGGAGGGGCTTTTATGAATAGATATGAGGATGAGTACATGTGAAATGCTGAGATGACCTGGTGTGCTAGGAGAACAGCAGCCATCTGGGTGTGGATAAAGCATCATCTAGAGGCTGACAGGTAAAAACCAGTCTAGGCTATACACAGAAGGCTGAAGTGGATAACATGCTTAAGAAGTCTGAACTGTATTCTCTAAACAGGAAAAGATAATCCAGGGGTTAGGCAGGAAATTAACATTTTAAGGTTCTTTTTAAGGAAGGTCCCACTGATGGTCAAAGTGACTGAGAAAGTGCAAAGCTGAGAATGGGAGGGCCAGTTATGTTCCAAGAACCAATGCTTCTGTAGCAGAGATGAAAAAAGAATAAGAAGGACTGGTGACTAAATGATTTGAAGAAAAGCAGTGGCAGAGGATATAATTAAACTTCCAGGAATCTGATTCAGACTTAATGATACAATGATATAATATCATTGATATTTCAAGAGATAAGAATACAGTAATCAGAATAAGTTAAGAGATAAAGAGAATTAGTCCGATTTTGGATTTGCTAAACAGAGATTTCCAACAGGTATTTCAGTGTTGCAACCTCAAACTACAGCTGAACTTGGCTAAAGATGCAAATTTGAGAGCCATTAGCTAGCACTCTGTGAGTAAAGATATAGGTACCAATGCAATGAATGTGAACTTGCTCAAACTCCAGTAGATGGTGAAGGACAGGGAGGCCTGATGTGCTGCGGTCCATGAGTCACCAAGAGTTGGACACAACTGGGCAACTGAACAACAACAACGTGGGTGAAAGAATCAAAAAGTGCATAGGACTCCAGGAAACCAGTTCTTAAAGGCAGGCAGAAGAAGAGAATAACAAATTTAGAGAAATTCAAGAACATTTTTTGGGTGGGTTCAAAACTAAACAATGAGGAAGCTTTAAGAAAAAAATGGCCAACAGATTCAAATGCCCCCTTAGGAGTCAAGTATGGTAAAGATTAAAAGTTATCTAAAGGATTTGGCAACTAGGGGACCATGGATGATTATTTTGACAGCAGCTAGTTCATAGTGGCAGAAATAGATCAGCAGAAACCAAATTATCCAGAATTAAATAGACTGGTTCCAAATAGGAAAAGGAGTACGTCAAGGCTGTATATTGTCACCCTGCTTATTTAACTTCTATGCAGAGTACATCATGAGAAATGCTGGACTGGAAGAAACACAAGCTGGAATCAAGATTGCCGGGAGAAATATCAATAACCTCAGATATGCAGATGACACCACCCTTACGGCAGAAAGTGAAGAGGAGCTAAAAAGCCTCTTGATGAAAGTGAAAGAGGAGAGTAAAAAGTTGACTTAAAGCTCAACATTCAGAAAACGAAGATCATGGCATCCGGTCCCATCACTTCATGGGACATAGATGGGGAAACAGTGGAAACAGTGGCTGACTTTATTTTTTTGGGCTCCAAAATAACTGCAGACGGTGACTGCAGCCATGAAATTAAAAACGCTATTCCTTGAAGAAAAGTTATGACCAACCTAGACAGTATATTAAAAAGCAGAGACATTACTTTACCAACTAAGGTCCGTCTAGTCAAGGCTATGGTTTTTCCAGTGGTCATGTACGGATGTGAAAGCTGGACTGTGAAGAAGGCTGAGAGCTGAAGAATTGATGGTTTTCAACTGTGGTGTTGGAAGAGACTCTTGAGAGTCCCTTGGACTGCAAGGAGATCCAACCAGTCCATCCTAAAGGAGATCTGCCCTGGGATTTCTTTGGAAGGAATGATGCTAAAGCTGAAACTCCAGTACTTTGCCCACCTCAAGTGAAGAGTTGACTCATTGGAAAAGACTCTGATGCTGGGAGGGATTGGGGGCAGAGGGGAAGGGGACGACAGAGGATGAGATGGCTGGATGGCATCACGGACTCGATGGGCATGAGTCTGAGTGAACTCCAGGAGTTGGTGATGGACAGAGAGGCCTTGCGTGCTGCGATTCATGGGGTCGCAGACTGAGCGACTGAAGTGAACTGAAACAAGATAATAAGAAATTTAAAGCTTGTAACACCAGGCTTCCCTGGTGTTACAGAGGTTAAAGCGTCTGCCTGCAGTGTGGGAGACCTGGGATAGATCCTGGGGTCAGATCCCTGGGTCGGGAAGACCCTCTGGAGAAGGTAACGGCAACCCACTCTAGTACTCTTTTTTTTTCCTACATTACAATACTGTATTTGTTTTGCCATACATTGACATGAATCAGCCACAGGTGTACACTATCTCCCAATGCCAAAGCCCCTCCCACCTCCCACCCCATATCTTCTCCCTGGATCATCCGGTGCACCAGCCCCAAGCATCCTGTATCCTGTATTGAACATAGACTGGCACTTCATTTCTTACATGATAGTATACATGTTTCAATGCCATTCTCCCAAATCATCCCACCCTCTCCCTCTCCCTTAGAGTCCAAAAGTCCCTTCTATACCTCTGTGTCTCTTAATCCCATGGACTGAGGAGCTTGGTGGGCTACAGTCCACCAGTCTCAAAGAGTCGGACACGACTGAGCGACTTCACTTTCACTTAGCATAGACAATTCTTTAGAGAATGGCAATAGGAGGCACAGTGGGTTGAACTGTTGCCCCTGAAAGATATATTCCGAGTCTCAGTCTCTGGTGAACATGACTATAACCTTGTTTGTAAACAGAGTCTCCGCAGATGTAGTTAGTTGCTGGTAAACCTCGGCCCTCCCTGGCCAGTCAGTGCATCACTGTCTTCCCTCTGTGGGTCACTAAATCTCTCCTTCCTTAAAAAGACAACAGTCATACTGGATTAAGGGCCCCATCCTACTCTAGTATGACCTCATCTTAACCAATTACATCTGCTATGACCGTTTTTTCCAAACAAGGTCACGTTCTGAACTACCAGGGGTTATGATTTCAACATATATTTGGAGGGAGGGTGGGGACAGGATGCAACCTGTTACAGTCTCCTAGAGACAAAGTAATCTAAGCAAATAGATATAGACAAATACGGAAAATGATATAGACACATACACAGAGATATAAATACAGACATGGATATATCAAATGATTGAGGCCCAGCATTTTTTTTCAGTAACTCAGGTCACACACCAAGTTAGTATTACAACCTGCACTAGAACCCAGTTCTGTGGATTTTAAACTGCCCTTTCTGTACTCCCCCACACCTCCACCCAACTCCGCAAAAGGCTTCACGTGGCTATGTGGATATAACCCAAACTCTTTAATATGGTCTAAGGATCTATATCATCTGGCCACAGCCTCAACTCAAGCTTCTTACCCTGTTTTCTATGCTCCAATCACACTAACCTTTTCCTAATTTCATATATCTGCTGGCTTCCTTTCGCTTCACTCCACACTGCACAGGCTGATTCCTTTACCTTGAAACTGATACTCATTCTGTGGCCCTGCTCACTCTTCCTTCTTTGCCTCTCACCAGAAATTCATTCCCCCAGGAAAAACTAATACTGAGTACCAGATTAAGTTAAATTCTACTTTTGTACTCCTCTGTGGAATCCTTATATTTGGGAAAACGTTTCCCAGTTATTAAGTTTTATATGTTTTATGTATATTTTTCCTAATAGACGATAAGCACTGAAACATGTGAATCTTCTCAAAATCATGGCAAAGTGCTTGGTGCTAAGCATAGACATTTTGTTGTTGTTCAGTCGCTGGTGGTGTCTAACTCTGTGACTCCATGGACTGCAATACGCCAGGCTCCTCTGTCCTCCACTATTTCTGAGTTTGCTCAAATTCATATCCATTGAGTTGATGACACCATCTAACCATTTCATCCTCTGTTGCCCTTTTCTTCCACCTGCTCTCAATTTTTCATAGCATCAAGGTCATTCCAGCAAGTCAACCCTTTGTATCTCTTGGCCGAAGTATTGGAGCATCAGCATCAGTCCTTCTGATGAATATACAGAGTTTATTTCCTTAATGATTGACTGGCTTAATCTCCTTCCAATCCAAGGGACTCTCAATAAAGTCTCCTCCAGTACCACAGTTCGAAAGCATCAGTTCTTTGGAGTTCATCCTTCTTTATTGTCCAACTCTCACATACATATATGACTACTGCAAAAGCCATAGCTTTAACTATACAGACCTTTGTCAGCAAAGTGATATCTCTGCGTTTTATTACACTGTCTAGAAGTTTTCAGTGCACATACTGCTGAAGTCTAGCTTGAAGGATTTTGAGGATAACCTTACTAGCATGTGAAATGAGCACAACTGTATGGCAGTCTGAACATTCTTTGGTGTTGCCCTTCTTTGGGACTGGGATGAAAACTGACCTTTTCCAGCTCTAGGGCCACTTCTGAGTTTTCCAAATTTGCTGATATATTGAGTGCAGCACTTTAACAGCATCATCTTTAAGGATATTAAATAGCTCAGCGGAATGTACTTACTGACAGAAGCAAAACACCCTGCCTTCCCCTATCAGATGGCTGAGAAGATCTGGACATGATGAAACATGTGGATCCTTGCTGTTCCTCCAAATCTCACATTTGAATGGACCACTCTGTCTCTCTGGGACATTCTTACCCCAGATAGCTTCACAATTTTACTCTTTAGTTTCTTCAAGGATGTTTTCCAGTGCCACCTTGATAATGACTCTTTGAGAGACCCCATGGACTATAGCTCACCAGGCTCCTCTGTTCATGGAATTCTCCAGCCAAGAATACTGGAGTGAGTAGCCATTCCCTTCTCCAGGGGATCTTCCCAACCAAGGAATTGAACCCAGATCTCTTGCATGGCAGGTGGATTCTTTACCATCTGACCCACCAGGGAAGCCCTATCTATCAACTAGCCTGAATTTAAAACACTAACCTCATCCTTCTGACTCTGCACCACTTTGCTAATTTCTCTTTTCCATGGTAGTTATCGCTTTCTAACATACTATAATTTTTTTGCTGTTTATTGCCTGCCTTCCCCTACTAAAAATATAAATTATTTTGGGCAGAGATCCTTATTGTATTCAATAATGTATCCTGACTACCAAGGCAGTACCTAGCATGTAGTAACAGGATTTTCAAAATTAATTATTAAATGAATGTATTCCAGCAATATGAAGAGGTACCACTCAAACTATGTCCTATATAAAATCAGTACATATCCTCCTTTGCTAGCATCAGAAACAGGTATACGGTCTGTATTTTGTTCTATGTAATTTCTTTTTTTAGAAAAAAAATAATATTGCTACATTTTACATGCTTTGTGGTCCACATAAAAATGTCAATTTCAACCCAGAAGAGAAGTATTAAAGTAAGAATAATAGCTAACCTCTGTTTTCCAATAGTATTTGGCAAAAAAGAGAACTAAGCATGAAATTCAGTAACTAAACTAATCTCTGATCCTTCCTGACAACTTAAATCACTTGACATATTGCAATATTTCTGCAATTTCCAGTGATTTGCTTAAAGCCTGCTTCTACCTACTACTTTGCACACAAAGCCGGCTTAGATCTAACCACTTTATGAACATTTCATAAACCTAACAAAACCAAAACCATAACAATAAGCACTGCCTCATGTTCACATTTAGATTTTAAAATGTAGCAAAACTTATGGCAATAAAAAAAAAATCCTGAAGCAATTATAGCTAATACACTAATCCATGTGGTTACCATGGAAGACAACACCTTAATATGCCAGTTAAAGGCACTCCAACCACCCACCACACCTCTTGCTGGCTCCCCATTTCTGCTGCTGCTTCCAACTCTGTCTTCATCTGTCTGGATGAAGAGAACACCACCAACTGGGGGCCTTATAATAACAAGGATTTATTCCTCATAATTCTAGAGACTGGGAAGTCTAAGTTCAAGGTGCGAGCAGACTCAGTGTCTGATAAGAGCCTATTTCCTGGTTCAGACACTGTGGTCTTCTCACTGTTGTCATATGGCAGAAGCAGGGAGAGGGAGCTCCCTGGGGTCTCTTCAATAAGAGCACTAATCCCATTCATAAGAGCTCCCCACTCATGACCTAATTACCTCCCAAAGGCCCACCTCCAAATATCATCACAGAGGGGATTAGGTTTCAACATAATGAATTCTAGAGGGACACATTCACTCTATAACAATCATCATAGACAAGCTTTCTTGAACTCAGCCTCATCCAAAGTTATTTTGCTGCTTCTGCCAACACAGCCATTCCCTTTTCACTAATTCTGCTCCCCTGACATTACTTTGATGCTCCACATTCTAAAACATGAACAAATGCTACCATTGTCTTGGGCAACCAATTTGATATCATTTTTGCCAAATCTGTTCTCACCGCTTGTTTCTAGGAGGCAAACAAACAAGAGCTGAGATTTTTCATTACCTGTTAAAAACTTGCTACAATATTTCTGACCTGATCAGAAGAAAGATTTAACTGAATAAGCTGAAGTCCTATCCTAGGGACACTGTGTGCTCAACCAGTCCACCAAGTCAATTCCAAGCAGCTCATCAAAGTCCTTGTGAAAGTGGAAAAGTGTTTAGTCACTTAGTCTTGTCCCACTCTTTGTGACCCCATGGGCTACAGCCCACCAGGCTCCTCTGTCCGCGGATTGTCCAGGCAAGAATACTGCAGTGGGTTGCCATTTCCCTCTCCAAGGGATCTTCCCAACCCAGGGAATAAACCAGGGTCTCCTGCACTGCAGGCAGACTGTTTACCATTTGAGCCACCATCCTTAGGCTCTTTTCAATATCAAGCAGCTCAGATGAGAACTTCTTCACATCCTAGCTAAAGTCTACAGATCCTACAATGTCTCTGACTTCCTCACACCTTTAACAATTCTAGGTTACCAAATAACTCAAGAAATTAGGCGAAGTCTACAAAGTATTTATCTTTGACTATCTACCCTTTTCCAATTGAGTTCAGTTTGCACAGAAATCTGTTTTGGGGCTGAAACACTGCAGCTAAATTTCTCATACAAGTATATAAATATAGAGAGTACGTCAAAGTTCTGTATCGGGCCATGAACACTGTTGCTTCTGATTTCTCTACAGTACCCAATGCTTTGGGAATAGTTTAATTTAGTTCATTTTATTTATTTCCATGATAATAGGCTTGTATGAAGCCCTCAGAAAATCTGTTGCCTTGCATCATCAATAGCCTACAGAGTGCTAGATTTTTGTGAGATGCCTTCTAACACTTAGAAGTCTAGACTATGGCCCCAAAATCATTTAGGTTTGTTTAAAACTACCTTGTTCTTGTGAATAAATTCTCCTCTTTATTTTTTAGCATTATACTCTACTTGAGCTAAATATCTCATATAAATGAATGTAAAATGACACTAAAGCACAGAACTGGGGACCAAGATAGAGATTAGGTTTCTGACACGTTAGAAACCCGGATGTTACAATGGATAATTCATCAAAACTTGAACTAATAGCAAAAATGATGTGACTGTCAATCTCCAAGATCTGGAGTACAACCCCAAGCCCTGGATTTGACGTCTTTACTATAGATTCTCTCTTCGCTCTCCCTGCAGCCACAGCTTGGATCAGGTCATCAGAGCTTTTAACCTAGATCACTCCCACAGCCTCCTAAGAGAGTTTCCTGCCACATGTGCAACTGCAGGTAGACAGATGCAAATAGAAGGTGTCAGGACCCCGCTCACCACCTAAAGTCCTCCAGTAGGTCTCCACTGCTTTCAGAAGAAGGTACACACACTTTCACATGGCACCAAGTGGGTCTTTTATGATAATATTGTTGGCAGATTCTGTAACTTCCTCTTCCTCATCTATATCCTACACTTAAAACACACTAGTAGCTATTTCCACAATGTCCCAGTTTCTGTCATATTCCTACTTTGAAGATTTATCACTGTTTTAAAAAGTCAAATTCTCTGGAAAATTAATTATTCTTGAGAAGTTTAATAGAAGGTGAAATAATACACAGAAGAACTGTACAAAAAGATCTCATGACCCAGATAATCATGATGATGTGATCACTCATCTAGAGCCAGACATCTTGGAATGTGAAGTCAAGTGGGCCTTAGAAAGCATCACTATGAACAAAGCTAGTGGAGGTGATGGAATTCCAGTGGAGCTATTTCAAATCCTGAAACATGATGCTGCGAAAGTGCTGCACTCAATATGCCAGCAAATTTGGACAACTCAGCAGTGGCCACAGGACTGGAAAAGGTCACTTTTCATTCCAGTTCCAATGAAAGGTAATGCCAAAGAATGTTCAAACTACTGCACAATTGCACTCATTTCACATGCTAGTAAAGTAATGTTCAAAATTCTCCAAGCCAGGCTTTAGCAATACGTGAACCGTGAACTCCTGATGTTCAAACTGGTTTTAGAAAAGGCAGAGGAACCAGAGATCAAATTGCCAACATCTGCTGGATCATGGAAAAAGCAAGAGAGTTCCAGAAAAACATCTATTTCTGCTTTATTGACTATGCCAAAGCCTTTGACTGTGTGGATCACAATAAACTGTAGAAAATTCTTCAAGAGATGGGAATACCAGACCATCTGACCTGCCTCTTGAGAAATCTGTATGCAGGTCAGGAAGCAACAGTTAGAACTGGTCATGGAACAACAGACTGGTTCCAAATAGGAAAAGGAGTACGTCAAGGCAGTATATTGTCACCCTGCTTATTTAACTTATTTGCAGAGTACATCATGAGAAATGCTGGACTGGAAGAAACACAAGCTGGAATCAAGATTGCTGGGGGAAATATCAATAACTTCAGATATTCAGATGACACCACCCTTATGGCAGAAAGTGAAAAGGAGCTAAAAAGCCTCTTGATGAAAGTGAAAGAGGAGAGTGAAAAAGTTGGCTTAAAGCTCAACATTCAGAAAACGAAGATCATGGCATCTGGTCCCATCACTTCATGGGAAATAGATGGGGAAACAGTGGAAACAGTGTCAGACTCTATTTTGGGGGCTCCAAAATCACTGCAGTTGGTGACTGCAGCCATGAAATCAGAAGATGCTTACTCCTTGGAAGAAAAGTTATGACCAACCTAGATAACATATTCAAAAGCAGAGACATTACTTTACCAACTAAGGTCCATCTAGTCAAGGCTATGGTTTTCCTGTGGTCATGAATGGATGTGAGAGTTGGACTGTGAAGAAGGCTGAGAGCTGAAGAATTGATGCTTTTGAACTGTGGTGTTGGAGAAGACTCTTGAGAGTCCCTTGGACTGCAAGGAGATCCAACCAGTCCATTCTGAAGGAGATCAACCCTGGGATTTCTTTGGAAGGAATGATGCTAAAGCTGAAACTCCAGTACTTTGCCCACCTCATGCGAAGAGTTGACTCACTGGAAGAGACTCTGAAGCTGGGAGGGATTGGGGGCAGGAGGAGAATGGGACGGCAGAGGATGAGATGGCTGGGTGGCATCATGGACTCGATGAACATGAGTCTGAGTGAACTCCGGGAGATGGTGATGGACAGGGAGGCCTGGTGTGCTGTGATTCATGGGGTCACAAAGAGTCGGACATGACTGAGTGACTGAACTGAACTGAACTTCATGATTTCACAGTTTTCCTAGGCCAGCACTTCTTCAATGTAAGTATCTTTATTGTTAAAATTGAAGATGAATGGGCCAGGTGGGTGTGGGAAAGTGTAGGGAAGTGTTGACTGGGATCACCAGGAAAGAGGCTATTGATACAACTACACTGAGCGATAATATTATTTTTAAAATCACATCAATTCAATTTTCATTTAGTTTTTCTGAATAATAGTCTCAGAAATAATCAAGGTAGAGGGCTCAGATTTGCTATGAATAAACTATAGAAAGTCACAGTTCAAGCTGACCAATCTGCTTTCTGACCAGACAAGTTTTAAGCATCTGATGGAAACAATGTCCATCTCTGCCCCCAGAACAGAACAATATTTGTACATGACTTGTTGGTGCTTCAGGAAGTATTCAAAAGAATTTTGAAGACTTTTAACGTATTTTACTATTTATATATAGGTAATATGCTTCTGTTTGATTTTCCATTTATTAATAGATAAAACTCAAGAGTTTTGGTAAATTTTGAATTGCAGAACTCACATATGTCTAAGTAATAACATATTTTACTACCTCTAATATTGGGGAAGGGAAGCCAGGTGGACAAAAACACAGTGCATGTGGAAAGGGAGAAAAAGAATGGGAGGGAGAGAAAGTGAGAGAGAGATGAATAGAGGATTAAAAAGAAAGAATGTCTGCCAAAAGAAAATAAAAGTGAAAGCTTCATTAAGCTTTTAAAATCAGGCCAGTTTTCAGTATAACAGGTAAATAAATCAATATCTCTTCAATTAAAAATTATCAAGAAAGAAGTTGGATAACCAAAACAAGAAGCTACCCAAGAGAAATCAAGGAGTACTGTAATCAAGAAGGATTGGAAAATGCATATGATACCCCAAAAGTAGCTGTACATATGTGTGTAATTGGCATTTTTCCAGTTCAACCCACAAGGCCACTATATTTATCACTCAGTAATAGGAAATAGGTCTGATTTACCATGATAAAAAGAATTCACTTTAACTAAATATTAACACATACCTTACACTTAATAGCTGAGAAAAGAAGAGAAGCAAAAGACAAAGGAGAAAAGGAAAGATGCACCCATTTGAATTCAGAGTTCCAAAGAATAATAACAAGAAGAGATAAGAAAGACTTCCTCAGTGATCAATGCAAAGAAAGAGAGGAAAACAATAGAATGGGAAAGTAGAGATCTCTTCATGAAAATTTAGAGATACCAAGGGAATATTTCATGCAAAGATGGGCACAATTAAAGACAGAAATGGTATGGACTTAACAGAAGCAGAAGATATTAAGAAGAGGTGGCAAGAATACACAGAAGAACTATACAAAAAGATCTTCATGACCCAGATAACCATGATGGTGTGATCACTCACCTAGAGCAAGAATTCCCAGAGTCTGAAGTCAGGTAGACCTTAAGAAGCATCACTACGAACAAAGCTCGTGGAGGTGATGGAATTCCAGTTGAGCTATTTCAGATCCTAAAATATGATGCTGTTATGCCAGCAAACTGGGAAAACTCAGCAGTGGCTACAGGACTAGAAAAGGTCAGTTTTCATTCCATTCCTAAAGAAAGGCAATGCCAAAGAATGCTCAAACTATCGCAAAATTGCACTCATCTCACATGCTAGTAAACTAATGCTTAAAATTCTCCAAACCAGGCTTCAACAGTATGTGAACTGTGAACTTCCAAATGTTCAAGATGGATTTACAAAAGGCAGGGGAACCAGAGATCAAATTGCCAAAATTCACTGAATCATTGAAAAAACAAGAGAGTTCCAGAAAAACATCTACTTCTGCTTTACTGACTACACCAAAGCCTTTGACTGTGTGGATCACAAAAAACTATGGAAAGTTCCAAGAGATGAGAATACCTGACCACCTGACCTGCCTCCTGAAAATGTGTATGCAGGTCAGGAAGCAACAGTTAGAACTGGATGTGGAACAACAGACTGGTTCCAAATAGGAAAAGGAGTACGTCAAGGCTGTATATTGTCACCCCGCTTATTTAGCTTATATCATGTGAAATGGCAGACTGGATGAAGCACACGCTGGAATCAAGATTCCTGGGAGAAATATCAGTAACCTCAGATATGCAGATGACACCACCCTTATGGCAGAAAGTGAACAGGAACTAAAGAGCCTAAAGAGGAGAGTGAAAAAGTTGGCTTAAAACTCAACATTCAGAAAAGCAAGATCATGGCATCCAGTCCCTTCACTTCATGGCAAATAGATGGCGAAATAATGGAAGCAGTGAGAGAATTTACTTTGGGGGTTCCAAAATCACTGCAGATGGTGACTTCAGTCATGAAATGAACAGATGCTTGCTCTTTGGGAAAAAAGCTATGACCAACCTAGAGAGCATACTAAAAATCGGAGACTTTACTTTGCTAACAAAGGTCCGTCTAGTCAAAGCTAGGTTTTCCCTGTAGTCATGTATGGATGTGAGAGTTGGACTATACAGAAAGCTGAGCACCTAAGAATTGATGTTTTTGACCTGTGGTGTTGGAGAAGACTCTTGAGAGTCCCTTGGACTGCAAGGAGATCAAACCAGTCCATCCTAAAGGAAATCAATCCTGAATATTCATTGGAAGGACTGAAGCTGAAACTCCAATACTTTGGCCACCTGATGCGAAGAAACGACCTATTGGAAAAGACTCTGATGCTAGGAAAGACTGAAGGCGAGAGGAGAAGAGGACAATAGAGAATGAGATGATTGGATGGCATCATCAACTTGACGGACATGAGTTTGAATAAGCTCAGGGAGTTGGTGATGGACACAGAAGCCTGGTGTGCTGCAGTCCATGGGGTCGCAAAGAGTCAGACACAACTGAGCAACTGAACTGAATGAACACATATTAGATTTTGACATCTCTCTCATAGTTGATATTTAGCAAATATTTTAACTCTTGATTTCAATAGATCTTAGAATTGGGTTTGTTAAAGGAGGCAACAAATCTGAAAGAATCTTCCAGGTAAAACTTATGCAGCCAGCATGTAACTTTCTGAATTTGAGAAATTTAACTGAGTCTAAAGCCTTGTAATTCATTTTGGGTACCATGCTCTCTGTGTATCTTCTGTGAATTTTCCAAATTAGGTTAAGATCTTTTCCTGCTCAAAAATATACACCCTTGTTAGAGATCTTCAGGCTGAAACCAAATTCCTTACATTAGATATAATGCAAAGTTGTTATATATCAGACAATATATGTCAACAACACCGAGTTTGATGTTCATGACTGTGACTTTTCTTAACAAGATATATATGTACACATATATACATGTATCAAAATATACTTTGCAACTATTAAGCAAATTAAGCATCTTCATAATTTTTTTATTGTTTTCCTCTTAGTTCTCACAGCATCATTATATACGATTCTACGTTTAATGCACAGGTTAAAGACATACCAGTAAGTATGTCTGTGTCTTAGAGGATTTTCATTTTTAAGACCATTTTCATTCACTGAAAATAAGTCTACTCAGAAGTATACTATGGATTTTATAGCAAATATTTAAAATATACTTCTCCCTGGCCATTACTTTTGACAAAGGCATAATCTTCAGGGATTTGTGGAAACAGATATTAACATCAAAAAGAAAAAATGGCTTATGCATTATCATATAGATCATCATAGCAATCTAGCTCTAACTGGCTTTCTCTTTGGTTCCTCCTTCTCCATTACACAATTAAGTAATTCTATCTGTACAAGGTTAAGCAAAATCTCTGGGCTTGGAAATTAAGTCTCCAAAAGCTAGTATTACAGAGACCAACTAAGTAAATTGTTTCTTTGTGGCTAGTGGGACTTTATTTTGGCAAGCCTCCAAATCAGAACTGACTTAGATAAGTATAGGGAAGATCCCTCAATGGCATAGAAAAAATAAGGTCTTTCTTACCAAAGAGAAATCTATGTATACATTTTATCTACTTTATTTAGGAAAATAGAACCACAACTTAGGAAGGACACTTATGAGCTTGGATTTTCATCCTGTACCAGCTTTAATAATTGTATATACATACGTGAGTATTTTTGTTTGCTATATGATAAATGTATATACATGTATTTTATGCATTTATGTGAGTTATATGCATCATTATAAATATACCCGTGGTATGATTAAACATAAATAAATATACTTACAGATATAGATTCCATTATAAAGCATACCTAAAAGTCATCAAACTTTTACAACAATTAACTCTTATATGATACTGACAATGTATTATAATTACCAAATTGTGTGTTCTAGAACTCTGCATTATCTTCTGATGCCCATCAGGGGATATACAGGGTTAAGTTTTTTAAAATGCAAATTTTAAAAGCATTGCTATATTCCTATTCAGAAACACAAATCAATTATAAATGCAAATAAAGAGTGAAATTATGAAGGAAAATTAAGAAGAGGTGGCAAGAATACAAGGAAGAACTTTACAAAAAGATCTTCACAATCCAGATAATCATGATGATATGATCACTCATCTAGAGCCAGACATCTTGGAATGTGAAGTCAAGTGGGCCTTAGAAAGCATCACTACAAACAAAGCTAGTGGAGGTGATGGAATTCCAGTGGAGCTATTTCAAATCCTGAAACATGATGCTGTGAAAGTGCTGCACTCAATATGCCAGCAAATTTGGACAACTCAGCAGTGGCCACAGAGTTGGAAAAGGTCCGTTTTCATTCCAATTCCAATGAAAGGCAATGCCAAAGAATGCTCAAACTACCGCGCAATTGCACTCGTCTCACATGCTAGTAAAGTAATGCTCAAAATTCTCCAAGCCAGGCTTTAGCAATACGTGAACCGTGAACTCCCTGATGTTCAAACTGGTTTTAGAAAAGGCAGAGGAACCAGAGATCAAATTGCCAACATCTGCTGGATCATGGAAAAAGCAAGAGAGTTCCAGAAAAACATCTATTTCTGCTTTATTGACTATGCCAAAGCCTTTGACTGTGTGGATCACAATAAACTGTAGAAAATTCTTCAAGAGATGGGAATACCAGACCATCTGACCTGCCTCTTGAGAAATCTGTATGCAGGTCAGGAAGCAACAGTTAGAACTAGACATGGAACAACAGACTGGCTCCAAATAGGAAAAGGAGTACGTCAAGGCTGTATATTGTCACCTTGCTATTTAACTTATTTGCAGAGTACATCATGAGAAACGCTGGACTGGAAGAAACACAAGCTGGAATCAAGATTGCCGGGAGAAATATCAATAACCTCAGATATGCAGATGACACCACCCTTACGGCAGAAAGTGAAGAGGAGCTAAAAGCCTCTTGATGAAAGTGAAAGAGGAGAGTAAAAAAGTTGGCTTAAAGCTCAACATTCGGAAAACGAAGATCATGGCATCCGGTCCCATCACTTCATGGGAAATAGATGGGGAAACAATGGAAACAGTGTCAGACTTCATTTTTAGGCTCCAAAATCACTGCAGATGGTGACTGCAGCCATGAAATTAGAAGATGCTTTCTCCTTGGAAGAAAAGTTATGACGAACCTAGATAGTATATTCAAAAGCAGAGACATTACTTTGCCGACTAAGGTCCATCTAGTCAAGGCTATGGTTTTTCCAGTGGTCATGTATGGATGTGAGAGTTGGACTGTGAAGAAGGCTGAGAGCTGAAGAACTGATGCTTTTGAACTGTGTGTGTTGGAGAAGACTCTTGAGAGTCCCTTGGACTGCAAGGAGATCCAGCCAGTCCATTCTGAAGGAGATCAACCTTGGGATTTCTTTGGAAGGAATGATGCTAAAGCTGAAACTCCAGTACTTTGGCCACCTCATGCGAAGAGCTGACTCACTGGAAAAGACTCTGATGCTGGGAGGGATTGGGGGCAGGAGGAGAAGGGGACGACAGAGGATGAGATGGCTGGATGGCATCACTGACTCGATGGACGTGAGTCTGAGTGAACCCCGGGAGATGGTGATGGACAGGGAGGCCTGGCGTGCTGTGATTCATGGGGTCGCAAAGAGTCGGACACAACTGAGCGACTGAACTGAACTGATGAAGCAAAAACCCTAGATAAATTCAAAATGAATTTATGAGAAGACAAAGACAGGGAATTCTGTCATTGGTGTTAAGCCCTCTAACTCTCCTCCCTGGGCTTTCCAGTGTTCATAAATGAGCACATTACCCCCACCAGAGTTGCTTCCTCCCAGAGTCTTTTCAGAAATTTGTCATATATTAATTTCACAGCAATCATAAAACATAAAGTGATTCCATCTTAAAGCGCAAGAAAACAAGGTTATGTTAGGTTAAATAAATTGCTTAAAGTCACAGAATCAAGATTAGAATCTATAGGTCCAGCTACAAGACTGCTGTTTATGTGGATACACCAGGAATAAATATTTCCAACAGTGTGTGGATTCTTCAGCAAAAAAAAACTTTTTAAATTCTTTTTTTTTTAATCTGGATAAAGTCTGTATTGAATCTGTTACTATAATGTTTTTTGGCCACGAGCCACGTAGGCTCTTAGCTTCCCGACCAGGGATCGAATCCTCATCCCCTGCATTGGAAGGCAAAGTCTTCACCACTGGACTCTCAGCAAAATTTTTGCCCTCTCAAACAGAATACAAATAGCAAGTGAACTGGGTAACTGATTGTAAAGTTGTATAAAATAAAAGAGGTAGATAAAAGAACAGAATGAGACACATGTCCTGACAGTCTAGGTACAAGTCCTGGAGGAAGAAGACATGTTAGAAACTTTGGGGAAATGTTAAAAACAAAAAGACTTTGCCCCAGTTCTCATCTTGGAATCTAGGAAGAGATTGCTTTGCAGCAAATTCCACTACCACCATCGACTTAGGAATTAGCAAAGCAGAATGATGTCAGTAGGCAGAGAAATAAGCTGAGTTAGTACTTTCAAGCTGTCCTCCTCTCAAATGTAGTACAGAAAAGACTTGGAAGTTCCCTTGTGCTCTGAGAGAGAAGTAAGGTAGCTAAGATTTGTTGGAAGACAAGCTGTCAGCATGGGAAAGGCAGACAGCAAAAGGGAGTACCAGCCTCACCCCAGGCATTCTCTAGAGTCAGTAGGAGCTGAGATGGAACCCATGAGAAAGGGGGATGGGCTCCTTAGAAGTAAGAAAACTAGATTATGAAAAAAAGAAACAGGAGGTACATGAGTTATGAACTATAGCAACGGGAGAACAGGACAACTAGCACACTATCAACCAACCCCACCTCAACAGACACAGCCAGCCCGCACCCAGGGGCAACACAGCTCCCTGCAGCCAAGGACAGCACAGGATCAAGGGCCCCCTCTTGGACTCAGAGCCCTGAGATCATCAACATTTCTCCTAAAGCCAAGAACTACTTTGGGAAAAAGGGAGAAAAGGAAGAGGTCTTCAATAAAACACCAATTAAACTGGAAGAGTCTGAAGAACTAGAAACCCTCCAAATTTAAAGTCATTTGTTGTTGTTCCATCGCTAAGTCATGTCTGACTCTCTGCAATAACATGGACTGTAGCATGCCAGGCTTCTCTGCCCTCCACTATCTCCTGGAGTTTGCTCAAGCTCATGTCCATTGAGTCAGTGATGCTGACCATCTCATCCTCTGTCATCCCTTTCTCCTCCTGCCTTCAATCTTTCCCAGCAATAGGACCTTTTCCAGTGAGTCAGCTCTTCTCACTACATGGCCAAAGTATTGGAGCTTCAGCATCAGTCCTTCCAATGAATATTTAGGACTGATTTCCTTTAGGATTGACTGGTTTGATCTCCTTGCTGTCCAAAGGGCTCTCAAGAGTCTTCTTCGGCACCACAGTTTGAAAGCATCAGTTTCTCAGCCCTCAGCTTTCTCTATGGTCCAACTCTCACATCAGTGTGTTTTCGTTTCATAGCTACAGTACCTTCCACAATGGTTCTGGAGTCCAAGAAAAGAAAATTGTCACAGCTTCCACTTTTCCCCCTTCTATTTGCCATGAAGTGATGGGATCAGATGCCATGGTCTTAGTTTTTCAAATGTCGAGTTTTAAGCCAGCTTTTGCACTCTCTTCTTTCACCCTCATCAAGAGGCTATTAAGTTCCTCTTCACTTTGTGCCATTAGAGTGGTATCAGCCTCATATCTGAGTCTACTGATATTATAGATGAATTGTTATTTTTCCCTCTCCACTACACAGCACAGTTGGGATCAAATGGGGAAATATCAGCGAGCAAGATTAAATGAGTTGTAGAATAAAGAAGTAATTATTTCTTTGGACATTTCATAAAGTATGAATATATTTTTAAACCACTGCAAAATCAACACACACTCAAAAAATGAGAATTACATAAATAACCATCTTCCTTTTAAAATGTTTCCTCCTTAATCACTCTAATAGTTGTCTCTTCTGTTCTTCTGCCCTCTTGGTTTTATTTGCCTCTGAAATAAGATAACGTGGAAACCAAAAAAAAAAAAATAGAATGGCCCCTAAAACTACATGACTATTTGTTCTAGCCTGCTGTTAACTCATTTGGGTACCAAAGCAAAGAAATTACATCTTTCTGCATCTTACTAAACTCTATAAAGTGGAGATAACATATAAACTCACTTCAGACAGAGCTTCACAAGTTTTAAAAACTGCTTGTGAAACACTTTGTAAATTTTATACAATATAAATAATACTATATCTTTCCAACTGTTCCCAAAAGGGAATCAGGGCCTTGTCCTACTCTCCAGGGGTCAAGACAGAGTTAGGAGAAGAACTCCCTCCAGCCCTGGTACATTTCCTAGTATCTACTGGCCAACCAGATGTTGGCAGGTATAAAATCTGAGACAGCTGGTTATCCAACCCCTTAGGGCCAAATGCTCCCCACAAAATCACTTTTTTTGCAGCACACATCCTGATTCAGAATCTCTGAGCTAATTATCAGGGTTGTGATTCTCAACCTAATCATTTCTACTATGCCTCCAGAGTAAGAGAGACTCTCAAAATTAACACTTAATATGCGGAACAGTACACAGACATTGCCTTAAAGCATTAAGGCAGTTTCCGTTTCTGTTTATGCTCCTCGTAGGTTTATAAAATCATCAAAAACTATATACTAAGCTCTTATGGCATACAGCAGACTGCAGAGAGACAGCAAGAGGTAACCGATTTCCTATACCTTGAATTCAGGATTTGTAAAAATTGTAATGCAAAGAAGCATCTATGCACCTGATACTGCACAGCAAAAAACACGCAAACACACAGGCTTAAGTTAGTGAATTTGGTCAAAGGGTGATTGGTGATGAGAATTACACTGCCTTATCATTCTTTTCCTAGTCTGTCCAGAAAAACAGTCTGTAGTCAGGGTTCAAGTTGTTCAGGAAAGAATGAAAGAGATGTGGTTTTGACAGAGAAGAGAATGGAATTATTAGGTTGGTGCAAAAGTAACTGCAGTTTTGCATTGTTGAACTTTGCTGTTTGATATTGGAATACTCTTAAATAACTGTGCTTATGTTATACATCATTTTAATGTGCATCTCTTGTTCTTTTTGCTAATGACATTACTTGTGGTTTATATTTATTTCAGACTAGGCAAATGATGTTATACAGAAAGCAATTTTGAGCATGTTTAATTTGAGCTCAAAATGGGTCATAAAGTAGCAGAGACAACTGGCAACATCAACTACGTATTTGGACAAGGAACTGCTAGTGAATATACAGTGCACTGGTGGTTCAAGAAGTTTTGCAAAGGAGATGAGAGCCTTGAAGATGAGGAGTGGAGTGACCAGCCATCAGAAGGTAACAACGACCAACTGAGAGCCATCATCGAGGTTTGCCGTCTTACAACTGCATGAGAAGTTGCCAAAGAACACAACGTCCGAACAGTCCATGGTCATTCAGCATTTGAAGCAAATTGGAAAGGTAAAAGCTCGGTAAGTGGGCGCCTCATGAGCTGACCACAAATCCAAAAAAAAAAAAAATCAGTGCTCTGAATTGTCGTCATCTCTTATCCTACCTAACAACAACAATTTCTCAGTTGGATTGCGACGTGCATTAAAAAGTGGATTGTGTATGACAATCAGCGATGACGAGCTCTGTGGCTGGACTGGGAAGAAGCTCCAAAGTACTTCCCAAAGCCAAACATGCAGCAAACAGGCCCATGGTCACGATTTGGTGGTCTGCTGCCAGTCTGATCCACTACACCTTTCTGAATTCCAGCGAAAACCATGACATCTGAGAAGTATGCTCAGCAAATCAATGAGACACACTGAAAACTGCAATGCCCACAGCCAACATCAGCCAACAGAATGGGCCCAAACCTCTCCATGACAACACCCGACTGCATGTTGCGCAGCCAACATTTCAAAAGTTGAACGAATTGGGCTACAGAATTTTGCCTCATTCACCATATTCACCTGACCTCTTACCAACATACTAACACTTCAAGTGTCTCCACAACTTTTGCAGGCAAAGCACTTCTACAAACAGCAAGAGGCAGAAAATGCCTTCAAGAGTTTGTTGAATCCTGAGGCATGGATTTTTATGCTACAGGAAAAAACCAACTTATTTTTTGTTAGCATAAATGTGTTGATTGTAATAGCTCCTATTTTGATTAATAAAGATGTGTTTGAGCCTAGTTATAATTATTTAAAATTCATGGTCCAAAGCTGCACTTACTTTTGTACCAACCTAATATAATGAACTGTGGTGTTGGAAAAGACTCTTGAGAGTCTCTTGGACTGCAAGGAGATTCAACCGGTCCATCCTAAAGGAGATCAGTCCTGGATGTTCATTGGAAGGACTGATGTTGAAGCTGAAACTCCAATACTTTGGCCACCTGATGCAAAGAGCTGACTCATTTGAAAAGACCCTGATGCTGGGAGGAATTGAGGGCAGGAGGAGAAGGAGACGACAGAGGATGAGATGGTTGGATGGCATCACCGACTAAATGGACATGGATTTAGGTGGACTTCAGGAGTTGGTGATGGACAGGGAGGCCTGGCGTGCTGCAGTTCATGGGGTTACAAAGAGTCAGAAATGACTGAGCGATTGATCTGAACTGAATTTAATGATCACAGAAGACAGTGACTGCAGAAGTACAGAAGAAAGAAACAGAAAAATGATTCTTCTGACAATTGTTTAAATTTTGCTTAGTGCTGAGAAGATATACAATCAAAGGGCAATCTATTATATATCCACATCATCACATATACTGGGGCACAGAGCTGAATAGTGCTTAAGGGTGGGATGAGATTATTGAGGGTCAAATCCTGGCTTCTCCACAGACCAGCCTCATAAACTTTGGCAGGGTATTTAATCTTAGTTCCCTCCTACGTAAAACTGGAATAACAGTAATACTTACTTCATGGGATTGTCATAAAATTAAGTAATAACACATGAACTTTTTAATACAATGCCTGCCACAAGCATCTAATAAGACCTAATAGTTGATACTGCTGTTATTATTTAAAAATGGATTTCTGGGATTAATCTGTGAAAAATATAAATTACAACCCTAACTCCAAATTTAATTATTACTTAATACCTGATACTGTAGTTTATTCATAAAAAGTAGAAAAAGGTTGCTTGTTCCCCCATTAAATGTATGTTTCATTTATAAAATAAGTATATTAATATTTTCAGACAAGATTCTTTGAAGATTAAGTATTATTATGCAGGCAAAATGCTTAAGGTAGTTCCTAGCACATAAGTGCTCAAAACTGTCAGTTGTTCTTATCATCATCATCATCTCAGTTATTTAACATTATCATCATCAATTAGGCAAAGAAATATTGGGACTCTGCTCAAGAAAATGATATTGAGGAAAGAAATGAAAGGAAAATGTCTAGAGGATATATGTTCCTCTGCTTTCACTGCAAACTGAGGAGACGTGGAATAGATTCTTACCATGATATAAAGAAGGTTGAGTAACTGATGTAGCTGAGACAAACAGCAGACTTTTTCTTAAATTTAAAAGGAATTATTAGTATGTTTTTACTATATAGGCCAAACATTGCATCGTGTATTTCACAAACATTAGCTCCTGTAACATTTACAACCACTTTGTAAAATACAAACTACCGTTGTCACCCCATATCATCAACACACATGTTAGCTAGACAAGTGGGAACATCTTGATAGGAGTCTTAAGGCTGGTCAGGACCTGAATGTAGGTCTAGCTAGTTCTAGTTCGGCCTCTTACCTGTAGTGTGTCATTGGGAACTTTGAAGGAGGGTCTTCAGAGAAACAAAAGGAGGCAAAAGAAAAGGGGTATCTGTGAGAGAGTGTCTCTAGCTTGAAAGCCAGAACTATCCAAGCATTCTCCCATTATAGAGAGCAGCCTCTCATTACCCATTCCTCTAGAAATAGACTTGGCATTTTCCTTACGATACTCTGCATCACTTTAGAGTGATTTCCTGGGAAACTCAATGTTGAAAATTATTCTACTCATGCTGGGAATCTACTATAATATTTCACAGAGTCAATCTAAACAATTCCCAGATAAAAAGAGAACTTGGGTCAACTTTGAAAAGTTAAGCCTAGTCATCAAAACAAATAAGTTTATAAGATAGAAAAGAAATATATATATATACATACCTATATGTGTATATGAATAAATTGAGACAGAAAAACTTAAAAGAGACTGCAACTAATTATAATCTCAAAATACTTTCTCATCTTCCACAGACACTTCCTATTACTTTATCAGTAAAAGTCAAAGGCTGAATATACTCACATCTGGGAAAACCATGGCTTCTGCATGCTAAACAGGAATATATGATGCTGTCAAGAGGACCCACAATTAGTGAAATAATAAACAATGTGAATATCTATCTTTGAATATTATTAAATAAACTATAACTCACTTTCAAATAAATTGACTTCCTCATTTTAAAAATTCCTAACAATACAATATTGTAATTAGCCTCCAATTAAAATAAATAAATTTATATTAAAAAAATTCTAACAATGTGGATGTAAAAGTATGAATTGTGTATTAAAGCTTTTATTTTTCCAACTTTAGCTCAGTTCCTTTTTAAAGTCCCAAAATGGGAGGAAGCAACATTGTAAATTATTTTGCTAAGTACCAATAACTCTAGAACACATATTAAAAATTCCAGTTAAATTAAAAGTTGAGTCAGGTAGAACACACAATTACACCTCTCCACTGTCCTCATTAAATTTCAGTTCAACAGGGAATGCTGTCATTTCTTCCACAGACTTCCCTATTATATTCTTATTTTAGGCCCATACCACTGATACTCTGCAGCAAGTATTTGCAGATCTTAAGCAAATAGCATGATATTACTAAGAAGCAGAATGAGCAACTCTTTCTAATTTTTCTCTACAACTGTTACTTTGGTGTGAATGGTCATAGATTGTTTCAAAACAGACCCCAGATGACTACTTGGCAAAAATCGACAGGCAAAAGTGAGGTCTAAAGTTTTCTTTTGGGGCATCTCTGCAGTAAATTGTGTTCCTTATAACAGCTTCAGCTATCTAATTTTTTCAAATCTTGCTGGAATAACAAGTAGGAAGTTAGTAGATCTGTCACATGAATGCTATTTGCAATTTACTTATAGTACACTCTTACTTCACATTCAAGTTTTGTCTTGTTGTAATTGACTTAACAAGCAAGTATTTATCACACTTACTGCTGGAAAACATTAATTACCTTTGATCCTGCTGAACTTCACACCCACTTATTTTAAGAAAATTTGACCAGGTTAAAAAGTTACTTAGATAATTACAACTCAATTTACTAGCACAGAATGTTGCATTCTTAGAAGTCTCACAAAATTATTTAAGTTGATTCAAAAATTGAGGCAAAACATACCCATTATTTAATAGTAAATTACAATGTTCCAGAAGACATTGGACTGCATAATAAAATAAATTCAGTAATTATTCCTTTTCAAAGTTGATGAGGCTAAAAAATTTCAGAGTACAACATCATACGTCTCAGTTAATGTGGGCTTCCCTGGTAGCTCAGCTGGTAAAGAATCCACCTCCAACGCAGGAGACCCCAGTTCGATTCCTGGGTTGGGAAGACCCGCTGGAGAAAGGATATGCTACCCGCTCCAGTATTCTTGGGCTTCCCTTGTGGCTCTGTTGGTAAAGAATCTGCCTGCAATGCAGGAGACCCAGGTTCAACCCCTGGGTTGGGAAAATCCCCTGGAAAGGGAAAGCTACCCACTCCAGTATTCTGGCCTGGAGAATGCCATGGACTGTATAATCTACGAGGTTGCAGAGTCAGACAGGACTGAGCACTGTCACTTCAGTTAATGTGGCTAAAGGTCCTGACAGGGTAGTGTAATATATCACTCTTTATTTTTAAAAAAATGATAATAAAGACCATGTAATCTCTAATTTGAGGGAGAATCTAAATTTTCTATTTCATCATTGCTAATGAAGAAAACTTAAAAGTTATTTCAGGTTTTAGAAGTGTTCTAAACACAAATCAAGCAATGACTAGCACTTAATAACTTCATGTTAAAATTATCAGGAAGTCTAAAATCTATTCTATGCATAAATGCTTGGATATTCAATGGAAATTAAAATCATTTAACACGCAAAATTAATTACACACACTCAATTTAAGAAAATAAAGAGAATAGGTGATTTTCCTCGCTTTTTCACTCAGTGAGGATACAGGGTAAACTAGGGTGCTAGAAATGGGACACATGGCTGCATGTCTGCTCAGTCATCACAGTTCATGTGTGTCTCTCATAATCTGAGCATCTCATCACGCTGTGTATGATTCAGAGGTTAGCAATGTGTGTTTTCCTGTTAGTGAGTCCTGTAAACAAAAATTAGTCTTCGGTTCTCAGCCAAGGAATGAGCAATTTTTCCCAACACTGTCCTGAAAATGTGGATATTTTGGACTCAGTGAAACCATAAATTATGTCTGTCTTCCGTGTAACAACTTCTTAATGGAATGCTAGAGTTACACTGACTGCAATTTCTGCACCACATGTTCATCTAAGAAATTGACCTACCTGTAAAAGAAGCTACTGTCCTTAAACTTACCACAGCCACCTATTATCACATGGATACTCATATTCTCTCAGTAGTGGCAAGAAACACTTTACCTCAGTTCAAAGTAGATTACATTTGCATATTTATATCTCACAAATCCACAATGCATTGCATACTCATAATGCAACTTGATGTGAATATGTAAATACCAAGATGTGTAAGTATTTAAATATCAGAAAAGATTTCACACAGAAGTAGAGGATATCCATGATGCAACTTGCTATCTGCCTAATACTACACCAGTTGGAAATGCCCAAGAAACAGGCCTTTCCCCACCACACTGAAGAAGTCTGAACAGGTCTAGCCTGAGTAGCTGGGTCCTGTCAAGAGATTTCCACAACAGAAGACAGAATCAATCAGAATTCTTCCTGGAAAAGCCCAGTTTGCCTCTAGGCCATCTTAATTCAGATGAAACTGAACTATGATTTAAAAAGAAAAACACAAATATTTATAGAGTTCCCTGCTGTTACGGAGCTGTCCTGATTGCTACAGGGAACAGAAGATATTTTTAAAAGAAATTCATATTCACGCAAAAATTTACAAGTAAATTATAGGAAAGTTAGAAAGCCATTGCAATAGGGAAAAGTGATGAAGGCCGAGCGTAGGATGATAAATGTGAATGGTGACTGGGGCTTTGAAAGACACCTAAGAACCAGATTAGTCTTAGTAAATAAATGCATGTAGAGTATGAGAGAGGAGTTAAGTGAGTCAAAGTTGTCTCATTTCTAATTTGGAGTAAATGTGATAACATTAACCAAGATAGAAAATACAGGAATACCAAAAGGTTTTGGTCAGGAGATAACACATATTTTTACTTTGCTGCTTTTTTTTATTTAAGATGGGATTTGAGGGACTATATTTTCTTTTTTTTAACCTTTTTGTTTGTTTGTTTGTTTGTTTGGCAGGGAGGGCTTCTCTGGTGGCTCAACTAGTAAAGAATCTGCCTGCAATGTGGGAGGTTTGATCCCTGGGTTGGGAAGATCCCCTGGAGAAGGGAACAGCCATCCACTCCAGTATTCTGGCCTGGAGAATTCCATGGACAGAGAAGCCTGGGGGCTATAATACATGGGGTCACAAAGAGTCAGGCACAACTGAGCAATTTTCACTTTCACTAAAATGTTTTTTAAATTTTTATACAACTTTTAAAGGTTATTCCATTTACACTTATTACAAAATACTGGCTATATTCCCCATTACATACAATACATTTTTTTTTTTTTTTTTTTTACTTGAGCCTATCTTACATCCAATTCTTCATGCTTCCCACTCCCCCACCCTTATCCTGCCCATCTCCCCTCTGATAACCACTGGTTTGTTCTCTATATCTGGGGGTCTGCTTCTTTTCTGTTGCCTTTACTAGTTCATTGTTTTTTTAGATTCCTCATGTAAACAGTATCACACAGTATTTGTCTTTTTCTGACTTAATCTAACTTAGCCTAACACCCTGCAAGACCATCCATGTTGCTGCAAATGGCAAAATCTGAGTTCTTTCTTATGGCTGAGTAATATGGTTTATTTTTTTTGGCTCCAAAATCACTGCAGATGATGACTGCAGCCATGAAATTAAAAGACGCTTACTCCTTGGAAAGAAAGTTATGACCAACCTAGATAGCATATTAAAAAGCAGAGACATTACTTTGCCAATAAAGGTCCATCTAGTCAAGGCTATGATTTTTCCAGTGGTCATGTATGGATGTGACAGTTGGACCGTGAAGAAAGCTGAGTGCCGAAGAATTGATGCTTTTGAACTGTGGTGTTGGAGAAGACTCTTGGGTCCCTTGGCAAGGAGATCCAACCAGTCCATTCTAAATGAGATCAGGCCTGGGTGTTCTTTGGAAGGAATGATATAAAGCTGAAACTCCAGTACTTTGGCCACCTCATGTGAAGAACTGACTCATTGGAAAAGACTCTGATGCTGGGAGGGATTGAGGGCAGGAGGAGAAGAGGATGACAGAGGATGAGGTGGCTGGATGGCATCACTGACTCGACAAACATCAGTTTGAGTGAACTCTAGGAGTTGGTGATGGACAGGGAGGCCTGACATGCTGCGATTCATGGAGTCGCAGAGTCAGACACAACTGAGCGACTGAACTGAACTAATATGGTTAGTGACATTGTACAGGACACCGGGATCAAGACCATCTCCATTAAAAAGAAATGCAAAAAAGCAAAATGTCTATGTAAGGAGGCCTTACATATAGCCGTGAAAAGAAGTGAAGCAAAAAGCAAAGGAGAAAAGGAAAGATATAAGCATCAGAATGCAGAGTTCCAAAGAATAGCAAGGAGAGATAAGAAAGGCTTCCTCAGCAATCAATGCAAAGAAATCGAGGGAAACAACAGAATGGGAAAGACTAGAGATCTCTTCAAGAAAATTAGAGATACCAAGGGAACATTTCATGCAAAGATGGGCTCAATAAAGGACAGAAATGGTCTGGACCTAACAGAAGCAGAAGATATTAAGAAGAGGTGGCAAGAATACACAGAAGTACTGTACAAGAAAGAGCTTCACAACCCGGATAATCACGATGGTGTGATCACTCACCTAGAGTCAGACATCCTGGAATGTGAAGTCAAGTGGGCCTTAGGAAGCATCACTACGAACAAAGCTAGTGGAGGTGATGGAATTCCAGTTGAGCTATTTCAAATCCTGAAAGACGATGCTGTGAAAGTGCTGCATTCAATATGCCAGCAAATTTGGAAAACTCAGCAGTGGCCGCAGGACTGGAAAAGGTCAGTTTTCATTCCAGTCCCAAAGAAACACAATGCCAAAGAATGCTCAAACTACCACACAATTGCACTCATCTCACATGCTAGTAAAGCAATGCTCAAAATTTCCAAGCCAGGCTTCTGCAGTACATGAACTGTGAAGTTCCAGATGTTCAAGCTGGTTTTAGAAAAGGCAGAGGAACCAGAGATCAAATTGCCAACATCCGCTGGATCATGGAAAAAGCAAGAGAGTTCCAGAAAAACATCTATTTCTGCTTTATTGACTATGCCAAAGCCTTTGACTGTGTGGATCACAATAAACTGTGGAAAATGCTGAAAGAGATGGGAATCCCAGACCACCTGACCTGCCTCTTGAAAAACCTATATGCAGGTTAGGAAGCAACAGTTAGAAGTGGACATGGAACAACAGACTGGTCCAAATAGGAAAAAGAGTCCGTCAAGGCTGTATATTGTCACCCTGCTTATTTAACTTATAAGCAGAGTACATCATGAGAAACGCTGGGCTGGAAGAAGCACAAGCTTTAATCAAGATTGCCAGGAGAAATATCAATAATCTCAGATATGCAGATGACACCACCTTATAGTAGAAAGTAAAGAGGAACTAAAAAGCCTCTTGATTAAAGCAAAGAGGAAAGTGAAAAAGTTGGCTTAAAGCTCAACATTTGGGAAACTAAGATCATAACATCTGGTCCACAGAACCGAACTGAATATTCCACCGCATATACATACCACACCTTTATTCATGTGTTGATGAACATTTTGGTTCCTGCCATATCTTAGTAATTGTAAATAATGATCCTATGAACACTGGGGTGCATCTTTTCAAATTAGTGCTTTTGGATTTTTTGGATATATATCCACAAATGTAATTGCTGGGTCTTGAAAGGAGATGACAGAGGATGAGATGGTTGGATGGCTTCACCAACAATGGACATGAGTTTGAGCCAACTCTGGGAGGTGGTGGAGGACAGGGAAGCCTGACATGCTGCAGTCCATGGGTTCCCAAAGAGTTGGACACGACTGAGCAACTGAACAATAACAAATGTAGTTCTATTTTTAGAAATATGATATCTCAGAGGAAGTTGTGAATCATCTATCTAAAGTGATGTAGTAGGTTCTAGTGATCTATAAATCATTGTCATATAGATGATTATTCAATCCATGGTTACAAATAAAATATCTAGTGAGAATACGGATAGCATACGGAGGTTACTGCAAGAATAAGAACAGTGAACTAGAGAAAAGAAAGAAATACAGTATAGGAAACTTTTAAGTCTAAAGAAAAGGGTAATGTTAAGTAAGAAGATCTGGTCATTTCTGTCTGCCATTATGTGGAGGTGGAAAAAATATATGAGGAAACACCGGCACCTGTTTTTGCAGTTAGGTCCTTCATACCTTTGAGATGTTAAGAAAAAAGCAGGAGGGGAAAATTCATATGTTATGCTAACAAGAAGCAACTGAGGGTTAGAAATGGTGTTAGAACTATAGACCTAAAATCCAAACAAGAAAAGAGAAAAATCAGATGGTCACTACAAGTTAAGAATGTATTTTTTAAGGTAGAAATGAACCTTCCAATAAGGGATGATCAAGAATCACACAGTATCTCTTAAGGTCGCTCTAAACCATAAATTTATTCAACCTCTAGCCCTCCTTCCAAACTCTCTCACACATACACTCCTTTCCCACCAGAACCACACTTTGCTAGTAAGAGCAAGACTAAGTTACCACATTAAGTGGATACTGACACACCTGTCACAGGACGTCAAGATGACTCAACTGTTATCCAGGCTTCCTTAAGATTCATTTTCATGAATATATGCAAAGAGCTGTCCTTATTCATCTAAAAGCAGGAAGCATATACTAGGATGTAAGTTCTCCTTGGTTTAGCAGAAAACACAAACCCCAGTTCTAGCATGAAAGCTAGCTCCATCTCAGAATCCTGCTGGAGACAGATGATGCTAAATTGAATATCCAGACCATAAAATCCCAGGCTAATTTCTGAACATGAGTATTAGTGGCAGAAATTAGTAAGTAGGAGAAATATGAAGGCTGGATTCTTATTCATCTTTGTACATGACATCTAACATAATACCATATGCGGAGGTTCAAATGTTAGATTGGACAGAATTTTCTAAACATTTATCCAGTCTAAAATTACTCTATCAAACAATATGTTATAGTGACAAGAGGACAAGACTAGGACACAGAAGGCTAAGGTTCAGGTCTGTTCTGAAACTTTTGACGTCTTTTATCTCCTTGATAGTTCTCTCATCTGCATTCCCATCCTGCCAGATTTCACAGATTTTAAGAGGGAAACACATTTAAAAAATACATGTGAAAATTCATGGTACATTTTTAAATACTATACAAATATTAAGGCACATTTATGACTACTATTATATGTAATATGCATTTAAGGTGATCAGATGTTGACATAAAATGCACTCTTTTCTCTAAACTGGCTGTGCCGCAAGGATTATTTTATTGTTCTTTAGCCCTGTTTATCTAATCCCTCTTTGAAATCTGCTCAACTATTTGCCTATTTATCACGGTAGCCCTAATTTGGAATCCAGAGACTAATGGCATTGGAAAATTGCACTGAAAGGAGTCACCCATGTACTATGATAGATCATAAATATGGATGACTAGAAAGTAAGATGCTTCGCTTAAGATGCAAATTAGCAGAGAATGAGATGCAGCGGGTTGTGCACCCCAGATTCAAATCCTGATGGAGAAGTCCCTGGAGGGTCACCAGACAAAAAGCAGGTTTCTGCTGTCACTCCCCCACAAGGCTGTAGACACTCCCTCAGCCTGTCAGGCAACACTAATTGAACCAGATACTAATAGGAGAGAAAGTGTGCCAGCCACATCCTTGCACACAGAGCTGCCAAGTCAGTCTAGGGAGGCGCTCCTGGCAAGAAGCACACGAGCCTAGAAGTATAACCCAGAAATCCTCAGTTAGGCCAATCCTAGCAGCAGCCTGGCTTCAGAAAATGAGAAAAGCAGAAAGGGAGGAACTAAAGCTTTGTGGGGAATACAAATAATCGTAATGAGGATGCATGGTTCTCAAAGGAACCACTGTGCTCTGTGATCCAAACCCTCTTCCCTGCCCTCCTGTAACTTCTGCAAAGTATACCCTCCCAAATCCCCCCATCCTGCCACCCTCTCAGCACCCCCTCGAGATAAGATTCAGATGAGATTCTTGATGTAGTATCTCAGACAACAGGTTTGGAGTACATTCATCCATGCAGACATGGTAATAGTATATATGAATATGCACTCTTCAGTATGGCCTATAGCAGAGAGAGGGAGAGAATTTAAAAGTTGAAGAGAATGGAGCTCACTATGTAAAATGAAAAGACAAAGTATATGCTGTAAGAGTCCTCAAAAGAGGCAGCGAGTAACAGGAAGCACAGTCTCTTATGTGCTTGAATTGCTTTCCTTTCACTGCTCTGTTCCCCTGCATCCTTTCTTTCCATGCCCCATGTGGTAAATATCTTCTTAGAACTCATGTTCTGATCCAGACAGGCCATGTTATTGGAAATGTGGCAGTAAGCAGGAAAAGAGAAGGCAAGAGAAAGAGGAAAGATGAGAAAATAAAAATGAGAACAGAAAGAAGGAATGATGTGAATGAAAACCAGGGTCCTTTGGGCCATGCCTCAGTTTACCCATACACCTTTCACAAACTCTACAACACCTGCAGAGCCACATTACACAGGACTGCAGCCTCAGGAACATCCGGGCGGAGCAACAAGCGCCTCTCAGAACCGCCTTAGCTGAACCTCTTCCCAGCTGCATCATCAGTTAAACAGAACTGCAAATTTCTCAGAGCAGGTCACTGATACATTCTGTTTCTGGTCACAAAATTAAAGTCCCCAAAGGAACTGCCTCTCTCCAAGCACGGGAATTTGGGATCAAAAAAAGGCAAGAAAGGAAGATAAACAAGAACACCTTTAGAGCTTCCATTCACATGGTGAATCAGATTCCACAAACGTCTTGCATATCCCTTTAAAAAGGAGAAATTTAGGATTAAGAAAATTTGTAATTTTCTCAAATTGTGTTTAACACAAGTATTCAAATTACTTCAAATCCAAATCATTCTCTTAAATATATGAATGGATGTATCAAATGACATTTATCCATTAAGAGATCTTTATTGA
Organism: Nanger dama; assembly: GCA_917880005.1. Taxonomy (NCBI): domain Eukaryota; kingdom Metazoa; phylum Chordata; class Mammalia; order Artiodactyla; family Bovidae; genus Nanger; species Nanger dama. The sequence continues at coordinate 16,029,010 of CAKJTW010000008.1, read as the reverse complement.
GCCTCAACTATAATGAGCCTCAATAAGAGGTTTGCCGTCAAGGGTACCATCTTTAATCCATAGTGGGAGGAGACTGTATGGGAACTCCACATTTAATCAAGATGCCTGCTGTAAAATCATATGCAAGATAACTCAGAGTCTATAACCAGCATGGGGAACAGATTCCAGGACACAGAACAAAATAACCTGAGTGAGATCCCCATTGTAAGGAGTCATCAACAACAGCCACAGATCACACATCATAGGGACACAATTGGTATTAATAATAGATAACTTTATTGAGCTATTATTTGTTAGGCACTAACTATTGTCTCATTAACCGTTACCTCAGGAACAGCAAATAATATACTGAGGAAAGCATGTGATTATGAAACTGAGTTCAGAGAGATGAAGTAATCTGCTCAAGGCCAAACAGTGAATAACTGGTGATATGATGAAGGTTTTGAACCCAGGTGCTTGAGACCAGAGCTTCTACTAAACCCCAGACTAGACAGCAGCAGGCTCATCTTCCAACCTTACCCTTCATTGACCCATCCTCCCATGAACCTTTATCACCTACACTTCCAGATGGTCTTTCATTCTCTCTCCAGAACGTCTGTCCTCCTCTGAGACCATTTTTGTCTCCGTTTATTTTTTCTCTTTTCCCTCTCTGCCCACTTCATCCTTCTTCCAACTCTCTCTCTCCCTCCCTCTCTTTCTCTAAATCAAACTGAATGTGATGTTCAAATAAGTTCTGAAGGTGATGACTTGACTTTATATCCTGTTCTGACTTTAAAATACATTCTCAGTATGAGAGAAGAAGGTACTCTTTTGTATGTCTCTTCCCCAGAAAAGAAGTATCAAAACTATGAAGATTTTTATTTCGATAAAATGAAGTCATGATCTGTTGAATGATTCTTGATCAGATCCTTGAACGGTCTGTTTCTTGAATCAAGGTTTACATTATCAAATGGTTTCACGCTACCCAGAATTGCCACGGGCTGATGTGTCCTTCCCAAAATGCCTATGTTGAAGCATTCATCTCCAAGTGACTGTACTGAAGACAGAACAAAGGGGTGACTGAAGCTAAAGGAGGCCACAAGTGTGAAACCCTGATTTCACAGAACTGGTGTCTTTATAAAATAAGAAACTACACCAGAGATCACTCTCTTTCTACCACGTGAGGACACAGGGAGAAGGTAACAGTCTGTGAGCCAGGAGGAGAGCTCTCAACGGGAACTGAATTTTCTGGCACCTTGATCTTGGACTTCCCAGCCTCTAAAACTGTGAGAAATTCATTTCTGTTGTTTAAGCCATCTAATTTATGCTGTTTGCTGTGGCAGCCCAAGCTGACTAATATAATTGGTTTTTAAAATATGGCTCTTCTTTATGAGAAAATTTCACACATTCAAATGTTAGCAGTATGATTTCAAGATGAGTATTTTCATCATTACTAAACTGTTTTGAACTTACTGAGCTTTAGGTAAGATGTTTCCTGGACAAAGAGAAGCATATTCCTAAAATGCTTGTATTCAAAACATGCATTTTTAAAAATTATGTCCAATACTTATCTGACCATTTAGGACAGAAAACTACTTTTCTGAAAAACTAACAGATTTCAATAGATGTAGCCTAGATCCTTCTACGAAAAACAAGAATAAGAAGAGAGAGGCCCCTTGATTTATTCAGATGCAGGTTTGAAATTTGGTGACTTTTTTTCTGAGTTATTTTATTCAATATCCAATAGATGACCTTGTTATCAATTCAATCCACATATCCAGTAAAAGAAAAATAAACCACTCATCTAGCTATCAGGTCCAGAAACTGGGAACAACCTAACACGAGAAAAATACTCTTTTCGAAGTCTCTTTATTTTCCAAGTTAACAGCAATGTGAATGCCACTGTTGTACAGCCACTCACTAGAGCTGTTGAAACTTTAAACAGCTTTAGGAAAATGCCAGTTGTTTTAATTATTTCTCCAGTGGGAATCTTTGGCTTCACTGAAAAGGGTATATGAGCCATTTGGTGGCCAAATGACAAAGTAAAAGAAAAAAAATAAAAAATAAGACCACCGCCACCAACATCCCCTTCTAAGTCACATGAAACTTCAATAAAATATAGTTTGACGGCCTGTTGACTGACCTCTGAGAGGTGGAGAGTTACTCTGAATCCATACCTCTTCTTCCTGTGAGATAAGCTGAGAAATTTGAGAGGAGCAGGCCTTGTATCTGTGCCCAACTCAGAGACGCTTTTTCTGATTCAGCCATAGCTTTGCTTGGAAACCTGCACGTCATGGCCTTGGCGGGCCCCCAAGCTTCCTCCCAAGCAGTCTGCTATTTTTCCTCTAGCTTACCCAAAATAGCTGGGCAGAGACTTAGTACAGTTGGTATGCTGGTGTTTATAGGCCGAAGTGTGGCAGGTTTCCTTCTGTGGGCAAGCAGAGGTTCTTGCAGACAGACCAGAACAAAAGGAAAGGTGGTTCTGGCCTTCTGGTTCTGCTTCCTGGGAGAGTTAGAGGTTCCCTTTCCCTCCTCCAAACAACCCCAGGATCAGACGACCTTTATCAAGTTTAACCTCCCTCCCTATCTTCTCTCATTCTCTGAAAAAATCCTTTTCCTATTCTGAAGCCCAACTGCTTGGAATTGCAGTATATCATGAGTCATATATTTCAACATATTTATTATCTAGGATCCTTCACAGGCAAAACAGGTATAGAAACTTCCTTCTTTCCAACTGGAGAATTTACAGGTATATTATTTCTGCTGCTGCTTAGTCATTAAGTCATATCCAACTCTTTGTAAGCCCATGGGCTATATAGTCCACCAGGCTCCTCCGGCTGTGGGATTTCCCAGGCACGAATACTAGAGTGGGTTGCCATTTTCTTCTCCGATACTATTTCTAGGTGTTCTATTTTAAAATGCAAAGTCCAACATTTGCAGGGAGAAATACAAGTGCTAAAGAAAACAGATCCACCCTGAGGAGAAAAGAAATAGATTTGCTAACTCATAAGTCTAGAGGCCCTGTTTCTTTCCCCATAAAGTATTTGGACCTTTATTTTCCCCTTCTGTAGAGATGGAGTCCCCCCACCCTGACCCACATTCTTCCCTTTCATCGCCTCTTTTCTACTCAGTGTGTCCCAATAAAATAAGATGGTACAGGCTTCCTCATCTGTTATTCTCTCCCCAGTAAGTTGCTGCTCCCTTTGAAATTCCCCTTGCTGTTCCATCAAGCCATGCTGCAGAATAGGATGCAAATTGATGATTTGATCCAGGTTTCATTCTCTGAGAATGCAATTATATAAAGCATAGGGCTCTGATATGGAGAAAGAAAAAGGCAAGAAAGAAATTACAGATGACACTCGGGAAGTCTTTCCCAGCTTAGAATCAACTGACCTATTCCTGCAGCCACAAGAGGCAGAGTTCCTGTCTCTCCGCTGCTATTTCTCTTGACCAGGGCAGGACTGTGAGATGTTCACGCCCTACGCACTCTACTGGTCCCTTACTACTTTGTATCATCAGAAACTAAAGCAAGAGTAAACCATGAATGATTATTTTATATTTTTCAGAATTAGACCAAGTTCATATTTATGCAAAAGTAAAATCGAGTTCTGTCTAGATTTACTAATGTATGTATGGCTCTTTCTGTATCTGCTTTTCTGTTGTTCTATCGTTCAGTCATGTCCAACTGTTTGCTATCCCATGGACTGCAGTGCGTCAGGCTTCTCCATCCTTCACCATCTTCCAGTTAGTTACACAGTTAGCATCTCCCAGAGTTTGCTCAAACTTAAGTCCACTTAGTCGATGATGCCATCAAACCATCTCATCCTCTGTCGACCCCATCTCCTCCTGCCCAATATTTGCTTTGCTGGCTCTTAATCACTGGGATTTTGAGCATCAGTGTGTGATCTAGCCCTGCCTGAGGCTCTGGATTGGATGCCTGCCCTCTGACTTTACATCTACATGAAATGACTGACCCAACCATGATATGACTCATCCCTGTGGAAAATGTCTCAGGGAATAGGCAAGGAAAACATTAGAGAGAATCAAATACGAATATTCTGCCCAGCTGCCAATGTGGTAACTCCCTACTAATGGGATGAAGGCATCAGCAACATTAGGTGTTTACATTTATTTTAAAATACCAATCTTAAAAGAGAGTTCTTTTGGGCAAGGTATAAAAACATTTATACTAAACCTTTTATCCCCAGCATTTTTAAGCATTACCTCATTAATCTTCAAAGCAGGTATTTAAGGAAGGTAGAATGATTTCCTCTGAAATTTTATATGTCCTGCTTAATACGAGTTAGAGAGTGTGCAGGATAGCACTACCAAGATGGGCTCATGATAGCACAGGCCGCCAACAAGAGGAGAGCAGCGTCTCCATGAGTTTCATCTGCCCAAGCCTTTCCACCCATTCCCATCTCCCCAAAACCCTAGTACCTCTTTTAGGGCTACATGTCATCCTCAGGAGCTTCCTATCACCCCATGATCCTCACTCATTCCCCATCCAAAATTGCCCATATTTCTAAAATCCCATGTCATTGCCTTTATGTTGAGCACCACTGTGTTAATCCATGAAATGTCTCTGAGCTAAATGTTACACAGTTAGCATGCCCTAACATTTCTCACTTCTATTTATATTTTGACAAAGAATTTATGAAGATAAGATCTTAATACAAATATAGTAAAAGTAGTAATCTTTTAAGCAGAAGAATCTGGTGAATTCCCCTTAAAAGACATTAAGGCCTTAGTAGGTTTCACCTAATTGTTGAGTCTGTCCGGTGGACAAGAAAGCTAATAGACAGGAATGAAGCTTAACTACCTCTCACTCTTATCATCTAAAAAAGGTATATGTGTATATGTGTATCATATGTGTGTGTATCCCTTTAAGAGTACTACTTTCCAGGTCTCTACTTCACTCTTTAACCTTCATCAATATATAGGTCCTTTGTTTTTTCCTTAACTTGTAGATTTTAGATATTAGTTTGCATTTCAGATATGTTATCTATTATTTTGTGTAGGGATTATCTGAAACTGTACTTCTATCTTTGAGAAAATGAACTAATCCACAACAGTTCTGGAATGATTAACAGCATCAGAAATATTATTATATCCTTACTGTAACCATTTAGGAGTATTAGCTTCAAGAGAGAAGAACTATCCATTACCATTTATTGGTCTATATGTGACTTCCTGTCTAAAAGAGTACTGTTGCTAAGTCACTTCAGTCCTGTCCAACTCTGTGCGACCCCATAGATGGCAGCCCACCAGGCTCCCCTGTCCCTAGGATTCTTCAAGCAAGAACACTGGAGTGGGTTGCCATTTCCTTCTCCAATGCATGAAAGTAAAAAGTGAAAGTGAAGTCACTCAGTCATGTCCGACCCTCAGCGACCCCATGGACTGCAGCCTTCCAGGCTCCTCCATCCATGGGATTTTCCAGGCAAGAGTACTGGTATGGGGTGCCATTGCCTTCTCCACTAAAAGAGTACTAATTCTTATTAAATCTTTTTCATACTTAATGAAATTTTTCCTTAATGGTACAATTCAGTTTTAGTCAGCTGACCAGACAATATGGCATGTAAAAGGCAGAGCTTGGCTCCCACTGTATTAAGAACAGTTATTCTATCTAAAACATTACTTAAACTACAGTTGTCCCTCAGTATCCAAGGGGTTTGGTTCTAGGAACCCTCTTACCAAATTCCAGGTATACTCAAAGCCCTTATATAAAATGACACAGCATTTATATATAACCTGTGCATATCCTCCATATACTTTAAATTATGTCTAGAATACTTATAATACCTAATACCATGTAAATACTATGCAAATAGTTGTAAGTACAATATAAATACTATCTATACTGTTGCCAGTGCACAGCAAATTCAAATTTTGCTTTTTGGAAATTTTCTGAAATTTTTTTCAAATATTTTTGATCTGTGGTTGGTTGATGCTGCAGATGCAGAAGTTGAGGATATGGAGGGCTGATTATGTATCTCAGAAATTACATTAGCAACTAACATTTTACCTTAATCAATCAGCTAACATTTACATAATGACAACTCTGTTGACATGGCAAACTTTCTAGGCAATTTTCATACAAAGATACCAGCTAATCCAAGAGGATGTCTTCAAAGACAGTTTGAGAGAAAATAAGAAAGTGAAGTCACTCAGTCGTGTCCAACTCTTTGCGACCCCATGGACTGTAACCTACCACACTCCTCCATCCTTGGAATTTTCCAAGCAAGAGTACTGGAGTGGGTTGCCATTTCCTTCTCCAGGGGATATTCCCAACCCAGGGATGGAACCCAGGTCTCCTACACTGTAGGCAGACGCTATACCATCTGAGCCACCAGGGAAGTCCTGGTGAAAGAAAATATACCTTAGATTAATCTAAGAAAAAAAGCCAAGTCCCCACCAAGAGCAGATTTCTGGGAGGAATGAAATGTAGGATGAAAAACAGCTTCTCAATAGTTTGTCTGTTGTTCAGTATTGTACCTCTAACATCTTATCAAACATGAAATTCTAAATTGGCTTCCATGTTTTTATTTGGATGAGTAAAAATGTCTCCAGTGCCCAGCATAGTGCCTGACACACAAAGATGTTTGGCAAAGATTTGTTGGGGAAAAAAATGAGTATAAAAACACTTGAATGTCAAATATTATTCATTTTTGGACTGTCCTCCATTTTATATTACCCAAACCTCAGCTTTTTTCCATTAGAGGAACATCAGCAGTTGGCAATAGTTTAATTATATTTTAGGATATATACAAAAACATAAAATCTATGTCCATAAAACATGAGCCAAAAACATCAAACTGCATAAGTATGGCCATTCTCAACTGCCCTCCATTTCCTTCTTAAGCACCACTTAAATGTTCCCCTATTGCCAGTTCCAGTTATGTGTCTTAAATAAGTAATAAGATAATTAGCCCTGAAGTACACACACTCAACAGGCCAAATATTAAAATAAAATGAGACCTTAGGAAAAAAATGCATTATAAAAAGAAATCATGAAAATCCAGTAGAGAGTGAAATAAACTGGCTTTAGGGCAGGACTGAAACAGACAAGTACATGCTATGGTCTCCATGATTCTACTTCAGCACGAAAACTTCTGGACAGAGCAGGGACTGTCAGAGAGATCTGAAGACCTGAGACCTAGCGGAAATGTAAAGCTAAGTAGCCATGTGAGCCTGAGCATGTGATAGACTCCAGACTGAGTTTTTATTTTGTTTTGTTGCACACTGTAGACACTAAGTAAATATTTAACCCAACTTCCCTCATCTGTAAAAATGATCATCTCAGAAGTCCTTTCAAGAACTAATAGCATGCATGGATTCTGAGATTTTAGGTTTCCTACCTGAAACTAGAGACTAACTACAATTAGAAAGAAGAAAATTATTGGGAAACTTCCATTTTCTGAAATCTATCAATCATCTCAGAACACTAGGTCCATTCAAGAATTAAAACAAAAGTCTCCCACTTTCCCTGTGTCCACTATATGTCATTGTGAAAGTCGCTCAGTTATGTCCACCTCTTTGCAATCCCTGGACTATATAGCCTGCCAAGCTCCTCCGTCCATGGGATTTTCCAGGCAAGACCACTGGAGTGGGTTGCCATTTCCTTCTCCAGGGGCTCTTTCTGACCCAGGGATTGAACCCAGGTCTCCCATAATGCAGGCAAACTCTTTACTATCTGAGCATAATATGTCATGTGCAATGAGAATTAGAGTATTTTGAATTTTAAGACAGCACATTAGCTTGGTTTCATATTTTGACTTGAGGTTGATCCGCTCATGAGAACCAGCGTTGGAAGCCCTGCCATAGCCTAGCAATCAATAGGTCAGGCTAGAAACTAACCTCAGTTCTCATACATCTTAGAGACATATGACTTCAAGTGACTCAGCTGAACAAGAGACTAGGACCAAAATGAAAGTGTTAGTCACTCAGTCGTGTCTGACACTTTGAGACCCCGTGGGCTGTAGCCTACCAGGTTCCTCTGTCCATGGAATTTTCCAGGCAAGAATACTGGAGTGGGTAGCCATTCCCTCCCCAAGGACATCTTCCCAACCCAGGGATGGAACCTGGGTCTCCTCCACTGCAGGTGGCTTCTTTACCATCTGAGCCACCAGGCACAACCTAGAACCATTTAACCCTATTACATAACTATTTCTTGTCCTCCTCCTCCCTGCCTGCTATGCCACTTTAGAGTACTCAGAAGTGAATGTGACATTAAGTCTCCCATGAAGTTCAGAGTCTTAACAGTTCATCTGAAGAAGTAAACAGAGAAAAGCAGTGAGCTGTGTGCTAGGTAGGACTAAGAACAGGATGTACAATAGCAAGTACAAGAAGCATTTCACAGTCTACTGGAGCAAGGAGAGGCAACATCTAAGATGAGGTCTGAAGGACAACTGGAGTAGAGTAAAGTTGCAAGAGCTTGGGGAAAAGTGACTCAAACTGTGACCCAAACCTGGCAGATGGGATGTCCAATGTTGGTCATCACCGGTGCAGCAACAGAAAGTGGAGCAGTATTTCTCTGCCTGGGTGTGGTGTTCTTCCCACCTGCAGAACCCCACTTACAGCAATATGCACATTTTCAGACTCTTCCTTAGCCTGGCTAAATCAAACTTTCTCGCAGGTGTTTCCCAGAGTTCCGAATCACAAAAGGTCGTCAAATGATTAGTGATGGAAGCTGAGGTCTGAGAAGCACTGCAGCAGCAAGCAGTCTCTTCATGCACGTGGCTGTCAATGCTCAAGAGCTGAAGATGGCCACAGCTGTGATACAGGAAGGCGGTCAGCAACACAGGACCTTGAATGATTTCTCAGTCATTAGGTTGGAGTTTTGGAACAAACTCAAGGTGTGCAGAAAAAGAAACTGCACACCTGGAAAAATTATCAAGCCAGGATTTCGCCACAGAAGGAAATGTCAGCATTTGGAGACCAGAGCAGACAGAGCAGGACGAAGGCACAAGAATAAGGAAAGACTTTAAACAGTAACTAGATCTTAAGGTTAGAGAAAAACTGTTAGGTATAGGTGACCTCATGCTGAGCTCCAGAATGCTGGGCCTGCTCTGTGTTGAGGAATCAATGGGACTGTGTACCCACGATGAAAGAGTTTCTGAAACTGGTAAATCAGGCAGGCCCATGTATCCTGGAAATAGATGATACCGTGTGGTGTGCTAGGTATATTATAACTTCAGTTCAGTTCAGTAGCTCAGTCATGTCCGACTCTTTGCAACCCCATGAATCGCAGCACGCCAGGACCCCTGTCCATCACCATCTCCCAGACTTCACTCAGACTCACATCCATCGAGTCCGTGATGCCATCCAGCCATCTCATCCTCTGTCATCCCCTTCTCCTGCACCCAATCCCTCCCAGCATCAGAGTCTTTTCCAGTGAGTCAACTCCACATGAGGTGGCCAAAGTACTGGAGTTTCAGCTTTAGCATCATTCCTTCCAAAGAAATCCCAGGGTTGGATCTCCTTCAGAATGGACTGGTTGGATCTCCTTGCAGTCCAAGGGACTCTCAAGAGTCTTCTCCAACACCACAGTTCAAAAGCATCAATTCTTCGGCGCTCAGCCTTCTTCACAGTCCAACTCTCACATCCATACATGACCACAGGAAAAACCATAGCCTTGACGAGTGGGACCTTAGTTGGCAAAGTAACGTCTCTGCTTTTTAATATGCTATCTAGGTTGGTCATAACTTTCCTTCCAAGGAGTAAGCGTCTTTTAATTTCATGGTTGCAGTCACCATCTGCAGTGATTTTGGAGCCCAAAAAAATAAAGTCTGACACTGTTTCCACTGTTTCCCCATCTATTTCCCATGAAGTGATATTATAACTTAAAATTCTAATAACAGTCATTGAATCCCTTTGCCCTATTATCATTCTCAGTGCTTATATTTATATGACTCTCAATATTTCAACATTCTTCTCCTTCATAGTTAGATGGAATCCATTCATATTCCTAACTAGACATAAATCTTACACTGAGGTGTCCTCTGGCAGGATTAGAGAACCATTTTTTTGATATCTGAGATCAACACAAGTCTGTGACTATAACTTGGAATCACTGATCAATGCTGGCCTTTCTAGTGTAAAACAGTCAAAATCCCTTTATTCAAAGCACTTTTGACTTAATCTGCATTTAGAGGGTAATTAATTTCACTTGTTTCTAAATGATTAGCAGTTTCTACAGGTCATGGGATCAGTTAAAGTATAACTATGAAAAGTGAAAGTCGCTCAGTCATGTCTGACTCTTTGCAACCCATAGTCCATGGAATTTTCCAGGCCAGAACACTGGAGTGGGTAGCCTTTCCCTTCTCCAGGGGAGCTTCCCAACCCAGGGATCAAACCCAGGTCTCCTGAATTGCAGGTGGAATCTTTACCAGCTGAGACACTAGAGAAGCCCAAATCGGTAGTTCATAACTATGAGCGCCAACAAAAAGCACCAGCTATGCTCCATTATGTTCATGTTCCAAGACTAGTGTTACCGTTCTTAGCATACCAGGCTGGCTGACTTTCAACCACTTTCAATATTCATGGTGGCTCTAATCAAAAAATGTATGATACCCTCTTAAACTAGATTTTTTAAAGAAATAAACAATCTATGATATGGGCTTTGGAATAAAAACAATCTGATTTAATCTCACCTGCATTGAATAATTTGTGTGAACTTGGGGAAATTATCTGTCTCCAAGATCTTTATCAGTACAATAAGGATATTAGTAATATCTAGCTGTCTAGATCTAAGAGCTTTAGAGATTAAGATAATTGTCAAATCTCAAAAAATCGGACACAACTTAGTGACTAAACAACAATAACAAAGAACTTATAAGAGCATTTGGTAAGTTTATCATTATCATTCTTGCTGCTACTGTTATTCAGGCCACTCCAGCCTATAAGAACTGTGAAGCCACATTAATAAGAATCACCTATGTTTTACTGGACTCTGTCTCCCTTTGAGAACGCAAAATGGCTCACAGGTTTCCCTTTGAAACTTCCAAGGAAATGTTTCCTATTCTGATGATCAAATGCAATCAGCCATAACATTCTTCCTAGCCCTGAGTTACATACATCTCAAGCCTATCACTAGAAGAGACCACTGTCACTGTTGATGTTGAGAGGGTTTGTGTCTGAGCCTAAAATGTTGCCTTCTGATACTCTTAAAGCTCCAGTGCACTGAAGCCCCAGTGATGTCACACTCTGTCACTGGAAGCAGGTTGACTAAATAGTAGCCATCCGCAGTAAACTTGTGAGAATAAGTTTACCCGTATGCAGTGTGCAGCCCCACCCTCCAAACAGTTCACCTGTAGCTCCACTCACTAAGCCAAGGAAACTAACTGTGAAAGAGATCCCAGGCTATCCGTCATCCCCACCTGCTGCCAAGCTCCTTTCACCAGCTCTCTCCAAATCAACCTGCTAATAAACCACAATTACTGGAAGACAGTGTAACAGTGATTACTGAAAGGTAGTACAGTTCACTCGTTAAAACAAAGGGATCTGAGGCAGACGACTTTGGTTTAAGGGGAAAGTGACAGCCTCTGTGTCCCTCAGTTTTGCTTTACAGCAATAAAATTGATATAATAATAGAACCTAATTCACACAGATTTGGGGGCCTAAACAAATGAAGTATGTGAAAGATGGCACAGCGCCCAGCACACAGCATTGGTTTGATAAATGGTAGCAATGGCATCAGCTGTCACTCCATTTCAGGGAGCCACATGTTATGGACTGAATGTTTGCAACCCTCCGAAATCAACATTTTGAAATCTGATTCCCAATGTCATCGTATTTGGAGGTGGGGTCTTTTGGAGACAGGTCATGAAAGCAGAACCTTCCTGAATGGTATTAGTGCCTTTGTAAGAAGAGGCCAGAGCACTAATCTGCCCTCTCTCAACTGCATAAGGATACAAGTCAACAATCTGCAGTCCGGAAGAGGGCTCTTGCTAGAACCCAACAACGCTGACATCCGATCTAGAATATCCCAGTCTCCAGAACTACGAGAAGTAAGTGTTTCTAGTTTACGCCATCCCGCCTATGGTAATTAGTTACAGCAGCCCACATTGACTGAGATGCTACAGTTTAAGACAAAACTAAGAATTCTCCTCTAACAGAATCACAATTGTTTCTGTTCTTATAGGGTTGTTTGTTTTCCTTTTAATGGTTACCATGGGCTCATTAGCTGTTGGGATAAAAAACCCTTTAAGTATGAGAAAAATGATATGGAACTTTTTTCACAACCAATAACCAATTATATCCTATGTAAGGTTAATATATCAGATTTACAAATGATGCATTCTTCATTTTATATAAGCTTGCCACCCAAGCAGATTAGTTGAAGACTATGACACATTGATTTAATTAGTTTTTATAACCATTGTTCCCCAGAATTATTCCCTTGTTGAAAAATTGAACCACAAAATGTGTTCACATTAATACATATTAAAGTAGTTTAACCCATAGTAATAAGGTTTGTATAACATCTAAAAATACAAAATGTTATTTCACTTTTGTATCATAACTTAATCATCATAACAACCATGTAAGCAAAGTATAGCAGATGTTGTTTCTATGTTATAGCTAAGGAAATGAAAGCTTAAAGAGGATAGGCAAATAGGACATGTCACACAGCTGGTAATGATAAAGTCAGTACCTGAAACTAAGACTTCGAAATCCTATACCAATGCTTATTTACTGTAATACCATTGGATAAAATTGTTTTCTTTGATTGATTTTATTATACATGCATTTTGGCATGTCAGTCCATTACCACCCACTCTGCCCAATTCACTTACCTTTAAAGAACCTATTCTACCAGGTGTTCCAATATGATGCTAAGTATCATCAGGATTGCTTATCTTTCTCTGACCTCTCTTTTAAGTTTTCCAAGTAGGAAAGATTCTGGGCAAAGAGAACCCAGAAAACAATTTAAAGTGAAGTGAAAGTTACTCAGTCGTATCCAGCTCTTTGCAACCCCATGGACTATGCAGTCCAGGGAATTCTCCAGGCCAGAATACTGGAGAGGGTAGCCTTTCCCTTCTCCAGGGGATCTTCCCAACCCAGGGATTGAACTGAGGTCTCCCACATTGCAGGTGGATTCTTTACCAGCTGAGCCACAAGGGAAGCCCAAGAATTCTGGAGTGGTTAGCCGATCCCTTCTCCAGTGGATTTTCCTGACCCAGGGATCGAACCAGGGTCTCCTGCATTGTAGGCGGCTTCTTCACCAACTGAGCTATGAGGGAAGCCCAATTGAGGAAAGAGTCAAAAACCATGAATACCCTCGCTGGGTTCACTGGAGATGGGTTTCACTAGGTTTTCTGAGGCACCTGTGAGAAAACACAGTATCGAGGATGGGAACTAAGCTTCACAAAATGTTTTCTTCCTTCCTCCAAACTTTTGCTGGACCTGTGGTTCCCAACTCTAGTTGCACCTTAGAAATAACCAAGGAGCTTTCCAAAAACCCCAAATCCTGAGCCTCCACCCAGACTGCTTAAGTCAGAATATCTAGAGAAAGGAGGGGCCAGAATACAGGTAGTTTACAAATGTTCACACATGTTTCCAGGGTGCAGCCAGGGTTTGAGAACAAGATCCCTGGGCTCAATGCCACCTCTCAAGCACAATGATAAACTGGGGAACCGGAGTGGCTCTTAGAATAAGCACCCACAGCTGCTATGGAGAAGGGCTGCTGCTGCTGCTGTCGCTTCAGTCGTGTCCGACTCTGTGCGACCCCATAGGCGGCAGCCCACCAGGCTCCCCCGTCCCTGGGATTCTCCAGGCAAGAACACTGGAGTGGGTTGCCATTTCCTTCTCCGATGCATGAAAGTGAAAAGTGAAAGTGAAGTCACTCAGTCGTGTCCGACCCTTAGCGACTCCACGGACGGCAGCCCACCAGGCTGCTCCGTCCACGGGATTTTCCAGGCAAGAGCATTGGAGTGGGGTGCCATTGTCAGAGACCTTCTAATAATGAAAAACGGTGCTGTGCCTGGTTCAGTGGCAAAACTGGAACCTGGGTCAATAGCCAGCCAGATCCAGACTCCTCATATCAGTCCTGGCATCGAGTGCTGAAATAACACATGAAACCTTTTCTTCACCCAGGTTAAGCGCTCCATTTCCATACGCTGCAAAGTTGTTTCTAGACATTAAGGATTAGCCTATTCCCAATTCTCACTGTGCCTCCTGTGATTATGCTGTTAATGTCATTAGGGCTTTGTTTATTAGAGTACATGGCTCATTACCAAAAAAAAAAAAAAAAGAAAGAGGAAATCATTCAAAATTTATCCTTCGGAAAAGAATCTGGAAACATAAAATGTAACAATTTTATCCCCATTTTATATATATCCTATTTTAACTCTCTGAAATCTCTTTTAGACCTGGATTATTCTGTGAGTTAAAATCAAAATCAGTCTTAATTACATATGTTAAAAGTTAAAGAAATAAGCATAACAAGAAAAATAAATATAACAAGAAAAATAACTGGCACTGCTTTAGCAGTGTATTTCATTTAAAACTCCTATTCTCTCATTGCTGTAACTGCTGATATTCACAATAGAACTGAGATCACAGCATTTATTGACCTGTCTTTAATCTTAAAATAAGTCACCCATTGCTTTTTGCACCAAAATTCATACTGGGAAAAATCCTAACTTTGCCCTTAATTTATATGACTTAAGATATTTTAGTGTAAAATCATTCCTTATGTATTTGCAGTATATTTCAGAAGATATAGTCTTTCTGCCACTATGCTGAATTTGTTCCCTCTGCCCTGATAAAAATATAAGTTATAGATTTAAGAATTTCCATAGGAATTCTTTAACTTTGTATCAACAGACAAAGAAATCATTCTTGAAATACATCTGATGACATGATAGACTGGTAAAGTCAAATCTCTCCAGAAGCAAAAATTAACTATGATTACTTGATGTAAGACATCACTCAAACCAATCAAATGTTATTTTGGGAAATCATAAATTTATATCCAGCGTCAGTTTGTCACTCATTAACTTCTTATAAGAATGATTAGGAAATTATCTTAATAAGTAAACGTTAGTCTTAACCTCTTCTTAGTTTGATGGCTTAAAAATATAAGTTTATATCAGTCCATTGAGTCCTGCTAAAAGTCTCTTCCTACTTGAAGAGTTATTTATTCTAGTATTAATAAACTTTATCCAGGATTGACAAGGAAATTCCTGCATTGCTCCATTCTGCAACAAATTTGCCTACCCTGTGTTAGGAAAGCTTTCGAAATAAGATTTGATAATTATTATTAATAAATATTTACTGGGTACCTACTATGTTCCAGGCACCGTGTGTGGTACTTGGAATATATGAAAATCTCATCATCTAAAAGTGCTCCCATCCATAGAAACCCCAGGAGCAGATTGCAGTCTTGCCAAGGTGTCGTTTCAGTGACTGACATGGATCACCACCTCCAGCAGTCAACAATGACAGCAGGCAAAGCTGCTTAAAAGGGAGTTACTTATCCTGCAGCTGTATTTTGCTTGTCACTCTTTGAAAGACGCTTACTTTGAAGATCTCGATTATGTGGAACAGAGAAACAGAGAGGTTCCTATAAATTGAGGAACAGAGAGGTTTTAGAGTTAGAAGTAAATCACCTTGTTGGCAACTCAGAGATCACAGACGACAGAAATATAGTGGGATAAAGTACGAAAAAGATTCCATGAACTTGATGATAAAGGAGTCAATTTCTTCTCCAATAAACTTTTTAAGTACTATTGCAAGAATAGAACCAGAGTATTGTTTCGTTGCCCAAAGGAAGAAAGATCTAATCAATGGATATTCTCCCTTGTTAAAGTATCACAATGACTAGTTCTAGTAACATCTACTTTTCAATGCAAAGTATCACCCCTTAGATTTGGTTTTAAATTACTCCCAAAATAATTGGCTCCATTACTCACTTTCATCTTAATTGAACCTAAGGCAGGAAAAAAAAACACTTTAGAAATATCATTGATCATTTATCAATTCCCAAAAATGATAATAGCAAACTTTCTCAGATTGACTCTTAGGTTTTGTTCATCAGTATTTTACAGAATGTTTGAATGAGGCTAGGGTTTTATATCTGCAGTGATTTCCTCATTTTCCATTAAAATCATGTAAAAATGGTGATATGATTCAAATTTCATCCAATTTATTATGTTTTAAATATTTTCTACATGAAGACAATGAACAGGTATGATCAATGAAAATGTCTAAAAATAGGACCATGACTAACATCTCTTAATTTAGCCTAATCTACCTAAATTACAGTAAAACCTCATTTATTTGAACTTCATTAATTTTAAATGTGACAAATCTATATGGCATTTGGCCGAAGTTGATCTGGGAAGTTAGATGTAGAAGATAACACCAGTTTACCACTCACTACAAGAATTGGTTACATTCTCTAAGCCTCCATTTACTTATCTGGAAAATGGGGACAGTCTCTCATCTCTTTTTACTTTCTCTTTTCACTCATATTGTTAATACTCTAGCCAGTCCTCAAACATCTTCTGCATAAAATAATACAAAGCCTTCTAGCTGAGCCTTCAGCTTTCATTCATGCCCACCCAGCCTCAAAATTACAGGCTATTATTTACTCATAGACCATCAGTTCAGTCAATTCAGTCGCTCAGTCATGTCCGACTCTTTGCGACCCCATGAATCGCAGCACACCAGGCCTCCCTGTCTATCACCAACTCCTGGAGTTCACTCAGACTCATGTCCATCGAGTCGGTGATGCCATCCAGCCATCTCATCCTCTGTCATCCCCTTCTCCTCCTGCCCCCAACCCCTCCCAGCATCAGAGTCTTTTCCATAGTGACTTCTAAAATCTAAGTCAGGGGCTTCCCTTGTGGCTCAGCTGATAAAGAATCCACCTGCAATGCAGGAGACCTGAGTTCGATGCCTGGGTTGGGAAGATCCCCTGGAGAAGGGAAAGGCTACCCACTCTAGCATTCTGGCCTGGAGAATTCCATTGACTCTCTAGTCCATGGGGTTGCAAAGAGTTGGACATGACTGAGCGACTTAAACAATAAATAAATAAATAAAATCTAAGTCAGAGGGCTGGAACCAGACCTGGGCTGCCCCCTGACCTCTGGAGGTTGCACAGCCAGCCATGCCAGGATGTGGTGCCACCCAACAGTGGGTCAGAAGCCACTTTGAGAGGCAGGGCCTGGAAGCCAATGGGGCCAGGAACCCCCTCTACCTGCCAGCAGCCCTCAGTAGTTGGCCCTGCCACAACAGAAGTACCTACACAGTCCACATAAGGGCACCTCTTAGAGCCTAAGATTGTGCTTCTGAGCCCCATAGAATGTCTGCTATATAAAGCCACATCTCCAACATCAGGAGTTATAACTGACCTACCTAATACATAGAAATTAAACAGACATTTAGGCCAAAATGAGGAGATAGAGAAATATGTTCCAAATGAAGGAACAAGACTAAAGCTTTGAAGAACAACTAAACAAAGCAGAGATAAGCAACCTACCCAATAATGAGTTCAAGGTAATGACTACAAAGATGCTCAGTGACCAAGCATGTCCAGATGCTTGGATGCTAGGATCCTTTAGCATCCTAAGGATGCTAAAGACAAGAATGGATTACCACAGTGAGGAGTTTAACAAAGCATTAGAAAATATAAAGAAGACTCAAACAGAGCTAAAGAATACTACAACTTAAATAAAAACTACACAAAATGAATTAACAGTAATTTAGGTGATGCAGAAGAATGGAAGAGTAAATTGGAAGACAGAGTAATAGAAGTCACTCAAGCTGAAGAGAAAAAAAAAATTTTTTTAAATGAGGACAGTTTGAGAGACCTCGGAGAAAACATCAAATGCATTAGCATTTGCTTTATAGGAGGTCCCAGAGGAGAGGAGAGAAATGGGCATGAAACTTATTAGAAGAAACAAAAGCTGAAAGTGTCCCAAACCTAAGAAAGGAAACAGACATCCAGGTTCAGGAAGCACAGAGAGTCTAAAACAAGATGAATCCAAAGACACCTATACTAAGACACATTACAGCTAAAGTGAAAAATAATAAAGATTAAGAAAAACTTATAAGCAGCAAGAGGAAATCAACTGTTTATGAACAGGGGACTCACATAAGTCCATCTGATGACTTTCCAGCAGAAACTTTGAAGACCAGAGGGAGCAGTATTATATATTCAAAGTGAAGAAAGAAAAAATTCTGCAACCAAGAATAATCTACCCATTCAGATTTAAGGAGAAATAACGAGTTTTACAGATAGTGAATGAGTGAAGTCACTCAGTCATGTCCAACTCTTTGTGACCCCATGGACTGTGACCTACCAGGCTCTTCCGTCCATGGAATTTTCCAGGCAAGAATACTGGAGTGGGTTGTCATTTCCTCTCCAGGGGATCTTCCTGACCCAGGGATTGAACCTGGGTTTCCCACACTGTAGGCAGATTCTTTACCATCTGAGCTACCAGGGAAGTCAGATAAGCAAAAGCTAAGAGTTTAGCATTGACTTTACAAGAAATGTCAAAGGGATTTCCTTAACTAGAAAAGAAAAAACACAACTAGAAATATGAAAATTACAAAAGGAAAAAATCTGACTGGTAAAGACAAGAACAGAGTAGAGGAAGTAGGTCAACCACGTACAGAGGGGAGTTTTCAGGGATACAAGCCTGCCTCAGGGAAAAAAAAAAAAAAAGCTCAAATAAATGATCTAACTTTATAGGTAACGGAACTAGAAAAAGAACAAACCTGAAATTAGTAGAAGGAAATAAACAATGATCAGAGCAAAAATACATGAAAGAAACTTAAGTAGAAAAGATTTTTGAAAAATTAAAGTTAAGAAGATACATTTTTATAGATTCACTAAGAAAGAAAGAGGACCCAAATAAATAAAGTCAGAAAGAGAAGTTACAACTGACACCACAGAAACACAAAAGATCATTAAGAAATGACAACAATAATATAGCCTAAAACATCGCCCAGTGCTGAGCCAGGAAGCATTAGAATATATGAACAGACCCAATACCAGTAATAAAACTGAATCAGGGATTAAAAAACAACAACAACAGCAAAAGGGCAGGACCAGACGACTTCACAGGTGAACTCTACCAAACATTTAAAGAAAAGTTAATATATATCTTTCCCAAACTACTTCAATACAATAAAACTGAAAAGGAAGTTTTCAAACTCATTGCATAAGACCAGCATCAATCTAATACCAAAATCAGAGACAGCTCAAAAAAAAAAAAAAAGTAAAGACAAATATAACTGATGAAAATAGATGGAAAATCCTTTAACAAAATATCAGCAAATCAAATGTAACAATACATTAAAAGAATCATACACCAAAATCAAATAGGAGTAATTCCGGAGACACAAGGATGGTTCAATATCCACAAAGCAATCAATGTGATACACCTTAACAAATTTAATAATAAAAATTGTATGACCATCTCAATAGATGCAAAAAAATCTTTTGACAAAATCCAACAATTATGATTAAAAATACTCACCGAAATGGGTGTAGAAGGAACATATAAAAGCCATATATGATGAGCCCACAGGTAACAAAATAACATCATACAAAAAATGGATGCTTTTGAACTGTGGTGTTGGAGAAGACTCTTTGAGAGTCCCTTAGACTGCAAGATCAAACCAGTCAATCCTGAAGGAAATCAGTCCTGAATATTCATTGGAAGGACTGATGCTGAAGCTGAAACTCCAATACTTTGGCCACCTATGCAAAGAACTGACTCATTGGAGAAGACCCTGTTGCTGGGAAAGATTGAAGGCAGGAGGAGAAGGGGATGACAGAGGGAGAGATGGTTGGATGGCATAACCAACTCGATGGACATGAGTTTGAGCAAGCTCTGGGAGTTGGTGATGGACAGGGAATCCTGGCGTGCTGCAGTCCATGGGGTCACAAAGAGTCAGACACGACTGAGTGACTGAGCTGAACATCATACTCAGTGTTCATGGTGAAAAGCTGAAAGAATTTCTTCTAAGATCAGTAACAAGGCATGAATGCCCACTTGCACTTTTCCAACACAGTATTGAAACTCTAGGCTTCGGCAATCATACAAGAAAAAGAAATAAAAGGAATCCAAATTGGAAAAGGAAAAGTAAAACCATCACTGATTACAGATTACATGATACTATACACAAAATATACAAAAGATGCCAGAAAAAAATAGAATAAATTAATTCCATAAAGTTATAGGATACAAAATTAATATACAGAAATCTATTGTTTCTATACAATGACAACAAGCTATCAAAAAGAGAAATTAAGAAAACAATTTCATTTACAATTACATTAAGATACAATAAAATAGGGCTTCCTTGGTGGTAGAGTGGATGGGAATCTGCCTACTAATGCAGGAGACATAGGTTTGATCCCTGGTCCAGGAAGATTCAACATGCCACGGGGCAACTAGGGCACTGTGCCACGGCTACCGCGCCTGCGCTCTAGGGCCCTGAGCCACGGCTACCGCGCCTGCGCTCTAGGGCCCCAAGCCACGGCTACTGAACCTGTGTGCTGCCAACTACTGAAGCAGGCACGCCCTCAGGCCTGCACATGCCAACTACTGGACCCACGTGCTGCAACCACTGAAGCCCCTGTGCCCACAGCCTGTACTCTGCAACAAGAGAAGCCACCACCATGAGAAGTCCATGCACCACAACAAAGAGTAGCCCCCACTCCACAACTGTAGGAGCAGCAATGAAGACCCAGGACCACCAAAAATAAATTAATATAAAATACCCAGAATAAATCTAACCAAGGAGGTAAAATATGTGTACTCAGATAACTATAACACACTGAAGAAAGAAACGGAAGACAAACAAATGCAAAGATATATCATGCTCATGGACTGGAAGAATAATTATTGTTTAAGTGATCATACTACATAAGGCAATATCACAGTATCAATGGCATTTTTCAAAGTACTAGAACAAATAATGCTACCATTTGTATGGAAACACAAAAGACCCCAAAGAGCTAAAACAATCTTGAAAAAGAAGAATAAAGGTGGAGATATCACAAGCCCTGATTTCAAACTATATTTCAAAGCTACAGTAGCCAAGCAATCTAAGTGTCCTTAGACAGACATGGATAAAGATGTGGTACACACAGACACACACACACGCATAGGCATATTACTCAGCCATTAACAAAAATGAACTCTTGGCACTTGCAACAGCATAGATGGATCTAGAAGATAAAATGAGTGAATAAGGTAGGAAGAAGGATAAATACATGATCTCACTTACGTTTGAAATCTAAAACTCAAACGAAACAAAACCATATTCATAGATACTAAGAACAAATGGGTAATTGCTATAAGAGAGGGTGGCAAGGAAGTGGGCAAATTAGGCAAAGGGGATTAAAATGTACAAACCCTGTATAAAGGAAACATATCTCAATTTAACAAAATCTATTTGTGACACACCCACAACCAACATAACACTGAACAGTGAAAAACTGAAAGCCTTCCTGCTAAAATCTGGAACAAGACAACAATGCCCACTCTCAACATTTCTTTCCAACACAGTATTGGAAGTCTTAGCCACAGCAATCAGACAAGAAATAAAAAGTGTCTAGATTGAAAAGAAAGAGGTAAAACTGTCATTATATGCAGAAGACATAATAGTATATATAGAAGAAGACCCTAAAGACTTCACACGAAAACTACTAGAACTGAAAATTAAGGTAGCAGGATCCAAGATTAACATATAGAAACTGGCTGCACTTTTCACACTAACAATAAAATATCAGAAATAACCCTCACAGACTTCAGACAATACTACAAAGATACAGTAATCCAAACAGTGTCGTATTGGCACAAAAACAGTTTTATGGATTAATGGGACCCAACGGAGATTCCAGAAATGAACCCACATACCTACAAATTAATCAGTGTTTTATAAAGGTGGTAAGAGATAGCACTAGTTGTTTAAAAACAAACAAACAAACAAACAGAAAACCTGCCTGCCAATTCAGGAGACATAAGAGATGCAGGTTCAATCCCTAGGTCAGGAAGATCCCCTGGGAAGAAGGCATGGCATCCCACCGCAGTATTCTGGCCTGGAGAATCCCCATGGACAGAGGAGCCTGGCAGGCTGAAGTCCATAGGGTTGTATAGAGTTGGGCATGACTGAAGTGACTTAACACACATACATGGAGAAAAGACAGCCCTTGAAAAAGTGATACTGGAAAGGTGGACAGCTGTACATAAATCAATGAAGTTAGTATACATCCTCACACCATACACAGAAAAATAAACTCAAAATGGCTTAAAGATTTATATATAAGACATGACATGAGAAACCTCTTAGAAGAGAAAATAAGCAAAACATTTTCTGACATATACTAATGTTTTCTTAGGTCAGTCTACCAAAGCAATAGAAATAAAAGCAAATATAAATAGAATATAATCAAATTTATAAGATTTTGCACAGCAAAGGAAATCAACAAAATGTAATGACAATTTATGGACTGGAAAAAAAATGTTTACAAATGATGTGAGCAACAGGGGCTTGACTTTCAAAATATATAAACAGCTAACAGAACTCAATAACAACAATTAAAAAAAGGAGTCCAATCAAAAAAGAACAGAAGACCTACTAAACAGACATTTCTCCAAAGAAGACATTCCGATGGCCAATAGGCACATGAAAAGATGCTCAACGTCACTAATTATCAGAGAAATAGAAATCAAAACCAGAGTGAGGTGCTTTGTAATAAGTTATATGGAGGAAAAAACTCTAGAAAAGAGTAGATATAGCTGATAGATTTGTATAACAATCACTTTGCTGTACACCTGAAACTAACACATCACTGTAAATCAACTACATGCCAATTTTTTTAATTTTTTTTTTTTTTAATGAACACTACAATGAGGTACCACACCACACTGGTCAGAATGGCCGTCATTAAACAGTCAATAATAAATTCTGGAGAAGGTGTGAAGAAAAGGGCACCCTCATAAACTGTTGGTGGGAATGTAAACCGGTCCAGCCAGTATGGAGAACAGTACAAGGGTTCCTCAAAAAGCTAGATATAGAATTGCTATAGGATCCAACAATCCCACACCTGGGCATATATCCAGACTAAACTAATTCAAAAGGGAGAGGAGGGATAGGGGACAGATGGATTAAGAGTTTAGGATTAGCAGATGCAAACCATTATATATAGAATGCATAAACAATAAGTCCCTACTGCAGAGCACAGCAGAGAAGGCAATGGCACCCCACTCCAGTACACTTGCCTGGAAAATCCCATGGATGGAGGAGCCTGGTGGGCTGCAGTTCATGGGGTCACTAAGAGTCGGACATGACTGAGCAACTTCACTTTCACTTTTCACTTTCATGCATTGGAGAAGGAAAAGGCAACCCACTCCAGTGTTCTTGCCTGGAGAATCCCAGGGATGGGGGAGCCTGGTGGGCTGCCGTCTATAGGATCACACAGAATGGGACACGACTGAAGCGACTTAGCAGCAGCAGCAGCAACTGTAGAGCACAACGAACTATATTCAGTATGTAATAAACCATAATGGAAAAGAATATGAAAAATATATATAGTTACATGTACATAACTATATAACTAAACCACTCTGCTATATACCAGAAACTAACACACTGTAAATCAACTATACTTTAATAAAAAAATTATTTAAATAGCAAAATATAAATGCAAACCTTAGTTATATTAAAATATATATTAGGTTATAATATGGCATATGGAATATGGTCAATAATAGTGTAATAACTTTGTATGAAGATAGACTGTTACTAGGTTTATTGTAGTGGTCATTTTTACAATATATACAAGTGCAAATCATTATGCATTTAGTACATGTGAAATTATCATAATACTGTACATTAACTATATTTCAATTAAAATTTTTTACCTCAAAAAGTTTAGAGTAAAAAGAAAAATTCTAAGTCAGAAAATATTATCCTTCTGCTCAAATCTCTGTAATGAATTCCCACTTTACTCAGTTAAATCCAAACTTCTTCTCATGGCTGATAAGGCCTACATGAGGTCCCCATCAACACCACTTCTCTAACCTCATCTGTGTTTTATTCCCAGATTTATTGACATATTATTGGCAAATGGAAATTGCACTATCTAAGGTGTACAGTGTGATGTTTTCAAATATATACACATTTTGAAGTGATTACATTTTGAAATAACTAGTGAAACTCATCAAAATAGCCATCACATCAAACAATTATCTTTTTCTTTGGTATTCAAGAATACTAAGATCTACTCTTTATACATGTTTTGCAGTATACACTAATTTATTATTAACTGTAGTCACTAATCTCTACACTAGGTCTCTAAGAACTTATTCATATTATAACTCAAAGTTTGTGCCTTTTCACTAAATCTCTTTTCCTCTACTCCCAGCCCCTAGGTATCACTATTTTGCTCCATTTCTATGAGTTCACTTTCTTAGATTCTACATATAAGTGAGATCATGAAATATCTGTCTTTCTGTGTCTGCTTTATTTCACAGATCAATGTTCTCAGGTTCATCCATATCATCACAAATGGCAGGATTTCCTTCTTTGTCAAGTTTGCATAATATTTCATTGTGTGTGTGTGTGTGTGTGTGTGTGTGTGTGTGTGTGTGTGACTTCAGTCCCATTATGATGGAAGATCCAAATTAAGATATCTCACCATTAATTGCTATGGTTAATAGCTGATACAAAAATTTTTACTAGATCAGCGTTAGTGCTATACACTTAAAAATTATCAGATCTGGGTGTGGTGATTTTAAAATATGGCCCCAAATTCTTTGCCATTTCTCCTCTAGGGAGGGAGGGTCTACTTCTCCTCCACTTAAATCTGGGAAAGTTGTTGCTGCTTTAACTAATGGAGTACAGACTTGCCAGGCTAGGTCAGTACATGTCATGCAGCTTCTACCTCATTCTCTGGCCTTGCTCACTTTGTGAGTAAACCAAGTACTATGTAAGATATTTGACCACTCAGAAACCTCATGGTAAAGAGGCCAGGTGCTCCAGTAAATAGTCTCAGCTAAGCTCCCATCTGATGACCAGCATCAACCAGGAGCCATCTTGGATGTCAGCCTCCGGGGATTCACAAGAAACTCCAAGTGAAAACTGTCCAGTCAAGGCTTTTTTGAATTTCTGATGAACTTAAAGAATTGGTTTACATTTCTAAGTTTGGAATCAATTCACTACAAAGCAATAGAAATTCATATATCAAGACATAAAAACTGAGTTTCTTATCACATGCCACTTCACATATTATTCTGACTCTTCTTTCCACATGGTAAATCAACCCTGAATATTCATTGGAAGGACTGATGCTGAAGCTCCAATACTTGGCCACCTGATGCGAAGAACTGACTCACTGGAGGAAAAAAAAAAAAAAAAAACCTGATGCTGGGCAAGAGTGAGGGCAAGAGAAGAAGGGGGCAACAGAGGATGAGACGGTTGGATGGCATCACTGACTCAAAGGATGAGTTTTGAGTATACTCCAGGAGATAGTGAAGGCCAGGGAAGCCTGGTGCACCGCATTCCGTGGGGCCACAAAAAGTCAGACAGACATGACTGACCGACTGGAAAACAACAACAACGCCACTTCACATATTATTCTGACTCTTCTTTCCACATGGTAAGAAAGTCATCCATGTTAAATGTAGTCAAATATAAACCCCGGCTTTGAATCATAGGAGATAGAAAAATATTAAAACTGAAAGGTGCTGTTGATTTTGGTCTCCTGAAAGTGCCACCCGTGAAGTCTGTGGCTTACCAGGAGAGTCTGAGTTACGGCAGGAGAAGTCCAAGTGCAAGCTGGCAGACCAAAGTCAGCCCACCCTGTTTGTACAATATAAAATAAAATAAAGACGTCCACAAAGTCTAAAGTAGTTATTATCTTGCCCTTTACTAAAAATAACTATCAACCCCTGAAGTTAGAGAACAGCAAAACTGAAATAGGAACATAAGTTCTTTGAGTCGTATACCAGTACTCTTTTTTTCACTATGCGGCCTAGACAGGAATAAAATTCTACATTAAGATCAGCGTATTTTAATAAGCATAATTCCACGACTCTGTGAGTCTAGTTCACATCACTTTTTGAAATTTGGTCAAGACTTTATTTTTGTTTTGGGGGTTGTTTAGTTTGGTCCTTTCGTTTTGCTTTTGGTTTTGTTTTCATAGAGAGGAGAGTTAGCCACAGGAAGAAAAATATACATTATTTAAATTTTTCTGTGATACTATCAGTAAAGAGAAGAAAACTGATATCTTAGATTAGAGGCTGGCAAACTTTTGCTCTAAGGGCCAAAAATATTTTTCACTTTTCAAGCCATACAGTGTGTGTCACAGCTACTCAGCTCTGCTGGTAAGCTTGAAAGCAGCCATGGAGTGTCATTCGCTCGGTCGTGTCTGACTCTCTGTGACCCTATGAACTGTAGCCCACCAGGCTCCTCTGTCCCTGGGATTCTCCAGGCAAGAATCCTGCAGTGGGTTGCCATTGCCTTCTCCAGGGGATCTTTTCCAACCTAGGAATTGAACCAGGTCTCCTGCATTGTAGGCAGACTCTTTACCATCTGTGCTACCAGAGAAGCCCGAAGCAGCCACAGACAAGGCTTAAATGAATGTGCGCGCTGTATCCATTACACTGTATTTACAAAAACAAGTGGTGGTCCAGGGTCAGCTTGTAGTCCTTGTTTGTCAACCCTGTCTTAATTAACATGGAGACACACATACATGTGGGATGCAATGCTTAGGGTAAGAGAGTATAGCTACAAATTCTACACAGAGAAGTAGGGGAAATGTCAGACATGAGGTTCATGTAATAATATTTTGCCTGTGTACTACATGTTTTGTTCACTAAACTCTAAAATAACACTTAATGTTCAGTTTGAGAATAATATTGAAAGAGTTGAGTCTGTATTACTGAAAAATCTCCTAAGTTAAAATTCAGTCTTTATTACTATAGCTTGAAAGCCTTACCTCTTTTTATAACTTATTTATTTCTCCAAGAAACAAAAGAAGGCCATTCTAGATTTGAATAGCCCACTAAGACAGCTACATCCCAGCCTGAGAACTTTGTTGCCAAACTTGCTAAACACAGTTTTCTTAGACTGTGTGAGATTATTTTTTTCCCTTGCTTTTCAAAATCTCTGAAGTTCTTGCACTATCAAAAAAAAAAAAAAAAAGGCTTATTCTTACCAGTTAGTAAAGGACGTTCCACTTTCAAGGGAGAGAATTTCTAAATTCCTCCACAGTGCTTTACACTATCATAAATTTCCTAGACATGCTGTCACCTACATAAAGGACCAGCACCACCTAAATGACAACCACTCTGGGGCAAAGTGGGTAGGGTGAAGAAGACAGTGACCCAGTTCCCACTGCACATAGCTAAAGGTGATACCAAAGACATTTGGGAAAGAAGTCTGATTTATCTCTCAACTTAAATGCCTAGTTGAACAAAAAATAAAATAAATTTTTTTCCAGTGCTAAAAGCAAGTAAGTGGATTTTCCAGGGATTCAAAAAGAAAGAAAATATTTCCTTTGTGCCTAAGATATACATAGATTCCAAAAGATTTTTTAAAAGGATTAAGTAAGCAACCAATCAATTAGACATTCATAGTGATGTTAATTATATAAATATATAATAATGGGTATACATAGTAATCATTATAAAAAGCAAAATATAAACATTATAGTATTATTTTCAATCATTTCAATCTAAAAAAAAGGAAATTCTGAAGTGTTTGCTTTGAGAGCTTATAGAATTATCCACGTGTGAAAAATCCAAAATTGCTGTAAAGTGTAAAAATTATCCTTTCTTCCACCTACAGGTAAGTCAAAATTGCTGTGCAAATTTTCTTCAAACTTTTGAAAAGGAATTATCCAGAAAGGAAAATGTCTGAAGCTACACAATAGAACTTCAGAAATGAAGAAAGCTATTTTCAGTTCTGACTTCTACAGCTCACAAGCAACATAAACCGCCCTCGTGCACACACACGTACACACACTAGTGCATGTTTACTGATTCAACACATGTTTACTGTCATGTAAATTAATTTTCATATGTGTATGCACATGTTTGTATCATGTGGATGTAACCCTGTGTGTTAACCTATCTGCAAGAGCAAAGTCAAGGACAAGATCTAAGGGTGAGGAAGAGATATACAGGTAAGGTGACATCCAGCCACCTAAGGGCACCTGAAATCATCCTCTGAAGCAGGCTCAGTTCCGTTCAGTCGCTCAGTCATGTCCGACTCTTTGCAACCCCATGAATCGCAGCACGCCAGGCCTACCTGTCCATCACCAACTCCCAGAGTTCACTCAAACTCATGTGCATCGAGTCAGTGATGCCATCCAATCATCTCATCCTCTGTCATCCCCTTCTCCTCCTGCCCCCCAATCCCTCCCAGCATCAGGGTCTTTTCCAATGAGTCAACTCTTTGCGTGAGGTGGCCAAAGTATTGGAGTTTCAGCTTCAACATCAGTCCTTCCAAAGAGCACCCAGGACTGATCTCCTTTAGGAGAGACTGCTGCTGCTGCTAAGTCACTTCAGTCGTGTCCAACTCTGTGTGACCCCATAGACGGCAGCCCACGAGGCTCCACTGTCCCTGGGATTTTCCAGGCAAGAACACTGGAGCGGGTTGCCATTTCCTTCTCCAGTGCATGAAAGTGAAAAGTGAAAGTGAAGTCGCAAATGCTATAAAGGTTAATGTTAGCGATCATAATGAGAATGTAGATGAGCAAAGGGTGACATGAACTGTATCCTTCTAGAGGACAGAAAATGTCAACGGTGGGTAAAGATGGAAAGAATGTGCTCTTGGGACAGGACATGGAAGGAATGGAAGAAAAGATGAGCTATGCTTCTATGATTAATGAAAAACAGTTACTCAAACTGGGAATTCTCTACAACTTTTTAAAAATGAAATTATTTTTAAATATTATTTCTGAAGTTGCATGGAAGTTTGCTTAAGTTTGTGGGGTTTTTGACTGCAATTTACAATGGTGAAAAGTCACTGTTTTTACTTCTAAAGTAAGAGAATGGAACAGAATAAAATCCAACATGGCAGAATACTAAGCAGCAATTTGCAGAGGTAAAAACTCAGTCATTATAAAGTCAGATTCTAGATTTTCAAACTAACAGCAATCCAGTTTTTAATTCAGATTTAGACATACGATGCAAACATATCAGAAGTTATTAATTTGTAAGAGAAGTTAAGTAGGAAAAAAAACTCTTGGCCCTAAATATCAAGAAAAAAAAAACAGTTCATTTTTTGAAGTGGCAAGAATGATCTCTTACAAAATGCAGGAGGAAAAATGGAAGTCAGAGTATTATCTTATGTTTCCCAGGCAACCAATATTTCTCTTAAGAGAAAACAGCCCACTGTGAAGCTGAAGAGCCGAGAAGACCTGACTATTTAAGACTCAAAAGTCTCCCTAAGGGACAGAGCATTGAAAAGTAGAACTTGGTCGGTCTAGAAAAGTATTCAGCAGAAGCATTCTGCTTGAAAACAATCGATTTACCACCTTTAACTCCAAGCTTCCCTGGAGCCTCCAACTTCAAAGCCCAAGATCTCTGTATCCTGTCCTCTAGAGAGAGCGCCAGACCAAGTCAGCTGCCCTGACTGTCCTTCATTCCCCTTAGGCCTGTCCAGGACCTCATGTAGACAGACAGATAAGACTACCTTCCGGGTACAGAGGAATTCAGGGCACCCCCACCCCAGAATATGCTGCTTTGGTATATTATTTTGTGCTGAAGCCTCGTAGAGGCTTTCTCTGAACTCCCCTCATGTGCCTAAAGACAGATTGTCCAAAAGAGTTCAGTTTTCATTAATCTCCCCCCTCACTACAGGAATTTCATCAACCAGAGAAGATGGACTCACCACAGGGGAGGAGACTAGAAGTCCACCCCGCCCCCTGACAAACTTTTCATAAACCGTCACACCTCCCATCTCTTCTTCTAAGAGCCCTATAGCTTTCCCCAAAATCATTCACTTTCCCCTAAGTAGCCTACACTCCGCTTCCCTTCCCCTATTAAGACAGTATGTTGTTCAGCCACCTAGTCATATCCGACTCTTTGCAACCCCATGGACTGTAGCACACCAGACCTTCCTGTCTCTCACCATCTCCCAAAGTCTGCCCAAGTTCATGTCCATTGCATCGGTGATGCCTTCCAGCCATCTCACCCTCTAATACCCTCTTCTCCTTCTGCCCTCAATCTTCAACAAACCTGGGACTGTTGGACTTCTCCAATGACCCAGTCGTTAAGAATCTGCCTGCCAACACAGGGGCCACTGGTTTGATCCTTAGTTCAGGAAGATCCCTCATGCTATGGGGCAACTAAACCCATGTGCCACAAGTACTGAGCCTGCTCTAGAGCCCACTCGGCACAACTACTGAAGCCCGCACGCCCAGAGCCCATGGTCTGCAACAAGGGAAGCCACCACAATGAGAAGACTGCATACCACAGTTAAAGTAACCCCCACCGCCTGCAACAAGAGAAAGCCCTATCTACGTACAGCATAAATACATAAAGAAGACTCAGCACAGCCATAAATACATAAATAAAGAAAACTGCAACACTAGAGGAAAAGTCTTTCCTCTCCTATAAATAGTCTCCTTCCAGCACCACCCAGCAGGCTGCAGGCTGCCCAAGACAGGTGCATCAGAAGGAAACGTTTTCAATTTTTTTAAGGGAAGAAAATAATCTTTAATATTTTGAGCAGGATGATAATCTTCTGGTAGGTAATAATGTAATAGCACTTTTGTTTAATAGCAAGCATCTCAGTGGGTTTCCCTGGTGGATCAGTGGTCAAGAACCTGCCTGCAAAGGCAGGAGACAAAAGTTGGATCCCTGGGTTGGGAAGGTCCCCTGGAGTAAGAAATGTCAACCCATTCTGGTATCCTTGCCTGGAAAATCCCAAGGACGGAGGACCCTGGTGGGCTACAATACGTGGGATCGCAAGAGACAGACACAACTTAGCAACTGAACAGCAACCACAACCATCTCAATGTCACATTCATTTTAAGAAGTATTTGGGAGAAAATAATAATAATGATGGCACATAAGGATTTGTTTTAGGATGTGAATGCTTTTCCAACACCAAAATGAGCTGTGTCTCTGCAGCTCTCCTGGACCTGTGCAGGGAGATGAAGAAACCTTGACCCAGCAGCTAGTGCATTCCAGGCCCCAGTTCAGTGAGTGCTGGGAGTTTGGTCCTTGCCTCTCCCAGGCCTAGATTCACCTTCCCTACCAGAGGTTGCTGATAGCAAGAGCCACCCTGCTCAGCTATCACAACTAGTCCACAGCCAAGTTAGCTGAAACTTCCCAGCAGCACGTCCAACATGGCTAACAAGAACCTTTGTTCCCAATACATTTGATCATCAAAATAGCCTAGCAT
Source organism: Nanger dama (assembly GCA_917880005.1). NCBI lineage: Eukaryota > Metazoa > Chordata > Mammalia > Artiodactyla > Bovidae > Nanger > Nanger dama. Next base: position 15,997,645 of record CAKJTW010000008.1, on the reverse strand, counting down.
TCCCTCACCCGCCCCCACCGCCCTGCCCCAGAGAAGTTCAGTTTTGTTTCCATTGCAAGTAGTTTGATGTGTGGTAATTGGAGGGAGACACAAATTTTGAACTTGAGCTTTATGTTGTGACTAACATTAACTTAAATACCTTCCCATCAAGGAGTAGGACTATTCTGCCAAACTTCCTTAAAAACCCACCATGATTTTTTTGTTGTTTCAGAAACCCACAGTGCAATCTGCAATGTATTATACATTTTGAGCACAGACTCTTATCTATACTTTCTTGTGCATTTCCAAACCCCTTAAAATATTGATCAGACACAGAGCCCACATTCCAAGACCAGTGCCACAATTTTGCTGCAAGCTAAAGAAGAAAAGATTGAAAGTAACAGATGTTTGTGTTGCCTAGTCTAGTTATTTTCATGACTTCATCAACAAATGCAAAGTTTTAAATTAGAAATGTACTATAGTTCTATTGTTCCCTATGGAAATTTCTAACTAAAACCAGTCGAAGAAATCATTTTCAAACAAAAATTCTGCCTTTGGTTTAAAGAGAGGGAAAAAAAAAAAAAAACTCTTAGAAAGGAAGAAAGTTCATTCCGATGAGCAGCCCCCTTCCTGCTCCAGCCAGCACATCAGGGAACAGGATTCGATGGGTGGTAACTGCTCTTGCAGACTTGGTGACTCCATGGGGCGTGCTCCCCGGGTTCCTGCTGGGCTCCTGCTATCCAAACAGGAGGCTGGAGGGAACGCTTGCAGCCCCGCTACGGCAAGAATGTTTTGTGGATCTGGTCCCACCATGCCTAGGACAGCTCCACATGAGGTATCCTGACTCACTTCAAAGGCAGGAAGGCTTTAGAAGCCCCTCCAGAAGGCTTGTCTGCGTCAATTCAGCCATCCACACTGGGCATCCCCCACTAGGTTTTGCATGCCCGGGAAGGAAAGTTATTAGCTCCCTCCTGGACTCAAAGGAAGAGTGAGCAGAGTCTATTGTTCACTCTCAAATCTGCATCGTTGGTGGCTGTGGCTTCACATATTAGCCAGCTTCAAAGGGACAGCAACACAGGGCTTAAATTATACGGGATTTCAGAAGAGCTCAGAGGTCCAATAGAGCCAATTTTACTTGAATGTAAATTTATAGGAGGAAATCAGTATCTTGTTGCTTTTGTTCCTAAAATCCTTTTATCCCAAGTCTTGCATGCAAGCGCTCTCGACTGATCTAACCCGCTTCATTCTCTGAACTCTAAAAAATACATCCAGTATCTGCTGCCAACTAAGCACTTTATTATATACCCATCTGTATTAGCATTTTTAACACTGCTCACCCAGTTGATTTTGAATGTCTTAAAGGCAGACAGAATGGCTTACAGTTACTTCCAGGACCGATTATGGGGATAATGGCGATGAGGGATCCAAGAGAACCATTTGGCATAAGCTTCATATTCAAAATAAGACTCCAATTTAGATTTTTGATATCTCCAAATGAAATTATACCTAAACTTTCATAGACGCACTGGCAAGAGTTTTGAAAAGAAGCATTTCATCCAACAACTTTAAATTCATCACAGTTTCTATGATCCTTTTTGGCATTACTTTATTTTTTAATAAAGCAAAAAATAGGAGCCTCCAAAAAGAGAAGAGGTGTGGCTTACCTCAGATTTTCTACAGCGCCAGGCATCATGTTACAAAAGACACACTCATGAGGAAAATGCTCCCTAATGGTCATCAGATATTTTTGTAGGTGGAGTAGATGTATAAAACTGGCATGGACTTCCCACACAACCAGAAATCAGAGGCCCTAGGGCCACTGAAAAGGACCCCAGCTAGACTGGCTAGCTCCCACCACACGGGCGACTGTGTTTTCAGGTCCTTCCTGCTTCCATATAAGCAACAACATGAGTATCAAAAGGAGAATACTCTCTTCTTTTGATAATGAGTACCCGATGCTTTTGAACTGTGGTGTTGGAGAAGATTCTTGAGAGTCTCTTGGACTGCAAGGAGATCCAACCAGTCCATCCTAAAGGAGATCAGTCCTGGGTGTTCATTGGAAGGACTGATGTTGAAGCTGAAACTCCACTATTTTGGCCACCTGATGCAAAGAGCTGACTCGTTTGAAAAGACCCTGATGCTGGGAGGAATTGAGGGCAGGAGGAGAAGGGGACGACAGAGGATGAGATGGTTGGATGGCATCACCGACTCAATGGAGATGAGTCTGAGTAAACTCCGGGAGTTGGTGATGGACAGGGAGGCCTGGCGCGCTGCAGTCCATGGGGGTCACAAAGAGTCAGACACAACTGAGCAAATGAACTGAACTCTTTAAGAACTTAAGAGGTAAGGTGGCCTTTTGATACTTAAACTAGTAAAATCCAGAGAGAATGGCTATATTTAACCTGTTTCAAAAGGAAAACCCTGTAGGAAACTATCATGTACAACCAAAGGATTCAAAATACCCCATGATTTCATCCAAGGTAGTTTCTGAAAGTGATCTCAGGAAAGCAGGGCTAGCATGTGACGGCACTGTCATCAAAAGTCCCATACACTCTTTGGAGAAAGATACTGTAAAGCAGAGTGTGGACAGTAAAGCGAAATACGACTCAGTCCGGAATATACTGTGTGAGTTCGCTTTGTGAAGAGGCTCCAGGGCAGCTGGCCGCCTTGTGGTGACACCTCCAAAACCGTCCTCATCTCCCAGGCACCTCCTTCGGCCCCACTCTTGATTTTAGCTCATGTGGATGTGGTCATCATTAGCCCTGTCCACCAAATTTTTCTGCTGCTTTCTGGAACTCTGTGGAATGGCGTTGCCTCATTCTTCTTTGCAGTTGGGTATGCCCCTGTAACTTGGGGCTGGGGAAGTGGGATTGATTTAAGAGCCAGGAAATGATTCATCGCATGTCTATCGTCCTGCCTTGACCAGCCTGGATCACAAAAGCACAGAGATGGAGCCGCCTTCTCCCTAGGCCCTGAATTAAGAAGCAGCAGAACTCCCCAGCCGACTAGTGGGGGCTATATGCCACGAGGAAAACTAAGCCTTTATTATTTTAAGCCATTAAAACCTCAGGATTATTTGTTGGCCTAGTATAAGTGACCCTATTCTGACTAATAAGAGCAGATATTAGTTTACAATGCTTAATCTCCTACCCCCTTAACTGAAGTACCTTTGGGGTTACACTGTTATATTCCCAGAGATTGTAGAAACCACAGGATAAGAAAGATCCATATTATAACAGTGTCCACTGGACTCATTAAGTGTGTGGTGTTTTTTTTTTACTTGAAAGTTGCTAAGAGAGTAGCTCTTACAAATTCTCACCATGAAAAAGAAATGGTAATTATGTGACATGACAGAGGTGCTAACTAACGCTAAGGTGGTAATCACTTTTCAATATAAGTGTATCAAATCAACACATTGTTTATCTTAAGTTGACTGTTTTATGTCAATTATATTCCAATAAAGCTGGAAAAAATAAAGTGATCTCCTGGAAAGAAGTAAAATGTTGTTTTTCATTAAAATAAAAACATAAATGAGATTTTAAAAAACACCATAAATTTTTCACATAAAATAGAAAACAACGAATTTTGGAGGCATAGATTTAGAAGATGAAACAAATTAATTAGAGCAGAAGAGGGACCTTTGAGAGGAGCAGCTTCAGCGAACAGAAGAGGAAAAGGAGGGGCAGAGAATCCATGTGGCTCACCCAACGGTGTTTAGTGTAGCCCAAGTTCACTTAGTCTAATTCCAAAACTCTTTTGCCACCTTGAGTGTATAGCAAAATTGTTGTCCTGGTGTTCTCAACAACACAAGGGGAGAGACAGCTCCTTATGTCAGAACCAGACATCTTTACTACCAACATTTGAGGGTCATTCCTTAGGTTGGTGGCAGTACAGTGGCTGACCCCAAGATCAAACCATCAAACGTTCACTGCAAGAGATTTCTACCAAATACTCTGCTTGCCTTCCTTTCCCACCTCCTCATCTTATCCAGGTGGAAAGATTAAAAAAAATAATAATAAAGATTTGCCTTCCCCTACCTCTACATGCAGCCACAATTTTCCAGCTTTTGACTTTTATAATTTAATCAGTTATCTCCACTTTGGACTCATGAAATACATTGAGTTTTTCTTTATTTTTAATATACCTCAGAGAAGGTTCTTCAGTGGTAAACAATCTCTTTTAATAGATGTCTTTGGAACAAGGCAGAGTTTAAATAATGGTAATGTTTGGAAGTAACATTTATGTTTTCATTTTTAAGTTGAAACTTAAGTTGTTTTTCTTCAGACTCTTTTGGAATTCTATGAACCCAAGTGGAAGAGGAACAGCCTCAATAAATAGAAGAAAACAACTTAAAAATCATCATCTACCCTTAGTCCCAGTCTTTCCGAGCCAACAGTATATATGTAAGATGATTCGATCTGAAACTCTAGAAGCAACCTGACATGCTTTGTATCTATAAAATCAGCCTATGACAATTTAAGATAAATAGCTTGTAAATCAATATTCAAGTTGTGGCCCATTCCTACTGCAGACCTTACTGCGTGCTTAGCATTGAGAGATGCTCTTCCCCATGTAAACTCCATGCCACGCAACTCTATGAGCACTGAAGCACAGTAATGCTTACTCATTTTTATGCGTATCACTCACAAAAAAGGGAATTTCTTTCTTTTTCACAACTCCCTGCTTACTTCTGGAGAGCCAAACTCTCACAAATGAACTTTTGTTGTCCTGTTATACTCTCAGTAAATGGATTTTTTTCTGTGATGCTTTATAGATGAGACTTGTTTCTAGAACAGTGGGTACCACCCCCAAGTCAGATTTTAGTGATTCTATTGTCATTACAGCTGCAGAAGTAGTTAAGAAATTATCAAGTTTCTAAATGCCACAGGACGGACTCCATCCTACCTGTCCAAATTGTCAAAATCTTGCCAAAATTTTCTCTGCCAGGACCACCTCCCAGTGGCATTTTACTTCAAAGCTTTCACTCAGACTCTTTCGATATGTAGACACGTATTCCACATCTATGTTGCACAAACTTTTCTCTCTGCCAATCAAAATTCCTGCTCAACCTTTGAAGCCTAATCCAAGTTCCAAAGCCTCCTACAGCAATTTCTATGTGAGATTTACCTTCAACAATAATCCAGTTCTATGAATTCTGACAGCAATTGCTGTGCTTTCCATACATTCAGAAGTTTGGGCATATTCTGTTCGGCAACACCATACAGATGCTACATTGCATATGTCTTGGTTCTATGATTTGATCCAAAGGTGGAGAGGAGGAAATATGTGCAAGCCAGAAAATGTGATATATCAGGAAAAGCCTAAATGGTGAGTAAGATCTTCATATACATCCCAATTCCTAGATCACTGAGCCTTATCAGTGTTCTAGGTCTAATACTCAATGATCCAAAGAGGTAAACAAAACTTTACCTACATACCCCAATAGTCTCTCCCTAAAGTTGTTTGCCCTTCGGAGTCATCCTAAAATGAAGGCCAAAACTCAGATGACCTCAATGGGTCATTCTAGCAAACAGACCTGCTTTCACCAGTGAGGCGAAAACATCCGATAAAGCCAGGTGGTAGAAATTTGAGCATGGAGCAGACAAGAGATGTGTCGGACATAACCAGAGGAAATCAGCATCTGGCCACTGTCAGCTGCAGGCACTGCCCTCATCCCTCCAGAGACTCTCCACCTCTGGAACAGCCTGCATCACATAGGTAGCCCCAGAGCACAGGCGTCCTTGACTCAGCCAAGAGATCCGAACTTGAATATATGTCATATATATGTCATATAAGCAAGTTTCTCACTGTAAAATAAAAATAAAGTCAGAAGCAGGTCTCTGTTACTTTTGGAAGTAACAAAAGATGTAGTTCTATACATATTTCAATGCTTTGGCTGTGCGGTTGGTTTAGCAGAGAATGGGAAATTTTCAGTGTTGTTTTCTGCACCAGCTAGTGATCCTGTTGATGGTAAATCAAGTCACTTTTCACAGCAAAACAGAGATAGATGGCTGCATGTATGCACATCTACATACGCGCACATACACACTCACACTCATACACCATCTTCCTTGAACTTGACCTTTTACATTAGCATTAGTTAATGTGCACTGCAGGTGGCCATCCATATAGAAGTAAAATCTCATCTTAAAGGATGCCTTCAGTTTGTCCCTGTTGTTCCAGGGCAGCAGTTCTCAACCAGCAGCAATGCAGCCCACAGGGGGCATTTGGTGAAGTGCGGAGACACTCTAGGATGTTATGACTGGGTGGCGGTGCTCCAGGTGTGCTGCTAAACCTCCTACAATGTACAGGACAGTCTCCCACACCAAAGACTTACTAGGTCCAAAATGTCAGCAGTGTCAAGTTAAAGAAATTTCTGTTCTAGGAGTAAAAGCAATATATAATCTTATGTAAAGAGTGCTTCTTTTTTTTTTTTTGGAATAGGGGAATTATTTTAATGATTCTTTGTTTTGTGCAAAAGAAAAGGCCAAGTCTTATTCTGAAATAGGGAATTTCAGACTCTAAGGCCTAATGATGGCTTTTCGAGCAGCATTTCTGTGGAAACCAGTGTGGTGCGAACCTCCTTTTAAATTCCTTGGCCAAGGTGAGAAATTTTAACTGCCTAGGACCCCGTGGGGCCTTCCTGGGACAGATCCCTCCCCCATTATCTTCTTAAGCTCCTCTCTGAAATACCTGTATAATAGTATCTGATGCACATTTCCTGTGTTATTTTACAGATAGGAAAACCCCTACCAAAGGGAAGATGTTAACTATTTGATGATCATGAGCACACAAGACATCAGGCCTACAGGAGCCCAAGGACTGATCATGCTAATCCCTCTGGTACTGCCCTTTACTTCACCATCCACCAATCAGAAAATTGTTCATGTTCAGTTCAGTCGCTCAGGAGTGTCTGACTCTTTGCGACCCCATGAACCGCAGTATGCCAGGCTTCCCTGTCCATCACCAACTCCCCGAGTCCACCCAAACCCACGTCCATTGAGTCAGGGATGCCATCCAACCATCTCATCCTCTGTCGGCCCCTTCTCCTCCTTCATGAGTTGATCACAAATCCTAAGATCCCTCTCCCTCACCTGGCCTTGAAAATACTCTCCTGAAACCCAACTGGGAGTTTGTATTTTTCAGCACTAGCTGCCTAGACTCCTTGTCTGCTGCCTTACATAAATGTTGGCACTTTCCCTCACCACAGCCAGGTGTCAGTAGACTGGGTTCACTGGGCACAGGCAAGCGGATTCAAGTTTCATTCAGGAATGAAAAGAGGAAGGAGGTAGGGAGATTTCTAGGAAGAACTGATTTGAAGGGATCCCTTCCAAGGGAGATAAAATGACTCCCAACAATGTCCAAAGGAGGCAAGGCACTAAGAAAAATGAGTGAAAAGGATGCTCCCTGTAATGAGCATGGCAGATGGCATCTAGGATTGATGAGACTTCAACCAGCAGTAAACTCTCCTTTTTTCACTTTGTTTTCTCTTATCAAACCCTTGAGCCTTCAAAATAATTTTTTTCAAGTATCTCATCCTAGTGTTTGTGGTGTTCAGGGCATAATGACTACCTAGTCAAGGATTTAATTAGGGCAAGTGCAGGTGAAAGTGAGAAGGAAGCCAGGGGAAACTAGAAGAATAGTGAGGTTCATACACAAGCCAAACCCTGAGTGAGGCAAAATGAGAAATAAAGGTTGGGTTGAAGCCTCCTGGACCATCCAACAGCCTCAGAGAGGCTCAGCAAGGCAGTGGGAAGTCCAGAAATCAGAGGGCTGTCCGAGGAGTTGCATGTCACCCAGGATGAATCTGCCTTAGTAACCTTGCCTGGCTTGGTTCCTGTCTGGAAAGTGTGGCTTGAGAGCAAATGTGGGGATAGATGTCAGTCTGCAACATCTGGACAAGTCTGGTCAATTACAGTGCTCGGACCTGGAGAGCTACCACTTGCATCCTCACGGCAATGTCATGAATATGACCCTAACCAGCTATCGGACTCGTCAGAGTAACTGTCTCCTGGACACATACCCTCCACCCTATCATCTGCTCAAAAGGTTCCTTTCAGCCACTTGCAACTGATGCTTTAATTATTGATAAACATCTCAACAGTAAATAGTTTCCAACAACCAAGAGTAAGAAAAAAGAAAAGGAAAGAACAAAGCTTTCATATCACTGGAAACCCTTCACCCGTGTGATAGATTCACCTAGGTCTGACCGATGGCTATGCAGCTCAGAACTCCAGCTCAAGGTGCCTTAGTAACTCACCTACCTCTGTCATACTGTGACTGGCAGCTCCCTTTCCAGACTTGAAACTGCTCCATTAGAGAACCATCATTACCCACTATAGAACTTCTAAGAGAAAATTGAGTTGAATAAATTATTAGCAATTTCATAATAAACTTCAACTCATCTTCCATACATTTTCCTCAAACTGCCAGGGTAATTTATATATTAAACATTTAGATAGTACCATCCTTCCTTGTCAAGTCTCCCTTGTGAGAGATTGTTAAGAGTAGACCATTACATTCCAGGAGAGTTTAAGTTCAGAAAGTCCTCAAGGCAGACCATGAGCTAGAAGACTTCTCAAAGGCCTGTCAGCAATGAGTTTATGATTTTGTGATATCAGATGAAGAAAATGTGCTATCACTGATAGCACACTGAGAAACTTTTCCCACAACAGAAAAGGAAGTCAGCGGAATAACCAGCCTTAGGGAATGCCTCGCTTCTTGGGCTAGCTCCACATACATGGAATATATTTTGAATCACAATCATGTTGTGCCTTTATTCAGAACTTCTTTTGGAATAAGTGGTCATTAGAAGACAGTATTTGTTTGCATCTGTGAACATTCTAAAAATAGCATACAGAAGGACACGTGAGCCTTAGAAGATATAAGATTTTTGGTTTTGGACAGAATTTCAAGCATGACCAGCACGTGTATTTCTAAACAGTGGAGACTGACATTCATTTGCCCCCTTGTAACTTACACAGTGTGTTCACACTTGCCAGCCCAAAACCGAAGAAATATTTGATATATTGATTTCAGACAAAGGTACAGTCAAAGTTGGCCTAAAATACCGGGGATGTCAAAAATATCCCTTAGTGTGTTTTTCACTCAAATCCGCATGATTTTTGGTTGCTCTGATGTTAAAATTACAGCACACATTGTTTCCATCTTCGTCTGTTTGGCCAGGGCTAGAACACAAAAATATTATTAACTTCATAGAGTACGCACACAGGCACACACATACATACAGATACGCTCATGCACACTACACAAAAAAAGCTCAGCTTGTCAACAGCTTTGGCGTAGTAACATACAAATGATAATTAGAAACATGTGTCCCCAGCAAAGAGGCACAGAAAACTAAAGGTCATCTTTTTCCAAATGACCTAATTAGAAAAGCCTGGAGTGCTGGCTACAGTATAATGGTTTTACACAGCTTTTAACTCAGACTTCCTGTTTTAAAACAGTGCAATTTACTGCTCCTGTAGCAAATATGAATTGTCACTTAATGCCAACAGATTTAAGCCTCACAACACCACCTGCCTCCAGCAATCTACTCATTGTTAGACCTATCAGCTGAGGATTGCTGATTTACCATCCCAGAATGACCATTTAGAACCTCATGCCAGGACGGCTGCCAAGTAGAGAACAAGGATTTCATGTAGAAGAGAGTCCACGAGGTACTTTACATTAATGCCAATTGAAATATGCATGAATAGACCAAAGGGAAAAGCAGTTGTTCTGAATCAGACTATCAGTGAATGCTTTTTAGATTCTTTTTTCTGGTCCCAGAGCTAAGATTTTGATGCTGAATAATTGTAATTGCCCAGAGACAACAGACACACACTGGCTGAAAGTGCTGCTTGGTAGAAACTCAAACAGGCACCCAAATAGCATTGTCGTTTTAAATAGATGCCTCTGTAAATTTGTATTTAATCTCTCTCATATTTATTCAATATGCTGTGATGTTTCATTAAGTATTCATTTCACTTGTCTGTTTCATTGCTCAGTTCTCCCATCTGAAACACCTAATGCTATGAGGAGGAATGTTTATACAAGAGTGTGAAGAATTTAAAAAGCAGTAACAGCAAGGGTGCCCCACTACAGATGATATTTCCTAGCTTCTTTTGTAGCTAAGTGAGGTCATATAACTAAATTTAGGCCTAAAGGAAAGGAGTAAAAGGCATGCATGCAATTTCTGAGTCACCTCTGTATAGACCGTCAGCCTTGAATTCTGTCTCCCTGCTGCTGCTTATGAAATGGTGACAGAGCTTCTTCTCCAACGGGCCTGTTCAGTTCAGTCACTCAGTCGTGTCCGACTCTTTGTGACCCCGTGGGCTGCAGCATGCCAGGCTTCCCTGCCCTGTACCATTCATCTATACACTTTCCCATGAGAGACAGAGAAACTTCTATCACTCTTAAGATACGACAGATCCAGCGGTCAGGTCCACTGTGTTACAGCAGCGTAGCCTGCACCCCAGCTGACACAAACAAAGCGAGGCTCAAGAAGTTGCATCCACTTTTTGTGCTTTTGATTAGGGGTAGATGTTTTGAATTGTTCAGTTTATCAGTATACCAAGAGACAGTGACTTTAGGCTAATCCTCATTCTGGCTAATCCTTGAATCTACACCAGTCTTTAAGATCTAACTTAGTTCCTGGGCTCTGTTTCATAAAATAAGAAGGATGGGGGTTGTTGGAATTCCAAAATCCCATGATCTAAGGTTCTATACTGCACAATAAAGTAGATTGAAGTAGATCAGATCTGAGTTATTTTTCATAGTACTATATCAAAATAGATACATCTATAAATACTGTTTCTAAATTCCCTAAATAAGAAAACATTCGATACATGCATTTCTTACAGTTAATACTTTCGTTGTAATTCCTCTCTTCCTACCGTTTCCTTCCTTTAACCATTAGTTACACTAAGATCTATTCCAATTTTTTAATCCTTTCATTGGATTCTACTGCCTCTGATAAGTATCTTATTTCATATATTACTCTCTCCATCCAAATTCGTCAAACTTGCAGTCTATGTTATCTGCGCTTATTACATTCTCATTCTCTCCTGAAATCCCTAAAACCTATGCTTGCCTTTTCCAAATATACTAAAATTTCAAAAGATAACTATATACTCTTTTTCCTAATCCTTGTGTTCCTGGGCTGTTTGTTTATACATACAAATATTTATTAACTCTTTCATGTATCACGAAATAAAGGGGGTTAAGATACAAAGCACAGAGCCTAAACATCTCAGTTTCATACTGCTGGGCTGTTTTAAAGAGTCTCGTTGAACTTGCTTTGATTTCCGTGAAAATACCATTTTTCCGTTTCTCATCCTACTGCTCTGATTATTCCATTCTCTTTCTTGGCTGTTCGTCTTCCAACACCCTTAACAGGGGCTTCCTTCCATGCTCAGTACCAGGCCCTCTGTTCTGTCTCTCCTCTTTCTCTTTGGAAATAGCATCAGTTTTCCTGGCTTCAATTATAAGGTTTGCTGTCTGTCTCTTGGCATAAATCCCCACCCAAGCTTCAGTTTCATACTCCCAGTTACACCTCTAACACTACCCTTGAAATCCCAATATGAAAGTGAAAGAGTTAGTCATTCAGTCATGTCCAGCTCTTTGTGAGCCAATGGACTGTAGCCCGCTAGGCTCCTTTGTCCATGGAAGTCTCCAGGCAAGAATACTGGAGTGGGTTACCATTCCCTTCTCCAGGGGATCTTCCTGACCCAGGGATGGAACCTAGGTCTCCTGCATTACAAGCAGATTCTTCACTGTCTGAGCCACCTGGGAAGCCCTGAAATCCCAACATGTCTAAAACTAGACTAAGTTTATTTTCTTTACACATAGTCCCATTTCCACATCCTAACATTTCCCTACATATATGTACATTAACTGCCTCATCTTTCTCTATATATAGGCTAGCCAAGCCTTCCTAGGTAATAGTAGGAACAGAAATCCCATTCAAAGCCAACATTATTTCCGTGATTGCCTTCAGTTCAGTCCAGTTCAGCCGCTCATTCTTGTCTGACTCTTTGCAACCCCATGGACCGCAGCACGCCAGGCCTCCCTGTCCATCACCACCTCCCAGAATTTACTTACCCAAACTCATGTCCATTGAGTCAGTGATGCAATCCAACCATCTCATCCTCTGTTGTCCCCTTTTCCTCCTGCCTTCAATCTTTCCCATCATCAGGGTCTTTTCAAATGAGTCAGCTTTTCATATCAGGTAGCCAAAGTACTGGAGTTTCAGCTTCAGCATCAGTTCTTGCAATGAACACTCAGGACTGATCTCCTTTAGGATGGACTAGTTGGATCTCCTTGCAGTCCAAGGGACTCTCAAGAGTCTTCTCCAACACCACAGTTCAAAAGCATCAATTCTTCGGTGCTCAGCTTTCTTTATGGTACAACTCTCACATCCATACATGACTACTGGAAAACCCATAGCTTTGACTAGATGGACCTTTGTTGGCAAAATGTCTCTGCTTCTGAATATGCTGACTGCCTTAATCCAGGCCTGTTCACTCATGGTAACAGAAGAGCATGCATTTACCTTTTCTCAGAGCATGGTCTCTTCCACGTAGTGCCAAGTAGGTGGGAGAGCAAATGAAGGAATGCCAATAAGCAGTTACCAAATTTAATGCCAACATTAACCTGACAAGAATTAGAGGGAAAAGTAATGTGCTCAATCCCCAAAGAGTTCTCAAATATTCAGACTTAGATGAATGTATTTTTAAAAGCATTTTACTCCAGAACCAAATTAGATGAGTACCCCTGGTTCCTCCATTTTTACATCATTATAAAATGGGAAGCTACATGTCTTTTTCCTTTCCTGTAACTATGACTGATGTTAAATTTACCTGTCTTTTGTCCTCTTGTTTTCAGTTCCACTTTTTGGGTAGAGATCTGCATATCTTGATACATGTGTTTACATGTTTGAAAAAAACAAAAGAAAACTATGAGACCTACTTCTGTTTCATTTTATACCTTATTTCACACATGCATACTTTTTGTTATTTGCTTTTTTTTTACAGGAAATTATAGATAGAATTTATTAGTATTACATCTGTATAAGAAGTAAATTATAAAATATATGACATATTCCCTTTGAAAGTATTAATAAACTGTTTTATAATAACAGCATCCATTATATACAAAGAACCAAAAGACAAGTTGGAAAGGACATAGTCTTTGAATTCAGTCATATTTACATTCAAAACATCAAATCATGTTTCACTTCCTATAGCGAATGTTACATTGGCCAAGTTAGTTGAGAGTCTCATCTTTCAGTTAGTGTTAATAGACTCATCTAACATCATTCTGAAGAGGTGGGCAAGCTTTAGACCGTCTCAATCCAAAAGCAAGTTTTAGGCAAGGGAGAGAGCCAAAAAACATTCATGATATGTCCTAATTCACAACGTCGTGGGTCACAGCACTTCACGGTTTTATTTAGTATTCAGAATTCTTAGATGCAAACAAACACTATGGATTCTTAAAGAATGAATACAGAGTGTCCAAGATCACCTACAGGTCAGGCTTAGAGACTATGTAGTCAGGAACAGTACCTAAACCAACTGAAGTACTACCAGCAAAGACCCCTCCTGTACTGCCCAAGGGACCTAGCTCAGGACACCAAGCCTCTTCTACTGCTAACCGGGAAGGTCGAGTACCTCTGCCACCACCTTCATCTGAAATGAGTTACTCATATGCTTTTTTCTCATTGCCCACTTCTGAAGTCTCAGTAAGGGTCATCAATTATATAATTGCATCATATCTGCAAAATAGTCTGGGCTTCCCAGGTGATGCCAGTGGTAAAGAATCCGCTTGCCAGTGCAGAAGACATAAGAGACACAGGTTCAGTCCCTGGGTTGGGAAAATCTCCAGGTGTAGGAAAGGTCAACCCACTCCAATATTCTTGTCTGGAAAATTCCATGGAAAGGGGGGCCTGATGGGCGGCAGTCCATGGAGCCACAAAGAGCCAGACATGACTGAGCGAATGAACACATACATCATATCTGCAGAGGCAGCTGAGAGAGTGAATTATTGCCCTCAGCTTTGAAGAGATTAATAAGGTAAGCAACATCAAGTTAGAAAGTGTATTTAAGGATTCTGTGCAAACAGTACATCTGACAAATGTCCACTTGCATTCACTAACTTCTTTCTCCAATTTCTCTGCCTTTGCCAGTATTTCTACCACTTTACCACCAAGACTTCTACAACCAGTCATGCACGCACCTTTTTTAATCCTTCATTTCCTAAATCCAATTAATCAACAGTTGTTTGCAAGTCATCGACTACTTGTCCAGTATAAGTATTGGTACTCGGAGAATTCAAAAGAAATATAAGCCGTCATCTGACCAAAAATCTGCAACTAATACATAGAAAAAAATCAGATAATTATTAGTGCCAAATGAAAACACTGATTTTATTACAGTAGGAATTTTGAGAAGAGACCTATTGGCATGGATCAAGAAGTCAAGAAAGGAAGGTTTTATAGAAGAATTTAATATCTAATCAGGCCTTAAGTTTGATCTAAAGATGTGGATTATACATACAAATTTACCTGTGCTTATTCCTAAACCTCACTAAAAAAAATAGCGAAGAAAGAGAAGTCATAAACCTATAACAAGTACTACTTACTCAAGAACAAAGTCCAAAACACACTGAGGGAATGCCCAGCAAAGATCCTAACTACACTGCCTATGGGACCTAGCATGGAATCCAGAGAGGGGCAGATAAAAAGTTACAACAAAATTATGGAGAATGTTAGGCAGATACAGGAATAATAAATGATATGAACAAAACCACAGATTAGAATGCTTTCACAGAAGGATGAAGTTAATAAAGATGTCAATTAGCTTCCAACAAATTCTGGACTCATGAGCCACATATTACAGAAAACAGCAGTAAACACCAGTAACTAGCTTCTTTATACCCTTGGAAGAATGAATATCTTTCCTCTGGAAAAACTGAATAAGCCTAGAGAAAGACCACTACATTCTGACACACAGCACTTCTCTAGCATTAAGCATCAGCCTCCCAAATAGTAACAGCAAAATAATCCCTTCCAATTCATGAGCCACATCTAAAAACACAGGTTTCCCATTCAGTTTTTGAGATCTTACTTTTAAATATGGTCAAGACCGGACTTGAGACAAATGTTCAAGATACAAGACAGAGGTAAAAATCAATCAGAATGCATAATCCCAGAAAAAGCAAATACTGAAGCACTAAAAAAAAACACACACAAAAGCCCTTAGTTGGGGTTCACCTGGTGACTCAGTGGTAAAGAATCCCCCTGCCAATGCAGGAGACACAGGTTCAGTCCCTGGTCCAGGAAGATCCCACATACTGCAGAGCAACTAAACCCGTGAGCCACAACTATTGAGCCTGTGCTCTAGAGCCCAGGAAACAGAACTACTGACTCTCAGGCTGCAAGCCCGTGAACCACAGCTAGAGGGTAACCTGTGCAGCAGTGAAGACCCAGCACAACCAAAAATACATAATTTTTAAATCCCTTATTATTACACATAAAACAAGGTTCAATGAAAAGAGAAATTTTCAAAGAACAAGAAAGGGCTTTTTCAAATTAAAAATAGTAATGAAATAAATGATAATGGGTTGGAAAACAAAATAAAAATATCTCAAAAGATTAAGCAAAATAATTTTTTTAAAAAACAGAAAAAAGATGGAAAGTCTGAAACAAATTATATAAGATACAGGTTTTGTGCTAGGAGGTTCAACATCTGACATATAGAGAGAAGAAAATTATCAAAGAAAAGGTACAAAATAAAATTCCAAAGTTTGTAAGGTTGGTTTCCAGCTTCAAGCAACCCACTAAAAGAAGAGAAATATTTTTTAAAAAAAGAACAGAAATATTAACAAATGAAAATAGTCATGTTAGGAGATGCCCTCACAATATTTCAAAACACTATGAAAAAGAGGAAATACTAAAATTTTCCTGCAAGAAGAAAAATGTCAAGAATAAAGGCGCTATCAGACATACAAGAACACTTATGGTTTTTCTCACACCCTTTATTAGAAAGTTTTTGTGCTCCAGTAAAAGGAGTTCTCCTGGTGGCTCATCTGCCTATAATGCAGGAGACCCTGGTTCGATCCCTGGGTCAGGAAGATCCTCTGGAGAAGGAAATGGCAACCAACTCCAGTACTCTTGCCTGCAGAATCCCATGGATAGAGAAGCCTGGCGAGCTACAGTCCATGGGGCCGCAAAGAATCAGACACAACTGAGCGACTTCACAAAAGGAAGGGAGCAACCCAAAAGACATAAGCCAAAAAGTAAACCCAAAAGAAAGAGTTGACTCAAACAGGGAGGTATTAAGGGAAGTTTCTGAGAAGGGGAGAGACCTTTTCAAAGTGAACGAAATATACCGTGGAAAAGGGAGTGGCTACCCACTCCAGAATTCTGGCCTGGAGAATTCATGGGGTCACAAAGAGCTGGACACGACTGAGCAACTCTCACTTTCACTAGAATTACTACCTAATAGTAGGCTTGGTGATAACCCTCCCACATAGAAACAAAACAATGAAGATTGAGTAATGAAGACACCAAGAAAAAACATTTTTAAAACAGTCATAAGAATTAAACATAATCTTTTAGCATTTTTAACATTGTGCAACGGCAGGCCTGTCCTTCCTTCTCTTGCTATTTTCTCCCCCAGACAACCTTGAGCTGCACTTTATGAGTAATACTTGCCGACTTTCTGAGGAGGAACATGGAATTTATTATGTCAAGTGTCAGGGGCCACACTTCGGCCTTCAGCTGGGCATGCTGGACTCACAGCCTTTCTTCCTCTTTGAGGTCTCTCCCCTTCTCATCAGCCCCTTTTCACTGTGATTCCTGCCCTCATCCACAAAAAAGTTCTGAGCCTCTGAACACCATTAATTTCTGTACCAAGAAAGCTCTTTGCTTCATGTCTCTCAAAATTCACGCTTATTTGGGGTCAAAATTCCAATGAGAGTTATCTTCTTTTGGTAATCTTTAGACATTTACAACCAGAAGTAGAATATTTCTATGCCAGAGCATGTCTGAATTTCTGTTATAGTCCTTGGTGTGCACATACTTTAACAGCTATCAGTATACCTCCTACTATATTTATGAAACATTAAAGAGCAAAGATCAGATTTGGTTCAACTTGTCAGGTCCCTCTACAGTACTTTGTACATATAAGATCTCAGTTCTTGTCAACTGAATTGAACTGACCTCTCTTGATCAAGACAATCTAGTTATATTCACGTGTCTATACCATCAAGTCTAACGTCAAAATCTTTCCAGCTCTAGTAGCTGTGTAAGCCTATTCTACTTCATTTTCCTCTTGACCCCAACACAAATCCATCAATACAGCTGTTATCAGTGATTCTCAGCAACAGGTGTACACTAGAATTCCTAGAACTTTTAAGAAATACCATTGCCCAAGTTTCACCAACACAGAATTTAAGATTGGTCAAGCATGGGGCCTACTAGGTGTCTGTGTGTTTTAAAAAGCGCTCTAGATTCTAATATGCAGCCATGGTTAAGAAATGCTAAGCTCTTATATTTACCTCACTTTTGCTAACAGCAAACTCATTTACCTTTAATAATATTCTCAGATTGTCCTACCTATCTATTTTGGTGATTTTGAGACACTGATGTATTTGTACGGGATTCACTTAGAAGTTTTGTCTCCTTCAGGAAGTCTTTCCCCACTATTCTCATCTGCTGTAGTCTTCCATAGCCTCAGATTTTACTGACTTACCATTTCAGAGTCACATACCAGTACTCAGCTTTCCACTGCAAAGGCCAGCAGGGCAGGGAGTCTGATAAATAAATATTCCACTAAATAAATATGCCACTCACTATTGCTTCTTTGGTTTGATCACATTTTAAGTTGAATACTTCATACAAAATAAATGAAAATAATAAAACCAAATGTATAAAAATGTTCTGATTATATTTCCATAGCATAAAGAGCCCAGACTCTAGAATCGGGCATACCTTAATTTGAATCCTAGCCCCAACACCAGTAGTTGTATGATCTTGGGCAAATTATTAAACTTTCTGAGTCCTAGTTTTCTGATATGGAGTAATAGAAGTAGCTACCTTATTAAATTGTTGTAATGATCAAATGAAGGTACATGAAATGTTTATCTAAACATCTGATATATATATATATATATTAAGCAATCCGTTTATGAATACCTTTATTATTTAAATGAAAAGTTCATAACTACTTTTAAATTACTACTTTGTTGAGAAAAACCATCCACATTTTACATCTTTTCTTCAGAAATAAATATAAGTGATCCTTTATGCTTTATTGCTGTATCTAACCAGATTATTTTCCCATCCCAAAGCTTAAATGCATTATGTTAGAATGCTCATTACATGAAATGCTCTAAGTAATTTCAATGCTTATGGATACATCATCGCATTATATGCAGTTGCCTACAAGTTACAGATTTTAATTTAGTTACTAAATAGTAGGAAATTCTGATTAAGAATTCACCAGAGGGGAGAAATCAAATTGAAGGGGAGTCCGTATCATGGGCCATTTAGCTGAATTAAACTCAGCTTCCATGTGCTGGTACGAGGGAATGATTAGAATGCTACATCTCTGGTTACTACAAACATCAAGTTGATTACTACCCAATCTACAGCTCTATATTTTCACACTCACCACCCATGACTTCAGAGCATTTCACTAATGAAACTCAACAGGGAGAAAAACTGAGTGTTTTTCCTTCACCTTGTGCAGTCTCACTCAGCTAACTATTTTGAAGTTGCCCCCAGATGACAACACTCAGAAAGATGAGAAAAGGGATCATGAAGGAAAAGGAGAGAGAGAGAGTGAAGGAGGCAGGGGAAAGACCACAGGCCACAAATCATATAACCAAGAAAATCAATGAAAATTCATTATAAAATAATGCAGAAAAATGTTTAGTTTTATTTCCTTTGCTCCAAACCCCACTCTTTAAAGTGTGTTGTTTTCCTGTTTAGAAAGTGCTAAGAGATTTATACAACTGAAGTATTTCACTTTTATTAAAGATCATTTTTAAATGAGCACTGAGCAATTTATAGAAAAATCTATGTCTGCTTTAGCTCATGTGATTCAGCCCTACCTGTGAAAGGCTCGATAAACTGTTATTGCTTCATATTATTAAATAGTTTTTCAACTATGAGAACAAAAATATAAGTTTTACTTTTCCATTCATTCTTCAGATTTCCCCCAGCCATCTCTCTCGTTTCTTTCTAAAGCTTTGTTCTTTATTTCCTTCACCCAGCGCCTTTGCTTTCACTCTGTATCAGAATATACATTGACACTCTTTAAACAGTGTTTTAAGATCAAAGCATGAGTTTTCATCTGAAGTGTATAGGTTTCTGCTGTGTTTAGCAATTAAAAAGAGAAAAGCAGCTTTGACAGGTTCATATTTTCACCATGCAATTTCACTTACCAGGTACAACTGAGGAAACTTCAGATGCAAAAGCAGTAGAATGTACACAAACTGCATTTTTCCTCATCCAATTACACATTGAAATAGTTGGCGGATTGCCTAAAAATCAATTATCAAACTTTTTTAATTCTAAGAACTTCAGGTTTCAATATAAAAATTGAAAATATTTGTCTAAGTTTTTAGTTTTTGCTTATCAACGTTAAGGCAAAACCAAAAGTAGTAATGTCTGTTTCTGCCTAATAATTGATAGAGCAGCAGCCCTACAAAGAATAACACAAGGAAATAACTTGTTTCTTCCCACACATAGGAATAGAAAAACACTTTTTAATATAAGCATACTTGAGATGCTGAGGTACATTGTGAAGAGTTAGGTCTTCTGTAAATACACTTGTTTGTTCGACAAACAAGAGAATGTTTCAAAGGTTATCTATGCCTGGAGGCTTATACCAGAAAGATTCTTTTTTCTTTTTTTAATGTACGTTTGGGACACTGGGGTGATTATAATATAGATAACAAAAGAAGTGCAGAAATTAGGAAGAGTGAAGGAGAAAAAATATTTTTCCAGTTATACAAATTGGTTATCAATTGTTCCTCCAAAGACCAAAACAACTTAACTACTGGAAAGTCAATGAAGTTATTTTTCAGTATTGTGAACAGACACAGCAGAAGAGGGGATCTTCATTTAAAATCCTCTGCAATCAAAATAAACCCATTAGAACTGCAGTATTGGGGAGCAGTGTTTTGAGCTTTGAGAAGGAACACACAAATAAGAACTATTTGGGGACCCACTCACCACAAAGTGACCGGTTAGTTCTTATGGAGTCCACATCAGTGCTAGCATAGCAACACCTACTGGTTCATTTATGAAGTTGAAACCATCATGGCCAGAAATCGGTTCCTCCATCTTAATGAGAAAAACTGCAACTTAATGTATATAGAGAGGTGTCTATATATTAAAATGACTGCTTCCAAAACCAAAGAATGGAAAGGACAGCCACACTTGAGGCAGGAAAGACTAGCTTTATGTTTAGAGTGCCCCTAGGGCAACTGTTACACTTCTCTGTAAGCTGAAGGTGTCATCCTCCTGCTTCTAAAATTTATGCCAAGGTTGAGACTGATCCTGACCCTTTCCCCCTCCCCCTCCTCCTCTCCGCCCCCCACCACCTTCTCCTTCTTCATACTTTGTTTCAAGGGAGTCGCGCAGTTCCAGGAAACCATTCACAAGAGGACTGAAAGGACTGAAGTAAGCAGAGAGGCATCATGCTTATTTTTACCACCGATATGAAGTCTAGTCACCAAACAATGAATAATACAGCATGCAATGTTGTAGTCTGCCAGCTCTACCAACTCCTGAGCAACATCTTAAAGAGACATTCAGGAACAACAAGGATCACAAAAAACAGAGCTGCAGAGAGCAGAAGTGCCCAAAGGAAAGTACAGTCAGATCGCTACTAATCCCAAAGTTCAGTAGAATTTGACCTTGCCAATATTTAGCAATGCCAGAGCTCTGTTTTACACATCTCTGCTCTGTAATAATTCCTTGAAAAAACAGCCCCAGGAAAGTAAACAAGAAATCATCTGCTGCCAGTTAACCAAGCTATAGGCCTGGACTGGCTAAGCCCCTGCCTCCAAAAGGCTTCCCATGTGGCGCTACTGGTAGAGAACCCACCTGTCAACGCAGAAGACAAAAGAGGCGCAGCTTTGATCCCTGGGTCAGGAAGATCCTCTGGAGGAGGAGATGGCAGCCCACCCCGGATTCTTGCCTGGAGAATCTCCATGGACAGAGCAGCCTGGCAGGCTACAGGCCCCAGAGAGTCAGAGATGACTGAGTGCAAATGCAAGTGTGCACACACAAGAATACACACACACACACACACACACACACACACACTTAGCCTTCCCAAGAAAGGCAACAGTTAGTCTTTGCTCACCAATGAGTGAGCCGCTCAAGGAGTTCATAAGGTGGGCGATAGGAACTAATCCAAGGAAAGCCAAGGCCTGAGGGTTAAAGTTTCGGAACAGTGGCAAGTTTGGTCACTCTCCAAAACTCTGAAATAAAAACCCTTTCCCTCCTAGATAAGGCAGTAATTTCTGCTTATAGTCCTAAAGGATTGTATAAATTGACTGTCTGCTGTTCCCGGTCTGTGCAGTTACACCTTTCAGTTCAGATGGACTCCATAACAGTTTTATTTCTCTAGCTAACAATGTAGATACAGCCACACTCCTGCAGCAAATTTTAAGTGTCCTATTTGATCTGAAGCTACCAAAACTGACGGACTCTAGAGAACACTAGAAAATGTTGTGTTCCCCCAAATGTGTGAGATTTGCACACAGCTGGACTAAGTCTAGACTTTTATCACTTGATGCCTGGGGCTTCCTGGGGTCACCTCCTAACTGCTCCCTTGAATACTAGTCTTACTCCATATCTGAACATTCCTGCGAGATTTATTTGTCTAAAATACCTCTTTCGCTGAGTCATGCCCCCTTCTCAGAAACCTTGGTTGCTCATCTTGCCAAGGAATTTTCAAACGCCTTAGCTTAAAGCTCTATTTTCCAGACATGGGCCCCAACCTTCTTTTCCACCAGGGTTCTCACCAACCCCTTAACACAAACCTTTCTCTCCTGTCAAGCTAACAGGTTAATCAGCTCTTTGCTCATGTGTGTGGTCCCTAGGACTGCCTCTGTGTCCCAGGTGGCGGTCAGGTGGTGGTGTTTGCCTCCCGCTTCCCTTAGCATCAGTCTGTCCCCTCAACCACCCCTGCACCAGGGCTTTCTCCATTTGCTCTTTCAGAATTCTCTACATAAACCTCAGTTTTTATTCCAGCCCCACAAGAAGAATTCCTCTGTACTTTACTCAAAATATTCATCATTATCTCAAAATACAGCCTGAAAATTCAGAAAACTTTCAGTTTTCACAGGAAAAGAAAACAGAAAGGCCTGTGGAATTGGAAGGTAGGATATCTGTCATATCTTTTCAGTGATTTCAGTCCAGTTCAGTCACTCAGTCGTGTCCGACTCTGCGACCCCATGAATCACAGCATGCCAGGCCTCCCCGTCCATCACCAGCTCCCGGAGTTCACCCAAACTCATGTCTATCAAGTCAGTGATGCCGTCAAGCCATCTCATCCTCTGTCGTCCCCTTCTCCTCCTGCCCCCAGTCCCTCCCAGCATCACAGTCTTTTCCAGTGAGTCAACTTTTTACATGAGGTGACCAAAGTATTGGAGTTTCATCTTTAGTATCAGTCCTTCCAAAGAACACCCAGGACTGATCTCCTTTAGAACGGACTAGTTGGATCTCCTTGCAGTCCAAGGAACTCTCAAGAGTCTTCTCCAACACCACAGTTCAAAAGCATCAATTCTTTGGTGCTCAGCTTTCTTTATAGTCCAACTCTCACATCCATACATGACTACTGGAAAAACCATAGCTTTGACTAGATGGACCTTTGTTGACAAAGTAATGTCTCTGCTTTTCAATATGCTATCTAGGGTGGTCATAACTTTTCTTCCAAAGAGTAAGTGTCTTTTAATTTCATGGCTGCAATCACCATCTGCAGTGATTTTGGAGCCCAAAAAGTAAAGTATGACACTGATTCCACTGTTTCCCCATTTATTTCCCTTGAAGTGATGGGACCAGATGCCATGATCTTAGTTTTCTGAACGTTGAGCTTTAAGCCAACTTTTTCACTCTCCTCTTTCACTTTCATCAAGAGGCTTTTAGTTCCTCTTCACTTTCTGCCATAAGGGTGGTGTCATCTGCATATCTGAGGTTATTGATATTTCTCCCAGCAATCTTGATTCCAGCTTGTGCTTCCTCCAGCCCAGCGTTTCTCATGATGTACTCTGCATATAAGTTAAATAAGCAGGGTGACAATATACAGCCTTGACGGACTCCTTTTCCTATTTGGAACCAGTCTGTTGTTCCATGTCCAGTTCTAACTGTTGCTTCCTGGCCTGCATACAGGTTTCTCAAGAGTCAGGTCAGGTGGTCTGGTATTCCCATCTCTTTCAGCATTTTCCACAGTTTATTGTAATCCACACAGTCAAAGGTTTTGGCATAGTCAATAAAGCAGAAATAGATGTTTTTCTAGAACTCTCTTGCTTTTTCCATGATCCAGCAGATGTTGGCAATTTGATCTCTGGTTCCTCTGCATTTTCTAAAACCAGCTGTAACACGTAATTCAAGGAGGATCCGCCTCCTGAGATACTGCCCTGATGCATTTATTGCCCTGATGTGTTTTCTATAACTTAAAACACTGCCTTTTCTTGTTTTTAATTGTGGTTAAATATATCACTGCACATTTTAAGCATGGTTACTTAATAATTCAGACCTCCCTAGCTTTTCCTCACTGACTATTTCTTTGGACCTTTGTATTTACCTATTAGGAACATACGTTGGGTGGAAAAATGGGGAATCCTTTTATAAACTGCTTTAGAGGCTCAAGGGACAATAGACATAAAAATATGCTCTTTGAATATAAACTACTCTACAAATTCCATTTATTTTTATTATTGCTACAGTATATTCTTAAAAGGATAATTTTCCTCATAATAAAATGCATTTTGCATCTCAGCAATTAAACCATCTTATACAAAACCCTCTTTTAAAGAATATGAAAGGTCCAATACAGCCCCAGGTTTTTCCCCCTTCCTACTATCACATCTCAAGTTGCTGTTACAGTGAAGTCAAGTGTCGTGTTAAACTGGGATGAACTTGCCTTGGGATGCTCTTTCAATGTAGTGTCTCCTTCCAGTTTGAAGCTATTATCCCTCAAATTCCTCAAAGGGCAAAAAGATAATGAGTCATCTTCAGAGCCCTAGAGACTGACAGGCAAGCTGTCTTCCTCATAAATGATATCAGTAAGAACCCTCTAAGTTGCAGGAGGAAGGGTAGGTGGGGAAAAGGAGAAACACAACCCTCATACCGTGTAATTTCCATGTAAACTCATACATGAACCAGAGTAATATATGTAAAAGCGAAACAAAGTCACTACAAATGCTGTAAAAATAACTGGCGTTGAGGAAGATAAGGAAGCTGCTGCCTATTGATCGGAATCCCTTTTGCCTGTTGGTTCTCACTTGACACTACATCATGGCATTTCCCTTTGTGACCCCTGTGTCTTGATCTGAAAGCCTAAACCGTCATTTCTCACTGAGGCGGGGAGAGAACAGTTGTGTTAGCATCTGTTTTTAGGTCTTTTATTTTTAAGTTTTGTTGAAAACTCCTTGATCTGCCTACCAGGGAATTGAAGCACATTCCATGTGCCTGCCGCCTAGCTCTCTTTTCTCTTTATTTGTTCTACAGAATATTGATTTAGATTTTGGCCTATTCGCATTGCTTTAAACTTTTAAACACTGGCTCTTATAGCTAGAGGAAACACTTTGCTGAAGCTAAAATGATCACCCAAGAGAACTTATTGAGGAAGCACACAGACCAAAATTAGCCCTTGGCTCTGAATGTACAGCTCCCATTGAAACCAGTGGAAGCTGAACTCAGGATTTGAAGACACATTTTCCTTTACATTGAGCATAAAGGCTTTTTGAAAGGGCTGGGTTTATTTGAGTTTCTGTTAAAGAAGCTGAATTAGCTCTCTGTCACAGGATGAAAAGAGAGGCAGCACTGCTTCTCTAATTTGTCTTGTAAGGGTTTTTGGATATCTAACAAAATTGCCAAGACACCCGTTTTTGTTTCTCTACACTGATTGTTTAATATTACAAAGGACCAGGCATTATACCAAGCACTTTCAGTCTTCTATAGTTCCTACATTTTACTGTAACATTTCTTAATCCTTTACAACCAAAATAACAATAAAAAAAACAGAGTAATGTTTAGAATCAAGATGAGAGAATGGGGAAATGATGGTTGAAAGCAAGCAGTCTGAGTTTCTGATGAGCAAAAATATTTTCAGTTCTGACTTTAGCAACTGACAACTGCCACAAATCCTTTCACTCTTCAGAAAGGTCTTTTATTATGCTACGGGTAGTGCTATTGAGAAACATCAGACTTTGAAACGCTTCATCTTGTAACTGATCTTACTGTTGGAACACTCAGGATTACTTAACTGGAACAAACTAAGAGTCTGTAGCTCCCTTCGTTCTAAAAGAAGCAAGTGGTGTGGACGTACTGACTACAGGGAATCTCTGCACCAGCCTTTTGCAGTGTGACTTCACTACAGAGCACTTCTCCAAGGCTCATCTGGGTGCTAACACAGTGCCATCAGGTTGCTGATTTGCTCAGGAGAATCTTACCCTGGTTTCCCCAACTGTCCACAAATATAAAATGCATATTGTGTACTTTGAGGTAAGTAAGGGCAAGAGCCATATCTCACTTATTTTTCTATCTCCCATCCCTAACATATTAATAATTCCTCAGTTCTGTCTGTTCAGTCGCTCAGTTGTGTCCCACTCTTTGCGACCCCATGAATCGCAGCACGCCAGGCCTCCCCTGTCCATCACCAACTCCCAGAGTTCCCTCAGACTCACGTCCATGGAGTCCGTGATGCCATCTAGCCATTTCATCCTTGGTCGTCCCCCTTCTCCTCCTGCCCCCAATCCCTTCCAGCATCACAGTCTTTTCCAATGAGTCAACTCTTCACATGAGGTGGCCAAAGTACTGGAGTTTCAGCTTTAGCATCATTCCTTCCAAAGAAATCCCAGAGCTGATCTCCTTCAGAATGGACTGGTTGGATCTCCTTGCAGTCCCAGGGACTCTCGAGTCTTCTTCAACACCACAGTTCAAAAGCATCAATTCTTCAGCACTCAGCTTTCTTCACAGTCCAGCTTTCACATCCATAGATGACCACAGGAAAAACCATAGCCTTGACTAGATGGACCTTTGTTGGCAAAGTAATGTCTCTGCCTTTCAATATGCTATCCTACACGGAGGCAATTAATGTTTACTAAACTTCCATGAATAATGAACTAGAGAGGCCAGATGACACAAGAAACCATATGAGTTCATAGAAAACAAACCATGAAAGACCTTGAGAAAGGTAAGCTAGTTCTCAACTCACAAAGTAAGACCATGCATCAGCGTTCAGTCGCTAAGTCATTCGGACTCTTTGTGACCCCATGGACTATAGTCCCCAGGCTCCTCTGTCCATGGAATTTTCCAGGCAAGAATATTGGAGTGGGCTGCCACTTGCTCATCCAGGGGATCTTCCAACCCAGAGATCAAACCTGAGTCTCTTGCATTGGCAGGTGGATTCTTCATCACTGAGCCACCTGGAAAGAAAAGTAAGATTATAACTTATGCAATAGACACAGTCTAAGTAGTAGAGCAATTTGGGGAGCACAGAGATAGAAATTTGACCTTGCCTAAGAGGGACAGAGATTTCCTGAAAGCTCTGGGTCTTGAGATGAGTCTTTAAAATTATAAGAGGTGTGTACAAGTAATCCTCAAAGATAACATCCAAGCCAAAAGACAGAGCATAAACAATGCATACAGAGAGCATGAATCTGTTACAAATATGAGTCAAGCTCTGGAGAAGAATTAGCCTAGAGAGGCTGGGGAAACTCGACAATCAGGAACCTTGGTTGTTAAGTCAAGAGGGTGTGCAAATTTTCCTGTAAGCAATGGATAACCGCTGAAAGGCTTCAGTCTAGAGATGATGGGGCCATATGCATTTTAGATCACTCTGGCTGGTTGTTGGAGGACGGTGTTAGGAAGAACAAGCCGGAAGGTATGTAAGTGGGTGTTGCAGATGTCAATCACTCATGTGAGACAAAATGAAGGCAGAAACAAAAGAAGTAGTAGTAAGAACAATATTAGAAAGTGAAGGCAAATTGGAGTGGTGAAGATGGGAAAGAAACAAAGTCAAAGGTTTATGACTTGGGTGACCAACTGGCTAACATCCCCATCAAACAAAAAAGAAAATATTAAAGAGCCGATCTTATGAGAAGAAACATGAGGAGAGTATCATGTCATCGAAACCAAGGGAGCGCATCCCTGGTGGCTCAGTGGTAAAGAGTCTGCCTGCCAGTGCAGGAGATGGAGGTTCAATCCCTGGTCTGGGAAGATCCCACATGTCACAGAACAACTAAACCCATGCACCGCCAGCGCTGAGCCTGTGCTCTAGAGCCTGGGAACTGTAACTACTGAAAGCCGCATGCCCTAAAGCCATGCTCAGCAACCAGAGAATCCACAGCAACGAGAAGCATGCTCACCACAACTAGAGAAGAGCCCAAGCAGCAGTGGAAACCTGGCACAGCCAAATAAATTAAAAAAAAAAGGTGGGGGGAGAAAGCATTTTAAGAAAAAGGGAGTATTATAAGTAATTGGGCATATATTGAGCAAGCAGACACCGTAGAATGCAATCATACAAATAACTTGACCTTGTTTCTTGATTGGCCCAGTGAACCTTGTAATTCTTCCCCTCTTGGTAAAAATTTGTAAATCCTATGGCTTTTCTACTTATTTTCAGGTAAAGAACTATGATCACCTTAAGTCACAAGACCTTTGTACTTCTATTTTGAAATAATTATATATTCACAGAAAGTTGCAGAGAGGCCCCATGTAGCCTTCGCCTGGTTCCCCACAGTGGTTACATCTTATATAACTATAAGATGGTAGCAAAACCAGGAAACTGACATTGATATAGTCTGTGTGAATAGTCCTACATCATTTTATCATGTGTAGATTTGTGTAACCAACCACTGCAATCACACCGAACTATTTTATTACCACAAAGATCTCCCTTAACTTACCCCTTAATTGTCACACCAATGCCCTTCCACCACCATCCCTAACCCCTGGCAACCACAACTTTTCTTTCCATTTCCATCATTTTGTAAACCCAAGAATGTGTTTAATGTAAACTCTTGAGATTGGCCTTTCTTTCACTAAGCATCATGTCCTTTCACTAGACACCACACCTGGTGGCTCAGACCATAAAGCATCTGCGTGCTTTGCAGGAGACCCAGGTTCGACCCCATGGTTGGGAAGATCCCTGGAGAAGGAAATGGTAATCCACTCCAGTACTCTTGCCTGGAAAATTCCATGGATGGAGGAGCCTGGTGGGCTACAGTCCCTGGGGTCGCAAAGAGTCAGACACGACTAAGCAGCTTCACTTCACTATCATGTCCTTGAGATCCACGGAAATAGTGACATCATAGTTTATTCCTTTTTATTACTGAGCAGTAGTCCGCAACATGAAAGTACCAGTTTGTTTAGTCATTCACCTATTTGAGAGCCATTCTAGTTGTTTCCAGTTTTTGACTATGACAAATGTAAGCTGATACGCCTTGCTGTACAGCAGAGACTAACACAATATTGTAAAGCAACTATACTCCAGTAAAGCTTAATTTTAAGTCTAACTACGGCAATTTTTAATCTGCTGAGTATAGTAACCACACCTTCAAAAAATCATTACTATACATGAAGGAAAATAGGCATCACAGTATCTCTCTCCCTGGCTTGTATTATTGTATCGATACTTGAGTCAAATTTTCCCATTTAGCATCTTATTACACAAGTTACAATGAGAGCAAATTCAGCAGGTGCTCTGTAAAGATTTGCTGAATGAATGTGGTATTACTGCATTTATTTAGCACTTCCCTCAATTGATTTAAGCAAAACAGAGGGCTCTTAGAATGGAAGTGGATTTTTTCTCAATCTTAACTAAGATATGCATACACAGTATACACATAGTAGGCACTCAAATTGTGAGTTACTGAATTGAGTTATAGTCAATAGTAGAGAATACTATTATTCACCCAAAGCTCAAGTAGCATATAATGAATTTGCTGGCATGTCATAATGTGTTATTGACATTGGTGATAATTTACTTATTATCTGCAATGCGCTTTCTGAAAAAAATTTCTCTTTCCATTAGGATTTCATTTTCAGCATTTGCTTGTCAGTAAAATCCTCACATCACTAATGTAACTTCTCATCACAGGCAGAATTGAATATTCATGCCTAGCTCAAATCACTGTTAGTCTGGCCTGTTGCTTTTTTTCTCCCCAGATAGTTAACCCATCATTTGTATGGAAAATTTATTACAGTTTGCCATTTACAGGCTCTCTTTCATCCTGTTCTATGAACTGTAAATGTGGTAAGAAATTGTATTGGATTATTATGGAAGATGGGGACAGAAAAGTTAAGACACATAAGTAATAATTTTATGTTTGTTCCAGCCATTAAAATACTTAGCATTCCTTCTCCTTTTTGCTGAATGTTCCTAGTAACAGAATTCTTCTAGTTAAATCTTCTTCTAAAGTTTTTATATCATATTAATGAAGACGCTTATTAAAAGTCCAAAGCAAATTAACCAGTGTAAGTACTTTGTATGCATATGGACAAGATGAACTGCCTTGATTTTAAATCTCAAAAAAGAGAAAAATGCATTGTTCTTTTTATCTGATAAATGGACTTGCATTTAGAGTTTTTATTAGATTATTTAGTAATAGATCAACAAATTTACTCTAGCACTTTTTTTGCAGAAGTAATGAATCATTTGTAATATGAGATTTTTATGACAGCTCTTTGCTATTAATAAACTTTGCTGAGCATATATGAGAAATGCTGGGCTGGAAGAAGCACAAGCTGGAATCAAGATTGCCAGGAGAAATATCAATAATCTCAGATATGCAGATGACACCACCCTTATGGCAGAAAGTGAAAAGGGACTAAAAAGCCTCTTGATGAAAGTGAAAGAGGAGAGTGAAAAAGTTGGCTTAAAGCTCAACGTTCAGAAAACTAAGATCATGGCATCCAGTCCCATTATTTCATGGCAAATAGATGGGGAAACAGTGGAAACAGTGTCAGACTTTATTTCGGGGGGCTCCAAAATCACTGCAGATGGTGACTGCAGCCATGAAATTAAAAGATGCTTACTCCTTGGAGGGAAAGTTGTGACCACCCTAGATAGCATATTCAAAAGCAGAGACATTATTTTGCCAACAAAGGTCCATCTAGTCAAGGCTATGGTTTTTCCTGTGGTCATGTATGGATATGAGAGTTGGACTGTGAAGAAGGCTGA
Source organism: Nanger dama (assembly GCA_917880005.1). Classification (NCBI taxonomy): domain Eukaryota; kingdom Metazoa; phylum Chordata; class Mammalia; order Artiodactyla; family Bovidae; genus Nanger; species Nanger dama. Next base: position 15,967,235 of record CAKJTW010000008.1, on the reverse strand, counting down.
GCGCCAAAGAATTGATGCATTTGAACTGTGGTGTTGGAGAAGACTCTTGAGAGTCCCTGGGACTGCAAGGAGATCCAACCAGTCCATTCTGAAGGAGATCAGCCCTGGGATTTCTTTGGAAGGAATGATGCTAAAGCTGAAACTCCAGTACTTTGGCCACCTCATGCAAAGAGTTGACTCATTGGAAAAGACTCTGAGGCTGGGAGTGATTGGGGGCAGGAGAAGAAGGCGACGACAGAAAATGAGATGGCTGGATGGCATCATAGACTCTACGGACATGAGTCTGAGTGAACTCTGGGAGTTGGTGATGGACAGGGGAGGCCTGGCGTGCTGCGATTCATGGGGTCGCAAAGAGTCGGACACAACTGAGTGAACTGAACTGAACTGAGCATATACAGAGAAAGGTGAGATTGGTTTGAGAATTACTGGATTTGCATATTAGTGAAATGAATGAGTAAAGTGCTACTATATAAAAAATAATATCCATATTAATTTGTATGCTAAACACTTTATAGTGATTCTGACCAGCAGCCAAAGAAATCACAATTAATTCACACTGATAATCTAGGGCTGGCCTTTTCCTCTACTATGCAAACTGTGAAAACATGCCCAAATTATTTTTGATGCTTAATATTAATTAGGTTCTCTCTTGCCCTGTGACTTCTCCAAATAATTCTGATAGTAAAGAAAGTTAAAGTGAAATTGAAGTCGCTCAGTCGTGTCCGACTCTTTGCGACCCTTTGACTGTAGCTCACCAAGCTCCTCCATCCATGGGATTTTCCAGGCAAGAATACTGGAGTGGGTTGCCATTTCCTTCTCCAGGGGATCGTCCTGACCCAGGGATCAAACCCAGGTCTCCCACATTGCAGGCAGATGCTTTAACCTCTGCACCATCAGGGAAGCCCTTAAATCAGATCCAAATGCTAACATCAAAGATTTCAAGGGAGGAAAGGAAGCCAGGTTGAAAGAAGAAGGGGAGGAGGCAGGAAAGGGGGAGAAAGGGGTGGCCTTACGTTTCCTGCCACCTACAGATACCCAGGCGTTATGGGACTTTTCTCTGGGCCTCCAGAGAAGGGAGGACTGGAACTCAGTCCTACCAGAAATCACACCAGACCAGAACCAGAATCCGAGTTCTCTGCCAAGAGGAGGTGATCAGTCTCCAATCCTCAGCTCAGGCTGCGGGCCCTTCGACTGGATTCCTACGTCCAGGACTGGGGGACTAGAAAAACAGGGAAGGATAGGAAAGGTTAAGGAGAGGAAAGAGAGAGGGAAGGGTAGAGAGGTCAATAAAGTCTCTTGTTCCTTACCGGTCGGGGACACTCTGGCCAGTTGTCCACGTCAGGAGGAGACAAGGGACAAAAGGGTCCCAGTTGGGGCCGCTGGGTCTGGTCCATTGGCAGGCAAGCTGGCCCCTGAGTACCCCGAGTGGTCAGGATGTCTCAGCGAAGAAGAGTCCCACCAGAGTCGCCATTTGACCCCTTCCAGGGCAGTTAATGCTGTGCTTAACTGTGCACCCCATCTCTTCCAAGACCTCTGGGGAGTACCGGGAGGGCAGGGCTTCTGTGTTTTTCTCACTACTGTCCAGCTCAAGCCCGTCACTGTCCCTGGCATGCTGTAGATACGTGCTGCATGAAGGCTGGACCTTCGGGCTAAGCCGAGCCTTGGGACAGGACTGGGGGAGTGCTAAGGCATCACTCGGCCACGCTCCGAACAGCCAGAGTAAGGCAACCCTTACTCCTCTGATAGTAAGACAACCCTTAAACAGTTAAGTCTGCCCTGAAATAACACCTATGTCATCAGGGAATCACATAAAAGGATTAACTGAGTCTTATAAGGAGAATCCCAGGGATGGGGAGCCTGGCGGGCTGCCGTCTATGGGGTCGCAAGAGTCAAACACGACTGAAGTGACCTAGCAGCAGCATAAGGAGCATATCCTATAGGGTGTTTACTTTCTAGAAGCTTCCATTCTGAAGCCTGGCATTTATCACTGATACTATATATGTTTTAGTATAGATACCTCCTAAATGAATAAATTGCATATTAACAATACAACCCCTAGTTTTTGCCCACATAGAAAGCTATAATTGTACAACCCAACGTCAAAATAGTATCTCGTTGCTAACTAACCGAGAACAAACATAAAATCCCTAAGCGTATTCAGGCTCAAGTCACATACTAATCCACACAGCTTCTACATAAGGCTTAGTTCATTCCAGCCACACCCCTTCTTCCACAGGTACAGCAGGCTTGTATCTTCCCAGGCACATATTTACCCAGAACCTCTCCCCTCTCTTCTCCATGACAGGCCCTATAGTCCCTTCAGGGGACTACCCAACAGCCCACTGCTTCTCAGCCTACCTGCATATCCTCCTCTACTCAGTTTCGGGCTAGTGGTCAATGTTTCATCCAGTTTAAGGAAGTCTGGGTTATTTGTCCACTGAAAAGTGAAAGTGATGTTCACAGTCATGTTCGACCCTTTGGGACCCATGGACTATACTGCCCATAGAGTGCTCCAGGCCAGGGAGATCTTCCCAACCCAGGGATCGAACCCAGGTCTGTGGCGCTGCAAGTGGGTTCTTTTCCAGCTGAGTCCCTTAAATTGAGTTTTTTCCTTCTGAAGGTAAGCTTCTAACAGTGATTATGATTTAGAATCAAGCAGCCCCAAGATTGGAATGTGAAGTCAAGTGGGCCTTAGGAAGCATCACTACGAACAAAGCTAGTAGAGGTGATGGAATTCCAGTAGGACTATTTCAAATCCTGAAAGATGATGCTGTGAAAGTGCTGCACTCAATATGCCAGCAAATTTGGACAACTCAGCAGTGGCCACAGGACTGGAAAAGGTCAGTTTTCATTCCAATCCCAAAGAAAGGCAATGCCAAAGAATGCTCAAACTACTGCCCAATTGCATTCATCTCACACGCTAGTAAAGTTATGCTTTAAAATTCTCCAATCCAGCCTTCATCAATACGTGAACCGTGAACTTCCAGATGTTCAAGCTGGTTTTAGAATAGGCAGAGGAACCAGAGATCAAATTGCCAACATCTGACAGATCATCAAAAAAGCAAGAGAGTTCCAGAAAACATCTATTTCTGCTTTATTGACTATGCCAAAGCCTTTGACTGTGTGGATAACATAAAGTGTAGAAAATTCTGAAAGAGATGGGAATACCAAACCACCTGACCTGCCTCTTGAGAAACCTGTATGCAAGTCAGGAAGCAACAGTTAGAAGTGGACATGGAACAACAGACTGGTCCAAATAGGAAAAGGAGTCCGTCAAGGCTGTATATTGTCACCCTGCTTATTTAACTTCTATGCAGAGTATATCATGAGGAACGCTGGGCTGGAAGGAGCACAAGCTGGAATCAAGATTGCCGGGAGAAATATCAATAACCTCAGATATGCAGATGACAGCACCTTTATGGCAGAAAGTGAAGAAGAACTAAAGAGCCTCTTGATGAAAGTGAAAGAGGAGAGTTAAAAAGTTGGCTTAAAACTCAACATTCAGAAAACTAAGGTCATGGCATCTAGTCCCATCACTTCATGGGAAAGAGATGGAGAAACAGTGGAAACAGTGTCAGACTTTATATTTTGGGGTTCCAAAACCACTGCAGATGGTGACTACAGCCATGAAATTAAAAGACGCTTACTCCTTGGAAGGAAAGATATGACCAACCTAGACAGCATATTCAAAAGCAGAGATATTACTTTGTCAACAAAAGTCAGTCTAGTCAAGGGTATGGTTTTTCCAGTAGTCATGTATGGATGTGAGAGTTGGACTGTGAAGAAGGCTGAGCACCAAAGAATTGATGCTTTTGAACTGTGGTGTTGGAGAAGACTCTTGAGAGTCCCTTGGACTGCAAGGAGATCCAACCAGTCCATCCTAAAGGAGATCAATCCTGAGTGTTCTTTGGAAGGACTGATGTTGAAGCTGAAACTCCAATACTTTGGCCACCTGATGCGAAGAGCTGATTCATTGGAAAAGACCCTGATGCTGGGAAAGATTGAAGGCAGGAGGAGAAGGGGACAAAAGAGGATGAGATGATTGGATGGCATCACCGACTTAATGGACATGGGTTTGGGTGGAACTCTGGGAGTTGGTGACGGACAGGGAGACCTGGCGGGCTGTGGTTCATGGGGTCGCAAAGAGTCGGACACGACTGAGCGACTGAACTGAACTGAGCCCCAAGACAATCAGACTCCTTTTAAAATGCCAAGAGATATCAGTTGGCAGAATATCATGATTCCTATGAGCTATTATGCAATAAAAGTTTTTGTCTGTCCTTTTCACTTGAGGTACATTACTAAAGACCTTTTACTATTATCCTAGCTCAATCTGAACCTGACTTCAGAAGGCAGAAGGGCATGTACAAGGAACAGATAGGGTGGGAGGGGGAGGAAAAGTTCTAATTTGCCATAACAGAGATTAAGGAAACTGTGGTCCTTGACTACAAAAAATATATTTGAAGTTGAGCCTTGTAAATGTTGGTTCACCTAAAGTGAGATAAATCAATAGACAGATAGAATCCTGGAGTGGAGGAAGCTTAAGAAATCACCTAGTTGAAAGCTGGCCCTCTAAAAATACTTTCAAGAGTCTTTCAGACAAGGAAACTAATTCCTTGCTTGAATGTCACACTTTTGAGAGGATGATCATCATTTAAAGGTTTTATTTGCTATGTGCACAAGCAGGCAAGGTGCTATATGAAAGATTGAGTTAGCATGGCTTCAGGACCTGGAGCACAACCAAAGAGTTAATCAGGTAGCTAGCAAAGAGAAAAAGGCTAAACACTATGCCTGGATCTGGCCAAGATTAAAAGCAGAAATTAATGCCCATGGAAAAGTGACTATATGTAAATTTCAAGTTACATTAACAAATCAAAGCAATCTTGGGAAATTTAACAATCTTCACTGTAAAGTGATGGGTTAACAATCTACACTTTCAGGAGGGAAGAAAAAAAAAGTAAGAGGCCAAAATAACAGTGATTTGAGCTAGGCATGAATATTCAATTTTGCCTATGATGAGAAGTTACATTAATGATGTGAGGATTTAACTGACAAGCAAATGCTGAAGATGAAATCCTTAATGGAAAGAGAAATATTTTTCAAAAACCCAATGCAGATAATAAGTAAATTATTACCAACTTCAATAAAATATGATGATGAACACGTAAACCTTTAATATCTAACATTACGCATTACTGAACAATAGAGGTTTCAGATAGATGAGCATCTTTTCATGTTCTTTGTATTTTAAAAGTATCCACCTCTCCCTGAGCTTTCTCTCAGCTAGTAATAAAAGAAAAGCTGCTAGAGGGTTTCTTAAGTATTCTTTACTTTTTGAAGGAATAAGGAATAATGGAAGATTCCCTTTTTTCCCTATTAATAAATATGATTTTTAACAGTAGTGTGTGATTATGTTTTCTTGGACATGTCAACAAACACATATATATAATTTGTAGATTAACTTTTTACCAATAAACAGTACTTAGACCTCCACCAAATAAGGCATAAAGTGGAATTTATTTTATCAATTTTAAACTCAAAATTGTCCAATTGTATTCAGTCAGTAGGTGTTACCTGTTGTTCTCAGGGACAAAGAAGTAAAACCAAACTCTTCAAGAATTTCTTGTTAACAGTGTTACTTCACAGAACAAAATTTATTTGGAATTCACAGTGGTTGGCCTTTCTGAAGGAAATGCTCAAGCAGAGGACCCTCTGTCAGTCAACGAGCCCTGTGAGTTTGGACAGAAAGTGATTTTTTTTTCATTCCTGTTTACTGTCAGTCTTTACTGGGTTAGAAACCCATTTACCCATCATGATGAAAACCAAAGACCCTTTCTTCAGAAAGGAACAGAAAGGAAACCTGAAAATGAGGAAAGGTGCTAATTTCCAGTATCTCCAGTGACAGACTGAGCGACTTCACTTTCACTTTTCACCTTCATGCATTGGAGAAGGAAATGCATCCCACTCCAGAGTTCTTGCCTGGAGAATCCCAGGGACAGGGAAGCCTGATGGGCTGCCGTCTATAGGGTCACACAGAGTCGGACATGACTGAAGCGACCTAGCAGCAGCAGCAGCAGCCAGTGACTGCAGGAGGTGGGACCTTGGAAACCCTAAGAGTCAGAATTCCCAAGAGGTTTCTGGCTACAACAACCTTTAAAGCTCTACAGATGTCATATCGGAATGGAATAACCTCTCCGCCACATAATGATCTGACTTACCTCAACAAGAAGCCATGGTAATTTATCACTGAACATTTGGAATTATCCTCTTGATTCTTTCTCCTGGAAATAATTTTCAGGGGAAAAGAGGAACAAACATTTGAAAATTAACTTCTCAGCCTGTTTTGACCCCACACTGGGTTAGCATGATCCTAATAGGAAGAAAAGTTATGACCAACCTAGATAGCATATTGAAAAGCACAGACATTACTTTACCAACCAAGGTCTGTCTAGTCAAGGCTATGGTTTTTCCTGTGGTCATGTATGGATGTGAGAGTTGGACTATGAAGAAGGCTGAGCACCAAAGAATTGATGCTTTTGAACTGTGGTGTTGGAGAAGACTCCTGAGAGTCCCTTGGACTGCAAGGAGATCCAACCAGTCCATTCTGAAGGAGATCAGCCCTGGGTTTCTTTGGAGGAACTGATGCTAAAGCTGAAACTCCAGTACTTTGGCCACCTCATGTGAAGAGTTGACTCATTGGAAAAGACTCTGATGCTGGGAGGGACTGGGGGCAGGAGGAGAAGCGGACGACAGAGGATGAGATGGCTGGATGGCATCACGGACTCGATGGGCATGAGTCTGAGTGAACTCCAGGAGTTGGTGATGGACAGGGAGGCCTGGCATGCTGCGATTCATGGGGTCACAAAGAGTCAGATACGACTGAGCGAGTAAATTGAACTGAATAGTACTGTTAAACTTCAAGATGGAAATAACCTCAAGAAATAAATTGTTTCAATACTGAATATAACATTACTCAATATCTGAGGAGTCCTGAATTAAAGAACTGTATATATTCTCAGTGACTACTTTTTATTGTATACAAGTGTTACTCTGGATATAGTTTGGGAAATGCTGCTCTAAGCAATCAAAAATGACTTGAATCTTCCTTTAAGCAATATTAAACCTGGCATTTGCCTGATTTCTTCCTGCCCAGAGTTTCCTGTATCTTTCTAATGTATCTTAATGACTCAACTTGAATTTAGAAAGAAGAGTCCAACTTGAATCACTGAATGAAACTGTCAAGAGGCATGGTAATCTGGTCTTGACAGAGACGAAAACTGAATTGAAGTAATGTTTATGAAAGAGGAAATGTGGCCAAAATCACACAGGACATAAGACCAGGCCCCAGTCCTACTTTCTTTCCCCATCATTCTCCAAACCTGCCTCCCACTCATCCACTCCACCATTCTGTAATTACAGAACTCCTGACTTCTTAATCCACTCCCTGTCCTCTACCTATCTCCTTGTCTTAAAGATATGCCCTGGTTGCAGACTGCTTCTCCCGTGGAACTTCAGCCCATATTGCCTCCACCCTAGATCTTGGATATAACTCCTGTCCCTGATCTCCAGATCCACACACTGTCTAGTCCCCTGGATCCATTAGAAAGAGGCAAACAGAACTCAGATCTCCAAACTACTAATCCACCCATCATTCTTTTCACTGACTCACTGTCTTTTCAGTAAATGTTCTTATTTATCTTATTGAAAAGAATAATCGAGGTAGCAAGTTACTAGTTGGGGTTTGAGGTGGGGGGCAGGGGGTGGCATGAAAAAAACCTTAACATAGCATAAAAAACTCCCTATATATAGTCTTCCAAATAACCAAATACAGCACTAAGCTTTCATTTTAGTTTTTAATTAAAAACTATATGATTAGTGACCAATTTATCATAACTGAAGTTTTACATTGCACAGGCTAATCACAAAGTTATTTGGTACAAATAAACAACAAACTTTCTTGTGTAATAGAAACCTGAGTTTTCCAGAAAGGCATTGTAATAGAGTAGAAAAAAACTTTTATATACCCTCTTAGGTTTGGTCAGGCCCAGCAAACTAACAAAATACAGACTAACAGGAGAAAAAAGTTTATTTACACGTATAATGAGCATACAAGTGAATTCAAAAGGAGTGATTCGTTTTGAGGTTTATATACCATCTTAACAAAGGGCAATAAATTGTGGAGAAATGATAAAACAAAGGAAAGGGGTTTGTGCTTGTAGAGGTGGTAAACTGGGATGATTTGATATATCTATAAGAGAAAACTAATAGAAGATGGGAATCAGAAAGACTTGTTTGTACAGATGGATCATGGTGCCCATGCTCTGCCTCCAGTGAGAAGGGTTATTTTCCTGCTCTTGTTACTGGAGAGAGTAGTGGGCATACTTTCACAGAGGAAATTTATGCACTGCTTTTAGGCAGAAATGGGGAGGACAGATAATTCCTCCTGTGTCTGCTCTTAACTGCCTTCAGTTCAAAATGATCCTTCCACCAAAGAGCCACCTTCTGAAGTGCATATTCTGAATCCCTTCAGCACAGAACAGAATGAGGAGAAAGGCCATGTGTACTAGGAACTGAGGGAATGTGAAGATATCCAGCCTTGGATCTAGGGGGAAAGACTTCTTAAACTGATGGCTCTTTATTTCACTTTGTGTGAGTTGATATTTGATTCATATCATATACATCATATTTAATTCTACAGAAAATAAGACTTGAAACTGTACATCAAGAGATCAAAAAACATAAGTAATCCTTAAACTGCCTATGAATCACATACCTCAATAATTTACTACTTTTATCTTCCTCACTAGGTAGTTATACAAATGAATAGTTGGGACCTGAAACCTTCAAACAGAAAGAGCTTGTGCTCTATCAGTAAATACTCTGTTACTGGCAAGGCAGTCTTCTCATTTACTATAGCTGCTAATATACCTGAAAAAAAAATGAATGAATGAGTACCACTTTCCTAATTATGAAATATGTGTTAGTCACATCCGACTCTTTGCGACCCCATGGACTGTAGCCCACCAGGCTCCTTTGTCCATGGAATTCTCCAGGCAAGAATACTGGAACGGGTTGCCATTTCTTTCTCCAGGGGATCTTCCTGACCCAGGGGTTGAACCCAGATCTCCTGAATTGCAAGCAGACTCTTTACTGTCTGAGCCACCAAGGAAGCTTGGTGAAAAATAAGAAATGCCTAATTCAATAATTAAAAAAAAAAAAAAGAAAAGAATGTTTTCCAAAGGAAGTATCAGAGGAGAGCTTCCCTTATTTTTCACTTAATGCCAGTAGAAACAGTACTCTGCGCATCCTGGAGATGAGTGGAGAAGAAGTGAGGAACAACAGAACTCGAGGGTACAAATTAAACTATCACAAAGATAGATAATTTTGAATGGTGGCTCAGAGGGTAGAGTCTGCCTGCAATGCAGGAGACCCAGGTTCAGTCCTGGGTTGGGAAGACTCCCCTGGAGAAGGAAATGCCAAACCACTCCAGTACTCTTGCCTAAAGAATCCCAAGGACAGAGGAGCCCGGCGGGCTACAGTCTATAGGGTTGCAAAGAGTCGGACACAACTGTGTGACTTCACTTTGTTTCTTTCTTACAGAAGCCCAAACCAGCTATAATAGCTTCTGACGTCCTCCCCTCCCTTTGTTCTCTATTTTTTGTCTGTCTGCCTCTCTTTTCTTGTAATCTGTCTTTTGTCCCTTTTTTCTATCTAGGGAAACAAGATTTGGGGGAACATGAATTTTTGTGGGGGAGGGATCACGAGTTTTTATGTACATTATGCTTCCTGCCAAATAGTTGAGCCATTAGAATTCTAGATCTAGCCTGTAACATTGTGTGTTGGCCTTTAGTTGACCGTCTGCGCCAATGAAAGGCACTGTTGTCAAGACATGCCCCTTCGCCCTTGTGGTTACCATTTTACTCCAGAGGATTTCCAAGGGTGAAGCTATTATATTGCTCCAGCTACTGTATTCACCTACTGAGTCACATTTTGGCTAAAAGCCTAATAGAAGGCAGAGTCAATACTGAATTCAGATGAATTTGTTCAATATTTTTTGAAAGATACTTTTAGAACAAGAACCTACTGGCAATTAATACTAGTGTAATTGACAGTTATAAAATCAAAAGACATGTAATCAAGTGTCATTTAAGCAATGGTTTTAAAAACATTCTTATGTAAAGTGAATTCCCTTTAAACTGTCATTGATTTTAATCTAAGTTCAGATACACATTCTGCTGGCAAAAAGAAAAAATAGCCTCTGTATGCAGTAGCACTTATAACTAAGAATGTGGTTGCTTGTACAGAATCAAATATTTTAAAGTAATTTTGTTTTAATAAAATATTAACTAAAAATCTTCAGAATTTTAAACAAACAGTATAAAACAAAAATAAATCCAAAAGTACATCCCTTGATGCCCCATCTGATGCAAATGCTAAATCTAAAATAGTTTACTTTCCACAAATCTCAATATACTTGCATACTTGAGGCAATTGTCTTAATTTTTATTTGTACTTTGAACACAAATAATCTCTACTAAGCACTGGGATTTAATCATCTTTGGAGTCACTCTGCTGCTAACTTGCTGTGTTACCCTGCACAGTTCATTTTAAAATCTCTGGATTTCAGTTTTTTCACTTGTAAAATTATGAGTAACAAAGTATATATTATAGTGGTTTTCACTCTAAAATTCCTTAGAGATGTTTCAGAGACAACAAGAGAGAAGCTTAATTTTGTCTCTCCTATGCACTGAGATCCCACACAGTATGTCATGAAAAAGCGGGTTAGAGGGGATTTATCTGACTCCCCAAAATCCATCTCAAGCAGATGTATAACCTAAGTAAAAAGACACAACCAGCCTCAATATATCTGCAAATAGGTTATCACCCTTCAATTCTTGTATATAGACATTCTTAAGACATAGCAGGACCCACTTCCTATTTCATAAAAGGTTCTTGAGGGGTTTTGTTCAATTTGGGAGGAAAAGGACTAGTGTAATCAAGTGAGCCCTGGGTTTTCTAGTTAGTCCACTGGGGACTCAAATTCCTAATCTGCTACGATACCTTAGGTAGGTTCTTTTAACATCTCAGATTTTCAAATCATCCCCATTTCAAAATCAATATTCCACCCTCCAAAGCGCTGCAGTGATTAATAAAGTACCTCATGGAACTGGAATGTTAAAACTGGGTGGCTTTCCCTGGATTATAAGAATCCCCAGTCCTCTGAAGTGGCACCTCTAAGACTTCAAATAATCCCCGAGGCAATTACACACATCAACGCTCTGTCTTTTAGGCTCTGGCTTCCCCAAATTTTACTGATGCCTCAGTCCACAGAAAAATCAGTACACTTACTTCAGTTTTCACACGCATTTATAAGTGAAAGTGCGACCACATAAGGTGGTTCCCGTTTTTTTCTCTTCCTTACTCCCTCTCCCATGTCTATTTCTGTCTTTCCATGCCTCCCTCCAGAACTGGCCTCGGAGCTTCAAATTTTTCTCTATTATGAAAAACATCTCATGCTGGAAAATCACAGCAATAACTATTACTCATATCCTGATTCTAGCCCACACATTGTCCATGTGTTACTTTCAACAGTTACACAAAATATAATTCTATAAAATTTTAGACATTGTGATTCTCTCCCCTAAATTTATTCTATCAGCCACGCATTTAATAGTCTGTTTAGGTTTAGAAAAATCTTGTTACTCAAAAATGTAACATCACCTGGCAAATTGTAAAAAATGCAAAATCTCAGGACCCATTCCTGACTCATGAGGTGGAGTCATAGATAACCCCATTTCTCTGGCTGCACATTCTTTGAGAAGGCTTCCAATTCATGCCTAAGCCACTTAGTGTCATAATTCTTAGTTTTAGGAATCAGTTTAGGGTGTGAACAATGCAAAGAATGTCCAATCAGAGCAGTGCTCAGTATTGGTGTTCTGTGCTGATCAACAGACGCCCTCTCCTTCACATCATTAGTTCAGTTCAGTTGCTCAGTCGTATCCAACTCTTTGTGACCCCATGAATCGCAGCACACCAGGCCTCTCTGTTCATCATTGACTCTCGAAGTTCACTCAGACTCAGGTCCATCGAGTCCGTGATGCCATCCAGCCATCTCATCCTCTGTCGTCCCCTTCTCCTCCTGCCCCCAATCCCTCCCAGCATCAGAGTCTTTTCCAATGAGTCAACTCTTCGCATGAGGTGGCCAAAGTACTGGAGTTTCAGCTTTAGCATCATTCCTTCCAAAGATCATACCATCCCTCAAATATGAAATCAGAAACAAAAAAACCGTAGTTGTTCTGCACAGCCATCTTGCAATGCTGAAGACAAATCCAGTACAAAGAGGGTCTCAGTGAGTTTCAGCAGAGTGAAGCCAGAACTCTGATGAACTGCCTTCTGAGATGTATCCTACCTTTTCAACATGTAAGCCAGCAGGTTTAACTGACTTTTAGGCTGGATGAAAGCCCATGACCTAAAACTCAAATCTGGTTTGTACTGCTCCAAACTAAGAATAATTTTTACATGTTAAAAAGATACAGGAAGAAAAGAAGAAAGAGGAAGTGAGAAGAAGGAGGGGGGAAGAGAAAGGAGGGAAACAGAGAGGGAAAGGAGGGGGAAGAGGCGGGGAGAGGGACAGATGGGGAGGGAGAGGGACGGATTGGGGGAGAGAGACGAATGAGTGGGGGAGAGGAGAAAGGGGTAGAGAAAGAGGAGGGAACAAGGAAGGATAGGTAGGAAACAGAGACGTATATGGTCCACAAAACCTAAAACATTTACTATTTAGCCCTTTACATTAAAAGTTACCTGATCCCTAAGCCAAACGAAGCATCTAAATGTTCTCTTCACTTGTTTATGCATGTAAATGGCCTGGCACTTAGCAGATATTCAATTACTGTTAGTTCTCACTACCACTCTCCTAAATTTTACCTTCCCCAAGATTGTGATACAATACATAAAACTACCAAATGAAGTATGCAAATATTACATAATATCATATTTTTACACCTGTCAGTTCTGTTCAGTCACTCAGTCATGTCTGACTCTTTGTGACCCCATGGACTGCAGCATGCCAGGCCTCCCTGTCCATCACCAACTCCCAGAGTCCACCCAAACCCGTGTCCATTGAATCGGTGATGCCATCCAACTATCTCATCCTCTGTCATCCCCTTCTCATCCTGCCTTCAATCTTTCCCAGCATCAAGGTCTTTTCCAATGAATCAGCTCTTCACATCAGGTGGCCAAAGTATTGGAGTTTCAGTTTCAGCATCAGTTCTTCCAGTGAATATTCTGGACTGATTTCCTTTTAGGATTGACTGGTTTGATCTCCTTGCAGTCCAAAGGACTCTCAAGAGTCTTCTCCAACACCACAGTTCAAAAGCATCAATTCTTCAGCACTCTTTATAGTCCAACTATAGCTTTCTTCATAGTTCCCCTCTCACATCCATATATGACTACTGGAAAAACCATAGCTTTGACCAGATGGACCTTTGATGGTAAATTCTCTATATTAATCAAGAGATTGTATTGCATTGTTAATAGTTAAAAACATTAGTTCTAGAACTAGTCTGCTTGGGACCCAACCCTTATCACTCACTAGCTGTGAGACTGTAGACAAGGTATTTAACCTTTTATACCTCTTTTTCCTAAAGATCAGTCCTGGGTGTTCATTGGAAGGACTGATGTTGAAGCTGAAACTCCAATACTTTGGCCACCTGATATGAAGAGGTGACTTATTTGAAAAGACTCTGATGCTGGGAAAGATTGAGGGCAGAAGGGACGACAGAGGATGAGATAGGTGGATGACATCACCAACTCAATGGACATGGGTTTGGGTGGACTCTGGGAGTTGGTGATGGACAGGAAGGCCTGGCGTGCTGCGGTTCATGGGGTTGCAAAGAGTCAGACATGACTAAGCAGCTGAACTGAACTGAACCTCATTTTCCTAAGTACAAAGTAATTATTCATTGTATCTGGCTTGACAAGATGGTTAAATGAGTAAATGTAAAGTATTTCAAATTAGTGCCTTACACATAGTAAACAAATTAATAAAGTTATCATATCTCCGATTTACAATTTTCTAAAATGTTTAAGTATCAATCTAGACTCATTCTGATGTTGGTAGAGATGTATAACCATTCAAAAATGCTCACAACTGTAGGGAAAGGTCAGATTGTTCCCAATACTACAATTTCATCTAACTGATCACTGAAACACTCACTTAGGCTTTTAGCACACTGTTCTTAAGCAGTAATGGTTCAGGATTGGTGTTGGGTTGGCCAAAATGTTCATTTGAGTTTTTCTGTTACATCTTGAGGAAAAACCGTAATGGTTTTTTTGGTCAACCCGATAAAAGCATTCTTCGTTGCCTGTCAGTTCTCAAACTGTGGGCACTGGGAAAGAAACAAGACTAAAAGAGTACCCAAAGAAATTGTTACTCTGTTTTCTCCTTTATTGGTTTAAATGATAATCTGTCATTACTAAAGAACAAGAAATACCCCCTAGAGCATTGCTTTTGACCCTTCTAAACTTCCTCTTTTTCTCTATTTTTAGATAGATATCAAACAGGAAATTCCACTCCACTAAGAAATGGTGAATTTTCTAGCTAAGACTGGAGGGTGGGACCCAATGGGAAATCAGTAATGAAGAATGAACCAGGGAGTTAGGGAGGGGAAGGGTGAATAGATAAGGGTAAAACAAGAGGCCATTTCTATCTTATTTCCCCTACTAGGAGTGAAACCAGTAGCTTCCATTTATCCCTAAGGAATAACTTCTAAAAACCAGATCAGTCGATTTCAGGCAAAATTCAAAACTCAACAGACTGGCAAGACTAGTGAGCAGATATAGCCACAGAACTGTTCTAATGCCCCAACACCGGATGGATGAGAGTGTGTAGGTACAAAGAGACATAACAATGATTTGCCACTTACTGCTAAGTGTTGCCAAATGTGCTTTAAGTACCTCATGTACTGGAAATACACTGCAAATTATCTTCCTTATGTTGTGAATAGGAACAGAAGCTTTTTCTTTCTTTCCTGTTTATATTATCGATCACTGCATATTCAAATCCACCTCTTCTGCCTTGTGAGAAACTGATATATAGGATGTAGTTTATAACACTTAGTACCATTTGGATTTGAAACTGTAAGATGCCACATGTGACCTTTCTGAATGAGTCTATTCGCCTAAATGCAGGTTTAACTTAAGCCAGGAAATATGAAATCTCATACAACTACTAAAATTTTCACAAATTATTCTGAGATTCTCAAAAGTCAGCATTATATTATAGATTAATGGATCAACTGTAAACATGATTCTGCAGATCGATATTACTAAGGATCTCTAGTATTGGTTTCTGTAGTGGCAAAGATGTGGGTGTAGTAATACTCCAAACTGAGAGATGAGAATTTTTGGTGAAGCATACAAAAAGGGTAAAAACTTTACACACTTTACTTACATTACCCAACTGGCAAACTCACGTAACAGAGACTGACCTGCTGATCATAAGACACCAATGTACAAAGATAATGATTAACAAACGACTTAATACTATGAAAGCTTTCTAAAAATATTAATCTACTAAAAATAATTTTAAAAAACTAAGCTGCTTTCTTAGTCTGTACTTTTCATTATATTTAACATTTTTAGCCAAATAATATCCACTGAAACAGTGCACAAGGGTAAATATATATCCAGACACATATATGTACACATGTACATGTGTGTATATACATGACTCCCTTCCACGACAGACACAGTCACAGAGGAAACTACATATTACTACATAGTTTATTGCATCCTTCCCAAAATTTCAATACAATATAGGAATATATATTCTTTTTCGAAACACAAATGTTAGCATCTTCTTTACTTTACTTTTTTCACCTCATAATATTTTTGGATTAAATTCCTTCTAATCCTAGTGGCTGTACAAGCTTTACAATCTAATGTTTAAATCTTAAAATCTGAATTCCATAATACTACACAAAGTATTATTCCTAGTGTATCTTCTACCTACTCAACATGTATTAAATAAAAAAATAATAATAATTGGTCAAACATGTATGAGAAACACTTAGTTAAAAAGGTAAATAGCCTTCTTTCTGGAAACAGTGGCTGACTTTATTTTTCTGGGCTCCAAAATCACTGCAGATGGTGATTGCAGCTATGAAATTTAAAAGATGCTTACTCCTTGGAAGGAAAGTTATGACCAACCTAGACAGCATATTCAAAAGCAGAGACATTACTTTGCCAACAAAGGTCCATCTAGTCAAGGCTATGATTTTTCCAGTGGTCACGTATGGATGTGAGAGTTGGACTATAAAGAAAGCTGAGCGCCAAATAATTGATGTTTTTGAACTGCAGTGTGGGAGAAGACTCTTGAGAGTCCCTGGGACTGCAAGGAGATCCAACCAGTCCATCCCAAAGGAGATCAATCCTGGGTGTTCATTGGAAGGACTGACGCTGAAGCTGAAACTCCAGTACTTTGGCCACCTCATGCAAAGAGCTGACTCACTGGAAAAGACCCTGATGCTGGGAAAGATTGAGGACAAGAGGAGAAGGGGCTGATAGAAGATGAGATGGTTGGATGGCATCATCGACTCAATGGACATGGGTTTGGGTAGACTCTGGGAGTTGGTGATGGACAGGGAGGCCGGGCATGCTGCGGTTCATGGGGTCACAAAGAGTCGGACACGACTAAGGAGTGAACTGAACTGAACTGAGCCTTCCTTCTTGCTGAACTTCCCAGATTCCTGAATGTGCTAATTTAGTCAGTGATTCATTACAAAGCTTATGCTGTACATTTCACCAGGAGGTGCAGTGGTAAATATGAATAATCCACCTGCTAAGGCAGGAGATGTGGATTCGACCCCTGGGTTGGGAAGGTTCCCTGGAGGAGGAAATGGCAACCTACACCAGTATTCTTGCCTGGGAAATCCCATGGGCACAGGAGCCTGGCAGATACAGTCCACGGGGTTGCAAAGAGTCACAAAAACAACTGAGCACACATGCACGCATGCGTGCGCGTGCACGCACACACACACACAATTTTATGAAGTTATTTAGGCAAGAAGTTTTCTTGCAGAGGAGCACCTTTTAAGGTTGGTATTCCAAAGAACTCTCACATCCATACACGACTACTGGAAAAACCATGTGAGATTATTATGGATTATAAAGAAAGCTGAGTGCCGAAGAATTGCTTTTGAATTGTGGTGTAGGAGAAGACTCTTGAGAGTTCCTTGGACTGTAAGGAGATCCAACCAGTCCATCCTAAAGGAAATCAATCCTGAATGTTCTTTGGAAGGACTGATGTTGAAGCTGAAACTCCAATACTTTGGCCACCTGATGCAAAAAGACCCTGATACTGGGAAAGATTGAAGGCAGGAGAAAAAGGGAATGACAGGAGTCGGTGATGGACAGGGAAGCCTGGTGTGCTGCAGTCCATGGGGTCGCAAAGAGTCAGACATGACTGAGCGACTGAACTGAACTGAATTCCAAAGAACACACTTTTGGGAACTCTAAGTTACAGCATCTAGTTTAATCATCCTAAAAAGCCTGGCAGATGGGCTGTATTGTGACCATTTTATTAGATAAAGAAGCTGAAACCACAAACTTTAAGTGACTTTCCTATAGTCACCAGCTAGAAGAGGCAGAACTGGTATTAATCCACCAAATACATCCTCTTCTCCCTGTGCTGCTCAGAGCTCATCATCCTTTTAGCATCACTAGTGATAGCAAAGAAATATCCCTTGTCTTTAACCTATGAGGCTGAGCTTAAAAATACTCTGATAGCATAAGTCTGGAGTATCAGAAGGGCCAAAAGCACCCTACATCTAAAGCAAGTAACAGAATTTCAGAGGGGGAAGAAATGTTTGTGGACATAAGAGTCCAGGAAAGGATAACCTATATGAGTTAAGGTAGGTTAATTACAACCCTCTATGCTCAATTTTTTTCTGCTACAAATCAAAGATGATACCTGTCTGGTAGTATGTCAGAGAAGATAAAAGGAAGACACATACACAAAAACTGACTTCTCGAACAATATTAGTTCTTATTGCCATCTCCCATAATTTCCAATTTCTTTCCACCTTTAACTTTTACATTATTTGTAAAAAAATTAACCATTTAGCAGAAAATGATTTCTTTTGCCATGACTCACACAAACTTCTAGCTTCCTAGAATTCAAAAGTGCTAAATCTTATAAAAATATTTCTCTAAATAAAAACTCAAAAACATTTTTGAAGATTTCTAAGTCAAAAGTGTAAATATTTTCAAAATAACTGTCAAGCCTTGTAATTTCTGCTCACAGATTAGAAAATGGAAATAAGACCAGCCATAGGGGAAAATAATAACACAGTCCTCAGATGATGGGGATGGAAGAAGGAAAGTCAGGAAGTGGCCTGAAGAGTAAGGAAGACATTGACTTCTTTCCTCTCTCCCATTGAGTTGATGTGGAAGGTAGGAAGTGGATGAGTGGACACAGAAGGGCAACAGAAAACTTAACTTGTGCCATTTAATTTCAGAATTCACCTGCAGTCACAGTTTTCTCCAATCACATCCACAGCCCAAGGAATAACAAAATTAGGGGACACTCAGTTTCCAGCCTCTGCTACTTAACATAGCTCCTGATATTTTTGGAATTTCTAATAACATCTCCCTCTTCCTTGCTATGATCTCCCAGCTTTGGCAGCCTGTTGCTGTTTTTCTTTTGTCACTAAATCGCATCCAACTCTTTGCAACCCCATGGACTATAGCCCTCCAGGCTCCTCTGTTCATGGAATTTCCCAGGCAAGCATACTGGAGTGGGTTGCTATTTCCTATTCCAGGGGATCCTCCTGACCCAGGGAACAAACCCTCCCCTCTGGCATTAGATTTTTAACTGCTGAGCCACCAGGGCTTTGGCAGAGCTAAGTCCATTTCTTGGACTAGTGGGGCTTTTGCTCCAGTAAAATGCAATGTCCCCTAGTAAATTTCTATAGGAACATGCCATTATTCAACCTCATTGCATACTTCCCTGCTCAGTACTTGTTTTTTGTTTGTTTACAAGGCCCATCTCCAACTCACCCTCACCCCATTAAACCTAGACACTTTAAATGGAAGAACCAAGTTGCAGCTCATATTTAATTATTAACAATTTTTGCATCCTGAATGTTTAGCTAAATTTTTATAAAACATTTAAATATCTGTTTCTTATGCACCCATTTACATCTTCTATTGCCTTCACCTCTTATTCCAACAACCTCAACAGCAACTGGCTCTAGGCAGGCTTCAACCACACTGGCACTGATGCAACCTGGTAAGTTTTCACTGTAAGCATGGGAAAGGAAAGCTAGTGGATACATGTCTCCTCCATTCTTCCCCCTATTGGCTCTGAGATTTCATCAGTTTCTCAGAAGAACCTATAGATTGAAAACCCATTGCCTGCTGGCATGACCAACTGGATAACTCACCACTATATTGGTTCTCCCTTCTTCCTATTTCACTCCTCTGTCCTTATCTTTGGCTCCCTAAGCCCCAGTAAACATTCCCAAACAAACAACTCTCACAAAGGCCTCAGGCTCTGCATTTGAGGGCAAGCCGATGAATTGATCAGAGTCCTAAAGGGAAACAGAAACCAGGCTAAAAATCTGAAGAGAGAAAGTGTAACAAAGAATGTTTAGCTTTTTAACAAATTAGCTACAAAGGAGAAAGAGGTAAAGGGAGTACCTCAGATAAAGGAAGCAGCCGGCAACTTAGATGTCTCTCTCCCAGGCCAAGAGTCAAACCTCATTAACAAGAACGTGGCCCTAAGCCCTGGATGGCTGAGGAGTCGGCCAAAGGGCCGTTTCCTACAGGCAGTTTCCCACAGGCCAGCACTGCTGGGGGTTCTGAGACGCCAGGAACACTCTGTGAAGCTGTGCCTGGGGGTTCTGGAGAGACCCTCCAGGAAACGCCGCTGCTGCTGGCTAAACCGGCCAGAGAGTCAGGGTATGGTCAAACTCACCCAGAAAGCACCTTTTTCCCAACAAAGCTTCACGTTGCACCAACTGACCAAGAAAAATGTCTGCAGGCTCCCACTCCAGCTGTATGAGGCAGGGCAAGGCGGTGGGCTGAAAAGAAGCAAGGCCCAAGGGGTTAAGCAGCACACGGGCAAAGGCCCAACTACTAACAATGGGCAAACCTCATTCTTCCCCCAAGGGAATTTACCAAAACCGGCAGGACAGAGAGGCTCAGGCATGGGCCTGTTTCCTTCCAGTATCCGCCCAAACCAGATCCTCTTTTCTTCTATCTTCCCAGCTTCCAGCCTTCCTCGCTTGCAGGGCTCGCGATCTGCCACTCACAGGCCGGGCCTGCGGATGAGCTTCTCCACCAGACACAGGCATCCAACATCTCCTTTTTTCTCCCAACTTCACTTAGAACGAACTCTTCACGTAAGGTGTTACCCAGATTCTCTGAGTCCAAAGCGCCTAGGCGGTCTTGAAACTGACGGTAATTGACAGGCCCACAACACCTGTAACCAGCCTTCTCTGGCCAAGCTCACTTGAATTGTTTTCACAGAAAACTACCCGTCTTCCTGGCAGCAGCAATGTTATGTTTCCCTGAGCTGTTTTTCAGAGCCTTGGAGTCAGCAGCATCCGGTTCCAGTTCCCACCAGTTAAGACTGGTGAGGACCATGGACCCTCCAACTACAGGGCATGAGCAAGTGTCTGCTCCTCAACCTTTTGACGTCAGAGGACTGAGAAATGCCCTGCTCGGAATATGCTGGAGCCAGGCACCTATAGGAAAGTTGCACCTGTGCAGGATGGCTGTCTCACCTTTCTCCTATCTCCAATTACCTTTCTCCAAGTTCCCCACACCTCAGCTTTATCACCTAAATGTCCTGAGCCTTCAGTAAGGTGGATCTGAGGTCTCTCAGCTCCTCACTTGGCTGCCTTGTGAAGAAACCTTCTCTGCTGCAAACCTCTGTGTCTCAGCATTTGGCTTGCTGCGCGTTAGGAAAACAAGTCTGGTTCAGTTAACAGTCTCATCCTATCAACTTCTTTCTCATTCAATAAAGTCATCAAAATAATTGATGAACTTTGGAATAGTGACCTCAAGTGATGAAAACGCTGCCAAAGTCCTGTTATGGAGAACATTCGTTTTGGAGTTAGACAAATCAATGTTAAAATTCTGGCTCTGGCATCTGCTAATTGTGTGTTCTTCACATACAGATTTTTAACCTTACTCTTCTGTAAACTGGAGATGTTTTGTTTTGTAAGGTTTATTTTAAGAATTATGAAAACAAGATGCATTTGTTCACTCAACAAATATTTATTGAGCACAACTATGTGCCAGAAATTTTCCTAATCACCAAAAGGTAATGTATGTAAACATCTGGTTCGTGATTGAAGCTTAATATAAAAGAATTTCCTTTCCTTTTCTTTCCCTTTATGATTGTGAACATTGCCCACAGTAAGTGAGCAACAAAATTTACTTATCACTATTCTGCTTATTTGTATTTCTTTGTCAAAAGAAAAGCACAAAAGAAAAATCTTTATAAATTACATCCATATACTAGCATTATTAGGACTCATTCCTATAAGGATACCCGGGAGGCTTTTTTCATAAAGGTATTTGGAATATTCATTACTGGTATGAAATTTACCAACACAGAAAAGCATCTCAGAGAAGCTGCTGTGTGTGATTAAGATCATTGTTAGTGGCCACATATGCTTTCTATTTCACCCATTATAAATAATAGTACACATGGCAAATACCTTTGACATTTTTTTTATTTCAAAGATTTTTGTAAGCATGAAAAATTAACATTTTACATATGGGTATGGAGAGCTTGAACCATTTGCCCAAGGTCACTTAGTACATCAGTGACATAATTACTACCTAAACTCTTAGTTTCCTATGCCCTAGTCCTCCTGCCTCTTCCCTCTCCTTGACAAAAATATTCACCTACGGTGATGCCTACTTGCCTTTTACTCAAGAAAGTACACTGGAAAAAAAACATATAACTTGTATTTTTCCCCCAAATCAAATTAATCAGAAAATAAAATTAAAGCGCATTTATTTAGCAGAAAGCTACTCTTTCCATTAATGAGAATTTCATTGAATATAATAAAATATTTCAGGCAATTCTTCATGTTTTTTTTTCCTCTTCCTTTCTCAGATATATTGAAAAGCATTTTTATTAGTGCAATAATAGGCTCTGGGACATGCAATTATATTGAGATGCTGACACTTTCCTGTTAGTTGCAGCCTTTGGCCTGAGGCCAAACACGGAACCCAAGCATATGAGTTTCTCTGCAAGCAGTCCTGGCATGCCACTCGCCTGTGTTTGTCCTTACAGCAACCTTCAATTTCACCCAATATAGAGAGAATTAACTAATTTTTCCCTACCATTACAATTGATCTAAATGGGTACTTCCATCTCTCTTTTAGAGAAAACAAAAATTCCTTATAAAATTTTTGGAGGATGCAATTAAGTACAGACCTGTTAGAAGATTTTTATTTCAGATTCATGTGGGGAAACACCATAAAGGGTGTCATTACTTTGTGAGTCATTTACAAACATGAAATGCAAATACTTGTGCCTTTGTCATGAGTTTTCTTTATAGCTTTCACTATTGTACATTTTTTTTATTGCAATTCCTCCTCCTTCCAAACTCCAAACATTTCAGAGTAAAAGTGTAGATATCGTCTATAAATAAAATACAGATCCAAACCTCTGGAACTTTTTTTTGTTTCCTCAGGCAAGGAAAACCAACCTAAGAAAAAAGAAACCATCAGAGGATGCTTCTGAATCCACTCGCTTTTTGTTTAAAGACACTATGTTCCAATCTTAAAGACACTATGTTCCAATCTTAAAGAAGTTAAATCACCTATCTTTGCTAGATTCTGTGCCATAGATTACTTTCCCCCACATAGCCCACCCTCCTTCTTGGAATGCTGTGTGTGTTGTTAGAAAACCCATATACAAACTTTAAAATGTTTGCTTTTCAGTTAGATGTGAAGAATGAGAAAACACAAACAACTAGACCGTGCCCTCTGAAGATGTCTCTGGACCAAATGTGAACAAAAATAAAGGGTTCCTGCCATTCCTAGGCATGCCCAGCAATGTACTGCTGACCTTCAGCTCCTACAGGTTAACTATTTCAGCAAACTTTGGCAGTGTTTTGGGCTTCACTTCCACATCCAGGAAGTCGAGTCTAGAAACCCTAGTTATTCTGGCCTAAATTGGTTGTGAAACGCCCCTGGGAAGGGTGCAGAACCCTCACATGTCTTTTGAACTACAGCCCGTCGGCACTAACCATATCCCCTTTCTTTCTCATCGCTAGGGCATCCGTGGTTTCCTGGGGCCATTGAAGTGCTATGGGGTTTTCCAGGCAAGATTACTGGAGTGGGTTGCCGTTTCCTTCTCCAGTGGATCTTTCTGACCCAGGGATCGAACTCCAGTCTCCTGTGCTGCAGGTAGCCTCCTGCATTGCAGGCAGGTTCCTGACCAACTGAGCCACCCGGGATACCCTACTGATCACAAATCAACTCCATTTTAGCATCACATGGAGCTAGGATGGAGGAACACGAACTGCTTGAGAGACAGGAGTGGGAAAGGACTTGGTTAACAGGCAACAAGTGAAGCTCTAAGTCGCCTCTCTCTAACAGAGCGTAAGATGAGGAGCCACATTCCCACACTGATAGAGGATAGTTTCTTGAATATAATCTACACTCTTTGTGTTTTAAACCATACGTATTTGTTATTCCATTCTTTTAATATTAGCATAATACAGTCATCAATATAAAATATAGAAATGTACATATATATAATATATGCATCTATACGTATGTATATATCATGCATATATATATATAATAATGCATTAGATTTATCACAGTACTCACAGGAACCTGTCTCCCTCAGTGAAGACATTCTCATGTTCTCCACCTCTCAAGAGCACATCTATATATTCCCTGACAGCACTTATCATTTACATGCTTTCTGTTGCCATCTCACTTGCTCTGCCCACACACACCAAGAATACAGATTTTGACCGTGTTCTCTCGCCTGCACTTTTCCTTCCATCACTGGCCAGTGCATCACTGATTCACCTTTCTCCTTCTTAAACCAGTTTTATAGATTTTACCACCTTCTTTACATATTCTGGGCTTCCCTGGTGGCTCAGACATTAAAGAATCTTCCTGCAATGGGGGAGACCCAGATTCGATCCCTGGATTGGGAAGATCCTCTGGAGAAGGGAATAGCAACCCACTCCAGTATTCTTGCCTGGAGAATTCCATGGACAGAGAAACCTGGCAGGGTCCAATCCATGGGCTGCAAAGAGTCAGACACAACTGAGCGATTAACACACTTTACATATTCTACTCATGGGTAAAATGTAATCCCCATGTAATTTTGTCCTCATAAATCCCATTCAACATGTATATTATCATATGTGAAATGGATCACCAGTCCAGATTCGATGCATGAGACAGAGTGCTCAGGGCTGGTGCACTGGGATGACCCAGAGGGATGGGATGGGGAGAGAGGTAGGAGGAGGGTTCAGGATGGGGAACCCATGTATACCCATGGCTGATTCATGTCAATATATGGCAAAACCAATACAATATTGTAAAGTAATTCAGTTCAGTTCAGTTCAGTCACTCAGTCATGTCTGACTCTTTGAGACCCCAAACTGCAGCACGCCAGGCCTCCCTATCCATCACCAACACCTGGAATTCATTCAGACTCACATCCATTGAGTTAGTGATGCCATCCAGCCATCTCATGCTCTGTCGTCCCCTTCTCCTCCTGCCCCCAATCCTTCCCAGCATCAGGGTCTTTCCCAATGAGTCAACTCTTCGCATGAGGTGGACAAAGTACTGGAGTTTCAGCTTCAGTATCATTCCTTCCAAAGAACACCCAGGACTGATCTCCTTTAGAATGGACTGATTGGATCCCCTTGCAGTCCAAGGGATTCTCAAGAGTCTTCTCCAACACCACAGTTCAAACGCATCAATTCTTTGGCGCTCAGCCTTCTTCACAGTCCAAATCTCACATCCATACATGACCACTGGAAAAATCATAGCCTTGACTAGATGGATCTTTGTTGACAAAGTAATGTCTCTGCTTTTGAATATGCTATCTAGGGTGGTCATAACTTTCCTTCCAAGGAATAAGCGTCTTTTAATTTCATGGCTGAAATCACCATCTTCAGTGATTTTGGAGCCCCCAAAAATAAAGTCTAACACTGTTTCCACTGTTTCCCCATCTATTTCCCATGAAGTGATGGGACCGGATGCCATGATCTTCGTTTTCTGAATGTTGAGTTTTAAGCCAACTTTTTCACTTTCCTCTTTCATTTTCATCAAGAGGCTCTTTAGTTCCTCTTCACCTTCTGCCATAAAGGTGCTGTCATCTGCATATCTGAGGTTATTGATATTTCTCCCAGCAATCTTGATTCCAGCTTGTGCTTCTTCCAGCCCTGTGTTTCTCATGATGTACTCTGCATATAAGTTAAATAAGCAGGGTGACAGTATACAGCCTTGACGTACTCCTTTTCCTATTTGGAACCAGTCTGTTGTTCCATGTCCAGTTCTAACTGTTGCTTCCTGACCTGCATACAGGTTTCTCAAGAGGCACATCAGGTGGTCTGGTATTCCCATCTCTTTCAGAATTTTCCACAGTTGATTGTGATCCACACAAAGTCTTTGGCATAGTCAATAAAGCAGAAATAGATGTTCTTCTGAAATTCTCTTCCTTTTTGATGATCCAGTGGATGTTGGCAATTTGATTTCTCCCTTTTCTAAAACCAGCTTGAACATCTGGAAGTTCATGGTTCACTCATTGCTGAAGCCTGGCTTGGAGAATTTTGAGTATTACTTTACGAGCGTGTGAGATGAGTGCAATTGTGCAGTAGTTTGAGCATTCTTTGGCACTGCCTTTCTTTGGGATTGGAATGAAAACTGACCTTTTCCAGTCCTGTGGCCACTTCTGAATTGTTCAAATTTGCTGGCATACTGAATGCAGCACTTTCACAGCATCATCTTTCAGGATTTGAAACAGCTCCACGGGAATTCCATCACCTCCACTACTTTGTTCGTAGTGATGCTTTCTAAGTCCCACTTTAGCCTCCAATTTAAATCAATAAGTTTATAAAAATAAATAAATAAATCCTGTTCAAGTACATTGAATTATCTTTGTCAAATTACTTCTCTGTTTTTGTGCAGGGTCCTAATATGACCTGGAGGAGGACTAAATATAAGCAATTATAAATTCTCTATTAAATTCATATTTGAATAATTTTGTCAAAAATAATTGCCATGAATACCAGTAACAGTATTAATTTTGAAGCTAGAGTCAGAGGATGGTTAGGGCCATACAGATTGGGAATTACTTTATTTGAAACTCTCATTTCCTCAGAATCTAGTTATATAAAACATGCAAGGAATGTGTTTCTATTGTACCCTAATCTTTATGATGTTTAAAAAATATAGTTTGGTCACATTTTATATACAGGATGAATGAAAACTCTGCCTAATTCAGCAGTAACACAATTCATATATTACAAAGGGTAGGAATATTACTGTTTACATTTTAAATGTCACTTCCAGGAGGAAATAAGAAAAATACAGGTTCTTTACTTGATCCACACAACCTACCAGATTTGAATTAACATTTTTTTTCATTCAGAAAGAGTAGTTGCTTCAGATTTTGAACCTAAAGTGAAACACTATTGATATTTAACAGATGCTGGGTTTTCTGTAATCCGGAAATGAACATCTAGGGCTCAAAAGTAAGGAAAAGGACAAGCTTAACACTTAAATTTTGAAGAGATTTACTGATGATTGGAGAGAGACCCCCTCCTCAAGCCTCACTGTCAGCTGAGAGGACTCTGCCCAGTTAACCAGCACGGTCCTACTACTGCGTCTGCCATCTGCATTAGCCACGGCCAGGGACAAAGGGGGAAGAGAGAGTTCCTGGAGTCATCAGGTTTATGAAAAATTCAGATTTCATCATGAAGAAAGATTCTCTTGCTTCTCCATGGGTATGGGAAAGGGTTACCTTCCCCTTACTAGACAAAAAGAGGAAGAATCTAAGACGATCACCTGTGAAGTTCAGAAGAGGCTACTTGGAGGAGACTAGAACATCATGCCTCACTGGGAGCATTTCTGAGGCAATAGACATGCTCATCTGCTTCAGTGCCTAAAAGGAAGCCTGGAGAGGGAGCTAGCAGGGGAGGAACAGCTGAGAGGCTCACACTAGGTAAACACCATGAGAAGTAGCTGGCCTGGGCTCCCAGGTGGGAGACCATCATTCAAACATGAACCCAAAAACAGGGAAGACAGAGGAAGGCAGCCCTCCTCCCCCAGAGCTTTGGGAAGAACTTAGACACATGCCCTCGAAAGAGCCAGGCTTTGCAAATAAGATCATCTGTAACATTTTTCTCGATTCCACATATATGTATTAGTATACAATATTTGTTCTCTTTCTGACATACTTCACTCTGTAGGACACTCTGTAGGTCCATCTATGTCTCTACAAATGACCCAATTTCATTTCTTTTTATGGTTTGGTAGTGTTCCATTGTATGCATATAAAAGGGGGAAGATGGGTGGAATTGGGAGGTTGTGGTTGATACATACACATTGTTAATACTGTGTATAAAATACATAACTAATGAGAACATACTATATAGCTCAGGGAACGCTATTTAATGCACTGTGGTGACCTGAATGGAAAGAAAGTCCCAAAGAGCAGGGATAGATGTATATGTATGGCTGATTCATTTTGCTGTGTAGTAGAAACTAACACGACATTGTAAAGCAACTGTACCCCACTAAAAACTAATCTTTAAAAAAGCCAGCTTTTAGATATCTGCCATGCCAGGACCAGTAAAATTTAAGTCAAAGAAGAAGTAATAAGTAAATGAAAACTGGTTAAGGAAGCTTCTCCTTCCTCCTAAGCCTTCTACTCTCCATCTCACAATGCTAGACCCAATAAGGAGGAAGACAAGACATTCAAAACACACAGTAAGAGACCCCCCTTTCAACATGCTAGAGTGGAAAGAACAAAAGAAGAGATCTCATGCTCTTTCTCACTTCTGGTGGTCAGCCCTGCTCCAGAAGCAGACATGGTGATGGAAGCCAAATCAGTCAATGAACTGAAGACTTTAACTAACTAGTTTGAATCAGTCCAGAAACTTATATAATTTACCTAGGATGTGTCCAGGGGCTTGACAACCTTGACAGAAATAGCCTTAACAGTACACTTGAAGGCCGATATTTTAATATAATAATCTACATGGTTGAAACTCTTCAATAAATCAAATATATTTCAAACTGTGTTATGGTTGTGCTTATTTCACATTCTAGCAAGGTAATGCTCAAAATCCTTCAAGCTGGGCATCAATAGTATGCGAACTGAGAACTTTCAGATGTACAAGCTATATTTAGAAAAAGCAGAGGAACCAGATATCAAAGTGCCAGCATTAGTTGGATCATCGAGAAAGCAAGGGAATTCCAGAAAAATTTCTACTTCATTTACTGAAAGAAAGCCTTTGACTTTGTGGATCACAACAAACTGTTTAAAATTCAAAAGATGGGAATACCAGACCACCCTACCTGTCTCCTGAGAGACCTGTATGCAGGTCAAGAAGAAACAGTTAGAACCAGACATGGAACAACAAAGTGGTTCGAATTTGGGAAAGGAGTACCTCAGGGCTGAATATTGTCACCCTGCTTGTTTAAACTATAGGCAGAGTACATCAGGCTTCCCTGCTGGCTCAGCTAGTAAAGAGTACATCATCCAGAAGGAGGGGTTGGATGAATCCAAACTAGAATCAAGATTGCCAGGAGAAATATTAACAATTTCAGATATGCAAATGATACCACTCTGATGGCAGAAAGTAAAGAAGAACTAAAGAGCCTCTTGATGAGGGTGAAAGAGGAGAGTACAAAAGCTGGCTTAAAACTCAATAATCAAAAACCGAAGATCACAGCATCTGGTCCCATCATGGCAAATAGATGGGGAAAAAGTGGAAACAATGACAGACATTATTTTCTTGGGCCCCAGAATCATTGTGGACAGTGAAGCAGCCATGGAATTAAAAGATGCTTGCTCCTTGGAAGAAAAGCTATGACAAACCTAAACCATACTAAAAGGCAGAGACACCACTTTGCTGACAAAGGTCTGTATAATCAGAGATATGGTTTTTCCAGAAGCCACATACAGATATGAGAGTTGGACCATAAAGAAGGCTGAGCACCAAAGAATTGATGCTTTCAAATTGTGGTGCTGGAGACGACTTTTGAGCATCCCTTGAAGAGCAATGACAGCAAACCAGTCAATCTTAAAGGAAATCAACCCTGAATATTCATTGGAAGGACTGAGACTGAAGCTGAAGCTCCAGTTCTTTGGCCACTTGATGTGAAGAGCCAACTCTTTGGGAAAGACCCTGATGTTGGGAAAGATTGAGGGCAAGAGGAGAAGGGGACAACAGAGGATGAGATGGTGAGATGGCATCACCAACTCAATGGACATGAGTTTGAGCAAACTCCAGGAGACAGTGAAGGACAAGAAAGCCTGGTGCACTGCAGTCCATGAGGTCACAAAGAGTCAGACACGACTTAGTGCCTGAACAAGTCCCAAGCATGGATT
Source organism: Nanger dama (assembly GCA_917880005.1). NCBI lineage: Eukaryota > Metazoa > Chordata > Mammalia > Artiodactyla > Bovidae > Nanger > Nanger dama. The sequence continues at coordinate 15,937,615 of CAKJTW010000008.1, read as the reverse complement.
TGCCTAATTTCGGTTTGTATCAAATAACTACTGTGTACATTACTTTTGAAAAATAAGATGTTTTGGAACTCAAGAAGGTATGTGTGGCAGTGGTTACCATTTCGTCTTGAGAAGTTTTGTTGATGAATCTAGCCCAGATGGGACAGAGGAATGTGTAGCCATGTCAGATGGTAACCAAGATTCAACTTATACCCGGCAAAATCTAGCTATCCTGGTCTCAGCCACATGTACAAATTCTCAATATTGTTAACTAGTAAAATGAACAGTTTAATGGTCTTGTCCTCTTGTGCTTACCAACAATCCAAAAACAGATAAAATCTACCTTTGCTGAGACCAGGAGGCACTGGCACAAAACTTTCCTTTTGTAATTTCTCAGTCAATGTCCCATTCATAATTCAGCCTTGAGTCAGTTTTAAAATGAACTGAGTTACCAATGTAATCACTGCCCAAAGTGAAAGTGAAGTTGCTCAGTCGTGTCCGACTCTGTGACCCCGTGGACTGTAGCCCACCAGGCTCGTCTGTCCATGGGATTTTCCAGGCAAGAATACTGGAGCGAGTTGCCATTTCACTGCCCAGCACAAACACAATTGCTTTGGTTGTATAAACCTAACTACCTAGATTTATATCCAATTTGCTCAGCTTCAGAAAGAACAGAAACCCAAGCTTAATACTGATGGTGAACAAGTATTATATTTTGATGGACTTTTCTGTGCTTGTGAAGATTAAGGAGCTCATATTATTTGAAACTGGAGTCATTCATTTTATCTCACATTAATAGCAGATAGTTGTCACATGAACATAGTCTATCAACGCCTTCTGTTACCAGGAGCCACAGTAAAACAATAGTGGGTCAAGTAGCAAATAGCACCAAATTACACAGAATGCCTTGGTCCCCGGCATTTTCTTGAGCAGAGACCAGTAACATATATGTGTTATTTCAAATGTGAAAAAAAGACTGTGTGCTGTGCTGCACTTAGTCGCTCAGTCATGTCTGACTCTTTGCGACCCCAGAGACTGTAGCCTGCCAGGATCCTCTGTCCATGGAGATTCTCCAGGAAAAGTACTGGAGTGGGTTGTCATGCCCTCCTCCAGGGGATCTTCCCAAGGGATCAAACCCAGGTCTCCCACATTGCAGGCAGATTCTTTACCATCTGAGCCACAAAGGAAGCCCAAGAATACTGGAGTGGGTGGCCTATCCCTTCTCCAGGGGATCTTCCCAACCCAGGAATCGAACCGGGGTCTCCTGCATTGCAGGTGGTTTCTTTACCAGCTGAGTTAACAGAGAAGCCCAGAAAAATACTATATCCAAAGACAAAAACTGATATTCCAATTTGTTTAAAGTATTTTTTTCCATAGTTACATTAACTCATGAGGTCAAAAAGCAAACACCCAAATTTATGTATAAAACTATATTTATGTTGTTGGAAGTACATTTGGTATACTAGTGATAATTGATAAAAAGCAAGAACTTGTAAATATGATTAGATGTAATACAAAATATAAGCCTTAAGTCAATGTCAGTTACTCTGCAACAATAGGCCATTATTCAATAACTATGATAGCTTTTTTCCTTATTTCATTCAAATAATTTAAGTTTTGGCAATACATTTATCGTTTAGATTCATATAAACAACCAATTAATTTCTTTTATTCTATTTGGAGTTCTACAGTCTTTGTTTAGAGGGAGAAGAAATTTGATGAAGCAATTTAACTCCATTTTTTCCCAAAATAACAAAATAACATTTTTCACCTACAAAATCCCAAGGAGATTCTCCTTATAGAGTTATCTCATCCTATGCACTGCTCCCATCTACTTTGCAGCTAGTGACAATGTAACTGTCTAAGTATTCTAATGAATCATGATGGGAACCAAATTTAGCTGCAGTTCAGCTTTTCACTGTACTAACACTTTATTTTGAATTAATCAAAAATAAAAGTACAATCTGTTGTTCGGACCAAAGAGACACAAATAATTTGCAAAGCTCAAAAAGCTAATTTTAATACTAAAAATAAATATAAATATATATTTAGTATTCATGTACATTCAGGTTATCCTAAAAATAAAATAGAAAACAATCTGCAATAATTATTTCTTATATCTGTTATGCTCAGATCAGTTCGCTTGCTCAGTATTGTCCAACTTTTTGTGACGCCATGGACTGTAGCATACCAGGCTTCCCTGTCCATCACCAACTCCTAGAGCTACTCAAACTCATGTCCATTGAGTTGGTGATGCCATCCAACCATCTCATCCTCTGTTGTCCCCTTCTCCTCCCACCTTCAATCTTTCCCAGAAGCAAGGTCTTTTCCAAAGAATCAGTTCTTCACATCAGGTGGCCAAATTATTGGAGCTTCAGCTACAGCATCAGTCCTTCCAGTGAATATTCAGGACTGATTTCCTTCAGGATGGACTGGTTGGATCTCCTTTCAGTCCAAGGGACTCTCAAGAGTCTTATCCAAAAACACAATTCAAAAGCATCAATTCTTTGATGCTCAGCTTTCTTTATGGTCCAACTCTCACATCCATACCTTACTATAGGAAAAACAGTAGCTTTGACTAGATAGTAATGTCTCTGCTTTTTAATATGCTGTCTAGGTTTGTCATGGCTTTTCTTCCAAGGAGCAAGCATCTTTTAATTTCATGGCTGCAGTCACCATCTGCAGTGATTTTGGAGCCCAAGAAAATAAAGTCTGTCACTGTTTCCATTGTTTCCCCATCTATTTGCCAAAAATTAATGGCACTGGATGACATGATCTTCGTTTTTTGAATGCTGAGTTTTAAGCCAGCTTTTTCACTCTTTCACTTTCATCAAGAGGCTCTTCAATTTCTCTTTACTTTCTGCCATAAGGGTGGTGTCATCTGCATACCTGAGGTTATTGATATTTCTCCTTGCAGTCTTGATCCCAGCTTATGCTTCATCAAGTCCAGCACTTTGCATGATGTACTCTGCATATAAGTTAAATAAACAAGGAGACAATATAAAACCTTGAGGTACTCCTTTCCCAGTTTGGAACCAGTCTGTTGTAATATGTCCAGTTCTAACTGTTGCTTCTTGACCTGCATCCAGATTTCTCAGGACACAGGTAAGGTGGTCTGGTATTTCCATCTTTTAAGAATGTTCCACAGTTTATTGTGATCCACACAGTCAAAGGCTTTAGCGTAGTCAATGAAACAGAAGTAGATGCTTTTCTGGAATTCTCTTGCTTTTCAATGACCCAATGGATATTGGCAATTTGATCTTTGGTTCCTCTGCCTTTTCTAAATCCAGCTTGAAGATCTGTTTTGCTAAAGCTTGGAAATAACAGGAAACTAATGAAAAAGTTCACAATTTCATAAAGTTTCTAATTTAATATTTAGGAAAAAGGAAAGTAAAGGCTCCACATTTTTTGCTACATAACATAATTCTGGAAATTTCATCCCACATTTCAAAACAAAAGGAAAGAGGAAAGGAAGGGAGGGAGTAGGGAAGGAAAAGAGGGAGAGTGTGCAAAGGGGAGGGAGGGAGGAAGTAAAACTGAAATTTTATCTACAAACACTAGCACAGGACTTCCCAGGTGGCAAGAATCTGCCTGCCAATGCAAGGAGCATGGGTGTGATCCCTAGGCTGGGTAGATTCCAGGGAGCAACAAAGCCCGCACACCCCAACTCCTGAGCCCACACACCACAACTCCTGAGCCCGCACGCCACAACCGCTGAGCCCGCACACCCCAACTCCTGAGCCCACACACCCCAACTCCTGAGCCCACACACCACAACTCCTGAGCCCGCATGCCACAACTGCTGAAGCCTGTGCTCCTAGAGCCTGTGCTCTGCAGCAAGAGAAGCCACCGCAATGAGAAGGCTGCTCACCAAAGCCTCAGAAAGCCTGAGCAAAGCAACGAAGGCCCTGTGCACCAGGAGTAAATAAATAAATACTATGTATTTTTCAAAAAGCAGAGCCTGGTGGGCTGCCATCTATGGGCTCGCACACGACTGAAGCGACTTAGCAGCAGCAGCAGCACAAAATAGTAAGCTATATAGCACAGGTATTATAGAAAAAGAGGAAAGGCTATTGTTCAAAAGGCTATTGGAGTCATTGTAAGGAAATTTACTTTTTAATCAATAAATATTTATAATGCCTTCAGTGTGCCAAGCACTGTCCTAGACACTAGTGAAATGACAGTGTACTCTATAAAAAGAAAATCTCTCATAACAGAGAGAGGCAGGTAATTAATTAACTATATAAACTAAAATATACTGTAATGGTAGGTAGTAATAAGAGATATGAGAAAAATAAGCAAGGAATGAGGTAGAGAAATGTGGGTAAGGAGACTTTTGTGAATAGGTTAATCATGGAAGGCTTCTCAGTAGAGATAACCTGTTTGTAGAGACCTGGGGTATGAAGAGGAGACAGACAGGCATGAGTCTGGGGGAAGATCATTTCACAAGGAGGAAAGAACACCAAGGTAGGAATTTTATCTTGATTCCTCACGTCTTCTGATCCACATACCAGCCTTCTTCAGCATTACTGATGCAGTCAATTTTATCAACTTTTCAATGATAATTTCTTGCTAAAGAAAGACTATATAAATTTGCTCTCTTTTAATAATATTTATTTAAGGGCTGGAAAGGTGCTTGGGAATAAAATAGTTTCTACTCTTATTTTACAGATGTGGAAACTAAGTTCTAGAAAGGCTACATGATTTTCCTGCTATCACATAAATAGTTAATAGTAGAACCAGGAAAATCATGTACCCTTTCTAGGACTTAGTTTCCACATCTGTAAAATAAGAGTATGAACCACTTTATCTCCAAGAGCCTTTCCAGCCCTTAAATAAATATTATTAAAAGAGAGTACATTTATAAAGACAACACAATGGAAACAGTGAGAGACTTTATTTTCTTGGGCTCCAAAATCACTGCAGATGGTGACTGCAGCTATGAAATTAAAAGACACTTGCTCCTTGGAAGAAAAGCAATGATAAAACTAGAAAACATACTAAAAGCAGAGACATTACTTTGCCAACAAAGGTCCGTCTAGTCAAAGCTATGTTTTTTCCTATAGTCATGTATGAATGTGAGAGTTGGACTATAAAGAAAGCTGAGCACCAAAGAATTGATGCTTTTGAATTGTGTAGTTGGAGAAGACTCTAGAGAGTCCCTTGGACAGCTAGGAGATCAAACCAGCCAATCCTAAAGGAAATCAGTCCTGGTATTCATTGGAAGGACTGATGCTGAAGCTGAAGCTCCAAAACTTTGGCCACCTGATGTGAAAACCTGACTCATTGGAAACGACCTTGATGCTGGGAAAGATTGAAGGCAGGAAGAGAAGAGGATGAGAGAGGATGAGATAGTTGAATGGCATTACCAACTCGATGGACATGAGTTTGAACAAGCTCTGGGAAATGGTGATAGGAAAGCCTGGCATATTGCAGTCCATGGGGTTGCAAAGAGTGAGACACAGCTGAGCAACTGAACAACAACAATATAAATATATACACACATGCATATATAATATAGAGGAGGGTCTTTTATAAAACTAGTGAATAATAATAACTCTGCTAGGTCAGTCATTTTTCAAAACTCCCCAGATTTCTTCAAATACTATACAAATCTCTTTGGTAAAGTTGTTTTGTCTCCCCTAGTGAAATTCCCATCACTTCATGGGAAATGGTTGGGGAAACAGTGGAAACAGTGTCAGACTATATTTCTGGGGGCTCCAAAATCACTGCAGATGGTGATTGCAGCCATGAAATTAAAAGACGCTTACTCCCTAGAAGGAAAGTTATAACCAACCTAGATAGCATATTCAGAAGCAGAGATATTACTTTGCCAACAAAGGGCCATCTAGTCAAGGCTATGGTTTTTCCAGTAGTCATGTATGGATGTGAGAGCTGGACTGTGAAGAAAGCTGAGCGCCAAAGAATTGATGCTTTTGAACTGTGGTGTTGGAGAAGACTCTTGAGAGTCCCCTGGACTGCAAGGAAATCCAATCCATCCTAAAGGAGATTGGTCCTGGGTGTTCATTGGAAGGACTGATGTTGAAGCTGAAACTCCAGTACTTTGGCCACCTGATGTGAAGAGTTGACTCATTGGAAAACACTCTGATGCTGGGAGGGATTGGGGGCAGGAGGAGAAGGCGATGACAGAGTATGAGATGGCTGGATGGCATCACCAACTCGATGGACATGAGTTTGAGTGAACTCTGGGAGTTGGTAATGGACAGGGAGGCCTGACATGCTGAGATTCATGGGGTCGCAAAGAGTCGGACACAACTGAGCGACTGAACTGAACTGAATGAAATTCTTCAATAAATTTGCAGGGATCTCCTTCACATACTATTTTATAAGTGCAGATAGGATTAAGCATGGTTCTTGCCAAATGGTTCCTGGTCTAAATTAGAAAGGAAGACAGAATATAAACATAGAGAAATCTGGTAATATGCTCATTTCATGCCTGGATAGTCCTACAGAATAATATGTAATTTTGACATAAGCTCTAAAGAAAGAAACTTTATGTTTACTGTGGAGATCTGAACATATTGTTGGCATGAAATAAATAATCAATATTGATAACAGCCAAAATTTAGGCAATGTGCTCTCAATTAAATAAATTGGTCTCTGTTGATTGGCACAAATGCCATTAATAAATATATTCTTAAGTACAATATTAGGTTTCCTATATGGTTGTCCTTGCAACACATATAAACCCAAATTAGGATTTTAAAGGCTATTATCATTTGATCTATATTCATTTATCAATAATAGCAAGGTACACTGGTATACAGCATGGGAACATATAACTGGAGCAGTTGACAGTTCTTAAATACAGAGAATTCTTCCTAAATTGGTTCTTGTCTTACATAAACAATATAAAAAGAATTAAACCCTCACAGAAAGACAGCAATAAAAAATGACCTGGTTTTCTGTGCCCAAGTTCCCAGTACTTCGCAGAGCATAAGTTAAAAGTCTCAGCTTTTCCACCGTGCAATTCAGAGAATGTGGTGGGAACAGAATGTGAAGGCAACTCAGCTGGAAAATATCTTAGATGAAATATTTTTGTCGAGCACTTTTCTCATGTGAATTTGCCTCCAGTTTGGTGTATACCAGTCACCAGAACATGGCATTCATTTTACTTCATGTCTTGAGGCCTTTTTAAAAATCAACATATCGCTGCATAAGCCTGCAGAACAAAAGCAAAATCCAAAGCAACCATGTTTAGCAGGAGCTGTATCTCTTATGAGATCAATAGACAAGAGTCAAATTTCAGTATCCTCAAAGGTCTTTTCCTGTGATAAAGTGGCAATAAGGAAAACTCCTTAAGGCTCTTTGCCTAGTTTAGCTTTTTTCTCAACATCAGATTCATTATTACCAGCAAAGACATTTCTATTTTTAAAGATACATGTCAAGTTTGATAGCTTTTATTCAAAGTGAATAATAACAATCTAAATAGTAAAAGCATGTTTTCCCCCAGATGTGCTGATGTCTCAATAGGTTCCTTTTTAAATCAAGGAAAACAAAGCATGCACAACTGCTTATCAGATTTCCAGCTTGTAAAACTAATGTCTTGGACAAAACAGCAGCTCATCCAGTAGGTGTCATCTTATAAAAAATATTTCATATACACAAAAAAGAAAGTTAAGAGACCATATGAAAATGTTATCATAGGAAAACAATCAATTTAGAAATTAATTAACTCCTTAAATGAGTTAATTAAACAAAAAAATTAGGTTACTTTGACCCTATTAAAAGTTTACATTCTGGAGCAGTGGTTCTCAATTGCACTCAAAGTTAATTATTCTGGGATAGGGCCAGGTATCAGGATTTTTTTAAGCTCCATAGGTGATTCTAACATGTAGCCAGAAATGGGGATCAGTGTATTAAGGAAAAAAAAATAAAGTGTCTTTAAAATCTGTCTTCATCCAAATTGCCATTTAACTTTAATACTGATCAGCAACCAATCATGTTTCTGTAGAGATGAATCTTCCAAAGCATGGCCAGTACCTTCCAACCCACCACAATTTCATAAACCCCCTTTCACAGAATACTAAAGAACTTTTTTCTCTCATTCGTTGCTGTTCTAGCTGGACTGACTCTGGCTTCAAAATCTGGAGATCACACAAGACACAGAGGAGATAATCATTAACTGCTCATTTATCATGATGATATTGGTACAAGCCTAGAAGCACTTCCTAAAAGATTAGCCCACAAAAAGGAACAGTCATCCCTACTGAAAATTTAAGATTTTACAATTACTTGAAATAACAGAATCCATTGCTTGCTCAAAGATCCAGAATTTCTCATTTTTGTTGTTGTTCACCTGCTAAGGCATATCTGACCCCTTGCAACCCCATGGACTGCAGCATGCCAGGCTTCACTATCTCCCAGAGCTTGCTCAAACTCATGTCCATTGAATTGGTGATGCCATCCAACCATCTAATCCTCTGTTGCTCCCTTCTCCTTCTGTCCTCAATCTTTCCCAACATCAGGGTCTTTTCCAAAGAGCCAGCTCTTTGCATCAGGTGGCCAAAGTATTGGAGCTTTAGCTTCAGCATCAATCCTTCCAGTGAATATTCAGGATTGATTTCTTCCAAGGCCAACTGTTGAAAGACCAAAAAGTGAGTGGTGGCCCAATTCCTGGAAATCTCCACTCCTTCCCCAAAATAGTTGGAATAATCCTCCCATTCATTAGCCTCTGAAATTACCCAGCCAATAAAAGCTAACCACACAGTATTTCAAGATGGCACTCACCCTCTGCAATGGCCCACACTCCATGTGTGGAACGTTTCTCTCTGAATAAATCCACTTCTTACCTATCACCTTGTCTATCACTAAATTCTTTCTGCAATGAGGCATCAAGAACTTGAGCTTCTTTACATCCTGAAACCAGATCTGTGATTTCAGTTGGAAGACCATGGACTTTGCCTGGGTTTGAGTCCCAGCCATGTGGGTTCAAGTCCCAATCTGAGGGAAGCGGTTTCAGGACCCTTACTATAAAACTTCTCACTACTGCCTCCAGGTTGGGACACACAATTTTGAGGGCATTAGATCTCTGTACCTCCCTTTGTCTGGCGAAGCAGTAAAGGTATTATTTTCTACTTCACCCAAAACTGTCTCTGAGATTTAATTCAGTGTCAAGGTACACAGGCCATATTTGGCTTTAATAATAATAATAACCTAATTAAAGGTCAAAAAGCCTGGATAGGCACTTTCAAAAGAAGACATACATATAGCCAATGGGCATATGAAACAATTATGAGGGAAATGCAAATCAAAATGAAAAATCACCACACAATAGGATGACTATTATTTTTTTAAAAGAAAGGAAAAAAAGGTGAGTGATGACGAGGTGGAGGGGTTTGAGAAATTGGAGCTCTTGTACACTGTCAGTGGGAACGTGTAATAAAATGGGGCAGCTGCTATGGAAAAGAGAACTTCACTTCTGATAAAAGCCTATAGCTTATGTGAACACAAAAAGAAAAGAAAAACTTGACTGGATCCAAATTTCTTCTTTATATCTAATTTTAGAAATTATAAATAATTTTTCTTCAAATTAGTCAGAAAATACATTGTCCACTGGTGTTCTTTTTCCACAAAGAAATAAGAATACTGCCTCTTCAACATGGGATCCACGTGACTCATAAAGACAAGTTAGTGTCAAAGTCTATCTTCAGGCAAAGATTACTGTAATTAAATAGATGAGCACAATGAGGGGTGCTGAGAAGAAGCCTTAATTTTGAGTATTTGTCAATTTCCAACTTGTAAATACTCTCATCATGGCAGAGTGCAAGCTGCAATGTGATGTCAACCAGCTAGCAAAATTCCTGAAAATGTAACAGTTGGCTCTGGTGAGTTGATACAGGTGGACTTCAGCACACCACCGCCTAGTAATGTCTATTTATTTTACCTATTTCCTGTTGTATTGGTGTTAAAAACTTGATCCCATAGAAGTAATCATTATCTCCTCACAAGTGTCAGAACATACTGAGATTACATTTTACAGGAGATATGACCTGGAAAAATTCTCCAGTCAAAATTTATACCCTTTATTTTATGCCATTTGCCCCACTTCTAGTCCCTCACAGCAATCATATCAGCAATAAGATTCCTTAAGATAAATTTAACTCCATAGTTTCAATTTAGGCATGGTTTTCTGGTACAGTAAGTCCCGGCATATGAACCTCCATGTTTCAAGCTTTCAAGATGCACGCATGCATTCACATGTCCAGTCAGGTAAGTTAGTTCGCATATCTGGTGTATGTTGCCACGTGTGCACATCCTCTACAAGAGGTTGTGTTTCTGCCTGCTTTACTGTTCTGTAATAGTAAAAATAGTTTCTGCATTTTTATTTTTATGCATTATTTGTACAAAAGTATGAAAAACTTATTACAGTGTATATCCAGTTGTGTTAGTTGGGTACCTAGGCTAACTTTGTTGGACTTATGAACAAATTGAACTTATGAAGGCACTCTTGGAACAAAACTTGCTTGTATATAGAGGACTTAACTGTATTATATTGTACCAAAAATTGTTAGATTTCTAGTCCTACCTCTGCAGCGCCCAAAATTTTGTAGCCCTGAGGGAACAACCACAAAGCCCATGTATACATTTAGAGTTCAGTTCAGTCAGTCAGTGTATCTGACTCTTTGTGACCCCATGGACTGCAGCATGCCAGGCTTCCCTGTCCATCACCAACTCCTGGAGCTTGCTCAAACTCCATCAAAATCAGTGATGCCATCCAACCATCTCAATCCTCTGTCATCTCCTTATCCTCCTGCTTTCAATCTTTCCCAGCATCAAGGTATTTTCTGATAAGTTAATTCTGTGCATCAGGTGGCTAAAGTATTCAAGCTTCAGCTTCTGCATCAATCCTTCCAATGAATATTCAGACTGATTTCCTTTAGGATTGACTGGTTTGATCTCCGTGCAGTCCAAAGGACTCTCAAGAGTCTTCTCCAACAATACAGTTCAAAAGCGTCAATCCTTTGGTGCTCAGCTTTCTTTATGATCCAACTCTCATGTCAATACACGACTACTGGAAAAACTGTAATTTTGAATGTACAGACCTCTGTCAGCAAAGCAATGTCTCTGCTTTTTAATATGCTATCTAGGTTGGTCATAGCTTTTTTCCCAAGGAGCAAGTGTGTCTTTTAATTTTATGGCTGCAGTCACCATCTGCAGTGATTGTGAAGCTCAAGAAAATAAAGTCCATCACTGTTTCCACTGTCTCCCCATCTATTTGCCATGAGGTGATGAGACTGGATGTCATGATCTTTGTTTTTTGAATGTTGAGCTTTAAGCCAACTTTTCACTCCTCTTTCACTTTCATCAAGAGGCTCTTTAGTTCCCCTTCACTTTCTGCTGTTAGGGTGATGTCATCTGCATATCTGGGGTTATTGATATTTCTCCCAGCAATCTTGATTCCAGCTTGTGCTTCATTCAGCCCGGCATTTCACTTGATGTACTCTGTGTATAAGTTAAATAAGCAGGGTGACAATATACAGCCTTGATGTACTCTTGTCCCAATTTGGAACCAGTCTGTTGTTCTACATCTGGTTCTAACTGTTGCTTCTTGACCTGCATACAGGTTTCTCAGGAGGCAGGTAAGGTGATCTGGTATTCCCATCTCTTTATGAATTTTCCACAGTTTGTTGTGATCCACACAGTCAAAGGCTTTAGTGTAGTCAATGAAGCAGATGTTTTTGCCGAATTCTCCTCCTTTTTCTTTGAGTCCATGGATATTGGTAATTTGATCTCTGGCTCCTCTGCTTTTTCTAAATCCAGCTTGAACATCTGGAAATTCTTGGTTCACGCACTATTGAAGCCTGGCTTGGAGAATTTTGAGCATTACTTTGCTAGTGTGTGAGATGATTGCAACTGTGCAGTAGTTTGAACATTTTTTGACATTGCCTTTCTTTGGGATTGGAGTGAAAACTGACTTTTTCCAGTCCTATGGTCACTTCTGAGTTCTCCCAATTTGCTGGCATATTGAGTGCAACACTTTCACAAGATCATCTTTTAGGTGTTGAAATATATACATTTACAGAGCACCGTTAATGAACAAGGTACTCTCCATCAAGAAAAGGTAGTGCTGTTCTCATGGTAGAAAGTACTGGAATGTCATTTCAGAATTTCTCATTAGGAATTACAAATGACAGAAGGATATTCTGTAACATAAATTACAATACAGATAAATTATATTTAATGTTAATCAATAACTAAATATTTGTCTATATAAATATTATGTATATATATATGATAAAATAAACCACATTTTTAATACATTGTTTTGGAAGTCAGGAGAGAACTCTTTGGATCCTCTGCCGGTTCAGCCCATTCTCAGTAATGGAGGAACCCCAAGAAATGGAGAAGACAAAAGAAGAGGAACATTTAATTTTATTAGTTTCTGAGGTTTAGTTGTAATTAGTCATTCTATTGATCTTTCAATGTACTTTTCTGAGTCTTTCCAAGAGGGGTACAACAACTGGGAGGTAAGAAGAGAAAGGTGTTTTTACATGGCTTTTAGATAACCTCTTGGCCGTTTGTTCCCTACCAAATACAGCTAGTTATGATAGGAGTACATCATTCATTTAGTATAACAGGAAAGAAACAATGAAGGAAGAGACTACCACTCAACTGTATAGGAAATAACGATGAATTTATTGCCCAGGCTAAGAAAGGGCAAAACATAGTCTTTTGAACAAAGCAAAACATTGATCTTGCATTGGGTTTGGAGAAAACATGGAGTTCAAGGACTGGCGGAATTTTAGAAATGGAGTGTATAAGTACTGACTGATTTTCAGTGTGGAGTTTAGTGACTGGCTGGTTTTCAAAAGTGTAGATAACAGGGCAAGAATGCTACTGAATATTTGGGAAGAATTTAGAACTAGTTTTGTTGTACTTTGTCAAAAACTTAGGACTAAGATCCCCAAAAAACTCATTCCTTCACTTCCTTTGACAAATTTGAAGAATAAAATTTTTAAGTCTCAGAAAAATATCAGGAATGGTGATGCAGTCGTGTAGAATCCTTATAGATGATACCTTCCTACATTTTATGAGAAAATACATATTGTCTTGAAAAATGTTTACTTCATTAGTAAATACAGTTACTATTTACTAATAATGCGTTATGTTTTATATTGAGTTAATCATCAAATCTCTAGCAGTTTAACTATTAAGTCTAACTTTAATGGTGAGAGAATAAACCTGATCTGAACAACTAAAAATGCTAAAATATGAACTACTGCACATGATAGTTGGAGAATTTTTATGTTCCATGATTATCTACTTTCAGTAATAGAAATTTAGGAATCAGCTGGATCTGTTCAAAATCTAACTCTGTCATTTACTAGATGTATAACTGCAGAAAAATTAGACACATTTTAAAAGCAAAATATAGCAATAACTTACAATGTTGTCAAATGCAATATGCAGAAAAAATGCCTACATTCATATAGAATACAGTTAAATTATAAACGTAAGTGTAATGTGAGAAAAGTAAATGATAATGTTCTATGTCATTGCATCTACAAAAATTGCTGCTGAATAATCATGATAGTAACAAATTTGTTTTAACAATAATAAGAAAATTATTTAAATCCTGAATTTTTTTTTGCAATAGATTTCTGTCATTTTATATGTAGTCTTTATTTTCTCCTGGTGGAATTTTAGAATTTTAGAAATGGAGTGTATGTATGTAGTCTTTATTTTCTCGACTTTACAAGTTGAGATGGAAGTTTTATCACTTTCAGGACACTTAATGATTTCCATCTATGCCTTAATTACACCTAATTTATGAGACCCTCATTTATTAAGAATAATAATAACGCTTTCATTTTCTATTTCCACAAAGTGGTCAGAGAAAATAAAATAAAATATTCAAAGCACTGCACTATTGCTAAGGACAGCAACAGCGCCAAATTCAAATCACTAGCCAGGAGGCAACAGTGCCAATGCCCTTCTCAAACTATCTGCTTGTCATCTCAAGTGAGAATGATGCTATTTCTTGTGGAAGAGATGCTGTACTAATATAGTGGTCATGAGCCACATGGGGCTGTTTAAAATTTGAGATTGTCAACATAAATAAATTTTAAGTTCAATCCTTCAGTCTCACTAGCCATACTTCAAGTTATCAATAGCTACATGTGGCTAATGGCTACAACACTGGACAATGTAGAGAATATTTCCAGCATCACAGGAAAAAAATCAGTTAGCACTGGTCTAGACACCTTTTCTTGTGTAATGTTTAAAAATGCAAATGTTTTCTGAATCCTGTCAATTCTTCTCTCATTATATTTCATTCCTTTCTCTCCATGCTTGCAACTGTTTATCACCTTCCAAGTTCAGGATTCTCATGATTTAGCTTTTATAATAATCTATAAATAGTCATTGTTTCTAGTCTTTTCCCCAGCTAATCCATCCTGTAACACAAACTTGATTAATTTTTCCAAAGCAGTGGCTTTTTCCTCAATCAAAAGCTTCAGAATATTCACAGACTATAGTATTGTGGTTGTTGTTTAGTTACTAAGTCGTGTCCATCTCTTTGCAACTCCATGAACCGTAGCCTGTCAGATTCCTCCGTGCATGGGATTTCCCAGCAGGAATTCATGAATGTGTAGCCATTCCCTTCTCCAGGGGATCTTCCTGACCCAGGGATGGAACCCTCATCTTATGCATTGGCAGGTGGGTTCTCTGCCACTGAAGCACCGTGGAGCCGTGACTATAATATACTTGCCATAAAAGCGTTTAGTTCCAAAGGCTCTTCCACCAACTGGCTTCATTCCTTCTCCTACAAAGGGATCCCAAAACTATACAAGTCCTCTGTTCCATCACAAATACCAGCTCATTATTCCCTAGCTATGCTTTGCCAGTTCCCACTTTTGCTCAAGATTTTATTCCCCACACTTAAATGTTATGCATAATCTTATCATATCCAGTTTAAGCCTCATTTCATCCTTACAGTTGAATTTGACTGCCTCACAACCGTCTAATAATGCATGTTAGTGCTCTCTCCTCTATAACTCTGATAGAGTGCATTGACTATCATATTTTATAACATTTATCATAACTACTGTTACCTTTAAGGAGTTAAATTATATATATATATAAAAAACAGTCTTTTGGACTCTGTGGGAGAGGGAGAGGGTGGGATGATTTGGGAGAATAGCATTGAAACATGTACAATATCATATATGAAACAAAACGCCAGTCCAGGTTTGATGCATGATGCTGGATGCTTGGGGCTGGTGCACTGAGACGACCCAGAGGGATGGTACAGGGAGAGGGAGGAGGGAGAGGGGTGCAGGATGGGAAACACATGTATACTTCAATAAAGATTTTTTTTTTTAAAAAGGAGTTTAAAACTCACTTTCTAGGGAGAATTATATATCCACAAACAGTAGCCAAGATCTGTGAGTTTTTTATATACCCTATGCCATTTTCCTCACATCTTTCATGAAGTATAGCTTATGAAATAATAGATTCAGATTTTATCTAGAAAAAGGTGCTAAAAGGTAGAGAAAACAATATTTCTTGATCATAAATCTAGGTCTTCACAACCTTCAAGATTAAGTTTTATTATATTCATTTTACAGATGAGATTCAGAGAAGCTAGGTAAATTGTTCAAGGTTAAAGCTAAGAAATAGAAAATCAGAGATTTTAAAACAAAGCAACATCGAAAGTTCATAATCTGTAGCTCAATGACATAACCCCTTCAAGAAAGGACCTATGCTTTTTCCTTCAGAGCCTGTAGTTTGAAAAAGTACTCATGGTACATAATTAAAAGTTACCTCTATGATTTCTATCTTCTGTCCTTTAAAACGTGATCACAAGGACAAGTTTTACCCTTCTCACTGGATTGAAAGTTAGGCAGCCTCAGGGCTGTCTAATCTCTTGTTGGTAAAAGAAATTCCTTTTAACTGTCCCAAGTGGTAGATGCTGCTGCTGCTGCTGCTGCTAAGTCGCTTCAGTCGTGTTCGACTCTGTGCGACCCCATAGATGGCAGCCTACCAGGCTCCCCCGTCCCTGGGATTCTCCAGGCAAGAACACTGGAGTGGGTTGCTAGTTCCTTCTCCAATGCATGAAAGTGAAAAGTGAAAGGGAAGTTGCTCAGTCATGTCCGACTCTTAGCGACCCCACGGACTGAAGCCTACCGAGTGGGGTGCCATTGCCTTATCCGAAGTGGCAGAGGACACAGTGGTAAAGAATCCGCCTGCCTGTGCAAGAAACGCAAGAGACATGGGTTTGATACCTAGTTGAGGAGGTCCCTTGGGCTAGGAAGTGGCAACCCATTCTAGTATTCTTGTCTGGAAGGTTCCATGGACAGAGGACCCTGGTGAGCTACAGTCCCTGGAATCACATGAATCAGATTGAGGACACACACACGGTCACTTTAGCTCTTCATTCAGAAATTACAATATTTAATCCAATACATTAATTAACCCTTCAAACTTCATTCACAAGACTCTACTGCTCTCCAGCAAAGCCTGGTGGCAGATAGGCCACCTGCCTTCAAGACTGAGATGTGCTCTACTTATTCTCTCTTTCCCTTACCTTTTTTTTTTCCCTCCCTTACTCAATAGCTGCTGTCTCCTGACTTTCCAGGATCAAACATGGGGTGAGAGGAAGGAGAGGTAAATGAGATAGGAAAGTTCTTCCCTCACTGAATTATCATGAAAAAGTACCATGAAATGTTCTCTAGGCCTGGCAGACTCTTTCTTCCATGGGTGTTTTTGCAGATTCTTCAGCGAGTTTCATGCTGGGCACCTGCAAATGCAATTCCCCTGACTGCCAGTGCTGGCTGCTCCTAGTCATTGAGTAGCCTCTGATCTTAGTGGTGTACCTCTAGGGTCCCCCCACCCTGACACATCATCTGTTTAACTGACTTCAAGCTATATTCCTACTCAACCTTCCCCATGGCTGCTATTCCTGTACTTCAACTTCTATCTGAGGCACATTTAGAAACTTCGCAGATATGGTCTTTTCCCTTAAAGCCTGCTTTAACTTACATGGGCATTAATCAGACATTTGTCCACTCAGTTCCCAGTTGTAAGGAACATACATATCTAGTTCTCTGAGCTGAGCCTCTCTCAACAAGTTTCCAAACCATTCCCATGTCAAGGAGGAATGATACTCATAGCACTCAGATTTCTCTCCAAAAACTTTATTCACGAAATCCTGCTCTGTCCCCATTTTCTTGGTGCCTCAACATGGATTTCAGAGTCATCTCCCTGGTTCTCAGATAGGGCATCAAAATCATAGTTTGTTTTTGAATGTAGCCCCAATTTCTTCATGCCTCAGCCAACTAAAAGAGGAAGAGTCCCATCTCAGCATCTTGTTGTGCTTATTAAAGGACTCTTAACTTGGAATATAATCTCTGTCTTGGGTGACAGATTATATTGATCACAAAGTGACCAGTTTTGCTCCAAAATATCCATTTTCTATATACTTACTAATTCTGCATCCTTTCAGTTTCCAATTAATTTTTTTCCATGATGACATAATTTCTTCAGTTTTCTCATCACTCATCACGTTCAGAATCTACCAAGTACTAAATTATATATTGTTTTAATTTCCATCTCGTGTCACCCTTGGCTTTTTCCTTCATTTTTCTCTTTTACCTAGGAAATATTGTTCAGTAATATTCCTCACTTCCAACCACTTTGAGTCAGAATAAACAAAAAGTAGATATTGCTTTCCCTCTGTCTTTAATTCCAGACAAATTGCGAGTCTTATTGCAAGTAGTAATCTTCACTCATCCAGTTGTCTTTCACAAACAGAGCAAAGCAGAATCTGCTCCTAAGTTAAACAAAAAGCAGAAATCAGAATGTCAAATTATAATTGGCATATCCCAGACATAATCAATATTGCCTTTTGCAAGTTCCTCCCACAGTTAAAGCAAATCCTGGTTAGCGCTGGCCAAATCTTGACTAATTTGGCTTCAACTTATTACCATACTTAATATCTCAGAATCAACACTGATGACTAAGATAAAGTGAACTACAAGAAATGATCAGTCTTCAATGCAAAAACTTTTTCACTTTGTGCCAACTATTGCGGGTGCACCTGTTTTATGTTCAGAGTGGGAAGAAAATCAAAAAGACGTGGCCAATTTTGAAAGAGACACAATGTTTTCAATGTCTCAAAATAGCTCAAATACATAGCATTGCTTCTACTACTTATTCAAACTACAAGGCTGATTAAGCATATGCATAGTGCAGGCATGCAAATAAAAATTACCTACTCAAGTCCCACCTTACTCTCCCAGGTTCCAGTTCCTTACCTAGGAATGATATTGCACCAAGTAAGGGGCAGAGAGAAACCAGCAGTTCAGGGCTACATACAGGGAAGCAATCAGTATTTCTGGTATTGCCTTTGTGGATGGCTCTAGAAATAATCTAACCCAGCCTCTATTTTTCAGAGAGAGACCTCCAGTCTTAGTTCAAGTATGCTGCATTGGCTAAGCTAGCAAAAAAACACAATAAAATCACTGTGATTTGACTCCTAGGACACTGAGAAGAAACTGAATTTATATTAACTAGAGTCAGATTTTTACCAAAGTCATAATTCAAGAACCATGGAAGGGTTCAGAAAGGGTGATAAGAAGATTATAAAGGATTATTAATATGAGTAAACCAATATCAATTGGAAAGCCCTCACTGGGGAAGTGGAAATATGAAGAGGCACAATCTAGATTAATTCCTTCAAGCAGCTTTGTGGGTGCCATAGGTTCTACCAGGATTCAAGACAAAATATAGGGTGAAATGCATGGGTGAAAACTGAGACTCATATCTGTGCAGAATCAGGTATAGACTGTGAGGGACAAGATAAGAGTCAGGACAAGGATCAACCCTTAACGGATGAGCATGCTGTAATGAGACTGATGCTGATTCATAACTGAGCCTAAATCTCTAGGAGGAAAAAATATCCAGGGTTTTAGTACAAATAGCTAAAGACTCAAACCAAGTTCAAGAGTCAAAGTATGTACCAAAGAAGTAAAGGACAGTAAGTGGTTAGAAATCCAGGTGGGTAATGTTGCATAAATCCAAAGAACATCCTAATCTCCCATTAAGCAAAACAGTGAAGAATGCAATGATGCAGTACTTCACTGAAGAGGGATTGTATGTTATGTTGTATGGATATTTTTCTCCTGGTCAAAAATTTTATTTCATTTAATATCCAAGGGTAGATTTTTTTTTTTGAGTTGAAACAATGACATTTTAAATAACTCACCAATAGTTTCTAAAACTATTAGGTCATACTTTTAGGGAGCAACTTATCTACAAATTATATTCCAAGTCAATGCAATGCAATACAAAAATAATTTTTTAAAAACTATCTGGAACAAGGTAACAAGGATACAATAATGAAGAAAACATAGGACTTGCCCTCACAGAGCTCAGTGTGACACTGAAAATATCCAAGCAGTTAAAAATGTGGTGAGTGTTAGGAAATAAATGCTATGAGAGTACTACAATGGGAATTCAATCTAATATGTGGAGTCAGGAGAGGTATCCCTGACAAAGTGACATCTCAACTGAGATCTAGAGAGTGAGTAGAAGTTTGCCACATAGAGATTTGAAAGTGTGGGGGATTTTTTTTTGGTTTTTTTTTTTTTTTTTGGCTATCACCGTGACTGGAGAGGTTCGACTGGCACTCACAGGATAACCACCCACTGACCAAATTGTGAGAAATAACCCATCATTGTTTTAAGCCATTCAGTTTTGGGGCATTGTGCTGTTTTCCTGCCACACGGCCTAGTCAAGGGGCTGATGAGCTAAAAATGGCCTTCTGATCATCCTGACACATTACTGACATCAAAGCCTGATTTTCTATACTTTTTCAGACTAAAAACTATAAGGGTCCATGATTGGACCCTGCATTTGATTATTTTGTTGCTACAGTAATAGAGGCTGCTATCAGCATTTAGTGAATGGGGCACAGGGATGCTATGTACCTTGCATGATGTGAAATTATTCAGCAACTCTTTTGACTTCAGAATATCAGGCCAGACATTCAATCGGGAGGAAAATCTGAGCCTACAACTTAAGTTCCTTTTACATATAAACACAAAGTATGCTTTACACTGTTTTGATCTCAGTGATATTTGAGGAATGTAACTACTATGGAAAGTGAGAGAAGATTGCATTTTATTTTGTTTGAAAGTGTACCTGTAGTTGTTCATCATTCTGAAAAATCACATCACTGACAGCAACACCGCTCACGGTGTGTGGGCTGCTGGCATAGCACAGCTCTGCCAGTTTGCGTTTGTGCCACCAAATCCACAGGGATTCTTCACACAGGGGCACCCATCTGACGACCTCATTATATCTTCCACTGTCACTTAGCCAGAACATTTACAGATGGAAATACATACTGTTTTAATATTCATCTTTTTTATTTATTTTTACTTTATATACAAGTTGTAGTGTTATTGATTTTTTCATTTTTACTTTATTCTACTTTAAAATACTGTATTGGTTTTGCCATACATTGACATGAATCCGCCACAGGTGTACACGAGCTCCCAATCCTGAAACCCCTTCCCACCTCTCACCCCATATCATCTCTCTGGATCATCCCCGTGCACCAGCCCCAAGCGTCCTGTATCCTGTATCGAACATAAACTGGCCCTTCGTTTCTTACATAATAGTATACATGTTTCAATGCCATTCTCCCAAATCATCTCACCCTCTCTCTCTCCCTCAGAGGCCAAAAGTCCATTCTATACATCTGTGTCTCTTTTGTTGTCTCACATACAGGGTCATCATTATTATCTTTCTAAATTAACTGTGGAGCTTATTTCAGGAAAGTAGAGGTGACATTATCAAATATATTATAAAAGAGAACTTTGACTTGAAGACAATCGAGCTTGGAAAGAAAAATATATCCACTGTAGCCCATCAAATTCTTATAAGCATTTTAAAATGTTGCCATTTTAAAAGAAGATGATACCTTTGCATCCAATATACAACTCCTTTGGATTGATTTTAAATGTCTAATGTTTGCAGGCAATCATAATGCATAGAGCTATGCATATGTTTCATAGCTTGAGTAACTTTTTCAACAGTGTGGCCCTATTTCACCCCCAAACCAAGGTCAGAATCACTTGTATAAGATATCTCTAGTCACTACTGCACCCCAGTCTTACTCTGCCATGGTTTCAATTGATTCTTCCATGGAACATCAAAATTGTCCTCTTTGAATTCAGACATGGATCAGCATCAGGACTACACTCTGTGCACTAAGTTCCCTGAATTAACTTTTCTTGCTTTTCCTTATTTCATTTTCCATCTTTACTAACGGCTTTATTATCAATTATCCCTATAAATTTCTAAGCGATGTATTCCTTGTATCATGAATTTTCTGACACTCACACTTTCTACACTCCTCTCAACACAATCCTCTGAGTCTTTCAGTCTTCTTTCTTGGTCACTAAATCTTAACTCAGTGAGTCTCTAAAGCAGGTACACATCTCCTGATTATTTTGCCTCCTCCTACAAAAAAATACTTGTAAATAGCAGGCCATGTAGAGTTCTGTTGAATTTTGTTATGCCAGACTCATCCAGAACAACAACAAAAAAAAAGTGGGAGCTTTTGTATAACCTTGAGTTTTTGTATAATTTAGGCAAATCACTTAACCTCTACTTGCCTTAATATCTTGATATGTTAACTGAGGTTAATAAGAGAAAACTAATCTCAGAGTTGTGAGAATAAAATGAACTAATACAAGTTAAGCAATTAAAACAGTGTTTACACATAGTGAACACTATATATTATTATTAATACACATAATATCGGAAGTTATACTTTACCGTTTAGTTTGGTGTTTAAAGGCAATAATTTTAACTAAGTTAAACACACTAATTCTCACTTAATTAGAAATATTGCTGATTACACAAATATAAACATACATTATAAAATTCTAGAGCACCCTCCCCGCCCCCACCAGGAGACACAGAAGAATCTGGCCTCTTTCCAAATAGAATTTTTCCAAATAGAATTTGCTTCAATACCAGCAGCCTGGGTGAGGCAGTCAGCAACAGTCACTAAGCAGACATGGCCTTGGCCCTTGGCGTTCATTGGGCTTTTGGCCCAACTAAGGCACTGTAAGCCCTCCAACTTGGCGGCAGCATCTGAAGTTCACTCCAGGTTACACAAAATGAAAAACCATCCACCAAGCTTTCTAGAACCTTCGTTCTCTTGGGGAAATGACTCAGCATTCAGGCAGGGGTTCTGTTCATGCCAAATCACCATAGACTCTAAAGCCCAGAGAAGGTAAGAAATCAGTTTAAGGTCTTACCAGCATGAAAATTAATCAGGATTCAATTCTCCCTGCTAGCTCTCAAATCTGTACTTTAATTAGGCTGTTGAGGGAGAACCAGACAATAAACTGAAACCAGTCATGAACCTCATTTCATTAAGCCCCTGGCAAGCTTCCTTATTAATTGCCTACCCAATGTCCCTTTCTTGACTAATACGCTCATCCAGTTATGCAAATGTCCAAAATAGAATTCTAAGTGTATGGTTGGAGTCCCCACATCAGATACAACGTTTCATTCTGAGATTCTCAGAAAAGCAGCAGGTATATCCCAAGCAGTTGGCTGAGGCATTGGAGACTGAGCATGAGAAAGAATCATGACACTGCAAAAGCGAGAGGACTGGAATCACCGAGAGGCAGGTCGTGTAAGGAGGAACCGGATCCAGCGTTTCCACCGTGAGCGCTGGGAGAACCTTGGCCTTCAGATAAAGCCGGGCTGAGAGAAACACAGGCATGGGTTTCAGCAATAGTAGAATGGCCAATAACGAGATAGCCGGGGCCAGACGGAAGTCATGGTTTTCAGTAATTGTTTGGAGAAGAAAGATGCTCTTCCAAGCCTTTGGAAAGGAAATTCGGGGCTTACACAGTAGAACAAAAAAAAAATAAGAATTAAAAGCACAATGAATGAAAAGATTCTGTTCTTACACTCTTGCCCTTTCTCTCTCCCCTCAGTGTCTCTCATTCCTTAACAGGTCTTGATGTAAAATTGTATTTTTGAGTGACTTATGAAATTTGTATTTCTGTCACTCACTAGAAAACAGATTAAATTTCTTTGGTTTGAGGGGTTGGGAATTTTCTTTCTTGTTTTGACTAATGATTATTGGCCCATCACAGAAAAAAAGATACCCATCACTTTGAGCAGCTACTTTGCTAAAGCAGTGAATTGCATAGCAGAGTAACCAACTTTTAAAAGAGCATTCAATTTATCTGAAGAAGCGAATTACCATCTTGTGTGGTTCAAAGAGGTGAATTTGTGGTACACATATAATATCTGACTAATGGGAACATGGACACTGTGCATGATTAAAAGAAGATTGCTCTTTTAGGCATACAAATTATACAACAGCAACCCTTTGGACAATGAATTATTAAACATCCCTTTGCTTAAAACAATGCCCCCTTCCTGAGGAATGACACAATTCCATGCCAGGTTGCACCTTCCAGTCCTCCCTTATCATACATGGGAGCCCAACACAAATAACATCCTATTTTATAATCTTTACAAGCAACAGAATGCATTCAAATATCCCGCATCCCTAGGGGCATTGCCCTGCAAAACTCTAGAGAACATCAAGCACATTGGAACATCCTGATGGTCCCCTTGGAGCTGTGCCACAAGGCTCCCCTGCATAGCACTTTCCCAAGGATGGAATCAGCATGCAAGTTTGTACATAATTAGCAGGGTGGGAGATTTCAGACAAGTGAGACCTTCTCCCAAACCCTTCCCATCTACACAATGTTCAGTAAGCATCTGATCTATCAATTTGCCTATCCATTCAATATCTAGCCAATATCCATAATCTACCAATCAATTATATCTTGAGTCCATCTCCACCCTCTTTTCTGAGGCACCATCTTCGCTTAACTAGACCTTTGTTCTCATGTTTCCACTATGTTCCCTCCTCCAGTGTATTTCCCACAAATATCACCATAGTCATCTTCTTGAAGGGCTTCCCAGCTGGCTCAGTAGGTAAAGAATCCACCGGCAATGCAGGAGACACAGGATATGTGAGTTCAGTCCCTGAGTCAGGAAGATCCCCTGAAGAAGGAAATGACAGCATACTCCAGTATTCTTGATGAAAAAAATTCCATGGAGAGAGGAACCTGGTGAGCTACAGTCCAAAGGATCATAAAGAGTCAGAAAACAACTAAGCGACTAAACACACACACAACACAACTTCTTTTTTTTATTTTATTTTGCTTTACAATACTGTATTGGTTTTGCCATACATTGACATGAATCCACCACGGGTGTACATGAGTTCCCAAACCTGAACCCCCCCCTCCCTCCTCCCACCCCATATCATCTCTCTGGATCATTCCTGTGCATCAGCCCCAAGCATCCTATATCCTGTATTGAACATAGACTGGCAATTCGTTTCTTACATGATAGTATACATGTTTCAATGCCATTCTCCCACATCATCTCACCCTCTCCCTCTCCCTCAGAGTCCAAAAGTCCGTTCTATACATCTGTGTCTCTTTTGCTGTCTCACATACAGGGTTATCATTACCATCTTTCTAAATTCCATATATATGTGTTGGTATACTGTATTGGTGTTTTTCTTTCTGGCTTACTTCACTCTGTATAATCGGCTCCAGTTTCATCCATCTCATTAGAACTGAGTCAAATGTATTCTTTTTAATGGCTGAGTAATACTCCATTGTGTATATGTATCACAGCTTACTTATCCATTATCTGCTGATGGACATATAGGTTGCCTCCATGTCCTGGCTATTATAAACAGTGCTGCAATGAACACTGGGGTACATGTGTCTCTTTCAATTCTGGTTTCCTCAGTGTGTATGCCCAGCAGTGGGATTGCTGGGTCATAAGGCAGTTCTATTTGCAACTTTTTAAGGAATCTCCACACTGTTCTCCATAGTGGCTGTACTAGTTTGCATTCCCACCAGCAGTGTAAGAAGGTTCCCTTTTCTCCACACCCTCTCTAGCATTTATTGCTTGTAGACTTTTGGATCACAGCCATTCTGACTGGTGTGAAATGGTACCTCATTGTGGTCTAGATTTGCATTTCTCTGATAATGAGTGATACAACACAACTTCTTGAAACATAACTCTAATTGTGTCAGTACTTCTTAAAACTTGTCAATGGTTTTCTATTTATCTTAAAACCCTAAATTCCTTGGTCAGGAAAATGTCTGCAAGGTCTTCTCCTGTCTTCCTCTCTAGTCTCATCTTACATCACCCACTCTCTCTTATTATCCTAGAGGCATATATGCCTTTTTTCAGTTTTGTCCAAGTGCCAAGCTCTTTCCTACTCCAGGACATATGGATGTGCTGTCACCTTTGTCTAGAATTCTCATCCTCTAAACCTTTCACTCAGTCATTCCAGATCACTCTTCAGGCTCTGACATAATTGCATCTCCCACTCCAGTGCTCTTGCCTGGAAAATCCCAGGGACGGGGGAGTCTGGTGAGTTGCCATCTATGGGGTCACACAGAGTCAGACATGACTGAAGTGACTTAGCAGCAGCAGAGAAGCTTCAGGGAGAAGGCAATGGCACCCCACTCCAGCACTCTTGCCTGGAAAATCCCATGGATGGCAGAGCCTGGTAGGCTGCAGTCCATGGGGTTGCTAAAGTCAGACACGACTGATCGACTTCACTTTCACTTTTCACTTTCATGCATTGGAGAAGGAAATGGCAATCCACTCCAGTGTTCTTGCCTGGAGAATCCCAGGGACGGGGGAGCCTGGTGGGCTGCCGTCTATGGGGTTGCAGAGAGTCGGACACGACTGAAGCGACTTAGCAGCAGCAGCAGAGAAGCTTCATAATCTAAACCAGTTCCTGCCATGAGAGGTAATAGTCTCTCATCATCTTCTATGCTTTAAAATTGAATTGATGCTGTTTAGTTGCTAAGACTCTTTAGCAACCCCATGGACTGTAGCCCACCAGTCTCCTCTGTTCATGGGATTTTACAGGCAAGAATACTGGAGTGAGCTGCCATTTGCTTTTCCAGGAGATCTTCACAAGCCAGGAATCAAACCCATGTCTCCCGTGTCTCCTACAGTGGCAGACAGATTATTTACCACTGAGCTACCATGGAAGTCTGCTTTACTGAGCACTAATCACAATTCATAATTAGATATTTATTTATATCTTTTATTCAATGCATCTACCTAGGTTGTAAGTACTGCCAAGACAACAGGTGGCTCCACTGTGCCTAGCTCAGTGCCTGCCAAGGCCGATGAATATCAAGGTGGGTAATGGACTCAGCAAGAGCAGGACTAGATATACAATTTAAAAAATTTTTAGCATATGAAAGTGAAAGTTTCTTAGTCATGTCTGATTCTTTGCACAGAATCAGTCCCATGGACTATGCAGTCCATGGAATTCTCTAGGCCAGAATACTGGAGTAAGTAGCCTTTCCCTTCTCCAGGGTATCTTCTCAATCCAGGGATCGAACCTAGGATTCCCACATTGCAGATGGATTCTTTACCAGCTGAGCCACAGGGGAAGACAAAAAAGAAAGCTTAGCAGAGGATGGTTTCAACCCATCAACCTCTGTGTTATGGGCCCAGCACGCTCCTGCTGCACCACTCTGCTGATAGACATTTTAGCATATATTAGACACAAAAGTGCTACAAAACATTCCTAGTAAGAAGATGGCCAAAGACTGAAATCTAGGAATCTCAGTCATCCCTATGTGTGGGTAGCCTGTGCCCAAGCAAGTTAATTCCCAGCTGCCAAGATGAGGAAGAAATATTTACATGAAGACGATGGAAGCTCTGGTGGCAACTACATTGAAGGTAGCCTTCATGCTGGCAACAGTGATAAAGAGCAATGTTTATTTTCATTGATCCAGCATTTTCTGCACAATTTCAGTAACTTATTTTCATGTCAAACTTTATCACAGTTGAATTCTAACTCTAAGCATCTAAACTACAGAACATAAAATCCTCCTCTTTGAAAACCATAGACAGTTTTGACAATGTTATTTGAAATCATTAACCTCTTAACTCTGGTACAAGTCCATATTCACAAGGATGACAATGATTAAGGTAATGAGTTAATCATTCCCTTCTAGTTACAGTCTTTCTTAATTAGTTGATTTAAACTGGGGAGTGGGAGGTGGAAGGGAAAGAATCTTCTGTGGAGTCTATTTTCATAGAGCCAGATAAGATTTCTGAAGGATCTTCTTCTTTTTTTTTTTTTGAAAGATGCAGAAACGTAGACATCTTTTTAATACCATTTATGATTTTTAAGCTACCAAGTCCTCCTAAGCCGATTACCATATTTTAGCAAAATAAATCACTTGGCAAACACTTTCTACATGCCTGTCCTGCCCTGCAGAGACCATACCCTTAAACTGGGCCCTAAAGGAACAGAAAGAGGCCAAAGGATGTGACATGAGCTTTACAGGCTTGAAAATTTGAAGTTTTCTAGTCACCTAACCAAAAATTAAGGGCCATGGATCCTATTTTGAGGATCAGCTGCATCCCCTTATAGGGCCTTAGTTCACATGTAATACTCTCTTCTCTAGTTTTTAAAAAAAAAAGTGTCAAAATTTAATGTCCCCACATGAATTGGACAAGACCCCACAAATACCCTATCATTACATTTTGCAGATACTGTTCAAATAATATTCTCAGCATTTTAATTTCTCTTTCTCATTTATGATTTAAAGAACTCTCTCAAATGACCTTAAATAAATGCTAGATGAGAGTCTCAAATTTCTTCTCTTCAATAATTTCTCTCTTATCAGTGCACTTGTAAGTTTTAAAATATCTTTGCTCCTTCCCTATGTAGTATCATAGTATAAACTGGGATGGTGCATACGTGTTCCATACCTTTGGCATTCAAGACTTTTTTTCATTTTACCTCCTAATGTCTGTGGTAAAAAGCAGCAGAAAGGTGAATGAATCAGTAAAAGCAAACCAACCTAAAAAACTTAGAAGATGATACTAGAGATTAATTGAGGCATTTAAGAGAAGTGACTTACACACAAATTCTCTTCCCATTTTCACTCTTTTCTCCCAAAACATTTCTCACTCTCTCTGTTTCTGTGAGTGTGACTGTTATACATACACTTACATATGCATGCAAGTGGGATCAAACAGTATTTGTCCTTCTATGACTGGTTTATTTCACGTAGCATCATGTCCTCCAGGTTCATTCATGTTGTCACAGACGGCAAGATGTACTTCTTTCTAAGGCTGAATCATAAAAGCAGAAAGCAGAATGGTGCTGACTAGGGTCTGCAAGGAAGGGAAAATGGGGAAGCAGTGTTCAACTGGTAATGTGGTTTCATTTATTCAAGATGAATAATTTCTAGGGATGTGCTGTACACTCTAGTGCCTATCGTTAACATTATTGTACTGTACACTTAAAACTTATGAAGTGGGTACATACCATAAATTCTCTTACTACAATAATACTGTCTTTAAATTTCTCACTCCCCCCCTCCCCTACCACCTCTTACTCTCTCTCTTTTTATCTTACGTACATCTTCTATTCCTAAAATAAAAGCCTTACCAGGTTGAATTGATTTTCCTCTTTCCACAACCCTTTTAGTCAAATTCAAAACATATTTCGATTTCAATACTTTCAGGTTTTGTATTTTGTTTTGCTTGTTTGTTTCACTATGCATTAAGTTTCCATAATCCTAAAGTAATCAAAACTGAAACTCCACGACACTATCATTTGGAAGCATAGAAAAGAGAATTTTTCTTTTAGGTTTCTCTGTTGCTGTTGCTAAGTTGCTAAGTCATGTCCACCTCTTTTGTGGCCTCATGGACTGTAGCCCACAAGGCTCCTCTGTCCATGGGATTTCCCAAGCAAGAATACTGGAGGCAGGTTGCCATTTCCTTCTTTAGGGGATCTTTCTGACCCAGGGATGGACACTCCATCTCCTGTGTCTCCCACCAGAGAAGCCCTTAGATTTCCTAGATATCATCTAATTGCTTACAATTTTTACAAATTTCTCTTCACTTAAGAAATTAGAATATCAAGGCTTCCTTAGAAGCAACTTGCCATAATTCTCTCCAGTAAATTTAAGCCATTATAATAAAGAAAGAAAGCTTAAAAGGCAGAAATTTACTAAAAGCAAAATCCTTGTTGAGGAAGGCCAATGATCCCAGGACTTACACTTGGGTCTGTAGAGAGGTCTCACTCTATGTCTGGTTTGTAGGTAACTCAAATATTGGCCATGGCAATGGGGAGAGGGTCTCAGCATAGCCCTAAGGTACCTAATAGGATAAAGGAGGAGAAAAAAGAGAGAATGGGGGAAGGAAAAGCAAGTCAAGCACTGACCTGGCAAACTATAATGTCATTTAGTTTCTGATTTGCAGTTTTCTCACATATTCTGAAAAACAAATGTGAAAATTAAACGTAAGAAATTAAGAACATTACTCTGAAAAGTAAATACTACCTAGCACTTTTAACTTTAATACAAAGTTTATATTGTTCACACCTTTTATAGTTATTTCAGTTCACTTCAGTTGCTCAGCCGTGTTCAACTCCTTGCAACCCCACGAACCGTAGCACGCCTGTCCATCACCAACTCCCAGAGTTTACCCAAACTCATAGTTATTTATATGTTAATATTTGTTTTCACCCTATATTATAAGTTTCTTGAAGACAGGGATCTTGAAGTAGGGCTTGTACGTAACACTCAGGAATCATAATGCACCCAGTACATACGTACTTGAATGTGCTGAGAGGAAACAGAATCTATCGTTACTTAAATTTTTAGTGCTGTAAGAAACAACTTAAGTGTTTCATATTGATTTAAAAGGAATTAAATTTATCTGTATTCTAGTAAACTATTTTAAAATGTGTTTCAGAAAATATTTATAATTTTGCAGAAGTGTTTCTTATTTACCTGTAATTTAAAAATTAAAAACAATAGAATATGATAATTTCAGTCTTCATATACATGTGAGATTATGTGTGCTTATATATTAATATATCTTATAATGTATATATGTGTGCATGTATATAGGAGGGAATGTGTGTGTGTGTGTGTGTGTGTGTGTATGAGGGAATATATGTGTGTGTATCTGTATATAAGGGAATGTTTATATGTGTGTATAAAGGAATGTACATGTGTGTGTATGAGGGAATATCTGTGTATGAAGAAATGTATATGTGTGTTTGTGTATATGAAGGAATGTATGTGTGTGTGTGTGAGGGAACGTATGTGTGTGTATATATGAGGAAATATGTGTATGATGGAATGTATATGTGTGTGTGATAGAATTTGTATTTGTGTGTTTGTATAAGGGAATGTGTGTGTGTGTGTGAGGTAATGCATATGTGTGTGTGTGTGTGTGTGAGGGAATGTATATGTGTGTGTATGAGGGAATGTATATGTGGTGTGTGTATGTGTGTGTGTGTGTGGTGTGTGTGTATGAGGGAATGAATATGTGGTGTGTTTATGTGTGTGGGGGGGGTGTATATGAAGGAATGTATATGTGTATGTATGTACAAGGGAATATATATATATGTATGAGGGAAAGTATGTGTGTATGTATGAGGGAATATGTGTGTGTGTGTGTGTGTGTGTGTGTGTGTGTGTGTGTGTGTGTGTGTGCATACTAAGAAATGAAAGGAAAGAAGCATCTCTGAGCACCCGAGCAGCCGCTTGACTGAAGAGGACTACCACCAGCATGGCTTCCTGTCCTAGTCTATACACTTAATCAGCACCTGCCTCAACACTCGCAAATCAAATCTTTATTGATTTGCAGCCTCACTGCCTCAGAATGTGCTTTTGTAGGCAGAGTGTCTGGAAAGTGGGAGAATTCCGAATGCAAAACACAGGAGGAGAGGTTGGCTCTACTGGGAAAGAGGTCACAGGGCTTTCCTCTTCCGGTACATTCAAAGGAGGACAATCTTTCAGAAAAGCAACTGCAGCAAAACAAAGAAGACTAGTGTAATACATTCAATATAATCAGACAAAGAACAATAACCGCAATAAATAATAATATGTTAACTCAGGAACCTGACTTTATACAGCACAGAATAAAGGAAATGGCAACCCACTACTGCATTCTTGCCGGGAAAATCCCATGGACAGAGAAGCCTCATGGGCTACAATCTGTGCGGTTTCAAAGAGTCAGACACAACTGAGTGACTGAGCACTCACTCAAAGAAATAATCTAACAATTATAAATCCATCAGATCAAAATAAGTAGTCAACATTTAGACTAAAATGGGTATTTTTCACACCAATTTATGCAGTTTGGCCAATTTCACTCTCTAAATCAATCTGTTTAAGCAGATTGATCAATTTAACCACCTAAATTCTTTCCACATGGATGCAGTTTAAGAATGTTACGAGAATTAAAAAAAAAAAAAATCACACGCACACAGTCATCTCATAGGTGATTGACCAAAAATGAAATTTCCAACACAAGATAAAACGAATACAATTACATGAATGGTGGTGGAAGTTGTATTTGTAGTTAAAAGACTGCTCTAAAACATATGATACCTTAGATGTGTGCCCAGTTTTTTATAACTGGCCCCAGGCAGCCTTGCTGTAGAAGGTTTAGGGGCAGGTTATCAGAGACTAACGGAAGCAGCTCTGGGTTAAGAAAGGGACTTTCAGACCACAGCATTCTCACAAGTTCTAAGAAGTCATCCCCAGTGAGAGGGACCACATTCGAAGAGGATTGACAGTTTAGACTGAAAACAGCTTTCAAAGAGACTAATCTTATAAAGTATTGCAAATGAATAAGGGCAACAGGAGTAGGTGTTCACCTGCCAGTCTCCGCCCGAACGAGATGAGAGCCTGTCTGTGCTCACACATGCGCTGACTTAAAAAAAAAAAAAATCACATAAAAACAACATCTTTGCTACGGAGACGTTTTTAACAAGTATTACAGAAAGAGCACCAGCTACCAAAAAGAGTTGCCAGGGCCAGAAGGAGCCATCAATCGAAACAGTTTACATTTCAAAGTTTTTCCAAGAAGAGTGAAAACGTCTCCCCGCCTTGATGGAAAACGGAGGCGCTGTAGTAAAGGTTCTATGTGCTGCCTTCTAAGTCAAGTTCCTTTCTTTCCAGTGGTCCTTTAACCCTTAGGTTTGTGCCAACAGGTAGAGACAGCAGAAGTGTTTTCATCTCCTGGGGCAGGTGCTCTGAGCAGCTTGCTAGGCTGTGGAGTCACGATAAAAAATCCTCTTCCTTTCACAAGTTTTGTAAGAGAAGCACCTGCTTGCTCTCGGGTACTGTTTGAGATTAATAGGTCACTTTTACTTCTATATTCAGTACTTCCTCCCATCACTTAACAAATAATTATACATATCTGCCTTGGAATGCTTTTTACCCCTGGAGATAGTTCGAGAATTGTATTCAAGCTCTTACTTAGCTTCTTTAACAATCTAAAAAACGAATACTAACAATGCTACATTTAACCAGGGTGTTGTGTGTTTATTTGTCCCTTTTAAAGAATGAGGTTTTTATTTGTTTGTTTGGATGAGAGAAAAAGTTTGCAAGTGTTTCTTTGGCCTCAGGAAAAAGAACATTTCTTAAATTCAGTAACAATTTTCCAAAGGTCTATAATCTAATGTATACTTTTGCTTCTAGTTTTTAATTTTCTGCTTAATTTTTCATGACATTTCTAAACACCGTATCTAATTTCCTGAATCTATTAGAATAAACTCTACATACTTGCATTCTTTGTTCTTAGAAGCTAGTCAAATAGAAACCCTAATCTAAAAAATTTTTACAGTTAAGACATGGGGAAAGAAAATAACAACAGACACTGCAAATCTTTTTCAAGACTTGGGTCCCATGAAAATAGTTGCTTGTATGTCTCCCTCTCATACATATGGCCTGGTGTCAACAATCCCTCCCACGAGATCCAGTGTCACCGCATCTCTTTGACCCACTGGCAATTTGTACAGCCGTTGATAAGGATTCAGACACCCTGATAACCCAGCAGCATTGCCATGGCCATTTTCTTAGACTGCAATAGGATAGATTGAATAAAAAAGGGAAAAACTGAAAGGACCATTCTCTCTTCTTGTACACACATAGAAATGCTATTCATTATGATTATAAAAATTACAGTCACTTTCTTAGATTGACCTATTGATATTAATTACACAATAGCCCTGAAAATTATTGCCAATTTCCATGCCAACATTCTTTGTAAATACCAGCGGTTCTCAATGAACTCCTTCTGACCTTCTGGGCAGAGACTGTCACTGTGCGATGTACGTAATTCTCTCAACACTGATCCATTTCTTCTGTTCCGTGTTGGGGGTCAGGCCAATACTGCAAAGTCAAAGATAATTAGCAGCCCTATCAATAACCAGCTCCACGACTGCCGCCTAAGTGACAGGCCAGAAAAGCTAAGAGAAGAGGCAGAAATATAAAGTAGAAGGGAAGTGCCGGTACATTCTATGGTTCGAGCAGCTGCTATGGACTATCAGCATCACCAGGAGACCTCATTGCATTAGCATAAATTCAAATGACAAATGCACAGTGCTATTCAGAGACTCATTAATTTGCAGTGGGTGCAGTGCTCATGACATATTAGTGCAAAATTCAAATGTCTTTGTAGCAATGTGAATTTAGTTGTGAGACCAAAGTCGCTAAAATGAAAATGTGTGGGTTTTTTAGCAGTTTATTAAATTATGAACTGTGATGACTATATCCGTGCATCTTTTTAAGCAGATGAGGTCCAGCGTGCTCCAGCGGCAAATCGCATGGTTTATGTTGATATTTTCCTGTCAGACAATTTCCAAGTCGCAGATAAGATACTAGACTGTCTGCTTTGCTCTGTTGCATGTGGACTGAGAGCTCCCCCTTCTGGACAAATGACACTTCCACTCTAAAAGAAAGCCGAACTATTATTGTCTTCTTTTTATGCTTTTAACAACAGGTTCTGATGCAAAAATCTTCAGTGTCCATCTAAAGCCGGAAGAAAGTGATTTGGTATCATCTATTGTAAATGAAAGCATATTAACTCCTTCTAACAAAATGCAGAAAAGCCACCCTCAATTGAAGTCAGTCTTACATAATTTTATATGAAGCTACTCCAAGACCTCATTTAAAAGTACCTTTTTAAAAAATAATTGCCTGACTTATATATACCAAGAATAAAGCAAAATACAAGATAATAATGAAAAATTTTCATATTCATATGCTTTGATGATACCATAAACAAGCGTACAATTATTAGCATTAAATTGAATAAAGGAAAAAGCATGCATATATAGAGACAGAGCCTTTTAAACAAAGCAACCGAGTATATATTGTATTCAACTCGGTTGAATGAGATTATGAATATACATAGACAAGGAAAGTCAGATCAGACCTGTGCCAAGTGTATCTGGCGGACTAGTATTTTTAATATAAAGAATCTTCTATCAAATTATTTCAAATTAGTCAAAGTAGATTTATCACTGTTGAGTCTTTTCAAAATAGGCATACCATATATATATATATATATATATATATATATATATAATGATTCAGATTGTTACAACAACGGAATAAAAGGGGTTAACTTTGTCTGCAGAACTGACATAACCCCAAAATAGAAAATGTCAACACTTGTGCTTCTTAGTATCCAGGGTTCATAGTCTCTTAAAGGAGATCTAGATTCTAGTTTATATGATATAAATACTCACGTTCATATCTAATACTTATAAAGACATCGATTTAGCATTTTACAGTAGAAAGTATAGCTTCCAAACCATGTAACATACCTTTGAATAAACTGAAATGCAGGTTACCATTTAACTTGCTTTTAAGAGAATATAAAATCCACAAGTAAACGTTCAAGCTTTGGCCGTTTGAACTAATCTCCACCTGGCTACCAGAAGTGTGCTTTAGCAGATCCTTATATAAAACTGTTCTTCCCTGGTAGCTCAGAGGTTAAAGTGTCTGCTTATAATGCGGGAGACCTGGGTTCGATCCCTGGGTTGAGAAAATCCCCTGGATACTCCAGTATTCTTGCCTGGAGAATCCCATGGATGGAGGATCCTGGTGGGCTATAGTCCATGGGGTCACAAAGAGTCGGACACGACACTGAGTGACTTCACTTTCACTCTTACTTTATGTAAAACTATGTCTATCACTTTCTAAACTTTGAATAAATTATATAATGTAAAAAGAGGGTTATATCACACTATGACTGCTTCTAAACTCAATTAGGTACTTTCTGAATACTCAGTTTATGATGAATTTGGGGAAAGCCATTCCACTAAAAGCTGTGTACTGTTAAATTACATTTTATCATATCATAGATGTTTTGTGTCATCTTCAACAATTAAAAGTAAGATCATTGTCATGTCTCCTACTTACTTGCACTTGAATTGTCTTCAGTAATTTAGCAGGCTCATTTTATTTTATAGCCACTGCTACAAGAAAGATACAGAGGTGATGAGGACTGAAAAGGATCACTATATATTAAACATGTGGAAGGAGCATATAACTGAGCATTATCAGATTCATCACTATACCTGCATATACATGCAGTGCTTTTCTCTACCACATTCGGAACCCAAGGCTCACAGAATGTTAGGGCTGGAAAGGCCATTGTTGATCATCATTTTACGAACACAAGAATCAGAGACTCCGAAAAGTTCGGCAAATTTACCAAGAACTAATGGCTAAAAAGTGGTAGAAATGAAAAAGAAACTCTAGACATTCCTTTCAAACTTGATCACACACATCAGAATCACTTGGCGGGTCTGTTGCAACAGATTGCAGGCCCACACCCAGAGTTTCTGATTCAGGTATCAGCTGCCTGGAGCAGGAGGGGGAATTCTCATTTCTAATAAGTCAAGTTCCAGGTGATACTGCTCTTGATAATCTAGGAACCACACTTTGAGAACTACTGGTCTCTCCACCAGTTTTCATAAACAGCTGTTATCTTACTTCCAGTATCTTTTCTCTTTGTAATGAGCAAAGCAAACTCAGGTTAATACCATATTACTTAGCTGTAATCTCTCTAATAGAAGACTGAGATAATACCTACAGTGTGAAAAACCTGGAAAAAAATTAAAGCAAGATTAAGGAATGTAAGGTCACTAAACACTCAAAAGGTTATGGCCATTGAGGTGAATCATTATCCCAACCAACCTATCTAAATCTCAAGTTAATATTAAACCACACCCAGTGTAAAAGAGCCAAACAACACCCTAAAATGTTCCTCTCTTTCCCTCCATCCTCAGAAGTCCCTGGGTCATTTATATCCTAAGAACTTCCTACTGCGTTTGTCAAGTCACACTAAAGGCAGCTCTGCTTCTGTGATTTCCAGACTGTCCCTTTTGCTGCCTCTTTACCTGTCTGATCACATGTCTATTTTGTGAATACAAAAATAATCTCTGAGCTGCAGTTTTCTTAAATCATAACAGAATCTAGTCAGAAGCCAAATACAGGAAGACAACCTTATTCTCTGCTGCCTCCCCGCACTAGCAATATTTAGACCAACACAGACGTTCACCTTCTTTTCCGCCTCTGAAATAGAACAGCAGCTATAGACCTAGTGAATCAAAGTGCACTTCATCATTGCCTAGAAGGTCTGAGCAAATTTCTGTCACAAGAACCGGAAAGAAAAAGCCTCTGCACAAGGGAACTTGAAACCGCCGTGCTTGAAGCACTGGCTCAAAAGAATAGGAGCGTATTCAAGAGGAGTTTCACTCAGGCATTTGCCTGCTCCTTAGTCTCCTGCACAGAAATCAGCAAACCTGTTCAGCACTCTGGTATCACAGTTGTGATATCACTGCCTTTTTTCCTGGTTTGGGGAATGTCTGTGATGAAGGTAATCACCAAAATACTGCCACCACCAAAAAAAAAAAGTTTCAAAAATAGTTTCAATTTGGAAAATGAATTTGACTGATGGTGGGAAAGGTTTTAACTATATATATATATATATATATATATATATATATACACACACATATATATTTTTTTATATAAACACATATATATTTATATATATAAACCTTCCTGTTTTTGTGCTCTCTCTCCCATTTTTATTAAGGTTTACTTACTTCTTTTTCATAAGAGTTTTAATTAAATTATTTTTTATCAATTTTCTTAAAGAATTGATTTCATGGAATAGGTTTGATTCCAATTCATACCATGAATAAGATCGCACTATTCTGAATGTTGAGAATCCTCCCCCACAAAATAACACCCCTATTTCCAAAGTTCTTTGGTAGGCTATTACATTAAAATCTGCTTTGATATGTTACTTGAATGTCTATACAAAATAATGTTTCCATTTCAGAATAATTTTCAATATAAATGGCTTCTAAACAGATTTCACTCCCTTTGCCAAATATTCACTTTTCTACCATTGTCCCCTTTTTTTCAGATAAGCCGCCCAATCACAGAAAAATTAATATAGGTTTGTCATGATTGCAGATGCATCCCGGATATTTCTGGGCTTACCCCATGCCTAAACCTGCACTTTATATTCACCGCTATTTCACCTTGGCCTTCCTTTAATAGACTCCAAATCCCAAAATCTTTATTACTCTAGGTGGTTCCTTTCTTGTTTCTTCTTCAGGTATAGATAAAACAGACCTGTTTCCCACAATCCTTGAATGTTTTGAATTTCTGGGTTGTAGCAAAAGTTTTGGTTTTTTTCTAAATTAAACTGAATTATTTAGTGTTCCTATCATCATTATTTAAAAACACCATGAGTGGCAAACATGGAATTTGTTCAGAACAAAAGATGATGAAAATATAATTCCTCTTTACAGGAAAACAGAATACATATTCCTTCAAAAACTCTTTTTCAAATGTATTTGTGAGTGCAAGTATTATAACTCAGGTTATTTAGCAAAAAGTTTATTCATGTAAATGGCTAAAAGCGAGACACATGTGAATACTAAAGCAGATAAACAGACTATATTAATTCAGGTTATCCACTCTATAACTGCATTTTTATTTATACTTTCTAATTTCAAAATAAATGTGCATATACTTTTTAATCCTTCAGTAAAAATGAAACTAGATATTTTCTAGTATATTAAGCAACTCTGTTTTACCTATTTCTAAAATTTCCCTCTGCTTTTTTTAAGACAGTTATCTTACACAGATTCTAGAAATGCAAAGGCAATAAAAATGAATGTATTTTGTCTCATAGAGGAATCTTTTTAATGAATATGTGAACATTCTCTCTACAATTTAATATGCAGTATCCACCCATAAAATTCTATGAAGAAGTAAATTTTTGTATGTGAGCCAACTGGTAAACTTGATTTTAATAAGAAATCAATAAAATATGCATATTGAAAATGAAGAGAATACAGGTTTCTACCTGTCATTTATAGTAAGAGCTTATATTTCAGAGCTTAATAATATAATATCTGAATATTATATTTCAGAATTTCCCTGGGGTTTAATAAAGCAGGTACTTTGGTATTGCAGGTAGTTTTGCTTTTCCATCTCTCTTTTCCTACCTCCAAAGGAAAAAAAAATCTCATGACCCTATTTATCTAGGATAAATCTAGTAAAGTATAGTCTGGACTATACACCACCTAAGCTGACCCAGATCTCCAACTCAACCCACTGTTCATTACTGAATTTATAAAGCACACATGCCCTGTGAAATTATAGGCTGAACCATTCTCTCTCCATCTCTAACATAAGAAGTATAAAACCAGTTTAGAGTAGCTGACAATTGCACAGTATTTCAAATTTAAAGAAATACAAGTTATGAGGGGGTGGAGTAGGGGTAGGAGTCGTTCTTAACTGTTCTTTTCTTCAACAGAACACTGAACATCTAAAACATGTTCAATCCTGTTAATGCTTGTCAAATATTTCACAGTTAAGCTTTGTTAAGATTTTTTTACTATGAAAAATCAATTTGGTAGATTTCAGATTCTAGAGATAGAAGTGCTGGAAGAGACCTTAAATAACCTTGTTCTACTATGTTCTATAGGTGAAAAACAGTCCCAAGAAAATTAAGTGACTTGTCCGAGGTTTTGCAAAAAGTCCAGCATAAAACTCAAGTCTGCAGACACCCAGTCTAGCATTTTTCCCTCTGCTCTTTTCATCCATTTTTTTCTTTAATAATTAAACAATTTCAAGGAGCTATACAATCTGATTTTACAATTAAGATAAAGCAGTCATATTATATCCAGGATTGTGTAGAATTTCACTTGGTGTTTAGTCATTACAGTCAAATAGTATCATTATCTTTCAATTACAGAGATCAATTTCAGTTCATTAGCAAAATAAAATGCTTGCAGAAGGTCCACATGAATGCTTCAAAGCTGCAATTTTCTGAATGCCAGAAGTGAAATACATTTCATAAAAAAACAAAACTTGACAAAAGCACTTGAGGTTAAACCACAGCGGTGCAAGCCTCACTGGCCTGCTTTATCATAGATCTGCTATAAAAGCATGATTCAAAGGTCTGAAAAGGGAAATATGTGTCATGGCCAACTAATAATTACCATTTTCCCCTGTTTCTTGGTTTCAGTAGTTTTTCAAGAGAGATTTGGATCATGGGGTATTGTGACATGGATAGAGCATTATGTGCACAGATTCAAGCTATTAATAAAATGATCTACAAACTACACATAAGAAAGACTAGAATAATCTCTAAAACTTACAAAAGGATTACTACATCATATAGGTAAAAGTAGTAGCCCAAACAATATAGCTATTGAGATGGTGGCAACCATATTAGACTTTCTGAACTATGAGCCTTAATTGCTACCCAGGGATACCCCCAACCAGCTAAGCAAAACTAAAGCCAAAGGGGTAGCAATGCTATCAAGTGTAAGTTGATGTTAGCATCCTCTAAGGTGTCTCTTGGAAGAAGTCATTACATATATATATATATATATATATATATATATATAGAGAGAGAGAGAGAGAGAGAGAGAGAGAGATGTTTCTCCTTGATAATGTTCAATTATTATGAGGTTACATGAGAGTTCCTAAAATGCTATGGACATGTGATTGTTAAATTTTCAGATTGTGTAAACCAAAACTATGGCCTTTGGTATTCCAATATATTTTTAACTGTATGTTTCAAAATAAGAAAAACAAGGAGGTGTGGTTTGCTCATACTATGATGTAGCCACATTAGTATCATTGTTAGTGATACTCATGGTATAAGTCAGGATTCTTTCATACATAAACCCTTTTCAATGTGAATCAACTCTTCATAAATTTGGTTATCCAACTTAAGTAATACATGATCTCATCTTAGTGATCATTTGTTTCATGGGATACGATTTCTGAAATTCTAAATTACTAAAATTTCGAGATGTTCATCTTGTTAAACAGTTAGTTGATATGGTAGAAAAATCTTTCTGTGTCATGCCGGACAAAGGGCCGTGATGGTCATGGAGCCTGACAGCAAGTTAAGGAGGCAAGTAAGTAAACTGCTTGGTCCTCCAAGCATGCAGTACTGAACTTTGAGCTAGTCAGGCTCATAGAGGCTTGAGCCCATCCCAATTTAACCCAGCAGGGCAAAAGCTATGTGACTGTCCTTGCGTGAGGAACCTGAGGAATGGTTTATCCCAATCATATAATATTGCATTGTGCTGATGTCTCTTCTATTTTAAAAATATCACCACTGAAAGTAGCTGCTACACGTGCAGATGAAAGTGAAAACCCACTGCACAACTCCTGACCTATTTTGCATTTTCCACCTGCAAATCTAGTCTTTTGGATTATGACATCTACAAGTACAGGCTTTATACACAAACTCTAGTACTGCTTCTACTCTTGCTGTTATACATTATTCCATAAATAAATCTATTTATGAGGAACACTTCTTGTCAAATTGTCCTAAATGCTGCCATTAATTTTTAGAAATTTTTAGCACTTCCTTGTTGTTTCATGATATTTTGCTTAGCATTCTTCATTTTTATCTACCTTACAAAGAAAATAGAACTAAAAGAAACACTTTACTATATTTATGTTCTCTTGATTTAGCCTAGAGATGAAGAAAAGTTTCAACTCTGGAGTTTAAAAAACACTGAAAACATACCTAGAAATGAAGAGCCTCTTGATGAAAGTGGAAGAGGAAAGGAAAAAGCTGACTTAAAACTTAACATTCAAAAAACGAAGATCATGTCATCCGGTCCCATCACTTCATGGCAAGTAGATGGGGAAACAATGGAAACAGTGACAAACTTTATTTTCTTGGGTTCCAAAATAACTGCAGATGGTAACTGCAGTCATGAAATTAAAAGACACTTGCTCCTTGGAAGAACAGTTATGACAAAACTAGACAGCATATTAAAAAGCAGAGACTATACCTTGTCAACAAAGGTCTGTCTAGTCAAAACTGTGGTTTTTCCAGTAGTTGGATGTGAGAGTTGGACCACAAAGAAAACTGAGCACCAAAGAATTGATGCTTTTGAACTGTGGTGTTGGAGGAATCTTGAGAGTCCCTTGGCCTGCAAGGAGATCAAATCAGTCAATCCTAAAGGAAATCAGTCCTGAATATTCACTGGAAGGTATCATGCTGAAGCTGAAGCTCCAATATTTTGGCCACCTGATGCAAGGAACTGACTCATTTGCAAAGACTTTGATGCTGGGAAAGATTGAAGGCAGGAAAAGGGGACACCAGAGGACGAGATGCTTGGATGGCATCACCAACTACATGGACATGAGTTTAAGTAAGCTCTAGGAATTGGTGATGGACAGGGAGGCCTGGTGTGCTGCAGTCCACAGGGTCACAAAGAGTCAGACATGACTGAGCAACTGAACTTAACTAGAAATGCAGCGCCCAATTAAAAAAATAGTGTCTTTACATTAAAAAAAAAAAAAAAACAAGGTATCTTAAATAGTTTAAATATTCTAAGGGCAAGCACCTAGAAAAGATAATTTCTTAAATTATTCTGATTTGTAATTCCTTAAGTTATGCATTTGCACTAAACTGTAAACATTACAAAGAACTATAAATTTCTACTGATTATCACTCTAATTCAAATCAGCTTCCAAGAGGTAAGCACTGTGACCAGTTAGAAGTGTCCTTTTCTAAACTCTTTCCTATGCATTTACAAAGATATATAGAATAAATGCACAATTGCCTATATATAGAAGGGGGCTTCCCTGGTGGCTCAGATGGTAAAGAATAAGCGACCTGGGTTTAATCCCTAGGTCAGAAAGATCCTCTGGAGAAGGGAATGGCTACCCACTCCAATACTCTTGCTTAGAGAATTCCATGGACAGCGGCAGTCTATGGGGTCACAAAGGGTCAGACACAACTGAGCAACACTTTCATTTTTTTAATATTTTATGTATATTATATATATATGTATGCACATTTTATATTTATATTTAGAGAGAGAGAGATGAGGGGAGAGAGAACATCAGGATATATTATTTGCTTGGTTTTGCATGAACAGAGAGGAGAAGGCAATGGCAACCCACTCCAGTACTCTTGCCTGGAAAATCCCATGGATAGAGGACCCTGGTGGGCTGCAGTCCATGGGGTCGCAAAGAGTCGGACATGACTGAGCGACTTCCCTTTCACTCTTCACTTTCATGCACTGGAGAAGGAAATGGCAACCCACTCCAGCGTTCTTGCCTGGAGAATCCCAGGGACGGGAGAACCTGGTGGGCTGCTGTCCATGGGGTCACACAGAGTCGGACATGACTGAAGTGACTTAGCAGCAGCAGCAGCACATGAATAAAGAGAAGATAACTTTTAATTCTAGGATGGCACAATTTGATTAACTGTTCTGAGCAAAGTAAAACATCTCCTTGAAACTACTGGCCTACAAGCCACCACTAAATTTTGCTCCTGAAAAACCATACAAGCAGCAGCCTTCCCTGCCTGAGGAAGAAAATCCCCTTTAGTAGCTACACCGTGTCCTTTACAACCCCCTGATAGACAGCATATATTTAGCTTGAGGCTCATGGACAAACTAGCAATGTTATTCACCCTCAGCATCCATTATAAAACTTTTACCTGATGAACCTCAAAGCAAGTTTCTAGACCACACTCCCTCCTGGTCCAGTAATTGACTTTGTTCATCTCTTATTGTCAGGCTTGTTAAATCTGCAACACACACACACTCATATGCATAGCCATGGAAAGAAATCCTACACTGTTCTTCTCTTCGGGGAGAAGAAAAACAGGAAAATCAATATTCAATACTTGCTGCGGTTATTTAAGCATATTTATGTGTGTGTTTCACCTTGGAGGTTGCTTGATAGAGGATGGGTTTACAGAAAGTTTAAATAAGTGGGTCAATTGCTATAAGACATACAGGGACAACTTTTTTCAACTCTTCTTATTGGGGAGCTGTTCAATTTAATGTTTGATTTTTAAATCAAAGGTTTAAATAAATGCTTGGGAAGTATACTGGATGGCAGTATTTAGCAATCTTGTTTTCTTTACAAAATGTAACACACTAGTGGACTGCATTTTTCCTTGCTTTCTGCCATTAACTCTGAAAATAAGCAAGTTACCGTCCAAATTAGAGCCAAAAACACCACAGGGTTTCTGATTGTGAAGGGACACTTCATGCATAAATGTGGGAAGGGAAAAGGTTGATAAACAGCCAGTTGGGAAGTGTGAAGAGATTATTTTTATTTCATGGTGTTTTCAGCATGTAGCAAGTGTCTCAGATGTTCAAAAATACATCACTGTGCCTGAAAGTTCACAATCCCAGTAGTAGTTATTATCCAACGTAGTAGATGTGAAACACTTAAAATGGGGACATTCCCTCAGTCCTTCCCTCTTACTCTCCCTTTTCTCCCTCTCTCTCTTTCTCTACTCCAATCTAATAGGGTTAAAATGCAGCTTCACAGAAATCGAGCATAGAGACCTTAGAATTTTAATGAATGGGTCCATGAGATGTGGTTCCTTAAAAAATGAAACAGATGCTGCCCTTTTGCTGCTGTTCCCTCTTCCGGGTTATTTTTATTTCTTTCTCAGTCCAAAGAGTCTGGTACTTCAGGGTGATTTTTCTTTGCTAACCATCTTCCTCCCAACATTGAACACCAAAGTATTATGTTCAGGCCTCAAGGTTTACAGTGATAGTGTTTGAACAAAACTGCAGTGAAAAAAAGAACTTGAACAAATTACAATCTGCACCTCATTGTTGATCTCATAGAATTATTATTATTTTTTTACTTTACAATATTGTATTGGTTTTGCCACGCATCAACATGAATCTTTTTTGATTACACATAAATGCACAGAGAGAGACATACTCAGAAACACACACACACACACCATGACCAGCCTGGGTCTCCAAAATGATAAAAATATTATCTGACCAAAGTGCCAACCTCCAACTTCTTTGCAAGGTTTCCAGTGTGTGATACACATGTTCTGTCTATATGAAATATTACCTGGGCTAGTTTTGCTCATTAATTCATTCCTCTCATTGTCATTGCCCTAATCATTCTATTAATCATGATCTTGAACTTTTTATTATTATTTATAGATTGCGATAGTTTTATAACACAGGAAACATTTGAAATTTAATAAAGCAAAATCATAATTGTCTTATTTAATCAATAAAGTTGTGTTGATTGGTTGGAAGTATAAATGGGAAGTTAATTTGTTTTGTGAAATAAATGCCACAATAGAGGAAAGACAAAATGATTCAAAATTCTGTTAATAAAAAGCATCATGAAGAACATTTTCATTTGTTTTCATGGAATAAAGGAATATTGAAATATAATCAGTTGACCAATGTATAATCATGATTATAAATATTTCTTTTATATTCACTTACCCAAAAAGGCTATTTTAAAAGCAAAGAAATTATCACAAATGAGCTCAGAAGGATTCACCTATAATCAATCTGTTGCACGAACATTCAGAAATGCAGAGTTAAAACTTTCATGAAGCTAGGAAGTAATTTAAAACCACCATCTAATCATAAGAGGTAGTGATTGAATGGGTAACTCATCTAGGTGTTCTGTATCAGTTTATTAGGTGAAAAACAAGAAA
Source organism: Nanger dama (assembly GCA_917880005.1). Lineage (NCBI taxonomy): Eukaryota > Metazoa > Chordata > Mammalia > Artiodactyla > Bovidae > Nanger > Nanger dama. The sequence continues at coordinate 15,892,726 of CAKJTW010000008.1, read as the reverse complement.
ATCCAGAACAAAACTCATTTCTTAGACTCTCCTTCCAAAAAGAACTGAAGTAAATCACCAAATTTCCAATTTAACTTTGAAAGCTAGTCAACCCTCTGTTTAAACTTCTGAAACATTGGTAAAATAGAATCACAGATTCCTATCTGCTAGCTTTCTAAAGACATGTGGTTCCTCTGTTCCTATGCAAAGAAAAAGTTTATTTCTAGTAAATAAAACATTTCATGGGCAGAAAACAATAAAAATAATTTTATAAGGATAAAATAATACTTCTAAGGAGAGAAAAGTGGCAATGTGCTTATACTGTCTATTTTAAGATACTTTCTTTTTATATTAGCAATATCAAAACAAGGAAATAAACTGTTCTTAAGATATTGAAAGAACAGCCACTGAAAGATACTGATGTTTGACAAATGTAAAATAAAAATATAGTGATCTCTCCTTCTGTAAATTTTGAAGATTGCTAAACTCAAAATAAACCTCAGAAATAAGAGAGACTCAGTAGCACCAAGAAAAACATAGGACCTAGAGAAAATCCTTAACCAAAAACTCCTGCCTACTTTTCTACTTAGTTTTACTAAATAAATATTGGTTCAGTTCAGTTCAGTCGCTCAGTCATGTCCAACTCTTTGCAACCCCATGAAGTGCAGCACACCAGGCCTCCCTGTCCATCACCAATTCCCAGAGTTTATCCAAACTCATGTCTATTGAGTCAGTCATACCATCCAACCATTTCACCCTCCGTCGTCCCCTTCTCCTCCTGCCCTCAGTCTTTCCCAACACCAGGGTCTTTTCAAATGAGTCAGCTCTTCAATCAGGTGGCCAAAATACTGGAGTTTCAGCTTCAACATCAGTCCGTTCAATGAACACCCAGGACTGACCTCCTTTAAAATGGACTGGTTGTATCTCCTTGCAGTCCAAGTTATTCTCAAGAGTCTTTTCCAACACCACAGTTCAAAAGCATCAATTCTTCTGCACTCAGCTTCTTTTATAGTCCAACTCTCACATCCATACAGGACTGCTGGAAAAACCATAGCCTTGACTAGACAGACCTTTGTGGACAAAGTAATGTCTCTGCTTTTTAATATGCCGTCTAGGTTGGTCATAACTTTCCTTCCAAGGAGTAAGTGTCTTTTTATTTCATGGCTGCAATCACCATCTGCAGTGATTTTGGAGCCCCCCAAAATAAAGTCAGCCACTGCTTCCACTGTTTCCCCATCTATTTGCCATGAAGTGATGGGACCAGATGCCATGATCTTAGTTTTCTGAATGTTGAGCTTTAAGCTCAAAAGTTTAAGCCAACTTTTTCACTCTCCTCTTTCACTTTGGTGAAACCTGTTGGTAGAGGAAGTAATTAAGTGTTAAGGCTTCCTTCTTGAGTCTGCTTACCTTACAAATAACCAGACAAATGTACTCCCTCTAAGTGTTAGAAAGTAATGTACATCTTTGGGTCTCAGTCTTTGGAGGAAATGGTCCTATAGTTAGACAGCCACTCCCAACTCTCTCTTGCAGGTGACCTCTTACAGGTGTCTGGTCCTGTATGACCTCTTAACAGCTGTCCTGCCTATAAAACTAATTGCTGAGTTTGTGAAAAGATTAATATAGAATTAACATTCTATGTATACACTAGGTATACACTAGTGTATACCTCTAGTGTATACACTCAAATTCTCCTCCTAAGTATACATTCAAAAAAAAAAAACTAAAAATAGTTGTTCAAACAAGAACTTTGATATAAATATTCATAGAAGCACTATTCAAAATAACCAGAAGATGGAAACAACCCAATTTCCATCAACAGATGAATGGATAAACAAAATATCAGATACATACATGGTGGAATATTACTCACTCATAAAAAGTATTGCTACATAAAGTAATAATAAATGCTACATGAATAAACCTTGAAAACATTACACTAAGTGAAAGAATTCAGACACAGAATGCCATTTATTACATAATTTCATTTACATGAAATAAACAGAAAAGGCAAACGTGTAGAGACAGAAAATAGCTCAGCAGTTGCAAGAGGCTGAGAAGAGTAGGGAATGAGGACTGACTCCTCAGTGGGTATGAGGCTTCCTTTGGGGATAATGAAAATTTTCTGTAAGTAAATAATGGTGATAATTGTACACACTGTGTACAAAAAGCCAATAAATCATGATTAAAATGGTGAACTTATATTGTATCAATTTTATTTCAATTTAAATAATAATAATTTTGGTGCATGTGACCTAGCCCAGAAAGTCTTCAGGTTTGGTGTGTATGGTGCAAGTGACCTGGAGACCCTGGCAGCCAAGCAACATTTTTGTTTTTGGCCACACTGCACAGTTTATAGGAGTTTAGTTCACTGACCAGAGATAGAACCCAGGCTCTTGGCAGTGAAAGCATGGAGACCTGACTACTGGACCACCAAGGAATTCCCAAGCACTGTTTGTAAGTTGGGTAAAATTCCCACGCAAGATCTCAATGTCTAAGTGAACTCTCTTAAATGTGGCGGTTGTGGCTCTAAAGATTAAAAATCCTTGATATGTTGACTTTTAATTACTCATTTTAATAGTATGCATTTTCAAGAGATCTGGATTTTAGATCATCACATCCTTCTTTCCAAGTTTAGGACTTTCCACCTTTTAGCTCTATGTATATTAGGTAAAAGATACTTTGCAGAGGAAACAGTGAACTAGCTTCTCTATAGGGTAACTGCTGCTAAGTCACTTCAGTCCTGTCTGACTCTGTGCAACCCCATAGGCGGCAGCCCACCAGGTTCCACCATCCCTGGGATTCTCCAGGCAAAAACACTGGAGTGGGTCACAATTTCCTTCTCCAGTGCATGAAAGTGAAAAGTGAAAGTGAAGTCGCTCAGTCGTATCCAACTCTTTGCGACCCCATGGACTGCAGCCTACCAGGCTCCTCCGCCCATGGGATTTTCCCAGGCAAGAGTACTGGAGTAGGGTGCCATTGCAATTTCCTGGAAAACTTCAACTTTACATTGATTGACCTAGTGTAATTATTGCCACACAATTGCACTCATCTCACATGCTACCAAAGTAATGCTCAAAATTCTCCAAGTCAGGCTTCAACGGTATGTGAACCATGAACTTCCAGGTGTTCAAGCTGGTTTTAGAAAAGGCAGAGGAACCAGAGATCCATTGCCAACATCCGTTGGATCACAGAAAAAGAAAGATAATTCCAGAAAAACTCTGCTTCTGCTTCATTGACTATGCTAAAGCCTTTGACCGTGTGGATCACAACAAACTGTAGAAAATTTTTCAAGAGATGGAAATACCAGACTACCATATCTGCCTCCTGAGAAATCTGTATGCAGGTCAAGAAGCAACAGTTAGAACTGGACATGGAGCAATGGACTGGTTCCAAACAGGAAAAGGAGTCGTCAAGGATATATATTGTCACTATGCTTGTTTAACTTATAGGCAGAGTACATCATGAGAAACACTGGGCTGGATGAAGCACAAGTTGGAATCAAGATTGCCACGAGAAATATCAATAACCTCAGATATGCAGATGACACCACCCTTATGGCAGAAAGGGAAGAAGAACTAAAGAACCTCTTGATGAAAGTGAAAGAGGAGAGTGAAAAAGTTGGCTTAAAGCTCAACATTCAGAAAATGAAGATCATGGCATCTGGTCCCATCACTTCATGGCAAATAGATGGGGAAACAGTGGCTATATTATTTTGAGGGGCTCCAAAATCACTGCAGATGGTGACTGCAGCCATGAAGTTAAGAGACGCTTACTCCTTGGAAGGAAAGTTATGACCAACCTAGACAGCATATTCAAAAGCAGAAACTATTGTGCCAACAAAGGTCTGTCTAGTCAAGGGTATGGTTTTTCCAGTAGGCATGTATGGATGTGAGCGTTGGACTATAAGGAAAGCTGAGCACCAAAGAATTGATACTTTTGAACTGTGGTATTGGAGACTTTTAAGAGTCCCTTGGACTTCAGAGAAATCCAACCAGTCCGTCCTAAAGGAGATCAGTACAAAGTGTTCATTGCAAGGACTGATGCTGAAGCTGAAACTCCAATACTTTGGACACCTGATGCAAAGAACTGACTCATTAGAAAAGACCTTGATGCTGGGAAAGTTTGAACACAGGAGGAGAAGGGGACAACAGAGGATGAGATGGTTGGATGGCATCACTGACTCAATGTACATGAGTTTGGGTAGACTCCAGGAGTTGGTAATGGATAGGGAGGCCTGGTGGGCTGCAGTCCATGGGGTTGCAAAGAGTCAGACATAACTGAGTGACTGAACTGAACTGAACTGAATTATTAGTAGTATCGCTACCACTTTCAAAAGTGTCCCACTCCAGCTGATAAATTATATTGTCTCCCTACCTCAAGGGGACCACTGTTAAACTTCCCTTCCTGATTTGTCCAACAGAAGTCAATCTATGCCAGTTTGACCCAGTTCCCTGGCAAGTTAAATGTGATTTGTCTTAATATATGCATTGTTTGCCAAGCATCAGTTCAGTTCAGTTGCTCAGTCGTGTCCGACATTTTGCGACCCCATGAATCGCAGCACACCAGGCCTCCCTGTCCATCACCATCTCCCAGAGTTCACTCAGACTCACCTCCATCAAGGCAGTGATGCCATCCAGCCATCTCATCTTCAGTCGTCCCCTTCTCCTCCTGCCCCTAATCCCTCCCAGCATCAAAGTCTTTTCCAATGAGTCAACTCTTCGCATGAGGTGGCCAAAGTACTAGAGTTTCAGCTTTAGCATCAGTCCTTCCAATGAACACCCAGGACTGATCTCCTTCAGAATGGACTGGTTGGATCTCCTTGCAGTCCAAGGGCCTCTCAAGAGTCTTCTCCAACACCACAGTTGAAAAGCATCAATTCTTTGGCGCTTAGCCTTCTTCACAGTCCAACTCTCACATCCATACATGACCACAGGAAAAACCATAGCCTTGACTAGACGGACCTTAGTCGGCAAAGTAATGTCTCTGCTTTTGAAAATACTATCTAGGTTGGTCATAACTTTTTTCCAAGGAGTAAGCGTCTTTTAATTTCATGGCTGCAATCACCATCTGCAGTGATTTTGGAGCCCAAAAAGTAAGGTCTGACACTGTTTCCACTGTTTCCCCATCTATTTCCCATGAAGTGATGGGACCGGATGCCATGATCTTCATTTTCTGAATGTTGAGCTTTAAGCCATCTTTTTCATTCTCCTCTTTCACTTTCATCAAGAGGCTTTTTAGCTCCTCTTCACTCTCTGCCATAAAGGTGGTGTCATCTGCATATATGAGGTTATTGATATTTCTCCCAGCAATCTTGATTCCAGCTTATGTTTCTTCCAGTCCAGTGTTTCTCATGATGTACTCTGCATATAAGTTAAATAAGCAGGGTGACAATATATAGCTTTGACGGTCTCCTTTTCCTATTTGGACCAGTCTGTTGTTCCATGTCCAGTTCTAACTGTTGCTTCCTGACCTGCCAAGGCGTACATAGCATGTTTGGACAATATGGTTTCATTTTATGATCTTTTGCTCTTATTTATTCTTCATATCCTATAGTACAGCTAATCATCTGTGAAAACCAAAATGTAGGACTGATGCCAACAGCAGACTGTTCTATAGGATATACTTTCAAAACTAGGTTAATCCATAAAGAAAATGTCTTAATATACTCAGTTTGGGTAGATCCTAGTGTTACTCAATAGTAGTATTGAGCTAAATCTGGAAGAAATTACACTTACATATATCCAATGGGATCAAATGCTACAGATAATTTTGTGGTTGTCTCCCAAAGCTTATTAATATCCCTCTAAGTAAAAAAAATTTGTCATACTTCTTTGTTCTTTTCATTTGTTCATCATCTTAGAACTTATCTTCATACAAGATTAGATCAGAAAAGTAAGGGGACTGAGAAATCTGAAATGTGTGAGAGGTTTTCAAATTAGATTGCTTGTAAGCTTATCAGATTTAATGTATACCCTTAAATATCTGCTTCTCACATCTAAAATTTCTTACTTCTAGGAATTTAGTGGAATAATGGTCACAAACCTAAGTAGACTTCTGAAACTCCCTTGTACAGCAAGGAGATCAAACCAGTCAATTTTAAGAGAAACTAACTCTGAATACACATTGGACTGATGCTGAAGCTGAGGCTCCAGTGTTTTGATCATCTGATAATCAAGAAAAAGGTAAAATGGTTGTCTGAGGAGGCCTTAAAAATAGCTGAAAAAGAAGAAAAGTGAAAGGCAAAGGAGAAAAGGAAAGATATACTCATTTGAATGCAGAGTTCCAAAAAATAGCAAGGAGAGATAAGAAAGCCTTCCTCAGCAATCAGTGCAAAGAAATAGAAGGAAACAATAGAATAGAAAAGACTAGAGATCTCTTCAAGAAAATAAGAGATACCAAAGGAACATTTCATGCAAAAATGGGTACAATAAAGGACAGAAATGATATGGACCTAACAGAAGCAGAAGATATTGAGAAGAGGTGGCAAGAATACACAGAAGAACTATACAAAGAAGGTCTTCACGACCTAGATAATCACAGTGGTGTGACCACTCACCTAGAACCAGACATCCTGGAATGTGAAGTCAAGTAGGCCTTAGGAAGCATCACTATGAACAAAGCTAGTGGAGGTGATGGAATTCCAGCTGAGCTATTTTGAATCCTAAATGATGATGCTACAAAAGTGCTGCACTCAACATGCCAGCAAATTTGGAAAACAGTAGAGGCCACAGGACTGGAAAAGGTCAGTTTTCATTTCAATCCCAAAGAAAGGCAATGCCAAAGAATGTTCAAACTACCGCACAATTGCATTCATCTCACATGCTAGCAAAGTAATGCTCAAAATTCTCCAAGTCAGGCTTCAACAGTACATGAATTGTGAACTTCCAGATGTTCAAACTGGATTTAGAAAAGGCAGAGGAACCAGAGATCAAATTGCGAACTTCTATTGGCTCACAGAAAAAGAAAGATAATTTCAGAAAAACATCTGCTTCTGCTTCACTGACTATGCTAAAGCCTTTGACTGTGTGGATCACAACAAACTGTAGAAAATTTTTCAAGAGATGGAAATACCAGACTACCATATCTGCCTCCTGAGAAATCTGAATACAGTTCAAGAAGCAACAGTTAGAACTGGACATGGAACAATGGACTGGTTCCAAATTAGGAAAGGAACAACTCAAGGCTGTATATTGTCACCTTACTTATTTAACTCCTATGCAGAGTACATCATGCAAATGTCAGGCTTGATGAAGCACAAGTTGGAATCAAGATTGCCAGGAGAAATATCAATAACGTCACATATGCAGATGACACCGCCCTATGGCAGAAAGTGAAGAGGAACTAAAAGCCTCTTGATCTAAAGGATAGAGGAGAGTGAAAGCTCAACATTCAGAAGATGAAGATCATGGCATCAGGTCCCATCACTTCATGGGAAATAGATGGGGAAACAGTGGAAATAGTGTCAAACTTTATTTTTAGGGCTCCAAAATCATTGCAGATGGCAATTGCAGCCATGAAATTAAAAGATGCTTACTCCTTGGAAGGAAAGTTATGACCATCCTAGATAGCATATTAAAAAGCAAAGACATTACTTTGCCAACAAAGGTCCGTCTAGTCAAGGCTATGGTTTTTCCAGTGGTCATGTATGGATGTGAGAGTTGGACTGTGAAGAAAGCTGAGCGCCGAAGAATTGATGCTTTTGAACTGTGGTGTTGGAGAAGACTTTTGAGAGTTCCTTGGACTGCAAGGAGATCCAACCAGTCCATTTTAAAGAAGATCAGTCCTGGGTGTTCATTGGAAGGACTGATGCTAAAGCTGAAACTCCAGTACTTTGGCCACCTCATGCAAAGAGTTGACTCACTGGAAAAGACTCTGATGCTGGGAGGGATTGGGAGCAGGAGGAGAAGGGGACGACAGAGGATGAGATGGCTGGATGGCATCACCAACTCGATGGACATTAATTTGGGTGAACTCCGGGAGTTGGTGATAGACAGGGAGGCTGGAGTGCTGTGATTCATGGGGTCGCAAAGAGTCAGACATGACTGAGTGACTGAACTGAACTGAACTGATGCCATAGGTCATTGACTCACCTTTTGAATAGCTTAGCTGCCCTTGTGTCTGGTTCATCACACTTACCCCCTCCCCTAAACAAAAAGAAATTGCTTTGGTCAGAAAGGAAACACTGGAACAGGTAGTATAGTTAAAATGCATACCACCTCCCTGTCAGCAGGGATTTTAAACAATAGAGCCTCTCTCAGAATAGGAGATTCAGTATGTCCCCTTGGGGAAGATTTTTTTGTATTTTTTTACTCTTTTCAGTCCATCTCCATGAAAAGCTCACACCATGAACATGCTTTGTCTCCATTCCTGCTTCAAAATCCCCTGGACTTCATTCTCATTACCTCCTACTCTTAATTAGATATCAAATATCTCCAGCATCAATTGCTAATGACAACTTGATGCTACTCCCAGGAGATTACATTTAAATTAGTGACTTCTCACAGTTAATGGAGACATATTGGAAACCTATCTGTACTACTGGAGAAATATTTAGAAACAAGAATTTCTGCCGAGCACCTCCCAGCCCCCAATCATATTTCTGTCTATTTACTTGACTAACTTGGGATTTTCTTGCTTTCCCATTTAATTCAAATCAATACCCAAACAAAACATGCCTCACTAGACATTTCTTTAACATTGTCTTTAAGTACAAAATACATAGAATAAAGAGAGTCAGTTTTTATTTAGGATATTTTTTAGAATTGTAAACATACGGTATTTGAAAGTCCTTTCTAAAGAAATAAAGCCCAGAATTCAGGTGATAAAGCATCTTGTATTATCTGTGGTCTTTGCTGCAGTCTGCAAAGCAGTTTCTATGAAGTTGAAATAAATGAATAATATTTATTAAATGACTATCTAAACATAACATAGTACTGTAAAATAATCCACTTCTTTAATAAAGCTATTATATTATATCTCCCTGCCCTCAGAGAGCCTATATTCAGCTCATGAGTTCCTCAGTGTTCCCAAACTTACTCAGTTTCTCAAGTTTTAAAATGAATAACTCATTCAGAGACTTGGGGAAAATAACAAATGAACAATCCTGGAAAGTTTCTCTGGGCAAAAAAAAAAAAAGCCATGAAATTTAATGCGTTAAGAAAAATATCTTTCTTGTTTCTCTGGTCCCCCAGGGAAGCCTGTCAAACTCTCCTTTCTGTCTGCATAGGGACAATTAGGGGCTGTACTAGCTGACAAGGTTCAGTAGAGTGATGTGTCATAAGCAGAGGGTGGTGTCGGAGCAGCACAGAAGATAAAGGCACACTTAATCTTTCAGGGGTCATGTGTTTTGACTATCTTTTGTTCTCTTCCTGTGTTCCCTGGAAACGTCATTCTGGAAGGTGAGGGTATGAGAAATAGGGGACAAGATGAAAGACATTAGGCAAAGGAACAGGAGGGGAAGTAGATAAACAGCCTGGCATCTCAGAATGTGTGGATTTCCCTTTACTGGGAAGCAAAAACATTTAAAAAGAAAAGTCTTTTCAAGGAAATTTAACACTTTCATATATATAATTAATGTATTGACACTTTAAAAACATGGTGATATCAACTGTAGCTAATTCTACACTGAAGATACTGTTTTCAGGCCCAGACCATGCAAACAGTCCTCAAGCATATAATAAACTACATTCCTGGAAGAGGAGCTATCAATGATGTAACTGGATCTAGATTTTTCAATAGAGGCAATGCCATAAGAAGAATAGGATGGGGGAGGCATCTCTCCAGCTGACACTGATATTAAACACTTTCAGTTCAGTTCAGTTCAGTTGCTCAGTCGTGTCCGACTCTTTGCGACCCCATGAATCACAGTACACCAGGCCTCCCTGTTCATCACCATCTCCCGGAGTTCACTCAGACTCACGTCCATCAAGTCAGTGAGGCCATCCAGCCATCTCATTCTCTGTCATCCCCTTCTCCTCCTGCCCCCAATCCCTCCCAGCATCAAAGTCTTTTCCAATGAGTCAACTCTTCACATGAAGGGGCCAAAGTACTGGAGTTTCAGCTTCAGCATCATTCCTTCCAAAGAAATCTCAGGGCTGATCTCTTTCAGAATGGACTGGTTGGATCTCCTTGCAGTCCAAAGGACTCTCAACAGTCTTCTCCAACACCACAGTTCAAAAGCATCAATTCTTTGGCACTCAGCCTTCTTCACAGTCCAACTCTCACATCCATACACAACCACTGGAGAAAAAAATAGCCTTGATTAGACGGACCTTTGTTGGCAAAGTAATGTCTCTGCTTTTGAATATGCTATCTAGGTTGGTCATAACTTTTCTTCCAAGGAGTAAGCGTCTTTTAATCTCATGGCTGCAGTCACCATCTGCAGTGATTTTGGAGCCCCCAAAATAAACACTTTACAGACTCGGAAACATAAAGCTATTTATTCCCCCAATAAAATCTTTGTTTTAAACTTGTACAGATAAAAACCTAAAATATATAGAAATTCAACAGAACCCGAGTATGTATCCCAGCTCTATAGCTTTCTAGCTATGTGACTTCATGTAAATTTCCTCATCTATAATACTGAGATATTAATAATGATACCAATCTCATAGGATATGAAATTGTGATATAATAAGTGATATGCAATTTGCTCTTCTTCCCTGATTCCTGGCCGGAATTCTTAAAATTCTTGTAATTTCCTAAATGATGAAGGTAAAAGGAGTGTGTTTTGTTATATTTGGTTTTTGTCCCTGGCTCCTGAAGTAGCTGAAGAGTGGTAAATGTGAAAGCAATGTCTTTTACTGCTAAATAACAAACCCCTTGCAACCACATCTGAGTTTATGCTAAAGAAGTGACTTTTGATTAGCCCCTAATGATGAGAGGACTAGTTGCCAGGAGAACCAACAATGTGATCAGAAATTTGGAAGTTATAGCCCATATCTGAACCTCAAGATGGGAAAGAGTATGGAAGGTGAGTTAACCACTACTGCGCAATGATTTAATCAGTTGTACCTACCTAATGAATCCTCCATAAAAGCTCTGCTAACCAAAGTGGTCTGGGGGTGTTTGTGAAGACATGTTACTGGAAGTGTGACGTATCCAGATAAGGCATGGAAACACCCCACCCTTCCCCACATATCTAATCTTAACACATCATTTCCATTTGGCTCTTCCTGAGTTGCATTGCTGGGCTGCACTCTGCAAGCCTATAAGCCCTGTACTCACCCAGCTTCGCGACCAAAGAAAGAGCTGGGAGTCAGCAACTGAGCCATCAGTGTTAATGGATGGGGGATCTTTCACGTATGAAGCAAGGTTCTGGAGCCACACTCCATTGTGTGTGGCAGATGGCCAGCAGGACAAGGTAGCAGTCTTCACTCCCAGGGGATGGGGGAGATTACCACTTATAGGGGATTTGACATCAGATTGGCTCATCAGTTACCCAGGAAACCAACAGAGGGGTTGTCCCTCATCGCCCCTTTCAGTCCTATGAAATAGTTGAAGCAGGCACATGTTGGGCAGGGAATGTACAGAGGGCAAAAGAACAGCTAACTTGAGTGGCCTGACCACATATGTATCTTTTATAATAAAACATAATAGTAAGTAAAGCAGTTTCCTGAGTTCTGTGAGCCATTTTAGCAAGTGATCAAACCTGAAAGGGGGACTTCAGGAATCTGCAGTTTATAGTAGGTCAGTCCAAACTGCTGGTGACAACCTGGGACTTTTGATTGGTGTCTGAATGGGGGTGGGGGGGGTAGTGAGGAGGGGGAGGAAGTCTTCTGGGAACTTAGCCCTTAACCTGTGAAGTCTTCACTAACTCTAGTCAGATAATAGTGTCAGAACTGGGTTAAGTTAATTGTACGGAAGGCTTCCCAGGTGGCACTAAAAGTAGAGAACTTGCCTGCCAATGCAGGAGACGTAAGAAACTCAGGTTCAGTCCCTCGGTTGGGAAGACCCCCTGGAGGAGGCCATGGCAACCCACTCCAGTATTCTTGCCAGGAGAATCCCATAGACAGAGGAGCCTGGTGGGCTACAGTACATAGCGCCCCAAAGAATCAGACATGACTGAAGCAACTTAGCACATACACACACACACACACACACAATTGTAGGGCATCCACCCACTCGGCATCCATCAAGAAATGGAAAATTATTAATACTTGCTACAAAAACCCACACATTTTATGTCAGAAGTGTTATGAGAGTAGAGAAAGCTTTTCTGATATCTGTTACTGTTATGTCCATCTCTTTGCAACCCCATGGACTGCAACACTTCCCTGTCCTCCACCGTCTCCCAGAGTTTGCTCAATTTCATGTTCATTGAGTCAATGATGTTATTAATATCTAACCATCTCAATCTCTGCCACCCTGTTCTCATTTTGCCTTCAATCTTTCCCAGCATCAGGGTCTTTTCCAGTGAGTCGGTCTTTGCATCAGGTAGTCAAAGTATTGGTGCTTCAGCTTCAGCATCAGTCCCTCCAATGAATATTCTGGGTTGATTTCCTTTATGATTGACTGGTTGGATCTCCCTGCTGTCCAAGGGACTCTCAAGAGTCTTCTTCAGCACAATTCAAAAGCATCAATTCTTCAGCACTAAGCCTTCTTTATGGTACAACTCTTACAACCATACAGGACTACTAGAAAAACCATAGCTTTGGCCATATGGATTTTTGTCATCAAAGTGATACCTCTGCTTTTTAATACACTGTCTAGGTTTGTCATAGTTTTTCTTCCAAGGAGCAAGCGTCTTTTAATTTCATGGCTGCACTCACTGTCTGCAGTGATTTTGAAGTGCAAGAAAATAAAGTCTGTTACTGTTTCCACTTTTTCCCCTTCTATTTGCCATGAAAATGGGACCAGATGCCATCATCTTTGTTTTTTGACTGTTGAGTTTTAAGCCAGCTTTTTTAGTATCCTCTTTCACCCTCACCAACAGGCTCTTTAATTCCTCTTCACTTTCTGCCATTAGTGTGATATCATCTACATATCTGAGGTTGTTGATATCTCTCCTGGCAATCTTGATTCCAGCTTGTGATTCATGTAGTCCAGCATTTCTCATGATATACTCTGCATAGAAGTTAAATAAACAGGGTGACAACGTACAGCCTTGATATATGCCTTTCCCAGTTTGGATCCAGTCAGTTGTCTCCTGCCCAGTTCTAACTGCTGCTTCTTGACCCTCACACAGATTTCTCAGGAGACATGTAAGGCATAGGGTATTAAAAGAGTTAAACTAGATAATCTATATAAAGCAGTTAGCAATGCCTATCAAACACTATGCACTCAGTAAAGGTTAGTTGTTATCATTATCTCATGTATTATTAATAAACAGTTTCCTGTCTTGCTACTCATCCTACAAATTGGCCTGGTTCATCAAATCACTTTGTAACTCACATGTCCTAGATGAAAATGCCAACCAAACCTGTCATATAGGATCCTCCATGGTTATTTCTGACATGGCTTTGGTTCAGTCACTTCTCCTGGCTTGAACCATATGTCCAGTTCCCAACAGCTACACCATGCTCTCTTTAGCTCCAGTCCCTATTCTGGTCCCCAACATTTAGTTGGGACCTGTCCAAGCTATTTCCTCTGCACCAACCACTCATCCACATCAGTTCAATGAAAGGATTTATATTTAATACAATCTACCATGAAGGTATAAAATATAAAGTCCTCATGATTTTCCCTTAATTTAATTGAATCTTGAATCTTCCCTTACTCCTATTCCACTTAAAAATTACTCCTTCTTCTCTCACTGAAAAGCCCTCCCCTACTTCTCTGAAATTCTAGGGGTTGATTTCTCTTTTTCCACTTGCAAAATTGAACCCATCAGCAAGTTCTATCACTCCAATTTTAAAATACATTTTGAATCTTTCTCCTTTTGTCTGAATTACTACTACTTTTGCCCACTAGAGGGTCAACATCAGCATCACGGCTGGATCGTTCTCACGCCCCATCCAAAATGTACTGAGTCACATGCCTAATGGAAATGGGAAGGGAAGGGCCTCCGCCTGTGATTTAACAGGCCCTCCTGGTGATTCTGTTGAATACTTCAATCTGAGAACCACTGCTCCCATCAAAACACCATCGGCTCTCAGTGTCAGTGTGTGGGAATATCTTAACAGCCTTCCGACTCATCTTCTTTCTTCTACTCTTGCTCCCCTACCATCCATTTTCCACACAGCAGCCAGAAAATATTTTTTTACATGAAATCCTCCAATGACTTCCAATGTCCATTAAACTAAGATTCGTTTTCCTTACTCTGGCTTACAAATATCTACATGATCTTGCTACTCCCTACTTCTCTCTCCATCTTTCATGCTTTCACAACACTGGTCTTTTCTTTCTACTGCTTGAACATACCAGGCTGGTTTCTGCCACAAGGCCTTAGGAAAAGGTTGCTCCTCAACTGAAAGCATTCTTGTCATTCGAGTCTCAGTTCCGATGTGTCCTCCTCACAGTTCAGTTCAGTTCAGTCACTCAGTCATGTTCACTCAGACTCACGTCCATCGAGTCCGTGATGCCATCCAGCCATCTCATTCTCTGTCGTCCCCTTCTCCTCCTGCCCCCAATCCCTCCCAGCATCAAAGTCTTTTCCAATGAGTCAACTCTTCACATGAGGTGGCCAAAGTACAGAAGTTTCAGCTTTAGCACCATTCCTTCCAAAGAAATCCCAGGGTTGATCTCCTTCAGAATGGACTGGTTGGATCTCCTTGCACTCCAAGGGACTCTCAAGAGTCTTCTCCAACACCACAGTTCAAAAGCATCAATTCTTTGGTACTCAGCCTTCTTCACAGTCCAACTCTCACATCCATACATGACCACAGGAAAAACCATAGCCTTGACTAGACAGAACTTAGTCAGCAAAGTAATGTCTCTGCTTTTGAATATGCTATCTAGGTTGGTCATAACTTTTCTTCCAAGGAGTAAGCGTCTTTTAATTTCATGGCTGGGCTTCACATTAATGTTATTTAGTAAACAGCTTATTGGATCCAATAAGTCACTATTAGCTAACCAACATTCATTCTCTACATATCAATGTGACCTTATAGTTTCTTATTTGCTATTTTGAGAATTTATTGTCTTTCTTCTACTCTAATAGCCTAAGAATAAAGACTTTGTCCAATGGGTTCACCGTGTTCATCCAGCAACCAAAACAATCACTGGCACATAACAAATGTTTAACAAATATTTATTGAAATAATTAATTGTAATAAAACAGCAGAGGAAGAAATACTTTTGTCAGTGTCAAGGAATTTGTAAAGTCTTTGAGGAAATTGTGTCAAGCAACTCAAAAGAAGGTCAAGGGATCAAAAGTAAGGGATAGGACAATGGATCAAAGCTAAGCTTGGAGTCAGATCCAGCAAGGTTCAAATCGCAGAGCTACCTCTCCCAAGGTACGAGACCAGGAGCAAATTTCTATCTTTTGTTTTGTAACCTATTCAACATATTCCACTTAGCGTTGTCATTGAGAACAAATAAAATGATATAATATGGAACTCAGCACATAGTAATTATAACCTGGAACTACAGAAGATTTGGAGTCCCTTAAAACATATGTTCTATATTGATTATGACAATGTGAATGTAAGTCAAAATTAAATAAAGAAAAACATTCACCTATAATCTTGTTACCTCAAAAAAAATTTTCATCCTGTCATTTCCCTTTTATATACATAGAATATTTTTACATAACAAAAAACCTAAAGTAGATTCAATTTTGTAACTTTGACTTTTTGAAAACCCAGTTCAGAGATGTCTCTTTTTCTGTTTCCTTTTTAAATTTTCCTCAAGCAGACAGAGAGAAGTGATCAAGTCGCTGGTCTCTCCTGCCTTTGAAGCTGAAAGTTTTACTACCTTCTTGAACTATAATCTCTACATTAGCAGTTTCATCTTGCACTCTGATATTACGAATGTCATGCTTTTAAAATGCATGAACCAACCCTTATTTGCACTAAAAATTCCTAGCCTTTGATCATTTCTCATCTTTTTGTCTCAAAAATAACTGTTCCGGGTTTTGACTTGAATAGTGGTCAACTCAAAGGCACACATCTCTCTGTTTGATCATGAATCTACAAAATTAAAAGCCTTTGTTCTCATTGGAGAAATGCTAGTAACAGGGAAAGGAGTGAATCCTGGAAGCTGATAGAAGCTGGAAGTCACAGTAGCATGGTGACAGTTATTGTTCCAGAAAAACCCCAAGTGCCATAAATTATTGGATGCCCATGGTCACTCTAAGTATTAGGAACGGATGACACAGATGTGGTGAGAGAAGCACTGCACACTGATGAACTCTCAAAAGTGAACAGGGAAAGTGAATGTCTCCAAGGTCAAAATCTATCCAAACAATATCAATTGAATAGCTACTATATGCTATATAATGTGCTAAGTGCTAGGAAGATAATAATGATCAAAATTAAATAAATACATAAAACTGAAACCTAAGCATGGTTCCTATGGCCATAAATGTACAACCTAATGTAGGAAATCACCTGATCCAAATAAAGACATAAATACCATATAGGTATAACTGAGATTATTTTGGAAACAAAGGTACACAGTGTTAATAACATCATGAAATAATTGGATCTCACCTGGATTTGGGGATAAGGAAAGCCTGTGAAGAGGGCATTGAAACTAATATCTAAAAGTAAATGTTAATGGAAAATTGGTTTTGAGTTGGGGGTAGAAGGTAGTGGGTAAGTGGAACATTCCAGACAGTGAGAATAGCATACACAAAGGCCCTGAGTCAGGAGGAACTGGCATGTTGCTGGAACTGATGGAAAGCCAGCATGATGATAACCAGAACAGCTCAGAAGGTGGGCAGGAGCACTCTGGAAGTCAAGATCATATGTACCTGAATCAGTGATGGAGTTCTAACTCACAGAAATCAGTTTTCAAGATTTAAAAATTTAAATGAGATAATTCTGATGAAACACATAGTACAGTGCCTGACACAAAATAAAGCTGTTTGTGTTTTCTATTATTGTTAATGGAAAATATTAAATAAAATGGAGTCACTTATGTCAGGTTTTGTTTTTTCTTAATGGAGCCCAGAGCCATTAAGGAAGTGGGCCTTATGCCTGTCCTCACTGGGTAAAACTTGAACCTTAGAACTGGGTCAAACTGCAAATATTCCAAGGGAAGAATAAGTGCAACTGGTTCCAGTAACAGACTTTAGCTTAGTGATAGCCTTAGCGTAAAATCATGTTTAGCCAAGACAACTTTCTGCTGCCAGCACCAATCAAAACTCTTTCTGAGCAATTCACAGACGTTCTTTTTTGTTTGTTTTGTTTGTTTTTAAAGCCCATGATTTGTCTCCTCGGGGTGACACTATTTCAGTTACTACCCAAATCTGTGTAACACAAATTGCAATTCTTTGACCCTAAATAAAAGCTTTTGCTTGATTACTGCCTCTTAACATTGTTGGGTTGACATTAACATAATTTGGTATTTCTACGTCTAAGGCCAATTGTTCGGGCCCATGGTAGGTCATCTCAAAATATGCCTCAATGGAATATTAATTCTTTTGAATTAAGGTTACTCAATAAACAGCCAACGTAAGAGGGACACAATGACTCTCTTTTCTGTCTCCCTGAAATCAGGAAACATTACTATCTTGTGAACAGATCGCGTCCTACATCTGAAGGGAGAAAGACACTCATCACCAAAGACAGGGAATTTGGGGCCAAGAAGCCTATATAAACACACCTTGTTACTCCTTTGCTTTACTACCCCAAGCCAGACTCTAAATTCTTCACTAATTGGGCATGAAAGTTGAGAACACTTACTTTGTTAAAAATATTTATTTCCTGGTCATTAAAATGTATATTCAATATAGAAAATTTGAAAAAATTAAAAAGCATGAAGAAGGAAGTAGAAAATCCACGGAAAACATACACAAACATTTTATTAAGGAGTTCCCTGGTGGCTCAGTGGTAAAGAATCCACTTGCCGATGCAGAAGTCATGGGTTCAATCCCTGATCCAGTAGGATCCTACATTCCACAGACCAACTAAGCCCAAGCACCACAACTCCTGAAAGCCACGACGATTGTTACTCTAGAGCCCGGGAGCCACAGTTACTGAGCCAACACAACACAGCATCCGAAGTCCTTGCTACCTAGAGCCATGCTCTGCAACAAGAGAAGCCACATCAATGAGAGGCCCATCCAGCAGCTAAAACCCAGCTCAGCCGAAAATAAATAAATAAGTAAAATCATCTTTAAAAAACTTGTTATTAATATTGTGATATATTTCCTTACAGTGCACTTCTCTGTACATGCTTATGCACAAATGTGTAATATTTTTTAACTTTTTTAAAAATTCGCTTTATAATTGGAAGAAAATTGTTTTACAATGTTGTGTTGATTTCTGCTGTACTGCAATGTGAATCAGCTATAAGTATACATAGATCCTCTCCCTACGGAGCCTCTCTCCCACACCCCCCATCCCACCCTTCGAGCTCAGCACAACACTGAGCTCAGCTCCCTGTGCTATACAGCAGCTTCCCATTAGCTAACTATTTTACACATGGTAGTGTATATATGTCAGTCTACTCATTCTGAATTGTGTATACTTTTTAACAGCTTTATTGACATATAATTCATACATCATATAATTCACCAATTTTAAATGTACAGTTCATTTGTTTTTTAGTATGTCCACAGGGTGGTGCAACCATCACCATATCTAACCTTATAGCATGTTCATCCTCTCCCAATTTCCACACTCCCCTCTCCCAATCATCTTCATTTAATTAGCAACCACTCCCTATTTTCTCCAGTGGCCCAGCCCCCCAGTCCCAGACAACCACTAATGAACTTTCTGCTTTATGGATTTGCCTATTCTGGGCATTTCGTAGAAATGGAATCATACAATACGTAGTGTTTGTGACTTGCTTCTCATTATAATATTTGCAAAGCTTATCCATGTTGTAGCATGTGTCAGTACTCCATTCCTTTTTATCGCTGAATAGTATTTCATTATATGGATATACTATATTTTATTTATCCATTCATCAATAGATGCTTCACTTGTTTCCACCTTTTGGCTATTAGAAATAATGCTGCCATAAGCATTCATGAGCATTCATTTTGTGTAGATGTATGTTTCCATTTCTCTTGGGTACATACAAAGGAGTAGAACTACTGCTGAGTTATACGGTAACTCAACAATTAACATTTTTAACAACTGCTGAACTGCTTTCAAAGTGGCTATACCATTTCATATTCCCATCAGCAACGTATGAGGGTTCCAATTTCTCCTATACTCTTTGAATTAAAATCTTAATGTATTTAGTCGTGCTTTACAAACTACATGAGTGCTTCTCTGTTTAAAGAATTATTTCTAATGACTACATTAGTCTGTTTAGGTGTCATAATACCATAGCCTGGATAGCTTAAACAACAAAAAATTTTTTTCTCACTGTTCTGGAAGCTGAAAAGTTCAGACTAAAGTTCTGGCTGGGTTCAGCCAGAGTTTCTGATAAAAACTCACATCCTGGCTCACAAATGACCACCTTTTCACTTTGTCCTTATGTGGCCTTTCCTCACAGCTCATACAAAGAGAAAGAAAGGTCTGGCTTCTTCTTCTTTATAAGTAGATCAGTCCTATCAGTTCAGGGCCCCACCCTGATGATCTCATTCAGCCTTCATTGCATTCTAACAGGCCCTGTCTAAAAATACCGCCACATTGCGGGTGGGACTTCAACACAGGAATTTGGGGAGAGTGGGATACAGAATGCAGTCCACAGCAAAAGCTAAACAGTAGTCTACTGAAAAACTCTATATGAAAATAACACTCCAGCAGCAAAAAAGAGAAAAAAGTTAAGAAACTTTTTTCCCTAAAATATATTATTTGCAAATTTCCTTTAAAATTCATTTTGTTGTGTTAGCTACATACCCTTCACGTCCAAGTGTGGATAAAAGTGTCTTTCTGAAATTTCTCACCTGCATCTACTTGCAATCTGGAAGAACAGACTTCACACTCTTTCAAAAGATATTTAAATTTTCTGTGTAGCTCAACTGTTGTTGTTTCTAACTCCATTTCTATGCTAGAGAAAATGATGCCTTTACACCATTGAGAGCCTGAATAATCTTGAAAGTTTTCATGTGAACTGATGAAGGAAAAGAGGGCACCCCAGACTTAGCCTTATTGGAAGCTTCTACTAAACAAAAGAAAAACTTTAGAATTCCAAAGAACACAAATTGGAACCCTGAAGCAGATGGGAAAAGCAGAAATTTCAGGAACACCTCAGTGACCTCATTACAAGCATAATGGAGGAGGCAACGATGGAGTTAATTAGAAAAGAGGCAAGGAAAAAGATTAAATGAGAGCACAAAAACAACAAAATGTAACTCAGAGAAAGGGAGGCATTCAGCAAGAAATAGAATATGCTGATCTCTGCAAAACTATTCAGAACAGTGGGAGATGGGAGCTAGACTCAAACAAAAGAAATATGAACCAGGTGGCCACTGAAGATGAAAAGTCTGTAGAAAACACAAAGAGCAGGCACCTGGGAAAGAACCACCAGATATTAAGCAGAAAATAGAGGCCTGGTAGCCAAAGTAATTTAGCTGGTTACACAGGAGGAGTCCTTCTTAGCTAAAAGTGGCACTAATTGTGTGCCATGTGGGTCATGGATAAAATTTAAGGTTTTTTTTCAATAGTGTCAAACAGGCGCTAGTTCAGATTTGTCCTTTACCATTTAAGAACACCTGAAATTTTTAACATCTTCACTATTTTCTAACTTAAGGGATATTACTTTATTAACTATGTGTAGAGATTGAAAATGACTTCTAAAGAGCAATTATTATTTTCACAAGCAATACTTGTCTTTCAGATACAGGCTGCAGGCAGTAAATTTTGAAACTTGTTCATAAAGTAGCATTTCAGATATGCAGTTTGTTCATTTATCCATGGCTCACACTTGTTTGGACAACAAAAAAGGCCGTGTCATAGCCCCAAATTTCACTGTAAAAGTTTGTGATGAAGAATATCATGCTTTCTAATCCAAGTATTATTATGCTACTTGTGTAGACGGGTGGTTTAGATTACGAGAAACAAGTGAAGAAGGGATCGGGAAGTTACTCAGCTGATACAAGTCAACTTCTAGAAAGTTCAGCCCCAAATCATGCTTCTGAACTGTATAGAGTTGCTAGTTACAATAAGCACAGAAACTAGAAATTTTCCACGTATTTTCTTTATTTATATTTAAAATAATCCCTGTCTATATCCTGTGGTTGAATTAAACATGAAAATATGACTTGCTGTGATTCATGTTAATACCAAAATGCTGATAAATTTAGGGCTCCAAGTTCTCACTCATGCATGACCCCAGGGATGTTGCCAAGCAGGCGTCAAGTTGGACTGACCAGTCATTTTTGCTATATTCATACAGCTCTTTGTGTGTCAAGAATATAAAACTTCTTCTAGCTCATGACTGTTACATGAATAATGTAGAGGGTATATTTCTCACATGTACCATATCTTTAAACCTCTCACAGAGCTACATTCCATTATAAAAGTAAATGAAAAGTTAATCTGCAAACTTCCTTTAGAGTATAAAAGAAGATATGAAAAGTTGAAATAAAACAGAAAGGAGGGTCAAATTACTTTGTGATTTTTGGAGGGTAGATTCCAAATGAGATAAATCTTATTTTATTTCTTGGTGGTATCTTATTAGAACTTATTTAAGAATTTATACCATCATTTACTCCCCCACCCAATCCGTAAGAATTATTTCCTAGCAATTAGTCTCTCTTAGAAAGTCAGAACCTCATTTTATCAACCATGAGTTTTCTAGTCCACTAATCTCTTTAATCACTTTACCTCGAACCCTTCCAATTATCTGCCAGGACAATTTCAAAGCCTGAAACTCCTCACTTCTCTCTTCTGCTTCTTCTGCCCTGAGACTGTAGACTATAATTTCTAAAAGAAGTCAGATAGCCATGTGGCCTGGCTTATGCAAGCCCTTACCATACTTTTCTTTCCCCAATTGATTTTAACTTAGAAAATTGCCCTCACTGAATAAACAATAGCTGTCCATTTGTCAGCCCTGGAGTCACTCTTGCCCTGTCTTTTGACAACTCCTCTCCCTGCCTTCTACATGATAATTTGTGTTTAATAACTTTGACTCCTTATGTAGATTCCTTCTCTTGTCTGACCACAAGGATTTGAATTGTGTTTTGAACTGTCATTATTTGCACTTGGCCTTGCTTTTCAATAAACGTCATTCAGCATAAAACACAACACTACTCTTTGAGGACAGGTCTAGACACCTTTGGTTTTCATATACAAGAAGACAGTAGCAGCCACTGAGGTAACCTGTCCCCATCACCTATCCAAAATTACTGCCTAGCCAGGTGCTCCTTCTTCTTGGCTCCTTCCAGATGGGGGTCAATTTTGAACACTTTTCAAACTGATTTCACTGTCTGATCATCTTTTATCCAACTCTTGCTCAAATTTTTATCATGTTTCCTTTTGTGTTCTTCTCAGCTCTTACAAATCCCTAGAAACCTGCCAAACACCACCCCTCATTTGCAGTAAACATTCTACTCTATCAGTAACTCCAAAGTCATTCAACAACATTAAGGCTCTTGACTTCTTAACATCCCAGGGCCAAGTGCCAGTTTCTCAAGAGCTGAGTTGGGAAATGCCTTGAGTTTGGAATGTCCATCTGTAGCCTTAACACTTGAGTCACTGCCACTGGCAGGATCCTTGCAAACAGGGCAGAAACACAGTGGACTTCTAGCCCTGCCATCTGGAGATCTGCTGGCTAAATTGGTTTTATTTGAAATAGAAGGAAAAACTAAACAGAGGAAAGGGTGTAAAATATCAAAGGCACAACAGATAAGAAGGGGCTGCTGACAGTAAATTAAGGAGCCTGGAAAATGTTTTAAATACTCATGTCGGAAGGTGTGAAAGCCAGCATCAGTTACTAGGAAAAGCATCATAGAAAACAATTAGCAGCAAAGCATAACGCATATACCAGGATGGCTGAGCAAATAAATCAGGATGGGAGCAAAGGCACATCTCCCCAGAGAGGGAGCTGAGCCGTGGCTGACAGCAACAGAGCGTGATGACAAGGGTAGAATGGGGGACTCACCAGGCTGAGAACCAGTGCCAAGGCCTGACAGAGGAGGGGCAGAGAGCACATAATACCACATTAACAAATGATACTTCTCTTTTAAAACAAGCTTAGAATTTCCTTGTATAGACTGGCATACACTCTCACCCAATTTGTTATTACCCTATTTTAAATCAGAAGTACATGCATGGAGAAAGTATACTCCATGTTCTATATGAAAGTTTCCTGGGCATGTTTGGCACTAAGGATAAAGCATATGAGTATAGTAGTAATACCACCATTATATCTATTTAGCATTTCATCGTAATGCTTTTGGACAATATACTTAGCTTTATGATAATGAATCATATATATTTGTTGTTTAGTCACTAAATCGTGTCCAACTCTTTGCAACCCCATGGATTGTAGCCCACCAGCTGCTCTATCCACGGGATGTCCCAGGCAAGAACACTGGAGTGGGTTGCTTCTCTAGGGGATCTTCCTGACCCAGGGATCAAATCCATGTTTCCTGCATTGGCAAGCAGATTCTTTACCACTGTGGCACCAAGGAAATTCTGGTGAGAAGGGGACAGCCAAAGGTGAGAAAGATGCAATGGTTAGGTAGCACACGAATTTAATGGGCATGAATTGGAGCAAATTCTAGGAGATAATGGAGGACAGAGGAGCCTGGCATGTTGCAGTCCATTGGGTAGCAAAAAGTGGGACACGACTTAGTGACTGAAAAACATCATATAATGTGTGTGTGCTCAGTCGCTTTAGTCATGTCTGACTCTGTAACCCCATGGACTGTAGCCCACCAGGCTCCTCTGCCCATGGGATTTTCCAGGTACTGGACTGTGCTACCATGTCTTCCTCCAAGGCATCTTCCTGACCCAAGGATCAAACCCGTGTCTCTTGCATCTCCTGCACGGCAGGCAGATTCTTTATCACTAAGCCACCAGGAAAGCTCATATAGTATAACAGTTTACAGTACAATATAATAGTCAATACTATAAAGTGGTATTTGTCTCCAAGCCTTCCACCAAAGCATCTTCCTGCTAGCTCCTAAACTGCTCACACTCCTTCTTGTCTGTGATTGGATTTAAAAGGACTTTCCCTTCACTCAGCAAAGGTGTTGCTTTGTGGCTGCTCTTTGCATTGCCCAGAAAAGAAGCCAGTCCGGCAGCCTCTGAGAGTCCTGCTCCCTTTCCCTTCTCCAACACCATTATTATCTAAGCATCAATGTTCATGGCATATTCTTCTCATTTATCTCTCCTTCTCACAAAGCTTTTCTAACAGAACTAAAACTTCTATTTCAGAATTCCCTGCGACTCTAACCATGTAAGCATCAGTTCACATTCTCACATCTCAAAAATTATGCAAAAGCCAAATAAATAAAGACCAGAGACTTGCTCACTCCAGCTCCCCCAGAGAACTACAGCAAAAACACAGGCTGCATCCTAAGCCGCTTCATCCTGTACCTAGTAGATAGATCATTATGGAAGGAAATACCGTTAGAGAGTTGATGGCAGGCAAAGACCACAGAATAGCCTAGTGAGGGTAACATACTAGGATCAAACTCTGCAGAAGAAGACAAGTATGGAGATGGAGAAGGTGGGGGGTGATAGAAAGGGGCAAAGGGGAAGAGAAGGAAGAAGAAAACGGTATTCTTTGAAAATACACAAGATACCACCACTTTTACAAGATAAGTTTGCTTGGGAAATGACCACTGCTCAGTTAGACCCTAGATAAAATCACTTATCCTGATGGTTTGCCTCATTCCCACGCTTGTCACTTTTCTCTGAGCCATGGAGATCTAAGATGTCAGTTAATAGATGGTATAAGTTTACCTAGATGTCATGTACACCTTTAACCATGTAGAAATATTTACACTGTTGTACTTCTCTTTCAATGATCTAGTGCTTAGTTAAACTCTGTTTTTCCAAAGAAAATCAGTGTTTAGCAAACAATAAAAAATTATAGAGTCAGTGATCTTCAGGATGGGAAGTAATACAATTAATATTTTTTAAATGTCTCTACCCTTCTCTGAGGCTACAAAATATAATCTCAGTTCTGAAAATGTTTGTCGTATATGTATATATATTATGTAAGTTTTGAGATATAATTGCATATTTAAAATTTCCTAATACTAAGCATGGATTAATTTTAAATGAAACAGTTCTGTTCCAGTAAATGTTTTGTCTCTGATTGTAATACCTGACTCCCATTTAACAAGCACAATTCAAACTGGAAAAAAGCTAGATGATGGACTATGATATAATTAGAAAACACTTCTTATATACATACAGCATCAGTGTCTCTGAAAGAGTTAATATAACTTCCAAAAATACCAAACCAGGGACTACGAAAAAGCAGTGAGAAAACCAGTTCAATATGATATCGATTTTTGGAATTCTTGAGTTCAGAGCATAAGTTTCGCACTTGGTCTATAGATCCCATCTAGGTATTCCTGGAACCAATATCCATAATTCAGGCAGAGAGCTCAAGAGAGATCTAGCAATATAAATAACCTTTGACCAAATTAATTCCAACATGGTTTAGCCATAGGTCTACAAATGTGCTCCTGAGAACCCTTGTACTTGGCATATTTTCCATCTTGCTGTGAAATGCCCAGATATACTCCAGCCGGCAGGTAAATAATGGATGGCATTTAATAAAAGCAAATCAAAGCTAACATCTTGAATCAACTTCCTTCCCTAATATAGCAGCAGAGATTTAAAGCAAATGCTTTAATTGTGAATTTCTTCTGGCCAATCTCATTATAGCATTAAAACAGTGCCTCCTACAAATTTGTCACTCCCACCTGCCAGTACTAATGTTGTAGTTGTGTAGGCATAACCCATGTGCATTTAGGCCCAAATTTAAAATATTCTGGAAGTTGGTGTTCCTTTTCAGTGTACTTTGCTATATACAAACAGGAAGAAGTTATGGCTAGACAAAGTCTGTGTCTCTTAGGATATTTTGTCATAAGCATTTTCCTCACCATTTTTAATCTTCTTAACAATACTGCTTTGTCAGATAATAGCAGTTAAATTCTTAAACAAAAATAGCGAAGAATTGTAAATAAAGACCAGAATAAACAGCTCCCTGCTCCAAATGAATACATTTCCTATTATATTTTGTCAGTGTAGTTACAGCTTAAAAGATACAAAAGGAATGTCCAAAGCAGTCATATAAACAAATAAGTATTATCTAAAAATGAAACATCTTTATTAGCTTTTAGGACTTACTATTTCTTTTGGCTAATAGAGTGAACAATTCAAACAATACATTTGAAACTGAATGATAAATCCATTTAAGAGCTTATTTTCCCTAAATCCTAACTTCCAAAACATATGGAAAATTGCCCTAAGGTGAAGAAAGTTGTTGCTTTTATCACACTGTGCATCTAAATTCCCGAGATGATTGATTTAACGAGGTTCATACATTAGAAGCCTTTTCCATTGTTACAATAAGAGGAAATCACGAGAAAGATTAATGCCCTCCACATGGGGCCACTGTATTAAAATGTCTTTGAAATCTCTTCACCCCAGGAGCACTTCCTTTTCATGCCAGTGCTGGGTAAAGTTGGTCTCAGTAAAAATTTATTAGCTATAGCCGATGAAGCTGTTGTGCTGGAAATACATACCTGAGACATGCCTACTTTCAAAGAGACATATAAGCCAGTCAGTCTGCAAACAAAATTTGATTTCATGGCTTGGTTACCAGGGCAGCACATCTTTGAGGCCACCCACAGGTCTGCCATGGCAGGTACGATCTTGTCACCACAGGGTAGTGTTAGCAAACTGGAAGCAAAGCCATGCACCCTCCCATCACTTAGAAAACCTCTCACACCTAGAGGCTTAAGGTGTCTTTTCTAAAAAGACAGGATGTTTTCTTGCCCTCACCTTCCCTTTTCTTCTCATATACAAGAAAAAAGAAAACATTTCAACCCAGTCTTACAAGTCATTGGGATGGTGACATCTGTCTGAGTCCTTCCCTTCTTATATCACTCTGACTATACAAAAGAGGTGACTTTAGAAGAATAGTTTTTGTAAAACCTGATTAAGTTCAGGTTTATATACCACAAGCAGTCAATCATCCCACTACTGACATTAACTGGGTACCAGTCATATGCCTAGTAAGGTGCTACATACTGGGATATATACATGAAACTATTTATAAACCCCAAATATTATTTATTTCATGACCACAAAGTAAATAATAAAGTCCAAAGTATGTAGCCTTTACAGTAATAAAAGTGAGATATAATCGAAATCATATTGAAAAGCAAGAGGACTATGGCTGACAGATACCAAACGTATATGGCATAGAAAGACAATTGTCGGCACACATCGAATATAAGACCAGCAAGCCTGGAAGCAGGTTATCTATCTGTCAATCTTATTCCCTGGTATTAAACATTTCTGCTTCTTACCTTTACTCGTGCTCCCCTCGTCTGGAGTATTTTATCTCCTCTCCATGCATTCACGGGATACTCTTCATAAAGACCCTACTGAAATCCCACATTTCTCATGGCAACTCCAAACCCCAACAATCTCTCACTTCTGTCAGTCTTACACTTTTTTAATCTCCACTTCATACTTCAACAAATATTGTCCTATACCACTTGTTATTGTTTCCTCTTGGTTAATTTTATAATCCTAGCTAGCTTGGAAGCTTCCTGAGGGTAGGAACCATCTTCCATAACTTCTGCCTCTCCACAACACTTACAGAGGAGTGAGCATATTGTTATTTGCACTTAATAAATACTAGACAATTTGATTTGTTCTAGGTTGGACTGGTGTGAAGAACTGACTCATTTGAAAAGACCCTGATGCTAGGAAAGATGGAAGGCAGGAGAAGTGGACGACAGAGAATGAGATGGTTGGATGGTATCACCAATTCAATGGACATGAGTTTGAGTAAACTCCAGGAGCTGGTGATGGACAGGGAGGCTTGGCATGCTGCAGTCCATGGATTTTCAAAGAGTTGGACACGACTGAGTGACTGAACTGAACTGAGGTTGGACTGGTAGGGAAACAGTGCTTTTAAAAAAAACATTGAGAAATATAGAATACATTTATTCACCACTTAAAAGTAAAAACTGAAACAGTTGTCAAATTATATAGAAAACAAGGACACTGGGGTACAAGTACTAAAGTGGTAAATGTTTGATTAAGTCATTAGTTTAAAACAGTAAAGATCAGAAACATGGAAAAAATCCATAAGAAACATAACAGGAACAAATGTAAGAAGATTCATAGCCTCTTTGCCCTATTCTGAAAAATTCCAGCATTGCTTCTTGAGCATCCCTCTCAATTTAAAGAGAGGATAAAAAGAAAAACTGTTGAGGCAGCTACTGGTGAGTGAGGTAGGCATGAGTATACAGACCAGGCCAGGGTTCCAGTTTTACTCACATACCAAACAGCAGAAAGATTTGGGAAAATTATTTAAACTCTTTACATTAGAGATTTAATATCTGTAAAAATCAGAGTAATAAAACCTAGCACACTGGTTGTTGGGAGGATCAAGTGAGTTCTTAGTTTACAGTTGACTCTCAGTAAATGGAGTAAATGTAATCATGTTGTTACCCATAACAGGCTTTGAAAGTTTTACTGATAATTACTTAGAAGGAAAAAACTATCATTTATTCCTATTTGAAAATACGTTTCCTCTTAGGAATTAGTATTAATTTCTAATTAATTACGTGTGTTAAATCACTTCAGTCATATCCGACTCATCGGACTGTAGTCCACCAGGGTCCTCTGTCCTTGGGATTCTCCAGGCAAGAATACTGGAGTGGGTTGCCATGCCCTTCTCCAGGGGAATCTTCCCAACCCAGAGACAGAACCCATGTCCTATGTCTCCTGCATTGGTAGGCAAGTTCTTTACCACTAGTACCACCTGGGAAGCCCAGAAATTAGCATAAGCAAATTTTACGAACTGGACCCTGTAAGAGGGTCACTGCACAGAGACTAAACAGCATGGTGGTCAGAGAGGGGCCAGGTGAGCCTGCTAGACCCTAAACTTTGCACTTGTCTTTTCTCTCCATTTTGCACTTCACCTTTCCCATTCTTTTGGAGAGGCAATGGCAACCCACTCCACTACTCTTGCCTGGAAAGCCCCATACCAGTTTCCTCTGGTAGGTTACAGTGCATGGGGTCGCAAAGAGTTGGACATGACTAAGCAACTTCTCTTCACTTCATTTCCCGTTCTTCAAGTATTTCTTCAAGTATTCTTGACCTCTTCCTAACTAAATCTTACTTTCACCCTTTCTTCTTTTCCTATATTTTCATGAGTTCCCTTTCACCCATCCTGCTGCCTATACATATTAACTCCTGAGAACACAGAAATTTCAAAAATGAAAAGAAAAAGTATTGACTCTTTTCATGTATATAGTAAGCTGAGCCACATGAAATTGTTGTTTTGTGGGTAAAATTTATAGACACAAAAATATACAGTATGTAACTATGGTGGTTTAGTCGCCAAGTCATGTCTGACTCTTATGATCCCATGGACCGTAGCCTGCCAGGGTCCTCTGTTCATGGGATTTCCCAGGCAAGAATCCTCAAGTGGGTTCCATTTCCTTCTCCATGGGATCTCCCCAATCCAGGGATCAAACCTGAGTCTCCTGCATTGCAGGCAGATTCTTTACCAACTGAGACTCCAGGGAAGCAATGTAACAGTATGTCTACCTACAAATATTACAAATATATTCTAATGCTCTTACTGCCCTGAGTTTGTAAAAGTGAAGATAACTTCACTTTGGTAACATTGAAAAGTCATGTTCAAAGTGTATTGAAATTTTAATTTGTTTTGAATAACCTTAAAACTTCTTTCCATTTGGCCAAGATGTGACTACAATTTGTAAGTCAAATGCTTTTTCAAATAATGACCCATAGAACATGGATCAGTGTGTGGGGGTGTGCAGTTAGGGTTCTTTGTTTATAAACAACAGAAGCCCACTCTGGCTAACTGAAGCATGAAAAGTAACTTGATAAAAGATAATTCATAGAATTTTTAAAAATCTGAACCATCAGGTCTTGGGAAAAGTGGAAGGCGGCCAGCTGTGAGCTCTCAAGAGCAAGAATTAATGCTCAGAAATTTTAGGAAACTCCCAAAGAAGATCCATTTTTAAAAACATAATTGATTTTATTTTTTAGGACAATTTAAAGTACCTGGCAAAATTGAGCAGACAATAAAAAGTTTTTCCATATAACTTCTGTCCCTACATATGCATGGACTCCCCCATTGCCACCCAAAGCTTATAGTTTGCATTACAGTTCACTCTTGGTGTTGTATATTCTATGGATTTTGAAAGATGTACAACATGTGTCCATCATTATAGTATCATACAGAGTAGTTTCACTGCCCTAAATATCCTCTGTGCCCCACCTATTCATCTCTAACTCTATATAACCCCTAGCAACCATTGATTTTTTTAAAATATTGCCACAGTTTTGCCTTTTTCAGAAATCCGTATAGTTGGAATCAACAGTATTTGTCCTAAAACTTATCTGAAAAGCAAGTAATAAGTAAGTGTTACTCTGCTCAGTCATGCCTGACTCTTTGCAACTCCATGGACTGCAGCCCACCAGGCTCCTCTGACCATGAGATTTTCCAGCCAAGGATACTGGAGTGGATTGCCATTTCCTTCTCCAGGGGATCTTCCCGAGCAAGGGATCGAACCCAGGTCTCCTGTACTGCAGGAAAATTCTTCACTGACTGAGCTACAAGGGAAGCCCACAAGTGGTAATAAAACTCTTCAAAGTTAATATAAGAGCGCTTAGAATACGGCTTGGGGCATCATAAGTCTCAAACAGATTAGTTGGATATTATCCTCCCAACAGTCCTGGCATACAACTGTTACTAAGTCCACCATTATAGTCACCCCTCACAATTTCAGCTTGGATTTATGCCAGTCTCCCTGGAATATGATCCTGGCTTTCCCCCAAACTATTTTCCTTTGTCTCATCTCTCAGAAAACCAACATAGAATACTTCTTTCAGTTCAGTTCAGTCGCTCAGTTGTGTCCAACTCTTTGCAACCCCATGAATCGCAGCACGCCAGGCCTCCCGTCCATCACCAACTCCCGGAGTTCACTCAGACTCACGTCCATCGAGTCCGTGATGCCATCCAGCCATCTCATCCTCTGTCGTCCCCTTCTCCTCCTGCCCCCACTCCCTCCCAGCATCAGAGTCTTTTCCAGTGAGTCAGCTCTTCGCATGAGGTGGCCAAAGTACTGGAGCTTCAGCTTCAGCATCATTCTTTCCAAAGAAATCCCAGGGTTGATCTCCTTCAGAATGGACTGGTTGGATCTCCTTGCAGGCCACGGGACTCTCAAGAGTCTTCTCCAACACCACAGTTCAAAAGCATCAATTCTTCGGCGCTCAGCCTTCTTCTTTGGGCTGACCTAATTTTTCCAACTCACTTGTTGCCCCCATAATCAGTCTCTTGGTCTGATCTCTTGACTTCAAATATATTGGCAAACCAATGAACAATCTGTCTGGAGGTATTCAAAACATCACCCCCATGTTGTGAAGAAAAGAAGATCATAGTAATTAGGAGGACATCAGTTTAGTAGTGAAACTACCATTCAAGTTAGCTAAAATATAGCTGATGGGATAAAATACTATACTCTGGAAATCTGACATCTATGCTAAAAATTATCTTTATAGTGTTCTTTTATGCCTAGGTTTCACATAAATGTTTCAAATACTTCAAACAAGGTGGCTTGGACAACAAGAGCTCAGTGGTGCTCAGATTCATCCCAGGGAAGGAGTCAGGCCATGGGATCATAAAGCAAAGGCAAGCCATTGGAGAGAGAAGAAAGTAGATTACTCATTAAAAGTTGTAGTGGATTTATTAACATGTAAAAGTAAAGGTTCAAGGAAACTAAACAATACTCAGAATATACAGGTAAAGGATGAGGTTTATTTTAGTAAATTCAGGTAGCTTGTTACTGAGCAAAGAATAAGGAAGTGACAATCAGATGCGTATAGACAGTTATGTTCTACCATGCACTGTAGTGTCCTACCCACTAGCGAGTTCGCTGCCTTTTCATTACTAATAGCACTCAATTTATTCAAATACAAGTCAGTATCATCTTCTCAAAAATCTGGGCTTCTAGTCAATCTCAAGAAGATAAGCTTGTCTGATTCAATTGTGGTAATTCTACTTCCCTTGCAAATGATTACTTTAGGAATAGACATGTTTACCTAAAAATGACCAAAAAGAAATAAAAGGAGGGACTTCCCTGATGGTTCAGTGGTTAAGACTCCAGCTTTCAATGCAGGGTGCAGAGGTTCAACTCCTGGTAGGGGAGCTAAAGTCCCACATACTTCAGGGCACAGCCAAAATTTTTTAAAAGGAAGTAAAGGGAAAATTCTGAAGATGGATTGATGGACAAGTTTTTATCACTTTTTTTTAAAGGCCAGCAAAAGGAAGTATCAAGCATTTATTCTCTTTCCTATATTTTGAGCAAAAATTAGTTTATAAGGAAAAATTCCTCTTTATTCAAGAATTGCAAAAACAAATGCAGCCCTTAAGAGAATAACTAATCTAGGCAACAACCATCAATAGATGACAAAACATTATGCAAAAGTTGACGCAGAACTTTATAAAGAATGGATCTGATTGACAACTTCTGAATCCATTGATGAATCATAATATCACTAACAGTAGAACAACCAGTTCTTACCTGTCTTCTGATTTGGACTTCTAGGAAGTACATAATATCACTTATGAAATTATTCCTACTTATTCCTACAAAATAACAAAAGTGAATCTGAATTTAAATCTTGATATTTAAACACCTAAATATGAGGAAGAGGATCGAGTTCAAAGCATCACAAGGAAGCAATCAGCCAAATCTAGTATATAGAATAAATATAATTCAATGCTGACTCTTTGTGACCCCATGGACTGAAGCCCACCAGACTTCTCTGTCCATGGGAATTCTCCACGCAAGAATACTGGAAAGGGTTGCCATGCCGTCCTCCAGGGGATTTTCCCAACCCAGGCATCAAACCCAGGTCTGTTGCATTGCAGGCAGATTCTTTACTGTCTGAACCACCAGGAAGCGCATGCCTATACCTTCTCCAGGGGATCTTCCTGATCCAGGAATTGAACTGGGGTTTCCCGCACTGCAGGCAAGTTCTTTACCAGCTGAGCTACCAGGGAAACCCAAAAGAGACTTAGACAAATATAACAATCAGCCAGCAGTGTATGGGTCTTATATGGATTCTTTTTTTTTTTTTCTTTAGACAGTTGGGGAAAATTGAACATAGTAGTAAATGATTTTAAGGAATTATTACTTTTGTGTGTGATAAATGTACATGATTATGTTAAAAAGTTTGTATTTGCTAAATGCATGCTAAACTATTTGGTAACTATATGGGTAAAATATGTGATGTTTGTTCTAACATAGTCAGTCCAGTTTAAAAAAAAAGTGGAAAGTGGAAGAAAGGAATAAATGAAACAGATTGGCAAAATGTTGATAATCATCAAAGCTGAGAAGGACATAGGCTTGAAGTTTTCAAAACTGAAAGATTTTAGAGACATGGGGGAACCCTGACACAGAAGGACACACCATCTTTCCATTTCCAGCCTCTGATTATTACTATGACCCTGATGGGGCACCTCTTCTAAGGGAGAGCAGAGACAGGGAAAGAAATTCAATCACTGATGACATCATTGAGCCACTGGACTAACCAGCCCTGACACTATCCTATTCTGTGATTTTACTAGGTCAAGTAATAAATGCTTTATTATTTCAACTAATTTTAAGATGGGTTTTCTAGTACTTGCAGCCAAAAGTATCCTAATTGATATGAAGTTACATAAAATCATTTTATTGCTGTTTTTTAAATTATTATCTTTAATTAGACAAGGATTACCTGCTCATTGAAAAAACAAACAAACTATAGAGAAGCATATAGGGCACAAAGTTATTTCTCTTCATGTCTACCCCCCATCCTATCTCCCACTCCTTAGCAGATGCATCTACTATAAACACATTTTTATTTAACTGGAATATCTGTACCTGTGTTCGCCAGATGATACTGTTTGTGAATATTCCTTTGTGAATCTGTGTGCCTATATGTCTATGTGTATTCTCATATGGGCCTTAATCCTTTTGGGACAAAGAACTTGTCTTTTCATTTAGCTATGATTATCTCCCTAAGTGGCTAATGTAGCACTAAAATTTCACCAGGCACTCAGTAAACATTTGTTTGTAGGTGATAATGATGTTAAAAAAGACTAGCTGGGCTCACAAGAATCATTTCCAAACTGCACACAAACTGAACTCCAAGTCTGCAAATGCAATACTGTACCTTCCCCCACACCCCCACAGAAAAATAACAATAGATCACAACCGAAGATACCAGCAGGTGTGCAACATGCAAATGGCAAGCATGGAAACTGAAGTGACTGACATTCTGAAGACATTTTCCAGCAAGATAAATTGTCAAAGCTGAGAACATTTGAACAGCAGGGCACAGCAAAGAGGCATTACATCTTCACATTTCAAGTCATTTGGCTGTGCACAGCAGAGTTACTTATAAAACTTAGGAAAGAGAAATCTACATTAACTGTTGAGCCATCCATAGGACTGCATTTGGTAAGGAGAGAGGGCATATGTGCCCATCTGTTCCGGATCTAGCTACCTTCCCAACCTTCCCTCTCTTGTCATTTTTAGAATGTAAACATTTTGAATGTAGGGAGGAACTGGGTTCTGTGGTATGTTCTGAACAGTTTCCAGCAATTTGAGCACTTAGAACATTTTTAAGGAATAACAACATTTTGCATTGGACTGGAGGGAATAGAACTTCCCCTTCATTTGCTAAAATGAGAATATCTTTTATTCACCAAAAGCTGTTCTTTGGCTGACCAATTTAGTAAAAGAATAAAGAACTCTTCCTCTCAAGCTTAGAAGAGACCTGTTCTTAAACAATGAAATGGTAATTCAAGAAGACACGTAGTATCAGAGGATCAGTTTGTAAAGGCAGTACTTCTCTGAACCACAAAGATAGCTTAAGGTTGTAGAAGCTCAATTGGACCCAGCCAGGGGTTCTGCTTTAGGAGGCCCAGTCTCTTGAGCAGATGTAGAAGAAAACTGTGCAAGATTAGACCAGGCAGAAAACGTTTTGATTCCAAGCGCTGAAGTTGCAAAAGAGGGGAGGGGCTAGTGTCAATCTTGTAGAATTTTTTAAGAAATAATAATGAACTCTTTCTTGAAATGAAAATTAAAATTTTTTAAATACTATTTGGAATTTAGCCTACAAATATCATTGCTCAAGTGTGAAACCAGTGTGGAATTAAAGTGAGTCATTGTGCACTGTAATAGTGAAAGACTGGGAAACAATATAAACATCCATCAATATGGGACAAGTAGAGTCATTTATGGCACTTCAATGGAAAGCTATGTAGCTGTAAAAAGAATGAAAAAGTGTTCTACATAGTAATGGAAATATTTATTTTAAAAATACAGGATAGTATGTATAATAAAATGTTGTTTTAGTATAAATGAAAGACAAATATCTATATTAGTGGCAAGTACATGCATAAACACAACTCTGTAAGGGCACAAAACTTTCACAGTAGCTAGCTGGGGAAAGTAGAAACTGGTCATGTGTGAGAAAATAATTGAAGGAATCCTTTATACTGTGTAGGTTTTCATAGATTCTCATTTTGAATCATATGACTATATAAACCATTTTAAATTAGCTTCCTTTTATACCTATAGTGAAACTTAAAATCAAGTAAACAGGACAAATTTCTTCTTTAGGATGACTTTTTAAAATGCATTCTTCCAAATATTACAAAAGAAAGCCATGCCCAGCCTCCTCTGATTGCCTTTAAAAATAAAAAATTAATTAAAAAAATTGGAGCAGGTAAAAAGAATGTAAGCATACAACACACTATGTTTCCCTAGACAGCTGTTAACCTGAATATATAAATATTTGAAATGGTGAGTTGCTAATGTAAAATGAAAGATGTAACCTCAGGGGTAGAACTGAATGCACAAGGGAATGACTACAATTTAGAGAAAGAAAAATACGTAGAGGCAGACTAACGCTAAAACCTCAATTTCGTCCTCAGAGACTGTAAACAAGAAGTCTAGGTGAGTGACAAACATTATAAGATCTTCAGCAATGAATGCTGGTTTATATTCTCCACTCCATTTACGTCAATAACAGTTATATTTATGGAATGTATAGCCAGCCTCACCCAAAGGCCCTATTACCACAGAAAATAAAAGTGTGGATAAAGGGCAACTCTGCCCATTGCCCCTGGTGAAAATAAATTGTTGAGGATACTATCTAGTCAAAGAATGAATGCCTAAAGGCATCTGTTAAAAGTTTTCATTTAATTCCTAAAACCTTTTGCTGTATATTTATTTTCTGTTATTTCTCAGTTGTTTTGAAAATAAGCTCCTATGGTAGTAGGGGAAATAAATGCTATATTATGTTCTCTGCCAAGGCAATATGGTCCTTCTTCCTCAATAATAGCACAAAACAAAAAAATTCAAGTACTATTGTTGCCTACATTTTCTTCTTTTTCTTATTAAAAGTTTTTTTTAATGACAATTGCTTTACAATGTTAATTAAATAAGAATTAATTCAGTATTACACTAAAAATGCAATGAACATAAATGACAAACCAGCTAACATTATTTATATTTGCTATTTAATTTAGAAATTTAATTATTAATATAAATCAATATAACATAGGCATAATGTTCTCTGGTAGCAATAAACAATTTCACACTGTTAGTCACATAAAAATCTTTCATTTGAAAATGAAGTCACTTTTTAAATGCACTTGGCAAGGTTGGAGTCTCTCCAAATAACTCACAGAAGCACAAACATGAGTTAATAATCTGAGTATCATTTAGACTCTATGTTTGTGAAGTATCAGATGTAAGAAAAACTATGGTAAACAAAAAAGGGGGGGCGGGGGGAAACATGTCTCAGCAAAGTATCGTTATATATACATGGTTTTTAGGTTTGTTTTAAATCAGTTATCTTCCCTAAAACTCTGGACCACAGTATATCATACATGACTATTTCATTTGCCTAACATCATTAAAATTTATACCCAAGTAGTTATCAGGAGTTGCAACTTTAAAAAAATTATAAAAGGCCCTGTTTAACAATTTGGGTATGCCATACTGTGACCAAAAATCAATCAACTAGTCAATCAATCAAATCAATCTAAATGTAAAAGCAAAAGTACAGTCACTCATTTTGACAATTTGCCTAAGTCACTAAGCATCAGAAAGTAGAAATTAAAAAGCTCTTCAGGACTGGAAGGTTCTGAGAGGCTTTTAGTAGCAGAGGGGAGGGGACATTTTTACAACAACCCTTGACAGATGATCATTCACACTGGATAACTGGGTGAGCAGTACCAGAGATGGGGAATTAACAATGAGCATGGATGGAGGAGCCTGGTGGGCTGCAGCCCATGGGGTTGCTAAGAGTCGGACAGGACTGAGCGACTTCCCTTTCACTTTTCACTGTCATGCATTGGAGAAGGCAATGGCAACCCACTCCAGTGTTCTTGCCTGGAGAACCCCAGGGACGGGGGAGCCTGGTAGGCTGCCGTCTGTGGGGTCGCACAGAGTCGGACACGACTAAAGCAACTTAGCACAGCAGTTCCTTGTTGACTAGTACTTAGTACTGATTTTTACTGAAACATTTCCCTTATTCCAGGAACTAGCCCCCATTCCTTATAATAATTATTCCAAAAAAAAAAAAAAAGTCTCTTTCCTCAACATGGTAGCCTTTCAAATATTCAAACACTGTTGCCATGTTCTTTGTGGTTCCAAACCAAATACTTGGAAGCCATTCAAGTGTTTTCTCATAACATACTTTCCAGACTCTCTTTTTACTTTCTCTGATTCTCTTTGATACTCTCATATGGTGGTGTCCCTTTTAGAGTGTGATACCTAGAACTGGGCATAAGTTTAGTCTAACCAGCAGACAGCACCCCAGGAAGTCTCTGGATGTGAACAATGCCAAGCTTCAACTAATGCAACCTGTAATTGTATGCCTCAACAGTCATACAACTTTTGTCTTTTATTGCACTTAGAAATATCCACAATGCTAAGGCCATCATAATATTATACTTTCTGATGTCTTTTATATTATTTTAATAATTTTATGATTATATATTAATATTGACACAATTTTATCTGATTTCATCTTTCCAATGAATATTGATTGTTATCTAGTATATTCACTATACCTCAAAGTTAATATTAATTGTAATTTTTATAAACTTGGGTACTGTTTCCAAGACATGAAAAAGAATGTTTAATAGGAAGACTAGTGCATTATGAAACTTCACTAGAGAAAGTTTTAAAAATTGACGTAAGTGCATTAATTAACCAAATTTTTTTGCATTTAGTTCACAGTCTTACAATTAATTCAAATTAATTGTTATCACCAATTCTGCATTTACAATCTGTTCTAAAACTACATGAAGAAAGGCTGCCAAATGACCAGGCTACTCTAAACCATGGAACATTGTTGAACCATCAATTTCACAATCCATTTTTTCAAAAAACAAAACGAAATGGCATTACTTAAGAAGGACTTTTTGCTGGTGAATTTGTGCTGCCACCCAGAGATTACATTTCACATTTCTGTATATCATGTATAAATTTATTTTCTCATCAAAAAAATTTTCTCATCCACACAGATGACCTTAGAATTTGGAATTCAACTATTATGGAGTGTTAAATTTTAAAAACACTACTGAAATTACTAAGAGTGGTCAAGGGGAAATAAATGGTGGTCAACAGTACGATTATTCACTTCCAGTTGAATCTGGATGTTTTCTTAGAGAGATGAGTTCTATCCAATTTCATCTCCAATGTAGTAATAACATAAAATAGACTAGAGAAAATAGTCTTTTAAACATTATCTTATTAATATTATCCAAAGTCATGTGTGGTATTTGTTTTAAAATGGTTTCTCTTCTGTCAGCATTTGTTAGTTCTTAACAAATAGAGAAGAATCTAGAAACAAGATACTCCTTGGTTATGATAGTATCTAGGATGAGCAAATGAATGAACTAACGAATAAAAAAAAAATAGGGAGAGAAAGGGAGGAAGGAGTGAGAATTTTGTCTACTAACACATTGATCTTGTTAGGTATAAATGCTTTCCTTAAGTGACGTATGGTGGGAAAGCAAATTCACCAAGAAGGGCACAGAAGCAGTAGAAAAGAGGTAGACTAAAAACTTGAGATATACCACCCAAATCTTTCACACAAATTTTTGGATAGACTTGATTAACTTATTCCAAATGATTTTTTAATCTTTAGCAGGGAAAGATAATCCCCTGAAATCCAGTCTGTGGACTAATCCAGAAACATAAGCCGGTTAAGAGACCATGTTCTGTCTACATGCAACATTTTGGAAGGTTTAATCAAAGTTGTAAGGATGATATAAATTATTTCTTCAATTATTTTAAAAATACTCTTTTCATAACAGATGAGTCTAATGTAAAACACTTTTTCCCCTAAGGGAAGAAAATTCATCTATTGAGATGAATAGATTTCTGGAAAAACTAATTGAGTTGATGTAACCTTATAAGAAAACATTAATTATAATACAAGTAGATGATGTAGAGATTGACTGATCTAAAATGCTATACCTTCTATAGGTGAAGATGAACTTGGTTTCTCAAAGCAACTCTGGTCATCATTAAAATTTCAGGTTAAATAGGGTAATCCAAAAGTTTTAAAGAATATTCTTAATTTTTGGAAATTAGTTTGTTCTATAAGATTTTTCATTAATGTGCATTCTTTTCTTGGATCTTTTCCCGTGACATTAAGAAAATCACTTGCTTTTTTTAAACTTGTACTGTTTTGCCAACTACAAATTTGAAAGATAGTATTATTTGTTCTTCCTCTCTCTTATTAAAGATTACAAGCATTAAAAATTCCTATTTATGCTTTGTGCCACTTCGGATAAAGTATGTAAGATGTTATTTGTGTAACAGAGAAAGGGTGATTCTTCCTGGCTTACCTGTCTCCTGACATCATCTTAGCATGAGATTTTGTTGGTCCAAGGATGACTGGGGAGAGGAGAGATGCATTGGTACATTAAGCCACATTGACTCTAAGTTCTTTGGATCCTCGAAGGTGGAAAAACCACCTTTTCAATGCTATGAGCAACTTGATGTCCTCCAAGATGTGAAATCATGTGCCACTTTTTTCCTTTGTCCTTAGAAAAATACCACAATGAGTCCCTTTGTTATACAGACACAAAACACCAATGTTTAAGAAGCTGTGACTCTTAAGAGCTAAATTGTTCATTGAAATCATGGAAAAGGCTGAGTTCAACTTCTACAGACTTTTTCCTATAAAGAAAAACTCCTTTTTCATATCTGTTTTCATTGCAGCATACTTCCAAACTGTTGCTTTCCTTGTGGGTGAGGATGTGTGATAAATCTAATTATTGCTCACAGAATAACAGGAACTAAGATTTAGAACTACCGAAAAGATATCTGACATTATACTAGTTTCAAGGATAGAAAAGTAAACTAGGGTCAGAATCTCTGAGGATGGAGCCTCCACATGTATATTTTAGAAAGCTCCATGCATCTTCTGAAGCACAAAAAGCCTTCTACAATGGATTGTAGGTAACCCTCTCACAGTCTAATCTACCGTTAAAAACTCAGATTTTGAAAATAATCTGCTATTGGGCTTTATGCTCTGATGTGACTGGAACAAAGACATATGGGTGCCGGGATCCAGCCTCGGTGGATCCAGGGTGATTCGAAGGTGGGGACGGAGCAGGCGTCCTAGAAAAAAACTTATTTAATTATAGATATAGAGGGAGATTAGAAACGGATAGTGTAGTAGGAAAGTTAGTGGAGAAAAGGAGGCTGAATAACTGGTTTAAGTGGAATACTAATCACCACCTACATAGGCCACAGGCGTCTTTCCGTTCTCCCAAAGGAGAGGAGGCACTGAGGCCTCCCCGATCTGATCTTAGAAGCCCAGGCAGAGTTAGTAGCTTTGGTGCGTACCCCCATACCAGCTGGGAATTCATCCAGGAAAACGGGGAGCAAGAAAGAAACGACACGGGGGAATCAGTCTTTCCAGAAACTGATCCCATTTCTTTACTTTTCAGGTTTGTTTATATACCTTTTGTTATACATAGGGATGAATATAGAGTCAAGTCACGCGGGGTCAGCAGACCTGACCCTTGTCACAATCAGGTGCTTCATATAAAATTATACAAAGGTCTTATGGGTTTTTACATCATCTTTTGGCCATGAGGTCTGCTGACATTTTATGGCCCTTTCTGATACCGGTCAGTTAACAAGAAACTTATTTTTCCAGGGGTGATTTTTTCTTAAATCTGGTGCCACCCTCCAAATAAAGTTGCATTCCTATAGGGTGAGGGTGTAGTGAGTTACAATCAAGAAAGGAATTTATTTAACCCAAGGTTAACATGATCAGTCTTAAAGGTTAATACTTATTTCTCTTATATGCTAGTTATATTTATTATAAAGGCAGAGAATATGGAGATTTAGCAGCAAACATCAGCCCAACAAATGAAAATCCTTTCACCAATGTTCCCCTTACGATCTACTTAGTCTTAAGACAGTGATAAAGTTACATTTTTGCATAGCAAGAACACAGTGATTTATAACAAAGTACAGTGGTCTATAACAAAAGAGAAAATTTATTGACTCAAAAAGTCTAATATTGCTAACATCAAAAACGACTATATTTCCTTTTCTATATTCCAAATACATTGATTAATATATTCCCAGGTGCCTAAGGATATGGAGGCCTGGTGGCAATCAAATGAGAAAATCCCTATGCTAATACTCCAGACTCTCTGTGCTGTTTATGGTTGAGAGGTTGTCACACAAGCTAGTCTGTCAGCAGAGAGGTTTGACCTGAGACACCCTTGTCACACCCAGGGCAGGGAATTAGCAGTAATTATTGACAGGACAAATGAAAAGACCCTTCACCAATATAATTCCTAATCAACCCACTAATACTATACTA
Source organism: Nanger dama (assembly GCA_917880005.1). Classification (NCBI taxonomy): domain Eukaryota; kingdom Metazoa; phylum Chordata; class Mammalia; order Artiodactyla; family Bovidae; genus Nanger; species Nanger dama. Next base: position 15,850,637 of record CAKJTW010000008.1, on the reverse strand, counting down.
ATGATCTTCTAACTTCTCAAAAGAGTCTGTATTTAGAAAGTTTTAAAGCATCCATGCTTCTCACAGTTGGGAGGTTGTAAACAATCACATGCAGCCAGATGAACCTGATCAGGCAGGCCAGAGAACCTTCAGAGTTCGTAAGTTGAAACACTCTTGTCACGCCCAGGAATTTTTATTGACTGGAGCTGCAAGTTAACTCCTTCTCCGAGAGAAATGGTTATGGGAGAGAGCCCCAGTAAAGTACTCTGGTTTTGGGGGTAGATGCTTGGGAACAGAGGTTTTCCTGAGGCTTGATCACGCCTTTGTGTAGGCCAAAGCCTCCTTCCTCATGACCTTTGCCATGGGCGGAGTTCCTCACACTGGCTCCCCGCATACGGGAATGTCCTAAGACTGAAGGTTTTCTAAAAAGAAGTGGAAATGAGAAGATCCAAGGACAAGACTTGAAACAGCACGTGTGAGATTGGGATGGTAAAAATTTCTCAACTCACATTGGGCCTCATAGTTCATTCAGAGTACAGGAACATCAAGTCACACTAGATTGTTCTCTTGGGATAAACTCAACTTCACTCATGGAAACAGACCGGAAGTCAGATTATAAAGCACAAGGGAATGGCAGGTGCCCAGGAAATACAGGCAGAGCCCTGACAGCTTCACCTACACTCAGGAACTAGGTTATTTGTGCATGAATTATGCACAAAATTGCACAAAGACTCTGACTCTTCCATCTATTTCTTATTTTGTGTGTGTGTGTGTTGTTGAAGTTTGTTAAATTTGGGTCCGCACCGAAGTACAAAGATCACTCCATTTAAGACACCACAATTCTTCACTAGTTCAAAACATCCTCTGCCTCTGGGACAAACAAATAGAGCAGAAAGGTTTTATCATCTGGCATTCTTGACATCTGACTTCTTATCCCTCAGCAGCTCAAGATGATATCTAAATGTTAGCACAGGCTCTAGGCCCTGACAGAGACAAACACTTAGCAACAACGATTGCTACTACCATGTCCAGATTCACACGGATAATAGATGGGACTTTGCAGGTTGCCTCACAGTCAGTGATGAGGCTGTATTTCATGTAAGTGAAAAGTGTGTCACCATAATATGAGTGACTGTATGAGTTTCAGAATAATATGAGTTTCTGTATAAAACTCAGAAAACTACCATGCTGCAATGAAATATGCACAGGATTTACAACATTTAATGACTTCTGTGCCATATAATGCACAAGGACCTTTGGACTCTTTTTTTGGCTGAAAGATCTCATTGCTGAATTGTGCTGATACAGGGAACTTTCCCATGGCTACAGGAAGATTCTAACATTTCATACAGATTTATATATAAGATTCCTATTACTGTATAAAAAGGAAAAGCCACCTGTTAATCTTGTTGCCAAATTCCTTCCAAAGGAGTTGTACGTGGAGAAGGAAATGGCAACGCACTCTCGTATTCTTGCCTGGAGAATCCCAGGGACAGAGGAGCCGGATGGGCTTCCGTCTACAGGGTTGCACAGAGTCGGACAAGACTGATGTGATTTAGCAGCAACAGCAGCATAGAACTGGGGGGCTGGCAATGGATGGCTAGGGAGGTGACAGCTTAAGATATGAGGTTTCTTTTTGAAATGTAAATGTTCTAAATGGTGATGGTTGCATATATCTGTGAATATGTCTAAAAACCATTGAATCATATACTTTAAATGGGTGCATTGTATGATGTCAATTATATCTCAATAAAACTTTTTTAAGTTAAAAAAAAAAAGGAGTTTTACATTTTTACACCCTCTTCCCCCAGAAATGTAAGAACATGCCTACTTCCACAAACTTGCCAGCAAGAGTATATTACCAAACTTTTCGGTGATGATAATGTGATAGATGAGAAACACACCTTGGTGAAATTTTGACCTAACTTTCACTTGATATGAGCGAGGTTGAGTATCTTCTCATGAGTCTAGGGATCAAGTACACTTTATTTTCTGTGTTATACATGTTTATATCTTTTGCTCACTTTTCTATTGAGTTCTAGTTTTTTTCTTCTAAACTCTTAAGATTTGCAAAACTCCTTAAATTAGCTTACAGATTTAATGTAAGTCCAAGAAGAAAAGCCAACAGTTTTGTGTTTTTTTTTTCTAAAATAGACAAGAAGTGCTAGGTTGTGGGTTTTTGGATGCTTCTTGCTTGTTTATTTTTCTCTAAAAACTTGAGAAACAACTTTGGTTTGCTTTATATATATATAGAACAACTTAGAAGATTTGAATATTTCTTGTTAACTTCTATCTAGGTACCATATTTTATCTTTATGTTACTATTGTAAATGAGGTCTTGGCTTCAATTATATTTTCTAACTCATTTTTGTGACTATTAAATAAATTTTTATATATTTTAACTTCATATCCTGTTACCCTTCTGATCTTTGTTTGTAGTCAATTTTAACAGATTTTCTTGGAATTTTCCAGTTATCTCTTTATAGACTGCCTTTTTCTTTCCTATTTTTATCATTTTAATTTTTTCTCTTATTTAATTGTGCTAGCTAACACTGCCAATATAATTTTAAACATCAGTGCTAAAAACAAGCATCATTGTCTTATTCCTGACTTCACTGAAAAAGACTATGACTCTTTCTTTCCTGTGTAAAATGTGGTTGGAGGATGACACAATTATCCACATAGGTGCATATATGTATTTCTACATTTAGATAGATAGATATAGCTAATCTACTAGTCACCATCTTAAGCTTTTCTTTTTATTAAATCAGAAATGGAGGCTGAATTTAGTCAAAAGCCTTTTTTAGCACCTATCTGTTCTGTTCATTTCAATCGCTCAGTCATGTCCAACTCTTTGCAACCCCATGAACCACAGCATGCCAGGCCTCCTTGTCCATTGCCAACTCCCAGAGTGCCAGAGTCCACCCAAACCCATGTCCATTGAGTTGGTGATGCCATCCAACCATCTCATCCTCTTTCATCCCCTTCTCCTCCTGACCCCAATCTTTCCTAGCATCAAGGGTCTTTTCCAGTGAGTCAACTCTTTGCATCAGGTGGCCAAAGTACTGGAGTTTCAGCTTCAATATCAGTCCTTCCAATGAACACCCAGGACTGATCTCCTTTAGGATGGAATGGTTGGATCTCCTTGCAGTCCAAGGGACTCTTGAGAGTACTCTCCAACACCACAGTACAAAATTCTTTGGCACTCAGCTTTCTTTATAGTCCAACTCTCAAAACCATACATGACTACTGGAAAAATCATAGACTTAACTAGATGGACCATTTGTTGACAAGGTAATGTCTCTGCTTTTTAATATGCTGTCTAGGTTGGTCATAACTCCTTCCAAGGAGTAAGCGTCTTTAATTTCATGGCTACAATCACCATCTGCAGTGATTTTGGAGCCCCCAAAATAAACTCTGACACTGTTTCCACCATTTCCCCATCCATTTGCCATGATGGGACCAAATGCCATGATCATAGTTTTCTGAATGTTAAGCTTTAAGCCATCTTTTTCACTCTCCTCTTTCACTTTGATCCAGAAGCTCTTTAGTTCATAAGGGTGGTATCATCTGCATATCTGAGATTATTGATATTTCTCCCAGCAATCTTGGTTTCAACTTGTACTTCTTCCAGCCCAGTATTTCTCATGATGTACTCTACATATAAGTTAAATAAGCAGGGTGACAATATACAGCCTTGACGTACTCCTTTTCCTATTTGGAACCAGTCTGTTGTTTGTCCAGTTCTAACTGTTGCTTCCTGACCTGCATATAGGTTTCTCAAGAGGCAGGTCAGGTGGTCTGGTATTCCCATCTCTTTCAGAATTTTCCACAGTTTATTGTGATCCACACAGCCTAAGGCTGTGGCATAGTCAATAAAGCAGAAATAGATGTTTTTCTGGAACTCTCTTGCTTTTTCCATGATCCAACAGATGTTGACAATTTGATCTCTTGTTCCTCTGCCTTTTCTAAAACCAGCTTGAACATCTGGAAGTTCATGGTTCACGTACTGCTGTAGCCTTGCTTGGAGAATTTTGAGCATTACTTTACTAGTGTGTGAGATGAGTGCAATTTTGTGGTAGTTTGAGAATTTTTAGCAATGCCTTTCTTTGGGATTAGAATGAAAACTGACCTTTTCCAATCCTGTGGCCACTGCTGAGTTTTCCAAATTTGCTGGCATACTGAGTGCAGAACTTTCACAGCAATTTCTTCCTGAATCTCTCAATATTACTAATATCAAACTATCCCTATTTTTATAGGATAGACCCCACTTGGCTTTGAAGTATTATCTTTTACTGTACTGTTGAATACTGTTTGCTTATATTTCATTTAATATAGCAACTGCATCAATATTTATAAGTGATATTGATTTGTAGAGTCTTTTTGTCTTCTAAAACTTTAGTAGTTTTGGTCTTAGTATTATTCTCCCTTCATAAATGAATTTTTTTCTTTATTAAACTGAAACAGCTTAAGCAGCACAGGAAACATCTAGTTATGATGACATTTTTAAAGGATAACATGTTGACCATGTTTTTTTTTTTTTTCTAAACCCATCTTCCATTTCCTCAAGCATCCAATTTTAGCCAATGATTATTTTCCAGAGTACTTATTGAGAATCTTATATATGTTTACATACCTATGGCAGAAAGCAAAGAAGAACTAAAGAGCCTCTAGATGAAAGTGGAAGAGAAGAGTCAAAAAGTTGGCTTAAAGCTCAACATTGAGAAAAAATAAGATCATGATATTTGGTCCCATCACTCCATGGCAAATAGATGGGGAAACAATGGAAACAGTGACAGACTTTATTTTGGGGAGGCTCCAAAGTCACTGCAGATGGTGACTGCAGCCATGAAATTAAAAGACACTTGCTCCTTGGAAGAAAATCTATGACCAACATATACAGCATATTAAAAAGCAGAGACATTACTTTAACAACAAAGGTCTGTCTAGTCAAAGCTATGGTTTTTCCAGTAGTCATGTATGGATGTGAGAGTTGGACTATAAAGAAAGCTGAGCACCAAAGAATTGATGCTTTTGAACTGTGGTGTTAGAGAAGACTCTCGAGAGTCTCTTGGACTGCAAGGAGATCCACCCAGTCCAGCCTGGAGAGAAGTCAGTCCTGAATATTCACTGGAAGGACTGATCTGAAGCTGAAACTCCAATACTTTGGCCACCTGATGCGAAGAACTGACTCACTGGAAAGACCCTGATGCTGGGAAAGATTGAAGGCAGGAAGAGAAGGGGCTGACAGAAGATGAGATGGTTGGATGGCATCACTGACTCAATGGACATGGGTTTGAGTAAGCTCAGGGAGTTAATGATGGACAGGGAGGCCTGAAGTGCTGCAGTCCATGGGGTCTAAAGCATTGGACATGACTGAGTGACTGAACTGAACTGAACAGAATACTTTTACCACTTGATTTGTCACCTTAAACTGATATTACTTTCAGTTCAGTTCAGTCCAGTTCAGCCACTCATTCTTGTCTGACTCTTTGTGACCCCATGGACTGCAGCACGTGAGGCCTCCTGTCCATCACCAACTCCCAGAGTTTACTCAAACTCATGTCCCCTGAGTCGTTGATGCCATCCAAACATCTCATCCTCTGTCTTCCCTTCTCCTCCCGCCTTCAATCTTTCCCAGCATCAGGGTCTTTTCCAGTGAGTCAACTCTTCACATCAGGTGGCCAAAGTATTGGAGTTTCAGCTTCAACATCAGTCCTTCCAATGAATACTCAGAATTGACTTCCTTCAGGATGGACTGGTTGGATCTCCTTGCAGTCCAAGGGATTCTCAAGAGTCTTCTCCAGCATCGCAGTTCAAAAGCATCAATTTTTTGGTGCTCAACTTCTTTATGGTCCAACTCTCACATCCATACATGACTACTGGGAAAACCATAGCCTTGACTAGATGGACCTTTGTTGAGAAAGTAATTTCTCTGCTTTTTAATATTATGTCTAGGCTGGTTGTAACTTTCCTTTCAAGGAGTAAGCGTCTTTTAATTTCATGTCTGTAGTCACCATTTGCAGTGATTTTGGAGCCCAAAAACATCAAGTCTGACACTTTTCCACCGTTTACCCATCTATTTCCCATGCAATGTTGAGACTGGATGCCGTGATCTTAGTTTTCTGAATGTTGAGCTTTAAGCCAACTTTTTTCACTCTCCACTTCTATTTATTACTAAGGAAGCACTAGTAATTACTTTCCTCTAATATCTAAGCACTAGATATTACTTTACTTCTAGTTATTACTAAGGAAGCGCTGTTGAACTTACACTGCTTTCTACCATGTGACCTCTTCTTTCTCCCAGTTTTTTCTCAGGTATTCTATTCTTGCATTGTCAAAGCATATAACATATACTATTATATCATCCCTATCATTTTGCATGTTTTAAAAAAATTCTTGGTACTATATTTATATCTATATGTTGCTTACTACTGGTCCTTCTGCCCCCTGCTTCCTGACGGTTAAAAGCGCATCTTCAAGTTCTTAGTCATTCTGCACTTTTTATCTGAAACTTCAACATGTGAGATATATAGAGAGATATAGATATATATCACTCTCATATATTCCTTAGCTCACACTTTCTTGAGTATTGAGCTCTGTAATGTTCTGTAGCTGTTGACTGTAACTATTGAGAAGTCTGGTGCAACCTGATTTTTCCTCTCATAAATAACTCAGACTTCTTGTCTAGTTAAGCAGAGGATTCTTTTTATTCCCAAAAGTCTAGTAATTTTATTATTTTATTTCTTTAAGTCTTAATATTAACCAGTCTGGATTAATTTTCTGAAGTATATAACATGCAGTCTCAATATATAAATTCAAATCTCACACAATATAGGGATGTTTCCTTTAATTATAATTTTAAACATTTGCTGCTGCTGCTGCTGCTAAGTCGCTTCAGTCGTGTCCGACTCTTTGCAACCCCAGAGACAGCAGCCTACCAGGCTCCCTCTTCCCTGGGATTCTCTAGGCAAGAACACTGGAGTGGGTTTCCATTTCCTTCTCCAATGCATGAAAGTGAAAAGTGAAAGTGAAGTCGCTCAGTCGTGTCCAACTCCCCAGAGACCCCATGGACTACAGCCTACCAGGCTCCTCCATCCATGAGATTTGCCATGTTACATTAATTTCTTTTTCTTTCTCAAGAATTAGAAGTTTATGGATTTCCCTTGTCTTCAGTACTTATCGTTCTCCTCTCTAGTCTGTCTTTTATTTTTCACTTATGTTTTATTTTTTTTCATTTTCTCCATGATACTTTTACCATGTTTACATAGTGTCTCTTGTACTTTTCATAATTTAGTCTGCATTTCTGAAATGAATGTATCTTTTCAGTTTCTTTCCTGAAGGCTATTAAATCCCATTTTCATTTCCTATTATCTGACCGTCTTTTCTCTGAGTTCCTTTATTTCTATTTCTATCTTTCTAACACAAGCTGGAATCAAGATTGCCGGGAGAAATATCAATAATCTCAGATATGCAGATGACACCACCTTTATGGCAGAAAGTGAAGAGAAGCTAAAAAGCCTCTTGATGAAAGTGAAAGAGGAGAGCAAAAAAGTTGGCCTAAAGCTCAACATTCAGAAAATGAAGATCATGGCATCTGGTCCCATCACTTCATGGGAAATAGATGGGGAAACAGTGGAAACTGTCAGACTTTATTTTTGGGCTCCAAAATCACTGCAGATGGTGATTGCAGCCATGAAATTGAAAGACGCTTAATCCTTGGAAGAAAAGTTATGACCAACCTAGATAGTATTTTCAAAAGCAGAGACATTACTTTGCTGACTAAGGTCCGTCTAGTCAAGGCTAGGGTTTTTCCAGTGGTCACGTATGGATGTAAGAGTTGGACTATGAAGAAGGCTGAGCACCAAAGAATTGATGCTTTTGAACTGTGGTGTTGGAGAACTCTTGAGAGACCCTTGGACTGCAAGGAGATCCAATCAGTCCATTCTGAAGGAGATCAGCCCTGGGATTTCTTTGGAAGGAATGATGCTAAAGCTGAAACTCCAGTACTTTGGCCACCTCATGCTAAGAGTTGACTCATCGGAAAAGACCCTGATGCTGGGAGGGATTGGGGGCAGGAGGAGAAGGGGACGAAAGAGGATGAGATGGCTGGATGGCATCACTGACTCGATGGACCTGAGTCTGAGTGAACTCTGGGAGTTGGTGATGAATAGGGAGGCCTGGTGTGCTGTGATTCATGGGGTCGCAAAGAGTCGGACACAAATGAGCGACTAAACTGAACTGAACTGAACTGAACTGAAGGAAAGATGCATATATCTTTCCTTTCTAAGTACATTATTTGCACTTTTCTTCTGATTTTGGTGGTGTGTTCTTTGTGAGTTTTCTTCCATTGCCAAGGTCACTTCTCTCTTTCCTTATGAATGTGGATGTAGCATTTTTACTTTTTTATTCATCATTGAATGAGTTTCTTTTTCTTGGCTTACCTATTATCAGGGAAAACCTGGTCGATGGGAGAATAAGGGAGAGGTAAGAATATGGGAGAGGTAAGAATGTTTCCCAGTTTCTTAGATCAAAGAATGTGCCTTGATCTTAAAGAAAGATGGGTTTTTCTTTATCATCTTCTATTGCATCTTTCCACAATTGTTCTCACTGCTTCCCGCATCCCTGATGCCTTGTCCTGCTTGTTTTCAGTCCTAGCCTCAGCAGTTTTCACTCAGATAGTGGTCCCCTTCTTTTGAAGGGTGAATATTTGATGATTATTTGTGTGTGTTCTGCTTCTGCGAGAAAGATCTTACTCCAAGTTCTTCCCCACAGTTCCTACCATTCTGTAGCACCTGTTGGTGTCCCATCCTATTCTGGTTTCATATGTTCTTTCCTCAACATATATTTTATCTCAGGTTTGTGGAGTGGGCTGTGGGGAGGTGTATCTTTGTTGTAATTACTTGCTGTTTTAACTGGAAACCAGAATTCCTCTCGTACAAGTTCCTGAAGTTGTTATCTCTGTTGCTCTTACCTTGTGTTATCCAGGAACCATTAGTAAATTTTGATAAAACTAACACCAGCTCTCTGGAAGAAAAAACTAAGAAGCATCTATGCTCACATATGGCATCAAATAGAAGGTTCAGAGGAGCATTTCCAATCAGTCTACGGATGGTCAGCTATCCCAGACTACAGAAAGCATTCTGAGTGGACGAAGGCTAAAGTCAGAGTATAGATGCAGTGTGGAAACAGCCAAAATAACATATGATTTGCCATTTATGAAACTAGTACACACACTCAGGAAACTCGACAAGTTCTTATGGAGGAGAATAATAATAATAGAAGCAATAACACCTAACATAGAGTGCTTTCTGCATGCCACTATTCTGAGTGGCAGTTATCATGTATCAACTCATTTATCTTGCACAGCACTATTAGATGGTTACTGCTCTTACCATGTTTTACGGATAAAAACACTGAGGCACAGAACATATGAGCAATTTACCAAAGGTCACACAGTTAGTGAATGATGGAGCTGAAATTCAAACTCATTCTGTTCTAAATGCCATGCTCTTGACTAGCATGTGATCTATATCTGTCAATCTTTTGAAAATAAAAAGAAAAAAGACACCTTCAGAAAAGCTGTTAGGGGTGGTTCTTAAATATAGGACTCTACTTCCTTCAGTTTCTTAGGACATATGCCCAAAGCCACCATAATTTGAACAGTAAGGTTTAACGCTACTACATATAAGCCAGAAGCCGGTAAACAGGTCAAGGAAATTCTGCTTTGCACATATATGTTAAGAACAAATACTACTTTGGTACTTTAGAAACCAGTGGTTAAAATTTCACATCTGGAAGATAGTCATTTAAGTTAGAAAAATGGTTTACTTCAAGAAAGCAATGATTTGATGTGCTCCACATTTTAAAAAGAAAATGCAATTAATTTTATTTCATTTTAAAATCAAGTTATGGTTAAAATAAAGTAAAATCCATACTTGCTCTGTTTGCTAAAATGACAACTTTTCTTTGTGTTCTGTGTGTGGCATATAATCCTGCTTGCTTGATGGTCCTACGACTGAAAAAAAGAGAATTTTTAAACAACCACAATTATTAGTGTCACAATTATTGGAGAATATAGACAATACATAGACAATCTGTATTCTTAATCCTAAACTAAAGTCTCTCTTTCTGAATTTAAAAAAAAAATGTATATTTTCAAGAAAGCTTATTTCCTGAAATATATTTCTCAGAGATGCCTAAAAATGACTACTCTGATTCATAGAATAAACTGTTCAAAACATTTTTGAAGAATGCTCACAATCTCCAAATTTTGCTGAAATGGTTTTCTTAATGGTTTTCAAAAAATTATTAAGAAAATGAATAAGCAAACCAATAACTAGGAACAAAAATATTTATAATACATATATCTGAAAAGGACTTGGGGTATATAAAAACTCTTATAAATAAACAATAGAAAGATAAGCAATCTATTATAATAAAAAATGTGCAAAAGACTTTAAACACTTCACAGAAGAAAATGTGCAATGAGTCACTAAAATAGTTTTTGTGAGTGTGCAATATTATGAATTTTTAGGGAAAAAGTATAAAATCCTGCCCTTTGGGACAAAATAGGTACACCTTGAGGGTATTTTGCTAAGTTAGATGAGTTAGAGAGAGACAAATAGCATATGATTTCATTCATATGTGGAATTTTGAAAAAGACATGACAAACAAGCAAACAAAAGAAATGAAACCCCTAGATACAGAGAGCAGATTGGTGGTCACCAGAAAGGAAAGGGGTTGGGAGTAGACAGAATGAGTGAAGAGGTCATTTGCATGGTGATGGATGGTAACTAGACTTTGGTGGTGATCAAATATAATGCTGTACACCTGAAACATGTAACGTTAACATTCTAATTTTATGTCAGTTTTTTTTTAAGGCAATGCAAATGGATAATTAATTAATTAATTAATTAAATTATGTTGTATTTATACAATGGAACATTAATATAGCAACAAAAAAGAATGATTTCTGAAACACGCAGCATGGATGAGTCTTAAAAACATTACATTGAGAAAATGAAACAAAATGCATAAGAATATTATTGTATGATTTCTTTTATCTGAAGTCTAAGAATAGGTGATATATGGTAATAGATATCAGAAAGTGATCCCCTCTAAGGGTTGGGAGTGACTAAAAGGGAGCATAGAAACCTTTTTGATTATGGAGGTGCTTATACACATGAACCTATATATCAAACTCATCAAACTGAACACTTAAAATATGTGTATTTTATTGTGTGAGAAATGTGCATGCACGGTAAGTCACTCCAGTCATGTCTGACTCTGTGTGACCCTATGGACTGTAGCCCGCCAGGCTCCTCTGACCATGGGATTCTCCAGGCAAGAATACTGGAGTGGGTTGCTATTCTCCAGGGATCTTCCTGACCCAGGGATCGAACACATTTCCTGCATTTGCAGGTAGGTTCTTTACCACAAATGCACTACCTGGGAAGCCCATTGTATGAGAAATACACCTCAATAGATACAAAGGGGAAAATAACAATGGTCACTTTTCACTTATTTATTTAAAAATCATCTCTTGAGTAAAGTTAGTATAACTACATATTTGGTTTAAAATTTGGACTTATGCCCTCAATCTTTCTCAGCATCAGGGTCTTTTCCAATGAATCAGCTCGTCACATCAGGTGGCCAAAGTATTACAGCTTCAGCTTCAGCATCACTCATTCTAATGAATATTCAGGGTTTACTTTCTGGTTTGATCTTGAAGTCCAAGGGACTCTCAAGAGTCTTCTCCAGTACCATGATTTAAAATCGTCAGTTCTTCAGCTCTCGGTCTTACTTATGGTCCAACTCTCACATTTGTACTGACTATCCTTACAAAAAGAATACCAGAAACTAAATCTGGAGTGAGGCCTAAGTCACCCCACTTAACTGAGGAGTCGGTTCAGCTCTGTCACTCAATCATGTCTAAAAACTCTTTGCTACCCCAGGACTGTAGCACGCCAGGCTTCCCTGTCCATACCAACTCCTGGAGCTTGCTCAAACTCATGTCCATCAAGTCGGTGACACCATCCAACCATCTCATCTTCTGTCATCCACTTTACCTCCTGCCTTCAATCTTTCCCAGCATCAGGGTCTTTTCCAATGAATCAGTTCTTCACATCAGGTGGCCAAATATTAGAGTATCAGCTTCAGCATCAGTCTTCCAGTGAATATTCAGGACTGATTTCCTTTAGCATTGACTGGTTGGATCTCCTTGCAGTCCAAGGGACTCTCAAGAGTCTTCCTCAACACCACAGTTCAAAAGCACCAGTTCTTCGGTGTTCAGCTTTCTTTATGGTCCAACTCTCACATCCATATATGACTCTTAAGAGTCTTCTCCAAGGAGGAGTTGGTTAGATTTACATAATAATAGTAACATAACAATTACATGGCATTCCCTACACACCAGGAGCTCTTCTAAGCAGTTTTGTGTTATTAACTCTTAATTCTTAGAGGAGATAAAAATACATATGGCATAAGTCATTTTCACTTATTCAATTGCTAAATATCTCCAAAATGGCAGCAGCTGATCCTAAGCAGCTCTAGAGTCCCTTTTAACCACTACATTATTTGGCCTCTTGTGGCTATTCACCAACTTACCAAGATAGAACGTAGTTTGAAAATGGAGGACTAATGTCTATTTTAAAGGAAGAAACCCTACTCCTAGTGGATAACCTGCTTCTATTAACAGTAACTTGTTTAAACCTGGTAAGAAGCACTAAAGTAGCTCCTCAATGAAGTAATGAGAGTCACTTAGTAGTCCTTAAGTGATGCTCTAGATATAAAGGGGAAAGCGCAGGCCATTCTTGAACTAACTGGATATCATTGGTGAGAGGGAGACCTTTCACCCAAGAGGCGTAGGATAAGTATAAACCAAGAACCAAGCTCAGAACCATGCAGTAGTGGCCCCTCAATCACATGCCCATGTAGCCAGGAGAAGACCTCCCCTCTCATCTTACCTCTCCTTACACTGTTTCACAGCACCTAATGATTTTCAAGGGTTTCCCTGGTGGCTCTGTGATAAAGAATCTGCCTGCCTAGCAGGAGACACAGGTTTGATCCCTAGGTTGGGAAGAACCCCTGGAGAAGGAAATGGCAACCCACTCCAGCATTCTTGCCTGGGAAATTCCATGGACAGAGGAGCCTGGGGGGCTACAGTACATGACGTTGCAAAATAGTCGGGCACAACTGAGCAACTAAACAACAACAATAATTCTCAAAACAGCTTCACTCCTATTGTGAGTTTACAGCAATCTGGTATGGTAGGTAGACCTTTACTATCCTCATTTCACAGGTTATGAGGCTCAAGTTCCAAGCCATTAAGCAATTATGTAAGGTCACATGAAAAGGTAGACGGTGAGAAGGGATGAGGACCAGGGTTGCTGTACCCAGATTCACGTTCTCATAGCACCTCACCAACATAGACATATGAGAGACCATTCAAATATTTCCAAGTAATAGAGCAATGAAACAAATAACTTGAACAGGCTTTCCTAGTTAGGTCTAAGATCAGTAGTCAGATATCCAGGAATGCCAGCTAAGTATATAGCAGCTCATGATTTCTGATTTCCTGTTCAGTACAGAGATTATAAATTCATTTTGTTTTCTGTATATTTGCTTTTGAAATCATCCATTCAGTCAGTAATAATTGTATTAGGAGAGGGAGTGCCGTGTTTGTTAACCAAACATATGCCTAAGTTTTCATTGGGGCAAAAGAGAGGCTTATACGAGTTAAAACTAGCTGAACTTCCATTACAAATACATTCCAGTAGATTAAAAATAAGATGACCTAGACTCACATAAATAATCCACCAATGTGATCTTAAATGTGATTCTATTAATAGTCTATTTGTAGAAAAACTTATTTTAAAAATGTATTAAACAACTCTTTTGTTTTAAATTATGAAAAACGTGTTTAAATTTCTCAGGAAACATATTACTTCTTTTTATGAGATAATGCATTTATTTTTAAGTCAAATTACATTTGACCAAAGCTTATGGATTTAATAATTTAGTTCAAGAAATATAAAAATATGCTCCTAACATAGTTTATTCATATATGATTAAACTTTCTAAAATTCTCATTCATTAATTCATTTATTTACTCAAAAACAGTTACTAAGTGCCTACTATGAACCATTCTGGACACAAGAGATACAACAGTGAAAAACTAGCAAATTTTAAAAATCTTTGCCCTCGTGGAGACAGCATTGGGAAAGGAAAACAAAGCAACCAATCAAATGCAAGAAGGTAAAAAGTGTATTATAATAGATGGTGATAAATTCTAAGAAAAATACTGAAGGTGGGAAGCCAGAGAGAGGAACCTGCAGTTTAAAAAGGGTGACAAAGGCATCCTGGCTTGACTGGGACTGCTGCTGCTGCTAAGTTGCTTCAGTCGTGTCCGACTCTCTGCAACCCCATAGACAGTAGCCCACCAGGCTCCCCCGTCCCTGGGATTCTGCAGGCAAGAACACTGGAGTGGGTTGCCATTTCCTTCTCCAATGCATGAAAGTGAAAAGTGAAAGGGAAGTCGCTCAGTCGTGTCCAACTCTTAGCGACCCCATGGACTGCAGCCTTCCAGGCTCCTCAGTCCATGGGATTTCCCAGGCAAGAGTACTGGAGTGGGTTGCCATTGCCTTCTCCGTGACTGGGACTGGAGGACGTATTAAAACTAGAAGTCCCACCTCTGAAACATGTTCAGGGAAAGCATGTCACTTTAAGTCTAGACTGAGTAGCTAGAAGAAGTATACTATGAAAATATTTGAGTAAAAAAAACATTCCAGATAGAGGAAACAACAAGTGCAAAGACTGAGGCAGGAACATGCCTCACTTATTTAAGCAAAAGTGAGGACCAGTGTGGTGGGAGCTGCTGTGAGCAAGATGTGAGGGAAATGAAAAATGACCAGAAAAATTGACCACTAGCCCTACAGTCAGACGAAAATATGACCGAGTGAGGTGCTTCAGGGAAAAGCTCAGTGTCCTCAGCAGGAGAAAGGAATACCAACAGCACCGCTGTTCCTTACAAGGAAGAGACCTGCCCTGGACGCTAACTGCTCCCAGTTCTGACTTAAGTACTTTGGAGAAACCAAGAAGCAAAAGGGGACAAGAAAAGCAACTGGGGAAAGGAACAGGCAGAAGTGAGCCTAGCCATAAGGAAAAGATCCCTCCCCAAAATTCATCTTCCTCAAGGAAAGTTGAGGTTAAATCCTTGGATGTGCCTGCGTATTTATCCCATCTCTCCCTTTCTTCCTCTCTAATCCTGTTCAGCGAGGCTCCTTCTGTTTGTTGACAACTCAGGGTTTTAAAGTTAGTACTACCACCAGGCATTCCTGCTAATGGAAGAAGTCCAAATTCTATTTGGCCACGAATACAATTACACCCACAGAAGTATATTTTTGCTCCCAGCTTCAGTCTTCTTTTTGCCAGGTAGATAATTTATACAGAGCTAGAAAAAGATTGCTGGGGGCAAATGACACAATACACTTGCCACAGACAGACACAGCCTCCATTGCTGAGAAGGAGACATTAAGCAGTTCACGTCACTTTTCAACTCCCATTTCAGCATCCTTTTAATTTAAATGGAGACGATATTTCTTCACCATCTACTAGAACCAGAAGGATGTCATGAGGACACTTTTAAAATGCTTTCAACTACCCAAGATGAAAGATACTTTATGAGCATTATGTGATGCTGTCACTGAATCTTCATTCTAACTAGCCCTATTTGTGTGTCTCTCTCTTTTATTTTCAACAAACATAATCATGCGGTACATCCATTGTCTGCATACTTGGCAAATTTGCTAACTAGGCATTTGTGTGCTCCTTCAGGTGTTTCATCCATATGTATTGATATTCATCAAATAAGCAGGAGTAGTGATGTAGCCTGTTTGCTTTTTTTTTATTTTCTGCTGCTCTAGTTGGAAGACGAATTAAATTGTCTCTCAGATGTTAGCAGCAGCTGTCAAAAAGCATACCTTACTCAAAGACTTATTTTGAATTCAGAAAGCACAAAATCATGCAACACATTCACTCCAGCAGCAAACTCAATAGTTATCTATAGCTGTTTATTGAGAGGCAGCTTTGTGTCAATCATCAAATTCTTAAGACTGTATCTAGGAGAATTCCCAGGAATGCGTAAACCACCATGTGACATATATGATTTCAAAGACGCCCAACAGTAATAATCTGAATGAATTCTCATTACATTCTCCTGAATGCATTTTCCTAAATGAAAGTGAAAGTGAAAGTCGCATCCGACTGTTTGAGATCCCATGGACTATACAGTCCATGGAATTCTCCAGGCCAGAATACCAGAGTGAGTAACCTTTCCCTTCTCCAGGGATCTTCCCAACACAGGGATCGAACCCAGGTCTCCCATATTGCAGGCAGATTCTTTACCAGCTGAGCCACCAGGAAGCCCAAGAATACCGGAGTGGGTAGCCAACCCTTCTCCAGTGGATCTTCTTGACCCATGGATTGAATCGGGGTCTCCCTGCATTGCAGCTGGATTCTTTACAAACTGAGCTAACAGGGAAGCCCAAATAGATGCCTCTAAATAACATGAGAGGACCCATTAATGGTCTCCAGGCCCTGAGTGGAGGCTTCACAGGTATTTTGAGCTACAAACATCCTCATAAGAGAGGGGAATTTAGGTTTTGGAGAGTGGGAAATAAGAGGATGAGAGAATAAGCATAAGAAAAACACTCGAAGGAGATTAAACTGGGTGTGTGAGACCGCTGCCTGATAGAAAATGAACAAAAATGAAAATACTGTATGAAAGGGTATTTTTTAAAGTATTTGAAATCATTCAATTTTTAGAAATTGATAATTGATACCTTATACGAGTTCATAACCAAGCAAATGTGTATCCTTTAAAAATTGATCATGTGTAATTAACATGTTTGACTCTTTTGTTTTCTTTGTGTTTTTTCTCTTTCTTAAAAAACAGAGAGAGAAGAGTAAAATATTTTACTAGAATACATATACACACACATGGAAAATAAAAAGCTTAAGTTCCTATACCTCATTCTTAAACTTGAGATTGTTGACATTTCATTTAACCCTCCTATATATTGATTTTGTAATCTGTAAAATGGCAATAGCATTGCCACCCTTCTCTTTTCACAGGGTACTCTATTGTGTGAGATAACGTACACAAAAATACTGAAAAAAATATGTCACTATTCAAATATTAGATGAAAATCATTATTTTTTTTAGTTTTAATCTATTAAGTTTATTCTTCCTTCTGTCCATCAAAGATTACCCTGAATGAATGTGCAAAAAAACACAAAGCCTTTCGCATTTGCTTATGTAGTAATCGTTGTACTCTGCCACTTCCATAGGAGAATATGTTTATCTTTACCCAGCCTCTGGCAAGCATATCACTCCACCCTGTGTAGCCAAAGGGAAAGAATAGTCCTGAATAAAAATAAGGTTCAATCATTCAACAGACATACACTCCTTCTGTTTCAGTCATCTATTTGTCATGATGAGAAACCACAAAACTATACTTGCATAGGAAGCACAAAAACAAAATAAAGAATGGGGGAAGAAAAACCTGAGCAGTCATCACATATTTTCCCTTTGAGAGAACATTCCTCAGTCTGTGTTTCAAGAAGGTATTTTTGTTGAGGATTTTTTTGTAGATTTCCCAATATGTAACCTTATAATGATGTAACCTGCATCTCTATAAATTATATAGCATGTGTCAGAATCAAATGCTCTTAAAATATTATAAAAGGTTGCTAAATATATTTTGCACATTCCTTCCTAACTCTATGTTATACAGTAATTGATACACAGCCCACAAAACATCTAAAAATACTTTTACAGCAAAATAAATGCCTGCAATTTCTTTCTACTCTATGGTAAATGTGGACCACAAAAACCAATGTAGAAATTCAAAAGTACAATTCAGGAAGTGAAGGAAAGGAAAGACAAAATAGCAGTCTCCACAACTCAGCATTTACTTCATCTCTGCCTAAGTACCAATCCAAGCATAGTTCAAAGAGTTAGAGTCCATTAGAATCATGCTCTTTTTCCCCCAGTGATACAGAAGTGTTTTTCTCTCCAGTAAGGAGAATGAATTTAAATTAAGCAAATATGAAGAAGCAGCACACAATTTGGTAAAACACATTGTCGCTTGTCATTCCACATGTAGTCTCCCTTTGACCTTCCTAACAGAAGGATGGTTTTCCTTAGGTATCTATGTCTCCCTTCCATGACTCAGGAAAGGCTCTCCTGACTTCTCACCCTCTCTAAGCGTACTTCTCCACTACTCCAGTAAACAGAAAATTGTGTATCCCTCAAGACCGCCTTTGGTCTAAGATAGGATGTGTCCTAAGGTACATAATTACACTGGCGGCGACAACTAGATTCCACACTTGAGGCTGGGGGTCTCACTCTCTTTGTTGGATGTGAACAAGAAATCATTCAGCCCTGACAGTAACCACAAGGGAAAGAAACAGGAATAGGATGAAACTGATGCTGTGTATGCTAGGGTGCAGAGGCAGAAAAACCTTGGATCCTCGATGACTTCTCACCAAACAACTGAAGACAAGAAGTCTGTCTTACTCCTGACTTATCAGCTATGTAAAATAAACTTCATAATTGTTTAACCAATTTAGGTTGGATTTTTGTTGTTACTTGCAGCCAAACACATCATAACTGTTAACAGATATGTTCTTTCCAAGTGTTCTTTTATTTTGTGCAGCTTTTTAAGGACTAGACTGGTTAGGTAGTTTCAGTCAAGGTCATACATGTACATTTGCATTCACTATAATATATGCAAGTGATTAGTCCAGCTAATTGCTGCTCCTGGGGTGGGGCGGGGGAAGGAGTCAACAGGAAAAATGCTGCATGCATCTCCATACAGAGGTATCCATTTTAGCACTAATAGAGTGACTCTTCCCTAAAAGGATTTAAAACAACATCCTCATCACCACAGCGTATAAAAATTATTCATGAAGAGAAAAATTCATCAGTTTAAAAGCGTGCATGCTATTTCATCTTCCTGGAGCAGTCTTCCAACTCTTCCTCTCTACCTGATCTAGCTTGAATGTTACTCTTCAGGGTCCAATATCATGGCCTCTTCTCCTGGGAAGCCCTTTTTGACCCATGAAGACTAGACTGGATGCTATTCATGTTTCCATAGCATTCTCCCTTTACCCCAATCCCAGTTCTCTAATATAGGGCAGTTTCCTTTACGTGGGTTTGTACTTGCCCCTAGCATGTAAATTCCCTGGGGCTGGGGTAATGTCCAATTCATTACTGTATACACAGCATCTAACACAACGCCTGTTCATCATGAGTGAGTGAGTGACTGAAGTCTCTCAGTCGTGCCCAACTCTGTGACCCCATGAACTGTAGCCCACCAGGCTCCTCTGTCCATGGGATTTTCCAAGCAAGAATATTGGAGTGAGTTGCCATTTCCTTCTCCAGGGGATCTTCCCAACCCAGGGGTCAAACCCATGTCTCCTGAATGGCCAGCAGACGCTTTAACCTCTGCGCCATCAGGAAGCCTGTTCATCATAGGTAAACAATAAACATGAGGAGAATGACCATAGACCCAGAATGCTTTGAATAGAATAAGACTTAGAGTTGCCACATAAAATAGCAATCACTTTTAGAAAATTGAATAGGAAATATTTTGGAAAAAGCAAAATTTCCAAAATAAGACTTTCTCTGAGGTGAACGTTGAGTATTTGTAATTGCATATTTTAGAAAACTTAATAAAGGCTCTGATGCAAAACACCTCTTCATCAAGGTGTCATGGCAAAAATCCTCTTCCAACAACAGAAGAGAAGACTCTACACATGGACATCACCAGATGGTCAACACCAAAATCAGATTGATTATATTCTTTGCAGCCAAAGACAGAGAAGCTCTATAATATCAGCAAAAACAAGACCGGGGAGCTGACTGTGGCTCAGATCATGGACTCCTTATTGCTAAATTCAAACTTCAATTGAAGAAAGTAAGGAAAACCACTAGACCATTCAGGTATGACCTAAATGGTCAGATCCCTTATGATTATACAGTGAGAAATAGATTTTATATCTGATAGACAGAGTGTCTGATGAACTATGGATGGAGGTTCATGACATTGTACAGGAGACAGGGATCAAGACCATCCCTATGGAAAAGAAATGCAAAAAAGCAAAACGGCTGTCTGAGGAGGCTTTACAAATAGCTGTGAAAAGAAGAGAAGGAAAAGCAAAGGAGAAAAGGAAAGATATAAGCATCTGAATGCAGAGTTCCAAAGAATAGGAAGGAGAGATAAGAAAGCCTTCTTCAGTGATCAATGCAAAGAAATAGAGGGAAAAAAACAGAATGGGAAAGACTAGAGATCTCTTCAAGAAAATTAGAGATACCAAGGGAACATTTCATGCAAAGATGGGCTTGATAAAGCACAGAAATGGTATGGACATAACAGAAGCAGAAGATATTAAGAAGAGGTGGCAAGAATACACAGAAGAACTATACAAAAAGAACTTCACAACCAAGATAATCACGATGGTGTGATCACTCACCTAGAGCCAGACATCCTGGAATGTGAAGTCAAGTGGGCCTTAGAAAGCATCACTACGAACAAAGCTAGTGGAGGTGATGGAATTCCAGATGAGCTCTTTCAAATCCTGAAAGATGATGCTGTGAAAGTGCTGCACTCAATATGCCAGCAAATTTGGAAACCTCAGCAGTGGCCACAGGACTGGAAAAGGTCAGTTTTCATTCCAACGCCAAAGAAAGGCAATGCCAAAGAATGTTCAAACTACCACACAATTGCACTCATCTCACACTCTAGTAAAGTAATGCTCAAAATTCTCCAAGCCACGCTTTGGCAATATGTGAACCATGAACTTCTAGATGTTCAAGCTGGTTTCAGAAAAGGCAGAGGAACCAGAGATCTAAGTGCCAACATCTGCTGGATCATCGAAAAAGCAAGAGAGTTCCAGAAAAACATCTATTTCTGCTTTATTGACTATGCCAAAGCCTTTGACTGTGTGGATCACAATAAACTGTGGAAAATTCTGAAAGAGATGGGAATACCAGACCACCTGACCTGCCTCTTAAGAAACCTATATACAAGTCAGGAAGTAACAGTTAGAACTGGACATAGAACAACAGACTGGTTCCAAATAGGAAAAGGAGTACGTCAAGGCTGTATATTGTCACCCTGCTTATTTAACTTATATTCAGAGTACATCATAAGAAACATTAGGCTGGAAGAAGCACAAGCTGGAATCAAGATTTCTGGGAGAAATATCAATCACCTCAGCTATGCAGATGACACAACCCTTATGGTAGAAAGTGAAGAGGAACTAAAAGCCTCTTGATGAAAGTGAAAGAGGAGAGTAAAAAAGTTGGCTTAAAGCTCAACATTCAGAAAATGAAGATCATGGCATCTGGTCCCATCACTTCATGGGAAATAGATGGGAAAACAGTGGAAACAGTGTCAGAGTTTATTTTGGAGGCCTCCAAAATCACTACAGATGGTGACTGCAGCCATGAAGTTAAAAGACGCTTACTCCTTGGAAGGAAAGTTATGACCAACCTAGACAGCATATTCAAAAGCAGAGACATTACTTTGCCAACAAAGGTCTGTCTAGTCAAGGCTACGGTTTTTCCAGTGGTCATGTATGGATGTTTGAGTTTGACTGTGAAGAAAGCTAAGCGCCGAAAAATTGATGCTTTTGAACTGTAATGTTGGAGAAGCCTCTTGAGAGTACCTTGGACTGCAAGGAGATCCAACCAGTCCATTCTTAAGGAGATCAGTCCTGGGTGTTCAATGGAAGGACTGATGCTGAAACTGAAACTCCAGTACTTTGGCCACCTCATGTGAAGAGTTGACTCATTGGAAAAGACTCAGATGCTAGTAGGGATTGGGGGCAGGAGGAGAAGGGGACGACAGAGGATGAGATGGCTGGATGGTATCACTGACTCGATGGACATGAGTTTGGGTAAACTCTAAGAGTTAGTGATAGGCAGGGAGGCCTGGCATGCTGCGGTTCATGGGGTCGCAGAGTCGGACATGACTGAGTGACTGAACTGAACTGATGCAAAAAGGAGATATATCTCATGCTATGACATAAATATGTGTATATTTAAATACATATATATTAAAATTTTTAAATAATGTAAATTGGAGAAGAAAATAATTGGAGCTAAGAGCAGAGACAGTACCTTTAGCTACATCGTCTAGAGTTATCATAAGCTCCTTAAAATAAATGAACATGAGGCTCAGAATTCTGTATCCTCTCACATTTATTGTTCTTAAATATAGCTAATCAGTTCAGTCATTCTCAACAATTTTGTAGTGTTCATAAATGTCCATATTAAAAATCCTTTCAAGTGTTTTTGACATAGGTAAACCCTACTTGACTATTTTACCCTAAAGTTTCTGTTGCCCAGATGATTATTTCTGTTATGTATGAAACTTTTAATAATTATATTTTTAAATTTTAATCATTAATAATATTATTCTGAGTACATACAATTCTATAGGTCAATTACTATTTGAAAGGTAAGAAAAGACAGCAAAACTATTTTGTTATACCACATTTTTGGTATCAAACAATTACAAAAACTCAAACTTCACTAGAACTTGGAAATCTACTTAAGCACTTTTTTAATATAGGACTTTGTTAAAAATAGAACTTGTTTTATGCCATTAGAAAATGTCAAAATTTTAATAATATAAATTGTAACAGAAGGCTTTCATTTTGCCTAATTAGAGCAAAGGAATTTATTTTGTTTTTTCAAAGTAATATTTTTTATTCATGAACACCAACACCCAAAGAGGTCATAAAGGGTGTGAAGAGATGATTTACCGAAAGAAAGGGCAGAATAGTTACACTATATCTTCAGAGTATTTACATTTAGTTTTTATGCTTATTTTCACTTATTTCTAGTTTTCTGATCATAATAAGATTTTCCAATTTTATTTCTGTTGAAAGATAATGATTTTAGCTGCATATCTCAAGACAACACCTACAGAAGTTTTAAAGGTCAGCAAAGATGCCCCTAATAAGAGTTCTCAAAGTAAAATTTATTAAAAGCAAGCAGCAAAACAAACTAGGTAAACTGAATTACTTTTGCAAATTACAATTCATATCTATAAATGTTTACTGAAAGCTCATTATGGTTATAAGTCAGTCTCTGTATGAGTTAGGGGTAGGAGGTTGAAGAGCTATAAAGACTTTCATCTTGCATTCTATATCTGCATGTTTGGCTTGTGAAAGAAAGAGCAAGAAAGAACAGAATAGAAAGAAAGAGCAAGAGATCTAAGAGAGATGACAGAGTTGGCAACAAAGATAGCTGAGTAAACTCTTTGAGCCTCTTATAACCACCATGAAGAGTCTTAGTACACTTTATTGAGTATGTCTGTGTGTGTATTAGTTGCTCAGTCATGTCTGACTTTTGCAACTCTTTTATTGAGTATCAGTTCAATTCAGTTCAGTTACTCCATCATGTCCAACTCTTTGGACTGCAGCACACCAGGCCTCCCTGTCCATCACCAACTCCTGGAGTTTACTCAAATTCATGTCCATTGAGTTGATGATATCATCAAACCATCTCACCCTCTGTCATCCCCTTCTCCTCCCACCTTCAGTCTTTCCCAGCATCAGGGTCTTTTCCAATGAGTCAGCTCTTCACATCAGGTGGCCAAAGTATCTGAGCTTCAGTTCCAGCATCAGTCCTTCCAATGAATATTAACCACTGATTTCCATTAAGATTCCCTTGGACTACTTGCAGTCCAAGGGACTCTCAAGAGTTTTTTTCTTAATTAATTATTTTAATTGGATAATAATTAGTTTACAATATTGTGGTGGTTTTTGCCATACATTCACGTGAATCAGCCATGGAACATGGAACATGTGTTCCCCATCCTGAACCCCCCTCTCACCTTCCTCCCCATCCCATCCCTCAGGGCCATTTCAGTTCACCAGCCCTGAGCACCCAGTCTCATGCATCAAACCTGGACTGGCAATCTATTTCATATATGATAATATACATGTTTCAATGCTATTCTCCCAAATCATCAATTCAAAGCATCAATCCTTCAGTGCTCAGATTTCTTTATGGTCCAACTCTCACATCCATACATGACTACTGAACAAACCATAGCCTTGACTAGATGGATGTTTGTCAGCAAAATAATGTCTCTGTTTTTTAATATGCTGTCTAGGTTGGTCATAACTTTTCTTCCAAGGAGCAAGCGTCTTTTAATTTCATGGCTGCAATCACCATCTGCAGTGATTTTGGAGCCCAAAAAAATAAACTCTCTCACTGCATCCATTATTTCTCCATCTATTTGCTATGAAGTGATGGGACCAGATGCCATGATCTTCATTTTCTGAATGCTGAGCTTTAAGTCAACTTTTTTACTCTCCTCTTTCACTTTCATCAAGAGGCTCTTTAGTTCTTCTTCACTTTCTGCCATAGGGTGGTGTCATCTGCATATCCGAGGTTATTGATATTTCTCCCAGCAATCTTGATTCCAGCTTGTGCTTCACCCAGCCCAGCATTTCTCATGAAGTACTCTGCATAGAAGTTAAATAAGCAGGGTGACAATATACAGCCTTGACATAGTTCTTTGTCGATTTGGAACCAGTCCATTGTTCCATGTCTAGTTCTAACTGTTGCTTCTTGATTTCTCAGGAGGCAACTAAGGTGATCTGGTATTCCCAAGTCTTGAAGAATTTTCCACAGTTTGTTGTGATCTACACAGTCAAAGGCTTTGGCATAATCAATAAATAAAAATAAGTGTTTATCTGGAACTTTCTTTATTGAGTATGTACCCACTAAAATCCAAGTGTGTTAACTGGGACAGCTTATTCTACTATTGCACGGTTCGTTGGCTGACTGAGTGATTTGTCAACAATGGAGGGAGTAGTTCCCCA
Source organism: Nanger dama (assembly GCA_917880005.1). Taxonomy (NCBI): domain Eukaryota; kingdom Metazoa; phylum Chordata; class Mammalia; order Artiodactyla; family Bovidae; genus Nanger; species Nanger dama. The sequence continues at coordinate 15,825,746 of CAKJTW010000008.1, read as the reverse complement.
TACTACTATTACCTAAAATACTTGTTGCTTTGCTAGTATTTACTCTTAAATCATGACTGTTCTCATACATCATCTTAATGCTCCTCCAAAAATATATTTATGTTTCTGTTTCATGGTCTAGTTCTCTGTTTTTCCTCTTTACTTCAATCCCACTCTCCCATAGGTAAGTTTCTTTAGGAAAAACTGCTAAGAATATTAAATATGAAATGATACACCCTATAGCTATATGCATCCCATTTTAGAAAAGAAGTCTAGAAAGGAGAGGTATTTAAGAACACCCAATAGACTGTACTACATAACCTAGTAGGAAAAAGAGATGATGTAAGATTACCAAGCTGACCAAGTTGAAGAGAGACGATGTAAGTAATGTTCCAAGAATGACAGCATTTGGGGCCTAAGTTGTGAATTTCTATTGTCAAATCTCACAGTGCACCATGCACATGTGAGACCTCATGTTAGGAGAAGAGAATGGAAAACTTAGAAACCTGGCATTTGAAAGGAGAAAGGTAAAAACTGGTTATAATCCAGAGATGAACTGAAAGGAATGTAGCACTGAAAATAGTAGAAAATAGAAAGAAATCAGAAATGCTGATTAATTCCCATCATTTCTATTATTTCTACAGAAATTTATATTTCAATACCATTTCTATAGAAGATGCATAAAGGAGAAGTGGATGGCAAAGTGGAACATTTAAAAAAATAAACTACCTTAGAAAATAAAAATGTCATCATCAAAAGTAGAAACAACAATAAAGGGAAAAGTTAGTCTTGGGAGTACAAATTATAAAGGTAATTGAATGGGATTTTGAATATATATATACATATACATATGTGAAATGTCTGTTTAACAAACTGAATGCAGAACAATGGAGAAGAGGTTCACCCTGGAGCCCCATTGTTGAGTGGAAGTGAGTCTTGGGACCACACCTCCCTTTGCTTGCTAAGACATTAATGTCAAAACCTAATATTGATATTAAATAAATCATTAAATCTTTGCTAAAGTCTGTAATATGTAACCACAAATAATTCTCTAAAGATGTGTGGATAAATGTGAATACTCATAATAGTGTGCTGTGAGTACTACTATAAGCACTTTTTCCTTTTTTGATATTTCAATATCCAGCAGTGTGTAATTATATAATGTCAACCTGTTATGTTTGAAAATAATACCCCCACAGGGGTTGGCTTGTATCACAAGATCTTTGAATATGAATGTGCTTATAAAAATTTCCCTTTTGATTCTACCTGTGTTGAGGTAGTTTGTTGCTATAGGTTGTGGTAATAATACTTCACATTTTATAGCCCTTTCATCCAAGAATTTGCAGAGATGTTGCTAAAAATAGAAAAGGTAAAATTCAACAACTAGAAAAGCTAAAATTGTGGTTCTTTATCTTTTGTGGAGCATTTTAAAGGTAAGCTTTCTTTTTTGGCTATTTCTCACACTTTTCTTTGATTACACATAAGAAGATTATGCTGATATAAATGCAGAGGCAATTACAAGAAATATACAGTTGCATAATGAATTAGAGTATACATAATTCAAGAAAAAATGTATCTAGAGCAAAGAAAGGACAGCAGTTAAAGATTGTCTTGAATGTTAATAAAAATGTGCTATATTTAAAAATAAAATGACATTAGTAAGCTTCTTTCTTGGGATTATAATTGGACCCATATTTGCAAAACAGTAGACTCTGCCTAGTGTGCTAGGCGAGTTCACCACTTGGAATGGAATCTACAACTAGTTCTTAACTATAATTCTCTGAGCTAATCCATGATGCACAAAGGCAGCCCACCTTTAATACAAAGGAAAAGAAGACTTTAAAATCAACAGAGGAAGAGTATGATCTACTGTGTCAAAACACAAAAACTACTGTACAAGTGTTGGTCAGTATATTAACTTGCAATGAAAATAATGATGCTAGATAATTATAGCACTTATTTCAAAGAATAAAATATTTATAATATTAAATATCAACATCTGTGCGTCTCAGCTTGAAACTGATAATATATTTTTTCCTCTTCTCACCTGTCAAACTAAAACTTATCACGTAACCCCCTATGTTGATGGTTCTATTTTGATTGTTTTAAATATATATTCAAGTGGCCTCAAGGTGGTTCAAAACTGAATTGACAGGCTTCCCTGATGGCTCAGTGTTAAAGAATACGCCACCAATGCTGGAGACACAGGTTCGATCCCTGGTCGGGGAAGATCCCGCGTGCTGCGGAGCAGTGAAGCCTGGGTGCTGCAGCTACTGAGCCCACACGCCGCAGCTACTGAGCCCGCACGCCGCAACTACTGAAGCACAAGTGCCCTGGAACTTGTGGTCTTCAACAGGAGAAGCCACAGCAAGAAGCCTGTGCACCACAACAAGAGTAGCCCCAGTCGATGCAACTAGAGAAAAGCCTCTCAGCAGTGAAGACCCAGCACAACCAAAAATAAATAGAACTGTTTAACAAATATCTTTTAAAAGTTGAATTCATACTTCTAATTCCATTACTTAATTATTCAATAAATATTTAAAGAGGCCCTAATATGAGCCAGGCACTGGATTAAGGGCTTGGGAGAAAGTCATGAGTACATACAGACTCTGCCTTCATGGACATGACGGTCCAAAGGGAAGACAGATCCTAAGAAGGTAAGCCCTGAAAGTGCCGTGAAAAGAAGAGAAGGAACCTGGAGAGTACGGAACAGGATGACTGTGAGGAGTGTTCTAAAAAATCAGTCTTGAAGGATGACTAGGAGATAGGGCTAGGCAGAGGGGCAAAGCAGGGGAGGGAAGAAGAAGGCCATTCCTAAGAGAGGGACTAGCATATTTAAAGGTCCTGAGGCAAAATACACCATGGGAAATTCAAGACACGCTGGGAGGTTTCAAATGCACAGTTAGCACCATGAGGCAATAGCCTTATCTATTATCTCTTGGTTCACTCAATATCATCATAGTGCCCAACACATAGTAGTTGCCCAGTAAATATTTCTTGGATGAATGTGTTGAAGGATAGATAACTAGAAGACTATTAGCAAAAATGATTCTACAGTGGTAAACAAGGGTCAGGCACGCAAGGCCTCACAGGGAAGTCAAGAACATTGAATTATACGACTGGTGTCCAACAGGGAAGAGTTCCTGTTATAGGTCCACACTAAGTTCAGTGAATACTAATCATGTGATCAATATACACAGGCATCTGTTGGATTTATTGTTACATGTAATAAAGGTAATTTTTGCAAAGTATTTTTAAAAATAGTGAATAATATCTTAAAGGACAGTGGGAAATTAATGAAGTTTCTATACAGGATAGTAGCATATCCAGAAAGATGATTTTTCTCATTATTCAGTTCATTCAGTTGCTCAGTCACATCTGACCCTTTGTGATCCCATGGACTGCATGCCAAGGCTTCCCTGACCATCACCAACTCCCAGAGCCTACCCAAATTTATGTCCATAGAGTCGGTGATACCATCCAACCCTCTCATCCTCAGTCATCCCCTTCTCCTCCTGCCTTCAATCTTTCTCAGCATCAGGGTCTTTTCCAGTGAGTCAGTTCTTGGCATCAGGTGGCAAAAGTACTGGAGCTTCAGCTTCAGCATCAGTCCTTCCAGTGAATATTCAGGACTGATTTACTTTAGGATGGACTGGTTGGATCTCCTTGCAGTCCAAGGGACTCTCAAGAGTCTTCTCCAACATCACAGTTCAAAAACATCAATTTCTCAGCGCTCAGCTTTCTTTATGGTTGAACTCCCCAGATCCATACATGACCACTGAACAAACCACAGCTTTGACTAGATGGACCTTTGTTGGCAATGTCTCTGCTTTTCATATGCTGTCTAGTTTTGTCACAGCTTTTCTTACAAGGAGCAAGCATCTTCTAATTTCATGGTGGCAGTTACCACCTGCAGTGATTTTGGAGCCCAAGAAACTAAAGTCTGTCACTGCTTCCATTGTTTCCCCATCTATTTGCCATGAAGTGATGGGACCAGATGCCAAGATCTTCATTTTTTGAATGCTGAGTTTTAAGCCAGTTTTTCACTCTCTTCTTTCACTTTCATCAAGAGACCCTTTATTTCCTCTTTGCTTTCTGCCATATCTGCATATCTGAGATTATTGCTATTTCTCCTGGCAATCTTGATTCCAGCTTGTGCTTCACCCAGTCTGATATTTCACATGATGTACTCTGCATATAAATTAAATAAGCAAGGTGACAATATACAGTCTTGATGCACTCCTTTCTCAATTTGAAACAAATCTATTCTTCCATGTCTGATTCTAGCTGTTGCTTCTCGACCTGCACACAGATTTCTCAGGAGGTAAGTAAAGGTGGTCTGATATTCCCATCTCTTGAAGAATTTTTCAGTTTATTGTGATCCACACAGTCAAAGGCTTTAACATAGTCAATGAAGTAGAAGTAGATGTTTTTCTGGAACTCTCTTGTTTTTTAATGATCCAGTATATGTTGGCAATTTGATCTCTGGTTCCTCTGCCTTTTCTAAAACCAGTTTGAACATCTAGAAGTTCGCAATTCACATATTGTTGAAGCCTGGCTTGGAGAATTTACTTTACTAGCATGTGAGATGAGTGCAATTGTGCAGTAGTTTACTAGCATGCGAGATGAGTGCAATTGTGCAGTAGTTTGAGCATTCTTTGGCATTGCCTTTCTTTGGGATTGGAATGAAAACTAACCTTTTCTAGTCCTGTGGCCACTGACAAGTTTTCCAAATTTGCTGGTATATTGAGTGCAGCATTTTCACAGCATCATCTTTTAGGATTTGAAATAGCTCAGCTGGGATTCCATCACCTCCTCTAGCTTTGTTCGTAGTGATGCTTCCTAGGGCCCACTTGACTTCGCATTCCAGAATGTCTGGCTCTAGGTGAGTGATTATCTGGGTCATTAAGATCTTTTGGTATAGTTCTTCTGTGTATACTTGCCATCTCTTGTTAATATCTTCTGCTTCTGTTAGGTCCATACCATTTCTTATTACATTTCATTGACTCTAAGACATCACTAAATAGAAAATGAACCATCCTTTATCTTATGACATTTAAAAAAATGCTACTAATGAAACTATATATACTAAATCAATCATAAGATATATCCTGATTTCAGAGAAGTTAAAAGGTAAAACGGGCATATTACAGTTAATAAAATATAATATGTGTGAACTTTAAGTGGGAAACCAAGGACACAGGATGACTAGTTAGAAGGTATTTTCATGGCTGCTCCAGTGACTCAGGCTATTGCAGACAGATAAGATGGAAGCAGAAAAGTGGCATATAAGAGGAAAGAGATCAGAAAAAAAGCTATTCAGCAAGTAGAACTACAGGAACTTGCAATTGATGACTATCAGAGTGACAATGTCAGAGGCACTGGGTGGATTGTGGTACTGTTTACTGAGTTCAGATCATTAGTATGGAAACTCTGAAGAGAAATCTGGACTAGGGATATGCATTTGTGTCTTATCAGCATACAGATAGTAAATGAAGTCATGGGAGCAAAAAGATTGCTTTTTTTTCCTTGGGTAGCACTTTTTAACCAAGGGCAATGACTCCAGCTGCAGGTTAAGGTGGAGATGGCCACAATGGCAGGCGGTGAAACAAATCAAAAGCGTCTTGGAGCAGTCCAGTGAGAACAAATGAGAGCCTGACAAAGGCATCAGTCATGAAACAGAAAGAGTGTTCAGACCCTACAGATATTGTAGAGGTGAAAGCTAAGGACTCAGTGACAAAATTGACTGCAGAGGCTGTGAAAGTAGAATTATTTATAGCTTCCTGGGTAGACTGTGGTGCCATTAACTATAATGAAGGAAAGAAGGAGGAGGTGGAGACGGGGTTTGCAAGGAAGACAATGAAATCAGTTTTAGGCCCTTTTCATCACTGACTATGGCCTATGGAACATCTCCCTAGCAATTTTACAGAGTGCTAAACAACAGCTCTACACTATGCCGTACTGGAAACTGTGCTAAGTCACTGCCATCATATCTGACTTTTTGTGACCCCATGGACCATAGCCACCAGGCTCCTCTGTCCATGGGATTCTCCAGGCAAGAATACTGGAGTGGGTTGCCATTTCCTCATCCAGGGGATCATCCCAGCCCAGAGGCCTAACTTGCGTCTATTACATCTCCTGCTTCGGCAGGTGGGTTCTTTACCATTGGCACCACCTGGGAAGCCCCATGTTGGAACCTCATACATACTAGAAGGAACAGGGCGACTGTCATGGCCTTACTTTTTTTTCAGGGAAACGTGTTATCATCAGTCACAGTAGTTAGATGGACTTGAGCAACAGACTGGGAGAACTGGGGCAAGAGACTTCATATCTCTAAGCCTGATTTCCTCATTAGTACACTGAGGATGACGTTTAACTTCTAAAGGTATTTTCCAAATTAAGCAAGATACAAAAATAACCAGAACAGCACTTGGCATGTGAAAAACACTTGATAAATTGTAGCTATTTTTATTATATGTTCTGGTGTGGGACAATCTCTTCAAATGTTCATAATTGTCTCTCTTCAAATGTTCATAATTGTATTCATCTTTTTTATTCTTACATCAAATATTTATTGGACCCTGCTATGTGGGATGTACTGATACCTATCTGCTTCTTCCACATCTCTCCATCTCTTATTCTAATCATCTGAGTTACTAGCTGCTATTCCTCAATTTTTCCTGTGTTCCTTATAGCCTTTGATATCTCACCTCCAATCTGGGTTGAAATATCAGCAAAGACACACATGCATGTCAGCACAGAGTCACACAAGCTTTCTTCCTAAGAGGACAAATAAAAGGACATGAGGAAGACAGACATGAGGCAAGAAAAAGAGGATACAAGTTTGAACCCAAAACTTACATTTTTGTAGAATGCATGTATTAAAAAAGAAAAATGATTTTTACATCAGAGAGAGTCAATTTCTCAAAACGATTTAAATCTTTTTTCCTGCTACACTTGCGAAAATTGCACCACCATTCATTTGTGATTCTCTTTCTCTAACATTTGTAATTTTAATCCTTACTGGTACCTTTCTTTCTTTAGGGATTTATTCCTCTTTGTTACTATTTTATCATTAAAAGGCTTTGTCACAAAGTCATTTTGAAGCTAGTCTCCTTACAATTTTATTTTTCTCCACTTGACTTTAGCACTGATTTTAAAATTCTTACCCAGAGTTGCCTGTTGGAAACTGCCCTTGTTATAGAAGAGGTCACTGTGATTTATAATAGATAGAGATGTGTATTCTTTTGTGGTTTCTAAATTTCCCTTTGCTTACTTGTTTTGGAAAATTCTTCAGTCTGCTTCTATCTGTTAATTGATCACTTCCTCCGCTAGGGTTTTACTACTTTAACTTTGAAAATGTTTCCTTGTAATTATTTCATTTGCATCCTCTTCTGGTCTGGCTATGCCAGTAGAATATCAAGGAAAATATCCTAGATATCACTATCCTAGTTTTAAAAGATTCCCATTCAGAGCCATCTGTTGACTCTTTGCTCATAGCAAAGCACCCAGGATCCCATGTGGAAATAGAGACCTTTCATCAGTTTCTTCACTGAAGAACACACACTATAGAATTAAAAACACAAACACAATTTTCTGTATTTAGAGGAACAAAATTTATGAGCATATTTTTGTGTAATATCAACATGGTCTTCCTTTGTTAGCGGTTTAAGAGCTTGCAATCTAGTTAGGAGAGACAGAACACTACGGAATGGTTCAGAGAAGTGAAAGCATTAGTCACTCAGTCGTGTCCGACTCTTTGTGACTCTATGGACTATAGCCCACCAGACTCCTCTGTCCATGGAATTCTCCAGGCAAGAATACCAGAGTGAGTTTGCCATGCCCTCCTCCAGGGGATCTCCCCAACCCAGGAATCTAACCTATATCTCTTATGTCTCCTGCATTGGCAGGCAGGTTTTTTACCACTAGCCCCACCTGGGAAGCCCTCAAAAGTGAGTTCCTAGGGAATATAAATTTTTAGCTATTTAATAAAATAATCTTGTTTATTTCAAAATAGGTAATAACACGGATATTTCAGGGTGCCAAGAGATTTAGAAACCAATGCAATAGTTTGAAAGAAAGTGAAAGTGTTAGTCACCCAGTCGTGTCTGACTTTTTGTGACCCATAGACTCTAACCCGCCAAGCTCCTCTGTCCACGGAATTCTCCAGGAAAGAATACTGGAGTGGGTTGCCATTTCCTTTTCCAGGGGATGTTCCTGACCCAGGGATCGAACCTGGGTCTCCCACATTGCAGGCAGACTCTCTACTGACTGAGCCACCAGGTAATAGTTTGAGACCCAATCTATTCTCAGTTCATACAATACTATACATCAGATGTTTCCATATTGGTTTCAGTTCTTTGATTATCTAGATATTTTTCCTATAAATATTTAGCAGCTAGAATCGCCCTACCTCTTGAAAATAGGGAAGGAAGGGCAGACAAACAGGTTTTTGCCTTAAAGTAAGTGATAACTTCAAAACTGAAATACAGTTGACCTTTGAACAACACGGGGGTTCAGGGAGAAGTAAAAAATCTGCATATAACTTACAGTGGGCCTCTGTATCCACAGTTCCTCCAATATATGATTCCTTCTTGGCTGCAGTTCTGCACTGGAATCCAAACAACTGCAGACCATATAATACTACAGTATTGACAGCTTTACAAGTCTGCCTATTCGTGGACCCAGTCATTCACAGGTCATCTCTATGTCCCTTTAAAAGGCCCATGGAACAAAAATGTTTGAAAGTGACAACAGCCCATCATAATTCCACTCCCCTGGTGGTTCAAAGAGTAAAGAATATGCCTGCAACACAGGAGCCTGGATTCGATTCCTGGGTTGGAAAAATTCCCTGGAGAAGGGAATGGCAGCACACTCCAGTATTCTTGCCTGGATGATTCCATGGACAGAGGAGCCTGGTGGGCTACATCCATGGGGTCACAAAGAGTTGGACACCACTGAACAACTAACACTCTCACTTTTTCACTTTCATATGACATTGTCCCATAACCAGGACCTTCTCCATTCCTTAGCAGAAATATTAAAGTGAAGCTGGCACACTTTTAGATGGTGATTTCTTATAGAAACTCTCATACATTAAATGTTCGGTTTTGATAATTGTCTTTTGAAAAAAATCTTGTTTCACATAGATCTTAGTTGTTTCCCATAAGAAAGAACAAACCATTAATCGTATAGTGAATATATGGGAAAATTTATACCATGTGTCTCCAGGGTCAAAGATATGCTGAGAAGAAGCAAAAAGGAATTCTGGAATAGCCCAAAAGGAAACAAAATAATAAACTTCCTAGAAATTTTAAGAAAAACACAAGAGTTAAAAAAGAAACTTTATTTTCTGTGAAAGAAAATGGATATAGTCTATCAAGGAGAATAATCTTGACTTAGAGAAAAGTCTCAATTAGAGGATAATTTCTCTAGAGTTTAGTTTTAGTAATTAATTTCAAACACAAATAAAAACTACAATAAGAAAGAAAGATATTAGAAAAATTACTTTGCATTTTGAAAATTTATAATTCATTACAATGTGATAAGAACTTAAGAATTTAATGCTAAATAGAGAAGGTAAACATATGTTGTAAAAATCTCTTACTTCATGAATCACTTGATTTCAAAAGATTGGATTTCTTCATACTTGTGAGTAAAACCTGAATTTCAAAATAGAAAAAAAAAAACTCATTCTAAAATAAGGGTTTCAGTAACAGACTGAGTTTTAATTCCAACTTGTCATTTACTATATTCCTTCAGCATTTTCTTTATATATACTAATACGTGCTGTGGAAATACATTGTGATGTATATAAAGCAACTAAAACTTCCTGTTAAGTACGGTGGATTAAACACACCTGTCTCTGGTCCTTCCCCAAAGCTCTAGAGCTCTAGATTAAAAAAGAACAAGAAAAGAAAAAAAAAAATCCATACACATTAAATATGAATCTACAAGGACAACAAAAAGAAGAGAAGAATGAAAGGGACAAGAGTTGACAAGATAAGTTTAATAACTGGAAGCAAACAAGTAAAAGGCTAAGTGTCAACATATAAGAGAAAGCTGCAACCTGGCTATCATCTACTTGTGCAAAGAGCCTGGGAAGTCTCAAGAACTCAGAGTACCAAGTATTTCTGAAGCTACATGTAGAGTGGGACCAAAAACAAAATTATAGACAAATCTCTTTCCTCAATCTGTGCTGAAGACTAAAGTTTACTATCCGAGGAAGATGAACCAGGGAAGTTCTAAAACTAGGGACAGAAGTTAGCGCTAAAGGCATGAGCAAGATACCAAGTTCAAAACAGGGGCAGGGCACAGAGTGCAAGGTTACATTTAGAATAACACTGCTCCTCAACCCCTACTTGTCTGTTAGAACACCAGCCATATAACCCATAATATCAAAGAATCTTCTCTATATTAGCTAGCCCAAGGGAAAAGACATAGATATGAAAATAAGACAGAGCAAAGTTAAAAGTTAAGGGATCCATCTAGCAAGTCCAATACCAAAATACCAGGGTTTTCCAGAGGGAAAAAGAAAAATGGAAGGGCATAAATTGTTCTAGAACTAAAACATGGAAAAAAAACCTCAAATCCTAAATGTCACAAGTTCCAAACTGAAAGCTGGATAAAAATAGACTTTTTAAAGTACTGATAGCAACAAAGGCAACCTGGACTTCAAGAGCCAGAATCACAGAGGAAGGGGAAACTCATTGAGATGAGCTTACATTCACTGATGCTTTTCCCCAGAACATTTGTTGATTTGCACTGTGAGGCACTGAAATTGAACAAAAAAGGTTGGCTTTTGTGTGTGTGTCAGTTTCCATGGTTTATGGAGACCTAAATTTAAGTTCAGTGATACCTAGGCTTCCAAATTTGAAGATCTAATATCCTAAAGAAAAAGGGACCACAAGAAGAAATAAACCTGACATTCCTTGTAACTTCTCTGCTTAAGGTATTTGCAGATTCTTAAGATGTCCAAGATTAGAAGCCAAGAAACCAAGCAGGAATCTGCAGGTTAGAAGCTGAAAATGAAGCAGTGTTCAAATGACGACAGTGTCAAGAAGACAAAAATGAGGGTTCAAAGTCTGTCAAAGATAAGAGGTCTTGATAGATATCTCCAGACTTTGAGCTGAGATTTACAAACAGAAATACTGTGAGAACAGACTGAAATAACTATGCACAAATATATCAAGGTGATCCATCCCTCCTCTAACTGCCTGCCAAAGGGGAAAAAATTCTCTCTGGGGAAAAAAGATAAAATCAATCATTTTTAATTTATAATGTCTGGCATTAAGTCAAAAATTATGCATGCCAGGAAGACAAAAATGACTGAAAACAAAGAGAAAGAGAAAATAGAAGCACATCCCAGGTATTGGAGTTACCAATAAGAATTTCAAAATAACGATAATAACAGTCAAGAAAATAATGGCAAGATGAAGAATTTCATCAAAACTGTAATCTGTATTAAAAAGAATTCAAGGAAAATTCTAAAGCTGAAAAATAACAGTTTAAGAAATCAATGAGTATAATGAACGATTTAGATAAGCAAAAGAAAGAAAGAATTAATGAATTAAAAATATTTCATTAGAAAAAGATCTTGAGACAAAAAGATCTTAAGGAGACTAGAAGAATGGAGAAATCAGAAATAGCACTAGAGTGAAATGGAACACAGCAAAAGATGTAGTGTAAAAGTGAAAGTGTGAGTCCCTCGTCATATCTGACTCTGCAATTCCTAGGCTATAGCCCACCATGCTCCTCTGTCCATGGAATTCTCCAGGCAAGAATGCTAGAGTGGGCTGTCATGCCCTTCTCCAGGCGCTCTTCTCAACCCAGGGATAGAACCTAGGTCTCCTGCATTGAGGGCAGATTCTTTACCATCTGAGCCACCAGGAAAGCCCAACAGACTTATAAGTGGAATTCCCAGGATGCTAGCTATGTGGCAGGCCTGAAGAACAACCAGAGCAGATTAGAGTAGAAAAAGAGATCTTTAAAGGGATACCTCTCACACATAATGAACATGATGGATACTCAATGAGTTAGGATTTCAGTTTCATCAGAGAACTGGGGATGAATTAATTATATTTGCATAGAAAAGAAATGAAAACAGATTTTTTTAATTTCAAAGAAAATTTAACATATCTGAAAGGAAATGAAATAGAGTATAATACATGGTTCACTATCTGTATATAATATTTACATGATCACAACAATGTAAATAAACATTGACAAATAAAAATGATTATATAATTTTACTGAAAGAATAAGGAAGGAGAAATATGTCTGTCTTGAAGGGGTGGGGATATAAGAGAGCTAAACCATAATCTTCTAGAGAAGGAAGTTAATAAATAATATTCAAAGAGACAAATCAAGAAATAGCAATAAAAGCTATTTTTATATATGGTAGCAAATATAAGACTAAATAGTTAAAAATAGAGTAGTTGCCTCTCGAGAGAAGGAATTAGAAGAGGAAAAAAAAAAACAGGGATTAGCTATTTCTTATGAGTCTTGAAGTATTGTTTGATTTTCTAAGCATTTGTCAATATAACTGTAATAAGAAAAAATTACATTAAGACAAAAAGATAAAGAACCTAACAAAATGACTGATATATGGAAGATACTCCATAAATGTTTGTTATACAAATTGTATGACCTCAGGGAGTATGGTGAAAAGTAAGTAATCTACATTTGTTGAGCTCAAGATCTTCTAGAGAAGTGAAGCACTGCCTGAAATTGAATTCCTGTATATTCTGAGTGTGGCTTCTGCCCCATTTGCCGAAGTCTCTCCCAACAACTACTCAGCAGGACTGTCCCTCCTCAGAGCAGAGTGGGCAGCTCCCTAAGTGGACTGTTTGATAACACTAAATCATCACATGACTATAGGGAATACTCCCCAGTGCTTTTTATTAGATTTATTCAAGTCTTCCAAGCTCATAGAGTCTGGCTGCTGATCCAATGGTGAGGTCAGTTGGCTTTCTTTAGCTGATTGGCAAATCATGAAGAAAATTCAAGCACTGATTTGATCAGGCTAAATGGTCCAGATTGTGTGGTAGACAAGAAATCCTCCATGTCAAAAAGTTGGAATACTGTATCACTATCCACCCCACTTACCCAAAAATCAAACAAAACAACAACAAAAAAAATTGTAACACTCATTTCACCTCCAAGTAACAATCAGATCTGCTTAGGTGATCATATATCTGAGAAATGGTATTAATAGTGTGGATATGTACAGCCTCAAATAGCACAGCAAACCCAATAAGTACCTGGAGAAACAAAGCTAGTCTGTAGTAAGAGGCTCAGTATTTGTTATTAGGATGGATGCATAGTTAGATGGATATGAGGCTAAGTTTTGACTCAGAGGAAGAAATATAACTGTAGCACACAGGTAATCTTAGGCATGCAGAGTCTGATGAGACTGAGGCTATCCCATATATATATTCCTTCTTTCACAATTTTGAGTTACCTTATACAGTCACAGACCTCAGAATTAGAAAAAATATTAGGATATGGTTTTGTTCACTTATTTCTAACAGATGAAGAAACAAAATCTTCAAGAATTCAAGGTAGGAAGAAACCCTGGGAAGACAGTGATGGCAGTGGAGCAGTTTTGACCCTCCCCAAATTCTGTCATAAAAACAGAAAGCAATTGTAGCAGCAAAACCAAAACCCACAGACCAACATCTAATAATTGAATAGGTGATAAGGTGTCCTGTTGAACCCCCAAATCAAGAAAATAGGGACAAAATATCAACAGCTCATGACCTGTGTGGAATTGGCATTTTTGTATAAGAAGGTAGAGAAGTATCTTACTGACCTGAGGATGACACTGGAAAGTGGAAAATGTTGCAGGCTGACTCAAGGCTTCTTTCTAATAAAAGTAAAACCACTCTTTTAGAGGCGAATATTGATTTAACTGACATCACAGAGACCGGTGAGCTATTCTGACACTCTCATCTGCAGCCTGTGCTCAGTCGCTAAGTCGTGTCCAACTCTTTGTGACCTCAGGGACTGTAGCCCACCAGGATTCTCTGTCCATGATATTTTCCAGGCAAGAATACTGGAACATGTTGCCATTTCATAATCCAGAGAATATTCTCAACCCAGGGATCTAAACCCCCATCTCCCACATCAGCAGACAGATTCTTAACCATTGAGTCACCTAGGAAGCCCACTCTGCAGATTCAGTCAGTTCAGTTGCTCAGTCATGTCTGATGGTTTGTGACCCCATGGACTCCAGCACGCCAGGCTTCCCTGTCCATTACCAACTCCCAGAGCTGGCTCAAACTCATGTCCATTGAGTCGGTGATACCATCCCATCCAACCACCTCATCCTCCGTTGTCCCCTTCTCCTCCTGCCCCCAATCCCTCCCAGCATCAGGGTCTTTTGCAATGAGTCAGTTCTTCCATCAGGTGGCCAAAGTATTGAAGCTTCAACTTCAGCATCAGTCCTTCCAATGATATTCAGGACTGATCTCCTTTAGGATTGACTGGTTGGATCTCCTTGCTGTCTAAGGGACTCTCAAGAGTCTTCTCCAACACCACAGTTCAAAAGCATCAGGTCTTTGGCACTCAGCTTTCTTTATAGTCCAACTCTCATATCCATACATGACTATTAGAAAAACCATAGCTTTGACTAGACAGATCTTTGTTAGCAAAGTAATGTCTTTGCTTTTTAACATGCTATCCAGGTTTGTCATAGCTTTTCTTCCAATTTCATGGGTGCAGTCACCATCTGCAGTGATTTTGGGGCCCCCAAAAATAAAGTCTGACACTCTTTGCATTATTTCCGCATCTATTTGCTATTTAGTGATGGGACTGGATGCCATGATTTTTAAAAATTGGTAAGAAAATAAAGACCATTTTGAAAGACTATTCATCTATGTGTGTGTGCAAGCTTACCAATATCAATCTATCAATATTTTTATATAATCTCCCCTTCAATTTATTTGTTTTGTTCTCTTTGGGGCACTAAAATGAGTACACTAGAAAATCACTATATTTTGACTTTAAAATTGTTTGAAACTATGAAATTGACCTTTAAAAATACTAATGTTTTAGCTAAATGCTCAAGTATCCTTTTAGCATTAAGCTGCTCTTATCTTGGGACTACCAAGTCTGCTATTTTCCCCTCAAAATGCATGAGAAGACCCTCTAGTGTACATTGATATGGTGCCCTGAGGATGTCTCTATTTATAATGTGGGGTATCTCATGAGCAATTCTGGTTCTAGGCCATAGTGCTTCAAGGCAGAACACAGTGATCGGTCCCAAGTGAGTTTCTTAGGTAGCCCCCTATAATGTAAATTGGGCTGCCCTCAAGGCACTCTATAAATTTATTATAAAAACCCAAAATAAAAAATACACAAAGCCCCTAAAAGTTTGCCTTAATAAAATGAAAACTGTTCCCCTGAACTAAATATAACTTGAAAATAGAGCAGAGCAACAAGTGCCAAAGGAAACAATGGAGGAGGCCTCTAGCACTTCCAAAAACACTTGTATATAACCTGGAAAGAAGTTTTTAAAAATCTGATTTTAAGTTCCTGAGGTGATTACAGTGTCTTCCCTGATCTGCAATCATTATATTGTTTTGTGGGCAGACAATGAACATTAACTATTGTTAAGAGCTCATTGTAACAAATCTAGAACTTGTTTAATAACCTTCTTACTTTGATGTCTCCATCAAAGTATCTTGGCAAGAACTGCTAAACATTAGCTAAACACAAATCTTAAGCTACCTTTTAAACTTTACTTATTTGCAAATCTGCTCCTGACCGTAATAGAAGTAACAATGAGCCTTCTACCTTAAATAATTAGAAAGTTTGACTGAAATCCAAGAAACAACTGTTTTTAGACATTAAATAATAGGTGACACAAGGGTGTGGCTCCTAAGGAGAAGAAGACACTGTGAGCTCTACCACCTCCAGCATTCTACCTGAAGACAGTTAACAGTCCTCAGGGAATGGAAGGGAACCCAAACTGAGCCCTGTGGTCTTGCTGAGCTGAAGCGACAGAAGTTGGAATTCAGAAACACCAAGACAGGGGGACTTTCTGGGGCAGAATACCAGAGAGCAGGGAGCTACAGAAGCAACAGAAAGCAATAAGTAGATCGATTCTCAATTTATCTCCTATAGGGATGAAAACAATCCATGTTCCCACCAGGCAGAGCAGGAAGATGTCAAATATGCTAAGCATGAGGAAGAGTTTTCAGAAGGTACTGCCTTAGCCACAGGGCCAAATGAGCCCTAGACGAAAGGCTGTTCTGGATCTGCCCAACAAAGCTTAAAAAGCCGCAAAGAAATTTATTCCTAAGAATGCAATTGCATGCCAGGACAAAAGCCCTATTTTTAAAGGTACTTGAAGGAATACCAAAAATTCACCCCAAAAAACAAAAGCACAATATCCATTATTCAATCAGTATTCACCACACAGGAAAAGAGGCAAAAATGACAGAGATAATAGAATTAGCACACATGAAGTGATGAGGTGAGAAAGGGAAGATTTTATTCATGAAACTTCTAGAGATGAAAAATTTAGGAGCTGAAATTAAACATATAAATATCCTTGATATAATTAACAGCAAATTAGGCACTACAGTGGGGGTGGGGTGGGAGGAATTAAGGAGGGGAAGGGAGTGGATTTGAAGACCTGCAATAGAAACTACAAAGAGTTGACTCATTGGAAAAGACTCTGATGCTGGGAGGGAATGAGGGCAGAAGGAAAAGGGGACGACCGAGGGTGAGATGGCTGAATGACATCACCAACTCGATGGACGTGAGTTTGAGTGAACTCCGGGAGTTGGTGATGGACAGGGAGGCCTAGTGTGCTGCGATTCATGGGGTCACAAAGAATCGGACACGACTGAGCGACTGAACTGAATAGAAACTACAGAACTGAAGCATAGAGAGAAAAGATTGGGAAAAGAAAGTATCACTGACCTCTGGGATACTATAATGTTGTCTAATATATGTATACTCAAAATCCACAGGAAAGCCAAGAGAGAGGAGGAGAGACAAATCCATGAAGAAATAACAGTTTAAAAACTCCCAAATTTGGTAAATTCTAGTTATTTTTAAAATTTGTAATATCTTAGAGAAAATTCCATTCTCCAGTGATTGATAAATCTAATACTTAACTTGGGGAAGACAAAAATTCAAAGCTAGAACTGAGAAATTCAACATAACACCTTAGCTCTTGTATCAAGATAGAGAGAGAGAAAAAGAAAAAGAAAATAAATAACAGTCATAGGCCAGGAGTTAAGGTTAAAATGCCGTGTGGTATTTTAACCTTAATTCTGAATTTTCTTGTTCTCATCTATCTAAATTAGGCCCTAATGATATTTAAACAAAGCTACTTGTAATTCCTATAATAGGCAAATAGAAGGAAGGTTAAAATAATTCTATTATTTCACAATGATGAAGCAGATTGAATATTTCAATTATTCTACTTATTATAGTACACATAGAACAATGCTCTGTAATCTGCTTCGATATATATAGGCTCTTTACCCACCCCACAGTGGGACTAATGCAGTCAATTTGGTTGAGCCTCACTCGCTGATTCAGTGTTGGAATAAAGTACTTCACAGATTAGCTTAGTCTGCAGCACTTAAAGGTCAGGATTTATTGTAATGTAAATCACAAAGCAATTTTATCTTGACAGAGATTACATACTGTTACAATATTTCTCGCTGAATCTAGTGATGCGTTTGCTTTTTCTTTGCAACTGCTGTGCAAATTGGACTGTAGCCCAGAAAAGAAAAAGAGATGGCAGCCTGCTTTGGCTTTTTAGAAACAACTTAATTCTCTTCATTTTTCAAAGTTCCACAAGGAAAAAAAAACTCTGAAAATAGACATAAAACCATACATAAATACTTGTAAACCTTTACAAACCCTAAGCTCTAGGGCACATAGATATCTGTGAATGACCATCTTTCAAATATTTTGATGTGTTTTAGGACAGAGTGTAATTGCTAATGGCTGACCTCTTATAATTCATACAAAAGAGTCTTGATATATTATCTAAATTGTCTCCATTTGAAGCAAACAAACAAAAGCAATAAGAAGTAGGCATGCTTTCCACTGTCACAAACAAAAAGAAAACTGAGTCCAAACAAAGCAAGGTGAACATCAGGAAATCCACTGCTGTCAGCATCTAGGTAACAAATATTGAAAGACAGAATGACAACACCTTCCTACTTTTTCTGAAACTTCAACTGAAATAGAAGGGATTGAGACTAGATATCAGAAAACCCTTTTTGATTACCAGAGAATTAAATGAACTACTCAGAGTTTGACGAGTACTCATTCCTGAAATCTTCAAGACAAGATCAACTGTCTCCATCCTAAATCATGCATCTCAAAGAATAAACATGAATAAAATGTCCCCACAAAGTTTAAACCAGCATCTGTATTAAATTTTACCAAGTTTTATCAATTCTTCATACATTTGGTTTTGTTGTTTGGTTGCTAAGTCATGTCCAAATCTTTGCAGCCCACAGACTGTAGTCCACCATGCTCCTCTGTCCATGGGATCCTCCAGGCAAGAATGCTGGAATGGGTAGCTATTCCTTCTCTAGGGATTTTCTCAGCCCAGAGATCAAACCCATGTCCCCTGAGCTGGCAGGCAGATTCTTTACCACTGAGCCACCAGGGAAGCCCTGTTCATAAGCAGTTTCCAATACTGACTACAAAAGTAGTGATAAGGCCAAGAACTTACCAGAAAAAGTAACCAAAGCTAATTGTCAGATGCAAATGCTCCATTTCTATTCCCCTCACTTGAGGCATGATTGGATTGAGTATTTGTCTTTTCTCCCAAAGCTTGCAAAGCACTTTTCCTGGAATGAAAGGTGATACATTATCATATTGTTTAGTCAAATACTGACTAGTTTATTCTTTCAGTCTCCTGGCTCTACCCTGTCAAGCAGGGCTTCCCACTTATCAGTCATTCTGTAATCCAGTTATAATATGATTCACTTGTTTTCTTTAAATGAATTCTAAATTTGGTCTAAATAAAAGTATTTTAGAATAGAAATTTTACTTTCAAAAATACAGATTTGATGCACTAGTTTAAAAAAATTCAGTGTTTGCTCTGTAACTCTTCAAATGGTCTCGGGTGCCACCTGTTGTCCATATAGCACATGCTGGGGGATTATAAGCTATACAAGGAGCTGTGAAAATAAACAATAAGTGGTACAGGTTCAACTTGTATGTGGGCAGTAAATTGTATTCTTATTCATAAAACGCCAACATCTGTGTCCACAATAACTATACAGTTAGGCATAGTGAAAGAAGTAAAAGTGAAAGAGTTAGTTGTGTCTGGCTCTTTGGCGACCCCATGGACTGTAGCCCACCAGGTTCCTCTGCCCATGAGATTCTTCAGGCAAGAACACTGGAGTGGGTTGTCATTCCCTTCTCTAGAGGATCTTACCAGCTCAGGAACTGAACTCTCATCTCCTTCATTGCAAGCAGATTCTTTACCATCTGAGCCACCAGGGAAGCCCTAGGCACTTGCCATCTGAAATTTCCCTAAGTCCATAGGATCACAAAGACCCAGACATGACTGAGCAACAGAGCAACAGCACGGACTGATCAGGCATCCTGCTTTGCTTGGGACACTCCCAGTTTCTGACTGTTGTACTAGAGCTCCCTCTTTCATTCTCAAAAAGGTTCTGGTTTGGATGATACCCAAAGAGCGGCAAACTGGACACCCTCAGGAAACTGGACTGTCAAATGTTTCTGATTGGCCTTATTCATATCTGCTGCGTAGCTCTTCAGTTCTTCCCTACAAACTATCTTATTTAACCTTCACAGCAAACCTGTGACTTAGGAGGTACATATAAATTACAAATGGGAGGAAAGGCTCCGGGAGGTTAACCACCCAGGATTCACACAGCTCTTCCAGAGAGCACAACTAGAATTCGCATCCAGTCTCTGTTCCCTATCAAGAGATCTTTCCTAGGGAATCGGGAGGTGTGGGAGGTCTGGGAAGGAGAAAGGTGGGGTGTGGGAGGCAGAAGCATTCTGAGAAAGAGCCCATTCCCTTTCACGGTACATTTGAAGAGGTTAGCGCAAGAAACGGCACAGTTGGTCTGCAATGTTGCCACCATCTCATGTCATAAGAATACCTCATTTTCCATTAAAACCATAAGCACTTGGTTCAATTACCAGGATTATAAGCAGCAGGCCTTGTGAGTTAAATGGACTTTTCTGCTCTGCCCTGAAAAATCTAACCAGACTGTTAAACACAGCCAAATTTTCTAACTGGGTTTTCTTTTCTGATGCTGAAAAGAAAGAATTAGAAGGAAGAAAGGAGGCACCCCTGGGTGGAGATATGGAAAAAGGGGAGGACGTGTAACAAAACACTCAGCCGGCCTTTCCCCAAGACCCTCCTTTCCTCCTGTGCCTCTGTGCGCTGCCAAGCACATCTCCCCTCCCAACTCGTGTGGGGGAAGGCCAAAAGCTTTACATTACACCACTGGTTTACACCCTGAGAAACGTCGCGTGAGCTGCAAAATACACTTTGAAGCAACTTTCTAAAAGGCACATCTATATTTACCAATGTGTTCCACATGATTAAACTGTGAAATTTGTCTCCAGTTTGGCAATACCTTAGAGAGATGTTGTGAGGTTTAGAAAGAAAATGCCTGTGAAGTGCCTTAAGTTCCATGGGAGGGAAGCACTGCGTACATCCAAGGTGCTGTTATATGCCTTTATGTTATATTGGTGCAACAGCAAATAAAATAGCGTAAGTTATGATGTCACAGTGTTGTCACGCAACATCATCCACAGTGAGAGCAAGAAAAATCTGTTTTAAAATGCCTCTTTTCCCCCCTCCTCTTCAGCATGTTAAAGCATATGGTATCCAAAACTAGTTCACAGTGAACTTCATTTCTGCCACTGCTGTAAATGAAGTTTCTTCTCAGGCAGATGTCAGTGCTAAAAGTTTGGTGCTCATAAATACCAAATTAACATAAAATCTATATAGCTTTTTTTCAGACGTCTTCCTTGGTTGATGTGGGCTGACTGGCTAGAACATGTAGTTTACTTATTTAGTCTTGAATCCATAATACATTTGCAGATTCACTAATATGAAAAACAATAATTATAACTGAACCACAAGTGATATTCCCAAAGGCCTCTCTGACTATAAATGTCATGTGACAAAAGAAAGAAAACAAAACTAGAAAAGTAACATATTCTTCAACTGTTAATTTAGGCTTTATGGTTCCAAACTATAAGTCACCTCTTACACAAAAAAAGCATTTGTAGATAGAATAAGAAATAAACCTTGTATATACTTTACTGCCTGATAAAACCATCAAAATAACCTGTTAATAAAGCAAACCTGAGTTTATTGCTTACCACAGTACAAGAGGCCAAAGATCCTGACAAGAATCATGATGGTGTTTCAAAAGAGGAAAGGCAACGATCGGATACATATAAGACAGGGGATCTAGTTTAAGATGGATATTTTGGAGAGTTTGATTATGATTAGGCAAACTTGTGATCTGATAGTTTGGGACTGGCAGACTAAGAGAGAGGAAAGATTTCTTTTTTAATTAAAAGGGTTTCAAAGCACATCTTGAAGAGTAAAAATGTTGTACAATGCTGCTTTAATTTGATTTGTCTAATATTGGTTTAAATGGGTTCCCATGAATTTTCTGAAATGAACAATAAAGTTATAGTCAATTTTATCCTTCTGAACAAGAATTTTCTCATAGTAAGTAAAATCATGTCGATGCAAAATATAGGCTGTTATGGGTAGAGATCATTACATATAATTACTAGTATTATTATGGAGCCCCTGGTGGCCCAGACAGTAATGAGTCTGCCTGCAAGGCAGGAGACCTGGGTTTGATCCCTGTGTCCGGAAGGTCCTCTGGAGAAGGAAATGACAACCCACTCCAATATTCGTGCCTGGAGAATCCCATGGTCATAGGATCGCAAAGAGTCAGACATGACTGAGTGACTTCACTTTCACCTTCCACTTTTTTCACTATTATTTATCCGGAACAGCCCAGCACACCAAGAGCAGCTCCTGTTTTGAGAAAAGAACTCACTTTAAGTCACCAAAACAGACAATGGTCTCCTCTCAGATGCCACCTCCCTTCACCCTTGCTTTCATTGCTGACCAAAGAAGACTGGCTCATTATTTCTTACAGAAGTGACTGCTTCTTTAAGATCAGCCAGTTCTTGGTCTAGGGATCATTCCTTTATCTGACTTAACATATCTCAATGTTTATAACATAGTTCAACCCTTTGAGGACTAACCTCAAGTTCTTTGGAAACCCTTCATCATCATTTCCACAATAAAAATCCTAATCATATCTCTACTCTGCTTAAAGCTTTTTAGTAAGTCTCCTCTGTCCTCTGGATGAAGTCTAAACTTCTCAATGTGTCTCCTGAACTGTATTATCCCCTGCTCCTCTCTCACTTTTCCACATGCATGTGTGCATACATGAATTTTATATGCCAATCACATTACATTATTAATACCTGCAATTCCAGAACATGTTTGGCTCTGTCTTCCCTCATTGAGAGTTCTCGTCAGTGCAGAGCTGTGGCTTTCTGGAAAACTCACCAACACTCTTTCACTTCTCTTTCTACTGGTTAATTTCTACTCATATTAAAGATTCACTCAGCTGAGAAATTACTTTCCCCTAGGATTCAGTAAATAAATACATTGTAGATAACAAAATGCAGGTATCTATTTTACTGTTGGAGAAAGGATTTACAAATAATGAAAGAGGGAAGGTTAGAATGAGTCTTGTATTGTTGGACTGGAATTGAAGATGTTAGTATGAAATTGTGATTTTTAATCTATTCAGAGAAAGAGAGAGAATGTTTCCTTGCTCTGTCCACTTAAAGGAATAACATCACAGAACTAATGAAGGCACTTAGTACCCAGATCTTGATTTCTAAAGATATCAATAAAATGAACCAGGACTCCTTGGAGAAATAACTGAGTCAAGGGCTGGAGAGGAGAAAGTTCAACATGGGTCTGGATTATCTCATAGAACCAGAAAGTATGGAAGTGTTCAAAGGTAATGTTGATATATTAGTCCCTACACAAATACACAAATGTCACAAAACCTAAATGAAATTAAAAGGCAGAAAATACATGAAATTAAAAAAATTAAAACCACTGGTGGCAAAAGAGTGTGAAGAAAAAATGTACCTGAAATATTAAAAATAGGTACCTAAAATTAATTAAGTCATTTAACTCTTGTTTATTTTTTTATTTTACTTTGTCTAGGTATCCAACTTCCCCACTCGCTTTTGAAAAGTATTTAGAAACACAGGATGAGCAATTATTTTATATCATGTGCTCTAATACTAAAAAGCCTCTTCATGAAAGTAAAAGAGGAGAGTGAAAAAGTTGGCTTAAAGCTCAACATTCAGAAAACGAAGATCATGGCATCCAGTCCCATCACTTCATGGGAAATAGATGGAGAAACAGTGGAAACAGTGTCAGACTTTATTTTGGGGGCTCTAAAATCACTGCAGATGGTGACTGCAGCCATGAAATTAAAAGATGCTTAATCCTTGGAAGAAAAGTTATGACCAACCTAGATAGCATATTCAAAAGCAGAGATATTACTTTGCCGACCTAGGTCTGTCTAGTCAAGGCTATGGTTTTTCCTGTGGTCATGTATGGATGTGAGAGTTGGACTGTGAAGAAGGCTGAGCGCCAAAGAATTGATGCTTTTGAACTGTGGTGTTGGAGAAGACTCTTGAGAGTCCCTTGGACTGCAAGGAGATCCAACCAGTTCATTCTGAAGATCAACCCTGGGATTTCTTTGGAGGGAATGATGCTAAAGCTGAAACTCCAGTACTTTGGCCACCTCATGCGAAGAGCTGACTCACTGGAAAAGACTCTGATGCTGGGAGGGATTGGGGGCAGGAGGAGAAGGGGACGACAGAGGATGAGATGGCTGGATGGCATCACTGACTCGATGGACGTGAGTCTTAGTGAACTCCGGGAGATGGCGATGAGCAGGGAGGCCTGGCGTGCTGCGATTCATGGGGTAGCAAAGAGTCAGTCATGACAGAGCGACTGAACTGAACTGAACTAATACCTAAGTGGGAAAAAGAAAACACTTCATTTGCTTAGTTATTTAAATACAACTTCTCTTTGCCCATTATTGCTGTTACAAACAAAGATTAAATACCTCATGTTTAGTCACTCAGTCGCGTTGGACTCTTCGCGACTCCATGCACTGTAGCCCGCCAGGTTCCTCTTGTCTGTGGGAATTCTCCAGGCAAGAATAGTGGAGTGGGTTGCCATGCCCTCCTCAAGGGGATCTTCCCAACCCACAGATTGAATCCAGGTTTCCCGCATTGCAGGCGGATTCTTTACTGTCTGAGCCACCAGGGAAGCCTGAGAATACTGGAGTGAGTTGCCACGCCCTCCTCTTAAGGGATCTTCCCAATCCAGGAATTGAGCCAGTGGCACCCCACTCCAGTACTCCTGCCTGGAGAATCCCACGGACTGAGGAGCCTGGTGGGCTACAGTGCACGGGGTCGCAAAAAGTCGGACACGACTGAGCGACTTCACTTGCACTTTCACTCCTGCACTGCAGGCAGATTCTTTACCAGTTGAGCTAACAGGGACTACTTCAATGCTATTCTCAAGAATAATTTCCAACACTAAGAAGGAAGGTTCACTTTTATGTCTCATGACCTTATAATAGTGGTCGGTAAACAACTGTAGACAATATTTCTTTGCCCTCCATGGGTTATCCTGGAAACAGAAAAGGGAAAAGTGTAATTCTGGTTGCCAATATCAACTTCAGATGAATGCTTTTATTTCACATGAAAGTTGACCATTCTTCAGAGAGTTGCATTAGCACATATTTATGCTAATTTTAAGTGTTCTGACAATAATTCAGGTGCTACCTGGGGCAGCTCTTTAAAGTTGCTTTGAATGCTATTTAGATCTTCTATTTTTATTTATTTTCCATTTGTTTTTGATATCTGTCCACTGGTGAATCCAAGATACCTGAGGACACATTATTTATCTTACAGTTCTCTTCCTTATACCTCGTATAGCATGTATCACAGTTTTGCTTGAAGAAGGAGACAAGGTTTGAGGAAGACAGGGCAGTTTGACACATGCTTTCTTTACAGAAGATAGATCAATATTACATACTATGAATAGAAAGGACACCAATTAATCAGAAAAAATACCTTTAATCATCTTCAAACTGTCCGTTAGAAAAATGTAAATACAAATGAGAATTTGAAAGTGATAAATATCTTTAGACAAGCTAAATTAAACTAAACAACTTTTTAAATGGCCAAAATTCTTTTAGAAAAAAGTATAGGAAATAGGAACATAAGTATCTACTTGTTTCATCCGTACAATAATCTTATAATGTAGGAATTATTACTCCCATTTGACAGGTGAGGAATAGAGGCCCAGAGTCATTTGCTCTGAGCAATTCACACACAATCATGCAACTAGTAATTGGCAGAACTAGAATTCACAATTCACTTTGATATCAAAGTAAATAATCTATTATGCCACAATAAGAAACATCTCTAATAAAATCTAAAAAGGATAAAATCAAAATATAGTCAAATGAAGTTTTAATTATATTAAAACTTAAACAGAACGTAAGAGGCAAAAACAATCTTAAATAAAAATCAACTCAAATAGCACTAGACTCGGAGACCTGGGTTCTAGATCTTTTCTCACTTCATGCCTTTTAATTCTAATACCTAGCTCAACAAAACCAGTCTTTAAATATTCATTACCTCACCACTGACTAAAAGGTACAAATAGAACACTTAAAATCAATCACCAAACTACATTATAATAAAGTTTCAATTAATCAGAACAATTAGGAGATTGTTCATTTTAATATAACCTTTAGCTAACTAACAAGGAATGAGAAAAACCTTTTGCAGATTCAAGGTTGCCATTGGAAACCTTTCCAAATCTATTTTGCTAAGCAGAGCAAATTTTATTGTATAGAAGCAGCACTCGAGAACTTGCTACAATGCAGATACCTACGTTCCCCAACAAGAGATTCTTATTTGGTATGTCTGTCTGGAGTGATTCTTATTCAGATCTTAAGATGAAACTAAGAAACGTTAAGTAAAGGATATAAAACATAATAAAACCTTTTTTGAATTGCAAGGCTCAACAGTACCTCAACCATCATTCTGACCACTAATCGCTTTTCCCAAATCTCAAAATAGATGTTGAAGGCACAGAGTCCTGAACAAGAGCCTAGAAGCACAAAATCTGGGCCTTAACCTTTGTCTTCTAAGGAAACTATATTTAAAAACTTAAAACTGATGTTAATTGCCATCTAGTAAATTGAAGTTTTGAAATTTTATTAGATTTATGTGACATGGACTACAAAATGGTATTTAGGATTATTAAAAACAATGTTCATAACACATCATACCTAAGGAATTAAGAATATGCCAATGTCATATAAATGGTGTGCACCAGATCTACTACTTCACAACTTCCTGTTTCAGTAGGTCATAGTATATTCATGGTCACAACACAAAGTGCATAGTCAATAGCTATGGGCTGCTAATGGATAGATTAGTAATTAGTTTATAAGTAGCAGAATTTAAAATATATGTTAAACAACTGGCACCAGAATTCTTCTTAAAGAAAGAAAGAAAGAAC
Organism: Nanger dama; assembly: GCA_917880005.1. NCBI lineage: Eukaryota > Metazoa > Chordata > Mammalia > Artiodactyla > Bovidae > Nanger > Nanger dama. The sequence continues at coordinate 15,799,120 of CAKJTW010000008.1, read as the reverse complement.
AATTTTGTTTAGGGAAATGTCCTGATGAGCCACTTAGATTGGAAAATATAGATCAGGAAAAAAAAAAAGAAAAAAGGAGGATTAAATTGCTGTGGATAAAAAATATAAGGCATTTGGGGAAGGAGGTCTTCCTTGAGAATGGAGGAAGAATGGAGAAAAATAAAGGTAAGCAGGATGGCAGGAGCCTAGAGTACAAGTAATGAGAAATAGCTAAAGTTTGTCATTTTCTTTAAGCCAGCAATGTTCAATGAAATTTAAAATTATCCGTTTGGCTAAGATATAAACTTTTTCTCTCTCCAAACAGTCACTGAAGTCTGATACTCTCTCAACTTATATTTTTCATTTCAATTCCTTCTGAATTGTTCTATTTTTAATGTATATCAGTTCAGTTCAGTCGCTCAGTCATGTCCGACTCCTTGCGAGCCCATGAATTGCAGCACGCCAGGCCTCCCTGTTCATCACCATCTCTCGGAGTTCACTCAGACTCACGTCCATCAAGTCTGTGATGCCATCCAGCCATCTCATCCTCTGTCGTCCCCTTCTCCTCTGCCCCCAATCCCTCCCAGCATCAGAGTCTTTTCCAATGAGTCAACTCTTCGCATGAGGTGGCCAAAGTACTGGAGCTTCAGCTTCAGCATTAATGTATATATATATATATATATATATTCATAAAAATGAAACAATATTAACATACTAATATGTTGACTCATTGGAAAAGACTCTGATGCTGGGAGGGATTGGGGACAGGAGGAGAAGGGGACGACCAAGGATGAGATGGCTGGATGGCATCACTGACTCGATGGACATGAGTCTGAGTGAACTCCGGGAGTTGATGATGGACAGGGAGGCCTGGCGTGCTGCGATTCATGGGGTCGCAAAGAGTCAGACATGACTAAGCGACTGAACTGAACTGAAGTCATCTAAGTTTGGAATGATTTGTTATACTAGCGATAGTTAACTAACACACTTACTGTGTCAGTAATTCCCAAAGTGTGATTCCAAGACCAGCAGGATCCCTCTTCTGGGTACTTGATAGAAGTGCAGATTCTTAGGCTCTACCCAAGATGTACTGAATCAGGAACTCTCAAGACACCGGGCTGCAGTTTGTGCTTTAACAAGCCCCCTGGTGATTCTGGGCTTCCCAGGTGGTACAAGTGTTAAAGGACCTGACTGCCAATGCAGGTGACATAAGAGACATGGGTTCGATCCCTGGGTGCGGAAAATCTCCTCAGGGGAGGGGGTGCCGTCACTCCAGTATTCTTGCCTGGAGAATCCCCATGGACAGAGGAGCCTGGCGGACTATAGTCCATAAGGTTGCAAAGAGTCAGACATGACTGAAGCCACTTAGCATGCACATACATACTAGGTGATTTTAATATACAGTAAAATTTGGAAGCGCTATGCTAAGCCCTCAATAATTTGGCTAACAGTGAACAAACCTCAAATCTCCTTAATAACAGACCTCACTCTCCACCTCCAGAGAAACTTGTATTTATTCTTGGAATGTGGTATAATCTTTCAGCATCCGATTGCAAACAAGCTTCCTTCTCATGACAAAATGTCAGCTAGGAAAGGGCAGAGAATCCTCCTATCTCCACATTGTGCCTGGCATACAATCAATGTTAAATAAATATTACTTGACATGAATAACTGAACACACGACTATTGTTTAGTGAAGATTAAAATGAAGTCTTTCTTTTTTTTTCTTTTCCATCTATCATCTCTTGAACTCTTTTAAACTGACTTCAGCCAAGATCATGTTTGTTATGGTATCCATGGAAATAAGATGTTCCTAGTATATTAAAGTAGAGATTAAAATGACTAAGCCTGACTTCACAACAGACACTCACTTTGGTGGCTTGTGGAGTTGTCAAAAACAAAATGAAATTCATCAATTATCAGTAATGCACAATATGTCCCCCCAGTCCTTATTAGGGATCATATTAGATATTTGAACACCAAAACAGAGCTTGAGGAACCTGGCAAATGCTAACAACTGCCTGACATTTGTTCTTATCATTTCTTTCTAAAACATGTATCATTAGAATATAACTCCAACTGACTATAGGAGTGTTTAAAAACTAACAGGTAGTGATATGAAGTCCTCCAAATCAGCCAACTTGCTGAGTTCACAACACTAATTCTGTAACATCTTTAATTAATCAAATGAAAAAATGTCTATCCATGTAATTTGGAGTTACAAGGTGGAAAAACTTTTTCTCCTGGTGGACATATCAGAGCCTTTGACATAAATGTGAAAATATGCACACTTTTAAAGGAGCAGCTTGTAAAGCTAACACTTTAGTAACCACCACCCTATTGCAAACCTTTAACAATTTCTTTACTTTGAATTTGTAATTTTAACTTTTAAGTAAATTGTTTGATTTATAAACTGTATCTCTTCTTTGTGTGTGTGTACATGTATATGTGTATTAGTCGCTCAGTCGTGTCCAACTCTTTGCTATCCCATGAAATGTAGCCCACCAGACCCTCCTGTCCCTGGAATTCTCCAGGCAAGAATACTGCTCAGTAGCCATTCCCTTTGCCAGGGGATCTTCCCAACCCAGCAATAGTACCTAGGTCTCCTGCATTCCAGGCGGATACCTTACTGTCTGAGCCACCAGGGAAGCCCCTAGTGATATTTAAATCATTTAAATCATTACTTCCCATTTTTCCTATAGACTTAACTCCATACCCATTCCTATTTCCAAAAATACTATTGTATATTCATTGATATTATTATTATATACAAAGTAATTTTTTAGTATAAAGTACAACTTAGTTGTTAAAATGACATTCCCAAAATCATATCAATATTTTCCCATTGTTATTAATTTAAATAAAAACCATATAGAAATATTTTAACAGTTATAACAGTTCAAGGGGACAAGTTTTTAAACTGTGGTACCTTTTAAAAGTATAATAATAATCTATATAGTTGTACTGATAATACTCTTAAGGCAATGATTTCCAACTACACTGTGTTCCAACTGTTATCTGTAGTATATACATTCTAGGTTGTCATCCTCATTCTCTGAGAACAAATACCACCCCATTCAGAAATGGGCTCTAGTACCCATGTATTCTGGTGCCATAGATCAGAATTAATTGGGCCAGATTTAGATACTAGACTAATATGTCCAGTCATATTCTCTTTCCAGGAAATTGTATTTAGGAATAAGAAATTCTAGTTTGTCTCAACTAGGGTTAAAAAACTGAGTCCATATAAATTTGGGAACTTTGGAGATGACTCTATAGATAGAAAAGAAAAATCATTCTGCAAAGAAAACCAATAAAACATACAGAACAAGGAAAATGTATATGACCTTAGTTAGATGCTTTATTACACATTTAGCAGAGAAGTCCCTTCAAGTTTGTCACTGCTTACTTGAAATGGTTATAAAGAAGTAGGTAAGTTCTGAGTTACAAAATCATACTTAGAAAATTCTGTTTTAACATAAATAAAAATAAGGAAACAAATAAAAACAATAAGAATTCTCCATTCTCCAGGGTCAAGTTTCAAAGATCCTTTACCCACATCCAAAGCAGTAGCCCTATTTTTACAAATGGCTTTGTGGCTGAGCCACATACTCAGGCTGCTCTGTTTCTCTATCGGCAGATTCCTTTATAGGTAATGGGGCCTTGCAAGGAAAAACTTACCTCTGTGTGTTTCTCCTTTGCTCTCACACTACTACCACACTCACAGCATTTCTGACACCAGATGCATGGGGCTTTGTATCACACCAAACAATTCTTTGTGACACCAGCCAGGTGTCCTGCAAGTCAGTTATGACACTAACCAGAGTTAGTAAAGACCCCACAGGTTAAGGACTCAGTCCTACAACTCTGTTCCCAACTTTAGACGTCAATTATAAGCAGTAGGACCTTTGCTTATACACAACTTCTGTCCAACATAGTATAAATTGGAGGTTCCCGTAACCCCCTTCCTTGGGTTCGATCGTTTGCTGAAACAGCTCACAGAACTCAGGGTAACATTTCCTTACATCTACCAGATTATTATAAAGGATAGGATAAGGGATACATATGAAGAGTCAGATGAAGTGATACATGGAGCAAGATCTGGGAGGAACTTCACACAGGAACATCAGTCTCCACGGAGTTGAGATGTACCACTTCCAGGTACTTAAATGCATTTGCCAACCAAGAATCTCCCTAAAGCCTGTACTGTGGGGATTTTATTGGAATTTCACCATGTAGGCACAATGGAATATTAATTCTATCTTGTTTATGGAGAATGGAGATTAGGGCCAAAGTTTCAAGCTTTTAATTATGGCTTAGTCTTCCTAGTGATTGACTCCCACCCAGGAGTCCACTTAGAGACACCTCATTAGAAGAAAACACATTCCTATCACCCAGGAATTTCAAGGCAATTCCAAGGAGCTCAGGGTAGGGTACTCTTTTCACTCAGGAAATCACAGTGGTCTTGGGAGCTCTGTCAGGAACCACACTTTTCTTAAGTTTCACAACCCCACAGATGGAATAGTTTCCACCGTAACTACCATGAACTTCCACCATGAACTACCTGCGACTGACATGACCTGTTGAGAAAGCTAAAGGTAAAACTTTATTAACCAAAACATATAATGTAGCTCACCTAACTTCAGAGGGAGTGGAAAGTTCACTCCTTTCAAACTCCTAAAAGTAGAATGTAATACTTACCACATTAAGACATAGTTTGCATTTGAACACCTGACAATTCTCATGTCTGGATAATAAATAGAAAATACTCCTGCTCACCTCCATACTCTCAAGTGAGACTTCAAATCTGACCTAAACATTTCAGTTCATATACAGCACCTCTAACACTTCTGAGCTAGCTTCTTATGATATAGGCGAATTCACTAAGGGATTCTGGCACAGACACTAGCAACCTTTCAGAAATAAGAGGAAGATGATTTGTGTAAGCAAAAAAACAGTGAGGCCTTGCTTTTCACATATATCTGCTACTCCTAAAGTCTATCAGTTTTGCATCTTTAGATTAAAAGGACCTTAAAATTATTTTAAATTTAGAAAGCAAATGTAAGCTCAGAAATTCCAGAGAGAATAGGAAAGAATCAAGACAATTAAAAGTACTCCTTTTCACTACCTGCTGCTAAGTCACTTCAGTCGTGTCCGATTCTGTGCGACCCCATAGACGGCAGCCCACCAGGCTCCCCCGTCTCTGGGATTCTCCAGGCAAGAATACTGGAGTGGGTTGCCACTTCCTTCTCCAATGCATGAAAGTGAAAAGTGAAAGTGAAGTCACTCAGTCGTGCCGGACTTCATGACCCCATGGACTGCAGCCTACCAGGCTCCTCCATCCATGGGATTTTCCAGGCAAGAGTACTGGAATGGGTTGCCATTGCCTTCTCCTTTCACTGCCTAGATATATCTATTTTTTATTATAGAGGACTTCAAAACATATTCAAAAGTATCTAAGTATTTGATACTAAGCACTTGATATATATTGTTGGGCATTTAAGGAGATTATAGTTTTTCTGCACTATAAATAATGATGCAATAGGGATTTGTATTCATCAATCTTTGTGCAAATCTCCAAGTATCAGATTAGATTAATAAAAATATAAAAATTAAATTTAAAAGTGTGGGCTTTCTTTAAGTTCTTAACACATATTGCTCAACTGTAAAATCCATGAGGTCAGAACTTTGTCATATTTGCTCCTGTATTTGTGTATGCTAAGTTGCTTCAGTTGTGTCTGACTCTTGCAACCCCATGGACTGTAGCCCACCAGGCTCCTCTGTTCATGAGATACTTCAGGCAAGAATACTAGAGTGAGTTGACATGTCCTCCTCCTGGAGATCTTCCAGACTCAGGGATTTAACCGGCATCTCTTATGTCTCCAGCATTAGCAGGTGGGTTCTTTATCACTAGTGTCACCTGGAAAGCTATTTGCATCTCCTGGAGCAGTAGAAAAGTGACTCGAACATAGGAGACCTTCACTAAGAATGTGCTAAATGAATGAATGACTATATTGCAAAGAAACTTTCCAAAGTAAACTGCACTTTCAAATATAATTCTTCCCTCAGTTAAGTCCATCACTTGTTCCCATCCTGGTCTGATTCATTATTTAGCTCATTATTTCCTTCCTGATACTCACTAAAGGAAAATGTACATTTCATGAGAGCCATTTTCTAGGAAGTAGTAAAAGAGAAGGAAACAAGTTTACTTTTACCTCTAATTCTCTCCCCTACATTTATCTGGGACCTTAACAACTTTTTGATAATTTTGCAGCAAAAAGAAAAGCCCTCCATAGGCTGAAGGTACTTACATTTTCTAAACCCCAGACAGGTAATAGATGCTCATAGGTAAATGAATATAGGTGCTATAAATTACTGCAGTGTGTGTGCGTGCACATGTGTGCATGTGTGCGTGCACATGTGTGCATGTGTGCCCACTAAAGGATGCAATAATACAAAAATACAATAATACAAATAATACAATATTGACCCAGATTAAAAATTGTTTTAAAAAACTGTTCATATTTTTCAAATTAATCCACATCCAAAATGCATATATTGCTTTCCATTTCTACACAGTACTATGATCTCAGATTAGCCTTTGACAAATTCTTTAGCTTGTCTGACTCACCTTTCTCTAATAGTACAAAGTATCCATGGAATAGTTCTATATAGAGCTTCTATATCTCAGTTTCTAAATTAAGACCTTTCATAGCGCTTTTAATAATACAGTTTCACACTCCTGGAATTACAAAGTTAAAAATCACTCTTTCTATGCCTTTCAACAAACTTCATTTCTCTCCTCTGTGTGCATGTAAATTCTATTAATGCTAATGGAAGCAACACACATGCATACGGAGTGGAATATATCTCTAAATCACACTTTAATCTTTAGCTACAATTCTGGCGTCTGTTCAAATGATACATGTGCCTCAAATACACACTGTATGTCTGTTGTTTCCTGTCTGGATATTAAAATTTATTCATGTATTTTTAGTAGCTATTACAACATTTTGGCCAACAAATTTTCTTATTATTATTATACATGTGTCGAGTTTTAACTGGGTGCTAGATGCAACTGTAAACATTCCTGATTTATTATAATATAATTAGAATGTAAATTCAATTCCTGACCAGGTTATATTTGTTTTAAAAAATGGAAATTTTCTGTTGTTTTCCACCTGGTTAAACATATGTAGTAAAGAGAAAACATAATGCAAACAAAATAAATATAAGTAACCTGGTTGCTTGTTTCTGTACTGAATCATGGTTATCCTTACATAATTTTAAAAAAATTTAATGCATGCATTTAAAACCTAGTTAAAAGATATATTAAGTTTACTAAAAATACCAAAATTATTATATTAACCATACTTTTTGAAGAAAGTGGCTAGCTAAATAATTTTGCATTATTTTTACATAATCTTAATTGATGTTCTGTAAAACCACATAGCCATTTCTCAACAGAGCCCTATGCATCTCCATATTTACATTTTTTTCTTTACTTTTCCACTTTTTATGATGTTGCCCCAAAAGGTTAAAAAAAGTTGATCCTGAAATATGTAAAACATAGCATAGTCAAAATTTATATAATTTGAAGTGAAGAAAAATGGTAAAATTTCTCTACAACTGATCTTTTCTTATTCTGAAGTCCTATACTAGTAGGAAAAATATTGCCAATTTAAACGTAATCCAGTTTATTTGCATTTTCAAATGTGAATATTCAGTCAGTGCAAAGTTCAAAATCTCTGTCAGATCTGTTTTTCCTCCAACTTTACCTTTCCTTTCCAGAAACAGTAGAGGGAGTATGAAGGCTTCACATGCCTAGATGATGTAGGAAAGCTCTCCTGTGATCCATGCAGTTTTGTCAGTTCTTTTGGTTGCTGCCTAAACAGTCTTTGGCTTCAATCGGTCTTCAGGCATAAAGCCTACCTTCTGGAGAAATTTCAAATTATATGGTACTCACTCGTCTGGAGAGTCCTAGGCACAGAGGAGCCTTTCAGGTGCCATGTATGGGGTCACACACAGTCAGACATGACTGACACGACTTAGCAGCAGTAGCACATGCCGTCTCAGACACCTAACCTAGCCCCATCCTTCAAGCATTTAATCTTTTAAAAGAGGCATGTTGAATGTGGCTAAACTCCAATTTCAAAATTTCTCTAAAAACCTTCAGTTCAGTTCAGTCACTCAGTTATGTCCGACATTTGCAACCCAATTGACTGCAGCAGGTCAGGCTTCCCTGTTCATCACCTACTCCTGGAGCTTGCTCAAACTCACCTCCATAGAGTCAGTAATGCTATCCAACCATCTCATCCTCTGTCGTCCCCTTCTCCTCCCGCCTTCAACCTTTCCCCGCATCAGGGTCTTTTCCAGTGAGTCAGCTCTTTGCATCAGGTGGCCAAAGTATTGGAGTTTCATCTTCAGAATCAGTCCTTCCAATGAACACCCAGGACCGATCTCCTTCAGAATGAACTGGTTGGATCTCCTTGCAGTCCAAGGGACTTTCAAGAGTCTTCTCCAATACCACAATTCAAAAGCATCAATTCTTCGGTGTTCAGCTTTCTTTATAGTCCAATTCTCACATCCATACATGACTTCTGGAAAAACCATAGCTTTGACTAGACAGAGCTTTGTCAGCAAAGTAATGTCTCTGCTTTTTAATATGCTATCTAGGTTTTAATATGTTGTCATAGATTTTCTTCCAAGGAGAGAGCGTCTTTTCATTTCATGGCTGCAGTCACCATCTGCAGTGATTTTGGAGCCCAGGAAAATAAAGTCTGTCACTGTTTCCATTGTTTCCCCATCTATCTGACATGAAGTGATGCAACCGAATGCCATGATCTTCATTTATTGAATGCTGAGTTTTAAGCCAGCTTTTTTACTCTCCTCTTTCACTGTCATCAAGAGGCTCTTTAATTCCTCTTCGATTTCTGCCATAGGGTGCTGTCATCTGCATATATGAGGTTATTGATATTTCTTCCAGGGATCTTGATTCCAGCTAGTGCTTCATCCAGTCCAGCATTTCCCATGATGTACTCTGCACAGAAGTTAAATTAGCAGGGTGACAATATACATCCTTGACATACTGCTTTCCCAGTTTGGAACCAGTCCATTGTTCCATGTCCGGTTCTAACTGTTGTTTCTTGACCTGCAGGTAAGGTGATGAGGTATTCCCATTGCTTGAAGAATTTTCCACAGTTTGTTGTGATCCACACAGTCAAAAGATTTAGCGCAGTCAATGAGACAGAAGAATTTTTCTGGAATTCCCTTGCTTTTTCTATGATCCAACATATGTTGGCAATTTGATTTCTGGTTCCTCTGCCTTTTCAAAATCCAGCTTGAACATCTGGAATTTCTCAGTTCACATACTGTTGAAGCCTAACTTGGAGAATTTTGAGCATTACTTTACTAGTGTGTGAGACGAGTGCAACTGTGCAGTAGCTTGAGCATTCTTTGGCACTGCCTTTCTTTGGGATTGGAATGAAAACTGACCTTTTCCAGTCCTGTGGCCACTGCTGAGGTTTCCAAATTTGCTGGCATATTGAGTGTGGCACTTTCACAGCATCATCTTTCAGGATTTGAAACAGCTCAATTGGAATTCCATCACCTCCACTAGCTTTGTTCATAGTGATGCTTTCTAAGGTCCAATTGACTTCACATTCCAGGATGTCTGCTCTAGGTGAGTGATCACACCATCATGATTATCTGGGTCAAAAGATCTTTTTGTATAGTTCTTCTGTGTATTTTTGCCACCTCTTCTTAATATCTTCTGCTTCTGTTAGGTCCATACCATTTCTGACCTTTATCAAGCCCATCTTTGCATGAAATTTTCCCTTGGTATCTCTAATTTTCTTGAAGAAATCTCTAGTCTTTTCCATTCTATTGTTTCACTCTATTCTTTGCATTGATTGCTGAGGAAGGCTTTCTTATCTCTCCTTGCTATTCTTTGGAACTCTGCATTCAAATAGGTATATCTTTTCTCCTTTGCTTTTAGCTTCTCTTCTTTTCACAGCTATATGTAAGGCCTCCTCAGAAAACCATTTTGCCATTTTGCATTTCTTTTTCTTGGGGATGGTCTTGATCTCTGTCTCCCGTAATGTCACAAATCTCCATCCATAATTCTTCAGGCACTCTATCAGATCTAATCCCTTGAATCTATTTGTCACTTCCACTGTATAATTGTAAGGGATTTGATTTAGGTCATACCTGAATGGTCTAGTGGTTTTCCCTACTTTCTTCAATTTCAGTCTAAATTTTGCAATGAGGAGTTTGTGATCTGAGCCACAGTCAGCTCCCAGTCTTGCTTTTGTTGACTGTATAGAGCTTCTGCAGCTTCAGCTGCAAAGAATATAATCAATCTGATTTCAGTATTGACCATCAGGTGATGTCCACGTGTCAAGTCTTCTCTTGTGTTGTTAGAAGAGGGTGTTTGCTATGACCAGTGTGTTCTCTTTGCAAAATTCTGTTAGCCTTTGCCCTGCTTCATTCTGTACTCCAAGGCCAAACTGCCTGTTAGTCCAGGTATCTCTTGACTTCCTACTTTTGAATTTCAGTCCCCTATGATGAAAAGAACATCGTTTTGGGGTGTTAGTTCTAGAAGGTCTTGTAGGTCATCATAGAACTGTTCAGCTTCTTTGGCATTAGTGGTTGGGGCATAGACTTGGATTACTGTGATATTGAAAGGTTTGCCTTGGAAACGAACACTGATCATTCTGTCCTTTTGAGACTGCACCTAAGTAGTGCATTTCAGACTCTTTTGTTGACTATGAGGGCTTCTCCATTTCTTCTAAGGGATTCTAGCCCACAGTAGTAGATATAATGGTCATCTGAATTAAATTCTCCTATTCTGGTCCATTTTAGTTCACTGATTCCTAAAACGTCAATGTTCACTCTTGCCATCTCCTGTTTAACCACTTCCAATTTGCGCTGATTCATGGACCTAACATTCCAGGTTCCTATGCAATATTGTTCTTTATAGCATTGGACTTTGCTTCCATCACTAGTCACACCCACAACTGGGCATTGTTTTCATTTTGACTCAGTCTTTTCATGGTTTCTGGAGCTATTTCTCCACTCTTCTCCTGTAGCATTTCAGGCACCTACCAACCTGGGGAGTTCATCTTTCAGTGTCATATCTTTTTGCCTTTTCATACTGCTCATGGGGTTCTCAAGACAAGAATACTGAAGTGGTTTGCCATTCCCTTTGCCAGTGGACTACTTTTTGTCAGAACTCTCCACCACAACCCATCCATCTTGGGTAGCCCTACATGGCATGGCTCATAGTCTCACTAAATTAGACAAGGCTCTGATTCAAGTGGTCAGTTTGGTTAGTTTTCTGTAATTGTGGTTTCCATTCTGTCTGTGCTCTGACAGATAAGGATAAGAGGCTTGGGGAAGCTTCCTGATGGGAGGGACTGGCTGTGGGGGAATCTGGCTCTGATGGCCATGGCCACGCTCAGTAAATCTTGAATCTTGAGGGCTGTGTTCCCTCCCTGAAGCCAAACCATGGTAGGGGTAATGGTGACCTCCTTCAAAAGGCTTACGCCAAGGCTGTTGTATTTAGTGCCCCAACCCCATGGCAGGCCACTGTCGACCCACCCTTCTGCTGGAGACTCCTGCACACTCACAGGCAAGTCTGGTTTGGTCTCTGGTGAGGTCGCTGCTCTTCTCTCCAGGGTCCTGGGACACTCAGTGTTTTGTTCGTGCCCTCCAAGAGTCTGTTCCCCCAGTCCTGTGGAAGTTCTGTAATCAAGGCCCACTGGCCAGTTCTCAGTCCCTTTGCCAAATCCCCAGGTTGGGAAACCTGTTGCGGACCCTAGATCTTTCCTAACAGTGAGAGAATTTCTGTGGTATAATTGTTCTGAAGGTTGTGGGTCATCTAAGAGACTTGAAATGTCCTAAACCAAGTCTTAAGAAACCAAGGGTCCTTTTACTAGGAACCTATGTGCTTCCATCATCCTTAACCTCTGCCTGCAAGGCCCCTCCCCAAGTTTAAACCCCAAGGTGGGGAGCCAGGACTTCCATCACTGACCTTTCACTGTCTTTCTGTCTCTCATTCTCTCAGTGAAAGAATTTTCTACCTTCCCTTCCTATCACACCAGAACTGTGGCTAAAATGTAGATTTCTTCTTTCCAATTCCATGGCATTTGCCCTTCTCTTCCCTTGTTCCTTGCTAACACAATCCTGATTTTACTTGGGTATGAGATGTGTTTCAGGGGAGCCTGAGCTCCTTCTCAACTTCAGAGAGTATTCTTTGGATGAAGCAACCATGGTAATTCATTACACTGGCAACCTGAGGAACAACATGTGACACAATTATGATCAAGAGATGTGAGTAGACACAGGCTGGTGCTTCTGGCAAAGTGTTCAAATGTGAATGTCCTCTTCTCCCATGTAGCTCTTAGATATTGCTTATGAGGACATAAGGCCTTGAACTGCTGCAGTTGGTTACCTTACATCTACACAGGAAGGCCTAGAGGAACTATTCCACATTCGAGGTCAGGAGAGGCGGCAGTGAGGAGATACCCCTCGTCCAAGGTAAGGAGCAGCAGCTGCGCTTTGCTGGAGCAGCCGTGAAGAGATACCCCATGTCCAAGGTAAGAGAAACCCAAGTAAGATGGTAGGTGTTGCAAGAAGGCATCAGAGGGCAGACACACTGAAACCATAATCACAGAAAACTAGTCAATCTGGTCACACTAGGAACATGGCCTTGTCTATGAAACTCAATGAAACTAAGCCATGCCGGTGAGGACACCCAGGATGGGTGGGTCATGGTGGAGACATCTGACAGAATGTGGTCCCCTGGAGAAGGGAATGGCAAACCACCTCAGTATCCTTGCCTTCAGAACCCATGAACACAATGAAAAGGCAAAATGAGAGGATACTGAAAGAGGAACTCCCCAGGTCAGTAGGTGCCCAATATGCTAAGGAGATCAGTGGAAAAATAGCTCCAGAAAGAATGAAGGTATGGAGCCAAAGCAAAAACAATACCCACTTGTGGATGTGAGTGGTGATAGAAGAAGGTCCAATGCTGTAAGAGCAATATTGCATAGGAACCTGGAATATCAGGTCCAGGAATCAAGGCAAACTGGAAGTGGTCAAACAAGAGATGGCAAGGGTGAACGTGGACATTCTAGGAATCAGCAAACTAAAATGGACTGGAATGGGTGAATTTAACTCAGATGACCATTATGGAATCCCTTAAGAAATGGAGTAGCCATCATGGTCAACAAAAGAGTCCAAAATGCAGTACTTGGATGCAATCTCAAAAACAACAGAATGATCTCTGTTCATTTCCAAGGCAAACCATTCAATATCACGGTAATCCAAGTCTATTCCCCAACCAGTAATGCAGAAGAAGCTGAAGTTAAACGGTTCTATGAAGACCTACAAGACCTTTTAGAACTAACACCCAAAAAAGATATCCTCTTCATTATAGGGGAATGGAATGCAAAAGTAGGAAGTCAAGAAACACCTGGAGTAACAGGCAAATTTGGCCTTGGAAAACAGAATGAAGCAGGGCAAAGACTAATTTGCCAAGAAAATGCACTGGTCATAGCAAACACCCTCTTCCAACAACTCAAGAGAAGACTCTACACATGGACATCACCAGATGGTCAAAACCAAAATCAGACTGATTATATTCTTTGCAGCCAAAGATGGAGATGCTCTATACAGTCAACAAAAACAAGACCAGGAGCTGACTGTGGCTCAGATCATGAACTCCTTATTGCCAAATTCAGACTTAAATTGAAGAAAGTAGGGAAAACCACTAGACTATTCAGGTATGACCTAAATCAAATCCCTTATGATTATACAGTGGAAGTGAGAAATAGATTTAAGGGACCAGATCTGATAGATAGAGTGCCTGATGAACTATGGAATGAGGTTTGTGACATTCTACAGAAGACAGAGATCAAGACCATCCCCATGGAAAAGAAATGCAAAAAAGCAAAATGGCTGTCTTAGGAGGCTTTACAAATAGCTGTGAAAAGAAGAGAGGCAAAAAGAAAAGGAGAAAAGGAACGATATAGGCATCTGAATGCAAAGTTCCAAAGAATAGCAAGAAGAGATAAGAAAGCCTTCCTCAGTGATCAATGCAAAGAAATAGAGGAAAACAACAGAATGGGAAAGACTAGGGATCTCTTCAAGAAAATCAGAGATACCAAGGGAACATTTCATGCAAAGATGGGCTCGATAAAGGACAGAAATGGTATAGACCTAACAGAAGCAGAAGATATTAAGAAGAGGTGGCAAGAATACACAGAAGAACTGTACAAAAAGAACTTCACAACCAAGATAATCACGATGGTGTGATTAGTCATCTAGAGCCAGACATCCTGGAATGTGAAGTCAAGTGGGCCTTAGAAAGCATCACTACGAACAAAGCTAGTGGAGGTGATGGAATTCCAGATGAGCTACTTCAAATCCTGAAAGACGATGCTGTGAAAGTGCCACACTCAATATGCCAGCAAATTTGGAAAACTCAGCAGTGGCCACAAGACTGGAAAATGTCAGTTTTCATTCCAATCCCAAAGAAAGGCAATGCCAAAGAATGCTCAAACTACCGCACAATTGCACTCATCTCACACGCTAGTAAAGTAATGCTCAAAATTCTTCAAGCCAGGCTTCAGCCTTACATGAAGCATGAACTTCCAGATGTTCCAGCTGGTTTTAGAAAAGGCATAAGAACCAGAGATCTAAGTGCCAACATCTGCTGAATCATCAAAAAAGCAAGAGAGTTCCAGAAAAACATCTATTTCTGCTTTATTAACTATGCCAAAGCCTTTGACTGTGTGGATCACAATAAACTGTGGAAAATTATGAAAGAGATGGGAATACCAGACCACCTGACCTGCCTCGTGAGAAATCTGTATGCAGGTCAGGAAGCAACAGTTAGAAATGACATGGAACAAAAGACTGGTTCCAAATAGGAAAAGGAGTATGTCAAGGCTGTATATTGTCATCTTGTTAATTTAACTTATATGCAGAGTACATCATGAGAAACGCTGGGCTGGAAGAATCACAAGCTGGAATCAAGACTGCTGGGAGAAATATCAATAACCTCAGATATGCAGATGACACCACCCTTATGGCAGAAAGTGAAGAGGAACTAAAAAGTCTCTTCATGAAAGTGAAAGTGGAGAGTGAAAAAGTTGGCTTAAAGCTCAACATTCAGAAAACGAAGATCATGGCATCTGGTCCCATCACTTCATGGGAAATAGATGGGGTAACAGTGGAAACAGTGGCAGACTTTATTTTGGGGAGCTCCAAAATCACTGCAGATGGTGACTACAGCCATGAAATTTAAAAAGACGTTTGCTTCTTGGAAGAAATTTATGGCCAACCTAGACAGCATATTGAAAAGCAGAGACATTATTTTTCCAACAAAAGTCCATCTAGTCAAGGCTATGGTTTTCCTGTGGTCATGTATGGATGTGAGCGTTGGATTGTGAAGAAGGCTGAGCGCCGAAGAATTGATGCATTTGAACTGTGGTGTTGGAGAAGACTCTTGAGAGTCCCTTGGACTGCAAGGAGATCCAACCAGTCCATTCTGAAAATCAGCCCTGGGATTTCTTTGGAAGGAATGATGCTAAAGCTGACACTCCAGCACTTTGGCCACCTCATGAGAAGAGTTGACTCATTAGAAAAGACTCTGATGGTGGGAGGGATTGGATGCAGGAGAAGGGGACGACAGAGGATGAGATGGCTGGGTGGCATCACTGACTTGATGGACGTGAGTCTCAGTGAACTCCAGGAGTTGGTGATGGACAGAGAGGCCTGATGTGCTGCGATTCATGGGGTCACAAAGAGTCAGACACGACTGAGCGACTGAACTGAACTGAACTGAAGAGAAGAGTAGCCACCATGCTAAGAATGGCACACAGGATAAGCACACAACAAAAAAATATCTGGTCCCTAGTAATATCATTGAGCCATTGGACTAAACACTCTACCTAGAACCTCAAGATTTCTTTTATGTGAGAGAATATTTCCTTATGGTTAAACACTTTATGTTGGCTATTACTTAGCCAAAAGCATACTATTGGATTATATCTTCCCTGGGGTAAAAATATCAGAAGCCCACAGGTTAAGAAATCAGAGACTAGACAAAGAAAACTATAAGGAAATATAGCATAAAAAAATATAATACCCATAACAAATACACTGCTGTCAAATGAGGTGATGTAAAGTGATACAAATACATAGTATCACTTCACAATTCTGAGTGGGCTCAGCTACAAAGAGTTATTGGTGAATTTATGTTTCTACCCAGGAGTAATGAGTTCCATTTAGCTACCTGGACACTACTGAGGCTAGACTTAATCTAGTGTGAATTTTAAAGGAGTGCTCAAAGTGTTAACATCCATTTGGTGGCATCTTTGATAGAGACCCAGATGTCTACAGTGCTTGAAAGGGAACCAAGACAGCTCTTAATGACACAGATTAAAAAAAAAAAAAAAAAAGACAAGAGATAACTCTGATTTATCAGATGCTGCCTTCCATTTTTTTGTTTGTGCTTTTTTTCAAATTTAAAAATACACAGTTTATGGAATCAATGAGTTCCACAAATTTTTCATTCAGTTCAGTCACTCAGTCATGTCCGACTCTTTGCGACCCCATGGACCTCAGAATGCCAGGCCTCCCTGTCCATCACCAACTGCCAAACTCATGTCCATTGAGTCAGTGATGGCATCCAACCATCTCATCCTCTGTCATCCCCTACTCCTCCTGCCCTCAATATTTCCCAGCATCAGGGTCTTTTCAAATGAGTCAGCTCTTCGCATCGGGTGGCCAAAGTTTTGGAGTTTCAGCTTCAACATCAGTCCTTACAATGAATATTCAGGACTGATCTTCCTTAGGATGGACTGGTTGGATCTCCGTGCAGTCCAAGGGACTCTCAAGAGTCTTCTCACCACAGTTCAAAAGCATCAGTTCTTTGGTGCTCAGCTTTCTTTATAGTCCAACTCTCACATCCATACATGACCTCTGGAAAAATCATAGCCTTAACGAGATGGAACTGTGTTGACCAAGTAATGTCTCTGCTTTTTAATATACTGTCTAGGTTGGTCATAAGTTTCCTTCCAAAGAGTAAGCATCTTTTAATTTCATAGCTGCAGTCACCATCTGCAGTGATTTTGGAGCCCAAAAATAGTCAGCCACTGTTTCCACTGTTTCTCCATCTATTTCAATACAGGAAACAAAAAGCAATCTCTCTTCCCTACTATCATATCCTTCTTCCCAGAGGCAACCACATTTAGCTCTTTGAGATGAACCTTTTGGAATATGATAATTATAATTTGTTAGGGTTGCCATAACAAAATACCATAGATTGTGCCTTAAATAAAAGAAATTTACTTTCTCACAGTTCTAGAGGCTACAAGTCTTAAGAGATCAAAGTGTCAGCAGGTTTGGTTTCTCCTAAGGCATCTCTCCTTGACTTGCATTTCTGTGTGCCATCTATGAGGAAGACACACTTGTCCTCTCATATCCTTTTCTCTGTGTCCATGTATGCCTAGTGTCTCTCCGTGCATGCCCTAGTGTTTTCTTATAAAGACACCAATCAGATTAGACTGAGACCTACCCTAAAGGCCGTGTTTTAATTTAATTACCTCTTTAAAGGCCTCAGCTCCAAATATTCATTCTAAAGTACTAGAAATTAAGGCTTCCACATGTGAATTTTGTGGTGAAGAAGGGCACAATTCAGTCCATAACAGATAACATAAATTGAAAATATTTACATCAGTTATTGTAGAACAGTACAGTGGCGATCTAATCATACCTATTCATTATCCTCACAGTAACTATTTGTGATGTGTATTATCATTATCTCCTTTTTAAAGATGACTACTAATGTACAGAGAAAGCAAGTAACTTGTTTAAGGTCATACAGCTGGAAAGTAGCTATCATTCAAAACTAGACAGTATCAATCCAAAGTTCATGTTTTTAATACTCAAGTGTGCTCCATTCTTATAGTGCTACTTCTCTCTATGGAAAATGAGCATTTAGTTCTCAAATCCTATCAAATACAGACACGTGAACACAATCTTCCCTCACCTTTTCAATATTATTATTTCATTAATTTTGGTTAGATCAACATTCAGCATTTACCTTTTGTGAATATGTATGTGATTTTATAGTTAGGCAATAAAGCATTATTCTTTTTCTTTCTTGCATAAAATTGCATTTATCTGGAGTTAAGATTAATAGTGATCTTGTTTTTACATTTGCTTAGTTTGAACTGAACTGAACTGAACTGATGTGTAGTTATTGGGCACACAGTGGGACAACGGTGGCGGGGACAGGGACGGGTGCTGGCCTGAAGACCCAGAATGGGCGAAGTTCCTTGCAGAAAACGTGATGACTCAACGTTCAGAAAACTCAGAAAACTAAGATTATGGCATCTGGTCCCATCACTTCATAGCAAATAGATGGGGAAACAGTGGAAACAGTGATAGACCTTATTTTGGGGGCTCCAAAATCACTGTAGATGGTGACTGCAGCCATGAAATTAAAAGACGCTTGCTCCTTGGAAGAAAAGTTATGACCAACCTAGACAGCTTATTAAAAGAGCAGAGACATAACTTTGCCAACACAGTCCCATCTAGTCAAGGCTGTGGTTTTTCCAGCGGTCATGTATGGATGTGAGAGTTGGACTATAAAGAAAGCTGAGTGCCAAATAATTGATGCTTTTAAATTGTAGTGTTGGAGAAGACTCTGGAGAGTCCCTTGACTGCAAGGATATCCAACCAGTCCATCCTAAAGGAGATCAGTCCTGAATATTCATTGGAAAGACTGATGCTGAAGCTGAAACTCCAGTACTTTGGCCACCAATGCAAAGAGCTGACTCATTTGAAAAGCCCTGATTCTGGGAAAGACTGAAGGCAGGAGGAGAAGGGGAGGACAGAGGATGAGATGGTTGGATGGCATTACCAACTCAATGGACATGAGTTTGCGCAAACTCCACGAGTTGGTGATGGACAGGGAGCCCTGGTGTGGTGCAGTCCATGGGGTCACAAAGAGTCAGACACAACTGAGTGGCTGAACTGATGTGTAGTTATCAGGGATTTCCCAGGTGGGCACTAGTGGTAAAGAACCTGCCTGCCAATGCAGGAGACATAGAAAGACACACATTTAATCCCTGGGTGGAAAAGATCCCTTGGAGGAGGGCAGGCAACCCATACCAGTATTCTTGCCTGGAGAACCCCTTGGACATAGGAGCCTGGTTGGCTATGGTCTAGAGGGTCACAAAGAGTTGGACACGACTGAAGCAACTTAGCACACACACACGTGCATCAGTTCGGTTCAGTTCAGTCGCTCAGTCGTGTCCAACTCTTTGTGACCCCATGAATCGCAGCATGCCAGGCCTCCCTGTCCATCACCAACTCCCGGAGTTCACTCAAACTCAAGTCCATTGAGTCGGTGATGCCATCCAGCCATCTCATCCTCTGTCATCCCCTTTTCCTCCTGCCCCCAATCCCTCCCAGCATCAGAGTCTTTCCAATGAGTCAACTCTTTGTAGGAGGTGGCCAAAGTACTGGAGTTTCAGCTTTAGCATCATTCCTTCCAAAGAACTCCCAGGGCTGATCTCCCTTAGAATTGACTGGTTGGATCTCCTTGTGCATAAGTTATCACTAATTTAACCTCAAACTCTGAAAATTATTAAATCTATCAATTTTTTATTCACAGTAGGTATTCCAGTGATCTTATCTTGAATAATTTCTGCCAGAGCTTTCAGACTTGCTTGAATCTGGATTGATCACACTCTAAAGCCTAGGGCAAAATTAACATCTTGATATTTGCTTAACCCACATCACAGAGATTTTGCTTTTCTTCTTTCTTGGATGCAACATCTTAAAGTTTCTTATTATATGTCCTCATTTCAGAGGATTTTATCTTCCAGGAGCTTCCAAATAAGACAATTGGGGAGATAAAATTTTTGAGAACTTGGAGGTTTCCAAATGTCAATCCTATCTCACAAGAGTTTGACTCACTATGGAATATCTGGGCTTCCCTGGTGGCTCAGACAATAAAGAATTCACCTGCAAAGCAAGCGGCCCAAGTTTGATCCCTGGGTTAGGAAGATACCCTGAAGTGAATGGCTTACCCACTCTAGTATTCTTGCCTGGAGAATTCCATGGACAGAGGCTATAGTTGCAAGCAGTTGGATATGACTGAACAACTTACATTTTCATGGAATATCTGCATCAAAGTCATTTTTCTTCTCCACTTTGAATCTATTGCTACACAGTCTTCAAGCTTCCAGTGTGCTAAGAAACCATTCTGACTCTTAAAATTTTATGACTATCCTCTCCAGAAAGTTACAGAATCTTCTTTCTAGACCTCAGTATCCTGAAATTTTGCTGTGAGGTGCCCTAATTCACAAGTGGTGTGTTTGGAACTCAACCTGAAAATTCATATCCTTACATTTTGGGAAATGTTATTATTTTGTTGGTGGTGATTACTTCCCCCTTATTTTCCCTCATGACAGTCATTTCCTCTGTGGTGTCTTTCTGAAGCTTTTTTATTCAGATGCCACATATTTAGACTGATCTTAAGAACACCTTTTCTTTCCTCTTTGTCCTTTTGCTCTACTTTCTGAGACTTCCTAAACTTTATCTTTCGACATATTTAATCAGTTTTTATTTTCATTTCTTCCATTATATTTTTAACTTTTAGAAGCTCTTTTATATTCTTTCGATTTTTCTTCTTGTGGTGTCTTGTTTTTGCATCATGGATGTATAGTTATCTTCTCTAATTTATCTAAGGTTATCCATTTTTTCTTTCCATTTTTCCCATTTATTTTAGATTCCGTTATAAGCAGGGTTTCCCGAGGCTGAGATTTAGGGGCAGGTGGTTAACTGGCGACCACCTTCAGGAACAATACCTTTAAGGGAGTGAGGAAGGCAGGACTGGACTGACAAGGAAGCTGGCCCGTGATGCAGTCACCACAGCCAATCTCACAGGGAGTTCTGAAGCTGGAATGGCTCTTTAGAGTTGTTTCCCATTTTTGAACCCAGATGGGGCATGGGAACCATGTCTTTGTGACACCCTCCATCTCAAACAGACTGGATGTGGGCTGCTCTGAGGAAAGGATATAACCCTAGGCAAAGTGAAACTAGAAGGTCTTGGTATTCAGTTTGCAAATGCTTAATAATCACTTTGTTTGCAGCAAGTTACTTACAATGCTCCCCCGTACCCTCACCTCCTCCTGATACATCTTAATCCAAAGAGTTTTGTGTTGTTTTTTTTTTTAACCCAGTTCAGAAACTAAACCTTAAGATTGGGGAAGGGAATTTGCCTGGCTGTGCAACTAGGAACTTAATTGCTTTAAGCTTTCAACCATTCTTCCTATTTTTAGCCCCACCTTCCATCTCACTTCCAGAGGTAACTGGAGAAGCCAATTCCTGGACCTTCAGGATATTCTGCAACAGGAAAGCTGTTTTTCCCACTGTCAGCAAAGAATCTGGCTCTCTGAGTCTGCTGAGTCAGTAACATTCATTCATCTGTTTTCCAGCTTCCAGAAATTTGCTATTTCTTCTTCTTCCAGTCTGTCCTTGTGGGTATATGCCTTTTTAAAAATATCCCTTTACTGTCATTTAAGGAAGCAAAAGTATATGTGTCTACTTAATCTCTTACATATTTTCTCTCTTTCTCAGATACGCATTTTAAAAATAGGTCGTATATTCTCCTGGCTCTAAAGAAAATGTCTTTTTACCCATCTCTGAGCTACCCAGTTACCTCTTTTGCCTTCAGTTCCAAGCAGGAAATCACTTGTATTAGTCCTCTGTGTAGCCTTTATCAGTATAAAAGGAAATATGCATATTCTCTCTCTTTTTCAGACAAAAGATAGCTTAAAACTGTTCTTCACCTTGCAGTTTTCATTTAATATTGCTTAAAGTTCTTTGCCTATCAGTGTAGAGCATGCTCATTCTTTTCAACAGTTGCGTAATAATCTATTTAACCAACCAGCCACCTATCAAAGGGCATTTATTTCCATTTTTTGCTATAATAAACCTATGAATAACCTCAAACATAAATAATGTTGCATGTGCACAAGTATATCCACAGGCTAAATTCTAAGAAACTTGTTGCTGAGTCAAGTAGTGTCTATCATTTACAGTGCTGATAGATATTATCCACAGGTGGTTGTACCAATTTTTAATCCCAGCAGTGGAAGAATGTCTGGTTTATTTATTTATCCCCCAACACATATACTTTTTAGTGTCTAACAGAGTATATTACAAAAATAACTAGGTGAAAATGGTATCTCAGGGTACTTTAACTTGGCATTTCTTTCAGTATGGGTAGAACTTTTCCTATATCTGAGTCCCATTTTCATCTCATTTTGCTTGAGTTACATTCAGTCCTTGATGGAGAAAAATTGGGTGTGTGTGTGTAAACAGAAATTCAAAGGCATCATTAAAACACTGTTGAGCCAAATGGATTATTATGGTATCAAAATAAATATCTCTTGCCACATCTACAACAACATGTATTCGCATTTTCTAAGGACAAGGGAAATTATCCAAATACTTCATCTAGAGCGAGGCATTCCTCATACAGAAGAACATGTCTAGTCAGAAGACATATTAACTCATAAATTATGAGTTCACTAGTCTTGGTCGAGAAATGTGCTTGGAAAGATGGTTGGTCCATATCTGGAATACCTTAAAATCAACTGTGGTATTGCAGAGAAAATACTGGGCTTATAATCAGAAGGCAGAGTACATTACATTAGTCAGGTAAGGTAATCATTCTCAGCCTCAATTTCCTAATCTGCAAAATGGAGACAGTAATGTCTGCCTCACAGAATTTGTAAACTGTTCACCACTGAAAACCATTAATGTAAATTACTTCTAATCAATAAATTCAGGAAGGAGGAGTAATGCAAATCAGGTAAAAACACCCTGTATAAAAACAATTATTTGAACCATAAAAAATTAAGGATTAAGAAATATGAACATAAACAAATAGTACCTGATGCTAAGAAAGCATGTATAATCAGAAGGCACAAAAGAGAATGTTCTCACAACTAGAAGTGAGACAAAAGATTTACCAATTTGGTGATTATATAATATACTCACTTCATGATTATAAATATTAGCTTGGTGCAAAAGTAACTTCAGTTTTGCATTCTTGAACTTTTGCCATTTGATATTGGAATACATTCTTAAATGTGGTTATGTTATATATCATTTTAATGCATGTTTCTTGCTTTATGTTTTTTTGCTAATGACTTATTACTTGCTGTTTATTTTATATTTATTTTAGACAATAGAAATTACGTTAGACAAAAAGCAAATCCAAGCGATTTTTTTTTAATTCAAGCTCAAAATGGGTTGTAAAGCAGCAGAAACAACTCACAACATCAACAACGCATTTGGCCCAGGAACTGCTAACAAGTGTATAGTGCAGTGGTGTTTCAAGAAGTTTTGCCAAGATGAGAGCCTTGAAGATAAGCATAGTGGTCAGCCAGTGGAAGTTGACAACAACAAACTGAGAGCAATCATCAAAGCACAAGAAACTGCACGAGAAACTACCGAAGAACTCAACATCGACCATTCTATGATCATTCAGCATTTGAAGCAAATTGGAAAAGTGAAAAGTGGGTGACTCATAAGCTGACCACACGTCAAAAAATTGTCACTTTTGAAGTGTCAGCTTCTTATTCTACACAACAATGAACCATATCTCGATTGGATTGTAACAAAAGTGGATTTTATTTAATAACCAGTCACAACATACACAGTGGTTGGACTGAGAAGAAGCTCCAGTGCACTTCCCAATGCTAAACTTGCACCAAAAAAGGTCTGGTCACTGTTTGGTGGTCTACTACCCATCTAGTCCAGGCTTTCTGAATCCAGGTAAAACCATTACATCTGAAAAGTATGCTCAGCAAAGCAAAAATGCAATGCCTGTACCCAACATCAGCCAACAGAATAAGCCCAATTCTTCTCCACAACATCTGACTGCACGTAGCACAACCAGCACTTCAAAAGCTGAACAAATCTGGCTACAGAGTTTTGCCTCATCCACCATATCCACTGACCTTTCGCCAACCAACTACCACTTCTTCAAGCATCTCAGCAACTTTTGGCAGTGATAATGCTTTCACAAGCAACAGGGGGCAGAAAATACTTTCCAAGCGTTCACTGAATCCCAAAGCACTGATTTTTACACTACAGAAGTAAACAAACATTTCTCATTAGCAAAATGTGTTGATTGTAATGGTTCCTATTTTGATTAATAAAAATGTAAAAATCATCCTAGTTATAATGATTTAAAACTCATGGGTCTACAACTGCCATTACTTTTGTACCACCCTAATATTATAGTATAAGCTAAAATGTTCCATAAGAATTATAAGCCTTTACATCACAGACAAAAGCCAGTAGAGTAGCGAAAAATATATACTGAATTGACAAAATTTAGAAACATGTTTTGTGAAAAAGGTTCTTCTGTTTTATGTAGGTCATTATATACATATTTTAAATACAAGTTATTTACAAGACTGAACTTATATTTTCACTTTACAATTATTTTCTAAAAAAGTTTGTTAACTCAAACACACACCATCTTATTTCTCCACTTTTATATTTTAATTTTTAGATATAATGTAAAAATAAAATTATAACACAAGATATATTTATGAGGAATACAAAAGCACTATTTCAAATGTGTGTATGCTTCAAAAACTAAAAACTATTATCATGTAACTGTCATGTGAAATTCATGTTTTCTCAGATGATTTTTAGTTGCAACAATAGGTCCCCTAGTGGAGGCTGGAAGCATATTTTATCCTATTTTTCTCTCCAAATGCTATTCTAATTTGAACAGTTAGACTAAGTACATTGATATTCTTCCTTGAGAAATCATGAGAAACACTGGGCTGGAGGAAGCACAAGCTGGAATCAAGATTGCCGGGAGAAATATCAATAACCTCAGATATGCAGATGACACCACCCTTATGGCAGAAAGTGAAGAGGAATTAAAAAGCCTCTTGAAGAACGTGAAAGAGGAGAGTGAAAAAGTTGGCTTAAAACTCAACATTCAGAAAACTAAGATCATGGCATCCGATCCCATCACTTGATGGCAAATAGATGGGGAAACAGTGGAAAGTGGCTGACTTTATTTCGGGGGGCTCCAAAATCACTGCAGATGGTGACTGCAGCCATGAAATTAAAAGATTCTTACTCCTTGGAAGGAAAGTTATGACCAACCTAGACAGCATATTAAAAAGCAGAGACATTACTTTGTCAACAAAGGTCTGTCTAGTCAAGGCTATGTTTTTTCCAGTGGTCACGTATGGATGTGAGAGTTGGACTATAAAGAAAGCTGAGCACAGAATTGATGCTTTTGAACCGTGGTGTTGGAGGAGACTGTTAAGAGTCCCTTGGACTGCAAGGAAATCCAACCAGTCCATCCTAAAGGAGATCAGTCCTGGGTGTTCATTGGAAGGACTGATGTTGAAGCTGAAACTCCAGTACTTTGGCCACCTGATGCAAAGAGCTGACTCATTTGAAAAGACCCTGATGTTGGGAAAGATTGAGGGCAGGAAGAGAAGGGGATGACAGATGATGAGATGGGTGGATGGCATCACCGACTCAATGCCAGACATGGGTTTGGGTGGACTCTGGGAGTTGGTGATAGACAGGGAGGCCTGGCGTGCTGTGGTTCATGGGGTCACAAAGAGGTGGACACGACTGAGCGACTGAACTGAACTGAACTTGAAGAAATGCATAAGGACAGTTAGTTTAAGAGAAGAATTGGCTGATTAAGAAGTTAGAAGGCCTGTGAATTTACTGTCAGTTACACTACATGTAAATTTGTTCTAAACACATTCAAAATTACAAGAATCAAAACCCATTCCCCCTAAAAAGAACATTCTCAAAACATAAGATTTCATTGAGATTAACAAAGCTGAATATGTAACAAGATGAGCTTTAAAAAGTTAGACTCATAGATTACAAGAACCAAGCTAATGACTCCTTTTATTGGACTATAACTATTAATGTATACAAAGCAAACAACTCTTTAGACACAAAAGCACAATTACTGTTCACTGAAAACTCACAAGAATATTACCAAATTGAAGTGTTTTTAAAATTTTATACTTTTAATTTTTAAGTGAATGGGATGTTACCCTAAGTGATACAAAATGGGAGAAGTGTGTTGGCTTCTATGAATGAACAAAATGGAAGGAACTAGAACCAGGTGTTCCCATTCACTTCCATCAGTGCATGCCCAGCCACAGTCACCTTAGAACAGTATGGAACTTAGATTCCACTCTATGCTCTTTTGAAAACTGAGGTCAAGCAGAATTAGTCCCAGGACAGAAACAGAATCGTAGATGAGATTGTTTTCCACACCCTAGAGATCCTGGAACATTCAAGATCTGACAGTAGACGCACAAGCCAATAACTACTGAGCAATCCTTTGCCATCAGTGTCTCTAGGCCACCCATCCTTTCCCT
This sequence comes from Nanger dama, assembly GCA_917880005.1. Taxonomy (NCBI): domain Eukaryota; kingdom Metazoa; phylum Chordata; class Mammalia; order Artiodactyla; family Bovidae; genus Nanger; species Nanger dama. Next base: position 15,772,661 of record CAKJTW010000008.1, on the reverse strand, counting down.
ACAACTCCTGCCAACTTCTCCCATACCACTCCTAAACCTCTGGCTTCCTTGAGGCTTAGGAAGCCCTAAGCATCAATTGAAATGGTTACTATATTCCTCAATGCCCAATTAATCAGAATCCTGAGCCATGTTTTACGATATTGGGCCATACATTTAATTTCATGTTTCTATACTCTTTTAGAAAGTAGTATATGGGATATGTCATTCAGCAATGAGTCTGTGCATTAACTTGCACTTCTGAAACTTCTATTTTGACACAGTAACTCATATTCCAAATCCAGCTTTAAAAATAAAATTATTGGCCTCGCCTTTTACCTTAGTCTGGATTCCTGGGACAAGTATCTTGGTTATGTAGGCCCAGCTTAACTAGGCTGTAGATTCACCACACTAAGGTACAGCAGGAGTCCAGTATTTTCCCTTCCCTATAGTGCCAAGAGTGGGGGACATGTACTGGAGAATGCAAAGAACCTTCCTGCCAATGCAGGTTGAGACGTGGTTCAAGTCCTGGATCAGGAAGATTCCCTGGAGAAGGGCATGGCAACTCACGCCAGTATCCTTGTCTTGGGAATCCCCATGGACAGCCTACAGCCCATAGGGTCGCACAGAGTCGGACACGACTGAAGCGACTTAGTGTGCAAACACTGGAGAATGAGGGGCTGCTGTAGGTCTCACTCCCACTTTAACCAGAGATGGTTCTCAGTTAACTCAGCACTTCTTCAATCCCAAGGAGGTAAAAGGAAGGAGAGTATAGTGGTAAAAAGTAGCTATTTGTGATGGGGAGATAAGCCTTGTCCCCAGTCTCTGCTAGTCAGTTAATTTTAACACTCTTTCAAATTAACACTGAATAACTAAAGTTGACTTTGATTTGTGTCTTCTTCATTCCATCTGGTTTATAATCTATTATTTCCAATTTAATAATCGTATTGTATTTGTGCTGGAGACATTTGCTATAAATCTCTCTTTGGAAAAAGATGAGATATAAATTATCAATAAAATAGAAACAGAGAACTCTCTAAGAAAAAAATTTGCCTATCTTTTTTTCTCATGAATTAATCCTTTAGAAATGAAAACCCTCATAGCTACCAGGAAATTAAGATTAGCTTTTTACAACAATTTAAAAATATATTTTGACAATAATAACTTGAGTAGAAATATGCTGCTGCTGCTGCTGCTGCTAAGTCACTTCAGTCATGCCCGACCCTGTGCAACCCCATAGACGGAAGCCCACCAGGCTCCCCTGTCCCTGGGATTCTCCAGGCAAGAACACTGGAATGGATTGCCATTTCCTTCTCCAAGAGTAGAGATATAAATTGCTACAATTTTAAGCTTATTTCAACCAAATGGAAACAGTTAACATTATTACTGTTTTGACCAAACATAAACAGTATATGATTTATATAATTCTCTACTTTTATATACCAAGTTCCCTAAGAACATACTTCCTTCAAATGGACTAAACGCTGGGCTTACTCATCTGCTTATAAACATGTCAAAGAAACAAATGCAGGTTTAAAATTTTCCCCTACCAATCTTCTAGCTACATGGGTCTGGGTACACCTGAGAATCCCTTAGGGGACTTGGAGATCCCAGATGTTCCAGGACCAAACTATAGAACTACAAGTCACTTGGGCCCACAGATCAGCAATTCCAACTCTAGTACCTGTCTAGTTCTATAGAAATTTATATTTTAATAAAATTTGCAATTCACAAAACATCTTTACAAGTATAATCTAATTTTTTCCCAAACCAAAGGTATTTACAACATGTCTTCTAATTTTTAAAAATCTTTCCTATTTTTTTCTTCTAATCTTTGCTAAGCAGTGAAACTAGCCAATTAGATTTGAACAAAGTTTTCTCTCATAAAAAACATCCTTAGAATCTAAATCTTTCCTTTTTTATCTTTTTCCCCTTTGGAGTTATTTTGTTTTTATTGCTAATGCTGAAAAACATCACATCATCTCTTAGGAGTTAGATTAGCAATAATTATCTCTCAGCAGGACTGATATAGAGAAGGTCTCCTGGAAAGTTTAGTTTTGGCCGGCTATTTCAGATTTAATTGAACATGTTTACCTTAATAGGAAATGAAAAAGAAAAATGTCGATTGTGCTTAAAGTATGGTTAAGTTTACTAGGTTGGCAAGGACTTTAAATGCCTCAATTTTCAACACAAGTAAAATACATGTTCTCTATGGAAAGATAGGTTTTCTAATGAAACACAAATTATTAACCAGCTGTTACAATTAAGGAGGTCATCCATGATAGATCCCTGAAGGTTTTTAAAATTTGATCCCTTGTACCTTAAGACAGTTTATAAACATCACTGTAGGCAGATAATCTACTGGCTATGAGCAGACTCTGGAGCCAGAATGCTTAGGAGCAAATTCCAATTCCTATTACCTTGAAGGGCTTCCCTGGTAGCTCAACTGGTAAAGAATCTGCCTGCAATGCAGGAGATCGGGGTTCAATCCCTGGGTCAGGGTGATCATCTGGAGAAGGAAATGGCAAGCTACTCCAGTACTCTTGCCTGGAAAATCCCATGGACAGAGGAGCCTGGCAGGAGCCTCTCTGGGGTTGCAAAGAGTCGGACATGACTTAGCAACTAAAACTAAAGCATTACCTTGAACAAGTTACTTAAGCCCTCTAAGCTTTGAGTTTTGTGTATGTAAAACAAAAGTCACTCAACAGTATCTATCCCAAGTTATTAAGATTAAAATAATGTATATAAATACCTCTGTGTGCCTAGAACACAATAGCACTTAATTAAGTTACTAATTTTTACTGTTTGTTTTCTTTTTAATCTTTTGGCTACACCTCAAGGCATGTGGGATTTTAGTTCCGCGAGTAGGCATCAAACCCATGCCCAGTATTGGCAGCACGGTCTTAACCACTGGACCACAGGGAAGTCCAAGTTACTAGATTTTTAAAGACGTTTCCTTTATAAAACTTAGCTGCAGAATGGATAGAATATTCATGTGGGAAAAAAAAAAAACTATTTCTATAATCTCATGTAAGTGCAAAGGAAACAGGATGAAAGAATCTTCTCCAAAATAACGATGGAGACTAGTACCAGATAAAAGGTGACAGTATGTCCTAGTTTGCCTAGACTAGTTCTGAGTTACACCTGTTGTCCCACTATAAATAATAATCTCCCCTAAGCCCCTTCACTCTCAAGTAACCTGGTTCAGATCATAAAATATATGGTCAATTGTGTTACTAAACTTTTTCCCCACACACCTCCAAGTCATATTCTATACTCAAATGTGTAATACTGAGGGTTAGGTCTGTGTAAACGACATTTTCCCTTTGCCAGCTGAATTTTTTTAAGCTCCACTAAAAACTGAACTGGGGCTTCCCAGATGGCAGTAGTAGTAAAGGAACCTACTGCCAATGCAGGATATATGAGATGCGGGTTCGATCCCTGGGTCAGGAAAATCCCTGCAGGAGGGCATGGCAATCCACTCCAGGATTCTTGCCTGGAGAATCCCCTTGGATAGAGGGTCCTGGAGGGCTACAGTCCAGGGGTTGCAAAGAGTCAGATACAACTGAAGTGACTTGGCACACATGCATGCAAAAAGAGAACTAGAAGAATAAAGGAAGACAGGAGGAGGAAAGGCTCTTAACATTTCCTGTTTGCCTGGAATTCCTGTCAACATCTCCAAGGCAACAGGTCTTCATTTCAGGAGCATCATCTGGTTCCACTCGCCATCTTTTTCTCGAGATTTCTCAAATCAGTCTCATCAATCCCCTACCAGTACCCTCCTCCTCAGGCAGCTCTGAGTCCCTGCTCTGCAGGACCTCTCCTCCAAACTTCTAGATTTCAGGAACCACCACCTTTACCCTCAGCTATCTCAGTATTCCTTTTCTGATTTTCTTCGGTTCTCTAGCACCAAGGTGATGGCACCCCACTCCAGTACTCTTGCCTGGAAAATCCCATGGACGGAGGAGCCTGGTAGGCTGCAGTGCATGGGGTCGCAAAGAGTCGGACACAACTGAGCAACTTCACTTTCACTTTTCACTTTCATGCATTGGAGAAGAAATGGCAACCCACTCCAGTGTTCTTGCCTGGAGAATCCCAGGGACAGGGAAGCCTGGTGGGCTGCCGTCTATGGGGCTGCACAAGAGTCGGACACAACTGAAGCGACTTAGCAGCAGCAGCACCAATTTAACTTATTTTCGATATTTGCTGTTGTTCAGTCGCTAAGTCGTGGTGGGACTCTTTCGTGACCCTAGGACTACAGCCCACCACGCTCTTCTGTCCATGGGATTTGCCAGGCAAGAATACTGCTGTGGGTTGCCATTTCCTTCTGCAGGGGATCTTTCACAACCCAGGGACCAAACCTGCATCTCCTGCATTGCAGGCCAATTCTTTACCACTGAGCTAACAGGGAAGTCCACTCTCTATATTACACTTTGTTAAAATATCCAGTTGTGCTCTTCTTGATGTCTGAAGTCTAACTGATACTGATACTATTGAGAGGAATGGGAATGGAACTGGCAATTTTAAAACAAAAAAGAAATTTTGCTGTTACTTTCTATATTATCTTTATATAATACCTACATAAGTTAAATTTAATTACATATTTTAAGTGATTTTTTAAAACTGTTTTGCCATCTTCATGTTGGGTCTTCAGAACATTAAAAATCATCTTCAGGGTAGAACACATCACTAGTAATTCCCAAGAGGATTTACATTCAGCGATTAGCATCAGACAGATGGCTTAGGGAGTTAAGGAAATGAGCAACCCAACTGGATAGTCCACTCATCGTAGTGTTTGCTAATGCAAGGCCATTAACACTGGCACATCAACTAAATTTGAAAGTGTTCCATTAGAATTGCTATATGAATTTCCTGCAATAAACTATTGAATAAGCATTATACATCATATATTAAGTGCATAATAAATATATTTCTGATTTCCTCCCCATCGCAACTACCTACCACCAGACCCTAATCTAGAACTGTTGAGAGGCACATAACTTCTTAAGAAAGTAGGCTTTGTTGGTTTACATATAAAAAAAGAAGATCTTAGCTGAAAAACTGCAAACTATCACAGCTTACCAGGACACCAGGACAGCAAACACACCAGCTTAAGTTTAACAAGAAAGTTATTTTCTTACATCATGAAATGTCATTGCATAATCAATATAATAATAAATGACTAATACTCACCTCCACTTCCTTTGTAAAGCAAATTCACTCCTGTCTTCTTATTGCCCCCTCTACTAGTTAATTTTATAAGCCTTTGGACTCTACAGTTACTGACACTGGAAAAAACTTTAAAAAAATTCACACCTTTCTGTAAGAGAGAGCTTTCACAAACAAAGAACTGAGGTGAGCACTCTTCCTCTCAAGCCACAGTTTCAAAAGAAAATGTTGGCATCCCAAGGAGAAAGTATGTATATTAATACTAAAGAAGAATCTCTGTACATGACAAAAAGTACCTTGGGTTATCTATTCCAATACAGTGGTAGAAGACTAGCAAGCTTAGCTGTATGTTTGTGCTCTACTCTGCATTTTCTTTTTCTTCAACTTCCTGGAAATCAATACATTTTGTGATTGAGACAAGGAAGGCATATTCATCATTATGATACAATTTTTTTAATTTCACAGTCTATTTGTTGCCCTAGATACTGGACACTCAGTCGTGTCTGGCTCTTTGTGATCCCTACAATTGATTTCAAATTCAAAATTAAATTTTAATATGGTGAACAATTAACTTGCTTTCTAGATAATTATCTGAAATATCACCACTATTATTCTTTACTGATTTTTTTTTGCTAAGTTCCTAGTGGATAATTCTTTCTGTAGTATTCTAAGAGGTTCACATTTAGAGTGCCTCAAATTATTACTGTACTTTAGATTTAAAACAAGAACCTAAACACCACTGAACCAAACTTTCTTCCTACCACCAGAAACAGGATTATTAGTGAAGGATAGGTATAAGTTCCATTTGTCTATGACCTATCTCCCATTACCAGGTGTCTCCCCCAACATACCTTTCTATAAGGAAGAAGAGCCAACCAATACACGGAAAATCTGCCACCACTGTTTTCTGGTGAATTACTGAATATTCCTTTATGCAAGTAAAACAGAGCCTTACATGATTTCTGTGACTTACAGTTTCCTATTTTCATCACTGTGACGTTTAATTGAGTGATAATTATCTTAAGAGATCAAAATTCCAAAATTTACATCTTTCACTTTGTCAAGAAGTTAGATGATTCAAACTGTATTCAATTAGTTTAAGATGGAAATATCCAGATTTAACTGTCATAACTTACACTGACACCAAAAGTATTATGGAACATAACACATGAGGATAAATGAATCTATATGCACAATACTTTTCCCCTCCAAACTGAAAGACTCATGAAAAAGGAATTATGCCTATACTGAGTCATCATTTTGTACTGAAATATCAAATGTCAAACTTGTAATGAAAAATGTACTATTATATTAAAATCTGTATGTCAATTTTGTTTCTGAAACCAATAGTGTAAAGAGAAAAGATTTAAGAAAGATACTCTTGAGAGTTAACAGACATTTGGAATCAAAAAGAACAAAATGTACCAAATTTTAATACACTAAAAATAAACATTTTATTAAAGAAAGTCAGAAAAACATATGCACCAAAACAAAAGTGACTACAAACGCTAAATAAAAAACCTTTAAAAAATGTGTATCACATGATTCAATGTTTTAACTTTATATATAAAAGCTATACTATAAAATACAAAGCTAAACTATTAGAGTAGTAACAATACTATTCATATAAAGAAACTTAACAGTAGTAAAATATGAATACATAAGATGCTTATTTTTGGTCCTTTAGGAAAAACAAACTAAAATTTTTTGAAAAACAAACTAAGATTTTTTTTTAAACACAGCTCCAGGCCCAAAAATAGAATATAAGATGACAACTGCAACATTCTTAGTGTTTATCCTTGTAATTCTTTAAATGTCACCAGTCATAATAGCAATGAATTCCTCTTGATTTACTGTGATAAGAAAGAAAATGTAAGTCAGAAATACAAATTTTTTCAGAGAACACTTTTACTTTTTACACTAAGTATTTTTAAATTTTATATTATACAAAATTCTTAATAAACCAAGGCATAGTATTTTGCTTTTACTTCTTTGTAGCAAATTGAATACATTAAATTGAACTTCATGAATACAAAAATATATAAAATATAATAAACATAAATATTCTATAGTATTAACTAAGAAAATGACATAATAGTATCCAAGTTATAAAAATCCATCATAATCATAATATTTATACACAATAAAATAGTTTTAAAAGCTTGTTATTTTAAATTTCTTAGATGGTTAAGCTCTCTTGATAATCTTTATTCCACTAGTTCATTTAACAAACACTTTCTGAATAAATAAGCTTAAATATATCATACATGTAAATTAGAATTATGAAGGATGAAAATAGAAAAAATGTCAACTTGTTTTTGGAACTTTTACAGACATAAAAGCCTCTGTTTAAAAGAAAACAAAACTGAAATATAGTTAAAGAAAAACAGTGCCAATAAAAGCTATAAGGAACTAAGAAGAATGAGTTGCTCAGAACCTGAGAAAAAACCAATTCATGCATTCAATATTAAACATCTACAACACAGTATGACAGACAGTAGAACAGAATACAAAACTCAAAATACTTTCAATGATTTTATAAACTGCAGTACTGAGCAGTTAAAGGAATACGCTTCAGTATCTTATGACAGCTATGACCCCTTTCCCTCTCTAGTTATAAAACATAATCAAAATATATTAAAACTTTGAACAATTTCATTGATATGCACCTTCATTTAAGAAGCCCTGATTTAGAAAAATCTAGAATCAGGCATCTAGACCAAAATAGCAAACAAGAGTATATCTTTAAGGAAAATGACATAAGGAAAGTGGCCTTAGCATGATTTGACTAACATCATTTTAATAGCATAACAGAGCCATAATTAAAATATTCAAAATCTGAAAAGTACTTATGCTTTCTTACTTAAAAATCTCCAACTTTTTCTCTCAATTTGTAAAATCTCAATATTCAAATTTCAAATCAAGCATCATGGAGTTCTAAAACAAAACACTGGAGCATTTCAAAACTATTTTTAATTATTCCATAATTTCATATCTAAAAGCAAAATGTTTAAGTCCAAAAAGTAAACTTAAAAGCTGGCTGAGACAGTAAAGAATCTGTCTGCAGGACAGACCTGGGTTCCATCCCTGAGTTGGGAAGATCCCCTAGAAAAGGACATGGCAAACCACTCTAGTATTCTTGCCTGTTGAATTCCATGGACAGAGGAATCTGGCAGGCTACAGTCCATGGCGTCACAAAGTATCGGACACACCTGAGCAACTTCATCTCACTTCATTTTGTTATCAGTGAGACTTCCAGACAATTAGAAGGATCAGTGATGCCTTCATACATTTGGTTTTATAACCTTCTCTATCAATCCTATCTTATATCAAGTTCCTTTATTTAATAATTCAAAGACAATGCCTACCTTAAAATAAGCATTTGATAAAATATATATTGAATCAAACAAATATGCCACTTCATATTTTTGTACACTACCTTTTCAAACAAAATTTTCATCAGTCATTTTATAGGGTAAATCCTATTATATGTTATTAAAATTTAAAAATTTCAGGGAAATTAAGTAGATTAATTACCTTAGAGACTATCTGGCTTCAGAGGGAAATAACAAATTTTAACATCTGAAGTGCCAGTTGAATATTTTACTAACACATCGTTTTCTATAATAATATGTAATTTTAAAAACTATAAACATAGAAAATTAATTAATATTTTACTTTATAGCATAAGAGGCAATACAGTATTATGGTTAAAAGCATATTCTTTGTAATTATGGAGATTTGAGTTTAAATCAGACTCTGCTGTGTTGTGATAACCTTGAACAGGTTATTAAATTCTCAGAGCTTCAGTTTCTCCGTCTATATATTCATCTATCCTAAACACAAATAGGTAAAACAATGTATTTACTTCACAAAAGCTATTATGAAAATTAAGTGACAATCCACAAGGTAACGTTACAAGCACAGAATATAAAATACATTAAGTACTAAATAAATGTTAAAGGGATTCCCTGATGGCTCAGATGGTAAAGAGTCTGTCTGCAATGTAGGAGACCCAAGTTTGATCCCTGAGTTGGGAAGATCCCCTGGAGAAGAAAACAGCAACCCACTCCAGTATTCTTGCCTGGAAAAATCCCATTGACGGAGGAGCCTGGCAGGCCAGTCTATGAGGTCGCAAAGAGTCAGACATGACTGACCAACTTCACTTCACTTCAAATGTTAACATTCATAATTATTTAAAAGATGGTCCACTTGGGGTTTTTTAATGTTGCTACCGTTTTTCAGAAAGATTTATTGTGTTTTAGTTTATATATCTTGGGACGGAATCTTTCTATATCACTATCACAGTTTTATTTAGAGAAGCAATCCTGTACCTAGTACAGGTAAAAGAAACTGTTTATAACTCTAGTCTTTTGACACATAAGTAGCAGGAGTATGAAACAGACATAACAAGATTCTCTCTACCACTGAAGAAAGTACTTTACATAGACAAACTCATTTAAAGCTAACTCAGAGTAATAATCAACAGCTAAGGAAGACAAAAACATTTTTTAACTATGAAGGCAGTGGATTATAAATCCAAATATTAGAGTTAGAGCTTAAGAAGTCATTTAAATTTTCTCAAGTTTCAATCACCTCTGTTTTAAAATATAATTAATTATGTTGATTCTCTTCAAATAGCTAGTACTAAAAATAGAAAAGTTGTATGCATGCATGCTAAGTCACTTCAGTAGTGTCCAACTCTTCGCAACCCTATAGACTGTAGCCAACCAGGCTTCTCTGATCATGGGATTCTCCAGGCAAAAATACTGAAGTGGGTTGCCACCCCCTCCTCCAGAGGATTTTTCCGACCCAAGGATCAAACTCCAAGCCTCCTGCATTGCAGGCAGATTCTTTACCACTGAGCTACCCAGAAAGGCCCAGAAAAGTTGTATAATGCTCAATAATAATCACATAAATACAATGGGAAAGCATAATAGTGCACAATTCTAACAGACAACCTACAAACCTGAGTTGACAACCTGTTGCTACTGTCTTACCTCCTTACTGAAGCATGTCAGTATTTCCAAGGTTATATAAATATATGTATATACATATAAATATATATATATTCATGTAAAAATGAATAGTTGGTATTATAGTGACATATATCTACTGTAACACACACTCCTGCTCACTACTTAAGTCAACAAACATCACAGTACTCATCACGTTCAAGAAAACGCAGGAGAATAAAAACATGAAAAAGAAAAAAAAGGGAAAACAAGTCTACATTTAATGCTAGGCACGTTCAATTATCTTCATTTCATAATCATAACCACCTTGAAAGGTATTAAAGTTGATTTTTGTAAATAGAAAAACTGAGATTCAGAAAATGCAACAACCTGCACAAAATTACAAAGCTACTAAGTAAGTGGTAGAGATTCAATTTAAATCCAGGCCTGTATGATTCCATACTGCTCTTTAGTGGCTCACAATATAACTGGAAAGACACATATGTATATAACTAACAGAAGGCAATGTATAAAAGGTCAAAAAAATTGTTTCACTAAATGGGCCCTCAATGGAAATCTCATCATTTACAAATAGAGATCAATGAGGGAGGCTTTGGGGAGTTTAAGATGAACCTGAGATGATAACTAACATTTTAGCAGACAGAACCTCGCAATTAGATTAAAGAACAGCATGATGAAAGGCACAGCATAAAAGGACAGGATGGAGTATATTCTATCAAAGTATGCATACTATATAAGTGGTGAGGGTTAGAGTAAAAAGAGGAAGAATATAGTGGGAAATAAAACGAGATGGTTGTTGTAGGACAGATCTCATAAAAGGCTTTGGAATTTATTCCATAGGCACTAAAGAATCATAAGTGTCTGAATATGAAAATGACATCACCCCAAACTTACATTTTAGGAAAAGAATGATATTAGGATGAAAACAGAGGCTTAGAGGCATAGAGGAGGCAATTAGGAGGCTACAAGAGACTCTAAGTCAGCGAGAGCAGGGACAACATCAGCCGCTTATTGGGCAGCACCAGTCAGCACACAGAACTGTGACCAGCAGGCATTCAAGGAAATAATGAATGAAGCTATGATATTATAAAAATCCAACAAAGAAATTAGGGCCTGAATTAGGACAGCAGCAGTAAATAAAGAAATAAAACTTTAAAATATTTGAAGGGTAGACTCAAACTTAGACACGCATAAAGGTTGAGGAAGAAAGTATTAAAGGATGAAATTTACTGAGTGGCTGAAATTTTGGAGATACTTCACCCTCAAAGAAAAATACTTTCTTGACATGTGGAATCTCATATTATAACCTGTACAGTTGGTTTTAAAGGTTTGCTTCATTCCAAGCCAAGTATGTGTGATACTTATGCAAAAAGCCCATTACAGGTTGAATAACATTTACACTAAATAAAGGGACAGTTTGCAAAGGGTCTTGAAAATCATTTGGTTTAAAAAAATTACTTATGTGTACAAGTAGGAATATTTGGAATATATGTTTTACTCAAAACTTACTTTCTCCATCACCATCTTTATCAAATTCTTCTATCATAGCCCGAAGTTCTTCATCACTCATGTTTTCACCCAATTCTCTGGCAACACGTCGCAAATTCCTCAAGCTTATTTTACCAGAATCATCATCATCAAATAGTTTAAATGCCTTCAGTATTTCTTCATGTGGATCTCTTTCCAATATCCAGTCTGTCACTATAGTTAAAAAAGATGAAAAGTAAATCTTCACAGTCACAAAGGCATTCACTTGTAAAATCAACTAATTATTAGATGAGAATTAAAACTGTTAAATTAGTTTGGCAATAAAAATGCCAAACCAAAGTACAAAATCCCTAAGATAAACCTAAAATCAGAAAAGCCAAACCCATATTTTAGAATTTAACCTTCACATTATCAACAATTTATCCTATTATATGGCTTCCCAGGCAGCTCAATGGTAAAGGATCTGCCTGACAAGCAGAAGACATGGGTTCGAAGCCTGGGCCAGGAAGATCCCCAGTAAAGGAAATGGCAACCTACTACAGTATTCTTGCCTGGGAAATCTCATAGACAAAGGAGCCTGGTGCATTACAGTCCATGGGGTCGCAAAAGAGTCAAACACAACTTGTGACTAAACAACAATATCCTATTTTAAGAGTAAGCATAATTATATTACACAGAAGCAAATTTTTAAAACTATATTTATACCATATTTATTTAAGGTCTACTTGTATACAAGCATACAAGTCTAGGAGTTCATAACCTAGTTGTAGAGATGACATACCAACAAAACAATCAAAACCAACTAAAAATTGTTTGCTGGCTAAACTTAATAGTAATACTAATTGTTCTCCAAATTTAACACAACTTAAAAACAAATTTCCCTAACAAATTTACAAAATTAACTGTCACCATTGATAAAGACATAATCTCAGACAGTATATGAAAATTCTGTTAGTATCTTCCTAACTTAAAAGAACCCCTTGGTTTCTCAAAAGAAGTTACTGAAAGGATATAATCTGATTGTAGTAAGAATAAAAAGTCTGGAAAGATGTCTCTAAAGTCAAATCCATTCTGTTCAGCAAGATAGTAACTATCAGATAGCTAAATTAAAATTAAATGTGAGCAATTTCAGGCCTCAATAGTAACAATTATTTAATATACTAAATTTAACAATTTATAATAAGAGTAAGCTTAATATTTTCATAAAACCAGTCTTTAATCGATAGCCACAATAACAAAACTTTTAAAATCTGTGGTATAAAATTTTTTAAGTCAACAGATAAAATTCTGAAAATATCAGAGTAAAAATCTTTGAAGTAATTCTACATGTTAATCTACCACTATAACAAGAGGCATTTATGATTTTCACTGTGCCATTAAAAATAACTTCATCCTGTGAGGTTTACAGAATCATTAACAATTTGCAAAGGCTTATAGTCAGAAAACACTGGAATATTTAATACACCCAAAAGAAAAATACAATTCAAGTCCCCCACAAACTGTTGCTATGCTGTTGTCTGCATCATATCTGGTTGAATGAGCTTTAGAATAAGCACCTATTCAAGCTAATGTTAAATCATCTACACATATATTCAATAATTTTCTTCTTTTTTTGAGTTTTTCCTCTACAATAATTTTCTTTTATCCATTAATTTTATACAAGTCTTCCAAGTAACTAATTGAAGTATATTACTATAAGTATGCAAATCATCAAAGCTCATAAATATTCAGTTAAAAAGGAGTTGGCATATATACAGCCATAACACCAAAATAAAATACCACACTTAACTTTATGGCTCATACTCAACTTATTTTGAATTTAGTCCCAACAAAAAAGCAGGACAAGGAAAAAAAAAGTGTTAAGAAATTTTCTTCACCAATTAAATAATTTACATGACAGGTGAACCAAAAAAGCAGCTTGCTGAAAATATTAATGTACTTAAAGAAGCAACAGGGTGATCTGGGTAACAGATGGGGTTCCAAGATGTATAAATTCCTATCCCAATGGTGCTTTAATTGTGTTAGTTACTTCAGACTTGTGTGTCTATAGAATCTTTTATCAATACTTTGCCTTAGAATGCAACTTTTCTTTGGAAGTATAAATACCCATCATTCTGGACAGCTAACACGTTTTAACTTTATGACAACTCTCCTCCATGCCTTCATGTTCTAGCCTTGCTCTACAAAGTAGAATTATAACATACATTTTTTTCAATGAAAATAAATCAACAGAAAGGCAGTAAAGGTGGGTTGAATCTATTTCACAAATTTCTGTGTTTAACTCTATTTTCAAATGACTTAATTATAATATCAGAAATGTACTCACTCAAAACAGTTAGATCTTATACATTGTAAAAATCACTTAAGGGTCCTCCACCCATGCCCACCAGAGTCTACGAGCATGCACTAACCAGAGTCCACAAATTCAATACTCTGAGCCTGTCCAGATGGCCCCGATCCCAGCTTTCTATGCTTCAAAAACACTAAGAACAATGCCCCTGCATCAGTTTTTACTATAGCCAATCATCTTTCATGCCTAGAACACGGATCATACCCAAAGCGCCCTTAGCCCGAATAATCACAAAGTCCACATCTAGAAGAACAACGGGGGCCAGTGGGTGAAAGTTCAGGAACTCAAGGAACACAGTGGACACATCACAGGTCCCGACTGGGCTCCCAAGGGTGACCGCACCATCACTTGCGGGGCCCACCACAATGCCTATGTCTGGAGTCAAAAAGATGGTGTCTGGAAGCTAACCCTGGTGATCCTGAGAATTAACCGTGCAGCCACTTTCAAGTGAGAACAGATTTGCCATGGGCAGCAGGGCATGACTCATCTCTGTTTGGTACTTTGAGTCTGAAAATGACTGGTGGGTGAGCAAGCATGTTAAAAAGCCCACCCGCTCCACAGTCCTCAGCTTGGATTGGCATCCCAACATCATTTTGCTGGCAGTGGGATCCTGTGACTTCAAATGAAGAGTGCTTTCTACCTACATTAAAGAAGTGGATGAGAAGCCAGCCAGTATGCCCTGGGGCGGCAAAATGCCTTTCGGTCAGCTGATGTCAGAGTATGGAGGCAGGGCACAAGAGGTCAGCTTCTCGGGCAGAGGCAGCCGCCTGGCCTGGGTCAGCCACAACAGCACTGTGTCCACTGCCAATGCCTCAAAAGCATGCAGGTCTCAACTCTAAAGGTGGAGTTCCTGCCCCTACTGAGTGTGTTGCTTGTCTCAGAGAACAGCATTGTGGCTGCTGGCCATGACTTTACTAAGCTGCTGCCCATGCTCTTTAACTAGAACAATTGCAGTTGCTTGACCTTCGTCGCCAAGCTGGACATCCCCAACAGAGCATCCAACACAACATGGACAAGCGGGCCATGACCGAGGACCGCAACACAGCCCTGGAGACACTGCACCAGAACAGCATCATTCAGGTCTCTATTTATGAGGTGGACAACCAAGACTGTTGCAAATTTTGCACTAACAGCATCGACAGAGCCATGATCATTTGGGATTTCAAGACCTTAGAATCTTCCAGCCGGGGCCTTCAGATAATGTGAAGATGAGCAGACCTCCAGACCCAGCATGAGGACAGACAGGATGCGTGGGGCAGCTCCACCGTTCGCATCGGAGGAGAGCCACTGCCAGGAGACACTGCAGACACAAGCGGCACAAACCTTGTTCTGTGCTTTGTTTGAGTATAACTGGTAGAAGTGTTGGCTTTTTAAAAGCAGCAGAGATTGAGTTTTGTTCCATGGGATTTTTGTTTTGCGATTTCATTCCATTCTTGACCAAAGTTTCTCTTTAAGTAGTTTATTACAGAAAATTGTCAAGACTAACTTAAAGGAAGGGCTGGGGAGGTATATAAATCGTCTGATAAAAAAATTAAATAAAAACACTGAATATGTTTAAAAAAATCACTTAATTCAGCAAATTAGAAAACATCACATTAAAACTTTAAACCCAAGCAGTCATATCCTAGAATACTGAGGTTACTAACTTTTCTACTCTTAACTACATCCCTTTTCTTTTCACTCTCACCACCCTCAGCACAAAAAGTCTATTACAGTTGTCCCTTAGTTTCTATGGTATCCATGGGAGACTGGTTCCAGGACTCTCCTCAGATTTCAACATCTGAAACGGATACTATTTGCATATAATCTATGGATGCACACAACCCTGTATACTTTAAATCTAATACAATGTAAATGCTATGTAAATGGTTGTAAATACGATGTAGTGAAATGAAGAGAAAGTCGCATCGGACTCTTTGAGACCCCATGGGCTATACAGTCAGTCCATGAAATTCTCCAGGCCAGAAGACTGGAGTGAGTAGCCTTTCCCTTCTCCAGGGGATCTTTCCAACCCAGGGATGGAACCCAAGTCTCCGACACTGCAGGTGGATGCTTTACCAGCTGAGCCACAAGGGAAGCCCAAGAATACTGGAGTTGGTAGCTTATCCCTTCTCCAGCGGATCTTCCCAACCCAGGAATCATTGCAGGATTCTTTACCAACTGAGCTATCAGGGAAGCCCAAATACAATGTAAATACTATGCAATAAATTGCCAAGTATTCAGCAAATTTAAGTTTAGCTCTTTGGAACTTTCTGGCATTTTTTCCCTAATATTTTCAACCCACAGTTGGTTGAATCCATGGATGTGGAACCCAGGGATGGAGGGCCAACTGTATCTTCTGTTGACAATCTCTCTTCCCTCTAACATAATCTTTAATAATCTCAACAGAGTTACCCCTCTAAAAACATATCTCCTGTTTAAAAAACCGGCAAAGATCCTCTGCTGACTAAAGGCCAAACTCTATGTCATATAAGACTTTACCTAGCCAGCCCAATCCTAGCTTTCCTATTTTCTACAGCAGGGGGCTGGGTTTCCCTGATGGTTCAGTTGGTGAAGAATCTGCCTGCAATGCAGGAGACCCCAGTTCAATTCCTGGCTGTATTCTGATTCAGAGTAATTTGTCCTAAAGTGGGTTCGATTCCTGGGGTGGGAAGATCCCCTGGAGGAGGGCATGTGAGTTGCCTGGAGAATCCCCATAGACAGAGGAGCCTGGCGGGCTATACTCCATGGTGTCATAAAGAGTCAGATACAACTGAGCAACTAAGCACAGCACAGCACATAAAACATATATTCATCTGTGGTCAGTCATTATTTTAAAATGATCAAAAACGGAGAAAAAACATGGTTCTTAACTATTCCCAAACAGTAATAAAATTTTATCTGACAGCTGATATTCTTAATAAGTGGCCTGTGGATAGCTAAAGTATGTGCTGAGCCTGTGAAAAGGTTGATTTTTGAAAGTCAGGGTGAAGTTTATTCATGAACATTTATTCTAGAAGGAACCCAGTATTTCTGCCCTATTAGAAACACAGAAGAGATGGAGGATCAGGAAAGGCAGAGATGGCATAGGACTCTGGCTTCAACTGCTAATAAAATCAAAATTTTAAAACTGTATCCACTTAAGATGAAATAACGTGTTTTATAAAATTATTAGAGGCAATTCAGTACAGTTCAGTTCAGTTCAGTCGCTCAGTTGTGTCCGACTCTTTGCGACCCCATGAATCGCAGCACGCCAGGCCTCCCTGTCCATCACCATCTCCTGGAGTTCACCCAGACTCACGTTCGTCGAGTCGGTGATGCCATCCAGCCATCTCATCCTCTGTCGTCCCCTTCTCCTCGTGCCCCCAATCCTTCCCAGCATCAGAGTTTATGTAGTGCTTAAAATAACCTACAACCAGGTGGCACTAGTGGTAAAGAATTCGCCTGCCAATGCAGGAGATGCAAGAGACACCAGTTCAATCCCTGGGTTGGGAAGATCCCCCTGAAGGAGGAAACGGCACCCCATTCCACTATTCTTGCCAAGAGAAGCCCTTGGACAGAGGAGTCTAGCAGGCTACAGTACATGGGGTCACAAAGAGTAAGACACAACTAAGCGTCAACATTCACAGGAAAAGGTAATGAGAAAAATATAAATATATGGAATAGAATACTTTTTATGCTTCAACAATACACATATATGATATTTTCGAGCCATTAAAACAAAGACTAATTTTTCAAGTAATAACAAACACTTAATTGGCGCAGCTGGTAAAGAATCTGCCTGCAATGCGGGAGACCTGGGCTCGATCCCTGGGTTGGGAAGATCCCCTAGAGAAGGAAAAGGCTACCTCCTCCTTAGTTCTCTCCTGGCCTGGAGAATTCCACGGACTCTATAGCCCATGGGGTCTAAAAGAGTCAGACACAACTTAGTGACTTTCACTTTCAATTGAACTTACTATATATTATATAGTATTTACTTACTATATAGTATATAGTAATTGAACTTTATACTATATACTATAGTAATTGAACTTACTATATACTATATTTACTATATATAAAAAAGGCTCTTTTGTTAAACACTTCACATATTTTTAACCTATTTATTCCTAAGAACCCTATGAGATAGTACAACCATTTCCATTTTATAGCTGAAAATGAAGCAGTGAGAAGTAAAATGACCAAGTTACACAGCTAGCAGGTGGCAAAACCAGGATCTAAACCCAGACAATCTGATTCCAAAATGTCCATGCTAAACCACTACACTGGACCAGATTTACTTGAATTATAGCTCTTTCCTAGTAGTATCATTCCTACTGCATCCTAAACCTTGTTTCTATAAACAATCTAGCTGATACTTTTGCTAAAATCATAAAGCCCGAAAGCTTCAATACTGAGAAAATGAAGATGGCACTCTTCCACTTCTCAAGTAAATTCTACAAATTAGAGAAAAAAAGAAGATTGCTCTCCAAAGGGACAAGCTCCTTTCCAAATAATCATCTATTAGTTCATAAGCTGGAGATCTTCTCTGTGGTGCTTTTTTGTCATCTAGATGTTTTTCCTTTAATTTCCCTCTTCCTCGCTTTGGGTTCAAATTTTCAGATTTGAAAAAAATTACTAACGATACGAATCTATTTTTTTCACATGTACTAATTGCTATTCCTTTTCTTTCTCATAGTACTTCTTGTTGAATACTTAAAGGTTTCTTTGTATATGTCTGTGTGTAGCTGAATTTTCCTAGATTCTTAGAATATCAAAAACTAACTAAATATTCAGGATTAGAATATTATTATTATTTAGGATATTATTATTTAGGATTATCAGGATATTATTGCTAACTAAATATTTAGGATTAGGATTATATTATTATTATATAATATTAGGATATTAGAAGGATTTCCCTGGTGGTATCATGGTTAAGAATCCTCCTTGCAATACTGGGGACATGCGTTTGATACAGGAACTAAGATCCCATAGGCTGCAGAGCATAAAGCCCACACACTGCAACTACTTAGCCCAAGTGACACAATAAGAGTGTCTGTGTACTACAATGAAAAAAATCCAATATGCCAGAACTAAGATCTAACACAACCAAATAAATAAATATTTTTTTAAATAAACAAAGGATTTGAATAGACATTTAAAAAAATAATAATATGCTTAGATTATGACCCAGCTGGTCGTTCTAAAATGTTTTCTTCTGCTCCCAGTCTGGCAACTGCCACCCTTACTACAATCTTCTCCCCACCAGTAACTTTAAAGAGATGACTTTATTCATTGAGCTCAAGGTCATCTACACTACGCAGCCGCTCATATGCTTTGTCAACCTGAAGGCATGCACTTCATACATGGCTAAAGATACCATATCTTTAGATATGGTAGACTGGTAGATACTGCTACCACTTTCTTCTTCTCCCACTGTGCCAATGAAAATCATATACTCGGATGGTCTTGGGAAATATTTTCCAAACAAAAATACATCAGATCTTATCTTTTCCTCTAAGAAAACAATTTTTCGACCACTCTTAGCTTTATCACATAATATAGGTATCCATTACGTAGAAAGACATCTTCCAATAACAAGCAACACAACAGATGCTTGGTTAAAATCTTCAGAACAAAACAAAATACAAAATGATAAATTTCATTTACAGTGAAGCTACAACTCTTTTCTTTGAAAATTAGCAAAAAGAAAAAGCAACCAAAAAAAAATCCCCAAAAATAAGATGTACATTATATAGCAATGTTCAATGTCGAAATTCCATAACCCAAAGAATTTTAAAAATACTGACAGTATCCAGATAATTTCCTAACAACTGCTGATTACAAAGACTTCTGTAAAACAGTGTTTAAAAAATTGTAAAAATACACACCAACTTCATTGAAATCCTCAAAGGTTATTTTCCCAGTGGCTTCTCTGTCATAATCTTTAAGAATCTTCAGTACATCAGCTTTTTTTTACGTCAAACCCCAAGGCTCTCATTGCCACCTTTTGGATTAAAAGGAAAAGCAAATTATAAAAAATTTTTACAAAATAAGTGAATTCCAATTCTTCAGTTCTTAAAACTTAAAAGATGACAACATATCAATATGTTGTCAACATTCTTTCACATGTTTTGTCTCTAAAGTAACAGTTATAGTTTTTCTTCACTACTAAAATTAAATGGCATTTCTTTTCATTTTTATGTATCCCTTTTTAATATGACAAACTAATCAATGAGTGTTTATAGAATATAATTGTACAATGTATTGACTTTACTGCACAGATAATTTTAACAAGTTTTTTTCCTCAAAGGATTAACAATCAAATTTTTAAAAAGGCATAGCATAAATACTAAAAAGTTATACAACATTAGAGATTAAAAATTAAAATAAGAATTACTCAACATGGTTAGTTATCAAGTAAGTTATCAACTACTTACTGCTATCAAGTAAGCAGTCACGATCCCGAGCTCAGAGAAAAGATCTAGTTAATAGTAACAAAGAAGGGATGTTATTATTTAAAGAAGTCTTATTGGAGAGATACAAGTTGGATGAAGTGGAGTAGAAGGGCATTTAGAAAATAACTAGTACTAAAACACACAAAGAAATACACAATAGGCTTGAACACAGTGAACAGAGCACTTTACCTTACCTGAATGGGGAAAGATCAGGTAGAAAAAAAGCAGTTAGCAAATGAGAAAAGTATGTGGTAGTAAAAGTGTGGAAAGCATTCAAGGCAAATTAAAAAAATCTGAACTCTATCTAGTGTACAATGAGGAGCCACTAAGTGTTTATGAGCAATGAATAACATGATGAAAGAATTTTAGAAAGATGAATCTAATGACGCTGTACAGGAAGTGGAGAAACCATGTAGGAAGTTCCAGATATAAAAACCAAGATAATAAGAACGGCCTCAAACAGAAGAGACATTATAAAGGAAGTGAAGTGAAGTCAAAGTCGCTCAGTCCCGTCCAACTCTTCGATCCCACGCATGGACTAGAGAGTCCATGGCATTCTCTAGGCCAGAACACTGGAGTGAGTAGCCTTTCTGTTCTCCAGGGGATATTCCCAACACAGGGATCAAACCCAGGTCTTCCAGCACTGCAGGCAGATTCTTTGCCAGCTGAGCCACAAGGGAAGCCCATTATAAAGGAAGAACTGATCAAAGCTAGGTAACTAAAACAGAGGGAAACTAAGCTAAAGAGCCACAAGGATACTACCTCACTCACTGTGCTGAGTTTAAGATCCAAACTATCTTAAACACCAATTTCCCCTTGATTCTTTATAAAATATTCTAAAACTTAAAACTGATATTTTTCCCCATTAGCACTGCATCAATATCAAACACCACTTATATCAACTGAATAAGAGAAAATAGGTTGAGACTGTTACTAACATGTTTAAATTAAAAAACAAATAACAATTCCTCAAACTGAGAAATGAATGAGTCATTTAAAAAGGAAAAAAACATACAATGGGAAGAGGAATATGGTTAGACTTTTAAATCCTACAGTTTCAAATATTTTAATATGTGAATGAACAATAAGCCCCTCTATAGGGATATATTTTTACATTTAAAATATTATTTATTTTACCATGTGAAAAGGAGTTTCTAAAAAATACAATTGCTACTCAACTTTATTATAGCATTTAACAGTAAATGTTTAAAATGGTTTACATTTCCAAAACCAGTTCAATTAAAATATTTAGAAATACATTTTTAATCAGTGGACAAAAATGCAAAACATTTTAATAGAAAAGATATATTTTAAGTGTATTACCTTTAATTCATGATAATCTATTGCTTCATCTTTGTCTGTGTCAAATAGTTCAAAAGCATCTTTAATTTCTTGTTTCTGTTCTTCAGAGAGTTCTCTTCTTTTTTTCCTCTTTGTTTTGTCTACTACAAGGTCATTTCTATGAAATGATAAGAAAAAAGTCTATTTAGTCCACTTTAATCCTATTGTCATATGCTTCTAAATGATAAAATTCCAAAATGCAACAAAAAAATTAGCCAATGAATAATGTTTTAAACTTCTAAAAAGTATTTTGTAAGAAATTTCCTTATGTGAATCAAAGCCCTGCTCATTTCATTGTCTAAGCTGCTTTAAATTTGTACCTCCCTAAAACTGAAAAGTTTTAGTTTTAAAAGGTTATTAAAGGAAATGAGGGCCTAGCTTTTCCTTCTTCCTAGCTTTGTATTCATTCCCACTAATATTACTGTGGAAGAAACAAGAACTGTGAAAAAGAAACAGTTCTGTCAAAACCCCAACAAAAAACAAAACACCCATACTTATTCTCATCATTCTACAATACAGACTATTTAAATTAAAAAAAAAGAATCAATTCACAATTGTTGATCTCTATATATTAGGTTTACTTTTATAGTGCTTAGAATTATCAAAATTATTGCCAAAAAATCTAATTCATCAATTAATTTACAAACTATTTTGGCACTGTTTAGACTAGTATTTTTAGACTACACATTTTAAACTGTTTGGCACTTTTTTGTAATTTCTCCCATTGATATTAACAAATCAGCCAAAATAATGAATGTGAGCATACCACGAATATCAAACACCAAAAAACTACTTAATATTTGTGGTATTTTATTTATATACAAGGTGAAGAGTCTATTGTCTTGTACATCTCAGCATATACATCTAGACAGTCTCTCACAAACTCTGAAAAAACTTAAAGTAAAAAAAGTAATTTACTCTAAAAACCAGAAATGTATTCCTTAAGAGGTGCCAATATAAAGCGTTCCAAATTTTCAAATGGGGCTTACAACACTTGTACAAGTTTTGAAACAAGAATTCTATAAACTTTAAAAATGTAAAAACTAGTTGACTTTTCTTTCGTTCTCTGAAATCTACTCTAAAAAGGCAAGAGATGACTAGAAAATGACCAAATGAGGTTATGATAAAGCTCTTTCCTTCACAAGACCTGAATTCACACAAACTTGGAAACTCTTCCCAAGATTCCGACCGGACAAAAGTTCACAACCCACCGACAGTGGACCTCATTCAAGGTTACCATTATTCCTCTTCAGAATTCGCTTCCTTTTTATTGAAGCGTAACTACATAAACACTTTAAAGGTAAAACTTTTAGCTGTGGTTGGGAGAGGGAGCAACAAACAGTGGGTGAGAGGTTGGAAATGAATGAAAGGTAAAATGATAAAATTTAGGAAATCTAAGAGATTACCAACTAAAATCACTAAAAGGGGCCTCTGATTATACCCTTTGCAGGGCCCCAGGAGAACGAGGAGAGGTTTTGCGTTATTTCCAAAATTTACGAGGAAATATGTTAGTAGGGGGCTTCCCAGGCGACTCAGTGGGTAAAGAATATGCCTGCAATGAGGGAGACGCATGTTTGGAAGATCCCCTGGAGGAAGACAAGACAATCCTCTCCAGTACTCTGGTCTGAAGAAACCCACACCCAGAGAAGCCTGGCGGGCTACAGCCCATAGGATCACAAAGAGTCTGACACGACTGAAACGACTGCACGTTAGCAGAAGGTCGGCTAAGGTGGGAGCCGTGGACAAGGCACTGAACCAAGGGATGCTCCAAGGCCTGGTTTCCCAGTTTCTCGCATAAACACCGCGCATTGAAACCTCGCGATATTTCCCTGCCTCCTCAAGATTACCACAGCCCGGCTTTTTGGCGGTCTGAAGCCAGTGCCCTGACAGAAATGACCGCCTCACCTAAAGTGCGGAGCTCACCAGGGCTCCCAAGGGGGAAGCGTCTGGGCCCGGGAACGTTGACCAAGGATCCCGTCCCTCGTCCCAAAATGCATTCCCTTCCTCGCTTCGGCCCCCAGCTGCTTCCCTTCCACACACAACCGCCCTGGGGCCCGCTGCGAGGTATGGAGTGCATTTGCCGTCTCCTCATTACCGACCTCAGAGCTAAACTCATTTTCTCTTCGGACTGAACGTTCCTCTCGAGAACGATTTTAACCCCCTACCCAAAGAAGCAAGACTTCCACAAGCCGTTCGACAGACGCCAACGACCCTCAGCGGTCTCAAAAACCTCCCACAAAGCAAAACACTCCTGAGCTGGATTGGTTGAAATCTCTAACGTCCTGCCCATTGAGGCGAAAGCGTCACTTGTCCTCTGCTCTCATTGGTTACATTTCACGTCAATCAAATAGATCTCCTGCCGGCTTCCCCCTGCTGCGCCTCTCGCCCTTTAGATTGGACTGTTGCTTTCCGCCCCACCCCCACGCCCCACCCCACTCCTTTGAGAAGCTGACTGTTCCCTGGACTCAGGTGGGAGGTGGCGAGCTGTGCCTCTGACTAGAAAGCCTATGGCGTGTGGCCCAGTGTCCGGAGACCGTGCGGAAAGGGAAGGGATGAGATACGCCGCAGGCTCTCTTCCGGCTAAAAGGAGGGAGCGGCTTTTTGTGTCTGCGAAACCTGACTCTGCTGTATTGTACATTTTTGGATGGTTTGAGTACATGGGGACTGTGTTTAAAATGCAGATTTAAATATCACTCATTCTAGTTTCTAGTAGGTGTGAAGCTGCATTTTTTATACAAACTTCAAATGATTCTGAAGCAGATACTGCGGATTATATTTTGATAATCACTGAATTGGATTATTAGGCTATTTAAGGTTGAAGCTGTACCTAAAGGGCCATTTGCTCCCCTATTCCTCCTTTGAACGGGTTTGTTCGTTTTGTCCTTTATTTTCTAGTGCTGTAAGCTGCTTATACTCATGATATGTTCACCACCAATCGAAGTCTCTTAAAGCTCACTTGGACATTTAATATCTACCTGTTCATCTCTCTTGCTAATCTTAAAAGGCTTATATCCTTCATTTTAACACTATTCCTAGTGCCTAAAACAATGTCTGATGCGTTGTGAATGTCTGATGCCTCTGCTCCGTAGATATTTGTTGCATTAAATGGAATCTTGGCTGTGAAAAAACACAAAGTACTGAGCTAAACTGCAAATCTCAAAAGGAATGAAATAGCCAGAGAGCAGGTGTCCAGTAACAGAAGAGGGAAGGTATTAATGTATAAAACTGTGGCATAAATATAAAGAGATAAATGTACACGTTTAGAGAACAGAGAGAACACAAGGTATAAGAAAGACTTCTTGAAAATGGCATATATGTTAAGCCTAGAAGGATGAGCTAAATTTGGATAAGTAAAGATGGTAAAAACATCGACTTCTGCTTTATTGACTATGCCAAAGCCTTTGACTGTGGGATCACAACAAACTGTAGAAAATTCTGAAAGAGATGGAAATACTAGACCTAACCTGCCTCTTGAGAAATCTGTATGCAGGTCAAGAAGCAACAGTTAGAACTGGACATGAAACAACAGACTAGTACCAAATCAGGAAAGGAGTACGTCAAGGCTGTATATTGTCACCAGATTTATTTAACTTATATGCAGAGTACATCATGAGAAACGCTGGGCTGGATGAAACACAAGCTGGAATCAAGATTGCTGGAAGACATATCAATAACCTCAGATACACAGATGACACCACCCTTATGGCAAAAAGTGAAGAGGAACTAAAAAGCCTCCTGATGAAAGTGAAAGTGGAGAGTGAAAAGTTGGCTTAAAGCTCAGCTTTCAGAAAACTATGATCATGGCATCTGGTCCCATCACTTTGTGGCAAATAGATGGGGAAACAATGGAAACAGTGGCTGACTTTATTTTACTGGGCTCCAAAATCACTGCAGATAATGACTGCAGCCATGAAATTAAAAGATGCTTGCTCCTTGGAAGGAAAGTTATGACCAACCTAGAAAGCATATTTAAAAGCAGAGACATTACTTTGCCAACAAAGGTCCGTCTAGTCAAAGCTATGGTTTTTCCAGTAGTCATGAGTGGATGTGAGAATTGGACTATAAAGAAAGCTGAGAGCCAAAGAATTGATGCTTTTGAACTGTGATGTTGGAGAAGACTCTTGAGAGTCCCTTGGACAACAAGGAGATACAACCAGTCCATCCTAAAGGAGATCAGTCCTGAATATTCATTGCAAGGGCTGATACTGAAGCTGAAACTCCAATACTTTGGAGTGAAGAACTGACTGTTTGAAAAGACCCTGATGCTGGGAAAGATTGAAGGCAGGAGGAGAAAGGGATGACAGAGGATGAGATGGTTGGATGGCATCACTGACTCAATGGACATGAGTTTGAGTAAACTCCAGGAGTTGGTGATGGACAGGAAGGCCTGGTGGGCTGCAGTCCAAGAGGTCGCAAAGAATCAGACACAACTAAGCGACTGAACTGAACTAAACTGAAACATGGTATAGTAGCTCAGACAGTAAAGCATCCGCCTATAATGCAGGAGACCTGAGTTGGATCCCTTGGTGGGGAAGATCCCCTGGAGTAGGAAATGGTAACCCACTCCAGTATTCTTGCCTGGAGATTTCCATGGACAGATGAGCCTGGCGGGTCACAGTCCATGAGTGTTGCAAAAAGTCAGACACAACTGAGTGACCAACACACATGCAGGCATGGTATAATGAAGTAAAGCTAAGAATCAATAGCTACAGGATAGCCCCCAAAAATAACAGAACTAAAAACTCTAAATTTTAAAGTATAAATCTCCTTTGAGTCTAAAAGGACAGTAAAACTGAAATTACATACTAGACAGTAATGACAATGGAAAACTATATTAAAATGGTAAGATACAGACCAAGCTATAGAACAAGGTTATTTACTATTAAATAAGAATAAAGTAAACCAACATTGATCTGAATATTTTGAAAATGAACAAAATTAACTAATTGAAATTAGGAAGAAGAAATTACTAAAACAACAACAAAAGAAAATAGGTTTTTAGAAGAAAATTGTGAAAGTAATTGATAAATAGTCTCATAATCTAATAATAAACGGGTTTTTGGCAATAGCAGTAAAATGGACAGAATTAGGGAATTGTAACAAGAAAGGGAATATTGCCATTAACAAAGTTGACAGTTTAAAAGATAATTTCAAGAATTATTAAAATACTTTATACAACTTCATTCTGCCAATAAATATTAATAAAATGAAATAGTCACTTTTCAGGGAAAAAATAAGGACTCAAAAAGGTAGAAAACTGAAGCTATAGACAAGACATTAAAATTATGCAAAGCTCTGTATCACAAAACAAAAAGGCATCCAGCCTACTCAGATTTATGGGTGAGTTTTAAAAATTCCTGAAGAGCTTATTCTTGAGCTTTAAATCCAAAGCATGATGGAGAGCTTCTTAGCTTAATTTTTGAAGAGAGCACAACCCTTGCCATCTTAAAAGTATTTAAAGTCAGTGGCTCCATGATGAGCCAGAAGAGAAAGTTGTTCAGTCATGTGTGACTCTGTGATTCCATGGACTGTAGCTTACCAGGCTCCTCCGTCCAGGGAATTTTCCAGGCAAGAGTACTGGAGTGGGTTGCCATTTCCTTCTCCAGGGAATCAAACCCAGGTCTGCCACATTGCAGGCAGACGCTGTACACTCTGAGCCACCAGGGAGGCCCATGATGAGCCAGAGCAGAGCCAAAAGTAAATGGTTTAGGAAGATTAGTAGCATTAGTTATTTGTTTAGCCTTCCTCCTGAAACCTTAATGAAACAATCATTGAGAAATTAATTTCTAATACAGAAGTGACTTGGAGAAGTACCATCTACAGACAAGATATTTCAAAAAGATATCTGAAATATCAAAAGAGGTAAGGAAACCTCTTAAATGACAGAGATCATCAAAGTGGCATCTCAGAATTTGCAAGGGGTGACTAATGGTTCAGAGAGTTGATCTGCCTGGCAGAGTCCAAGATGCTAGGTTTAGAGTTACAAAGTAGAGGGTGGAAATGAGAAGAGGGCTACATAAAATGTAAGTTTAAAAACTCTAGGTAATCACTGCACTTCAGTTTCTCCAAGTTCCTCTCCTCATTATTCTCTCTTCACCTCTGTTTAGAACCCCACTCTTAAAAAGTGAATGAAAAAATCAAAACCATTAGAAATATGAAGAAAATCAATGGCATGAAGGATGAAACTAAGGAAACATCTATCTACGAAGACTGAGCTTAGGAACTAAAAGAAATTCATGATAAATTTAATAATATTAAACTTTCTAAAAGTCAAAAAAATATTGTATTGGAGAATGGGATACTTTGAAAAAGAAACATCCTGACAGTAAGAAAAGACTTAAATATGATTACAGAAATTAAAGTTTTAATACATTAGTAAGATGATTTAATTGAAATGTTTCAGAACACAGAGCATTCAGACAAAAACATAGAAAAATTGAAAGAAAAAAAAAAACATGGAGGATTAATTCAGTAGGTCCATCATATGACTAATAGGAATTCCAGAAAGAGACAGTAACAACTGGAGAAGAGGCAGAGTTAGACACAACTGAGCAATTGAACTGAACTGAATAAATAATTGAAGAAAAATTTCAAGGGACTGAAGAGTAGCACAGGTCTTCAGATTGATAGATATTCCTAGTACTGAACAAAATAAATGGTAAAAGAAACCACATCTCACCACATCAACAAGATATTTCATAACATCCAAAAGAAAAGATATAGGCCTAAAAGCTTTCAGAGACAAGAATCTGATCTTCTATAAAAGAATAATAATTGAATTAGCATTAGATTTTTATCAGAAGCATTAGACCACAATGCCATCAAAATTTTAAGGGGAAATTATTTTGAATTTAGAATTCTATTCCCTGTCAAGACAAAAATCAAATGTGAACTTAATAAGGATATCAGTAAACTCAGTCATCATCTGTCCTGAAAGGTGTACTCCATAAAAATGAGTGAAATTAAAAAATAAGATAGATGTAAAAAACAAAAATTATAACTTAGTGTGGGGAATAGAATGGCTAGCCAAAAATGTCCGTGCCCTAATTCCTGAAATTTGTGAATTTG
Source organism: Nanger dama (assembly GCA_917880005.1). Taxonomy (NCBI): domain Eukaryota; kingdom Metazoa; phylum Chordata; class Mammalia; order Artiodactyla; family Bovidae; genus Nanger; species Nanger dama. The sequence continues at coordinate 15,743,874 of CAKJTW010000008.1, read as the reverse complement.
TTGTATTACATGGAAAAAGGAACTTTGCAGGTGTAATTAACGCTCCCAACCTTAAGATAGGGCAGTTATCCAGTAATCTCAATTAATTACATTAGCCCTAAAAATTAGGGAACTTTCTCCCTGTTGAAGGAGAAGAGATCAGAGAGATGTGCAAAATGAGAAGGACTCGATCCACCACTGCTGGCTGTAAAATGAAGACATGATGTCATGAATTAAGGAATGTGACCAGCTTCTAGAAGCTGAGACAACCTCCAGCCATCAGCCAGCAAGGAAACAGGGATTCAGTCCTACAAAAGCATGAACTAAATCCTGGCAGTGACCTAATTAACCAGATTCATCCTCTGAGGCTCCAGAAAGAAGCATGTCACTTCTAACACCTTGATTTAGACCTTGTGAGACCCTAAGCAGATAATTCAGTTGAACCACACTGTCCTAGACTTTTGACCCATAAATTTGAGACAAAATAAGTGGTTGTTGGTTTAAGTCATTGACTTTTTAGTAATCTTTTATGGCAGTAAAAGGAAACGTACATTTCATAATTCAGTGAAAAAGAAAAGGCAGGATGCAAAAGGCGTAGAAAGCAATTAACCTGAAATAGACACCTAGAATGTTTTCAACAAGAAAAATTGAATGGATTGCAAGCAATAGATAGAATGTGTGTGTGTGTGTGTGTGTGTGTGTGTGTGTGTGTGTGTGTAAAAGACGTGTGATATTAAAACCAATAAAGATCTAAAAATAAAGATAAAAATTAAACAGCAGACTTCCAGGGCAGTCCAGTGGTTAAGACTTCACACGTCCATTGCAGGTGGCTTGGCCTCAATCCCTGATCAGGGAACTAAGATCCTGATCAGAGAATTAAGGCAAATAATGAAGTAGAAAAAATATTTGCAAATACATGAAGGACAAGGGGGTATTATTTTTCATAACATAACTGAAAACTGTTTATAATCTGACCTTGACCTGTTCCAAACCAGAAGTTTATTTTCTTGTTCTCCAAGTATTGCTTGCAAGTATATTTTAGCCAATCTCTCCTTCCTGTTGCTCCTTGTCTAAGGCATCTCTTATAGCTTGCTTTTCATTTTTGATTTTAAGACAAAGGCCCTATGATTATTATTTCCTTTCTGGTATTAAAAAGTCAAATCTGTGGCAAAACTACATCTAGTCCATTACTTTTCCCTAGTAGTTAGAAAGTTGTGTTGGAACAATTGAGTAGCCTTGAGGAAGAGATAAAGTTGGGTTCATACCACGTTGGTGCATTGGTTTATGATGGAGTACTATGAATACATCTTCACACATTTCCAAAGTAACACCACATAGATGATCTTCTTGTCCCAAGGAGGGAAATGTCATTTTACCACAAGGTACCACGAGTCTACTCTTTCCAGGTGGTGCTAGTAGTAAAGAACCTGCCTGCCAGTGCAGAAGACATAAGAGATGCAGGTTTGATCCCTGGGTCAGAAGATCCCCTGGAGAAGAGCACAGCAATCCACTCCAGTATCCTTGCCTAGAGAATCCCATGGACAGAGGAACCAGGTGGGCTACAGTCCATAGGGTTGCCAAGAGTCCAACACCGCTGAAGCAACTTAGCACACACCCATGCATCACCAGTCTGATATAATGGTCTAAATTAACAGCACCAATTGCAATATTACCAGATGTCAAATATCTGCTAATGTAATTAATATGAAGTACCCAACCCAACCTCTTACATCTTTTAGCCTAGAATGTTTAAGTTGAATTTTATTACACTGTAATATCTAATTTTCTATTCTATAGGAAATATAAGAGATATAAGAGATAAAGAAACCTCTTTTAAAAGGGTGCTAGTCCACAGAAAGCATTCTATAGGGTAATTGGCCATTCTCTTCAATAAGTTAGTGCATGAAAAAAGGGGCTGACCTAGTTCAAAGGGTCTTAAAAGATATTACAATCAGATAGAATGCCTTGTCCTCAGTTAAATACTGATTTGGACCAAGCAGTTATAAAAGGCATTATGTAGACAACCAAGGAAATTTGAATATGGATAGGGAATTAAATGATATAAACAAATGATTATTTTGTCCATCTAATAGTATCTGTCCATCTATGAAAATGTTCTCTTATTTAGAGATACAAACTATTTAGAGGTGAAATGTTTAAAATGTTTATAGTTTACTTTAAAATAGCACACCAAAATCTATTTTAAATTTTTTTTAATACAATGATAAATTCTGTGAAGAAATTAAGACAGGAGAATGAGATAAGAGGTGAGTTTACTGCCCAGAGGTTGAGTACCACAGATCTGGGAAGGCTCTGAGAAAGTGATTTTTGATCTGACGTATAAAATGATTGCCAGCTGTGTTACAGATCCTCCAAGTGCCGAGGAGAAGATAGGATTAGGTATGACAGAGACTAGGAAACATCTGTGAGAGTAAAAGTGTGGCAAGAGGAATCAAGAGAGTCTTCAAACCACAGTCTAGTTGTGACACCTGGGAAGGGAAAGCAGGAAGGAAGGAAAATTAGGTTGGAAGAGCTTTAGAGTGAAATACAGTTATGAGAAAATCTGGCCCAGTGAAGAACCCCAAAGCAAGAACTGCTCTTTTGAGGAGTCCTATGGTAGGCAGAAATAGCCTAACACTAGCTAGCTCTGATATCCATGCTGTACTCACTAGCTAGGTGCAGCTCAGGGTAAGTGTGGTCTCAGTGTGAGTGGATCTGAAGGTATGACAGCTGGAAGGTGTTACTGTGCTCTTCACAGCCGGATTTTTTTTTACTTTCTTTTAAAAGTTCTTTTAAAGGATGCCTTCATTACTGTCATACAAGAGTTGCAAAGGTCAGGAGGGAGAGGATATCAAAAGAAGAACTGGCAAAAGTCCTAAGGTAGGAACAAGGTTGGCATATTCAAGGGAGAAAAAAAGAATTCAATAAGTTTGAAGCATGATGAGAGTGGGAGAGTTGTATAGGAAGGCAGATTCATAAATAGAGTCCTAATCACATAGGAACCTAATAGACTATGATAAGGAGATGAATTTTATTTCAAGTGTAATGGAAACCCATCAGCATGTTTTAAGCAGTGAATTATTATGACCTGATTTAGGTCTTAGAGCCAAACTTCCTGAAACAATCTATATTTACAGCATCCATTTCCTCATATCTCATTTTCTCCCAGCCCACAGCAAATCTAGCTTACATCCTCACCTCACTACTTGAAGAGCTTTTACTAAGTCACCAAAGACTTCTTAATTGCTAGGTTCAATTGCTTCTTTTCAATTCCCATCCTAGTTGTCCCCTGGGTCGTGTCTGCACACTGACCACTCACTCCTTAAAATTGCTCTCATGGCTGCTTTTTACTACTCCTTCTTTTACTTCATCCACTGTCTAAATGTGTTTTGGGGGCAGAATTATATCCTTAATTTTTCCATGCTGTCCTAGGCCCTCTCATCTCCTAAATTCCAACAATCACCTAAAATTTCTCAGCAATGTTCCTCTAGCCCTCTACTCTCAGTTTGCAAACCTAGATTTCCATTTCTGTGTTAGCAGGTCCACCGTAAAGGAAAATAATATACCAAAACAATAGTCATTTTCTCCTAAAAGACTTCTTATGTACACTCTACCTTGCATACCAGCCTCACCAGTCACCTAGTTCATATGACTCAGTGGAATAAATTTAACTCCTCACTATTGTCAAAGTATAATATGCAAAACTTAAAGGCATGACTATTGTACAAATGTAAAGTGAATATGTCTCCAAGCTCTATTTAATTCTTAATCAGGAAACCAGCAAGATGTTAAAGCTGGTTCACAGGAAAATTATAGAAACTGAGTATACATAGATAGTCACGAAAGATGTGCTGAAATAAATTTGCTCAGTTACGATGTCTTGCTGGTTAATGTCTTCACAGATCAAAATCAACTGGAACCTTTTGATTTATATTCTCTACCAGACAAAAATCATTTGCAAAATCTATGAGTTAACATTTTGCTCCATTTTAGCCCGATGTGTACATGTGCTAAATCACTTCAGTCATGTCCGACTCTTTGAGACACTATGAATTGACTGTAGCCGACCAGGCTCCTCTGTCCGAGGGATTCTCAAGAATACTGGAATGGGTTGCCATGCCCTTCTCCAGGGGATCTTTCTGACCCAGGGTCGAACTCGCATCTCTTACATCTCCTGCATTGGCAAGCAAGTTCTTTGCCACTAGCGCCACCTGGGAAGCCTACTCATACAGTCAATTAATTCAAAGGCACCAATATCATTTAATGAGAAAAAGAAGATCTTGCAATGAATAGTACTGCACTGACCAAATATCACACAAAAGAGAAATTAACCTGATTCCTATCTCTTGGAATAGACAAGAATTGACTTGAAATTAGTCTTAGACTTATAAGTGAAAGAAAAATGTTTTAAAGCTTCTAAAAGAAAATATAGGAGACTATCTCCATGACTCTAGGGCAGATACGATTTCTTAAACAGGACTTAAAAAGTATTAATCATAAAATTAAAAATTGACAAATTAGATAGCATCAGAAGTTCACATTTCTCTAATCAAAGACACCATTAGGAAAGTGAAGAGGCAATCCACAAACTGGGAGAAGACATTTATAGTACATATATCTGAAAGCATTAGAAATCAATTATAAAAATGCTGAAAATCAAATAGAAACATTGCATAAAATATTTGAATAGGCACTTTGCAAAAGTATATATCTAAATGACCAATAGCATATAAAGAGGTGTTCAACAGTATTAGTTATTAGGAAAATACAAGTTAAAACCACAATGAATATCATCACTCATGCACCAAAATGACTACAATTTTAAAATATTAAAGTTTTTTGAAAGACTAACAATATCCAATGCTGGGAAGGATGTAGGCCAACTCTTAAACATTGCTCCTGTGAATGTGAAATAAAACAAACACTGGTAAAATTGTCTGTCTCAACTAATGTCAAGCTCACCCAACTTATGACACAGCAATTTCATTTCTAGGTATATACCCAGGAAAAGTAGTATGTCTCCCTAGAACAATTTTTGAAAGAAAGTTTATTGCAACTTTATTCATAATAACTCCAAACTGGAAACAAACCAGATTTCCATTAACAGGTTAAAGAACAAACAAATTGAGGTATATTCATACAATGGAATATTACCAGGGATAAAAGAAAAAAATTATAAACAACTGAAAAAATAAAGAACTATTCATAGAGTCAACAAAAAGATGGATACTCATGGATACTATTTTAAGTGAAATAAGACTCAAAAAATATGTGTGAGTAAATTTGTAGCATGATTCCATTTGTATAAAGTTCAACAGCAGGCAGAACTAATCAATGTTTACCAAAATCATAACAGCATTACTTTTGGGTAGGTGGAGATGGGATAGTAGCCGGTGGTATGTACTGAAAAGAAGCACAAAGGAACTATATGGAGTAACGGAAGTATTCTATATCTTAATCTACATGGTGGCTACAAGAGTGTATGCATGTACAAAAATCTAACTGCATACTTAATATTACCATGATTTATGCATTTTACTAGGTATATTATCTACTTAAAAATATTAGTTTTTCACAAGGCCTTTGTATGCAATTTTTGTAGAATTAGGGAATACAGATTATAGACAGTTAAAGAATGTTGAGATAGTGATTAACTTCACTTTGGAGAAATTCAGCTATTAAGAGGAGAAGATTGAGGAATTAATAAAGATATCAGCAAGTTTTTAAAATTTCTTTAAAACAGGAAACACTTTATCTGAGGAGAAGCCAATTGAGAGGTACAGGTTGAAGATGGGAGTAAAGCAGGAGAAGAGAAAGTTGATAAGATTTAGATCTCTTAGAGTTGAAAGTGGAGGATTATCTACATAAAGAGAAGGAAGTTGGAGTGAAAAAAAGAGATAGGGTGAAGATACTCAGAGACTGTGAGGTAGAAGATAATTTGAGAACTTTCACTGTACTTGTTCTCAAACTTGTAAGTACAATAGGAAGTTGGGATATCCACTAAAAGTCAGGATATGGGTTGAAAAGTTGACAAGAAGTAGAGTGAAAGGTTTGATGAAACCAGTTAGCTCTTTTTATTAGCTGTGAGAGGCTAGTTTTTGACTTTTCAAGTTTCCTCATCCCTGTAATGGGGATCACACTTACTTCACGAAGTTGCTTTGAAGAGTAAATGACTTAATGAATCTAAAGTATCCATTAAGACAATCAATAAATGTTAGCTTCTCTTTTTAAAAAAAGGACCAGAGCTGCACAAAATTATCATTCATGAGTAGTTTGACAAACAGATTAAATAATCTGGAGTCGGGACAAAAGATGTGGCAAAGAACAAGGAACCTAGTCCCCAGCAGCTCCTTAACATCGTGAAGGTGAAGGTGAAGGTGAAGTCGCTCAGTCGTGTCCGACTCTTTGCGACCCTGTGGACTGTAACCTACTAGGCTTCTCCGTCCATTGGATTCTCCAGGCAAGAATACTGGAGTGGATTGCCATTTCCTTCTCCAGGGGATCTTCCTGACCCAGGGATCGAACCCGGGTCTCCCGCATTGGAGGCAGACGCTTTTACCTCTACAAAGAGTTCCAAGTTACAAAGCAAGTTGTGTATGTGTGTTAGTCACTCAGTTGTGTCCAACTCTTTGTGACCCCATGGACTTTATAACCTGCCAGGTTCCTCTGTCCATGGAATTCTCCAGGCAAGAATGCTGCCATTTCCTCCTCTTGGAGATCTTCCTAACCCAGGGACTGAACCCAGGTCTCCTGCATTGCAGATAGACAGATTCTTTACCCTCTGAGCCACCAGGGAAGCTCATAAATCAGACTGGCAAGCTGTTAAATAAGATATGTTCTATCATCCCACTTTAACAAACATGGCTTCATGGTGACCTGAAGTCCAGGTTCAAAGCTGGAATTCTGATTCTTTAGTTTTTCATACTGACTCCTGGTAATAGGGGAAGATCCAGACAGACGCAGCCTTTTCTTCTTTCTTGCACCCCCACCCCACACTGTGGAGGGCCTCTAGTGTACATGTGTAGATACTGCAGCCTGCAAGCCCAAGCTTCCTTCTCACCCTTGGCAAATAACAGGCATTTGGCCACCCATGAGCTTAGGGTTGTACACTCCAATAGCATGGTTCTTGCCATGCAAAACCCAAGAGGCAGACTCAGAGCCATTTGGACAAGGAATTCTGGGGTCCCAAGTATCTGGAACTTGTACACAAAGTGGGGATGTGGGCTTTGGGGTGTGTGGAGGAGGAAAATAATTTCCCCTCTATCCCTCTGAGTTCTTGCCTGACAGCCCTGTAATAAAAAGCTGATTAACAAGAGAAAAAACAAACAGAAGTTTATTAACATATTTACCCCCTATATACCTGGGAGATAAGCAGGGAAAAATGAGTAATTCTAAAAAGTGGCTTAGAACTCCATTTTAGGTTTTCAAGGGCAGAAAACTGGAAAGGTGAGTCTATGAGAGGAAACTAATAGAATAAAGTTTGCAGATTCCTCTGGTGCCATCTCTGGGTTAATAAGGGTCTGTCTCTAACAAAGGGAGGGTTCGTGTCCTTTTAAGAGGTGGGTCAAGGGAGATTTTCCTCCATCTGCTGCTTCTTAATTGCTTTGGCTCAAAAATTTTTGTCAGAGGCACGTTTTAAGGTAATGCATTCTGCTGCTCCTCAGATGGGTATATCTTAGGCTCCTGAGATGCCTCACCACATATGAAGTACAGCTGAAGAAGGGCCAGAGTGGGTTCCAAAGTGTGGGACCCTGAGCAGGGACCTCTTGTGCCCAGAGCTAAGGGCAGTATAGCTAGTCATATTGAAGTCCAGGATTATCCACACTTCATGCTTCCAGCACTCAATACACGTAATATCTCTATAGAAAGAACAAAACAACCTCAAGATTAAAATATGCTGAAATTTTTAATAAGAATCGACTAGAACATATACTTTCTACTTGAAAAGTAAGTCATCTAGCTTTTTGAGTTATTTTGATGGATTGAAAATTTCCCTATGAAACCTTGTATAAAACTGAAAATGATTTATTAATCTCAGAGCTACTCTTCAAATCCGAATATTTAGTTGGCAGCAGTGGTCTGGTAACCAGATTTGGGGAGCTTTAGCTAAAAAGACTGAAATTTCATGGCTTCTTTATCTGGCTTTACATTTCTTAAAACAAGATAAGTTGTATTTAGATACCCAGGCTTGTAGATTCATAGGGTGTCTTTGAACCCAAATGGTGTTCTTATCACAGCAGTCAGAAACAAAGAATTTTGCTTTTTTTTTTTTCTGGATGAATTCTCGCTAGTAATGAGGTAATAAACATGCTACTGAATACAATATAGAGAAGATTAATAGAGTTATTTTTAGCTACCACCTACATACTATAGGCAGACAGCATCAAGAGCAGGAGGGAAATAATGGTTCTTTTAGTTTAATAAATCATAATGTTCCTGCAAAAATCTTCTCTTTCCTCCAAAATTGGGGCATCTAATTATATAAAGTGATTACTGTGGCAACAGTTAAGATATTTAGAGAAAGAAAAAGAGAAAGAGAGGGAAAAGAGGAGGATGTGAGGGGGCGGATTAGGCTATTAAACAGAAAAATAATTAAAAGAAAAAAAGTATTTTGACTGAAAAGTAAACTGTGATAACTGGTAACTAGAAGAGAAATGAAACACTGAAATAACTAACTATTTTTAGGTTTGAACAGTCAATAGCTGAGTATCAAAGTAAAGATGAATTTTCTGACTGTAGATAAAAGAAACACAATAGTAGCTTAGGTGAGGAAATAGCAATATATTTATATCTCCGAACAAACCCTGCAAGTCACATTCGACAGATGTAAAATACCATGTGAAATAAGATCAAAATTTATATGTTATATAGTATATTATATATTATTAAATATAACATTTAATATGCTTTTATATTATATTCTCAGCCCAGAATACTGGGGTGGGTAGCTATTCCCCTCTCCAGGGGATCTTCCCAACCCAGGGCTCGAACCCAGGTCTCCCTCACTGCAGGTGGATTCTTTACCAGCTGAGCCACAAGGGAAGCCTGAGAATACTGGAGTGGGTAGCCTATCCCTTCTCCAGCAGATCTTCCCGACCCAAGAATCAAACCAGGGTCTCCTGCATTGCAGGCAGATTCTTTACCAGCTGAGCTACCAGGGAAGCCCAACATTTGATATGTTTTTGTATTAGAACCTAAAATATATGGAAGACAGCTTGCATAACAAGAACTATAAATATCTTTTAAACATACAACTTGCTCAGCTTCTCTAAAAATAAGTTAAATGCGCAAATAAATTACACTGAGATAAAAATTTTCATCTACTAGAAATGTCTAAGCTTAGTATTGTTTTTGTTGTTGTTTAGGCGCTAAGTCGTGTCTGACTCTTTTGTGACCCCATGAAATGTAGCCCACTAGGTTCCTCTAACTGTAGGATTTCCCAGGCAAGACTACTGGAGCAAGTTGCCATTTCCTTCTCCAGAGGACCTTTTGACCCAGGAATTGAACCCATGTCCCCTGCAGCAGCAGGCAGATTCTTTACCCGGAGCCACATGGGAAGCCCAAATGTAGTATTACAAACTTAACTATGGAGAATTAGCAGGAAAAACCTTCCTTAAGCGTTGTTAGGTAATTTGAAACAAACTCTTTGGAGAGCCTTGGAGATCGTATGTATCAAAATTATAAATGTACATACAATTTAAACTAAGATGTATAACTTCTCAGAAATTATGTTGTAAATATAGTTGCAAAAGTGGGGCTTCTCAGGTGGCTCAGTGGTAAGGAACCCACCTATCAATGCAGGAGACCTGGGTTCCACCCCTGGGTCAGGAAGATCCCCTGGAGAAAGAAATGGCTATATTCTTGCCTGGGAAATTCCATGGACAGAGGAGCCTGGAGGGCTACAGTCTGTGGTGTGGCAAAAGAGTGGGACACAACTGAGTGACTAAACAGCAGCAACAGTGCATAAAATGTGTGTGTAACTATTCACTACCATTTAGAAGAAAGATTGGGAAGACACTCGGTGTTCATAAGGTAGTTAAATATATTTATTTACATCTATAGCATGAAATTATTATGCTCCTGTTAAAAAGAAAAAGCAGATCTGTACATACTAATATGTAATATGCTTGAAATATATCCTTAAGCAAAATATAAGTACAAACTAGTGTATATAGTAAACTATCATTTGAGTTAAAATAATATTAACAATAAGAATAAAGAGAGATTAAGGCCACTTCACAATGTCAATGCTCTTCAGCCAAAGACTACCAGAAATAACTGTAGTTGAACAAGTGACTTTATTTATTTATATTTACTGCAAGCGCAATGAGAGAATTGTGAGGTATCTCAGAAAAAAGAGAGTGCAAGAAAAGACTTGTCTCTGACTGGGTAATTTGAGGGGTCCAAGGAAGCAGGGCCAACTATAGGAGTGGGTGTCTAAATGAATTTCATCTATAATGAGGACAGCCAATCAGAGGATAAAGAAACAATTGAACAGTCTCAGTTTCCCACTTGGCCTTTGCTGGCATGGAAGGGGATGAAGCCATAGTTTTTATGTGGTAAATTAGTTGCTTTGAAAAAGCTTTCTGTCTTGCTAGGCCACCCTTTTCTGGTCATTTGGTTCAAGGGATGAGGCGTTGGTTGGACCTGTCAGTGCCCATTGTCATTTGGAAGTTGCCTGCTTCTCCAGTATTCATTCTAGGATGATATGCCTTAAAAAAGAAATCCAAGGAACTCGCCATGTGGTTTGCTCTCTGGATCCTGAAGTCCTTAGCTGTTCTGATCTATTTTTACCTACCAGAATCTTCATATGTTTGCGTTACATGTTATGCCCAGAGCTGTTTTTGTTTTTATTTTTGTCATTGGAAAAGTACAGCTGCTCCATCCTCCTGGAAGTGGAAGTCTCCTGGGTATATTTTGCACTGTTTGAATTGTTTCACTCAAAGCATGAATCATCCATTCAAATGAATAAATACCTACATAGGTACATGCCTTGCTTTTTAGAACTGATAATGGTGACTACAGCCATGAAATTAAAATATGCTTGCTCCTTGGAAGAAAAGCTATGACAAACCTAGACAGCATATTATAAAACAGAGACATCCCTTGGCCAACAAAGGTCCATATAGTCAAAGCTACAGTTTTTCTAGTAGTCATGTACAGATATGAGAGTTGGACCATAAAGAAGGCTGAGCACCAAATAATTGATGTCTTTGTATGGTGGTGTTAGAGAAGACTCTTGAGGGTCCCTTAGACTGAAAGGAGATCCAACCAGTCAGTCCTAATGGAAATCAACCCTGAATATTCATTGGAAGAACTGATGCTGAAGCTGAAGCTCCAATTTTTGGCCACCTGATGCGACTCATTGGAAAGACCCTCAGGCTGGGAAAGGTTGAAGGAAAGAGGAGAAGAGAACTATAGAGGATGAGGTGGTTGGATGGCATCACCAACTCAATGGACATGAGTATGAGCAAACTCTGGGAGATAATGAGGATAGGCAGGCCTGCAGTTCATAGGGTTGCAAAGAGTCAGACACGACTGAGTAACTAAACAATAACAATTGCTAAACATCGTTGAACAAAATAATGGAGAACAGTAGGACAAAAAGTAGATGAAGTGTGTAAAGCTGCGTTGGTAGAGTGGTCAAGGAAAGCCTCTCCACAGCACTTGAGCTGGGATCAAAAGCCAGTCCAGTGAAGAGCCGAAAAGAGAAGAGGAAGGGTAAATACAGAAGTACTGAAGTAGGAATAAGCTTGGCATAATCCAGGAATAGAGAGAATTCTAATGTAAGTGCTAGAGCTGGCTAGTATTGTCTTACTTACTGACATAAAGAAAACAATGACCATTCATATTGGAACTACATTTGTTTATCAGTTGCAACCATAGTTTGAATATAGATACAAGAATTTGGCAAAAAATCAATGACAGAACGTTGCAAGAACTAATATGCTATATAGAATTTTTAATAAAGAATATTGCCTTTATTGTACAGCATATTCCTTATATCATTAAAAATTTATTCTAAAATGTATGAATCTTCATATAAACACATATGTAAATGTATGATGCCTCAAAACAAAAGTGAAGGCTAGGAATAAATTTGAGTCGTCAGTATTTAAATTGTAGCTAAAGTTATATAACTAGATAAATCAACTAGAAAAACCAGTGTGTTTAAAAAAAATAAAGTTCAAGATGAAATCCTAAGCATGTGAATGGAATGGTCAATGTAAGAAAGAAAACCAGGAGAAACTGGGAACCAAATAGGAGGAAGCTGAACTCGGCAATATTGGTAACTTCAGCAGGAGCACATTAGTGGAAGGTTGTTGCTGGAAGCCAGATTGGATTAATTTAAAACAGGCATAGCATTTCTATTGTTGATCAAGATTTATGCAAAATGTATTTTGAAATTTTCTTCTAAGTTAGAGAACTATAAGGTAGCTGCTGCTGCTGCTGCTGCTGCTGCTAAGTCGCTTCAGTCATGTCCGACTCTGTGCGACCCCATAGAGGCAGCCCACCGGGCTCCGCTGTCCACAGGATTCTCCAGTCAAGAATACTGGAGTGGGTTGCCATTTCCCTTCTCCAGCTATAAGTTAGAAAACTACTTAAAGGTTAGGTTTACCTGATAATTGCAGAAAGAATTTCTTCCTTTAACTCTATTAGGAAACCATCCCTTCTTGCTCATGCTTCCCCTCCCCATCATCACTAAGAATTTTCCCACGAGACCACTGTTTCTCATTCATCCCTTCGAAAACTGTATAAATATTGAAGTATTTACAAATGAGATGATGTGATGTCTACAGCTGGCTTCAAAATAATCCAGTATGTGTGTAGGGTAGGAGAGTAGGGATTTGATGAGGGTGTGGAGGAAACAAAATTGGCCAGATGTTGAAAATTCTTGAGGATAATCAGCTCAGGGTTTGATTATACTACTATTTTTCTACATCTGTATATGATTGAGATTTTCCAAAATAAAAAGATTTTTTAAGTGTCAGGGAAGAACAGGATAGTCTTTACCATTAAAAACTTGCACATGACTTAAGACTTCCCTGATGGTCCAGTAGTTAAGATTCCACACTTCCAAAGCAAATGAGGCATGCCTTTGATTCCTGGTCAGGGAACTAAGATCCTACATGCTGCAGAACATTCAAAAAAAAAAGACCTTACACACAACTTAAGAACAGTCTTATTCAAAAGAGTTAAAACTCTGATTCAAAAGAGTTAAAATTCTGGAGGGTGAAGGGAGGAGATTGTGCACCGACAGGGAGAGATGGCCCGTGGGTGTTTGAAGGAAACCAGATTGTAGCGTGATTTGGGTATAGTAGGAATATCCATGGAATGTTTATTTCTGTGGTGCTATGTCTTATAGGTGTTTTCTCATTTACTGTTCATACATCCTATGAGGTCATACATATGCACAAAAAAATGCTAGGACATGTTATGCTTCTTGAGTCACAAAGCTGGTAACTTTTGGCTTAGTAATCTCACTGGAAAAGCCAGAGTGAAAAAGTAATGGGCTAAGGAGAGATGGCCAGAGGCCACCTGCTAGCCAAATAAGACCTACAGAAAGTTTGTTTAAAATGTTTGACTTTGCTCCTAACATTTAAACCAGGAACCAGAAAATGAAGAACAAAAACGTTCAATTGCCGATTTGTCTTAAAGAATGGAAGATTCAGCATTACAGATGTTGCACCCCCTCACAGCCAAGGCACCACTGCCCTCTTTGTGTGGGGCTTGAGCTTTCTCCTTTTTGCCAGAGTCCCCTTCACTTGTTTTATTGTGGATGAACTGTTTCGCTTTGTACATTATGGCCTATGTAAGTATTTGAGTTCATTTATATACTAATTATAGGAGAAGGCAGTGGCACCCCACTCCAGTACTCTTGCCTGGAAAATCCCATGGATGGAGGAGCCTGGTAGGCTGCAGTCCATGGGGTCGCTAAGAGTCAGACACAACTGAGCGACTTCACTTTCACTTTTCACTTTCATGCATTGGAGAAGGAAATGGCAACGCACTCCAGAGTCCTTGCCTGGACAATCCCAGGGATGGGGGAGCCTGGTGGGCTGCCATCTATGGGATCACATAGAGTCAGACATGACTGAAGCGACTTAGCAGCAGCAGCAGCAGCAGCAGCATATACTAATTACATTCAACCTGGAGTGTTACGACGCTGGCTCTGATCAGTGAGAAAGGAATAGAGGCATAGAAACACAATATGATTTTTCCACCACATGTTGAGAACTACAGTCCAAACCACTCCTTTAGCAATCAATCCCATACTCTGTGCCTATTGTAACGTCTGTGGCAGAGTTTTCTTGTGCTATAAATGTTAATTGCCAGGTGAATGAATGGTGTAATAATAAGTGCCTGAAAATTCAGAGGAGGGCACAATTATTTCTGCAATCATCAAGGCAAAGAATTCTAAAGTTGTGCTGAAATTTTATGAGAAGGAAAAACATTTCAGATGGAAGAAAAATCAAAGGAAAAATGCATGAATTTAGGAAAGTACAAAATATGTGAAAGGACTAGGAAAGCAGACTGGTATATTTAGAGCTGAGACTCCTTGATCCTGGTAACTCTATTATTCCATCAGGATCAGATGGAATCACGGAAATGTTCAAACTAGAAAGGGACTTACAGCTCATCTATACTCAAAACCCTTCTTCCCACAGATAACAAACAAAATGTGATTTGCTTAATGTCACATAGCTAATTGGGGAAGGAATTAAAATTAGATTTTCCAAGTTTTCATATTCTTCCTATATAACTTCCCCTCAATGTGGCTTGTTTACATTATATGCAAGGAGAAGAAAATATGAGCTGAGTTCTGGATATATTGTTTTTAATAACCTCAAGTAGCAGTTGCCCTTTTCCTTTCATCATTCATTTCCACTTCAAATTCTCTTTTATTTATTACTATTATTACTATTGGTTGCTCTGGTCTTTGTTCTTGCACTTGGGCTTTCTCCAGTTGCAGTGAGTGGGACTTCTCTCTAGCTGGAGGTGAGTAGGTTTCTCATTGTGCTGGTTTCTCTTGTTGCAGAGCACGGGCTGTAGAGCACACGGGTTTCAGGAGCTGCTGCACATAAAGTCCACAGTTGTGGCTCACCAGTTTAGTAGCTCTGAGGCATGTGGGTTCTTCCCAGACCAGGGAAGCTGACATTCAGGAGCTTCCCTGGTGGCTCAGATGGTAAAGAATCTACCCACAATGCTGAAGACCTGGGTTCGACCCCTGGGTCGGGAAGATCCCTGGATAAGGGAATGGTAACCCAGTCCAGTATTCTTGCCTGGAGAATTCCATGTACAGAGGAGCCTGACAGGCCTTCAGTCCATGGGGTCACAAAGAGTCAGACATGACTGAGCAACTAACACTTTCTTTCAAGAGGGTGGCAGAGGATGAGATGGTTGGAGGGCATCACTATTTCAATGGACATGAACTTGGTCGAACTCCAGGAGATGGTGAGGGACAGGCAGCCCTGGCATGCTACTGTCCATGCAGTCACAGTCAGACACGATTTAGCGACTGAGCAACAGTGGACAGTAACCTATGCTGGCCTGCAGTCTCAGGCTCAATGTTTATACTAATAAGGGGCAGAATCTGAAAATAGTTATCAGCCTCAATATTGCTCAAAAGAGGCTGATAGGCTGCCTCTGATTTTTACTGTCAGTTGGTGATACCTGGTTTGCGTCTTAGAATCTGAGACTAGCGATATAACATAGTGTTGGGTTTGAATCCTGGCTCTAGCATTTATCAGCTAAATGACAAGGACAATTTATTTAACCTCTCCAAGCATTAAATTGCACATATATAAAATAATGATAGGAATAGTTTCTACCTCTCTCTCTGAGTTGGTATGAGAATTGAGTACCTTTGTTTGGGTTTCCCCAGAGCAAACTCTGAGACAAGGACTTCAAATAGGTTTTTGGAGTTGATCCCAGGAAACATGTGAGAGTGATAAAGTGAGACAGGGAAGGAAATCTTCCTGGGGATCTTCCAGCAAAGGGCTAGGAAGCTCAGAAGGGTAATTATCCAAAATCTGTATTCCCTGTTGGGTGAGAGTTGCCCCTGGGATATTAACTGACGGCACTTCTGGCTGACCCTGAGCACAGGTCTGCTCCAGGGGCAGACAAATGCCCCACAGAGAATGATCCAAGGCTGGAAGTAAGAAGCTTTGAGTTTTTCCAGGACTTATCAACCAAGGTTACAGGTGACCTGGAGGGGGCTGAGGGGATATAAGCAGAGCATTGACAGCATCTTCTATAGCGAGATACTGTGTTTGTCACGGGAGCATTTGAAGCATAGCCAGCATTAAGTGAAATTAGCTACTTAAAATACAAAATATGAAGATGGCAGAGGAAAGTCTTCCCAATTAAAAAGAAGAGACACTATTACCAAGTAGATGAGATGAATGGACTTAAAACCTAGAAGTCATCCTTCACACTGTCTTCTTATCCCACCAATCAAATCACTTGAACAGTTTCCTCTCTCTCTTCTCTATCAACACTCCTTAAAGTAGGCTTTTCACATGTCTTGCTTGAATTATCAGATGACTTTCTAATTGGGCTTCCTGTTAATTTCACTTCCTTGCCCCACCCCAACCTTCACTCAACCCATTTATTTAGGATTATCAGAATGCTTTTTCTAAAATTCAACTCAGATGGAATTATCCTCTGTTCATTACTTCAAATAATTCAATGGTTCACCAGTATTTGGGGGCAAAATTACACCCAAAAGCTTAGGATACTAGACTGTTCATAGTCTAGTCCTGCTTGCTTCTCCAGTCCCATTTCCCTTGTGCCTCACTCTTAACTCTTAAATTCCAGGTACAAGCAATCTTCCTTGGTTCCTCATATATCCCACACTATCTCATAGTTCAGGGCCATTTTTCATGCTCTTCACCACCTTTCTTCATCTAGAAAACAACTAGTTTTTATTCAGGAATTCAAGTTGATACCACTTTTTATGAAAAACTATCCCTGATATTTACCCTTCCTTCTTGGTATGGATCAGTGATCAAATAGTATCTGTATATCTCTTAAAACTTACCACTTGTATTACAAATGTCTGTTTACCTTCTAACTTACTAATGAGACCAATTTCCTCATAATCAGATACTGAGCATCTGCATTCTTAATAAGTACCAAGGGTTATTTTTATTCCTACTGAAGTCTAAGAATCATTTTATTATACCAAGAGCATTCTAAGCGGAAAATGTGTTTCTCTATCATTTTACTGCATGTTATAGCATCTGGGATGTAGCTGATATTCAGTAAATAACTATTGGATTAATAAATACTACTGTTTACATCTTGAATATTTCTACTCTCAAAGAGATTTTACCAGGTTGCCACCTATGGTAATATGACTCATTAATTAAACATTAAATTTATTATTTATTGTACCAATGATGTTATAAATTGGAATTCTTATTGGTGATCTGCCAGTCCTCCAGCTAAATGGCTGTTAAATTGGACCAATTGTTCCACTCTTTTACCCTTGGTAGACTTTAACTTTTTCTATGGAAATTATTTAGTCTTAGTGGTTTTTTTTTTTTAATGACATCTAGAAGAATAGTTCTCAAGCTAATATATTATAAAGATCTGGAGAGCTCGTTAAAAATAGGTGTGGCCTCAATCTCATAGATTCTAGCTCAGTAATATTTGAGAGAGGAGGGGCAAACTTCTCTATTTTTAATAAGGTCTTGAAGAAGAAATTATACCCTATAATAAATGAAAATGAAAGTTGCTGTCATGTCCAACTCTTTGTGACCCATGGACTATACAGTCTATGGAATTCTCTAGGCCAGAATACTGGAGTGTGGAGCCTTTCCCTTCTCCATGGGATCTTCCCAACCTAGAGATCAAACCCAGGTCTCCCTCACTGCAGGCGATTCTTTACCAGCTGAGCCACAAGGGAAGCCCAAGAATATTGGAGTAGGTAGCCTATTCCTTCTCCAGGGGATCTTCCTATAATAAATAGATTTACATATTACATAAACAGAGAAAAGACTGACATTTCTACAAACTAATTTATGCTTAAGTTTTATTTCTGTGACCTGCTTCAGCAGAGGTCATTAACACACTTTGCGAACAGGTCTTGAATTAGCAGTGTTACAATATTTTGCCTTGATTGACTTGCCTAGTAACTTAATGTACTTAAAGAAAACTTTTTCTTTCACTTTTGATGTATATAAATGTAGATTACATACTTAATCTACCAGGATCCTTTGCTTTTATTAAACAGCTCAGTTCAGTTCAGTTCAGTCCCTCAGTCGTGTCCAACTCTTTACGACCCCATGAATTGCAGCAGGCCAGGCCTCCCTGTCCATCACCATCTCCCGGAGTTCACTCAAACTTATGTCCATCGAGTCAGTGATGCCATCCAGCCATCTCATCCTCTGTTGTCCCCTTCTCCTCCTGCCCCCAATCCCTCCCAGCATCGGAGTCTTTTCCAATGAGTCAGCTCTTCGCATGAGGTGGCCAAAATACTAGAGTTTCAGCTTTGGCATCATTCCTTCCAAAGAACACCCAGGGCTGATCTCTTTGGCTCCACCCCTTCATTCTTTCTGGAGTTATTTCTCCACGGATCTCCAGTAGCATATTGGGCACCTACTGACCTGGGGAGTTCCTCTTTCAGTATCCTATCATTTTGCCTTTTCATACTGTTCATGGGGTTCTCAAGGCAAGAATACTGAAGTGGTTTGCCATTCCCTTCTCCAGTGGACCACATTCTGTCAGACCTCTCCACCATGACCCGCCCGTCTTGGGTGAGCTACTTGTCAGCAAAATTGGAAATGTAGCCAAGGACTAGGAATGTGGTCATCTAGTTTTGGCTTGTGTGTTCTCCCATGCTTCCTTCCTACATGCAGCCTTCTTACTAGATGCATGAATTAAATGTTACTTTAAACCTTGGAGTCTGGCTTATTTTCCACAAAAACCACAACAGGATCTGTAGTTACCTGAACTCTGACGATAATTGCCTATGTGCGTGGGGCAGGGGAGGGTGAGGGAGGCAGGATGAGAACGAGTATGCATAGTAATACTCCTTCCTTCTCTTTCTTTCTGTTTGTTTTTCCCATTACCATCAATCATCATTATATGTATGCATACATATCTATATTATTGATATATAGTTGATTTACAATGTCGTATTAATTTTTGCTGCTCAACAAAGTAATTCAGTTAGGTGGTACTAGTGATAAAGAACTCCCCTGCTAATGCAGGAGATGACAGAGATGCAAGTTTGATCCTTATCAAGTTTGACAGGGTGGGGCAGATCTCCTAAAGGAGAGCATGGCAACCCACTCCAGTATTCTTGCCTGGAGAATACCATGGACAGAGGAGCCTACAGTCCATAGGGTCACAACTTAGTAGACACGTAGAAGAAAAGTTATGACCAACCTAGATAGCATACTCAAAAGCAGAGACATTACTTTGCCAACTAAGGTCCGTCTAGTCAAGGCTATGGTTTTTCCAGTAGTCATGTACAGATGTGAGAGTTGAACTGTGAAGAAGGCTGAGCGCCAAAGAATTGATGCTTTTGAACTGTGGTGTTGGAGAAGACTCTTGAGAGTCCCTTGGACTGCAAGGAGATCCAACCAGTCCATTCTGAAGAAGATCAGCCCTGGGATTTCTTTGGAAGGAATGATGCTAAAGCTGAAATTCCAGTACTTTGGCCACCTCATGCGAAGAGTTGACTCATTGGAAAAGACTCTGATGCTGGGAGGGATTGGGGGCATGAGGAGAAGGGGACGACCGAGGATAAGATGGCTGGATGGCATCACGGACTTGATGGGCGTGAGTCTGAGTGAACACCGGGGAGTTGGTGATGGACAGGGAGGCCTGGCGTGCTGTGATTCATGGGGTCGCAAAGAGTCAGACACAAATGAGCGACTGAACTGAACTGATACATACATACATTCTTTTTCATATTCTTTCCATCACAGGATATTGAATAAAGTTCCCTGTGCTATATGGTAGAAACTTGTTGTTTATCCATTTATATGTATTAAACTTCTCCTTACTTTAAACACTGCCCAGGGGTCATATGACAATCTGTGCCCCTGAACCATTTTGGAGTAGAAGGTTTCATCATTTCACATCAGGATCATAAATGGAGACTTTGATCGTAAATGTCCCTCGGTATAGTTTCTGTGTCTCTCCTTTAGATTTTTATATCTACCCCAGAAGATGCCATGAAAAGACATCCTTTCTCTTGTTTGTCCCCATCTGGATGGATTGCATCATGACGCTTTCATGACCAAGGATGAGAAGGCTCTACCAGGTTCAAAGTAAGCATATGGTTCCCAGAGTGTAAAGTCTGCTTTAAAAGTGGAATCAGAATACTCAGAAATTTTTATTTAAAACTTACCGTTTGAAGAAACCTGGATGCATGATGGTCTGAAAATACAAGAGGAACTTGGAAAATCCCTATCACAGCTAGATGGAGTCAGAGTATCTTCGGAGCTATTGTCTCTCATGCTGCTATTAGAAATGAAATGTTTCTACAGTACAACAGAGTAATTCTCTTTTATATAATACTATAAAAATTCATACCAATGCAGAAATGAATGATAATATCTGTGAATTTTCTGTTTACCTCTAAATAAAATTTTGCTGGTCTTTTACATATAATTTTTATGTTTAAATGTCAAAGTTTGGGGGTTGGAGAGTTTTATAGAAATATATTTCTTCTTTTCTGATCAAAACAAAGGATGGAATGATATTTTACTTAATGGAATATTCTTTTGTAGAGAATTTGCTATAATGGAGCTATTTAATACAAGCAAAGGATCCTGGTATAAGAGCCTAGCTTTAAACCATACTTTAGAGGATACTGCTATTATAATTCAGAGAAGACAATGGCACCCCCACTCCAGTACTCTTGCCTAGAAAATCCCATGGACGGAGGAGCCTGGCAGGCTTCAGTCCACGGGGTCGCTTAGAGTTGGACACAACTGAGCGACTTCACTTTCATTTTTCACTTTCACGCATTGAAGAAGGAAATGGCAACCCACTCCAGTGTTCTTGCCTGGAGAATCCCAGGGACGGGGGAGCCTGGTGGGCTGCCATCTATAGGGTCGCACAGAGTCGGACACGACTGAAGCAACTTAGCAGCAGCAGCAGCTATTATAATTGTATGTAATGTGTACCTATTTATTATATATAGTTCCTTTCTAAAATTTGGTATGAACTATTCATTTGATCATTAATTTGATTTTGTGATTTGGTTTAACATTTGGTTTGTGGCTTGCTTAACCAGTGGAACATTGTCTTTTATTACTATTTTCTTCAAATTATGAAAATGTTTTTGCTTGTCCTGAGGGAATATAACCTGAAAAGAATGACTAACCTAAAAATTAATTTTAAAGTATATTAATAATTTCTTTCTAAAATCAAGGTTTGGATGGGAAATTCAAGAGGGAGGAGACATATGTATACTTATGGCTGATTCATGTTGATGTATGGCAGAAACCAACACAATATTGTAAAGCAATTATGCTTCAATTAAAAATAAATAAATGAAAATTTAAAAGTCAAGGGTGTTTTTGGTTTCTTTTTAAATTACACTTAACTTCATACAGAGTATTATGTGAACTTTCAGGAGAAAAACTGTTTCACTGAATTTCTTCGATTAAACCACTAGATGGCAATATCTTGTGTCTTTATGAATCAGCTAGACAATGGCTCTTGAAAAAAACACTCAGTTATATTTTTAAAGCTCAAACCTCAGCTACCAAATTTCAATTCCTCAATTTTAAAGACAGAAAACTACCGAGGGAAAAACTGAAGTCCAGCTAAAGATGCTGTGTTGTATTTTTGGTGGTAAACTAACATCCTTCCTCAGTAACCAGAGGTGTCACTGGGTCACTGAGGTGAAAATTCACTTTGAGGCACACAAATTTCTGGGATTTTCTGCCTGTAAGGATACTCTGTACAGAAAGACACAGCTGAAACAGCGTTCTTGAATTTGTTTTCTTTTCTTGCAACTGCCTTTTTTTTTTTGCTTTCTCATCTAATTCCACTGTTTCTAACACCTCTCTTTCCCTTTTATGCATTAAAAATACAGACAAGGATGGAAGAAGGATTTGAGAGCAAACCACCTTTGTGGAGGAGATCCTTTTACCACAGAATAGTTTACATCCTGCATGGAAAAGCTATAGTCACTATACCCAAAATGTTCTTTTTACCTGAAGATCACTACAACTAATTTTTGTGCAATTTAGGTTTATATATTTAGTAACCTGAGTTTCTTTTTCAACTGGAGCTCCTGAAATGCAATAATCAAAACATCAGGTATTTAATTGCTAAAGCATTATGTCCAAAAAGAAATACATATTTTTCACTTTTATGTATAGATAATATAAAATGAACACACATGAAAGATTTTAGTCAGCTCATTAGTAATGAGAGGATCAGTTTAAAAGAAAATTTCAAAAACATACATACATACGCACGTAGTAAGGAATGCTGAAAAGAATCTGCTAATAGATGCAAAAATGGTTAATAACCAACAGGACAATAAAATTTAATGTTTGTGGTAATCTTTCCTATAAGGCAGAAGTCAGTTTTATAGCTGGAACACAAAATCAGTTAATTTGCACTGCTATGTACAAGAATTATTGTTTTACTAGTAGTTTTGTACAAGTTAATTTCTACAATATTGAGATGTAAAACAGCCTCTTCAGTAGAAAGTCAATCAAAGATACATAATGTTATGTAATCAGATGATCCCCCAGGAAGTCTGCTAAACTCAGTGATCTCTCTTGCCCATTTCCAAGTCGCGGACAATTTTTCCTCACATGACAATGTTTTAAAATAACGATGCTGTTGGAATGAGCAGTATAGTTGCAGGAAGAGCCTTATTCCATGTGCTGTAATATTAGAGACCAACCACAAGGGGGCACTTTCTGCACTTGATTTACCGCACTGCCCTGGAGGCTCAGACAGTGAAGCGTCTGCCTGCAGTGAGGGCGACCTAGGTTCGATCCCGGGGTTGGGAAGATCCCCCGGATAAGGAAATGGCCACCCACTCCAGTACTCTTGCCTGGAAAAGTCCATGGACTGAGAGGCTGCTCAGAGCCTGGTAAGCTACAGTCTCGCAGAGTCAGACACGACTGAGCGACTCCAGTTCACTCGCTTTCTGCACAGATGGCGAACAGGACCAATGATTAAATCAAGGACACTATCATGAAAAGAGTGATAGTGAAAGTCACTCGGTCGTGTCCGACTCTTTGCGACCCCATGAAGTCCATGGAATTCTCCAGGCCAGAAAACTGGAGTGGGTAGCCTTTTCCTTCTCCAGAGCATCTTTCCAACCCAGGGATCGAACCCAGGTCTCCTGCATTGCGGGCAGATTCTTTACCAGCAGAACCACAAGGAAAACCTCACTGTTATGAGGTTTTGTAACAAATTAAACTGACACATTTCCTTAGCTCTGAAAGCAGATGTCAGAGGAGGTAAACAAAGAATCGTCCCTAAAGTGAAACAGAATAGAAATTACTTGTCTCTGACTTGGCTTACTGTTTTGAGTGGAATGTGGTGCCACATAATAGTCTGAAAATCTGGAGATGAGTCACAGTTTCTCCAGAGGTTAGATCTGGGGGAAAAAAGAAAAAGAATACAGTACATTTTATAAACTAAAAAGATCAAGATTTGCAAGCACAAATGCCTACAAGGGCAAGGCGTTTAAGTAAAATGAGAAAAGCAGGCTGAATGAATACAGCACTTAGTAGGGGAACTATGACAATTTGGGACGCTCGTGACCCCTCTAAAGAGGGACATTGCTATTTGGGTCCAACCGTATGAAAATATGGGCTTTCAGGTGGCACTGCTGCTGCTGCTAAATCACTTCAGTCGTGTCCAACTCCTAGCGACCCCATGGACTGCAGCCTACCAGGCTCCTCCATCCGTGGGATTTGCCAGGCAAGGGTACTGGAGTGGGTTGCCGTGGTTTGAAAAAACAAAACAAACTCTGCCAATGCAGGAGACACAGGAGACGCGGGTTCGATCCCCTGCTCAGGAAGATACTCCAGAGACGGTCACGGCAATTCACTCCAGTATTCTTGTCCTGGAACCCCATGGACAAAGGAGCCTGGCAGGCTACAGTCTATGGGGTCGCACAGAGTCAGATACAACTGAATTGACTTAGTACCCATGCATGTATGAAAATACAGATAACCAAACGCCCGGTTTTCCGATTTTCCAAGAGAAACAAGAAAAACATATTGTTATTTGAACTCTCCTGGTTTTTCTTTCTTTCTTTTTTTTTTTTTTTTAATGCTGGCTACTTAACCAAAAATAAATAAAATAAACATTCCCTTCCTTTCCTAAAACTTGCCTAAGAGAATTTTCTAGAATCCTTATCTCATGTGAAGCCTGTTGAAGGAGCAAGTTCTGAGAAGTGAGAGTGCGATTGAGAAGTAGTGGCAAGAACTGAGCAGCAGAGATGAGCAGGTCAACAGTAAGTGTGTGTAGGCTACACACTTAGGAGCCCTTTGGCAATTACTGGAAAAGGAGGCTCTTTTGGGGAGTTAGACTTTACATAACTCAGAAAAATCTAGAACGCCAAAGACCACTTTTATCATTTATTGTTCTTCTTACCCCTACCACCACCCCAAGTTGTCCAGTGCTGAGCTCACTGAAGGGAATCAATAAATATTATCTCATTGAGTTTTCATTCAAATAACAAGTCAAGCAGAAAGATCAAAATAGCAATATTAATTTTTTGTCAGCTCTTTTATAACTTAGACACTGTATGTATGTGTCTGTGACTATTCTTAATTTCTTAAAATCAGTGGGGAAGAAAAGGTGTGAGAGAATAAATGGTAAGATTCCAAAATGGAGCTGGGAATATATTATCACCACAGCCCTGTTTACCCCTTAAGGATTTCATGAAACGGTGGATGATATGTCTTTTAACTGGTCACAGCCCCTGTAAGGACATGTACAAAGGCCACCACGCCCACCACAGCCTGTTGCTCCACCTGGAGACCCCTGACCTAAACTGAAAAAAATCTGATTCTTTTTCTCAGGACTTCTGAATACAGGTACTGAGTCAATGAGTCAGAAGACGCTAAATGCTCCAACTAAATGGTCAAGGCAAGACGCGACAAAGGACAACAAATCAAAGTCAACTACAAGATGATTTATGGGGGAGCAGAGATGCCACAAATAAACCCCAAAGCACAGAGAAAAACAGAGTCCATAACACGCAGAGGGATATGAGAGGAAGTTGCTGGGTTTATAACAGTCTCTTTTCCATTGTCCAGGTGTATTTTATCCTTCATTACCCAACTGTATTTTATTCTTCAAATGTTTTTGAAATGGTCAGTTTCACTGCTTCGATAAATCCTCTTTATTGATGCTGTTTTGATTGTGTTTGCCACTTGCAACCACACAGTTGTCTGTCTACTAGCTGCGGCCGTGTCAGATGCAGGGAACTCGTCCTTGGCAGAAGGGAGAGACCTCATTAATGTGACCTGACAACGTGGTGTGGTCTCCATGGTGATTCTTACAGTTGATTTTCAAGTACATTTTATCGTTTTGACTCTGAGGGTTAAAGTGCTGCTAAAAGACATGAAATAGAACCTCAGGGTCAAACTGAGTCTTCCTTGGCATTTCCTCTGTAATTCTTTCAACATCATACGTTTCTATTAAAAGTATCACGATGACTGCTGGGCTTACATTTAAAGACTATAATTTTTGCAGGTTTTGCCATTAGAAATAGCATTTAGATATTTAAAAGTTCATTTGATTGTCTACTTAATGGCCAGATATTTTTAAAAGCTTGAAATAACCTAAATAGTTCAATGGAAACAAACTAAAAATCTATTTCCCCTTAATTCATAGATCAGTGATTCAATTACTTTTTGTCCCCTTTTCCCGTTATGTCTCATTTCCCCGATACCTTACCAGACTCTCTAGGTGGCTTGATAATAGAGAACGTACTACCCATATTCTCTATTTGTGTGTTCATTTGTCAGTTCCCATAGCATTTAGTTCAGGACTATGTATCGTATAATGTTAAATGTAAAAACTGAATTATAAAAATGAATTAAATTATAGAAATGAATTATAAAGCAATATTTATGATTATATTTGCGTTTATTTTTATATTATAAATCTATTATTGAAACGACTTATAAAACGTAGGATATGATTTGTTTGGGCTGAGCTAGGTCTTCACTGTGGCACGTGGGCTCTTTCTTGTTGTGGACCACAGGCCATAGCATATGCAGGCTCAGTAGCTGCCGCGAATCTGTTCTCTAGTTGCAACATGGGCTTAGTTGCTCCAGGGAATGTGGGATCTCAGTTCTCCAAACAGGGACTGGACCCATGACCCCTGCATCTCAAGGCAGATTCTTAACTACTGGACCACCAGGGAAGCCCCCAAAACATAGATTTTTATTTTTTAAATCTTTTTTCAAGTTTTTTACTGGCAGGTGGCTTTGTAATCATATCTCATTATACCAACTATGTGGACAACAATGTTGTAGATAATTAAATTTCATTATTATTATTATGCTATGAACTTAGTATAGCAATAAGAATAAATAGACTCCGTAGCTTTATCTCTAGTAATAAGCTTCATTGTACATCAGTTTTTACCATCCGTAAGTAAATATTAAATGACACTGTAACAGAGAGGATCTATTAAAACCAGCCTTTTCGGGAAATTATTCTATTGGTAACACTCAAAGTAAGAGAGGGAGATGATGGAAAATACATAGGAGGTTCCTTCAGTAATCTGTGTGTTAGATGATAGAGCCTTGAAATAGATGGAAAGCTGAAGGGATGAAAAGTAAGAGACAGCTTGAAAAACATCATGAAGCTGTTGGTACCTTTGATAGGGAAGAATCAGGATAACTGAGTGTTTGATTCTGAGTACCTATGAGAGAAATGCGGAAATCAAGAGAGATGGTTTTGTGGCAAGATTTCCTAAGTTAGAGTGATGATACAACAATTCTTCTTCTCATGATCAGTGAAAACGTTGTTATTCTCTCTTATTGGCACCATAAATGTTACTTTATCAATATTATACCTAAGAACCAAGTCATTTAGAACAATCAGGTTTGCCCACATTGACTAATTCCAACCTAGAGTAAAAATTGGCCTGAAGTAGGCACCTTGTGTATTTTTTCCCTCAGTTATTCATTAGATAAACATATTACTGAGCACCTACCTTGAGCACGATGGCATCTCTGCCTCGATGGACGTGAGTCTGAGTGAACTCCGAGAGATGGTGATGAACAGGGAGGCCTGGCGTGCTGCGATTCATGGGCTTGCAAACAGTCGGACACGACTGAGCGACTGAACTGACTGAACTGACTGACCTTGAGCACATTTGTGCTATTTAAAAATCGACAAAGGGGCAGATGGAACAGGAATTATGTGAGCAGAGGGAGAGTGGGAAGAATTCAAAGGGGTAAGGGAGTAGCATCTTATAAAAGTACACAAGCCATCACTAGGACTTAACTTTCATTTGAAATGAGAAAAAAAAATCATGAAAGGCTTGGGGCAGAGGAGTGATCAGATTCACCTTAAGAATTTTAAAATGTCACTTTGGACACTTGGTGAGAAAACACCACGGGGAGTCATGCAGGAGAAGAGAGACCAGTTGGAATTTGTTCTTGCAAAAACAAAAGCATAATAATTTGTTATTGCAATGATTCAGATGAGATTTTGACGGGAGCTGAGACGGTGACAGTGGTAGAGAGGATGAGAAGTACTCAGACTCTGAATTTGAATTAGATTTTGAAGGTAGAATTAGTAGGATTTGTCAAAAGTGGAATGTATCAGTTAGGAATTTAGGAACGATATTCAGCAATCAGGAACAGAAATCTACCTAGAGGGTTTGTTTTTGTTTACTGTAAAGTACTTCTAGAAGTAGACCATCCAATGATGGTTTAACCTGGACATTTTATACAACCTCTCCAGAAGTCTTATAAAACATTTTTACTTGTAACTCCTAAGGCAGAGCTTACTCACAAAGCTATGCTTAATTACAAAGCATGTCTGGGAAACGAGGTCTCTCAGATGACATTATTGTTGCTCCCTGCCAAAAAGCCCCTGGGGTTCTGATACTAAGGAAATAGGAAGAATGGATACTGGTCATAACTAGCACCTTCGACACATGGGTGAGATAAACGGAGAGGTCAAGGATGACCCGAAAGAAAGTGCTTTTACCCCCTCATATGGCATGGATCCTTTAGCCTTTAGGGAAGCTTATGAACCACCCTCTGATAACAGTATTTTAAGTGTATGAAATGAAAGACATAAGATTACATAAGAAGCTAATTCTATTAAAATATTACTATCAAAATATTAGAAAAAATGTGATATGTGTGCTCCTTCATAATTGCTCCTATAAAATTCAAAGTAATGAGAAGTGTTAAAGATATTTTGAAATCTCTGCAACAACTGTACTATGATATAAAAATGTCTGTTATCATGATTCGTGACATGGTCACAGATACTACTAACACTAATGTGGTTGATTGCCTGTGATCATAAAAGAAGCAAATGTTACCTTTCAGGTATAGCTTCATGGTGTGATAGGTGTAAATTTTTCCCCATCCAAGTTAATAGAGTCTGCCACCCCTTGAAACTTCATGAACCCAAAGTTAAGGACCTCTTTCCAAGAGCGCTTCAGCCTACTCAACTGAAAGCACATAAGATGTAGTTACTGAGGTTTGAGAGAAAAGAAATCCAAAGTCCATTTTTGGACAAATTAAATGTGAGATGTCTATTTTACTGTTAGGATTAGATTCAGTTAAAGTAGTAGAAAAATTCTGACTATCCATGGCTTACATAACGAAATCACGTGAAAGTCTGAGACAGGCAGTTCAGAGTCGGCATGGTGGCCCCACAATGTCAATAACCCAGGATCGTTTCATCTTGTTGCTCCACCGTGTGCTTTTTCATTCCTAAGTTTCCTCTATGGTCCAAGATGGCTTTTGGACTTGAATCATCATATCCATTCTAAATGCCTAGAACAGAATTCTGACAAATAATTGTTGAGTTAATACACAATAGAGGCACAAATATTGTAGTCATCATCCCAGAAGTAACGGCTCAAGTTTTAAGAGGAGATAAGATTTTTAAGGAAAAAAAAAAGTTATGTATACACACGCATATATATGTATAAAAGCATATATATTTGAGATTTTTCTTTAAAAATCTAATTTTTATATAAAAGTTTATGTGTGTGTACGTATACATTCACATACCACACACACACACGTATGTAGGAGGGCCTGCATTTAGAAGGCTTCTACACTCAGTTTAATGTTCTGCTATGGCAACCCACTCCAGTACTCTTGCCTGGAAAATCCCATGGACAGAAGAGCCTGGTAGGCTGCAGTCTACAGGATCGTTAAGAGTCAGATACGACTGAGCAACTTCACATTCTCTTTTCACCTTCATGCATTGGAGAAGGAAATGGCAACCCACTCCAGTGTTCTTGCCTGGAGAATCCTGGGGACGGGGGAGCCTGGTGGGCTGCCCTCTATGGGGGCGCAGAGAGTCGGACACGACTGAAGCAACTTAGCAGCCGCAGCAGCAAGGCCATCTTGAAATTCTCCATAATTTCTGAATGAAATTCATTTTCATTTTGCACTGGGGCTCCACAAATTAAGTAGCTGATCCTTTGAACAAACTTTTTGTTCCGGTGATTCCAAACCTCAGCTTGGATTGTACTTTGTCTGCTGGAGAAAATAAAACCATGAGAAATCTTGGGCGAATGGGCCTATTCGCATTCATCCATAAACGGTGAATCACAAGTTTCAACTCCCACATAAAATTTTAGGTTCCAGCAAATAACACCTGTGCTAAGACACACATATAGAATTAGTCAACATAGCCAAATACATACCTGAATAAACATGTATAGTGACTTGGTTGAATATAGATTAATACTGCTTTACTATATTTATAAGCCATAACACAGTCAAATAAATTCAGCTTCTTTGCTTGTCAGAAAAGCCTCTTAAGTGGAATTCCAAGTTTTGAGACTAGTCAATCTTTAATGGATGATACCAAAAAATAAAGTTAAAAAAAAATAACTTGGCAGTGAGACAAAGAGGCTGGTGGCAGATAAGGTGAAAAAAAAAAATTTCTTGAGCTACTGTATCACCAGAAATGCAGCTGGCTCTAGTCTGCATTCCCCAGCTACACTTTTCTCACTCAAGCATAGGCCATCTGCTAACCAGCTAAGGTGACTGTCACTATCAGCCCCCAATATAAAGGGATCCAGCTCGGATAACTGTTGTGGGCATTTCGCCTAATTTAAGAAAAGAAGAGGATCATTGTTACCATCTTTCTAAATTCCATATATATGCACTAATATACTGTATTGGTGTTTTTCTTTCTAACTTACTTCACTCTGTATAAGTGGACTCTGTTGGAGAAGGTGAGGGTGAGATGATTTGAGAGAATAGCATTGAAACATGTATATTATCATATGTGAAACAGATTGCCTGTCCAGGTTCAATGCATGAGACAGGGCACTCAGGGCTGGTGCACTGGGATGATCCTGAGGGATGGGATGGGGAGGGGTGTAGGAGGGGGTTCAGGATGGGGAACATGTACACCCATGGCTGATTCATGTCAATGTATGGCAAAAGCCACTACAATATTGTAAAGTAATTAGCCTCCGATTAATTTTTTAAAAAAAGAAAGAAAAGGAGACTGATCAAATCATCATTTGTCACAACCTGACTTTTTTTTCAATTTAAAAATATGTTTATTCCAATTCAAAAGACCCTGGACACCTTAGAAATGGTGGAGAGAAAACAGGAGTTAACAGATCTATTGCTTAAAGTTACCTAAACTGACATTCAAAATATCAATATAATAATGTTCATACCAATGGTTCTTAACCCATCCTCTGAGCATCAGAATCACCTTGGGAAGTTTTCAACAGTCAGATAACAAGGTTATTCTAAATTGCAGCCCTTCAGTTATACTCTCATAATTGACTTGTTACAGGCATTCATATTTTTCCACACTCCTACATGATTCAAATATACATTATATTATATGTTGGAGAAGACTCTTGAGAGTCCCTTGGACTGCAAGGAGATCCAACCAGTCCATTCTGAAGATCAACCCTGGGATTTCTTTGGAAGGAATGATGCTAAAGCTGAAACTCCAGTACTTTGGACACCTCATGAGAAGAGTTGACTCTTTGGAAAAGAATTTGATGCTGGGAGGGACTGGGGGCAGGAGGAGAAGGGGACGACAGAGGATGAAATGGCTGGATGGCATCACTGACTCAATAGACGTGAGTCTGAGTGAACTCTGGGAGTTGGTGATGGACAGGGAGGCCTGGCGTGCTGCGATTCATGGAGTCACAAAGAGTTGGACACAACTGAGCAACTGAACTGAACTGATATAATATACATTATATTATAGGCTGAGAATTGTGATTGCTCTCACCTTCAGATAGAGATTTTAAAGTATTTTCCTATCTCCCAAATATTTCTGGATTTTTTTTTTCTTTTTCTTTTTTAAATTATAGGGCAGGTCTGTAATGGTCTGACTTAAACTTTAGAATTAATGATAGACGTGATTCACTTTTGGTTGAGTCCTGGGATTCCCTGAGAAAGACAGGCACCCACTTGCAGGACAGCTGCAGGAATCAATATGTTTTGAGCTGATTGGCACAGCTTTAAAGAAGGCTTATGCAGCACAGCATAAAACAGTAGGATTTTACGTCACAGTGGGCAACGAGCTTCCATACAGTGCTGGGAAGGCCACGAATTGATGAGATAAAAGTTCAGAGCTGGACATCTTGGGAAATAAAGCTTTTTGGGTGGTAGTTTTCTGGATAGCAGTATGATTCTTCCTTTAAGCTTTGAACCTAAAACTATTTGGGATGCAAATAATTCTCAAGCGTGTTACAGATTCACTATTTTTTTCCAAGAAGTTTACTGAGTATAATTTAATCCTTTTAAATACAGATTGTTAATCATTATCAACTACGATGGTGTAATCAGTCAAGAAATTATAAGGATGCCATGGGGCAACTAAGCCTGTGTGCCACAACTAAAGTGTCCGAGCTCTGCGTTGAAGAACTCACATGAGGCAAAAAGACCTCCTGTACCACAACTAAGACCTGATACAGGCAAATAAATCAGCAAATAAACAGGGTGATGGGAGTTTTCCAAGTACCATGGTTAACTTCTGAAAAAAAAAAAAAGAAAGAAATTATAAAGGAAGGTGGAGATGGTGAGATGAGGTAGGGCTATCCAAGGTGAACAGAACCTGGCTTTCTAATTTGAAGGTCCAGAGAATTATTCTTATTATAAACTGTTCCCTGGTGGCTCAGCTGGTAAAGAATTTGCCTGCAATGCGGGAGACCTGGATTCAATCCCTGGGTTGGGAAGATGCCCTGGAGAAGGGAACAGCCACCCACTCCAGTATTTTGGCCTGGAGAATTCTATACCCCATGGAATGTATGGGGTCACAAAGAGTTGGGCATGACTGAGAGACTTTCACTAGATCACTAGAAAAGATAAACTGAGGCATATTAAAAATTTTAAGAATTCATTTGAGCAAAAATCAATTTGAATTAGGCAGCTTCCAATCTAGCAGATAGAAAAGAGCTTCCAAAATGGAAGACTTTTATAGCTTTAAGAGAGCAGGAAGTTATACTAGGCAAAAAAGCAGATGGTTATGGCAAGGTCAGTTTTTTTTAGGGGATGGTGGTTGGATCTACCAGGTGGTTTACCTAACTAGTGATGAACAAGTAATTCCTGATTGACTGAACATTCCATTTCTGGTAGCGCTGAAACTGTAATTAAATGTCTTGGTTTGGTGATAGGGGGCTTAGAATAAGCAACTCCATTTTCATCCTCTTGTCTTGCTTTTACCACAGCCCAGAGCCATGATCACATAAGATTAAATTCATAAAATACTTACTGCCGGGAGGGATAGTACAAGGATGCCAAGTCTGTAACTCTGACTTTCTCACACTGGAAATATTGGTGTTAACCTAGCACATTTTTGCTAGTCTTCAAGCTCCAATGGAAGCTAAATCAAAATGAGAAGCTAATCTACAGGTTTATCTTGAGAAATCTCTGTCTCTGAGGTTCCGGTCTTCTCTATGTTTAGGGAATATAAAGTTGTAGTTAAGAATATGGACTCTGGAACCAAACTGGTTTGGGTATTAATCCTATTTCACTTATCTGTGAACTCTGTCTGTGGTGGAGGCTTCTGACAAAGGTGGTCCACTGGAGAAGGGAATGGCAAAACCACTCCAGTATTCCTGCCTTGAGAACCCCATGAACAGTATGAAAAGGCAAAAATATATAACACAGAAAGATGAGCCCCCTCAAGGACAGTAGATGTCCAATATACTACTGGGGGAAAGTGAAAAAATAGCTCCAGAAAGAATGAAGAGGCTGAGCCACAATACTCAATTGTGGATGTGTCTGGTGAAAGTGAAGTCCAATGCTGTAAAGAACGATATTGCATAGGAACCTGGAATGTTAGATCCATGAATCAAGGTAAATTGGGGGTGATCAAGAAGGAGATGGCAAGAGTGAACATGGATATTTTAGGAATCAATGAACTAAAATGGACAGGAAGGGGTGAATTTTATTCAGATGACCATTGTATCTATTACTGTGAGCAAGAATCCCTTAGAAGAAATGGAGTAGCCCTCATAGTCAACCAAAGAGTCCAAAATGCATTACCTGGGTGCAATCTCAAAACGACAGAATAATTTCAGTTCATTTCCAAGGCAAATCATTCAGTATCACAGTAATCCAAGTCTATGCCCCAATCACTAACTCTGAAGCAGCTGAAGTTGAACAGTTCTATGAAGATCACAAGACCCTCTAGCTAATACCAAAAAACTATGTCCTTTTCATTATAGGGGATGGAATGCGAAAGTAGGACGTTAAGAGATACTTGGAGTAACAGGCAAGTTTGGCCTTGGAGTACAAAATGAAGCAGGGCAAGGGCTGAAAGAGTTTTATCAAGAGAACACATTGGGCATAGCGAACATCCTCTTCCAACAACACAAGAGAAGACTACACATGGACGTCACCGGATGATCAATATGGAAATCAGATTGCTTATATTTTCTGCAGTTGAGATCGTTGTTGTTGTTCAGTCACTAAGTCATGTCCAACACTTTGTGACCCCATGGACTGCAGCATGCCAGGCTTCCCTGTCCTTCACTATCTCCCAGAGTTTCCTCAAACTCATGTCCATTGAGTTGCTGATGCCATCCAACCATCTCATCTTTTGTTCCCTGCTTTTCCACCCGCCTTCAGTCCTTCCCAGCAACAAGATCTTTTCCAATAAGTCACCTCTTCATATGAGGTAGCCAAAGTATTGGAACTTCAGCTTCAGCATCAGCCCTTCCAATGAATATTCAGGACTGATTTCCTTTAGGATTGACTGGTTTGATCTCCAGTTGCAAAGAGTCAGACATGACATAGGGACTGAACAACAACAATGGAAGATTCTATTTAACTTGTTCTTAATGAGAGAAAATGTCACAGGAAAATGTCACAATTGATTCAAAGGCAAAGTTAAAGAATGGAGATATTTATAAATCAGAAATATGAAACAAATTTGCAGAGGGACCAAAAGCTTGCTTTTGGGACTGAGAGGGTCCCTATTGTCCTTCCATCAGAAAAAAAAATTTATGTGCATCTCTAGATAAGAATTTTATGCATTGCCCTTGACTTCTAAGGTTAGGATATCACACCCAGGCAAACCTCTGAGCCAAGTTTTATAGACGGTACCTGTAAATTTGGGGAAATTGCTCATTCTTGAAGTCTCCAAAATATTGGAATATTCTTGGATTGCCAGGAAGGAAAGTTTCCTTACCACTTGTCAGTCTGGAACTGTCTTGGCCCCTTTAAGCTTCTGCAGCAAAAATACCATAAATTAGGTGGCTTACAGACAATGGAAATCTATTGGTTACAGTTCTGAAGAGTGGGAAGTACAAGATCAAGGCAGATTCCATTTCTGGTGAAGGTCTGCTGCCTTATTCATTCATTCATTCATTCCTTTTCATTGTTTCCTTACATGGCAGAGGGAAAGGGAACTCTCTGAAACCTCTTTTATACGGCACTAACTCCATTCATGCAGGCTGCTCATGACCTACTCATCTCCCAAAGGCACTACCTCCAAATACCAGCACATTTGATTTCGACATGAATTTCAGGGTGGGGATACAGACATTCAGCGTATATCCGTGACCCTGTAAGTCAGGAACAGGCCAGCTTTCCTAAAAGGACTCCATAGGCACCAACTTTCCATTTCTTTAATTTTGAGTTATTTTGGTATTAACATATATTAGGATGACATTAAATTTGTAAATAGCTGGTATAGATGTCTTTATGATACGGAGTCTTACTTGTCAAAAACTAGGAAGGGTATGAAATTTTGCCACATTCACAAGCTGACAAGTTAGCCTGTTACCAATTTATGTATGCTGGCAGAAGATATGAAACTTCTGAATCAGAGACAAAAGATTTCATTGCTTACTGCAATGGCAGTAGCTACAATATTATAATTTTACACTGATTCCCTAAGCACCGGTTGTGAAAAGAGCCAGGTAACGTCTGTAAACACAGTGAATTGTTTCCCAGGAAAGAAACTGTTAGCTTAAGTTTCCATACTGGCCAGTAAGAAGAACTTTTCCTTTTCCTGTTTCACAGGAAAGAAACTGTTAGCAAAGTTTCCATACTGGCCAGTAAGAAGAACTTCCCTTTGCTGTAGAGGAGATATGTCATTTTTTCAAAGCTGTTTGCTATATAAACACCATTGAAAAATTTGTCTATCTGGTTTTGATAGTAAGGTGATGTTGGCCTTGTAGATTGCGTTCAGAAGTATTTCTTTCTCTGCACTTTCTTGAGACTTTCTTGCACTTTCATTTGTGAAGGAAAAATGTTCACTTTTTTCTAAATGTGTGGTAGAATTCACTGTTATGCTACCTGGTTCTGGACTTTCGTTTTGGGGGAACTTTTTGTTACTGACTCAATTTCATTGCTGATAGTGAGTCTGTTCCTATTTTCTCTTTCTTCTTGGTTCAGTATGGGGAGATTGTACATTTCTTCTAGGTTTTACATTTTGTTGCTGTGTAGCTGTTCATAGCTATCTCTCATGATCCTTTATGTTTCTGTACTATCACTTATATAACTTCTCTTTCTTCATTTGTGATTTTATTGATTTGGGCCCTCTCTCTTTTCTTCTGGATGAATAGGACTAAAGATTTATCAATTTTGTTTACCTTTTCAAACAACTAGATCTTTGTTTGACCTTTCCTATTTTTTTAGTCTTTACTTCATTTATTTCTGCTGTGTCCTTTGATGCTTTTGAACTGTGGTGTTGGAGAAGACTCTTGAGAATCCCTTGGACTGCAAGGAGATACAACCAGTCCATTCTGAAGGAGATCAGTCCTGGGTGTTCTTTGGAAGGAATGATGCTAAAGCTGAAACTCCAGTACTTTGGACACTTAATGCGAAGAGCTGATTCATTGGAAAAGACTCTGATGCTGGGAGGGATTGGGGGCAGGAGGAGAAGGGGACAACAGAGGATGAGATGGCTGGATGGCATCACCGACTCGATGGACGTGGGTTTGGGTGAACTCCGGGAGTTGGTGATGGACAGGGAGGCCCTAGCGTGCTGCAATTCATGAGGTTGCAAAGCATCAGACATGACTGAGCAACTGAACTGAATAACTTTGAATTTTGTTTATTCTCTTTCTTTTAGTTCCTTTAGGTATAATGTTAGGTCATTTGAGATTTTTCCTGTTTTCTAAGGTAGGTTTGCATGGCCATAAACTTCCCTCTTGGAACTGCTTTTCATTTGTCTCCAGGTATTGTTTGATTTCTTCAGTAATCCATTGGTTGTTTAGTAGCATATTATTTAGTCTCCACATGTGTTTTTTTTTTTCTAATTTCTTTTTCTTATAGCTGATTTCTAGTTTCACAGAACTGTGGTTGGAAAAGGGTGCTTGATATTTCAGTTTTCTTAACTTTACTCTGACTTGTTTGGTGGGCCTGGCAGACGATATAGCCTGGACCATGTTCCATGTACACTTGAAAAGAATCTGGGCTGCTGGTTTTGGGTCGAATGTTCTATAACATCTAGTAAGTTCTTCTTGCCAGTGCGAATGTGATCATGGTAGAATGAGTTCTCCAAAACGGCTGCAGTCGGTGTTTGTCCCAACGTGATCTCAGATTGCCTCCTGCCTCTCCAGGAGGCTCTCCAGGATCAACATGTAGGTCTGAGTCAGGATCCTTTTCAAATGGCTGCTTCTGCTTTGGGTCCTGAAGCATGTGAGATCTTGTATGCACCCTCTAGGAGTTGAGTCTATTTCCCATAGCCCTCTGGGTCTCCCAAAAGTGAGCCATTCTGACCTTCAAAGCCAAACATTCTGAGGGCATGTCTTCCTGCTGCAAGAGCCCTGGGCTGAGGAGTCTAGTGTAGGGCTCAGACTCCTTATTCTTTATTCTGCAATTGTAGTTATTCTCCTGTTATAGAATTGCCCACTGGTGGGCATAGGTATTAATTATACCACATATCTGCCCCTCTTACCTGTCTCATTGTGGCTCCTTCTTTACATGTTTAGTTGTAGAAGATCATTTATGCTAGTCTACTGGTCCTTCTCATCAACAGTTGCTCTTTAGATAATCTAGTTGCAATTTCGGTGTGCCCACGGTAAGGGGGCTCAGGGTCTACCTAATCTGACATGGCCATTCCCTGAAAGCTCATTTCTGTTTTATAGCACTGAATAAGATGCCATTGTCCAGATTTATCACAGTTTATCATCTACAGAAGGACATCGTGTTTGCTCCCAAGGTTTGGCAATTATGAATAAAGCTGCTATAAACAAACATGTGCAGATTCTGTGTGGCTGTAAGTCTTTAATTCAGTTGGGTAAATATGGCAGAGCACAATCAGATAGTTCAGTAAGACTATATCTTGTAAGAATGTGCCAACATTCTTCCAAAGTGGCTGTATCATTTTGTGTTTTCACCAGCAATGAATGAGTTCCTGTTGTTCCACATTCTCATTACCATCTGGTGTTGTCAGTATCCTGGACTTTGGCCGCTCTAATAAGTCTGTAGTGATATTTTATTTTTGTCTACATTTTCCTGATGACATATGATATGGAGCATCTTTTCATATGCTTATTTACCATCTGTATATCTTTGGTGAAGACCATATATTTTTATGTTAATTTTACATGCTGCTACTTTGTTAAATTCTTTTATGTTTTTTTTCATTTATTTCCATTTATTCTTTTAGTTTTCCATAACATGCTGGCTCTTGATGTATGTATTGTATTTAAATTCAAGTAAAAGACTACAGTTCCATGTAGGAAAGGGCTAAGGAAGGGAGACTCAGCAATTGTGCACTGCATTGCAGGGTAATCTCCCAGGAAACTTTCTTTGGGGATTCCGGATTCAGGATCATTAGGTCTTTTCTTTGGG
Source organism: Nanger dama (assembly GCA_917880005.1). Taxonomy (NCBI): domain Eukaryota; kingdom Metazoa; phylum Chordata; class Mammalia; order Artiodactyla; family Bovidae; genus Nanger; species Nanger dama. The sequence continues at coordinate 15,705,433 of CAKJTW010000008.1, read as the reverse complement.
GAGTCAAATTTTTAAAGCCTTAAAAACCTACTCCTAGAAAGTATAATCTTGATTGCCAGCATTCTTTAAACTAGGTTAGAGAAGTCTGGGAATGTGAACTTCTAGTAAACAAACTTCACTGAATGCAGAGCTTTGCTAAATCCCTCTTTTTTTTTTTTTTTTTCAGTATAGGACCCTGACTTAACAATGTCTAGTTTGTTTCGAGTAGAGATCCTATTTTATCCTCCTCACATAATAATCCTCTAGCCAGGAGCAGATCCATTTTTCAGGACCTGAAAATCATGAAATTTGGAGGCTTTGAAACAGAGAATAAAAAATAGCTTAGTTTACAAATTAAAACAAACAGAAAAATGGCCATTTGAACACGTTTCTTGAGCTCCTCCCAGGGCCTTCAAAGGGACCCATACCAGTACTTCACCATGAAGCTAAAGATTACTTAATTTCATGATAAATCTAAATTAGCCTCCAATCTTCCTTGTAGTGGGGGAGAAGAAAGTGCTTAGTAGTATAGAATTAGGGGGAATTTGATGGTCAAAGTCGCAAACTAAAATTGAAGCAAAAGGTTTTCACTCATAGTCCTAGAGGTACCTGCTACCATCAATTTCTAAGCCTTTTTAGGGGAATGTAAATTGGTACAGCCACCATGGAGAACAGTATGGAGGTTCCTTAAAAACTAAAATAGAACTACCACATGACCCAGCAATCCCACTACTGGGCATACACTCAGAGAAAACTATTTTAAAAAGACACATGCACCCCAGTGTTCATTGCAGCACTATTTACAATAGCCAGGGCATGGAGACAACCTAAATGTCTGTCAACAGAGGGATGGATAAAGACAATGTGTGCATACACACATGGAATGTTACTCAGCCATAAAAAGGAACAAAATTGGGTCATTTGTAGAGATGTGGATGAACCTAGAGACTGTCATTGTTTGTTAAATGGTATATATACCCTCAAGCCTATCCACTCCTCTGGGTTTTTACTTATATATAAAGATCTTCATGTATATATAAAAATATCAACATCAAATAGAATTTATATGCTTTGCCCTATTATGCTCTCTTGTATGTTTAATTCTCAGGCCAAGCCTCCAGAATCTAAGAGGGTAGAAGGTCTTTCCTGCCATATGTTAGTTTATCTTTTTCTTGTTGACTTGCAGGCATTCTTTATATTTGTCTTACATTTTTTTCTGTTACACAAGTTAATGAATATTTTAAAATTTCTCTTTTTAACTTTCATTATGACATCTGAGTTATAATACATTTTAAATTCTAATATAGTTTTATCTTGTGTTTCTATATAGAGAAGATCTTCCCTATTCTAATGGCTTAAACACGATTAATTTTCTTTCAATACACATATGATTCTGCTTTAGATGTTAAATCCACCTGGAATTTATGATGATGAATTTATCTTTATGATCAACATTTTTATGATGATGTTTATTTTTTCCCACATCAATTGAAATATATATTTCATCTTTTATCCATTTATTTGAAAGGCCATATTTATGAACTAGTAAGGCTTCTATCTGCTTTGATCCAGCTGCTTCATTTATTCTGGGGCTATTGGTAATTCTCTTTCAGTATTCCTCAGTAGCATGTTGGACACCTTCAGACGTGGAGGACTCATCTTTCTATGTTGTATCTTTTTCACCTTTTATACAGTTCATGAGGATCTCATGGCAAGCATACTGGAACGGTTTGCCATTCCCTCCTCCAGTGGATCACGTTTTGTCGGAACTCTCTGCTATGACCCATCCACCTCTGGTGGCCCTTCACGGCATGGCTCATAGCTTCATTGAGTTACACAAGCCCCTTCATCACGACAAGGCAGCTGGGAAAGATTGAGGGTAAAAGGAGAAGAAGGCATCAGAGGATAAGATGGCTGGATGGCATCATGGATGCAGTGAGCATGAACTTGGGCAAACTTCTGGAGATAATGAAGGACAGAGAGGCCTGGGGTGCTGCAGTCCATGGGTCACAGAGAGTCAGACACGACTGGGTGGCTGAACAACAACAAGGTTAAATAGGTATTATTCAGTTTCTAGGTTCTGATATTTTTGCCCAGGGATTTGACATCTTCTTTATTTCAAGTTTTTCAAAATTATGCTTCATATAGAAAATAACCTTGCAAGACATTAAATTGAAATTTGCTAACATTTATAAAAAAATACCAACCATAGATTGAAATAAAATGTTCACTTTAATAGTTATCACACAAATGTTTAGTTACAGTTATCTGAAAATTATAAGAAACAATTTGTGCATGTCACATTCATGTTACTATCCATATAAGAACAACTACACATAATCATTTATTCAACTACATCAGGATAACACACAAGGTTTTGTTTGCTCTCAGTTTTGTTAGACTTCTCAGTTAAAAAGTAACACCAAATAAGGAAACTGAATTTCCAAGAATTTCCAAAAATTAGGTTATTAACAAAATAAATAATAAAAATTTTTCTAAATGTCTTATATTTTGACAACTTTGAATTATACTTACATACTATTATTTCTCCAAACCCAAAATTACAGCAAGGGTCACTGTCAGGGTGAAAATACGTATTTTTAAAGCTTTTTAAAATACGCTATTAAGCTTTAACATGACTTGATTTATTCTTGGCACATGTGGCATTTTGAAAGGTAAAAATACACTTTGCCAATTTTACGTTATTGTGCAGGTATAAGAGAAAGAGCACAGTTTGGGAGGCAGAGAGACCTGTGTTCAGTTACCAGCTTTGTTCCCAAGTTGTGTTGTTAGGCTGGTCAATTACTTCTTGGCACTGGGGCCAGGATTAAACTAAATAATGCCTATTTTAAAATGCATAGCATGGGCACTAAATGAATGATACCTCCTTTCCCTAATTTACTCACATTGAAGCAAAAGCAAAATATCACAGTTGTATGTTCTGGTACAATTTGACAAATCTAGAAAAAAATGGGAAATTTAAAAATAAAATCAGTATATTTTGAAAAATTGCACTTTTAAGAAATATGGAAAGCCTTCATCAGGTTTAAATATTTCCCAATAAAACTTAGTGCCTACTATACCCTGATTTAAAAAAAAAAAGTCCTAAAATATGATAAAATGGTCAATGATTAAGGACTTTTGGTTTTCTCTTGTGCTATTGATATAAAAATAATGGCTATATTTAAGGCTCATTAAGTGATAGCTTGTAGTTGCCCTGAACCAAATCTGTAGGCTTGAAGTTGCACTATTAAAACAGACCTACTGCCTTGAATGACTATCACAGATAAATTCCCATGATATTCTTCATTTCAACAACCATGGCCTCCTTACTGATTTTAAGTAAGGGATCATTTGGTGGCATGTGGCCATATAGCTTGTCTATCTTAAAGATGACTCTTATACACATAATCACTTTTTCATGCTAAATGTTTGGTGTTTAGAAGATCTAAGGCTCCTGAAAACTAAATCGTCACAAGGGAATAGCCTACTCTGGACAGCAACGCTTCTATCCCTATTCTTAGCACCAAAGATGCAGAAACAACCCTATTCTTATTTTCTATCCTCACCACCTAATAAATCATCTTTCCAAACCTGACTCAAAATCTCCTCCTCCAGGAAACTTTCCCTAACCAAACTTCACACTCCTCCATTTATGTCCCTGACACTCATGTGTAATTTGTATAAACTTCAACCTGCATATACTTCTCTTCACGTTTTGTCTTCTACTTCCAGCTAGGATACAGTCTCTGACTTTGTAAGCTTCCACAGTGTTTAGCACAATGAACACATGTATGTATGTGACTGTGTGTATGTATGTGGGGTGTGCATGTGTATGTGTGTGCTGAATGAATAAAAGACTAAGAACCTGAGTGGGGTGTAGTGTAGGAAAAGTTTCATAATTTTTCAGAAATCAAAATTGCTGGAAAAATTTCTGATTTCCAAAGCTATATGAATTTGGTTTTGGATAAGTCAATAATAAAAAGGCAGTGAAAGAAAATGTTTTAAAAAACCTTTATGAAATATTCCAAAGGTTTTTTTAATAAATTACTAAAAGCAACAAACCAAAACATCTTACTAAATTGTGGGATAATCTTTCCTATAGTTTTATAAATGGAAATTTCTTTTCATTCAAGACAATACTGAACAGGAATAGGTGTTGTGAATCAGGATAAAAAGGCAATTCATTCTAAGTCAGTATCTAACACACATTTTGCAATTAATCTGAAAAGCCTTCTGTGGTACTTATGTATGCTTTGTTAAGAAAAAGAATGGTGTATTTTAGGATGTTGTCTGGCACTATAAAATAAGATACATATACTGAAGCTGCTATTTAACAAGGAAAATTTTGTTTATAATAGCTGCTACTATTAAAATAGCAAATACTTTAAAAATTATTCTTAATGTGTATATTTTCAAATTTGCCTGACAGTGTCCTTTTGAAAAATCTGACAATTTGTAGTTAGATTATAGACATTTGAACTTTGTTTCTACAATTGAAAATATGACACTTACATAATAACAAACAACAATATATTGTAGCTTTTTACTGAAGCACTCTGCAATTAATATTTAAAACTTTTCCATAAAATAAAATTCACTGTACTTTTTGTAAGTAAAATTACACAACACATAATGTACACTATAATTACATTAAAACAAATAAAATGAAGCATAAAAATTCTGTACCATAACAATGGATTGTTTTAGCTGTCATTCTAAATGTTAGCTTATTTGTTATGTTTTGAGTTTTTATCTTAAACCCAAGAACCTTTATTTTGAAATAACATACTAAAAATATCAAGTCTGGAGTTTAAAACTCTCTTATGCTCTTTTTTCTAGATCATCTAGGAAATAAGAGAAATGAGACACAGAGATAATTCTATTACTGCAAAGTGCCTCCTTGCTTCCCCATATACCTCTATATCATTTCTAGGGCAAATGATACAGGACAATGGCAAATCACAACTTTGGCAAATTATAAGCTCATTTCAGTGGTTTCTTATTTGGAAAAAGAAAAACTAAGGAGTTCCTTTTTTGGCTTATTCATTCTCAATCTTTTTTTTTCTCTAATATATAACAGTACTATAAAAGCACTTCTTAAAATGCTCACTGTTTAAACAACACAAAATGAACTGGAATAATTTATAGACTTAATCAAAGTTGATACTAGGGTGAGGTCCTAGAATTTGTTACACGTAGGGCTAAACTTGCAAGAGATCGCATGGCAAAAGTAGAGACTTTATGGCATATCCCAGCTTTTGAAATATAGTTAGAAGCCAATCGAAAAAGCCTTTCAGCACCAAAGGTATTGAAGTGCCCAGGAAGTACTTTCTCTACCAGACCTCTGTCCACTAATTCTATCAGACGTTCACAGGTTCCAACATAGTCACTTATCCTGCTATATGGGGAGCCAATCAATTAGTGATCCATCATACACGACGTCTCCACTGAAGAGAATCTTTCGGTCTTTGTCATGCAAGCAAATACTGCCCCTAGAATGACCAGGCATGTGCATAACAGTGAGCTGTCTGTCACCAAGGTTGATCACATCCCCTAAAAATGAAAACAGAATTTACAGATAAACATGTTAGATATTTGACTTCAACCACTTAAAGAACAGCAGAACACAACAGTTTCAAAGATGTTGGGAAGATGGTATTTATTTCACTTTTATTGTAAAAGTAGCCTAATAATAAACGATGATTTGAAATAAGTTGCCTACATTTCATTTCTGTTGTTTATTAGACCAGTGTTTGTCAAAGTAAACAGTGGAACATAACTTCTGCTGGTTGTTATAATACGTAAAAGAAAAGATTCGGTGGTCAAATAATTTGGAAAACTCTTCCTTCAATGAAAATTAAGCAGCTTTGTTTTCTGCAAGTTATGCTAATGTACATTTAATATACTAATGTACATTGTGGATATACACAAGTGAGATACGGCTATATGGTTTCACAAATTTATTTGACCAAAAAGTCATTTCAGAATATCCATTATACTAATGTCCTGGTGACACAGTTCAATAATGAGCTCTAGTGAAGGGTACAGTATTTTTGCCCTTTGTTCTATCACTCTGGAAATTAAGGTCTGAGGAATCAGTGCCAATGATGATCTGGCTACTGCTATTGCTGTAACAAACTGTTCTTAGTCTCGGACCCAGGAACTTCAAGTCTTCCGCCAGAACCCACTAAATCATCGCACCCCAACTTACTAACCTACAATAGGGTAAAATCTCAAACTCCTCCCAGTTATTTGACAGTGGGGGGAAAACTGAGCTATATGAACACAAAATTGCTCTTTCACTGGATTTAAATCAATACAAACTTAGGTAAATCATAATACATTAAAAGATTCATATTGCTATCTTGAGTGAAAACATATACATATAGAAAAAAATCAAAGAAATATAGCTAAAATTAATAGTGAAATTAAAATGACATAATAATCAGGAATCACTAAATATAAAAGACAACAGAAGAAAAATAAAGGCATAAACAGGAAATGAGACATACAAAACAAATGACAAAATGGCAGACCTAAATACAACTGTGTCAGTAATTATATTAAATATGAATGGGATAAACATTCTAATCAAAGGCAAAGATTGTCAGACAAGATTTAAAAAGCAAGATATGTACTCAGTCTACAAGAGAGGAACTATAAAATCAAAGTGAAAAATAGGATGATAAGTCATATCTTATAAATATGAATGACAAGAACTAGAGTGGTTATATTGTTAGACAAAATGGATTTTTATATAAAGAATATTACTAGAGAAAAGAGCTACATTTTATGAGGACAAAATTAGGTCAATACCTAATGAAAAAAAATCTAAATATATATGTACCTTAAAAATTCATAAAATAAAAACTGAGAATTAAAATAAACAGTTGAACAACTGTGCTTAGATATTTGAATAGTTTGAATAATTCATAATAGAAGCAGATAGAAAATCAGTACAAATACAGAAGACTTGAACACCACCACCGGTCAACTTGATCTAGCCAACACATATAAAGTAATTCACGCCAAAAGAGCAAAGTATACATTCCTTCCAACTGCACATGAAAGAGATGTTTTGTTATATCCACACAATGAAAACTACAGTAACACTTTAAAGAGAAATTAAAGAGAATGTGAGCAAAAGGAGAAATACGCCATATCCATTGATTGAAGACTTGAAACTGTTAAGATAGTAATTAAATTCAGTTTCTCCTATAGTGTACTCTCTAATATATACTTTCTGAGATAATACAAATGTTCTGTATCAACACTAGGCAATATGGTAGCCACTAGCTATATGTAGCTAATGGCATGAGAAATAAAGCTAGTGTAACTAAGAAGCTGAAATTTTCATTTTAATCAATCTTAACTAATTTAAATTTGCATTAGATAGCTACATGTATTAGATAGCTACATTCACAGAAGAACTATACAAAGAAGATCTTCATGACCCAGATAACCATGCTAGTGTGATCACTCACATGGAGCCAGACATCCTGGAATGTAAAGTCAGGTAGGCCTTAGGAAGCATCCCTACAAACAAAGCTAGTGGAGGTGATGGAATTCTAGCTGAGCTACTTCAAATCCTAAAAATGATGCTGTGAAAGTGCTGCACTCAAAATGCCAGCAAATTTGGGAAACTCAGCAGTGGGCACAGGACTGGAAAAGATCAGTTTTATTCCAATCCCAAAGAAAGGCAATGCCAAAGAATGCTCAAGCTACCGCACAATTGCACTCATCTCACACGCTAGCAAAATAATGCTCAAAATTCTCCAAGTAAAGCTTCAACAATATGTGAATCAAGAACTTCCAGATGTTCAAGCTGGATTTAGAAAAGGCAAAGGAACCAGAGATAAAATTGCCAACACTTGTTGATCATTGAAAAAGCAACAGAGTTCCAGAAAAACATCTACTCTTGCTTTACTGACTATGCCAAAGCCTTTGACTGTGTGGATCACAACAAACTGTGGAAAATTCTGAAAGAAATGGGTATAACGGACCACCTGACCTGCCTCCTGGGAAAGCTGTATGCAGGTCAAGAAGCAACAGTTAGAACCGGACATGGAACAATAGACTGGTTCCAAGTTGGGAAAGGAGTACGTCAAGGGTGTATATTGTCACCCTGCTTATTTAACTTATATGCAGAGCACATCATGCAGAATGCTGGGTTGAATGAAGCACAAGCTGGAATCAAGATTTCAGAGAGAAATATCAATAACCTAGATGCGCAGATGACACCACCCTTTTGGCAGAAAGTGAAGAGGAACTAAAAGCCTCTTGATGAAAGTGAAAGAGGAGAGTGAAAAAGTTAGCTTAAAGCTCAACATTCAGAAAAGTAAGATCTGGTCCCATCACTTCATGGCAAATAGACGGGGAACAGTGAAAACAGTGGCTTACTTTATTTGTGTGTGTGTGGGGGGGCTCCAAAATCACTGCAGATGGTCACTGCAGCCATGAAACTAAAGATGCTTTCTCCTTGGAAGAAAAGCTATGACCAACCTAGACAGCACATTAAAAAGCAGAGACATTACTTTGCCAACAAAGGTCTGTCTAGCTAAAGCTATGGTTTTTCCAGTAGTCATATATGGACATGAGAGTTGGACTAAAGAAAGCTGAGTGCCAAAGAATTGATGCGTTTGAACGTGGTGTTGGAGAAGATTCTTGAGAGTTCCTTGGACTGCAAGAAGATCCAACCAGTCCATCCTAAAGGAGATCAGTCCTGGGTGTTCACTGGAAGGACTGATGTGAAACTCAAACTCCAGTACTTTGGTCACCTGGTGCCAAGAACGGACTCATTGGAAAAGACTCTGATGCTGAAAAAGACTGAAGGGAGGCAAAGGGTATGACAGAGGATAAGACAGTTAGATGGCATCACTGACTCAATGAACATGAGTTTAAGTAAGCTCCGGGAGTTGGTGATGGACAGGGAAGCCTGGCATGCTGCAGTCCATGGCGTCGCAAAGAGTCGGACCTGACTGAGTGACTGAATTGAACTGAGCTACATGTGGCTAGTGACAACTGTAATGGTTAGTGTAGATCTATAGATTCAAGAATCTCAATCAAAACCTTGACATGTTTTTCTATAGAAACAAAATCTGGCTCTAAAATTTATATGAAATGCAAATGACCTGGAATAGCCAAAGCTGGAAGACTTAATCTAATTTCAAGAATTAGAATGAAGTTTAAATAATCAGGAGAGTGTTGTGCTGGCTATATGACAGACATAATTGATGAAAAAGACTAGAGTCCAGAAGAAAACATTCACATACGTGGTAAGCGGATTTTTGACAAAAGTATCAACAAAGATAATCTACTGGGTAAAAGGACAGTCTCTTCAACTAACTGGCCTGGATTACTTTGGAAATCTATATGCAAATAAATAATAAAGCACCTCATAACCTTTCACAATCTTTGCATGAAATGTTCCCTTGGTATCTCTAATTTTCTTGATGAGATCTCTAGTCTTTCCCATTGTATTATTTTCCTCTGTTCTGTTCACTGAACACTGAGGAAGGCTTTCTTATCTCTCCTTGCTATTCTTTGGAACTCTGCATTCAAATGGGTCTGTCTTTCCTTTTCTCCTTTGCCTTTCGCTTTGCTTCTTTTCTCAGCTATTTGTAAGGCCTTCGCAGATGACCATTTTGCCTTTATGCATTTATTTTTCTTGGGGATGGTCTTGATCATCTTGTGGTGTTGGAGAAGTCTCTTGAGGGTCCCTTGGACTGCAAGGAGATCCAACCAGTCCATCCTAAAGAAAACCAGTTCTGAATATTCATTGGAAGGACTGATGTTGAAGCTGAAACTCCAATACTTTGGCCACCTGATGCAAAGAACTGACTCACTGCAAAAGACCCTGATACTAGGAAAGATTGAAGGTGGGAGAAGAAGGGGATGACAGAGAATGAGATGGTTGGATGGCATCACAGACTCAATGGACATGAGTTTCAGTACGCTTTAGGAGTTGGTGATGGACAGGGAAGCCTGGCATACTGCAGTTTATGGAGTTGCAGAGTCGGACATGCCTGAGCAGCTGAACTGAACCTTTCACAACAGTAACAAAAATTAACTCAAAATGGATGATAATCCTAAATGTGAGAGCTTCCAAAGAAAAAGAAGAAGAAAATCGTTGTGAGTTTGGGCTTGTCATAGAGATCTTAGAATAACACAAAAAGCATAAAACATAAGGAAAAATGATTAGTTGGACTTCATCCAAGTTAAAAACTTTCATGTCCAAAAAGATACCATTAAGGACTTCCTTGGTTGTACAATGGATAAGAATCTGCCTGCCAAGGCAGGGAAGAGAAGTGTTAGTAGCTCAGTCTTGTCCAGCTCTCTGTGATTCCATGGACTGTAGCCTGCCAGCCTCCTCTGTCCATGGGATTCTCCAGGCAAGAATACTGGAGTAGGTAGCCTTTCCCTTCTACAGGGCATCTTCTCAACCCAGGGGTTGAACCTGGGTCCCTGTATTGCAGGCAGATTGTCGACCATCTGAGTAATACAGTTCCTGGTCTGGGAATATGTCACAGTTTGCACAGCAACTAAGCCCGTGCACCAAAACTACTTCAGGGCCCACTAGCCGCAGCTACTGAGCCTGTGTGCCCAAACTGTGGAGGTCTGGAGCCACGGACTGCAACTACTGAAGCCTGCTCATCCAGCTAGGCTTGTGCTCCACAACAAGTCAGCACAGCGAGAAGCCTGTGCACCACAACAGAGAGCAGCCCTTGCTCACTGCAAGTAGAGAGAGCTCGTGCACAGCAATGAAGGCCTAGTGCAACCAAAAAAATACAGACGAAAAAATTTGCTTACTTAAAAAAAAAGAGGATACTATTAAGAAAATGAAAAGACAGGACATACACTGGGAGTAAACATTTGCAAAATGTATATCTGATAAAGGGCTTGAATTAAGAATATATAAGGAACACTTACAGCTCAATTCGGAGAAAACAAAATTTCAATTTTAAAAAGAGAAAAGATTTTGACAAGATCTTTTGACAAAGAAGATATCTGAATAGCAAATAAGTGCCTGAAAAGATGCTCAACATAATCGGTCAGTGAAGTCGCTCAGTCGTGTCCAACTCTTTGCGACCCTGTGGACTGTAGCCCACCAGGCTTCTCCATCCATGGGATTCTCCAAGCAAAAATACTGGAGTGGGTTACCATTTCCTTCTCCAGGGGATCTCCCTGACCCAGAAATCGAACCTGGGTTTTTAGCCACCAGGGAAGCCCAAATGCAAATTAAAACCTCAATGAAATACCACTATATACTCACTAGAATGCCTAAAATCAAAAGGACTGACAAAATCAAGTGCTGACAGTGATGTGGAGAAACTGCAACTTATACACTGCACTTGGGAATGTAAAATGGCATAGCAGTTTGGAAAACAGTCTGGCATCTTCTTAAACATTTAACATACATTTACCACATGTGTGTGTGCGGTGTGCCACATTCACCACACAACCCAGAAATTCATTTCTAGCTACCTACCTAGGAAATAAAAGCATGCATCAACATAAAAACTTACATGTAAACTTTCATGCTGCAGTATTCATAACAATTCCAAACTAGAAAGTTCAAATTTCCTTCAACAGGTAAATATCTAAAATGTGTTATATTGATAAATGAGTAGTTTCTCAGCAACAGAAATGAATTATTCATAGATAACACCTGGATGAATCCCCCAAAACAGCATGCCAAATGAAAGAAGACACAAAAGACTGCATGTGATTATGTTTTGTATTAAGTTTCAGAAAAAGAAAACTATAATGGCACAAACAGGTCAGTGGGGCCTGGGTGGGAACAGAGGTTGCTCTGGTCTTGTCTCGAATCCCAGTAATTATTAATACAGTACGATGGAATTAGGTACTCTCAAATTCCCCCACATTCCAGTCATAAGGGGGCCAGACTCCACAGGATAATTGGTTCAGATTTAAGGTGCTTCTGGGGATCGAAAACCACTGCCATTTCCTGTATGATTGGTAAATAAAGTAAAGGATATTATAGCTAAGTTGATTTAATAATAGAACTGCTGCAGACAGACTGTTTAATAAATGTACAGAAAGAAGAAGGAGGGAAGTTTGATGCTAAAAATGAAGCTGTAGAGAATTACCAATAGAGGGATAGAGTTTTATGGGTTTTTGATACTCAAGGCCAGGTGATATTCAAAATACTTAACAGTAGATAAGACATAAGCACCCACCTATCAAAATGGATGCCAGCTGTAAACAACGGATAAGGCCACAGTGATGGAATATTATATTAGGTCTGCCATTACCATATGGCTTTATAAATACCTCCCCTATGCTTATAATGCTAACACATATAATTTTATCAAGACCTCTCTTACAAGAACCAAAATTATCTATGAAATGTATAAACATCATATATAAATTTATGTAAATATATATATCACATACTTTCCTTCCAAGCCTTCACCCTAACCCAGCTGTCACCACATTCTAACCACACTAGACTTTTCTTGGCTTCTCAAATATCCTTTCCCATCTTGGCATTCCCCATTTTTAATTTTCATTTCACTTTTAATTAAAGAACTAAAGTACCTATTTCTAATAAAACATTTTAGGAGGGCTTAAAAGGCAAGAAAACATTCTTTGCCCCATTCTGGCTCTATCTCTAATCCTGCCCCCAATAGGCAACCACTGTTAACGATTTCAGCAACTTCTTCTGGTAGTTGCCTCTGCTAGATATATTGTTGTTTGTTCTTCAATCTCTCAGTCGTATCCAACTCTGCGACTCCATGGACTGCAGCATGCCAGGCTTCTCTGTTCTTCTCTTTCTCCCAGGGTTTGCTCAAATTCATGTCCACTGAGTCAGTGATGCATCCAACCATCTCGTCCTCTGTAATCCACTTCTCCTCCTACCTTCAATCTTTCCCAGCAACAGGGTCTTTTCCCATGAATCAGCTCTTCGCATCAGGTGGTCAAAGTATTGGAGCCAAAGTATTATTTACAGATGACTACTAGGTATAAGCATCTGTAAATAATGTTTATATCTCATACTGTACTGATTTAATTCAGTGCTCAAACTACCGCACAATTGCACTCATCTCACATGCTAGTGAAGTAATGCTCAAAAGTCTCAAGCCAGGCTTTAGCAATACGTGAACCGTGAACTCCCTGATGTTCAAGCTGGTTTTAGAAAGGCAGAGGAACCAGAGATCAAATTGCCAACATCCGCTGGATCATGGAAAGGCAAGAGAGTTCCAGAAAAACATCTACTTCTGCTTTATTGACTATGCCAAAGCCTTTGACTGTGTGGATCACAATAAACTGTGGAAAATTCTTTAAGAGATGGGAATACCAGACCACCTGACCTGCCTCTTGAGAAATCAGTATGCAGGTCAGGAAGCAACAGTTAGGACTGGACATGGAACAGACTGGTTCCAAATAGGAAAAGGAGTACGTCAAGGCCGTATATTGTCACCCTGTTTATTTAACTTATAGAGTACATCATGAGAAATGCTGGACTAGAAGAAACACAAGCTGGAATCAAGATTGCCGGGAGAAATATCAATAACCTCAGATATGCAGATGATACCACCCTTATGGCAGAAAGTGAAGAGGAACTAAAGAGCCTCTTGATGAAAGTGAAAGAGGAAAGCGAAAGGGTTGGTTTAAAGCTCAACATTCAGAAAACAAAGATCATGGCATCTGGTCCCATCACTTCATGGCAAATAGATGGAGAAACAGTGGAAACAGCGTCAGACTTTATTTTTGGGGCTCCCAAATCACTGCAGATGGTGACTGCAGCCATGAAATTAAAAGACGCTTACTCCTTGGAAGAAAAGTTATGACGAACCTAGATAGTATATGCAAAAGCAGAGACATTACCTTGCCGACTAAGGTCCGTCTAGTCAAGGCTATGGTTTTTCCTGTGGTCATGTATGGATGTGAAAGCTGGACTGTGAAGAAGGCTGAGCGCAGAAGAATTGATGGTTTTGAACTGTGGTGTTGGAGAAGACTCTCTGAGAGTCCCTTGGACTGCAAGGAGATCCAACTAGTCCATTCTAAAGGAGATCAATCCTGGGATTTCTTCAGAAGGAATGATGCTAAAGCTGAAACTCCAGTACTTTGGCCACTTCATGTGAAGAATTGACTCATTGGAAAAGACTCTGATGCTGGGAAGGATTGTGGGCAGGAGGAGAAGGGGACGACAGAGGTTGAGATGGCTGGATGGCATCACGGACTCGATGAACGTGAGTCTGAGTGAACTCCGGGAGATGGTGATGGACAGGGAGGCCCGGCGTGCTGCAATTCATGGGGTCGTGAAGAGTCGGACACGACTGAGCGACTGAACTGAACTGAACTGATTATCATTTCTTGGTTTTTAGATGTTATCCACTGACTTCCACTATGAAACATAAGGATTTTTAGTAGCTCTTTTTACTCCTCTCTATCACCACTACGACACATGTACACATTTCTCATCCTCCCACCCCTCAAAAGAATGATGATTCAACTGCTTAGATCCGGAATCCTCTATGCTTGAGGTTCTGTCATTGTGTCATCCTGTGCCATCATCCTAAGGCTTCAACTTTGTCTTGAATTAGACCTTCTATTTCCTATATTCCAGGCCTTCCTCTTGGTTTATTCCCTTATTTTGAAGGAGTAAATAGGATAAAGATATATCTTAAAAAGTGAAGTTTCTCAGTCGTGTCTGACTCTTTGCAACCCTCTGGACTGTAGCCCCCAGGCTCCTGCGTCCATGGGATTCTCCATGCAATAATACTGGAGTGGGTTGCCATTGCCTTCTCCAGGGAATCTTCCCAACTCAGGGACTGAACTTGGGTCTCCCGCATTGCAGGCAGACTCTTTACTCTCTGAGCCACCAGGAACTATAAGATGTATCTTAGTACCTTCCTAAGTAACAGCATGTCGGAAATAATTTTTTGAAAGCTTGACTGATACTGGAATGGATGTCAGAATTCTAAGTTGGAAATTGATTTTATTCAAATAAGTCACAGCTCTTCTTTTCTAGCTCTAAAGCCATTATGATTGGTATACATGACCTTTTTTGTTTAAATGTGGAAGTCTGTAGACTCTTCTTTGATCTCAGCATTCTGAAATTTTATAATAATGTGCCATGGGTTGAATATGTTTTCATCTATGGGCTCTTTCAATCTGGAAATGCATATCCCTTAATCATGGGATATTTTCTCTACTATTCTTTTTCTCTACTTTCTCTATCTGTGCTCTTATTATTCTAATGTCAGATTTTTCACACTGGTTCTTTACTAGTTTTCTCCTGGATTTTCATTTTGCCTATCTGCTCCTTTTCTAAGTTTTCAACTTCATCTTCCAGACCTTGCACTAAATAATTTCTGATGTTTTAAATTCCAAGGGTTCTTTTAGGAGTGTGAATATGGTTCTGCCTGTTGCTTATTTTTAGGACATCCTATTGTCTCTCAGGTATCTTGAATAAAATAGTTTCTGTTATCCCCTGATGATATTAATGATTGTCCTCTCTTCTCAAGTCGATTTATGTTCTTTTAGTGTTTTACTTCATGTGAGAGGATTTTCTCAGATTCTTTTGCATAGTGCTTGATTACCTGTTTAAGAATTGGAGGATAGTAAAAAGCTGTTTGAAGCACATGCATGACTCCTGGTGATGCAGACTTCACTGTAGAAAGTTCAAGCCAAGAATTACCTAGGAGTCAGCATCTTAATCTTTACCCCAGGGCTGGGCAGATTTCTAGATAACATTCTTCCAAGTTCCTATCTGGAGGTATGGGGGCTAAAGGCCTGGCTCTCATTCTTCTGGGAAACTAGTAAAGAACGTATGTATTATCTATCTATTATTTTTCTGTATTTTTATATACATTCACATACACTTATCCCGCCTCTTTTCCATTTGAAGCCTTGAGCTCATTAGTACTTGGCATCCCTCAATCAAGAAACCCTTTTGCTTCATTCTCCCCAGAGAACCAACTAACTCTGGGGAGAGGCGCATTCACTTAGGGAGAATTCCAGAGTTCTAACAGTTTCTTAAGTGGCTTTCCATCAATTCTACTTATTTTAGTTTTCTTCCTTTCGCCCCTGCTAAGGTACTGGCTACTGCTCATTCTTGAGCCTATTAATTCCTGCAGAACAAAGTGGACTGGCTCTCAGTTTTCTATTGCTGGCATAGGATAAAACTGCTAACTCAGTCACCACAGGATTGACAAGATCCCCTGGAGAAGGAAATGGCAACCCACCCCAATATTCCTGCCTGGGAAATCTCACGGACAGAGGAGCCTGGTGGACTACAGTCCATGGGGTTGCAAAGAGTTGGACACGACACTACAGCAATGCAAAACAGAACCTGAGCTAATGTGGATTTACACATAAAACAGACAAGCCACGGTCCATTGGCTGCAGTCTTAGTGAGATTTTGAGAGGGAGTCAAATTAAATGTGTTCGTTCAACCTGCTGCTTCTCTGGAATCTTCATTTTTAAACTCCCCAAATGATCAAAGTTTACCTTAAACAACTCTTGTACTCTCCTGATGACTCTGGGAAAATCATTTAAGCATGTATAACATGAGCCAAAATGCCTGTCTCTTGTGAAAAACAGACAGAATGATGTGTGCCCATTCAGGAAGAATGTGCTGTATCTATCTAGGGTTTATTGCTGTCTTCTTATAGGAAGACATGGTTTCACTATCAGTAGGGTGAGTAGCTTTTTTTCATAAAAAATGATGCAGTGGGTGATGACCTCACCTTGTCCTCCTCATCCCTCATATGCAAGTCAGCTTTTGGGTTAGTGATACAGTGCACAGACTCATGCTTCTCCACGACAGGTGATCGCCAATACACTAAATGAAATGTAGTGAGCTAGTGAATCCAGCCTCCTTACTTTCTAACTGAAACAATGAAGACTATGCTGTTAGGTATGTGCTGTTCACATGTGTGTGTAACTGTAAATGAATATTTTTGTATATGATTTTTATGTAAATATTTTATATCTCCTTCCAGGCATCTGAATTATGATAATATTAAGCTAGCAAGCTATACCATTCAGAAGAGACAGGAAATTAATATTCCTGAGAGAAGAGGATATTGGTTTCTACTTGAGAGGGTGAGACATCCAGCTCCTAATGAAAAACAACTTTTAATTTAACACAGTAGTATCACCTTCCAAGTGTTTAGTAAATATTAAACTTTCTTTTCACACTTTCAAAGGCTTAAAGCACCACACAGGTAGGTTGCATGTCCCCTGAAACTCCCAAAGCCTATAATTCTAGTATTGACTGGGATTTAAGAAATCTGATTTCTAGTCCAGGCTCTTTCCCTAACAGGCTATGTGATTTCAGGCATAATATTCAAGCCTGTGTGGACTCTTCATCTATAAAACAATATTTCTTATCATTCTTTCATCATTGACTTCCTGACACGGGAGCCAACGTAAATAAATCAAAAGTCATCTATTCTTTTAAACAACTTAAAAATACTTTAAATACTGACGCAAAACTTTTCTTTTTGGGGGGTTCTGAGTTAATTTAGTCTGTATACCCATAAATTGCATGGAAATCCTACTTCTGAAAGTATTAATTTCAAAGAAATATAGTCATTAAAAGCACATTTAATGTAAATTTAAATTTAGTTTTCTTTCACCTCAAAGTGTCAGGTAATGTAAGGCTCCCATCTAAACCACTTTTTTAAAAACCTTCAGATTTAAAATTTTAATGAATAGACTTTTAAAGTGGTGTGTAAGGTACAGAATCTTGCTATTTTTTACATATCAACTGACCAAGATCTCATCTGTAAGATAAACTCATTTTTGTAAAGGACTTCATTATTTGTCATACCGGTTGGTCATAAAGTGAGCCTTACTGTACTGCAGCAACTGGATTTTTTTTTTTTTTTTTTTGCCTCAGAACAGTTCAATAAATTAAACTGGCAAATAAAACAGTTTCAAGATAGAAAGGAAAGGGGGTTTCATATTCTATTCAGAATTACCATAAAAATTTATTTTGGGGGTAGGATTAACGTATGATCTACACGCTTTGATCTCCTGGCCTGGGTTGGAATCCTAGCTTTTGTTTCTATCTTGCTCTGTGGCCCCTAGGCAAGCCATTTAATTGAAGCCATTTAAGTAGCCTCACTTCAAATGTGGTGGAAGATAAAATGGTATCAACAGCAGCATTCTAAAAACAACAAAGAAATTAAAACACAAATATCACTGCTGTGACCAACTGGCTCAATCATTTAAGTGCCTGTGTGGGGTTGGAAGGGTTGGAACCCTACACTATTTCATTCATTAATTTCTTTCTGAATCCCATTCTGTTTTTCGCAGAGCCAAAGAGGGCCAAGGTTATCTATGCATTAGTCTACATACTTCACCATTATGGGAATAGCCTCCTTATTAATCTATCTCAGGCCTGGCTTTCAGCCAGAACAGAGAGCTGTCATAACGTTAAGATTCAGGCACATTCTACTTCCTATGTTCACTATCGAGCTTTTTCTCTTGTGAGGCAGCATCAGGAGCAGAAACCTATCTGGAAGCTAAAGAGGCGTGAGCAGATTAGAATCACTGCTCTGCAATGGCTTTCTAAGCCTACAGGTGGGCATTGTCCGTACTGAGCCGATGGAGAGAGCAGTTCTCAAAAAGCACAAGAGCCAACGACACGCACTCTCTCCACGAAGCGTCATTCCTTGGAAGTCTTTTCGCTAGAAAAGTGCCTGCAAATGATGGACATGCCTGCGGGGGAAAGAATGGGCATCCTAGTGACCAGTCTCTGGTGGTGTTACTGCACTCCGCAGACCTTCCAGAGGAAACTGACTAGGGGGTGGGGCTGGCTTTCGGTCGAGCGCGCGGCGTCGGTACCCGGCGTCAAAGCTGGCTGGTCTCCTGTAGGAAAGGTTGCGATGGCCTTCCAGCGACTCAGTGGTGGAGTGAGTGGGCTTTTGGCCCCCGGGGAGAGGGGGGAGGGGAGAAACTGAAGCAAGTGTTTCTGCAATGTGACAAAACCAACCAAGCCCCCCCCCCCCCCACCTCACAGCCAAGCAGGTCTGCATCAGGCATCCCTCGGAACCGTCTCTCCCCCAATCTCTTCCCTTAAATGAGACAGCAAGCGCCCGAGAAGGGGGGGTGAGGGGGGGTGGGGGTGCGCATTACCGTCCTGCAGGACGAGGGTGGGCTGCACCGCCTGCACTCGGAACTGCCTGGCCCTCCAGCCCGGGCTCGGCGCCCGCACCACCTCGCTGTCGGACAGCCAGGTCACGGTCTCGAAGTTGTCCCCGCGGGCCAGCGCCTCGGCCTCGGCGTGGTGCACCGCCACCCGGTCGAACTGGTAGAGGCCGCCCGAGTGGTCGAAGTGCACGTGGGTTGCCACGGCCAGCAGCGGCCGGCACGGCGCGTCGTCTCTGGCCGCGCGGTCCCGCAGGAGGCCGGAGGGAGTACAGGTACTCGGGGAGGCTGCGCAGCCCCAGGCCGGTGTCGATCACCACGTCCTGCTCAGGAGCCCCGCACCAGCCAGATGTTGGCGCGGTTGCCCGACTCGTAGAAGCGTTCCTGAATCCAGAAGATGCCGTCGCCCAGGGACTTGTGGGCGTACCACTCGAGCGCGGACATGCTGCGCGCGGTATGGAGGCCCAAGCCGAGAGGGGTTTGTGGGCGCGCGCGGTGTATGTGTGCCTTCCCGCGGGAGGTCGGGACTCGGGCGCTGCGGCGGGTGTAGAGCCGTCTGCCCGCAGCCTGGGACGAGGCGCAGAGCCGGGAGGGGGGCGGGCGGGGGCGGGCGGGGGCTGCGGCTGCGGTGGGTGGGTGTGTGTGTGTGGAGAACTAGGCGAGGAGGAAGGACTCGGGGAGAGGCGCTGCCCGGCGCGTCCGCCCGCACCCTCACGCCGGGTCTGCGGAGAGCAGACGCCGCTGTCCCCGAGCCGGGGCGCCGGAACAATCGCAGCTGTGACTGGCCGCAGCACCAGGAACGTTAACGCACGGCCCAATGCAGTAGTCGGGAGATCCAGAAAGTGACACGCTTCCCTAACCTCAGGGGGTCGGACCGCAGAGCCCTTAGAGCGAGGCGGGGCGGGGGTGGGAGTGCGAGGAAGCCAGGCCGCCCACCCGCCGCGCGCCGCTGCGCGCATTTCCAGCCGGCGCGGGAGGAGCCGGGCCAAGGCTTGGGGGGGTGAGGTGGGGGGGAGGGGGCGGGGAGGCGGGGCTGGACGACTACGGCGCCTGCCGAGGGCTAAAAAGCTCTGGGCCCGGAGGGCGGAGCCTCGCTCGGGAGTGGGCGGGGATAACTGGTCGGGATCCGAACGCCGCTGGGAGGCCTCGTGGAGGGAGGAGCGCGCCTTCTTCAGAGGTGGAACCGGCCGGCCCTGGAGCGCCGGAACCTTTGGTCTGCACCCGTTGGTTGCCGGCCGGCACTTCAGCTACACGCTTTCCCCGAGCCTGGAGACTTAGCGAGCAGGTAACTGAGGAGGCAGTCGAGGGCTTGGGAGGCGTTGGGGGTGTGTGGGGGGAGTGGGGGGGAGTTAAAGGGCACGTGCAGAAGATGGGAGGAAGTCAGCCGTGGAGATTAATTAGAGCCTGGGTTGAGGGGCGTTGGAAGATTAAGCTTTGCTTCCCCTTCTCCTAATCCCTTCACACTCTTAAAAAATCGTAGTTTCCACAGTTTACCTAGTCTACACTTCTTAGAACTGTTTGCGGCGAGTTAGAAGAGAATTGATGTTCTTACTGATGGTCAGTTTAATGCCGATGGTGTGATGGGCTCAAACGCGAGTCATTGCCGCAGATTTGCAGCTAAGGGCAGGATATTCAGTATGTTTTCTTAACTGTTAGCACTTTATCCTGTATCCCAGAGAGGGATGTTGTTGAGAAGGTTTTTCTTCTCTCCTAAAAGAATTATATATTCGTTCCCCTGCCTTCCCTTGTTTTTGGTGAGTTTGTCCGCTCTTGGAAGAGAGCAAAGAAAGTTGGTAGAGAAAGAGTAAACTAAAGAGAGGTGGAAGCAGCCGCACACTGAGAAGACAGGAAAAGTGGATAATGACATGGGTGTGGCCCCATCGGCTGCAGAGATCACCCCCGCTAATAACACCCCGCTAATAACACCTGTCCCCATCCCGCATCTTCTCGCTGTTGAAACACCCAGTTAGGCTTCAAAAATTCCCTTGAGAACTTGACTAACCTCCCTGCTCAGCCAGGAAAAATTATGAAGACTCATGAGACAGCATTATGAAAGATAATTATAAAAACACTTACTGTGGCAGCTACTAATAAGCCTTCATAGAGGGAGAGGTGTATTCTCCTCCCCTACAGTTAAGTCTTGGATGAGGATGTAGCCTTTCTGAATATTTGCCTAACCTAGTTAGAATTTATCCAGACATTCAGTTCTGCAAGCTAAGTGATGTGTAAAAGTACAGAATTTTTTTTTTAAGGTCACAATCTGGGTTCTCAAGGAAGATAATATTTGCACACAAATATTGGCAATATAAAGCAAATGAGATATGTCCCCAGAGGAAGTAAAAACTAGGTTCTATGAGAATATGCATGGGAGGAACTGTTCAGGAGTAGCAATTTGAGTTGGCCTTAAAAGACCACTGTTAGCATGAGCTCAGCAGGGACATACAGACCTCTCTGATCATTTTATTTTTCTTCTAGTCAAAGGGACGTGAATTGCAGTGATATCCTTAGCAGGCTATGAGCTCAGCAATAATTCTCCCATTTTTATTGGACTTTTGCCAAGCTCTGGTTAGTAATAGGACAGGAAATGGTGAATGAGTCTTCAAAGAGGCCTTCACACTTACAGATCTTTCTGCTTGTACACTTTCCTCTATATATCCTTTCCTAGTTCTCAGCATGACTTTTTCCTTCACTGTGTCAGGTTTGTGTTCAAATATTACAAGATACAGGAGAACTTCTTTAGCTAGTCTTTCTATAATAGCACCCATGTTTCCTGCTTTTTTTTTTTCATAGCACTGATCACTACCTGACACTTTCTATAAAGTACATTTTTTTTCCATTTCCCATAATAGACTATGAGCACTATGAAAGCAGGGATTTTGTTTTGTTCACTATTATATTCCAGCTATATAGAAGATGGTCTGACACAGAGGGTACTTAATAAATACTTGAGTGGATAATTGAAGAAATTACTGAGGAGATAGACAAGAACTGACTATTACAACATGATTTTTTAAAGGGCAATAAAAGCAGTGTGTGTGCTATGTCCCTTCAGCCGTGACAAACTCTGTGACCCTATGGACCACAGATCCTATGGACACAGGCTCCTCTGTCCATGGGATTCTCCAGACGAGAATACCATACTGCGTAGCCATACCCTCCTCTAGGGGATCTTCCTGGCCCAGGGATCGAACCCGCATCTCTTATGTCTCCCTCATTGGCAGGCAGGTTCTTTGCCAAAACAGGAAAGAGATAGGTCTGCCTCCACTTAGGGTGAAAGAAATGGTAGAAGAGAAGTAGTATTTGCATAGAATTTTCAGTGATAATGGGCTTGGTCAGGTGGACTTGGCATTCCAGACAGAAGGAACGCAACATGTGACAGCGAGAATAGCAGATTTGGGAGTGGTTAGAGTTGGGGTGAGAGGGTGGTGCAGGATGCAGGAGGTGAAAAGTTAGACCCCAAAGCTCTGTTAGTCAAGAAGAGTGATTAAGGTTTATGTTCAAGAGAGATGACTGGAGAATGGATTGAAAGGATGAGTCTAGCCATTAGAGGGGCTTCCCAGGTGGAGAAGTGGTAAAAATCTGTCTGCCAATGCAGAGAGTCTTGGCTTCAATCCCTGGGCCAGGAAGATCCCCTGGAGGAGGAAATGGTAACCCACTCCAATATTCTTGCCTGGGAAACTCCATGGACAGAGGAGCCTGGAGGGCTACAGTCCATGGGGTCATGAAGAGTCAGACACGACTAAGCTACTGAGCATGGACAGTTTACTTGTCCATGAGAAGTTTACTTGTTCTGTATTAGAGATTCAGCCAAGAGATGTTGAAGTCCTGAACTAAGGCAGAAGTAAAGAAAGGCAAACTTGTAAGAAGGGACACAGAGCTGTTTGTCTTCTGTGGTTAGATGAGGGGATCAAGGGAGATGGAGACAAGGTCAGCATGACTATTAGTTTCTAATTAGGGCAATTTAGGTGCCATTCATCAAGAAAGGTACTGTGACCTGGCTTTCAGTGCCTCTCCTAGCTTCCGTGTCTGCTTGTATCTGTGTATTATTCACCTCGGGAACATGTGCAAGAAACCTAACTGTGTGAGACGAGGAGGACAGCACGGTTCAGCCACGATTACAACTCATAAAACTCATAAAACGTTAGAGTGAGAAGGAGTTTCCGAGCTGAGCTCAATCTCTGCCTTAAGGTTGTTTCAGTTATTAATTAGAATAGGCTTTCGCAGGTCAGCTCCTGGTGCTTGAACTGCACCCATGAAGAACGCTCAGAACAATGTTGAATACGAATTTTCAGGAGGCATCCCAAAAAGAAGGGTAGTACATCTGATTTTACATCTTTCAATCCAATTTATTTAGCCACTACTATTTCAGTTCATTGTAAAGATTAAAGATATTGCCGCGATTTGAAAGGTCTTCAGCTAACCTCAAAGTGTGCTACGGGCAGCATAATATAAATATAAGGACAATGGAAAGGTAACCTGAGCTTTTAACCCAGTCTTGACTTTGTTAGAAATTAGCTCTGTCTTTAGGCGCTCCGTTGACCTTTCAGTGCCTCATTTTCCTATATAATGGGAAGTTCAGTCTGGAGCCATGGTTTGCAATTTAGGTTACACACTGGAGTCTCCTGGGGTGACTTAAAAAGTCCTATGGCACCCCACTCCAGTACTCTTGCCTGGAAAATCCCATGGATGGAGGAGCCTGGTAGGTTGCAGTCCATGGGGTCGCTGAAGGTTGGACACGACTGAGCGACTTCCCGTTCACTTTCATGCATTGGAGAAGGACATGGCAACCCACTCCAGTGTTCTTGCCTGGAGAATCCCAGGGACAGGGGAGCCTGGTGGGCTGCCATCTGTGGGGTCGCACAGAGTCGAACACGACTGATGTGACTTAGCAGTAGCAGTAGTGCCTAAATCCTACCTCTACAGATTCTGATTTCCTTGTTCTGGGGTGATGTTGGAGGGTTTATTTTTTTTTCTCTTTATGCTGTTGTTTTTTTAACTCTCCTGATGATTCCAGTGTACAACCAGGTCCCAAACTTAGTTCCAGAAGATAACAAACAGAAACAAAAATTCTTAATAGTTGGCTGAATAAGTTGTATTTCTGTGGGTAAATTTGCTCATCAAATCACTGTTAGTTCAGATCAGTGGCTTAGTTGTGTCTGACTGACTCTTTGTAACCCCATGGACTGTAGCACACCAGGCTTCCCTGTACTTTACCAACTCCCAGAGTTTGCTCAAACTCATGTCCATCGAGTCAGTGATGCCATTCAAACATCTCATCCTCTGTCATCCCCTTCTTCTCACACCTTCAATCTTTCCCAGCACCAGGTTCTTTTCCAATGAGTCATTTCTTTGCATCAGGTGGCCAAAGTATTGGAGATTCAGCTTCAGCATCAGTCTTTCCAATGAATATTCAGGACTGATTTCCTTTAGGATTGGCTGGTTTGACCTTGCAGTCCAAGGGACTCTAAAGAGTCTTCTCCAACACCACAGTTCAAAAGCATCAATTCTTTGGTGCTCAGCTTTCTTCATACTCCAACTCTCACATCCATACATGACTTCTGGAAAAACCATAGCTTTGATTAGATGGACCTTTGTTGGCAAAGTAAAGTCTTAGCTTTTAATATGCTGTACAGGTTTGTAATAGCTTTTCTTCCAAGGAGCAAGCATCTTTTAATTTCATGGCTGCAGTCACCATCTGCAGTGATTTTGGAGCCCCCAAAAATAAAGTCTGCCACTGTTTCCACTGTTTCTCCATCTGTTTGCTATGAAGTGATGGGACCAGATGCCATGATCTTCATTTTCTGAATGTTGAGCTTTAAGCCAACTTTTTCACTCTCCTCTTTCACTTTCATCAAGAGGCTTTTCAGTTCCTCTTCACTTTCTGCCATAAGGGTGGTGTCATCTGCATATCTGAGGTGATTGATATTTCTCCCGGCAGTCTTGATTTCAGCTTGTGCTTCTTCCAGCCCAGCGTTTCTCATGATGTACTCTACACATAAGTTAAATAAGCAGGGTGACAATATACAGCCTTGACGCACTCCTTTTCCTATTTGGAACCAGTCTGTTGTTCCATGTGCAGTTTTAACTGTTGCTTTCTGACTTGCATAAGATTTCTCAAGAGGTAGGTCAGGTGGTTTGGTATGCCCATCTCTTTCAGAATTTTCCACAGATTTTTGTGATCCACACAGTCAAAGGCATTGGCATAGTCAATAAAGCCGAAGTAGATGTTTTTCTGGAACTCTCTTGCTTTTTCCATGATCCAGCGGATGTTGGCAATTTGATCTCTGTTTCCTCTGCCTTTTCTAAATCCAGCTTGAACATCTGGAAATTCATCGTTCACATACTGTTGAAACATGGCTTGGAGACTTTTGAGCATTACTTTACTAGCATGTGAGATGAGTGCAATTGTGTGGTAGTTTGAATTCTTTGGCATTGTCTTTCTTTGGGATTGGAATGAAAACTGACCTTTTTCAGTCCTGTGGCCACTGCTCAAGTTTTCCAAATTTGTTTCATATTGAGTGCAGCACTTTCACAGCATTATCTTTCAGGATTTGAAATAGCTCAACTGGAATTCCATCGCTTCCACTAGCTTTGTTCATAGTGATACTTCCTAAGGCCCACTTGACTTCACATTCCAGGATGTCTGGCCCTAGGTGAGTGATCACACCATGGTGGTTATCTGGGTCCCAAAGATTGTATAGATCTTCTGTGTATTCTTGCCACCTTTTCTTAATATCTTCTGCTTCTGTTGGCTCCCTACCATTTCTGTCCTTTATTGAGCCCATCTTTGCATGAAATGTTCCCTTGATATCTCTAATTTTCTTGATGAGATCTCTAGTCTTTCCCATTCTGTTATTTTCCTCTGTTCTTTGCATTGATCACTGAGGAAGTCTTTCTTATCTCTCTTTGTTATCCTTTGGAACTCTGCATTCAAATATGTATATCTTTCCTTTTCTCCTTGCCTTTGACTCCTCGTCTTTTCTCAGCTGTTTGTAAGGCCTCTTCAGACAACCATTTTGCCTTTTGCGTTTCTTCTTCTTGGGGATGGTCTTGATCACTGCTTCCTGTACAATGTCCCAAACCTCTGTCCATAGTTCTTCAGGCACTCTAGCAGATCTATTTGAATCTATTTGTCATTTCCACTGTATAATCATAAAGGATTTGATTTAGGTCATACCTGAATGGTCTAGTGCTTTTCCCTACTTTCTTCAGTTGAAGCCTGAATTTTGCAATAAGGAATTCGTGACCTGAGCCACAGTCAGCTCCTGGTCTTGTGTTTGCTGACTGTATAGAGTTTCTCCATCTTTGGCTGCAAAGAATATAATCAGTCTGATTTCGGTGTTGACCATCTGGTGATGTCCATGTGTAGCGTCTTCTCTTGTATTGTTGGAAGAAGGAGTTTGCTATGACCAGTGCCTTCTCTTGAAAACCTCTGTTAGCCTTTGCCCCATTTAATTTTGTACTCCAAGGCCAAGTTTGCCTGTTACAGGTATCTCTTGACTTCCTACTTTTGCATTCCATTCCAAATCAACCATAAGTCAATAAATAAGGAAACAACATTGATTATGAAACTGTTGTATAAATAGTATTCTGCTTAACAGTGGGGAATATAAGATTTCTAGTGTTAATACATTTGAAGAAACAAAACAATGGAAGTGAAACTCCTTTGGAAAAGATGCTTTTCCTAAAAGAGGCATTGTCTGTATTTCTTCCAGAATTGAAGAAAATGGCAAAATATATCACCTCAGTTTTTAAAAATCCATGTATTTTAACAGAAGAATCTTTCCAAAAGCAAGTTGGGATGAACTGGCAGTTGTGATGTTGAGCAAGTTAAACTGGATCTTAAGGTGAAATGGGATGCAGCCAGACAAGGAAGAAGTGGTTTCCAGTGGAGAGAGTGCTAGTCAAGTAATGATTACAGGCCAGTGAGTCAGGAGGATCACTGCAAGCATCGTAAAAGGGCTCTCAATACTTGGAATAGCGAGTTTGGACTTAATTATCTAGCCAAGAGGGAAGAGAAGAGAAGCGTTTAATCAGAACAGTGCTTTAGAATGAATAGTGTGAGAGAATAAAATAAACAGGAAGAACAGAGGATAGTACAAAATCTGCAGCCATCAAAAGTGAGGTGGAAAGGAGCTGAACTGAATTATGGTAGAGAAAACGGAAAGGAAGGGACATTTTGAAAACAGTTAGATGATTGATTCCGATGGAGGGGTGAAACAGAATGATAAATCAATCCTGAGTGAGTGAAGTCGCTCAGTCGTGTCTGACTCTTTGCGACCCTGGGGACTGTAGCCCACTAGGCTCCTCTGTCCATGGGATTCTCCAGACAGGAATACTGGAGTGGGTTGCCATTTCCTTCTCCAGGGGATCTTCCCGACCGAGGGATTGAACCCACGTCTCACTCACTCCAAATCTTCAAATATTGGTGACTGGGGAAATAGCATACTGTAGACAGAAGTAGAGACATTCTGTATGAAAAGTGAGCTAGTTACTAGAGAGAGATGATCTCAGTATTTGAAGCTAAGATTGTTGTTGTTTAGTCTCTAAGTTGTGTCCAGTTGTTTTGGAACCCTTTGGACGATAGCCTGCCAGGCTCTTCTGTCTTTGGATTTCCCAGGCAAGAATACCAGACTGGATTGCCATTTCTTTCTCTAGGGGAATCTTCCCAACCCAGAGATCAAACCCCCGTCTCCTGCATTGGCAGGTAGATTCTTTACCATTGAGCTGCTAGGGAAGCCCTGAGTTTAAGGTTCTGTCCAAATATTCTGTTGGTAGTAAGAAAATGGGATGAAAGTCAGAACAAAGGTTAGTGGTAGAAGTAATTGTATATGGAGGATGTTAACAAACCCTGAGAGGGGGTGCTTTTTCCAAAGATAAGGATTGAACCTTAAGGAAATCCATATTTAGGAAGTTTTAAGAAGAGAAGTAGACAAAAACTGGTCATGAGTTAGAAGAACCTGCAATCAGACTAAAGCCTAGAGAATAGACAGTTTCATAAGGATGGAGGCATTAATGAGTGGTATGCCTTGCATATACCAGTCCCATCACTTCATGGCAAACAGATGGGGAAACAATAGAAACAGGGGCAGGTTTTATTTTCTTGGGCTCCGAAATCACTGTGAACGGTGACTGCAGCCATCAAATTACAAGATGTTTGCTTCTTGCAAGGAAAACTGTGACAATCTAGGCAGCATATTAAAAAGCTGAGACATCATTTTGCCAACAAAAGTTCATGTGCAGATGTGAGAGTAGGACCATAAAGAAGGCTGAGCACCAAAGAACTGATGCTTTCAAATTGTGACGCTGGAGAAAAGAATCTTGAGAGTCCCTTGGACACCAAGGAGATCAAACCAGTCAGTCCTAAAGGAAAGCAACCCTGAATATTCATTGGCAGGGCTGATGCTGAAGCTTCAATACTTTGGCCACCTGATGTGAAGAGCTGACTTGTTGGAAAAGACCCTAATGCTGGGAAAGATTGAAGGAAGGAGAAGGGGACGACAGAGGATGAGATGGTTGGATGGCATCACTGACTCAATGGACATGAGTTTGAGCAAGCTCCAGGGGATAGTGAAGGACAGGGAAGCCTGGCATTCTGCAGTGCATGGGGTCACACAGATTCCGACACAACTGAGCGACTTAACAGCAACAGCATACCTTTGACGTCTAAGAGCATGAACAAGGGGAATAGTCCAGTGGATTTTGCCACTGAGGACTGTTAGGGACCTTTGCATTTCAGCATCTGCCTGAGTATCATTCCCATCACAATAAGATAAAAGACAAACCTTTTACCAAAGCTCACATAGGGCTCCACAAGATCTGGTCTTAGTCAGCCTTTCCTTGCTTCTCACCTGCATGAGCTTCTTCCTCAGATACTGCATCTTGGGGCTTCCTCTCCTGCCCTTGTTTTGCCTTCTGTGCATAGCCATCTTCTGGAGAAGGCAACAGCAGCCTACTCCAGTACTCTTGCCTAGAAAATCCCGTGGACGGAGGAGCCTGGTGGGCTGCAGTCCATGGGGTCACTAAGAGGCAGACACGACTGAGCGACTTCACTTTCACTTTTCACTTTCCTGCATTGGAGAAGGAGACGGCAACCCACTCCAGTGTTCTTGCCTGGAGAATCCCAGGGACGGGGGAGCCTGGTGGGCTGCCGTCTATGGGGTTGCAGAGTCGGACACTGAAGCGCCTTAGCAGCAGCAGCAGCATAGCCATCTTCACCTCATTCCTCCGTCTTAAAACTCTTAGTCTCTCTACAGCACACCACTCCAGCTTATTGTCCACAGAAAGACTGCCCTTGTGTGAAAAAGTCAGTACTACTCCTCTTCATTATTCTTTACCCCTTTACCATGATTTATTTTTCTTCAGAGCTATATTGATTCCTACAGCTGCCACAAACGGGGTGACTTAAAAACAACAGAAATTTATTCTCTCATTTTTAGAGACAGAAATCTGAGATCAAAGTATTAGCAGAGTTTGTTCCCTCTGGAGGCTCTGAGGGAGAATGCTCAGTGCCTGTCTTCCAGCTTCTGGCGGTTCCTGGTACTCCTCGTGTTTCTGGGTTGCTGCTATGGCACTCCAGTCTGTGCTCCCCATCTTCACGTAGTGTTTCCCTGTGTGCCTCTGTCTGCCCAAGCACCCCGTTATAAGGACACCAGTCACTAGGACAGGGCTCACCCTTCTCTTGTATGAAAGTGAAGTGAAAGTGAAAGTCACTCAGTTGTGTCCAACTCTTTGCAACCCAATGGACTATACAGTCCATGGAATTCTCCAGGCCAGAAAACTGGAGTGGGTAGCCTTTCCCTTCTCCAGGGGATCTTCCCAACACAGGGATCAAACTCAGGTCTCCTCCATTGCAGGTGGATTCTTTACCAGCTGAGCCACAAGGGAAGCCCAAGAATACTGGAGTGAGTAGCCCATCCCTTCTCCAGTGGATCTTCCCAACCCAGAAATCGAACTGAGATCCCCTGCATTGCAACAGGATTCTTTACCAACTAAGCTGTCAGGGAAGCCCAATCTCCTATGACCTCATGTTAATTTGATTACATCTCCAAAGACTTTATTTACAAACAAGGAAGGTCATATTCACAGGTAAGGGGTTGGAGGAGGACATAATTCAACCCACTACAGGAGCACATAATATTATGTTACATACTTATGGTTGTTCATCCACCAAAATATAAGCCCTGAAGGCAGAGACTTGGTTTTGTTCAGTGCTCTCTGAATGCCTGGAATGCTCAGTATTAGTTGGATGAAATTGGCCCACATGAAGTAGAGGATAACTTGGATAATGAGAAAATGGGGAAAGCTGGTTAAAAAAAAACCCCAAGAAACTCTTCATTCAAGAAGCTTAGCAGGATGAAAAAGGACCACGGAAATGGCTTAATGAACTTAAAGGATTTCAAGGGATTCAAACAGTGAAGCTTAGGCCACAACTTGTGAGTCTGTTTTGCCAAGAGACTGTTATCAGAGTCCAGCCATTGCCTCTCAGTTCTGCAGGAGAAGCGAATGAATTTAGCAACTTCTCTAGGCCTCCAACACAGAGATCGAAGTCAGGTCTCCTCCGTTGCAGGTGTACTCTTTACCAGCTGAGCCACAAGGGAAGCCCAAGAATACTGGAGAACTGACTCATGATAACCAAACTAGAAAGAAATAGATTTCTAGGCCAGAATGCCATGTAATTATTAAGGGTATCTCAAGAGTTAGGATTGATTTTTCTGCCAAGGGTAGTGCATTCACTAAATGATAATCAAGTTTATACACCCAAAGGTTTCTTAATGAATATGAAACTTTAGAGTTAGCAGAATTCGATAGCTCTCAGGAGATACTCCATCAAGTAGCAATGGCTGATATACTCTCTTTTTAGGTGGGTTTTCCTCAGAGCGAAGGTGTGAGCTCTTCTTGTTCAGTTGCTCAGTTGTGTCCAGCTCTTTGCAGCACCATGGACTGCAGCTTGCCAGGCTTCCCTGTCCTTCACCATCTCCTGGAGTTTGCACAAACTCTTGTCCACTGAGTGGGTGATGCCATCCAACCATCTCATCCTCTGTCGTCCCCCTTCTCCTCCTGCCTTCAATCTTTCCCAGCATCAGGGTCTTTTCCAATGAGTTGGCACTTCGCATCCGGTGGCCAAAGTGTTGGAGCTTCAGATTCAGCATCAGTCTTTCCAGTGCTCAGCAATTTTCATACTTGGGAGACCTGCTTTCTATAGGTTCAGCATATGTTTTAGTGACTCAGCAATTGAAACAAGGCCATTTGTATATTTTCCCTCTCTTAGTGTGGACAACTGGCATGAGCTTGGTTATTAAAATAAGTATCTGGAGAAGGCAATGGCACCCCCTCCAGTACTCTTGCCTGGAAAATTCCATGGAGAGAGGAGCCTGGTAGGCTGCAAGTCCATGGGGTGGCTAAGAGTCGGACATGACTGAGCGACTTCACTTCACTCTTGCAACCCAACCACACCTTTGGCCAAGGCCCTCCTGTTGAGCCCCTCACCTTTCCCCTAGAACGCACTCCTGGCACCCCTCGAGCCCCATCCCTTCCTTGGCCTAGGCTCTTCCCGGTGTCCCGTGTATTGTCTTCGGTGCAGCCCGAGTTTGCAATAAAGCGAAGACTGAGGCCTGGAAAAAAAAAAAGTATCTTTTCTATATAAATTGTATTTCATAGTAACTAAATAGTAGATGAGGGAAATTGACTACTGGTGGGATTGAAGTGAAGAAAGAAATGATAAAATTTGTTTTATCACCACATTGTAATCCATAGTGAACTTGTAAATCTAGGATATGAGCATCAACACCTGCAGTTTTATTTATTTATTTATTTTTAACACCTGCAGTTTTAAAAATCATTAAGTAAAAACTGATTTCATGTTATAGTTGACTCCAAACAATACAAGTTGGAATTACATGGGTCCACTTATGTTTGAACTTTTTTCCAACTTTATACAGGAGAAAACAGACTAACAGCACGTGACCCCAGTGACCGGAGAACATCACTAAGAGACTTCATATATGTCTTGTGATCAGTAGGAAAAACAGCATCTCTTTTGAGTATTTTTGTAAAAATCAAACCCAAATTTGAGTAAGCCTCTAGTCCATCTATTTATAGAAAATACAGGGAGTAGAGGAATGTGCTAGGAGGAGGTAATGGCACCCCACTCCAGTGTTCTTGCCTGGAGAATCCCAGGGATGGGCAAACCCGGTGGGCTGCCATCTGTGGGGTCGCACAGAGTCGGACACGACTGAAGCTACTTAGCAGCAGCAGCAGAGGAATGTGTTAAACCACATCTCGTGTATGCAGTCACTGAAAGCCACAGTATGGGAGATTGTCCACCCCTCCTACTCTTAAAGTGTGGTCTGCAAACCAGTAACACTGCTGTCTTCAGAGAGCTTGTTAGAAATACCGATCTTCAGGCCTCATCCTTGGCCAGCTGGTTCAGATTCTGCCTTTTAGACAAGATTTCTGAATAATCTGCACATGCCTTAGGGTTGAAGTTGGAGAAGCATTGTAGAGGATAGTGACATGGTTTTCTCAACACATAAATGGTCAGGGAGAAAAGGGAGGTAACTGTTACAGTGGTATGGAGGACCTATTCTTGCTTTCTTGGACTTAACAGAGTTGAATGATACTCGGTATCATCACTGGGGGAAAGATTTAAAGAATGTGCATTATAATCTTCACTATAGTCCAGTGAGTTGTAGTGAAAGGGCCCTAGTGTAGGAATCCTGTTTTCACACTACAGTTGACTGAACAACACAAACTTGAATTGAATGGGTCCTCTTAATATGTGGGTTTTCTTCAGTGAAAACTAACAGTACACAAACTGAGGTTGGTTGAATTTGAGAATGGAGAACCATGGATTCGGAGGGTTGACTGTAAAATTATACCCGGATTTTTGACTGCGTGGGGTGGTCAGTGCCCCTAACCCCGTTTTGTTCAAGCATCAACTATATAGAGTAGTCATGTTTCAGATGACTCAGAAATTCAATATAGGACTTAAGAATGATACTGTTCTCTAACAATGATAACTTTATCCCTAAAGTTACAGAGTACAGGTTTATCTTTAACAATTTTTCTGCTTGGACAGACCTGTTCAAAGTCTTATGAGTCTATTCCCATTTCTAAAAGGAAGACTTTGGAATAGATCTCAAGGATTCTTTCTGGCACTCAGATTTTGGGATATATAAATCATTTAAGCATTTAAAATATGTATGACTGCTGATAGTCTTCAAGTTGAATTGGAAAACAAGGTGTCCCGTGTTCATCAGCACAGCCCCTGCTGGTCTACATTTTTAACGCATATCTGAGATCCCATTGCAGAACCACAGAGGGGTGGAGAGAATTGCACCAGCTGACCACACAGTGGTTGGGGCAGCATCGCAAAGAAGCCCTAGGGTCAGCCCTCCAGCCAGTCTGTGTGAGGTCACTGAGACCGTCATCACCATACGTTCCAAGCTTGACTAAGGAGGGCATGTTTAGGAATCAGTTTATCCCGTATTTGTTTCTTTACAAGTTTTGCTTTCCAGAAGTGTTCTAAATGAGCCATGCAACCTAAGGGCTAGAGTATATTTTGCTTTTAAATGTTGGTTTCACTTTTCTTGCAATACCATGAAACCTAAACATTAATAGTGTGTTAATTTGTCTGTTTTTTCTGATATAACTAGTTCCAATGGCTGGGAATAAGGGAAGAGGACGTGCTGCTTATACCTTTAACATTGAAGCAGTTGGATTTAGCAGAGGTGACAAGTTACCTGATGTTGTATTGAAACCACCTCCACTATTTCCTGTAAGTACATTAACAGCGAAATTCTCACAGGATGTTTTTCATGTTTCAGAGAGAATTGAAATACTGTAAAAGACTCGAATATATGCTATCATTACGATATCCTAAACTATAAGAAAGTAAAAGACATGGTCACTTACTTTAATTTAAATATTTCCACTGTTCTTTTCTGAAATATTTCTAATTTTCAGACTACTTTCTTGAAATGCAAAAAGCTATATATATATATTTTCCCCCTGGAAATATTCAATAATTTGTGACCTATAATCTTTTTTCAATTTTTGTATCTTACAATGCTGTTATTGATATATTCCAATATTAAAATAATATTTTTAAAAGTAAAGTTAGATTTTATAGTGGTCCTCACTTCCTATTTTGCCAGACTTTCTCTTAATGACTTTATTCTCATCTTTTATCTGTAGAATTTAATTTTGCTCCCTAGTATACCACTTGCCCTTTTTCCCCCACTGAGCTTTTTTTTTTTTTTTTCCGCTTAGTTCCTTATTTTATTAAAGTAAATTTTAATTTTGTTACTGTTTTTCAAAATATAAGCATTTTTACTACATTTAGTATTGCTTTTAAATTTAATCATGCTGCAAACTTAATTGGTGTGACTTTTAGTCAAATGCTTGACTTTATATTTAGTTTAAAACTTAAGCTTACATTTCCAGATGTGCATGTGCTATGGTAGAAAATATGAAAAATATAAATATCTGTCATAAATAACCAGATAGTCCTTCCAGGAATCTTTTCCGTCTTTCAGAAGGAAACATCCTTTGTTGAAAGATTAAGCAGAGGACCCTGAACAGATGTTCTTGGGATCTAGATGTCCCACCTGGGGAGAATCTACTTTTTACTCTTGTTATTTTTCCTTTCTGATATTCAGTGCAGCCTAAAAACAAAGGTAAATATCTCAGGTATAGACAGAATGTCACTTTATATTGATTTCCTTTTAAAACAAGCTCTTCTTCAAGTGTGAGATTACTTCTAAAGCTTGGGAATATTAGTACATACTATTGTTTTCTGCAGGGAATAAAATTTATTACTGGCTAAAAGGCTCTGTCTTATTTGGCTTTCTGATGTCCCTCTGACCCTTTTCCTACCACTGTCCTCATTCCTTAGCCAGGGTGGTCTCCTGTTTCCCTTAGGCATTTTCCCCTGTTTCCTGGGCTGGCACCATCGGTCTACCCATTTCTCTGTATGGATGGCTTCATATTCTCATCCAGACCTCTGCTCACAGGTGACTCTCCCGAGAAATGCGTGCTTACTGATGGACCAGCCATTTGCAGTCTCCATGGGCTCTGTCCGTCCCTCTTTCCTCTTCCTGGCTTCAGTCCTCTATCACTTATCACTGTCTGAAATTGTGTATTACCCCAGTTGTTTACTTATTTTTCTCCCCTAGGATGTAAATTCCACACAGGCAGAAGGTTTGACTAGTTCATCCTGGTGTCTCCTGTTGTCTTATAAATATATATGCATACATAATATACGTGTGTGTACTTGTAATTCTTAACAATTGGAGATATAGGCTCAAATTCCTGCTTTGTCACTTTTGTGTTATATGGACTTACAGATTATTCAGCTTCCTCACTATAAATGGGGAATTATTGATACTTTAGATGAATTCATGGATTCTGAATATTGAGTACATCCAAGTTGTAGTAACCGCTTATTAAATAGTAGTTGCTACTACTTTTTAAAATTTTTAATGCTACTGCTCCTAATAATACCACCATGGCTAATAGGAAACCACCATAATAGGAGACTAAAGCAGCTGCTTTTATCTGGGTGCTTTGATTTTTAAAATACAGAATCACAGTCATCAGACTATATAGCAAATGACTGTTGGTGTGATCCGTAGAAAAATTAGGCAGGTAGGAAAATTAAGTACCTTTTCTACTTACAAAGTAAGAGCAAAATAAGAGATGGGTGAAAAGGCTTAACAGATAATAAAAGGTCAAAATATTTTAAGTTAATGGTAAAACTTAATGCCTATAAAATGTGGTTTTTCAATAAAACTGACATGTTTTCAGAACATAGACAAAAGGGATATTAAAATATTTCCTTTATTATTTAAAAATTGCCTCTTAATGTAAACAGGATACAGACTATAAACCAGTGCCACTAAAAACAGGAGAGAGTGAAGATTATGTGCTTGCCTTGAAGCAAGAGTTGAGAGAAACTGTGAAAAGAATGCCTTATTTTGTAGAAACACCTGAAGAAAAACAAGGTGCGTATTGGACTCTGATTATGTGGTTCACTGTCTATAGATAAAAAAATAGTGTTTCACCATAAGATATATGAACTTTAATGCTGATTGATTTGATTTAGTTGGAAATTATCAACTACCCTGAAAAAGCATATTTATGTTGATTTAATAGAAAATATTGGAGAAGGCAATGGCACGCCACTCCAGTACTCTTGCCTGGAAAATCCCATGGATGGAGGAGCCTGGTAGGCTGCAGTCCATGGGGTCGCTAAGAGTCAGACACGACTGAGCGACTTCACTTTCACTTTTCACTTTGATCCATTTGAGAAGAAAGTGGCACCCCACTCCAGTGTGCTTGCCTGGAGAATCCCAGGGACAGGGGAGCCTGGTGGGCTGCCGTCTATGGGGTCGCACAGAGTCGGACACAACTGAAGTGACTTAGCAGCAACAGAAAATATATTTTTAACTTTTTGATATTTTTAAGATTACCTTTCAAAATAAAAGTGTTATATGTTCAGTGAAATTTATGAAAACAGAAATATTAAGAAAGTGAAAATCACCCTGGGACTTCCCTGGTGGTCCAGTGGTTAAAGCTCAGCACTTCCAGTACAGGAGGCGTGGGTTTGACCCCTGCTCAAGGAAGTAAGATCCCACATGCTGTGCAGTATGCCTCCCCCCAAATCACCTTTATTCTTTATGTCTAGAGAACTACTACTGATATTATATATTCCACATTTTTCTTCTATGTGTATATCCTTTTACAAAATTGGGTTCGTGTTACTTTGTAGCTTCCTTTTTACTCAGTAGCATATTATTAGCATTGTCACATATTCTTTTTTTTTTAATTAATCTTTATTGGAGTATAGTTGATGTACAATCTTGTGTTAGGTTCTGCTGTACGGCAAAGTGAATCAGTTGTACAGATACATATATTCACTCTTTCTTAGATTCTGTGCCCGTATAGGTCATTACAGAGTACTGAGTAAAGTTCCCTATGCTATACAGTAGATTCTTAATAGTTACCTATTTATTCACATATTGTTAGAAAATATGATTTTTGAAGACTGCGTGGTATTCTATCATGTGGCTATAACATTATTCATTGTAACGTGTGTTTTTGTTTTTTTGTTTTTTTACCACTTTTGGTTTGCCACTTTTGGTTCCCTGCTGTTAGATTTAAGATTGTTTTTAGTTTTTTTGCTCATATGTATAATGCTGTGATTTTTATCCTTATACATAAATCTTTAAGCAGGTCTTTGATTAGTTAATATTTTGGTTAAAATTTTTGAAAGCCTTGACTATATTTTGGCTCACCATTAATAGCAAATATAAAATGTAAAAGATGTATTCATTTATTATGCCAAGGACAGAGAGGAGAAATTGTAGCTGGAGAAGGCTTGACAATCTCAGATTGAAAGTGAGAAGTGGTTTCAAGGAAGGGAATACATTCCTGAGTAGTTATTTAGCACAGTAGAACTATATTGATTTTCAGTTTCTGCCCTTGAATGTTGAAATTAGAGAGATCGATATCATCCTTGAGTTCTCAAAACAACATTATTAAAACATGAGAAATTCCTATAGTGTCATCTCATTCCATTAATATTAAAAATGCATACCCTTTCCCTCTTTCTAAAAGACTTAGAATTGGATAAGAATCAAAAAGGAAGTCTTATATAGTGATACCACATGTGCCTATAATTGTAAGAAGCATTTTAGATGGGTTTATTTAATTTTTCAAAAGAAAGCTGCTTGAAGTTATATAATAAATTATTTGACATTTTACTTCATTTTACCTGAATTTTTTTACTTTCATGATTATGTCACATGCTTTTATCTGTTTGAGTTTAAAAATGAAATTAAAGCTCATTTTAAAGATTTAAGTAAGATTAAGTGAACTAATAAATACCCATTTTTATTGAAAAAAATGATAGTGTAGGGTATACTTTACCCTTTTTAAAATTAGTCTATAGACTGTGGAACATACATACTTAACCAACTGTAACTGTTAGTAAAGTACATATCTAATTTAAAAGTGCATCATACCATGAAGACATTTGAGTCATTAAGACCAGGAACATAATTTTCTTCCTCATTTCTGGGAGTAGCTGTCTTATACCTGGGTCAAAAGGCTCTTTACCTTTTATAACTGCTTAATGAAGTATTTAAAATATAAGGAATCATTTGCTACTGTTTCAGAAGAAAACTCTTGCATAGAATTTTCCAAATTGATCCAAGTGTATTCTCTTTGAATATATACATGTTTACCTCTCTTTCCTGATGTAATGTTTTATTAAAACAACAACAAAAAAACCCACTGTGGTTGATATAGTATATTCATATATGGTCTTTCCTGGTGGCTCAATGGTAAACAATCTGCCTGCCAGTGCAGAAGACCTGGGTTCCATCCCGGGCTCAGGAAGATCTCCTGGAGAAGGAAATGGCAGCCTTTCCAGTATATTTGCTTGGCAAATCTAATGGACAGAGGAGCCTGGTGGACTAAAGTCCATGGGGTGCAAAAGAGCTGGACATGACTTAGTGACTAAACAACAACATATACTGTATGTGAATACAGATTAGAATCTATACTGTAGATACACATTATATATGTGTATATACATGCACAAATAGTGTGTATGTATACACACCGTGAGTGGGAAAGAATTGACCAGACTGAATAGAAGTACACAGCTGTCATAGGAAGCTATGTTCTAGGGAGTGTTCCATCACCGCATCCTCACCATCCTTTCCCCAGCACTGACTTCCTATGTGCTTTAGGACAGAGAGACTTATGGACTAACAATGTAAAAAACTAAATCTCTAGAGACTTGGACAGATAGGGTAGGAAATCTCTTGCTGATAATCAAGTGCCTGGTGGCTCAGGGCATTGAGATTTTTCACAAAGAACCAAGGGCCCAGAATAAACATTTTTCATGTTGTTTGGTATTCCAGGTTTGTTTATAGTGTCCTGAGGTAGAATTAATAGAAGTGATCGATATTTTCTCTGCAGTGAAATGTATTATTTTTATAATAAAGAGAAAAAATCAGCAAATATTATTATTTTAATGAGTTTTAGCTCCAAAGGCACACAGAGAACACCTGGTCCAGTGGTTCCCAGCTCAGGTTCCTGAACCACTGGGGTCCTCCAAGCTAGAAACAGGGGTGACAGTGGCGATGGTTCTGCAAGCCATTTTCAGAACTTCAGAAACTTAATGGAAATCCCGCCTCTACCTGCATTGTGACCACCAGGTCTCTTATTGAATGAATGGAGTTTGTTTGGTTTGTTAACTCTCACTATATGGTCATGGTCTACAAGACCTCATTTTAATTTTTTAGTTTCTTTTTTGGAGCATTTCTTACTATATGTAATGATCGATATCCATAACATTTTTCATAGAGATCTTCCAAGGAACGGAGAGAACTTGCTTTAAAAAGAGAAGAAAAGTTATTTTGTCCTAGCATTACCTGTATTGGCCTATTGGATCCTTTCCTAAATCTAAAGTACATTTTAGAATTTCAGTGATCTTACTTTTCTTGCATCTTGAAACATTTTTCTATTTCATCATCATAGATACTATTTCATCATTTTTCATCAATTACCCTCTACTATGCTAGAAAATGGAGAAGGACATGGCAACCCACTCCAGTATTCTTGCCTGGAGAATCCCATGGACAGAGGAGACTGGTGGGCTGCCAGCTGTGGGGTTGCACAGAGTTGGACATGACTGAAGTGACTTAGCATCGGTGCATGCATTGGTGAAGGAAATGGCAACCTGCTCCAGTATTCTTACCTGGGGAATCTCATGGACAGAGGAGCCTAATGGGCTGCCATCTATGGGGTCGCACAAGAGTTGGACACGATTGAAATGACTTAGCAACAGCAGCATGCTAGAAAAGACTAAAATATACAAAATGGAAGAATAATGAAATTGCATAGAAGCATTGTGCGATACTGAAATAAATAAATCATCTCTATTACATCATCCTTTAATTTTCTTATTGTGTTGGCCAAAGTATAATATTAATTTTTAAGAAAATATAGAATAATTCTGGAGATATTCCTGTCTGTATAGTTGTTTTGATTTTGTTTAGCTTTCATAGAATACAATTTAGAATTCAGAAATTGTCATTTTCTACCCATAACTGCAGTGAAGAAAATTGGCAGAGGAAGATGTTTCAATTACTAGACAAATCAAAAGAGGAATGCCAAGAGATAGAAAGGAGCCCCTTATTGCTGGTGGAATTGATGGTGTAAGCAGAGTCTCACAGTGAGTCTTCAGATGACAGTATCCTAGATGAATTTTCTCAAACTTATGAATCAATAAGTAAACAGTGTCTCTCGAAGAATGAAAAGGAAAATATGGTATTCTCATATAAAGTTAATCTTTGAAATGGACCTCAT
Organism: Nanger dama; assembly: GCA_917880005.1. NCBI lineage: Eukaryota > Metazoa > Chordata > Mammalia > Artiodactyla > Bovidae > Nanger > Nanger dama. The sequence goes on along the minus strand of CAKJTW010000008.1, from coordinate 15,664,939 downwards.
CACATAATATTTTGTGGTAGGAACATGGAAATTTCCATTTGCTAAAATGACATATGACCATATTTTTTTCTTTTTGTTGGGTTTTATGTACCAAATATTTGTAACTAGACAGCTGTTGAAAGCAAAAGCAAAGACAAAGATGACTGAAAGGAAATAGATTATGTAGAAGTGAAACAATTTATTGGATTGATCATATTAATTGGTAATGATATGTTTGATAATGAAAATGAAAATGGCTGGGCCATCCTCTTCAACAGAAGTGTGAACCATAAAAGTTTTTAAAGCATTACTTTTTGATGGTGCAAATACAAGAAGAATTGGACATAATGATAAGCTAGATCATGTTAATAGAAATATATTCGTAATCTAGAATCACTTGGGTGGTGCAGGTGTGAGAAAAGCCAGAAGTAATATGTTAGAATTTATTAAGGATGTGTTTGAAATCCAGAATCAGGATATATGAAATACTTCTATTTAATGTTTGCACATGACAAACTCCCAATGCACACTTAGCTGTATTCAAAGGATGTTGCCCATTTTGGGTAAATATACCTTCAAAACCAAGAAAATAGTGGGGTATAAGTTTGAGTTTACTTAATGCTTATTAAAATTCCCAATAATTACTTTTCTTTCTTTTTGAATAACAGCTCTATTGAGATAGTGAAAGAAAATGTTAATCACTCAGTCGTGTCTGACTCTTTGTGACCCCATGGACTGTAGCTCATAACCGCCAGGCTCCTCTGTCCATGGGATTCTCCAAGCAAGAAAATCCTGGAGTAGGTTGTCATTCCCTTCTCCAGGAGATCTTCCTGACCCAGGCACTGAACCTGGGTTTCCCACATTGCAGGCAGATTCTTTACCATCTGAGCCACCAGGGAAGCCTTATTGAGATAAAAATCCAGATATATAAAATTTATTTTTACAATATACAGTTCAGTCCCTTTGAGTGTACTCACAAAACCGTGCCACCAACAGTGCTATCTAATTTATAGGACTGATTCATCATCCTGAAAAGAGACGCCCATCCCCTTTAGTATCAATCCCTATTGTCCCCTCCCTCCCTCAGCCCTTGGCATCCTGTAATCTGCTTTGTCTGTTTTAGACATTTCATATGAATGGAATCTTGATGTGTATTCTTTTGTGACTGGTTTCCTTCACTTAGCATAATGGTCTCCAGGGTTCATGTACAGTAAAGCATGTATCAGTGTTTCATTCCTTTTTGTGGTTGAATAATATTCCATTATATGTACATAGCATCAGTTGGTAGACATCTGGGTCACTTCTACGGTGGGGTTTTCATGAATAATGCTACTGTAAACATTCATTATGTGTTTTGTGTACCATGTCACCTTTGTTGTATATCTAGGGTCAGATGGTAAATTTTTATTTTACATTTTGAGGAACTGCCAACTATTTTCCAAAGCGGTTGCACCATTTATATCACCCGCAGTGTGTGAGGGTTCCCGTTTCTCCACAGCCTTGTAAACACTTATTATAGGTTCTAGCCATCCAACTAGGTATGCAGTGGTGACTCATTGTAATGCCATCTAACCATCCCATCCTCTGTCTCCTCCTGCCCTCAATCGTTCCCAGTATCAGGGTCTTTTCCAGTGAGTTGGCTCTTTGCATCAGGTGGCCAAAGTGTTGGAGCTGCAGTCAGCATCAGTCCTTCCAGTGAATAGTCAGGGTTGTTTTCCTTTAGGATGGACTAGTTTGATCTCCAACTCGCCTCCTCCTATCCTTTTCCCCACTGTCTTTCCCAATGGCTGTGGAAAATGTCTCCCTGAGAAGACTAACTGAATGTGTATATTAAGTATTTGCTTACTTTATTAAAGGTAAGCAAACAGCCCTCCATCCTCACTTAGGTACTTAATCCCTCCCAGTTACACAAGATTTAAAGATTGGGAGCTAGAGGCCAGTGTCACAAGAAGAAAAGAGAAGATACACAGCCCTCCCCACCCACCCACCCCCAGCCCCGACTTTTTGTGTAAGTGGCTTCCTGACTTGCCTTTGGGCTTTTGTGAAAATTCTCAGAGATGAATCAGATTATCTGCTACTGAGAACTTTAATTAGGGTTTCGGTCTCTGCTCACCTCCAGCCATTTATTCTCGGGTGCTTCTTGCCACTTCCTTAGATATGTATTACTCTGTTCAGTATGTGTCCAGGAACACATTAAACTCCCTGTATTGGAAATAAAAGATGTTACCTGGTGTTTTCAATTATTTTAAAATTCTTTTTTTCTATCTTTTTTCCTAGATATTGAAAGATATAGTAAAAGATATATGAAGGTGTACAAAGAAGAGTGGATACCAGGTAACCATAAAACTGAAAATGTTAAAATTAATTTTCAAAGGCTATCTCCCTACCATGTCTTTTTAGGACTAATTTTCTATTTTCACTATAGGAACATAGAGCCTGGCTCTTTTCCTATAATTAATTAGCAACATATATCTTTTGAAAACTAAGATGAAAAAAGATTTTTATATTGTAACAAGGAATATTTGAAGTGATATTGTAGAAGTTCTTAGGATATTTTTTTTTCTTTTAATAGGGCTGGCCAAACTCATTGGATTTTCCATTTTCATTTGATACAATCATAGTTTTCATCTTTAATACTATTAGTACTCATTTCTGTGTTCCTGAGTGATTTTATAGCTTTTGAGGAGGAACCAGGTCTAGCTCTAAGAATATTTTCAGCCAAGCTTGTGTATCTTCCTTTCTTTCCAGCAAGCATAGACTCTTTTTGGTTGTTAATGTGCCTTTTCAACAAAACCATACCTAAGAGAGTTGTTTTTTTTTTTTCAACGTTCACAAAATTGCCTTGGTAGAGGCAAGGTGTAAGGGGCTGCAGAGATCTCATCTACTTCATTTTGTAGAAAATTAACAGTTGCTATAGAAACGCAGTGACCTGTCAAGGCAACTTGGAATATTTTAGTAAAACCCAGGTTTCCTTATTTCAGCACACTTCCCGTTGACATCTCTGTCCTTGGTGTGTTACAGAAACTGCCTGTAGGCAGAAGCCTAAATCCCATTTACAGCATTGGTTGCTTTCCCAAGTTACAACATCTCTTTTCAGTTGTTGATAATGTTGTGTCCCTCTGGAAACACTCCTCTTGGGTCTCTCATTTCTTCTACTACATAAGTATTTGTCTCTGAATAATTCTCTTTAAGTCCTTTGTCATGATCACCTATGGATCGTTTATGAAAACAAACATATTAGGTTGGTGCAAAAGTAACTGTGGTTTTCGTATTGTTGAACTTTGTTGTTCGATATTGGAATACATTCCTAAATGTGGTTATGTTATACTTCATTTTAATGCTCATTTCATGCTTTATGTGTTTTTTTTTTTTGGCTAAGGACAAATTTCTTGCCATTTAGACTAGGGAAATGATGTTAGAGAAAAAGCAAATTCAAGTGATTTTTTATTTGAGTTCAAAATGGGTCGTAAAGCAATGGAGACAACTCTCAACATCAACACCTTTGGCCCAGGAACTGCTAGTGAACATACAGGGCAGTGATGGTTCAGAAAGTTTTGCAAAGAAGATGAGAGCCTTGAAGATGAGGAGTGTAGTGACCAGCTGGGAGCCGTCATCAAAGCTGATCCTCTTACATCTACACAAGAAGTTGCCAAAGAACTTGACATCAACCTTGCTATGGTCGTTCAGCATTTTGAAGCAAATTAGGAAGGTGAAAGGCTTGATAAGTGGGTGCCTCATGAGCTGACAGAAAATCAAAAAAACTGTCATTTTGATGTGTCGTCTTACTCTATACAACAGTGATCCGTTTCTCGATCGGATAGTGACGTGCAACGAAGTGTGGGTTTTAAGGCGATGGCACCCTACTCCAGTACTCTTGCCTGGAAAATCCCATGGACGGAAGAGCCTGATGGGCTGCAGTCCATGGGGTCGCGAAGAGTGGGGACACGACTGAGCGACTTCCCTTTCACTCTTCACTTTCCTGCATTGGAGAGGACATGGCAACTCGCTCCAGTGTTCTTGCCTGGAGAATCCCAGGGGCGGGGCAGCCTGGTGGGCTGCCGTCTGTGGGGTTGCACAGAGTCGGACTCGACTGAAGTGGCTAAGCAGCCGCAGCAGCAGCAGCAATGACCAGTGCAGTGGTTAGACCGAGAAGAAGCTCCAGAGTACTTCCCAAACCCAAACTTGCACCAAAAAGGTCCTGGTCACTGCTGGGTGGTCGGATGCCCACTGTCAGATCCACTCCAGCTTTCTGAATCCTGACGAAACCATTAGATCTGAGAGGTAAGCTCAGCAAATCAATGAGATGCACTGAAAACTGCAGTGCCTGCAGCCAGCACTGGCCAACAGAAAGGGCCAATTCTGTACAGCAGTGCCCAGCCGCACGCCACGCAACCAGCGCTTCGAAAGTTGAGTGGGTTGGGCTGCAACAGTCTGCATCATCTGCCATATTCACCTGACCTCTCACTAACTAACTACCACGCCTTCAAGCATCTTGACAAGTTTTTGCAGGGAAAATGCTTGCATAACCAGCTGGAGGCAGAAGGTGGTTTCTGAGAATTGCTCAAATTCTGAAGCATGGATTTTTACGCTATAGGAACAAACAAACTTATTTCTCATTGGCAAAAATGTATTGATTGTAATGGTTCCTATTTTGATTAAAAAGATGTGTTTAAGCCTAGTTATAATGATTAAAAATTCACAGTCTGAACCTGCAATTACTTTTATACCAACCTAATACTTAAAGCAAAATTTATTAGTTCAGGAAAAATAGCTTGAGATATAAAAGTGTTTTCTACAAACAGTACTGAGTTTTTATTAGTAGGCAGCATTTTTTTAATATATTTTCATGTTGCTTCAGTTTTCTGATTGTCTCTAAGCTTAAAAAAGAAAAACAAGTGACAAATTAGAGGAATTATTTAGCTAATGCAGGTAAAATCATTAAATGGAAGGAATTTACTTTTCTATAGCTATTTCTATTTTTAATTTTAAAGTCTTCCTATGATTATTGTTTAGTTTTACATATATTAGGATTATGGTCACATATTTTAACTTTGAAAAAAATTTTTCATTATGTAAGAAATACATATCAACTACAGAACATGTACAAAATACAGAGTAATTGAATAATAAATTACATTTAAGGAAAATAGCTATAATCCCAGCACAAGGAATTACTGTAATATTTTGTTTCCAAACTAGAGCTTTCTCTGCACAAATATATATCTGTTGAAGCATTTACATGTTAGGTTTATTCTTTTAATGGAATTATATATATATATTGTTTTAAAAACTTTTAAAATTTAACAGTGTATCATGAATAACTTGTCATGCCCATAAATATTTTTCTATATTTTTTCATTATGTACTTGAAATTAATTATATAAATATTATGTAACTTAAAAGAATACCATAGAAATTTTATAAGTATTTCAAAGGTATTTTAATGAATTTTTTTCTTTATAGGAGAAAATATATCACTATTATAGTTTAATCCCCAGCTAAATCTATACAGATACTAAATTTTATTTCCATTGCATGAGACACTCTCATGTTCTTTAAATAGTTATACCTAGTGCCAGTAATTCCCAGAGGAAACAGCCCTTTTATTTCTCCTTTTGTACACACAGATTGGAGAAGACTCCCTAGAGAGTTGATGCCAAGGAAAAAATGCAAAAAGGTACATTAACTAATGTAATAATAATCCAGAAAGGAAAAGGTTATAGCTTAACTTCTGCCTGTATGAAATTGTCAATATAAAGTTACACTCAATGTTCTAAATGCTTTTTCTGAAAGTATTTTTGATATTTTGATTATTTTGTTAGTGCTTTTTGTTTTTGCTTTTTCATTTGTTTTTCCCTTAATTAGGAATTTTGAAGTGCTAGGAAAGACTTCAATTATGTAGATATTCTCATTTGTATATTTGACATTTTTAAAATGATTATACTGGCTTTATTTTAAGTTTTAAACTACAACATTTGGAACTGGTAACATTTGGGAACTGGTAGAATAGAACTTTATGGTGTACGTAAAATGCCGAAGTGAAAGTTTTTGTTGTGTTGTTCTTTCATAATCCCACCAAATAAAAAGCTGTGAGCATCTGCTATTGCCAGCCCTTGTGCTAAGAGAGATAAGCCAGTGAGCAAAGGAGGAGCAGTCCTCACCCTCACAGAGCTTACAATCAGATGGAATAAAGACATTCAGCATAGCGCACCGTCTTCACTGGGAGGTCAGGGAAGGGTTTGTTGAGGAGACACACTTGAACTCCAGATTGAATGACGCGTACAAGCTTGCTGTGATGAGGTCATGGGAGTGACGCTGGAGAAATTGGATTTGTTAATGTGTTTTTCTTGTTGAGTCTTAGAAGTTCTCTGTGTATTTTGGATACTAATCTGTTTGAAAAATATTCCTGCTGTGTGTCTCTCCTTTCCTCTTATACCACTGCAGCATTCACAGAACTTCTGACACTAGATTTAGGGATTTATTTTTTTCCTGCATATCAAACAGTTCTCTGCAACACCAACTACGTGTCATATCAATTCAGCTCTGACACTAACTGGAGTTAGCGCTGATCCCACTAAGGGCTCAGTCCCAGGAGACTGCTCCCCGCTGCAGATATCGGTCACAAGTCTAATGTGTCTCCAGGTTTCCCACAACTGCTGTCTGCGTTGGCTACCAGTTGGAGGTTCCCATGACCCTCCCTGGTAGAATTTGATTTACCTGAAGAGCTCACGGAACATGGTGATGTATTTACTTATATTTACCAGTTGACTATAATAAAGGTTATGATAAAGACCCAGATGAACAGTCAAGTGAAAAGAGGCGTAAGGTCAAGTCTGGGAGGTCACCCATGCATGTCTGTAAAGTTGGGATGTATTGCCTTCCAGTTCACGAATATGTTCACCAATCCAGAAACTCTTGGAACCGCATACTTTGGGGATTTTTATGGAGGCTTCATCACATAGGCCTGATCAGTCATCAACTCAGTCTCCAGCCCCTTTCCCCTTTTCCAAGGATTCTGATCATGGCTGGATATATCTGATAGCCAGCCCCATCCTGAAGCCACCCAGCACCCCACTGAGAGTCACCTCCTTAGAACAGAAGAGACTCTTGTGCTCAGTTGCTTCAGTTGCATCCAACTCTTTGCGACTCCATGGGTGGCTCCTCTGTCTATGGGATTTTCCTGGCAAGATTACTGGAATGGGTTGCCACGCCCTTCTCCAGGGGATCTTCCCAACCCAGGGATCAAACCCATGTCTCCTGCATTGGCAGGCGGATTCTTTACCTACTGAGGGAAACTCCAAAAGACACTCTATTGTCCAGTAAATTCCAAGGGATGTAGATTCTTCTTAGAACAACCAAAAATTACTGTTATCACTTAGGAAGTTTTAAGAGTTTTAGCAGTTCTGTGCCTGGAACCAGATGCTGAGACCAGAATATATTTGTTTCTATTTCACACAGTCCTTTTTCAAATATGTCTTTTGCAAACATTTTCTCCCATTCCATAGCTTGTCTTCTTATTCTCTTTTACACAGAAGTTTTGAGTTTTAATGTAGTCCGGATTATCCGTTCTTCTTTTCATGGATCATGTCTTTGGTTTTGCATCTCAAAGTCATCACCAAGCTCAAGGTCACCTAAATTTTCTCTTATGTTATCTTTTAAGACTTTCATAATTTTATGTTTTACATTTAGGATTGTGATCCATTGTGAGTTAATTTTTGTGAACGGTGTAAAGTCTGTGTAAATTTATTTTTTTGCACATGGAAATCCAGTTGCATTTTTCTGTATTTAAGTGGGTCTCTTTCTCGGCTCTCTATTCTGTTTCATTGATCAATGTATTTATTCACCTATACCATAGTTTTGATTACAATAACTTTATAGTATGTTTTTAAAATCAGGTAGTACCATCTTCTAACTTTGTTATTTTTCTTCAGTACTGTGTTGGCTGTTCTCAGTCTTTTGCCTTCCATATATATAGTAGAGTCAGTTTGCTGATATCTGTAGAATAACTTACTAGAATTTTGATTGAGGTTGCATTGAACTTATAGATGGAATTGGGAAGAAAAGACATCTTGAAGATATTGGCTCTTCCTACCAATGAATATGGAATATGTCTCCATTTGTTTAGTTCTCTGATATCATTATTCAAAGTTTTATAGTCTTCCTCATATAGGTCATGTATATATATATTTTGTTAGATTTATACCTAAGTATTTCATTTGGGGAAGCACTAATATAAATAACACAATGCTTTTCACTTCAAATTCCACTAGTTCATTGTTCATGTATAGGAAATCTATTGAATTTTGTGTATTAACCTTGTATGCTGTAATCCTGCTGTAATTTCTTATTAGTTCCCAGTTTTTAGCCCATTCTTTCAGATTTTCTGCATATTGTCTATGAACAAAGAAAGTTTTATTTCTTCCTTCCCAATCTACATACCTTTCATATCCTTTTCCTATCTTAGTGTATTAGCTAAGACTTCTAGTACAATGTTGAAAAGCAGTAGCAGGTGACGCAGGAGACACGGGTTTGAGCCCTGGGTTGGGAAGGTCCCCTAGAGAAGGAAATGACAACCCAACCAGTATTCTTGCCTAGAAAAACCCATGGAGAGAGGAGCCTGGCAGGCAACATCCATGGGCAAAGAGTCAGACACGACTAAGCCCACACAGAAGCATGAATGGTACCAATCATGAACTAGTGGATCACCAATTTTTAGCAGACTTTAAAGATACATATCTTTATATCTGAAAAGAATATATATACCTGAAAAGAATATATCTGATTTGAAGGAATTCATGTTCAAATACATCCCACAACTGCTCATCCTTGCCTGGAAAATCCCACGGACGAAGGAGCCTGGTAGGCTGCAGTCCATGGGGTCGCTAAGAGCCGGACATGACTGAGCAACTTCACTTTCACTTTTCACTTAATGCATTGAAGAAGGAAATGGCAACCCACTCCAGTGTTCTTGCCTGGAGACTCCCAGGGACGGGGAGCCTGCTGGGCTGCTGTCTGTGGGGTCGCACAGAGTTGGACATGACTGAAGCAACGTAGCAGCAGCAGCAGCAGCTCATCCTTAGAAGCCCATGGACACATTAAAGATTAGTAAAAGCTTCCAGCACGTCAGGCTTTTCATTTGTTGAAAAACAAAACAACAGCAAAACTTTCCTTTTCCATTCTGCTCTCATATTTTTGTTGCATATTATACAATTTTTATGTTTTGTTAAGCTCATATACTCTCTTTTGTTAAAAATGGTCTCCCCTGATTTACAAGAAAGTAGATAATACCTAAAGAGCCAAAGACAGAAAAGGTTTGTTTTTCGAAGATCCAGCTATTGGCAGGTGTTGTGTTGAAAGAAATAAAAAAATTCAAATATATGCATGTATTTGGCCAAAGATTAAAAAAATGTAAATGTTTTGGGGTTGAAACAATCTTTTAACAGATTTTAGTAATTTTACACTTCTTTTCCAATTATAAATAAAAGAATTGGGCATTACATAAAACAAGAATGAAATGTAGCAAAAATTGCTGACTGGACCTGAATATGCAGCTATGACTTTCTTGGCTAAGAGAATAATAATTATCATAAGTTTATTTACCTGACCATGTTCTATAATATCCATTTAGCAGATTTATGTGTTATGAAGTTTAAATAATTTGATGAAAGTTCCTTAGACAAAAAGACTTCTTGATGTAATTTACATTCCTAGCTAGTGATTTCTGAAATCAGTAATATATGTTGAGAGCTTGTTCATATATGATGTGATATTTTACATGCTACAATTCAGATTAAACAGTCTTTGCCCTCAAAGGAAGCAGAGGAAGTTCAGTTCAGTTCAGTTCAGTTCAGTCTCTCAGTCGTGTCTGACTCTTAGCGACCCCATGAATTGCAGCACACCAGGCCTCCCTGTTCATTACCATCTCTCGGAGTTCACTCAGACTCACATCCATTGAGTCCGTGATGCCATCCAGCCATCTCATCCTCTGTCGTCCCCTTCTCCTCCTGCCCCCAATCCCTCCCAGCATCAGAGTCTTTTCCAATGAGTCAGCTCTTCGCATGAGGTGGCTAAAGTACCAGAGTTTCAGCTTTAGCATCATTCCTTCCAAAGAAATCCCAGGGTTAATCTCCTTCAGAATGGACTGGTTGGATCTCCTTGCAGTCCAAGGGACTCTCAAGAGTCTTTTTCAACACCACAGTTCAAAAGCATCAATTCTTCGGTGCTCAGCCTTCTTCACAGTCCAACTCTCACAACCATACATGACCACAGGAAAAACCATAACCTTGACTAGATGGACCTTAGTCGGCAAAGTAATGTCTCTGCTTTTGAATATACTATCTAGGTTCGTCATAACTTTTCTTCCAAGGAGTAAGCGTCTGTGTTGAAGACGCAGAGAAAGTTACCCATCATTAAATCTAGCTATTTTTTTTAAATTTTTGTTCAAGCAAAACCTCACTAATATGTATGTTCAGGAGTCTCAAACTTAGAGACTCCCCAAGGGGCAATTTGGTATAACACAATAAACTGTAAATTCCATTAGTTATGGGTCATGTCCACAATCTAAAAATTTCTTCTTCTGTAGGTTAAATGTTAATCTTTAACAAAATTACATCTTTCTGAGCCGTATTATCCTGTTACCAAGTAATTTCTAAGTATATAGCTTGATTTTGGGAAAGGATGGTAGTACTTTGTGATCACAATGGGACAATTTTGTAACATTATCAATTTTGTAACATCATAATTTTTGTAATATGTCAGTTTTGGTAACTGACTAGCAAAATCTATATGTGAAACAATTATCTATACCCTGCAGTTTCACAGTACCCTCAAAATGCAATATTTTTTGATATAGCTTAAAAATTATGTATTCCAAAGCCATTAAAGGGCTTCCCTCGTAGCTCAGACAGTAAAGCACCTGCCTGCAATGCAGGCGACCTGGGTTCTATCCCTAGGTCGGAACGATCCCATGGAGAAGGAAATGACAACCCCCACTCCAGTGGTCTTACCTGGAGAATTCCATGGACAGAGGAGCCTGGCAGGCTACCGTCCATGGGGTCACAAAGAGTTGGACACGACTGAGTGACTAACACAAACACACACACAAAACCATTAAAACATATTATTTATTATTGCTTTGAGTTTTCAGATTCATGTGATTGGCATGTTCCATTTAACTATTTTATTTTTCATTTCAAAGATAATACTATGTTGCCCTGAATATAACCTCTTTCTCATCTCTTCTGGCAAATGTGTGTTTATTCTGCACTTGTAAAAATCCACCTATAATGCGGAAGACCTGGGTTTGATCCCTGGATTGGGAAGATCCCCTGGAGAAGGGAAAGGCTACCCACTCCAGTATTCTGGCCTGGAGAATTCCCTGGACTACAGTCCGTGGGTTCACAAAGAGTCGGACACGACTGAGCGATTTTCACTTTCACTTTCACTCTGCATATAAGTTAAATAAGTCAGGTGACAATATATAGCCTTGACATGCTCCTTTCCTAATTCTGAAGCAGTCCGAGTCTGGTTCTAACTGTTGCTTCTTGGCCTGCATACAGATTTCTCAGGAGACAGGTCAGGTGGTCTGGTATTCCCATCTCTTTCAGAACTTTCCACAGTTTGTTGTGATCCACACAGTCAAAGGCTTTAGTGTAGACAATGAGGCAGAAGCACATGTTTTTCTGGAATTCTCTGATCTTGGGTTCTTCTGCCTTTTCTAAATCCAACTTGTACATCTGGAAGTTCTAGGTTCATGTACTGTTGAAACCTACCTTGGAGAACTTTGGGCATTACCTTGCTAGCATGTGAAATGAGTGCAATTGTGCTGTAGTTTGAAAATTCTTTGGCATTGCCCTTCTTTGGGATTGGAATGAAAACTGACTTTTTCCAGTCCTGTGGCCACTGCTGAACTTTCCAAATTTGTTAGCATATTGAGTGCAGCACTTTTACAGCATCATCTTTTAGGATTTGAAATAGCTCAACTGGAATTCCATCATCTCCACTAGATTTGTTCATAGTAATGCTTAGGCCCACTTGACTTCACACTCTGGGATGTCTAGCTCTAGCTGAGTGACCATACCATCATGGTTATCCGGGTCATGAAGATCTTTTTTGTGTAGTCTTCTGTGTATTCTTGCCACTTCTTCTAAATATATTCTGCTTCTACCATTGTTGCAGTTTTGGCCCTGATGTCATAAATTGCCAGTTCAAATTTTTAGTAAAATGTCTGGTTCTATAACAGACCAAGATGAGCATAGCCTTTAGCAGGTAGCTGTTGCTATGTGTCATTACTCTGCGCCCTGTTACCAAGCAAGAGGTCTTGCTCAGCTATTGCTCGTTGCCTCAGTGGCCCTGTCCCCAAGCAGCCAGCTGTCAGTGAGGGACCACTGAGGAAGTGATTCAGTCAAGGATTGGTGGTGGGTGGTCATCATGTGGAGAGTGAGGTCAGAGGCAGATTGAGGCCTTCTGCTGGAGGCCCTTCAGCTTACCCAGTCTTGGGCCAGCGGCTGAGTAGCCCAGGGAACAGACTGGGGGCTGTGTCCTGCTGGGCTCCAGAGCCCTCACTAAGGCCCTCCACTAGCCGTGGTTCAGGTCTTAGGTGAGCCTTTCCCCCATGCCTGTCTCTGCAACCTAACAGCAGAGGCTGCCTGTCTGGGTCACAGTCCGTGAGACTTGGTGCCCTTCTTTGGGGCACCTGAGGAGACTGAGGGCCAGATGAGTTGGGTGCCTAACTCCCTCAGGGATGACAGCTAGGTAGGATGTGGGAACCTGGCCCTGAGGAAGCCGCCAACTGAGATTTGCCTCCTCTTAGCCAGGACTGGTACCTTGGAGGGTGAACATTGTGCCTTGGGACTTTGCCCTTTCTTGTCAGGACAGAGGTTAACATTCATTCATCTGGTAGAGATTTTCAGGAACATCATTACCTGATCATGACCTAACTGAGCGGTCTACAGCTACTCACCACACCCATCCCTCACCTTTTGCTTTTAAAGGGACTTGCTGAAAGCTTTCAGTAAGTTTGGGGTTCCTAGGGCATGAGCCACATTCGCACATCTCCTTGTGCAAATCTGTAATAAGCCTTTCTCTGTTCCAAACTCTAATGTTGCGTATTGATGGGTTTCACTGTGCATCAGGCACATGGGCTTGCCATTTCGGTAATAGTTGAAGTCTTAGAAAATCTCCTATTAAGTGATTATCATTTGCTCCTTATCATCAAAAATTGCTAATGTGTGCTGATTTATTTTTTTTCATTCTTTAAGTTAATTCAGCCTGCAAATTTTGTGTCCAGTGTGGCATTCCCCCTGCTAGATGGCATATTAAAAGGCGAAGACATTTAATACACAATTGCTGTTATACAAAAATGTGTTACCAGTGGTTTTACTTCTGCAGGCCCCAGATCCAAAAGGCAGAGGATACAGGCAAAGGCCCTTCACTTACAAATCCTGTGGATGTATTGAAAAAAATCGAGGTAAGGTTTTCTTCTCACTATAAGAACAGACTGAGAAAATATCATACCTCTTTTTGTCTTCTGCAGCCTTTCCACCTTCTGTCTCTTTTAAATGACTTGTGAATTTGGCAGTCAAGCCCAGCATACAGGGTAGCTAGCAATGTTTGAACAATGTTGGCCGGGAGCTATGAGGGCTCCAACCTATCCTCTCTACTACCCACCTGTTAGCTTGCCTCACCTTCTATCATCTGCCTCTTTTCCACTCTGTTCCTCTTTTCTTCTTGAATTATGCATGGGAAGGAAACATAAATGTATATCTCTAAAAACCTCTCAGTTTTTCTCTTATTGGTATATGTGTATTTTTAATGCTTTTATTCTGTCTTATGTCTCAAAGATTCTATTGAGGGAAAATCCTTTCTTATGGCACTTATTTTTATTGCCTTTTAAAAATATTTGAAAAATAAAAAGATGTAAAATTCTAAAAATTAATAAACTGAAAATATGCCCTCTGATCCTTGCCCCTAGCCATCCATCTAAGTCCCTTATTAGAGAAAACCAATGTTACCAGTTTCTTATATAGCCTTCCAGAAACATGTTATACATAGAAAATACTATTTTTTTTTTTAATAACAAAAAGTAACATATTGCACTCTTTGCCTTTTATTTTATTACTTAAAATATGTTGGCTTCTATATCAGTCTACAAAAGAGTTCCATCATTCTTTTCTTTCTTTTTTTTTTGGCTACACTATAAGAACGAACCATAATAAATTTAATCAGTAACCTGTTGATGGACATTACATACATGGCTGTCCTGGCTGTGATTGTTCGTTAAAAAGTATTTCACAGAGGATAGGAAGCTCTGTGAAATGCCAGAGGGCTTCCCAGGCGGCACTAGTGGTGAAGAACCTGCCTGCCAACGCAGGAGATGTAAAGAGATGCAAGTTCAACCCCTGGGTCAGGAAGATCCCTTGGAGGAGGGCTTGGCAACCCACTCCAGTATTCTTGCCTGGAGAATCCCAAGGACAGAGGAGCCTGGCGGGCTCCGGTCCATAGAGTCGCAAAGAGTCATACAGGACTGAAGCAACTTAGCACACGCACATGTTTCATTTAGTGTTTCACTATTAGAAGTAATGCTAGGACTAGCCACCTTGTATTGATTGAACACAGATTCTGACTGTTCTTAAAATTTCCTGGAAAGAAGTTGCTCAGATGACGTGTGCTATAAGGAAATTTAGTCTGGACCTCTGGATGTGGTTTCTTATCAGAACAAATTATATCTCCTTATGCCCTAAATTTAAACACCTTTTTCATCACGCACATTGTCAAAACTGGAGTTTTAAATCTAGAAATCCCAATAAGTTAGCAACTTTAATAGACCATTAGCTTCCAGATGACTCAATTATTCATTTCTTCAGCAAAAGTCATTACAGGTTTTCTTTAATAAAACTTCTGTGGAGAGGGAATCGCATCCACAGTCCCATCTTATGGTGGGAATAGTCAGACAGCAGTAAACTAATACTTGAGCTTATTTCTGTATGACATGCTTATAGGCGGGTGTCTCTGTTGGGTGGTCTACAGTAGTTAAACAAAAGGACTGTTTCCTGCCCATAAGTTAACTGTTTTCAAAGTGTTTTCACATTGTATGTTTTACATTGTTATTCCCGTTGTTCTTAAATCCATAAAGTAGTAAGGGTAAACAGTTACATCTCACAGAAGAGAAAATGGAGACTACTAAGTAGACAGATGAAGACTAATAGCCTAACACAAAGGGAATGATGTGATGAGACAGTGTGTGGGAGGCCATTTTTCTAAATTTTATAAATCTGATATTTCTTAACTGGTTTAGGTATTTTATTGGTTTGCTTTACGTCTACATGATAGAAATACAGTTGAGGTTATTTATTTGGAGATAATTGAGATGGCAGTATTGGAAATCAGGACCTCCCACTCCCTACATAGACTGAATGAATTCTATATTTAAAAAATATTTTTATATAACTGGTTTAAATAATTTTATTGCTAATTATGAAATAAGAGCTAACAGCATGATTTTTCAGATATAGCATATACTTTGCACAGAGTTAAAAATAGCGCTACAATTTACTTTAAACTACAGTCTTGTGGGATGTAGGCCTTTTTACTGGGGTTTGATTAAAATAGAAAACAAAAATGTTATATCTTAATTAACGTTAACATAGCATCATTTTATATATAGGTGTGTATTTATAGAAATTTCAAAATATCTGTAAATACTATTTTGTTTGCTTGCAATTTTCCAAACAGACTGCCAGTTGGTAAAAACTGTACCCAGTACATTGTAGTAATAACTCATAAAAGGTAACATGGGTCAGTAGCCCCAGTATGAAGATAAATCATCTTATATCTATTACCTTCATTTTATTTGTTCTAGCTAAGTGGGGTAGGGTGACAAGAAAGGTGGAGTTTGAATTTTTATTAAAAATTGAGACTATCTGATGTAGTCTTTCATTGCCTTTCAGTTCAGTTCAGTTCAGTCACTCAGTCGTGTCCGACTCTTTGCAACCCCTTGAATCGCAGCACACCAGGCCTCCCTGTCCATCACCAACTCCCAGAGTTCACTCAGACTCGTGTCCATCAAGTCAGTAATGCCATCCAGCCATCTCATCCTCTGTCGTCCCCTCCTCCTCCTGCCCCCATTGCCTTTGCTTTCCTTAAATACATATTTGAGTGGATTTTTAAAAATATTTAAGAGCCAAATGGAATAAAGTTTACAAATTCTAGTATACATATAAAGTATGTTTTCTCTCTGTATGTAATCTACAGAGCAAATATCCTACAATAAGGTGCAGTATGTAGAGATTTATGAATTAGTGTTCTGATTACTGATTAAGAATAAATGTTTTAGCTAAACTGATCTTATGCCTCAATTATGAGTATTAATATATAAACTATTGCTGTTCCCACCTCTTAGAAAACTTGTGAAATCTGTCACTTGTGCACATTAAACATAGAACAGATTAGTGAGTGGATAATAACAGTAATGAAAACAGGTCACTTTTATCAAATGGCAAATAAATGTTGGTAGTCATAATAGAAATATAAAGATATAAAGTTAAATCTGTGTCTTACAAGAAGGTGGCATAGTGATTTTTAACAAGGTAAGTGGAGCCATCACATAATCAAAGATTTTCTAACTCTGTATCTCTTCTTTGCCTCCATTCTTAGGAGTGTTAATAAGTACTAATATTGGCTCAGATTTGAGTTTTAATCTCTCTTTTTCCAACCTGCCAGATGCATTACGAAACAAAAATCCTTGGATATGGGAAGTAAATAACAAGAGAGAACAGAGATAAAAACATAGATATCACGTTTTACAGCAGAAACCAACACAACATTGTAAAGCAATTATCCTCCAATTAAAAATAAATTAAAAAATAATGAAATATTAAAAACATGGATAATCTGCAAATAGGATAATTCACCCCAAGATGACTTGATATTATTTTAAACAGTTTTAGTTAGCAGTTAAAACATAGACACTTTGAAATGTTACCATTACATTCTCTTTTCTCCTTTCATGAAGGATAATAAAAAATAACATTCTGAAAGTTCTTCATAAGCTGAATCAAAATATTTTAGAAGGAAGTAGGATATTAATCATAAAAATAAAGCACTATACTGTAGAGCCAAAATCGAAGCATTACCCAAGACTGAGGTTTTTTGTGTTTGTTTTTTTTTATAATATTTTTGTTTATTTGGCTGCTAGAGTCTTTGTTAGTTGTGGCACATGGGATCTAGTTCCCTGACCAGGGATTGAACCTAGCCCCCTATATCGGAGCAAGCACAGAGTCTTAGCCACTGGACCACCAGGGGAATTCCCCCAGACCAAGTTATGAAATAACAAAATCACAGAAGACACCGGTCTAATGATGAGCCAATGAGTACCTCCTTTCTTGAGGTAGCTCAGAGTGTCCTAGGTGAGGGCCTGGAGGTGTTGGTAAGAGAGGGTTAGAATAAGCTGGCAGGTAACTGTTCTCTTGAGGTTGGGCAGGAATGTTAGAGTCTGGTGGTTTCCATTTAAATTAATGAAGCTCATTTATACTAGGAATTGGAAAAGAAAGGTGATGGTGAAAAATCAGATGAGGAAAATGAAGAGAAGGAAGGAGGCAAAGAGAAAAGTAAAGAAGGCGATGATGATGAGGAAGACGACGCTGCAGAACAAGAGGAATATGATGAAGAAGAGCAAGAAGAGGTAATGGTCTATTCTGGGAGAGTAGCAAAGTTCCTAAACTTAAGGGTGATCTAATAAGGAATCAGATATGTGGTATATAATTAAAATGTTAAAAACCAAGTTGATGGGAGCCAGGGGTATATTATTATCCATGGCATTAAGTCTTTGGTACTAGAATTATAGCATTGAAATTATAGTGATACCAAGTGGAATGTAGGAGGTAAGAGTTACTTGATTCAAGACAGCTTTGACCGTAGAAGTTTGTAAGTTAAGGAAATGGTTCAGTTTAGTTTGAGATTTATCTACTTAGCACTTGAAGTCAGCAATAAGGTATAAATTATGGATTTAGTCATATTTTGAGGGGGAATCCCAGAAATACCATCAAGTTTTAAATCCCAAAGTGCATGTGGATGCTATCAGAGAACATTCATAATTCAACCTCAAGTATGACTGAGTCAGAACTCCGTGTTTTAGATTTGGGATTTCCAACTTTCCAGAAACAAGGTGCATTTCAAAATAAGCTGGAGTCAATCAAGCAGGGTGATTTTGTTGGTCACGGCCTTTTTGGGACTTTGTAGATGCCTCACGTAAGAGTTTCTTCTGTTGATACATTCTAATGACCATTGTCTTCACTCCATTTCAGTTTCACACACCACACTGATGAATCTTTCACCTGAACTGTTCCACCTAAGAAATCTTAATTATATGCTACAATTACTTTGCCTTAAATTTTGGTTTTAGTGAAATTTATATTGGTGTGCAGGAAGGGTATTGATTCATTTTTATCTGCTTCCAAATGGCTAGCCAATTGCCTTCCTTATGTACTAAATAATTTTCTTTCTGCATTGATTTGAAATTCTCCTTTATCAGCTCTTAGATTCCTTCATCTGCTTATTTCTGGCCTCTGTTCCATTGATCTATGTTTGAATCATCACTAAGACATTCCAGTTAATAAAAACTTCTCAATATTTGTTAATATTTTAAGAGCTTGTTACTCTTTTATGAAATTTTCCTGAATATTCTTTGGCTTTTGAAATGCTCTGTTTTTTTAAAGTCTAGACTTGAGTTGAGCTGTGTTTGAAATTAACATCTGTCCTAACAAGAACAACAAACATTAGAATTCTAGTAATTTCAGAATTCTATATAGAGTACTAAACACCACCAATGGGTTCATATAACTGTATTTCATTTTTAAAAACCCAACTTTCTACTTTAATAAACAAATGATACGTATTTTAAGGGTGAGGCTAGGTGAGTCTGGTTATAAGCAAGCTCAAAGCCTTTTTTAAAGTTACTCTCTTTGCTCTTTCTAGCAGTTAACTAATGAAAAATTACTGCTAATTAACTCACTGGAGAAGGAAATGGCAACCCACTCCGGTGTTCTTACCTGGAGAATCCCAGGGATGGGGGAGCCTGGTGGGCTGCTGTCTATGGGGTTGCACAGAGTCGGACACCACTGAAGTGACTTAGCAGCAACTCATTGATACATATATATAGAGAGAGGATGTGATAAGCATTTTGTTTGGAAGAGTAAAATGGAGCGAATTATCTATAAAACACCTACATGTAAAATTGAGAAAATATGGACTTTTTCTTCAGCCTTTTGAATGTTTTAAAGAGCAGGGGCCCAAATGAAGCCAAGAACCCTTTACGCCATCAGTTTCAACAGGTTCTGACTCTGTACCAGTCTATGTATCAAGATTACTAATCTCACAGAATTACCAAATGTGAGTCACTGAACCTACTTGGACATGCTCCTGTCTAAACCCAAGTAGCATATGCTCAATTTGAAATGCAGTGTCTCTTCCTTTCTCATTTCCACTTGTGTGTACAAATTGACTAGCTTACAGTTCCACACCAGTGTCCTCAGCCGGGTCTCGTGTACAAGGTGGCCTCTCCTGAACCATGCCACCCGTCCCCACACACTACCCCCAGGATTCAGCATGGTTTCCAGACTGTTGGATTTCTTAGCACCAGAGAAACCAGGACAACTTCCTAGATATAGTAAGGGTCTGAGCTGGAAACAGGAAATTAAAGTGTTTAGGGAGGACAAAGTAATGAAAGACATATCTGAATAATACAAGTTACCTTTCTTACATTGTTTATATAAATTTATATAGAGTATCCCACCATGCAGATCCTAAAAAAATGATATCCAGGAGACTTTCTTTTGAGAATAGTCTCTATTTCTTAATTACTCTGTGATAATTCCTGCTATAGATAATAGAGATATGGAGATTAATTTGGCAGGGGGTGAAGTAGAAAAGAATAGCTATGTGCTTTGCCAGGCAAAAGGGGCCACAGCAGGCTAACACCCTCAGAACAATAACTTGGAGGTTAATTTTTTTATGGCAAATTTCAATCATGTTCAAAAACTAGTGACTAGTAATAAAAACACCTACAGACTCTGCACTCAGCTTTAACAATCATCAAGCCAGCCTTTCTGCTGCTCTTTCATCCAACCAGTCCACTCCTGCCCCCCAGCCCCCTTCAAAGCCCCAGCTGCCTTGGATCATTGTAAAGCAAATCCCAGGCATTGTATCATTTCATCCACAAATATTTCAGTCAGCTGTCACTCAGTCATATCCGACTCTTGGCGACCCCATGGACTGCAGGACGCCAGGCCTCCCTGTCCATCACCAACTCCCAGAGCTTGCTTATGTGCATCGAGTCAGTGATGCCATCCAACCATCTTATCCTCTGTCATCCTCTTTTCCTCTTGCTTTAAATCTTTCCCAACATCAGGGTCATTTCCATTGAGTCAGTTCTTTGCATCAGTCGGCCAAAGTATTGGGAATTTCAGCTTCATTATTTCAGTATGTACTCAAAAATAAGGGCTCTTTATCACAGTAACATTATCATAGCTAACAGAATAAAATGTATTTCTTTAATATTAAACAGTGTTCAGATTGTTTTGATTGGAAAAAAAAAATTTGTTTGTTCCAGGTGGAATCCAGTGACAGTCCATGCACTGCATGGTTAATTACTCCCTTAAATTTCTTTTAATCTGTATCTGAAATGGGCTTCCCTGGTGGCTCAGAGGTTAAAGCGTCTGCCTTCGATGCAGGAGACTCGGGTTTGATCCCTGGGTCGGGAAGATCCCCTGGAGAAGGAAATGGCAATCCACTCCAGTATTCTTGCCTGGAGAATCCCATGGACAGAGAAGACTAGTAGGTTACAGTCCACTGGGTCGCAAAGAGTCGGACACGACTGAGTGACTTCACCTCATATCCGAAATGGATATTTGAATTTTTGTAGAAAGCAGAAATATCTTGAGTCATTTACATGGATAGTAGATGCTAAAGCTGAAACTCCAGTATTTTGGTCACCTCATGCGAAGAGTTGACTCATTGGAAAAGACTGTGATGCTGGGAGGGATTGGGGGCAGGAGAAGGGGACAACCAAGGATGAGATGGCTGGATGGCATCACTGACTCGATGGACGTGAGTGTGAGTGAACTCCGGGAGTTGGTAATGGACAGGGAGGCCTGGCGTGCTGGGATTCATGAGGTTGCAAAGAGTCGGACTCGACTGTGACTGAACTGAACTGAACTGAACTGAACTGGAGTCTGACTCACCCAGAAGAATTCGAATGTTCCCAGGGGATTAATCTCTCTTAAACTGAGCCACCCTAGATAGAATGTAATATGTCATCTTCTATGTTTGATTCACTATCTTGAGGTCTTTTATTTACTTTGATAGGAAGCAAAAATCTCTGCTTATGCTCAGCTATTATAACTGAAAACCTTAGTTCTGGTGTAGTCAAATGAATGTTAGTGTACATTGGCTTCGTTTATTGTTTGTACATTTGTTTGGAGTAAGTGTATAGTGGTTAAACCAGCTAAACCATGTATCATCCCTCCTCTAAGGTATAATGAATGAGATGTATGCTGGTAACGTGTAATGGGCATCCGTATATGTTCTCAGCTAGTTGGTGCCTGAGACTAGTAGGGGATGGTGGTCTTGAGGAAGAAAGAGCACAGGTAGATGTGTGAAGTTAATGTTTTAAGCATTGAAGTAACAGAGACTTTTAAGCCTGGCATAGTTTCTAGTTACCTAACTTTGGTATTTATAAACTTATGTTTAAAGGGATAGCCCACATTATATTCTTTAATGTTACTACTCATACTTTTAAAGTTTACTGAGGAATATATCATTTCACTTAGGAAAATGACTACATTAATTCCTACTTTGAAGATGGAGATGATTTTGGTGCAGACAGTGACGACAACATGGATGAAGCAACCTACTAGCTATGGAATTTCTCATGAAATATTTTTATGATACAGCTTCTGAACATTTGGACAGACTTATTTTCTATTTTATTTCTGATAAGGAATGAGTAAGTACTTTATTTTTGTTACTGTTTTGTTAGAAAAATACTTGTTACTAAAATATTCAGAACCACTTTGAGTATACACACTAGTTACCTTACCAGTTAATTTCTGACACTGACATTCCTTCTCAACACCTCTGTCATCTCTCTAATGTATTCAAGTGGAGTTTTTGTTTTGGATTAGAATGTGCCTAAAGAGTTTCTGCATCTTTTTTAGGAGTTTTTGCATCTTTTAATCTATGTATTCATACTTAAAAATTATTTAATTGCTGATGTTTTCTAAAACTGCTACTAGTCATCATAATGGATTTCTATAATCTGAAAGTTGGTTTAACACTGCACATGGAGCACTTTAGAAACAAAGAAACTTGAAAATAATTTTTTTACTTTTACATGGTATGTTCTATGCTACTATATTACGACTACATAAACCTACCTGAGCTCTTACAAATCCATATTTTATGAGATTAAAAGTTTTGTGATTGGAAACACATGCACAGGGAAAAATGCCAATCTGAGCTAATTTCATAATTTAATCTCAAACCAATACAAAGACCTGGGATAAATAAATACCTGAATTTGAGGTTAATTTCACACCATCCTTTAGATCAATTAATCATCCCACTGTAACAGGTTTGTTATCTTTGAGTCATTGGTTAATGAAAAATTAGACTGAGGTATTCAATTTCGTACTTGATGAAAATGTGAAGTAAGTTCAAGTTATATAAATCTCATTGCAGAATGCATATATGTGTAATCTGTGAGGTGTAGTGGCCTCTGTTACGTTTCATAGGACTCAAACTGTCCAATTGATTTAACAATGCAGAATAAAACTCAGGTCACTTTGAAATTGAGATTAATCTTTTTGATTCATTAAAAACTAGCTCCCCTTTGTATTGGGGTAAGAGAGAGGATATCTAAAATCTTCACCTTCCAATGACTCACATCTGCCAAAGATTTTCAAGGACATTCTTATTATGTATTTTTAAATGATTTATTAACATTACTCATCAAAAGAAATAATTTTTCCCTCTTGGGAAGATACCACGCATTGCCCTCTGACCTGAGAATCAGAGCCATAGATTCGGTTTCTACCTTTATTATTAAACTCAGCCTTGAAACTGAAGTTGGTTAGGTTTTCTGTGCCTTAGTTTCTTCACTTGTGAACAGTTTTCTATAAAAACTGCTTAAATTCCAACCAGAGTTCACCATGTGTGTTCATTCTCTCACCTTGTAGCAATGATCATGCTTAAATTTGATTCTCACCCTCTAAAAATATTGTAACTGGCAAAGTGATGAATTTTGAGAGAAAGACTTATTTTCCTCACAAAGTGTATTGAAATCAGATTTTCCCATCTTATTTTCTAGTGGAAAAAAATGTGTATTGTCTCGTGCCATTTTGTAATATGGCTTTCTCAGGAAAAAAGACCACTTTCGACTGTGATATTTCCTCAGATCAGTCACTATGCATGTGAGGGCCATTGTTCAGTACTGTGTTGATCATATGTGATTTCTTAAAGGAGTTTATGAAAAATTTTAAAGATTATAAGTGGAAAACATGAATGAAACACTCTAAAGCAGCAATCTACTTAAGAGTAGAAGTCTCACTTTTCAGTTGTAATGGGCAACAGTCATTTAGGATTGGTAAGTTACATGTTTCTTATTCTCTCAACTAATACTATTTAATTTATACAAATCTTACCTTATTGTTCTGTTTACTTTTTATGAATCTGAAGATAACATGTGAATCAGGCAAATACACCAAAGATACAGGAATCTTTTTTTTCCTGGCTTTCAGTTGTTGCCACCATTTTAGTCCTACAGATGGTAAAGCATCTTACCCGCAAGGATTTGCTGGGGAGGCCCAGCCATGTCTATTAAGTGCATTGCCTTCCTCCTTGGGAAGATCTTTTTATAAGTTTAAAGTAGACTAATTGTGAGAACAGGCAGGAAGTATTTGTGGGTTGCTGTAACAGTGGCAATCTTATTTTTCTGGCTTAAAATATAAGAAGACTGTGAGATTATTCTCTAAGAAGGTAAAATTTAGTGCAGAGATTCGCCTCATACTTGATGGTGAAGTGTCTTTAAAATTTCTATATATAAGATACAAAACTGTTTTGTTGCTCTAATACTTTTCTGTATTTGTCTACACATTAAATTCCTGCAAAAAAAAAAATTGTCTTTTTGTTTTATATTATTTTGACCCTACTGAAATATGTTTGAGAAAACTAATTTGTTAATACTTATTTTACCTAGTACAATAACTGTATATTTTTGAGCAGGATGCCAGTATCAGATGTTCTTGAACAAACCACCATCAACAATAAAACTCTAGGTGATTAAAAGCTGTAAGAACAAAGTAAGAGATTTGGATATTGAGAGAATGCTGACACTCATTGGACCTTGTTAACCTTTCCTTCCCCACTTTCAGATGTACAGTATCATGGCTTTTCTTTAGTATGCTTAAAGGCTCTGAAGTAACTTTTTATAAGAAAAATATAAATAAATACAATTTTAAGATTAAGATGCTTTGAAAAATGAAGAAACCAAGGTTTACACCACAGATTCTCCATTAAATAACTCCAAATAACTGATTTTTGTTACTAGTATTTTTTAAAATTAGTATTTTGAGATGAAAAGTTTGTTTCATAATAAAATTTAGATGTAAATAGAGCATATTGTTACATGACCAATCTGTAATCTCCACGCCTCGTAAGGCCTTTTTCACTGCAAATAATGTTCATCTGAAATTTGTTTTCGTTTCCTTTCACTTATGTACTATAAGTCATCCAGTATTTTGTTTCAATATAAGGGAGAATCTGAATTGGTAAATCTTTGGCAATTCAGTCTATCTTAAATATTATGTCTTTTATCAAATAGTTAGAAGAGGAGAAAAGATTTGCTTTATTCAATTAAATTAACCATCTTCCATTTTTTGATTGAATAATAAAATAGAAACTTTATTACATTTTGTACATCTTTTAAAATGTGAAAAATAAGGGGCAGAAAGTTTTAAAACCCAGTTTTACAGATGTACATGCTAACATAAGATTCTACAATTTCATGCTGCATTTGTATAAAATATATTATACAAAAGTTTTATATAATCTGCATACATAAAACAATTAAAGCATTCAGATTTCTGTGATCCAGCAGTGCAATATGCACATACTTGGAAGAAAAATACTGATTTCCTGAGCAACGTAATTCAAAATAAGAATGATTCCCATCAAAATGTACCGTTTAAATACAGACTTCCCAAAACTCTACCTTTACTCTGTAACACTTTAACTGGACCCTGTTTCATGGTATTTCCAAAACCTAATTAATTGTATGCTTCATATTCCAAGTAGGTAATTTTAGTAAAACTAATGACTAAATAGTGGTTCATTTAAAGAGCTCTTCAGGCCATTGAACAAGTAGGGTTCAGAAAAAGACAAGCTTTAAAACACAAGTTTTCAAAGAAGTTAACATTACTGTCTTCTAATTCCTAATGACTCTATAAGTGATCTTATTATATCTTTTAAGGACACAAAGCCTATAATTTTCTAGGAATAGGATTGCAAAAATAATTTAAATACCATCCACTGTTTGAAACAAGCTTAACCATTTGTACCCAAACTTTAAGAACTGCTCCTTTTAAAAATAAGCAGGTTTTTCTTAAACACTTGCAACTCCAACATTTTAAGTGAACCAAATGCAGTGATTCCCTTGTCACTTTTACATCCATATGTATATACCTGTGTCTGCATCTTCTAATGTAAAGTCTCAAAGTAAATTCAATAAGGGTTTCAACAGAAAAGCCACAATATCAAATGCTAACTTTTCTTTTTACAAAGCAATCTGCATTTACTACAAATTTTGTAGTACTACTTAGTACTTTTTAAAAGTTAAAATTATTTTATCTATTTAATGCTTAGGAAATTTTTTTTTTGATGACAAGGATTAAAATCTAGAATTCCATATATACAACATATAGAATTCTCTCTATATATAACATATATATAGAATTATATGTAATTCAAACTGTATTCGAGTAAAAATATATATTTAATCTTAATTTTTAATTATATATAATTCAAACATAAGGACAAAGGAAACTGCCTGTGTCATAAGGATATGTTATACTTCCTTCAAGGAATAGGACACTCTGCAAGACAGAAAATGGTTTTAACCAACACAGAACACCTACTTTTTAAAATGTTAGTGATTTTGGAAATCAGATTTCTCTTTGTCAGTTTCCAAGTATCACAAGCAGAAAGGAATCCTTGACTATCTGAAATTTCATCAATTTGATGTAAATAAAGTTCAAAGGCCATCTAGCCCATTCTATCCTAAAATAATCTTTATTTTCTTCCCTAAAACTTGATTTTCAGCAGGCTTAATAAATACAATGTAAACTGACCAAGTTAACACTGAGCATAAATTAGAAAGATGACCAAGGCACATTAAAACAGTTTTTAAATCTCAAACTAATAGAGTCACTCAAAAATCAATTTGCTACAGACTTCCATATAACGCTTTCTGGTAATCATCTAAGGCCCTCTGATATATATATGGAAGGGCTTTAATGTTTGACTTCTTTGTCCTGTCTTTCTCTGACACATTGCTCCTGAAAGTACATTAAGCCTAATTAAGCATATATATATATATATATGTATATATTGTTCACCTCACTTTATATCCAGATTGAAATCTGAAATATAAAACTGGCCAAAAAGCTTAAACATTAAAAGTTAGGAAATAATGCCCAGAAAATGAGGTGTTATTATGTATCTTAAGGTACATACTTTATTATACACAAAACAGGCAAGCCAGAGTCCACCAAATCTTGATTCTAATGAATTATTTTGATAACATTTTAAAAATGCATACTTTAAAAAAATTAAATCATGGAATCAATATGCAAATGCAATTTAGCCAGAGTCTGTCTGATCCACAGTAGATCTTAAAATGTGGCCCTATAAACCCCTTCTTTCTGACCAAACCATACACCTCTGGCCTCTGTTCCCCAGTGTGATGCTCTAATTCAGAGAAAAAGGATCTAAGTTGAACATTTTCTCTTTGAAAAACTCTAGAGGCAAAGGGATCAATAAAGCAATATGTCTGTTACTGGTAATGCTAACGGTCTCTTTACCCCCGCTTTTCTGCAACAGACCTCAGAGACAGACTGAAAAAGTTTTCATCCCATTAACTTGTGCTTGGTAGTGCAGGTGGAGGCTAATTTTACACAGCCTATGTTATGAGTCCTATTGGACTATCTAAAACAATGCTTAATTCTAAGAATTATGTAAGGCATTAAATGTAATTAAGGCATGTTACCACATGTAATACAGCAACAACTTATTACAGTATGTAAGGAAATATTTCCTAAATAATGGTAATCTGTACATGTGTAACACTTTCATCAAAGAACAACAAAAGTGCTTTCAAATATCAGAGGCAAATAAAATTACTGAAAAAACGGAAGCAGTGGCAGTATTCTTTAACAGATAACTTTTACGTCCTGACATAATCCAGTGTTCTAATGACCAAATGGCAACTTCCCAAGAGTAACACATTATTTAGGGGGTTTAATAATAATATATCTCACCCTCTATTACAGACATTATAGATAACTTTCCCATTTCGGTTCTACTTATGCTTTCATAGTGTATGAACTAAATGTTTTTTTAAAACTTCAAAATAGAATTTTAAGTGCTATCAAATAATTTTAGAATCAGACTTTCTTGCAACTGAACATCTTGATGGTTCACAGTATTAAAATTTTCATCAGTTGCAGACATCTGATGCTATCATTATTTGCTTAATAAATTTATTACTAATAACCTCAAAACAAAAATACTTTAAAAATAAAATTTAAAGATAACCAGTCTTGACTAAGAAAAAATGATGCATTTTCAAGCACTTCCTAGACACATATTCAAATTCATTTCTGCTTTAAGCATTGATACAACAGATACAGATTCACTGCTTTCAATATCAACAACTAGCAACTGTAGGGATTTTATACTCAACCCATTTGTAAGTGGCTCCAAATAACAAAAGGTGAAAAAGCATCTTCAGTCTCTCTGAATTCTGCCTTTGAAGTGGTTATTGATTGTAACGGATTCACCACATTCCAAATGCACAAGTGATTGGTAACACTGTGACTGTGAACTGCCTGCTATGTTTTGTGTTGTGCAGCAGGTAATTGAGAATCTTGACTATACAGTTTATGATCATCTTGTGGACCAAAGGGTATTCCATTAGTTGGAGCAATTCCATTTTCCATTTCTCTCTGCTGTGATGGGGGTGTGACTCCTGAATGCAAATGTGAAGAATCCACTGTTGAATGGTGACTGACATCCACCTTAGCTAAAATTTCATAATACAGCAAATAAAACACTGGTGTTATTATGCCTACTATCAACATTATCACTACAGCTGTCCACCACCCTATTCCCCAGTCTGCGCCATAATAAGGGTCCTTGCGTTGAATGTTTCTGTTGTCAGGTTCAAAACGGACCTGTTGTGCTGTCAAAGCAGACACCACCTCATTAAGGTTCTCTCTTTTGGTGTCTGTACATTTTACGATTTGTTCGATGTCCCGGTCTACTTCTTTTAGAAAGCTACCAGCTGACTCAGTGGAAGAAAGAGAGTCGTTAGCTGACAAAACTTCCTGTTGTTCTGGAAGGTACTGAACAGTAGAAGGACGTAAAGCCTGTCTTCCTTTTGGAGGATAAAGTGTTTCAGTCAATGAACTAAACTTTTTCACTGGAATTTTGATAGACCTAAGGGCAAAAAAGTCTTGGTCACTGATGAGATTATTAACCCTCTTGATATCTGCTACCTGTAAGAAAAAAAAAGGCAACATTCAACTAAATTCTGAATCAAAATAAAAGTAGTAGCAATTCATTCATCCCAGTTACTTTTACAGGGGAAAAAATGAGCTTAATATTAGAAGTACTGAGTTATCACATCCAGAAAGATTTTATTTGTGAATAACAGTTCTACACCACACTTGATCTACCAGTCTTAAGAAATCACCAATTATATTCTACCATCACCCCATATATTGTTAACACTAATTCTAGTTATTTAAATAGATTCTAGGATCTTTTGATATTTCTCTTTGTACCTCATGTACAAATATCACACTCTGCTGCTTGTAAACAATTTGTGAAGGAAGGATTACAGACTTAAGTTCTTTCTTATGTGGCAGTTAAGAGTATAGGCAAATGTCAACTTAACCCAATAAAAGTACCATGTTTTATCAAAATAAGATGCCATCCACTCTTAGGATGTCCTATTATTTTATGTATCATTAAGGTAAACAAACTCCACCAAATATTGAAGATGCCACCATTCTAATTTTAAAGATGTTAAAATATTTTATTTTTAAAAATAAATGTTGGAATTAATAAAGTGATAATTTATCTCCTTCACTTGTTTTCTGAAGCCATTTCCCCCAAACTTCTTGCTGTAAATGCATTATTCAGCTCCTCCCAAGATCAGTCATTTCTATAGGCTTTCCTTGTATATTTTATATAGTCCTCAACTGTCTATATATCCTATCCACCTGCCAACAATGGCAAGAGTAAGGGAGTATTTCTCAGGCTACCAGTTATTACGCCAGATTCTCCAACTACCTTTAAATTATTAGTCCATCAAAGCTGTAAACTAAGCCCTGATCATTTATCACCTGACTTATGTCAGAAAGGTTAAAGTGAATCTAGGATAAAACTTAGATTTCTGACATGGCCAACAATGGATAATCATGTCCCTCATAAGATACGGAACACTGTACAGGGATAAGAAAGAATGAACACAGATTTCATATGTTTTGACTTTGAGGTGCCTGAAATATGAAAGTGGAGGATGTCCAAAAGGCAGTTAAGAGATGAATGTCTAAAATTCAGAATGATCCAGCTAAAGAGATTTGTGGATTACCAGCAGAAATGATAATTGAAGTCACAAGAGTAGATATATTGGCTAGAAAAAGGTAACACAGGAAAGATCCCTGAGGAATGCCAACATTTGAGTGCGTGCTGAGTAAGAGAAAGCCACAAAGGAGCCTGAGAAACAGTAGCCAGGAAAGCACTATGTGATAGTGGTTAAAAGCTTAGGCTACCTGGATTTGAAGCATGAACTTGACACCTTTTAGCTGTATGATTTGGGGCAGGTTGTTTAACCTCTCTGCAAATCAGTTTCTCGTATGTAAAATGACCGTAGTAATACTACCTACCACATACGGTTACTGTGAAGATTAATGTATTAAAATGTCCAAAGAACATCTATAGAGAAACACATACCTTATGCAAGTGTTAGCTCATATTAAACTTTAATAGTAGGAAAATCAGAAACCTGCAGAATCCAGGTTGTCAAAGAGGGTTAATTTTTTAAGAGGCAGCAGTGACCTGGATTAGTTGCGTATTACTGATCCAGTGTGATGCAGAATGAGAAAAAGTGAATTCCTTTGACGTATATATGTGGAAGGAAAAGAGAAAGAGGAGATGACAGTGGAATGTTTAAAGAGTGCTTCGTCATTTTACTACCTTAGGAATCTTTTTAAGACAAATGAGGATTCACTGACAACCCGAAAGCCTGACCCTATTCTCTTTAAATGCTCTTTTGCTTGGTATTAGAGCAAAACTAATAACTAATGGTTCAGCAATCTTTCTGAACGACGCTTCCAAGATTTAGCCTCTACCTCTCTAAATACCCCTATAATGTTTTCTCTGTTATGCTAACTTCCTTGGTTACATTTAGGATTCCAACTCTGAACTTTTCGTTCCTCTTATCACTGTTTTATAACAGGCATATTTTAATAATTCCTAAGGTTGAATATTTATAAGCAGAATATGGCACTAACTTCCATAATTTTTAAATGATAAATCCTTTTGTAAGATTAATCTTTTTTTTTTCTTCCTATTAGGTGCGCACTCCGCTTTATCAATCTTCCCATTACTATGGCCAATGCCATCTTCTCTATTAAGCTAACTGCCTTTCATCACTCTACATTCAATTAAGGAAACAGACACATCCTGTGATTGCCCCTAATACATTTTCTATCAGCTTCTTCTCTATCCTTGCTATAAACATTTTAGCCCACGCACTTATATTCATTGGATATTCCAATAACCACTTTCTTGGATTCCTTCTAACTCACTAGCAGGTTCTCCCTGCCCCACCCCTACGCTCATTTTGCAGCACTTTTTAAAACCTTAAAATGATGTTCTCTTACTATATATCAAACTTCTCCTCAGTTATCTTAAAGCACTCCATCCTAGTCTGTGTCTCTCATTTCTGACACACCTAATAAACTTCCTCTGTTGTCTACTTTATTTCCTCCTTGCTCTTTTCTACTTCACTGTCATATGTCTGAAATACTCTGTCCTTTTCAAAACCTCACTGATAGAAATATGACCTATTTTTAAATCATTCAGATGGCATTTCAGATTTCTCTTTTTCTAAGAAAACTTTGTAGGCTCTAGAAAACTACTGTCTTTCTCTAATAAAACTACTAGACCATACTCTTCTCTTGGATCTCCATGTTGATATTTTTAGCCTTGCCCCAATCTTAAAAGTCTTGATTACTTTCCATTAACAACCTTCTACGGTTTATTTCTCCATGGTCTTATTTCTCTACAGAATACATATTAACAATTTTATCTGCATTAAAGAATGAAATCAGATCGTTTTCTGATTTAACAATAAATAATGTTCCCATGCATGAACAAATCACAAAAAAAACCCCAAACCCAGCTTTTCTTCCTCCATCAAGAAATGCATTTCAATAAAATATTTTATTAAATGTTTAAATTAAAATGTATAATATTTGTTTTGATCAATCGTGAATAACTGCAGTACTTATTCATAAAAAATAACACATAGAACCTCATGGTCGTAGGAAACTTTATAAAATTAAATTTATATATACAAATTTATCAATATATGTGTGTTTCTACTGCAGGGAACTGTGACAGGTAATCCATAAAAGGTTTTCAAGCATAAACATATTTTTACACTATGAAAGATTTTGAGGGGAAAATGAAAATATTAATCAGAGAAAAAGGAATATATAATATTTCATGCTACTAAAAAGAGAGCTCATATATATTTTAAATGAATAATTTTAGGTAGCAAATCCTGGTGGTATTTAGAATTCCATGCATACATTTAAAGAATATTTGCATAGTCTTTTTTTTTTTAAATATCAATATTGACAACATTCTGGAAATTAAACTCTGAAACAATTTTAAGTCACAGTGTATTAAGATGTTCACTTCAAAATGTGCAAGGTGTTACATAGTACATACATTTCAAAATTCTTTTGGGAGCATAAGAATAAAAACTTTGATAACAAAGGATTTAAACGTGTTTACATGAAAACAGATTCCATGTTATAGATGCAAGATGGACATGACACAGATATAAAATGAATTTAAGCATAGTTTAATACCTATTAAAAATATACCTCTCCTCTATAAATCCCTCTTAAGAGAATCTATTTCACAGAAACAAAGGTATTAGTAGTGACGACATTCACTGCCCAATGCAAAACATGGAGAAAATCCTGACTACCCATGAATAAGAGAACAATTTAATAATTGTGGTATGTCCATACTATGGAACATCTTAAGCTATATACCATAGTGAGTTAGACCTGTATGGCTATGAGGGATGTCCATGATATACTACGAAATGAAAAAGAGGCAACTTTCACAGTAACATGGATTATATAAACCAATTTTAAAAACATCACCACATCTCCCCCAGAGAAGGTATGGAAAGAGATACACCAGTGTGTGTTATCTTAGGAAATTGGGACAGGAAAAATATTTTCCTCATATATTTCTACATTCTCTTACAACTTGAATAAGGAGAAAAATAAATACATTTCAGTGTTTTCAATCTGAAAACAGAATCATGATTTAGAAATAAACAGAATTCAAGTGTTCACTTAAAATTTAAGAAGTTAACATCCACTAACAGGATAAGAGATTTCTGTGGAAAGAGGGAAAAAAGTGGGGGGTAGAGGAACAAAGATGAAAGGGCACAGACTTTATACTTCAACTTGTACTATGAACGAATAATGTATTTGGGGCTGCATTATGCAAAATCAGATTAAAACTTACCGTACAACAGTATTGAAGGGCTATTGCATTTAAAGTGTCTCCTTCCTGTATATCTTTTGTTAACACTATAATGTCATCAAGTCTATCTTTTGATGTACTTCTTCGGATTTTTCTTTTCCTCGGGATCGAAGCTCATACACTTCAGCATCTTCCTCCAACATATCACTGTCGGTACAATTTCCAAATGCATGTACTTGAGCACTTGAATGAATTCCTGGAAGAGGAAAACTACGATTCTGATGCCTCCCGGCCATGTCCAAATCTGGTGGGGAAAGAAGGCAGAGAAAACTTTGGAATGTAGCTGACCCATCTGACTTAATTTACATGAATGTTATATTCAAGACACTCTATATTTTGTTTTTTAAAGAATGATTTGAGTTATTTAAAAACTTAGGTTCAAGTTTTGTAGCTGTTGAAGAACAATGAGCATATCTGGCAATGGAGACAATGGGATGGGAGGAAGAGGTAATCCATTCTTTTAGACCGTATGTCA
Organism: Nanger dama; assembly: GCA_917880005.1. NCBI lineage: Eukaryota > Metazoa > Chordata > Mammalia > Artiodactyla > Bovidae > Nanger > Nanger dama. The sequence continues at coordinate 15,631,353 of CAKJTW010000008.1, read as the reverse complement.
CAAAACGGTGATGCTTACATTTTAGTAAGGGCAAATTGCTATATTTTTTAGGTCAAAAATTAAGTTTCCCCATTCCGAGTATGTGAAAGAAATATAAGAAATAATTTTAAGACCACACATCTTAAAAACGTGTGATCGTATAATTTACAGATCTGATGGAATCAAAGTATATATATAGTTTTTACATATATACACACACAACGCTTTTATAAACCCCAAACTTTCTGAGTTGTCCTGAGTTTTAAGTTCCATGAGACTGAACTATCTTTTGGTCTCCCTTCCCACTTCCCTGGATCAGGCTAATTTCAGTATTTATATTTAGTACAATATGTACCATCTACACAGGTCATGATTTTGCTCTCAACCAGGGATTTTTCTTCCCCCTCCGAGACTTTTCTTCCCGGCAGCTTTTCATCAAACTTTTAGCTTACCAAAGCCCCCATGAAACTCAATTTATGGTCCACAGAGACTGTGAACAGATTTTAAGGCACTATATTCACTTATACTTCAGAAAAGACATTTTAAGACTGAGATGAGAGCTGACTTAAGTATACTCATTAAAAAAGAGTAAGTGGGAGAAATTCTCCAACGGGAGGGGCATTCGGTGCTACGTGTTCTGAATGGATGACTTTGACACAGGGGTGCCACTATGTATGGCAACGCTGTCTGCGTCACTGGCAACGCTGTCTGCGTCATCAACCACCCCTGTGAACCCAACTGCTTTCTCGAGTCATCCAGGTGGAGGGCTAGGGGCACATCATCATCTTTACCTACCCTGCATTGCTTCCTGCGCGGTGAGGAGCCCATGCCTGACTACAAGTTCACCTCTGATGATGCCAGCAACAAGATGCCCTGTAACTATGGTGCCTAGTGCTGCTGAAGCTGTGGCTACCTGCCACAGCCTGTTGCCAACTTGGCCCTAGCCTGGGGACCTCCTCATCCCTCCCAGAGCATCTCGCCCCACCATCATGTTCAGGATGGATGTGGGCATACAGGTGGCAAGGGCTCTGCCTCCCCACCTCCAGGCCACCCGGCAATTATCCCCTTCCTGCCCTGGGGGCCCAGAACATAGACCCTGCACAAAGGTTTCTAAATCCCTTCTTAGCTCTGGTAGGAGAGTGGGATCCCAGGTGGCAACCAGACCCTCCCCCACCAAAGTCTATCAGTGTTAAAAAACAAGAACATAAACCAATTCCACACTCACAGTTTTAGCTTCATATTAATTATTCACATAGGAAAGGATAGATTATTTTCAATAATTGTGAAAGAGTAGAGAAGTAGTAAAAGGAATTGGGAAGGTAAAACACTTAGGGCTTAACGATGTGGTTCAGATACCAAGAAATTGGTTAAAGGTCACACCAAGATTTCTGATTTGTGTCCCTGAGTAAACGTTGGTGCCATTCGCTAAGATTTGGAACACTGGAAGAGCATGGGGTGACAGTGGAGGATTTTGATTATAAATTCCTTTAAGACAACCAAAAAGAATGTCAAATGGTCAAGTGGACTATGTAAGTCAAATTCAGAAAGGTCTGAGTGACATAATTTCATGACTCATCTGCACATAGGTGGAAACTGAAGCTGTATAGATGAGATTACCTAGAGAGAGAGAATGCAGAATAAGAAAAGTGGGTCCAATGCGGACCCTTGGAGAACTGCTACATTTAGTATCTAGATGTAGGAAGATCAGCTTGCAAAAATGGAAAAGAAGTAATCAGAGGAGGAGGAAATCATGAAAATGCTGTGCAACGAAAGCCAAGACTAAATGATCTCCCAAAGGCAGTTGTGAATACTATGGACAAGCACCAGGTGGAAAAGAAAAAAAACTCAGAAAAGACCAACTCCAAAAATCTAAATTTGTAATATACACAATAGATCATCTACTATGTTGGGACATATTTAGAAAATTTTGGAAACTATTTCATACCATTGAATCCAACCCCAGAAAACCAGTTTCTGACCCTGCTCTACGGCAACACGGTAATGCTTTAAAAACTCAAAAGTGTCTACTCAATAAGTAACTAATAGCTACATATTAAGTCAATAATTTCACCTGTTCCCCAAAGAGCTACATTATTTACTACCATAAACTGGAACTCCTAACTCAGCAGCCACCAAACTGAAGAAAGCTACCCACAATTTACATCTCAAAAGCAGTTTTAAAATCACATCTATTCCTTCAAGGAATTCTAACAAGTGACAACTCTAACAAGGTTAAAAATGAAACTTGTTTTAATACCATAATAAATTAAGGATGCTTTTATTTTGTTCTCAAGGAAGTTGAAAGAGTATCTCACCTTCACCTTAAACAGATAATAGTTTTATTTCCACTTTTTTTTTAATAAGTCTTTCAATACTGCCTTTAATCTAGGAAATATCTGTGAATACTGTGGATGCCTAGACAAAATTTTATACATATGCACACTTTTCTGGGGATAATATTCATTGTTTTCATATTCTCAAAAAAGTTTTACAAGTTATGAACCACTTAATATACAGCAACTTACACTTGTCTATACTAACTCAGTTATGCTGCCAACTTTAGACTTTTTCTCCCAAAGTGGCTTCAGTTCAGTTCAGTTGCTCAGTCGTGTCCAACTCTTAGCGCCCCCATGAATCACAGCATGCCAGGCCTCCCTGTCCATCACCAACTCCAGGAGTTCACTCAAACTCACATCCATTGAGTTGGTGATGCCATCCAGCCATCTCATCCTCTGTCGTCCCCTTCTCTTCCTGCCCCCAATCCCTCCTAGCATCAAAGTCTTTTCCAATGAGTCAACTCTTCGCATGAAGTGGCCAAAGTACTGGAGTTTCAGCTTTAGCATCATTCCTTTTAAGAAATCCCAGGGTTGATCTCCTTCCAGAATGGACTGGCTGGATCTCCTTGCAGTCCAAGGGACTCTCAAGAGTCTTCTACTGAGCAAGGCACAAAAGCCATTTTAGATACTATTCTCAATGTCTCTCCATAATATGTGCTACACAGGCGGCGCCAGTGGTAAAGAACCTGTCTGCCAGTGCCGAAGACCTAAGAGATGCAGGTTCAATCCACTGATGGGGAAGATCCCCGGGAAGAGCGCATGGCAACCCACTCTGGTATTCTTGCCTGGAGAATCCCAGGCACAGAGGAGCCTGGCGGGCTACAGTCCATAGGGTCGCAGAGAGTCGGACACGACTGAAGCGACTCAGCAGCAGCGACTCCATGTTACACTGAGAAACATTATCTCTGTCTCACCGTCTCTTCACTCCCCTTCTACTGAAGTAACGCAGGCAGTAGAATACCACAAACTGGATAGTTTGTTTCTGAATAATCAAGGGTTGGTTGTGTCCCTAACTGACATGAAAAGCTAGACTCTGGCCCTCGTATATAATTATCTGAGCCAACTATATAAAAGATTACAAAGTACACAGTAGTGAAGTCATCTGGCTCAATTCGCTCCACCTGTTACAGTTCTCTTAAGGCAGGACAGAAAGCACAAGTGCCTCCTTCAGAAAACTGAAACAAGCCTGCATGCTACGTAGATTACAAGAACTGGCAAAAAGTTCCCCGACGGACTCCATGTTAAAGCACTCATCAGCTCTCTCGGTAACTGAAAATTATCTCCCCAATGCCTGCGTGCTCTATAAATGCTGTTGGGTGTTTTCGCTTTGACGTTCCTTAAGCAAAGCAATAAAAGGGCCACAGGTCTCAAGCTACTTCAGCACTGGGACAGTATCCGAGAAACTGTTTTCTCGGGGCCAGTCGAGTTTCTAGAAAAGTTAACTTCCCTTCCTCCTTTCCACACGTCTAGTTTTTGTTCTCTGTTACACCTAGCGATGATTAAACCTCAGATCCCTATGTTGTCATCGCACTTGGGACGATGTGTACCAGATGCCGTCAATGAATATCCAACACAAACACGAGGTTGTGGGAGAAAGGTAGCGTGTCTAGTCGGGAAACGCTCCGCTCCGGGATTCGGGCTGGGAGGAGCCTTTCCTCTGAGCCTCAGTTTCCCCGAGAGTGTATCGGGGGGCTTTGGTGGAGCTGGTCTCGAAGGTTTCCGCTACCTCGGAGTCTCTTCCAAGCGGGGCCGGGGTCCGAGCCCCCGACACCCGGCCCGCCGCATCTGCGGCCGCTGGGTCCGCGCCGCCTCCAGCGAAAGGGCAGTCGGGGCCCCAACGCCGCGGGCCGGACTCGGCCACCCCCGCACCCACCTCCGGCCGCCATCTTTACCTGTCCCGTTAGCAGGGGGACTCAACGAGGAGACGGCCACCAGGTCCGCCGCCGCCGCCGCCGTCCCGGGCCAGTTCATGGCCGAGCCTCAGTCTCTGACTGCCCCTGTCCTCCTCCACCCTCGTCGGCGCTGCCGCCGCCACCAACGTCTCCGCCTTTCGTGCCGTGCGCCGCCGCCACGTCCGCAAACCTGCCGTGCGTCATCGCGTCAAGTGGGCGGAGGTGGGAAGGGACCGGGAGGAGGCGGAGGGCGGGGGCGCGAGGGCGAGCCCAAGAACCCGGGAGTCCCTCACCACAGGCCGACGCGGGCGCGCAGGCGCAGGGATTCCGCCGTAGCCCGGGGGGCGGGTGCGGGCTCCAGCCCCGCCCCTGACGCCAGCCCCGCCCCTGACTCCTCCCCTTCTGCCCCGCCCCCTCATTTTCCCCAGTACATGAAAGCTTCGGGGCCAAGCCCGCAAGCTAATCTAGCTATTTGGGCAGATCTCGGGTAGTCGTCTGTTTCTTTCGCACAGTGTTGGCAGAGACCGGCTGGAAAACACTGAGGGGGCGGTACTGAGGGTTTGTGAGGGTTTGTCCCCAGCTGCTGTGCATTTCCTCTTTGCCTCTGAAGGTTTGTGTGGTGTGGGGAAGGACGCCCCGAAGCATAGTATTGACATCCATGTTTTAAATTATTCCATGCTTCTTGCTCTTCGAACTGAATCCTCTAGACTCCTGCAGAAAGGATAAACCCTTGGGCGGCGGTGTACGATTGTTTCAGCCTTTATATTCTTAGATGAGGAAAGTGAGCCACCTAGAGTTAGACCCCGGAAAATGTTTACCTTCGAGCCCGGGGATTTCAGGCTTCCTTTTCTCAGTGAAACAAGGCTGCTTACATATTGCAACTTAATTTGTTTTGAAAATTAACTGAAAGCCTACCACGTTTGTTTTGGAGTCAATAAGATTTTAGTTTGTTAAATGACAAACTCATGACATCATACATGGTGCTTCTCAGAAATTTACTGAACGAGTGTGATAACGTGTTTGAATTTATGTAAATAAGTGTAAAGCTTTTTTAATGATGTGCCTAATGTCTCCCAGTGTTGATGTTAGACTTTACACTTTGACGACCAGGCTGTTCTTATGACAATATAAATTTTAGACCCGAACAGGCAGGGTGCAGTGTACTTGGAGGAGTGTCTGAATATTTATGCATCATGAAGTCTTCGAAGCTTTGTTTTAAATTATTTTCAAAGATTATGTTTTCTGTTTTCTGGGAAGTGCCTCAGTAAAGGTTATGAATTCTGCATTGCAATCTTTTTTCTTTTATTTCTGAAGATAAGCACTGTGCTCCACAAAGCAACAAAAAGAACTGGAGTAGAAGACTTAAAAAAAAATGTTTTATAAGTTTGCCGGAGCTGTTCTGTGTGCTTTTGCCCTTCTGACACCCCTGTCTGTAACCATTTATCACTGAGACATTTTCTCATCAGTAGACAAAGGATATTTCCCCTACTTGATGTGTAGGACTCAAGCAGCTCAGCCTTCATGAATGTTAATGTGAATACAACCTTCTTTCTGCATATAGGTTTCTTTTCTTATTTTAATGTCAGTAGGCAGTGGAATCCATGTGAAAGTCCAAGAGATAGAATTTCAAGCGCTTCTACAGGACTGCTACCTATTTCCTTTGTATAAATACATTCTCAGTGATATGTGCATGCTCTTGAACCATTATTTATACTTCACAAAGGTGCGGTTACTGAACTTTTACAAAAGGACAATAATAGAATTATATTTTATTATAAAAATATACAAAGGAGGCAGTTAGCCATGAAGTTTGGCCAAGTTCCAAAAAACTGGCCAGTAGGAACAAATACTTTGTCTGAGGAAAACGATGTCCCTAGTACCAAGCAAAGCTAAAAGGATTTTCAGTTTTTAGATCTCTGACAGTTTTCAATCAAAAGCTGTAGACAAAAAAAAAAAAAAAAATGTAGTTTCTAGGAATGTGTATTTCTGTCATTAAATATTTAGATTTTGTGGTATGTCCCAGAATTAAAAACTGTATTTTAATAAGAGTGTAAATTGATGCAACCAGTTAAGAGTGTTACTTGGAAATATGAAAGTTAAAAATGTAAATGATTGAATCATTACATTGCAAAGTAATTACCTTGGATTCACTTACAGATAAACATGTATAAGATGTAACAGGTATTTTCAGGAATGTTTATTTACAGTAATAGCCAAAAATCTGAAAATATGTTAAATGTTCATCAATAACAGACTGAAAACTTCTGGTACTTTTAAATAATGCAATATTATGCCTTTGCTCAAAGCAATGAAGTTGTTTTTCATATTTTCTGATTTATTAATTTAATTACCTAACAAACTTTTTCTGGAAAGAACTATGTGTGAAACCTTTGTTGTAGGCATTGGGGATACAATGCTTAAAAAGCCAAATTTTCCTTATTCATGGGGCTTCCATAACTAGGCACATGGAAAGAGAGTTCTCCAGAACATATTTTAAAGAGGAAAAAAAAAGTAAGATGCCACATAGAATGGGTGATGTCATTGCTTTGGAATAAAATTTTAAATGCACACCCCTCACCCTCCTCACTCTCACACATACACGTTCATATATCTGTACAGGAAAATGTGTTTAATTTTTCTTTCTAGAAAATTACTAAAGAAATGTTTAACAGTGGTTGAAAGGACTAGATGTGGTGGAAACCTCTGCCTTTTCCGCTTAGACCTCTCTACATAGATGAATTTTCATTACCATGTGTTTTTATTATTATTGAAAAATATTCAGGTTGAAGGCCTTTTTTTTTTTTTATCCATTTTTGGCCTCACTCAAAAGCTTTAAGGATATAAGATGGATTTTTTTTTTTAAATTAAATTTATTTATTTTTTAAATTACAATACTGTATTTGTTTTGCCATACATTGACACGAATCAGCCATAGGTGAACACAATCGCCCAATGCCGAAGCCCCCTCCCACCTCCCACCCCACATCCTCTACCTGAATCATCCTGTGCATCAGCCCCATGCATCGAAGGCCTTTTTTGGTAATAGGCTGTGCTTGCTGGGTCTTTGTTGCTCTGTGGGATTTCCTCTGGTTGCAGTGAGTGGAGGCTCCTCTATAGATGGAGTGTGGGCTTCTCACTGTGGTGCCTGCCCTTCTTGCTGAGCACTTAGGGTATGCAGGCTCCAGTAGCTGTGTTTCCTGGCCTCTAGAGCATAGGCCTAATAGTTGTGGCACAAGGGCTCAATTGCTCTGTGGCATGTGGGATCTTGCATTAGCAGGTGGATTCTTTACCAGCGACCCACCAAGGGAGCCTGCTTTTTATTGTTGAATAACTAGACTTGTTTTATCCACAGTTAGCCAATAGTCAACCATGCACTGCTTAATCATTCCCGACTCTGTGCATTGTATTCAAGTAGTCAGTATCTATAAAAATAGAACCAGATCAAGTCCCTTGGAATCAAAACACAAAAGAGCAATGGAACATTTGATTGTGTGTATATTTTTCTTTATTTCGCTTTGCCAGATTTCTTTCAACCTTGCTTTTGACTCTCTACTCCTTGTATCATTTTATCACCTGTTCCTTCTCATTCTACTTTCTAGAAGCAAAGACTGTAGTACACCAAGGAAATACTTAAAGGACTTTAAAACTGGATTATGAGATGAGACCTAAAAAAACTCCCCTCATCTCTGATCTTCAAACAATCTATATATAGAAAAAAATTATGTGTCTCTTCTCCAGAAGTCTTTAAAAAAACAGACTGAATGATTTAGATACGTTCCACTAGAGGTAAGCCAGATGAACTCCCTAGAGGCTGTACCTCCTCTGATTCTAAAGCAGAGTGATTGTCATAATCAAGGGCCTCACTGGTGGCTCAGACAGTAAAGAATGCGGGAGACCCAGATTTGATCCCCTGGGTTGAGAAGATCCCCTGGAGAAGGGAGTGGCTACCCACTCCTGGAGAACTGCCTGGAGAATTCCAAGGACAGAGGAGCCTGTCGAGCTATAGTCCATAGGGTCACAAAGAGTCAGACATGACTGAGTGACTGACACTTTCACTTATCATAATGCTCTGCCATAATGTGTATAAAAGAAGAGTCAAGTGTACTTCAGGAATTCAGAGTTGCTTGCAAATGCAATTTTAATGTATTTGTACATGCTAATATAAGTGGTTATAAATGCAAGTGAATATAATTCAGGGATATTAACTATTGAATATGATTTGAATGGCTTCAAATGTCTCTATCTATAGACATTATTAAATGAAAACTAGACTCAAAATACTATTCTTAAATTCTCTAGCTAGGAAGTTATTATACAAAGAAAGGAATAGTTACATGTTTACAATTAAGTAGACTATAATTTGAAATTCCTTGTTTCCTGTGATCTCTACAATTACTCTGGCTACATAAATAAATGCAGCAGATGAATGTCCTAGAATATGTATCCTACTTGCTGTCTTGCCTACTCTTCCAAAGACCTACGATGGTCAGTAGACTTAAGTCCACTTTCACCAAAGGAAAACACAACAGATGACCTCGTCAGTGGAACTGGATAAGAGCGTACAAGGTTGGAGAGCAAGTCAAAATAAAGTCCAGAGAGTAGACATCCAGTTACATTTCTAAGTATTCAGTAGTGTACTCATGGAGTTAGGAAGATCAGCAGGTAGGGAAGCATGAAAAGAAAATGAAGAGGTACATGGAAAGATCTCCAAAACGAAGACACAAAAGTATTTTCCTGTTCTAACCTAGGTCTTTCCAGATAGAGACCACTCCCATGGCAGTCCTCAGCTTAACCAACAGTATTTGAAAAAACAAGATAGAAATTCCATTCCCAGATAAGGAATCATAGAACAGCGAGGTACATATACCTAAAGGGAAGGTAGTACTCGTCTGACAAAATATAGACAGAAATTACATCTATTCATTTGATAAATATTAATTAAGCACCTACTGTGTTTCAGGCTCTGTTTTAAGAACCAAGGATCTATAGTAAACAAGCCCAAATCCTTGTTCTCTTGGAGCTTATATTCTTGTGGTAGAAAACAGAAAAATAAATGGAACATTACTATGTAAGATAGCAATAATTTCATGGAGAAAATTGAGTAGGGAAGAAGCTTGCAGTGGTTTGTTGCTGTTTTGTTGTTTTCATTGAAGTGTAATTGATTTACAATGTTGTACCAATCTTTGCTGTACAGCAAAGTGATTCCGTTTACAGATATAGACAGTGTTTTTGGGTTGGTGGGGGAATTTGCTTTGGGGATTGAGTGGGTAAGGAAAGGCCTAACTTTTGTTTCGCGTGTATTTATTTATATATTTATTTGGCTGTGACAGGTCTTAGCTGCGGCACATGGGATCTCGTTCCTGACCAGGGATTGAACCCTGGGCCTTCTGCATTGGGAGCATGGAGTTTTAGCCATGAACCACCAGGGAAGTCCCAGGAAAGGGACTGATTGAAAAGGCAGGTAGGCACCAGCCTGAGGAGAGTCTGTTTGAGAGCCACACTGGCAGCTGGGAGGAGAACTTGCCAGGCAGAAGAAAGAGCCAAGAACCCAGTCAGATGGCTGGCGTGGATTGCGCCAGGTCTGAGAGCAGTAAGACATGAGCTTGTTGCTGCTGCTGCTGCTGCTAAGTCGCATCAGTCGTGTCTGACTCTGTGCGACGCCATAGACAGAGGCCTACCAGGCTCCCCCGTCCCTGGGATTCTCCAGGCAAGAACACTGGAGTGGGTTGCCATTTCCTTCTCCAATGCACGAAAGTCAAAGGGGAAAGTGAAGTTGCTCAGTCATGTCCGACTCTTAGCGGCCCCGTGAACTGCAGCCCACCAGGCTCCTCCATCCATGGGATTTTCCAGACAAAACTACTGGAGTGGAGTGTCATTGCCTTATCCGAGGACATGAGGTTCAGGTCTGTTCAGTTTAGTTGCTCAGTTGTATCCGACTCTTAGCAGACCCCATGGACTGTAGCCCACCAGGCTCCTCCGTCCATGGGATCTCCCAGGCAAGAGTACTGGAGTGAGGTGCCATTGCCTTCTCCGAGGACATGAGGTTAGAGGGTGTCAAATAGGGTAGGACTGTGCAGGCCATTCCTAGGACTTGGGCTTTTACTCCTAGCAAGGTGGGAAACCATGGGAGGATTTGGTGCAGAGGAGGACATTAAATACATTTTAAATGGATTGTTTAGTAGAGCCAGGATACAAGCAAATAGATCACTGAGGAGGCTGTGACCTTAATGGGGGCAGGAAAGAGGTTGGCTTTAGTCAGAGAAGGCATAAAACATCAGATTGATTTGGATTAGAAATACTTGGCTTAAAAATCATTTTTTCAAATCACGCAAATTCCTGAGGTTACATCATATTGGTTTCTAAGATACTTTTCACCAGTTCCTTCTTGTATACCTTCATTTCCCCTGTTAATACTAAATAAACCAGATTTACCACTGTGGCAATTGATGGATCCAAGTAAAGTTTCCCTTCTCACCATGTTTTCTTTTATTTACAGTTAAGGTTGAGCTGATTTTTTTTTTCTTTTTTTTTCCCCAAGCTTTAATCCTATCTGGCTTCTAAATCCCTTCAGAATTATTCAAAGCAAAGAATTCCTGCTGACTTCAAAGAGTGTTTCACATTTGGATTTACTCACTGGGGCATATAATGAGAGTGGTAGAACCTTCCTTTCCACAGAACTGTGTGTTTGGCAATGGTATATGTTGACCGGTAAGCAGTCTGTTAAGAAAAACACCCTGAAATTCATCTCTTTTTAATCTATTATTTTACAAAGGACTTATATTCCTTCTGAATATTCTAAATCTAATCTGTTATTTTATAGGAGAATCAATTTGTATTAACAGAAAATTGATTAACTTCCCTTTCATTACTTTGACCTTAGGACTATATTACAGACTTAGTTATCTGTAGCATGCTGCTGCTGCTGCTGCTGCTAAGTCGCTTCAGTCGTGTCCGACTCTGTGCAACCCCATAGACGGCGGCCCACCAGGCTCCCCCATCCCTGGGATTCTCCAGGCAAGAACTCTGGAGTGGGGTGCCATTTCCTTCTCCAATTCGTGAAAGTGAAAAGTGAAGTCGCTCAGTTGTGTCCAACTCCTAGCAACCCCATGGACTGCAGCCTACCAGGCTCCTCCATCCATGGGATTTTCCAGGCAAGAGTATGGGAGTGGGGTGCCATTGCCTTCTCCGATCTGTAGCATAACATAGTATAAATGAATAATTGGTGTATGAAAGTGAAAGTGAAGTTGCTCAGTCATGTCTGACTCCTTGAGACCCCATGGACTGTAGTCCACACACTCCTCTGTCCATGGCATTTTCCAAGCAAGGGTACTGGAGTGGGTTGCCATTTCCTTCTCCAGAGGATCTTCCTGACCCAGAGTTCGAACCTAGGTCTCCCACATTGTAGGCAGATGCTTTACCATCTGAGCCACAAGGGAAGGTGTATAAAGATTTCTAAATCTTATTGCCTTACTACACCAGTAGTGTAGTAAATATGCTAGATAGTATATTGAAAAGCAGAGACATTACTTTGCCGACTAAGGTCCGTCTAGTCAAGGCTATGGTTTTTCCTGTGGTCATGTATGGATGTGAGAGTTGGACTGTGAAGAAAGCTGAGCGCTGAAAAATTGATGCTTTTGAACTGTGGTGTTGGAGAAGACTCTTTGAGAGTCCCTTGGACTGCAAGGAGATCCAACCAGTCCATTCTGGAAGGAGATCAACCCTGGGATTTCTTAAAAGGAATGATGCTAAAGCTGAAACTCCAGTACTTTGGCCACCTCATGTGAAGAGTTGACTCATTGGAAAAGACTTTGATGCTGGGAGGGATTGGGGGCAGGAGGAGAAGGGGACAACAGAGGATGAGATGGCTGGATGGCATCACTGACTCGATGGACGTGAGTCTAAGTGAACTCTGGGAGTTGGTGGGACAGGGAGGCCTGGTGTGCTGCTATTCATGGGGTTGCAAAGAGTCAGACACGACTGAGCTACTGAACTAAACTGAACTGAACACCAGTAGTAAGAAAATTTTCAGAAGAAAATTCCTTGAGTGTTACTGTTGGCTTTGTGAAAGACAATTTATATAGACTTTATAATTAATGCCGATGAAAAGTCAGACATTAGCTTGAGAGAATATTATGGTTGCTCATAGGGTAAAGCCATTAAAAGCATTTCATAATCTAGTCTGGTAAATTAGATGTGCTAGCTCTTCTGTCTTATTTGGGTTTAGCAACTGGAAGGGATAGTTTGGAGGTGAATGTGATGTGAATACATGAAAGTGATATAATGAATCTTTTTTTCTTCCTGTCTTGTCCTGCCTTCCATGAGCCATGTTCACCTTTCTCTAAATATCTATTCTTTACTCATTAAAATTCAAATTTCATAATAATTGGAAGTGGAGACAACTACTGCTGGTTTGGTGTGTGTAATGAGAGCACCCAAAGACATTGGTAGTAAACTGAAAAACTTCAACAAGGAAATTATGATAAGAATGGTAACATCTACTTCTTTTAATATTTGTGAAGTTAAGGCAGTCTATGCAAAACTGACATTTCAACAGCTATACCAGCTTTTGTCAAAGTGTAGTCTGCCAAACTTATCTAAGTGTAGTCTTGCCAGTCCCCAAGACTCCTTCATGGAATCCTCATGATCAAAACTATTTTTGCAGTAATACTAAGAAGTTATTTATCTGGCTCACCGTGTTATCATTTATACTCATATGAATGAATCAAAATGGTGACATCAAACTATTAATAATAATATATTAGTAATTATGATAATACATGGGGCTTCCCTGGTGGCTCAGTTGGTAAAGAATGTGCCTGCAATGTGGGAGACCTGGGTTCAATCCCTGGGTTGGGAAGATCCCCTGGAGGAAGACATGGCAACCTACTCAGGTATTCTTGCCTGGAGAATCCCATGGACAGAGAAGCTTGGCGGACTGCAGTCCATGGGATTGCAAAGAGTTGGACACGACTGAGTGACTAAGCACAGCACAATACATTATAATGCTCACTGATACATACTCATTTTTAAATTTTATTTCTTCATTCATTTATTTGGCTTTACTGTGCAGTTTGGAGGATCTTATTTCCCCAACTAGGGATCAAACCTGGCCAGGCATGCAGCAATAAAAGGGTTAAATACTAACCACTGGACCACTAGGGAATTCCACATGCCCATTTTTTTTTCTAAATAAACCTTTACTTTGAAAATGTTCCTTAATTATTATATTTCAACCCTTGACTTCTTAGTTTTATTATTATTCTTTCTGATGAAATGGTAAAGCTGTACAAATATATATACTATATATATATTAGATATATATTCTGCTATATATATCAAAGTGCAGTGGTTGCTTGGAAGGAAAGCTCTTATGCCCTTGTTTGAGTTGGAGTCATTTTTATCATCAAACACAAATTTAATAGGAAGAATGACTGATAGAAAAACTACGGTCAACAAGACTCACATTATTTCATGTACATTTTCTTGAAAATGAGCTGAGTGAGACAGTAACTTCAAAGAAGACACTATTGCTACCATTGATAAAATTCAAGTTTTATATCAATCAAAAATTTGATCTCAGAAAACTTTTATTGCCTCTATAGCTTTGGCAACTTCCCCAAACTGACAGAATTTTATGATGATAAATTGGTGATGATATTAATAAGATGATTTTTCAAATATCACATAATGAATAGTATCAACACTTAGAAAATGTTCATAATTCAGTAAACCCAATATTTTCCAAATATACAGTGTTACAAAATCATGTGTTGATAAAAGATCCCTTTAAAGTGTAAGGCCAAGGGATTTTAATGTGACTACATAAAAAATGCTTATTGATATGATTTCACATGCCATATTACAACTAAGATTTAAGAAACTATCACTTATTAAGACTTGATATAGTTTCAAAGACAAATATCTACAAATATCTGAAAACGCTTGTTAGAACTCTTTTTTCCTATCTTAACTAAGTATCTTCGAGAGGCTGGATTTTCTTCATATGCTGCAGCCAGAACAATATATAGCAAAAGACTGAATGCAGAGCAAATATAAGAATCTACCTGTCAGTGCCAATAGACATCTTTAGTAAAGTTGTGGGATCCAAGATCAATGCACAAAATTCAGTAGTATTTCTATACACTGCAATAAACAATCTGGAAAGAAAATTTAGAAAATAATTCCATTTTCTTAATTGAACAATGCAAAGAAATAGAGGAATTGAGAAATCCAGTCTGCATTTGTTTTGTAGCCTGTACCTTGATTTGAATTTGTTTGAATATTTTCTCATGATTAAATTCAGGTTAAATTTTGAGGGGCAAGAATTCTACATGGATGATGTTGGATACTTCTCAGGGCATCATATCAAAAGGCACACAATGTAGCTTTGTCTCATTATTGGTGACCTGGCACTTTTTTCAGTACTTAATACATTTAATTTTTAGAACAATTTATGTTGTAGGTATTTCTTTTCTTTCATATGTGTTCCAATACTTGTGTGTAAGGATGCTGAGAGATTGTGTCCCATCTAACGTCAGCTAACTAGTAAATAGTAGAGCAGAGTTCTGAACTCAGTTGTCCTAGATTCTGCAAAATTAACCACTTCCTTGTGTTGGGGAGATACCCTGGAGAAGGGAATGGCTATCCATTCCATGTTCTTGCCTGGAGAATTCCATGGACAGAAGAGCCTACAATCCATGGGGTTGCAAAGAGTCTGACATGACAGTGCAACTAACACAGACACACAGACACACAGACACACAGACACACACACACACACACACACACACACACACCTCTCTTTCCCAGGTTTTCAACCCAGAACAAGCCATAAAAGACCACAGTAGAGTGGATAAGTTTAAGAGTTGGGAGGAATCCAGAAAAAGAATGCCCATGCCTTCCTGCTCCACTGTAGGCTTTATAGTCTGGCTCAGACTCAAGCAAGCACAGACTGACTGTCAAAGTGTAAAGGGAAGGGAAGTAAACTTTGCTTATACTATCTGAGAATAAAGCCATTTGTTAGCAGTTGAAATTAGTGTGAAACATGGGATCCACCCAGGATTTCATCCTGGAACAGAAAAGAATGCAGTGCAGCGCTAATGAGTCAGCAGTGAGCAAGAGCAGAAGTGACTTCATTTAGTAAACTGGCTCCTTCCATGTGGAAGCATTCCTTTCCAGTGTTTCCCCTCAGGTTCCGTTCAGTCGCTCAGTCGTGTCCAACTCTTTGCAACCCCATGAATCGCAGCACGCCAGGCCTCCCTGTCCGTCACCATCTCCTGGAGTTCACTCAAACTCACATCCATTGAGTCGGTGATGCCATCCAGCCATCTCATCCTCTGTCGTCCCCTTCTCCTCCTGCCCCCAATCCCTCCCAGCATCAGAGTCTTTTCCAATGAGTCAACTCTTTGCATGAGGTGGCCAAAGTACTGGAGTTAGTCTTACATTAAACTCTGGGAAATAATTTCCTCCACCGTCACTGCCGGACTACCTCTGATCTTCAACTTTAATTTAGGAAGTGTTGTTTAATGGTTATTCTTCTCCTGGGCAACGTCCAGAATTGTGGGCTGAGCGCAGTTTTGTGAATTGCAAGCAGTGTGAACTCCTATGGAGGAGCTGGAAGACTTTAAGCAAATATTGAAAATGTATTTGCTCCACTCATGACGAAGGTTGGAAGCTGGAACAGAGCATAACAAAGGGTGCCCAAGGCTGGGAACGGATGACGAAGGGTCAATACGCTCGGCCTTGAGGCGTTTGAAGGCTTCCTTCTGACCACCTGTTTCTGAGAGCAAGGACGGTTGTTTCATGATAAGACTCCCTTTAAAGTTTCGCCAAAGCTATGTTATGTCTTGGGCGGGGAACTGTATTTTATGCTTGAATCCTTTAATGTTTATCTGGAATGGCTACGTGCAAGTCAGCCTTATGCTCTATTCCCTGAGAATTATAAAACTGCGCAGTTAGATAATAAACTTTGTCAGTCCACTAGAGGCTGTCCCTGAGTGTCCTTTTCAGAGTGCAGTTCTCCGAGCCTTACAAACTTCAAACAGAACTCTTCCAGTTGTCAAATGGAAGATATTATCACAGACAACGTGGTATTTTTCAATAGTACCACCACCCAATATTGCCCCTACAATGGGAGCCAAAGGCAGCTGTCTGAGCGCGGGCCAGGCATTTGTTGGGAAGCCCGTTCTGCTGTTCCTGGAATATGGACAGGAACTGAGACCTGGACTCCCCCCTCCCTCCCCTGGCACTAAATCTTTCAGCTGGGTCTTTCAGGCAGCACTCAGTGGCAGAGTTCTTTGTCTCTTTCGACTCAGTCCCATTCTGCCCCCTTGCTCGCCTCCCTTTCTTCTCTCCCTTCCACACTGTTCCTAACATGAGCCGGCTTCTCCTCTTTGGCTTTACCTTCCACTTTCCAGCACCAGGTTTCTCTTGAGACCTTGAGGAGACATGATGTTTCTGAGTGGAGGTAGGATGGTCATCCACAGTGAGATTGGCTTTTGCTCTCTGGTTCCATTAGGATTGGGCTTCCCTTGTGGCTCAGCTGGTAAAGAATCTGCCCGCGATGCGGGAGACCTGGGTTCAATGCCTGGGTTGGGAAGATCCCCTGGAGAAGGGAAAGGCTACCCACTCCACCAGTATTCTGGCCTGGAGGATTCCATGGACTGTACCGCAGAGTCGGACCTGGCTGAGCGACTTTCACTTTCACTTTGCATTAGGATTGAGTTTCGCTCTGTCTCCCTCCTGCAGCCCTACACCTCCCTCTCAGCTCCTCCAACCCCTCAGTGTGCCCACACTATCTGCTTCTGGGCCTCTCAAAGTAGCAAATGGAGGAAGCTTGGCACAGTGTTTGCATCATCATTTTGTAGAGGATTATAGGAGCACAGTCGATCTGGAAAAGTGTTTTCTCCTCTTAACCATCATATCAAATAGAGAAAAGCCTCCATTAAAGTGCCTCATGACTGCCTGAGGGTAGCCCCAAGAGAAAGGTGGAAAATTTAAGTAACTGTAAATATATCCAACTTATAAAATATTTATTAATCAAGGGGGGAAGGAATAGTAACCTATTCATGTGTTTAGGAAAACGGACTAAAAATGGTAAGTAGTCTAAAATTAAATAAACTGCATAAAATTAACTGTTTTGTATTCTATTGAATGATGATTGATAACACAATGGGCTGCCATTTTAATGAGGAGGAAAATTGTGTATTCAAGTTATATAAAATGGCTATTAGTCAACAATTTTGCCATTAGTTGACCATTTTAATGTAAGAAAATATCAGTTTCATGTGGTTCAGCCTAATATTGGTGTTTTAAAGGCATTTCTGATAGTATTTCTCTACTGTCAATGAATGATAATGTATGTTAATCTAATTTTTTTCTTTTATATTGTTTTCAGTTACTTTACAGTGCCAGTAGAGTGTGTTGGGTGCCTGGTGATATCAAAGGAGATTTGTATAATAAAAAAGTTTGCTTAGACACATCTGGTTATGATTTGTGTTTCCTTTTCTCCAATTGCATAATTCAAGTTTATGCTGCATAATTATTTCTTCTTTTATTCTGTTCCATATGGTGGCAGAACAACTACCAAAAGATGAATACTTTCAGTACCTTTCATATCAAAGCTGCAGCTTTCACATTCTGTTCTATTGATACTGCATTTTGGCAGTAGATAAAGGGACACAGTTAAAATCTCTGCTCTTAATTGGTTTTTTTGGAGGGGGAAAGACTTTCTTTGAACTAGTGACCACCCGTGATTTTATAATCATCAAAAATTAACCAGCTCAGCATTTCTTGTAGGAAGTATTCACAATTCACTTCTTTGCTTTTAGAAGAAAAAAGGAAAAGAAAAGAAGAACTAAGGAGTATTAGAGAATTCCATTTTGTTTGGGAGTACTCCATGTGGGATTATTCTAATGCAATGCTAAGGCTATATTTGTCTGCAGAGTACTCTTTCAAGCACAATCTTAAAAACCTTTTATCTTGTTCAAAACCCTACAAAGAGAAAAACTTGAAACAAGTTAGATTTTCTGAAAAGTGAGACAATTTCAGTGTAAGATTTCTGATATGACCTGACTTACAATACAAGCTACAGACAAAGCAATGAAGCTCTCTGTGGAATACTCTTATTTTCTTTCCTTTCTTTAAACCATTTTTGACATATAATTCATGTACCATACAATTCATTCATTTCAAATATACAGTTCAATGGTTTTGATATACAACATTATTATGGTTGAAGAATAGTGGTAAAATAAATACATGCCAGTTTAATAATTTTTAAGTATGCAGTTCAATGCTATTAATAACATTCATGAAGTTGTATATATCTATGTTCACTTTAAAAACAAATACAGTATTGTAATTAAAAAAATAAATAAATTTAATTAAAAAATAAAATAAAATAAAAACTTTTTAACCACCTTAGCCAGAAATTGCAGAGTATTCATACATATTTCACTATGAGTTGAAATTCATATGGCTGTATGGAATTCAATTCCTCTGAAATTGTTTAAGAAAGCTAACTGTATATCTGGAAGATTAAGCACTCCAAACTGAAGTCTAAACCTGCTGGCAATGATGTCTGTTTTAAGTAGGCAATCACTGACACATAGGTATACTTTGCAAAGCCCTGCGTGTTCCCCAAACATACCATGGGTCAAACCTCTCTGCCTACTGGGCTTGATTTTCCCACCCATGTGGGAAATAGACAGAGGGAGCTTTGTTTGCCGTGGCTTTGTTTCCTTGCAGTCATTGATAAAATAAACATTACTTCAGTTTGGAGAAGTCTTCAGTAGAACTTGGGGGTCCTGGGAGAGCAGATTCTATGACCCAACACAGATGACTTCATCACATTATCTGGCGTTGGGTCAGCCCGTTAGGATAATTGCATCTCAGCATCCTGTGTGAATCCTTGTAGGACTGGCCTGCATCAGAAGATGCTATGTGGGAGACTGTCAGCCCTGGAAAGAGACGTAAAGGAGGAATACTGAAGACCTGCCCTATGTGCCACTGAAGCTTCAGAGACGCTTCAGGGTTTCCCAGGCAGAGCTACACTTAAAAAAATTGTCTTATACTTTCATCATTGGACAGTACTGATGAGCTCTGCACAGAATTCGACACAGGGAAACTGAAAATACGCACAGGGAGTATTTAGAGGGAGAACTCAGATGCATTTTGTGACCCTAACCACTAGAAGCTTATGTGATTATAGAAAAGTCTTTGAAGAAATCTCAGTATTTGAAAATAGAAAAGATAAGTTTAATAATTTTATATTTGTTGAAGGGAAAGTGGACATTATTAAACAGAAAGACTTAGTACATAAAACGCTTACCCTCATTCTTATTCATTATGCTTCCAGATGGGATACATATAAAAATGGAATTTAAGGAATCTTACATCAGAGATTTAAAGATTTTTTTCTATCACAAGAAATTCTCTCCTTCCTGCCCTCCACCCCCATAACTGGCAGGAAATTAGCTATTTGAATTCAGCATTTGATAAGCTTACCACAGCTCACACAATGTTTTCATAAACTTTAAATTCTTTTTCACTGTTTCAAATGAAAGCTTATTACAAGATAATTATGCAAAGAGTGGAAACTTGATAGTCTATCCTTATAAATAAAATGTCAACAGAAATCATAATCTTGGCCTACCTAGAATTTGATAATCAGAATGAAGGGTGTGTTTGCTTTGTCTGCTCCCAAACCTCAAGTAATAAATCTCAAAAGCTTCAATATTGATTCAACAAAATGAAGGGCTGAGTCACTTCAGAATGACTCTGACAAGTGGACAAATGCTGCCATGGTGACATTTTGATATGCAGGGTGGCTCCTGAGCTTTGCTGGTTTCTTCCCCTGCCATTAAAGCAAAATGAGAAAACCACGGGAAGTACCACACACAGCACGCCTAAACCAGAGGCAACCAAGAAAAGAGATTTCATAAGCTGTTCTTAAAAGATTAAAAATTCCATACACATTCATATCTGATTTATGGGGAAATTCCTTTCAAAATATGAGAAAAACTGTTCTGAGACACGCTTCTGTACTGCAGGTGGATTCTTTACCTGCTGCGCCATTGGAAAAGCCCTAAGACATGTTTCTTATTAAAAAATGGAAACTGTTATTAATCTAAAAATAGTCTCAGGGCATTTCCTGTAAATGTTTTGTAAACATTGCTTGAGGAAGAAATATTTTTAACTTGGCAAGATTAAGTTTTAAAATATTTTCTACAGGACATAAAGTTGTACCTAATTCGTCCTTTGCTAAATAATGTAATAGATATTGTATATGGTCACAATAAAAATAAAATAAAATATATGTAGTCAAATACTACTATGGTGTATATTTAGATTTATAAGGAGTTGAGATTAGAAGGTGATATGTACACTTGATCTTAATATTCATTTGATGGAGCTATTTAGCAATTATGTATATATTTTTTTACTGGTGTAAAATATGCCCAGATATATTAAAAAGAGATGCTATCACATCATAGCAATGAAAAGAAATTATTTTAAAAATTTAATGGGAAAATGCTTTTAAATACATAACTATAAATTTATAAAATTGTGTATGTATAATCACCATTGTAGTGCTTTCAATATTAGATTGTTTAACTCACAAGAGAAATTTTCTCAACTGTATCTAAAATACAGCCAAAGTAGGAAATCATTGTTTTTATTTTATGTCACTGTTTTTCTGTCAGTTATTGAAATCTTACTGTATACCAGACTTCACTATCTCTTTCAGTCCACGTACAAGTCTGTGCAGTAGGTATTGTAAAAACTTCCATTTTGCAGATAAGGAAAGTAAAAGTGTCAAAGATTAATAAAATTTGTGTTTGTTCAATCTAGTTATGCTGTATTATCTCTTGGCATCATCTGGACCTCATTAGGAGAAACAGTTTTATTTCTGTCCTTCTATGCCTTTAGACATAGGTACTGTGTACTGATCTTACAAAATCTCAACTATCAGGTTCTGCAAATGGACTTTTGAAGAAGAATATTTTTAACTTAGGAAGGTAAAGATTTAAAGAATTCACAGTAGAGCATAAAAATCACAGTTAATTCATCCTTTACATTTTGCTCATTAATTGTAGAAAAATTAAGTACTGAGATTATTAGAAACTTAGAAAAGGGAGATATAGCCAAGTATCAGTTCAGTTCAGTTCAGTCCCTCAGTGGTGTCCAACTCTTTGCGACCCCATGAATCGCAGCACGCCACGCCTCCCTGTTCATCACCATCTCCTGGAGTTCACTCAAACTCACATCCATTGAGTCCGTGATGCCATCCAGCCATCTCATCCTCTGTCGTCCCCTTCTCCTCCTGCCCCTAATCCCTCCCAGCATCAGAGTCTTTTCCAATGAGTCAACTCTTCGCATGAGGTGGCCAAAGTACTGGAGTTTCAGCTTTAGCATCATTCCTTTTAAGAAATCCCAGGGCTGATCTCCTTCAGAATGGACTGGTTGGATCTCTTTGCAGTCCAAGGGACTCTCAAAGAGTCTTCTCCAACACCACAGTTCAAAAGCATCAATTTTTCAGCGCTCAGCTTTCTTCAGAGTCCAACTCTCACATCCATACATGACCACAGGAAAAACCATAGCCTTGACTAGACGGACCTTAGTCGGCAAAGTAATGTCTCTGCTTTTGAATATACTATCTAGGTTGGTCATAACCTTTCTTCCAAGGAGTAAGCGTCTTTTAATTTCATGGCTGCAGTCACCATCTGCAGTGATTTTGGAGCCCTCCAAAATAAAGTCTGACACTGTTTCCACTGTTTCCCCATCTATTTCCCACGAAGTGATGGGAACGGATGCCATGATCTTCATTTTCTGAATGTTGAGCTTTAAGCCAACTTTTTCATTCTCCTCTTTCACTTTCATCAAGAGGCTTTTTAGCTCCTCTTCACTTTCTGCCATAGAAAAAGTAAAATGTTAATTTCACATGAAAAAAGCAAGAGATAAGTTTTAATGTTGTTATTTATTTCTTTCTGCATCACATTTCTGATTTAAAATTCTAACACACCACCTAGCTTCTGTTATCTGTGATGATCTGGGTTGACTGCTACCTTGTCAAATATCTCATCCTTAAATTAAAAAGTAACTACCCTTTGTACAGGTTTCCCAGGTGGCTCAGTGGTAAAGAATCTCTCTGCCAATGCAGGGGACGCAGGAGAAGTGGGTTCGGTCCCTGGGTTGAGAAGACCTAGAGTAGGAAGTGGCAACCCACTCCAGTTTTCTTGTCTGGGAAATTCCATGGACAGAGGAGTCTAGCGGCTACAGACTCAACGCTCATGGGGTTGCAAAGAGTCAGACACAGCTGCGCATACATGGATGTACTCTTTGTATACTTTATCTCTGTAGGAACCAAATCATTTACAGAGAAGTTTCTGACATGGCACATTAGAGTTTTCAAAACAATTGTGATAAATCATGACAGATTAGTCACCTCTAGACAACTGCTAAGACAATTGGTAAACATGTGTGAGCCAGGGTAACCAAAGGCTTTGGTAAGACAGGAAAATATGGGGACTATGGCTCCTACTAATTCTTTAACCTTTTCCAGTTGGCTCTTCTGAGTTTACTGCTGAGCAGTAACTTTCAGTAGCCCCAACTTGTCCAACTAGAATCAACCAGGGCTCGAGACTAAATCTTTCCTCATGCCCAAATCTTTTCCTGGGAAGATGTGAAGTCACCTCCAACTGAAGCTGTGTGTGAACACTTTCTGCCTTACTTCTTTGTCTGGGCACTTCCCTCATATAGCTGTACATATGTCAACTTTCATGGCACTTTGGTACCATTTTTGCTTTATTTTGTAGACCCAAAACAAATAAACTGGCAGATACTTTTTCCAGCAAAGATTGTTTATTCAGGATCAGCAGAAAATTGCAATTCAGGGCTGGCAACCATGGTGAGCCACATGCAAGTCCCCCACAGCAAGGAAAAGAGAGCACTTTCATATAGAGGGAAAGGAATTTGGAAGGACTACAGTAAACAAAGGCTATTTTTTGGCTGAGTCCGTCTCAGGAAAGAAGAGGAGTCTTTCTTCTTCCTGTTAAAAAATTAAGATCATGGCATCACTTCATGGCAAATAGAAGGAGAAAAGTGGAAACAGTGGCAGATTTTATTTTCTTGGGTTCCAAAATCACTGCAGATGGTGACTACAGCCATGAAATTAAAAGACACTTGCTCCTTGGAAGGAAAGCAATGACAAACCTAGACAGCGTATTAAAAAGCAGAGATACCGCTTTGTGGACAAATGTCCCTGTAGTCAGGAGAAGGCAATGGCACCCCACTCCAGTACTCTTGCCTGGAAAATCCCATGGACAGAGGAGCCTGGAAGGCTGCAATCCATGGGGTCGCTAAGAATCAGACATGACTGAGTGTTTTCACTTTTCACTCTCCTGCACTGGAGAAGGAAATGGCAACCCACTCCAGTGTTCTTGCCTGCAGAATCCCAGGGACGGGGGGAGCCTGGTGGGCTGCCGTCTATGGGGTTGCACAGAGTCAGACACGACTGAAGTGGCTTAGCAGCAGCAGCAGCAGAAGCAGCAGCAGCAGCAGCAGAAGCAGTCCCTATAGTCAAAGCTATGGTTTTCCCAGTAGTCATGTACAAACATGAGAGTTGGACCATAAGGAAGGCTGAGCCCTAAACAATAGATGCTTTCAAATTGTGGAGCTGGAGAAGACTCTTGAGAATCCCCCAGCCAGCAAGGTGATCAAACCAGTCAATCCTAAAAGCAATCAACCCTGAATATTCACTGGAAGGACTGATTTTGAAGCTGAACCTCCAATACTTTGGCCACCTGATGCTAAGAGCTGACTCACTGGAAAAGCCTCTGATGTTGGGAAAGATTGAAGGTGGGAGGAGAAGCAGGTGGCAGAGGATGAGATGGTTGGATGGTATCACTGATTCAATGGACATGAGTCTGAGCAAACTCTGGGAGATAGGGAAGGACAGAGGAGTCTGGTGTACTGCAGTCCATGGGGTCACAAAGAGTTGGACAGGACTGTGACTGAACAACAAGTGCCACAGGGTGTGAGAGCTCTCTCTTCTGGTTTTCTGAGCCCATTTTAATTGAGGGTTCTGTTTATTAATTTTTTACAGCTTATAGAAGCTTGATTATGAAAGTCAGGGTAGAAAAGACATGAAAAATACCTCTCAGGGGCTATGGCATTGATCATCTTCCACTTTTTCCAGGCATCCAACTTTATTTTCTGATGAGTCTTGTACTCCCCAGAAGGACTTTGCTCAATTTTCCAAGACCTCTTTCAGTTTTTCAACCTACTTATAAAGTACAGGTTTTCTCATGTGATCTTTGTTGGTGTGAACAACTACTGGGGGTATGCACCCCTCACACAGATTTCCATGCAAAGATACCGCTGAGACTTGCACAACTCCTACAGTCCTGGAGGGATTACACAGACAGCAAGGAATACAACCTCCACCCCCAAAATAGGTCTCTTTCCATTAACTGCCCAACTGGCATTCATATGATTTTGATTTTAGACCTATAGCTAGACTTTGATACTTTTCTGAGTAAATTTTTCAATGTATTTTGAAGGCTATGAAGAGGAATTACACAGAAAAAAATGTTTCTATGATTAAATAAATACATCAAATAGTGAGCTAAACAAATTTAAACTGGTTTGTTTACTATAGTGTTCAGATGCTTTAACATTTTATTGTGCTTAACTGTTTTCTAAGAATGTTTCCCACACTTATGGTTTGACTATGGAGACTTTTGCCAGTTAGGGGAACTGAAATCTACAGTATGTGCTTTTGAAAATGCTGATATAGCTGGTTTACCGAGGACTTTTATTCAGTGGCATTCGAATGTGAACTTCAAACATAAATATGAATCAGTGTTGTTATCCATAGTCTCTTCCCTATGTGTGTTCAATTGCTCAGTCATGTCCAACTCTTTGCAACCCCATGGTTGCAGAATACTGGAGTGGGTAGCCTTTCCCTTCTCCAGGGGATCTTCCCAACCCAGGGATCAAACCCAGGTCTCCCGCATTGCAGGTGGATTTTTACCAGCTGAGCCACCACGGAAGCCCAAACCAACTGAGCTACCACGGAAGCCCAAACCAACTGAGCTATCAGGGAAGCCCTCAATTCATGCCAATCTCAAGTTGAATTCAAAGTTTTTTTCTCCTCACTGCAGGCTGGATCAAAGGCTCCAGGGGCTTGAAATGGAAGAGAGACATGATTAGTTGTTGAAGTATGTAGTGGGGTGTGTGTGTGTGTGTGTGTGTGTGTGTGTGTGTGTGTGTGTGTGTGTGTGTATGTGTCTGGTGATTCTGGTTCAGGGGCATGAAATGGAAAGGACACATGATTAGTTGTTGAAGTTTGTAGCGGGGCTTGTGTGTGTGTGCATGTGTGTCTGGTGATCCTGGTTCTAGAATACCTGTCTCTTCTAACTCTTTCTTTTCAAGGTCTAACTCTCCTGATGCTGAAAGCTGAGAGGGAGAAGGGAAGGTACAAACGTCCTTTTGTCTACCTGCTTATCTACATAGCGCCCTCTAGAAGGGCTGTGACTGCTTCCCTGGATGCTACAGACTCACTGTCCTCTGTGTGACTGGCCCGCTGATGTTCCAGAGGCACAAGGGTACATTCTGGTGGGTTCTGTGAGGCCTTCCCATTACATGTTTCCGTGAAGTGGGTTCTTCCCCAGTGGGCTCCTTCCGCTACTTGCCGGAAGTACACAGCGTCTTGTTCCTGGAATCTTCCTTCCTAATGGGCTGTTCTCTTGGGTCAGGTACTGACAAGATTTTACCAAGGGGCACCCTCCATGGCATCACAATCAATGAGAGATCTACACATTTTTGTGCAAAGGTGACCGCGGGGCTGCTCCCTTGCCCTCTTTCTTTCTGTCCCGTCATCTTTCTTCCCGGTTCTCTTTCCCCTCAGTGGTGGTGTCAGGGTAGATCAGCACATCTACTGACCTGAGTGGACAGTAGAAGAATGGATTGCCCGGCCTCCCTCTCTACTGTGATCTCTAATCTCTGATATTTACCAGAATTCTGAAGGAGAGATAAAAGCCAGAACTGCCACCATAGGTTAGCTACATGGAGCTGACTCTTCCCCCTGAGGTGAAGCTGGAGGCAGGGGATTGTCCCATATTTGTCTTTCCATCTCTGAAAAAGCCCTGGGGGCATGATCTGGTCTCAGTGGTTGGCAACTATCTTTACAAGTCAGTTTCTTGTCTCTTCGGTCCTGGTTTGAACCAGATCGCCAGTTCTGCAGGAATAGAAAATGGCCCATTCAGTACACTGAATTTTAATATTGTACAAGGTACACAGTAGGTGGACTGTTATGCCCGCAGTCCGAGTCCCCAAAGCTGAGAAAACAAGACATCCATGGCAAAGCAAAAGCAAAATGGGGTTTTATTGCTAGCTCGAGCTAGGACCCAAGCCACCTCCAGCACAGTGGAGTGGTGCAAGGGCCCCAAGTCCTGAATTACAGCAGTATTTATAGACTTGGAACAAAGACAGGGAGTTGGCGAGGGCGGATTGTTTGCAAGGGGTTCTTGGCATCTATTAATTGGCTAAATTTTGCGCATGCGGGCTCAGCTTAAGGGACTTTTCATGTTATCTGGGTTAGCTCTAACCAGGCTACGGGGAATATGCTGACTGGGTGAGTCTCAAGGTCGGGGGCTGATGATCTCAGCTCCTTCTGGGAAGTGACCCAGCTTTTCCCGTGACTGTAGCTCTGGCTACTTTAGTTCTTGATGCCTGTCATGGCTCCTGTCAGGTCTCAACACGGACAAGAAGATGCAGTTCATGCACACGTTGATAATAGTTGTTAGCTGCGTGTTTTTTTTTTTTTTTTTAAGTTTCTTCTCTTTTTAGAGTGAGAATGTTGAACTCAGAGCAGGTTTGTTAAGGGGCAGAAGTTTAGATCAGACTAAGCAAGAGGCTAGTCAGAATCTGTATGTATAGTTGTCATGAGGGTCAGATGAAAACATTAATTAGGAACTAGGCAGAGAAAAAAGAAACAGTATATTATAAAAATGAGGACCTAGGACAGGGAACAGCACAGATTTCTTGCAAAGAATCAGGGCTAGAATATACATAAAATGGAATATATAGAGGGACTCTGTAAAATAGGACAGCAAATTCTAGTACTGAAATCTTCGTAAAGACTGAGACCATATCGTTATTCATTTTTACGTTTCTGAAACATCATATGTAATTGGCACTCAATAAATGTTTGTGGTTTTGGAGAAGACTCTTGAAATTCCCTTGGACAGCAAAGTCCCTTGGAGATCAAACCAGTCAATCCTAAAGGAAATCAATCCTGAATATTCATTAGAAGGACTGTGGCTGAAGCTATAGCTCCAGTACTTTGGCCACCTGATGGGAAGAGTTGACTCACTGGTAAAGACCCTGATGCTGGGAAAGACTGAGGGCAGGAGGAGAAGGGGGCAGTAGAGGATGAGATGGTTGGATGGCATCTTTGACACAATGGCCATGAGTCTGAGTCAACTCCGAGAGACAGTGAAGGACAGGGAAGCCTGGCATGCTGCAGTCCATGGTGTTGTAGAGTCAGGCATGACTTAGCAACTGAATGACAACAATAACGTTTGTTGAGTGAATTAATCAATTTAGGACACCAGTGTAAAAGAAAACCTGATAACAAAAGTAACTTTTGTTTCTGCATAGAGCAGGGAGCCACAGACTACGGCCCTTCGGCCATTTCTGCCACTGCCTGCTTCTGTAAATAAGTTTTCTTGGAACACAGCCATGTGCTTCTGTTTACATATTGTCTTTGATTGCTTTCACACTACAATGGCAGAGTTGAATAGTTTCGACAGAGACGGCAAGTCTAAAATATTTGCTGTCTGGCCTTTTATGGAAAAAGTTTTCTGACCCCTGGCCAAGAAGTTTAAAACTGATTTTATATATGCTTCCAGTTGAACATGACTCAGTCGCAGCATGGGTAAGTCAGGTCCAGAGGTCAGTGGGAGCAGCCGGCTGTTTCATCCAACAACGCCAAGCCCAGGGAACCACGGGGGAGGTGGATGTGACAGGTCTGTCAGAGCCAAGAAGAAAGTCATCTTGATGCAGGCCAGTAACCTCGTCTCTCCCTTCTCTGAACTATCTTTGTAACTCTCTGATGGTCACACTGTACTTTTGATTATCATGGTTTGTGTCTTCTTTCTCCAGTTCAGTGTGGACTAGAGGAAGGCAGAGATGGCATTTTGTCCATGTTTTTATCCTGAGGTCCAGCGATGCTTCTGGTTAATCAGGTACTGATTTAGAAGATGAATTTTAGCTAACAGGATTATAGTGCTATCTGCAGAAGAAGAAAAGCCAAGTCTGGCAGCTCAGTGACAGATGGTTTTTAATTATCAGTAAACAAGAGACTGAACTGAACTGAACTGAAAAAAGAGACTGGGGCTTCCCAAGTGGCACAGTGGTAAAGAATCCACCTACCAATGCAGGAGATGCAGGTTCAATCCCTGGGTTGGTAAGATCCTCTGGAGTAGAAAACGACAACTCATTCCAGTATCCTTGCCTGGGAAATCCCATGGACAGAGGAACCCGGTGGGCTACAGTCCATGGGGTCGTAAAGAGTCAGATATGGACTGAGAATGCACTCAAACGAGATTAGCTCAATGAAAATCAGTTTGGAGTAGAGTGTTCAAGGAAGTGATAACACCAAGGTGTAGCTCTGACTGATATAGTTCAGGGACTTGCTCAGATGTTCTGAGGCTTTTTATGGCCCCCAAAGCCCAAGAGTATTTGTCTTTTTCTGACCTGGGAGCAGAATCTCAAGCTTAAAGCATTCTCAGTAATTAAATGAATTATCTGAGCCAATTTTGGGAGATAATGGTTTCCTTTGGCTCACAAAATGAAATTTTGGATTTGACAGTGGGGGCCTCCTTCTCATGCATTTGTCCAGTTACATCACTCACCAACAAATGCTTAATGAGCTACTACATTGTGCCAGGCCCTTTGTGAGCTTGGGTTTAAACTGTCTGCTTTTCCATTATGAAATGCTAAGATGATAAACAAACACTCCAATTTATTGACAACTTTATGACGTATTGGGTTGCAAGGAAGGAAAGTTGATTGGCTAATTGCCAAGGTGGGTGTGAAACTAGTGGCAGAAGGGTCCGGGTGTGTAGCAAGCTTCTGACAAGTCCCTTTTTTTTTTCCTGTTTGTGCCCAAAGGAAAGAAATCTCTGGCAGGCAGATTTGGGTACTCCTACTTCTGCTTCTTTTTTTTTTTTTGGAAGGAAGGATAAGTAGATACTGCCTAACCTTGGTTTTGTTCCTTTCGTGAAATTCCCTTACGCATACCTAAGCTTAAATATTCAAACTCAGAATGTCAAGTATGAGAAACACCTTTGTCAAGGAACTAAAAGATCTTTGGAGAAGATTTACAAGGTTTATTAGTATGCAGGACTAAACTGGAGAAGGAAGAAAAATTGTAAGACATCAATACTTTTCTCACAGGGTTAAGAAAATGACTTATGCTTTAATGTGTGACATTTAATGATTTACTTGATTTCATGAAGATTCCAATAGTGCAACAGACTTAGCATTCCAACAGTGCTGCATTTAGGCAGAATTGGGAATGAGGCCAACTTGCCTTCAGATCTTTCAACTTCCCTTTCAACACCCTTCTCTTTCATTGGCCCCTCCACTCCCACCTCCAGATGTTCAGTAATCCTCTTCCTTTCTGTTTTTCTTCAAGTCAAAGCCTGACTTGAAGACCCACTCTCTAAGCTGTAAAGGATGAATATAGGAAAATATCTCTGATTCCAGCATATTTGTATTTTAATATGGGATCAAGTCATGTTTTCAAGGCTGGATCGTGAAGTACAAGGAAATAGGCTCTGGGAATCTTTTTGGTGGGATTGCCACCAGGTTCTTCACACAATCTTATTATATAGGCTTTTCCTCCTTCCCTTCTTCCCTTCCATACATACTAACTTTCTATTATATTCCAAAGCCTATTCCAGCTGCTTCGTATAGTGCATGACTGAGAGTGACATGGAACCTACCCTCTTGGAGCTTTCATTTTTATGAGTAGACAAAAATACCTAAATAAGCAAATAAGATAATAGGAAGAAAATAAAACAAACTAGTAGGTAAGAGTGCACACAGAAGTAGTCAGGGCAGACACCTCCAAGGAAAGGACAGTTGACTGCTTAGCTACTCCTGAAATGGAGGATATGATAGAAGGAGCCAGCCATATGAAGGTCAGTGTGATAAGAATATAGTGACAGAGGAAGAATGGGACCAAGTGAGGCTGGACAGAACCAGGTGTGGCTCTTTCAGTCCAGGAGAGGAGTTTGGATTTAAGTGCAATGGGACAGATGTTCACTGAGAACTTTCAGCATTTGATAACATCTATGTGACTTTGCTGGAGAAGACAATGGCACCCCACTCCACTACTCTCGCCTGGCAAATCCCATGGGTGGAGGAACCTAGTAGGCTGCAGTCCATGGGGTCACTAAGAGTCATACACGACTGAGTGACTTCACTTTCATTTTTCATTTTCATGCATTGGAGAAGGAAATGGCAACCCACTCCAGTGTTTTGCCTGTAGCATCCCAGGGACGGGGGAGCCTGGTGGGCTGCCGTCTGTGGGGTTGCACAGAGTTGGACATGACTGACGTGACTTAGCAGCAGCAGCATGTGACTTTGAGGAGGCTTTCCAGATGGTATTAGTGGTAAAGAACCTGCCTGCCAATGCAGGAGAAGCAGGAGATGGAGGTTCGATCCCTGGGTCATTAAGATCCTCTGGAGGAGGGCATGGCAACCCACTCCAATATTCTTGCCTGGAGAATCGCATGGACAGAAAAGCCTGGTGGGTTACAGTCCATAGGGTCACACAGAGTTAGACACGACTGTAGCAACTTAGCACGCTTGCACACGCATGAGACTCTACTAAAAATATCAGCTCTACGGTTTGCTGTGGTTTATTTTTCAGCTCTTGGGAGAAGCTTTCAGTTTTCCATATATTCTCTTGTTGTTGAAGCATTTCCAGTACTCTCTGAGATGCTCATTTTTCTGCTTGGCATATTCTGTTTTGTGGTTCATTACACTCTCACCCTAGCGAGAATGCAACCTCAGTGACTGTGACTCACAATCTCACAAACTCAGGGTTGTGATTTAGAGATCACTGTTTTTCCCATAGTGCCTTCCTGCATTTTCTGCTTCCTTAAGGCAATGGCACCCCACTCCAGTACTCTTGCCTGGAAAATCCCATGGATGGAGGAGCCTGGTAGGCTGCAGTCCATGGGGTCGCTAAGAGTCAGACACGACTGAGCGACTTCACTTTCACTTTTCACTTTCATGCATCGGAGAAGGAAATGGCAACCCACTCCAGTGTTCTTGCCTGGAGAATTCCAGGGACGGGGGAGCCTTGTGGGCTGCCATCTATGGGGTCACACAGAGTCGGACACAACTGAAGTGACTTAGCAGTAGCAGCAAACACTTAGTAATAATTGTTAATTAATTACTTAGCTCCCTGGGGAAGCTTTGATTAGAGTGGGTGTATGTTTTCATTTTGACCCATCACAAGGCCTAGGGCAATGTCACCCACAGAGTGAAAATGTATGCTAAGTCCAGTTGTGCAGAATGGAACCTGGTGAAACAACGATTAACAAAGAATAGTTCACTGATAAACACTGACTTTGTTGCGGTCTCAGTAAAGTAGTATATAGCTGCAAATAAAGCCTTTAAGCAGGCTTCCCAGGTGGTGCTAGTGGTAAAGAACCTACCTGCCATTGCAGGAAATATGAGACACCGGTTCGATCTCTGAGTGGGGAATATCCCCTGGAGGAGGGCACAACAACCCACTCCAGTATTCTTGGCTGGAGAATCCCCATGGACAGAGGAGCCTGGTTGGCTACAGTCCATAAGGTCACAGAGACAGACTGAAGTGACTTAGCATGCATGCAAAGCCTTTAACCATTCTAACAATAAAATGAAACTGTGGGTTGAATATATATTTCAGTAAGATATTTTAAATAATCAAGAAGCTAAAAGAGGTCTGAAATAATTCAGGAGATGTAAATCCATGGGGTGTATTAATAGAGTAGACGCATGTTTACAGTAGTTAATGTAAGAAAATATTTTTCTAATATTTTCTGTTTCACATTATCAGCACAACTGATTCATTATTTTGACTCTAATTTGTCTTCAAGTTTGTTTTTCTATGGCAGGATATAGTAAGCAAGTCTATGTTTACTCTGTTAATAATGCCTCATGAATTGACAGCTTCTAGACCCAGCTCCACCTTTGTAGTTGAGCCTCACAGGGAAACTGTTCAATCCCCTTGATCATTTAGGTCACCCTTTTTACCACCTGTTCTTAAGTTCTGAGATGCTACATTTGCATTCCCACAGCATCTCTCTAGCAGAACACTTTTGCCTGAATAACTTTTGGCTTTGATGCCATTTGTTGACTGTTGCAGTTTTGAGATGATAAACTTCACAACAGTTCATAATAATTCTAAATTAGTACTCCAGGGTAGCAGTTTGGAGAGCAAAGAAATATTCTAGTTATCCCTATTCCTATGCCCTTCCTTAGGAAGGGTACCTCAGTTCAGTTCAGTTCAGTCACTCAGCTGTGTCCAACTCTTTGGCTTCCCTGTCCATCACCAACTCCCAGAGCTTGCTCAAACTCCTGTCCCTCGAGTCGGTAATGCCATCAAACCATCTCATCCCCTGTTGTCCCCTTCTCCTCCTGCGTTCAATCTTTCCTAGCATCAGAGTCTTTTCCAAGGAGTCAGCTCTTGCATCAGGTGCCCAAAGTATTGGAGTTTCAGCTTCAGTATCAGTCCTTCCAATGAACATCCAGGACTGATCCCCTTTAGTTGGATCCAGACCGGTTGGATCTCCTTGCTGTCCAAGGGACTCTCAAGAGTCTTTTCCAAGACCACAGTTCAAAAGCATCAGTTCTTCGGCACTCAGTTTTCTTTATAGTTCATCTCTCACATCAATACATGACTACTGGGAAAATCATAGCTTTGACTAGACAGACCTTTGTGGGCAAAGGAATGTCTCTGCTTTTTAATATGCTGGTTGGATTGGTCATAGTTTTTCTTTCAAGGAGCAGGGGTCTTTTAATTTCATGGCTGCAATCACCATCTGCAGAGATTTTGGAGCCCCCTACAAAAAGTCTAACTGTTTCCATTGTTTCCCCATCTATTTGCCATGAAGTGATCACACTGGATGCCATGATATTAGTTTTTGAATGTTGAGATTTAATCCAACTTTTTCACTCTCCTTTTTCACTTTCATCAAGAGGCTCTTCAGTTCTTCGTTTTCTGCCATCAGGATGTTATCATCTGCATTTCTGAAGCGATTGATATTTCTTCCAGCAATCTTGATTCCAGCTTGTGCTTTATCCAGCCCAGCATTTCACATGATGTACTCTGCATATAAGTTAAATAATCAGGATGACAATATACAGCCTTGATGTACTCCTTTCCCAATTTAGAACCAGTCTATTGTTCCATTCCATGTCTGGTTCTAACTTGCTTCTTGACCTGTATACGGATTTCTCAGAAGGCAGGTCAGGTGGTCTGGTATTCCCATCTCTTGAAGAATTTTCCACAGTTTGTGTGATCCACGCAGTCAAAGGCTTTAGCATAGTCAATGAGGCAGAAGTAGATGTTTTTCTGGAATTCTCTTGCTTTTTTGATGATCCAACAAATGTTGGCAATTTAACCTCTGGTTTATCTGCCTTTTCTGAATCCAGCTTGAACATCTGGAAGTTCACAGTTCATGTACTGTTGAAGCTTGCCAGGGTCCAGCCCCAGTGGATCCAGGGAATTCAAAGCGGGGATGGCGTCGCCATCTGAGGAATTAATAGCCTAATTAAAGATATGGAGGGAGATTAGAAAAAAATAGTGCAGTAGGAAAATAAGTGGAGAAAAGAGTCTAAATAACTTGGTTTACGCAGAAAACCAATAAAACTCCAAGACAAGGAGTTTGCACTACGTGTAGGCCACCAGCGCTCGCTTGAATAGCAGAGGGTGCCCCACCTTGGGCTCCCTCTCCCGTGGGTCTTAGAAGCCAGGGCAAGTAAGTAGATATGGCAAGCCTCCACGTTCCAGATGGGAATTCAGCCAGAAAAGAAGAGAACGAGAAAAGACCACACTGGGGAAACCAGTCTTTCCAGGAACTGGTCCGTTTCTTTATTTTTGGGTCTACTTTTATACTTTTAGTTGTACATAGAGAAAAGTGTAAGAAACAGAGTCACGCAGGGTCAGCTGCTCCGACCCTTATCAGCATATCTTTGTTCTTACAAGAGTCTTACATTTGTTCATAATATCTTCTGGTCTGGAGACCGATTAATATTTTATGGCCCCACCTTTCTTTCTGTTGATAAAGGTTAATTGATCAGAAAACTTGTTTCCCCTTAAGATCTATTTAGTCTTCAGACAGTGATAAAGTTACATTTTTACAGAGCAAGGACACAATGATTTATAACAAAGAAAGAGGAGTACAGTGATCTATAACAAAGAGAAAATTCATTAACTCAAAAGTCTAGTATTGCTAACATCAAAACTACTATATTTCTTTTTCTACATTCCAATTACATCAATTAACATACTCCCAGGTGCCTAAGGATATGGAGGCCTGGCGGCAATCATTAATTCAGCAATGAAACCCTTCACCAACATAATTTCTAACTCACTCACTAGTACTATACTAATAATTTTCTAACTTCTCAAAAGAATCTGTTTTTATAAAGTTTAAAGCATCTTGTGCCTCTCATGGTTGGGAGGCTGTAAACAATCACATGTGGCCGGATAATCCTGTCAGGCAGGCTAGAGAGCCCTCAGAGGAGTTTTTGGACTGAAACACCCTTGCCACGCCTAGGAGATTTATTAACTAGAGTCCTAAGTTATCTCCTTTACAGAGAGAAGTGGTGGGGGATAGCCCCCTCGTAATGTCAGAAGAGGAGGCGAAAAGCACAATGCAGTAAGGCAGGCAAACTCTGGTTTTGGGGCAGATGCATGAGCAGATCCAGCGAGGCTCCCTTAAGGCCTGACTTGCCTTTGCCTGTTGGGCCCCTTAACCTCATGATCTTTGCCATGGGCAGGACTCCTTGTGCTGGCTCCAGGCAAAGTCTAGCTTAGAGAATTTTGAGCATTACTTTGCTAGCTCCTAATACCTGGAATAACAGATAAATTTGGCCTTGGAGTACAAAACGAAACAGGGCAAAGGTAACAGAGTTTTACCAAGAGAACCCACTGGTTACAACAAACATCCTCTTCCAACAACACGAGAAGACTCTACACATGGACATCACCAGATGGTCAATACTGACATCGGATTGATTATATTCTTTGCAGCCAAAGATGGCGAAGCTCTATACAGTCAGCAAAAACAAAATTGGGAGCTGACTGCAGCTCAGATAATGAACTCCTTATTGCCAAATTCAGACTTAAATTGAAGAAAGTAGGGAAATCCACTATACCATTCAGGTATGACCTAAATCAAATCCCTTATGATTACACAGTGGAAGTGACAAATAGGTTCAAGGGATTAGATCTGATAGACCCAGGGCCTGAAGAACTATGGACAGAGGTTCGTGACATTGTATAGGAGGCAGTGATCAAGACCACCCCCAAGAAAAAGAAATGTAAAGAGGCAAAATGGTTTTCTGAGGAGGTCTTACAAATAGCTGTAAAAGAAGAGAAGCTAGGAGAAAAGGCAAAGGAGAAAAGGAAAGACATACCCATTTGAATGCAGAGTTCCAAAGAGTAGGATAGAGAGAGAAGAAAGCCTTCCTCAGTGATCAATGCAAAGAAACGGAGGAAAACAATATAATGGGAAAGACTAGGGATCTCTTCAAGAAAATTAGAGATACCAAGGGAACATTTCATGAAAGATGGGCACAATAAAGGACAGAAGCAGAAGATATTAATAAGAGGAGGCAAGAATACACAGAAGAACTATACAAAAAGATCTTCATGACCCAGATAGTAAGAATGGTTGGATCGCTCACCTAGAGCCACACATTGTGGAATGTAAAGTCAAATGGGCCTCAGGAAGCATCACTACGAACAAAGCTAATGGAGGTGATGGAATTCCAGCTGAGCTATTTCAAATCCTAAAAGATGATGTTAAGGTGCTGTGTTCAGTATGTCAGCAAATTTGGAAAACTCAGCAGTGGCCACAGGACTGGAAAAGGTCAGTTTTCATTCCAATCCCAAAGAAAGGCAATGCCAAAGAATGTTCAAACTACTACACAATTGCAGTCATCTCATTTGCTAGTAAGGGTACCTACATGCCACGTATTTGGAAATAGGAACCCTAGGATCTAGTCCTAATTATGCCTTTAACTAAGCCACTCAGCTAGTATTTTTATTTTTTTCGACCATAAAATCTGCAGTGAGGTGGTATTAGACAGGTGATTGCTAATTTCAATCTCCCTTCTGGTTTCAAATTTCTATAATTCTAATATTCCTTCATGTGCTTTATAAATCTCCGATGCAGATGGTGAGTTGCACGTTGCTGATGAGACGGTTTTGATCTTGCAGGCTGAACAAATAATTGCCAACATTTGTTGAGGGTTTACCAAGTGCCAGGTGTAAAGAGTTGCACCTCACACGGTCTCATTCATCTAATCCTTCCCACAGCCTTCTTAGGTAAGAATTAATAATCCTATTTTATAAACAAGGAGGCAGATAACTTACTCAGATGTTGACCTCAGTTTGTGCTTAGAAGTGTTATGTGGGAGTAGATTCCTCATTTCTAACATTTCTCCAATTCACACGCTAATTCTCAAGAGGTTAACATCTCATGGAGCGCTTCAACGTTAAAAGCCATGTCCTTTTAGGAACGAAATAAGACTCATTACATGAGTGTTCTCTGGGGACAGAAAATCAGCAATTGCGCACAGTGTTGTACGCAGGGCACAGTACCCTGCTGCCCTAGGTGTGCGTGATTCTTGTGCCCAAGGAGACAAACTAGCAAGTTGAGTCAAAGCGGACCACTATAAAACACGATTCGCTCCCGAGGTCCGAGATGCGCTGCAGCTGCAGGATGTGCGCGTTGCTGCGCGCCGGCAGGTCAGCTCAGGCCCCTAGCTGCTGGAAGAGTCCATTAGGGACGGCCAAGGCAGGGTGTTCTGCTCGCCAGAGGGCCGGACCTGGCGGCCCGCTGCGCAGACGAGGGCGCGCCGCCTTGGGCGGCCACCCCCGCTCCGCTGGTCAGGTGAGCGCAGCCCGGGGAGCCGCAAGTCCGATTGGAGCAGCTGGAGGAGGCCGAGGGAGGGTGAGCGGTGGAGGATGGAGCCACCTTCCTGATGCGACCGCGGGAGAAAGACTTGGCAGCACCGGGCGAAGTGTGCGGACGCGAGCGGGAGGCGGAGCGAGGATCGGGCGAAGGGAGGCTCGGCGGGGACCTCAGGGCGCGCGCGGATGTCGGTGTCCCCGGGGCCAGGTAGGCGGTGCCTCTGCGGGGTGGTCCTGCGAGCCTCGGGGTGGCCGCGGGAGCGCCGCAGCATCCCGGCCGCGCGAGGTGGGTCGCCCGCACCTGTTGCTGGTGGTGTGGGGGGCGAGCGAGCCGTGCGCTGCGGCTCATCCAGGCAAGCCGCCCGCGGCCACACCGCCTGGAGCAGCGGCAGGGCACCCGGCGGGGCAGCTGGCGTGGCCCTCGCCCATCCGCCCCTGCCGAAGCCGCCTCATCTCACGGAAGGTGAGAAGCCAGCGAGCGGAGGGAAATAAAAGTTTTCTTCTCTTTCTGCCTGTTTGAAACTTGAATTCTGGCTTGAGTTTTAGACAGTCTGCTTGAAAAACAACTGATCTCTAGATTTAAGGCGCGCATTAGATAATAATGAATAACGGGAAGGTTGAGATAAATTGAAAGCGTCTTTAGGTTCCAAAACAGCTACAGTCGAAGAACTTTCAGGGAATTGATTTCAGAAAAGTAGGAATTAGCCTGGAACTGTAGAATAATGTATATTGAAAACATCCATTTTTAATGTTTTAAATTATTTCAAAATTAATCTTTTCCCTTGAAACCAAAACTTAAGAAATTATGGCAGTTTTTATCAAGCTGATTTTAAGGTGCCGTGTTTACTTATTCTGCGTAACTTTTCTTTTAAACCATCTTTTCACGTTTCGCAGAATCCACAGCCTTTAAAAATGTGTTCGTATGTTACTGTACAGTTTTAGAGATTACTGATATCAGACCTTAAGGATGCATAATTACTGACAATTAGAATAAAGCTCAAGAAATGCACTTTAATACATTCAACATTAAATGCAAATACTTGCTGAAATGATTACCTTATATTACGAAAGTTCTTTTTCCTCCTCAATGTGTCATTTATCAAAAGAGCCAGATAGAACCGTAAAAAATATAAAAGTAAAAAAAGATGTTCTGTGTCTAGTAATGATACAAACGAACTCCAGCAATCTGTTTTTTTTTGGGGGGGTAGTTATTTCCTAGTCTGTAGGGAAATGCCAAATACACCTTGAACTGTGTTGCAGTAAAACGTTTTAAATATATGTGTTTAGATACAACATCCTGGCTCTGCCATTAATACAGTGACTTTGGACATTCATTCACCCTTCTGTGCCTTAGTTTCTTCATTTATAAAGTAAAGGGGTTGGACTAGGTGCTTGAAAAGACTTAATTCAGCTAGAAATGAAATATCTCAAGTTTATAACTTTAAAAAAGAGAGTTCAGTTCAGTCGCTCAGTCGCGTCCGACTCTTTGCGACCTCATGAATTGCAGCAGCCAGGCCTTCCCGTCCATCACCAACTCCCGGAGTTCACTCAGCCAAAATGTATACACTAGAAATAAGTATGACCCAAACTGGTCCATGTTCCTGTTTCCATGAGTGACAATAGCAGTTGTGCAGTATTGAATGCTTGCTGTCTAATGAATTCTGAGAAGCCCTTTATATAGATTATTTAACACTCACAACAAGATGGAAATTAAAAGTATTACCCAGTTTACCGATAATGCCAGTAATTGTAGACTAGATAATGTAAATAACTGTAGACTAGAATGTAAGTCCGTAATGGAGGTGAAGGTAAATTAACGAAACACATGGAGTTTTAATATCATCAGATATAGAAATGATGAATTAGCTACACCTTTATTATATTTTGATAACAGTTATAGTTTGCGTTGTATATATACTTAACAAATATTGAGTGCTAATTATATTCATTGTCAGAAAATGATAACATAAGGTATATTTGGAACACAAATACTTTTGTAATAATCATGGATAGAAATGATATTAGGGAGGCTAGGGTTACACAAAAGTATTTCAGATATCTTTCTAGTTGGAGGTATGGTTGGCCTTGGTACATGCAAAGAAAAAGTGTTCACAGAGGAATCAGCTGTGACTAAACCCTTTTGTACATATTCCCACGGTGAGTGATAATAGTATGCCACGTTTTTCGAAAGTCCGCTATATACCAGCTTTGTATTTGCTTGGCAAATATTATTTGATTTACGGATGAAGAAGCTGAAGCAGAAAGATCTATGCTCTGGAAAGGTCCACAGAGAAAACACATTTTAACTCAGATTAGGTGTGTGATCCTTTATTGCTCAGAAATTCATAGGCTGTGAATGTAGCATTGAAATCCTCAAGCACTGGGAGGAGGCTTGCAGCCAACCTAGACTAATCCCTTTTATTTTATATCTGGGGAAACTGGAACTTTCTAAGTGAAGAGACTCACTTAAAGTCACATACTCTGTTTTCCCATTTATGACTTTAGATCTGTACCTTCCCAGAAACAAACAAGTGAGAAGCATGTTGACACATTCACTTGGTCATTAAGTGTTTCGTTTATTGCCTCGCAACCAAATGCTGCCTCGTGCCCTTTTTAATATTGCTGACCTACTGTTATTGAAAATTTCAAGGTTGTCCCAATTAGAACACAATATCTTTGAGGACAGTGACTCTATTTTGTATTTTTCTAGTATCTGTAGGATTTAGCAAAGTGATCTATTGAGTAAATGGCCTTGCCACCTGTTTACTTGTGACAAGGGTCCAGAGTTTGGATCTAGTTTTGATGCACTAGACCCAGGGGTTTGCACAGTGAAATCACTATACCATCGCCACTTTGGCTTCATGTACAGAGCAACTAGACAGTTGGTACATGCTCAGAAAGTATATTAAGCTGCTTGGATGATGATTATTTAATTTTACTATCAAATGTAAATAGTGTGTTACCA
The DNA here is from genome assembly GCA_917880005.1 of Nanger dama. Taxonomy (NCBI): domain Eukaryota; kingdom Metazoa; phylum Chordata; class Mammalia; order Artiodactyla; family Bovidae; genus Nanger; species Nanger dama. The sequence goes on along the minus strand of CAKJTW010000008.1, from coordinate 15,590,964 downwards.
TGGAGATGGATGGGCATTTCCCTGATTTCGCGAGGAAAAAAAAATCACACAGCTAAGTATTACACACAGCTGAGTGTACACATCTCTCTAACTTGCAGATAACTTTTTTTCCAGTTGTAAAGTTAATACAAATTCATGTAGAAAATTCAAACGGAGGTTTTGGTGACCAGCCAGCCAGAGAGATGTCTTCCTTCTATTAACTCCCACCTTATCAGGGTGAGAGCTGAATTATTTATTTAAACCATTGATGGTTTAAAGCTCTATTTAGTCTTAGTACTCTCTCACTCAACTGTTCTATAAACAAAGATGTTTGCTGAGAAATGAAGATAAGCATGCCGCTAATAAACTGGACTCTTGCTCTCTCGTGCAGAATGAGGTAGTACAGAAAGTTGATTTTGCCACGTAATGCACGTCTGTTTTTTTTTCCCTTCAGCGGGCAGGACTGGGGGGACAGAAGGCATCTTTGAGTGTATGGAAGATTCTGTGATATGTTGGGATGTCCGGCCACACAGGAAGCCAGAGCAACAGAGCTCTGTGGTCCTGATAAGAGGTGTGGCAGAGGAGAGGAGGGGTGGAACCGGGACACAGGAGGCTATGGTAATACAGAGGCTGTGTTTTCTGATTCCTCTGTGACACACTATACACTTTACAATGTTCCTCGCCGAGGCCCTCCCACAGCTGTTGGGCAGGTGGTCACGGGGCCCCTTTCGGGTGCAGTCAGCCGTAAGTCTGCCTGTCCCTCCGAGTGGGGACAGGATGCTGAAAGGGCAATTTCTCATTCATTTATTCAGGATTCTGAAAACTCAGAATGCAGTGCCTTTCATCTAAAGGAGTCAAACTGACTGTTGGGATAGTGGTCCATCCATGAGTTTTGAACTAATACAAAATTATTAGTTATAAAGGAAGGCTGGGGCTTCTATTTGAGACCGACAATGCCAGCTCTCTCTCTGTGCCTTTGAATGTCTTTACAGTGTAAATTTAGTTCTAAAGATTAGTTGATTATTTGCATTTCATAAATTTATGTGTCATTTAAAATTCCTTCTCCCTGGGCATGTTTTCTTGATTCGTACTATGTATTTGGGAGTAGCATTCTTTCATGCTTTACTTTATTAGGGGCTTAACATGGCTTAAGTCCAACCATCTGTTCCAGTCTTGGCACATCAGCACATTAGTGGTGGTGGTAGGGGCTAAATAAAATTCCCACAATTTAAAGGTTAGGGAAAGAGCTACCTTTATGAATAGATTTCAAACGATTCTCAGCAAGACAATAATGCAGAAGTGGAGTAAAAATGCATTTCATTCTCTGAAGCACAAGGTCCCCTGTCTGTCTTTAGTTTTGCTGAAAGGTAATTAGCATTTCAGCTAGCCAATTTGCTTACATGCAACAGAAGTACTTGGGTTTATAATTTGCTGCTCTCTGTCTGAAGCTGTTGAGTCCAGCTCTTATGTAATCCTCTCCCAAGTAGCCTTCTCTCCAGCATAGTTATTGTTGCTGGTCTTAAATAACTAATCAACAGAGAGTTTTCCTTGCCTTCAACTGTAGGGTGCCATAGGGCATGGAAAATGAAATGCCAAGCTAATAAGGGGATGATTGTAATTATTAAATAGTCATTATTGAAATGGGGCATAGGTTGAAAGATGCTGAATAGCTTCAAATCAAATGCAACTTCAAAAGGCATTGTGTGGTACTCTTAATAGTTTATTTCTGCACGCAGTATGTGCAATAAACAAAGGGTATATATTAATATGTTGGAATCAATTGAGGAAGGTGACTCAAAATTAACAAAGAAGAAGCAATTGTTAATTATTTATATTGACTTTACTCCTTTCTGCAAGAAAGAATTCTGTAGGGAGTATGTTTAAAGAGAAAATATTTTATTTCTTGTGTTACAACAAATAAACAAATGCTCTGAGGCATATTGTGGAACTAATTCAAGGGTTTGTATTTGAATGCTAGTTGGAAATAAGATTTTGTAAGCTTCTTTAGTCATGAATTCTGATTATTAGGGTGCTATTAGTATATTTCATGTATATACTGATATCCCTCTGAAAAAGCCACTGTATATTATGATAATCCTTTTGTTAGGATAACTGGAATAATATTATCCTTTAATCCATGTCATGGGGCAGTAATTCAATTTAGCTCATCTTTTAATAAAATCCTGTTTTTGCAAAGTTATACTTATGTAATTATTTGGAAGTAAAATAATACACTCCTCATTTTTCAAAGAATGTTTAACTGAAAGAAGGCATGTATTAGGTACAAGCCTTGTAAATGATCATTATAATTGAGAACATATATGAAAGGACTGCATAATCTTTATATTTCCAGTCTGTGATATAAAGAAAAAGCCCTATCTACAGCTATAAATAGAGTGGTTTGTATATTGTTCAACCGCATTCACCAGTGTTGATGAGTAGGAATGAATCAAAGGCTTACCTGTCCTCTGGCAGACTAGTCAACTCAGGATGGAAAGTGTCCTGGAAACGGGGACTTGATCTGCACTTTGAAGAGTGGTAAAGGAGGGGGAGTGCTGAAAGGTAGAGAGAAGGGCCTGGGGAATGTCTTGGATCAAAGGTGCACAGGTAAGAATGATCTGACTGTCTTGTCCCAGATACACATTAGATCAACTTGTTGACAGAAGAGAGAAAGATGACTGAATGTATGGTGGTATGAATTTTTTTTAAATTGAGATATAATTAACTTACCCCCCAAAAAAAATCACCTTTCAAAGTAGACAATTCAGTGTCACTTAACGTATTTACAAATTTGTGCCGCCGTCACCACTGTCATTCCAGAACATTTTCATCACCTCAAAAAGAAATCCTGTTCCCATTCACCATCACTTCCTGTTCTCTCCCCACTCTCAAGTCTTTGGCAACCAATCTACTTTCTGTCCCTATAGACGTGCCTCTTTTAGACATGTTATATACGTGGAGTCATCCAGTACATGGCCTTTTGTGTCTGCCTTCTGTCACTTAGCTGATATTTACAAGGTTCGTCAGGTCGTAGTGTGTTTGTACACGTACTAAAGAACAAAAGTACTTTGTTCTTTTTTATGACTGAATAATAATTCCATTCTGTGAATATACTACTTTTTGTTTATCCATTCATCAATTGAAGGACATTTAGATTGTTTCTAATTTTTAACTATTATATTATGGACAAGTTTGTGTACAAGTTTTTATGTGAATAAATGCTTTCCGTTCTCCTGGTTAGGAGTGGAAGTGCTGGGTCAATAGAGAGGTGAATAAAATAGCCAGGATGCATTTAGAAGAACTTTATCCCTTCTATACATTCTGTTAAGCTCAGTGTCGCCATATAAGGCAGATGATTCAGGTATGACCTGAAGGTTTATCACTTAGAACTCTACTTGAATAGATCTCTGCCAGCTGTGTGCGTGCTAAGTCATTTCAGTTGTTTCTGATTCTTTGTAACCCTATGAACTGTAGCCTACGAGGCTCCTCTGTCCATGGGGATTCCCCAGGCAAGAATACTGGAGTGGGTTGCCCTACGCTCCTCCTCTGAACTGTAGCCCACTAGGCTCCTCTGTCCATGAGGATTCTCCAGGCAAGGATACTAGAGTGGGTTGCCCTACCCTCCTGCAGGGGATCTTCCTGACTTAGGGGTTGAATCCACCTCTCTTATATCTCCTGCATTGGCAGGTGGGCTCCCTTACCACTAGTGCCACCTAGGAAGCCCAGATCTTCGCCAATTATAATTCATTTAATACAACCGAGCTGTGATCAAACAGAATAAAAGAACAGTTCGCAACCAATGACTTCTCCCTTATTAGTGGCTGTAGGTTTTCTTAAGATGGGAAGTATGGTAATGGCTGGCATAATGCTTGACCTTTCTCAGTTCAGTTCAGTCGCTCAGTCGTGTCTGACTCTTTGCGACCCCATGAATCGAAGCACGCCAGGCCTCCCTGTCCATCACCAACTCCCGGAGTTTACTCAGATTCATGTCCATCGAGGCGGTGATGCCATCCAGCCATCTCATCCTTGGTCATCCCCTTCTCCTCCTGCCCCCAACCCCTCCCAGCATCAGAGTCTTTTCCAATGAGTCAACTCTTCGCATGAGGTGGCCAAAATACTGAGGTTTCAGCTTTAGCATCATTCCTTCCAGAGAAATCCCAGGGCTGATCGCCTTCAGAATGGACTGGTTGGATCTCCTTGCAGTCCAAGGGACTCTCAAGAGTCTTCTCCAACACCACAGTTCAAAAGCATCAATTCTTCAGCGCTCAGCTTTCTTCACAGTCCAACTCTCACATCCATACATGACCACTGGAAAAACCATAGCCTTGACTAGTGGGACCTTAGTCGGCAAAGTAATGTCTCTGCTTTTGAATACGCTGTCTAGGTTGGTCATAATTTTTCTTCCAAGGAGTAAGCGTCTTTTTATTTCATGGCTGCAGTCACCATCTGCAGTGATTTTGGAGCCCCCTGAAATAAAGTCAGCCACTGTTTCCACTGTTTCCCCATCTATTTCTCATGAAGTGATGGGAACGGATGCCATGATCTTCGTTTTCTGAATGTTGACCTTTAAGCCAACTTTTTCATTCTCCTCTTTCACTTTCATCAAGAGACTTTTTAGTTCCTCTTTACTTTCTGCCATAAGGGTGGTGTCATCTGCATATCTGAGGTTATTGATATTTCTCCCGGCAATCTTTATTCCAGCTTGTGTTTCTTCCAGTCCAGCGTTTCTCATGATGTACTCTGCATACAAGTTAAATAAGCAGGGTGACAGTATACAACCTTGACGTACTCCTTTTCCTATTTGGAACCAGTCTGTTGTTCCATGTCCGGTTCTAACTGTTGCTTCCTGACCTGCATACAGATTTCTCAAGAGGCAGTTCAGGTGGTCTGGTATTCCATCTCTCTCAGAGTTTTCCACAGTTTATTATGATCCACACAGTCAAAAGCTTTGGTATAGTCAGTAAAACAGAAATAGATGTTTTTCTGCATTTCTCTTGCTTTTTCTATGATCCAGCAGATGTTGGCAATTTGATCTCTGGTTCCTCTGCTTTTTCTAAAACCAGCTTGAACATCTGGAAGTTCATGGTTCACGTATTGCTGAAGCCTGGCTTGGAGAATTTTGAGCATTACTTTACTAGCATGTGAGATGAGTGCAATTGTGCGGTAGTTTGAGCATTCTTTGGCATTGCCTTTCTTTGGAATTGGAAAGAAAACTGACCTTTTCCAGTCCTGTGGCCACTGCTGAGTTTTCCAGATTTTCCGGCATATTGAGTGCAGCACTTTCACAGCATCATCTTTCAGGATTTGAAATAGCTCAACTGGAATGCCATTACCTCCACTAGCTTTGTTTGTAGTGATGCTTTCTAAGGCCCACTTGACTGCACATTCCAAGATTCCTGGCTCTAGATGCGTGATCACACCATCATGATTATCTGGGTAGTGAAGATCTTTTTGTACAGTTCTTCTGTGAATTCTTGGCACCTCTTGTTAATATCTTCTGCTTCTGTTAGGTCCATACCATTTCTGTCCTTTATCGAGCCCATCTTTGCATGAAATGTTCCCTTGGTATTTCTAATTTTCTTCAAGAGTCTTTCCCATTCTGTTTTTTTCCTCTATTTCTTTGCATTGATCACTGAAGAAGGCTTTCTTATCTCTTTTTGCTATTCTTTGGAATTCTGCATTCAGATGCTTATATCTTTCCTTTTCACTTCTCTTCTTTTCAGAACTATTTGTAAGGCCTCCCCAGACAGCCATTTCGCTTTTTTGCATTTCTTTTCCATGGTCTTGATCCCTGTCTCCTGTACAATGTCACAAACCTCAGTTCATAGTTCATCAGGCACTCTATCTATCAGATCTAGGCCTTTAAATCTATTTCTCACTTCCACTGTATAATCATAAGGGATTAGATTTAGGTCATACCTGAATGGCCTAGAGGTTTTCCCTACTTTCTTCAATTTAAGTCTGAATTTGACAATAAGGAGTTCATGATCTGAGCCACAGTCAGCTCCTGGTCTTGTTTTTGTTGACTGTATAGAGCTTCTCCATCTTTGGCTGCAAAGAATATAATCAGTCTGATTTCGGTGTTGACCATCTGGTGATGTCCATGTGTAGAGTCTTCTCTTGTGTTGTTGGAGGAGGGTGTTTGCTATGACCAGTGCATTTTCTTGGCAAAACTCTATTAGTCTTTGCCCTGCTTCATTCTGCATTCCAAGTCCAAATTTGCCTGTTACTCCAGGTGTTTCTTGACTTCCTACTTTAGCATTCCAGTCCCCTATAATGAAAAGGACATCTTTTTTGGGTATTAGTTCTAAAAAGTCTTGTAGGTCTTCATAGAACCGTTCAGCTTCAGCTTCTTCAGCGTTACTGGTTGGGGCATAGACTTGGATTACTGCGATATCGAATGGTTTGCCTTGGAGACGAAGAGAGATCATTCTGTTGTTTTTGAGATTGCATCCAAGTACTGCATTTCGGACTCTTCTGTTGACCATGATGGCTACTTCATTTCTTCTGAGGGATTCCTGCCCACAGTAGTAGATATAATGATCATCTGAGTTAAATTCACCCATTCCAGTCCATTTTAGTTCACTGATTCCTAGAATGTTGACGTTCACTCTTGCAATCTCTTGTTTGACCGCTTCCAATTTGCCTGATTCCTGGACCTGACATTCCAGGTTCCTATGCAATATTGCTCTTTACAGCATCAGACCTTGCTTCTATCACCAGTCACATCCACAGCTGGGTATTGTTTTTGCTTTGGCTCCATCCCTTCATTCTTTCTGGAGTTATTTCTCCACTAATCTCCAGTAGCATATTGGGCACCTACTGACCTGGGGACTTCCTCTTTTGGTATCCTATCATTTTGCCTTTTCATACTGTTCATAGGGTTCTCAAGGCAAGAATACTGAAGTGGTTTGCCATTCCCTTTTCCAGTGGACCACATTCTGTCAGACCTCTCCACCATGACCCCCTGTCTTCGTTTGCCCCATGGGCATGGCTTAGTTTCATTGAGTTAGACAAAGCTGTGGTCCTAGTGTGATCGGACTGGGATATGCTAAAATAAAAGATGTGATTGTATATTACATGATGCACACCAAATTCAATTTTCTGATAACTTCTCTCCTTTCAGTAGGCACTCTTCTAAATGATTTGGTTGAATTGACAAAATGAGATAATTTATTTTTTTCTTCTAAGGTAAATTACAGAGCTTTAAAATGTTATTTTGTTAAGGAGCGCAGTTCATAGATTATTAGATTGGAAGTCGGGCTTTAAGTAAAAGACATGTCAATTCACTAATGTATAGTTTGTCAGATATCACTAATTCTGTTGTATATGTTTGTATGTGTACATTTGTGTATTTATCTGAAACGTTAAATAATTTCCTGAAAGGGTCTGATGTACTTGATGAAATAAATTGACATTTGAACGAATTTGTCTAATTTTGGATGAGGCAAAATATTTTAAGTTCTTCTGAAAAAACCTGATATATTTGCTTAGGGCCTTATGATTTGGGCTTCCCTTGTAGCTCAGCTGGTAAAGGACTGACGTGCATTATGGGAGACCTGGGTTTGATCACTGGGTTGGGAAGATCCTCTGGGGAAGGAAAAGGCTACCCACTCCAGTATTCTGGCCTGGAGAATCCCATGGACTGTATAGTCTATGGGGTCGCAAAGAGTCGGACACGACTGAGCGACTTTCACTTTATGATTTGGAGCATATGTTCACATAAATTAATTCATGTAATCTTAATAATCACTTCATTGTTAGAGCCACTTTGACCTCCTGATGGCAATATATTCTTGCATTTTAAAATTTTAATTATTTATTTTAAAATTAATTTTATTAGCATAGAGTTGATTTACAGTATTGTGGTAGTTTCTGTTGTACCCTGCATTTTTCACAAGTTGGAATTTTCAACTGAGGCACCAAAAAAGTTGTATATCAAATGTCAAAGTGAGTTGCGAGAAATTATCAGGGCTCAGAATTTCAAAGAAGATAACAGGAACTAATTGGGTAATTTTAAAATGTCTTTATATAAAGTGAAAGTTAAGTCCGAGAGAGGATTTTCTGGGGAGAATTTATATTGGAAATCCGTGGAAGTGCTGTGACTGTCCCATCTTGTGTGTATCTGTGTGTACGTGTAGTAGTCGCTCAGGTGTGTCTGAGTCTTTGCAACCCATGGGCTGTAGCCTGCCAGGCTTCTCTGTCCATGGGATTCTCCGGGCAAGAATACTGGAGTGGGTTGCCATTCCCTTCTCCAGGGGATTTTCCCAATTTAGGGATCAAACCTGGGTCTCCTACATTGCAGACAGATTCTTTACTATCTGAGTTTGTGCCTCTTCTTGAATGTGGTGGCAAGGGCTTCAGCTCTGCTTGGAGAGTCTGATTTGTGGTTGAGGACAGAAGCAAAAATGTTGCCAAGAGAACTCAGCTCGATGGAGGGATGTGTCTGGTGAGGCTGTGCATCAGCTCCCACAGCAGCGAAGGGAATGAGCCCCAAGAGCCCCTATGGCACTCGCAGTAGGGATGTTAGCTGAAGTCATTTTCAAAGAATCTTGCCTAAGAGGACAGCTTGTGGAAGGCCCTGGTTGGGGTAAAAGAAGAGTTAGTGTTAAATTAATTAGAGCTTTGATTGTTAATGTGAGTTTGCCAGTAAATAGATATTATTATGAAAGCTTAAAAACATGTACATAAATAGAATAGTAAAATGAACCCCTTTACACCTACTGCTCAGAATTGACAATTTTCAAGATTTTCTGTGTTTGTTTCATGTATCAACATATCACAGAAGGAAGCTGTGAAAATACGGTTATTTTCTTACATAATCATAATTCTGTTATTTTACCTAACAAAATTAACAATAATCCCATAGTCTAGTTCACTAGTGAGTTCATGTTCAAAGTTCCTTGATTGTCTTAAATATGTCTTTTTAGAGTTTGATTCTTCTAATTAGGATATAAATAATTCTTAGCTGTTCCTTCTGACAGAATCTCAAAGTCGTTTTGAATCTCCCTTTTCCCCCATATCTTTGATGTGTTGAAGAAATTTGGTAATTTATCACCTGGTGTGTCTGTGTTCTGCATTTGATTGTTTCCTTCTTTTGGAATACTTAATGAGTTTCTTTATCCCCTGTTTTATTTTTTGCCTAGTAAACTGGGAGCTAGCTGTCAAGCCTCCATTGGATTAGCTTCTGTCTTTTGGACAATATAGGTGGTGCTGTAAACTTTATATGGTATTTATATGGACATGTCTTCTCTGTCTTTAGTGACACTAGGTGTCAGCAGTGGATTTGAATTTAAATCAACAGTCAGAAAGCCCAGTCTCTACATTCAGAAGTTTCCCATGAACACCCCACCCCCAGTTTTACTGAGATATGACTGACATGTAACACTATTATTTTAAGGTGTACAACAAAATCATTTGATATATGTGTATATTGCAAAATGATTACCACAGTAGTTTAGATAACATCCCTCTCCTCACATAGCTATAAATATTTTTTCTTGTAATGAGAACTTTGAAGGTTTTCTCTCTTAGCAGCTTTTGAATATATAATATCATCTTGTTATCTGTAATCATCATGCTATGTATTACATTCTGGGAAGAACTTATAACTGGGAGTTTATAGTTTTTGAACACCTTTACCCATTTTCACCTCCATCTCCCTCTGGCAGCCCCAGTGTAATCTGTTTCTGAGTTTGTTTTTTTAAATGCCGCATATAAGTAAGATCATACAATATTATCTTTCTTTGCATGACTTATTTCACTTAGCATAAAATCCTCATGGTCTATCCATGTTGTAAAAATGGCAAAATTTCCTTCTTTTTTTTTATGGCTGAATAATATTCCTGTGTGTGTGTGTATGCACATGTTTATCACATTATCCATTCAATCCATTCATTCATTGATGGGCACTTAGGTTGTTGCTGTGTATTGGCTTTTGTAAATAATGCTACAGTGAACACGGAGAAACAGATACCTCTTTGAGATAGTGATGTTGTTTCCTTCAGATATGTACCTTGAAGGGGAATTGCTGGATCCTGTGGTGGTTCTGTTTTTAGTTTCTTTGAGGAAACTTTATAATGTTTTCTACAGTGGCTGCACCGATTTACATTCCCTCCAACCGTGCCCAACTTCTTTTCTCCACATCCTTATCAACACATCTCTTGTCTTTTTTATTACAGCTATTCTATCAGTGTGAGGTGATGTTTTATTGTGGTTTTGACTTTATTTGCCTGATGGTTAATGATGTTGAACATCTTTTCATGTACCTGTTGCTCAGTTTTATGTCTTCTTTGGGAAATGTCTGTTTAGTTCCTCTGCCTATATTTTAATCAGATATTTTTGGCATTCAGTTTATGAGTTCTTTATATGTTTTGGATAGTAAATTCTTATTAGATACATAATTTGTAAATATTTTCCTCCATTCTGCAGGTTTCCTTTTCATTTTGTTGATGGCTTTTACTGAGTGGAAGCTTTTTAGTTTAGTGTGGTCCTACTTGCTTAGTTTTGCTTTTGTTGAATTTCCTTTTGATGTGAAATATAAAAATCATTGCCAGAACCAGTGTCAGGGAGCTTTCTCCTTGGTTTTCTTCTAGGAGTTTTATGGTTTCAGGTCTTGCATTAGAATCTTTAATCTATTTTTTTAATCTAATTGTTTCACCCATGAATGGTCATTTCTTTAGTTATTTTTTTTTGGAAGTTGCAAACAAGTAGTTTTCTAACTCTGTCCCTCTTGCCACATTAACTGGAATTTTTTAAGGAAAACTTTTTTCCTTAACTAGGCCATTCGGTTACTCTGAAAAAGAATTTACCTAGGATAGATAAGATAAATATTTAATTCTTTCCCTTTAAATGTTAATTTCAGAGTAAGGAGTTGATGCCCTGGTTGCATTTAGTGGTGACCAAGGAGATCAGTCCTGGGTGTTCATTGGAAGGACTGATGCAGAAGCTGAAACTCCAATACTTTGGCCACCTCAGCAAAGAGTTGACTCATTGGAAAAGACCCTGATGCTGGGAGGGATTGAGGGCAGGAGGAGAAGGGGACGACAGAGGATGAGATGGCTGGATGGTGTCACTGACTCGATGGACATGAGTTTGGGTAAGCTCCGGGAGTTGGTGATGGACAGGGAGTCCTGGCATGCTGCGATTCATGGGGTCGCACAGAGTTGGACATGACTGAGTGACTGGACTGAACTGAACTGAACTGAATGAGACAGAGAGACAGAGTGATTGATTTTTGTATCCTTTTAAACTTAAGGGTTTATTTATTCCATGTGTTTCAAACAGTTGCAGTCTTTACCCTCTTAGATAGACAAAAATTTTAATCTTTGGCCAATGGAAACCGTTTCATGTTCCTCTTGTGCCCCATTGACATGACCTCATTAATCTTCAGTAGCTTCCTTGCTGGTATGAGATGTTCAGGTTCATTTTCAATATTTTCCTCCCCAGGGAATCAGTTATTCCTCTAATGACCCCTGGTTCCTTTTAGTGGGGAGTGATGTTTAGAAACAAAAATGTGGGCACTCGTAATGCTTACTGTTATGGATTTGTCATTACTTTTAAGCCTTTTTAATGTTCAACAGTCAGGAAACACCTGTTTGTACAAAGAAAAAAAGTCATGAGGTGCTACTGTTATTTCCAACTTAGGGTTAACCTTATAAAGACTTGGCATAGCTTCTTTGCTTTTATTATGATTTCTTTCTTATGTAGTTACTTATTATTTGTTCTGTCCTACAACATATACAGTTTCAATATATATATTCTACAGTGTGTAAAATATGGTCCTGAAATGTGTATTCTACAATATACAGATTTAATTTAAACATAATAATACTGATATTACCACTGACAGTAAGAATATTGAATGAAGTATAAACTTTAGTTGAAGCAGGGTGTTTATCCTTGGAGTTTATTCTACTTAGGTCAGATGGTCAAAATACTATGTTCTCAAGCCACTAGAAATAATTATTTTGTCAGTGATTGTATCACCACTTAATATACAGTTAATCTTAATTGTTTCAGTTTGTTTGTCCATATGTAGTTCTGTCTGCAAAAGAAACATTGGCAACATAATTACAGGGCTAGTAAAAGTGGTTACCTGTGGGTAAAGGGAGAAGTGAGAATTCTCTGAATATACCTTGTTATACTATAGGTTTGAGCTTGTATTCATGAAAATGCATTATATATTCTGAAAATAAAAATCAGATTAAAATTTAAAAAATCTCTACCTATACCTAGAGATGTCAAGTGAAAGAGGAGAGTGAAAAAGTTGACTTAAAGCTCAACATTCAGAAAACTAAGATCATGGCATCTGGTCCCATCACTTCATGGGAAATAGATGGGGAAACAGTGGAAACAGTGGCAGACTTTATTTTCTTGGGCTCCAAAATCACTGCAGATGGTGACTGCAGCCATGAAATTAAAAGACACTTGCTCCTTGGAAGGAAAGTTATGACCAACCTAGATAGCATATTAAAAAGCAGAGACATTACTTTGCCAACAAAGGTCCATCTAGTCAAGGCTATGGTTTTTCCAGCGGTCATGTATGGATGTGAAAGTTGGATTGTGAAGAAAGCTGAGCGCTGAAGAATTGATGCTTTTGAACTGTGGTGTTGGAGAAGACTCTTGAGAGTCCCCTGGACAAAAAGGAGGTCCAACCAGTCCATCCTAAAGGAGATCAGTCCTGGGTGTTCATTGGAAGGACTGATGCTGAGGCTGAAACTTAATACTTTGGCTACCTCATGAGAAGAGTTGACTCATTGGAAAAGACCCTGATGCTGGGAGGGATTGGGGGCAGGAGGAGAAGGGGACGACAGAGCATGAGATGCCTGGATGGCATCACCGATTCGAGGCACATGAGTTTGGGTAGATTCCAGGAGTTGGTGATGGACAAGGAGGCCTGGCGTGCTGCGATTCATGGGTCGCAAAGAGTCGGACACGACTGAGCGACTGAATTGAACTGAACTGAGAGATGTCAAATAGTCTGCTGAATAAATTTCAAATTTAGAGGTGAAGTTTGGCTGGAGATGTACATTTGGAAGACTATTTAAAGCAGTGAGGTCAATGAGATCCCAGTGAGAGCGAGTGTAGATACAGAAAAGGTCTGGGATTGAGACCTGGACTGTTTTATCACACAGACATCAGAAGACAGGGATCCAGCAAAGGAGACTGAAGGGTACCTAGTGAGTGAGAAGGGGAAGCAGATGAATGTGGCATCAGGAATCCACATGAGAAAGTGACTCAAGAAGCAGAAAGTGACCAACCACCTGCTCTTTCAGTCACATTTTTTTTTTTTAATTTACTTTTGGCTGTGGGCATATAGTTCCCAACCAGGGATGGAACCCACGTCCCCTGCATTGGAAGTATGGATTCTTTTTTTTTTTTTTTTTGCATCTTAGTTTGGGATCTTAGTTCCCTGACCAGGGATTAAACCCATGACTCCTGCAGTGAAAGCATGGAGTCTTAACCACTGGACCATCAGAAAAATCCCTGGAAGTATGGATTCTTAGCCACTGGTCTAGGAAAGTCCCTCAGTCACATTTTGTATTATGATTTTTCCAGCACATCCTAAACCACAAGAGCATATTTAAAAGAGTTATAGGAGGTGGCTGAACTTAGAGAAATGGGAGATATTTAGAGTGGGAAAGGATGTGGTCTGATAATGGGAAAGTTAAGTCCAAGTTACAAGAGAAATTCAGGTAAGCCACTTCTTGTGAAACTTTCACTTCTAGTCTACATTCGCAGAGCCTCAACTCTCTCATTTGTTTCTGTAAGTTTAAATGAAACTCTGGATTTAAAATAGGGTGAAATTAAAATTTAATTTGAAAGAAGTAACAAAAAGTATTATCTTTCATGAATTGTAAAAAAAAAATACAGATAGAAAAATGATGCATCTTTTTTAAAAGGCAGTTAAACTATATGATTGAAAGAAGGGACAATTAGCATGCCAGAAGGGGAGGGCAGAGTGGGTGGTGTAACTTCAAGGTATTTTGTACCCTGGACACATAGGTCAAAGGCAAAATAAAAAGGAGCAAAAGTCTGAGGGAGTCATTGCATTATCAGAAAAGATTCAGTTCATGATATCAGGTCTCCTAAGGCAAAGTCAAGAGATGAAAGATAGTGTAGTTCATACAGACAATGAATTCTATTGTCTTTTTCACTGGTGAATTTTCTTCAAAGGTAAGTTTTTGGGTAGAAAGGATTTAACAGAAGCATGTGAAATAGACCTGTGTAGGGGGAACTGTATTCTTTTCTGAAGTTGTATATTATAGCTGAAAGAAGAAAAGGGAGAATGGAGGATAAGGAAGAAACAGGAAAGGTACAAAGATGATGAGAGATTTGTTTGTGTACATTCTTATTTTGATTGATATTTCTGCCTTTTTTGTTTTAGGAACACTTAGGCGCTAAACATATCTCGAAGTTACCTATTTTATAATGGGTTGAGAACACATTCATATAATTCTAAAGTTGTAATTCTTGGATTATATTAAGCCCTGGAGATTTACAGCCACAATTCAAGTGTTAGGATGGGGGTGTTAAATGATCTTTAGTTTTAGATCTCATTTAGAAAATGATCTTCAGTTTCAGAGTTTTATATTTTGGTGTCTTGCTTTTCAAAATAGGATTAGAAACGACCAAAGTAGAATATTTTCAAATGCAGTAACTGTGAAAAAAATAGAAAAACACAAAGAAACAGCAAAATCACTTCAAACTTCTTTTGCCTAAAGTTGGCCACAGTTTTTTTCAGTACTTTTTCCAGGTAGATATTTACTTGTATACATAAACATGTGTGTATATTTAGTATTTATATTTTATGTAAAGTATTTTATTTTAAATTAACTTACTGCATCATAAAATTCATTTAAAATAGACTATAATGTTTTAAAATATGATATTCTTCATTCTTTTAAATAATTATGTAATAAGATTTGATATGCATGCTCAGTCATGTCTGACTATTTGCAACCCCATGGACTGTAGCCTACCAGACTCCTTTGTCCATGGAATTCTCCAGGTGAGAATGCTGGAGTGGGTTGCCATGCCCACCTCCAGGGGATCTTATCAACTCAGGAATTGAACTTGGATCCCTTGCATCTCCTGCATTAGCAGATTTTTCCAGCAATCATGTGCACATCATGTACTGATGTGAGAGTTGGACCAGAAAGAAGAATGAGCGCTGGAAGAATTGATGCTTTCAAACTGTGGTGTTGGAGAAGACTCTTGAAAGTCCCTTGGACTGCAAGGGGATCAAACCAGTCAATCCTAAAAGAAATCAACCCTGAATTGTTGGAAGGACTGATGCTGAAGCTGAAGCTCCCATACTTTGGCCCTCTGATGTAGAGCTGACTCATTGGAAATGACCCTGATGCTGGGAAAGATTGAGGGTAGGAGGAGAAGGGGTCAGCAGAGGATGAGATGGTTAGATAGCATCACCAACTCAATGGACATGAGTTTGAGCAAACTCTGGGAGACAGTGGACAGGAAAGCCTGGAGAGCTTCAGTCCATGGGTTCACAAAAAGTCAGACAGGACTGAGCAACTGAACAACAATCTTTTCTGTTCCGCATTACTGTACAGTATCCATTTTTCATCACCTATCACAACTTGTTTTTAAAAATGGAACATTTTTGTTATGTTTCAGTAGAGAAAGGCATGTGGAAATACAGTCAAGATTCTTTTTGCTTAACTTATGTGGAAATCAAACATCAAAGCAATAAACATAACCAAGCTGGTGCAAGTGATTTCCAGTGCTTGGTTTAGGTGTTTTGAGCATATTGGGCTATCTCCTGCATGGTATAATGCTGACTGTTTTCCATTAATGTCTCAGTTTGATCACTGTCAACTTCAACTGGTCTGCTAGACCATGGAGCACCATCCAGTGAGAAATCTGCAACACAAAACTTTACAAACCACTTTTGACATGTTCCATCAGTCACAGTGTTGCCAACTACCTAGACAGTTCCATCTAGCTATTCTTAGCACATTGCCTAACGTAGAGTAACTGCTTAATAATTGTGCATTATTGTTATTAATTTACCAAATTAATACTGACAAAATGAAAGCGAAGAGGAACTAAAGAGCCTCTTGATAAGGGTGAAAGAGGAGAGTGAAAAAGCTAGCTTAAAACTCAGCGTTCACAAAACTAAGATCATGGCATCTGGTGCCATCACTTTATGGCAAATAGAAAAAGTGGAAACAGTGACAGATTTTATTTTATTGGGCTCCACAATCACTGTGGATGGTGACTGCAGCCATGAAATTAAAATACAGTTGCTCCTCGGAAGAAGGCTATGACAAACCTAAACAGTATATTAAAAAGCAGAGGTACCACTTTGCCAACACAGGTCCATATAGTCAAAGCTATGGTTTTTCCAGTAGTCAGGTATGGATGTGAGAGTTGGACTATAAAGAAAGCTGACCACCGAAGTATTGATGCTTTTGAACTGTGGTTTGGGGAAAGACTTTTGAGAGTCCCTTGGACTGCAAGGAGATCCAGCCAGTCCATCCTAAAGGAGATCAGTCCTGAGTGTTCATTGGAAGGAGTGATTCTGAAGCTGAAACTCCAATACTTTGGCCACCTGATATGAACAACTGACTCACTGGAAAAGACCCTGATGGTTGCTTCCCATGTCCCTAACAAGGTGTGGAATTAGTTAATACTCTGGTTCAAGTTTTGCAGGTCATCCAGGAATATCAGGAACCCCATGATTTTGTTCTTTGAACACAATGTTGCCGTTTATTCCCCTTCTGACCTTGAAGTCAGCACCCGTGATGGAGTTTTGTTGTGCTTTTCCAACTTTCCTAAATTCTCAATGCTCATCTACCTCAGACAGCCTCCTTTTATTCTGATATTGCTGCTTTAAGGGTGGGTGGTGAGAGGATGGTCTGTACACAAGGCAATCTAGATCGCCAGATCCGTTTCTCTTGACCGCGTGGACACTGAAAGCCTGGAGCCTGGAATCTGGCCCCTTGTGGCAGACGAGGGTGAGACTACCCTGATGATGCAGCTGTTCATTTTTCCTTCCTTTAACACTTGAGCGATTGCGTCCCAGAGAAGTGAATTGATTTGTCCGAAGTCACACAGGTGGGAAGATGGCTGAGATTAGCGTGGAGCCCATGTCTGACTCCAGCTCTAGTGTTTACCTCCTGCTTGACCGCCAGACGTCCTGGCAGCATCTGGCTAGAGGCTTCATAGCACCTATCACAGATTCTTCACATGCCAGGAATGCTTCCCAATGTCTTATTAAATCAAATGCCTGCAACTCTGCAGGCAGGCAGTCTGCAAGATGTGTAATGAGTGAATGTGTTTGTGTGCGTCTGTGTAGATGCACATTTGTGCCTCTTTTTCCCGCCTTTGAATGGCATAAATATATGAAATATTTTACTTTCCTCTTTCACCCTAGGCTGAGGAGATATGGGCGGGTTTCTGGAGAGCAGATTCTCTGTCCAAATAACAGCTGCCACTCAGATCCAGCCAATCAGTATTGTGTAAAAACGTGGACTCAGATTTACCAATTCTGTGATATTTCAAAATAGTCCAGAAATCCACTTTTAAAAAATGAAGAATCTTCACATATGATCTTGGCAAACATTCTCTAGTGTTACTTTGTAAATACAGTTTAGACTAAAAAACATCTCTCTGGATTGAAATCTGTGAGTTTGTTTCTGAAGTTCTCTCCCTTACCTTCCATGAGGGCAAATAATTCATTTAGAAAATACAAGCACCTAGATACTTAGTAAAAACAGATGGTATTCCATAAGTAGGTACAGAATAGAAAGAAATCACTCAAAGAACCTCTCCCTACCTTTTTTTTAGGTTAATACTGAATCTCAGTGGAAAGACTAGAACTAATTAGAGCTGTTTTCAGTGTGACTTCAATTTCAAGAAAATTATTTTTGACTTTTGCCTTTGAGTTCTATGAAGAATTAAAAATTGTACGGTGTTATGGGTGGCAAAAATTCTTTCAGTCTCTTTTCATAATTTGAGAAATTGTTGTTGATTGTTTTGGAAGATGGAGGGGTGCCATCTAATGGTGGTTCAAGAAACCTTTACAGGACCCTTGTATTTCAAAGGAGCAAAAAGACAAGTGTCTTATCTCTTGACAGAAGACCTTTCAAATTTGGTGACTGCAGGAACATACCTTGACTTAATTTACTGCTTTTGAATTCACCTCAAAGGATTTAGTGTAGTGAATCTTTTATTTTGTGTTTTGCCAAAGTGGAGTCGAAAGAGCACAGATGAAATCCATAATCTTGTAGCACTCTACATAGCTCTAGAATTGAAGCTTCTCTATACTGTTCATCCTTTTTCCTCGGTGGGCATATGTAGTCCAGATATGAGCCGCTTGATCAGTTTTTATGGTACACTTGTTTTGTGACTTACAAAAATGTGAGTACATGAGCTCATGGAAAATGAAGAAACATTACATAGAAGATAGATTCCGGAATAAATAACAAAACAACTTGGAGGTAACAAAGGCTATAAAGAGAATATTGTTGTTGTTGGTATTTAGTCACTTGATCATGTCCAACTCTCTGTGACTTCACGGACTGTAGCCTGCCAGGCTCCTCTCTCCATGGAATTCTCCAGGCAAGGATACTGGAGAAGGTTGTCATTTCCTCTTCCAGGGAATCTTCCTGACACAGGATCAAACTCATGTTGCCTGCATTGCCAGCGGATTCTTTTACCACTGAGCCACTGGGGAAGTCCCCATAAAGAGAACAGAAAATTTTTAAAATAAGTATTTTCTGAGAAGTAAAAGACGGTTTAATGGATTAAGGGGAAAAGAACAGGCTACAACTATTTCCTAGAAATTGAAAACACAATGGCATAAACAAAAAAATAAGAATTGAAATTTTATTGTGAATTAAATTCTCTGAAATAGGGCAAAAATCAAAGGTTAGAAATTAGAGATAAAGATTAGAAAATTAGAGGGCTAGTCTGAGAAAACCAGTGTTAAAGAGTTTCAGGATGAAAGAACAGTGAAAATGGAAGGTGAAGAAATCATTGTGTAATAATATAAGAAAAATTTCTGATACTCTAAAGATGGATATATAAGTGAAAAGGCCAGACTGAGTGTTTAGCCAAATGGACAAAAATAATCACGCTCCAAGAAAAATCTTGTGCAGTCTTATGCTTTGGGCAGAGATAACATTCTGGGGTGGCGAGGGGGTGGATGTGGGGTTAACACAAATAAGCAAACACATATAATACTTTGGAATCAAAATGATTTTGAATTTCTTAACAGCAACATTGGAAGTCTGCAAACAGTGGAGCAAAGCTTTCAAAATAATGAAGGAAAACTATTTTTACCAAAAATTCTATACCCAATGAAAATATTATTTAAATGGAAAATTAATATTACAATAATTTCTGATATGCAAGAACTAAAACATTTAAATTCACATACACTTTTTTGGAAAGTTACTGGAGGATGTTCTCCATCAAAAAAGGGATAAACAGAAGTAAACCATAAAAGGAAAATGTGGGAATCAGTAAACAGGAGATCAAATGGGGAACAATCAAAAACAATCCCAGGATGCAGTAAAAGGGGATCTCATGATGACTCTTGTGTTCCAAGTATAGAGGTCATGCTTAATGTAGATCTTCAGGAATGTAGGTTTGATAATGTGAGATCTAGTAAATTTCAAGTTTCCATAGTTATGTCTACCCTTCCCTAGAGGGTGAATTGGTAGATACAGTAAAAGGCAGTGGGAACCATCATTTTATGGATGAGATCTATAACGTTGACAGTGTGTTGTTGAGATAGTAAATATTTTCCCACGATGGATGTCTGCCTCGAAGCCTAGATTTACCTGTTTATGTCTTGAAAAAATGTGTTGATTCCTGTAGTCTCTATATAGAAGAAAACAGAATTTGTTGCATGAATTTTCTCCTGTAGACATACATATTAATATATGTATAGATTCTCTCATGAGAGACAGATAAGGTCGATAACCGTAATGGACTACGTGTAGAAGAAGCATATGGCTGTGGGGGTTGCTGTGGGGTAAACATTTTATTTGTTTACTTTTTTGTTCCTTTTTAATATGGTATCACATATATGTCATTTACAGGTGAATAAAATTATTTTCCTTAAAGTTGTAAGTTTTATATATATATATATAAAGATAAGAAACATTTATGTCTGAAAAACTTTGAGACTATTCCTTTTATCATGTAAAAGTATTTAGCATTTCCTCAATTTATAACATTAGGTTATTTGATTTTGAAAGATGCACATTTAAATTCTGTTTTAGTACGGAGAAGGAAACAGCCTATTTTTTTGTAGTACTTGCCAAATACCAATAACACAGATTAAGAATTCTTAGAGGCTGAATAATTGATGCTGTGAATGATGAAACCTCTGTTGTTCCACAGGAGTAATTCTATAGTTTGAGAATGCCCTTTAGTAAATGTAATAGAATTCAAGTAATTCTAAACTTGAAAACCTTGTTCCATTAGGATCATATTTTCAGTGTAAATTACCTGGTGGTCCCACCGTGGGAAGATGCTTGCTATGGCATGGACAAGACAACAGCTGAAGCTGAAAAATCAACGTAACCCTTCAGTTCTGCACTAGTAATGTTTATCTTTTTCTCTCATCCTGTCACTCACAGAGGCTGTACAGTTTTTATTGTGAAACTTAAAGAGACCAAGTTAACATTCAGATTGATGAAAGGTTACGTATGTATTTTGATTGCTTCAAAATTGGCAAATCAGTTGAATTCTCCTATTTTTCTTTACATTGTTATCTGTTGGTTCCTGATTTTTGTTTATGTATTTTTTTTTCGGCTTTGTTTCCACAGACTTATTGAAACTTAAAGTAGAAGACCATTCCCATTTATTTAGAGTATAGTATATTTGGTACCTTTTCTATGGTATCCATTAATAAGAGGCAAGATGAGAGGAAGGTAATATCCTAGATAACAGAAAAGAATTCCGTGATTATTAGAGCGTATCATGTTGGCAGGTATTGTTTTATAAATGAAACTTAGTTTGTTTATGTGCTAAGTAAGGCGAGTGAAAAGGCTTCCCCAGGTGGCTCAGTGGTAAAGAATCTGCCTGCCAGTGCAGGTAAAGCAGAAGGTGCCGGTTCGATCCCTGGTTCAGGAGGATCCCCTGGCGGAGGGAAATGGCAACCTACTCGGTAATCTTGCCTGGAATACCCTGTGGACAGAGGATCCTGGTGGGCTACAGTCCATGGGGTTGCAGAGAGTTGGGCACGACTTAAGTGACTGAGCACAGCACAATGCAAAGGAAGAATGAAATTAGCAAATCCAGATTTTCAGAAAGGAAGAAAGAGCTAGACATCCAGGAAAAAAAGGGAGAGAAGAATTAATGCCTGACTAATGAAGGAAAGTTATGACCGACCTAGACAGCATATTAAAAAGCAGAGACATCACTTTGTCAACAAAGGTCCATCTAGTCAAGGCTATGGTTTTCCAGTGGTCATGTATGGATGTGAGAGTTGGATTATAAAGAAAGCTGAGTGCAAAGTGATGCCTTGGAACTGTGGTATTGGAGAAGACTCTTGCAAGTCCCTTGGACGGCAAGGAGATCCAACCAGTCCATCCTAAAGGAGATCAGTCCTGGGTGTTCTTTGGAAGGACTGATGTTGAAGCTGAAACTCCAATACTTTGGCCACCTGATGCGAAGAGCTGACTCATTTGAAAAGACCCTGATGCTGGGAAAGATTGAGGGCAGGAGGTGAAGGGGACGACAGAGGATGAGATGGTTGGACGGCATCACTGACTTGATGGACATGGGTTTGGATGGACTCCAGGAGTTGGTGATGGACAGGGAGGCCTGGCATGCTGCAGTTTATGGAGTCGCAAAGAGTCAGATATGACTGAGCTACTGGAATGAACTGAACTGAACTGAATTTGAGGAATAATGATATTGGGATTCCTCAGGACAATTAGAAGCACATTAACTTTTTCAGTACACTGAATCAGTGTGGTGTATGCCTATCTTAATTTGTTCTATTGTGAAGACATTTTTGGTTTGTCTGTTTGTTGTAAATTTCCTCACTAGTAATTGTCCATTTCAGAGTGGAGGGGGAAATATTATAGATGGTGGTAATAACTGCATGGGGGGCCTCCCTGGTGGTTCAGCCTGGGAGAATTTGCCTGCCAGCACAGAAGACACGAGTTCAATCCCTGGGTCAGGAAAATCCCCTGGAGAAGGAAATGGCAACCCACTCCAGTATTCTTGCTTAGGGAATCTCCTGGACAGAGGAGCGTGGTGGGCTTCAGTCCACGGGGTCACCAAGAGTTGGACACGACTTAGAAACTAAACAACCACCACAATTACATGAAAACAGGAAAGATTTCTGGTGTGGTGTCCTTTCACAGATGTTTATGAAATTCTATGGCTGTCGAGTATGAGAGTGGAAGAGGTGGGATCTTCCGCTTGGTATGTCCATTACAGTGTCTTAGGTTTGAATTTAACGAATGAATATTTATGCTGAAAGTGACTGAGTATTTAAACCGAACTGGCTGTAGCAGAAAATGTATTTTATTGCCTTAGCCACTGAAAAGGCAAGGGTAAAACTGGCTTTAGAAACTTGAACTTGAGTTTCAAGACTTGGCACTTCTCCACCTCTTGGATCTGTGTTTGGCTGTGTTGCTTTACTTTCAGACTTCAGAGAAAGCTGGTCCCAATCAACATGATCCTGAATCCAAAAGTAGAGGGAATCTGCATCTTTATGCTTAAGCAAAAGTCTCAGAATTGTGTCTTTAAAAAGTTTTTTTTAAATTTTATATAGGAACTATAGTTGCTTTACAGTGCTGTGTTCATTTCAGAAATACAGCATAGTAATTCAGTTATACATATACATATATCTATTCTTTTTCAAGTTCTTTTCTCATTTAAGTTATTATAGACTATAAAGCAGAGTTCGCTATGCTATAAAGTAGGTCCGTATTGGTTATCTATTTTATATGTAGTAGTGTGTATATGTTAATCCTCCACCTTTTCTCTTTGATAACCATAAGTTTGTTTTCTAAGTCTGTGAGTCGGTTTCTGATTTGTTAATAAGTTCATTATATCATTTTTTAAAACTTCCACATATAAGCAATATCATATTTGTCTTTGTCTAACTTACTCCACGTAGTATGATAATCTCCAGGTCCGTCCATGTTGGGGCAAACGGCATTATTGCATCAGAATTGTCTTGTTGACTTTCACTGGCCTGATGTAAATCTATGCCCATCCCTGTGAGCAGTATCAGGAGCCAGGGGCCCTCTCTTGAGGATCTTTGTGTCCTCAGTGATTAGCACAGGTGTTACACAATGTATAGTAGGTGCTCAGTGTGCAGATGTTAGGTGAAACTGTAACCTGCTCTTCTGAAAGCAACCAGTTTGCATTGTTAGAGCTGTTCTAATATAGTCCTGATTTTAATTTTGCAGGATTTTTGGTAGAATTAGGTGACTTGTTGGATAGGCTGAATGAAAAGTGAAAGTCAAAGTTGCTCAATTGGGTCCAGCTCTTTGCAACCTCATGGACTATACAGTCCATGGAATTCTCCAGGCCAAAATACTTGAGTGGGTAGCCTTTCTCTTCTCCAGGGGATCTTCCCAACCCAGGGATCGAACCCAGGTCTCCCACATTGCAGGTGGACTCTTTACCAACTGAGCTATCAGGGAAGCCACATGGATAGGCTGAATATAATTACTAAAATCCAAGAACCTGAGATTTTATATCTGCATATTATCTGGACTCTGTCCAAACTTCATAGTATAATTTGGGATAGATGTAAGAAAGTAACCTAAATATGAGTATTATTTAAACACAGTAAGAGATTAAGAGATAAGAGATCCCCTACTGACAGGAAAAAGTTGCCTTTTTTTTTTCCTGAATCATGCTCCTGAGGAGTGGGAGTCATGAGGGTAACATAGATGATAGTTGGAAATGAGAGGATTTGAATTTTGGAATATCATGACATTACAATTCAAAGGAATGAGTCAGTAAAACTAAAATTACTCTTTCACAGTTGTGACAGAATATGAAATAAGCACATCATAATGATCTTTAAATGTATGTTTGAAATTTATTTTATAGAGACGAGTAAAATAGGTGGTCTGATGGGTTGTGTAAAATATTCATTAAATCTAATAAGAGAAAAAAGTGACCTGAAATAGATGTAAGACTTGTGTGTTGTGTCAGTTGCTAATCCTGAATCTTCTGAGTTTAATAAAGGGAATTTCAAAGACAAGATTTTTAGTGTGATTGAGGAAAATGCACCTAGTTTACCCTAAAAAAAACTGTTTAGCACTTGTGTGATTATGCCTGTCTTCTGATGGGGACTTCACTTTCAAAGCTTTTACTACGTCGTCTTAACTTCCATTGAATGCCAGCTTTGCCTCAAAAACTTTTCTTACAAGTTGAAAAGATGAAAGCAGAAGCAATTCAATTGTCAGTGATGTCACAGCGTTTCCAGTCATGCTTTGTTTGTCCATTTTGCATAATCTCGAAACTCACTGATGTGTGCCAACCCAAAATGAATTTATTGACTTAACCACAGCATCTAATTGCCTGGGAGACTGGAAGAATGCATCATTTGAGCTCATTGGCCCTGGCATTAAAAGATGTTATTAAATATTTCAAATAGTCAAGAGAATCATAGTTTCAGTTAAAGAAATGTGCTGTTTATCAGAATAGTAAGGTGCAAACTTTTAGGAGACTCATAATTATACAGTTTTATGAAAATCAGTCCTGAATATTCATTGGAAGGACTGATGCTGAAGCTGAAGCTCCGATACTTTGGCCACCTGATTCGAAGAGCTGACTCATCAGAAAAGACCCTGATGCTGGGAAAGATTGAAGGCAAGAGGAGAAGGGGATGACAGAGGATGAGATGGTTGGGTGGCATCACTGACTCAGTGGACATGAGTTTGAGCAAACTCCGGGAGCTGTTGATGGACAGGGAAGCCTGGTGTGCTGCAGTCCATGGGGTCACAATTGGACATGACTGAGTGACTGAATTTAACTGATGGTGGTTTTGGTTATTGTGTGTAAGTTTAAAATAATAGAATGCTTAGAAATGTATAGCATAAATGACCTGCCATATTATTGAAGACAGAGATGTGTGGTTTGTAGGAATAACAGGTAGTAGACAATCTCATGTGGTTATGGGTAGGGAGTCTGGAGGTGAACTCCTGGGTTCAAATCTTGCCAGCCACTTACTTAGCTAAGGGACACTGAGTGTGTTAATTAATATCTGTGCCTTAGTTCCCTGAGCTATGAAATGGAGTTAGTAACACTGGCACCTTTTCATACTGTTCATGGGATTCTCAAGGCAAGAATACTGAAATGGTTTGCCATTCCCTTCTCCAGTGGAATCAAGATTGGAATCAAGATTGCCAGGAGAAATATCAATAACCTCAGATATGCAGATGACACCACCCTTATGGCAGAAAGTGAAGAGGAACTAAAAAGCCTCTTGATGAAAGTGAAAGAGGAGAGTGAAAAAGTTGGCTTAAAGCTCAACATTCAGAAAACGAAGATCATGGCATCCACTCCCATCACTTCATGGGAAATAGATGGGGAAACAGTGGAAACGGTGTCAGAGTTTATTTTGGGGGCTCCAAAATCACTGCAGATGGTGAATGCAGCCGTGAAATGAAAAGACGCTTAGTCCTTGGAAGAAAAGTTATGACCAACCTAGATAGCATAGTCAAAAGCAGAGACATTACTTTGCCGACTAAGGTCCGTCTAGTCAAGGCTGTGGTTTTTCCTGTGGTCATGTATGGATGTGAGAGTTGGACTATGAAGAAGCTGAGCCCTGAAGAATCGATGCTTTTGAACTGTGGTGTTGGAGAAGACTCTTGAGAGTCCCTTGGACTGCAAAGAGATCCAACCAGTCCATTCTGAAGGAGATCAGCCCTAGGATTTCTTTGGAAGGAATGATGCTAAAGCTGAAACTCCAGTACTTTGGCCACCTCATGCGAAGAGTTGACTCATTGGAAAAAACTTTGATGCTGGGAGGGATTAGGGGCAGGAGAAGGGGACGACCGAGGATGAGATGGCTGGATGGCATCACTGACTTGATGAACATGAATCTGAGTGAACTCCGGGAGTTGGTGATGGACAGGGAGGCCTGGTGTGCTGCGATTCACGGGGTCGCAAAGAGTTGGACACAACTGAGCGACTGAACTGAACTGAATACTGACACCTTCACAGAGATGTTGTAAAGATTTAAATGTGTTATTGTGTATAAAGTACCTAGAACAACACTATATAAACATTTGCTGTGGTGATTACTTTCTATAGGTCTTAAACTTTTCCTTCAGGATATATGGAATCTTAAAATGCTATATCACAGGCTTCCCTCATGGTCTAGTGGTTAAGACTTTGGTTTCCAGTGAAGGGAGTGCAGGTTCAGTCCCTGGTTGTGGAGCTGAGATCCCACATGCCTCGTAGCCAAAAAACAAGCAAGCAAACACCAGAGCATAAAACAGAAGCCATGTTGTAACAAATTCAATAAAGACTTCAAAAATGGCCCACACTAAAAAAATCTTAAAAACTCTGTTTAATAATATGTTAAAAAAATAGGAAAGTCTGCAGTAAGTTCACGTGGATTGCATTGAAAAATTCAGTAATCAACTTAAAGCTACAAATGTGGTTTATTTTGTGTCTCCTCTAAGACACATCCCTCACACTTCCTCATACTTCTGGACAGCGCATTTCAAAGTGTGTCCTAAGGGTCAACTATATTGGAATCAATGGGGCTGACTGTTAAATGCATACTCCTGAGCCCACCTTGAACTAAGTGGATCACAATTTCTAGATTTGCAAATCAGCATTTTCACAAAGACAGGCTTTGAGAACATGTGTTGCCACAAGTTAGTCATCCTTCTCATGCTAGGACTCAGCCTCACTCTTTTTCACTTAGAACTGCAGGTGTCGTCTTATTTCTCTAAGCTCAAGGTTCTATCACATCTCATGTTCAAGCAATTGCATTTTCTTTCAAAATCACAACAGACCAAAGTTGTCTTTTTCTTCCACATCCAGGACCTGGGTTGCTACCGCCACACCCCCTCCACTCAGCATTTTCTTTCTTGTCCCTAGTTTCTTTCTTTCCCACTGTTTGTCATAAGTGAGATGAAGAATTATTCTGGCTTTAGAATTCCACAGAAGATCTTCATTTGCCTCAGGCTTAGCCCAGCATGCCCAGTTTCCTGCCTCACCTAGGCTTTCCTATTTTCCTTCTCTTTCCTCTTTTCTTCTTTCTTTTCTCTCAGTGCACACTCCTGGCTTAGAAGTCAGGGAAGAGGTTGCAGGTGATGAGGAAGAACTATCTACTATCTTATTTCTTCTCCCAAGTCCCTTAGCCCCATGGCAGGCTTTCTGAGAGAGAAGGCACAGGTGTTAAAAATGTCTGGAATATCTGTGCCTGTTGATCTGTTGGAGGAAGGGGGACCCATTCCAGGGCCCGAAACTGGGCTCTTGTCTAACACTCTGAAATGAATTGTCCAAAGAGACACATGTGCTGACAAAGCAAGAGATCTTATTGGGAAGGGGCACCCGGGTGGAGAGCAGTAGGGTAAGGGAACCCAGAGAACTGCTATGCCGCGTGGCTCGCAGTCTTGGGTTTTATGGTGATGAGATTGGTTTCCGGGTGGTCTTTGGCCAATCATTCTAATTCAGAGTCTTTCCTGGTGGCACACGCATCGCTCAGCCAAGATGGATGCTAGCAAGAGGGATTCTGGAAAGTGACGGACACGCGGTGTCTCCTTTAGACCTTTCCTGAACTCTTCCGGTTGGTGGTGGCTTATTAGTTCCGTATTCCTTACCGGGCTCTCCTGTCATAAAACAACCCGTGCGAATGGTGACTAAAGGGCCTGGCCAGGGTGGGCAGGTTCAGTCAGTGCGCTCCCCCAGGTCTGCATCTCTTTCCTGGACTCTCATCTGAACTCTGCATCCCTGTCTACGGATTTTGCAGCCTCACACATGTGAGACATCATTAGTCAATCCCAGACTGCCTTGTTTGAATATATTCCCCTGAGCAGTTTGCTTTTAACCCTAAAGTACATTAAGAACATGTGTATCTGGTGGTTCCTAAATATGAAGCCTTGTGTAGCCATGTGGCAAAGGCAGCTACATGAAAATTTCATTACTTCTTGACCAAGGTAAAGATTAATAGGAAGCCTTTTGGTTCATAGAGTACGTAATGCAACTTTTTTAAAAGCCATGAACTTGTTACGTTCGGGTGGCTGCTCAGATAATCCTTTGGAATCTTAATGATCCGTGAGATAAGTTGCTCACATTTTTAGAGATACATCTACATCACAAAACAGCAGCTCTTTCAAGAGGCCCCTGCACTGTTGTGCTTTTGAAAACACTTGAATCACACAGAGCTGAAAGTAGGAACAATATTGGCGTCTCATAAACACACACATTGTATGCAGAAGAAAACAATAAAGATTATGGAAAAGAAAGTAAACGCTTTGCCAAACTTGCTTAGTTTTAAAGAAGCATGGGCATTTTTTGAGAAGTGGTATTAGTATTTTAGCTAGTACAATGGGAGAAATTTAAGTCCTGGAAATTTAGGTGTTCTTTCAAAGGATTAGCATTTCCTTGCAATAACTGAAAAATTTTAAAAAGCATTCTCAAGACAAAACTATGGGAAAAGGAGATATGACCAAGAAATAAACTTTGGCTTTCACTCACTGCCTTGTGTGACCATTCGAAGAGTTTTGCTCATATTGATACTTGTATAATTGTCAAATAGAGAATATCACAGTAAGATTATCAGTCCTTATGATAATTTTAGTTTTTGCTTGTCTTTTACAGTTTGATTTGGGGGAAGATGGGCTTTAATTCAGTTCACATGTTGCTGCCTAGGTTTTTCTTAGAATAAATTGGAGGGACATTTAATAAACTAAATTTGATAAATACGTGTAAGGCAAATTATTACTATTATGTTAATATGCAAGTTAAAGAAAAAAGTACTTATGAATAGTAAACAGTACCACAGAAGAGGATTGTCATTTTTGACTTCTTTCTGTGACCACATATTTGAATTGGATAGCTTAATATTTGATACATTTTTATGTCTTAGTTGCTTACCAACTCTTCACTCTGTGTTTATATCTGTAGACAATGCACCTAATGAAAATATATTGGATACATTATGTGAACAAAATCTTTTTTTTTTTCTCTATAGGGATGCCCTCTGCATCTTTATTAGTAAATCTTCTTTCAGCTTTATTCATCCCTTTTGTGTTTGGAGAAACAGAGATCAGGTTTGCCGGACAAACAGAATTTATAGTTAATGAAACAAGTACAACAGTTATTCGTCTTGTCGTTGAAAGGATAGGAGACCCAGCAAATGTTACTGCGATTGTATCGGTAAGAGATGACAGTAGTTCTGTTTTTACAGAAATAGATAGGAAATGTCTTAGTGATCAGAATGTCTTTAACTGTTTGAGATTCTGAGTAGTTCCATTATGATAAATGATTTGCAGATAAACTATTCATTCTTTTTATATGTCTTGGAGGTTTATAGAATGATCTAAGGTAGCATATGTTTTTGACAGTAATAGTATTTTTAAAAATATAGACTGATTATTTTAAAATAATTTAAATATGCTTATTTTAAAACAAATATAAACCAAAAATATCAAGTATTCTAGTTATCTCTGCTTGGATTTATTGCTTAGAATCAGGTAACTTAGAGAAAAATATATGAAATTTTAAATGTAGAGGAATGGCAATTAAAAAAACCTTTATGTTAGAGAGCTCCTCTTTTGGGAGAAATTAAGTACAGTAAGTAGAAGTGAGAAGTAGAAATTTGGTAGAATATTGCTCTATCTTGCACACAGTTTAGTTAATAGATGGGTTGTATGTACACGTATCTGTGTTTGTGTTTAACCAGAAAATCATGTCATATGAACACTAAGGACATTGATATATTTGAGGCCCCAACTACTTGGAATTTTTTTTTAAATAAGTTTATTTAAGTGATAGGTTAAATAGTCACATTGGGAAACATTGTAAAAAGAGACAAAGAAGAAAAACTAAGAACCCCAATGTTATAATTTTGTGCATTGCTTTTAGTTTTTAATTTATGACATGTTTGTATTTATTTGAATTTATATTTAGTTTGATTATATTTGATTATTTAGTTTGATTATATATTTATATATTTTTAGTTTATTATATTTTATAGCCTTTTACATATAATTTTGGTCATATCCTGATAACTTTTTAGATCACTCTATCATATTCACAACTTTTCTTGATGGTGGCATCATTTTCCAGTCATTTCTCAACAGTTTTTCATTGAGGTTGCTTCCAATTTTTGCTGTTGTAAATATTGCTCTGATGAAACTTTATACATACATACCAATTTCTGCATATTTTGGATTGTTAAATGATTTTGGGGTCATAGGACCTTGATTTTCTCTTTGTATCCATGTCTTTTGATATTTAATACTTTTTGAAAGACTGTGCCAACTTTTTGATTAAGGTATGAATACAAGTTTTCAATACCCTTAACAACTTACTTGGATTTCTCAAGTGCTTAAAACTAACTTTATGTTTTGTAAATGAGAGCTAGACATTGGCTATAATATCCCCATACATCCTTCATTTTTTATTTATACTCAATCATGATTTTTTCTAGTAGCTAAGTTACTCATTTTGCATTCTTTGGCAGAAAAAAATCTCATTTGGATTTTCACAAGAAGTTGCTGCTTTATAATTTCATAATTATTGCTCCTTTGAGAATCTTAGCAATGCTGACATTACAGAATGAGGTCTTAAAAAGTTCTGAGGAAAAGTTTATAACGACTAATAAATTTGGTATATTGAAAATCGAGTCTTTATTGGTGCTGTGGGAGAATATAAATAAAGCTTCAAGTTGAAAGTTTTGGAAGCAGTAGTTTCATTAAACCCAATTTTTTTTTCCTGATATATTTTGGCAGGCTACTTACACATCTTTGGGAGAGTTTTAGCTGCAGTTGATCTTCTTGTTAGGTGTGCTGTAATCCACGTCAAAGCAATCAAGAATGGAGAAAAATAAAATTCACATCATTGTTTTCCTATGTAATTATTAATTTTTATGAAGTTATCCCTTTACCTTCAAGAACATAAACAAATGTCTTTACGTAGAGTCATTTCTTTTTATAGTGCTTTTGAAAGGTGATTTTTATCAGTTTTTAGATATTTGTTTAGTTTTTATACATCCTATTTATAAACTTCAGTGTCATTGGATGATTTTTTTTTCTGTTGATTACTGTATTTAGCATCAATTCTGCTTGTTCTATCTCTACGTTATGTAAGAACTATCTATGTTTTGCATTTGATAGCTGTATGGAGATGACACTGGGGACTTTTTTTGACACATACGCTGCAACTTTTATACCCTTTGGAGAAACCAATAGGACAGTGTACATAGCAGTATGTGATGATGATTTTCCAGAGCCGGATGAAACTTTCATTTTTCACTTAACTTTACAGGTAAGTCCTTTTTTCCCCCTCTGTTAAAGCTTAAACTTATAAAAATCTTACAATGCTTAAAAATCAGTTTCTCTAGAGATAAGCCAGTTTAAGTGCTTGGTGGTGGTTTAAATAGAAGCCAGAACTGACAATCTCGTTGGCAATTCCATGGTCTGGTTATTCCTCAGACAATCTTGTTTAGAAGATTCTGCAGCTAGTTTTTGGATTAATTCAGCTTTATTTAGGAATTGCCATGACAGATGCTCAGGAAAACCTTGTCTTCCCTTTGGCCCTTTTCTCTATGGTCCCTCCCATGCTGCCAGCCGCACAAAGAATGACCATGACTTCTGAGTTCCAAGGAGATGGCTGCAAAAAGCAGGCCTGGAAGTGGGAGGTCCCTGTGCTTAGAATAAATTTGGAGTGACTCTGGGAAAAATGCTTGACTAGCCTAAGGTTTAATCGTCCTTTATGACCTGATCTATTAGGTTGAGGCAATGATGGCTAACACTGCTCTAGTTAATTTTTCTCCAGTGGATTGAAAGTTTTTTTAGAAGAATTGTGTTGGTATGATTAAAAATTTTTATGAAATTGGTGCTGGAAGCAATCATGTTTTGCTTTTGTACAAAACTTTTCTCATAATCCTTTATGCTGCTGTTAAATATCAATAAAAATGTTGTAGCACACTCTTCCCACACTTATTAGAAAAATTGTTGTACTGTTTTTACTTTATTTTGACTCTACGACTGATAGAATAACTAATTCTTTAAGTTTTAGCACCTTCTATATTGTAAGAAAAGAGTCATGTTTGAACTGAATTCCATACTGTCACTTAATTCTCTGTTATATTGTGTTACAGAAAAACCTCAAAGAACTTTTGGCCAACTCAATATTAGTCATGAAATTTAAGTAATTATCATACATTACTAGCCAGTCATGATTTAGAATAACAACCGTTTATATTTTAACAGTGATTAATGGTTTTAAAAACTCTTTTGAAGAGTTCTTGTTTGGGACTTCACCATGTTTGCTTAGTTTGAATATATTTTCTTAGTCTGTGCCTTAAAAACATACTTGTATTTTTATTCATTTTCTAAATGATTGCTTAAATACTGAAATGCTATTAAAATAATTGTTTTCCTCTTGTTTAATATGTTAATTTATTTTTTGGCTTTTGTTTTAGAAACCTTCAGCAAATGTGAAGCTTGGATGGCCCAGGACTGTTACTGTGACAGTATTATCAAATGACAATGCATTTGGGATTATTTCCTTTAATATGGTATGGTTATGATTTAATTTATCTTGTGATTGCTGGATAATAGTTTATTAAATTTTGGATAGCTTTTTATGTTACCTAGTATCATCCCGTGTAAACATCCTGTATGTGTAAATAAGATTTGCTCAACTTCATCGATATTCCACATTCTGTAGACTGTCCTTTTGTTTTATCTAAGATTACTTAGAAGTGAGGAGGCCTGTGCAATCATGGTCATCTCTTCCCTAATCTCTTTCTGCTGATCATTCCACCTGCTTCATTTGTTCTCTAACGTGGATGTTGTCTTAGTGCAATCTGCTATAAACAGAATATCAGTACATAGACTGGGTGGTTTAATAACAACAGAAATTTATTTCTTACAGTTACGGAGGCTGACAAGTCCAAAATCAGGGCATCAGCAGTTTTGGGGTTTGGTGTAGGCCTTTCTGCTTCATAGTTCTCTTTTGCTGTGTTTCCATGTGGTGGAAGGGGCAAGAGAACTCTTGGATGTCTCTTTTATAAAAATACTAGACTCATTAATACAGTTCTGCCCTCATGACC
The DNA here is from genome assembly GCA_917880005.1 of Nanger dama. Classification (NCBI taxonomy): domain Eukaryota; kingdom Metazoa; phylum Chordata; class Mammalia; order Artiodactyla; family Bovidae; genus Nanger; species Nanger dama. The sequence continues at coordinate 15,557,726 of CAKJTW010000008.1, read as the reverse complement.
TACTCCTCCCCTAAAGGCCCCAGCTTCCAATAACATCGCATTGGAAGTTAGGATTTGAACATGAATTTTGAGGAGGCACGGACATTCAGTCTGTAACAGATGTTGTAACTCAGCTCCTTTTGCTTGATATCCCCAACTGCCACTTAAAAAAGCATTGTCTGTTAGCCTCCTCTGAAAGTTTGGAGTGACTTAAGACAAGAGAAATACATTGAAAGATCACTGAAAAAAAAAAAAACCTATAGTAAGCTTAAATTGAATAGCAGACATTATAGTTCTTAAAAATTCTATAATAATTTTTATACCTGGAGATTTTCCTATTAATTAATATTTCTTGAAGGTTAAAGTTCCATGTCATCCCCCTTAGTTTTGCTCAAAAATTCATTTTTTCCCTCCATTATCACTAAATTCATGTGCCCCTGGTCAGTCCTGTGTTCAGAGGGTTTTGTCTTTAGAAACAAACATACTAGGCAGGTCCCCTCCTTGATAAAAATTGTACTCAGCTCTGAAATAAAAACAGAATTTGTATTAAGTGGAATGATATATTGCAACTACATTTTAGTCTACAGTATGGTTCCTGGGTCTTTTGAATATGCTACTGATTATCATTACCAAAAGGTAATGTGACGCTCCCCCACCTTGTTATCTATATTCCAGTTTAGGTAACTCTTTCAACTGATGTATTGTATGTCATTTTCCTAGCACCTTAAATGGTCTTTGAAACAAGATGAGCTATAGATAACATGATCTTTAGAGTTGCAGTATTCTTATTAAAAAGTATATGTGGATCATGCCGATGCAGTAGACATTTTGTAACCTCCATTATTACAGCATTTACAAAAGTTAATTAATCAAATCACTTCTTTTTGAATGATAGGGAATTATTAGTTAATTATGAACCAGGCTCCCTTAATTGCTTGATTTTTCTCCCCACTGCCTTTACCCTCACTCCCAACTCATTATCCCCAACCTCATACTGGTTCGTTTAAAGGTTTCTTTCCTTCTTTCTTTTGACGTTAAATATCTTAGCCTCAGAATGAATCCCAGTCTCTAGTATTGGTCCCACGTTCCCGACTGTTGTGGTCTCATGACTGCCCGGCAGTCTCTGCCTGGGTACCTGCCCTCTGTGATTAAAATTGAACTAAGTAACTGATGAGCTTGCAGTCGGTACTTTGGTTTCCTGAAGGACCTAGTCTGACTTTGGTTTCCAGACTGGATGATGATTATGTCGATGGGGAAGATGACGGTGATGGTGATAATATAGCCAGCCTTTGCTGGCCCTCACTGCGTGTCCTGTACTGGGATAAGCACTTAGGCATGAATTATCTCATTGCAACCTCATCAAAACCCTTTGAGACAGGCATTCCTACCCCTGGAGATGGATGGGGATACTGAGACCTAGGGGTCACCTGCTCCCTTGGCTGGCCTGTATCTGGCCACTCACCTCTTCTACCCTGAGTTTCAACCGGCCGTGCCAACAGTTTCCAACACTTGAAGTCCTGGCTCTTGCTTCCCCTCAGTGATCATGTTCTGTAAAAAGTCATTCAGTTCAGTTCAGTCACTCAGTTGTGTCTGACTCTTTGTGACTCATGAATTGCAGCACACCAGGCCTCCCTGTCCATCACCAACTCCCGGAGTCCACCCAAACCCATGTCCATTGAGTCGGTGATGCCATCCAGCCATCTCATCCTCTGTTGTACCCTTCTCCTCATGCCCCAAATCTTTCCCTAACATCAGGGTCCTTTCAAATGAGTTCTTCCCAGCAGGTGGCCAAAGTATTGGAGTTTCAGCTTCAACATCAGTCCTTCCAAGGCACACCCAGGACTGATCTCCTTTAGGATGGACTGGTTGGATCTCATTAGCAGCTACCTGTTTTCAGTGGCAAGCTGACCGATGAGGAAGGAACAGTGGTTGAGAGCAAGGCTGAGCCACAGTCCCAGTGAATTGCTCGGGTCTGGAGGCACAACTCACTCCTGTGACCTCCTGGGCCCCTGGGAGCCTTTGAATTCATCACCTTTCAATTAGGTAACCTTTAAGATTCCTCAGCAGAACAGCTCGTTGTTGGCAGAAGCAGGGCAAGAACCTCCATCTTTTGCCTGAGTGGTTTTATGTTCACTTTACACTATTATTTGAACCTTCTAAGCCTTATTAGCTACAGTTGATGAAGGCGAGGAGACCCCACATTCTTAAGAGCGTGCTATAGATGGATTTGTCTGTGGACAATTAGGATTTCTAAGGTAGTAACAGTTTGCATGAGCTCCTGCCTCTGGTTGATCAGCACCTGATGGTCTTTGCTCTCCCAATAGCCTTTCTCAATCACAGTGAGTGAAGCCAGAGGCAGAAATGAATCTGTGCCTCTTACTCTCATCAGAGAAAAAGGAACCTATGGGATGGTGACTGTGACTTTTGAGGTAAGTTTACTGTGAAATCATTTTAATGCTTAGAACTCATACTAGATCCCTGCAATTAAAAAAACAAGGTCCTTGGTATAATAAACATGACGCTTAACAAAAATGAAATAGAATGCTTTCATCATCTGATAAGTTTCGTTTAATATAAAACTGTTTTCCTTGCTGCTTGGAATATACTATGCTTCCATGAAACACAACAGATTATTTTAGATACAGGATAATAATAAACCATGAATTAATAATAATTCTATAAAATTCATAAAACATTTATGACAGATCTCTTTAAGGGTATAAAATTTTAAAATGCTCATGGGTTCCTTAGGCTTACATAAAATAATCTAATATGTAGTCTTCCCTGAATACATTCTCCATTAAAAAAATACACTTAATGGATGGTGCTAACAGCAGTCACATTCCAAAAATTGGAAAAAAAATTGGCTGTAGAAATGATAAGGCATCATCAGGTTATAGTGTTTTCAGCTCTCTGTGAATGTCTGAAGTTATTTTATTGAATCTTGAGCCTTTTGTTCTGTTGACATGATTACAGCTAACATTCGTGGAGCACTTAACATCGCTCGGCCCTGGTCTAAGTGCTTTACCCTGATTATTGCTGCATGTGAACTGGAGCTCTTCCCAGGACTCAGTGTCCCTCATGCCATTTAAAATGTTTTTTTCCATAGTCCTCACCATCATCCGCCACATGCTTATTTATCTACCATTTGCTCCCTTTCATTAAATGTCGGGTCCTGGTGGGTAGAAAGCTTGCCTTGTTCTCTGCTATATCCTTAGTACCTAAAAGAGGTCAGACACAGAGTACTTAATAAATACTTTTTGAAAGGAATATGATTTTATTAAATGTTTATATCTACCCTGCTAAGTGGACCTTATTTCCTCATTTTAAAGATGGGGAAACAGCCACACAGGGTTGTTAAAAATACCTCATCCAAGGTTACACCACCAGGGGTAGAACTAGTATTTGATTCCATTACTTAAGAGAATATAATAATTTTGAATGCATTCTGCTTAAGAAAAAGTTATTATAAGTTTTTTTCTCAGGCTTAATATTATGGTTGAGAAAAAGAGAAAAATCTTAGAAACCATGTTGTTTAATCTCTGTGTGTGCTAAGTTGCCTCGATCATGTCCGACTCTGTGTGACCGTATGGATTGTAGCCCACCATAGAATTCTCCAGGCAAGACAGTGGGATTGAACCTGGGTCTCTCCCACATTGCAGACAGATTCTTTCCTCTCTGAGCCCCCAGGGAAGCTCTTGTAGGTTAATTATAGTCAAGATCTATAATGATATTATGGGCCTTGACTCCATTAATTAAAAGGGACTTAATACAGGTTAGTATCATTCTTCTTGCAAAACATTTTAAAGTAAGTTTGCCAGTTTATATAACAGTAATGCTTTCTTACTCTAATGAAATGTTTTGTTTATTGATGGCACCATGTTTCTTTGCAGGTAGAGGGTGGCCCAAATCTCCCTGAAGAAGATTTAAGTCCAGTTAAAGGAAATATCACTTTTCCTCCAGGCAAAGCAACAGTAGCTTATAACTTGACAGTACTTGATGATGAGGTAGGATGTGTTAAGTGCTTAAAAGGAACAAGGGCTCTCTGTACTACAGTCATGTTACAGAATATTATGTCAAGTATTAAGCTGTGTTCAGTATTTGAAATTATTCAAGAGCATAGTCATATATAAAGTAATGTACTACAGCCAGATATGCCATAGCTGTTAATGCCTATTTTGGAATAGATCTTGTTAATATTTACCTTATTTAATTCACATTAAGTTGTATATCTGAAAGGCGATGAACTTGAATGTAACTGATAGCCACACTCAATACAAGCATTTCAGCATTTTGTAAACCTTGGTGATTGATTTTGCTAGTCATTGCAGTTTTGAGCAGGTATCGTATTACTTACCCAGTGTAAATGTATTACTATAAAAGGAAAGAAAATTCTGTTGCAATTGATATTTATTTGGTTGGATGTTTTAAATGTTCACATTCATAGGAAGGCTTTTGTTATTTTCAGTTTCACAGTGAAGCTACCAAGGATTGAGATATATGACATGGCTAGTTTAACTGGCAAGGAAAGAGTGAATTTGAACAGTATATACAGGGATGTTCCTTATGAGCTAACCAAAAGAAAACATGCCTTTTAATACAATAACCTTAGCAGTAATACCAGAAAAAAGGGATAGCTGGGAATTTATCCCTCTACCCTCACACAAAAAAATATCTAAATCGCAACAAATCCCCAAAAAGATGAATTATAAGACATTATTAGAAAAGAGTATTTCTCTTGAAAAAGTGAAATATTAAATAGTGCTGAGAGTCCTAGCTCACTGGTTGTGAAAGGTTACAAAAACCGTTTGTTTTTAGAACCTGGAACATTGAACAGGTTATAATTTGGGGGCAGTGATTAATTATACATTTTAATTGTAAGTTTAAAAGACTACAGTTAATAATATAGCATTCTGTACTTCAGAGTTACTGAGAATAGGGCTTAGGCATTCTCTCCACACATACATACATAGAATTACCTGTGTGAGGTGATGGATTTGTTAATATCTTGATCTCTGTAATCACAATATATCTGTATATCAAATCATCCTATTGTATCCATAAATATATTCGTTATATTTTTTTTTATTATTCCTCAATAAAGTTTGAAGGAAAAAGATCTTCAGTCAAACCAATGCATTTTCTTTTTGAGATAAACAGCTGTACTTTTATATTTCTATTGATGGAGGTAAAAGTATATATTATTTCACTTTCATTCATTGGTAGTGAAGTAAAAATTCAAGTAGCACAGTAGAGATTATCCCTGGGATTTCTGTGTAGTTAAAAAAAGTTTCATTTTAACCGTGTCATTATTTTGCCTAAAGTGACTCTTATAGCTTGTTTTCCAGGGATATATGGTATGTATTTTGAAAATCATATAATTGATATCATAGTTAAATCTTGAGATAGAAGCTGCTTAGAAGCAAGAATAATTGATATGATAGAAAAACTAACAATTTGTATGTGATGTTTATTGTAGTCTACTAAATTCTTTAATATTATTAGACCTTGAATATTGCTTCTGGTCCTGCACACCTGATGAAACAATAAGAACTTGTTTTTCTGTTAGATCTTTAGTTCTCTAGGGATTGATCAAGGTTGAAAGTCATTATGCTGATACTTCATTTCTTATTCATATCATTGTTTTGTCTGAAATATGTTATTTACCTTTGGAAAATAGTAAATAGACAGTGAACAACCTTCCTTATCTGCTCCTTTCAGTTAAAGATTTTTTTAAAAATTTCTGTGTAATTGCATTGAAATGTAAGTGCTTTTTACACTTTGTGTTTTGCAGGTGTTTTAGCTATTGATGTTTTGCCATTGCTTGTATTTCTCTGACAGGTACCAGAAAATGATGAAACATTTTTGATTGAACTGAAAAGTGTAGAAGGAGGAGCTGAGATCAATACCTCCAGGAGCTCAGTTGAGATCATCATTAAGAAAAATGACAGTCCTGTGAGATTCATTCAGAATGTTTATTTGGTACCCGAGGAAGACCACATACTCGCAATTCCAGTGGTTCGTGGAAAAGATGACAGTGGAAGTCTGATTGGGTCTGATGACAGTGAAGTTTCTATCAGTTATGTTATTATAACTGGGAATTCAACAGCACATGCCCAGCCAAATTCAGACTTCATTGATCTTCAGCCAAACACAACTATTGTTTTTCCACCTTTTATTTATGAATCACCCCTGAAATTTCAAATAGTGGATGATGCCATACCGGAGATTGCTGAATCGTTTCAAGTTATGTTACTAAAAGATACTTTACGGGGAGATGCTGTGCTGGTAGGCCCTTCTGTTGTGCAAGTCACCATTAAGCCAAATGACAAACCTTACGGTGTCCTCTCATTCAACAGTGTCTTGTTTGAAAGGACAGTTATCATTGATGAAGATACAACAACAAGGTAGGGTTTATTTTAAACCTTGTACTGCTGCAGTCATTTTAATATGTTATTCCAAGATTTGATATTTGTGGTGTTAGGCACAGTGCTGAACTGTTAAGGATATGTGTAATTTCCTCGACCATGGTTTCACTGTTTTCTTTCTTATCTGGGGAGTGATACTTAAAACACATATTTAAATATGTAAGTTAATTCATGTTACGGTAGTTTCCTAGGGCACATCTTCATACCTACTTCTTCATATTAAAAACAGTCATTCTTTATGGTTTGGATTCTGCTTACCAGTGGCTAGTGGCCAACTCGATGTTGAAAATGCCCATTTCAGGGGAAACAGAGTGCATTATGCGACCATGTCATCTCTCTTCCAGATTTGAAGAAATTACAGTGGTTAGAAATGGTGGCACTCACGGAAATGTTTCCGTGAACTGGGTGCTGACTCGTAATAGCAGTGATCCCTCACCAGTAACGACAGATATCAGGCCAAGATCCGGAGTTCTCCATCTTGCACAAGGGCAGATGTTGGCATCAATTCCTCTCACTGTCGTTAATGATGATCTTCCAGAAGAGGCAGAAGCTTACCTACTTCAGATTCTACCCCATACTATACGAGGAGGTGCAGAAGTGAGCGAACCAGCGGAGGTAGATCTCTTGCTACACTTTACTTGTAGAAATACTTCTGTGCTCTCGAACAGACAAAGAATTTGATCCTACACATCTTATATATGTTTAGTTTGATGTGACAGGAAGAGCACGGGTTTTGGAAGTGGTGGTGAAGGTTGACCCATCTGTAAATAAAAGGTTGTTCTTAAAAGAAATTCCACAAAGTTTTCAAATATGTTTTTAACTCATCTTCTTTTTGTTGTTGTTGCTAAGTCGTGTCCAACTCTTTTGCGACCCCATAGACCGTAGCCTGCCAGTCTCCTTTGTCTGGAGATTTCCCAGGCAAGAATACTGGAGTGGGTTGCAATTTCCTGCTCTCAACTCAGGTGGGCTCTTTCCAACTCAGGGATCGAACATGCATCTCCTGCACTGGCAGGCAGATTCTTTACGACTGAGCCACCTGGGAAGCCCAATTCCTCTTTTACTGTATTACTTACATGAGTGATCATTTTTAGATATGATACAGAATTACACATTAAAATTCAAAATAGCCTAGAAAATAAACAGTTTGGTGATCTCAGATGTGAGAATTCTGCACTTTAATGGTTTATTCCTTTATCTGCAGCTTTTGTTCTACATTCAGGATAGTGATGATGTTTATGGCCTAATAACATTTTTTCCTGTGGAAAACCAGAAGATTGAAAGTAGCCCAGGTGAACGATGTTTATCCTTGAGTCTTACAAGACTGGGAGGAACTAAAGGAGATGTGAAGATATTTTATTCTGCATTTTATATTCCTGCTGGAGCTGTGGACCCTTTGCGAGCAAAAGATGGCATCTTAAATATATCCAAGAGAAGCAGTCTCATTTTTCCAGAACAGAAAACCCAAGTCACCATAAAATTGCCAATAAGAAATGATGCATTCCTTCAAAATGGGGCCCACTTTTTAGTACAGGTACTTTAATGATTAAAATAATCACAACTTTGGTTCAGCCACAATTGTCCTTACCTGAGTGAGAGAGTTAATTAGTCATTATTTTATAAATATTTTGGATTCTGTTGCTTACTGCAAGTTATATAGGGAGTCTAAAGAGAAACCGTCTGCCCTTCAGGTGTATAAGGATGAATAAAATAAGGGTTATATTAAGATCAGTGTTTCAATTATGAGATAATAAAAGCAGATCAGACATACTAAGGTCAATAACATACTAAGCCAATAATAAAAGCGGAGCAGATATGAAATGTAGGTCAGTATAATTCATGATATAATGGAGTTATTCATGAACTGTGAGTAGGGGAGGGCTGGGAGAGAGCCAGTGAGAGGTCTGTCATTCTTTTGAGTTGATTTGGGAAAACGTGACATAGAAATTTGGATTGTAGAATAAATAAGTTTTTCATGATGGATATTGCAGGGAAGGCGTTCAGAAATTAAAAAAGCAATATAACAGAAAATTATGTAGATACTTTTAACTAGTATACCAAAAAATCTGTTAACATCAGTAGTCTTTGGACTTTTATTACTTAATAAGAAATAAAGCTCTTATGACATTTTTCTATCTTATTTCATTTCTTAACTTTTATTAACCAAAGCATTATTTAAACATTTTTTTAATTTAAGTTTTTTGGCCATATGGCTTGGCATGCGGAATCTTATTTCCCTGACCATGGATGAGACCCATGCCCCTTGCAGTGGAAGTGTGGAGTCTTAACTGCTGGACTGCTGGGGAAGTCCAAACCAAAGCATTTTTTTATTACCAAAGTTTGATACATCTGTACTCACAATACTATAGTTGTATTTTCCATATGGTTGCTATTGGTTGATTTTGAAAATTAGAAAGTAATAAAGGGTGCTTAGCAAATTTTGATTATGTAACTAAATTTGTAAATTTCAAACAGAATCAGATAGTATGAATAGAGCAATAAGGAAGGAATGTATAATCTGTTACCATACATTTTTCTAACTAAAGTATATATGAAATGAAATCTCATATTTCATCAATTTATTTGAACCATGGGATATTTACGTTTGTTTCATATTTTTCCCTAGCTTTGTTTTATTAGTTTATTATTGCTTTCTCTGGAGTTGACTGCCCCCTTTTATATGCCATTCTTACCAAATTAGGTCTTCCATCCAGCTGTCTTTTTTGTGGAGTTGATAAGTTGTATCCAGTTCTTTGTGACCCCATGGACTGCAGCATGCCAGGCTTCCCTGTCCTTCACTATCTCCTGAAGTTTGCTCAGATTCATGTCCGTTGAGTTGATGATGCCATCCAACCATCTCATCCTCTCTTGCCCCCTTCTCCTCCTGCCCTCAGTCTTTCCCAGCATCAGGGTCTTTTCGAATGAGTCGACTCTTCACATCAGGTGGCCAGTATTGGATTTTTAGTATCAGTCCTTCCAAGCTGTCTTACATGTGTTGAATGCTGAATTTAGCTGTGCCAGCTGCTCTCTCCAACTTGCTTCTCACGTGCTGCTTGTGACTGTTATACTAACTCCTTAATTTTCTTGATTTCTTGCATCTTATTTCTTGGATTGTGTTTTAGTTTTGTTGTAACATATGTATCCTCAAATACATGAGCAGAAAAAGTACATGCCAGGTAAACTTCTTGAACCTTTGAGCTCAGTGAAACTACATACATTGATTCCTGGCTTATAGGAATTTCCAGATTAAAATAATTTCTTCTTAAGAACTTGAAAGGTATTCTCTTTTAGCTTCCAGAGTAGCTAATGAGACGTTTGAGGAGAAGAAATCATTTGCCTTTAGATTAACTTGCTCTTTATCTCTGAAAACGTAAAAAAAAATCTTGGCATTTTGAGTTTCTCATGGCTGTATCATGCCTTGCTTAGCGGTTGATGGGTTGGGCCATTTTATTCTGAAGAGTTTTTTAATCTTTTCTTTCTTTTTTTTTTTAGCTGGTCTACTTCTCATGCTTGTATGGTCTGTGCATTAATTGAGGACTCCTAGTGAAGGTGTCTCAGAGAAGGCAATGGCAAGCCACTCTAGTGCTCTTGCTTGGAAAATTCCATGGGCAGAGGAGCCTGGTAGGCTGCAGTCCATGGGTTCGCGAAGAGTCAAGCAAGACTGAGTGATTTCACTTTCACTTTTTACTTTCATGCATTGGAGAAGGAAATGGCAACACACTCCAGTGTTCTTGCCTGGAGAATCCCAGGAACAGGGGAGCCTGGTAGGCTGCCGTCTGTGGGATGGCACAGAGTCGGACACCACTGAAGTGACTTAGCAGCAGCAGCAGCAATGGAGGTGTCTAGTGAGTGCTCTGTTAAGGGGTATATGATTTGTCAGTGTGTAGGGATGACTTTTTGTGATATGTCTATGTGCAGGGAGACCTTTTGTCAGTATCCCAAGGCTTTGTCCCTAGTGGTGGGAGATCTATATTTCATCTTTATTGTTATTACTATTATTCTGTTGGGTCTCCTCATAATGAGTAAATTATTATATGATGCGCCTTTCTGTCTATGAAGATAACCCACTTTTTAGAGGACCCTTGAATTTCTCAACTTGGGATGATGGGTGAACAGAATTCTGCTCCCCTACCACTGGTAGAATGCTCTTGTGAGATGAATGGCCAGACAGTGGTGGATCTGAATCTGTGAAGTGAAATTGAGCAAGTGGTCAAGCCCATGGTCCTGGCCCTGTTGAGCAAGAAGTTAAGGCAATTTAAAATACTTCTGCTGCCGCCGAGTCACTTCAGTCGTGTCTGACTCTATGCGACCCCATAGACAGCAGCCTACCAGGCTCTTCCGTCCCTAGTATTCTCCAGGCAAGAACACTGGAGCAGGTTGCCATTTCCGTCTCCCATCCATGAAAGTGAAAAGTGAAAGTGAGGTCGCTCAGTCGTGTCCCACTCTTTGCGACCCCATGGACCACAGCCTACCAGGCTCCTCTGTCCATGAGTCTTCCAGGCAAGAGTACTGGAGTGGGGTGACAGTGCCTTGTCTGAGTATACTGCTGCCAGAACACATTTAGAGATATACTTAGAAAAATTTAAAAAGCTTTAAGTTTGGCCTGAAAAACATGTCATAACTTTATTTATGGCTGCGCTGGGTTTTTGTAGCTGTGCATGGACTTTTCCTGGGTGTTTAGATGGTAAAAGTGTCTGCCTTCAGTCCCTGGGTTGGGAATATCCCCTAGAGAAGGAAATGGCAACCCACTCCAGTACTCTTGCCTGGAAAATCACATGGACGAGCTTGGTAGGCTATAGTCCATGAGGGTCGCAAAGAGTCGGACACGACTGAGCGACTTCACTTTCACTTTCTGTGGACTTTCTCTAGTTGCGGTGACTAGAGGCTACTCTGTATTTGCCGTGCACAGACTTCTCCTGGCTTCTCTTGTTACTGAGCACAGGCACACGGGCTTCAGTAGTTGCGGTTCCCTGGCTCTATAGCACAGGCTCAATAGTTGTGGCACACGGGCTTAGTTGCCCCATGCCATGTAAAATCTTCCCAGGCCCGGGATTGAATCCGTATCCTCTGCTCTGGCAGGCGGATTCTTATTCACTGGGCCACCAGGGGCACTCTTTTGCCTTCTCTGCTGTTGGTGTCCTTTGGATTCAGAGCATTCTCATTAGTAGACATTGTCTTGGTCAGTTCAGGCTGTTGTAAAGATTGCCACAGACTGGGTCGTGACTTAAACATCAGACATTTACTTGGATCACTTCTGGAGGCTGGGAGATGTCAGATCAGACTCTTGGGGATAATCCCCTTCCTGGTGTGCAGAAATGATGTCTTTTTGTTGAGTGCTTACGTGGTGCAGAGAGACAGGATCCAAATTCTTTGATGTTTCTCCTTATAAGGGCACAAACCTCATCATGAGTGTTCTAGTCTTACAATCTGGTTGCCTCCCAAAGGTCCCATCTTCAAATACTATCATATTGGGCATAAGGGTTTCAAGGGGTGGGGATGCAAGCATTCAATTCATAGCATGTATGTTTAAGGTTTTTCGGTCCCTAGAATCTCAGCATTCAGTTCTCCCTTTGCCTCCCATCTTGGCTAGGTCAAAACTCATATGAGAAAGAAATTACTAAAACAAGTGAAATGAAGGCAGGATTTTACACAGTTGATTTTGCTTTCGTGGAGACCTGGAATTCCTGTACTAGTCGCAGTGACACGACCCAAGAATCGATGAACTGACTGGCGTGACCCGAGATTGAGAATTGATGATGCAGAGTATTGATTTTGAATTGTAGAGAACTTTTCTGTTTTCCATTTCTGATTTGTTTTCTTACACTGCCTCAAAACCCGTTTTTACTGTGGCTAGGGAGGGTTGAGGGCAGGAGAAGAAGAGAGTGACAGAGGATGAGATGGTTGGATGGCATCACCGACTCAATGGACATGAGTTTGAGCAAGCTCTGGGAGATAGTGAGGCACAGGAAGCCTGGCTTGTTGCAGTCCATGGGGTCGCAAAGAGATGGATGCAACTAAGCGACTGAAGAACAAGAGACACCCTATATTTATGCCAGTGTTAGTGACCTTTGTATTGAACTTTTAGCCTCTGAAGACATCCAATATCTCTATCACGTGGCTGCAGAATCCCTATGTAAACAAAACTCTATTAAAAATCTTCAACTGGTCAGAATTACTCTAGTGATTTTACTTTAGCCTTCTACACGAACATGACCAGTGAAAAAGCTGGCTTAAAACTCAACATTCAAAAAACGAAGATCATGGCATCCAGACCTATCACTTCATGGCAAATAGATGGAGAAACAATGGAAACAGTGACAGACTCTATTTTCTTGGGCTCCAAAATCACTGCAGATGGTGACTGCAGCCATGAAGTTAAAAGACGCTTGCTCCTTGGAAGAAAAGCTATGAAAAACCTAGACAGCATATTACAAAGCAGAGACATTACTTTGTTGACAAAGGTCAAAGCTATTATTTTTCCAATAGTCATGAATGGATGTGAGAGTTGGACCATAAAGAAGGCTGAGTCCTGAAGAACTGATGCTTCTGAACTGTGGTGTTGGAGAAGACTCTTGAGAGTCCCTTGGACTGCAAGGAGATCAAACCAGTCAATCCTCAAGGAAGTCAGTCCTGAATATTCATTGGAAGGACTGATACTGAAGCTGAAACTCCAGTACTTTGGCCACCTGATGTGAAGAACTGACTCATTAGAAAAGACCCTGATGCTGGGAAAGATTGAAAGCAGGAGAAGGGGACGACAGAGGATGAGATGGTTGGATGGCATCACCGACTCAGTAGACATGAGTTTGAGCAAGCTCTGGGAGATAGTGAAGGACAGGGAGGCCTGGCATGCTGCAGTCCATCGGGTCGCAAAGAGTCAGACACGAGTGAGCAACTGAAGAATAAATTTGAACATGACAGCGTTTATTTTTGATAACACTCGAAAGTAAGGAGAAACTTGAAGAATATCTGAATTTTGGTGATCGTGGGTTAGAAATTTGTTTGTACGAATTCCAGACTCAATTTTTACCTATTTTTATATTCAGTTGAATAAGAAAGGTCTCATAGTGCAGACGGTCATTTTAACACTTTAGGAGGAAAGGCCATTATTAGTCACTGGCACAGTTCCTTAAGGTTCAGAACAGCTGTTGGCTCTGGAAGGCTGGTTGGAATTAAAAGGTTGTGTAGTTTGTATAGTACATAATGGATGAGCAACTTTAGAATAGGAGGCATCAGACTCTGCATGGAAATCTGAATGAAACTGAAGAAAGGAGAATCAGAGACATGAGCTTCTTATTCTTTAGTGACCCTCTCAGCTAAATACATTAGTCTGGGATACAGCTTTTGGCAGGCAGGGGGTTACTAATGTGCTGTCTCCCTTGCAAACTGTCTGAAAGCAAAGAACGACTATGAATGGAGTAGTCTGATTTAGCAGATGCTTAAGGAACCCAGACAAAAAAGGCTTGGAGACTAGGAAGTAAGCCATGGAAAATTAGCATTTTCCTTTTGACCGGTTCATTTCATGGCCTTCTATATCTTCTTTCTTCTTAGCTTTCAAAAAATGCTATGTCTAGAATTAGTTCTGTAACTGTTTTGATAAATTTAAGTAGAATATGAGTTTTCTCCTTTTGAGAAGTTTCGAAGTAAAATATGTTGGTTTTTTCCCCCTTGATGTTTTCAACAGTGTTATCAGTTTGACTCTCTGTGAATATATAGGGATGAGAGTTTCATTCACAAACACGTCCTGACTCACACAGGACCACTGTGTTTTCAAGTCTTTGCTTCTAATCACTGTGCACTTTATATGCCATTCAAATATATATTTTTATTAAAAAAATTTTTGCTCTCTCTAAAGATAAATACATATATATGTATGTGTATTATTTTTCTGTAGAAGAATAACAGTTATGTGGTTTTAACTGTTTATTTTCACATTTCATTTATTTTATTAAGTAAATGCAGTATCCCGAAGAACTGAATGTTTTATTTTACTTGATTCAGTCTACATACCAATATTTGTCAAAATTAGTTTGATTTCTTTTTTTTTCTTTTACTCAAGTGAAGTGAATATTTACCACTTATGGAACTTTTGGTATTCTTCTCCTGTATATGATTTTCAAAGCAAAGTGTGTTACATTTAAATAGCTTTTACTTTTGCCCTTAAAACGTACACTGTTCATCAGAAAATGTGAGCGTATGTGCAGTATCAGTTCAGTCCTTGTCCACCAGTGGAAAACCAACTTCAACCACCAGTGTCTACTGCTGGTTACGTAGTGGCTTTGTAGCCACATTACAAAGCCTAACAGAGGGCCCTGATGAGGGGGAGATCCATAATGCTCCATTAAGTTTACAGTTGCTTTTTAACTTAAAATCTCTATGCTTTTTGCAATCCTATAATGACTGTCTATTCCTGCAGTCACGTGAACACTGTGAGGATTGATAAGCTGGGTTTTCGAAAATTGAAGATTTTGATGTATCAGGATTTGTAGAGAGTTCATTTTGTGTTGTAGGGGTGAATCAACACATTTATTGTGTAGCTGCTGTACTTACAGGTCTATGTCATGTTTCAGGAAAATACTGAGAAGGACCCAGATCCACGAGAGTTCTGTAGTCCTATTGGGAAGTAAAAGTCTGGAACCTGGGAAATGATGATAAGCAAGCAATATGTGAAATTTAAAGTGAATTTCTAAGTTTAGTGAGGGTAGAAATCAAGGAAGAGATAGAAGAAAGAGGGCTGGAGAATCCAAGGAAATTTTCCTAGGGGAGAGGGATATTTAACTGGTTTTTAAAGCGAGTGCATTTTGATTTTTTGATGATGGTTAGAGGCACTTCTACATGAGGAAAAACTTTGAAAGTTACAGTGAAGGTCATGTTTATTAATCACAGGGACACTTGATGCATTTCTTAAACATAAAGACATATTAAGTCACATTTGGAGTTGTGAATGGTCTCCTGATAGTGAATCTTCTCTGGCAGAGAGGAGGAATGATTTGATTGGAGACATGGTTCAGTGGAAGGGAGGAGGGAGGTGTGGGCAACTCGCTGATTTTTGGCTTTAAATCAAGGTAGGTGGGTACAGGCAACAAGGAGGAAAAGTGGATGGCTGTACTGGGGAAAATCGTGTAACATGGAGCAGAGATGGTGGTTTCTTTTGTGCACATTCTATCTGTAAGCTGTCTCTGCAACATTTATGTCATATTCAGTGGCAGTTATAAAGATTTGGAATTTTGAAGGAGAGATCCAGAGATTTTTAGGGCATGGGTGTGAAATTGTAAGATAAAGATTTCGGGAAGAACCCTGGGAATAATCATAATTAAGAAGCAGAAAGAGGTTAAGAGAACAGTGCCTGAGGTTGAGTTAGGATAATGAATGAAGGAGATGGAAGTTGCCAGATTCCTAGTGGCCTTTACCCATGCTTGTCTTTTCATTCAGTTGAGACTTGAAACATTTTCTTAAAAATTTCTTTTCTTTTCATTTTGTATGGTATTTTTCTATCTGTTTATTACAGTTGGAAGCTGTGGAGTTGGTGAATATAGTTCCCCCAATCCCACCTATAAGTCCTAGATTTGGGGAGATCCAAAATATTTCTTTGGTGGTTACTCCAGACATTGCAAATGGAGAAATTGGCTTTATTAGCAATCTTCCAATCATTTTGCATGAGCCAGAAGATTTTGCTGCTGAAGTGGTAAGTAGACTTTTTCTTATTGATGGGGCATATTGAGTTTGAGATAGAGACACTTTTTTTTGAGGGAGAGTCAGGTTAATATAGAGTTAACAGATCTTGAAAAACTTCACCATTAATAGCAAGCCTTCAGTCTGTAATTTGACATAAAGTAATTGATGAATGTGTGATTTTTTTTTCCATCTTTTTCCATATTCGATAGAATAAAATTAGAATTAATTGCTTACAGGAAAACAAGGGTAGTATGATGAGGCTGTTTTCATCTAATGCTTGTGACATTTGATAAAGTAATAGCCCAACACAATTTTTTTTTTTAAATCAGCCAAGTCACATGTACCACAAGAATCCTTGACTTTTTCCATTTCCAAGCACTCCTCATGCTTGCCTTGGGCAGGGGATGGCATCCTATGTTTGGTGGTGATAAAGTAGGGGATACCAAATCTTAGGAATTATATATATATATATATATGAATATTTCTGGATACACACACACACTAAAGCATGTTCACTTATATGGCACCTCTCCCTGCCTGCCACCTGGTGGAATTTCCTGCCATCTATCTAGAGACCACTCTGACCTTTGACCATGCCATTCCCTGAGCCATAGTCTGTTCCTAAAACCCTCTCAAGTTCTCTCACACTTAGATTTGATTTAAACTGGTTTGTGGTTCAGGT
This sequence comes from Nanger dama, assembly GCA_917880005.1. Lineage (NCBI taxonomy): Eukaryota > Metazoa > Chordata > Mammalia > Artiodactyla > Bovidae > Nanger > Nanger dama. The sequence continues at coordinate 15,540,965 of CAKJTW010000008.1, read as the reverse complement.
TAGGAATGTGTATAGAGTTGTTTTTGTTACCAAAGCCTCATGTCAAAATATGGTGACCACAACTTCTTTTGTTTGTATATTTGATTCTGTGAATTGGCAGAGAAGCTCAGTTTTTCAAGACGGTTTTGATATTTTGTATTTTTCATAGTACACTGTTTGCTTCTAAAACCTCAAAAGCATTCAGTTTGTTCTGAAAGAATGGTTTGTTCTTACTCATCTATATTCCAAAGCTCTACATGTACCATTCCATATTTTTCCCTCGAGGGAAATGAGCTTCTAGGCAAAGTTTTGGTCTCCCTAAACTTGCACTGTTCCCCTTTTGGGAAACAGCAGAAGTGAGAATTTCCCTTTGTTCTGTTTGCCCTGTTTACAGCCTGGCCACGCCCACTCCTTGGGGTGATTCAAGGGCCCAGCCCTCAAGTTAGGAGAATGGTTAGTGAGGAAAATATCTTCCATGTTTTCCAAGATGGCCTATGTTAAAGGGTAAAGCTCAGAGGATGTCTATTTTAGACACTTAAAAATAACTGCATTCCTACTGTTAAATATTTGTTTATATTCTTTGCTTGAAAAAAACTTCATTATGATGTTCAGTGATCCTTTTCTTAGACATTTTGAAAGTAAAGTGTACAGTACTAAAATGACACCACCAAATACAATTTGTTTCAGAATTATTATACCAGTTTCCATTTATTTAGTTCATGCTATGGAGAGACACTTTACTCTTCACCAGGAACTTGCGAAATAGGGAGCCTCTAGCTTCATTTCACATGTGGAAATTGAGGTCAGAAAGGTTAAGTAACTTGCCCATGGAAACTCAGAGCCCTGATTTGAGTATCAGCATTTGTTTGTTTAGAAGCATTTCTTATTCTTACTTGTATTATTATTTTCTTATTTTCCCTCTATAACTTTAGGATGCATTTGATGTAACTGTGGTACTTCCCAGATTTATTCGCAAAAGCTCATTTTTCAGTTTGTATTGTGATATTAATTCTCTTTTCAGAGACCCTCTGGTGGAGATTTACTCTTTAACTAAATTGTTCTATGTTTTTCATGGTTCTTTGGCTCTTAAAATGAAGTCTTTTTGTTAAGACAAATATCAGGATAGGCATATTGTTGGGTGGGGGAAATTTAGTAGATAAATTTGACTAGCAAAAACTAAATCTTATAATTGTCATGCGTAGAAAGAAGCTTGTTCAGTTGTGCTTTTAATAGCATTTTAATTGTTCGCTTCTTTATGCAGAGTGCCTAAACATTCATTTAGCATGTGTCTGTACTGACTGAAAGCTTAGGTAGTTTGTGAGCACGTATTTCAGAAGAACTTGTTCTGTTTTCTTCTCTTTATAAGGTGTGCATTCCCTTACATCGGGATGGAACTGATGGCCAGGCTACTGTCTACTGGAGTTTGAAGCCCTCTGGCTTTAATTCAAAAGCAGTGACCCTGGACGATATAGGACCCTTCAATGGCTCTGTTGTGTTTTTATCTGGGCAGAGTGACACAACAATCAACATTACTGTCAAAGCTGATGACATACCGGAAATGAATGAGACAGTAACCCTTTCTCTAGACAGGTAATAACGCATTGAGGTAGCATTTAGGGACGTGCATATGTTCATGTTCTCTGAAATAATTTTATTTCTTTTCTTCAGGTAAAGTATGGAGAATAATTCTTTTTCCAATGTAAAGTAAAAAGAAAAAACTAAGTAGATAATGCTCTGCTGACCTGACTTTACTGCTGTTTTATGATGGCTTTTGGTTAGATCATAAATATTAAGATGTAGTGAACTGTTATGCTGATATTTTTGTGAAGAAATATTACATTGGGAATTTAAGGTATTAGATATATCTTAAGCATAGCTAATATGTTGCTATATTCAAAAAATATGTAGCAATAAATGCAAAATGTTAGGTTAGGCAAATAGCTCTGGTGGCTTCATTTTCATCAAGTAAGAGGATTAAAACTTTTTTGGTGAGTAAAAGAAAGTGTTAATATTCATATAACGAAATTCTCTTTTTATATGGAATTTAAATATTGAATAATACTTTTTTCCAAAGAATAAAAAAATAATATACATTTAAGGGGTATTTTTAAGTAATAGTAAGGATTTACTTAACATTTCTCAAGTAAGTGATTTAGATCAAGAAAATATCAGGATCTCTCAAAGAGAATTTTTCAGTAATTCATGAAATTCCAAAAATAAAAAAATATTTTGCTTAATTGGTTTTAATTGAGTTAAAATTAAAACCAGTTTATCTACCATAGGTCTCTAAATTAAAATTGATAAATATTAAGAAGTCTAATGTGTGATTTGAGGACTGCAAAATTTTCATTTTAGAAACAATAAAATTCATAGATGAATTCAGTGATTCAATAGGTGTTATTTTGTACTATTTTAATCAGGACTGAAGTAGTAATAATCATTTTAGGATTATTTTGCTTTCAGACTCTTATAGTATTGTATAAATACAAACACATTTAATAAACCTTATGAGTAGTTTTTATTTTTATATGAAAGAAAAAAATTCAGAATATAGGGGACTAATCTGTTGAATGTCGGCTGTTCATTTTGTTTGCTTTCATACCACATTGTGTTTCTTTTTTTAATATAAAAATTAAAACAACAGCAAAATAGGCAAACGAAAAACCCAAAAAGTAAAAGCCAAATACTCTCCATGCACTCGCATATGCACACAGACATACACACACACACAGAGTCTAAATACTTAACGGTTTTAATAAATATTTTACATTAAATGTTTTGGAAAGATATTTCATATGATAAAAAATTAGTGAATGAAATGTAAACTGAAAATTATTACCTTTTCACTTATATCCTTTTTTGTTTAAGTTAGAGTTGAGTGCTTGTTAAATCAATGAACTGTCTTAAAAAGAAACTAAATAAAAATGAAGAGCAGTTATAAACCACAGAGGCAGTAATCTGTAGAGACTTTGTTAATTGATTTGAGAGCTCCAACTCTGAAATGAACGTGTAGCAAGCTCATAAGTGACTACTCTTTATATTCTTTCAAAATAGTCATTTTTAACCTTATATAAATCTTTGAAATTAACTAAATATAATTTTAAAGTATTTTTTTCTCTCTCTCTTTCCTGTGGGTTAAAGTAATATGCAAGAAAGTATAAACCACAGGGTAGAGAATTTCAAAAGTTATTGATTCCTCTCTTTTCAAGTGGAATAAGTTAGTTCAAATTCATGCTACTTTTTTTAGCTCAATTAGTAACTAGCACATACTTGTATTATCTACATGTGTGTGAACAAATTACAATTCAGTATTCTACTAAGACATTGAAATAAACGTGACAATCAAATCCACAATTTAAAGTAAGGTATTTTGTCAAAACCTCCATCTCAATTTTGCAAATTTTTAACTAATCTAAAAGAATGAATGAATGCTAGTGTGATTATAGTAAGTTACAGTAAAATATTGCAAGAAAACACTTTATTCTGATATCATTTGTGATTTTCTTTTAATGTAAAATTCAAATGAAAATTTTGTATATTTCTGTTAAATAGAGATAAAAGTTGCCCTAGTACTGAATGATTTATGATGCTTTTAATACCATACTAATTAAGAATATTTTTAAGTTCTCTCCAGATCAGAAACAACTTTATTATGCCAGTTAATTTCAGGAAAATTTGTGACATATGTAGAATATATAACTCCTTATTTATGGTATTATTTGACTTGAAAAGTGAAACACTAGGGACTAAACATTCTGACATGTTTCTCAAGGCTGTTTAAAAATGCAGCACATTGGAAATCTGGAAGTGTTTATATTTCCTGATAGAAAGTTATATTTAAGTAATATTTGTCATAATTAGAAGATAAAGTGATATCTTTTGCTTTCTTAAGTATATTCCTGTGCAAATGATGAAAGGTATATATTTCTCTGCTGGTAAGAGTTTTTATTCTTTCCAAGAATAACTGGCTTCAGATCTGAGGATGTGGGTTTTTTATTATTTCTTTGTGAACCCTAATTAAAACTCCTAAGTAATTATAAGTCGGGCTGAATTAAATTTGCTCAGCTGCTGGGGTTTTGTGAGCACGCACAGTGCTTGGCAGGCTCTAGCGCCTTGGAGCAGGCCTGGAAAGGAATGTCTTCAATGGGTCTTGACATGCTGGCTGGCCATGGGGTCATCTTCCCTAAGTGGGAATTGCCGAACCTCTTGCTAGCATTTGTGAATAGCAAAGAACCCAGTGTACGGAGTTCCCTTCAAGTGAATACTACCAGCTCGTGCGAGGAGGCGGGGGCGAGGGCGGAAGAGAAAGGCTTTCTTGAGCTTTATTTTACCCTGCCATTCCCCATTTCTAGCAGCATTAGTGAAGTTTGGCAAATACTGTCTCTGTCTCCCTTCCCCCTCTCCCCCACCCCACACATACTTTCTTCTGTGTTGGCAGGGTAGAAACCGAAAGGTTTGTCGTGTATTTTGGGTAAGTGTACCAAAGAATGTCTGGTTTGGGGTGACTCAACACTTTGCCTTTGCATGCCAGTGTTTGGGACAAGGCTTCGGTTCTGCATGACTGCCAGCCCTGGGAAAGTCTGCTTGGCCACCTGCTTGCACATGCTTTGTGTGTCCATTTATCTTCTAATGATAAGCTTATCTGAAGGTTGTTGTTTTTTTTGTATTGAGTTTTAAAATTATGAATAATATCAATATAGCTGATAAAAATTTTGAGAATTTATATAATTACATATTTTGCAGAACTTAAAAATTTTAGCCTTCCTGATAGCGTATGTATAACCAAGAAAACAATTAGTGTCCTTTGCTTGTACAGTTCTTATTTAACATCTTTTATGAATCTTGTGGTTGTTTCACAAAGAATTCAGAAGCAGAGCGCCCATTTCCTCCATTGATTTTTGAGTGCGTTTAAGCAGTTTCTTGCCTGCATTCTCTTAGTTGTTGTGTAAAGAACTTTTCAAAATTTTGCCTTTTTTTCCAAAAGGGAAGCATTTTTTAAGAAAGCTTAAAAATAAATTCATTTGTTTAATGCTCAGAATGGATTTTTTATATTCACATTCCGATCCTGTTTTTGTCTCAGCTTGGACATAGAAAGTTTTAATTAATAAAAATATCGACATAAATGAAATATGGGCAGATTTACTGTGAAAATCATATTAATAATAGAAAAAGCCTAACTGTCTTATTATTTTGATTCTATCTTCCGTGGCCACTAGTATGCTAGGTATTGGTTGGCAGGTTTCCAAAAACTGGGAAAGCGTGTTAATTCAGATTCTCTGTTACACAGGAAGTGTGCTGTTCTTTCTACATATTAATTGTGGCTGCATTGTAATTTTGAGGTTTGATCAGGGTACTTTTTGATTCAATAGAACGTGACATTTGGAAAGGTTTAGAAGAGCTTGCGGGATTGAGAATTCTCAGCGTATGCTGGCTTTTAAACCCTCAGAGCCTTACAGTTCTAGTCCCTTTGATCATTTTAATTATAGGCTGAACATAAAAACCAGAAATAAAAGCATCTTGTTTTAATATGTTCTTTTGAGATTTGTATAGGAATTGCTATAGCATATCATATATTTCCAATCCATTCCATTCCATTTTTTCATGTCCTACTTTTTCTTTTATTATAAAAGAAATATTATCTATTTATATTTATTATTTATAATATTTGTTTTATAATAAAAGAAAAAGCATAAGGTTAAAGTCAGGGTGAACAGAATCATACTGAAGGTCATGAGATATTTCTAAAATCTAGTCACAACTTTATTTTTGGTCAGTGTGTCTTGCTTTAGTCCAAGCAATTATCCAACTTGTATTCAATTCATATAATCTTATGTTCTAAGTTTTAAAACAAATTCAAGTGTATGTAAAATTTAAGCAATTTTATTTAAATTACTTTAAAACTATGTATTACAAGTTAAATTTCTCTAAAATTGGAAACAAGTCTATAAATTTGATACTACTTTATAAAATATATTTAAACTTTCAATTACTGTATTTTTAGTATACATAAACAGTGTTTGTTTTCAATCAAATATAAAAGATATAGTGAACTCAGAAAGAAAAGTTCTCTCATAAGTGTTATCAGTGACACTGTTTGGATCTTATGTGATTTTAATATACTTAAATTCAGTTTAAGTTTTAACTTCTAATAACCTTCATATCCATTATCTGAAAGTGTTATAAATATTGTAAGTAAGACTTCAAATTCAGAAGTAAGTCTATAGGTAGTGGATACCTTTTCCCCCACTGTTTTCTCCAGGGTCAGTGTGGAAAACCAAGTGCTGAAATCTGGATATACAAGCCGTGACCTAATTATTTTGGAAAATGATGATCCTGGGGAGTTTTTGAATTTTCTTCTGCTTCCAGAGGACCCTATATTATAAAAGTAAGTGTGAAGGAAACTTCAATCTGTCCTGTACTCACAACCTTAGAAGAGCAATTTCAAAGGATTCGAACTTCTGTTGACTTTTTTCCCTATCCTTTATATGGTACTTTACTGGCAGGAACATAGTCATCCTCATTATTATTGGTATAATCATATAGATAACATGTAATTAGGATTCTGTTACGTTCTAGTCACTGTTCTAAGCAGTCTGTGCAGTATTTCGGTGTAAAAGAGACACACTGGCATTTCTAGCTGAGCCTTACACAAATTGCTTAAACTCGTGATGCGAACCTGTTCAGTCTGAATTCAGAGTGTGGGATTATCTTTTTAAATACAGTTTTGAAACAGTACTTTCCATTTACAGTTATTGCAAAATCTCGGCTATATTCCCTGTGCCGTACAGTTTGTCCTTGAGCCTCTCTCATAGCCAGTAGTTGGTGCCTCCCGTCCCAGACCCCTATTGCCCTCACGCCACTGCTAACTGCTAGTTCTCTGTACATGAGCCTGCTTCTTTTTGTTATATCCACTAGTTTGTTGTATTTTTAGATTCCACATTGAAGTGATATTGTACATTATTTGTCTTTCTCTGTCTGACTTCACTTAGCATAATGCCCTCTAAGCCCATTCATGTTGTGTGTTAGTTGCTCAGTCGTGTCCGACTCTTTATGACCCCATGGACTGTAGCCTGCCAGGCTCCTCTGTCCTTGGGATTCTCCAGGCAAGAATACTAGAGTGGGTTGCCATTCCCTTCTCCAGGGGATCTTCTCAACCCAGGCATCGAACCTGGGTCTCCTGCGTTGCAGGCAGATTCTTTACCATCTGAGCCAAGCCATTTGGCAAATGGCAAGATTTCTTTCTTTTGATGACTGAGTAGTATTCCACTCACACCTACACCCCCCCTCCCCACACCCACACACACACCCCCCACATCTTTACCATTCATCTGTTGATGGACACTTATGTTGCTCTTTATTTTAGCAATTATAAATAATGCTCCCATGAACATTGGGGTGCATATATCTTTTTGACTTTTGTGAACTTTTTTTTTTTAAGGAAGGAGAATCTGTAGAGCTCCATATCATCCGACACAGGGGAGCGCTGGTTAAGCAGTTTCTACACTATCGAATAGAGCCAAGAGACAGCAATGAATTCTATGGCAACACAGGAGTACTGGAATTTAAACCTGGGGAAAGGGAGATCGTAATCACCTTGCTGACAAGATTGGATGGGATACCAGAGGTATGGGATTTAATTTTTTTCTTGTGCCTTTATGGAAAGTTGATAATATCTAGTATGTTATGAATATAAATGGTTTGAATGTTGACAAGGAAATACAGGAAAGGAGGCAGGCAAGAAAAGATAAAGAGAAGTACTTATGTTTGGAAACTAAAAAATAAGCTTCAAAAGCAAAGTAAAAGTCATACCAATTTGAATTGTCCATTCTTACATAAAATGATAGCTCAATCTGAAACTTATGAGTTTTCATCTCCTTTTAGCTTTATATATGTTAAACATTGTTTTATATAACCTGTATTGACTGAACTTTCAGGATGTGGTTTCAAACTGAAGAAATTTTTCTGTAAAATTACTTTTTAAAGAAAATAAATTTAAGTTTTAAATATATTAAGAGAACCAGATATTGTTCCTTTATATATGTACATCATTGCATATGTAACTTTAAATTTAATTTTATTTTATTAGTTTATATGACTGGAACATCAGTGATAAGATCCAAGTCTCCTTACTATTTTAATATAGTAATATGATTTGCCTTTTCCATTTTTGGATAATGTATATTTATACCTGATATCTTGCTTAATTGATGGAAAAATATTAAAAATTAAAAAAATCAGCTTTGTTTTTTTCAGAGTGCATCACTGTGAAAAATTGATGGCATTAATATTCTTGAATATATATTTTTATTTGCTTTGAAAATTTCAACTTTTTATATTTCCTAATTTGACATGCTCACTTTAGTTGGATGAACATTATTGGGTGGTCCTTACCAGCCATGGTGAACGGGAAAGCAAGTTGGGAAGTGCTACAGTTGTCAACATAACGATCCTAAAAAATGATGATCCTCATGGGATTATAGAATTTGTTTCTGATGATCTAATTGTTACAATAAACGAAAGTAAAGGAGACAATACCTATAGTGGTAATGTATTCTACTTCTTATATTCCATTACTCTTTACTAAAGAAAAAATTTGGCATTTTTTGATTTATTTCTTTAGTAGATAGTTATTTTTAGTTGTCCAACTGCTTTAAATTACACATGGTGTAGAAATTAGTGTTTTAAAAATCGTATTTATGGTTGTAATTTTTATTTCTTATGTAGTATTATGATGATGGTGGCTCAGATGGTAAAGAATCTGCCTGTAGTGCAGGAGACCTGGGTTCAGTCCCTGGGTTGGGAAGATCTGCTGGAGAAGGGAATGGCTACCCACTCCAGTATTCTTGCCTAGAGAATTCCATGGACAGAGGAGCCTGGTAGGCTACAGTCCATGGGGGTCACAAAGAGTCTGATACGATTGAGTGGCTAACACATACATTACAGTTATATTTTGATTTCCATTAATCATATGCAATAAAAGTCAAGCATTTAAAAGAATGAGTTGAGTCAAATAGGAAAAGCTCTGAAACTGAGAGTTACATCTGGGGAACTCTTGCAGAGGCATGAAATGAGACGTAGTTTATCTTTAGAGCCACGTCTGTCTGGATAAGAAAATCGCTTTTGAGTATGCAACTTTCTCTGTCTTTACCCTTATAGGACTTTGTGATAGATGGACCTAGATACCATTCTGTTCCCTGTGCTGAGTGACTTTTAAAATCTCAGACTTTGGTAGCAAAGATTGAGTCCATTTATTTTATCAATTATGGCTATAGAGGAAAGACTGGGTTAATTTATATATACCTTGAGACTGGGCTAAGCAAATCATTGATTTTTATTAAAAAGGGGCTTATTTTTACTTCTCTTTGACCAATTTCTTTACTCATCATTTTAAAATTGTTTAATATGTGATCATATGTGTTATACCCATTTGTATTTCACAGCTGTTTTTGGTGTAATAAGAAATCGAGGCAACTTTGGTGATGTTAATGTATCATGGGTTGTTAGTCCAGATTTTACACAAGATGTGTTTCCTGTCCGAGCAACTCTTTGCTTTGGAGACCAGGAATTTTTAAAAATATCACCATTTACTCCCTTCCAGATGAGGTAAATGTTACATGTTTAACTCTTATTGTTGTTTAATAGTTATTTTTTTTATTGAATATTAAACATCTGGTAATACTTTGCTATGAGAATATGTGATAAAGAACTCAGGTATAATGTCTTGACTATAAACCAAAGTGATTCCCAGGTGGCTCAGTGGTAAAGAATCTGCCAACCATTGCAGGGTGATCCCTGGATCAGGAATATCCCCTGCAGGAGTAAATGACAACCCTCTCCTGTGTTCTTGCTGGCAAAATCCTATGGGTAGAGGAGGCTGGTGGGCGATAGTTTGTGAGGTCACAAAGAGTTGGACATGACTGAGTGAGCGCGTGCACGCACACGCACACACACACACACACGCACACACACATGTCAAAGTAGAAATGTTATTTTTGGTTCCCCTACAGGCATTTTTAACTTTTAGAACTGATTGATAGTCGCTGGTGACACTGCCTAGGTGTCAAACATTAGAGACTCCCGCTTGTGAGAGAGGTTGTCAAGCGCTCGGTTGGTTTAAGGCCTTTGAGGATGAGAGCGCTGTCTACTGACACCCTAGGGCACACTGGCAGATTAGGGCACTGGTCCAGGTGGATGGTGGGCTCAGCATAATGCGGAGAAAAAGCTTAGTAATAATGGAACGGACCTTTCTGAGGGGAACTGCACTTCAAATAGGTATGGAACCCTGTCTCCTTTCCCTCATACTCCTGCCTCCAGAGACAAAATTCAACACTCTTCCGTTTTAGGATGCGGAGAAGACTAAGCCACACGGATGCGGAGAAAGTGAAGCAGCGTCCACGTGGGGGCGGCATATAGGCTCAGAGATGTGGGGAGTCTCAGCCTGTTAGGATAGTGGAATGCGGTCTTTGTGATGCACTTCTGTGAAACTTAAAAGTTTATAAGGGGCCTTTGAAAGCTAACTGAATTTTGTTACTATTATGATTTCTGTTCTAGATGTGTCCAGAAGTTACTTTTCTGTTTCACTGTTTTTCCTTAAAAGCAACATATAGCCCATTTTCTTACCGAAAAAATGTAAGCTATGTAGTATTTCTCTTTTAATTTGTGTAAGGCAAAAGTATCGCTATTTCCATTACATTTTATAGTGAGTCAAAATAAGGTGGCTGTTTGGATGAATGCATGTTAAAATTTTGAAGGGTTCTGATTCTTTCTTGAATAATTTAGGGTGGTTCTGCTCAGAAGGGGAAATGAACGTTAATACTGTTATTAATAAAGATATTTTTTAAAAGATGAAACAACTTAGGTATATGTAGCGGAATTATTTGTACAGATCACCTGACTAAAAAGCATGTGTAACATTTTCCCCAAAGATTCCAGAGGAAATGGAGGAATTTACCATTATCCTACTTAATGCCACTGGAGGAGCTAAAATAGGAAATAAAACTACTGCTACTCTGAGGATTAGAAGAAATGATGACCCCATTTCTTTTGCAGGTGGTATTGCTTTCTTATTTGAGTGAGTTCACATCTTTCTTGAACAGTGTAAGGATGCTTTTTTCAATAATTGCTTCAAGTGAACATTTTCAATAAAGCATGATTGATACGTTTAAATAGGATTTCATAATTTGACCATTATTCTATCTCTTTGACATTTTAACAGATATTTTTAAGGATTCTGAAGGAAAAATTAAGTACTATTTTGTTAGCTTTGTTTTCCTCTTACTTTTAAATTTCAAGGTATTTTCTTTCCTTTGTGCAAAAATGAACACTCTTCCATGTTACCTCTTCCAGTACACAGGGAAGTAGTGAAGACAGTTCAGGGTTTGTGTATTGTACTTAATGAATTGTTACTTACTATAATTACTGTTAGTTTCATGGACATATAAATTAACATGTAAATTAAGGTTTCCCCATTTTTTCCACTTGAATGCTTTCTTTACAACTGTCTTTGCCACTGGAGACATCTTTTAGTTTTATTTGGTATCTAATTTATTGGTATCTTATTCCTCCTTAAATCATTTTTGCAGGCTGTTCAATTTGCAGCTGTAGAACTCTTAAACCTCTTGAATTTTATCGATTTATGTTTTAACCTTCAGTTAACATGTACTTAATGAATTAGTCCTGTATTCTGTCTTCTATTAACCTGTAGAAGATGTGGAAGGTATCTGGGCCTATTTAAAAAAAAAAAATGTATGGTCCAAGTTTGGAAATGAATTCTATGAAACAGTAAGCAGAGGATTCCAGAGAGTATACAGTTTACTGACAAATTGGGAATTGCAGACAGTGGATTATGTAGGGATCAAGGCACGAGGAAGGCCGCTGACTCAAAGTAATCAGAGGAGACCTCGTGCAGGCATTGGAATCATAGCTCTCTTTCAGCAAAGACTCAATGGAAGGCATTTCTTGTGGTGGGCAGGGAGAAACATGTGTGACCTGATAAAATGTAGATGGAATCAGAAAAGCTCACATGTTCCTTCTTTTCTTTGTGAATATTTTAGAGCCTCGTGTAGTGAGGGTTCGGGAAGGTGAGACTGCTGACTTTAAAGTTCTCAGAAATGGATCTGTGGATGTTCCCTGCACCGTCCAATATGCTACCATGGATGGGAAGGCTACTGCCAGAGAGGGAGACTTTGTTCCCATTGAAAAAGGAGAAATGCTCATTTTTGCAGTTGGAAGCAGAGAGCAGAACATATCTATATTCATTATGGAAGATGATATCCCAGAAACAGATGAGCCCTTTTATATAATCCTCTTTAACTCAACAGGTAAATAAATTATATTTATGGCAGATCTGTTGTTTCAGTTCTTTACAAGATGGCATTAAGTACTTCACTGCCACCTGTGAATGTTCAAGAGCAAAATTGTTTCACTCATTTCTTGAGGGAAGGGGTAAAAGAATACATGTGTTGAAACTATGTGTACCTGGTATACCCTATGTCATTGTTTTTAATCTTTTTCACAAATAACACACATAGAAAATTATGTTATTATGTGAGGAATCGAAATCTTCTAGCTGAAACTACCCAGTCTTTTTAGTCACTCAAGGACTTTGGGCATTAGTATAGACTTTTCCCTTCTGCCAGGGAACTGGGCATAGTGGTTGGGAAGCTGTATTCTGCAGGTGACAGAGCCCTACTGACTGATAATTCTCTGTAGCTATAGTCACAGTGTGTGACAGTTTGCAAAAGGGAAAGATAGACTTTTCCTTTGTCTCTATACTGTAACTGAAGCAGAGTGTTTTGACCCTATCTTTAGTAAATTACAGGGGTTATAGCTTCTTTTGGGAATTGTATTCTTTTAAGAGTACACAGAGCTATTTTTTCTTTAATCTTTTCTAGTAAGTTGAAGACATGATACTCTGTCATCCCTGATTATGCAGTGTGTTTTTTCATATATACAAGACATTTTCCTACATAGCCACAATATAACCATTAAAATGAGGAGATTAATACAATCATTGCCTCAGACCCCATTCAGATTTCTCCAGTTTTCCTATCAGTGTCTTTTCGAGCAAAATGATCCTTTCCCAGATCATGCATTGTGTTTAATTGCTGTATATCTTTAATCTCTTCAGTCTGAAATACTCAGTCTTTCCTCGACTTACATGACCTTTATAGTATGGAAAATTACAGGGCAGTTATTTTGTCGAATGCCCTTCATTTTGGTTGGTTTGATGTTCCTCATTATTAGATTCAGGTTTTGCATCCTTGGCAGGAATTGCGTAGAAGAATTCTGTGTTCCCACTACATCCCTTCTGTTGGCATGGATTTCTGTTTTGTTCCTTTACTGCCAGGTCTATTTTGACCACAATTTAGGCGGTGATTGCCAGGCTTCTCTACTGTACTTTTTGTTCCTTTGTTTTTAATACAAATTTTATGGGAGAAGTACTTTAAAACTACATAACTATCCTGTTACTCATCAAACTTTCAATTTCTTCATTGACATTTATTTATCAGTATGGGCTTATGATTTCTATTTAATGCAGTGGTTATATTTCACTATGATTATTAACTTTGAAGGTCAGATTATCCCAGGTTTGGCTAAGGGTGGTCTGTTAAAATGACTTGTCTTTTTTGACATATTCCTATTATTCTTTGAGCATTTTCTTACTTCCTGGCACAGCAAGCTGTTTCATACTCGTCTGGTACTTTTTCTGTCAAAACCCTGAAATCAGTCATTTGTTTCAAGAAGCCCTGAAGCCATTTGTTTCAAGAAGCCATTTCAGTGTAGAATGCTGTTTAGAAACCAGAACCTCAGTACTAGGTGTGGTAATTGTTTCTAAGGCTATTCTCCTTCTAGGCCCACTTTCAGAGATAGGGAATGCATGTGTGTCTGTATGCATTTAGGTACTGGGTGAGCCAACAAGTTTGTTTAGGTTTTTCTGTAAAGTTACGGAAAAACATGAATGTTTTGACCGTCCCTATATATATGTGTCATTGTTGTGTAGTGGCTAAGTTGTGTTTGACTCTTTGCGACCCCATGGACTGTAGCCTGCCAGACTCCTCTGTCCAAGAGATTTCCCAGGCAAGAATACTGGAGTGGGCTGCCATTTCCTTCTCCAGGGGATCTTCCTGACCCAGGGATCGAACCCATGTCTCCTGCCTTGGCGGTGGATTCTTTACCTCGGAGCCCCCAGGAAAGCCCCTTAATATATACACACACACATTAACATCTGTAGTTCTGGACCCAGCTGTATATATTGAAGGCCGTTGTATCTAGTATCACAGGGCTTGTTCTAGTGTTCTCTGTTTTCCTATTTATCCCTCTGTCCTCTGGTGGTGAGAGATCCAGCTCCCTTTATCATTATTTCTTAAAATTAATTTATTTATTAAATTGGAAGCTAATTACAATTTGGTGGTTTTGCCATTCGTTGACATGAATCAGCCACTGGTGTACATGTGTTCCCCTGTCCTGAACCCCTTTGCCACCTCCCTTCCCATCCCATCCCTCTGAGTTGGCCCAGTACACTGGCTTTGAGTGCCCTGTTTCATGCATCGAACTTGGACTGGTGATCTGTTTCCCATATGGTAATATACATGTTTCAGTGCTATTCTCTCAAATCATCCCACCCTCACCTTCTCCCACAGAATCCAAAAGACTGTTCTTTATATCTGTGTCTCTTTTGCTGTCTCGCATATAGAGTTGTTGTTACCATCTTTCTGAATTCCAATATATATGTGTTAATATACTGTGTTGGTATTTTTCTTTCTGATTTACTTCAGTCTGTATGATAGACTCCAGTTTCATCCACTTCATTAGAACTGACTCAAATGCATTTTTAATAGTTGAGTAATATTCCATTGTGTATAAATACCACAACTTTCTTATCCATTCATCTGCTGATGGACATCTAGGTTGCTTCCATGTCCTGCCTATTGTAAACAGTGCTGTGATGAACACTGGGGTACACATGTCTCTTTCACTTCTGGTTTCCTCAGTGTGTATGCCCAGCAGTGGGATTGCTGGGTCGTATGTCAGTTCTATTTCCAGTTTTTTAAGGAATCTCCTCACTGTTCTCCATAGTGGCTGTACTAGTTTGCATTCCCTCCAACAGTGTAAGAGGGTTCCCTTTTCTCCACACCCTCTCCAGCATTTATTGTTTGTAGACTTTTTGATAGCAGCCATTCTGACCAGCATGAGATGGTACCTCATTGTGGTTTTGGTTTGCATTTCTCTGATAATGAGTGAGGTTGAGCATCTTTTCATGTGTTTGCTAGCCATCTGTATGTCTTCTTTGGAGAAATGTCTGTTTAGTTCTTTGGCCCATTTTTTTGATTGGGTCATTTATTTTTCTGGTATTGAGCTACATGAGCTGCTTGTATATTTTTGAGATTCATTCTTTGTCAGTTGCTTCATTTGGTATTATTTTCTCCCATTCTGAAAACTGTCTTTTCACCTTGCTTATAGTTTCCTTCATTGTGCAAAAGCTTTAAGTTTAATTAGGTCCCATTTGTTTATTTTTGCTTTTGTTTCCATTACTCTGGTAGGTCATAGAGGATCCTGCTGTGATTTATGTCAGAGTGTTCTGCCTATGTTTTCTTCTAGGAGTTTTATTGTTTCTGGTCTTACATTAGATCTTTAATCCATTTTGAGTTTATTTTTGTATATGGTATTAGAAAATGTTCTAGTTTCATTTTTTTTTTTTTTTACCATTTTTGACCAGTTTTCTCAGCACCACTTGTTAAAGAGATTGTCTTTTCTTCATTGTATATTTTTGCCTCCTTTGTCAAAGATAGGTGTCCATAGGTGTGTGGTTTTATCTCTGGACTTTCTATTTTGTTCTATTGATCTATATTTCTGTCTTTGTGCGAGTACCGTACTGTCTTGATGACTGTAGCTTTGTAGTATAGCCTGAAGTCAGGCAGGTTGATTCCTCCAGTTCCATTCTTCTTTCTCAAGATTGCTTTGGCTATTTGAGTTTTTTTGTGTTTCCATACAAATTGTGAAATTATTTGTTCTAGTTCTGTGAAAAATACCATTGGTAGTTTGATAGGGATTGTATTGAATATATAGATTGCTTTGGGTACTATACTCATTTTCACTATATTGATACTTCTGATCCATGAACATGGTATATTTCTTCATCTATTTGTGTCATCTTTGATTTCTTTCATTGGTGTTCTATAGTTTTCTACATATAGGTCTTTTGTTTCTTTAGGTAAATTTATTCCTAAGTATTTTATTCTTTTCATCGCAATGGTGAATGGGATTGTTTTCTTAATTTCTCTTTCTGTTTTCTCATTGTTAGTGTATAGGAATGCAAGGGGTTTCTCTGTATTAATTTTATATCCTACAAATTTACTATATTCATTGATTAGCTCTAGTAAATTTTCTGGTGGAGTCTTTAGGGTTTTCTATGTAGAGGATCATGTCATCTGCAAACAGTGAGAGTTTTACTTGCTCTTTTCCAATCTGTAGAGAAGGAAATGGCAACCCACTCCAATACTCTTACCTGGAAAATCCCATGGACAGAGGAGCCTGGTAGGCTATAGTCCATAGCATCACAAAGAGTCAATCTGGATTCCTTTTATTTCTTTTTCCTTTCTGATTGCTGTGGCTGAAACTTTTAAAACTGTGTTGAATAGTAGTGGTGAGAGTGGGCACCCTTGTTTTGTTCCTGACTTTAGGGAAAATGCTTTCAATTTTTCACCATTGAGGATAATGTTTGCTGTGGGTTTATCATATATGGCTTTTATTATGTTGAGGTCTGTTCCTTCTGTGCCTGCTTTCTGGAGAGCTTTTTTTTTTTTTTTTTTTAAATCATGAATGGGTGTTGAATGTTGTCAGGCTTTCTCTGCATCTATTGAGAAAATCATATTGTTTTTATGTTTCAGTTTGTTAATGTGTGTCACACTGATTGCTTGTGAATAGTGAAGAATCCTTGCCTTCCTGGGATAAAGCCCACTTGGTCATATTGCACGATCTTTTTAATATGTTGTTGGATTCTGTTTGCTAGGATTTTGTTGAGGATTTTTGCATCTGTGTTTGTTAGTGATATTAACCTGTAGTTATCTTTAGTATGTTTACTTATTTAATCAGTTCACCCTATGTGTAACCATTTTCCATTGCTTTGTTTACCTCCTTGCTAAACGAGATGGCCTTTCTCGCTACACTTGGGTTCTCACGTGCTGCTCCAGGCCAACCCTCTTTCACCACGTGGATGTCCTCCCACTCCATTCAAACTCCAGCATCGAGCACCAAGATTTTCTCCGTTGGAGGTGTCCTTTCCCTGAGCAAGCTCTAACCTGTGGTGCCCTGTCCCTTCCTCTGTGTGCATGTGTACCTCATGCCTCTTACATGCAAAAACTCAGAAAGAAGATGGTGAAAAAATAGAGATGGCTTAGTTTTTGTTTGTGCTGTTTGTCATTCTCCCTATTCCTTTGACTCTCTCTTTTGTGTCTTCCTGTTTCCCTTCATTTCTATTATTTGCTGTGCTACCTGTGACATATTGCATCACAAATGTGCATGAAAGCAGAGCCCTACCAAAATTAGGCTTTGTTGTTTTTGTTTTAGATTTTATGATATATTTTAAGTTATTCTATTACTCTGTAACATCAGGATATTTTTTATAACTTCCTGTCTATCTTGTTTGTTTCCTCCTTTTTTCTTGGCTAATTATCTAGTATGGTTAAGTACAGCTGTATATTTATATAAATTACTTATAATGGGCTGGCTTGCCACACATGTCTGTTTCTCTAAGTGTAGTTTTAGATGTTGTCCTCACCTAATTTACAAAGTTTTAATTGTAACCGTTCAGTAAACTTTCATGAATACCAGTGACCGAGCCTCGACCCTGCTAGCAGATGAAGTTGATTAAGAAGCGTTTGTCCAAGGACTTATAGTGAATTGTGTGTGTATGTGTGTGAGTGTGTGTGTGTGCCAGTATGTATGTGTTAGTATAATGTGATAATCGCTATGTTAGATTGACAAAGTGTGAAGTGGTGTAGGAACACAGCAGAGATGCACTTAACTTGGGAATTCAAGGAAAAATTCCCCAAAAGAGTTGTTGCTTGAGCTGGGTCTTGAGGAGTGATGAAAGGTGAATAAAGATGAAGACTTTGGTTACGGAGGTGACAGCTGCAGTGGAGAGTGAAAGCTATGGACCTCAAGGGACTGGTGAGAAGGGATGGAATTTATTGGCTGTTACACTGTTAACAGGCTGTGGAAAGAATTGGAGTAGAAAGAAACCATGTTCAACATAATAATGATTGCTTTGTTCTGTGTATGACCAGATCAGACTCTGCTATGTGAAGGCAGAGATCTAAAGGGAAGTACTTAAGCCAGTGATTGTAATTAATGTATCTTATAGGGTAATCCTTTCATTCATTGTTTTTTATGAAATGAATCTACCTCAACATTTTGAAACTTGATAAAGCTATGTTTTAAATTTCTAATTAAACTATTGAAGTGATATTCCTATTATAAAAATATCATATATGTTTCTCAATAAAATAATTCTTCTGTAATTAAACATTTCCTCAGAGACAAGTCATAGTAGACTGATTTAGGCATCTCTTTCTCTCATTTATGACCCTCAATGAGGAAATTCCTCCTGGAATTTGAGCCTTATTACAAGCTATTTCTTAGTTTAAAAATACAGATTTAATAGTAAGTTAAGTACTTTTTTGTTATTTTGACTCCTCCATTTTTAATTTAGGTGATACGGTTGTATATCCATATGCAATAGCTACAGTGATCATTGAAGCTAATGATGACCCAAATGGTATTTTTCTTTGGAGCCCATAGACAAAGCAGTCGAAGAAGGAAAGACTAATTCATTTTGGTAAGCATGTTTACATAAGGCAAATTGAAAGTTGAATAAAGTAAAATAAAATCTTTACATATGCAGAAAATTGAAACAATCTTTCAAAATAAAAAATATGCCTATGAATGGAATAATTTGAGTAGGTTGATTAAATTGTAAACTTCTTTATGCTGTTTTCATTTGTTAAAACTCTTGACACTTTAGATGGTAAGTAGAAATTATTCTTTTTACCCTCCTTAACCCCAACTTTTGTTCCTCATCAGAACACAGAGACTTGAATTATTCAAGGTCTTCTGGAACTCTTCTCTCAAATGATATGTACCTACTTTCATCCTGAGCTTTGCTTTTGAAGAACTTTGGTCAATTCTCATCTGAATATTTTTGATTAAATTTATCTTAGAATATATCTATTAGTTTGGATTTCCAAGACTATGATTTTTAAGCATTTTTCCCTTTATTATTTAAGGTTCTACTTCATTTGTCCTTTTCCATGAGATTCTTCATGGTTGCTCCCTAAGAACTGGCTGGTTGGTTTATATTAAAGATGATAGACAAAGTGTATTTCTGAGATAATACAGAAAGTTCTCATTAGAGTTGGATTTGCCACTTCCACATTTTTCATAAGAAATAATTTTCTTTACTTTGTTTTATAGGATTTTGAGGCACCGGGGACACTTTGGCAATGTTTCTGTGGCTTGGCAGCTCTTTCAGAATGATTCTGCTTTGCAACCTGGGCAAGAGTTCTATGAAACTTCAGGGACTGTTAACTTTATGGACGGAGAAGGAGCCAAACCAATAATTCTCCGTGCTTTTCCAGACAAAATTCCTGAATTCAATGAGTTTTATATTTTAAAGCTTGTAAACATTTCAGGTGCAGTGTTTTCCCATCTATTTTATTTTACCGCTAGAGTTTAATATTTTATGCTGAAATAACTAGAGCTAGATAGAAAATGCATCTAATGAAGTTTTATGGATGGAAACTTATTTCCATACTCAGTTCAGTTCAGTTCAGTCGCTCAGTCGTGTCCAACTCTTTGCGACCCCATGAGTCGCAGCACGCCAGGCCTCCCTGTCCATCACCAGCTCCCGGAGTTCACTCAGACTCGTGTCCATCGAGTCCGTGATGCCATCCAGCCATCTCACCCTCGGTCATCCCCTTTTCCTCCTGCCCCCAATCCCTCCCAGCATCAGAGTCTTTTCCAGTGAGTCAACTCTTCGCATGAGGGGGCCAAAGTATTGGAGTTTCAGCCTCAACTATCAGTCCCTCCAATGAACACCCAGGATTGATCTCCTTTAGGATGGACTGGTTGGATCTCCTTGCAGTCCCAGGGACTCTCAAGAGTCTTCTCCAACACCACAGTTCAAAAGCATCAATTCTTCGGTGCTCAGCCTTCTTCACAGTCCAACTCTCACATCCATACATGACCACAGGAAAAACCATAGCCTTGACTAGATGGACCTTAGTCAGCAAAGTAATGTCTCTGCTCAAACTTGTAAATAAATTTTTTACTCCACACCAAATAGAGTATCTCAAGCGAAACAGTAATAGACAATAGGAAGTACAGATTCATGGTAGCTTAAAAGCTTGGCTTTTGTACCATAATTTAAATAATAATCAGTGTCCCCATCAATTTTAGTTTTAAGCGTGAGAATTAAGGCTTTCTAGTTAATATCCTGGAGAAGGAAATGGCAGCCCACTCCAGTATCCTTGCCTGGAAAATCTCATGGACAGAGGAGCCTGGTGGGCTGCAGTTCATGTGGTCGCACGACTGACTAACACTAGTTAATATCCTCTTCAGACTCAGCTGGTTGTTAATGAAATTACAGTGAATACCCTTGAAAATGAGGTGAAAGCTATATGTGACACTATGTTCATTGATCAACAAGTAAAGTACTTAATGAGAAATTTGGTAAATAAATTCCTTTGCCTTCACTTGATACTGGAAATGATTTTCAGTTCTGAGTCTTCATTCTGATTTCATTACAGGTGGGTCCCCAGGTCCTGGGGGCCAGCTGGCAGCAACCAACCTCCAGGTGACAGTAATGATTCCATTCAATGATGATCCCTTTGGAGTGTTCATCTTGGATCCAGAGTGCCTAGAGAGAGAAGTGGCAGAGGATGTCCTCTCAGAAGACGCTATGTCTTATATCACCAACTTTACCGTTCTGAGACAGCAGGGCGCCTTTGGTGATGTACGAGTAGGCTGGGAAGTATTGTCTAGTGAGTTCACTGCTGGTTTGCCTCCAGTGATGGATTTTTTGCTGGCTGGAATTTTTCCCAGCACTGTGCGTTCACAGCCACACATGAGGCGTCACCATAGTGGAACAGATGCATTGTACTTCAGTGGACTAGAGGGTGCATTTGGAACTGTTAATCCAGAATACCATCCCTTGAGGAACAACTCAATTGCCAGCTTTACATTTTCAGCTTGGGTAATGCCCAATGCCAATACGAATGGATTTGTTATAGCAAAGGATGATGGTAATGGAGGAATCTACTATGGGGTAAAAATTCACACAAGTGAATCCCATGTGACACTTTCTCTCCATTACAAAACTCTGGGTTCCAATGCTACGTATGTTGCCAAGACCACTGTCATGAAATATTTGGAAGAAAATGTTTGGCTGCATCTTCTAATTGTCCTGGATGATGGTATAATTGAATTCTACCTTGATGGAAATGCAATGCCCAGAGGAATCAAGAGTCTGAAAGGAGAAGCCATTACTGATGGTGAGTGTCATCTCCACAATTAGGACCCTGAGTTTTGAGTTTTGAAAAATTTTGACTTCTTAAAAGCCTCACAGGTTATTTCTAAGGAGAGGGGAGGAGAGGGTGAGATGTATGGAGAGAGTAACATGGAAACTTATGTTACCATATGTAAAATAGTTAGCCAATGGGAATTTGCTGTATGTCTCAGGGAACTCAAACAGGGGCTGTGTATCAACCTAGAGGGGTGGGGTGGGAGGGAGAGGGGGGGAGGTTCAAAAGGAAGGGGTATATGTATACCTGTGGCTGATTCATGTTGGTGTTTGACAGAAAACAACAAAATTCTGTAAAGCAACTTTCCTTCAATTAAAAAAAAAAGGCCTAGCTAGTATTTAAAAATCTGCTTGGTGTTTTGGTTTATAATTTCTTTAAATAAAACTATGTGTCTACCAAGACCATAAGTTTTGGGCTGGGTACTGTAGAAATGAATTGGGCAGAGACTCTGCCTTTGAAGGTAGCTGAAATAGGCTCTGGGAGAAAGGTGTGCTAACAGATTACTTCAACACATGGTAGGAAGAAAGAAAAAAATTACCAAGTAGAAACATTTATTCCTCTTGTGGTCATAGGAGAGTTGGGCATGATATTCCAGATAGAGAAAAGAACAAAGGTGTGGAATATTGAATATTGATTCTGGGGAAACTGCTTCCAGCTCAGTATTTCTGGAGGTAGAGTATGGTGGAGATAAGATTAAAGAGGAGTCAAAAGAAAATTATATTAAGCAATCTAGCAATTACAGAGGTTTCAAGTAACAGGAGTTAAAGAGGTGAATTCTCTGGTGTGCTTTATAGAGAGGATCTTTGTTGTCTTTAAGCTGGACCACAGTGTGCTGTTTCCTTGAGAAACACACTTGTGTGCATGTTTCTTCCCAAATATCACTTATCTCTATTAGAATCACAATTCCCTCCCAGTCTCTCTGTCCTATGATTTGGTTCTGCTTTTTTTTTTTTTTTTTAAGTGGGAAAATAGAACAGAGCTTGCATGATGTCTTAACAGATTATCTTTCCTTCTGAAACCTCCTGCATTAGCTATCTGGTTGTATTTTTTCTTTGCTAGCAGAAAAGAAGATGGGCAAAAGAAAACATACACACTGCTGATTTCAACCTCAAGAATTATGCTTACAGCACTCTGTGGCATTAAATTATTATCGCTTGATTGTGAATATATACATATGTTTGTTAACAATGATTTTTTTGGGTGATTGCATGGCGGTAGAATGAGAATGGGAAAGACTGGGGAAAGTAAGACCTGGTCCTTCTTTTCTCTGTGTAGCTTGCTGCGAGGAACTTAAATTGTTTATGTAATTTGTAACTTAAAATGGAGAAAGTGTATATAAATATTTAGGTTATATGTTTATTATAAAATATATAAAAGTATATGTAAGTGTACAGATACATGAATTTTTAAAAATTTTAAACGAATCAGTTTCAGCACTCCATATAACAAGTCCCCATATCAAGATATTTTTTTCCAGAAATCCTCTCTTTTTCTCTTTGCTAGTCATTGACTCACCACCATGCCCGGCTACTATTGCCATTTCTAAGAGCCTAACATTAGTTTTTAAAATTTAGGTAAATAGGATTGAGCAGTGTGCACACTTGAGTGTCTGAGGTTTGTTCAGTGGTGTGAGTGAAGTTCATCTATGTTTTGGTCTGTCGTAGACATTGCACTGTTTCACTCAGTCCAGAGCCACTGGAGAAGGCATGGAGCAGTCCCAAATCACTGCCAAACTCTCATCTTCCTTAAATATTTTAGTTGAATTACTGGACAGAATACGTAAAGAAATAAGAATTGTTGAATTCCTGAAAGGGTTTATTATTGCTACATAGTAATGTAATTAAGCTGCATGTTGTTATTATCATGAAAAAGTCCCTGAGACTCATATAATTGTTATCCCTCAGTTCAGTTCAGTTGCTCAGTCGTGTCCGACTCTTTGCGACCCCATGAATCGCAGGACGCCAGGCCTCCTGTCCATCACCATCTCTCGGAGTTCACTCAGACTCACGTCCATCGAGCCCATGATGCCATCCAGCCATCTCATCCTCGGTCGTCCCCTTCTCCTCCTGCCCCCAATCCTTCCCAGCATCAGAGTCTTTTCCAATGAGTCAACTCTTCGCATGAGGTGGCCAAAGTACTGAAGTTTCAGCTTTAGCATCATTCCTTCCAAAGAACACCAGGACTGATCTCCTTCAGAATGGACTGGTTGGATCTCCTTGCAGTCCAAGGGACTCTCAAGAGTCTTCTCCAACACCACAGTTCAAAAGCATCAATTTTTCAGTGCTCAACTTTCTTCACAGTCCAACTCTCACATCCATACATGACTACTGGAAAAACCATAGCCTTGACTAGACGGACCTTAGTCGGCAAAGTAATGTCTCTGCTTTTGAATGTACTATCTAGGTTGGTCATAACTTTTCTTCCAAGGACTAAGCGTCTTTTAATTTCATGGCTGTAGTCACCATCTACAGTGATTTTTGGAGCCCAGAAACATAAAGTCTGACATTGTTTCCACTGTTACCCCATCTATTTCCCATGAAGTGATGGGACCGGATGCCATGATCTTTGTTTTCTGAATGATGAGCTTTAAGCCAACTTTTTCGCTTTCCTCTTTCACTTTCATCAAGAGGCTCTTTAGTTCCTCTTCACTTTCTGCCATAAGAGTGGTGTCATCTGCATATCTGAGGTTATTGATATTTCTCCCGGCAATCTTGATTCCAGCTTGTGTTTCTTCTAGTCCAGCATTTCTCATGATGTACTCTGTATATAAGTTAAATAAACAGGGTGACAGTATACAGCCTTGACGTACTCCTTTTCCTATTTGGAACCAGTTGTTGTTCCATGTCCAGTTCTAACTGTTGCTTCCTGACCTGCATACAGATTTCTCAAGAGGCAGGTCAGGTGGTCTGGTATTCCCATCTGTTTCAGAATGTTCCACAGTTTATTGTGATCCACACAGTCAAAGGCTTTGGCATAGTCAATAAAGCAGAAGTAGATGTTTTTCTGGAACTCTGTTGCTTTTTCCATGATCCAGCGGATGTTGGCAATTTAATCTCTGGTTCCTCTGCCTTTTCTAAAACCAACTAGAACATCAGGAGTTCACGGTTCATGTATTGCTGAAGCCTGGCTTGGAGAATTTTGAGCATTACTTTACTAGCATGTGAGATGAGTGCAATTGTGCAGTAGTTTGAGCATTCTTTGGCATTGCCTTTCTTTGGAATTTGAACGAAAACTGACCTTTTCCAGTCCTGTGGCCACTGCTGAGTTTTCCAGATTTTCCGGCATATTGAGTGCAGCACTTTCACTTCATCATCTTTCAGGATTTGAAATCGCTCCACTGGAATGCCATCACCTCCACTAGCTTTGTTCGTAGTGATGCTGTCTAAGGCCCACTTGACTTCACATTCCAAGATGTCTGGCTCTAGATGCGTGATCACACCATCGTGATTATCTGGGTCATGAAGATCTTTTTGTACAGTTCTTCTGTGTATGCTTGCCACCTCTTCTTAATATCTTCTGCTTCTGTTAGGTCCAGACCACTTCTGTCCTTTATCAAGCCCATCTTTGCATGAAATGTTCCCTTGGTATCACTAATTTTCTTGAAGAGATCTCTAGTCTTTCCCATTCTGTTCTTTTTCCTCTATTTCTTTGCATTGATTGCTGAAGAAGGCTTTCTTATCTCTTCTTGCTATTCTTGGAACTCTGCATTCAGATGCTTATATCTTTCCTTTTCTCCTTTGCTTTTCACTTCTGTTCTTTTCAGAGCTATTTGTAAGGCCTCCCCAGACAGCCATTTTGCTTTTTTGCATTTCTTTTCCATGGGGATGGTCTTGATCCCTGTCTCCTGTACAATGTCACGAACCTCATTCCATAGTTCATCAGACACTCTATCTATCAGATCTCATCCCTTAAATCTATTTCTCACTTCCACTGTATAATCATAAGGGATTTGATTTAGGTCATACCTGAATGGTCTCCCGGTTTTCCCTACTTTCTTCCATTTCAGTCTGACTTTGGCAATAACGAGTTCATGATCTGAACCACAGTCAGCTCCTGGTCTTGTTTTTGTTGATTGCATAGAGCTTCTCCATCTTTGGCTGCATAGAATATAATCAATCTGATTTTGGTGTTGACCATCTAGTGATGTCCATGTGCAGAGTCTTCTCTTGTGTTGTTGGAAGAGGGTGTTTGCTATGACCAGTGCATTTTCTTGGCAAAACTCTATTAGTCTTTGCCCTGCTTCATTCTACATTCCAAGGCCAAAATTGTTACCCCTAGAAAGGGATATTTCTTTTTCTACGTATATTGCATTGATTGTTTCGGTAAAAAGTTATATTTGGTCCATAAGAATTTCTTTTGCTGAATTCTCACAACTTTAACCGTAGAAGACAATGGCACCCCACTCCAGTACTCTTGCCTGGAAAATCCTATGGATGGAGGAGCCTGGAGGGCTGCAGTCCATGGGGTCGCTGAGGGTTGGACATGACTGAGCGACTTCACTTTCACTTTTCACTTTCATGCCTTGGAGAAGGAAATGGCAACCCACTCCAGTATTCTTGCTTGGAGAATCCCAGGGACGGGGGAGCCTGATGGGCTGCCGTCTATGGGGTCACACAGAGTCAGACACGACTGAAGTGACTTAGCAGTAGCACAACTTTAACTCAAGGTAACTTTCTAACAGACCAAGAATTGAAGTTCTCAAAGAGCAGTAATACTAAAGTTTTAAAATTGTGACTGAGTTGAATCATTCCATTCTTAGATTTGCAAGGAAATTTTTAAATTTCCTGGAAGAAATGTCTGTCTTAATATATACACATACATTTGTATATACACATACATACACATGTGCAACATATCCTTTAGTACAAAATGTGTTAAATCCCAGTAATTCCTGGTTCATTTTCATTATAATAATGACAGAAAATAGCCTTTATTTGTGTTCTAGTTATGCAAAAGCTTTGCTTACCTAATAAGACCTTTTAATAAAATCATTTCACTTTCTGAATCACACTTGTCATTTAGGATAGTACAGTTGTGGTTACTGTAGCATTTAAACTCATTTCTAATTTCAGGTCCAGGAACGTTGAGAATTGGGGCAGGAGTGAATGGCAAGGACAGATTTACAGGTCTGATGCAGGATGTGAGGTCCTATGAGCGGAAATTGACCCTTGAAGAAATTTATGAACTTCATGCCATGCCAGCCAAGAGTGATTTGCACCCTGTTTCTGGATATCTGGAATTCAGACAGGGAGAAACTAACAAATCATTCATTATTTCTGCAAGAGATGACAATGAAGAGGAAGGAGAAGAATTATTCATTCTGAAGCTAGTTTCTGTATATGGAGGAGCTCGCCTTTCTGAAGAGAATACTACAGCAAGACTGGTAATACAAAAAAGTGACAATGCCAATGGCTTGTTTGGTTTCACAGGATCCTGTATACCAGAGGTAAGTAGTGAGCGTGGAGAATTTCAGAGTGAAAAAGCTTGGCACATGTGGATTTGTTTGGGAGTGGACTCTCTTTCATTTGGTAAGATGGCTTGAGTGTGGACACTAGACCCAAAAGTATGTTATAGACAGTGGTGAAAATGTAAATTATAAGGTCTTTGCTCTTGTAAGTTCACAGTTTGAATCAGAAGCTTAATGAGAAGAGAGAAGTAATAATAAGGTAACAAATGCAGCTTTAGCAATTATCCTTAGAGTTATTACCTTTCACAGAATGCATAATTGTACTCCACATGGAATTTACTTTCTGGTTACCAGGTAAGTAAATGAAATAATATATATTGAAAGCATCTGTGAATAATTGAAATTTTATTAAAATATATTTTTGTGTGTGTTTTTTCTCCCCATATGTGAAATATCCTTAAGTAGTTACAACGTTCTTCCATGCTGGGTGTAAATGTCTTTGTTATCCCCCTCTTGGCCAGCTTAATTCATTAGGCAGTTTTACCGTCCTTATCAGCCTTTTCCAAGCATTCATCTGGTTTCCTGCTCAGTAACGTGAGAGCGCGTGAAACTGCTTCACAGGTGTTATGTGTGACAGCAGCAGCTCAGCGTCCGTGAAAGGATGCCAGGGAACCAGAGAGGCATTCCCTTCGCAAGTTGATTCTTGTAGGTTTGCAGGGGTACATATGTAAATTGAAGCAATTAAGAAAAATGTGAAGGGTAGAACTTGAATAAATATCTAGGTCACCAGCCTTATTTGTAGCTCAGATTGGCGTTCCTGGCTCTCTGGAGGGTTTATTGACCCTCCTACTCTGGTTTGGTGACAGTCGTAAAGATCTTCAATAAGTGCTCTTTTTCACACCAGCAATAGAATATCCTAGACAGGGAGGACAAATGTCCTCCTTTGATTTAAAAGAGAAATATATTTTATCTTTAATGATAGTACCTTTAGATGCTTAGTCAGCAAAGAATTTTACATGTTAAGCTTTTCTGTTCAGCTTTCTGACAATTCCTAATGTACTGCAACAAATATTACTCTCTCCATTTAGTAGGGTTAGAAATGGCTGCTTAGAGACCTTAGAAAATAACTAACCCTAGTTGAATGAAATGAGATAGGATCAAATAACAGATTCAAATCCTGGCAGTTACTAGTATTTTAATAAATATTAATTTTTCTCCTCCTTTTTGGCTCCTAAGAGGCAATAGGAAGAACTGGAATTTGAACTTAACGTCTTATGAATTCTTACCTGCTGTCTTTCCCCCTTGTATCTTCAATATCATCTTTATTTTTAAAAAGACAAAGAGGTTACTGTCAGGTTGTGAGAACCATTCTGGCACCATGTAAGATCAGTTTACCCTCCTATCTCTTAAGGACCTGGCACCTGCCTCTGACTTCTCGTGTTAATTCTCCCCTTCGGTCAACATGTTTCAGTCAGACTTGCCTTCTTTCAGTCCCAGTCTCAGGGCCTCAGCACTTTCTAGCCTCTCTATCTGGAACATTCTCATTCCAGATCTGCAGAATTAATCATTTGAGTCTCAGCTCCAAAGACATCTTCTCAGTGAAGACTTTTTGATTTAAAGTAATCTTCCTACTTCTCCAAGCTGTTCAGTCTTCATTCCTTCACTTAGTTTTACTTGTTTCATAGCACTGATCACACTTTTCAATTCCTTATATTATTTATAAGCCTACTTATATACTGCCTTCCCTTTCTCCCACAAAGGGGGAAGAGCTCTGAGTGTAACAAGGTTCATTACTGTATCTCTGAGACCCAGGTTTGATCCCTGGGTCAGGAAGATCCCCTGGAGAAGGAAATGGCAACCCCCTCCAGTACTCTTGCCTGGAGAAGGAGGGAGGAGCCTGGTAGGCTACAGTCCATGGGGTTGCAAATAGTCGGACACGACTGAACGACTTCACTTCTTCTAGCTTTCTCGGCCATTAAACTCAATACTAAGTTTTCAGTGTTGGCTTGTCTCACAGTTTCCCTTGATTGATTGTGTTGGTGTTGGTTTAGTTCCATCTAGATATGTACCATTGTTCCAAGATATTTCAGAATTTGAACGGGGTCAGTCAATCTTTGATTGCAGAATAGAACTTCCTTACATGAGCCACAGCACCTGTAGTTGTAAAATCTCTGGAAAAAAAGAAAACATGACTGATTATCCTGTAAGTCCACATGAGAGAAAAATAGCATATACATCTGTATTGGGAAAAGTTTAGATGGTTAATACAGGAAAAGTCTTGTGTCTTAAATAGTAGATACTGCAATTTGATCGTCAAGAAGATTACAGAATTTTCCTGTCTGAAAGTGTTAAGAAGTTTAAAACTCTTACTTTCATCTTGGAGGGATTTGAAGACAGGGTGATGTGAAATATTTTTGTTGTAATGACCATCATCAGTATTGATTGATTGCTTACTGAAATTGTTCTCAGAGTGTAGTCTAAATCCAAGGACTGTTATGGGTTCCTGACTTCTTTTAGGAGTTCCACAAAGATCAAGTCTAATTTTATAAAACACTACGATGTCTTTTTCATTTTATTGCCAATTGACATTTGCTCTGCAAAAGCAGTGGTTGCCAAAACTGCGAGTTGCTGGTGCCTTTGTATGAATCAAGGCAACAGAACCTGACTCTACTAGTTGTCATTATTCTGCTTATTACCACACACCTGTAGTTTAAGAGGTGAAAGTGTCACTTGAGTATATTTGATGAAGGAGTACAAAGCATTCATTTGACAAAATTTCAACCCTTAAATATCCACATTTTTAACACTGCGTATCATAGGTGGTACTAGTGGTAAAGAACCCGCCAGTCAGTGCTGGAGACATAAGAGATGCAGGTTTGATCCCTGGGTTGGGAAGATCCCTGGAGGAGGGCACGGCAACCCACTCCATAATTCTTGCCTGGAGAATCCCTTAACATCTCCATGTTCTTGCCTGGACAGAGGAGCCTCGTGGGCTACTGTCCACAGGGTCTCAAAGAGTCGGGCATGACTGAGGTGACTTAGTACATGCATGAATCATAAAATGAGAAGCGCAGATAAAGCACGTCTCTGCATTAACAAAACACGGTAATCGTGGAGGCTGTGCAGATAGAGTTGTGAGCTGAACTAGCTGCCCTTTTGTGGAACACCATTTTTACTTGGAAAAATGACCAACAAAGTTTGGTTATTCAGATTTGGGCACCTGGCAGACATTTATGGAGACAAATGAAGTGAGCCAGTGACTACCAGGAAAACAACTGATAGTATTTATTACCAATGATAAAAACTTGAGCTTTCAAACAAAAATTAAGAGTTGCTGAAACATCTTACAAACTAAAGTGAGCTTGACTGTTTTCCAATACCTAAAGACTTTTCAGTTAAGATTGAAAGAGATATTAGCTTATTTTGATAGTGATTAGCTTTTTATTGATAGTGATTTGCTTATTTTGTGTAGTGAAATGCATCAACATTTGGAAGATCTGTGTAACTAGGTGAACGAATATTTTCCAGATAATCAATGCATATTGCTACAAATATAATAACAGAGTTTAAATTTTATGGTTACTTGCTTCATTTTCAAAAGTAAAAACCACTGTTATTTCTATAGATTCTTCTCCATTGTGTTGTTGCAGTGACATTGAAAAGTTAACTTTTTCTTATCCCTTCAAAAATGCTGAAGTCAATAGAGATCCTTAAAGACTTCTCTCTGAGTTATGTTATGCTTTTAAATTTTTCATAGATTCATATGACATAAAGTGATATTAAGGTTAAAATGAAAGCATAATCAGATTTGAAACAGGTAAAAGTATGTAGAATATGACATACTTTGTGACATGTGACATGACATTCTACATGAAAGTATGCAGAATATGACACGGAGAAAGCAATGGCACCCCACTCCAGTACCTTGCCTGGAAAATCCCATGGGCAGAGGAGCCTGGTGGGATACCATCTATGGGGTCGCACAGAGTTGGAGGCGACTGAAGCGACTTAGCAGCAGCAGCAGCAGCAGCAGCAGAATAGGACATAGTCTGCTAGTTGGCATCTTGAAAGAGATGATATTACTCTGTGATATGTTTCCTCCTAACCAGGTGCAGTGTGTTCTGGCAAATAGCAGATACGTAATAAATTTAATTGAAAGAATGAACAGACTTATATGTAGTTTAGCGCCCTGGTGGGGTATGCCCATAGTTCTTTTTATTCCAAGAGTCCCCTATACTGAACAGGTGACTGATTTTTGTTGGCTCCGTTGTCTAGCAACCACGCTCTCATGTTGCCTTCCTGTATTTTGCTATTCTTTGTACTTTCAGTGTTATTTTCTCTCCACCTTATTTTCTCACTATTTTTGAATGTTCTGAAAGCTTTTATGCCCCATAATGATAAAGCTTCCTTTCCTAATGATTCATAGAAAGTCCAGGTCTTACTGGTTTATTGTTACAGCCAATATTTGGATTATGTTTTATATTTTCAGGGTTTTTTAAGCACTTATTTTTTAAAAGACCTATTTATTGGTTTATTTTTGGCTGCAGTGGGTTGTCACGGCTTTGCTCTGGCTTTCTCCAGTTGTAGAGAGCAGGGGCTACTCTTTGTTGCAGAGCACACAATCTAGGCACATGTGAGGGCTTAGTAGTTGTGGCACATGGGCTTAGCTGCCCCGTGGCATGTAGGATCCTCCCTGATCAGGGATCAAACCTGTGTCCCTTGCATTGGCAGGCAGATTCTTAACTGTTAGACCACCAGGGAAGGCCCTGGATTATGTTTTATATATTTAAACTCGTGGCTTAAGAATAAAGTTAGAGATGTTTTGAGAGGATCTTTGTAAAAGAGAATATTATTTGCCTTGGACTGTGTTTGCTTTTGCATGCCTGCCATCTGTTATGTGAATAGATTCCTTTAGATAAAAGCGATGCTGATATAATCTGATATCACACATCATCACCCAAGCATGAAACAAACTAAAAATTAATTGAATGTGTAATTGTTTAGCTTTAATCTTCTGTTTCAGTAGAGAAAGCCAAGTCATGGCTTATAGTGTATTATTTTTCTAGAAAATGTATTTCTAAAACTCTTCTCATTGTTAACCTTTATAATTACTTTTCTAATGATCTGAAGATGTGGCAAATTCCTGACTCAGTAGAGGAACAGTAGTGGCTGCTATTGCTTCTTGTGAAAAAATGAGTGATAGTGGTTCTGATGTTTATTACTTGATGTTATGCCTTTTTATATACTATCCTGAACATTTGCTTGTTTTCTGATTCTAAAGTCAATTAGATGAATATTTTAGTAGTAGAAAAAATCTTTTAATTACTTATTCTCTATGTCTTAATCCCCTTCTGGAATTACTGATTTCATCATCTCGTCTGCTACTTCCCAAAGTGCTGTGCATGGATGGTCTTGGATGGAAATATCTAATGCATTTTCCTTGACACCCTTCCTGAATCAAGACCTCATTTCTGAGTCAGAATCTCTGGCATGGGATGGGAGGGGAGGTTAAAAAGCT
The DNA here is from genome assembly GCA_917880005.1 of Nanger dama. Classification (NCBI taxonomy): domain Eukaryota; kingdom Metazoa; phylum Chordata; class Mammalia; order Artiodactyla; family Bovidae; genus Nanger; species Nanger dama. Next base: position 15,508,480 of record CAKJTW010000008.1, on the reverse strand, counting down.
GAATTTAAAAAATCTTTTAAAGTGGAAAATACACATACAAAAAATAGTATATGGCACCCTAGTTACCTCTCACCTAGTTTTAACATTTATCAGCCTTTTGTCAGTCTTGTTTCTTTGCTGGCTGAATTAATTTTAAAAGCAAATGTCAGGCATTATGTCATTTCTCTGTAAATTTATAAGTTTGTAAGGTGGATTTTTACCAAACATCCTATGTGATTTTTTTATGGGTGTTTGACACTTCAAACTTCTTCCCTAATTAAAACTTTAAAATTTGCTTTACTGTATAAAGTATTAAGTTATTAAATTTTTATATAGCATATATTGTCACATATTGTATTGAATATGGATAGTCTTTTTGCCTTTCTTTTAAAACTGAAAATAATAGGTGATACGTTTTAATGAAATAGACAACTTTCCCTCGTGATTCTTGCAGACAAAAAGCTTAGTCCTATATTCTGCCTGGCTATTTGTCATTGATTTGGAAAAAAGCTATAAGGAAACATCATGCTCCCCAGTGTATCTTTGGATCTATTTAATCTATATCTTGGACTTAGCTCGTGGCTCAAATGGTAAAGGATCTGTGTGCAATGTGAGAGCCCTGGGTTTGATCCCTGGGTTGGGAAGATCCCCTGGAGGAGGGCATGGCAACCCACTCCAGTATTCTTGTCTAGAGAATCCCCATGGACAGAGGAACCTGCTGGGGTACAATCCATGGGGTTGCAATGTAAGGGGAAGAAATGTAAGGTTGTTTTTTTTTTCTTCTTAGCATTTAACTATATTATTGGGGACCATGTAAAGCACTTGTTTAACTTCCACCAAATCCCATGAGACTTTGTGATCTTCATTCTAAGAAGAGATCTCTGAGACTGACCACGCTTGGTAAATGACAGAGTGAAACAATCCACCAGGACTGAGTGGCCGCAAAGTCATGCTCTTTCCAGCACACATGTGTTTGTGTACCATTTGGCTGTGATGAACATGCTGATGTTAATGTCTAAATTAGATACTGTGTTAAACACCTGTGTCTGTCTGTCTGTTTCTTCCCTCCAGCCTCTGAGGCTTGGAGAGCCCCACGTTCAGAATAGTTAGTCCTCACATAACATGATTGATGGGTTCCTAAAAATCACCACACTATGGCAAATCATATGATGAAAAACACAGAACTTAGGGGAAAGATGGGTTAGGAGAACACGCCCCCCCAATTGGTCAGTAGTAGAGAAATTGAAATGTAGGGACCTAGTAAAGAATAGGTTTACATAATGTTTTTAAGTCTTAAATATGCTTATCAAGTATGGCATGTATACCTTAAAAATGTCAAGTTTGTTTGTAAAAGTGGGGAAAGTGCAGTTGAGTGATGGAAGGAGGGTTATTTGAAATCAGAGGGAAAGTTGTCACGTTAGATGCAGATAAGTGGCTGATAATGCACATGCTAAATTGAGGTAGCAGGTGGGTGTGCACTCCCATGTAGCTTGTTTCAGGTGGTGTGGTTTTCTGTGTTTGCCGTCTTTCTAACGGAAGTTTTACATAAGTAAATGTGAAATCCGTGTTATATTTAGAATGCTTCCTGATATGTCAGTTGTATTGGGATACCCGTTTCAAAACCAGGATTACTTCAGAGCTGGTTGTACTTCGTCCTTTTCTATCTAGGTTTACTTCCATATTGTCTCATCCAGTCTTTGCATACCATTTATGTCATGACATTAAAATATACCATTTGCATATGGCCTTGAAATACCAGTTTTTGAACTGTAGTTGATTTATAATACTGTTAGTTTTAGATATGCAGCAAAGAGATTCAGTTACAATGAATCAGATTCTTTTCCACTATGGGTTATTACAACATACTGAATATAGTTTCCTGTTCAGTCCAGTTGCTCAGTCGTGTCCAACTATTTGTGACATCAAGAACCACATCATGCCAGGCCTCCCTGTCCATCACGAACTCCCAGAGTTTACCCAAACTCATGTCCATTGAGTCAGTGATATGATCCAACCATCTCATCCTCTATCATCTGCCGGGGTCCAGCCCCAGTGGATCCAGGGTAATTCAAAGCGGAGATGGCGTGGCGAGAGAGATGTATAGATTTAGAGAGAGATAAGGAAAGACTTTGCAGTTAAGAGAATAGAGGAGAGAAAGAGGCTGTATTCCTTGGTTTACATAGAAAGCCAATAAAACCCCCAGACAGGGAGTTTTACCTGTTCACGGAGGCCACAGGTGCCCTCCCGGTCTCCCGAGGGAGTGAAGATGCAGAACGTCTTCCCATTTAGGTCTTAGAAACCCAGGCAGATAAGTGAACGCAGGGAGCCTCTATGCTCCAAGGGATCAGCCTGAAAAAGAGAGGGAGGGAGAGGGGAAGAGAGAGAGAGAGACAGAGAGAGAAATGATTGACACAGGGTGACCAAGCTTCTTCGAGCGAGACCCAATAGCTTTATTTTCAAAAAGGACTTTTATACCTTTCCCACAAATGATGTTGTGTACATTATCTTCTGGCCTTGGAGGCCTGTGAAACATTTTAAGACCCTCTTTTGATAAAGGCTGCTCAACCAGAAAACTTATTTTCCCTTGAAGTGTTTTTTTTTTTCTTTATATTTCTGATCTGTGTCAGCTTCAGAAAATATCAAAGTTACATTTCTCAGGGAGCAAAGTTGCAGTAAGTTACAATAAAGAAAGAACCAATTAGTTCAAAAGTCTGATGTGGTTAGTTTCAAGGCTACTATTTTATTTTCTTACATTCCAACTATTAACTAATGGACTCCCAGGTGTACAGTGGATGAGAGATATGGGAACTTAGCAACAAGCATTGGCCCAATAATGAAATCCTACACCAGCGCTACTCTAATAACTTTTAACTCTTTGAAAGGCTCTATGTTTTAGGCTTCCCGTGCCTCTCACAGTTGGGATGCTGTGAACAATCATATGCGTATCTGTAAAAGTCCGGGTAAGCGTGTCAGGCAAGTTAGAGAGCAATCAGAGGGGTTAATATTGTTGCGGTGGTGAAACTGAGGTCTAGTCCTGAGCTATCTGGGGTTGCATGGCTTGTTGTTTCTGTTTAGCAGGACATTGCTGGCAAAAATGTCCCATTTGGCCACAAGAGAAACATTTTTTATTTGTAGAATCTTTTTATTACGATTATTTTTCTTTCTTTTTTCTTCTTCCTTTTATTTTTATTTTTTTGCTTGGGTAAGGCCCCCTGAGGGGGTTTTCTGCAAGGAGCAGGCTCTGTATATTGCGTGTGCCTCTGCTTTAAAAACTCTTTATCTTGTTCAACCTTAGGCAATGTTCTGGGAGGCTTTGGAGGCAAAGTGGGGAATTCCTGGGAGGTGCAAGCAGAGGTGGAGTGTTTACCTTAAATCAGAAACTGTTGTATAAATTTTTAAAGGTTTGCATGGAGGGGGAGGGGCTCGCCAGGGCGCCCGGCCACAGCGTCCTGTAAGCTCTCTCCTTCCTCAGGAGGTAGAGCACCGTCGTCCCCCTTCTCCTGCCTTCAGTCCTTCCCAGCATCAAGGTCTTTTCCAGTGAGTCAGCTCTTCGCATCAGGTGGCCAAAGTATTGGTGTTTCAGCTTCAACATCAGTCCTTCCAATGACCACCCAGGACTGATCTCCTTGCAGTCCAAGGGACTGTCAAGAGTCTTCTTCAACACCACAGTTCAAAAGCATCAATTCTTTGGCGCTCAGCTTTCTTTATAGTCCAACTCTCACATCCATATGTGACTATTGGAAAAACCATAGCCTTGACTAGACGGACCTTTGTTGACAAAGTAACATCTCTCTGCTTTTTAATATGCTGTCTAGGTTGGTCATAACTTTCCTTCTAAGGAGTAAGCGTCTTTTAATTTCATGGCTGTAGTCACCATCTGCAGTGATTTTGGAGCCCCCAAAACAGTCTGACACTGTTTCCACTGTTTCCCCATCTATTTCCCATGAAGTGGTGGGATAAGATGCCATGATCTTAGTTTTCTGAATGTTGAGCTTTAAGCCAACTTTTTCACTCTCCTCTTTCACTTTCATCAAGAGGCTCTTTAGTTCTTCTTCACTTTCTGCCATAAAGGTGGTTGTCATCTGCATATCTGAGGTTATTGATATTTCTCCCGGCAATCTTGATCCCAGCTTGTGTTTCTTCCAGCCCAGCATTTCTCATGATGTACTCTGCATATAAGTTAAATAAGCAGGGTGACAATATACAGCCTTGACGTACTCCTTTTTCTATTTGGAGCCAGTCTGTTGTTCCATGTCCAGTTCTAACTGTTGCTTCCTGACTTGCATACAGGTTTCTCAAGAGGCAGGTCAGGTGGTCTGGTATTCCTATCTCTTTCAGAATTTTCCACAGTTTCTTATGATCCACACAGTCAAAGGCTTTGGCATAGTCAATAAAGCAGAAATAGATGTTTTTCTGGAACTCTCTTGCTTTTTCCATGATCCAGCGGATGTTGGCAATTTGATCTCTGGTTCCTCTGCCTTTTCTAAAACCAGCTTGAGCATCTGGAAGTTCACAGTTCATGTACTATTGAAGCCTGGCTTGGAGAATTTTGAGCATTACTTTACTAGCCTGTGAGATGAGTGCAATTGTGTGGTAGTTTGAGCATTCTTTGGCATTGCCTTTCTTTGGAATTGGAATGAAAACTGACCTTTTCCAGTCCTGTGGCCACTGCTGAGTTTTCCAGATTTTCCGGCATATTGAGTGCAACACTTTCACAGCATCATCTTTCGAGATTTGAAATAGCTCAACTGGAATCCCATCACCTCTACTAGCTTTGTTCCTAGTGATGCTTGCTAAGGCCCCCTTGACTTCACATTCCAGAATGTCTGGCTCTAGGTGAGTGATCACACCATTGTGATCATCTGCGTCGTGAAGCTCTTTTTTGTACAGTTCTTCTGTGTATTCTTGCCACGTTTTCTTAATGTCTTCTGCTTCTGTTAGGTCCATACCCTTTCTGTCCTTTATTGAGCCCATCTTTGCATGAAGTAGTTCCCTGCAGTATACAGTAAATCCTTGTTGTTTATTTTATATATGGTGGTGTGTATCTGTTTTGCCATACTCCTAATTTATTCTTACACCCTTTCCCCTTGGGTCACCATAAGCGTTCTATGTCTGTGAGTCTGCTTCTGGCTTGTTTTTCTTCCCAGCTCCACACAGCTTGTGGAATCTTAGTTCCTTGACCAGGGATTGAATTTGGGTCCATGGCAGTACAAGCCTGATTCTTAACCACTGGACCACCAGGGAGTTCCCTGTTTCTGTTTTGTAAGTAGTTTATTTGTTGTATTTTTAGATTCCACACATAAGTGAAAACAGATAATATTTCTTTCTCTGACTTGCTTCACTTAGTATGATAATCTCTAGGTCTACCCATGTTGCTGCAAATGGCAGTATCTCATTCTTTTTTATGGCTAATACTCCATTGTCTGTATATGTACAACATTACCTGAAGCGGTGGGCCTAGTGTAACAATGGACTGTCCTGTTGAAAACTCAGCCAAAGTACCAGCTCAGGGACAACACCTTGAAGGGTTGGGTGCTGTCCTCCAGGATCTAGTATGTGTACCCAGTGGCGATAACTATTTCTGTGTCTCCAGAGGTTAGACCGCATGAGCATAGGAAGCGAGAGGCAGTAGTAGGACTGACTCTCCACCACCCCCTGCTCCCATGTTTTAGGCTCCACTGGATTAGAACTTCTGGTTGGACCTGGAGACAGAATATGTCCATCAGGAAACAGACTAAAGGCTTTTTCTGAACAACCATATGGTCGCTTTGGACTTCTTCTGCTAGTGGATAAACAGGCAAATAAAGGAGTTAAACAATACTGTTCCTTGGGATGCTTGATATTGTTTGCCATGAGGCAGTAGGGGTGTTGATGCTCAGTGAAACTCAAAGAGTTTACTGGAACAACTGGTGTTTCCGTGCTCCTTGATATGACTGTTCCCTGTTAGCAGACAAATTTCAAGTCTGTTTACTTCAGCTCTGATATTAGCACCAAAATAGCTGTATTTAATGTTGATCAGAGGTGCTTAAGATTGATATGAAAATTTTAAAAATGACATTATATATTAATATTTATAGTTTGAGCTCTGTTTATTCAGTTTTAGTTCTTTTTTATGAGTTATGTATTTGATACTATAAAAATAGAATTGGGAGAACAAGAATATGAAGACCTAAGATATTCCAATTTCCTACTCCATGTAATTGCTAGACATTATCTTAAGGTATAGATAAAAATGCTTTCCACACGGAAAAATGCACACACGTGTATGTACACACACATATATGTATTTATGTCAGAAATAACAAAAATATGTTAATCATGGTATCAGTGTCTCTGGGAGAAGGCAATGGCACCCCACTCCAGTACTCTAGCATGCAAAATCCCACGGGTGGAGCCTGGTGGGCTGCAGTCCATGGGGTCGAGAAGTTGGACACGCCTGAGCGACTTCACTTCCACTTTTCACTTTCAAGCCTTGGAGAAGGAAATGGCAACCCACTCCAGTGTTCTTGCCTGGAGACTCCCAGGACGGGGAGTCTGGTGGGCTGCCGTCTATGGGGCTGCACAGAGTCGGACACGCCTGAAGCGGCTTGGCAGCTGCGCCTTCTGTACCTGCTGTCTCCCCACCAGGAATTTGTCAGGGTTCTCCCCACTGGATGCTTTGTATCACCTCCAAATGATTTCACCAAATACTCTTGATTACTTCTTATGTTTATGCCTGAAAAGTTCTCCCTGATGTCATGTTCCACTCTCTACCCTTAACTTCAGTGCTGAACTCATCATAAAATCATGAGTTTGTTTTCCTCTTTAGACTTACCTACAAAAAGGATTGTGCTTAAAAAAAAAAAAAAAAAAAAACCCTAGCACAGTGCCAGACCCGAGAGGTTTCAATGAATGAATTATGCGGTATAGTTAATTATTGCTGTTACGCATTTATTTATCCTTTTAAAGGAATGAACCGAAAAACCAATGATTGTAAATACTTTTTAGCAATCAGAGATATATCTGGAAGACTGTACAGGCCTCCTTACAGATGTAGAAAGTTATAGAACAAAGTTTATGGTGAAAGAATTTCATGAATGCATTGGTAATTTTACCACTGGTTTGAATCGGTACATACTTACAGAGAGTTTATGTTCAATTTCAGATTGCAGAGGAGGGATCCACCGTTTCATGTGTAGTGGAGCGAACCAGAGGAGCTCTGGATTATGTGCATGTATTTTACACTATCTCACAGATCGAATCTGATGGTGTTAATTACCTTGTTGATGATTTTGCTAATGCCAGTGGAAGTATCACGTTCCTTCCTTGGCAGAGATCAGAGGTAAACCCTACCTTCTTTCTTTCTTTGAAAACCTCTTGGGAAGCTTCTCCGTATCCATTTGTTGTGTAATTTATTTTTAGCGTCCTGCTTTTTAAGCAATTTAGAATATTTAGGTGATTAGGTATATCTCATGGTCTAAAATATTTTGTATTTATTTTTGCAAAAGAAACATTAATAATGTTGAATAATGTGTGTTATAATTTTGTCATTGTTTAGTCGCCAAGTTGAGTCTGACTCCTGTGATTCCATGGACTGTAGCCCACACACTCCTCTGTCCAGGGGATTTCGCAGGCAAGAATACTGGAGTAGGTTTCCTCCATTTCCTTCTCCAGTGGATCTTCCTGACCCAGGATCAAACCTGCCTCTCCTACCTTGGCATTCTTTACCACTGAAACACCAGTTATAGTTTTACCTATTGTTTAATCTACATATAGTAAAAATGGTATAGCATGAAGGTTTATCATTACTTGTTTTTTGTTATTACCAATACAGTGAGAAACTGCAAAATTCTTAATACTTAAAAATTCAATACTATTAAGAATTCTGTCAGTCAGCCAAAAAGAATTCTTTTAACTGTAATCTCATTTTATTTTTAAATTTGGAAAAATAGGCAATTTTTCTTTGTTTTGAAAGTAAAAGATCACCAGTTTTATCAAAAACTTGCTGTGAACCAGAGTCTGATTTCTGAATATATACTTCAGAAATAAGTGACACTTCTTATAAGTGAAATCAAAATGAGACCTTCTCTTGTATCCAAAATTTTCTTACATTCTTTTAGTCTTATATGTTGGAATATTTGTATCAGCATATTTTTTCATTAGAAATATAGATAGCTTATAGGTCATCAGTAATAAATAGTATAAATATTTAAGACTTAGAAATGTAATCTTTGAAGAAATTTTTAAGGGACTTACTTAGATGTCGACTAGATGAAAAAGATGAAATTAGGGCAAACTTGAAATATTCTTAAGATTTAAAGAGTTAAAGCTCAGGAAGAGTGGCCAAATATCTATACTTCGGGGAAAGAAGGAAAAATATTAAAACAAAAGTTCCCCAAAAGCAGTCTGAGGAGAGAGCAATGATAAATATTTTTACTGATACTCGATAAAATGAGGACTATGAGTAAGTTTTCATGAGGCTGAAATCATTCAGTTTAAAGGACTATTTTTGGATGTTTTTTTCATTTCTCTTTTGGATTTGAAATACTCAAATCAAATAATAATAGCAGTATGTGGTGATTTTTTAATGTTCCTCCTTGGAAAAGAGAGTTGATCCTCAAATTTTTCTACTGGAAAATTTACCAACTATGAAATAAAGATGTAACTAGGAACCACTGTTTTATAATGTGGGTTCACATATATTTTGGAAGAGATAAGAGTTAATAAGATTTTGGTTAGGTAAATAGTTATATATGCTGCTGTCAAGATTTATTTAAAGTAATTTCTTCAATCATTTTACAAGTTCTTTGAAAAATAAATTGACCTTTAAAACGACAGTAATAGCATTGAATAAAGGTGTTGGTTTATAGCACCATGCCTGCTGAATCTGCAGCAGCCTCTCAGTCTTACCGAGCCAGAGCCTGCATCCTGGGGTGTCTGCTGATGCTCTGTGACTGTGCTTTCCAGCACAGACAGCAGCAGTTTTGCTGTTGCCGTCTAGATATCTGAGGGAGTGTATTTAAAAGTATACTTAAATTGCATCCAGAAACCTAGCTACCAGAGAGTCTAAAAGTGTGTGTTTCTGTTTGCCACACTGCAGGAACTTGAAATGGGTTTTTAAATGGTCTGTTAGTTATGAAATCAATTTAGTGAGTTATGATCAAGATTTAAAAAATAGAATAGAAAGTAGACGGTATAGCAAAATAAAGGGAAACACCTTTATATACAGAGTCACTGTATGAAATAATATTTATAGCTTGATATGGTCTTCAGGTTGAAACTCTTCATTTCACTAAAATGAGCAGTTACTTTGGTATCATTCAACGCTTGAAAAACTATTAATTGCTTCATTTTTAATGCACAGCTTGATGTTTTGGTGTTGCTTTTCGTAGTAACATTTGTCAGCTTGCTTTATGGGGCGAGATGTGCTAAATCTTAAGTCTACATTTTGTTTTCTCTAGCTCAAGAACAATCACAAGCTTTGAGTAGAAGTGCCAGTTTTATGCTTTCCTCTGAGCACATTGGCCACTCCATATATTACTTTATTAAAATTCTGATCAAAATGAACATCAAAACCAAGTTCAGATTCTGCCTCGGGCCTAGTGGTAGAAAAACTACATTAGAAAAAGGCTCTCCAAATGATTTTAGCCCCAATGACTGGTGTTTGAAACTTGTATTTGGAGTTACAGTCTGTTTTCACATGGTTGTCACCTTCCTTTCTCGAAGAAACCAGGAAATCATACGTCATTCCTTCCTGTCCCTCACTCCCTTTGCCGAGTCTTTAAGATCTGGGTCTTTTGTCCCCAGAACAAATCTCAAATCCATCTCCTTTTCTCATCTCCCTTGTCCCTGCACTAGTTTAGAACCTCAGTGTTTCTGGTTCGTCACCTCCTAGCTCAGCCCTTTGCACCCTTTCTGGCTCTGTCCGTTCTGTTTACGTTCTGCCTTGGTACTGATTCTAAAACACAGTTCTCATTTTCTCTGTCTCCTGCTTATGATTCTTCAGTTTTGCTTTACTATCTATGGAATGAAGTTCATTTTTCTAATGATACCCTGACAGGTCCCTATAATCTTGACCTCTGTTTATCCATCCAGCCTTCCCTCCCACTCCAGCCTTAGTGTCTAACTGTAGTTCCCCAGATACCTTATTCACTCATGCTCTTGTTTCTTTTACTTGCCCTTCCCCCATAATCATTTACAACTACAACTAATTCATTAAGACTTGCTTCAAACCTGTCTGTTGTAAAACCTTTACTAGATAGAGGCCTCCCTGGTGGCTCAGGGGAAAAGAATCCACCTACAGTACAGGAAATGCAATACAGGAGACATGGGTAGAGTGGATTGTTTTGTTCTCAGTTTATTTTATACAAAACTCTATGACATTTTTACATTGCATTTTAAATGTTTTTCCACAGGTCTCTCTCCTATAGAAGACTCTAAGTCTCTGGACTAGAAATTGCCCATTGTAGATGTCAACATGCTTGTTCAGTTAATAGAAGAGAGAGGAATCATTTTTTCACTTTTAATTTTGACTTACATTTTGCAGAACATGGCTGAATTGTTGCTATTTCTTTTCCTTCCAAATGTTTTTGGGTAGTTTGTGTATGCCAGACTTCTAGGGTCTATTGTAAATCTGCTTTCTGGCATGCCACCTCTAGGTAGGTCAGACTTTCCTTAGGCAGTAACTAGACATGTTGCCCTTTTCTACAATCCTGCCACATCCTAACAGATAATGTGCAGTTCCTTAAGTAGGAATTCTATATCCTGAGGTTGGTAATACTGCTGTTTTTGGTACAAAGAATATATGATATGGGTATATCATTATATCATATATGCTATGATATTAATATGTAACTAGGATATTTTTATACAGAAAATATTACTGTTCAGTACCCATTATTGATTAAAGAGTTAATTTCTCAGATCGTTCTCTCTCTCTCTGTTTTGATGTATAGGTTTTTGTAGAAATCTCTCATGTGAGAAAGTAACTTCAACTGGCTGCTTTATTTTCTTCTGGTTGGGTGGTAAATAATTTCTACTTGCATCATTGCTTAGTGCCTCTGAATTTCTGTATTTAAAGGTCCTGAATATTTATGTCCTTGATGATGATATTCCCGAGCTTAATGAGTATTTCCGTGTGACCTTGGTTTCTGCGATTCCTGGAGATGGGAAAATAGGTTCGACTCCCACCAGTGGTGCAAGCATAGACCCTGAAAAGGAAACAACAGATATCACCATCAAAGCGAGTGATCATCCACATGGTAACCAAGGCCTTGTGCAGAAATAGTCTTCCCTTCTCTTGTTATATTGCTCTTGTATACTTGCCCTTGTTAAGAGTTTAAGGGACTTTTGCTAATGAGTGAAGTGCAGGAATAGTCTTCCCTTCTCTTGTTATATTGCTCTTGTATACTTGCTCTTGTTAAGAGTTTAAGGGACTTTTGCTAATGAGTGAAGGAGACCTTCTTTGAGTTTCTAACCTTCTCAGCTCTTGAACTTCTAAGCTGCCATTTTGAGGGACGGTGTGTATGAAATGTAAGACCCAATTTATAAAGTTTAAAAATATATTTTATAGAGTATATGCAGGATTATTTTAAGTGAAAATCAAAATATTTTTATTCATGGCTATCAAAAGTTTTAGTTTTAAAAATTACCCTACTGTGATATGTTAACACCTGATTGAAGTACTTTGGAATTTATGTTTTGTTAGACTTCAAGAAGTAGAGTTATCACTGTCTGTTTGTATTAATTTCTTTTGGTCTTATGCTGAAAAGTGATAATTTTCTTAGTTGAGACTGTTATAAGTTGAGACTGTTTTCTGCATTGAAAAGTAGTAGTTCTTTTATAGGAAAGCATCCAATAAAAAATCTGTGTAGGAAGCCTGGGAAGTTCTTCAACTCATTTTCATAAAAGTGAATTGCAAGTCCTTTGGGGTGCCATTAATTTTGTTTTGCTATATGTTTAAGGATGAATTCTAGAGACAAATATATGAGTGAATGTGTGATAATATCTATTGTAAAACTCCATCACTGTTCTTTTTATTGATGTTTCCTTTAAAAAAAGTTTTCTTTGGGTAGAGACAAGGAAAGTTGTCATTTTAGTTTTTAATATCCTGAAAGCTTCCTACCATATTCTGTGTCAAAAAGCACGCTAATCAAATCGTCACTGAGGTCTTTTCTAAAGGAGAGCCCTCTGAATTTTATCCTGGTGATCAAAATAATTGTGTAAGATTGTTTGACGTGTGTATGAAATTCTCCCACAGATAACTGGGGCAAATACGCCCTGCTTCTCTCTGTATCTGCCAGGCTTGCTACAGTTCTCTGCTGGGCCGCCTCCGCAGCCTGAGGATGCAATGACCCTTCCTGCAAGCAATGTTCCCCACGTCATTGTGCAGGAGGAAGATGGGGAAGTTAGGTTGTTGGTCGTCCGTGCACAAGGGCTCCTGGGGAGGGTTATGGCAGAATATAGAACAGTGTCACTGACAGCATTCAGTCCTGAAGACTACCAGGTAAATCCCTTCTTCCTTTTAAGCAGTACATACACTTGTAGAACAGACACAGTCCCCTTTGAGGATTGCAAGGGGCTTGGCACTGTACCTGCAACTTATTAAACAAGGAAAAGAAGCATTGATGGTTTGAGATTTATGCGAAGCCTTTAAATTTATGTGAATTTAAAGTATTTTCATCCCCCAAAGTCTGACACTTAAATAGCTATCCTATTGATTTCAGTGGCACCCCACTCCAGTACTCTTGCCTGGAAAATCCCATGAATGGAGGAGCCTCGTAGGCTGCAGTCCATGGGGTCACCATGAGTTGGACACAACTGAGCGACTTCACTTTCACTTTTCACTTTGGAGAAGGAAATGGCAACCTACTCCCATATTCTTGCTTGGGGAATCCCAGGGACGGGGGAGCCTGGTGGGCTGCCATCTGTGGGGTCGCACAGAGTTGGACACAACTGAAGTGACTTAGCATTGATTTCTCTGGTCTCTTTTATCTGTCATAGTCTTCATCATATTATTTTAATTTTCTAGATTTTAATCATATGTATTTAAAAATTATGTTTTGTACACATGTTAAATCCCTTGTCTGTATCTGTCGAACACAACCAAAATTGTAAAGACATTATATGTCTATGTCATTTCAATTTTAATTTTTTTCTCCAAGTGAGAACCTGTGTGGTACTGGCAAAAAAAAGAAAACCAGTTTGGAAACTGGGTTTAAACTGAGCTTCTGAATGTGTGGCCTTAACGGAGACTCAGTCTTTCCTGACCTCAGTTTCCTTATTGGTAAGAGAGAGAAATTATCTGTTGAGCAGGTCACCCTGAGGGTTGATGGCAGTTTTAAGTGTCATGTACCGTATGTGGCACATATACAGTAACCCTGAATGACTGTTATGTAGTCTTATTATCACCACCTCTCATATTAAGCGAATGCTCATAATTTCTTCTTGGCTATACTTCTCAGGAAGTATTTTATATCCTTCAGCATTTGTTTTCCCAAAGAATCTTTTTTCTTTAAATTTAATATTAATTATCTTGGTTTTCCTTTTATTCCTAATAAGACCCGTACAAGGGTATAGTTTTTCAGTAATTTGTGCATACTTTTTCTCCCAAATTCCAGAAAACTTGGCTAAGTGAATTCAATTAATTTCAGCCATATTGCAGTTGGCAAAGTTTTCTGATTTGTTTTTTTGGGCAAGTCATATTTCTCTTGCCCTGACATTTATTTCGTCTTTAGCTAGTTTGGTATAAAATACCTTCCATGGGGCATCTCAACTCAGCTTAGTACTGTCTTTTCTGCCTTCTCTTAAAGAAATACTTTAGTCTTATACTGATGTTCTTTTGAAAGTTATTTTTGTAACTTATTGAGGTATAGTTGACAAATAAAATTATATATATTTAAGGTTTAAAACTTGATATTTTGATATACATATACATATACTGTGTGAAAGAATGACCACTGTCAAGCTAATTAACATATCCATCACCTCACATAGATAATGTTTTCTTTCCCTTCCTTCCTTCCCTCCTTTCTCTTCTTTCAGGAAGTTTAAGATCTACTGTCTTATAGATTTCAGGTGTACAGTATAGTACTGCTCCAGAACTTATTCACCTTGCATTACTGAAATTTTGGAAGTATCCTTTGGTAAACATCTCCTTATTTTCCCCTTCCCCCAGTTCCTGGCAAGCACTGTTCTAGGCTGGTCTCTGCGTCTGTGAGTTTGACTGTTGTAGATTCCATGTATTAGTGAGATCATGAAGTATTTGTCTCTCTGTGTCCGGCTTATTTTACCTAGCATAATGTTCTCTAGATTCATCCCTCTTGTTGTATATGACAGAATTTGCTTCTTTTTCTTATCTGTGCCACTTGGCATGTGGGATCTTAGTTCCCAACCAGAGATGGAACCCACGGCCCCTCCCTGGAAGGTGGATTCTTAATCACTGGACCACCAGGGAAGACTCCTTCTTTTCTTAAGGCTGAATAATATTCTGTTCTTTCTGTCTGTCAGTGTACTTATGAATCTATATAATTTTCTTTTTCATCTTCTGACAGACATTTAGGCTATATATCTTGGCTGCTGTGAATAATGCTTCAGTGAACATGGAAATATAGCTGTCTCCTCAAAATAGTAAATTTATATCCTTTAGTGAATTTACATCCAGAGAATATATATCCTGGACATATATGCAGGAGTGTAATTGCTGGATCATATGACAGTTCTATTTTTAGTTTTTTGAGAAACCTCCATACTGTTTTCCACTGTGGTTGTACCAATTTACATTTCCACCAGAAGCACGTGAGGATTCCTTTTTCTCCATATCCTTGACAACATTTGTCATTTGTGCTGTTTTTGATGTCAGCCATCTTGATGGGTGTGAGGCGATATCTCATTGTGCCTTTGATTTGCATTTCCCTGATGATTGGCGATGTTGAGCATCTATTCATGTGCTTGTCCATCTACATTTCTCTTTAAAAAAATGTCTGTTCAGTTCTTTAGCCTATTTTTTAATTGAGTTGATTTTTTTTTCATGTTGAGTTGTTTTAATTGTATATATATATTGGATATTAACCCATTATTTGTCATATTATTTGGAAAAAGTTTCTCTTATTCAATAGGTTGTATTTTCATTCTGTGGATGGTTTTCTTTGCTATGCAAAAGCTTGGAAGTTTTATTAGTTTTTACTTGTTTACTTCTGCTTTCATTGGTTTTTGTGTCTGTTTTTGTGCCAGTACCATACTATTTTGATGACTGTAGCTTTCTAGTATAGTCTGAAGTCAGGGAGTGTGATTTCTTCAGCTCTGTCCTTCTCAAGATTGTTTTGGCTATTTGAAGTCTTCTGTGTTTCAGAAAAATTCTAAAATTATTTGTTGAATAAAAGGGGTGAGAGTAGGCATCCTTGTCTTTTTTCTTAGAGGAAATGCTTTCTGCTTTCCTCCATTGAATATGCTGTTAGTTGTGGATTTGACATATATGGCCATCTTCAATCTCCAGTTGGATTATCATTTTCTTTAATAACTAAAACAAAATGAAAAAATGTTTGTATCCTCCATGACTGTGAGAAAGTTAATACCTTTGGAGACCTTTCTGAGAATTTTCAGGCTATGAGCTGCTGAATGAATGTGGTGTTAGCAGGGAAGAAAACAATATGAATCTTGTACATCTCCATTAGAACTCCTGGACGATCAGGTCCCTTGTCAATTAGCAGTGATATTTTGAAAGGGCTTTTTTTTTTTTTCTGAGAAGTAGCTCTCCACAGTAAGCTTAAATATTTAGTAAACTATGTTGTTAACAGATGAGCTGTCATCTCGGCTTTAGCGTTCCATTTATAGAGCACAGGTATAGTAGGTTTAGCATCATTCTTAAGAGCCCTCGGATTTTTGGAATGGTAAATAGGCATTTACTTCAACTTAAAGTTACCAGCTGCATTAGCCCTTAATAAGAAAGTTAGTCTGTCTTTTGAAGCTTTGAATCTTGCCATTGACTTCTTTCTAGTTTTGAAGGTCTTGGATGGTGTTTTCTTCCAATATTAGGTTGTTTTATTTACATTGAAAGACTCTTTAGTTTAGGCACCTTCATTAATTATCTTAGCTAGATCTCCTGGATAACTTGCTGCAGCTTCTGCATCAGCATTTGGAGTTTCACCTTGTACTTCTGTGTTGGGGAGTTGGCATCTTTCTGTCAACCTTATGAAGTAACCTCTGATAGCTTCAGACCTTTTTTTTCTGCAGCTTTCTCACCTCCCTCAGCCTTTATGGGATTGAAGAGAGTTAGGGCCTTTGTGGATTAGGTTTCTTTTAAGAGAATGTTGTGACTTGCTTGATCTTCTATCTAGACCACTAAAACTTTCTGCATATCATCAATAGGCTGTTTTGTTTTCTTATCATTTATGTGTTCACTGGAGTTGCATTTTTAATTTCCTTGAAGAACTTTTCCTTTGCATTTAAAACTTAGCTAACTATCTGGCTGAAGGGGTATGGGTTTTGGCCTATCTCAGCTTTTGACATGCCTTTCTCATTAAGCTTAATAATCATTTCTAACTTTTGATTTAAAGTGAGAGACATATGATTCTTCCTGTCACTTGAACACTTAGAAGTCATTGTAGGGTTACCTATAAGCCTAGTTTCAATATTGTTGTGTCTAAGGAAATAGGAGGCCCCAGGAGAGGGAGCAAGATGAGGGAATGGATAGTCAGTGGAGCAGTCAGAATACATGTGACATGTATTAAATTAGCTATTTTCTATGGGTGTCTTTCCCTATGCCTCCAAACAATTATAATAGTAACATCAAAGATCACAGATCACGATAGAAAATACAACAACTATGGCAAAATTTGAACTATGGCAGAAATTATCAGAATGTGACACAGACATGAAGTAAGCAAACACTATTGGAAAAAATGGTACCAAATAAACTTGTTCTGTGCAGGGTTGCCACACACTGTTAATTTGTAAAAACAAAACAAAACAAAAAAACTCTCTGCAATGTATAATAAAGTGAAGTGGAATAAAATAAGGTCTGCCAGTAGAACTTTGGGAGTTGGGAACGTATACATGACATTAAAAGCTGAGAATATGGTATAGCCTTGTCTAGAGAGAGTCTAGAGAGAATCTGATGAAGAATGGCTTTTTCAGGTCCTAGGAGAATGTTAAAATTGCACAGAACACAAGGATGAGCCAAAAAGTAGGAAAAACAGAAAGTGTGATATCGTGGAATACCAGAGAGTGAGGGGGGTGGCCATTTGTGTAAGGTATTGCTAGGGTTAAATACTATGGTTTCCTAAGACAGTCAAATGTTATTTCTGTTTTTAAGATTTGTAGAATAACTCCTCTGATGACTGGACACTAGGCAAAGGTACTTTTTTTCTCTTGAGCCTACAATATGTCTTTGATAGCCACTGTTTTCTATCCTGTGCTTAACTCTCTTTCTGGAATATATTCATGGAGATAGAGATAAGTCTTGACTCTTTTGAGTCCTAAGCATCCTAAATGATGTCATGCGCATGCTATGTGTTTGAAGATATTGTAAAAAAATTAATAAATGAGTGATTAAGTGGATTGGTACTTGGCTTCCTCAGTTTAGTTTTAGGATCATTAATTGTTCCACAGGATGAAATATAGTTGTCCACAAAACCTAACCACAGAAAAATTTAAACATCTTTAAAATTTATTCTCATAGCTTGAGGGGAAAATGCTTATATTGGGTAATGGGAGAAAAAGGACCTTAAGACTTCAAGTAATTATTTTTCTTAGTTATGAATTTTTCTGATGGGAAATCTATATTATGAATTTCATTTGAGTATAATCAAAGAGCAATTAATGCACAGTGGATCAATATTTATTATTGCTAGTGGAAAGTTTTGGAATGAAAATGCCATTATTATTATACCCTAGTATTTAAATTACTCAGTGATGTAAACTGAATAGTTATCAGTATACTTAATCAAAGGAATTTCATATAACTCATTGAATTAATTTTTAGGAATTTGTGGATTTTACCTGTACAGATTTATTTGCCTTAATAGTTTTTTGATGAATAGGCAAGTAAGAGAAATAAAAATCCAACTACTTTATTTAGTTTGAGAGTATTTATTTAGAACTTTTATTAATCACTGTTCATAGCCACTTAAATGTTTTCAATTTTATATTTATCTTCATCTGTTTCAGTATTTATAATAATCTGGGGCCTAGTAAACATTCTCATCTTATACATTCATACAAAATAATTATAATCTAATGAACAAACCTTTTATTTATATTTCAGAGTGTTGCTGGTACCTTAGAATTTCAACCAGGAGAAAGATTTAAGTACATCTCTGTAAATATCACTGATAATTCTATTCCTGAATTGGAGAAATCCTTTAAAGTTGAGTTATTAAACTTGGAAGGAGGAGGTAAGCATGGTGACTCAAAAATATCAAATGTTTATTTGTTCACTCACCATGATAGTGGATTAAGTAAATAAGTTTCTTTTGAATTTACCTATTGTGCTGGTTTTCCCTCTTTCATTATCCTTTGGTCTTTTCCTAAAGTTGATGGGCTTTTATAGTAAAATAATTTAATTATACTGAATCACCAAATTATAGTTATCATTCATAGTAGGTGCCTCTAAAATCATCTCTCCTTCTTCCTTATTTCAGTTTTCACAGTATCTCCTTTAGCTATATCCAGTTGTAGAATAGGTCAAAATTAACCCCTTTAGGAAACTTGTTATGAAGTAATTATCAATACCTGCTTAAAGCAGGTTAACAATATTCTCATTTCTAATATGCTGAAAACTCTGATTTATCACAGACTTTTGGAGTCAAAAATCCATTTTGTCGCAAAACTCCTCTGTATTGAAGTGAGGCTGCTTATAGTCTTTATTTATCCCAGATAGATTAACTGTATATGTTTCTTTGCAGAAGTATCACTGTGTTTAATTATCAGGTGCTGCTGGGGGTTTATAGAATACATGAGATGTATACCTTATCTTTCTAAGTGTAAGAATTTGAGAGTTGGTATTCATCAGATCAGTCTCTTCTCTTACAAAAGCTGGTATTATTATCTTGTTATTATTTTTTTGTTTTGATGAAGAAAGTCAGTACTGAATAAGCCATCCAAGGGGGAGAAATTGGGTAGGACAGAAATACTAAGATTGTCTTCTAGTATTAATGAGACTTTGGCGTAAGTATGACAGAATTTCCCCATGTTTTCCTTCCCTATTCTCCCAAAGCGCAGGTGAAACCAAAGGAGAGGACAAGTCAGGGAAATGATTCAATAGCACCATAGCTTGGTTGACTACATAAAACAGCGAAAGTGAGCGGACACCCTGCTGGGCTGGTGTCACGTGACAGTAGCAGCTTTGCTTGTCTCAAAGAGACATGTCCTCCCATGTCCAGATCGTTATTTTCATGAAAGGACTTCGTTAATCAGAAGTCACTGTAAAGTATCTGAAAAGTTGTTTTTTGTATTACTTCTAGTGAAAACTGCTTGGGTAATAGAGAAAATGTTAGTGAGCCTTACCTAATATTGATTGATAAAGAACATCAGATTTTCTTTAGAAATTCTATTTGTGATCATAGTGTTTACTTGTGATTTTATAGAGGAGCTTCCTTCTATATCTCTAGAATATATATTGTTGTGTATTATTGGGCATGAGTGCTCATTTGAAAACCAATCGTGCACTGTCCTAAGTTGGCAGTACTGCCAGAGAATCTGATCCTCCCAGCCCACCTTGAGTGGGGATTGGAGGTAGAGGAACCTAGATGCTGGCCTCCATTCCTTGAGTCATAGCTGGACTGCCTAAGGGGTGAAATAGCTTGTAAAACTAAGCTTTGCGGGGATCAAAGGAGAAATCCTTATTCCACAGTTTTGCCCATAAGACCCATTCTACATATGACAGCCACCCGAGTAGGTGTTCTATGCTAGTCAGGGTACATTGGGATTAAATTTCGCCCCTCTTCCTTGTAACCTGTGGTTAATATGAAAGCAGAGCCATGCACTGGATATTCCCTGAAATCCGTTGACTGTTTCAGGTTTTGGGTGTCATCAGTTCTCATGTCTGGCGTATCCCAGTCCCAGGCAGGGGAAGCCCAGAAGAGCAGGGCAGACATTAGGCTCACATGTCAATCAAGGATATGGTAGAAGCACATAGTGTGGATGGCATCTTGCTCTTATTCCTTTTCTACCACTGCCCTTCCTGCCTTCTTTGTTTGCAAATACTTGGTAAAATAATGGTTGGCTTCTGAGATGTGGTGGAAGTAAAGTTAGAACCAGTCTTCATATATTGCCAAGGTCCCTCATTTTCTACGGTATCATTTGTTTGATCTTTACAGCAGTTCTGTATAAAAGGCAGCAGGCACCTTTTATAGGTGAGAAAAGTGAGGTGCCAAGGGCTTTCGTGACTGGCTGAAGGTTTTACAGCTGGTGTCTGTCACAGCCAGGGCTGAAGCTGAGGTTTCTAGACCACTTGTCTAGATGCCGAAATGTGAGAATTTAAGTGTGTGGCTAGAGGGAAATGTTAGATGCATTTCCCCAATTTTTGAATTAGTTGTTGTAAGTGGGCTTTTCTGGTGGCTCAGATGGTAAAGAATCCGTCTGCAATGTAGGAGACCCAGGTTTGATCCCAGAGAAGGGAATGGCTACCCACTCCAGTACTGTTGTCTGGAGAATCCCACGGACAGAGGAGCCTGCAATCCCTCCATGGGATTGCAAAAAGTCAGACATGACTGAGTGACGAATACACATAGTGTTGTAAGTGGGAAGGTGACTGTCACAGGTTGTTAGGACTAAGTATAGGCTGATATATACACACACATACTTAAAAATGTTTATATAAATGATGAAAACAATTTACACTGCTATAAAGTGAAAATTTAAAAATAAAACTAGTTAAATTGGCAGAAATGGGAAATGCCAGGTGCCACCTATGTGGAATATTTTCCTGAAGCTATGAATGAAAGTTTTATAACTTGGTAGCTCGACATTAACTTGGTAATGTTGTACCATTACCACCTAATCTGTTTTGTTTGAAAGAATGCATGTCTAGTATTTCTGAATTTTCCTCTTTGCTGGATATGTTTTAAGAACTCTCCGTTTTCTCATTGTGTCAATGTATGTTGTGTGGGTCGTGACTCTGTTTCTCTTGTGAAGTGACTGAACTCGTTAGGGTTGATGGCAGCGGTAGTGGTGATGGGGACATGGAGTTCTTCCTTCCAGCTAATCACAAACGTGGTAAGCAGCGATTCCAAGGCCCTTTACTATTCTGCATTTTAACTTTTCTTTTTAGAGACAGCAATACTAACCATTTATCAATATCCGCTATATGCAGGTCCTTTCTATAGTTTGTCTCATTAAGCAGCACAGCTTCATCAAGTATTATTAACTCCATGCTGTTATAAGTCAGCTGGAAAGTGATCAAGTCAGAATCAAATCCTGTCTGCCTCTGAAACTCAGACTCTCCTCCTCTCTTTGTGAACCTAATGCAGTTTCCTGATTCTAATTATAACAGAAATTTTGCTTGGTACCATTTACAAAAGTGATTATTGAAAAAGCTTTTACATAGCTTTGAATACCTAAAAAACAGATAAACAGAATATTTATATTTTCATGTAAAATATGTCATACTGGTTTTCTTTACAACAGCCAAGTGAGTCATTATATGCTGCATTTAATAAAACACATGGGAAAGAGAAATTAAGAAGAAAATAAATGGGGAGAATAAATTGCCGATTTACTGAAGGAAATATTGAAAATAGGATGCCTTTTGAATTAGATATATATATAAATATGGTTCAGCTTTTTACCTCAAATATTTTTTCATATAAAGAGACAATACATAGACTATTTGTTTTTCTTTAGGGGGATTCTTTTTAACCCTCAAAAGATTCCTTTTGAAGAATACACAAAACATTCCTTTTTCACAATGTCAGGTTTTATATTTTAGTTTCAGAAGTTGTTACCAGCCCTCTCATTCCTAACTTCTGTCGATGTCTCCTGTAACTTCTGTATTTAATTACTGTCCTAATTTTGGGATTCCTTATTGTCTTGTCCACATATTTAATATTCAGCATAAAAGCTGAACATACTTCCTAGCACAAAAGTACTTCTTTGTTTAGACTTTGGCATCTTTTTAGTTATAGGACTGGACTCTGTGAGACCAGGAAAGGTAGATCTGTTATATCATAATATGATGAAAATAGGAGTAGAATTACTCCACATTTGGAAACCAAGAATCTGTGCAGTCAGGTTGGTGAAAATCATAGAAAAACTACTGTTTTACAAAGGTAGGAGTCATTTTGGCTCATGTTCTTCCAAGGTCAGCAAAGGTCGTGAGAGACTTTCCTCCTATGCTCTGTGTGGAAGAATGTTCTCTTTCATAGAGAAGAAAAAGAAAAACAAGTTTCCCTTATTCATCTTCAAGTGCTTGTACAGCACTTGTATGTCATGTTGGAGCCCAAACAGAGGAGGGTCATAAAAGCACGAATATTGTGGCAGCCATTTGTGTCTGCCTTTCTTTCTAAAGCAAATTAGAACATACTCAGTGAATGGTACAACTCTTTTCAAAAAGTTGCTCCTTGCTTTTCCCTTTGGTTTGTAAATTACTGATTAACATTTTCTTCTGTTTGTTGGAACTTATTCATGCAGCCAGTCTAGGAGTGGCTTCCCAAATTCTAGTGACAATTGCAGCCTCTGACCGTGCTCATGGTGTATTTGAATTTAGCCCTGAGTCACTTGTTGTCAGCGGAACTGAACCAGAAGATGGACACAGCACTGTTATATTCACTGTGAGTACATTCGTTCCTCCAGTCCTAGACCTTTTCTGTTTTGTTTTTTTTAAACACTGTTTTATTGTATTATTAAGGTATACTTTATGTTAATTTTTTTCTGTGATAGTGGAGGGAACTGAATCTGTTGCAGGAAGAAGGACCCCTTCCAGGGCCTGAAACTGGGCTCTTGTCTAACACTCGGAAATGAATTTGTCCGAGACACACGTGCTGGCAAAGCAGGAGATTTTATTGGGAAAGGGCACCCGGGTGGAGAGCAGTAGGGTAAGGGATCCCAGGAGAACTGCTCTGCCGCGTGGCTCGCAGTCTCGGGTTTTATGGTGATGGGATTAGTTTCCGGGTGGTCTTTGGCCAGTCATTCTAATTCAGTCTTTCCTGGTGGTGCACGCATTGCTCAGCCAAGATGGATGCTAGCGAGAGGGATTCTGGGAAGTGGACGGACACGCGGCGTCTCCTTTAGATCTTTCCTGAACTCTTCTGGTTGGTGGTGGCTCATTAGTTCCGTATTCTGTATCAGGAAGGATCTCCTGTCATACAACTCATGCAAATGGTTACTATGGTGCCTGGCCAGGGTGGGCGGTTTCAATCGGTGTGCTTCCCTGACAAATGTAGTAGCACAGACAATTCACATTGATAATTACACAGTGATTTGTCTTTTGTCTTTGTATTTCACTTTGCATACATTGTGATTCTGAGGATTCCTGGCTCTTTAAGAAATATCTATTAATATAAAAGTATAGTTTTCTATCTTAATTCAGATGGGTGGTGGCAACATCTCCAAATTCTAATTGACTTACTACAACAAAGATCTGTTTTTCACTCATGTTTTATGTCCCATCTGAAGTTGGCTGTCATCAATCACTTAGGACTGAGGGTTGCAAAGGCTGTAACTCAGTAGATACTTCTGTCTCCACTGACTGGGGAGACGTGGTTGGGGGAAACTGCACACCTGGCTTCTCAGCTTCTTTCTGGAGGTCATTCACAGCATTTCCATTTAACTTCTTTGATCAAAGCATGTCGCATGACAACAGGAAAGTAATTGGGTAGAGAAATGTAATCCTGGCTTGTATCTTTCCCAAAAGGAAAGAAAATGCAAAACATTTGTGAATAGCAATAATAATACCATCTCTATGTGGTCTCTGTGTGTGGCGGGGCGGGGGCGGGGGGCCGGGCGGTGCGGGGGGAGGTATGTATATGTGTTTCTACTCTACATTCATCCCGTAGGAATTAAGGATTCTATTGTTAGATAATTTAGAGGAGCCAGAAGCTTGCTCACTGTCCTCATAGTTTATTCAAAGGATGAAGAAAGATCACTCAAAATATATCTTTTCTGTATTCTTATGGCAGATCTGCAGTAAACTTTGTGGAATAAATTAAACAGCTGTAGAAAGGATAACTAATTACTCAAGAAAGGAAAAAAAAAGGATTCAGGGAAAGCATCAAGTTTATAAAGAAAATTTTTAATAAAAATTCCTGTCTCTAATTGAATCAGCATTCTTATTTTAAGTATAAAAATTACTTTTAGTTGGGACTTAACTTAAAGTCTGGCTTTCCTGGTGGCTCAGACAGTACAGAATCTGCCTGCAATGCAGGAGACCCGGGTTTGATCCCTGGGTTGGGAAGATCTCCTGGAGAAGGACATGGCAACCCACTCCAGTATTCTTGCCTGGGGAATTCCATGGACAGAGGAGCCTGGCGGGCCACAATCCATGAGGTTGCAGAGTTGGGTAAGACTGAGCAACTAACACTACAGTAACTTAAAGTGATTTTTTTTAAAAAGATTTTTCATTCTTTTTAACATACCATTGGCAAAAGTATTTCTTGCTTCTTAAATATATAACCTTGGGTCGAGTACATTTTTTGGTGAATTTTTGTTTTCCATGATATATTGAAATTAAATATAATCTGTTTTAAAAATGAGTCTTATGGCTAACTTTTCAGAAAAATTATCAGTCATCTATTCCTTACAATAAAGTGTATACCATCTTTGCAGGAAATGTAAACATTTTCATGAATGTACAGTATAATACACTGTTAATTGCATTTGCTTTATCACTGATATATGTTGTAGTTGCAGAAATGACACAGCTGCAGTTTAGTTAGAAGATAAGCATGTTCCTTCAATCTGTCATTTCATACAATAGTCATTTTAAGTGGGACTCCCTGAGGGTCTTCAAAGATGGGTAGTGCGTTGCCTTCAGGAACCTTATATTCTTCAGAACAGCTTATATAAAATAAAATTACAAATTAATAACCTGTTGTTTTGTATATCCAAACCTCTAAGTTGGTGGATTTAATGCCTGTTTTAACATATTTTAATATTAAATATTTTAAAGATTATGAGAAGTCATGGGGCTCTGTCTCGAGTGACTTTGCTTTGGAGCATAGACTCTGATCCTGATGGCGATCTGGCCTTCACCTCTGGCAATGTCACATTTGAGATTGGACAGAAGAGCGCCAACATCACAGTGGAAATATTGCCTGATGAAGATCCAGAACTGGATAAAGCATTCTCTGTGACCATCCTCAGCGTCTCCAGTGGCTCTCTAGGCATTCATACTAATGCCACACTAATAGTGTTGGCTAGTGATGATCCTTACGGGGTCTTCATCTTTTCTGAAAAAAATAGACCTATTAAAGTGGAGGAAGCAACCCAGAACATCACGTTGTCAATAATAAGGTTAAAAGGCCTCTTGGGAAAAGTTAAAGTCACATATGCAACACTGGATGATACGGAAAAACCACCTCATTTTCCACCTAATTTAGCCAGAGCAACTCAAAGGAAAGACTATATACCAGCTTCTGGATTTGCTGTTTTTAGAGCCAATCAGAGTGAGGCAACAATAACTGTTTCAGTCTTGGATGATGATGAGCCAGAAAGGTCGGAGTCTTTGTTTGTTGAACTACTCAATGCTACTTTAACAGAGAAAGTGCAGAATCGCCCAAGTAAGTAACCATTAGTGTGTTGTTTTTATTATTAGAGGTAAGAATTCTGAAATGAATTAAGAATTCGGTATAGTAAAAAATTCTGTAAAAATACTAAGCTCTAACTTTACTAGCATCCTCTTACAAAAGTTTATAAGGCAAATGGAAGTAGGATGTGTGAAAATGTGCTGTCGTGTTTTAAAACTGTTATAGTCCCAGACTAAATTTTTAGAAATGCTTATGGAATCTGGTATGACTGATCTCTCATACTATTTGTACTAGATAGTGTAGCTTCTGAAACCTTCGGAA
Source organism: Nanger dama (assembly GCA_917880005.1). Lineage (NCBI taxonomy): Eukaryota > Metazoa > Chordata > Mammalia > Artiodactyla > Bovidae > Nanger > Nanger dama. The sequence goes on along the minus strand of CAKJTW010000008.1, from coordinate 15,482,522 downwards.
ATCAATCTGGAGTTCCAAGGACAGTCCTGGTAGCAAGATCCTGAGTCTTTTTCACCTTGATCCACCCTAGATGGTTCCTTAACCAACAGAGTCTCTTTTTTTTTCAGTGGGAAGCAATACAAAGAGATGGTGGATCTGGAAACTGCATGAGGGAAGGAGGAAAGGGCTGTGTAGTAGTGAGAAGACTTTGGGGGTCATCCTGAGAGTTGAGATGAAGGCCCTGGTTGGGGATAAGAATGAGGAATGAGGAGTGAGTGATGATCTGTGTTGGGCAGAGGATCTGGTTCTACAGCTTCTATTTGGACAGAGCAGCCTCTCCCCCTGGGGTCAGTAGCTTTGGAGGGAGTGGGGGCTGCTAGCACAGAGCTGGCCTGAGCTGGGGGCTCACTGTAGCTTGTTAGTCACATCTCTCTCTGAAGACCTATAACTTTAGATAGGGGTTTTTATATAAGGAGAAGAATCTAGATTTCCTGGAATAAGGCAGTAAGAAAAGGAAGGAAGATTGATGATTTTAATTTAATGTCAATTTAATGTCAGTTTTAGGATAACGTTTGTAAATATGATATTAAGTAGATATCTTTTAAAATATAATAAAACTATCTTAAGAAAATTGGAATTAAATAGTCGTAAGAGTTAAGATCTACATGTTGACAGTGTTCTACCATATGGATTAAGGTTTCTTGCAAGTATATTTTGTCACCTTACTGATCCGTTGTGTAGTGAGCACTATTCTTGCCCACATTGTAATTGTAGTCAAGGGCTGTAAAAGGAAATTTACTTTTTTAGGATAACTGCTATCATTAAATTTTTAGATTACAGTCAGGGTTAAAATTCTCACACAGCAACCTATCCCTTGTTTTCTTGGCGTGATTTAGCATCAGTTACCATATTAATACATTGCACTAAAACCCAGTAACTAGTCTTAGTAAGAATTATAAAGGGGCTTTCCAGGTGGTGCAGTGGTAAAGAATCCACCTGCCAATGCAGGAGACCCAGGAGATGCCAGCTGAATCCCTGAGTCAGGAAGATCCCCTGGAGGAGGAAATAGCAAGCCACTCCAGTATTCTTGCCTGAAAAAATTCCATGGACAGAGCAGCCTGGTGGGCTACAGTCTCTGGGGTCACAAAGAGTTGGACACGACTGAGCGACTGACTACAAGAATTATATGGTATAGCCCACTTTTCAAGGAACTGCAGTTTATTAAGTGAGCTGGAAGTAAAACCGGGAAGAAGGATCGCATGTAGCAGTGGCTAGCTAGGAGCCGTGGGTGCTGGTGTCAGATAATGTAGGTCCAAGTGTATCGTAATAAATTGTTGCCCATAAACTTTTAAAGCCCAAGTTTCCTTATCTATATAGTACAAACTTATTATGGAGATTAAATATGATAATACATGTGAAAATGAATATAGGGTCTGGCATATGGTAAGCATTAAATAAATGTGAACAATTATTAATAAAGTGGTATATGCAGGATATCACTGTGCTATGGGTTGGGAGAAATAGTCAACGTGTGTTTGTTTATGCTGCGTATGTTCCTGGAACCATGCAGCAAACTTGGGGAAACTCAGACTCAGCATAAGCTGTGAAGTGAAACAGTTAAAGAACAATTAAGTGCATTAGAAAGGGAGCAGTAAATGTCATTAAAAATGAAGAAAAATAATAATTCAGTGCAAATCTATGTGATACGGTCTCAATTTTAATAGGTAGAATCACGCACTTTCAGGAGACAGTGTGAGAGGAGTGACGATGAACTGGCAGAGGGCAGGACGAACAGTCGTGGGTGCTGGTTTGCTGAGGAACTGCAGAAAGGGAGCTGCAGCTTGGACAAACCCTTACATGATGTCTCTAAAATGTGTCCAGCAGCTTCTAGTCTAACGACTTGGCTGACTACCTCATCCTCTTTGCACCTCTGATTCCTTATCTGTAAGACATGACAGTGTTACCCACCACACAGAGATGGTATGGGAATTAAATTACTGGATGCAAGGAAAGTGCTTGAACAATGCCCGTCAAGTAGTGCACACGCATAAAATGTCATTCTGCTGCTGCACCCTTGGTTACTGCTGTTTTCCCCCAATGTAGTTGAATTTAATTATATCGATTTACAGTTTGTGATTTTAACTATATAATTTAGTATGATCTGGAACTGTTTATCATTGAAACTAAATGGTGTCATTACTTGTTTTAGATTACGTTGTCTGAAAATACTGAATTTTATTCATTGTCACATGCTTTCAAATAACACCATAGTTGGAAATGTTCTAAATATGAATTCAAAACTGTTTACTTGTAATATGAGCTTGCTGATACTTCATTTGTGTCAAAGTTCATAAAAATTGTTTTGGCGAGGGTGCTAAGTCAGAATTGAATCTAGAAAGTAAGTCAGGGAGAGTTTGTGGAGGGTCTTAAATGCCTTCAAAATAAGTTTTGTGCTCCCTAAAATCAGTGGCAAGTAAGACGAGAGTCTTAAAGACAGGCTTAGAAGTATCGCAGTAAAGCGTAAGTAAGCACACTCTTTCTATACCAGCTTTGGCGTGACTATTAATTGAGATGGCGCAGGGGGAATAGGTTTGTGGGGAAGGACAGATAAGCATGGAGAGAGGCAGTAATTGAATTGGAGTGTGATGATATTCAGCTCCTCTTCGAGGACAAGGAACTAAATTACTTTCCTGCTCAATTTTGTAACTGTAGTGGCTTAAAAAAATTTATAGCATGCTGGTAACTAATTGGAAGAGCATAATTCTGTAAGTTTCATCATTATCTGTTATAGTATTATGGGAAGTGATGATTATCTTCTACTCATGTTTTCTTTTGAGAAATTTCTAATACCTATAAAAATAATCCTTGTAGGGTAATTATTCCTTTGCTATAATAAAAAGCACCCTAGAAGTTACAGGGAAGTAGGAACTTTCTGTTTGTTTTGTATCCCCAACATCTAAATTCATGCTGGTACATAGTAATCGATAAATATTTTTGATATAAATAGTAGAAAACACAGAATGATAACCCCATTTGGTTCATGGATCTTGCTGTGTCTTCTTTAAAAAATTTTTTTAATTGAAGTATAGTGGATTTACAGTGTTCTGTACATTACTGCTGTATAGCAAAGTGATACACACGCACACCCCACACATACATTCTTTTTCATATTCTTTTCCATTATGGTTTATCACAGGATGTTAGTCATAGTTCTGTCTGTTATACATGGGACTCTGTTGTTTATCCAGTCTATAAATTGGCTGAGGCTTCTTGGTGACTTTTGACGAGTTGTTAGAATTTTGATATATTAGTTTTTCTTCTTTCAGTTCCAAACTCTCCACGCCTGGGGCCTAAGGTAGAAGTTATTGCTCAGTTAATTATCATTGCCAACGATGATGCCTTTGGAACTCTTCAGCTCTCAGCACCAGTTGTTCGAGTAGCAGAAAATCATGTTGGACCCATTATCAATGTGACAAGAACAGGAGGAGCATTTGCAGATGTTTCTGTGAAGTTTAAAGCCGTGCCAATAACTGCAGTAGCTGGTGAGAAAAGACATCTAAGGAGCAGTGAAGTGTTTTGAGGGAAATTGTATCCTTGATTAACAAAGCCAGTCAAAGATGTAGTGAGAAAAATCAATCAGAAAGCAGTTATACCTTTGCATCTTTTAAGGCACAAATCTAGACTTTTTATTATGTATTTATGACATTGATTTTGCAGAATTTGTGAAAACAGCTGCAAATTGTATATGAATTTAAAAGGTTAATATGCACAAACCAATAAAAAGTAAACCAAGGAAAGCATTGTTAGGCTTTCTCCTGAGTACTTTTAAGGTTTTGGAAGGGATTCATGTGTAAATAATAATGAGGAATGAAGGATAAAACGTGCAGCTGGATAACTGCAGTATTGCCAACAATTATGTTTCTCAACTCATTTATTCTATTGTTTGTTTACTTATGAAAAACATGGTAGAGACAATTATTAACATTAACTATTTTATGTATAAGCAGAAGGATTTTATTGCCAAATGCAAACATTAGGAGACAGTCTTCTTTTGTAGTTCAGTTATGGCCTCTTAGGGAGTTTTGCCTATGAGCTATTCAGTTAGAACCTTTTTAATGTGCATTCAAAAGTCATGTGGAGAAGGCAGTGGCACCCCACTCCAGTACTCTTGCCTGGAAAATCCCATGGATGCAGGAGCCTGGTCCTGCAGCCTATGGTGTCGCGAAGAGTTGGACACGATTGAGCGACTTAGCAGCAGCAGCAAAGGTCATGAGTGTGAATGGATAGGATAACCCGATTGATATTTTGAAATAAATCATTTGGATGTGACGCTTGCTTGAAAATAAAGCAGGCTTACCTAGTCCCTGCTGTGTGTATGAATGACGTGAGTGTGTGTATGTGTGTGTGAATGAGTGTGTATGTGTATGGGGGAGTGTAGCCCAGATAAATGCCTATATACAGAGGGCTTTACACTTTGACAGGTTGTGAGGATTGATCCGTGTTCTAGGAAATTAGCCTATAAACTCCAAAAGTGCGTGTGTGCTAAGTCACTTCAGTCATGTCCGACTCTTTGCGACCCTGATGGACTGTAGCCCGCCAGACTCCCGTCTGTCCCTAGGATTCTCCAGGCAAGAATACCAGAGTGGGCTGTCATGCTTCTCTAGGGGATCTTCCTGACCCCAGGGACTGAACCTGCATCTCTACCTCTCTCTTTTCCTCATTTGCTGTTTGACCAGAGGCAAAGCCACCCCGAGTGATATGCTTTTGCCATTGTTGTTCAGTCATGTCCGACTCTTTGTGACCCCCCATGAACCGTAGCACACCACACTCCTCTGTCCTCCATTGTCTCCTGGTGGTGTTGATGGTCAGTCGCTAAGTCTTGCCTGACCCTTTGTGACCCCATGGACTGAAGCACTCCAAGTTTCCCTGTCCTTTATTATCTCCAGGAGTTTGCTCAAATTCATGTCCACTGAGTCATTGATGCCATCCAACCATCACATCCTGTGTCACCCCCTTCTCTTGCCCTTAATCTTCTCCAGCATCAGGGTCCTTTTTAGTGAGTCACCTCTTCACATCAGGTGGCCAAAGTATTGGAGCTTCAGTTTCAGCATCGTCCATTCAGTGAATGTTCAGGACTGATTTCCTTTAGGATTGACTGGTTTGATCACCTTGCTGTCCAAGGAACTCTCAGGAGTCTTCTCCAACACCACAGTTCAAAAGCATCAATTCTTCAGTGCTCATCCTTCTTTAGGGTCCAATTCTCACATCCATACAGGACCACTGGAAAAACCATAGGTTTGACTATATGGACTTTGCTTGGCAAAGTGATGTCTCTAGTTTTTAATATGCTGTCTAGGTTTGTCATACCTTTTCTTCTAAGGAGCAAGCGTCTTTTAATTTTGTGGCTGCAGTCACTGTCTGCAGTGATTTTGGAGCCCAAGAAAATAAAGTCTGTCACTGTTTCCACTGTTTGCCCATCTATTTGCCATAAAGTGATGGGACCGGATGCCATGATGTTAGTTTTCTGAGTGTTGAATTTTAAGCCAGCTCTTTCATTGTCTTTCACCCTCGTCAAGAGACTCTTTAGTTCCTCTTCACTTTCTGCCATTAAAGTGGTATCATCTGTGTTTCTGAGGTTATTGATATTTCTCCTGGCAGTCTTGATTCCAGCTTGTGATTCATCCAGCCTGGCATTTTGCAGGAATTAATGGCACTCTGCTTAGAATTTAAATAAGAAAGATGACAACATGCAGCCTTGTCATACTCCTTTCCCAATTTTGAACCAGTCGATTTTTCCTATTCCGTTCCAACTGTTGCTTCTTGACCAACATACAGATTTCTCAGGAAGCAGGTAAGGTGGTCTGGTATTCCCATCTCTTAAAGAATTTTCCACAGTTTGTTGTGATCCATAGTCAATGGCTTTAGCATAGTCAATGAAGCAGAAGTAGATGTTTTTCTGGACTTCCCTTGATTTTTCTATGATCCAATGGATGTTGGCAATTTGATCTCTCTTTCCTCTGCCTCTTTGAACTTCACTTTTACATCTGGAAGTTCTTGGTTCATGAACTGCTGAAGCCTGGTTTGAAGGATTTTGAGCATTACCTTGCTAGCATGTGAAACGAGGGCAATTGTATGGTAGTCTGAATATTCTTTTGCTTTGCTCTTTTTTTTGATTTGGAATGAAAGCTAAATCTTTTCCAGTCCTGTGACCACTGCTGTTTTCTAAATTTGCTGCCATATTCAGTACAGCACTTTCACAGCATCATCTTTTAGGATTTGAAATAGCTCAGCTGGAATTCTGTCACATCCACTAGCTTTGTTCATAGTGATTCTTACTAAGGCCCTCTTGACTTCACACACCAGGATATCCAGCTGTAGGTGAGTGACCACACCATCCTGCTTATCCAGGTCATTAAGACCTTTCTTCTCTAGTTCTTTTGGTATTGCCACCTCTTCCTAATCTCATTTGGTTCTGTTAGGTCCTTACTGTTTCAGTCCTTTATTGTGTCCATTCTTGCATGAAATGTTCCCTTGATAGCTCCAGTTTTCTTGAAGAGATCTAGTCTTTCCCGTTCTATTGTTTACCTCTACTTTGCACTTTTTTTTTTTTTTTTTAAAGATGATCTTCCTATCTCTCCTTGCTATTCTCTGGAACTCTACATTCAGTTGGGTGTATCTTTTCCTTTCTCCCTTGCCTTTCACTTCTTTTCTTCTCTCGGCTATTTGAAAAGCCTCCTCAGATAACCACTTTGGTTTCTTGCATTTGTTTTTCTTTGGGGTTTGGCCATCATCTCCTGTATAATGTGTTGAACCTCTGTCCATAGTTCTTCAGGCACTCTGTCTATCAGATCTAATCCCTTGAATCTATTTGTCACTTCCATGGTATAATCCTAAGGAATTTCATTTAGGTCATACATGAATAGTCTAGTAGTTTTCCCTACTTTCTTCTTAAGCCTGAATTTTGCAATGAGGAGCTCATGGTCTGAGCCACAGTCAGCTCCAGGTCTTGTTTTTGCTGACTGGATAGAGCTTCTCCATCTTTGGCAAAGAACATAGTCAGTCTGATTTCATATTGACCATCTGGTGATGTTTATGTGTAAATTCATCTCTTTTGTTGTTGGAAAAAGATGTTTGCTATGACCAGCATGTTTTCTTGACAAAACTCCATTAGCGTTTGCCTGGCTTCATTTTCTACTCCAAGGCCAAACCTGCCACTTACTCTGGGTGTTTCTTGATTTCCTACTTTTACATTTCAATCCCCTGTGATGAAAAGGACATCTTTTGGTGTGAGTTCTAGTAGGTGTTGTAGGTCTTCATAGAACCATTCAGCTTTGGCTTCTTTGACATCAGTGGTTAGGGCAGAGACTTTATTACTGTGATATTGAATGGTTTTTCTTGGGAACAAACCGAAATCTTTCCATCATTTTTGAGATTGCACCCAAGTACTGCATTTTGGACTGTTCTGCCGATTATGAGGGCTACTCCATTTCTTCTAAGTGTTTTCTTGCCCACCGTAGTAGGTATAATAGTCATCTGAATTAAATTTGCCCATTCCCATCCATTTTAGTTCACTGATTCCTAAGTTGTTAGTATTCAATCTTGCCATCTCCTGCTTGACCATGTCTGATTTACCTTGGTTCATGGACGTAACATTCCAGGTTCCTATGCAATATTGTTCTTTAGAGCATCAGACTTTACTTTCACCACCAGATACATCCACAGCTAACTGTCAAGAAAGAAGTTCCCATTTTGGCCCAGCCACTTCATTCTTATTGGAGCTATTAGTAATTGTCTTCGTCTCTTCCCCAGGAGCATATAGGACACCTTCTGACCTCCAGGGTTCATCTTCTGGTGTCATATCTTTTTTCCTTTTCATACCGTCAATGGGGTTTTCGAGGCAAGAGTACTAGAGTAATTTGCCATTTTATTCTCCAGTGGACAACATTTTGTGAGAACTCTTTGCTATGATCCGTCTTGGGTGGCCCTACACAGCATGGCTCATAGCTTCGTTGCATTATGCAAACCCCTTGACCATGACAAGGCTGTGATCCATATAGTGGTATACATTAGCAGCTTTTAAGCCAACTCTGTAGAAAAATTCTTGTTTTCCAGCTGTAAGATTGATGACATTGACGTACCCATCACTGTGCAGCAGTGTGATTGGTCTTCCCAGAGAGATCAGAATTCTTGTTTTGTTCGTTTTGAAAATACCCTACATATTTTTTTTTTTTGTAAAAAAGAGGCCATCTTGTGGTAGTGAATGATTCATGTGCATATCCATATCTGTATGTCTGTGTATATTTGTGTCATCTATATGTGTATTTGGCCAGTAGGACACTATGTATATGTATTTCTAAAAACGAAGACATGAACTTGAATAGCCAGGACGGTTTTTCATTATTGTGTTGTGTCAAACCCATTTTATCCTTGCAAGAGAGGTGAAATCTTCTGTTTAAAATAAATGCAATCCCTGTCCTCAGAAATGTCTCGCGAAGTATGTCCATGAATTGTGATATGTCATAGTATTTCCCTAGTATATGGGGAGTTTATTATCATGTCCTAGAAGAAGTTTTAGCATTTTTCTTTTTGTCTTTGTAGGTGAAGATTATAGTATAGCTTCATCGGATGTGGTCTTACTAGAAGGGGAAACCAGTAAAGCTGTGCCAATATATATCATTAATGACATCTACCCTGAGCTGGAAGAATCTTTTCTTGTGCAACTGCTGAATGAAACAACAGGAGGGGCAAAACTCAGGGGCATTAACAGAGGCAATCATTATTATTGAGGCCTCTGATGATCCCTATGGATTATTTGGTAATGAGACTAGTCTGTGCCTCTTACTTATTTGTATAGATTCATACATTTCTTTACTTTTAGAGTCTCAAAATTGATTTAATCTTGTTTCCTTTTAACCTGCTATTACTGATATATAAGGACATCTATGTATGTTCACCACCTGTGGCTAGAAATCAGCCTCTTAGCGTAAACCTAGAGATCATACACTTTTAGGCTTTTAGGTCAGATCTGGCTCCTGGATGTATTTTTGTGAATCTTAGACCAGTTGTTAAAAGAACTTTTTACAGAAATTTGTACAAAAATCTGAATTTCTGAGCTTTCTTTATAGTAAAAAAAAAAGTATGGTGACATCAAGCCCCCCTTTGAAGATTGCATCAATCTTCAAAGCAAAATACCAACTGCCAGGCTTGTACCATGCCATTCACCCCAGAAGTCATGGGACCCACTTCACTCATGACTGATACATGTCTGACCTCTGTGGGCATCTGAGTTTATGATTTCTGGTTCTATCGTAATGAAACATAATTTGGAAAATTTGGCAGGAAGGCCTGAGCATTTGTATCATAGCATGTTACTCTGATTTTGTGGAGTTTAGCCTCTTAGATTGCTCGGCGGGGAGGGGAGGAATAATTGAGTATAGGGTGGCAGCTGGTTTGCTCTATGTTGACTTAATTTCACCTTGTATTTGAAATGATCTCTGCTTTGCCCTTTAGGTTTTCAGATTACTAAACTTACTGTAGAGGAACCTGAGTTTAACTCAGTGAAGGTAAACCTGCCAATAATTCGAAATTCTGGGACACTCGGCAATGTTACTGTTCAGTGGGTTGCCACTATTAATGGACAGCTTGCTACTGGCGACCTGCGAGTTGTCTCAGGTAATGTGACCTTTGCCCCTGGGGAAACCATTCAAACCTTGTTGTTAGAGGTCCTGGCTGACGACGTTCCGGAGATTGAAGAGGTGAGAGGAATGGCTAGTCTAGAATGACACTGTAAACCGTATCTTGTCTTATAGTGATTAGAGCAGATGCTTGTTGTTGTGACATTTATCGAGGTGTCTGATAAATCATTTCTGTGAGAATGTTCAAAATTTGGTAGTGTGAAAGTGATCCTTACAGAAAACAAAAACAAGAATATTTTAGAAATAGGTCTCATACTTGTTCACATACTAGTTTACTAGTATAAGATTTGTTTTAGTACAATTATATTTTCCTATGTTTTGATTAAGTGATTAAAAATACATAATCTGGCAAAAGTTTGCTATATTGTTTAACATAAACAATTTGTTTGTATTCATAATCTCTCTTGGCTTGAGTGTGAGCCAGTCAGTCTTAATTATATGTGGATTTTGATTTTTCTGCTCATTCATTTATCCTTTAGGATTTACTCTGTGACAAATTCCATGTGAGATTTATTTGCCTGATATTTATTTTTCATGAAAAAGGAGTGAAGTGGCAAATAAAGATAGCGTCTCAGTCAGTGGGGAAGTTGATTCATCACTGACATATATTGGCTGAAGATAATTTTATTTTATGAAATTCAAGTATTATTAAAACCTAGAGCTCATAAAATTAGATTTAACAGCATTTATTCTTTAATAGTGTCAAATTTTTGTAGAAGGGAAGTCCATAAAATTCCAGTTGAGTGCTAATTGTGTCATTGCTCACTTCTTAAATTTTAGTTATTAGTTAATACATATAAAACATTTCTCTTTCCTTTCCTCTAAATGTAGGTGACATCATGATATATTTTTGTTTCAAATTTTATCAGAGAATTTCCACTTATGAGAACATGGGAAATAAAGCATAATAAATGAACTGTTCATAAGACACATATGCAATATTCTCCCTTCGTAAAAAGTGTATAGGGATTACAAGTATATTATTGAAGGGGTAAACATAAAGAGGCATCTTAAAATTGATTTACACGATTGTATAACAGAATATTAAGGAACTTAAACAGCCTGTATTTCTTATGTGCAGTCATGCTCTGGTGTTAAAGTTGGTGAGGGGTTGTTCTGTTACATGCTGAGTTTGTAAATGTGGTGGAGGAGTTTATGTTCATTCGTGTTACACTATACTGTGTTCTTGTTTGGATATCTTTGATTTTTTTCTTGCATCATGTTTATTCTAATTTCAGAACCGGGATTCTCTTAAGGAAGTTTTCACTGTATTTTTAGGTTATCCAAGTGCAACTAACTGATGCCTCTGGTGGAGGTACTATTGGGTTAGATCGAGTGGCAAATATTATTATTCCTGCCAATGATAATCCTTATGGTACAGTAGCCTTTGTTCAGTCGGTTTATCGTGTTCAAGAGCCCCTGGAGAGAAGTTCCTGTGCTAACATAACTGTCAGGAGAAGGTATATGAGATGGCTGCTTGGGACTTGTGGGGTGGTGGAAAAGGATCTCTTGCACAATCTAATAATTTAATTATGGTAGTTTTTACATAATGTAAAATATTTTACAGGTTATTATAATCTGTTAAATAATGCTTATCACTATAAAGTAGTCATTATTTTTCCCATAGCTTTTATTAGTGAAATGGGTTATACATCATTTGGCTTTCTAAACCCAGACATTTATTGCTTTAATTGGTGATTTGTTTGAATTAGAACTTAAAAACAACTGGTTTCTAAATTGAAGATCATTCAGATGCCATATGAAGTAGTTGATTTTCAGGTTATCTTCTTCTGCCTTTCTTTTGTGAGGCAGCATACTGTTCACTGAGCTCCTTCAGAAACAGAAAAATAGGTGGTTTTGCAACCTTGTGGCAAGTAATTCCATTTACATTTCCTGAAAATGTACCCATGTCGCTATCATTCATTGTTAGTTTCAGTGAAAGTTAGTGAAGATTCATTTTCTAACTCTGCTTGAAAATTCTGGAATGGGTATGATTTGCATATCTTGCTAAATATTTTCACAGCTGGGTTAAAAATAAGTATTATCTGAATGAAAATGAACCAGGTTACCTTACATGAGAAAACTCAATGAGGCAGAAAGCTAATTAAGAAGCATGGTTGTGTCTGTGCTAGTACCTTATCCACTTAAAAAGTGGAAGCCACAGTCAGTGTTCTCGCCTCCGCGTGTAATGCACAGATTGCTTTGAATGCCTAACCTGTCTTTTGTCACTCCACGTTTTAGCGGAGGGCACTTTGGTCGGCTATTGCTGTTCTACGGCACTTCTGATATTGATGTAGTGGCTCTTGCAGTTGAGGAGGGCCAAGACTTACTGTCCTTCTATGAATCGCCAGTTCAAGGGGTGCCTGACCCACTTTGGAGAACTTGGGTGAATGTCTCTGCGATGGGGGAGCCCCAGGATACTTGTGCCACTTTGTGTCTCAGAGAACACGCATGCTCAGCGTTTTCCTTTCTCAGTGCTTCTGAAGGCCCCCAGTGTTTTTGGATGACTTCCTGGACCAGCCCAGCTGCTAACAGCTCAGACTTCTGGACCTACAAGAAGAACGTGACCAGAGTAGCATCTCTCTTTAGCGGCCAGGCTGTGGCTGGTAGTGACTATGAGCCTGTGACGAGGCAGTGGGCCATCATGCTGGAAGGCGATGAATTTGCAAATCTCACCGTTTCTATTCTTCCCGACGATTTCCCAGAGATGGATGAGAGTTTCCTGATTTCTCTCCTCGAAGTTCATCTCATGAACATCACAGCCAGTTTTAAAAACCAGCCAACCATAGGACAGCCAAACACTTCTACAGTTGTCATAGCATTAAATGGTGATGCCTTTGGAGTGTTTGTGATCTACAGTATCAGTCCCAACACCTCCGAAGATGGCGTATATGTCGAAGTTCAGGAGCAGCCTCAAAGCACAGTGGAGATGGTGATCCACAGGACAGGGGGAAGCTTAGGTCAGGTGACAGTCGAATGGCGTGTCGTTGGTGGAACAGCTACTGAAGGTTTAGATTTTATAGGTGCTGGAGACATTCTGACTTTTGCTGAAGGTGAGTGATGGTTCTCAATGGATTTCGGTTCCCCCTGGGAAAGTCATTATAGTCCATTTTTATTTATGATAGTGTTCATATGCATTCTTACTATGTACATTCTTGCTAATATGTAAACGTGAATGAAAAAAAGTAGTAGTTGGCTTGTTAATGGTTGACTTGACATATAAAGGGCTGATGGGGCCTTACGCATGTATCTTTTAGTTGAATAAAAAGAGAAGAGGGAATGTGAGGATTTTATCCCTTTTATGTGTGATAGCAGAGCCTTTAAGGAAATGTAGAAGCATATTTAAAGCCAGTTTTAATTTTGTAAAGGAAGTTATAAGAATGAGCCATGTATCCACAATTAAACATGCGAGTAAAAAGTATTGATAGCCAAGAAATGGGAAGCTTTTTCATATGCTCTGACAAATCAGGATAAACCTCCAAAGAAAATAACAAGTATAAATAGTCTAAAGGCTTCCCTAGTGGCTCAGTGGTAAAGAATCTGCCTGCCAGTGCAGGAGACACAGGTTTGGTCCCTGGGTTGGGAAGATCCCCGGGAGAAGGAAATGGCAACCCAGTCCTGTATTCTTGCCTGGGAAATCCCATGGAGAGGGGGAGCTGGTGTGCTATAGTTCATGGGGTCACAAAGAGTTGGATATGACTTAGCAACTAAACAACAGCAACAGCATAAATAGTATAAACTTGGGCTTCCCTGGTGGCTCGGACGGTAAAGAATCTGCCTGCAAGGAGGAGACCTGGGTTTGATCCCACTCCACTCCAGTATTCTGGCCTGGAGCATTCCATGGACAGAGGAGCCTGGCAGGCTACAGTCCATGAGATCGCAGAGAGTCACACCACTGAGCGCCTTTCACTTCACTGGATGACTTTATTCATGTTATTTTAAGTTTAATGACCTAGTGCTAGATGAGCTTGTAATACTGGTCCTAGACTTGAATGGGATCACTATTTTAAACTTTCATGAACAGTGAAATTATAGAGAACTTGGACAAAAATTAGGATTAGTGCAGATTTACCAATTCTTTTCTAGGGTTGATTGAATCACCAAGTATTTGAAAATTTTGAACATTCATATATTTAAAATAGTTTTCTTTGGTTGAAAGAAAGATATCTTTACTGAACTCATTATTTAACTCATGATTTGGGCACTTCTAAATTCCATATGGCTTCTTAACATAGTTTTTCTTCTGATTGAAAGTAATTATACTCATAAAAGCTTCAGGTTATACAATAAAATGAAGGAAGTCAATGTTATTTGCAGTTTCGTATCTTAGAGCAATTGATTGCATATTTTATCCTTTAATGCATATACTTTTTTGGGAAACAGTAATTAGGGGTTATGATGCATATAGGGTATACTTTTGAAACATCTAATAAGCATTACATTTTAGAGTAACTTTTTAAGATAGTTTAAAACTTGTCTATAATGGTTGGGCTTGTGCTTAGTCACTCAGTCGTGTCTGACTCTTTGCAACCCTGTGGACTGTAGCCTGCCAGGCTCCTCTGTCTATGGAATTTTCCAGGCAGGGATACTGGAGTGGGTTGCCATTTTCTTCTCCAGGGGATATCTTCCTGACCTAGGAATCGATCCGGTGTCTCCTACATTGTAGATGGATTCATTACCTGCTGAGCCACCAGGGAAGCCCTCTATAATGGTTATTTTCCAGTAATTGATTTTGGGAACAATGGAATACTGATACACTTGGTGTGGGAGATATGCAGTTGGTAACGTTTTCCCCTAGTTCAAGGAAAATAATGAAAATCTGAGGAGGGAGTGGAGATGAAAATTTAAGATTAGATGTTTTAGTGGCTTTGGTAACTATAAAGAATTTATCATGTAATGTGGTACCATTACAACAGTTAGTATTAACCTTGAGTTGTAACCTTAGCATCATGCAAAATGGACTATATTTTGTAGCTGACCTGTATTCTCAGATAATATATATTCTCTTGAAGCAGTCTTAACACCGAATTGATCAAACATACCAGGGTCGTGGGGATTCCCAGGTAAGTGGGAAGTGGTAAGGAATCCGCCTGCCAGTGCAGGAGACAGAGAGATGCAGGTTCAGTCCATGGGTTGGGAAGATCCTCTAGAGTAGGAAATGGCAACCCACTCCAGTATTCTTGCCTGGAAAGTTCCATGGACAGAGGAGCCTGGCAGGCTACAGTCCATGGAACCACAGAGTCAGACATGGCTGAGCACACGCACTTGCATGCCAGCATCATGAAATAGAGAACATGCATTCACACCTACTTTTTCCTTTTTCCTGCTTTTTCTCACCCTTTCAGCCTCTTTCAAAACAGTGAACTAGATGGGGACCACTGTAGGCTGAACAGCAGAAGCAGTGTTGGGTTTGGGGGTGTTCAGTGGTCTGTCTATAAGTGGGGTCCTAGACTAAATCGCAGAGTAAATTCTTGGCCCTGCTGCTGTCACACATTGCTTTGAAGTCCTCTTCTGCCTCCTTCCCTTATTGTCCACATCCTGGGAACTAGTATTTGATGTTGTCATCTCATCTGGCTTCCCTAAGACTTATCCCATTTAGGTGGGTTCTTTGCCTCAGAATTTACCATCCTTTTCTGTTTCTCATTTTGACCACTATTCCCTAAGTGTCCTTGATCTTTCAGGGAAGTTTTGGGTTGGTTATCTGAAAATCATTCACAGTAACACCAGGATGAGAATGAGATCCACCTTTCTAGAAGGAACTATTTCTAAACAGTAGTTGCTTCAGAGTCTCTTCCCCTAGCTAGGTTATGGTTCTAGGCTAGACACCAGGAATAAAACCATGAGTCCTTGAAATAATTCTACCCTTTAACTTTCCGAATTCAAAATGTCCTTTCCACATTCTGTCCATGTTAATGGAATTTTTCAGTGCTTTATAAGTGAAAAGGGTATACAGGCTAACATATCAGTTCAGTTGCTCAGCTGTTTCTGATTCTTTGCGACCCCATGGACTGCAGCACACCAGGCTTCCCTGTCCAACACCAACTTCCAGAGTTTACTCAAACTCATGTCCATTGAGTCGATGATGCCATCCAACCATTTCCATCCTCTGTCATCCCCTTCTCCCCCAGCTTTCAGTCTTTCCCAGCATCAGGGTCTTTTTCCAATGAGTCAGTTCTTTGCATCAGGTGGCCAAAGTATCGGAGTTTCAGCTTCAGCGTCAGTCCTTCCAATGAATATTCAGGACTGATTTCTTTTTAGGTTTGACTGGTTGAATCTCCTTGCAGTCCAAGAGACTCTCAAGAGTCTTCTCCAACACCACAGTTCAAAAGCATCAATTCTTCAGTGCTCAGCTTTCTTTATAGTCCAGTTCAAACATCCATACATGACTGCTGGAAAAACCATAGCTTTGACTAGAGGGACCTTTGTTGGCAAAATAATGTCTCTGCTTGTTAATAATCTGTCTAGGTTGATCATAACTTTTCTTCCAAGGAGCAAGCCTTGTAGTTCCATGGCTGCAGTGCCTTTGCTTACAGTGACACTAACGTTGCTCAAGATACTGAACTGTTATAATTCACTCATGCATTTTTACTTAAAGGACTTCCCAGGTGGCACGATGGTAAAGAATCCACCTGCCAGTGCAGGAGACAGAGGTTCTATCCCTGGGTGGGGAAGAGTCCTTGGAGGAGAAATTGGCAACCCACTCCAGTATTCTTGCCTGGGAAATGCCATGAACAGAGGAAGGAGTTTGGCAGAAACTCCTTGGCAGAAGGAGGTTGCAGAAAGTCCGACATGACTGAGCAACTAAGCACCCACACATTTTAACTTAACAGTTTTAGAAGGAAGTTATTTGGGGCTTTTGTGAATTCTCTGTTGATGATTTTCTTACTTAGGTTTTATCCCATTGATTCTTTACAGGTGAAACCAAAAAGGTTGCCATTTTGACCATTTTGGATGACTCCGAGCCAGAGGATGATGAAATCATTGTAGTTAGTTTGGTGTACACGGAAGGTGGAAGTAGAATTTTGCCCAGTTCCGACACCGTCAGAGTGAACATTTTGGCCAATGACAACGTGGCGGGCATTGTTAGCTTTCAGACTGCTTCCAGATCTGTCATAGGTCATGAAGGTGGGTTCTTTTTATTGGTGAGCACATTCACTCTGTTTTCCATGGAGGTAATTTTTGTCTTGTCTTTTAAAGTTTCCCATTTTTACAAATTCTTTCATTGTTTTGTACAGCTGGGTCTGTTAATATATGTGGAGCTTATTTGGGAGAGGGCTGTTTAATGATCTGTTTAACTCGATTCGGGAGCCTCACAGATTGGTATTGTGTTCTAGCTTGCCACTCCCCACTAGAGTGATTTTAAGGAAATTGGTCAAACCTGGGATGCTCAGCTTTCTCATCTGTTAAATTACGGAAATACTATTTCCTTCATTGGTTTCTGTGTGAGGATTAAATTAGCTCTAAATACTATGTGCTTAGCCTAGTTTCAGGCACATAACATATGTATACTAAGGGTTAACTGTTGTTATTAAATCGTGAAATATTGACTGTTCCAAACAAATAGTAGTTTCTAATCAGTGACTGTTTCAGCCTGGATTTTACATTTGTATGGCAGTGTATTTATGAACTAAGTGCCAAATTAGAAAATTTACAAAGTACGCCCTTTTCCCATAAAAAAACAGTAATTTCTTTGAAACTTAATATTTTACATCATTTGTAGGGTTTACATTTATAGGCTGCTTTTTGTTTGTTTAAAGCATCATGACAATGTTTTTGTCTTTGAATAAGTCTGTTTGAGATAAACTGGTATTTATAGATTGTGTTTCACTGTAATTTGTGTTTAAAAATAATTGTATCTCAAAGGTTTAAGAAATCAAAAGGATAGAGATCTTTCCTTTGGACTTTGATTTTTACGATGAGAAAACTGACACGCAGGTTAAGTGACTGGACAGAATCCTATAGCTAGTGTTGTGGCTGTGCTGGAAACTGAGGGCATTTTAGTGTGCAACGCCTTTTACCTTACCATATTCCCAACTTGCCAGTTTATTCAACTTAATGCAAACATCTGAGACATTTTTCAGCACTCTTCCCTCTTATTAATGGTTTAGAATCTCATATTGTCATAGCAACAGTAAAAGTGACTAACGAATTGCTGTAAATCCAGTCTAAAGACAGATCATCAACTCTCAAAAAATTATTTGTAGTATAATACGAGTAAAAAGTCACCGCAGGATAAGTTAATCTTAAGAATAATGGCAACAACAAAAACATTTATTGAGTGTTTTCTGCCTGGCAGACATTTTACATCTGTTATTTCGCTTAATTTTAACAGTAGAGCTATGAAGTGGGTATGATGATGTACACCAGGTTTTCAGACAAGGAAACTGAATGTTTGAGGGACTACCCAGCACATAGTTATTCATGGTGGAGCTTAAACCTAGTGCTGTCTGAATCCAGAGTTTATGCTGTAGGGCACCTTGTGAGAAGAAGCTTTGTTTGGCTTGGACTTATGTCTACTGCAGAACTTGGCTATGCAGGCATGTCTGGTAAATATTTGAGTTGAAAGAATGATGAATTTGAGTAACAGTGTCCGTGTGAGAGGAGGAAATGGATGAGAGAAGCTGACTCTATCTTGAGTTAGACGAATTGGATTTTTAGAGATAATAGATGGAATCAGGAAAATTACTAAGATTTTGGCGGTCAGAGGAAGAAAGGCAAGTTGTCAAGGATGGAGCTGTGTGAAATACCAGGCAAGGGTCCAGGAAAGGCAAAGGCAAAGGAGAGAGGGGAGAGCACGCTCTGCCAGAGGAGTGGGAAGAGACCAAAATAAGAGTGTGTTCTCATTAGTTATCAGAAGAAAGTAAGCCTGGCGTCTGTGCTGTACTAACCTCACTGGGCAACCAGTGAGATTAGCTTCCCAAATGGACCAGAGAGAACAGTAATAACTGCAGAGGAGTTTTAGAGGAGAACTTGGGATGGACAGCAAATTACTGAGGATAAAAGACAGGATGTGGACGCCCTGGGGACAGTTAGCCCCTCAAAGTCTGGTCCTCAAGTTGATGTCTTCACACAAAGTGTTTTCTGCTTCTGGTCTGTGACAAGATAAATTTGAAAATGAAAATAATCTTTTCTAGAGACTTTTATCATCTCATTTTGCTGTGAAATCCAAAAGTGATATCTTTGGCCTTATACTTTGTATGTGTGTCCTTTTGACATTTAACTTACTACTCATTTATTTTTCTTCTGTTTTACAAAAGCGTCAGTCTATGATAGACCAAGGAAAACAGATCAAAAACCCCTTGTCTTTCACTGCTTTAGGGGTGAGAAGCACTGCCTTAGGGGATATTCACTTATTGGCTCTGAGAGCAAGGAAAGGAGAAAAACTGGCGAAAACTGATATGATTATCGTATCATATCTGATGCAATAAAATAGATATAATAAATCTGCTTTATCATATCAACCTGTGAGCATGAGTTTGGTACAGGAAACAGGACAATGAATTCCATTCATTAGTGAGTACTCTCTAGACTTTTTACATTGTAGATAGTAAAACAGAGTATTTTGGACTTGTTTTTACTTTGTTGAAGAAATACAGAGAAGAAGAGAATAAAAGTGTTAGTTTCATGGAGGGTATAAATTCAGTAACCAGAAAGGATTAGGTTTATTGGAGGATTTAAGAGCTGCTCTAGGTATATGATTGTCAGCAATATGATGGGATAAATTTTTTCTAGGAGTACAAAAGTATTTGGATGTCCTGGATCACTTTAAGGGGATTAGAACTGTAAAGGAGCTCGTGTCACAACATTTATCTTAAGGAAATCTGGATGGTGGCGGTAGTGGTGGGTTGGAGGCTCTGAAGAAACTTAAGCTCTCTGCTGAGCTCCTAGTCGTCTTGGGAGAAACTGCATATTCTAACATCAGTGTTCTCTTTCACCTGACCGAACTTAGCCTGCAAGCCAGATTGTGGTCTCTGCAGTTTCCAACAGCTAAATATCTGCAGGAGGATGCAAACAGGAAAAATGATTGATTCTTAAAACACATGGTCCACGTGTGTTATTGGTTAAATAGCCGCTTTATCATATCAACTTGTGAGCATGAGTTTGGTACAGGAAGCAGAAAGATGAATTGCTTTCATTTATTAGTACTCCCTAGGCTTTTTCAGTTCAGTTCAGTTCAGTCGCTCAGTTGGGTCCGACTCTTTGCGACCCCAGGCCTCGCTGTTCATCACCATCTCTCGGAGTTCACTCAGACTCACGTCCATCGAGTCCGTGATGCCATCCAGCCATCTCATCCTCGGTCGTCCCCTTCTCCTCCTGCCCCCAATACATTTTCCAAATAAAAAATGGAAGCAATTTCTATTTTTTTAGTTTACTTTTCTTTCCCTTTCCTCCTGAACCTTTTCTTAGAGTCTAAGTTAATTTTCTTTCTTCGAAAGCATTATGTTCGGCCTCAAGAATTCAGCATTTTGTGTGTGTATTCTACTGCAAAATTGCATAGAGAAATATATATCATGCAGAAGTTTACAAAAATGAAAACTTCGCAGTGATTCTTCAAAGATAACTGCTAAGGAAATGAAATTATAAAAATGCCATATGTGCTTTTGGCAGTGTTAACACTGCGTTTGACCTAGTGTTGGAGTTTAATTTATGTGACTAGTTTTAAAATGTGGACTGTGCTGAACTTCTGGCTTTAGGATACATTTTCAGTTCATGGGGAGGAATTGCCCTAGTGTTTAACAATATATTGAATTCTGTAAAGTCCTACTTCTACATTTTTGTCCTAAGGCAATTGGATAGATGCTCAGTGGTAAATATTACTGTCTTTCAAATGTAATGGACAGAATTGAGAAATATGGGAGAGTAGGTTTTTATCGCGTGCTGTGTATAAATGCACTCTTTATAAATCTGTGTGCGATGGTTCACTTCACACAGCTCTGCAGCATCAGAATCATTATGTCATGTTCAATAGATTTAAAATATGTCCTTTTCTTAGAGACAGCATATATCTTTTGTAGGCAAATATTTGAACAAGAGATGTGATTCTTTAAAAAATATTAATCAAACTGCTATATTAGAAGCATTCAACTTTCTATCTTAACTGTTCTTATTGACAGTATGTGTTTCATACCATTTGTATTTCTGTACTTGTTTTAAATCATTTTGCATCATAGAGCACAGTCAATTCGGATGGTACCTGTACACCATGTATACATGAATCTATTAAAACACGTCTCCCATATTTTAGTTTTCCAGTATTGCTATACACATTGTAGCTGATGTTTATCTTTATGAGAAGAATCCTGCTTTGTTTTGCAACAAGCAGATGAAACACTCTGGGTTATTAAAACGAATTTTATGCCTAGTTCTTATTTGTGTTAGGCTAGGCCAAGAGTGCATATGATAGATCATCTGCGTAGAGCTGAAATGTATCACTGACTTTTGCTAGACTCTCGATTTCATATCAAGATGATCTTTCAGGAGTTAGATTTTTCCGTAGGGGAGGGCCTCCCCTAGAGCTTCATCCTGGGAAAAAAGCTATAAGCGGTATGTTGAGACATTTGTTATCTGAAAATTTGACTTTCTCTCTCTAGGCTTTATCTTCTGTCCTTCCCTTATATTTAGAAGACTGAGCACCTATTTCTGATTTTTTTCTTTTCCTATATTCTTTGACTCCTTCTCTAGGCAGAAGATAGCTTTCCAGTAATTTTTTCCTAGGAAGCGCTTCAAATGGACCTGATTCTTAGCAGTCTGCCTTAAAGAGGCAGAGTTTTTGAGTAATAGAAAATCTTCACATCATTTGTACTATTGATATGATTTTCAGTAGCTTTAGACAATTATGTGTTTAAGGAATGCTTGATTTACCTTTCAGGAGTGTGTGTTGTGCTTCAAATTGTGTTTCTTGTCGTATTTTCTTGCAAGTTGTTGTGTGGTATCGTTAAACTTTCAAAAGTGTTCTTAAAATTGGTATTAGACTGAGTATTTTTACATGTAATAAGTTCATAGGAGGATTTTATATCTTTCTTCTTAGCATTTCATTTTTAGTTTCACCTTTAATGGTGCATTTATTCCTGAATCTCTATGTACCATCTTAGAACTGTAATTTTTTATTATGACATTTACAGGTTCCCCTTCAACATGGGTTTTCATTGATCTACTTTTTTTTTTGCCATTTGTATTTTTATTACATCTTTAGTAGTTTTTCAAACTGACATAATTTTCATTTTTAAATATTACTATGTTTCCTTGAAATCCATACTCTATATAACTTTTTATTTGTGTTACCAGACAACACTGTAGGTGAAACAACTTAATAACTCCAAAGGTCTCTCCATGTCTTTCAGTAGTAAACCCCTGTGGAATTCTGCGTGGTATACAAGAGAGCTACTCTAGGGTTTCATGACAGAGTCTTTGTTTTATTCCTCTGAGTTATACAAGTATAAATGTTCTGGATGGTATGGCAATTATTGCTGATTGTACCCATTCTTTCAGTTATATCCTAACCTTTGGACATTCTAATAGTGTTTCCTTTATGTTTCAAAAAAATCCAAGTCATAGCCTACTAACATGATACAGTTAAAAATTTTTTTCATATTGAAACATTTAAGAATGTATACATTAAATATTGAATTGTTTTGGGAAGTTTTATTTAGAGGTCTTTCTGATGTTTATGCTTTCTTATATTTTCTGCTGTCCCCAAATAATTTATTGCATTAAAGTTATGTGTGCTCAAATTTAGTATGAAAATTTTTTTGTTTATTAGTAATTAAAAAATTGAGAGTAAGAGGAGAAAGGGGTGACAGAGGATGAGATGGTTGGATGGCATCACTGACTCAATGGACATGAGTTTAAGGAAACTCAGGGAGATAGTGATGGACAGAGAAGCCTGGCGTGCTGCAGTTCATGGGGTCGCAAAGAGTGAGACATGACTTAGTGAATGAGCAACAATAAATTGAAATTAAGATAATCTCTAAATTAATTAGTTTATGATATTTTAAGAAACCTGTTAGAAGTAATTATTTAATTTTTTTATTTTCAAGAGTGAAAAAGTGGTGGTAGTTAAAATATATTTGGAAAAGCTGTTCATCTTTTATTGCTATTCTCCTTTAAAAAGGTCAGAAGTATTTAATTTGTTTAGATAACTAAATAAAAAGTGATTTTTTTAATGAATATGCCTGGATTTCAACTATATGTTATGCTATAAAATTTGAATAAGAATGTGTTCTTTTAAAGCTTTGTAAATATTAATTCACTTATCTTTTTAAAATTATTATTACATTTTAGTAACATGCTTCATTAGTATAACGTGTTCATCATCATCAAAATCTTGAATGCAGCATATTTTCAGCAAGCCATCACCAGTTTCCATAGGAGCTTACTTTTCACTTTAAGTAATTTAGAAGAGATGTCTGTTTTGATTTTCTTCAGTTTTATAAAGTATTACATGAGGATAAAAGCCAGGAATGGAAAGTATCTAAAATGCCTCAATTATCCAGAAAGGATAACTGTAACTTTGGTGAAGTTACAGAGGTTGATATACAGATTTGACACTTTTCCTTTGTATTTCTTTTTATAAAACAAAATCATTGATGGTATATGTAAGTTACAGTTTAAAGAAATGTGATTTTCAGGTATTTGCAAGCATTTTTATGCATGCATTGTGTAAAATCACATTGCATACCAGTGTAAGGAATTTGTGTCCTTTTGAGAAGTGAAGAAAGAATTTACTTGTATTATTGCTAGTTTTGACCATGAGGGCTTAATTATTAAGTTTACAGAACATTTCTGTTCTGGTGCATGTTTTGGAGTGTATAAAAAGTTTGTGTTTTCCATTTTAGCATGTGCTTTTAACTTTTACACATTAAACTTCCTGAAGTTCTACTAAATGGAAGTGTTTAGAAGTGGAATCAGCAGTAATGTGTTAACAAACGCTAAGCATGTATAAAGCTTCTAGAAAATTGCAAACAGAACAGGTTTGTAATGTTCTTAGAAAAGGCATTGTAGCAGTTGCATGTTTGGGATTTGAGTTTTGTTGACTTCAAATGTGACTAAGTTCATTTTACATTAAACATTTATCAATCTGTGCATTTGACTTGCAGGAGAAATTTTACAGTTCCATGTGATAAGAATACCCCCTGGTCGAGGAAATGTTACTGTTAACTGGAAAATTATTGGGCAAAACCTAGAACTCAATTTTGCTAACTCTACTGGTCAACTCTTCTTTCCTGAGGTAATAGCACCAAGAAAAACTGTACTGGACTACTTGGAGGAAACTGTTTTGTGAGGAAAACAGGAAAATTCTGAAGATGTGATACAAGGATTAACAGAGGTTGATGAGGGAGCTACTTCCTTAGGAAGTCAAAGGATTCCTAAGACTTCAGGAGGAGGTTTGCTTTTGTGTATGTGCTTGTATGAATAGACCTCCTTTAAGCAAACAGCAAGCGCTGACTTCGCATCTGGGGCGGCCCTCCCAGTCTGGTGCCAGCTGTGTCATTCTGCAGATGATGGAGACTCTTGTCCCGCGTTGCTTACTCCTCACTCTCTTGGAACTTTAATTGCCCTTGGAACTCAAATGTTTCACCGCTATGAAACAGCTAATATAGCCCTAGAAACAAATGTCGGTTTATCTCTTGTTCACACATTGTCTTTGAGCTTGTATTTAGGCACTCTTTCTGATATTTGGGAAGAAGATAATTGGTGAAAGATAACTGTAAAAACAGTTCTTGGGTACTAAGTAGTACTACTTTATTATTACTCTTCATCTTCTCTTTTCCACACTCACTTGATAGGAGTTCTCATTTGCTGACATGTTTAATTATTTTTCTCTTCATTTCTACTGCCTAAATATTAAGCCAAACCTTTATAACCTTCTGCCTTGATTACTTGATTACATTTGACTTCTATTAACTGGTTTCCCTACAACACGGGTCTTGTTTTCCATACTCCAGTTATTCCCATTCACCACTGCCATAGAAATCTCTCTAACTTACTGCATTGTCTGTAATTTTTAGTAGTGCTACATTGCTTATTAGATAAGATCTACATACATTAACTCAGCACTCAAAATCTTCCAGTTTGTTCCCTATCTACTTTAAGCCTGTTTTCCTAGGAGTCGTGTTTTTCTTTTTAATATATAATTTATTTTTTAAGCCACAGAACAGTTCATTTGAAACTATGTTTGGGTGCATGGTTTATACAGACAATAAAAGTAGAAGACAATTTGTGCTCAGTGACAGTAGAGGGATGAATTTCTTTGTGTTTGATACAGGGATCACTGAATAAAACAATATCTGTGCATTTGTTGGATGACAATATTCCTGAGGAGAAAGAAGTATACCAGGTCATTCTGTATGATGTCAGGACACAAGGTAATGCAGAATTTTATTGTTATTTTTTGGTATGTTATTTTCAGAAAAATAATAGTTGCTATTTATACTTAACGATTAGGTGGATACCGATTTAAAAAATGTTACTTTAAATATCATCTGTCCTGTAACAGTTTCAGTTCAGTTCAGTTCAGTCGCTCACTCGTGTCTGACTCTTTGCAACCCCATGAATTGCAGCACGCCAGGCCTCCCTGTCCATCACCAGCTCCTGGAGTTCACTCAGACTCGCATCCATTGAGTCAGTGATGCCATCCAGCCATCTCATCCTCTGTTGTCCCCTTCTTCTCCTGCCCCCAATCCCTCCCAGCATCAAAGTCTTTTCCAATGAGTCAACTCTTCGCATGAGGTGGCCAGAGTACTAGAGTTTCCCCTTTAGCATCATTCCTTCCAAAGAAATCCCAGGGTTGATCTCCTTCAGAATGGACTGGCTGGATCTCCTTGCAGCCCAAGGGACTCTCAAGAGTCTTCTCCAACACCACAGTCCAAAAGCATCAATTCTTCGGTGCTCAGCCTTCTTCAACAATTTAGATCCAAACAAATCAGCTCAGCATGAAAATACTTCTTTATAGATTCAGTTAAAAACTGTAGAATTTTTGATAAGCATTTCCTATGGAATAAAATACATCTCCAAAGGTAGAATTTGATGAAATTAATTTTATACTCAGTTCAGTTCAGCCGCTCAGTTGTGTCCGCTCAGACTCTTTGCAACCCCATGAACCACGGCACACTGGCCTTCCTGTCCATCACCAACTCCCAATTTGGATTCTGGATCAGTTATATGGGATAAATCAGATTTAGTAATTTGTGTAAGTTATCTGGGTATTTTCCTCACTTTCTGATCACTTTCTGTAATTCAGATGACCAGTACAGAAACTAATAACAATAATTGGTCAGGTGAAAAAGAATCATGATTTACTACCTAAGAAGAAAAGTAAAAGGTAGCTTCTGTTTGTCAATCTAAAGATTTCCGTTAGAGAAGTAACAGTAAACACTTTCTGCTTACTTTACTGTGTTTCAGAGAGTGAGATTATATTTTAAGTGTTTAGCAGTTAATGCCAAATCACTGTTTGATTTCTTGTGGTCCCTGACTTTCTTAGGAGTTTCACCAGCAGGCGCCGCTCTGCTCGACGCTCAAGGATATGCAGCTGTTCTGACCGTAGAAGCCAGTGATGAACCACATGGAGTGTTAAGTTTTGCTCTTTCATCAAGATTTGTTTTGCTGCAGGAGGCTAACACAACAATTAAGCTTTTCATCAACAGAGAATTTGGATCTCTAGGTTTGTGTTACTCTAGAATGAATGGAATTTTCAGGCAGATGCTTTTTAAGTATTCTACTAGGGTGGATGAAAGCATTGCTAAAATAAACCAGGAATGGGAAAAAAAATATATACTATCTAGTGTCACAAAATGCTGTACAATAAATAGTCATACAGTCTCAGCAGCATATGATAGCGAATGGGCTATGGGTCCACTAACTGAGCTGGACTTGGCCCAGGGTGATTCTGTTCCAATATGCCTCTCATTCTTCTCCTGCCACCGGTGGAGGCCCTGAGGACGAGCAAAAACATGCAGACTCTATCAGGTCTAGGCTCAGTACTAGCACACAACCACTTTGTCTTTGCGCTAGCAAAATAAGTCACACAGTCAACCCAAAGTCTAGAGGCGGGGCGGTCTGCCTTGCCCATTGTGCAGTATCACTGAGCCATTCCATGGTAAAGGCCAGAAACATAGGAAGGGGTGAAGAATTCGGGGCCAACAGTGCAGCTACTGAGGTGCTTTTACGAAAGTCAAAAAGTTCGTAATATTATTTTTAATGGAAGGATATTTGCCTTACAATATTGTGTTGGTTTCTGTCATACATCAACATGAACCGGCATAGGTATACCTTTGGCCATAGGTATACCTTTGTCTCCTCCCTCTTGAACCTCCTATTTTTTTTTTTAATTATAAAATCTTTTCCCATCCAATTCACTTAGGAGCAATTAATGTCACGTATGCCACAGTTCCTGGAATGTTGAGCCGAAAGAACCAAACAGAAGGAAACCTCGCTGAGCCAGATGTGGACTTTGTCCCGGTCGTTGGCTTTCTGATTTTAGAAGAAGGGGAAACAGCAGGAGCCATCGACATTACTATCCTCGAGGTAAAACACTTCTTTTGCTGTTGCTGCACTAAACGTGAATAGCCAGGTCACAAGTAGAAATCGATTAAATGCTCTGGTGCCTTTAAATCAGCTTATTTCTTTTTGTGATTTCTTTTTGTAACCACATAGGGATTCTGTTCTTGTCTAGACAGGGTCATCTGTTGTTGTGTATTTTATTATAAAAACAACTTTTGATAAAGAAAATTTCTTTAGGGCAGTCCCCTTTAAGATGGCATTGGCCTGAGAGATTCCAGAGGAGCATTTTGATTACTCTGAAGGATTCACTGGAGCAGTGAAGCCATGTGGGTCAGCATCTTAGCTGTTAAGGCTGGTTAAATTAGAGATAGCAGGAAACTCACTAGAGGCTGATGGTATAAGATGTGATTATGGTCAAGCCTTAAAGTAATCACTGGTGACTGAAATTGTGTTTTAAATGATTTTTCACATTGCAGAATCTTGTGCTGTTTTGGGACCTGGTGTTTCAACTACCTAAATTCACTTCCAAGAGGTTTATGAAAATAATACCTATGGAGAGGGTAGGAGGTGACTGTGAGGCAAAGGGTGGAGGAAGGGAGAGAGCAATATTGCCTTAGAAAATGAATTTTCAGTTACTGTGTGTTTTGGGGGTTCTCTTTCTTAAAAATTCTTATTTTCTCAGAAGCTTTTTACATTTACAAAATTATAAGTACTAAACCATCTACCATCTGATGTCAGTAATTCTTGTTTTGTTGATTACCATGACACTGTGACCTAATACAATAATTAGAGAATTCTAAAGCTGTAAGATAAAAGGTAATATTATTTCAGTCTGTGACATACGACACAAGATTTGATGAAACTTTAAGGTGATCTTCTTTCCAACATAGTATCTGTTAACAATAAAAATAAATTATTCCCCAGATATGTTAGTTTTTAAAGCAGAAAGTCACCTTTCAGGGGCCTAGTTTACAGAGTCTTGTTCTATGAACACAGAATTTCAAAGTTTCCTTTGTTTCTCCCTAGGTCTTTGTAACCTTTTCGGTTCTTAGATTATTAGCACAAGATTAAAAAGACCACAAGTCTGTATGTGCAGAAATAAGCCAGGCTGGGGGATATATATAGAATATACAAACTGAGGAGAGTTGTTCTGTGGGGATGGGGTACGGTGGGGGTAGATGGGAGACAGTCCCTGTACGTCGCTAATTCCGTAATTCATTGGTCCGTGTATTATAGAAGACAGAGCCAGTGACTTGTATTTTCTTAATTTTTCATGTGGCCACATATCTCCGTTAAATAAAATTAAGAGAGAGGTATATACACTGATATTATGTATTCATATATATATATATGTACTGGATTTCTGTGTAGATATTGCTGTCTGTCTAGTTACTGATGATGTGGTTTTGCTAGTCCTCCTGTTTTGAGCACCTGCCTTGTTAGTCATTAATCATAGTATTGTATGAAAATTAACCATCACTAGTATCTATCACTCTGTAGGGACTTGCTCTAGGGCCAGGTACTCCATATGCATTATGTATAACCAGTTTTACATATTTTTAATCAATACCCCCAAAGTAGCTGTTATTTCCCTCATAAATTGGAATTGGACTTCCCCTGGTGGTCCAGTGGTTAAGCATCTGCTATGCATTATGTTGGGCTTCCCTGGTGGCTCAGAGGTTAAAGCATCTGCCTCCAATGCGGGAGATCCAGGTTCGATCCCTGGGTTGGGAAGATCCCCTGGAGAAGGAAATGGCAATCCACTCCAGTATTCTTGCCTGGAGAATCCCACGGACGGAGAAGCCTAGTAGGTTACAGTGCATGGGGTCGCACAGAGACACGACTGAGTGACCTCACCTTCACCTATGCATTATGTTTAATCAATTTTACATATTTTTAATCAATATCCCCCAAAAAGAAAGTGAAAGTGAAGTCACTCAGTTGTGTCCGACTCTTTGTGACCCCATGAACTGTAGCCTACCAGGCTCCTCCGTCCGTGGGATTTTTCAGGCAAGAGTACTAGAGTGGGTTGCCATTTCTTCTCCAGGGAATCTTCCTGACCCAGGGATTGAACCTGGGTCTCCCACATTGTAGGCAGACGCTTTACCATCTGAGCCGCCAGGGAAGTCCCCAAAGTAGCTGTTTCCCTCATAAATTGGAATTGGATTTCCCTGGTGGTCCAGTGGTTAAGCATCTGCCTGCTGATGCAGGGGACATGGGTTCTATCCCTTCTCCAGGAAGATCCCACGTGCTGCAGGACAACTAAACCTGTGTGCCACAATAGCTGAGTCTGTGCTCTAGAGCCCAGGAGCGGCTACTACTGAAGCCTGCCAGCCCTAGAACCTGTGCTCTGCAGCAAGAGAAGCCTCTGCAGTGAGAAACCTGTGCACAGCAACTAGAGGGTGGCCACTGCTTACCGCAGCTGGAGAACGCCCACGTGCAGCGACGGAGACCCAGTGTGGCCAAAAAGAAGATGGCAGAATTGAGGGCTGAAAGTTTTAACAACTCACATAAAATTACAGAAATGTACTAGGTCTCTTTGACTACAAAGCCTGTGTTTTTCCCACCGTGTTATTCTATTCTTCACTCTTAATTGGATATGAAAGCAATTTAAAATCTTTTATTATATTTAAAATAATATTAAGCTTGTATACTTATATAATTGGTTTACATATTAGTCCAGGTAAAAACTGAAATCAATATAAAATGATTTCAGGTGGTTCAACATACTAACATATAATCAGCTATGAAAGTTTAATAGGTTTTTTTTTTTAATTGCAGCTTTATTGAAGTACAGTTAACCCATGCTGCATGGTAAACTTATGTAAAATCTTAAAAAGTATATAAAATTGGAAGATAGTTTAAGCATATATTGTGTTGATTTGATTTATATTTACATTATGAAAGGATTCTGCATATCTAGTTAACACTTCCGTCCCCTCATGTGTTTATCTTCTTGTGTGTGTGTGAACATGCATGTTCTACTCTATCAGTAAATTTCAGCTACACAGTAAGGTGCTGTCAGCTGGAATCACTGTGTTTTACTTCAGATCCTCAGATCTTAGTCATCTGTAGCTGAGTTTGTACTCTTTTACCAATTCCTTCCCAGTCCCCACCCCCAACTTCCCCACCTAGCCCCTGACAACCAATTTTCTATTCTCTGTTTTATGAGTATGACCCCCTTTTTTTTTTTTAGATTCCACATATAAGTTCTACCATACAGTATGTCTTCCTTTGTCTGGCTTACTTCACTTACCGTAATGCCTTCAAGATCCATCTTTGTTGTCAAAACGAATGATTTCCTTCTTTCTTGTGGCTGAATGATGTTCCATCTTAAACACACCACATCTTACCCCTTCATCTGTCGATGGACACTTAGGCTGTCTCTCTAACTTGGCCCTTGTGAATAATGCTGAAAGAATATGGGAGTGCATATACCTCCTCATTAGTCTGTTTTCTTTTCCTGTGGATAAATACCCAGGTGTACGATTACTGGTGGTTCTACTTTTAAGTTTCTCAGGAACCTTCGTATTGTTTTGCACGGTGACTGCACCAGTTTACACTCTCACCAGCAGTGTAAAGAGGTCCCCTTTCTCCACATTCTTACCAACACGGATATCTTTTTGATAATAGCCATTCTAACAGGTGTGAAGTGATGTCTTGTGGTTTTGACTTGCATTTCTATGATGATTAGTGACATTGAGTGCATTTTCATGTACAGGTTGGCCATTTGTATATCCTCCTTGGAAAAATTTCTATTCCATTCCTCTGCATTTAAATCAGATTATTTGTTGTTTTGCTATTGACTTATACAACTGTTAAAATATATTTTGGATCTTTGTGATTTGCAAATATTTTCTCCCATTTGATAGGTTGCCTTTTCTTTTGCTGATGTTTTCTTCTGCTATGAGGAAGCTTTTCAGTTTGATGTAGTTCCACTTTTTATTTTTTCTTTTATTGCTTTTGTTTTTGGGGTTAAATCCAAAAAAATCATTGCTAAGACATATTTTTTTTTCTGACTTAAATCTTTTCTATTCTGTGTTTGGATTTTTATATTTTCTGTATACCATTTAAATATTTATATTTAAAAGATAATTTCAAAAAGCAGCTTGTGAGAGGTAATTACTTTGAGAGCATAACTGTAGAGAATTTAATGGGTGAATTTTTGCAGGACGATATACCAGAACTAGAAGAATGTTTCCTCGTGAATTTAACTCATGTGGAACTTATCATGGCTCCTTTCACTTCATTTCCTCCTAGATTAGGTACGGTGGCCTTTTTTGTTTGTCTGTTTCTGTTTACTCACTGCAAATGAAATACAGTTTCTTCAGTTTTTAATCAGAAATGATCATTGTGAAGTTTGCTAATCTCAGCTATATGTAAAAATATGGTGAGCTTTTAGATTTAGTTGAAAGATCCTCATATATTGTAGTTGTCGATACTGGACAGCATAAAGACATTTAAGAATTCCTGTGTGATGCTTCTTTAAACACTGCAATTATTTTATAAACAAATTTGTCATCTTCAAAATAGAATTAGTTCTTATGAAGTCGTTTTCCTTTCAAAATTTAATTTGCTGTTTTCATTAGATCTCCAGATTATCAGATGTTTTTATTTTCTCGTAGATTAAGAACAGCATTTGTTTGTTTGTTGGGTTCTCTGCTCCTGTTTGACTTTTTATCTCTTTCCTTTCATGCTTTAGAAAAGACTCAGTTAATTCGTTACAGACTGAAAGGTAAAACTTGAACCTCAGTACAAATTTATGTAGATTACTTTAAAAAGAGAAATTCTTCCTGTTAAAATACAAACTCCTGTTCACGATTTGGACATTCGATATTGGAAAGTTTTTCGGAAACTTTCAGATGTGATAGGCTGGTGGGGGTGGCGGTGAGCAGCACCGAGGTAGCCTGCCCCCTGTCCCTGGGTTAGAAGGTGTTCTGGGCGAGGGAGATGAGCCTGGGTTCAAGGGGGGCGAAGCATGGCCCTGAACTGGGGCCTGAGAAGTGGGACTTCCTCACTCACTTCTGAGGCTCAATGTGACAACTTTGAAAGGAGCAGAAGGGAATAATCAGTTTTTAATTTATTATTTGGAAAGTTTCCATTTTTATGCAAGAGAAATACATGATTCCAATGACTAGGTTGTTTATATTGAGCGGTTACTACAAAGTTATTACTGTTCACACTAAGAAAACTCCAGAGCACATCATCTTCCCTGTACTCAGAGATAATGTGAACAATTTAGCTTTGGGTTAGTGCTTGCTGATGCTCTTATTTCCAAGTGTTTTGTATATTAGGACCATCATGCCTTAGACGTAGTGGTCATAGTAGTGTTAGTCACTCAGTCGTGTCTGACTCTGCCACCCCATGGACCGTAGCCCGCCAGGCTCCTCTGTCCATGGGATTCTTCAGGCGAGAACACTGGAGTGGGGTGCCATTTCCTTCTCCACTGGATCTTCCCGACCCAGGGATCGAACCCGGGTCTCCTGCACTGCAGGCAGATTCTTTATTGTCTGTTATATTTGCCCATTTTACAGATGAGGGAACTGAGGCTAAGAGAAACTAGGAATCCTGCTGCAGTCACGCAGCTAGGAAACAGTGGGACTGGGCCTTGCCCTGTAGCCTCTAGGCACAAATCCTGATGTCGTCTTCCTCAATGGCTATTGATCTCCTGACTCACAGAGAATGCCCCTCTCCTTACCCTTCTTCACCTAGACAGCTGTCATAAGGATCCGAGAGTAAGGTGGAGCTTCTGAAATTTAAAACTCAAACATATTAAAAAACAGAGCAGAACAGTAACTGGTTTAGTTACTATTTCAAGACTGAATAACAGATATTGGTAACATACTGAGCTTGGTGAACAGAATACAGAATAAAAAGGGATTAGAAAATTTACGTTAAGCTTAGTCTTTATTCCACCTAACCCTTCCCCTTCTTCCCCACCCATGCCAACTTCTGTTTGTACCCCTGTCTCTCTCTGTCTCTTTGATGCCTGTATTTTTCTCTGCAGCATTTCTTCTTTCTCTCCCCAGTTTTTCCTTCTCCTTTCTCCTTCTTGCAACTATCCCCCATTTTCCTTTCCTCTTAAAATGGATTATAATAATAGAAATAAAGCCATAGCTCCAACTGCTTATTTTATCCTGTTCTCAGTTGATTAGATTTCTGAGTTAGTGGTTCTTGCTAGCAAAAGTTTGCTTATTCATATAAGTATTTGTGTCTTAACATCTTTTGATTAGTGTTGACAGTACCTCTATATACCAAACGTATGGTCTTTAAATGCTGTATCAAATAGTTCTCTCTTTAATTGCTTCTTTAAAGATATGTTTCTCTGCGTTTTCAGATTCAGAGGGCTTGACTGCCCAAATCATCATTGATGCGAATGATGGTGCTCGAGGCTTAATTGAGTGGCAGCAGGGCAGGTAAAGCCACGGTTGTGGGAGGGCTCTTAATGGACTTTCAGATGCTCTACTATCTAGCGGATAAAAGCTTATAAGGGAAAATGAATGTTTTCTCTTTATCATAGGTTTGAAGTAAATGAAACCCAAGGAAGTCTAACGTTGGTGGCCCAGAGGAGGACAGGGGCTCTTGGCCCTGTTTCCCTGTTTGTGTATGCCCAGAATTTGGAAGCGCAGCTGGGAGTGGATTACGCCTTTACACCGATGGTGAATTCATTGACAGTTATAGCGATTTAGGGCCTGTACATCAGTTAACCTTGAAATAATAAACTACCCTGTATTCCACAGTCAGTTAGAGCCGAAGAGTTCCACCTGGTGGAATAGCTCTCTTCACTGTTTTGGTAAATTATATAGATTGAATTTTCAGTACTGTTTCAAAGATTATTCTGTATTTTACTTCTTTCATTATTTTATTATAATATTTGATACTAACTTTTTTATTCATTTGCTATCTAATGGCAATATTTGATACTGGAGGACACACATTATTGTGTTAAAAGAGTTTATATCATTGATGACCTTATCAGAGTGCTTCTTATGTTTCTTGAAAACGTTACTGCTTTCATTTCTTTGTTTTACTTTACTGAAACACCTTTAGTGTTTGAAAATATTTTTGTCTTGTCTCTTGTTGCCTTCTACTGCTTAGTCAAATGTTTCCTTTCTTCCTACTGCTTTTTAAACTTAATTGAAAAAAAAAGGTCATGAAAAAGTAAGGAAAAAGTCCTATAAATAGCTTATTTCACATTCAGCAGTATTTATCTCCAAACATTTAAAAATGACTCAGCGTATTAAAATATAATACTGCCTACTTCTACCTCTTGGACCAGATTCTTCATTTCGCTAATGGAGAAAGGTATAAAAACATAGACATCATGATTCTTGATGATGACATTCCAGAAGGAGATGAAGCATTTCAGCTGATTTTAACAAATCCTTCTTCTGGACTGGAGCTGGGAGAAAATACAGTAGGTAATTGATGATTTATACACAGCTCCCTCACCTCTCTTCACTCCCGAGTGAGCGCTGTGGTATGGTGGGGCATTGACCGCATCTGCCACAGTCACACATTAACATTGTGCAGTTTTTTCATGTCTTTTTACTTTGATTCCTAGGCATTGTTGCTATTATGAACTAGGTCGCTTGTAATTATATTTTTAAGTGATTATACATCCATCTACAATGCAGGAGACCCTGGTTCGATTCCTAGGTGAGGAAAATCCCCTGGAAAAGAGATAGACTACCCACTTCAGTATTCTTGGGCTTTCCTGGTGGCTGAGAGGGTAAAGAACCCGCCTGCAATGTGGGAAGCCTGAGTTCGATCCCTGGGTTGAGAAGATCCCCTGGAGGAGGGCATGACAACCCACTCTAGTATTCTTGCCTGGACAATACCCATGGACAGAGGAGCCTGGCAGGCTCAAAGAGTTAGACATGACTGAGCAACTAAGCACAGCACAGCATATATTATAATAATCCTTTTAAGATTATTTAGAGGTATTATAATAATCTTTTAGAATACATGCTCTGAAGCAGATTTCCTAGCTTTGACAGCTATTCCTGCCACATCTAGGCTTGTGAATGTCCATGCATTGCCTGTCTGTGCTTCAATCATTAGTTCTGTGAAATGAGAATAATAATAGAATCAATCCCAGGGATACTGTGAGCGTTAAATGAGTTAAGAGTGTAGGTTAAGCAATTTGTAAGTTCTCAGTAGTAGTAGTTGTTGTTTTGGCTGTTATTAACATTATTATTATTAATAGTAGAAGATAGAAAGCTCTTGATTTCTGAAGGTTCAGTCAGTTCAGTTCATTTGCTCAGTCATGTCCGACTCTCTGGGACCCCATGAATCGCAGCACACCAGGCCTCCTTGTCCATCACCAACTCCCGGAGTTCACCCAAACTCATGTGCACTCAGTAGGTGATGCCATCTAGCCGTCTCATCCTCTGTCATCCCCTTCTCCTCCTGACCCCAATCCCTCCCAGCATCAGGGTCTTTTCCAGTGAGTTAACTCTTCGCATGAGGTGGCCAAAGTATTGGAGTTTCAGCCTCAGCATCAGTCCTTCCAGTGAACACTCAGGACTGGTCTCCTTTAGTTAGCTTATATTTTGAACTCTTGTAATAGTTCTAATATTTTTTCCCTTGCCTTTTTGAAGAAGATAATCACGATGTCTAGAAATAGTGGCATGCTGATGCTTCCTTTCCATTGCTTTTATACTGTTACCTGGCTGGTAGCTCCAGGGCAGTGCTGAACACTAGCAGTGATGAGAGGCGTCACTGTCTTCTAATGTTTCAACATTAAACTTTAGTACTTTCTGTTGGCTTCTGAGAGATATTACTGTATCACGTTGAAGAAGCTGCCTCTTGTCTCAAGATTACTGAATCTTTTTATTTATATCATGAGTGAGTATAGAATTTCATTAAATGCCTTTTAACATTTATTTTTAAGATGATCTAGAAAAGCATTGGCCTAGTTTACAAGGAAGTATCCACATACTTCCCACCACTTATAACCCATTCTATTTTAATTTATTGTTTTAATATTTTTATTCTGACAGCCTTCATTACCATCCTTGCTAATGACGATGGCCCTGGAGTTCTGTCGTTTAACAACAGTGAGCACTTTTTCCTACAAGAACCGACAGCTGTCTACGTCCAGGAGAGTATGGCAGTGTTGTACGTTGTTCGGGAACCTGCCCAGGGACTGTTTGGAACTGTGACCGTTCAGTTCATTGTGACAGAAGTGAATTCTTCAGTGGAGTCAAAAGACCTGACTCCTTCCAAAGGCTATGTTGTTTTAGAAGAAGGTGTTCGTTTCAAGGTACAGGATGAATGTTTAATGAGAATGAATGATTAATATTTACAAAATAATTTTCTCTTCGAGGAGCCCCCTTGATCTTAGAAAAAAAAAATTCAGGTTAGGGGATAGGTGAGGATAATGACTAGATTACTACTGTATTGTCTGTATAGAATGCAGCTGGAGAAATCTGCTCCAGTAACAGAGTTGTGGAATGTGCAAATAACAAAAAATATGCATATTGGTGCTTTGAATGTTAAGTATATTTAAATGGCATGCTTCACGTTATTGCCTTTAAATCGTAGACTACAAGAAACTCTAGGCCCTTCATTGCGGTCATAAGCAGTAGGTAATCATTCTTTTTGCCACATTGTTATTAAAATACAGCTGTTTCCTTCAGACAGCTTGTTTGAGAAGCAAAGTATCTTATGAAAACAAGAATAGCTTATTGGAAGAAGAATGCTGGATTTAGGATTAATCATAAATTGAACTGTGCTTGCAGAAGTTCCCTTTCTGAAACTTCTTTTTCTGTATAGTAATAATTTTCTGCTCCTACTGCTAAACTTTATTTTTAAAACACAGTTGAGGTTTAAAACAACTGATTGTATTAGCTTAAGCTATTTTTAAGCCAAGTATATAAAGTATAATATCTAAAATAATATATTTTAAAATATTTCACTGGAAAACAGTCCATCTAATAATTAAATAGTTTTATTTATGATCAATTTGTATAACCTTCAACACACTTTTGAATTCATATTTATTTACATGTCCAGGTTTTTTTTGTTTTTGGAATTTTAGAACATTCAATTGATTTGTTCAGGGACATTTACATCTTGATACAGATAAAAAGAATTCAAATTTGAAATATTTTATGAATTTTCTGTTGCTTTACATTCACATGCTTTCCTTTTTAAAAAAATGTTTTAAATTTTATTTATTTAACTTTTTGTATATTTTAAACTTATTATGTATGTTTTTTTCTTAAAAGACTTTTTCATAGTGTATTTAAAGACCTTTCTATTCATTAGGCAGACTAAATGTTTGAACAAATTGGATTAAATAGGTTTTTCTCTTACCTCTATAACTACCTTTTCCCTACATATTTTTATTCTCTGATGTATAAACAGTAAAATATAAAAATCTTAGGCGCATGGGTCAGTGACTTAAAAATATGTATACAACAACCTAACAACCACTCTGATTAATGTGTTAAACATTGCCATCAGACAGAAGTTTCCTTCTTGTCCCTTACTCTCCCCAGACAAAAATGCTTTCTGGTTTCTATCATGAAAGACTCATTTTGCTGATTTTTGAACTTCTTATAAATAGAGTCATACAGTATGAATTCTTTTGTGTCTAGCTTCTTTTGGTCAACACAGTTTTTGATTGCATACGTGAGCAGTTGATGCTTTTTTAAATTGCCTGGTAGCATTTCATTGAATAGATGGCTGTTTGTTTATCCATTTTCCTGTTGATAAACATATGGAGTTGTTTTTAATTTGTGCTTTTTAAGCATGATTCCTAGGCTTATATGAGACTAATGTAGTTATATAGCTAGGGCAGGATAAAGTAGCAAAAAATGAAGACCTAACTTTAGTTTTTAAATCTCAGTGATATTTTCAAATACTATACATATTTATTTTTAGACTTTGCAGTGGACTAAGTCACAGTGTTGATAATCTTGAAAGCTGTAACTTGAGAGAGTTGTTACTATTACATTTTGAGGCTCAGTATTAAAATTAAAAAGAGGAGATAAAATGTCAAATTACTCTAATGTCTGTGGCAAGAATACTGACTTCTAGCAATAACTTTCTGCTCATGTTTTCAGGCCCTGCGCGTCTCTGCCATACTGGACACAGAGCCAGAGATGGACGAGCACTTTGTTTGCACCTTGTTTAATCCGACTGGAGGTGCTAGACTAGGGGCACATGTTCAAACCCTGATAACCGTTTTGCAGAACCAGGCCCCTTTGGGGCTATTCAGTATCTCTGCAGTTGCAAATAGGTATATTCATAAGAAAACTGTCAGTTCTGAAGCTAAGTTGGAAATGTGATATAAAGAAAATGCAGAGTAAAACTGATCTCTATTGTAATGGGAACGTTTAAAATGAGCTGTAGCTGATAGATCCAGAGAGGCCACATGCCCTCATAACAGGAAGCATCAAAAACTCAATGATGCCCTATTTAATGGTGTTGTTAGAATTCTTGTTTGCTTGGAATCGACACTCTCATTCAAGAGCGCTATTTTGTGTTTTCAGTAATAATAAAAATAAGGAACAATATAAATTATGTTTAGGTGCTCAAATTAAATGAATGACATTTTTGTGTGTGACTTTTCAATCATATATTAACATGATTGGGCTTTAGAAATTCCATCTAGAAGCTAACAAATATATATATTTTTGATATCTTACAAATATTCCAGATCTAGTTTTATTAACATGTTAAGAATTTTCTGATTTGTGTTTTTCTCTGTTAAGTGGTTTTGATTTATGTGAAAAGAAACTTAGGAATGACAGAGCTTTATTTTCGAATATGTAGTATGAAGTTACTGACTCTTAGCAGTTTGTTACTTTCATAGTATGAGGTCATTGTGCTTTTGAAAATCCTCATAAATGAATGTTTTGAGCTGTAGATTCTAGCCTCCCTACTGTGTAAAATTTGTGGGTGGATCTCATCTTGATTTGTGTAAGTTTAAAAGTGTATTAAATATGTATTAGCAATGTGATATAGATATTTAATATGTAGAAATGATGTACTTTTTCTCCTTTCTGCAACCATTTGTTTCTTTTAGAGGCACCTCTGTAAACATTGAAGAAGCCAACAGGACTGTATATTTAAGTGTGTCACGTACTAATGGCATTGATTTAGCCGTGAGTGTGGAGTGGGAGACAGTTTCTGAAACAGCCTTTGGCATGAGTACGTTTAGTTTCTTGTAAGAACAAAATTCTATAACCAAGAAAGATTATGTGTTTAAGATTTACATTTTCCGTTATGAGTTGGATCTTATGGCCCTACTGAAAATGGATTATAAATATTTAATTCTTTGATTGCATTCACAAATGTTTATTGAGTGTGTCCTGTGCCCGGCATGATACTGAACTTGTAGGGCTCAGAGTTTAGGGATAGGAAGAAGTAAATAAGTAAAAATCAGTTTGTAGTTTGAAGTATAATAAACGTTTTTTAAAGGTGAAGTTCTAAGTACATAAGACAGTGCTTCCTAGGGGGTGTCAGGGTTTGAACTAAGACTTGAGGATGAGTGGGGTTTATGCAAAGACCTGAGTTAGAGGAACATACAAGAGAAAGCAGGAAGCCACAGCAGAAGTATAGAGCATATAAGTAAAAAACTGGAGTGGGCACTGGGTTTAGAAATAAGGGGGAGTGTTGAGTTTGGAGAGGTAGGTAAGACCAAATCATTCAAGAACTTAAGGATATTATCACATACATTAGTCTTTATTTTAGGGTTATGGAAAGTCTTGTGATCTAGGCAGGAGGGAGGGCTCCCATGTATAACAGGTGGGGTGGTATGATCACATTTATATTTTGAAGGCATCATTCTTGCTGCCATGTAAAGAATGGATTGGCACAGGAGAAATGAGAAGATAAAGGGACAAACATAAGGGCAGCAGATGGGGCTGGCTTGGACTCGGTGATAGACTGGATGTGGAGAAGGTGCTGGCTATGACTCCTAGGTTTCTAGCTAGTGCAGTTGGTTGGAGAGTCATGTCTTCAGTTAGAAGGGGAGTACTGAATGGAAACAAAGTGTTACTTTGGTGAAGGGAGTGAAATATTTGAATTTGAGTTAAATTTTAGAAGACATATCTTTAGACTCAATAAAAGATCTCTGCCGGAGAGAGAAATTTGGAAATGTTCAGTGTGCATTTTGCTAAAAGTCATGGAAATTGACGTAAA
Organism: Nanger dama; assembly: GCA_917880005.1. Taxonomy (NCBI): domain Eukaryota; kingdom Metazoa; phylum Chordata; class Mammalia; order Artiodactyla; family Bovidae; genus Nanger; species Nanger dama. The sequence goes on along the minus strand of CAKJTW010000008.1, from coordinate 15,442,191 downwards.
ACACTGGCCAGTGAGAATGGAGACAGAGAAAGGAAGAGAATCCAGACTGAGTCAAATGGAAGGAGTAGGGAGAGGAGAAGACTTAGAAGACCTGGTGAGAATCCCAGGGAATGCAGGATTGCAGACAGCGGCACAAGAGCTTTTTAAAAACAGACAAATGGCAAATCGTGCCAGCTGCTCATGAGAAGTAAGACGAGAACTGAAAAAATACTCATTGTCATTAGCAAGAGCTATTTGTTTAGAGGGATGCAACCCAAGTAACATTTTGAATCGAAGTGAGAGAATGCAGACCTCAAATATATGTAGCTAGCACAAGTAGTTTGGCTGAGAAGGTAGAACCTAGCAAGACTAGTGGTGGTGGGGGGAGGGGGCCAGGATTCAGGGTTTTTGTTTATTTCTTTGATTTGAAGAGACCTGAGTACGTATAACGGAGAAGGCAGTGGCACCCCACTCCAGTACTCTTGCCTGGAAAATTCCATGGATGGAGGAGCCTGGTGGGCTGCAGTCCATGGGGTCGTGAAGAGTTGGACACGACTGAGCGACTTCCCTTTCACTTTTCACTTTCGTGCACTGGAGAAGGACATGGCAACCCACTCCAGTGTTCTTGCCTGGAGAATCCCAGGGACGGGGGGAATCTGGTGGGCTTCCGTCTATGGGGTTGCACAGAGTCGGACACGACTGAGGCAACTTAGCAGTAGCAGCAAGTACGTATAAATGCTGATGGAAAAGACATAGTAAGTAAAAAAGGATTGATTATTTAGACGAGAAAGGGAATAATTAATAGTAGTACAATTGCCTTTGGACTTCCCAGGTGGCTCAGACAGTAAAGAATCCAACTGCAATTCGGGAGGCCTGGGTTCAATCCCTGGGTTGGGAAGATCCCCTGGGGGAGGGGAAAGGCTACCCATCCCAGTATTCTGGCCTGGAGAATTCAATGGACAGAGGAGCCTGGCAGGCTTCAGTCCATGGGGTCACAAAGAGTCAGACACGACTGAGTGACTTTCACTTTCATAGTTGCCCGGAAGCCATGAAGAGATGAGAGCCAAAAAGAAAGATTATGGTTTCTAATTCAGAGTTAAACCTCTACATGGTTTGGACTCTGCATGTGTTTTCTGGATGTACTTGTGAGAGTATATATTGGAGATTCTTAAATCTCAACAGGCATTTTTTATTCTTCATCCACTGTCTTCCTGAATTATGGTAGGGAAGGATTTAACCATATCGTTAAGATTTCAGTGCAAAATATTCACGCTCTGAATGTCAAAGCTGTGATGTTTCAAAAGTGGCAAGGCAAGACTCTAAAATACTGGATTTCTAGGAGAGGAAATCACCAATAGATAGTACATAAAAGGCACTGGCATCATGACTTCTTGAACTGGTTATCTAAAAAGTGATCAGTAATTTACAGAGAGCCTAGGTTTCAACCTTGACATTTGTTCTTGGTATGTTATGTTTGAACCATTAACTGAAGTTTAAAAAGAACTGACCTTCTATGGGAAACTGTTGTGATAATAGAACACTGGCGTTTCAGCCTCCTCCATTAGGTAGAGTTTTTTGTTTTTGTCTTTGTTTAATTGTAGCTCAGACTTTCAGGACATGTATGAAATGTAATTACTGCACAGAATTTTAGGAGACACAGGCTGATCAAATTTGATAGCCACTGATAGGGAGTTTGCTTTGGCATTCTTAAAACATGTAACACGTGAAGTTAGAAATTATTGGGGTCGTTTCAAATTGATAGTGTTAAGTTTTTAAAACCCAGCATTTAGCGTGTTTCCATAAGAGGTGTTTACTACTTTTAAATTTCTCAGTTGTATTTTCATTATCTTAAAGCTGATAAAAATCATACTGAACATATTTCCCTTTAAAATATACATTTAATATTTATTTATAAATATACTCCAGAAAATTTAAAATTTCTCTTGTTTTTGTAAGTTGACACTGTTACTGGTTTAAAATTCTCTAGTTTGTCTCTTTTCTTACATACACACACGCACGCATGCATGCACTTGCTTACCATGGAAATATTTTCATTTCTAGTAACAAACTCACTAGTTTCATTATTTAAATAAACTTTGACTAGGTGAAGTCTGGAGAGGATTTTACATGAGGAAACCATGGTTTATGTTTTTCAGAGGGAATGGATGTTATGTTTTCTATGTTTCAAAGCTTTCTGGATGCATCAGCTTCTGGCTGGTGTTTCTTTACTTTGGAAGACTCAGTACATGGTTTAATGTTAAGAGAATTGTCTTCTACTCTTTACCGATGGCAAGGGATTTTTGTTCCATTTGAGGTAAGCATCACTTACGTTATGGTACACAGACTAAAATGTACATGTAGATTTTGGATGCCTCCTGATTTCCTATTATTCCTTGTTTCCCAGGATTTAAGTATAGAAAATCCTAAAACATGTGAAGCTTTTAATATTGGTCTTTCCCCCTACTTTGTGATTACTCATGAAGAGAGAAATGAAGAAAAGTCTTCTGTTAATAGTGTGTATACATTCACATCTGGATTCAAATTATTCCTGGTAAAAAATTTTCACTTTTTTTGTAGGTTGCTTTATTTAAAAGAAAAATCAGATTTGTGAGATTGAGCTAAATAGAAGATACTATATGTTCTATGTTAACATGATAAGGGGCTTTTGTAAGTTAAAACACATTTAGCAAGTTGTCTTAATCGAGGGATATTTTTGTCTTTCTTGAAATGACACATAGATATGCTTACCTAGGGATCAGAATGATTTTTCAAGGTTTGAGGTTCAAATATTTACTCAGCTTTGCTATATTCAGGAGTTTTCTGCTTAAACTTTCCTTTAAATTTTTATCATCATTATTCTGTGTTCTTTGCAGGTACAAACAATCAATATTTCAGAAAGTTCTCAAGTAAGACATTTTACTTCAGACAGTCAAGATTATTTGATTGTTGCAAGTCAAAGTGGTGATTCTCAATTAACTCAGGTTTGATTCTTTTAAACTGAATTTTTTAATATAATCATTGAAACACATCAAAGGCTTAGTCTGTATAAAAGAAAACCATAATTTGATTATGATAAAGTAGTAAAGATGAATATAGATATTGATTTGTCACAGTTAATTTTTAAATGATACAGTCTTCCAGAGCCAAGTGTAAAAATAGGCATGAATATTTAATTAGAATTTAATTGCATTGGAAAATATGGAGAAAAATCACACAACTGGTTTCACAGAGCTTCATCTTAACATTGCCAATGGGGCACATATCATCACCCCAGGAATCCCATATGTGTCTGATAAGCTGTATCACAGTGTCTTAATAAAAATTTACTTGATAATTTTTCTCACTCCTCCAACTTCCATACCTGCTTCTCATCTCTTCACATTCAGTTTATGACTTTGTTGAAATGAGAGCTACAAGGTGGCGATTACTCATCTTCCCAACACCAGATTCAGGAAGCTCCCAGTACCCAGTCTTTTCCTCCTCCTGTTGCAATAGCCGAAGTGTCTCTTCTATAAAAACTAGGCTCCTCACATAGGGGTCCCTCTTTCCCTCCTAAGGGTTAGTTATTCCCTTTACTGTGTCACTAGCATCTTTCTGAGATTATTATCAGTTCAGTTCAGTCCCTCAGTCGTGTCTGACTCTTTGTGACCTCATGAACCGCAGCACACCAGGCCTCGCTGTCCATCACCAACTCCTGGAGTCCACCCAAACCAGTGTCCATTGTGTCGGTGATGCCATCCAGCCATCTCATCCTCTGTCGTCCCCTTCTCCTCCTGCCCTCAGTTTTTCCCAGCTTCAGAGTCTTTTCACATGAGTCAGCTCTCCGCATCAAGTGGCCAAAGTATTGGAGTTTTAGCTTCAACATCAGTTTCTCCAATGAACACCCAGAACTGATCTCCTTTAGGACGGACTGGTTGGATCTCCTTGCAGTCTAAGGGACTCTCAAGAGTCTTCTCCACCAGTTCAAAAGCATCAGTTCTTCAGCACTCAGCTTTCTTTATAGTCCAGCTCTCACATCCATACATGACCACTGGAAAAACCATAGCCTTGACCAGATGGATCTTTGCTGGCAAAGTAATGTCTCTGGTTTTCAGTATGCTGTCTAGGTTGGTCATAACTTTCCTTCCAAGGAGCAAGCGTCTTTTAATTTCATGGCTGCAATCACCATCCACAGTGATTTTGGAGCCCAGAAAAATAGTCTGCCACTGTTTCCCCATCTATTTGCCATGAAGTGATGGGACCAGATGCCATGATTTTAGTTTTATGAATGTTGAGCCTTAAGCCAACTTTTTCCAATCTGTGTAATAATCTTCACATTTAAAAAGTGATTTCTCTCCTGGTCTCATCCCCGTTTACTTCTTGTTTCATTTCTTTTCTCCCTTCTGTAGTAAGATACCTTGAAAGAATCATCTGCTTGCTTTGTAAACTTCCTCATGATTACTGATGACACCTGGCTTGCAAATGCAGTGGACATTTTTGTCTGTCATTATTTTGCCTTACTTCCCATTAGCATTTGACAGTCACCTCATCCTCAAACTTAAAGCATCTCTTCTCTTGCTTTTTGGGATACCACACAGATTTTTGTTCTGTTTGTCTGCGTCATCTTTCTTGGTCTCCAGTGCTGCTTCCTTCTCCCTTTTTGAACCTAGATATCTTGGAGTTTTTCAGGTTCAGTTTTTTTCTCAGTTGTTATTTTAAAAAATTGTTTTAAATTTATTTTTCATTGGAGGACAGTTGCTTTACAATATTGTGTTGGTTTCTGCCATACGTCAAGATGAATCAGCCATAGGTATACGTATGTCCCCTCCCTCTTGAACCTCCCTTCCCACCTCCCGCCCCGTCCCACCCTCTAGGTTGTTAGCATGGGGTTGAGCTCCCTGCATCATACAGCAAATTCCCACTGGCTGTCTATTTTCCAGCTGGTAAAGTATGAGTTTCAGTGCGACTCTCTCAGTTCATCGCACCCTCTCCTTGCCGTGCTGTGTCCACAAGTCTCCTCTCTATGTCCGTGTTTCCATTGCTGCCCTGCAGATATCAGATTCAGTTTTGGTTCACAATTCTTTTTTTTTTTCCCTCTCCACTCACTCTGACTATTCTTACCAGTCCTATTACTCTGAATATCAACTATAGCTGCTACTGCTGCTAAGTCACTTCAATCGTGTCCGACTCTGTGTGACCCCAGAGATGGCAGACCACCAGGCTCCAATGTCCCTGGGATTCTCCAGGCAAGAACACTAGAGTGGGTTGCCATTTCCTTCTCCAATGCATGAAAGTGAAAAGTGAAAGGAAAGTCACTCAGTCGTGTCCAACCCTTAGCATGGATTGCAGCCTTCCAGGCTCCTCCGTCCATGGGATTTTCCAGGCAAGAGTACTGGAGTGGGGTGCCATTGCCTTCTCCATATCAACTATAGGCTATCTTCCAAATTTACCAGTAGCCTTTTCTCTGTATTCTAGACCTCCTGCCTAACTGCATGTTGGCATGTCCACTTATATATATTTTATGTAGCTAAGATTTAACATAGCACAAACTAAATGTAGATTTTCTCTATGAAACTTGTTTCAAGTGTTTGCTTTCATTTTGGGAGATAATACCCTCATAAATACGATTGCTCAAGATAGAATGCTGGGTTATAACTTTCTTGATTTTTTTCCTAGTTATTCATTCCCATCTAATTCATTATAAAGTGTTTTTTATTATATCTCCCCAGACTTTTTTTGAGTATGGGCAGTTCTTTTCATCTCTGCTGCTTCTTCCCATGATCCAGATCCTTGTCACCTCTCAGCACGCTAGTAGAGTAGCCTCCTAGCTGGTTCTCCAGACTTCTCTGACCTCCTCAGATCCATGTGCCAAGTAGCTGGAGTAATCTTTAAAAAATATTAATTCATGTTGCTCCTCATTTTAAAATTATTCAGTGATTTCCAATTATGCTTGGAATAAGTTCTAGATTATTTAATACAGATAGTTAATAGTATAATTGTGTCATCTTCTTTGCCCAGCACAGTGCTGGGTCATGCCTGTTGTCCTGCAGTGATTAAGATCGTCTCTTTCGCCCTTCCTACAATGATTGTAAACCCTGTGATAAATTGTATGGTCACCCAACAAAAGGAACCTCATGGTCTTACCTGTCCTGTCTGATCTTCACTGCCCCAGTGCTATCAACTCCATTCCAGCGGGGCCAGTCTACGTTCAGCTTGTGATGAACGTTTTCTACCTTAGAAAATCTGTCATGCCATTCTTTCTCATTTTATTTCCTAGGACAGTCATAATTCTCTATCATACCTTCCTAAGTGTTACGGTCAGCACTTGTCTCAGGTTAATAATCATACATTTATATAATTATTTATGTGTTTATTGTTTGTGTTTTTCTACTAGTTAATAAGATCCATAAAGGGAGAAGCATCTCTGTCTGTAACTTTTTGCATAATGTTTGGCTTATATGTAATTCTTGTGAAACTAACCAGATGGCATAAGAAATCAGGTGGATTTGGGTTTTTCTTTTAGTTTTAAGTACATGAACACTCACTTGAAACCTTGTATGCATTGCCACCTTCAGGAGTAAAAAGTTTAGATGTTTTATCTTTATATTTTATTGCTTGAGCGGTGAGTTATGATAATACAGCATTGAGAAGTTTCTTTTCCAGTTCTAAAGTTTTAGTATTTAAACAAATTTTTTTCTTTTTTTGAATTTCTCTTCTCTTGCTGTCACCCACCCCTGCCCAGATGTATATTTGAAATTTATTTTCAAATAACTTCTCTTCAAATCTCTGTGTATGCAGAGATACACACAGAGATAAGAAAAGGAGACAGCAATGAGAAAGCATGTTTTGTATTTTTTCATTTATGAAAAAGTATCTTCCCTAACTAAATTAAAGAGTCTTAGAGAGTAACATATGATATTGGCTCCATTCTTACTAGTGCTAAATTCCTGGTCATGAGTGTTTTGCATTTGATCATTCTCTGCAGGTCTTCAGGTGGAATGGAGGAAGCTTTGTGTGGCATCAGACCCTCTCTGTCCGAGGTGTGCTGAGCATGGCCTTGTTCACCAGAGGCGGCGCTGTGTTTTTAGCCATTGCCCAGGCTAATGCCAGGGCAAACTCCCTTTTACTCAGGTGGTCCAGCAATGAGTTTACTAACTTCCAGGAAGTTCCCATCAGTGGAACAACACAAGTGGAAGCCTTGGCTTCAGGCGATGATATTTACTTAATTTTTGTCAAAACTATCTTTCTAGGTAAGACCATAGAGTGTTTGCAAGGCATATATAATTGTTATCAGAAGTACTTTGCATTCATATTATGTTCATATGAAAATACTCTTGTAATAATTTTTTTGGCTAATCCATAGAATATTTCTTGTTGGATCTATTGACTGTCAGGTAAATATGGATTTGGGGAACAAAGAAAAACATTTTAAGTGTTATGTCCATAACCTGTAGGTTTTCTGAACCACTGTATTAAAGATACTAAAATAAAACTGGAGTTGGGTGGGTAAAGTAGAAAGAATTATGAAGATTTTACACTATATGTGCAAACAGGTAACTTTTTATATGACTGTGCTTAGGATGCTATGGATAACTTGCAGTGGTAATAAATAGTGCCAATTGACTTTTGATGAGACCATTTAAAAATACTCTCTGAATACAGATATGCTTTTTTTCTGCTTAGTGGTAGTTTCATAGGTAAAATTTCAACATCCCTAAAAGTAAAACTTCAATATTCTTTTTTGATATCAAATCATAATTAGTGGCTAAACCATACTTATACTTCTTGTGGTGAATGCAAAAAGACTTTTGAAGTGTTTCCAAGTTGTATTTTTGTTTAATTGAATGAATTCTGAAGAAATGTCATACTGTTTGTTTCTTTAATTAAATCTAACATTTTTATTATAGTTTTATTGTGTAATTTTGTCTTTTTTTTTCTGTAACTTTTGCCTTCAGAATGGTCTTTTATTCTGTTATTGTAGGAGATCAGAATTCAGTTGACATTTTCGTCTGGGAGGCAGGACAGTCTTCTTTCAGATATTTTCAATCCCTGGATTTTGCAGCTGTTAATAAGATCCACTCTTTCACACCAGCTTCAGGAATAGGTAAAGCATTTCAAATGTTAACAGATCCTAAAGGAAGTGTGAAAAGCTGGTCTTATTGAATTAGAAATAGTATCACTCTAGGTACTTTAATATGGATGTAAAATTAAGATCTCTTCAATAATATTTCCAGAATTCTTAGAATTTCAAAAGGAATGGACCTTGTGCTTGAAAAGAATCAGAATGAGTAAAATAGTTCAGCTGGTCAGTCGTGTCCGACTGTTTGCAACCCTGTGGACTGCAGCACGTCAGGCCTCCCTGTCCATCACCAACTCTTGGAGCTTGCTCAAACTCATGTCCATAGAGTTGGTGATGCCATCCAACCATCTCATCCTCTGTCATCCCCTTCTCCTCCCGCCTTCAATCTTTCCCAGCATCAGGGTCTTTGTAAGGAGTCAGGTCCTCGCATCAGGTGGCCAAAGTATTGGAATTTCAGCTTCAGCATCAGTCCTTCCAATGAATATTCAGGACTGATTTCCTTTAGGATGGACTGGCCTGGGTCTCCTTGCAGTCCAAGGGACTCTCAAGAATCTTTTCCAACACCACAGTTCAAAAGCATCAATTTTAATGGGGAAATTATTAGTGAAGGATAAATAAAGATAATATATTTCTTTTGTCTCGAGAAAATGCAGAGTAACATTCCAAGAACTTTTTAAAATATGAAAATATTTATAAGTGGGATAGCAAATATCCACATTTAAGAGTTTGTTTAAAGTCAGAAAATGATTGTGAGAATTCTGCTTTCCTCCTTCACTCTCCAAACTTTCTCCTTCAGTCAAAATCCTTTCTTGGTCCTCTGTACCTTAAATCTACATCAGAAATATAAGCAGTTTTATAATCTCAGTGGTTTCTCCAAATCTGTTAGTGAGAACCCAAGGGGTTAATGCTATCTGGAGGCTGTAGGATTATTTTCAGAGTTGCTAAGAAAGCACTTGAGCTGAGGGGCACCTAGTGGCCATGAGGTGAAGAAGCCAAGGACAGTTGACCTCGTGAGGGTGGAGGCTGCCTCCCAGAGCAGGTGTGAACAGCTCAGAAGGCGAGCCCAGGAGACAGTGTGTCTCCTGTGAGGTGCCCCGTGGAACTTAGAGGCCAACCACGAGTGACTCAGCAGGCGAGTCTGAATAAACCTGAGTCCCACTTGCAAACTGAGACACAGCGATTTAGTATGAATTAAATAGCATCATTTGTTAAATAGCCATATGTAAGTCAGTGTTTAAAGTTGTGAAGAATCTTCACCTTCAAAGGCTTAATGTCTGATTGGAGAAGCAAGAAAAGTATGAAGAGAATATTCAACCTAGAGTACCGATACTGTTTGCTGGGTGAATGATATAGCATTGGAGTGGTTAAAAGGTCCAAGAGGGGAGCTTGAGCTGTGCCTGGGTGCACTGGTAGGAAATACTGTGGGCAGGGGCAGAGCTGGGAATGAAAGAGAAAGGTAGAAGTGTCTGTGGCATTGAGGGCGCACTGAAGAGGCTGGAGTGCCGAGGACAGAGGCTTGGACTCCAAATTGGTGGTGGCAGGGTTGAGGACAGGCAGGCTAGAGCCTGCGCAAAAAGGTCTAGAATGTCAGGCCCCGGGGGTTGAACTGTGCCCAGGGGTAGTCCAGCAGTTCCTAAGCATTTTGTTCTTAGAAACTTCTCACCCTCTTAAAAATTTGAGGACCCTGAAGAGCTTTGGTTTGTGTGGATTATATTTATTGATATATTATGTTAGAAAATAAAACAGAAATGTAGAAGATACTAATTCATTTAAAAGTGAAAAGTAAAAGTCTCAGTTGTATCTGACTCTTTGCCATCCCATGGACTGAACGTACTGTCTGTGGAATTCTCTAGGCCAGAATACCGAAGTGGGTAGCTGTTCCCTTCTCCATATTCATTGAAAAATGACAGCAATAAACTCATTACCTGTCAACATAAATAGTATACCTTTTAATTTTAAAAACAAAACCTTTATAAGAGGAGTGACACTGGCTTTTTGTTTGTTTTTGTAGATGTCTTTACTGTCTGGTTTAATAGCTGGATTCTCATGTCTGTATCTGTAATTTAGCCTTTTGCAATAATATCAGTCATCTGGCCTATGGGAGATCCCACTGGGCCCTCATGAGAGAATGTGAGTGAAGTAGACAGCGTCTTTGTATTATTAGGGAAGTCGTTTTGCCGTCATAGAACTCTTAGAGGGTCTCAAGGACTCTTAGGGGTCCCTGGACTCACTCTGAACATTACTGAGGTGGAGAAATCCTCACACGCGTTTCAAAGGCAGATGGACCCAAGGTGTGTTTTGCGACTCCCAGCTGTCTTCGCTCTGTAGGACATGTTGTGCTGTGTGCAGCCGCCCAGGCCAGGGGAATGGAGAAGGTGGTTGGAGGTGAGGCACTGAATCAGGAGGACATCAGGAGGACCTGTTGACCCGTGGGGGTCGTTGAATTCAGGAGTTAAAAATCGACAGAGAAAATGCTGCTGAGAAGAGGAGAGAATCATGCACAAATGCAGGAGTCTGTGGTCTTTCCTCTTAGGGGCCCGGCCGCTGCTTTCTCGGGCAGGTGGTAGAACCTTTAGGCACGGTCACCTTCAGCCACCGCAGCCACTGCCCAGGACTCGGGGCCGGTGCACCTCATTTTCGTGGTGGATGTTACCTGGCTGTACTGAGCTTCCATGGGTCCTCGGCCCCGCGTCCTCGCAGGTGTCCACGCTGTGTGCTCCCCTCGCTCTGGACTCTGCTGTCATTCTCCTGCCTCCGCACCAGTCCTGTGTCTGCTGCCAGCCCCCCGGACCCCCCCGTCTGTCTCCGCTCTGCTCACGCTTTTCTTAAATACCTTCCCTTTACACTGTCAGCCTCTGACAGCCTGTCGCTCTATGAAGCTATTCTGTGACAGCCACCTCTGACTTTCCTCTCACTCACTCAACAATCGGCTAACTGAATAAATTCCGTATCTTCCATCATGTATTTGTTTAGTTTTTGTCTGCTTGTCCTTTAATTTTGTGCCTTTATCTTTTTTTTTTTTACTTTTCTTAGACCTCAAGTGGACTAACTACATCTACTTGAGCTACTTATTATGATTCAAAATAGTTGCCTAATGAATGTGTTTAAGGATGAAGAGTGCTGCCTGAATGGGCCTTTAATTGAAGTTATAGAATTCCCTTTAAAGACTTTCAAAAAATAGAATAGGCACACTTTCTAAAAGAATTTGTGAAAAATTCTGCCAGAGGCTTGTTAAGGGACCATTGTGAGGTCTTTTTATTTCTTTTGTTTCTGAGACTTGAGGATGCAGAAGTATGAAAAGATTATAGGTAATTATTTAGAATGGCTTATTATAGATCTCCTGAAAGCTGAAATTATGCATTAAATAATATACAAGGACTTTCTTATGTTGAACGTGTCAAATATTTTATTAAAAGTATTAGATTGGAGCCATGACTTGGAGGATTACATATTTATTCTGGTTAATGACTTGACAGAGATTAGTGACTGAATTCTTTAAATGAAAGAGGAAGAATGAGTATAACAAAGACTGCCAAGACATATAAACCTGACTTCCCCTTCTCCCTGTTTTCCTTCATTATTTAATAGATATTTCTTAGTGCCAGTTATGTGCCCAGCACAGTGGTAAACCCTGAGAAGACAGGGATAAGCAAAATCAGGTATAGTTCTTGCCCTGAAGAAGTTTTAACGTCTAATAGGGAAGAAGGGCCATTATATATAATCACACAAGTTAAGTTTTTGGCTACAAACAGATAACCGCCATTAAAAAAATAACTTGCATAATACAAAGATGAATGACCTCTTCTAAGGGATGCCCAGAATGCTTTCTTAAGGAAGAAACATTTACTTGTGAACTAAAGGGCTTCCCTGGTGGCTCAGAGGGTAAAGCATCTGCCTGTAATGCGGAAGACCCAGATTCGATCCCTGGGTCAGGAAGATCCCCTGGAGAAGGAAATGGCAACCCACTCCAGTATTCTTGCCTGGAGAATCCCATGGACAGAGGAGCCCGATGGGCTACAGTCCATGGGGTCGCAAAGAGTTGGACGTGATTGAGCAACTGACTACACTTACTTACTTATAGGATGAGTAGGGGTTGATGAGACAAAGATTTGAGCATAAGGCAAGCTCTAGACAAAAGGAGCAGTGTGGGCAAAATGGCCAGTGTCTAGGAAAGAACCAGGAAGATGGCAGTGTGGCAGTGAGGGGAGAGTGGTCCAGGGTGTAACTGAGGATGAAATCAGATAGGCCATAGGGACTAAAAGGGTTATTGTTTCTATCGGGTAAGTATTAGGGTGCCTTTCCGAGAATGCAGTGAGATGAAACAGAGAAGGGTGCAGAGAGAAAGAGAGAAAGAGGAAAACAGACAATGAGGCAGAGATTGTGTGTGAGAGTGAATGAGTATGTGTGTGTGTTTAATGGAGTGTGGATTGCCAGTGGGAGAAAGCTTAGAGGCTGGTAAGAAATGTCAGTAGACAAGCTGAGGCTCTCATCACAATTCAGACTAAAGATCTCCAATGTTGGAGCTTGGAAAGCAGTAGGTGATCCAGGTCAAAGTCAGAGAAGTAGATTAATTCAGAAGCTGTCTCACAAGTTGTGGGAGCTCACAGTAGAGTAGATATGGAGGAAGGTAAGGGCGTGAAAGCCAAGAATGAGCCCTTAGTTCATTTGCTCAGTTGTGTCCGACCCTTTGCGACCCCATTGGCTGCAGCACGCCAGGCTTTCCCTTCCATCACCGACTCCCAGAGCTTGCTCAAACTCATGTCCATCGAGTTGGTGATGCCATCCAACCATCTCATCCTCTGTCGTCCCCTTCTCCTCCTGCCTTCAATCTTTCCCAGCATCAGGGTCTTTTCTAATGAGTCAGTTCTTCACATCAGGTGGCCAAAGTACTGGAGTTTCAGTTTCAGCATCAGTCCTTCCAGTGAATATTCAGGACTGATTTCCTTTAGGATTGACTGATTTGATCTCCTTGCAGTCCAAGGGACTCTCAAGAGTCTTCTCAACACCATGGTTTAAAAGCATCAATTCTTTGGCGCTCAGCTTTCTTTATAGTCCAACTCTCACATCCATACATGACTACTGGGAAAACCATAGCTTTGGGTCTACGAACCTTTGCCCGTAATGTCTCTGCTTTTCAATATGCTGTCTAGTTTGGTTATAGCTTTTCTTCCAAGGAGCAAGCGTCTTTTAATTTCGTGGCTGCAATCATTTTAGAGCCCAAGAAATCATCTGCAGCGATTTTAGAGCCCAGGAAAATAAAGTCTGTCACTGTTTCCGTTGTTTGCCCATCTATTTGCCATGAAGTGGTGGGACTGGATGCCATGATCTTAGTTTTTTGAATGTTGAGTTTTAAGCTTTTCCACTCTCCTCTTTCACTTTCATCAAGAGACTCTAGTTCCTGTTGGCTTTAGTCATAGAACTTCTCTTTGTCCACATGCACTTTTTAAATAATCTTATCTAATTGCCTTCCTTTGGGATATTTTTTCTTTCTTATGGAAGAGAATTCTGTAATCAGTACTAGTTAAAATTCTGTTCCCTGGAGTAGGTAGAGATTTAGGAATATTTTTTTCCTTTATAAATACTCTATCCAGTATCATAATCTTGAACAAATATGCATGTCTATTTTCTGAGAAAGTACTCCTGCATACATATATGTAGATTTGAACCTGTATGTTTCCTGCTCTGAATGTCTGATTATCTATTTGCTGCCTTGTCATTCTAATGAGATTGCAAGGATTTGAATAGGGTATATCTCTAAGGGTTAAGCTACATAATCAGTGATATTCAGAACACTTCAGTTTATGATTCTGGTTAGACTATAAAATCAGTTAAACTCGAGAGATGTTGTGATTCATCTGAGGAGTTTGCTCTTTACTGACTGTGGACCATTTTACAAAGCTCTTTACTGACTGTGTACCATTTTACAAAGCTTTATGAAAAATATTTGATGAGTTTAAAATGCAAGTTTGTTAATAACCTTTCTTGATCTTTACTATGTAACATTTACTAAACTGAAATAGTACTGAATTTAATTACCATAGATAAACATGATCAATAGTTCTTAATATCTAATAATGAGGATATGAGGTTTTCCATTTTAACCTATTGGCTACAACTGTAGAAAGGCCCATGTTTTTGGTTCTGTGTGCTATTTTAATGCATAGTCAATATGATATCTTCTTATTCCAGTGTGTTTTTCCAAGTATTGGAATTTGTGCATATTTCTGACTTTTCTTCCCAGTTTTAAGTCTGAAGATTGCTAAATGGTGTATACAGTGTAATGAGCCCCTTTCTGCTCCTAACTTTTGTAGATATAATTATATGCCATTGCTTTGAACTATTAAGAGCATGCTTTCCTACCAGCATTTCAAAAGCATTGGCAGAATACGTTGAATATATTGGCGATTATTGAATACAGAATATAATCAAAGATCATAAAGTTGCTAATATCCTTAGGACACCTTTAAGAATTTATCAGATGAAAATAAAATGATTACCCCTGTCTCTAGTTATTATTGACAAACAGAAAACAAAAGTAAACATCCAAAGGAGGGGAATAATTAAATATATTTTAATATTAGTAGCTAGTATCTGTATATAAAATTATAAATCTGGATTGCTATATTATAAATATAGCATTAAGCTGTTTAATTAAGTTTTCTCATATTTAGACTATAATTTGTCAATTGTAAATTCATATGAATTCAGTGGAAAGAAAAATACAAAAATGAAATATTCAGTGGTATAATTACCGATCTTGTTCACTTTAGAAAGGATCTTTCAGTGCTATTCAATAAATACATATTAGGGTGAATGTAAGAGTTTAAAATCCATTTGGGTTTTATTAGCTTTTGATTTTTTAAACAAATTAGGTGGGTTGTGGGTACATTGTCAGACTGACTTGGTTGTTTCACAATATTTTTAAATTATTGTTTATATCCAGTTGTTTCAGAAATTGTACCATATTTAGTTACTTCAGCAATCTAAATGTAGCTTTGGTAGGTGGGAGAATTTTGTTGCTATACCAGTGTTGGGAGCCTGTGAGTTGACATTCATTTTTCATTCTGGTTCCCTTTTCTTTCCTTCCTACAGTCCACTTAATTCTTCTTGGCCAAGCTGTGTCTGCACTTTACTGCTGGAATTCAGAGCTGAATCACTTCTCTTTTATTCTTGAAGCACCATCTGCTTATGATGCAGCCTTTGTTACAGTGAAGTCCCTTAATTCAAGCAAAAATTTAATTGCTCTTGCAGGAGCCACCCACTCACATATATATGAGCTAGCCTACGTCTCAAGCCAGTCTGACTTTATTCCTAGGTAGGTCCAACATTTTATGTTGAATTTCTTTATCTCACCATAATTTTATATGGCACTCATTTTTAAGTCTTTATGTAGTGATTACACAAAATATACAAGCTATTTATAAACCAGAAGTTTGCTTATTATCCGTATTTCTAATATCTATTCTTCCAGGTTAATTAGTATTAATTATGTTTTGGATTAAAATTTTACTAATGAAATATGATTCCTGCACACTTTTAGTAGTAATCAATGTTACGAGAATTTTATGCTTGCTCTACTATTTATATGCTTTTAATTTGTTGCAGTAGGCTTATTTTATCTGTACTTCTTATGCTAGTTCAGGTGAATTGATATTTGAGCCTGGAGACAAAGAAGCTATAATAGCGGTAAATGTCCTCGATGATACAGTTCCGGAGGAAGACGAATCCTTCAGAGTTCAGCTTAAAAATCCAAAAGGAGGAGCAGAGATCGGTATTAATGGTTATGTACAAATAACTATTCTGTCTAATGATGATGCCTATGGAGTTGTTGGATTTGCTCAGGTAAAGATCCCACACTTAGAAGGCAAATGGTTTATTCATGGTATTGCTTTTTAGCTGCTATCAGCACTCAGTGATTCATATTTTGAGTGTCTTAAGCCCCTTTTTTTCTTCTCCCTTTCCCTCTTCACCCCCTACTCTGCATTATAAGGTGAATTCTACTGATGATTGAAATGTATAGACTCGCACAATGGACCCTGAGTCACCTTGACTTGCCGTTGTTTTGTTACTGATCTTCTTTATAAGATTGAATTTGAAATGGTACTAGCTGGCCTTAGTCCAGGAGTTTGGCTCTGCTGTTACCCTTGTTCCCAGAGGGTAATGGTGAAGCAGATCCCAAGTACTCTATACACTGTGTCTTGTCACACTCATCACCTGCAAATCTATTACTGTCCATTTATGCCTTTGTTGCTTCTTTACGAGAGAGAGAGAGATGTTTATAATTACATGTGTGTTGTACATATGGACATGCTCTTTGCTGAGGAAGGATACCTGTGCAGTTCTTCCCAGGTCAACTTCCACACCCAGACTTCACATCCCTTTGTTGCTTAGTTACTAAGTCATGTCCGAGCTCTTTGCGACCCCACGGACTGTAGCCCACAAGGCACCTCTGTCCATGGGATTTCCCAGGAAAGAATCTTGGAGTGGGTTGTCATTTCCTTCTCCAGGGATCTTCCCAAACCAGGGATCAAAATTGCACCTCTTACATCTCCTTCATTTACAGGCAGATTCTTTACTACTGAGCCATCTGGGAGGCCCGTCACCTTCCTATACCACTGAGGAAAGGTCACTCTTCATTTTGCATCATTTGGTCCTATTTGCAAAATGTATTCTGATTTCTTAATTAGAGTTACAGCTGCGGCTATCTTGTGTGTGTGTGTTTTTAATACTCTGCAAGTAAGGAAACCCTGACAGAAGCTGACTTAAACACCTAGGCTATGTCTACAGAGAAGGTGGGCTTGGAGTCGCTTGGTTGCTCTGCTCTGTCACTATGGCTCGGGTTCTTTTCGCTTGTCTACTTTGCCAGCACAAAGCTTATCTTTCATTTTGTTGTTCGAAAGCTAATGCTGTTGTTAAGGCTGCTGCTTTCTTGTCCATGTTTGTTCACGTCCAGTTGTAGAAGAGAGATGCTTTATGTGGCTCTTGGTGTAAGAAAGAAGTTTCCCAAATGCCTCTTTTGATGTCTCATTGCCCAGAACTGGGGTGACAAGCTCACTTAGTTAATTATTCATTCAAGTAGCAGCATGATCTAACTCACACTTTTAAGGACATTATCTTCATAGAATTGAGACTAGGTTGTACGTGGGCAAGGACTGAAGTAGACCAGGTAGGAGACTAGAGCAGAAATGAGCAATTCAGCAGAAAACAGACTAGAGTGATTCAGCAGAAAATGATAGAACCATGGGGGAGCATGAATGTGCCTTTCACCAAGACACAGCCTTTGTAGAAGGAGCAGTTTTGTGGGATAAAATGAGGAGTTTTGGACTTCTTAATGCTTCCACAGGTTGTGGGATCACTCTGTTACCCTGCCTGTCCATTTCTGAAGCCAAAGGCAGGTCAGCTTCCTCTGAGGCAGCTCTGCCCAACAGAATTATAATATGAGCCCCTGGGTAATTCTGAGTTTTCTAGAAGCCCCATTAGAAAAGTAAAAAGAAACACGTGAAGTCGGTTTTCATGTTTTATTTAACCCGATATATTTGAAATACTGTGGTTTCAACATGTAGTCAACATAGAATTACTTAGGAAATATTTGACATCTTTTTTTTTCATATTTTGTCTCCAAATCCAGGGGGCATTTTTATTCTTAAAGAAAAGTGCCATTTCTTGTGGTGAGTGGCTGCTGTGTAGGACAGAGTAACCCTAAGACATGGGCTGTGGGAGGGTTAGAAAGAAAGAGGACACCCTCCTTCCCCGCCAGGTGTTCGTATGACTTGTTCCCTCACTTTATTTCCTCTCTGCTGAAATGGCATCTTACCAGAAAGGCCTTTTATGATTGAAAATGCGACTCCCACCAGTAGCCTGTCGCTTTTTATTTCGCCTTAATCTTCCTTCCGGCACTTAGAACAGCCTAGTTTGTCTGTTTTTTTCGCTAACATTTAAGAGCATGAGGGACCCCCCCAAAGTGGCGCTAGAGGTCAAGAACCTACATGCCAATGCAGGAGCCATGAGACACGGGTTTGATCCCTGGGCCGGGAAGATCCCTGGAGGAGGGCATGGCAACCCACTCCAGTATTCTTGCCTGGAGAATCCCATAGACAGAGGAGCCTGCTACGCTACAGTCCATGGGGTCGCAAAGAGTTGGACATGACTGAAGCCATTTAGCAGGCATTCATGCAAGAGCACGAGAGCACGCATACCACTTTCTTTGCAGCTTTCCCTGAACCAGAAAAGTGCCTGCCACACCGTCGGTGCTTCCTGTGAACCTGTCATTATGCGGGAGAGGAAACAGAAGACTCCCGCGGGCTTCTCAGGGTCTTATACAAGTTTGGAGGATGGAGCTGTAGCTCCCACATGCTCTGCCTCTCAGCTTCATCCTCTCCCCACAAGTCATGCTGCAGCTGGGGGAGTCTATTGTGTTCCTCAGCTGCCTAATCATAGACCTCTGTTTGTGAAACTTGTTTCATAATTGTTTCAGAGCTATAAAATCACTGTGGCATGATCCTTGCCAATAGACAGAATCCTAGGTTTCTTCAGTCTGCTCAGTCAAGTTCCTCAGTACAGGCCTCTTGTGTCTGGACAACCTCATTCCAAGATGGGACTTAAGATGTTACAATTTCTTGAATATTTTCTGGCTATATTAAATCCTCATTTTACCAGTCCTTGTTAATAGACGACGTAAAACCAGAGAGAGGCTTCTCTTTTGAAACGGCATTTTCTTTCTTTCTTTTTTTAAAAAGCATTGTCTTTTGTGAAGAAATTATACGCATATTTCGAAATCAAAGCACTTTCTGTAAGAATGTTTGATTGCCTTGAGCAGGATTTTATTACTGTGTAACATCTGTAACAGTGTGTTGAGATGCTATGTAAAATATTGCCATAGGGTTGGATATCTTCTCAAATTAGCATTCTAACTAGAAGCTTTCATAAGCTTAAATGAAATTTCTTAATTTTATTTGAGAAATTAATGGGGGAGTTTTTTTTTCAGATTTAGTAAAGAAACAAGAAAAACCTTACTGGGAAGATTTTTAAAAGTCTTTTTATTCTCTCTGTATTGCCTATGGAGGAAGCAGGGTTATTGTAAGAAGAGATTCTTTGGAGTATTAATTTTGAGGAAAAGTTTGTTAAATGACCACAATAGAAGTTGCGGGCTTTGGGCAGAGAAAGTTCCAGTTCGAGAGATGCAGCAATCAGTTTGGAACAAAGAAAAGAGGCTCAGAAGTATAAGTGAGCTGAGGAGTAAGGGGTTCTGACAGGAGGGAGAGGGATCGTTCTGGCAGGAAAAACAGTTGTAAAGAGCATGGGCTAAGAATGGAATGTCGTTCGTGGGAACATCACAGCCTGTAGAAATGTTTCCGAGGATATGAATGTAAGGATAGGAAACATTTGCCAGTGATCAGAAAGGAGCTCCTGGGTTCTCATGATGTCATTACGTTTGGATGAGACCTTGTGGACCACGTAGACCAAACACCTATTACAGTCAGGAAGCAAAGGCCTGGAAGGATTGCCAGAGCTTAACGTAGGGGAGGAAGAAGGCTTCTCTGTTCTGCTGACTTCCCCATGACATTGCTGTTCACAAGCTGCTTACATGCTGTGTATACTGCTTATAAAAATGAGCATGCTTTCTGAGTATAAAAATGATATATGTGTATTGAAGAAAATTTGAAAAATATAGAGCTGTGGGGAAAAAAAGCTGTAAAATTAACATTTTCATTTACTCTAACTTAGTCTTTTACTTATTCAAACTCAAATGTTTTAAAGTACAGTCATGGTCATTCTACATTACCATTTTAAAAATTATTGTTTTTTTTACCTAATATGTTGCTTAGTACTGTGAATTTTGCAAATGCATGCTATGATGAAATAAAAGTCTGCTTAGATAATTTCAAATAGCTCTCTGTGACTTCCTGTGTATTTTCCAGAATTCATTATATAAGCAAGTGGAAGAAATGGAGCAAGATACCCTAGTAACCTTGAATGTGGAACGCTTAAAAGGAACATATGGTCGTATAACCGTGGCATGGGAAGCTGACGGAAGTATTAGTGATATATTTCCTACCTCAGGAGTGGTATGTAATTTAAAACATTATAGGAAAGTCACTTTTAAATTGTGATTCCTCTTGATACTTGGAACCAAACCCTACTCTGTGGGTAAAGCATTTGAGTCTGACCATGTCACCACTGGCTTTCTCCTAATCCCCACAGAGAGGGCTACATGTTAAGGTTAGTTTGATTGTAGGGATTCTTCCTTTTTCCCTTGTATTATCAAAACTATCCTTAAAAACACTATCCCTTTTGAAATTCAGTACACTATCAGCCAGATTATGGGTGTATTACACTGTCAGAAAGATAAAACTAGTGCATCTGGGGCTGGAAATGTGATTTTGAGATGTGGGAAGAGTAGAAGCTATAAATAGAGAACAATATATATGATGGCACCCACTCCAGTGCTCTTGCCTGGAAAATCCCATGGATGGAGGAGCCTGGTGGGCTGCGGTCCATGGGGCTGCTAAGAGTCGGACACGACTGAGCCGACTTCCCTTTCACTTTTCACTTTCATGCATGGGAAACGGAAATGGCAACCCACTCCAGTGTTCTTGCCTGGAGAATCCCAGGGACGGGGAGCCTGGTGGGCTGCCGTCTATGGGGTCGCACAGAGTCGGACACGACTGGAAGCGACTTGGCAGTAGTAGTAGCAGCAATAGCCAGGTGTAAGGAAACATAGACCAGAGTTGTGTGGTCAGTAGTTGTTGAGTTTCCTGTTTTCCAGCTTGAGGGAGGGGATGTGATATTGCAGCCCTGATTTAACAATCCTTGGTCTCAGATCACCTTCTGTTTTGGGGCATACATGTGTGTTCAGTTGCATCTAACTACCTGCAACCACCTGGACTGTAGCTCGCGAGGCTCTTCTGTCCATGAGACTTCCCAGGCAATAATACTGGAGTGGGTTGCCATTCCCTTCTCCAGGGGATCTTCCCAACCCAGGGTTCAAACCTGTGTCTCTTGAATCTCCTACATTAGCAGGTGAATTCTTTACCACCGAGCCACCTGGGAAGACCTTTGGGGCATAACCTTGGGTACAATAGTGTGCTGCAGCTGAGGACAGTTCCCATGAGAAATGCAGAAGCTGTTATTCCCAATAGCTGCGGGATATGTACATAAGTCACAGGAAGGGGTCTGGGGAGAGTATCACATTATGTACTGTTGGAGGGTAGTAGACATTCACGACACAAGTTTGAGGATGGGCTCAGAATGGGCCAAAGAAGTAGCAACTCACAAAGAGAGGGTTCAAGGGGCTTTTGGTTCCTCATTGGAGGATGGCTTGTTTCCTTGACTTGTCTTGGGTATCATAGGTTACTCATGTGTATTTTGCCCAAGTGTTTCTCTGAAGAGTGCTTTTAAAAGACCTCTTGTGGAATTTTCTGTAAAGAGGGTAGGTGTTTATTCTAGTTCATCATTTCTAGATCTCTGTATCATTGGAAAGATGATTGGAGCAAAGTGTCTAAAGAATATTAATGGCAAATTTTGTTGCAGTGAATATGTATTCAAACTACCAAAAACTTACAGTTGTATTTCTCAGGTTCTGAATTATATTTCCCTAATTAGTATTTCTCATGTAAGCACAATTAAAATGATTTCTAATTTAAATGCCTAGAAGAGTGTCTTTAAGTGTGGAATATAGCTTGGATGAGAAGTATTTTATCCAAAGGTGAGTAAATTCTGTAAAGGGTCAGAGAGTAAATACTTCAGACATTAGGGCCTGTATGGTCTTTTCTCCAGCTGTTATCTTTGCCTTTGTAGCACAACAGCAGCAATAGATAATATGTGATCAAATGAGCTTTTCTGTTTGCCAGTAAAACTTGATTTCTAAAAAATGGATTTGACCAAAGGGCAGTAGTTTTCTTACTCCTGATTTTATTAATAAAGCTCTTGAGTTTATATCATTCTCTAGATGGGGAGATGAGTGCCAGCAAAATAGGCTTGTAATGCTCATTTAAATAGTTGTAAATAGTTTGTATCCCTATTAATAAGTAAATGAGTGTTAGTTGCCTCAGTCTTGTCTGACTCTTTGGGACCCTGTGGACTATAGCCTGCCAGGCTCCTCTGTCCATAGAATTTCCCCGGCAAGAATACTGGACTGGGATGCCATTTACTTCTCCAGGGGAACTTATCGATTCGGGAGACTGAACCTGAGTCTCCTGCTTTGTGGGTGGATTCTTTATCTGAGCCACCAGGGAAGTCCTGTGTCCCTATTACTAGAGAATAAAGCCTGAGGTGGGGAACAAAGGGAAATGACATTCAAGAAAGAGACAGAAGCCCTGTCAGAAAGGACTTCAGGTGCCTTTTAGAAAATTCAGCTTTGAATCTTCATATAATGGAGACACAGGAGAGAGCTGCTCTGATTTGTATCTCTGTCTTTCTACTTCTATTTTGACTGAATCACTGTTAAATAATACATTCAGAGTTTAAGCAAGGGAAGTAGCATTCCTAACAAAAATTTTGTAGAGGAAGATATTTAATGTTTATAGATTTTATATATGGTACCTAGGACTTAAATTTTCAGAGAGAGAGTATGTAATCAGTGTTTCATTAAGAATGTAGGTTCCAGGCCAGGACAGTTTGGCTACATGGTTTATTAGCTTAAGTTTTAGTAGTGGTTTACTTTTTCTTTTTCCTAAAAATCTTCTCTTTCTCATGTGAAACACATTTGATTGATTTGTAGGATCATATGTTGTTGCTTATTTAAGATATGGTCAGTATTAAAAGATAATCTAACCTTTGATATTCTTCCTGCACAGTGATAACTAAAATATAAATAAAATCCTCTTTCTTTAAAAATTTTAGATTTCATTTTCTGAAGGCCAAGCACTGTCTACAATTACTCTGACTGTTCTTGCTGATGATCTACCAGAATTGTCAGAGATTGTCTTTATAACACTCGTCCGTATTATCACAGAAGGGGTTGAGGACTCATCAAAAGGTGCTACTGTTGATCAGAAAAGAAACAAGTCTGTGATAACCACTCTGCCCAATGACTCACCTTATGGCTTGGTTGGCTGGCATGCCGAGTCTCTCTTCATTAAAGTAGCAGAGCCTAGAGGTAAATCTTGTTAGGTAGTTTCAGGTTCTCATAAGTTTTATTGAATAGTTTCATATTTACTGGGGATATGAATTTCTTTTTGCATGATATTTTTCAGTTTGACAGGTCCTAATCCTTTTTACTTGTCTTTATTAAATTGTCTGATCATGTCGTCAGTCAGTGATATGACTGTATGAAATACTTTTACTTTGGGGATATTACTGTCATAATCGAAATATTAATGTTTTAGTAAATCATTGTAGTAGAAGTGTTTGGTTTTTATTTTACTTTCTCTTTTACATGTTTAATCATCTGTTCTCTTTTCTTGCTCAGTTTCTCCTGTATAGATTTTCAATAGTTATAGAAAACAGTCAGCAGCACAGGGAAATTCATGTGGTACTTGAGATGTTAATTATTAAACCCAAAGCAATGATTAGAGTAATATTTTTCTGTGAAGCATGAGTGATCAGTTTCCCTGTTTCCTTTGAGTTTCATGTTGACATCTTCGCCTATTTGTATAAATTGTAGAATAAATAGATTTTTATAGATAAAGGTCATTTGACTTACTTAAATAAAAGTTAAATATAATATGTATATATTGGGTTGGTTAGAATGTTTGTCTGGGTTTTTTCATAAGACAGTACAGAAGAATCTGAATGCATCTTTTGGCCATCTCAGTATTAAGACTATGCTATCTGAAGGTTCTAAAATTTTCAAATAGAAACAGACATATTTTAAGGACCTTTTTTTTAAATAGCTGATGGAGACAAATGACATGTAATTATTCACATAGGTCTTTATATGTCTGTATATACGGGAACAGAAATAGTAGCCTTAAAGTAAAATGGTCTGTTCACTCATTCATTCAGCAACCATAGCACCTAATAAGTACCAGAAATCATGCTACATATTTTGGAAGCAAAGACATGGTATTCGGTCATTAGAAACTCACAGACTGGTAGGGAAGATTGAGATGCCTTTTTTTTTTCATTTTTAGCAAATTAAATTAAAAAAAAATCTAAGACGTGAAATAGGTGCTGTGAGATACTTTGAGCTCTGTGATAGCCACCTTTAAGAACAAACTTGCTCTTTTAATAATGAGTCATTAAATGACTGTGTGTGTTTAATTTTTCATTTTTGAAGACTCTTCTTAGCATTTGTCATTAGCCCCTCTGCTCATCCTCCAGGTATGCACTTTCTTAGTATTTTCAGCAGTTTCTGTTAATGGGCATGCCATGTGCAGCATAGGAGAGTGAGAGAGACCCAGAAGTGAGGGTTTAAAGCTAGGAATTAATGCCGGCAGTCTATGGTGATTTTGGCACAACTCTGGTGACTGGTTGGGAAAAGCATGAAATATTCCTTGGGAGTATACGTTGTCTTTGTTTGTCTTTCTTTACCTGTCTAGAAGAGATAGTCAGAACACTCCACCCTAAGTGCTTAGAATAGCATCAACAGCTGTTAGAAGAGTTTCCTTACTTGAGGCACGTCTGTCTCGTAGAGAACGTCACCGCTCTTCAGTTACAAATCGTTCGAGATAAAGGATTACTTGGGAACATAGCCATTCAGTTGGTAGCTAAACCCAATTTCTTACTGCACATCAATAATCAAGCCACTGAGAATGAAGATTATGTGCTACAAGAAACAATGATAATAATGAAAGAAAACATAAAGGAAGCTTACGTCAAAGTTGCCATTTTGCCGGTGAGTCTAGGCTTCAATGAGTATGATATGATAATAAAGGAAAATGAAGATAAAAGATAAAAATGTGATGCTCTTAAAGGTAAAGCCTTTAAAAAATACACTTGTAAAATATTAGAGGTAAGCACTCTAATGCTCCCACTCGCCCTAATATTTAATGTGTGTGCTCAGTCACTCAGTCATGTCTGGGTCTTTGCAACACTATAGTCCACCAGGCTCCTCTGTCTGTGGAATTTTCCAAGCAAGAATACTGGAGTTGGCTGTTATTTCCTTCTCCAGGGGATCTTCCTGACCCAGGGACTGAAGCTATGTCTCCAGCATCTCCTGTTTAGCAGGTGGATTCTTTACCACTGAGCCATCAGGGAAGCCCCTAATATTTAATAATAAATGAATATTTTGTAATTTAAAGATAAAAATAACAAGTGTATTCATTTTTTATATTTAGTTTTGAACTGGAATATTGTTGGAATGAACTTCGAAGCAATGAATTTGGATTGATTATATGTCTGGTTAGATCCTCTATTCTGTTGGTTTGTTAGTTGTTTTCAACTAATGACTGAATGAATAAAATGCCCAAGTTCATCTGATTATTTTGATTATTGGTTTCATATGATTACTTGAATTAAGATTAGTTTTCAGATGGATTAGATCATTTTCATTCTCTCCTTTGTCTAAGGAGAATGTGTATGCCCTTCGTATATACATCTGTAATGAAGCAAAGGAAACTGAAATTGGTTAATAGTGTTATCACCAATATATAATTAAATATTATCTTTATATATAGTGTACTACATAATATTAATTGTAATCATATTATTGAGTGAATATAATATTGTATAATATAGTGTTATTAATAGTGGTATTCATGATATTAGATAATAGTGGCTTCTGAGGAGGACATTCTGGAAAGACATGAAGGATAGAACAGATTTCCTTTCATTTTCACTAGGTATTCTATCTTTTGATAACTTTTATTGCCTATTGAACGATAAGATAATTTTTTTAAAGTTAATTAAAATGTAAGATTATGATTAGATTTTTTAAAGTGTAGAACTTTCAATTTTAAGATGTATGAAGCATTTACCACCTTCTCCTAAACTGAGAGAATGTCATATATATAGAACATATCCAGTAGGATGTGGTCGAAATTGTAGGACAGATTTTTTTTTTTAATTTATTTTACTTGCTCATGAGTATGTGGTTTCCATTGGGTAACATCACCCCTATGCTTGAATATCCCCTGAGATTCTGAGGTTGTCAATAGGAATATATAAAAACATAAAAAAGGAATATTTGTGTCCGTGTGGTAGAGCAGCCTATTCCTGTGGATGTCATTTTTACTGGAAAATACTGCATTTCCAATGCAACTTGAATGTATTTTAAAAATAAAACCCCGTCTCTGTCTCTTCTCCCTTGCTTCATGGCGCCTAGGATGATGTCCCCGAGCTGGAGGAAGGGTTCATTGTCAGCATCACGGAGGTGCGCCTGATGAACTCTGACTTCTCTGCAGGACAGCCCAATGTGCGAAGGCCGGGGCTGGAAATGGCTGAGATAACGATTGAAGAAAATGATGATCCCAGAGGAATTTTTTAAGTTCCACATTACCAGAGTGAGATGAACTTTCACATATTTATAGTAATACAAAAGCTTGTTCCTGCTGATTGGGCCAGTGTCCTATATTTTCTGAAAAATAATTGACTTTTATTGTAGATATTAATAAATATCTCAAAGTTTTTCTTATAGACTAATTCTTAAGCTCTCTTTGAGCTAGACCAAGGGATTAAGCAAGTTTGTTTACAATACATTTAAATGTAAGAGTTCTGAAGACTGAATATGCATGCTTATATCCAGCTATTAATTTGAAGAGTAAAGTATAAGAACTGGTAGTAGAGATAATAAATTTAGATAGTGATGAATTGTAAGAGTTACTTTTGTCTTGCATTTTAACTTACATATTCTTTACTTAAAGGATGTTGGAGTTATTACTGCCTATGAGGTACCTCCACCCATGAATGTTCTTCAAGTTCCTGTAGTTCGGCTGGCTGGAAGCTTTGGGGAAGTAAAGGTTTATTGGAAAGCAATGGTGGATAGTGCTGGCCTGGAAGACTTTAAGCCGTCTCATGGGATTCTTGAATTTGCAGATAGACAAGTATGCTAGTCACAGACATATTAGCATTTTTTGGTTGTACTTCACATATTTTATAGGCATCTACCAAATGAACGTGCAGTGGTGATGGCTAAATGTATAATATTCTAAATTCCCATGTCAGGCTAACAGAGATATTGTTAGTTAATGTATAATTTATTAATGGACATGGAGAGAGGATATAAATAAGCAAGAATCTCACCCTTTCTGAACTTTCCCACCTTGTATTCTATTTTAAATAAAGTTATAAAAGGATAATAATTGGCTTAGAGGTACCTAAGAATGTATAAAATATTGCCTGATGAACCAGACTATTCCTATGAATTTTAGGCTTTTTTATTCAGTTTATTTCTTAATGTTTATAAATATAAATATTTATTTAGGATTTGCACCAAAAGTCTATACATTTATTACTAAAGATATTTATTATGTACATTTATTGTTATCTAACAACTTTTTTTTTTTTTTACAATTAAAAAGACTAAAGTGATAGAACAAGAGCACAGTAGTTAAAACTGGAAAAAAACCAGTATTCTAGATTTGGGTCAACCAGTGCTAAAAATTACAAAATATTCCTTAAGATTTGTAAGCTTGTGAACTGGGCATTTTGCAATATGTAAGCATAAGATGTTTTCATAAATTTTTAAATCACTAAGTGGGAAAAGCATGTGAACAATCATGAAAATGTTAGTAACTTCAAAGAGCAGTATCGATTTATGTGCAGTCCGATTTTGCCTACACACATATGCGTACTGTACATCAACTTATTAGTTGCCTTGGGGGATAGTAAGTACTGCTAAAAGATAAGCATGCAGATCTAGAGTTTCCTACACATAAAGGTCTGCTGTGCGTATTTGAAATCATGGGATTTTAGCAATTTTGGACTATAAAACATTTTCTAAGAGGAAAGGAAATGTAGATTTTACATTAAAAGTAGAAACAAATGGACTTTTGTTGAGGTGGCCTTCTAACTTTATATTATCAGTAGCTTATTCTTTTCATACAGTTAAAGTCCCATCAGTTAGCATCCTTCGGATTATCATTGTTCTTAAATTTAACATCCTGTAGGGCAAGTATTCTGTGTTCCACAGTATTGACAAGGTGCAGGCATTTTGATAAGCTTGTATTTTAGCCTTTGATTTTGTTCAGGTTTCTGTTTTCCCTGAGTATGGCATCCAGGTTTTTCATTTTCTCTGTTATTATATTAAAGGTGGTTTTAGGTAGGAGAATCATTTCTTGATAAATGTCTATGTCATTTCCCTCTGGGATACAAAAAGAATTTTAAATATGGACATACAGCTGGAATATTTTTGTGACCAATAGTTATATTACAAGCTGGATCAAATTATGTTATAAAAACTTTTAACATAGAGCCAGACAGATGAATAAACCCCTAATCACAAACTTCTAATAATAGAATTTGGATTTTCTCCTTCTTGTCTTTTTCTCTATATTACAAGAACAATAATTTGAAACCAAAGGGATTTACTTTAGTTGCAGAAGATAATAATAATTTATGAGGTACAGTTTTATATCAGGTTATATTAATACTAAATATACTAAAATTCATGTTTGTGCAATGGCTATTTGAACCTGCATGGCATTTAAAATAGGTTTTGTTCAAGAATAAAACTTCATTTTTTTGAATCTGTAGCTATATTTTATTATGTATATAATTTCCTTTATTTTGGAAACAGTGAACTGAAACCTTTTGACTTTGAAATACTATAAATATATGACTTTAAAATAATATTATGAACATAACAGGTAAAAATGCCTGCTTTTTTCTTTGGTACTATGTTTCTAAATTGCAACTAAAAATGTTTGCCATCAAAAATTGGTATCACATTCTACCCTTCCTGCCTCTCCCCCTCCTCCTTCTTTCTCTCCTTCCCTCTTTCCTTTCTTCCTTCTTTTCTTTTATAGGTTACGGAAGTGATAGAAATCACCATAATTGATGATGATGAATTTGAGCTCATGGAGATGTTCAATATTTCCTTAATCAAGGTGGCTGGAGGTGGCAGACTTGGCGATGATGTTGTGGTAACTGTTGTTATTCCACAAAATGACTCTCCATTTGGAGTATTTGGATTTGAAGAAAAGACTGTAAGTGAAATATATCAGGGGGTGCGGGGTGCTTTCCTTTAGACTCATTTTTCATTTCATTTATAGTAGAAAGGTAATTTTCTTTTTTTCTAGATTTCATTACTCTTTACTTAAAGCTGCTTTTCTCAAGGCTCCTTTGAGTTGACTGTTGAATTAGGGGCCAGTCCTCTAACCTAGGCAATTTCATAGTAATGAGAGCTCTTAGTATTAGGCAGTTAAAAAGGAAAACACATTTCCATTATTGGGTGTGACAGACCACGAGGTACTTTTGTCTAGAAATTCTCTTCTCTACCTGCTCTGTTACCAGACTGCCATCCATGTTACTAGGAAAGATTCTGTTAAGTTCTGACCCCAGGATGGTTTGACTTGGGAGAGATTTATATTCCTCGCCTCTTGGGTCTTCTATCTTGATTTATATTGAACAAAACACTACAATCATCACCCCTAACTCATGTGTTTCCTTGTATTTCTTCTCTTTCCCCTCTTACTTCCCCTTGACTGCCTGCTTTCAAGACCGACAAGAGTGAGCCCAATTATTATTGGTCCAGCCCCTGAGAGAGAAAAGCTTTGACTAGTATTAAATTATCTCTATACCTTAAATATAAAATAAAATGTATCATAATTATTGACATAATGATTACATCATAATTGCTATGACTTTATCTTTCAAAGGAAGTTTCAAGATGAAACAGCCATATGAATCTTTAGATAATTTTTATGTACAACAACTTTTCTGGCTCCTGTGTCACCATTCCCTTTATTTTGTCACTTATAGATAATCAGTAATTCACCTTCAGTTCAGTTCAGTCACTCAGTCGTGTCCGACTCTTTGCGACCCCATGAATTGCAGCACGCCAGGCCTCCCTGTCCATCACCAACTCCCCGGCGTTCACTCAGACTCACGTCCATCGAGTTAGTGATGCCATCCAGCCATCTCATCCGGTTATCCCCTTCTCCTCCTGCCCCCAATCCCTCCCAGCATCAGAGTCTTTTCCAGTGAGTCAACTCTTCTCATGAGGTGGCCAAAGTACTGGAGTTTCAGCTTCAGCATCATTCCTTCCAAAGAAATCCCAGGGCTGATCTCCTTCAGAATGGACTGGCTGGATCTCCTTGCAGTCCAAGGGACTCTCAAGAGTCTTCTCCAACACCACAGTTCAAAAGCATCAATTCTTCAGCACTCAGCCTTCTTCACAGTCCAACTCTCACATCCATACATGACCACGGGAAAAACCATAGCCTTGACTAGACGGACCTTAGTCAGCAAAGTAATGTCTCTGCTTTTGAATATGCTATCTAGGTTGCTCATAACTTTTCTTCCAAAGAGTAAGTTTCTTCTAATTTCATGGCTGCAGTCACCATCTGCAGTGATTTTGGAGCCCCAAAACATAAAGTCTGACATTGTTTCCACTGTTACCCCATCTATTTCCCATGAAGTGATGGAATCGGATGCCATGATCTTCGTTTTCTGAATGCTGAGCTTTAAGCCAGCTTTTTCACTGTCCTCTTTCACCTTCATCAAGAGGCCGTTTAGCTCCTCTTCACTTTCTGCCATAAGGGTGGTGTCATCTGCATATCTGAGGTTATTGATATTTCTCCCGGCAGTCTTGATTGCAGCTTGTGCTTCACCCAGCCCAGTATTTCTCATGATGTACTCTGCAGATAAGTTAAATGAGCAGGGTGACAATATACAGCCTTGATGTACTCCTTTTCCTATTTGAAACCAGTCTGTTGTTTCATGTCCAGTTCTAGCTGTTGCTTCCTGACTTGCATACAGATTTCTCAAGAGGCAGTTCAGATGGTCTGGTATTCCCATCTCTTTCAGAATTTTCCACAGGTTATTGTGATCATTTTAAATAATAGCAAATAGTTCTAATGCTTATTATCTTCACTGTTCTTTGGCTGTAAGGCTAGAACTACGGCTTGTGCTACAATTTATATAGACACTAATAACTGCCTAATTATTTGATCATTGAAATTTCAACTTCATAAGAAAATGGAAACTATAAAAGAATAGAGCACTTCTGCTCCTGTTACCTCATGTTACTCTTCCTTTAGAAAGGCATGAGTGGAAGTATGTGTTTTGTAAAGGGTGGAAGATTCACATGAGACTATCTGTGAGTGTTTTGCAGGCAGCCTAAGAAGTCTGGGAAATACAAATGATATAAAGAAAAAAATAGCTATAATATTACTGCTTTAAGGTAGATATCATTAGTATTTGATTATATTTCCATCCAGGCCTTCTTTGCATATATGTAGAGTAATAGTATATATGAATATGCAATTTATTTTTATAAAATGTATGCAGTGTGCTAAAAATGTATTCTCTATTAGCTTCCGAGGTTAGATTATAAATGTTCAGGGTTTAAGTAGTCCAGCCTCCAATTGATGAAACTTTATAATAATGTTTTTACTCTTCACTTTGTCACACTTCTGGACTTAGCTGTTGGGGAGTGTATTTACGAGTTTCTCTCACTTTTTGAAAAAATGAAGAGTTCCACTGTTATTCATAAAAATGTCTATTTATTCATTTTATTTTAGCTGCAGTTGTAAAGTTTACTGCAAAAACCTTAGTGTACCCTTGATCTGAGAACTACTGTCTTACTGTAATAGCCTCAGATTTCCAACTTGTCTTATCATCTAAAAGATCTAAGGTGCCCAAACTCTTGTTTTGAAGAGTGAGTTGTTGTATGTAAAGCATATATAATTGGGCTTTACCCTCAATAGGTGTCAATTGCTATTTTACTTGTTGATAATAATAGCAGTAGCTTGTTGCTCACCCTTTGTGGCTCCTTTCCTTATATCTTTTTTTTCAACCAGAAGCTCTTGATAACATGGAATTTATATTTTAATGTGTATCTATAAGATACAGTATTTTGTGCACATAGTGAATATTCTGGTAGCATTATTTGGTGATACTGATTAGATTCAGAACTGAAAAACCCTGAGACACGATTATTGGTATTAATCTGTCAAAATTAATAAGCTGCTCCCGGGACAATGTGCTAGATATACCAAAGCCCTGGGTAAAGCAGAGACTTAGGGAAATACACTTATGAAGCTGAAATAGAATGTTACTATTTATAGAAACACAAAGGACTTATGCATGCAGTTTGTTAATAATGGATTTTTTTTTCTTACTCACTTAACTCTCTCTTATTTGATACTTTTGGTCTCTGAGGACTGGTATGAACAACAGTCAGTGTGGAATCAAATTATCAGAACTAAATCCCAGATTCCTTTTCTCCAAATATATGTATATCTTTGGCCCTCAGATTTCTTAGTTTTTGTGAGGCTTAAATAAGGTAAGGTGAAAATGTTAGTTGCTCAGTCGTGTCTGACTGTTTGCGACCCCATGGACTGTAGCCCACCACGCTCCTCCGTCCATGGAATCCTCCAAGGAAGAATACTGGAGTGGGTAGCCATTCCCTTCTCCAGGGGCTCTTCCCCGATCCAGGGATTGAACCTGGGTCTCCTGCGTTACAGGCAGATTCTTTACTGTCTGAGCTACCAGGGAGGCCCCTAGTATGTGTAAGAAGGTTCCTCTATCCATGGTATTTTCCAGGCAAGAGTACTGGAGTGGGTTGCCATTTCCTTCTCCAGGGGATCTTCCTGACCCAGGGATCGAACCCAGGTCTCCTGCATTGGAGGCTGATGCTTTACCATCTGAGCCACTGGGGAAGTCCCAATAAATATCATTTGGCTCTAAATCTCTACTCTTGGCACCAATGCAAAATGTCATTAAAAAAAAAAACAAATAGGTGTCTTTCTTGAAAATGGAAAGTGTTGTGCCATATTTTTATATTTACATAGCAATGCATGGAATAGGCTGTTTGGACTTTGCTTCACAGAGTCAATATATGTAGTTCATATTAAGTCTGTATTATGTGGGGAGTCTTACTGCCATACGAAGAATCCCCAAATCTCAGTTCCTTAATAGTTTATTTCTTCTTTATGCCAAAGTCCTATGTTGCTCTTCCGAGTTGAGGTCTTATGGATACTTCTTCTCCAACTGGCATCTCAGGCACTAGATCTCCATCTGTGACTCTGCCTCTTCTAGTCACCTGGCAAATGGAGACAGAGGAATATGGAGATTGTCTGGGAAACTGATGGCCAGGCTGTGGTTTGCAGGCTCTGCCTATATTTTTTGGGCCAGATATTCAGTAACAATCTCCACCTAATTACACAAGAGGTTAGGAAATGCCAAGTAGCTGAGTGTCTAGGATAAAAAGAGAATGAGATTTGGTGAAGCATTTTTTTTTTCCTGCCACGTGATTGTATTATAACATGCCACAAATAAAACTCTAGATTCGGAAATTGTATTTTCTCTTTTTCAGGTAATGGTAGATGAATCCCTTTTGTCTGATGATCCTGATTCGTACGTGACATTGACAGTTGTCCGGTCCCCAGGAGGTAAAGGAGCTGTCCGACTTCAGTGGACCATAGATGAGATGGCTAAGGATGACCTCAGTCCTTTAAGTGGGACGCTTCATTTTGATGAGGTATAGTCATTGTCAGGATGCCTGCAGTTTTTCTTTAATTTGTCTTTGATGTTCTTTTCCATAGTATTGCTTATAAATTCATTTGATATTAACAGTATTCACTGTGTCTGGAGTTTTTTGAAATCGTATGCACTGTGGGAAAGTTACACACATACACACCCCTAAATGTCTGAAATCAAATTCAGTTTTGACACTGCCTATGTCCAACCATTAAAACTACTCTGCTGTCCACATTGCCTCCCCTGATTAAGGGCAAAACCAGTCGAGCAAGCTGGACATCCAGCGGTCATCCCCATCTCCATCTGTCCTGTAACTCTTGCATATATTTGACAACCGAGATTGGTCAGTTTTCCCTTTTAAATACCCTTTCTGTTCCTCCTACTCTGTCATGGGTGTGACAGTTGATGCCTCCATCATCTCTTCCTGGGTAATCTTTTAACTGATGGTCCCACTCCACATCTTTTTTCTGTCCATTATCTGTGCCTCTGATTTATTTTTTTTCATTCAGTTGGTCAGTCGTGTCTGACTCTGTATGACCCCATGGACAGCAGCACACCAGGTTTCCCTGTCTTTCACCATCTCCCGGAGTTTGCTCAAATTCATGTCTCTTGAGTCAGTGATGCCATCCAACCATCTCGTGCTTTCTCGTCCCTTTCTCCTCCTGCCTTTCTGAAAGGAAGATCTTGTTTTGCCATCTCCTGCTTAAAAGGATCCATGATGTCTTCTTACCCGTTGAACTTTCGGCTCTAAAACATGGAACACAGAGCCTCTCAGAAGGAATCCTGGCTGTACCTTCCTCCTAGTTATCTGAGCACAGGGTTTCAGTGAATCCATTCTAACTAGAGACAACCAGTAGTTATCAGCCAGACTCTGAGGTCTTTTGTCCTAGAAGGTGGGATGGCAAAATGAAAGAGAATTGACAGGCTGACTCTTAAACCTTTATGGAGATGTGAAAGACCAAGAATAGCAAGAAGCTCACAAAGAAGGATGGAGGCTGGCCTTCCCCAACTAAATTTAAGATAGTATGTATCAAGGTAAATTCGATAGTATGATTGGCTTTGGGATAGACAAGTAGACTAAAGAGAAGAAACTGGAGAGTCTGGATTTATCAGTCTTTCATGGTTTTTACTTTCACGTTTGCATAAATCATTCCTAAATTCATAAAAATGAAAACAAAAGGGAATTAGTTAAAACCCAGAAAAACTGTAGAATTGGTGGATAAGTTTTTAAAAAAGCAACAAAAAGTAATCTCACAGGATAAAACCAAGTAAGAAAGAACTCTTACAAGGGAAAGCATAAAATTTTAAGAGATTACTTTGTATGCTGCTGCTGCTGCTAAGTCGCTTCAGTCATGTCTGACTCTGTGCGACCCCCACCAGGCTCTGCTGTCCCTGGGATTCTCCAGGCAAGAACACTGGAGTGGGTTGCCATTTCCTTCTCCAATGCGTGAAAGTGAAGTCACTCAGTCATGTCTGACTCTTAGCGACCCCATGGACTGCAGCCTACCAGGCCCCCTCCGTCCATGGGATTTTCTAGGCAAGAGTACTTGAATGGGGTGCCATTGCCTTCTCTGTTACTTTGTATAGATCTAGACAAATAAATGTAAATGCCTATATGAAATTGATTCTAATAGATGTATAGTAGATGTAGAAAGTCTAAGCAGATTAATTTCTGTAAATGAAATAAAAATAAGAGAGTAGAAGGTCCCCAAGGTGGTTTTCTAAAGAAAACTGACCATACATTTAAAGATAAGATAATTCCAATGAAACATAGTCTATTTTGGTTTTTTTTAGCCTAGTGGCCTTTCATGAGAGCTTTCAACACCAAGAAACACAGAAGCAAATACTTTTTTTTTCTTCAATTTTCTAATTGGTGATTGGGTTTCCCTGGTGGCTCAGCTAGTAAAGAATCCATCTGCAGTGTGGAAGACCTGGGTTTGATCCCTGGGTTGGGAAGGGAGAAGGGAATGGCTACCCACTCCAGTATTCTGGCCTGGAGAATTTCATGGACTGTATAGTCCATGGAGTCATGATGCCCTCTGGCAATCTATCTGCCATTTGGGACATTCTGCCACCTTTTTTGAGGTATTGGTTTCTCTAATGGAATTAATGATCCCACGTCAGATGTCACAGATGTTTCAACCACTCACGTCTTAGATTCTGATGTGAGATGGCCCAGGAGACCTCTCAGTTACATGCCCTAGCCCTTTGTAAAATCCTCGCTTGGCATGAGAAGAATTTAGAGATTACTTTGAAGTTTCTCTGGAGATTTCACATAGTAATAATGAACAGTCAGTTTTCAGTTACCGGATTCTAATCACTAGATCTGCTTCCCAGATGATTAGAAAGGTTGTCTGATGTTAGCAGGATATTCATGCCAAAGTAGCAAATTGATCTTTCCCCCAGGGAATAAGGCCATCCTTGTTCAGAGTACTGAACACCAGGAGGGATAAGCTTGTGGGTGACCCTGGATTTGACTCCCTCCATCTTGTTCTTTGCTTCGCAACCTGGTGCGTTTCATTTACTTCTGCATAATAGCTTTGTTGTTCTTGGATATTCAGCCCTGACATACCTGTGTGTCCACTCTAACAAATGGCTGTGTAGCTAGCCACACAGTTCACCTGGTTGACAGTGTGTGCAAAGTAGAGGGGTGAGAGTGGTTTACTGTATTCCAGGAAGTTTAGATTTAGATTTTAGTTTATATTTTCCATGAGTGCGCTCCTGTCTGGGGCAGGAAGTCTGCATCTTCCTAGCAGCTCTTATATAAGATTTTTAAGAAGTATAGATACTATAAAATAGAAAAAGGAACTCTGAAGAGCAGCTAGAGTGAAGCGATTAAAATAATACTTTTAATACATAAAAATCTCAAAGAAAAGATGATTGCAGAACTAAGATTCTTATTGTTTAGTCTCTAAGTCATGTCCGAATCTTTTGCCACCCCTTTGACGGTAGCCCCCCAGGCTCCTCTGTCCATGGGACTTTCCACTCAAGAATACTGGAGTGGATTGCCATTCCCTTCTCCAGGGGATCTTTACAACCCAGGGATCGAATCTGCATCTCTTGCACTAGCAGGCGACTTCCTTACCACTGAGCCACCAGGGAAGCCGGCAGTACTGAGATAAGAAGAAATAAACAGCAGAATTCAAGCTGTGGAAAATTATTCAGTGATGCGTGGGAAGAGCATCAGTCAGCATCGGAGGAGACCTTAAAGATAAAAATGATTTCTGTCATGGTTACATCGCAAAGTATTAAGCCGTTGTCTTCTGTGTATTTCCTTTTCCTTGTTCTTTCTCTTCCAGTCTGTACTGAAAACTTACCATATGTTCCAAGAAATTACTGAGCTAAGTGTAAGACCAGAGAGGGAAGGAATAATATGAGCTCTCTTGAGATCAACACCTGAGGAAGGAATAGAAAGGAAGCAGGAGTGGGTAGAAAGCAAATAGCAAAAAGGGGTAGTAGGTAGATAACCCTTATAAGTATTAAACCTCTCACTGTGATTTATTTAGATCATGCTGTGGCCATTTAACTCAAATGATTCAACTCTCAGTGGTTGAACATTTTCAGTAAATTTGAAAGTTGTGTTAAAAATTTTTCCTTTCTTCCTATTAAGAATTTTAATGGGATTTTTGCTCAGAGCTAATTTTTATATAATAATTATCTCTGGAAGAAACCCGTAATTCTAAAGGTTTTAAAGAAAGGGTATCTTTTAAAAAATGCTTATGAACGTAAATATCATTCTGCTGATGAGAACATTCAAACTTTAAGTCTGGCCACTCTGCAAACACGTGTTCTCCTCTCATTTGGTGTAGACTGAGTCCCAGAAGAGCATTGTGCTGCACACACTTCAGGACACCACGTTGGAGGAGGACAGGCACTTCACCATTCAGCTGCTCTCAGTTGATGAGGTAGAGATATCTCCAGTAAAAGGTGAGAGAGAGCGACATTTTTGGAAATTAAAAAGTGGTTTTTTGGAAAAATGTGACCAAATAATCAGTAGTTACAATGATGGTTGTTAGTGTTTGTTTTTATTATTCATAAAATGTCTGTTAAAACATGATGATGTTATTTCCTACTTGTATGACAGCTAAGGACTTTTTAAAGCTAAAATTATAATACGCAGTATTGGTAGGGTCACATGCTAGGGTTTTCATACTACTTAGCTGTGTGATTTAAAAAAAAAAAAGATGTTTACTTTAGTAGTGTTCATAAAGTAAAATGGAGAAGGAAATGGCAACCCACTCCAGTGTTCTTGCCTGGAGAATCCCAGGGACGGGGAGCCTGGTGGGCTGCTGTCTCTGGGGTTGCACAGAGTCGGACATGACTGAAGCGACTTAGCAGCAGCAGCATAAAGTAAAATATGAAAGCTTCCTAAATGACCCAACAGCAGGGGACTGGTTAAATTTAACAGAATACTCTGCGGGTATTCAAAAAAAGTGGCAGAAAAAGCCTTATTTGCATCAAAATTAAGAACATTTAATTACATGGATTATTTTTACATTCATAAAACTGGCTTTATAACATGTTCAGTATAATCCCACTTTTTCATGTGCATGTCATGAACATTAGGAATTATTTACTTGAAATGTTGACAGTGGTTTTGAGTATCTGTATTTTCTACACATACTTAAAATGACCACCATTACTTTTGTAATAAAATGTTGTTTTAAAACTTAGCCTGTTATTTATGTCTCTTTCAGCCTGTCTATACCTGTTTTCATCATAAAATAGCTACTTAGATATTTCAATATTTCAAAAACAGGTATCATGGTTCTCATTTGCCTATGGTCCATGTGAAACTGTTTCTTACATCTGGAGAAAGATGATTAATGGTGCTAAAATGGTTTCATTATGTAATGTCCATAAAAATGGCACAGCAACGTTGATATGAAAGCTTAGTTCCTGTTGCATGTCCTTTTTTGAAATTAAGAACTTCGTCCTGTGCAAGGGTTTGTGGCCAAAGAAGCAGAATTCTGTGGCCAAGGAAATTCTTAGAATTGTAGAGAGTATCATATACTGTCACCCCAGATGTCACCTAAGGTAGTTCATCTTTTTGCATTTTTATTTAGAGTACTTCCCTCAGGCATTCGAGTCAATCATATCTTTGCATTATATTCTTGTATAAATCTTAAGTCAGTTAGCTCAGTTATTT
This sequence comes from Nanger dama, assembly GCA_917880005.1. Lineage (NCBI taxonomy): Eukaryota > Metazoa > Chordata > Mammalia > Artiodactyla > Bovidae > Nanger > Nanger dama. The sequence goes on along the minus strand of CAKJTW010000008.1, from coordinate 15,403,480 downwards.
ACATTGTGTTACACAGCAGAGTTGATGTTTCTATGGACTAATTAGATGCAAGAACAAGAATATACCAGTGGATCAAGGTAAATCATTTGTTAATATAAAAAATTCATAATGTATTCCTAACTGTGACATACTTACACTTGACAAACCACTGTTGGTGCTATTAATCCATTGCCACAGAAAGTGATTGTGTGATGATCCAGTCCTTTGTTTCTTGAAACTCTAATGCGTGCTTCTGGAAACAAGCTCATTTAAGTTACTACCAGATTATGATATGAACACTGAAATTACTTGATACGATTTTTATTTCCATTTTCATAGGAATACTTGACACATTTTATAAACAGAAGCAAATGATTGTCAGAAAATTTTAAAAATGGCTCCCAAACAATTCTTGCTTTTGCTACATAGCTAACAGATATAGCCACATAGCCAATTATAGTGAACTGCAGAATGGTTACTGTAGAAGTGGATTAATGCATAGGGTAGAATACAGTCCCATACTTGCTTGTCATGGGAGTGGTATTGGAAGTACCGCCCACTTTATCCTTTTCATTAAAATGTGATTGTGGGCAAGTCATTTGCCTTAGTGTCTCCAGTGCCTCTCTGAGCTTACATGTCTTCATTGGTAAAATGAGGATAATATTAGTACCTAACTTATATGCTTATCATGAAGATTAACTCACAGGATTTGTATATGTAAGTCCCTTAGAACTTTGCCAGGCATGTATTAAGTGAATGCATGTGTTTTCTACATGAGCGGTATTATGTATCATCTTGAACTCAGGTAGCGCATCAATAATCATTCGAGGAGATAAGGGAGCATCTGGAGAAGTTGGAATAGCTCCATCATCTAGGCATGTCCTCATTGGAGAACCCTCAGCAAAATATAATGGTACTGCCATCATCAGGTAAGGGCTTCATGGTTTTTATTGCCCAGGTGAGAATTTTGAAGTTGCATTTAATTAGCATTTTTGTGCCCTAAATACATTGTTCTCAGTGCAGACATATTCTTCTTATAAACTGGTAACAATCCCGTGGCAAGAGCACATTTTTGATAAACACTGAAGGTATGTTTTGACCTGTCTTGATGTTAAATCTGAAGCTTGTGGTTTTTAGATGATTTGTCAAGAGATCTCAGCAGCGTCTAGCTCTCAGCCCTGTTTAGTCACTTATGCCATAAAATAGGAGCTACTTTTGTATCTGAGCTACAAAATCATTCCTTAAAAATCATCTGAATCAAAGACTTTAAGATGTTCTAAAATTAGAGCCTGTTACATAACTAAGATACTCCCAGCTGGTGCCGTGGTAAAGAATCCTGCATGCTAATGCAAGAGACACAGGAGATGCAGGTTCGATCCCTGGGTTGGGAAGATCCTCTGGAGAAGGAAAGGTCAACCCACTCCAGTATTCTTGCCTGGAAAATCCCAGGAACAGAGGAGCCTGGTGGGCTATATCCAAGGGATTTCAAAAATATGGATACAAATCAGCAACTAAACAAAACAACAACCACATTATGATCATAAGCAATTTTGTTTATTATAAATTCTCTCATGAGGGGTGGAATAGCAACTGTCAATGAAGTAGCTGGATTTATGTTAAAACTTTTATCTTCTTGGTTGTTTTTCCAGTAGTATTGCATGTATGAAGTGTTTCCTATTCTTTAGTCTATTTGAGCTTTGTACCTTGTGCAGTATGTGAGGAATCTGTACATACATTAAAAAAAAAATTCCTTTCAATCTTATACTTTTTGTGTTCAGCTTTTGCCAGTATTCTTGTTAAGCAGATTTACACAAGCTCAGTATTTTGGGTGTTGGCTTGGGATTATCCAACTTTCATTTGCTTTATAGCTGATAGATAAGGTTATTTAAATGCAAAGAATGTGAGTCTGAGTGAACTCCCGGAGTTGGTGATGGACAGGGAGGCCTGGCATGCTGGGATTCATGGGGTCGCAAAGAGTCGGACACGACTGAGCAACTTGAACTGAACTGAATGTTCATAAAATAATGCCAGTTGCAACAGCATGGATGGATCTAGAGATTGTGGTGCTCAATGAAGTAAGTCAGGCAGAGAAACGCAAATATCATATGCTCTCCCTTACATGTGGAATCTAAAAAAGGGTACAAATAAACATATCTACAGAACAGAAATAGACCCACAGATGCAGAAAACAAAACTTTATGATTACCAGAGGGTAGGGTGGGAGAGGAATGAATTGGGAGATTGGAATCAATATATACCCACTACTATATGTAAAATGGGGCTTCGCCAGTGGCTCAGATGGTAAAGAATCTGCCTGCAATATGGGAGACCTGGGTTTGATCCCTGCGTCTGGAAGATCCTCAGGAGAAGGGAATGGCAACCCACTCCAGTGTTCTTGCCTGGAGAAGCCCTTGGACAGAGGAGCATGGTGGTCTACAGTCCATGGGGTCGCGAAGAGTAGGACAGGAGTGAACAACTAATGCTTTAACTTTACTTTGATATGTAGAATAGATAACTAACAAGCACCTACTGTATAACACAGGGAACTCTACTCCATTCTCTGCAATGACCTATGTGGGAAAAGAACCTAAAAAGAGTAGATATATGTACATACATAACTGATTCACTTTACAACTGAAACTAATACAACAGGATAAATGAACTGTACGCTAATACCAGGTTTTAAAAAAAATGCGTAATGTTCTGGAAATAAGTGAAAATTTTTTATTGTTGAAGGACACAGCAAATATCTAGGAAAAGCTCTTTCAGTAAAAATGTATTGAAATATACATGTTACACTGTTGTAGCCTTATTCGTGGCCCAGCGATTTCAGGGGAGGTCACAGTGTCCTGGAGGATAGTCCCTCCTTCCTTGGAGGAATTTGCTGAAACATCGGGAAAGCTGACGATGCACGATGGACAGTCTGCGGCCGTTGTAGTGATACAGGTATCGCGGTGGCCGATTGCTGTCACGCCCTTCGCTGTCAGTGTGCGTGTGTGGTTGGGGCGTAGGCTTAATATCACAGCTTGTTGTCGGTGCTTATGTGATATATATATATTTTCTTGAAATGTTCAGATTCTGCTGCGAATGGCTGTTTCTGTCTGTCTCTAGGCTTTGAACGATGACCTTCCCGAGGAAAAGCGCTCCTATGAGTTTCAGCTCACTGGGGTCAGCGAGGGCGGAGTGCTGAGCGAGTCTAGCACCACCGCCAGCATCACCGTGGTGGCTAGTGACTTTCCCCTCGGCCGGTTCGCCTTTTCGCAAGAGCAGCTGCGAGTGGCGGAGGAAGGACAAAAGGTAGCGCGTGAAATGCTTAAAGCCGCAGATGTCACTTTTTATCTTTTGTATCACGAGCGATCTTTAAAATGTGTTTCTACGTTCGCATTCTCAAGTCTTCACAGCTGATTTCATGTGCTCCTGCTGTCATTTAAATGTCGACTTTATATACTTTTTTTTAATCAATTTGCATTGAACTTCCAGATAATCCTGGTAAATAAAATTAGACACGCTTAAAATTAAGTCTGGCCTGGTAGAGTACTCACCCAAACCAAATGAAAAAACACTGCTTCTCGCGCAGGTTAACCTCACAGTCATCCGATCGGGTGGGTCTTTCGGCCGCGTGAGGCTCTGCTTGGAGGCTGTGAGCGGGACGGCCGAGGTCGGCGTGGACTTTCTGCCTCCACCTGTCCAGCTCCTCTTTGAAGCCAGAGAGACGGTGAAAAGCGTGCACATTGAAATCCTTGATGACAGCCTTCCTGAAGGTCCTGAGGACTTTTCCCTCGTGATGACGGAGGTGGAACTCCTGGGAAGGTAAAAATAGAAAAAAGAGAGAAAGGATGAGGCAGAGCTGGTCTGTGCAATGATTAATTCTAAGCTCTAAGATGGTCTACCCCGGCTTTTTCTCACATTCATGTGACCCTGGAACAGGACATGGTGGCAAAGGGTGTTAGTTATAAAATATAATTTTTTTTTCCTGAAAGTTGAAAGTATGCATTTTCATTGTGTGAAGTCACTCTGCGTAAGCAAGAGAATTGAACACGGCGTAAGCTGGTAGTAATTGGTAAGAAAAGAGAGGAGCTCTTCTCTAGGTCAAAGGTCAGCTGGCGGGGCTGATTTTGGTTCCCTCATCTCTTGTCTGTACACCACGGAGCGGGCTGGACTGAGAGATTTCTTTCCTTGCTATCTCTGAAGACTGTATTGTCTTCTTTGTGGATGAATGAGGTAGATATTTGCCCAAAGGCGTTTTTAAAGCACGGGAATTTTTTGCGTCAGAGATAGTTGGTGGGTAGTGCACCAGGGATTCAGTGGAGATCAAGAATTAACCCTGTTGAGACTCTCTCATTCTCTGATTTAGTGGGAGCGACTTGCTTAACAGGGTGGGGAACACGTGTTCCATGATGAAATGGATGAAATACTCAGAGCTCGAGTACCGTAAGGAGAACCTGGACACCTCTGGTTCACGCGTAACCTTTAGCTGGAATCATGTTTCATTTAGATAGTTCTTAGAGGAAGTTTACTTGTGCATGCAGTAAAAATGTTTTTGCATTGGTAATACTAATGTCAATCTTTAAAGCTTTCTGCTAACTAAAATATTTCCCTGAAGGAGGCAGAATGTATATCATTCCCCTGGGAAGAATTAGCTGTGAGCTGACAAACCCTTCAAATGTTCAGTTTCCAGAAATGAGTCTGTGTTTGATGATGAGAATGAATTTGTCCTTATAGTAAATGTATTAAAACATGCGCCAGTCAGTTTTAATTAATTGAGTAAACTTTGATAAGCATAGCACGTTATGTGTGATAGTATATCTGTGTTTTTGACTAAGTAGGGCTTGAAGCATTTGTCCCATTACTATCCTTTAAAAACCCAATTCCTACTTAAGCCTAATTCTAAGGAAGTAATGTTTTTCTTCCAGATACATTTCCAGGCTTACTTTGATCTGAAAAGGATAGTATAAACCCAATTTTCCTAGTTTCTAGAAAACTTATTGCCTTGATATTAAGTTATGTTAAGCAGCTAAGCCATACTCCTTCTCAGACTATTGATAACAGTTTATTTAATATTTTAATGCCCAGCTTTCTAATTTTGCCTTATATATATCATATTAATGAGCTTTCAAAGCTAGGTAGGTTAAAAATACTAGGTAGAATTTGGAAATTGAAGGAAGGACTAAAGTGGTTTAGAGTGTGTTCAGTGGTACCTTCCTAGCCCTAGAAGTTCATTTTCCAACTTCTTCCCAGTTTCCTTATAGTTTTTATTATCTTCCCATGGCCTACGTTTCAGTTCAGTTCAGTCACTCAGTCATGTCCAACTCTCTACGACCCCATGAATCGCAGCATGCCAGGCCTCCCTGTCCATCACCAACGCCTGGAGTTCACTCAGACTCACGTCCATCGAGTCCATGATGCCATCCAGCCGTCTCATCCTCAGTCGTCCCCTTCTCCTCCTCCCCCAATCTCTCCCAGCATCAGAGTCTTTTCCAGTGAGTCAACTCTTCACATGAGGTGGCCAAAGTACTGGAGTTTCAGCTTCAGCATCATTCCTTCCAAAGAAATCCCAGGGTTGATCTCCTTCAGAATGGACTGGTTGGATCTCCTTGCAGTCCAAGGGACTCTCAAGAGTCTTCTCCAATACCACAGTTCAAAAGCATCAATTCTTTGGCACTCAGCTTTCTTCACAGTCCAACTCTCACATCCATACATGACCACAGGAAAAACCATAGCCTTGACTAGACGGACCTTCGTCGGCAAAGTTGTGTCTATGCTTTTGAATATACTCTCTAGGTTGGTCATAGCTTTTCTTCCAAGGAGTAAGCGTCTTTTAATTTCATGGCCTAAGTTTAGTGACAGTATATTAGTTTTTATTTTATCCAGGTAATAATAACTGAGAGCAGTGCAGAAATCTATTTCAAACATCATTTCAGAAAAGAAAAGTATTTTCGTGTTGAGCTTCATAAGACTCAATTACAGGAGCTAGTAGGACCCTTCTTCAATTCATGCTAAGCAATTATGTACTCAGTTTATTTTATTTTATTTTTTATGACCTTGCTAGAGGGTATGATTTTACCATCCAAGAAAATGGACTTCAAATAGACCAACCTCCTGAAATAGGAAACATCTCCATTGTCCGAATCATCATAATGAAAAATGATAATGCAGAGGGAATCATTGAATTTGACTCAAGGTATACCACCTTTGAAGGTAGGTTCAGTAACCTTACTTATAAAGTTAGCACCCATTTCTGAATCAGAGTACCTGAGCATGACATTGTCAGTTTGAATTCCTACATGCATTTTCTTGGTTTGAGGTGTGTGTGTCTGTGTGTGTGTGTTCACATATATACTTTGTATTTATTTATGCCTTTATGTATATATATTTGTATTCATTTTTAAAACATATTTTGAGTTACTTTTGGGCATTCTTGAATCTCATTGTGTATGGCAAAATGAAATGGTTAGGAATAAGGCATTTAGAAAATTATGTTTAATTTTAGATTATTAAAATTTATATTTTGAAGAGTTTTATGAGTATAGTTCTAATTTATGCAGTATTTAATTTCCTTTGCAATTAAAAATCAGTGGAATATTCACTTTCTAATGAATAATCACCTTTGAAACATTTTACTGGACTGCAGGCACAGGCAATATCTGAGCTCCCAATCATCCCAATCATGCTTTCTTCAAACAGTTCCTAATAGCAGCTTGCCTTCTGTTGCCAATTCTTCCCTCATGTAGAAGTGGAAAGTGGAATATATGTTTATACATCCCCCTGAGTAGAAGAAGTTCGCTGTCCTTCTGTTTTTATTCAAAGGCAGAATATGAATATACCTTTCAAAATAAACATTTTACCTTATTATTGCAATCAGTTTATCACCTTCATTGCCTCTGTCAGATTCTTTTCTTATCTGCCATTTTAAAGTTCATCAGAAATCACTTTAGGAGTGATTTATTATTGGCTTCGTGGGTAGCATCATAGAAGACATCATCATTTTGCAAACTTCAACCTACAGCAAGTAGAAGTCAGGCTGCCTTTTACACCAAGAAAAAAAATGGGGTCTTTTTTCTGTTCTCTGATTTCTGTTTGATTCACTGTCTTTGGGAAAATTGGGGGCAATGCACAGTGATAACTACAGTGTAAGTACAGTACTACTTAGCCATGGCTGTTGTGAACTCTATTAAATGACATTTTAATATACTGATATTAGTATAGCTAAAGAAGAAATAAACTTTTGAATAGAATTCTTAAGTTGAAATCAAACATTGAGGATATATGTTCAGATTTACAAGTAGATAGAAGCTGAAAAATGTAATAGAATCATATTTATATCTGGACTTTTAAAACACTTATAAGATGTAAATAACATATACCTTATTATTTAATGTTACCAATGTTTCAATTAAATATGCAGAAAAAAATCCAGAATGGTTTCCTTTGAGTACAGTATACATGTCTTAAGTGTTTTTTGTGTTTGTCTACCATTATCTACGAGTTTGTCTACCAGTAAGGGTTAGTGGAGGTGATGGAATTCCAGTTGAGCTATTTCAAATCCTAAAAGATGATGCTGTGAAAGTGCTGCACTCAATATGCCAGCAAATTTGGAAAACTCAGCAGTGGCCACAGGACTGGAAAAGATCAGTTTTCATTCCAATCCCAAAGAAAGGCAATGCCAAAGAATGCTCAAACTACCACACAATTGCACTCATCTCACATGCTAGTAAAGTAATGCTCAAAATTCTCCAAGCCAGGCTTCAGCAATACATGAACCGTGAACTTTCTGATGTTCAAGCTGGTTTCAAAAAGGCAGAGGAACCAGAGATCAAATTGCCAACATCCGCTGGATCATGGAAAAAGCAAGAGAGTTCCAGAAAAACATCTCTTTCTGCTTTATTGACTCTGCCAAAGCCTTTGACCGTGTGGATCACAATAAACTGTGGAAAATTCTGAAAGAGATGGGAATACCAGACCACCTGACCTGCCTCTTGAGAAATCTGTATGCAGGTCAGGAAGCAACAGTTAGAACTGGACATGGAACAAGAGACTGGTTCCAAATAGGAAAAGGAGTACATCAAGGCTGTATACTGTCACCCTGCTTATTTAACTTATCTGCAGAGTACATCATGAGAAATACTGGGCTGGGTGAAGCATAAGCTGGAATCAAGATTGCTGGGAGAAATATCAATAACCTCAGATATGCAGATGACACCACTCTAAGTGAAGAGGAACTAAAAAAACCTCTTGATGAAAGTGAGAGGAGAGTGAAAGAGTTGGCTTAAAGCTCAGCATTCAGAAAACGAAGATCATGGCATCTGGTCCCATCACTTCATGGGAAACAGATGGGGAAACAGTGGAAACAGTGTCAGTCTTTATTTTGGGGGCTCCAAAATCACTGCAGATGGTGATTGCAGCCATGAAATTAAAAGACGCTTACTCCTTGGAAGGAAAGTTATGACAAACCTAGATAGCATATTGAAAAGCAGAGACAGTACTTTGCCAACAAAAATCCGACTAGTCAAGGCTCTGGTTTTTCCAGTAGTCATGTATGGATGTGAGAGTTGGACTGTGAAGAAAGCTGAGCGCCGAAGAATTGATGGTTTTGAACTATGGTATTGGAGAATACTCTTGAGAGTCCCTTGGACTGCAAGGAGATCGAACCAGTCCATTCTAAAGGAGATCAACCCTGGGTGTTCTTTGGAAGGAATGATGCTAAAGCTGAAACTCCAGTACCTTGGCCACCTCATGCGAAGGGTTGACTCATTGGAAAATGCTGGGAGGGATTGGGGACAGGAGGAGAAGGGGACGCCAGAGGATGAGATGATTGGGTGGCATCACGGACTCAATAGACGTCAGTTAGAGTGAGCTCCGGGAGTTGGTGATGGACAGAGAGGCCTGGCGTGCTGCGATTCATGGGGTCGCAGAGTCGGACACGACTGAGCGACTGAAATGAACTGAAGGGTTGTTTACTTGTATGTGGCACACAGAGGCAGAATGCCTTTGCTGATGATTAAATCAATTATTTAAATTCTAGCTTACACTGCTTACTATAACTTTCAACTTTGACACACTATTTCTCCTAAAAAGTAAGTCGTGACGTGTTCACTAATGGTTCTTTAAAGCGAGAAACGAACCGCAGAAATATTGAGTGCTTGCATTTTCCTGTTACATTCAATTGTCATGTTTGATTTAAGTGACCCATATTAAAGTCAGTTTCTTTGGCTGGCATACCAATCCATTGCACATTCCTGTTCCAGTGGAGGAAGACATAGGGACGATCATGATTCCCGTGCAGAGGCTTCACGGCACTTACGGCCGCGTGACGGCTGATTTCATCTCTCAGAGCTCCTCTGCGGTTCCTGGCGGTGTCGATTATGTACTGCATGGTAGTTCAGTCACCTTTCAGCATGGGCAGAACTTAAGTTTTATAAATGTTTCCATCATTGATGACGATGAAAGGTAATACTCTTTCGTATGTAGCATGCACATATGTAAATCATGAGTACTGTGTTCCAGGGTTTACCTCTGTTTTGCACTGAAAATAGAATTTTAGATTATAGTTGTGCCCATGGAGAAATGAGTGAGTAATTCTAGGCGGTGGGGTACTGGCGTAGCGAAAAAGGGAGTGAGAGACCATAGTGATTATGGGTCACTTTTTCTCACATAGAAGAAATACTGATTTTTGTTCTTCTAGATTGAAAAGCCTATAGTCAGAATGTGGAAATAGCCTGCAAATCATTTCCTTAATTCATTAAACAATTAAAAAGAGGGGCAAAAAGTCTAATAACTTGCAGGTTATGTAATACTGAAGTTGATCATTTCACGCTACTAGCTAAGCACCCTCTCCTTAGCGCTTGGTGTATGACTACTGCGCCTTGAATATGTATGACCAATTTGGAAAATGACTAGTTATTTGGGTTTTAGAGGCATTTTATTATGTTTAGACTCACAGAATTGCTCCTTCTTGCTATACAGTGAATTTGAGGAGCCCATTGAAATTATGCTCGTTGGAGCTACTGGTGGAGCAGTCCTTGGGCGCCACCTAGTGTGCAGAATCACGATTGCCAAGAGTGACTCTCCTTTCGGTGTAATAAGATTTCTCAATCAAAGCAGAGTTTCTGTTCCTAATCCCAATTCCACAATGATTTTACCCTTGATGCTGGAGCGGACCGGAGGACTCTTGGGAGAGATTCAGGTAGAGTTATTCTTTTCTCCATGATTTTTAAAATAATTTAGATTGATAGATATGGTGTTAGATTTTCTTATTTCTCAAATATATTCATTTATTCACAGGCAATAATATTTATTGATTACCAAGTAGATGTAAAGCAGTTTCCAAATCCTGTGAAATACATAAAATGTATGAGGCATCCAGCTGCCTTCAGGGTACTCTTGAGAGAAAGTTAACAGTTAAATGAAGGATTCTGGTAAAATTCATTACGTCAACAAGTACATTTGTTGAGTGCTTTCCAAGTGCCAGACCCTGTCATAGTCCCTGAGAACGCACAGGTTAGGAGGACACAGTTCGTCCCTGTTCTCTTAGAATTTTCAAACAATAAGCAAACCAATTGCTATAAATGTCTGTCTTAGAACTGCTTTTGCTGCATCCCACAGATTTTGGATTGCCGTGTTTTTGCTGTCGTTTGTTTCTCGGTCTTTTTGATTTCCTCTTTGATTTCTTTAGTGATCCATTGGTTGTCTAGTAACATATTTTTTCCTACTAGCTACCCTTGATTAGATGGTAAGGGTGTGATTTTTGTTCTTCTAGACTGAAAAGTCTATAGTCAGAAGGTGGAAACATCCTGCAAATCATTTCCTTAATTCATTAAACATTAAACAATTAAAAAGAGGGGCAGAAAGTCTAATAACTTGCAGATTATATAATACTGAAGTTGATCATTTCACGCTACTAGCTAAGCACCCTTTCCTTAGCGCTTGGCGTATGACTACACCAAGCTGAAAGAGGTGCTCATGTAACCATTTCAGGGCTGAGCATTTGGGCAGAGGCATGAGACGGTGCAGATCTACAGACCTGGTATGCTTGAGGTGCAAAGAGGTCCACGAGGTGGGTGGGCTTGGAAATGAAAGGATAACAGCCCAAGTTAGATCACAGGGGCCTGTACGTGTTGGACCACAAAGAACTTTCTAAATCAGATTGAAAATGAGTCGAAGTGCCAGTAGGATGCTGTTGGAGAGTTTTAATCAAAGGAATGATATCAGTGTCACTGGCTCGTGGGGTCCCTTAGAACTGCCTAGAAGGAAGTAGGTTGTCCAAAAGCCAGAGTAGGAGCAGGGAGGGGAATGAGAAGCGCGTCGCCCTCTAGTGCCCACAGCAGAGCTAACAATGGCTCAGACAGGGAGAGAGGTGGAGATGGCCAGGCGTGAGTGTATTTTGGAGGAAAAATACACGAGGGCCGGTGGAGCCTGAGGGACAGAGAGGAATAAAGGATAACCTAGAAATTTTAGAGGAGCAACTGGTTACATTGTAGTGCTGTCTATCAAGATGTGGAAGCTTGGGGAAAAGTAAGAGTTCTGCTTTGGCTTTGTTGGTTTGGGATAGCGGCAGGACACGCCAGTGCAAGGGTCAAGAAGGCAGGGGCATGTGCAGGTTTGGGTTAGGGGGAGGTCAGGGCTGCAAACATCGATCTGAAAGATGGTATCGCACTTGGAGGCATTTGAAACTCTGAGGCCCGAGGAGTGGAGACAGGGATGGAAAAGATACAGACCCAAGTCCTGGGCCCCCAGCATTTATGGATTTGAGGAGGGAGAACCAGCCAAGAAGACTGAGACGTAGAGAAGGAAAAATTAGGATGACTTGTGTCGTATAAGTATCACATAAGCCAAGGAAGATGGGATGCAGTGTTTCCAGAGAAAGAAGTGGTCAGCTGTGTCTCACACTGATCAAAGATGAAAGAAGCAAAGACAAGTGGATGTGAAAAGTATATAATTCTTTATGGATATGAAAAGTACATAATTTTAAATTACACAAACTTTAAATGATGCCTTTGTTGCAACATAAAAATTCTGTTTCATATAACTCTGAACATTTCTGTTTCTCTTAAGCTAGGAATTTATTTACGTGTACTTGTTGCTGCATACCCAGCAGACTTTTCACATGATTCAGATAGGTTTTGATGAACAGAACCTGTGCACTAGCAAGACAGTCTGTACTTGTATTTATCTGAGTTTGCATGTGAGCTTAGTGGCTCAGTCATGTCTGATTCTGTGACCCCATGGACTGCAGCCCACCAGGCTCCTCTGTCCATGGGATTCTCCAGGCAAGAGTATTGGAGTGGGGTGCCATTTCCTCCAGGGGATCTTCCCGAACCTGGGGTTTGAACCTGGGTCTCCTGCTTTGGCAGGCAGATTCTTTACTACTGAGCCACCTGGAAAGCCCTACAAAGTTTTTATTACTCACATAAATATACATGTTTAGAGTATGTACTTTTGTATTTTTGATGTCCTGTGATGTTGACAAATGACCAGGTATTCAGATTTTTCGTTACTTATTAGACACTGTTGTTCATGAAAATGGATATTCTATAGATTACATAGTTTATGTTTGTAAAGATTATTTGAAACAACATGAGTTGGTAACATAGAACTGTGTGGGAGATAGCCTAGAATAACTTTCACATGTATGTATATATTTTTAATGCTGCATATCCTGCAGAGTAGTTCTTTGTTGAAAGCTGATTGTTTTCTTTAAAAAATAAACACCCTGCAGGTGAACTGGGAGATAGTAGGACCCAATTCTCAGGAAGCCTTACCATCACAGAACCAAGACATCGCAGACCCGGTGAGCGGGTCCTTCTCCTTTGGAGATGGGGAAGGTGGAGTGAGAAGAATCATTCTGGTAATCTATCCACATGATGACATTGAAATTGAAAAGACTTTCATCATTAAACTTAAACTTGTGAGAGGAGAAGCTCAGTTAGACTCCACAGCTAAAGATGTTACATTAACAGTAAGTCTGAGTTTATTTTTCCCACAGAATTTCGGCTTTAAAGGATCTTTCAGAAAATTTGCTTACATTTGTTGAAACTCTATGGGCTTATGATGAATTAAAAGTTATAAAACCTAATGAAGTCGTTATAGTTCCTGTGGGTCAGATGTTCTGGTTGTTATATTAATTTATTACATAGCCTGATATTGATAATTCTTTAAGATACTGAGAAATGGTTATTTTACACTTTTTGAGAAAATTTGATGCTTTGGGGAGATTTGGCACTTTTCAAGAGGAGGCATTTGTTGTATCATAAACATTGGATATCTTTGCCATTAAAGGGTGTCAGAGTTCACAGGTAATCACAAGTCAGACTGTTGAAAGGAAGAATGGTAATTTTTCCGTCAGTGCAGTGATGGTGTGAGTCAGATCCAGATATAGTTTATTTGGTATGAATCACCCAGTCCATTGGGGCAGAAAGTCCTGGAGACCAGAGTTACTGAAAAAAAAAAAAAAAGAGTAGAGATGCACCTTTTTCTAAGTTTGGAAAAGCCTGTTTTATGTGGGGTCTGTATCAGTCAGATATCCCCAGAGAACTGGAACTGTTAATGTTGGGAAACAGATATGAAGAAAGAGAGAAATTTTGTAAGAAATTATATCCCATAACTGTGCATCTGGCAAGTCAGAGCCCATAAGACAGGTGGGAGAAATGCATAAAGCAGGCAGCAAGCTCAGGAGCGAACTGAAGTTGCCTTCTTGAGGCTGAATTTTGTGGCGCAGGGCAGCAGGCTGGAAATGCAAGCAGGATTCCTAAATTGTGGGCTTGAGGCAGAATTCCTTTTTCTCCGGGAGGCCTCAGTGTTTGCTCTTCAAAGCTTTCATCTCATTGGATGAGGCCCTTCCACATTACTGAGAATAGTTTTATTGACTTCGTCAGCTGGTTGTCCGTTTTAACCACATCTACAAAATATCATTACAGCAACATCTGGAGACACTTTAGCCTAGTCAGGCTGACACATAAAATTAACCATCACAGGGCCATTACCTCTCTCCATATTATCACTCTAAATACATCATGACCAGTAGCAAGAGAGAGGTTGGCTAAACTTAACTGGTTAAATGAAGCGAACCTGAGGTGAGTAAAGCTAATTCAGGCTTTGCAGTTCTATCCTTTTGAGGTTCTACAGATTGTCATTTTCAACAGTTATTCCCATTATCCTTGAGGAGTAAGAACCTTCTTGCTTTAGATAACTGTCAGGGAAATGATGGTTTTTAAGAGTTACATAGCCAGATACAATCATGCCCAAGAGTCGCTATTGTGTTCCTTTCATTCCCTCAGTTTATCTTGTACATGCACAACATCTCAGGGTACTGCTACGTTGAATCCGTAGTTGTTACATATGTCTTTCCTCTGCTCTCTTTCTAGATAGAGAAGTTTGGTGATCCCAATGGAGTGATTCAGTTTGCTCCCGAGTCTTTGTCTGAGGAGACCTATTTGGAGCCATCTACTCTGGAAGGGCCCCTGATCATTACCTTCTTTGTCAGAAGAATCAAGGGTGTTTCAGGAGAGATTATGGTACCGTTTTCTTTGGATTTTTAAGCAGAGTAATCATTTGTCTGATGGTTGTGGTTGAGAAGAACAGAGAAACTGTGTGTTCTGGAGAATTAGAGTTTTTGATAAACTGAAGTGACATGAATTTTCACACATGCTGAGGTTCACCGAGGCCGCTTTGGGCTGGCTCGCTGGCACCAACCTCTGGTTATCTCTTTAAATATTCAGTTGCAGTTAGGTTAAAAATCTTTCTCATATTTAATCACAAAGAATATGATTGAACTTTTTTGTAATTTCTTGTTTGCTATAATGTGAAGCTTTTTCTACTTAACAAGACTATCCATGATTTTTACAAATTGCTTAATATATTCTTTATTCTCAATATCATTGAGATGCCCTTATAAATTATCAAGATACTCATTGAACAGGTCAAGGTTATCTGTTTGCTAGCTAAATTTATTTTGTGAAATCTCTCTGTAAACTTAGCTTTTCCCCTGTATTGGAGATTAATTGTTACTTTTCTTCAGTTGAAACTTTATGGAAGTAAAAGATTTTTGGAAAATAAATTTTTAGATTTTTGGGGAAAAATTCTTAATTTTTAAAATCTTAGATATCCTCTTTTTATTAAAAACAAACAGAAACAAATTCCAATGTTAATATCAGATTATCTGCTTATGTTTTACCCTCAAATATGGTCTTGTTCACTGTTGAATGTACTTGTGGAACTGATATGGTATTTTAAAGTTAACTTGTTTCTCTTTGTCTTTTCAAATTATGTTATTAATTTAGAAGCAAGTGAAATGAGATTTTGTCATCCTGTCCTGCAAATGGCATTTAATAGCCTGAAAGAGTTAAGACAGTTTCTGAATTACTTAAGTCGAGATACTTGGAAATTTTAAATTTGAATATATTGATGCACACTTATTTAGGCAAGCTTTTTATATATAATTGAGGTAAATGAATTTAAAGGATTTTGATTAAATACACTGCATTATATAACTTTTTTGGTTTTCTCCCTTTTGCTTTAGGTTTACTGGGAATTAAGTAGTGAATTTGATATTACTGGAGACTTCCTTTCTACAAAAGGAATTCTCACCATTGCCGATGGAGAAAGTGAAGCCAGCTTTGATGTTCATTTGCTGCCAGATGATATTCCTGAGATAGAGGAAGTATATGTGCTCCAGCTTGTTTCAGTAAAGGGAGGAGCAAAACTGGATACAGAAAAATGTGTCATTCGGTTCTCTGTTTCTGCAAATGACGACCCGCATGGAATATTTGCCCTGTATTCAGATCATCAGTCCATACTTATTGGGCAGAACCTTCGTAGATTCATCCAAATTAATGTAACCCGGCTTGCGGGCACATTTGGAGATGTGGCTGTTAGATATCGAATATCATCTGACTCCAAGGAGCAGTCTGTTGTTACAGAAAATGCAGAGAGGCAGTTGGTGGTCAGAGACGGTACCAGATATAAAGCGGATTCAGTGCCAGTCCAGGGGCAGGTTTGTGGCATCTCTTTCATTTTCCCAGTCATTCTGAAAGATGCCTTCAAGAAAACCCTTCTTAATCTCATGATCAGTTTAAAATCTTATTTAGATATTTAAATGGAACCATGGAAAATGCCTTAGAAAATGTATAGTAATTTTTGGGTAATACATATGCTGCTGCTAAGTTGCTTCAGTCGTGTCTGACTCTGTGCGACCCCATAGACGGCAGCCCACCAGGCTCCCCTGTCCCTGGGATTCTCCAGGCAAGAACACTGGAGTGGGTTGCCATGTCCTCCTCCAATGCATGAAAGTGAAAAGTGAAAGGGAAGTCGCTCAGTCATGTCTGACTCTTTGCGATCCCCTGGACTACAGCCCACCAGGCTCCTCCATCCATGGGATTTTCCAGGCAAGAGTACTAGAGTGGGGTGCCATTGCCTTAGTATTTGCAAATTATAAGTGAATAAGTATCTGTTCCTTCCTGGAGATAAAATACTTTTGTCTAGATAGTAGAAGGCGGTTATTTAGTTCTTCAGAATTCCAGGAATTGAAAAAAAAAAAAAATCCAGGAATTGTTCCAAGTGCTGTACACACTCACATTACACACACATGTACACACTGGATGCCTCTTGAGGGGGAGATATTTGTAGGCTTCCTTGCATTCCTATCTGGAGAAGGAAATGGCAATCCACTCCAGTATTGTTGCCTGGAGAACTCCATGGACAGAGGAGCTTGGTGGGCTATAGTCCATGGGGTCACAAAGAGTCGGACACAACTGAGTGACTAACACTTGTGCTTTTACCAAAGAGCAGTGCAGTGAGAGACGGATACATGTTTCCTGGGGTTTGACGGGGCTACATGGTATCTGCCTTTCTCTCCTTGAAAATCTGCCACCCAGAAAGTCAGCTATGGTTTTTTTGTTAATGAGGAGAGAGGACAGCAGACTGTTCTGCCAACACATCAGGTGAGAGTGGCAGGAACCAAGTGGGTGGCCAGCAGTCTTTCTCACTCTGAGCCACAGAAAGTGATTTGAGGGACTGTTTGTCTTAATCCTTCCAAGAGGATACCTAATGTCATTCCATATGCATGGGAGACAAATTCGTTTATTTCACACATGGGATGCATTGCAGCAGTGGGGATTGTTATCTCCAGGCCATGGAGGTCCGTGCCAGAGGGTAGCCAGATTGGAGTCGTCTTGAGAATGTATGAGGTGGATTGTGAAGTTAGGAGACAGTGGAAAAGGGTCATTGGAAGAGTGTATGTTTCTGTGGTGGAATGGCGATGAGCTGAATTCTGAAGACTTTGATGAACATACAAATGGATTCTATGAAAGGTGAAATGTTTGGGTGCCTGCCAGTGTTATTCAAGAAAGGACTACAGAAGTGAGGCAAGACCCTTGTCATTCTTCCTCAAAGCAGCCTCCCACCTGCTCCAGAGGTGCCAGAAGATTGATGGAAAGGTCCAAGAAGGGCTGAAGTACCAAAAGTCATGCCATGATCCCTTTCCCACCTTAGATCTTTAGCTGTGGATTGAACAAGAACTGGGATAAATGGAGGAGCTTTAATGGAGTGTGAGATCAGAGTTTTTACTGGTATGGATCTGGCCTTGACCTTCATAAAAAATGACAGGAAGCTTTGAGATCTACACACAACATTGTCAAAGGGAAGTGCAAAGAAACCCTATGAAGCAGAAAGAGGACAGCTTTCTGTTTATAGTCCACTAAGTTCCGCCCACTCAGTAATGGATGACCTTGGTTTCATTTAAGCCTATGATCCATAGAAAATTGGCTACCTTTTGACATATGATACTAATTGGTACCTATTATGCAGCCTTTTGATCTTTTTGTGCGCTTGAGTTTTTTACTTTTACTGTTGAATCAGCTGGGAAAATGGAGGCTTCTTAGTGAGCCCTGGGATCCACGGTTATTCCTACATCCTTGAAGTTAAGAAATTGACTCAATGACATGGCTTTGTTGTATCAGTTTTTGAATTCATGTCCTATATCCCCCAGTTCTCAAGACTAGAATAAACAATGCAAAGCTGGGGAAATGAGAGATAGATTAAGGTAATCAGAATATTATTGTATCAAGTCTCCTTTACAAATTAGAAGAGTTTAAAAAAATACACTGTGCTTTAGTTATGTACTTGAAACATTGTCCCATATCGATCTGTGTAACATCAGCTTCTGAACACACTCAAGTTTAAATCTCTGTTATTGAGTGCTAGAAGGTCTTCCTTTAACTTTTCTAGGAATCGCTGTGTATTTTTTATGCACATTTCACTTGGCAATAAGCCAAGCCACCGTGAAGATTATGCCATTCTTTTACAATGTGGATAATACAAATTCAGTTCAGTTCAGTCGCTCAGTTGTGTCCAACTCTTTGCGACCCCATGAACCACAGCACGCCAGGCCTCCCTGTCCATGACCAACTCCCGGAGTTTACCCAAACTCATGTCCATTGAGTCAGTGATACCATCTAACCATCTCATCCTCTGTTGTCCCCTTCTCCTCCTGCCCTCAATCTTTCCCGACATCAGGGTCTTTTCAAATAAGTCAGCTCTTCACATCAGGTGGCCAAAGTATGGGAATTTCAGCTTCAACATCAGTCCTTCCAGTGAACACCCAGGACTGATTTCCTTTAAGACTGACAAATTACTCTCTGACTAGTTACATAAGAAAGCTGAAATATATATATATGACATATATATATCATATGTATTTATCTCACAGGAGTAAGATCCTTGATCTGCCTAGCTTTTAGGTTATTTCTTGGGGTACCTGAAACATTTTGAAGGATTATCATCCTCTTTTCCTTTCACTTTGAATGCTTAATGGTACACTTTATAAAGATCTTAAATTTCCTAATAATTTAATTTTCCTTTGAGGTATCTATGAATATCTTCATATCTGTTCTAAACCTATATTAATTATTTTTATGATTTCTATTTTCAATAAAGAGCAGCAAACGTTTACTAGCTTGCTCATACATGAAAGCTCTTATTGGCATGCTTTAACATCTTTCATTAATATGATTAAATTTTCACGGGTTCCTTCTGTCTCTACATTCCAGGGTATGTGGTGTAGGCTAGATGGTTAGGTGTTGCTGTGTGCATTAGTCTCCAAGGTGACCCTTTGGGGCCAAGTGTGACACGTGCTGAAGCAAGGGAAGGATTTTCCCAGTGGTCCCTTTCTTGCCTCACACCCCGGGTGCTCTTGAAGTTTGGGATGTTAGTTACAAGTTACGTAGAATTGTCCTGCTGCACCTTCCTGACAAATGTTAGGATTTCAGCTGGGTCAGCCACATAGAAGGACCTTCAAGTGGGTGTTGGAACAGAGCGAGTTTCCATTAGATTCTGAAAACTAGAAGACTCTTGATGCTGGTTTAACGTGAGGGTCAGAGTGAACAGTTCACCATCTGGTTAACAAGGTTAACCACAGGCTTCTTAGATGAAGTGATGGCAAGAATCACTGGTGCACTAAAGAAACCTATGTTTAAGAGAGCTTAGAGTGCAAGACAAGATTATACCATTGTCGTCCTTTATTCACTTATTTATGGGGCACTTACCATGGGTCAGCGGTTGTGAGAAGCACCACAGACATAGTGATCATGGGGTGTAATCCCTGTTGTCACAGTGCTCCTTGTCAATGCAGGAGAAGGCCCTTTAACAGCCAGTTATAAAAGTGAGTGACCACTCCAGTGTTCTTGCCTGGAGAATCCCAAGGACGGCGGAGCCTGGTGGGCTGCTGTCTGTGGGGTCGCAGAGTCGGACACGACTGAAGCGACTTAGCAGCAGCAGCATCAGGCAGTATTCAAGATGCACACAGGATATTATGGGCGAGTAAATTCTATTTGTGCCAAAAGCCATTAAGAATGATGGGCAGTCTGTAAAATGGTTCTGTGATGCCGTCCTGGGTCCAGAACATGAGAGGGCATAACAGAACATACTTGACTCCTAAAAACCTTCAAGTTCCTTTTCAAATTAGTCACCCTGCTTTCCTTCTGTAGGCAAACCAGCATTTCCCCAAATGCCCCGTTGACTCCTGTTCGAACTTGAATGTTTCATTACCGCACGCTGGGGTCCTGGCATGCCACACGCGTCGTTGTGCTGAATGGGCCCGTGAACGGAGCTGGGTGGCGAGGCACAAATGCCTGGGTGCTTTGAGCTGACATCTGGCCCTTTGTTTTTTAGGATACAGGGACAAACAAATGCTTAGTTGCCCAGCCGGTCAACTGCATGGGGAGGGGGCACTCTGTCAGGGAGAGGAGGGAGGCACACGATTGAGGTCAGGATGCTGATTTATGTCTTGTTTCCTCAGCGCTTGATCTGTGCTTCATGTTCAGTGAATGTCATTTTGAAAAAATGAAGACTGATCGAATGAGTAAAACATCTGTTTCCCTCATGTTGCACGTTTGAAACCACCATAATACACATTTTACACATTTGGGTGGTTTGATATGTGTTTAAGTACATTACACTTAAAAGAAGAACAGACCTCACAGCAATGGTTATTTTTACATCCAGTAAAGATGTATAGGGTTGTTAGTAATATTCCAGATTATGGCAGCTTATCCATTATCATTAGCAAGTTTTCTATGGACAAATGTAAGTGCTAAAAAAAATCTCTGTAAAGTAATGGTGGTGGTGGTGGTTTTGTTGCTAACTCATATCCGACTCTTGGGATCCCATGAACCGTAGCCTGCCAGGCTCCTCTGTCCATGGGGTTCTCCGGGTAAGAGTACTGGAGTGGGTTGCCATCTCCTTCTCCACTGTAAAGTAATACAAGTTTTTAAATTCAGGATTTCCCTATTTTGTTGGATTCTAAAACTTTGAAAATTGGTAGTCTAATATATGGTGTTAGAAATTTTTACTTGTCCAAAATATTTGGATAATCAGTGTACCTAAATCATTATCTATTTTGAGTAAATGTCATTAGAGTTATTAGTTCCTACCCGGTGAAGAAGGAGAAAGTGAGTTTTGCTGGTCTTAGAAGCAGACACTTTTCACCACTGTGCTCCCTCCATTCTTGGAACACGTGATTCTATCACTGAGACTCCTGGGCTTTTCATCATTCTCCAGGTCTTCCAGGCTTCCCTGGTAGCTCAGCTGGTAAAGAATCCTGCAGTGCTGGAGACCTTGGCTCAATTCCTGGGTCTAGAAGATCCTCTGGAAAGGGGATAGGCTACCACTCCAGTATTCTTGGGCTTCCTGGTGGCTCGGCTGATAAAGAATCTGCCCACAAGGCAGGAGACCTGGGTTTGATTCCTGGGTTGGGAAGATCCCCTGGAGAAGGTACAGGCTGCCCACTCCAGTATTCTTTGGCTTCCCTGGTGGCTAAGATGGTAGAGAATCCGCCTGGAATACAGGAGACCTGGGTTCGATCCCTGGGTTGGGAAGATCCCCTGGAGGAGGGCATGGCAACCCACTCCAGTATTTTTGCCTGGAGAATCTGCATGGACAGAGAAGCCTGGCAGACTACAGTCCATGGGGTTGCAAAGAGCTGGACATGGCTGAGCGACTAAGCACAGCACACACAGGCATACACGGCAAATTTGAAAATTTTTGGTATTTTTAAAATAATATATGACTCTCACTCTTAGCCTAAAAGTCTTCAGCATGGGCCTTTGTTTTATAATGTGGGGAAAGGGCATATATTGATGAAACTGATACAAAATGAGGCAAGTGCTAATTACTCACTTCACATGTCAGTTATTTTTCTTTGAAAATTATTTTTTGCTGATGAAAAGTCACTTACACTGTTTGTTTATAGGTCTTCCTACCCCTGGGCTCGAATTTCACTTTACAGCTAGTGACTGTGATGCTTGTTGGTGGAAGTTTCTATGGCGTGCCCAAAATTCTCCAGGAAGCAAAATCTGCCATCCTTCCAGTTCCAGAGAAAGCTGCCAATTCTCAGGTACTTGGCACTGGGTGTGGTACTCCCCTGGGACCACTAGAGGGCAACTCTTACAGAAAGGACTAAGATTCTTAGAGTTTAATTTCTTAAATCTATGTAATCCTATGAATATCAAATTTAAGCATTATGGATACCCTATATGAAAGTAATTGGCAATTTTTGTCAGTAGGTGGAAAACCATTTTTCCTTTTTGAGTTTAAAAAGCCTGTATCTTGTAGAATGTAAGGTATAGAATTTTTATTTGAATGTAAGGTATAGAATTTAAAAATAACAGTCACCTAGCGTCAAAACTTCTGTTTTCCTGATAATGAGTATTTAATATTGAGGCATTTTATGCTAAAAATTAAAATTAGAATGAAGCATCAGTTAATATTTCAGACTTTCTTTTTTACTGACATTGTGAATATTTAATCTGTGGGTCTTTTTTTTTTTTTTACTGTGGCAAGCTTGTGCTAATGTAGATGAAAGCTAGTGGCACACTTAGGTATTTGAATCTTCTGCCTAAGTTCATTTTAGGATAGATTGTTCCCCAATCACTTCATAATTCACAAGAGAACAAAGAACGCCTTGAGGGCTTTGCTTCCTGCGCAGGCCAGTTCCGTCAGTGTGGGAACAAGACAGGGCTGCTGTCTCTGGCTGTGGTACCGTGTGTGTTTTATAAACCGTGAGAAGATGCCATCCTGCGTCCCACTCCCTCGGGTGGGGGCTCCTTCAGCTTGACCAGGAAGTGGGCGTGGCGTCTGTCCAGACAGATGCTCGGGACAGGAGTGTTAAGGCCTGGCCAAAGGCTTGTTAACAGGGTCTATGGACGTAAAGGGGATGGTTTTCAAGTTACTACCTCCTGGGCTGCTGCCTCCCAGGGAGTGAATTTGCTTTGCCCCTAAAGTGGAACCCACGGTGTTAAAAATAACTGAGAGGAGTGATTTTTGTCTGCAGCTCCTCTGTCCAAGAGGGAGTGAGAGTATAGCCTATAATGCTTTGACGTTTTATCTTCTTCTGTTCGTAGGTCGTTATAACAAAGATTCCTTTCAACCTGAACCCTTCACTTGGTGTAGTGAACTGTTTTCTATTCCTTGTCTCTGCTTGTTGTCACAACACTGTGTCACCTCAAAGGGCCAGATCACGGCCAGTCTTAGTGTATTCCTGTCCTTGGTGTATCCTTCTATACTCCTTGCCAGTATTTGAGTGTGTGTGTATGTGTGTGTGTATGCACACATGTGATGTTGCTAGGATACCTTGAAACAGCCTTTAACCATGTAGCAAGCATGAGCTGAGATATCCTGCAGATTTTGGCAGTTGCTAAGCAGAAGGCTTGCTATAATAGGGAATCTCAATGGGTATCAAGTTGAAGTTGTTGGTTTTCTTCTCTGTGGCTTCAGAAGCTGTCCTGTGGCCCTGTCTCACACTTTTCTGCTCCTCTCCAGTCCAATTTAAACTGGGGAGAATGAGTCTTAATATAGAACTGTTGATCCTATGGTGTCCCACATTTACAGGTATTGGGACGAAAAGAGGTAAACTGAGTTGTCCAAATAATAGTGTGAAGCCAAGAATCTGGTTTTATTTCTATTCTCTGACCAGAACTTATTTTGTCTATAAATCCTAGATTTATAGAGTACTCCAGGAAGGTTGACCCTAAAAACTAGATCTTACTTTATGTGGATGAAAAATATCATTATTTTAAAAAAATCTTTGAAGGTTTCTGATCCTCAAAAAGATTTCAAATTGAATCAAAGGCTGAAAAAGTCCTTAATAGAAAATCTAGTTCATGGTGCTCATTTTATAAATTTATTGTTGTATCTCAGAAAGAAGTCAAAGTTTAGTTTTAGACAAAACAGTTTCTATAAAGACCCATCAGTTCAGTTCAGTCGCTCGGTCATGTCTGACTCTTTGTGATCCCATGGACTGCAGCACACCAGGCCTCCCTGTCCATCACAAACTCCCGGAGTTTACTCAAACTCATGTCCATTGCTTCAGTGATGCCATACAACCGTTTCTGTCCATTAAGTCAGTGATGCCATACAACCATTTCATTCTCTGTCATCCCCTTCTCCCATCTGCAGTCTTTCCCAGCATCAGGGTCTTTTCCAGTGAATCAGCTCTTCGCATCAGGTGGCCAAAGTACTAGAGTTTCAGCTTCAACATCAGTCCTTCCAATGAATATTCAGGACTGATTTCCTTTGGGTGGACTGGCTGGATCTCCTTGCAGTCCAAGGGACTCTCAGGAGTCTTCTGCAACACCACAGTTAAAAAGTATCAATTCTTTGGCGCTCAGCTTTCTTTATTTGTTGCTAAGTCACTTCAGTCGTGTCTGATTCTGTGACCCCATAGACGGCTCCCTCGTCCCTGGGATTCTCCAGGCAAGAACACTGGAGTGGGTTGCCATTTCCTTCTCCAATGCATGAAAGTGAAAAGTGAAAGGGAAGTCGCTCAGTTGTGTCTGATTCTTAGCGACCCCGTGGACTGCAACCTACCAGGCTTCTCCGTCCATGGGATTTTCTAGGCAAGAGTACTGGAGTGGAGTGCCATCGCCTTCTCCAAGCTTTCTTTATATTCCCATATAAAGACCCATAGCAAGCCATTAAAATGCCATTTTTAATCTTTTCATTTAACCATAGTTACAATTGTATTTTTAGATACTGTTAATTCAGAATTCACATTTTGATTTAAAAAAAGCTGTAAACTGTAATCAAAATTATAAATAGAATACATTTTCAAATTTTAGGTGCCATTTCTTAAATACTATTCTTTAATCAAAAGTATTTTACAGCAGAGAAATATATTGTGTAAACAAAGAGAAAGTTGACTTTTAACCCACTCCTCAGAAAACAGGAACCTTTAGAGAAAAAGAAAATATTCTAAGCATGTTTTCTCTCAGGTTGGGTTTGAATCTACTGCTTTTCCACTCACGGACATCGTTGCCGGGACAAGCCAAGCTGTGATTTCTAGGAGAGGCACGTATGGCTCTCTCAAGGTTTCCTGGGCGGCTGGATACGTTCCTGGGTCAGAAATCCCTGAATTCACTGCTGTTGGCAACATGACCCCCAAAGTAGGTGAGTTGCATCTTTTCTAGGATTTTATCAATAGAACATGGAAATGTATCTTTGGCCACTAATTTTCTAGGATCCTCTTTACTCTGGACAATGATTGAGCTAGCTGTTTGCTTTCTAATCCAGTCTTCTCATATTTAAGTGATCAGAATTGCACTGAAATTAAAAACATCACCTGTTTAAACATGTTGTTTAGTCGCCACCATCTCTGGCTCTTTGCTACCCCCATGGGCTGTAGTTTGCCAGGCTCCTGTGTCCATGGGATTTCCCAGGCAAGAATACTGGAATGGGTTGCCATTTCCTATTCCAGAAGATCTTCTTGATCCAGGGTTTAAAACCACGTCTCCTGCATAGTAGGGAGATTCTTTACCACTGAGCCACCTGGGAAACCCCAGGCTTATACATGATGAGTTTGTTAAAAGTAACTCTAAAAACCTAATGTGGCCCATGTGTGTTGGTCACTTAGTCATGTCTGACTCTTTGCAACCCCTTGGACTGTAGCCCGTGAAGCCCCTTTGTCCATGGGGTTGTCCAGGCAAGAATACTGGAGTGGGTTGTCATTTCTTTCTCCAGGGGATCTTCCTGACCCAGGGATCAAACCTGGGTTTCCTGTGTTGGAGGCAGATACTTTACCATCTGAGCTTTCAGTTCAGTTCAGTTGAGTCGCTCAGCCGTGTCCGACTCTTTGCGACCCCACAGACCAGAGCATGCCAGGCCTCCCTGGGCATCACCGACTCCCGGAGTTTACTCAAAATCATGTCCATTGTGTCGGTGATGCCATCCAGCCATCTCATCCTCTGTCGTCCCCTTCTCCTCCTGCCCTCAATCTTCCCAGCATCAGTCTTTTCAAATGAGTCAGCTCTTCGCATCAGATGGCCAAAGTATTGGAGTTTCAGCTTCAACATCAGTCCTTCCAATGAACACCCAGGACTGGTCTCCTTTAGAATGGACTGGTTGGATCTTGAGTCCAAGAGACTCTCAAGAGTCTTCTCCAACACCACAGTTCAAAAGCATCAATTCTTCTGCACTCAGCTTTCTTCACAGTCCAACTCTCACATCCATACATGACTACTGGAAAAACCGTAGCCTTGACTTTGTTGGCAAAGTGATGTCTCTGCTTTTGAATATGCTATCTAGGTTGGTCATAACTTTCCTTCCAAGGAGTAAGCGTCTTTTAATTTCATGGCTGCAGTCACCATCTACAGTGATTTTGGAGCCCCCAAAAATAAAGTCTGATACTGTTTCCACTGTTTCCCCTTTTATTTGCCATGAAGTGATGGAACTGGATACCATGATCTAAGTTTTCTGAATGTTGAGTTTTAAACCAACATTTTCGCTCTCCTCTTTCACTTTCATCAAGAGGCTCTTTAGTTCTTCTTCACTTTCTGCCATAAGGGTGGTGTCATCTGCATATCTGAGGTTATTGATATTTCTCCCAGTAATCTTGATTCTAGCTTGTGCTTCATCAAACCCAGGGTTTAAGCAGAGTGACAATATACAACCTTGACGTACTCCTTTCCTATTTGGAACCAGTCTGTTGTTCCATGTCCAGTTCTATCTGTTGATTCCTGACTTGCATACAGGTTTCTCAAGAGGCAGGTCAGGTGGTCTGGTATTCCCATCTCTTTCAGAATTTTCCACAGTTTATTGTGATCCACATAGTCAAAGGCTTTGGCATAGTCAATAAAGCAGAAATAGATGTTTTTCTGGAACTCTCTTGCTTTTTTGATGATCCAGTGGACATTGACAATTTGATCTCTGGTTCCTCTGCCTTTTTGAAACCAGCTTGAACATCAGGAAGTTCACGGGTCATGTACTGCTGAAGCCTGGCTTGGAGAATTTTGAGCATTACTTTACTAGCATGTGAGATGAGTGCAATTGTGTGGTAGTTTGAACATTCTTTGGCATTGCCTTTCTTTGGGATTGGAATGAAAACTGACCTTTTCCAGTCCTGTGGCCACTGCTGAGTTTTCCAAATTTGCTGGCATATTGAGTACAGCACTTTCACAGCATCATCTTTCGGGATTTGAAATAGCTCTACTGGAATTCCATCACCTCCACTAGCTTTGTTCGTAGTGATGCTTTCTAAGGCCCACTTGACTTCACATTGCAGGATGTCTGGCTTTAGGTGAGTGATCACACCATCATGATTATCTGGGCCGTGAGGCTCTTTTTTGTATAGTTCTTCTGTGTATTCTTGCCACCTCTTAATATCTTCTGCTTCTGTTAGGTCCATACCATTTCTGTCCTTTATTGACCCCATCTTTGCATGAAATGTTCCCTTGGTATCTCTAATTTTCTTGAAGAGATCTCTAGTCTTTCCCATTCTATTGTTTTTCTCTATTTATTTGCATTGATCACTGAGGAAGGCTTTCTTATCTCTCCTCACTATTCTTTGGAACTCTGCATTCAAATGGGTATATCTTTCCTTTTCTGTTTTGCTTTTTGCTTCTCTTCTTTTCACAGCTATTTGTAAGGGCTCCTCAGACAGCCATTTTGCTTTTTAGCATTTCTTTTCTTAGGGATGGTCTTGCTTCCTGTCTCCTGTACAATGTCATGAACCTCATTCCATAGTTCATCAGGCACTCTGTCTATCAGATCTAGTCCCTTGAATCTATTTCTCACTTCCACTGTATAATCATAAGGGATTTGATTTAGGTCATACTGAATGGTCTACTGGTTTTCTACTTTCTTCAATTTAATCTGAGCTATAGGGAAGTCCCAATACAATAATCAAGAAAGAAGCACTCTTATATCCATGAATGTGTTCAACTGAATATTTCTGACAGTAAAGCAACTGTTACTTTATCTACTTTATTTTGCAGTTATACCATTAGTTCTGTGAGGGTCAGTGACATGCCTGGATGGTTTGACCTCTACCTTGTAGACTAGACAGGATTGAAGGCAAGGTTTCTGTGGTCTACGGAGCTTCCTTTAAATTTATTTACACCCTGTCCCCACCACTGACTTTTTAAATGTTTTACCTTTTGTAGACCGTCATAGAATTTTGGAAAAGGAAAGATTTCACTATATTTTTAAGAGTTGAATCCCAGTTTAAGAACTCAGAGAAATGAAACCTGCTTCCTTTTTCCTGTTCCTGTCAGGGAGGCTTTCCTTTTCCCACGGAGAAGAAAGTAAAAGAGTCTTGCTTTGGACACACCCAAGCCCCGGGCGGCTGGAGGCCTTTGTCGTTCACCTCTCTGGAGTGCAGAGCAGTGTCCCTGGTGGGGCTCAGCTTCGGTAAGACCCCCTTGATTTTCAGCCAAGAAAGTCCCTGAGGGATAAGCTGGAATTTACTGACTCAGACAAAAAAGACAGAAGGATTTTTCTCCTTGAAGCAAAGGCAAAACCAGTTTTAGTTCAGAGCAACACAGGGCCAGCATGCCAAAGAGGCCATACCACACACTGCTTGCATGAAGAGAGTTTATCACGATCTCTGACTCGAGAATGTTGGCTTGGGGTGCCATCTCCAGTAAGAACCATAATGGCAAAGCCATCTATTTTAAAAGGTAACTGTCTTCTGAAAAGGTAGCCCCAAATACCTGATTTTCCTTAGAGACAAAGAGTAAGATTAAGAAATCATAGTAGGATAATACTGTGCCTTTTGAGTTAAATTTATACAAGTATATTTGCAGGTAAATATGTCCCAGCCAAACGCAGTTGACTTTTCTCATATGTGGGATGGGATTGACCAGAACAGCAGAGAACAGAGCTTAGAGCCAGACTCCTGGGTTTAATCCTGCCTCTGTCGCTTACTTGCTGTGTGACTTTGGGAAAGTAACATAATCTTCCTGTTCTTTAGTTTACTTATTTGGAAACTAAGAAAAGTGTGTGGGCAAAACCAGTGTGCGTCCAAGTATATTTGTGTACATGCTTATGTATGGGAGATACTGGTTGGTATAATTCAGTATGGCTTTTGATTTAACACGTGTCAATCAAAAAGTGGACACAACGTATTTTAGGTTAATAAATTCAGTTGCCTTTAATGAGAACAGTAATAGCTATCAGTTTAATTTTTAATTTATTTTATTGACGTATAATTGACTTACAATGTTGTGTTAATTTCTGCTGTATAGCAAAGTAATTCAGGCTAACCGTTTTATAGTGCTTACTCTAGACCAGGCATTGCCTCTGTATATGTGTATGTATTTAGATTTGTTTACTCCTACTTTTACTGTTCATGCTAAGCATATGACATAGATACTATTGTTAGTCCCATTTTATAGATAAAGAAAACGAGTCACAGATAGATTGTATAATGGGCTCAGTGTCACACAGATAATAAGTTCTGGGCCATGATATGAACCTAGGCTGTCTGAACTCATAACTATGACTGACAATAGAAAGTGATGGCTCTGAGTTGTCCTCCCTGAATGCATTTAAATTTAGATGAAAAAAAAAAATCTATTAGCCTGAGAGATTATGTCTGTGATCTGGATTAGGCTGATGGGATGCTGGTGTTACTTCTGAGATAACTGATTAAATCACAACAGAATTCCATGAAGTGAAGTGAAAGTCACTGAGTCATGCCTGACTCTTTGTGACCCCATGGACTATAACAGTCCATGGAATTCTCCAGGCCAGAATACTGGAGATGGTATTCCCTTCTCCAGGGGATCTTCCCAACCCAGGGATCAAACCCAGGTCTGCTGCACTGCAGGCTGATTCTTTACCAGCTGAGCCACAAGGGAAGCCCACAGAATTCCACATGAAAGCACTAAGAACCGATCAGTGTCAATCATGGATGATTCTTCCAGTTCACGTATAAGATTTTAGGAACATGTGTATGAGAGAACAGTCCCATTACTGGCCAGTTGAAACCAGCAAGGATTTTTACATCCAGGAGGGGCAACTCTTCCTGCCTGGTAGATCGGAAATCTGACTGACATCCAGTGAGACTTTGATTTTGGTCCCCTGTGTGCTGATCGTGAGAGAGAACCTGCCGTTTCAGATCCTTCAAAGAGCTGCTGTGGGGTGATTGGAGAAACAGAGCAGCGACCTCTGAGCGCCTCACCTTGCTAACACTTGTTAGGCCCTGTCACCTGCTACTGAAGCTCCTGTTGGCTCATTTCTTGTGCTCTGGTATATTCATCAATAAGTTAGTAGGGTTTTACGGAATTTGAAAGGGCATGTCATTTTTAAGACGCCCTCATGAGCAGCATCTTCCACATGTGAAAGATGACTCTCTGCAAGTGGTAGCCCTGATTTTTTATCAGTCCTCTCATGGTTTAATTTTTTTTTTTTTCCAGGTCAGGTTTCACTGTTGCTGAAATTGAACCGATGGGAGTCTTTCAATTTTCCCCCAGTTCAAGAAATATCATCGTGTCGGAGGATACACAGATGATCAAATTACATGTACAAAGACTGTTTGGGTTCCATGGGGAGCTTATTAAAGTTTCCTATCAGACAACTGCAGGGAGGGCAAAGCCCCAGGAAGACTTTGAGCCTGTTCAGAATGGGGAATTGCTTTTCCGAAAATTCCAAGTTGAGGTTGATTTTGAAATAGTTATTATTGATGATGAGCTTCCTGAGATAGAAGAAATTTTTACATTAATCTAACTTCAGTGGAAATTAAAGGATTGCCCAAATTTGATGCTAATTGGAGACCACGGCTGAATCGAGATTTCAGCGTGGCAGTGATCACAATATTGGATAATGATGACCTGGCAGGAACAGATACTTCTTTCACCCAGACAGCTGTGACCACAGCAGTGGACACAGCCCTTCCTCTGGAAAGCGACTCCGCCACCACACACCCGGACACAACCCAGGTTACTGCCATGCCACAGCCCACCGAAGTGGCCACCGTGGTTACGGAGGTGGCTGGTGTATCTCCCATCCCTGAGAACCTCGTCACCCTTGCTGGGACCTCTGCCGTGTCTGAGAAGCCTAATGCGGCCACTGTAACTACAGACACCTCTGTTCATGGAACATTTAGTCTTGGGCCCCCTATTGTTTATGTCAGAGAGGAAATGGAGAATGGCACGTTGAACGCTGCAGAGGTTCTTGTCCGGAGAACTGGTGGGTCTGCTGGCAATGTCAGCGTAACAGTTAGAACTTTCGGTGAAAGCTCTGCTCAGAAGGAACCAAACGCTTTGCCCTTTCCCGACAGCCGTGGGATTTCCAACCTAACGTGGGCAACCGAAGAAGAAGATTTTGGAGCGCAAACTCTCGTCCTTGCGTTTG
This sequence comes from Nanger dama, assembly GCA_917880005.1. NCBI lineage: Eukaryota > Metazoa > Chordata > Mammalia > Artiodactyla > Bovidae > Nanger > Nanger dama. The sequence goes on along the minus strand of CAKJTW010000008.1, from coordinate 15,372,385 downwards.
TAGATGGAGAAAGAGAACGTAAAGTGTCAATTCCAATTCTGGATGATGGTGACCCCGAGGGACAGGAATTCTTCTATGTGTTTCTCACAGACCCGCAAGGGGGAGCACAGATCGTGAAGGGAGAGGATGCCGCTGGCTTTGCAGCTTTTGCCATGATCGTTATTACAGGTATATGTTTGGAGTGATGGGATTAAACATGTGCCTTTGTGATACAGAATTTGTAATAAGATTATTCTAGCTTGAATTTAGTTTAAGAAGGTGAATTACTTGAATCACTCATAGATTCCATAGAAATTGCTCAATCGTGTCCACCTCTTTGCGACCCCATGAGCTATAGCACTCTCCAACATCCATGGGATTTTCCAGGCAAGAGTACTGGAGTGGGTTGCCATTTCCTTCCTTAGAGGATCTTCCCAACCCAGGATTGAACCTTGCAGGCAGACGCTTTACCATCTGAGCCACCAAGGAAATCACTCATAGTGGATCATTAAAACTTTGTTTTTCGATGGCATGAAACCCTAACAGAAACTCATCACGTTGTTCTGAGATGCCAGGCTAGAGTTTAACGGACTGTAAATGTCACTTAGCTCAGAGCTAACTAAACATTCTATATATCTGTGCTTCCACAATATACAGAAACCCTTAAAATGCTTAAGTTCATGTATATCTTCTGGAAAATGCCTAATTTAATCACCCCAGCATGATTGCCTGCCCTGTTTTGAAATCTCATTCTGAATTTCCCAACCACTGTTATTAATCTGTTGCAAAGTCTAAGATGTCATTGTCAGAAAATTTGTGTATATCTGTTGGGAAATAGATTATAACTATTCCCTTTTGTTCTGCTTTTGAACCAATGTAGTTTATATAACTTTTGTACTATTGGGAATGTTTGTGTTGTGTATATGTGCATGTTTGAAAATTTTTTAGTGATGATTTGCAATTTTTCTCGAAACTATAGTGTATTTCTTTATGTGGATTAGCTCAACCTGTCAATATACTTACACTAATTAGAGTATTGACAAGGCTATCTCATGATTCTTACCTGGTCTACCCTTTTGTATAAACATTAATAAGTCTTATGCAGTGTTTTAGAGTTTCAGGTGACACTATAATAGAACAGTATAGTGGAAAGAAAATTAAAAATCATGAAGTATATAATTTTGACTTAGCTCAACCATTAATTCAGAGGCCCTGATTAAATCATTTAATGTCTATGCTCTCAGAGAAAGCACTGGCGACCCACTCCAGTACTCTTGCCTGGAAAATCCCATGGATGGAGGAGCCTGGTAGGCTGCAGTCTCTGGGGTCGCTAAGAGTTGGACAAGACTGAGCGACTTCACTTTCGCTTTTCACTTTCATGCGCTGGAGAAGGAAATGGCAACCCACTCCACTGTTTTTGCCTGGAGAATCCTAGGGACGGGGGAGCCTGCTAGGCTGCCATCTATGGGGTCACACAAAGTCGGACACGACTGACTTGACTTAACAGCAACTTAACAGCAGCAGTCTGTGCTTTATGTTTCTTTTCTTTTCTTTTTTTTTTTTTTAAGGAAACTTTTAGAATAAACATGTTTATGTTCCACTTGCAAGATTTGGTGTTTCCTAGAATTTTATTTTAACTGTTCAGTTATAATTCAGTCATAATTTTGCACTTATATAACTTCCTCTTATACCCAACATCATCCCATTTATGTAACCCTGCAAATTTATACCAATTATCATTTATTCCTAAGCATCCAGTTTATTGAATATTGTAAATGCAGATTCTATTCTCCAAGTTATTTACTGAGTTTGATTCACATTAGCTTAATGCCACCTATATATTTCTTTTAAAATTAAATCAACAGTCTCTTCCCCCATTCCATGACATAAATATTTTGTTATATTTATTTGAATAAGATCAGAGTTGACAGTCAAAATATTTAGCAAGTAGTTTGACAGAGGCACAGACCAATCACAATAGTTGATGGAGGCTTTTTGTTCTCCCAAGCGTTACTCCATTAGTTACTGGATCATGAGAGATGTTGTATTGGTTAGGGTGGTGGTGGTTAGGGTCCCTTAGGGACTCAGGTCAGCAGCTGTGTTCCAGCTGGAATGGACGTGCTCCTCAGTCAGTGTGGCATACCAACGCATAGCAACATGCCTCACTAATACTACGTCAACATGGCATAGCAGTGCCTACCCATAGGTAGGCTCTGAGTCTAACTCACCAGGGAGTTCCCATCAACCAGCTCTGAACCTAACTTACCAGTTAGTCAGCTGAGCCTCAGTGAAGTTCTCTAATGTTTTTCTTCTCTGCCCAACACCAGGCATCTTCCACACGTGGCAAATGATTGACTCCTCTTAGAGCCACGTGGTGTAATTCATCAGCACTTTTGCACGTCAAGTACCCTGACTTCCCTTACCCTGTGAATGTTCCTGTCGTCTCCTCCTTACCTGGCTTTTTATTTTAAATTAGTATTTATCTTTTAAGTATATCATTAATTTTGCTGATTTCTCTTATCTTTAACCTTCATAATCATTTCACATTTAGATATTTGAACAAACGCTCAAGATAAATCAGGGGAAAATAGTTTATTTAGTTTTGTTTCTGATCATTGGCACTCTGGAAGTCTTGATTCATCTTACTAGAAACTGGACATAAAGTTTATCATTGTAGATGCTGCAAGGAAAGTATTATACTCTTTAGGATTATGCTAGTCACTATTACATTGAAAAAGACAATGCAGGTTCTGCTTTGAGATGGTTATAATATGTTTGCTATTAATTGACGAGATTCCTACTCAAAGTGACAAGACAAGAATTGCTGCTGAAGAAAAAGACTTAAGGTCAGGTTCCAATGCAGGACTAAGACGCAGTCATAGTGATTAATTATTGAGGATGAGGATGGGCAATGGCTGAGATAAAACACCCACGAGCCCCCAGGACAAGAGTGGCCCATCATCCGCACGTCCCTAAGCTGCAGGCTCCACATTTACTCACACTTCGGAGACAGATTAGAAGTTTTCTGTTTCCTTGCAGAAGTTCCGTCTACTTGGAGTTTCAGGTTTCAGGGTGATGGCTACAGGTGGGTTTTGAGGCTGATTCCGCTGGGTCATTGCTTTCAGAATCACTTTGCAAAACTGAGTTATTGAGAAATAGAAAGCAGCAGGAGCTGTTTACTGATAATGTTTCTTGTCCGAGAGGCTGGCTTATGTGTTGGCCAGGGTTTGGAGTTACTACTTCAGCATAGTGTGGGCTGAGGGTTTGTTCCAGTTTTTGACACAGTTGTGTAGTATGATGGTGCCTCCAACCTCAAGAGTTGCTTGAAGGAGTTTTCTTTTACTCCGAGATTCCAAAGAGTTCCTTAATATTTGCGTTTTTCTCTGTGGAAAATAATCAAATGTTTAACATCAGTGGTCTTCTGGTCAACTTTCTTATAGGGAAGTAAACCCATCAGGCAAAGTTCACGGATTCACTAAATATTTTTTAGACACTGTTCTTGGTACCAGGGATACAGCACTAAATAAAACAATGGCTATTTAGTAGAACTTAGATTCTATCAGGATGTGCTGACTTTAAACAGCACTATCAAGGACTGAAATAAAAAGTAGAGCCTCATCAGAGAGAGATGAGCGTGTATATCAGTGTGGGCAGCAGGCTTTGATGTTTCCTTCCTTTTGGTCCTTTGTTCTCACAGTGTCAACTACCTTGACGTGATCATTTTGATTCTAGTCTGTTTTGGGTGAAGATCTTTTAAAAGTTGTAGCTCCTGCCTGCCCCATTCACTTGTGAATTTCTCGCTTTCATACCATCTGAGCTGAATAGATGAGGGAAATGGAGATCTTTTAAAGTCTTTGGTATATCATCATCTCCTATTTTTCTTTCCAGGGAGTGATCTTCACAATGGCATCATAGGATTCAGTGAGGAGTCCCAGAGTAGACTGGAGCTGGGTGAAGAAACTGAGATGAGCAGTCTGCAACTTATTGTTACAAGGCAGCCAAACAGGTTTGTTTATATCTGTGTAGAAGACATAACATCCTGTGTGTCAACATAGTGTTTAATTTACATTTATAAAATGGTAGAAGCAGGATGAGATGTTGATAGAAGAAAGTGATGTGGAATTTGATGTCAGTGTTCAAATACTCTAGTTTCTCTGGAGTAGGAAATGGCAACCCCCTCCAGTATTCTTGACTGGAAAATCCCATAGACAGAAGAGCCTGGCAGGGTGTAGTTCATGGGGTTGCAGTCAGATGTGATTGAGCCCTGATTAGGGCTGCCTTGAACATTTAGTACTTTATGAAGTACCATGCAAATGTCAGATAACGTCAGTCATCACTTCATCATGTTTACTATTCTCTGTCACTCTGCATATACAACCACTTACTCTTTAGGAAGATTTGGATTACCAGTATTTTGCTTACAACTTGGTACAGTATAGCACGCATCTGAATGTTCATGATGTACGTGCACTTGGGATGCACGGAGATACATGTGTCTGTGTTACCTTTTCCATTTTGTGTCTAAATATGATCAGAAAGGGTAGATCATCTCTTGTCCTTTATAGTAACGACCATTTTTAGCAGTAGTGTTTTTCCTTTAGAAAGATTCTTGTTAAAAGACAAATGAGGAACGTTTACTTCAAGGCAATGGTTCTCTATAATTTTTATTTTCATATTTCTGGTGCATAGCATCCAGAATTATATTTCAATAAATACTTAATCATCACTGGAGTGTGGTCAAAGAATGCCACGTAAACTCTGGCCTTAATTTCTTAACTGTAGAGGGCAGAACTGGGTATTTTCAACATTCTCAGGGGGAGAGAGAATGCTGGTATTGGATGAAGAGGTGCACTCCAGACGTAATGGTAATATATGCTACATTAGCCCCAGGTATAGTGCAGTCTTTGACTGCACTGGCATAGATTTTGCTTTGTTCCCAGAGCCTTCGAAGATGTCAAGGTCTTTTGGCGAGCCACATTCAACAAAACAGCTGCTGTGCTCCAGAAAGACGGTGTGAGCCTGGCGGATGAGCTTCTGTCTGTATCAGGGACCACTGTCTGTATGGCAGGCCAAACAAAGGGCTTGATCACCATTGAGCTCAAGCCTGGAAAGGTAAGAAGCAATGAGGCCCGGTGTTGTAGAATTCTGATTGTACTTTAGAATTAGTCATTTTCAGGCTACTTTGTTGACAGGTATACGTGTATACATTATGTGGAGATTCTTCGTGTCCACCTAGCTGCAATGTCTGAGTCTCTTTGAGTTTCTGTAAATAAGCTCATCAGTTGTACACCTGAGACTTATGTATGTTATAAGTCACTTGTATCTCAGTAATAAAAAAGCTCATCAGTTTTTTACGTTCTATTTCTTGTCATTTCCAAGATTCTTCCTGGCCCAGCTGCTCACAGGGTGAATGATTCCTTGAGTCATTTTTAGCCCGATTAATATTATTTCTGATTACTCTGAATGTTTAGTTCTTTTCCTTTTATCATGTCTATAGATTTGATTACATTGTATTGTATGCATAGATTTCATCCTTAACATGAAAGTTCTCTCATTCGCTATCCATTTAGTTAGGGAGGTCAGCTCTGATCTACCAAAGGGCACAGAGGCCATGCTCACTGTGTCTTTGGATCAATTTCTATTGGTTCATGTTGCACATGGCACCCAGGAGCCAGGCATTCCTCTCCTCATTGTAATGGAATCTGCATTATTCAAATGGTATTGGCGGCTGAGGCTCTAACAGAGTTTTAGTCATTTAGGAATCATGTGTCACTTTTTAAAACATGAGTCTTCTATGATACTTTAATGTCCAAGGATCACTCAGTAGCATTTGTTCCTTGTCTACCAATTAATTTATTCAACTGAAATATTTAATGCAAAAACTAGCCATAATATTTTGAATGTTCAAAAGTATCATGATTTTTTTGTACATGCCAAAAACTTTGAACAGCACAAAAGCATTGCACAAATAAATTATATCCAAATGGGTAGCTGTAGTTAAACCCATTCTAAATAATAATCTTGTAGATTTAACTCGTCATTTTTTTTTTTTTTTTTGGGGGTCTACTTGGTTTTCCACTTTCTGAGAATTCCTGAAGCATTGTATTGATGTTTGACTGAGCGACTGAACTGAACTGAAGGTTGCAATAATACATAGTTTCGTATCTTCCCAGAATTGTAAGAATTTTGATGGTTCCAGAAGAGAAAGACCACTCGTCTCAGATCACTTCAGGTTACTTGGTTATCACCACTTTGTTCTTTGTTAGGCCACAGACCCTAATGCTTGTCTGAAGCGGTTTCAAATGAGAATTGCTGGACAGTGGATTGAGATCTACTTTATGACATGACTTGTGAGATCAACATGTTTTTTAAGTTCATGCTTTACAAGTTAATGTTTTCAGCACCATGCATTTTCCACAGAGTGATTTGTTCTTTAAATCTTGCAGTGTTGCTTCCCCTTAACCATTGCCCCGTCACCGTCAAACACTGAGCTGCTCTATAGGGGCGTTGAAAAGATAGACCTGAAATTAAAAAAAAAAAGATAGACCTGCCTCATTTAATATTTTGTTTTATTTGTGAGGGCAAGCAGGAGGCTCTACTTCATAAGAAATGATATAACAGGGACTTCCTCAGCAGCCTGGTGGTTAAGACTCTGCCTTCCAGTGTAGGGGCCATGGGTTTGATCCCCGGTAAGGTCCCACATGCTAAGGAATGTGGCACAAATTGAAAAGAAATGAGATAACAAATCTGTGATCTTAGTGCATCTTTGCAGTTCATCTGTTCTATCATATTTGAATGAATATAAAATTGCATCATCTCTCACCTTCTGTATGAAGTACTCTTTAGCTTCTGACATGTTTTCATTTGCATGCATTTCACAGGTCCTAAAATTTTATTCCTATCTTTGGTACAATTTGTATTTTTTCTAGAAATAATTGTATTACTAGCAATTTTTATTAACTCCTTCCTACATACATACAGAGAAGAATGTTTACCACTCACTAATAAATCAATGTATACTTAATTAAAGGCATAACTTTATTGATATGCTAACACTACCCTATACATTAAAACTAAACATCGCCATAAGTTTCTCCTTTAAGTACCATTATGTTATAGATTCAAATTCGTCTAATTTTAATTGCTTACTAAATACTTTTATTTTTGTTTTTCTTATTGTTCAGTCACCCAGTCATGTCTGACTCTTTGCAACCCCATGGACCAGGCCTCCCTGTCCCTCACCATCTTCTGGAGTTTGCCCAAGTCCATGTTCATTGCACTGGTGATGCCTTCCAGCCATCTCATCCTCTGATGCCCACTTCTTCTTCAATAGTCATATCATAGACACTGAAAGATCTACTAAGCTACTCTTGTGTCTCTTCATATTGCCTTAACATCTCTGGATACTTATTTGCTTTATAGCAATAACCTGTGTTTTAGAGCCATCTTGGATGTTCCTGCTCTAAGATATCCAAGGATTTGATTTCTTTCATCAGCGTTTCAGAGATCTGAGTCTTTGTTCTGGAGATAGGCATGAGAGTTGATGGGTGACACAGCTGCAGCTGTGAACCATCTTGGTAGTGATGGAGCTAGAAAACAAGTTTAAAATATTGAGTTCCTACTGATTTTTTATCCAAGAATTTCATTTTTAAAAATTTTGAAATTGAAGTATGCTTAATGTACAGTGATGTGTTAGTTTATATGTACATGAGGGCCTCCTTGATGGCTCAGGTGGTAAAGAATCCACATTCATTGCTAGAGAACTGGGTTCTATCCCCCGGGTCAGGAAGATGCCCTAGAGAAGAGAATGGCAACCCACTCCAGTATTCCTGCCTGGAGAATGCCACAGACAGAGCCACCAGATGGGGTCACAAAGTATTGAACATGAATAAACAACTAAACAATATGTGTGTATATATACATTTATCTTCATATTCTTTTCCATTGTAGGTATTGCAAGGTAACAAGTATAATTCTCTTGCCATACAGTAGGTCCTGTATACCTGTTTTCTGTATAGTGGTGCATATGTACTAATCCCAAACTCCTAATTTATACAAATATTATATTTTGCTTTTCTTGAGTGGGAGTTTGATCAGTTGCTATGATTTCTATTGCACTGAAGAAAAGGAACTGAAATTTCAATATTCAAAACTTTTGGTCATGTTATTCTACTTGATAAGTTTAAGTCCTCCTCTTTGCATTTGTCCAAATAGTCTTATGCCTTCCTCAACCCCCACAACTCAGCATTTCCTAACTCTCCCTTCAGTTCAGTTCAGTTCGGTCGCTGAGTCGTGTCTGACTCTGCAACCCCGTGAATTGCAGCATGCCAGGCCTCCCTGTCCATCACCAACTCCCAGAGTTCACCCAAACCCACGTCAATCGAGTCAGTGATGGCATCCAGCCATCTCATTCTCTGTTGTCCCCTTCTCCTCCTGCCTCCAATCCCTCCCAGCATCAGAGTCTTTCCAATGAGTCAACTCTTCACATGAGGTGGCCAAAGTACTGGAGTTTCAGCTTTAGCATCATTCCTTCCAAAAACACTCAGGACTGATCTCTTTTAGAATGGACTGGTTGGATCTCCTTAAAGTCCATGGGACTCTCAAAGAGTCTTCTCCAACACCACAGTTCAAAAGCATCAATTGTTCGGTGCTCAGCTTTCTTCACAGTCCAACTCTCACATCCATACATGACCACAGGAAAAACCAGAGCCTTGACTAGACGGACCTTTTTGGCAAAGTAACATCTCTGCTTTAATATGCTATCTAGGTTGGTCATAACTTTCATTCCAAGGTGTAAGCGTCTTTTAATTCCATGGCTGCAGTCACCATCTGCAGTGATTTTGGAGCCCCTCAAAATAAAGTCTGACACTGTTTCCACTGTTTCCCCATCTATTTCCCATGAAGTGATGGGACCAGATGCCGTGATCTTCATTTTCTGAATGTTGAGCTTAAGCCAACTTTTTCACTTTCCTCTTTCACTTTCATCAATAGGTTTTTTAGTTCCTCTTCACTTTCTGCCATAAGGGTGGTGTCATCTACATATCTGAGGTTATTGATATTTCTCCCAGCAATCTTGATTCCAGATTGTGCTTCTTCCGCCCCAGTGTTTCTCATGATGTACTCTGCAGATAAGTTAAATAAGCACGGTGACAAATACAGCCTTGATGTACTTAAGGACTAATAAAAATATCACTTCCTCCAGTATGTCACCCACATCGTCAGTTTTGTTGTTGTTCAGTTGATCAGTTGTGTCTGACTCTTTGTGACCCCATGGACTGCAGCACGCCAGGCTTCACCATCTCCTGGAATTTGCTCAAACTCATGTCCCTTTAGTTGGTGATGCCATACAAACATCTCTTCCTTTGTCGTCCCCTTCTCCTCCTGCCTTCAATCTTTCCGAGCTTCAGGGTCTTTTCCAATGAGTCAGCTCTTCGCATCAGGTGGCCAAAGTACTGGAGTTTCAGCTTCAGCATCAGTCCTTCCAATGAACATTCAGGATTATTTCCTTTAGGATTGACTGGTTGGATCTCCTTGCAGTCCAGGAGACACTCAAGCATCTTTTCCAACACCACAGTTTGAAAGCATCAATTCTTTGGCACTCAGCCTTCTGTATGGTCCAACTCTCACTACCATATGTGACTACCGGAAAAACCATAGCTTTGCCTATATGGACCTTTGTTGGCAAAGTAATGTCTCTGTTTTTTAGTATGCTGTCTAGGTTTGTCATAGTTTTTCTTCCAAGGAGCAAGTGTCTTTTAATTTCATTATTGCAATCACTGTCTGTAGTGATTTTGGAGCCCAAGAAAATAAAGTCTGTCACTGTCTCCATTTTTTTTCCCTATCTATTTGCCATGGAGTAATGGAACCAGATGCCATGATCTTAGTTTTTTGAATGTTGAGTTTTAGGCCAGCTTTTTCACTCTCCTCTTTTACCACCATCAAGAGGCTCTTTAGTTCCTCTTTGCTTTCTGCCATGAGAGTGGTGTCATCTTAATACCAGAGGTTACTGATATTTCTCTTGGCGATCTTGATTTCCACTTGTGCTTTATCTGCCCTGGCATTTTACATGATATACTCTGCATTAAAGTTAAATAAGCAGAGTGATAATATACAGCCTTGATGTACTCTTTTCCCAATTTGGAACCAGTCCATGGTTCCATGTCTGGTTCTAACTGTTGCTTCTTTACCTGAATACAGATTTCTCAGGAGGCAGATAAGGTGGTCTGGTATTCCCATCACTTGAAGAATTTTCCACAGTTTGTTGTGATGCACACAGTCAAAGGCTTTAGCATAGTCAGTGAAGCAGATGTTTTTCTGGAATTTCTTGCTGTCTCCATGATCCAGCAAATATTGTTAGTTTTAATATGGTTCCTCTGCCTTTTCTAAATCCAGCTTGTATATCTGGAAGTTCTCAGTTCACATACTGTTGAACCCTAGCTTGAGAGACTTTTGAGCATTACCTTGCTAGCATGTGAATTGAGTGCAATTGTGCAGTAGTTTGAACATTTCTTGGCATTGCCTTTCTTTGGGATTGGAATGAAAACTGACTTTTTCCAGTCCTGTGTACTGCTGAGTTTTCAAATTTGCTGGCATGCTGAGGGAAGCACTTTCACAGCATCATCTTTTAGGATTTGAAATAGCTTAGCTGGAATTTCATCACCTGCACTAGCTTTGTTCGTAGTGATGCTTCCTAAGGCCCACTTGACTTTGCATTCCAGGATGTCTGGCTCTAGGTAGGTGATCACACCATCGTGGTTATCTTGGTCATGAAAATTTTTTTTGTATAGTTCTTCTGTGTATTCTTGCTATCTCTTCTTAATATCTTCTGCTTCTGTTAGGTTCATACCTAAAATGATAGAAGACCTGGGTTTAAACATTTTTGGGGGAGGAGTTCAAATTTTGACTCTTTCACTAAATAGCTTGTGACATCAGACAAGTTGCTAAGGTTTCCTGACCTTCTCAGACTTGGAGTTAATAACAGGGCTGTTATATTAAATGAAATAATGAATGAGAGATATTTCACATGGTTCTCGGCAAGGAGTTGGCTCTTCATAGGGTGGCTTGGTATTACTGTTATTCAGAATGAATGGGAGTGGAGCTGAGTAGTAGGCACATCAACACTGGTAGTAGATGAGTGGCAACATAATAGGATAAGCACAATGCATACTTTCATCTGTAGTGTTGCACCACTGACTGATGGCGTTTTTGCTAAGTCCAGTCTGTCTACTGACGCTCAACTTAACGCTTTTCTACTCTTCAGTTCAGTCGCTCAGTTGTGTCCATATCTCTAATTATCGTTCCTATAGTCATTCAGTTTTTTTATTTTCAAATTATAGAGAACTTAAGTAACCTTCCCCAGGTCGATGACTCAGTAAAGATTAGAATTCATCTTTTGAATTCCAGTTCATGCCCCCTTTCTCTGCTGGGTATCTTATGGTTCTATGGTTCTATCATATGGTCTATATTAACAAAATGTATGAAGGTCATAGTTAATAAACTTAGGATGCATTTCTTAACCCACAAAGTCTGTTTAAACAGATTGTTGAAACATTTGTTGCACATATTTCTTTAAGAACTATTTAAGTAAGATCATGCTTATTTATTACTTTGCTTGCTTCTGAGCAGGTCTGGGCCCACAAAAAATTATTTTATACTAGTTGGGCAAAAGATCATCTTGGAATGCTGCTGACCTAACTAGGAAAGGAACTTGAGTTCTTGTGAGGTCTCCAGTCATATTTAGGTCCAGAGAGGTTCAGATAACCATCTGTGAGTTTTCCTTTCCCAGTATACTTCAGGCATAGTCTTTGAACGAGTATCCTGTTGTTAGACTGAAAGATTCCTTTGTCTCTTCTAATTATGTGTTGGCACCCATCTGCACATTTGTTCAATTTCTGTGGTTCCCTACTTAGATTACAACATATTTTTTGACTCAGAGTACTTATAAGTAATGTTTTAATCATCATCACTATGAGAAGAAATACTATACTGAAGAAAAGGCAAGAGTTTGTTGAAATGTAATATTCTGAAATTCTTAGTTAAATGAAATTATTGTGAACTCAAGCTCATTGGCTGTTAGGGAATAATAGTTATTGAATATAGTTACCCTTACTTTTCAAGTGCTGCAGTTTATTGTATTTATCAATTTAGTTTGCCAAAAGTGGGAAAAACATATTTACCTTCATTTCAACATTTACTGAGAGTTAATCAGCAAAATAAAGAAAATCTATATCACACAAAAACTAAATATGTTTCTTCAGACAATAAAAAGAGATTCGGTTCATTTACTGTGCTACTATATAAATCACTTTGAATAATACTAAAGAATTTGTTGTATTGTTTCATGACATAATGGTTCTCATTAAAGTGATTACAAAACAAACTATTACTAAGATCCTGGCTGATAGAAAAAAAGGATGCATTATATCAAGTTAGACAGTGAGACATACAGTTGAAAATGCATCAGCTTAGCTTCTTGGAGTTATGCTAGGAAGCTAAAAATGATGCTAAGATTTCTTAATTATTATGTAAGAGAAAATAAGTAAGAACGGGTGATTAACAGTATGTTACAGAATTGAATGCAGACTTTAGAAAATAAATTATCTGAGATTGTTGACACAGAACCAAGGGAAAACATGACCAAACCATAACCAACATAAATTTATATTTTTTGATACTGAATTCAGGGAAATTTTGAATAATGTCTGAGACCACTAAATTAACCCATCAATACTTGGCCAATTAATGTAAAACCTTTAACAATGAAACCTTATAGAGTTGAAGCTGCTTTCTCCCCCTGTCCTGTTTTTTCAGCTCCACACCCTGCCCTGCCCTCAGGGCCACCCCCTCCAGCTGAGATCACTACTGTCCTGGTGTCTTGTTTTCTTTTTTACCCTTTAGTGAAATGTGTATCCAGTAACAAGATGTAGTAAGTTTTATGTAATTAAAATTTTTCCATTTGTTGTAGCATGGCATGCATGTCATTATCGAACTTGATTTTTTTTTACTCATTGTCATGTTTTTGGGTCCATCCACATTGAAAAATATTGAAATAGTTCATTCTTTTTAACTACTGGATAACATTTTCATTGTGTGAATTATACTTTGTGTATCCTTTTGTTTATTGAGGTATATGCATAGATTATCTCCTGACATTGATTTTCTAGTAAGATGCTCTCCCAGAGAGAGTAAAGGTGTTGAAGAAAGACCGAAAAAAAAAAAAATCTCTTGGTAATCTAACGTAAGAATTTAATTCTGTATTATACAGACTGTATCTCTAAATGTACATTTATTTCTGTAATAGTGTGTACAAATGATGTTGTTTCTTAATGTCAGAATTATTATTATTTTTTTTTTTTTCTTCTCACTAATTCTTCCTTATATTTATTAGGCTTAATACTTATTAAACCCTAGTCCCCACAGTCAGGGGTAAGGGCAGTTCTGCACTGGGATAAGTGTGGTATATAACTTTGCTATCGTGTATGGTAAACACTTTGACCACATGGATTTTAGTCCTATCGCCAGATGCCATTCTAAACAAATGCAAATCTGTGCTCTGTGTTCAAGCATTCAATCATATCTGACTCTGTGGCCCCATGGAGCTTGCAAGGCACCTCTTTCCATGGAACTTTGCAGGCAAGAGTGCTGGAGTGTGTTGCAATTTTCTACTCCAGGGCACAGAATTATTTTAAAATAGAAATCTATTTGTAATTATCGTTCCCCCCCACCTCTTTTTTTTCTCATTGGCAGATACCTCAAAGTGAAATCGATTTTTTTGTGGAACTGTACGAAGTAACAGCTGGAGCAGCTCTAAACAATAGTGCCAGATTTGCACAGATTAAATTACTCCAGCATGATAAACCTCCAAGTCTCGTGTACTTCTCTGTGGGTTCTCGACTGCCAGTGGCTCATAAGAAGGCCACTCTCATTAGTCTGCAGGTGGCCAGAGAGTATGGGGCAGGACTGGTGATGTCTGTCAACTTCAGCACCCAGGTAAGCAGGCCGCAGGCATCAACACACAGGAAACTCTTCTTCAACAAGTATGCCATGTGTCATGAAACAGAGAAGATGCAATATATTATTTTCTGATGATACAGTCATAACTCACATTATGTTTATGACAGTAAGCTTTATCTTTGGCCCAGTTCCATTCTTTTCACTTAGGTCATGGTTTAAAATCATAGTCTTTTGTCTTTTTGTTTCTTTTGGAAAAGTTGATGATACAATGCAAAATGTCTTACGTACATGTATCACCAACTTTTCCAAAAGAAACAGAAAGACAAAAGACTATCATTTTAAACCATGACCTAAGTGAAAAAAACCTGTAGAGATTTAAAATTTCTTCAGGATGTAACTGGGTAAGACCAGAAACAAAAAGTGTGGGTCTTTGTTCTGATTTTTACCTGAACTAGTTGAAAATCTTCTTTAGGACTTCAAATACTAGCTGTGTGTTTCCTGTGATCTTTGTGTTTCTTCAAATCCATGGGTTCAGGAGACTGTCTCACAGCTAATTTTAACATCCTCTCTATTAGGTGACATCAAGTGAAAGGGAGGAAGCAGTATGTTTTAAACCTTATTTTAGGAGCAAAGCTCTAATATATTGAAACAAAGCTGTCCGTCTGCTCCCTTTGAAGCATGATTGTGGAGACTGGAGCTGGCCACCGCAGCCCCTGTTTGTCCCTCCCTGGACTTGTCTAACTCCCATTCTGGACAGTGCTGCCGTTTCTCTTGTTTCAAGATGTCAAGCCTGGTGATACTTTAGGCCTCACGGTTTCTAAGCTGTGGTTTTACGCCAAGTGCTGTTTAGTGTGTGCTTGGTTGTGTCACTGTTACGTGGCTCTAATACACAGAACATTCTGTGCATAAGATACAACATATGTGGCACCAGCTTGCTGGAGCAATCCTGTGAGTCAGGGATTGGAGGTGAGGACGGTAGCTGTGGGGAGTGAGCTGTCCTGGAAGCTTGCCAGGAAGAAACGTTGTCTTTATAACAGAGTCTGCAGCTTGGCAAGCCAGAAGATGCAACTCTATCACATGAGACTCTAGAAATAAACTCCATTCTAAATAGCCCTGCAGTGGTATGAGCATGAAAAGAAGTATTTTGATTCATTGGGAGATTTTAGCATTTTTCCTTTTAAGCATTTAAGATGGTAAGAGAAATGAGAAAAAATATGTGTTCTTTTTCTCCCATGAAATATATATCATCATATGCTCTCTACTTTGTAGGGCAGAAGAGTGGAAGAAGTGATTAAAAAAAAAAAAAAAAAGATTTGAGACCCATTTTAAACTAGCTCATACACTCAGTTGGAAGAGGAGTTGAAAATGCCAAAAGAAGAATCTGAATGCCAGTATCTCTATCATACTCATTTATGTGCTTTCTAGATTATTCACAAATGATTCCTTGTAAAACACACGCTGTCACTAGTATGTAACTCATAGCATTTTAATAACACTATAAGAATCAACATAGAGGAGCCCTGTGGTGATGAAAATGTATCCTGACTTTATCAACATTCCTATCCTGGTTGTGATACAATTATGCAAGATGTTATTAATATCTATGAAGGATATTAGGGAAGGGTAGAGGAGACCACTCTTTTATATTTCTTGTAAGTGCATATGAATCTGTAATCAGGTCAAAACATAAGGTTTAATTTTAAAAATTAGAAAAAATTTACCTCTCTGGTCTGATGTTATTTATTTTCCTGTTGCTTCATTGCTCTTGCATTTTCTCTCTTTGAATGCTGGGGATATTGTTAGAAGAGAAAGTCATATAATTCAATTTTCTAAGTAGCTAGTAAGTATGAGAAAATAATTATGAACCAAGTTGCTATTCTGTTACAATAATACTAATCTTGATTTTATGTTAAACAGATTTTAATAATGTAGTTAAAACAATAGCTGTAGTATACATATAGAATACCGACTTTCAGTAGGTTAGCATTCCCCGGTATGTACATATTATAAGTTCCTATATATCTACATATTTCTGATCTAAAGGTAAAGGAAATAAGGACTTGAGATAATGAAAATATCACTCATTCCAGTTATCTTTAAATTAAGTAGGCCTGTAGCTAAGCCAAGTTTGAAAACCAATTTCAGATATTTCATTTGTGTATGTGTGTACAAGAAAGAATATGTCTTTCCTTCTTATTCTCACATTGGTTATTCCATCAAAAGCTGTTTGTTGATTTTCACTGTTGCTTTTAAATTGCATAGTGCTTCTTCTTTGTGTTTGTTACATGTTATTTTACCAACATGAGAACATTTTGATTGTTCTGGTTCCTTTAAACGTCTATATTGTGAAATTCTATCAATTCTACCAAAAACAGTGAACAGAATGTGTATGTGCAGTTTACAGTCATAAAATCACCACCACATAACTTAGGAAATGCAGCTTTATCAGGCGCTTAGCACTAGCCGCCCTGAACCTTCTCTCATACATTCCTGAGAGGGTAGGATAACCTCTCCCCATCTTGCAGATAACCTCTATCCTGAATTACACGATGAATTACTACCTTGCTTTTATTTATAGTTTTACCACAAACCATATGCTGTTTAGGTTTACCTGTTTTGGTAATTATGGAGATGAGATTCTTCCAGTGTTGTCTCACGATGTGCTTTTTTCTGTTGTTCAGCAATATATTTTTGAGGAACACCTGTGCTGATGTATGTAGTCCTTTTATGTTTGACTCCTATATGGTTGTCTCAATGGATAGTTTGACTTCTCCATTCTGAAGCCAGTAGACTTTTCTGTTGCTCCCTTCAGCGAGTCTTTCCCTCCAGCCCCCACCATTACGCTGCAGAGACTCTTGAAAACCCTTTATGTTCATTGATTTTTCACTTTTTTCACCCTTGGCACTTCGCCTCTGGAAGCCAGCTCTTCTCCTGTGGGCATCTGGAGCACCACACTTCCCCACTGTTAACTCTTTTCTCTCTGGCAACCCCTTCCTGTTGCTTGTGTTAGTCGTTCTGACCGGTAAATATTGGGGTCCACCTATATTCACGCTGTAGGCTAGACCATCCCCACCTGTTTTCTTTAAATATCATCTGTAAAATGAGAACTCCTGAATTTTTATCACTAGCGTCTTCACCACCCCAGATCCAGACTCATTTATCTGATTGCTCTTACTTCACATCTTCATTTGAACTGACTAAAAAGTATCTCAAGCTTAATATATATATAACATGTATATAATGAATAACTCTTATTTTGCCCTTGGCAATATTTTCCCCTAGTTTACTGCCATTCATCCAGGCAAATAGCTTGGAGTTATCCTCATTCTCCTCTTTTCTTACATACAACACTGAATTAATCAGAAACTCCTGCTGACTCTACCTTCTAAATGCATTCCCAGTTTGTGCTCTTCTCACCTCTCTACTCATACAACCAAAATGAAAGTAAAGTCGCTCAGTCGTGTCCGACTTTTTACGACCCCATGGACTGTAGCCTACCAGGCTCCTCCGTCCATGGGATTCTCCAGGCAAGAATACTGGAGTGGGGTGCCATTGCCTTCTCCAGGGGATCTTCCTGGGGATCGAACTCGGTCTCCCACATTCCAGGCAGACGCTTTAACCTCTGAGCCACCAGGGAAGCCCCATGCAACCAAAGCTACTGTTATATCCTTTTTCTGCAGAAACTAATGTAAAAATCTCCTCTCTCTTCTCCCTGCTGCAGCCTAAGTGTCCATAAGAGCCAGAATGCCCCCCAAAATACGAAATAAAGTGTGTCACTCTCCTGCTGGAATCCTCTAGTGACTTACTGGCACACTTTGTATCAGGGATATACATGATCTAATGCATACATCTTCAAATTGTTAGTCGCCTCACCACTGGAGAAGTTCTATGAGGCAGTAATGGCATTTCTTCTCTAATTCTCTTTCTTGATCTATTCTAAGGCATCTACCTTTCCTAACCCCATCACTGGATGATGTGTATTTCTCTCTCTAATTTATCTTGGGAGATTAGAAAAATTATAAAACTCCATGTTTTTTTTTTTTAAATTTAAAAACATACAACATGGTTATATTTTAATACACAACTGAAAGACAAAACACCATGGTAAATTGACAGGAATAAAATACAATGTTTCGGGACTTTCTTGGTAGACCAATGGCTAAGGCTGAGCTCCGAACGGCGAGGGCCTGGGTTCGATCCCTGGTGAGGGAACTAGATCCTGCATGCCACGACTGAGAGTGCATTTTGCAACTCAGGGTCCTGCGTGCCACCATGAAGATGGAAGATCCTGTGTACTGCAACTAAGACCTGGCACAGCCAAATAAAAAATAAAATACTGTGTTTCATTTGCATTGCATGACAAATGATTAACATTCTTAGTCACAAATGAGTTCTTAGAAACCAGTAGAAAAGGCATTGACTGATCAAGGAAAATGGAAAAAGAAGAAAAGGAAATAACACAGGTGACTAGTAAGGATTAAAGAGTATGTGAAGGTGACTGAGCTGAACAATAAAAGGAAAAAAAGCAACTTCTTTGTAATATCATAATTACCAAAGATTAAAAATCTGGCATTTGTGTAGTTTGAGGAAGTAGAGCCACACTGCCACTGGAGAACAAGATTGGTGAGGTCCCCATAGTCAGGAAACATCTAGTGTGGACTCAGAATGTATAAATTTAAAGCAGCGCCTGTCTTACTGCTAGTGCCATGGCCCATCAGATTGTTTTAAGAGGAAATTGGTTCCGGATGAGATCAGAGGTTTATAGTTTCACTTAAGTGATGTTGTCTAATTTCTAGGAGTTGAGGAGCGCCGAGACCATTGGTCGTACTCTCATATCTCCAGCTATTTCTGGGAAAGACTTTGTGAGAACTGAAGGCACATTGATCTTTGAGCCTGGCCAGAGAACCACTGTCCTGGATGTCATCCTCACACCAGAGACAGGGTCTTTGAATCCATTTCCTAAACGCTTCCAGATCGTGCTTTTTGACCCAAGAGGGGGTGCTGGAGTTGATAAAGTGTACGGGACCGCGAACATCACTCTCGTCTCTGACACGAACTCCCAGGCCTTTTGGGGGCTTGCGGATCAGCTGCAGCAGCCCCTGGACGGCAACATTCTCAACAGGGTGCTCCACAGCGTCAGCGTGAAAGTGGCCACAGAGAACACAGATGAACAGCTCAGCGCCGTGCTATATTTAATAGACAAGGTAAGAAGCCCTTGTGAGTGTTAGCAGTTTCATACTTTTTTTAAAAGACCAAAGCCACATATGGTTATAGTACCAGTTTATAATGAATTTATATGGTAGAATCAGATTTCTGAATCTCAGAGTGGAATTCACCATATCTGACACTGCTTTTGCTTGGATGCGACTGTTGCTCGTTTGGAAGCTCAGAGAAGAATGAGTTCTCTACTGCAGCAGTAAGGATAGACTGGTGTCTGAAAAGAGGCTCCAGAGGTCAGGAGCTCCAGGCTCTTTCTGATACTTCTAGAAACTGCAAGGACATCTTCTGAGAGACTGTGCAGTTTTTCAAAGTCCATAAATGAGGACTAGGGCCAGATGATATGGCTCCTCGAGTTGAAATGCCATGAAGCTGTCGCCTTTCGCTTGTTCCCTGCTCCTCCTGGGCACTGGAAAGGGTTTACTGTAGGAAGTGATGTTACTTAAATTTTCTAATGATGAAATAGTATAGTACAATTACAATTTGATTTAGGCTATGAAGAGGGGAAGAATGCACAGTAACTGTATTTTAGAAAAGATACATTAAGAAAGCTACATATTAGTGCTCTCTTCGGCAGCACATATGCTAAAATGGGAACGATACAGAGAAGATTAGCATGGCCCCTGCGCAAGGATGACACGCAAATTCGTGAAGCGTTCCATATTTCTGCTGTTCTCAGTAGCTCCCTGGTTTCGATATTTCTTGAGCATATGAATGGGAGCCAAATGAATCTGTCATCATTGACAAAAATGTGACAATTTTTCTCACACTGGCAAAATTGCTATCTAAAATATCGTGTACTTTCTCTGTACTTATCCTACTAAAAATACGTGCATATGTCATTTAAAAAAATAAAAATAAATCCATCTTGAAAAAAAAGAAAGCAAGCTATGTATTAATGGTCGAGAATCAACACTTATTTACCTACAGCTGTCAGGCAGTACATCTTGGTTTTTTTTTTTTTGAATCTGTCATGAATAATGAAACTGAATTATGAAAGAAGATCCTATGGAAAAAATGTAATTAAATTTTTGAGTAATCATTAATAAACAGTTTAAGTTCTCATATATTAAAACAATTTATGTGAAATAGGTAACTTGGCAGTTATTAGAGGCATAAAATATATTTGAAGTGTTCTAAACTATTATAAGATCAAGTAGAAAACATTGTTTGTATTCTTAAAAAGAAAGTGATTTTATTTCCACTAAAGTTGCCTTTGCTCTGATTATTTTCAAATCATGTTATTGTTACTAAAATTTTTTAACCATTTATCATTTATTTATTATTATTATTATTTTTACTTTACAATACTGTATTGGTTTTGCCATACATCAACATGAATCTACCATGGGTGTATGCATGTTCCCCATCCTGAACCCCCTCCCTGATCCCTCCTCATTCAGTGTTATGGCATATTGTTTTCTTGAAGCTTTTTATATGTCAGTACTGAAATCTGATGATTCAACTAACTGACATCATTCAATAATATTTACGTTAAAATATATGTTATATCAAGAAAACTGAACATTTCTACTAACAAAAAGCCTTGAAAAATAGAAATCTCTAACTTGTTCAGCAGTGGGAGGACTCAATAACACAGAGACAACAGTTTTCTATAAATTAACCTATAAATGGAATATAAGTCCTATCAAAACATCAGTAAACTATTTTGGATTTTTAAAAATTAATCAAAATGATGAGTTCACCTGGGAGAACATACATCAGAAATTTTATGAAAAAGATGAAAAATGATAAACCCTATTCTTCTCAGTATGAAAATATGAAGTTACAGTGATTAAAACAGGATAAACTGGTGCTGTCACAGATATTGAGATTAGCAAAATAAAACAGAAAGTGAAGACATAAATTCAATTACATATGAAAATTTCGTATACGATAAAAGTGACATTTCAGGTCAGAGTGTCAGTTCAGTTCAGTTGCTCAGTTGCATCCAACTCTGCGCCCCCATGGACTGCAGCACGCCAGGCTTCCCTGCTCATCACCAACTCCTGGAGCCTACTCAACCACATGTCCATCATGTCAGTGATGCCATCCAACCATCTCATCCTCTGTCATCCCCGTCCCCTCCCACCTTCAATCTTTCCCAGCATCAGGCTCTGTTCAAATGAGTCAGTTCTTCACATTAGGTGGCCAGAGTATTGGAGTCTCAGCTTCAACATCAGTCCTTCCAATGAATATTCAGGACCAATTTCCTTCAGGATGGACTGGTTGGATCTCCTTGCAGTCCAAGGGACTCTCAAAAGTCTTCTCCAACACCATAGTTCAAAAGCATCAATTCTTCGGCACTCAGCTTTCTTTGTAGTCCAACTCTCACATCCATACATGACTATTGGAAAAGCCATAGCTTTGACTAGATGGATTTTGTTGGCAAAGTAATGTCTCTGCTTTTGAATATGCTATCTAGGTTGGTCATAGCTTTTCTTCCAAGGAGTAAGCATCATTTAATTTCATGGCTGCAGTCACCATCTGCAGTGATTTTGGAGCCCAAAAAATAGTCTGTTACTGTTTCCATTGCTTCCCCATCTGTTTGCCATGAAGTGGTGGGACCAGATGCCATGATCTTAGTTTTCTGAATGTTGAGTTTTAAGCCAGCTTTTTCTCTCTCCTCTTTCACTTTCATCAAGAGGCTCTTTAGTTCTTTACTTTCTGCCATAAGGGTGATATCGTCTGCATATCTGAGGTTACTGATATTTCTCCCAGCAATCTTGATTCCACTTTGTCCTTCATCCAGCCCGACATTTCATATGATGTACTCTGCATAAAAGTTAAATAAGCCGGGTGACAATATACAACTTTGACATACTCCTTTCCCTATTTGGAACCAGTCTGTTGTTCCATATCCAGTTCTAACTGTTGCTTCTTGACCTGCATACAGATTTCTCAAGAGGCAGTAGTTATTATTCTGTAAATGATGTTGATACATATGATTTAACCATTTGAAAGTAAAATAATAGCTGTATCTCCATGTTAAATCCACAACAAAATAAATCCCAGACAGGTGAGAGGTCTAACTGTAGAGCTGAAACCAGGAAAGTAGTGGCAGAAAACATGGATGAATCACTTTTAATATAAAAGTTTATACTGGGGAAGTGGGGAAGTTCCTTCTAAATATAAAAATGCAGAAGTCATAAAGGAAATGATTGATAAACTTGACCACATAAAGTTTAAACAAAATTTCTCTTTGCATATACCACAAGAAAAATCAAAAGGTACTTCAATTATAGTTTTTCCAGTAGTCATGTATGAATGTGAGAGCTGGACCATAAAGAAGGCTGAGCACCGAGGAATTGACTTTTTAATTGTGGTGTTGGGGAAGACTCTTGTAAGTCCCGTGGACTGCATGCAGATCAAACTAGTCAATCCTAAAGGAAATCAACCCTGAATATTCTTTAGAAGGACTGATGCTGAAGCTGAAGCTCCAACACTCAGTGATTTGGCCATCTGATGCAAAGAGCCAACTCATTGGAAGAAACCCTGATGCTGGGAAAGACTGAAGGCAGGAGGAGAAGGGAAAGACAGGGGACGAGATAGTTGGATGGCGTCACTCAATGGACATGAGTTTGAGCAGTCTCCAGGAGATGGTGAAGGACAGGGAAACCTGGCGTGCTGCAGTCCTTGGGGTCACACAGAGTCGGACACGTCTGAGCATCTCAACAACAATAGCTACATATATAGTCAATTATATCCCAATAAAACTGGAGGGAAAAACTAAAAAAAAAAAAAAGAGTGCCTAATAGGTGTGGGGAATATGTGTACAAATATCTATATAATGAGTATTTAAGCATTGCTAATAATAACAAGAATTGGGAAAACTAGCCATTAAAAGGGGCCTGCCATATCCATAAAATGTAACATGTTTTCACAATTTAGACATATAATAATTAGAATATGACAGTAATGAAACAAGCATTGAAAATATAGGATTGAAATTTTAACACTAAAATATGTGGTGCCAATTAACTTTGAATTTCAGATGAACAATGTATTTTTTAGTATAAGTGTATTACAGATAAAAGTAAATATTTTTATTTACAAGCACTATTTGGAACATACTTATATCAGGCAATTATTGGCTAATTCTTTGAAATTCAGATAGAATCACCTATGCTTTATCTGGCATACATTCGTATGTCCCATATGTATTTCATATATACTCAGGTTCAGAAGTATACGATAGGATTTCCAAGTACTGATAGAACTTTGTTCTACTGGGTCTCATATTTAAGTGAAATTGTTTCATGTTTGTAAGTTTTATTATTTCTCAGATTCGCACTTCTTTGAACCAGAATCTGCTTTATGCTATATGTGTCTTTCATAAGGCCGTATTAATTGGGATGTAAAAGTGAGTTTAATTTTAACTCATGATATTTATTATTGCAGTTAGAATTAAGTGACCCATGCAATCCTTTGGAGCTTTATCTAGATATTATATAGAAAATATTCTTGTGACTATGCCTTCTCTTTATGAAATGATTATACTTTTTATAGTTCAAATGTATTTGACATTTACATGTCAAATATAATTTTGACGCTAGCTTCTCTTAAATTCTTTATAGGTTCATGTTTGTTTTTGTTAATGTTAGTAGCTGGTAATAAAGAACACATTATACCTTACGTATCATTTAAGCAGTTGATTTTTTTAAGATACAGTTTCATACTTGGGATTTTTTTTTCAGATAACTGTTGAAGGAAAACAACAAGCATTAAGCATTGAAAGCCGAAATCTTTTCTATGAGATCCTTTGTGCTCTCGTCAACCCAAAGCGCAAGGACACGAGAGGATTCAGTCACTTTACTGAAGTGACGGAGAATTTTGCCTTTCTCTACTGACTGATGTTACATGTGGCTCTCCTGGTGAAAAGTAAGTATCCTTTAATATAATGCCTTACCTTACATGTATTCCTTTACAGGTTACAAAGTAATAAGAATGCAAAGTAATAAGAATGACATTTAGATGATGTAACTAAGGCTTATACAATCAATGAATTATACCTTATGGGCAAATTAAGTTAATTATTTGAAGAAAACATAGAAACTACATCCAGAAAAAAGGAATTCATACTGTCAGTAATATATTCTTCTTGTTTTGAAGGGTCTTTTAAAAATAAAACATCTTGTTTACTCTTTCTCATATAATAAGTAGAAGATACATTCTGAATAGAAAAAAAAGGATGATTCCAACTTTTAGAATATTTTAGGCCATTTTTTAAATTGTGGTAACATATACATAAGACAGATTTTACCATTTAAACTATTTTTCTGTACTTCCTGGTAGCTCAGATGGTAAAGAATCTGTCTACAATGCAGGCAGGCCTGGGTTCAGTTCCTGGGTGGGAGAGACCCCCTGGAGAAGGAATGGCAGCCCACTCTGGTTTTCCTGTGTAGAGAATCCCATGGACAGAGGAGCCTGGCAGGCTACAATCCATAGGATTACAGATAACTGGACATGACTGAGCAGCTAACACTTTCACACTATTTTTAAGTGTACAATTCAGTGACACGTAGTATATTCACAGTTGTTGGGTAACCATCCCCAGTATGCATATCCAGAACTATCATCTTCTCAAATTAAAAATCTCTACCCATTACTAACTTTCCATTCCTCCTTCCCCCGGTCCTGGTAACCTCTATTCTACTTTTCAGTCTCTATTCAATTTGCTTGTCCTAGCCATCTCATAAGTGGAATTGTAATATTTGTCCTCTGTGTTTGGTGTACTTTGCTTAGCATAATGTTTCTTCAAGTTTTATCCATGCTCTAGCATGTGTCAGAAATTCACTTTTTTAAAAAGAATTGTCTTTATTGCTGTATAGTTGATTTACAATGTTGTGTTTCTGCTGTACAGCAAAGTGATTTAGTTATACGAATGTATATATTCTTTGTGTTCCTTGTGGTTTATTACAGGATGTTGAATACAGTCCCTGTGCTGTACAGTAGGAGCTTGTGGTTCATACATTCTGTACGAGAATAGTTGCATCTGCTAACCGCAACCCCCCGTCCCATCCCTCCCCTGACCTTTAGCAACCACCGGCCTCTTCTCTATGTCTTTGAGTCTGTTTTGTGGATCGGTTCATTTGTGTCATTTCGATTCCACATGTAAGTGATATTATATAGTATTTGTCATTCTATTTCCGATTCACTTCACTTAGTTTGATAATGTCTGAGTCCATCCGTGCTGCTGCGAATGACATGATTTCATTCTGTTCTGTGGCTGTGCAGTATTCCATGGCATGTATATACTACATCTTCTTTATCCATTCGTTTACGGATGGTCATTTAAGTTGTTTCCACGTCTTGGCTATTGTGAATAATGCTGTTACGAACATAAGGGTTCATGCATATTTTTAAGTTATAGTTTTTTCGAGACGTATGCTCAGGAGTGGGATTGTTAGATCATATGGCAACTGTGTTTTTAGCTTTTTGAGGAACCTCCTTAATATTTTCCATAGTGGTTGCACCAACTTACATTTCCACCAACAGTGGTTCACTGGTCTCAGTCAGTTTGTACCTGGTCGTGGGTGGGGAGGTCAATAGTGGCAGCTTTTAGCTCCCAGTCACCAGTGAAGATGTGGGTGGAGAGATGAAGAGATGATTTTTTTATAGCTGTTGTGGGTGGCCTATGTGGATTGAGATGTTTTAATATGCATCTTGGATGCAGAAGTCTAGAGTCCGAATGAATGGCTGGACTAAAGATAAATATTCAAAAGCACCAATTCAAATATGGTAAAGATTTTTAAAATCTTTTTTTAATTTATTTTTATTTTTTTATTACTTTATTCTACATTACAATACTGTATTTGTTTTGCCATACATTGACATGAATCAGCCACAGGTGTCCACGATCTCCCAATGCCGAAGCCCCTCCCACCTCCCACCCCATATCATCTCCCTGAATCATCCTGTGCACCAGCCCCATGCATCCTGTATCCTGTATTGAACATAGACTGGCGCTTCTTTTCTTACAAGATAGTATACATGTTTCAACACCATTCTCCCAAATCATCCCACCCTCTCCCTCTCCCTCAGAGTCCAAAAGTCCGTTCTATACCTCTGTGTCTCTTTTGTTGTCTCACATAGAGGGTCTTCATTACTATCTTTCTAAATTCCATATATATGTGTCAGTATACTGTATTGGTGTTTTTCTTTCTGGCTTACTTCACTCTGTATAATCGGCTCCAATTTCATCCATCTCATTAGAACTGAGTCTTTTAAGGGCTGAGTAGTACTCCATTGTGTATATGTACCACAGCTTTCTTATCCATTCATCTGCTGATGGACATCTAGGTTGTTTCCATGTCCTGGCTATTATAAACAGTGCTGCAATGAACATTGGGGTACATGTGTCTCTTTCAATTCTGGTTTCCTCGGTGTGTATGCCCAGCAGTGGGATTGCTGGATCATAAGGCAGTTCTATTTGCAATTTCCTGCTATATAGCTAAAGGAAAAAAGTTAGCCCCTCCCTTTTCCTTTTGTTTCTCAAATCTTCTATTTAAAATTCTCAACTCCATTTCCTAGGTTAGGGGCCTTGATGAAGTCTTTGTATCCATGATGCAATTATATATACTCAGCATCACTTATGGCCCATCTAACTTACTTTTATCCTACTGTTCTCCATTTTCAGACAGGTTTCACTTATGATTTATCTTTGTGTCTTTTCATTATTTTCAGACATGGTGCATCCACAGAAAAACATCTATCAGAATTTTTGGAGGACTACTTACAAACTACAGACTCACAGAACTTCTAGCCTCCCCTAGGCAAGGATTTTGATTTAGTAAGAGAAGGATGTAATGTAGAAATTTTTTTTTTTTTTTTTTTTTGGCTAGGCCACTCAGCTTACATGATCTTAGTTTCCTGACTAGGGACTGAACCCATTTGCCCTGCATTGGGAGCTCAGAATCTTAACCACTGGACCACCAGGGAAGTCCCTAGAAATCTGTATTTTTAAAACAAGCTTCAAGGTGATTTCAACACACATTGAGGTTTAAAAGCAGTTTCACTAAGCACAGAGTCTAGTGTCTTGGGGCTGTTGTAAATAGAATTATTAAATGGATAAAGATCCTATTCATAGCCATTTCTTTTATCAGACACATGGTTAAATTAGAAATGCTCTGATAGCTTAGAAAAGGGTGAGGTGAACTTGATGAGAACTTGGCTGTAGATATATAAGGTTTATGATACTCTTGATTACAAAGCAGAGAGTTTCAGTTGAATGGTGCATCCTTTCTCACCCTGTTGCACCCATGCTGATGTGACTAACACAGAAATAGACATTTTATAGTACAGATTCTGATAACCTGTGAAACAGCTTTCAAAAACCCATGTTTTAGATTAGAGGGGGATTCAGGCGAGAGGATACAGAAAGTTCTGTGCAAAAGTCCTAACAATTCACCATAAAAGAACTGAAAGCACATTCTCTTATACTGCTTCTGGGTAGGCAGTATCATGGTTGTACATAAAGAACAGAGATCCAGTGTGATGGGTTTTTAACAAATGTGAGTGGATTTACATATGCAAATACATGCCATTTTAGCAGAACCTTCACTTTTCTGTCATAGAGGCAAAACCATCCTTGACAGCTGCCCGTATTTGTCCATACTGGCTCTTCACTGGTACCCTCAGCAGATCAATGGGCACAAGTTTGAAGGAAAAGAAGGTGATTATATTCGAGTTCCAGAGAGGTTATTGAATGTTCTGGATGCAGAAATAATGGCCGGGAGAAGCACGTGTGAATTAGTCCAGTTTACAGAATATAGCAGCCAGCAGTGGTTTATGACTGGAAACAATTTCAATGCCCTGAAAAATAAGGTAATCTATCATTTAAAGAATTACGTAGTTGTAATCTGCTTTTTCCTTTGCAAACATGCTCCTTAGGATACATGTACTTGATTTGATTTATGGTAAGTGCTACATATGGTAAGCTAATGATGAAACATGTTTCATCTTTATGAGCTCTTTGTAGAATGTTTAGGCTCAAAAATAGTTGCAGATATTTCCTTCGTGTTTTATTGAATGAAATGAGGAGTAAGTGGGAAAAAAATAGCTTTCACTAAAGCTATATCCCACTCTTGATGAAGACTGACAATGAAAATGAATATTGTCACTTGGAGACTGGTCAGTAGCTGGAGTGAGGTAGGTCTGCAGTGGAAAACCAACCAGATTCCCCATATTCATAATGAAGCTAATGATTAATAGTGCCAAAAGTGATGAGGAAAATGAAGCAAATTTCAGAATGGGAGATCCAGTCTTGACATTTAATTTGAAGATGTCGTTACATTTTCGGCTCTTTCTGGCATTACAGGTATTATCTTTGAGTGTGAAAGGTCAGAGTTCACAACCCCTGACCAACAGCAATGAGATTCTCTACAGGATTTATGCTGCCGAGCCTAGAATTGTTCCTAAGACTCCTCTGTGTCTCCTTTGGAATCCGGCTGCTGCGAGGTACTTGTTAATAATTCTTTAAAATCAGAATTTGTTCCTTCTTCATTCTGGTACCATTAGCCCAGTTTTTTGTACTGAATGTAGATGGTCTGGAGTGAGATTTTGGACTGGAGAATCACCTCCACACTAAATGAGACAAAGCAGCATAGGAAGGGGGTCTAGCCTCGTGCAGGTGGCAAACGGAGTGAAACAATTTTAACGTGTGTATAACATGTTACTTAACTCGTTTATTATTACGACTTCCATGGGACTTAGCATGAGTTCTGCTCAATTCAGATAACCTTCCTGTGATTACAGGTTAATTTATTGAGCGGTGAAGGAAATTCTTTTGGCCCCTTCCCTCTGGACTTGTGGTTCTGGATCTGATGCTCTATTTCTGGAGGGATCCGTATGGATTCATAACTCTAATCCATGTATGACTTGGAGCACATTTGCAGATTAAAGCAGGCACAAGAAAAGGAAGAAGACAGTGACTCTTCCTTTGACTCTCCCTGGCCTCATGTTTCTGAGCAGTTCTCTCCCTGGGAGCTCAGCCGAGGTTGTAAGGTCAGGCATGGCTGGCCTAGAGAGTTCTGAGTTCAAATCAGTCACAAGATTCTGTTACTTTCAGCCACACAAGCTAAAATTCTAAAACGTTTCCACAGCTTAGTTGGGTAGTTGAGCAGAGTAGTCACAATATTTGCTCAGAAGTTGTGGCATGTGACACTGTATTTGCTATAATCGTGACAAACTTTTGGTGCTTAAGGTCAAACCTTTTAGAAGGAAACACCCGAAAGAACCCTAGAAAACATGGATGTAATATAACTGGCTCAAACCAAATAGGTGGGGAAGGAAGTACTTAGACAAGCAAGTAATTTATGTGCTTCAAAATACAGGAGCTGTGTAAATGGGGAGGGGTGTGCACTGCTCATCTTTGGCTCTGTTGACCTTTTGGTACTCTTGAATGCCAGGGAAGCGTTCTTCCTGTTGAATACCTGGGGTTTGTTTGCTTTAGATGAGGTGGGGGCTAGTGCTGCTGGTTTGAGAGGGCCAGCTTCTTCGATATTGGCGATGCTTTTGCGGGTGTGGTTAATATTTAGGCTGCTGTTGAAGGTGTCTGTGGGATCTGCGGTTTTATGTCTTAGACAAGATGTTCCTTCCGGTGTTTCTTCTTAAACATGTGGTCTGCTTCCATCTTGAGTAAAGCACACTTAGGATCAATAAATTATTTTTTTTTCGAAAGCTATCTCCACACCTTAAGTATTGATGAAAGAGGAGTAGTGACGATTGTGTTTTTTGCCCTAGCTGGTTGTCCGACAGTCAGTTTTGCAGAGTGGTTGAGGACACCTCAGGCTACGTGGAATGTGCCTGTTCATACATGTCTGTGTACGCGATCTACGCCCAGACTGACAACTTGTCTTCATACAATGAAGCTTTTTTCTCTTCTGGATTTATATGTATTTCAGGTGAGTTATAATATTTTTGAGTAAATTATTTAAAATATTGATGAGAAGAAACGTTTTCCCAGGGTCCTTTTATATAGCTGTACATGTACTGTAATTCATCAACACTACAAGAAAATAAACTTTCTCATGGTCTTTTTTGTTTGTTTGTTTTCTTTTTAATTTTCTTTTTTTTGGCTGCATTGTGTATTGTGTGGGATCTTAGTTCCCTGACCAGGGATTGAACCTGTGCCCCTGCATTGGAAGCACATAGTCTTAGTCACTAGGCCAGGAAAGTCCCCTCTCATGATCCTATTCATTAATTCATACAGCCATTATTTATGGCGGACCAACTTTGTACTGGGGATAAGCAAGAGCAAGATATAGTTCCAACTCATCAGCAGTGTATATACACTACAATGTGAGATAGAAGTTAGATAGTAAAAAAGAGTAAAAGTTGATAGTGTTGATTTAGAAGGCAGATTCTGCAATCGTTATCGGGATTGCATGAGATAATATAAATAAAGCATTTTGTATTTTCATTAAAAAACAAACCCACCCCATGGATTGATTTATATTTTTCAATCTAGAAGCTTTAAGTATATTCAACCACTATGTTAAAAGATAAATTTTCTTTCACCTTCTACATCTAGGTCCCATTTCTGGCAAGAATAGGAACTTGAGTAAGGTTAATGTCTGTCAAACGATTTACCTATAAGTAAACTTTGAACAGCTATAGAATTATTCTCATTTGCTGTTTTTACCTTATGGTTGGGAGTCTGAGAATGCCTTACACTATATTTCTGTCCCCACCCTTATGGATTCTGTGTCCCGAGTCAGCTTTTACAGCCCTACAGCTGCTTTTATGAACAATATGCCATGCAGAGAACTGGGTATAGCATGACTGTGCCTGTATTCAAATCCTGGTCCTGCCATTGGCTAGTTGTGAGACCTGGGGCAAATACCTCAGTCTTCCCACCCCAAACACATGGTTTTAAATTGTGTTAACAGGGTGGTAGATATACTGTCTCAGACTGTCTGCTTTAATGATGCTTGGTATGTAAATGTGATTATCACTGAATGCCTAGTGTGCAGACTGTCCCCTAATAATCTTTATTGATTCGGGAAAATTTTGCGGAGGTAGAAGCATGTAATTAATTATCCTTCTTTGTCCTGCTTGTTAAAATCTTCCCACTGTAATTTAATATTCTTTGTCCCAGTTCAAATATTTCCACTGTAGTTTCACTTTATAACATTATACATTTTCCTTAATGTGTCTTAATTCTAAACATTAGATGCTAATAATTTCTTATTCTTAGTAACATCTTCCATAAAAATGATGGTTCTTGCTTAATAGATTCTTCTAGGTTCCAAAATCAGATGTCAACACCCTATTTTATTTTGATGCAATCTCTTTAGAGAAATTTCATAGACTGATGAAATAGAACCAACAGGTACAATGCTGAAATAAAATCTAGATATCATCTCAAACATAAAGACATAATTCTAAGTGCTAATATGACCCACAAAAATCCCTTGCTTGTTCTAAATACTCAACATCAAAGCAAAGAATTTTGCGAACTAAATAGAGAATGTTATCTTGATTAATTTAGAAGACTAGCAGGACGTTAAGATATTTTTCGAGAGAACTGTTAATAAATGTATATGTTTGCAGCTCACTCTTAAAAAGGCTACATAGATTTGCTCATGTATTTGAAAACAAACACCCAGATATTAGTCTCTACCTTATTAGTTTTGACTTGGAGTCATATTTGAAATCATCAGTGTTCTCCCCCTCTGTTCATGACATTTTGTAAAGTGGATTGCACGTTCATGAGGTGCTTCTGGCTTTGTGTTCCGTTTCAGTTTCTGGGAAGGCTGATATGGCACTCCTTGGAGGGCCCCTAAAAACAAGGCGAGAGATTTTTCCATATTTTACATACACATGCTCTCATTTAAGTCAGGACATACCAAATATTCCTTTGAATTTGGGAACACTCTAACTCTTTTCTTGAAATGTGGCAACATGCAGTCAAATAGGAATTAAACCGTTGTTTAATAAAAAACATTAAGATAGGTCACAGTGTATCTATTCTAATTCTGGTTTACAGTTCTGGTTACTCTACTAGAGCAG
Organism: Nanger dama; assembly: GCA_917880005.1. Classification (NCBI taxonomy): domain Eukaryota; kingdom Metazoa; phylum Chordata; class Mammalia; order Artiodactyla; family Bovidae; genus Nanger; species Nanger dama. The sequence goes on along the minus strand of CAKJTW010000008.1, from coordinate 15,340,222 downwards.
AGCAGTTGCAATGATCCAAGTGTGTGTAATGGGGATGTAAGCACAAGAAGTTTAGTAATCCTTAGTTTGGAAAGGTGAAAGATTAGGATATATACTTGTGACTTTTAAAACTGTAAACCAGTTTATCAAATTGCAAGAAATTAAACTGAAGTTATCCATTGAAACTAAAAGCTATAGAGAGGAGAAGTAAATGACTGTGCATATAAGTGTAACATTATGGGACTCATCTCAAAGGGGAAGAAATACAGCTAATAATAACTTCAGGTGATAATGCCATAATCTTATAATTACTAAGGAACCTAAGCATGCTTCTTCCTATTTGGAGAATAATGTCAAGGAAACCTGCTCTGCTTCCCGTAACTGTTGATGTTGGCCTGTCAAAGGTAGACATCGGATTAAAATGATCCTGATTTGATTCTGGGTACAATTCGTATGGCCTCATGAGGCTAATGAGACCCCTATATTCCAAAATCCACTTCGTTGTTAACATCAGTATGTGAACTCATTCATGTTTGATGTACTTGTAGGAGAGTCTCCTATTTTGAAGTGCTTTTAAACTGAGGTTAGACTGCAGATCTCACATTTGTTTCATTTTTGTTTTCTTTTTGTTTTCTGTGGTGGAGAAATCCTTTAACACATTAATCAAACTAAAGCTATCCCTTTTAAATAACTAATAGTTTTGTTTATTCTATAGATTACTAAGTATATAAATGCCAACACATTGTCATTGTTTGAAGTAGGTAACAGGAAATAATTGTCTGTAAATCACTAAAGACTTAGGTTTACAGGATAAGTAAATCAGCACAATCCAGAGTTCTCTGAAGCATGCTTATTCTTTTGTTCAGGTTTATTAAACTGTAAGGGCTTCCCAGGTGGCTCAGACAGTAAAGTATCTGCCTGCAATGTGGGAGAACTGGGTTTGACCCCAGGTTGGGAAGATGCCTTGGAGAAAGGACTGGCAACCCACTCCAGTATTCTTGCCTGTAGAATCCCTGGCAGGCTATAGTCCATGGGACTGTAAAGAGTCAGGCATGGCTGAGCTACCAATACTTTCATTAAACTGTAAGAATATTCTAGTTGTGCCTTTTATATTTTAGAAGCTGACATTTTGATAGTTTTTCTAGGAAAAAAAACTTTATTAGATGCCACCCATTCTTTTCAAATTATTTTTGAAGATGAGATATTTTCTAAACTTCTGTGTCACATTCGCCCCAAAATATTAAATTCATATTCACAGTAATCATTGTCCTAAGTTAGCCATTATCATTATGGGGAGAGTATGTCAAAAGTTTCATTGTATCAAATAGGGAGTTATTCACGAGAAGAATAGAGAAAGATGTGTAAGAGTTTTAAATATATATATAAGTCGTTTGAAAGGGTAACTGCAGGTGATAGAGAAGTCAGAGAGCTTTGTCTAACTCTGACATGGCATAAAAATGTAGAATGTATCTTGCTCGGTGTGCGTGGCTGTGTTGTTTAGCAGGACCCTGGCTGCACGCAGCCGAAGACAAGTCAAATACACTAAATAGACAGATTTAGTTCCAGGATTGATGAGTTCAGCACCTCAGTGGCATCATCAGGAGTCCAGGCTCTTCTCACGTTCCTGTCTTGCTCTCCTCAGAGGTTTTTCTTTCACTTTCTCCACCTCGCCTCTACATGGTCTTGAGCTGGCTGCAGCAGCTCTGAACTTCCCACAGCTATGTCTGGGCTTGCCAAGAGAAAAACACTTATTTGGATCCTGTTTTAAGAGCCATGAAAACTGTGCTGAAAACCACCCAGAGTGTTTCCCCTCACATCTCGCACCAGAACTGTGCTGTATGGCCTTTTATAAATAGTCCCTTTACAGTCTGACACCCCGTCTCCGGCCAGTGTTTCTTTGATGATGGAAATATTGTGCCCTCTTGAGGGTGGTGGCTACTGACCACATCTGGTTATCGAGCCCTTGAAATATGGCTAGAACAGTTGAGACCTGAATGTTTCATTCTATTTAATTCTAATTAATTAAAATCTGCATGGCCCCGTGAGGCTATTGTACTGAACTTCACATGTTACCCGAAGGCTGGCCTCCTGGTAACCTACCCCCTCTGAAGTAAATTCTTCCTTCTAATACACAGAACTGGTGTACTGTCACATGTTGCATATGGACTTTTGTTCAACCTAGTAGACTTCTCCAGATTGACAGTTTTGTTTTCCTGTCCTTAGCTTATTAGTAGCTGTAATCCAGGGGCATTTTGTGGAAGGGAGGGTTGAAGGAATTTGGGAATTAGTAGAGATGAGCAACAGACATGTTAAAAAGGTGATAGTTATAGCCAGCATTCGGTGGAGGAATAGAAAAACCTAAGGTAACAGGTGAGTATCCGATTTAATAATCTAGCAGTCATTTGGTTTTTCTTATGTTTATCTACAGAGGTGGCATTAATGATAAAGAACCTGCTTGCCAGTGCAGGAGACATGGGTTTGATCCCTGAGTCAGAAAGATCCCCTGGAGGCAGGCATGGCAGCCCACTCCGGCATTCTTGCCTGGAGAATCCCCTAGACAGAGGAGCCTGGTGGGCTACAGTCTATAGGGTCACAAAGAATCAGACACGACTGAAGTGGCTGAGCACCTACGCATAGAGGAGACAGAGACACATAATACAACAATATAAAATTTATAAATATTTTAAAGGAATTTTCATGGGAAAAATGTAATATTTGACTTCTGGAGGATAAACTAGTTATTTTGAAAGTATATCTCATTCTTAAGGGATACCAGACAAGAGTTATTTGCTAGATAGGTATGGTCATATATAAACATTACACGTTTATGCACATACAGACATTCAAATATTGTATAGATAGATAATAAGCTCTTTGGTCGTCTTTGGTACTAACAAAAGAATCTAGCTGTTCTGTAGAGTTTTTCTTACCTAAATCAAAGATTATCAATGTTATTATTTTGTTAAGGGTAATTTATCTTCCCTCTTACTGTCTAATCATATAGAAAAGTCATTTGTGTTAGTAAACGGATAAATTTTTTTCCAATGAAGTCTGTAACCTACATAGTGCTAGGGAAAAAAAGTAAATGAAGATTATTCAGTTAGTTGCATGTTTGTTTTTCTGCCTAGTTGCCATGGAATCAATCTCTAAGAAACTATTTAGAGTTTACCTTGAGGTAATACCTGGAATTGTTCTGCTTTATTTTTGGGAATTCCTGTTAGAATTATAACTTTTGTACCATGTGATTTATATATTAAGGAAATTTAAACCAAAAAAATAATTGTTAGTTTAAAAAAATCTGGCTTGTAAATTTAAATTTTGTATGCTAAATATAGCTCTTCAATATCAGATGAGAAAATAAAAGATAAATACTTAGTCTTGAGGAACTTGGTAACCAAAGTATTTATTTCTTTACATCTAAGGTATTCAGTAACTCTCCCAAGGTCAGCCGAGGCTAGGCTGGTTGAGGCTTTTTCGCTGCGTCCTTTTTTCCTAAATAAAACAAGCACTTAGACAACATCATACATCATAGTTATAGGCTATCAGAATCCAGCCCATTTTCCTGCCCCTGGCTTTGAGTCCCTGGACTGCCACCAGGTGTCATGCTAGCATTTTTAATTACAGCTTAGTAGACTTAATTAAATATTCTTGATCTGGTCAAGTGTAAGTGTACTAAATTTATATCACGAAATGGGAGTATAATGGAGAATTACTAACTAAGGGGGAAAGGCTGTGAATAAGCTCTTTTGGGGAACTAGAAAAAACAGTTGATTCAGGAGTATTTTTCCTTTGCCCAACACAAATCCCCTTGCCTCATAGTGTTACCATCCACCACGGTAAGCTCACAGAAAAGCACATATTTGTCATCATGTGGCCTACAATGAAAAGAGACTTGCAAGGCCCTGCTTTTAAGTCAGTGTAGTACACACACAGACATACACACACACACTCTCTCTCTCACACTCAACTTGAACTTTGAGTTTAAGGTGGCTCTGATCATCATAGAAATGCAAAGTGTGCATTAGTGAGTTTAGAACAACAGCTTCAATAGTTTATGAGCTGCCTAAGCAAAGATGCAGTTTCTGGGTATACTATATACCTTTGTGGGTGGATTTGGGAGGCACCCTCAGGACCTGCACACCTGTCCCAGAATGCCTCATGGCAGCCTTCCAAAAAAATGGATTACTCTGTATCTCTTGGCCTAATTTCTAGGCCGAAAGCCTTGACTAATGCAGAGCCTCACTTCCTGTGTGAAACTTTGTCTACCTTTTGCAAACTTCAACATACTGAGAGCTTTTCCCGAAAAGACCTCTGAGAGGCATTTCTGTGCTGACGAGTAGTCACAGACCCCACGTGGGCATTTTGCAGCTGCCCAGTCAACTTGTGCCAACATGTGGTGTATGTTCCATCGCTTCAGAAAAGATAATGAGGAAACAAAATAAATGCAGCTTCTCCTGTTTGCCAGGGGGCGTTGATGAATGAGATAATGCATGCAAAATACAGGGCAAAGCAGCATACACAAGCCGGTTGTTATGTGTCAATACTTCCTAGACAAGATAACCCTACAGAGGGTGAGAGTGGAGTAAAAGGCTTAAGTGATAAAGCAAATATGTTGCTTTATGCAGCACATTTAAATTTTTAAAAGTCAGGAAATCTTTTAAAATATGTATACATTCTGCATTTAAAACCTAATACTGGGGACTTCCCTGGCAGTCCAGTGGTGTAGACTTTTCATTCCAATGCAGGGAGGTGTTGGTTCAGTCCCTAGTTGGGTAGCTAAGATCCTATATCTGTGGCCAAAAATCCAAAACATGAGCAATATTGTAACAAATTCAATAAAGACTTTAAAAATGGTCTGCATACAAAATCTTAAACTAATATTCAAATAAATTTATACAAATTGCAAGATAAAAAAATTATGGGTTAGTCCTGAGATTCTGATCATCCCCTTGAAGTAGTGTAGGTAGATGAGTTCAAGTAGATTCAAAGAAAATAATAATGTTTTTCACACCACTTAGAAACGTAGATATTTAGGTTAAAAACCATCTTGGTGGGAAAGAACACATCTCGTTCCTGGTTTTGGCACCCAGGAGTGTAAGGTTGCTTTTAAAATTCATAATCACCACTTTTGTAATTGCCTAACTATTCTTAATAGATAAAAGGGGTAATTACCCAACCTGAGTTTTGGTAGCATCAATCTCAATTTTATGCCTGAAAAATTCACCTATTCACCTCCACAAATATATATATTTAGCCAAGGCACCCATTCTTAGAAAATTTAGATTGGAATTTGATTCTTTTCTTAAGCAGTAATACTTGCTTGATGTATTACCAAAAGTTTAATGAAATTATTAATCAGCTTAATTTGTGCTTTCTTTTTAGTAGGGAAGTAAACAAGTAGATATTTGGAATGTAAAGTTCCCCTCTGGGCTTAATTGAGAAGTGTGAGGATTTTATATGTCAGGTCAAATGAAGTGGGTTGAAATTGAAACAGGAACGTCCCCAGAGATACTGTGCTACGCGACTTTGTACTGTAAGCGCAAAGATATTGTGCTTACCTTCTCTGAAGATTTAACCATGCTCCTGTTTGTTCATGGATTGTAAAACCACACATGGGCTTTTTTTGTTCCTGCAGGTCTCTGCCTGGCTGTTCTTTCCCATATCTTCTGTGCCAGGTATTCCATGTTTGCGGCTAAACTTCTGACTCACATGCTGGCAGCCAGCTTAGGTACACAGGTAGGAGAGCGTGGGATTTCCCATTTTCATGCAATGTTCGTTTCTTCTTCTGTGATCCTTGAGCTGAGTGTATAAGTAAAATTTAATCTCACCCGAGTTGAAATAAGCTTGCGTGGTTTTGTAGTGGAGAAGGATGAGAAAGGAGACCGTAAGAGCAAATGAGAGTATTAGATCTAAGCAGTATAACATTTTTCAGCTCCTTTATCCCTTCTATAAATAATTACATTAATATCACTGCTCACAAAGAAAATAGCTGCTGCTTATTAAGGAGCATCATGTTGGCAATTTATACATGTAAATATATTGTAAATGTATATATAATGTTTATATTAAAATTAGTCCATGGGGTCGCTGAGGGTTGGACACTACTGAGCGACTTCACTTTCACTTTTCACTTTCATGCATTGGAGAAGGAAATGGCAACCCACTCCAGTGTTCTTGCCTGGAGAATCCCAGGGACAGGGGAGCCTGGTGGGCTACTGTCTATGGGGTCGCACAGAGTCAGACACAACTGAGGCGACTTAGCAGCAGCAGCAGCAGCAGCAGCAGCAGCACATTTTAGTTTAATCTGAACAAAATATGCTGTGTTACAGATCCTTTATATGGAGGGCATTAAAGTGATACACATTTTAAGACATCTGGATAAATATTTTGCTTCATTTAGTATTACAGAATAGAATTTGGTAGAACTTTCTTTTTTGAAAAGCTGCCTATGGCAGAAGAAATAACATGGAAAACACTGAGTCATTCATTAGCATGCATTTTAAACTGTATAGTTTTTAAAGCCCAGAAGGCAGATCGAGATGAAATTAAATGCCTTTTCTGTCCATAAGGTACTCACAGTCTAAAACAGTAGATGTGTGTACAGATAACTCTGATGCAGTGTGATAAGTGTAAACACAGACTGTGTGTGAAGATACATGAGGACTTAATTTTTCTGTGAAGGTTAAGAAAAGTCTTACTAGAGGAGGTGATATTTGGGCTGAGCTCAAATGAAAAGTTCCCGCAGCTTCTTGATTAGCAGTGAGATGGGCATAGATGTAAGTATAAGTAAACAGGAAAAAGCATGATCACTTCTACTTGAAGGCTGTAATTACAGTTCTAGATTGTAAGAATACACTATATAGTGTTACTACTGAGAGAACTTGGTAATACTATTTGATAAAATTTCCTGTTTTTTGGATGGTGGGTGCACTTCTAGAGTGCAGAAAATGCTGTTTCCTGATTCTTTGCTGGTGTATGCATGATTCAATTTATGTAAATTTAGTGTGCTTTATGCTTAGATTTTGCATGCATTTTAAGATGCTAATGGCATTCTATTGAATTCCAGGCAGAACTTTTGAAAATATTATTAGAGGAGGGGCTGAAACATAAAATGGAAAATTATTTGGAACACTGGCCTTCTCTTGCCTATTTTGCTCCCAGGAGTGAAAATGACATGAGTAAATTTCATAACTCTCTTTTTTAGGGGACAATTAACTGCTGAATTCTAAGTAGAAGATCCCAGATTGTGCTTTTAAAGTACCTATGAACTATGAGAGGTAACAGCTGTTACCAAAGAGGGGCTTACATTGAGTTTGACAAGACTATTTATATTGCCTTGGTAACTATCTTAGCTGTCTGATCTTGCCTTTGCTTCTTGTATTTAAGATCTTAGAAAACCCGCCTTCCATAATTAGCGTTTACTTGGCTGTATTCACCACCCACTCTGGTGATTTTTTGGCAGCAAAGTTTGTACAAGTCTTAATTATAGAACCATAGAATTACAGACAACTCTTCAGTGTCCTAGCAGACAAATTTGCTCATGTCTAGGGATGTGAAAAGGAAGACTCAGGATTTATATCTTGGGATGTTGCCTTCTGATTCACATTGCACTTAAGCTTAATTTTGGAGAAAGTGGTTAGTCAAATCCATGTTTTTCACTATATTTTTAGAAGAGATAAAACAGTGTGGCATGAACGCCCTGTACTGTTTGACGTGTGACATGGAATAACTAAAAAATAATGTCCCTAGTTTATTTTTGGCAGGAGGATTTTTGATAGGTTTTGATAGACAGTTCTCTTTCCTCAAAATGTTTTACCCAACTACTTTGGTTTTTAAATATACTCTCTAAAATAAAGAGAATAATTTTCTCCCTTAAAACCTTTTAGCTAAGCCTTTGAAAATTTCTTAGAGTCTCCCAAAATAGAAATGGAACTGACTGTCGGAACTTGGGCCTGCCTTTTCTTTTATGGATTTAAAAATCATGTTTATATCTGTAGTTACAGAATCTTGCCAGTTGTGGGGGGGTGGGGGGGTCCAGGTCCTTTCTTAGATCTCTCTTTTGGATCTTCTATCAACTTAAGGTTCATATTCTTGTAGAAAAGTCTTTAAAAAAATACAGTTTGACCTGTGGTTCTTTGGCTAAAAGAACAAAATTTCTCTAGATGACCTCAAGAGTTTGAGTTGTGAATCTTTTGCAGGCAGGTCTGCCAAGACCGTTTGGTTTTAAAGTCTTTATTTCTGGCCTAAGTTGAATGACTTTTTGTGGGCAAGGGCAGAATGGAAATATAATGGCCTCTGACTTCCTCTTAGGACCCTGTCAGTGAGGGAGGCAGTCAGCAGGAGGAGAATGTGGTAGTCTATCTCTGCTTCTAGAAATATATATTGTATCTAATATTCTTGCTTTACAAGGCAAAAGATTCTGCTTTAATCTGGAATTTGTGCCATTCCAGCATCTTTGAGAACCATTGACTATAAATTACCAGCAGGTGGCAGTAGACGATTTTTCTTTTTCCCCAAACTGGTTTTTGGTCTCTAGCAAAGATGGAGTGAGTTTGAATCTGCCTGGCAGCGTAGGAGATTCAGGAGATGTGGATTTGATCCCTGGGTCTGGAAGATCTCCTTGGAGTAGGAAATGGCAACCCAGTCCGGTACTCTTGACTAGAAAATTCCATGGACAGAGAAGCCTGGTGGGTTACCTACCGTCCGTGCGGTCACAAGGAGGCGGACATAACCGAGCTACCTAACTGAACTGAAAGATGGAGTTCAGTAGAAAACTTCAGATTTTTTTTCTCAGCACTTCTTTCACTGGGCTAAAGAGTATTCTACTGCAGCTTAGAAAATAGGCATTTGTGATTTTCTACCTCTCCTCTTGTATCTCCTTTGTTCAGAACTGAGCTAATGAATCTGAAAGGCACTGTGAGGAAGCTTATGCGCTACTAACTGGACTTTCCTGGCTTCCCTGGTGGCTCAGACGGTGAAGAATCTGCCTGCAGTGCAGGAGACTTGGGTTCGATTCCTAGGTCAGGAAGATCCCGTGCAGAAGGTCTTGGCAACCCACTCCAGCATTCTTGCCTGGAGAATCCCATGGACAGAGGAGCCTGACAGGCTGCAGTCCATGGGGTCACAAAGAGTCGGACACGACTGAGCCACCGATACTTTCTTCTTTACTCACCTTTCAGCTTGGATTATATCTTTCTATCACTTATCACTTATGGTTAAATTCAGGGGCATAACATTATTTTCATTATATTTATGTTGTTATAAGCTTTAAGAAGTATGTTGTTACAGAAAACTCTGTTTATTGAAGTGTCATGGAAGTTTTGAGAGCCAGTCTGTGTTTTCATTATTGTTTACTTTTAAAGTATGTGTTTTTCCTTCAGTGCCAAGTTAATGGTTCTCATTCATCTGAAAGAATGACGAGAAATTGTGAGACCGTTATCTTCAAGCTTGAAGGAGAAGACAGCAAACGCATTTCCATGGCATTGGGTGCTAGTTCTCGGAAAAACATCTAATTATATCTTTGAAATTTTTATCTTAGAATCACATTGCCAGCCCATGTGTGCCCTGATAAGGCTGGTAAACAGCTAGGACAAAGGACAAGTTTGCAGTTCAGGGTTCTCAGTTCTGGGGGTTCTGTCAGGAAAAGCAATTCTCCACATCTAAAAAAGAACAGAAGTTTCCTCATAGAAAACATGACGATAAGATAGAACTGCATTTACTGTGATTAATAAACTTAACCAGGGCAAAATGTTTGAGCTTTCTTTTTCCCTCTGATTTTTGTTTTTGTTTGTTTGCATGGCGTAAGCATGGGGGTTTCCCAGGTGGCGTGGTGGTAAAGAATACGCCTGCCAATGCAAGAGACATGGGTTTGATCCCTGGATCAGGAAGACCCTCTGGAGTAGGAAATGGCAACCTAGTTCAACATTCTTGCCTGGAAAATTCCATGGACAAAGAAACCTGTCAGGCTACAGTCCAGGGAGTCACAAAGAATCGGATGTGACTGAACGCGCGTGCACACACATGGCTTAAGCACATTTTTCTGAAGCTGAAAAGCAAATTAATCTAGAAACAAATGTGTATAAAAATACTCTCTGAATTCAGATGATGCCAAATATCTGAGAATTTGATCTGAACTATTGGTAGCCGCTTGATGTCTAAGAGTTTTAGCTTGCATAGGCCTTCTTCTTAAGAAGGGACCAGGAAATCACCTTGAAATTCAGAGGACTGTCCTCTGGAATTTAGCAAAAGTGGACTGCCAGAGATGTGTACAGTTTTCTCATTCATTCTGTAGTGTTTTGAGAGGTCATGTTGCCATGTCATTTTGTTTCCTGGGTGGAATCGTGCTCGGATCTTCCTGCCAGTAAATTCTGCTTTAAACTGCAGTTTATTTTACTTCAGCTGTGAGTATCTGCATCTTTGAGTCTCAGGATCACTGACTGTACATGACAGAAGCCAGAAGCCCACTGTGACCGCTTCAGTACTGGTTCCTTGTGGCTACTCCAGGGTCTGGTTTCTCTCCTGGCAGCTTGCATTGCTGTGTTGAGACTGTCAGCTCAAGAAGGTCATTGTGTGTGTAGGATCTGGAAACATGTATCTGATAGGCATGTTTTTGTGGACTGAAGCAGGGTCAGATGGCAGTTGTAAAATGTTCATTACTAAGAACAGATTTTTCATTATTTGGAAGTTTTGGTCAATAGCTTGTTAAGCAAAGTATCCTTTGTTATTTTTGCTTTTGTTATTTAAGAAAAAGAAATTTAAAAATTTAAGTACAAGAATCAAAATTGAACCTTGCTTTGAGGCTGGGAACTTGAGAAGCACAAATACTACTATTCAGTATAACATTTATGATCTTATATTAATGCAGATGTAAGTAGATTAGGAAAGTGTTTCCTGAAGTTTGATGTAGGCATCTTGTTAAAAGTCAAATACTAAATCATTAAGTGTGAGTAGGTTTCTGATTTCTGTTTATTGAGGGATTAAGCTAGCTCTATCAGTGAAGAATCTGCCTGCAATGCTGGAGACCCAGGTTATATCCCTGAGTCAGGAAGAACCCCTGGAGAAAGGAGTGGCAACCCACACTCTAGGAGCCTGGCGGGCTACAGTCATAGGGTTGGAAAGAGTCGAGCATGACTTAGTGTGTCCGACTAAGACTTTCATTATTTCATTTCTGGTTGTTGCTGCTGCTACTGCTGTGTTGCTGTTATTATTGTTATTACTGAACCCATAGTTATTAACCTGTTTTCTTTACTATAAGGTTATTTGTTGAAGAAATTCCACTAATTAAATGTTTACTATCATTTAAAGTGTCATTGCCTTTAAACCATTTACAAACATTAATGTTTCCTTCCTGAGGAAGAAACTTCTGCTTCTGTTTCCTTCTGGTTTTCTTTTCTTCCCCCTGGGTTACTAAGGGAATTCCTTGGTAGCTCAGTTGGTAAAGAAGCCAGCAGTGCAGGAGACCCCAGTACTATTTCTGGGTTGGGAAGATCTGCTGGAGAAAGGATAGGCTACCCTCTCCAGTATTTCTTGGGCTTCCCTTGTGGTTCAGCTGGTAAAGAATCCACCTGCAATGTGAGAGACCTGGGCTTCATCTCTGGGTTGGGAAGATCCCCTGGAGGGTTACTAAGATCCTCAGACAAAAGAACTCATGTAGGCCTGAGAGTGTAGACCAGGCTTTTATTTTGGTCTTTCTCATAGCATTTCACATTTCCAGAACTTCTCAGGGTTGTTTTTGGACGTAAACCACCAGAAGGAAAGTATAACCAGCCCCATCCCCCGTTTCTTTCCTCTGTAGAGCTTGTAAGCACCCCTACTTCAATAGTATTGAGTATGTAGGGCTTTTATTTTTATACAAATAAATTTCAGGTATTTAACTGTATCTTTCCTTTATGTAGACATTGACTTGGTGAACATGAATAAAGAGCATTCTGCACACAGCCATGAATATACATTTGAGTTCAACTTATTGAACTATTCACTTCTAGTTTAGGTATACTCATTAATGTGGCCAAAATATCACCACATTCATGATTATGAATACCCATTCAGCCATCCAGTGGTGAAATTAAAACAAAACTTTGAACATCCCCATCAGAATCATCAATCATCTGTGAACTCACCTGCTTCCACCTCATCTATCCTATGACAGTGTTGAAATTGTGCAGCAGGAAATACTAGGCAATATATATACACATGAAGCGTGTAAATAACAGTCTGAAAATGAACCTTATAGTAAGAACCAAGATCTACGTTAGCTGTGGGTGGGGGCCTCAGCTTGAAAAGTCTCCATGGAGCAAGTGGAATCAGACTCAGCTGTTTAAAAGATGGATGAGATTTGAAGAAATAGGATGTGGCACGTTCTAGGCAGGGAAAGACCAGGAACAAAGACCCAAAGGCTGTGGCGGCCCTGGGAGTCCCACTCAGGAAAGGCCTGCTAGGAGGGCCAGCAACAGGTGAGGTGGTTGTATGTTATTTAAGAACGAATGGGAGACACCGATGGAGTAGTCCAAAAGGGCACAACATTAAAGGATCAGTCTGGCAATTAGAGATTAGCTTGAAAATGGATTAAGGCAGGAGAACATAGAATTCAGGAGATCAGTTTTGGGAGGCAGGGTGGGCCGTCTTGTCGTCATCTGGTTATGATGCGGCATGAAGTTGGGCAGTGGCATTGGCAAAGAAAATGCAAAGGAAAGAGCTAAACGAATATAAGCACTCTGTTTTGGACTTCTCTGGCGGTCCAGGGGTTAAGACTCCGCACTCCCAAAGCGGAGGGTGCGAGTTTGATCCCTGGTCAGGGAACTAAGATCCTCTCTGCTACTGTTGCTGGCAAAACAACCCCCAAAAACACTGAGAAAAACTTGTTTGTGCTATGAAAAGTGTTACTGTTTCAGTTTTGCATTTAAATCAGTACAAAAGTCACATTGTAAATTTTATCTTATTTAATGCATCAATAAACATTCCTATAGTACCTACTGAGCATTAAATGAGGTTGATACTAGTACTCTTCCTATTTTACAACTGAGGAAACTGAGGCACGGAGAGTTTTAAGTTACTTGTTCTAGGTCATGTAGTGATACGTGAAAGAACTGGAAATGGAACGCAAGCAGCCTTTAACCTTGGGCTTCCCAAGTGGCTCAGTGGTAAAATAATTCACCTGCCAATGCAGGAGATGCAAGAGATGTGGGTTCGATCGCTGGGTCAGAAAGATCTCCTGGAGAAAGAACCGGCTACCCACTCCAGTATTCTTGCCTGGAAACTTCCGTGGACAGAGGAACCTGATGGGCTATAGTCCATGGGGTCACAAAGAGTTGGACAAGGCAGCAGGCATGCGGCCTTTAACCGTTATGTACACTGCCTCATAAGTCATGAATTAATGGGATTCACTGCAGATGGTGATTGCAGCCATGAAATTAAAACACGCTTACTCCTTGGAAGGAAAGTGATGACCAACCTAGACAGTATATTAAAAAGCAGAGACATTACTTTGCCAACAAAGGTCCATCTAGTCAAGGCTATGGTTTTTCCAGAGGTCATGTATGGATGTGAGAGTTGGACTCTGAAGAAAGCTGAGCGCCGAAGAACTGATGCTTTTGAACTGTGGTGTTGGAGAAGACTTTTGAGAGTCCCTTGGCCTGCAAGGAGATCCAACCAGTCCATTCTGAAGGAGATCAGCCCGGGGTTTCTTTGGAAGGAATGACGCTAAAGCTGAAACTCCAGTACTTTGGCCACCTCACGCAAAGAGTTGACTCATTGGAAAAGACTCTGATGCTGGGAGGGATTGGGGGCAGGAGGAAAAGGGGACGACAGAGGATGAGATGGCTGGATGGCATCACTGACTCGATGGATGTGGGTTTGAGTGAACTCTGGGAGTTGGTGATGGACAGGGAGGCCTAGCGTGCTGCAATTCATGGGGTCGCAAAGAGTCAGACACGACCGAGCAACTGAACTGAATTGAACTGAACTGTATTACCAAAAGGTAGAGAGCCTTTTCTATTAAGTCATTTAACTTAAGTAGAAAAGACTGAAAGTTTTAATAGATGGAGAGGGATACATGCAGTTTGGGGCATTAGGGGTTTGGCGTTCCTGTAGCACATTTAAGCTAGTGACTTAAATGTTAGCTATGTAGACAAATGTTAACACTATAAAGCACTTCTTTGGTACAGGTTGAAGAGAGAACCTGATTCCAGAATACACATAACTGATGTCACAGGGACTTGCCTTTAAGGCACTGAACTGTGCAAAAGAGATTTACAACTAGATGAGGTGGGCACTTTGATCATCGCTATTTTACAAATTGAAAAAAAAATTGGCCTAAGAGAAAATCAGTCACCTGTTGCAACCTTCAGAGCTAGAATGTGGCAGCTGGAACAGTTCAAACTCAAGTCCGTCTGCCTCCAAAACATCTGTGTTTAGGACCTTGTGCCCTGTGGAATGAGAAGGGTCTTCCAGAAGCAGCCAACTAAAAGCACAGTTAAAATTTCTGAGGCCAAAGAAGAAAAAAAGGTTTCAAATGGGAGGATTTAGGATCGATGGGAGATTAGTCCTCCAGTTTGGCAAGATGGGATCACTGGACACCTTGGTGAGAGATGATGAATAATCAGACATGCAAGGCTGGGGAGTTCAGTAGGATGGAAGGAAAGAGAAGTGCTGTTAAGGCCACACCTGGGGGAAGTGTGGCCGTGAAAGAAGGGGCTGTTGAGGCAAAGAAAGTGGAGCAGGTCTGGTCCCTCTGATATAAAAAGCTTGCAGCTTTTTAAGGGGAGGGTTTCCTTCTCTCCCATCTGACCACCCTGGCTCCATTGGTATATTCTTTTCATGAGATAGAACTTTCTATAGCAGTTTGATGGAACGGTGATAAGAATTAGTAAATTTCTCTCTGGTCCATGTTTTTATTTATGCTTTCTGATTACTTTGAAATTTTTTACACCTAAGGCAAGTTGACTCCCTCCTCTCCTGCCTAACCTCCTAATCAGGTTATATCTAGGAGAAAATGAAAGTATATATAGATATAGACTATATCCTATATCTAGGAAAATTGAAAGTCTTTTTGAGCTCCCCACCCCCATTTCTTGAATCCAAATTTTTTGATGACCTTATATTTTTAGCATTTTTTTAAATTTTATTTTTACTTTATTCTACATTACAATACTGTATTGGTTTTGCCATACACTGACATGAATCAGCCACAGGTGTACACGATCTCCCAATGCCGAAGCCCCTCCCACCTCCCACCCCATATTGTCTCTTTGGATCATCCTGTGCACCAGCCCCAAGCATCCTGTATCCTGTATTGAACATAGACTGGTGCTTCGTTTCTTACATGATAGTATACGTGTTTCAATACCATTCTCCCAAATCATCCCACCCTCTCCCTCTCCCTCAGAGGCCAAAAGTCCGTTCTATACCTCTGTGTCTCTTTTGTTGTCTCACATAAAGGGTCATCATTACTATCTTTCTAAATTCCATATGTATGTGTCAGTATACTGTATTGGTGTTTTTCTTTCTGGCTTACTTCACTCTGTATAATCGGCTAATTTTGTGTGAATTTGTAATCTATCATGAAGAAAATTCGTAACTAGGGATTATCAAATAGTCTGATAATCCAGTCTGTCAATGCAAATGAAAATATTAATATTATGCTTTTCATAGGTATGTGCTTTGAGGGATTAAGTTGATACCAGTATTTAAAGTAGAAGAAAACTTGAATATTAATCAAAGTATTGAATTGCAGAAGAAATAGTATATTTTTTGTTTGCTTTCTAAGAATACATTTTCCTTATATATCACATTTTTTTTCTTAAAAATCTTTTAATAATAAAATCTAGCTCCCCTCCCCTTTTTTTTTAGCAAGCCTTCAAAATTCAGCTCAATTGTAGACTCACTCAATTGAAAATAAGTGGATGCTAAAGATACAAAAATAGTATCCTGGTCACACTACTGGGAAATTCAAACTTTCCCAAGTGCTGAAGCTGCAAAGCTGCAGAAAGAGTGAGTAATATTCTGAATGAGGCTACCGTGACATTATCATGTTTGCAACATGGCTTCTGTTACTAGGAAAAATTGTGAAGTAAATCCAGACTTTACCAGAAAATACCAGTTTGGAATCTTATATTACAGCCTCAAAAACATAAACTATCCTTGACTTTTACAAGACTTCATTTGATTTCCCAAAGTAGGGAAAAATCAGAGTCTGAAAAAAATGTTTTTATGAATGTTTAATGATAGCTCTAAAGAACTTTAACAAAAATGGAGTGTAGGAGGAAGAGTCCCATTTTGGGAACTGAAGGGACAAATGGGGTAATATCCCAGTGCTGCAATTGAAAAATCTTTGGAAAAATAATAAGAATATATGCCTTGCAGAGTTGTTAAGAAGATAATCAGTCACGTTCAGAAAGCCTGAAGCACAGGCCTGGGGACAAGTAAGGGGCAAAGTCTGAGTGTAAGGTAGTTCCTGCTGTCACACACTACAGAGTCCCACTGGGTTCTTCTCTGAGTCCAGTGCTTCCTAATGCCCGTAGGAGAACTCAGCCTGCTTTTCTCTGCTGGAAGTTTTCTTAAATCAATAGCAGGGGCAGTGACCATTTTTTCAGCCCCACCCTTTTTATGTAATCAGCTATATCATGCCTGTTACCACACCTCTCATGGTATTATCCCAGAAAGGCTTTTATGCTAGTCTGCAATATCTCTAGACACTGTATTAATTGTTTTTTGTTTTATTTTTCCAATGTGATTTTTTTTCTCCTAATTTTAAGTATTTTCTAGGTGTTTGTATCTTTATTGCTTGTATTGAATTGATAGAACCTTAGGAACTGTAGAGAGACAGATGGATGGATAGATGAATAGATACCTATTTGAGAAAAAAAAAAACTATGTGTGTGTCTGTATTTATGGTTTGACTTTGTGGATGTGCATTTGAAATTTGGAAGAAGGATTTATAAAAAATTTTCTTGAAGTATAGTTGATCTGCAGTTTCTGCTATACAGCATAATAACTTGGTTATACATATATATTCTTTTTCATATTCTTTTCCCTTATGGTTTATCACAGGATGTGGACTATCGTTTGTTGTGCTATACAGAAGGACCTTGTTATTTATTCTTCCTGTATATACTAATTTGCATCTGCTAATCACAAACACCTAATCTTTCCCTCCCCCAGCCCCACTTCGCGTGGCAGCAACACGTCTGTTCTGTGTCTCTGAGGCTGTTTCTGTATCAGAACTATGTTCATTTGTGTTGCAGAGTTTGCATGTAAGTGATAGCACATGGTATTTGTCCTTCTCTTTTTGACTTACTTTGCTTAGTATGATAGTTCTCTAGATCCATCCATGATGCTGCAAATCTGCAAATGTCATTTCATTCTTTTTTATGGCTGAGTAATATTCCATTGTGTTATATATGCACTCTATCTTCTTTACCCATTCATCTCTCAGTCAAGGACCATAGAGTGCATGTATCTTTTCCAGTTGAAGTTTTATCTGGGTATATCCAGCAATAAGATTGCTTGGTCATATGGCAACTCTATTTTTTAGTTTTAGGCTTTTGTGGAACCTCTATACTGTATAATGGCTGTACCAGTTTACATTCCCATCAACAGTTAAGAGGATTCCCTTTTCTTCACACCTTCTCCAAGATCTCTTATTTGTAGACTTTTAAATGATGGCCCTTTTGACTGGTGTGAGGTGGCACTCTTTGTAGTTTTGATTTGTGTTTTCTAGTGATTAGCAATGATGAGCATCTTTTCCTGTACCTCTCACCATCTGTACATCTTCTTTGGAGAAATGTCTTCAGATCTTCTGCCCATTTTTCAGTTGGTTTTTTTTTTTTTATTTTTTATATTGAGTTGTATAATCTGTTTGTATATTTTGGAAATTAAGCCCTTCTCAGTTACATCATTTGCACATATTTTCATGTCTGTAGGTTTTTTTTTTTACTTTTATTGTTTTCCTTTGCTCTACAGAAGCTTGTAAGTTTGATCAGTTCCCATTTTCTTATTTTTGTTTTGATTTCTATTGGGGATAGGCATTTTTTTTTAAACACAGAAACACTATTTAATGAAGTAGTACTGCTAAGGACTACCATAAGCACTTGATCTGCGTGGCTCCATGCAGTCCTTAAAACGCCCTGTGGAACAGCAGTATTATTATGATTGCCTCCGCATTGCACGTGAGAAATCTGAGACCCCAAGCAGCTACATTACTTGTCCTAGGTCCGTGGCCCCATCTCTGTCTGCAAAGGACACCTCAGAACCCATCAATGGTGCTCTTCCCTCCTCTTCCACGGCACATAGTGGGTTCCCCTGGAGACATGAAAAAAAAAAAAGAATAGCCTTGTTGAGATAGAATTCACATGCCATACGTTTCACCCATTGAAAGTGTATAACTCAGTGGCTTTCAGTATATTCACAGAATTATGCAGCCATTTCCACAGTTTTATTTTTTGTAGTTTTTATTGAGATATAGTTAACATTTGCTCCTGTACTGACCATGTTCGTAGGCGTCTCTTTAATCTTCAGAGCTTCTTGACATCTTGCTTCCTTTTGTGGATCTTTTTGATGAGTGGCCCTCACAAAATTGGTTTATGCATTTCTGTACACATCTGTAAGTCCCGGGAAGCTGTGCCTGGGTTTCAGCTGCTTGCTCTGCCAACAGTGTCTTATATGTAACTGTCTATCTGCCTAACTGAGCTTTTAAGTTTCTGAGCAAAGAGATTATTCTTTTTTTTTTTTTTCACACACCATATACTATTGCCAGAAGGTATAAAAGAGGGCCAGAAATTATGCAAGTAAAGTAGCCTTTCTTTCGGGTTGTGAGTCGTGTGAGCCTAGAACCATCCTTCTGACAGAGTCCCATTTGGGAGCATCTTCCAAGAACATGGGTTCTGTGTTCTGCCAGGAATGAAAAGGCATTTGGTTTCAGGCACTGTGTTTTAGTTGTCCAGGTGAATGTTAGTTCTAAGGGTGAATGTTGCTGCCAAATAGAAACATTTACGTGTCACGTATCAACAACCAAGTGCATTTCAGAAGAGAGCATGTGCAAGTGCTTTCATGGCGTTTGGCCTGGAAACAGAGAAATTCTACCTCCATCCCAGAGCTCCCCTCTCAGCCCTACCTCACCCCAGAATATGCCCTCACTCCTTCTGGAATACAGAAATCAAAGCTGAGTCAAAGTCAACTTCTGAAATGATATTCTCAATTTTTGCATTTTTAAAGCTCTATTGGTATGAATATTCCCCTTCAAAAACATGTATAGTATTAACCATATTTGGGGATTTAAATGCATTGTATCTCTCTGCTTCCAGAAGATATCTCAGTTGTATCCTCTTCTGTCAATCTTTACCTTTTTCCTGCTCATCTCTTTTTTATAGTAACATCCAAGTTATTGGGTTGACCAAAAAGTTTGTTCAGGTTTTTTTCATGATGAAACGTTTATTACCCACGATTTTACTCTGGCCCCTTTCTTTATAATCTATTTTTTTTTCCAGCAGCCAGAATAGTGCTGTTAAAGACTAAATCAGCTCAAGTCCTCTCCCACCTAAGATCCTTCAGTGACTGCCTACTGTAAATAAGAAACTTCTGATCTGCATCCAGCAGACCGCAAGGATCGTCACTGCCTACATCGCTCTTACCTCCTCCCATCTCCACCCGTTCACCCAGCACCAGTGACAGTGGACTCATTTCAGGTCATTAAATGTGCCACTTCCTTCTCACCCTGGGTCCTGGGTTCCAGTTGATCTCTAAGCCTGAAGAGTTCTGCACTAGTGCTTTGCTCCTTCACACATTTATTCCTCCATCCTTCATTCACATATGATCAGCTCTCGCATTGTCACTTCAGAGCGGCCTCCCTGAGTAGCCCTCCCACCCCACAGTATCACATCATCATCCTGTGTACTTCCGCTGTATATCGGCATCTGAATTCTCTTGTTCATTTACTGTATTCATTCCTCTCCTCACTCCCTACTTCCTACCGCCTAAAATGTAAACTGTTAGACCAGGACTCCCTGTGTTGCCTGTTGCTGTGTTTCTAGCAGCCATAAAAAAATTTGGGGGATCATATTAGATTTCTGACAAAAACTAGTTAATGTGGTAAGCAAAGATGAAAGGAAATTGTAGTCTTGCTCCTAGTGAACATCTTCAAATTAAAAGTAACTCACTGCTATTTTGTCATGAAAATAAACTTCCCATATTCTCAATCCCTTCAAGAAAAACCAGGATTTAAAAAAAAAATAGATTATTCGTGTTCTTGAAGAACTGTAATGTTCTAGTGACCTACAACTTAGAAAAAAATTACATTTTAAGTCTTGGTTTATAATTTAAGTATGTTCAAGATTAGTTTTTCTACAAAAGTAGTTATAACGAGAAATTAAGATCCCAAGCCAGCTACTGAAATGCTTTAACTCTTCATCCGACTATTATGGACTCTAATAGTAACCTTTCTTCATATATAAACACATTCTGATTTTTGTCTGGGAACTTCAAGAAAATCCTTGCTGCTTCCACAGCCTCTGTTACCTGGTTTGCTGTCCTTCAGAAGTCCATAGAGGAACTTCCCTGGCTGTCTGGTGGCTTAGACTCTGTGCTCCCAGTGCAGGGGGTCCGGGTTTTATTCCTGATTGGGGAACTGGATCCCACATCAATAACGAAGAGCAAAGATCCTGTGTGCTGCAGCACAGCCAAATAAATAGAAATAATTTTTTTTTTAAGTCCATAGAACCTGACCTGAGGGTTCAGAATGGGGTAGGGAGAGGAGAAAGGAGCTCAGGGGAGAGGAGCTCCAAGGGAGAGGCAGATTTCTTGAACCCCGCTTCCTGAATTTGGATAAACGCAAGTGTCTGCCTGCAATGCGGGAGACCCAGGTTCGATCCCTGGGTTGGGAAGATCCCCTGAGAAGGAAATGGCAACCCACTCTAGTACTCTTGCCTGGAAAATTCCATGGACTGGGAGCCTGGTAGGCTACAGTCCATGGGGTCACAAAGAGTCGGACATGACTGAGCGAGTTCACTTTACTTCTGCACATGAGTTGGATAGCAAATCTGAAGGTTTTCTAGAACTTGTGGACATCGTGTTAAGATAGAGATTTGATTCATAAAGCAGAGTAGCTTTATTAACTTCTTATTGAGAAGCAAGGTTAGAGATGAGAGACGCACCACTGGAATATACAGAATAAGTTTTTCTGTACTCTGTAATAAAATTGCTATACACATAGAAATAACATTTGGTGTTAAAGTTGAGTGTAGACACTCAGGAGAGATGGTAACCAATTATAATAGCTGCTTCTAAAAAATAGTTCACTGATAAGTGTCTGTAAGTGCCAAAGTAATTAAAATGGCCATTAAAAATAAGGATCTAAGTTATCAAGGTTGTCATATTGGATAGTGTGTTGAAATTAGGGCTTTGATGATATACCCCAACACACTGTGATATGTCTAGATATAACGAACAATCCTACCTTGTTTAAGTCAGGTTTTTAATCATTATGAAACCACTGTTAGTTTCTAAGCTTATTTCACATATGTGATACCACATCCCCAAAGCCTTTAAATCTATGCGTAATGGAAAGCATTCCTTTCTATGCCTGGTATTACAAGTGGGTTAATTTGATATAGCAATCACAAAACCCCATTCTGTCCCTCCAAAAATTTTTTAAAAATTAGAGCTTTTGCCTTTACAGGGTATGGTTTTGTACCTCGGAAATCTTTAGATAAAAATGTTAAAGTATTGGTTAAGTTCCTTTGCCTCTTTGAATCTGCCTAGAGAAGCATTCAATAAATGTTTGTTTTACCAGGGCAATATAAGCATGTTAAATTATGTAAATAGAGGCGTGTAGGTATTGCTTGCACAGTGTCTTTATCCTGCAGCGGTACAAAGGCCGGAGGCGTTTAAGAGATTAGCCCCAGGGAGACGGGGTAGCAGGGCGCCACTGTTAGCTCAGGTCACGGTCTTGGCTGCGGTTAACTCACTGGGCGCTTGTGGGACTCCATAAACCTGGTCTTATATTGTACAAACAGCCCATACTTGAGCAACTTTCAGCTCTCAGGGTTAGGAATTGCTCTTTGAAAATGTTTGTCAGGGTTAATTATTGAAGGCTCTTGTGTGAATGTAGAAAAGTCAAATGAGGGCAGGTGGGTCTGTCTACTGCCTCTTGTTTGAGTCTAAGAACAGCAGAAAAAATATATTTATTCTCTAGGTAGCCAAAAGAAAAGGGCCTTTCCTACAGCTTTGTGGGAACCCAGTTTAGATTATATCTCCTTGAGAAGATAAACCACCTTTCATTGTTCACATTTTGCAAGCATTTAATGTCATATGTAACATTCAGCTCTTTGCTAGGAAAGGCAGACGTAAATGAGATGTACTTTAGACACTGGAGCATTTATAGTCTTCTACAGTGGGGAATAAACATGTAAATAAACGAATGCAGTACAGTGTGGTAGGCATATGGTTGTAGTCTGTGCGGCATACAGTAAGAAACCAAAAAGGGGAGTTATTGAATCTTCCCAGGGTGAGGG
The DNA here is from genome assembly GCA_917880005.1 of Nanger dama. Classification (NCBI taxonomy): domain Eukaryota; kingdom Metazoa; phylum Chordata; class Mammalia; order Artiodactyla; family Bovidae; genus Nanger; species Nanger dama. The sequence continues at coordinate 15,317,741 of CAKJTW010000008.1, read as the reverse complement.
GGTGGGGTCAGGAGAACTTTATAAGATGAGAGTCCTAAAGCTGTTTTGAAAGTCTTTACCAGGTGGAATCTACATATAATTAAAATACAGACATTAGTAAAGGCAGAGGAATGGGCTGTGTCTGGCAGGATTGCAAAAAGGATTGCTCTACACTGCATGCTATTCTGTTTATTTTGCAAGGCTTTAGGGGTGGATCAACTAGTTAAGGGTTGATGGTGAGAAGAATGACTTCTGCTGCAGACCTGGAAGACACGGAGAATAGTCTCCAGAGCTGAGCGGAACTGATACTTGGGGAAGGAGCAGGAAACAAGAATTACATACAGGTTTTTCTAGGATACAGTTTGTATGCCAGAGATACATGTTTGTGTCTCATGAGAGTTTTTCTTAGAAATGTGTTGACTAGTCTAACCAGAGAAAGGCTAACATATCCAATTCTATACCACTGCTCATTAAAAAAAAAAATCAAAAGTCTCTATAAAGTATCAAATAAAAGTTCAGATACTTCTATTAATGCATGAGGTATTACCTCCTAGAAATTGAAGCATTTATTATGCATGGACATAGAAAGCTACTTCATATTTTAAAGAATAATTCCTCAAAACAACCCTGATGAACTCTTGGTTGTTAGTTTTAGTTAAAAAATAGGAAAAAGCTGATTAGGTATAAAGTATTTTTCAGTATAATTTCATATTAGTCTATAATCATATGTTAAAGACCCATAAAGGCATAAGTGTGTGTGTGTGTATATATATATATATATATCTCACAATATTTAAACTCAGATAAACATATTTATACAGGCTTTCCAGGTGGAGTTAGTGGTAAAGAACCCACCTGCCAGTGCAGGAGACTTAAGAGATACTGGTTTGATCCCTGGGTCGGGAAGATTCCCTGGAGGAGGACATAGCAACTCACACCAGTATTCTTGCCTGGAGAATCCCTCAGACAGAGGAGCCTGGTGGGCTACAGTCCGTGGGTGCCAAGAGTTGGATACAACTGAATTGATTTAGCACTCACATACGCAAACATTTCAATACAGCACTACATTTCATTTGTTCTTTAAGTAAGTCCTAAGGATAGAATTTCACCCCCAAAAAAAAAACTCCAGAGGAATTATGATAACTTTAACTGTATAATGATAGGAAATATATCCTGTGTGTTTTTCCCATGATACTACTCTGTGAATTTACTATTGAATTCATATTCTTGAGGTAATGATAGAATTCAGAGCATAGAGAAAGGCAGCAAAAATACCCCAGGAAAGGATTAGTGGTGTCACTTAAAATTCAGTGTGTGTAACTTTTTTCTAAGTTATTAATAGGCTTGGGAACAACAATATAAGCCATTTTTCCTAAATAGAAGCTAGTCTGAGAGAATAGACTTCCGTCAGAAGTGGCCGCTGTTAGGGAGAGGGGAAGCTGAATTCAAACAGTTTTGTGAGAAACTGGAAAAGAGGAAGCAATTCAGCTTTGCAATCGGTCCCTGATATTTGATTTACTCTCTTTGGAGTTTACAAGTAGCTGCCAAGTTGCGTATAAGGCACACTGACTAATCCTGGGAGGCCTCGCTTCCAGTTGATGTCTGCGTCAGTGGTGGTCATGAGAGAGGAAGCAACTTGGGGAAAAGATTGTTTACCACTTTGGTTTGACGTGAAATTAGAAGATTAAAGTGAGTGTTTTAAGACTCCCTGGAATACTGTTTTGTATAAATTTAAAATGTCTACTTGGTATCTAGTCCTAAATGTTAATTAGAATCTCATTCTTTTTTTTTTTTTTTTTTGAGTATTTTTCAATGTGGACCATTTTTAAACTAGGGCTTCCATTGTGGCTCAGCTGGTAAAGAATCCACCTGCAATATGGGAGACTTGGGTTCGATCCCTGGGTTGGGACGACCCCCGAGAGAAGGGAACGACTACCCACTCCAGTATTCTGGCCTGGAGAATTCCATGACTGTAGAGTCCATGGGGTTGCAAAGAGTCGGACACGACTGAGCGACTTGCACACTTTCACGTTTTTAAAGTCTATATTGAATTCATTACAGTTCAGCTTCTGTTTTATATTTCGGCTTTTTGGCCACCAGGCATGTGGGAATGTTTAGCTCCCTGACCGGGAATCGAACCCATACCCCTTGCATTGGAAGGTGAAGTCTTAATCACTGGACCACCAGGGAAGTCCCTGAGATCTCATTCTTCAGAGTTCCTTTTAACCATTTCATTGGGAGGTAACTATTAAAAAGTCAAAGACATAACTTTTCATAAATACCTCTTATCTTTAGAGTGATTATAAATTCTGCGTGAAATTAAGCAGATAATCAGACTGGCTAACAAACCCCCAAGTAGTTACAATTGTGTCCTTAAGAAGGCTATAATCTAAGGAATGCTGAGCCATTTGTACAGATATGGAACCAGAGAAAGTAAAAAGAGCCTGAAATCAGCTACATGTGGTATATGGCTCTCACACATTCTTTGCACTTTTCCCTGATTACACATGATAATTCACTTGATGGGGAGGACTCAAACCGCTTTTGTTTGTTTGCATCTCTTTCTGTGGAAAGACTGGAACAAATGGGAAAAGAAACCATTGACCAGCTGCGTGTAATTCTTTCCCTGGAATAAGCCGACCTCAGCTTTCCGGGGGAGGATGGCTTGGGGAAGGTGTTGGAAACAAGGTCACAGACCCAGACAGGTTTGAAAGGAGGCTTCTGCCTCTGTTCACCCCGTCTACAAGCAGGCGGAAGGCAAGGGAGCACCCAGCAGGAAAACCAGAGTAAAGACTACACATTCACTAGCAGGGTTCACACACGACTCAGGAGTGAAACCTAAGATTGTCCACCCCTGCACTCTCTCCAGAAGTCATTGTGAGAGCTACAGGAAAGATGAGTCTTACGCGCCTGCAAGTAAACACACTTCACATGTACATCTGAAGTGAGGTGCAAGTGCACATTCTGAAAACAAGTATCACTGAACAAGATGAGATATAAATTTGAAAGGAGATTTGCAAAGAAAAGAACTAAAGGTTTTCATTCAGATAAATAAATAAGGCGTGATATCATGGGAGAAAAACAGTTAAGGTATTTTGTTAGCTTTGTTGTTATTCAGTCGCTAAGTTGGTCTGACTCTTTGCGACCCTATGGGCTGCAGCACACTAGGCTTCCCTGTCCTTCACTGTCTCATGGAGTTTGCTCAGATTCATGTTCATTGAGTCAGTGATGTCCATCCAGCCATCTCATCACCTGGCACCCCCTTCTCCTTGTGCCTTCAATCTTTTCCAGCATCAGGGTATTTTCCAGTAAATAAATCCTTTTAAGAGCCTATTTTCTGGATTTTTTTTCCAATTGTATTTATATACCTTCTAGAGAGGTGATGACATTGTTAATAATATCCTTTTAAGCTCCTGCTATAATTCAAAAATTTTGACTATGGCTACTTCATTCTGTTCTCAAAATAGTGAACTTGGTAGGCATTGTTGTCCTTATTTTATAGCTAAGACTTAGAGTCTCACAAAATGTAATTAACTTTGCCCAACATGCCACAACTACACAGCAGGACTAAGATTTGAATCCGTGTGTGTCTGATTCTCTTTAAGCCACTGAACCCCCACAAGCGTGTATGCACATGTATGTCACAGGTGCATGAGTGTGTGTCAGGTATAGTGGTGCTTTTCCCTTTTCTGTGAAATTGCTGAATGCTTTAGCCAGATAGATGCAATTGAAACAGTCAGAGTGGGAAGGTGGCTCTTGGTGAGAAGAAAGCCTTTTGAGTAAAGAAAGCAGCATGGATAACACCTTGGGTTTAAAAAGTACAAGGTGTGTTTTTAGAATCCCTACCCAGAGTAGGACATTGTGACTGACGTGCCTCATTTTTGAATGAGGGTGTTGAAGGAAAAGCTTGGAAAGTCAGATCCAGATAAGCTTATGGGAGACCCTGAGATCTCAGTTTGAGAAGCTGAGGCTTTATTTTGCAGGCATTGGAAAGTTTCGGTCAGAGAAATTACACGGTCAGAAGGTCCGTCCCAGAGCCATCTCTTGACTCAGCTTGTCTGGGCATATGGAATTACTAACTTAAGCAGTTTCTCAGCTGTTGACAGCGGCAGCAGCATCCCAATATGTCAGTTTTCTGGAGACTGTTGTTGCTGTTAAGATATGGTAATAATCTCAAGTTTCCCATTCCTTTTATAGTGTCTTACCCGTATAAGTGAATTTGCACTGAAAAGTGGACGGAGTTTAGAAGTGTGCTTTTCTGATCAGTGACTGCTCTTATAAACCCCATGTTTCTGTGTGGCCCTACAAAGTTCTAACATCCCTGCTATCACTCTTTCAGTTCAGTTCAGTTGCTCAGTCGTGTCCGACTCTTTGCAGCCCCACGAACTGCAGCACATCGGGCCTCCCTGACCGTCACCAACTCCCGGAGTTTACTCAAACTCATGTCCATTGAGTCGGTGATGCCATCCAACCATCTCATCCTCTGTCGTCCCCTTCTCCTCCTGCCCTCAATCTTTCCCGGCATCAGGGTCTTTTCAAATGAGTCAGCTCTTCGCATCAGGTGGCCAAAGTATTGGCGTTTCAGCTTCAACATCAGTCCTTCCAATGAACACCCAGGACTGAACTCCTTTAGGATGAACTGGTTGGATCTCCTTGCAGTCCAAGGGACTCTCAAGAGCCTTCTCCAACACCTCAGTTCAAAAGCATCAATTCTTCGGTACTCAGCTTTCTTTATAGTCAGTCACTCTTTGGGGAAACTTAAAACTCTGCTCTGTGACGTTCTCTTCATATCTGGATGATGTCTGGGGCTGCTTGTTAGCCAACTCAGACTCTGAGGGTGAATACCAATGTGAGAAATTTTATTGTACATTTCATCCCTAGTTAGTAATTGATGGAATATATTGTATTTCTTGGATCCTACCTCAGTGCATTGCCAAGAAACTGCTGGATTCCACCTGTGCAATTTGTTAAAAGAAATTAAATGATGTGTTTCAGGAAGAGTTCACATTTGCTCATTATTTCTGGCTTAAGTTGAGGAGAAAGAATAAAAATTAGTTAAGACCAGAGCACCCAAAAGCAGTGTTGCCGGAAATTATCACCCTGTTACTTTGACATTTTGTGTGTATGTAGCAAAGGGGTCTAATTATTGGGCTGCTAATAATATTATTTAAGAACTCATTAAATGTGCTACCATTTAATAGACTTATCTGATCACAAACCTTCATTAAAAGTCTTAGAAAATTGTTATTAAATCTTGTATTTTTCCATAAAAGTCACATCATTGGATAACTCATGAGAGATGGATTTTGGCCTGTGAGTCACAGTAAAAGACAAAGATTGGGTATTGTGTTTGAAGGATGCTCAAAATTTGTAGTGTTTCATAGATGTTCCTGTAGTATTAATGCAAAGGTTTGAAAATAAATCTGGAAAATGCTTAGTGATTGGAAAGAAGAGATAGATACCAAGAATAAAATTTGTGGGAGATTTCATCATTAACGTTTGACTACAAGTTAACTTTTACTGAGGGTGAAGTCAATGGAAAAATGTCTAAAATTCACTTTTGAGAGAAAATTCCAGATTTTCTCATAGGGGTAAAGTCTTTATCTCTTCCATTAGTATATTCACCTCCAAACGGTTTTAAAATTGAATATTTTGATTTAGGGTAATTATTTTAAAAGAAATACTTTTCTCATTTCTGAAAGCAGTTTTTCTAAACTTCACTGCTTCTCTGTGTGTCTTTCCCATTCATCTTGGTGGTGAAGATAGGAAATAATAATGAACACTCCCCTCAAAACTAGATATTGTAATCTCTTTTAAATCCCCATTTTACAGATGTAGAGACAGACTTTCCCATAGTCACCTGCCTGAGCAGCTGAGGAAGCTGTGACTATAACTTGTATCAGGCTCATTTCAAAACCTGTTTGTTATTTTTTCCTATTACACATATACCTGTCTATATATTTTTCATGACTGACTTTTAAAAACTTCTGTGCTATTTCTCGTTTAATACTTTCAACAAAGCTATTGTTCTGGATGGGAAAACACCACCTGTGCCCAGACAGGCCTTTGGATGCACTCACCACTTACCTGTTCAGACATGATAAATTGCTCACTGCGTTTGCATTTCAAGCTAGAAAATAAATACCTTTTCTTTTTCTAAAGAAAATTGTATATATGGATTAAATTCATACAAGATGAGAGACAACATCCAAAAATACATAGATCTTTTAAGTAATAAGTACATAATAAAGATATGGCAAATAAGTAATTTTTAACAAGAATAGAATTGGTATTTTTAAATTCTAAAATAGTCTATCAGTATCCTTAATATTCTTCTTTTCTTTTTTTTAATACTTTATTCTACATTACAATACTGTATTTGTTTTGCCATACATTGACATGAATCAGCCACAGGTGTCCACGATCTCCCAATGCCAAAGCCCCTCCCACCTCCCACCCCACATCCTCTCCCTGTATCATCCCGTGCACCAACCCCATGCGTCCTGCATCCTGTATTGAACATAGACTGGCGCTTCATTCTTACAAGATAGTATACATGTTTCAATGCCGTTCTCCCAAATCATCCCACCCTCTCCCTCTCCCTCAGAGTCCAAAAGTCCGTTCTATACCTCTGAGTCTCTTTTGTTGTCTCACATAGTAGTATCCTTAATATTATGTTGAATTTAAAAGTCTTACTTTAAAAAGTGTCTTAACCATATTATATATTATTCTATTAGTAATTAGAGTCTGTAAATTAGGGAGTTTTTCTAGTAATATTTATATGAAAATAGCAATGCAGCAAAAAAGAATTCCATCTTTACTTTGAAAGTTCAAACTTTGAAAAGTTATTGGATATGTCTTTAAAACTACTGTTTGCCTTAATTATCTCTGAATTGATTTAGTTTAACAATATGATTTTAAAGAATCATTTTTCTTTCTAAAATATTTTCAGATGAATCCTCATAGATTTGAAGTGATGGAGATATTACATATTCATCTCTGGGAATCAGAAGGAAGGTCATATCTTGCTCTGTCTTCTAGAATCTTCTAGAATAGCTGCATAGTAGCTCAGGCCTAGAAGAAGAGGGACAGCAAATATGTGCTGATTCTTAAATAGTTGTCTGGTATTTCCTCCTATTTTTCATATTATTTAAATAATTATAAAGTCCAATACTGAGTTGTATAGAAAACATTGGTCTGCAGATCCCTAGTTAGTACTTTGAACATTTCATTTTGATTAATGGTTTTCTTACAGCTGGTCCTTTTTATCATGCACAGTTCCCTTTCATGGACTTCCCTGGTGGCTCAGATGGTAAAGCGTCTGCCATCTCCTGGAGAAGGCAATGGCAACCCACTCCAGTACTCTTGCCTGGAGAATCCCATGGACTGAGGAGCCTGGTGGGCTACAGTCCATGGTGTCGCAAAGAGTCGAACACGTCTGAACAACTTCACTTTCTTTTCTTTTTTTTTCCCCTTTCACAGCTTCCAGATTTAACTGGAGAAATAGTCGTGCCATGTCAGTCTCGGAATTACATTTTTAGAATAAAAATACTTTTCATGCACTTTAACCTCACTGGCATTATCTAAGTGGTTTTCATAAAGGTTTTATTGACCTAAACTAAGATTTCTCAACCTCTGCATTATTCGGGGCCAGAAAATTTGTTGTGAGGGACTATCCTGTGCATCATAGAATGTTTAACACCATCCCGGGCCCCTGCCTATTAAATGCCAGCAACACCCTGCCACCCAACTGGGATAACTAAAGATGTCTTCAAAGCATTATCAGATGTTTCCTGAGGACCAAAATTGCCTGCAGTGGAGAGCCAGTTAAACAGTCAATCTATTCCTTTTATTATTTTTACCTACATGCTTTATGAAATTATCCTGTTTTTTATGCTTTCTTTCAGTTTTATTGAAATATAATTGATATACAGCATGTATAATTGGTAAATGTGTAGCAAAATTATTTAACTTACATATGTCATGAAATGATTATTACATTGTTTAGTGAACATCCATCATTTCATGTAGACAAAATAAAAGGAAAAATTTCCATGTGATGAGAACTCTTAGGATTTACTCACTTAATGACTTTCATGTGTAACGTACAGCAGTTTTAATTATATTAATCATACTGTACATTGCATCCCTAGTACATATTTATCTCATAACTGGAAGTTTGCACCTTTCAGCTGCCTTTGTCCAATTCCTCCTTCTCATATCTGGGAACCACAAATCTGATCTTTTTTCTGTAAGTTTTTTTGTTGGTTGACTTTTGAAGAATAATTGACCTAGAACACTGTGGCAGTTCCTGGTGTGCAATATAGTGATTTGATATTTCTGTATATTTCAAAAGCTCACCACAGTAAGTCTAGTTAACATCTGTCACCGTATGAAGGTATTACATAATTATTGACTGTATTCTCCACACATACACTACATACCTGTCACTCATTCATTTTGTAAATGGAAGGTTGTTCCTCTTAATATCTCTTACCTATTTCTTTCTTCCTCTCTCTTCTTTCCCCTCTAACAAACTCCTATTTGTTCTCTGTATCTATGACTCTATTTATGTTTTGTTTTGATTGTTCATTTGTTCTGTTTTTTATATTCCACATACAAGGGAAATCATACAGTCTTTGTCTTTCTCTGTCCGACATATTTCACTTGTCATAATGCCCTCTAGATCCATCAGGTTGTTGCAAATGGCAAGAGTTCATTTCTTTTACGGCTAAGTAATATTTGTTTGTTTCTTTACACCTCCTCTTCTTTATCCAGTCATCTGCTGATGGACACTTAGGTTGCATCCATATGTTGACTATTGTAAATAATGCTGCAGTGAACATAGGGATGCATATATCTTTTCTAATTAGTGTTTTTGTTTTCGTCAGATAAGTACCCGAGTCGAATGGCTAGATCCTACATTGGTTCTATTTGTAATCTCTTTGGAACCTCCATAGGTTCCCTTTTCTCCACATCCTTGCCACCGTATGTTCTTTGTGGTCTTTTTGATAATAGCCATTCTGACAGGTGAGGTATGATATCACATTATGATTTTGATTTGCATTTCCCCAATGATTAGCAATGTTGAGCATCTTTTCATGTGCCAATTGGACATCTGTATGTCTTTAGAAAAATGTCTATTCAGACAGGTCATTTGCCCATTTTTAAATGAATTGTTTGGTTTTTTTTGTTGCTGAGTTATCTGAAAACTTTGTATATTTGGATATTAACCACTTTTGAATGTATCATTTGCAGATATCTTCTACCATTCAGTACACAGCCTTTTTCATTTTGTTGATAGTTTTCCTTTGCTGTGCAGAAGGTTTTTAGTTGGATATGGTCTATTGGTTTAGTTTTGCTTTTGTTTTCTATGTCTAAGGAGACAGATCCAAGAAAAAAAATGTTGCTAAGACTAATGGCAAAGAGTAAACTGCCTGTTTTCTTACCGATATTTTATGGATTGGGGTCTTACATTTAAGTCTTTAATCTGTTTTGAATTTATATTTGTGTATCATGTGAAAAAGTAGTGTGATCTTCTGCAGGTAGCTGTTCTGTTTCATCACTACCATTTGTGGAAGCGGCTGTCTTTTCCCCATTGGATATTCTTCCCTCGTTTGTCATTGGTTAATCGTCCATGTAAGTGTGGAATCAACTCAGGGCTTATCATTCTGCTCCATTAATCCGTGTGTCTGCTTTTGTGCCAGTACTATGCTGTTTTGATGACTGCAGCTTTGTAGTATAAGCCTGAAGCCAACGAGTGGCTTCTCCACCTTTTTCCCCTCATATTTCCTTGTTTTGTGTGCATGTGTATGTGTTTCGTTTTGCTATTCGGGGTCTTTTGTGTTTCCATACAAATTTCAGAATTATTTATTCTAGTTTTGTGGAAAATCCCATTGCTATTTTGATAGGGATTTCATCGACTCTTCAGATTGCTTTGATTAGTATGTTCATTTTAGCAATATTAATTTTTCCAGTTCATGAGGTTGGTAGGCCTTTCCACATGTTTGTCTCATCTTTAATTTCTTTCATCATTGTCTTACAGGTTTTTGAGGATAGATCTTTTACCTCTTTAGATTTATTCCTGCTTATTTTACTCTTTTTGATACAGTTGTAAAGGGGATGGTTTTAGTTTCTCATTCTTTTTAATTTGTGGTTAGTGTGCACAAATGCGGCAGATTTCTATATATTAATTTTGTATCCTACTACTTTACTGAATTCATTGATAAGTTCTAATCACTTTTTTGGTGGTATCTTTAGGGGTTTTCTGTATATGCTCATGTCATCTCAAATAGTGACAATTTTGCTTCTTCCTTTACAACTTGAATCCCTTTTGTTTATTCTTGTCTGACTGCTGTGTGTAGGAATTCTAATATTATGTTGAATTAAAGTGGTCATTCTTATTTATGATCTCAGGATGTGCTTTCAGCTTTTCACCCTTGCATATGACATTAGCTGTAGCTTATCATATATGACCTTTATTATGTTCAGAAATGTTCCCTCTATACCCACTTTATGGAGTTATTTTGTGAATAAATGTTGAATTTTGTCAAAAGCTTTTTCTGCTTTTGAGATGATCTATTGAGATGATCATATGATTTTTATTCTTCACGTCGCTAATATGTGTATCACATTGATTGATATGTGGATATTGAACCATACTTGTGTCCCTGGAATGAGTCCTTTTGGATTAAGGTATATGATTCTTTTAATGTATTGTTAGATTTGTTTTGCTAATATTTTGTTGAAGATTTTTATATCTGTGTTTATTGGTTATATTGACCTGTGATTTTTTTTGGGATATCTTCATCTAGTTTTGGTATCAGAGTGATACTCGCTTCATAGAATGAGTTAAGAAGTGGCCTTTGCAGTTTTTTGGAATATTTTGAGAAGGATAGGTGTTTACTCTTCCTTAAATGTTTGGTAGAATTCATCTGTGACGTGTCTAGTCTTGGACTTCCATTCATCAGTTTTTAAGTTATTGATTCAATTCCATTCCTGGTTAGTCTGTTCATGTTTTCTATTTATTCCTAATTCAGTTTTAGGAAATTGTACATTTCTAGATGGACATGAATTTGAGTGAACTCCGGGAGTTGGTGATGGACAGGGAGGCCTGGCGTGCTGCGATTCATGGGGTCTCAAAGAGTCGGACATGACTGAGTGATTGAACTGAACTGAACTGAGGTATCTGTCCATTTGTTCTAGGCTGGCCGTTTTATTAGTGTGTTTAACAGTTCATAGTAATTTCATATGACCCTTTGTATTTCTGTGCTATGAGTTGTAACTTTCTCATTTCTCATTTCGTTTATATGACACCCCCTCTCTTTTTTACCTGATGACTCTGGCAAAAGGTTTATCAATTTGCTCACTTTTATGAAAAAGCAGCCCTTAGTTTCATCAATCTCTTCTATTTTTTGAACTATATTTCATTTATTTTTGCTCTGATTTTTAGGGTTTTGTTTTTTTCTACTAACTTTGTATTAATTTGTTCTTTTTCTAGTTCCTTTAGGTGTATGGATAGGTTTTTAAATTTTTTTTCTTGTTTCATGAGACAGATTTATATTGCTATAAACTACCTCCTGAGAACTGCTTCTGCTGCACCCCATGGGTTGTAGATTGTTGTGTTTTTGTTTTCGTTTGTCTATAGGCAGTATTTCTTAGTTGATTTCTTCTGTGACCTATTGGTTGTTTCCAGTTCCGTTCAGTTGCTCATTGGTTGTTTAGTAGCATATTATTTAGCTTTTTGTCATAATTGATTTCTAGTCTTACAGCATTGTAGTTGAAAAGATGCTTGCTATGATTTTAGTTTTCTTAAATTTGCTGGGGCTTGTTTTTGTAGCCCAGCACATGATTTACCCTAGGGAGTGTTGCATGTGCACTTGAAAAGAATGTGTATTCTGCTACTTTTGAAAGGAATGTTTTATATATGTCTATTAAACCCATCTATTCTAATATATCTGGAGAAGAAAATGGCAGCCCACTCCAGTATTCTTGCCTGGAGAATTCCATGGGTGGAGGAGCCTGGTGGGCTCTAGTCCATGGGGTCACTAACAGTCAGGCATGACTGAGTGACCAACACAATCTAGTGTATCACTTAAGGCCAACGTTTTCTTACTGATTTTTTTGTCTGGAAGATCTATCCATTGATGTAAGTGGGTGTTAAAGTCCCTTACTATTCTTGTATTACTGTTAAGTTCTCCCTTTCTTTTGTTAATATCTGCTTTATGCATTTAAGTACTGCTGTGTTCAGTTCAGTTCAGTTCAGTTGCTCAGCCATGTCCGACTCTTTGCGACCCCATGAATTGCAGCATGCCAGGCCTCCCTGCCCATCACCATCTCCTGGAGTTCACTCAGACTTACGTCCATCAAGTCCGTGATGCCATCCAGCCATCCCATCCTCGGTAGTCCCCTTCTCCTCCTGCCCTCAATCCCTCCCAGCATCAGAGTTTTTCCAATGAGTCAACTCTTTGCGTGAGGTGGCCAAAGTACTGGAGTTTCAGCTTTAGCATCATTCCTTCCAAAGAACACCCAGGGCTATCTCCTTCAGAATGGACTGGTTGGATCTCCTTGCAGTCCAAGGGACTCTCAAGAGTCTTATCCAACACCTCAGTTCAAAAGCATCAATTCTTCGGCACTCAGCTTTCTTCACAGTCCAACTCTCACATCCATACCTGACCACTGGAAAAACCATAGCCTTGACTAGATGGACCTTTGTTGGCAAAGTAATGTTTCTGCTTTTGAATATACTGTCTAGGTTGGTCATAACTTTTCTTCCAAGGAGTAAGTGTCTTTTAATTTCATGGTTGCAGTCACCATCTGCAGTGATTTTGGAGCACAAAAAATAAAGTCTGACACTGTTTCCACTGTTTCCCCATCTATTTCCCATGAAGTGATAGGACCGGATGTCATGATCTTCGTTTTCTGAATGTTGAGCTTTAAGTCAACTTTTTCGCTCTCCCCTTTCACTTTCATCAAGAGGCTTTTTAGTTCCTGTTCACTTTCTGCCATAAGGGTGGTGTCATCTGCATATCTGAGGTTATTGATATTTCTCCCAGCAATCTTGATCCCAGCTTGTGTTTCTTCCAGTCCAGTGTTTCTCATGATGTACTCTGCATAGAAGTTAAATAAGCAGGGTGACAATATACAGCCTTGACGTACTCCTTTTCCTATTTGGAAACAGTCTGTTGTTCCATGTCCAGTTCTAACTGTTGCTTCCTGACCTGCATATAGGTTTCTCAAGAGGCAGGTCAGGTGGTCTGGTATTCCCATCTCTTTCAGAATTTTCCACAGTTTATTGTGATCCACACAGTCAAAGGCTTTGGCATAGTCAAGAAAGCAGAAATAGATGTTTTTCTGGAAGTCTCTTGCTTTTTCCATGATCCAGCCGATATTGGCAATTTGATCTCTGGTTCCTCTGCCTTTTCTAAAACCAGGTTGAACATCAGGAAGTTCACGGTTCACATATTTATGGATACTTTTTCAGGTAAACATTGTTTGAGTAAACATAACTTATTGCTTTTCCTTTGTTGCTATTAATATTCTCTCTTTATCTTTATAGTTTGCCATTTTAATTACAGTGTATATTGGGGTGTATCTCTTTGGGTTGATCTTGTTTAAGACTTTGTGCTTTCTGGGCCTGGATATCTGGTTTCTTTTCCAGTTTAGAGAAGTTTTCAGCTATTATGTCTCCAAACATGGTCTCGACCCACTTTCTTTCTCTCTTTTTTCTTCTGAGACCCCTCTAATGAGAATATGAGTGTGTTTAATGTTGGCCCAGAGGCTTCTTAAATGGTCCTCATTTTTATTTTATTTATTTTTATCTTTTTCTGTTCAGCTTGACTGATTTCCGCTATTCTGTCTCACAGTTGGATAATTTGACCCTATCATCTAATCTCCTGTTCCTTCTTTTTTTTTTTTTTTTTTCATTTCAGGTATTATATTCTTCATCTCTTTTTGGTCCTTTTTCATTATTTTCCACCTCTTTATTAAACTTCACATTGTGTTCACCCATTCTTCATCCAGGTTCTTTGAGCATCCTTCCGTCCATTGCCCTGAATTATCAGGTAGATTGCCTATCACCATTTCAATTAGTTCTTTTTCTATGATTTTATCTTGTTTCTGGAACACATTCCTGTGTCACCTCATTTTGCTAATTCTTTGTTCTCCTTTCTATGTATTAGATAGGTCTGCTACATTTCCTGATCTTGGAGAAGTGACTTTACGCAGGAGACGTCCTATGGGGCCCAGAATACTCAGCTCTTGTCACCAGATCTATATACTACAGGGATGCCCTGCATTTGAGCTTAATGGCTCCTTCAGCTGCGATGGGGCTGACTACTTTGGGCACGCTGGTGGGTGTGACTGCCCCTCAGTCCAGTTGGTAGCCAAGTCCTGCCTCCTGGGGAGGCTGCCCGCTCCTGGGGAGTTGGGCTGGGTCTTGGCACAGCTAGCTGCTCAGCCTGGCGAGTCCCAATCCTGGTTGAGCCTGTTGGTGGGCATGGCTGGATCATAGGGTAGTTGCCTGTGGGGATCCTGAGCTGGTGTTAGCCTAGTGATGGGCAGGCCAGATCCCAACTCAGCAGGCCACAGGGCCCAGGAGTTCCTGAAGCTAATACTTACCCGCTGGTCAGTAGAGCTGAGTCCTGAGTCCTCTAGTGGGCAGGGCTGGATCTCAGAGCATGTGAGGGGCTAGGTGGGTCTCTGGCATCTGGCCTGCGGGTAGTTGGGGCTTTATCACCGTACAGCTAGCTGCTGGCCCCTGGGGTCCTAGGATTAGTGACCGCTGGCTGGTGGGTGGGGTTAGTTCCTGGGTGCTAATAAGCTAAAGGGAGTACTCAAACTGCTGCTTCCCTAGTTCCAATGTCCTCCTGGTAGGATAGGCTCCCCAAATTGTTCTCCTCTGCGTTGTGTCTCAGGATGAGTCCTAGTTGCTCCAGCCTCTCCAGGAGGTTGTCCACATTGGAAACCCAGACCCTTTTCAAGTTGCCACTTCTGCTCTGGGCCTCAGATTTTTGTATGTGCCATGTAAGAGCAGAGTCTCTGTTCCTACTGCCCTCTGGCTCTCATGAAAGCAAGCCCCAGTGGCCTTTATTATCAACACTTTGGAGGCTCCTTTTCCTGGTGCACGATCCCCAGGCTGGCAAGCCTGATTTGGGGCTTAGACTCCCTTCTTCTTGGCGAGAACCACTGCAGTTGAGATTATCCTCCTATTTTGGGGTTGGCTACCCATACCCAGAGGTATGGGTCTTGTCTATATCACATGTATACCCCTCCCGTCTGACTCATTGTGGTTACTTCTTCATATCTTTAGTTGTAGATCTCTTTTTGTTAGTCTTCAGGACATTCAGATTGATGGCTGCTGTGTAAATAGTTGTAATTTTGGTGTACCCGTGGGAGTAAGTGAACTCGGGTCTCCCTCCTCCACCATCTTGATCACTCCTCTAAATCCTGTTGTTATTCAGTTACAGAACAATTAATCTGCTTGACTTTAGAATGTTAGTTTCGACACTTCTGAGTTGTTAAATTGCTTCTGATTCCTTCCATTTCCTATCATAAACTCTTCAAGAGCTGTTAATATGTTTTCACAGGGTTTTTTTGTGTGTGAAATATTACAAAGATAGTGTCAGTGAACCTGGTGCTTATGACAACCAGTTGTCTTATTCCTCTGGCTGCTGTTTGGAGGATATCTTGATGACGTCTCTGCCTTCTCCTTTATATGCAGTCTATAATTTTTTTTCTAAACTAAGCCACCAGTTTCAACATTTTTGTGAAAACCAGACTACACACTGTCATTATGTTTGTTCACCTAGCTCCAAAGCATAGTAGAATAACTGTTTTGATTTGGAATGAACAACTGTCCCTCTTGGCCCAGGACTGTTATGGTGTGGCACTGAAAATCCTGCATCCTGAGAGCCTCTTCAGTCCTGGGAAATCCGGAACAGCTGAAAGCCCTACTTGGTGTTACCTTTTATTTCCTTGGCAATCAGAGAAATTTAGTCCCCTATAATTCTCAGTGGAACGGGGAATTTAATGCAGTGGCCCTGAGATTCTTGGCCCACAATTGTGGTATGTGTAGACTCACAGTGCTTACCAAAAGTTGAATTCAGGTCTTGGCCTCAGAGCTCCTGACACCATGTATCTGGTTTCCCCACACATTTATGTTGTTTGCCTTGTATCCAATTGTCTTTGGTTTGTAACCCTTCATTTAAAAATTGCTTCCAGTTTTATTATTTTGTAAAGGAAATTTTGGGCTTTATTAGATTTTTTTACAAGGCAGACTGCTAGACACATATTTGTTGTTCGGGATTTTTTTCAGCTATCACATAACATGAAGTCAGCTTTCTGAAGCAGTTTATAATCTTTTGGCAGTCTTTTTAAGTGTTTTTTGCTCCCAGGTGAATAACTCAGAGACTCTTAAACTGTCTGTCAAGACTTTACAAGTAAAATAGATAGGAATCTATGTGGTGTTGACTAAAGATTGTTAAAGTTATCTTCTATATACTTAGTATGTATCGTCTCCATAATAATACAGGAGTGATCCAATGTTAGCTTAATGACTTCAAATTGAAGTTTGTATCTACAAAAGCTCCTGTTAAAATGCAAACTTGTGAGTAGTAACAATTCCATCAGCACGTAATAATTGTCTGGATCAACTGGTTATTACTCAAGCCCAGGTGAAATGTGACAAGCTCTGAAAGGTCATTGAAGGGAAGGCACTAAAGCTTGGTTTGTCTGACATAGGTAAAGGCTGAATGCTAACAATTCTAGGCAAGTAAGGCAGTTCTAAAAATTAGTTTTAGCGGGCAGGAGATAGAGCATACCAAGAAAGGAGCTGATACTAGTATATAAAGTTGAGAAAGAAGTAGAAATGAATCTGTCTGCTAATTTGTCTGGCTCTACTGGTCTTAGCCTATTGTTTTAAGAAGTTAATAAATACTGGAGTTTGAATTTAGTTGCATACTCCAGGAAAGAAAAGGATATAAACTCATGGCGTTACTCAGTAGGTCAGTGAAGTTCTCATTAGCTCTAACATGGCCAGTACTAATCCCATGATGCCTTCTCTTGGTTTCACAATAGTAGTGGTCATACTTACAAGGCATCAGCAGTTGATATTGTCCATATTTTCTTCTTACAGTAACAAAGCACAGACTCATTGAGCAGTTGTGCGGACATATTGTTTTGGGAGGCCTGCTCTTGGCACTGTTTTATAGGAAACTGCTGAAGGGAACTCTGAGCAGATTCTTGCTAGTAGTACCTAGCAGGTACATTTTATTTTCCCACTGAAGGTGGTGTGCATTGCAGAACCAGTCTCTCCTGGTTCGTCTATGACTTCAACTTCTGAGTCCTCCTCTTCTGTCCAGCTACCAACTACTAGAGTTTTTCAGCTCACTGCTGGGCTCATTTATTTTCTGTCTCTATAGCAGTATATAACTAAATGGTACGAGAATGAGACTAGTATAATAAAAATGCAGATTCAGAGTCCTCACTTCAAGCCTGCTGAGTCATAATCTCCCAGGAAATTTTTTTGCACATTAACATGATAGAAATATTACTCTACACTCTCCATCAGTGATATCATCATTAGCCATAGCTTAAGTACCACTTTATGTCTCACGAGTCACAAATTTATCGATATATCTCCACTACAAACCAGTCTTTGAAGCTCTGGTTTTGTATGCTCTCTTGCCTTTTGATATCTCCTCTTGGATGTCTCATAGATATCTCAGTCTTAACATGTCCAGAAAAAATGTTTAGTATTCTCTCAAACCTGTTCCTCCCAGTCTCCCATAGCTCAGCAATTGGGGCCATCTTTCCCAGAGTTTCTCTAGAGCATTATTCATTGATTTCTCTGCCTTACCTTACACAGTTTCTGATCTATCAGCAAGTTTGATTGATTCTGCCTCCAAATCATGCCATGATTTCATCTACTCTTTTATAGATCTGTTGAGTACCTTCTATGCAACCCACCACCCAGACTTCTGTGACTACTGAAATTGGCTTCTAACCGGTCTGCCTACTTCACCTCTAGCTCTCTTCCAATTTGTTGTCTCTTTAGGAAACAGTATCATCTTTTAAAAATGTCATGTATATTCTTTATTCAGACTCTTTAGGACTCCCTGCTGCTCTTCATATTCAATTCAAAGATCTTAATGTGGCTGGTAGTTAGGACATGACCAGCTCAGTCTGCCTCATCAGTGTAGGCCACCCCAGCACTTCACTCCTTGCTACTGGCCTTGCTTGGTTCCCTGAAGTTCCCCTGTCTTGGAACCTTTGTAGGGGTACTGGCCTCTTCCTGAAATGCTATTTTTCCTGATACTTGGCTCCTTACATTGCAGATCGCTTCATTCACTTCAGGTCGAATGTCACCTTTTTAGGGAGCCCTTATCACTCTTACTTCACTTTAATTCTCCCTCATCCTCAGCACACGGCATTGTCTTAGTTCATTTTTCCTTTCCTCTAATACTAAGCATATTGTGGTTATTTATTTATTCATTTCTCCTCCCATCATGAGACTGTATTCTCCATGAGGACAGGAGCTGTGGCCCTTTTCATCGCTGCTGTACACTAGATACCTAGAATAGTGCCTGGTTAGTAATAAACACTCAGTGCATATTTATTAAATTAATGAAGGTTTAGGTTTTGTTTGTGTTTAATGTAGGGCCAGGAAAATGTTGGTTGGGGAATAGAATTTGAGTGAGTTTTTATAAAATTACTGATTTTGTGTTGAAAGTGGAAGCTACAGGCTAAAATCTAATGTGGCACTGCCATAATTCAACTCAGTATTACCCCATCAGGCACCCACCTTGCCTTTATGGAGTCTACATGTAAATATTTAATGCCGTTAACTAGCCAGTGCTTACTTCCTTTATTTGTATGATTTACAGTAAGATTCTTGTGCTTTATTTGCCTACACAGCAATCCAGACACAGTAACTTTTTTTTTTTCATCTCTGTGGAAACTGACCAAATACAAGCATGATCTTAAATACAGGTAGAAAATGGCCATCTGCCTTCATATGCTGACTTGAGGGAGGTTATCAAACCAAAAGTAACTGAAAAGTATTCTTTAACTCTTGTTTTCATGCCTGAATTTTAATCCTTTTGAATATTGTTTTCTCAAAATTATATATATATAATATGATATATATATGTTATATATGATATATATATATTATATATAATTGAGATATAATATATATATCATATATCATATATAATATAATAATTATATATATATATGAGATATGAGGGGTCATTATACTGTTGAAGTTTAACTTACGTGAGATCTATTGCATCGCTTTTATTTTGACTAGTGGAACTGGATAACATTAAAATATTTTTTTTTTCCCGTAGAATGAACTTTAGGAGAAAACTGATCTCCACGTACAGGTATACCTTAAAGATATTGCTGGTTTGGTTCTAGACCATCACAATAAAAATGAGTATCATAATAAAGTGAGTCACACAAATTCTTTTGTTTCTCAGTGCTTATTAAAAGTTATGCTTACACTATGTAGTCTATGAAGTGTGTAAGAGCATTATGTCTAAAATGCCAATATACATAGATTAATCAGAAATACTTTATTGCTAAAAAAATGCTAACCATCTGCTCTAATCCTTCAATTTGTAACAACAAAAAAAATGCAATATCTTCCTTGATTTACCTCATTTTCCTGTGCTTCACTTTATTGTTCTTCACAGATTCTGCATTTTTTACAAACTGAATGTTGTGGCAATCCTGCACTGAGCAAGGCTGTTGGCATTTTTTTTTCAAGCAGCATTTGTTCACTTCATGTCTCGGTGTGACATTTTTTTGATAATTCTTGTCATATTTCAAGCATTTTCATTATTATTTGTTACTGTGATCAGAGACCTTTGAGGTTACTATTGCAAAAAGATTATAATTTGCTGGTCTCAAATTTTTAGACACAATACTGTTGCACACTTAATAGACTGCAGTGTAGTGTAAACATAACTTTGATATGTGTTAGGAAACCAAAAAGTCATGTGACTCACTTTATTGAGGTCATCTAGAACCGATCCCGCCATACCTCTAAGATATGCCTGTATATGATTACAGCTCTTGTGCCTGGAATTATATATTAAGACATGCATAAATGTGCTTATGGGCTTTGAAGAAAGAAATAACTCTACTTGGCCTTTTTTCATAAATAATACCATCTTTGATATTAGATATCATGTGTCAGTCTCTTGTTTTTAATCGTAGAACCCATTTGCTTAGTCAACTCTTACATTAATAGCTTTTGTTTTCTTCTTTCTTATCTAACCATTTTCACCTTCTATGCTTGGCTTATTTTTGTTAAGTGGTACAAATATTGAGTAACATTTGTTGATGTTGGCACACTTTCATGACTACCCCCCACCATGGCCTTTCTCCTCGTTACCTTATCTGACACTCTAGGCTGTATTTTTACTATTCTTGCACAACTGATTCAGGTGAAACAGAGAAGCCATAGTTTTTAATCCCCAGTCTACTCTTTTTCTCACAGTAGAAACTGTGGTTATATCTGGGGTATCACAAGCGAGTTAAAAGCTGAGTATCACATCTTGGATTGTGGCCTCTTATGAGTCATTTGTCTTTTGAACAAGGTGTGTCCAGTGTTGGAAAGAAATTATAGCAAGGTCTCCACTGGAGTGCCAACAAGTTTTTCAAAAGGAGTTGCCACACCCAAACCTAAAGCATTTTTTCAAGAGCTAAGATTAACAGTAATTAATATACCCCCACTTATTTGTCATTAAGCTTCCACGAAAACTAACATTTTAGCCATGCGTGTCAATGCTTTTAATGATCTTCCAAAGTTATGTCTTTCTTAGATTGGTCTTTTCGCCATACAGATCTTTTTATTTTAATATTTACTGCTGTTCCATAAAAAGCAGGCTTCCCTGGTGGCTCAGTCAGTAAAGAATCTGCCTGCATTGCAGGAAGCTGAAGGTGAAGGTGAAGTCACTCAATCGTGTCCGACTCTTTGCGACCCCGTGGATGGTAACCTACCAGGCTTCTCCATCCATGGGATTCTCCAGGCAAGAATACTAAAGTGGATTGCCATTTCTTTCTCCAGGGGATCTTCCCAACCCAAGTATCGAACCCTGGTCTCCCGCATTGGAGGCAGACACTTTAACCTCTGAGCTACCAGGCATTGCAGGAAACCCGGGTTCAATCCCTAGGTCGGAAAGATCCTCTAGAGAAGGAAGGGACAACCCACTCCAGTGTTCTTGCTTGGAAAATCCCATGGACAGAACAGCCTGGTGGGCTACAGTCCATGGGGCCGCAAGGAGTCAGACATGTCTGAGTGACTTCCACTAAAAGAGTAATCTTGCTTGATAAAGGCTGATGGTCAAGGTGAACTGATGCCAACATTGTACTCTCTTGATAGGTCTTCCTTGTTCATTACACAGAGAAGTCTCATCTGGGGAGTGAGGAGGAAGAGCTGTGTGCTAAGATCTTGTATAGATCATTGTTTTCAGAGCTGGAATCTCCCTTAAGTTTATATTCTTAAAGGGAGTACTTTTTTGTTAAGAGTCTTATTTCAGTAGGAGGGAGATTCCTTGACAGGCTTATCTTCCAAGTTATACAGTATAAGAACTATTAAATTTTATTTTTGCATCATTTGTTCATCCTTTTTTGTCATGTAAATGTAAGCCAGATTTCTTATACCATTATATGGTTTTCTATGAATATTTGTGTGTGCAATTTGGTTTGTAAAACCCTTCCATATATCTGTGAAAACCATATCTAATATATGTATAGTTGAGTGAAGTTGTTTTGATTTTTATATGAAGATAATTGTCATAAATCAAGAATATAAGCCTTAACGATAATTATGGGCCCACATGTTTAATAGGAAGCCTATGGGGTGATGATGGAGAATGTTTTCCTTTTTTGCACATAAGCATATTTTTAAAATCATTTGAAGGACTTTGCATGCATGCTCCAAACAGCTAAAAAATCCTTTACTATTCCGGGTACTTACTCCAAAATCCAATCTAGTTTATCACTCTTACAGTTCTCAGAACTGACACATTATCAGTTCTTAACCTCAATGGAAATTTAAAAAGCCCACTTTTGCTCTTGATTTTATATTTTTATTAGTATGTATAGCCTTTAGCTACTTTAACTGTTAGAAATAAAGATGGACTTAGTTATCATGCAGGCTATCCAGGTTGCTCAGTGGTGAAGAATCTGCCTGCAATGCAGGAGACATGAGTTCGATCCCTGAGTCGGGAAGATGCCCTGGAGAAGCAAATGGCAACCCACACCAGTACTCTTGCCTGGAAAATTCCATGGACAGAGGAGCCTGGTGGGCTACAGTCCATGAGGTCATAAAGAGTTAGACATGACTGAGCAACTGAGCACACCGAGGCAAATGCTTATCTGTCTGTCAGTATAGCTATCATGCAATACAAATCATTTCACATCTTGCCTTTTCTGTCCATGCCAGGCTGGAGGAATGTATGCAAGCTGCTGTGTGTAAGTCTGGCTTTTGCATCTTACTGGCTGTGCTCTTCTGCTGCATGTGAATGGACGACCAGCTGTTTGTTCCTTCCTCTTTAATCTGCTCTTGGATGGCCTCTGCCCTTTCACTCTTACCTATCAGGCTTCAGAAACCCATACGTGGTGGTTAACAGACTCCAGAACTAGATCACTTGGGTTGGTGGTTCTACCGCTACTGGTTTCGCAACTCTGGCAGTTCATAAACCTGTGTCTCAGTGTCCTCATCTGTGAAGTGTGGTATGTTTCCTCTGAGGAAGATGTGTTACAAGCGTAATACAGTGAGAATATAGAAAGGACTTAGAATGGTACCTGGCATGTAAGAGTCACTGTACAATTTTAGCCATAACATTTATTAACATGGTCTTTTACATGCCTTCTGAGGTCGCAGTGTGATACTTTCTCATGAGCAAATAGCTAGAAGGTAATCTCTGGGCCATAGCACAGAAATATGTTCAGGTTTTTTTTTTTTTAATTGTTCTCTAAAGACATTGTACCTACTTATACTTCTACCTGCGATGTTTTTTCTCATCTTCACCAACTTTCAGTCTGATAAGTGACAGAGTATTTCTCTATTATTTTAATGCGCGTTTTCTCATGAAGAGTGAAGTTGAATATCTTTTCTAACTGACCTTTCTTGGAATTGCCTATTAATATTCTGTGTTCATTCTTTGTTGAAAACAAGATATATAATGCTGGATACAAGCATGTGAAATGAAAACATAAGGAAAGTCACTTTTTACCTCTATGAAGAAGGAGCAGGAATGGAGTGAATGAATAAGACAAATGTATCTGAACATTTTATTTTTTTAAACAACAAAAATTCAAAGAAAATTGGGAAATGTTTTATGTTATAGCTGAGTGATGAGTAGCTAGTTATGGTTTACCTTATTTGTCATTTTCTATATTTTATTTTATTTTTTAATATACATGTATTTATTTTAATTGAAGCTAATTACTTTACAATATTGTAATTGGTTTTGCCATACATCAACATGAATGCGCCATGGGTGTACACGTGTTCCCCATCCTGAACCCCCCCTCCCTCCTCCCTCCCCATACCATCCCTCTGGGTCATCCCAATGCACCAGCCCCGAGCATCCTGTCTCATGCATCAAACCTGTACTGGCAGTTCATTTCACATATGATATTATACATGTTTTAATGCCATTCTCCCAAATCATCCCACCCTCACCCTCTCCCACAGAGTCCAAAAGACTGTTCTAGACATCTGTGTCTCTTTTGCTGTCTTGCATACAGGGTTTTCATTACCATCTTTCTAAATTTCGTATATATGTGTTGGTATACTGTACTGGTGTTTTTCTTTCTGGCTTACTTCACTCTGTATAATAGGCTCCAGTTTCATCCACCTCATTAGAACTGATTCAAATGTATTCTTTTAATGGCTGAGTAATACTCCATTGTGTATATGTACCACAGCTTTCTTATCCATTCATCTGCTGATGGACATCTAGGTTGCTTCCATGTCCTGGCTATTATATATTTTAAAAGAGAAATCAGTATACTTTTTATTATCAAGTCCGGTCTTGATGTGCTTGTGATTCAGACCTCTTTTTGACTGGACATACGTTTGTACTTCTCTCACTTTTTCGTGGGAGTCATTGGTTTTCATAGCATCTCAAGAGTAGTTAGCCATATGTGTGTACAGGGTTAGTCATGCCCTGTTGTGTAACACGAATTGAAAGATAATATCTTAAAATAGCCTTTATATAAAATCCACTTCATATAGATAAAAAGGACAATTAAGTGATTTGTTGTTATTTAGTTACTGCATCATGTCTGACTCTTTTGTGACCCCATGGACTGTAGTCCACCAGGCTCCTCTGTCCATGAGGTTTTTCCAGATACTGGAATGGGTTGACATTTCTTTTTCCAGGGAATCTTACTGACCCAAGGATTGACCCCGGGTATCCTGCATTGCTGGCAGATTCTTTACCACTGAGTCACCTGGAAAGCCGCAGTTAAGTGTTAGCAATAGTCTAAGTATCATTGATTAAGAAAATTAGTATGTACATGTTACTGGAAGCTAACCGATTACGGTAAAACCTTAGTTATAAAAGTATAAAATTAAAATGATAACCATTCACTTTATTAAAAATATGGAAAATATATTTGGAAAGTAATGGGATCAGAAAAGGGAAAATCTTTAACTTCTTGACAATAGAGGATAATTGTGATGTGATTAAATAATAAAATATTATATAGAATATTCTGTTTTAAATGGTTTATTGAATATGAGTTACCAAAATTAACTGTATCAGTTATTATACTTGGATATCATATAAAAATGCTGTTGCTCTTAGTTTTAAAATGACTTAAAAACAACATCATTATAATAGATTAAATGTTATTGCTGATGTAAGGAAGCAAATCACATAAACCCACCTAGTCTCATTGCTTGTCTGTTTAGCATGTTTCAAGGCTCTTAAAACTCACACTCAGCTCACAAAATCTACTTTAGCAGGATCTGTATGCCTAATATTTATGAGCTGATTATCTAACAGTCTTACAACTTCTTGAATAATTTTTAAGAGCACATATTTATTTAACAGTTTATTATCAGCCATTTAAAATCACAGTGTGTATTTCCTTTGAATACCCAATATATTTCAAGAACTTTTTGTAAATCTGATGTATTTCATCTCTTTGTGTTGGTTAAACCTACAACATGTTGCGAAAGAATCTGATTCTATTAGTTGTAGTTTTATTCAGAAGGACTAATAATAAATTATTATTTATTCAATTATAATAAATATTGAATTAGAAAGGTTAACTAATTTTTATTTTAAATTTTCCCCAAGCCCTATTATGGCTCACACAGTAAAGAGTCCGTCTGCAATGTGGGAGACCTGAGTTCAGTCCCTGGGTCGGGAAGATCCCCTGGAGAAGGGAATGGCAACCTACTCCAGTATTCTTGCCTGGAAAATCCTGTGGCTGGAGGAGCCTGGTGGGTTACAGTGCATAGTAAGTAAGTAAGTGTTAGTCACTCAGTGCCGACTCTTTGTGACCCCATGGACTGCTACCCACCAGGCTCCTGTGTCCATGAGATTTTCCAAGCAAGAATACTGAAGTGGGTGGCCATTTCTTTCTCCAGAGGATCTTCCATGACCCAGGGATTGAACCCGGGTCTCCTTCACTGCAGGCAGGTTCTTAACCAACTGAGCTACAAGGGAAGGCCCCCATAGGGTCACAAAAAGTCAGACATGACTGAGCAGCTAACACACACTTTAGCAAAAAGTTGTTTGATTTGAAAATTGTTATTGGGTTGTTCACACTTCTTAGATAGCATATTGAAAAGCAGAGACATTACTTTGCCAACAAAGGTCCGTCTCGTCAAAGATGTGGTTTTTCCAATGGTCACGTATGGATGTGAGAGTTGGACTGTGAAGAAATCTGAGCGCTGAAGAATTGATGCTTTTGAACTGTGGTGTTGGAGAAGACTCTTGAGAGTCCCTTGGACTGCAAGAAGATCCAACCAGTCCATTCTGAAGGAGATCAGCCCTGGGATTTCTTTGGAGGGAGTGATGCTAAAGCTGAAACTCCAGTACTTTGGCCACCTTATGTGAAGAGTTGACTCATTGGAAGAGACTCTGATGCTGGGAGGGATTGGGGGCAGGAGGAGAAGGGGACGACAGGATGAGATGGCTGGATGGCATCACTGTCTCGATGGACGCAAGTCTGAGTGAACTCTGGGAGTTGGTGATGGACAGGGAGGCCTAGCGTGCTGCAATTCATGGGGTTGCAAAGAGTCAGACACAACTGAGTGACTGAACTGAACTGAACTGACACTTTTCAGTGTATTTCCTATATTTTAGATGTAAATACTTTTAAAATTTCTTAGTAGTGTTGCTTTGAAAATTGGTATGAGGAGAAATAAAGAAGAGGATTTGAGTGTAAAAATAAACTCAACTTAGCATACTCAAATTTAGCATACTCTTAAAAGATCACCAAAAGTTAAATTATGCTATAGTTAAACTCTAATAAATACTCAAAATATTAATACATGTTCTCACATATTAACAGTAATAGAGTATGTGGTTCAAAATAAGCTCCCAAATGCAAACAATGAAACAAAATTGAGCACAGCATCAAAAAATCTGGCAGTGATGTCATTTTGCCCCACCCTATAGCTCATGCGGTTCCCAAGGAAGAAGCAGTGCATTTCAAGCCTTCAGTTTTGCAAAGGTTTTCATCTCTCTCAGTCCTCCTTAAGCTCCCAGTTCTGTATTCCATTTCACTACTCTTTTCATACACTTGTTTCAGTTCCTCATCATTTGCTGCTACTAATCACTTTATAAAACATCAGGAATACCTGCACAACTTGATGTAATTCACTTGCACCTCAAAACAAAGCAGCATCTAAAATGAATAAGAAAAATAGCTTTCCTTTGCTTAGTAACTTGAAGACCCACTTATTGGGGGCAAGAGGTAAGAGTAGAAGGGAGACTGTATTTATTGGCTAACTGACAAAACTGAGTAGATGAATACATTTTGACTGTTCTGTTCCCAGGACAGTTCTTTATTTCACCACTGTTTATGCCTTTTAAGAGTGCAACAGTCACAGTCTACAAGGCAGGTCAGTTTCTCAGACTGCAGTAGGTTCCCTGAGTGCTGGCACCAATGCACCAAGCCTAGCATGGCAGAGATAGGGCACCAAGTATCTACTCCAAGAATGAGTGTGGTGCCTAATTCATTCTTTACCTTGACTTTCTTCAAGGTAAATTTTGATTAAATGGCGGTATTAAGGAACACTGTCTTATTTTTTAAATTTGATCCTGAAGATGCTTTTATTAAATCAGTTTTAATCATTCACTGAGTTCGGTTCAGTCACTCAGTCGTGTCCAACTCTTTGCAACCCCATGGACCGCAGCATGCCAGGCTTCCCTGTCCATCACCATCTCCCGAGCTTACTCAAACTCATGCCCATCGAGTCGGTGATGCCATCCAAGCATCTCATCCTCTGTCATCCCCTTCTCC
Source organism: Nanger dama (assembly GCA_917880005.1). Lineage (NCBI taxonomy): Eukaryota > Metazoa > Chordata > Mammalia > Artiodactyla > Bovidae > Nanger > Nanger dama. The sequence goes on along the minus strand of CAKJTW010000008.1, from coordinate 15,290,255 downwards.
TCCCGCCTTCAATCTTTCCCAGCTTCGAGGTCTTTTCCAGTGAGTCAGTTCTTTACATCAGGTGCCAAAGTATTTGAGTTTCAGCTTCAGCAACAGTCCTTCCAATGAATATTCAGGACTGATTTCCTTTAGGATGGACTGGTTGGATCTCCTTGCAGTCCAAGGGACTCTCGAGAGTCTTCTCCAACACCACAGTTCAAAAGCATCAATTCTTTGGTGCTCAGCTATCTTTATAGTCCAGCTCTCACATCTTTGACTATATGGACCTTTGTTGGTAAAGTAATATCTCTGCTTTTTAATATGCTGTCTAAGTTGGTCATAACTTTTCTTCCAAGGAGCAAGCGTCTTTTAATTTCATGGCTGCATTCACCATCTGCAGTGATTTTGGAGCCCCAAAAATAGTCTCTCACTTTTTCCATTGTTTCCCCATTTATTTGCCATGAAGTGATGGGACTGGATGCCACCGTCTTAGTTTTCTGAATGTTGAGTTTTAAGCCAGCTTTTCGCTCTCCTCTTTCATTTTCATCAAGAGGTGCTTTAGTTTTTCTTCACTTTTTCTGCCGTAAGGGTGGTGTCATCTGCATATCTGAGGTTATTGATATTTCCCCCAGCAATCTTGACTCCAGCTTGTGCTTCATCCAGCCCGGCATTTCACATGATGTACTCTGCATATAAGTTAAATTAGCAGGAGCCTTGACATACTCCTTTACTGAATCATTTATTACATTCATGAATATTTGTTGAGTTTCTAATAAGGGCCAAGCAACCATGTTCACTGTGGTAAACAAAAAAGAGTAAGGTCTGTACTTTTTGAGTGTGTATATCTTAACAGTTGAGACAGATATAAAGAAGTGGATAAACACACTTACATACTGGTAAGTGTAAGGGTGAAAATCTGTTGGAGGGATGTGGAGTCAGAGAAGGTATCCCTGGAGAGGCGGCACATGAACTGAGAAAAAATGCAAAGATTGGGGCAAGAACCTTTTTGGAAGTATAAACAGCAAGTGCAAAGAAAGGCCCAGAAACTAGAACAAGGTTGGCAAAGGTGAGCAATAGAAATGACAGTGTAGCCCTTGTTTAGTGAACAAGATGGGAAATCTTAGAAAATGTCATGGGGTGGGGGGGGGCCTTGGTAAAACGTATCTTTTTTTTTTTTTTAAACTTTTAGTTTGTATTAGGGTATAGCTGATTAACAATGTTGTAGTAGTTTCAGGTGAACAGTGAAGGGACTCAGCACTCCGCTCCTATCCAGGCTGCCATGTAACACTGAGCAGAGTTCCTGTGCTGTGCAAAGGTCCTGGTCTGTTATCCACTGTAAATATAGCAGTGTGTACATGTGCATCCCAAATTCCCTAACTATTCCTTCCCCTATCCCTCCCACCAGCCACCATTAGTTCATTCTCTAGGTTTGTGAGTCTCTTTCTGTTTTGTAAGTAAGTACATTTGTGTCAGTCCCTTTTATATTCCACATATGGAGCATATCTTAAAACTTAGCACTTCTTTTTCTTCAGTTCAATAAACACGTAGATGGCCTCTTTTCCAGCAGATTTTAGGTTAGAGGACTAGCTTATAATAATGTCATTATTTTGGCTATTTATAGCTGAAATATTTTGTTTTGCTAGTGTCTCTGATTTGGGGAGATGTCCTGTGACATGGAGTGAGCATGTAGCCAAGATCTGTACAGACAGTTGTGAGCAAGCAGTCAGGAAGAACATATCAAAAAGAAGGATTGTATTCACATTTTGCTTTAATCAAACATTCACTTATCTCTTCATTTTGTGCACAGAGTTGTTTCATCTATAGATTTGTGCCATTCATTAGAATGAGGTGTGCTTTGATCTGTCAAGGCTCAGGCATGCCTGTAGAGTTGCAGGTAACTCCTTGAAACCCAACCTCTGACACAGTTGACTATCAAATGATCAAGCTAAGTGAACTTTACTATAGCTGAAGATATAAATTGTTAGACCATACACTTTTTAAAAACTGTCCTCAATTAGTTTAAATGCAGTCTATCTGCACTTTCTTTCTGAGATATATCAGAGTCTACAGAAAGAAATTTCTTTATTTACTTGAACTTATGAATTTAGCCTGAAGTGATCAAATTTAAAAACAAATTCATTATTGCATTGAATTATTTGTTACTCATTGCATATGCATTGGGGTTTATTCTTCAGAACTGAGAAGAAAACAGTTTGTACTGTTGTAGCAAAAGTATCCAGCAGTTGATAACCATTCAGTGTGTTTAGTCCTTGATTGCTGTGTTTTATTCTTATGGTCTCAATGTACATGTATTAAAAGTGAAACTGCTGCTGCTGCTGCTAAGTCGCTTCAGTGTGTGACTCTGTGCAACCCCAGAGACGGTAGCCCATCAGGCTATCCCGTCCCTGGGACTCTCCAGGCAAGAACACTGGAGTGGGTTGCCATTTCCTTCTCCAATGCATGAAGGTGAAAAGTGAAAGTGAAGGCACTCAGTCATGTCTGACACCCAGGGACCCCATGGACTGCAGCCTGCCAGGCTCCTCTGTCCATGGGCTTTGCCAGGCAAGAGAACTGGAGTGGGGTGCCATTGCCTTCTCCAAAGTGAAACTAGCATTATGAAATACATTTTCCATGTGAATGAAAAAGTAAGCACTATGATTTCTCAAGGAAAAAACACTATTAAAAAGTAGCCTTGTCCTGAGTTAAATGCCCAAGAGGGGATCACCTTGGTCTACACGCAGCTCATCATGGTGCCATCTGTTGGCAAGGACCCCAGCAAAGGGATAGTGGTGAAGTACCTAGGTACTGAAGCTCCTTTGCAGACAAAGAGAAAATAATGAGTAACACTTCCTATTCACAGCAAAACAGAAGGGTCTCTGATGACTTTAATCAGTATTCTTGGGCCAAGAAGTAGAGATCCAGCAACAGTCACCTTTTTGGGATCCTCCGTGGTCATTTCATTGCCTTACATGCTTCATATATTTTAATTTAGCTTCTGCATTTCAGATTGGTCATAGAAATTCATTTTTAAAGCTTGATAAACAGACAAGTTCCAAGGCTTAGTTGGCTTAGTCAGTCTTGAGTTATTAGAGTATTCTCACTTTCATAGCAAATGTCATCAATAGGATTTATTATACTGACATACTTTCCTCCTCAATAAAATGTAGGTTAATGTTTTCAATGTGCCTGGTTTTCAGGCATGCTTGGATAAATTTAAATGCTGGTAACTGGTGGAAAGTAACTGAATCGGAGCAACTGGGGATGGTGGTGTTACTGATTCTTGGAAATCATTTATGGTTACAGATTAGAATGGACTCTGCTGCTGCCTGTCTCTGTTATGCAAACATCAAGTCCAAGAATCACATGATATTGAAAAAATCACTGAGCTTCTGCAAAACATTTTTAAAACTCTTTCTTTAAGTAGTTTCATGATCATACCCTGTTTGCAAAGTCCATGAAACAGTTGAACTTCCTGGCTGCTGGATTTTAACCAAAATATCTCAGATGGTACACTCATTGGCTTCATTCACCTGCCGTGGAGGAAGACTCATGGCTCTGTTGGGTCATCACGCTGCCCAGACCTGTGGGACAGTGTATCTCACCTCTGGTTTACTTGGGGGACAGATCACTCCACATACCTCTCTGCGTTTATGTTCCATATGCTACCTGACCCTTAATAAGTAAAACATCCCTTACCTGGCCAAAAGCAACAAAGTTGAAAAAAACTTGGCTGAGTCAGAAACTGGTTATTAATCTGCCTCTTCCTGTTTCCGGATGCCCTACTTCAGGCCACGATGCTTCCTCGCTGGCCTTGACCTCAGCTCCCATCCAGCATATGAATTTGGACTTTGCTCTCTCTGCCTTGGAGAAGGAAATGGCAGTCCACTCCAGTATTCTTACCTGGAGAATCCCATGGACAGAGGAGCCTGGTGGGCTACAGTCCATGGCGTCACAAAGAGTCGGACACGACTGAGTGGCTAATACACTCTTTTCCTCATTTCACTCTCTTCCTTTTGTACCCTGCCACTAATCTTTATACTCCAGATTACTTTTGGATTTTCTTCTTTCTTTGAACGGACTTTCAGGTTTCCCTGGCCTGATGTGCCTATCCACTCCATCTGCTGGTCTCTCACTCCTCATTCTTCCAGCTTCTCCCCCACCATTGCCCCATCTTTTCCACCTCTGAACAGTCTGAAATCAAGCGTGAGCTTCCTCCATCTCAATCTGATAGAGCTTCAGCCAGCTAACGTTCCCCCACCATCTAGGGCACTTCACCCGTCTGTCTCTGTCCACCAGGGGTGACACCCGTGGCCACTGGTTCTCTCGGAGAAGGAGTTCTTACTATGGATTTGTCCTAATGGATCCCCCTGGTTGCCTTTCTTTGACTCACCTAGTCCTTGCACTTTTTCTCACCATAACTTTCATGTTGGATGCGCAATGAACACACACACACATGCTTCTTTCATTTACTGTTTTAGTAAGCTTTACCACCTAGTGCTCATTTTAGATCACTACTTATTTTGTTCGATCTTGTTAACATAATGGTAAACAGAATGGAATAAATTTTACTAGCAGAAAGTCATGCTTTAGAAATGTCTCCTCTTAGGTAGGGTTGTTTCCATTTACAGAGGGATTTCATAGTTCTCTTAGTCTACATTCAGACTGCTGTTATTCTTTTCTTTGATCTGGAATTGTGCTTCTCAGACTTGAGAGTGAATATGGAGTTGTATACAGAACAAGTAAACAAATAGGTATCTTGTATTTAATGGGCAAAATCACCCTCAAAAAATCCCTTAAGCTTTGGCCCCTTAGAGAGTTATGTATTTTTGTTTTTTAACTTAAATCATTTGCCAACATTTAAAGAGCAGGACATTTTTTTAAAAATCCAGATTTTCAGTGTCAAAAACTTTATTTTTTTATTTTTTATCTTTTTTTTTTTTTTTTTCTGGCAATACCACTACTTTGCATTTCTCTGTGGCAGCTGTGTTTTGGCACCAAGGAAGAGCTGCCCCTTGACATGGGGATGCACTCACTGGTTTGACACAATTCCCGTCCTGCAGGCTCCACTCACTCACATTAGCTGCTGGGCCTCATAGTATAGAGGGGTTAATTTCTCCTTCAACAAGTTCCCCCACCATAAACTACCTTTTTCCTCAGGAGATGCAGTAATATCAGGTTTTCAGAATCCATTCATTTTGTCATTAGGGCATTAGACGTTCTGCCAATCAGGACCTCTACTAGCTCCCACTCAGGGTTCTCTCTGGCCAGTAGGCACAAGTAGAAACGTTGTCTGTCAGTTCCCAGGTGGCTCAGTGGTAAAGAATCTCCCTGCCAAGGCAAGAGACACAGGAATCGTGGGTTTGAGCCTGGTGAAGGAAATGGTAACCCACTCCAGTGTTCTTGCCTGGAAAATGCTGTGGACAGAGGAGCCTGGTGGGCTACAGTCCATGAGGGCCGCAAAGGAGTCCCATTATGGCTTGGCAACTGAGAAATGCCATGAAGTGAATGGACCAGGTGCCATGATCTTGATTTTTCATGGAGGATAGACTGTGGTGAACAGGGGCTGGTGGGAAACAGTGAAGACAAAGAGAAGAGTTAAGCCTTTGCAGGTGTCCAGGTGAAAGATGGTGATGGCTTGAACTAAGGGATCCATGACAGGGAGAAGAGGTTTCAGATTTACACTGTACTTGAAATTAAAAGATGCTTACTCCTTGGAAGGAAAGTGATGACCAACCTAGACAGTATATTAAAAAGCAGAGACATTACTTTGCCAACAAAGGTCCGTCTGGTCAAGGCTATGGTGTTTCCAGTAGTCATGTATGGATGTAAGAGTTGGACTGTGAAGAAAGCTGAGCACCGAAGAGTTGGTGCTTTTGAACTGTGGTGTTGGAGAAGACTCTTGAGAGTCCCTTGGACTGCAAGGAGATCCAACCAGTCCATTCTGAAGGAGATCAGCCCTAGGATTTCTTTGGAAGGAATGATGCTAAAGCTGAAACTTCAGTACTTTGGCCACCTGATGCGAAGAGTTGACTCACTGGAAAAGACTCTGATGCTGGGAGGGATTGGGGGCAGGAGGACCAAGGGACAACCGAGGATGAGATGGCTGGATGGCATCACCGACTCGATGGATGTGAGTTTGAGTGAACTCCAGGAGTTGGTGATGGATAGGGAGGCCTGGCATGCTGCAATTCATGGGGTCGCAAAGAGTTGGACGCAACTGAGCGACTGAACTGAACTGAACTGAACTTGAAGGTGAAACCAATAGAATCTCCTACTGGATGAGATGTTATGGGTAAGAGGAAACAGAGAGTCCAGGGAAATCCCTGGTTTGAGTCATCTAATTGTCATGATTACTTTTCTTCAGCACACCAGTTATCCAATCTACTTCTTCCTAGGAGAGATCAACTTTGAGCCATACTCCATGACTCAGATGCTTCCCATCACTTCTGCCACCACCTTCCCCTGGAAGCTTCCCAATTGTACCTATTCTGTGAACTTCGTAACAGATTTTGAAATCCTTTCTCTTTCATCAAACTCTTCCGACTGACCAAAGACCAGACTGTTTCCACATAGTTTATTCAGGTGGGAGGAAGAATTTTCAACACTCTCCTGTTCTCAACCTAGTTATGAAGGTTGCCTTCTTGCTGCAGTGCATACCACCTCTAACTGAAGATGCTTGTGCCTCGTTTTCTGTTCAGATACTCGCTTTACAAGTTTAAGCCCATGCTTCAGTATATGTACATTCGCCTGAAGTGCCTATGTTTGGTTTTTAATACCTTGATGGCACTTCCTACCTTATACTTGTGCAATCCAGTTTTAAATATATGTTTTAAAAATATACTATTTGACTCCGTCGTAATGGCAGTATTTCATTAAGAATTTTAATCACACTTTTCTAGTAGTCAGGCTCTTTCCCCCAACCATGTTAAAGTGGTGATACACCTGGGTTTTTCAGAAGGCGGCACTGTGCTTTCAGGTTTGAAGGACTCCTCTCTTCACCACACTGAGTTTACCATGCTCTCTATTATGCCATTGTCTTACCTGTCTCAGTCTACAAGTTCACCACCAATTTCCCAATCCTGTAAAGCTACTTTTGTGTTAGAAACTGTTTGGAAAGGGATGGAGAAATATCTTGTTTTATTAAGAAAAAAAATAGCACCTTGTTTTAGTCATAAATCTAGATTTTTTTGACTTTAATAATATGTTTTTATGAACAATGTTTAGCAAAGGCAATTAATTTCCTTTGAGAATCATCATGAACTTTCAAAAACCAAGATTGATTTATTTGCTTTTGTCTAAGATTAACCAAGTTAAGAATGGAAAAATCCTATTAGGTCATAAAAGGCTGTTCCCTTCCCCCACTGCAGGGTGATGCTTGACAGTATATTTCCTAATCTTTTTTCTTTTTAATAACATTCTTCCTGTATCCATTTGAAAGTCATTACCCCCAAATATTTCCACAAAATTATAATATTGTGCACTATTTCAGGTGGCGGTAAATTCCTTATATTTGTTTTATAATATACTGCAAAGTTTTTTAAAAAAAAATAGTAATGTTTATCTCTTTCAAATGGGACAATTGTATTAGCTTTCTACAAGTTAGATAATAGCAGTATATTCTTTTACTTGAGTAGCTTTTGCTATCATTTTGGAAGAGTGATATTTTGTTTGGCACATGCTGTGGACTGGTTCATTCATCATATATGCTTTATAAAGAAATTAGAATATACCCTAAACTGAGAGGCAAATAGGTCAGGATTTTTTTTTTTTTTTGTCTTTTTGGTCTCTAATTTTTAATATAAAGTGGGCAGAATGGTAGACATGAATAACTCAAGTAGTAATTTGTATTACTCTGTATATATGAATGTGTAAATAAATTACATATCTTTTTATATGTATATAAATTACTCTGTATATATCTCCACGTGTAGAGATGCTCATACAGACCTCCCAGACCTCTCAGCAGGTGACTTGTGCTGTCATTCGTGATTCCCAGATGATAGTGCAAGTAGGACTTAATTTTTTGAAGTTAAGATGCATCTAGAAAATGCGACTAGGAAATAGCCTAAGTTAATTGTTAAATAGCAAATTATTAGGCATGTCATTACTAATACACAAAGCAGTGTCACTGCAGACATTTCTCTTTCAGTCTAATGGTGTGTGTGTTTTGAATTATTCTCAAAGATATTTTGGAAGTCATCTGGCTTTAAAAAAAAATTAGCTAACTCAGAAACAAATGAATTAGTTTGAATGTTATGTATCACTTTCTGTTCTCATGCTATCTTAGTAATTAAATAACCACTTAATTCAATAAATAGTTAATTTTTTTCACCAACCCAGATGAAATCTACTTATTTACTACTTTGAGCTTGGCAATGGCTCCTCCATCAGTGCTTCCAAGATGAAGCCTAAACTCCTTATAATCATGTGAGCTTCAGTCTCACCTTCCATCCCTTCTCTTCCTAACATACCCCTCCTGCCCCACACCCATGCTCTGGTGGTCTCACAGCTTTGCTCCTGTAGACCAGGCTGCCACCTGCAACTTCTCTCCCGTCTTTGCCTAGTGAGCTCCTACTCATTTTTCATCCCCAATGTCAAATGGCTGGATAGCCTTTTTGGGTTTGATAAGGTTGGCTTATTTTACATTCTCTAGTCTTTTCTAAGGCTGAGATGATGCTTCATTCATTTTGATATCCCTCTTTTCACCTAGCGTATATCCTAGTGTCTTTATGCTATTGAATAGCAGGGGTATTGTAAGTATTTGTGGAATTTGTCAGTAAATTAATAAGTGAATGTATGGTGACCTCTTCCTGGATGGATAATAATCAGTGCTTTAATGACTACTGGCCAATATTTCCTATTCTGTTTTCATATTTCACATAAGTGAAGAAATCTATTATATTTTGGTGAAGAAGCTTCTTTTTATTTGCTAACCTTTACTTTGAATTTACTGGTAAAATTTTGTCATAATTATCTCCAGTAAATTAGGTGAATTACCCAATCTCATAGATATTCTAAACAATGTGTGCATGTCTGTCTCTGCAGTTGTCTGGGTGAAGAATGACATCACAATATTCTAAGAACTCTCAGAAACATGTAAGAAGCGTTGACTACTAAAAGTCAAACTGTACCATGAATGCATAGCTCACCAGGTCTTTGGAATCTCATTGGGCACACTGACACATGAAATTTTAAAAATGCAAGGCTTTACATAGTTGTTTCAGAATGCTCAGAGGATGAAATAATTGCTACAGGAATTCATAGAGTGGTGTTGGGATAGTTAAGGAAGGACTAAGGGAGCAGTAAGATCTGTGTGTGATTTTAAGGATGCATAGGATGAGAGCATCATAGGAGAGGTGCAGGCTGGAGATTATTCCCTTGATCCCTCCTCCTTATTCTGCCATTTCCTTCAGATACTCAGATTTGCACAGGGTCACACTAGCCAAGTTCTGGGAAAGGATCCAGTAGGAAACGTGTAAGAAACTTCCTGGCCATTCCAAAATTGCTTCAGTATCAAATTGCTTTGTTGCTTGGGTCTCGCATCTGTTTCCCTTCCTTTCAGCAACCTCTGTGCTAGTTAAAGTGGGTCTCCTGGTTCCTGACTCCGCGACCTTTTGACCACTCTTGAAGCGTTGCCGTTGTGCCTTGGGGTTCTCCTCTGTCTGCTTGATTACTTTTCTACCTTCAGACTCTGAGCTCCAGTGACCCGTGTGTTCTCATTTCTGCCTGGCTGAGGTTTACGACTTGCTCTTCTCCTTCAGACCCTGGGCTTGTTAATATCGTTAGCTTCAGTTCAGTTCAGTTCAGTGCAGCTTACCCTCTGTCTAATGGCTCGCTCACTGTCTGTCTGTTGATCGTTGCTGCCCTGCTGCGTTTCCAACCAGAGACTGCTGTGGTCTCAGTTTTCTGCCCAGTTTCTTTTTCTATTTTAACAACCAGCTTGCTTGCCACGGAAGGTTCATTTGTGGGAATACTGAAAAAATATCTGTGGAAATTCTAAAAGAAAAAGGTTAAAGTTGCACTGTGAAGGAATTTTCAAGACAGGTTGAATTGTATACTTCTGTGTCAGTGGTCTTCAAAATGGAGCGTTCTTACCTCAAAAATATACAGGATGATCCATTGGGGTGTGGAAAGATATTACTGTATTTAGTTCAGTGCGTGTTTATCTTTAAATTTTTTAATGACTATAATTATTTAAAATACAAAATAAGTATAAAATGAAAATGTTTAAAATAAATAATTTGAAAAGTGGGGAGAGGCTTTTCTGGTGGCCCAGCAGTGTAGAAGACATAGGTTTGATCCCTGGGTCAAGAAGAAGGAAATGACAACCCATTCCAGTATTCTTGCTGAGAAAATCCCATGGACAGAGAAGCTTGGCAAGTTACTATCCATGAGGCTGCAAAAAAGTCGGACATGAGTTAGCAACTAAACAACAACAAATCAAAAACACAAATATTTCAATTATAGAGTAATCCAAGATTCTCTGTATGCTAGATAATCAGGCATCACATGTAAAATCAGGTTTCTGGAGGGAGGAAGCTAAACTCAACAACCCAGAAGGGTTGACAGTATGGACCTTATGTGTTTATTCACTTTCAGCTTTTGGGGGGATATTGCAGTTTATGTGTGCATAGATTTACAGGTTGTGTTTCTAGCTTTAACCAATATAGCACTCACAAAAGGATCAAGAGCCTTAAAAAGATTCTTGCCGAGAACCTGCAGACTGAAGCTGCTCCTCATGACGCAATCATATGTTGACGCTGATACTTCTGATACCGACCCTTCCTTAACTGCGTTTAGAGCAAAAGTCAGGGGTATTTTAGTCAGGTATCACAGAAACCCCATCAATGAAAATAGATAATTTCCAAGTGGACTATTGAAAAGTACATACACACCAATATCCTGGAAGAAGAACTTCATCCTAAGTATATATTCTACTTTGAGAAAGTAAGCATTGTGAGTGTGGCACGTGCTACACTCTCTGTGAACCTGTGGACTCGCGCCCATCAGGCTCCCCTGTCCATAGGGCTCTCTTCTTATTTGGCTTTCCTTCCAATTTAGGACAGCATAGAGCACTGAGTAGGATTCCTAGGGAAGGACTGTTAATAGAGAACTATAGCATCTTAAACAAATTTGATAGTGGTTTTACCAAGGAAAGTAGTTATAGCTATAAAATCCGTGCGGCTCTATTTTTAAGTGAGGTTCTTCAGGAAAAGGGGTTAAGTAGCATGATGAGAATTCTATTTTTAACGTAGGTCAGTTCTTTCATGTCTTGACAACGTGACCCTTTCAGACAGACAACTCAGCATTTACTTTTTGAACTCTTTCGTATTCTGTAAACATTAGGAAGGATCAGTTGGCCTCTTGATCCAACAATTCTCATCCAGGCTTTATGTGCTGAATATCTGATCGGTTACCTTTGTTTTTTCAAAATCTCTTAAAAGGGGTGGTTTGGATCTGTTCTTATAATGTTTCCATAGAAACTAAAAATTAATCTATAATATTGTTTTACATACTGGCTTCCCTAGAAGGAGAATAAAGTTTATTTTAGCTTGTGAGAATTTTTACTAATATAAAACATATAAATCACACAAAAGTTGACCTTGAAACTTCTCATTTGTTATATTAGTGGTTTTAATATTATTACAGCTGAATTTCAATAAATATTAAGTATTAAATATATAATATTTCCTCCACTTATTTATGGGTTTTGGGGCGGGGGCAGGGCTTCTGCCTTCTTAGCTTTCTGAATCTCTAAGAGAAGATACAGTTTTTGAATCTGAAACAGTATCATGGACTTTTTTCTGCTTATCCTCTTAGGAAGTTAATTAAAATGGGAACTGTCTCAGGTCCCACAAAAAAACATCTTCCCATAGCTCAGGTTGAGGGCACACTATACATAAGAGAATGATTGCAGAGTCTCCTGCGGAAGCAGCCCCATAGTGATCAGAGCTCTGAGTCTGCAGAGCAGCTCCCTGGATTTATGTCTTGGCTCAGCCAATTCTGAGCTTTTTGCTGTTGGCAGCTGACTTAATGAGCCAATCTCAGGAAGTTAGTAGAAGCACAAAATGCAAAAAAAAAATAATAATAATAATATAGAAATGCCATCACAAGATGCCTAACTCGTGGTAAGTACTTCTTAAGTAAAAGCTGTTATTATTGTCATTATGATTGTGGAGAGGACAGACCCTTGTTGAAAGGGATGTTTAAGGAACTGTGTACTTTTATTTCCCAAAAGACCAGTGATGTGTCTTCCCAGGTGGCTCAGTAGAAAAAATCCACCTGTAATGCCGGAGATACAGGTTTGATTACTGGGTCAGGAAGATTCCATGGAGAAGGAAGTGACAACTCACCCCAGTATTCTTGCCTGTGAAATCCCACGGACAGAGGAGGCTGGCAGGCTACAGTCCATGGGAGCACAAAAGTTTAGCGACTAAACAACAAATACACATACACGTGCGCACACACACACACACACACACAGATATATATCCTCACAATTATCCTAGGTACTTATTGTCATTATAAAGTTGAAAATATTGAGGCACAAGAAATTTAACTTTCCTGAGATCTAGTATCCATTAACCAGCTTAGTATATGTTTCTGCTCCAGAGCTCATGTCCAGACCTGTGTCCCATCACCTCTCTTAACCTTATTCTGTATTAATAAAATATACATAGATTTCTGATCATTAAAAGCCTCACATAAAGATAATGTACCACATTTAACCAGGAGTTGGTGGTTTTGCTGGATAATCTGAGCCCCAGGCAAATTAGGTGCATTATAGACTGTAGACATGTGCCTTCTCAGTGAGGTAACACTGAGGGCGGGGTAGGTGCACTGCTCTGCATTGATCTGGGTCCCCCCTTTAGAATGAATGTCATCTCTCGTGGTAGCAGCACTTACCCTGCTGCTGCTGCTTATCGCTTCAGTGGTGTAGACTCTGTGCGACCCCAGAGACAGCAGCCCACCAGGCTCCCCCAACCCCTGGGATTCTCCAGGCAAGAACGCTGGAGTGGGTTGCCATTTCCTTCTCCTAGCCCTCAGGAAATTAGCACTTTCATGGATTTCACTCTTAACCTAAACCTAAGCCTAAATTTGTAGGCTTTTCACTGCAGTTATCCTGGTATATCAATACTTGCCATTTTCTTAATGAGAATGTTTACTTTTATGATTTGGTAAAAGTCATCTAACTAATTGGGCTTCCCTGGTGGCTCAGTGTTAAAGAATCTGCCTGCCAAAGTAGGAGATACGGAGTCAATCCTTGGCTCAGGAAGATCCCCTGAAGTAGGAAATGGCAACCCACTCCAGTACTCTTGCCTGGGAAACCCATGGACAGAGGAGCCTAGTGAGCTACAGTTCCTGGGGTCACAAAAGAGTCAGACACAACTCAGTGACTAAACAACAGCATCTGATTAGGTCTAATAGAAGTTTTATTTCTGAAAGCGGTGGCATTTAAAAGTTAGTTTTGGATTTAATGACTGATATAGAATTAAAAGTAACTTTATAATTGTATCCATTATAGTAACATTTTAAGACGTGTTTTCAGATATTTTTTTCTCAATTGCAAGGAATATAAACTTGATATGGGAAACCTAGGTATCCTTCATTCAGAGTTTCCTAGCTGTGTGCCTTGCAAGCCCTGTTTGTCACGATCCGTGCATCTCTTTCCGTTGCTGAGTAGTTTGCTAAATATATCACAAAGGGTAAGCTTCCTTTCTGTAAAACCTCATTTTAAACTGAGTTCCACGTGAGTGTCCACAGGGAAAACCAAGGCAACCCAGAGTCACTTTCAAGTGATTTTTATTCATGTGTTCATTTTATGTGAAAATCTTTAGAAATAGTTGTTCATAGATGTGTGATACTTTTATCCTGCCTCAACATGATGATCTATGCAGGTGAATAGCATGCTATAATGCTTTGTCACATGACGTGAATCTTAAAGTTTTCCTGAGACCCTCTTAGTAGTTACACTGACAGTGAACATCTAATTCTTTGTTAGGTATGCAGTGTAGTGTGTGGGACTATGATAATGGATCCAGACTTAGCTGAATAATACCCTTATTGGGGTTTGACTCTGTGCCAGCTACTGTGCTAAAGCTTTCCTGGAGGTCGTCTCATTCAATCACAACAAATCTTTGAGTGAACTCCTCTTATCGTCCCTATTTTAAGAATGATAAATCTGAGGCTCAGAGAATTTATTCAGCTCATCTAAAGTCACACAGCTGTTAATTGGTGATACACTAATTGATCCTTAACTCCAGACCAAAGAATTTGTATGTTACACACAGTGAAGCATAACTGTAGTGTTTGAAATAATATATAGGAGAAAAATTTGTAAATGTGACTATTTTATCTAGTAATTAGTAAAAGAGATTTTCCCTCCATTTCTCATTGGTTTTCATTTACCAGCAGCTGCTAGATTCTTTTCATTAAGTTTGTAGGTCAAGTGGTTAACAATCTTTAAACAGACCTTTAAATCTACCAGATAAATTTATTTATTAACAACAGTAAAAACAAAACAGCCTGTTTTCCAAGAAACCTTTTCTAATTAATAGTAGTCATATGATCATGATATTTTAATTACCCTCCAAGGTCTCTTAAGAGACAAATTCTCCAACTAACTGTTAGAATACTTATCAACAAAAATAATTCAGTGTTTGCCTGTGTGCTCTCCTCAAAACTGGATAAGCTGTGGGTTTTTTTCAGTTATGTATATATAAACATATATACACATTTTCGGTTTTATATATATATACACACATATGTGTATACATATATTAATGTATATGTGTATATTACTGCATGCCTAACTCACCATCCAGTGCTGACTTCTGGAATCCTTGTCTCTCTCCTCACTTCTCTCTGCCCCACTCAACAAAACTGACACCAGCCATAATTATTAAATAGAAGAAAAAGTCTGGTGTTGATATCTTGAAGAATGCAAAATGATCTGATATTTCTCTGAACTATACAATAATCACTTGGACTCCATAGGCCACTACTGTCATGTAGTTTATTTCTGTAAAAATTTTCAGTGTATATGGTGCTTGAAATCTATCCAAAGACTCACTTTGCATTGGCAGTGCAAAATAACAACTAAATAATTGGGAATTTTTTAAAAAGACCTATTTTTGGATTCTTTTCCATTATAAGTTATAGGGTATTGAATACAGTTTCCTGTGCTGTATAATAAATCATTTTTGTTTATTTTATATATAGTGTTGTGTATTTGTTATCCCCCCTTTGGTAAGTGTTAAGTTTGTTTTCTAGTCTATTTCTGTTTTGTAAACAAGTTCGCTGGTATTATTTTTTAGATTCCACATGTAAATGATACCATATGTTCGTCTTTCTTTGTCTTAGTTGCTTCACTTAGTGTGATCATCTTTAGGTCTGTCCATGTTGCTACCTGGGCTTCCCCGGTGACTCACACAGTAAAATATCTGTCTACAGTGGAGGAGAGTCGGGTTTGTCCCCTGGGTCAGGAAGAGCCCCTGGAGAAGGGAACGGCTACCCACTCCAGTATTCTTGCCTGAAGAATCCCATGGACAGAGGAGCCTGGCATGGGGTTGTAGAGTCACACACAACTGAATTACTAACACTTTCACGTTGCTACAGATGTGTCAGACTTTATTTTGGGGGCTCCAAAATCACTGCAGATGGTGTTTGCAGCCATGAGATTAAAAGACACTTACTCCTTGGAAGGAAAGTTATGACCAACCTAGAGAGCATATTCAAAAGCAGAGACATGACTTTGCCAACAAAGGTCCGTCTAGTTAAGGCTATGGTTTTTCCAGTGGTCATGTATGGATGTGAAAGTTGGACTGTGAAAAAAGCTGAGTGCCGAAGAATTAATGCTTTTGAACTGTGGTGTTGGAGAAGACTCTCAATAGTCCCTTGCACTGCCAGGATATCCCACCAGTCCATTCTAAAGATCTGTCCTGGGTATTCTTTGGAAGGACTGATGCTAAAGCTGAAACTCAAATACTTTGGCCACCTCATGAGAAGAGTTGACTCATTGGAAAAGACTCTGATGCTGGGAGGGATTGGGGGCAGGAGGAGAAGGGGATTACAGAGGATGAGATAGCTGGATAGCATCGCCGACTCGATAGACATGAGTTAGGGTGAACTCCAGGAGATGGTGATGAACAGGGAGGCCTGGTGTGCTGCAACTCATGGGGTCACAAAGAGTCGGACATGACTGAGTGACTGAACTGAACTGAATATTCCTGTGCATGTGTGTGTGTACCACATATATATTCATTCATCTATTGATGGACACTTAAGTTGCTTCCGGATAAATTGAAATGTTTGTAATTCTTTTTATGATTTCTTTGTTTTTCTTTTAACTTTGATAAATTTAAGTATAGTTAAACTCTTTTTAATATTCACTGTAATTAATTAGTGGGAATTATTCCCTAGAAAAGACTAATTATGAGGACAGTACAGTAATCTTAGAAAATACAATGTATTCAACTGTAGCTCAGCATAACTTTTAAAAATTATTTGTTATAGGGTATTATTTTTAAACAGCAAATACAATTTTTAAATAATCAATATTCTGGTTTAAACAGATACTGATGTTAAAATATTATTTTGAAACTTGAGTGAGTGTGGAGTTTGGCTTGAGAATTCAGTGTTCTTTTTCATTCTCTAACTTAATATTACTTATTAATCTCTGTTACCTTTGGTCAGATATCTGGGTAAGAGCCACATGAATGGAGCACGATAAAGTCCATGACCTTGTTTGCTTGTTTTTTCATTGTGTCTGAAGGCTAAACTCTCTTAGGAGGGCAAAAGCATTCTGCAAAACATGAATGCTGACTGTGAGATTGATAGAAAAGGGGGTGGGAACAAAGTGAAAAAAATACACTTTAAATTCTAAAATTAGCCACTGTTATCAGTGTGCTGCCCACCAGGGGCTGTTGGCTGGCCCACTTTTGGGAGGACCCTCCCCTCCCCCTGGAGTGCCTGGGAAGGAGGAGCCCAGCCTCCTGATCACAGGCTTTGCCCTTATAAGTATATTCTGTGGGCGTGCTTCATCCTTAGGCAGAAAAATTACCAAGATCACTTCCAAAGAGAAGATTGGTTAATTCCGGTCATAAATGCTCACGTAACTAACAGTTCAGCATTTTATAATACATTCAGACTCTCCTGATTAGGCTTTTGTAAGTATGGCCCTACTTAGCAGCATCATTTGTCCATATTTCCCTGCCCTCGAATGTTTCTGATGTGCCCGTATTTGGGGTTGACAAGTCATGGTTTAGATGGGCATGGGCCAGGAATATTAACTTCCTGCATTGCCAGGAGGTTTTCTCTGGGTTTTGGACTAACAGCAGAGCTTGGAGAGCTGGAGAGACATGGAGCTGGTATTTGGATGTGGGATGCTTTTGGCCTCCACACTGAGTCTTCGGTTTAGCCACTTTGTTATATTTTTACAGGATTGCTTCTAGAATCCCATTCCAGTGAGTTAATCAAAAGTCAGGATTATAATTTAATAAGGCAATGGCAATTAAGAAAAACAACAATGTAGACTTAATATAACAATTTTTATTAAATTTGAAGTGGTACTGATTAAGGTGATTTAATAATATTTAAATCATCTATGTGATTTTAAAATATTTGAAAATATGAAAGTATTTTGAAATTGATAACATCATTATACAGAATATAGAGAAAGTGTAAATTCTCAACAATCTTATCACCAGTCGATCAATTGATTGGAATCCTTTTGTGGTGGATCCTTGGCATTTAAATATTTAAGAAGCTCTGCAGGTGGTATGTGTACCCTGGGGTAAAGAACTGATGTTTTATGTAGTTTTAACTATAGTGTACATGTTATTTACATTTTACTTGTGTATACCATTTTACTTAATGTTATAGCAAATATTTTCAATGCTTCTTCATAGTCTTCAAATTTTTCATTAAAATATCCATATATCTGTGTTTCATAATTTCTGGAAATCATTCTTATAATGTTCAGTGTTTCATATGTAAATCAGTAGAAAACAGTGGTGCAGTATCATTTAACTTCTGTTGGGTCATTTCCAGGCCAAATTAGAGAGAATGAGTAATAAACCTTGCTGTTCATCATTGCCACATCGCTTTCATAAGGGATGTAGCAATCTCAGTACTATCAGCAGTGAGTGCTTTCACCACAGATTTCCTGGAATTGGGAATTATCATTTACTAAGCACATGTTAAATCTCCATTATTTTGGGGACTCCAAAAATCAGAAGATACGGAAAAGTGCTGTAAATAGCTACATTTACAAATAGAACTATGGGCAATTCCCTGGCAGTAAGGGAATGTACATCATACTGTGTCTGAAATCAGATTGATAGAGGTACATTATTCTAATTTGAAAATGACTTTCTAAATCATTACCAATAAAATAAGTTTTAAAATGAAAATTACCTATAGCAGCCCAGAATAGATGAAAATTAGCTACCATGGCAAATGCCAACCACAGTCACATGTTAGCAGTTGGGCTACTCAAAATAATCAAACAAGATCATAGTAAATCAAGATGAAATGAACAAGTGAAATCAGCTGTACATTTTTAAGGTTTTTATCAGGCTCTGAACCTGACACACTGATAAAGAAATCAGTTTCAAACCTGATAATCTCTTGGAGAGAACAAATTTCTTTCCTTACAAGAAAAACCACCTAGAGTCTCATCTTATTACCGCTTAACTATGGAAAGCATACTTCCAAGCACAAAGAAGGTTATTGGCTAACAAATACTTAGAGGTGCAGATGTTCAGGGAATATCTCTGAACTTCTGAATTAGACTCCTTCTCTTCTTCCCCTTCTTCATCCTCTACCATTTTTCTCATCATCATCACCATCAGAACACCTAATAAAGGAGCATTTGTCAAGGACTGTACTGAGTACTTTCTCTGCCTTGTTTTGTTTCATTTTTATCATAGCTCTTCAGTTCAGTTCAATTCAGTCATTCAGTCGTGTCCGACTCTTCGCAACCCCATGAATCGCAGCACCCTAGGCCTCCCTGTCCATCACCATCTCCCAGAGTTCACTCAAACTCATGTCCATTGAATCAGTGATGCCATCCAGCCATCTCATCCTGTTGTCCCCTTTTCCTCCTGCCCCCAGTCCCTCCCAGCATCATAGCTCATAGAGAGATGTATTTCACTGTTTGATTTTTCAGATGAAGAAACTGAGCATGGAGAGAATAAACACCCAGTTCCAGGTTATAGGACTAGTAAGAACAGAAGCTGGAATTTGACTGAGATCTGTGCCATCCCAGAATCTATCCTTCTGATCCCTGTAATCAGACATCTAAGTAGTCTTTCTGAGACTGGCTCGCACAGATGCTGTGATTTGGGTGCAAAACCATTCCAGTCTAGTGGCTATGAAAGTGAAAGTCACTCAGTCGTGTCCGATTCTTTGCAACCCCATGGACTATATACAGTCCATGGAATTCTCCAGGCCAAGATACTGAGGTGGGAAGCCTTTCCCTTCTCCGGGTGATCTTCCCAAGCCAAGGATCAAACCCAGGCCTCCTGCATTGAAGGCAGATTCTTTACCAGCTGAGCCACAAGGGAAGTCCAAGAATACTGAAATGGGTAGCCTATCCCTTCTCCAGTGGATCTTCCTGACCCAGGAATCGAACCAGGGTCTCCTGCATCGTAGGTGGATTCTTTACCAACTGAGCTATGAGGGAAGCCCCGTAGAAGGTGCTAATTCCCGTAGGAAATTTTCCCAGAGTTTGACCCACCTCTGACTCCTTGACTTGCAGGAAGCCTGCAGTGGGTTTCTGACGAGCCATGTTTACTAGACTAAACAAAGGTTCAGGTTCAGAAAGAAATTATCTAAAGTTCTGTTTATCAGAGGCTGCTGCTGCTAAGTCGCTTCAGTCGTGTCCGACTATGTGCGACCCCATAGTCGGCAGCCCACCAGGCTCCGCTGTTCCTGGGATTCTCCAGGCAAGAACACTGGAGTGGGTTGCCATTTCCTTCTCCAATGCATGAAAGTGAAAAGTGACCCTCAGCGACCCCATGGACTGCGGCCTTCCAGGTGCCTCCGTCTATGGGATTTTCCAGGCAAGAGTACTGGAGTGGGGTGCCATTGCCTTCTCCGTATCAGAGGCTAGTTCTCTTTTATTAACATTCACATCAGTCGGTTTGAATCTGGAGGCTATTTTGTCTGATTTTTATCTCCATGTCTATGGGTCACCAAGTTCAGTAGGAGAGGTAGGTACAAAGATGAGTGTGGAAAGACTGCAGATTTTCAGTGTAGCTATTTCCAGTTTTGAAATCCAGCCCCACTAGTGATTGTTTTTGTAACTTCAGACAACTAAGTCATTTAATGTCTCTGTGCCTTGTTTTTCTGTTCTTTAAAATGTGTATAATGGTAAGAGGTTTGCAGGGTTTTATGGAGACTGACACATCTGTATATAAATTTTGATATAGTTTCTGATACATGCAGGCTCTTATCCCCAGTGCTTTTCACTCCACAGCGATTATTTAAGATATTATTTTACATTTCCACTTCTAATATTACCACAGCCAAGGCTTCCCTCTCTTCATTTCTTAGTTAGTGGAACATCTACCTATACCAGCTACCAAGATCTTTTCGAATAATCTTTTAATCATGTGTTTCCCTGATAGCTCAGCTGGTAAAAAATTTGCCTGCAATGCAAGAGACCCCAGTGCAATTCCTGGGTCAGAAAGATCCTCCACGGAAGGGATAGGCTACCCACTCCAGTATTCTTGGGCTTCCCTTGTAGCTCAGATGGTAAAGAATCCACCTGCAATGTGGGAGAGCTGGGTTCAGTCCCTGGGTTGGGAAGATCCCCTGGGGAAAGGAATGGCTACCCACTCCAGTATTGTGGCCTGGAGAATTCCATGGACTACAGTCCATGGGGTCACGAAGAGTCGGACACGACTGAGTGACTTCCACTTTCCTCAGTTTAGGCACCTGATCAGTCTGTCCCCAGGTCAGACCATCTACCTAGTGTGGCTTTCTCTGATAGGGATTTCAGGCTATATATTATCTAAAAGTACTAATTGCAACCCATTTTTTCAGCCTTAGAAAATAAAGGCACATTTCCCAATATAGTTACTGCTCCTTATTTTTCCATTTTTCCATTAATTTCTATACATCTGTTTTTTTTTCTTTTGTGCCATAATACAAGCTTTTCTAAAACTTTGCTGTCTTTGATCTTTAAAAAATATATATTGATTTAAAGTAACTCTTTTAGACATACTGATGCCTTCTACATCCCAGTTTCTATTTGTGCTTATTCTTTCCATATTTATCATTGTGCAGACTTTGATTCTGTCTCCCTCAGCCTTCTCGTCTTGAGTCCTAACGACTGAATCTGTCAGATAGTCACTACAGCACCTCTTCCATCCTTGGAGCATTTTATTTGATTCCAGACATTATTACACATCAACTTTTACATGCATGAGAACTTTTTCTTTCTGGGTGGACTGTGATGCATAAACTTTTGCTTGGGTGCTTTGTCTGTAGCAGCATAGGGCTTTGAGGAAGCAGCCTTCAAGGACTGTACAATTTTGTATTCATCTTTTAAAGCTGGCAGAAAGTTCATTGTTCAATCATAGAGTTTGGGCTAGTTTCTCTGAAAGCTTTTTTTCTGTTTAATTTGCCTTCTAAAGATCATGCCTCGGTTTTTGGCTACACATAAAGCATTGTAAACTGCCCACTATCCCAAATATCAGATCAGAACCTCTTTTTCTACTTTTCTATTTCAGCTACTAATAGCGTTCTTCCTCTCACCCATATTTAGAATGACAGAATCAGAAACGACCATGAAACTCACCTGGTCCAATCATACCTTTTGTCCAAGTTTGCACCCTTCTTCCTATATCATCTCTTGTATACTTCTTGACAATGACTCTGTATTCCCAAACACCAGTGAAATAGAAAATCTTACCCAATCATAATAGCAGTTTATTTTGATGATTATAGGGATGGTTGTTGTTCATTGTTGTTTAGTCTCTAAATTGTGTCCACCTCTTTGCAACCCTGTGAATTGTAGCCCACCAGGCTCCTTTGTCCATGGGATTTCCCAGGCAAAAATACTGAAGTGGGTCGCCATTTCACTTTTCAGGGGATCTTCCTGACCCAGGGGTTGAACCCACATCTCCTGCTTTGCAGGCGGTTTCTTTACCACTGAGCCACCAGGGATTAGATGGAATTAGAAATTTCAAAAAGAAGTATAAGAAAATTATGTTGGGAAACATAATTTCTCTCTCTCTCTATATATATATATATATATTCTGTTACTACAAATTCAAATTTGAAATTAATTTTTATCAGAATCTTATAGAGATTATAATTTTCAGTAAGAATAAAAACAACTAGAGTTTGAAAATTGAAGTTCTTCCTTGAAAGTCATCTCTTATCTTGCTAAAATATACTACAAGTATTTAATGTACTTATATCTGTGATTCAGATGAGGTTTAGTTTAAGTTTTGAGTTTAGTTCCATTAGAGGAGACATATACAATAGCTAGAGATAACATCTCTACTAGAATAAATAGGAAATAAATTTTGAAAGAGGATTATTTTGCAATACTCTTGAAAATTGTTTGTTCGCTTCTTGAATAAAAATGGTATTTCTTCCCTTCAGAGTCAGTTCTTACTTTTCATTATTCTAGATTGTGCTGTCCCCTGGAATTTATGTAATTTTATCAGAAATGGGACTAACTTTTAATATGCTAGTAGAGAATGAGTAACACTTTATAGTTTACTCCTATAAGCTAAGCTAATCAAGAAATCTGTTTTGTTAGATGAATTGAAGTTATGATCTCATTAGTATTTTTTCCTCTATTGAAGAAGCAAAAATTATTTTTCTCATAAAATAATTATGTTTCCTATAAACTGAAAAATTCAACAGAAATAGTATAGTCGGTGTTTAAAATGAAATTCTTGTCTGTTAATTTAAAAAAATCTAACTCAGCTCTTCTGTACTTATTAAAATTCCTCTTATAAATGTCATTAACAAACTGCTATCTGCCAAATTCAATTGTTTTTCCATTTCTCATCTTTGATACTGTTTATAGCATCCTACTCCGTGAAACTTTTTCTAGCATTTTAATTACTTTCCAAAATTCTATTGTGAAACATGTAAACTATTAAAAATGTGAGCACTTATGTGCTGCCTTCCAGTTTGATACATGAAATAATATCAACAGAGTTCGGGGTTCCTGTGTATTCCTCCCTGATGGTAATTTCCTCCCTGCCCAGACAGAAGTTATCAAAGATTTGGTATTTACCATTCTTATGCACTTTTTATACTTTTGTTGAATATGTGTACTCCTACTCAGTATGTCATATGTCACATTTTTGTGTTTTAACAGTTATGTAAATGAGATCAGAGTGTGTGTGTCTGTGTGTGTGTGTGTTATTTAGCATCTGTTCTTGTATTTTTCACTTGGCATTGCTTTATGAGCTTTATCCTCTCTTTTATTTACTTAAACTTCTGTGAGACTGTTTTTGGTTTTCCCAATGACTGCCCTACTCATCTCCCTTGGTTGGACTGTCCTCAATTGGTTTTATTCTCAGGGTCCTGTAACTATCAGCCTTCTCTTTTTACTGCAAAGCCTGCCTCTGCACCCCCTACCTCTGGTGACTTCTGCAGAGCTCTTGTATTCTCTTGAGATCCAGGCCTTGTTTGTCTAAAAACTTACTGGATATCTGCAACAGGATATCCTGCAAGTACCATCAATTTCATCCCTCACAAAGTGAGTTTACTGTCTTCTCCCTAGCCCTGAAATTCCCTCTAATATCTCTTGATTTGAATAAGGGTACACCATCAATCAGCCTTGTGGTTCATACGGTTTAATTGGGTCCTTCTGTAATCCCTAGTGTTCCTTACTCTTCACAGCTACTTAAATCACCAGATCCTCTAGAGGCTGAAAGTAAATCTAAGCTACTTGAACAAGACACATATTAATTCAAGTACATAATAAGCACGGTTTAAGCCAGTAGAGTTTTGTCTTATTTTGTGTCTTTGTGTTTTTTTCATTCACCCAGTTTGAAGTGAGTGCTTGGGTCAGTGGACAGCTCTGATCCGCACAGTTGGTTAGAGACTCAGTCTACAACAGCTCTCCCATCTTCAACATAGGATTTCCAGTGTCACCGTTCCAGCCAGTGTGAGGGGCTGGTGGAAGCCCAGGGTCAAAGACAGATTCTTAAGGAAGGCCTAAGTTGTTCACATTGCTTCCACTCATATGCTGGTGACTGTGGATATCCATGAAACACAGTCTCTAAGTAGGTTTAACTCTGTACCGTGAAAGCCTGGGAGAATGGACTTTGGTGGATGGTTCCGTGTCTGGGCCACATATAGTTTCATGAATGTTTTGAGGCAGGGTCCTCATCCCCATCTTATTTAAATGCCACTGCTGTAGTCCAAGGCTTCAGTATCTCTGAAAGTGAAGTGAAAATGAAAGTTGCTCAGTCCTGTCCAACTCTTTGCGACCCCGTAGACTATACAGTCTCTGGAATTCTCCAGGCCAGAATACTGGAGTGGGTAGCCTTTCCTTTCCCCAGGGGATCTTCCCAACCCAGGGATTGAACGCAGGTCTCCTGCATTACAGGCAGATTCTTTACCAGCTGAGCCACAAGGAAAGCCCAAGAATACTGGAGTGGGTAGCCTGTCCCTTCTGCAGCGGATCTTCTCGACCCAGGAATTGAACCAGGGTCTCCTGCATTGCAGGCAGATTCTTTACCAACTGAGCTATCAGGGAAGCCCTAATAGTTTCAGCATATCTAGCTTAAAATATTTCAGATAACTGTTTCCCTGGTTATGTTTCTCTCTTCCAGCCCATTCCCCGTACTAATGTCAAAATTAACTTTCTAAAGTATTGGTGTGTAATGCATAGTATAATGAATATAGACAACAGTAATATGCTATAATCATCAAACTTGCTAAGAGACTAAAATTTAATTATCCCAGCCACTAAAAAGAAATTATGTAATAATATAGGTGCTAATTAGCACTGCAAATGCAATAGTATTACAGTATATAAGTATGCCAAAGTAACATGTTGTACACCTTAAATTTACATAATGTTATATGTCAGATATTTTCTGTAAAAAAATTAACAACAACAAAAAGTCCTATATCCCCTTGGAATCTCTATACTGCTTAGTGAACAAATTCCATGACGCATGACAGATGTATAGAACAGGCCCACCCAGCCTCAGGTTACTTCTGTGACCTTGTCTCCTGGCACCCTTTTCACATATTCTCTACTTGGGACACCTTTGCTAGCTCATTATCATTTAACTGTGTTATGTATCTTCATCACTGCATGCTTTTAATTTTGAAGTTTCCCGCAACTAGAGCTCTTTCTTCCTTTAGCCTGTATAGTTGTCACCTCCTATCAGTGGCTTTCCTAGATAACCTTCCTTTGAGGTACAGTTAATTAGTGCTTTACCTGTGTTGCCAAGAATTTACACCTTCACTGCTCAGAATGTGGTCTGCAGACCAGTGGCCCTGGCATCAGCTGGAGACTTCCGAGAAATGGGGAATGCTGGGCCCAGCCAGACCTACTGAGTCAGCGTCTGCATTTGTAACTAGCACCCAGGAGATCTGCTGGTGTGTATATATATATATACACACACACACACACATATATATATTTGTTGTTGTTGTTTAGTTGCTAAGGCGTGTCCGACTCTTTTGCAGCTCCATGGACTATAGCTTCCCAGGCTCCTCTATCCATGGGATTTCCCAGACAAGACTACTGGACTGGGTTGCCATTTCCTCTTTCATCTTGCATCTTCTTTTAAACTTGCATCATCTTTTAAACTTGCATCTTCTACTTTGCTAGAGGATTGTTTACCACTGAGTCACCAGGAAAGCTTCTAAATAGTGACCTCTGTGTGTGTGTGTGTATCAGGTTCTTGATGCATCGACAGGAACTGTATCTTGTTCAATGTGGAGTCCTCCAAAACCTCTGCAGAGCATCTGTTACATAGTGGCTCTCAGTACATTTATACCGAAGACCAGGTTTACATTTCATCTTGTCTTCTCCAGAGATATAGTGTCTTAAGAAATCATTACCTAAAATTAAAGAATAAGAGAAGCATTATCTAAAATTTAAATATATTCTGGAATACACACATAGACACACACACATTGTATATGTGCACACACAACCTGAAAGTTGAAAGGTACTGCTAGTATTTGTCTTTTATTTTGCTATTTATGACCAGGCACATCTCTAAATAGCTTTTGGTCATGAGTTGGTCCAGTATAGATTATACTACTCTGAATATATTTAAGTTGTTGACTAATATATAGATATATGAGTATATTTTTTTTCTGTGTGTTGTGAAGGAAAGTAGAGTGATGACTATGGGCTACAAAAACATTAAAAATCATTTTTAAGGAAGGTTTCTATTTTAGCTCATTTGTTCATCCATATTCTCCTTATTGCCAAATTCAGACTTAAATTGAAGTAGGGAAAACCGCTAGACCATTCAGATATGTGCTAAATCAAATCCCTTATGACTATACAGTGAAAGTGATAATTAGATTCTAGGGATTAGATCTGACAGACAGAGTGCCTGAAGAAATATGGATGGAAGTTCATGCATCATACAGGAGGCAGTGATCAAGATCATCCCCAAGAAAAAGAAATGCAAGTAGGCATTACTGAGGAGACCTTACAAATAGCTGAGAAAAGAAGAGAAGTGAAAGGCAAAGGAGAAAAGGAAAGATAATACCCATTTGAATGCAGAGTTTTGAAGAATAGCAAGGAGAGATAAGAAAGCCTTCCTCAGGGATCAATGCAAAGAAAAAGAGGAAAACAATAAAATGAGCAAGATTAGCGATCTCTCCAAGAAAATTCGAGATACCAATGGAAAATTTCATGCAAAGATGGGCTCAGTAAATGGCAGAAATGGTATGGACCTAACAGAAGCAGAAGTATTAAGAAGAGGTGGCAAAAATACACAGAAGAACTATACAAAGAAGATCTTCATGACCCAGATATCCATGGTGGTGTGATCACTCATCTAGAGCCAGACATCCTGGAAGTTAAGGGGGCCTTAGGAAGCATCACTACAAACAAAGCTAGTAGAGGTGATAGAATTCCAATTGACCTATTTCAAATCCTGAAAGATGATGCTATAAAAGTGCTGCACTCAATATGCCAGCAAATTTGGAAAATTCAAAAGAGGCCACAGGACTGGAAAAGGTAAGTTTTTATTTCAATACCAAAGAAGGTCTGTGCCAAAGAATGTTCAAACTACTGCACAATTGCACTCATCTCACATACTAGCAAAGTAATGCTCAAAATTCTCCAAGCCAGGCTTCAACAGTACATGAACCGTGAACTTCTAGATGTTCAAGCTGGATTTAGGAAAGACAGAGGAACCAGAGATCAAATTGCGAACATCCACTGGATCATAGAAAAGCAAGAGGATTCGAGAAAAACATCTACTTCTGCTTTACTGACTATGCCAAAGCCTTTGACTCTGTAGGTCACAAAGAAAGTGAAAAATTATTTGAGATGTGAATATGAGACCACCTTACCTGCCTCCTGAGAAATCTGTATCAGATAAAGAAGCAACAGTTAGAACTGGACATGGAACAACAGACTGGTTCCAAATTGGGAAAGAAGTACATCAAGGCTGCATATTGTCACACTGTTTATTTAACTTCAGCGCAGCCTGTGTGCTTGCGTGCATGATAAATAACTTAGTTGTGTCCGACTCTTTGCGACCCCATGGACCGTAGCCTGCCAGGCTCCTCTGTCCATGGGATTCTCCAGGCCAGAATATGGGAGTGGGTTGCCATGCCCTTCTCCATAACATGTGAAAGGCCAGGCTGGATGAAGTACAAGATGGAATCAAGATTGCCAGGAGAAATATCAGTAACGTGGCTTAAATATCAATAAGCTGGTTTAAAACTCAACATTCAAAACAATGAAGATCATAGCATCCAATCCCTTCAGTTCAGTTCAGTTCAGCTGCTCAGTCGTGTCCGACTCTTTGCAACCCCATGAACCGCAGCACGCCAGGCCTCCCTGTCCATCACAAACTCCCAGAGTCCACCCAAACCCATGTCCATCAAGTCAGTGATGCCATCCAACCATCTCATCCTCTGTTGTCCCCTTCTCCTCCTGCGCTCAATCTTTCCCAGCATCAGGGTCTTTTCAAATGAATCAGCTCTTCGCATCAGGTGGCCAAAGTATTGGAGTTTCAGCTTCAACATCAGTCCTTCCAATGAACACCCAGGACTGATCTGCTTTAGGA
This sequence comes from Nanger dama, assembly GCA_917880005.1. NCBI lineage: Eukaryota > Metazoa > Chordata > Mammalia > Artiodactyla > Bovidae > Nanger > Nanger dama. Next base: position 15,262,017 of record CAKJTW010000008.1, on the reverse strand, counting down.
TGGACTGGTTGGATCTTGCAGTCCAAGGGATGCTCAAGAGTCTTCTCCAATACCACAGTTCAAAACCATCAATTCTCCGGTGCTCAGCTTTCTTTATAGTACAACTTTCACATCCATACATGACTACTGGAAAAACCATAGCTTTGACTAAATGGACCTTTGTTGACAAAGTAATGTCTCTACTGGGTTTAATATGCTGTCTAAGTTGGACATAACTTTCCTTCCAGGGAATAAGTGTCTTTTAATTTCATGGCTGCAATCACCACCTGCAGTGATTTTGGAGCCCAGAAAAATAAAGTCTGATACTGTTTCCACTGCTTCCCCTTCTATTTGCCATGAAGTAATGGGACCGGATGCCATGATCTTAGTTTTCTGAATGTTGAGCTTTAAGCCAACTTTTTCACTCTCCTCTTTCACTTTCAAGAGGCCCTTTAGCTCCTCTTCACTTTCTGCCATAAGGGTGGTGTCATCTGCATATCTGAGGTTATTGATATTTCTCCCGGCAATCTTGATTCCAGCTTGTGCTTTCTCCAGCCCAGAGAAAGTACATCTCATGATGTAGTCTGCATATATTTTAAATAAGCAAGGGGACAATATATAGCCTTGACATACTCCTTTTCCTGTTTGGAACCAGTCTGTTGTTCCATGTCCAGTTCTGTTGCTTCCTGACCTCCATATAGATTTCTCAGAAGGCAAGTCAGGTGATCTGGCATTCCCATCTCTTTAAGTCCTTTTGTTTCATAGCAAATAGATGGGGAAAACAATGGTAACAGTGAGAGGCTTATTTGGGGGCTCCAAAATCACTGCAGATGGTGAGTGCAGCCATGAAATTAGAAGACACTTGCTCCTTGGAAGAAAAGCTAAGACCAACCTAGACAGCATGTTAAAAAGCAGAGACATTACTTTGTCAACAAAGGTCCATCTAGTCAAAGCTATGGTTTTTCCAATCGTCATGTATGGATGTGAAAGTTGTACTATAAAGAAAGCTGAGCACCGAAGAATTGATGGTTTTGAACTGTGGTGTTGGAGAAGACTCTCGAGTGTCCTTTGGACAACAAGGAGATCCAACCAGTCAGTCTTGAAGGAAATCAGTCCTGGCTGTTCATTGGAAGGACTGATGCTGAAGCTGAAACTCCAATACTTTGGTCACCTGATTCGAAGAACTAACTCATTTGAAAAGACTCTGATGCTGGGAAAGATTGATGTAAGGAGGAAAAGGGGACCACAGAGGATGATATGATTGGATGGCATCACCAACTCAATGGACATGAGTTTGAGTAAATTCTGGGAGTTTATGATGGACAGGGAGGCCTGGCGTGCTGCAGTCCATGGGGTCACAGAGTCAGACACAATGAGTGACTGAACTGAACTGATTCTGCCTTAAAATAGATTAATTTAAGGTGGCCAATCACCAACTCAATGGACATGGGTTTGAATAAATTCTGGGAGTTGGTGATGGACAGGGAGGCCTGGCGCTGCGGTTCATAGGGTAGCAAAGAGTCAGACACGACTGAGCGACTGAACTGATTCTGTATTTAAATTTGCATTAAATTCAGCCATGGGTTTTGGATTTCCATTGAATGGACTGACCTGGTAAGATTTCTTTTGGTTTTTGTTTCTGTTTTCTTTAATATGATATACCCAAAACTGTTTGGAAAACAAATGTATTTCATAACAGTCCTCATGTAAGGACAGATCCTGGTGTGATGCTTGATGCAAGAGCATCCTGAACTGCAGGATCTGATGTGCAGCTTTCTCATAGAAAGTGAGACACAGTGATGCCAATACTTACTTTCCGTGTTGGTCTAATAAAATTTGATAGGTCCCTTTGGCAAACTGTGAATAAAAAGCAAATAGAGTGAATAAGAATGTCAACTTAAAATAATGCTTTGCATTATGGGCTTATTTGTCCAAGAACATTCCTGCACAGTCTTCTGCACAGTTCATAATGACCAAGTGGAGAAGCCCTTTCATTGTTTGGTGGTTTTGTACATAGATTTTTATAACTTGGCATTTAATGTGTGACTTCTGAAAGAGATGGGAATACCAGACCACCTGACCTGTCTCTTGAGAAATCTGTATGCAGATCAGGAAGCAACAGTTAGAACTGGACATGAAACAACAGACTGGTTCCAAATAGGAAAAGGAGTACATAAAGGCTGTATATTGTCACCCTGCTTATTTAACTTCTATGCAGAGTACATCATGATATACGCTGGGCTGGAAGAAGCACAAGCTGGAATCAAGATTGCTGGGAGAAATATCAATAACCTCAGATATGCAGATGACACCACCCTTAATGGCAGAAAGTGAAGAGGAACAAAAAGCCTCTTGATGAAAGTGAAAGAGGAGAGCGAAAAAGTTGGCTTAAAGCTCAACATTCAGCAAAGTAAGAGCATGGCATCTGGTCCCATCATTTTATGGCAGATAGAAGGGGAAACAGTGGAAGCAGTGTCAGACTTTATTTTTGGGGGCTCCAAAATCACTGCAGATGGTGACTGCAGCCATGAAATTAAAAGACGCTTACTCCTTGGAAGGAAAGTTATGACCAACCTAGATAGCATATTAAAAAGCAGAGACATTACTTTGCCAACAAAGGTCCATCTAGTCAAGGCTATGGTTTTTCCAGTGGTCATGTATGGATGTGAGAGTTGGACTGTGAAGAAAGCTGAGCACCGAAGAACTGGTGCTTTTGAACTCTGTTGTTGGAGAGGACTCTTGTGAGTCCCTTGGGCTGCAGGGAGATCCAACCAGTCCATTCTGAAGGAGATCAGCCCTGGGTGTTCTTTGGAAGGAATGATGCTAAAGCTGAAACTCCAGTACTTTGGCTACCTCATGCGAAGAGTTGACTCATTGGAAAAGACTCTGATGCTGGGAGGGATTGGGGTCAGGAGGAGAAGGGGACGACAGAGGATGAGATGGCTGGATGGCATCACCAACTCGATGGATGTGAGTTTGAGTAAACTCCAGGAGTTGGCGATGGACAGTGAGGCCTGGCATGCTGCAATTCATGGGGTCGCAGGGAGTCGGACATGACTAAGTGGCTGAACTGAACTGAATTGAATGTGTGAATTTATGTAAGTGCAATAGTGTTTTTGCATGTGTTTTTAAGTTTTTACCCAAATAAAAAGTGTCTGAATGTCAATATTGTCTAAACTTTAAATTTTTTAAATCTTAGAGAATTTGTTTCAGATTTCCACGAGTCTAAATTTCTGAGTGGGCAATATAATTATCCTTTGCTCATGTGATATTTTATTATTTTAATCAGCTTGGTCTTGCATTTTTATGAACAGTTCCATTTAACGACAAAGAGGAAATACTGTGGTTACAAGTTTAATTATAATAATTTTATCTAGATTTGAAAGAAACATTTCTCATGATGTGAGACCCTATGTAATATAGATTACCCAACTCAATTAGCACTTGCCTAGCATCCACTGTGGACAGTGTATGGTGCACAGGGCTAGGGATAAACAGTACTGCCTTTGAAAAGGGGAAAGCAAAACAGGTTGATGTACTACAGAGTGTCACTGCTAAAATATGACTTCTGAGCAGGTGCCATGAGCGCTCAGAGGAGCAACCACTGCATTCATCCCAAGGTGACTTCGAATAGATGATAGCCCAACTGATCATGCAAAGATTAGCTCAGTAGGCTTTTGACAGGCCAGCTGAAGGAGGAAGGGAAGAGGAGATGCTGGCTGCGGTGTCCAGGTAGAGCAAGTAGCCTCAGTAAGCGCAGGCAGCTCTGATAGAATGTGTCATGTGTTGATGGAGAAAGAGATCAAAGTTCAGTTTAAGATGACTGGAGCGAGTATAAAGTAAAACTGGGCCAAAGTGCAAGGTGAAACTGGACTGGTAAGCAGGAGCTCGCCATCAAGATCCAAGTGTCGAAGAAGCTTGTAATTTTGCCATTGATGGGGAAACAGTGCAGGTTTCAGAGGAGAGAGGTGATAGGAAAGGAATCAATTATTGAAAAACTTAGTCATTTATCCAAGAATATAGCTAACTCACTTAATGCAGCTTCTGTAAATTTAATGTCTTTTATTTTTAGTTCAGCAAATTGATAAATATCACTGGGTGGAATGTTTAATTTCTTAAAAGTGGTATAATTTTACTTAGAAATTGGTTAATCTTTTAAAATCACAGGTTGTAAGAATAAATAACTTTTGCTCTCATCAGTACTTTAGAGCTAAATTTTGTATAATGATTAAATTGAAGTATGGAAAGTAGAGAAGATTCAGCAGCATGCAATGGACAACACAATTTCTGAAGAGAAATATTTCAATAACTTGCCATTTCTTCTTCTTTGATTAATTTATAATTAGGTGTGTTTCCTTGATGGTGGACAGATATGAAATCACTGTCTCTGAATAGGCACATACTTGAAAATCTTTGCTATATAGCGACTAAGAGAAAAATCACTGACAATTTACTGCTACTCTAAATTTGACTGCTTGAAATCTTAACACCTTAGTTGAAACTGGTCATAAAATAAGTGTTTCTGAGGAGCTGAGGTACAAAGTTAGAACAGGAAGGACCATAAAGAACTCTCACTTTATGTTTTTACTTTACTCACTTGGTTTTATTTTCCTTCACCACATACATTGTTAGAAATTTTCCACTTACCGGAAAGGGTTTCTCAAGCACTGTTAGACAATTACTGAAAAGTTAGTCCTTTATTTTAGTTTATCTTCCTCATGGATAAATCTGTTTGTAATCATTTTAACAGGTGAGAGAATTCAAGGAAGTGGTCATTTGCTCGGAAATGAGTTTGCAAGGCTGTGAAGTTGTTTTCATTAGGAGTATGATTTCTCATTTCATTTTCACATGAAAGGTACTTTTCCACCTTGTCACGTCTACATTGAGCAAGTCTGCCCACTAGGAGGCGCTCTTTCCAAGCTCATTTATCAAAGCACCCAGAAGACTTTCCCAATAAACCTTGTTGGGGTATTCACTTTTTTTGTTTCTAAGCTAAAGAGGCTAACACAGTCCTTTTTGCTAGTGAAAGCAGGCCTTTTTTATTGTTGTTAAAGCAACAATAACAAAAACTTCCAGACATTTTGGTTGGTGCCTGTTTTTCTAGGTATTGTTTTGTAGCCAGAGGTGTTTAATTTGTTAGAAAAATACAGTCTTTTTGGTTTCACATGTTCATTAAAAGTTCTAATAATGCCTTTAAAATCGTGATTCTTTCCCCAATACTTTTTCTCTTAAGTAAAAACATATAGATCCCTAATTTTATCTCAGTTGTGAAACGTTGAGGATATTAAACCATAATAGAATGCAGTGTTACAAAAAGTAATCAGTGATTTGTGTTAAGAAGAGTTCTCAGTTTCCTAAAATCATCAGAGACTGTAAGGATGATGTGTAGCACATATATGTAAACATAAATACTGTTGAGAATTACCAGACCACAGAGAACATTTTCTTAGTGGCATGTGAAAGTCAGTCTCATTGTGGCTGATCCCATGCTGCTATAAGCAGGCCCCTTGTCATAAGGATGCACATAAAATTAAATTAAAGTCATTAGTGGTGTCAGAAAAAAATCACACTCTGCATCTTAGAGATAGTAATTAATACAGCTATTTAATTTTCAGACAATTTCAAACTTCTGTCGTTGAAGAGAATAACTGAACATTTAAAATCGAAATTGGCTGGTTTACCTTAAAAAGCATGGATTTTCAGATTTGTTGTGTCAGGGTTAGAGACCTGGCCCCATGTATTCACTCATCCAGTGCAGACTGTCCTATCCCGAACTTTGTTAAGAGCAATCAACCTAAGGACAGAAATCCCTTTACTTGTGTTTATATTTGGTAGTGGTGGTGACAGGGCACAAGGGTGCATAGCAGGTTGCAAGAAAAAGGCTAAAGCTCTTAGAAGAGGATTGAAAGTAGCAGAAGCTGAGCTATTTCATGCGGAGAGGCAGGAGAGGTCTCTCTGAAAAGGTATCATTTGAGCAGAGATCTGAAAGAAGTGAGAAAGGAGGTCACACACAGGACTAAGGGAGAAAGTTTCAGACAAAAGGAAAAGCAAGCACAGTTCTGTGGTTTATTCTAGGAACAGTCAGAGAGCCTGGGCCTGAAATGTGGAGGAGGGTGTTGGCAGAGGAAGACAGAGAGATGAGAGAGGGCCTAGTAGAATTTTCCTACCAAGGAGATGGGGACCTCATGGGTGGGATTTGTGCAGAAGAATGGACTCATCTGACCCAACTTTTCACAGGGTCACTCTAACTTCCAAGGTGAATCTCAGCCATATGGGGCTGGAAAGAAAGAGAGAAAATTAGCTTAAGTGGTTTTGGAATTGTTTAGGCAAGAGATGGGTTTTTGATGAACCTGAGGAAGTTCCTTATCTTTGCTGAGGCTGTTCCCTCCTGGTAGTGGGAGATAATGAGACTGATGTATCAACTTGTTTTGAGGATTAAATGACAGAACACGCTGGCTTCATTTGGCTAAGGTCATGTAGAACTGATTCATTCAGGTCATCTCTTCGAGTTTTATATGCATGGATCGTTGAGTTTTATTATATGCATGGACATGTGTGCACACACCCATATGTAATATCCTGTATGTGTATTTCACACCGTCAAAATCATGTCTTTGATTATTGTAGGAGTCAGTCTTCTTACTGTTCTCTCAGTCTCTTTCCTTCATCAAATACATTTTTCCATGTTAACTGTACTTCTCAACAAAGTTCTGAGTATGTGTTTCTTTGACAGCACACTCCCAGGTCCCAAACCTGTGATGATCCCCGGTAGCTTTCTTGTCGTCAACTCAGTGGACATGAATCTGATCAAACTCTGGGAGATAGTGAAGGACAGGGAAGCCTGGCGTGCTGCAGTCCACCGGGTCGCACAGAGTCAGACACCACTGAGCGACTGAACAACAGCAATAACTTTAGCATAAACTCAGAACTGTGAATTCAGTTATTTGAAGTCTTCGATATTCAGTTTCCTTCACCCACTGTTGAAGCAACACCAGACTGCTTGCTAATTCCTGTAAATGCCCTATTCTTCAATCTTCTTGTGTTTGATTTAGGGTCCTTCTACCTAGAATGTGGAGGGTATGAATCTCAGTTCCCCCACACACAGATATGGAAGGAATATGACTCTTACTTGATCATAGCCGGATCGAGCCCCATTCTGCTAGGGTGTAGAAACTTAATCTGGCAATTCTGGGCTCCCTTGGCCTTTTCCTGTGGCTATACTTAGGTCCTTGGGGACTCTTGTAATTGTAAGCCACTGGGGGAGGAAGGCAGGGACATCAGTCTGGTCCTCTGTGGAGATCCCTTGGCAATAACATGCTGCCTCGCATCTCAGATGTCTGCCACTCAGCCGCTCCAGAATCAGAGACTAAGGCCCTCCCTTCTCTTCCCTCAGGGGTGAGTAGTTCTGAGACTTTGCCTCTCCCTGCAGTCCCCTGGGCCCTGAATGCTAGCGGTGGACTGTGGGGGATTAGCTGTAACTTATTCAGGCGAGTTTTGCTCTCTAGTAGAGAGAGGAAAGATTGATTATGCTCTTGAGACTTTTGGAAGTTCATAGTGTTATATGTTCAGCAGGAAACCATGGGTATATGATTTGCTAATAGTTCTTTTGTTATTGTTTTTAGTTATTAATTCTGTGGGCACCACAGAATTTACACTTTGCCCCTATACATCTGTGATGTGTGTTCACGACAGGAAGATGTACTGAGCTTTTACAGATGGATGTCCGGATGTCCTGTGTCTTAAAGTAGTATTTCTCAGAAGATGGGCAGAAAGCCAAGTCTATCAGGGTTACTTGTTAAAAATGTATTTATTCCAGAACTTTTGACTTGGAATCTTTCATGATGAATACTGATGATTTGCATTTCTAATGAATTTCTAAGGTGATTCTTTTGTACCCTAAACTTTTTCAACCATTGTTGTAAGTTGAGAGAAAGACAATGGCCATAAGACAGTGTTCTTCCAAACAACCTTTTTATTTTCTTCTGGGCCAAGATATTTTGGACTATGGATCAAAAAGAGCTAACTAGTACTGGATTATTAGTTTATTATCTGTTTATCGCCAACATAGATTGTACTTTTCTTTCTCTCTCACATGTATACAAACATCTTGTCAGTATCTAAATCTAGATTTAGATCTATACATAAGAATTTTTTATCTTTTTATGATTCTTAAAGTGCTGCCAATTTATCTATAAATCTCTCTCCATTTTCATACTCAGTATTGTTTATTTGTGCCTCTTTTCGTGATAAGCCTTTCTGTAGGTTCATCTGTTTTATTTATATCTTCAAAGAATCAAGCTATGTTTCGCTTATTGCCTCTGCTTTTTCCAGTAAATTTTTTTAATTATTTATTTTTCTACTTAATATTTACTTTTAATCTGTAGTTAGTTTTGAATTAATTTATCTCTTTTTAGTTTTATAAATAAGTACAATTAAGTCTATAATTTTTTTTTCATGTCACTACAGCAGCTTTACAATAAAATTTGGTAACTTCATTTCGTTCTAAACATTCTATGATTTTCATCAGTGATGCCATCCAGCCATCTCATCCTCTGTCGTCCCCTTCTCCTCCTGCCCCCAATCCCTCCCAGCATCAGAGTCTTTTCCAATGAGTCAACTCTTTGCATGAGGTGACCAAAGTACTGGAGTTTCAGCTTTAGCATCATTCCTTCCAAAGCACACCCAGGACTGATCTCCTTCAGAATGGACTGGTTGGATCTCCTTGCAGTCCAAGGGACTCTCAAGAGTCTTCTCCAACACCACAGTTCAAAAGCATCAATTCTTCAGCGCTCAGCCTTCTTCACAGTCCAACTCTCACATCCATACATGACCACAGGAAAAACCATATCCTTGACTAGACAGACCTTAGTTGGCAAAGTAATGTCTCTGCTTTTGAATAATCTATCTACGTTGGTCATAACTTTTCTTCCAAGGAGTAAGCGTCTTTTAATTTCATGGCTACAGTTACCATCTGCAGTGATTTTGGAGCCCCCAAAAATAAAGTCTGACACTGCTTCCACTGTTTCCACATCTATTTCCCATGAAGTGATGGGACCAGATGCCATGATCTTCATTTTCTGAATGTTGAGCTTTAAGCCAACTTTTTCACTCTCTTTCACTATCATCCAGAGGCTTTTTAGTTCCTCTTCACTTTCTGCCATAAGGGTGGTGTCATCTGCATATCTGAGGTGATTGATATTTCTCCTGGCAATTTTGATTCCAGCTTGTGTTTTATCCAGCCCAGCATTTCTCATGATGTACTCTGCATAGAAGTTAAATAAGCAGGGTGACAGTATACAGCCTTGATGTACTCCTTTTCCTATTTGGAACCAGTCTGCTGTTCCGTGTCCAGTTCTAACTGTTGCTTCCTGACCTGCATACTGCATCGATATTTTTCATATATTTTGATAGTTTTTCTATTATAAATATCCTTTTAATGCCTTTTTTCTTTTAAATTATATATTTGTCTGATTTCTGTTTTAAGCATATTTATATTATCTTTTTCATACTTTATTTTCAGCCTTTTATGTGTTTTTGTTTTAGATGGGATTCTTATTAAGCAATAAATAGCTTGATTTTTTTTTAATGAATTCAAGAATTCTCTTTTCTAATGAGTTTAGTCTATGTATGTTTATTGTGATTACTGATATATTGGATAACTTATGGCTTTATGTTTTCTGTTTATTATCTTTTTTTAATTTTCTTCTTCATTTTTTCTTCTTCCCTGTGTTCTGGTGAATTGATAATGCTTTCTTTAACCTCTTATTTTTTTCTGATAATTTGGAAATTGTGGATTGTATTAATGTTTATTCATAAATTTTCCCATGTATTATTTGTGAGAAGTTTAGCAGTATCTGTAGTTACTGTCTTTGTCCTCTTTGTAATTAAAATGAGTCATCAATTTTTTTTATTGTTTTTTATATAAATTTATTTATTTTAATTGGAAGTTAATTACTTTACAATATTGTATTGGTTTTGCCATATATTGACATGAATCCACACAGGTGTACACGTGTTCGCCATCCTAAACCCCCCTCCTCCTCCCTCCCCGTACCATCCCTCTGGGTCATCCCAGTGCACCAGCCCCAAGCATCCAGTATCATGCATCTAACCTGGACTGGCGATTCATTTCGTATATGATATTATACATGTTTCAATGCCATTCTCCCAAACCATCCCACCCTCTCCCTCTCCCATAGAGGCCAAAAGACTGCTCTATATACATCTGTGTCTCTTTTGCTGTCTCACATACAGGGTTATCATTACCATCTTTCTAAATTCCATATATATGTGTTAGTATGCTGTATTGGTGTTTTTCTTTCTGGCTTACTTCACTCTGTATAATAGGCTCCAATTTCATCCACCTCATTAGAACTGATTCAAATGTATTCTTTTTAATGGCTGAGTAATACTCCATAGTGTGTATGTACCACAGCTTTCTTATCCATTCATCTGCTGATGGACATCTAGGTTGCTTCCATGTCCTGGCTATTATAAACATGCTGCAATGAACATTGGGGTACATGTGTCTCTTTCAATTCTGGTTTCCTCTGTGTGTATGCCCAGCAGTGGGATTGCTGGGTCATAAGGCAGTTCTATTTCCAGTTTTTTAAGGAATCTCCTCACTGTTCTCCATAGTTGTTGTACTAGTTTGCATTCCCACCAGCAGTGTAAGAGGGTTCCCTTTTCTCCACATCCTCTCCAGCACTTATTGCTTGTAGACATTTGGATCACAGCCATTCTGACTGGCATGAAATGGTACCTCATTGTGGTTTTGATGTGCATTTTTCTGATAATGAGTGATGTTGAGCATCTTTTCATGTGTTTGTTAACCATCTGAATGTCCTCTTTGGAGAAATGTCTATTTAGTTCTTTGGCCCATTTTTTGATTGGATCGTTTATTTTTCTGGAATTGAGCTGCAGGAGTTGCTTGTATATTTTTGAGATTAGTTGTCAGTTGCTTCATTTGCTATTGTTTTCTCCCATTCTGAAGGCTGTCTTTTCACCTTGCTTATAGTTTCCTTTGTTGTGCAGAAGCTTTTAAGTTTAATTAGGTCCCATTTGTTTGTTTTTGCTTTTATTTCCAATATTCTGGGAGGTGGGTCATAGAGGATCCTGCTCTGATTTATGTCGGAGAGTGTTTTGCCTATGTTCTCCTCTAGGAGTTTTATAGTTTCTGGTCTTACGTTTAGATCTTTAATCCATTTTATTATTTAATCCATTGTATTAATGTTCATTCATAAATTTTAACATGTATTATTTGTGAGAAGTTAAGCAGTATCCGTAGTTATTGTCTTTGTCCTCTTTGTAATTAAAGTGAGTCATCAATTTTTATTTATAGATTTTTTTCAACAAGAATTGTCATTTTTTAGCAAATAGATAAAAATTTTGGACCACATAGTAACTTGCTATTTTGCCTTTGTTTCTTATATATTATACCTTCCTGCTGAGTTTAATTTTTCTTGTTCCAGAAGAATTTATTTTAATGAGTCTTTTGGTAAGTGTGTTAGTGTCAAGTATTTCAGTCATTTTGTGTCTGAAATATATTTATTTACCCTCAATTCTTGAATAATAGTTTGAGTAGGTATGAAATTTTAGGTTAAGAGGTTTATTTCCTTGGCACCTTTGTAATATCTCTTCATTGTTTCTTGCCATCTGTTTGTTGTTGCCTGTCCATCATTCTAATGTAGATAATGTAGATAACACATTTTTGCAGTTCAGTTCAGTTGCTCAGTTAGGTCAGACTCTTTGTGACCCCATGGACTGCAGTACACCAGGCCTCCCTGTCCATCACCAACTCCCAGAGTTTACCCAAACTCATGTCCATTGCATGTTAGCTAATGACATGTTTTCCTTAATTTTTAAAAATTCTCAGCAATTGCCTTATCACATATTTCTTTATCAATTCTCTTTTTCTGAAAGGTATATTAGGACACTTTCCAATGGGCTTCTCTGGTAGGTCAGATGGTAAAGAATCTGCCTGCAATGCAGGAGACCCCAGGTTTAATCCTTGGATCGGGAAGATCCCCTGGAGAAGGGAATGGCCACCCACTCCAGGATTGTAGCCTGGAGAATTCCACGGACAAAGGAGCCTGGCAGGCTACAGTCCATGGGACTGCAAAGAGTTGGGCACAACTGAGCTATTAACATACACACACTTTCCAAATTTTACATATTCTTTTATAATTTTTAACCTTGTCTTTCTGTGCTGCATTTTGGGTGAGTTTTCCAGTATTTACTACCCTTTCATTAATTCATTCTTTGATGCCAGCTTAAACTTATCCCACTGATTGTATCTTTAATTTCAATAACTTTGCTTTTAAATATCAAGTTATGTATTTTTCTCATTTGTCTATTCTTATTTCACTTTTGTGTATATTTTGAGGACTTTTGTTATTTTTATTGATAATTTTGTCTACACTAAATTCTGGTCGTTGTTAACCTACTCTTTTAAGGTCTTTGTCAGATTGTTTCATGAAATTAATTTCATCTGGAGCACATTTATATTCAAATAGTTGATTTTATTAATTGCCTTTTATTTGCATTAGGTTTATTCATGTGTTTTAAAGTATTGGTTGGCAGGCGTATTTGGAGTAGCAGATTCTTTTTTCTTCTCTTTTTCTCTTCTTTTTCATTTTCTTCATCATCTTTTCATGTCTAACAGTATGGCAATGGCTTCCACCCAGCACTTAGAGTCTCCATTCTGGGACTCAGACTGATAATAACAACATACTAGAAGGCAATGGCCCCCCACTCCAGTATGCTTCCCGGGAAAATCCCATGGACGGAGGAGCCTGGTGGGCTGCAGTCCATGGGGTCGCTAGGAGTCGGACACGATTGAGTGGCTTCACTTTCCCTTTTCACTTTCATGCACTGGAGAAGGAAATGGCAACCCACTCCAGGGTTCTTGCCTGGAGAATCCCAGAGACGGGGAGCCTGGTGGGCTGCCATCTATGGGGTCGCACAGAGTCGGACATGACTGAAGCGACTCAGCAGCAGCAGTCAGTCTAGTCTAGGAGCTAAATAGTGACTTGGCTCAGTTTTAGGTAGGGTGGCTGTGTTGATGTTTGCACTTAGCAAGTCTTGCAACTTCATAAACACTAACACAGGTGACAGTTGACAGACACTGTTTCAGTCTTTTATTAGGAAGTTGAGGTAGGGGGACATCAGAGCATGCCACCTGCAGTCCCCTGCATCCTGTGAAACATTCTCGTTTCTCTTTATCCCACAGGAGCTGAAATTTCTGATGCCTCAGCATACTTACCCATAATCCAACAAGATCACTACTTTAGCACCTGCCCAATCTCTTGATTTTTATTCCTTTCCAGTTCACAAGACTATTTGATTATATTTGATGCTGGCTGTAATTTTTACTCTTCCTACCCTTAGAAAAAAATTATCATTGGTCTGTATTTAGAGTGGACTTTTCCTCTGTGAAGCTATTGTGAATCTTAAGTTGGAAGTTCTGAACTGTTTGAGCAAGAGGAACAAATAAATTATTTTATTTGTTATCATTAAGTAATGTTTAATGTCCATTAAGGCAGAAGTAGCTTTTTATTTACTGACTTTTATTCTAGTTGTGGAACTCACTGCTCTGAAAACTTCACTTTGATTTGCCTTGAAGCTTTTCTTATTTAGATTACCTCGATTTTGGTTCTGCTTCATTTCGACTTATAATTTGTTTCCAAAATTAATACACTACCCATAAGTATTGAAGAGGATGCTTTTGGGATGGAAAGTATAAGAGCAAGGCTGGCAATGTTTCAGTGTCAAAAGAGATTATTTTATTAAAGGCTTCCCTACTGAACAATTCTAACAAAGATTTTTGTTGAGTTACTCTGGATAATATTACTCTGCTTCCTCAAACAGAGCCTCTGTTTAATTCTCCACTCTTTGATGCTTAGTTGAGTGCCTATTATATGCAAACCACTGTTCTATGCATAACATATGGGCATGTGAGAGCAGACAAATCATATAAAATCTCCATCTTCTTGAAGCTTACATTTCAGCTTATTGTTAATAATAGCTTTGAGTTGGCAGCATTTTCATTAATCAGTAAACTCTAAGGAAATTGGTTATTATGTACAATATTGGTTAGAGAAAAGCAGTCGGTGCTTCAAGGTTCACTTATTATCTTTCTACCGGGGAGTTATGTCCAGAGGAACTCAATTGATTATTCTTGCCACATGCCTGAAACAGGCACACAAGAAATACTACCCCTATCTGCATGTGCTTGTGTCTCTCTCTATATAATTTCTATTATAAATCTATGGTGGCAGAAGACTCTCAGTTATTCTATTGCTATTGTTATGGACTTAATTGAAGGAAATCCAGGAAAAGATAGATAATATATTTTGTCTAAATATTAAAAGTTTGTCTAAAAATTAAATGTGCCACTTGTAGAAAACCACATTGAAACCTTCCAGCTTGAGAAGCAAAGTTAAACTAAGGTGATGAAAAAAAACTTGTTGTCAGTTTAAGCCATGATACTATGTTTTAAAACATAGTAGTCAAAGAAGGGTCCCCTTTTTAATGAGATACAAGATGTGGATTAGAGTTCTCTCATTAATTAGTTAGCTGTGTGAGGAATGACACTTAAAAGCAACTCTAGGGTATCGGTTTTCATTGATTTACTCATTTTGTTCAGATTTGCTGCTATGATTAATGAATTTTTGAGCAATGACGATTAGGTTAATTTGAGTTCATTATTCAAAACCAGGGCTTAACAGATGGAACACTAAACGGAAGGTCAGGAAATGTGAATTCCATTCTAGGTTCAATGCTTACCTTCCATGCAATTTGAATTTCTTCCTGCCTTGTAGAGATATTGTGGATTAACATTATTGTGAGTGAAATACTTTAACGGACTAGAATATAAAGTACTATGAAAATATGTGTGGAACAAAATTATCATAATTGAGAGGAAAAAAAACTTTCTTGTTCACCTTGGAATAATATTTAGAATTGATAAACAACTTTTCAGTGGAAATGTAGATACTATGCTCTATCATTTAGAAGAATAGCTTTCTTCTCCAAATTTTAAAGAGTAATCATAATACTTAATATTTGAATAGTGATTTCTAAATTTTTAAGCACTTTCTCATTCTAACTTCGTATCACACTTACAAAAGCCCTGTAAGATAGACCATGTATGTATAGCCTCATGAAAAAAAAGACAGGACTCTTTCCTTGTGGGGCTTAAGAGTAATTGGACACATTTATCTTATCCTTTAACACCAATGTCAATTTAGAATTTCCCCATAGAGGCCAGGGATCCTGTCACTGTCCACATCACCTCTTCCTGCAGTTCAGAAATAACATATTTTCCAAGCATGCAACTTGATATTCTGATTTTCCTTAGACCTTCCAAACACCACTGTTGTCTTTTTTCTCTTAAGGACTGTTCTTGTAAATAGCTCTTAGCATTTACTGTACACTAGCAAAATAGCAAAGGAACTGCGGTTATTTCAGAAAAAGAATGTAAACAGACCAAGAATCTACCACCCTCCAGTGGCTGTCCTTTAAGGGGTGGGATGGAAATCTGATCCTGTCTTATCCAAAATATGACCTACTCTAATTTTGTGATGTACAGAAGCCCAGTCAGCGCTCAAACGATTTCACAAAAGGGAAAACAGATTTTTGTATCATTTTCTACTTTTCTCTAAGAATTCACAGTAAGTCAAAAGGCCACAGTTAGTTGGCATTTACTCTGAATTTATGAGTCATCCGTGATTTCGATGATGTTACTTCGTATTCCAGTTTGATCCATTGCTGGCCAAAGGAGGACGCAGAGGAGAATTAACTGAGTCTCGGTATAAAGCTCTGTCTAATTGTGAACATGTACGCTGGGGACAGGCAGTCTGGGGTTTTGTATACACGGTTTGACTGTTGTCACAGTGAATTTGCTTCTGAGATGAAATTCCCAAAGTAGAGAGGAAAATGTGTGTCAGGAGCTTGGAGACGGGCCTTATAATGTGGTCAGTGGAGATATTAGGTCATTGGGCTCAGTTTCTGAAGTGAGGTCCCCAACTCTAAGTCCTTTGGGGGCCGATCACACAAATGAAGACAAATATGAGGCAGTGGGGGACACCGAGCGCACAGGCCCTGCTGAGGGCAGCTTGCACGCCAGTTATTAAAGACGCTGCATTGGCCAAACAAAGCACACAGCCGGGCTGAAGGTCACTTTCCCGCTGTCCCGCCTGCTGTCAGGCCGGGTTCAGCTCTCTCAGCCAGCTTAGTCTGGGGGAACCCATTAGATTTCTTAAGTGTGTGTCAGCATTTGAGGGGCTCCGAAGCCTTGACTGAGAGAGCCACTGACCCTGTCACGTTGCCTTCATCTTTCCTCTGTTCCTCCTCTTCCTCCTACACACACACACAGAGACACACACACACAGACACACAGTCACGGCAGGCTTAGAGATACAGAAGCCTGATGCCGGAACTCTGCTCGTACAGGCTTGTGTATTAATCTACAACATTAGAAGGGAACTGCAGTTAATACAGGGTGGCAGTTTGTTTGATGTAAGTAAAAAATGCGAGGTTTTATTTTATCAGAACATAATATTTATATGCTTTAAATTGCTTTTTTATTTCCTTTGGATTATAATAATGGCGTGTACTTAATTCTAAAATAAGAATTGCTTTGCAAGAGTTTCCTTCCCGCAGGTATTGCTACAGAAGGGACATATTCAGTGCTTCAAATGATTGATTCTAAAACCAGTGCATTGCTTAAAATAATGCCACATTATTTTACATTTTCCAGGTTTCTCTTTTTGGATGACTCAGGACTGTTCTGTTGATGCTTCCTGTCTGTTTAGTGGAAAAAACAGGAAAAGTTACAATATTTGAATGAACTTTGCTTAGATTCTTTGCAAATTCTTTATATATACATTTCTGTAGAACTTCATAAACAAACAGAACATTTATACAGAATGACTTATGCTCAGCTAAGGGTTGAAAGCTATTTACTACCAGAACCAGGAGAATAGAAGAAATATAAATATATATATGATAATAAATAGTAAACATGGAGTTATAATTGCTTTAGATTAATGCTGTCTGTTCAGATAATTAAGACCTTAACAGGTTATTCGGTGATGTTTTTTCAGTTTAGGGGTTAATTGCAAAGCTGCATGGAAGCAAAAGCCATGCTCTATTCTAACTCAAACAAAAGCCCAGAGAAACAGAGGAAGGATGCTGCAGAGACTGGAGCCAGCCAGTTTGAACCGGCACTAGTTAGTAATGACAGGGAGAATCGAGGTGGGACTGGCAGAGAGGAGGAGCGCACAGAAGGGAAATTACATTCAGCCAGAGCCTCGTTTCAAGGTTCACTGTGAAAGCCATTTAGAAGCTCTCATTTCAGTGTGTGGTTACGGACATAATTTCTTACAAACTTCTTACTCTTCTGTGGAAGAAACACAGAAATAACTGTGTGATAGCCAAGCTTTATATGCTTTCCCCCTGGGATTTCCTCCTGTTTTCCCCTCTTGTTTGGAGCAGAAAATGAATACTAATAAAATCCTTAATTTGGAACATTTCCTAAGGAAAAAAAAAGCCAAATATAAATAAAGCCTCCTTCTAAAGAATTCCTAAGAATATTGTGCCAAGTAAAATCACTTCTTTTAAATATTGTAAGCAGACTTCACTATCCAAAGCAAATGAAGCTTTCCTTCAGAACGCTGATTACAATATTGTAAAATGTGTATCAGGGTCATCCATTTGCTCCAGATCAACAGGGACAGGAAATCACTTATAATCCTCTGTGAGTCTTAAAGTCACAAAAATTTCTTAAGTAAAAGGAAATGAAATTGGTTGATAGTAAATGATCAGTCTTGTGGAAATGTGTAATACGTAAAGCTTTTTTTTTTTTTTTTTTTTTTTAATGAGAACGACCTTCAGGAATGAGTTAAATTGAGTGGGCAAGAGTGTGGATATGGAGCTTCTGGCATATTTCAAACTCATCATTCTCAAATCAGTTCTGTCTCATTAATTTTGGTTTTACTACTACCAGGCAACAGTCCAAAACCATTTAAAACCTGCTAGATGGTTTCTGCTCTAGGAGTCGCTGCCAGTCTAGTCCCCCAACTGAAAATACAGGGATTGGAGACAGAATTGGGAGAACGGTCTAACCCACATTCTCAGCCACACAGATATCTTAGGAATTTAAAGATTCGACTTCAGAACCAACTCTCATGCAGAACAAGGGTAGTCTAAATTCAGGTGCGTATGAAATAAAAGCCATAGCTAACTTGACATCTCATTTAGTAGAAGCAATCCAGGATTAACTCATGGGGTTATAATGATTACGGAAGTTAAAATATGATGATGCAATTGGTTTTTAATTTTGATAATGTAATTGGTTAATCCAAATTAGTCTAATAACCTTATTTTAGCCACTGATTTCAGTCTTTCTCCTCATAAAGCCTTGTGTTAGAGCATTTGCAAGAAAGCTACACCCTGCTTTATTCTCTCCACTCTTTGTTAGCTACTTCATAGTAAAGAATTGTCTGAAAATAAGAGGGTGAAGCCTAGAGCCTAGCGAATATAATCCAAAAGTGTGAATAATTAGAATTATTAACTAGCCCACCTTTCTTTGATGATGACTCATTGAGACCATTCACTCATCAAACACTTTATGCAACTAACCATGAATATTTTAAGTGTTACGTGCTAAGATGATAGCAAAGACATTCATGAAAACACTGTATAACCTTTGGCTTAAATATATGTACTTGATAATTAATTAACAAAGCCAGTCAGCATTCAATTAAGAAAACTTTAGCAGACATAATAAGGAGTTAGTTCTAGAAAAGTAATGGGCCACATATATTTGGCTTAAGTGTCATAACGTATGGCGTTCCCTGGAGGAGGGGTAGATTTGACTAAAAGAGAGCTGAGAAAGAAAAATGAATATGAGATATTTACAGAAGAATGAGGAGTTTCTCAGAGTTAATAGTAGGTTCTGCGTTTGAGACTAGTGAGAGGTTTAAATGTACAGATAATGCGGAGTCAGGTTGGAGATTGTAAAGTTAATTTTTATAGAACAAGGCTCACAAACCCAAATGCATACAGGAGACCAGAAAAGCTATTTAAGTGTGGCCCTGGGGACTATGGTGACTGGTAAATGTATGCCCTTTCTAAGTGTAAGCCATTACCCAACTCTGACTAATCATTCCCTGTGGCAAGGACGTTTGACTTTTTAAGAAAACTGAGTATCTAAACTATTGTGTGAAATATTTGGATCTTTTAAAAGCACTAAGCAAATCAAGCAAAAACCTACCCGAAAGCTGATTTTAGCCTATGATACCACAGCTACAGTTTGTGTAGGAAAAGATGAGCCTTGCAGCTTTTTTCATCCAGCCAGAGACCTGATGAATATTTCAGGAAGGTTTCACAGTGCTTGCCTCTAGGTGATTTTGAATCACAAAGAGCTACAGCCTCCAGGAAACTTTTTTCTGCCTCTTCTTCAACTAGGAGCTACAAATAATCACTAAGACTTGAAGACTGATTAAGCTGGTTTTCACATGTGTTTCTCTAGGGTGCTTTGGCCAGGAGGAAAAATTGTAGAATAGCTCTTTAGTACTAGCCTTCTCCTATCTCATAAAAATGTCCTTTGTCAGCAATCTCTGCTCAGCCTCTAGCCATACTTCACTTTTAATTGCCAAAAAATTGAACACTGAGGGGGTGGATGAGTGAGCGAATTGGCCAGGTGGTTGGTTGTTTTGAGGCTGTTCTGAGAGCTGCGAGGTAGTATGAAAGCTGTAACCCCTGGTCTTTAAACCTGAAGTCTTAGAACCAAGTCTCAGTTCTTCTCTTCCTAGTCTTCTCATCTTGGACAAATCATTCATCTTATTGAGCTTGATCGACCCTTCTCCATCCTGGGAATCATGGCACATGCTGTTTCCTTGGTTTGCAAAACCTCCCTTACACTTACCTGGCCACCACTTTCTTGTCTTTAGTGCTTAGTCACTCAGTCGTGTCCGACTCTTTGCGACCCCATGGACTGTAGTTGGCCAGGCTCCTCTGTCCATGGGATTCTCCAGGCAAGAGTACTGGAGTGGGTTGCCATACCCTCCCTCCATTCTTGTCTTAAGATGACAGCTAAAACGTCAGTTCTTCAAAGAGTCCTCCCATGAGCTGCCCATCGAAAGACGAGCCTCTGCTTGTTTCCTAGGGTTGCTGTAACAAAGCACCACAGTTGGGGCAGTGTAAAACAACAGAAATTTATTCTCTCATAGTCCTGGAGGCTAGAGATCTGAGATCACAGTGTCAGCAGGTCTGTGCCCCACTAAAGACTCTAGGGAAGAACCTTTCCTTGCCTCTTCAAAGTTTTTGGTGATTCTCTTGCCTGGAAAATCCCATGGACGAATGAGCCTGGTGGGCCGCAGTCCATGGGGTCGCTGAGTCAGACACGACTGAGTGACTTCACTTTCACTTTTCACTTTCATGCATTGGAGAAGGAAGTGGCAACCCACTCCAGTGTTCTTGCCTGGAGAATCCCAGGGACAGGGGAGCCTCATGGGCTGCCGTCTATGGGGTCGCACAGAGTCTGACACGACTGAAGTGACTTAGCAGCAGCAGCAGCAGCAGTAATCCTTAGCATTCTTGACTTCCAGCTTTTCACCTCTAGTTTCTGTCATCACATGGACTTCTTCCCTGTGTGTGGGTCTGTTTGCATATGGTCTTCTTATCAGGACTGTCATTGGTTTTAGGGCCTACTCTAAGCCAGGGTGACCTCATCTAAACTAATGAATCTATAAGACTCTGTTTCCAAATGAAGTGTTCCAGGTAGTTATCAATTTTGGAGTCCTACTATTCAAACTAGTGGGAGCCCCCATTTATTTTTTTTTTTTAATGCAATTCCAAAATGCCTAAGCAACACAGTACAAAACCTTCCCTGGTCAATGAACTGAATTTCTTTTTACTCAAAAGACAGATTTTTCTTCTCCCTTTTTTTTCTTTAGTATTCTAAGCAGGCCTGAAATACCATTATTTAAGAACGGTAGAAGGAAGAGAATGCAGGTTCTAAAATGGCATGGAGAAGGTCAAGATTGTCTGTTCTTTTCACAGGTGTATTTATCCCCTGGATAAAGGAGGACAGTGTTACAGGGTGAATGAGAACCTACGTGTCTGTCCTATCTTCCTGCATCATCAGTTATCAGTGTTGTTTTACAGCAAAATAAAATTAATATACATATAGTTAGATAAGCATGATGATATTAAGCAACATGTAAAATTCACATGGATTCCCAGGTGGCACTGGTGGTAAAGAACCCACCTGCCAGTGCAGGAGACATAAGAGACACAGTTTCGATCCCTGGGTTGGGAAGATGCCCTGGAGGAGGGCATGGCAACCCACTCCCGTATTCTTGCCTGGAGAATCCCACGCACAAAGGAGCTTGGCGGGCTACAGTCCGTAGAGTCGCAAAGAGTTGGACATGACTGAAGTGACAGTATGCACATATGCAAAATTCGTGTATGCATGAATACTGTATGCACATATGCAATATTTAAGATTAAGTATGACACACACACAAAAGAAGTATTTGTCAAGGATATAGCTCTGGACTTCCCAGGAGGAATCAAACATGCATATTCTTTTCCAGTAGAAGTTTGAATTCACTACATTTGACATAACTTATTCTTCACAACTATCACACAAGATGAATATAGTTAGCTTGATTTTAAAGATATAGATACTGACATTCAGAAAGCTGAATAACTTCCCTGACATCACTGTTATCTACTGGTAATATTAAAATTTGAATATAGAAATCTTTGGTTCAGAAGAATGAAATCTTTATGTTCTATAAGGAAGAGACTTAGAAGCAAGCAAATATAAAGAAGGAAGGTATGCCAATAACAAAATATTAAAGAGATCAAGTTGCATGAATACTAAAAAGTAGTCTTAGTGGCTCCTTGATAACCATCAGTTCAGTTCAGTTCAGTTCAGTCGCTCAGTCGTGTTGGACTCTTTGCAACCCCATGAATCGCAGCACGCCAGGCCTCCCTGCTCATCACCATCTCCCAGAGTTCACTCAGACTCACGTCCATCGAGTCTGTGATGCCATCCAGCCATCTCATCCTCGGTCGTCCCCTTCTCCTCCTGCCCCCAATCCCTCCATGGAACCTAGTTAAAGAGGGTTAAAAAGTGAATGTGAACCAGAATGATACACAATTGTTCATCAACCAGAATGACTAACATTCAGAAAAAAACATACAATACCAGGTGTTGCAAATGGGAATTTCTGCTAAACAGACACACACCTATCCTATAATCTATCAATTTTCTTCTTAAATAAGTACCCAGGATAAATAAGCCATAAAAGACTAGTCTGTGAGATGTTTATTATAGCTTTGTTCATCAGTTCAGTTCAGTCGCTCAGTCGTGTCCGAGTCTTTGCAGCACCCTGGACTGCAGCACGCCAGGCCTCCCTGTCCATCACCAACTCCCGGAGTTCATGCAAACTCATGTCCACTGAGTCGGTGATGCCATCCAGCCATCTCACCCTCTGTCATCCCCTTCTCCTCCCACCTTCAGTCTTCCCAGCATCAAGGTCTTTTCAGATGAGTCAGCTCTTCACATCAGGTGGCCAAAGTATTGTGGTTTCAGCTTCAACATCCGTCCTTCCAATGAACACCCAGGACTGATCTCCTTTAGGATGGACTGGTTGGATCTCCTTGCAGTCCAAGGGACTCGCAAGAATCTTCTCTAACACCACAGTTCAAAGCAGTTCAAAAGCATCAGTTCTTCAGTGCTTAGCTTTCTTTAATAGTCTGACTCTCACATCCATACATGACTATTAGAAAAACTATACCTTTGACCAGATGGACCTTTGCTGGCAAATTAATGTCTCTGCTTTTTGATATGCTGTCTAGGTTGGTCATAGCTTTTCTTCCAAGGAGCAAGTGTCTTTTAATTTCATAGCTACAGTCAGCATCTGCAGTGATTTTGAAGCACCTCCCCCAAATAAAGTCTCTCACTGTTTCCATTGTTTCCCCATCTATTTGCCATGAAGTGATGAGACTGGATGCCATGATGTTAGTTTTCTGAATGTTGAATTTTAAGCATCACATTCCCAAATTGTAAATAACCCAAATGTCCATAGGAAGTAGAATGGATACGTTTTGGTACATTCATTCAGTGGAACACTACACAGCAATTAAAAACAGAGTGAAACATTATTACAACAACATAGATGAATCTTACAAACATTTGTTAAGAGAAATAAACCAGATATGAAATAGTCCATACTACAGTCAATTCATATGAAGTTTAAGAATAGGCAGAATTAACTGATGGTAATACAGGTGTATATGGTGATTTTCTTAAAGCTACTGAGTATTAACTGGGAAGGGAAATAAGTGAACCTTATGAGATGTTGCAAATGTTCTGTATCTTGATCTTGATGGTGATTTTATAGTGGGTATATAGAGATGTAAAATTTTGTCTAATTGCAATTAAAGATTCCTGAGATCTACTGTATATATGGTAGACTTTAAGTTTAAAAATGTTAAACAAACATTTTTATTACGAGTATCTTCATGAGCTAGATGGGGAACAAAGAGGGTAGTAAATAAAAAGAATATATTTTTAGAAGAAGAAGGAAAGAAGGAATCAGGCCAGACAGTCCAATACCTAGTTAATAATGGATCTAGAAAGTATGAAAAGAGACAATGGAGAGGAAGAAATTATCAAAGAAGTACATAATAAAAATGGCCAGAATTGAAGAATATGATTCATAAGAGCCCTTAAAATGCTTAGCAAACAAAACCAAATAAGGTATGGAATCACTGTGACATTTCAGAACACTGTAATAAAACGAAAGAGCTAAGGATTTCCAGAGGATCCACCCAACCCCCAGCCCAGTGTCACATGTTGGGGATTTAGAATGGTCTTAGACTTCTCAACAGCAACACCAGGGGACAAAAATTAGTAACTTTAGAATTCTGACTGTAAATTGTTTTCATAACACAGTCATACAAGACCTCAGTCATTCAAGTCTTCAAAAAAATGATCTCTGTGTACTGACATAGTTATTAGAGATGTGCTTCAGTACAGGAAGGAGGAGGAAAACAGAAATTCAGAATCTAGAATGCAAGGGGAATCCCAGGACAGTGACTGCAAGGCAGGCCTTAGAGCACAGCTGGTCTGTTCTCAACCTTCTAAAACAATGGAAACTTAAAAACCATGTACATGAAATTGTTTTAATGACTATAAAAACTGAATTAAAATGAATTGGGCTTAGATGGTAGAGGTAATAAATGGGTGAGCGGGATCCCAGAATAGATTACCAGAAGAAGGAATTGGTTATGAGCATGGGTGTTGAAAGGCTTCCCAGGTGGCTCGGTGGTAAAGAGTCTGCCTGCCAATGCAGAAGACGCAGGTTCAATCCCTGGGCCAGGAAGATCCCCTGGAGTAGGAAATGCAACCACCTCTAGGATTCTTGCCTGCAAAATTCCATAGACAGAGGGAACCTGGTGGACTATGGTCCATGGGGTCGCAAAGAAAGAGTTGGACACAACTGAGCTATTGAGCGTGCACAAACGAGAGTAGAGAAGAGAGAGTGCTTGCCTTTCCCCGAGACAGGGAAACTCTAGGGGTTATCTGCATCATAAAGTACCTGTGCACATGATGGCTGAATTTGGTTTAAAGTCTGACCCATATATTCTGAGATGCATTTGAATGACAAGTCAGAATGAAACACACAAACAAAAAAGATCATGATAATTTAGAGCAGTGTGGTAAGGCACATTAGCCTGCATCCAGCCCAGTCCTCTTAGTTTTTAAAATAGAGTCTGTTCCATTCACTATTTGGAAGTGACTCAGTAAAGTACATGGTGTTCTGATATGGAGCTTCTTTGACAAAGAAGGGATTCACTCATGCTTGATTAACCATTTCCAGAATAATGCATTGTTAAACTTGAACTTTGTACAACAGCTGCTCCATAATTCCTATCAGTATCTTAACTATTGAATGGTTCCAAATATTAGGAGAGCTGGCCATATATTCATAATTATGGTAGTTATGTCAATGAAAAATATAGTAATGAGTAGATGTAAAAGTTTGGTGCTTCATTTTGAACTGTGTTCATCTCATGGATAAAATTGAATATATATATGGTGAGAAGGAGAAAGAAAGATATACAATATATATATAGCTATGAAAGTGAAAGTGTTAGTAGTGGGTTCCATCCCTGGTCAGGGAGCTATGATCTCACATGCATCATGGCCAAAAAAACCCCAAACATAACACAGAAACAATATTGTGGCAAGTTCAATAAAAATTTTAAAAATGGCCCACATCAAGAAAATCTTTAAAAAGTAATAATCTACTATAAATAATGTTCTCTTCCTATAGATGAAATGGCTAATTGAGCTAAACATTAATGCTGACTATTTCATTTTACTGCCATCAATAGAAATAAGCCTCAATCTTCTTTTATATCTTTATTCCTACTTGGCAGAACAAAGAATGATCACTTTATAAAAGTTTGTGATTAAGGCATAAACACAGAGAGAGGGAATCTTGTGTGTGACTCGGCCTTGATATAGATCATCTCATCTCTGCTTCTAGATAATCCATTGTTCCCAATTAGGAAACACTTCTTCTGCTCCTTAGTTCATCTATAGAGCTCACCTCAGTGCTAGATGCTCTATGCCTACTAGGTAACTAGTTGAACTGGATTGTAGAGAGGTAATGAGATTGCTAAACTAGTTGAACTGGGTTGTAGAGAGATGATGAGATTGCTAATTGTTTAAGACCAAGTCAGGAACAAGGCAGAAATTTGAATTCTTTTTAAAGTGATACAGAATTTTGAAGATACCTGTTCCTCTTGCTTTAGTGAGGAAAGAATGAATAAAATTTCATCAGTTACTATGAATCCTTGAAAATAGACTGTATGATTTTAAACATCTTCCTGAAATTTTCCTAACTTTTAAATGTAGAACCATTCTTTGTAAACAGCCTTGTAATCTCCCTCACCTACTTCTTTGCTCCACTTCCCTCCACTCTAGCAACCGCCGGTTTGTTCTCCGAATCTGTATTTCTATTTCTGTTTTGTTATGCTTGGTCATTTTTATTTTTTTATATTCCACGCACAAGTGAAATAATATAGTACTTGTCTTCCTCTGATTTATTTTACTTGGCATGATACTGACTAAGTCCATTCATATTGTTGTAAATGGCAAGACTTCATTTTCTTCTATGGCTGAGTAATATTCCAATATCTCTTTCATACACACACACACACACACACACACACACACTGCATCTATTGATTGGCACTTAGGTTCCTTCCCTATCTTAGCTATTGTAAATAATGCTGCAATGAACAGAGGGATGCATATGTCTTTCCTAATTAGTACTTTTGTTTTCCCTGGATTAATGCCCCCAAATTCCTTAGTGGAATTGGTAGGTTATACGGTGATTCCTTTTTTAATTTTTTGAGGCATCATCATACTGTTTTCCATAGGGACTGCACCAACTTGCATTCCCATCAGCAGTGTACAGGGGTTCCTTTGGCTCTGCGTCTTTGCCAGCGTTTGTTATCTGTGGTCTTTTGATAGCCGTTCTGACAGGTGTGGCGTGATATCCCATTGTGGTTTTGCATGTCCCTCGTGATTAATGGGGCATCCTGGGTAGCTCAGCTGGTAGAGTATTCTTGGGCTTCCCTGGTGGCTCAGACGGTAAAGAATCTGCCTGCAATGCTGGAAACCTGGATTCAGTCCTGGGTTGTGACGATCCCCTGGAGGAGGGCATGGCAACCCACTCCAGTATTCTTGCCTGGAGAATCCCCAGGCAAGACAGAGGGACAGAGGAGCCTGGCGGCTTGCAGTCTGTGGGATCACAAAGAGTTGGACACGACTGAGCGACTAAGCCCAGCCCAGCATGATTAATGATGTTGTCTTTTCATGTGCCATCTGTATGTCTTCTTTGGAACAATGTCTATTCAGATCCTCTACCTATTGTTTAATCAGGTTATTTGGTTTTATTTGAAGAAGAGTTGTATGAGCTCTTTATATATTTTGAATGTTAATTCCTTATCAAGTGTATCATTTGTAAATATTTTCCCCTGTTTAGTAGATGGCCTTTTCATTTTGCCAATAGTTTCCTTCGCTAAACAAACGATTTTTAGTTTGATGTAGTCTCATTTGTTGATTTTTGCTTTTGTTCTCTGCAAATGAGGAGACACATCCAAAAATACTGAGACTGAAATGTATTACTGAGACCACTGTCAAAGAGCTTGCCTGTGTTTTCTTCTAGAAAATTTTATGGTTTTATATTTAAGTTTTTATTTAAGGTTTTATATTTAAGTCTTTAATCTGTTTTTGAATTTAGTTTTATGCATAGTGTGAGAGAGTAACCCAGTTTGATTCTTTTGAGTGTAGCTGACCGGTTTCCCCAAAACCATTTACTAAAGAGGCTGTCTTTTCCCTGTGTATATTTTTGTCTCATTTGTCATAGATTAATTGTTCATGTAAGTGTGGATTCATTCCTGGACTCTATTCTAGGCCATTAATCTATGTGTCTGTTTTTGTGCCAGTTTTATACTGCTTTGATGACTGTAGCTTTGTAGTATAGTTTGAAATCAAGGAATGTGATGCCTCCAACTTTGTTCTTCTTCCTCAAGATTGTTTCAGCTATTCAGTCTTATATGTTTTCATACAAATTTTAGAATTATTTGTTCTAGTTTTGTGAAAAATGTTATGGGTATTTTTATAGGCATTGTTTGAATCTGTAGATCGCTTTGAATAGTATGGTCATTTTAACAATATTAATTCTTCCAATTCATGAGCATGGTATATCTTTCCATCGGTTTGCGTCTTCTTCAATTTCAGGTTTTATTGCCTTAGTTAGGTTTGTTCCTAGATATTTTATTCTTGTTGATGCAGATGTAAAGGGGACTATTTTCTTAATTTCTCTAATAGTTGTTAGTATATAGTTCATTAGTTGCAACATGTGGGCTCAGTAGCTGTAGCTTGATGGCTCTAGATCATGAATTCAGTATTTGTGGTACACAGGCTTAGTTGCACCATATAGAAATCTTTCTGGACAAGGGATTGAATGCATGTTCCCTGCATTGGTGGGTGAATTCTTAGCCACTGGACCACCAGGCAAGTCCCTTAGTCAGGTTGTTAAAATATTAAATACACAGCGTATGGTCCAGCCATTCCTCTCCTAAGTATTTACTCAAGATAAATAAAAGCATATGTCCATACTAAGATTTATACATTCATAGCAGCTTTTCTTCGTAAAAGCCCCAAACTGGAAACAACCCAAATACCCATCAACAGGTGATAGGACACGTTATTAGAATGTTATTCAACAATAAAAACAGAATAAACCATTGATACATTATTTTGGATGCATTTCAAAGTAATGATGCTGAGTAAGATAAACCAGAGAGAAAAAGAGTACATATGTTTCCATTAACATGGAATTCTAGTAAATGAAACTAATGTATAGTGACAGAAAACAGGTTGTCTGAGGATGTGCAATGTGGTGGTGGAGCAAGGAGGTACTACAAAGGTCGTGAGGAAGTTTGGGGCATGATACGTTAATTATCTTGATTGTGAAGATGGTTTCACAGGTCAAAACTTACTGAATCATATACATTATATATGTCCCATTTATTGTCTGTCAGTCATATGTCAATAACACTGTTTAAGAAAACACTGTGCTCAAAATCATGATAGAGTCTGTATGGGATACTGAATACTCAGTGATGTTTTCCTTCTTAAAAATATATTCAAAATAATAATAGAGAATATTACTGGATTGTTGCCTTTAAAGAGTTGACAGTTTTCCAGGAGGTTAAAGTTAATTTTTAATCTAAGAATTGGGAGAATTGGATAGCAAAATGGATTGATTGTTATAACAGAATCCTGTCTTTAAAAATTCAGAGCTTGAAATGCTTATTTATGGTTGAAAGAAATAGCCATATGATAGAGCTGACATTTCCACCACACCTTGAAAAATGGATATAATTTCGAATAGAGGAAGGTCGAACAAAAATTCAAGCTCCACAGAAGACAATGATCAAAAGCAAAGAGTTGAGAGATGATGCGAACATGTTTTAGAGAAGAGCAATCAATGCAGTTAGAGCCGCAGGTTTGGAATATGAAGGGTCCTGAGGGAGAGAAGGTATAGGCCAAGCCACTGCAACTCTGTTTCCTCTTTGAAGATTCCTTTGACTTCCATGCGCAAGCAGAACTACTCAGTCTTGACTTTGCATTCCCCTGATGTTTTACACCATCCTCTGCTACAGCACCTGTCACATTTTATTGCATCGTATGTGCATGTCTTGCTTCCTCCTAGGAACTTACCTGTCTGAAAGGACAACATTTGGCCCAGTATAAATGCTATGCAAGTGCTGTTAGCACTCAAAAATAGAAAAGTCTAGGAATCTGTCATGTTCAGAATAGGTGAAATTTGAGCTGCTTCTGTAAAACCTGAGTAGGTCTGGGTAAGATGGAGAGTGGAGAGAAGACTATTTCATAGAGAGAGGAGGGGAAATGTGCGTGGTAAAGGGAGGGGATTGTGGCAGGAGTGTGTATAAAGGAGTACTGAGAAATGGAGTTTACAGGAAAACCAGCTTTTATTATTTGTTATTATTTAGCCCAAGGAAGAAGAGACACATGCTATATATTTAAAGTGAAAGAATAATTGTTTCCCTCTATGTCCTCCCTTGTGTGTGTGTATGTGTTTATGTGTGTGTGTGAAAGTTGCTCAGTCGTATCTGACTCTCTGTGACCCCATGGACTGACTACACAGTCCGTGGAATTCTCCAGGCCAGAATACCGGAGTGGGTAGCCTTTCCCTTCTCCAAGTTTCAACCCAGAGGTTGAACCCTGTTCTCCCGTATGGCAGGTG
The DNA here is from genome assembly GCA_917880005.1 of Nanger dama. Classification (NCBI taxonomy): domain Eukaryota; kingdom Metazoa; phylum Chordata; class Mammalia; order Artiodactyla; family Bovidae; genus Nanger; species Nanger dama. Next base: position 15,232,162 of record CAKJTW010000008.1, on the reverse strand, counting down.
GATTCTTTACCCACTGAGCCACAGGGAAAGCCCATGTCCTCCCTTACCTGCTATAATAGAGCTCAAATCAAACAGAAGAAGAAAGAATTTTATAAGTTATCAACAAAATATATCAGATATTCTCTTTTGGGAATACTGTTTGCTTTTAGTTAAGATGTACGTATGTTGTATCAATATCAGTTCCATTCAGTCGCTCAGTCGTGTCCGACTCTTTGAGACCCCATGAATCGCAGCACGCCAGGCCTCCCTGTCCATCACCAACTCCCGGAGTTCATTCAGACTCACGTCCATCGAGTCAGTCATGCCATCCAGCCATCTCATCCTCTGTCGACCCCTTCTCCTCCTGCCCCCAATCCCTCCCAGCATCAAAGTTTTTTCCAATGAGTCAGCTCTTTGCATGAGGTGGCCAAAGTACTGGAGTTTCAGCTTTAGCATCATTCCTTCCAAAGAAATCCCAGGGCTGATCTCCTTCAGAATGGACTGGTTGGATCTCCTTGCAGTCCAAGGGACTCTCAAGAGTCTTCTCCAACACCACAGTTCAAACGCATCAATTCTTCAGTGCTCAGCCATCTTCACAGTCCAGCTCTCATATCCATACATGACTACTAGAAAAACCATAGCCTTGACTAGACAGACCTTAGTTGGCACAGTAATGTCTCTGCTTTTGAATATGCTGTCTAGGTTGGTCATAACTTTTCTTCCAAGGAGTAAGCATCTTTTAATCTCATGGCTGCAGTCACCATCTGCAGTGACTTTCGAGCCCAAAAAAATAAAGTCTGACACTGTTTCCCCTTCTATTTCCCATGAAGTGATGGGACCAGATGCCATGATCTTCGTTTTCTGAATGTTGGAGCTTTAAGCCAACTTTTTTCACTCTCCTCTTTCACTTTCATCAAGAGGCTTTTTAGTTCCTGTTCACTTTTTGCCATAAGGGTGGTGTCATCTGCACATCTGAAGTTATTGATATTTCTCCCTGCAATCTTGATTCCAGCTTGTGTTTCTTCCAGTCCAATGTTCTCATTATGTACTCTGCATAGAAGTTAAATAAGCAGGGTGACAATATACAGCCTTGACGTACTCCTTTTCCTATCTGGAACCAGTCTGTTGTTCCATGTCCAGTTCTAACTGTTGATTCCTGACCTGCATACAGATTTCTCAGGAGACAGGTCAGGTGGTCTGGTATTCCCATCTCTTTCAGAATTTTCCACAGTTTCTTGTGATCCACACAGTCAAAGGCTTTGGCATAGTCAATAAAGCAGAAATAGATGTTTTTCTGGAACTCTCTTGCTTTTTCCATGATCCAGCGGATGTTGGCAATTTGATCTCTGGTTCCTCTGCCTTTTCTAAACCCTGCTTGAACATCAGGAAGTTCACAGTTCACGTATTGCTGAAGCCTGGCTTGGAGAATTTTGAGCCTTACTTTACTAGCATGTGAGATGAGTATCAATATAGAATTAAGAGTAATATTATATTTGCCATAGTTGTTATGTTCTGTTGCCATTGTGAACCTGCGGTGGCCCGTCGGTTAAAAAACGTTGAGAAACAAACACTAAACTAGAATTTCAGGACTTTGAGATAGGATTCCTGCTTGATGTTGAATAGCTTGGGTAGCAGCAGCATGATGTTCTAGAAAGAACACTGGTTTTACAAATCGGAACACCAGGATTTGAATCCCACTTTAACGCTTGTTCAGTGAGCCTTAAACAAGTTAGTTCCCCTATCAGATGCTCTGTCATCATTTACTAAACTGAGATGGAAACAATAATGACTTCACATCATTAGTACGTGACACACATGCGGGTGTGCTCATACACACATGCAAACCAAGAGAAAATATGTAGCACCTCGCTTTACACTGTTTTGTGCCATCAGATTCTTCATCTTGCATAGATGTATAGTGCTTTGTAGATACTAGGCATTTGCTTACCGAATAAATCAACACCTGAATGATGGAGAACCATTGAAAAAATTGTTTCCTCCTTTGGTGTTCAACTTCGTGTATCTAGAGAACAAATTGAGAATATCCCTTTTTCCTGGACATCTCTATGTGTTTGAGTAAAAAGCAGTGGTAAACTTCCTGTCTCTTAGGTTATGTGTCTTAAGGATATGTGAGCCAAATATGCTAGGAGATTTTATTTTACTTTCATTGTTTAATTTGTATTTTACTTCACTTTAATTTAGTTATAGATGGGCCCAATGTTATGTAATTGCTGGTTCTCCAAGTATTCTTAGCTCATTCCTGTTTTTGTAATGTTTATTAAGAGCTCGGCCTTCTTCTGTTTATCAATCTATCAATCTTTTCCCATTATGAGAAAAAGCATTTATCTTATAGAACATTCTGGAAGAATGTTCATAATTACACAGGTTTGTAACTAGTCTTATGATTTAGAAAATAAATTACAACATAATAAAACATGAAGAAATATCTTAAGAATGAAATTTTAGGTGTTAAAATTGTATTTTGAAAGTAAATATAGTTTTAAACAATGACTTGTACTGATTTGTTTCAAAGAAATAGACATTGAGAAGAATAAGAATCATTCGAATTAGTGTACCATTTATAAATAGTGTCGTAGAATGCATAAAACTAAGCATATTCAATTGCAGTTTGGGAAGTGAAAAGTGAAAATGTTAGTCTTTCAGTCGTGTCTGACTTTTGCAACCCCGTGGACCATAGCCTGCCAGGCTCCGTGGTCCGTGGAATTCTCCAGGCGAGAATACTGGAGTAGGAAGCCATTCTCTTCTCCAGGGAATCTTCCCGACCCAGAGACTGAATCCAGCTCTTCTGCATTACAGGCAGATTCTTCACCTCCTGAGCCACCAGGGAAGCCCTCCAGTTTGATTTATTCTGTCGTTTTACCAGCAGACTGTTCAAGTCGATCAGGACAAAACTACAGAATAAATTCAACACAGTCTATACTATAGCATCTGAATTAGAGAGGTTTATAAATAATCTTATACTTTATGAAAAGATGCCACTTTGTAAAAAGGGAAACATACAAGTTTGAAATAATTATTATTTTTTTAATTTTGGGGGACTGAATCTCATAGTTCTGTGTCTCTTGAATCTTTTAAGGCACAGTTTCTGGTGTTTATTGTTCATTGTTAGTGTTTTGATGAAAGTGTTAAGAGAATGAACTTCCCTGATAGCTCAGCTGGTAAAGAATCCGCCTACAATGCAGGAGACCTTGGTTTGATCCTGGGCTGAGAAGATCTGCTGGAGAAGGAAGAGGCCACCCACTCCAGTATTCTTGGCCTTCCCTTGTGGCTTAGCTGGTAAAGAAATCACTTGTACAATTTAGGAAAGTTAAATTTATGACATGTTACAACTCAGAACTTAGAAGCCAAAAATCTAGGAAAATTTGAGCATGTTTTTAAGGTAAGCCCTAATTAATTCAAAAGCTATTTGTGATAAGTTCTGGAAAGGGAATTTGTTGACTTTGTTTATTCAGGGAACTCATTTATACCAGATTGTTAGGAAATAATGAGACATTCATTCCTAGTGTCTGCTTTTATTTTATTATGAGCAATGTATACTCCCAACCAAATAAACAAAAAATTGAAATAGGAATACTTCTCATTTGAAAACGAATACTGGAATTTTGAATTAGAAAGGGACTTTACAGTTAATTTTTTCTAACTTCCTCCTTATACTGATGAGGAATTAGTTCCAGGAGGTTAAACTGACTTGTTCAATGTCCATAGCTTGAAAAAGAAAAAAAGTCAGGATTCTTTTTCTCCTATACTTGGTACAGGAAGTACTCAATAAATAATTCCAAAGAGGGAAGAGTCAGCATGGCATGAGAGACATATTATTGTACATTTATGAATTAGCATTTTGGTTCTTCTGTAATTGGCTGAGGAGACTGGTTATGGTTAGGCTTTCCCTGTGAAATAGTGATTGTTGGAAGCATGTGAGGTCTCATCCCAGATCCTGTCATTCACCACAGTGATGCCATCCTGGGAAAACGTTCAGGCAGAAATTTTGGGGAAAATTTAATGTACACATGTTTGGGAATAGTGGATTGGGGAGAGGGGCTATTTCATTTGAAAATAGAAACAATACTCTGATTTGATTTTGAGCAAATTATTCATTTTTTTAATCCAAGAAGCACTAGTGATATTTATATTTCCTATTTTGAGCACATGATTCATTTTTTTTTAATCCAAGAAGCACTAATGATATTTGTGTTTCCTTTTTAGAAGCTGGGCTATTTTGAGACATAAGTCAGTTTTCTCCTTTCAATACCCCTCTATCATTTTGGAATCTATCTTTCTTTCTTTCAACAACCATTTATTGAACATTTCAGGCATGTTTCAGGCATACTGCTACTGCTAAGTCACTTCAGTCATGTCCGACTCTGTGTGACCCCATCAGGCTCCCCCATCCGTGGTAGCTTATAAAAATATTAAGTCAAGAAGACTTGGTCTCTGAGCTAAAGAGGGAGGGAATTTATTCTTTGCAGTGTTACAGTATGTTATTATTGCTGTAAAGTTTCTCCTTGCCTTGTGTCCTTTCCATTATAAAATTTAACACAGTAGTCATATAATAGAGAAAATACAAAATAATAAAAATCACAGGAGTGTTTCACTTCATTTATTTATCCATTTATTCAACAAGTACTTATTGAGTACCTCCAATAAAAGATTGAGTCGCTCAGTCGTGTCCGACTCTTTGCAACCCCATGGACTCCTCTGTCCATGGGATTTTCCAGGTGATAGTGCTGGAGTGGATTGCCATTTCCTTCTCCAGGGGATCTTCCCCACCCAGGGATTAAGCCTGGGTCTCCCGCATTGCAGGCAGATGCTTTACCGTCTGAGCCATCAGGGAAACCCTATAAAAGATTCAAGAGTACCTACTATGTTCCAGACACTGGGCTATGTATTTGGGTACAACAGTGAGTAAAACATTCAGTGATTCTGCCTTTACAGGGGTTACATTCTAATAAGTGAGACTAAAAATGACCAAGAAACATAAGAAATAAACTACAGAACATGTTAGAAAGTGGCAACTGCTATTAAAAAAAAGAGTCAGATGATCACATGAGTGGGAAACAAAGAAGAAAAGGGGATGTAATTTTCAATAGTGTAGTCAAGAGAGATCTTATTGTGAAGGATACTTTTGAACAGACTTGAAGGCAGCTGAAATAAAAATCCAAGAATTAGGGAACTGTAGGGTTTGAAATTTAAAATTTATTTTAAGTCTGTTTTGTTACATGAATTACTTCCTAACGAGATGATGCAGATGATAATAAACTTAGAAATTTTGTCTCTTTCTTTTTTCTCTCCTATGATGTTTGGCTTACATAAAGAATGGTACTTCCAGTCTATTTTCTCATTTGTACTTAAGTAAATATATTTCATATGATTTTTGTCCATCCATGATAAGAGCAAAATTTACTCTATGAGAATTTCCAATGACAGTCCAAAACAGCATGTAACATAATTTCATATGATTAATTTTTTTCTTAGAAGCATAAAAACCCAGGTATTTTTGTTTTAGGATGACTTAGTCTTCTCAGTTTGGGCAGCAGATCAACTTATTTTCCCTTTGAGTCACTGAATCATTGATTCAAATAAGAAAATTCGTTTTTAAAATATTCTTGATTGACTTTAACACGATTTAAAAATAAAGGTATTTGTTTCTTACAGATTGTATTTCTGGCATCTGCATATGCAAGTCCGCGACTCACAGAGGAGAGCTGTTCAGCCATTGCCGCCTTCATGCATTACTTGTATCTTTGCCAGTTTAGCTGGATGCTCATCCAGGTTGGTACCTCATTTCCTCCTTCTACCCCATGCAACTTTCCAGGGCATCTGGAGGGAGTGGCCTTTATATCTGATATTCTTTCTACTGAAATGGAAGTAATTCCATATGTCCATCACTGCATCCCCAAGAGATCAATGTAAGAAAAACCTTCCAAACTGTACAGCATTAGAAAGCATGGTGAATCTGAGCAAGTGGGAAGAGATCTAGTAGAGTTTCATAAGTGAGTGGTAGGAGATGAGGCTTGTGCTGTGAGTCCTTTAAGACATAGTAAGAAACTTTAATTTTTTTTTCCTAGGGAAGTTTAAGCAAAAGAGTGATATGGTGAGATTTCGATTTTAGAAAAACTCCCTGTTGTAGTGAATTGAGCTCAGCAAAGAGTTGATACGGGAGCCATTTAAGCAGCTGTAGCTGGATTCAGGGGAAAGAACATAGGGGTGTGAACCAAAGAGGAACAGAAGGGGCAAAGCGAAGTGAACAGCTTCTGAAAACTGGTTTTTAAAGTAGGACTTCAGGATTAGTAGTGCAAAAGGTTGCTTACCCAAGTTTCCAGTGTGAGTGAATGGATGGATAGCGATGTCTTGAACTGAAATAATGATCACTGGAGATTGGCGAAAGATGGTGAGTTGTTTTTTTTTTTTAAGATAAGCTGAGTGTGAAGTTTTGTGAGCTCTCCAGTGGAGACTCTGAGAGAAGTGGAATGGTAAATTCCAGAACAGAAGTGCCTGCTAGAGAAATCCACTAGATGACTCTTGGCTTAGAGTTGGAAAATGGCGCCATTGCTTTAGAAGAGATCACTTTGGGAGAGTGCAGAGCAAGACCAAGAGAGACCCAGCATGCTCTGCTGAGGAGCTGGGAGGTGTTGAGGGGAGAAGTGAACACTCCTTTTCCAACTCAGATTCCAGATTCTATTGCCCAGTGCTGATTTGCTTGATGAAGAGGCTAATGTGCGAATTGGATACACTTAAGCACCATTAACGTCACTAATTCAATATGTCGACTAAAATATGCTGCCTTTGAAAATGGTTTCTACATAGTGGTAATGTTCAGTCTTTCATGAGAAATAGTTTCCTATGTGTTTCTGAGTATGCTTGTGAACTTTTTATGTAAACAGATGCGTTCAGGCCCTTGCATATTCTTTTTTCTTGTTTAATAAGAAGAATGTAGGATTTCTACCATCTGGCAATTTGGGAGGAAAGTGAGAAGATACTATTAAGAGAGAACAGTATACAGACTCAAGGCAGGGATCTTTTCCCAGGTATGATATTATAGTTAGTTCTTAAGGAGAATGGAGAAGGAAATGGCAACCCACTCCAGTTTTCTTGCTTGGAAAATCCCATGGATGGAGGAGCCTGTCGTGGGGTCGCAAAGAGTCGGACATGACTGAGCAACTTTCATTTCACTTCACTTTTGAAGAAGAAGAAAAACCTAACTGTTTGGTTAATAGAACTAGTTGGAACAATTAGAGACCTGCATCTGGGTTTGAAATCTGGCTCATTCATTACCTTTGTAACTTTAATCAAGTTATTGACCCTCGCCAAGTTTTATTTGCAAATCTGCATTATGGGGACAATAATTCCTACCTCATTGAATTATTGTTCTATAACTCTTTGAGAAGTCCTAATTATGGAAGGTTTATGGTGTTCTCCAACCTCCCACCAAACACTTAAAAAGCAAAGCTAAACTATACAACATAAAACAAATACTTGCTGAAATTAAAATCGCATTTGCAAGATTCTCTGATCCTCTTTAGCAGTTTATCTAAGCTGAACTTTTTATGTGCATCCTGTGTGTGTTGTCACTGATCTGCCTGAACTGAGGTCCATAGTGGTTTGCTGAAGGCCTCTGTCCATGTCCCTGACCTATTCAGTTTTTGATGAATGACCTGGATGAAGACACTGGAAGCTGTTTTATTAGGTATGCAGATGATACAGAGCTGAAAAGTTAGCTAAAATATAAGCTGCCTGTGTGAACAGTATAGGTAGGACAAATACAGCAAAGCTGTACTGCGACAGCTTGAAAATGAGAGTGAAAGACATAATCTGATGGGGATTAATGTAGACATCTTGAAATTTTAATTTAACCCAAACTCAGTAGCAATCAAATGTGTAACCAGATTGCTTAAACCGTAGCAGCTACAGTTAACTACAGAAACACAGGCCTGGGTTACATAAATAACAGTATGGAGACAGCTGAGGGAGCCATGTTTACCCTGTAATCTACAACAGCTTGGCGCCCTGTAGCTTCTTTCAGCAAGAACATTCACCAGCCAATGAGAAGCTGAAAGACAGTCCTATAAGAAACTTGGAGGCAGCTGGAGATAACTAACCTGGAAAAAACTTTCGGAGATAGGCTGGCTGTCTACAAATTACTGGGAGGGCTGCTATAGCAAAGAAAAGAATGGACTGTATAACTTCATTTGGAAGAGCCAGAAGAAATGGGTCAAAAATTAGGGAAGCAAATTTTGATTCACGTCAAGAACTTTTATAGCCAATAAAAATTTCAAAGTTGAAAAAGCTGGGTCTGAAAGTAGAGCATCTACTCAATGAAATATATTCAAACAGAGGGAAATGACCAACTTTCAAATAATGTTTTAGGTGGATCCCCTGCTTTCAGTTCAGTTCAGTCGCTCAGTCGTGTCTGACTCTTTGTGACCCCATGAATCGCAGCACACCAGGCCTCCCTGTCCATCACCAACTCCCGGAGTTCACTCAAACTCACATCCATCAAGTCGGTGATGCCATCCAGCCATCTCATCCTCTATCGTCCCCTTCTCCTCCTGCCCCCAATCCCTCCCAGCATCAGAGCCTTTTCCAATGACTCAACTCTTCCCATGAGGTGGCCAAAGTACTGAAGTTTCAGTTTAGCATCATTCCTTCCAAAGAACACCCAGGGCTGATTTCCTTCAGAATGGACTCTCAGGAGTCCAAGGGACTCTCAGGAGTCTTCTCCAACACCACAGTTCAAAACCATCAATTCTTCGGGTGCTCAGCCTTCTTCACAGTCCAACTCTCACATCCATACATGACCACAGGAAAAACCATAGCCTTGACTAGACAGACCTTGGTTGGCAAAGTAATGTCTCTGCTTTTGAATATACTATCTAGGTTGGTCATAACTTTTCTTCCAAGGAGTAAGCATCTTCTGTTTTCATGGCTGCAGTCACCATCTGCAGTGATTTTGGAGCCCCCAAAATAAAGTCAGCCACTGTTTCCCCATCTGTTTCCCACGAAGTGATGGGACTGGATGCCATGATCTTCGTTTTCTGAATGTTAAGCTTTAAGCCAACTTTTTGACTCTTCTCTTTCACTTTCATCAAGAGGCTTTTTAGTTCCTCTTCACTTTCTGCCATAAGGGTGGGGTCATCTGCTTTAAGGGAGTGTTAATAGGATCACATATAAATCTTCGCCCAATTTAATAGAGAGTAGTGTATTCTGTATGTCTTCATGTTTTGAGTAAATACGATTGTGGCTGATGCATATTTAACAAGCTAATTACATTTCTGCATGGCTGATGGCTTAGGAAAACTGTTTAAAGTACCAGCGAAGTTTAATGTGCTTTAGGTGGTACACCACACATTTTTCATGGTTTGTGGTAAGACCACAAGGGAAAAATTCAGTAACTTCTCATTCTAGGTGGGTTACCTCCAATGAGTTACTTTGTGGTCAAAGGTTGTCGCTTTGCTAACCTGTATTTTCCTGTTTATAAAATACTGTCTGCTAAAATCTTTTAAAGCTAAAATTTTTTAAAAACATTATATAAAAGATAAGACTATCCAGTCTTATTGGTTGAACAAAGTTGAAATAGCTGAAAGAATGTTAACATTTTAATAATTCTACTTCATATAGCAACATAAAGAATTTGATATATGTGTGTGTGTGTGTATAGCTTATACTGATAAAAGGTTAATTACTAACTTAATCATTGGGCTCAGCATGTAAGGACTATTTATTTTGATCTGCATTCTATCTGCACCCTTTAGAATAAATAGATTTAAATGAATTTATCATGGAGAGTTGCTTTACTTTTATATCATACTTTTAGTACATTGTAGTAAAATTGGATTCTGTTTTAGAGTAAAGAACAATTTTGTAGTTGAACATGTTACATAACTTCTCTGAGCCTAGATTTTTCTTACCAAATGACTAGATCTGTAGATTTATAGTAATGGTACCTGTCTTTGAGGACTGTGGAAAGACAGAATGAATGAATACGTGGAGAGAGCTTGGAGTAGTCATTCCTGGGATGGACTGCCCACTCCATATGTGTTAATTTACCATATTAATGGCTAGGAAAATACATAGGCACATGTTGAATACTCTTTTTCCAGTATTATTCACATCTTTGTTTTGCAAAAGAGAATTAGCTTGATACAGGGGAAAGAGAAGGCTGACAGAATGAGGCAGACACGAGCTGCAAAGCTGGACAAACCGATAACCTCTAACCTCTTTACTGAAGTGCACACACGGTGCATAGCCGGCTCCAGAGCTAGTGACCTTGACTGCTCTTTAGTTTTCCCCTTTCCTGACTTTTTCTTTCGGCTCCCCTCTTCTCTGGCAGGGAAATCATATTGTGCATGATGGGAATAGAGTAACAAATTATTTTGCTTATTTTTTTAGAGGCATACAACTCACAAATTCCCTCTTTGCCTGTGGAAATTGAGTTATCCTTCTGTTTGCTCTTTATGTAAGATCACTCTGCAATTATTGAAACACTTTCCCACTTCCTTTGACCAGCCGAGTTATGTCTATTTCTCCTTCTTTCATATGCTTTCCACCCTCTGCTCTACCCTCACCCTACTCCTGGAGGTAAACACTGTTAATCATTTCCTGTGTATGCCTCCAGATATATTCCACAAATATATAAATATTTATAAATATATAAAGAAGCACATATGTGTGTTTGTGTGTGTGTATAGTCTATATATGTTTGTATACAGTGTATATATATATATATATATATATATATTTATTTATTTATTTATTATCCCATCCTGATACACTTTCTTTTCTAAACTATAATATGGTTATTCCATAATTTATTTTTCTGATCTCCTAGTGATGAAGTTCTGGTTATTTCCAGTTACTTTATACACAAGGTTTCCTTGAACATCCTTGGACTCTGAATATTTATTTACTTATAGAATATCCATGGAATAAATTCCTAGAACTAATGTCTTTGCTTGTAACATCTATGTGAAACATGTTACCAGATGGGTGGCCAGACCATGAGTTAATCTATGCAGGAAATAAGTCACAAGTAAATTATCTGAGATATAAATATATAATATAGGTAAGTAGGAACTTAATTTTGCCTGTGTATTCATTTGGTCCAGTGTTAGGATCATTTCCTATCACCAAGTTAAATTGTATAAAAAATGCTTCGGTTAATATCTGCGCCTGGATTGTCCTTGCAATCTCTTCATTTCATGCTGAGGGACACAGCTTAATCAAAAATATAATGTTTTAGTTTGAAACTAAAGCTTACTTGAAAAACATATGTTAAATAGTAGAATAAAGTTAGAAATCATTTCACAGTTGTACTTGAACATTCACCTCTTGTACTTTAATTTCTCTGTAAAATCAGGTTACGAAGAACCAAATGTACATAGATTTATTCCTTGGTAGAAAGACTACTTAGTGCCAGAACATAACAACAGGAAGGGAAAAGCTAATAGTAGCTGTGTTTTTCCTTCATCCTTGATTTAATTTGAGGGAACATCAAAGGTATTAAGGGCAACAGGCTGGTAATTATCAAGATAAAATGACATACCCAGGAAATACTGAATTTCCAATCTTCACAAAGCCTTGTAAAAATTGTTAAAAGGAAGGATAACTGGAACAAGGACACGTGATAACATTTCTCAGATTCTCGTCTAAAAAGAATGACTAAGAACCTATGGTAATAACAAAATTAATAGCATCCATGATCTGTGACAAAACTTGATGCTATATATCAGTGCAAGGTTTCTGGTGACAAAATTAATCAAATATTAAACAACAGGCTGACCCTTCTCATTAGGAGTTCAAGTCAATCCTACAGTTCTTTCTGGGAAAGTAGCACATAAATGAGTAAACTCAATAACTCAACCACATTATGAAGTTTGTACTGAATTCAGTGATAATTGTTAAATATTGAAATTGTATACATCTTCATTTATTTTATGCTTTTCAATAAAGATTGTATGCAAAGCACTTTACTAGGTACTACAAGGTATACACCAATTAATTTTCCATGGCTCATAGGTATGTTTCAGCCATTTCTATTCTGAATGTCCTTTGGAAATTCTCATTTAGTTTTGGCAAATGAGAGAGTGGGTTATGTCCAAGCTTGAACAAGGAGTATGCATCTCCACTAACACATACAACTGGGCGGGGGGTGGGGTGGGGATGAAGACAAAATGTAAGCCTTGTGTAAATAATAAATCATCAGTATTTGTATGACTTCCAATGGAAATAAATCTTAACCTTAGTCTTCACAAAATGCTTTCTTCTATAACTAACCCAAATATGAAAAAGTTATGCTTTTCTCTAACCACCTCAGCTTCCTTATCTCTAAATAAGTTGTCCTGAAATGGTCCATAAGATGGTCTAACAAAATATTTAAAACTAGAGCTTGAAATGTAATTGGAGACCTAGATACTGACATTGCAATTCACAGTTAGTCTTTAGCAGGAAATAGGTATGTGTGGTAAGCTGTTCTCAGTCAGTATGAAGCATGTTGGTGAGAATAACACCTTTAACTTATATTGAATTTTCACAACTTTTTTTGTTCACACATTGGTTAAACACAGATACTGAGGCACATATGCTATATATCTGTCAACATAAAAATATCATGCAAAGATAACGGTCTCTTGATACTCTTTCGAGTACAATGGAGGAGCCATGATTACAAGGAAAGGAATATATCTCAAATCCCCTCCCACCTTATTGTGGAGACTGGAAGTAACTGGAACTTTTAACACAAATGCTCCAGAAGAGCAACATGTATCTCAAATTTTTAGAACAATGAAGGAACCTGAATTTAAGCAAACATTCAAATCACAAAAGGGAGAGTAAGCATAGAGGCCAGCTCACTGAACCCATGCTCTGTGAGTACTGTTGGACCTCAGGACGCTGTGAGCAGGAATGGACGGCACTGTCCATCCTCTCTACACCCTCTTCACTGTGCTTTTTGCTACTCTCACCACTAAAGTTCATATGTTTTCTTTTTTTTTTAAGTCAGCCAGCTTAGAGTCTCACAAAATTTCAGGGCATTCAGTGCCAGATAAGTGATCCAGCCTGGGTCAGGCTTCTCTGGATCCACAGCTTTGGCAGAAGGGCAGGGTCGTGAGCGTACCCTGCGTGTGTTGGCGGCGGGTGGGAGGATGTGAGGAGAGAGACAGGGTTCAGAGAGAGAGGGCTGATGACCTGGGCAGACTTTCTAGAATGTACCTCCCATACATACTATATTAAAATATTTAAAATTCAAGGAGAACTTAAGGTGAGTTAGTCAAAACAACTCTTAGATTTAGGCCATGTGCTATGTCCCATAATAATTAACTGTTGTTTCACAACATAACATTTCCACTCTTTAACCACAATAAATAAAAAGTCATACAATGGTAGATACTGTCCTTCGAGTAGACCTTAATGATTGGATTCTTTCAAGAAAGGAAGTGATTATTTTTTTTTAATTGACAAAGGCTCATGACATTCGGAGCTGGATTTGCTTAACTGAGTATTCAAGAATTCTGTTCTTGTATTCTGTTCTGAATTCTTGTATTCTTGAATTCTGTTCTGAGTACTCAAGAGCACTGTTCCTTGAGCTCTTTGGAGCAGAAGCATTGCGTGTATAAATCTGACAACGCAATTGCATTTGTCTCAGTCTTATCTGAGATAAAGGTCAGACAGCTGCTGAAAGGTTCAATGATTCTAACTGATGAACTAATGTTCATCTGTGTAAAAGTGGACATTTTGGAAATGCCCTGATCTTTATCATGATGAATTAACTTAAAAGTAATTTACCGGTGTGTACTCTTCTTTCCTGAATCTTCTGCCAACTGTACCACCGAGTTACCCTATTATAAGGACATATACAATGTCTATTTAAAATAAATGACCCATACTTTTATTTGGGGGATGGGTTAGTCACCCTTGCTTCCCTGGTGGCTCAGAGGTTAAAGCGTCTGCCTGGAATGCAGGAGGCCCGGGTTTGATCCCTGGGTCGGGAAGATCCCCTGGAGAAGGAAATGGCAACCCACTCTAATACTCTTGCCTGGAAAATCCCGTGGAGGGAGGAGCCTGGTGGGCTACAGTCCACGGGGTCGCAAAGAGTCGGACAGGACTGAGCGACTTCGCTGTCTTTCACTTAGTCATCCTTACTTGGCATGAATTTTCTTTCTTTAAACAGACAGTATCAACCACTCTAGCGTCAGACACTTGGTCCAGTCCCACCTGTTTGGGTCATACCCCTTCACTAAGGACTTCCTTCGTAGCTCCGTTGGTAAAGAAATCTGCCTGTAATGCAGGAGACCCATGTGTGACTCCTGGGTCAGGAAGATCCTCTGAAGAAGGAAATGGCAACCCATGCCAGTTCTTGCTTGGAGAATCCCATGGACAGATGAGCCTGGCAGGCTACATGACTTAGGGAGTAAACCACCACTACCTAACTAATAATAGAAAGGAGGAAAAAAGCCTCTTGGACCATTAAAAAAAAAAAAAAAAAAAAAACTCAGAACAAATTTACATAAGCAACAACTCAAAACAGGCTTCTTACAGATATAAGCAGATGCACACAAAGATACGGAGTGCTGACAGGAAATAAAATTCAGACACAAAAATCTGCAAGCAACCAAACATTTTTATCCTTTCCTGCTTTAGGCCAGTCAGTACTAATCCCCACGGCTAATTTGGTCCAGATAGAATCTTACTTGGAAGCCTCAGTAAAACATCTGAAAACCTTCCCAGGAACATTAGGCATGTTGTTTTTCACATAGAATAGTTTCCATTATATCACTGCGTATTTTTGGTCTTTAACTATTTATCTTTTGTCTTTCACACCGTCTGACATCTTTCTGGGAGATTTAAGCGAGGCGATCACATTTTCCAGTGATGACTATGTGCTTAGCACTGTGTATATAGTGTCTTATGTAATCTTTAAACTTTGCTGTATACATAAAGAAACTGAGGCACTGGGATTGTCATTACTTGCCCAAGTTACTCCCTTAACATATAAAAACGTATATTTATGATTAATCTGTACCCACACTCTCTCTGCCATATGAAGTTGAGGAAGGAATTTTAGCTAGTGGATAAGTGTCTTGTGTGAAATATGTATGATGTGACTTTCAATATTGTTTCTGTAATAAATGATAATTAAACATAAGTATTCTCATGGAAAAAGAACACTAGAAGGCAGAATATATAAGTTCAAGATTTGACTTCCAATCATGGCTAGGTGTGATTTGGGACCAAGAGGAACATTTCTAGGCCTCAGATTCCTTCTGTCTGGAAAGGAAGATTCAAGAAGGTAAATACCTCTGTTATCTCTGCTACTGTAATAGTCCCAGTGCCTAGATGGGCCTTTGAAAGTTAGTATGCTCTCAGTAATGTTTATCAAGTGAATGAATGAAAAAGAGAATATAAATTGAGAAAGAAAAATGGCCACAGAACCTAGCCGATCACAGTACATTTTTCTCTGTGCAAATATTCTTTGTTTACTTGTCTGTCTCCCACTGGGGACTGAGACCTGGGGCTGTGATCACATTTCCCCATTCCCTGGAATGGTGTCTGATTCTACCACCTGATCAGCTCTCAATAAGTAAAAAATTGTTTAAAAGTCTGGTACAAAGGACCACTTACTTCATCATCCTCACGAGGCTGTTCACATGGAAAGTAGGTTTGAACATCAACGTGGATTTCTTCAAGCACGCATTTACAGAACAATGACAGTTGATTATGACTGAGAGTAAATCAAAACAAATGAAGCAAAATATAACATAAATACACTAAGGATTTCTTAATGTTTTCAGACTTGGGGATACCCTGAATTTCTTGTATGGAAAAAAATGAATGTGTGAACTAATTAAAAAAATCAAGTCAGAACTTTAATCATTGAGTAGATCCCGGCCCTTTGTTGGTCATTAACTCTTCACGTCTAAGCCATGTGAGTGTGTGTCCTGAGCCATCAGACCTGCTCATTTTACGTTCTTTTTTCTTCCTTAGTCTGTGAATTTCTGGTACGTGCTGGTGATGAATGATGAACACACAGAGAGGCGCTATCTGCTCTTCCTCCTTCTGAGCTGGGGACTCCCAGCTTTAGTGGTGACCCTCCTCATAGTTATTTTGAGAGCAGTCTATCATCAGAGCATGCCACAGATGTATGGGCTCATCCACGGTGACCTGTAAGTACATCCAGGGGGCACACACTGCCTCCTCGGCCATTGTGTACCCCGGCAACTCACTGATAGACGGTGGGAGCCGCTGCCGGGGGCTTCCAACTGGAGGGACCACGGAGACCTTTGCCTTCCTGCCACACCATCTATATCTCTCCTTCCTCTAATTCTCTCTTTAAGAACTGTTGCCTCTTGAGTCCCTGCGATAGATGCTGTTTTCTCAGGTGGGTTGATACATCAAACAGTTCATGGCCATTTATATTGATACCTTACTATAGTTTAGTTTGTTAGACTGTGGCAAACCAAAGATACCCAGTGCAATCAGGGAACTATGAAAATTTTGATCACGAATTTAGTCAGTGGAAAATTTGGAGAGTGGCACGTTGTCTAAGGAGTCTGATGCTTTTGGGAGGGGGAGCAGAGTTTGGCAGGTACCATCATCCATAAGATGCCTAAGTACAAAAAGACTATGTCAGAGTGAGTGGAGAGTGGCTGCAAGAGTACATGGGAAGGAGCCATGGTCAACTAGGTCCTTCTGATAGATTCTTATTAAAGTTCAGTGCAGTTTTGAAATCTAACAGATCTTTATACATGCATGTGTATGCATGTCTTAATCCTGAATATGGTATCTTACAACTTTGAGGACCACTCAACCCCTTCAAAAAACCTTTGTGATAATAAAGATTAGTCAGCTCCCTTGGTGTCATGAAGATTCAGAGGACAAAGAAACGTTTGTGAATGAGATAGAATTAGCCTAGTTGCAATCTTGTGAAGACAGTAGTAACCTCTTTATCTCACAGGTTATCATGAAGAAAATAATTAGGTGATGTGAAAAATCTTTTAAAATGAAAGTACTATATAAGCAGAAGTTATTTTAATGTTATTTTGCCTATGATCAGTTATAATCATCCATTATATACTTAATCAATGCTTGTTATCCACGTGTGCAGATACACTTCACACATGGGTAGTCACACACTGATATCCTGCACCCCATTTGACCAAAGGATATTCACTATGTAATACATACATACCTATTGAGATACAATATATAGTAAATTTTTGTCTTTTTATTTAAATTCAGTAAAATTCCTTCATGCTCATTAATTTGTAGTATTACAGCAATTTATTAAAATATAGTAGTATATTCTGTCCATATACAATTCCTAAAGCCTAATCTTCTAGAAAGGAGTAGTTGTGTCTTTTCCCAATTATATTATGACATTTAAAAATTTTTTATTGGAGGGACTTCCTGGTGGTCCAGTGGTTAAGACTTCATGCTCCCAATTCAGAGGGCCTGGGTTCAATCCCTGGTCAGGGAAGTAGATCCCACCTCTCCCAACTAAGAGTTCATGTGCTGCAGCTACAGATCTCATCTGCCACAACCAAGACCCAACACAGCCAAATCTATAACTAAATGTTTTTAAAATATAAAATAAATACATTGGAATATAGTTGATTTGCCATGTGGTATTAGTTTCAAGTGTACAGCCAAGTGAATCAGTTATACATACATACATATATATATATATATCCCTTCTTTTTTTTTTTTTAAATTCTTTTCCTGGATAGAGGCATTACAGAGTATTGAGTAGAGTTTCCTGTTCTGTACAGCAAGTTCTTAATAGTTCTCTTTTTAATTTTTATTTTTACTTTATTTTGCTTTACAATACTGTATTGGTTTTGCTATATATTGACATGAATCAGCCACGGGTGTACATGAGTTCCCAATCCTGAACCCCCTTTCCACCTCCCACCCCATATCATCTCTCTGGATCATCCCCGTGCACCAGCCCCAAGCATCCTGTATCCTGTATCGAACATAGACTGGTGATTCGTTTCTTACCTGATAGTATACATGTTTCAATGCCATTCTCCCAAATCATCCCACCCTTTCCCTCTCCCACAGAGTCTAAAAGTCCGTACTATACATCTGTGTCTCTTTTGCTGTTTCGCATAGAGGGTTATCATTACCATCCTTCTAAATTCCATATATATGTGTTAGTATACTGTATTGGTGTTTTTCTTTCTGGCTTGCTTCACTCTGTATAATTGGCTCCAGTTTCATCCACCTCATTAGAACTGATTCACATGTATTCTTTTTAAGGGCTGAATAATACTCCATTGTGTATATGTACCACAGCTTTCTTATCCATTCATCTGCTGATGGACGTCTGGGTTGTTTCCATGTCCTGGCTATTATAAACAGTGCTGCGATGAATATTGGGGTACACGGGTCTCTTTCAATTCTGGTTTCCTTGGTGTGTATGCCCAGCAGTGGGATTGCTGGGTCATAAGGCAGTTCTATTTGCAATTTTTAAAGGAATCTCCACACTTATTAGTTTTATATATAGTAGTGTGTATATGTCAGCCCCAGTCTCCCAGGTTAACCCTCCCCTCCCCCACCCCCTTGTGACCATAAGTTTGTTTTCTACATCTGTGACTCTCTCTCTGTTTTGTAAATGAGTTCATTATGACCTTTACTACTCCTGACATTAATTTAAATCTTGGACTGCCAGGATTAATTTCAGAAAGTCCTGCATCTTTCTTTGTCAAATGCAGCATAGCCATGAGACAAGTCCTGGGGGCCGGCAGCCTCTCTTTCATGAGCTCCCTGGCGAGACAGGGCTATTTGGTGGCAGTTCTAGCATCACATGTGGACACACCCAGCCTGGATAAATGGGACCCAATGCAAGTGATGTTAATTAGAAGAAACTCCCTCTTGATGCTTCTAAAAGGATTTTTAAAGAGAAAAATAAACTGTTTATACAAGAATGTCCAAATCAACCAATTCTTAAAATATTTGCCTCTGAGGCTTTTGCAGAAAGTTCTTTATTACCAGCTCAGCTATAATAAATGAAATGTACAATATATTAACCTTTTACCCAGTCTTAATATTATAGTATTATTGAAACTTTGGTTAGTATAGGTTATTTAGCTTCTTCATTCACATATAATATTCATGTGAATTTATTCCAGATTTTTAAAAAATTGTATTTTTAAAATTACTTTAATCTCAATGTAGAAAGAATAATTACTATGTTATTTTCAAAAATATTTATGTAAAATATTTTATGCTTATATAATCATTTAAAAACATGCCTTTCCTCTGGGGATGATAGGATTTGTGGTTGTAAAATAGTAGGACATCTGTTGTGCAGTTGTTTGTAGTAATAAAACTCTTTTAGTTAACAGTTTTCCTTAAGTAGATCTCTAATGCATTGATATATTCAAGTTGTTACAATGCTTTTGTAAAATCTTGGAACCAAGATTATGATAATTACATAAAACCAGGAAGTGATCTCTCTTTTCCTCTTAGCTGAAGTTTACAAGTTTAGTGTTATTTCTTTACTATTTTTGAAGAAGTCGCACATGAAGCCAGCTAGGTCTAGTGTTTTCTTTGCAGGAAGACTTTTAATTACAGATCCATTTTCCTTTAAATGTATAGAACTATTCTTATTTTCTGTGTGCAGTTCTTTGTGTGTCAGTTTGATAAACTGTCTTTTTTCTAGGAATGTTTCTATTTCATCTACCTATTCAAATTTTTCAGTGTTTGTAGGAATGAATTTTTTTCATTCTTGATATTACTAATTAGTATCTTCTCTCACTTTTTATCTCTTGATCAGTCTCCTGTGAATATTGTTTTTTTCCCAAGTTCAACTTTTGACTTCTTGATATTCTCAATTATGCATTTATGTGAAATTTCATTGCTCATTTTCTTAATTTATTTTTATTTTTGGGTTTCACCTAATTTTTCTTTTTTTATTTATTCTATTTATCTTATTTGCTATGTTACTACGTGCTAGGTACTATGTATTTATTTTATTTATTTAAAATAAATTTCCACAGCTTAATGGAGATATAGTTCACATATATAATTTTGTAAGTTTAAGGTATGCAGTGTGATGATTTGATACTCACATCTGTTGTGAATTAATCATCACAATAAGATTGGTTAACACGTCCATCACCTCACATAATTACTGTGTGTGTGTGTGTGGTAAGAACATTTTTTCTGTTAACAACTTGCAAGTACATAACATATTATTGTTAAATATAGCCACCATGCTATACATTGGATCCCCAGAACTTATTTATAACTAGCAGTTTGTGCCTTTTGACCAACATCTCTCCACTTTTCCCATCCTTGGGTCATAGCAGCCACCATCCTAATCTCTGTTTCTATCAGTTCAACTTTTTTAACATTCCTCATATAAATACGGTTATATATCCTCTGTCTAAATTATTTCACTTAGCATAATGCCCTCAAGATCTATCCGTGTTGTTGCACATGGAGGATTTCCTTTCTTGTGACTGAGTAATATTGTAATGTATTGTATATATTGCAATATATATCTATTTATCCATTCGTTCATAGACAGATTCTTAGGTTGTTTCTGTATCTTTGCTACTGTGAATAACACTGCTAAGAACATGGGGGTGTGGATGTCTCTTCACAGTCCTGATTTCATTCCCTCTATATAGACCCAGAGGTGGGATTGGATCTTATAATAGTTCTGCTTTTAACTTTTTGAGGAACCGTTTTCTATAGTGATTGTAACAATTTGCATTCCCACCAACGGTTTGTGATCTTTATTATTTCCTTCCTTCTGCTAACTTTGGGCTTCTAGTTCCTTGAGGTTTAAAGTTAGATTGTTTATTTGAGATCTTTCTTTTTTCTTCATGTAAGCTTTTATCACTATAAACTTTATCTTAGTATTGCTTTTACAGCATCCCATGAGTTTGGTATATTGTTTTCCATTTTTAAGATTTTTTTAAATTTCCCTTTTGATTTCTTCTTTGACTCTTTGGTTGCTTAGGGGTGTATTGTTTAATTTCCACATATTTGTGAATTTTCCAATTTTATTCCTATAGTTGATTTCTAGTTTCATACTATTGTGGCTAGCAAACATACTTGATATGGTTTGAGTATTTTTAAATCTGTTGACTGATTTTTGTGTCCTAACATATGATCTATCCTGGAGAATGTTCTATGTGCACTTGAGAAGAGTAGATATTCTACTGCTGTTGGATGGCCTTTTAGGTCCATTTGGTCTAAAGAATAGCTCAAGTCCAACATTCCCTTATTGATTATTTGACTGGGTGATATATCCATTGTTGAAAGTGGGATGTTGAAGTCCCCTACCATTGCTGTATTTTTGTCCACTTCTCCTTTTAGATTGGTTAGTATTTGCTTAATATATTTGGGTTCTCTGATGTTGGGTACATATATTTGTGATTATTATATCCTCTTGATTAATTCACCCTTTATCATTGTATTATGACTGTCTTTATCTCTCGCTACATCTTTTGAGTTAGTCTGCTGCTGCTGCTAAGTCGCTTCAGTCGTGTCCAACTCTGTGCGACCCCATAGACGGCAGCCCACCAGGCTCCCCGGTCCCTGGGATTCTCCAGGCAAGAACACTGGAGTGGGTTGCCATTTCCTTCTCCAATGCAGGAAAGTGAAAAGTGAAAGGGAAGTCGCTCAGTCGTGTCCGACTCTAGTGACCTCATGGACTGCAGCCCACCAGGCTCCTCCGTCCATGGGATTTTCTAGGCAAGAGGACTGGAGTGGGGGTGCCATTGCCTTCTCTGTGAGTTAGTCTAGGTGTATGATATAAATATAGCTACCCCTACTCACTTTCAGTTTCATTCATTCACTTAAGCCCTTGTGTCCATAGAGGGGAAGTGAATCTCTTGTATGCAGCATATATTTGGGTCTTAAAAAATTATCCATCATTTTGTGCCTTTATATTGGGGAATTTAACCTATTTACATTTAAAGTAATTATTGATAAGGACTTACTGATTCATCTTACTGTTTTCTGGCTATTTTATTGTTCCTTTGTTCTTTTCCACTTTTCTTGTTAATCTTCCTTTTTGAATGGGTGATTTTCCATAATGATATGTTTTAATTTCTTCTCTTTATTCTTTATGAGTCTACTGAAGACTTTTGCCTCATGGTTACCATGAAGCTTACATAAAATATCTTACTGATATAATGTTAAATTTTATACTAATAACAACTTCATTTATATGTAAAAACTGCTTTTACTTCTCCATTTTATTTTGGGGGTCACACTTTACATCTCTTTATATTGTATATTTATTAACAAATTAATGCAGTATAGTTATTTTTAATACTTCTGTCCTTTAACCTTTTAAATAGAGTTACATGGTCAACACATTGCCTAATTACTGTATCAGTAATTCTGAATTTGACTGTATGCTTACCTTTACCAGTATGTTGTATATTTTCATCTGAGTAATTAGTGTCCTTTCTTTTTAGCTTAAAGAACTTCTTTCAGCTTTTCTTGTAAGGTGAGCCTAGTAATGAGGACTTCCTTTGATCTTTGTCTTTTCTAACTGACAGCTTTGCCAAGTAGGAGGGTATTGTTGGTTGGAAGCTTTCTCTTTCAGCACTTCGAATATATTATTCCACTCTCTACCGGGATATCTCTAAGGTCTCTGCCATCCACAAATAGCATTATGGAGAGTCCCTTGTAGGTTACAAGCTTTTTTCTCTCTTGCTGCTTTTTAAGATTCTTTTTGTCTTTGATTTTTGATAGCTTTATTACGTGTTTTTTTGGAGAAGGTCTCTATAAGTGTAGTTTGGGAACATCTATTATTTGTCCCCAAATAATATTGTCCCCATCTATTATTTACTTAGAAGTCCAATAAACATCTTTACCAGATGATACACGGCTATCTTATATTCAGCAAGGTTAAATTAATCTCTTAAATATGTGCTTTGACCTACAGTCTCTATGAAAAGTTCACCGTCTTCCAGGGTTCTCAAGCTATGAACTTGAGAGTTTTTCTACTTTTTTCCCTCCTTCCATTTCACATCCTATTAATCACAAATTGTTTCCTCGCCCAGCTGTTCAATGTTTTCCTAATCTACTTCATCATTTTCATTTCTTATTTCATCACCATCTCTTCAGTTCATCTCTGTCATCTTTGTCTAGTCTGTTGGATTACCTTTAACTTGTGTTCTTATCTCTTAATTTCTTCCTTTTATAACCCATCTACTAAATTTTGAAATATGGAAATGATTATATAACTCTGATGCTTAAAATCCAAGTTATTTTTCATTGCCTCAAGGTCCTGGATGTTAGGTTACCCACAGCTGACGCTAAACTATTGAACCAGCGTCTTTCAGCAGCCTTCGCCCCCATCCTTTCTGATGGTTGCCCTTTGTAACTAAGTCCCTTGATGTTTCCCATGGTCTCTTATGCCTGTACCTTGACCTATATCTTCTCTATCTCAAATGCTTTCCTTATGTCTGCCCCCAAATACCTGTTTTTTCCTCTAAACATCAGCTTAAATATCAGTTGTTTGAAGTATCGATTTTCAAATTAAAGCACTACCGCATATATACTCTTGGTAGAGTCAGAACTTTTCATAAATCCTGTGGTTGTACCAACCATACTATATTATGAATATTTGATGACATTATCTATGCAAATTGAAATTCAGCCTAGAGGCCAGTGATTAATGCCAGAATATATGGTAAAAACAATAAATTTATGAAGAATGTAAGGTTTCATTTTTCCCTTGATGGAAGTAACTGAACCAGAAAAAAGAAAAGCCTTAACAACCAAGGTAAGTGTATACAAATGTGGGTTTAGAGGAAACTTTCATGCTTTCTCTATGCAATAATGTATGTATAATAAAATTTTATAGACTGTAGGCCACTGGGCTCCTCTGTCCATGGAATACTCCAGGCAGAAATACTGGAATGTGTTGCCATGCCCACACACACGGAGAAATGCATGGATAGAAATAGCAGCATTCTACTAGCATTTTTCATTTATTCAGAACTCCAAAATAAAGAAATATTGAGTGTATGCTTACCCACAAGGTCCTAGGATCATGGAACCAAAGGGTTGGAAAATCTCCAGCTTGCCTTAATAAACTTCCAGTCATGTCCTCAAAAGCATATCATGATTCAAGCTCCTGTTCAAAGACTCATTAGCTTCTTGAACTTCTTATTCTAGACATACTCAGTTTATCTGACCTTTATAGCTGCTGATTATACAACTCATTCTACCTCCCTTACCTCATTCTCTTAGCTCATGTTAGCTTTAGCTCCTCTAACACCAGCTTCAGCTTTTCTGACTATTGCTGCATCTCTATGAGAAATATTCCAACTGGTGCTTTATCTTACATCCCTCATGACTTCTCTAAGTCCCCGATTCTCTTCTTCACAGAGAAAGAGGAATGTTGGAGAAAAGGAAACTTGATAAAGCACTGAATCCAGTGTCCATCCAATCCTTGAGTAATCTTCACAGCATCACTGACAAATGTTCATTCACTTTATATTTGAACTGCTCTGTGAGAAGGCATGTATTTCCTCTCAGGACTTTTCATACAGAGTAGAACTCTTTTAGATTCTGGCTCAAAATCTAATTGCCAGACTCACACCAAAAAAAATTCCCTAAACATTTCAATTTAATAATCCTCCAGTTTGTCCCTATTCTTTTGCTTCCAAGCTAACATTTCCAGTTTGTTCAGATATTTCCACATAAAGCATGCTTTTGTGTGTCTTTTCATTTTTCTTTTTCAGTAGCTCTCCTCTATACTTGTTCTATCTATCTATCTATATTAGTCTTCTTCTACATTTTCTTTTGAAAGAATTTTAAACACAGGTTGAAAAAAACTATCAAGTTCACATATACCCTTCACCCAAGACGTATATATACATACTTATACAACCGTAGTACAATGTTCAAAACCAGGAAATTAACTATGAGAAAACACACTTAACTACATTGCAAACATTCTTCAAATTTCACCATCTTCGTCATCTTTGGAGACAAGAGTGTGGCGTTGTTCATGTATATCAATATACTAACATGATGTATGATATTTATTAGATGGAGTATACTACTGTTCCATAAACCTACTGTTCATGGAAGACATCTATCTTGGTCACTGTATTATTTCTTAATGTGGAATTGGATTCCCTTTATTTATTTAATATTATTTTATCACTGTTCAAGAGTGATGCTGATCTATTGTGTTTTTCCCCCTTTGGACTGCCTTTATTTGGTTTAGGTAATAGTTTCTATGAATATGTGTCACATATGAAGTAAGAATTGCGTGCAATCTATCAGACAAGCCTGGCTAAATGTTATTGACCTCATGAATTCCTGAAGAGCGGCTTATCATTTTACTACCTCCAGTTATTTTGAAACTGTTATTTCAATTATTTTTATCCTTTTGTTTACATCTTTGATACTAGGATTGCAAATAATACACTCTCTAATATTTATGAAATTCAACTTTTATCAATGTAAGATAGGATTAGGTTTGTTTTTGCTTTCTTTTTTTGTCGTAAGTGAGGAAAAAATGCCTCTAAAGCTTGCAATTTTCTATGATACTCTCTCATTTGGTTTAGACTGATAGAATACCATTGACTACTGGTGACTTGGAGAAGGAAATGGAAACCCACTCCAGTATTCCATTGAGCTATTTCCATTTTTCCTTTGTAACATAGTTGTAATTAACTTCTCTATATAGATATCTTTGTATACTTGTGTTATTGTTTGCCATAGGATGAATTTTGAACAGTGGGATGACTCATTCAAAGAATACAAAAAAATGTGTACTTTAAAAGATAGTGCTAAAATGTTTTCCAAAAATGACACACACAAAATATGACAGCCTGTTCTTGACAACTCTGGACATTATGAAATATTTTTCAGTACTTGCCAGCATGAGATACATATGTTTATATATACATGTAAGGATAGATATGTTTTATATGTTTATGCACATAGATGTTTTTATCTATCTATTCACACTCAACAGGCTCTGGTGCTTTGGCTTAGTCGCTCAATTGTGTCTAACTTGTTGCAGCTCATTGAGTTGCAGGCTCCTCTCTCCATGAGATTTTTCTGACAGGAATACTGGAATGGGTTACCATTTCCTTCTCCAGGAGACCTTCCCAACCCAGGGATTAAACCTGGGTCTCCTGCATTACACGCGGATTCGTTACCAAGTGACTACTAGGGAAGCCCCTATGTTCTCTCTCTCTCTATATATATATATATATACAGGAGAAGGCAATGGCACCCCCACTCCAGTACTCTTGCCTGGCAAATCCCATGGACGGAGGAGCCTGGTAGGCTGCAGTCCATGGGGTCACTAAGAGTCGGACACGACTGAGCGACTTCCCTTTCACTTTTCACTTTCCTGCATTGGAGAAGGAAATGGCACCCCACTCCAGTGTTCTTGCCTGGAGAATCCCAGGGACGGAGGAGCCTGGTGGGCTGCCGTCTATGGAGTCACACAGAGTTGGACACAATGAAACAACTTAGCAGCTTATACACACACACACACACACACACACACACGTATACTTTAATAGCTTCATTTATTATGTATCAGATGTTATACTGAGTACATGTGTACATTTATATATCATTTGTATGTTTATTTACCATTTTATTTATTTTGTTGTTCATCTCTCTCCATTAATTTTTCTGATTGTTCATGTTTTCCAGTAATTTGAAGAGATTTTTTTTTGTCTTGTTTTCTTTTTCAGTTTTTTTGGAGGTGAGGAGCACTATATTAGGGCTATTAGCTCTTGTCTCCCTTGAATTTGTATTTCTCTATTAACACATCTATCTGTTTGTAAGGAAAATTTACATTTTAATGTATGAGATAAGCTTTTGTGTGATATCAGACTGTTTCAGAGAATTATTGTGTTTTGTGTGCTAATTAAATTTTCCAAGTACAATAACAGTACAGTTAACATGTTGGGAACATTTAAAGTGATTTACTCAGGGTCACAATGGTGAAAACATGTTGCCACAAGACTCTCAGTCTGTGTTCCTCCTAATTTATTAACTAAAGGCAGAATCAGGAAGAATAATGATTACTTTTAATACAGAGTGCTAGGAATTTAGGCATCTGAAATATCAAACTGATAAAGCGTTAGGAAAGAGGTAGTTGTAAAACTGCAGGAGATGGAGTTGTAATGAGAGATGCTTGTGAATTGCATTTCATACTTGCTTATTTCCTTTAAAAATTTTACATATAAAATGGAAGAGTTGATCAACTTTCATTTTCAGATGCTCTGTGTTACAGGGTATCTTATAATGTATCAAAAACTCTCATTTGGAAGACTAAGAAAGCTCATACAACCACAAATGGTCAAGCCTGTATTAGTTCAGGAAACAAATCAATTATTTATAGAGGAAGTTTTGTTGACGTCTCTAATGAAAAAGGAAATGCCCACAAATACAAACAATTTGTCCAACAGGATATTTGGTGACTAAAGGAAACTATTCCTGGCTCAAAAGAATATTTTGACAGTTGATTCTGGGATTGTATTTTCTAGCTTTTAGCTTTTCAAGAGCAAGGAATCTGCTTGCTATTTTTTTTCCTTAAAATAACATTTTTATTGTAAAATTAATCATTGTTTTAAAAATTATGGAAAACTTAGAAAATGTAATTTTAAAAAGACCATTCCTGTCATTCAAATATTAGCACTTCTAGTTATATGTGTTTCTCTAATTTATAGATTTCTGTTTTTATAATGTAAAATTGAGGCCACACAGTTTTATCTCCTCTTATCTCTTCACTTAATATTACATCATTAGATTTTCCCATGCCATTGGTATAGTGTGTTAGTTGCTCAGTCATGTCCAACTCTTTGTGATCCCATGGACTGTAGCCCATCAGGCTCCCCTATCCATGGGATTCTCCAGGCAAGAATACTGGAATGGGTTGCTATTTCCTTCTCCAGCCATTGGTATACCTCCACATTTTAATGGCATCATACAATACCTGTCTCAAGATAGACTTTATCATCATGCATTTACCAGACGGAAAATGGCAACTCACTCTAGTCCTCTTGCCTGGAGAATCCCATGGAGGGAGGAGCCTGGTAGGCTACAGTCCATGGGGTCGCAAAGAGTTGGACACAACTGAGCGACTTCACTTCAACACTGAACATTTCTTTCCTTCCCTCATTTTTAATATTTAAAAAGGTCTGCAGTAAGTGTGCTGTGTCACATTTCTACATCACAGATTTCTTGAAATTATTGGATTAAAACATATGAAATTTTAAGAAATATTGCCAAACAGTCATCCAAAAAGGTTGAAAATTTGATCTTAGTGATACTTCTGGAGAATACCAGTCTCCCAACAACAGTGCTAGTCTTGATTATGAGCTTTATGATTTTGATTGGTAAATGCAGTTCATTAAATTTTTCCAGAGAAACAGAACCAATAGGGTATAGACAGGTGATAGATAAAGAAAGAAAGAAATTTACTGTTAGGAATTGACTCATGACATTACAGAGATAGCAGTTACCAAGATCTGCAGACAAAGTCAGCAAGTTGGAGACCTGGGAGAGCTGATCCTGTAATTCCACTTCAGAGGCCAGCAGGCTTGAGACCTCAGAAGAGGATGTTTCAGTTGGTGTCTGAAGGCAGGAAAGTTCAAAGACCATCAGGTAGGAAGAATTCTCAAAAGGGAAAACAGTCTACTTTACTCTGTTTATCTACCAATTTAAATACTAATCTCATCCAGAAACACCCTCATAAACGCAGGAAGAATAATATTTGACCAAATATCTGGGCATCCCATGGCCCAGTCAAGTTGACGAATAAAATTAGCCATCACCTGCAGTGATTTATTATTGTTTCTGTTGCTGGTTCCTTAATGAAACCAGAGTTTGAATACATTTTTATATACTTGACCATTCTTACTTCTCTTATAAATTGTTCATGTTCTTTGTTTTTCTGGGTTTTTTTTTCATAGATTTGTGAGAGCTTTGTTCCTATTAAAGATATTATCCTCTATACTATTTGATGAAATATTTGTCACAATGTCATATGATTTACATTTTTAATTTGTAGTAAAATCTATCTATATTTTCCTGAAATATGCATCTTGTATGCTTAGAAAAGTTTTGTTCTTTGAATATGAATATGTATTTCTTCCTTAATTTCAGAAAATTTTTCTTCAGTTGCATCCTTAATGCCTTTCTGTTTCTTTCCATTTAGGAAGGTTATTTCCTAAATACGACCTAACTTATTGGATCCTCATATCTCCCATATATGCCTTATATTCTCCCTAATTTCTTTTCCCTTTGTGTTTTTTGGTCTCAAATATTTTCTACTTTTGATAATTTAGTTGCTTGCTGTATTTTTTATTTCTTATGCTCTTAAATAATTTATTATTTTTGCCAGATATTGTTTTTCACACCAGAACTCTGGAAATAATTTTTTATTATCATCTAACATTTTTTATTACAGAGATTAGCCTGATACTGTTTTTCCATTCAGGTAAATTTATTCTTCACCTTGGATGCTTGTAGGTCTTTAACATTTTATTTCTGTAATGTAAAAATTGGGGCTGAATAGATACATAGTTATAACTGTTTTTCTCCTTTAAAAGTGTTACTTGGATTCTTAACTCCACGGACGTAGTGTGCTCTGCTTCTCTGAGTTTTCCAGTCATATGTGTTTTCTTTGCTATTTTTCCATTGTTTTAGAATCAGAGGTGCCACAGTATAGTGAGTACGGATCACTGTACCTTGTCTTCTGTGATCACAAGAATCACACTTTTTCCACCGTTTGCAGTTCTTTGACTTTTTCCCACGCGTTCTGCTGCAGCGTCTCACGTTTGAAGGCCCTGTCAGTCAGCTGAGTTTCAGAGTTGTCATTCTGCTCATCACGGCTTCCAAGGCAGATTTCAGTTGTTACATACTTTCCCCATTTCTTTTGCTTCTTTGACAGTTCCTTCAGACAGCATTCTTCTGGGCCTTATTTTGCTTCTTTCCTTAGGCTTTGCCTTCCTTCTTCATTCTATTTAAGTACTAAGCAGTTAAAAACATGTTTTTTCTGGCCTCAGTAATTTTCAAAATCAGTATCTTTTAAAGAGGCTTCACTGTTTCTCCTTATGTATCCTGTATTGATGCTTCAAAAATTATTTATTCATCCTGGAATGAGATTTCCCTGGAGCCTTGGGTTGTCCAATACATGAAGCTGCGAAGGTTTGCTCTGCTTGCTTTGTTCTTAGTTAGAATTTTCTTTTCAAGTATAGAGGCTGATCTAAGGTCCATGCACATACTAACATCCCAATTAACAATAATGTGTAGCATGTATCCATTTCAGGCCTATGTGATAGCATGCCATTTTCATCTACCAACATAGCCTAGTTGTCTGCCACTTTAAGCGAATAGAATGCATGAAAAATATCAGCCCCCTGTAGGCATTGTTGTCAAGGTTTTTCCTGTCTCTATACCTGTGAAATATATCTTTCCTAGGAATCATACTTCTCAGACTACCACACCCAATACAGTCCCCTTTATTTCTGTTGCTGCTATAGATTTGGTGAACTGCAGGCTTGGAAATAATGGCTCAAGGTCATTAGTATCAACTGGATTGGTGGACTGATGGCAAGAGGAAAAGAACTCTGGCTATCTTACAAGGAAATTCTGTGAGATGCTTAGCTTGCTAGTGATAGAGACCCTGGCTCTTATTAGCTAAGTTAATGCCATGTAGCTCATGGTATGGGTAACTTGTTTCTTCAAGTTACAGAGAAATTAAGGTGCAAAGCTTGAAAAAATTATGCATAGTGCAGCTGGGATTACACCCAGTGGCTCCACTTATCCATAACTCCATAGCTGCTCTCTCATACTGGAAACCCTGTTCTGCTTAAAAGAGAGTAACTGAGGATATTTTATATTGAATACCTGATAATTTCTCAGAAGGTAGAGGAAGCAGTAAGGCACATGTGACATAATTCTGTTTGAGAAACAGAAACAATAAGATCCAGCAGATATCAACCTTTGCTAGATGGAGCCCTTGATAAACAGAGAAGGAAAGCCTGAACACAATCAGATATGTGTGCACACTAAAATTTAGGAAGCTCAATTTTGAAACACTCAGACAAAAATTAGATAATATTTCATGACCAGACTCTGAACGGAAATACAGTATTAGAGGAATTAAAGTTTTAAAAATTAAATGGAATGGTTACAATAATTTTAAAGGGGAAAAAGGGAGAGTCATCAGAATCAATAGGGTGTGTGTATTCTTTCTGGCGGACTCAGATGTAACATGGACAGGCATAGTGAAAGAAAGTAGGAAAGCATCATTAATAGAAAAAGAATGGCCAGTGTAAGAAAAAGGGAAGGGTAAACCTCGAATGACATGAGACGAGAAAAAAATGATAAAATGACAACTGGAGGGAGAGAGAGGCCATTTGAAGTTATTGTTCTGGTTAAAGATACACTCAACAGTGGGGAAAGCATCTACTATAGGAAAGCATTTAATAGTAGAAAAAGACATGGTTAAGGTAGTTTGGTTTTAACTTTCTCTGTCAAGTAGAAAGAATCTCTTGAGGGAGAAAAAAAGACTACTGGTAAAGACTTGAAATCCCAAAGAAGTAAACTGATTGAAAGAGCACCAAAGTGTTCTAAAAACTTCACATTTCTCTTCCTGCATTGATGGTGATATTCAAATATGAGAGACTTTGCTCAGCAGACACTGAGTGATACAGGACAGCTAGGTAATAGAAAACATGGAGACTATGCAGATATTTCCCCCAGTTTCATAAATTGGACTCTGCATCTTCCTGGTCCTGAAAAAAGTTATCAAAATATCTTCTTTTTTCATTTTAAATTACTTTTTTATTACTTTACACAGATAAAATTTCTTAAATCTAGGTAGACCGATAAACCTCAGATACTTATATTTTGCTTCCTGTTTTTAAAATCTATATAGCTAGTTGATTTTTATCTGATTACAGTCATCATACTTTTCAAGAAAAGGGTTTAAGCACCGTATTGCCAATAATCAGTAATTGTATGTTCTTCACTTTAATGAGAATATCACTAGATTTTCATCATTAAGCATAATTGCTGCTCGGTGATACATGAATGAAAACACTCAAACATAAATATACACATTCCTTTATCAGAATGTTAACTCTACTCATTGGAATGTTCAACTCTACTCATTACGCACTAAAATCTGGGTTCATGGCTAAAATTCAGGAGATTTTTCCTTCCCACCATCCTATTTTTTTTCTTTTTGACAGAAATAAAGCTAGGGGAATTTCTTACCTTCAGATAAGTATTTCTCCAAAACATCTTCTTAAATTGATTCCTTAGGAGCACTTAGAAAATAGAAAGTGATGATAAGCTATGTATACTCTTAGACCAGTTTCCTTTATAAAGGATGTGTCTGTATATCAGGAGACTGCTACAAACATTGTCAACTATGACATGTATTCCTATTATTTTCTTAAGGACATGAAAGTAAAATATGGACTAGATATGGTTAAGTTGTTTTATGCCTGCTTAAATAAATGTGTCTGAAGGGTATTGATTCAATACTTTGTTTTGAATTCTGAAGTTAAAGTGAAATTCAAAAACCAGCCTGTCAGGAAAAGAATGGCGATGCTGGTTAGAAGGATGTCAAGTGACATTATGTAGGGGTTTATGAACAGAAGCAGGGCCTTGTTATGAAAGAAAACTCTTAGGGGACACAATAGAGCTTTCTTCAAATATGTGAAGAACTGACATAACAAAAGGGAGACCAGGAGAGTCAAGCTTTGATGGAAAGCTAATTAAATGACCTCTAAAGTTCTACTCTCAATGGTTTATAATTTGATTCTTTTTCATAAATCTGAAATACTGATTTGGTTTCTTTAATTGCTTTTAAATATAACACACTGCAGTCAACCCTACACTAAAAAGCAGACTTTGTACACTTTTTCAGAATTCATTTTAAACTTAAAGCTTATCTATGTGCTAGTTTTAGAGTTGATTCTCAGTATTAACTGAGAGTGAGAATTAATACTCAGTAAATAAATTTGGCTGGCTGATTTACTTTAAGATTATATTTGGTGCTAAAAGGTCACTCAGGATATAATTCATAATCCCAAAATTGACATTTCCTATGGGGAAAAAGACATGCCAAGATACTCCCCCGTGGACTGTAGCCCACCAGGCTCCTCCATCCGTGGGATTCTCCAGGCAAGAATGGTGGAGTGGGTTGCCATTTCCTTCTCCAGGGGATCTTCCCGACCCAGGGATCGAACCCAGGTCTCCCGGATTGCAGGCATACACTTTAACCTCTGAGCCACCAGGGTTTTCATAAAAGAGAAATTTAGCAGTAATTTTTAAAAAGTCCATTTTCAAAGTATTCAGACTTTCTTTTATTGAAGCTTCTTATTGTTTATTGGGGAATAGCCGGTTAACAATGTTGTGACAGTTTTAGGTGAACAGTGAAGGGACGCAGAAATTCATACACATGAAAGTACACAAAACTTTTTAAGGCCACAGTTCCAATTGGTTCGCCACTAATATTTATGTTGTAAAAATCTGCTTATGCTGCATTCTCCAACTAATTATCAGCCATAAGGTTTCTCTAGGTGCTCAGGCAAGAATATTTGGCAGCTTCCTCTCACCTACTTTCCACATCCTCTTAGTCACAGGGCTATCGATCCTTTTGATAACACTTGAGACCTGTTCCCTCCTGTCCTTTTCTATTTCATAGATCTAATTCTAGTCCCTGTAGTCCTGAACAAAGCCTATTGCAATAGCTTCACGGTCAGTTATCATATTATTTACTCCCCAGTTTAATCCTTCCCTTGTACTCTCCCAGAGTTCATTCTAAAACAAGATCTGCTTAAAACCCTTCAACAACTCTCTGGAAATAAAATTCAAACTCCTATAAACAGCAGGCAGCACCATTAATGCATGGGCCCCAACCTATAATTTTTTTCAGCTGTTCATATCCACTTGAGTATGCTAAGCCCTGGATCTATACTTTTCAAACTAGAAAACTAATAAAATGCCCCAGAGCTGTAGACAGAGCCTCAGAGTAGAGGTGGTTTATCTTCCTGCAGTTTCATTTTTTAAAAAAGATACAATAGCTTAGTTGATAAATAAAATACTAGTTTTATACTAAAATGTAATATTATGTCCTGTGACATTTGAGTGGGAATACAGGCACTTGGCCTTATAGGGGCAGATCCAGATTTCAGGCCAACTATGGAGAGACTAAAAAGGTCACTGGTGTTGCTAGGGACTGGGAAAAGGAGGAGCATCGAGGGGGCACAGAGGATCTGTTTAGCCTAGTGAAATATTCTGTATTATACTACAGTGATGGAGATTTCATTGTACATTTGTCCAAACCTATAAAATGCACAACACCAAGAATGAGTCGTAATGTAAACTGTGGACTT
This sequence comes from Nanger dama, assembly GCA_917880005.1. Classification (NCBI taxonomy): domain Eukaryota; kingdom Metazoa; phylum Chordata; class Mammalia; order Artiodactyla; family Bovidae; genus Nanger; species Nanger dama. Next base: position 15,197,798 of record CAKJTW010000008.1, on the reverse strand, counting down.
TGGGGTGATTATGATGTCAGAGTAAGTTCATCAGTTATAACCCATGGGCCTCTCCTATGCAGGAGGCTGTGTGTGCATAAGGGCAGGAGATAGATGTAGGAGAGCTCAGGACCTTCCTCTCAGTTTTGCTGTGAACCTAAAACTGCTCTAAAAACTATGAAGTCTTAGTCAAAAAAAAAAACCCAACTCTCTCTCTCTATATATATGTAAGTATATAGAACATCATCTTATTCATTGGATATATTTCTGACAAAAGAGAAATAGGGAGTCCTATAGTAATCTGAAGCATTTTCCATAGGCCAACTTTCGAGAGTGTACGTTCTAAACCTTGTTCTTCCTCCATGCTCTTCTCAGGCTGGACTCAATTGCATGTTTTCATATCTCGGTATAACCCCTGACCCTGCAGGTCCTCGTCATTGATGCCCCGTGAGGTGGTACAATGGGTGGTGTCACTTCAGTTCAGTCACTCAGTCGTGTCTGACTCTTTGCGGCCCCAAGAACCACAGCACGCCAGGCCTCCCTGTCTATCACCAACTCCCAGAGCTTACTCCAACTCATGTCCGTCGAGTCCGTGATGCCATCCAACCATCTCATCCTCTGTCATCCCCTTCTCCTCCTGCCCCCAATCCCTCCCAGCATCAGAGTCTTTTCCAATGAGTCAGCTCTTCGCATCAGGTGGCCAAAGAATTGGAGTTTCAGCTTCAATATCAGTCCTTCCAATGAACACCCAGAGCTGATCTCCTTTAGAATGGACTGGTTGGATCTCCTTGCAGTCCAAGGGACTCTCAAGAGTCTTCTCCAACACCACAGTTAAAAGCATCAATTCTTCTGCACTCAGCTTTCTTTATAGTCTAACTCTCACATCCATACATGACTACAGGAAAAACCATAGCCTTGACTAGACAGACTTTTGTCAGCAAAGTAGTGTCTCTGCTTTTTAATGTGCTGTCTAGGTTGATCATAACTTTCCTTCCAAGGAGTGTCTTTTAATTTCATAGCTGCAGTCACCATCTGCAGTGATTTTAGTGATGTCTAACAATATGTCGTGATAAATGGAAGTGACTCTAAGCTATGTGAGTATATCCCTCAGATGCCAGCAGAACTGATCCCCTCTGAATTTCCCCTTAGGTACACTGCCAGTCATTCCACCATCACCTACTGCAAGAAGCAGTATGACAGAAGAGAAGTTGGGAGTGAAAGGACAGCAGTCTAAACTGATTTCAATGAAAATATCTTAGTTTTATAAATTTTTCAAAAACTCATGCCCCGGTGAACATATTTCTGGGGCCACTCCCAAACCCCTGAAAAGGGTGTATTCAAGTGAGTGGCCCTGAAGCTTAAACTTCATTCACCAGGTACACCCACCTCTAGTTCTTTTTAAGAAAGACTGCATCTACTGATACCTGGTCATATATATCTTGGGAGTCTAGGGGATGATGGGAAGCGTGTCCCTCCAGTGTAGCTTAGGACATTCCAAGAAGCTTTCTCTCCTTGGTCTCTCTGCTTCGTTTTGTCTCCTTGGCCCTGCTCCATCTTACTGCTGTGTGTTTTCCCATTTCTCTCTCCTTCCTGGGAGATTAGTGTCCTTGAATCCTCGGAGCATAGCATATACAAGAAATACAATTGCTTCTCTTGGTGATACTGATTTTCCTTCCTGCCTTTAAATACTTGATATACTGAAAGACCTTTCCCTCCCTCTTGGAGAGGCTGAGATGGAACAAAGAAGATGAAGACAAGTGAAAGTGAAAATCCATACAGATAATGGAAAGTTCTGATAAATTTTTGCAGCCAAATAGATGAAGACATTCCTCTAGGCAGTGAGTCTTTTCAAGCTGCAACTTCAGATCACCAGAATAACCCCTTCATTCTTTGCCATGATTATATGTCTAAGAAGCACTGCCCTTGACATATTCAATTATTTGCCCTTTCCAAAACATGCCAAGGCATTTCATGCTTTACCCTTTGTTCTTTTTAGAAGCGCATTTCCCTTCTTCTCTGCTAGTGAACTTTCGCCCAGTGATTAAGGTCTAGTCAAAGGTTGTTTACTCCATGAGACCTTCTAAGAACACCTCAAGCACAGTTCATTGTGTTGCTTTCTTTCCTGTCACGTCTTTAACTCCTGTTTTCGCACTTAAAAGACAAGTCTCACAGTTAAGTATTTACCTGTCTCCCAATTAGGTCATAATTTTTATGAAGACAAGGTCTTTTCATTCTTTGTAATCCTGGAAGCCACCCTGCCAGGATAGGGCTGGTTAATGTTTAAAGTGCCTCGTGGGAGCAGGACACAACTGATCTGCAGCCTTAGTTTCCAGGCTGTAAATGCTCCCACCGTGGCCAGGTTCAAGCTTCCAGAGTGACTGCCCTGAAAGGCGAGGTGGGAAGAGACGCATAATAGCATACCATTATATGATATTTCCACCTGCACATATATAATGGGTATATGGCTAATAATAAAATGTAGTCAAATATTGTGTTGATCCAGAACTTTGTTCAGGTTTTTCTGTACAATGTTACAGAAAAATCCAAATGTACTTTTTTGTCCAACCCACTAATTAGAAGATGATAGGTTTTGAGTAGGTGATGGACAGGGGAGGCCTGGCGGGCTGCAGTTCATGGGGTCGCAAAGAGTCGGACACGACTGAGCGACTGAACTGAAGTTTTAAGTATTTATCGCTTTTGCTTTTAATATAGTTAACTGTAAGCCTGTATAATTTCATTTTTAATAATAGCTCTATTTGACAGCTGGTTCACAAAAATTCTTAAAAATTTAATAGTCTGTTCTCATGAGCTCGTACAAGCCAGCATCAGCTCAGCAAATTTTGACAAATCATAATGATCATTTTCAGAGGATTCTGGTAAAAAGTCATGTTGAAAGTGGAATAGGGACACTAATGTTTCCCCCAGGTCGATAATGATGTTGTTGTTCTGTCACTGAGTTGTGTCTGACTCTTTGCGACCCCATGAACTGCAGCACGCCAGGCTTCCCTGTCCTTCACTATCTGCAGGAGCCTGCTCAAACTCATGTCCATTGAGTCTGTGATGCCATCCAACCTTCTCATCCTCTGTTGCCCCCTCTCCTGCCTTTGAGCTTAGGATCAGAGTCTTTTCCAGTGAGTCAACTCTTTGCATCAGGTGGCCAAAGTATTGGAGTTTCAGCTTCAGCACCAGTCCTAACAAAAAAATATTCAGGGTTGATTTCCTTTAGGATTGACTGGTTTGATCTCCTTGCTGTCCACGGGACTCTCAAGAGTCTTCTCCAGCATCACAGTTTGACAGCATCAATTTTTCAGCGCTCAGTGGTCCACTTTTCACATCTATACATGACTACTGGAAAAGCCATAGTTTTGCCTGTATGGACCTTTTAGCCTCATAATCTTTTGTGTTTGTATGTGACTTGCTATTTTTTCTTCAATTGATGAAAGTCTTCCAAATGTGTAATCCAGAGAGGCTGATCGCAGAGTAAATAATGTAAAGACTTAACATTTCCTAAGTTTCCTCCAAGTATAACTTTTCCCCTTGTGTAGAAGTGAGATGAAAGGAGGCATCTATGACCTTCCACTCTCAGAATCTCTGGAAAATGATCTTTCATCAGGGAAATGATGGGGAGAGTAGATGTGGTATCTAGAACTGTCAGTATTTCCCCTGATAAGGTTTTACTAGCCCAGCATTGTAATCCTGCCACGTGTCCTCAGATTCTAGGTTCCTCTAGGTTCTGTTGGACAGAACTGAAACAAGACAAGGAGAATCATACAGGCCTGGCAGCTTCCAAGAATGACTTACTGCTGATTTCCCGTGACATGAAATAAGATATTCCTGGAAGATTTTAGAATGATTTTTTTTTTTACATCCAGATGTTCACACCTCTGATGTTTGCTTTGCTCAGTCTCAGTGGTGTCCAACTCTTTGAGACCCCATGGACTATAGCCTGCCAGGCTCCCCTGTCCATGGAATTTTCCAGGCAAGAATACTGGAGTAGATTGCCAGATGTTTGTTTTTGTCATATAATAAATAGCTGTCTGTGACAGATAATTAGAACCAAATAATGAAAAATAATTGCAAGTTTTCTTTTGCTAAAGCTGTAACTTTTGAGTATGATTTTAATAAAAGAATCCCACTTAAGTTTTCTTTTTCCATTTTACAATGGTGAGAGGCAAATCGGTCGGCATACACTAAAGTTATTTAATATGTATTAAATTGTGCTGTCAGCCTATGGCACTAAATTCACTGGATTTCAAAATACTCTGTCATAGCTCTTCAGGTATTTGGAGTGAAGGAGGATGAGAGACTAAAAGCATCAGAAAATTAAGGCCATATATTTAAGTTATGTTTCAATAATTTAAGGATAGTTATATGAATTATAAGTATATATTTCATGTGTCTCTAAAACACTGACAGTTGCTTTTATTTCTGACCTCCATTAAGGTGTTGTAGAAACAAAGGGACATGGACTGGGTCAGGGCCAGTCTAGTAACCCTGCCATCATCTTAGCATCTCGTTCACAAAAATTTGTCTATGGTAGGTCACAAACAAAATAGTCTTTAAATGCAGGTTAGTGAAAGCTGGCTGGGGTGGGACACAGATGTTAGCAGGGGTACCAAATGAATGGGAATGTTTAAAGCTAAATTCAGCATGACACACGGGCTTCCTAAGTAATGAATAATGATCTCATTCAGTGTTTCTGAGAAGCGGTAGTTTCATACGAAGTTCCTAGGGTGGATCAAAGAAACACCTAAATACAAGCACATCTGTCCATCTTCTAAAAGAGGAGGAAATGCTTGAGTGAACACAAAGACTGAGTTAAAACGCTGATTTTGTTCTCAGAGGCCAGATGATCTCTGAGGCACTTTCCACTGACTCTTGTTTCCCCTTGTACAGACATAATCACGAATAGTAAGTCATTTTTTTGGCCTCTGAGTTCTAACATATTTGGATATAGAAAAATCAGTGTTCACAGTTGTTCAGATGGATTTTTGATAGGGCAAAAATAAACTGAAAAGTTTTAGGTCAGATATTTTTAGTTATTAAAACCACTGGAGAATGAACATCTAAGTGATAGTCACTCCATAATATAAAGAAACTTAGCCTAACTTTTCTGAAAATGCCTGGCTAAATAACTTTGGTAATACTTGCATTAGAAACCTAAAAATCTAGATTTGTCTCCTAGAAATCACTTTTCATTCAACCGAAATATATCAATTTTAATTTCTAGAAAATTTTCTGAAAGTTTTGAAATATTCAGTATGCATTAGACAAAGTAATGATTCTCAGATTACTAAGTTCTGTATCATAATAATTGACTTCTCTGTTTCCCAACAGATAGTAAATGCCCTGCAAATAAAATCCATATATTACTTGACTTTAGATTTTCAGCATAGCACAGAATTAAACTATTTGATAAATGAAGAATTTCTTGGAGAGGGCAACACATTGAATTCAGTTTATATTGCAGATGTTAACGTGCATAGAACAAGTCTGTACAGTGTACAGCAAACCACTAATATTTGTTTTCTCTAGGGAAGGGAAATGGGGAAATGGTCAGGAGGCCTTGACTTTCTGGTTTGGATTATTCTGATTGTGTTTATCACAGACTTGCTCTACTGTTTTCATATTAATAATGTTTAAGACCAAGAATATATAGCACCTAAAAGGTTTGTAGAAAGAAAAACTTCGCAACTATCTAACAACTCTCCTACATTTATATTGGCATCTTCACAAACTTCTGTTACTATTTATTTTGTTTCCAAAGGAAGAAAATTTTTATTTGAACTTTTTGTGATTATGAACATATCTGTTTAGTTCCTTTCTGATTTCTTGGATTCAGCTCATTTTCATAGATCTACATCCTCTTCCTTTTCTTCCAGTTTCCTCATTTAGTCATCATGACATTAGCAAGTGGCAAAAAACACTAGCCTAAATCCTAGGAGATTTCACTCTACGTTTTTCCTCATTCTTTTAGAACACTGTTAACTTCAAAGTATTTCCTTTTATGGACTCTTTATATATGTTAGTATATTAGCATATTGTTTAATATACAGCATTACTCAGGGCTTCCCAGATGGTGCTTGTGGTAAAGAACCTACCTGCCAGTGCAGGAGACATAAGAGCCCTCGGGTTTGATCCTGGCTCGGGAAGATCCCCTGGGAAGGGGCATGGCAGCCCACGCCAGTATTCTTGCTGGAGAAGCCCATGGACAGAGGAGCCTCGTGGGCTACAGTCCACGGGGTCGCAAAGAGCTGGACACGACTGAAGTGTCTGAGCACACATACATGCAAAGCGTTACCCATCTATAAAACTAGAACACAATGAATTTTAAATTCCTCTATTCTTCCTCTTACTATCCCCTTATCAGTCTCAATTTATCTTTTAATAACATGGTTTATATTTTCCTTTTTACGAAGGCTTTTATTGATTAGTTTTAGTAAGGCAAGAGAAAAATGTGGTGCTAGAAAGACATTGTTTCACACCTAGTAAAAGCTGCTTTATTAGCTTCAAATGGCCTTCCATTGATAATAGTAGCAATTAGCTGATCTATCCATTTAAGCTAACGCACTTTCCTTCTTGGGAAATGAGCCATGATCTCCTTCAATTCTGAGACTTCTCCCAGGTATCTGAACTTACCTTGACTCCATTCCCGCCTCCATTCTTCACAGCAAATAAAATCTCCCCTTCTTTCTAGTCTTCCTTTGCAGAACATCTCACATCTGACCTTTCTTTCCATCCCCACGGTGCTTAGTTGTTCAGTCATGACTCTTTGTGACCTCATGGACTATAGCCTGCCAGGCTCGTCTGTCCATGGGGATTCTTCAGCTAGAATACTGGAGTGGGTTGCCACACCCTCCTCCAGGGGATCTTCCCCACCCAGGGATCAAACCCAGGTCTCCCACATTGCAGGCCAATTCTTTACTGTCTGAGCCACCAGGGGAGCCCTCCATCCTGCTGCTGCTGCTGCTGCTAAGTCGCTTCAGTCGTGTCCGACTCTGTGCGACCCCATAGACAGCAGTCCACCAGGCTCACCCGTCCCTGGGATTCTCCAGGCAAGAACACTGGAGCGGGTTGCCATTTCCTTCTCTATTGTATCAAAGTGAAAAGTGAAAGTGAAGTCACTCAGTCATGTCTGACTCAGCGACCCCATGGACTGCAGCCCACCAGGCTCCTCTGTCCATGCGATTTTCCAGGCAAGAGTACTACTACCACATAAATCCATGATCTAAAATTCTGAAATAAAATCAACCTCAATAGCTCACTGGTGGCCCTCAATCTCTCTTTACATGGGGGTCAGGTTGGTCTGTCTTCCTCTGCTGCCATCCTTCTCCTGATTGGTTTCCTATTTATGCTTAAATAAAATTTGATTTTCCTTTGCCCAACTTTCAGTGTCCCTGGGCACCGTTTCAGCTTGGTCTGTAACTGTTAGACATTCCATTTGTTCCAGTCTAGTTGCAATCCTTGTTATTCCCCTTCAAATAACTGACTCTTTCCTTTCTCCACTCCTTTGCTTATACCATTTGTTTTAATGAATCGCCTTCAGTTAAAATACATGCTTTGGGGTTAAATTCCATGGCTTGCTAGAAGTCTCGCTTCATTTTCATCATAGGTAGACTCTCTCTTTTGAATAGCTTCCTATTTATTTAAATACTCTTTATGGCACTTATCACATATCTTCTTGTATCATTTATATAACTTTTGCTCTCCTTATTAATTTACTCACCTACTATGTGTCAACTAGTGTGCTGATGTGGATGTTTTCCATGAAAGACAAGAACCCATTACTCCTTGCCTAACAAATGTTAGTGATAAAGTATATTCACAGATGATGAAAACATGTTTAAAATTGAAATGGCCCAAATATACATCTATTTGTAAATTTTAATCAGCGTTTTATTGACTGATTTGAACCATCCTTTGCCTTTATAACAACAAAATCTATTCTACTCATTCAGCAAAGATTTACTGGTTATGTTTGGACCCAGGCATTATGTGGTGGGAATTTCTTCAGAAATTATTAAAACCTGGAGAACTGTTGCTCTTACGTCGTCTAGTCACTGTCTCAGTTCTCAGCCCTTGCAAGTTTCACACAGAAATGCAGACAGATCCAGGCTTGTGACCCAGGTCTCTTTTTTGAATTCTGTTTCTATCTTAATTTCCTTAAACTGACTGTTGATTAATGGAGAGAAAACCTTGGGACTTTGAAGGAAAGGGAAATGCTGGCCAGTATTCTCTAAAAACTGTCCTGTGTCCTTTGGCTTCTTTAGTTGAGAAGTAGACATCAGTCTCATAAGCTTGCCAAAGGCAAGGTTGATGGATTTTAGGTATCCTGGGCAAATGATATTAAGGATAAGAAATTACTCTCACTCATTCCACCTTGAGTAGATGACTGAGTAAAGTTAAGATGGAATAAAAATGTGACCAGAGGGGAAAAACCATGTAATTAATTTATTCATTCATTTGTTCATTCATTCAAGAGGTATTTGTTAAGTCTTTTTATGCACCAAACAGTCTAGTAGATTGGAGGATGAAAGGGGGAAGGTAGAGAAAGCAGGGAAGAAGACTTTGATATTACTCAAGACTGTCACATGGTGTAAAACCTAGGGATGTTTAGGCTGTCATTTGAAGAGTCAGAATGGGAAAACCGTTTATGAAACTGTGGCTCTGTTGCATTCAGTGGTACCCAGCAGTCTCCAAGAATTAATTAATTAACGCATAATCAATACATTTCAAACATGCCTTACTTTAAGTGTGATATTCAAAATGAATATATATGACTCATGAAGAGTCTTGTTCTATATGCTGTTCCGTTTCAGTTTTACATACATATTTTTTCTCACTAAGGGATCTTCTCTCTTGCCATAGTGATTGACCAGCTACCAAGCCATGTACACCATATTTAGACCACAACTGGCAGAATGTGTTCTGGTGTAAAGAAGAAAACACTAGGCACTTTCCTAGAATTCTGTGTTAAAAATTGAGTAAAAATAAGCCCCCCTCATAATGTTAGCTTTTCAAATTACAATGTATCAGTGGATCCACAGGCATCTATGAAATGCCTTTTGCTTTGTCACCTGAAAGAGAACTGAAGCTGTCTGTGTATATGGCAATGCCACTTCCACTATGAGTTGGGAACACTTTATCCTCCCATGGCATGAATGTAGGAGGTAATTGCAGACAAAATAACCAGTCGGAGCAATACTGTGCTCAAAATTTTAATTCCGTGGCTCTTGATAAGTAAGCTTTTATGCTAAAACCATCAAGTTGAAGGCATGGCACCAGTGACATGAATTACATGAGTTACAGAGACAGATGAATACAAAGTACAAATGACTCTGTGCCCTTGAATGTGAATTTGCCCCCAGGATAATGTTTCTCAGTGTGTGGTTCTCAGGCGACTTGCCTCACCTGAAAATTCAGATTTCTAGGCTCTACCTACAGTCATTCAGGTTTCTCAGGGCTGGTGGGTAGGCCCTCGGGGATTACCCTTGTAACAAGTCCTCAAAGGATTCTGTTGTAATTTGAAATCTGAAAGCTAGGGGCCTAGAAGGAAAAGAATCTTTTCCTGTCAATCAATATATAAAATTGTTCATAGAAACAAAAGTATAATTATTACCTGTTCAAAAGAAGAGACTAATACATCAAGCACTGGAAGAAAGTGTAAAACAAATCTGTTTCACTGAAAGTATTCATAATCAGCCCTTCCCAGTTTTTATCAAGCACATGCTAGGTTTTCCATATTTATTTACAAAAAGAAAGCAACCGCCAGAGACCCAATAAAGAGTCTCATCCTGAAAGAGGAAGGAAAACGTTTTCTGTAAGCCTCTGAACATCACCAGCCCCTACTGACCTTGTCTGTTTGAAGAGCTGGTGTCCTGGAGGAAGTCCTGGGGGGCTTCCTGGAGTGCCGTGCCATCCTCTGCCAGCTCTCCCTGCCCTTCACTAGGATGCTTGGAGTTAACTGACGCTCCAGACAGCTCTGGTAGCCAGCTGGGTTTCGCAAACAGTTCCCTCTGCTGTCCGAGGGCCTGGACAGAGATTCACGCGAGATGCCATCAGTAAACCTGATATGGGAGATTTACATAGTTTGTGGGACAGAGTTTTTGACAGAGCCTCTCTTCTAGAGAGGTGTTGATAGAAAAGTTGAGATTCATATTACTCAACATCTTGACCTCAAACAGTGTTTGTTTTGGGTTTTGAGGTGTGAAAGTCAACTTTTGCCCTTGTAAAAGGTAACAGACATGCTAAGTCTTGCATCTCATGTTTGCTTTAAATCAGCTAATAGAAAAAAAAAAATGTACATTCATGCAAATAAATTAAGAAGTCAGTCTGATGTCCTTTTATGCAATATTCCCATTGATTCTCCTTTCCAAAAGCTGTGTTCTAAAGTACACTGGTACTGATTCAATAAAAGTCCCAACATATGAAGCATGATTATAGTACTCAGAATTCATGTTAATAAAAAGGCAGAAACTCAGTGCTGACTGGCAGGACATAAACCTTATGTTTATTTTATTTATGTTAATCGATTATTTATGTTAATCGATTTGCTGTTTTTTGAATGGCTTTAAGCATTGCTGAATCCAGGGCTTTAAGGTGTCGTAGCACTGTGACTTCCACCATCCAGGGTCTGAACCCATGTCAACAGCAATCAAGTCTTTCAGTCATTTTATCTCTGCAAGGTCTTTCTCTCAAAGTGATAGCTGGTGGCTTCAGACTAGATGAAAGAGGTTTTTCTTTTCAAGAGTTCTAGCAGAAGTCCTAAATGTGAGTCTTATTAGCTTCATGAAGTCAGTGTCCAGCTCTGAACTTACCCCTGTGGATAGGGTTGCAAATGACACTAATTGGCCAGGTCATAGGCCCATTCTTAGAGAAGGAAGATGACGTCAGCTATGAACAAATCACATGATCTCAAAGGAAATGCTGAAGTGCTGTTACCAGTAGAAGAAATAAATGCTGAGCAGGTAACTAGTAACTGTGTCTATTACATAAGTATCAATATATCATAAGTAATGGTATGTAAAAATCTTTAGGAAATTAGTCATAGGACTAGGAAATGTGAGAGAAGTTGCGGTGTGTTTTTGATATCCACTCTTCTGACTGGGTTGATATCTACTTTGATCTGGTGTAGATGACCTTTCTTAGCTAGAATACTTTTAATCACCTCTTCTTCCCTTAAACTGTTGAATAGGCGTGTTGCTCTTTAGTGCTTTTAGTGAAAGCTCCTTAAGACTGCTCTTTGTACTCTTGTCTAATGGTCCTAGCTTGACCATTGCTATGTCTCATTAACGTACTTAGTTTTTTTCTCATTTTCTGGAGAAACACTGGAAATGATACTATTAGATTTTTGCGTTTTTCACAAGAGTCTGATGATTAGGAAACTGCTTCGTTATTTTTTTTTTTAATATAAAATACCTAGACTCTTTGTGGTAGATGCCATCCAAATAAAATGGTTGTTAGTGAAAATACTGTCATCCAAGCACATTTTTTGTTAATGTTCTTCACGTCTTAACTCTTTAGATTTGCAAGACTATTTAAGTACATATGGAGAGAAATACAGTTCTTTCTCAGAAAATTTCCTGAAACATTTGTCTAGCTGTTTCCTACTTTCTGCGTCTCTCCCTCTCCCAGATTTCCCATACTTTCTCTCCGTATAATTATCATTTGAGCATCTGGAACTTGAAAATTCTCATCAAATAATTGGGCTTGCCTAAGCCTTGGTGATCAAAATAGGTCATGTTTGAGAAAAATTTAAGAAAATCTGATAGTGTTTTTTAACTCTCATTTCATCATGGCTTATAGTTACAGCAGAATGACGGTGGTTTCCTCCCCATAGATTGCATATGAGACATTACATATCTGTGTAATGTTTGCTGGTTTATATTCTTTCTGGGCAGGTCCCAGTAATCCTTCTTATCAGGCTGCCATGGGTGTGTGCTTCTGGAGGCTGGCTTTCATCCTAAGGAATGGGACTGGGAATCCTACATGCGTCCAGTTCTGCTCTCAGCCCCCTAAACTTTCTTAGTATTGACATCGGCACTGCATTTACCTAAGCAGTGGATTACAGAAAAAGAGAACTTTCCAGACTGCTGCTATTTGTTTTGTGACTTTCCATTTTAGAAACTGTTTTCACATGCATTGTCCCACATGAGTCTCACAATATATGAGGCATCGTTATCCTGAGTTTTCAGGTAGACTGGAGCTTGAGGACGTTTAGTAACTCATGCCAAGTTTTTATCCGTAGGAAATGACAGTCAGGGCTTTGACTCTGGATTGAATATGTATTCTTTATATCACGCCATTGCCAGGAATCCCTTCTGGCATCTACAGACTGTGAGACAGCTAAGCATGTGTGGAAGACTCTCTGCCATTGTGCATGTCCATCAGAAAGGCTGCAAGGCTGAGGGATTTCAGCTGGAAACCATAGGGACTTGACAGAAATTGAGACTGTCAATTGGCAAGAGAATGAACCAATAGGAGACACTGTAAAGGACATGAAACCTACTGAATGCCATTTCCTTGCCATCTAAATTTCTGAAACATTAAGAGAATACTGACCTTGGGTATAAGTCAGTTCTTGCACTGCTTATATCACAATTCAAATAAAAGAAATACTTTTATTGAACATCACTTTTTTGTAATAAGTAATGTTTAACTTGGAATTCTTTCAAATTTATTCCATATACTGATATACAACAGAAAAAAAAAAGCAAACTTTTTCTTTAAGTCCTTTTTAAAAATATTTTCAATTTTTAATGTAAATTTAAAGCAAATATTCCCGTGTCAGAAAGAGACATAAATCAATGTTTTGGATCCCTAAGGGCAATTATTTTATATCAGTTAATTTATTGTTGAGAGAGTGAATTGCAAAAGGAAAATATTTTCTCTAATCTCATTTCTATCTTGTTTGAAGAATGTCAGTTACCACTGTCACAAATGATCTTTTTGAAGGGCTGTAATGCAGAATGGCATAAAGTTGTCAGTTTCATTCATCAGTAAGATCTGACTAGAATTCTAACTGAGGGCTACCGTCTTTCCTTGGGTGGTATTATTTTTCTCTCGATTTCCTCACAATGTTGTATTTACAAAGTACATAAAATCCAATTTGAGTGGCTGGAAGCAGATCAAATGGTTTAATGAACTCAGCTTTATTTCTATTAGGTGGGGAAGTCAAAGCTAAGTCTGATAATTTCTGTGCCCACAAAATAATCAGAGACCTAATTAAGCCCACACAGAGAGCCATGTTAGAGACTGCTTAGCTACCACCCTTCCTGTATGGCATAATCCTGTACTGTCTCATCAGCTTTTACATGAATGTTTACCAAGGATGTGCAAAACCGAGGTGAGTGTAAATCACACTGGCACTTGACAAAGGCTGGCAGCAGGTAGGTTTAGTGTGCTTGTACTCCTGGAAGACTCCTGAGAGGTCCTTGGATGGCTAGGAGGTCAAGCCAGTCCATCCTAAAGGAAGTCAACCCTGAGTGTTCACTGGGAGGACTGATGGTGGAGCTGAAGCTCCAACACTCTGGCCACTTGATGCAAAGAACTGACTCACTGGAAAAGGCCCTGATGCTGGGAAAGATTGAAAGCAGGAGGAGAAGGGGATGACAGAGGACAGGATGGTTGGATGGCATCACCGACTCGATGGACATGAGTTTGCGCAAGCTCTGGGAGTTGGTGATGGACAGGGAAGCTTGGCGTGCTGCAGTCCATGGGGTCATGAAGAGTCAGACACGATACAGTGACTGAACCACACAACATCAACAACTGTGAGCACTGGGCAGCGCTGTTATTAGTGTCTGCTTCAGTCAGCACAGTGGCAGTTAAGGAGGTGAATATGGTAACAGATTCAAAACCGTGCCAGCACTTGTATACCATGCAATGTAACGCATTTTGAAATAAATAAAAACAGAACAGCCTATACAGTAATCACCCACCACCTTCAAAACAATGCCATTTCGAACTAGTTAAAATGGCATAATCATTATCTTTCCTCTAACCTTGTGTATCTGCTTCAACTATCTACAGTGTGTATCATCACACCCTCAGCTTGGATAACAGATCTTTAAAAGTAGAATTTATAAGCAAATAAACATATTTCTTCTGAAGCTAGGCTTCAGCTTAGACACATCCAACTGCTTTAGAATGTCCATGGAGCTCAGGTGGGAAGAACCACTAAAATTACCATCAAGGAGAGTTGAATAGTTGAAGATACAAAATACGAATATTTTCTATGGCTTCTAAGAACTTTTATTTCCCCTGCCATGAACATAGGCAGCAGGAGGAAAAAAAAATCTGAGTGAAAGATTTGATTCAGATGCTCAACATAGAGGACCCCCTGTACTTTAAGATTTATGGAAAGGAAAGCCTCTAAGCAATTTTCTAAGTTCTGGATACGTTTGGGTTCTTATTTATATAACCCTTGTAATCAAAGCTAAATACAGACAGCTAAGAGTTTTGGCTTGGCCTGTGTTTTCTTGAAATGGCTAACATCCATTTAAAGGCTCATAAATCCTTCAAGTGTTTCCATTGTGGGATTTGTGGAACCCCGCCCCCGTTTATGAGCAACTGGAACTGGGTCACAGATAAGCTTGATTACTGGTGAAGATACAGTTTGGGGTAGATGAATACAGTGATTTAGTTTCCCTTAATATGAGGACTAGATTTGTTCCAACAGGTTTTCAAGTCATAGTCTTAGCCTACAGCTTTCAGTATTGCTGTTTTAAGATGTTACATTTAAAGACAAAAGAACCAACATAACTAAATTGAGGTGTGAAAGCTTGAGATCCTACATCCTAGGATTATTTCTGACATTTTTAAACTCCGTGTTTTCTCAGGCCTTTGTGTGAGTTAAATTAGAAGTGATTTCTTTTTCCCCATTGAAGATCCTGCAGATAAACTTAAGATCTAATGATTTTCAAGGGGATTGATGCTTAAACAGAAACCATACAAGAAGACTTACATGTTACAGTTTTACAGTTAATAAGGCCAGTGTTTAATTAATAACAGTCTTATGACTGTAACACTGTAACATGTAGTAGACTTTGACTTTACCATAAGCACTAGGTACTCAGAGCATTAAGGTTAATATGCAGATGTTCATAGGCTGAATTAAGGGTGGGTAATCAGAGCTCGGGGAATGTGTGATTGTCTGAAGAAGTGGTAACGGGGAGGTGATGGAGATCTTACTTAGAGACGCAGTGAAAATGGAATGGAGAATAAGGGCCTGGCACCAGAAGTACAATTGCAGCTTTATATTCAAATGAAGAGCTTTCCGGGTGGTGCTAGTGGCAAAGAACCTTCATACCAGTGCAGGAGACTTCAGAAGCACCAGTTCATCCCTGGGTCAGGAAGATGCCCTGGAGGAGGGCATAAAAACCCACAGTCCACGGTGTCTCAAAAAGTCAGACAGGACTAAAGCGACTTAGCACACAAGCACGCATTCGGATTAAAAGGTGTTTGTTTCCTCTCCCTATCTTTTGTTTCTGAGTTTGGGTTGTTAATTTTCCTGAACTGTTTCAGGTTTAGTTGCCTAAGAATAGTGGATGAAAGATATTTGGAAATGCATTCCAGTATCTGGTTCAAAAATACAAATCATATCCCCACCTATGGTTTCTATCTCATAATTTCAAAAGGATCCTGGACCATCCCCAAACCCCAGGGGTAAAATAAGGGACAGGGGACCCAGAGTCCTAGCAAAGCTTTCCCCTGAAGCCCTGAGCAAGGCTGTTGGAACTACATTTCCTTTTAGAAAATGCAAGTGTTTATATGACAGAGATGGGACGGAAAACACAGAATGTTACTTCAGTTCAGTTCAGTTGCTTAGTCGTGTCCGACTCTTTGCAACCCCATGGACTGCAGCATGCCAGGCCTTCCTGTCCATCACCAACTCCTGGAGTTTACCCAAACTCATGTCCATCGAGTCGGTGATGCCATCCAACCATCTCATCCTCTGTCATCCACTTCTCCTCCTGCCTTCAATCTTTCCCAACATCAGGGTCTTTTCAAATGAGTCAGCTCTTCACCAAGATGGCCAAATTATTGGAGTTTCAGCTTTAACATCGGTCCTTCCAATGAATACCCAGAACTGACTTCCTTTAAGATGGACTGATTGGATCTCCTTGCCGTCCAAGGGACTCTCAAGTCTTCTCCAACACCACAGTTCAAAAGCATCAATTCTTCTGTGCTCAGCTTTCTTTATAGTCCAACTCTCACATCCATACATGACTACTGGAATGTTACTTAAATGCTTTTAAAATGCTATTTTTACTTTTAGAACCTAAATTTAGTAATATATAGAAACTAGTAACTGGGCTCCCCAGGTGGCTCAGTGGTAAAGAATCCATTTGCCAATGCAGGAGATGTGGGTTATATCCCTGGGTTGGGAAGATCCACTGGAGAAGGAAACCCACTCCAAGATTTTGCCTGGAGAATCCCATGGACCAAGGAGCCTGGTGGGCTACTGTCCAGGGAGTCACAAAGAGCTGGACACGATTGAGCACACACACTGCTAGCAACTACCCATACCTAAACTTCACATTAAAGTTTATCCCTTCATGTTTTTCCTCGTATAGATCCATGTACGTTTGCCTGTACGTTGGAATCACATGAAAGCTTTTTGAAACTAGAGTTAAACCAGTTTCTGTACCTAAGGTAAAGGGCTCAGGTGTGAGTAGGTTCTAAAGACTCTTCCCCTGCTGATTTGAATGCACAGCCAGAGTTGAATTCCTCATCTCTGGATGCCCAACCACATAGCATCACTTTCTCTCAGCTGTTATTCTCTTGATGATCTTAGTCATTTCCCTCATTGTGTCACTAGCCTTGTCTACTCTGTGACAATTCTGAGACAGAAAAGAAGGGCAGTGTAATGGGAAGGTTTGAGCATTTTCACTCCAGATGAAGAAAGGAAATTCATGCTGATAATATCCTATTTTGGAATGGGAAGCAATCTCTGTATGCTCTGAATTATTTTATTGTTGTTGTTGTTCAGTTGCTAAGTTGTATCTGACTCTTTGTGACCCCATAGACTGGAGCCTGACTGGAGCCTACAGTTCTCCAGGCAAGAGTACTAGAGTGGGTTGCCATTTCCTTCTCCAGGGGATCTTCCCAGGTCCGGGATTAAACCCATGGCTCCTAATATTGCAGGTGGACTCTTTGATCAGTAAACTTTAAGTTAAGGCTTTATCATCTACCCTTTTTGCTCTGCTGACATTTAGGATTTGGAAACATTAAACGTTTGTTTACATCCTCTGTAAGTTGGCACTGATTTGTTTGTCTCCTGGGATTAAACTAAAAGCAGTGTTCAGTTACACACAAATTTTAAAAAATTGAACAACTATACAAAATGATTAAAAGATATAAAATTAAGTTCCTAATCCCTCAATTATGCCTCTGAATGTTTCATAATGAGGGGAACTCGGTTCTACTAAAACTTTTCCTTTTTGGTTAAAAAAGAAAATCGGTATGTTCTCATAGACACAAACAAAAGCATGACCATTTCTTTAGGGGTTTAGAATCCTGCTTATTGCATAATGGGCTAAAGAGGTTAAATCTTTCATTTAAGGAAAAACCATGCTCTTTAAATTTCTTTCCAGGCCAAGTGACAGATGAGACAATTTACATCCACTAAGATTTCAGTAACTTGATGCAATAGCCTTGGCAACAGAATTCTACCAAATGAAAAGTGTCAAATTGCACAGAATGGTGTTTGTAGCCAGTGGGTCTCCACGTAGACCTCCCTGGGAATTGTGCCAAAATAAAAGGCTTTAAAGTTCCCATTGCTGCTTCTGAGTTATAGACTGCGGCTTCTTGAGTCCTCATTAGACTCAGGAAGTTGAATGCCTATCACAGTCTTCTCTGAGCAGCCCTGTCAACCTTGAGACCATTCCAGTCCATCCAAGTAGGAAGCCTGTTACATGCTGAGTAATAAATCCCCGTTCTGCATCATTCTCCCTCTCTTCTCTGTAACACCCCCTTGCTTTTCTGTTCTGTTTTTGCTTTTACTCCTCCCATTCACAGCTCCCCAACTCCTCCCCTGTGTAGAACTTAGCTAACTTACATAAAAATCCCACAATTAGTCAGCAACTAGATCAGGAGCTAGTATATTGCAAAAACAATAAAGTTGCCCAAGGGCAGAAGGAAGATTTTTGAGGCCACATCTTACCCAAGCCTGAGTACTAAGCATTTTAATACCAGTTATCAAAATGGATGCATACGTGCCTTTAAAAGAACCTGGGATTGATTTAGGATAAAAATGATCTACCTTTGCGGACAGAGTTGAAACAATGGATATAATTACTTTTTGAATATGTAGGATCTTTTCAGTTGTGAGAGACCCTTGAGAAAAGACAGGCTCTCAGATAAGATGGTTTATTTCCACTGACCTCTCAATGGACTGCCACAGGCAAAAGACAAAGCCAGTGGTGTGCCATTCCCCTCCCTTCTGGCACAGCATTTGGCTTGTAAACCACGGCCATCGCCAGTCGGCAGCAGTGAAAAGAGACCACACAAACCCTGAAATGCCGTTTCCATGAGTGGCCGTGGCATTTATGCCGGTACCTCCACTGGCAGCCCAAACAGGGGATGGAAACAACACTGTTTTAGCGCTGTAATTCCACTGTGGTTGGCCCAGGAACTCTGGAGATACTGGTAAAAAATAAATAAATAAATAAGGCCTAGTATGTAGAAAAGCTCAGTGGGTGAGCTTTGACACGTGAAAGCACCTCAATTCTCAAGCAAGACAGAGGTGACAAATTTGAAGAACTGGGCATATTATATTGATGAGATGATTACCCAGAAAGGGCCACCTAATAATAATAATATACTTTCTGAGTACTTAAGATAAAGTGCTGCTATGAAGTATGTACTAATATTATCATTTCCGTTTTAGAAATGAGAAAACTGAGGCACAAAGTAATGATGTAAAACTTGTACAAGTCACCTAGCTCTCAAGTGGGTTAGCTGGGATACAGACTTGCTCCGAGGTCAGTGCTTTAAACCCTGAGCCTACCTTTGTGTTAGCCTTTAGGAAACTTCTGTGGCTTACAGAAAAGATTGTTGTCTTTTAGTTGATAAGTTGTATCCGATTCTTTGCAGCGCCATGGACTGTAGCCCACCAGGCTTCTCCGCCCTTGGGATTTCCCAGGCAGGAAGACTGGAATGGGTTGCCATTTCCTCCTCCCAGGGGGTCTTCCTGATGCAGGGGCTGAACCTGGGTCTCCTGCATTGGCAGGTGGATTATTTACCACTGAGCCATCAGCCCAGTAAAAGAAAAAAAACTAGAATGCTATAAAAATATAGCAATTTTGAAAAGCTATATTCAAAGCAGTTAAGAAAACATTTAAGAAATTTTTAAAATATTTTTTTGAAAAAATGCAGCAACTTCTAGAACGTCCCAGGTATGGAGACACCCGGAATTCACAGTTTCACTGGAGCTTCTGTGACATCATCCATGGTTAAGACCTCGTCTTTGTCACCTTTTCCCATTTCATGTATAAACTTCTCCCAGACAGGATTAAATGTTTGCAAATGCTTTAAAGTAGAATTGGTACGATATCAGCAAATGAAATATAAGCTGTTTCATTGGAGCAGGGCATAGAACAATGCCATTTAAAAATAAAACAGTCAAAGATCATTTGACCACCCATATATGTCACTTGGGAAACATTAACCAAACTATTTAAGAATCCTGCAATTTAATTATTACATAATATATATTTTTTCTGTCTTGGTACAATTCCCTTTCTCTAGGTTGGAACACAAGTTTTGAAAAATGGAAAATGTCAAGATTAAATCTCTATTGAGGAGTAGTAGGAAAATACGTTTATGCTATTAACTAGGGATGACTTTGGAGTGGTGCCTCCTTGGATTTCAGTGAATAGAAGGAATTTGTTCAGTGTTGAAGCTCTTAGGGAGATTTAATAGCACTTTGAATGTGAACATTCCTGAACTCGTAGGTGACACAGCCATCTGTGCTGAGTGGGTTTTAGCGGAATGCCAAAAAGACCTGGCAGGTGAGAGATGGGAATACCCAAAGCCTCGGTCAAATGCCTCATCTTATCAGTAAGAATGAATGTTTTCTTTCATAAAGACAATTTAACCTCAGTTCTTCTAGTGTAATGAAGATAGGACCAAAAGTCCACAGGACCCTAAACCAATCCTTTCTCTGCCATTAATGAGCTGCCTAACTGGAGGAAAAGAGCAATCTCTGTTATTCATTATCCAATCCATAAAATAATTAATGGACTAAATCATGGTTGCTACCCTCTTGGTAATCTAATGAAAACCCAGAACTCTTCTCTCTTGAGAAATGTGCAGGTATAAATTCAGTGCTGTTCTTGGGCTCCTAAATCCCATCGCAGGTCCCAGGCTAAAAACAAATAGATGAACTCTCTCACATTCTTTACAATGCCTGCATTGGTGTGGTGCTGAGAAGTTGAGATACAGTGGGTGTGATTCCTTGTTTGGCCACAGGGCAAGACCAGCCCAGAGTATGGAAAGATACAGGAACAGCATGAGAAAGGGCATCAAGCACATTATTGGGTCAGTTGGGACAGGCAGTGAGTGAAAAGAGGGAGGTCGCTGAAGTTAGAAGGCTCAGCTCTGCGAAGAGGATAAACTGGAGTGACTTGGTGGTGCTGGCAGGGGAGGGGGAGACAGAGGTTTTCATTTCCTTCTACTGCTTGGGTATATACTGTGCTTTATACCTTGGTCCAGACTGTCTAATCAGGATCTCATTAAGGAAAAGCTTAGCATTGTTTGAGTTCTCTTTCCCACAGCAGAGCTAAAAGTAAACAGCAGCCAAAGATAAACAAGGAACATTGCTCTTTTCCTGTGTTGTACAATAGTGAGTCTAATTTATTGACAATGTTGGTGGTGGTGTAAATACTGAATCTTACAATGAACTTTTTAAAGAGCCTGCTGGTTTCTAAGC
The DNA here is from genome assembly GCA_917880005.1 of Nanger dama. Lineage (NCBI taxonomy): Eukaryota > Metazoa > Chordata > Mammalia > Artiodactyla > Bovidae > Nanger > Nanger dama. The sequence goes on along the minus strand of CAKJTW010000008.1, from coordinate 15,176,884 downwards.
CTTACCAGGCGAGCAGACTTTCTTTTGTTGTTAGTGGAATTTGTTTTCTAAATCAGGATTTGTTAAATAACAGGCTTTGGATACTAGAAGACACTGGAGACCACTTGTTATTCAGGTCCATGGTTTGTTTTGTTTTGAATTCTTTAAACCAATGGATGGCTGGATTTCAACTTTTCTCTGCTTTTATTTCTTATAAAAAGACTAGAAAGACAGATTTATGAGCAAAGAATAGAATTATATATCCCTGCTTCTGAATCTGTTTTAAGGCTGCCCGGATCATGATGTGGGGAAGGATGCCTACCAAAATACCTCCTCATCACCCTCAAACCCAGTTATCTACATAAACCTAGATATACCTGACCTCAGATAACCTAGAGTTCTAAACAGAGACAAGGCTGGCCTGGGTAACAGGCCTGGTTTGTGCCAGAAAATTATACTTACTGAGGCCTGCTTCACCATTCCTTTTTGCTTGCTTGCTTATTTACTTTTGGCTATATTTTCAAGAGAATTTAAGCTGACTTTGATATTCTTAAGGTTGATTTTGATATCCTTTTTATTTTGTACTTTGTCTGATCCAGCTTGCATCCTGCCCCTAAACTGATTCTCCCAGCAATAAGACCCTTTTAAACATGACTGGACTTACCTAACACACTAGAAACACCCTAATCTTGTGGTGATGCCTTGCACTGCCCCAGTGTTAAGGCATCTCTACCAGCAAGAAACAGCCCCTTTGAATACAACCTGTTCCAGACTTACCAGACTCCTTGAACATGACTAAACCAAAATCCAACAAGTGAAAACATTAGACTTTTTTTCTTAGTTTTCTTTTTAAAGACATACTCCACAGGTACAGTTCAACTTTTCTTTCTCTCCTCTGTATTATGAAGGTTACTGTATATCTTTTCTACCCATGTTTTTATATTCTTCATGAACTATATAGAATATTAATTTATTTAAAGGAAACCTATCCTTCTGCCATTTGCTTATCAATGTAATGTTTTAGAGGCTTTTCCAATATGGTTCATATACCTTTAGTTCACCTATTTAAACTGTTCTCCTATATGCCATGTCGTGAATAGAATGTGATTTATCTTTCCAACTTGATATCTATCAATAGATAGACATGTGGATTTTCCCTGATTTTTTGTTGTTATAAATAATGGTTCACTGAATCTAATGCATATGCAAAATATGCATGTGCAGAAAATAAAAATTTCTCTGTGATTTAGAACTAGAAATACATGGAGGCACATCTCAAATATTAATGAAAATTGACAAGTTGCTCTTGAAGTTGACTGCAGCCATTTATACCCCACCAGACATCTAGGAGCATATCCCCACAGCTCTACCGATGCTTGGTAACTGGTCCTTTCAAATAATTACCTATTCTTCCAGTAGACAGTTTGTCTTTTAGTTATTGATTTGTAAGCATTTAAATTACTTTTTTCATGATAATAGCAACTTGTCCAATAAATATGTTGCAAATATCTGCTTCTCTTCTGTCCCTTGTCTTTTAATTCCATGTAGCTAATGAATATTCAAGTTGGTGTAGTCTATTAAACACTGTTTTCCTTTAACACTTATATTTTTTACTTCACTTAAGAAAAATGTATTCTGATACCATGAATAATCTCTTACATTGTCTTCTAAGATATTTGAAGTTTTAATTTTTACATTTAGGTATTTATTGGGAATGTATTTTTGTGAGTGGTGTCAAGTAGTGAGCTTTTTTTTTTTTAAATAACCACCAATTGTCTCAATACCATTTATTAGGCAATTTATTCTTCCTCCATTTATTTTTTCTATACTAAAATTCCCCAGCACTTGTGAGTAGACTCTTTCTTCTGTTCCTTTTGCTTATCCCTATATTAAGGCCATGCTTTTCATATTGCTGGATAGTATTTCTCCTATAATCTGTGAGTGATAAGATTATATATGTGGATATCCGTTTATGAAGCTGTCTTTGAAATCCTTGGATAAACCCTACTTTGTTTTGGTCCACTCTTGGATTCAAATTACTAATATTTAACTTAGATTTTTTTTTGCATTTATCTCCAGGAGCAGAACTGGTTTATTATGATTCTTTTCATATATTTCTGACCTTTTGATATCCAAGTTATAGTAGTATCAAGAAATGAGGTAGAGAAGTTTCTGTTTGTAATATTATTTATATGGTGATTGCAGCCATGAAATTAAAAAGTGCTTACTCCTTGGAAGGAAAGTTATGACCAACCTAGACAGCATATTAAAAGCAGAGATGTTACTTTGCCAACAAAGGTCTGTCTAGTCAAGGCTATGGTTTTTCCACTGGTCATGTATGGATGTGAGAGTTGGACCTTGAAGAAAGCTGAGCGCTGAAGAATTGATTCTTTTGAACTGTGGTGTTAGAGAAGACTCTTGAGAGTCCCTTGGACTGCAAGGCGATCCAACCAGTCCATCCTAAAGGAGATCAGTCCTGAGTGTTCATTGAAAGGACCGATGTTGAAGCTGAAACTCCAATAATTTGGCCACCTCATGCGAAAAGTTGGCTTGTTGGAAAAGACCCTGATGCTGGGAAAGATTCAGGCAGGAGAATAAGGGAATGACAGAAGATGAGATGGTTGGATGGCATCACAGACTGGATGGACATGGGTTTGGGTGGATGCCGGGGTCCAGCCCCGGTGGATCCAGGGTAATTCAAAGCGGGGACGGAGTCGGTGTCTAGAGGAAAATTGTTTAATTAATGATATGGAGAGAGATTAGAAAAGAATAGTGTAGTAGGAATATTAGTGGAGAAAAAAGGTTGAACAACTTGATTTATGCGGAGAACCAATAAAGCCCCGAGACAAGGGGTTTGCACCACCTACATAGGCCACAGGCGTCTTCCCGTTCTCCTGAAGGGGCAGAGACACAAAATGCCTCCCCATTCAGATCTTAGAAGCCCAGGCAAAATTAGTAGGCCTGGCGAGCCTCCGCGTTCCAGATGGGAATTCAGCCAGAAAAGAAGACAGCGAGAAAAGATGACACGAGGGAAACCATCTTTCCAGGAACTGGTCCGTTTCTTTATTTTCCAGGTCCGCTTTTATACTTTTAGTTGTACATAGAGATAAATGTAAGAAATAGAGTCATGGAGAGTCAGCTGCTCTGACCCTTATCTAAAGACAGAGTGTTCTTTGCATATCTTTGTTCTTACATTTATTTACAATATCTTCTGGTCTTGAGACCGATTAACATTTTATGGCCCCATCTTTCTTTCTATTGATAAAGGTTAGTCAATCAGAAAACTTGTTTTCCCTTAAGATCTACTTAGTCTTAAAATAGTGATAAAGTTACATTCTTACATAACAAGGACACAATGATTTATAACAAAGAAAGAGGAGTACAGTGATTTATAACAAAGAGAAATTTCATTAACTCAAAAGTCTAATATTGCTAACATCAAAACTACTGTATTTCTTTTTCTACAATCCAGTCACATTGATTAACATACTCCCAGGTGCCTAAGGATATGGAGGCCCAGCAGCAATCATTAACTCAGCAATGAAACCCTTCACCAACATGATTTTTATCTTTAGAAAAACCCTATGCTAACTAAGACTTTCAAAATACTCCAAACTCTCTGTGCTGTTTATGGTTGAGAAGTTGAAACAATCATGTATGTAGTAGCAAGAATGTGGATAATCCTGTCACACAAGCTAGTCAGCAGAGAGTTTTGACCTGAGACACTCCTTTTATAAGCAGGAGACTATTAACTGGAGCTCTAAGTTAACTTTCCAGAGAAAGGTGGTCGGAGATAGCCCCTGTTAATGTCAGAAGAGTATAGTATAACAGGCAGATTTTGGTTTTGGAGGTAGATGCTCGAGCAGATCTAAGGGACCCCTTGAGTCCTTGCCCGCATGACCTTGTTATGGGTGGGGTCAGGGAGTCCCTTGAGTCCTGACCCACCTTTGCCCGTCAGGGCTCTTCCTCATGACCTTTGCCATGGGTGGGATCTCCCGTGCTGGCTCCTGGCAGGTGGACTCTGGGAGTTGGTGATGGACAGGGGAGGCCTGGCATGCTGCGGTTCATGGGATCGCAAAGAGTCGGACATGACGGGGCTTGGGGGGCATGTGGGTTGCACTTTTAAAGAAGGTGAATAGGGGAGATGTCACTGAGAAGAAGAGAATTGAACACCCCATTTAATAAGGGGTGGGGTAGTTAACTATGTGAGTATCTGGGGGAGGAATTCCTGGCAGAAGGAACAGCCAGGGCAAAAGCTCTAAGGCGAGAGCATCCCCAGGATTAAGAGAGTGCAGAGAGGCCCATGGGGCCCAAGTGGAGTGACTGAGAGAAATAGCAAAGGAGTTAGGGCAAGAGGGGCGTGTGATCACTCTGGGTTTATACTGAGACAGCGATGGAGGCAATGGCAGGATCTGATTACAGATGTGCAGGAAGCAGGTGAAGTTAAGAGGTTATTGCCATAACAGAGGCAAGAGGAAATGGCCGCTTAGCCCAAGGTGGTAGCAGAGCAGTGGGAATGCAGAGGTGAACCATCTCTGCTATTGTGGTTACTCATTTCTTTTTCACCAGTTTTGGCTGGTATCTTTATTATAGTTTTGTACTTTCTTGAGTCACTAGCCACCTTTTCTTAACTATTTTGTCCTACTATTTATAATTAAACATTGTATTTGATCAAATCCCTTAATTATATAGTTTATTCTTTCACTGTTTTTCTAATTTTCTGTTTTTGTCAATTTGATCTCTCAGTTTCTAAAAAAAAAAAAAATGAAATTCCCAATTAGATTGTAGATGTGTTGACTTGACTTTATATCAGTGTTTGTGAAATGTTATTTCAAGACTGTCTTGCTAAGTGCATATAAATTTCAAAGTATCTCTTCCAGGGAGAATTATTCTTTTATCATTAAATAGGATATCTTTTTGTCTCTATCAGTGCTTATAAGGTTTCTCTTCTATTGGGTTTTGTATTAGTATTGGTATCCTAGCTTTCTGTTTTCCTGTGACATTTCCTGACCTCTATTTTAACTTTATGGGTATTATATGGATTTGGCTAAGTCAAATCTAGGCTTTATTAGCTAGTGAGCTTAATACATTTACTGTTCTTGTTGCTCAGTCACTAAGACATGCCTGACTCTTTGTGACCCCCATGAACTGCAGCACACTAGGCTTCCCTGTCCTTCACAGTCTCCTAAGTTTGCTCAAACTCATGTCCATTGAGTTGGTGATGCCATCTCATCCTCTGGTGGCCACTTCTCCTCCTGCCCTCAGTCTTTCTCAGCATCAGAGTCTTTTCCGGTGAGTCTGCTCTTTGCATCAGGTGGCCAAAGTATTGGAGCTTCAGCTTCAGCATCTGTCCTTCCAATGGATATTCAGGGTTGATTTCCTTTAGGATTTCAAGTTTGATCTCCTTGCTGTCCAAGGAACTCTCAAGAGTCTTCTCCAGTAACACAGTTTGAAAACATCATTCTCCAATGCTCAGCCTTCTTTATGGTCCAGCTTACATATCCATATATGACTACTGGACCTTTGCTGGCAAAGTAATGTCTCTGCTTTTTAATATGCTGTCTAGGTTGGTCATAGCTTTTTTTCCAAGGAGCAAGTGTCTTTTAATTTCATGGCTGCAGTCACCGTCCACAGTGATTTTGGAGCCCAAGAAAATAAAATCTGTGACTGTTTCTACTTTCCCCTGTCCCCATCTATTTGTCATGAAGTGATGGGACCAGATGCTGTGATCTTAGTTTTTGAATGCCGAGTTTTAAGCCAGCTTTTTCACTCTCTTCTTTCACCTTCATCAAAAGGCTCTTTAGTTCCTCTTTGCTTTCTGCCATTAAGGTGGTATCATCTACATGTCTGAGGTTGTTGATGCTTCTGGCAATCTTGATTCCAGCTTGTGCTTTAGGCATATAAGTTAAATAAGCTGGATGACAATATATACCCTTGACATTCTCCTTTCCCAATTTGTTGTAAACTTTGAGTTATTTCTACTAATTTTGCATTTTCTATGGATCTGAGCTTTCTGTTTAGCTTTTCTTTTGCTATTCTTTCATTGGTTTAATTAAGCAATTCAATATTTTGCCTCCAAGTCTGTGTAGTTTTTATAAATTTACTCAGCACATTTTTTAAAGTTAATAATGTCTTTAACATTTTCTTGAATGAATCAAGGACCTTCATTTCCTTGTATGGTCTATGTTTTTGTTTTTTTTTTTAAGTTTGACTAGATACAGGTTGTTTTCTATAGGAATTTTTGTGCTCTTTATTGAATCCTATATGGTTAACAGGTTCCAAACAAGTTTTATTTTGATTTCTCAGCTTGAGGTTCCTGATTATCCAAATGTTTGAATTTGGATGTCACATCTACATAAGGTGGAGGTTAGAGTTCCAGATTTCCAGCTAGCACCTATTTTTCACTTCTTCAGGGCAGTGAGCAATGATTTCTCTGATTCCCTTTCATGATCTTGGCAGCCATTCATGGCTCCTAGATTTCTTCATAGAACTCAGTTTTATAACTTGCAGGTACAGCCCTGCCACCTCTAGACAGGCATTAAACTCATATTTCCCTGGTTCTAATTGCTCTGAGTCACAAGACTGCAGCCTCCATTGGCCAATGTGTGGCTTTCCTTTTGGCATTTAAGGATTTGTTGTTTTATATGTTGAGTTAGACTGTACGTTTACATTTTTATTATTCTTGTTCATTTTTAAAGTTTATTTTGAGCAAAGGTGAATTCAGTATATTCAACTGTATTGATTTGAGGTCCACCTCCATATTTTTGCTTTAAACTGATATTCAGAATATTAGTGACAATTTTTCATATTTCTGTCACCTTTTTCAAATACATTGTTCATTTAAATATTTTAATATTTATATAAGATAAATGAAATTCACTCCATAGAAATTCTCAACCAACTGCTATTTTTTGACAACCTGATCTTATATGTGGATATAAAATTTTTAAACTTTTAAGTTAATGTGTGGTTGAATACTTACAAGAATGTGGAACAATGATTGCTTTTTCTAAATCTTCCAAACTGTAGCTGAAAGACTGAGACCAGGGTAGGTTAGGAGGTTACCCACACAGTTTTCTGAGACTTGTGAAAGTGAGTCAAGCCCAGTATAAATACAAAACCCAGGGGCTTCCCTGGAGATCTAGTGGTTAAGATTCTGCACTTTCACTGCAGGGAGTGAGAGTTCGATCCAGGTCAGGGAACTACGATCCCACATGCCTCATGGCCAAAAGGATAAATAATAAAGTAATAACCTTTAAAATAAATAAATACAAAACACACTGCATTTCAATCCAGTAAGACCTGGATGCAAACTTTTAACAGGTTAAGATCCAACATGAAACTCAGGGAATAGCACAAAAACTCATAGCTGACAGCGCTGCAGCAGGGTTTTCTGAACATCTGCAGATTCAGGAGGGGCACCATTATTAATATCAATTAATCTGTTTTGTTTTAGAAAAAGGATCCTTTGGGGATTTTTATTTATCAAGTACTCCATCCTCTCAGGGTCACTTTCCATTTTATGGTTTTGAGAGCTCGATCTGGCTCCCCGTCACAGGAAATGTGGACAGTCTGGTGTTCTCGCCTGTATCTCCATGAACGCTTGGCTTGGATTCCCACATTTCTTGTATATTCCCTGACTCTGCTCTGCATCTAGCACCTTTCATCAATTTTCTTCTCCCATTCTCTTATCAGTAAAGACAGAGGAAACACAGACTTCTTGCTTTTTTGTACCCTGTCAAATTCTACAAGCATAAGTGAGGGTAAAGTGACAAACCAGTGTAATGAACCCCCTGCTTGACATCCCTTTTTAGTTCTTCTCCTGTCTTCTCTAACATAGAGACTTTCTCAGTGGCTCTATCTTCCAGCTTGGTTCTTCCATCATCTAGCTTGCCACGTCTTCTCTTTCATGTACCCTCTTTTGTGTCCTAAGATTTTACTACCTCCCTCTTTGGCTCCCTCTGGAAAGGAGCCAGTTTTTTTCACTTTCTTTGAAGAACAAATCAAACTTCCCTTGGTCTCGCCTTTTCTTTCTCTTGAATCCCATGCATTTACCTCCCAGTGGCCTATTAAGTTTTGCTCACCAAATTAGACCCATAAGAAAAATTCTGTTTATCAGATTTTAATAGCAGATTTTTTTCTTTCCCAACATGTGTTTTAGAATCATTTTTGTTTAGCCTCAGTTTTCTGAAATGCTTCAATTAACTTTGATTTTGTCAAGTAATAAAATTTATACGAATGTATTTTTCAAGATTGTAACTGGTTAGTGATTATCTTTTTAGTTACATTATTACCTAACCCAACTTAGCTAAATTGAGCCACACATGTAGGCCAATCTGTAACAGCAAAAAGAGTCCAAAAAGATCCCGAATTTTTAATCAAATTGAAAAGCTAACATAGCTTATGTGTAAGGTCAAATTTATTTATTTAGGGGCGGTTCTTTTTCTTTTTTGTAAATTTATTTATTTATTTTAATTGGAGGCTAATTACTTTACAATACTGTGGCAGTTTTTGCCATACGTTGGCATGAGTCAGCCATGGGTGTACATGTGTCCCCCATCCTGATCCTCCCTCTTTACCTCCCTCCCCATCCCATCCCTTATGGTCATCCCAGTGCACCAGCCCTGCGCACCCTGTCTCAGGCATCAAACCTAGACTGCAAATCTAATTCACATATGGTAATATACATGTTTCAATGTTATTCTCTCAAATCATCCCACCTCGCCTTCTCCCTCAGAGTCCAAAAGTCTGTTCTTTACATCTGTGTCTCTAATTCATATATTTTCCAGTCTGGTTTCAAATCTTCAATCACTTTCTAGCTATGTGACTTTGGATAAGGGATTTAACTTCCTTGCTCTTCAATTTTCTCAACTGCAACATCTAATAATAATAGTACCTGCCTCATATGGATGCTATAACAGGCAAGTTAATACACGTAAAGCTCTTAGAACAATGCCAGGCACCACATTCACACGTTCACACCACATCCTTTATTTCAAGTTGTTAAGAACAAAAATATGATGTAAAGAAAGAAGTTGACCAATTGGGATTTAGATTAAGTATCACAGGTATCTGACGTTTAAAATATACTTAATGGGACTTCCCTGGTGGCTTAGAGAATAAGAACCTGCCTGCCAGTCAGGAGACACAGGTTCGATCCCTGGTCCGGGAAGATTCTGCATGCGCTAGAGCAACTGGGCTCATGCGCCACAACTTCTGAGCCTACACCCCATAGCCCGCAAGCAGCAACCACCTAGCCCACATTGCACAACTACTGAAGCCTGCACACCCTGGAGCCCGCATGTCACGACTGGTGAGCTCCCATGCTGCAGGTGCTAGCTGGCTCCACTGCCAGAGGAGCCACCACAATGGGCAGCCCACGCACCACAGCAAAGAGTAGCCCCTACTCGCCCCACCCAGAGAAAGTCCACACAAGGCAATGAAGACCCAGCACAACCAAAAGTAAATAAAAATAAATATACACGTATACTTCATGAATAGATTGCTGTTTTTCCCCTTATTCTAATAATCGTGCTTGCATGCTGAGTGGCTTCAGTCGTCTGACTCTTTGTGACCCTAAGGTCTGTAGCCCACCAGGCTCCTCTGTCCATGGGATTCTCCAGGAAAGAATCCTGGAGTGGGTTGCCATTTCCTTCTTCAGAGGCTCTTCCCCATCTAGGGATCAAACTTGCATCTCTTTAAGTCTCCCACATTGGCAGTTGGGTTCTTTGCCACTAGTGCCACATGGGAAGTCCTTAATATATCTTAAATCTAAAATATTCATAAAGAGGTAAAACATACACCCTTAAATGATTCTTTATATTTTTCCAGCCTTTTGGAAAATATGACGGAAGCAATTTATTCTTTTCAAGAGCTATGTTAAAACAGTAATGCTGATAAATTCGAAAAGGCAATGGCACCCCACTCCAGTACTCTTGCTTAGAAAATCCCATGGACAGAGAAGTCTAGTGGGCTGCAGTCTGTGGGGTCGCTGAGAGTCGGACACGACTGAGAGCGACTTCACTTTTCACTTTCATGCATTAGAGAAGGAAATGGCAACCCACTCTAGTGTTTTTGCCTGGAGAATCCCAGGGATGGGGGAGCCTAGTGGGCTGCCGTCTATGGGGTTGCACAGAGTCGGATACGACTGAAGTAACTTAGCTTAGCTGATATATTGGATTCACTGTTCTCATAAAGCCCATCCTGGTACCTCAGCTTAAGAATTCATGGCTTAGATATTTTCTTAGATCAGTCTCCTAAGGCAAAAAAATAAAATAAAAAGCAAAAATAATGGGATCTAATTAAACTAAAAAGCTTTTGCACATCAAAGGAAACCATCAACAAAATGAGAAGACAACCTATGGAATGGGAGACGATATCTGCAATTGATGCAACTGACAAGGGTTTAGTTTCCAAAATATACAGATAGCCATACAGCTCAGCAACAAAAAAACAAACAACCCAGTGGAAAAATGGGCAGTTCTAAATAGACACCTCTCCAAAAACAGCATACAGATGACTAACAAGCACATGAAAAGATGTTCAACATTGCTAATTACTAGAGAATGCAAATCAAAACCACAGTGATGTATCACCTCACAGAAAGGCTATTATCAAGAAGTCTATATATAGCGGATGTTGGAGAGGATGTAGAGAAAAGGTAACCCTCCTACACTGTTGGTAAAAATATAATTTGGTCCAATCACTATGGAAAGCAGTATAGCAGCGCCTTAAGAAACTAAAGATAGAACGACTGTATGATCCAGCAATTCTACTGGATCAGTTGTGCCTGACTCTCTGCGACCCCATGGACTGCAGCACGCCAGGCCTCCCCTGTCCATCACCAACTCCCGGAGTTCACTCAAACTCACGTCCACCGACTCCTGGGTATCCCCGACTCCTAGTTATTATATCTAGAAAAAACAGAAACACTAATTCAAAAAGATACATACACCCCAGCGTTCATAGCAGCACTATTTACAATAGCCAAGACATGAAAGCAACCCAAGCACCTGTCACCAGATGATTGGATTAAGAAAATGTGATATACACATTTACCACAGATGTTACTCAGGCATAAAGAAGAATGAAATAACGCCATTTGCAGAATGTGGGTGAACCTAGAGAATATTATGCTTAGTGAGATAAGTCAGGCAGAGAAAAACCAATAATATATGATGTTACTTATAGGTGGAATCTAAAGAATAGTACATATAAATTTATATGCAAAACAGAAACAGAGTCACAGATATAGAAACAGATGTGGGGGAGGGAAGGGCAAATTAGGAGTATGGGCTTAATAAACTACTGTACATAAAATAGATAAGCAACAAGAACAGGATATATTGTATAGCAAGGAAATTATACCCATTATCTTGTAATAACCTATAATGGAGTGTAATCTGCAAAAATACTGAATCACTATGCTGTCTACCTGAAATCAACGTGATATTCTAAATCAGCTATACTTCAGTAAAAAAAAAAAAATATATGGCTTAAAGAGTTTGTAGTATAATCAGATGCCCCAAAAAGTTTTTAAATTGTTTTTAATGTTAAAGATTACAAAAATAGATGATCTCCTGTGGTCAGAAATTCAAGATCTAAAAGTTTGCCCTCCTTGCTTACTGGTAAATTATAGCCTGCCACAGTTCGTGGGTATTGGCAGATATGAGAATTCTGGGTCAAGACAGGACAACTTTAACACTCCTGACACATACAGCAGCTCAGCTCTTTATACCATCAGGTCCCCTTGCCCTGCCTGATACCCCCTAGATGCCCGGGACAGTGCAGGGCAGCCTAGCTGGATGCTGTGCCTAGAATGGATTTGCATCCCAGCCGAAGATCTATAAGGTTAGGAAACTCCAATTGTTTTATAACAGGCTGCAGGCAAACCTGTCTGATCTTTGCACAGGAAGGACAAATATTCATTATACAAGACAGTAACTAAATCTGCCTTCTGCTCCTGAGGGAAGCACTGTCTTTTCTTTCCAAAGCTGTCCATACATTCTTGAAAAGATAGTCCAGGACAAAAACTGACAGTGCCTCTGTTTGGACACCATCCAGAGAGAGAGAGACTCAGGAGAACTATCTCCCAGTATTTGTCCCATCAAGTCAGGGAGAAAGGTATTATCATATGTTCACTGGGAGAAGGGGAGTAGAGTTAGTTATATGGATAGTTAATCCATGATCTCTTCACTGTAATAGGAGAAATTGGAAGGGAACAAGATACCTAGAGGGTTTGCCTTCAGGAAGCTTCCAGGTTTTAAACAGATAGGCCTTAAATTGACTCATTGCAATTTGGATCGATTCCACCAAAGAAAATTAAATTATGAAATTATATAGTGGGGGGGACATGGTCTAGTTCGTGAGGTCAAAGAATGTGTCCCTGAAGAAATAACAGGTAAAAACAAGGCCTAGCAGAGTAGTAAGAATCATAGGTTAAGAGGAGGGAATACAGTCTTCTGGATGGAAGGAAGAGCATGCTGGATGAGGGAAGCCTAGGGTATTTGATGAACCACAAGAAGTCCAGGGTTATTAAATCAGAGTAAAATAAGCAGGGGCTAGATTGGAGTTTGGACTTGATCCAAGTGACGCTAAGTCAGTCACTGCAGGGTTAAGAGAGAGAGCCATTATTTGCATTTTTAAAAAGCCTCCCGTTCACTACCATGTTGTGTAAGGAACATGTTATAGGGGACTGGGTGACTGCAGACAGTGGAGCTGAAGGCTTATTTCTGGAAGCCAGACAGGAGGCAATAGTGATCTGGCCTGTAGACAGTGGCAATGTAGATGAAAAGAAATGAATGGATTCAAGAAATGCTTACAAAGTACAATTGTGAGACCCAAGTGATTGATTTGATTTAGGAAGAGAAAAATAAAATCATAGATGATTCTCAGATTTCTGGCATGGGCAACTGCACAGGCAGAGTGCCTAGAAAGAATTAACTAGCCTCTTGAGGATTTATCTCATAAATTCACTTCAATTTCAATGACAGCAAGCATTTTAGATATATATACATAAGGAACCTGATTCTCTCCAGGGCTCTAAGAACTGACTTCGGTGCAGATGAAAGATGAGCTGTAGGGAATTGAGATGTTACATATACCTCCTAACTTCAATATATAGTATAGTTGTTGTTTTTTTTGCTTAGATTCATTGAAGAATGAATATCCTTATGCTATCAGTTGGTGTAAAAGTATGCCTCACATTTTCCTACCAGTATGATTGATCCCTTCCAAACTTCTACAATTTAAATTAGGGTATAATGCCATCATTAACGCTCCCTGATTTCCTAGTTTGTTAATTCTGAGGCTTATATCCTTTTCTCATACTGTCTTACAGCTCACAGACTGAATATATAATTGATATGCAATTATATCAAATATGTATTGAGCCTGATGTTCACAATGTGTAAATAATTTTTTAGGATTTAAGACCCCAACTCAAGCTTGCATAAGAAAATATATGCCTCGTGTATGTAACATCCTTCAGAGCAGAGTAGGCTTCAGGCAGGTCTGAATACAGATGTCCTCAGGATTCTATCTTCCTCCCGGACTCACTTCTAGATTCCTTTGTTACTTTCACTATTGGCAGTCTTTCTCCAGGAGACAGGAAAGGAGGCCACTAGCACTTCCTGGCCTACGTGGTCCTTCTGGTTTCCCAGTAGAAAAGTACATTGTTTTCCCACCGTGAAGACAGGGAAGACGCTGAATCACATGTCTGTCTCTGAACGATTCTTTGTGGCCAGAGAATGAAGTACTGACTGTCCAACTCAAGTCACCTGTTTGCCTTAGGCAGTTTAACCACAATTTTAGGTAATCTGCTCTCCACAAGAAAAGGGGAATGTGATCCCAGAACACCAGGACAGGGGTGATGGATTGGCGTGCAAACTAATAAACAATATGTCATTTCAGGAAGGAAAATTAGGAAAGTGCAGAAACATCGCTTGAATTGAATGACTTCAATAAGGACAGAAGCAGAAACAGACCTGAAAGATTAAAACAAGGCAACAGATGTAACATGAAGAGATAATTATGCAAAGTATAAATCAGTTCAGTTCAGTGCAGTTGCTCAGTCGTGTCCGACTCTGCAACCCCATGGACACGCCAGGGCTCCCTGTCCATCACCAACTCCCAAAGTTCACTCAAACTCAGGTCCATTGAGTCGGTGATGCCATCGAACTATCTCATCCTCTGTCATCCCCTTCTCCTCCCACCTTCAATCTTTCCCAGCATCAGGGTCTTTTCCAGTGAGTCAGCTCTTCGCATCAGGTGGCCAAAGTATTGGACTTTCAGCTTCAGCATCAGTCCTTCCAATGAATATTCAGGAGTGATTTCCTTTATGATGGACTGGTTGGATCTCTTTGCAATCCAAGGGACTCAAGAATCTTCTCCAACACCACAGTTCAAAAGCATCAGTTCTTCCATGCTCAGCTTTCTTTATAGTCCAACTCTCACGTCCATACATGACTGCTGGAAAAACCAAAGCTTTGACTAGATGGACGTTTGTTGGCAAAGTAATGTCTCTGCTTTTTAATATGCTGTCTAGGTTGGCCATAACTTTTCTTCCAAGGAGCAAGGGTCTTTCAGTTTCGTGGCTGCAGTCACCATCTGCAGTGATTTTGGAGCCCCCCACAATAAAGTCTGTTGCTGTTTCCACTGTTTTCCATGAAGTGATGGGACCAGATGCCATGATGTTAGTTTTCTGAATGTTGAGTTTTAAGGCAACCTTTTTACTCTCCTGTTTCACTTTCATTAAGAGGCTCTTCAGTTCTTCTTTACTTTCTGCCATAAGGATGGTGTCATCTGCGTATCTGAGGTTCTTGATATTTCTTCTAGCAATCTTGATTCCAGCTTGTGCTTCCTCCAGCCCAGCATTTTTATGATGTACTCTGCATATAAGTTAAATAAGCAGGGTGACAATATACAGCCCTGACATACTCCTTTCACAAATTTGAAACCAGTCTGTTGTTCCATTTCCAGTTCTAACTGTTGATTCCTGACCTGCGTACAGGTTTCTCCAGGAGGCAGGTCAGGTGGTCTGGTATTCCCATCTCTTTCAGAATTTTCCACAGTTTCTTGTGATCCACATGGTCAAAGGCATTGGCATAGTCAATAAAGCAGAAATAGATGTTTTTCTGGAGCTCTCTTGCTTTTTTGATGGTCCGACGGATGTTGGCAATTTGATCTCTGGTTCCTCTGCCTTTTCTAAATCCAGCTTGAGCATTGGAAGTTCACAGTTCACATACTGTTGACGCCTGACTTGGAGAATTTTGAGCATTATTTTACTAGCGTGTGAGATAAGTGCAATTGTGAGGAAGTCTGAGCATTCATTGGCATTGCCTTTCTCTAGGTTTGAAATGAAAACTGACCCTTTCCAGTCCTGTGGCCACTGCTGAGTTTTCCAAATTTGCTGGTATATTGAATGCAGCACTTTCACAGCATCATATTTTAGATTTGAAATAGCTCAGCTGGAATTCCATCACCTTCACTAGCTTTGTTTGTAGTGATGCTTCCTAAGGCCCACTTGACTTCAGATTCCAGGATGTCTGGCTCTAGGTGATTATCTGGGTCATGAAGATCTTTTTGTATAGTTCTTCTGTATATTCTTGGCACCTCTTCTTAATATCTTCATAATATAAATAAAATTTTGAAAAAACTGTACTGTGTTGCTTGTGAATTAGTAGGTGCCAAAGTTTTAAGATCAAGAAAATAGGAAGATGCATAAAAACTATGTATAGAGTATAGAAATAGTGATTTAGTCTTAACATTTTACTACCCTTAAATAAGATGCTTATATCCAAGCTGGTACTCTTCAACTAAATAGACTAAAAACAAATTGGAAAAGATTCAGAAGAGTTCCACAAAGATGCATGATGGGTAGAAAATGAAATTTAAATATCAATAAGTATGGCTTTGTCTCTGCAAAATAAAACCTTTTGAGATAGATAAAAGGTACAAAATTATTGCAATAATAAAAGAGAAATGGAATACTTTTATATATCTGTGGTTCTGAGAAAAAAAATTACCCTTTCTGCATCTGTACTCAAGATAAAACTGAATAAAAGAAGTTTAAGAAGAAGCATGAAACATTTGGATTTGAGATAGAGAAATTTTCAGCTGGTAGTTAATAAGCATTGGAATGCATTAAAATCCTGTCTGAAATCTTTTAAATTAGAGTTCCTTCTTATCTGTTTGACTGCTGGGGCCCCTGTGCTGCTCAGAATCAGAGTAAAGAGGTAAATGAGTATAGGCTTCATGAGGGCAAGAATCACATGTTATGCAAGTTTGCATCTTAGGGGCTGGAACATAATAGACCCTAAAATATTTGCTGCATAAATGCATTAATGCCAGTTGTATAGTAAACTCAATTCTTAATTGTCTGTGTATGGAATCTGTGGATCCACCCCCAAAAAAAAATTTAATTATGCTGGTGTTGTCATCATACACAGCAGACTTCTAGCCTGCCAATTTTCTAGCTATTGTGTTCTCAATGAATAGAGGCTGGGTATGCTATTAATCCAAGTAAAAGATTAATGACGATGTGAAACTGATATAATTTCCAGTTATCTGCAATCTTGGATCATCTGGTCCATTGTCTCCTTCTATTAGTGTCATCAACTAAGAGTTCCTTGTAACAGTAATTATGAAAGATGGAGTTTGTTAACATCATAAATTATACTAATTAAAAGCAAATGTTCATAGCACCTTTATAAGTAGACTGTATATTGAACCGAGGTTAAAATGAAATTGAATGATAGAATTTGGGTTCTGAAAAGAAACTGAAGTAAGTTCTCTGGTCATCTCATTATTTACATGATAATGAGATTGAAGCCTGTGTTAAATGACCTTCCCAGTGTAGTTGAATTTGGACTAGAACCTGCTGAGAAGATAGTTTTCACAGCCAGAAACAAGTTTTCACAGGCTGTATCTTCACTGAAATATTGTTTCAATTGGTTAATCTCTGCCTTACTACCATTATGAGATTTCATTGATTTATAATTTCCTTTTTTCCCAGTGTTCTGAAAACAAATTCGATACAGGCAGATAAATACAGGTTCAGTATGTTTTCCTTTCTCTCTATGTATAAGGTACGTCTTAGATTTGAGAATTGTGTATTTAAAAAATTAACTATCCATTAGGAGGTAGTTTTAAGGATAGAGAAATGAGGAAGGTATTTAACTGGATTTAATCTTGAGGTTCTTCATCAGTTTTACTGGTTTCCTTCACTCTGATTACTCCAGTCCAAGCACCATTGGCCCAGGAAGACTTGCTCATTCAGTTAAAAGATCTCCTTAAACTCTTATCTAAATTTTTCTGAAATCAATTGAGTAGTTGATGCATCATGAAAAGTCGTGCTTTTGCTATAGACAATCACTTTTATTTTGAATAATATGCAATTCAGTAATCATGGTGTTGGGAGTTATCATAAATGATAATGGATTGTAATAACGATCACAGTCTAGTTGGTATGTAAAAAAATTAACACCTTTCTTACAGCCACAAAGTAAACTGTTTATATCATCCACAGTTGGGCCAGAGCTGTGCCTTTGGACATCATAAGACATGTCTACCACCTTGGACATTAAAACAAATGTTACACTACTTCAGCATGATACATTTTGGGTTTTGCCAATCACACTGTCGAGAACTATCTGTTAAATCAGGATAATTTAATATGAATAAAATGTCAGTACTGGAAAATACAGCAGACTTTTAAAAATAAGACCCTACACATTAGCAAACAATCTCTGTCCTATTTCCTTTAAGCTTTTCTAAAGTTATGTATGTCAGGCGTTAAATTTCTGCTTCTAGACCCATAAATGGGAAGCACCCTAGAAGGCTGCGTGTGTTTCTTTCCTTTTACATGGAGTTCCTAGTGCTGAAAGGATTCACTGTTTTGCTCCAACTCTTTATTGAGATCCTTAAAACTTGATTTCTGGGTTGGTTTTTTTTTCCCTTCCCAAGAGAACAAACAGACTATAGTTTGAACCTATAGTAACCCCCAAGCATTTTTATTAATTTGTATTCAGCAACAGTCTGGGGCCTTCTATGGTTACTTTATCCAGAGTCCAGTGTTTATCTGCAATTTCCTGTTCACCATCTGGGAAAACCAGATGTAACTCTTTTGAGAAGAAGCACTGAAGTCCCATATCTGCTTCATTATTTCAGACGTAATCAAAGAAGCAAACCTGTGGAATGTTGTCGATTCTTAATACAGTAGAGTTGTCCATAGCCTGGACAAAATTCCATCTGTTATTCTTCTTCTAGAGGCATTTCTGTTCCAGATATAGTTACATTAAGTATTATGTTGGTTCAAGCTGACAAATCTTAATTTTATAAATTAAAACCAATATCTTACATCTTGATGGCAGTACTCTTTGAAGCGCTGGAAATTCTTGCTACAACTGTTTAAGGAGGCTTCACTCAATACCCATCCGCCACAGCCCCATTGTTTGGAGAGGGAGTGTTGTGCAGTGGTTAGAGAATAGCCGCTGGAGCCAAAGCAACTGTTTGGGTTTAAACACTGAATCTGCCTCCTCCTGGTATTTAACCTGGAGCAAGTTATTTAACTTTTCTATGCCTCGATTCCTCCATCTGTAGAATGGAGATGATAATACTAGCACTTACTCTTAAGACTGTTGTGAGAATTAAATGTTATTCCACTCGTTCTACCCTTCTCTTACTGAGATGCGTACCTGCTGCTGCTGCTGCTAAGTCACTTCAGTCGTGTCCGACTCTGTGTGACCCCATAGACGGAGCCCACCAGGCTCCCCGTCCCTGGGATTCTTCAGGCAAGAATACTGGAGTGGGTTGCCATTTCCTTCTCCAATCCATGAAAGTAAAAGTGAAAGTGAAGTTGCTCAGTCGTGTCGAGATGCGTACCTAGCATTTAGTAAATAACACTTTATGTGTTACATATTTTTACAGCTGTTCTTGTCTCAAAACTTTTGCTTGATGTTCCTTCTGTCTGAAATGTTCTTCTTTCAGATGTTCACATGGCATGCTCTTTGACGTCAAATATCACACTTCAGAGAAGCCTTTCCTGACCATCTTTTCACTCTCTATTTGCTGCTTTATTAGAGCCCTGATCACCACCCAGTCTTATATATTTATTTCATCTTTCTAACTCTTTGTTTCTTTAAACAAATGACATAATCTCAGGAAGGATTTTGTGTAATTCTATATTGCTTGAGTCTAGAATGGATCTGGTATATAATATATAGTAGGTACTCAGCAACTGTTTGGTAACTGAGTGAATGAAGACATCGTAATGAAAGGAAATTTATATTAGAATTCATTTCTGTAGATATATGGAGCTTTCTATCAGAACTCCCCAAAGCACAAAATAATCACAAGTACTCTAAAATGAAGTAAATTAATTAAATACATGCATACTACATCAAATGGCCACACATGGATACTTGTTACCCTACATAATAAGGCAGACTGGTAATAAATATTATTATTCAGTGTATTTACTGGATAGCTTGTGTTTAGGCAAATACTCGGATTTAAGGGATGACCTTCAAATGAATTGAATTCTTACAGGACAGAAAAAAAATGTAACCCTCAGACAAATTTAAGGTTTGAATCACCAGTGTCCTTTGATCATTTCTGAAGAGAGAATGCTTTAGGCAAAAGAAGAAACTGTGAGAAAGACAATATAGTGTATGAGGTCTAGAAATATTTCATATAAATCCATAGACTTATCAGCTACTCATTGTAATTATTTTACTAATGTGGGTCACATTATGCCCTTCCAGGGAGAATTCTAGGTGTCCTCCTCCAGATCCTGCTGATAAAGAATTGGAAAAATAATTAACCATACCTATTTGTGTGCATTTGGTGACAATGAGGATCTTTATGTTTTAGAAATAAAATGATAGGATTTTTTTTTTCCAGTAGAGTAAGGTATTCATTGGGTGATATTCTGCCATTTCAAGACTTAGCATTAATATGTTAGGAACAACAAGGTGTTGGTAAGAATACCGTCAGTTACCATCTTTTCCTATTGTTTGGAAGAGACTAGTTCTAGTTCACTGATCACTAGTCTGGTTCACTTATTTATTTATCAAAAGATCTCATATCTCAGTTAAGATACATCTCTCTGACTCTTTGATACAACATTAGCAATTGCCAGAACTTCACAGTGACTTGATCCTGTTTTATTTTCCATCATGGCAATTATCACCATCAGATGTAATATCCATTTATTTGAATGTGGGTTTTTAAATATTTTCTTTTCTCTCAGGCCTCCATGTCAGATTCCAATTGTGGTCTAAGAGGGAAGTTTTTAATTCTTCCTAATAATTTGGTTTAAGACAAGTTTAGATTATGAAGAATTAAGAAAAAGCAGTATTCACTAGAAAGTAAGCCCCAGGAGGGCAGGACCTATTTGTGATGGTAGTTTTTGCTGCTCTAGCCCTGGAGCCTTGAACAGTCTCTTGCATTTAACAGGTGTTTGCTAAATATTCTTTAAGTGAAAGAATGGAGAAAACAATGTCTTACGGATTTGTCTTGAGGATTAAACTAAAAATTGTGTGCAAAACTACCTAATACGACACCTAGAACAGGAAATGGAAACTAAAAGCCCTGAAAGGACCTGTATGGAACACATACATGCCAAGCTTGACTTAGATATGAGTATCAACCCTTTAACTGGGAGGTACTGACTAAATGCATGTTTTAAATAAATTTGACTTCTGAAAATTATATTCAGCATCCTTATTTTTATAATGAATGAATGTTGAGAAACTCATTGTCATTTCCATTAGCAACTGGCTATTTGTTTGGCTTATAAAGCTTCTTATAGAAAAGATGTAATGATAGCCTAAACGTTTTACCAAAGCATAGACTGAGAATTCTTTGGTATCTTGGCACTGATCATTTGATAAAGACTATACCTAAGCTATAAAAGGAACTTTCTGACTTTGCTTTTCCTTCTTTTTAAATTAGTATCAAAGTGCTCCACTTGGAACTCTAAGCAAATACAAATATTAACCTCAGGAAGTCTGCAGTGAGATTTTGCAAAGATTAAAGAAAGGGAGTTACAAAGAACAAGATATCTGATACTAGTGTGTTTGATAGCCTGATAGCCTCTTTATTTTCTTGATCAATTGTCCTCAGGAAGATGCATCTTAGAATCTAGCTTTCCAAAATGGCACTGTAATAGCACTTATTAGATGGATTGCAATGTCTTGTGCTCTCTTTTGTGGAAAGCATTGAAATAGGAGAAGCTCTGCTGTTTCTTTACAAGATAGCTACACGCTGACGGCGACCCTGCTCTTGGATTACAGGAGAGTCTGGCTTTAGACCTAGTGTTGTAAATATCTTGTGTCTTGTTAAAAATGTTTATGTCAGATTCCAGTTATAGCTTAGAAAGAATTTTTATTTATCAAGAAAGGACAGATTTACATTGAAAAGATATGAGCGGAAAGCAGCGTCAAAGGCTCTTCTTCCAGAAATCTTGCTTCTTCAGTTTGCTACTTTAACTAACTAAAGAAAGTAGAATTTTTTGAGGAGTGGTTAATTATACCTTTAATCCCCTCCCCAAGCCCCCTTCAGTCGGTTTTGATCTTAGAGATCACATCTGGTCATGCTCATTGGGTTGAATGGTCTTGAGACGAGAGCATTGGCTTAGTAACTTTCCTTTCTGAGGCCATCCATGGTAACTGGATTGTCTGATTGTTCTTTTTTAATATAAATTTATTTATTTTAATTGGAGGTTAATTACTTTACAATATTGTATTGGTTTTGCCATGCATCAACATGAATTCCCCACAGGTATGCATGTGTTCCCTATTCTGAACCCCCTCCCTCCTCCCTCCCCATACCATCCCTCTGGGTCATCCCAGTGCACCGGCCCCAAGCATCCAGTATCCTGCATCGAACCTGGACTGGCGATTCGTTTCATATATGATATTATACATGTTTCAATGCCATTCTCCCAAATCATCCCACCCTCTCCCTCTCCCACAGAGTCCAGAAGACTGTTCTATACATCTGTGTCTCTTTTGCTGTCTCGCATACAGGGTTATCATTACCATCTTTCTAAATGCCATATATATGCATTAGTATACTATATTAGTGTTGTTTTTTCTGGCTTACTTCACTCTGTATAATAGGCTCCAGTTTCATCCATCTCATTAGAACTGATTCAAATGTATTCTTTTTAACGGCTGAGTAATACTCCATTGTGTATATGTACCACAGCTTTCTTATCCATTCATCTGCTGATGGACATCTAGGTTGCTTCCATGTCCTGGCTATTATAAACAGTGCTGCAATGAACATTGGGGTACATGTGTCTCTTTCAATTCTGGTTTCTTCAGTGTGTATGCCCAGCAGTGGGATTACTGGGTCATAAGGCAGTTCTATTTCCAGATTGTTCTTTTAAAATTCTTATATGGCAGCTTTCTTGAAACTTCTTCCAAAATTATCCATCGTGCAGACTATATTAGAGGGTTTTAAAATGACAGGTCTCTCTTTTACTCTGGGCCTTCTTTCTAAAATTAGTAAAATATATAATCTCTGTGTCTTTGGACCAATCAAACCTGGATTTTAATTCTACGTGGTTATTGATTATGGTCCTTGCCTGAAGTCATATACCCAGAATCAGGGTATATACACAAATCCTTGGCCTTGAAAGCTTTATAGCCCCAGAGGAACAAAGATTAATCATAATTCTGTTATCTTCCTGAAAATCTCAGACCATACTTCCTTTTTAAGAGCACAGATGATTCCTGAAGCAACAGGAAACAGAGCTGAGAAATTTTTTGAGCATTGCCTTTTCTTTGCCGTTTTCCAGGAAAGGGAGTATGGCCCACCCAAGACTGTCCAAATCATTTTCCTATCGGGTCACTTAAGTAACAAATGTCTTTCTTGATTCTCACCTCATTTCTTTCTTGGCAAATATGGTTTCACCTTCCAGCTCCCCTGCACACAATAACCCATGGCTTCCTTTGAGCTCTCCCCACACTCCAGGTGGCCGTGCTATCACACTTAACACATTGCACTCAGATTTGGCAGGAGCCTCACCTCCTCTGTGGACTCTGAGCTTCTCCAGGTCAAGAGGCATGTGTTATTTATCGCTAATGAATGGCAAATAGCACGCACGTAGTTTTACTTGGTAGATGTATGTTGAATGAATGAATAGCGGCTGTGTAAGTCAAACTGAATTTCCCATGAAAGTAAGATCCAGAACATTGTCCATTGTATGACACAGTAACCATGTTGCTCTCGTATTAGAAAGAGTTGTACTTCTCTTGAACTACTATATATGTGTATGTAGGTGTGTGTGCCTGCCTCTGAAACACCTGCTAGAAAAAGCACACTGGAATAAATGCATAGCCTATTTTTAGCAATGAGCACTTTGCTACCCCACTCCTGATGCAGTCTTAATTTATTTTTTTATTTACCTCATTTCTCTCATTTTTATTTTATCTTACATAGATTATATAAACTACTTAAAACTCTTTTAGGAACATTAGTTAAGCTTTGGTATTTTATAGAAATAATAAAGAAGCATAAATAGGATCCAGTATCTGCTGAAGAGGAAAGTAGGGGGAAAGCACCCCAAGGATGCTATTTACTATTACCCCAGTATTGAAATAACATGATGGAACCTTTAACAATGCTGCTTCAGCTGCCACAGAAAACGTCTTCCAAGGACAAGTAACTTAGCTGTGAAAATAATGGCTTAGTCATAGTGAAAGAAACCACTATGATGCCATACGTCCCTTTACCCTTCAAACACAGCAATCGTAGGGAAACATCCCAGAGCAGTTAGGCAAAGGGCATCTCAGCATGAAGACTTCATCACACCATACCTTTTGTGGCTTTAAATCTAGGATTTAGTGTACATGCTTTTAGGTTACCTTGGCAAAACCTAATGAAGATTTAAACATATATTTTTAAAGATTATATGTCTTTTTAGCTTTCAGTGATTCATGTTGACCCAGAGCCTTAACATTTTTTATTGAAGTATAATCAATGTACACTATTATATTAGTTTCAGGAATGCTGCATAGTGACTTGATGTTTTTACACATTACAAAATGATCACCACAATAACTCTGATAACCATCTGCCACCATACAAAATTATTACAGTACTATTGATTATATTTCCTATGCTGTACGTTTCCTATCCTTGACTTATTTTACAACTGGAGTTTTTAACCTCAACTCCCTTCCCTTACTTCACCTACATGTTCCCTCTTCCTGCCAGTTACGAGTTTGTTCTTCGTATCTATGAGTCTGTTTCTGTTTTATTATGATTGTTCATTTGTTTTGTTTTTTAGATTCTCTGTATGAATGAAATTGTATGGCGTTTGTCTTTCTCTGTCTTATTTCTCTTAACATAATACCCTCTAGGTCCATTCATGTTGTCATAAATGGCAAGATTTCTTTCTTTTTATAGTTGAGTAATATTTCTTTGTGAATATGTGTGTGTGTGTGTGTATAAAATGAGAGTGTTAGTCGCTCCTTCATGTCTGACTCTTTAAACCCCACAGACTGTAACCGGCCAGGCTCCTCTGTCCATGGAATTCTCCAGGCAAGAATGCTGGAATGAGTAGCCTCTCCCTTCTCCAAGGGATCTCCCCCCCACCCCCCAGGGATCAAACCCAGGTCTCGTACATTGTAGACAGATTCTTTACTGTCTGAGCCACCAGGGAAACCCTTATACACACACACAGACACACACACGTATCTTCTTTATCCATTCATCTGTCAATAGACACTTAGGTTGCTTCCATGTCTTCCTACTGTAGATAACGCTGTGGTGAACATTAGGGTGCATATATCTTTTGAATTGCTGCTTTCATTTTCTTGGGATAAATACCCAGAAGTGGAATAGTTGGTGGATTACATGGTAGGACTATTGTTTAATTTTTTGATTCAAGTCACTACTGTGGGTGTTAAAGGAAATGCTTGCTCTTCTGAGAAATGGTGTTGGACGCTAGACTAGAGGTGGTGATAACTTTGTGGGTAAGCTTGATGTTACCAAAAATCACTGATATTAGCCAAGTATATGAAATCGAATCTGAATACAGTTAAATGCCACATATAATTTCTATTCACCAGTTTACATTACCGTGTTTCAGCAAAGTAACTAGACCAATTTACATGCTAAAGTAAATAACTGTCCTTTATTGAGTCTTTACCACTTGCTAGGCATTGTGCTAAACACTTTAATCATGTTAATCTAATTCTCACTACACATTTATGAAAAATAATAAGATTTTTATTCATATTTTATAAACAAGGATACTGAAGCTTAGAGAGCTAACTTCCCTTGCACGTAGTCACCTAGCCATGAAGTGGCAGTGTCAAGGTCAAAGCCAGGCCCATCTGATTCAGAGTCCACATCTGTAAGCACTTCACTTTCTTACTCCCTTGTTGTGCAATCATCATCTTCTTCCTGTCTTCCATTTAGAATGTCCCAGACAGGAGTGTGTGTGGATGCATTTTCACCCAAAATCAAACCCAGCTGGATTAGTCTCTGTTCTTGTTGACAACAGGCAGCAGAATCTTCAAGCAAGTGTTTGATTTAGAGGAGATGATATCTCCTGACTCCTCTCAACACACCTGAGTAATAGGCTTTCAAATGAATTATGAAAACAGTCTTGACACTTGCTTGGTAAGATTTTATCACAGAAGTACAATGATACCCTCCCAGTCAGCATGCATATCACACACTTGCATTTTCAGCAAGTTTTTAAAATTATTTCCACTTTGTAGCACATGGAACTTTCATTTGAAGAAAGAGAGCAAAATAAAGAGCACATTAGGGTACCATCAGAAAGGGAAGTTTTTGAAGACTTTGGCTGGCTCAGCTCTACATTTAAGAAGTTTGGCTACAATTAAAATGTTAAGAACTTTAGCCAAAAAAAAATTACTGCATGTTAGATCATATTTTTTAATTAAAAGAAACTCAGAAAATTCTTGAAGAAGATAGCCTTAAGTGTTTTGAGATAGGATTTTGGACTATTTGTGCTTTTCTCACACATTCATGATTGTGCTCAGAGATGAATATTGCTCTGCTGTTCCCATTTCATCTCACTGCCCTGAAATCCTGTTGTTGAAATTACAGGGCTAGAAAATAACAGGAACATCCTGTTGTCAAAAATAAATTCCTTCAGATAAAGTATTAATTCAACTGAAGCCAATTTTTTTTAGAGGGTGAGAAGGACCTCAGCGGGAGGGGAGTTTATGAATGACGGTGTGCCATCTTGGATCCACGCCCTTTCTTTATATCTTTGCTGTCTATCTGACTAAATGAAATTTATTCTTCTGAATGAATGTTTGTATTTTACAAAAATTTAATATATGGTATCATTAAAAACTTTCATGAAAGAGCTAAGTCGTGTCTAATGTTCTTAGGTCATTACTATTGAGTATTATATTCAGAAATATGCATGTTTATTGTTTCATTCTGTTATTTATTTAGCAGTCCCTTAGCCCCTAGGAATTCATATCCAAAATAAAATAAAACACTGGGAACCTTTCCATAAAAGGAATTTTTAGATTATTAGCCAAATATGCCCCTGAAAACTTTCAGGTTTTGTTTTGTTTTTTAATGTGGATCATTTTTTTTTTTTGAAGTATTTATTGAATTTGTAACAATCTTGCTTCTGTTTTATATTTTGGCTTTTTTGGCCACAAGACCTGTGGGGTCTTAGCTCCCCGACCAGGGATTGAACCTGCACATTAGAAGTTGAACTCTTAACTACTGGACCACCAGGGAAGTCCTTGGGTTATTTTCTCGAGTCTGATTTATGCTTCAGACCCTCATTTGGAACACTTGACTTAGGCTCAGACCATCAGGTTCTGGGCAGACCTCAGAAGCCTTTGGGTCCTGGGTTCTTCACCCACAAAGCTGGAGGCAGGGCAGAATGACCTTTACTATTCTTTCTAGTTTGAAGATTCTACAAAGAAAAAAATGTCTTGGTGAAAGGAGGAGATACAGTTCTCTTTCTGGTGGGCAGCTCGGGTTGATGGGACATTCACAACGCCTTGCTTTCTGATAATCCCAATATTGGGAGCCCTCCAGCAGTCAGCCCATCCAGAGTGCGGACTTTCCAGAGGCTTGAATCTCTCCCTCTTCTAAAACACCCATCAGCTAATTGGCCTTTCCCTCCAGCATCCTGTGCCTCCTCTTTGGCAGCTGGAGGGGCAGGGGAGAACAGGAGGACAGCAGGTAAGAAACCATCTGCTCAGATGCCTAGAGAAGCCATGAACCCAGCTCTTCTACTGCTGACACTTTCAGGCCAGGCCTGCTCATCAGCCTGTGTGGTGCCATAACGTTCTGTTGGGCTTTCTTGAGGACTACCTGCCTCTTTTAGAATGACCCTTAATTACCTTGACTTTTCAAGTTGGAACCAAGTCTCTTCAACTGGTTTTGCAGAAACACGGATGAGTCATGGGGGAAAGCTGCAAAGGGAAACTTCTCCTTCCCCCTCTTGCAGATTCTCTGTGGACACAGGCAGATCATCTTCTTTGCATGACTAAATCACATTCAGTATCTGCTGATTGGCAAGGAATTCTGAAGGGAAAAAAGCTGCTATCAAACCCCACCTCTTCCACGAAACATTCCCTCACTACCCCAATTAAAAGATTTTTCTATCCTTAAATTCATACTATTCGACTTTTCCCAAACAGATAAAAATGGTGCTAGATGTTCATCCTTCCTTCTAACCTGTATTTTTTTGTTCAGACACAGGTTAAGTCTTGTGTAGACATAAGAGGATTTGGAGCTTAGTAATAGATGAGGATAATCATCATAGATATCTTTACTGAGTACCTACCCTGTGTCAGGCTCTGATCCAAGAGATTTACATTCAGTTCTCATTCCACTCTTACGAAGCAGTTGCTATTGTTCACTCCATTTTATTTTTTTAGGAAGCTGAAGTATAGAGAAGCTCAATACTGGCCCAGGTCACAGAGTTAATAAAGGGATACCAAGGATTGACTCAGACAGTCTGGTTCCAGAGCCTTCATGCCTTCATTCTTAACAGTACAGTCTAAGCAGTATTATCCTGTTCCAGTAAAGAGACTTTTACCCACTCTGTCCATCTCCCTACATGTAAATTGTCAGTAGCAAGATCAGTTTCTTTTGAGAAAGTTATTTACATAAATCATAAAGGAAACCATTTTATATCTCTATATCTGGTATCTAGGTTAGGACTTTCCTACTTGGGACTTTCAAATGTTGCTTCTACGTCCATGTGAGCTAATCCTGAAGATTTCAAAGCAAGTGAAATGTCATTTCCCATCAAAGCTGGGGATTCCCCATAGCGTGCTTGGAACTTTGGTCTCCATTTGCTTCCAGTTTTACTTTCCTTTCCTGAAATTGATCCGTGAACTCTGTCTTGTTTTCTCCAGGTATTTTGTCCCGTATTTCTTAACCATTTAAGCCTTTATTAGATATCTCTCACAGGCTGGCAGTATTTTATGGGATTTTATCACATTCACTCATTGTTATATTTTCTTGCTCCAAGACTCTTGGGGGAAGAAGTTATGCCTTTTACATTTGCTAAGTTTCCAGGTGAAACTGTAGTATTGCAGAACATATAAAAATATTCAATAAATACTCATTAATTGTAGTGTCATAGATGAGCTTTAACAACTGCCTAGTATGAACATATTAAGAGTGTTTAGATATCTTATACCCAATTGAACGCAGAGTTCCAAAGAATAGCAAAGAGAGATAAGAAAGCCTTCTTCAGTGATAAATGCAAAGAAATAGAGGAAAACAATAGAATGGGAAGGACTAGAGATCTCTTCGAGAACATTAGATACACCAAGGGAGCATTTTGTATAAAGTGAAATGAAGTCACTCAGTCATGTCCGACTCTTTGTGACCTCACGGACTGTGGCCTACCAGGCTCCTCTGTCCATGGGATGTTCCAGGCAAGAGTACTGGAGTGGGTTGCGATTTCCTTCAATTTTGTGCAGAGATGGGCTCAATAGAGGACAGAAGCAGCAAGGACCTAACAGAAATGGAAAAGATTAAGAAGAGGTGGCAAGAATATACAGAAGAACTGTACAAAAGGTCTTAATCACCCAGGTAACCTTAATGATGTGGTCAGTCACCTGGAGCCAGACATCCTGGAGTGCAAAGTCAAGTGGACCTTAGGAAGCATAACTACAAACAAAGCTAATGGAGGTGATGGAATTCCAGCTGAGCCATTTCATATCCTAAAAGATGATGCTGTTAAAGTGCTGCACTCAATATGCCAGCAAATTTGGAAAACTCAACAATGGCCACAGGACTGGAAAAAGTCACTTTCATTCCAATCCCAAAGATTTGCAATGCCAAAGAATGTTCAAACTACTACACAGTTGCACTTATTCCACATGCAAGCAAGTTAATGCTCAAAATCCTTCAAGCTAGACTTCAACAGTACGTGAACTGAGAACTTCCAGAAGTACAAGCTGGATTTAGAAAAGGCAGAGAACCATAGATCAAATTGCCAACATCTGTTAGATCATAGAAAAAGCAAGGAAATTCCAGAAACATCTGCTTCATTGACTGCATGAAAGCCTCTGACTGTGGATCACAACAAACTTTGGAAAATTCTTCAAGAGATGGGAATACCAGCTCACCTAACCTGCCTCCTGTAAGCAGGTCAAGAAGCAACAGTTAGAACCAGACATGGAAAAAACGGGAAATTGGGAAAGGAGTACGTCAAGGCTATATATTGTCACCTTGCTTATTTAACCTATATGCAGAATATATCATGTGAAATGCCAGACTAGATGAATCACAAGCTGGGATCAAGATTGCCAGGAGAAATCTCAACAACAGCAGATATGCCGATGACACCACCCTTATGGCAGAAAGTGAAGAAGAAATAAAGAGCCTCTTGAAGGTGAAAGAGAACAGCGAAAAAGCTGACTGAAAACTCAGCATTGAACAAATGAAGATCACGGCATCTGGTCCTTCACTTCATGGCTCCCACCCCAGCTCATTTAAAACTCTTGAGAGTCCCTTGGACTTCAAGGAGATCCAACCAGTCCATCTTAAAGGACATAAGTCCTGACTGTTCACTGGAAGGATTGATGCTGAAGCTGAAGCCCCAGTACTATGGCCACCTGATGCAAATAGCCAGCTCATTGGAAATGAACTCAATGCAGGGAAAGACTGAGGGCAAGAGAAGTGGGTGGACAGAGGATGAGATAGTTGGGTCATATCACCAGCTCAATGGACATGAGTCTGAGCAAATTCAGGGAGATAGTGAAGGACTATTGGATTGGAGAAGGAAATGGCAGCCCACTCCAGTATTGTTGCCTGGAAAATCCCATGGACAGAGGAGCCTGGCAGGCTGCAGTTCATGGGATCGCAAAGAATTGGACAAGACTTAGCGACGGAACCAAGATATCTTAAAAGACTTCTTTGGTATGCTAACACAATACTCTGAAGACCAACATCCTTAAAATTTTCTTCAATAAAAATTCAGCACATCAAATTGAATTGGACTCAGCAATAGAGAACTCTGTTATCTACAACTTGACGTGACCTTAAAATAATAGACATATCACCTCATCTATTTACATTATCTTTGTTTACTCAATAGTTAAATGTTACCACTGTTGTTTTCAGAATTAAAATTTTATAGAAAGCACAAGGAAATGTATAGTGTGTTTTAAACAGGGTCTGACTAACTTTGATTAACAATTTCTTAGTGATTTTAAGTCAACATTTAGGAACACTACTGATTAAAATGTGCTGTGAATATTAGCAAGAGTATAGACAAATGTGCTGGACATTTTTTTCTTGGAGTATTTGCAACTTTCACATAAAGGTGGAAAAATCTGTGGACCTAATCTTCAGGACAGTGTAATTTGGCCATTGTTCAGTAGTATGTCTGTGTGTTCAGTTGCTTTAGTCATGCCCAACTCTTTGCAATCCCATGGTTGGTAGCCTGCCAGGCTCCTCTGTCCATGGGATTCTCCAGGCAAGAATACTACAGTGAGTTGTCATGCCCCCCTCCAGGGGATCTTCCCAACCCAGGAATCAAACCTGCATCTCTTACGTCTCTCTTATTGGCAAGCAGGTTCTTTACCACTGGTGCCACCTGGGGTGCCCTGAATGAAGATGCGGGGTGGTGCAAAAGATTAATATTTTTTGGACTTTAATCTTGTATTCCCTGGTCACCTCTGTAAATTTATTTTTTATGAACTTAAAAACTTTATGATTTTTCTATTTTAAGATACAGGAAAGTGATAGGATTAATTAAGGGGAAAAAACTTTTTAGCCATTCATTCAGATGGGACACCTTTGAAAGCTCTAGGGCAATGATGTTTCTAGTACCAAACAATTTTGTTTTATGAGAACATAGAGCATTATTAGTACATGCAAAAAGAACAAGTCAGCCTGACCTTATTCTGATTAAATTCTGAAAGGCCCTGATTCACTGGAACCTACCTGGAGTACAGTTGGCAAGCACTGACCACTAGACATATTTCAACAGTTTTACCAAGATGTTCAGGGAACAGACTGCTCAGATTTGAGTTTCTTGTTGAGGGGAGGGAAAAGGTCATTTGAAGGTATCATGATTTTCAGACTGTTTTTCATCAAATCTAATGTTAATGTTAGATTTTAATTATTAAAATTTTGTTAATTAACTGTTAATATTTTGAGTTTTAAATGAGCTGGGGTGGGAACAGGTGTCTCATTCATCAGAAGCTAATTATGTACAGTACAAGACTGCATTTGATATGTCTGACTACTTCAAAATTTAAAGCAGTTAATACTCAGTGAATCAAGATATCTGTTCCTTTTGAAGTAAATGAGATAGGAGTGCTCCGATATGTCTTCATTTTTCTTTGCTCAGTCATTTCAAGTAATATAAGCATATGGACAAGTAAAAGGTGAGACTGATTCTTATTTTTTGGTCCCTTGTCAATGCATAGAATTAGATGACAATGCTAACAGCGTGGTAGATTTGAGCTCTGAAACTGGCCGACATGGCAGTGATACCCTAGTGTGTCTTCAAGAGCAAACATTGTTTTAAAGAATAGCTGTGCCTTCACTTCTTTCTCTCATTATCACTTATTAGCTCTTTTTTTTTTTTAAACTATGGCCATTATAGTTGAATGTAAAAACCCACTAAAACTACTTTAATGCAAAGAAGTGGGGTTATAGAAGTGTGTGTGTACACTGCAGACATTCTCACAGACATTCAAAAGCAGGAAATGAGGTCTATGTGGACCTCAGAGGACCTGGAATCAGAATGCTGAAAACCAGACCTCACTCTTCATCTCTCAGGGACCACAGAGTCCCCCAGTTCTTGTGGTGAGCATCTCAACGCTCCTGCCAGCCACCACCCCTCAGTTTCTCTATCCCTTATTCTGTATCTGCACTGTGTGCTTACTCCAGCATGGCTGTTTGCCAGGAATTTATAATGGCTCTAGCACCCGCTGCTGCTGCTGCTGCTAAATCGCTTCACTCGTGTCTGACTGTGTGTGACCCCACAGACAGCAACCCACCAGGCTCCTCTGTCCCTGGGATTCTCCAGGCAAGAACACTGGAGTGGGTTGCCATTTCCTCCTCCCTAGCACCTACTACTACCTGGCAATTGTCCATATCACATGCTCAAGAGCAGAAAGCTGATTGGCTTAGCTGACTGTTTCGAGCAGAGTCACCAAGTTATAAATCGTAGGCACTCCAGAAGAATGGCTGTCTTTGAGCCAGGTATCCATCTCCGAGTTAGTCACCTGTACTTGAGTGGTCTGTGGCTGTGGTGTGAGGATGGAGTCATAGGGCACCCGGGAGCACCTCTTTCAGAACCCGTGAGCAGTGTGGGCAGTTACGGAGCATGTCTGTTGCTCTTACAGCTGCCAGAATCCTTATTCCGTCAAGGGTGTTTGGAGCAGCAGGGTTGAGTGTTTACCTCCCCCACACCTATCTCAACCCAGCACTCCCCTTCTTGTTTCTTTCCAGCGTCAGCAGATCTGTTGGGTTTCTCTCACTTTATTTGCTGTCTGTCTCTCTTTTCCTGTAATGAGAATGCTCGGGTTGCTAATCCCAGCTTCCGAAATATGGCAGAAGCTAATTCCCAGGCTTCTAAATATGACAGATTTCTGCTTCTCTATCTCCTTTTTTTTTTGCCACTTTATTTTTTTTTAATTGCAGGATAATTGCTTTACAGAATTTTGTGCTTTTCTGTCAAACATCAGCAAGAATCAGCCATACGTACACCCATGTCCCCTCCTCCAACTTCCCTCCCTCTCCCTCCCTACCCCACCCTCTGGATTGTCAGAGAGCTCCTGTTTGAGTTCCCTGAGTCACACAGCAAATTC
Source organism: Nanger dama (assembly GCA_917880005.1). NCBI lineage: Eukaryota > Metazoa > Chordata > Mammalia > Artiodactyla > Bovidae > Nanger > Nanger dama. The sequence continues at coordinate 15,143,597 of CAKJTW010000008.1, read as the reverse complement.
CCATTGGCTATCTATTTTACATATGCTATTGTAAATTTCCGTGTTACTTTCTCCATACATCTTACCGGCTCCCTCCTCCACTCCCCCCATGTCCATAGGTCTGTTCTCTGTGTCTGTTTCTCTATTGCTGCCCTGAATAAATTCATCAGAACCATCTTTCTAGATTCCATATATATGCATCATTGTTGTTGCAGCACTATTTACAATAGCTGAAACATGGAGGCAACCTAGATGTCCATTGACAGATGAATGTATAAAGAAGCTATGGTAAATATAGACAATGGAATACTACTCAGCCATAAAAAGAATGCGTTTGAGTCAGTTTTCTGTCCCTTTTACTTCCTACTGTTTTCTCTCTCTGGTTCTTCAGGCTGCTGTGACCACTGAGTACAGCAAAATCTCTGGGCCTGATTCTCCTTGAGGTTACATAGTCCCTTGGCTTCACAGCCAAAGAGAAGTAAAGGTCAGTGAATTCATTAATTCCATTAAGCGACTTTATGCCCCAGGAGTGTGCTACTGCTACTGCTAAGTCACTTCAGTCGTGTCCGATTCTTGGCAATCCCATAGACTGCAGCCCACCAGGCTCCTCCGTCTATGGGATTTTCCAGGCAAGAGTACTGGAGTGGAGTGCCATTGTCTTCTCCCCAGGAGTGTGCTAGAAGAGTGCCTCTCCGGCTTTCAGCGTGCACGTGAAACGCCTGGGGCTCTTGTTAAAATGTAGCTTCAGGAGCTATGTTATGGGGTGTGAGAACCTCCATCTTTAACAGACTCCCAGGTAGTATGGATGATGCTGATGAAATAACAGTGCTTTGAGTCAAAGACTAGAATCATTTATTCAACTATGATCTTCTTGATGGAATGGACCATGTTTTAGGAATCTTTATCTGTCTTTCCATGGCCAGCACTATACGTGGAATGTGAGAGAGATTCAGAACTTACTTGGATTATGATTAAACTGAACACACAGGAAATATAGGCCTTTCTATGCCTACTTTTTTTTAAGTGGGTGGTTTACAAACACTGCTAGAAATCGGTGAAAAATTTCTTAAGGGTCTGATTATGCAAAGGACTAGGAAAAATATTTTTAAACGTACAATCCCAGTCTTCAAGGAAAACACTGGCATCTTTTCCGCTAACTCTACTATGTCTTTGCTGGAAATGTGAAATAATTTTAGAATTATGGAGGTAGCAGAATGAGCCTATTTATACTACTAGCATTTGACCTCAAATATTTTGTGTGTCATTTTCATGTGTACAGTGAGGCTGATGTGACTGTTGTGGTGTTAATGTGTAATGAGCCATGTAAGGATTGAGTTTCACGCCTGGAACAGGGTAAATGATCACTGCTAATAGTGTCAGTAGTGGTAGTAATAGAAACGGTAGTAGTAGGATTTAAGATTATTTTATCCTGCTAACTCGGCTTAGGAAAATACTTTGTTCTCCCTCTTCTTCTCTAAGTCCATACATTATCATAATAAGAGATTTCACTTTGTAGGGCTTACCTACAATTTAGTCTTAATATCATCCTTGTTTGGAATTTAAAGTTAAAGGAAAGTGAATTTTAGAACTCAACTGTATGCACTATAGCAGAAGGACAGAAAGAAGACTTTATTTTTGTACCTTGTAGCTACTTAAATTGTTCTTTTCACTCCAATGTCTTCATAAATTTATTCGTGAGAAAAAATTAATGTGCTTAACACGGTCTCCCTAAACCTCTCCAACCATTTTGGATGGGACAGAAAATACAGACACATACACAAAAATATATGCATATACACATATATACATACATAAATTCACAGGTAAATTACAAGTATATGTTTGATAATATCTTTGGAAAGGAAGTAAATTGAGCAGGCAAGGAAAGGACTATTGAACGTATAAGTATTGGCTTAGATATGTTATAAATGATAAACATCTACATAATGAATAACATCTGTATTCTTCAACTAATAGGGCCAGTAAACTGATGTACTTTCTGCACAAAGCAGAAAACATTTGGTGATAAAGGAACAATTCTTGATTCATCATACATTTTAAAATTTCTAAAATAAAATTGGCAGACCATCTCTTTTTTTTTTCCCATATAAAGAAGGGCATCACCATGATGGTCCATGTGGAAAAGGAAAGGCTGGTTGGAGAGGCAATGTAACCGTGACATAGGTGCCGTCCTGCAGAAATCTCCCCTCCTGGGGAAGGCTGGCACCGGAGCCTGTGAGTCATAACTATTATCGTTGTCTTGTTGAGGAGAAGCGCTTACAAAGAAGACCTAGGAACATACATTTATTATTCTTTCATTACCTAGTTCCTTTTTCATTACCTATGTAACCCAGATATAACCCACGTGTCAGCTGCCTGGATCACTTCAAGTCCTCCAGCGTGCCAAGGTCAGCTTGTTCTCTAAAATATAATTAAAATGGACTCAAATCACAGACTCATGTACAGGAGTTCCCAGCATTCCTTCCAATATTTACAGCAGTTGTAAGTGAAGCCTTTGTCTCTCCTGGACTCTTGGCTTCTGAGCTCCTCCTTATGCTGATTTCACATAAGAATTAAACCAAAAAAAAAAAAAAAACCTGAAATACCCCATGCCACCCACATTATTTAAATCAAGTTGAGTAATGCAAGTGGAAACACTGCAATAAGTATAAAGAGCTGCCTACGGGAGGTAATAATCTTAACTAAATGAGAAAGTGACCGAAGGCGTTGAGTGCTCCAGGGTAGACTTGAAGAGGAAAATCTGAAGGTAATGAAACAATATCCACTCATTTCATCAGGCTGAAAATAGAGAAAAGGATGAAGTCCTGGCAGGATTTTGAAATAAAGTTGGATTGTCTGTGGGTTATAATAAGAAAAAAAATTTACCCATGAAACTTTAAAAGGGAACAACAACAAAAAGTTAGTCATGGGATTACCAGAACCCAAAAGAAATATTTAACACCAGAAGAGAGCAGGGCCACCAGAATGCTTTGAAGCCGGTTGAGCTGGTAATTAGGAGGAACAACTTTGCTCATCCTTTTTAAGAAAGCAAATCCACATGGCCTTTGTCTCATTTTCTGGTAACTGCCAGAGCCCCCCATTACTGTCCTTGAAGCAGTAAGTTGCCAGCACGTTAATCAGCTGCTTCCACAGCCCTGTGTATGCATAGCATTCAGCCTGCTTGTTTCTTACATTGTTTTTCCAAGAATTTGTTCCCAGCCTTACTTCAGAAACCATTTTGAATGTGATAGTCACAGTTTCCCAGCTCCCCACATCACTGTCATGTGATCGAATCTTCAGACTACCTGGATGGACCGTATATGTTCTTCAGTTGGACTGAAGAAAGTTCTGATCAATGAGGCTTTTTTTTTCTTCTTTTAAGAGTAGGATATAGTTCACTTGAGCTTCCCTGGTGGCTAAAGAATCTGCCTGCAATGCAGGAGACCAGGGTTATATCTCCAGGTTGGGAAGACCCCCTGGAGGAGGAAATGGCTACCCACCCCAGTATTCTTGCCTGGAGAATCCTATAGACAGAGGAGCCCGGCAGGTTACACTCTGTGGGGTCCCTAAGAATCAGACACGACTAAACCACTAACTTCTCCTTTTCTTCCAATAGTTCATTTATCTTGGGAACTTCTAAGTGTATGGGCTTTCCTTGTGGCCCAGCTGGTAAAGAATCCGCCTGCAATGTGGGAGACCTGGGCTCCATCCCTGGGTTGGGAAGATCCCCTGGAGAAGGGAAAGGCTACCCAGTCCAGTGTTCTGGCCTGGAGAACTCCATGGACTGTAGAGTCCATGGGGTCGCAAAGAGTCAGACACGACTGAGCGACTTTCACTCACTCACTTTAAGTGTATGTCACAAGCTCCGCCCGCATTCCGTGGCCCCAGTCACCTTGAGTGGGTGCCCTGGCTGCTCCCTCCGCCTGTGGGTTACCCTTTCAGCCCTGTCTCCAGTGTTCCTGCTTCAGCAGGGCTGCCTGAGCCCCTCATCCCTCAGAGAGAGTGCACAAGGCAGAGACTTTTTGCTGGAGGGAGATGGGGATTGGAGTCGCAGGAGTGGGTGAGGGGACCCCTGCAGGACTGTTAGGGCCTGAAGTGAAGAGGCAAGCAGGAGGGGTTGCCAACTGAGAGACACCGGGGCCAGCCCTCCTTGTTCATGACCTGGCCCCGTGCTGCGTGTGTGGAGGGCAGACTCAGGGCCCTCTCAGGAGCCTGATACTAACGAGCAGTCACAACTTGTGGGGCTCAGAGGGGAAAGGGTCGCTTCAGGACTGGGTCATTTTCCTGCCCCTTTCTCTGAGAGAATGGTTCAGCATGGCCATGTCACTGTGCAAGCAGGGAGAATTGCCCGGGAGACTGTGATGAGCTAGGACACTTAGGAAGTTCCCCCTCTCTCCCCCAAAGACACCACAGGCATGTTCCTACTAACCTCGCAGAGGTTCACTTGGCCCAGTTTACTTTTGGGCCGGGGGGTAACACGCTTCACTGGAGTTCTTCTTTCCAAGGTTTTCCTCTAAGGTAAAGGAAAGGTTTCAGGAATGCCCTTCACACCGACAGATGAGATGCCAACATGGTCCGCCACCAGAAAGGGTAGGTGTTGGAGAGCCAAACCTGTGTACCGTAGCACTCTGTCCAAGATGTTTATCATCCCAAAGCAGCTCACAGTAGACTCAGCAGCTAGTCCCATTTTACCGCCTGAGAGTGAACTGTGATGACATTTCTCAAGATAGAAAGAAAGCACTGAAGCCCGACTGACTTCCTTTGTCAGGGTCTGCGTTGGTCTAAGCTGCTTTGAACCAGTCTGAGGCAGTGAAGCCATAATTCAGATGAAAACCATAAGAAATCATTTAAAGCCAGTGTACATGAAAGTGAGTAGCCCACATGACTACTATTTTTAGTGCAGAAATATATTCAAGATCAAAGCCATTAATGTTTGCCTATTTTATTTAATCATGTGCCTTTTACCTGGTAGATGCAGGTCTTATACAAATGAGTGTGCAGGGAAAGTTTCAGGCTTTATGCTGTCCAAATTAAATTCTGAAAAGCCAGAAAATTCATCATTTTGACATCTCTTTGCAGATGCAGAATGTGTGTTGAAATATCTCTTGAAATGTGTCTTGTTTACTTAAGGAATACATTTAGCAGATCATGTTAATTAGAAGTAATATCTGAGTAAAGTCTTTCATAATGTATCTCGTTTTAAACATAAAAATCAAGGGGCTCATTTCCCAAGTTGTGAGAATGGATGTTCCCTCTCATTACCTGTATTTTGGATTTTGAGGTTTTCTTGTAAGTAAAAGTTTACAGCATCTTGAGGTTTTACAGCATTGCTTGAGTTTTCAGCATCCTGCCCCCCACCTTTTTTTTTTTTTTTTTTATATATTAATCTAGGTTTACAGATATTATGTATTAAGAAATGAAGAAGTTGAGGAAATTTTTTGAAAAGAGACATTGCCTACTCTTTGAAATTCCTTGTAAAGTATGATTGTCATATAAGTTGTAGGAGGTGTGTCCTCTATAAGAATACCTCAGAAGCACAATTTTAGATATTGAGAACCTTTCTAACCATTCTCCATTTTGAGTTGATGTGTGTGTGTGTGTGTGTGTGTGTGTGTGTGTGACAGATTTCATATAAACAGAATTTTTATGGTTCATGAGTAAAAACTTCCAATTACATCTCTAAAACCATTTTCTATGGAATTTCAGTGTTACCAAAATATGTAATGTTAAGTTTACCTTAAACCTCATTGACCTAAATAAACTCCATGAATAATAGATACAATTATGTAGTATAGCTTCTAGATGGAAAATTGTCATCATTTTCAAGAGAATGAATGGCTCTGGGGAAATGTACAACTTAGGAATGACAAAACTGTCATTCACTCAAAACAAAATTGTGGAAATGACAGAGCTGAGCCCTGGGAATCCTCCAATTTGCCTTTAAACAATACCTTCTTCAAACTAGTGGTTACCAGTGGGGAGAAGAAAGGGGGAAAGGCAACATAAGGATAGGGAGCTAAAGTGGGAACTATTAGGTATAAAATAAGCTACTAGGATATATTATACAACACAGGGAATATAGCCAATATTTTATAACAACTATAAATGGAGTATAATCTTTTTTGATAGTTTATTATTGGAGTATATTGCTTTACAACGTTGTTTTAGTTTCTGCTGTACAAAAACACGGATCAGCTGTATGTATCCATATATCCCCACCCTCTTGAATCTCCCTTCCACTCCCCCAATTTCTCAAACTTACTCTGCTGTAACCTTTTTTGAGGTTTTCTGAGCACCTCAGGATACACATGTTGCATGGAACCCATTTTGTGAAGCAGTGGGCTAGATTTAGTCATGTAGCCACTACTCAAACCGAACTCCAGTTTGGCAAACCAAAAAGGTGCTGTTGCCAGCCCTGAGATGCAAAGAGCGAGCATAAAGTGTGGTGGCACACGGTGCGTTTAGAAATGTGGGTGCTGAAGCCGAGTTCTCTCTCCTCTGGTCTCTTCCAGGTGTTTCATCCCAAATGTCTACGCAGCTCTGTTCACTGCAGCTCTCATCCCAGTAACGTGCCTCGTGGTGGTGTTCGTGGTTTTCACCCACGCCTACCAGGTGAAGCCACAGTGGAGAGCATACGATGATGTCTTCAGAGGGAGGACAAACGCTGCAGGTTAGTAGGCAACTGTATTCGCACTTTGGAGCTGGGCACTTTTAATGGGGGGAAAGGTTACTGAATGGTCTTTTTATCAAGAACAGGAAGGAGGTTAGACTCAGCTTTCAGCTCTGAAGCCAGAAGTTACAGTTCTCTGATTTCTCCTGCTCCTTGGCCTTCCTTGCAATCTCTCTCTCTTCAGGGCTCTGCAGGTTTCATTGCTGGAGCCAGTTTTGTCCCTAAGATATTAATATTCAAGTAAATGACTCAGAGCCTTTGGGAGCTGCTTCTCCAAGCATTTTTCAACTCAAGCAGTAACAACCTGGGTTCAACCTGTGAAATCTGTTCATTTCTTGCAGACTCTGAGACTTTATCACAAACCATCCTAATGCTTGTGAGTGCTGTATTTTACATGTGGAGTTCTGATTGTGTGGACAGATGTTTAAAAACATATGTGACCAGACAGCTTCATAAGTGGCTACACATGTCTGGTTACTTAAGAGTGCAAGTCTTTCCAGCTCAAATTGGCTTTCACTACCAGCTCATTTTTTCCCTTTGAATCATACTTAACACCGGTTTTTATGATCTGATTCTTTTTCTGTTGTTAGATTAGAGTCTCTTTGGAATGTTTTTAAGGAACGATAACCAAATACCTACAGACAGAAAACTCAGTCTAAAATGGTTTGAGTGACTGGAATAGAGAATCTAATGACCTGGGGAGTGGAGGAATCCCTCTTGGGCCAAGAGGAAGACTAGTCTTTTCTATAAGATCAGTAAAAGATAAGTCAGTTGCTCAGTCGTCTCCAACTCTTTGCGACCCCATGGACTATAGCCCGCCAGGCTCCTCCGTCCATGGAATTTTCCAGGCAAGAATACTGCAGTGGGTTGCCATTTCCTTCTCCAGGGGATTTTCCTGACCCAGGGACTGAACCCAGGCCTCCAGCATTGCAAGCAGACTCTTTACCATCTGAGCCACCAGGGAAGCCCAAGTCTTTTCTAAGCTTTTGCAAATCTAAAGCCAAAGGAATGAGAGAAGTTCTTCACATGTTAAGTGCTATCCAGAGTTTAAGCAAGATACTATCCATGAAGTTACTTAGAATAGTGTCTAATACATTATTAAAGTCTCAATAGATACTCTCTTATATGATAATAAAAAGATTCATTCTAACATAATAAAAGCCTCTAGTTCCTAAACTGTGTCAGGGAAGATGCAAAAAGATTTTCCTTGTAAAGAGAAAAGACTCTTCTGTATTAACTTATGGGGTAGTTTGTAGGAGACCTGTATCTAGCCAACTCTTCCCTCTTCTCTCTGATTTAGCGTGCAATTATTATGTGGGCAAAAATAGCATTTAAGGTTATGATTAAACTTAGATTCTTCCATTAGAAAAGCAATGTTCGATGTAGAAATTGTACTTTTTCATGGAACTTAGAATTTATCCAGAAGCTGTGCTTTTATTCAACTTGAGATTCATTCTGTTAAAATACATATTCTCTTTTGAAGGCAAAGTTTGTTTCTCCCTAATAGCAAGATTTATTTTGTTCTGTATACCATATAGAAGTGCCAGTGTTTGCATGTTTCAGTAGTAATAACATCATAGAGGCCTAACCTAATGAGTTAGTCTTTTTCATTCCTGAATCACCCCTGCGCCTTTTGGATATGATCCATGGATACAGTCGATAAAAAATGTTCCAATTCTCTGAAAAACAGCTCTCAAGCATTGAACATAAAATCTCTAGAACACTTGTATCTCAACTGGCGAAACCTCTCTTACAATGAAATATATTAATAGAAGCATTGCTCTTATAGCTTTTCAAATAAAAAAAAAAACAATTATGGCAGTTCTGATTTCCCTGTTCCCACTCAACTAACAGTCATTATCTCACTTGGACTTTTAAACAATGTTTTCCTAATTCGTCAGTAGTTCCAGTTCTTGTCCGTTTCGCTTTCTCAGATGGCTATATTTCAACAATGTCAAGTGGTTCCCCTCACTCTCTAGCTTTACAGTCATGCATCTTTATTGCCCGAAAGGATGTCCAGGCTCTTTATAACACTAGGGTCTCTATGCATTCACCCTGGGCTATCTTATCACCCCCAAGTTACTTACCACTCAGCCTATGTTCTGACCATGTCATTGATTCAATTTTACTCATTCTTGAAATTACTTGATCTGTCATCTTTGCTCACGTAAGATGCCCTCTATGAACTCATCATTAGCTGATTAAAAAAAAAAAAAAAAAAAAAAAACTCAAAAACTCATGTGTTTAGTAAGTAATGAGAGAAAATGTAGATGAAAGAGAGGTGTAAGGGACTTACTGTGCTCCCTTAATCTATCCTAACTCCCCAAAGCCATCCTCAATAAATGCATAATCTAAGTGAAAAATGTGTGCTGAACAATCCCAAGTTGACTCCTTCCAACAAGATACTGCTCACTTTTTTATGGAAATTATGGAAGCTCCCAGTATGCTACTTCTTCCATGAAGACTTTGAAATTAACATCTTTACCACACCAAATAAGAATTACTCATCCTTCTATGATTTTAAAGCACTTTGCCCCTATGGCCATTAGAACCCTTAACACTTACTTCAGAATGGAATGGTGACTTGTTTTGGTGTGTGGGGCTGATTTCCTTAATAAATTATGGATTCCTAAAGGGCAAGGACCATTTATTATTCATCTCTGCATCACCAGAGCCTTGTGGAGTGCTTAGTGGATAGCAGGAGCATAATTATATTTGTTGACTGAATAAACTAATAATCATCTATGCACCATAAAATTTTATAATTATAGGAATGCACCCATAAGCTAAATATAGCATTAAGAAGAGGAATCTGTCATGTCATCCAAAGTAGAAGTTATCTCATTTGAATTTATCTCATTGATCTGTATGTAGATACCCCTTTGAAATTTATTATTAGAACTATTATTTTTTTCTTCTATGATTCCCAAAAGTATGTGTTCAGCCTTGACCTCTGACTTAATACTTTAGATTTTATTTGAAGCCTCCTTTAACTCTCCTCCACTTGAGCATGTTCCGCTTAGCTCAAATTCAAATTCAAAATGTCAAGAAAAAAAAATGTCTGTCTACTCAGGGCCGTTTGATAATCTCTTTGAATCTGTCTGCTAAAATTCCATTGCCTTGACCTAAAAAATATTGTCAAGATGGGACTGTAAATTCATGTTTTGCCCATTTTGCTGTTCCAAATGCATCGCAGTTAATGACAAGATATAACAAGAAAATATTAAGAAGAAGATGAAATGGGGATCAGAAACACAAAGTGGAATGTAAGCTGGGCTGCAGGCAAGGGCCTGATGTTTCTTGGGTCCACAAGCCTGTGAATGCGGAAGTGTCTGAACTGCTGTGGTGGTAAGCTGGGATTTAGAGGTCTCACCCAGGGCAGGTAGACTGGAGCAGCAGCACCTGCAGGAAAGGTGTCTGTGAAAGGACTGCCACGGAGTGTGGGCTTTGGCTTAGGGGTCTGGGAGCCCAAGGAGAAAGCAGAGGAAGAATCTTGTCAGGTTCCTGGGCCAGACTCTCTAGAGTTCACAGTTTTATCTGCCATATTTGTATGTCATTATGGGGGTAGAAGACCCAGGATATCATTTTAGCCTTCTTTGGACAGGAAGGTTAAATGGAGGCCATGATAAAACCATTAGACAGAAAGAGGTAGCCAGAGAGGAAGACAGAGACTAGGGGAGAGAGAGAGTGAGCAAAGAAGCACATGCTTTCCACCCAACTGGCTGCAGTGTCAAAGATCCAAACACTGGAAGGAAACTGGTGGAGATAGCCCTTCAAATCACTGATCAAAAAGAGAAATATAACCCAGAAAAATATATAAGGATAAAATATACATAACTTTGGTAATTATGTTTGACTCTTCATAAAGATAAAGCAGGAATCAGCAAACTATGCCCCTACCAGCCACTCACCTGTTTTCTCATTTTATCTATTTCTTTTTCACAGCTTTATTGAGGTATAGTTTACGTGTCATAAAGCTCCTCTATTTAAACTGTAGAATTCATCGGTATTTATTATATTTATATAGTTGTATAACTATCACCATAATCTAATTTGAGAATATTTTCATCATCACTCAAAAACCCCATACACGTTAGCAGTCACTCCGCATTCTCCACTTCCCTGGGCCCTAGGTAACCATTAATCAGCTTTCTGTCTCTGGAGATTTGTCTGTTCTGCACGTGTCTTATAAGGGGATCATAGAATAGGTGGTCTTTCAGATCTGGCTTCTTTCACTTAGCATAGTGGTTTCCTAGTTTATCCATATTATAGCATGTATCAGTACTTAGTTCTTTTTGTTACCAAATAATATTGCACTGGATGAACATACCTTTTTTCTTATCTGTTTATCAGTTGATGGACATTTGGGTTGTTTTCACCTTTTGGCTATTATGAAGAAGGTTCCTATGGACATTCATGTACAAGATTTTTATTAATATATGTTTTCATTTCTCTTGGGTATATATACCTAGAATTGGAATCTCTGCATCATATAACTGTATGTTTAACATTTTGAGGAACTACAAAACTGTTTTCAAAAATAGCTCCAGTGATCTGTTTTGTAAGTAAAGGGTTTTTTTTTGACACCTATCTACACCCATTTTTTTTTTTAACAAATATTCTTGACTGCGTTCACAATACAGAGTTGAGTATATGTAGTTAAAAGCCATGTGGCCTGAAAAATCTAGCATACTTAATATCTGGCACTGTATAGAAAATGTTTGATCATCAATCCCTGACATAAAGGCAGATATAGCCACTCAAAGCCCTTAAACATAAGAAATAAAAATACGTATAAACAAAATAAAAACACAGACCAATATGAAAATTAAAAACATTTCAAAAATCTTGGCAATGAAAATACTAGTAGTTGAAAATTTTAAATATTTTAATATTTGAGATAAGATACAGATGAGACACAGAAAAGAGGGAATTAATTAGAATCTGAACCTAAGATTGAGAAACTCATCAGTGAAGCCTGCAAAAAAAGAGAAAATAGGAAAACAGAGCTAAGAAGTATAAGAATACATTGCCAGGAGAAAAGAATACAGGGAATGGAGAAAAAGATTTGAAGAGGTAGTTGTTGAGAATTTTCTAGAATTGAAGAAACAAGTAACTACACATAAATATCCATATCCAGTGTTTAAAAATAAAAAGCAGAGGGAGGTGGAAGAATGCTAAAAAGTCTAGTATGTTAGTAAAGTTCTCATGTATATTTTTGAAAACCTGGATAGTAAATACCTTTTCTTTGCTTCTCATATTCCTTACTGTTAGAATAACTGGCACAAACCCCATTCAGGAGTTTGGAGTCTACCGTGGATGCAGATGCTGCCAAGTTCTCTAAAAACCTAACTTTCAAAGCAGCACAGACTCGTCCTAAGCCTCTTCTCTTGTTTCCTATGAGCTTCGTGCACACCCGGTGTACACTTCATACCCGAGAAGGGGGTCAATTCTGATTATGGTCATCCCTCCGTATCACTCGGTTCTGTATTTGTAGATTCAACCAACCATGCATCAGAAAATATTTGGGAAAATAACATTTCAGAAAGTTCCAAAACGCAAAACTTTAGTTTGTCACATGCTGGCAACTATTTACATGGCATTTACATTGTATTATAAGTAATTTCGAGACTATTTTAAATATTCCAGAGGATGTGTGTAGGTTATATGCAAATACTACACCATTTTATATAAAGGACTTGAGCATCCTTGAATTTTAGTTTCCTACAGAGTTCTAGAACTAATCCCCCATGGATAGAGGGAAGACTTTAGTCTCAAGCAGGTACAGTCTATTTCTCTATAATTCCAAGCATGCAAAAGTGACCCTTTTTCCTAATGCAGCTGAGATGGTTTATGGTTTAGCTCTATTTTGCCCTGCATTTTTAAATTGGATGAGCATTTTCAGATATTGCAGTTAACCCTTGAAGAGCACGGATTTGAACTCTTCAGATCCACTTACATGCAGATGGTTTTCAGTAGCTGTGTACTGCAGAACTATAGACTTCCCAGGTGGCTTAGATGGTAAAGAATCTACCTGCAGTGCAGGACACCCAGGTTCAGTTCCTGGGTCCAGAAGGTCCCCTAGAGAAGGGCATGAAAACCTGTGTCCACAGGATTCTCCAGGCAAGAACACTGGAGTGGGTTGCCATGCCTTTCTCCAGGGGATCCTCTGGACTCAGGAATTGAACCTGGGCCTCCCACATGGCAGACAGACTTTTACCATCTGAGCCACCAGGGAAGCCTAAAGAGTTGGACACAACTGAGTGACTTTCAGTTTTCCTTTTCACAGTACTATACCATCTGCAGTTGGTTGAATCCTCAAAAGCAGAAAATATACATATTATTATGTACAGAACTATAAAGTTCTATGGGGATTTTTTACTCCGAGGGGTATGGCATCCAACCTGTGCATTGTTCAAGTGTCAACTGTATGAGACAGTATTATAAGAAATACATTCTCAAATAATAAATTGAGTTGAAAGTTGGGACTTCCCTGGCAGTCCAGTGTTTAAGACTCCATGCTTCCGCTACCGGGGAGAAAGTGTTCTCTTCCTGGTTGGGAAATAAAGATCACATGTGCTGCATGGTGTGGCCAAAACAACAGTAAAAAAGAGTTGAAAGTAAATCCCCTTTTCTTAAAGAAGCATGGTTTCCTGATGTTTCAAACTGCTAGGTTTTAAGTATTTTTGATCAAACCTTGTAAAGAGGTTTTTTTTTTTGGCTATTTACAAATTACTTTTAGCAATGAGTGAAATGCGTTACAAGAAGGAAAGGTCAATTTATAGTTTCCTTATAGCTAAGCTGTTTTTCATTTTTCATAACTGGAATAATTATGATTACATATTTATCTTAGAGATTTAGGTTTAGTAAACAAATGTGATGAGTTAACACCAGCATCAGGCCTGTTTGAATAACTTAAGAGCTTGCATCAGTTATTTTGCTGGAGCTGGCCTCTTCCATATTTCCATAGAACTGTTTTCCCAGCTTAGTACTCTTGTGCAGATTGGATGTGCCTGACAGTAGGAGCAGTTTTTCAGCAACACTTGTGTGTTGGTTATGTCTGCCCAGTATCAACCCCATTATACTTTTTTATTTTTAGTGACTTTTTTGCTCCTGACATCCCTTAATTTCAGAGCTCAAATTTCAGCTCAAATTTCAGAGGAAATGGAGAGCAGAGGAAGAGTTGCTAGTAAATAAAATATACTCTCTGCTGTAGTCTCCAGAGATGGCCTCTGCCAGTCCCTCCCTTTCTGAGCGTGGCTGGAACAGTGATGTCAGTCTGTCTTCCTTCTGTGCCCCGTTATTACTCAACTGCTAAGTAACAGATTTTCAAAAGTCGATGGCTCCTAATGAAATTCACTGGCCCCCTCCTTCAGCGAAGTGAGTGTGCAGTGAGAATGAGTCAGGATAAAGGTATGTTCCCTGAACTCAATTTCAGTGTCTCAAACAGCCTTTTAAACAAAGCCTGTAATTTTAGGGTTTGGTTTTGATCTCTGGCAATGATAAGCTTGTCTCTCCTTTTAGGCTCAATAGAATTTACTGACTTTTTCTGATTCATCAGCCAGTTCTTATGATTCATGGATCAGGAAGGAAAATTAATTTGAATGAAAAGAGGAAGTAGATGATTACAAATCCCTTTCTTATAAAAATCCCACACATATGTTTCAGTATGATATGTAAAAATGTAAAGGTGGCTTGATCCAGCTGGCTACGTATAACATGAATCTGAGGCAGTTGGAATCTCCTGGTGCAATAATGGCTACTTCTCTGCTTGGTAATATATTTGAGAATGAATGCTTCTATTCCTTCTCAGATTCCATTTCTTTATATTTGCTAGTACTAATGTAAATCAAGATTCCATTGCTATTACAAAAATCACTGAAAGCCAATTATAATATTATGAAGTATCATCCTTTATATCCTGAGAATGAGTGACTTGTCTTCTCCTGGCATCTTAAGATATTTCTAAAAGAGTCCAAGGAAACTCACTAAAAGCCAAAGGAAAAAGAAGAGGAAATCAGTTTAGTTCAGTTGATCAGTCATGTCTGACTCTTTGCAACCCTATGGACTGCACCACACCAGGCTTTCCTGTCCATCACCAACTCCCAAAGCTTACCCAAACTCATGTCCATTGAGTCGGTGATGCCATCCAACCATCTCATCCTCTGTCATCAGGGTCTTTACAAATGAGTCAGGTCTTCGCATCAGGTTGCTAAAGTATTGGAGTTTCAGCTTCAACATCAGTCCCTCCAAGGAACACTCAGGACTGATCTCCTTTAGGATGGACTGGTTGGATCTCCTTGGCAGTCCAAGGGACTCTCAAGAGTCTTCTCCAACACCACAGTTCAAAAGCATCAATTTATCAGCACTCAACTTTCTGTATACTCCAACTCTCACATCCATACATGACTACTGGAAAAACCATAGCCTTGACTAGATGGACCTTTATTGGCAAAGTAATGTCTCTGCTTTTGAATATGCTATCTAGGTTGGTCATAACTTTCCTTCCAAGGAGTAAGCTTCAATCACCATCTGCAGTGATTTGGGAGCCCCAAAATAAAATCAGCCACTGTTTCCCCATCTATTTGCCATAAAGTGATAGGACCGGATGCCATGATCTTAGTTTTCTGAATGTTGAGCTTTAAGCCAACTTTTTCACTCTCCTCTTTTCACTTTCATTAAGAGGCTCTTTAGTTCTTCACTTTCTGCCATAAGGGTGGTGTTATCTGCATATCTGAGGTTATTGATATTTCTCCCAGCAATCTTGATTCTAGCTTGTGCTTCATCCAGCCCAGCGTTTCCCATGATGTACTCTGCATATAAGTTAAATAAGCAGGGTGACAATATACAGTCTTGACGTACTCCTTTTCCTATTTGGAACCAAATAGCTCCTAGTTAATGCAATACACACTGTGCTGTGTCCTCCAAAGATAGCCACCATCAGTTATTTCCTCCCCCTGATGAGTGTCCTACTCCCCACATAAAGGGGTGGAGTCTGTTTAACTTTTGGACTTGCTTAGAAAGTGAAAGTGTCAGTTGGTAAGTTGTGCCTGACTCTTTGCAGCAACCCCGTGGGCTATAGCCCACCAGGCTCCTCTGTCCGTGGAATTCTCCAGGCAAGAATCCTGGAGTGGGTTGCCATTTGCTTCTCCAGGGATCTTCCCACCCAGGGATCAAACCTGGGTCTCAGACTTGCTTAGACCAAGATAATCTGATGGAAGTTAAACTGCCCCATAATGGGTCAAGTGTTTAGGAGGACAGACAGTTTCAGCTTCCTTTCTCTTGGAAGCCAGCCACAATGTAAGAAGTATGATTACTCTGAGACAACCATAATATTAGCATCTCCAAGCTAGCTGTGTGGAGTGACCACATGAATAGGCATATTTAACCCACCTCCAGGCTTCCCAGGTAGTTCAAACAGTAAAGAAGCCACCTGCAATGTGGGAGACCTGCGTTTGATCCCTGGGTGGGGAAGATCCCCTGGAGAAGAGCATGGCAACCCCCTCCAGTATTCTTGCCTGGAGAAGCCCCATGGATAGAGGCACCTGGTGGGATACAGTCCATGGGATCACGAAGAGTCAGACATTACTGAGCAACTAACACATCAGCCTGCCATTGTTTCAAGCATCCCAGCTCTGATTCCAGACAAAGGAATGAAGAAGCCTTCTTGTTGGATCCAGCCCAGGTAGACACCACACAGAACAGAAAACTGCCCAGCCCAGATTGTAAAATATTTTAAGCCACCAAGTTTGTTATGTAGCAATCAATAGCTGAAACGCTGTGGTTCTGGTGTCCTGATTTTTTGCACATCAGAATTCTAAGTATGTCATTGTCCTTTTAAATTTTATTGTCATTTTTATTTTATTGCATTGTTTTATTTTAATTTTTATTGCCTGTCATTTCAAACACATATTGCAAAATTCTAAGTATATCATTGTTATTTTACATTTTTGGTTTATAAATACAAATGAAAAACACAATATGCTTTTTTTCCTAAACCAAAATTGAGGTTTCCACTGAAGCAAAGTAAAAGTAATCTTACCTAGTAATAGTACATACTTAAATCAGATCCAGAATGACCAGTATTACAGGTTTCACATGTCCTTGGCAGAAAAGTGCTTGTTTGCAATCTACTCCCAGTTCCATTGCTGAAAAGAAAATAAAAACAATACCTAAGGACCATAGGAAAACCCCCAGAACTCCTCGCTGCACAATAAACAATCTCTTCCACTTGAGCTTTAAAAAAATCTTTGTGAGCATAGTTTAGTCTCCCACATTTTATCAGTAATGCTGGGGGAAATCCAAAATATTTAAAGAAACATTTTGGATGCTCATCCCCTGCTTAGATTTATATCTGTGACCTCAGTCTTCAAAGATTCAATTCAGAATCTTTGAACCTGAAAGATGATATGTAGTTGTTCAATGTGTATTGCTTTTTTTTTTTCATTATTGTTATTGACTGGGGACTTGATATTTCTCATTAAAATCTCCTAGAACTTTAACATCAGGAATTGGTTTCCTAAGGCTTAGAACATTGAGATAAAAAGTAAAAATTGAAATCAAAGAGTCGCGAGAAAGCTTACATTTCTGTTTGAACTCCTGATTTCCACATGTAACCAAAGAAGAAAAGGGACTAGTAATTTGTGGCAGAGCTGGGTCTTTCCAAAACTCAAGTTTCCCAAATGTTTATACCTCAGGGACTGCCTTTTACCTAGTCTCTGTTTAAAACTGATGAGGACAAGGGTGGTTCTCTGTTTAGGCTATTTCAGTACTAAAGCTTCAATTTCAGTTTATTTTCAAGGTGGATAGGGGGCATAGAGCATGGATGTACTAGGACTGGGAGAGAATAAAAGTCTGGACTACATGTCAGTGGCAGCTATGGGTGGACTTTAGCCCTGGTGGTATCATTATTGTGGTAATAGCTACTGATTGCTGGTATACCAGCACCCTGTGCTAAGCATTTTGTGTATATTATCTCAATTTTCACAAGAATCTTGAGAAGCACATGTAGTGAGACAAGAAAATGAAAGAAACAAGAGGCTTAGAGAGGTGTCCAGATTGGCAAAGCTGTTGAATTGTGCAGTTGGGGTTAGAGCCACAAGTGACTCCTACATTCTCCAAAGCTCTCTTTACCGCCATCACCAGGGCCTCACCGTTTGCCATTTTGTCGTCAAATCTTTCGTTGAGAAAAATGACACGTGAACATTAAATTAAAGCTAGAGAGCTCTGATTCCATAAAAGGAATTGTTAGGCTCCATGCCCCAGAAAGAATTTGAAGTGATTCAGACTAGCAAATTGTTTCTTCATCTTCTAATTTCCAAGAAAGACTGCCTTGTCTCTTTATGGTACTGAAATGTGCCTAGTTTTCCTCACTATTCACATATATAGTGCAAGCATAATAATAATATTTAACTTTATAGAGCTGTTTTAAGGATTAAATGTTAATTCATATTAAGTCTTTAGTATACTCTGAAACATAGTAAGCACGCAGTATGCATTGGCATTTTTATCAGCATAACAGCTCTTTCAGTATGTAACTGGTGCAGAATATTTTGTCCTGGATCATTCCTATATATCTTTCAAATATGCACCTCTTTTCCTTTCTTCATCATTATGCCTGGTGTATATTAATCTACGTGACTTGTCATAACAAAATGCCATAGACTGGTTGGTTTAAACAGTAGATATTTATACCTCACAGTTATAGAGGCTGAGAAGTCCCACAGTCTGGGTGCTGGCCAATTTGGTTCCTAACAAGAGCCCTCTTCCTGGCCTGCAGATGACCATTCTCTTGCTATGTTCTTACTTGGGGGAGAGAAGGAAAGAGAAAGGGAGAGAGTTGGCCCACGTCTCTCCTTGTAAGGGCACGAATCCCATTGTGAGGACTCTACTCTCATGACTTTTTAACTCCTTATGTCCCTGTTTCCAAATACCATCATATTGAGGGTTGGGTTTTCAACATAAGAATTTTACAGAGACTCAATTCAGTTCATAGCACGTAGCTTCTATCATCATCTCACAGTTCTCTTAAGACTGATAATTCTTGGTTCTTGTCTGTCCCCCTTCCACATGGAACTTTTAAAAGGTTAAATTGACGGCATCATTCATTAATTCAATAGCAGTCCTAAGACTATAGGATAAAAGGAAAATTCTAGTGCTTTCATGCATAAAGTCTCCATAGGCACAGCCATTCTGAGTTAGTGCTGTTGTCTAAAAGGACATGATGTCTGCTAAGTCTGGACTTAATAGTGGAACTGAATTCAGTCTCACTTGCTGAGTTCATCATTCATAGTGATTGGGCAGAAGAAGGAATGCAACTGAAAATAATTTGATACCCATCATGAATAGGCTTCTGCAGAATGTCACTGGAAGCTGTGATGGTGGCACACATCTTAAGCCGTTATCTAAGAGCATCACAGTGGCATTGCTGCTCATGTGCATTGCACATTCTTTGCCCTTTATCTGTTATTGACATAGGCATACCATTGCCATGTGTCAGCTTGACCCAGAGGGTCAGTGAAACTTTCCCAATTGTTTGTAATTTTTATATATAGGCCGAGTTTTTCCATACATTTCCTTGGCAGTTTTTTTCCAAGTTAATTACAAGTTTACATTTTAATTTTCTTGGCATACTCCACTCTTTCAAAGGACTTTCCCCGCCTCCTCCCCCCAGACCCCCCACCTCAAATCCTTCTTTAGTTATCTTGGGAAAATTACCAACGAAGCATTACTTTCTACTCTTTTGAAATCCACATGAAACAGTTATTCATGTTTATTGCTTTGATCTAAGAGCACATTCATTTCTTTAATAGGTGACTGAAATCTTTCATTCAACTTTTGGTTGATGAAAATACAAGTTCTGATTTTTAAAATATCTCTTTCAAATTTATATTCAGACTATTGCCAAAGAATATGTTAAAACTCTACTGAAGAGTAAAAAAAAAAAAAAAAGAATTTTTAAGGCTATTTTATCTTAGAAAATCTATGCCATTGAAAACACTACTCCCCTCTAACCTAGTCTGTGAGGCACCTCAGTTGGTATCAACATGGAAATCTTGTGATACTCCGTGGTTCTCTCTAATCAGGGAAACTCCAAGTAAGGTGTAAATTACATTTATTAATCTATATCTAATGTGTAAATTCCATTCATTATTTGCAAGTTTTTTTGTTTATTCATTTTTGCCAGTCTTGTTATTTAGAGAAGGCTTCCCTTATAGCTCAGTTGGTAAAGAATCCACCTGCAAAAAAAAAAAAAAAAAAGAATCCACCTCCAAGGCAGGAGACACCAGTTGGATTCCTAGATTGGGAAGATCCTCTGGAGATGGGATAGGCTACCCGCTCTAATATTCTTGGGCTACTTTCAATTTATGATTCAGTGTCTATGCAATTCTTTAAAAATACATAATCACTAAATAGTTGTTTGATCACACTTTAGTCAACTAGTACAATATTAAAGAGGACTTCCAGAAATAAAGGAAAATAGAGTTGTTGGGACTAGGGAAATAGGAAGTGGGAACAAGTAATCTGGGAAATTTACAGATGTATCATAAATGTCTTAGAAGTGTATAGCTGGCACAATATCTATGATCACAGCACTGTATTTAATAGTTAATGCATTTTAAAACTCAAAACGTTGAATGGAGAAAAAGGACATTTTTATAAAAGTTGTTTTCTTCACCATATCAAAGGTGAAGTTTGAATTTCATTGGGCCGGAAGGCAGTAACAAACTTGATCTGAACCTTTTATAAAATTACTCTTTGAGTTGTCTTATCATAACCAAAATGGCACTCTCATAAACAAGTTACTTTCCTACAACCAGTTGCAAGAGGCTACTCCTTCCAACTAGTAGGATATCAAAAGTATTTGTGGTCCATCTTGAACTTCAAAGTCGTTATGTCCCTGCTTAGTGATTTCTCCTATTTTTGTGTTCTTTTGTTTGCATCGTCCTTGTCCTACTCATATTACTGTGCTTACCATTTCTCACGCTGGCCTCCCTCTCTGGGTCCCCCCTCCCCTCTTCACACCTCCCTGAGCCCACCTCTCCCAGTTTCTTGCTCCTACTGGTCTTTATCTTCACTGTGACCTTCCTTTAGGATATTTTCAACAGCTCCTTTGATTTCCTCACCAACATGACTCTCTCCTTAAGCAATTTCAACGTTCACCACTCTAGTCTATGTCACATGCTTCTCTTTTTGCCAGCCAATTAGTGCTACTCTGCAATAGATACTGATTTATTCTGAGTAACCTTAACTGAGCCATCTTGGCTTCTCAGTGAGCCTTTGGATTATCTTTACTTGATTCTTAGGTAATCTTTAGGAAACAGATTGCCCATATGTCTTGCACTTAACACCTTCTATTCTCACTGTCTATATAAGATAGGAAAACAACCTGATGTTCTCTTACTTACTTTATCTGAACACTGCTTTTTGTTTTCTCCCTTCCTTGCCACTTTTCCTCCCACTTAGGTAAGGAAAGAATTCATTTTTACCAAAGAATGAATTATTGCCATGCAAAACAATTGCCATGCAATTTTCTTCTTTTGGAACTTGTTCACTTTAAATTTTCCACAGTTGCCTTGCATCTTTTTTTTATTTTTACTTTATTCTATGTTACAATACTGTATTGGTTTTGCCATACATTGACATGAATCAGCCACAGGTGTACACGATCTCCCAATGCCGAAGCCCCCTCCCACCTCCCACCACATATCATCTCTCTGGATCATCCCCATACACCAGCCCCAAGCATCCTGTATCCTGTATTGAACATAGACTGGCGCTTTGTTTCTTACGTGATAGTATACATGTTTCAATGCCATTCTCCCAAATCATCCCACCCTCTCCCTCTCCCTCAGAGGCCAAAAGTCCATTCTATACCTCTGTGTCTCTTTTGTTGTCTCACATGCAGGGTCATCAATACTATCTTTCTAAATTCCATATATATGTATCAGTATACTGTATTGGTGTTTTTCTTTCTGGCTTACTTCACTTTGTATCATCGGCTCCAGTTTCATCCATCTCTTTAGAACGGATTCAAATGTATTCTTTTTAGGGCTGAGTAATACTCCATTGTGTATATGTACCTCAGCTTTCTTATCCATTCATCTGCTGATGGACATCTAGGTTGTTTCCATGTCCTGGCTATTATAAACAATGCTGCAATGAACATTGGGGTACATGTGTCTCTTTCAATTCTGGTTTCCTCGGTGTGTATGCCCAGCAGTGGGATTGCTGGGTCATAAGGCAGTTCTATTTGCAATTTTTTAAGGAATCTCCACACTGTTTTCCATAATGGCTGTATTAGTCTGCATTCCCACCAGCAGTGTAAGAGGGTTCCCTTTTCTCCACATCCTCTCCAGCATTTATTGCTTGTAGACTTTTGGATTGCAGCCATTCTGACTGGTGTGAAATGGTACCTCATTATGGTCTTGATTTGCATTTCTCTGATACTGAGTGATGTTGAGCATCTTTTCATGTGTTTGTTAGCCATCCGTATGTCTTCTTTGGAGAAATGCCTATTTAGTTCTTTGGCCCATTTTTTGATTGGATCGTTTATTTTTCTGGAGTTGAGCTGCATAAGTTGCTTGTATATTTTTGAGATTAGCTGTTTGTCAGTTGCTTCATTTGCTATTGTTTTCTCCCATTCAGAAGGCTGTCTTTTCACCTTGCTTATAGTTTCCTTTGTGGTGCAGAAGCTTTTAATTTTAATTAGATCCCATTTGTTTATCTTTGCTTTTATTTCCAGTATACTGGGAGGTGGATCATAGAGGATCCTGCTGTGATTTATGTCGGAGAGTGTTTTGCCTATGTTCTCCTCTAGAAGTTTTATAGTTTCTGGTCTTACATTTAGATCTTTAATCCATTTTGAGTTTATTTTTGTGTGTGGTGTTAGAAAGTGATCTAGTTTCATTCTTTTACAAGTGGTTGACCAGTTTTCCCAGCACCACCTGTTAAAGAGATTGTCTTTACTCCATTGTATATTCTTGCCTCCTTTGTCGAAGATAAGGTGTCCATAGGTGTGTGGATTTATCTCAGGGCTTTCTATTTTGTTCCATTGATCTATATTTCTGTCCACAATATATAAGACAAATGCTAACAAGCATGAAAGGGGAAATTAATAATAACACAATAATAGTGGGAGACTTTAATACCCCACTCACACCTATGGACAGATCAACTAAACAGAAAATTAACAAAGAAACGCAAACTTTAAATGATACAATAGACCAGTTAGACCTAATTGATATCTATAGGACATTTCACCCCAAAACAATGAATTTCACCTTTTTCTCAAGTGCACACGGAACCTTTTCCAGGATAGATCACATCCTGGGCCATAAATCTAACCTTGATAAATTCAAAAAAATCGAAATCATTCCAAGCATCTTCTCTGACCATAATGCACTAAGGTTAGATCTCAACTACAGGAGAAAAACTATTAAAAATTCCAACATTTGGAGGCTGAACAACACCCTTCTGAATAACCAACAAATCAAAAAAGAAATCAAAATATGCATAGAAACAAATGAAAATGAAAACACAACTACACAAAGACTTGCATCTTAAATATCTTCCTATTCTAGGTCTTTCCTCTCCTTCTAAAAACCTGCATCACTTTTCATGCTTAAAAGAACGTGCTCATTATCCTGCTGCTTTATCAAGTTACCTCCCTGCCTCTCTTCTTCACCAGCAGACTTCTTGAAGAGGAGTTCTTGCAAGCTGTCTGTACTCATCACCTTCTGTTCTCTGCCAAGCCTTGCTGTTCTCTTCGATTCATCACCCATAACCTTGAACACCAAATCTGCTGACCTCTCATGTCCTTGTCCTTAAAAACTCTTCTGCATAAGCTGTACTGGTAACTTCCCTTCCTTGAATAGTTTGCCTCCCCTGGTTTTCATAATACTCTCTTCTTTTTATTTTCCTGTAAATCCCAGGCCATGACTCATTCTTTGTGTGACTCATAACTCTGGAAGAGATGTGTTTTTCAGGGATTGCCTTTGCCTTTTTCACATCACAGTGGTAATTTTCAAATCTATCCACTTGAGCTCAACTTGTTTTCTTACCTTCTTTTCTGTCCTCTTCCCGGGAATAATAGATTGTTCTCAGAAGAACAAAACTTGTCCACAACTTGCCTGCCCCAGTTTCTCTGATCTCTGTGTTATTACTTCTCCCTGCTCCTTCTATTCTTCCTCTTAATCCTTTTGTCATTTTCCTAATTTTGAAGCCAGTGTAATTTTTTTTTTTTACTTGATAGCCATAGACTTTCAGGTCAGAAGTTGCCAAAACTGATCATCAAAATCCCTCTTTCACTAATCATGGTTTGATGCGTCTCTTACAGCCTCAATGTGTCAGAGTCTCCAGGGATGAAGTCCCAATATCTGTTTGATTTTTAAAGTTCCTCCTTGTTTTCTGATTCGGGGGTACTTCACCTTTAGATTCTTTACCATATCTTGTGTCCATCCCCTTGTTACTATTGTGGGAGTCACTCCTTCACCATGTTCTTGCCCCAGGTCTTCATCATGTCTCACTTGGACCACCGCCGTGATTTCCTGGCTGGTATCCCTGCCTCCAGCTTTCTGTCTACCAATCTGTTTACTTTCCCATGAGATTAAGGAAATTTCTCTCCTGATTGGATACTCATCTTCTCAGAAATTTTAAATGCCTCTCCAGTTCCTGTAAAATCATTCTGTGTTGCTTAACCTGGTCCGCACAATCCCTTCATGACCTCATTCTTCTCCCTATTACCCTTCCTGGACCTGTCATGCAAGTCAGAAGGGATATTTTACACTAATTTATGCCCTTGCCTTTTGCCTTTCTTTCCTACCTTAAGCTCAAAATCCACATGTTCAGACATAGCTCATCTTTAAATTCCAGCTGAAATTCCTTCTTCCTCACAAAAGCCCTTCTGATACCATCTATGGGAAGTAACTGCTGCTTTCCCAGAATTTTTATGTAACCTGATCCCTCTCTTCTAATATGTATCTTCTACCTTTTATTATAGTGTATGTGTGTGTGTGTATTCCCCCCCTCCATGGAATTCTCCAGACAATAATACTGGAGTGGGTAGCTGTTTGCTTCTCCAGTATATCTTCCCAACCCAAGGATCAAACCTGGGTCTCCTGCAATTGCAGGTGGATTCCTTAGATTTATATATAAAAGTATATATATATATTTGAAAGAAGATCCATATGTAATTCATCCTTTTACCGGTCACACTTTATCTAATACACTTTTGAATCTTAAATATATATGTATATTTATATCTATATTTTTAATAATAAGCAATCACCAAAGTTTATATAAAACTGTTCTAAGTATTTTGCATTTCAATCATTAAATCCTCACTGAATTCAATAAAGCATATTTAGGAGGTACTAATGTTATCTTTATTGTACAGATGAAGAAATTGTGCATCAGAGCAGTCAAGTAACTCACCAAGGTCACACAGCTAGTAAATGGACCTCAAGTAATCTGGCCCCAGAGTCCATGCTCATAACCTCTCTACTGTTCTGCCTCTTTTAGACTAAATCCCATTCAGTCAACTTCAGTGCATGCTTTAAAAAAAAAATTTATTTGGGTCAGGGTCCTTGTTCAAAACATATCTTTTCTTTTAATTGAACTTGACAGAAAGAAATTATAAAATTTAGTGCAAATTACCTTCAGGAAAGCAAAATGATATGATTTATAATTAGGATGCATCAGCTTCAAGAAAGAAGTAGAAATTGGGTCATGGGAAACACTAAAAATGTTAAAGAGCAATTTGAAGCTCTACTGTACAGTTTCATAAGACACTGTAAATCGATGTGGTTGTAAATCAACAAGTAATTAAAATGAGCAACTGTTGATACTTACACATTTAATTAGATGATTTCGAAGAAGTAGGGTGATCTTCCTCTCTCCAGCATTCTCCGCACTAATGCCAGAGTCTTTGCAAGTAAACACAATCTATGGTTATGTGCCACCATGAAAAGAATTTTATTTTTCAAATGTGGCTCACAAACTTTATAACAGAATAAACTTCACTTGATTTTTTTAAAAAAGAGAGAACAAATGAAAAATGTAGAAGGATCTGTCTAACCTATTAAAGATGAAATTGAATAGTAACAGTAATACTACTACTACTAATAATAATAAGTGAGTAGCTCCATGCCGGAGGCTTGGAAAGGAAGGGAAGGAGAGAGGGAGGAAAGAAGGAAAGAAAAAGGAAAGAAAACAGTGGAAACATAGTTTTGAGCCTGAGGTGAAAATAAGCTCTAATATCTATCCTATATTTACTACTAATAGCTGACACCTGAAATACTAATAGCTGAAACCGTCTCACCATTAACAATGTTAACTTCCACATGAAAGAGGAGAAAGAGTTAGAATTAAAATCTTACACATTTTTAGATCTACATATAACATTGACAAATACAGAAAGAAAATTTTAAAGTTTGTCATTAGATCCAAGTCACATTGGTAAGATTACTTTGGCCACCAACATATAAATATTGTCAATGTAGATGGCTTTTTTGGGACAGCCTCCTTCTCCCTAGATCATACACATGGCCATTCACCCAGCAGATTGCCTTTCTTTCTTAGCACAATTGTTTTCTTTCTTTTCCCTGTAAGGGCTTGATCCAAGATTGTTAGTAAGAATGAGCAATAAAATATTAGTTCATTTTCATCGGCACAGACATTCCTGGCACACCTGTGGGTACTGTGCCATTGTTTAAATAGACAATGATAAGCCTTTATATAACACAGGTATTATACCACTTTATGGGCTGTTATTATATATTCTTGAAAACAGCTCTCTTAGTGGCTTTTGTATCAGTTTTCTATATTTACAGATATAGTTATTTAACAATAGACAGTAAATAATATCCCCAAAGCTTTTGAGAAATACGTAGCTATATTTTTAAGATCAGACTATGCCCTGATAATCTGATACCAGAATATCTGTTGGAAGAAGAGATACAGTGAGTCACGTTAACAGGAACCAAAAGATTTCATTCAAGTGGACTTTTTAGAATAGTGACGTGGCAAAGGAAATAAAATGAACATTTTGCTCAGTGTTACAGTTTTGTAGTGTGAGGGCTAGAGACCCAAATTAAAGAAAGGAAATATAAGCATTGAGATCAGCTGGCATTTAGTCAGATCAGGGGTCTCTACTAGGAAACAGTTCTGGGAACTGACATATTTAACACACTGTAAAAATATTTTCTTGAGCACATGGAGTTATTTTTAGTGTTAATTTTTCTGAGACATTGTGTCAGAATTGACTCAAGATTTCAGTGTTGAATTAGAGCCTATTAAATTGTAATGACAGCCCTGTGATGTACTCTGAAATTATCTTTAAACATAACTGGCTCAGTTCAGTTCAGTCACTCAGGTGTGTCCGACTCTTTGCAGCCCCATGAATCGCAGCACGCCAGGCCTCCCTGTCAATCACCAACTCCTGGAGTTCACTCAAACTCACGTCTATCGAGTCAGTGATGCCATCCAGCCTTCTCATCCTCTGTCATCCCCTTCTCCTCCTGCCCTCCATCCTTCCCAGCATCAAAGTCTTTTCCAATGAGTCAACTCTTTGCATGAGGTGGCCAAAGTATTGGAGTTTCAGCATCAGTCCTTTCAATAAATACTCAGGGCTTGAGGATGGACTGATTGGATCTCCTTGTAGTCCAAGGGACTCTCAAGAGTCTTCTCCAACCCCACAGTTGAAAAGTATCAGTTCTTTGGTGCTCAGCTTTCTTCACAGTCCAACTCTCATATCCATACATGACCACTGGAAAAACCATAGCTTTGACCAGACAGACATTTGTTGACAAAGTAATGTTTCTACTTTTGAATATGCTATCTAGGTTGGTCATAACTTTCCTTCCAAGGAGTAGTTCAGTTCAGTTTAGTCGCTCAGTCGTGTCCAGCTCTTTGTGACCCCATGAATCGCAGCATGCCAGGCCTCCCTGTCTATCACCAACTCCCAGAGTTCACTCAAACTCACATCCATCGAGTCAGTGATGCCATCCAGCCATCTCATCCTCTGTCATCCCCTTCTCCTCCTGCCCCCAATCCCTCCCAGCATCAGAGTCTTTTCCAGTGAGTCAGCTCTTTGCATGAGGTGGCCAAAGTATTGGAGTTTCCGCTTTAGCATCAGTCCTTCGAAAGAACACCCAGGACTGATCTCCTTTAGGATAGACTGGTTGGATCTCCTTGCAGTTCAAGGGACTCTCAGGAGTCTTCTCCAACCCCACAGTTCAAAAGCATCAATTCTTCAGCATTCAGCTTTCTTCAGAGTCCAGCTCTCACATCCAAGGAGTAAGTGTCTTTTAATTTCATGGCTGCAATCACCATGTGCAGTGATTTTAGAACCCCCAAAATAAAATTTGACACTGTTCCCAGTGTTTCCCATCTATTTCCCATGAAGTGATGGGACCAGATGCCATGATCTTAGTTTTCTGAATGTTGAGCTTTAAGCCAACTTCTTCACTGCTGCTGCTGCTAAGTCGCTTCAGTCGTGTCCGACTCTGTGCGACCCCATAGACGGCAGCCCACCAGGCTCCTCCGTCCATGGGATTTTACAGGCAAGAACACTGGAGTGGGGTGCCATTGCCTTCTCACTAGTCATGGCCAAATACGCAATAACTTAATTCCTCAAATTATGAGACCATCTAATAAGATTTAAAATATAGATGTAGCAAGTTGAAAGATGCATTGTACATTTTCATTGTATTATGAAAGCCAAGTGTGTTGTGAATTGCTCTTAGGTGCCTGAGCATGCCTGGAGATGACTGTTTTGAACTCCTTCACGGCTAAGTAACTGGTAATGTAGTTAGAAAACTAGGTTAAGCCAGTCTTCGATTGTTGGTTGGCTGACTTCATGTTTGTTTTAGAACTCTGATCTTCTAAAAACATTGGTCATAATGTCATTTTATGAAACATTTATGAATTGTGTAGAAAGTTGCTATGTTGGCTGTGAAACCAAATGATATTTCTCCTTCCCATAGTTGTAAGACATTTTTCTCACAAGGAATTAAAAAAAAACAGATCATTTCACCTTTTCCTTAAGAATCACAGACCTATTTGACGGCCTCCCCATCCCAGTAGAATATTATCTGGCAACTTTGAAGTACATGGTTCCAATGGAATTACTCTAATAACAGTGCATGCAAGGTCCATGTGGGTATGTCTCATCTAACTTGATTATTCTCCTTAGATTCAAAATTATAGCCTGCAAATTGAAAATTATATATAGCTTTTGCAAGGCGAGACCATAATTCTAGGTTTGTACCATTTTTATTCAATCCCAATAAATCACCTTCAAAGTAGGCCTGACACTCAACTGTCTTCTAACATCCAGGAGAGTCCAAAGTCACCCATTAACAAAGTACTGCTGTTTAGGTTCCCAGCAAACTTGAGACTCCTTTGAGAATTTTCTCACATTTCTCTTATACCTGGAAGATATGCCAGTATTGACTTTCTGCCTGCAGAGTCAATATATTACCTGTGCAGGTCCCTCCAAATTAGGCTTGCCTCCTTCACATCCCAGGAAAGGTCAGGGTAAATCCATATCAGAACATGACAGCTGTCGGTGTCCCTTGATAGTTATGTTTACTGTGCCTACTTTATGTCTAAGATAGCGTGCTAGCTTCTTGAACTATCTTTTAGAGCAAAGATTTACACGTTGTGGGTCACAATACACTGGTGAGTCTCCTTGCAGCATTTTAGAGTGAAGTGGAATGAGATGGGATGGGATGGGATCCGATGGGATGGGATGGGATGCAATGGGATGGGATGGGATGGGATGGATTGGAATGGAGTAGAATAAGGTAGGAGAGAATAGGAAATATCAAAGGGGACAGGGGAATAGCAGACATGGAGAGGTTCATTTTCAATAAAGGTTCATCAGGAACTTTTGAGTGATAGTTTGGATGTGAGTGTGCACATTAAAAGCAGCCCTCCAATCTGTGTGATCTTCATATTTCGCTGGAGATGATGAATTTGGCCAGGATGGCTAAAGTGAAGAACCTGGCCGTCACTGAGTTGACATGCACAGGGTCTAGCTTGCTGCAACAAACATGTGCCACTGTGTCTGGAGACTATGGCCAGGGGCTTAGAGTAGATTCCCTGTTGTCCATGTGGGTTCTCAAGAGCTCTTCTGGGAAGGTGTTGAAGTACGAAGGAAATTCTAAAACAGAACCAAGTATAGGACTAGTGACCAAAGATTAGCAATACAAACTACCCAAATGAAGTAGGGAGCATTTCTTTGAACGGTTTACAAATCTGATCTGTGAGTCTGTTGTCTGTTCTAGCCACAGTATCCTAATGCTGACTTGGCAGCTTTATGAAGAATGTGCCCTGTTATCTTCTATGACATTAGGTTTATTTGCTAAAAACACTGGTGGGTGACTGTACATTGTGTCTTTACCCTTGTTAAGAAAGCTCAAGAGTGCATTTAATATTTTCTCATCAGGGAATGGATCAGATCAATGAAATTTCTTGGCCTTCAAGCATCTGTTCATTTCAGAATAAAGACCCATGTTTTAGAAATAAGACCTTTTGATGCCTTCTTTTTGATTACCTCTTTTTCTAATTTAAAAATGATGCGTGCTTATTGTTGGAAATAGACCCATAAATATCTTAAATCCACATTATTTCACAGTTGTCTTCCTTGTTTTACATTGATGAGTTTGTTTTAGTAGCACATCCAAATTGTTAGAATCAGAAGGTCAGTGAGGTAAAATTAAAGCAAGTACTGTAGAAGATTGTAAACACAGAATAAATTTCAGCTTCATGTAAATGAGGTGTGATTTCCATAATAAAGCCATAATTGTCACTGGTGCATAGCAATAAAGCCAAGGCTGCAATTACAAAGAAAAGAGATAATTCAGCACCATACTTCCTTTAAAAATGGCAATGACATTCATTGAAATCATATTTTACACTAAAAAAGAGATTTTGTGTATTCTCAGTGGAAGCTACTAACTCCCATAAGTAGACTTTTCTAATGATAGTAGTACTAAATGGCAAATGCACGGGCTGAATATTTTTGTTTGTTTTTTTACTTTCCGCCAGTAACTTCTTTCGCTAAAATCTTTTCAGATGGCTTTGTTTTTCACATTAGTGATTCTTGCTAATGTAAGTATTTAAAGTATTTCAAGGATTTATTTTTTTTCTCCCTCATTGTGGAACTTTATCTTGACACAAGCTTGTCTTTTTTATTAATAGTATAGCTTTCAAAAAATAGTAGTAAAATATGCATGACTTAAAATTTACCATTCTGTTTCTAAGTTCAGTAGCAATAATGCATTCACAACGCTGTGCAGCCATCACCACTGTCTATTATCAGAACTTTTCATCATCCCGAACGTAAACTCTGCACCCATTAAGCAATAATACCTTCATCCCCCCACCCCCACCCCGCCGCAGCTCCCGGTAACCTCTGTTCTATGCTTTGTCTCTGAATTTGCCCATTCTAGGCCCTTCGTGTAAGTGGAATCTTACAGTATTTGTACTTTTGTATCTGACTCATTTTACTTAACATGTTTTCATGGTCCATTCATGTTGTAGCATACGTCAGAATTTCACCCCTTTTAAGGCTGAGCAATGTTTCATTGTTTGCATCTGTTCATCCTTTGGGTTGTCTCCACCTTTAGGATAGTTTGAATGGGGCTGCCATGAATACTAGTGTAAATCTCTGAGTCCTTGTTCTCAGTTATTTTGAGCATATACCTAGGAGTGAAATTTCTAGACTATGCAGTAATTGTACTTTTAACGTTTTGAAGTACCACCAAACCATTTTCCGCAGCAGCTGCACCACATTTCATTCTTACCACGAAGGCACCAAGGTTCCAATTTCTCCACATCTTTGCCAACACTTGTAGTATTCTAATTATTGACAAGAGCCATCTTAGTGGGTATAGATAATCTCTTATTGTGGGTTTAATTTGCTTTTCTTTAGTGACTAGTGATGTTGGTCATCTTTGCCTGTGCTCAGTGGCCATTTGTTTTATCTTTCGGGAGAAATATCTCTTTAAGTCCATTGCCCATTTTTGAATTGGGTTCTTTGGTTTCTGTTGAGTTGTAAAGGTACATATATATTCTTGGTAGCACAGTCT
Source organism: Nanger dama (assembly GCA_917880005.1). Classification (NCBI taxonomy): domain Eukaryota; kingdom Metazoa; phylum Chordata; class Mammalia; order Artiodactyla; family Bovidae; genus Nanger; species Nanger dama. The sequence continues at coordinate 15,111,851 of CAKJTW010000008.1, read as the reverse complement.
TTTTATAGAAAAATGGTTGGTTCTTTGTTTATTATTGGCTGTGCCAGGTCTTGGTTGTGCCATGGGGGACCTTCTGTCTTTGCTGCAGCCTGCAGGATCTTTAGTTGCAACACCCAGGATCTTCAGCTGTGACTTGCATACTCTTAGCTGCAGCATGTGGGAGCTAGATCCCTGACCAGGGATTGAACCTCACCCCCTGCAGTGGAAGCATGGAGTCTTAGCCTCTGGACCACCAGGGAAATCGCAACAGTCTTAATCCAGATATCATTATTCCATGGGCCCCGTACTGTGTTTTAAGTGTTCCCTTTCTTTGAGAACATTGGAATGATTCTGTTTTCTGTTAAGAAATTCACTCCTAAAGGTAACTTGTTAATATTGCCTCTTATAAATGGCTACATCAGTAAACAGGGCTTATACAGCCAACAGAAAAGTTACTAGCCTTTCACCAAATGTGAAGTATCAGCTTAGGATATATGTAACAAAATGCTGTTCATTAAAAGAGTATTCATTTTCAGTTTGCCAAGTGGATTTCATAGGAGCTTTTAAACAGAAGCATGCCTCCTCCACTTTCATTACCATCTCCCACTGTCACACCGCTTCTTTTGATCACTGTTACTCTTGACCCCATGGACTTCCCAGGCAGTGTTTGTGGTAAAGAACCCTCCTACTAATGCAGGAGACCCAGGTTCGATTCCTGGGTCAGGAAGATCCCCTGGAGAAGGAAATGGCAATCCACTCCAGTATTCTTGCATGGAGAATAGCATGGACAAAGGAGCCTGTTGGGCTGTGGTCCATGGCAAAGAGTCAGACACAGCTGAGCGACTAACACAACACACTCCTCTTGACCCCAGAAAGGTGAAAGGTACCTCCTTTAGGTTAACCATAAAGCCAATGAAACATATATTTTAGGGCCTCTTAACTTGCATTGGCCCCTTCCAAGATCTTCTATCTAACTATGCTTTGGAAATTATTATTTCTTAAAGAAACTTTTCAGAGTTTTATAAAACTTCAGGCCCACAGAATCCAGATTTCCCTCTGGATATGTTTCTTCCATCTGAAATCAGGTCTGAATCATTGTTGCACTGCTGGAAAAGCAGGCAAGGGTCTTCTGTTCAGTATGCTGAGTTATTTGCGGCTGGCTTTCTTTCCGTGCAGTTTCTGATCTGGGGTGCCAAGCTACCACACTTTTCTGCAGAGTTCCAGAAAAACATGAGCTCTGGGTGTTTCTCGCCAGCCCTGGTATGCTCTTTTGGCTTGTGCACTGAGCTTTATCAGCACACAGCGCTCGTCTGGCTCTCGGCACTCACACGAACATGCAGGCCAGATTTTGAAAATTTGGTTTGTCGCTGTTCATGCAAAATATGCATGTCCTTTTGTACTGTGCACAGAGCCATAAATAGAATCTTGTAGTTGCACAGTGAGAGCAAAGAAGGTAATTGCCAGACTAATACCTAACCTTTGAAAACTTTTATAAGCACAGCTTAGGCAGTTCCCTAAATATTAGGGTATCTTGTAAGAAGCACAAATGAGTCTTCTGGCCTTTATCAAATTGTATGACTTCATTAAGCAAAAATTTAAAAAAAGGCTAAATAAACCTTAATATATTCACTCCTGTCCTATGATAAGGCATTAGTGACAAAAGGACTATTCATCTGTAAATTGTGTTGTGTTATATTATTATTATTTGTTCTGTGTAGTGGTAATAACTCAGACAATTGACATTTTTTCTGTGAAAAGAATATCTCACAAGATGTCATCATGGTCTCCTTCTCAAAAAAAAAAAAAATGCTCATGTTCCTTCTTCCCTGCTTTTTCTTCTCACTTCTGAAACTATTCTGATGCCATTAGTCTGTATAGAGCAAGGTATGTATCCACTGGAAGGTGTCCAGGATGGAATGTTCCAGCCCCATCATTGTGAGGGGGCATCCGTGTGAAGGGTGAGGTGTACTCACAAGGCTCATGAGAACTTGAGTGGCTTTGGGGGAGGGGGGAGCATCTGTGCCAGGGACGGACAACAGCAGTGGGAGATTGGTTGCAATCAACTCGAGCTGATCAAATAGGTAAATATTTTAGGAATAACAAGAAATACCAACAGAGAAGGAAATTAAAATACAGAGGAAGAGAAAATTACAATTAATATTGTGGCATTGGATTGGAATTGGAAGTATTGGTATAAAAGGATGTTTTTCATTATACAGAGATAGATATAGGGATGTGTGTGTGTGTATGCACACGCTCGCATGCACACGCACAGACATGTATGCTCTAGCTCTGAGAGGACTTAGGAACAGCAGTAATCCAGTACCAAAGACTATACGCAGCCCCGGACCTTGGTTTCTAAACTCCCTTCCTCCCTAAAAGAAACCAGGACCGTGGCAAGGGAACTATGACATGAACTTGAAACGTCCTGTTGGGTCAGAAGCAAGGAAATGCTCCCAGAACGATGACCTGACAGAAGTCACAGAAACCATCTTGAAGGGGCTCCCATTAATCAGACTTAGGACAATTTGAACATCAAAATAAACAGGTAGCAGTATAAGGGCTACAATCCAAGGAGTCTCGAGTCAGACACGACTTAGCAACTAAACAACAAAGTATACCATAACCCATTACATTGAGAATCTAAGAGTCTATATGACAAAAATAAGTGAATAAATCAAGTATTCGATTAGTGAAAGACTATTTACCTAGTTCCTAAGTAATGCCATACAAGATACATACTAACTACAAAGGAAAAAGGACTAACTCTGTAGTGGAGGACTCATGCAGCAACACCTTGATCAAGTGGCCAAAAGAAACAGCCTAAATAACGGGACAAACTGAATTCTTGTGGAAACCAAGAGGATGCTATAAAAGAACCCAGCATCACTTCTGTGATTTCCGGCTAAGTTTATAATATAAATCATGAGAAAAGATCAAACTCAAATTTAAGGATGCTCTAGAGAGACTTCCCAGGTAAGGTCAGTGGTAAAGAATCTGCCTGCCAAGCAGGAGATGTAGTTTCGATTCCTGGGTTGGGAAGATCCCCTGGAGAAGGAAGTAGCAACCCACTCGAGCATTCTTGCCTGGAAAATCCCATGGACAGAGGAGCCTGGTGGGCTGTAGTCCATAGCACTGGAGAGCAGTTGGACATGAGTTAGCGACCAAACAACAACAACAAGATCTGATTCACTTTCCAAATCTTATATGGCTTGCCATTTACATATTATTATCTCCTGTTTTAAGATTATTATTCTAAATCCCAAATATAGAGATAAAGTAGAAAGGGTAATGAAGTCCTTTGGCCCGCAAGCAATCTGTTCTGGGAACTGCCAAAACAAATTTCATGATGAAATAATGGTAGAATAAACTTACTGTTGACAGTGGTGAATCAGTCACTTCATCTTTGCTCTTAACCACAGCTGTAAAGCTTGGTGTCCACTCAGTCAGAAAAAAAGATATGAATACAGATGTTTCCATTACATACAAACAAGTTCATTAATGTTTCAAAATGTTAGACTAGGCTGCTGTAATTTTGGAAGCACACTGCTGCGTGCCGTTTTCTGATGGAGAGCGCTTGTAAGCAGGTTTCTTATACACCAGGCTTCCTGGGATGGAAATGTGAGTGCATCTCCAGCGCTTCCTGAACAGGCCAGCAGGTGGTAGTCTAGGAGAGGAACAGGTCTCAGCCTTCTCCAGCCTTGGAGGGCAGAGAGAGAACAGAAGGAATGTAGACTCAGCAATGTAGAACGGGATTTCCAAGGTTGTTCTTGCAAAACAGGTACTTGAGCACAGAGGATACCCCCAGGAAGGAGCTAAAAATAATTTTGTGTGCATGTATGATTATGAAGCATTCTCAATTCAAAAATTCTTTTTCTTTTACCGTGTCTAGAAATTCCACTGGTTTTGTATCTCTTTGCCCTGATTTCGATGACATGGCTTTGGGGAGGCCTGCACATGGCTTACAGACACTTCTGGATGTTGGTTCTGTTCGTCATTTTCAACAGCTTGCAGGTAAGCCTCACGGTTGGGTTGCAGCACGCATGTGTCATAGTGAACACAAGGCGTGGAGTCTCAACATAAAGGAATCAAGCATCCACAGAGGTGAATTCATATGCACAAAACATCACGCAGAGTGTTAGATCAAAGTGGTAAAGACTGTTATTTTTTAACACCTTAAATATTGCTGCTGCTGCTGCTAAGTCACTTCAGTCGTGTCCGACTCCGTGTGACCCCATAGACAGCAGCCTATCAGGCTCCCCTGTCCTGGGGATTCTCCAGGCAAGAACACTGGAGTGGGTTGCCATTTCCTTCTCCAAGGCATGAAAGTGAAAAGTGAAAGTGAAGTCGCTCAGTCGAGTCCGACTCTTAGCGACCCCATGGACTGCCGCCCACCAGGCTCCTCCATCCATGGGATTTTCCAGGCAAGAGAACCGGAGTGGGTTGCCATTGCCTTCTCCATCTAACTTGCTGGTTATACAAATAGAAAGATATAAAATCTTCACCCTCCTTCATTTTGACAACACCTAAATAACTACAAAAACATGTTTCTTTTTCAGCAGGATTGTTGTTTATAAACTTTACAGATGGCAGCTATCTAGGGCACATGCATATATTTGGACTGGGTTTGTGTCTAAAAATTAGATCAGCTGAGAGTGAAATAACAATGGTCAAGAAGTTCCCTATTAAGTCTGGTACTTGGTGTTTTGGTTCACTGAAAATGATTGACATCCTCCAAGTCTGGCAATGCCTAGCTTAAGTTAGCTTTGTGAGCATGTTTGGATAGCATAACTAGGAATTATATAACTAACAAAAATTAAAACTGACTTTTTGTGCTTTTGTTAAATGGAAAAAAAGTTGCAACCTGAAATTAGCAAATGGAACAAATGAACTCATTTTTTTTTTCTTGTTTTCCAAAGTAAAAGATCTGTCTGTAGACTAAAACAGTCTCTTGACTTTATCAAGGATTTCTCTAAACAGCTCTTGTTTGGATCACCATCTTATAAAATAACCTCTGTAGAGAAAATATTAGGATTATAGCACACAACTGAAATATGACTCAAACCATATTTAGGTTTGCTTTTTCTGAGAGTTTCTTTAGTGAGATCATATTTAACAAGGTGGCGCCTACTCAGATCAGAATATCAATTTAGGGAGGGGAAAGATAGAAAGTAGCTTAAACATTTGGAATCAGGTTGGTACAAGTTGACATATAGACATCTCTGAATAGAGTGATAACTGAGTACCCAGCACTCGCACAGTGGAACCAGGCTGCCATTAGGAGGAGGAAGATGGCAGCCCTGCTCCTCTAGGACCCGATGATTCAGGGAGTAAGCAAACAATCAGCTGCAAGGGTACACTGTGGCGGGCGCCATGTAAACACGGTGTTACGAGAGCAGAGTGGAGGACTTGTTTACTCCTGCCCAGGCTAGTGTTTGAGCTGAGCCCCAGAGGTTAGCCACTCAGGTCAGAGGCCCTGTCTTGGTCACCTTTGAATCCCTGGGCCTAGCAGAACTAATACCAGAGTCTACACTGACAGCCTACTGATGTATTTTGTTTGGTGAACGCAGAACAGGGATTTAAAAAAAAAAAATTTTTTTTTTTTAATATTTGCTCAACTTTAAAATTTCACATCAAAACCTGAATGTCTGGCTTTTCTTTGATGGCAGTATTTGCATGGCAGCAATTTTCAAGTCCTGAGTAGATGTTGCCCTCTTTGGATGAGGCCTGCAACCTAATTATACTTGATATATTTCATTCGTTTTACCTGCTCCTAGTTTGTGTCACCTTTGTGCGTCAGTCGCTCAGTCATGTCCGACTCTTTGCAACCCCTTGGGCTGTAGCCCATGAGGCCCCTCTGTCCATGGGATTCTCCAGGCAAGAATACTAGAGTGGGTTGCCATTTCCTTCTCCAGGGGATCTCCCCAACCCAGGGATCGAACCTGGGTCTCCTGCATTGCAGGCAGATTCTTTACCATCTGAGCTATAGGAAGTCCCATAAGTGACAAGCAGAGAGAGTTGGGTATTTCAGGCAGAAAATACAGTGTTAGACTAGGCTGCAAAATGGAAACGTGGTTAGTCTTGCCTACATGTGGGGAAGGAAGAAAGGTTATGCAGCTAGAAAAGTTGTGGTGGGAGAGGAGACAGAAGGCTGGGTTGTCTTAATTGCTGTGTTTCCATGCTCAGAATGGGATGATAAACTTCAGCCTTTAGGTAAAGGGAAACTGTCAAAGTTGAGTTTTTGTTTTTTAAATTTTGGGCATTTTTAAAAATTTGGGATAGGAATGACATGCTCATACCTACTCTTTAAAAGGATAGCTAGAAATGTTTAGGAGGGTGTTGGAAAGAAGAGCGCTCCAGGCAGGAAGGCTGTTGTCATATTCCAGCCTATACTGCTCGGGAGTGTACCTGAGAATAGAGATAGGTGGCAGCTTTGAGAATATTATAGAAATAAACACTGATGCAATTTGGTTTTGCTACTTAAATGTAGGAGTCGGGGTTCCCCACGTGGTGCCAATGATAAAGAACCCACCTGCCAATGCAGGGGACATAAGAGACCCAAGTTCGATCCTTGGATCAGGAAGATCCTCTGGAGAAGGGCATGGCAACCCACTCCAGTATTCTTGCCTGGAGAATCCCGTGGACAGAGGAGCCTGGTGGGCTACAGTCCATAGGGTCACTAAGAGTCAGACACGACTGAAGTGACTTAGCATGCACCAGGTGTTAGAGAGCCACATCTCCTAGAGATCCTCACTCAGGTACGTGGCTGGGCACTGACTCCTTTGGTCAACGTGGAAATTACATCAGGAGAAAGTCCTGGGGAACATGCAGTGGAGCTGGCGAGATTTGGGAGACTTTGGTAAAACGAATCAATATTTTAGTAAGCAGGCTAATGTTTGGAACTTTTGGCAGAAAAGAAAGCTTCAAAAGAAGACCCCTAACTCTGTCCAGTTAGCAGAGAAGTTAAATAGGGTAAGAAGAGGGCAGTGTGGTCTAGTGTCCTGATCCCCGAACTGGAGTGTCAGCAGAGGCACATGAAGGATTTGTTAAAACACAGGTGGTAGGCCCCACACCCAGCGTTTCTGATACAGTAGATCAGGGTGGGGCCTGAGAATCTGCATTTCTGACAGTTCTGGTTGATGCTGATGCAGCTGCTCTGGAAATCAGTTTGAGAACCACTGGTTAAAGTGTGACTGCAACTCCACAGCCTGCTATCTGGTTGACTTCAGCTGAGTCACAGATATTTACTCAGTTCTACTCTCTTCATCTATGAAAAGAGAATAAAGACCATTCAAGATTACAGTGTGATGTAATTAAACAGCATAATGTGTGTAAAGCACACAGTACCTCATACATAGAAAACAGGGTTTTTGTTTGTTGGTTGGTTGGTTGGTGATATTCAAGACGTTTAATGGAGAAAGCAATAGCTAAGGAAGGAAGGTTGGCTAGTGCAAAGGATATCTGGGGGTTTGGTTTTCTTGTGAAAAGAACTAACATAGAAGAAGGTGCTGAAAACCAGAGGAAAGACTCATTGCCTTGGCAAGATCACGGACAGGGCAGGGAGAAAAGAAGAGATACACGGTCTGTCTGAGGGAGGCGCAGACAGGTTTCTTTCTCCGAGGCTCAGGAAAGAAGGACAGGAGTACCCGAGAAACTATTCTGGAGCTGAAATTGTGGAAAGCTGGAGTTTGTATCCAGTCTTTCTCTTATCTCTGAAAGGCAGAAAGCAAGGATGTTTGTTGAGAGGAGTGGGTTAAATGCTTGAAGTAAAAGATAAGGAGCAGGTTCGAGGCAGGATGTAAATAGCAAACTCTGGTGAGTTGGCAGATGGTAAAGGCACGACTGTCTAGAAGCTGGTGGGATTCAGGCTGGACACCTGAGTCTAATTCAGCAGTTAATTGTATAAATTAAGCCGAGAGGAAAATGGTAGCCATTGTAACCTCTCCAGCCACACACACAAGGAAAAGGTTTATTAAGCTGTTATGGAGGGTGGAAATTTGGTAGTAAAGGAGGATGATTGAGCATTGAACTGTATTTCATGAGAAGATATAAAAGGAATTTTTATGATTTCTTTCTTTGAGGAACTGAAAACAAGCTAAGGATAAGCAATAACTAAAACTATTTCAAATGCCTGTTTCATGAGCTTCCTTCCATCTCAGTGGCACCACTGAAGCCATGACTGTTTCTATCACTGATGCTGGGTATCTGGAGCTCTGGCACGTTCCTAATACCAGTGCTGAGTCAGAGCTAGAATGAGCACCTGTGAAGAAACACTTGGAAAATATGGTGTCTCGGACAGGGGAGCCTGGTGGGCTGCAGTCCATGGGGTTACTAAGAGTTGGATACGACTGAGCATCTTCACTTTCACTTTTCACTTTCATGCATTGGAGAAGGAAATGGCAACCCACTCCAGTGTTCTTGCCTGGAGAATCCCAGGGACGAGGGAGCCTGGTGGGCCGCCATCTATGGGGTCGCACAGAGTCAGACACGATTGAAGCGGCTTAGCAGCAGCAGCAGGGTTTATTACGGTTCATTTAATGTATTAACTATCTCATGTCTTCACCGTGGGCATTTCCATGGTATATGGCTATATAGTAGTAAATACATTCCATGAAGACTTAACAGGTTTTCTTGTTTTTTTTTTTAACTGAACTTTGTATTTTCTTATTGGCTTTTGTCAACACCTGTGACCACATAAGTATATTATGTATCATTTACCTGGTTTTTATATTTTGCTCAGAGGTTATTACTGCCTCACTTTTTAATCCAGTTTATTATGTCAATTTATCCAGTTTATTGTATTTAGGTGCTCTGAAACTGACAGATGGAGGTATATTTCTATACTATTCTGATTTTGATATATATTATTGGATACAATTTTAAAAAGAAAACCTGATTACTTGAAATATTATCAGAAATTTCTCAATCACTTTCTCAAGATTTGGGGTTGAACTTCCAAACTTCTGTTTGAGCATTTTAAGAAAATGTATACGAAATACTTTCTAAAGAGTGATAGATGCCAATGCAAAAGTGATATTTAAAAAGTTATTCTAAATATGTCAACTGTTATTTTTATTGTTTTTCCTTGAACTCTAAGACATTTTTCCCCAAGAGCTTAACTTTAATTCATTTTTAAATTTTATATGTGTGTGTTATTTACATCTTCTTGATAAAAAATTAAACTGTTGAGTATCAAGAGTGAGCAGAACATAGAGAAAGAAAGGGGAAATATCCTCTAAGTTTATTCTCTAGGATTATTTTTCTAATTCTAGGAGTTGCTTGCTAGCATGTCAGAATGTTTATGGTATCTGTTTTTGGGGTTTTTTTTCCACTTCCCTATGATGTGCTTGATGTACAGGGAATACACTACGAAAGACTTAAATTACCCTCACCCTAGGTCACTGATTATCCGAAAACCAATCATAGGGTGACAGGTCTTCTGGCCATGCCTGGGTCATGAGCAGATGCTAACGGTGGAAAGATATGTTGCTCACAAAAACCACATGAAATGGAATTCCCACCAGAAGAAAAGAATGTCTTACCAATAGAATGGTAACAGGGCTAGGCAGACCAAAGTAACACATGTCCACTAAGCATATTTCTATATTTTCTTGTTCACTGATGTAAGTTCAGACAAGGCCAAGTACAGCTGCTGTCAGACTATTAGAAAACTTAATCAGCGTGACACTGGTGTATTACGAATATCCTTAGGATCCACTGTAACCAAATGTGTCTACATTGTCCACAGAAAGTCATAAAGGACTGTGTTTAATATTTTTCTTAATTCTCTTATCCCTTAATTCAATAATTTCTTTCTTTAAAAGCTAAAAGTTGAGCTTATGATTTCTTTTTATATAATTATATTTATTTTTAGTTGATTGATGATTGCTTTACAATATTGGTATGCTTTCTGTCATACATCAACTTGAATTAGCCATGGGTAGACGCATGTCCCCACCCTCTTGAACCTCCCTGCCGCCTCCCACCCGTTCCCACACCTCTAGGCTGTTACAGAAGCCCAGTTTGAGTTCCCTGAGTCGTCCGGCAAATCCCCATTGGCTGTTTTACATATGTTAGTGCGTATGTTTCTGTGCTGCTCTCTCCAGATAGCCCACCCTCTCCTTCCTCTCCCCAGCCCTTGTCCATCAGTCTGTTCTCTATGTCTGCGTCTCCAGTGCTGCCCTGCAAATAGGTTCATCAGGACCATCTTTCTAGATTCCATATACATGAGTTACTCTATGATATTTCTTTTTATCTTTCTGACTTGCTTCACTCTGTATAATATGCTCTAGTTTCATCCACCTCATTAGAGCCGACTCAGACGTGTTCCTTTTTATGGATGGGTAGTATTTCATTGTATATATGTACCATAGCTTCTTTATACATCCATCTGTCAATGGACATCTAGGTTGCATCCGTGTCCTAGCTATTGTAAATACTGATGCAGTGAACACTGGAGTATATCTATCTTTTTCTGTTTTGGTTTCCTCAGGGTATATGCCTACAAGTGGTATTGCTGGGTCGTATGGGAAATAGATAGGGAATCGGTGTCAGAGTTTATTTTTGGGGCGCCAGAATCACTGCAGATGGTGATTGCAGCCATGAAATTAAAAGACACATACTCCTTGGAAGGAAAGTTATGACCAACCTAGATAGCATATTAAAAAGCAGAGACATTACTTTGCCAGCAAAGGGTCATCTAGTCAAGGCTATGGTTTTTCCAGTGGTCATGTAGGGATGTAAGAGTTGGACTGTGAAGAAAGCTGAGCCCCGAAGAACTGATGCTTTTGAACTGTGGTGTTGGAGAAGACTCTTGAGAGTCCCTTGGACTGCAAAGAGATCCAACCAGTCCACCATAAAGGAGATCAGTCCTGGGTGTTCATTGGAAGGACTGATGCTGAAGCTGAAACTCCAGTACTTTGGCCACCTCATGCAAAGAGTTGACTTATTGGAAAAGCCTCTCATGCTAGGAGGGATTAGGGGCAGGAGAAGGGGATGACAGAGGATGAGATGGTTGGATGGCATCACCAACTCAATGGACATGAGTTTGGGTGAGCTCTGGGAGTTGGTGATGGACAGGGAGGCCTGGCGTGCTGCAATTCATGGGGTCACAAAGAGTCGGACACGACTGAGCGACTGAACTGAACTGAACTGATGGTAGTTTTATTCCTAGTGTTTTTAAGGAATCTTCATACCATCTTCTATAGTGGCTGTATCAGTTTATGTTCCCACTAGCAGTGCAAGAGGATTCCCTTTCTCCAAACCCTCTCCAGCGCTTGTTGTTTGTGGATTGCTTGATGATGGCCATTCAAACCAGTATGAGGTGATACTTCATTGTAGTTTTGATTTGCATTCAGTTGCTCAGTCATGTCCAACTCTTTGCAACCCCTGGACTATACAACCCATGGAATTCTCCAGACCAGAATACTGGAGTGGGTAGCTTTTCCCTTCTCCAAGGGATCTTCCCAACCCAGGGATCGAACCCAGGTCTCCCGGCCTTGTGAGCGGACTCTTTACCGCTCAGCCACAAGGAAAGCCCAAGAATACTAGAACGGGTAGCTTATCCCTTCTCCAGCAGATCTTCCTAACCCAGGAATTGAACCAGGATCTCCTGTACTATAGGCAGATTCTTAACCAGCTGAGCTACCAGGGAAGCTTTTCTAGTAGAGCTTATCATTTCTAGGAATTGTACTGAAAGTTATAGGTGACAACTTTCTTAAAATGTTTAGTCCAAAGTATATCCACATTTGTGTAAACCATTAAAGGAAGTAATTACTAAGTTGGATACTCTGCTGTATCACTAGTAGAACCCTATCAATCATTATATTGTTGAAACAGCTACTGTCTAAACCCCCTGCAAGTATTGCAGGGGACCTGCCAGCTGAAAGGCTAATGCTTGGCTAGACAGAGAGCCTCCAGCAACTGCTCCAGGGCTAGTCCTACAATCTGAGGGGTTGGTACCTATGCCACACTCTAAACATTGAGTGCATTGCGCCTGGACTAACTGTGTTCTAAATGCATTTCTATTTTTAACCTGAACCACTCTGCTTCAGACTTAAACACAGTGTATATTCCAGGCTTCTCTAGGGCTCTTCCATTTACTCAGTCAAAATTTCACCGACTGATAATCTTCTTATCAGGGAATCCTAAGTAAGATAATGAGGGTAGCCAGCAGTAAAGAGGCATGAGCTTCTTGGAGATGGTGAAAAATAAGTTTGGGGAGCTGATTCATATACGGAGAAGAACCTTTCCAAAGCTGAAATGCATTCTTCTCGGAATGCATAAGTTGGCAAGGGAGCAGAACTTTACATAGTATGGGGATATGACACTACTCAGTATGTGAGTTATGAGACCACATTCTTCAGAGTCTTACTTGACTGTCTCTCTGTAACTGACTTAAACTTGTTTGTTTATGCGAGCATCTGGTCTCGAGATGCTCCCTGGCAGTTTTTTAGTCATTCCCTATTTCAGAGAAGGCAGTTACAACATGGAATTTGTAGCTAAAAATATATAGCCTGTATTCAAATTTAAGGTCAGCTGGTTAAAATCATTTTCATTCCTAGTCTCACATCTTAAACAGCTAAATGGCTTGGGAAATGAGTGCCTAGTTCTCAGAGGTGGGAACCGTTTCCCATACATTTTAGAAAAGATCATTGTTCTTTGGTGGCCACTCAAGTACCTTGAACACATAAAACATTTTCCTTCTACTAAAAAATAGTGTTTCTTTTCTTTTTCCCCTTTTCTTTCTCTCCCTCCTTCACTCCTTCCCTCTCTTTCTGACTTCTTTCCTCTATTCTTGTGTGTCTGTGTGTTAATTGCTCAGTTGTGTCTGACTCTTTGAAACCCCATGGACTGTAGCAGGCCTGGCTCCTCTGTCCATGGGATTCTCTAGGCAAGAATGCTGGAGTGGGTTGCCATTCCCTTCTTCCCGGCCAAGGAATTGAACCAAGGTCCCTTGCATTGCAGGCAGATTCTTTACTGTCTGGGCCACCAGGGACGCCCCTTCCTTCCTTCTTTTCTATCGCTTATTTTATATTGAAGTTCAGCTTTAAAACTAAAGCCATCTTTCATGAAGAGATTTTCCCAATAAAAGTAGTCCTTGAGGTATCACAAGAAATGGAATATGTTTCTTTTCACAGGAAAAGGTACAGAGTTCTTTGCAAATGGAATAGAAAAGAACATTAATAATCCTCTGTTAATTTTCTTCTCACAATTCCCATTTAGCATCCAGAGAGCTTGAGTGCAGGTGTCTGCTTAGATCCAGTATATATTTAGTCTTGGCTGCTTCCTTTTGCGAATGAGCAGCTCTTGGGAAATACACATTGTTAAATAATCAGTTACAGAGGACTAATTGTTTCAAGGCACTCCCTTTGCGATTGCTTTCCAACAGCCAGCAGTAATAAGAAATGTCACTTTGTTTCCATTGGAGACTAGCGCATGAACTATTCATGAAGAATGGAAAAGCAGTCCTCCCAGAAAGCCCTGGAATAAACATGTAGAGGCCAGGGAGGTTGGGACTGTATCACTGATTTGTCCCAGAACCATGTCAAGTTCAGTGGAAAAAAATTAACTACACTTGTTTTGGAAAGTGAAATTCAGAAACTAATGAATGCCTCGTGTGCTCTGCAGAACATCCCAGAACATTTCTATAACTTTACAAATAAATATACAGAAGCTAAGACAAGGAGATACATTTAAATTGTCCTGATTGGGTCGTGCCACTCTGTTCAATGTTCAGTAGCATCTGGGCTGGCGAAATAATGTCCTTGGGCTTTCGTGCAATAAACTTCTTACTCCATTTGACAGTGAACGACAGCATTACCTTTTCATTGACTTGTTGAGTGGCCAAGCAGGGCCCTTCAGACAGACTGCAGGATTTTCACTTTTGTTTGTGCTAGGTTCTCTAAATAAAAAGTGTCCAGATCTGATCTACCGGTGACTGTCTTCTACAAATACAGGTTTAGACATGATGGGCTTGAATAAACTTACCTTTTGATATCTGGTTCCATCCTTGCAAAGCATGTACCCCCATTTCTCCTGCCCTAGTCCTATCTGAGTTTTTCACTTGGTGGCTTTTTCATTTCCAAGTTTTTCCTGTGCCCTCTATGACCACATTTTTGCATTTTTAACTGTGGCTTCTTGGGCTTTGTGGACCTTTACTGTACCTGCAAAAGACCTAGCATGCTCTGATTCTGAAATATCAAAGCAACAAGAATTAAAGTAAGCAAGATACATACCATCCCTTGTTAAAAGAGTTTGGGGAGAACTGAGCAAACAATGAACATTTGGACCAGTTTTTCCCCAGTCATTCAGACTCTTTGCCTTGGTGTTAATTTATCATTTTTCTAGGGTCTAAAATTCTGTTTTTATCTCACATATTACTCAGATATTGGGATGGGGAGAATACATTTTTATAAATATGTGCACAGTGACACCCTACTCCAGTACTCTTGCCTGGAAAACCCCATGGACGGAGGAGCCTGGTAGGCTGCAGTCCAGGGGGTCGATAAGAGTCGGATAAGGCTGAGCGACTTCACTTTCACTTTTCACTTTCATGCATTGGAGAAGGAAATGGCAACCCACTCCAGTGTTCTTGCCTAGAGAATCCCAGGGATGGGGGAGCCTGGTGGGCTGCAGTCTATGGGATCACACAGAGTCGGACACGACTGAAGTGACTTAGCAGCAGCAGCATATTTTATAACAGTCTTTCAAATTAAGCTGTTAGGTGTAGTAGAAAGAGAATACAATTAAGTGCCTGTCAGATTACTTGGCACCTCTGAGCTTTAGTTAGCTAATACTTTCCAAAGGGAGATGCTGATTCTCACCCTCAGTTTTGTCCTAAGTATTAAATAAACTTTTATATGTGTAACATTTGTAAACTACATGATGTTTTACAAAGTCCCGTAAGTGAATAAATGGACAAAAAGAAATGTTTGTCTCAGAAGCTGTACGAAATCCATGAGAAGCCCGAGAGGAAGTTTTGTAAGCACAGTCTTTTTGTTAATTGAAGCTTAGTTGATTTACAGCATTGTGTTAATTTCTGCTATACAGCAAAGGGGTTCAGTTGTATTCTTTTTAAATCTTCTTTTCCATCGTGGTTTATCACAGGATGTTGAATGTAGCTCTCTGTGCTAGACTGTTGTTGTTTATCCTTTGTATATATGCCAGTTTGTGTCTGCTAATCCCCAACTCCTTCTCGATTCCTCCCTCTCCTCCCACTCCTCCAAGCCTGCTCTCTGTGTCTGTCACAGCTCAGTCTTTAAATCCCCTCTTCAGCCAGTGGTTTACCCTGCGAAAGGTCTCGAATACCCTCATAGGTATTCCCCTGCTACAGTCCTTTGTAATTATACTCACAGTGCTTGGCTTACAGCATAGATCTGTTGTCATCACTTGTCTGCTTTTAAATGTGTAGGACATGCCTCAGGTTTCAAGTAAGTAACTTATGTGGGCAGACAGGTTTATTGTGAGACTCCAAGGATTGGTGGGACTGTAGAAGAATCAAACACTACAGCCTCCTCCCCAAAGCATGCAAATGAGAAAAGCAAATATTTTGCGGGCCAAACAAAAATTTTGGCAGGTAAACTCTCATAGGTGGCAGTCGTGTGCAATTCCTATATACAAAATTCAATTTCCTTCTCTAAAGAGGGTTTAATTTTTCTTTTGGAAGCCAAGTGGAATAGAGGCCAATCACCTCTTTGGTCCAGGCACTGTGGGTTTCAGGCATTGCGATGGTTAATCCACTTACGGTCTTCACCCTCTCTTGGGGCAAGCTCAAAGTTTGTTCAGGGTACCAAAGTGACTCAGCTGAAAGCTGATCGTGTTTCCTGGAACTCCTCCTCGGCAGTCTCGGAACACCATTTTTTCATTCCCTTGTACTGTGTAACTGCTAGACTCTCTGCTTGGTTTGTGAGCATCTGAGCAGCTACTTTCTGCTTAGTTTCTTAGCCTTTCAGCCAATACACAGGCAGCTTCGGCTGTGGCAAATGCCTTTACCATCCCCTTTTCTCGGGAGTCTTGGCCCCTCAAGTCCTGGGTGCTTTGGTGGATTTGAACTCTATTTTTTGTCTCGCCAGCCTAATCAGACGGCGGCAAGTCCCGGGATACAACTTTCTGTTTGGCCTCTGGGCATCTCATTTTGCGTCGGAAAATTCCCTGAAGAAAAAAAAATAAACAGCAGTGACTATAGGGCTCCCTGCTCAGTTGGTTTTGCTTTTCTCTAGGATGTTGGTCCCTTGAATACTAGCTGTTTGGATGCCCTCCTCCTGCTGTTTTGATACTGTATTTGTTGTTGTTTTGTTATTATGGTTGTGTATCTGAAAGTGCATTCTCCAGCTTGTAGAACTGCGCTCAATGAGAGCTCATCAGATATGAACTCTACTAGGGCCAGGAACAAGCCTCAAATTCATCTCACCAAATTTCTAATAAATGTTTAACATAAACAGAATTCACATTAATAAATGAAGATATTTAAAGTCACTGCAGTTCATTGCATATCTAATGGACATCTCTTAAAACATATGCACTGGGCTGGTGCTCCTGAGAACCTCAGTGAGGAAGCCTGAATAAGCATTAAGGTCAACTGATGAGGTGCATTTTATGTCTTGTGTATCACCAGTATATGTACACACACACAAACACACGTATGTATAGTATTTTTAAAAAAAATAAAAACTGAGTAAGGTCTTAGAATTTATAATCCATCAATTGAAAGCAGATTCAAAGATGATATTCTGGCAATAGAATCACCTTACACCTATTTCACAAAATTAAACCAATAGGACAAACAGACAATCAACACAGAAACACTGAGGAACAACTAAAGGTGCAAGTTCCAAAAGGTTACTGCTCTCAGAAACAAGTCTGCCTTCTCAGAATGAGGAATTTTAAAAAGGCCTGTGAAAATCCTACTGACAAAACTATTTAAAGGCATGAATTCAAATATAAACTAAAATTTAAAAAAATACTTTAGATGGATCCAGGAAGTCCTCCTTTCTTCATCCTTCAGAATAGATCAATTCTGTGTTGCTGTTTTCCTCTGCAAATATTTTAAATAACGTTCTCTTTAGCTTGAGAAATAGCATGAAATAGTGAGCTGAAAATATTTTGAAATACAGATGCTATCCTACAAATTTGTAGCTTAGACAAGTTATTTAATTTTTCCAAAATGGGAATACTGTGATTTATTTTATAAGGCATCTGTGGACGTCAACCAAAAACAATGTATTTTACAATTTTTAGTCATTTTTAGTACATAATAGTTGTTTGGTAACATTAACTGCCTTTCTCCTTTCCCTCATATGACACCATGATTACGTATGAATTTAAGATTATTTTCATACAGAGGCAAACCATGAGCTCCAGACCTTCATAGTGTATCACTGAAATCAGCTAGCAGTGTCTCTGTAATTGCTGATTATTCAGTCTGTTCAGAACCCTGATGATGTCACAGGCCACATTCTTTAAGTTATCATCTCAGTGATCTTATTGGCTACAAGACCCTAGTGTATAGATACAATATAAGTCTGATATAAACGTACAGTCTATTAGTTGTATCCTTTGTTCCATAACATTTTTTTAAATTTCTAATTGGAGGATAATTGCTTTACAATGTTGTGTTGGTTTCTGCTGTACAACAACATGTATAAGTATACATATATCCCCTCCCTCTTGAACATAACTGACATTTTAGGACAACACTTCAGACTCAGTCTTGGAAACTCTCATCATAAAGTGGTGATATGGTGGGTTATATGTATTTTACGTTATTGTTTAAGCCAGTATCTTAACCCTGAAATTTTTAAATCATCCCTTCAAAAACAATCTATCTAGAATGTGTTTGTATATGTATATGTTAGGCCACATGTCTCCATGCCTCTGGGCTCAATATATATTTTATAACGAAAATTACAACAATATGACTAATATTTAAGTCATTATTTATTAATAAGCTTATATTTACAATATATTTATATAAGATAAATAAATAAAATATAAATATAAAATAATTATATATAATATATTTGTATTATATATAAGCTTATTATATGGAATTGTATTTATTTCATTTAATTCTTACACACCTTGTAGCTTATCAGTTCCCCCACTAGTCCATGTGATGCTGGAATACTGTGGAATCTCTTATTATTTACTTATTCCACAGTGCCTTAGCAGAAGGCTGTGCTTACAGCAGCTATTCAACAAATGCTTGTTGAATTCAAAATTTTGCTAAATTAAAATGCATAAAGAAGCAGCTTGAACTATAACGAATCGGTAAGCATAATTAACACATGAATTATTGTTTTGTTATCTTTCACTTATAAAACTTAATGCATTTCCACAAACGTTCATCTGTTTTAACATTGGCATTCACTATAAAGTCACAGTCTCCCAAAGAACAGTCTCTTTTTGGCTTAATTGAAGATCTTCACTGGGGTCTGTAGGGCTGCAGTACCATACAGAAGACTCCAGATCAGACGGAAGGTTCCACAGTGAGTATGCTGCCCACAAGTCATCTGCCAGCCTTCATTCTCCTAGTTGTGTAATTTAACCAGTCTAAATAAAAGCGACCTTGAGCATCAAGTCAAGTTAGCAAGTTCCTCTGGCTTGCTTAAGACATTTATAAGCACTGAGAAAACTGAAACAGAAATAAAACACATGATTCCAGCCCTCAAATGCAGAAAAAGCTGTAAAATCACATGTGAAGTTGGTGGCACGTCTGCGGCTCCCTTACAGATCCCTAGCTTTCTCTTCCTATCTCATTGTGCCCACCACTCTCTAAAGCCCCTGCTCTTAACTACTGCTGCAACTTAACTGCCTTCCACCTGGACCCGTAGCCTGGTCTGCCATTTTAAATGTCAGACCTTGGGTGCATGTGTTCTGTGCTCAGTTACTCAGCTGTGTCTGACTGTTTGAGACCCTATGAACTGTGGCCCACCAGGCTCCTCCATCCATCCGATTTTCCGGGCAAGAATACTGGAGTGAGTTGCCATTTCCTCCTCCAGGGGATCTTCCCAACCCAGGGGTCAAAGCTGCATCTTCTGCATTGGAAGGCAGATTCTTTACCACTTGAGCCATCTGGGAAGCCCATATAGACCTTCCGGGGTGGGAAGAACTGACACATGAGACACAGTTAGAGCCTAAGACGGGGCTAGAAGAAATCAAGCATGGGATTGCATGGCCAGGGGCTAAGCATCTCCGAGGGTACCTGTTAAAGGAGACCCAAGAGCTGTGTTGAACTAAACAGGACAGATAAAGTAGGCGTCCCAGATCTCTGGTAACATTCTCATCCATGAACGCCACCATTTTCTGAAATCCCTAACACACATTACTTTCCAGTAAATATCACTGAAGTTTCAGCATGGCAGCAAAAGCGCAGTACAGTTACCATTTTTCTAGGAAAACGTGGTACATCTCTGGCTTTGTTTTTCTCCCCTAGCATGATATTTGCTATGAAGACAAAGGCATAGAAAGTTTAGTACTAACTAGGGATAGACAGCCCATCTGAAGTGACGAAAAGGAAAGGACACTTTGGATTCACTGGCTGTATTCAGTCCGAGGAGCGGTTGGCCCAGGTGTGCTTTGGGACCTCTTAAAATGAAGTCAGGGATTCAGTGCTTGAGAAATCATGGTCTCTCTTTTGCTTCTTTGCTTTCTCTCCTGTTTGAGGGTAAGGGCAGCCTCTTTGCTGATGTGGTCACGGCTCTTTGTACTGCAGATTTCTTGTTTCATCACTGAATGCCCACCTTCGTCTTCAGCACTAGCGAGAGTTGGAGACTCTTAAATAGAAGAATGCAGGAAAAAGGATTACTGAATCTGTATAACCTAATTACTAGAGCTGTATTAGTGACCTGATCATTTACCGAAAGGGAGTATTTCAAAGGACTTTTTTCTTCTTTTTTAATGAGTGATAGGCAAAATAAAATTGAATAAATTTACCCATTTTTTAAATTAGAAAACCCACAGATATTTTCCCTTTTAAAATCTAGCAGAATTAACAGTTCACAGGGTAACCAGAGTTATTACAATGAGTTGGAGGGGCATAGTCTTATTAAATTAATTTTATCACAGTTGTAAATATTACTGAATTATAGGTGATATGTCTTTAAGGTATCCTCTTTTCATGACGAATCACTATAAAAATAAAAGGAGGTTTACAGAGATGCCTCCCTTTACACTGCTCATCCTAAGTGTGAAAGTTAGATGTCTCTGAGTCTGTGAGGAATCTGCTTCTTTTTAATTTTCTTATAATACTATGTATTAGTAAAAAATTGTTCATAATAATTTTCCTATCAATAATCATTTTCTATTTCCCAGGACCTTTTAAGAAATATTCATGCTTGAAACAAATTTTAGAAAAGGAGTCATCCCTGTGGGTGCTTTTCAGTATCACATTCCTATGAGATACTTTTGAGAAGCTTAACTTTGACATAGCCTTTTGCTTTACTTTTATTCAGACAACCTCATTCATCGTATTTTAAGGTTTCTTTCTTCCAAAGAAGCCAAGTTAGTAGGCATTGTAGCGAAAAGCTCTGCAAAAGTTTTTCACATCTACTTGAATTTTGTCCATTTGCAAATTTGGTTGCTTCCAAACTGATAGTCACTTGGACTCCAAGGAGATCAAACCAGTCAGTCCTGAAGGAAATCAACCCTGAATATTCATTGGAAGGACTGATGCTGAAGCTCCAATAGTTTGGCCACCTGATGCAAAGAGCCGACTCATTGGAAAAGAACCTGATGCTGGGAAAGATTAAAGGTAGGAGGAGAAGAGGCCGCCAGAGGATGAGATGGTTAGATAGCATCACCAGCTCAATGGACATGAGCAAACTCTGGGAGATAGTGAAGGACAGGGAAGCCTGGCGTGTTGCAGTCCATGGGGTCACTAAGTGTTGACTGAGCAACTGAACAACAACAGCAAAACTACTCTCCATATTTTAAGGAAATATCCAAATATATATTTTTTGTTTCAAAATACATACTGGTTTCAGATAAAGTGTTTGACATCTCTCATCAGTGCCAATATGACCTTAAATGTGTACATTCTTCAGTATAGAATAATACTCTGCTGCTGCTACTGCTGCTAAGTCGCATCAGTTGTGTCCAACTCTGTGTAACCTCATGGACAGCAGCCCACCAGGCTCCCCCGTCCATGGGATTCTCCAGGCAAGAACACTGGAGTGG
Source organism: Nanger dama (assembly GCA_917880005.1). Taxonomy (NCBI): domain Eukaryota; kingdom Metazoa; phylum Chordata; class Mammalia; order Artiodactyla; family Bovidae; genus Nanger; species Nanger dama. The sequence continues at coordinate 15,090,695 of CAKJTW010000008.1, read as the reverse complement.
GTTGCCATTTCCTTCTCCAATGCATGAAAGTGAAAGTGAAGTCGCTCAGTCGTGTCTGACTCTTAGCAACCCCATGGACTGTAGCCTACCAGGCTCCTCTGTCCATGGGAGTTTCCAGGCAAGAGTACTGGAGTGGGTCTCCAGTGCCTTCTCCATGGAATAATACTCTACAAGCAAACAAAGAGTGCCAGGTTCCTATTGACTACAGTAGCTGACCACAGAGTCTATGCTAGAACTCCTTTTCCATTCTGTTGTATACCTATGAAATCCACTTCAAAGTTAAATTATCAGAAAAATGCTAGACCAGAATAACATAGATGTGAACTCCCTATGCGAGAGTTGTCTTAAAGAATGGGTACCTTTGAATCATTGCTTCATTTTCTGTACTTGCCGTGTTTATCACCTCAATTCTTGTAGCTTTAATAAGATGTACTTGTAAAATTCTTATTTCATCTTCTTCTTCTATGCTTCAGTATGTTATTTATGTATAAATGATCAAAGCCACAGTGTTTTGCAACTGGTAGGTTTCTTTTAGTACACTATAATTGAATACTTTCGTCTTTGGACGGAGTCCACAGTGTTTGGTGTTTTTTTTTTTTTTTTTTTTTTAATGCCTCTAAACCATATAAATCAAAAGTTTTATTAGGAAAAGTAGAGTCAGAGAAACAGAAAGGTCATCACTACCAAAACAAAACCACATTTTGCTAGTCCTTGATACGTAATTTCATCATGTACTCTTTTCTGTCAAGCCTGAAACACATTTTTAATGCAGAAGTGAGTAGAAACCAAATATAAAATCGGTTTGAAATCTGGCTTTGTTTGAATCACCAAATGGCTGCTTTAATCGCTGTGAATTAACAAAGTCCTATGCAACCCTGACCTTGATGCTTGGTGCCCTGTTCTTTGCCCCTGCCCCGCTTTACTGGCCTGAGGGGAAGGGCTAGTTCTGCCGTGCTGGAGGTCTAGCTGTGTCCCCACGCTGCCTGCCCCTGCGAATGTTCCAAGGATTCTCCTTGGCTGCCACTCTAACCCTTCACGTCTGTAGGGGTCATTCTAGCTTGGGCTTCCTTTTCCTCATTGCTCTTCTTCTGCAGACCTCTCCTCTCAGTCTATACATCCAGAATTTTGACAGATTCTGCCCTTCTCTCCACTGTACTCACACTATTTATAATTCTCTTCTGTTTATGGTGATCACTTGCCCTTTTGTTTTCTGCTTCTCTGAATTATTAACTCCTGTCAATTATGTTGCCTTTTTTTGCTCCTTTCCCTGTGACAGCTTGGGCACCAAAAGTAGATTTCTCATTCTACCAGGATCTCATTGACTTTAGTAAATCTTGAGTCAATGATTTACTTCTTCAAGAAGTAAAGAAGAAGCCACGGCTGGAGAGGTTGACTTGCGAAGTCACTAAACTTTCTTTCTAAAATTTCTACTTTTCCTCTTTATTTTCACTTGGGGCCAAAATAGTCTTTGAAGAACACCATCATAGAAAGAAATCAATTGCAAATATATGACTATATAGCCCAAATACAAATAGCTATGTATGGAATTGCTTGTACTTATGGGTCGTGATGACCCACGAGAAGAGCTTTGAACTAAGAATGAGGGAGCACAGATATGTGAGTAACTAACTGTATGACACTAACCAAGTCAGGAGGCTGGGATTTCTTCATCTAGAAAACAAAATCAGACAAAATCTTGCCTCGCTCTGAAGCTTTATGATTCTTTTCCAAAACTTTATAAACATGAAGATTGGTGGAAGGAAGTTAAGGCACCAGGAAGGAAGTTAAGGTTCCTCCACCTGGAGGAACCAGAAAAGTTGGAGACAATTGCTTTTGCCATTTATCTTTTCTATAACTTATGTGAGTACAAGTGTTTTCTGCTATTCTTTTGTTTCAAGTTGGCAAATGGGGACCTCAGAGAGTAAGATGAGCTGTAGAGTAATAGACTAGTGAGGGCGTGGTCTGGGATGTGAACCTGGATTTCCAGCAAATGGCCACTGGTTCCAGATGGCATCCCAGTGCTTTGTGGGCCGTCACTGTGCTTTCTTCACTCACAGGTGCCCTCTACACTCCTCCTCACTGAATCGCAGATATCTCATACATGTCCCAGAACCCTGAAGAGCAGCCACAGGACTAACAGAGAGTATATTTTGTATTTGAAACCCTACTTTTGCTACTCACTAAAGCCCCTTCCCCAAACAGTACATTTAAAATAGTTTGATGACTGTGTAGTAAATAGCAACTTGAGACAAAGATATTCATAGTTAAATGCTAAACTGATGTTACTGACCAGAATACTCTTATCACTTACTGCGTATCATTGGGAACTGTGCTTTACTTCTCTAAGTGTCAATTTCTCCCCCTCTCTCTGAAAAATGGGGATGATAATAGTACCCACCTTGGGACTGAGTAATATGAATAATAAATATGAAGCATGACCAAGTTTGTGGAGCTGAAAGAGGCTCAGAAATATTACTGTGATGGTGATGGTTGTGATATAACCCTATTTGTGGTTACTGTTAGCAACAATAGTAATAATTAGAGAAATTCACTGAAAGGTCTAGAGAAGGCATAGATGACTTCATGAAAAATGTCACCTATAGCTGGGCTGCAAAAGATTCCAGATTTGAATGAGTTTGGAAGAGGAGAAAGTCTCTTCTAGTTCTTCAGAATGAACTAGAGGGACAAAGGCACAAAGACAGGAAAGAGCATGGGCATCTTCATCTGGCTGGCACTTTTGTAGGAGAGGAAAGAGAAATAGCGTGGAAAAGACCCTGGGGTGGGAATGGGGAGGTGACATGAGCCAAGTCTTTTCACCACATTGTTATGAGATCCTAGAACAGTTTTAAGAACTTTAAAAAAAAAAAAAAAAAAAAACCTGAGTTCTCAAAAGTCCAGTATTTGAGGTATTGTTAAATACCTTAACCACTGTAAATATTTCATTCGGTTCTTTTGCATTCCGTCTGTAAAGACAGTTTCAAGGACAGTCACCAGGGTGTTTGTTTTGCTGGAATGCAGAACCGTCATCACGTGTGTTCTTGTTCTTCCCACTGTCACTGACTCGGAGTGCGCTCTGAGCAGTGTGAAAGGAATTTACTATAAATAAAGAATGCATCGTAAATGCATCAAATAAAATTGTGACCCAGAGTGTAAGCCTGAGAGCAGGGGCCGTGATTTATGAATCCTCCGTGCATCTGCTGATCACAGCCCCTGCTACAGTACTGAGAACTTGCTGAACGGAATCCAGAAAGCACTCGCAGTGTTGGAGACTGCATGAAGGGCCCCTGCGGTGAAAGGGCTCTGTCACATCCTTAAGGCAGAGAATGGTCACCTGGAACCTGCTGGAGGGGCTCCCTGGAACCTGACACTGTTTGTATCCGTCTGAGACCCCTGGCCGATCTTTTTTTCCCTCTTCCTATCTCTGTCTCTGTTCCATCAGCTGGAATCTGTTATCGTTTTTCTTTCCCTCTCAACATCTGTTGTCAATTGCACCCTGTTGGTTTTTGCCTGTCTTGATAATTCTCACACCTTCAGGGTTCCGTCAGTAGTCCTCAAGATAACTATGTGTGCTATCGTCTGAGACAGCAAGCCTGCTGCTCGCAAGGACCCCCCTCTGCCTGGAGAAATCCACCTGGTTGTGGCCCGCAGGGTGTTTTTTTTGTTTGTTTTAGGAGACACGGTGAATTTCCCAGTTCAGAAAGGGTAAAATGAAAGACGAAAACCTCCAGATCTGTGCGATTTTCAGAAAGCCAGGGCGCATTCCTAGGAGCAGTTCATAAAGGCAGGTGCTGTGAGGAATCTGAGGCAGGAACTGGATTCCTGAAGCCAGCCAAGAGCTGATTGCTTGTGTTTTTAGAGCTGCGTGAAAGAGAGAAAGGTAGCCGCCCCACTGCCGTGCAGTCAGCGGCATCTCGCAGCTGCGGGCCCCAGAACACTTTGAAAATCACCCCGAATGGTTTCTGCCTCTGTGCTACCAACTTTTCACCCAGCCCTGCAGTGGGTTGCATGCTGTGTGTCATCGTACGTGTGGATTGGGTTCAAGAAGCCAGCCTCTGCTGTTTTCTAAGGCGGAGAGTTGGCAAGTGTCCTGAATACAGTCTCAGTGTAATCTCCAGAGTTTCAGGTTGAAGCAAAGAAAATATTTGAGTTGCTCTGAGCTTGACTTCAGACATCACGCCTTATGTTGATCAACTTTACATTCTAATTTGGGGCCCGCCTAAAGGCATAAAACCACATACACACACACCCCCTAGGACTCTCTCCCTTGGCGTGACGTTACAACTTTTTAGCAACAAATAGTTGGCTCAATTATCAGTTATCTCTCTTCCTCACCAAGGTCTCTCCCTACTCAAGCAATTGGATTCATAGACAGAAGGCCATCAGTGAGTGGTGGTATCTGGGCCTTTCTTGAACTTCTGCCCCTTTGGCAAAGGAAGATGATTCTTACTAGTAAGTGTTCGTGCTATTTCAGGGCAGCTCTGGAGGCAGGAAGAAATGGAGATGGAAATGGTTAGAGGAGGTATCAGGTAAATTGCCAGGTATCTACTGACAGCCACCTAATGCTTCTACCAGGCTCTCTTCTCAATACTTGGGGTGCCCTCACCAGCAGCTCCAGACTCCCCCGAGTGCCAGGGGCTACAAGCACAGGCTGTTGGTCAGGAGGCCCTTGGCTAAAGGGGCAGCAGGTGCATAGCTCCTGTTCAGCATTTGCTAGACTGGAAGCAGAGCCAGTGTCAGCCAGGTCTTCTGATTTTTCAAGAGAAGCCTGAAAGCAGATTTTTATGTGAAGGCTCCTGATGTGTTAATGTTGGCAACCATTAAAAGACAAGTTTTAAATAGTGCACAGGCCAATCACAACCTGTTGGCAGGCAATGTTCAAGTGTGGGCACCCCCTGCCCCCAGCTTACCTAGCAGGTGGGCCCTCCCTGAAGGGGTTCCTCTCTCATCGTACATGTGGATTGGGTGCAAGAAACTCTCTTTCGGCTTTGCTGTCACTGACACATTTTTTTTTTTAATACCAAACATTAAAAAAAAGCCGTTTTAAGAGTTCTTGGACCCCTTTTCTGAACATAGTCTGGAACGAACCCCAACTCCCAGGGTGGCCGCCAGGATGAGCCATCCCCTCAAGTGACCTCCAGTCTGCGGCGCGTCCAAGAGGGGAGGAGGGGAGAGGCTGGCCCTTCGGGATGTTCTGGATGACTCCAAAACAGGCTTCAGCCTTGCTTGGATCGACAGCCTGAGAGCAGGCAGAGATCCAGTTAGCCGTGCTCGATGGGGGAAAGCACGTGCCTGGCAAGTCAGGTCAGAACCTCCTCGGCTGCGCGTGGCAACCTGTGTTGCACTATGTTCGTGCAGAAGCGAACGAGATGCTCCCGGAGACAGAGGAGAGAAGTCAGTGGATAGGGAGTGTGGGGAATGGTGCTTATCCCTGTTCCCCAACTGGAACTAAAAACAAGCCGTGAAAAATCAAAAGAAAAGTTCAGTCCCCGTGGGAAATGCTCTGGGCACCTTCTCTCTGAGTTCCTTGAGCATGCCCGTCCATTCTCCAGGCTCTTGGAAATTTTCACCAAAAATAGAAGCAGTGCCAGTTGGTCCCGTGGCTGGGATGGAGACAAGAGATGATTTTTGTTCCACGTGGAGGAATAGGGCCTGTGAGCAGATGACATGGGGCAAAGCAAAAGACATGTCAGCACCCCCCACCCCCTGCCCCTGGGTTCACGGTTGTATTTCTTCTTTATGGCGTGTGAGTTGGGCAAGCAATCTGATTAACCGAGTCAGGACCTGCAGTTTCAGCTTTATGGAGTTGCACTGCAAAAAAATGCAGCTCTGTTTGAGACAGTGTCATCTGTATCTTGTGTTTTTCTTTCCTTTTTTTAAAATTGATTCCCCCCTCCCCCCGCCCCAGAGAGGCAAGGATGACATCAGCCAAATATGTGAGACAGGCTCATCTAATTAAAATTGTGTTTATTTACTTGTTATTTGAAAAAGAATATGAAGCATGCTTGTGAGACATTTGTGTCTGGAAAGAGTTGAGCAACTCCAAAGCTGTAGCGTGCAGCCATTGGTTAGAAATTGCTAAATTATGTTTCTTTATTTTCCACGAAATGTCAAATGTTGTTCTTTTGCTTCTATAAAGGTCAGTATGGCTGAAAGAGGGGGAAAGAATGAAACTTGGACCATTCACTTGTTATTGAACTTCAGAAGTGTTTTATTTACCAGTAAAATTAAATCAAGAAATGTTTTCCTGGCTCTGAAACAAGAGAGACTAGATTGCAATAAAGTTAATGACTTTGTGTGACTTTCCTCTTCTTTCTGGGCCTTTCAGTGAAAAAGCAGGGAGAAAACTGGTTTGACAGGGAAAGTTGTTGATGATTACTCTGTGTTACACATATATGTGGAATATATATTATGTTGCATAGGTTAGGTGTCATAATTTTTCCCTTATGTTTTTCTACGCTTTGATGTTCCTGAACAGAATATAGTTGTGGAAATAAAATTCTCTTGACTGAAATATTTCACAGGCATTTTCCAAATGCTAACCAGGGCCTTGCTCCTCAAGCAGAGAAGCCCTCTCCTGTTTATAACGGATGATATACAACTGGGCATACGCACACAGGGCCAGAAAGAGAGAAAGCACTGTTTGTTCTAGGTTAGTTCCAAAGAACTATTGTTATTTATTAGCACTGTTTGATCTGGTCATGGTGCATTACCACCTCATACCTCTTTTTGGAAAAAAAAAAGGGGGAAAATAATAAAATAGCATTATTTAAGAGTGAGAAGCCATGAATTTCCATTGAATTACCTCTTCTAATCTTATTCTGAAAGTAGTCTGGCAAAATCCAGGTGAGGAAACCATCATTGCTGTCAGTGACAGAACACCTCCTAGTAATATTTTCAAGATTGTTGTTGCTGTTCAGCTGCTAAGTCACATCCAACTCTTTGCGACCCCAGGGACTGCAGCACCCCAGGCCTGCTTGTCCTTCACTATCTCCAGGAGCTTGCTCAAACTCATGTCCGTTGAGTCAGTGATGCCATCCAACCATCTCGTCCTCTGTCACCCCTACTCTTGCCCTCAGTCTTTCTCAGCATCAGGGTCTTTTCCAGTGAGGCAGCTCTTTGCATCAGGTGGCCAAAGTATTGGAGCTTCAGCTTCAGCATCAGTCCTTCCAGTGAATGTTCAGAGTTGATTTCTTTTAGGATTGACTGGTTTAATCTCCTTGCAGTCCAAGGGTCTCTCAAGAGCCTTCTCCAGCACCACAATTCGAAGGCATCAATTCTTCAACACTCAGCTTTCTTTATGGTCCAACTCTTACATCCATGAAGACAACACGTGACTACAGGAAAACTTATAACTTTGAGTATACAGACCTTTGTTGGCAAAGTGATATCTCCGCTTTTAATATGCTGTCTTGGTTTGTCACAGCTTTCCTTCCAGGGAGCAAGCATCTTTTAATTTTGTGGCTGTAGTCACCAACTGCAGTGATTTTGGAGCCCAAGAAAATAAAATCTGTTACTGCTTCCACTTTTTCTCCTATTTGCCATAAAGTGATGGAACCAGATGCCATGATCCTAGTTTTTTGAATGTTGAGTTTTAAGCCACCTTTTTCAATCTCCTCTTTCACCCTCATCAAGAGGCTCTTTCGTTTCTCTTCACTTTATGCCATTAGAATGGTATCATGTGCGTGTCTGAGGTTATTGATATTTCTCCCGGCAATCTTGGTTCCAGCTTGTATGTAAAAGTGTATCTTTAGTAACTCCCCACTCAGCTTCCTATGTCTTTTTCCTTCTCTTGACTCTCTTACCCCACCCCTTAATTGTGCTTCGTTTTCGAGTGGGGCTCAGTGTCATCTATGGGGTCGCACAGAGACGGACACGGCCGAAGTGACTTAGCAGCAGCAGTGTCGCTTAATCCCCCATGACAGTCTCAAGGTGCTAGTCTCAGCTGTGCCTCTTGCCAGGATATTGAAATCCTAAAAAGGGACCGTCCAGACCTCCTTCCATTTCTCCTACTCCTGGAGAGAAAGTGAATATAGTAAAACCCCTTCGCTTCCGTTATCCACCTTCCAGGGTATGCAAATAGCAAGCACAAGCTCTTCACCACACTTCTTGGGTTCTAATCCTGGCTTGCTATTTGCTAGTTCTATGATTTAAGATGAGTTACTTAACATACCAAGCTCCCCAAGTAGCTCAGTGGTAAAGAATCCACCTGCCAATGCAGGAGCCACAGGAGACACGGGTTAGATCCCTGGGTTGGGAAAATCCCCTGAAGGAGGAAATGGCAACCTGCTCCAGTATTCTTGCCTGGGGAATCCCATGGACAGAGGAGCCTGGCAGACTCCAGTCCGTGGGGTCGCAGAGTTGGATACAACTGAAGCAACTGAGCACTTAACATACCCCCGTGCCTCAGTTTCCTCATCTGTAAAGTGAGCACGGTAATGGTACAGATCTCACAGTGCTGTTGTGAGGATTGCATGAGGCAATATATATGTAAAGCATTTCAGAGTGGTAGTACATAGTACGCATTCAGTAAATGCTCATCTTTATTACTGTTATCCACTCCCATTTTACAAATTTTATTTCATCTGTGAATTGATCTGTAATTGCTTCTCTGTTCCTGAGCTGTGAACTTTCTATAGTTAGCACTAGAAGATGCTTAATGTTAATTGATTGATTTAATTAATTAATTTAATCTGTTTCAGGAACTGTTGTATGTACTTAAGGTAAAACAATGAACACAACAGACCAAAATGCCTGCCCTTGAGAAACTTGCGTTTGGGTGGAAATGCAAGAAAAGAAAAGAAAAATGGAAAAAGAAAATCCTCCTCCTTCAGGGGAGTTCCCCAGCCCAGGGATCTAACCTGTGTCTCCTGCAGCTCCTACATTGGGCGTTGGGGGTGGGGAGGATATATATTACAAATAAACATAATAAGGAAATTATGTAGCATATTAGAAGGTGATAAATGCAAGTTCAGGAGAATGAGCGGCAGGTCAGTGGGTTGCAGTTTTAAATAAGTGGTCATGGACGCTCATTGAGAAGACAAGTGATGACTACATCTAAAAGTTAACAAAGGAAGGTCCAGCTTCATTTGCTTTTACTTCCTTGTCTATTTATTTTTAAAATTTAAAAAGTAGAAGATTTTAACTGTATTTTTGAGTAGCCATCAGTGAGTTCCATTATATTATCAGCATTGCAAACTGAATGTCTCTTAGACTAGCTCTTTTGATATAATTTTTGGCCTTTATCCTGAAATTTCCCATCACATTTATTTTCTGGTGCATTTATTTTGAGTTCATCCATCCAAAAGCACCACAAAATTAATTTTTAAAGATGCGTGTCTTGTTTTTCTCTCCCAGGTAAGTGGGGTTCATATGAGGTTCACAGTGTAAAGTTTCAATTTCACTTTAGGCCAGTCTAGTACTTCTGCATCAAAAGAAAGTTTAAACTTGTTTGCTTCACATCACTTACCAAGGTAGGTGCACTGTGAGCCAAACTAGGAGAAAAATAACTAGATCTGGAGATTGAAGAAGTTCCAGGGGTGACTTTACCGTGGCTGTTAAGAAAATGTTTTCTCCTCTAGTGCAGACACCTGAAGGAGAAGGCAATGGCACCCCCACTCCAGTACTCTTGCCTGGAAAATCCCATGGACAGAGGAGCCTGGTGGGCTGCAGTCCATGGGGTCGCACAGAGTCAGACACGACTGAGCGACTTAGCAGCAGCAGATGCCTGAGGTTAACTTAAGGATAGAAAAGATGACAGAGGAACAAAAGCAAAATGGAGTTTTCCTCAAAAAAAAAAAAAAAATCTGTTCATTACAAACTTCAGCATTCCTGACATTCAGTGAGGAAGAAAAATTTTAGATGGACTGGTTTTAAGTTCAGGGGACATACATTAAAAAAATTTGACTCCAAAGTTTTCCATATAATTCTCTTATATTTGAGTTTGTATGAGTTTGGATAAATGAACATCAAAAGGGATATTTTCATTGTTTTATATTAAAATTAACTTTCCTTCGAATGGGAAGTTTGCAAGGGTCTGCAACTGGGACAGTCCCTCAGAGATGTGGAGTTTCAGCCTCTTTGTTGTGGGCAGTGCAGACCTCAGAGTGAACAAGACTTTGTAGATGAAACCAGCAGAGCAGAGGAAGGAGCGTCGCAGCACCGCTTTTCTCTGTACTTCCTGTTCAAGTGTTCACTCTCGAGACACGCCTCCCTGACTCTATGCGGGGAGAGAGGAGCGGCTTTGGATGTTCCCTGAGTGTGTTACTTCCCAGGCAATTTCACCCATGGGCTGCTGACATGATATGTAAACACTGGCCTTTAAAAGTGCTTATTGTTCGCTCTGAGTAGGTCCAGTTATGTAACACTGTTGGCTCCCAAAGCGGGCTTTACCATGCTTTCTGCATGGATCAGGAGTATAGTTAGAAGATACAGTGGATGCTGTAATTTTGGAGCATCACAACACAGCATTAGGACATGGGGAATCCTGAACGCACTGAAAATCCCCCAGGTCCAGAGAGAGTCAGGCAACACTACTCTTTTTCAAAAAAGTTTTTTAAAAACTTCATATTTTGTGTTGGTGTATAGCCGATGTACAATGTTGTATTCGTTTCAGGTGAACAAGAAGGGACTCAGCCATACATATAAATGTATCCATCCTCCCCCAAACTCCCCTCCCATCCAGGCTGCCGCGTAACACTGAGCAGAGTTCCACGTCAAGCAACACTAGTCTTGATAAATTACAGTGAAGGGTTGAGGATTTGGAATCAGGCCCAAGTTTGAATTCCAGGTTCACTGCCATCCCAAAGTCCCCAGTAAATGAAACAGCACACATAAAGTGCTTAGCCCAGCATTTGGCACATAAGTGGACACTCAATAAAGGGTAGTTTTACTATTTTAAAAAAGAGAGAGAGAGGAAGAAATAAGCCTTAAATAAGTCTCCAGATTTATTTTGAGTAAATGCATTTTGTGCTAAAGCTTTTCCTGGTAACCAGGTCACCGAAACATGCAAAGCAGTATTGCTAGGGCATATTGGCTAGAATGAATAAATACAGCAATCATGGTTTTTACAGTAGAGAGGGGTTTTATTTCATTCCCATCTCCTTGCCTCCCACCGCACTACTATGTTCATGTGTAAGCATGTTCCCCTTTAAATTTTTTTTTCCCAAATCTTATCTCTCTTAAAGGATCCAGCACTAAATGTCCCACTTCCCTGAAACCTCCTGTGCCTCACTAGTTTACTGTAATCTCCCGATGCCAGCCCCCACATTCTGTTCTGTATTTTCACTCTCTTGGCGTATCCTCCACCACCTGGGGCTCTTTCCCAACCAGTTCCCTGAAGACCCACTCTTCCACTTCTTTTGTACTGCCGGAATGCTTAATTACAAGGCTGGCAGAAGGTCCTCGGTAAATTCTTGTGGAACTAAATCTCTTATGTGAAATTTCCAGTATCTCCACTTCTCTCCCACAGACCTCTTCAATTTGGGGGAGTCTCTTGAAATGACTCACAACTTTTAGCACCTCATCCCAAGCTGACCTTTTCAAATTATTTACATGCTTCATAGTTTTCCAGCATGTACTACCAAGACATTTATATTAAAAGAACATATTTAATTATCATGCACTGGCCCTAAGACGTGTGTGATAGCCAGCAGCATTGTTCCACTTAAGAGCTATTTTAATAGCTGAAGGTTGCATGCTTTGCCGCAAATCATCGACTTCGTGGCGGAGTCAGGGGGAGAAGGAAGGATAACTTTCCAGGGCAGTCGGTGGCCTTCAGCAACCAGGAAGGTGAAGTCGGTGCCTCAGCTAACTCACTCAGTTTACTGGAAGTGCATATTTTCCACGTGCCAAATTCAGTAAGTCATGGAGCAAATGTTTATTTTGCTAGGCTTTAAAAAGTTGCTTCGCTTCTTGTAAGTTTTCTCGGTGGAAGTATTCCAAGATGTGACTTAATCTATGTTTGCAGCATTGAACTGGAAACAGGATTTGTTATGGGACTTGGCTCTGTCATTTATGGGCTACTTTTGTAGGGAAGGTGTGCAGAAGCAACAGGAGAAATGCCTGGTGTTTGAACAGTTGTGTCTCTCAACAAGAAATATACTGATATTACTATATCTTTTTTTCATGTTACCAAGATTTTGGTTTTCCACCATGTGAAGGGAGCCATCCAACCTTACAGAAGAGTCATGTGTCCATCTTGTAGATTATTTTCATTTATTTCTAGAATTACAGTAACCGAGTAATACATGGGGTCACCTCCTTAGACTTCCCAATAACCTGGACAGAGTACTCTTTTGCACTTTCCTGTAGCTATTATGGTTTGACTGTTTTTCCAACCTCCCTCAGGCCAGAGGCAAGCCAGCCATCATCAGTAGGGAAACCCAATCGGGGCTATTATTACCCTTTGAACTTACTCTGTAGGCATCCTGTAAAGCATTTGAGACTTTGTTTGTTAACTAATAATAATCTTATTAGATGTTTGATTTATTACAAAAGGGACTGCTTAACAGTTTATAGCTTAGAAAAGCCCTCAGCTGGATAAATAGTCCATGTAGTTGCCCAGTAGACAAAACCAAAGCAAGACTTACTGACAGTTTGAATCCTGGGTAAGAAATTAGGAAGCTAACTTCATAGGTTGACTCCAGCCCTTGCCTGAACCATTTCAAGTTTTTTTCTGTTTTCGTACTACAAATTTGGATTGTTTTCAAAATCAGCTGACTGTCTTGCTGTTGATTCACCACCTGAACAACTTTATCAAGCCTTTCTTAAAGTCACTCTTTAAGGGGTTTCCCTTGTGGCTCAGCTGATAAAGAATCTGCCTGCAATGCAGGAGACCTGGGTTTGATCCCTGGGTTGGGAAGACTCCCTGGAGAAGGGAAATGCTACCCACTCCAGTATTCTGGCCTCAACTGAGCAACTTTCACTTCGCTTCACTAAAGTCACTCTGATTCTTACACTCACTGAAAGTGTATTAGCTTTAAAGTGTTTGGAGTTCCTCAGCCCCATCCCCTAAAGCAGCACTCTACAATGTTTTGGGTTGGCCAAGTAGTTTGTTTGGATTTTCCTGTAACATCTTATGGGAAAACCACGAGCAAACTTTCTGACCAACCCAAGAATGTAAAATCTAATCACATTTCTTGGTACTACAATTTTGAACAATCAACAAGAGTCATTTGGGGGTTTTCAAGTTCTCATTGGGAACAGTAAGGTCCATTTAGTAACCATCTGTGATTCCCTTTAGTTGTAGGGTAAAAATAATTTGTTGTATGAAGATTCGATTCAGTCTGATATCCGAGGCGTCTCTGCCCTTCTCCAGCAACCAGCGGGTTGGTAAAGCATGGACGTGGTGTCTGGTCCTCTTGGGTACCTTCTTGTGCTGCGCTTTCTACTTCCTCCTGCCTGCCACGTGGCTTCTTAGTTGTTTTTAAAAACTCACTTAGAAGTCAACTCTTACAAGGGATCTTATCTTCTTACCCCCAACCACTTTTTGATGTCTTTCCTTTGAGTTCCTGCAATATGATTATTTTCCTGATTCATCTGCTATAATATCATTTACTTTTGTTTTTCTCTCACTCACCTGGTGGCCACTTGAAAATAAGTGTTGCGTGTCTTATCTCTTTGTTCCAAACTCTTAACAATGCCTATGCCCAGTAAGTATTGAATAAATGATTAGATCCATGAATGAATGAACACTGGAATGAATGCTAAGAATAGTGAAAAGTTTACTGTAGCTTTCCAACATGTTGACTGATACTGGTGTATCCTAAATTTAAATGACTCTCTACCGACCTCCCTCCCCAACCCCCACACGTACACACACTGGGGAAAAAGCTAGTAAAGACAGGGAAATCCACTCTGCTGTTCTTAAAGTGAATTGATAAGGACCCCACCGATGTCAGAATGGTCTATCCTGTGTTCCCAGGACTTAGAAACTGAATAATCAACTTTGGGCAAATCTGAGAGGATTTATTGGGGAATAAAATTTCTGTTTCATTTCCTAGAGGATTATTATGAAAACAAGGGGGCAAGGATTCTTTAATGTTAAAAAAATAAAATGAGACTTCTGTAATGAAAACCAAAAGTTATAATATAGATGAAGAAAAACAGTAATCAGCCTAAAATAGAAAAAGCCTGAGTTTAAAATATTTAATTTTCTCTGTGCTAAGAAATTGATGCAGACTGTTGTGGGTGTTTGAAGACTCCAATTATTTGGGCAGATGTATGTATGCATAGAATGTTTTGCTATTTAATTTATGAGTTAGAACTAACCCTAAAAGTCATCTCCTTTATTTGTAAACAAATACAGTTAACATTTACTTGAGATGTTCTGTCTTCTCTGACACATAAAATTCAGCTCTCTGTAATAAGAACAAAAATTACTATTAAAGACCTATTTCTTAATTTTCCCCTATTACCACTCTCACTTATCCAGGCCATGAGCCAGGCTAAATGAGAAAGCACTTTAGAAAGAAGATATAATTCTTCCCTTCCTGTGAATTCTGTCATCGCTTGCTGTGGTTGGATTCAGTAGTATCTTTATGATGTGTAGGAGGTGGAACTATTTGCTTTTTCTCAACTATGGAATATATTGTGCTCAAGTCATTTCAGTCCTGTCTGACTATTTGTGACCCCATGAACTATAGCCTGCCAGGCTCCTCTGTCCACAGGATTCTCCAGGTAAGAATACTGGAGTGGGTTGTCATGCCCTTCTCCATTGAATATATTGTAGAAACTGCTTTTATCTTTGGGGGCACCATAGATCAAAGTTTGATACTTAACTTTGCAGGCTCAAAAATTCACACTTAAAAGCTCCAGAAAGCTAATTCACTATTAAGTATTTATGATGTGTTAATTTACAGTGAGATTTGTGTGTGGCTGGGAAATAGACCACTTGTCTACAGAAAGTAAATTTGTAGAGTTAACCTTCTTTGTGATAGGCTTTAAGAGAACACAAAATATCTGCAACTATGTTATGTTCTGCAACTATAGAAAAAAAAATCAAACTTTAATTCTAGAAAAATTCATATAAAATCCAGTCTACAGCACACTTTGATTTTGTACATGAGAAACTGGGACCCTATGTAGTGATGGAGCTGAGACTAGAATCCAGGTCTCCTGGGTAGAGATCTGTGTACTTTTCACAGCCCCTGCTGTCTCCCTGATCTCAGAGTGAAATAAATAGTCAGCAGTTGGACTAAGAGATGGTTCAGATTCTTTAGTGACCATATATTAAGCTGGAAAAAAAATACTCAAAAATAATATTTCCATTAAGCTGAAATCATCTGATAAAGCACCTTATCTCCACTTTGGGTTGGAGGGACCAATAAATTTCTAAGTGCCTGGGTCACTGGTTAATGATGGAGAACCTCTGACAGATTCTTGTCTGTCTCTGGCTACCTAAATGATCCTTTGTCATTGGTTTTCCAAATGTTCTGTCTTCATAGAACAAACCGCTAAACTTATTTTAACTACATTGTAAATCAGTGTGTCTTTAATTAGAAGATTCTCTAGAGTTTCTGATAAATTTGAGTGTCCTTGTTACCTTCATAAGTAACACATTTCCAAGTCATATTTTAGGTTATAAGTGAAAAGATTTCGACAGGCACCCTCTCTCATCATTTATTTACCCAGAGACATTTATTATGTAGGTCACTGCGTCAGGTTCTGAGCACGACAGAAATGGTCCCAAACCAAACGTGAAAAATCACAGAGGCTGTTGCTACTTTGGGAGGCATATTTTAATAAGACAGTAACACAGACCTTGTTAAAAATTGGATAAGTTCTACAAGAGAATACTGCAGGGTGCTATTAAAAAAAAAAAACAACAACAACCATAAACAGAAGAAAGTTATTTAAATTTGGGGGATTCCTGAGGAAGAGAGGTCAGATGTTGGTGTAAGTGGTACCAGTAAGCCCAGAAGGGATTATGCCTTTTGGAAGAGTTTGCTGGAGGGAGCAGCAGTGTAATGAAGCAGCTCTTAGAATTGTGCCTGGCCTTCATACCTTATGATATACATTCATGGTTGGTTTAGTCACTAAGTCGTGTCTGACTCTTGTGACCCCATGTACTGTAGCCTGCCAGGCTCCTCTGTCCATGGGATTCTCAAGGCAAGAATACTGGAGTGGGTTGCTGTTTCCTTCTCCAGGGGATCTTCCCAACCCAGGAATCGAACCCAGGTCATCTGCACTGTAGACAGATTCTTTACCAACTGAGCTACAAGAGACGCCCTTGAAAAGATGACCATGCAAAGGCCTTGAAATCAGACCAGTATAGCTGAATTTGAAGAGTGCAAGCTGAGTGGTGACAAGTGAGCTTGAAAAAGTGGATAGTCCACGTCATACTTATAAAACGTAGCATGCTTGGGGCCTTTGTCTTAAAAATAGTGGTAAGCCTTAAAAGGTCTTAAGGAGTGAAGTGACACTTCGTATTATAGAGAATTAATTATTGTAGGACAGGAGGGGAAGAGAGTAGGGGCAGCGTGATACAGAGTTTCTTGCCATGATGAAAGTGTGAAATTGAGGTAACTTTGGCTAGCGTATGAGCAATGGATTTGGAAAGAAGTCCAAGGTTCAAGAAATATTTTGGAGGTAAAATTGACTGGATTTGGTAATGGATTGGATTGGGGATGGGGAGGAGGAGAGAGAAGGTTCGTCCAAGGTGGTCCCCCTCCTGGGGACCGCAGTGTGTGTAGATGAGCCATCCTAGGCAGCTCTTGGTGCTCTGCAGCCCACCTGGTACCATCTGGACTCTTAGCATCCCCTCCAATTATTCCACTGCTCCAAGGTAAGGGAAGCTCAAACTGTTCTGCTTCCAGCCACTTCACACCTAGGTTTCCGAGCCTACTAAGGAAAACTGTGTACTTGAAGAGATTCCCAAATCCCTTTGAAGGAAGGCTTCATAGAGTTGTTCAAAGATTTTAATAACAGTGTTTGCAAAGCTCCTAATACAGTCCTTGGCACATACAGAAATGCAGTGAGGTAGAAATTGCCTTTCCTCTTTTGTGTGCTGATTCTTGTATTTACACTTCAGGGAATCCCACTAACCTTGTCTGATTTGCTACTATAGTAAATAAGTATATTTTTAATCCAGCACTTATTTTATCAGGTTCTTATGCAAAGGTCAGCTCCACCATACAGCTTATTAAAGATACATACTTGTCAGTTAGGCAGTAATAGGTCTTCTGAGGCCAGAATCCAATGTGGGGGGGTGAGGGAAGGGCGGGGGGAGGGGAGTGTTTTCCACTTAGAACCAACTAGCAATTCTCAGGACACCAGGTGGATATCCTACCGCAATTCCGACACTGTTATCTGGAGATTACATTAGATTCCTCAGGTTAAATGGTCAGTCTTATGACTGCCCATCTCAGCACCTGCCTCCAACTTCAGATGTCAGTTGCAAGCTCAGGTTGTTACCTGCGCTTCTGACTACAAATCCGGGATTCCCAAGACCCCCTCCTCAGTTCAATTAATTGACTACAGCAAAACTCAAAGATGCATTTATTGGTTTATTATAAAAGGATATCAGGGGTAGCCAGATAGAAGAGATGCAAGAGCAAGTTATGGGAAAGGAGAAGAAGGTCCACCCCTCCTCCAGGTCCATCACTCTCCTTGAATCTCAGTGTGTTTGCCAACCTAGAAAGCCTCCCAACCAGGTCCTTTTGGGTTTTTATGGAAACTTCACTACATAGGCATGGTTGTTGAAATCACTGGTCATTAGCAATTGATTCAACCACCAGCTTCTCTCCCCTCCCTGGAAGTCAGGAGGTGGGACCGAAAGTGGTGCCGCTGTTATCTCACCCCCATCCTGGTGCTTTCCAAAGGTCACCTCATTTACCTAACCACAAACACCTTTACCATTATTCCTTTCCCTCACTAAACCAATCTCCAAGAGTTTTAAGAACTCTGTCCCAGAATGGGAGTGAAGACTGAATATGTATTTCTTAATATAAATCACAGTATCATAGGCAATAACTCTGCCTGCAGCACCAGGAAGGTCCTTGCTCCATTCCTAAATGTATCTACCACTTTTTTAAAAACAAAAGATAAATGCTCAGGAAGCCACTGCTTCAGCCTTCTATATTGAAATTTTAATAAAGTGGAAAAGACCACCAATAGCTGTTCCCTTCCTGTGAATTCTATCATCACTTGCTATGATTAGATTCACTAGTATTTCACATCTGTGCAAAAATTATATAGGAATGAGGAAATAATATGTACCCTACAGACATATGTGTCCAAAATTTCTGAGGGGAAAAAAATAGGCAAGCATAAAGCAATCTGTTTTACCCCATGTAATGTGCAACGAATGGTCTGATGTTTCTTGGGGTCCAGATTTTGTTATTATTGACAAATGAAACAAAGGATCTCAATCATCCTTTTGCCATGTGATAGAATATATAAATTAACTATTTTTTATCAATAACATGTAAGTAAATATCTCTAGATTATTTTTATTAACTGTGCAAACATATCCTCGTACAAACTGAGAGTTTTCTCTAATATTTTTAGATTATTTTTTTGGAGAATATGAGGTTTCATTTCTTTATCTTGTAAATCACACATTTTCATTTGTTTATAAGATTTTTTTTTTTGGCCATGCCACATGGCTTGTGAGATCTTAGTTTTTCCCCAACCAGGGATTGAATGTGGGCCCACTGCAGTGAAATCTCTGAGTCCTAACCAATGGACCACCAGGGAATTCCCCACATATTCATCTGTTCTGAAAATTACAGGCTAGCTTAGAATAATGTTGTAAAATATGCCTTCTAAGGGTGGTAAAATTTAAAGTCAAGGTACAGACTGGCAGAGTAGAAGGACGTGCACTCATCTCCTTTGGTAAGAACACCAAAACCAAGTAGTTGTTGAACAGCCACCAACAGGAGGATGCTGGAACTCACCAATGAAAGACACCCCACATCCAAAGACAGAGGAAAAGCCACAGCGAGACAGTAGGAGGGACGTGATCATGATAAAATCAAATCCCGTAATTGCCGGATAGACAGCCCACAAACTGGGAAACAGTAACACCAAAATTCTCCCACTGTTGTGAAGGTTCTGAGTCCCATGTCAGGCTTCCCAGCCTGGGAATCCAGCAAAAGGACTAGGAATCCCCAGGCAATCTGGCTTTGAAGACCAGCAAGATTTGATTACAGAACTTTCACAGGATTGGGAGAAACAGAGACTCGGAAGGCACAAACACAATCTTGCAGGCACCAGGACCCAGGGGCAAGGGAGCAGTGACCGCACAGGAGACTGAACAAGACCTACTTGCTGGTGCTGGAGGGTCTCCTATGACAGCCTAGATCGGCAGTGGCTCACTGTAGAGATGGGGACACTGGCAGCAGAAGTCCTGGGAGGTGCCCCCCTTGGTGTGAGCCCTCTTGGAGGTCACCATGAGCCCTACCATACAGCCTATACACTCCAGGGCTGGGTTGCCTCAGGGAAGGAGCACAGCCTCACCCATCAGCCAACAATTGAGTTAAAGTTTTACTGAGCCTGGCCCTGCCCACCAGCGCAGGACCCAGTTTTTCCCCACCACCAGTCCCTCCCATCAGCAAGCTTAAGCCTCTTAGCCTCATCCACCAGAGGGCAGACAGAAGAAGCAAGAAGAACTAAAATCCTGCAGGCGGACTGAAAACCACATCAGAGAAAGTTAATCAAGATGAAAAGGCAGAGGGCTATGTCCTAGAGGAAGGGACAAGGTAAAACCTCAGAAAAACAACTAAATGAAATGGAGGTAGGCAGAAAAAAAAAAGAATTCAAAATAATGATAGTGAAGATGACCCAGGATCTCAGAAAAAGAATGGAGAAGAGGCAAGAACTGTTTACCAAAGACCTACAAGAACTAAAGAACAAAGAAACAGACGAACAGTACACTAGAAGGAAGGAAGGGCAGAATAACTGAGGCAGAAGAACAGATAAGTGACCTGGAAGACAGAATGTTGGAACTCACTGCTGCAAAGCAGAATACAGGAAAAAAAAAAGGAGGGGGGTGGGGATAGGGAGAGGAAGACAGCCTAAGAGACCCCTGGGACAACATTAAATGCACCAACATTCACATTATAGGGGTCCCAGAAGGAGAAGAGAGAAAGGAACCAAGAAAATATTTGAAGAAATAATAGCTAAAAATTTCCCTTACATTGAAAAGGAAATAGTCAACCAAATCCAGGAAGTGCATAGTCCCAGGCAAGATAAACCCAAGGAAGAACACACCAAGACACATAGTAATCAAACTGACAAAAATTAATGATGAAGACAAAACATTGAAAGCAACAAGGGAAAAATGACAAATAACATACAAGGGACCTCTCATCAGGCTACCAGCTGATTTTTCAACAGAAACTCTGCAAGCCAGAAAGGAATGGCATATATATTTAAAGTGATGAAAGGGAAGAATCTATAACCAAGAATGCTCTACCCAGAAAGACTCTCATTCTGATTTGATGACGAAATTAAAGTCAAAGTAGAAACTACTTTCTGCATTGAAAGATTTGCAAACGTACAAAATTTGGTGTTTGGAGTTTATTTCTTAATTTTAGCAAATTTTCTTCTTGGACATAGCTATTGCTTCATATACTTAAAAGGTTTTAAACCAATAGAATAGTAAAAATGTATCATGCTTTCACATATACACCCAAGGGCTTTAAACATGTACACAGAGGGTTCCGTTTTTGTTGCAACTTAATAACCTATAAAAATTTGTGATTACATTCCCTCCTACCCTTACTTGGGATCTGAGTCACAGGAGCAGCTGCCAAAGAGAGCACTCCAGTTTGTCTTCTAGAATTTCTGGTAAGGTGTATTTTAAAAATGGCACTGATGGTATAGCTATACCCCTTTCTTAGTTAAGAGTAAGCTAAGACATCAGTGCTGTTCATAGTGGGATCTTGATTCTTCTTGCCCTTATTTTTCAAGGCCCCAGATGATACAGATTTGGGGAAAACTTTATATATTCCTTCATCCACTCAACAAATATTTATGAAGAACTTGGTCTTCACAGGATGCTGTGCTGGGCTTATAGCAGTGAAAAAAAATCCAGTTGTCTTGATTTTGAGAAGTTAACCATCTGCAGTGTGATGTAGGACACCAGCTGGAAAATTGGCCGTGAGCATAGAGCATAATAAATGCTATAAAAGGGGGGAGTCTAGGGCACAGGGACAGGGTGTTGGATTACCTAACCCAGGATGAAGCGGAAGGGTAGCTGCAGAAACATCTCAGTGCCCTGGAGGAAGCTTATACTTAAAGAGAAGGGCCAGCCAGCCTAGGGGAAGAGGAACAGCAAGTCCACAGGGCAAACCTGAGCAAAAGCACAGCTCATTTGGAGGAGCTGAAAGTGCCTGGAGGTTCATCTTGCCTGGAGCGTGGAGTCTGAGGCAGGGAGTGATGACATTCAGGACCAAACCGTGAAAGGCTTTACTATTAGCCAAGTTACAGGTTGTATTCTCTCTTCTGAAGGTGCTGGGAACCACTGAAGCAGTGACACCTCCCTTTTGTGAAGTGACTCAGTGCAGAATAAACTGTATCAGTTAAAAAACAAAACAAAAAACTGATGCTCAGGTCTTAAGAAAAATGATTAAGACTTGTGTTTGTAATCACACTAAAGCAGAACAGCACCTTGGTTTGTGTTCTTTACCAGTTCTGGGAAAGAAGTGGTTCTTAGCCATGGTAAATATTCAACCACCAAGATCCTGCTTGGCTTCATAGTGTTACATTATTTCTCGGAACACGACTTTGTGGCAGGCTACCTCAACTGGTAGGAATGTGCTGTGCAAAGAAAGAAGCCAACCAGGTTAAGGATGAAACTAGCTTTCTGCAAACCCTTTTAGCATAAAAACAGTATCTCCTTATATTTATGAAGCACGTTTATAGTTTGCAAAAGCACCTTTGCATTTGTATCAGAGCCTTGTAATCCATTGAGGTGACAGGTATTGCTTCCCATTTTTAGATGAAGCAACTGGGGGCGCATATAAATATAGCTGAATATAACAGTATTTAGCAAGTAGCAAAGCACTTTATCATACTAACTATACTAATTAGTATGTACTTATTATGCTAATGCTGCTGCTGCTGCTGCTACGTCACTTCTACCAGTTGCATATTCAATTCCAAGATATATGACTGTAAATTTCACTCTCTATAAGAGAATGGTTATAGCCAGTCAAGAAAATTAAGTTTAGGGAGAGAATGAAATCCTTATTTATATTTTTTGTTAAATTATCAATCTTAAGAATTGAGCAGTTCCTAAAAGAACAGAAGATAATAGTGTTCTTCAGCTCAGTCACTCAGTCATGTCCAACTCTGTGACCCCATGGACTGCAGCACACCAGCACACCTCCCTGTCCATCAGCAACCCCCAGAGTTCACTCAGACTCATGTCCATCGAGTCAGTGATGCCATCCAACCATCTCATCCTCTGTCATCCACATCTCCTCCTGCCTTCAGTCTTTCCCAGCATCAAGGTCTTTTCTAATGAGTCAGTTCTTCGCATCAGATGGCCAAAGTTTTGGAGTTTCAGCATCAGTCCTTTCAAAAAATATTCAGGGCTGATTTCCTTTAGGATGGACTGGTTGGATCTCCTTGCAGCCCAAGGGACTCTCAAGAGTCTTCTCCAGCACCACCGTTCAAAAGCATCAGTTCTTCTGCACTCAACTTTCTTTATGGTCCAACTCTCACACCCATACATGTCTACTGGAAAAGCCATAGCTTTGACTAGACAGACCTTTGTCAGCAAAGTAAGATCTCTGCTTTTTAAGTGTTCTTAGGCTCCAAATATAAAACAATATAATATCCATTTTGCTGATTTTTATATTTGTTTTGGTCTAAGGGAAGAAATGCTCTATTTAAAGTGTTCTGTAAAAAAAAAGAAAAGGAAAATAATCAATTGACTTGATGATATGGTTATTCCAAGAGGCACCAACTAGAAAATTTATATGTTACTACCAGTATAATATATATAATTGTGTTCTGAAATTTTGACTATGGAATCAACATGTGAAATTTAATCTTTTTCTTTCCTTTGACTTTCATCACAAGATATAATATATGCTCATATGTGAAACATACCAGCTATTTCAGAGTTGAAATTTTCTGTTGTGAAAGATTTGGGAGTGTGGACCTGCATCTTAGGAGGTACTTTAAGCCACAGGGCTTAGTTTTATTTAGATGCCTCATATTTTTCACTCTAGGGTAAGATCTTTGAAATAGATATCCCATCTTTATCTTATTTTATGACTCACAGAATTTTCCATGTACTAGACACTCAAAAACTTTTCAAAGAACAGTATACAACCTTATTTTGTTGAAGAAAGCTAAAAATATTTGGAAGAATATCCCAATTTAGGTAAAGCCAATCACTGGACCCATCTTTCACTTCACTTATTTCCCCTTCAGGCAATGTTCTGAGATTTAGGAAGCAGAGGAACTCCTGGTGGAGCTCCAAGCATTGAACCACAAGACTGGGCATAAAGCGCTGGAGGAAGCCCTCAGGCCTTTCTGTCCACTGCCTGCATGGACCCTAGGGTGCACTTCTTGGTGGGCATTCAGCTCTGACATATGAACTTAATGAATGAATCAAAGATGGTTAGGAGGGAATTTAAATTGAAGACCATTCTTACATAAAGAGGGCTGGTTAGAATCTGGATTTTTACTAAGATTTAAGATACACTCAGTAGCTCTGCTGATTCAATCAGGATTTATTCCTCAGTGCTGGATCCTTCTTGTGTGTGTTAGTCACTCAGTTGTGTCTGACTCTTTGCGACCCCATGGACTGTATGTAGCCCGCCAGGCTCCTCTGTCCATGGGATACTCCAAGCAAGAATACTGGAGTGGATTGCCATTCCCTTCTCCAGGGGATCTTCCTGACCCAGGGATCAAACTGAGATCTCTCACATTGGAGGCAGATTCTTTGTCATTGAGCCACCAGGGAAGCCCGGATCCTTCTTGAGCCCTAATGTAAGGGAGGTGATGTTGATAAAAATGCTGAGACAACAGGCAAAACCAGGAATTTCTAACAAACCAGGGCTGTCTCAGGCAAACCAAGATCTAAGATTTCTTCAGCTATTGCCCAACTGTAAATCCAAACTTCAGCTCTTTTTCCCAACAAAATGCTTACATATGGAAACATGTCCTTACATAATTAATGGGTTGGGGAAAAATAAACCCTCTCTAGAAATTGTAGTTTTAAGAAAGTTTATATCCAAGATAGAGTGGTGATTTCTGAGTGTTAAGATTTGGGGATAAGGAGTGGCTTCTCTGTATTTTACTTCCTTTAACCCCTTCTGCAATAAATATTAACAGTGAATGGGCTGCTTTAAATTATTGCTCTTTAAAATTAAAATATCCATACATTTTAGAAGTTTGTTAGAAAATTAGATTTTCTATAGAGCATTATTGGAGATATCTTAGTATCCTTGTTTCTAGAAAATTGCAACAAAAAGTACAAAATGATTTCTCCCTACTAAGTAGCTCAGTAATCATCAGAAAAGAGTATTTGAAAATAGTAACAATATTTTGATAATATGTAATATGGGCTTCCCTGGTGGCTCAGTGGTAGAGAATCTGCCAATGCAGAGGCCTTGAGTTCAATTCTTGGTCCAGGAAGATCCCCTGGAGAAGGAAATGGCAACTCACTCCAGTATTCTTGCCTAGAAAATCCCATGGACAAAGGAGCCAAGCAGGCTACAGTACATGGGGTCACAGAGTCAGATACAACTTAGCAACTGAATAACAATAACAACAACAATATGTTATAGTTCTTCAGTTCAGTTCAGTCGCTCAGTCGTGTCCGACTCTGCGACCCCATGAATTGCAGCATGCCAGGCCTCTCTGTCCATCACCAACTCACAGAGTTCACCCAGACTCATGTCTATCGAGTCGGTGATGCCATCCAGCCATCTCATCCTCTTTTCCTCCTGCCCCCAATCCCTCCCAGCATCAGAGTCTTCTCCAATGAGTCAACTCTTCGCATGAGGTGGCCAAAGTTTTGGAGTTTCAGCTTCAGCATCAGTCCTTCCAATGAACACCCAGGACTGATCTCCTTTAGGATGGACTGGCTGGATCTCCTTGCAGTCCAAGGGACTCTCAAAAGTCTTCTCCAACACATCCGGAATTATTGATTTCTGTTTATATGTTGTATTAACTCAAATCTGTAAATGTAAAAATTCCCAGAAGTATAGTAACTTGGAGTTTTTATCTGCTGGTGAGATATCTCAGAATTTGCAGTCTTACCAATTGTGATAAATCTCTTTGTATCTCCTCAGTGCAAAATTTATAAAAGTCTACATGGACTGTGTCCTTATTTTGGAACTGACTCATGCAAAAATATTTCTAAAACAAGGCCATTTAGATCATCTTTGATATTTGATTAACCGTGTTACGATGAAATACATAATTTCTTCAAAGCTTACTAGATTTTTTTTCCTTTCAAAAGCAGCATAAAAGATGTAGAAGCCCAGTAGTTATGAGTCATTGGCTGGCTGGCTGCCTTCAGCAACCTGTGGGACAAGAATAAGTCAAAGTACAAAAATTGGGCATCTCCCAAAGGGACCTCGGTATCAGAGGTGACCTAAAATTGGCAGGAAGAAACACCCATTGTAGCAAATGTGAAATTGTCAACATTCATTCAGTATCCTCAGATGGAACGCCTGAAGTTCATAGTTTAAAGGTATTAAACTCTGTGCTCTGCCGTCTTTTGCTCTGAATGAGAATAATAATGAATTAAAGTGGAGGGAAGAAAACTCCCATCCACTGTCAGCATGTAGATATCAAACTGGCTGATCTTATGTCATGAGTCAGATCATTCTCTAACCTCAAGTTACCCTTTTTCTTGACAACTCTGTGTATTAGTATTTAAATCTCTTCTTACTGCTCTCTGGATGGGATGACAATAGACTGAAATATATAATATATAGTGCTATCAAGGGACAAAGCCTCTTAGGATAGGGAATGATCTGCTTGTGTTTTTCCTAGATAATGGTTGCATCTGCAGTGAAAAAAAAAAAATAGCGCTTTTCACGTCTTCTTAACATCTGTTTATAGTGATGTGGACCCCCTCGCCCTCCTGGAGCTGAGTCTTGTCTTGGGGTCCTCAGTGTATCAGTTGTGGCTGCCCTCTCATCTGACCTGCCTGACCAGTCGGTAGTTCCTTGTTTACTTAAGTGATTCTTCCTGTTCATGTCCTGCAGCTGCGCTGAGTCCTGAGCACTCAGCATTTTCCTCTACATTCAGTGTCTTCCTTAAAAAAATCACACACCCATAATGGCTTCAGCTTTCTCAGTACACAGCTATTTCTGCACTTAAGTCTCTAACTTTCTCTCTAACTTTTTCCTGACCTCCTGTCTAGTACTTACAATGATCGTACTTATTTTCACATCCGTGTGGATGATATTTCACTTAGTTTCCACAGCAGAATGATCCCTTCTCTTTCTTCTCTTACTTTTATGGGCTCTGAGTCAATTTTCCTTTTTGTCGTCATCAACCCTGTTCCTTGGTCACCTATCACTGTCCAAACAATTAAAATGAATCCATAGAGTTGTTAACAAATACCTGAATGCTAAATTTTGGAGGACTGTTGAAAAGGCAATTTAAAGGATTCTGACCAAAAACTGTGTTGAAAAGTTCTCACCGTGTTTTTGTTTGTTTTTAATTTTTGGCTGCGCTGGGTGTCCATTGGTGCATGGGCTTTCTGTCAGTTCAGTTCAGTTGCTCAGTCATGTCTAACTCTGTTCACCCCATGGACTGCAGCACACCAGGCCTCCCTGTCCATCACCAACTCCTGGAGTCTACCCAAACTCATGTCCATTGAGTCGGTGATGCCATCCAACCATCTCATCCTCTGTCATCCCCTTCTCCTCCTGCCTTCAACCTTTCCCAGCATCAGGGGCTTTCCCAATGAGTCAGTTCTTCACATCAGGTGGCCAAAGTATTGGAGTTTCAGCTTCAGCATCAGTCCTTCCAGTGAATATTCAGGACTGATTTCCTTTAGGATGGACTGGTTGGATCTCCTTGTAGCCCAAGGGACTCTCAAGAGTCTTCTCTAAGTCCACAATTCAAAAGCATCAGTTCTTTGGTGCTCAGCTTTCTTTATAGTCCAGCTCTCACATCCATACATGACTACTGGAATAACCATACCTTTGACTAGGCTAGGCGGACCTTTGTTGGCTAAGTAATGTCTCTGCTTTTTAATATGCTCTCTAGGTTGGTCATGGGTGTGGCAAATAGGGATCACTCTTCGTTGCAGTGCTGGGCTTCTCATTGAAATGGTTCCTCTTGTTGCAAAGCACAGGCTCTAGAATGTTCAGGCTTCAGTAGTTCAGGCTTCGGAGCTGGCTCAGTAGTTTTGGCACACAGGCTTAGTTGCTCCATAGCATGTGGAATCTCCCCAGATCAGGAATTGAATTTGTATCCCCTGTATTGGCAGGCAAATTCTTATCCACTGTGCCACCAGGCAAGTCCTCTTATAGTGTTAAGGATGGCTTTTTCATTTATAAATGTTAGGAAAAGAAGAAAGGAGAATAATATTTTATGACCTGGGAAAATTGTATGAGACAAATTTCAGTGTAGTTTCGACAGAGACCATATACCCTCCTAAGTCTAAAATATTTACTATGTGACTGCCTTCAAGAAAAGTTTGCTGATCCCTTGGTTTAAAATATAAGCGTTCACTTTATTAAAACAGCAAATTCAAAACCCTATTTTGTTTTTCAGCCTTTAAAAAAACCAGGTGGTTACACACTCGTGAAACCACAGTCAAGACAGAGAACATTTCCATCTCCTCCCAAAGATTCCCCAGGCCGCTCTGCAGACCATCCTTCCCTTTGCTCCGACAGCCAGGGAGCCACTGATCTGCTTTCTGTCACTGTATAGTAATTTGTGGTTTCTAGAATTTTGTATAAATAGAATCATACAGTGGGCACTTCTTTATGACTGACTTTTTTATTCAGCATGCTGATTTTGAGATTCATTCATGTTGTTACACGTATCAGTGATTTGTCCTATTCGCTATTATAGGCTTTTTTCAGCTTTGTTTAGGTATAATTGACAAATAAAATTATAAGATATTTAAAGTGTTCATCTTGGTGATTTGCCATGTGTGTGATTTGCTCTAAGTGTACAAAAGGGCCGATTTTGCTGGACTCGCTACAGACTTTACTATTAGACAAGACTATTAATAATAGTAAACTTTTACATAATCTGTTCTGCATAGAAAAACCACTCCAGAGACAAGGAAACAACTCACTTTAACTATTTTATTATTGTTATTATATTAATAATAATAGTATTTTAGTCTACAGATTCTGGGTATTTCCAGTTCCCTATGGCAGAGATTTCTCAAAGTAAACCAAAAATGATTTCAAACTATGTTTTAAGGTTCTTGTAAATATAACAGTGTTTAGATAGTCATGGTACAGTTTGCCAATTTTTGTAATTTCAGTTAAAACTATTTTTCATGTTCAAAGCTTAATCCAACTCAAATCTCTTCTCCACTTTCTATTAAAACCTTTAAAAATGAACCTCAGATTCCAAACCTCTCCTCCACTCTTTAGTTCCATCTGAGTCTCTTATGATCACTTTCAGCCTTGTCTGTTCTCAGTCCTGCCACCCAACTCAGTATGTCCTTCTGAACATGTTCTTATCTGGGAACTCTCAAAGCAGGGTGTTGGTGGGGTCAGGGGTTTGTGTTGTTGTAACTTTACAGAAAAAAACAACTTTAATTTTCAGTTCCTTGTATCTTGTCAGAAATAGTCTGGCTCCTGATAAGTAGTATCACAACTGCTTAGCATGCCATGCTTTGAGACTTAACAGAAGCATAAAGAACATTGAACATCTCTGCGATATGGTCCTGTAGGACAAGGTTCAAGAGGAAAAACTGAAGGACGGGGACCATGCCATCTGGAGAGGAAACTGCTGAGGCATAACCGAATAATTGTCTTTTGATTCATGAGTACCCATCCCAAAAAGACTGACCAAATGTTTCTCCTGCCCATAAATGACACCAGAGAAAAAGGTTCTTAAATTGCAGATAGAAACTTTAGTTGTATAAAGCAAAAGGTATCTTATCTATAATCTGGATATTTCTGGTTTAAAAAAAACAAACAGAATTGTTGCTCCTAGGATTTACAAAATTTAGAATAGACATCGGTCTCATCCTGAAAGTGAAGCCGTGCGACCCAGATAATTTAGTTACAAACATCTCTGAAGCCAGCAGACTAAGCTAACTGAACTTCATTGACTCTCTTTGTTCTGAATAGTGGCCCTTAAATTAGTAAGGAATTTTAGAAGAACTTGATATAACCCGTGGTGAACACTAGGTAATTACTGATCCCATCCAAATATTTTTAGGAGCATTTGAGTGATAATTGTTCCCAAAGCATTCTAAATGTTTCAATTGCACTGAGAGCCGGTGGCCATCAAGATGACTCACTTATTCTCCTTTTCTCTGTATATTTAATGCACATGTCAGATTGAAGACTCTTATTGTAAATAGGAACATTAACAAAAGCAAGTTAAATTGCGAAAAAGAGCTGTCGAAAAAAATGTGAATCAATGAAAGGTGAAATTCCTAGTTTTCTCACACCGGAAGAAAATGTACAGATGCATAAATACAGTATTGGTCTTTTCAGTTCTGTCACTGGTATGAAATCCCTTGTCTCTGCTGCTAAGTCATTTGGTGATGCAGAACAGCAGTAGGGCAGCAGCTCTGTGTGACGCCAGAGCACAGGGTGTCTGCCAAGCGGAGAGCAAGAGCAGAGGCTGTGAAGCCCTCTACGGAGAAGCAGTCACAAGAGAAGGCGGCAGCAGCCTGCACACGCAGGCCCCGCAGAGAAGCCAGACAGCCAGGAAGCCACCTGGAGCTTCCGTGCCAAGCAAGCCCACCGCCAGAGAGGCGCAGACCCAGAAGAGCAGAGGCCAGCCGCCAGTGGGTGTCCATTCCCTGTAAGAGAGTCTTGGCACATGGAATGTGAGAAACACAAAGCCCGAGCCAAAGCGCATTTGTATTGAACACCTCCCAAATTACCTAACTATGGTGAGAAAATTAGAGGACTAGAACCAACACCTGCCCATCCCCACCCCATCCTCCTCTCTGTCACGAATGAAGATTCAAAGCCAGAATCTCTTATTGAACAAATATTTCTTAAGCTCCTTCTGGGTGCCAAGGACCTTACTATGAGCTAAAAGTTACATCAGTGAACTAACTGGAGATAATCTCTTGCTTTCTAGGAGGTTACCATTGAATCAAAGATATTCTTTTTTGTAATCTCAAATTTGTAATTTTTGAGTTAAAAAAATGAAGCCTACTTTTATTGACGATTTCATTCTTCTGAGTTCTTTAGGCTGCATTTTTCTGTGCTCTTTCCTCGGCTATACAAAAGATAGGTGGCTTTGATTAGGCCACTTGTAGGACCGTACTGCCTATTTTGTAACTATTTTTCATAACAGAATTAACATATACCTGGAGATTTTGAATTGCACATTTTCCTTAGGTCACCAAAACCATTCTTCCTATTATTTTAATATTGTTGTGCTTCAAAGTTTTAAAAACAGAAAAAAGCAGTATTAATAAATGGTCCTTGTGTCTATATACTGTTTATGTAGACTTGATCACTACTAATATATTGATAAATTTGCTTAGACTATTTTTAATCATTGTTTTTAGAAAAATGATAAAGATTTATTATAGGAATTGAAATAAAGAATAAAAATATAAAGATTAAAAACTGTTAAAATCACTTCAAACTTCATCCATAAGTAATCTTCATAAATATTAAGTGACTATTATGATGTCTAGGAATTTTCCAAGTTTATTAGCACAAACCACAAATCCAAGTTGCTTAGAGAATCCCAAGCAAAGAAAAGTATCCCTAGGCATACCATAGTCAAATTCTTGAGAATCTGAATAACAGACAGTGAGGGCAGCTTGGGGAAGTGAAGGGAACATTGTATTCAAGAAAATCATAATAGAAGTTAATACTATTCTCATCAGAAATTGGAAACCAGAAGACAATGGAATGACCCCTTTAAAGTCCTGTAACAAACAGAAAAACAAAACCTGTTAACCTGCAAATGTATATCCAGTGACAGTATCCCTCTAATAGAAAGGTACAATAAAAACACTTTCAGGCAAAAGCTGCAAGAATCTATTTCCAAAAAACCTGAGCATCAGGAAATGCTAAAAGAAGTTATACAGACTGAAGGGAAAGGGAAATGATGGGAGAGAAATCTAATTCTATGAAAATTAACGGAGAACACTGGAAAGAGCAAGTAAGTCATTACATATAAAGGTTTATTTAACAAATCATTCCTGCTTTATATATGATATGTCATTTTGTCACAGACTGTTGACTATTTTAAAGTAAAAATCACATTTAAAATTAAAAAATTATGTTCATATCCGAACATCATTTCTAGACATACTAAATATGATTGGATGCCTACTTATAAATGTTTTAAATGTGACCATATTATAGTTTCTATAATATACAAAATTTAATTTCAATTTATTTGAATTTGTCTTGAGAAAAGCTAAAATGGAAGAGAAATAATTCTTAAACATCAAAAAGGTTCTATACCACAAAATACATTCTAATCATCACAAGAAAGATAAAGGTCTCTCTTAAGAAATTATAAAGACAGTAAAGTGTTGGAATCACTGTCTTTTATGGCCTAGGTATTTCAATTTTATAGTATCAACTTGACTACATACTGTAAAAGATAATAAAATCATCAATGCTCAGGTCTCCTCCCATTTCACTCTTCCAAACATTAGGTGTGTGTGTATATACACATACACACACACATATATATATATACACATACACACACACACATACACACACACACATATATAGGGTTTATATATATATATATATATAATATATATATATATATTAACCCTATATATATATATAGGGTTAATATTATATGTTTTACACTGTCTAGGCTTAACATTTACATTTGAACCTATAAATATAATTCTTATACTTGTAAGATTATTCCAGTATCTAAATGCATAGATGGTAGTGCCTTTTCCATGAACCTTTTGCCATCATCGTTACTGAATTCTGTTTTTTCATTAGTATGGACAGGTCCTCTCTTTATTAGTTATGTTTCATTATCATGTAGTTTGGTTTTTAAGTTTTTTACCCAAGAAAATTTATGAATGCTGCATTCCCAGCATTGTCTTTATGTTTGATAATTTCAAATGCTATATTGGCTGAATATAATATTCTTTCTCCCACAGAACTAAACAAATATTGCTTCATTATCTTTTAACACTAAAAGTTGATGTAAAGAAGTCTGAAGGCAGGCTAAAATTTACCATTTATTAACAGACTGGCTTGCTTTCTTTTGGAATCTCTTAAAGTTTAACACCTAGTAAGGCTATAATGTAGTATCAAGGACCTATATCAAAATTTCCCTGGTACATGGAATCCCTTAGAAGAAATGGAGTAGCCATCATGGTCAACGAAAGAGTCCGAAATGCAGTACTTGGATGCAATCTCAAAAATAGAGTGATCTCTGTTCGTTTCCAAGGACAACCATTCAATATCACAGTAATCCACATCTATGCTCCAATCAGTAACACTGAAGAAGCTGAAGTTGGATGGTTCTATGAAGACCTACAAAACCATTTAGAACTAACACCCCAAAAGATGTCCTTTTCATTATAGGGGACTGGAATGCTAAAGTAGGAAGTCAAGAAACACCTGGACTAACAAGCAAATTTGGCCTTGGCATAAGGAATGAAGCAGGACAAAGATTAATAGAGTTTTGCCAAGAAAATGCACTGGTCATAGCAAATACCCACTTCCAACAACACAAGAGAAAAACTCTACACATGGACATCACCAGATGGTCAACACCGAAATCAGATTGATTATATTCTTTGCAGCCAAAGATGGAGAAGCTCTATACAGTCAACAAAAACAAGACCAGGAGCTGACTGTGGCTCATATCATGAACTCCTTTTTGCCAAATTCAGACTTAAATTGAAGAAAGTAGGGAAAACCGCTAGACCATTCAGGTATGACCTAAATCAAATCCCTTATGATTATACAGTGGAAGTGAGAAATAGATTTAAGGGACTAGATCTGATAGAGTGCCTGATGAACTATGGACTGAGGTTCGTGACATTGTACAGGAGACAGGGATCAAGACCATCTCCATGGAAAAGAAAGGCAAAAAAGCAAAATGGCTATCTGAGGAGGCCTTACAAACAGCTGTGAAAAGAAGAGAAGTGAAAAGCAAAGGAGAAAAGGAAAGATATAAGCATCTGAATGCAGAGTTTCAAAGAACAGCAAGGAGAGATAAGAAAGCCTTCTTCAGCAATCAATGCAAAGAAATAGAGGAAAAGAACAGAATGGGAAAGACTAGAGATCTCTTCAAGAAAATTAGAGATACCAAGGGAACATTTCATGCAAAGATGGGCTCGATAAAGGACAGAAATGGTCTGGACCTAACAGAAGCAGAAGATATTAAGAAGAGGTGGCAAGAATACACAGAAGAACTGTACAAAAAAGATCTTCAAGACCAACATAATCACAATGGTGTGATCACTTACCTAGAGCCAGACATCCTGGAATGTGAAGTCAAGTGGGCCTTTGAAAGCATCACTATGAACAAAGCTAGTGGAGGTGATGGAATTCCAGTTGAGCTATTTCAAATCCTGAAAGATGATGCTGTGAAAGTGCTGCACTCAATATGCCAGCAAATTTGGAAAACTCGGCAGTGGCCACAGGACTGGAAAAGGTCAGTTTTCATTCCAATCCCAAAGAAAAGCAATGCCAAAGAATGCTCAAACTACTGCACAATATCACTCATCTCACAAGCTAGTAAAGTAATGCTCAAAATTCTCCAAGCCAGGCTTCAGCAATACGCGAATCATGAACTCCCTGATGTTCAAGCTGGTTTTAGAAAAGGCAGAGGAACCAGAGATCAAATTGCCAACATCCACTGGATCATGGAAAAAGCAAGAGAGTTCCAGAAAAACATCTATTTCTGCTTTATTAACTATGCCAAAGCCTTTGACTGTGTGGATCACAATAAACTGTGGAAAATTCTGAAAGAGATGAGAATACCAGACCACCTGACCTGCCTCTTGAGAAACCTATATGCAGGTCAGGAAGCAACAGTTAGAACTGGACATGGAACAACAGACTGGTTCCAGATAGGAAAAGGAGTACGTCGAGGCTGTATATTGCCACCCTGTTTATTTAACTTCTGTGCAGAGTACATCATGAGAAACGCTGGACTGGAAGAAACACAAGCTGGAATCAAGATTGCTGGGAGAAATATCAATAACCTCAGATATGCAGATGATACCACCCTTATGGCAGAAAGTGAAGAGGAACTAAAAAGCCTCTTGATGAAAGTGAAAGAGGAGAGTGAAAAAGTTGGCTTAAAGCTCAACATTCAGAAAACGAAGATCATGGTATCTGGTCCCATCACTTCATGGGAAATAGAAGGGAAACAGTGTCAGACTTTATTTTTTGGGCTCCAAAATCACTGCAGATGGTGATTGCAGCCATGAAATTAAAAGACGCTTACTCCTTGGAAGAAAAGTTATGACCAACCTAGATAGCATGTTGAAAGCAGAGACATTACTTTGCCAACAAAGGTCCGTCTAGTCAAGGCTATGGTTTTTCCAGCGGTCACATATGGATGTGAGAGTTGGACTGTGAAGAAGACTGAGTGCCGAAGAATTGCTGCTTTTGAACTGTGGTGTTGGATAAGACTCTTGAGA
The DNA here is from genome assembly GCA_917880005.1 of Nanger dama. NCBI lineage: Eukaryota > Metazoa > Chordata > Mammalia > Artiodactyla > Bovidae > Nanger > Nanger dama. The sequence continues at coordinate 15,055,957 of CAKJTW010000008.1, read as the reverse complement.
GTCCCTTGGACTGCAAGGAGATCCACCCAGTCCATTCTGAAGGAGATCAACTCTGGGATTTCTTTGGAAGGAATGATGCTAAAGCTGAAACTCCAGTACTTTGGCCACCTCATGCGAAGAGTTGACTCACTGGAAAAGACCCTGAAGCTGGAAGAGATTGGGGGTAGGAGGAGAAGGGGACGATCGAGAATGAGATGGCTGGATGGCATCCCTGACTTGATGGACGTGAGTCTGAGGTGAACTCTGGGAGTTGGTGATGGACAGGGAGGCCTGGTGTGCTGCGATTCATGGGGTCGAAAAAGTCGGACATGACTGAGCGACTGAACTGAACTGAACTGAACCGTACATGGTATTATAGTTAATACTTTCAATCTGTGGATTACAGTGTTTGTTTTTTTTCCAGGAACCTTTTCTTGTGTTAATGTTATATATTTTCATTCATCTTCCGTTACATTCATTGAATTCCCTTTTTCACGGATAGTAACTACCAATTCTTGAGTATTTTTCTTACTGATTAGCTTCTTTTATTCCTTTAATCGGTCTTTTTTTCATCTTAATCCACTGGAATTTTATATTAGCCAAACCTCTTCCTGTATTTTCAAATTCTCTGAGTCATGATATGCCTCATCATAATCAGTTCCAGCTACTGATAGCTCAGTTGTTCATCAACTCTCATGGCATCCGTGAGATCTGTGGTGTCTATAAGTCCAATCTTTCATTGCTTATAGGTGTCCAGCTTTTATTCCTCAAATATTTAAGTGCTGTATATAAAGTTTAAATTTTATATATTTTATAAAATTTAAATTTTATAAATTTAAATGTATATAAATATAAGTTTTAAATTTATATTTTAATAAAAACACATTTTATAAAATTTACATTTTAATATAAAATATGTATTTTATTTTATAAAATTAATATAAACAATAATTTAATATTGCAGGAGGAGTCTTTACCATCTGTACCACCAGAAAAGCCCTGTTTTTTAATATGTAGACTGAGTTAGTTCTTTGTGTTTTAATGGCTTGCTAGGTACTGTCACTGGTATATTTTTATCATATATAATAGCTTTTTGCCAGAAACTAAAATAAATATTAGAAATAGAGGCCACATGGAATCAATATGTCAGGATGTGGGACACATTTAGCTCAGAATTGCTGAGAGCTCTTGCTGTGTGGGTGTGTCCATGCTCACAGGTGGAGGATGTAGCATGGGGTTTGTCACGCTCGCTCCAACTGGCTGTACGTGCAGGCCAGCATTCAGAACACAGACAAAATAATGAACTTATGCGTCACATTATTTAGAGACAAATAAAATTAAAGGTGTGAGCTTGGGCAGCTGTTAAGTGGGTTGGTTCATTTACTGTATTTGATTTTTCTTTTCTTTTTTATTGGAATACAATTGGTTTACAATGTTGTGTTAGTTTCTGCTGTATAACACCGTGAATCGGTCATATATATATTCTCCCTTTTGATCCTCCCTCCCACCCTCCTATTCCACCCTTCTAGGTCATCACAGAGAACAGAGCAGAGCCCCTGTGCTATACATGGCAGCTTCCCACTGTCTATTAATATTTTACTCATTGCAGTATGTATATCTCAATGCTACTCTCTTAATTCATCCCTCCCTCTCCTTCCCGAACACACTGTGTCCGAAAGTCTGTTCCCTATGTCTGCACCTCCATTCCTGCCCTGCAAATAGGCTCATCAGTATCATTTTTCTATATTCCGTACATACGTGTGAGTATACACCATTTGTTTTTCTCTTTCTTACTTACTTCACTCTGCATGACTGGCTCTAGTTTCATCCGCATCACTTCAACTGACTCAATTTCGTTTCCTTTTTATGGCTGAGTAATATTCCATTATATGTGTGTACCACATCTGCTTTACCATTCATCTGTCAATGGACATCTAGGCTGCTTTCGTGTCCTGGCTATTGACAGTGAAGACTGGGATACAGGTGTCTGTTTTGAGTTATGGTGTTCTCAGGGTACACGCCCAGTAGTGGATGGCTGGGTCATATGGCAGTTCTATGTGTAGCTTTTAAGCAACCTCCATACTGGTCTCCACAATTTACATTCTCACCAACAGTGTAAGAGGGTTCCCTTTTCTCCACACCCTCTCCAGCGGTTATTGTTTGTAGATTTTTTTGATGATGCCATTTGGCTGGTGTTAGGTGGCACCTCATTGCAGGTTTGACTTGCATTTCTCCAGTGATGAACAATGTTGAGCATCTTTCCGCATGCTTCTTGGCCATCTAACCACTTTTTTTGTAACCTGAAGAAATTACGGGATGAGAAAGGCAGAGACAAAAAGGACTGCTGACTAAGACAGAGTGCCTTTAGTTATGGCTCGATACCTGGTGTCACCCTCCTGAGATCTTCGTTTTCCTCCACTTATTTGTTTGTCTTTGGCTGTGCTGGGCCCTGTTGCTGTGCAGGCTTTTCTCTAGCTGTGGTACCCAAGCTTCCCCTTGGGGTGGCTTCTCTTCTTCACGGAGCACAGGCTCCAGGACTTCAGCAGTTGTGTCTCCTGGGCTCTGCAGCACAGTCTCAGTAGTTACAGCACACAGACTTAGATGCTCTGCACCACGGGGGAGCAACATGTGGGACCTGCCTGGATCAGGGCTCGAACCCATGTCTCCTGCCTTTTCTTTACCACTGAGCCACCAGGGAAGCCCTCCTCTGAGATCTTTTTACAAGTTTTTAAAAGCTTCACTGTTCTTAACTGAGGGCTGCATCTTAGGCCTCAGAGGGGACACGTAGATGAGGTCTCCGAATCAGTATGAAACCCTGAGACTTCACTTCCTTCAGAGACAAGCAGCTTAGTCAACTTCCCGTTTCCCCACTTCTCCTCTGCCCCTGCTTCCTGGGTGAATTTGTTAAATGGCAATGTTGATTCTTTCCCATCTCGTGTGGAACCGACATAAATAACTGAGATAAGCAGCCAAAATCTCCTGTACTTGTTTGCTCCCTGATGATGTTAAGAGTATTTACTAACTCCTTTAGAGCAGGGGTCCCTAACCTTCAGGATCTAATGCCTAATGATCGAAGGTGGACCTGATATACTAATAATAGGAATGAATGCACAATAAATGTAATTCACTTGAATCATCCCCTAACCATCCCCGGGCCCCAGTCTGTGGAAAAATTGTCTTCCACAAAACTGGTCCCTGGTGCCAGAAAGGTTGGGGACTGCTGCTTCAGATCATTATGGTCTCTTTTTGTGTCTCATTGAGCACTTGCTAATAAGTTTAAATTCCTGCATCAAAATAAATTCAGAGGTAGCCAATCCAGATGTAATCCCACTAAAGATTTTTGAAAGCATTTTTTCATCATTGTAGTAGGAAATCCAGTAAAATAATCAAAACAGCAATACACGGAAAGAATCTCCTTCTCTGTAAGCTTTCACTAAATAAAAACTAGGAAGGACAGATGAATTATATATATCCTGCTTCAGAAACAGTTAACCTGTTATTTGGTATGATATTGTCTTTGTTAGCAGCTTGGAGTAGGAGCCATGTGTCCTGTCCTTGCCTCTCATCGCCTGGCAGTGCACACAGGGGTAGTCAACACATTGGACTGAATAACTGAGATTCTAGATGCTCTCATAAAATTCTTTCACAGAACACCATACAGCACAGGGGTGACGAATCTGCTGCCAATGCAGGAAATGTGGGAGACGTGGGTTCGATCCCTGGGTCGGGAAGATCCCCTGGAGGAAGGAATGGCACCCCACTGCAGGATTCTTGCCTGGAGAATCCCATGCACAGAGGAGCCTGGGAGACTGCAGTCCATGGGATTGCAAAGAGTCAGACATGACTGAGCGGGCGGAGTGCGCGTGCGTACACACACACACACACACACACACACACACGCATTCAAAGGAGAACCTGAGGTTTAACATACAGCTTTTGAAATAGGGACTTGGTTTTACTCTGAGGTCAGAAACCTCCACAGCTGAGTACTTTGGATAATAAAAGTCCTTTTTCTATATTTGCCCAGCCTGAACTGGACACAGGCAAATGTCATATATCTGCATTTAAACATTCTTTTCTTTCCATTTTAACAGTGTTTATATTTCCTGATACACATCTAAAAGGATCAGAGTATTTACTGTATATGTAAATATGCTTTTAAGAAAAAAAACACAGCATATGCAGTTTTCACATGCAAGTTATTTTCAGCAGATAGTTCCTCCTCTGAAGCACAAAAGGCTCGATAGAAAAACAAACAAGAGAGAATGTGCTGTTTTAACAAATGGGTCCTTGGAGATGAATTTTAGGACATTTTTTTTCAATCTAGCTTTTACCCCATCACTTAGCCACACTTAGAGGAATCCTGAAATAAATCAGTGACATTCTCACAATTCTCAAGGCTGACAGTTTAATTTTTTTTCCCTGTTTTGTCTATTGCTGTGGCCAATATAGTTAAGTCATACCCATGTGAAAAATTACTTGTACAAGAAAAATGTTGGACGTGTGTGTTTTCAGGAAGATTTGTTTCTGCTAATGTGCATGACATCATTTGCACGTGAAACTAATTTGCTTACCCTATGTAATTTAGAATATTAATGTTGTTTCCAAAAAAACAAAACAAGCCCAATTCAAAAGGAAATTAATGTTTCAGTTACTAATTTTGTATTATGGTTACAGTAATTGCATTTTAAAATATTTTAGCAGATAAACCACTGATTTCAAAACAGAGTTGTTAATTATATAGACTGGATGCCAACTCAGGATGGGGTTATTTCAGTACAAAGAGGAGACAATCCTAATTTATAACAACATTCCAGAAATGGCAACAGAGATCAAATGCTAGTATTCCTACCTTTCAGACTGTCCTCTAATTTCATTTTCCGTTAAAAGTTAGTTGTGATTCTTGTGCCTTGAGGATTTTCTAATAGACTTTTTACTATTTATTCCAGCAGGTACAAGTCTTAAGTCCACAATATTGTTTGCTTTTCTGCTTCTACACTGCTGGAAATATTAGGGGCCATGAGAGAATGCAGACTTCAAAACTGACCATACTTATTTGTATTTTATGAAGTTTTGACATTAACTCCTTTTTTTCTTTAACAGGCTGTGTGTCTTACTTTCATTTTTATGGATTAATATAAGAATTTTAGTAACTAAGGAGATTCTTATTTGCTTCCAAAACTTAAACATCAGTATTAATAGACACAAAAGGCACAATTTAACATATTTTATTGGCTGAGTGTAAAGGTCAAAATTACCAAGCTTTATAGAAGCATGATTAGAAGTATACAGTAGACCCCTTGTAGAAATCATGAAGGAAAGCCAGTGTAGGCAATGTCTGGAACACAATTGCAAAATGTGAGTTGCTCCCTGTGACGGAAGCAGAGCAATTGTCGAGTTTGACTAGACTGCAAAAGAATTTAAAGGGCCAGCAGATGTTTAAGAAGGCATGAGATAGCTTTGTTGGTCTCATGTAATGTTCCCTGAGAAGCATGCTAAGTATTAAGCAATCTATACTGAATCCCTGTGCAGTGATTTTATTCCAACTGAGATAAGTAGGTGAGATAGAAAACAAAAGCAGAATGCTTAATTAGCCCTGCCCTTGCCTCAGTCTCTAAGGTGGGCTGGAGCATTACTCACCATTTTGCTGAGAAAAAATAAAAAAGAGAGTGCAGTAGGTGCGAGGAGAAGAAAAAAAAACAACAGTAATTTTTTCAAAGGCAAGAGATAGCCCTGTAAAACAAAATGTACACAGTGAATCAAACAGACATTTCTCTGCAGATCTCTATTCAGGTATTAGTAGAGCTAGATTTCAGAGTTCTGATGTTTTAACTAAGAAAAAAATGACTTGTTAGGGAGAGGGCAGTTTTCTCAAATGACACTGAAGAACCTTTGTGCCATTCAAAATTTGCAACGGCCTCCTCCTCCAAACACGTTCTGTCATTCCCAGCTTTGGGGAGAATTTGGAGAACACTTGCAGAAAGGCAGCTATGCTTGCAACCATGTTTATTCTTTAGCTTCAGTAGCAGGCTTCCCTTTAACATGCTGGTATTCTCTTCTTTTGCAGGGACTTTACGTTTTTGTGGTTTATTTCATTCTACACAACCAGACGTGCTGCCCTATGAAGGCCAGCTACACAGTGGAAATGAATGGGCACCCAGGACCTAGCACCACCTTCTTCACCCCCGGGAGTGGAATGCCTGCTGCTGGGGGCGAGATCAGCAAGTCCACCCAGAATCTTATCAGTGCTATGGAGGAGGTGCCTCTCCTTGCCGTTTCTCCTTCTCCGTCCTTCTGTCTGTCTGTCTTGTACACAACCTTTCCATTTTATAGAGTACAAGTTAAAAGGTGCCACGTAACGTTCAGGTCCTTTTCCTACTGCCGTTCTCTGATCTCTGATATTTGCTGTGCTCACTGCGGTACCATGTCTGTTGTCTAATTCTTTTTCCTCTGTGCTTTGTGAGCTCTACTCACCAGTGGTTTGTCCTGGGAAGACAGCGTGTAATTTGTCATTTCTTTCTTCAGAAGCTTCCTAATTTGACCTTTGTGCATAGTCACTCAGTTGTGTCCGACTCTTTGTGACCCTATGGACTGCAGCCCGCCAGGCTCCTCTGTCCTTGCAGTGACTAAATCTGCTTCATAGAAATGGTGTTTCAAATACTGTTCCTTCATGAAAATGTTTTCACGGCTCTCTCCCTTTGCCCATCCCAATTCACCATTCAATCCCAGCAAACCAGCAAACCTCCCACTGTTCTGACCACATCGTTTTGGGTTCCTGTGTCTAAATCACGTTTCCACCAACCGATCAACAGTGTCAGCTGTACTGGTACCACTGCTCGCATTTTAAAACCTACCTGAGGTTATTTGTCCAGGAAGATGTGGTCAGGAGGGTTACCCTGACAATTTCTGCAGTGCCTAAGATGTGCCTGCCTACCACTCCCTACAGAGCTTATTATATCAGTGTCTCTATATTAAAGAGCCAAGGGACACAGTATTTGTGTGTGTGTCCTGAAAAAAATCAAGAAATCAAAGTGCATATATCTGAAAAGAAAACAGGTAATAGATAGGTGGGTAGATAAATAGATAATCTGCCTGTTCAGTGATATGTTTTGTTGTCTTTCATGTTACATTTTGAAAGTAATTTTGTTCATGTTAGGTGAAAATTAAGGTAAGTGATCACAAAGTATCATATTTAAAGACTGGGATATATGTTTAGTACCCTTAAATGTTTAGCAACCTAGTGCCATTTCTATATCCCAGAAGTTCTTAAAACTGAATTATTTTCACATCACAGCTGATAACAATAGAAACAAATATTGCCAAGATCAGCAGTGCAGGAGTAAGTCTTAAAAAAATTTTTTTTGTCTCTTTGATTGGTTACCCAGTTTAGATCTGTCTAGATCTGAACCATGCAATACACTAGCTATTAACCACGTGTGACTGCTTATATTTAAACCAGCCAAATTTAAGTAACAGTAAAAATTCAATTCATCCATCACCCTGGCCACATCCAAAGTGCTCAGTAGCCATCGTAATGGAGAGCAAAGATATAAGATGTTTGTAGCCTCACAGGGCTCCACCAAACCGTACTGAACCATTACTGTCCTGAAGAGCGCTAGTCCAGATGTTCTGCTGCTTCAGGAAATTTTTGAGGTTTCCTCTTCTCTCAGATTGACTTATCCCTGCCTCAGATCACCTTCCTCAGTTGCGAGGCATCCTGTAGTCCCTCAGAGCACCTTGTATTGGGGGGCAGCAGTTGTGATGGTTCAGTTCCTGGCCTGGGCCCTCTCGGGTGTAGCACAAAGCCTTACCCTGAAGTGCGCCCTGCATTCCTCAGAAGCTTGGAATTGGCCTTGCTCCAGCTGTCAGCGAGGGACTGGCGGAGACATTCTGAAAAGCCACGCAAAGGGAAAGCATTAGGAAAGGAAGGATTAAGGGATTTTTTTTAAAGCAGTAACCAAAAAGGAAGCAAATATATTTACTCACTTCAAGATAGAACTATCTTTTTCATCATTTAAGTTTTAAAAAGGAGGACTTTAGAATTCTATCAAAGAGCTTTTCTTTTCAATTCAGTATATCCTCATAGATAGCTACTATATTTAAAATTCTATGTTTTATCTTAAAGATTAGGAGAGTTCTTTTCTAGTTCTTATACTGTTAACAGCCTTTTTTTTTTTTTGCACATATTCTGTGAAAAAAAATTAATGTATGGATTGGGTTAAAAGATACTTCTCTTTTTCCACACACGACAGCATAGAAATCTACAAGTAATTCTCATAGAGAAATTGTTTAGTGTTACCAGGTTAGATTGTCTCATGAAAAGACGTACTTTTCTGAAGAACAGGTAAAATTAAATGTCTTACGTCTATACACAGTTCAACTGCCCTTTCACTTGGTCTTTGTAATGAGGTATAGAGATAAATAGCTCAGATAGATTTCAGGATAAATATATATATACTCATATTATGGTTTCCTTTTCTTCCAACCCCAAAGGTGCCGCCTGACTGGGAGAGAGCATCCTTCCAGCAAGCCAGTCAGGCCAGCCCTGACTTAAAGCCAAGCCCACAAAATGGCGCCACGTTCCCTTCCTCTGGAGGATATGGCCAGGGGTCACTAGTAGCCGATGAGGAGTCCCAGGAGTTTGATGACTTGATATTTGCATTAAAAACTGGTATGTGAGCCCACAAACCCATTAGAAGGAAGCACTCTTGCTAAGCTAGGATTTATATCTTCTTCCCATGAAGTTTCAGAAGTACAGCGCCACGCTTAGCACATTCCAATTCCCATGACCCATTCCTAATCCCGGCCGAATTCTAGGATATTTTGTTCTTGGCACCAAATATGAGACAACCTAAAAATAATTGACAATTTGCTTCTAAGAAAAAGGCATATTTTCACTCGATGTAAATATCTGTGCACTGAAATCTTGATGGATAGAACACTGATTGAGATAAATGCAGCGCTGTAAGAATCTGGTAGCAACCTTCCTGAGAGAGTTTTGCCTCTGACCTGCCAAAGAGAATTTCTTATGGAGTAGCTTTGAAGCAGATACTTTCAAAGGCAACATGTGTCTCTCGTACAGTTCTACCGTTTTTAAAGTGCCATCATATGTAGTATTTCATTGGATCTTCCTATATATTCAGCTTCACCAGTCTGTGACCCCATGGAGAGTTGTTTTCCAATCAAATGTGCAACTTCTTTCTTCTCTCTTTTTTTTTTCTCTCAGAAATATGTTGATCTGTCACTGCTACCAAACGTTCAGTGAACTTTTACATTTCCAGATGTACAAACATGCAAGAAGATAAGTCTGTGCTCAGATGAATTTATTGAAACAGTTATTCGAAAGTACATTCTATTATATATATATTCCTGTGTTCAGATCAGTGCTTGGCAGTTGGTAATCCTTTTGTAGATGTTTTTGGAAAATGAATGAATGAGAAAGAGAAAAAAAGAAAGAGAAGGAGGGAAGGAGGGAAGAAGGAAGAATAGAAAGAAAGGTGAAGTTTAAGAGTTTGCTTGGCAGAATAGACACTCACACAAACACAACATTAAGAAGAGTAAGATAAGTAGTGGAAAGAGTTACTACTAATTATTGAGGATTCAGGGAAATTAAAAAAAAATCTGATCCATTGTGTCTTGAAGAATATGTTGAGTTTGCATAAGTAAAGCATAGAGGAAAGGCATTACAGGCTGAGGGAACAGAATTAGCCAAAGCCCAAGGCTGCAGGGGACGGGGAGTGGGGTGAGTGAAATCAAGCAGCAGGAGCAAAGCCTGGAAAGTAGTTTACCTGCTTTGTTGATAAATCACTGTAGTTCCTCAACTGGGTTTCAGCTGGCACCCTGTTTGGGATATTCACAGGCATGCTCAGTGAAAAGGTCCCCTGACCACATTTACTTGGGAAACTGCAGAGATTCGGTATTCAGTTGAGCATTTTAGCAGATCTAAAAGTCCTAAAGAAACCCACTTCATTCACCTGTGGCTTCCAGAACACGTTTAGTGACAGATTCATTTGGGGAAGCAGAACACTCACTGACACTCTGCGTGATAGAAAATTCTCTTCAGATGCCACGTTAAGGGGTGGGGTTTTATAGAACTCAGTAAGCCATGGAGGGTTTTGAGGAGGAAGAACAACATGTTCCCATTGGTTTTGAGGCAAAGTAACTCTTAGGGAAGTCTGAAGAATAAATTTAGAAGCAAAATCAGAAAAGCTGAGAGGTAATTCCCATAGCCCCAAGAAACATGGTTTAAACCGCGAATCTGGGAAGTGGCAAGAAAAAGGACAAGGGAAATGCTGAGGAAGCGCAGAAACGACAGTCAGCAAAGACTCAAGCTTCTCACCTGGGAGACTGGGGAAGCGTACGTAGAGCATTCGCCTGTTTGTTTGCTCTCAAGGGGACACTGGTGAGTTCAGACTTGCATCATTTGACCATTCAACCTGGTGGCTCTTAAATATTCAAGTTGGGATCTTTGGTGAGAGATCAAGGTTGGAGGTAATGGTCTTGAACGGCATCGTGCAGAGTTACATGTGAAACTATGGGGAGCAATGAGTTTACTCTGGAAGAGTGGAAGCTAAGAGATGAGATGGAAAGAGGTGAGGAAGGAAACAGAGGGAAGAATGGCAGACATGACAAAAGAAAGGAAACAAGAACATCCAAGATAATACTAATGCTTAAGAGTGAATAGAAGAGGGTCCTACAAAGGACACTGTAGCAAGGTCACGACAACTAGAGAGAAGAGAGTTCCACGAAGGAGGAAGGGGCAAGTGTGTAAAATGCTCATCCGAGTTAGGGCTGAAAGGGGGCTTTCAGGTTACAAATAATTCTCAGGGTAGATTATGTCCCCAGCATTGCAATGCAGACAGTTGCTGTTATGACACTGGAAGCATGAAATGAATTCCTAGAACATAATTAAATTAGATCTGGGTCCTATATATATAACAAGTATTAAATGCATTCCCTTCAGGAATGCATGGAATGATTTGCTTACTTATAGACTGAGTTTAGCATTCCTTAGAGTTCACGAAACTCTTTTAGGAAGTAAATGCTTAAAAAGACCAAAACAGCAGTCTCTCACATGGGCTCCCTCTGTTTTTAGGAAAGGTACTATAATAATCGAGTCCTACCCCATAGATGCTTTCCATCATAGAATATGGTCAAATCAAAGGGCAGCCCACCTGCCATTCTGTCCACAGTGGAATTCACAGTTGACACACAGGCCAGATTTGGCTTAACTGGGAGTTCTATTTGAACCTCATTGCACTTTTAACATTTTGGGAGCCAAAATTTTAAAATGTAGAGATATCCCATAAAAATCCAGAATTTCTTCATTAAAAAAAAAAATCTACCAATAAAGTGCTTAAAATCTAACACAGCATTGCTTGACTGGAGCTGAGTAATGGCTGCTCTTCTAGTAGGACGTGAGCTCTTCAGTTTGTCGCGTGCCCACCAGCCCTGTGTCACTGATTCATGCAAGCCTCCCTTGCAGCTGTGATGTTTGAGTTTGTAAACCTTGACCTATCTCAGATCCGCCTTAACTGTGGGCCACTCAAAGTCAAGTACTGGGAACAGTGGATCTTCCAAGTCTTTCTCATTGGAACCCCTGAACAACTTTGAAAAACTGTGTTACTGTTTGTATATATCTAAATAAGCATCTAAAGGTGCTATCATGAGTTTAAATAGTATCAAACAATGTCATTTCTATTGTATTATAAATTTTAGGGTTTAAGGGTTTTAGTACCAGAGCAATTTGATGCCCACTGTTATTCCTTGTATTTCAAAAATATAAAGCAAACTTTTATTTTACAGTTGGAGATTTTACACCATTCTCTTTTCTCTTTTAACTTGTATTGCCATTCTACTCACAACACAGAATTTTATCCTAATTTAATATATTTTATGTTTGAAATTCATGTGATTGATATAAAATACAAGCCCCAGTCCCCAAACCAGTCATGGATTTGTTTTCCCATTTGAATTTTAACCATATTGAATTTATTTTTTTCAAAAGAACACAAAGAAAAAGAAAACACAATTGACCATTTTCATTTTAAAAATAAATTATTTGTCCCTGTAGGAGAAATTCACATTTCACTCTAAAAGAGGACATAGTATCTTTCAATTAGTTGTTCTCTAAATACATCAGCCTCAGGACTATCCTGGCAGGCTAGTGGATAAGACGCCAAGTTTCCACTGTAGTGGGTACAGGTTTGATCCCTGCTTGGGGAACTAAGATCCCAGCATGCCACACTGCACAACCATAAAGAAGAAAAAAGAAATCCATCAGGCTGTTCACAGGGAAATGAGACAGTCAGTTCTAGACTAGTGGTGTCTTGTTATTATTAATAGAACTTTGCAATGTATCCTTTGTCTCCAGCCAGGACTTTGGGAGAAAGAGAACAATCACCCTGGAGTAGCCTCCATTTTAAGGAAGAGGAGAAGGTGTTGCGCTAACTAGGACAGACTCGGCCTACAACAGAGCATGAGTCCAGAATGGAGGGGCAGGCCGTCTGTGTACATCCCTGATGAGGAGTGTTTCGATCACTGCATCTTTATGTCAGCCACAGCTGGCGAGATTCTAGAGAACCTCAAGCTGGGAGCGTACTGGGCTTCAAACAGGGTGTTTTTTCACTGGGGTTTTTCCCAGAGGGACTAATCTGACTCCCCATCTTCCTTAGTCCGTTAACTTCCTTCTTTTACCTCAGACCAGTGACACTAATGTCATGGTAGATGTTTCCTTCCTGGAAACCTTTAAATGATTTCTTTTCAGTCAGAAGAAAATAAATGCCAAGTCCTTGAACAGAAATGAAAACATTCAGAATCAAGGTCCAAATTCATGAACTCCTCAAAGAACCCATTAATAAATTTCTTTTTCAGAGGCATCACATAAAACTACAATGACTTATTTAACTCCAGGAACTTAGGCACTCCAGTGTACCAAACAAAGTTAGATGGAGATCAAAGCGGAAAAGCAGAACTTGAAAAGATTTGGATTTCTTTGTCTCAGAAGCAAACTGAAGGAGTGTGACCTTTGTATCACTGCCACATTTCAAAAGGCCATAGGAAATAAGAATGGGCTTTGAGTTCAGAGACGTTTGTGTTGCGATCCTAGCTCTTCCGTCTTCTGTCTGCATGACTTTCAGTAGGGAGCTCAACCTTTCGCTTTCCTCCTTTATCACATAAGGATTCTCATCGTTAGTTTTCATGAAGTTTAGAAATTTGTCTGTGTGAAGAGTCTACTGTAGTGTCTGCAGAATTTAAATTCAGTATGTGGTATAAAGTATTTGTTGTTATGCTTAAAAACAGTTTTACATGTTTAAAATGTGTTCTGTTAACACCTCAGTGTTCGCTGCAACATAACTCTTGAAATAGTGAGGTAGGTTGGTGCCTGAATATCTGCCAAGTAGTTTGAAACGTATTCTGTAAACAGATGTGTGAACACTTGAAACCTGGGGGACAAAGAAGTCACACAGTTAGAGCTGACCCCATAAGAGACCATTAGTTCAGTTCAGTCGCTCAGTCATGTCCGACTCTTTGCAACTCCATGGACTGCAGCATTCTAGGCCTCCCTGTCCGTCACAAACTCCCGGAGTCTACCCAAACTGATGTCCATTGAGTTGGTGATACCATCCAACCATCTCATCCTCTGTCGTCCCCTTCTCCTCCTGCCCTCAATCTTTCCCAGCATCAGGGTCTTTTCAAATGAGTCAGCTTTTTGCATCAGGTGGCCAGAGTATTGGAGTTTTAGCTTCAACATCAGTCCTTCCAATGAACACCCAGGACTGATCTCCTTTAGGATGGACTGGTTGGATCTCCTTGCAGTCCAAGGACTCTCAAGAGTCTTCAACACCACAGTTTAAAAGCATCAATTCTTTGGCTCTCAGCTTTCTTTATAGTCCAACTCTCACATCCATACATGACTACTGGAAAAACCATAGCCGGACCTTTGTTGGCAAAGTAATGTCTCTGCTTTTTAATATAAGAGACCATAAGATGTATTAAAAGACAACATCCTACATTTGGTGTCAGAAGTCCAGTTGGAACGACTTCCCTGCTGGTCTAGTGACTAAAACTCTGTACTTCTAATGCAGGGAGCCCACCTTCAATCCCTGGTCAGGGACTAGATCCCACATACTGCAACAAAGATTGAAAATCTCACATGACACAACTTACATCCAGCATAGCCAAATAAATTAATTAATTCATTAAAAAAAAAAATAGAGAATTCCCTGGCAGTCCAGTGGCCAGGGGCTTTCACTGCCATGGACCTGGATTCAGTCCCTAGTCAGAGAACTAAGATCCCACAAGCAGCTTGGCATGGCCAAAAACAAACTGAAATTTAAAAAAGAAGTCCAGTTGTATATCTTCATTCTAGAATTTCCCTGCTATGTGACGTGGGCCACTCAGTGAACACTTCTGATCCCCATTCAATCTCTGTGTCTATAAAACAGGACTACTCGTCATGCTTTCTAACTAAAGTATGTTGAAATGTCGAGGAGAGACTCTAGATAAATGTGAATTGTTACTTGTGGTTCCTTTGACATCACCTGTTTATTCTACCAAGAGGGAGAGTTACTATCATCACACTTACTGGATTTTTCATAAATTTTTAGCTTAAAATTTAAGCGCAAAAATGCTTTTCAGGATATCAGGATGCCTATTACCAAATACCTTCCTAGACCACTGAATGAATTACAAAGAGACAAGAAACCTGGGCTGTGTTCCCAGTTCTGCCGTGTTATCCTTGTGTGGAGAATGTGTTTCGTCTTGAGTCTCGGCGAGGATTAGATTTGGGTATTGTGCATTTATGTCAACTGGGAGGAAACTGAAAAGGAGGACCAGGAGGCTCACACAGATGTGGTGACTCAGGGAGGCTGCAGCGAGAACTTGCTGACATCGTGCTGGACAAGGAGGCGACACCCAGTCACTTGTACAGCTGCACCCACGTTCAACCGTTCAGTCCCAGTCTGCTCAGCAGGCTCTCAGTTCTGAACTTCTTTCTAGCATGCTTTGTCACCATGCTGGGCAGATGCTTTTACATTCCTAGTGTCATTTAGAGGGGCTTCCCAGGTGACTCGGCAGTAAAGAATCCACCTGCAGTGGGGAGACGAAGGTTCGATCCCTGGGTCAGGAAGATCCCCTGGGGGAGAAAATGGCAACCCACTCCAGTGTTCTTGCAGGAAAAATCCAATGGACAGAGGATCCTGGTGAACTACAGTCCATGGGGTCACAAAGAGCTGGATTCAAGCCTGGTGAACTGCAGTCCGCAGAGTCTCAAAGAGCTGGATGTGACTGAGCACAGACAACGACTAAGTCAGAGGGAGTTGGTGCTCAATTGTTACATTAAGCCCCACTTTCCCCTGGTACTGATGCTGAGGTCCTTTCTGTTTGTCTGGAGTTAATCCCATATTGGGCAACTGAACCCTTGAGTTACTCAGATCAAGCTGCTGTAGGCCTCAGGGCCTCAGTCACCACTTTATAAAATGCCAGTGTGTCACTGATCCACTGGGAGGTTCTTCTGTTATAAGTTGGGCAGTTCCTCTGCTTCCCTGGCAGAGAAACATGGGCCCTTTGTCCTTCAAAGACAGTGTGGCAAATGCAAATATTACTGAAAACGTAGGGCCAAACACCATAAGGGATTCAAGAAGACTGATAGCAACAGCAGCAAAAGACTAGAATATGTCTATTTGGTAAAGTCCAGTCGGATTAGTATCTTGAAAGACAGTGCAGCAAGTTCCAGGCTTGATGCAGTTTACAATAGGAGCTAATGTTTGTTCTTGAGAAGGCAGTGGAATGCAGAATGGATCAGAGGGACATTCTGATGAACTGGTGATAAAAATTAAAAGAGGCATTTTCAAGAACTAAGATGCAGAACATAATTTGTTACTATACTCAACAAACTTTCCCTGAATACACACAGTGGCTGGGCACTGTCCTGTGACCTGGGGGACATAATCCGATGGAAGAACCAGAAAATTTTAAAGAGAAGCAACATGTTATCATGGGTAGCACAGGAGATGCTACCTGAGTTGCTATTTATAGGAAGAGTGAAAGCAGCCAAGCAGAAGGGTTGAGGGGCAGGGAAAGAGCCTTCTAGGCAGAAGTGCTGATTAATGACATGGTGGGGAAAGGGAGTGATCAGTGGCTCTAGTGAGACATTTAGGCAAGAGAGCAGGCCAGAGTCAGATGGATCAGCCTTCAAGCTGGGCTGAAGACAAGCCCTCCAGAGATCAGACAGCAGGAGGAGACACAAAAGAAAGCTGGAGAGCTTTGAAAAGGTCCACAGGATAAGATGGGCCAGTGCGGTGTCACAGGAACCAAAGCCAGGCAGTGGGGTTTCAACAGCAGCCTTTAAAAAGAGAGGGTGGGAAGGATAGAGACCCAGAAGAGGGAGAGTTTGGCTAGAAGGAGATCCTCAGCAGGCTCCTGCTTCCATCTCCAAATAGGTTGAGAAGAAGCTCACTGTCTTCGCATAGCTACCAGGCTCTGCAAAACTGCCTTTCCTACACCTCAGATAGAAAGGGAAGTATGAGCTGCCCGGGCAACTGGTTTTTCACTTTCCTTCTTGCAGTCTTGTGCCCAGCAGAGGGGGTGGGGCTGGAAGCTGTAATCTCTGATGATTCAGCCAACAGCACACCCTGTGACCACATCCCTATTCTGTGTGTGTGTGTGTGTGTGTGTGTGAGAGAGAGAGAGAGAGAGAGAGAGTTTGTGTGTTTACACATTACAGAAGAAAACAGCAAGGTGTTAGTCTAGCCTTGTGTGGGGTTTTCTGAATCATTCCGAGTTGGGAAAAAGTAGTAAATAGTGGCGCTTCCTCAATACAAAGATTCTGGGTGCTATCTGCAGTCAACAGCTAGCTTTGTGGGATTCCTATGCAGATCTGTTTTTGGCACTGGGTTACATCATTATTTTTATCTTGGGATCAGATCTGAGTCGTTCAGAGCCAGTGTCTTCGGGCGCTGATACGATACCATGTGTTAATGCACGGTTTTCTCAGATCCCTGCCCACACCAAGTGTCGGCCGAGGGACCTGCTAGGTTCAGTAGATGTGGGGTCGGAGGATATATGTTTTCTAACAGCAAATCCTACCCCCTGCCCCCCACGCTGAAAAATTCTAATTAACTTGCCTGATTTCTTTTGTACTTTAATTTCTTTTGTACTTTTGTACTTTTAAAACCCCCAATTAAGAAATGGTGTTCTTGGAGTAAGTTACGCCTGTCAGCCATGTAGAAACAGGAAAAAAAGATTGAGAACACAAATCCATGTCTTTAGAAATTAATCTGTACTTAAGGAAACTACCAAAAGGAATTAAAATACAGTTTAATAGTTGTTAGGTGTCAATAATACGTATTCTAAGTGTATAGCTCACTTTCTACTAAGAGAGTGGAAATAGACGTGTGTTGACTTAATGGAACTTGACCGATAATTTGCTGGACTAATACTTGGGAGTTTCGTGTTTATTCTTTTCTGCTGCAGGAGCTGCTCTCAGTGTCAGCGACAATGAATCCGGTCAAGGCAGCCAGGAGGGAGGCACCTTGACTGACTCCCAGATTGTGGAACTCAGAAGAATCCCCATTGCCGACACCCACCTCTAGCACCTCAGTAATCATGAGAACGAGGGTACTTTCATGTTTGTATTGGCCCTGTGCTAAAACGTTCTATAAGAGGATTCTGTGAATTGTACTGGATGATGAAGCCAGAAGTGATTGTTGTGTTCGGAATATAAATTACTTACCTTTGTGCTACCTGAAAATTAACTACTTACAGTGAAAGCCTGGATAGATTTCTATCAGTTAATAGGATTGATTTATATCAGTTAATAGAATGTACATATTCCAAGAGTATTCGTTGTTTTTTTAATAATGCTAGCATTGTTTAATAAAAGTAATAACAATCAATAAAAACCATAGAATCCATTTGGCATCACCCAAGCTTGTTGTTTATGAGAAAATATTGTGCCCAAGCAAAGAAGCAAATTCTATCTAGACAGTGCCCATCACCCTGTTTCTTCCCACATTGATACAGGTGATCCAGATTTAAGACTTCACCTTCATTCCTAAAAACCAAGAAATGTATTGTCTGCTGATTTTGCACCCGAGTATTGATGGAGTACTGTAGTTTACATAGTCTTTCATCAAAAGTATTTATTTCTGCTCATTATAAAATTAGGGGAACTGAACATCTTCCAGAATGAATGTTCTGTTCCCAGTTAAAAATAACTTCACCAAGCATTTTAACACAGCTAAGAAGAGATCATCCAAACAGTGCAGAGTTTGTTTGGGAAAAGTTATTTCTTGGTTTGGATTTTTCAGTCTTTGTCTTGGAATGAGAAATCAGAAGGTCTGTCCTAGAACAAACACTATTGTGTTCAAGATGATTTCATTGACTATAGTTCCAGAAGAATCCTTTAAGGACAGAGCAAGTTTGTTCTAAGAAAGACTTTTTGACCTTTTATTTTTGAATTCTCAAGTATTTGGGGAAAAATCAGGAGTCATTTTAGGAAAAAATTAAAATTGAATAAAAAAATACCCACCTAAGGGAAATTTTGTTGTTAATAATTTCCCTTAAAACCATAATTAAATCACTCGAGTGTTCTATCATCACCATGAAAAATGGCTTTATTTTTATAAAGCCTGAGGTGATGGTATTAATCTTGATGAATTATAAAATGACTCTCCTTTCTTCTCCCTGTTGGTACTCCCCTTCTTCCATCTCATATTATATTGTTTTGATCAATCTATTGTCTTTTAGCTGCCCAGGAAACAAAAACTGCACAACAAAATCAAATAGCATAAAAAACAAAAACATTGGCAGAGTCACAATCCTTTTTAGGAAGTTTAGAAATGGTGGCAATACAGTTGAAATATACATTAAATGACAAATAAATTTGTTGTCTCAGTCTACAGCATTGTACTATAGTGTCTTCCAAAATAGGGTAAAAGCAATTGATGAAATTGGTTATAAAGTAAAATTTTAGCATGAAAATTTTGAAACAGGTAATAACCATTTTTAAAATGTTAATAGGCTTTAATGAATTTGAGGCTTAGATGATGATTGTAGAAATGTGAGATTTCATGGTGTGGAATCCATGAGTCATAATTACTGTAACATTTTTTGGCAGATAATTCGATTCTTATTTATCACTTAAGGTGAAGTTAGCTTATTGTCAGCATTTTTAAAGCTCCTAAAAGGATTATAACTCCACCATGATGAATAACAAAGGCAATTGTTAATATCTATTTTCATTTCTACTTGTCAGAATTTGGAAAAATCTGGCCAAAACCACTATCAATCAGGGACAGCTTTCTTACTTTAGCTCACTGAGTTTCTATTGCTATCCAAAATGCCATCTCACTAAAGAGAAAAACCTGCTACCACTGATCAGCATGATTCTTTAAATATTAAAAGGAAAGGCAAGATTTTGAGATGCTACAATCCTAAAACAAATAAGCTTCATATTTCAACAGCACAATGTTTTGCCATTCAGTTTCCTCTCAATGTAGAATAAGATGGGACATCAGCCAGGGAAGGACATAGGAGGAAGCAAATCAATTCGTGGTCTTGAAAATTCAAAAGCTAGTGAAAATTAGAAATCTA
The DNA here is from genome assembly GCA_917880005.1 of Nanger dama. Taxonomy (NCBI): domain Eukaryota; kingdom Metazoa; phylum Chordata; class Mammalia; order Artiodactyla; family Bovidae; genus Nanger; species Nanger dama. The sequence continues at coordinate 15,036,382 of CAKJTW010000008.1, read as the reverse complement.
GAAGTGTGACACGTGATCTTTCTTTTCCAGGCTTGATACTCCTCATGACATTTTAAAAATAGAATTATTAAGATAGATTATTATTATAATTATTAAGATATTCACATTCAATACAACTCACCCATTTAAAATGTGCAATTCAGTAGTGCTGCCGCTAAGTCACTTTAGCCGTGTCTGACTCCGTGTGACCCCAGAGACAGCAGCCCACCAGGCTCCCCCATCCCTGGGATTCTCCAGGCAAGAGTACTGGAGTGGGCTGCCACTGTTGAGGTTTTTCATTTTGTTGGAGTATAGCTGCTTTACCATGTTAATTTCTGCTGTACAACAGAGAGAATCAGTTACAGGTATACATGCATTCCCCCTTCTTTAGATTTCTTTCCCATTTAGGTCATGACAGAGCATTGAGTAGAGTTCCCTGTGTTACACAGTTCTCATTTGGTGTTTTTTTAAATTGTTGTAAAATATGTGTAACACCAAAATTTGCCATTTTAGCCATTTTTAAAAGTGGTTTTTAAATTCAGTAATATTAATTATACTCACAGTGTTGAATATTCATTACCTTTACTTGCAAAACATTTTTGTCACCCTCAGAAACTCTGTATTCACCTCATCGCCTTGATATTTGTTTTTTCTGTCAGTAGACATCTAATTTAATTTCTTTGGGAAATGTCTCTGCTTCTGCATTTTTGTGATTTTTTTAAAAATTTTATTTTTACTTTATTTTACTTTACAATACTGTATTGGTTTTGCCATACATTGACATAAATCCGCCATGGGTGTATACAAGCTCCCAGTCCTGAGTCCCCCTCCCACCTCCCACCCCATATCATCTCTCTGGATCATCCCCGTGCACCAGCCCCAAGCATCCTGTATCCTGTATCGAACATGGACTGGTGCTTCATTTCTTACATGATAGTATACATGTTTCAATGCCATTTTCCCAGATCATCCCACCCTCTCCTCAGAGTCCAAAAATCCATTCTATACATGGGTGTCTCTTTTGTTGTCTCACATACAGGGTCATCATTACCATCTTTCTAAATTCCATATATATGTGTCAGTATACTGTATTGGTGTTTTTCTTTCTGGCTTACTTCACTCTGTATAATTGGCTCCAGTTTCATCCATCTCATTAGAATGGATTCAAATGTATTCTTTTTAATGGCTGAGTAATACTCCATTGTGTATATGTACCACAGCTTTCTTATCCATTCTTCTGCTGATGGACATCTAGGTTGCTTCCATATCCTGGCTATTATAAACAGTGCTGCAATGAACATTGGGGTACATGTGTCTCTTTCAATTCTGGTTTCCTCGGTGTGTATGCCCAGCAGTGGGATTGCTGGGTCATAAGGCATTTAAAATTTGTGTTTCTTGTTGCTTTAGTTCTTTCTCAACTTTTTAAGAATTTTTTTTTTTAAAGAGGATTTTCCTAATTTGGATGCAAGTGCAGACAGGTCTGGGGCTTCCCAGGGGCTTAATGGGTAAGGAATCCACTCACCAAGCAGAAGATACAGGTTCAGTCCCTGGGTCGGGAAGATTCCCTAAGAGAAAGAAATGACAACCCGCTCCAGTATTCTTGCCTGGGAAATCCCATGGACGGAGGAGCCTGGCGGGCTACAGTTCATGGGGTCACACAGAGTTGGACCCACCCTCATGACTAAACAGCAGCAGCAGCAGCCAGCAGGTATGCACTTGAGATGGGAGGAGCAATGGAGCCAGGAGAATTCAGCTAAGAGGGGAGAGCAGGCAGATGAAAATCTTAGGAAGCAAAACACAGAAAGCATTTCACCCTGGAACTGGACCTTTGAGTTGGTTTTCGATCTCTTGAGGTGTTTGAGGGTTTAATTAGTACTTTCCATGGTTCCTAAATCTGACCATAGAAGTTTAAACATGTAATGAGGCTGTGACTGGGAGAAAAAAAAAAAGTGCCGTTGAGGAACCTAGCTCCTGAACAACTTGGTCTTGTGTTTACCAGCACTTAAGATCCACTTTGAGTTTAGCCTTAAGTGTCCCGAGTAGATCTGTTTGAGGGTAGATCTCAATCAGAGAAGACAATGTTGAATTTTCAAAGCAGCTGGGTGGCAGAATGGATCACCTCTAGGCAGCCTGACCTTAATTGGGAACGGAGAAAACAACGAGGGAAATCCTGTATTTCATGTGATTTTTGTTAATGGCAAGACCCAGCTCTCCAGGACTGCCCTAGGAGGATGTAAGTCAGAGGACACGTTGCCTGTAACATTTAAAGAATGGACCAAGTGACAAAGGCTCAGAACTCTTCCATTACCTTGAATCTCTTCTAGTTTCATTGACCAACTAGTGAAATAAAGGTGAGTGATTTTCATAAGACTTAGTTGGTACTTTGATGTTATTATTCAATACATCTCATCTACCCAAACTTTTCTCTTATTAAAATAACTTCAACACTATAATAGAAAAACAAACTCACCTTTGCAAAAATTTAGAAAACCCCAGATGCTTAATTAAACTGTAATCCATACTACCTAGCTCATATGATGAATACACGTGCAGTATTTTTAAGAAATAATAGTCCTGAGCAGGGGGAAACATTATTTCTATTGTGGTCTGTATTCACATCAGCCTGACAAGTTTAGCAACTGCCTAAACTTAAATCTTTTACTTAAGAAACTTACATGGTTTCAGGAAAAGAGGCAAATGGAGACTAACCTTGTTTCCCATCATCTATAACAGTGGGATGCAGTTATCAAACACTGTTGTCACGGTCCTTGGGAGTGTCAGCTACAAATTGGCACTTTCCATGGGCACTTGCTGTCTGCCTCTATAAGGATTAAGTCATATGCTGCTGTAACTGCTGATTTTCACACCCCTTGAAAGGAGTTCAGGGTGGAGAGCAGAAATGAGGCACTCTGTGCTCCAGGAAAAACTGGCAAAGCAGGTCCTCAGATAAGATATTTTCAGGAGCTGATTTTATGAGCCTAATTCTTGTATCTCTTCATATCTAGAAAAGTACTAACGTCCTTCCTGGTGACAGCTGCTCCATGTGACTAGCAGAAACTTTATGCAAAAAAATATGTACTTGATTACATGTACTCTCCCTTCACCAAAATCACGTTATGCTCACTTTCCTCTCTGCATCTTTGGAGCAGTTTCTCAGAGCTATCTGAAATGCTGTCTCCTGGGCTACAGTCCTCCCTTTGCCCCAGGTAAGATACTCAGAAGGCTCATGTTGTGCTTTTTGCTTTTTAAATAAGTCAGGAGTACTATGGGATGTTTCATTTCAGTTCCAGCTTACCCCTCCAGAGACTCAGCATTGGGACCCAACAACTTAGGCTGTGTCATGAACCCCAAAGTTAGAGCTGAACCCCTAGAAGAGACTCAGCTCAAGGAAATTGCTAGCAGTTTCAGAGCATGAAATGGCATATTAGTCCAGTGAGAAAGATAAGTACTCATTGTTTTCTAACAGATAAAACGATTCCAACAAGGTGAGTGAAGTGAAAGTCGCTCAGTCACGTCTGACTCTTTGAAACCCCATGGACTATACATTCCCTGGAATTCTCCAAGCCAGAATACTGGAGTAGATAGCTTTTCCCTTCTCCAGGGGATCTTCCCAACCCAGGGATCCAACAAAGTAAACTTTGCTTTTTACTGTGATTAGCCTTTAGGAGTCTTATGAGCAAAATCATAAATTTAATATGTTTTTTAAATTCAGTGTTTTATAACAAGAAGGAAGGGGAAAGACAATGCAAATAATTTCAACATTACCTTATTTGATTATATTTATTTTAAAGGTTAGTCTTCCCTGGTGACTCAGTGGTAAAGAATCTGCCTGAAATGCAGGAGAATCGGTTTTAACCCCTGGGTCAAGAAGATCCCCTGGAGAAGGAAATGGCAATCCACTCCAGTATTCTAGCCTGGGAAATCCCATGGACAGAGGAGCCTGGCGGGCTACAGTCCATGAGGTCACAAAAGAGACATGACTTAGTGACAAGAACAACAATTTCAAAGGTAAGGGTGTGTATATACTCACAAGAAAGAAAAACAGAGAAAGGAAGGAAGGGAAAGAGAGATTGAAAAAAGAATAAAAGAATTCTGAGAAGTCAAAGCTTCTGAGCGCCGAAGAATTGACGCTTTGAACTGGAGTGTTAGAAAAGACTCTTGAAAGTCTCTTCTACTGCAAGGAGATCCAACCAGTCCATTCTAAAGGAAATCAGTCCTGAATATTCATTGGAAGGACTGATGCTGAAGCTGAAACTCCAATACTTTGGCCACCTTATTAGAAGAACAGACTCATTGGAAAAGACGCTGATGCTGGGAAAAATTGAAGGCAGGAGGAGAAGGGGACAACAGAGGATGAGATGGTTGAACGGCATCATCAACTTGATGGGCATGAGTTTGGGTAAACTCTGGGAGTCGGTGATGGACAGGGAGGCCTGGTGTGCTGCAGTCCATGGGGTTGCAAAGAGTCGAACACAGCTGAGTGACTGAACTGAACTGAGAAAAATGCAAAGAAAATATTGATAATAACAATTTCCATTACACTTTACAATACATGATAAAGAGATATTTTAAAAAACTGATTCATGAAGCATGTGAAAATGTTGATCATCCTGCCCCAAAGTATATACCCATAGTCTGTTCATTCATCAAAGTAATTTTGAAAACTTTTGCCATGTTACAGGAGCGAAGTAGTAATCATGTAATAAAAAACATGCATGAGGTTAGAACAAGTTAGAAACGTACTCAAGAACCACAAGGGGCTTTACGTTTCCTTAACATTCTATCCCATGGACAAGGAGGCCTCGTGTGCTGTGATTCATGGGGTCGCAAAGGGTCGGACACGACTGAGCGACTGAACTGAACTGAATAGCACACTGGTATGTAGTAAATGAGTGGTTTCTTCTTTTAAATGATCATCTTTATCATAAGGGTTCATCCGTGTGGTCATGTATTGCAGAATTTCCTTCTTCTTTTAAGGCTGAATGGTATTTCATTGTTTGTGTACACCACATGTTCTTTATCTGTTCATCTCTTGATGGACAATTGGGTTGTTTCCATGTCTTGGCTATTATGGATAATGCTGCAATGAACATGAGAGCGTGGTATCTTCAAGACACTGATTTCAGTCCTTTTTCATAAAGACCCAGCAGTGAAATTGCTGGATCATTTTTAAGTTTTTTGAGGACCCTCCATACTTTTTTCCATAGCAGCTGTGCTATTCTGCATTCCCGCTAACAGTCACCAGCATTGTTGTTTTTTTGGTTTTTTCATATTAGCCATCCTTCCAGGTAATATTTCATTGTGGTCTTGATTTGCATTTTCCTGATGACTAGTGACATTGAGCATTTTGCATATACCTATTGGCCGTTCGTATATCTTCTTTGGAGAAATGTATTTTTAAGTCCCTTAGCCCATTTTTAAATTAGGTAATTAGTTATTTTCCTGTTGAGTTACAGGAGTTTCATATAAAGATTAATTTCTTACCAGATTTGTGGTTTATAGATATTTTCTCCCATGCCACTCGTTGCCTTTTCACTTTCTTGATAGGTGAAAATAACACAGTGACAGAAAGACAAATTATGCATGATTCCACTCATAAGGTATCTAAAATAGCCAAATTCATAGAATTAAAATATGGAATGGTGGTTGCCTGGGGCTGAAGGCAGGGAGAAGTGGGGAGTTTCTAGTCCATGGACATAAAGCTTCAGTTAACAAGATGAGTAAGTTCTAGATATCTACTATTCAGTATTGTATTTACAGGCAACAACACTGTCATATACATTTAAAATTTTGTCAGAAGGGGGAACACATGTTCAGTGTTCTTACCCCAATAAAATAAAACAATATTTTAAATTGTTAACAAGAATGTTTGATCACTGTTCTCCACTGCAAATGTTAGCATTGCATGGAGAAGGAAGTTCAAATAATGTTTTTAATGTTTACCAGACTCTTCTGGAACTCCTAGTTCACCTCTCACAGAGCCCCTAATGACATATGCAGAACCCAAAAGAAACCCACATGTGACCATAGGCTCATGAAGAGTAAGAACTATGTCCTATTTGTTTTGGTTTCCTGAGCACCTAGCACGATGTCTGGAACAAAACTGATGACCAATAAACATTTGTCCACCCCTCCCAAAAAAAGATCTCTATCCTACTAGGATAGCAATTAGAGCATAATCTTTGTTGATCTTTTATAGTTTTAGTTACAGATGTTTTGCCTTTAAGACTCCAAATGAATGGCAGTTATTGCACAAACCAGATGCCATATCATCTCCACATTACCAGTAGCTTTCATTTCCAAAGCTATAATTCTGCTTCCTAGTCATCCATGGAGTCTTGAAAACCACCGAAGACCTGTGAAAAACTTGTCATTTTCCTTTTGGCAGTAGTCTATATAAGTTTCAAACTAGGATAGTTGTGTGTGTTTTTTTTAAGGATTACTGGGCAAGAAGGAGGCCAAACCAAATGTAAATAGACAGCAAGAGGTGATATTTACTCCTCACATCTCATTATTATTCCATGACCTGCTCGTCATAAGGGCTTTGTGTGGGAAATTGCATATGCGTGAATATTTTGTAACCAAAGGGTTATAATCTGCAGTCTTTCTCATGCTTATCTGGTTCCACAGTAGGAAGTCAAAGAAGTATGTATGTGTCATTTCATGGCTGATTCATTATGCCGGTACTAAATGTATTTGAAATAACAGTCTGCATTGAAACACTCAAACCTAGATAACGTATAATTTCTAATCTTAGTGAGCCAAGGGAATAAGACTAATTGTACTCTGAAGCTAAGAAGTCATCGTCTGTTAGATTAATTGTTAGTGTCCAAGCTCAGAACACACTATCATCTTCATAACTGAGCAAAGTCTCTACTCCGTGCTGTTAGGAACTAATTACGGATAAGAGTCAAGACCTCCCATATCCAGCCATTTTGTGATTTCTCAAGACAACCCAAAAGATTATGAATCAAAAACATTGTTTCCTGTTATTCTCCAAGATAAAGACTGAACTGTGGAAAAGAGACTTTCTTTCTGGCAAAGGACCAAAATGTGTTTGAAAAGGCAACAAATTTTTTAAATAAACATTTTAGAGTCAGTCAAAAATAATTGATAAATTGCTCAAAAATCACAGTTTGCCTGTGTAGATGCTATAGAATACACAGCAGAATTGCCAGATTGGAAGGATGAACAGAAAGAGGAACAGATTTTCTTTGGATATATCTTTAGTCCAAGTATTTTAAAACTCTATCAACTAGAACAGTATAAAACTATTTCTTAAATTAATTTATTTTTTATTGAAGGATAATTGCCTTATAGAATTTTTCTGCTTTCAGTCAAACCTCAACTTGAATCAGCCATAGGTATACATATATTCCCTCCCCTTTTGAAACTCCCTCCCATTTCCCTAAACCATTTTGAAAGAGAGAAAACACATTTGTTTAATTCTACAAAATCTCCCTTTCTGTCTTACCATGTAAGACTGCTCACATAGTAGGGAAGGCTTGGGATCTTTACCTTTTATCTTCCTATTGATCATTTCCCCTTTTCCTCATACAGGCATGCTTATTTTATATGAGAAAGAATCTCTGAAAATGTATATTAAAGTACCTAAAGTATATCACATTTTTCACACTATGTGAGAAAGTTTGATTATAAATAAGGATTCTGAAGGATAAAGTCCCAATGTATAGCACAGGAAACTATATTCAGTGGAAAATAATATAAAAAAGAATGTGTAAATGTGTATAACTGAGTCATTTTGCTGTACAGCAGAGATTGGCACAACATTGTAAACAACTATACTTCAATTTTAAGAAAGCAAAATAAAAATAGGGATTCTGATCAAAGTTTGGCTTGTATTAAGATGAAGCGCACCTGCCTGCTCATCACAAGAGAAACAGGCAAAAAATGGGGATGTGTGATGTTCAGTCAGTTCTCCTCAGGGCCTCAGTCCCCAGATGATAATAATTCAGCTGCTGGAGGTGGTCTAAAGGCACAGGTGACAAGACACGGATCAGAGACCAGACAGAGCCAGGCAGGAGGACGGAGCAGTGAACAGGAGGTTTCTCTTGGTGTTTTATCTTATCACCAGGGTTTGTTTAAGGCTGATAGCAGCTCTGAACTGTTGCAGCTGCTCCCTAACACAGAGATGTTGACCCTGAGATTGGAATAGCCATGGGATTAGAAGCCCTGCGAGAATATTCAGTGCTAGTAACCTTCACGGCAAGTCCTCTGTCCACAGAGAACAGATTGAGGTTGGAGGTCCACAGTCCAGAGTGAGAACCTCTCGCCTCCACCGCCCCCAGGCCAGCAGCTGCATTCAGGCCTCCTGTGGTTGGAGGTGTTCAGAGTGAAAATCTCTCGCCTCCACTGCCCCTAGGCCAGCACCTGCATTCGTGCCTCCTGTGGTTGGGGATGTTCAGAGCCAGAAAGGTCCATTTCTGAGTGCTGATCCCGGTCAGAAAAAGTAACGGACCCACATGGCCAGCATATTCTTCTCATTCACATCACCTCTGCTTTGTAGCTGGAAATACCAGATAAATTTTTTTCCTCACACAATTTCCACCTGTCTCTCCCCCACTGAGTGTTGAAACAGGTTATATAATCAACACTGGATTTTTAAAAACTTCTATTTAACAAATACCTGCTCTGCTACTGTCTTCAGGGAAATGGGAAGCAGTTGATCCCTTCTGGTAATATCATCAACAAAGTAAATGCGTTTTCAACATAGATTAGGTAGAAAGACACTCAACTGTAAGTGTTCTCCTTGGGATTTGTGGTTCTGGCAAAGACAGGAAAGGTTTTTTTTTTTTTTTTTTCCTGTTTGTGGTTGAATTATTTTGGTATAAGATGTAGACAGGGGCTTCCCTGGTGGCTCAGTGGTAAAGAAGCTGCTTGAAATGCAGAAATGTGTGTTCGATCCCTGGGTTGAAAGATGCCCTGGAGAAGGAAATGGCAACCCACCCCCCGTAACCTGCCCAGAAAATCCCATGGACAGAGGAGCCTGGCAGGCTGCAGTCCATGGGATCATAAGAGCCGGACAAAACTGAGCAACTAGACAGCAATAACGACAAACAAAGGTATAGAAAGAAGGGAGATGGGATGAACCTTCTGGCTCTCTCCTCAGCAAAGGAGGGTTTGTGATACTGCCCTCCCCTGCCTTTCTCCCTCCTTCCTCTTCTTCATCTTTGTCTTCTCCTTTCTCTCACACATACACACACGTATATATACAAAACCTAAAACCTTAGACAGTAAGATGTAGTTGTTAAGGGTTAAGTTACCAAATATAAAAAACTGCTCATGGTTTAAGAATACTTTATTTACACAATGATCAGCTCCCTTATGACATTCACACTAGAAGACTCTCTGCTTGCCAAGGACTAGGAAATCCTTTAAGAAAATTACTTTCCTGGATATGAAAGGAACTTATACAAATAAATACAACCAATCCTATACAACTAAAGAAAAATGTATATAACAATATACTGGATTTGCATAATGAAGCAAACCATAAAAGGAATGGATAAAACCTTTAAGACCAAACAACAAAAGGAATCTCAGTCAGGTGGAGAACTGTGTCTTTTCACGTGTCACAAGTGGATGCAGTTATTAGAAATAAATCAAGAACTGAACATGTTTTAAAGGTGAGATAGATTTTATTTCTTTTGCAATACAAAGATTTACTAAAAAGTTAGAAAATGGTACAACTCTAAACTAACGTCTGCCTATTTTATTTAAAGATGGTCTTACTAAGAAACAGAATTATTCACTAAATGGTTATTCTGAAAAGTTTTCTTTGCAAACACCCAACAAAATCAATGCAGATGGTGATTGCAGCCATGAAATTAAAAGGTGCTTACTCCTTGGAAGGAAACTTATGACCAACCTAGATAGCATGTTCGAAAGCAGAGATATTACTTTGCCAACAAAGGTCCATCTAGTCAAGGCTATGGTTTTTCCAGTGGTCATGTATGGATGTGAGTGTTGGACTGTGAAGAAAGCTAAGTGCTGAAGAATTGATGCTTTTGAGCTGTGGTGTTGGAGGAGACTCTTGAGAGTCCCTTGGACTGCAAGGAGATCCAACCAGTCCATTCTAAAGGAGATCAGTCCTGGGTGTTCATTGGAAGGACTGATGCTGAAGCTGAAATTCCAATACTTTGGCCACCTCATGCAAAGACTTGACTCACTGGAAAAGACCCTGATGCTGGGAGGGACTGGGGGCAGGAGGAGAAAGGGACGACAAAGGATGAGATGGCTGGGTGGCATCACCTACTCGATGGATGTGAGTTTGGGTGAACTCTGGGAGTTGATGATGGACAGGGAGGCCTGGTGTGCTGCGATTCATGGGATTGCAAAGAGTTGGACACAACTGAGTGACTGAAATGAACTGAACTGAACTGAATATTTTCTGAAACTTGGATTTAGCATGCCATGATCCATGTAGGTAAACTCAGATTCTGCTTTATTTCAACAAAGAAAGTAGTTTATATTTTCTATTAAAATACATACAACTGCATACTTTTCTTCGTTTCATGGTTTCATGTTTCCATACTTGAGATTATATACTCCTATCTCATCCAGCCAATACCGGTGTACAGGCAAAGTTCAGAGGATTTTGTATTTTGCTCAAATACTATAGAATACAAGGTTGTCCATTTGGAATGAAAAGATTCCTTCACTTTAAGGCATTAAACTATTTGATTTTTGCTCTCCTTGGAGGACAACAGTCTTTGCAGGATTTAGATCACAATAAATAACTGAGACCACAAACTAGAAACTCTCTAAAGATGACAAGCCTTTTAACTTCAGTGATTTGTACTGCTCTCTGCATCCACACCTTCTCTGGAGCAAAATTTCTGAAGACCAAGACCTTAAGACTGGAAAAATGCCCATCAGACATATAATAAATTTTATACATTTCATCAGCTCAATTCCTGTTGTCATGTGGTACAATCTGTAGAAACCAAGGCCCTATATGGCTCTTGGAATCCACAACAGTTGCTTTCTCTTTTAGGACTAAGCTGTCATGTGAAGCATCGTGGGGAATTGCTCACACTCTGCCTGCTTCAAGGCAAAGTAAAAATTAAGCTCAGCGTGTCATCACATACTTACAAGTGACTTATGGGAACATTCTTTATAAATAGATTTTGACACTGCCAAGGTTTCCAATGAAATAGGAAGCCATTAAAATGATTTATCGTTTATCACTTTCATTGTGGGAAAAACAAAGAGACCCCTGATTCCCCTCAGGCAATAACTGACCCTTCAAGGACTGTAAAAGAATCATAGACAATGGCACAAACTATTCATTTGCCAATAGGTAGACTTTCAAAAGTACGGCCTCTACAGTGACCACACCGTGGCAGTACGTGTGCTCACAGCATGTGAAGAATGGCACGTAAAGAAAGGCTTTATAAGCTTCCTTTTGATGATGTTGATGACATGTAGTTCACAGCTTTCCCTAATAACTCTAAAACTTCCTTTCAAAGCAAAGACTATCATTTGTTTTAAAGAAAAGTGTAACAGTGGTAAGATTAGAAATTTACACAGTGTACATGCCTTCCTATGGTACAAATTTTGGGGAGAATGAAATAAGTATTGCAAGAAAACTCTTGTGAAGTCACTTAGATTATTTTTAGAGTGTCTTAAAAACATTAATGAATAAATAAGAAAACTGTTCTAAACTTTATAGCCGACAAAGTTATATACAATAAAATTCCTCAATAGGAAAGTATATAAATATGAAATATTTACATATTATACATATGTAAATATATAACATATACATTTATCTATTACATTTACAATGTAAATGTAATAGAAGTTTATTTTACAGACTTCTTCACAGACACATAAATGCACACATAATATGTATATAACAAGTTAATAGTATTCAGAGATTTTCTTTGGTTTTTGTGAATTTTTCAAGTTTTCTACAAAGAACATCTTTGAAATCAGAAAAAAATATATAGCTTTTTGAAATTATTTCAGCCCTGAATTTAGCACAGGTGGTGTTTAAGACGCCTCATTTGTTTTTGTTGTTGTTCAATTTCTAGTGAAACAATCATAGCCAGTGAGATCTTTTGAAAGACAATTTTTAAGAGCAGTTTTAGGTTTACAGTAAAATTGAGAGGAAAGAACAGAGATTTTCCATATACCGTCTGCCCCGACACTTGCATCGCCTCCACCAATATCAACATTCCCCAACATGGAATATTTGTTAAGACTGATGAACCTACATTGATACATCACAATCATCCAATATCCAGAGTTTACCGTAGGGTTCCCTCTTGATGTGAAATTTACCGTAGGGTTCCCTCTTGATGTGATTCTCTGGGTTTGGATGAATATGTAACAATGGAATACATCACTATTAAATCATACACAGTATTTTCACTGCCCTAAAACTCTTCCGTGCTCTACCTCCTTCTCTCTTCCACACCCACTGCTACCTCTGGGTGGTGAGATTTTTAGAGTTTAAGGACCCCAAACCCTCTGTTCCTTGGGGGAAATGGCATGCTTTTATAATCTCCCTCATAGATGCTCCCCTCACAGCTCAGCCGGTAAAGAATCTGCCTGCAATGCAGAAGACCTAGGTTCAATTCCTGAGTCAGGAAGATCCCCTGGAGAAGGAAATGGTATTCCAGTCTGTATTCTTGCCTGGAAAATCCCATGGATAGAGGCGCCTGGCAGGCTACAGTCTATGGGGTTGCAAACAGTCGGGCACAACTTAGCGACTAAACCCCCACCATAGATGCTATTGGTGATCACACACAGTAATTGACTCACAGAGACCACCATGAGCCGCAGACCACTGGAGCCTTGGGCACGAGAGCCTTGGGGATCTCTAATCAGAAACTCTCAGACTTCCTAAGTCAGACAGAGAAAGAGAAATATCATATGACATCCCTTATATGTGGAATCCTGAAATTATACAAATGAACTAACAAAACAGAAAGAGACTCAAAGACTTAGCAAATGGATTTATGGTTGCCGGGGGCCAGGGGGAAAGGATGAAAGGAAGGGATAGTTAGGGAGTTTGGGATGGACATGTACAGACTGCTTTATTTAAAGTGAATAACCAAGATCCCACTGTATAGCACAGGAACTCTGCTCAATGTTATGTGGCAGCCTGGGTGGGAGGGGAGTTTGGGGGAGAATGAATACATGCGCATGTATGGCTGAGTCCCTTCTCTGTGCACCTGAAACTATCACAACATTATTTGTTAATTGATTACACTCCAAAAAAATTTTTTTAGTTTTTTAAAAGGACAACAACAACAAAAAGAAACTCTTAGACTGCCCACTCAGGCTAAGGAAATCTCGAATTCTGGTGTGGAAAAGAAGGGGGAAAAGAAAAGAAAGCCCCAAGCTGCAGGAAAGGCCTGTGACTGGTAGTTTATAGACGCAACAAAGGAGTGCTTTTATCCCAATCAGTGAGCACCACAATGTTAGCATACTTTAAAGATAATGACATATATTTGGTGGTTAATCACTGAAGAGTGAACATTTGGGGAGTTATTTCAGATGTTTGGATTTCTTTTCTGTTTCAGGAAAAAAAAAAAAAAAAAAAACCCTGCTGTATTTCAAAGGAAATATTAGTTCTAATTTTTTACACTGCAGATGTTTGGGAAACTTCAAATAACTTCCCACTAAATATTTCTTTTGTTGCATAGAAACTGACTTTTAAATCACTGTATTTACTAAAAAGCAAAGGGAAGAGCTGGTCCTCTCCAGCCACATTCTCTGGGCTCCCAGGCTCAGCATGCTTCATATTTAATTGCACACAATCCAAACATTCTCTACATACAGTTCTCATCCTCACAGCACCTTCCACTCAGCAAGCTCAGAGCTTCTGGCCTCTCCTATTTTGAAATCCATGTAGCAAACCTCAGCATTTTTGAAAAATTTTTTATACTTAAGCACTTTATAGCACTTTGATTTTTTTTTCCTATCTTGTATTTTTAAACACACTCAATGTATTGTGCTTCATTTACAGTTGTATGAAATAGATATTCCTCTAATTATAGTTATTAAAAATATATCAGTCTAATTTGGCACAAACTGAGGTCCATTGAGAGGTGTCCTGCTCAGTTCTGAAGTTAGATCAGTACATCCACAGAATGTTTTCCATTTCTAGAGGCCCTCCATGCCCAAATGCCATCTGTTTTCTGCCCTTCATCCCACCCACCTCCTTGAGTTGGGTATCCTCTCAGAGGATTCTCTCTGTACTCTTTGCAGAGAATACTCTGAGTCTTCTCTCTCTGGGTAATATTTTTCCTGCTTCTTTATTCCTTCTTTTGTTCTCTTACTGTACCAATATCAAAGACAATATCATAACCAAAGAGATACTGTGTTGGTTGGGATAACTGATGCTAGCTACAGTAAAAAACAAATAGCAACTTTCAGTGACATACTTTATTTCTTGTTTTGCAAAAACTAATATACCTCCCCCCAAACAATGATTCAGGAGTCCCAGTTCCTTCTCTCCTGTGGTTGCATATTTCAGACCCTTGGAATCCTTCATTTTTAGCAGAGTGGCCTGGGAAAAAAGAGAGAGAGTGGAAATCTACTTGAAATATATCGTGGTCAGCGCTAGAAGTTCATTGGCCAGACCTCAGTCACATGACTGATATAAGAGGGGCCAGGAAATACTTGAACTGGAGCACTGTGAAGGAGCACGTGTAGGTAAGTACCAAGAGCCTGTACCACACAGAGGTGCTCCATTTTTTCCATGTACAGATCGGTCCTGGGTGTTCATTGGAAGGACTGATGTGGAAGCTGAAACTCCAATACTTTGGCCACGTGATGTGAAGAGCTGACTCATTTGAAAAGACCCTGATGCTGAGAAAGATTGAGGGCAGGAGGAGAAGGGATGAGAATGAGGCAGGAGGATGAGATGGTTGAGTGACATCACCAACTCAATGGACATGGGTTTGGGTGGACTCCAGGAGTTGGTGATGGACAGGGAGGCCTGGCATGCTGCGGTTCATGGGGTCGCAGAGAGTCAGACACGACTGAGCGACTGAACTGAACGGAACATCTTAGGTGACCAACCCTTATTCCAGGCGTGTGTTTCATGTACACCCTCCTCTTACCATCTGCCACCATGTTGCCCTTGCTGTCTTCACTCTCTGGCAGTATCACTTTGACTCACCCAGAGCTTTTCTTTGCACAGTTCCAGTAAGTTACTCCCTGCCAACCCTTCCCACTGTATTTCAAATTCCAGGGAAGAATCAAACATTTTCAAAGCTGATATCCTTGCCTCAGTAGCATTGACCCCTTCACTGTTTGCAAGCAATGAGAAAATAAGGGAGAAATAAGCCAATAGAATCACCAGCCACCGTAGGAAACTGTTAATAAGAAGCAATCAAAATGGCTATGAAAATTCTAGAAAAGAAAGGAGCTGAAATAAGAACTTAGAGGTTTTCATAAAGGACCCACACAATAATGCTTGATACTCTGATACAAGTTTACACTCTTTCAAAATCCCCTGAGATGAAAAAGGTAAACCCTTAGTGCCAGAATAGAACGCCTGGGGGTAGAAACTAGAGTTATGAAAGACAAGTGCTCCAAAGAACAAGCTGCATGAGGAAATATCTTGCAATTTTCGACCTGAGGTCAGTGACCCAAAGATGAGTTGAAATATTCTGAAAAACAATCTCTTACAGCAGACGTCACTACAAAACCAGATATTTTTCTTCACCGGAAACAAAAGAAAAAAAAATAATGAAAAGACCTCACAGCAATTCTGGAATTCAAAACCATCCAAACACTGCCGGGAAAATAAATAGAGGGCGATATTGTGACATTTCTTAGCCTTTGCCTGTAGCCATCAAATTAATCATATACAATAAAATTTAAAAGTTCTTACTTGACTTAATTATAATATGTTACATTTTCTTTCTAAAGCATGTTACAGTTTTTCAATCTTTGTTTAGCTTTATCTTATTAATTTCTTCATCTATATCTCTTCAATGACTTATGGGAGTATAACAATTCTTCTAATTTAAATTGACTTTCTGTTGGTGCTGGAGAAGACTCTTGAGAGTCCCTTGTACAGCAAGGGTATCAACCCAGTCAATCCTAAAGGAAATCAACTCGGAATAGTCATTGGTAGAACTGAGGCTGAAGCTGAAGCTCCAATACTTTGGCCACCTGATGTAAATAGCTGACTCATTGGAAAAGACCCTGATGCTGGGAAAGGTTGAAGGCGGGAGGAGAAGAGGGTCACAGAGGATAAGATGGTTGGATAATATCACCTACTCAATGAACATGAGTTTGAGCAAACTCCAGGGGATAATGAAGGGCAAAGAAGCCTGGTAAGCTGCAGTCCCTGGATTCACAGAGATGGACACAATTTAGCAACTAAACAATAACAAATTGTTGCTGTTGAAACTTTTTTAATCTAAATTATTCTAAAGCTTTACACAAAGTCTTTCTTGACTGAATGGGATAATAGTAGCTATAATTAAAAGTGAAGAAACAACTTAGATCAAAATTTAAAAATTCCCTGGCTCTTTTACTTACGGGAAATCATAGATTATTCTTTTCTAAAGGGTAAAAAAATAATCTTGTGTGAGTAATAAGATAAATTTTTACACAAATAACCAATAACATGAGCTAGACAGATGTTGTTTATAAATTCTTTCACTTGTGCCATTTCTCTGGAAAGTTATTCAATTTAGGAAAAAGAAAATCATTTAAAGTGCAAGAGAATAGATGCTGTGCTATTAAAACCTTATTATAATAGCAATAGACAAAGTTTGAATCATTTTTAATGTTAGTTTATCTAAATTATAAAATCATGAACATGAATAGTGTGATAGGTCCTTTTGGTTGCAGAAAGATCCATGTGTAACCAGCTTCCATGATATGAGGAAATTGACAATTTATTACAAAATTACAGGTCATAGTATGGAGCTGTCTTCTCTTCTTCTCTCCCTCCCTTTAGGTGAGATTTCTGTGCTTTGCAGGTAGATATGGAAGAAAATGTGGCTGACAACATGTACCAACCTATCCTGCATTTAAGAGAATACTTATCCAGTCCCAATTCTTAATCCTTACAAATGAATCTCAGGTTATTCTAGTTTGAATCAAGGTTGAACCTCTGATGCAATCAACTTTGGTAGGGGCTGGGTCATTTCGCACAAATGGAGATTAAAAGTCCACTGCTGGTACAGTTCAAGGAAAACACGATATGCGGTAATAAACAGCAAGAACACTTTAAAGTGTTAAAGCCTGGAAAAGTAAGCTTGAAAGTGAAACTCGCTCAGCCATGTCCACCTCTTTGTGACCCCATGGACTGTAGCCCACCAGGCTCTTCTGCCCATGGGATTTCCCAGGAAAGAACACTGGAGTGGGTTGCCATTTCCTTCTCCAGGGGATCTTCCCAACCCAGGGATCGAATCCACATCTCCTGCATTTCAGGCAGATTCAGGCTAAATCACCAGGGAAGCCCCTTCAGTTATATTATCAACTGAAGCATGACAAATCACACAAAGAAACTTAGCATCTTGAAACAAAACATGTTTATTATCTCACACAATTTCTGTCAGCAATCTGGGAACAGCCTAGCTAGGAGCTTCTGGCTCAAGGGAGCTCAAGGGGTCACAATCAAGTTGCCAGCCAGAGCTGCGACTCCATGAGGAGTCGGCTGATGGGCTGGCCACGATTAGAGGCTCCACTTCCAAAATGGCTTCCTCAGATGACTGCTGGCAGAGGCCTCAGTTCATCAAAACCTGGGCTTCTCAGGGGTGCCTGAGTGTCCTGACCCATTTCAACTGTCCTCCCTAGAGTGAAAGATGTGCACTCATGAGAGGGCAAGAGCACCACAGGGCCTTTTATGACTTTCATCTCCAAAGTCACACACCACAACTTCTGCTTTATACTGTTGGTTAGAAGCAATTTATTAAATCCATCTTCAAGGAGAGGGAAGTTAGGCTCCACCTCACAAAGGAAATGAAACCCTGTCAACTCAGGTTGGGCTTTGAACCCACCGCAGCCTTTTCACTGAGATTACACTTGGTCTCAGGACCTAATGAGGTTCAGGTTCAAGATGTCTCATCATAGAATTCAAGGACAAAGTGGTAGGTAAGAAGTGGATTTATTTAGAGAGAAACACAGACCGAGTGTGGGCCAGCCCAGAAGGAAAGAAGCCCCAGGGTACGGTGTTGTCAGTTTTTATAGGGACTGGTAGTATCGTAAGCTTGGAGAAGGCAATGGCACTCCACTCCAGTACTCTTGCCTGGAAAATCCCATGGACGGAGAAGCCTGGTGGGCTGCAGTCCATGAGATCGCTGAGAGTCGGATATGACTGAGCAACTTCACTTTCACTTTTCCCTTTCATGCATTGGAGAAGGAAATGGCAACCCACTCCAGTGTTCTTGCCTGGAGAATCCCAGGGACGGGGGAGCCTGGTGGGCTGCCGTCTATGGGGTCGCACAGAGTCGGACACGACTGAAGAGACTTAGCAGCAGCAGCAGCAGTATCATAAGCTAGTGAGTGGGAGTATTCCAGCTCTTTGAGGGGAGGGGTAGTGATTTCCTTCCAGGAGTTGGGCTACTGTCTCCTTTTACCTTTATGTTGGCCTTGGAACTGCCATGGTGCTTGTGGATGCGTCATTTAGCTTACTGATGTGTTACAATGGTGCCCCATGGCTCAGATGGTAAAGAATCTGTCTGCGATGCAGGAGACCGAGGGTTCGATACCTGCCGGGAAAATTTCCTGGAGGATGGAATGCTACCCACTCCAGTTTTCTTGCCTGGAGAATTCCATGGCCAGTTACAACTCAGTGGGGTCACGAAGAGTCAGGCACAACTGAGCAGTTAACATAGATGTGTTACAATAAGGTCAAGTGGGAGTCAACTTGTCTGCCATCTTGGACCCATTTGGTTCTAATCAGTTTATATTGTGTCCAGTGACTACATCATTCTTTTAAAAGTCGTGCCCTACCCTCTTCCCTCCCATTTCAGAAGGACTATTATAGAGCTTGTGAACGTGTTTTTAAAGCTGCCATTGATTTTTCAGGGACATCTTCTGAGTTAACCTGTAAGCCAGTACTCAATTTTTATTATTATTATTATTTTTTTGCTTGGAATTTTTTTTAAATACTTTATTCTACATTACAATACTGTATTTGTTTTGCCATACATTGACATGAATCAGCCACAGGTGTCCATGATCTCCCAATGCCGAAGCCCCCTCCCACCTCCCATCCCACATCCTCTCCCTGAATCATCCCGTGCACCAGCCGCATGCATCCTGCATCCTGTATTGAACATAGACTGACGCTTCGTTCTTACAAGATAGTATACATGTTTCAATGCCATTCTCCCAAATCATCGCCCCCCCTCCCTCTCCCTCAGAGTCCAAAAGTCCATTCTATACCTCTGAGTCTCTTTGTTGTCTCACATAGAGGGTCATCATTACTATCCTTCTAAATTCCATATATATGAGTCAGTATACTGTATTGGTGTTTTTCTTTCTGGCTTACTTCACTCTGTATAATCGGCTCCAACTCCAACTTATGCAGCTCAACTCCAGAAAAATAAACGAACCAATCAAAAAAATGGGCCAAAGAACTAAATAGGCATTTCTCCAAAGAAGACATACAGATGGCTAACAAACACATGAAAAGATGCTCAACATCACTTATTATCAGAGAAATGCAAATCAAGACCACAATGAGGTACCATTTCACACCAGTCAGAATGGCTGCGATCCAAAAGTCTACAAGCAATAAATGCTGGAGAGGATGTGGAGAAAAGGGAACCCTCTTACACTGCTGGTGGGAATGCAGACTAATACAGCCATTATGGAAAACAGTGTGGAGATTCCTTAAAAATTGCAAATAGAACTGCCTTATGACCCAGCAATCCCACTGCTGGGCATTCACACCGAGGAAACCAGAATTGAAAGAGACACATGTACCCCAATGTTCATTGCAGCACTGTTTATAATAGCCAGGACATGGAAGCAACCTAGATGTCCATCAGCAGATGAATGGATAAGAAAGCAGTGGTACATATACACAATGGAGTACTACTCAGCCCTTAAAAGAGTAAATTTGACTCAGTTCTAATGAGATGGATGAAATTGGAGCCAATTTTTATCTTTTGATTGACTGCATTGTACAATTCACCAAAGTGAGGTGGAGGTGGTATTATGATTTACAATGAGAAATACGTTTTGGGTCTTCATCCCATTTCTGGCATAGAGTTCCTTTAGTGGGGAGAGTGACAAAGTTGTTTTCTGTTAATTGGGTGACGAGCCCCCCACCCACGCCCACCACCTAAGTCAGGGAAGGGAGGGAGCCTCCAGGTTGAATCATTCACTAATGGCCAATGACTTAGTCAATCTTACCTTGTAATAAGCCTCCTTAAAAACCCAAAAGGAGAAGATTTGAAGAGCTCCCAGGATGTTGGGCACAGGGAGAGTCAGGGGAATGCAGAAGCTTTGTTCCCTCTCCCAGGCCGCCACTGGGGTTCTCTCCATTCGGCTGTTCCTGTTATGTCCTTTCACAGTAAACCTGTGATCCGGTAAGTAAAATGTTTCTCTGCATTCTGTGAGCCACTCTAGCAAGTTTTTTTTTTTTTTACCCAAGGAAAGAGGGGATCACTGGAACCTCCAGTGGGTAGCCAACTGTCTGAACCACAGGTGACAGCCTGGCATTGCTGTAGTGTCTGAATGGGGCCTAGGGTTGGGTGGGGTGCAACACAGTCTTGTGGGACTGACTGTGTGGAATTTGGTACTATCTCTGGGTAGATAAAACGTCAAAATTGAGCTGATTTGTAGGACACTCTGCTTATATCCCCAGAGAACTGGTGGTGGCAAGGGGCAACCCTCCCCAAACACCCATTATAAATTGAGTTCTTAGAAGACCAAAAGGATCATAGCTCAAAATACTTGCTTCTGTTTCAACTTTCCAGAAAATTTGTTTAGTTTCTATGTACACTCCTTAATCAAATGTATTGATTACTTATACACTTGGTAATACATTTATCCTTTCCTTTTAAATTCATAATTGAGCTCAGACTTTAACACAGAACAATTAAATCAGGATCTCTTAGAGAAGGGCTTGGTATTGGCAGTTTTGTATAATTCCTCTGGTGATTCTAATATACAGGTAGCAACGAGAACCACTCAACCTGATAGTAATTTTGGAAGTCTTTTTCAGCTCCAATTTTCCATGATTTATTCCCTTCCATAATGATCTTCTGACTTGATAGCAGGTCCCTCACATAAGACCTATACAAGAGTATGCATGTGGCACCGAAGGAGGTTCAAGAGACAGTACAGGGCAAGATAATAGGTATTTCACCATTTCCTGGCACATGGGGTGTCTTTAGCTACTTAGACATATGAAAAACATATTCCCATTTGGTAACTCTTTGTTTGATTGAGAGGATGCCTGGGATACCACTTGCATCTGCTTCTATTGCTAGATTGTAACTAAGATGATAACTAAATACACCGCATTTCCCTCCACTGGAGTAGGAACAGGATTCAAGAGACCAGAGAGGACCCCTCAGATCCATCCTAAGGAAAGACCTAGTATGCCTGGGATACATTTCTTAGGGTTTCCTGGTTCAACATACAATTGCCTGCTTCATAAGAAGACTCCACCTGGGGGTAACAGAGGCATGAGCTTCCTTCTTCCGTGTTTCTATATGCAGAGCTTTTACAAAGTCATTTCTCTTTGGCTACAGACCTCTCTCCTCTGGGTGGAGCTGAGCTCACTGAAAGCAGCGTTATTTTGAAAACACCACACCTATAACTGAAAAGGATTTGTTAAGGCCTTTTATGATCTATCTTTTTCTGTGGCCTCTTACACCATCCAAAAATCAAACCAGCTGAATCCAGAACCCAGGTGGCAGCTGTTCAGGCTTGGCACCCCAAAGCCCTTGGGACTCAGGGCGTGACTCTTTAGTGAGATCAGATGTAACCCATGAGGCATCTCTGGCTACTTTCTAATTATTTCCATTGCAAAAGGCCCTGAGTTATTTGATGAATCATGTCATTTTTATTGAAAAGTAAACCAAGGGTGATAAAAAAGACCTATGGCCACACACACAAGAACCATAGGTTCATAATTGGGATCCAGAGGAAGAAAATCTGTATATACTCACTGTATATTTGGGTTCTGGGCACCAGGAATTGTGGCCAGAAGGCACATCTTCTCTACCACACATTTCAGCAGGAGCAGGGATTATGGTTTGCTTTTTTAGGGAGCTATTTTTAGCTAAATATAGATTGATACATAGGTGATTTTTAAAATTATTCCTTATGTTCCAATTCCCTTCTTATAACCATTTAATATAATAATTATTGATTGCTAGGAATGTTCTGGGCACTACTTCATGGTCTTCCTGTGCTTAATCTTACTGAATCCTCCCAACATTTTTTTTTCTAGGAAGCCTAGACGTGTGTGTGTTTTTTTTTTTTAGAGTTTTTTTTTATTGTTTTTAATACTTTATTCTACATTACAATGCTATATTTGTTTTGCCATACATTGACATGAATCAGCCACAGGTGTACACGATCTCTCAATGTCAAAGCCCCTCCCCACCCCATATCATCTCCCTGGATCATCCCGTGCACCAGCCCCAAGCATCCTGTATCCTGTATTGAACATAGACTGGCGCTTCGTTTCTTATATGATAGTATACCTATTTCTATGCCATTCTCTCAAATAATCCCACCTTCTCCCTCTCCCTCAGAGTCCAAGAGTCCATTCTATACCTCTGTGTCTCTTTTGTTGTCTCACATACAGGGTCATCATTACTATCTTTCTAAATTCCATATTTATGTGTGTCATTTCTAAAAGCTAATTGCTTGATTATTCCTGTGTTACAGAAGAGGAAACTGAAACCCAGAATAATTGAAATCTTTAATCAAGAATGATTTCCACCTCAGCTTTCTCCTCCCTAGCCTCTTCTAGCTTTCTTTCTGTTCCACCTTAATTTTTCTGCTTTTTCTTTCTTTTTTGCGGGGTGGGGGAGTAGTGGGCATGGGTGGGTTTTTTTTTTCTTCTTTCTTTTCTCTGTTACTTGCTTCTCTGGGCTTCAGGAGCAAGAGTTCAATTTTAGAAGCATAAATGTTGAACTCACATAAGAGACAAGTACAAGCTAAGTTGACGTGAATTTGCTGTGCAAAGAGGAGAAAAACACCAGGTCGACAGAGCAAGGATTTACTCCTGACCCACACCCTCCCGCATTCCTGTCCTCAGAAGAGGTCTGCTCACTCACCTAACTGATGAAACAAGCTTTCTGGGGAGGGCAAAGTGAGGACAAGAGCCTGCAACAAAATCTGCCCCACCTCCCGCCCACTCCTTACTCAGAGAGCAGGAGGCTAAACATCACCTCTACTGGTGTAGCTGCAGTTGAGCTCTCAACACTGGGGCCCAAGCATCCCAAGGTATCTGGGAGACTCAGACATGTGAAATTTGAGCCATAATTTCTTCCACTTGTGTAATCTCTTTACACGGAATATTCTCACATGTCATCTCATATAATCACTTACATATTTTATTTTATTTATTTATTTATTTTTATTTATTTATTTTTTTTTAAATTACAATACTGTATTTGTTTTGCCATATATTGACATGAATCAGCCACAGGTGAACACAATCTCCCAATGCCAAAGCCCCCTCCCACCTCCCACCCCACATCATCTACCTGAATCATCCTGTGCCCCAGCCCCATGCATCCTGCATCCTGCATTGAACATAGACTGGCGCTTCGTTTTTACAAGATAGTATACATGTTTCAATGCCATTCTCCCAAACCATCCCACCCTTTCCCTCTCCCTCAGAGTCCAAAAGTCCGTTCTATACCTCTGTGTCTCTTTTGTTGTCTCACATATAGGGTCATCATTACTGTCTTCTAAATTCCATATATATGTGTCAGTATACTGTATTGGTGTTTTTCTTTCTGGCTTACTTCACTCTGTATAATCGGTTCCAATTTCATCCATCTCATTAGAACTGAATCGAATTTATTCTTTTTAAGGGCTGAGTAGTACTCCATTGTGTATATGTACCACTGCTTTCTTATCCATTCATCTGCTGATGGACATCTAGGTTGCTTCCATGTCCTGGCTATTATAAACAGTGCTGCAATGAACATTAGGGTACATGTGTCTCTTTCAGTTCTGGTTTCCTCGGTGTGTATGCCCAGCAGTGGGATTGCGGGTCATAAGGCAGTTCTATTTGCAATTTTTAAGGAATCTCCACACTGTTCTCCATAGTGGCTGTACTAGTTTGCATTCCCACCAGCAGTGTAAGAGGGTTCCCTTTTCTCCACATCCTCTCCAGCATTTATTGCTTGTAGACTTTTGGATCGCAGCCATTCTGACTGGTGTGAAATGGTACCTCATTGTGGTCTTGATTTGCATTTCTCTGATACTGAGTGATGTTGAGCATCTTTTCATGTGTTTGTTAGCCATCTGTATGTCTTCTTTGGAGAAATGCCTGTTTAGTTCTTTGGCCCATTTTTTGACTGGATCACTTATTTTTCTGGAGTTGAGCTGCATAAGTTGCTTATATATCTTTGAGATTAATTGTTTGTCAGTTGCTTCATTTGCTATTGTTTTCTCCCATTCAGAAGGCTGTCTTTTCACCTTGCTTATAGTTTCCTTTGTTGTGCAGAAGCTTTTAATTTTAATTAGATCCTATTTGTTTATTTTTGCTTTTATTTCCAGTATACTGGGAGTTGGATCATAGAGGATCCTGCTGTGATTTATGTCGGAGAGTGTTTTGCCGATGTTCTCCTCTAGGAGTTTTATAGTTTCTGGTCTTACATTTAGATCTTTAATCCATTTTGAGTTTGTTTTTGTGTATGGTGTTAGAAAGAGGTCTAGTTTCATTCTTCTACAAGTGGTTGGCCAGTTTTCCCAGCACCACCTGTTAAAGAGACTGTCTTTACTCCATTGTATATTCTTGCCTCTTTGTCGAAGATAAGGTTTCCATAGGTGTGTGGGTTTATCTCAGGGCTTTCTATTTTGTTCCATTGATCTATATTTCTGTCTTTGTGCCAGTACCATACTGTCTTAATGACTGTGGCTTTGTAGTAGAGCCTGAAGTCAGGCAAGTTGATTCCTCCAGTTCCATTCTTCTTTCTCAAGATTGTTTTGGCTATTCGAGGTTTTTTGTATTTCCATACAAATCTTGAGATTATTTGATCTAGTTCTGTGAAAAATACTGCTGGTAGCTTGATGGGAATTGCATTGAATCTGTAGATTGCTTTGGGTAGTATACTCATTTTCACTATATTGACTCTTCCGACCCATGAGCATGGTATATTTCTCCATCTATTAGTGTCCTCTTTGATTTCTTTCATCAGTGTTTTATAGTTTTTGATATATAGGTCTTTAGTTGTGTAAGTGAATGGTGAAAATCACTTACATATTTTATTCATTGAAGTGTATGAAGTTTGAGATTAAAGTAAGGGTGCTATTCCCTCAAAATTCCTTGAGACTTTGATTTTAAACAAATCCTATCTTTACAGTCCACATTAAATAGTTTTCTGATGCAGATTCATGAAACACAGATAGGACTTGGTGGCACAAACTAGAACTCTCTCTGAAAACATCTGTGTAAAGAGCTATGGGTAGTTCCTGCAGATATGCAAGTCAGCAGTATTCCATTGAAATACTGGACTCCACTGGCTAGGTGTGAGGCCTCTCCCTGTAGCCTTGCAGAAGTCTCTACTGATTTTCTAGATAGCTCATGAATGGGAGAGGCCTTCAGGTGACAAGGACTCAGAAAGACTTTTTATGGAAAACTGGGAAACTGGATTTAGAGGATCAACCAAGGGTTTAATTAATCTTCACAGTCAGCTTGTGACCTTTGAATATACTGATGTCTCAAGGATCTGTGAAGGGCATTGGTACGAGGTTATTGCACTCCCTTAATCCTTACTTCAGGGGGCCTGCTGCTTAGCTTTCGGTTCCCAGCAGCCCTATGCTTCTGCCAGAAATCCCAGCCCTTCCCAGAGGTCGTTTAGAAGTGTTTTATCAATGAAAGAACAAAATGTTAATTCCTACTGGCTCTCTGGAATCTCCAGACCCACACAGAAATATCCTTATATATAAAACAAGGATGGGAAGCTCCCACAACTCCTAGAAGCAACACCCATTTTGAAAGGTAAACTGGTTTGTTTCCAGCCCAAGGAGACACTTCAGTCTGAACTCTGCTAATCAGGCAAATAAGTAAACATATAAAATGTATAATAATATAAGTAATATAAAACATTTACTTTTATGGAGTGAATATAAAATTTATCATTTAAAGCAAGACACTTCAGGGAATTCCCTGGTGGTCCAGTGGCTAAGACTCCATGCTCCCAATGCAGAGGGCCTGGGTTCAATCCCTGGTCAGAAAACAGAGTTCACATGCCTCAAGGAAGACCTGGCATAGCCAAATACATTTTTAAAGTAAATAAATAAAAATAAATATTAAAAACAAATAAAGGATGACACTTAAGATCAAGAGGGACTGCTACTAACAGTCACAGCAGGACAACACATAAAAACCTGGAATGTCCTGGGCAAAATAGGACATGTGGTCAACCCAACCATCAGTGAATATTTAAAACAGCTTTTCTCTGTTTCTCATAATGTTTTTATTACATTAGAGCGTGGCAAGGATCTTCACTTTCCTTTTTATACTGAGCAGTGGGTTTGTTCTACTTTCCTGAAAAATAATGTTATATTCTGAGTCTCAGCTAATCTGTTCTGAACTTCATTCTATCATCTACTTCTCTGAGCTGTAGGTTTCCCCACATATCTAAGTTTCTGTGAACCCTTCAGAAGATTATTTTAAAATACCTACAGTCCTTCCCATGATTTTAACATTTCTTCAAAGACTTTTGGTTTTATTTTGAACAACTTCAAAGTTTATTTTGGAAGGAAAGTGTCAGTTTTTCCCTAAAATTCGCCAGGTTTTAGTAGAGCAATGGACTCACCTTTGGGAAGAACTCTGAGCACCTGACTATATCAGCAACTTACTGGCCACTATCAAATGATACAGCCCCTACCCCATCAGTCACTTGCCTGCCTAATTTATATATTGACATAGATATAGAAATACAGAGACAAAAATGTAGGTTAATTGGTAGACAGATAGATACATGTATTCTTTTGGACCTAGGTGAGAAAAATACACAGGGAATATCAGTTTGAATATTCTAGATTTTAAGAGGACTCCTTTGGCTACGTTTTCAAATTTTAATTTTATTTAACATGGCACTATGTATTTTGTCTCCTGCTGTACACATTTCTGTAAGCTTTCTCAAATTCTCTGGGGTCAAGAAAACTACCAAAAACAATCACAGTGTTGTGGTGAAGGATGTGGAAGCTAGGGTAGGGTGGGGATTTAAGCAATGGCTAGTTAGGGACAAAAATCATATGGCATCTGCAAGGAATGAACAGGATTCCTGTGCGTGGATCCTCCAGTTTGGATTATGAGGTTTTTTAATCTATTTGTTTAACGTGGCTGCTCCAGATCTTAGTTGCAGTATTGAGAGTCCTTTGTTGTAGCATGTGGGATCTAGTTCTCCGACCAGGGATCAAACCAGGCCCCCCTTCATTGGCAGCAGAGAGTCATAGCCCCTGGACCAGCAGGGAAGTCCCAAGGCATTTTTAATTTACCCAACTTCTCCCCTGTATTAGCATCCAAATATTAGTTGCCACTTTTGCAGTAGCTGATATAGTCGCTCAAGGTAAGTGCACTATTCTACGGGATTTCCAAAATACCTGTTTGCCAATAAAATGATCAGCTATTTATGAACATTCTAAACTTTAATGTGTTGGCATTGGGAAGCTATTCTGGATTATTCTGAGTGATAAAATATGCTTTAGAAAGATTGGGCAATGAATAAAATAACATTTACACATTGCTTGCTCTGAACTGAGCACCAAGCAGTTCATGTTGATTATATCACTGAATTTTCCAAGCAATATATGTAAAGTAGATACTTTTATAACACCTACTTTCCAGGTGAAAAAAACAAGATCTATTTGTATTGAAATAACTTGTGCAAGTTCATCTAACTATAAAAAGGTGGAGATGAGCCAAATGTCTGCAGCTGCTGCTGCTGCTAAGTCACTTCAGTCATGCCTGATTCTGTATGACCCCATAGATGGCAGCCCACCAGGCTCTGCCATCCCTGGGAGTCTCTAGGCAAGAACATTGGAGTGGGTTGCCATTTCCTTCTCCAGTGCCTGAAAGTGAAAAGTGAAAGTGAAGTCGCTCAGTCGTGTCTGACTCTTAGGGACCCCATGGACTGCAGCCCACCAGGCTCCTCCGTCCATGGGATTTTCCAGGCAAAAGTACTGGAGTGGGGTGCCATTGCCTTCTCCAATACAGACTAGGGTGACTAGAATAAAACACTGAAATCAGGAAAAGGATGTAACTAACCCCTGCAGTAGTCCAGAGACAAGAGGATGAAGCAAAGGGAAGGGGCTGGGAGGTCAGGAAGATGTTACAAAGGGAGAAACAATAGAATTGTGACACTTTTGTGGGTTTGCCAGGTTGTAAAGAAGGCACTAGCTACGACTCTCTTGATTAACAGTGATTCATCAACACTGATAAGCTGGTCAACACTGGCAAAAGAATAGAGGTTTTGTTAGGTGAGGGAATAGTTCCTCTTTGGACATTTTTGAATTAAAGGATATCTAGAATCAACAAACGTGATATATTGATATAGTGTGCAAAGGAAAACAAAATACCCAAATGAATGTTTGCTGGATTTGTCTACAGTGTTCCACCTCACTAAGAAGTAAAATATCTTGGTAGGACATACAGGATGTCTAACAAGAGTCATATAAGGAAAGCTCAAGAGAGAGGAGATATATACCTAGTTATGACTGATTCGTGTTGCTGTATGATAGAAGCCAACAATTTTCCTCCAATTAAAAAAAGGACCGTATAAAGGACATATTATAATTTTGTTGCTGAAATATCAGGCTCTTAAGAACTTAAATAACTTGTCAAAACAACCAAACCTTTTTGTGTTTCTTTGATGATCAATAAGTTAGAATACTTACCACTGGTGACGATTTTTCAGTCCCAGGAGAGCTCAGAGTGTGAAGAGGGTGCAGGAAGGAATGAACAAATGACAGGCTGATGAATGAATGCTTGGTATGCTAATTTAAGAAGAAATAAATGCTGCTCTCCACTTGGAATTTACTTTTCCTGCTTTTCCACTAACCCCTGTAGTTTGTTTTCTTTAAAATATTACTCAAAATTTAGCCTTTGTTTCTTAAAGCTTTCTAAATGGGAAATCATTTGCCTCTAATCCTTTTGCTGTTGTTCAGCAGCCCTTCATACGAGCCTATATCAATGTTGGGCTTACTGTCCTTTAGGAAATACTTCTGTCCCAAAGGACTGGGCAGCAACTTTCAGTCTTTACTTTGTTCAGAAGTTCGTGCTAGGCCATATTTTGTGGTTCACTGGGCAAACATAACTTGGGCACTGACTGTATCTCTGCATGTGTTTGCAGGCTCGCTTCTTGCCTTTTGACTTTTAAAGCACTAGTCAGGGGAACAGGTTTCTTTCTGCTAACTGAATCTTGACAGTATGATATTTCTCCTCCTTGTTTGGAAGTATTTTAATCCTTGCCACATTAATTTACCTAGTTGATTGACTGGAGTTAAAATTCAACTGCAAAATGAGAGCAGATTGTTCTCTTCCTTGTGACAGATTCATGTCCGCTGGAGTACATCATCTTCAACAAAAGATGACCAATGCAGGAGGCGACTCTGAGGATTAACAAGGTTTGGCCATGTTTATATAACTTTTAAGCTCTCATTGGAAAAGTGCTTTGGGGACCATAAATGTTGATCTTAATCTGTGCATGCTTAAATCAGAATTGCCTTCCATAAGTTCAACTTTTTCTCCAAAGGCAGTGGGGATTAGTAAATCGTGTTTCCAGAAAGTTCAACCTATATTTGAGACCAGTTTATATGATAGCTGATGTGAATTCAGTTGTTCCTTAGAACAGAGGTCCTGGATGTTAGGATGTCTCGAATCACCTGGAGGGCTGGCCCGGGGCCCCAGAACTTTGGATGCAGCAGGTCTTGGATGAAGACCAAGACCAGATATTTCTGTCAAGTTCTGCGGCGAAGTGGGTTCTCCTGGCACTTTGAGAACCACCACCCTGGGAATTGTTCACTCTGACCAGTGGGACTGAGAGCAAAAACATCCAAGGAAAGTTGTGTAAACTTCTCCAGAGAGGTTCAGATGCGGTCATTTTAAATTAGGTCTGGTTTTTATTTGTTTTCTTATCTTTTGTATATTGTTTTGGAAGGGAGTTATTAAGGGGGAAAAAGGTAGCTTCTAATACTGACATCTAGATCTAGTATTATTTGACTGAATGTCTACTGATGCCTGCTTTTAAATCCAATAGCTCCCCTCACAGCTTCTCCCTGCACCCAAAACAAAACAAAAACGAAGCAAAAATCCAAAATGGATGTTGTCTCCAACCAGCACTTAAAAGTTAACAACAGCACCAGAGTCGCTCAGGTCAGTGGAGGGTAAAACCAGCATTTGGAAATGCTGTGAGAACACAAATAGTTTAAACTGTAGAAGAGGCCCGAGGAAATTACAGAGGGAAAACTTTCCGTCCAAGGTTCCAGTTGCCAAGGAGTTTGTGTAGGTTGCTGGAGACCTCACCCCTCCGTGGCTCCTCTGTGACTCACTGTGTCCCTGGGAAGCCTCAGATTCAGCAACCAGAGAGAATTCAAACTCGGTCTTTGAAATGCACCAGGGAACTTGGCTTCTAAAACATGGATGTTTCTGATCAAATAGCTAATACTCTGGTTCCTAGAAATCAGTCTGGTTCTGGCCCAGGTGCAGAGGTTGAGATCACAGAAAGCTGTGTCATGGGCCCCCTTGCAGCTGCAGGAGAGAGCAGGGCAGGGTTAGGACACACTTGGACCCAGTTGAGATGTCTGGTCGGTTTGGTACATCAAAGTTACTCTTGTTATGTTCTTGGAATCCAGCTCCCAGATTCTCCTGTTTTAAAGTCGGATGGCTGCCTACAGGTAGAAACTCCCAGCCATGAAGTAGCTTTTCTTTCTGGATACCATCTTACTCTTTGCCATTGTAGATTAACCAATACTAACCAGAGACAAATATGTTCATTTCCCTTTCCATAACAATGAGGAGAATACAGCCTAGTGCTACAACGCTTAATCAAACCACCCCCCCGGGGCTTGGCTCAGTGCCTCTGAGACTTCAGTGCGCATGTAAATTATCTGAGCGTCTTGTGGTGCACAGGATGATTCAGGGAGATGATATGGGGTGGGAGGTGGGAGGGGGCTTCGGCATTGGGAGATCGTGGACACCTGTGGCTGATTCATGTCAATGTATGGCAAAACAAATACAGTATTGTAATGTAGAATAAAGTATTAAAAAAAAAGAAAGAAAGAAAGAAAGAAAACTAAAAAAAAAAAAAAGTAGAATCTGATTCAGTAGGTCCGAGTTGGGGCCTGAGCTTCTGCCTTTCCAACAAACTCCCAAGTGCTGAGCCTGCTGTTCTGAAGAGCAAGCTTGGAGTGGCAAGGGGATTCTTTCTCAACTTGGGCTTCTCAGTTCTATCACCCTGAGAGGGCTGAGTGTTTGCTCTTTTTTTTTTTTTTTTTAGACCAATGCCTGGATGCCCAGAGATTTTGATTTGATTAGTCTGGAGGTGGGGGCAAGAACTTCCTAGGTGCTTTATTATGCAACCAGGATTGGGAAAACAAATTCAAATGAATGTTTCTCAAACTATGGGTAGCAATCCTAAGTAGGTCACAATCAGAAATAATGTTAGAAGTACTGTCTAATGATAACATGATCTACTATGTTCTGCTCAGTTCTAAAAATTTTATTTATGTTGCAACTATTTAACCTTGCTGTTATAGTGTGACAGACATTGATAACATGAATGGGCATTATTGTGTGAAATGAATGGGCATTATTGTGTGAAATTTTTATTTCATACTAATTTTACATATCACAAATTATTTTCTAGTATGTTTTTTAATCATTTAAGTATATAAAATCATTATTAGCCCATGATCCCTGTGTAGATTGTCTACCCAGATTGAGATATCCTCTTGGTTCTGACCCTCAACTTGATGCAATCTATCCTAAACAATTGCCTGAAACTTGGTCCCAGAATATCTCCTATTATGGTTGGCTACTTCATATTGTTTTGATTAAAAACACCTGCATTTAGATGTGTGGGCTATTGTGGTTGTAGTAATAATAATAATTGTTGTTAAAACAAAATAGTATTTTGGACTTTAAAAGTCTATGTCAAAGGCCTGTTACATATGGCAAAGTAGTGCTGGAGAAGAACTGAATCACTGGGTAGAAGACACGTGTGTTCATACTTTGTAGCATCATTTCACTCTGATAGTGAAATCCCAATGCCTCCTTTTAATAAACTGGCAGTTTATCACTTTAAGGAATAAATCTGAAAGGTGTGCTTTGCAAATTAACAATTGATGACAAAGAATTACTCAATGCAAGTGAGTTCCTTAACAGAAAACATGATTCTTTCATATTGTTTACAGGAAACTTTTGTTCTTGAACAGAAAAGGAAGCAATTTCAATATAAGTCATGACTGAAATAGCCCCTCCCTTCTCTGTTACTTGGTATATTGTATATTTTGTAGTAATCTGTTATTGAACTTTATTTTTAAGCCATCCAAGAGACCTGAGATAAAAGTCCATTGGGTACTTTTTGGGGTGGGGGAGAGTGTTTCACTTATTTTGGCTAGAATAATAAGTAATGAATGCCCACTGTATACCTGGTATTCAGCTCAACCCTTGAGGATACAGCGGATGTGGTCTGTTATTTTTAACATGTTTCCATGACTTCTGAATTCATAGAGCTTACCATCTATCTCATGGCAGAAGCAGCTCTTGGGCAGCTACAAATAAATCTATATTATCAACCATGATAAAGCTAAATGTAAGTGCTGCGAAGAGAGTGCATTAGGGAGAATCAGTTGTGATGAGCTGTTTCATGGGGAGGCATCTTTGAAGAGTGACATTTAGTCAAAACCTAAAAGAAGCAGTGGTTACTCGAAGATGAGAGTGACTTTTCCTAGGCAGAGAAGATCCTATGTGAAAACTCTGAAGGGAGGGCAAGTGGCAGTTTCAAAGGGCTATGAGACTGTTGCAACCAGAATTCAGAGAGGCTGGAGGAGAGTTATCCAAGCTGAAACTGTAAAAGTAGCAGAGCCAGACCACAGAGGGCCTGGTGGCTGGGTAGGATATTGCCCTTTATTCAAAGGGCAAATGGGAACAAATCTTTAAACACTTTTATAGGGTGGTTACATGAACAGATTTTCATTTCTAATCTCCAAGGGAGACGAAAATTCATGTCGAGTTTTTTCATCTTCAAGGCCAACAGAGTAGCGATAATTGAACCAGATACCCATTCACTGCTGCTGTGAAATACCCCGCATCACTCAGGCTACTGCTTAGAATATAGTTGGGAAGATGTGCCAAGAATGAAAGTGGAAGATCTGTGGTCAGATGCTGTGTTCCAAGCCAGAGATGATGGCATTTTTGGACAAGGATGTGTGCTGTGCTTAATCACTCAGTCATGTCTGACTCTGCGACCCCACAGACTATAGCCTGGCAGGCTCCTCTGTCCATGGAATTCTCCAGGCAAGAGTGCTGGAATGGGTTGCTGTTCCCTTCTTCAGGGCATCTTCCCAACCCAGGGATAGAACCCAGGTCTCCCGCATTGCAGGTGCATTCTTTACCATCTGAGCCACCAGGGGAGCCCTTGGACAAGAATAGCAGTGGTAGAAATGGAGCAAAGAGGATACATTCAGGATACATTTTAGAACTAGAATAAGATGGTTGCATATTGACTGGATGTAAGGAGTGGAGGGAGAAGGAGAAATGAAAGGTGACTTCCAGATGTTGCTTGGAACCATTCTATTCAGGGAACATGGGAGAAGACTTTGCTTTCATGGGATAGATTAATCAATTTGGAAACTTGTAATCTGAGATGTCTATAAAATAGTCAAGTGGGACAATGTATGTGCAAGCTATTAGCACGTACATCGTATTTAGGTTTTGTCATAAATGCTTAGTACCTACCACATGCCAGGCACTATTCTTGTCACTGAGACTATAAAGAGAAACAAAACAAAAGTTTCATGTATGAAGTCCTCTCAAGGCACAGTGCTTACATTAACCAGAATATACAGTTAGAGGGGATTAGAGCAAGAGGAGTGCCTCAAGGTGACAACTGAGAAGGGAAAGGCGAAGATAGGAAACAAGCCATTCAAAGAGCTGGAAAAGTGGGCTCCAGACCAGGTGGTCAGGAATTGTGGATCCTTGAAGGAGAAGTGAGCAGATGTGGTTCAGCTCAGTTCAGTTCAGTCGCTCAGTCGTGTCCGACTCTCTGCGACCCCATGAACCGCAGCATGCCAGGCCTCCCTGTCCATCACCAGCTCCCAGAGTTTACTCAAACTCATGTCCATTGAGTCGGTGATGCCATCCAACCATCTCATCCTCTGTTGTCCCCTTCTCCTCCTGCCTTCAATCTTTCCCAGCATCAGTCTTTTTCCAATGAGTCAGCTCTTCGCATGTATATGAAGGAGTGATAAAAGACTTGGTATAGCCAGTGAGGTGAACAATGAGAAACTGGAAGAAGGAAGAGGGTCTGAACTATGGAAATCTGTAGCCCACAGAACGTTGGTTTCTAAACATGGTTGGATGTCACTGGAGGATTTTTGAACTGTGGAGTGATAATTTGCATTTTTCAAAAATCTATCTCTGAGAATAGATTATAGAGTCTGATGAGGAACCCGGAGATTCATTAGGAAACGGGTAGAGTCCTCCTACTCATGTATCATATTAGTGATTTGAGCTGAATTGTGTCTTGCCTGGGATCAGTATTGTTGAAGCCCCTAACCCCAAGTGTGATGGTGTTTGGTGATGGGGCCTTTGGGTGGTAATTAGGCTTGGATGAGATCATGAGGGTGGGGCCCTTAAGAGAAGTAGGAATTAGATGCCTCAGAAGAACAGACATGGAAGGGCTTGCGTTGTGTTTCTCCCCTCTACCCTGTGAAGACACAGCTAGAAGGCACCATTCGCAAGGCAAGGCGAGGGCCCTCGCGGGCAACCCTGGTCATGCTGGTACCCTGACCTCAGACTTCAGCCTCCAGAGCTGTGAGAAAAGAAACTCCTGTTGTTTAAGCCAACCAGTCTATGGTATTTGTTATTGCAGCCTGAGTAGTCTGATAGGACTAACCAGGAAGGGAGAGATGATGTGATGAGGGTAATTACGTTTGGAGGAGAGGGAAGGTCCAGGAATGTCCACTTACTGACTTCAGCTCATCAAGGTACTGTACAGAGTTCTCATTTCCAGTGTAAACAAAAGCAGTGGGTGTGCCTGGCATGGGAATGAAATTACTATGGTTTGGAATAAGAGCCATCTCCCGAAGAGTAAGGACAAAAGAGGAGCATCTCAGCTCTGGCAACTAGTTTGCCTTCTATCTGTTTCCCTGTCACATTCATTCCAAGCCATTAAATGTAAAGAGAGCAGTTCTACAGCTTGTAGGATTAGTCGGCTCTCCAGAGGAGACTCAGAACTCCATCTGCTGCAATTTATTAGATCCCTGTGAACCACACAAGTCTACTGATGAGTGGCAGCCAATGAAACGCCATTGCAACAATGGAGATAATGTAATAGCCGTGTCATAAAACGATTACTATCATCATGGTTACATTTGAATTGTTTCTCCATGCACTGAGCGCAT
This sequence comes from Nanger dama, assembly GCA_917880005.1. NCBI lineage: Eukaryota > Metazoa > Chordata > Mammalia > Artiodactyla > Bovidae > Nanger > Nanger dama. The sequence continues at coordinate 15,000,619 of CAKJTW010000008.1, read as the reverse complement.
GAAAGGGTTGTGTTTCTACCCGCTAAATGGAATTCGGTGCTGGAGCTCCTCAGAGACACCTGCTGTGAGTGAGAGGTAATATCGTGAAAATTATTTCTGCCTGGAGAGCGATTGGACAGATATGTGCCAGCTGCCTGTCCCAGTGCCGGACCATGTAACAGAGTGATTTAAATCCAACTGAAAATCAAATCAATTAAAGTATTTAAATTTCCCAATGAAGCAAAATTGCAGGTAGGCTGACTTCTCCTGTCTAATTTTGTGCCCCCTACTTTGGGCAACAGGCTGTAATGAGGCTTCTATGAAGCACAGTTTAGTCACTCAGTCATGTCCGACTCTTTGTGACCCCATGAACCACAGCACACCAGGCCTCCCTGTTCATCACCAACTCCCAGAGTTTACCCAGATTCATGTCCATTGAGCCACTGATGCCATCCAACCATCTCATCCTCTGTTGTCCCCTTCTCCTCCTGCCTTCAATCTTTCCCAGCTTCAGGGTCTTTTCCAATGAGTCAGTTCTTTCCATCAGGTGGCCAAAATATTGGAGTTTCAGCTTCAGCATCAGTCCTTCCAATGAATATTCAGGACTGATTTCCTTTAGGGGATGGACTGGTTGGCTCTCCTTGCAGCCCAAGGGACTCTCAAGAGTCTTCTCCAACACTACAGTTCAAAAGCAACAATTATTCAGCGCTCAGCTTTCTTTACAGTTCAACTCTCACATCCATGCGTCACTACGGGAAAAACCATAGCTTTAACTAGACAAACCTTTGTTGGCAAAGTAATGTCTCTGCTTTTTAATATGCTGTCTAGATTTGCCATAGCTTTTCTTCCAAGGAGCAAGCGTCTTTTAATTTCATGGCTGCAGTCACCATCTGCAGTGATTTTGGAGTGAGACCTAGGTGTATTACTATTCTAGACTCTTCCTAGGATACCTGTTTCACAGTAGTTCATTCCTTATCTGTGTTTCCTTCTGAGGAGCAGAGAGGCCTGAAAAAAGGATCTCATTTTTGGTCAAATATTTGAACTTGTCCAGTTCTTTCTCAGTTCAGAGAAAGAATTCTCTGAGAAAAAATTCTTTCTCAATTCAGATTAATGAAGAAAGGTGTCCTACCCCTACAGTTATGAAATGAATGACAACTGATTTCTAGCCACTTTCCCAGGGCTTCATCAAACAATCCTTTCACCTCAAGAATGAGGGGCTGTCAAACCTGCAGCCTAGATTCATGGGCTAATTGATCATGGGTTCAGGAGAGCTAAGAAGCCAACCCAGGCACCATATCTAGGATTCTACCCCGGCCTTTGCTCTCTTAATGCCATCTCCACAAAACCTGAAGGAGCCCTAAAATGCAGAGCTCCAGATGTGATTCACACAGTCATCACCCATGACTGTACCCCCACCCCACTGTGTCTATTACTTCCGGTAGCTTTTATTTTTAATTTGAGTGTTTTTTTTAATTGAAGTATGGTTAATTTATAAAGGTGTGTTAGCTTCAGGTGCACAGCACAGTGATTCAGCTAAATACAGGTATTCTTTTTCAGATGCTTTCCCTTCTAGGTTATTGCAAAACACTAAGTATAGTCCTCTGTGCTATATAGTAGGTCCTCTTGGTTATTTTGCATATAGCAGTATATAAATATTAATCCCAAACTTCTGATTTATCCCTCCTCCACCATTTCCCCTTTGGTAAGCATAAATTTGCTTTCTATGTGTGAGGGTCTCTTTCTGTTTTGTTTAAATTACACATATAAGTGATATCATATGATATTTTTCTTTGGCTTATTTCACTTAGCATGATATTCTAGGTCCACCCCTGTTGCTACAAATGGCATTATTCCATTCTGTTTTATGTCTCAGTAATAGTCTGTTGTGTGCATATGGTATACCACACCTTCTTTATCCAATCGTCTCTCAGTGGACGTCTAGGTTGCCTGCACTGCTGGTGAGAATATAAATTGGAATGGCCACTATACAGAATGTATGGAGAGTCCTTACAAACCAAAAATAGAGCTAGTATATGATCCAGCAATCCCATGCCTGGGTATATATCTGGAGAAAACTATAATTTGAAAAGATACACTCACCTCAGTGTTCATTGCAGTCAAATGGTTCATTTGACTATTTACAGTAGTCAAAGCAAGGAAGCAATCTCCACAGCTTTTGCTCAAGGAACCTATGGAGACAAAACTGATCTTTCCTAATGCTACTCAGTCTTAAAAGAACTACACTGAGAAAGTGGCTAAGATTTTTCTCAGTTTAGCTTTAAAAAACTGAGGTTTGGGCTGGAGACTACAGGGCTCATAAATATCCACATGCTTTCTGCATTCCCCAGGCTCCCCTGACAGTATCTGGATCATGTGACTAGCTCACTGGTATCAGCATTTCATTCTTAAAGATAGAGACTGTTTGTTCAAATCTCACTTTCCTTTTATTTGCCCAGATAGCAACAATCCCTGTGGTGAACGTCAAAGGAAGTTTTCTTAAAACTCACTTCACTTTTCTGGGTGATTTTTGCTTTTACCTAATGAAATAGACATTATCTGTAGAAATGAGGTTATTTCATGTTGGTTAAGAGTATTATCCCACTGGTCTCTTAGAAGTCTAAGTCAGCTGATATCTCACAATCGTCCAGTAAGGACATTTATTCTTTCCATGGTGCAGACAGAGAAGCTCTCCACATTTAGTGTAAGATAGAGCTAGGTCTCCAACTTGACTTTTCTGACTCTTGATCCCTTGTCAATTCTTGTTTTATGAAGCACTCAAAACTAGAAAGAAATTATCTTATTTTACATTAGTAAAGCAGATAAGTAGCAGTAACTTATTAGAAGCATAGAGAAGTAGAAACAAAAAGGAAAATTTTTTTATTGATTTGACTGAAATGACACAAAATTAGTGGCATTGAAATACAAAATATTTTATTTTCTTTAAATGATGGACTAGAGTAAAAAATTCTTTGAAAAACAGTTGAAAAATAGGAATGAAGCAACACATATCCATAGATTGTCTAAAATCTAATTGTTTTCCCATGAGAAATGGCTTCTTTTCTCCACCATTCATTCACAAGATAAAAAAGCAAATCAAGTGCACTTGGCTTGTACCTCATATACCCATCCTTTGGGATTTGAAAGAATTAAAGAAAACTGAAACAATAAAACAGCAACAGCAAAAAAATCACTGTGCTATTTGGCTTCTAAAACAATCCTTTCAACATTAATTTCTCCTCACTAAACTGACTTAGCTTCAAACTTCTGATATAGTGTTTCTTTTCAGATGAGACAGGTATATCCAGTAAATCAATGTTTAACGTGTATGTTGAGTTTACACCTCTCTCTTTGGTGACGTCTCCTCTCGGTCTTATGCCGGTGGTCCCACTGGCTCTGAAGATTACAGAATGGTTAGTGCAGAAGGGACTTTCTCTATGGAATCCTTCATGGGAAATGGTTTCATCTCAGAGCCAAAGTGCTGGGAGCTACCAAAATGATTCTGAGCAATGGAAAGAGAGGCCTCACATTATCTCATGGCTCATTTAAGAGTTTGCCCCTTATCCCCAGACTTTTTCATCTTCAGTGTTGTTGCCTTGTGGCAACCACCCCTCATTCATACAGATGCTTTCAAATGTTTCTTCTTCCTAAGTGAATCTTTCCTCTGTTACACATTTTTCCTCTGTTATACAGTCTGCGGGCATTTTGAAAAATTTCCAGATAGAACACTAACATTTCATGCTTCCACATCTTTATTTCCCTCTCAGTCACTGTAATTGGCTTTTTCCATTCTACTACACTTTCCCCCAAAAGGTCTCCAAGGGCTTTTGTCTCATTAAGTATGGAAGCCTCTGGTCCTTCTTGTAGCATTTCAAGTGTTTGCCATGACTGTACTACTTGGCACCTGAAGGCTTGCATCAGAGTTGCCTTCTTCTTCCTCCTTTAGTTTCTCCTTTTATTTAGTCGGGTACTGAAATGTAAGTGGCTCCTAAACCTCCACACTTGGCCCTCCTTTCTTTCAGCTCATGCTGGACAATCTCCTTGCTTTATTTCATTCTTAAGTGAGAAAAAATAATCTGCATCTAAACAACTGGAGATGACACTGCAGGCGGTCTGTTCTAGACTTTATCCTTTGCCGTCTGATGCCAGTATCAACCCTCACACATATCAAGCAAATTACTTGATCTATCCTCATGTATTACTGTTATCATAAATTTGGTGGTTTTTAAATCTACCATCCTGTTTGGTTTGGGATGCCATGTATTAATTAGGAACTGCTAGCTATTGTAGAAATATTGTAGCAAGGAGATCAAACCAGTCAATCCTAAGGAAAACAATCCTAAATGTTCATTGGAAGGACTGATGCTAATGCTGAAGCTCCAGTATTTTGGCCACCTGATGCAAAGACCTGACTCAGTGGAAAAGCCCCTGATGCTGGGAATGATTGAGGGCAGGAGGAGAAGGAGATGACAGAGAATGAGATGGTTAGTTGACATCACCGACTCAATGGACATGAGTTTGAGCAAACTCCAGGAGACAGTGAAGGACAGAGAAGCCTGGCATACTGCAGTCCGTGGGGTCACAAAGAGCTGGACACTACTTAGTGACTGAACAACAGAAAGGTGTTGTAGGAGATAAACACCTACATCTAAGTAGTTTAATGCAATAGACATTTGTATTTCTTGCCCATAAGAAGTCTAAAACAGATGTTGCTAATTGTCAAGGGTGGCTCTTCTCCAAGCAGAAGTCGGGGTCTCAAGTTCTATCTTGTGGCTCAGCCAGTTTCAATACCTGTTTACTCTGAGAAAGGGGAAGGAAGTGTTATGGGTCAGGCCCGCTAGTATCACACATGACTAGCGCTCACGAGCCACTGGGCTCCGGCACACAGCCACACCTAATTAGAAGGACTGGGAAAAGGAGTCTAGCTGCGCACCCAGGAAGAAGGGACTTGGGTAACAGTCATCCAGGCTCTGCTTGAGTTAGACACTGCTTTTCATGCCTATTGTCAGTGCCTGGCATAAACCTGACAATAGGAGTTGGATGAGTGAATGGAAGGTAATAGAGCTCACTAGTACAATAATCCGTAAGTAGAAGCTCGTGGAGAGTCTGGAAAGATTCAGAGAAGAACCAGGAGAGATTACTAAAGTAATCAGAAAATAGATATCTGTGAAACAAGGAAGAGTTCTGGACTGTTCTTCATAGAATAAAATAGCCCAAGAAAAAAATTCATCATGTTCCTAAAAGTTATCAAAGTCTAATAACAGTAGTTCAAACATTGTAATTAATCATTCTACCACTAAGCTTTGTTTGTTGGTTGTTGAAGGGTTTGGGGAGATATAACTAGGATTTCTAATAAGAAGTAATATCATTGGTAATTTTTAAAAAATGTTCGTGTTATGTAAGATTTGCTAAAAGGAAGATCATGATGTATAAATCTCAGGTATACATCATGACCTTTATGACCTATGGATCTTTGGAAATGCCAGGCAGGGACATGCTCATCTCTTTTTTTTTAATTGTGGGAAAAAAATAACTCTTCAGATGAAAAAAACGAAATCTTCAATAGGAATTCACTCTTTTGCTGCTATATAATGATTGTGTTTTTCTCCTTGCTTCTACTGTGTGCAGTAAATAGCAAAAAAGTTAGGCGTAATGAACTAGGATAGAATTTCTGTGTGATTTTCTTCTCACTAGCAGTTCTCTCTCGGCATGAGAGATGGGGGCACAGGGAATGAAGAGAGTGCTGATATTTTGGTTGATTTAAAGTTTGGAGGATTAGATCTTAGTCCAAGAAGGCGTCTTTTTAAGATCATGATCAGGGTGTTAGCCATGTGAATGACAGTTAAACATATAAGACAAAGATGTCCAACTAATTCAGGATTTTTTTTTTTAAATTTCTGGTGCATGTAACCTCTTTGGAGCTTCCCTGGTGGCTCAATGGTAAAGAATCCACCTGCCAATGCAAGAGACCTGGCTTAGATCCCTGGGTTGGGAAGATCCCCTGGAAAAGGAAATGGAAACTTACTCCAGTCTTCTTGCCTGGGAAATCCCATGGACAGAGGAGCCTGGCAGGCTACAGTTCATGGGGCTGCAAGAGTTGGGCACAAATTAGCGACTAAACAACAGCCTCTTTAAGCACAGAGCCCGGTAATATTGCTTTAGTTTATGTCACAACTAAAATGTATGTGAATAAGCTCTATATCTGGAAGCAGCACAATATAGCTGGGGGATAATTGGGATGGAAATCAGGACATCTGAGTTCTATCTCCCAGATCTGGAACAAACAACGTAATCCTGAGACAGATCAGTGGGCTCCAGGCTGAACGATTTCTCCCCTGTGGACAGAAACTCCATAAAGGTAGGATGATAAAGGAGGCTGGGCCCTGCCCAGATAAGAGATAAAGACCACATATTCTTCATTCTCGAGATCAAGGAGACCTTCCTGACTACACATGCACAGAAAGGCTCCTTGGAGGTCTAAAGAGAGGGGCTGTCACCTCGTGGTGAGTGATGTCAGCCTACTCAGAGACAGACCTCTTTGCTAGAATCCATCTTGGCTGAGAGATGAGCATACAGACATGGAGGTGACCTGAGAAATATCAGATATGGACTCAGAGCTGGGCAGAGCAAGATGACTGGCTGCAGAAAACCCGGAAGAAAGGCCGCATAAAAATGATTCAAACTACCACGAGGACACGACTCTGTGTCTAGCCCCATGTACTGTTTCCCTCCTAATAAGCACTACCCTTGCTCCATTGCTTTCCCATCTCTATGGGGAAATTCCTTTCCGCACAGCTGACCGTCCAGGGCCTTGTCACTGGCCACTGGTCCCTGGTGGGCTCGTGGCCAGGATTCAGCGCCCTCAATGCCACAGCCAGACCTCAGTCTCTGAGGGAACCGAAACCCTGCTTCAAGCTGCTGCAGGCCAAGGGCACCTGAGAGGAACCTAAATAAGTGTAAAATTGAATTCATCTAAAAGTATAATGGATATAAGTCTTATGTATTTGAACACTAGGGTGATGTAGGGCTTTAAAAATATAAGCACTAGAACATAATGGTTAAAAATTGGGGCTTTGGAATCAAATATAATAAACTGAGTTTGCTTCCTGACTGCAACATACACTAAATGTGTGACATTGGGAAAGTTGCTTAATCTCTCCAAGCTTCAGGAAATGGGAATCATGAGTGTATAATAAAATGACCCTGGCTTTCCTGATGACTCAGTGGTAAAGAATCCACCTGCCAATGCAGGAGATGTGGGTTCGATCCCTGGGTCAGGAAGATCCCCTGGAGAAGGATATGGCAACCCACTCCAGTATTCTTGCCTGGGAAATCCCATGGACAGAGGAGCCTGGTGGGCGACAGTCCATGGAGTCACACAGAGTTGGACATGACTAAGAGACTCAACAGCAATGAAATAACCCACTGCATTGCAAACAATTGATTTGAGACTAAAGTTAGATAATGGATATAAAGTTTTAAATTCAGGGCCTGGATCTTTGTTGACCATCTTATTCACTTAAGATCATATGTATTAAAAAAATTCCATACTAATCTGATTGCTGATGCTGATTTGTGCACAGATAATTTCGCATGAAACAATCCCCAAGAATGCTGAATAGCAAATAGTCTCACATGACAGAGGTTACTTGATTTTGCTTTCAGAAGGAAAAAGCAATTACAGTGAGAAAATGGGTTATTTATATGCTGAAGAATGTCTAATTTAAATCCAAAGCTAACTTTTCAGTCATTCAGCTTTTGCTCCTATAGGAGCCTTTCTTCCATTGTCTATAGTTTTAAAGACTTCCAGACCTTATGTCTGAATTGATAAAATAAGAGGACTATATAGGCAAGGGAGTTCCTTAGTAAATTAGCTGTGCTAGATTGCGAAGCTAGTCACACACACACCTTATTTGCTTATAGTGCAAAAATTAATATTTGTTACAGCCAGAAATTAAATTTCTGTGGCTATACTTGCTTCAGGTAAAAGTAAAATCAGTTGTATCAACCACTAGCCAGAGAAAAACCTAAATAATTAACTTGACTTGTATATTTCAACTGATATTCATTCATAATTTTAAACAAGAGTTTAAAATAGTAGGTCCACGATATGTGAAATAGCTAGCTAGTGGCAAGCTGCTGTATAGCACAGGGGGCTCAGCTCAGGGCTCAGTGATGCTCTAGAGGGATGCAGAGGGCTGAGAGAGAGGCTCAGGAAGGAGGGGATATATGTGTACATACGGCTAATTCACTTGGCTGTACAGAAGAAACTAAGACAGCATCGTAAAGCAATTATACCCCAATAATAAAATAGGTCCCTGGCAACAATTAGAAGTATGCGGAGTATATTGCTGTAAATATTGCTTTCAAATTACAGAAGAGTGATAATATTTTTTCAGCAAGTGTGGACTAAACCTTCTTTATATAGGCATTAGGTTGGTTTTGTTGTTCAGGCGCTAAGTCGTGTGCTGCTCTTTGCAACCCCATGGACTGAAGCACACCAGGGTTCTGTATAGTCATCATAAGAAAGGCTAAAAGGAAACTTGTAACAGACTAATATTACTCTTAAAATGTTTAGGGAGTGAAATGTAAGGAATGAAGTGGAGAGAAAATTAGTATGAACTCTATTCTCACGTACACCTAGATCATTCACATAACATAGTTTTAATCACCTATGGAAGACACCATGCTTGGTTTAGGTCATATTATAGAGAACAAGACAGAAGCAGTCCCTCCTGTCATGGAGTTTAAGTTGAAGCAGGAGAGACGTATAAAACAATGAAATCCTTAATCATTTGTTTAATTGGAATCGTGACATACTGGGAAAGAGTACGGAAAATTGATAGAATAAAATCACAGAAACTGTCTTGGTTTGGGAGGATCAGAGAAAGGCTTTAAATGAAGTGAAGTTACACTGAGCAAAACTCTGAGGCATGAGCTGGAATTAACCAATAATAGTGAAGCAGGAGAGTGCAGAGTAGGGTATATTTCAAGCAGAAAAATCTCTTTGGTTGGAGACCCAGAGAAAACCAGTATAACTGGAATCTGCTATGCTAGAGGGGGTAGGCAGCATCTGTGAGAAGAGTTTGGTCTTTATTTAATAGCTGTGGCAGATCATGAAAAAGATTTAAACAGAGCAGTGAATTGGTTGTGGTTGTTTTTGAAAATTAAATTATAATTTAAATTAAAATTAAATTATAAAATTTTAGCTCATTCTGGCTGTAACTAAGAGAGTGGTTTGGAGGAAACAGGAGTTATTGAGGGAGATGGACCTTTTAGAGTGGTCCAGAATGAAAGATGGTTGGTGGCTTGAAAGAGGCATGCAGGGAAGTAGAGAACAGTGAATGGATTCAAAAGTTCTTTTTGAACCCTGGAAAGTTTTCTTATTTTCCTGTGAAGTCAACTGTGCATTTTAAAGGATATTTATTATATTTTAACTCAGTACCTCAATAGTAATTAAAGACCACTTAGACCACAAGTCCACTAAAAAGTCATCTTCTATCCAATTAGCTAATATGTTTTTTTAATAAAAATTAAAAATAAATAATAAAGGTTATGAGTGCTACTATAGCAAGAGTCATGAAAATGTTACTCAAATGACATTTAAGAAATACCCCCATAGAAAATCAACAGTGATGGTAGTTGTATTCATCTGCTGGCTCTGCCATGGCAAAATACTACACACCAAGTAACTTAAACAAGCAAACAAAAAACTGTCTCAGTTCTGGAGTATAGAAGTCTGAGATTAAGATGTTGGCAGTATTGGCTATTACCAAAGTGGTCAAGTGGACCCATACCAGGGTCCTAGACTGGATCAAAAAACCCTTTCTTGGCCAGGGAGTTTCTCCTTTTCAACCACATCCACACAGCCAATAGCGAAACTGATGCTAAGACTAGAAAAGCACAAGCTTGATTCAATAACCAAGAATTGGGATCCCAGCTCACTGCAAATCAACTTCTCAATCCAGTTCAGGTAGAGATACCAAATACACAGGAGGGTTGAAGTAAAAGAATTGGAAAGAGACGGAGGAATATTCATGACAACAGTGATGTGGTGTGGACCTGGAACTGATGCAGCTCTCCTTTTTAGTCCTTGTCTGAGGTTTTCTAGTTGTTGTCATGGCAACCATCAACTGGCATGGCATTGGTGGGTGTGTCATTCAGCGTGTTAATGTAATACAATGAGCATATAATGAAGCTCAAGCTCTGGAAGTCAAATCTTCCTCCATCTTGGGCCTAGTTGGTTCTAACCAATTCTTGTTCTTCTCTCTTTGCAGTTTCCTCTTGAAACTGAGATAAAAGTAATTGGTCTTTATTCAGGAGGGCCAGGAGTCTGATTCTGGGGCAATAGTCTGGTTACAGTTCTTTCTGATGGCTGGGAGAGAATCTCTTCCATGCCTCTTCTCCAGTTCTGGAGATCTGCTGGCATTCTTGGGCATTCTTTGGCCTCCGCTACAGCTCCCTGATCTCTGCCTGCATCTTAGCACATATTCTTCCTGTGTGCTTTTGTCTAGATTCCCCTTTTTAATAGGGACACCAGTTATATTGGATTTTGACCCACCCTATTGCCATATCACCTCATCTTAACTAATTACATCTGCAAGCAAAGACCTATTTCCCAATAAAGTCACACTCTGAGATACTAAGGGTTAGGACTTCAGCCTATGGATTTTTGAAGGACAGAATCCAACCAATACCAGTCCAACCAATACCAATACCAGAAGTATTTGTGAAGTTCAGATGGATTAGCCTCCCAATTTATCTTTACCTTGACATAACACTTAAAAAGAATCTCCTAATCTGGATTAGATTCTTTTTTGTTAAAGAGCAAATTCAGGTTCCCAAAGACCTTACTAGCTGAAGAGGGATGATGAGATAGGAAGCAAATCTGACACCACGTGCTTCACAGCAATATTAAGAATTACAGCAACAACATTAAGAATTAACCTTACCAAATCACATTCTTCTTTTGGAACAGAACTAATCAAACCTCTAAATGTCCATTGCAAGCCTGATACAAAGTTCAAACTGTCAAAGAAGTGTAAAACAGACTGAAGAACTGATATAAAACACTCTTTTTAACATAGTAGCATGAATCATTTCTGATGATGGATGAGTAGCTTGTATTAATTCAAGTATTTCAGAAGAAAAGGTCTAGTTGGTATAGGAAAATATGAGTTTAGCCCTTATTCAAATTTTATAATTTTGAATTATCACAGAAAATTTTTATTATTTTAATATCCATGGATCTTAAAAGTATAAATAAAATAATTCTATGGCCAAAAAAACGATTTTTTTTTACCTTCCCAACAACTGAAACTGAGCTCCTAGAAGAGACATATTGTAAACCAAGGTAGGGTATTTTGCTTTGACTGGAAAGTCAATGTCAACTGTTTTTTTTTAATGAATACATTCTATTCCCCTAAAGTTTCATCTAAATGCAAGCACATGAGGGATCTTTTCAACAAACACACATACAAAGTGATGTCTACCAATTAAAATGGCAGCTTCAATAAAAATCTGATTTCCTACATTCTCTGGGCAAACATGAAGTGGAGCAAAAGATATATTTTTCTCTTCTTTGGTAGAGTTTTTCTTAAAGACTTTATAGAATTGTAGAATTAAGCAATTGTAGAATTAAGCAATTAAGCAATTGTAGAATTGAAGCAATTGTGAGGTTATCAGGTCTGGGGAATTTCCAGGGGTTCTCAGCAAAACCCTCAATGTTCATGGGTGTTCCAAGGGGTGGAGGCAGCTGGGGGGTGGGGCATGGGGGTGGCGTATGGGTAGACTGGTGGGGCATTAGGTAGGGAGTCAGGAGGAAGTGATTCTAGCTTTGTCAACCCAACCCCATCCCAACCAGACCTGAGGTAGTCTATTGTCATCATCTTCATAAAGTACCTATTGTGGCTTTGTTTGCAGAAAGGATTTCACACTTTATAAAACGAGAAAACTAAGACCCAGAGAAGCTGGGACTTATTCTGACTCCTCTAACCAGTGAGCCGCAGAACTGAGACAGAATTGAAGTTTTCTTCTTTGTCAGCTCACATTACGCTACATTTCTCCCCTTCTCACACAAAAGCAGGGAGGGAGACCCGCCAAAGGCCCTTTAAGGCAAATATGTTGTCTGCCTTGATCAGGTGAGTTTACAACTCAGCCTAAAGTTTCATAAAAATAACCCAAGCCAAAATTGGAGCATTTTTAGCTCAGCCCTCCCTCGCAGCATACTGAAGATTTTTAGGATGTAAAATCATAAATCTTATGTATGCCCTATTATATTTCAAGTTAATAACAAATCTAGACCTTTTATTCCTCATCTGCAATTCTTTTTCTCTCAGTTCAATGAAGATTGTCTAATTTTTAAAGGCCAGTTAGTGTGGCTGAAGCTGACTGAGCCATAGAAGTATTTCATCAAGTAAAACATCACAAAAGTTTAAATTTCAAAGACAGTAATAAGCGTTTTTATTTGCTGCATGTAAATACTGTAAAGCCAGCCTGAAACTGCTTCTTAAGTTCAGTGTACTTAACAAAGGGGTTATTTTAAATAAATATACTCCACATATTCTATTTTAGTGTAAGTGGTTACATTCTTTTTGTGCCCAAGTGGTCCTAGGAATGGCCCTCTGTTCTTTTCCTTTGTGTCCCGGCTGTTTGTTTCTACTAAGGACAGAAACGGTCAAGACTTCGAGAACGGAGGTGGTCAAAGGAAAGAAGGTCCTCTTCCTCTTTGAAAGGGAGAAGAGAGGAATGTTAATAGTAGAAAAGAAAGAGCCTCAGAAGCATCAAGGAGTTGGAGAAAGAGTAAAGGAGAACAGAAGATGGGACAGAGGAGGCAGCAGAGAAAAAAGATATATCTCATCAGAGCTTCTCTTCTCTCAAATACTTCCTTGTCCTGTCATCAGGAGTACATTTAAATTAGCTTAAGTGAAAAAGAAGAATTGATTGGAAGGACAGAAAAGACATTTCACAGAAAACATAGACCACTGGGAGAGACTGGCGTCTAATTGACAGGCTCCAGGGGAAACTTCCCTCTGTTTCGATTTTTGCTCTTTCTATCTCGTCTACTTTTTTCTCCTCTCCTTCCCCACCATAATGTATGGTTCCTCGTCTCTTCTTTTCTTTCTCTGTGTGTGTTTCTCCTCCTTCTGTGTATGCTGGCTCACTGCTGGTCCATTCCCTTGATATGACTGACTCCCTGTAGCTGCTGGAAATCTTTTCAAGTAACCAACAGGCATTAACTTGTACAACTGTCCCCATTTGCAAACTCTCAACTATCTGATTTACCTACCTTAGATCAAGTGTCTACCCTTGGTTTCATCAGTTTTCCCTTAATTGCCAAAGTAACTACTCATGTTGGAAGTGACAGCAGGGAAAGCAGTCAACCTAATTTATTTCTACACTCCTTTGCAATGTTGTCCTGGGCTCTCTCAGCCAGTGTCCTCAAACTCCTGCCCTTATCACAGGAGTCTTCAACCTCTTATAATAGTGTTTCTCATACTTGTATCAGATTGTTCAGATCACTTGCATCAAAGTGTGTTTATTAAAAAAAAAATGCAAATAGTCAAGTCCTTACCTATTCCAAATACCCTATTTGCTAAATACACTTTGGGAACTGGCATGAAAAACTCACTGTTGATAAGATTCTTTGTATTGGAAATTATGCTCTGACTTTCAAATAACCTATAGACAAGTTGTTCAGTCTCTAAGTCGTGTCCAACTCTCTGCGACCCCATGGACTGCAGCCCTCCAAGCTTCCCTGTCCTTCACTGTCTCCCAGCATCTGCTCAAAATCATGGATATTGAGTTGGTGATGCCTTCCAACCATCTAATCCTCTGTGGTCCCCTTCTCCTCCTGCCTTCAGTCTTTCCCAGCATCAGGGTCTTTCCAGTGAGTCAACTCTTCACATCAGGTGGACAAAGTATTGGAGCTTCAGCATCAGTTCTTCCAGTGGGTATTCTGGGAAATTAGCTTCTAGAACAAACATATTCCACATAATAAATTGAAAACACTAGTGATATGTGTCTTAAATATTAAAAATGTGTTTAATATTTACATATTAAAAATATGTGTTTTAAATATATTGGTGCCATATACCAAAACATATGGTATTTTAAAAGTAAAATCCTTTAATACTTTAAATATTAAAATTTAATCCTTTAATATTTCAGATGCTGTCATGCAAAAATTAATATGGAGAATTTTCATCTTTACCATTTTGTTCACTTCATGCATCTGCAATCAGTATAAATCTATAAGGAACCTAGGAAATGTGCACTGGTTTAATCACTTTCCTGCCTCTTCCCCACCCATCTTTACGACTCTCTATTTTGAGTTTATGGTCTGTTCTAGATACTAGATAATCTAGATACTTTTAACATCCCTGTCTCATTACAACTATGCATCGTATCTTATCATCAAAAGCCACTGTTCCCCTGTGAATGTCATCCACAGCAGAAGCAGATTGATCATTAATACCCATTCTTCCCTGACAAAATCCTCTCCCTCAAGATTCTTCTGAGTTTATGCTTCTCAGATTTGAATACATAAAACCCTGGGGATACACAGTTTCAGATCAGAAGCCACAAGTTAATGGTGATGCTTCTTACTGGAATATTTAACTAAAGATTTAAAAACTTATCTGGAATGTAACCTTCATGTTATTTTTGTCTTAAACACAGATAGATTACTCTTTGCAACCCCATGGACTACAGAGTCCGTGGAATTCTCTAGGCCAGAATACTGATGTGGGTAGACTTTCCCTTCTCTAGCGGATCTTCCCAACCCAGGGATCAAACTCAGGTTAAAGACAAGGATACACATTTCACATTAAACTTTAAGAAAAAAGGTGAGCCTTCAAAAATGTGAGCTATGTTTTCCAAGTTCCCAACCTCAGGCACATTATTAACTTGATAATATGTTATGGATTTAGCTGCTCTTCATGAAACATGCATTCAACAGCTATGAAAATAATAGCTTAAGTAGTGAGAAAGTTTTAAGAAGGAGATCAGGTCTAGCTGTCATCTCCCTTCTCTAATTCTATCTGAGCCCCAGGGGTCTCTGGTTTTCAAGGGGCTAGAAGGGACCCAGAAGAAAGCAATTTCATTTTCAAGCAAGTGTATCTTTCAGCCGATCTTCAACAGAGTAAATATCCTCTGGAGCTGGTTTCATAATAGGTTCCTCTTATGAAGACTGGCTCTAACCAGTTCTTGGGAAATGTGCTTACAGACAAGGATTGCCCAACTGATCTCAGCAGACAAGAAAGAACACAGGCCAGCAGAGGTCATGCCAATGAATGCACGCCCTACACACATCTTTATGGACAAACTAATCCACCCCACAATGCATGCACTTACCTATCATTAGGATTTAGATAATATCCCCTAAAAGAGTTCAAGATACTCTTCATAAAAATAGAGAGGTAAACAATGTTGTTCATTCTTTTCCTGCTAGCAGACTGAAAATTACCCCCATGGGGTAATCTGTACCACCATACAGATAGCTAGAGTACACAGCTGCCCACACAGTCTTTGAGAGGAGCCCTAAGGTCTGATCTGTTGGAAAATAGTTTTCCCTTTGATTTCTCAGAATATAGCCTTCTTCATATTCCTGGCTTCCATTCCCACCATTAATCACCAATGATTTAGACTCTAAGTAGAAGTGTTATCTCCATGAGATCACTGTGAAATTTTTAATTAAGCTGGGAGGGTGTTGGGTTTTTTTCCCATTTATACAATAAAATACATTGCTCACTGACATGGGTTAATTTACCTGCATTAATTGTTGGCTTGGAAAACAAATATTAGGATTCTGATGACATATGATATAAAATGGTAAGTTTCTAGTGAAGGTTGAGGCATGAGTTTCACGGGCTATTGCCATGCATTAGAACTCTGGTTGGAGCCCAGCAGAGGGCACCCCAGGAAACCAGCAGGAGGAGCCTAGACACAGTAGTGGAGACAGATTCACTGAACCTAACCATTTCCTCCGTTTTAATTTTTGCTAAACCAGCCCTGATCACTACAAAATAAACTGGCTGAGTGGTAGTGAGTAGAGTGATCAGGGGGCAGCCAATAACTTCTGAATTATCTAAAATGCTAGAGTGAAAGTGTTAGTCCTTCAGTCGTGTCCAACTCTTTGGGACCCCGAGGACTGTAGCCTACCAGGCTCCTCTGTCCATAGAATT
The DNA here is from genome assembly GCA_917880005.1 of Nanger dama. Lineage (NCBI taxonomy): Eukaryota > Metazoa > Chordata > Mammalia > Artiodactyla > Bovidae > Nanger > Nanger dama. The sequence goes on along the minus strand of CAKJTW010000008.1, from coordinate 14,984,459 downwards.
CTTCAGGCAAGACTACTGGAGTGGGGTGCCATTTCCTTCTCCAAGGGATCTTCCCAACCCAGGGATTGAACCCAGGTCTCCTGCATTGCAAGCAGTTTCTTTACTGTCTGAGCCACCAGGGAAGGCCTGGTAAAATGCTTTAAGATAAAAACAGCAGTCATCATCATGGTTTTCACCATCACTCCTATGAGCCATATATCACTTCTCCGTTGCTTCTGGTAGAATCAGTCAGTTTCATTCCTCTGGTAGAAGATATAAAGTTGCAGACAGCCACAGGAAACACAAAGAAATACAGTTAGGAAGACACAGGGGAGTTAGGACTGAGAAGCATAGTCAAGGGAAGAGTCAAAGGGTAGCCTGGGTAACATTCTCACTGATTGCTCCACAATGTAGATTGCTGGAAAGGCCATAAAATTCCTTTTCTCTTTGAGACCTGTTTGCACACATACCTGTACAGTCTTTATAGAAATTGACAGACAAAGCCAGATTGGTTTTTACAGAGACAAAGGATACCTCATCCACACAGCACACTAGATGGTTTCTAAGGAAAAGTATGGAGTTCACTTTAGATTCACAGAGATGATCCTGAAATAGAACTAAGCATGCGCTTGAACATGCCAAGGAGTGGAAAATGAACTTTGAAAAATTATCAAAACTTATCAAATCCCAATTGTATAGAGCAAAGCACGAGAAACCAACATAACACAGCCAATAACCATTTTCCTTGCCATTCTCCTTCCCCCAAAATTAAAATAATTTTTAAACAATGATCTTATTTTGTGATATAAGCAAATGTAAAAGTGTTAAGCTTTGACGAGAAAAAGAGGATATAGGGATGATGAAGGCCAACACGTGTCCCTGTACTACATGGGACTGTACTATCTATACCTTCTGTTGTCCATCTTCTGCCACTATTCTGTAAATTATGAGCACAGACCTAAAGGGATTTGATTTGATAAATGTTCTGCAAATATAGAGGTGAAAGCCTAATTAGAGGTACTAGGAAGAAGTCTAGTCGGATGGTAGATTTTGATACCCAATATGTGTGTTCTTAGAGGTAACAAATGTCAGTGATATCCAGGTAGAAGATCTGGAATATGCCAGTGGTTGAGTGACAGGAGCCCAGGAACAATAAATCTAGAAAGGGCAGCACACAAATGTACATGTGCAAGAAAAAATAAGATCAGGATAATCTGTCAGCAGGTAGCAAACTCCCAACATCAAGCTGCTGTCCAGGAGAGAGAGCCATTGAGAAAGCATCCAGACAAAGAAGGCAGAGGCTAAGTCCTAGAATATCAGATGATCAAGACAGGACTCTAGATATTTTAGGAATAGAAGCTTCCAAAGCTAGGGTAAACAAGAGAGGAAGTTTGGTTTCATTAGCAAGGCAAGTGATCACAGCAGGTCAGCAATAGGTGTTATTGGTCCATTTTATAGACGAGGAAACTGAGGTTCAGTGAGACTAACATGTCCAAAGCCTTACAGCTAATTTAAGTATCTAATCCCAGGTTTAAAAATAAAGCCCACCAAAGTCTAAAGCTAATTATTTCTCTTTTTCTTACTTCCACCTGAAACTCTAGGAGATCAGTTACTCCAATAAGTCCTAGCTTTGTAACTTGAATTGACTTCCCCAGACTCCTCAGAGCACTGAACTAGCACTCTTCTAATAATCCCTGGAATGATTCCAGAGCTGAAGATGGAGCTGGGTGTGCAGTAGTGTTTCTCAACTTTGCCTGCACACAGGCATCATCTAGGGTTTTAAAAATACTGATGTCTGGGTTGTTACCAGAGCTGATCATTTAATTGCTCTGAGGTGTGGCCTTTGTCTCAGGATTTCTAAAAAGCCTTCCAAATGATTCTAATGTTTAGCCAAGCTGGAAGCTACTGGCCACAAGCAAAAGTCAAGAGCCCTCAGCTGTTTGTAGAGGAGAGATATGCAGGCCAAGCTTGTACATTTCAATGAGCTAGGAAAAATACTAGAAGACTCATAGGCTTTTTTTTTTTTGGACAAGTCGACCATTTGCTTTTACAGTTTAACCTCTTAGAAAATATGCCAAAAGTAAACAGGTGTACGATTAACCTTGCAAATCAAAAGGTTCCGTGTTTTTAGATTCTAAGCGCTAGCTGTGTGTGACCAAAGGCAAGGTTTTAGAACTGCATCTCCCAAATTGCTCATTACTATTCCATGCTTGGTTGAAACTTACATCATCCTGCAATGGAATGTGACCCAAGTCAAAGACAAAATAAAAACAGTTGTGTCGCTTTCATGATTAGTAATGATATTAGAGAGGGGTTAAGGTGTCTCAAAACAGCTTGTACTTTTCCCAGCCTATCTGAGACCTGATTCATGCTATAGTTTAGTAACCTTGATCCTTCCAGATGATATCACAAATGTATAATTTCTGGATGTGTAACTCTAGGTATGTAATGTGTTTGGACTAAATCCAAATCTGGAAACTCATTTTTTTATTAATGTATATTCTTAATAAAAAGCAAGCATAAGGCCCTACTCCCAACTTCCATTATCAGAATTCTTGTCCTCAGCTCCCTAATAGAAAGCAATGAACTATGAAACGAGTACACATTTGTCTGTGGTGACAATACATCCTGGTTTACCCTGACAGTCTGGGTTTATGCCTATTGTTTAAGCATAATTATTAATAGCACCCTCTCTTATTCTTAGAAATGTTTCCATCTGAGTGATAAATTATCTGGGCACCTTACATATAGCTCACTCAATCTGCATTCACTCTACAAGTACTATAAGGAAACCTCATGATTGGAGTGTGGTCACTTTATATTTAGAATGCTCCCACAGCTACACATGAAAGTAAGCGTATTGAAATATCAACCAGCTGATCAACATCCCTTCCTTAAAAACAAAATAATAGAGATTTCTAAAGTATTTCTGTTTAACTCCATCAACACAGAGGGCCCATTAAACAAAAGTAAAAACCCTGTACTTCTCTAGCTTAAACCTGCATTCTTTATTTGTTTCTGCTAGAAACTAACCATGTGGCCTTGAACAAGATATTTGGCTTTTTGTGATCAGGTTTTTCTCCTTTGCAAAAGAGTAGATTAGAGTAAGGGGTCTCTATCATCTTTTTGAGGGACAATTCTGAAAGTCTCTGTTGCTACTTTCTCTAGGCATTTTTCATAACCAGTGTTTTGCCAGTTCTATCCTTCTGCACTGTCTGTTTGAAACTAAGCTCATAGATATCTAACACCAAATCTACTGAATCCGCTTTACCATCACAATCTATATGTGTGATAATTAAATATCCTTTAAGTTAGTCTTGATTCCACCAATATTTCTGTAATATTTACTATCTGTGAAACTCTGTCCTAGGCACATGGATCCTCTACTAGTTAAGTTTTTACTAAGTAAATTTCATTTGTTTTGCTGTTGTTCACTATCTGTAGCCTACCAGGCTTCTCTGTCCATAGAATTCTCCAGGCAAGAATACTGGAAAGGGTGGCCATTTCCTTCTCCAGGGGATCTTCCCCACCCAGGGATTGAACCCAGGTCTGCTGCACCACAAGCAGTTTCTTTACTGACTGAGGCACCAGGGAAGCCCTTGTCGAAAGGTATTTGGGCTAGTTTGAAAAATACATAAAGGATTATTTTTAAGACTTAAACAGATCACTTGTTATAAAGCATGCATTTGCCAGTTATATGTGTATCTTTAAGGACAAATGCAAAGTTTTGTGTTTAAGCTAAAAGCAATATGATTAGAATTACCCATCCCTTTATTCAATAAGCATGTATTTAAATATCCACTACATCCTGGAATGGAGATAAGCTCTGGGAATACAAGGGCAAATAAGTCATAGTCCCTCAAGTAGTTCAGAGCCTAGTGGCCTGTGGAATAATCAGTCACCTCAGTAACAGGTGGGCTTCCCTGGTGGCTCAGAGGGTAAAGCGTCTGCCTGCAATGCGAGAGACCTGGGTTCTATCCCTGGGTCAGGAAGATCCCCTGGAGAAGGAAATGGCACCCCACTCCAGTACTCTTGCCTGGGAAATCCCATGGACGGGGAAGCCTGGCGGGCAAAGAGTCGGACGCGACTGAGCAACTTCACTTGCACTTTCGGTAATAGATAGTGGTTCAGAATTATACCAGTGCAGAAGGTATAGGCAGTGCAGACTGGTCACTCGATTCAAGATGAAGCATAAAGTGGCCTATTGCCTCCACTTTGCGTCTAAATGCAAGGATTGGTATCTTTACCCTATTGGACTGTTTGCAGATAGAGGGGCCACAGTGAACAAAATGACAGTCTGTATTTCATAGTGCACACTTGTTTTCTTGTTGTTTTATTTATCCACCCCCATGCATTCTTTCACAGAAGCACATTTTTATGATACCCTAGTAAAAAAAAAAAACATAAACAAATGAGGAAACATCTTGAGGAAAAGTGTCCAAGACAATGAAGGTTGTAGAAAATGTGTCGTGTGAGAAATGGCTGAGGAAACAACACCGGGTGGCAAGCGTGCTTTGCATCATACTGACATCTTTCAATTGAAAGAACATCATTTTAAAGTAGGAAGGGGCAACTGCTATACTCCAAACAGCAGCACGTAGAGAGATTGGTGTTTTTAAAATCCAAGGAAGCAAACCTTAATTCAGTATAAGGAAGAACTTTATCACTTACTGGCAGCAAAGTAGATTGCCAAATGAGAGAAAAAAATGTGTCAACAGAAGGCGTGTACAAATGGAAGGTGAGTCACAATCAGTGACGTTAGAGAGAAGCCTGATGCTCCTGGTGATGCTTAGAATCCAAGGTCCTCTAGTGAAACGGTTGTGAAGTGGTCCTCTGCCTGGCCAGCATCCCATTCTTCTTCTGGTTGTAGCATTCTTTGTTGAACCACTTCTTCCCTTCTACGAGGTTTTAGATTTGACAGAGCCACAGTCATTTTTGGGTTCTAGGGATGGGAATGTCATCCTGATACAGGCATTCAGCTTCCTTCAGATTCTTGGCCAAGAATGGCACACGGATCATATGCTGGATAAGTCTGTGGTAGTCCTAGGACTTTTTAAGAAACTGTTGGGTAAAAAGAATAATTTTTTGCTGAGAGAAAAAGACGTAGGCCCAGAACTTCTGACAGCCATCTTTCAAGCAGTAGGAGAGGGCTTGCCCAGGAATGAAACTAATACGGAGGAAAGCGTTGCCCAACAATGGGGAGAGGTAGACTGGGTCCTGATGATGGTTAGCCCCTGCAGCCAGCAATTCCTGATCCAGACTAGCTGGACCTTTCACTTCTGTTTGCCAAACACATTCCTTTTTAAAATTTTAGCCAGTTGAATTGCATTTTTATTTTTGAATCAGAAAGAATCCTGAAAAATACAGGCACTGCTCAGCAAAACTTGATTGCATGATCATGCATTCTATAAATCTAGCTTGGCAGATTTTCCATAATTTCTAACATCTCTAGTAATGCTTTGTTGGTATTCAGATGTCATTACTTACTGTAAGTACTCAGAAATTATAAAACTTCATTGCTTTTAAAAATTGGTATTTTTACATTGACCTAGAAAGTCCTTCCTCCTGTGTAATTTGAATTAATGAGGTTTTATTGCACAGTGTGCACATTATCTCAACCTAGTGATCCTCAATCTAAAAGTAGTGATGAAGCATACATCTTATTTTTAGAATTCTTAAATTGATGAATAGTATAATTTTATCTGAGCTAAAGTTGCACAGACAAATGCATTTTGCTTAATATTAAAATATTTCAAAATAAGAAGTCTGTTTCTTTTAAAACCAGAGTTTTAAAAGGGATCATTGTAAAGGTATTTTTAAAACGTGGTTCATAAGGTTGACAAAATTGTTGGAAACCACCTCAACAGATGCTGTATTAGTTGGAATTCTTGATTTCTAACAATTCCAGCTAGAGTTAAGTAGAAAAGGAATTTACTTAAAGGACTAGTTTACAGGCAGACTGGGAGGGTCAGTTCAGTTCAGTCGCTCAGTCGTGTCCGACTCTTTGTGACCCCATAAATCGCAGCATGCCAGGCCTCCCTGTCCATCACCAACTCCTGGAGTTCATTCAGACTCACATCCATCAAGTCAGTGATGCCATCCAGCCATCTCATTCTCGGTCGTTCCCTTCTCCTCCTGCCTCCAATCCTTCCCAGCATCAGAGTCTTTTCCAATGAGTCAACTCTTCGCGTGAGGTGGCCAGAGTACTGGAGTTTCACCTCTAGCATCATTCCTTCCAAAGAAATCGGGGCTGATCTCCTTCAGAATGGACTGGTTGAATCTCCTTGCAGTCCAAGGGACTCTCAAGAGTCTTCTCCAACACCAGAGTTCAAAAGCATCAATTCTTCAGTGCTCAGCTTTCTTCACAGTCCAACTCTCACATCCATACATGACCACGGGAAAAACCATGGCCTTGACTAGATGGACCTTTGTTGGCAAAGTAATGTCTCTGCTTTTGAATATGCTGTCTAGGTTGGTCATAACTTTTCTTCCAAGGAGTAAGTGTCCTTTAATTTCATGGCTGCAGTCACCATTTGTAGTGATTTTGGAGCCCCCAAAAATAAAGTCTGACACTGTTTCCACTGTTTCCCCATCTATTTCCCATGAAGTAATGGAACCAGATGCCATGATTTTTTCCATTCATTTTCTGAATGTTGAGCTTTAAGCCAACTTTTTCACTCTCCTCTTTCACTTTCATCAAGAGGCTTTTAGTTCCTCTTCACTTTTTGCCATAAGGGTGGTGCCATCTGCATATCTGAGGTTATTGATATTTCTCCTGGCAATCTTGATTCCAGCTTGTGCTTCATCCAGCCCAGCGTTTCTCATGATGTACTCTGCAGATAAGTTAAATAAACAAGGTGACAGTATACAGCCTTGACGTACTCCTTTTCCTATTTGGAACCAGTCTGTTGTTCCATGTCCAGTTCTAACTGTTGCTTCCTGACCTGCATACAGGCTTCTCAAGAGGCAAGTCAGATGAGGGAGCCCAATTTCAGGTTAAGAAGCCAAAGGAAAAGCTCCAAACTAAGTCTCTGTCTTGTTTTTATAAGGAAATAATTGCTGTCATTGTCATGATCACAAACACACAGAAAGTTTTCTTGCGTCAGTAAGTACTTTGTCAAAGTCCAGCTATGACTTTAAGTCTCAAGAGACTGTTCGGTCTTTAAGGGAAAGTGTTAAGTGTCTGAGGTTCCCAGGTGGCTCAATAGCAAGGAACAGACTTAGTGGATGTGGTGGGGGAGGGGTAAGGGGAAGGAGAGGGTGAGATGTATGGAGAGAGTTAACATGGAAACTTACATTACCATATGAACAGTAGCTAGCCAATGGGAATTTGCTGTACGGCTCAAGGAACTCAAACAGGGGCTCTGTAACAATCTAGATTGATGGGGTGGGGAGGAAGACGGAGGGGAGGATCAAGAGGGAGGGGACATATGTGTACCTGTGGCTGATCTATGTTGATGTTTGGCAAAAAACGACAAAATTCTGTAAAGCAATTATCCTTCAATTAAAAAAAAAAAAAGAATCTGCCAGCCAATGCCAGAAACACAGGAGACATGGGTTTGATCCCTGGGTTGGAAAGATCCCCTAGAGAAAGAAATGGCCACGCACTCCAGTATTTTTGCCTGGAGAATCCCATGGACAGAGGAACCTGGCGGGCTACAGTCCATAGGGTCACAAAAAGTCTGACACAACTTAGCAACTGAGCACACAGGCATACTAAATATCTAGCATCATCGGCTTCTAAAACAATAGACTCTCTTTGCCCACTCTACTACACCAAAGCAGAGAATTCCCCAAATATAGGAAGGGACTTGGTTGCTATGTAGCCAAAATGAATCACAAATTTCCTGTATAAGTCAAACCTTTGGCAGCCCAACATCAATTTACACACTTCTCTTGCATTCTTCCTAAAGTAACTATTTTTCCCCATATAAAGGGAATGAGCTGAAGTCTTATCCAGATTGAAATCCAGGCTTTCTGGAAGATGTCCAGTTCTTCTGGAGTTGTGCCATGGTCTTGTCTCAATATTCTATAAATTGTCTACTAATATTTAAGTCAACCACCAGAAAAATACACTACATAAATCACTGGAGAAATGGAGGAAAATGTAGGAAAACTTGATAAAATATATAAACACACCCGAAAGACTATATGGGTGGATACAATCCTTATTTCTGCAACTGATCGTTGGTGCTGTATTTGAGTTGTTGTTGTTGCTGTTTTAAATAACAATCTTTTTCAAAGTAAATTTGTTACTTCTGGCTGCGCTGGGTCTTTGTTGCCGCATGGGCTTTTCTCCAGCGGCAGTGAGCGGAGGCCACTCTCCAGCTGCGGGCTTCTCCCTGGGGAGGCTGCTGTTGTTGGGGAGCGCTGGCTCTAGGCATGTGGGCTTCGGGAGCTGGGGCTCCCAGGCTCTAAAGCACAGGCTCCAGAGTTGTGAGGCACAGGCTTAGTTGCTGCGCAGTACACGGGATCTTCCCAGACCGGGATTTGAACCTGTGTCCCCTGCAGTGGCAGTGAGCCACCTGGGAAGCCCGTATTTGTATTATTGACTTGCCTCCTCTGTTAACAATTTCATGTTTCTTTTGCCCTTAGCCAAAAATTTACCTATGCGTTTATCCCTGAGAAAAGGGACCCCTTGACTATCTTTCCTATATTGGGTTGTCGTGGATTTCCTTTAACTTTTATGCTGCAAGCGGCAGTATTGAAAAACACCTCGGAAGATCACTGGGTTTCCATCAACCCCTTGTTGACCCCATTGTGGGATAGCAGCACTCTTTCCCCATTACAGCTACGATCAATAACTTCTGTCACTCCATAAGCCTCTTAGTGACTACTCATCCTGTGGTTTCAGAATCAGAATCAGAAAAGTGGCACTCTCAGCCTCCAATTCCATTAAACCAGTCAATCTTTACTTGATTCCAAGGCAGCAGCATCACCCACCCCCAGCATACTAAGACTCCTAAACCCATGGAGCCTAAAGGGATTGGAATAAGATATGAAGCTTTGGTGAGTGAGCCATTAGGTGAATATGTGGAGGGGTCACTTCCACTTTTGCCCCTTGCTTACCAGAGTCTCTGTATTCTGGCTGTGGAAGCATCAGTACCATAAATGTTTACTGGTTCAGCACACATACCAAATGTAACATACAAGCACCCCAACTTCCAAGCTAGTATAAGAACTGAGTATTTCAGGTATTGTTTCAAAATTCTGTAAAATCAGCTGCTGCTTTATAATGGGAATACACAATAAAATAATTCCCTAAACACTAGTCCACTTTCTCCTTTCACCATAAATTTCTTGATTGGAAGTTATGTTGTATGGTATTTCATGGTGGAGAATATACATAATCTATGAATAGGGATTCTGGCAGAAAGGACAGGAAAAACAAATACAAGCATAAAATAATCATCTAATCATTTATTCCCAAATGTGTACTTCATTTTGGAAGGAGTTCGATAAAAACAGGCCACCAGGAGGCTGGTTAGTCTCCAGAGTATGGAAACTAAAATGTTGGTAGCTCAAGCCCAGCTGGGGGCATTATCATCCTGAAATATATTTAGCAGTTTTCTTCCCAGGGCCAGTTCCGGTTTGGGGTTTTGGGGGAGATTTCCTTGATTAATTATGCCAAATTCTGGTTCTTCAGCTCTCCCAATAATCCTATGAGGTACTCAATATGTTATTATAACTGCTTAATTCAACAACAGTTTATGTCAAGAGCTTATAACTAAGTAATAAGCAACCTTCCTGAAATAGATGCATTTATGAAAGTTGGTTATGAGTCAACATGACACAAATTGAATCTTCATCTGTTTATTCCAAGTCACCGAATGACTGTCCAATAGGCACCTTAACCTTAACGTGTTTAAAGCATAACTCTTGTTTTTTTCTGTCTTCCCTCTCCTAGTCCTCTCTATCTTAGAGTACGATGCCACCATGCTCCCTCATGCTCAGGCCCCAAACCATAGTCTTTTTTCCCTTGCTTCTTATTCTTTTATCCACCCACGTCCAGCAAGTTTCCATAGTTTTGCTTTCAAAGTATAATCTGAATCTACATATTGTCTCAGTTTCTACCACTGTCATTCTATTCAGAGCCTTTATCATTTCTCACCTGGACCCCTGCATTAGATTTACAGCTAGGCCCTCTGTTTTCACTCTTTCCCCCAAGTGGTCATTCAGCTCACAGCAGCCAATATGATATTTTAAAAAGTTAAGTCGGATCATATCATTCCTGTTATGGACTGAATGTTTGTATCCCCGACTCCAAGTTCATACGCTAAAACCTTACATGGTCAATAAGGTGAAGTTGCTCAGTCGTGTCCGACTCTTTGCAACTCCATGAACTGTAGCCTACCAGACTCCTCCATCCATGGAATTTTCCAGGCAAGAGTATTGGAGTGGGTTGCCATTGCCTTCTCCAAAGAAATTGAAGAAGACACAAATGGAAAGATACCCCATGTTAGTGGATTAGAAGAATTAACATTGCTCTATCGCTTTATCCTCTCACTCTTCTATTCTTCTTTATAATGCTAATCTCCACCTAAAATTGTATGTTCATCATTTTACTTGCTTTTCTAAAGTATCTTTCCCCCTGGAAGATAAACTCCATCAGGGCAAGAATCTAGCCTGTCTTATATACTATTGTACTATAGGAATGTGCATATTCCTGTTGAAAATTGTAGCCTTCCAGATATTGGTTAAAAAGCCATGCATGATTCAAAAACAACTTTTGCACAAAGTTTTAAAACAGACAAAGAACAGACAAAGTTTCTTTGTCCGAAACAGCAGACAAAGTTTTAAAAACTACATATTAAACTGAATAATAAAAGCTTTCTAGGAAAAATCAATAACACTTTAAGTCAAGAACTGTGCTAAAAATATAACACTGCAGAGTAATGCACAGCATGACTTCACCAGAAATACATGGAAGGAAAAGCCCTCAGCACACAATTTATGATAGAAACACCTTAGAAATGCTTCTTAAGGGACTATTAAAATCAGTGTTCAGTGAATGAACTTAGCTATGAAACGGAAATAGACTCACAGACTTAGAGAACAGACTCATGGTTGCCAGTGAAGGGGAGGTCAGGAAGGGGTAGATTGGGAGTTTTGGATTAGCAGATGCAAACTCTCATGTATAGAATGGATAAGCAATAGGGTCCTACTGTATAGCACAGGGAACTATCTTCAATATCCTACGATAAGCCATAATAGAAAAGAATATAAAAAGAATGTACATGTATTTCAGAAATGTGGTCTGTAACTCTTAACACATATTACATCCCATATTTTAGAATACAAGTTCTCCAGCTGATATTCATTTTGTTGCTCCCACACTTTAGAAATCAAACATTGCTACAATGAATATCCTTTTGTTGTTCTTGTTGTCCAACAAGAACAGTCCATGTCCAACTCTTTGCGACCCCGTGGACTATAGCACGCCAGGCTTCCCTGTACTTCACCATCTCCCCAAGCTTGCTCAAACTCATGTCTATTGAATCAGTGATACTGTCCAACCATCTTGTCCTCTGTTGTCCCTTTATCCTCCTGCCTTCAATCATTCAATCAAGGTCTTTTCTAATGAGTCAGCTCTTCACATTAGATGATCAAAGTACTGGAGTTTCAGCTTCAGCATCACTCCTTCCAGTGAATATTCAGGATTGATTTCCTTTAGGATAGACTGGTTGAATCTCCTTGCAGTCCAAGGGACTCTCAAGAGTCTTTTCCAACAACACAGCTCAAAAGCATCAATTCTTCGGTGTTTAGCCTTCTTTATGGTCCCAATCTCACATCCATACATGACTACTGGAAAAACCATAGCTTTGACTATACAGACTTCGTGAGCAAAGTAATGTCTCTGCTTTTAATATGCTGTCTAGGTTGTGTCTTTGAATTTTGTGGCTGCAGTCACCATCTGCAGTGATTTTGGAGCCCAAGAAAATAAAGTCTCTCAATGTTTCCATTATTTTCCCATCTATTTGCATGAAGTGATGGACCAGATGCCATGATCTCAGTTTTTTAAATGTTGAGTTTTAAGCCAACTTTTTCCTCTCCTCTGTCACCTTCATCAAGAGGCTCTTTAGCTCTTCTTCACTTTCTGCCATAAGGGTGGTGTCATCTGCATATCTGAGGTTATTGAGATTTCTCCCAGCAATCTTGATTCCAGCTTGTGCTTCTTCCAGCCCGGCATTTCACATGATATACTCTGCATATAAGTTAAATAAGCAGAGTGACAATATATAGCCTTCGCATACTCCTTTCCCAATTTTGAGCCAGTCCATTTTCCCATGTCTGTTTATAACTTTTGCTTCTTGACCTGCATACAGATATCTCAGGATCAGGTCAGGTGGTCTATCTCTTGAAGAATTTTCCAAAGTGTTTTGTGACCCACAGAGTCACAGCAAAGCCTGTATATTGTCACCCTGCTTATTTAACTTATATGCAGGGTGAATCATGTGAAATGCCAGGCTGGATGAAAGACAAGCTGGTATCAAGATTGCCAAGAAAAATATCAATAACCTCAGATATACAGATGATACCACCCTTATGGCAGAAAGTGAAGAAGAAGTAAAGAGCCTCTTGATGAAGGTGAAAGAAGAGAGTGAAAGAGTTGGCTTAAAACTCAACATTCAGAAAACTAAGATCATGGCATCTGGTCCCATCACTTCATGGCAAATAGATGGGAAAACAATGGAAACAGTGAGAGACTTTATTTCGGGGGAGGGGTCCAAAATCACTGCAGATGGTGACTGCAGCCATGAAATTAAAAGACGCTTGCTCCTTGGAAGAAAAGCTATGGCCAACCTAGACAGCATATTAAAAAGCACAGACATTACTTTGCTAACAAAAGTCCGTCTAGTTAAAGCTTTGGTTTTCCAGTAGTCATGTATGGATGTGAGAGTTAGAGTATAAAGAAAGCTGAATGCTGAAGAATTGATGCTTTTAGACTGTGGTGCTGGAAAAGACTCTTGAGAGTCCCTTGGACTTCAAGGAGATCCAACCAGTCCATCCTAAAGGAAATCACTCCTGAATATTCATTGGAAGGACTGATGCTGAAGCTGAAACTCCAATACTTAGGCCACCTGATGTGAAGAAATGACTCATTTAAAAACTCCTGATGCTGGGAAAGATTGAGAGCAGGAGGAGAAGGGGACAACAGAGGATGAGATGCTTGGATGGAATCACTGACTTGATGAACATGGTTTTGAGTAAGCTCCGGGAGTTGGTGATGGACAGGGAGGTCTGGTGCACTGTAGTCCATGGGATCACAAAGAGTCAGACATGACTGAGTGACTGAACTGAACTGAACACAGTCAAAGACTTTAGTCAATGAAGCAGTAGTAGATGTTTTTCTGGAACTCTCTTGCTTTTCCTATGATCCACCAGATGTTGGCAATTTGATCTCTGGTTCCTCTGTCTTTTCTAAAACCAGCTTGAACATCTGGAAGTTCATGGTTCACATACTGTTGAAGGCTGGCTTAGAGATTTTTGAGCATTACCTTTCTAGTGTCTGAAATGAGTGCAGTTGTATGGTAGTTTGAACATTCTTTGATATTGCCCTTTTTGAGACTGGAATGAAATCTGACCTTTTCCAGCCCTGTAGCCACTGCTAAGTTTTCCAAATTTGCTGGCATATTGAGTGCAGCACTTTCACAGCATGATCTTTTAGGATTTGAAATAGCTCAGCTGGAATTCCATCACTTCCACTAGCTTTGTTCATAGTGATGCTTCCAAAGGCCCACTTGACTTCATATTCCAGGATGCCTGGCTCTAGGTGGGTAATCACACCATCATGGTGACCTGGCTCATGAAGATCTTTTCGTACAGTTCTTCTGTGTATTTTTGCCAACTCCTCTTAATATCTTCTACCTCTGTTAAGTCCATATCATTTCTGTCCTTAATTGTGTCCATTTTTGCATGAAATGCTTTAACCACTCATCTCATCCTAAGAATTCTTTTTTTTTTGAGGATGAAGCTATAGTAAAAAAGAAAAAAAGAAGAAGAAGAAGAAAGAAAAGGGAAAACCCAAATGGCATGTATCTGTGATACCTTTAGGTTGACAGTGTAATAAAGATTAGCCACTGGAGACAAAGAGAATCCCAGTTAGACATTTGTGTACTTTTGTAAATTCTCCTGCCTCTGCTCCTTGCAGCAACAGCACTGACGCTATGAGCCCGCGGCAAAGCAGTTTGCTCACATTCCCTGCTTAGACAAGAAAGGGTGGCTTGAAGCAACCAAGAAGACAGGTTTAAGTTGGCGACATCAGTTTCCTGATTTGACCCTGTGAATGAAGCATCTTCACAGGATGTGGGTCAGGGAATCAGTAGGTCTTTATTCAGTGCTTACTTGGTGTCCAGATGCTATTACCTCAGCTGCATAACGCTGGCAAAGGTAAAAATTTAGAGGCAAGAAAACAAAAGGCAGAAGAACAAACCCTGAGCACAGAAAATCATATTACCCTGAAGAAAACTTTAGTACCAGTAGAACTAGATCACTGTGTTCACAAATACATGAAGGAAAGAACCATTCACAGCAGCAATCTATTGATTTCAACCAAATGCAACTGTCCGACATATGCCAAAAACACTGGATTTGTTGTTGTTCAGTCACTAAATCATGTTCAATTCTTTGTAACCCCATGGACTGCAGGGGGTCATGCCAGGCTTCCCTGTCCTTCACTATCTCCCAGAGTTGGCTCTAACTCATGTCCATTGAGTTGGTGATGCCACTGGATACATATACATATGAAAGTGTTTTGCTTTTATTTCCTAATGAGAATGCATAGTTATTTATTTTGATGAAAGAAACTTCCATACATCATCCCGCTCACCCCTCAAATTCTCATTTTCCTCAAAATACTAAACAGTTGTTGAAAAGATTTAAAAGCTCAAATTTGAGTACAATCAAGCACTGTGAGACAATGCCTGGAATGGTGGTGATTCCTAAAGGCACTCTAATGGCAAGAAGAAGGTGGTGTCAAGCCCGCACCAAAGAAGAATCCATTGCTGTTAACAGTCTGATGTCAGAGAGGATCTCTCCTACTATCTCAGCTATTTTCACATCCTTGGTCTTGGAACCTCCTCCTCTGGTCTTGTATCCCCATTTCTGGTTCAAGAGAGACTAGACAGGGCCAAATGCACAAATCTGCAGCAATGTCTCAGCCCTGAACATGTTATTTTCTGTGCAGGTCAAGTCCTTCAAGCCGTGAACGTAGGAAACCACTATGGTTTAGCACCATCAGATATATCCACAAAGTTACTGAGGTCAAGTCGCTACTTTCACATCCCCTTAGCAGAGGCCACATCTCTTACCCCATTGAGAACGACAACAAACAGATGTGTAAGGGGCCCATGACTCACTTCACTTTTTTCCCATCTCAGGAGTTTGCTCCTGCACTAAAAGTTAATTCTTCTTGATTCAAAAGTAGATTCCCTACTCTCTCTTGCAGTATTTTGTTTCATAAATTATTTCCTCAAAGTGAAAGTTGCTCAATCATATCTGACTCTTTGGGAGAGTCCATGAAATTCTCCAGGCCAGAATATTGGAGTGGGTAGCCTTTCCCTTCTCCAGAGGATCTCCCTAACCCAGGGATTGAACCCAGGTCACCCACATTGCAAGAGGATTCTTTACCAGCTGAGCCACGAGGGAAGCCCAAGGACACTGGAGTGGGTAGCCTATCCCTTCTCCAGGGGATCTTCCCAACCCAGGAATCACAGTGGGGTCTCTTGCATTGCAGGCAGATTCTTTACCAGCTGAGCTACCAGGGAAGCCCTTATATCTTCAAAGACTGTATTTTAATATTATCCTCCTTTCCCCTGTTAAACAAACTTAATCCTACTATTATAAAACATATAATTGAAATATTTTTCCTCAACTTTACATCCACTTACAGTTGGCCACCCTGTTCCTCTTCCCTTCACAGCCTAGCTCTGCAAAAAGAATGGTCCTCAGTCTCTGCCTACATTTCTCTCCTTTTCTAAGTTGAAGTACAGTTGGTCTCCCTAGTGATTGAGACAGTAAAGAATCTGCCTGCAAGACCGGAGACCCAAATTTGATCCCTGGATTGGGAAGATCTCCTGGAGAAGGGAATGGCAACCTGCTCCAGTGTTCTTGCCTGGAGAATTCCATGGACAGAGGAGCCTAGTGGGCTACAGTCCATTGGGTTGCAAAGAGTCAAACATGACTGAGAATTAACACTTTCATTTTTCATAATTAATTTACAATGTTGTGTCAGTTTCATGTGTTCAGTAAAGTGATTCAGTTTTATATATATACATATACAACTGAATTATATATATTATACATAACTGAATTATATATATTACATTTTAATGGAATTATATATATTATATTACATATATAATTACATTATATAATTCAGTTATATATAATATATAATTCAGTTATATATATATATACATATACATATAAACATATATTCTTTTTCAGATTCTTCTCCATTATAGGGTTTTACAAGATACTGAATATAGTAGTTCCCTGTGGTATTCAGTAGGCCCTGGTTTATTTCTTTTACATTTAGTAGTGTATCTGTTAGCCCCAAACTCCTAATTTACCCCTGCACTCACCCATTTCCTTTCTGGTACCCATTAAGTTGTTTTCTATGTCTGTGAGTCTGTCTCTGTTTTGTCCCCACCTCAGTATATCCCAATTCCTCCTTAATCTCTGGCTATTTTCCTTGTGGCTCAGTTTCTAATACCTCCTTGGTGAAACTCATCAAAGACTTATCTATTTTGAAATCCCTGTGTCCTTTCAGTCCTCATCTCAATAAAATTATCTTCCAAGTTTTCTGTGGTAGGAGTTGGACCACTTCCTTGAAACCCTCACATCCCTTGTGTCCAGAGACAATTTCTCTGACCAATTCTTCTTTATCTTCCTTACTATATCTGCTACTTAAATGTTGGCATTTCTTTTCTATATTTCTCCACAAATTCTCCTAGGAAATTATATGTGCTGATACCTCATAGATCTATATACCCTTCCCTGCCTTTTATGTATCCATTCTATATTCTTCCTCACATATCCAGCTGCCTTTGAGCATGCTAATTCAGTGATGTCAGTGGTATCTGACTCTCTGAGACGCTATAGACTGTAGCCCTCCAGGGGCCTCTGTCCATGGGATTCTCCATGCAAGAGTACTGGAGTGGGTTGCCATGCCCTCCTCCAAGGGGTCTTCCTGACCCAGGGATCAAACCCATGTCTCTCATTCTGCATTGGCAGACAGGTTCCTTACCACTAGCGCCACCTGGGAAGCCCATTCAGTTGCTTAGTGTCTTATCTATCCTGTAGGCCCAGACAAATCAGGCTCAACACATCCAAAGTAGAGACTACCTAGCTCTCAAATTTTCATCCTCTGTCCATTTTCCTTATTTTAACAAATGTCAGTGCTAGTTCTATGTCAAATGGTTCCTTGCCATCTCTATTTTTATTTATTCTGTTACCTCTGCTGAAATTACACTTTTGTCCCACATGTCTGACTAGGAGAGCTTACTCATCTTCAAGTTTGAGCATCACCACTGTCATGAAGCATTACCAGCCTGGTGCAGTAAAAGTAACTCCTGCCTCCTAATCCTTCAAGAGATGTCGAGAATAGTACCTGCAGCACTTAACTGTGAATGAGAAGCAGATTCCAGTATAGGGGAAAGCCTTCTGACAAGAAAGAACCACAAGAGTTCCGTGTGGCTGGAGTGAAAGGGATCGTGGCAGGAGAAACAACTGGAGAAGGGTCCTAATCAAGCATGGTCTCATAGGTTATGGTAAAGATTTTTGCTTTCTATCCTGACTACAATGGGAAGCAAAACATTTTCCAAGGCTAGACCTGACAGGATCCAAAAATTAGGTTTTAAAATGATCTCTACAGCTAGGGTGTGAATAGATTTCAAGGAAGCAAGATGATTAAAGAGGTAATCAGTAAGTCGTTACAGTAATCCAGCTGAAAAACAATGGTCACTTAGGCAGGGGTGGTGGTAGGAATGATGGAGAAGAGAGTCAACCTGTCTGACAGATTCTCTTTTACCAGCAAACAAATGAGACACTGTTGCTTGATTAAACTAATAACGTTTCAGGATGTTTTATGGTCATTACTGGCTGCATCCTGTGACCATCTGGAGATCAGAATGACCAGCCAAGCCCTGTGTCTTCGCACACACACACAAACAACTTTTACAAAATTCATTGGCATGTTCCTCAAAGTTTGCTGTGTTCTTTGAACTCTCATGACCTTGGGAAAATGCTTTGCCCACAGAAAACTTTTCAGCCAATGGAGCTTGGACTCTTCTTAAAGGTCACATGGACTCTTGAATGAAAAATGCTATTTTGTACATTTCTGTTCCCTTTGTCAGCTCCGGATTCTACATTTCTCTCATAGGGCAAGCAGAGAATAAAGGGAGGTGAGTGCAGAAAGTGGGTTTCAAGGACAAAATATCTGGGCTAGCTCTGAATTCAAAGCTATAGACCTAGTTGCAAAGATACTTCATTATTAAATCAGTTATACAATGTTCATGCCGTAAATATTTATTGAGAACTGATTATGCTTTCAGACCCACCCTAGATGTTAGGGATGCCAAAGTAATTGCCCAGGAAGGAACCCATTATCAGCCAACAGATGGACACTTTTTGTCAACAATACATCAATTTCCATCCTACAAACACAGATAATTTTTTAAAATATCACATAAGAAATAGAAGTATGGCTTTTTTGACTACCAGCTTTATATAATCAAAGGGAAACATAAAAATAGGCTGTTTTCTAATGGATTTACATATCTTGCAAATTTGAAGAGTCTAAATGCATCTGGATTGGCTATCTTCCCACTATCCCTATGTCTGCTAATTAGTTATCAGTTTTTCTTAATCTGTTTCTACAATGGATCTAAAAAGATTTTTCACATTTCTTTTAAAATACAACAATAGTTGTTGTTGTCACTGAGTCATATCTGACTGTTCATGACCCCATGGACTGTAGCACTCCAGGCTTCCCTGTTCTTCACCATCTCCTGGATTTTGCTCAAATTTATGTCCATTGAATTGGTGATGCTATTTAACCATCTCAGCCTCTGTTGCCTCCTTCTCCTCCTGCCATCAAACTTTCCCCTCATCAAGGTTTTTTCTAATGATTCAGTTTTCACATCAGGTAGCCAAAGTATTGGAGTTCCAGCTTCAGCATCAGTCCTTCCAATGAATATTCAGGGTTTATTTCCTTTAAGATTGACTGGTTTGATCTCCTTGCAGTCCAAGGGACTCTCAAGAGTCTTCTCCAGCACCAGAGTACCATAATAGGAAATGCTGTTGAAGATGCCAGCATATCTATGTGGGAATAAATTTCCCTGAGAACACCTTGAAATATTGTTTTTAAAAAAGCTCTCAATAAGAATATAGCTCTCCATCATAAGGAAGGAAAATCACCCTATTTTATTGTTGAAAAGTATCTGATCTCTGGGATTTTAGGGATGACTTGAGTTTGTTCTCTCTGGAAAATAGTCTTTTCTCATCAGCTAAAATGCTTGCAAGATGTTTTCTTAGCTATTTGTACTAAACTGAGACGTGATAGCTGAAACATACTTTCAGTGTTTAGTAACCTAGGTACAAGTGAACAACATTTTTATGCTGGGTTTGTCTGTGTATCTTCTCTGTTTCTGATTTTTATGATTACTGTGAAATCTCAGATAGAATAGAATTCCAAAAGTTTTTAGTCATTGTAACTTCCTCACCAATCTTTGTGTTAATTCATCTACTTATTCAGCATATATTCATTATTTATCATGTGCCAGGTGGTAAAAGAACATAGTGGTGGCAATAAAGTAATAAGCAAGCTGAAAAGATCCTTACCTACATAGGCTTGTACATTGTAGTGGTTGGAAATAGATAGGATAAGAACAGTCAAAAAACATGTAGTGTGATAAGTGCATGGAGAAAAAATAATCCAAGAAAGAGATAATAGCATGTTGATTAATAATAGAATGGTAATTATTACAAGAATAATAGAAAGGTGATTACTACAAGAATAAGCCTACCTATCTTGTTATCACAGTGGTTTCACATACTTGAATATACACTTGTTTATTACTTGTAAATGTCTATCATAGCTAAGATGTCGAATGGGTTCATATTGTATTCAAAACAACTTGTTCTATCTTTTATATATAATCAATCAAATTACATATTGAAATTGTGCTATGATAACAGTAAAAATGAGTTTTTCTTTGTAAATTTCCACGGTGAAACTTAACTGTGGTCAAATTATAACATCTTAGAACTTTGTCTGTTTTCATTGCTCTGAAGTGAAAGCTGACTTTTGTTGGCTCTACCAAGTGAAGAATATAATTACCTGGCCCCTGCTGATGTGTATTCATTTGCTCTCCAGTGTACACAAGTCTGTACCCTACATTTGAGGGACTTTTGGTCTTCTATATCAGGTTTGGCTGAGGTTCTAGGGAAGGCTATTCTTGCTTGACATCAGGATAACCTGGAGCAGACCAGAGCCAAGGTGCTTGATAAGATATTCATTTAATTACATTACACATCCTTTTTACAAACATACTAGATTGCTCAGAACTTCCCATAATTTAAAATTCCCAGTAGCTGTTTCCTAATTTTCCAAACTCATTGATCTCACAAATGCTGAAAATATTCTTCAAGGACATGACATTTTGAATAATATTTTCCAATTCTAAATCTGACTAATCATTCTAAACCCAACTTACAAATTTCATTGCCTTCCTACAACTGAAACCACATCCATGTTTCCTTTTCTTTTTTCCCCCTAAATAATGATATGCTGATCCGTGTTTAACAGCTGACTTTCCAAGGTAAGAAGAACAAATTTATAGTATTTTCCATTTCTGTGGTATAACTCTTCTTGTTGGTGGTGTTGTTTAGTTGCTCAGCTATGTCCAACTCTTTGTGGCCCTTGCAACCCCATGGACTGCAGCCCACCAGCCTCCTCTGTCCATGGGATTCTCCAGGCAAGAATACTGGAGTGGGTAGCCACTTGCTTCTCTAGGGAATCTTCTCAACCCAGGGGTCAAACCCATTTCTCCGGCATTGGCAGGTGGGTTCTTTACCACTGAGTCACCTGGGAAGCCCCTAATTCCTTCTACCAGGGCTGATTTTGAACTATCAGTATGATGTCGCTGAATGTGGGGTTGGAAAGCACACACTGGTTCTCAAGAGTCAGTTTGCACCAGTTCTGGCACACCATTGACATGACTTACTACTACTACTACTAAGTCACTTCAGTCGTGTCCGACTCTGTGCGACCCCATAGGCGGCAGCCCACCAGGCTCCCCCATCCCTGGGATTCTCCAGGCAAGAACACTAGAGTGGGTTGCCATTTCCTTCTCCAATGCATGAAAGTGAAAAGTGAAAGGGAAGCCACTCAGTCGTGTTCAACTCTTTGCGACCTCATGGACTGCAGCCCACCAGGCTCCTCCATCCGTAGCATTTTCCAGGCAAGAGTACTGGAGTGGGGGTGCCATCGCCTTCTCTGTGACATGACTTACCTCTTTACATTCCACTGAAAGGTACTCAGAATTTGACCTGTGAAAACTTTAACTGTTTCAGGCAGCTTTGGGGATTGTAGTTGAGAAGACTGGGCATAAGATATTTGGATCTGGAATCTAGTTTATAGACAACTGTCCCAGGTACAGTCTTGTTTTGTATCAATAATAATTATTATTAATGAAAATTTTATACCTCAAAAGAAAGAACTATAGATTTATTTAAATTATGAATTCCTATCCTACAATACATTCTTAATTGATTAAAAATAATATTCTATCCCCCTATACATTCTTAATTGATTAAAAGAACTATTATTTTTCACTGAGAGGTAAAGATCTTATGAAATTTTGTCCTTGGCATCCTCACACAGAAATACTAGCCAGTTCACCATCAGCTGGCCAGTGCATGATTAACATCAAAAGTATTATAAACATAGGAATATTTAATTATGATGATGGTTGGTTACTTTCACTGTTGAAGGAGAAGAGTGTGTTTTTCCTGACAATAACTCAAAATGAGCTGTTTTGAAATATTATATGAAGTCCCCAATTACAAGTGTTTTGAAAATTTTGAAAGCTGAGTTTAGAAATAGCAATATTTTAAACTTACAAAATATTACACAATACATTAAGTTCCACTTCATACTTGTAAATTACGCATGATATCATACAAACAAACAAATTTTTGTCACTGCACAGATAAGCATGATCTTCCATTTGCAGTCTCTTTCTAGCACCCCACTCCAGTACTCTTGCCTGGAAAATCCCATGGACGGAGGAGCCTAGTAGGCTGTAGTCCATGGGGTCGCTAGGAGTTGGACACCACTGAGCAACTTCACTTTCACTTTCTTTCTACATGCCTGAGAGTAGATAGTTGACAGTGACCTTTGAACAAGCATCACTGATAGGAGCATGAAAACACGAGCAAAATATGCATCTAGAATGTTTCAAGTAGTGAGCTGGCAGTGAAGAAACTGTTCAGAAAATGTTTGTTAGGCAATATCACACTTATTAGAAATATATGTGATATTTTTATTTCAACTGTTAATTACTAGAACTATGAATTGGAAATGGACCAAAACATAGCATTTTTGTTTTACGTTATATTTTTAGACACATTAATTCATTTGATAATTCCATCTACACATGTAAAAATATTCTGAAAATGGAAACATTTTAAAATTTAATTTTATTGGCCTATCACCCCTCCAAAATTTAAATGTTTCTCTAAAATTTTCTCATCAAAATCACCAGTTTAAAACTCCCATTGATCTTATCTCAAAGGAAACTGAACTTAATTATAATACTTTTCATTTAAAAAATGTCTGCTCCTATGATTCTAGAATTTTTATCCCCATTTTACACATGTACACACTGGTGATGTGTGATGAGTTAGAACTCAAGTGCAGATTGTTTTTAACTAAAAATTCAAAGCATTTTATGACACTTGGAAACAACATTTATTTTTGAACCTATTACTGGAGCCTTCCCCCAAATTTTATGGAGATATTATGAAATTTCCTTTGAATGATTTTTCCTTTTACTTTATTAATTGTTGATGATTCAAAGGTTCCCTTCTTACATTGCATTTTTGTGTGTGTGATGTCTAGTAGAATTCCTCCTACCTTGTTCTCCATATGTCTTAGTTACACTTGTTTTTTTTTGCATTTTCATGAAAATTATGGACCCTGCTTATCAAGTTATATTCACACACTAGAATTGGAATGAGAGGTGGAAAGTGTGCTGGAAAGAAGAATAAGGAGAGATATTGAATGGTTTTACAGGGCATGTTGAGAACAGTGTTCGAGAGATCCACCCCTACGAACTTGGTCTACTCTGCTAAGTTTATTAGACAAAAGGAGGAAAAACAAGCAAACAAAAAAAAATAGATGCCTTCTTTCCTCTAATAATTCAGCTCTTAATAGACAAAACTGTTTCACTACAAGTAGCTAACTCCACCACCGTGAGGCCTCCAAAGATGGGGATGATGTTCCTCACCATTTGAGGTCACTGAAAAAGAGATCAGCATTAGAGTTAACAGTGAAGTCCATGCCTAGCACCATAAAATCTCAAGGCTCTGTGGTGGAAGAATGCAGTTGAATAACACTGTCTAGAATAAAAGGACCAATATATGCTTTGCTTTTCGATTCTTTCTGATGAGACATTAGACTCATAAATGACCAGACTTCCAGAGACTGCCATTTTAGGGACTGTCAATCAGAAGCAGAATTGAGGATCTAAATGTGTGCATGTCTGGACTCCAAGACTGCTAAAATTGTTCCAGCTGCTAAACAGAGGAAGTTGACTGTTTTGTCAGCATGCAACAGAGGGGTAAATGAGGGCAGCCAGGCTACGCACACAGCCACAGTTGCCTCTGTATGTTCAGTTCACGCCACAGGTTTCCTTCCCTGCAAGTCAGCTCTCTCTTTCCCTCCTTTATGCTTAATAACACTCATATATTTAAATTTAAATGTAAGTTCTTTGTATATTTGTGAATGCATTTAGATGTGGGTTTTTTTTTTTTAATCTCTTTTTGAGATAAAGCTTGTTAAGGTTAGAGATCATCTCTTCTTCCCTTATAACTCACGTGATCTGATTTGAAATAATATGAACCATGGAATAGGGCTATGACACAGAACAAAAAGCTTGCTAATTTCCTCAGCTCTTGGCAGGAGCGGTGGGGGTTGGGGTGGGGAGGGCAGTGCATGGCACACTGTGATCTACTGATTCTAAAGGATCTAGAACTTCAGATTTAATGACTTACTACAAGTGATAGGACACATTCATATAGAAATTCTTATATGAGACCCTTGCCCAGCTCCAACAAAGTTCATTTTTCCCGTCAGTAGGACAATTAAGAAAAAGGGAAATAGTAAAGAAACTTGCCTCTCTTGATCTTAACTCTGGATGAGGGTGGGAATTCTTTCTTGACAGAATTTAACCTCAAGTTAGCCCCCAATCTGAGTTTGGGTCAGAATTGCTACTCAGTGTTGCTCAAAGTGCCCAGCTTAAAAATTTACATCAAAGCGATCCTAGGTCGGCAATGTTTCCAGGAAGCACTGAGAGAACAAATGTATGGTTCTTAAATCCAGGTTTCAAAGAGTTCTCACAGATACATTTCCAAGGAACAGGAGCACAACATGAAAATCTCAAGACATACAACACAAAAGGCCACTCTGAGCAGGAGAAACAAGAAGAAAACAAAATGATATCACCACACCAAAATTGCAAAGATACTAAAATTATAGCCACAGAATGTAAGATAATAAGCTTGTTTAATGCATTTAAGATAATTATTTTTAAAAGAACTAATAGATTATAAAAATAAAATATACAATAATTAAAGTTTGAAATTCTACATTCAGTTTAAAGGGTTTATACACATAGCTGAGAGGTGAATTAGAATGCTAGATGATTACTTTAAAGAAGTTGTCCAAAAGAAAAAAAAGATGTCCAGAATTGTGCACAGCTGTGTGTACAATTGCTAGTAGAAAATAAGTTTTTAAAATGTAAAGGAGAATACTCTAGGATTGAGAAAAGATACAGATCTTTATATTCAGGAACATAAGGAACCCCAAGCAAGATAAATGAAATCCACACCTAAACTCATAGTTAAATTGCAGAAAAGAACAATTACACCAAGAACAAAAAGAATAGGAAGTCTAAATAGGACTCTGAAAACCAAATGCATTTAGCAAAACTCAAGAAGCTTCCTACTCTAAAATGACAGTCATCATCAGCTCTGAATGCTCAGTTATGTCCAGCTCTTGCAACCCCATGGACTGTAGCCCGCCAGGGTCCTCTGCCCATGGAATTTTCCAGGCAAGAATACTGGAATGTGTTGCCATTCCCTTCTCCAGGGAATCTTTCCAGCCCAGGGATAGAACCAGGGTCTCTTGCATTGGCAGGTGATTTCTTTACTGTCTGAGCTACAAGGGAATCCCCCAAAATGACAGTAGAGAAAGCAAAAAGATCAACCGAGTATATATCCCTCAAAGTTACTAGCATTCTCAGCATTGCTAAGATCTCATCATTTTGGACGTAGGAGTCAAGTTGGGCCTAAAAAAGACCTAGACACCCAGAGCCTTGCAGCCAGGGGACCACTGTCTTCTTGCTCTAGCAGAACTCTGGAGGTTTATTCCCTAGAGAGACTAGAACAGTGTTTTTCTTGACTGGAGGGCTCAGGGCACAGCTGAGGGCAGAACTGGCTACCACCCTGAAAACAGAAGGATTAAATGAAATGTTTACAAACTGGCTGCTGAGATACCATCAACCCCTACCAGCCTCCTGACTCTGAAACATTAGCAGTCAGGTATCTCTCATAAAACAAAACAAAACAAAACAAAACAGAAACCAATAGGCAAGATGACAGGGATTCCCTAATAAAATGGTTTAGACAAAACATCTTAAAATAAGCTTGCAGTCAATAAGCCCCAGACATGAAAATGGAAGTCTGAACATATTGTTAATGCCCCATCCTTAAATGAGAGCGAGAGGCCAAGGATCACTATGAGATACTGAAGAATATGAGAGTCACCCAAGCCAAGAAACAGAAAAGAGCATTTCCAAGAAAACAGAGACCACACAAAGAGGAGGAAAATATTTTACAGTTGTTAAAAAGATAGATAAGTAAGATGGTGTAGCCATAAAAGAATCTGAGTCTTTAGTAAAAGAACAGATGAGGAAAAGGAACTATATAAGAAAAACCACCTTTTTTTTTCCCCCTCTCCTGTGTCTCTCCTTTACTACTCACAGAGAATACTTCACTTTTGATATTCTGATCACCAAACATGGGGAGGTTTTCCTCTACATCATGCAACTCTCCATGACTTCAACTGGGTGTCCTGTAGTTTAACTTCATACTACCTGGAGATAGTGTCAGATGCCACAGGTTAAAAACTCAGTTCTGCAAGATTGCCCCCACCCCTCTTCAGCTGTCAATCACAAGTAGTAGGTCCCTAGGTTATTTCTGTCCAGTTTGGTTACAACATAGAAGCCCCCATGATCCCCTTTTCAGGCTTGATTATTTCCCTAGAGCAGCTCACAGAACTCAGGGGAACACCTCCTTCTATTTACCACATATGAAAGGATATAATAAAGGATCCAGATGGACAGCCATATAAAGAGGTACACAGGGGAGGGCTGGGAGGGTCTGAGAGTGGGATCATCTGTCCCCGTGGAGTTGGGGTACACTACCCTCCCGGTGTGGATGTGTTCACCAACTTGGAAGTTCGCTGACCCCATTCTACTGGAATTTCTATGGAGGCTTCTTTACATGAAAGTGTAAGTGATGTGGCTCAGTTGTGTCCAACTCTTTGTGACCCCATGGACTGTATCTGCCAGGCTCTTCCATCCATGGGATTTTCCAGGCAAGAATACTGGAATGGGTTGCTGTTTCCTTCTCCAGGGGATCTTCCCAACCCAGGTTTCCTGCATTGCATGCAGAGTCTTCACCGTCTGAGCCACAAGAGAAGCTCTTTACATAGGCATGATCAGTTAACTCCATTTTCAGCCTCTTTGCCCTCTCTAGAGAAGTAAGGGGACAGGGCTGAAAGCTCTAAGCTTCCAGTCGTGGCTTTGTCTTTCCCAGTGTCACCACATAGAACAAAACATGCTCTTAGAGCTTTAATCATTTAGAAAATTGCAAGGGTTCTAGGAGTTCTGTACCAGGAACAAGGGGCAAAGGCTAATATATATATATATATTTCTTTTATCTCATAGGAGCCTCTGGAAATTATAGACATGATAGAAATTAGAAGGACTTAAAGATAGAATGAAGACAATGAATGTCCCAAAAAGTATAGCAAAAAGGCAAAGTGATTTATTTAAAAATGAGAGAAAATTGTTTAAAAGTTAGAACACCAGCCAATCACATTCAAAGTTCAAATTAAGAATAGATAATAGTCAAAAAGTAATCCAATAACATTTTATAGAGCAGGAGTTCATGAATTTTCAGAGGGAAAGGGCTCACTGAGTGCTCAGCACATGGATAAAAATAAACCCACACGGAGACACGATTGTGAAATTTCAAAGCACTGCAGACAACGAGCTCCACAGAGGGTGAAAAGCAGGTTACAAAGGATAAAGAATCAGAGTGGCATCAGGTGTCTGAAAAGCAACACTGGAAGCCAGACGGTAGTGAAATAGTGCCTTCAAAATCCTGAGGTAAAACTTTTTCCAACCTAGAATTCTATACTCTGTCAAACTAGCAACATTGGGAAGGGAAACACAGGGGTTTCCAAGACAGGAGTAATGTTCTATCTTTTAGGCTTGCTGGAGAGTACATATTACTCTTTAAGTCATACAGGTGAATTCTATATACTGTTTAAACTAATCTAGCACAGTGTCAAAAGGAATAATTTTTTAAGATTAGCAACTAATGTTAATGTTAGAACAAAATGTTAGAATTCGATGGAGTCAGATGCTAGGTACATGGATGTTGGTTATGTTATTCTCTTTACTTTCTTGTATATTTAGTATATATTATGATAAAAGAGATTTTTTATTTAATGAAAGAATAAAGGTTTGGAGGAGAGATGATATGGAAAAAGAGAGAATGAGTAATAGCTCACTAAAAGAACATTCTCTCTGTCAAAAATTATAAAAAGACTTCCTTGTAGTGGGCTCTGATCCTTATTACCTTATCTTTGTCATTTTTATTTTATCTGCTGAGGACTTTATGAATCCCAAGCAAATGGACTCAGTGAATAGTCTCTTCCACATACAAACCACAACATAATCCTATCTGTCAGCTTAAAGATCACTTGGCTTTTACATATGCCATTCAAACTGCATGTTGATGCCTTTCTTCTTCTGATATTCTACACTAGAAACAGGAAGACCGTCGTGATCCACCCAGTGCTGTCCTTATGTTCTTAGACTGACCACCTTGTATGGATGAGCTGGGCTCTAGCCACTTGGTAGTAAGCTTCTATCTTCTTTTCCAGTATCCTCATCTGTATATTGATAATAGTGTCTGGTTTATAGAGGTTTTCTGAGGATTAATGTTAGCTATTGTTTATTATCACTATTTGCAAATAGCAGAGTTGTATTGTCATTTTAAAAAGTGGTCATCATAGTCCTCTAATACTGTTAAGTAAATGCATAACAAACATTTTTACTTGCAAGGCTAGATATAAACATAGTCATACTGCAGAGAGACAATAAAGTTATCCTAAAATGAATATAAATATGAAAACACTAAAGATCAGTGTTGGAGAAGGCGATGGCACCCCACTCCAGTACTCTTGCCTGGAAAATCCCATGCATCAGTGCATGACAGTACTAAAAAGGTCTCAGAAATACAGAGCTGTTCATTTGTTTTGAAAGAATTTTGTTGGCATGGAGTTTTGAGCCCCCCCCAGCCCCCCGCCAATGAACACTCTCAACCCTTCTTGCAGTGCAAGGTAGTTGAAGGACAGCTAAGAACTTTTGGTGTGCTAAAAATATATTACCAAAAGGACCAAATGAATGAAGATGGCCTTGTCTCCTTGGAAACCAGTTCAGTTCAGTTCAGTTCAGTTGCTCAGTTGTGTCTGACTCTCTGTGATCCCATGGACTGCAGCACACCATGCTTTCCTGTCCATCACCAGCTCCTGGAGTTTGCTCAAACTCACGTCCATTGAGTTGGTGAATCCATCCTACCATCTCATCCACTGTCATCCCCTTCTCCCCCGCCTTTAATCTTTCCCAGTATCAGGGTCTTTTTCAATGAGTCAGTTCTTTTTCAATGAGTCAGGTCTTTTTCTGACAACGAGTCAAGTCTTTTTCAATGAGTCAGTTCTTCCATCACGTGGCCAAAGTACTGTAGCTTCAGCATCAGTCCTTCCAGTGAATATTCAGGATTGATTTACTTTATGATTGACTGGTTTGATTTCCTTGCAGTCCAAACCAAAATCATAATTATTTCTACCAAACAAGTACTGTTTGGCTGAAGTCTTAAAAAGTAGGGTAGCATAAATACTAAATATCCTACCCAGTGGTTGCTCATAACAGGTTGAAAAGATCACAAGACTGATCAAAAATAATACTAAATACAGCATTTAAAAGATCAAGTAAACTTCATACAAACACATGGGTAGTATTAAAATTTGTCATGAGTTCATGTTGTCTTAATTTTAACTTATAATTTCTGCCCTTTGACTATCAGTAAAGCATTCCCGAATTAACTCTAAAATTATAATGTTGTTTAAACTTGAAAACTTATATAGTATATCAACTTGAAGGCATCAATTATAGAGTTCAGCATTAGTGAATTTTGGTGCTAAATCTGGAATAATTTGGTTATGATCCTGATTACATCAGAGGGAAAGGTTACATGAACTCTATCCTTTCTAGCATAGGAATTATTTGAGTTTGAGCTATACTGTAGTTAAAGATGCAAACACAAAATGCATTAAAAAAATTTCCAAGCCTATTATCATTTTTTTGTCTGCCCAGACTCCACTCATTCTCAATCTATAAGACTCAGATAAAACTGACACCACCCAGGCCTAAGTCATGACTCAAGAGAACAAAAAGAATAGCACATCCTCTTGGGCAAGAGATTGTTTCCCTCACTAGAGCTATTGAGAATATTCTCTTTATCTGCTGAAGTTTCTAAACCATGAGGATGTAAGTTCAGAGCTGAATGTGCGCGCGTGTGTGTGTGTGTGTGTGTGTGTGTGTGTGCGCGGGTGCGTGCACACATGCGTGCACGCTCAGCATCTGACCCTCTGCACCTCCATGGACTGTATGGCCAGCCAGGCTCCTCTCTCCAAGGAATTTTCCAGGCAAGAATACTGAAGACGGTTGTCCTTTCCTACTCTAGGTAATCTTCCTGACCCAGGGATCAAACCTGCATCTCTTTCATCTCCCACTTTGGCAGGCGGATTCTTTACCACTGCACCACCTGGGAAAACCTGAGCTGCCTCCTGGGATTGATTGCCTTAGAATGAAGGTAACTCTGAATAAAACAGAGCAGATCAAAGGAGTGATGTAATTTTTTTAAAATTTTTATTGGAGTATAGTTGCTTTATGTTAGTTTCTACTGTACAGCAAAGTGTACACATATGTATAGATACAACTCCTGTTTTTGGATTTCCTTTCCATTTAGGTCACCACAAAGCACTGCGTAGACTTTCCCGTCCTATACAGTAAGTTCCTATTAGTTATCAATAGTGTATACCTGTCAATAGTGTATCAATAGTGTATATGTGTCAATCCCGGTCTCCCAACATTCGAATCTCTGTATCTGAAATAGATCAAACCACAAACTTCTAATTTCACAAATGAAGAAACAAGACAAAGACCAACTCTAAGGGAAACAAAAGATTATGAAGGAGAGAAGAAAAAAATTATAAAATGCTACAGGGATCTGCTGTGAATGACTTTAACATACTCATAATAATGTAAATAATGAATATTGCAATATAATTATATTAGTTGGATTCAAGGATGAGAAGAAAGACAGAAATGAACGGGATAATGGTGAAACAATACTAAACCTACCACATGGGGACGTCAATTGATAATACTTAAAGCTACTAAATTAAGAAGCAGCAGTATAAGCCCATGATTCTGAAATACGGCAAAAAATATATAGAGAGTAGAAGATTTAGAAATCCTTATTGTGTGTACTTGGTAGTCTTTTTTTAATATAAGTATTTATTTATTTGGCTGCATTGGGTCTTAATTGCCGCTCCCAGAATTCACTGTGTCATGCGGGATCTTTTCACTGAGGCACACCGATTCTCTGGCTGTGGTGTGCAGACTCAATAGTTGCCGAGTACAGGCTCTAAATCAAGCAGGCTTCAGTAGTTGCATCAAGGAGGGTTATCTGCCCATGGCATATGGGATCTTACTTCACTGACCAGGGATCAAACCCGTGTCCCCTGCGTTGCAGGGTGGATTCTTAAACACTGGACCCCCAGGGCAGTCTCAGTAATCCATTTTAATGAGAGTATTCAGATCTTTCAGTTCTGCAAAATGTTCATGATTTCCCTATTCGAATATTTTCTTCCATCCATTTTCTCTTATCTCTTATTTCTTAAATTTCTGTTATTCAGATGATGGACCTCCTAGATGGTCCATAGTCCTCTGATTCCAAAACCTTTCCTTCCTTCTTATCCTCTCATTGTCTTTTTGCTCGGCTTTCAGAGAAATGTCCTCAACTTATCTCTTTATCTTTCAATCCTTTTTTTTAATTTGTACTCATAATTTGAATTTTTATGAGCTCTTTTCTGTTCTTCTTATAGATGATAGACAGACAGTCACCCTGCTCTAACTTTACGGCTACTGCACTCTCTCTTGCCAATCTGGGATACAAAAGACAGTGTTTTTATTTCCTTCCCTTGCCTGCGTTCATCTCTTCAGTGCTGCTTCTGTCTGACTGTTTCCGTCTTTGTCTTTCACACATAGCCTCCCCTTAGATACTGAGTAAATTCTGGTTTTCTAAGAGTGTGGGGACTAGAAGCCTGACGGCAAGCTCTGAGCACCTCTGGGTGCAGTGTGCTGACGGGAGCTTTGCTTTTGGTGGGTGGTTTGGGTAGCCCACGTCACTGAAGGAATCCTGCTGTCAGGATCTTGAAGCTGGTCAGATTCCCCAAAGATGATTTTTCCATTCCTAGGCCTGGGAGGTAGAGGTTTGGAAGCTAGTGTTCTAGGACCTAAGGGTGAGAAGATAAGATGGTTGTTCTTAGAATTTCCTATCTTAACATTCACTTAATTCTACTGTTTTAAGCATGGTACCAGTAGCTTCGATTTTGCCTAGTGTTGTCCTTTTCAAAAACCCTCTTTAGAATAAACTTGCAGTCTTCTCTACTGGTTGGGGAGGCACAGGTTGCCCATTCTAGAGAGCAGGGAGGAAGCTCTGTGACAGAGAAGTGTCCAAATGCATCCCATAGACACTCAACTCATTCTCTTGTTTATAGCCTCGCAATTAACACATTTCAAAAGCACCTAATGTCAACAATTTTGAGCCCTGGGGAATTCTGAAATGTACATTAATTGCTTCTTGACTTTCTAAAGTTTTAATAGGCAGTTACCACTTACCAGTCTGCTTCTCAGTTCCTAGAATTTTCTTGTATTAGCTCCTCTTCTGTCTTCTTTGTCCTTATGGATTAGTTCTTCTTTTTAAATCACTGTCATTTTGATGATATTATAACAAGAAGCAAACACAAGTACGTATATTTGATCCTTTATCTAGAAGTCTTAACTCAATTTTTCATTATCTTAACTATTACAGCAAGCACCCTAATGCTATAGGTATTAGGTTTATATAAAATATCCAAAGGTAGATAGCATTTAAATGGTTTAGATTTAAGCAAATCATGGACACTATTTGGTCTCACAAATTTTATTGAATATTTTTGGCTTTTACAACAGTTTATGCATTTCTTAAATTGACTCAGAAAAAGTTCCCCTCTAATTTTCTAGACCCTAATACTGATTTATTCTGTACATAATTTCCTCTATATTTTGAATTTAATAGGAGATTGTTTCACTAACAGAAGATAATATTTTCAAATCTATTTTCATCAAAATACTTGTATGTATATATATTTACATATACATCTATATTTCTTATAGGGTTTCCCTGGTGGCTCAGAGGTTAAAGTGTCTGCCTGCAATGCAGGAGACGTGGGTTCGACTATTTTCATCAAAATACTTGTATGTATATATATTTACATATACATCTATATTTCTTATGGCATAGAAACAATAAGCAAGCTCTTAAAACTGTATTTTCCCTTCATTCCCCACTCTATATTTAATGCTAAAAACAAAAATAACATTAATTATTTATTTTGACAACAGCATATTGTAAAGCACAGCTACCAGGTACATGTTAGTATAAATTCAACTTCACAGAACTTATGGGATTATCTCTGGTGGATATTAAGCATCTGGATATCAAATACAGATTAATGTTTTTGTGTTTCTTTCCATGTCTAGCACAGCGAATTGTACCTCAAATTTGCACAATAAATGATTATTGAAGTACAACTGATATTCAGTATAGTGACCATGAGTTAGGATTACATATGAAAAATCAAAACTTTACTAGGCTCTAGGTAATTTTTACCAAAAATGGTTATTATTATTTTTTTCTTTCTAAAGAACACCAAGAGGAAACAGTTTGGACTATGTAGTGATTAGATGAGATGACTGAGCAGAATGTCCAACAAGATTGTATAATTAATCCAGTTTTATTTTTAAGCTGTTTTTCTAAAATTTAGTTGCTTAGTTTAAATGCTTGCCTCTTTGATGCTCTCAGAATCTGTTTGTAAAGAACGCTAGCGTGCTTGGTGTGCATCGCACATCATCTCATGTGTTCCTTGTCAGCACCAGGAAGCAGAGCCAGTATTATTTTTCCTTTCTGAGAGTGAAGAAGCCCACAGAGGTCACCTGGCTGGCCAGGACTTCTTCACACTGAGATACTTCAAATAGGTATACAGAATCTTTACTCACTGAATAAAATAAGGACCTCATTTAAAGGAAACATTTTCAAAACTGTTTATTTACTCCATGGTATTGTCCAAAAGAGTCCTGTGATTCTGACAAAATTTGGTTCTCTAAAGAAGGATATCAGTCAGTTCAGTCACTCAGTCATGTCCCACTCTGCTCCCCATGGACTGCAAGAAGGATATCAAGAAATACGTAAAGTTTTTATCTACTAATCTGAAGCAAAATTGTCACTAAGAACTAGATTATAAATCCTTATAAGGTAAAGACTATTCATTTTATCTCTCATATTTCATCACCCTAAACCACTGATGGACATAAAATAGATGTTCAATGCCCTTGTTGGCTGACTAATTAACAGCAGTTTCTGAATGGGTTTATCTTTTCCAATTTTAAATGAACTCTATTGAAATTTACTGCCTGGGCAATGTCAATTTGTTACTTCATTGAGGAAGAGCTATAATTCACATTTCTACTGGTGGGCTAAGTCTTCCAAAGTTGTTTAGCAAAATGAACTTGGAGTTCAATCAGCTCAAAGGTTAGAAAAGTCAGTATGAGTCTTTGTTTATTATTTCATTTATTATTTTTTTATTCTGCCTATTCTGATGTTCCAGAATTAAATGAACCCCAATTTTTCTTGTATTTAGAGGCCTGCATTTTATTTGGAAAAGGAGATCCTTCCCATTAACAACTTACTACACTCTCAATATATACCAGTGTAAAATGTGCATTTGTACTCTCTCCATCAGCAAACAGCACACTTCTTTGCCAAAAGAACAACTCAGAATCTGGGATATCTGATTCAGGGCCTCACTGATCTTCAAATCTAAAATTATTTAATCATGTTCTGGTACTCATTCTACTGTTCATGTAACTTTTAGCCAATTGCACCACATTTAAATGATTATACCTCTGTCTGTGAAATAGAAATACCACCTCATGAATAGTTTCAAGGAATAATAAAGAAAATGCATTTTAATACTAAAGTACATGTGTGTGTATAAATGTAAGGAGGCATGGTTGATTAAAGAAAAAAAATGATCAGGTATAAAACTATATGTGATAAATTATTAGATATTATAAAGAAGTTGAAATTTCAGCCTTAGAAAGAAATATGCTCCTTTAATTTTTCCCAAAATTAGGCAAAAGCTTTCTTTACAAAATTTTAAGCTATTTAGTCTTAACTATTTAATAAAATATGTTTACATCATATTAAGTCAACAGTAAGAATCTTGTCAGCCATCTTTGCTTTGGTAAACAAGGCTTCCAGAATTACTGAACAATCTACTTATACTTAATCTTTCCAAATACACACAGCTGTTGTGTTTAAGAGTGACAAGTTACCATTATGGCCTAATTACTGGTGCCAGCTCTAGACATATGCAAATTATTTATAACAGAATAAAATTGCCTTGGTACAGATAAATTCTACAGCCCTCTCTTTTTGAATTTTTATTTTTTATTTTAGGAGAAATGTATGCTCAGCACCAGAGAAGTAAAAATTACAGTTTCTAACTCTGCTTTGTTTAAACGTGTTTGCAAATATTCCTTCTGTGTGGATTTCTAAACATCCCCTTCATTCCCCTGCAATACACACACATTTGGACAGATTTTGCCATTGCAAAATAAATCTACACAATTATAGTAGCACTAGATATTTCAAAATACTTAGGGGAATTGATACAGATCATAGTTTTCTTAGAAATTGGCTTGTAGAAAGTCTTTATACTTCACTGGTCTATCATTTGGTTTGTTGTTCAGTTGCTTAGTCATGTCTGATTCTTTGTGATCTCATGGACTGCAACACACCAGGCTTTCCTGTCCTTCACTGTCTCCTGGAGTTTGCTCAAACTCATGTCCATTGAGTCAGTGATGCCATCCAACCATCTCATCCACTGTCACCCCCTTCTCCTCCTGCCCTCAAACTTTCCAAGCATCAAGGTCTTTTCTAATGAGTCAGTTCTTCCCATCAGGTGGCCAAAATATTGGAGCTTCAGCATCAGTCCTTCCAATGAATATCCAGGGTTGATTTTCTTTAGAATTGACTGGTTTGATCTCCTTGCTATCCAAGGGACTCTTTCCAGCACCAGAGTTCGAAAGCATCAATTCTTCAGTGCTCAGCCTTTTTATGGTTCAAATCTAACATGACTACTGGAAAAGCCATAGTTTTGACTATAGGGACCTTTGTCAGCAAGCTGATGTCTCTGGCTGTCTAAGTTTGTCATAGCTTTTATTTCCAAGAAGCATCTTTTAATTTCATGGCTGCAGTCATTATCCACAGTGATTTTGGAAGAAGAGAAATCTGTCACTGTTCCCATTTTTTTCCTCATCTATTTGCCACAAAGTGATGGGACTGTATGCTATGATCTTTGTTTTTTGAATGTTAAGTTTTAAGCTAACTTTCTCACTCTTCTCTTTCACCTTCATCAAAAGGCTCTTTAGTTCCTCTTCACTTTTTGCCATTAGGGTGGTGTCATCTGCATATCTGAGGTTACTGATATTTGCTGGGTTTCTGATATTTACTGATATTGCTGGGTTTCTCCCAGCAATCTTGATTCCAGCTTGTGCTTCAACCAGCCCAGCATTTTGCATGATGTACCCTGCATATAAGTTAAATAAGCAGGGTGACAATATGCAGCCTTGACATATTCCTTTCCCAATTTTGAACAACCAGTCCATTGTTGGATCTTACTAAATGTGGTAACATCATATAGAATCTTCTTATAATTATCTAT
Source organism: Nanger dama (assembly GCA_917880005.1). Lineage (NCBI taxonomy): Eukaryota > Metazoa > Chordata > Mammalia > Artiodactyla > Bovidae > Nanger > Nanger dama. The sequence continues at coordinate 14,947,783 of CAKJTW010000008.1, read as the reverse complement.
TGAAGTTTCTGGATATATGTCATAGGTATTAAAGGTATTGATATTTAATATCCATCATTAAAGTAGACAGAAAAAATAGCCCTGAGGAGGAGTCAGCAATGATCAAAAGTATTATCTGCATTACAATTTGAATCAGTAGACTCTGATCCTAGTCTCTGATTCATTAGATTTCATCCAAAGGGTCATATATTTATCTTGACTTTTAATTTATAACCTATAGAATGTTAAGACTAATTGTTGCTCATCTTATATTTATAGGATTGCTATGATTTTCATTTTACTCTCTTATTAGTTATTTTCCAAACTTTGAGTGAAGTATTTTTATATACTCAGGATTCTAAAGCATTGACAAATCAACATGTAATCTGTATATTACATTTTCTCATAACACAGAATTTTACTTTAGGTAGACACCATGAGATATTTAGATTGAAAATATTTGGGGTGATTAACATAGGTTGGATTTGCCAGTGATCATGACTTTCAACTTAATTTCTGACAGTTTTTAAGGATACAAACTGTGTGATTGTTTTCTCCCTTTTTCTTCTTGAAACAGATTTCCCCCTATACTTAGAGGAAGTGTAAGCTTGGAATTAAATCAATGAGTTTGACTCCTCTTTACAGAACACTTTCAATCCATTAGTTACATTGTTAGCTCTGCCTTCAGAACATGTCCAGAATCCCACCACTTCTCTTCAGCTTCACTGTTAACATTCTGGTCCAGTCTCCCATCTGGGCAGTTGTAATAACCTCCTAACTGATGTAGGCTTCCCTCGTAGTTCAATCGGTAAACAGTCTGCCCACAATGCAGGAGACCCAGGTTCAATTCCTGGATCAGAAAGATCCCCTGGAGAAGGAAATGGCAACCCACTCCAGTATTCTTGTCTGGAGAACCCCATGGACGGAGGAGCATGGTGGGCTACAGTCTATGGGGTCACAAGAGTCGGACAGGACTGAGCGACTAAGCACACTCAACTGATATACCTACATCAAGTCTTGCCTCCGATAGTTTATGTCCAATATTAGAGTGATTTCTCCTAGAATATGACACACTGTCTCCTCTTAATGTTCAAAGTCCTCTGATAATTTCCGATTTCATTCTTTCCAAAGTTCATTAGCCTAAAAGCTCTACGTGAGCTGGACTTTGTACTTTTCTGACCTCATTTCCTATTTACCTCTCTCATTTCATTGCAGCCCACTTGGTCTCCTTGATATTCCTCAAACACATCAAGTTCTTTTGCACATGATGTTCTTTTTGCCTTCTGAATACTGTTCCCTGAGATATTTTCATGGTATTCTCCTTCACTTCCTTCAGGTCTTTGCTCAAATGCCTAGCAAGCATTTTCTGACCTTCTTCTACAAATAACCATGTATTTGTTTATACACAAATGTCTATAGAGGCTTTACTCACAACATCTGTCAAATGGATATAACCCAAATGTCCCTCAGCAGGCGAGTGGATAAATGGTGGTATATCCATAAAATGGACTACTACTCAGCGGAGAAAAGAAAAAACAAGTTATAGACACATGCAGCAACATTGACGGATCTCCACTAAGTTTATGCTAAGTGAAAAGCCAGACCCAAATGATACATGCTGTTTGTAGGAAATTATGCCAAAAGTAATACTAATCCATCATGTTAGAATGCAGAACAATTGCCTGAGACTGGGAGTAGAGGTAGGACTGACTGAAAAGTGCTTTAGCAAGACTTTGAGTGGGGAGATGCTTTTATCTTGTAGCTATGGTTTGAGTGCCTGTGTGCTCAGTAATGTCCAGCTCTTTGCAAACCCATGGACTATAGCCCTTTAGGCTCCTCTGTCCATGGGATTCTCCAGACAAGAATATTAGAGTCCATTTCCTCCTCCAGGGGATCTTTCTGACCCAGGGATCGAACCCATGACTCCTGTATCTCCAGCATTGCAGGCAGAGTCTTGATCACTGAATCATCGGGGAAGCCCAGTGATGGCTTACTCAAGTATATATATATTTGTCAAGATTGTACGTTAGAATGGTTACATTTTATTGTATGTAAACTCTAACTCAATACAGGGTCTATTTTTTAAAAGAGGCTTTATAAGAAAAAGAATTTTATCTATGGCTGAAAACAGTGTTTTTAATTACATATCATAGAAGAAAGGAGAATCTGAAGGTACATCATTGAAAGTTTTGATTCATTTTTTCAAATACAATTGCACTGTGTGTTACAACCTAAAATGGCTGGTAAAAGCATCTGGTTAGCATGATAAGAAAGGTGAAGTCACCACGAAATCACAGCTATGATTCCTGGTAAGCTTCTGAGCTAGTACTGAAGCTCTGATCCTTAAGAACATGAAAAGCAGTGTCCCGGAGATGCAGTGTCTTGAAGAATAAAATCCAAAAGGCTGCAGAGGTGGTGAAAGAGAGATAGTGCTAATACCAACCTAGCTCCTTTGCTGGGAACTCTTGTTATCTTGTTCTGTATTTATCTAGTGCCTGCCATATTTAGAAAAGATTAAATCAAAACTGTGAAATTAAAACATGATGAGTGACAGCTGTGAGAGACGACAGCTGTGGCATTAGACTTTCATCATGTCAGGCCTGAGATCTGTATTTCAGGTCACTGCTTTCCACTGGCACCAATCCTGAAGGACAAGAATTGTCTTTCTATTGGCTATTTACTCGCCCACCTGTTGCTTCCACGTCGTAAAGATTAACAGAGTTTCGATGGGAAGGGAGCCATTTCAGAAGTCTGGGTTGAACAGGGTCTTCACAGAGCACTTACCCTCAGAAGGTTAAGCAAAATGTTATCTAATGTTATCAACAATAATAATCAAATGTGATCTATTCCCATTCTAGGTAGAGAAAACCTTTCAAATCACAGCACACACTTCAAATGTACATCCTCAGGGTTGAACAAATATCTATACTTTTTGTTTGTTTGTTTGTTCTTTTTATTTTTTTTATTTTTTTAATACTTTATTCTACATTACAATACTGTATTTGTTTTGCCATACATTGACATGAATCAGCCATAGGTGTCCACGCTCTCCCAATGCCGAAGCCCCCTCCCACCTCCCACCCCATATCATCTCCCTGAATCATCCTGTGCACCAGCCCCATGCCTCCTGTATCCTGTATTGAACATAGACTGGCGCTTCGTTTCTTACAAGACAGTATACGTGTTTCAATGCCATTCTCCCAAATCATCCCACCCTGTCCCTCTCCCTCAGTTATACTTTTTTCAGTTATGTGAAAAATGTATTTTTAAAAATAGATATACCTAGTATATAGTCAAATAAATCTAAAGTAATTACACAATTCAAGGCACAAATGGAATATACCTTATTTTTTCCTCTTCTTGATAAATGCATAATTTCATAGTAATGAAGCCATCCTCTCTTAAAAAATAATTATCAATTAAATATTAATAGTTGGATAAACCAATTATGGTACATCCATACAATGGAATATTATTGCAATAAAAAGGAACAAACTAATGATACATGCAAGAAACAGGTAAATCTTAAATGCATTACACTAAATGAAAGAAGCCAAGTTCAAAAGGTTACATACTGTTTGATGATATTTATATGTCATTTTGGAAGAGGAAAAACTGTATGTAGAGAAAACAGATCAGTGATTACCAGAGGCTAGGGGGAAGGTAGGACTTGACTTTAAATGAGCTTGAGTGGACTTTGAGGAATAACGGAATTGTTCTGTTTTGATTGATGGTGGCTGTGTGTCTGTATGCATTCATCAAATCTCACAGAAATATGCACTAAAAAGGCTAAAAATTACTGCATATAAATTATACCTTAATATTTAAAAAGAGAAAAAAATTAATATTTTCATAGAGCTATTTTCCCCCAAAATGTGTTTTAATATGAAGGAGCTATTGATGGTCATCACAGGGCATTACAGATCTAAAAATCCTCATTAGATTTTCAGTGTACAAAATGAGTCACCAGGCTGTCCTATTAATAGAAATTGAACTGTGTGAATAGCAATATTTTAGTAAGAATATAAGACTTATAAAGAGCTGTGGATACTGTTGTGGGTTGTGGTTGCTTTCCCCCCCTTTATATCTGCGTTCAGATGTAGTAAGTATAAGAGGTACTATATGTTTGAATTTTCTCTTTTGCATTTTGTGAAATTGGGACACTTGATTAAAAGGGAACTGGGAACTTTCCACCAGGAATCACTCACATTTAGCTTTGGACTTCCCTTGTGGTGCAAATGGTAGTGTTTGTGTACAATGAATGCTCTATATATGTTTTAAATTTACCTTTGTTAAGTTGTTTAAAGTGAGTAGATTGTGCTTTTTGTGCATATAACTACTAGTTCTCCAGCCTCCGTATCCACTATGCAACAACTAATATAAGCATGAGATGGGTGAGAGTAAAAATAAGGATTCTGAGAAGTTGTGTACCTCATTTAAATTAAGTTTTATCAGTAGAACTCAAAAAGACACATATTTAGTGTTGACCAATATGAAGGCTTTAGGCTAATCTTTGCTTGCAAAGAAAAGATCACATTTAATCTGGCATAACAGAGACACTGTTTCTATTTTGTCGATTAACCTGCTGGTAAGCGGCTCTAATTAGAAACTTTGGAGTACTCTTCTTTAATCTCTTTAATACTGCAAGTATCATGAAAACCACAATGAGCCATTGGAGGCAACATAAAGAAGATTATTGGTGTCTAAGAGTCGCATAACAAGAGTGATTCTCTCTTTTGTACCCCTTGGCAATTTGGATGATTCAGAAGGGAAGAATGACTCAGCTTGAAACACAGGGCAATAGTGATAGCTGAAAAAAAACAATTGAAGAAAGCTGAAAAGAACTTCATTACATTTCAAGAGTACATATTTTTTAAGCGTGTCTTTTATCTTAGTCACATATTTGATATTACCCATACTTCTTTTTTTTAAGAGTTTTACTCTTTATTTTTATTTGTTTATTTTTGGCTGTGCTGGGATTTTGTTACTGTGTATGGGCTTTCTCTAGTTGCGGTGAGCTGGGGGCTACATTTCATTGCTGTGCAAGGGCTGCTTTTGTTGCGGAGCACAGGTTCCAGAGCGTAGGCTCAGTAGCTATGGTGCATGGGCTCAGTAGTTGTGGAGTGTGGGCTGAGTAGTTGTGGAGCGTGGGCTCAGTAGTCGTGAAGTGTGGGCTCAGTAGTTGTGGTGCGTGGGTTTAGTAGTTGTGGTGCATGGGCTCAGTAGTTGTGGAGTGTGGGCACAGTAGTTGTGGTGCGTAGGTTTAGTAGTTGTGGTGCATGGGCACAGTAGTTGTGGTGCATGGGCTCAGTAGTTGTGTGTGGGCTCAGTAGTTGTGGTGCGTGGGCTCAGTAGTTGTGGAGCGTGGGCTCAGTAGTTGTGGTGTGTGGGCTTAGTTGCTCTGTGGCATGTGGAATCTTCCCAGACCAGGGATTAAACCCATATCCCCCTGCACTGGCCGGTGGATTCCTTTCCACTGTACCACCAGGGAAGTCCTCAGGAGTACATATTTTGTTCACTGTGAATGCAAACTACTATTTCAAGTTGTTCTTGTAGGGTGGGTGTAGGCAATATGTGTCCTCTCCATCAATATTTTCCTAGTAGTTCCATTCCTTTGGCTGAAAGCAACAGAAACCAACAGGGCCTAACTCATGGCCCCATAAAAATAATTAATAATAAATTATAATAAGATAGTAGAAAATAATGATCTAAAAGAATAAGTTAAAAATAAACATTGAAATCTTACATTTTTAAATAAATTAGTATTTGGAAAGATACTGGGTAGCTCTTAGGAAAAAAGAGTTAAATAATTGGAACTTGAGAAGACTGTAACTAGGGTTACTCTGGAATTCTCAATGGTGAAACAAACAAACAAACAAAAACACCTGGTTGGTGTCTGAAATGACCACTGACATGACCACCTTCAACCGCTTTCTGCATTTTTGAGACTCACCCAGATTTAAATGTGAGGACAAAAAGTAAATAGTCATGTGTTTTAGCCTTGGGAGGAGCTGGGGAGGGAAACCCTGTGGTTGGCAGCCCTGCACAAAAGTGCTGGAGAGGATGATGCGAGCTTGCTCAGGGGAATGGGGGAAATGCATGCTGAGCAAACGAAATCAGCCGGCCACTACAGACCGTCAGAGATTTTTTAAAAGACATTACTGTTTTGGAGCTGTCTCTCTGATCCTATTCTTATCCTTTCTTGAGGTTATAAGGATTCCCTTCACTTTCTTGTAAGTACATTTTTCCTTTATTTTAGGGCTTAATTTTTATGGTCAAGCTCATCTTTGTTGTAGAATTTTCTCTGACCCTGTACCACCAGTTGATTAAAACATTTGAGACTTTCTACATTTGTCTAATAGCATTTTATAACTTAATTATCATACTTAATAACTACTAAGCTCTTACTATGAACTCAGCATTGTGTAAAAAGGGTTGCAAAGAAATCTGGTTTTGGAAAGAGTTCATTATCCAGCTAAGAGAATACAAGACAAAAGGGTGAAATAATAACCAATAAGAGAAAATAGTTTATAATTACTTTATAAAATGTGATCAGATTATTTTATAATAATGTTCAATGCTATTTTTCACATAATGCATTTCTATATATTGAAACCACTCCCTTTTCCAAGGGATCTTCCCAACCCAGGGATCAAACTCATGTCTCTGGTATTAAAGACATATTGAAAACAGAATTTCCATATCTACCTATCAGGGATTGAATTGTGGCCCTCAAAGAGATATGGTGAAGATGTAACCCCTGGTACCTGTGTATATGACCTTGTTTGGAAAATCCTGTAGGTGTAATCAATTTAGCCTGAGTTCATTAGGATGGGCCATCATCCAATAATCACTGATATCCTTATAAGAAGAAATGAAAAGATAAGACCACGTGGACTATACAGTCCATGGAATTCTCCAGGCCATAATATTGGAGTGGGTAGCCTTTCCCTCCTCCAGGGGATCTTCCCCAACCCAGGGATCGAACCCAGGTCTTCTGCATTGCAGGCAGATTCTTTACCAGCTGAGCCACCAGGGAAACCCAAGAATACTGCAGTGGCTAGCCCATCCCTTCTCCAGTGGATCTTCCCAACTCAGGAGTTGAACCAGGGTCTCCTGCATTGCAGGCAGATTCTTTACCAGCTGAGCTAACAAGGAAATCCTTATAAGAACAACTGTAAAAACAAGAGACACACAGGAAAAAGGCCATGTGATGATAGGGGCAAAGATAGGAATGATGCAGCTATAAACTAGCAAACACCAAAGATCCATGTCCATCACAAGAAGCTAAGAAGAGTTCCACTTAGTCTCAGGGAAAACATAGCCTTGCTGACACCTTGATTTTGACTTCTTGCCTCCAGAACTGTGGAAGAATACATTTGTTATAAACCACTTAGTTCGTGGTACTTTGTCACAGCAGCCCAAAGAAACAAATTTACCCTACTCGATTTCTTCTCTTTTCCTCCAGCAACCACAGAGTATAACTCTTCCCATTAATATAAAATAGCACTGCCCAAATTTTAATATACAAACAAATCACTTGGGGATCTTACTAAAGTATTGATTCTGATTTAGTAGTTCTGGATGGGACCTGAGAATCTGCATTTCTTACAAGTTTCCAGGTGATATGCATGCTGCTAGTCCAAGAGATCACACTTGAAGAAGTAAGGCTATCTGTGTACAGTCAGCAAAGAGATGTCTCTTTCAGGTGTGGGTCAGATCTAGGCTTTTGGACACAACGCTAACAGGGATGAAATGAAAAAACTTATTGAGACAAAAATAAAATGAGTAAATAAAATATTCAAAGAAAGAGAGTGAGAAAAATTTCAAAATAAACTTCCAGATTATTCTTCAATCATCTGCCATTCTCCCCATGCACTCCCCCTCAAAAGATTTGGAATACAAAGATTTCAAACTTGCTTTCTGAATAAGTGAATTTATCAATACAATAATAAGATGATAGTTTATGTGGTCACTTTTAACTTTATTTTTAAATGCTGATTTCAAACGCAAACAGTACAGCCTGAGAGATGAGTGAGCACAATAGATGAACACAGGTCAACCACCCTGCAGTTAATGACAATTTTATTGTATTTGGGGGCTGCCCTGGTGGCTCAGTGGAGAAGGAAATGGCAACCCACTTCAGTACTCTCACCTGGAAAATCCCATGGATGGTGGAGCCTGGTGGGCTGTAGTCCATGGGGTCTCAAAGAGTCAGACATGACTGAGCAACTTCACTTCACTTCACTTCTGGTGGCTCAGAAGGTGTAGAATCTGCCTGCAATGTGGGAGACCTGGGTTCGATCCCTGGGTTGGGAAGATCCCCTGGAAAAGGGAATTGCAACCCATTCCAGTATTCTTGCATGGAGAATTCCATGGACAGACAAGCCTGGCAGGCTACAGTCTTCATGTTGCAAAGGGTCAGACATGACTGAGTGACTAACACTTATTACTTATTGTATTTAGGAAGAGTGCCCTTTGCAAAGATACAGAGACTAACTTGCAGAGCTCTTCAAACTGCCTGTTCTTGAAGCTGAACTGTCCTTCCGGTAGTGGTTCTTTAGGCCTAGGGTCTGGCCCAGGGATTAGAATCCTCTAATGCTTTATGTATGGGTAATTCTGATGCAAAGTCAGGTTTGGGGAACACTGGTCTGAAATAACAAAATGTACTCAATAGGTCGGAGAAGGCGATGGCACCCCACTCCAGTACTCTTGCCTGGAAAATCCCATGGATGGAGGAGCCTGGTGGGCTGCAGTCCATGGGATGGCTAGGAGTTGGACACGACTGAACGACTTCCCATTCACTTTTCACTTTCATGCATTGGAGAGGGAAATGGCAACCCACTCCAGTGTTCTTGCCTGGAGAATCCCAGGGACGGGGAGCCTGGTGGGCTGCCGTCTATGGGGTTGCACAGAGTTGGACACGACTGAAGCGACTTAGCAGCAGCAGCAGCATTCAATAGGTACATCGTTGTATTCTAAACCAGAATTTCCAATTAAAAAGAAAAAAAAATCTGTTAAAACAAACATAATACTATATATAAAACTAATTTTAGATATACGATTGCCTGGCATCAGAACTTCAGTATCGACTTTCGAGCAGTGTGTTCTTGAGTATAAAGATTTCTCCTGGTCTTAACAGAATACCTCATAGCCTCATCCTTTACCTAGCAGTTAACAGATCTAAGTGAACATCAGATCCTTTACGGGCTGATTTCCAGACCCTAACCCAGGACACTCTGAGTTTGCAGTTTGGAGTGAGGTTTAAGAACCTGACTTTTGACCAAATATCGCCAGGCACCCTCCGTGCAGATGGCCTGTGGGCTACACCTGAAGAAATACTGTGTCGGTATTCCTCTCTGCGCTGAACCTCAGGAGGAAACCAGCATGACCGCTCAAGAATCCGGCTATTAGCAACGTAAATGTATCCCAGGACCTCGCAAAGGGCACTGACAGACTGAAAATGAACGCGGCATCTAATCAGGAAGCGAGATGGCAGATACGGACTCTCTGGCTTTTACAGTAAAGCCGCTCAAGGTCGAAACATACTGCCAAGTCCCAACCTGATCTGCGTCACCCCAGTTACGGGTGTGTGCCAAGGTCTCACACACTGAAATGATAACCTGCCCACACGTGGGCCCAAAGAAGATGCGAGCTCTGTACGACCGAAACAAAAATCTGAGTGGAGGTCATCTCTAAGTCACCGTGGACGGACGCTGTTCGGAATTTGTTCCAACAAGCTTTTGGAAGAATTTCTCCAGTGGACTACGGAGCCCTTCAAAGTCAAAGAAAACAAAGCCAGTTAATTCCCTGCTCGGTCAGGATTCAAAAGCTATAAAATCCGCCCTGCTCTGTTGCAAGCACCGAGCCTGGTCTGCGCGCTGGAAGGGACTGGGGAGCAAGCGCCGGCGGGGCGTGCGGGCGGAGCGCGCGGACTGGGAAAGCCACCCGGCAGCGGCCGCGGTGAGTCAGCGCTGAGTCACGCCGGGCGCTACGTGCGGGCCCGGGCGCCCCGGCCGAATGCGCAGGCGTGGGCTCCGCAGCGCTCGGGTCTTCCTGGAAGACCCTCCCCGCGCCGCTGCACCCTCCCCAACCCCGTCCCCGCCCGGGACCGCCGCGGTCACAAACTCACCGGCTTGCACGCACAGCCTCCGGCACTCGGCCTGGAGGATTCAGCGCCGGAGTCACAGATGACAGTCGGTGACAGAGCTCCGGCGGATGCTTCAATCCCATGTGTTTCCTCAAGACCGAGATTCCAGTTGCTCTGGTTTTGGGGTTTTTTTTCTTTTCTAGTTAGTTTTTTTTTTTTTTTTCTTTTTCCTGGCAGGGAGTAACACGCTTATCTTTTTATAGTTTCCAGTATTTTCAATGAAGCACAGGAAGAATGGATTAATAAAACATGTGTTGAAAATTATGCATCCAATGCTCACACTGCTTTGGAGTCTAAAATGATTATGATGGGACTGCAGTTGGAGCTCTGAAGGCTGAGTAAACTGGAGAAAAAGACTAACTCTGTTCTGATTTGCTTTTTGTTGGTGGGGAAAAAAAAATCTTTCACCGGTTTGTCCAATCACCTTTCTAATAACTAAATTATTTTGAAGACTGGAGACGTGTTTGTTAGTGATTTGATATGGTGTTATCAGAGAATGGGGGAAGCATGTATGTGTGTGACGTAGGATATTCCCCTGTCCGTATGGGTGATATTTTGTTGGTCTTACAAAATATGGTGATGATGGCATCGGTGCTGAAAGTAGATAGCAGGTATTAGGTCATTAAGTGTAGCTAGTCAATGAGATGGTCCTGGTGCAGATGGGGTAATTATTATTCAGGGGCTGTTTGAGGCTGATGATTTCCAAACAGAGTCAAACTGAGTCTTTAGAAGTTGTTGTGCCAGCTGTTGCCCGTTGTTTTGCTTCTTCAGGAGAATTATATCCCTCCTTATCCCCTGTGTGCGTGTGAGATGATGCAAACCATTCGAGTGTTCTTGTATTTTGACAGCCTTTCCTGCAAGGGAGGAGACTGAAGTAAATAGAGGTTGAACTGACTCACCAAGTTTACAGAGAAGCATGACTGTTCAGTTTTTTTAAGTAGGAAAAAGCTACCAAACTGAAAAAATAAGGAAATATGAAAATATGAGAAATGGTGAGAGCCCAGAAAAGCAAAATGGGTACTGTGGACCAGAAATGGAATCTTTCAGAGCCAGAGACATATGCTAGGCTCAAAAAAAAAAAAAAAAAAAAGAGTTAAATTATTCTCATATAAAATATCTAAAAACTTACCTGTTTATATAGGTCTTCTTCAACTTAAAATGAGTTTGTGTCCCAAAACATCCATTGTAAGTAGAATACATAAATCAAAAATATATTTACTCTTTCTAACCTACTGAACATCATAGCTTAGCCTAACCTACCTTACAGGCTTCTCAAGTGGTGCTAGTGGTAAAGAACCCACCTGCCAATGCTGGAAATGTAAAGAGATGTGAGTTCAATGCCTGGCTCGGGAGATCCCCTGGAGGTTAAGGCAACCCACTCTAGTATTTTTGCCTGGAGAATCCCACTGACAGAGGAGCCCTAGTGGGCTACAGGCCACAGAGTCAAGAGTTGGACACGGCTTGAGTGACTGAGCAACCTGTCTTAAACATGCCCAGAACACTTATATTAGCCTAGTTGGGCAAAATCATCTAACACAAAGACTACTGTAAAATAAAATACTGATTCTCTCATGTAGCGTATTGAATACGGACGGCAAAGAACAGACGCATTGTAAATACATCGTGTAAGTTGTAAGTGTATGGATCACCCTTGTGCTCATGTGGCTAATGGTGGGGACTACTGCCCACTGCCTCTGGAGTGTACACCTCCAAGCTCATGTGCTTGAGAAAAGATCAAAATTCAGAGTACCATTTCTACTGAATGTGTATCACTTTCCATCATTGTAAAGTCGAAAAATGATCATTCAAACCATTGTAGGTTAAGGGATCATCTGTACATCATTTGATATTTAAAAACTTGTATATGATTCTGATTCTTTCTTATTACCTTGTCAACACTGATACTGCCTTGGCATTTATGGAATCATTTGAAACCCAAGTCCACTTTTTAACAGCGTGAACTTGGGCTACTTATTTAGCTTCACTACGTCTCAGTTTCATCCTCTGTGAAATGGAAATTAAAATTACTATTTCATAGGCCTGTTAGACAAGATTAAAAGAGATGATGCCTAAAAATGGTTTTGCACATTGCTGCTGCTAAGTCGCTTCAGTCGTGTCCGACTCTGTGCGACCCCAGAGACAGCAGCCCACCAGGCTCCCCTGTCCCTGGGATTCTCCAGGCAAGAACACTGGAGTGGGTTGCCATTTTCTTGCACATTGCTAGCCACATGTGAAAGACACATTAAAAAAAAAAAAAAAACACTCCTGTAGATGAATGTTTGTATCCTATTGTCATTATTATTGAACTTGATTAAACTGTAGATTAGATCAAAAAGAGGCAGTATTTTGTCCAACTCATTGGACTAATAAAGGCTTTGGAATATACATCACAAATGCATTGACTCAGTGATCTTAGGCAAGATATTTGGGTAAATTGGAAAACAGCTGGGTGAGTGTTTAATGTTCTTTGATTATGAGAGGAAAGCTAAAAGAGAATAACTACAATCGTCAGTTGGCTGCAAAGGTGATGCAAAATAGCCAAGCAAGAGCCCTTTTCTTCTGTCCTCAGAGAGAACAACTTGGCAGAATAGTATGGCAGTCACTAGGCAAAGAGAATATAATATTTTCCCTTTAAACTATAGATCAACCCCCATGATATGTGATAATTCATTATTTTACAGAGACAGAAACTTGGTTCTTTCCAAGTGTAAAGTAATGAGCTTAGCTATTAATGAAGGTTAACAGCCAATCTCCCATCAACAACTCCAAACAGCTCTGAGCCCCTACTTGTAAGATGTAACAGTCATTCTCTAATAATAAAATAAATATTTCTTTCAGAATTACCCTCAAATAAAGCAACTGCTTTGTACATAATTGCAGTCCTACATTTACCAAATCAGGAGGTGAACATGGGCATGAAAGCAATTACATTTAACGATTACTTGTTATAATGGCTTTCCATTTACTTCCTTTTGCTTATCTATTCAATGTTCTCTGCAGTCTTCAGCATTAGATCCTGGAGACTGAAAAATGAGCCTGACAGACAAGACCTAATTATAGAAGTTATATTCTGGTAGGAAGAACAAACATTTTAAAAACTAAGAAACTAACTCATTGAGAAAGTATCAAAAATTGTAAAAAAAAAAAAAAAAAAGATAAGGACAATTCATAGGCTGCCATTTAGAATCCCAGAAAGAAATTATTTATATAGTTAGATTAAAAGACCTCTCAGAAGAGATGATATTTAAGCTGGAGCCCTTGAAGTAAGGGCTTCCTTGATAGCTCAGTTGGTAAAGAATCCACCTGCAATGCAGGAGACCCCAGTTTGATTCCTGGGTCAGGAAGATCTGCTGGAGCAGGGATAGGCTGCCTACTCCAGTATTCTTGGGCTTCCCTGGTGGCTTAGCTGGTAAAGAATCCATCTGCAATGTGGGAGACCTGGGTTTGACCCTGGGTTGGGAAGATCCCCTGGAGAACAGGAAGGCTACCCGCTCCAGTATTCTGGCCTGGAGAATTCCATGCACTGTATAGTCCACAGGGTCGCAAAGAGTCGAATACAACTGAGCGACTTTCACTTTCACTTCACTTGAAGGGTAAGAAGGTTATGTAAAACAGAAGTAATAGCTCAGGAAGACAGCACAGGGAGCATGAAGACTTTGAGTCTGGAAGCACTTTGTTCAAAGAACAGCAAGGGAGGGATGAGTAATATAACATTAGGTTTGAGACGCCAGGTTCTGCATAGACTTGAAGGCCAGAGTAAACCATCTGGATTATATGCTCAGTACAATTGACAACTCTTGAAAGGTTTTCAGCAGAGGGTTCCATGATGTGATTTATGTGATCAGAAGACTACCCTGTGGCAAATGCATTGTAGGATCAGGAATGGAACAGGGGTACCTTTAGCATCTGTGCAACAGTGGATAATGAAGGCTAATGCTGGGGCAGTGGAAATAAAAGGGGAGGAAACTAAGATATATGCTAGAGGAAGAAGGGCCAGAGGAGCTGATGGACTGGAGTGAATCAAGAGCAAGAGGAATCATAGATGAGCTCTACTTTTCTGGGTGCGGAGCCTTTGGGGATTCACCAGGTCTTGGTGTTGTTTTCCTGCCAAAATTTAAAGTCAAGAGTTCTGACATGTGTGCTCACATGTACACACACACACACATACACACTTGTGAACACCCCCACTGCCACTTATGAAAATAAGAGTTCACACTGAGAGAAGTCAGTTCCGCTTAAGGGATGACTGAAAAGTGCTTAAATGAATGCCACATGCTTAATGACATTTATCTCTTCCTCTGTACGTTTATCCAGGCACATAGGTGCAAGGTGCATAATACCCTCCCCTCTCCTCTCTTCTTTGAATTTGTGTACTCAAATCCAGCTCAGTATTCGTGCACAGGTAAAGGTCTATTTTCTCTATGACACTCAAATCAAAGGGATCTCACTGTCTGTGTCCAATCTGCTTGACCCTTGAAATTTGGCCTTGTCAAGTGGCTGTACCAGTTGTTTACATCTCATAAACGCTATATAAATGTCTCTCCATCTAAACTTTAACCCTCTTAAGATCGGAGACAGATTCTCATATGCCTGTTATAATACTCACAATATAAGCAACATGTTCCGAACGTAGGCTGGGCTCAAGAGCAATGCAATCATGGGCATTTTTATGTGGATGAAAACTTGGTGATCACCAAGTCTAAAAGTCCACTTACTTAGTAAATAGATAGGTCACAAAGTGATAGTACTCTGTCCAGATCATAGAGCTCATAGAACGTTTGGGAATTTATTTCACAAACATGTGATCTCACTCACCTTAAGTGGGATCTTTTACTTCTGGACCTCTAATCCTCATTTAAAAACTGTAGGAGTTTACACCCTGAGATCTCAAAAGTTCTTTCAGGATTTTTTTTTTTAAACCACAGTTTACTATCTATTTTTATGAGTCAGATACTGAAGTAGGCACTGTAAGAGTTGCTTCAGTTCAGTTCAGTCGCTCAGTCGTGCCTGACTCTTTGCGACCCCATGAATCGCAGCACACCAGGCCTCCCTGTCCATCACCAACTCTCAGAGTTCACTCAGACTCATGTCCATCGAGTCGGTGATGCCATCCAGCCATCTCATCCTCTGTTGTCCCCTTCTCCTCCTGCCCCCAATCCTTCCCAGCATCAGAGTCTTTTCCAATGTGTCAACTCTTCGCATGAGGTGGCCAAAGTACTGGAGTTTCAGCTTCAGCATCATTCCTTCCAAAGAAATCCCAGGGCTGATCTCCCTCAGAATGGACTGGTTGGAACTCCTTGCAGTCCAAGGGACTCTCAAGAGTCTTCTCCAACACCACAGTTCAAAAGCATCAATTCTTCGGTGCTCAGTTTTCTTTACAGTCCAACTCTCACATCCATACATGACCAATGGAAAAACCATAGCCTTGACTAGATGGACTTTTGTTGACAAAGTAATGTCTCTGCTTTTCAACATGCTTTCTAGGTTGGTCATAACTTTCCTTCCAAGAAGTAAGCGTCTTTTAATTTCATGGCTGCAGTCACCATCTGCAGTGACTTTGGAGCCCCCCAAAATAAAGTCTGACATTGTTTCCACTGTTTCCCCATCTATTTGCCATGAAGTGATGGGGCCAGATGCCATGATCTTCATTTTCTGAATGTTGAGCTTTAAGCCAACTTTTTCACTCTCCACTTTCATTTTCATCAAGAGGCTTTTTAGTTCATGTCCAACTCTCTGCGACCCCATAGACTGTAGCCCACCATGCTCCCCTGTCCATGGAATTCTCCAGGCCAGAATACTGAGTGGATAGTCATTGTATTCTCCAGGGGATCTTCCCAACCCAGGGACTGAACTTGAGTCTCCTGCATTACAGGCATATTCTTTACCCTCTGAGTGCCCAGAAAAGCCCAAGTAATAACTATAGACTTGCTTTTATTTAATTATTGTAAAAGCAATTTTGTGAGGTGATGTGGCACTATTTGCATTTTCACATATCAGAAAGCAAAGAAATAGAAAGTTTAGGTAACTTGCCCAGGAGTACTTAGCTAATAAGCGGTAGAATAGAATTGGATTGGAATCCAGGCCTGTCCAGCTGCAAACGCTGAGGTCATCATCCTAATGCTATTCTGCCTCTTTTCTACACTCAGTGAAAAAGCAAGTACCTGGTAGATTCTAGTAAGTAACTGTGGGAACACCCTGGAGTGTGAGGGGTAGCAGCTGTCACGAAAGTGTAGGAACCAGCCTCTGTGAGCAGTTTATCGAGAAAAGAAAAGTGTGTTCCTTCTTAATCACATTGTCAAGAAATGACATAGAGCATGTCATCTCTATCTTCAAGGAATAATAAATGTAGGTTCTTGCCCTGAGATCAAATTTTGATGTGACTCACCCCAGAAGCCACTTTTCCTCAGGAGGGTCTCTCAAGTTGTAGCTCATGAAATATTCAAAAGAATAGCATGGACCCCCAGCTGCAGGAGTTTGTAATCTACTTTAGGAAACAAAGTCAAGAGAGGACGTCCAGGGCCTAGCAGATCTGTCCTTGGCCACTTCTGTCCCTTGAATAAGCCCCCTGAAATGACCTTGCTGGGGGTTCTGTGAAGCCAGGCAGGCCTGGAAACCACTCAGCATCTTAGACCTTCTTGTCTCTCAGATCTGAATTCAGTTAGAACAGCAATGAAATGGTGACGAAGGCCTTTCGGAGAGCCCCGTGTGAGAAAGAAACAATTTTGAAGAGACGGACCTACACTAGAAAGATGATGGCGGTGATCTAATCACATGTCCCAACCCAAATATTCCTAGAGAAAACCCTGGGATTTTCCACAGCCAGACCAAAGCATAAAGCTGGCGTTCGTCCCAGTAGATCAGGGCTTGTTTTGAGTCTCCTCAGCAATTTGACAGACCCTGAGGAAACTTGAGTAATAGTGAAAAAAACACTCTTCCGTGTCTTCAAACATCAGAGAGTTGGCCTTAGGGTTAAGAATGATCATTTGCAACTTCGTATGTGTTTTTCCCACAATTGTACACAACATATGTATTTGTGTGACTAAAGAATGATTCACCAATATTTCTAGATGAGGTCTAAAAAGGCAAGGACTTCAGGGTAGTTTGAATAACGTATGTAGATGCCAAGGAACATTTATTCTTATTAGTGATTGTAAGAAGCACGGCTCCGCTTTTTAAAGGGCTGGTCAAATGTTGATCTGTATAAATCTTCTTTTCAACAGTATAATCAGATGAAAAAAGATCTCTGTGTTGAGAGCAGGCCTAATTCAACTGACATTTGGCCACTTGCATTTCATATGGCCTGCTTTCATATGGCCAAGCCTTTGCCTCTAAACTTCACACTTTGTAGGACAGAACCTTCCATCTAATGGAATAAGTCGGTTTTGCTTTGTTTCAGAAGCTAGGAGAGAGACTGAGAGACTCTGTAGAGTTCTCTATCTTGAATGAAATCTAGAGGCCCAGAGTGAAAATGCCACATTTTACATTAATTCAGGGAATGGCTCTAGTAAACAAACAGACTGACTCACCATTAACCAATGCTGGTTAATGATAATCACAGCATTTGCATAGTGCTTTGTCCTTCAAAAGTACAATCTTTTGTTTTACATAATACCCCTTTGAGGCAAACTGGCACAGTTTCATTATCCTCCTTTTGTAAATAAATTAACTGAGTCAAGAGATTGAAAGCCTTGAGGCCACCCAGAGATCAAGCAAAGACTTTATGGTGCCTCTTCTGCCAGATACAGACTATTAGCCCCTGTGGCTATTGTTTTATTACGTGTGTGTGTGTGTGTGTGTGTGTTAGTGGCTCAGTGTGTTAGTTTCTGACTCTTTGTGACCCCATGGACTGTAGCCAGCCAGGCTCCTCTGTCCATGGAATTCTCCAGGCAAGAATACTGAAGTGGGTTGCCCTGCCCTTCTCCAGGGTATATTCCTGACCCAGGAATTGAATCTGGGGACACAGCAATTTCCACAGCCTTTGTATTTTGATAGCCTTAACGGGGTTGAAACTAGAATTGCCCACCCACTCTTGAAGAAGAGATATCTTGAATGCTTTGTCCGATGAAATTTCTCAAATCACAAGGAGGCCAAGAGACATGGATACTGCTGCCACCTCAAAAATGTTGTAAATACTGGTTACTATATAAGGGCAATACATTAATTAAACCACTCCATGACTGAATCTCCTAAAGGAGTTTTCAGGATGCAAAGCATAAAGCAGTGTTCTTGAGTGTGGGCCAGGGTGAGGCTCAAGGACACTGTGCCTCTGATGAGTTTGGCAAGTAAAACTGAAGTTGCCCAGTCGTGCCCGACTCTTTGCCACCCTGTGGACTGTAGCCCACCAGGCTCCTCTGTCCATCTCCAGGCAAGAATATTAGAGTGGGTTGCCATTTCCTTCTCCCGGGGGACTTCCTGACCCAGGGATCAAACCCAGGTCTCCTGCATTGCAGGCAGACGCTTGACCCTCTGAGCCACCAGGGAAGCCTGAGTTTGGCAAAGAGGAAACCAAATGTGAAACTTTGGGCCACCCACCACACCTCCACCTAAGAGATACAGGGTGGGCGGTAGGGTGGGAAAATGGAAAGAAACTTTCCTGATCTAAAATTTAGATTTCTATCTTACTTTTATTCCTTTATCCAAAGGTATCTTACCTCAAATTCTGCCAAATCTAGAGGTACGTATCCCTCCCTCAGAACACGCTCTCAGAATTAAACAGTAAACATAAACAAACATGTAAAAAGGGGGTACACCTTAAATACTGTCTCTAAAGACCAGATGGTCAACACCGAAATTAGATTGATTATATTCTATGCAGCCAAAGATGGAGAAGCTCTATACAGTCAACAAAAACAAGACCAGGAGCTGACTGTGGCTCAGATCATGAACTCCTTATTACCAAATTCAGACTTAAATTGAAGAAAGTAGGGAAAACCGCTAGACCATTCAGTTATGACCTAAATCAAATCCCTTGTGATTATACAGTGGAAGTGAGAAATATATTGAAGGGCCTAGATCTGATAGATAGAGTGCCTGATGAACTATGGAATGAAGTTCGTAACAGTGTACAAGAGACAGGGAGCAAGACCATCCCCATGGAAAAGAAATGCAAAAAAGAAAAATGGCTGTCTGAAGAGGCCTTATATATAGCTGTGAAGAGAAGAGAGGCGAAAAGCAAAGGAGAACAGGAAAGATATAGGCATCTGAATGCAGAGTTCCAAAGAATAGCAAGAAGAGATAAGAAAGCCTTCCTCAGCAACCAATGCAAAGAAAGAGAGGAAAACAACAGATTGGGAAAGACTAGAGATCTCTTCAAGAAAATCAGAGATACTAAGGGAACATTTCATGCAAAGATGGGCTCGATAAAGGACAGAAATGGTCTGGACCTTACAGAAGCAGAAGATATTAACAAGAGGTGGCAAGAATACATGAAAGAACTGTACAAAAAAGATCTTCATGACCCAGATAATCATGATGATGTGATCACTCATCTAGAGCCAGACATCTTGGAATGTGAAGTCAAGTGGGCCTTAGAAAGCACCACTATGAACAAAGTTAGTGGAGGTAATGGAATTCCAGTTGAGCTGTTTCAAATCCTGAAAGATGATGCTGTGAAACTGGGGCACTTAATATGCCAGAAAATTTGGAAAACTCAGCAGTAGACACAGGACTGGAAAAGGTCAGTTTCATTCCAATCCCAAAGAAAGGCAATGCCAAAGAATGGTCAAACCACCGCGCAATTGCACTCATCTCACATGCTAGTAAAATAATGCTCAAAATTCTCCAAGCCAGGCTTCAGCAATATGTGAACCATGAACTCCCTGATGTTCAAGCTGGTTTTAGAAAAGGCAGAGGAACCAGAGATCAAATTGCCAACATCCACTGGATCATGGAAAAAGCAAGAGAGTTCCAGAAAAACATCTATTTCTGCTTTATTGACTATGCCAAAGCCTTTGACTGTGTGGATCACAATCAACTGTGGAAAATTCTGAGAGAGATGGGAATACCAGACCACCTGACCTGCCTCTTGAGAAATCTGTATGCAGGTCAGGAAGCAACAGTTAGAACTGGACATGGAACAACAGACTGGTTCCAAATAGACAAAGGAGTACGTCAAGGCTGTACATTGTCACCCTGCTTATTTAACTTATATGCAGAGTACATCATGAGAAACGCTGGGCTGCAAGAAACACAAGCTGGAATCAAGCTTGCCAGGAGAAATATCAGTAACCTCAGATATGCAGATGACACCACCCTTATAGCAGAAAGTGAAGAGGAGCTAAAAAGCCTCTTTATGAAAGTGAAAGAGGAGAGTGGAAAAGTTGGCTTAAAGCTAAATATTCAGAAAACGAAGATCATGGCATCTGGTCCCATCACTTCATGGGAAATAGATGGAGAAACAGTGGAAACAGTGTCAGACTTTATTTTGGGGGCTCCATAATCACTGCAGATGGTGACTGCAACCATGAAATTAAAAGATGTTTACTCCTTGGAAGAAAAGTTATGACCAACTTAGATAGTATATTCAAAAGCAGAGACATTACTTTGCCGACTAAGGTCCGTCTAGTCAAGGCTATGGTTTTTCCTGTGGTCATGTATGGATGTGAGAGTTGGACTGTGAAGAAGGCTGAGCGCTGAAGAATTGATGCTTTTGAACTGTGGTGTTGGAGAAGACTCTTGAGAGTCCCTTGGACTGCAAGGAGATCCAACCAGTCCATTCTGAAGGAGATCAGCCCTGGGATTTCTTTGCAAGGAATGATGCTAAAGCTGAAACTCCAGTATTTTGGCCACCTCATGAGAAGAGTTGACTCAGTGGAAAAAACTCTGATGCTGGAAGGGATTAGGGGCAGGAGGAGAAGGGGACGACAGAGGATGAGATGGCTGGATGGCATCACCGACTCGATGGACATGAGTCTGAGTGAACTCCGGGAGTTGATGATGAACAGGGAGGCCTGGTGTGCTGCAATTCATGGGGTCGCAAAGAGTCAGACACAACTGAGCGACTGAACTGAACTGAACTGAAAGACCTGTACACGATTGTCCCCTTCACCTCTTAGTGAAACCAGGTAACCCATATTGGGACTTCAATCCCCATTCTTCTAATTGCGATCATGTCTAGCCTCAGGACTTAATGAAGCTCAGGGTCTTGATGTCTCATTGCAGAGAGAATTCAGTGTGAGACAAACTGATAGGTAAGAAATGGATTTATTTAGAGAGATACACACTCCACAGCGTATGGGCCATCTCAGAAGGTGAGAGGCCTTGGGGGAAACATACTCCACAGGCAGTGTGGGCCATCTCAAAAGGTGAAAGTGGCTCGACCGTAGAGGTTTGTCAGTTTTTTGTAAGGATGGATAATTTCATGAGCTAATGAGTGAGAGGAGAATTCCAGTCTTTTAGGGGATGGGGTGGGGATTTCTAGGAATTGGGCTACTGCCCACTTTTTTACCTTTATAGTTGACCTTGAAACTGTCTTGGTGCCTGTGGGTGGGTCATTTAGTTTGCTGATGTGTTGCAATAAGCGGATACTGAGGCTCAGAGTCAAGTGGAAGTCGACTGTCTGCTGTCTTTGACCTATCTGGTTCTGATCAGTTCATGTCATGTCCTTGGGCTATGTCATTCTTTTAAAGATTGTGCTCTTTCCCTTCCCTTCTGTTTCATTAGTGTTTACAATCTTGGTAGCTGGATGTGCAATGCTATGTGTACAACAGTTAATTAAATCTACCAATTAAAAGTTCTGCAGTCCATGGGGTGGCAAAGAGTCAGATGCAACTGAGTGACTGAACTGAACTGAATTAAAAGTTCAGGCTCAGAATGAACAAATGTGCAGTGATAATTATTGTCACAATCATGATAAGTAACGTTTACTAAAGGTGTGTGTGTGCGTGAACACTCAGTCACGTACCACTCTTTGTGACCCCCCTGGACTGTAGCCTGCTGCCTCTATCCATGGGATTTTTCAGGCAAGAGTACCAGTGTGGGTTAATTAGTAAGGGCTTACCATATGCCAGGTCTTAGGGTAACACCTTTATCTTATTTAATCCTCACAATAAGGCTACAAGATACTGTTATTCCTAGTTTAACTGAAGCAGAATCTTGTATAAAAAAATTTGCCCAAGGTTATCCAGCTATTTTTTGCCACTAGAATCTACGCTATTATGACTGAGCTTACGTATTTCATTGGGCATGAAATTCCAGACAAAGACTCAGGTATAGCATTGTTACAAAATTGGTTATATAGACCCCTACTTGGGCTCTAGCCCAACAAAAGCCTCATGTCTTGGCAAGGACGAGTCTTTTTCTGTTTGGATACATACAGTCAATAAGGAAACAGTTGCTGAGACTGAAACAGTACAAGCTTTATTCAATGGCCAGAGAATGGAGAAAGAAGAACTTAGTTTGCAAGTCAACTTTCAAACCCACTCAGGCTGAGACACCATATATACAAGAAGGTCAAGGTAAAAGGGAGGGGATTGAGTAAAGAGAGAGGGAAATGTTCACGACTCCATCAGTCCTTGCAGGGGTCTTTCATCTGTTGCCAAGACAACTGCTAACTGTCATGGCACTGGTAAGTGTGTTCTGTGGCATGCTAATGTATTACAGTGAGTTTATTATAAAGCCACGGTCCACTGGAGGTCAAAGCTTCTGCCATCTTGAGCCTTCTTGGTTCAGCCGCTTCTGGTGGATTCTTGTTTTTCGTTTCTGGTGGTTTCCTGTAAGAAAGATAATGCTTCTCTACAGCCTGCGTGGTTCCCTTGAAGAAGAGGGAGGCTTAGAGCTGGAGGCTAACGGTCATGGTGACAGCATGCAGTTTTGTTTCTCTATTACTGATCTTAGCCTAGCCCTACTTCCACTGCCAGTGGACAACTGCATTTTCGTAGTTCAAAACTCATTTTCTTTTGAGTAATTCTCACTTAACTCAGGATTACTCTTTCTCTGTCTTTCCCTTCTCCTTTTCTGGAGCTGAGATATTGAAGAGGAGAGTAAATATCACCTTAACATCTGGTGAGAATGCGGTCCTTGATCTTCCATCATCCTCCGTCCCTGAGGCCTTGGTGGGCATAGAACCCAATCTGCTCTGTCCCTCCGGTCTCCACTGCTGATGCTCACAGTCCATGTACTGAGGTGTCATGACCAGAATTCTATATCCTCTTCATCTGAACTCAGGCTCCTTTGGGTCCCCTGGCTATTATCAGCCACCCCTGTGCTCTTGAGAACTCGGAGTCTGGTGGGTCCCCTCGTGCCCTGTGTGGGATGAGACTCCCCTCAGTTCTGACCACTCAGATCCTCTCTCATCCACTATGCTCTGTTGTCCTGCTGGACATGACATTTCTCTGAAATGTCTGGAGCTTCCTCTGGGCATACTCTACAAACAGAGGCAAGATTTCCCACATTCTCCATGTCTAGTCTCCCTAAGTCTTTATGGGGCTTCTACTGTGCCCCCTCAGGGACTTAGGTACTAACCAGGTCTCCTTTGAATTTCTCACCACTTCAATCTGGAGAAGCATATATCTCCTATCTTAATGATAAGGACAGTAGCCATTTTACCCACTTTCTACTTTATACTGAATCTCCCTGGGGCTCTGGCTCCCTCAGGCTCTAAGTCTTACGGAACTTAAAATATCCTTTATTCTTTTGTAAATATGGGCTTTCAAGATAATTCTATCTATCTGAGCATTCAGCAAAGCTACTGAGTAATTTACTTTGGTACTCTTCTCTCTCTCTCTTTTTTTTTTTTACTATCTTTGATCTTTCCAAGGCAATATTCTCCCCCTAACCTACAGGATGCTGTGGGAAAGC
Organism: Nanger dama; assembly: GCA_917880005.1. Lineage (NCBI taxonomy): Eukaryota > Metazoa > Chordata > Mammalia > Artiodactyla > Bovidae > Nanger > Nanger dama. The sequence goes on along the minus strand of CAKJTW010000008.1, from coordinate 14,923,857 downwards.
AAGAGAAATGCAAAAGATAAGGACCTTAAACATTATCTCTAATAGTAACTCATAAAATTTCTGTACAGAAATATGTATGTTGTGTGTGTGAACAGTCATACTTTATGACTGTCTTCTAGGTTAAGTGTCTTAACGTCAGCAGTGTCTTAACCTCAACTTGCCCTGTAAACGTATATATTTTTGTCATTTTTCAATACTCTTCACGATATATTACCTGCTAATAAAATGAAGGATGCCACAGTTTCATGATTTGCAGGTTCTCTTTTCTTAGCAGAAAAGCAATTAAGATGTGTGAAAAGCACTATATTTGTGTGTGTGTGTCTGTGCCTGTGAACTAATCAGGTTGCCACTTTGCACATACATTCTAATTGCCTTTTGTGCTAAGAGCTGTGCAAAAATGAGCCATAAAATTTTAGCCACTGGGAAGGTTCATTCCAATTTCATTGCATTCAAATCGTTGACATTTCCAGCTGAATCACATATCATGAATTCATTAGCATGGCCCCTCCTGGCTGGTTAAAGTCAGTCTGGTGCTGGCCTATGCCGGGGCCTGAAACCCAAGTACGAGACTTTTGGCATCATGACTCGTCTTTGAAAACCAGATGCTCTTTGTGCCAGCGGTCACACCTCTGCTGCATGACGCATCCTGGATGCCACACCAGAGGGCTCTCCTTTGTCATGAGGTCACACAGAATCAGCACAGGGGCAAGCCGAGAAGGAGAGGAGGGAGGCAAAATGCACCTGCATCTCCTCCACCTGCTGCCCCGGTACCCGGGGCAGATAAAGAGAACACTGAGAGCCCCTTTTTGAAAAAAATAAACCCCCAAAAGCACAAACTCATAGAAACATTTACATGTATGCAGATGTGTATACATATATGTATATATATTTGTGTATATGTGTGTGTGTATGTATATATTTGGGCTTCCCGGTGGTGCTAGTGGTAAGGAACTCACCTGCCAATGCAAGAGATAATGAGAGAGGTGGATTTGATCCCTGGGTCAGGAAGACCCCTGGAGGAGGGCATGGCAGCCCACTCCAATATTCTTCCCTGGAGAATCCCATGGACAGAGGAGCCTAGCAGGATATGGTCCATAGGGTGGCAAAGAGTTGGACATGACTGAAGCAACTTAGTGCGCGCGCGCGCACACACACACACACACACACACACACACACACACACACACACACACATATTTTCTCCAGAAAAGCACCAAGGTGGGGGGGGCATACAGAAGGGTAATAATATGGACTTCTTCTACCTTCGATTTATACAACTCTATGCTATTCTGATTTTTCTTCCCTGTAAGTACAGTCTACATTGTAGTTTTAATATATATGTATTTATGCGTTATGAACAAGAACATCAGTGTCAGCATTGAAAGGGAACAAGTCATGCCAGAAGGAGAAGCGGAGAGGTGTTTCCTTCCTTCAATTGCAGAGTCAACTCCGGGAACCACTGCTGTAGAAGCCTTTGATTTTACAAAAGGAGCAAGGGGAAAACATGAATGCTTTACTCTGAAGAATAAGGAAACAAAAGGGTCCAGGAGCAGCTTTCAGGTACGTAATGGAGAGGTGGGCTCAAATCTACAGGTTACCGCCTGGCTCTTCTCTAATACACGCCTCCCAAGGGTGAGATAATAGACTCAGCATGCATCTTGACTCTGATTCAACAGCATCTCTGCCCAGTTGCCCAGAAATTCAGTATTTTAACCAAGTGAAGGATGTGTGGCAAGCCCAGCTCTGCTGTTGGGACACAGCCCTGGCACACCTCTGGCTGACATGTGCCACTCCTGGAATGCTGGGCCACTCCACCCTCAAACTAACATCTGGCTGAACTGGGGGTATCCTGGCTCTAGCTGAGAAGAGGCTTCAGTCCTGCTTTTCATACTTGAACTTTTGGTTCGAGAGCAAAAGCCAAAAATACAATGTACCCTGAGCAATAGCCAGGATGTTGATGCTGCCAGGCAATTCCTGGCTCACTGGACCACCGCCTCCCACTTTCTCGACCAAGAGGATACACCAGAGACCAACTTCCCATGATTCAGGCCTTGCTGACCAGTCACTCATCCAGCCAGAGTGCTTCCTTTGCTTGAGTTACTACCTGCTAATGAGTTACACATTTTGCGAGGTGTATTAATACTCTTACACTAGCAAGATGTGGAAGGAATTCAGGCAGCATCTCTTTTAAAGTCATGGCCTTGGGGACTCGAAGAGTTTTAGGGGAGGTGAAATTTTAGTTTTACTACCATATCTGCTCTAACAAGTTTAAAACTTCATATAACTTGCTACTGATGTGATTCATTGTATCATCATCGTAATTCTAGTATGGAGGTGTTTCTTTTTATGCAGAAGTGTTAAATGCATGGTACTTAAACTGCTGTGATCAGGTCACAACTGTATGGGAGGATAATTCTTAATCTCCTTGGGAAAGTGGACCGTGATGTGCATAAACTAAACAAACAAGGTTGTGGTAACCATTAATACACTGTGGTATAGGAAAGATGAGAACAATCTAAAAACATTGAAAGAATATGCAGTGAAGAATTCTGCAATTATAATGATGACAGTTTCTCAGAGCCTTGCTTCTGGATCTGGCAATAAAACACTTAATTTGCATTTCATTTCCATATAATGTTTTTGTGCCACTTTATATTTAATTGACAATTTTACTTTTAAAAATTAATTCACATCTTCACGTTCTTTTTGCTTTATTTTGAATACTGAGTCATGAAACTTTGGCTAAATTTTGCCAAATAAATATTCAATAGAGACAAATTCCAATCATCTCTTGACTCCAAACCAAATATGACGCATTTTATTTAACCAACCTGCCTCCAAGGCTGTGATTTCCAGGCAATTATGTTTTATTGCTGCTATTCTTAATGCCATTGCAAAACTTTAATTTTTTTTCTTTCTTCCTCATTTCCCTATTATCACTGGGCCATCTATGAGAGAGAGTCGCTCAGTCATGTCTGACTCTTTGCCACCCCATGGACTGTAGCCTGCCAGGCTCCTCTGAGCCATCTATACTATACCAGAAATGCTCAACAAATATTGAAAAACACTCAGAAACTTTGAAAGCATAAGTAGGTTAATGGCTTAAGTACCAGAAAAAAATTCTCATAGGTGTTTAGAGTAGTAGACTATGAGGCAACAAGAGTATGTTTTCTTGTTTACAGTTACATTGACTTTGTCTTAACAATGAGAGCACAAAGTTCAAACTTTTTATCTGGAAATGGAAGACGTTAATAACCATCTTTTTATATATTTCCAGTTTCATCAGTTTACATTTTAGCTCTGGAAATTTGCTACTTTTTTGTGCTAACAGTAAGAGGTTTGCAGTCTTTATGAGAATACTGATTACAAGAAAAATGAATAGGCCGAAGAATTGATGCTTTTGAACTGTGGTATTGAAGAAGACTCTTGAGAGTCCCTTGGACTGCAAGGAGATCCAACCAGTCCATTCTGAAGGAGATCAGCCCTGGGATTTCTTTGCAATGAGTGATGCTAAAGCTGAAACTCCAATACTTTTGCCATCTCATGTGAAGAGTTGACTCATTGGAAAAGATTCTGATGCTGCAAGGGATTGGGGGCAGGAGGAGAAGGGAATGACAGAGGGTGAGATGGCTGGATGGCATCACCGACTTGATGGACATGAGTCTGAGTGAACTCTGGGAGTTGGTGATGGACACAGAGGCCTGGTGTGCTGCAATTCATGGGGTTCCAAAGAGTTGGACACGACTGAGCGACTGAACTGAACTGAAGAAAAACTGAATTCCCTCTACTTGCTTCAACTTTGACCTTGGAGAAAACAGAAAGTTTTCTTATTAGGCATTGTTTATAGTTCATGTGTTCAGATGAAGCAAGCTAGCAAATTTGTCAGAGAAAAATTAATGTTTTTCCAAAGATCAAATATTAATGCCAGCCAGCATCCCATCAAAGAACATGATTACCTATATTCATATACTGGAAACTCTACGGTTTTGTTTGTCATTGTAAGCTTCAGTTCTTGAGCTTGTTGACATATGAGAGTCTTCCTTTTTGGAAATCCAAACAGACAGAAAAATTGTGAAATCACATGATACTCAGAAATATTGCATCACTCTATTCCTACTTTTTGTCTCAAAAGATTTCCTAACCTCTGAGAGCATCATCAGTGTGAGTAAATTAACATTTAAAAGATGAAGAGATGTTTTTAAAGCCCCCAAAGCATTTACTCTTAAAAAACATATATGGAATAAATTTACCATTGAAAGTGAATGTCAGATGTGCTTGTGTTTTATTCCATCTCAAGCACTGTTGAAAGAACACTGCTGTTTTGTGTTTAAACAATATCAAAGTAGCTTTTCTTTTTCTTTACACATCCTTTCCAGTATTTGAGTAGGAAATAAAGAGGTACAGTTAGAAGAGCTGGGTGTGTGTGTGTGTTCAGCCACTCAGTCACCTCCAGGTCCTTGTGACCCCATGCACTGTAGCATGCCAGGCTCCTTTGTCCATGAAATTTTCCAGGCAAGCATACTGGAGTGGGTTGCCATTTCCTCCTCCAGGGCATCTGCACAGTTCAGGAATTGAACCCACGTCTCTTGCATTGCCAGGCAGATTCTTTACCATAGTGCCCACCTGGGAGGCCCCTGGAGAGAATGCTAGTTCATACTGGGTTGTGACATTTTATTCAGCAAGCTATTACTATTCATAATATAGTATTAGTACGAACTGCATTATATGTTATTATTATCTGCTTTTGGCCATTGTTTCACTTCTAATACAGAGATGAGTACTTGGCACATAAAAGGCAATCAATAGGTATTTACTGAATGGATGAGTGACTCAATCAAGGGATGAGAATTACTACTTAATGAAGAGTAATTTTGCCCTTGTTTTACTGTGTAAAAACAGCACTTGATAATCAGCTATATTTATTTTCTTTCAAACCTTTCTTTGCTAAAACTTTGCATTTCTATCTCTCCTGCTGAGAGTCAGTGAGCTTAGACACTCAGCTTTAATTTCATTTTTCTCCTATTTGTGGATATCATCCATATATATGACTTTCCAGCCAGTGTAATCTTTCCAGAAGTTCTTGTTGACTGCAAACGCTTAAAAGCTCTTTATTGTTGAAGGGACGAGAAAACTGACATCCATTGTATTTCATTTGGTGACTGAAATGTGTGACACAAAACAAGGCCTTTATCCTCTGTTTATCCATCTGGAAAAATGAAAACAACAATTCTCACTAGTCTGGTATGGAAGTGATTGCCAAGGACTTTGTGATCCATGCAGGGAAGGAGACTCTTTAGTTGGTACATAATACAGATGTATCCCTTTGATCAATTGGGTGTTTAGGTCCTAAGGACTTACAGAGATGTTAAGCGAACAACAACCACAAAAAGAAGAATCTGTCTTTTTAAATGATTTTTAATGATATTTACATGCTTCTTTCCCTGATGGGCTGCCATCTATGGGGTCTCACAGAGTCGGACACGACTGAAGTGACTTAGCAGCAGCAGCAGCAGCAGCAGCAGTTCTTAATGTATTTAGTTTTTCTTTAAGAATTCTTTACATGGTCACCAATTAGAGACCATTGAGTCTGGGGCTTCTTAACCAGAGTGTGTCCACACTTCCTTGTGGAATCTTTAAATCTACACATGCCCTATCTCTACCTTAACTTCCCCTGGTTAAGAACAGGATGGGGCTGGGGGTCCAACTCTTTTCTATTTTATGAAACAGCACATTAACAGCCAGTCTTCCGTGGTGGCTCAGTGATAAAGAATCTGCCTGCTAATGCAGGAGATGTGGGTTCAGTGACTGGGTTGGGAAGATCCCCTGCAGAAAGGAATGGCAACCCACTCCTAGTATTCTTGCCTGGGAAATCCCATGGATGGAGGAACTTGGATGGGTATATAGTCCATGGGGCCACAAAGAGTCAGACATGACTTAGCAACTAAGTAACAATGTTAAGGACCAGCTGGTAAGTGTAATAAGCTCAGGACTAAAATCCTCATCTTCTGACTTCTGATAGGCTTTTATTCCTATACATGTGAAGCCTCTAATATATTAGTTTGTATGGTTACATAGTTGACCCTTGAACAACATAGGTTTGAAATGTGAGGAACCACTTATATGTGATTTTTTCCAATAGTAAATACTATAGTACTACACACTCCTGGGCTGGTTGATTCTGAGAACATGGGACCGAGTTTCTAGGGGCATAGGTGTAAGTTAAACTCGAATTTTTGTGCAGAGGGCCAGCATTGCCAACCCTCACATCGTTCAAGGGTCAACTGAATTTTAAGTTTTTAGATATAACTTTGTTGTAACCACTGAAAATTTAAATATCTCTGCTGCTTTTAGTTCATAGCTATGCTCCCCTTTCTGTTTCTTGCCTGTTCTATAAGGCCTTTTGTGATTCATCTTGTTAGAAATAGATTCAACCCTTTATAAGCTTACAAAGCAAATTATACCTGTATCAGAGTATTTATCAAACAGGACAGTCCTATATTAAAGAACCTGATAAAGAACTCTGTCTTTCCCTAAATTGTAAACTCTTAGAGATAGAAGTCAATATACTCATTGTCTTTAGAAAAGTAACAACAAATAAAAGCTTAGGCACCAAGCAAGGTGTGTGACCAGCAGTTCTCAAACTTTAGCAACCATCAAAATCACCTGGAGGGCTTGTTATTAATAAAGTATTTATTGCTGGACCCTAACCTCAGAACTTCTGATTAAGTGGTTCTGGGTTAGGGCAGAGGATTTGTGCTTCAAACAAGTTCCCAAGCAATGCCACACTTCTGAAAGGTTTCTATTTGAATATTTGCTATTCTCCTTCAGTAAGGAGGTTTTATAATTCTCATTTTCAGAGAAGTTCAGTTCAGTTCAGTCACTCAGTCATATCCGACTCTTTGCGACCCCATGAATCGCAGCACGCCAAGCCTCTCTGTCCATCACCAACTCCCAGAGTTCACTCAGACTCACGTCCATCAAGTCTGTGATGCCATCCAGCCATCTCATCCTCTGTTGTCCCCTTCTCCTCCTGCCCCCAATCCCTCCCAGCATCAAAGTCTTTTCCAATGAGTCAACTCTTCACATGAGATGGCCAAAGTACTGGAGTTTCAGCTTTAGCATCATTCCTTCCAAAGAAATCCCAGGGCTGATCTCCTTCAGAATGGACTGGTTGGATCTCCTTGCAGTCCAAGGAACTCTCAAGACTCTCCTCCAACACCACAGTTCAAAAGCATCAATTCTTCGGCGCTCAGCCTACTTCACAGTCCAACTCTCACATCCATACATGACCACAGGAAAAACCATAGCCTTGACTAGATGGACCTTTGCTGGCAAAGCAATGTCTCTGCTTTTGAATATGCTATCTAGGTTGGTCATAACTTTTCTTCCAAGGAGTAAGCGTCTTTTAATTTCATGGCTGTAGTCACCATCTGCAGTGATTTTGGAGCCCAAAAATAAAGTCTGACACTGTTTCCACTGTTTCCTATCTATTTCCCATGAAGTGATGGGACCAGATGCTATGATCTTTGTTTTCTGAAAGTTGAGCTTTAGGCCAACTTTTTCACTCTCTTCTTTCACTTTCATCAAGACACTTTTTAGTTCCTCTTCATTTTTTGCCATAAGGGTGCAAACTTTGATCTGCATATCTGAAGTTATTGATATTTCTCCCGGCAAGCTTGATTCCAGCTTGTGTTTCTTCCAGCCCAGCGTTTCTCATGATGTACTCTGCATATAAGTTAAATAAGCAGGGTGACAATATACAGCCTTGACGTACTCCTTTTCCTATTTGGAACCAGTCTGTTGTTCCACGTCCAGTTCTCACTGTTGCTTCCTGACCTGCATATAGGTTTCTCAAGAGGCAGGTCAGGTGGTCTGGTATTCCCATCTCTTTCATAATTTTCCACAGTTTATTGTGATCCACACAGTCAAAGGCTTTGGCATAGTCAATAAAGCAGAAATAAGATGTTTTTCTGGAACTCTCTTGCTTTTTCCATGATCCAGTGGATGTTGGCAATTTGATCTCTGGTTCCTCTGCCTTTTCTAAAACCAGCTTGAACATCAGGAAGTTCACAGTTCACGTATTGCTGAAGCCTGGCTTGGAGAATTTTGAGCATTATTTTACTAGCTTGTGAGACGAGTGCAATTGTGCAGTAGTTTGAGCATTCTTTGGTGTTGCCTTTCTTTGGGATTGGAATGAAAACTGACCTTTTCCAGTCCTGTTTTCAAATTTGCTGGCATATTGAGTGCAGCACTTTCACAGCATCATCTTTCAGGATTTGAAATCGCTCCACTGGAATTCCATCACCTCCACTAGCTTTGTTCGTAGTGATGCTTTCTAAGGCCCACTTGACTTCACATTCCAGGATGTCTGGCTCTAGATGAGTGATCACACCATCGTAATTATCTGGGCTGTGAAGATCTTTTTGTACAGTTCTTCTGTGTATTCTTGCCACCCCTTCTTAATATCTTCTGCTTCTGTTAGGTCCAGACCATTTATGTCCTTCATCGAGCCCATCTTTGCATGAAATATTCCCTTGGTATCTCTAATTTTCTCAAAGAAGTTAATAGCAAGTAATTGGGCAGGGAAAAGACTGTAATCTCATCTTTCCCTTGCATGTGTGCTAAGTGGCTTCAGTCGTGTCCAACTCCATCAAAACTATGGACTGTAGTCCACCAGGCTCCTCTGTCCATGGGATTCTCCAGGCAAGACTACTGGAGTGGGTTGCCATGCCCTCCTCCAGAGGAATCTTCCCAACCCGGGGGTCAAACTCATGTCTCTTATAGCTCAAGCATTGGCACGAAGGTTCTTTAACACTAGTGCCACCTGGGAAGCCCTGTTTGTCCCTTAATTCTTCCTATGTATCATAATCTTCCAAGAAATATACATGAAAGATAATTTGTTACGGTGGAGATAGACTGTTAAGATTCAATTATGATCCTAGGCATTGCTTCTGTTTCTTCTTCTATGCCTCAGGTTTCTCATCTGTAAATTAGGAAACTGCAGTATTTTACCTGTAATGCACGTTGTAGTTGCCCCCATTCCCCTAGGTTTGCTCCATTCCTCTTCCATTGTGTAATAGACAGCATGGTTCAGAAAACTGCCCCAGCTCCAGGAATATATTCTAATTCATCCAGATCCACCAGGGTAGATTCAAGAAGCTGAGTCAATTATGCCATAACATTCCTCCTCTCTCTGACTGTTATTCCCAACACTTTCTATTTCAGAGCTAAGCAGCTGACAAGTTAGGCAGATCGTGAAGAGGGGAGGGCAGTTTTTCCACTGTTTTCATTGCATGTGGGGACACTTACTCCCCTTTGCTAGATATAACATGGATGCAGATTTCCTGTTGATGGCCATCCAACAGAGGGGAATTGGTGTTCGGAGGGATCCACCTCTGGATGTCAGGACAGAGACAGAACCTGCGGATCTGGATCCATAAACCAAACCTGAAGCTGCCCTCTCTCTAGACGATCAGTCATGTGAGCCAACAAATGCCCTTACTGTTTGTCAGTTGAAGTTCGTTTTTTGTTTTTTTTTTTTTTTTTTCCAGTCACTTATAGTCAAACACCCTGATTGTTGTTATTTAGTTGCTAAGTCATGCCCAGCTCTTGTGTGATGCCATGGACTGTAGCCCTCCAGGCTCCTCTTTCCATGGGATTTCCCAGGCAAGAATACTGGCGCGGGTTGCTGTTTCATTCTCCAGGGGATCTTTCCAACCCAGGGATTGAACCTGGGTCTCGCTTATTGGCAGTTGGATTCTTTATCACTGAGCCACCAGAGAAGCCCCAAACACCCTGATACCTGATTTCAATGAATTACCTTCAGAATTAAATGAGATGATGCATGAAAAAAAAAAAAAACTTGCAGTATTAAGGACATATCAAGTACAAATTAAATATCATTCTCAGGGAAGTGACAAGGTTCAAATTTTAAAAAATATGTATTATAGGTGGTTTGATCTTGGTTTCCTTTCAAATTCTCCTTCTCTACCAAGAGCACGTGACCTTAAATGCCATGGTCAGCTCCTGACCGAAAGCTCCCTTGGGGGTGTTCTCAGCAGCAGGATTAGAGAAACCAAAATAACCAGGTGAATATCTCTGTCGATGATAGAGAATGTGGCTATAATAGGAAAAGATTATTCTGAGTATTGAAGACTCATGGAAAAAAAGACACAGTTAACTTTTCTAAGGAGAGTTACAAAATAAGCACATAAGTATATCAATACTTGAGTAATAACAGAATAAGTGAAGGTTCATATTAAGTGAATTGTCCCCGGTCTTATAGCAAAGATGGGTCTCATCCAAACCGGGTGCTCATGTTACTCGTGGTGGACCTCTGTTCCTTTGGTTGTAGGGCATGCCACCGTTCCTTTGGGGGCACTGCTTTTCTTCATCATATATGTAATAATATGGGGTTCTTTGGGGATTGCCAAAAATACCTAGCTCCTTTGTTTCCTGGGCTAAAACGAAAGTATTCTTTGATAATTACACTTACAGTCACTGATTCACTCACAAGCATATTAAAATCTAAATTTTCAAAGGAAGCAAGAAAGTTTTCATAGAAGACACATGGTCTGTAGTCAATAGATGATTCCATTATATCTTTTTAAAAATATTTTTATGTTTTTGGCCATTCCAGGCAGCACATGGGCTCTTAGTTCCCCAACCAGGGACTGAACCTGCACCCCTTGCATCTGAAGCACAAAGTCTTAACCACTGGACCACCAGGGAAGCCCCTCATTATGCTATCTTTTAGGGTCTGGAACACCCTGACCAGTGCATTAGACAAAACATTTCATAAGGATTGGCCATAGAGAGGAGAATAGATCCATTTGAAATTAAAAATTTCAAATGATTTGGGGAGTAAACTGGAGTGGGGAGAAGCTTACAAGTCACTGGAACATGCCTTGGACTCAGAGTCTGTGTGTCTGTCTTGGTAGTGCTGTTGTGTCATTGCCTCATTCTTGGCACATGGTCTGTACTCAAGAAAACCAGATTGAAAATTTGGAATCTGTGCTTTAGTGGATTGAAACTGACCTCCAGTCACTAAGGAAAAATCAAAACAAAACACATAAGAATTTAGAGAGGACATATTTCTGCCAAAAATAATTTTTCCTTGATGTTATTTCTTAGTTGGGCCAATATTCCAATGGAAAAAAGTAGATAGGTTGGTCAAAAGTTCAATATAATCTTCTGTAACATTTGACCTAAAGTGATGTAATAAAATATTAATGACTGAAACTTGTATTCTTTCCTATGGATGCCTGTGTGACAACTTGTCTCACACACATTATTAAAGAGAAAAAATAGAAAATCTAATGACATTTTGTTTCACTTGAAATGTTAGGTCTCAAATGAATTTATTCAATACGTATTTATGCCATTTACTCTTATAGGCACTTGGGGTATATCAGTGAGCAAACAAAACCAGGACCAAAACTGTACATGCAAAAGAGGGCTCAAATTGTTGCTGGGCTTCTGAGACTCTTTTGTGAAATAATTTATTTGCTTGCTGTAATTGCTTTAATATTGTTGGCGACTATAATGTCTCAATTTGGGGAAAGTGTGCTGCAGTTCATGGGGTTGCAAAGAGTCGGACGTGACTGAGTGACTGAACAACAAACTAGGATCTAATTACCTGTCCTTTGTTGAGCCAGATGACATGATAAGGGGGCAGAGAGGTTAAACTGATCTTTGTGAAAACAGGGAGGCAAACTCTTGAGGTACTGTGGAGGAAAAAGGGGGAAGACAAGTGTCACCTAGGTAAAGAAGAATCTATATGAAGGGAGATGTTGGGATTTCTACAGAAAGAGAAACTCTGAGTGAAACTGGTCAAGGTTTCACCAAGACGTTTATTATCTTTGTGGTGTGAGGTACAGTACAAATGCTTCAGCAGTCCTTTAGAAGACTCCAATCAAACTTTCATTGCCCTTCAGTATTTTTGGTGGGGTCTTTTACCCCCTTCCTTGTATCTTTTCTTCTCCTCTTTTTCTTTCGCTTTAAAAAAAAAAAAAAAGGTCCTCCTCTTTTTTTTTTTTAATTAGTCGATCAGTTGTGTCCAATTCTTTGCAACCACACGGACGGTAGTCTGTCAGGCTCCTCTGTCCATGGGATTCTCCAGGTAAGAATAATGAAGTGGGTAGTCATGCCCTTCTCCAAGGGATCTTCCCAGCCCAGAGATCAAACCCAGGTCCCCTGCATTGCAAGCAGATTCTTTACCATCTATCTGAGCTAAATGTGTAGGACTGTAGCTTACCAGACTTCTCTGTCCATGGGATTTTCCCAGCAAGGGTACTGGAGTGGGTTGCCGTTTCCTTCTCCAAAGTAGACCTTAGGGCAGGGGCAAAACAACCTGCTTAATTAAATCAGGAGGCGATTAATCTGAGGTGGTTCTAATGCCTTAGCAGCCTAGTAAGTAAACTAAAATATAACCCTGTAAATGCCTCAAGGTTAAGAAATAAAAACCTAAGGACATCCAGTCACAAACAGCCAACTAGGCTTTTTCAAATAATGCAACCACTTAATCTATAGCCAATAATTTCCTTGCTGTCTTGTACCTCTTTTCTATAGAAGTCTTTCCTTGCCTCCTTATTGGTGGAGTACTCCTAACCACTTCTGGTTTGATGTTGCTCCATTTAGTCTCATCTTTAGGGCTTCCCTGAGAGCTCAGTTGGTAAAGAATCTGCTTGCAATGCAGGAGACCCTGGCTCGATCCCTGGGTTGGGAAGATCCCCTGGAGAAGGGGAAGGCTACCCACTCCACTATTCTGGCCTGGAGAATTTTATGGACTGTACAGTACATGGGGTCAACAAAGAATAGGACATGACTGAGTGAATCTCACCTGCTCAAATAAATTCTTAAAATTGTTAATATGCCTGTTTATCTCTGAACACTACTTATATTTGAGCTATATATCATTTTAAAAAACATTCAGTCATATAATTTTATGTTTGGGAAAAAATATTGCTCTCATAAATTAAGCATTCTAAGTAACCTAGACAATATCTTCTTGGCTGGGATTTTCAACTGGGAGGTCAATATTGAGTTTTTAGAATTGTTCAGAATAGAATACAGGTCTAGAAAAGACACTCTGAACCATAGACTTCTATGATTAAACAGAAGACTACTGGTTATACCTGGAAAAAATTGTTGGCTTTATATAGGCAACCTAAGTAATAGTAGTGGGCTTCCCAGGTGGCTTAGTGGTAAAGAACCCACCTGCCAATACAGGAGAGGCAAGAGACATGGATTTGATCCCTAGGTCAGGAAGATCCCCTGAGGAGAAATGGTAACCCACTCCAAGATTCTGGCCTGGGAAATCTCATGGACAGAGCAGCCTGAAGGGCTATAGTCCATGGGGTTGCAAAGAGTCGGACGTGACTGAGCAATAGAGCACACAGCACAAGAGATAGTCGTGGAAAAATTGATGGCAATGACAAGAAAAGCTGCAGTTGTGAGGCCTTCTATTTACAAGGAGCCTCCTGTGGGTCAGGCACCGTTCTAGACATAATTGCATTGAATTCTCGCAACTCTTTTATGAAGTGGGTGAATTATTTGCTTAATGTTACACAGATTTGCAACCATTCTTTGATATGTCTGTTGGGCATGGACCATCACAGGAATAATAGATTCTCTGTCTTTAGGGATTATGGCCCATTCCGAGGAGGAGAACAAAGAGCCTTTCAGTCTCGGAGGGGGTTCTCAGGACTTCAAGTGTTGACCTGATCTCAGAATGAGCCTTCTTGATTCCAGAACTTTCCTGGTTAAGAACCCACAAGTGTCTTCAGTCACAGGAGACTTTCCAGATCCACCTATAGTGGATCAGGAACCTGTAGTCTATTTGAAATTCTTATTATAGAAGAAAAAAATTTAATGCTTTCATCTTTACTTCCAAATACAACAAAAATATAGATTTCCCCCCTCCTTCTTCTTTCTTTCTTTTATTCATTCTTCCTTCTTTATTTTATTCATTCTTCCTTCTTTCATATATTTTCTCAACAAACAAGTATTGAGGGTGCTGCTTCATGCAAGGCCCAGCGCTAGATGTTGTGATATAATAAGAAATATAGGAACTTCCCTATAGTCCAAGGGTTAAGATTTCTTGTTTCTACAGCAGGGGTTAGGGGTTCCATCCCTGGTTGAGGAACTAAGGTTCTGAGTGCCACGTGGTATAGTACCCCTGACCGCCCCCCACCCCCCAAAAAAGAAGAAATATTTATTTTGGTTTTCCTCCCTAGTTTCTGGCCCAGAGCGCTTAAAACTCTTGGAGTTTCCTAAGAGACAGTGGTGCTGCTGTTGCTGTCGCTTCAGTCATGTCTGACTCTGTGCGACCCAATAGACAGCAGCCCACCAGGCTCCCCTATCCCTGAGATCCTCCAGGCAAGAACACTGGAGTGGGCTGCCACTTCCTTCTCCAGTGCATGAAAGTGAAAAGTGAAAGTGAAGTCGTTCAGTCGTATCCAACTCCTAGAGACCCCTGGACTGCAGCCCATCAAGCTCCTCTGTCCATAGGATTCTCCAGGAAAGAGTACTGGAGTGGGGCTAGGAACATCTTTTGCAATTCACAGTAAGCTACTTTCAACCATAATTGAGTTTATGACACAGGTAACTCTTGCAGGGTGGGGGCTGATTACCAGTGGATCCAACTATGTGATTAGAGGGTTGGAATTTTTAACCCCACTCCCTGATGTCTAGGGAGGGTCAAGGGACTAGAAATGGACTCAGTCACCATACATCAATGATTTAGTCAATCATGACTACATAATGGAATCTCCATAAATATCCTAAACTATGGAAAGCTACTAGGTTGTGAACAAATCAGGGTACTAAGGAAGGGATGTGTCCAGAGAGGATATGGAAGCTCCATCGCCGCCCCTCCATCCCCAAACCTTGCCCCATGTCACTGTCCCATCTGGCTCTTCCTGAGTGGTGCCCTTTATAATAAACCAGGAAGCGCAAGTGTTCTTTCTGAGTTCTGTAAGCCATTCTGGCAAATTATTAGCCCTGAGGAGGGGATCACGGAAATGCTCCATAGAGCCAGTTAGACATACAGGTGACAACTGGAACTTGGTGTCTGAAGTTGGAGCTCCTCTTATGGGACTGACCCTTAACCTGAGGGTTCTGGACTGTAACTCCAGACAGAATTGAGTTGAACTGTAGGATGCTCAGTGTTTGCCAAGAACTGGAGAAATTCTTGGTGTGGAAAAACCCACACATCTTGGTGTCAGGAGCGTTCTGTGGGTAGAGAGGAAATACAGTCTTCCTTTACTTAATGTTCTTTTTCATGGTTTACAAAGCACAGCCCCTGCCTCTAGAGGGAGAGTATAATTTCCATAAAGCATAGAACATCAGTATCATAAGGTCAGGAGCTGGAAGGTCTTGACTGCCCTTGTATCCTCTACTCCTACCCCAGCACAGTCTGTAGCCCTGAACACGTGCTCCAAAACACACTGAATGAATGAGTACAAATCTAGTGTTGCTGCACCGGTAGAAGGGTACTCTTGCCGCTTCATCTGAGGAAATGCCATGCTACAGGCTGCCCAGGTTGCCCTCAGGAAACACAGAACCAGTCTGCATTCAGATCTTGAGGGTGGTCATCTGGAGCACATACCTTGTGAAACAGTTAAGGATGTGGAGGTGGAGTAATGATACACTTGGTTTGCAAATAGCCCATGCTCGTTTTCATGTTGCTGAAGACTCCTTGCTAGGATACGAAACACTTGTCATTTAATATGTTCTCAGAATCTGAGGCCAAACCACCTCAAGCTGTGAACGCCTTGGCTCCGGAGAGTCAGTCAGGGTCAGGGCAGGGCAGTTCTTGGCCTGCTGCCCTTCCAGAATAAACCAAACAGCTACAGGAAGTGGTTTCCGTGATTCAGAAGGTGGCACACTTCCTTTTGAGTCAGAACTGAATCACGGCTCTGAGAGACGAAAAGACCTATTTCTTTATCCCATACTTTCCCCCTATTCCCCATAGTCCCTTTATTCTTGTCTGTCGTCTGATATATCCTGTTGAGTTTAATGGGTTTAACTGAAAAGAAAAAGATAAAAAG
Source organism: Nanger dama (assembly GCA_917880005.1). NCBI lineage: Eukaryota > Metazoa > Chordata > Mammalia > Artiodactyla > Bovidae > Nanger > Nanger dama. The sequence goes on along the minus strand of CAKJTW010000008.1, from coordinate 14,907,805 downwards.
CAAGTCAACTAGGAGAAAGCAAGAAGGGAATGGGAAACCTGGTAGATTATAATGAATCCAAGCATCTCTATTTCATCAGAGGGCCGTATTCTCTGAGGAGATGGAAAGAAAAGCCGTAATCTGATTTCACTGGGGTCATTAAGGCCTATGGTCCTCTTGACTCAAATCTGACCCACTTCCAGTGGAAGCAATTAGATCACGCTTACATAAACGGTGTTGCTTTAAATGGCCCTACTCTTCTCTTCGCTCACTGACCCTGGCTTACTCCCTGGCATGTCTGCTGGAAGGCTCGTCTCAGAGCTGTCCCAAGCATGGCCCTCGTTCAGCTGCGGGTGAAGTGATCCTGTTCTGAATGTACTGAATGCTGCTGGCAATGCTGTAAATTGTTCTGGGGCTTAAGGGGAAACGCCATAGATATCAAGTCGTAAAAACAGACAGATTTTCCCCCTCATCTTTTTCCTAGTGGGTCTTTCATTCTTCAATAGAGTTCTGCAAACGTGAATTTGTTGATCCATATTTTCACCTGATGAATTAGATTTTACTGTGCTCCTTGCTTCCTTCTACTCCAAGTTGTTCTGACAGGTTTCATGTTGCAAAGATTCAGATACTTGTACTATACATCCTGTACCTATATCACTCTGAGAAGACCGATCATTAGACTGGAATAAGAAATCTTATTACTGTATTAATATTTCACAGATCTTTCTGTGAATTATTCCAGGAGGTTAAAGAATAGAAGAGTCAAAGTCACATGGACCTGTGTTCAGATTCATGCTCAACAAAAAAATTGTAGAGCTGTGTAACCTTGGATACATCCCTTAACCTCTCTGGGCCGTAACCTCCTCAAACTGTAAAACAGGGTTCTAACATACAGACACTATTACTGTGAAAACTAAAAAAGCTTTTGCATAGCGTCTCGGATAGCTCCTAGCTCATATCTGGTGTTTCAAAGAAGGTCGTGCCCTTTCCCTTTATTTACTGTACCTTTCCGTTGGAAGCTAAGGACAGCATTTGGACACAACAACCACATGGGCACACCGTCTCATCCTTCCCAAAGACGCCACCACGTCCAGCAACTTTAGTACTTTCATCAACAGCACTTGCAGCACATGTGATATCAAATGGTATCCTTAATGGAGTGGCGGAGATACACAAGCCAGGAAGCGGGCTTGAAAGCCAAATGCAGCGCTTCTGGCCAGGACAGCCGTGGCTGATAGACGACAGCCAAATGTGAAGAGAGTCCTCATCTGACACGCTGGAGGGAGCACCTAGAGAGTGGGCAGGGAGAAGAGAACCATCAACAGAACTCACGGCCAGACAGAGCAGCCGGCGGGGCCAGGTCAAACCAGGCGATGGCTGGCAGGCAGGGGGAAATGCAAGCACGCTGTCAGATTTGCAAAGCCCTTCTGAAACGCCCATCCTCCCAAATCCCCCTGATGCCTCCCACATCCCTTCAGTTCCTCCCAGACGGCCACACACAGAGAGTGACAGCTTTTAGAGAAGGGTAGTTAGCGCTTCCCATGGATGGGGGAGCCTGGCAGGCTGTGGTCCATGGGGTCCCAAAGAGTCAGAACACAACTTAGGGACTGAGCAGGGACACACATCCTCCCTACCCCTAATTAAGGTTCAAAACATCACCTTGTACTTACCTGTCTTGGAGCCGTCACTTTGTAAATTGTAGTTGCCTGGAAGAGTCTCTTCCACTAGATTCTTAGCCTCTAAAGGCAAGGAATGTGTCTCATTTATCCTTTAATCAACTACTTAGAGGTCAGTGCCTCACCCATCACCAGTGCTCAACCCATGTTTGCTGACTTGACAGAAATACTGTACTAGAAAGGCCATGAGGAAACTTTGAAACAGGAATTGGTGGCCTCTGGGGCCAAGGGGCCCCTGGAGTATCGGCTGAAGAGACCCATTTGGAGGAAAGGAGGCAGAAGTCCCTAAAGTGATAAAGTCAGGAAGAGGATGGAAACCGTTTTGCACGTGTCGTGGGCAGTCCAAGCTGGACGTGGTTTCCGCAGGTCTGGGCATTGTCTGAGTGGAGTGTTGACTGTGTGTCTCCTGGAGACTTCTGTTTAAATAGCTCCCAGAGAGGATGACTCAGCAGGCGGATGGAACAGTCTCAGGCTGTGTCCTCCTGTAAGTGACAAGTCACGTGGCCCTGGGTGCCTGTGGCGGTCTCTGATACGACACACGAGAGATCCTTTCTTGCCAGCCCAGCAGCCCCGGTGCCAAGTCACCCATCACTAATCTGGAGACTGACAGAAATTGCTTGACAGGCCAGACCTCGTGCTCCAAGTGTGGAGATTCCTATTTGAAATGAACTCTCATGAACAGATTCCATTTCTGAAATTTAGAGGCTGCTTTCAAATTTTTATTCTCTCTCCTTATCAAAAACTGCTGATTATCTTCAGGATACAGACAAAATTCCAACTCCTGGCAACAGAGGTCCTGCAGAACCTGATCTCCCCCTGATTCCCAACCCCCTAGACCCACCTCCTTTTACACTGGCTTGCTACTTTTTAGCTTTGTTTTTGTCCCTGGCTGGTAAACAGGAGCGGGACAAAGCTTTAAGAAAGAGGCCTGGGAGGAAATCCTAGTGTTAGTCGCTTAGTTGTGTCTGACTCTTTGTGACCCCATGGACTGTAGCCCGCCAGGCTCCTCTGTCCATGGGATTCTCTAGGCAAGAGTACTGGAGGTAGTTGCCATTCTTTTCTCCAGGGGATCTTCCTGACCCAGAGACTGAACCCTGGTCTCCTGCATTGCAGGCAGATTCTTTACTGCCTGAGCCACCAGCGAAGTCCTATCTAGTAGTTATTTCCAGAGAATTGTGGAAGTTAGCATTATTAAAATGTAAGAGCATGACACTTGCATATTGGCAATTAAAGAGCAGTTTCTCTGGATTTTTTGTTTGACAAATGCTGGTCGCCTTTCCAGTAGGGATCCAAGAACAGCTCAAATATAAGGATCAAAAACTATACCTATGCTGCTGCTGCTAAGTCACTTCAGTCGTATCCAACTCTGTGTGACCCCATAGGAGCCCTTAAATTAAACTCGTGAGTTGGGCTAGCTGCAAAGTGCTATGCCTGAAAACAGCTAAATAAGATTTCAAACTTTTTATTTTTTAAGCCTGCTAAGTGTTTCAAATACCTGCAGGACTGAGTCAACCTTCAAATCACATTTTTGCAACCTCTGGCTCAGATTAAAGAAGTAACACACTATCCACAGACCCACTCTTCGCCTCTAAACACCATCCTTCCATCACTCACAAAACAGCCTTCCTGGAGAGAATGGTCTTGGCTGCATCAGTACAGTCACTGGTCAGCAAGTGCTTTGCATCACACGTTCTGTTTCTCAGGGCTTAGTTCTCTGAGTTCAGCGTAGGCAGTGTGCCTACTGTTGAGATAGTGACTCAGTCGTGTCCGACTCTTTGCAACCCCATGGACGGTAGCCCACTAGGCTCCTCTGACCATGAGGATTTTCCAGGCAACAATACTGGAGTGGGTAGCTATTTCCTTCTCCAGGGGATCTTCCTAACCCAGGGATCAAACCCGGGTCTTCTGCATTGCAGGCAGATTCTTTACCATCTGAGCCACCAGGGAAGACTTACGTGCTTACTACCATTTATTTGACTTGAATTTGACAGAGGCCATCTCTACTAACCTCTGCAGACTGCACTCAAGCAAGGATCATGGTGAACTGTGGCTTTAGTATTTACCCCCTAGGGTTTTCAGCATCAGCCTAGTTATTGTTTGCAATTATAATTTCTGTTGGCAGATGGTGATTCTACAAATATCCTTTCTGGAGTCCAGAGAGAAATGTTTCTCCACTTGAAATAAATACTGGTTAACAGAAACAGAAATAAAATACATTTAGACATTTTTCTGATTTTAATTCACTTGAAAATTTCTTTTTCTAGTTTGAGATATGTTGTAGATACAAGCCCTTAGGAAATCCATTTTGAATTGCTTATAATAATTATTCAACAGTATTGAAAAATGAAAGAAAATAAAACAATACTTTGTTTCCAAAGTTTATTGTAGATATTTTAAAATGTATAGATAAGCATATAGAAGAAACTGAGACATCTATAATCTCACAGCCTACAAATAACCACAGTTAGTGTTCTGGGGTTCTCAAAAGTTTTTCCATATATAAGGGATTAGGCTGAATATGCTAGTCTGTTACCTACTTGTAAAATTTAATAATATATAATATATCTCTTTCTATAGCAATTTAATTGCTATAATGATTTATTATTTCATGAATTTTTCATAATATATGTAACCAAACCTCATTATGTTTCATCTTATTACAGGGATGGTGCAAAGACACTTTTGTAAATATATGAATCTTCTATTAACCCCTACAAGTGGAGTTTCTAGATCAAGAGTCATGATTTTTTTTAAGTTTATTCTTTAATATATGGTAAAATTTCCCCTTAGAAAATTTGAGTCAATTTATACTTCAACAGGGAAAGGTTATACTCCAGTATTCTGGCCTGGAGAATTCCATGGACTGTATTGTGCATGGGGTGGCAAAGAGTTGGACATGACAGAGTGACTTTCATTTTCACATACTTTGACAAGTGGTGTAGACTTTTTTGGAATCACCATGAACATAGAACAACGGACTGGTTCCAAATAGGAAAAGGAGTACGTCAAGGCTGTATATTGTCACCCTGCTTATTTAACTTCTATGCAGAGTACATCATGAGAAACACTGGGCTGGAAGAAGTGCAAGCTGGAATCAAGATTGCTGGGAGAAATATCAATCACCTCAGATATGCACATGACACCACCCTTATGGCAAAAAGCAAAGAACAACTAAAGAGCCTCTTGATGAAGGTGAATGAGGAGAGTGAAAACGTTGGCTTAAAACTCAACATTCAGAAAACTAAGATCATGGCATCTAGTCCCATCACTTCATGGCAAATAGATGGGGAAACAGTGGAAACTGGCTGTTTTGGGGGCTCCAAAGTCACTGCAGATGGTGATGGCAGCCATGAAATTAAAAGAGGCTTGATCCTTGGAAGGAAAGTTATGACCAACCTAGATAGCATATTCAAAAGCAGAGACATTACTATGTCAACAAAGGTCCGTCTAGTCAAGGCTATGGTCTTTCCAGTAGTCATGTATGGATGTGACAGCTGGACTATAAAAAAGCTGAGCACCAAAGAATGGATGCTTTTGAACTGTGGTGTTGGAGAAGACTCAGGAGTGCTTGGACTGCAAGGAGAGCCAATCAGTCCATCCTAAAGGAGATCAGTCTTGAGTGTTCATTGGAAGGACTGATGTTGAGGCTGAAACTCCAATAGTTTGGCCACCTGATGCGAAGAGCTGACTCATTGGAAAAGACCCTGATGATGGGAAGGATTGAAGGCAGGAGGAGAAGGGGATGACAGATGATGAGATGATTGGATGGCATCACCAACTCAATGGACGTGAGCTTGGGTAAATTCCAGGAGTTGGTGATGGACAGAGAGGCCTGGTATGCCGCAATCCATGGGATTGCAAAGAGTCAGACATGACTGAATGACTGAACTGAACTGAACTGATGACAAATACCTTTAAAATAAGTGTGTGTGTGAATTAATAGAATTTATTAAACCTCCTTCTCATGGCCAGTCTTGATTCTATGCACTGGAAGAATAGACAAGGCAGACAAGGACCTTGTCTCAGAGAGCTTAAATTTTATTGATGGAATTGAACAATAAACAAATAATATAACTTCAAACTGTGATATATGCTGTGAAGAACAGTGAAGTATTCTGTGTATGCATTTGTGTGAAAGTAGGGTGGGATGGGGGTGGAGGGAATCACTATTTTAGGTAGATGGCTGAGTAAGCCCAGTCTAAGGGTGAGAATCAAAATAGAAATTATTTCTAAAACTAACTCTTGATTAATTCAGAAAACTTTGAATGTGTACAAATATAAATGGAAAATTAAAAATTACTTATAATCTTAGTATTTGGGGTTTTGTCTTTTCAGTTTTTGCTTCATCATACATACACACGCATCTGTATATTATTGAGATTACTGAAAATACTATTCACTTTTGTTCACCATACATAGGCAGTAGCAGTCAGAGGTTTGTACAGCCAGTAGTTCAAAGTGAGAACATTCAGAGTATTCAGAAATGTAGAGTTTTATTCTGTGGGTTAGTAGTTACCAAGAGTTTTGCAATTGCAACCTCCCTTGGTGATTTGACTTAAAATATTCCTTTTCCTTCTTTTTCAAAAAAGGCTATGTGACGTGTGTGTAAGCTTGCTCTATTAATATCTGCAATAGTCTAGAGATAATTGAAGAAATTGTAGAAAGCCCCAGAACAGTCCTAGGAATTACAGTTTTGGGTTTGGGTGCACTGCAGGAGTTGGTGATGGACAGGGCGGCGTGGCGTGCTGTGGTTCATGGGATCACAAAGAGTTGGACACGACTGAGCAACTGAACTGAGGCTCAGGTTCTAGTAGGAGTCAACAGTTTGCTATCTTGAACCTATTTGGTTCTAATAAGTTCATGTCATGTCCTCAGGCCATGTCATTCTTTTAAAGGGTGTACCCTTCTGCCTAGGACAACAGCCTTGTCTAACTCAATGAAACTAAGCCATGCTCTGTGGGGCCACCCAAGATGGGTGGGTCATGGTGGAGAGAGGTCTGACAGAATGTGGTCCACTGGAGTAGGGAATGGCAAACCACTTCAGTATTCTTGCCTTGAGAACCCCATGAACAGTATGAAAAGGCAAAACGATATGATACTGAAAGAGGAACTCCCCAGGTTGGTAGGTACCCAATATGCTACTGGAGACCAGTGGAGAAATAACTCTAGAAAGAATGAAGGGATGGAGCCAAAGCAAAAACAATACCCAGCTGTGCATGTGACTGGTGATAGAAGCAAGGTCTGATGCTGTAAAGAGCAATATTGCATAGGAACCTGGAATGTTAGGTCCATGAATCAAGGCAAACTGGAAGTGGTCAAACAAGAGATGGCAAGAGTTAACGTCTATATTCTAGGAATCAGCGAAGTAAAATGGACTGGAATGTGTGAATTTAACTCAGATGACGATTGTGTCTACTACTGTGGGCAGGAATCCCTCAGAAGAAATGGAGTAGCCATCATGGTCAACAAGAGTCCAAAATGCAGTACTTGGATGCAATCTCAAAAACGACAGAATGATCGTTGTTTGTTTCCAAGGCAAACCATTCAATATCAGAGTAATCCAGGTCTATGCCCCAACCAGTAATGCTGAAGAAGCTGAAGTTGAATGGTTCTATGAAGACCTGCAAGACCTTTTAGAACACCCAAAAAGATGTCCTTTTCATTATAGGGGACTGGAATGCAAATTAGGAAGTCAAGAAACACCTGGGGTAACAGGCAAATTTGGCCTTGGAATACCGAATGAAACAGGGCAGAGGCTAATAGAGTTTTGCCAAGAGAATGCACTGGTCATAGCAAACACCCTTTCCAACAACACAAGAGAAGACTCTACATATGGACATCACCAGATGGTCAACACTGAAATCAGACTGATTATATTCTTTGTAGCCAAAGATGGAGAAGCTCTATACAGTCAACAAAAACAAGACTGGAAGCTGACTGTGGCTCAGATCATGAACTCCTCATTGCAAATTCAGACTTAAATTGAAGAAAGTAGGGAAAACCACTAGACCATTCAGGTATGACCTAAATCAAATCCCTTATGATTATACAGTGGAAGTGAGAAATAGATTTAAGGGCCTAGATCTGATAGATAGAGTGCCTGATGAACTATGAACTGAGGTTTGTGACATTGTACAGGAGATAGGGATCAAGACCATCCCCATGGAAAACAAATGCAAAAAGCAAAATGGCTGTCCTGGGGAGGACTTACAACTAGCTGTGAAAAGAAGAGAAGTGAAAAGCAAAGGAGAAAAGGAAAGATATAAGCATCTGAATGCAGAGTTCCAAAAAACAGCAAGGAAAGATAAGAAAGCCTTCCTCAGCGACCAATGCAAAAAATAGAGAAAAGCAACAGGATGGAAAGACTAGAGATCTCTTGAAGAAAATGAGAGATACCAAGGGAACATTTCATGCAAAGATGGGCTCGATAAAGGACAGAAATGGTCTGGACCTAACAGAAGTAGAAGATATTAAGAAGAGGTGCAAGAATACACAGAAGAACTGTACAAAAGAGATCTTCACAGCCCAGATAATCATGATGATGTGATCACTCACCTAGAGCCAGACATCTTGGAATGTGAAGTCAATTGTGCCTTAGGAAGCATCACTATGAACAAAGCTAGTGGAGGTGATGGAATTCCAGTGGAGTGATTTCAAATCCTGAAAGATGATGCTGTGAAAGTGCTGCACTCAGTATGCCAGAAAATTTGGAAAACTCAGCAGTGGCCACAGAACTGGAAAAGGTCAGTTTTCATTCCAATCCCAAAGAAAGGCAACATCAAAGAATGCTCAAACTACTGCACAATTGCACTCGTCTCACATGCTAGTAAAGTAATGCTCAAAATTCTCCAAGCCAGGCTTCAGCAATACATGAACCATGAACTTCCTGATGTTCAAGCTGGTTTTAGAAAAGGCAGAAGAACCAGAGGTCAAAATGCCAACATCCTCTGAATCATGGAAAAAGGAAGAGAGTTCCAGAAAAACATCTATTTCTGCTTTATTGACTATGTCAAAGCCTTTGACTGTGTGGATCACAATAAACTGTGGAAAATTATGAAAGAGATGGGACTCTCAGACCACCTGACCTGCCTCTTGAGAAACCTATATGCAGGTCAGGAAGCAACAGTGAGAACTGGACGTGGAAAAACAGACTGGTTCCAAATAGGAAAAGGAGTACGTCAAGGCTATATATTGTCACCCGGCTTATTTAACTTGTATGCAGAGTACATCATGAGAAACGCTGGGCTGGAAGTAACACAAGCTGGAATCAAGATTGCCGGGAGAAATATCAATCACCTCAGATATGTAGATAATACCACCCTTATGGCAGAAAGTGAAGAGGAACTAAAAAGCCTCTTGATGAAAGTGAAAGAGGAGAGTGAAAAAGTCGGCTTAAAACTGAACATTCAAAAAACGAAGATCATGGCATCTCGTCCCATCACTTCATGGGAAATAGATGGAGAAACAGTGGAAACAGTGTCAAACTTTATTTTTGGGGGCTCCAAAATCACTGCAGATGGTGACTGCAGCCATTTAATTAAAAGACACTTACTCCTTGGAGGGAAAGTTATGACCAACCTAGATAGCATATTCAAAAGCAGAAACATTACTTTGCTGACTAAGGTCCATCTAGTCAAGGCTATGGTTTTTCCAGTAGTCATGTATGAATGTGAGAGTTGGACTGTAAAGAAAGCTGAGTGCCGAAGAATTGATGCTTTTGAACTGTGGTGTTGGAATAGACTCTTGAGAGTCCTTGTACTGAAAGGAGATCCAACCAGTCCATTCTGAAGGAGATCAGTCCTGGGTGTTCTTTGGAAGGAATGATGCTAAAGCTGAAACTCCAGTACTTTGGCCACCTCATGCGAAGAGTTGACTCATTGGAAAAGACTCTGATGCTGGGAGGGATTGTGGGCAGGAGGAGAAGGGGACGACTAGGATAAGATGACTGGATGGCATCACCGACTCGATGGACGTGAGTCTGAGTGAACTCCGGGAGATGGTGATGAACAGGGAGGCCTGGTGTGCTGCGATTCATGGGGTCGCAAAGAGTTGGAGACAACTCAGTGACTGAACTGAACCCTTCCGCCTTCCCTCCTGTTTCCAGATCTGGAGTGGCGAACAGAAGGAATATTCAAAAATATAAATCAGAAAATGTCCATCCCTGCTCCAGATCTTTGAATGTGTGTTTATCTCAGTCATTAGAGGGATCTGCTTTCTCCCTTTCCTGATTTCCATAAAGAAGAAGTATTACTACTACATTCCTAGCCTGTATCTGTAGATGCTCAGCTCCCAGGAAGATAGCTTGACTTATCTGATAAGAGTGGAATGGTAGACAAGACATGGTACTTGAACTGGTTAGGTGCTCTGCTCTGCTCTGTCATCAAGTGTCTCTTCCTTAGGTTGCTTCTTCCCCTGTCAGTTGATGTACTGATCACTGGTTCTTTCTGCCTAACTCTGGGATTCAATATTGGCAAGTCAGCTTGGCCAGCTAACCCAAAGCAGCATCTAAAAACTGTACCGCTATCAGTAATAAAGCTGATGTGTTGGTTTCTGCCCTTATCTAAAAATAGATTTTTTTTCCCTTTATTCACTCATCAAATTTTTTTTGAGACCCTTAAAAGTTTAAAAGTGAAGTCACTCAGTCATGTCTGACCCTTTGAGACCCCATGGACTGTAGCCTATCAGGCTCCTCCATCCATGGGATTTTCCATGCAAGAATACTTGAGTGGGTTGCCATTTCCTTCTCTAAGAGATCTTCCTGACCCAAGGATTGAACCTGGGTCTGCTGCACTGTTCAGTTCAGTTAAGTCACTCAGTGAGTTGCAGCACGCCAGGCCTCCCTGTCCATCACCATCTCCCGGAGTTCACTCAGACTCATGTCCATCGAGTCAGTGATGCCATCCAGCCATCTCATCCTCTGTCGTCCCCTTCTCCTCCTGCCCCCAATCCTTCCCAGCATCAGAGTCTTTTCCAATGAGTCAACTCTTCACATGAGGTGGCCAAAGTACTGGAGTTTCAGCTTCAGCATCATTCTTTCCAAAGAAATCCCAGGGCTGATCTCCTTCAGAATGGACTGGTTGGATCTCCTTGCAGTCCAAGGGACTCTCAAGAGTTTTCTCCAACACCACAGTTCAAAAGCATCAATTCTTCGGCACTCAGCCTTCTTCACAGTCCAACTCTCACATCCATACATGACTGGAAAAACCATAGCCTTGACTAGATGGACCTTAGTCAGCAAACTAATGTCTCTGCTTTTGAATATACTATCTAGGTTGGTCATAACTTTTCTTCCAAGGACTAAGCATCTTTTAATTTCATGGCTGTAGTCACCATCTGCAGTGATTTTGGAGCCCCTCAAAATAAAGTCTGACACTGTTTCCACTGTTTATCCATCTATTTCCCATGAAGTGATGGGACCAGATGCCATGATCTTCGTTTTCTGAATGTTTAGCTTTAAGCGAACTTTTCGACTCTCCTCTTTCAGAATTTTCCACAGTTGATTGTGATCCAACAGTCAAAGGCTCTGGCATAGTCAATAAAGCAGAAGTAGATGTTTTTCTGGAACTCTCTTGCTTTTTCCATGATCCAGCGGATGTTGGCAATTTGATCTCTGGTTCCTCTGCCTTTTCTAAAACCAGCTTGAACATCAGGGAGTTCACGGTTCATGTATTGTTGGATCCTGGCTTGGAGAATTTTGAGCATTACTTTACTAGCATGTGAGACGAGTGCAATTGTGCAGTAGTTTGAGCATTCTTTGGTGTTGCCTTTCTTTGGGATTGGAATGAAAACTGACCTTTTCCAGTCCTGTGGCCACTGCTGAGTTTTCCAAATTTTCTGGCATATTGAGTGCAGCACTTTCACAGTATCATCTTTCAGGATTCGAAACAGCTCAACTGGAATTTCATCACCTCCACTAGCTTTGTTCATAGTGATGCTTTCTAAGGCCCACTTGCCTTCAAATTCCAAGATGTCTGGCTCTAAATTAGTGATCACATCATCATGATTATCTGGATCGTGAAGATCTTTTTTGTACAGTTCTTCCATGTATTCTTGCCACCTCTTCTTAATATCTTCTGCTTCTGTTAGGTCCAGACCATTTCTGTCCTTTATTGAGCCCATCTTTGCATGAAATGTTCCCTTGGTATCTCTGATTTTCTTGAAGAGATCTCTAGTCTTTCCCATTCTGTTCTTTTCCTCTATTTCTTTGCATTGTGGGATACATTAGAAAGGAGAAGAAAAAGAGTCAGATTTTTTTAAAAAAATCCTTTGCTTTATTTCATCAATTATTTAAAACCTGGGTGGGGAAGAGAGGTGTAGCTTATTGGGCCTTTCTCTTTACTCAGAATCAAGTTCTAATTAAGACAGAACTTTCTCATCATAGTCTAAAAGCTCTTCCTGACTTGGAATCCTTGCTTCCATATGTCCTCATCTCCCACTGAAATAGAAGGGAGGGGATAGGGCACAGACTTTAAAAGAATGACACATCCCAAGGATATGACAGAAACTGATTAGAACCAAATAGGTCCAAGATGGCAGACAAGTCAACTTCCACTAGACCTTGAGCCATAGTGTGCTCTCATTGTAAAACATCAGCAGGCAGCATGACAGTTCTGAGGCCAGAAATCAAAGACCAAAATGGGGCTGTCGTGGCCTGATTGCTGGAAATCCCCGCCCCTTCCCCCGAAATAGTTGGAATAAGCCTCCAACTCATGAGCCTATGAAATTACCCAGCCCATGAAAACTAAGCATGCTGTATTTTGAGGCTAGCCTCACCTTCTAAGCTGGACTGCACTCTTTCTATAGAGTGAATTTCTCTCTAAATAAATCCACTTCTTACCTGTCATTTTGTTTCTCACTAAATTCTTGCTGCAATGGGACATCAAGAACCTGAGCCTCATGAAGTCCTGAGACTGGGTGTGTGATCTCCGTTTGAAGACTGTAGGTTCAAGTCCCCATTGGAGATACATGGTTTCACCACCATACTCCCTTTCTTGGTTGTGTTGGTTTCCTTGCTGTTCTTTGAACATGGTTGTAAAACCATGCACAGCCCCTTCTCTGTCCTTTGCTGTTCCTTCCACCCAGACCCTTCCTTCCCTAGATGGCTATGTGATCCAGGCTCTCACTCCTATCAGGTATCTGTTCAAACATCCCTGTCACATTGAATCTTTTCCCAACCACTTGTATAAAATGAACCACCCACATCTATGTCTAGTCTTTCTCTATTTGCCACGATAGGCAGGCTGCTACTTTGTGCACGTATGCTTACTTGTGTGCCGAGTCATGTCTGACTCTTTGCAACCCCATGGACTGTAGCACACCAGGCCTCCCTGTCCATCACCAACTTGTCCTATTTTCCTCCACCTTCAATTTTTCCTAGCATCAGGGTCTTTTCAAATGAGTCAGTTCTTCACATCAGGTGGCCAAAGTATTGGAGTTTCAGCTTCAACATCAGTCCTTTCAGTGAATATTCAGGACTGATCTCCTTCAGGATGGACTGGTTGGATCTCCTTGCAGTCTAAGGGACTCTCAAGAGTCTTCTCCGACACCACAGTTCAAAAGCATCAATTCTTTGGTGCTCAGCTTTCTTTATAGTCCAACTCTCACATCCATACATGATTACTTGAGAAACCATAGTCTGACTACATAGACCTTTGTTGGCAAAGTAATGTCTCTGCTTTTGAATATGCTATCTAGGTTGGTCATAGATTTTCTTCCAAGGAGTAAGTGTCTTTTAATTTCATGGCTGCAGTCACCATCTGTAGTGATTTTGGAGCCAAAAAGATAAAGTCTCTCACTGTTTCCTTTGTTTCCCCATCTATTTCCCATGAAGTGATGGGACCAGATGCCATGATCTTAGTTTTCTGAATGTTCAGTTTTAAGCCAACTTTTCCACTCTCCTCTTTCACTTTCATCAAGAGGCTTTTTAGTTCCTCTTCACTTTCTGCCATAAGGGTGGTGTCATCTGCATATCTGAGGTGATTGATATTTCTCCTGGCAATCTTGATTCCAGCTTGTGTTTCTTCTAGCCCAGCATTTCTCATGATGTACTCTGCATAGAAGTTAAATAAGCAGGGTGACAGTATACAGCCTTGACGTACTCCTTTTCCTATTTGGAACCAGTCTGTTGTTCTATGTCCAGTTCTACCTGTTGCTTTCTGACCAGCATACAGGTTTCTCAAGAGGCAGGTCAGGTTGTCTGGTATTCCCATCTCTTTCAGAATTTTCCACAGTTTGTTATGATCCACAGAGTCAAAGGCTTGGCAACTATTAGCTGATTAATATCATACCATATCATTTCATATCAGCCTCTAAGGTAGGAACTATTATCTCCTGCATTTTACAGATAAAGCAATTCAGGCACAGAGATTATAAGAGATGAAGCAGAGATTTATACACAGAGTTGTACCCTTGATGAGAATTATAAGCTGTAGTAGAGTAGGGATTTTGTTTTGTTCATATATATAGAACAAAACATTTTGTTTTGTCCTATATATAGAATATGCCAGGCACTTAGTAAAATGTATTAATAAATAAAAGAATATTATAGGTTTCTTAGAGTTTTGAAGATTAAAAATATTTGTATACATAGAGTTTAAATCAGAAGCTACCCATAGCTACCTTTCAGTTAACCTTGACTCATATTAATAACGATCTCTCTCTCTCAGCAGCAATTAGATGTAACCCATTCTCAACATAAAATTAGAGGAACAATTCTCAAGCTATGCTCAAATCTATTATTGCTGAACTATGAGCTGGATTAATGTCTTCAGTGCTAAAATCAAATAATGGTATTTTCCCATCTCAGAAAAAAAAATCTCGAATAAGTGAATACAATCTTTAAAATTTTTTATTTTTCTCTCGTAAATTTTTCTTTAAAACATCAGCTATTGCATCTTATTTGCTAGTTTCAAAAGTGAGTGAACAAGTAACAAACAAGTACTAACAGGAAAAGGTGGAAGCGGCCCTGATTGGAAACCAAGATCCAGCCATGTTTTATTTATAAATATAAGATCAAGAGAATGCTGTTTAAGACACCAACACTGAATAGTCTTGAAAGATGAGTAAAATAAATGTATAACATTTTATGTATCTACATAGAAATCTGTCTCTAGATAGATGCACACAGATCAGACTTACTGTACTGAATCAGAATGACTCTATCTGTATTTTATCACATGACATAAAGAGCACCTTAACTTACAGGATGTTCCACTTTTGGAATAAATTAGAAAACCATTGAACTTGGAAAGCAAGAATAAAGAAAAAGTCTAAAATCTGGCAAACTCAGTGTCAGAGATTTCCCACTGGCTCACTCATCACTTAAATGAGGAAACCCACAAGGACTTTAGCAGAACTGTATTTTCAGTGTAATTTTTGGCCTGAAGTTTCTTCTCCACCTATGTGGAATTCATTCAAGTGTTCAGAGTGCCAAGAAACGCAGTTCTACAGTGCTACTCAGACACTATAAAGAAAACTCAAAGGTCACTTTAAAATGTATATAATTAATCAAGGAAATCATGATTTTATTTCCATTGGTAAAGCTTATCAAAGAATAGCCAAAATACATTTTTTAGAAGTTATCTTGTAGCTTAATATCTTGCTTAATTATTTTTGCAAAGGAATAATCTCAGTGCAGACACAGGATGGCAAGAAAAAGTTTTGCAGCTTAAGAGTAAAAATGTGAAAATAACATGTCATTTGAAGGGCCTAATTATGCTTTTGCAAAGAGCACTGAACTGTAGCTATTTTCATTAGTGGACATTGACTGTGCAAATTCCCACTTCAATCTGGCCTTGCCATTGCCTCCAAACCATGCCCTTCATGTAAATATTAGTGTAATTTCCACCACAGGCATAAATCATGGTGATATTAACCAGATCTCCTTGAACAGTTCCACTGAGTTCCTCCTGGCTGTAATGAATCTCACCCAGCAGTCAGCTGAAACATGTTTATTTTAAAATATTTAAACATTTACTTGGTGCAAAAAAAGGAGCAGCAGCAGCGTGTTTAACAGCAATTCTCTTAGCAGAAAGAGGAGAAATAGACATATACATTTACAGTAACTCTTCCTTACATCATAGAAAGACACATTCCAAATCCAGAAAAGAGGAAGATACAAAATCCCCATCCTGCCCACAGCCAAAAGTTACAAAATCACTTCTCAAACCAAAACAAAACCCTCAAAACTTGGAATGTCCCCTTTCCCTAATGTTCCTGTCCTCACTGATGTTGGCATTCCATTTCTCTTCTCTCCACTGTATCTTTCATCTTGGTAAATCCCCTTAGATCCTCACTATATTAAATTTAAAAAGTTTCTCCCGGGCGCCCTTATTGAAAGTAATATAGTTTCCTCTGTACCGGCTAGGCAACCGCAGGTGGGAGTCACCTGTCACTCCAGCTGAATGACTCCTGCTCACTCGCAGAAACAGACAGGCTCTCTCAGCTTTCACAAGCAAAGGTTAAAACAGGTTTGCTAGTCTCCAGATCAGACTGGGGCTGCCTTAGCTTTCTGGGAGGGTTTCCACATCTACAAGAGTTGTGAATAATGTGCTTCAGAAAAATGCACGCGTACCAGATAGAGCTGGCACTGAGAATTCCATTTTAGTGAAAGTGTTAGTTGCTTCCAACTTCTTTGGGCTACAACCCCGTGGATTGTAGCCCTCCAGGCTTGTCTGTCCATGGAATTCTTCAGGCAAGAATACTGGAGTGGATTGCTGTTTCCTTCTCCAGGGGATCTTCCTGACTCAGGGATCGAACCCGAGTCTCCTGCATTGCAGGCAGATTCTTTTAAAATATGGAAAAAGAGATAAAAATTTTGCAAGCAGCCACTTATCTTGAGCCTTGTCTTCTGACCACACCACACAGCTGCTTCACCCTGGTGTTCAGCCTCATGGAAGATGTGACTCAGCATCTGTTGCGTTTTAAGCACATCTGGTCACATTACAGAACAAAATCAACAGACAGTTCTATATCTCTACTTCAGTCTAGTGTCACATATTGGTGGCTCACACCAGCAAACAACCCACTCTGGCACCTCAACCTTGTCTGGGGCGTAACACAAATGTAAACCTTAATATATCTGAAGAGCTAATGCTTAAATTTCATTTACATCTTCATTCATGAAAAGACGTGAGTGCTTTACAAAATGCTGTGTAAGAATAGAGAATGGAAAAAAAAACAAGAATAGAGAATGGAAAATGTTAGGAGACTGAAGTTAGAATTTCAATTCAAAGATTAAGAATGTTGCTCTTTAAGTGTAACTACAAAGTCACCAGTGATTATAGTGATTAGGAATCTGTGTTTGTAGCATGTGATTGGCATTGACAACACATGAAGAGATTTATGGGCTTCCCAGGTGGCTCAGTGGTAAAGAATCTGCCTGCAAATGCAGGAGACGGAAGAGACGCAGAAGACGCATGTTTGATCCTGAGTTGGGAAGATCCCTTGGAGAAGGAAATGGCAAACCTCTCCCTTACTCTTGCCTGAAGAATCCCACAGATAGAGGAGCCTAGGGGGCTACGGTCTATGAATTTGCAAAGAGCTGGACACAACTAAGTAACTGAGCGTGTACAGAGATGTATAAAATTCACATGCTGTGCTTATACTGGAACCACATCAGGCAGTCCTAAACTAACTTCTAGAAAACTTTCAATACAAGTTCACATTCTGTAGTTGTGCACCCTGAATTATAAGATCTGTTTTAAAAAGCAAACTCAAGAATAGCCTCTATTTTTTTTTTTAATAGATAACTATTTTTTAAAAGATGACTATCGGCTTGACCAGGACTAGTAAGTCTATTTTCAAGTAAAAAATTAATCTCATCTTTCAGTAATAATAAGTACTTTTAAAAATTGGTCTCATATATGTTATTTTATACAGTTCATAAAACTTTTGCAGTGAAGAACACAGTATAGTGTATATCCTAGCATCCTCACGTTTATGGATGAAGATGAGGAAGGAAAGGAAAATAAATACCCAGTGCTATTTTCCAGGAGGGGAGTGCTCTATGTTCCACCTCCTCACATCCAATCTCCCACGAAGTCCTGTCTATTCTACATGAAAGATCCACCTTTCCTCTTCCTTGTTCCTTTCCTCCAGGACTAGTTAGCCATCCTCTCTCATCCTCTCACCTCTACTATAGACTGTCTGCCCACCTTTATACTCCACATCCTTCCTGATCTTAATCTATTCTGCACCCAACAGCCAAAGAGATACTTTACAAATTTAAGTCAGATTACCTGACTCTTCTGAAAACTGAACGCATCCCGCTGCACTTAGAGCACACGGCCAGAGCCCCTGCGGCCCTGGCTGTGGGGCCCTCCCCCGCTGCATCCTCACGTCCACCACGTTGCCTCTCATCGACTGCCTTCCAGCTACACACTGGCCTCTTCCCTGTTCCTTTAATGTGCCAACCATTTGCTTCTCCCTTTGCCTGGAACAGTTGTCCTTCTGATATTTTAAGCCACCCTCAGTACTTTCATGCATTGGAGAAGGAAATGGCAACCCACTCCAGTGTTCTTGCCTGGAGAATCCCAGGGACAGAGGAGCCTAGTGGGCTGCTGTCTATAGGGTCGCACAGAGTCAGACACAACTGAAGCAACTTAGCAGCAGCAGCAGCAGTACTAAACATGGATCGTATTTACAAGCAGGCAAGTTATTGTTTAGCCACTTCCTTTTCTATGAGCCACTGAGTAAATACTGCTGGGTCCCCATGATCTGTCTTCCCTTCCTTCTTAGAGTAATAGGAGACTTTACTTCCCAGACCACTTGAAGTCTCTGGAGGCCATGTGAAAGGAAAATGAATCACTTTTGGGTAGAGGGTTGGCAGAGGCAGAGGGTCCTCTGATTTTTACATCTTCATTACCATCATCATTCAGGTTTTGGTTCAAATATCACCCGCTCAGCGAGTCCCTCATTTCTAGCTCAGTCATTCTGGCCGCATGACCTTGTATTGTTTTCTTTTTTTTCTATCTCTATTACACTATTTGGGTTTCCCTGGTGGCTCAGTGGGAAAGAAGCTGCCTGTAATACAGGAGACATAGTCTTGATTCCTGGGTTTCAAGATCCCCTGGAGAAGGAAACCGCAACCCATTCCAGTAGTCTTGCCTGGAAAATCCCATTGACAGAGGACCCAGGTCTTCCTCATTGCAGGCGGATTCTTTACCATCTGAGCCACCAGGGAAGTCTGGTGGCATAAATCTATTGGAGTATGGCTTTAAAAGTACCTGCTATTTAGTGGACTTCTACACAAACAAGACTTTTGATTCTCAGAATAATTTTACTCTTAAAATATCAGTAGTACCTACCAAATCAGCATTTCATATAACCAGCAAATTTTAAGGATCAAGGCTAAATTTAATTTATGTCATTCTAAATAGGATCCTCCTGGTTTTGTCTAGATCAACCTGGTAGCTGGATAAATAAAACATAAACATGATGTACAAGAAAATAGTTTTTATTCCCAAATATATGATTTAAGTGGAAAGACATTCTGGAAACTCAAACTCACACCAGGACAGAACATTAGAGAGGAAGAATTGCATTGAATCGGAGAGATGTCATAAATTCTCTCCCTCTCTGAGCTTTCGAGTATGCATAGTCCTTGGCATTGGTTACTAGTTTGCCAAGGTGTTGTTGAATGCAATTATGGAACGGAGAGCTTGGGAACTAACATACTAAAATGGTGTCCATAATTATTGCCTAATCATCTCTTGGAAGTTTAGTCTTGACCGAGAATCGGGCACATGGAAGTGAGACTAAGGGAGGGCAAATTTGTACCTGGGAGAAAGGTCAGGAAAAGTCTGGACCAGAACAATGGTTCTTAAACATCCATGGGATTTAGGAATCACCCTAGAATCAAGCAATGGCAACCCACTCCAGTACTCTTGCCTGGGAAATCCCATGTACGGAGGAGCCTGGTGGGCTGTAGTGAAAGGGGTCGAAAAGTGTCGGACACGACTAAGCGACTTCACTTTCACTTTCCACTTTCATGCATTGGAGAAGGAGATGGCAACCCACTCCAGTGTTCTTGCCTGGAGAATCCCAGGGACGGGAGCCTGATGGGCTGCCTTCTATGGGGTCACACAGAGTCGGACACGACTGACGACTGACTTGATTTAGCAGCAGTAGCAGCAGCTAGAATCAAGCTAAAATGCAAATGCCCAGACCCATCTCTCAGGAATGTAAATTAGTAGGAATCTCGGGAGGCCCAGGAATCCGGATGCAGACACCCTGGATCGCACGGGTGCTGATGGGAGGGACATCCAATCGGAAGAGCTTGTCTCAGCTGTCTCCACTCACCTGTGTACGTTCCTGTGGACCATCCCAAGGATATTGCGCATAAAAAGAGTGATTCTCTGGGAGAGGAAAACTGACAAGGATGTGCTGAACAGATAGGGAGGGTGAAAGGTTCTGAAAAAAATTTTTTTTGAGTATAGTTGTTTTTACAACTGTTCACATTCCTTTCAGGAGCCTGCATGATGAATGAAAAGAGGTTATTCAGATATATTGCTGGAATGTGGAATTACGTGTTTAATGCCATAATATTCATTGCTTCTAAATTTATATTTTAAAGTTGCTGATTCATGCCAAAAATTTAGATCCTGAGAATTTCAAACCCTTAGGTCTGCATACCAAAACCCTGATGCACCAATAGTAATATGTTTCACGTGTGTCTATAGACAATTTCTTGACTTTAAAAACCAGCTGTACTCATTCCTTAGGGTCACTGTGACCACTTACTCTTTCATTCTCTCGTTCACCAAACCTGTATGGTATTTATGATATATTAGGGTTGACAAGTTTAAACTCTGATAAAGACAAACAATGAATAAGTAGTACATGGTAAGTGCCATAGGTAGGGGAGAAAGCAGTGGGGTTCACTTATGTATGTATGTATGTGTGTGTATATATATATATATTTGGCCATACAGTTTGTGGGACCTTAGTTCCCCAGCCAGTGATTGAACCCAGGCCCCACCAGTGAAAGCAGTGAGTCCTAACCACTGGACATCCAGGGAATACCCTAGCACTGTGTAATTTTAAATAAAGCTTTCAGGAGAGGCCTATCATTTGAATAAAGACTTGCAGGAAATGAGGAAGATGACGATGCAGAATTTCAGGCAGAGACTGGCCAGTGCTGCAGCCCTAAGGCAGAGAGCTGGTGTGGAATATTTTAGGACAAGAAACACAGGTAGTCTGGTGTGGCTGGCTGGATGCATGCGTGGGAGGGGATGAGGTCATCATAAAGAGGAAGGAGGGACCTTACTGGTCATTGTCACAATCTTGGCTTTCACTCTGAATGAAATAGGAAGCCACTGAATGGTCACAAACAGAGAAGTGACTTGATCTGACTTTTGGTATTAAAGGATCACACTCTTGACTACTGTGTCCAGAGTAACTTGTTAGAGGGCATGTATGGGTTCTGTGTGAGCAAAAATTACAACCTAATAGCTTTAAGTTCTCAGTACAGGGCCCAGTGAGAGAGCTTCTGTAATTTTCCTGAAAGACTCTCTTATTGCTGGCTACAAGGGCTAGCAGAGCTAAAAATCAGCAGCAGAGTTTTAATATTCCTTGCATACTCAATCGTGTCTGACTCTTCGCGACCCCATGGAATATAGCCCACCAGGCTCCTCTGTCCATGGGATTCTCCAGGCAAGAATACTGGAGTGGGTTGCATTTCCTTCTCTGGGGGATCTTCCCGACTCAGGGGCCGAGCAGGCATCTCCTACATCGTCCCCTGCATAGGCAGGCAGATTCGTTACCACTTAGCCACCTGGGAAGTCCCTGTTAGAGGGCAGGCCTAGGAAATATTTGGAAAATTAGTGCAATAATCCAATGGGGAGATGATGGTGATTTAGACCAGGATGGTAGTAGTGAAGTTGATGAAAAACAGTTGCAGTCTGGGTATATTTTGAAGTTTCCTGGAAAATCAAATGTGGGATATAAGAGAAAAACAGAATTCAAGGATGTTTCTCTGGATTGAGCAAATGAAGGACAGAAAGAAAGAAAGTGGAAGTGAAGTCCCTCAGCTGTGTCCAACTCTTTGGGACCCCATGGACTGTAACCCACCAGGCTCCTCTGTCTATGGGATTTTCCAGGCAAGAATACTGGAGTGGGCACCATTTCCTTCTCCAGGGGATCTTCCCGACCCGGGGATCAAACCTGGGTCTCCTGCATTGTAGGCAGGCGCTTTGCTGTCTAAGCTGCCAGGGAAGTCTGAAGGGCAGAGGTGGGATTAACTGAGATGTTATCTTGTGTTTTACCTAGCTATGTACCATATTCAAAGGCCCACCTATCAGTGTGAACTTCTTCACACTGAGGCATGAATGAATGCACACTAGGTTCTCATCTTGGCTCATCACTTACTAGCTATGTGACCAGAAGCAAGTTACTTAATCTTCTGGTGCCTCAAATATTTTTTTGTGAAATAAGGATAATGATAGTACCTTCCTCAAAGAGTTGATACGATTCAGTGAATTGATCTATGAAAGCACTTAAAAGCAGAATTAAATACTAGCTGTGAAGACATTGCATTTCTTTTTCCCACACTTCATTAGAGTTGGTTTTTCTCATTTCTTTCCATAATGAGTCACTTGGTGACTTTTAGTTAGGAAGTTGTAAACCTTTCTGGGAACGTCAGAATAAAGGGTAAGTATGATTTCCATTTGCCAGTTTGTGAGATGAGAATTCAGGGAACAAAAGAAATAATACTTGGACATGCCAGAGAAAATGTACACACATTCAAATGCTAAAATCAAAAGCAGTTTTTCTCAGATTCATGCTTCAGCTTTTATATTACAAAGAATAAAGAGAGGAAATGTTTGGAAAAGAGATCTTAGATATCATCTAGCTTAACCCTTCCTTTATTCATTCCGCAGTGTTTTGTAACACAGATGCCAGTGTCCAGTGTCACCTGCTTGGAAGCAACTAGACCTCTAATTTTAAAGTAAGATGGACTCAAGCCCTTTATATGAATACGAGGAAACCCCAGCGTCTAGCTCCATATCTTCAGTAGTCTTCAAGGAGTGCACCTTTCTCATCACTCTGCTCCAACTGGCTGTTATCTGTTGACATCTCAGGCTTCTCCCCTCTCTGATGTCTTTTTTTTCATTGTGTTTCCAACGTTGGACACAGCTTGGATTACTCCCAATTCATAGAGCACTACTCTTAAAAAGTTGAGAGTACAAAGTTTTTGCTGGAATTCATATTGATTAACGGTTGAGAGTCCCTTGGACTGCAAGGAGATCCAACCAGTCCATCCTAAAGGAGATAAGCCCTGGGTCTTCTTTGGAAAGACTGATGCTAAAGCTGAAACTCCAGTACTTTGGCCACCTCATGCAAAGAGTTGACTCATTGGAAAAGACTCTGATGCTGGGAGGGACTGGGGGCAGGAGGAGAAGGGGACGACAGAGGATGAAATGGCTGGATGGCATCACCAACTCGATGGACGTGAGTTTGAGTGAACTCCAGGAGTTGCTGATGGACAGGGAGGCCTGGCTTGCTGCAATTTATGGAGTCGCAAAGAGTCGGACACAACTGAGCAACTGAACTGAACGGTTGCAGATCGGTACCGAAGAGAAACAACTTCAAAATCATTCCTAGAACTCTCTGAAAAGCTGGCAGTTATTCCCTGTCATAGAGAATTTCTGTATCTCCTGAACATATTTTGTCTCTTCTCTTCTATTTTTTTCCCATTTAAGCTATGCTTGTCAGTGTTTCCCCTTCCACAGCAAGTAGATGCATGAGAGTATGTTGTTAAACAGACATTTCTTCCAATCACCATCAATTGTGTTAACTCCTAGAAGGTAAAACCTGGGATTCACTCATTCAGTAACATAACTGAGCTACTATGTCAGACATCATGCTGGACTTTGAGAAGAAACAGTGGGCAAATTAGCCAGTGGCTCTACATTCACAGGGGGCTTCCCTGGTGGCTCAGATGGTAAAGAGTCCACCCTCGATGTAGGAGACCCGGGTTTGATCCCTGGGTTGGGAAGATCCCTGGGAAGAGGAAATGGTAGCCCACTCCAGTATTCTTGCCTAGAGAATCCCATGGACAGAGGAACTTAGAGGGCTATAGTCCATGGAGTTGTAAAGGATCAGACACAACTGAACAACTAACAGTGCATTCACAAACTTATGGTCAACTAGGAGAGCTAATTTACATGAGTGTATAATGTGAATTGGGCTTCCCTGGTGGCTCAGATGGTAAAGAATCTGCCTGCAATGTGGGAGACCTGGGTTTGATCCCTAGGTTGGGAAGATCCCCTGGAGGAGGGCATTGCAACCCACTCTAGTATTCTTGTGTGGAGAATCCCCGTAGACAGAGGAGCCTGGTGAGCTACAGTCCATGGGGTTGCAGAGAGTCAGACAAGATTGAGCGACTAAGCACAGCACATAATGCAAATTATGCAGAGTATTAAAAAAAAAAAAAAACACTACAGGATCAGATGGCGTTAGTGGTGAAGAACCCACCTGCCAATGCAGGAGCCATAAGAGATGCAGGTTTGATCCCTGGGTCAGGAAGATTCCCTGGAGGAGGGCATGGCAACTCACTGCAGTATTCTTGCCTGGAGAATCCCATGGACAGAGGAGCCTGGCGGGCTATGGCAACTTGAAAAGAGTTGATATGACTGAAGTATTTATTTAGTGAAGATGAATTGGGGGAGGCTTCCTGGAACTGAGATTAGATCTGAAAGATAAGGAATAAAGAAGGAGGGGGTGGGTGCAAAATTGGAAGGCTCTGAGATGCAAGGGATCAAAATGACAGGAATGATAGACCAAAGTGGCTTGAAGCAGGGAGGGGAGCTCCCACAGGTCTCACAGGACATTGACCTTCATGGGGTCCACAACAAGGGAACCTGCCATCATTTAGGCCATTCTGGTTGCTCCAGAGAAGTCTGGAATAGAGGAACAGAAGTAGAAAAAGAGAGACCTGAGGGGAGGCGATGGGAGTAGTCCATGCAAGAATGGTGGAATTGTAAGTGTGTAACTCAGATCTGGACTTGAACCCATGGTTTTTTGACTGAGATCACACCTGTTCTCAGGAATTAATGAAGCTCAGGCTCTGGGTGTCTCATTGCAGCAAGGATTCAATGAGAGACTAAGTGATAGGTAACAAGTAGGTTTAGTTAGAAAGAAACACACTCCACAGTCAGAGTGTGGGCCAGCTCAGAGGTGAAAGAGGCCCCAGGGTTCAGGATTGTTAGTTTTTATAGAGGTGGGTAATTTTATAGTCTAATGAGTGGGAGGAATATTCCAGCTATTTTGAGGAAGGAATGGGGATTTCCAAGAATTGGGCCACCATCCACTTTTTGACCTTTATGATTGGCCTTGGAACAGTCATGGTGCCCATGGGTGTGTCATTTAGCTTGCTGATGTGTTACAATGAGTGTATACTGAGGCTCAAGGTCTCAGTTCAGTTCAGTTCAGGCACTCAGTCATGTCCGACTCTTTGCAACCCCATGGACTGCAGCACACCAGGCCTCCCTGTCCATCACCAACTCCTAGAGTCCACACAAACTCATGTCCATTGAGTTGGTGATGCCATCCAACTGTCTCATCCTCTGTCATCCTCTTCTCCTCCTGCCCTCAATCTTTCCCAGTATCAGGGTCTTTTCAAATGAGTCAGCTCTCTGGATCAGGTGGCCAAAGTATTGGAGTTTCAGCTTCAGCATCACTCCTTCCAATGAACACCCAGGACTGATCTCCTTCAGGATGGACTGGTTGGATCACCTTGTAGTCCAAGGGACTCTCAAGAGTCTTCTCCAACACCACAGTTCAAAAGCATCAATTCTTCAGTGCTTAGCTTTCTTTACAGTCCAACTCTCACATCCATACATGACTACTTGAGAAACCATAGCCTTGACTAGACAGACCTTTGTTGGCAAAGTCATGTCTCTGCTTTTTAATATGCTGTCTAGGTTGGTCATAAAATTCCTTCCAAGGAATAAGTGTCTTTTAATTTCATGGCTGCAGTCACCATCTGCAGTGATTTTGGAGCCCAAAAGATAAAGTCTCTCACTGTTTCCATTGTTTCCCCACCAATTTGCCATGAAATGATGGGACTGGATGCCATGATCATCGTTTTCTGAATGTTGAGCTTTAAGCCAACTTTTTCACTCTCCTCTTTCACTTTCATCAAGAGACTTTTTAGTTCCTCTTCACTTTCTGCCGTCATCTGCATATCTGAAGTTATTGATATTTCTCCTGGCAATCTTGATTCCAGCTTGTGCTTCATCCAACCCAGCGTTTCTCATGATGTTCTCTCAAGGTCTAGTGGATGTCAGCTCTCTGCCATCTTGGACCTATTTGGTTCTAATCAGTTCATGTGGTGTTGGACTATATTATTCTTTTAAAGTTTGTGCCCTTGTTCATGACCTAGAGGGATGGGATGGTGGGGAGAGGGAGGCAAAAGAGAGAAGGGATATATATATATATATATATATATATATATATATATATGACTGATTTGCATTGTTGTATGGTAGAAACCAACACAACATTGTAAAGCAATTATCCTCCAATTAAGAAAAGGTTGCACCCTGCCCTCTTCCCTTCTGTTTTACAATAGTCTAAGGTGCAGGCATTGCCTATGGCAGAAATGGTAAGTGTTAAGTTATTTTCTATCCCTGTGTGCTAAATTCTATTTCAAGAGCCCTGTGTCACATTGCACATTTCAAATAAAGAGGGACAAAAAATGCATTTATAGCAAAGTTACTCAGTCTCAGCACTCTCAGTATTTGGGATGGACTGATTCTGTTGGGGGTGGGTACAGTTCTCTGCATTGTAAGATGTTTGGGAACTTCTTTCACCTCTGCCCACTAGATGCTGGTAGCATCCTCTCCTCTCGCCCAGTTAGGACAGAAATGAATCTTGACTTCGCCAAATTTCCCCTGGGGTTGGGTAAGAGTTGGGGGTAGGAGGCGCCGTAATTGTCCCTGTTGCAAATCACTGGTCCATATGTATGAACATAGATGTGTATTTATTTGAAATTATCCCAGAAATGTTACAAATTTCCAAACTGGCTTCTCTGAAAAGAACTGAGATGAAGTAACAGCAAGACTGAATGCTTTTGGAAGTATTCTGCAACAAAATTTCAGTTTGTGTGCAAGTAATAAGAAAAAAAAAGAAAGTGATTTGGAAAGGGAGTTTTGTTTGTTATCATATTTTATGCTTTGTTTTTCAAACTAAAATTTCTATATGTGTTCTATTACTATAGGAGAAAAATCAACAAAACAAAATTTTGCCTGAATTTTTTAGGAAGGTAGTTCTCAAGGCCTTGTTTTACCTCTGACATAATGTCCAGGAATGATTGAGTCGTGCTCCTGATTACGTAACATTTCCTTAAGAGGAAGCAGGAACTTTGCAAACACAGATATAGGAGTAGTTTAGAAGAATTTTCGTTGATGATGATTTCCTCTTCTTGAACACAGGGTCTGGATATTTTAGATTCACATGAAAAACAATTCAGGCTTAAGGGTATTGGAGATTCCACCTAACACTTTCAAATTGAGGACTGGCAAAAAGTTGTATTGAATAGATTACTTGCTATCTAAAAATCTCTAAATTTGATTAGCTGTTGAGATTGCATTGGGGGAAGAAAAAAAATCTAGCCCGAAATTTGTTATTTAAACA
This sequence comes from Nanger dama, assembly GCA_917880005.1. Classification (NCBI taxonomy): domain Eukaryota; kingdom Metazoa; phylum Chordata; class Mammalia; order Artiodactyla; family Bovidae; genus Nanger; species Nanger dama. The sequence continues at coordinate 14,880,512 of CAKJTW010000008.1, read as the reverse complement.
GCTCATAACTTGCTTTAACAATGGTTACATTCAATTGGTGTAAGGATTTTAATATCACTGGCCTGACTGAGAGTAGATATGCTAGGATTTTTATAGTACAAAAGTTCTCCTTTCTCCCTGTCCCCTACCTCATCCTCTCCCCAAGTCAGCACAGCCAAAAAATTGTCCATGTGGCAGATCACTCTTAAAGGCCCCCTGGCAGGAAAAACTCTCTTGGATTTTGTCCTTTCCCTTCCATATATCTGTTCAAATGATTGATCTGTGCTTCAGTTTCCAAATCATTATTGGCAGCTAACTGGAGTTTAGAAAGATTTATTGTTTTTAATTTAAAGCATTGCATTCTGAATATAGATTACAAAGTGTAATCGTAGATAGAGCTCTTTCTTAAACCCCACGCACTTCAGCACCATTAAACAGTCCAGGAGCTCCTTTATGGTTTTCAGCTTCTCTCCAGGGTATATTTTTCTTTCAAAGAAATATTTACTTTCAGTCCAGCAGGGGCTTATTTGAATCTAAGCTTACAAAAGCTGTGGAATCAAGCTAGAATTCCCTGTAGGCAGTTTCAGATTTTAAAATTTGGAGCTTCCCTGGTGGCTTAGTAGTAAAGAATCCACCTGCAGTGTAGGAGACGCTGGAGACTTGGGTTTGATCCCTGGGCCAGGAAGATCCCATGGTGAAGGAAATGGCAACCCATCCCAGTATTCTTGCCTGGGAAATCCCATGGACAGAGAAGCCTAGCAGGCTACAGTCCATTGGTCTCAAAAAAAAAAAAAAAAAAAAATTGGACACGACTTAGCAGCTAAGCAACACTTATTGTTTTAAAGTATTTAATCGGTTGTGCCAAGTGTTGGTTGTGGCATGTGGGCTCTTCGATCTTCATTTCAGCATGTGGCATTTTGAGTTGCAGCATGTGAACTGTTGGGTTTCCCTAGTGGCCCAGCTGGTGAAGAGTCTGCCTGCAGTGCAGGAGACCTGGGTTCAATCCCTGGGTCGGGAAGATCCCCTGGAGAAGGAAATGGCAACCCACTGCAGTACTCTTGCCTGGAGAATCCCATGGATAGAGGAGCCGGGTAGGCTACAGTCCATGGGGTCACAAAGAGTTGCACACGACTGTGAGACTAACTTTCACTTTCATGTGCACTCTTAGTTGCAGCATGTGGGTTCTAGTTCCTGGACCAGGGATTAAACCCAGGCTCCTGCATTGGGAGCTTGGAGTCTTATTCTCTGGACCATCAGGGAAGTCACTAAAATTTGGAAAGATTTTGATCACTCTTTGACACCCTTGATCCCTGAAGCTAAACTCTGAAACTTAACCTAGAGATCATCAGAATACTTTGCATTATGTGTTTTGTGCATCAGCCTAGCAAAAGCTTGTCACTTTCTCCAAGGGCTGATACACTCTGAAGTACCATACGTGTGATAGCCGCACAATATGCGTACAATGTGACTTTCCCCTTAACATATACCGTCTGGGTCTCACACAACTGCAGTCCCTGCCTACAACGGGGCAATCAAGTTCTTCCTTCATAGTGATGTTCATTAAAAGAAAGCAAGGTCTTTGCTCTGTCATTTTACATTTCACAGGCACTGGGTCTTAGAGAAAAAATACATATAACATTCCACAGGTGGCAAATACGCATTACAAGAAGCCTTAAAGACTCTGGTTCATGATAAGATGCTCACTAAAGCAGAGGCAAAATATTGCAGTGCAGAGAAGGCCTGTCCTCTAGTCCTGTGGGAACTGTGTGCACGTGTGTGTGTGTATGTATGCATGTATAAATCATTTAGCCTTTCTGATTCTGTTTGCTCTTCTATGAATAAAATCATATTCTTAGAATTCAAGATGTCACTGATGGGAAGATGCATCATAATTTTCAGGTAACATTAAAAAGAAAAAAAATAATGCCAAATAAACCAACAAATCCTTTTATCATTTAAAATTATTAATTGATTTTGTGATTGAAAGAGTTCTTTTGATTTAGATATAAATTTTTGTCAAATTTTACTCGTGTACAGAAAAAGGGAAATGGAGATAATTAGGTAAGATATTCCTAACATTTCTTTGCTATCAGCTTTTCAGATTCACTTTTGAATCAGATTTATCACTGCTTGTGGACGTGGAAGGAGTATTTTTAAAAGAATACATTACTGTTATTATAAACTTCCCCCAAGCTTCTGACATCTATTTACAAGTGTTTTACACTGTAGGTTTTTCATCTTACCAAAAGGTATCAACAGGAAGTTTCCGTACAATAAGCACAACTCAAGTGGGTCTGAAATGACATGGGTTTGGAATTTTCCAGTCTTGCCATCAGAAATAAGTAAGAGTCTGTACAACTGCATCCTGTTCCCTGCTTGACTAACAAAAATTGCAAAATACTATCCAATTTCAAAGCTGCTAAAATGTGAAATAAAAGTGTGTTTCTTAAAATATTGATTTAAAAAGACAAATGAGGTGGTTCTGAGTTTGTAAAATGACTTAGTAAATTTTAAACATCATGCCTCTGTAATGCTTTTTATTTAGGTATTTCCATGTTCACTTGCAATAATAAGAGAGGCAGCCATGAAGAATATTATGCCTGCAAGGTTTTGGAAGAGAAATATCAGACTCAGAGTTCAAGGTAGCTCTTTGAGGAGAGTTATTTTTAGGGATCAAAGAGGTCACCTTCCCCTGCTAGAGCATCAGGAATTCCAAAGTATTTACATTCTTTTAGGGAAGACGTGTGTTAAAAACATAAACAGACTGAAAACAGGGATATGTTAATCTATGAGTAGTCAATAACACCTTGGGTTAAGGTTGTTTATCAGAATAATTATGAAATTGACAGCCCAGTTAGAGAGGAACTAATCCGTAGACATGTAATAGGAAGGGAATAATTGGAAAGTAACAAACCTTAATGGTTTTGAGATGGACAACTGATTCTGGAAATCTTTTCCATATGTACCAATTCATATTTTCAGGATGTTTAAAGAAAATAATTATGTATGTAAAAAAAAATGAGGCTATAGTAGCATAATGGATAAAGAATAGGTGGCCTCCCTAGTATGAGTTTTGGAAATTTCCTATACTTGCTGTATTTCTCACCCTCCCCATCCACAGTGGTGATGATAAACATATGTACATGGGTCCATGTGCCTGCCTCTCACTTTGTTCTCTGTGGCTTCCCTCGTGGTTGTTAAATGAATGCTGCTGTTTCTGGTGTCACATCTAGACACAATAACACTGAAGACAAAAAGATAAGATGTTTCTTTCTTCTGTGTTACTTTAAGGGAGAAGAAACATTTCCCAGATGCCTCATGGCTCATTGATAAGAGCTGAATCATGTTCTCTTTCTTAACCCATCACTGGCAAGAGAAGAGGTTTCTTGTGATCACCTTCCCAACTAGAATTCAGTCCAGAATCACTTTTAAGGGATGGATGCCCTGAGTAGACAGGAATTCTGTCAACACAGAAGTAAGTGGGAATCCCTGTAAATTGGACCACTTACCAGTAATGCTGTATTATCCCATGGGATTTTTAGAAAGCTAAATGATATGACTCCTGTGAAATACTTAGTAATAATGACGGCAATGACGAACACTTCTGTGATGCTTGGTGTGTGTAGCACGTTGTCCTATATATATAAATGCATGATATATATATGTGTGTGTGTATATATATATATATAAATGGAGAAGGACATGGCAACCCACTCCAGTATTCTTGCCTGGAGAATCCCCATGGACAGAGGAGCTTGGTGAGTTACAATCCATGGGGTCACAAAGAGTTGGACATGACTGAGCAGCTAAGCACACACATACACATATATGAAATAGATGGGGAAACAGTGGAAACACTGTCAGACTTTATTTTGGGGGGCTCCAAAATCACTGCAGATGGTGACTGCAGCCATGAAATTAGAAGACGCTTACTCCTTGGAAGAAAAGTTGTGACCAACCTAGATAGTATATTCAAAAGCAGAGACATTACTTTGCTGACTAAGGTCCATCTAGTCAAGGCTATGGTTTTTCCTGTGGTCATGTATGGCTGTGAGAGTTGGACTGTGAAGAAAGCTGAGCACCAAAGAACTGATGCTTTTGAACTGTGGTGTTGGAGAAGACTCTTGAGAGTCCCTTGGACTGCAAGGAGATCCAACCAGTCCATTCTGAAGGAGATCAACCCTAGGATTTCTTTGGAAGGAATGATGCTAAAGCTGAAACTCCAGTACTTTGGCCACCTCATGAGAAGAGTTGACTCATTGGAAAAGACTCTGATGCTGGGAGGGATTGGGGGCAGGAGGAGAAGGGGAAGACCGAGGATGAGATGGCTGGATGGCATCACGGACTCGATGGACATGAGTCTGAGTGAATTCCGAGAGATGGTAATGAACAGGGAAGCCTGTCGTGCTGTGATTCATGGGGTCGCAAAGAGTCAGACACGACTGAGCGACTGAACTGAACTGAACTGAACTGATATATATATATATATATATACACACACATGCACATACATATACAGCTTTTATATATAGCAATTCTTAACAAAAGCCCATGAGGCATTTGTATTATTGTTATCTCTGTTTTACAGATGTGGAAACTGGGCACAAAGAGGTTAAAAATTTGCCCAGGTTTCACAGATTGTAAGTGGCTCCACCAGGTTTAGAATTTTGCAGTCTGGTCCAACAGTGCATGTGTTTAACCATAGTCTTAAGAAATAGAAGAGTTCAATCCCTGTTAACTATTTCTGTCTTCTCCTTGGATCTAGGTTACTCCAGCAACTTTTATAGCATTTTCTTGTCTTCTTGTTCTGTCCTTTGAAGAGATGGAGAGATACATTTTAAAAAATGTAATAGAAGGGATTTGAACATAAATTTAATGGAAGTGTTTTTAAGCTTTATAACATTACCTATTACCAAAAAAATTCTTTGATAAGTAATGACCAATATTTTAAAACACACACACACAGTAGGATAGAATAAAGCAGTGGAATTGGATAAAAATGTTAGGGTATACACTACAAAATAACTTTTGTCCATGTTTCAATTATATGTCTGCTCTGCATATGTTCTAGGTTGTCAAGTTAAATGTATTTCTTATTTTAGCTTGCTGTCAAAAAGAGTTTGAAAAACCTACTCTATAAAATCTTGCTACTCAAAGTGTGAACCAGTCGCTTTGCAACATCTGAGATCTCCTGAGAAATGTGAATCTCAGGCTGAACCCTAGACCCATCTAGACCTTAGAGTCAGTCTCTGCAGTTTCACAGGATCCCCAGGTGACTCTCATTAACTGTTTGGAGGTCAAGAAACTTTGTTCTGGGGACTTCCCTTGTGGTCTGGCGGTTAAGAATCCACCTTCCAGTGCTGGGTTGCAAGTTTGATCCCTGGTTAGGAAACTAAGATCCTATGTACTGCAGAGCAGCTAAGCCTGCACTGCAACAGCAAGCTCACATACATGGACCCCAGGCACCACAGCTGGAGCAAAGAGCACTCACCATAACAAGACCCCATAAGCCGCTGCTGAGACCATGTGAAGGTGAAAGTCGCTCAGTCGCGTCTGACTCTTTGCGACCCCATGGACTATACAGTCCATGGAATTCTCCAGGCCGGAGCAGAATCCTAGAGTGGGTAGACTTTCCCTTCTCCGGGGAGTCTTCCCAACCCAGGAATCGAACCCAGGTCTCCAGCATTGCAGGCGGATTCTTTACCAGCTGAGCCACATGCAGCCAAATAAATAAAATTAATTTTTTAAAGAAGGAGCCCTGCTCTGGCACTGACCATTTTCTGCCTAATAACATCTGTGAGGGCTAGTCTCACAGATGGGGTAGAGGAGACATGAGTGTAGTTTGAAAATGATGATTCAGATGGTCTGCTCCTCAGGCTCCTTGAAGATGACTTCTCTAAAGGATGAATGGGGAAAATGGCTCACTGACTTTCTTTTCTCCTTCCCTCACCCTTCTTTCCTTCTTTTGGACTGAAAACTGATATTTTTTTTTTTCTGACTAGTTCATTTTACACACACACATTCCCATACTCCATACACATACATTTTCAGGTTCTCTTGAAAATTTTTTACAATCTGATAACACAAGGGTAATATTTCTAAGAGCAACACATCTGTGAAACTGAGTAGCCCCTGTGCACTTTGAACAGAGCAGACTAATCCTCGGTCCCGCCATTCACAACTGACTCACGTGGGGCACCTGCCTGGACGCTGGTGGCATTTCATTTTGTATTATTTGCACTGCATTATTCTGGCTTTAAGCTTTCCTTCATAGATCTTAGTCTGCAGTCATTAGATCTTCTGTGACTTGCCCACTGAAAATGACTTAAAAATTAGGCTTCTGACCCCTGAATCAGCAAGAGAATTTAGTTAGAGTGTATTATCACAACCATGACAAAAAGACACAATTCTGGATCTCTTGTGTTTGCAGTTGTTTTTATGCTATTGACGCTCATTTGACTGCTAAGAAAATGAGACCCCGGCTTTTTTCGGTGGTTTTTTACAATTATTTCCTTAATTGTTCTCATTGGAATTTTTGTCCTCCTGAGGCAGGAGGTAGATGGGCCCCAGGCTGAACAGCTGAAGTTTCTCCCCTGTGGACAAATACTCCAAAAATAGCATGAAGAGTGCAGCCCTGCCCAGATAAGAGATAAAAGACTACATAGTCCTCATTCTTGAGGTCAAGAAGACCTTCCTGACTACAGGTGTGCAGAAGGGTTTCTTGGAGGTCAAATGAGTAATGACATCATAGTAAGTGATGTCATCCTACCCATAGTCCTTTTCACGAGAATCCATCTTGGCTAAGAGATGTGTGTGTACACAGGGAGGATCCTGAGACAAACCAAACATGGACTCAGAATCAACAAAGCAAGATAATTGGCCAAAGGAAACCCAGAAGAAACGCTCCATAAAAGTAATTCAAACTACCACAAGGGCACCACTCTCAGCCCGTGTGTCTACCCACACATACTGTACTCTTTTTCTTCCTAATAAACACTTTACTTGCTTCACTACTTTCCATCTCTATGTAGAAATCATTTCCCCACAGCTGACACACGAAGGCCTTGTCCCTGGATACTGGTCCCTGGTGGTCAAGTGTTCAGGACTCAGTGCCCTCAATACTCCAGAACGATCTCAGTCTCTCTGGCTGGGAATAGAAATCCTGCTTCAAGTTGCTGCAGGCCACCTGAGATCACTTCTCAGACATGCCCTTGCTTTCTTCTTCAGTGGTTCATTCTGTTCTGTTTATTTTATCAGAGACTTTAGTTTGTTCTTTGAGGACAAATTTATGTAATTTCTATTCAATGTACTCAGAGTGAAATGCCTCAGGCTATGGGATGGGCCAGCACTTAAAGAGAAACAGTGTTGGAGGGTTGGGACAGATGTTCCTACAAAGCATTTGGGGGATGAATTGGGTCAGATAACAATTTATAAAATACAAAAGAAGGTCTGGATTTTCTCCTGTGAATAACAGTTTCTTCATTGTAATGGGCTTAGCTCTCCTTTCTGTAAGAAAGATGTTTCTGGTTGCAAGTATTTGAAGGCCAAGCTCACTGCCTAGGAAGGAAATTTACCAACTCATAAAACCAAAAAGTTCAAGAGGTCAGGCTTCAGGTGTCATCTGATCAAGGCTTCCTCTCTGTTTCACCTCTCTCTCTCAGCTCTGCCCCTCTCTCTGAGTCTGCTTCCTTTTAGCCTGCCTTCCTACACAGCAAATAAACAGCTGAAGCAATTCCACACAACAATTTAATGTTGAGAGAATATCTGTCTCGACAACTTTTTGTGGAGAGCAAGGAATTTTCCTAGAAATTCCCACAAAATTCTTCTTATATCCATCTGGTCAGCATCAGATCATTTATGTATCTTTGAAGGATTCACTGTGGTTAAGGTAACAAGACTAAGCTAACCAAGGCTTTGTCTTTATTAAGCTCATTCATGTATGTGCTAAGTTGCCTCATTCATGTCTGACTTACTGAGATCCTATGGACTATAACCTGCCAAACTCTTCCGTCCTTGGGATTTTCCAGGCAAGAATACTGGATTGGGTTGCCATGCCCTTCTCCAGGGGATCTCCCCAACCCAGGGATGGAACCTGAGCCTCTTAAGTCTCATGCATTGGCAGTCTAGTTCTTTACCACTAGAGCCACTTCGTACCTCATGGCTAAGAGGTGTGGAGTAACAAAATAAGATAGACTGGCTGACTTAAGCAACAGAAGTTAATTTTCTCACAGTTCTAGATGTTGGGGAGTCCAAGATCAGGGTACTATCATGGCTGGCTTCTGGTGAGAGCTTTCTTCTGGGTTTGCAGAAGACTGCCTTGTTGCTGTTTCTTCACATGGCACAAAGAGAGAAGGAGGTGGGGGAAGAGAGAAAGAAAGGGGGAGAGACAGGAAGAGATCTCTCATCCTTATAAGGCCTTAGTCCTATCAGAACAGGGCCCTACCCTTAAGACCTCGTTTACCTTTAATTCTCTTCTGAAGACCCTGTCTTCAGATAAATGACTTGGGTATTACCACTTCAACATAAGAATTGGAGAGGGCACGGCGCATTCAGTACATAGCAGTGTCTAAATGTTAACTATTGCCTAGTACTTTTTGAGCATCTGTCCTGGAACAGGCTGGATCAGGCATTATGAAGATTGAGAGTAGGGTGGGGTGGGATAAAATACTCACTGGGGAGGTAAGACCAGGATATCATAAACTAGAATAAATGCTGAGGGAACTCCAGAGTATCAGGGACCCATGAGGGCTTGGAATGATCCAGAAATGAAAATGGGATTTTAAAATGGGTGGAAAGAAGAATTGGGTGAGCGGATGAAAACCTAGATGAGGAAGATAGCAATGGGAATGAAAGAACAAGGACAGGGACCCTGGAGATCATACTGAGAAGACCAAGGAAACTTCATAACTTACTCACATAGAGAAACCTCAGTAATTGAGGCATGGAGTCAATGGGTGAGAGCAGTTCTTTTTAACAGAGATCAGAATTTCCAGATAAAGGGAAAGTATTGAGAGTGGGGGCGGGTTAGGTACATGAGGAAAGATGAGTTCATTTTAGAAATACCAATTTTTAGGAACTGAAGACTTTACTGAGTAAAATATCTGTCACGTCTTTGGAACAAGAACAAAGAGATGGGGAAAAGTAGGATCGAAGATAATGGTTATTTGAATCACTATCAAAGAATTGATAATTGAAGCAAGGGAAATGAAAGATCTCTTTGCGAAAACATGTAGAGAGATGTATGGAAAGCAAAGGACTATTAGCTATCACTCTCTCTCTGAAGGATCTAGCAACAGCAAATGGCCTAGTGGTGTAAGGCTATCGAAATGTTAATGGGTTTAGTTCTGATTTTTCTCAGGGCACACACAGCACTTAGTGCCACATATAATGAATATTTGTTGTTTGACTTAATGACTGAATGAGTACATTTTAGAAGTTTCAAATCCAAAATGCCTCGTGGGCATCAGGAAAGATTTTGAAGTCAAGGAGCTTTCCCACCTCCACTGAACTGAGTGTTGGGAGCATTATTTATTACTCAACCCTATGGCTCAGACGGTAAAGAATCTGCCTGAGATGCAGGAGACTGGGGTTCGATCCCTGAGCCGGAACAATCCTCTGAAGAAGGGAATGACAATCCACTCCCATATTCTTGCCTGGAGACTTCGATAGACAGAGAAGCCTGGCGGGCTACAGTTTGTGGGGTCGCCAAGAGTTGGACACGACTGAGTGACTCACGCGTACACGCACACACTGAAGAAGTTATTAGCTAAAATGGTTCTCCCATCACATGAAGGGATGAATTAGTTCAGTTTTCAAAGCAGTCATGAGACTATCAGACTAGTCCAGGTATATTTGCTGAGACATTCCCAGTGGGCAGGGAGCCTGGGAGAGAATAGCACAGAGGCGCTGTGCTGTGACCTAGTGTTCCCCTTGGAATCAGGGCCGTCTCCTGGGCCTGCCGTGGCCTCTCCCCCGTGGCAGTTCCGCTCTCACTGACCTTTCTCCTGTACCAGCAGCTGCTGCTGACAGTTGGGCTCTGTCTCCCTCAGTGAAGGCACCATGTAGTAGTCTGCCCTGAACCTTCCTGCTTGTCCCCTCGGAGCTCAGGGCTGCCTACAATTGCACCCACCGCTTCTGCCTTCTACTTGCAACGTTTAGTGTCTAGTTCTTCAGGGGTCCTAGTGAGGATGAACGAATTTTATGCTAACTGGGGGCTTTCTGGAGACAAAGCCTCGGTTCAGATAAAAGGTTCCTTAATAGTATGTGCAGCATTACAGCAAAATGCCAGGGCTTTAAATATATACAGTCCTGGATGTGAGTCATGGATCTTTAATGGGCTAGGTGTGTGGTTTGAGACCGTTGCTCAAAATTTTCTTTCTCGCTCTCTTTTAAAAATAATTTTTCTTTCTCTGTTTCTGCCTGTGCTGGGTCTTCATTGCTATGAGCTGGCGTTCTCTAGTTGTGGTGAGGGGGTGCTACTGTTTGGGGTGCGGTTTCTCATTGCAGCGGCTTCGGCACAGGCTCAGTAGTTGAAATACTCAGGATCTAAAATACTGGGCTCTAGGGCACAAGCCTAGTAGCTCCGTGGAATCTTCCTGGACCAGGAACTGGATCGTGTCTCCTGCACTGGGCAAGTGGATTCTTTACCACTGAGCCACCAGGGAGGCCCTTGATCAAACTTTCTTGAAAACAGTTTCCCCAACTAAAAACTACGACATGTAATAACTATCTTTGAAAGTGGCTATAAGGATGAATAAGATAATGCACACTAAGAGACCTCGCAGGGTGCCCGACACATTGTAGAAGCTTCATAGGTTGGTATTCGAAAGACAGGCCAAAGAAAAGCACACATGTACCATTTCTATGCTTCACAAATCATTCTACATGGGCTTAGCACAAAGATGAAGGCAGACAGACGCACAATCTTTCTCGTAGTTTAGGAATGTATATTCCGGGTTCTACCTGGTCAGAGCATTTCAATTTCTGTGATGTTATTTTGTAAGCTAGTTCTTCAGTGTAGGGAAGAATAGTACCTTAGAGAATGAAACGAGTTAATAGATTTTCCTGAAATTGGAGCAATTTTCTTCTTCTTTATTGAATCAGGAAAGCTAACTGTCAAAGAGGCATAGAGTGGCGTAGATAATGCCCTAAGGTAACAAAACTCTATTATGTTGAGTTCCATTAGCACCGAGCGAAGGGTATTTTAGAAGGAAATTTCACTGTGTAATAAGGGGGAATTGCAGTTCAAACTTTATCCTACATTTTTCTGGATTTTTCTACTTTGTGCTGTAGCAGCATTGCCCCAGGTGGAAAGATCCCAGGTGCACTTTTTCCTCTTGAAAGAATCTAGTGTTCGCTGAAACTGAAGATTATCTTTGAAGTAAACTACCTTACGGTGAACAGAGAAATACTCAATTTCTCTTCGAAGGGATGTTTTGACCTATCATTTATCTCCCTCCCGCCTTTGATGGAAGCCAGGGCCACCAGTGTCTTCACCCTAAGTAAGCAGGCAGGTGACCTTGTAGCTGCTCCTGTGTGTGTGCATGTGAAGTCACTTCAGTCGTCTCCAGCTCTTTGTAACCCTATGGACTGTAGCCTGCCTCTGTACATGGAATTCTCCAGTCAAGAATACCAGAGTGGGTTTCTATTTCCTTCTCCGTGGGATCTTCCTGACCCAGGCATCGAACCCTGGTTTCCTGCATTACGAGCAGATTCTTTACCATCTTTACCACAGCTCAGAAGCAGCTGCTCCTGAGTACTAGCCAAATCTCCAGAAGAAGTTCTACTCTATTCTGACTTTTATACCAACTCACACTTAGTGGCTCTTTCTATAAATTCATGTTTGTTCTCATAAATCTTACAAAACCGAATATATTTCTCATTTAATAGTCATATACTAAAATTTAAAAAATGATATCTCAGAGCATTAGGAATACGTAGTAAAATTACTCAATAGTAGATAAAAACACAAATTTTTGTGCTAGAATTAAGAAGATTCTAGTTACTTTAAGTAAGAAAGGCTAATTCTTTAATAATAAAACTCATGCCAAATCGCATAGTTTCAGTATGTGGTACTCTGTGAGCAAGGTCACAACCTGAGTTCCTACCCACAGAGTAAGAAAGAGGTTTGTCTACAAAAAACTGCAAAAGTCCTGGAAAAGTTTCACTTTTACTGTTGAATGAAAAAGCTGAGGTACCAGTCTGTGGCCTATCAGAAAGTGGAGGTGCAGGAGGTGAGTGGCAGATGAGCAAAGCTTCAAAGTAGCAAAGCTTCTTCTGCCACTCCATTGCTCCAGGAAAGATCCCCTGGAGGGCATGGCAATCCACTCATGTTCTTGCCTGGAGAATCCCATGAACAGAAGAGCCTGGTGAAATACGGTCCATAAGGTAGCAAAGCGTCAGACATGACCCAATAACTGCACATGCGCATACAATGAGCTACATACTACTACAAACTATTTTTGAGAGTAAAATTTAATTGTATAAGTTTTAAAGGCTACAGTATTGGTATCAGCATTGGAAAATTATAATTTTTGTAATAATATAAAATCTTAGAAACCCTAGAGTCCGAACACAAGGTGTTTTCACTCCATCATATCAGGTAACCCAAGTAGAAAGGTATTGTTGGAAATGTCCCCAAAGACTTTTGTTTCTTAAATGAGGAAACAGAAAAAGGGGGCGCCAGAAAACTCAAATGACTTGTCCAAGTTCATTCCCCTTCTTAGTGTCTGTGGACCAGAATTTAGGTTTCTTACCTCTCAGATGAGTTCTTGCCTACCACAGCCTCTCAACAGCACCCCCCTCCAAAGTGGTAGCCTTTCCTTTATAAATGTTGTATTATTATGATGGTTTCACTTTTGGCATGAAGGAAGGTGTTATGGGTTGAATTTTGTCTCCTAAAAAGATATGCTAAAGACCTGATCCCCAACATCTCAGAAAGTGAGCTTATTTGGAAAAGGGTTATTATAGATGTAATATTAGACTAAGGTCCATCTGGTCAAGGCTACGGTTTTCCTATGGTCATGTATGGATGTGAGAGTTGGACTGTGAAGAAAGCTGAGTGCCGAAGAATTGATGCTTTTGGACTGTAGTGTTGGAGAAGACTCTTGAGAGTCCCTTGGACTGCAAGGAGATCCAACCAGTCCATTCTGAAGGAGATCAACCCTAGGATTTCTTTGGAAGGAATGATGCTAAAGCTGAAACTCCAGTACTTTGGCCACCTCATGCAAAGAGTTGACTCATTGGAAAAGACTGATGCTGGGAGGGATTGGGGGCAGGAGGAGAAGGGGACAACAGAGGATGAGATGGCTGGATGGCATCACAGACTCGATGGACATGAGTCTGAGTGAACTCCGGGAGATGGTGATGGACAGGGAGGCCTGGTGTGCTGCAATTCATGGGGTTGTAAAGAGTCGGACATGACTGAGCGACTGAACTGAACTGAATAGTATAATAAGGGCAAACTGGAGAACAAGGGCAAACTGGAATAGTTGTCGTTCTTCAGTCCCTAAGTCATGTCTGAGTCTTTGCGACCCCATGGACTACAGCACACCAGGCTTCCCTGTCCTTCACTATCTCTCAGAGTTTGCTCAAACTCATATCCATTGAGTTGGTGCTGCCATCCAACCATCTCAGTCTCTGTTGCCCCATTCTCTTGCCCTCAATCTTTCTCAGCATCAGGGTCTTTTCCAATAAGTCTGCTCTTTGCTTTAGGTGACCAACGTATTGGAGCTTTAGCTTCTGCATCAGTCCTTCCAGTGAATATTCAGGCTTGATTTCCTTTAGGATTAACTGGTTTGATCTCCTTGCAGTCCAAGGAGCTCTGAAGTTTTTTCTCCAGCACTACAATTCAAAAGCATCAATTCCTGGGTGCTCAGCCTTCTTTACGGTCCAACTCTCACATCTGTATACGACTACTAGAAAAATCATAGCTTTGACTATACGAACTATATGGACCTTTTTGGCAGGGTTTTCCTGGTGGCTCAGATGGTAAAGAATATGCCTGCAATGAGGGAGACCCAAGTTCGATCCCTGGGTTGGCAAGATCCCCTGGAGAAGGAAATGGCACCCCGCTCCAATATTCTTGGAATATTGGCCTGGAATATTCCACGGATGGAGGAATCTGGCGGGCTACAGTCCATGGGCTCGCAGAGTCAGACACAACTGAGTGACTAACAGAAACCAGGGTAGGGTGTTTCCTTAATCTGATATGACTGTGTCCTAATGAGAAGAGAGAGTCAGAGAGAATGCCATACGAAGGGAGAGAGACACACAGGAAGATGATGGCCATTAGATAACAGTGACAGACATTTCAGTGAGGCATCTGCAAGCCACAGAAGCCCGAAGACTGCCTCCTACTATCAGAAGCAAGAAGAGAGAAAAGAATTTTTTCTTCGGGCTTCAGCTGAAACATGGCCCTGCCATCATTTTGTACTTCTAGCCTCCAGAACTGTGAGCGAATAAGTTTTGGTTGCTTTAAGTCTCTTGGTTTGTGGTACTTTGTTAAGTCAGCTATAGGAAATGAATACACTTGGCAGTGTAACATGGCAATTTATTTGGCTTTTCCGGATCAGTCTGCTCAAGGACTCATAAAAGCTCAGCAGACTAAGGCATTTGTCTACGGCTTCCCTACACAGCATGTACTCCCATGGCTATTTCTTCTCTAGGGTTTTGTAGAATTGGTTTTCCAAATGGAAGGAAAAATAGTGAAGGGGAGGGAACATTTTCTCCTCTGCTTTTTGTAATTTTGGAAGGCAGCTATGTGTACCACTATACCACCAACGCTACTATTGTAATTTTGGAATTGACAATTTGGAGAACAGCCTGTGTGATTTTATTGTTGTTGGTTCTGGGTATGCTTTTATAGGCTGCCAGCATACTGTTTGTTTGCATGATCCACGTGCTGAATATGAGTTTCCTATTATTTTCCTAATTAGTCTAAATATCTTGGGTGCACTTTGTGGGATTCAGACCTGTCAAAATGTCTAGATTATCAAAGTGGGCCTTGCACTAGAAGATGGAGATGATTTTCTAAAAAAAAAAAGAGAAAAGAAAAGAACAGAAATTGGCTCATTCTAACATTTGTTTTTTTGCATTTATATCATTGTGTAAGCTATTAACTCATTTAACAAAAATGACTTAATAAATCCAAATTCCTATATTCAATAAGGATCAGATAGCTTTTGGTAAAAATTCATATCATCTAAAACAGTAACAGAGTAATACTTTGACTTTCACTATTTGTATCATTACCATTGGATCTGTAAGTTGGCAAAATTAACACTATCTTATAGGGTTAAAAATTAGGAGAGTATATTTTAATCTTTCACATTCTTTTGTTCACTGGTAAGACTCATATGTAACTGGGAAACAGACCTCTAAATTATACAAAATTTTAGAACTAGCAAAAATCCATTTCCAGTTGAATTAACTATGATTTATCAGTTACTTTTTAAAATACTTTTCTTGGTTAGAGAACACACTTTTTTATTTTTAAAGACTTTATTTATTTTGGCTGTAGCGGGTCTTCATTGCTGAGGGCTTTTCTGTAGTCGTGGCGAGCAGTGGCTATTCTCTTCTTGTGGCTCTCGGGCTTGTCATTGCAGTGGCTTCTCTTGCTGTGGTGCATGGGCTCTGGAGTGTGCAGGCTTCTGGAGTTGTGGCATGTGGGCTCAGCAGTCGTGGCTTGTGGGCTCTAGAACCCAGGCTCAATAGTTGTGGTGCATGGGCTTAATATATTCTGGTTATTTTCCTAAATTTTTTTTAATTGTAAAATTGCAGACTTACACACCTCAAAAGTCAAAGTCAAATTTATCAAGTTTTTTTTTTTTTCTCATGACATGAAAAATGTATTTCCCCTCTGTATTGATTTGATGTCATGAAAAGGCAAAATCAGTCATGGAAGTTTTGAAAAATGCTGATTATAGACCTGAGGGTTCTGAAGGTATAGCATCTCAGTAACTGCTAGCATCTCAGTAGTTACAAAGATCTTTTAAAAATATCAAGCCATGTGGGATTTGAAATGGCAAGTTTATTTTTCACTTACCAAGTGCCCCAAACCCTCAACTCGATTACACCTTGGTATTCATGAGAACAAATTTGCCTATTGCTTCCATTTTAAACTTTTGTTTGGTGTGCTGCAGTCTCTCAAGCTTTGTTGTACTTACAAATCACCTGGGAACGTCAACAGGTGTTTTGGGTCAGTCTTCTGAGGTAGATTTTGGTATCTCCCTCCTCACATGCCATTACTGCTGGTTTGGACAACACTTGAACAGTGAAAATATAGTGATCTTCCTCTGTGGCTCAGCTGTTTAAGAATCCGCCTTCAATGCAGGAGACCTGGATTCGATCCCTAGGTTGGGAAGATTCCCTGGAGAAGGAAATGGCTACTCACTCCTGTACTCTGTCCTGGAGAATTCCAGGGACTGTATGGTCTATGGGGTTGCAGACTCAGACATGACTGAACAACTTTCACTTTTCTCTCTTCTGGAAACCACTATGGGGTTGCAATGTCGGACACAACTGAACGACTTTCACTTTTCTCTCTTCTGGAAACCAAATTCTATTGGGAAATCCATTCTGGGTAGCATGATACATGACCAAGGTACTGGCCAACTAGGATTTTCCCTAACAAATGTCTTGGGGGCTTAAGATAATATTTCTTCTGTAAGCTATAAAAGCTGAGGTCATTTTCGTGGCCCATCTAACATGAGAGAATGAGTCTGATAAGAAAGACTAATGTTAATACGAAAAGGGGAGTGAACGGAGATAAGTGTATCCTTATAGTATTTGGGTTTCTGGATCCAAATGTGCTTAATACAGTTCATCCCTGGAATTACTATTTAACATATTTTACTTAAGTAAAAAAAAAGTTGAGTTTCTCCCTGTTACAATCAATAAATTAACGACACAGGGAATTTGGTCAAGTAAACTGAAACACCTTGGCCACCTGATGCAAAGAACTGACTCATCGGAAAAGACCCTGATGTTGGGAAAGATTGAAGGTGGGAGAAGGGGACGAGAGGATGAGATGGATGGTATCACCAACTCAATGGACATGTTTGAGTAAACTCCGGGAGTTGGTGATGGACAGGGAGGCCTGGCGTGCTGTAGTCCATGGGGTTGCAGAGTCGGACACAACTGAGTGACTAAACTGAACTGAGGTGATAAAAGGAAAAATCAGACCCAAGCAACTCACTTTTATGTAACTTGAGACATGTACTGAAGTATTCAAATGCAAATTTAGAAGTAACATGGTTAATTTCCAACATTTCAGCAACTGACATAGAGAATCATTTCTTTACCTAAAGTTGTATTATAACTGCATACTATTCCACTCTGTAGATGAAGAAATCAAAATTCACAAATCTTGTTCAAAGTTTTATCTGAAGTCAAAGAACTCAGAACATAGATGCTCCCTTCTCATGATTCCTCTCCTAGTAATTTTTACTTCCTTATTGTATTAAGATATTGTGCAGATTGCTTTTACTTAACAAGGATGATAGTGTATTGCTATAAAATCAATTATAAATGTCTGTCTCTTAGTGTCTCTTTGTAGCACACTTCTTCCATGTGTATATACATTTGAGAATAGGGGAGAATCATATAGTAATGTACATGTACAACTTGATAGCTCATCCCTGAGTATATAAACACTGTAAGAAGATAACTTCTAAGTGTGATTACAAATGTTACTTAATGTTAAAAATCACTGTAAAATCCAGACTTTGAGGAAAAAAGTTTTAAAATTTAGAAAAATTGTTTTAAGATTAGATTAATACAATTTCTAAATTTATGTGCTCTTGAAATACTAGAAACTTGGACACATTATAGTTAGTACCTGAGAAGTGAAAACATACCTGGTTCAGTTTGGTTCATATATAACATGCAAACATACATCAAACTTCTAAATTTTATTAAAAAAAAAAAGGAATGTCAATGAATTATTAAGTAAAACAATGATAATTTATATTAAAAAACTCCTCTACACCTCTTTAGTAGAGATCTAGAAACAATTCTTATCCGGCAAAGCTTAATATAAGAATTGTAGTTTTTTTTTTTACTTTTTGGCCATGCCACATGGCCTGCAGGATCTCAGTTCTTCAACTAGGGTTGAACCTGGGCCACAGCACTGAAAGAGCGTAATTCTAACCACTACTCTACCAGGGAACTCCCTAATTGTAGTCTTAATAGTGTTTGCATGTATGATGAGTTACTGAAATGATTAAAATTCAAATAAATCTCCAAACAATTTTATAAAAAGAAAAAAAAAGAAACACTTTTATTTTCCACAAGGAAGAGTAATAGGAAAAATTAAATCATTTCCCACATGTTGTTTTCGTAAAACAGCCTACAAGGACATATTCAGCACCAAATAAAAAGAAGGAAAAAGAGAATTACAAACAGCCATAGAATATAATCTATAAAGCAAACATTTAATATTGCACTTCGTTTTGCTAACATTTTGGATTTTACTTTTCCTAATTGAAAAATCAGGAATCTATCTTTGAATACTGGAATACACCTGTGAAGCTCATATCTTGTATCAAGAATTGACCAATATTTAGAAAAGAGTAATGCCTCTAAATAAGAAAGTAAAGGAATAATGGGGAAATAAAACTTTATTTGATAAAGTTTTATGTATTTAAAATTGTATCACATTTTGTGACCCAGTGCCAATTGTTAAAATATTGGTCATTCCTTCCTCATGTGTTATTTATAAGAGTATATGGTGATTAGTATTCCAATGCTATGCATATCAACAATTGTTCCCTAGTCAGTTAGACATAAGAGAGAAAAGAAAAGGGATTTTCTGACAATCCCCCCACCCCCAACAAAAATAAAACCACCAAATGCCCTTTATGCCAAATATTCCATTAGCTTCTTTTGAGGGGGACATTCACAAAATGATTTAACAACAATAAAAAAATATTCACCCCCATTTCCTTATTATCTAGTATTAGTTTGCTACGGGAGCCCAAACCCTTTAACCGAATCACTTAAAACGTGATTCATTTTTACATGGGCTTTCTTCACCCTGTCAGCATTTTTCAAACATGAATTGTCGTCCATGTTTTCTTAAAGGCCACTTATGGAAAAGCCTATTTGTTTTGTATGAAGCTTTAAGACAGTATTTAACCAGGTCAAGCACCAAGCCAGAGTTACTATTATTTTCAGCCACTTTATTAACTGTGGGATTAAATGGCAGGATAGATATAAGACCCATTTCACACATATGTTGCAACATCAGAGATGCTGATTTTCATGAAAAAAAAAAAAAAAAAAAAGAGCTGAAATCCTTCTAAAATAAAGATATCCAGTACACTTGGTACATTGGAAAATGCAGTTTTAAGGGTCTTCATGAATGCTGGTATATTTATGAGCCAACTGTAAATTATCTTTCATACAAGCTGTAATTTAGTGATGTGATCATTCTTCATAACTATAGATACTCAAAGTGAATGATTTCTCTCGTTTAGCAAAATCTTCTTTAGGTTATGGAAAAACATACGTTAAAAAAATATATATAACTATTCAACAAATATTCTAGTATTTGTAATTTTGACATTCTACACTTTTGTAATACACTGGGGCTTTCAAGCTGTGAAGCTTGAGCAGGACAGGAAATGTATAAAATGAGCTTTCTCATAATCCGAACATCCATATTCCTGCTCATGAAAATACCCTGCACCAGCAAAAATGATTTCCAACATATGTGTCTGGGAGGTAATTAAGTAACTCTGTATAAAAATAAATGCACTTTCTCCTCCTTTCCAGTGACTGGAAAACTTCTGTACTTTTAAAATAATAATAAAAATAACAATAATTTGTAAGAGCAACAGCCCTTAACTCTTTGCTGGTGCCTGCCATACTGCCTTTCTTGACTCCATTGTCAGTTCTGCTAGCTTCTTCTTATATGTAATGATAAAAAGGGAATGCGGGTGGGTTATCACTTTTGTGTATGTCCCTTTTCCAAATTTCCCTCTCCAAAAAGCCAACCAAACAAACAAAAAAATAACAGTGCAACGAAACACAAATAGCATTCCAACAGTTTGGCAAGTGATGCGTTCACCTGAGATTAAGTGATTTTAGGCAGTCAATAACAAAATGCTGCTTTGCTGTAATAGTAGAAAGGCAACAAACTCTTAAAAGAAACCAAGAAGGTATACAATCTTGACAAAGTCTATTAGCTTCCTCCTCTTATCTCTTTTCCCACATATCATCTGTTGCTTATCTACCACAGTAGGCTGCAAACATACAGCAAGAAGGATTGGCTTGAAGGCATTTGATGTTTGTAAATAAATCCACAATAGGATCCAAGCTGAAGAGGTGATACATGGTCAGCCTAGTAGGACAATTCTGAGCATGTGCATACGCAGGTAAAGTCCAGGCTATATTAAATTAAAAAAAAAAATGTCAGTGCATTTTTTTTCATGTTAAAGTTTCTTTCAAAGCTTTCTTTTGTTCCTTGTTGTGCTCACCACAAACAAGTTTTAAGAGTATCAAGAGTCTGGCATAAATGGAAAAAAAAGCTGTAGTGACATTGAACCGCACAATGTAAGCATTGAGCATGTGCAAATTTTCAAATCAAAAGAAGGAAATTATCCCTCTTTACAACGTGGTGTCTTGACACGTATGACCATAGGCTAAGAAGACTGCTCTTAGTATGTGCCAGTTTTAAAGGAGAAAAGCTTAGATCTTCAAGCATGTTGGAGCAGTCCAGAATGTTGCTGCAGGCTTCTAAAGCGTGATCACTGGTTGTTTCATGTTTGCCATTTTTCTGGGCAAAAGCTATTCCACTTCCTCTGAAAACATGTTTCCAAGATACTTCTCTGTCCTCAGCCGGGAAGGGAAGAGATATAGTTCGGAACCCACATCAACTTGATTTAACCAAGTATTCCTTCAGCGAGAGGGGCAAGATGGTCTATCATCGGCTGGCTGATCAGGGTTTGGATCAACCTAGAACGGAAAAAACAGAAACAAAAACCTTAAAACCAAGTTAACTGATAGTGGTTTAGTAAGAATGTAGCAAACAGGCTAATATTTTGAATGCTGTAATCAGAAATCTGATTAATCAGAATGAACATAAAGGGCTTGTATGGGGAAGAAAGAGGTTTAGTATCATTTATGAAGTACTTGCTATTCAATTACTAGATTAACAATTACATTTGTAGAGGTACGCCAGGATAGTTTTATTTGACAAAAGCTAAGGGTAATATTTTATCAGGTAACAGGAGCTTTATTCAGCACTTAACAGAACTTAAGACTTAAATATAAAATGGCCAACATTTTCATAGCGATGATTTTCTCCTGTAAAGTTTCCATTTCATCCTGTTACAAAAAAGTCAACTCATGTTTTCCCTAGGCTTTGGGAAGAATGTAGTTGTGTAAACAATGTTCTTGGTGTTTACTTGAGGTGATAGCGCAGAGCCTAAAGCCCCAGAGAGGGCCTAGGAATAGACACAGTGTTTATCAAGAAATAAGAATGATGAACTCAAATGCTCCACAGACATCCCATTTTGCCTCTTTCTGTAGTGACTTTCATACGCACTTAACACTTTTCCTTTTTAATGACTATTTCTTTAAAGAAAAAAAAAAATTCAAAATAGCTTTAATACAGTCGAGAACCCCCCAATCCCCAATGTGGGTAGATGTTAAACAATTAAATCACATCCTGAACCACTTTAGACTTTTGAAAGTTTTACATTCTTTTAATTAGCTTTAGTTTATTTTAAAATAAGGTAGAATTTTATGACAAATTGCTTGAAAGTGGATACTTAAGACTGTCATTCTTTAAAAATGTCTCTTGTACAACTAACACGTCTCAGATCAAATCACAAACGAGGAACTTAATATCCAAGACAGAAATGTCAAAATAAAAATGTAGTGAAAGTATTTTTAACAAGTGGGAGGATACTTTTAACATCTAATGAAAAATTTCACGAACTGAAATAGTGAGACACAAAAACTATGTCCAAACAAGAATTTGCAGAGAACGGAACAGATTTTGGAACATCCTATAATCAATGAATACAGTGGATTTCATATTAATCACATCCAAAGGAAAATTTACTCTTCTAGTCACCTTATTAACGGGAAAAAAAAAAAAAGCAACTTGTTGAAGAGTGAAACAATCCTCTTATATCTTTCTTGGGAGTAGTATTTCACTGCAAAATAGCTGTCTAAACTATAGCAACCAAAAGCAAAAGCTGATTCCAGTGATTTAAAAAGTTATCTGGTAATATATTGTTATCAAGGCCAATTCTAAAAGTCTCTTACAATGCATATTACATATATGCATATGTATATATTCTGATGTATCCTGAAATTGCTGGCTTTCTCCCCAATTCCTTTCCTTTGCATATATTTTCTTCCTGCCTGGAATATTCTACATTTTGAGAAAACTTAACTTTCTAAGAATCAGCTTAACAATCACCTTCTTAGGGAAGCCCCTCCTGATTCTCAAGACCCAATAAGCTGCTCCTCAAATGAACTGTGCATTCCTATTACGTTGTTAAGTATTATTTTGCTTCTAAGTTTTTTTTTCTCACCAGTCTGTACGCTTCTCCCAAATAAGGGCTATGTTTTATTCATATAAGTGTTTAGTTACTTGAGATGAATAAAACTAATGTAACCATGTAGGAATGCTGTTTAAGTACGTTACTGCAAATGTTATTTTCCCCATCACTGAGAATGCTGAAATACGAAAATTAAAAGGATGACAAGTAAGATAAATTCTAGCTATCTAATCAATGGTTGCAAACACCAGTTCTACAGATGCTTTAAAATATTTATTCCTTTAACTGGCATGTTACAAGCATGAGGTTAGATCATTATCTTTATTTAGCCAGTAATATAAGAGACCAGTCCAATGCTGGGTCAGTCTTTGTATTAAATATTGACAATCTTAATCTAACTTTTAATCTGTTGTTCAAAATTATTTCTCTCTTACCATGATAATCAAAACCTAACTGTATTTTCAGAAACTCTGCAATACTGCTTACAAAGAGTCAGCCCATTTTGTACTTGAGGGTGTGATACTTACCTCTGAATAAAGGGGTGGAGGCAAGAAACGAAACTCTTGAATATATGCAAACAGTGGTCCTTGAAGTGCTCTCTCAAAGTCATCACAAGCACTCCCTGGTGCAAGATTGTTCCGTCTTTGTTCCTCTGTTACCACTTCTGCATAGCTGGGTGGTGCTGAAGGAAAAAGATACACGCAATTCGAACAGCATGTTCTTATGCATGTCAAAATACACAGAATAGAAGGTATTAAAAAGGAATGTCAAAGTAAAATTATAATAATCTCTCTTATAATTAAAACTAAGGAGATATATATTTTAAATCTAACACTAGGGGTACACTCCACTCTTCAATACAGACAAATTTTATCTAATCGTAAAATATCAGAAGCAAAATTTTTTCTTGCAAATACCAGATTAAGCTTAGATATGCATTATCAAATTATTACCTTCAGGCCTTTCAGGTAGGGATAAACCAAGCCAGTTCATATTCATGCTACACTGACTGCTTACACTTGAGGTTCTGCTTCCAAATGGATGTAGAGGAATGGTACCAATGACAAGTGGCAAATTAAGAAATAAATCCATAGCTCCAGGAATATCCACATATACCTAGACAATAAAAAGAAATGTTAGGTTTAGAATCCCAAGCACTATTTCTGTTTTAAGAACAAATAACCCAATCTATTGCCATCTGAGGTCCTCATCTACTTCATTTTTAATGATATACTTGAAAAGTTTCTCCATTATGTACACTATTATATGGTACACTGACCTCAGGTAAAATGAGTAATTATAGTCTAAGTTATATAAAGAATTACATGTAACTATATATATCATATATGGAATAAAAAAATAATATTCTAGATATAAGACAAAAATGATACCCTTATGACATTAAAACTTCAGAAAACATCCACTCCAAACCCTTAAATCTGTACGTACCATTAGTGAATATTCCACACGGATTATACTACAGTCGAGGATGGAGGGAGAGACTGGTGGAATTTTCAGCAACTTGCCATTCCACGTCTCTGTCTTTCCAGATGATAAGGACTCCCCACGCAAATTAGCCACAAGCTGTTTGACTTCCTTCATTTTCCCTTTGGCGTAGAAGGCCTGTGTTTGGTAAATGGCTGCCTTTGGCACCACCATTCGGGAAGAGCAGTTCTCAATCTCAGCAAATATCTGAATTGATTCACCTACAGGAAAAAAAAAAAAAAAAAAAATATATATATATATATATACACACACACACAATATACACACACACACACTGTTAAAAAACAACCAACCAACCCAAAAACAAATGTAGATTCTTGGACTAAAGTTTGAAAGTTCAGTGAACTATATGGATTAAGAAACCACCCTAAGAACAGCAAGTAACTTCTAAAAATCAACTACACATTGACATTAGCTATTTAAAAAACAAGACTACACTCCAATTTACAAAAGAAAACTGGATAAGCAAAATTTATGACAGTTTAACCAAAGAATACTGTATCATCTTTGCATTCACTAGGAAAAAGTGTAAATTCATGCACAAAAGTCAAATGAAGATCAGTCTTGGTGGGAGACCACCTCATACATACCTGGCGTATAGCCCTTCCTTTCGATCTTGGCACTTAAGGATATGGGGCCTGAGGTACAGAACCAGCAACAGAGAGTCTTTTCTTTTGTGCCTGCTTGGGGTGACTGTAAGATATAAATTTGGAGAAAAAGATCAAGATATGAATTGAGACAGGAATAAAATTTTTAAAATACAATCCTCAATTCCTGAATAATTTAACATTAAAAGCAGTGTTGCTTTTCTGTAGCAAATATACTTTTCCACCAACCGACAGCTTTGGATTTATACTGGTATTATACAAGTTTCCATTCAATTAAAGAAAAAAGGGCTTAACATATTTCATAAACATAGTTTTAGCACACACTACATACACAGTAATTAAAAAACAAACCACAGGAAAAAAGCAAACAAAAAAAAACCCTTTCCACATCTATTTAAACTGCCTTAAAAAAAAAAAGGCAGTTTGGAAAGCAACTTGGTTATAATCTCAAATGATAACATCTTTCTTTAAGAAATGTAAAACCCAGAATGTAAAAAAAAAGAAAATTCATTTTTTAAGATTGATTCTTATTTGTGTAAAGATGTTATTATTTGTTTAAACCAAGTAAAGTTTTTGAATTCAAATTTGAAACTTTTAGAAAATGCAATTAAAAGATTTTTCTTTAAAATAGAATTTTAGTTTTTCATGAAAATAATAATCTCCCCATGATTTGACAAGTATCCCTATATTGGAGTAGTGCAATGCAATACAAATTTTACATTATAATATTTTCAAGTTAAGTGATATTGTTATAGTAATAATTGATATTACTGTTCCTTTTCCACTAAAAGTATCCAGGGAACAGATTTATTTTTGTTACTGTTGTTATCTTCTGAGTTAAGAGATATTTCATACCAAATATTGGTCTTATTTTAAATATTTACTTAAAGTTATTACAATATCAGAAAATATGAGCATATTCTGCATTAATTGGTATTGCTCTTCACTGTAATTTGGAAAATATTTACATAATTTAAAAAGTTACTATTTATAAATTGTAAAGAATACAGATTATTCTTTAGTATTTATATGCCAAAAACAGAGAATGAAGAATTCAGTCAATTCTTACCAGTAATGAAGGAGTGTTGATATCTATATGCTCAAAGACTGTAAATTCCTTCTTTAATTTTACTGGTAGAAGCCAAGGCCTGTGCAATTCGGCTTTCACCCAATAGCGCACACTGCCATGTCGGCCTTCGAATGAGGTAGCAAGTGGTCTGTGCAGAATATAAAGATCATATATTAATCTTACACCTCTTTTTAATTAATTATACAGTAGGTCAGCATAGAAGTGTTAATATATGTTTATACACCAATGAGGTATCGAAGGTGTAATTTATATTTCCAAAGGGATAAGTCACGGGGTGGGGGAACCTTCCAAATAATAAAATAGATAATTGTCAAATATTGCAGAAATTTGGTTAAAAAAAGCCAGACAAATACAATTGCTTTAAACTAAGAAGAGGCTACTTTTAATGCTGGTGGCAAAATTATCAAAGTCTGGAAATGAACAGTTTTTGAAAAGGTCAAGACTTTAGTTTAAAAATAAAATTAAGAATGGTTTAACTATTTCTCTTGAGAAATTCTAGACTCTGGTTAAACATTCAGACCAAACTCCCTATGGTGCTCCATTTTTCATTAGCTAAAAATTACTATTTCCTATTATAGCAACTAATTAAGATCCAGAAAAGGTCTGGAATAGTCATTATGGCTTCAAAAGCTTTTTACATTTCATTAAGTCCACTGATCTCTTAAAAAATGCTTTCCATTTCCTAATTTTGGCTATGTTTTCTAACTACATTATAGACTTAAAAAGAAAAGAATTTCTTCTGCTGACCTGCTATCAAAAGAATAACTCTTTGATTTTATCACTTGTGGAAGATTTTATTTTAGTGAATTTAGTCTCCTTTTCATAATTTCATCAGAAAAATGTACAAGGTTCATTTATTTACCAGGTAGAGTGTTAGTTTTTTTGAGGAGTAGTGGTGTTTACTTTTTGTTTTACATTTTAGACTTCTGCATTAATTTGTATAGCACAAAGAAATAAAACACAGGATCTATTCAAGACTTCTTTCTACAGTTTATTTTAAATGACTGTGGCTTATTGAAAGAATTAAAATATATATTTATATTAAATTACCTTCATCTTTTGAAAATATTCAGGCCCAATTGTATAAGCTCTATTGTATTTACAAACTTAAAATATTTCTCTTAGAAAGTAATTAGGTATTGTATTAAAAATGTTCTTAAGCAATATAATACTCTGAAAAATACTCCTTATGAACTCTATCCACATATAATAAGTACTAGAATTAAAGAACACACAGAATTATGTACATTTGGCATTTGACAAAATCTTCTGTAATGCAAGTTTATCTTTCAGAACAAACATTACAAGTACCACTTTGCATGCTTTAATATCTGTTAAGGCATTATTTTAAAAACTGCTTTTCGTATAATTTCCTCTAATACCTTATTTTATATTATGAATATTTTACTTTCCTTCTTCCTTTCATACTATATTCCAGGCCTTACATTAAGATATCTGATTGACATTTCCTTTTAAGTCTAGGTCACAATATCTCTTGTGTGACATTCTCAATAGCTCCTTGCACAGAAGCTAATGAATTCATATCATAAACACACATTACTTCTAAAGTTAGGATATTCCTAATTATTTTGACTTTCTTAGTGTTGGTAAGCATCGGTAGAAAGGACAGAACACTTAATTTTTATAAACTACTAAATGACAGACTTGATATGCTCTTTTTTCAGCTAATGCTGATGGTGAACTATTCAGTGCTTACCATTTGACTAGCACCTTTCAATTCATTCACTTTAAATGAAATACTTTTAAATATCATACAAATCCTGAGACAGAGTAGTAAAAACTGAGGTTTGCTTTTTATAATTTTGCCACTCTAGATTAAAAAATAGCTTCTTTTAGTATATTGTTTTCCTCTAGCAAGTTTCAGTAATGAAAAGGGTTTTTTTAAACTAAAAATATTTAAATATACAATGTTTCATTTTAAAAGAAAGGATGTTTATGAAAAACGCCTGTTAACAAAATACTTACGTCTGTGGAAGCTCGAAGCTGAATGCATATTCGTGCCTTCCTGAATGAACAGTGTTGAAGCCTTCTTCGAATTATCATCATCTAAAACAGAAAACAAAAAATTTATTACTAAACCTTCACATTCTCTTCACGATGTCAGAACTTTAAAGATGCTCACATAGTTAAATAAGGCCACAAACTTTTGGAGTGTGAGAGATCTGAATTCTAATTCCAACTTCATCACTTCCTCTGGGTAAAATGAAACTCCTGTCTTCACCTGGTTCATCTGTAGAATGGGGATAATTAATATTTATACCCCATAGGTGATTTTTTAATGGAAAACAATCTTAACTGCAAAGCATCTACAGCTAACATCCTACAGGCTAAGACTCAGACCTCAAATCTCATACTAAGATGTTACCTTTGTCTTCAACCATTTACTTACATTTATCCTAATAAGCCTATATATAAAACGAAAACTATTCACATAAACCTTAAAAAAAAAAATGTCAGTTTTGATATGGAAAATGTGAATGTGAAAATTAAAACGATTAGAAAACGGCCCAGTAGATGTTGGGAGTTAAGAAAAAAGAACAGTGATTTTAATGTCGGTTTCATAGTCAAAAATAAAAATTCTTACTGAACCTAAAATTATAACCTCAGCCTAATAGCTAAAAATTCGCATATATAGAAGATGTACCTTAGATTTAAAATGTGCCCGCTTAACGGCAAAAACAGGTCATACATCCTTGAAAAAGGAAGATAAGGATGTTCCCCAGTGCTAGAAAAAAACAGGATGACCTTTGATTTTACATCCA
This sequence comes from Nanger dama, assembly GCA_917880005.1. Classification (NCBI taxonomy): domain Eukaryota; kingdom Metazoa; phylum Chordata; class Mammalia; order Artiodactyla; family Bovidae; genus Nanger; species Nanger dama. The sequence continues at coordinate 14,852,029 of CAKJTW010000008.1, read as the reverse complement.
ATTTCTTCTGATGAAATAGGTTATTTTTCAAAGTATCTCAAAAAAAAACACCCCCAACAAAAACAAAAGCAAACAAAAAAAACCAACCCACCACCAACAACCACCAAAAACCCACAGGGAAATACAGGAGGGGGTTCTGGATTCTTAACACGCTTTTCTGAAGCGTTCTAACTAGGTAATTTAATTACATAAATGTCTACTAACGCAGTTTTCTCGGTGTTGAAACCTTTATCATTAACTAGGAGGCTATCAGAAACGGGTATTATCATTTAACTTTCCCTCAAAAAAGTAATAAATACACACAAAAACATTATGCTTCCCTCGGGGGGGAAGATGCCTATATGTGGATATCTTTTATTCAATAACCATCACGACTCAGTCTTGTCACCAGTATTTTTTCTTCTCCCCCCACCCCCGTGCAAATTCTCTCTCCTGGATTTCGGCCCTGAAAGCGGCTGATGAGTTGGGGGCCCTTTAAAACCGCTCCCTCCTGAAGGCGCCCAAAGTTTGCCTCCCTGTCTCTCTTTTTCTTCCCTTCTCGTTCCCATTTTGTGCCAGCTCAGCAGTCTCATTGAGGCGAGCGGCGGCGGCGGCCGCGCCGTGGTAAACAAGTGCCGGGCTGTCAATCAAGAACTAGACCGGAGCAGGAGAGGACCGGCCTAAACCGGCGCGAGCAGATCCCAGCCGGCCCGCCCGCGCGCCGCCGCCTCCCGCGCGCCCCGCTATACATACGGCATATGTCGCGCGGCGCTCGCACTCGCGCTCGCACAGCCTAGCCTGCTGGCGGCGGGGGGAGAGGGGGGCGGGGCCAGGGCGCCGCCGCGCTTCCGCTTTACACGCCCCAGCCGGTGACCGGTTCGATCTGGCTCGGGCCACCCTGACACCTTTAAATTTGCGGCAAAGGAAATGGGGGCGGGGGTGGCGAAGGGACGCGAAAGCTCGGTGGTGGTGGTGGGGGAACAATGGCGGGGCTGGTGGGGACAGGGAATACTCGCCAAGGGCCCTACCAAACCCTGCCTTCGATGTTCGTGTCACTTTCCCCGGCCAGCCTTGGGGGCTCGCTCTCCCCTCAGGGCAAATGAAGGTAGCCCGTCTGGTGCCTGCAGAGACCGGGCAACATGCTTTTGTTTCAGCTAAGAGGGAGGATCTGCCAACAACTTCTACCTGAAAAACCTGGAAAATGGGCTCCGGCTAACCCGGCCCACCCAACTTCCCCCGTGAACAGAGAGAACTGTCAGCTAAAAAGTTGCGCCAGGGCCACCTAGCACCTGGAAGGCTTGCCTCTCCTCTCGGTTGAAACCTGAAGTCGTCCCTTGCCAGGTCAGCAAGCGAGGTGAGGTGAGGGGGGAGAGAGAACGTTATGTGACAGGAGCCCCGTGCGTTTCCAGAAGCCCGAGCAGGCACTCGAGAAGGGGCGGGGGGCAGCGGCGGCTCAGGAGGGACCTTTACCGGCGCACGCCGGTTCCAAGCCTCGCCCAAGCCGGCGAGCCCTCTCTCCCCACCCGCCTGCGCCCAATCCAATCAGAGCCTGGCATCGCCTTAGCAACAGGCTAACAAACCCGGCTCCGCCTATCGCCGGCCGCCCGGGGCGGGGCCTCCAGATACCAGGCTAGTTTGAGAGGTCCCAGTTCTAAAGTCATTGAAACTCTTCCAAGCCGAAGAGCTCGTCCATGCTTGCAGGGGTTGAGGGGTGTCCCGTGGTGGGGGTGGGGGGTGTAACACAGTGTTCTTTACTATGAAACCGTGGCGCAAGCAATGTAAGTTGTGTTTATCCCCGTAAGTCGTATTATTATTATTCTACTTTCACCTCACTGCGCACCTCAACTCCTTAAAAACCTGTTTCTTCTAACCCATCTTTAAAAAAGCTACCGGTCTAGGAAGGATCAAATACAAACTCCTGGGCGTCCTGTTCAACCAATACCGGGACTGTCATTAGGCAGTTCCATTTCTTAAGACTGTCACTGCTTGGAGATTAACTAGAAATTATTTCAGGATGCAAATGACCTGTGTGTAACTGAAAACGCAATTAAAAGACTAATTTCATCTTAATACTTATAAAAATAATGCGTTCATGCTGTAATTCAAAGCACCCTACGTTTCCACCCTTGCCTTAGTTCAATTAGCACTTTCCCATGGGTGTGTATTTTTAATTAAAAAAGGTTAAAAACGTGCTCTATATTTAAAAAATTTCAACATTCGAACTAAATACTGCATTAAAAGGAGAAGCACAAAATTACATAACCAGTTTTCACATTATATTCTTCTTGGGCTAGGAATTAAGTCATCGCCACCACCTGACGCGTGTAACCAATCTGCTGAGAGCAGAACAAGCGCCCCTCCTCACCACCCCCAGAACTGGTCCGAAACAGGATTGAACCGCTTCTAACAAAGGGTGGAAACTTAGAAAAACAAGCTTAGAGTCTCCTATATTTCCACAATGTAACCATTTAAACAATAGACTGGAAATCTCAGGACCCCCTTTTCCTTTGACAACCGTTTATCGTCCTTTTCTAACCAAAAATCAAATCCAATGAGCCGAATACTTTTCAATTCCATTTGACTGGCAGGGGTTTCATTGAATCCACGTTCCAAAGTTAGGCATGACGCTCGGAAAAGAAATTTTCTGACCCTAAACGGCTTTTAAAACTGATTTTTAACACATCATCATGATAGATGCTGTCCTTTAAAATAGAGAACGCCTGATGTAAATTTCTGAAGGAACTGGAAAGAATAGGGAAAAAACACGTGGGGTGTTGATACCATATGTCAAAATAAGCCACAGAAACCCTTTATCAAGAACTACGGTCAATTCTCTAAAAGTCTTTTGCGTGTCAATATGAAAAAATGAAATACACCTATTAACCCACTTTAAAGTGTTATTTCTTCATTGAAGCTTAGTTTTTAAGACCTCAGGTTGCAGCGTATAAGGGAAAAATCTAATATTGAACTGCAGCTTTTAGCAGTTCATTTGAAAACATGTAAGTAAAATTACTGAGTCGGTTTTAAGCATAATTTACATGTAAGGTTGAAATGGATTCCGAATGTGTATGGCACAAACCAAGCCAGGTATAGAGGTAGTTGAATAAGTGCAGTTTGCAGTCACTTTGCAGATGCCTGCATGCGTTACGGCTTAACACACGATGAATGTCAAGGAGAATCCAAATCTTGTAACTTTGCTAACCTTTATCAAACTGCTACATGTTATGCTATGAGCAGGATTACATTAATTCACAAAAATTGAAAAGGTACTTTCCAAAGAAAGGTCTAATAATTTCCTAACAATGTTAAAAAAAAAACTTACCTCTTTCGTGTCCAATTAAGATGTCTTTATGGTTGAAATATTCTACTTCTTCAGTGTAATTCTGTGTATAGGCAGTATTGGAGCCGGCGTTTCTCGATTCGGTCCAGCGTACTTTCGCATGTCCTCTTGCATGAATTTTAAGAGATTTTACTCTGATTTCCCCGTAACTTCTAAATTCACCCTTCCTGAGACTGTATCCCCACTAGAATACACAGGGACATTGCTGTCATTAAGACAGTCAAAGCTTATTGTCAAACTCTTTACCTTCCCAAGCACCATGTTTATAACAAAATCTATAAAAAATATAATGTAAGACAAAAAAGTCAAGATCACATATATGATGTGATCCTCACTTAACACTGATCGATGTCTTTGCCGTGCAAAAAGCTTGCAGGCAGATCAGCGATTCTTTACAAATAGTTCATTGAGATTTCTTAAAAAGTCAGGGCAGCACAGAGTCTGCTGGCTGCTCCGAGCTCCTGCGAGTCTCAGTGGTCTCCTTACAAAGACGGGCGGCTGGAAGCTGCCAGCTCACTTTAAGAGGAGCTTTGTGAAAAACAACCCCAGTGCGCATGCGCACGCCGCGGCTGCTGTCGGCCCTCCCAGCGCGCCCCCTCCCGCGCCCGGCTCGCTCCCTGGCTCGTTTGCTCGCTCGCGGGTACAGTAGGTGTAAGCCACGGGAGGAAGACACTGGGGCTGCCGGGAGGCTGAACCAGACTTCTCTGCATTGTGGCCTCCTATTGGTAGGCAGGCTACCGTAAACCCTCGATGTGCTAGCCAGAGTCCCTTATCGAGCACACTCTAGTAGAAAGATGATGGCCAAGGGGGCCACCGGGTGACAAGGTTTGGGTGGGGAGCTGTTTGCAAAGGCCAGTAAGGATAAAAACTGCTGAGTGACCAGCCCGAAGCGTGCGTCCCGGCACTGCAGGGTTTTGCCCACTGCCTGGATGGGAGGAGGAAAAAGTGATGTGTGTAGAGAGATGGGGGAAGGGGAGAAACCGGTTGGGCAAGGGCTGGTCGCTGAGCATAATCTTAACGAATTTCAAAAGAAAATGTAATAAAAACCAGAGAAGAGATAATGTTCAGCAGACAAGAGCATTCTTGGCTTGGGTTTTTTTTTTTTTTTTTTTTTTTTATAAGACCAGTGCCTTGTAGGCAGTGTGGAAATGACCCAGTCGAGACGTTGAAAGAGATTGCAATAAGGAGCAAGGAAGAGAAGCATCTATAATTTAATCATTATATTTTGCTTTCTCCTCCACTGCTTTCTTTTACATTTCTTAATTCGATACCAGTGAAAAACAAGCAAGATGTTTGCTTGATGACACCAGGGGAAAAAGGTTTGACCACTTCCTCGAAGGAAGAAGCCGTCATTTTTTTGAGACACCACCTACAGCTAGATTTGCAGGGTATGACATGATTGTAACTCCTGTGTCCAGAGGGTTAAGAATAGGATTTGGCCTAAAAAGTACCACCTTATAAAAGGCAGCATGACATAGTGTTTTGCTGACATAATGTTTACAGCAGCATTGAGAAATCTTTGTTAGAAGTTAGTGAAGCCCAGAGGATGGTTTTATAAAAAGAATGATTTGTTATATAACTAGGACTTAATTCTGTGAAGCTTTAATGTTGATTTTCAGCTTTGGACTATTCAACATAATAATTCACATAATACATCTATCTGAAGGACATTTGTCTCTTTATTGAGAATGTTTTGATAACAAATTGGAGTGCTTTCCTGTATCACACTGGGAAGCAAGGCTTAACAGCATAAAATCATCTAGATTGTATGGAATCAATGAAATTACCTGTAAGAGAGAAATGGGGAGAAAAGAATATGAATCTCAAATTATGTATACATAACCAAATACTCTTTGGAAGATTTTTGACTGTGTGTAAACTGCTTTAAATTATTTTGTGCAGTGTATTCAGATAGGATGACGCTCTAAATCATGACCCATTGAGCTCATTGGTCTTGCTGTTTTTTTTTTTTTTTTTAAATCCAGAAACTAAGTTTTATTTGTTGCCTTTAGTAGAAAGGCAGCGTTTTGGAGTCAAGAGCATTATATAAATTGCTTACATGGAATATAAATATGCAAACTATTTTGACAGTTAAAGGGCTGGACATTTATCTCTGATAGAGCTTAGATAGTTTTGCTTAAAACTGAATTTGTGTATTTCAGTGGTGGTGAGGGAAATAGTCTTTTTCCCTCTTGGATGACACCTGGTGGCTTTTCTAGTTGTTCAAATACTTGGGATCTTGTACTGGCTTTGATAACTGATGCTATTTGGATTTTTCTTGCCACCTAGTGGTAAAAGTGGTGAATTTGTGTTAGCTTGGCAGTAAGGTCAAACTATGCATCTAGTGTTCAGGTGACTGGGCGTGGATTTGAAAGTGACGTTTATGGTGAGGCCTTTACTACCAATGATTTTAAATTATTAACAATTATTTATTAATTATTATTAAATTATTATTAAGTTATTTTAAATTATTAAGGGCCAGTGAGCAGTGGTTGAATGCTTCAGAATTTTTAGTAAAAATTCTCCTTTACTAAAACCTCTTTACTAAAATCTCTTTAGTAAGTTGGAGTATAATTTATTTCTGAAAAAATAAGTCAGCTGTTTAAGACAACTAGAATTGCATTTAACCAAAAAGAATTCTGAAGAGATTTACTTGTATTTTGGAAAATTGTTTTAGCCCATTAAATGATTCAATTCTGTCATTATATTACATTATTCCTTCTGCCTGAAGCTTTTAGGATATTATAAATCATTCTCGTCATTATTTTTCTACTTCTCTGTTTTCTTTTTACAGTGTCTTCGCAAATACTTTAGTAACTGACAAGTTGCCAAGAAATTCTTATCCCCTATCACTTTGACTCAAGATCCTACTCACCCTAACTACAACCATTCTTCTCTTTGGATTCAGTCATGTGATCATTTCTTAAACACCTAAACTTGAGTTTACTTTTTGGGTTTTGTTTTCCTCCTCCTGTTTTTTCAAGCTATAAAACCTTTGGGAACAGACAACAAATGAACAACACTGGCACCTCTTAATCCCTGCTTGTGTTTTCATTTCTGTGAAAACACTTGGAACAAGTTTTAAATGTTTTGTCTCCTGACTTTTATAACCTCCTCCTTTTAAGGCCCCTTATCTCAATATTTACCCTTTGGACAGCTTGAAATGTTGTGCTGTAGCCGTTGTCTCAGGCTTCTGGACTTGTTGCACTGGGCCCTAATTGTATTTTGTGTTCCATTTAAGCTATTCATTCTTACCATCAAGACTCTTTCCTACTGCACCCCTGCCGGCATCTCATATGCCATCTCTACTCAGCTAGCTCTCTATACTCCTGTCAAGTACACCTTCTGTTCGCGTTGTTAACTTGTCTCACTGTTGCCAAAATAGAGTTACAGGCTGCTTTTCTGTGCCCAGAAAGACATCCCACTGCTGTGTTGTCTTCTTTCTCTTCCTCTAACCCCTCTACTAGATTCACTCGGAACAGCTGAATAAAATTCTGACTAGGCAGAATAACCAGTTCCTCCTCCCCTTTTATGGCTTCTTCAGAAATTGTGTAGGAATCTCTTCTTATGGTATTTGTTTCTTGGATTTTTTTTTTTTGGGTCTGGCTTCATGGCATGTGGGATCTTAGTTCCCTGACCAGGTACTGAACCCGTGTGTCCTGCCTCGGAAGCATGGAGTCTTAACCACTGGCCCTCCAAGGAAGTCCCTTCTTGGGTTTTAAATTCCTTGGCTATTCCACCTTACTCTGTAAAGTTTGAAACTCAAGCTCAACAACTCTGTCAATAATAGACAAATGACAGTTGCTTTTAAGATATAATATTGAGGCCATATGTCAATATTACTGCAGAGTCTGGAGTTTTCTATGTATAATATCAAAATACTGAGTATCATTAAAAGCAAGGCATTTCAACTGAAAGTCTTGTGGTGTGGTTGTAAGAAAAACTGTATCAGCTGTCAGAACCTATTTCTTAAGGAGAAATATGAAGTCCATGCTTGCTCCTTATTTTAATTAACACCTGACAGGATTGAGTGCTGTAGAACTAAGGGAGATTCTCTTTGTTTGTTTTTTGAGTCTTAACTCTGCATTTCAAGATTTTGCAACTGTGGCTTAACTTTAACATCTTCAGGCTACAACAAACTTGACTTTGATGTGGAGATTAGAGGTAAGATTTGCTATACGTAGTATTAGCAAAATGAGTAAGATTTGCTTTTCATATTAGTTAATTATGTGGTATGTTTGTTACATTCTTTTTACTTAATAAATGTTTTAATGTCTTTTGGATTTTGTGCTAAAATTCAGTACCAAATTTGGTTTCTGTTTGCCATCATTAAGAAATAGTGTGATATGTATTTATGTGAATGTCATTTAATCTTATTTTTGATTTAATGTAAAATCATTCATAAGTATTCTATTCACCCAGAGATGCCACTGTTAACATTTTGGTACATTTCCACCTAGCTGTACATCTAAAAAAAAGCGTTACCAGTTAAGCAATTACAGTGCTTCTCATCAAGTACAATTTTTAAACTTTAAAAAGAAGGAACATAAGCATTAGGTATGGAAAGAAAAGAAAGAAAGTGAAGTTGCTCAGTCGTGTCCGACTCCTTGCGACTCCACGGATTGTAGCTTACCAGGCTTCTCTGTCCATGGGATTTTCCAGGCAAGAGTACTGGAATGGGTTGCACTTTCCTTCTCCAAGTGTTAGGGATACAGCATAATAATTCAACATCTGTGCACACTACAAAATAATTTCCACCACAAGTCTAGTTACCATTCATCACCATTCCCTTCCCTTCTGGTAAGATCAGATCTGATCTTATCTCTGTATCTGAGTTTATTTTTGTTCAAATTTTTTGTTCACTTTTTTTTTTTAAATACTCCACTAATGAGTGAAACTGTTAAGATATTTGTCTTTCTTCATTTGACTTATTTCGCTTGACTTCCCAGGTGGCTCAGTGGTAAAGAACCTTCCTGCTAATGCAGGAGACTTGCAGGAGATGCAGGTTTGCTCCCTGGCTTGGGAAGATACCCTGGAGAAAGAAATGGCAGCCCACTCCAGTATTCTTGCCTAGAGAATCCCAGCGATAGAGGGACCTGGTGGGCTCCAGTCCATGGGGTCACAAAGAGTCGGACATGGCTGAGCACGCACAGCACACATTTCACTTAGCATAATATTCTCCAGGTTCGTTCAGATGGGGAACATGATATTCTCTGTCATTGCAGATGGCTGAACTCATTCTCATATAGCTAATTATACACTTTTTATGTATAACACACCTTTATCCAGTCATCCATCTATGGACACTTAGGTTGTATTCATATTTTGGCTATTATAAACAATGCTGTAGTGAACATCAGGGTACACATGTGTTTTCAAATTAGTGGTTCTTCAAGCAAATACCCAGAAGTAGAATAGCTGAGTCATACACTAATTCTATTCTTAGTTTTTGAGGAATCTCCCTCCTGTTTTCCACTGTGGCTGCACCAGTTTACAGTTCCAGCAATAGTGTATGAGGTTTCCCTTTTCTCTCTGTCCTCTATAACATTTGTTATTTTGTGTCTCTTTGATAACAGCCATACTGACGGGTGTGAGGTGATATCTCATTGTGGTTTTTGTTTGCATTTCTTGATAGTGATGTTGAACATCTTTTCATCTGACTGTTGGCCATCTGTATGTCTTCTTTGGAAAAATATCTATTTAGATCCTCTGCCCATTTTTTTTAATCAGGTTGCTTGTTTTTTTTTTTGTTGTTGAGTCCAGTAGAATATTTTGACAACAGATTTGATTAGTGGCTCCAAGAATACAGTCTGCTTGCTTGCTAAATTAGATGAGTTGAAAAAGTTTATTCATCCAGGCTCATGTGGCATCAGGCCTAGAAGAAGGATCAGAAATGGTAAATTTCTTTTCTGAACTATTTTATGATTTTTGACCAGGCACATCATTATGTAATGAAGATAAAAGAATTCTAATTATAATAACTAATATTTTCTGACAGATGTTGAGTTTTAGTGGCAAAGTATTAACTGAAAGGAACCAGTTCTCTTTTTTTTTTTAACATCAAATTCATATTGGGCCAACTGGGATTTCATATTCAATATCTTACTTGGAGTATTTTGCCTTTCTAGTTATCTATATATTTTTCTTTTAATGAGGATCATTATGAGGATCATTAGAGGATCATTATGAGTGATTAAAAGACCCCCAAACTTGTTACTTACTGCCACTATCTTCTCAATACTGTTTAATGGAAGCATTTTCCAAAGGTTTGCCTTCTGTTTTATTTACTGTTAATTATTATTGTCATAATTAAAAAATTATAAGAGAGAATTCTTGCTTCTCACCCATCTATAATCAGCTCAGTTTTCATGTTATTGTCATTTCTGTTGTTGAGGAATTTTACTTGCTACCACATGGAAGAGATAGTTGTGATGAAGGATGTATTCAGTGTGAAAAGCTGTGAGGAGAAGGGGCGATTTAAGCTTAGAAGTTTCCTGAGCACTCACTGTCTCCAGAATTTTAAGAATTTCAAGTGACTTTTTATTTCAGGGTCAGGAAACAGTTTAGGTGATAGCTAAACCTTAAAATTACACATTCAATCTATAACCTAGTAAATTCATATGTGGATCATCAGCAATTAGCGTTATATTCGTTGTTTTTGTAACGTAAATATGTTTTTTAGTTCATGTATAAACTTCTTAAATTAGTACATTTCAGTGGAAACATGAGGCAACTATAATTTTCTGACTCAACGTGTTAACATTTTTGTGGTCACATCAAGAATTTCTGATTATTTTGCTGCAGAATATCTGATTAAAAAAATATTTTGGAGTTTGAAACATATATGAAGGATTTTGTTGGCATAGTGGTATACATGTTGTTGTAAAGATACCCAGAGTGAAGTATCCAAAGCGAGGAATAGAATTAAATTATAGCTAATTTACAAATTAAAATAATGTAGTCTGTCTTGGTCTTTAGAAAGTAGGAGTAATGCTTTGATAAAGCCAAAACAATTTTGTAAGGTATAGGTTAAAATCAAAATTTGGAAGCTAGAGTGGATGCCCTTTTGTGTGATTGTGTGTACTCAGTTGTGTCTGGCTCTTTGTGATACCATGGACTGTAGCCCACCAGACTCCTCTTTTGTGAAATTTTCTAGGCAAGAATATTGGAGTGGGTTGTCATTTTGTTTTCCAGGGACTCTTCCCAACCCAGGGATCGAACCCCCATCTCTTTTGTCTCCTGGATTGGCAGGCAGATTCTTTACCACTGCACCACCTGGGAAGCCGCCAGATATCCTTTTGCTCAATAGTTATAATACCTAATCATATGTTTTGCACTCTTAGAAATAAGGAACACTTTATTTCTTCCATGAGTCACTTGAATAGGAAAATATCTTATTATTTCCTGCTGTCATTTGAATTTTTTTTGGTAAAATTTGGAAAAGGTCTCAAAAAGGTGAATGTGTAAGAATTGAATTGAGCCCTGCTGCTCCCATAGGTTTTTCTGCAAATAGAGAAGAAAATCTTTTAGAAAAAGTTACTTGATAGTTGCGTGGACAGTGGGAGATTATTAGCCTGGATTGTAAAACAGAGTCATGATCCTAAAGAGAATAATGTAGGAAAGAACAAAAGGCCCAACTGTTACTCTTTTTCTAGCACTAGCATTCCTCAGCCTCACAAACCTTGCTGATTTTGTGTTCTAATCACATTTTTTTCCTGTCTCTGAAATATTGATAACTCCAAATGAAATAAGTATTGGCTACTGGCTTGGAGACATGGTGGCTAATAGTTAAGAGGGCAACACTGATAAAGTGAAATGCATAAAAATTTCCAAAACATTGGTAAGAAAGACCCATCAGAGAGCAGTGTGGGGGTGGAGGCCACAAGATGTGTGCCCTGGTGAATATGGGGAACAGTGAAGGAGAGGAAAGCAGTGGTGGACAGGTAGTCCAGAGAAGCTTCAGTGATCAGACTCATGTTCAAAGAATGAACGTGGTGAAGGTATGTCTGGTAATGACTGCAAGTCAGGCCAGCTTTTCAGGAGACTGGAAAGCCTGGCTGATACCAGAAGACAGGTGACGATGGAGTGGGTTTTTATTTGATAGGTGTGTGGGATATGCATACATTGGCCAAGAAGCCTAGAAACCCCCAGGCTGTACGCTGAGTGAGGTGTGAGAAAGAGTATGACATCCGGAATACAAGTACATCTTACTTATGTGCTCTCTACTCTTACTTGGTCCTCTTAACAGCCTGATGAAGTAAATACTATTACACCCATCTGATGATCAAGGAAACAAGCTTGGGATGATAAAGTAAGTTGTCCAAACTTATACAGCTGGTAGAATATGATGCTAGGATTCGAACCTGTGCTAAATTACTAGGCCATACTGCAAGCAAGTCAGCAGGCTTATCTATCCTGTTCCTCCTCCAAGAAGGCTCCTGTCACCATCCTCTCCTCTGCCTGCTTAGATTATGTATTTCTTTTCTTTGTACCCAACACCTTATAAAAACACTATTCCTTAACAATTTTTTATATAGTTTGTATATTAATTGTCTCTTCTGCAGTGCTCCAGGCCTCTCAAGGGCACACTCCATGTCTTATCTAGTGCTCAAGTGTTAGTAATTTTTATATCTCCAGCACTTAGCATAGTGCCTGGCACATGATACACACTCAATAAATATTTACTGATATGTGATAAATTGATAATGGAGTATTATTTTTAAGCAGTTTTCCACTGTAAGATTGTAGACTCTTATGGGAAGTTTAATCCACTCCAGCACACTTGCCTGGAAAATCCCATGGATGGAGGAGCCTGATAGGCTACAGTCCATGGGGTCACAAAGAGTCAGACACGACTGAGCAACTTGACTTTACGTGAGACTGAATAATTAAAAATAAGATTTAAGTTTCAAACCATCATTTTCTACATATATGCTGATTGCCACAAGGTCACTATCATGATGTATCATCCAATACTAGTTAAAGCAAGTAAGGATTACAAGTCTTTTGCTAAAGTTTTATGACTATAAAGTAATAATCATATTAAAATATGATTATTAATAGTATATCCTCTTAGGGCATTTTTCTAGTTATATTACATTATTTTACATTATTAACAACTGATGAACAAAGAGTCTTCCAGCTTGCTTTTGATTGCTTAGGAAAATGCAGTTGTGTGCCATAGCAGAGAGCAAAATACCAGATTGTAAAAATTTAGGGACATTAAATGAAACTTGTAATATTGTTTACCTGTATTCTTGACACAGTTTCACAGCTGACATTTAATAAAGTATTCTGAACATATTTGCAAGTAGGCAATAGGTTTATTTCAAAGGTTTCAATTATACGGTACTTTATTTGCTACATATATTTAGGTTATGTAGAGATGATATCTCTCAGAAATTAAAGTCACTAAAAGCACTTCTGAAGAACAGCATTGATTCATAGCTTTGGTAAATTCAACAGTTATGTGAAACCCTAGTTGTTAAAAATACATATTATTTTTAAATGATTTTACACATACAGTTGACCCTTGACCTTGAGGGCTACAGGCAACAACCTCTACCCTCCCCTGTGCATATAATCTGTGTGTAACTTTATAGTCAGCCGTCCATTTCCTAGGTTTCTCCAAATCCAAGGTTCTGTAGCCTCTGATTCAACCAACTCCAGACAAACTCAGATTGCCTAGTCCTGTAGTATATATTCAGTGAAAAAAGTCCATACATCCATGCAGTTCAAACCCATGTTGCTCAAGAGTCGTCTATATTTTTAAATATGTTTTTATTTTTAAAAATGTGAAATAATTAGGTGGAGTATTATGCAATATTTGCTATGAGAAGCAGATATTTATGCATTTATGACTCAAGATGTAACATTCCAGATATCTGCAAGATATCAGAAAGTTTGTGCTGTGGGTTAATTTGTTTGTATAAATTTAACTCTGATAATATGAATTACTTTCCTTTAAAAATGAAAAGCTTTAGGGATATGGTTACTGTATTATCTTATATACTTTACTAAACAAAGGGTATCTATGATTAAATTGTACAATTAAAGATAAAACAATGACAGTTAAACATAGAGAATGTAGTCAGTGAGCAGAAATATATAGTCTTGTAATTCTGAATTTTCATTTCTAGAAGCCATAATTTTTAGCTTAAAAATTATAAAAGACACACTATAAGATAGCTTCAAAATACCTATATATTTTTCTTCACAGTTATGAAATCCAAAAGACTTTTAAATGTCATATTCAGTGTTTAATCTGTCAGTGTAGGACTCATTGATTGTTTTTGTTGAATTATTCTTTTTTATTTCAGTAGGGCTTTCTTTCCCAAAATAATGTTTAGTTATTAATAAGCAACTCTGTAAGTGATTGAAAACATTGTTTTCCAAAAATTTATACATTTGGCCCCCAAATATGTTTAAAGTGTATATATGCACTATATTTGCTATACTACATATATGAAGAATTTGCTATGGGAACTTGTCTATACTCACTAGAACAGAGAGGAAAGAAATATCCCCTCCTGAGAAGAGCTAATCATTTATTTATTTATTTATTTTATTGTTCGTTTTTTTTTTTTTTTTAAATTAAATTTATTTATTTTTTTAATTGAGCTAATCATTTTTGGTGTTATCTCATTTCCCAGACGGAGAAGGCAATGGCAACGCACTCCAGTACTCTTGCCTGGAGAATCCCATGGACGAAGGAGCCTGGTGGGCTGCAGTCCATGGGGTTGCTAAGAGTTGGACACGACTGATGACTTCACTTTCACTTTTCACTTTCATGCATTGGAGAAGGAAATGGCAATCCACTCCAGTATTCTTGCCTGGAGAATTCCAGGGACAGAGGAGCCTGTTGGGCTGCCTTCTATTGGGTCACACAGAGTCGGACACGACTGAAGAGACTTAGCAGCAGCAGCAGCGTTTCCCAGAAGATAACTTTCTGTAAGGACACGTGTTTTCTTAAAAAAAAAAAAAGGAAATAAAATTAAAGAGAACTTTATCGTAGAGACTTGTTATATTTGTGTTAAGAAATAATCTTGCTCAAGAATAACTTGCTCAAGGTCGTACTCTCAGGAGCAGAGTTATCTGTACAGAAATACAGTTTAAGAGGTAATATAAACAGGTATATGAGACATAGGAATGCAATAGAAAGAGTTGCTAATAGGATTAGTATAGTGTTAGGGAGCATCTAGCAAAGGTAGTGAATTCTGATCTAGTGCTTAGGCAGAACTTTCCAGAAGAGTTGAGATTCACTAGCGAGGAGAGGAAAATTGGGCGAGTGCTTAATGATCAGGCTACAGAAGTAAACAGAGGCCAGGTTTTCAGAGCCTCACAGTGAGAGCGTGTTGCGTATGTCATCGTTGGGGCTTCCTGGTTGTGCTAGTGGTAAAGAACTCATCTGCCAATACAGCTGTTCATTTGCTACCTTGTGTCTGTCTCTGTGCAACCCCATGGAGTGCAGCACGCCAGGCTTCCCTGTCCTCCACTATCTCCCAGAGTTTGCTCAAACTCATGTCCATTGAGTCAGTGATGCTATCCAACCATTTCATCTTCTGTCATCTCCTTCTCCTGCCTTCAGTCTTGCCCAGCATCAGGGTCTTTTCCAATGAGTCAGCTCTTTGCATCAGGTAGTCAAAGTATTGGAGCTTCAGCATCAGTCCTTCCAATAGATATTCAGTGTTGATTTCCTCTAGGATTGACTGCTTTAATCTCCTTGCAGTCTAAGGGACTCTCAGGATTCTTCTCCAGCACCACAATTTGAAAGCATCAGTTCTTCGGTGCTCAGCCTTTTCTTCTTCATGGTCTGGCTCTCCCATCCACACTTGGAAAAACCATAGCTTTGACTATACAGACCTTTGTTGCCAAAGTGATGTCTCTGCTTTTAACATGCTGTCTAGGTTTGTGATAGCTTTTCTTCCAAGGAGCAAGTGTTTTTAATTTCATGCCTACAGTCACTGTCCACGGTGATTTTGGAGCCTAAGAAAATAAAGTCTGTCACTGTTCCCATATTTTCCCCATCTATTGCCGTGAAGTGATGGGATCAGATGCCAAGATCTTCGTTTGAATGTTGAGTTTTAAGGCAGCTATTTCACTGTACTCTTTCACCTTCATCAAAATGCTCTTTAATTCCTCTTTACTCTCTGCAAAGAGTTGGACACAACTGAGCACACACACAGTATTGATTGTCCTGGTTGGGACACTTGAGAATGAAAAGGAGGCCACTGATGTCTGTTACAATACAACAGAAATGAAAACTGCTCTGGGCAAACCAGGATGTATAATAGCATAGGGAATTTGGACTTAGGGAGGAATAAAGAGTACCTAAGGGTTTTAAGGAAAAATAGCGTGATCAGATTTGTGTTTGAGTGATAGAGTAACTCAGACTGATGTGTGGGAAATGCATTGGAGGAAGTTTGAGCTTATTTTAGGAGATTGTTTAGTAATGCAGGACAGTGAGGATGCTGGCCAGAAATCGGAGAAGTAGAGAGAAATGAATAAGTTCAAGATATACTCACGGGGTAGAATCACTGGAGCTTGATGTGTGATTGGATGTGGGTTCAGTGGGAGACATTCATTGGACATGTAATTGAAGGAAGCAGAGTCAAGGATGACACTAGTTTAGTCAACTTGATTAATGAGTGGTGCAGTCATTCACTGAGGTGAGGAACATGAGAAGGACTAAGGATAACAATGAATTTGTATTTTAGTTTTATATTTGTTCATTTAAAATTTCTTTGATTTTTACAGTTTTGAAGCAATGAAAAATTGATAGAGGATTTCCAGGCACAAAAAGTACAAAGACTTTCTTTCCTGAACCATTTGGAAGTAATTTGTCTGTATGCTGCTCCACTACCCCTAAATCCTTTAGTAAGTGTTTCCTGTAAGTAAGGACTTTCGCCTATATAACCATAACACAACTTTGGAAATCAGGTCATTGACATTCTACATTGACTACCATCAAATCCCAATCAAGTTTTTTGTCTTAATACTATACTTTAGAACAAAAGATACAGTTCAGAATCACCTGTTGTGTATAGTTGTCATGACTTTTAGTGTCCTTCAGTTGAGAGTGGCAACACAATCCTTTCCTGGTCTTTAGTGACCTCGACATTTTGAAAATTATAGAGCAGTTCTTTTATGGCTGTACCTCTGGGCCTTTTCCATTCTGGGTTCTAGAAGAGAATTATGCTCTAACATCCTAAAGCATCTGTTGTATGAAAAAATTAACTTCTCTCAATACACCAAAGCAGTTACAAACTGTTGTTGAGAGAGTTGAGGAAATAGTATGTTTCTGTGGTTCAGTTTAAAAAGCTTAATTATTAGATTTTAACAGAAATACCTCAAAAGTGCTGCTGTTTTCTTCTCACTGAATCCTGTTAGATGATAAACAATTTTGATTTGTCCCATTACTAACAGTTACTTGATTAAGGATGTGTTTGTCAAGATTCTCAGCAATTCAGTTTTTTTTCTTTGGGCAGTTAATATTTTGTGGGGAAGTTCTTTGAGAGCTTGCATGTATATCATTGGTCATTAAGCTTTCAATATACACATTTATAGTTCTTTGCTGTTGTTGCTCAGTCGTGTCTGACTATTTGCAACCCCATGGACTGCAGCACACCAAGCTTTCCTTCCTTCACCATCTCCCGGAGCTTGCTAAAACTCATGTCCATTGAGTCAGTGATGCCATCCAGCCATCTCATTCTCTATCGTCCCCTTCTCCTCCTGTCTTCAGTCTTTCCCAGCATTAGGGTCTTTTCCAGTGAGTCAGTTCTTTGCATCAGGTGGCTAAAGTATTGGAGTTTCAACTTCAGCATCAGTCCTTCCAATAAATATTCAGAGTTGATTACCTTTAGAATTCACTGGTTTGATCTCCTTGCAGTCCAAGGGACACTCAAGAGTCTTCTCCAACACCACAGTTCTAGTCATAGTTCTACTGAGCCTTAATTCATTACTATCATTATTTATCTTGATGTTCACATTGTTCCCAATTTAGCTAGAGGGAAATCCTTCCAGGTAGCTTGTGTCTCTCTTGCATTTTTCCATCACTTTTTGACTACTTTTTGTACTTTCCCTCCCTAGCTCTGGAATTAGCTATTTTAGACCTGAGTCTTTTTAGCAGAGAATAATATTTAGAAGACAGGATCTGTGCATTAGGTATGCTGTTTGCTTTTGGAGTATGGCACTTGAAGCCTGTCTCAGTGAAGAGATTAGGATAAATATGCATGTATATAGGAATGTACATACACACCATTGTGTTTTATCTGTCTGCCTGGCCATGAATGTAGACTGATACCATTAGTTCTAATTTCGCACCTCAGAGTTTCTTCTAATTTTCTTCCTTTCCATATACAGTACCCCCCTTTGATGCTGAGAAATGTGGCTCCCATTAGCTTTCTTAGATTTGCTTGTTTATTCATTCTCCCTGTATGTAATGAATCTCTCTGCTGCTATCCCTTCTCTCATACAGGTGTTCTCTTCTGCATGGGCTCAGACATCCAGCATCAGACTGCCCCTCGGCATAGCTGCACGGCTGTATCCTCACCCTGCGCTTGGCCTCTCCACGCTGGACTGACATTTGTGTGATGTTGTCTTCCTCCTGTACCAGGTGAGGTCTGACTCACATGCTGCTCCTATTGTTTCCTCTTCCTGTGCCCTTCCTTCCACAAGCAGGGCAGACATAGGACAATTTGAATTTAGTTGTGAATGAGTAGAGAAAGGACAGTAGCTGAAAGGTGACTCATTCAGGAAAGAATTGTTTTTTGTAAGATGCCCATTTTGGAGGGTGAGGTTAAAGATATAGACGAGACAGAGATAATTGACAAAGCTACTTCTCTCAGAAGGTAGAAAAGAATAGGATCTAGAGCATAATCCTAAGGATTAAAGTACAAGACTCTTTTTCCACTCCAGCAGAGAATGGGAGGGAAGAATGGGTTTAATACAGATTTCTTTGAGAGTTTGCCACCTGGAAGAGGAGTGAATTTCCATCCTATGGCTTTTACTTTCTTTGTGTGGAGACTGTTGAGGAGTGATTTAGTTGGAGATTTGAGTAAAGTGGAGAGAGTTCTAAAATCATTGTAGAAAATGACAACTGAAATGAGCAAAAACACAGGAAGATTTCTGAGTGGTATGACAAATCTAATTGAAAATAGAAACTGAAAATGAATGAAGACACTAGCCTAAACAGTTGTAGTATTTTCTCAGCAGTCCCAGTAATAGGATTGGAGAAGGCAATTTTTATCAGTTAAATAGTTAAATAGAAAGACATGGTGAAAGTTGGAGATACTGACTAGAGAGAGGCTGACATGAAGGAAATAAATATTGAATGTTGAATAGTTCTTTTATAAAATTTATTGAAATATAGTCAATTTACAATGTTGTATTAGTTTTAGGTATACAGCAAAGTGATTCAATTATATATATATATGATTATGTAGATTTGAATTCTTTCCCATTATAGGTTATTATAAGATATTAAGCATAGTTTCCTGTGCTATATAGTATGTCCTTGTTGGCTATTTTTAAAAATAATTAATTAATTTCTTTATTTTTGGCTTTGATGAGTCTTAGTTGTGGCATGGAATTCGGGCTCTAGTTGCAGCTCTTAGACTCAGATGCCCCAAAGTGTGTGAGATCTTAGTTCTCTGACCAGGGATTGAACCCATGTCCCCTGCATTGCAGGGCAGATTCTTAACCATTGGACCATCAGGGAAGTCCCAGCTATTTATTTTATGTATTTGTTGTTCAGTCGCTAAGTTGTGTCTGATTCTTTGCAACCCCATGAACTGCAGCACGCAAGACTTCCTTGTCATTAACTATCTCCCGGAGTTTGCTCAAACTCATGTCCATTGAGTCAGTGATGCCATCCAACAGTCTCATTCTTTGTCACCCCCTTCTCCTTCTGCTCTGTCTTTCCCAGCATCAGGGTCTTTTCTAGTGAGTCAGCTCTTTGCATCAGGTGGCCAAAGTACTGGAGTTTCAGTTTCAGCATCAGTCCTTCCAATGAATATTCAGGGTTGATTTCCTTTAGGATTGACTGGGTCCATCTCCTTGCTGTCCAAGGGACTCTCAAGAGTCTTCTCCAGCTCCACAATTTGAACGCATCAGTTCTTCTGCACTCAGCCTTGTCTATGGTCCAACTCTCCCATCTGTACATGACTACTGAAACAACCTTAGCTTTGATTAGATGGACCTTAAAGTGATGTCTCTGCTTCTGGATATGCTGTCTAGGCTTATGATAGCTTTTCTTCCAAGGAGCAAGCATCTTTTAATTTCATGGCTGTGGCCACCATCCACAGTGATTTTGAAGCCCAAGAAAATAAAATCTGCCACTGTTTGCTCATCTATTTTCTATGAAGTAATGCACCTGGATGCCATGATCTTTGTTTTTGAATGTTGAGTTTAAGCCAGCCTTTTCACTCTCCTTTTTCATCCTCATCAAGAGGCTCTTTAGTTCCTCTTTGCTTTTGCCATTAGAGTGGTATCATCTGCATGTCTGAGGTTGTTGATATTTCTTCTGGCAATCTTGATTCCAGTTCGTGATTTATTCAGCCTGGCATTTTGCATGATGTACTCTGCATATAAGTTAAACAGGCAGGGTGACAATATACAGCCTTGATGTCCTCCTTTCCCTATTTGGGATACGGGTAGTTCCTCAAAAGAAAACAAATATGCTGTTAAGAGAAGGAAGAGAATGGATGCTCTGGTGCTAGAAACGTGTTAACAGTAGTGGATTGCTTGTGTGGTATTGAATTTATCTAGGATAAAGCATGATTTGGTACAGAAAGGAAGATGATAAATAACATATATTTTTTAACTTTTATGTTTCTTAATCACAAAAAATAAATCTACATTATAAAAATAATTAAAACTATCGCCCTTTCCCACATCTTTAGTGACTGTGAATCAGTGAGCAAGATACAACAGCAAAGGGGAGAAGTTGGTAGAAGGTAATATTGATTTGAAAATCATGGTTTGGACATTTTCTGTGGTTCAGGTCTGTCATGTACACTGTGGATATGAAACACATAATGAGAGTTTGTTCTCTTGCTCATAAGTTAAAGTACAAAACAGTGCATTGAAAACTTTGAAGTCAATACCAAGGTTGGTTTTAATAAAAATGTCCCCTTTTGGAAAAGACATAGGTAACTGTTATATTCAACTATACAATAAAATTGTAGGATTTTTTTTTTCTAAAATCTCTTTCCATGATCCCTACATTTACGAACTGACTTGTTTTCATTATTATTGTTCTTTTCATTGTCCATTATTCTTGAGACAGTGTGTAACCTTCTTCCTCTCAAAACAACCCCTCCCAGCCTATTTTCAAAAGTCAACATTTAAGTGTAAACAGTTTATTGAATAGACTGTACTTTGTGGATATTAACACAGTGATGTTTTTATTTTTCTCCAATCACAATTCCCAGTAGTGCTATGTAGAATCTCTCAAGACAATTTCTTGGGTACATTCCACAACTTTCTCATCACTTTCAGTTATTAAAAAAACAAAGCCAAGCCAGTCTAATTTCACTTCTGTGTAAAAATCCAATCTTGAATCTGATTCAAATATAATCCTTTCAATTCCCTCTGCTATCATCTAACTCCTTTGTGTGGAGGGTGGGGGAAGGAAGGAAGAATATGAGAGATGGCAGGGGGTGCCACTGGAGATGAAGAGTGCTCCTCCCCACAAGGCTGTGCCTGATTCTGTTGCTGCTTGTGGCCTCTGAGGATTTGGTGGTCTCCTCATAACTCTGTACAATTTTTATAGTTGTTTAGCTTTACCTTGGGCTACCACATCACCGAGGATGACCTCCAGAGGGAGCACCTATGTCTTCCTGTAGTCTTGCCTTTGATCCACATCCCAACCATATTTCCTCTCTTCTCTATATTCCTTCCTAAGGCGTCAAGGGCTTCCCAGGCGGCACTAGTGGTAAAGAACCTGCCTGCCAATGCAGGAGACGTGAGAGACATGGATTCGATTCCTGGGTTGGTAACATCCCCTGGAGAAGGGCATGGGAACCCAACTCCAGTATTCTTGCCTGGAGAATCTTATGGACAGAGGAGTCTGGTGGGCTACAGTTCATAGAGTTGCAGAGTCAGATATGACTTAGCGACTTAGCATGCATGCATGCTAGGTGTGAAACATGCAAGTTCTTCTCTGCACCCTCCGAAAGATGAGGAAACCTGGAATAGGGTGGAGACTTCCTTACCTTCTTTTAAGTTCTCTAGAACATAGTCTCTTTTTATTCCTTTCCTGGGCTCAGCCAGCAAGTCCTTGTCCTTCAAAATCTCTAGAAAAGAAACAAGCACAATCTTTGGTGTTCAGATATGTTCCCAAATTCCAGAAGACACAAGTCAAATTCTTCCCCCAAACTCCTTTATGAGACTCACTGCACTTTGAAGGCAGGCATCAGGTTGGTTCCCGACTGTGCAAGTCTTCAGCCAGGAAGCAGGGATTCAATCTTTCTTCCTTGCCAATGCTCACATTCTGTGTTTCGTTGAAATTCCTCACTCACTTGGCTTCAGGGGCTTGGTGGTTGGTAGTGGTTTAGTCTCTAAGCTGTGTCCAACTCTTGTAACCCCAAGGAATGTAGCCTGCCAGACTCCTCTGTCCTCTGTCCATGGGATTTCCAGGCAAGAATACTGGAGTGGGTTGCCATTTCCTTCTCCAGCAGATCGTCCTGACCCAGGGATCAAACCCTGGTCTCTTGCATTGCAAGTGGATTCTCTACTGACTGAGTCACCAGGAAGGCCTTCAGAGGCTTGAGGGGAAATATTTTTCTGCCCACCTAGGACTGAGATATCAGTTAACAGGAGCAGAGATGGTTATGCCTCTGAGGATGTCCTTTGGGAGACTTTGGACCCTAGTAGTTGGAGAGGCCTTTAAAAGTATGAAATCCTTGTGCTTTTTGTTATCACTTTTCAGTGAGAATAACTTATTTCAAGACAACAGGAAAAATCCAATTCAACATTCTGTTATTATAAAACTAAATAGTAACCTTTATTCTTAGTTGATACTGAAGTTTACAATGATAAGAAAAACATGCAGACTCTAGCCCATAAGTTATGGCAAACCAGATCTTTTCAGTGCCTCAGATTTTTAGTTAGGTATGTTTAAAACAGCATTGATTTTCCAGTCATCAGAAATATTACTTACGAATAATATTATAGTTATTTTTCTGGCTTCCTATTGGAATATGGCAGGTGACAGTGAGGGAGAGGAGTTAGGCCTATTACTAAATCATTGGTCAGTCAAATAGCTCAGGGACAATGTTTATTTTTATTAGAAGGGTTTTCAATATAATAAGCAGAATCAACATCAACTAAAAAGAAATAGATCTTCATTTAAGACTTTTGAAAGACAATTTAAAAAATTTAAGTAGATGTTAAAATGTATTTGTTAATCTTGCACCTCATAGTCCCTTAAGAGAGGTTTGAATATGGAAATATTTTAGGTTCTGGCTTAAATATGAAGATGATTTTAAGCATTCCCAGTGGCTAACAAATATAATGATAATCATTCCCGGAGTGGTACTGTCTTCAGACTTTCTCAGCCAAATTCTTTCCTAAGTGACAGTTATGCTATCCATGTCTTTCTTGTTAAGAATTCAATAATGGACTAAGTTAATTAGAGATAGATAATCTTACCTTATAGTAATCATCCTTCTGACAGAATAAATTAACCTTTTAGCTCCTATTTTCTGGAATTCCCAGCCTCTGTAGACTGTCTTCTCAAGGCATTAAATAGCCTCATAAAACTTTAAACTCATTTGAATTTAGAAATCCCCATCACTGATAGAATTATTAAATGTGATAATCAGAGATTTACTCTGACTGAGATCATTGAAGGTAACCCTAATTCAGGCATGTCACAGCCTTGATCCTTCCTAGCTGTGTGATCTAGGAGATTCAGTGATCATTTCTGGGTCTTCATTTCCTGACTTAGAGAGTAGGGGTAAGTTACAGCCACTTCATCTTGTGGAAATCAAATGGGAAAGCACCTCCAGAGGATTCTCAGAGCCCTGCTGAAATGTTTGAGATTGTGAGGATTGTTTTGAAATGTGGTCAAGTCAGAGGACTTTACTTTTTCCTCTGTTGATGTTAACTGATCCCTGATACCATGGAGTCTTCCCCTGGCTCCCCTGTATCCTTGGCAGGGAGAAAAGTAAAGATGCAGTGTGAGAGAGGATTCTCTCCACCTACGGTTCCACAAGTCTTTGCTCTGTGTGTGGGCCAGGGACCAAATGTGTCAGTCCATCAGAGACTAGAGCTCGTTGGGCTATCTACGCTAGAGATTCATGACACCTCGTGACAACCGCACTGAGAATTACCATGCCCCTCAAAAATCTGTTAGCAGTTTGTACATATAAGTTCCTCTGCTTTTTTTTTTTAAGGCAAAATATTGCTGTGAATTTCATCAGAAGTAATTTGGGATCTATTCAAACATTTGGCTTTAATTAGGAAACAGGAAAATATGTCAAAACTAGATCCCATTTGGACAGGATTTGTTTATCCTTCTCATCTTGACTTTAAGCCCCAAATCCTAGTTTTGACTAGTTCTTAAGTGTTTTCCCCAAATTTGGGCAGAGCCTTTGGCTTATTTAGATACAGATGCTACTTAGTTCAGTGTTGGATAAGAAGGATGGTGGCCTATGCATATCAGCCCCTCAAAATGGAGAGCAGGAGAAAGTCATGGGGTATGTAACGCTGCCTGTGTGAGTTCTTCCTGAGGTGGAAGAAATGCCATTCCTTAGAGTTGCTCCTGAGCAAAGAATGGGTATATTTTTAAAAATGCTTCGATAAACTACTAGGGAATAGTTGTTAGTACTTGGGTTTCCACATAGAGCCCTTTGTTTTGGTCACTTCCTTAGAGAGTTGGTAAGCAGATTTGCAGGTAGAATTAAGGAGAGGGCTGAGTCTGGGAGTATTTATGAGGAGAATGGAATAAGAGATTCTGAGGAATGCTGGGGGCAGTGAGGAGCCAGTTTGTTGGGCCCTTTAGAGAGGGAGTAAAGGAAAGCAGCCACTTGGTTTAAGAAAGACATTGAAAAACAAGCACATGTTTAATAAAGAGATTTTTAAAATTAATTTTTCAAATAGAAGGTAGAAACACATGTTTCATCAGAAGTATAAAAACATGGACCATAAAGTTTCATTAATAGCCTGGCCCCTTAGTGTTCACCCCCTCTCTCCACCAGGAGGCAACCATTTTTTTTTTAATGTAAGCTTGCAAATTTCTTTATATGCATAAAAGCAAATATGAATATTGATTTTTAGCTTCCTCCTCTGCTTCTGTTTAAACACCAAATATAGATTATTTCATTGTTTGTACCTTAATTTTTTTTTTCCATTGTATTGTATATTTTGGATGTACTTCCCAGGTAGGTCAATGGTAAAGAATCCATCTGCCAATGCAGGAAATGTGGGTTCAATCCTTGGCACAGGAAGATCTCCTGGAGGAGGAAATGGCAGCCCACTCCAGTATTCTTGCCTGGAAAATCCCATGGGACAGAGGAGCCTGGTAGGCTACAGTCTCTGGGGTCACAAAAAGTAAAACATGACGGAGCATGTGTTAACAACAACAAATGTGTTTTGTACATCTTTCTTGTCACCACATAGAGAACTTTATGATTTTTTTTTGTTGTCCTGCTGCATTTCATTTTATTGATATATCATAATTGATCTAACCTAATCTAACCTATTTGTGGACATTGGGTTATTTCTAATTGTTTGAATTTATAATATTGTGTAAACTTACATAGAGCTTGTGGCTTCCCAGGTGGTACTAGTGGTAAAGAACCTGCCTGCCAATGCAGGGGACATAAGAGATGCAGTTTTGATCCCTGGGTTGGGATGATCCCCTGGAGAAGAAAATGGCAATCCACTCCTGTATTCATGCTTAGAGAAGTCCATGGACAGAGGAGTCTGGTGGGCTACAGTCCATGGGGTTGCACAGAGTTGTACACAACTGAAGCACCTAGAGCCAGACATCCTGGAATGTGAAGTCAAGTGGGCCTTAGGTAGCATCACTATGAACAAAGCTAGTGGAATTCCAGTTGAGCTATTGCAAATTCTGAAAGATGATGCTGGGAAAGTGCTGCACTCAGTATGCCAGAAAATTTGGAAAACTCAGCAGTGGCCACAGGACTGGAAATGGTCAGTTTTCATTCCAGTCCCAAAGAAAGGCAATGCCAAAGAATGCTCAAAACTATCGCACAATTGCACTCATCTCACATGCTAGTAAAATAATGCTCAAAATTCTCCAAGCCAGGCTTCAGCAATACGTGAACCGTGAACTCCCTGATGTTCAAGCTGGTTTGAGAAAAGGCAGAGGAACCAGAGATCAAATTGCCAACATCCGCTGGATCATCGAAAAAGCAAAAGAGTTTCAGAAAACCATCTATTTCTGCATTATTGACTATGCCAAAGCCTTTGACTGTATGGATCACAATAAAGTGTGGAAAATTCTGAAAGAGATGGGAATACCAGACCACCTAACCTGCCTCTTGAGAAACCTATATGCAGGTCAGGAAGCAACAGTTAGAACTGGACGTGGAACAACAGACTGGTTCCAAATAGGAAAAGGAGTATGTCAAGGCTGTATATTGTCACCCTGCTTATTTAATTTATATGCAGAGTACATCATGAGAAATGCTGGGCTGGAAGAAGCACAAGCTGGAATCAAGATTGCTGGGAGAAATATCAATAACCTCAGATATGCAGATGACACCACCCTTATGGCAGAAAGTGAAGAAGAACTAAAGAGCCTCTTGATGAAAGTGAAAGAGGAGAGTGAAAAAGTTGCCTTAAAGCTCAACATTCAGAAAACGAAGATCATGGCATCTGGTCCCATCACGTCATGGGAAATAGATGGGGAAACAGTGGAAAGAGTGGCTGGCTTTATTTTTGGTTCTCAAATCACTGCAGATGGTGATTGCAGCCATGAAATTAGAAGACATTTACTCCTTGGAAGGAAAATTACGACCAACCTAGACAGCACATTGGAAAGCAGAGACATTACTTTGCCAACAAAGGTCTGTCTAGTCAAGGCTATGGTTTTTCCAGTAGTCATGTATGGATGTGAGAATTGGACCATAAAGAGAGCTGAGTGCAGAAGAATTGATGCTTTTGAACTGTGGTGTTGGAGAAGACTCTTGAGAGTCCTTGGACTGCAAGGAGATCAAACCAGTCCATCCTAAAGGAGATCAATCCTATGTGTTCATTGGAAGGACTGATGCTAAAGCTGAAGCTCCAATACTTGGCCACCTGATGCAAAGAGCTGCCTTATTTGAAAAGACCCTGATGCTGGGAAAGATTGAGGGAAAGTGGAGAGGGGGATGGCAGAGGATGAGATGTTTGGATGGCATCACTGACTCAATGGACGTGAGTATGGGTAAACTCCGGGAGTTGGTGATGGACAGGGAGGCCTGGCATGCTGCGGTTCATGGGGTTGCAGAGTCGGACATACTGAACTGAGCTGAAGCAACTTAGCATGACATTTCATATAGAGCTTATTTTGCATTACCACAAACATACCCACAGAAAGAATTCCCAGTGTTGGTATTGTTGGACAACATATATACAGTTGGAATTTTTGATTGACTTTGCTACATTTCCCTCCTAAGGAGCTGGACCAATTTATACTCCCAACAGAAGTAAATGAAAGCCCTTGTTTTTCCTAAGCTTTGCCAATGCAGTGTATGTCAGATTTTTAGGTTTCCACAAACCTGGTAAGTAGCAAATAGCATCTTGGTGTCTAGGTTTTTTTGTTTTATCAAGTTCAGTTTTTCAAAACTTCAAGCTTTCTCAAACTTTTAGAAAAGTTTTTTTTTTCCCCCTATTTAATAGTAAGTTGCTGACATGATAACTCCTGCACTCTGGAAAGCCTTACATATATATTTTACAAACAAGTACATTCTTTTTATAACCAAAATAAAACCATCAAGCTCAGGGCATTAGCTTTGCTACATAACTACCATCTAACCCTCAGACTTCATTTATGTTTAGCTTATTATCCATAATGTGTTCTTTATAGAAAAAAAAATCCAGTAAGAATCATGTGTTGTGCTTAGCTGCTTGGCCTCTTTAACCTCTTTCAATCTGAAATGGTTCCTTCTACTTTCTTTACCTTTCATGATCTTGATAGGGCAGATATTTTGTAAAATTTATCTTAATTTGGGTTTGCTTGATGTTTCCTTTTGACTCAACTCAGATTATACGTCTTTGGCAGGGATATCACAGAAACAATGCTGTGTTCTCATTGTAACCTATCAGATGGTGTATAATTTTGAGTTACTGCATTAATGATGATGTTCATTCTGGTCATCTGATTGAAGTTGTGGCTGCCAGGATTCTCCATTGTAAATTTAATCTTTTCCTTCTGCAATTGCGGTAGGCAATTTCCTTCTGTCTTGTGGTAGGCCACCTTAACAGACACACATTCACGTCTATATTTATTTATTTACTTCTATAGTGAAAATTATGAGTCTGTACCATGCTTTCAATTCTTACACCACGGGATCGATTTTAGTTTTCTCCCTTTGCATGTTTTTAGTTCCCTTCTCTGACAGTGAGAAGCTAGCTCTCATTATCCTTACAGATTTCCCTAATTGATCATTCCCTTTGTGTAAACATCTGATGCACTGCTTCACTCTCACATAAAGACTTGCCACTCTCCACTTGGGCTTTGTGCCTCCCCTTCCATTTCCCACTCCGCATCCTCCATCTCCCAGAGAAGTTCTCAAGCTTCTGAGTGCAGTTTTAATTTATACTCTTTTTGTTGTGAGTGAGGTTGAGCAATTTTTAATGAAGAGTGCCAACATAAACCCTATCTTCACTTCCCATGCAAAATATTCAGTAAAATCAACATTGCCCAATAGTATTTTTGTTTGAGTGAATTATTTAGTAGTATTTGAATCAGAGCTGAGTTTTATGTTCAGCTGCACAGAGTGAGTTCAGTTATTTAAATCACTTATTCACTTAACAAATTATTTGTTGAAATCAAATCACTGTACGTTCCAGCCACTCTTCTAGGCACCTAGGATCACATGGTAAAAAAGAGAGACAAATTGTCTTCCCTCGTAGAATTTATATTTTTAACAGTGGATTCAAATAATGAGCAAGTTAACCTATCAGCTTAGAGTGTAATTTCCAGTAGTGAAAAAAGCTAAAAAGAGAATAAAGCATAGTGACAGCATCTATTGTTGTAGGTGCCAGAGCAGCAGGGAAGCCTCAGTGGACACCCAGTGACAGAACGAAAGAAATGTTTTGTGTATAGATCCCCAAGGATCAGCATCTGGTGAATCATGTCCACCTGGAAAGAACAAGCCAATTTCTGGGTTTCAGAGCCTGGATCAGAGAGCCAAACAGATAGGAAGGAAGCTACTCCATAGTCTGTAGACATCTTGCTAAGTAACTTTGGAGTCACTTCCCCACGTAGGCCTGTGCAATACTGCCTTCTCAGCTTCAGTTCTAACAAAAACATGAGAGGCAGCAACTTCATAAGTAACCAAAAATCTTTGTCTTGAAATTCTTTTAAACCTATTTCTCATCTTGGTGACATCATTCTTGCAGGTTAGGAGATATTACTCCTTTCTTACAGATGAGGATACTGAAACTTTTAAAGACCAATAATGTACTCAGTATTATGCAGCTAGTGAGACATTGAGCAGTGATTAGCTCCAAAGCTCAGCTCTTCCAGATGTTGACAAGGGTCAGACTCAGTCCTGTTATATTTTGGGAAGTGCTTTGCAGAGGCGGTTCCCCTATGATGTAAACTAGGGCCCTAAATAAACCAGGATTCTCTTAGGCAATGGGCCTCATGCTAAAACTTAATTAACATCCTTCTGTCAGGTAGATCTGTTTCCATTTCAGTTGCGCTAAAATATAAACAAATTTTTATTCACCTTTTTGGGTTGAGACTTTATCCTCTAATGTTAAGAATCCAGGGTATATTCGATGATTAGTTATATACTTCCAATAAACTAAAAGTATACATTCTTATAAGAAATAAAAATGCATAATATTATTTCACAGCAAGTACAACTACCCCACCTGATACTCTTATAAATGTACGTCTCTGTACTGTATTTTACCGATGAGATCACAGATAAATTCACCCAATCAACTCAGCAAAGCCCTGATCACAGATCAATTACTCAGATAGATTTATTTGGATTAGATATGAGAACTCAGTAATTAAACTGTAGAGATGGTTAATATTACACTTGAAAGCATCAGATAATTAATAAAACAAACTTCATAATCTGGGAACAAGTTAACAATATTATATCCATCAAAAATCAAGTTTTAAAAAACCCAGAAAAGGTAATAAGAGCAAAATAATTGAATTGCTTTGTTTATAATGAGAAAGACATGTCACTGTGGAAAAGTGAAGTTTGCCTCTTCTGGGCTTTAACCTAGACATGGGAGAGTGTTATCTTACCGGTCATTTGTGGTCACTTAGGAGTTCCTGTCTGGAATGATGTATCGAGGGGTTGTTCAGTTGTGTCCGACTCTGCGACCCCATGGACTGCAGCACACACTCCAGGCTTCCCTGTCCTTCACTATCTCATGTCCATTGAGTCGGTGATACCATCATCCAACCATCTCATCTTCTCTCTTGCTTGGAAAGGTGAATGAGTGGTGGCTTTGATTTTCCCTGGGACTGCACAGATCTTGAAGTCACTGCCAAACTAACTCTGCAGTGGCAACTTCAGAACACAAAATAAGCACTAGACCTAGAAATGCTTGACACCCAAACTTAATGTATAGTTGAATAAATGGTTTAGTCTAGCACCTACCAGCCTTTAAGGAGAGCTTGTCAGTATACTCTTTCCTGTTGAAAGAGTTGGAGAAGTCTCCAGTGCTGGGGGAAAGGAAATCAAGACTGTGTGAGAAGATGGCCTGAGAGATGGAGGCGTTGCTAGGGTCTTCAATAGCTATGTCCTCTACCAGCTGGCATCAAGGCCCTGGTTACAGCCCAGGCAGGAGAGGCATGTGGAAGTGGAAAGGAATTCTGCACAGGAAAACTAATAAATCATGCCATAAATAGCAGCATTAGGTGAAAAGAAAAGAATCACTTGGCAGTAGCTTTTTCAACACAGAAGCAAAATGTATGTACGTTTTTGGGGAGTGATATTCAAGAAACTATTAGTACTTGGGTATGAGTGGTGAATAAGTTCCATAAGCCTGATTTTTCACTATGTACCTTTCTGTTTGAAATTTTAAATCATGCATGTATACTTTTTAATTGTAAAGAACAAGTTTAAAGTTTTTTTTTCATTTTCTTTTTTTAATTAAATTTATTTTTTTAATTACAATACTATATTTGTTTTGCCATACACTGACACGAATCAGCCATAGGTGAACACGATCTTCCAATGCCGAAGCCCCCTCCCACCTCCCACCCCACATCCTCTACTTGAATCATCCTGTGCATCAGCCCCATGCATCCTGCATCCTACATTGAACATAGATTGGCGCTTCGTTTCTTACAAGAAAATATACAGGTTTCATTGCCATTCTCCCAAACCATCCCACCCTTTCCCTCTCCCTCAGAATCCAAAAGTCCACTCTATACCTCTGTGTCTCTTTGTTGTCTCACATATAGGGTCATCATTACTGTCTTCTAAATTCCATATATATGTGTCAGTATACTGTATTGGTGTTTTTCTTTCTGGCTTACTTCACTCTGTATAATCGGTTCCAATTTCATCCATCTCATTAGAACTGAGTCAAATTTATTCTTTTTAAGGGCTGAGTAGTATTCCATTGTGTATAAACTTTTATTTTCTATCCATAGAGGTCTTAACAGCAGTGTGTTCACTCACCTAGAGTCAGACATCCTGGGGTATGAAGTCAAGTGGACCTTAGGAAGCATTTCTATGAACAAAGCTAATGGAGGTGAGGAAATTCCAGTTGAGCTATTTCAAATCCTAAAAGATGATGCTATTAAAGTGCTGCACTCATTATGGTAGCACATTTGGAAAACAGCATTGGCCACAGAACTGGAAAAAGGTCAGTTTTCATTCCAATCCCAAAGAAGGGCAATGTCAAAGAATGTTCAAATTACTGTACAGTTGCACTCATTTCACATGCTAGCAAGATTATGCTCAAAATCCTTCAAGCTAGGCTTCAGCAGTACTTGAACTGACAATTCCAGATGTATAAGTTGGATTTAGAAAAGGCAGAGGAATCAGAGGTCAAATTGCCAACATGTGCTGGATCATAGAAAAAGCAAGGGAATTCCAAAAAAAACATCTACTGCTTCATTGACTATGCTAATGCCTTTGACTACATGAATCACAGCAAACTGTGGAATATTCTTAATGAGATGGTAATACCAGACCACCTTATCTGCTTTCTGAGAAGCCTGTGTGCAGGACAAGGAGCAGCAGTCAGAACTGGACATGAAACAATGGACTAGTTCAGAATTGGGAAAGGAATACTTCAAAGCTGCGTATTGTCACCTGCTTATTTAACTTCTATGGAGAGTGAAGTGAAAGTGAAAGTTGCTCAGTCGTGTTTGACTCTTTGTGACCCCATGGACTATATACAGTCCATGGAATTCTCTAGGCCAGAACACTGGAGTGGGTAGATTTTCCCTTCTCCAGGGGATCTTCCCAACCCAGGGATCGAATCCAGGTCTCCCACATTGCAGGCGAATTCTTTACCAGCTGAGCCACAAGGGGAAGCCCAAGAACACTGGAGTGGGTAGCCTGTCCCTTCTCCAGTGGATCTTCCTGACCTAGGAATTGAACCAGGGTCTCCTGTATTGCAGGTGAATTCTTTACCAACTGAGCTATCGGAAGACATCATGCAGAGTACATCATGCGAAATGCCAGGCTGGAAGAAGCACAAGCTGTAATCAAGATTTCCGGGAGAAATATCAATAACCTCAGATATGCATATGATACTACTTTACTGGCAGAATGTGAAGAGGAGCTAAAAAGCCTCTTGATGAAGGTGAAAAAGGAGAATGAAAAAGCTGGCTTAAAGCTCAGCATTCAAAAAACAGGTCCCAGCATCCAGTCCCATCACTTCATGGCAAATAGATGGAGAAAATGTGGAAACAGTGTCAGATTTCATTTTCTTGGACTCCAAAGTCCCTGTGGATAGTGACTGCAGCCATAAAATTAAAATACGCTTGCTCTTTGTAAGAATAGCTACAATAAACATAGTGTATTAAAAAGCAGAGATATCACTTTGCTGACAAAGGTCCATATAGTCCATATGGTTTTTCCAGTAGCCATGTCTGAATGTGAGAGTTGTATCAT
The DNA here is from genome assembly GCA_917880005.1 of Nanger dama. Lineage (NCBI taxonomy): Eukaryota > Metazoa > Chordata > Mammalia > Artiodactyla > Bovidae > Nanger > Nanger dama. The sequence continues at coordinate 14,819,428 of CAKJTW010000008.1, read as the reverse complement.
AAAGAAAGCTGAGCAGCAAAGTGAATTGTGGTATTGGAGAAGACTCTTGAGAGTCCCTTGGACTGCAGGGAGATCCAGCCAGTCAAGCAGGGACATCATCACTGACTATTCATCAGAAGGATTAATGCTGAAGCTCCAATACTTTGGCCACCTGATGCAAAGAGCTGACTGATTGAGAAAGACCCGGATACTGGGAAAGATTGAAGGCAAGAAACGGGGACCACAGAAGATAAGAATGGTTGGATGGCATCACTGACTCAATGGATATGAGTTTGAGCAAACTCAGGGAGATAGTGAAGGACAGGGAATCCTGGCGTGCTACAGTTCATGGGATTGCAAAGAGTTGGACCTGACTTAGTGACTGAACAAGAACAGGTAGATATCCACTCAGGGCAGACATTTTTCCAAAATATTGTTTCACCTGTTGAAATAGGAATTTTCATTGGTGAATTCTGGAAGTGAGCTATTGCTAACAGAATGATCCTTAGCATTTTCAATATGTATGACTGATTACTTAAATCTGTAAAAAATTATCTGTAGTCAATCAGGATCTATAATAATTTATAGTTTATAATGGTGAAATGATGTATAATATGTGTTGGATCTGATTTAATCCTCGTTTTTAATTCAGTTCTTTGGATTAGAAGTGTTTCTAATTAACTGAAACTAAATCACAATAGTGACTTAATTTATCATTTATGAAGTCTGTGATGACACATTTTAGCTAATCATAAGCACAGAAATTTTTGTATTATTGATTTTTATTTATTTGACTGTGCTGGGTCTTAGTTGTGGCACGTGGGATCTTCAGTTGCTTAGTTGTGGCTTGTGAACTTTTAGTTGTGATATGTGGGATCTAGTCCCCTGACCAGGGATTGCATCCCCTGCATTGGGAGCAGGGAGTCTTAGCCTCTGGTCACCAGGAATTCCCACAAGCATAGACTTAAAATAGCATATGAGCAGCCAACAGTGGTTTTAAAATGAATACTAGTGTATAACATTCTTGTTTATTAAAATCATGAATATTTGTTTAAGGATACTTGGAAATTGTAGAAATAGTAAATATTCCCCACCTATAAAATTTCTATCTTTTACACCTACATCTGTGAGTGTATTTTCTTACAGCCGTTTTCCTCTTCAGTCGGTTCAGTTCAGTTGCTCAGTTGTGTCAGACTCTTTGCAAACCCATGGACTGCAGCACGCCAGGCTTCCATGTCTATCACCAACTCCCGGAGTTTACTCAAACGGATGTCCATCGAGTCAGTTATGCCATCCAGTCTTCCTCTGTTGTCCCCTTCTCCTCCTGCCTTCAATCTTTCCCAGCATCAGGGTCTTTTCCAATGAGTCAGGTCTTTGCATGAGGTGGCCAAAGTATTGGAGTTTCAGCTTCAGCATCAGTCCTTCCAATGAATATTCAAGACTTGATCTCCTTTAGGATGGACTGGTTGGATCTCTTTGCAGTCCAAGGGACTCTCTAGAGTCTTCTCCAATACCACAGTTCTCCTAGATGGAACTGAGAAAGCTGAGTGCATGTAGGGAGTGAGGCCAGTGGCTGAGTGGGCAGAAGAGAGCCAGAAAGCAGCAGGTTCAGGGGAGACTTTGAATCCTGGGAGTAAGGTCAGTCCAAGCTTAGCATGAGTATATCCAGTCTCCTTGGCTTCTAAACAGTCAAGAAGGAGTTGGGACTCAAAGCAGAATGGAAGAATGGACAGACCATTCAGTGAAATAGAGCTTTTGGATGGAGAAAAAGGAAATCCTGAATTCAAAAATGAGAAGAGCACTAGAGAAAATAAAAATGCATCACAAAGAGGCTTTCTGGAGCCAAAATCAAAGCAACCAAATACATAATTTATTAGAGGAACTTGGGGATAGGGTGTTCTCACTGTTGAAATCTGACATTTTCTGAAAATCAGTGCCAAGACATTTCTCCAACTGCAGAGTAAACAGATAAAGAGATGGGCATCTAGGAAAGCAATTAGACACCTAGAAAATGTGTCCAAAAGTCTACCATGAGACTTATGGTAGTGTCAGAAGAGGAAAAAGTAAGTCTATAATTAAATAATTATTTAAAGACAATAATTAAACAAATGAACTCAGTTTCCATAAAATGAAAGAAATGACTTTGCAGATTATTAATATCTCACCGAGTTCTAGGCTGGAGAGATGAGAGAAAGCACTTAGTATATCATGATAAAATCCCAGAACTCCAGTTATTAACAGAAAATGGTATATGACTTCGGGCAGAAAGAACAAGTTCTATAAGGAGGAAAGTCTTGAGTTCTCTTTTACCAGGCAGGAAGCCAGAAGACAATGGAGTCGCATCTACTGGAACTTCTTAAATACTTTAGAAACATTAATTAATTCATTTATTCTTCACGACAGTCCTGTGAGGTAGGTATCATTTTAACGTACTTTTCACCAGTGAGGAAATGGGCTCAGAGAGGTTTAGTAATAGGGCCAGGGTCTCATAGCTAGAAAGCGACAGAGCCAGGACTCAACAGAAATGGTCTGGCTCCAGAGGCACATTGATTTTTTATCACACCAAAGTAAAATTTAGACGTTTACCTAACATCATACTCAAACATATATTTTTGGCATATTAAAGCCTTAAATGTGCATGAAATGCTTTAAAATTTTTAAAATAAAATATAAGGGAATATCTTTCACCCATAAAATAGTGATTATTATTTTAAACAAAACATAGGATACGAAAGGTACAAACCATAAAGCAGAAGAGATGAAGCTGCCTGGTAGATACTCTATAATATTACTTTATGTACATTTAAAAAGCATTAAAAAGTAAGAATAGGAGCCACAGATGGAAAGAAGATATTTGCAATACTTATTCCTGACTTTCAAAGGAATGGTATTCCAAATATACAAAGAATCCTACAAAATTAATAATGGATCAGCAACCTGATAGAGATATAGATAGGTATATGAAAAGGCATTTTATAGGAGGGAAAAACTGGCCACTAACCCAAGAAAAGATGCTTCAACTCACTTGTAGTTTGGAAGAATAAAAACTCATTGCAATACTATTTCACACTTATTCAGACTGGCATATGATTTGAAAATTTTGTTAAAAAATTTGGTGAGAAAGAGAAACAAAGAACTCGTACCACTAATGAGAGACTGTGTCAAGTCAGTGATGTATCTCAAAATGTGGAATTCAGGCAAAGTCTTGCATGGGCACAAGGAGATTGGGGCAAGAAGGTTGATACCAGCATTGTTCATAATATAAGTATGGAAAAATACCTAATTCCAATAATAAAGGTGTGGATAAGTGATGTGTATGTGGTAGAAAATTGAATGACCTTCAGTCATATGTGTCGATGTGTAGCTAAATCCCAACATTATTATGTTAGATGAAAAGGCAAAACGGGGAAGCATCTGTACAATAGAATACTATGTGTATAAAGTTTAAAAATACGCCAAATAATATTGTACGTTGTTCATAGGTGCTTAGATAAGTAGTAAAGATATAGCAACATGCAGGATCATGATGACATCAAGTTAAGAGTTTATCTCTGGGATGAGATTACGGTGTCTAGAGATGCACAGAAAATTTAATGTTCTGTTTTGTATTTTAAGCTCAGGAAAGGGTTCTTAGCTATTTCTACTGTTATTGTCTGTATGTTTTGATAGGCCTGAAAAATTTTACACTTAAAATGAGGGAAAAAAATCACTTGCTATTTTTTAAAAGCATATGGCAGTAGGCATTTTCCAAAATGATGAATAATATTATGATGAACTTGATTGGATTCATGTTTTAAAAATTAAGGCATCTGTTGAATGGATAAAGAAGCTGTGGTACATGTATACAATGGAATACTACTCAGCCATGAAAAGGAATGCATTTGAATCTGTTCCAGTGAGGTGGATGAAACTAGGGCCCACTATATAGAGTTAAGTCAGAAAGGGGAATACAGATATCGTATACTGGCACATATATATGGAATCTGAAGAGATGGCCCTGGTGAATTTATTTTCAGGGCAGTTCAGTTCAGTCGCTCAGTCGTGTCTGACTCTTTGGAGCCGTGAAGAAACACCCCACACCCAAGGTAAGAGAAACCCAAGTAAGATGGTAAGTGTTGCAAGAGGGCATCAGAGGGCCGTCACACTGAAACCATACTCACAGAAAACTAGTCCATCTAATCACACAAGGACCACAGCCTTGTCTAACTCAATGAAACCAAGCCATGCCTGTGGGGCAACCCAAGATGGGTGGGTCATGGTGGAGAGGGCTGACAGAACGTGGTCCACTGGAGAAGGGAATGGTAAGCCACTTCAGTATTCTTGCCTTGAGAACCCCATGAACAGTATTTTCAAGGCAGCAATGGAGAAACAGACATAGAGAACAGACCTATGGACAAGGTAGGAGAGGAGGGAGGAGGGAAGATGTATGGAGAGAGTAACATAGAAATTTACAATACCGTGTGTAAAACAGTAGCCAGTGGGAATCTGCTGTATGGCACAGGGAACTCAAACAGGGCCTCTGAGACAGGCTGAAAGGTGGGTTGGGGAGGGAGAGGGGAGGGAGGTCTGGGAGGGAGGGGACATGGTTTTATCTCTGGCTGATTCTTGTTGATGTGTGATAGAAAACCACACAATTCTGTAAAGCAATTATCCTCCAATTAAAAAATTTAAAAAATTGAAGCATCTCTCAATTTATTCACAGTGGAGAAGAATGCCCTGTATAAAGAGATATGTTTTTAAAAGTTAATGTAGAACAGCTTTTTTTTAAAAATACAAGTATAAAGTATTATTTTACTTCAAAGAACAACACTGTGATTTAAAGTTAGGTTGAAATCTTGATGGGAAATGTACTCTTGGTTTCAATAACTCCTGATAAATACTCATAGTTTAAGTAATGCTCTCTTTCTCCAGAGTGTCACATGTATAAATAGCTAACCATTTAGTGCTTAAAAGTGAGAAAAAGTGAAAGTTAGTCGCTCAGTCATGTCTGACTGTGATTCCACGGACTGTAGCCTGCCAGGCTCCTCTGTCCATGGACCTCTCCAGGTAGGAATACTGGAGTGGGTTGCTGACCTGGGATTTAGTGCTTACGTAGTATTGTTTTCATAGGATGATGTGGTAGAATGGGTCACAGTGAAAGTAAAAACACAAATAAGATTAGCATTAGATTAGTTTGCTGCATTTCCCTGGGGTCAACTCTAGGAGAGAAGGTTTCTGTGTTAGTCCCAGAACTGTGGAGGGTGTTGAAATGCTTTCTAATTGCCCAGTTAAAGCTCTGTTTATATAGCATTTTTTTTCAAGATTCACGGAACATGTTGAGGTGTCAGATATTCAAGAACTCTGTTATACAAATCACTGAAAGGAAACCTTCCCGGATAGGGAGGTGGGAGGTAGCAACGGGGGCCTGTCGGACTCTGCTATGCTGTGAACTGTGGCCTGCCAGGAGAGAACAGGTTTATTTTTAGGGTCTCTTTTTGCTTTCCCTCCACCACGCCTTTCTTCTGTCTGCATCCTAATCGACGCTCCTGTGTCTTGCTGGGTCACTGTAGGTTGTTTTATATGTTACACCCTCCTTGCAGCCTCCCACCCTAATTCTAGTTGGCCTTCTACTCAGAAACGTACGTTAGTTACTGGTTTCCCACCAGAGGAGATTACTCTGCCTTGTTTTGAAGATGTGCTGACTTTCTCATTCATCTCAATTTGGATTGTTTTCAGGTCAGCTACTCACAGAAGCTGGCTTGTGACAGGGTTTTCACTGGCCCATAGTAAAATGATAAAAATATGGAAAATGTGGCTAGAATAGGGTATTCAAATTTTTAAAGAATTGAGATTGTTTTTCTTGCTTTTTTGTGATCAGATGTTTGTTCTTCATCAAATGCTGGTTGATGGCAGAATTTTGGAAAAGATCTTGCTTGGGAAAAGCATAAGTTGATGAGTTTGATGGTTGCCTTCTTTCCACCTCAACACCCTTCTTAGTTCTCCCTACCACAAAAACACGATACAGACACACACACAGACACACACTTTCTCTCTCATTTTCCCTTTCACTCACACACATATACTTTTTTTTCCCTCAAATTTTGTTTTTGTTTTTGCAGGGCAGAGAAACCATGGTCTAGGTTGTTTTACGTAATCCATGCTCAACAGTTGTTTATTCCTACTTCTCCGTCCTTTCTCAGTCATTCCTGTCGTCCCAAATATCCTCCTGCTCTTCAGTACAAATTCTCCACTTTTGTAATGCTCAGATCAAATTGCCTCTCCTTCAGCTAATTTTCTTAATCACTTTGTGACAGTTTTATCACTTTATTTATTGGTATGGGTATTGGTTGACATAAGAATTTTGTTTTTCTGATGCCTGTGAAAGAACTTTGGCATTTTGTTAATACTAGGGAGATTTGGTAAGGCCATAAAAATTCATATAAAATGGTTTTATTAGTCCTAAATCTGTCGTATCTGGTAGTCTTAATGTAATAGTTATGAATAGCATACGGTGACTCTTCACCAGGTATCTCCAGCATTCTGCTTTGCAGGCCTCCTGGTGTTAGGTGTATCCGTGTGACTGATTTTGGCTATTGAGATGTGAATGAAAGTGGAGTGTTACTCCCAGATGGAAGCTTTTGAGCAACTATAGCAATATTCCAGTTGGCAGGTGATCTTTAGCTTGGCTTCTAGGGGCTTCCCTGGTGGCTCAGACAATAAAGAATCTGCCTGAAATGCAGGAGACCTGGATTTGATCCCAGGGTTGGGAAGATCCTCTGGAGAAGGAAATGGCAACCCACTCCAGTATTCTTGTTTGGAGAATCCCACAGACAGCCTCCACGGGGTCACAAAGAATTGGACATGACTGAGCAACTAACACGTTCACCTTTTTGAGTCCTAGAGTGAGTATGATGTGAAAGAGAGCCCCATACAGCCTTCAATGGACTTGCAGTGTGAGCAAGAAATAAACATTTGTTTCTTAATCCACTGAGATTTTGGAGATTGTAGATAGTATTAATAACAGCACAACTTAATCTATTGATACAAATATACACTTTACAAAAATAAAATTTCTAACTTTATTGATAATTATTTATAATGTTAAATATTTACCATTTCAATATATTCCATTTCTTATATTTAAAAAGAGAATATTGACACCTGATCATTTTAATGAGATAAATACCAAAGTCTCAGGATCTCACAGTATCGTTCAGAAACATGTAGAATGGATTTAAAAATATACAATGGAACACTGAAAGTGGCAAATTGGCAACTAAAATACAGACGAGGAAGAAGATGTAGATTAAAATATTGAGAGCAAACCGAGAATCTAGTAAGATCTCATAAAGAAGTCTTGACCCTTGAGAAATGATTTCCCTTGATTCTTCAAGATGGTTGCGTATGTAACCACAAAGATCACTAAGCAACTGACTCACCTAAATTGACTTGAATGCCGTTTTGTTTGCCTGCCACAAAGATTATTGGGAGCTTGGCGCCATCTTCTGGTCAAATGCTAACTTTTCAGATTCAAAACTTTTTTGACTTTTCAGTAACTACTTTGATTATAGTTTCTAGTAAATACCATTAAGTAAATAAGTAAAAATTTTCAAACATAAATTTTAGGAACTTATGCACATAAAATGAATGTATATCTGTACAGTTTTAAGTGAAGTCGCTCAGTCGTGTCCAACTCTTTGTGACCCAGTGGACTGTAGCCCACCATGCTCCTCTGTCCATGGGATTTTCCAGGCAAGAGTACTGGAGTGGGTTACCATTTCCTTCTCCAGAGGATCTTCCCAACCCAGGGATCGAACCCTGGTCACCGCATTATAAGGAAGACGCTTTACCGTCTGAGCCACCAGGGAAGTCCTAGGCTAACTATATGACAGTTGCAATTTTGAATTTTTTTATGTTTGTTTTTGAGAACATTACACAAATAAAACTGTCACCTTTTTCTTAACAACACAAGAGAAGACTCTACACATGGACATCACCAGATGGGCAACACTGAAATCAGACTGATTATATTCTTTGCAGCCAAAGATGGAGAAGCTCTATACAGTCAGCAAAAACAAGACCTGGAGCTGGACTGTGGCTCAGATCATGAACTCCTTATTGCCAAATTCAGACTTAAATTGAAGAAAGTGGGGAAAACCACTAGACCATTCAGGTATGACCTAAATCAAATCCCTTATGCTATACAGTGGAAGTGAGAAATAGATTGAAGGGCTTAGATCTGATAGATAGAGTGCCTGATGAACTGTGGACTGAGGTTTGTGACACTGTACAGGAGACAGGGATCAAGACCATCCCCATGGAAAAGAAATGCAAAAAGCAAAATGGCTGTCTGGGAGGCCTTACAAATAGCTGTGAAAAGAAGAGAAGTGAAAAGCAAAGGAGAAAAGGAAAGATAGAAGCATCTGAATGCAGAGTGCCAAAGAATAGCAAGAAGAGATAAGAAAGCCCTCCTCAGCGATCACTGCAAAGAAATAGAGGACAAGAACAGAGTGGGAAAGACTAGAGATCTCTTCAAGAAAATTAGAGATACCAAGGGAACATTTCATGCAAAGATGGGCTTGATAAAGGACAGAAATGGTCTGGACCTAACAGAAGCAGAAGATATTAAGAGGTGGCAAGAATACACAGAAGAACTGTATAAAAAGATCTTCATGACCCAGATAATCATGATGATGTGATCACTCACCTAGAGCCAGACATCCTGGAATGTGAAGTCAAGTGGGCCTTAGCATCACTACGAACAAAGCTAGTGGAGGTGATGGAATTCCAATGGAGCTGTTTCAAATCCTGAAAGATGATGCTGTGAAAGTGCTGCATTCAATATGCCAGAAAATTTGGAAAACTCAGCAGTGGCCACAGGACTGGAAATGGTCAGTTTTCATTCCAATCCCAAAGAAAGGCAATGCCAAAGAATGCTCAAACTACCACACAATTGTACTCATCTCACATGCTAGTAAAGTAATGCTCAAAATTCTCCAAGCCAGGCTTTAGCAATACGTGAACCGTGAACTTCCAGATGTTCAAGCTGGTTTTAGAAAAGGCAGAGGAACCAGAGATCAAATTGCCAACATCTGTTGGATCATAGGAAAAGCAAGAGAGTTCCAGAAAAAACATCTGTTTCTGCTTTATTGACTATGCCAAAGCCTTTGTGTGGATCACAGTAAAGTGTGGAAAATTCTGAAAGAGATGGGAATACCAGACCACCTAACCTGCCTCTTGAGAAACCTATATGCAGGTCAGGAAGCAACAGTGAGAACTGGACATGGAATAACAGACTGGTTCCAAATGGGAAAAGGAGTATGTCAAGGCTGTATATTGTCACCCTGCTTATTTAACTTGTATGCAGAGTACATCATGAGAAATGCTGGGCTGGAAGAAGCACAAGCTGGAATCAAGATTGCGAGAGAAATATCAGTAACCTCAGATATGCAGATGACACCACCCTTATGGCAGAAAGTGAAGAGGAACTAAAAAGCCTCTTGATGAAAGTGAAAGAGGAGAGTGAAAAAGTTAGCTTAAAGCTCAACATTCAGAAAACAAAGGTCATGGCATCTGGTCCCATCACTTCATGGCAAGTAAACAGGGAAACAGTGGAAACAGTGTCAGACTTTATTTTTTTGGGCTCCAAAATCACTGCAGATGGTGATTGCAGCCATGACATTAAAAGATGCTTACTGCTTGGAAGGAAAGTTAAGACCAACCTAGATAGCATATTCAAAAGCAGAGACATTACTTTGCTGACTAAGGTCCATCTAGTCAAGGCCATAGTTTTTCCAGTAGTCATGTATGAATGTAAAAGTTGGACTGTGAAGAAAGCTGAGCCCCAAAGAATTGATGCTTTTGAACTGTGGTGTTGGAGAAGACTCTTGAGAGTCCCTTGGACTGCAAGGAGATCCAACCAGTCCATTCTAAAGATCAGCCCTGGGTGTTCTTTGGAAGGAGTGATGCTAAAGCTGAAGCTCCAGTACTTTGGCCAGCTCATGAGAAGAGTTGACTCATTGGAAAAGACTCTGATGCTGGGAATGATTGGGGGCAGGAGGAGAAGGGAACGACAGAGGATGAGATGGCTGGATGGCATCATGGACTTGATGGATGTGAGTCTGGGTGAACTCCAGGAGTTAGTGATGGACAGGGAGGACTGGTGTGCTGCGATTCATGGGGTCTCAGAGAGTCGGACATGACTGAGCGACGGAACTGAACTGAACTTTTAATATAAAGAATAGTGTTTTCCAAGGAGAATTTAGATTTATCTATGTTCAATAATACTTAAATTTATATTTTCACATTTCTATAAAAACGTGATCTAGAGGTGGTGTATGTGTTTAATTTCAAAAATGATTTTTAAAATACAAGGAGAAAGGGAAGGAAGCTGTAAATAACTTAATTGTCTTGTGTTCAGCCTTGTGCTGGGTGCTTTTAGAAGGTGGTCTCGTTTACTTCCCACCACCCTGCCTTTGAGTAGGCAGTGTTGCCTTGGTTTTACTGCTCAAGAAATAAGTCTAAAAGGTTATGGACATTAATGCTGATGTTTGGGGAGAAAGCAACTTTATTTTACTAGAATGATTGTGATTGCTCATTTATTAAGCTGTGCCAGGAACACTGAATCAACAGTTTTCCAATCTTGTTGTTGTTGGAACTGATTTTTTTCATTGTTAGTTAGATGCAGTAGATATCTGATATAATTCCGTTTTTAGGATAGTGAAGGGCACTGAGGTGTTTGTGTTCTTTCCTGTTACGCTTTGTTCACCGCTGTCTGCAGGGTCCAGAGGAAGCAGCAGCCTTAAGTGTAAAGTAGGCATTCAATTTCTGTTTCAACAGAAAGAGAAAAGAAAGGGAGAGGTTTAGAGAGAGAAAGGAAAAGAAGGGAAGGCAGGAAGGGAGAGGAGCTAATCCTCTCAGTTCAGTTCAGTTCATTTCAGTCACTCAGTTGTGTCCGAATCTTTGTGACCCCATGAACCACAGCACTCCAGGCCTCCCTGTCTATCACCAGCTCCCAGAGTTCACACAAACTCATGTCCATTGAGTCGGTGATGCCATCCAGCCATCTCATCCTCTTTCATCCCCTTTTCCACTTGCCCTCAATCTGTTCCAGCATCAGGGTCTTTTCAAATGAGTCAGTTTGTCACATCACGTGGACAGAGTGTTAGAGTTTCAGCTTCAACATCAGTCCTTCCAATGAATACCCAGGACCGATCTCCTTTAGGATGGGCTGGTTGGATCTATTTGCAGTCCAAGGGACTCTCAAGAGTTTTTTTGTTAAGCACATTATACCCATAATTTCATTAGTCCTAAAACTAACCAAGTGCACTCTTTATTATTGTTTTCAATTTCACAAATGAGAAAATTATACTTAGTGTCATTAAGTATTTTACCCAAGGTCACACAGCTCACAGTCAAGACTTAAATCTTTATCTGTCTGACTTATAAGACATATTTTTAAGTGGACTATTTATTCGTTCATTTAGCAAACATTTACTGGTGTGTCACTCTTGTCAGATAATCTCGTATCTTCATATGTAATATGTTTCACCTAATTTGCACAAATCAAATTCTAGATTTTAGTCCTCAATTTTTCTTTCCCTGGGTCTCCATTTCCTCTGCAAATTATCAATATAGTTAATAAAATCAGAAAATTAGGAGTCATCTTAACTTTTCTAAAACCTCTCAAACCCTAATCTCAGGTTTTATAAGATTTTGTAAGGCCTGTCCCCTACCCCATCTCTACCTTCATTTCTCTCCTGATGCTTATCTGCTAGTCATGCGGGCATTCTAGAAATTTTGAGAACAAATCAAGCTCTTTCTTACAGAAGGATTTGGTATGTGATATCATCTTCTTGAAATGCTTCCTTTATCATTTCTCTCAGGTCTCAACTTAAATGAACCCTCTCCAGAGAAATTTGGTCCTGACAAACCATTAAAGTTTTTTTTTTTTTTAAATTTCTGAGTAGATCCTTTGTTATTCTATCATAGCACTTTACTCATTTTCTTCTTAGTACTTGGAATAGTATAGGATTATTTTTACCTTCTTTCCTTGTTAAATGCATCTCCCTAATAGACTGTGAGGTCTTTGCATCTTTAAATTTGTCTGTCTGGTTCTTGCTGCAAACCTGTGAGCACTGGACTTGGTACCTAGAAGGTATTTGATGAATATTGGCTTAATCAACAAATAAACAATTTTTGGTGAAACTTCTTGCATCCTGTCTGTGCATTCAGAATGCTTCTCCGAGGCCCATAATGATACCCACTTTATGAACAGGAACACTTTTGATCTACCAGCATTTTGTCTTCAGCCTCTTCTGTTTTCTCTCACAGCTCTCTATGGATTAGAATCTCCTAAACCTAACCCTTGAGCTGGGACATTTCATTTAATTTTAGGCTGCTATTTCTATGAGTCTTCTGAATACAAGTAACTTAAATGTAATGTTTTATCAAGGCCAGCTTGTTATTTTCTTCCCATACTTCTTTCTTCTTGTAAATCAAGATCGACTTCCACACCCATGCAGTCCACCAGGCTAGCAATGTGAGTTCTCTGGAATATTGGTCTGTTTCATCCCATATCTGATCAAGGAAGTCCAGTCCATTTTAGCTCAGATGTGTCTCCCAGTCTGATTGCTTATCTCATCTTTGCTGCCATGTGCTAAAACACATGTCACATTCCATCTCAGAGACCTTTCGTCCCTTTACTATCTGTAGGATAAATTCTAACCATCTTTCCATCAGTGTGCCAAGCCGTGCTTTACTGTTTAAGAATTAACCCACATCTGTGTGAAGCTCCTTAGTCACTTTCTCTTACGATATTCCACTCTGCATTGTGTACACATTTAATTGAGCACTTCTCATATTGAATTGTCATCTATCCATTAAATTTTGGATTTTTAAAAGAAATACTGTGTCGGGTCTTAGGTGTGGCATGTAGGATCTTCACTGAGGCAAATGGGCTTCTTGCTAGATGTGGCACATGGGGTCTAGAGCGTGCTGGCTCAGTAGTTGTGCCACATGGGTTTAGCTGCCCTGTGGCAGGTGAGATCTTAGTTCCCCATCCAGGGATCAAACCCACATCCCCTCCACTGGAAGGCGAATTCTTAGCCGCTGGACCACCAGGGAAGTCCCAGATTTTGGACTTTGAGAAGACAGTGTCTGGCCATCTCCATCTAGCAAGTTGCTTTTGCATAGTTTCAGTTGGTGTTTAACGTCTATTTTTAAGACAAATGATGATCAGAGAGGTCGAATGGGTACCCCATTCTTGTGGCAGAAAGTGAAGAAGAAGTAAAGAGCCTCTTGATGAAATTGAAAGAGGAGAGTTTAAAAGCTGGCCTAAAACTCAACTTTCAGAAAACTAAGATCATGGCATCTGGTCTCATCACTTCATGGAAAATAGATGGGGAAATAATGGAGACAGTGACAGACTTCATTTCTGGGGGCTCCAAAATCACCGCAGATGGTGACTGCAGCCATGAAATTAAAAGATGCTTGCTCCTTAGAAAAAAGCTATTACCAACCTAGACAGAATATTAAAAAGCAAAGGCATTACTTTGCCAACAAAGATCCATCCAGTCAAAGCTATGGTTTTTCCAGTAGTCATGTATGGATGTGAGAGTTGGACCATAAAGAAAGCTGAGCGTCGAAGAATTGATGCTTTTGAACTGTGATGTTGGAGAAGAATCTTGAGAGTTCCTTGGACTGCAAGGAGTACAACCAGTCCATCCTAAAGGAAATCAATTCTGAGTATTCATTGAAAGGACTGATGCTGAAGCTGAAACTCCAATACTTTGGCCACCTGATGTGAAGAACTGACTCATTTGAAAAGACTCTGATGCTGGGAAAGATGAAAGTCAGGAGGAGAAGGGGGCGACAGAGGATGAGATGGTTGGATGGCATCACCAGCTCGATGAACATGAGTTTGAGTAGGCTCCAGGAGTTGGTAATGGATAGGGAAACCTGGCGTGCTGCAGTCCCTGGGGTCACAAAGAGTCGGACATGACTGAGTGACTGAACTGACTGAAGGTAACATGCCTCTTTCTGGAACGTTGAACTTAGGTCCTCTAATGCTTTTGGCTCCTGTAGTGTTGGCATAAAGAGGCACTTTGAGGAAAAGACTTTACATCTTTCTGTAGTCTACAGCCTTTCTTCCCTATTTATTCTTCCCACATAAATTTACAGTCTAAAGAAAAATACCATGATCATTTTGCAAAAATAAGCCAAGGCTAACCCCATTCTCCAACCAATTCACCTAAGTCCCTTCTATAAAATGATATTCTATACATGCTTATTTAGGTTGCATTACGTAGACTTCATAGCTTATATACATATGCAGATTAGCACAATGCACTTAAAACTGATGAAAAACTGTGTGTAATTTACTAATTTATGTATTTTTTGGTATTCATTAGATATGAGATTACTCTGACAAAAGAACAGGTTAATGAGATGAACTCTAATAGCTTTTAAACAGGTCTGAGATAATTTGTATCACTTGCATTTTCATGTGCATGTTCATTTAATAACTCATTAGTAACCACAGCATAGATCAGTATGCTAAAATGGAAATATACTATTTTCAAAACAATAGGGCAGTTTTTGTGTTGGATTGGTTATTAAATATTATCATATGAAATCTTACAAATTGATTGTTGTCTCCCATGGGAGATAGTTTGTTAAATATCTTCATAGTCTGAAACAGGTTGGCAAATTATAGCCAATGGAACAAATACAGCCTACCTCCTATGTTTGTATGGCTGCAAACAAAGAATAGCTTTTGCGTTCTTAAGTGGTTGAAAAAAGTTGAAAGAGAAATAATACTTTTTAACACATGAGAATCATATGAAGTTCACATTTGAGTGTCCCTAAAGTTTCACTGAGACACAGTCATGCACCTTTGTCTATGTATGGCTGCTTTTGTGCTATTACTGCCCAGTTGAGCGGCTGCAACAGAGCTGTAATGGCATTTCAAAGCCTAGAATGTTTACTCTTTGGACCTTTACAGAAAACGTTTGCCTTTTTCTGGTCTGAAATAAAGCAGAGACTCTCCGGATCCCTTCAGGTCCCACCTATCCCTGGAGTGCAAAATCCTTGCCTCTGTCTGAGGGCTTTCTTTGGGCCTGAGCGCCCTACCCTGGGTTCTCAGCAGGTCAGAAGCAGCCACAGATCACTACCTTGAGGGAGTCGTTTTGTCTCAGTGAGTTTTGATGGCTGCATATCCAGGCTCCCTTGTCCCTCGTTGGGCATGTCCAGCACTGTTAGAGTCCTCTTTGGTTGCCACAGTGCAAACTGCCTCAGTAAAACACCCTTCACTGACTTCCATTCCACCACTCTGTTTGCTCGAGGTCTTCTACTTCAGCTACTTGTACTAGATAGAGTCCTTGTTGCAGAGTGTGCTTCTGGGGGAAATCCCAACCAAGACAAATGTGAATTATTCGTGTATATATATTATTTAGGGTGTCACTTTGATATATAAGCTACTCAGGTGTGATGAAAAATTTATAATCAAATATTTGGGTCATTTTTTTCTTACTACTAAAGGAAAGGCAGGTTTTATTAATTGATAGTTTTATTCTATATGGCATTTATCGGCCAGATTTATCCTGAAAGATGCAGTTTGATAATTTTCTCATATTTCTGAACATAAATGCCTGTTCCAGGACAGTGATTCTTGAAGTATCAAATTAATCTTTCATATGGCCAGATCTTTCTTTCATCTTTTGTTAAATTTATATTTTCTCCTTTTATACTAATAAAACTTTCCTGCTTCATCTTCAGAAACCTTCAGCCTAAATTTTATTTTGTGTCAATACTAGATAGAAAAGCAAGCTCAGTATTAGAGGTAGCAAGATAATATTTTCCATATGATAATTAGCTATGAGCTTCCCTGGTGGCTCAGCTGGTAAAGAATCTGCCTGCAGAGCAGGAGATCTGGGTTTCGCAATTCTAAAAAAATGTATTTCATAACTTGAAAATGTCTATATTTTGTTCTTAGTATACGCTTCATATTTTTTCTCCTATTGGTTAGTTAAAATTAATTAAATATTGTCATACCTAAACCTTTGCTATTTATCATTTAAGATTCTATAGGTGTCTGTTGCTTGAATAAAACTTTAATATTACTACTTAAGTTACATTGCCTGATTTTTTATTTGCTTAATGAATATAAAATTTGATATTCCTAAACTGTTTCAAGGAATGCAATACACATTTAATAGATTTAATTAAAAAACCCTGAGGAATAGAATATTTATTTTGTTTTCACTACATTAATGTTTTATTATTTAAACAATTATACTGACTCAAATTACTTGGATATTATCCAGTTTTTGCCTCTTTTTTGTGTGTATGTTAATGGGTGTATTGTTTAACAATTTTGGAGTCATGATTATATGAGAAAAAGTTACATTTTGCATTTAAAATACAGCCATTTGTGTAAAAAGAGATACTTACATATATTTGTATTAATAATTGCCTAGGATATGTTTAAAACAATACAGAGGAAACTAGTAGCCATGCTTTTCTTGGAGAATGGGAGTGGGAGACCAGAATCAGGGGTGAGAGCAAGACTTTTCACTGTATGCTTTTGACACTATTTGTGGAGTTTTTTGACCATTTATATGAATAACTAAAAAACAAAGTTCAAAAGAAATGAAAGAAGGGAGAAGGCAAATAAGGGGACTCTGGTGTTAGAGGTACCCAGGTTTGAATACCAGTTCAGCCACTTACTGACCATACGATTTCATTGACATCACTTAATTTCTCTGATCTATAAAGTGCAGATAATACAATTATAACACACGTATAGGGCACTTTGCATACTGCCTGGTACCTAGTAAGCCTCCAATAAATGGTTATGTGACCATATGCATTATTAATGTTTAAAATAATCGTCTCCCCTGACTTCTACACAGAGTAGGTTTTCGTTTACCCACTCACTCAACACATGTTTTCTCAGTTTTCTTTTGTTGACAGGGACAGTAACCTGCCTGGAAAGTCATCACTTCTGCCTACTCTGTTGGTCATAAGATTCAAGGGGAGGGGCTCCAGACTACGTTTCAGTGGGAGGAGTCTGAGAATTTACTCTCATCATCAGTCTACCTCAGTCTGCTTTCTAGTTGCAGATTATTTATATCCTTCTCACTTGCAAAAACATGTACCCCTTCCAGAGTTTTCTAAAGTGTCCTTCTACTGTAACATCAGTTCATAATCCAGGACTTCTTTAACTGAATTGGATCCAAGTGTGTACCCAAGTTGTGGTAACTTGGGTACAGTTCCTTGCATTCAGAGCCATTTGTTCTCAAGACCTGTTCATTGAAGAGACTGGTTAACTGTCCTTCCCCAATGTAACATTCCCACTGTTAACATTGTGGGAGAAATATCAATAACCTCAGATATGCAGATGACACCACACTTATGGTAGAAAGCGAAGAACTAAAGAGCCTCTTGATGAAAGTGAAAGAGGAGAGAGTGAAAAAGTTGGCTTAAAACTCAACATTCAGAAAACTAAGATCATGACATCCGGTCCCATCACTTCATGGCAAATAGATGGGAAAACAATGGATACAGTGATAGACTTTATTTTTTTGGGCTCCAAACTCACTGCAGATGGTGACTGCAGCCATGAAATTAAGAGGCTTGCTCCTTGGATGAAAAGTTATAACCAACTTAGCATATTATAAAGCAGAGACATTATTTTGCCAACAAAGGTTCGTCTAATCAAAGCTATGGTTTTTCTAGTAGTCATGTATGGATGTGAGAGTTGAATTATAAAAACTGAGTGCTGAAGAATTGATGCTTTTGAACTGTGGTATTGGAGAAGACTCTTGAGAGTTCCTTGGACTCCAAGGAGATCCAATCAGTCAATCCTAAAGGGAATCAGTCCTGAATATTCATTGCAAGGTCTGATAATGAAGCTGAAACTCCAATACTTTGGCTACCTGATGTGAAAAACTGACTCATTGGAAAAGACTCTGATGTTGGCAAAGATTGAAAGTGGGAGAAGGAGATGATAGAGGATGAGATGGTTGGATGGCATCACCTACTCAAAGGACATGAGTTTGAGCAAGCTCCAGGAGTTGGTGATGGACAAGGAGGCCTGGCATGCTACAGTCCATGGGGTCGCAAAAGGTGGGACATGACTGAGCGACTGAATTGAATATCCTCACTCCCATGCATACCTTGGTGAGATGGAGATAGAATGGATCACTGCAGAAGCTGTCCTACTAAACAGGGGAAGAACCAAAGGCTTGTACCACTTAGTGATTATGATTGATAAAACAAAACCCTTCTCCATGTCCTAATCCCCAGAATTTGAATATGTTGCCTTCCATAGCCAAAGGGACTTTGCAGGCGTGTTTAAGGTTAAAGGACTTGAAATGGGAAGATTATTCTACATTGTCCAGATCACCTGCGTCCTTAAAAGTAGAAGAGGAAGGCAGAACAGTGAGTCAGAGAAAAGCTGCTGCTGGCTGTGAAGGTGGAGAATGGAGACTATGAGCTGAGGAATGCCGGAAATGGCCTCTGTTTATAGTCAGGAAGAAAGTAGGAAACTCATTCCTATAATCTCAAGCTATTGAATTTTGCCAAAGACCAGAATGAGCAGATAACAGATTCTGTCTTAGAGCCTCCAGAAAATGTTGCCAATACCTTGGCTTTCATCTCGTGAAACTTGAACCTGATTTCCGATCTCTAACATCATAAATTTGTGTTGTTTTAATCCACTGAATTTGTGGTATTTTGTTATGACATCAGCAGAAAACGAGTCTCCTGATCCATAGCAATTCTGAAATCCATTCTGGCACAGGCTGCCACCAGTTTCTTGATCAGGCCCTGGTGATGCCCTGGTTATACGTCTCTAAGCTCTTGGGTCCATACCCTAGGATCTTTGGGTCTACTCTCTGTATTATCCTTCCTCGTCCATATGGTGGTTGGGCAGACTAACTTTGCAGACAGCTTTCCACCCTGTGCAGAATTGGTGGCACCATGGATCTTCTTCCTGTCTCCTTTAGTTTGAGCCAATGGTGCTCCTATTTGGTATAATTTTCTTGAAAGTTTTATGAGTTTTCTATGAGTCCTATTGGGGTTTACTCCATTAGATAAAAACCACACCCACAAGTCTCTTCAAGACAGATCCCTCTCTTGGTTGGCTGATAGGGTGCTATGAGACAAAGCCCTTACTAGTCACAGAAGCCAGTTGGAATGGTGGAGAGGATTAGTTTTTCTGAAGACTTAAAAAAAAAGTTTCATAGTCACATCCTTAAATAATCTTTATGCTGAATCTTTCTACTTTGAGGACCTCTTGCCTGGAGAGGTTGGGAATGACTTTAATGCTTTCTGTGGCTTTTCCTTCTGAATTAATTTATAGCAAATATTCTTGTCTGCTCTTGCCTGCTTGCTCATTACAAATACAGAATAATGCACTTTTTCTCACTTTTTAACACATATCAGAATCACTTGGGGCTGATGCCTAGGCCTTATATACAGAAATGCTAATGAACTTTTCTGGGGTATAATCTGGACAGTAGGAATTTTAAAAGCTCCCCACATGATTCTAACAAGGATTCAAGATGGAGAACAGTTGCCTTTAAACAACACTGTACTATTGCTTATAGTCAAAGTAAGCTTTCAGTTCAGTGCAGTTCAGTTGTTCAGTCATGTCCAACTCTTTGCGACCCCATGAATTGTAGCATGCCAGCCTCCTTGTCTATCACCAACTCCTGGAGTTCACTCAGACTGATATCCATCAAGTCGGTGATGCCATCTAGCCATCTCATCCTCTGTCGTCCCCTTCTCCTCCTGCCCCCAATCCCTCCCAGCATCAGAGTCTTTTCAATGACTCAACTCTTCTCATGAGCTGGCCAAAGTACTGGAGTTTCAGCTTTAGCATCATTCCTTCCAAAGAACACCCAGGACTGATCTACTTTAGAATGGACTGGTTGGATCTCCTTGCAGTCCAAGGGACTGTCAAGAGTCTTCTCCAATACTACAGTTCAAAAGCATCAATTCTTCAGTGCTCAGCCTTCTTCACAGTCCAACTCTTACATCCATACATGACTACTGGAAAAACCATAGCCTTGACTAGATGGACCTTTGTTGGCAAAGTAATGTCTCTGCTTTTGAATATGCTATCTAGGTTGGTCATAACTTTCCTTCCAAGGAGTAAGCGTCCTTTAATTTCATGGCTGCAATCACCATCTGCAGTGATTTTGGAGCCCCCAAAATAAAGTCTGACACTGTTTCCACTGTTTCCCCATCTATTTCCCATGAAGTAATGGGACCGGATGCCGTGATCTTCGTTTTCTGAATGTTGAGCTTTAAGCCAACTTTTTTACTCTCCTCTTTCACTTTCATCAAGAGGCTTTTTAGTTCCTCTTCACTTTGTGCCATAAGGATGGTGTCATCTGCATATCTGAGTTTCTTGATATTTCTCCTGGCAATCTTGATTCCAGCTTGTGCTTCTTCCAGCCCAGCGTTTCTCATGATGTAGTCTGCATATATGTTAAATAAGCAGGGTGACAATAGTGAGCTTTAAAGTGTATTTATTTGTCTTGAATTCATAAACTTTTTTTTTTCCTAAAGAATCAAATATGTGATAAAGGAGCATTCTTAGGTCTCCGTGTTTTAGTAAATTGTTAAGTTCAGAGTAAAAAGCCCATATCCTTAACTTTTCAATTTTATAAAATAATTTTGATACAAACCAGAAATTTTACAGCTGTCCTAAGAATTAGTGTGAATAGATGCTTTCAAATAACTCTATGGAAATACTGTTTTTATTTCATAGTTTCTCAATCTAACTACTATAGTAGGCACTTTGAAAATGATGATCAATTCTTTTGTAAACTAGATAGAACACTGTATTTTATAAGAACAAAATAATGTGAACAGGAAGACATCCCCTACTACTTGCAAACTAATGTGTCCACAGTTGCCCACGTTGCTATGTGTGGCTTTAAATGTAGAATATTCTGGTTTGTTGCATGCACTCTTTGTGAGCAATGTCTTTTTAAAACTGATTTTAGTTTGTGTTAGAAGGAACACTTTTCTTGTTCGGCAGCTGGTATGAATTTAATTATTGAAAATAAATATGATCTAATGTTTCATTGAGCTTTCTGAATAACAGGATAAATTTGGTCAGCACTGCTACCTCAAAGGGCCTGGAAGAAAGCCAAATCGCTAGAAGCAACTGCTCTGGTGGGGAGGAAATTATCAGCAAATTCATGTGATTTATGCCATTTAATATACAATTAAAAGCCGGTATGGATTTGCTTGATACGCTAAGTGCTTCTTTATCTTGCAATTTGGTGACAGAGAAATGTTATAAAAAGGAAATAGCTGCTGATGTATGTTCTACATTTAACACGTGGTTTCACAACTGAAGCTACTGTCCCTGAGTAGAACTGCTGCTTACAGTGGCAGCTGGATCGGAAGGTGCAAGACCAGGAGCATTTGCAACGTGAACGTGTTCTTGGCACTGAAAGTGCGTAGGCAGCGGAGAGAAACAGGGTTTGAAATGCAGAGAACCAGAAACCAGGCATATATGAAAGAAACTTAATGAGAAGCCTTGTCAAATTAAAAAAAAATCCCCCAATTTTCTCAATTCCATATTAGGTGGTGGTATGAAAGAAACTTTTAGAATTTGTTTGTAATAAAAACTAAAAATCTGCCAACTGTGTTAGAAGAAGACTGAATTACTTTTCTATTCGCTTTTAGAAAATATGAGCTATTGTCATTTAAAGAGATGGTCAATGAGTATACAGATTAAAACAATGTAGAAATCAGTCTTAAAACTGGCAGACATGCCAGATGGGTATCAAAAAGTATATCTATAGATACAGATAGGTTAACAGTACCCCACTCCAGTACTCTTGCCTGGAAAATCCCATGGACGGAGGAGCCTGGTAGGCCGCAGTCCATGGGGTCGCTAAGAGTCGGACACGACTGAGCGACTTCCCTTTCACTTCTCACTTTCATGCATTGGAGAAGGACATGGCAACCCACTCCAGTGTTCTTGCCTGGACAATCCCAGGGACGGGGAGCCTGGTGGGGTATCGTCTATGGGGTAGCACAGAGTCAGACACGACTGAAGCGACTTAGCAGCAGTAGCAGCAGCAGCAACAGAAAGATTTTTTTAAATACTTTGGAATAAATAGAACTAGAAATGAGCAGAACCTTCTTGAAGAAAATGTTATATCTCTATCTCTATGTCCGTAAAAGATAACTTAAATAAATCACATACTTATCTTGGGATAAAAAGCTTAAACTTGTAAAGCTGTCAATTCTATTTAGATTAATGTATACATTTACTGAGATCCAAATAAAAATACGGGAAAGGCTCAAAAAAATGTGTCAGATATGTCATCTTTAAAAAATGAGTAATTCATTGTTATTTATTTTCTCATTCTAAATACATTTTTATTTTTATGCCAATTTAAAAATAAACCAAAAAAAAAAAAAAAAAGTCAGTCTGCATATCACTGACTGCATATCACGAACGTCAGTCTTCCCCTGTCATTCTGATTGAAGCAATTCACCTTACAACTTTTCCTTCTCTCCTTCTGGGTCCTAACTTACTTTTTTTTTTTTTAAATAAACTTTTTATGTTGTATTGGGGCATAGCCAGTTAACAATGTTGTGGTAATTGCAGGGGACCAGTGAAGGGAATCAGCCATCTATCTATTTACTTCTTATACCTTCCTATTTTTTTCACTTCTGCCTTTAATCTGTGTTTCTACTGGTGACTAGCTCACATCAGAGCCAGATGTCTGGGTCCAGGCTTTCTAAGTGCTTGCTTGCATTTTTCATCCCTGTAGTACAAGACCCCTTTCCATGGCAGTGGCTACTCATGCACTAATTTACCAAGGGCTGCTGCTGCTGCTGCTGCTAAGTTGCTTCAGACGTGTCCGACTCTGTGTGACCCCATAGATGGCAGCCCACTAGGATCCTCTGTCCCTGGGATTCTCCAGGCAAGAACGCTGGAGTGGGTTGCCATTTCCTTCTCCAATGCATGAAAGTGAAAAGTCAAAGTGAAGTTGCTCAGTTGTGCTCGACTCTTAGCGGCCCCATGGACTGCAGCCTACCAGGCTCCTCCATCCATGGGATTTTCCAGGCAAGAGTACTGGAGTGGGGTGTATTTTAACAGAGTTGATCAGGACTTAAACGTCTGGGGTTATTAGTGTGGGAATTTGGGGGCAACGTGAATGGTTACATAGAGGAAGGAGCACCATGGAGACTTTTTTAGCAACTTGTAAGTCATAATGTTTTCTCTTCCTGTGTTTGTCTCTATCTGAGAGCTAGTTGGTTGAGCAGGGATTGATTGATCCAGAACACTGAAACAGAAACTGAGAGATGAGGGTACGGTGGGGGTGGGGTAGAGGAGAGAAGGGGAAGGTAGAACGTGAGGGAGAGGGAGGAAAGGAGAAATTTTGGTTTGTAGATGTGTAGTTGGGCAAAATAAGTACTAGCTTTGGGGATAGCTGATGAGGACACCTGCAGACTGCTTTGGGCCTAGGACTCGAGAATAAGACTTTCCTGTGGATCAGGTTAGTTAACCTATCTAAGCAGGTGGTTTACTTCACTGGAACATAAAAAGTGAATTCCTAATTACTTACTATTTGAGGTAGCAAGTGCAGGGTGAATGATGCCAGTTTCATGAATGATGAAATCAATTTAGACTGTGACTTATAAAGCTTTTGAAAACCATTATAGCAGTTCTTTGATGGATAAAGAAAAGCAGAAACTGCAAGTAAAAATCTTCCAGGTGTTAGAAAACAGTTAAAGGAATTTAATTTCTAATATTAAAGGAGCATGGAAAAGTAAATGAAAGCTGTATTGAAGTTTTAAAATTTAAGCAGAAAAAAGATGTGTTAATTCTGAGATCTAATTGTGTGATCTGGCTGTAGACAATTTTAAAATTGTGACTGATGGGGATTGGGAGAATATATATTTTTTATAAACTTTATGCTAAAAATTGCAGGTGATATAAATAATACACGAAGAATAAGTAATTTTCATTGTGGGAAATCACTGTTTTGGCAGATAGACACAACTTGGCCTATTACTGGTGTAGGGATAGCAGAAAATAGTGCTACTGGAAGTGATTCTAAAATTCTTTTATCAAGTCATGTTATTAACTCACCTTGGTAATGAGGTAGGTTGTCTCTGTGGAAACCATCTGGCTTGGGGATTGAGAGTCCAGTAGGGCAGAGTTATTGTGCAAAACTCTTGCACTCACTTGCTGTCTAGCTCTTAGCTGCGTGCCATAGCGCACTGCAGATGCAGACTTCAGCCTAGTTATTGGGCAAATTCTATACTTCTGCAATTCAACTTTTCCATATACTCTTTTCTCTTACCCCTAATTTTCTCAAGTTCTGTTTGGTATGTTACAAGAGTGTGGTTTTATGTTAGCTTCTATTCTTTGACCTTTTCCATCTGTGAAATGGCATTGTCACCTACTGACATTGGATGGCTACGGTGGAGAGTTTTATTTTGCAAGGCGTTTTCAAACTTTTTTCCGTAAGGGGCGAAAGAATATACAGTAGATTTATTAAGAGACTATCATGGGAGGGACTTAATTGTATGAAATGATATGTGTATCAATGAGGTGTTTCGGGCTTCGGGAAGCAAAGAGTCTCCTTAGTAAGTTTAGGCCAAAAAGGGGAAGCCGAGGAAGAGTTGAAAATTCAAGGCCTTGGGAAGGTCAGCAACCAGAGTAGCTCCAGGGATCTCTATGCTAAGAACTCATGGAGAATCTCTTAAGGGCACTAGACTTGAAATGTCTCAATTCCAAATTCCTTCTGTCCTGTGTGACTTTCTCTACTCAGATTTCAGATCCTAAGAGAGAGAGGCTGATTGAATGCTTGGTCCAGAAGTTGGTCAGCTGCAGTAGGAAGATTCTTAGGATGTCATAGTCTTGATACTGTGCTTATCCTTTGTTTGTAGACCCAGAAGGACTTCATGGAATAGAAACCTTTAGGGAGTACCTTTTAGGATACAGTTATCAAAACAGATAGTCATTACAAGTCCACTGGGCTATACTATCCAGACTTGAATAAATCTCAAATCAGGTAGTGGGGTAAAATCATTTACTTACTAGATTAGTTTGCTAAAGCTGCCATAACAGAGTATCACAGACTGGCTTAAACCACAGAAATTAATTTTTCTTACAGTCTTGGGTGCTGGAAGTCCAAGTAAGGCCTCTCATTGGCTTGTAGATCGCTCCAGTGTCTTCGCGAGGTATTGCTTCTGTGTGTCATTTCCTAATCTCTTCTTATGGGGAGACTAGTTGTATTGGATCAGGACCCACTCACATGACCTCATTTTTTACTTTACCGCTTTAAAGGCCCTATCTTCAAATAGAATCACATTCTGAAGTTCTGGGAGTTAGAACTACAACATATGAATTTGGGGGAACATGATTCAAGCCATAATACCTACCTAGTAAGTTGTAGGTTAAATGACAGTGTATTTAAGTGGCCAGCATAGTCTTCAATCAGTGGTAGCTAAAGTATTGTTACACAGCTCAGAATATTTGTAGTGATGATGAAGTATCAGGTTATTATACTGAGTACTATGATACAAAGATGGCTAAATTATGGCTCTTGCTTTAGGGAAGCTCAGTAATATATATTTTGCATGAATTGTGTGAATATACATAGATATGTGTGTGCTATATATCTAAGTGTATATGTATAATATTATATACAGTACTTGGTAATCATACCACCTGATTCAGAAGATAGGCATCAGTTCCTGCTTTGGCAAATGACATCCTCTCTTCTGTTCCCTGAGAATTCGTACGTAATCCTTTACCCATCCCTCAAAATATCTTTTGTTTGTCTAGTACTCATAAAGGGCCAGAGGTGACAGCAAGTGAAGAGAACCAAGAATATAACTTCGGATAGGAATTATTTTGTATTTTTCTTAGTTTTTAAACAGTGATTTTCCACAAATTCACATAGTTCTTATAATTTTTTGAGAGGAAATGAGCAAATCTTTTGTGCAAGAGATTTGTTGTTCCTTAGATTTCTGCTATTCAGCAAGTTATTTTTGTATATATGAAAACCCAGAAAACCTTCTTGCTTGACACACACATAAAGTGTGAATATATATGCTCATTGTAAAAATCCAAAACAATATACGGAACTACACAGGGAAAAAGTCAATACCTCTCTTTACATTTCCCCCTCTAACTCCCTCCAACCCGTTCTCCTCTCGAATGGCTGGCATGGTGAGAATTTGGTTTGCATCCTCTGTGACCTTTTCAAACATTATTCTCATACTTGTATAAGAACATACACAGAATTTAGGGACATTTTTATTTGACAGAAGCAGAATTATCATGTAGATATTGTTCTAAGGTTTTTTTTTTTCTTCCACTAAAAGATTTGTGCTGGAACTTTTGGTGGAATTTTAATACTGAATCCTACCACTGGCCCACCTGCTCTCTAGGACTCTTGACTGGTAAACAACCACCGAGAGCCTGGGAGGAGGGGGCCAAAGCACAAGCCATGGCTTCTGAAATAGAATAGCTGGACAAGTGTCCAGAGCTTTAGACAGCAGGTTTCCCTGTGAACTGGCAGTAGTTCATGAGGAAGTGGCCTAGCCCTCTAGGCAGGGCTCCTTGCCCCTGGCTTCCTAAGTCCAGGTACCTAGCAAGCCCCTGGATAAGGATGCTAGCCTGTTTCTGAGGCTAGGCTCTGGTCTGTGAACCAACAGAAGAGGATCAGGTAGCAATAGAAAGTTAGTGGAGTTATTCTTAACTTTTGGAATAGTAGCTCTGCTACTAGTCAACTTTGATCCAAGCATGAGGCTGATTACATTAGTATTTCCTCTCATAGGAGGCAGACAGAGAGCTGAGAAGTGGGTGGAGAGATGGCCTGGGAGCACAGGTGAGAGTATGCTCTCTTCCATGGGCTAACAGGAAGACGTAAGGGAGAAGGATAAAAATGTCTTCTCAGAAAATAATATCTTGAAAACCTTACCATTTCAACTCATGAAAATTCAAATCATGTGAAGAAAGCTGAGCACCGAAGAACTGATGGTTTTGAACTGTGGTGTTGGAGAAGACTTTTGAGAGTCCCTTGGACTGCAAAGAGATCCAACCAGTCCATTCTAAAGGAGATTAGTCCTGGATGTTCTTTGGAATGAATGATGGTAAAGCTGAAACTCCGATACTTTGGCTACCTCATGTGAAGAGTTGAGTCACTGGAAAAGACTCTGATGCTGGGAGGGATTGGGGGCAGGAGGAGAAGAGGACAACAGAGGAGGAGATGGCTAGATGGCATCACTGACTCGATGGACGTGAGTTTGAGTGAACTCCGGGAGTTGGTGATGACAGGGAGACCTGGTGTGCTGCAATTCATGGGGTCGCAAGGAGTCGGACATGACTGAGCTACTGAACTGACCTGAAAGGGGTGACAGCAACCCACTCCAGTGTTCTTGCCTGGACAGTCCCATGGACAGAGGGGCCTGGGGGCTACAGTCCATGGGGTTGCAAAGAGTTGGACATGACAGAGCAACCAACACTTTCACACACTTTCACAAAGGGGTGATACTATTTTATAGTTTACATTTATGTAGCGTTTTGAAGTTTCAAAACTTTTGTACTCCCCCTGATTTTATTCTCACAGCAGTTCTATATAGGGCTTGTTTCATAGATATGGAAGTAAAGCCTTAAGTGAGGGCAAAGGTGGGTGGGGGGCAAGGTATTTTTCTGTGAATTTAAGATCTCTGGCCATCTGGTGCAGTTCCCTTTCCACTATAACATATTGCTTCTTGTTAAATGTTAGTTTATATTCACGTTGGGCAGGAGTAATTGCTTGCTATTACAATTATTTGTCAATAAGAACTCTTTTTTATGAAAGGCCCAATTTCAGCTCTTTGTTGTAGATGTGATTCATTTATTGAAAACTGTCATTGACACGTTTATTCTGTGTCTGTTTTTATTTTTTGACGTCCAGCATGTGAACCCACACCTATATTCTGCATAATCTTCTACTTTATTAGTGTTGCCGGGGGTAGCATTTGCTCATAATTATAAAGCACAAGCAAAGATTTGTGTATCCAGCCTCCCTTGCAGCTAAGATACGTGTTCACGATCTAGGCTTGGCTAATTTTTACACCCACATTAGATAGACTTTGAATTGGCAGCTACTGACCCGAGAAGCCAGGACAGAGAATCTTCTCCGCTGGCCTGGGGATGTCGTGGAAGTGTTCATATTCAGTTTCGAGGGCTGTAGGGCTAACAGGGGCAGTGAATCCTGATGGAGCTTTGCATGCTTCACGCCCTGGATGATGGCAGTGGTATGCTCTCTGGCGTCCAGTCTCCAGAAGTAGCCATGCTATGTCCCCACTGAACTGATTTGGGCTGTGACCCTCAATATTGACTGGCCTTTTAAAAATTTCTATTCAGTTCTCAATCTAGATCACCAAAAATATTGTGATTATATAAGCTATCAAGTAACTCTTCATTTTTAAAATTTATATACAGTAAATTCACTCTTTGTGGTAGACAGTTCTATAGATTTTGACAATGTATTAATATAAAGTTATTTACCCACCACTGTAGTCATCCTCAGCCACCCCAAACCCTAATCTTTTTCTGTTTCCATAGTTTTTCCTTTCCCAGAATCTGAGTATTATCTAATAACCTTTTAATAATGTTTCATTATTAAATCAATAACCTTCATTTTTAATTTTTATTGGAGTATGGTTGATTTACATTGTTTTGTTAGTTTCAGGTGTACAGCAGAGTGAATGAGTTATACATATATATTTATCCACTCTTTTTTAGATTCTTTTCCCATATAGGTTATTGCTGCTGCTGCTGCTACTGCTAAGTCGCTTCAGTCGTGTCTGACTCTGTGCGACCCCATAGATGGCAGCCCATCAGGCTCCCCCGTCCCTGGGATTTTCCAGGCAAGAACACTGGAATGGGTTGCCATTTCCTTATCCAATGCATGAAAGTAAAAAGT
Organism: Nanger dama; assembly: GCA_917880005.1. Taxonomy (NCBI): domain Eukaryota; kingdom Metazoa; phylum Chordata; class Mammalia; order Artiodactyla; family Bovidae; genus Nanger; species Nanger dama. Next base: position 14,790,497 of record CAKJTW010000008.1, on the reverse strand, counting down.
GAAAGTAAAGTCATTCAGTCGTGTCTGACTCTTCGAGATGCCATGGACTGCAGCGCACCAGGCTCCTCTGTCCATGGGATTTTTTTCCAGGCAAGAGTACTGGAGTGGGGTGCCATAGAGTATTAAATAGAGTTCCCTTTGCTATACAGTAGGTCTTTATTAGTATCTATGTTTAGTTGTGTATATATGTCAATTCCAGTCTCCCAATTTATTGCTCACCCACATTTCCCCTTGGTAACCATAGGTTTGTTTTCTACACAAATGTGGTCACATTTGTGACTCTATTTCTATTTTGTAAATAATTTCTTCTGTACCATTTTTTTAGATTCCACATAGAAGTAATATCATATGCTATTTGTCTTTCACTCTATGACTTACTTCACTCAGTATAATAATGTTAGGTCCAACTATGTTGCTGCAAATGGCATTATTTCATTCTTCTTATGGCTGAGTAATATTCCATTGTATATATGTACTCATCTTTATCCATTCCACTTTTTTTTTCTTTTGTTTTTGCTGTGAGCTATGTATTTTTTTTTTTTTTATTGAAGGATAATTGCTTTACAGAATTTTGTTGTTTTCTGCCAAACCTCAACATGAATCAGCCATAGGTATACATATATCCCCTCCCTTTTGAACCTCCCTTCATCTCCCTCCCCATCCCACCCCTCTAGGTTGATACAAAGCCCCTGTTTGAGTTTCCTGAGCCATACAGCAAATTCCTGTTGGCTATCTACTTTACATATGGTAATGTAAGTTTCCATGTTACTCTTTCCATACATCACCCTCTCCTCCCCTCTCCTCATGTCCATAAGTCTAGTCTCTATGTCTGTTTCATTCAGTTCAGTTTAGTCACTCAGTCGTGGCCAACTCTTTGCGACCCCATGAACTGCAGCTCGGCATACCTCCCTGTCCATCACCAACTCCCGGACTCCACCCAAACCCATGTCAATCAGGTTGGTGATTCCATCCAACCATCTCATCCTCTGTCGTCCCCTTTTCTTCTTGCCCTCAATCTTTCCCAACATCAGGATCTTTTCAAGTAAGTCAGCTCTTTGCATCAGGTGGCCAAAGTACTGATGTTTCAGCTTCAACATCAGTCTTTCCAGAGAACACCCAGGACTGATCTTTAGGAAGGACTGGTTGGATCTCCTTGCAGTCCAAGAGACTCTCAAGAGTCTTCTCCAACACCACAGTTCAAAAGCATCAATTCTTCTGCACTCAGATTTCTTTATAGCCCAACTCTCACATCCATACACGACCAAAGCCTTTACTAGATGGACCTTTGTTGTCAAAGTAATGTCTCTGCTTTTGAATATGCTGTCTAGGTTGGTCATAACTTTCCTTCCAAGGAGTAAGCGTCCTTTAATTTCATGGCTGCATTCACCATCTGCAGTGATTTTGGAGCCCAGAAAAATAAAGTCAGCCACTGTTTCCCCATCTATTTGCCATGAAGTGATGGAACTACATGCTATGATCTTTGTTTTCTGAATGTTGAGCTTTAAGTAAACTTTTTCACTCTCCTCTTTCACTTTCTTCAAGAGGCTTTTTAGTTCTTCTTCACTTTCTGCCATAAGGGTGGTGTCATCTGCATATCTGAGGTTCTTGATATTTCTCCCACAATCTTGATTCCAGCTTGTGCTTCCTCCAGCCCAATGTTTCTCATGATGTACTCTGCATATAAATTAAATAAGCAGGGTGACAATATACAGCCTTGACGTACTCCTTTTCCTATTTGGAACCGGTCTGTTGTTCCATGTCCAGTTCTAACTGTTGCTTCCTGACCTGCATACAGATTTCTCAAGAGGCAGGTCAGGTGGTCTACTATTCCCATCTCTCTCAGAATTTTCCACAGTTTATTGTGATCCACACAGTCAAAGGCTTTGGCATAGTCAATAAAGCAGAAATAGATGTTTTTCTGGAACTCTCTTGCTTTTTCGATGATCCAGTGGATGTTGGCAATTTGATCTCTGGTTCCTCTGTCTTTTCTAAAACCACCAACAGTGTAAGAGGGTTCAGCTTGAACATCAAGGAGTTCACGGTTCACATATTGCTGAACCCTGGCTTGGAGAATTTTGAGTATTACTTTACTAGCATGTGAGATGAGTGCCATTGTGCGGTAGTTTGAGCATTCTCTGGCATTGCCTTTCTTTGGGATTGGAATGAAAACTGACTTTTTCCAGTCCTGTGGCCACTGCTGAGTTTTCCAAATTTGCTGGCATATTGAGTGCAGCTCTTTCACAGCATCATCTTTCAGGATTTGAAACAGCTCCACTGGAATTCCATCACCTCCACTAGCTTTGTTCGTAGTGATGCTTTCTAAGGCCCACTTGACTTCACATTCCAAGATGTCTGGCTCTAGATTAGTGATCACATCATCATGATTATCTGGGTCGTAGTACTCTCATAATTCTTTGTATTTCTGCATTGTCTGTTGTAACCTCTGCTTTTTCACTTCTAATTTTGTTGATTTGATTATTCTCTTTTTTTTTCTTGATGAGTCTGGCTAAAGGTTTGTCGATTTTGTTTATCTTCTCAAAGAACCAGCTTTTAGTTTTATTAATCTTTACTATTATTTCTTTCATTTCTTTTTCATTTATTTCTGCTTGGATCTTTATGATTTCTTTCCTTTTACTGATTTTGGGTTTTTTGTTCTTCTTTTTCCAGTTGCTTTAGGTATAAAGTTAGGTTGTCTATTTGATGTTTTTCTTGTTTCTTGAGGTAGGATTGTATTGCTATAAACTTCCCTCATAGAACTGCTTTTGCTGCATCCCATAGGTTTTGATTTGTTGTGTTTTCATTGTCATTTGTTTGTAGAAATTTTTTGACTTCCCTTTTGATTTCTTCAGTAACCTGTTGGCTATTTATAAATGTGTTTAATATCCATGTGTTTGTGTTTCTTACAGTTTTTTTTTCCTGTTATGGATGTCTAGTCTCATAGCATTGTGGTCGGAGAAGATGGCTTGAAATGATTTCAATTGTCTTAAATTTACTGAGGTTTGATCTGTGACCCAAGATGTGATCTATCCTGGAGAATGTTCCATGTGCACTTGAGAAGAAGGTGTATTCTTCTGCATTTGGATGGAATGTCCTGAAGATATCAATGACCTCAGTCTCATCTAATGTATCATTGAAGACTTGTGTTTCCTTATTAATTTTCTCTTTTGATGATCTGTCCATTGGTGTGAGTGGGGTGTTAAAGTGTCCTACTATTATTGTGTTACTGTCAATTTGTCCTTTTATGTCTATTAGTGTTTGTCCTATGTATTGAGGTGCTCCTATGTTGGGTGCATAGATATTTATAATTATGTCTTCCTCTTGGATTGATCCCTTGATCATTATGTAGTGTCCTTCCTTGTCTCTTGTAATCTTTATTTTAAGGTATTTTTGGTCTGATAGGAGGATTACTATTCCAGCTTTCTTTTGCTTCCAATTTGCACGGAATATATTTTTCCATCCTCTTACTTTCAGTCTATATGTGTCTTTAGGTCTGAAGTGGGTTTCTTGTAGACAGCGTATGTATAGGTCTTGTTTTCATATCCATTCAGCCAGTCTGTGTCTTTTGGTTGGAGCATTTAATCCATTTACATTTAATTATTTATATATATGTTCCTATTGCCATTTTCTTAATTGTTTGGAATTGACTGTGTAGATCTTTTTTCTTCTCTTATAGTTCTTGACTACATAAATCCCTTTAATATTTGTTGTTAAGCTAGTTTGGTGGTACTGAGGTCTCTTAACTTTTGCTTGTCTGAGAAGCTTGTTATTTCTCCATCAATTTTCAATGAGATCCTTGCTGGTACAGTAATCTTGGTTGTAGCTTTTTCCCTTTCAGTGTTTTAAATATATCCTGCCTTTCCCTTCTGGCCTGAAGAGTTTTTGCTGAAAGATCAGCTGTTAAGCATATAGTGCTTTCCCTGTATGTTATTTGTTGCTTCTTCCTAGCTGCTTTTAATATTCTTTCTTTGTGTTTAGTCTTTGTTAGTTTTGGTATGTGTCTTAGTGTGTTTCTCCTTAGGTTTATCCTGTATGGGACTCTTTGTGCCTCTTGGACTTGATGGCTATTTCTTTTTCCATGTTGGGGAAATTTTCAACTATAATTTCTTCAAAAATTTTCTCATACCCTTTCTTTTTCTCTTCTTCTTTTGGGACCCCTATAATTCGAATGTTGGTGTGTTTGCTATTGTCCCAGAGGTCTCTGAGACTATCCTCAGTTCTTTTCATTCTTTTTACTTTATTCTGCTATTCAGAAGTTATTTCCACTATTTTATCTTCCAGCTCACTGATTCGTTCTTCTGTCCATTCCCCTGTTGATGGACATTTAGGTTGCTCCCATGTCTTGGCTATTGTAAATAGTGCTGCAGTGAACGTTGGGGTGCATGTACCTTTTTGAATTATAATTTTCTCTGGATGTGTGTCCAGAAGTGTGATTGCTGGATGAGATGGTAGTTCTATTTTTAATATTTTAAGGGACCTCCATACTATTCTCCATAGTGGCTGTAGGCTGTACCAATATACATTCCCACCAACAGTTTAAAAGGGATCCCACTTCTCCACACCCTCTCTGGCATTTACTGTTTGTAGATTTTTTGATGGTGACCACTGTGACTGGTGTGAGGTGATACCTCATTGTAGTTTTGATTTGCATTTCTCTAGTGGTTAGTAGTGTTGAACTTTTCACGTGTGATTTTTGGCTATCTGTGTGTCTTCTTTGGAGAAATGTATATTTAGATCTTCTGCTTATTTGTTAATTGACTTGTCTGTTTTTTATATTGAACTGTATGAGATGAAAGAATAACCTTTAAAATTAATATTAGTAAATTTATTTTCTTTAAATAGTAATAGTCAAAATTTACTGGATGCTTAACAAATGTTTTGTTCTTACTAAATGCTTTAGATGAAAAGGTGCATTTAATCCTCACCACAGTGGTAATACATAGATCCTCTTGTAATCTCCATTTTACATACGAAGAAGCTGAGGTACACATATATTAAGAAACCTGTCCAAGACCACAGAGGTAATAAGTGGCAGAGTCAGTTTTCAAAGCTGGGCAGCTTGTGACTGTCATAGATTTTTAACCTGAGATTTTTAACCTTTTTGTCTCTTATGCTATAAATCAGTCATAACTGGTTGCTTCCACCCATTGAATTTGAATGATAGAACTGGTGAGCAAAAGGCTAAAAGTACATACCCTAATGGATGTTATCATTAAGCTGTGGACACAGACATTATTAGAGTATCCTCTTGCAGATTGCCTGAGCTATATCCATATTCCATCATGAACGCATAATTGCAAATGTAGATAAGTGACGGAAAGGATCATAATCCTTTAGAGTTGCTCATAAATGAACTTGACCTAGACTGGGGAGTTATGAAAAGTTTCCCTGAGAAAGTGATACTTTAACAGAGATTGCATCAACACTGTGTGTGCAGGCCCATGGAGCATGTGACTAGAATCTTCCTGAGGGAGCTGCAGGTGCCAGGGCCCTGGAGCAGGAGGCAAGGTGGCTGCTGTAACTGGGGCACGGAGATTTGGGGGAGCTCCACTGCTCACCAAGGCAGAGAGGAGTTAGAGGTAGATGAGTGGCCAAGCCATGCAGAGACTTGTAGGTCACATCAAATAGCTATGAGGCTTTATCTCCCTCTGGTTCTAAATAACACGAGAGAGTCTTTAATCACCCACGCAAAGCAAGAAAACCAAACAGAGGGCAGTGTACACAAAGGACTGTGCTTTCTCATGGAACAGGGAAAGGCAGTGATGGGAAAGCAGTGGGCCCAGGATCTCTTCCATAGTTCCTGGAAGGTGGTTTTTTTTTTAATCTTTTTTAAAAATTTAATTTAATTTTATAAAAATTTTATTTTTACTTTATTCTACTTTATAATACTGTATTGGTTTTGCCATACACTGACATGAATCAGCCACAGGTGTATATGAGCTCCCAATCCTGAAACCCCCTCCCACCTCCCACCCCATATCATCTCTCTGGATCATCCTCATACACCAACCCCAAGCATCCTGTATCCTGTATCGAACATAGACTGGTGCTTTGTTTCTTACATGATAGTATACATGTTTCAGTGCCATTCTCCGAAATCCTCCCACCCTCTCCCTCTCCCTCAGAGTCCAAAAGTCCGTTCTATACATCTGTGTCTCTTTTGTTGTCTCACATACAGGGTCATCATTACTATCTTTCTAAATTCCATATATATGTGTCAGTATACTGTATTGGTGTTTTTCTTTCTGGCTTACTTCACTCTGTATAATCGGCTCCAGTTTCATCCATCTCATTAGAACTGAGTCAAATTTATTCTTTTTAATGGCTGAGCAATACTCCATTGTGTATATGTACCACAGCTTTCTTATCCATTCATCTGCTGATGGACATCTAGGTTGCTTCCATGTCCTGGCTATTATAAACAGTGCTGCAATGAACATTGGGGTACATGTGTCTCTTTCAATTCTGGTTTCCTCGGTGTGTATGCCCAGCAGTGGGATTGCTGGGTCATAAGGCAGTTCTATTTGCAATTTTTAAGGAATCTCCACACTGTTCTCCATAGTGGCTGTATTAGTCTGCATTCCCACCAACAGTGTAAGAGGGTTCCCTTTTCTCCACACCCTCTCCAGCATTTATTGCTTGTAGACTTTTGGATCGCAGCCATTCTGACTGGTGTGAAATGGTACCTCATTGTGGTCTTGATTTGCATTTCTCTGATAATGAGTGATGTTGAGCATCTTTTCATGTGTTTGTTAGCCATCCGTATGTCTTCTCAGGAGAAATATCTATTTAGTTCTTTGGCCCGTTTTTTGATTGGATTGTTTATTATTCTGGAGTTGAGCTGCATAAGTTGCTTGTATATTTTTGAGATTAGTTGTTTGTCAGTTGCTTCATTTGCTATTGTTTTCTCCCATTCAGAAGGCTGTCTTTTCACCTTACTTATAGTTTCCTTTGTTGTGCAGAAGCTTTTAATTTTACTTAGATCCCATTTGTTTATATTTGCTTTTATTTCCAGTATTCTGGGAGGTGGATCATAGAGGATCCTGCTGTGATTTATGTCGGAGAGTGTTTTGCCTATGTTCTCCTCTAGGAGTTTTATAGTTTCTGGTCTTACATTTAGATCTTTAATCCATTTTGAGTTTATTTTTGTGTGTGGTGTTAGAAAGTGATCTAGTTTCATTCTTCTACAAGTGGTTGACCAGTTTTCCCAGCACCACTTGTTAAAGAGATTGTCTTTAATCCATTGGATATTCTTGCCTCCTTTGTCGAAGATAAGGTGTCTATAGGTGTGTGGATTTATCTCTGGGCTTTCTATTTTGTTCCATTGATCTATATTTCTGTCTTTGTGCCAGTACCATACTGTCTTAATGACTGTGGCTTTGTAGTAGAGCCTGAAGTCAGGCAAGTTGATTCCTCCAGTTCCATTCTTCTTTCTCAAGATTGCTTTGGCTATTCGAAGTTTTTTGTATTTCCATACAAATCTTGAAATTATTTGTTCTAGTTCCATGAAAAATATTGCTGGTCGCTTGATAGGGATTGCATTGAATCTGTAGATTGCTTTGGGTAGTATACTCATTTTCACTATATTGATTCTTCCAATCCATGAGCATGGTATATTTCTCCATCTATTAGTGTCCTCTTTGATTTCTTTCATCAGTGTTTTATAGTTTTCGATATATAGGTCTTTAGTTTCTTTAGGTAGGTATATTCCTAAGTATTTTATTCTTTTCGTTACAATGGTGAATGGAATTGTTTCCTTAACTTCTTTTTCTACTTTCTCATTATTAGTGTATAGGAATGCAAGGGGTTTCTGAGTGTTGATTTTATATCCTGAAACTTTACTATATTCATTGATTAGCTGTAGTAGTTTTCTGGTGGAGTCTTTAGGATTTTCTATGTAAAGGATCATGTCATCTGCAAATAGTGAGAGTTTTACTTCTTCGTTTCCAATTTGGATTCCTTTTATTTCTTTTTCTGCTCTGATTGCTGTGGCCAAAACTTCCAGCACTATATTGAATAGTAGTGGTGAAAGTGGGCACCATTGTCTTGTTCCTGACTTTAGGGGATATTCTTTCAATTTTTCACCATTGAGGATAATGTTTGCTGTGGGCTTGTCATATATAGCTTTTATTATGTACGTTTTATTATGTACGTTCCTTCTATTCCTGCTTTCTGGAGAGTTTTTATCATAAATGGATGTTGAATTTTGTCAAAGGCTTTTTCTGCATCTATTGAGATAATCATATGACTTTTATTTTTCAATTTGTTAATGTGGTGAATTACATTGATTGATTTGCAAATATTGAAGAATCCTTGCATCCCTGGGATAAAGCCCACTTGGTCATAGTGTATGATATTTTTAATGTGTTGTTGGATTCTTATTGCTAGGATTTTGTTAAGGATTTTTGCATCTATGTTCACCAGTGATATTGGCCTGTAGTTATCTTTTTCGTGGCGTCTTTGTCAGGTTTTGGTATTAGGGTGATGGTGGCCTCATAGAATGAGTTTGGAAGTTTACCTTCCTTTGCAATTTTCTGGAAGAGTTTCAGTAAGATAGGTGTTAGCTCTTCTCGAAATTTTTGGTAGAATTCAGCTGTGAAGCCATCTGGACCTGGGCTTTTGTTTGCTGGAAGATTTCTGATTACAGTTTCAATTTCCACGTTTGTGATGGGTCTGTTAAGATTTTCTATTTCTTCCTGGTTCAGTTTTGGAAAGTTGTACTTTTGTAAGAATTGTCCATTTCTTCCAAGTTGTCCATTTTATTGGCATATAATTGCTGATAGTAGTCTCTTATGATTCTTTGTATTTCTGTGTTTGTTGTGATCTCTCCATTTTCATTTCTAATTTTATTGATTTGATTTTTTTCTCTTTGTTTCTTGATGAGTCTGGCTAATGGTTTGTCAATTTTATTTATCCTTTCAAAGAACCAGCTTTTTGCTTTGTTGATTTTTGCTGTGGTCTCTTTTGTTTCTTTTGCCTTTATTTCTGCCCTAATTTTTAAGATTTCTTTCCTTCTACTAACTCTGGGTTCTCTATTTCTTCCTTTTCTGGTTGCTTTAGGTGTAGAGTTAGGTTATTTATTTGACTTTTTTCTTGTTTCTTGAAGTATGCCTGTATTGCTATGAACTTTCCTCTTAGCACTGCTTTTATAGTGTCCCACAGTTTTTGTGTAGTTGTGTTTTCATTTTCATTCGTTTCTATGCATGTTTTGGTTTCTTCTGTGATTTGTTGATTATTCAGAAGGGTGTTGTTCAGCCTCCAAATGTTGGGATTTTTAATAGTTTTTCTCCTGTAATTGAGATCTAACCTTAGTGCGTTATGGTCAGAAAAGATGCTTGGAATGATTTCGACTTTTTGAATTTATCAAGGTTAGATTTATGGCCCAGAAAAAGGTGAAATTCATTGTTTTGGGGTGAAATGTCCTATAGATATCAATTAGGTCTAACTTGTCTATTTATATCATTTAAAGTTTGCATTTCTTTGTTAATTTTTTGTTTAGTTGATCGGTCCATAGGTGTGAGTGGGGTATTAAAGTCTCCCACTATTATTGTGTTATTATTAATTTCCCCTTTTATGCTTGTTAGCATTTGTCTTACATATTGCGGTGCTCCTATGTTGGGTGCATATATAATTGTTATATCTTCTTCTTGGATTGACACATCATTATGTAGTGGCCTTCTTTGTCTCTTTTCACAGCCTATGTTTTAAAGTCTATTTTATCGGATATGAGTATTGCTACTCCTGCTTTCTTTTGGTCTCTATTTGCACAGAATATCTTTTTCCAGCCCTTCACTTTCAGTCTGTATGTGTCTGTTGCTTTGAGGTGGGTCTCTTGTAGGCAGCATATATAGGGATCTTGTTTTTGTATCCATTCAGCCAGTCTTTGCCTTTTGGTTGGGGCATTTAACCCATTTATGTTTAAGGTAATTATTGATAAGTATGATCCTGTTGCCATTTACTTTATTGTTTTGGGTTTGGGTTTATATGCCCTTTTTGTGTTTCCTGTCTAAAGTCTATCCTTTAGTATTTGTTGGAGAGCTGGTTTGGTGGTGCTGAATTCTCTCAGCTTTTGCTTGTCTGTAAAGCTTTTTATTTCTCCTTCATATTTGAATGAGATCCTTGCTGGGTACAGTAATCTGGACTGTAGGTTATTTTCTTTCATCACTTTAAGTATGTCTTGCCATTCCCTCCTGGCCTGAAGAGTTTCTATTGAAAGATCTGCAGTTATTCTTATGGGGGTCCCCTTGTGTGTTATTTGTTGTTTTTCCCTTGCTGCTTTTAATATTTGTTCTTTGTGTTTGATCTTTGTTAATTTGATTAATATATGTCTTGGGTTGTTTTGTCTTGGGTTTATCCTGTTTGGCACTCTCTGGGTTTCTTGGACTTCGGTGATTATTTCCTCCCCCATTTTAAGGAAGTTTTCAACTATTATCTCCTCAATTATTTTCTCATGGTCTTTCTTTTTGTCTTCTTCTTCTGGGACTCCTATAATTCGTATGTTGGAGTGTTTCATATTGTCCTGGCGGTCTCTAAGGTTGTCCTCATTTCTTTTAATTGGTTTTTCTTTTTTCCTCGCTGATTCATTTATTTCTACCATTCTATCTTCTATTTCACTAATCCTATCTTCTGCCTCCGTTATTCTACTATTTGTTGCCTCCAGAGTGTTTCTAATCTCATTTATTGCATTATTCATTATATGTCAACTCTTTTTTATTTCTTCTAGGTCCTTGTTAAACTTTTCTTACATCTTCTCAATCCTTGTCTCCAGGCTATTTATCTGTGATTCCATTTTGATTTCAAGATTTTGGATCATTTTCACTATCAATATTCGGAATTCTTTCTCAGGTAGATTCCCTATCTCTTCCTCTTTTGTTTGGTTTGTGGGCATTTCTCCTGTTCCTTTACCTGCTGGGTATTCCTCTGTCTTTTCATCTTGGTTATATTGCTGCGTTTGGGGTGGCCTTTCTATATTCTGGGAATTTGTGGAGTTCTCTTTATTATTGAGCTTCCTTACTGTGTGGGGGGTTGTATCAGTGGCTTGTCAAGGTTTCTTGATTAGGGAGGCTTGTGTTGAAGTTGTGGTGGGTAGAGCTGGATTTCTTCTCTCTGGAGTGCTGTGAAGTGTCCAGTAATGGGTTATGAGATGTCAATGGTTTTGGAGTATTTTTGAGCTGCCTGTATATTGAAGCTCAGGGGGTGTTCTTGTGTTGCTGGAGAATTTGTGTGGTATGTCTTGCTCTGGAACTTGGTGGCCCTTGGGTGGTGTTCGGTTTCAGTGTAGGTATGGAGGCGTTTGATGAGCTCCTATGGAATAGTGTTCCCTGTATTCAGGAATTCTCTGATGTTCTCAGGATTTGGACTTAAGCCTCCTGATTCTGGTTTTCAGTTTTATTTTTACAATAGCCTCAGGACTTCTCCATCTATACAGCACTGATGTTAAAACATCTAAGTTAAAGATGAAAGGTTTCTCCACGTTGAGGGTCACTCATAGAGGATCACTGAGTTACATGGAGAAGAGAAGAGGGAGGGGATAGTTAGAGGTGACTGGAATGAGATGAGGTGGAATCAAAAGAGGAGACAGCGAGCTAGCCAGTGATCACTTCCTTATGTGCGCTCTACAGTCTGGACCTCTCAAAGATGTTCATGGAGTTATACAGGGAAGAGGAGAGGGAGGAAGTAGACAGAGGTGGCCAGGGGGATAAAAGAGGGAGATGAAAAGGAGGGAGACAGATCCAGCCAGTAACCAGTTCCCTGAGTGTTCTCCACCTTCTGGAACACACAGAGATTCACAGAGTTGGGTAGAGAAGAGAAGGGGAAGGGAGGAGACAGAGGCCACCTGGTGGAGAAAAAGGAGAGTCCAAAGGAGGAGAGAGTGGTCAAGCCAGTAATCTCGCTCTCAGGTAAAATTGGGTACTGAAGATTAGGTTTTTAAATGTACAAAATTGGCAACAAATACCAAAATGCAAAGATTAAAAATCTAGAGTAGAGATTGCATTTTCAAAAATACAATATTAAAGAAAAGAAGAAGAAAAAAGAAAAAAAAAGCCACCAGAATTATTAAAAGACAACAACATCCACCACAAAAGACTATATACAGCGTTTGCTTTAAAAATAGGATTTTTTTTGAAAAGTAATAATAGGTTATAAAAATAAAAATTAGAGAAATAGAGGACTTAAAAATTTAAGAAAGTTAAAAAAAGACGAAACAGAAAAGAAGAAAAAATAAAATTAAAAAAATTAAAAAAAAAGAAAAAAACAATCACGCATCCACATCAACTAAAAAAAAAAAGAGATTGATCATAGAAGTAGTAAAGGTGTATCTGGCCCTTTCTTTGGCATTATGGGCTGTGTTGGGTCACTACCAAGGCAGTTCTCTCTGTTTAACTTCCTCTATTTGCTGGTCTATTCAGTATCTGATTTCCGTCTTGACACAGGGAGGGCCGTGGTGGACTCTATGCTGGGCTTGCCCCTGCTCGTGGCACACGCTGCTCAGGTTCTATGTTGCTCCGCTGGGTAACTGTCTGAGGCCGGCTCTGGGCTTCATGCACCTCCCTGGTCTAAGCTACTCAGGCTTGGTGCTCAGGAAGCCCTCTGAGGCGCAGATTTGGTCGGGGCTGTGTTTTGTGCTCTTTCCAGGTCTGAGTAGTTAGGGAGTTTGGTGAGCACAATTGCTGCGACTTATGGCCTTTCCGTGCTGCTCAGTTTTCTGGTAGTACCACTGGGGCTCCTTCTCAGGCAGATGATGACTGTCCAGAGCCCCCAGAAGTCTTAGTTAGCAAAGAAACCTGCTTGCAATTTGGTAGGTAATGTCTCTCTTGGGCTGCGATTGCCCCCTTCCAGCCATTAAGGCTCTGGCTGCCTGTCACTGGAGGGGATGGTCTGCAGCCGGCTAGTTCTGATCCGTCCTTTGTTCTGTGTGTGGTCCTGGCGGTGTCTTATGTTTGAGCTTTTCGCGTGGTAGCTATCCCACAGTCTGGTTTGCTAGCCCAAATTAGTTTGTTCTGGCCATGCGTGGGGTGTTGTGGCCCGATTCTTGAAAAATGCATTGTAGCCCGCATCTCCCGCGGCCCGATTCTTAGAAAGCACTGCTGCTTGCACCTCCCGCTCCTCCCTGCCCAACCCCCACTTGCTAGTGGCGGATGCACGCGTCTGCTCTGCTTTTCCGCTGGGGGATTTACTGCTGGGCTTGTAATCTGTTGGTTTTAATTATTTATTTTTCCTTCCTGTTATGTTGTCCTCTGTGCTTCCAAGGCTCGCCACAGACTCGGCTATGAGAATGTTTCCTGGTGTTTGGAAACCTCTCTTTTTAAGAGTCTCTTCCCGGGATGGGATTCCCTTTCCGGGTCGGAGCTCCCTCCCTACCTCCTTTGTCTCTTTTTTTCGTCTTATATTTTTTCCTACCTGTTTTTGAAGCCAATGATCTGCTTTGCTGGATGCTTGATGTCCTCTGCCAGCATTCAGAAGTTATTTTGTGGAATTTACTCAGCATTGAAATGTTCTTTTGATGAATTAGGGATAAAGTGGTCTCCCCGTCCTATTCCTGCACCGTCTTTGGACCGCCCTCTTTGGAAGGTGTTCTTGGACCACTTGTCTTACCTCAGGAGGTTTCTGGGTGTACATGGGGGCCCACTGATGGTGCATAGAAGCACTGTGAGGCTGATTTCTGTTCATTGTTAGGCTTGAAATTGTTACAGAGTTTCTCCAAACCTCATTGCAGACTGTGTATTTGGTGTCCTTGAGTGACTGGTAGGTCTCTCCACGAGCAGGGAAAAGTCAGCATACGGACATAGGCTCTTGACTCTGCAGGTTTCACAGGCCTAGACTTCAGTGAACCATGGTCATGTTAGAATGTCACCTCATTTTACAAATAAGGACAAGTTAACCCAACACAAAAAGACAGGTTAACTTGAACAGGGTTGCAAAAATAGTGAACGAAAGAATCACAATGAATTCTCATGGGCTTTGACCTCCTATCTATTTGATGTGTATTTTGACACGTTATTTCTAAAACAGATCAATGACAGTCGTTGTTTAAATGGCTCAATTTGATGATGCTGGCAGATACATTTGTATTTGAGAGAAAGTAGATTCCAGAAACACAGAGTTGAATTTTTCCTAGATACTACAAGTGCATTTTCAGTAAACTAATTTAAAAATCAGTAACAAAAGGCTTATGATAATTTTTTTAAAAACTTTTTTTCATAATTTTACATTTGACTGATCTTTTATGATTACCCAAATGTATGGCCATGAGTTCGTGCTGAGAGGAAAACTTTCACAAATCTATGAACTGAAGAGGACCATGAGGCATTCAGAAGATAAGTTAATATTCTGAAGTGTATTAATTAATACTTTTGACTACCCTGACCAGTTAAGATCCTCAGAGACATAAACCCCAATTTCAAATCCAATTAAAGTGATATCCATTACTAAATTAACCCATGTACATTCAAATCTTGAAATAAAATGACATAGTCTCAAGACACCAATTAATTAAACATGCAAGAATATGTTAAGAAAATTATTAATCCATCTATTCTGATGTTATATCTCAAAGGTCTTCAAACTCCTTATATATTAGAAGTATTATATAGCACATTAATTTGTTCTTCACTTCATTTAAAAGATAACCCTGAAAAAATATTTCACCATATGCTTATTTTAGGTGCAGTGAAAAAATGTTCTTTTCAAAGCATATGGTGATATAATTAGGTGTCTCTGAATACAGCAAGGTTGGAAAGAGGAACTGTATGAACTAAATTGAAACAATTTGCTCCTCTGGTGTTCCCCCAACCCCTACCCTCACCATCGCAGTATCTTCTCGGGGTTAGCATCCTGTTAATGAAGAAATACTATCTTAAGCACTTGCATATGAGACAAGTCTGCTGTCACCTCAGCTATCGCTAAGAGGATCGCAGCCTGCTCCCCTCGCCCTTTCCCTTCGTAAGCCTGTGTGATCATGTTCCCTGGCTGAGGCGTCCTGGCGTCTCTCCAGCATCATTGACATCAGCGTAAAGTTCTGCCTCCAGGAGCCTGTTTGTATCTATGGCTTCCCTCGCTTTCTTCATCCACCTCATGGGGATTATCTTCTACTCATGGTCAGAGGCCTCAAGTTCCTTTTACTTCAACAAAAGGGTTTGTTTTAAAATATTTCTTCCTCTCTTGCTGGACTCAATCTCTGAAGGAAAGAAAAAGTTTGAAAATAGATTCTATATGATTTGATAAGGACATTGGTTGTTTGTTGGGAGAGATGTAAAGATTCATGTTTTGAAATCTGGGAAACAGAGCATCCTGACTTCAGATGGATTTCGGCATGATCCTGTATACTGTGTTTTTTTTTTTTTTCTTTTCATTTTCCACAGCTCATTAGCATCATTTACCAGTACAATAAGTGTAGTGGGATGTGTCACTTAAAAACTTTTTTACTTAGTTGGCTGTGCCGAGTCTTAGTTGGCAGCATATGGAATCTTTGATCTTGATTGCAGCATGCAGGTTCTTTTAGTTGTGGCATGCAAACTTAGTCATGGCATGTGGGGTCTAGTTTCCTGACCAGGGATTGAACTCAGGCCCCCTACATTGGAAACATGGAGTCTTAGGCACTGGACTGCTAGGGAAGTCCCAGGTTTGTCTCATTTTAAACAAGCTCTTAAGTACATTTGAATAATGCACCTTTCATTTTAGAACATAAGTGTCTAATATTCTACTGATAACTGGAATCAGGATATATATATATTTAAATTTTATTTCCTTCAAAGTGTCTGACTGGAATGAATAATGTTTTTATCTTAGGCAGAAGTTGTTTTCAGCCAAATTAATTGCTAACTGATATGGTAAGTTTCACTAATTTTAAGTCTTATTTTTATATCATTTATAGTGAGTATTCTTGGTTTTGCTTGACAACTGAAACTGTCAGCAAACAAATGTGTATTGTATAGCAATATACATAGAAGATAGACGCTACTGAGAGTGGTGCCTCATGATCACTTAATGGATTAGTTGCTGTGCTTCTTTTGTGACATTTTGATAGATATTAAAGAAATGAATCATTTCCTCTAGCTCTCCTAGCACAGGGACTTTCTAGTTAACTTGTTTTTGTTTTCACCTTTTATCAGGGGACCAGTACCTCCTGAGGTGAAATGCTGTCATGAGCCAAATCCTATTCCCTAGCCCAGGGGTTTGTAAACTTGTGTGTTTGTCAGAGTCACCTGGAGGCTTGTTAAAATACAGATTGCTGGGCCTCAGCCCCAGAGGTTTTAATTCAGTAGGTCACCAGTGGGGCTGCAGCGTTTACATATCAAGTAGGTTCCCAGGTATAAATGACACCCTGGCCTGGAAACCACATTTTGAGAAGCGCTCCTATAGTACAGCTCCAAGCGCCTGTCCTCTGGCTGGTCATCCCCATGTCCCAGGTGTGCTGTGTGCTCAGTCACTCAGTTGTGTCCGACTCTTTGTGACCCCATGGACTGTAGCCCACCAAGCTCCTCTGTCCATGGGATTTCCCATGCAAGAATACTGAAGTGGGTTGCCATTTCCTCCTCCAGGGGATCTTCCTGACCCAGGAACCAAACCTGCATCTCCTGTGTGTCCTGCATTGACAGGCAGATTCTTTACTGCTGAGCCATTGGGGAAGATGGTGAAATGTCCTGCTGCTTATTGAGATGGACCCTGACTAGCTCCCATGCACCCAAGTTCAGTCTCTCTCTCTCTCTTTTTTGACCACAGAGCTTGGTCACTTCACTTAGGTTTTTCTGTCTTGGGCACTTCTGCTGCAAACTGTCACTAAAGGTCTTCATTCTCCCTACCCAGCCTAGTTGTTAAAAAAAGAAGCTCCTTTTTTTCTCTACTGTGCCTGAATATAAGCACCTAGATCCTCTTCCCTTTATGGGTTTTCAACAAATCACTTTGGCCAAAAAGAATTTAATAAGGTAAATGTACTTAAGAAACTTCCAAAGTTCATAAATTTTCCTAGCAGTGATTCTGGTTCATAGGCCCAGCCTCCTTTGAAATGGTAGCTGGAAGCCTCAGTGGGGTTTTCTTTTGGCTTGTGTTCTCAAAGGTGGAGCTGAACAAAGTTAAAATTCCCTTTAATCCAGCCCCATGGATTAAATCCAGCCCTCTTTCCTTCCTGGGGTCTTATTGAGGAAAAGCAGTGGTACCTTTGTGATTCAAGTGAAAATATATATCTTTGAGGATATCTGTGTGTCTGTCTTGAAAACTATTATTCATTTGATACTTTCTCTCTGAAAGATAATCACCCATTTTGTTCTTTGGAGTGGTATAATGGGTGGTAAGTATTTAATTTACAGCTAGGAAGATTCAGATTGAATCTTGATTTTGTATCCTGTTAACTGCATGATCCTGCCATATAAACAGAGAGAACCTCAGTTTCCTCACCTGTAAAGTGGAGTGATAATACTTATCTCATGCAAGTATTTACATGAGACTACATGAGACAGTTAGCATAAGCCTTTGAAATATGAGTTTTCAGTGGTTGGTAGCTAACGTTGTTAGTAATAATAATATTATTAATAAAAACACAAGGTGTCCCAAGTGTTAGAATGCCAAATGATGCTCTTCTGAATGGACTTCTGGTAAAATGACAGAATCTTGGATTTGGACTAGACCCCTCAGAGGAATCCTCTCTCTGTCATCACTGCACCTGTTATTTATTGAGCATTTACTGTGTGCCAGCCACTGTGCATGCTCTAGCATATAGCTTTGATATAACGCTATTGATCCTCTGAGTAAACACCTACAGGCGCAGATGACGCGCTACTTTAGAGCTGTCTCCATTCCATGTCCAAATTACTTTGATGGTTATCAATTTGTTCCACAATGTAGTAAAATCTGCATCTCTGTTAACTTCCACCCACTGAACCATTATACATTAGTCTAAAGTCAACACAGAGCTCTTGTCAGAACAGTAAGTCCCCTACATACAAATGAGTTCCATTTTGAGAATGTGTTCGTAGGTCCAATTGGTTTGTAAATACAACAAAGTTAGTCTAAGTACCCAACTAACATAATCAGGTATATGGTACTGTACTGTAGTAGGTTTATAACACTCTTCACACCAATAATATGTAAAAATAGACAAACATAAAACATAAACAATTTTTAATTTTATAGTGCTGTACCTTGAAAATACAGTAGTACTAGCTACATCACGGCTACTTTTACACTTGCTTCCAGATATCCTGGGCTTGAACTAAAGATACTGCACGACTGTCCTCTCTCTAGTACTCTACAGTAACATATACAAAAGCACAACCACTTGCAGAGAATGCACGCTTTGTGACAATGTACACCAGACACATGAACTACCTTATGTGATGGGGCAGGAGAATGCACGTTTACATCCTTGAAAGTTTGAAACTTTTGTATGTAGAAGACTTACTGTACATGGAAGTTATTATGTAGGAACTTCCTTTAAGAAGTTTGAAATAAAATCTATTCTTCATTAAATTTTTAAAAAATTAATACATTTTTGGCTGCACTGGCTCTTTGTTGCTTCACATAGGTTTTCTCTAGTTGTGACAAGTGGTTTGGTGCTTGGGCTTCTCGTGTGCACAGGCTTAATTGCAAATGTCAAACTCATGTCCCCTGCAGTGGCAGGCAGGTTCTTCACCACTGCACCACGCGGGAGTTCCTGCACTGGGTTTTGTTGTTGTTGTTGTTGCTTTGCCAGGCTTTCTTTGGTTGCAGGGATCAGGGGCTATGCTTCACTGCATTGAGCAGGCTTCTCTTGTTGTGAAGCACAGGCTCTGGGTGCATGGGCTTCAGCCATGTTGTACGAGCTTAGTTACTCCTTGGCATGTGGCATCTTCCCAGATCAGGGATTGAACCCATGTCCCCTGCATTGTCAGTTGGATTCTTATCCACTGCTCCACCAAGGAAGTCGTTGAATGTTAAATTTAAAGAGCAATACAAAAGAGGACATACAGATACATACATAGCCACCTTAAAAATGTGAGTGGTTCCAGGCATACAAAAAATGGCCTCTAGCCAAGGGGTTGCAAACTTAGAAGCTTCAGAGAACTCAGTTCAGGTCAGTCGCTCAGTCGTGTCCAACTCTTTGGGACCCCATGGACTGCAGCATGCCAGGCCTCCCTGTCCATCACCAACTCATGGAATATATTCAAACTCATGTCCATCGAGTCGGTGATGCCATCCAACCATCTCATCCTCTGTTGTCCCCTTCACCTCCTGCCTTCAATCTTTCCCAGCATCAGGGAAATGAGTCAGCTCTTCGCATCAGCTGGCCAAAGTATTGGAGCTTCAGCTTCAGCATCAGTCCTTCCAATGAATATTCAGGACTGATTTCCTTTAGGATTGACAGGTTGGATCTCCTTGCTGTCCAAGGGACTCTCAAGAGTCTTCTCCATCACCGCAGTTAAAAAGCGTCAATTCTTCGGTGTTTATGTTTCTTTATAGTCCAACTCTCACATCCATACATGACTACTGAAAAAACCACAGCTAAACAAAAAATAATTCAAGACCTATAAAATGGGTAGATTTTTTTAGCACTATCAGTCAGGGGCATTATTTTGCTGAGCACTGAGTGAAAGTTATAGTGATCACAGGAATATACTCTCCTCAGGTAAACTAGGTTATATTGTTCATAGAGAAAAATTAAGATTTGATATTGTTATGGGTTGAACTGTGTCCATACGAAGATGTTCAAATCCTTACCCCTGGTATCTGTTAATGTGACCTTATTTGGAAGTAGGGTCTCTGCAGATGAAACATGAATTAAGGTGAGGTAATTCTGGTTTAGGTTAGTGAAGTGAAAGTCACTCAGTCGTGTCTGACTCTTTGCGACCCCATGGACTATGTAGTCCATGGGATTCTCAAGGCCAGAATACTGGAGTGGATAACTGTTCCCATCTCCAGGGGATCTTCCCAATCCAGGGATCGAACCCAGGTGTCCCACATTGCAGGTGGATTCTTTACCAGCTGAGCCAGGAGGGAAGCCCAGTTTAGGATAGGCCCTTATCAAATGACTGGTATCCTTATAAGAAGCGGGAAAGTAGGGGACAGACATAGGTACAGGAGAATGTCATGTGACCATGGAAGCAGAAATAAAAACCAAGGAATACCAGTAGTCCTTGCAGAATTTTATGTGATTTACTACAATGTTATATGTTATAATAAATATACAAATATATGAAATCCACATGAGTGTTGATGATGTCAGGTTATATGTGATCATTGTACCCTGTGTAATCTATGTAATCTAATTATCCATAGAGACCTTCCCTGCAAATTTGGATGGCAAGAATATCCAAAAAGGATATCCATCAGAAGGGATGGTCCACTTACCCAGGAAACAGAAAAGAATTGCTGGGGAAACATTAACATTGCTAATTATTGCTGGGAGAAATATCAATAACCTCAGATATGCAGATGATACCACTCTCAGGGCAGAAAGCTAAGAAGAACTAAAGAGGCTCTTCATGAAAGTGAAAGAGGAGAGTGAAAAAGTTGGCCGAAAGCTCAACATTCAGAAAACGAAGATCATGACATCTGGTCCCATCACTTCATGGGAAATAGATGGAGAAACAGTGGAAACAGTGTCAGACTTTATTTTTTTGGGCTCCAGAATCACTGCAGATGGTGACTGCAGCCATGAAATTAAAGGACGCTTACTCCTTGGAAGGAAAGTTATGACCAACCTAGATAGCATATTCGAAAGCAGAGACATTACTTTGTCGACTAAGGTCCGTCTAGTCAAGGCTATGGTTTTTCCAGTAGTCATGTAGGGATGTGAGAGTTGGACTGTGAAGAAAGCTGAGCGCTGAAGAATTGATGCTTTTGAACTGTGGTGTTGGAGAAAACTCTTGAGAGTCCCTTGGACTGTAAGGAGATCCAACCAGTCCATTCTGAAGGAGATCAACTCTGGGATTTCTTTGGAAGGAATGATGCTAAAGCTGAAACTCCAGTACTTTGGCCAGCTCATGAGAAGAGTTGACTCATTGGAAAAGACTCTGATGCTGGGAGGGATTGGGGGCAGGAGGAGAAGGGGATGACCGAGGATGAGATGGCTGGATGGCATCACGGACTCGATGGACTGGAGTCTGAGTGAACTCCGGGAAATAGTGATGAACAGGGAGGCCTGGCGTGCTGCATTTCATAGGGTTGCAAAGAGTCGGACACGACTGAGCGACTGAACTGAACTGAACTGAATCCAGTCCTTATTTCTGGGGAGTCAGATCTGAAGCTCTGTTCCAATGGTGATGCACACTTAGTTCCTCTGGCGCTGTTCAGGATCTGAACTGTGTTATCATTTCTTGACATTGATTATATGCTGATTGCTAATTGTAATTTGGTCTCGATGACTGGAGCTGGGCAGGCAGGTTGAGTGACTGGTTCTGTATGACTGTTCTTTCACTGACTGCTTCAGGTTTGCCTTCCGGTGTCAGTGTTGTTGTTGCTCTCTTGCTGAAGGGTGGACCCATTCTCAGTGTTCTGACCCATCAGATTTCGTGGCATTGGCAGCATTCATTTCCTTGCTGGCTGTTGGACAGAGACTGCTGGCCCTCTGTCTCTACAGCAGCACACAGCATGGATGCTTCTTCTTCAAAGCCAGCAAGGGAGAGTCTCATAGCATGATGGACATTATCATCTTAAGTAATGTAATCATATATGTATTATAATCATTACCATTACCATATTGTATTAACTAGAAACAAGTCATGGGTCCTGCCCACCCTCAAGCAGAGGGCTTAATACACGCATGTGAATAAGCTGGTAAGAGGGATCACAGGGCCATCATAGAGTCTGTGTGTCAAAACTGAGTATATACCTGTTCAGCTAGAGTTTACATTTCCTAGCCTTCCTTGTAGCTAGGGGTTGCTCTAAGGTTTGACCAATGGGAAGATAGAAGAATTAATGGGTAAAAGTTTTGAATCTATCTTAATAAGGAAATTTCTTGCCATCCACTCTGCTCTTTCCCCCTTTCTACAAGAGACAGTGTGAATATGCTGCTGGTGAGTCATGTTGACCATGCAGAAGAAGATAACCTTAGGAGGTGACAGAGGATGAGCTGGAAATGACTGGTTTCCTGGCCAAACTTGTATAGCAGAGCCACTTTGCTAGCCCTGCACTGTTTACTTCTGAACTGTTACATGAGAGCAAAATAATCCTCTTTGTTTCTCTGTGTTTTGGAGCCTGTTATAGTAACTTAACTTATAGCTAACTCATAGCATTCATTCTGATGACAGACTATCAACATGGTGGTCAGCCACTTGGCATTCTGTAAATCAGGGAATCTCACCTGTGCTGATGGATAGTACAATTAGTACAACAGACTTCATAAACTTCTATTTTATATGATAAAGGTATCACATTAAAAGCAAAATTTTATGTAAATTACCTTAAAACGTGCTTTTAGGAAAAAGACTCGTTTCTAATGTTAACTTAATCCTTCTGGTTCATGTCTGGGAGCTCATGTATACCCGTGGCGGATTCATGTCGATATATGCCAAAACCATTACTGTACTGTAAAGTAAAATAAAGTAAAAAAATAAATTAACAGAGATAAAAAAATAAATAATAAGTGACTTTAATAAGTAGCTGCCATGGACATGAGTTTCAGTAAACTCCGGGAGTTGGTGACAGACATGGAAGCCTGGCATGCTGCAGTCCACGGGGTTGTAAAGAGTCAGACACAACTGAGCGACTGAACTGAACTGTTCCAGTTATCTATTACTTTGTAATAAATTGTTCCAAAATGTAGTGGTTTCAAACAACAGGAATAATTTAATTTTTGTTCCGCTTTGATTCTGGGGTAATTTGGCTCAGCTTGGTGGGTCTTACTTGGGATGTCCTTCAAGTAGTGAGCAATCAGATAAAGGCTGTGCCTAGATTGTCTCTAAGCACACTCCCTCATGTGTCTGGAGGTTGATGCTTCCTCTTGGTTGTGACCTCACCCAGGGCTATTGGCTAGAACACTATTATGTGGTTCTCAGTGAGAACTTTCCTCTTCCTCCTGATGTAATCACTGATTCCAAGAGGGAGTGTCCCAAGGGGCCCAGGTGGAAACAGTTTCCCCTTGTATAGCCTGTGTTCTGAGACTGAAACACTTCTGCCATGATCCTTGACTTGCCCACATTTAAGGAGGAAGGGACATGTGCCCCCTTGGTGGGAGGAGTGAGCTCACCAGGTCACATTGCCAGAACATCGGTGGTGGGAGGTCTCACTGTGGTTAGGTTGGAGAGTACTGCCAGTTGCAGTCAACCCTTTGGCCATAACATTTTAAATCCCTCCCTTGTGCAAAATATACTTATTGCATCCCCTTCCTCCCAGTCTTATTCTATAATGGCATTTGGTCAAAGTCTGGGATCTTGTCATGGAAGTGAAGCTTCTTGAATATTTCCTCGGGTACATCTCCCTGAGTTACCTTCCTCTCAGTTTGAAGACCTATAACTAAAGGGACAGACTATCTTCCTCTCACACCCCAACATACAGCTGTGGGATAGTGCCCCAAGGATAAAACAAGAGCCACTGGTTTTCAGCCTGTTTCCTGTGTA
Organism: Nanger dama; assembly: GCA_917880005.1. Taxonomy (NCBI): domain Eukaryota; kingdom Metazoa; phylum Chordata; class Mammalia; order Artiodactyla; family Bovidae; genus Nanger; species Nanger dama. The sequence goes on along the minus strand of CAKJTW010000008.1, from coordinate 14,766,969 downwards.
AGTGTACCTGCTTGGCTCTTGGCTCCATCTACCTTCTGGGCTCTTGGTTCTGCCCTTAGTCATCCTTAAAAAAATTTTTTTCCAATAGGAAAGCTTGAGTTTGCAATTGAGAAGCCTTCTCAGCTTGTTTCCTGCCTACAAAATAGAAATTCAAAGTCCTCTTTTTATTTAGTATTTATCTATTCCTTTTGGTCTAAAATGACAGTGGTTCCACCAGAATAACTCTCTTGAAAGCACTGAGTTTGTGTGTCTTTAAATGTATCACTTTATAATTCTATTTTATCAAACTAAATTCTTCTTTACCAGAGTGCATGTGACACTGGTGTGTGATGACATCCTTAAGATTCTGAGAGGCCCAATTATTCAGCTAAGAGGGTCTGTAAGGCATGTTCTTAAGCTTTGGGGCTGATTGAAAGGGTCTGTGAGGTACTCTTTTAGATCTTTCTAAAATCTTAACAAAGAATTTTAGTCATGCCCTCACTTTCATTTTTAGACCATGCTTTCTTGATAGTGCACTGGATTTCATCTCTGCCCAGAAGCTACTTTTAATTTTAGAATCATTTGCTGTCTAGAGAGGCTGGGAATAAGAAATCGTTTTATTTTCAAACCCAGCGAGTCTTGGCGCCTCTATATTAACAGTTCATTCTTTAGCTCTTTCCTTTTGCATTTTATCACTGGCAGGAGAAGAAGCCAGGTGGCAATTTCAGTATCCTGCCTGAAAAGCTGCTTAGCTAGATCTTCGAGTTCGTTAGGTACACTTCACATTTTGCACCTTACCGCAGGCGACAGCATTGCCGAACTTTGCGATTCTTCATGAAAATTGCACCCTTTCCTCTTGCTTCCTTCCAGTGGGACTGACCTTTCTTTGCCATCCCTCGCTGGCAGCCTTCTTGAGGCCCTCAGTTTCCACGGATGCTTTCATGGAGGTTTTTTAGTTTTTCACTAACAGCCTCCTCAGTGTTCTCCCATTTTCTGCTCTCCACCTAGTCCCACACACAATATTGCGTGTCTTGGGTTTTGTTACGACAGTATCCCAGTTACAGGAGCCAGAATCCTTCTTAATTATTGACTGTTAGAAAACAAATCACTCTAAGGCATGCAATGGCTTAAAACTACAACAATCTGTTCCTGATTACCTTCTGTGGTGATGGGGTGGCCTGGGCTCAGTTAGGCATTTCTCCCTTGACTTCAGGCCTGCAGGGGCCGTCAGATGGTGGCTGGGCCTGGGATTCAGCTCAGGCTGGTTTTGTGGGCGTGTTGAAAAATACAAGCTGACCCAGTGGCTGTGTCAGAAGAGTTTAAAATTTAAATCCTATACAGAAACCCTCACTGATTAATTACAACAGGGAAGAAAGCAAAAAAAGAACTCGGTGAGAGTAACTGTGTAAATTATAGTACTGACGGATTGGTAGGGAAACCAGCTCCAGTAAGTTCAAAGCCGACAGCCGGTAGAAGGTAATGACAAGTTTTCACTGGATGAGGGGTGGAAGGGAAGAAGGATATAATCACTGAAGGAGCAGAGTCTACCTGGTCTCTTACCTTGAAATATGGGGGTGATGAAAAATGCACCAACATTGTCAAGGCTTAATGTGTGTTAGCAGCATTATGAATTCCTTATATTTACATTTTCATTTGGTTCTTTCATTATAATCATTACCCTATAATCTCCCACTGTTAAAATCTACTCATCCTTAAAAAAACCAGCTCAAATGCAGATATTCTCTAAGGCTTTGCTGGGTTTGCTAAGCAGAACTGACTTCTCTCTTCTAACTCACAGCGCACTTTTCCTTTATCTAATGAAACTTACTGCAGAATGTTTGAAGTGAAGTGAAGTCGCTCAGTCGTGTCCGACCCTCAGTGACCCCATGGATTGCAGCCTTCCAGGCTCCTCTGTCCATGGGATTTTCCAGGCAAGAGTGCTGGAGTGGATTGCCATTTCCTTCTCCAGGGGATCTTCCCAACCCAGGAAGCTAACCCAGGTCTCCCGCACTGCAGGCAGACGCTTTACCGTCAGAGCCACCAGGGAAAGTATGTGTTAAACTGCCTTATCAACCTAACCAGATATAAGTACCTTCAGGGCAAAGGCTTTGGCTTAGTGTTTTTTTTTTTTTTTTTAATGTCCTAGAGTATCTCAAAGCAACAGGTACTCAGACATATTTGTTGAACGAATGAGGTAGAGATTTTGTAAACAGCTTAGTAATGAGTTCTGCATGAATATTTCCAATCTATTGATTAAAAACCCATAAAGATCATCCTCTTCCCTTAATGTGTCATTAATTGAAAGCTTTCAGAAGATCATACAGAGCAGAAGCTTTTTTTTTTTAATTTGAAAATACTTTGAGGTTAATGATTGATATTACCTCAGAATATTGAATAGGATGAAACAGCAAAATATCTCAATATAATTAGTTTCCTTCCCTATAATTTTAACCAGTGACTCAAAGTGATTTTTTGTTTTCATTGTTAGGTAAGTGCTTTCTGTGGATGACAAATAGCTTTGCTGTTAGATCTGATACATTTTTTTCCCCATCAGTTAAATGTGGATATGCTTGTAATTTTTAGGTTGATTAAATTATTATGATTGAGAGCCTCTATTTTTACTTCTATGCTGCTGTTTTAATGCTTAGCCAAGACAGAAAAATGAACATGTGCAAAATCAGATCTCAGCCAAATGAAAGTGCATGTACCATGGAAGCCTAAAAATTTGAAAATAAAGTTTGAGTGTGGTATCCATCCTTTGAGAAGGAAATGGCAGCCCACTCCAGTGTTCCGCCTGGAGAATCCCAGGGACGGGGGAGCCTGGTGGGCTGCCATCTATGGGGTCGCATAGAGTTGGACACGACTGAAGCGACTTAGCAGCAGCAGCATCCATCCTTTAAGATGGCCCTCAAAGATCCTCTCCTCTGGTATTGAAACCATTGTGTAGTCCCCTCCCATATTATACCAGGTTTGGTTTATGTGACTGTTAGAATATGGTAGAAGTGATGCTTTGTGACTCCCAAGGGTGGGTTTAGAAGACAGTGCCTCTTCAGCCTTGTGCTCTTGGATCAGACATTGGAGTTTCCAGCTTTCATATCATGAGGACATTCAAAGAGCTTTCTAGAGTTTCACATCAAAGGGACTGATATGTCTTGCCAAAGGGTCAGCACCAACTTGCTAGTAACATGTTAACCACCTTGGAAGCAGATTCTCCAGCCACAGTCAAATCATAAGATGTCTGCAGCACTGGCACCTAAACTTCAACCTCAAGAGAGACCCTGAGCCATAACCAGCCAGCCAGGCCACTTCTGATTTCCTGACCCACTGGAACCTTGAGATAGGAAGTTATTCACATTATTGTGTTTTGAACCATTATACTTTGGGAGTAACTTGTTACACAGCATATAACTAATAAAAAGACATGTTTGTTCAATTTAAAATATGCAAATATAAGGCAAATAGCGACTGAGCACATTGTAAAGATTTCTTTAATTAGCTAACCATACAGCTCACAGTGCAGATATTTTCCCATAAGTAGTATAGTTGTCAAGAACTAAGTAGAAAATGTGTTGGACATAGATTTGGCAAGGAATTTATTTATTTTTTTTTTTTTTTCTGTATGATGACTTGAAGATGGGTACCATACTGTACATATGCTCAACTGTGACAGCTAAAGTTATTTCTCCATTAGACTTTTGCAACAGGTTCTACCAATGTATCTTAAGCATATAGCTATATTGGTGAGAAGTATGTGTCCATTTATAGGTGAAAATATTTCCAGAAAATCATCTTATTATTTGTGAAAGTTCAGCATCTTAGGAAATGATGCATGGGTTTTGTGACATTGCTGAGTGCCTCTCCATATGGGGAGCTGAGCCTGCGCACACGTGGTAATGCATGCATCACCACATATTCACTAATGAAGCAAGGTAAAGAAATAGAAAAGCTTTCATTCCCTCAACATGCAGCTGGTATGCGATGCCAGATGTAAAATCATTGATGCTCTTGCCAAGTTCTCAGGATCATGTCATGATTTATTTAAACTCAGACAGTCAAGAATACGTGGATTTTAAAAAACAGTTGTCAAATTCAAGGAGACTGATTAGTAGGTGAATAGAAATATATATTTTAAAATAAAATATTGGGCCCTCTGTTAAATATGAGACTCTTATTTACACCTTTCATTCTTTGTGGGCTTTTGTGTGTTTTTCTGTGAAGAAAGAGTTAATGACTCTACTTTCTAATCCCTCAACTCCCACAGAATTACTTTATAATGAGGCACATAAATTCACTAGAGCTGTAATTGAAAAAAAGTCTATGTTATTTTGATACAAATGTTACAGATGCCTATCCAAAATGGATAGTACATGGCATGTCTTCTTTTAATAGTCTCAAGCATTTCCTTTGGTACTTTGTAATTTATGATTAGAATTGATTTTAATAGAGACCAAGCTGTAGGGTTTCTTCCAGAGGGGCTATATCTCTACCATCTGCAGTATCAGGACGTGAACCGCTGCAAGAGTTAGAGACCTTTTTCTCCCTAGAGGAGCCTTTGAATCTGGTGGTAGGAACTGCAGGCATTCTGGGGGACTTGTCACGGTCAGGGGCAGCTGTGATCTAGCACTACTGGAAAAGGGAACTGACTTTATCAAGCCTCTGCCGTGCGCCAGACACGCGGCTATCTCACTCCATTCTCAACACAACCTTGTGTTTCAGTAGCACAACCTCCTTTTGTTCTTACCGTAGGTCCAGGTCCGTAGGGGACGTTTTTTAAAACTGGCACAAATCTAACATGATAAGAAGTTTACAATTTGAATCATTTTTAAGAGGACAGTTCAGTTAGTTCAGGAGCAGGAGGTGCATTCACATTGCTGTGCAGCTATCCCCATCTTCCATCTCCACAGTCTAGGAGCCCTTCATCTCTCCAGGAGAATTACCCAGAGAATGAACAAAGTTGAAAAGTACAGTAAGGTGGTTCATGTTTATTTAACCTTAGAGCAGATCAGTCAACATTTTAGTGCCGACAAGAAACAAGATATCATACTCAGCTATTTAGAGGATATCAGAGGATATACCTGGAGATGGGAAAGGCTACCCCCTCCAGTATTCTGGCCTGGAGAATTCCATGAACTGTGGGATCGCAGAGTTGGACATGACTGAGCGACTTTCACCTTCACTTTCACAGAGAATATACGGACTAACGAGTTGAAAGCCCCACTCTCCAATGCAGACTGGATTTCTGCAGTCCGACTTCAATTCCTTTTTGAAGCTATTCATTTGGCAAATCTAGAATATTTTCTCCATGCCACGAGCTCTGCTTGGTGTTGAAGCGTAGTGTTGCGCAGTTGCAGCCCCCTTGTAACTACATTCAAATCTCTGTCAGCTTGGGCCTCATCTGTTCCTCCTCAGCTTGTGTGAAGGGAGTTGGAAGGGTAATCCCCAAACTGTGCAGAAGGAATGGCAGCAGCCTTTTGTGGTAGGTTTGCTTACACAAGCACTTTATCAACAGCTATAATCTTATTGAAGTGGTACAATGACCCTAAAAGTCATTTTTATTTTAGGGATGCGGAGTTCTAAGTAGACACATGTTAAATAAGGCCCATAGCCACACAGTGGTAGGACTGAGGTATAAGCCCAGGTCATCTTCTTCTAAAAGCTGGGAGTTTAGCCCTCTGCCACACTGCCTCTGTTACATGACCTTCATATGGAGCTCCTTCTAAATTAATCGTTCAAAATAAAGCACTCTTGAAGGGAGGCAGGTGAAGGGAGGGGAAAACAGAGGCCACAGTTTGCTCTAGGAGGTCACCCTCCATATGGGAAGGTTTCCTACCACAGAGCAGCAAGGCCAGCCCCAGGGTCCTTTGTGAAAGTCAGAAATGGGTAAACACTCCTCCTGGAAGGTTTCAGTTAAAAAGTTTTCCTCAGGAAATGTTTGCATTAAAAGTGACACACATTTATGGTCACTGTGATGCAGAGGACACGTGTTGGAGTTGTGTAATGTGTCACGGGCACAACTATATTTGGCAGCCCTCTCCCCTAACCTGCTATTGTGGGCTGAATTGTGTCTCCCTGCCCACCTCCCCCATTTTTATTGTGAAATCTCATACCCCAGTTCCTCAGAATATAACTGTATTTGAAAGTCAGCTTTGTAAAAGAGGTATTTGCATTAAAATGAGGCCTTCAGGGTGTGATCCTAATCCAGCCTGACAGGTGTCCTCCTAAGAAGAGGTGATACCAGGGGCGGAAGGCACAGGGGAAAACCATGCCAAGAGGCAGCAGGAGGGTGTCCATCTGCAGGCCGAGGAGGGAGGCCTCACAGGAATACTTGCCCTGCTGGCACCTTGAACTTGAACTTCCAGCCTCTGGAACCGTGGGAAAAAGGACTTCTCTTGTTTAAGACACCAGTCTGAGCTGTTTTGTTATGGCAACCCCAGAAAAAATAATATGTATCTGTCACATTTTCACTTGGATAAGTTAAAGCATAGGAATGGATATGCCATGATGGAAATTGAGAGAGAGAGAGAGAAGAAGGGAAAGAAATGAGAGAAACCTTCCTTACTGAGGTGGAGACACCTAGCATCTTCAAAGTCTGATGTTTCTAATTCTGCCCCAGGTGCTGTATTACATCTCTTTTGTAGCATCAGTTACAATTATGTATTTATTTGTGCGCTTATTTGAGTAACTCCCCCCTTCTCCCCACCCTTGATACTTTATGCTTCATGAGAAGAGACCTTGCTTGTGTCCTTAGCACCTACATAGTGAATGGCATATATTAAGTGATCAATAACTACGTGTTGGGTGAGAGAATAAAGGAAGGAAGGAGGGTACTTCTGAACTTGTGAATGTTTTCAGATTATTCCAAGCTTAACAAGGATACATAATCCCAGAAAAGTAAAAATATAATATATAGAATAATACATATTTTTCCAGTTAAAATGACTAAAGCATACCCAGAAGTAAAACATGACTTCTTTAGCAAACTTTTGCTTAAAAGATTTATTTGATGATATGTAAACCTGGATGAAGCACAAGCTGGAATAAAGGTTGCTGGGAGAAATATCAATAACCTCAGATACACAGATGACACCACCTTTATGGCAAAAAGAGATGAGGAACTAAAGAGCCTTTTGATGAAAGTGAAAGAGGAGAGTGACAAAGTTAGCTTAAAATTGAACATTCAGAAAACGAAGATCATGGCATCTGGTCCCATCACTTCATGGCAAATAGATGGGGAAATAATGGAAACAGTGATAGACTTTATTATTTTGGGCTCTAAAATCACTGCAGATGGTGACTGCAGCCATGAAATTAAGATGCTTGCTCCTTGGAAGAAAAGCTATGACCAACCTAGATAGCATATTCAAAAGCAGAGACATTACTTTGCCAACAAAGGTCCCTCTAGTCAAAGCTATGGGTTTTCCAGTAGTCATGTATGGATGTGAGAGTTGACTATAAAGAAAGCTGAGTGCCAAAGAATTGATGCTTTTGGACTGTGGTGTTAGAGATGACTCTTAAGAGTCCCTTGGACTGCAAGGAGATCTAAACAGTCTATCCTAAAGGAGATTGAGTGTTCATTGGAGGGACTGATGTTGAAGCTGAAACTCCAAAACTTTGGCCACCTGATGCGAAGAGCTGACTCATTTGGAAAGACCCTGATGCTGGGAAAGATTGAGGGCAGGAGGAGAAGGGGATGACAGAGGATGAGATGGTTGGATGGCATCACAGACTCCATGGACGTGAGTTTGAGCAAGCTACAGGAGTTGGCAGTGGACAGGGAAGCCTGGTGTGCTGCAATTCATGGGTTTGCAAAGAGTTGGACATGACTGAGCAACTGAACTGAACCGACACCTGAAGTCTGGATCATTTCCTATCATTAGAAGTCCATAGTTTTGACTATATGGACGTTTGTTGGCAAAGTAATGTCTCTACTTTTTAATATGCTGTCTAGTTTGGTCATAGCTTTTCTTCCAAGGAGCAAGTATCTTTTAATTTCCTGGCTGCAGTCACCATCTACAGTGATTTTGGAGCTCCCCAAAATAAAATCTGTCACTGTTTCCATTATTTCCTCATCTATTTGCCATGAAGTAATGGGACTGGATACCATGATCTTAGTTTTTTGAATTTTGAGTTTAAAGCCAACATTTTCACTCTCCTCTTTCACTTTCATCAAGAGGCTCTTTAGTTCTTCTTTGCTTTCTGCTACAGGGGTGGTTCATCTACATATCTGAGGTTATTGATATTTCTCCCAGTAATGTTGATTCCAGCTTGTACTTCATCCAGCCTGGCATTTCTCATGATGTACTCTGCATAGAAATTAAATAAGCATGGTGACAATATACAGCCTTGACGTACTCCTTTCTTATTTGGAACCAGTCTGTTGTTCCATGTCCTGTTCTAACTGTTGCTTCCTGACCTGCATACAGATTTCTCCAGAGGCAGGTCAGGTGGTCTGGTATTCCCACCTCTTTCAGAATTTTCCACAGTTTACTGTGATCCACACAAAGGCTTTGGCATAGTCAATAAAGCAGAAATAGATGGTTTTCTGGAACTCTCTTTTCAATGATCCAATAGATGTTGGCAATTTGATCTCTGGTTCCTCTGCCTTTTCTAAATCCAGGTTGAACATCTGGAAGTTCATGATTCACATACTGGTGAAACTTGGCTTGGAGAATTTTGAACATTAGTTTGCTAGTGTGTGAGGTGAGTGTAATTATATGGTAGTTTGAACATTCTTTGGTATTGCCTTTCGTTGGGATTGGAATGAAAACTGACTTTTTCCAGTCCTGTGGCCACTGCTGAATTTTCCAAATTTGCTGGCATATTGAGTGCAGCACTTTAACAGCATTCTTTTTACGATGTGAAATATCTCAACTGGAATTCCATCACCTCCACTAGCTTTGTTCATAGTGATCTTCCTAAGGCCCACTTGACTTCGCATTTCAGGATATTGGCTCTAGGTGAGTGATCACACCTTTGTGATTATCTGGGTCGTGAAGATATTTTAAAACTAGTTCTTCTGTGTATTCTTGCCACCTCTTCTTAATATTTTCTCATTCTGTTAGGTCCATACCATTTCTGTCCTTTATTGAGCCCATCTTTGCATGAAATGTTCCCTTGGTATCTCTAATTTTCTTGAACAGATCTCTTGTCTTTCCCATTCTATTTTTTCCTTTAGTTCTTTGCATTGATCACTGAAGAAGGCTTTCTTATCTCTCCTTGCTATTCTTCGGAACTCTGTATTCAAATGGGTATATCTTTCCTCTTCTTTGCCTTTCACTTCTCTTCTCTCAGCTATTTGTAAGGCCTCCTCACACAGCCATTTTCCTTTTTGCCTCTCTTTTTCTTGGGGATGGTCTTGATCACTACCTCCTATGCTGTGTCACAAACCTCCGTCCATAGATCTTCAGGCACTCTGTCTATCAGATCTAATTCCTTGAATCTATTTGTCACCTCTAGTGTATAATCTTAAGGGATTTGATTTAGGTCATACCTAAATGGTTTTACTCTACCTTTAAGTTTGGTACAATCTATGACTCACTATTTTTAGAAAGTAACCCACTGCAGCTGGGTGAGTTAAGTGACTTGCTTAAGGTGGCCCAGCTCTCCCTAGAATCCAGACTTTTGGTCTTGGTTAAAAATATTACATTTATTATAGGTAGTATATAAAATATATAAAGTATTAAGAACAACAACAACAACAACAAAAAACAGTAACCCCAGAGCCAGAAATAATCATGATTGACATTTTGATGAATGTCTTTCCAGTGTTAACTTTCCATGATAATGTGTGTCTGATAAATGTATTTTGAATTGGCCAAAAGTTCATTTAGGCATCTTCTGTAAGATGATATATGTTAGTGTGCTTCTAAAAAATTTTTATATTATTTCATTGAATACATTTCTGCAGTATCACTTTTAGTGATCATATGAAAGTGAAAGTTGCTCAGTCATGTCCAACTCTTTGCCATCCTATGGTGAGAATACTGGAGTGTGTAGCCTTTCCCTTCTCCAGAGGATTTTCCCAACCCAGGGATCAAACCCATGTCTCCCACATTGCAGGCAGATTCTTTACCAGCTGAGCCACAAGGGAAGCCTAGTGATCATATACCATTCTGATTTATTAACTAATTATATCTTATTTTACCAATCTGTAACTTTTGGACATTTAATCTATAGTTACTTTGCTATTAAAAATACAGTGACTAAATCTTTATACACACTATATTTATGCACACTATATTTTTAAAACTAGAGTTAATGCTTTAAAGGTAAAATATTCTTTTTCATATTAGTTAGTTATAATAACATTTTATAATAAAATGTAAATAGTTAAAATTTATACTTTTATATAATTAACATTATCTCTAAATTCTATAAGAAAAATGATTTTCTCTGAATTCATGGACCTTTAAGGAAGGACAAGTTCTATTTTTCTCTGTTTACATAATCTTCTTGCATGAACAGTGTCTTGCCTAAAAATTAGTGATCAGGGACGTCTTCTCTAAAGAAGACTGACTCTAAAGTGGAGGTGACTTGACATAGATGGAAAATGGTTGCAGAAAAGCCAGATGAGGCCATAGTGCAAATAGGCAAAGTTGAATTTCCATTCTGTTATATATTAGAGAAAATCATTTTGCCTTTTCTTTTTACTCTCTACTATTGTACAATTTTAAAGGACAAGTTTTTTTTTTTTTTTGAAGTGGGGAGAGGAGCCAACAAAATTTCTATTGCAAACCAAAACATTTCTATAAAGGAATAGATTGTTATTTTTGCGTATTTTCAATAGTAAATTACAGTAAATATCCAAGAATTATTTTTTTCTTGGAATGCAAGCTATTTTGAGTAGAAGCTACTAACTGAAATATTATTCCACTTGATTTATTTGACCTAGTAAATGGTCTTTAAAATATAAAATTTAATTACAAATTATATCTCTGTTTATTATTATTAAACATCAGCTTATTATTATTATTGAACATTAATTGTCTAAGTTGAGTCATGAAGTTTTTTAAAGTATTTTTTTTAAAGAGTGATAGCTTAGTGTGGAATCTGTCTCAGCTTTCAGACTATTAATTGCTTAGGCAACACGTTTCCCCATGGAAACTAATGGAGTTGTTTATTTATTTATAACATTTGCCCTTTTCTTTTAAAATTTTTTAGTTATACATATATCCATTCTTTTCTGATTCCTTTCCCACATAAGTTATTACAGAATATCGAGTAGAGTTCTCTGTGCTATACAATAATCCTTGTTGATCATCTTTTATATATATAGTAGTGTGTATATTTTAATCCCAAACTCCTAATCTATCTTTGCCCCTACCACCTTTCTCCTTTGGTAATCATAAGTTTGTGTTCAAACTCTATGAGTCCATTTCTGTTTTGTGAATAAATTCATTTGTAACATCTTTTAGATTCCCATATAAGTGATAACATGTGATATTTGTCTTTGTTTGAATTGCTTCATTTTTCGTATGGTAATCTCTAGGTGCATTCATGTTGTTGCAAATGACATTATTTCATTCTTTTTAATGGCTGGGTAATATTCCACTGTATATATGTACCATATCTTCTTTATTCATTCATCTGTTGATGAACACTTAAGTGACTTCACTTAAGGGAGGGGAGAAAAGGGAACTCTCTCCACTCTTGGTGGGAATGTAAACTGGTGCAACCACTATGGAGAACAGTATGGAGGTTTCTTAAAAACTAAAAATAGAGCTACCATATGATCCACCAACCCCACTCCTGGACATATATCTGGAGAAAACCATAGTTCAAAAAGATACAAAGTTCACTGCAGCAGTATTTGCAATAGCCAGGACATGGGAGCCACTTTAAGTGTTCACCCTCTCCAGCATTTAACATTTGTAGACTTCTTAATGATGGCCATTATGATTGGTGTGAGGTGATATCTCCTGGTAGTTTTGATTTTCATTTCTCTAATAATGAGCGATGTTGAACATCTTTTCAACATCTGTATGTCTTCTCTGGGGACATGTCCATTTGTATCTGCTACTCATTTTTTGATTGGGTTGTTTGTTTTTTTTTTTTTTATATCGAGCTGGAGCTATTTGTATATTTTGGAGATTAATTCTTTGTTGGTTTCTTTACTTGCAAATATGTTCTCCCATTCTGCGGGTTGTTTTTTCATTTTGTTTATGGTTGCCTTTGCTGTACAAAAGTGTTTAATTAGGTCATGTTTATTTTTGTTTTTATTTTCATTACTCTAAGAGGTGGGAGTTTCACTTTCAAAAGCATTTAAAACATGTATTTTTGAGTCTCAGACTATCTTTTAAAAAAATTTGAATTATTGCTGTACATATTATGTAATATTATGTAAGTTATAGTTGTACAATTTAGTGATTCATAAATTTTAAAGTTTATAATCCATTTATAGTTATAAAATATTGGCTGTATTCCTTTTGTTGTACAATATATCTTTGTAGCTTATTTTATATCTGATAGTTTGAAACTTTTAATCTGCTACCTCTATATTGCCCCTTCCTACTACCCTCTCCCTGCTGGTAATCACTAGTTTGTTCTCTATAAGAGACCATATCTTTTGAATCAGAATGTCTGAACAAGCATCACAATTCTGTGGCATCCTAAAGCTTGAAAAACCCTGTTTTTGAGAAAAAAAAAAAAGAGAAACAGTCATTTTGGTTCTGCATTGACTCATATAAAATAGTTCCTGAACACTTGGTTCGTAAGAGGGACCATGCTAGGCACCAAGAAGACAAATTAGGGAAATTAGACATGTTTTTTCCTAGCACGAGCAGAGAGTTTAATCAGGAAAGAAGATCCTTGAATAAAAACAACAGCTACAATACAAAGCAATATGTTTTCCTATCAAATGAAGGCAAATGAAGGCTCTAAGAGAACAGGAAATACTTCTGATGGGGAAATCTGTGGAGAAGTGAAGTGAGACTTAGAGGTGTGGAGGACATCTGAACTAATGCCAAAACGTGTGTGTGTGTGTGTGTGTGTGTGTGTATGGGGTTGGAATGTGCTGGGCCTGGGGAGATTGTAGTACAGGAAAAGGAAATGGCAGGAGTTAGGGCGGTAGACTGTGGTAATGCCAGCTTGGCTGGTGCCCAGAAAGTTAGGAAGAACGTAAAACTACAGGGCAGCTTGGGGTGCATTTGGAAGTAAAGCTTGAAATATCTTTGTACAGCAGACAAGGGCGATACTTCTGATGAAAATAGTGACCCAGTCAAGGCAGAGCTCAAACTCCAAAGGGACGCTCCTGCCAGATAGATTGGAAGAGTTAAGGGGCTGTTGTCAGGGAGCCAAGTGTGAGGTCGAAACCACATTAGAGATGAAGCAATGGGGAAAGAAAGCAGCAGAGAGAGCTGCAAAAGTGCTGAAGCAAAAGCTGTTCCAACTTGGTGTTTAATTAGATATGATGGAGGTGGGTGAGGAATGAAGCAAGATGACTCATGTTTGGAGCCTGAGAGAACAAGTGTACCCTCAAAAACAAGGAAGTCAGCAGAAACTGGTTCTTGGGGAAGTTTAATTATAGAAATGTTAAGCTTGGAGGTGCTTCTGGGTATCCAAATTTAACCCTTTTATTGAGTCTTCTATTGCCCAGACTAACAGGCAAATATATTCCATTACCAGAGAGACCTGCTGTTAACTGATCATCTACCTTACTTTTTTCAGTGAGTTCCCTACCCTCTTCCCCAGGATTCTTTAAAATCTTTCTTGCATGGGCAATGTTAGGGCTTTTCGGCACATTCTTGAGCTCAAGACATTGGAGAATCTGCAAGACTTGTAAACATTTTTTTTCTCGTTCAATTGATTACTTTCCATATTAAAATGTCAAAGTGTTGCTAGGGTAGTCTGTGATGGTTCTTTTCACTAGGTCTTATTAAAGATGCCTTCCATACTAGCGGGAAGGTCATGAAGAAAGGACAAAGTGAATTACAGAGAAAGGCTCTTCTGTTTTACTACCCAATCCAGTTATATAGTTAGGCGAGTGGAACTGGAACTCTTGGAGAGGTCAGGATTATAAGGAGAGATTGATTTGGGAGGTTTTTTTTTGAATGAAAATTGAGTAGGAAAGCAGCAAAGCAGTGGGTTTTCTAACTGCATGCTTTAGCACGTTCTGTTTTACAGTTCGCAGCTTTTGGTGGCTGGCTGTCTTCTAAAATAGATTCCACTGTCCTCAGGCACAGTGAGTCACTTCACATCATTTCCCTCCTCAGTTCTCCTCTGCGTTTGTACCTTACCAGTTTGCTCTCATCTCTCACCCTTTTGCCAGCGTTTCTAAGCCTTTCTCCAGTCTCACAAAGGTCAGAGAAAAGGAAAACAGACTGAAATCACCATCCCATCAACAAGAGTTTAAAGATTATCTTGTATGTGCTTTGCATAATTCTGGGTGTTTCAGTCATGTCATGTGAGTGATTGAAGTTAGGTTAAAAAGGCTTACCTTTATGTGACAATTGTTTAAAGTTGGCACAGGTTATCTAGAGAGGTTGTATATTCTAAACTTAGAAGAACTGGTTAGAATAGGTGCTGTGTGGTAATTGATAATGAAACACACGTTCTATATGTTATTGAGATAATATGAATGTGTTTTCAATTATTTTCATGCTGGCACGTGGGTCAATTGTTTTCCACTTCTTTTCACACTTGTGTAAATAGAACCCTTATCACTGAGCTTGTGTCTCTTTTTATATATGATTACTTTAAATGGCAACCCACTCCAGTATTCTTGCCTAGGAAATCCCAGGGATAGAGGAGCCTGGTGGGCTACAGTCCATGGGGTCACAAAAGAGTCGGACAGGACTCAGTGCTTAAAACAACAATAACTTTATATCTGCCACATCCTTCGTATTGGCCTGTATGTTGACCAATACAATAGGAAATTCCATTCTTTCACTTGAAACTTTTTTTCAGTCATTGTGGAAATAATCAGTTCTGAATCATGTTCTTTAAATGAGAATGATAAATAATTTTCTTCCTATACATATTGGATATTATGCAAATAACAAAACTCTTTCACTTGAATTAAGACAGAAGAAATAGTATCCTACTTTAGCAGGAGGTACTTTAGTTTTGGGCTTCCCTGGTGGCTCAGAGGTTAAAGCGTCTACCTGCAATGCAGGAGACCTGGATTTGATCCCTGGGTTGGGAAGATCCCCTGGAGAAGGAAATAGCACTCTTGCCTGGAAAATCCCATGGATGGAGGAGCCTGGTGGGCTACAGTCCACGGAGTCGCAAAGAGTCGGACATGACTGAGTGACTTCACTTCACTTCACTTCACTTTAGTTTTACATAACTAAGGCATTCCCAATTTAGGAATAGCAGTAGGTCAACATTCAGGGAGGAGGTCAGTGAAAGACCAATATAATGTATTTTCTCTAGATTTCTCTGAATAGAACAGGAACTGACCTCTACAGGATGTTTGGGTGAAGGTAAGGCTAATATGAGGCAGATCTGCTTTGTAAGTACCTCAGTCTTACCTCCCTCTGGCTGGAGCCCTATCCCCTGAGTACTTGCCTGCATTTCTTGGACTCTCCCCTCAAAAATCTCCTACTCTAACTCCAGACCTTGCCTTTTCCTTGGTGGCTCTGTTGGAAATAGTAGAACCACCTGGTATATGCTGGACATGGGGCATTATTTGGGAGCAGTATTTTTCCTCTTTAGCATCTCTATTTTAACTACTCTGTTTGGGTTGTAGCTTCACTCTAATTATAGCAAAAGCTAACACAGTGAACTTTAGTCTAGAAAATTTCAATTTTAGAGTTTGAGAGAGAAAAAATTTTCAAATAATTTCTTCACTTACTGGTTTTCATTCTGCTTTGTGGGATAAATCTAGTTAACTGATTAGTCATCTTAATTACAGCTGGCAAAATAGTGGACAAATAAAATCTCTAAGCTTATTTACTATCCAAAAGTGAACATAACCACATTTCAATTCTAGGTTCTGGGGATGAAACAAGATTGTGCATAATGTGTAGAACATATATTTGGTAAAAGAATCGATTCAGTTCAATTTACTACCAGTATTATGATGTGCTAAATCCACTGTTAATTCTGAATTTCACAGTTTTGAGAATGGCTCAGATAATTTTGCATTGATTTAATTATAATAGCAACCGCTTATTGAGTGGTAAGTCGTACAGTACCAGGAGGTAAGTTCCATTATCTCTGTTCTATGAAGCTTGGATAGAAGTGGCTGGCATAGTGGCAGCCTCTTAGAGTCTTAACACCAAGGTCTATACCCCTGGCTATACTGTACTGCCTCCTTGTGACCATCTTCTAAATATTGGTGTCATATTTTGAAAGAACAACATACAAACGTGAGCATGCTCAGTCACTTCAGTCATGTCTGACTCTTTGTGACCCTCCTTATGGAGTGGAGCCCACCAGGCTCCTCTGTCCATGGGATTCTCCAGGCAAGAATACTGGAGTGGGTTGCCATTTCCTTCTCAAACAAACTTGAGCAGCTGTTTTTTTGTAATGATTGTGAAGTTGACCCAGATAGGAAAATGTTGCAATTAAAGTGGAAAAAGATTATGGACTTGAAACTCTCTGATGGGGGTATACAATGGATTGAATCAGCTGGGGACAGCATTTCTTCCTTTCTAGAGCATCAGCTAAGACCCTGGCTCTAGAATCATATAACCTGGGTGGTATCCCAGCTCTGCCACTTAGTAGATATGTGACCTAGGACAAGCTCAGCTTTGCGAGCCTCAGTTTTCTTATCTATAAAATGGGGATAATATTACTCACGTCACAGAGTTGTTGTAAGAATTAAATGAGTTAATACCTGTAGTTTCCTTAAAATAGTGGCTGACCTTTGGTGACTACTACTAGGTCTTATTAGTATTTCTATGTCCTTCACTTTATAGCTCCTTTCTGACTGCCTCTCTGTGAGCATAGTCGTACTCTTGCTAAGAAAGGCATAGTTTTACTTTAAAATGTTGTAATGCTTGTCCCTGTGATCATAAACTGCTTTTGTAGTTTTTAGTAAAGAGAAAGGTTAATTGTTACTCTTACAGATTTTCCACCTTCAGAAATAACTATTGCTTAAGAATGAATGAGATTAATAATCCTTTAGAAATAAACATAAAGAGTTGGACACGACTGAGCGACTTCACCTCACCTCACCTCTATGTTTATTTCTGACTTCAAATTAGTGAAATCAAAACCTGTTTAAAATCAATATTGTGTGTGAGTGTGAAGTTGCTCAGTCGTGTCCAACTCTTTGACCCCATGGACTGTAGCCCACCAGGCTCCTCTGTCCATGGTATTGTCCAGGCAAGAATACTGGAGTGGGTTGCCATTTCCTTCTCCAGGGGATCTTCCCAGCCCAGGGATCGAACCTGGGTCTCGAGCATTGCAGACATATGCTTTATCCTCTAAGCCACCAGGGAAGCCAAATATATTAATAAAATCAATATTAACAAAGGCCAAATATATTAAGTGGCCTTATCTTTAGTCATCATTTCAGATTAGAAGCAAAAGTGAATTTACACTGTGTGACTATGTAGAATCTTTTCTATTTCTGTGCATGCTCTGTGAGTGAAGTGCCTGGTTAGACATCTTAGCCTTTTGCCCAGCTCAAGGAAGAGTTAATAAAGTAAAGTTATGTAAAGTGCATCAAACTCCTCAGGAGAAAAGTGTTATATTAATACCTGCCTCACAGTGATGTTCTCAGACTTAATGATAGAAAGTTTGTAAATTGCCTTGGTACTCCCAGTAACATCCTGATGAAGCATCATTTCATTTTATTGCAAGGAGCTCTAAGTTACACAGACTGCAAGTTAAGGGGGAAATAATATCCCAGTTTTTATTTTATAATCAGAAGTACATAGAATAAAAAGAAAACATTTTGTTTTAGTTTTGAGTGATAGAGTTGATCATTTTTACATTATCTCTTTCTATTATTTTTGAGAGGAGGAGGAATTTATAATGCGCAGTTTAATCAAGTACTCATCATTAAAGTGTATAATGTCAGAAATAGCAATCATGATAGAGACCTTTAAGAACACTAGTATTCAAATATTAAAAAATTAAATTCCAGTTTTAAAAGAGTCAAACTCTTTTTATATGATTACTATTAGGTTTGGCATTTTTGAGACACGTCTTCAATCAATACCTGTAATACTTACAAACACTGGTAGGGAGAATAGTATTGTAAACACATATTCTTGCTGTAGGGTACATTTTAAATGTCTAAACACTAATCAATATAGAGAAATTAAGTATTGACTAAAATAGCTTTATAATAAGTAATTATTGGTTTGCTCTTTTTAGAAATTAGACATTTTCACTTTGGGAATAAAGAGTAAATTTACTGTCATGAAATTAAAGTGTTTTTGACCTTTTTGTACAACTTTCCTCTCTCTATGAAATGATTAGGTTTAAATATGATTGCACAGCTGTATTATGTTGCAAGCATCAATTTTTAATTATTATAAGGTCAATGTTAGAACAGATGTGATTAGTATAGTACCTCAATGCCCTTATTTACTTTCCACTCAGAAACCACCCTGAACCTCTCTTTATTGTTTTGACTAATGAGATTTATGCCAAATCCTTTATTTTCTTCCCTCAGTCTTCATCCTATGTATGTTATTTTGTTGATTCTTTCAGCGTTAAAAAAAATGCACATTGCTTGATTTATCTCTTTGCTTTGTAGAGGGACTTTAACTATCCTGTGTGGCTGTATGCAGGGTCTCTGTGAATATAACCATAAGGATGAACAGCTTTGCAATTCTCCTGCCTTTGTGTAACACGTTGGCTTTAGTCAGCTCGGGCTGCCGTAACAGAATACAGTAGACTGGGTAGCTTAAGCAATGAACATTTATGTCTCCCAATTCTGGAAGCTGGGAAGGCCAAAGTCAAGATGCCGGCAGATTCGGTGCTGGTGGGAGCCCTCTTCCTTCTTTACAAATGGCCGTCCTCTGTCCATGTCCAGGGCCATGTCCTCATACGGCCTTTCTTTGGTGTGTATACATGGAGACAGAGAGAGAGAGTGCTTACTCTTCTTTCCAGAGAATTCATTCTGTCGTGAGGGCACCACCCTCGTGGCCCCATCGGCATCATAGCCTAATTACCTCCCAAAGCCCCACCTCCATAAATCAGGGCTGATTTGTATGAAGTCCACCTAAAAAAGAAGACAAGTTCCCTTTTCAGACATGGGTTTATTTGCTTACATGTTTGTAGAGACTTTCCATTCATCCCTCTTTTTCCTATTGCTCTATGAGACTTTGGATTTAGCTCTTAAAATGAAATGATATTACATATGAACCCCATAGAGTAATACATGATCTACACAAACTATTAAAATTCCCCAGATGTTCATCTTCTTGATGTTATGTGGCAGCTTGGGTGGGAGGGGAGTTTGGGGGAGAATAGATACATGTATATGTATAGTTGAGTCCCTTTGCTGTGCACCTGAAACAACATTGTTAACTGGCTATATTCCAATATAAAATAAAAAGTTAAAAAATATTCCCCAAATGTTCAGCCTGAATGGTAATTAAGGTTTTAATGCAAAAGTAGTTTTCTAATTCTTAGTGAGGTTTTTAGATTTCATTTTCTGTTGATATATTATTTACATTAAAAAATGACAACACTAGACAAAAACATTTGTTGTGTTTAGTGAATGAGGTAGCATAAGGTTTCCTATAAACTAGAAACACACAGGCCAGCTGCTCCATCCCTGCGGCTTGGGGAATGAATGGTCAGAAGCTTGTTGGGTTCCAGTGGGAATCTTAAGATGTAGTAGTGGAGAACAGACCACCACTAGGCTATGACAAGGGACAAAATAGGGTGGGGAGATGAATCATTATTATTGATCAGGGTGGGCTTGGAAGAAGAAAAGTCTTGCCTTAGATTCATATTTCTTCAGTCAATTGAGTAGAGGCATAAAGGACACATGCAAGAATTACAAGAATTTAGGGAGATCAACAGTCCATTCTGAAGGAGATCAGCCCTGGGATTTCTTTGGAGGGAATGATGCTGAAGCTGAAACTCCAGTACTTTGGCCACTTCATGCAAAGAGTTGAGTCATTGGAAAAGACTTTGATGCTGGGAGGGATTGGGGGCAGGAGGAGAAGGGGATGACCGAGGATGAGATGGCTGGATGGCATCACGGACTCTATGGACGTGAGTCTGAGTGAACTCTGGGCGTTGGTGATAGACAGGCCTGGCGTGCTGCGATTCATGGGGTCACAAAGAGTCGGACATGACTGAGCAACTGAACTAAACTGAACTCCTGTGTTAAATGGTGCAGCCCCCCACCCCACCACCCATTCCCTTCTCATCTATTAATAGTATGTTATTTTTGAGTCACATATTTTAAAACAGTTGCTTTTAAAAAAGAAATATGTACGGTGCTCTTGTTGAGAAATTTTAGGGCCTGATATTTAAGGTCTAATGATCAGATTCTAGGCATTAAAGCAAGGAGTTAGGAGCTATTTGAAGATTAGATGATTCTTTTCTGAACCTCTTAAACTGTTACTTAAGAAGAAGCTTATTCTAAATGGTTTTGTGAGCCACTTTTTCTCCTACTCTAGCTCCACTACTGCTTCTACCCTCACTACCTACATAGCAAAATATTTATGAATAATGCACCAGAAATATTGCTAGAGAATTTCTTTTTATTTTAAACAGGACATCATGAAAGCAAAGAAAGAATTTATTATACACTGAACTTGTAGGAAGATCATGAATGTATGATTTGGTAGAATGTAAAAGCCACAGAAATACTGTTGTTCAAAGTTAAAATCATGCTTTATTTCTCTCAGCCATGGAATTTGGGCAAAAGCTTTTGAACTAGGAAAATGTCACTGATTTAAGTGATCACACATCTGATGCAGGAATTACATGGAGCCTTCTCAGTTACTTTTGTCGACTTAAAAATAGTTACAGCCTTAAAGTTGGGAGTTGTTTTATTTAGTGAGAATTTTTAGGACTTCAAGCCCAGGAGACAGCATCTCAAGTGACCCCGAGAGAACCATTCTGAGAGAGTCAGGTTATATAGACGTTTGAAACAAGGGTAGTCTGAACATTGGAAGTATTTTTGTGAATTAAAAAACCCCAGATATCTCAAATTAAAGAATCTGCCTGCAGTGCAGAGGACCCGGATTTGATGCCTGGGTTGGGAAGATCCCCTGGAGAAGGAAATGGCAACCCACTCCAATAGTCTTGCCTGGACAATCCCATGGACAGAGGAGCCTGGTGGGCTATATATATCCATGGGGTCACAAAGAGTCAGACATGACCAACACTACGCACGGGAAGATGCCAGAGTCTTGGCTTACTGAAATCATTCTTTCATGTGCATCTCAGCTATCTGGGCAAGCATCCTGTGTTTGTCACATACTGAGTTCCTCGGTGCTCTCCTTAGGGAGTGCCTGCAGCCTCATGGCTGCCATGTTGCAGGTATTCTCCTTTCCGATTTCCCTTAGGGCTCAGGCATTCACATTGGCAGGGCTGGAATTGCTGATGACTGTGACATCCTTGTTTACTGATACCGCAGGAAATGCTCCATTTCCACCTTCACTGAGCCCAACCCTTTTCCCCAAGACACAATTAAGCCATCTTGGAAGATGAGATGGCCAGCTGTGACACCTCATTTTCAGCTTCTAACTGCTTCTAGATGTGCTTTACCTTTCAAGACTATGCTAATTATTATCCAGATTTTTAGATGTGTAACAATTTGTATGGATTGTACTTTTTAGAGCCAATTTCACTGAGTTTATTTTGGTAAACTAGTGTAGGGAGTATAAACAGGGCCCACAAAATGAAGGTTTTATATAAGCACTATCATATTGATATATGTTTCTAGCTCGGATAAAGCCCATGTATTCATTATCTGCCTTAGTGTGACTAAATAATCAGTATTAATGGTAGTTTGTTGCTTTCTTCTCTTTTGGTTTGGAATGGGATCCTCAGATGTCCTATCCAAACCGAAAACACTAGGGAAGTGCTTTCGGGTACCATTTAATTTGTTTTCTGCGTTTCCCTGGTGGCTCAGATGGTAAAAACATCTGCCTGCAAAGTGGGAGACCCAGGACTCACTCCAGTATTCTTTCCTGGAGAATTCCACGGACAGAGGAGCCTGGCCAGATACAGTCCATGGAGTTGCGAAGAGTGGGACATGACTGAAAGACTAACAATTTCACTTTCACTAGCTTGTTTTTGCCATGGTGATAGATGCTCTCAGTACAGACTTTGATGGCCAGTTTGGAAGTGAAGGGCTCTGATCCTAAGCAAAGCTAGGAGGGAGAATCATTCTAGAGTGATAATCTTTAAAAGACTATTAGAAAATGAAGTTTTTGAGTAGCCTGGAGTCATTTCACCTAGCCTGCTCATATCAGCCTATCTCTGGCATAGTGATTTTTCCATCAAGCTACATGAAGAGCCAGTTATCCTGTCAAACATGATCGGTCACATTAGGAAAATGAAAATTAATATTAGAATAAGGTATTATTTCACACTCCTAGATAGCAAGAATTAAAAATGAAGACTGTAGCAAGCGATGATGAAGATGAGGAGAAGCGAAGCACCTGTTAGTGGTGGGAGGATAAGCAGGCGCAGCCTGGGCCGGACATTGACCTTTAGTCGCTGAACCGTGGGAAGCGGGCCAAGCAGTGGGACCGAATTGTCATAGTTTTCTGGGAACTATTTTTGGTTTAAAAGTGAATATCCTGTGTTCCCCAAACCTTCTCAGTGTCAGGCAGACCAGAAGAGTTTAGGCACCCTGTGGCCATATTCACTGTAGGGGGACCCTTATGGGACTCAGGATGGCAGCTATTTCTTAACTATAGAATCACTTCAACATTAAAACACTAGTGAAGCCACACTAGTGAGCACCTGCTGCACACTAGTTCTGGATACACTCACGCTGGAGGGCAGTGTGACGTTATCCTGTGAAATTCACTATACACACATCCTATGACTCCCAAATTCCTCTCTATTGCAAATATATCAGGGCATCTCTTGCACATGTATACTAGGAGTCATGTGCAAGAATTTTGTAGCATCATTGGGTATAACAACAACAACAAAAAATTGGAAACAACTTGAACATCCTACAGTAAGACACTGGATAACTACATTTAATTTTTCATATGATGAAACACTGTGATAGAGGCCTGGATGATGTGTGGAACACGCCTTGTGAATATTTGGGGAAAGAGCATTCTAGGCAGAGTGAAGAGTCAACTCACTTCCCAAGGCCCACTCTAAAACCTTCCCCCTCATCCAGGGCATTTTGTGCAAAAAAGTAGAGGTCCCCACCCCTCACATCTCCAAATACCTTCTGTTTTTCTAGCCTTGGGCAAGTGAACCTCTTTTTCCTTAATAAGGCCACTTCCCATCCTCACTGAACTCTGTGGCTTCCTCTAAGTAGAAGATTTTGAAAATGGAGCCTTATTAACTTTCCCCTTTGGCAAGAGAGTCCAAGCAGTCCAGGGTTCATTTGCTCTCTGTTACGGGAAAGAGGAGTATCTCTCATTCTTTGAGTCTTGGAAGAAGCAAGAAGAAAACATATGATTATTGCAGGAGACTATCTTGCTACATTTTGCATGATGAAATGATTTTTTAAATGTTTCTTTTGTTATTTTTAAAAATATTTGATAAAATGTTTTTTGTTTTCTTTTTTAAAAGAATTTTTTTAAAATTTTTATTTATTTATTTATTTTGACTAACACACATCTTTACTGTAAGCTTCTTTACCACAAGCATTTTCACTGCCAACATTTCCACCGAATAGCTAATGGGCCATAAGGCAATTTAGCTTTTGCAAATTGTAAAAGTAAATTTCACAAATCTTATTTTGATAAAAGTAAATGTTATAAAAAGTAAAATAATGAAAAATAAAGAGAAACATAACATTGGACATAATGAAACATGAAAAATAAACAACAAAATTTAAAAGACTATTGCAAAATGAAAAATATTTGAATACATTTCAAATGTGTGTAGATTCATAGCAATACTGTGCAAACCGATTTTATTTTGTGGGCTTTATGAAGTACTGGTCTTCAAAGTCTTTTATCATGTTATATATACATGTGTATATATATATATATATTGCATATTGTCTCATAGTTTTTCTTTTTCACTGACATTTCTTCTTTTGTTAAGCCAGGTTTAATTGAAGGATAATTGCTTTACAGAATTTTGTGATTTTCTGTCATACATCAGCAAGAATCAGCCATAGGTACATCCATGTCCCCTCCCTCCCGAACCTCTCTTCCATCTCCCTCCCTGATGAGATGTTTTGAAGTCTGGTTGATTATGATGTCTGCTAAAGTCCAAGAAGTAATCTTCAAAAAGACCTGGAGTAGAAGGTTTTCTGGGCTTCCAAAGTGGTTAAGTTTCTGTTCTGAGTCTTCTTCATTCATAAGCTGAAAATTCATTCAAAAATATTTTGGTGGTGTATATAATTAGACACTGTATTATAAGGCATTAGAAAATAATAAATGTAATAATACTCACTACTAACTCAAAACTTTATCTCAAGGAACAAATAAGTTACCTACAGTATGCACATTGCTTGGTGCATAGCTGTAGAAGTAACTATTACATATGTGAGTAATGCTTATATCTTCAGTTCCGATATTTTCCTTAAACTCTAGACATGTATATCCCATTGCTCTCTTATCTCTGCTTAGGTATATTATAGGTCTTACAAATTTCACATGTCTGAAAAACAAACCCTCAATTCTTTTCCTTAGTATTTTTTGCCATCTTTCTTATCTCGAGTAAGTAGCACAATCATTCATTATTTTGCTTAGGCCTCTACTGTCTTAATTATCCTTGACCCTGTGTGTTCTATTGCATGCTGTATCCAATTTAGCTGACACATTCATTATGATTTTGTAACTAAATAAATGAAGGCTTGGAGAGTTTAAGTAATGTACACATGATCCCATACCAGTAAAATAAGTGGGGGTACTGGCATTCCAGCTCAAGTCTTCTGCTTTGTAGTCCAGGGCTGTTTCCATTTTACTATTATTATACTATTTTGAGGTGTCAGGGCATGAGTAGGGATTCCTCTTTATCATCTTGGTTAATTAAATGAATGACTACATGTTGATTTAATACTGGTATAATTATCACCTTTAGCAAATACCAGAGGATAAAAATGGCAGCCAGAAAATTATGAAGTACCATTCAAAGAAAGGTATTTGTTTCTGAAAAGCCAATTTCAACAGGAGGACGAACGGAAATTTATATTATCAAATAAATAGAGCACTGATGAAAAGCAAATTTGTATGAGCTTATACTATGAGGTACTGTCATACAAAACTAATGACATCTTTCAGAATCTGTTAAAAGTCACAACATAAGCAATAGAGGGAACTGGAAATCTCTTCAAAGTTTCCTTCTTTGTTTAATCATGAGGAAATCTCCAGGACGGTATGAATGGCAATTATATTTTCCAAGTAAAATAAACACTCTTCTCTGTTGCCAAATGTTAGCAAGAAACGTAGCAGGCAAAGAGAGAGAAAACACGAGAATTTATTTAGGCTGATAAAGAATGCTGAGTGTCAGTTATTAATCGCAATAAAAGGGCACTAATGAGACTTACATTTGATGTTGAAAGCAGCAACTTTCTCTGTGATTTCTCAAACTCATTTTTAAATGAAAATACAGGAACCCAAGAAAGGGACTTGATTAAACTCTTTACTTTTGACACTGGTGACTACCACAATAATTTTTTGTTTCATTCTCTTTGAATATCAGTTATCTGTTTAACTTTATGATACCTGTCACTTACATGCTAACTGCTAGAAGTTGATGTGGTGATACAGTTACATTAGGGCTTACTGATGTGTGAATTAAACATTGGGATAAAAGATGCTTTTCACAGTCATGGAAATGTTAGTTAAATTGGTAAATATAAAAACACTTCTTTGGAGGAACTTTAAATTTAAGCAGTCAGAATGAATATATGA
The DNA here is from genome assembly GCA_917880005.1 of Nanger dama. NCBI lineage: Eukaryota > Metazoa > Chordata > Mammalia > Artiodactyla > Bovidae > Nanger > Nanger dama. The sequence continues at coordinate 14,741,059 of CAKJTW010000008.1, read as the reverse complement.
CATGCTCAGTTCAGTTCAGTTGCTCAGTCGTGTCTGACTCTTTGTGACCCCATGAACTGCAGCACACCAGGCCTCTCTGTCCATTACCAACTCCCAGAGTCCACCCAAACCCATGTCCACTGGGTCAGTGATACCATCCAACCATCTCATCCTCTGTCGTCCACTTCTCCTTCTGCCCTCAATCTTTCCCAGAATCAGGGTCTTTTCAAATCATCTCTTCACATCAAGTGGCCAAAGTATTGGAGTTTCAGCTTCAACATCAGTCCTTCCAGTGAACACCCAGGACTGATCTCCTTTGTTAGGAGAGTCCAATTCATGTATTTTGGGATATAGTGACTTTAGCAGGTTCCTTCTTAAAGTCATCAAATAGACGTATGTTTTTCTAATTAAGTATTTTGACACAAATTTTGAGTGTAATAAGGTAATATTGAAAGCTGATTTATAGAAAGATAACTCATAAAGCAACCAGATAATGAGGCTGCCAAAAAAAAAAGCTAGCACATTTTTTGCCTGTGTTAAAGCTATGGTGTACAGGAAGGTGTTGTACAACAATAATAGGTGGTGTTGCCGTACTTCTTGTTGGTGGGATGGGTGTGGGCTGTTGTCTTCATCACAGAGGGTTTGGCTTGGAATCAGGAGGATGACCAGCAATGGGAGAGGATTGGAAACTACACTAATGAAGCCACTTCTAAAAGTCACCTGAATATTTAGTGTAGAGAGAGAGAAAGACATAGATGTCTCTTTCTTTCCTCTCTCTTTTTTCTCATTCTTTCGTACTCCTTTATTCCTTCCTTCCATTTATTTTGAGAAGGAAGCATTGGTTAACTGGTGTCTTTGTTATAGTGGCTAGTAAATATTAATATTTTCCTCCAGTATGTCAGAAAGCCCATTAAAATGAGTGAAAATTCCTTTCATGATCAGACAGTCCTTTTCTTTTTTTTTCTTTGAGGTATAATTGGCAATTAACATTATATTAGTTTCAGGTGTATAACATAATGATTCAGTATTTGTATAAAATGATCACTACAATAAACCTAGTTAACATCCATCACCATACATAGTTAACAAAATCTTTTTTCTTGTAAGGAGAACTTTTAAGATCGACTATTTTAAGATCCATCTTCAAATATGCAATGCTGCTGTTCAGTTGTGTCTGACTCTTTGTAACCCCAGAGATGGCAGCCCACCAGGCTCTGCCGTCCCTGGGATTCTCCAGGCAAGAACACTGGAGTGGGTTGCCATTCCCTTCTCCAAGGCATGAAAGTGAAAAGTGAAAGTGAAGTCTCTCAGTCCTGTCCGACTCTCAGCGACCCCATGGACTGCAGCCTACCAGGCTCCTCCGTCCATGGGATTTTCCAGGCAAGAGTACTGGAGTGGGGTGCCATTGCCTTCTCCCTCAAATATGCAATACAGTACTATTAACCATAATCACCATGCTGTACATTACATCCCTATGACTTAATCATTTAATGAATGCAAGTTTTTACTTTTTGATCTTCTTCATGCATTTTGCCAACCTCCATGCCCCACCTTTGGTAACCATCAAACTATGAATTTGTTTTAACAGAGCTACTAAAAGATCATTCACTTGAAAAAATGCGTTCTTCATAAAAGGCAATAGGGATTATGAACTATATGTGTGTATATATATAAAATATATATTTTAGACCTACATATATTCAAAACCACGAACTAAATGAGGTCAGGATTCATGTATAATTTGACAGTTATATAAGAAGTCAGGTATTAAACATTAATTGACTGGTGCCATGTTCTCAGTTTATTTAGGGGATTTTTGGTGTCTAAACAGCTGGGCTGGAAGAAACACAAGCTGGAATCAAGAGTGCCGGGAGAAATATCAATAACCTCAGATATGCAGATGACATCACCCTTATGGCAGAACGTGAACTGGAGCTAAAGGGCCTCTTGATGAAGGTGAAAGAGGAGAGTGAAAAATTTGGCTTAAAGCTCAACATTCAGAAAACGAAGATCATGGCATCCGATCCCATCACTTCATGGGAAATAGATGGGGAAACAGTCGAAACAGTGTCAGACTTTATTTTTGGGGGCTCCAAAATCACTGCAGATGGTGACTGCAGCCATGAAATTAAAAGACGCTTACTCCTTGGAAGAAAAGTTGTGACCAACCTAGATAGCATATTCAAAAGCAGAGACATTACTTTGCCGACTAAGGTCCGTCTAGTCAAGGCTATGGTTTTTCCTGTGGTCATGTATGGATGTGAGAGTTGGACTGTGAAGAAGGCTGAGCGCCGAATAATTGCTGCTTTTGAACTGTGGTGTTGGAGAAGATTCTTGAGAGTCCCTTGGACTGCAAGGAGATCCAACCAGTCCATTCTGAAGGAGATCAACCCTGGGATTTCTTTGGAAGGAATGATGCTAAAGCTGAAACTCCAGTACTTTGGCCACCTCATGCAAAGAGTTGACTCATTGGAAAAGACTCTGATGCTGGGAGGGATTGAGGGCAGGGGGAGAAGGGGACAACAGAGGATGAGATGGCTGGATGGCATCACTGACTCGATGGACGTGAGTCTGAGTGAACTCCAAGAGATGGTGATGAACAGGGAGGCCTGGCGTGCTGTGATTCATGGGGTCGCAAAGAGTCGGACACGACTGAGCGACTGAACTGAAGTGAACTGACTGACTTGGTGTCTATTATGATCTGGCATCCTGGCAGCTGTCTTGCCTACCCATATCTTAACACAATGTTAATTGGATGATGTAATTATTGAAAAAATACATAATAAAATCAAGTGGAGATACAGGACTCTTAAGCTTGTACCAACTCTAAAATACTGTAGTAGAAACTTACAAGATAATTTGGTATTCAGGGATACACAGAAACATCTTGACTGAAACTATTCAGCTAACCAATTAATCTGACTTCTGTGTCTTGATTTTAGGACAAAATAGTTAGAGCTATAGACCAATTACTATAGGGAAGAGTCAATAAAATTCATGTTCTGTTCTCCCTCGTATTTGTGCTATCTCAAAAGATTTTTGTTAGTTTTTGATTATAGAATCTTCCAAATGAAAATGATTGCATTTATAACTTTTCAGAATATTTTAAAAGATTATGAAGTTGATATCCAGAATGGAGAACCCACACTTTGCTTCATTACTAATGTTACTTGTGACTTCTAATTAAGACAGAGACAGTTTGCTGAAGAGACAGTTTGTGTGAAGTATAAACAGAGAGTGGTTTGTAATTTGCAGATGGGGCTTTCCTGTTCTTGCCTCTAGTCAGCATTTTATTTTAAACCATTTACCATGAAAGCAGTATGTGTGTGTATGTGTGTGAGTGTATTTTAAGTTACTTGTTATAAAATATTCCAGTCAAACATTTATCAGGGGATAAATAGAATGCTTTTGTGTGCGTGTGTCTATCAGTGACCATGGATTTGCTGTATTTCGCGTCTACTTTTTGCCTGCTGGGCATTATAGCTGGTCTACAACTGGGACTGCCCTATTATCTTCATTTTGTTAATGCAGGAATCTCATTAGCTCAGCTCTCTAGTATAATTCTGATTGAGAACTTGGTCATGGCCCACGCTAATTATCTGGGAGCCAGAAAGCAAGTTTGCAATTTAGTTGGGCTTATTTGCTCTTCACTACTGCATTAAGTAGGAAAACTATGAAATATTAGAACTGAACTTCTAAAGAAGGAAAATATACCTATATAAAGAAAGCTGTAACATCTATTGAAGTCCAATAACTAATCTGAAAGACACTTTGTTTTTTAAAGGGAAGATTCAATAGCATAAAAAATACAAAATTAATACATGCATTGGCCATCTCGTGTGAAGAGTTGACTCATTGGAAAAGACTCTGATGCTGGGAGGGATTGAGGGCAGGAAGAGAAAGGGACGGCAGAGGATGATATGGCTGGATGGCATCACTGACTCGATGGACCTGAGTCTGAGTGAACTCTGGGAGTTGGTGATGGACAGGGAGGCCTGGCATGCTGCGATTCATTTGGTCGCAAAGAGTTGGACACGGCTGAGCGACTGAACTGAACTGAACTGAATGTAACTTCAGCTAGAATCTCATTATTTAAAAAATACACTGGATAAAATGATGCTCAGTATTTGAATGTAAAATAATGAACCACAAAAGGTAGCCAAAAATGCTAAGTACAGCCATTATGGAAAACAGTGTGGAGATTCCTTAAAAAATTGCAAATAGAACTGCCTTATGACCCAGCAGTCCCACTGCTGGGCATACACACCGAGGAAACCAGAACTGAAAGAGACACATGTACCCCAATGTTCATTGCAGCACTGTTTATAATAGCCAGGACATGGAAGCAACCTAGAAGTCCATCAGCAGATGAATGGATAAGAAAGCTGTGGTACATATACACAATGGAGTACTACTCAGCCCTTAAAAAGAATAAATTTGACTCAGTTCTAATGAGATGGATGAAATTGGAACTGATTATACAGAGTGAAGTAAGCCAGAAAGAAAAACACCAATACAGTATACTGACACATATATATGGAATTTAGAAGATAGTAATGATGACCCTATATGTGAGACAACAAAAGAGACACAGAGGTATAGAATGGACTTTTGGACTCTGAGGGAGAGGGAAAGGGTGGGATGGTTTGGGAGAATGGCAATGAAACATGTATACTTTCTTGTAAGAAACGAAGCACCAGTCTATGTTCAATGCAGGATGCAGGATGCATGGGGCTGGTGCACAGGATGATTCAGGTAGATGATGTGGGGTGGGAGGTGGGAGGGGGCTTTGGCATTGGGAGATTGTGTTCACCTGTGGCTGATTCATGTCAATGTATGGCAAAAAAACACAGTATTGTAATTAAAAAAAAATAAATGGTGGCTGTACTAGTTTGCATTCCCACCAGCAGTGTAAGAGGGTTCCCTTTTCTCCACATCCTCTCCAGCATTTATTGCTTGTAGACTTTTGGATCGCAGCTATTCTGACTGGTGTGAAATGGTACCTTACACTGGACTTTTGGACTCTGAGGGAGAGGGAAAGGGTGGGATGGTTTGGGAGAATGGCAATGAAACATGTATATTTTCGTGTAAGAAACGAAGCGCCAATCTATGTTCAATGTAGGATGCAGGATGCATGGGGCTGATGCACAGGATGATTCAAGTAGAGGATGTGGGGTGGGAGGTGGGAGGGGGCTTCGGCATTGGGAGATTGTGTTCACCTATGGCTGATTCGTGTCAATGTATGGCAAAACAAATACAGTATTGTAATTTAAAATAAATAAATAAATTAAAAAAAAAAAAAAAATAAAAGGAAAAAAATAAATAAAAAGAAAACCAAAAATGCTAAGAAAAGAACAGTGAGAATAAATTTTTCTTAATGTATATTAAGACATTAACCCATTATTAACAAATACATATAGATGGTATGGAGAAGTCAATGGCACCCCACTCCAGTACTCTTGCCTGGAAAATCCCATGGATGGAGGAGCCTGGTAGGCTGAAGTCCATGGGGTCACTAAGAGTTGGACACAACTGAGCGAATTCACTTTGATTTTTCACTTTCATGCATTGGAGAAGGAAATGGCAACCCACTCCAGTGATCTTGCCTAGAGAATCCCAGGGATGGGGGAGCCTGGTGGGCTGCCGTCTATGGGGTCGCACAGAGTCGGACACGACTGAAGCGACTTAGCAGCAGCAGCAGAATGGATGGTATAGTATCAGAATTTATATATTTATATATATATATATATATATACACACACTATATATGTACACTATATATTTGTACATATATATACATAAAATAAAATAGCTCAAGGCAGTAAAAGGGATTTAATATATGGCAATTTTCTGGAACATATGTTTTATTTAATAAATAGTGTTAATACAACTGGTTGTTCATTTTGAAGACAGTAAAAATAGGCTCTTCATTCCTTTTATCATATATAAGACTCAAATTCCAACAGGAATAAGGATTTATATATTATGAATTCATTGAAATAAGTTATTAACTCTACCCTCTACCAGTTGAGTTGGAGAAATTTTCAAAAATAGAGATAAGCCATGCCAGTTCCTTCCCCTCTCTAGCACATACACACAGTGAAAGCCACAGAAAATTATATTCCAGGTTTCTTACACTGGTTATCTAGATGAAGACATGGTAACTTATAGAAAGGCAGAGGGAAGACTGTTGGATGGCATCACTGACTCATGGACATGAGTTTGAGCAAATTCCGGGAGATGGTGAAGGACAGGGAAGCCTGGTGTGTTGCAGTCCATGGAATCACAAAGAGTTGAACATGACTTAGTGACTGAACAAAAAGGGGGAAGATGATGAAGGCAAACACATAAGCAAAGAAGTAAATAAATAAAAGTTGTCATAATAAAAAATATCTAAAGTGTGTGTGTACAGATGCATAAAGAGACCCATGAGCAATGATCACTGAAGTAATAATGGTGGTCATTGCTGTGTTATGGAATTTCTAATCATTTCTTGCCTTCTTCATTATGCTTTTCTGTGTTGATTAAATTTTATTTGTAAGCAACATTTACAGTTATATAAGCAGGAAAACAACTGATTAAGTTTTTCTGATTGTATGGCAATCAAACTTGAGGGACAAGAGGAAGGAAAGGGCAGGGCTTTACATGTTCACAGTAAAGTAAGTAAGTAAAGTTACTCAGTCGTGTCCAACTCTTTGTGACCCCATGGACTGCAACCCATCAGGCTCCTCTGTCCATGGGATTCTCCAGGCAAGAATACTGGAGTGGGTTGCCATTTCCTTCTCCAGGGGATCTTCCTGACCCAGGGATCGAACCCAGGTCTCCCGCATTGGAGGCAGATGCTTTAACCTGTAATTCAGCCACTGGTTAACAGTTTTGCCTTCCTAAAAATCGACATGCAAAGAAAAAAAAATCACAATTTATTATAGAATATGAAGCTTTTACTTGTTTTCTTCAAGCATTTTTGCAGTGTTTGTGGAGAAAGAATGGTAAGCTTATAACAAAGGGAAGACATAATTTTTGCTGCCTCTGTAGCTATGATTGTTTTGTATTGTGCCAGCTAAGTTTGGTTTGTGTTTCCCACAGTTCATTTTCCTGTTTGGTTCTGGGTTAGAGTTGCCACAAAAGAAATATGAGTGAAATTTAGAGGGCAAAAGTGAAGCAACAACCAATACACTGTGATACATGTACCTAATGAACTTAGAAATACAATATTGCTCAATAGATTTAGACATTACCAAATAATGGCATCACGGACTCGATGGACGTGAGTCTGAGTGAACTCCGAGAGATGGTGATGAACAGGGAGGCCTGGCGTGCTGCGATTCATGGGATCGCAAAGAGTCGGACACGACTGAGCAACTGAACTGAACTGAACTGAAATAATATTTTAGTGCTCCTAATTTAAAAAAATGAGAAGAGATATGAAGTCAAGAAGGAACTTTTTGAATAGAATTTAGAGAAATTTATGAGACAGTTTTAAGCAAAATTAGAGGAAATATAAATAAATCAGGACTTTTCTGCGTTAAATAAAATTGTTTTCACCTTTAATGTCTCATTTTCAAAGATTTTTAAAGTCATTGATGACATCAGAGAAAGATCAAATCCAGGATGGTACAAATAAAGATATCAGGAATATACCTGTAAGCCTCTTTGTTATGACCAGAGAAAAATTTAATGGTGTATTTTTTTTTTTTAGTTTGACATTAAATACGTTCTATTTCTTGAGTGGCTATTTTTTTAAATGACATAAGTCTAATCTACACCAAGATAATAGATATTTTAAAACATTTATTTTACATTGAAGTGTAAAATTAGCAATATTGGGTTAGTTTCAGGTGTACAGCAAAGTGATTAACCATATATATACATGTTGTTCAGTCGCTCAGTCAGGTCTGATTCTTTGTGACCCCCATGGATTTCATGTACATGTATCTATTCTTTTTTAAGTCCTTTTCCCATTTAGGTTGTTACAGAATATTGAGCAGAGTTCCCTGTACTAACAGTAGATTAAGAGTGTGCTTAATAGAACTTCTAAGAATATTCTGATATTTCTGACTTTTGGACTCTGAGGGAGAGGGAAAGGGTGGGATGGTTTGGGAGAATGGCAATGAAACATGTATATTTTCTTGTAAGAAACGAAGCGCCAATCTATGTTCAATGTAGGATGCAGGATGCATGGGGCTGATGCACAGGATGATTCAAGTAGAGGATGTGGGGTGGGAGGTGGGAGGGGGCTTCGGCATGGGGAGATTGTGTTCACCTATGGCTGATTCGTGTCAATGTATGGCAAAACAAATACAGTATTGTAATTAAAAAAAAAATAAATAAGAAATTAAAAAAAAAAAAAAGAAAATAGAACCTGTGAGGAATCTTAAGAATGTGATTTTTAGATATTTTCAAATAGACAAAAGAGCTTTTAAGTGTTCTAAGGTCACTGTCTCATAGGGTCTTGGTGCATATGTCTAGAATTTTTTGGGAAGAAATTGGGGTGTGACTTTTGTTGAATAATTGAATATAATCTGTTGGAGCAGATTATAATTTGATACACAGGAAGCTCATAAAGCTTTGAGAGAATTCTATAAACTTGGGATGAAGTGAAGTGCAGTGCAGTTTGCTCAGTCGTGTCCAACTCTTTGCGACCCCATGGACTACACAGTCCACGGAATTCTCTAGGCCAGAATACTGGAGTGGGTAGCCTTTCCTTTCTTCAGGGGATCTTCCCAACCCAGGGATCAAACTGGGGTCTCCTACATTTCAGGCGGATTCTTTACCAACTGAGCTATCAGGGAAGCCCATAAAAGGGATAAAATAATACAAATGAAAGCTTTTTTTCCTTTTTAACCTGCAGGCTGAAGAAATTAGTTACAAGGATGGTTATTCTCATGGGGAAAGAAGGATGACTCAGAGAGTCAGAACCAACGTTTCAAAAGGAGCAACCAAAATCTCTAGTGAATCATTCTCAAGAAAATAGGGCTACGCCATGGAGAAAGAAATGGCAACCACTCCAATATTCTTGTCTGGGAAATCCCATGAACAGAGGAGCCTGGCAGGCTACAGTCCATGGGGTTACAAAAGAACTGAACACAACTTAGTGACTAAACAGTAGCAGAATAATTAAAGAACTGATGACCCATGCCCAGATAGATTTCAGAACTACTGTGGACCTGCTGTGCTCTTCCCATTTTGTCTCTTTGTGACAGAGAGTGTCTACTCAGTTATGCTATGCCTTTTCACCATTGTGTGGGGTGTGCATGTGTGGAAGATAATTTGTCTCTCTATTTAACAGGTCTTCAGACTAATAGGAAATATGCTGAAGAACTCAACCTGAGGAAACATTACATCTGATTTAAATGACAAGATCTTGGCCCTCAAGTCTGAGTCTGAGGTCATAGTGGATTGAGAATGTTGGGAGTCATAGAAAGTGAGCCAGAAGAGCATGGACTATTGGTGGCCAAAGGGTAGATTGTAATAGATAGTAAAATATTACCCTTGTAAATTCTGTTCCTCTTTACATAGACATGATCCTACTCATGTTAAGAGGTTGAGTTTAATTTCTTTTTCCTTAAATCCATGCTGACCTTGGTAACTTGGTTAATCAATAGAATGTGGTGAAAAGTGATGTTATGGGACTTCTGAGGCTAAATGATAAGTTTTCCAACATCTACTTTGCTCTGTGGTGGTGCTTGCTTATGAGACGTCTCCTCTTAGAAACTAGTCGCTGCTGTGAGAAGCCCAAGAGACACAGAGAAGCAACTTGCAGGCACTCCAGTCACACACCCCAGCTGCGCTCTCTCCCTGAGCCTGCACTCCACCGCCATCTTGGATGAGCAGCCCACTAGTCCTAGCCGCTGTCTAAGCCCAAGTGCGTGAGAGACCCCAAGTAAATGCCACCCAGTAGAGCGCAGTCAATCAACAGAACCGCGAGACACTATGAAACAGTGCTGAAGCCACCAGATTTTATGATGCTGAGTTACACAGCAGTATCAAAACAATAACCATTTTCTACACCTTGCACACCGTTCACACCTTTTCCCTCCAACACGGGATACCTTGGTTTGATACTTTTACCAGCATCCCACAAGCAAACTTTTCATCTGGATTCTACTTCAAAACTCTAAATAAAATTCACTCTCTCCTTTACTGAGTAATTCACTTGTTTCTGACTCTCTCCTCAGCATTTGAGATATGATTGGTTTCATGTTAATTTGCACTTAGTCACACTTTGTTTTCAGAAGTCCTTGATTCATTCTCAAGTGGTGCACACTCTGCTTTCTCTACTTAGTTGTAGGTTTCTTAAGACAGTGTCAATCTCCTCTTTCTCTCAACCCCTCTCCTTCACAGTCTCCAAGTTTCTTCTGATCACTATCCATATCTCTTCTAGATTACTTTTTATAACTGGATGGACAACACTCTCTGTTGTTCGTGCAGACCCTACTGAACTGGTTTAGTATCAACTGTTAGCCACCACATGAAATTTTCTGTAACGGCTTGGGATTACGATGACTGCTGACTTACCTTGAGTTGTTATTAATCTACTTATTTTTCCCTGATGCTCTCTTGATTTGATTCATTTTCCTCACTTCTTACCTGTGGCCCTGGTATTTTTTTTCCTGTCTTATGCCAAGTTTTTTCCTGTCTTAACACCTTTGCCTTTGGTGTTCCTTCAACCCTAATTCCAACCCTTCATTCATTGTGTTTCTTCTATTCCTTGACTTCTTCATTTCCTTGTGCTCCCAGATCAAATGTCATATCCTCAGAGATCTTTTCTCCAGCCATCCACTCCAAAGTAGTTTCAAACTCCAGTCCTGTCTCTGTCCTTTTATTTGACTTTTCTTCACTGCATTCATCGTTATGTGAGGTTATCCTCATTTGTTTGTTTATTCTCTGTTATTTCATCTTGTTTGCCCTCCTTTCTTACTAGTATGTGAGGTCCAAGAAAGAGGAATTCTGTTTTGGTTGTTATTTATTTCAGTTATTGCTACATGCTCAGGATATGGCAGATTGCCTGGTGCATAGCAGACATTCAATAAATATTTGTTGAGTGAATAAATAAACTCATATTCTTCTTCCCCATCAGCCCTGGGTAAGCCTTGGGGAACCAGCTCAATCCAAGACCTCTTGATTCTCCCCACTGGGACCTCAGTGACAGCACCGGGGCTGACTACTGGGAGGGGTAACAGTGGTGAAGGCAGTGACTTCAACGAATTTAAAGAAGCTCAACTCATTCTGCTAGTGTTAAATTAAAAATCTTGGAGTTTTAGAGTTCTTGTTAATATTTTTTGGTGCTTAAAATCTGTGTTTATGCTCTAATGAGCCAGGATTGGAATGACTGGTTGTCAAAATGAAAATTTTTAAATTATTTTTACTACTTTGCCAATTGGAACAAGTTAACAAAAAATTTTAAAGATAAGTATTTTTATTAGCTTAAACTACAGGCAAAATATTCACTTTCCTCATATATATTTCTGGGGCAGCTTTAATAATGGAATCCGCTGTTACTCTTACCTGGTGTCCTAGAGGGATTTTTTTTTCTCTCAGTGTGTAACATGATAGATTCCAGAGGAAAGACATGTTTCTCAAGATTCTACAAGGAGAGTTGCCTGTGATAAGCTTGAGAATCTCTTTTTGAAAATTATTTATCTGTTTTTGGTTGTGCAGGCTTCTCTCCAGTTACAGAGTGTGGGCTGTTCTTTGTTGCAATGTGTGGCCTTTTCATGCTGTGGCTTTTCTTGTTGTGGAGCACAGGCTCTAGGCCGTGCAGGCTTTAGTAGCTGTGGCACATGGACCCAGTTGTTGTGGTTCTAGGGCTCTAGAGCACAGGCTCAGTAGTTGGGGCTCATGGGCTTAGTTGCTCTGCGGCATGTGGCATCTTCTTGGACCAGGGATCGAACCTGTGTCTCCTGCATCGGCAAGCAGATTCTTTACCACTGAGCCAAGAGAGATGCCTTGGAAAACTTTATTCTTTAAATTTGTCACATAAATTTGTCACTTCTTAAGTTCACCCATATCCCATTTTCTTCTTCCAGACACATAGGAAGATTATGTCTTCTCTTGACCTTGCAGTTGTGACAAGCCATGTAACTAGTTCTGGCCAATGGGCTGTGAGCACAAGAGAGTTGTAATTTAGTCATGTAATCAGTGTCTCAGGACCTGGAGTTTTTCTCCTTCTATGGTGTCTCAGGAGCCTGTGTACTGAGGTAGAGTCCTCGGAGATGGTAGGGCCTCCACAAACCCGGCTCTTTCAGTGACTCTCTGGTGACCTGTGTGGAGTATGTAGTATGTAGAGTGGGTCCCTGAGCCACTGAGTCCTTAAATGACTGTTTGTGGGCCGTTTGAGGTACAAGGACTGAACCAAAAATACTGTGAGAGTTTGTGGTTGGTTGTTAGTGCATTGTAGCCAGTTCCAAATGCAAAATATAGTTGAGAAATGGGAACAGAGATTGATTTTTTTATTAGCTTATCTCTAGCAGAAAAGCTTTATAAATGTTTAAGGAATCCCTTTAAACTATTTTGCAGTTTTTTTTTAAAGAACAAAAGTTTGTATGACATATGTCTGAATTTAATAAAGGGGAATACTTTATGCATTTCCAGTTTTCTTAATAATATTGAAGGAAATTGAGTACTGAAGTACCTGGTTATAATATTACATGCCTTGATTATATGTGAATACAGAGGAAAAAGCTCTGGGTCTTCTGCGGTTTTAATTCAAAAAACCGTCTTTTAATTCCACTTAAAAGTAGCTATAGCTACTGTCACAAGATATTTTTTCAGTTTTCATTATGCCATGGAAATTAGCATTTTTATTAGCACAAATTATTCTTGTTTGCTAATTCCAGAGATGTCCAAAAGCAAGAACAGCCTCCTGGGCTGTTCAACTTTGGAAGAGAATAGTAAATCAACGGGTAGATAGGACCATATATCATATTAAACACAGGGAATTCACCACAAAATCATTACACTAAAAAGTGACAATTTTGATTGATTAAAATGGTATGGGCTGGATAGTGTTAAATCACTCTGAGTGATATGACATTATAATTTTACATAGCATATTTCTGCCAAGACAATGAAGGTAAAAGTCATTGTCATCAGATGATAACAGACAATAAGAAGAATCCGGATGTTAGATTTATTACCTGGTTTAGATTTAGAAAGAAGTAATTCTTGTCCTGTTCCACTTATCAAATGACTGTAAATTCAGTGATGATGTAAAATTCTAAGGCTGAGCCACTTATGGGTTTGACAAAGTGCCAGCTATAAAGTATTTATTGTCTTCAATGTTTCTGCCTTACACACTTAAATATTTATCAGAAACATAAGCCCCTCTGATAAATGTTTCTGATCTTTGTGGCTAGATTATTTTTTTTAACATCTAGATTTTTTATCAGAAACTACATCTACATTTTTATTACGTTAATACCTTTGAGCTGACAATGAAAAGGCAGTGGGTAAGTTTTAAAATTTTCTTTTAACTTCTGTTTTTAAGTGTGAAATTTTTGCAGTAGTAGTCTTCATATAGAAATTAGGACTTCCTTATTTTGCTATATGGGCAGAAGCCCAGTCAAATGTTTGAAATTTCATACTATGGATATACCAAATGCAGTGTAAACTGATGATGGTCTAGGTACAATCTAAGAAAATGTATGGTGTCCGGGCACATTCAATTCAGTTGCTCATTCATGTCCGACTCTTTGCGACTCCATGAACCACAGCATGCCAGGTCTCCCTGTCCATCACCAACTCCTGGAGTTCACTCAAACTCATGCCCATCAAGTCGGTGATGCTGTCCAACCATCTCATCCTCTGTCATCCCCTTCTCCTCCTTCCCTCAGTCTTTCCCAGCAGCAGGGTCTTTTCAAATGAGTCAGCTCTTGGTATCCGGTGGCCAAAGTACCAGAGTTTCAGCTTCAACATCAGTCCTTCCAATGAATACCCAGGACTGATCTCCCTTAGGATGGACTGGTTGGATCTCCTCACAGTCCAAGGGACTCTCAAGAGTCTTCTCCAACACCACAGTTCAAAAGCATCAATTCTTTGGTGCTCAGCTTTCTTTATAGTCCAACTGTCACATTGATACATGACCACTGGAAAAACCACAGCCTTGACTAGATGGACTTTTGTTGGCAAAATAATGTCTCTGCTTTTTAATATGCTGTCTAGGTTGGTCATAACTTTCCTTCCAAGGAGTAAGCGTCTTTTAGTTTTATTGCTGCAATCACCAAGTACATTACGTGTTTATTTTAATGCCACTTAACTCCATATCCTGTCTTGAAGGATACAGGTACAGGGTGGTCTTTACCCTGGGCATAGGGGAATCTTGCTTGGGAGCACAGTTGTCTGGATCAAAGATTAGCACCCGATGAGTTGTGCTGGCCTGTGATCAGTGGGGAGGCATGTCATTGGCATGAGAGCCCTGGGGAACAGGGTGCTGTCTGTGAGGTGCGAGTCTGGTCCTGGTTAGGTCTTCTTAAGGCACTCAGAGGGAGACACACGAATGGTAAAGCAAGTCGGAGCACAGAGACACACAGGAAGAAAGCAATGAGTAGACTCCATAAGGCTTCTAGGAGCCAGAGGGTGGAGGAAGAAAAGCACAGTCACCGAGTGAGCAGCAAGAGAAGTAGAAGTTATACGAGCTGCAGTAGAAGGTCGGGCAACCATTACGAAACTGAAACTTCTGATTCAGGACTGAAAGTGGTCTAGGCTGCTAGAAGAAAGCTGCTGAGATTACCTTTTGTCATTCATCAATTCCCAGGGTATCGGTACAGGAAACTAACTTTAACAATAGTAAGCTGGGCTTCTCACTCTTCTTCCAACTTTAAAAAGTCTAACACATGTAAGAAAGTAGAATGAACTCATCCAATTGCAGAATTTTAGCTCTACAAGAGCGCTTAGAGACGTCTTGCCAAAATACTTTTCTACTTATTTTTATTATGAATAACTTCATAATAAAAATAAAGCTCCCCTCTGCCTTTTTTTGCTCTTCTACCTGATCATATACTGTGATTGTGAGCTTCTTAAAGCCACAGACATATCTTAAGTAAGTGTTTCTTCTGGCTCTGGTACAAAGGCTCTGCTTTTTGAAGAGTGAGTCATAGCAAAATCTTATGGCATTTGTTAATTTAGATTTGCTGGCAGAGCTGGTTAATTATAAATAGTTAAAAGAGGGTATATAGTAAAAAAATGAAGTGGTAAGACTAACCCTCCCCAGTCTATTTTAACACTCTCTCTTCTGCACACCATACACACACACACATATACACACTCAAATAAAGGAATTCTTAGCCTTGTCGGTTGATTAAGGAGGTTTTATATCCATCAAATTTGGTCCTGGAAAATTCATTGCACAAGGCTAGTATTTGGGGTTCAAAATTGCATGGGCAAGAGGGCACTGACAGTATCCAACTAATTTATAGTTAGGTCTCCACACTTGCTTAAATTCATGGATTAAATGTGAGAAGGGTTTTACACTTGGAACATTTTCTGTTTCAAGGATAAGGAAGGTTAGTATGAAGCTCAGTTCTCTGTTCCTCCAGTAATTTACGTGGAACATTCAGTATCAGTGTCATTTTCTTGAATACCAAAGGCTAAAGATTATTTTGAATAAATCTAAACCTAAATGAAGTCTCTGGGAAATATGACATGTCCGTTAAGCAGACTGTTTCATAGAAGGAGAACAATTAGTTGAATTCAGGGACATTTCTTCAGTTTTAGTCATCTCTATGAAAGAAGGGCTGTCAAAGTTACATCTGTCACACAAATTTGCTTCGACTTTAGTTTTGTATTCCTTTGAGATGAATCCTTCAAAGCCAGAATAAATAATTCTCCAGAACAGCATATAACAAAGAAAGAATGCTATTTCTAATCTTCATCTGGGTTTTATCTTAGGAGTTATAAAGACGAAGCCTTAGTTTTGGAGTAATCTTGAATTGTGGTCTAAACTGGAGAGTTGGGTTCCTTTTGCTATGAAAGTGTTTAAATTTCCTAGTTGAAAGTGGCTTCAAATAGACTTCTGAGAATTGTGATGATTTATGATACATTAGTCAGGGGTTGGGTTTAGGAGACAAAGAAACCCAGCAATTTCCATACTAAGTTCTCTTGGAGGAGTGGACGTGTTCAGGACAAAGGCAGACACAGGATGCATTGTGACCACTCACAAATTACTCTGCTCTTTGTGACAAATGGGGTGTGTGGATTCTGTGTGACAGCAATTTTTGTCTGAATTCTGGAACAGAGTAAATCAAAGAGAAACTCAAGAAGGTCTGGAGACTATTTGTGTAAAAAAAGAAGAATGAAAGTGATGAAGATCCTGTAAACAGAAAAACTTTATCTTGTGCTGAGAAGAAAAAGACATTTCAAATATTGAGATGTGTCTTTTAAAGGAGAACCTAAAATTGTCCTTCCCAAGGCTCAGAGCTGCTAGAATTTGAGAGGAAACCCTAACCCTACCGAGGAGACAAGATCATCTTCAAAATTCTTTAGGAACCAAACCTTTTTTTTTTTTTTAAAGAAAGAATTAGTTCTAAGGGGACCAGGGGACTTATTCTGTCTACCACACATGATTTGTTTGTCAGTTTCACTTGATTATCAGAAATCAGTTCATTTTGTGATCCAAGTTCTTTGCTGCTCTTGGCTATCTCATTCACAATGGGAATCCTGAATGGTTTTCACTTGGATGGAAAGTACCATGGTTCTGCTCACCTTGCTTCAGTTGTACTGTTGAAAGCAGGAACTTCAGACACTGGGTCTGTCATCCACAAGGATGGCCTCTAGGAAATCCTGCTTCTTCCTGGAAAAAATCGCAAAAGCACACCCATCGGGTGGGGCAGTCAGACAGGCACCAGGATGCACAGATTGGTTAGAAATTAAGAGGCAGATTATAGCACCGTCTCAGCAGGGTACAACCTATGCACAACAGCTCTCCTTCTTCACTTAAAATTTCTGCAGACGGGGTCTCATGCCTTCAGCCTCTGCCTTAAACCCTTATTGGCTTCACACCTGGAGCCACCAAAGGGCAACCCGTGTCTCACGATGACCCCCTAGGGCTTAGCTTAGTGCTGAACACAGTCAGTGCTCTGAACACTGTTCAGCTGGCATCTGTGGGTGGCAGCACAAGGCCCTGACTTCTCTTTAGACAAAAGTTAAACCTTTAAAATGGAAATTTACAGATCTCCCAGATCTTACTTAAGATGATTAAAAGTCATTGCAGGCCATCTTATGACAGGTTAAAAAAATATATATATATTTTATATATATATATATATATAATATATATATATATATATATTGGGCTTCATCTTGTGTGATGAATCGAGGCCGAGTGCCCTGTCATCTGTTTTAGGCCCAAGGAATCAGCTACTCAGAGAACTCACATATGGCCAGGAACCCTCAGAGGAAGAATTCCTGTAACCACATTCATTCTGAGTTCCAGTTTCCCTGGAGAAATTCGGGTGAAGTGTCTGACATTTTATGAAGACAGATTTTCTCAATAGGGTTCACTCAAGGAAGAATTGCTCTGCTCTTATTAGCTTTATTAAGCTTCCTGGACATTTGGGCGAAGAATTCTAGATGCCTTGTAGTCATTTTCTTATTCTACAGCCTCTCCTGAAGTCAGACATATTAATAAACAGTTGGTGACCTGGGCCACAGGAGATGGGTTGTGTTATTTAAACCGTCTTCTGTTTGTCACAGGACAAGAGTTGGATCTCTATGGGAGGATTTGCCATCCTGGGACTGAAGGTACTAAGGGTCAGACTAGCCACAAGGATTTAGGAAAAATAATAGTAGACCTCAAAAATCTTTAATGATGAGATCCTGAAATTGCTCAAGATTCTTCTGGACACGTGAAAAAAAAAATGCAATTCAAATCACCTCTAGAAGAAAGAAAATGGGATGGTTTTTGTAGCTGGAATAGCTCACAGGCCCAAAGGTACTGCTGGAGGAACCAGGACCTCAGATCCTAGAAGGGATCTCAGTACCTCTGCACTCACGCTCTCTTTCTATCCTACTTTTATCTCTGCTGGGCTCTGATTGGCTTTGTTCTGCATACTAGCCCGTTCAAACGATGGAAAGTACGCCTGCTGGCAGCCCCAGTCCTGGCTTCCAAACTTAGCAACCTCAGCGGAGTGAGAACTCCTTTCTGCCAAGTCCAGTTCCATGGAAGGACTCTGGTCTTCCTTACGTCCTGTGCTCCAATGTTCCCCCAAACACCCTCTCTTGCCAGACAGATGGGGAACTATGGTTTGACCCTCCTGGCCCACGTTTCCTTTAACTTTCCGCTTACCTGTTGATAGGAGGCACCCTGAGAAGAAAGTGATGAGTCAGAGGGGCCAGGACTAGGGTGAGGAGGGCAAGACACTCACTTCAGATGCAAAATATAAGATGACATCTAACAATTCAGAAATCAAGATTAAATATGATATTTAAAGAAAGTCAAATTGGCCACCTGTGCCTAAAAGGATTGACTGCCTGTTTTGGCTCATAAAGTTTTATTGGAACCAGGGCTGAGATGGGGGTGGGCCAGAGAGGTCGTGTGAAGGCAGGGTCAGCGTCCATCTGTGTTAAAATTGTGATATTTCGTTCAAAAGTCGTCCTGGGAAAACATAAAATGTAAGATGTAAAAGTCACGGAAGCAACTTGTTAGGGTTTAAAGGCCAGTTTTATACTCTTTTATCCATATATGCCTATCATATGAGGCAGATAGCATTTTTTTTAGATTTTGATTTATTTCCTCCTGTCCTACAGGATAATCTTTTGCCATGCATGCGGCTTGTAGGATCCCAGTTCCTGACCCAAGATTGAACCCTGGCTATGGCAGTGAAAGCCTGGAATCCTAACCACTAGTTAGGGAACTCCCAACATTTTAAAACATTACTTTTTTTTTTTTTTCCTTCTGTTAAAAGCTTTTGGAGAAAGTGGTTTTGCAATGATCCGACCTCCTCCTCACCTGCCTCTTCACCCATCAGCTCTAACACCGAGGATGATGGCACGCCCCGAAGCCAGGGGAGGTCAGCTGTTTAGAGGAGTGCCTATTGCCTGGCTTCCTGGTTTGACTAGTTTAGGGCAGCAAGCAAGAGAATCCTGCTTTTTATTCCCTGTAGATTTTAGCAAATAAGCACCACCTTGCTGTCAAAGCAAAGATGGAAAGGGGCAGGAGGCAAGGCGTGCTACCAGAGGGTCTCTTTGCCTGGAAACAAGGAGTCAGAAAGAAAAGCTGCCACTAATAATGATTTGAAAGGACCTATGCTTTGTTTGCTTCCAAGTATTTGAAAACCTTGTTTTGCTCTAATAAATAGCACTGTCTTTGGAATGGAGACTGTCATTTATACTTCTGCTTAAAAACATCATATGTCTGAACTGCTCCACTTCCCAACTAGGGTCAGGGTTATAAACTGCTGGTGACTACTGAGTGCTCCTAGAGGAGACTTCTCCACGTTGCACTCTGGTTATAGAGTCGTGTCCTAAAGTAGCTGAAGATCCATTGGTGAGGCAGCTGGGTATTGGTGAAACAAGGTGAGTCATGTCAAGAACCAGTGACTGCTTCAAGCCAGAGGAAGGAGACATTGGGAGGAGAGCAGCGTTAAGAAAATTGTCATGAAAGGAGATGGACTTAGGCCTTGAAGACAGGGCGCTCCAAGCAAAGGGAACAGCATCAGTCAAGTTACAGGACCTGGAATATACATGGGATATTTTGAGACTGGTAGGATATTTGACCAGTTGTGAATCACCGGTAGTGGATGAAAGTTACCAAAGCAAATTACAACACTTTCTACGGACCAAACTCTGTAGTGCCTTTCATGTATCAATAAATTCAATCCTTTAGCTCACTTCATCAATGAGGAAGCTGAAACTTATACTGGTTATATAATATTTTCTGGTCACATAGATAATATTTAAGACATAGGAATAAAATCCAGGTCTGTTTGACTTCAGTTTTCATGTCTTATTAATAACGTCTGCAATATGGTGAAGCTGAGGCTAGGAAGACAGGAAAGAGACAGGCTGGGGAATCTGCCCTTAGGTTTGCTCAGTCACTCATGAGGAGGGACAAAGCAAAATGTGGTTGCTACTGCGGTTTTGTGCTTGAGTGTGTTTTAAAAAAGTTTGTGCACATACTGATACTTGTTTAGAATTACCCACGTTGTGCATCCATAACATAAAGTATGGGTAGAGAACCTGAAAAGAGCAAACATAGCCTTGATCTTGTGTTTTTTGTTTGTTTCATGCAGGTAAGAGAGACAAGCCAGTAATCAGAAGCTAAAAGCATTATAAAATTAAGTCTCCTAAAGAACACACAGAGTGGTAGGGTCTTTGTGTGCTTACACAAAAATGGGAGATATTTGTTGAGATAACCTCTAGTTTTCCAAGGTAGCAATTTCTACTTTTATTGGTCTTCCCAGGTACCTCAGTGATAAAGAATCTGCCTGCAATGCAGGAGACACAGGTTCAGTTCCTGGACTGGGAAGATCCCCTGGAGAAGGGAATGGCAACTCACTCCAGTGTTCTTGCCTGGAGAAGTTCATGGACGGAGGAGCCTGGTGCGCTGCAGTCCATGGGGTTGCACAGAGTTGGATACCTGAGCAGGGGCATGGGCAGTCTATTTTTATGCATAATTGGAGTAGATTAGCGAGTGTTGCCACTTACTGCCACTAGATGGCACTGTAAGACCAAAGTTAAATAACTTTTTTCACTCTGTGCTCCCCCTGCGCACCCCACCCATTTGTTTTCCAGTGAAAAAATGGATTAAGAAGTAGAAAGAAGGCACACATGTTAAGGGGAGGGGGCTTAAAAATAGAATAGCTTTATCCTAAGTATTATTCTTTATTCTACTGCATTTCCTTTTGGGGAACATTTACTTGCAGAAAAAGTAATTTCCAGTAGGTATTTATTTCGAGTTAATATTTTAAATTAGTTTTGGTTTGAAAATATACTCATTCACTCATAGGTGGGTAGAGCTTTAGACCTAGACTTTGGGTTGTCCTTTTGTGATGGTGTTTTAAATTGTGGTTTTAATAAAAAGAAAGAAGACGTAAGACAGTGTCCTGTGACTATTGCTATCCACATTTATGAAAACAGTATATCTTCAGAATGATATGGTGTTGGGGAGATATTCTTTTGACTCTACAGTCTCTGTGAGTTTAACAGAAGATAGCTCAGCACCTTTTATGAATGTCGTTTGACTCAAAGATACCTAGCTTGGCTAAAATTCACACAATTTTATTGTCTAAATTACGTGATGAAGATTTTTCAAAGAGGAGGAAGATTTTATTTTTTCCTTTCCTGTTGTAGTCCTTGCTTTAATATGCAGATTTTATTTCAGATAAAATATTTAGGATTTGGGGCTTCTGGCTTCATTTTTAATATTTCAGAATGTTAATATTGTTTTATGATCACTTCCTTTATTCTGACGGTCTTGTATTTCATCCTGGCTCTGACACATGAGGGCTTTCTGCCTCCCTTCCTCTGCTTGTGATTCTTTCTCTGTTCTTCCTCTCTGGCTCCTGGCAAAGCAGGTCCATCTCAAGAAATCTTCTCTGCTGCATTCATGGTGTATGAATGTTTCCTTTTCTATTTTATTTACTTTTCTGAATTTAGTTCCTTATGTAGTCTTATCCTTTTCAGCTGCCTTTTTTTTTAAACCAACTTTCATTAACCTTAGATAACAATAAAGAATGTGAAAATAACAGTTTATTTCCCTCATTTTACCTTCCTCATCATTTTTGTGACTATATGACAGCAAAGTAACTGGTTGAGAAACCAATTTAGAAGACGAGTGTCTCCTTTTTATAACACCCAATCTAACACTTCCTTGGATTGATATTCATTCCCAGTGAAAAGACTGGATAGGTGGATTCATATGGAATTAGCCTTTGTTTCTTTCCATTTCCCACAGTTGCTCAGTGTTTTCACTGTTTCTAGCCGATTTCATCCCATCATTTTCTGCTGCCGTTAGGAGATTTCTTATAGTTCTGAATGTTTGGGGTTACAGAGGGCATGGGAACAGGGCTTATGTTTCTCAATGCCCACTATTAAACCTTTTTTTTTCCCTATCGTGCAAACATAGGTTGAAACCAACACATCTGAGATCTACGCAGAGGTCTCAGAATTTCTCCTTATGTAGAGCCTAATTTCTGCCACGTGAGGATACACTGTTCTTCTTAGTCCTGCAGACCTCATCTCACCTTGCATCAGCTTTTCTTGGATGTGGCCAGTGCTTGCTTGTTAGGGGGCCTGCTGCCTGATGATCTAATCAGCCAGCCTGAAACTTTCTTCCTTCTATATTAGGAGGAGATAGGTTTTTGAATGTTTCATCAATCATTGAATAATCAATATATAGGATATATGGAGCACAAGGGGCTTCCCAGATGGCTCTAGTTGTAAAGAACCCGCCTACCACTGCAGGAGACCTAAGTGACGTGGGTTCAGTCCCTGGGTCAGAAAGATCCCCTGGAGGAGGGCGTGGCAGTGCACTCCAGCGTTCTTGCCTGGAGAATACCATGGTTAGAGAAGCCTGGTGGGCTTGGTCCATAGGGTTGCAAAGAGTCGGATATGACTGAAGCGACTTAGCTTGCACTCTCACGCACATAGGTCACAAGAAAAACCAATAATCAATTACCAGTTATCAAATAGTTCCTATGGAGCACAGCAGCTGCAGCTGCTAAGTTGCTTCAGTCGTGTCTGACTCTGCGCGACCCCATAGTCAGCAGCCCACCAGGCTCCCCCGTCCCTGGGATTCTCCAGGCGAGGACAGTGGAGTGGGTTGCCATTTCCTTCTCCAATGCATGAAAGTGAAAAGGGAAAGGGAAGTCGCTCAGTCGTGTCAGACTCTTAGCGACCCCATGGCCTACAGCCTACCAGGCTCCTCCGTCCATGGGATTTTCCAGGCGAGAGTACTGGAGTGGGGTGCCATTGCCTTCTCCGATGGAGTGCAGCTGGGAAACAGAGAATGTGACCCATAGTA
This sequence comes from Nanger dama, assembly GCA_917880005.1. Lineage (NCBI taxonomy): Eukaryota > Metazoa > Chordata > Mammalia > Artiodactyla > Bovidae > Nanger > Nanger dama. Next base: position 14,718,120 of record CAKJTW010000008.1, on the reverse strand, counting down.
CACAAAGGAGAAATGATTGAGAAGTCACAAATTTTAGCCCAGGGTTAAGTTTTTTTTTAAATATCTTGAAGCAAAACAGACCAGTTGTAACTTTTGTTTGAATGAATCTATCTGGTAGGAACTTCTGTTGATATGCAGGGGAATCTAGGTCATTGCTACCCAGAGTGTGGTCCACGGACCATCCGCCACCAACCAGGATCTTTTAGAATTATGGACTCTCTTCTGAGTCAGAAGTTGCAGTTTAGCAAGAGCACCAGGTGATTTGCATGAACATTATAGTGTGACAAATACTGACTCAGGTCCTGATTAGAATGAAGACAGCTTTGTCTTTTTCCAATTCCACCTTGAGATTCCCTGTCAAACAGCTCCAGTGGTTCAAGTATGACTGAACTTTGTTCTGTGTAAGTCTTTGTCCCCAAATAAAGCGATTTTACACAAAGTCCCCTTCCCCCACCACATGTGTATTCATCTTCTTTCTTTTTTTATAAAAATACTCTGATTTGCTTATTTAATTTGGCTGTACCGGGTCTTCACTGCCGTGTGGGCTTTTCCCTAGTTGCGGTGAGGGGGGGCGTCTCCCTGCAGCGGCCTCTCTGGTCTGCGGCTCTCCGCCTCTAGGGCGCAGGCTCAACAGTGCGGAGCTTGGTTGCTCCACGGCATGCGGATCACCCCGGATCGGGGATCAGGTCCGTGTCTCCTGCGTTGGCAGGTAGATTCCTTACCACTGAGCCCCCGAGGAAGGCCTGTGTTAATTCTCAGTTGTCTGCCCTGTCCCTTTCAGCTGTGAAATGACTCTCTTTTCTCCTCTTTCTCTCAGGTCTCGCCTGGTTTTCCCCTCCCCCTCCTCCCCCACCACCTCTCCAGCTGGTAACAGTTTATGAAGCACGTTGCAGGGTTATTACCGCGTTAAGGTGGTTTCAGCTGCTGGCTCTCGGACGGCAGCGTCAGGACTGTTTCACCGTGAACCCTTGCCGGGTAGGGTAAACCTGGGGCCCTGCTGAAGTCTCCCTTCTCACACTGCAGGAAGCCCCACCACTCTTGGCCTCCCTTCCCCTGATGGCGGCGTTGCTGGCTGGGTAAGCAATTAGAAGTATTCTGCTTCTGGTCAAATAATTAGGACAGTTTCAAGACTTAAAATTATTTAGTGGGCTTGACATGACATCATTGGGATCCCCTGCTATTTTAAACTTCAGTGCAGTCAGGCATTGGAGTTAAGGACGGAATGAATATTATAATCTTTATTTTTAACACATGACATGTAACATTTTAGAATTTATAGCACAGAAAAAAATAAAATACTTAAAAAAATTTTTTTCATACCAGCATGTTGCTTAGGATCGTCTTCAACTCCATTAGGGTGTTTCAGTTTGGCAGTTGATGTTTTAGATTTTAGCAGTAATATTTTGTAAGTATTGTTTTTTTCCAGTGTACCATCATTTATTGAAAGCATTTTATTCCTTCTTTTTCTTCAAGAAACATACATTTTCCACATCTCCAACTGTGGGAAGAAAGAGGGATTAAAAACACTTTGGTGGCTCAAATCTAATATAGGCCAGTTTTGCCCAAAATGCGGCAAATCTAGTCTTTTTTTTCCCCTCCACAAAAGAGTATGTAGTATGCAACATGTTACTCTTTTTCACACTTACTTTGGTTAATTTAAACATGAAATTTGGTCAATTTTTACTCTTGCTTGCAAGGTTAACTATGGGCCAGCACTGTTTGTTTCTTTAATATTGACTTAACTCTGACTGCTGTTGACATTTTTAAGGTCTATTTCTTTTAATACTACATAATTTAAGAGGAAAAATCAAGACTAATTAGTTGTTAATGAGAAACGCATAAAATGAGAAACAAATGTAACATTAATGTCATGTACAATGTATGTCTGTGTGGTTTAAAAGGTAGGAACACAACCATTATTCAAAATTAGGGAATAAAATCATAATAATCACTAACAGATGTGTTGTAACTTGTGTTGCAAGTCAAGATTTCTTTGTCAGGACAAGGTGTTGCCGAGTTTGATAGCATGCGTTTGATAGGAGTTGTGAAGGGTTTATGTATTTTTTTTCCACCAAAATGTTTTAAAATCCAGCTGCCCGGCATCGTTAGAAGATTAGAAAAGACAAGCAAAGGCTTTCCCTTCCTCACAGCTGTACTGTCCTCGCAGCACAGAGATGCTCCTTGACGTGCTGTTGTCAGGTTGGGTTGTGGCAGCCCGTCCCTTGCCAAGCCTCTGTACACTCATGGTTGGAGCATCCTGTGTGTCCCAACTCCAGGTTTACAAATCACCCACTTATTTCGACAGACTGTTAGGTTCCGTGCAATGGCTGGAATGTAGCGATGAGAAGACCTCATGTATCCCCAGTGTACCTGAAGCTGCCCAGCTGGTCCCCATAGTTCTCAGCCTCACTTCCCAGAACCTGCACAGCTGAGCAATCTCTCGGGTTCCAGAAACAGTCTTACTACTTCAGAGAATTCTCGTTGTTGTTCAGTTGCTAAGTTGTATTTGACTCTGCAACCCCATGGACCCCAGGAAGCATGCTAGGCTTCCCTGTCCTTCACTGTCTCTTGGAGTTTGCTCAAATTTATGTCCATCGAGTTGGTGATGCCATCCAACCATCTCATCCTCTGTCATCTCCTTCTCCCCTGGCCCTCAGTCTTTCCCAGCATCAGGGTCTTTTCCAATGAGTCAGCTCTTTGCATTAGGTGGCCGAAGTATTGGAGCTTCAGCGTCAGTTCTCCCAGTGAATACTTTGGACTGATTTCCTTTAAGATTGACTGGTTGATCTTGCAGTCCAAGGGACTTTCAAGATATTCTCCAGCATCGCAGTTTGAAAGCATCAATTCTTTGGCTCTCAGCCTTCTTTATGGTCTAGATGGAGGGAATTCTGATATATTTTCCTAGCCAAATTACAAACCAGAAGGACTATGGTCCTTCGGCTGGTGGTGGTGAAGATGTGAGGATGAGGGTGTGTAGGGCAAAGAAGGCAAGACAAATGGTTAAAAGCCATCTAGAAATATTAGCATGTGTGAAATTTAAATTCTCAAGCGTTTTAATTGTGTAAACCTAAGTAGGTAAAAGTAAAAGGCAATTTATCTATCCATCCAACAGATTTTTATTGTGCCCTCTATGTGTTAGAGCAAAAGTTACAGCCATGAATAAAACACAGAAAGTCTCTGCTCTCATTAGACTTATGGTCTAGTGAAGAATAGCTAATAATATTGAAGCTTACTGATTTGTAAGCACTCATCTAATAACATGTGATACCTCATTTAATCCTTATAGCAATCCTCATATTGTTGTAATTGAAAAAGTAATAAGACTAAAATGTGACATCACTGATACTAAAAATTAGAATAACACAATAACACATCCTTATAGAGATACCTACTTGTTAGAAAAATAGTTTTGATTATTACAAACAAACATCCAAGCTACTGGAAGAATTATGGAAATATCAGTAAAAGTGTAAGAAAACATATATAAAGGGAGAAAAAAGTTTCCAAATCCATAAAATAAACTCTGACAGAACACATTTAAAGGGAAAAGCAAGCATTGGAGTATGTGTAGGGAGGGTGTTTCACATTTATGCTGGAACCAGTTACTAACTGGCTTCTAATAACAGACCATAATTTTTCCCCAAAGTATGATAGGTACATAGACCACTTGCATCGGAGCCACCTGGAATGTTTGCTACAATTGCCAATTGGCGGAATTTCTTAGACATAGAGTATGCAAGTAGCTGGAGGCACAGCTCGGGACTCTGTATTTTCCTCGAAATCCCTACATGATTCTTATATACATTAAAGTTTGAGAAGCACTGATGCAGAAGGTCATTTTCACAGTCTAGTATCTCAGATGGTCTCTATTTGAAATTCTCAAAGAGTTATGCTGTGAGCTGGTGAACATCTGCCTAAAATTCTAATGCAGGCACTAATAGTGCATAATAACATACAGTTTCCATTAATGTGGAACAAGGGTGGCTTTTCTCTGGCACTGTGAAACCTACAATGTTGTTTTGCTTTCTCTGTGTGTTATGAACCAGTGGCATAAATCTCAGTTTTTTTCTGATTTTATATCTGATGTCTGTTGTTCCATTTATCATACTCAATGTTTTTAGTTTTTTTTTTGTTTCCTGTGATTTTATTATGTCCCCAATCTTCTCTCCAAACCAATTTCTCTAGTTATTTTGAAAATAATTATTTTTGTAAGGTTAAGGGCAACTGATTAGCAATCAATCTATAATCAGGATCATTAAATTATTAAATATATATATATATGTATGTTTGGCTTTTTATTGGTCAGGGTAAGAGAGGCTGGGTTATGATAACAATTAATTTCAAAAATCTCAGTGGCTTGCCACACATGACATTTATTTCTCAGTTTTGCCACGAGTCTAACATGAGCATGTGGGGCTCTGCTCGTCACTGTCACAGAGGAATGTGGGCTCAAAAAGTTCTGTGCTTTGCAGCTGCGCTGAGACATGTGCCTCTTGTAGGAGGTTTGAGGGTTGAAGGGTCCCATGTGGACTTGTAAATGCTTTGGTCTAGAAGGGACATGTACCATTTTCTCTCATAGACCGTGGGCCATAACTGGTTGCCTGGCTTCATCTAATAACAAGGGGCGGAAAAGTTGGGACAGAGTTTGTATCTTCCGTGGGCAGTAATATTCTTGCTATATTTTTGCTACCTTTAAAATTCCAGTTCAGCTCCATGCCACTTACCATGAACAAAGCAGATGTGGGTTACTGTATTTCATTTAACTAGGAAGAAGGCAGAAAGAAGACACCTTTGAAACAAGACATAGTTACTTGTACCTTTCCATCTGTGAAAACAAGTTTTATTAAAACCCTGTGTATTTCTTACACAAATAGAGATAATGTGTAATATACAAAAGGAGAAAAATCATGATACAAAAGAGAAACAGGATACTTGATAAAATAAAACCCATGCAATAGTTTTTAAGGCAACAAATTTTTTCTTTTAAATATAACAATGCTAACACAAAGGCATACTGGTCAGGCACTACAAGAAACTGCATAGAAATTTTTTTGGCTTAAAATTTTTAATAAGTAAGTTATATGAAAATGCATGTTGCTCTAGCAGAAGTTACAGCAGTGAATAAAACAAATGAAGTGCTTTACATTAAATTTACATTAAAGAGCATAGTAATGGTTCACATGTATTCAGGCTCACTATTAGTTCTCTTGTTACTCCTTTACAAACATTATCTCTTTTAATCCTTTATAACAATCTTATGAGGTGGTTGAAGTTGAAGAGGGAATAATAAGATAAATTTTGAGGAGATTGGTGCCCTCTCTTTAATTTTGTTTTGCTTTTTAATTCCTGTGAATCATCAGTAGATTTAGAAATATTAGGTTGGACTATCTGGAATGATTATTTTTATAGGCCAAAATGATCAAATATTGTCAGTTTCATGCATTTTAACCTAACAATCAAAATTTCTGAAAATAATTATCAGAACAAAAATATTCATCATTAAAATCCACTATTATTATGTTAGGGCTTCCCAGATGGCTCAGTGGTACAGAATCCACCTGCCAATGCAAGAGACACAGGAGACCCACATTCGATCCTTGGGATGGGAAGACCCACTGGAGAAGGGCATGGCAATTCACTCCGGTTTCTTGTCTGGAGAAGCCCATGGACAGAGGAGCCTGACGGGCTACAATCCATGGGATTGCAGTCAGGCACAACTGAGCATGCATTATCACGTTAGCATTTATTGAATAGTTCAATATTTTTATCATTTTTTTATCATGTTTGCTGTACTAACATTTTGCATGTATTTTCTCACTTAATTCTAGATTAGGTTCCTGTGGTTCCTGCAACCAAACTGCCACAAACTTAAAAAGCCCACAGATTTATTATCTTTAAATTCTGGAAGTCAGAAGTCTAAATAGGTTTCACTGGGTTCAGATTAAATTATTGGTAGGGTTATATTCCTTCTGGAGATTCAGGGGAGAATCTGTTCCTGTGCTTTTTTCAAACTCCAGAGTTGTCTGCATTCCCTGACTCGTAGCTTCTGCCTCCGTTTTTAAAAGCCAGTGACCACACCACCTGACCTCTGACGTCATAGTCACAGCTCTTTCCCTGACTCCAAAGGACACTGTAATTACATTGGATTCACCATGCTAATAGAAAATAATCTCCCCATCTCAAGGTCCTTAATTTAAATGCATCTGCAGAGTCCCTTTGTCACATAAGGTAACAAAGTCCCACATTCCTGGGATAAGGATGGGACAACTTCAGGAGTCATTATCCATGCCCACCACACATGGCATTATAAAGCACACTTCTGCAGCTTTTGCAGAACTCCTTTTGAGTACATTGATGTAACTGAACATTCTTAACATAAATATTTACAGAAAAAATTCCCCAGTGTTAGTAAGATATAAGTAATAAATCACCTTTCGTTTTATTTCTATGACTGCCGGGAAACTCAGGGCCTAAATTTGTACTTGGTCACTGAACAACTTCTTTTCTCCTTTTCTGTGAATTCATGTTTGTTTTTCCTTATGAACTGTATTTATGCATGTTTCAAATTATTTAAGAAACATGACCAGGTTGTATATTTTCAGTAAGTAATACCAAAATCATCTCTAAGCTACCAGATACAGCTTCTTGGTGAGTGGTTTCAGGATAATGATTTTTAAACCTGATAGATTTAAGAAGGGAAAGGTGTTACACCTCTCTTTTCCAATAATAATATTGTTTTCTTCCTCAAAGGCACCCATGGGCAGAAACTCTTATTGGCCATGTGACTTTACTTCTTCAGGGGGTTGATGGTAGGGCCATGTCTACAATTCCACTTGTCATTCCTGTGACTTGCTCTGCCTGATGCTGAGATAGGCGGTGTCTCAATGAGTAATTTTGGATAGATAGAACTTAATGAGGGGTCTGAATTGCCCAGTGGCCTGAGGTGCCGGTGTCATCTTCCAGGATGGTGGTATGCACATAGTCAGACATCTTGAGCAGAACTTTCCAGTCTGGCATGCCATCACATAAACTAGAGTGTGGCTTTAACCCTGAAGTACTAGTCGATGGAATCTTGTTATCAGTTCTCTGACAGAATGCCTGCCACACAGGAAATGCTTCATGGCTATTGTTGAATTACCAAGAGCAAATTTTGAATAGTGCACCCCTTTGGAAGTATTTGTTGTGCTTTCTAGTACTAAAATCAAGATTCAGAGTCTGGTTATTTGTAGAACTGGTGGTGTCACGATGCCTTGGGATATTTCTTTGTTAAAGCTAACATAGTGTGAGGGCTTTTGAAGGTGAAATGAGTGACTGAAATGGGAAATAGTATTATCGTTCATAGATTCTTGGTGAGAAGAGGCCAAGTTGATGGGGACGGCAGAGATAGCAGGCTGGCACCTGTTTCTCCGACTGGTTTGAGGAACTGGTTCCCAGCCCCCGGGAGAGAAGCTGAAGGAAGAGCCGTGGTACCTTGGGCAGAAGCAAGGCTGGTGGGCCCCTGGGAGAGAAGTGTGCCACACACCTTTGAGGACAGAGGTATCCTCTCCTTCGCTGAGCTGTTGTGTGTAGTTCAGTCGCGCGGTTGTTTCCGACTCTTTGCGACCCCTGGACTGCAGCAGGCCAGGCTTCCCCGTCCATCACCATCTCCCCGAGTTTGCTCAGACTCGTGTCCACTGAGCCAGTGAGGCCATCCGACCACCGCATCCTCTGTCGCCCCCTCTCTTGGTTGAGCTGTGGATCCCACATTCGCCCGGGTGCCGGGAGGGTCTCGGCTGCAGTGTGTGTGAGAACCCTGCTTATTTCACAGAAGGCATGGGCAGCTAACATGGCACCTCAGAAGCAAGTCAGCTTGTTCCTGGGCACCTGTGCGTTACCTCTGGTGATTCTCAGACATTACTGGGGAGGATTTTGAGTGGGTCTTTGTGTTCAAGGACACACTGACTCCCTACTCTTGAGTTTGTCTTTGGGAGGAAGCTGTTGGTGTCTCTCTTTTCCCTTAAGCTGTTAGAGAAGTTTTAAAGGAGAAACTGGGTTTTCATGCCCCATTTCCCTTTCTCTTGGGAAGGAGCCTGGTTGCAGGCAGTACAGATCCTGCTGGGCAGTTAGAAGGGCCTGTCTCACATGGACAAGCCTGTGGTTTTCCTCCACTACTCGTGACTTGGTGGGGGTGTGTAAAATGCTGGGTTAACATTAAAAGTCCCACAGGCCCACAGCCATGAGTCACGTTCTCCCATCATTATCTACTGCTAGTAAAGATGATATTTTGGACTCCCATCTTACTCTGGCTTTATTTTGCGAATGTTTCAGAACACAGGTAGAAACTGTAACAACCAAGAGTGCAAGATGCACAATTCACATGCAAAAATCAATTGCCTTCCTGTACACCAGTGTTTCTTAACTCAGGGCAATCAGCCTCTCCCCCATGTGACAGGTGGCAGTGTCTGAAGACAGTTTGGCTTGTCATGACTGGAGATGTTAGTACTACTGGCATCTAGTGGGTAGTGGTCAGAGATCTGCAAATATCTTACAATGCACTGCAAAGCTCCTACTGCAGAGAATTATTGGGCCCAAGGTATGAATAGTGCAGTGTCAAGTTTGAGAGACCCTTAGAGACACAAGTAGCAACTTGCTAGGAGATATAATGAAAAAACTCCATTTAGCAGAAATTCCATACCTGCTAAAAATTTAAAATTTTCATCTAGAGAAAACTCCAGCAACAACAACAACAAAATGGAAGAATCCTTAGGGACAAACCTAATGATAAATGTGCCAGACCTGCGTGAAGCAAACAGTGCTACACTCTTGACGCAACAAGTTCAAAGATATGCCTTCCCTTTGAGTGGGCTGTCTCAACCTTATGGCAGTGCTCCTAAGTTGATTTATAGACTTAATATGAGCCTAATAAACATACCAATATATGTTGTTTTGTGGAGTTAGACAAGTTGATAGCAAAGTTCATACTGAAAAAAACAGGCAAGAATAAGTAGGATAACATTGAGAAGGGACAGCTATGAGAAGGACCATATTTTAAATACCCCTAAAAGCCTTTGTAGTAAAAATGGTGTGGGCCAGCTGCAAGGATAGGTAGATGGATCAGTGGAACAGATCAAAACATCTAGAAATAGTCCCACGTACATGTGGAATTTTATTATATGAAAAAAGTGTCAAATCATTGGAGAAAGGATGGACTGTTTAATAAATGGTGCTGGGATGACTGAACAGTTATTTGGAAAAAGATAAAAATATATCCTTTTCTTCTACCAGTAAACAAAAATAAACTTAAAATGGATTGTATTTCAAAGTAAAAAGACTTATGTAAGGTCCTACTAAAATCTGGATTTAGGGAAAGATTTCCCAAGTATGATTCCAAATAAAGATGAATTAAAAAATTTGGTAAGTTTGACTATATAAACATTTATTTTTGTTTCAAAATAATACCACAAGTAAAGTCAAAAGTCTAAAATTCCTAAAACATAAAGAACCTTTCAAAATTGAGAGAAGAAAGACAAAAATCCCATAGAAAAATAGGCAAAAATGCATGAAGAGACAACTTATAAAAACTTGCATCAGGTGCATGCTTATGATGTCAAGGTTATTTCATAACACCTCAATAAGCTCAAGTTAAATTTCTCTTCTCATATATACCCTTCCAGATATGCTCTCTGTCTTTTGCTCCCTATTTTAATTTGTAGAGTCCCTATGTACTCCATAAACTAGAAACCTTGAGATCATTGCTGTTTATTTTTTTACTCATTGTCCACATAAATCTAGGATTCTAGGCATTTTGAACTAGTATCTTTTATTTCTGTGGTCACTAGTATTGCAATAGTTTAGGTCGTCATCTCTTCTTGCCTGAGTTAATGATTAGATTTTAACATTGAAAGCAATTATCTAAATTCATAATATGAATAATTCATATTATTCATTCATATTCTAAATTCATAATATTATCTAATTTACAGTCTGTGCTATATTAAATGTAATTATATGTAATATTTTTCCTTTAAAAATTTATGAAATATTATCTTATTGCTACCAGATAGAAAAATCTAAGCATGTAAAAGAAAAGTGAATGATTTCCTTGTGAATTTATGTTTTCACTTTGCTGAAATCAACCACATGAGTAGCAGAGTACATGACATTCTCCACCTGTCTTCATGCACATAAAAAGGTATCAAATATGTGTAAACGTAAACAGGTTTTTAAATAAGAAAATACTACTGTACATATTAGAAATTAAAAGACACTTGGTCCTTGGAAGAAAAGCTACTGCTGCTGCTGCTAAGTCGCTTCAATTGTGTCCGACTCTGTGTGACCCCATAGACAGCAGCCCACTAGGCTCCTCTGTCTCTGGGATTCTCCAGGCAAGAATACTGGAGTGGGTTGCCATTTCCTTCTCCAATGCATGAAAGTGAAAAGCGAAAGTGAAGTCGCTCAGTTGTGCCTGACTCTTAGCGGGCCCCATGGACTGCAGCCCACCAGGCTCCTCCATCCATGGGATTTTCCAGGCAAGAGTACTGGAGTGGGGGTGCCATTGCCTTCTCTGGAAGAAAAGCTAGATAAACCTAGATAGTGTATTAAAAAGCAGAGACATTACTTTGCCAACAAAGGTCTGTCTAGTCAGAGCCATGGTTTTTCCAGTAGTCGTATATGGATGTGAGAGTTTGGACCATAATGAAGGCTGAGCACTGAAGAATTGATGCTTTTGAACTGTGGTGTTGGAGAAGACTCTTGAGAGTCCCTTGGACTGCAAGGAGATCCAACCAGCCCATCCTAAAGGAAATCAGTCCTGAATATTCATTGGAAGGACTGATGCTGAAGCTGAAACTCCAATACTTTGGCCACCTGATGTGAAGAGCCAACACATTAGATAAGACCCTCGTGCTGAGTAAGATTGGAGGCAGAAGGGGACGACAGAGGGTGAGATGGTTGGATGGCATCACCGACTCAATGGACTCATGGTTTTGAGCAAACTCCGGGAGATGGTGAAGGACAGCGAGGCCTGGCGTGCTGTGGTCAGTGGTGTTGCTAAGAGACACAATTGAGTGACTGAACAAAAACAACAACTGTACATGTTATTCTTTTTTTTACTTGAATTAGCTTAATTAATTTTTTTAATAGAGCGGTGTATTCAGTCACAAAAACTCACAATCTAGCCCTCCCCCTCTTCCTCCCTTATAAATTCTTTATCTAAGAGACTTTGCTTTTTAAATAGGCCTCCAGATTAATAGAAAACATTTTTTGTTGCCTGGTGTTGTATATTTCACAATGAACATGCTATATTTTTCATCATCTTCCTGTACATAATAATCAGATTTATTTCAGTTTTCCTTTGACACATAAAAATCTTTGTATATCCCTATATTCTAATGCTTTTATTACTATCAAAAATATTTCGCATAGTGAGATTTCTGCTTTTAAGGACATTCAGCATCTTGGTTTTAACTTGAATTTTCCTGAATATTAGTGAGATTGTACATTATTTCATTTATTTGTTTGCAGTTTGGATCTGTGCTTCCTATCCATCTATATGTGTACTTTCCATTCTCCTGGGTTAGTAATGGATGAGTTGGCCAATTCTCAGTCCTCTATGATTTACTGGGAAGAAGAATCTCTGTTCTGAGATTTCTAAGGAGCAAAGGGACAGTCCTCTCATTACAGAAACTGGGAACAGTTTTTTCATGTTCTAGTTTTCTTCCAGGACAACTGAGCCTAGTGGGGCTGTGCTGTTGGCCCAAGGATTCCATTTATAAGGTTCTCCAGAGAAACTTTGGTTTTGATGGGTCAGTGGGTTCTGTTGACTTTTGCTAGCTGTACCCTTTTAGAAAGCCAATAAATTTCAGTTTTCTGCCTTGGGCTTTAAAGAGAAGCTGTTTTTGTGTGTGATTCCGCACCCCCCTCCCCTGGCCCCCCGGCTCTCATCTGCCTCAGGGAGAAAAGCTCTGGTGATAGTCCTTGGAGATTCAAGTAGAACTTGGGACTGTGGGCACATCCCCTAGTCTCTGTCACCATGCTTGAGTGGTTGTTGACTTACTCCCGAGGGACCATGGAAGACAGAGTTATTGCTGAGACCTCTCAGGTTCTCTGTGCTCAGGTTTTATTAATAAATTATAGATTTGCTTGACTAACGAGACATTTTTTGACTTGTGATTCTAAAGTTATTTTCCCAAGGAAATGCTTCTCAGTTTGGGATTATCTAACCCTTAGGGTTATGTAGAGAGCATTGTGTAGCAATTAAGAACCAGGAATTTTGGAAAGAAATACATTACAGGTCCTAGTTATTGTACTTGTTAACAGGGCTTCCATTTATTTATCTACAGTATAAGCATGGTGATTATTACACTGTAGGATCATTTTTAAAAATAGCAATTAAGTGAAGAAAGAGTTAAAGTGCTTAGTGAAGTGTCTGACATGTAAAGACCTAATAAACAGAAACTGAGTAGGAATATTTATGGTTAAATCTGTTGGTGTGTATGCATATCCTTAAGTTAATCTTTTGGTTCTGGTAAGTCTAACTACTATGAACTCCCTCTACTGATCAGTCTTCACCTTTGCTGTTCTGGCAAACATCTTTCCGTGTCATTCCTTTATATGTTTCAAAAGTTTGCCAAGTAGTTTAGTCCTTTTTCAACTGTATTTAGTGGTCAGATTTTCCTCACTTTCAGAATTTTACCTAGAAGGCATTCAAAATGAAAAGCACATTCCTGTGGGCTTTGTGAAAATCAGTATTTTACTTGTGTACTGCTTTTGGGGGAATCTTAAGCATCATTTTTGAAACTATTTTTAATGTATTAAAATTGGTTTAATATAAATAATGGCAGAGGCAGACAACTTGCAGAATTGAATGCTAATAAATTTTTTTGCCTTCTTCAGTAAAGGTTTCAGGTGAACTTGAAGTTTAGAGTAGTCTTTAGCAGCCTCAGGCTCTGCAAAAAACAGCTCCAGCAACAAATCAAAGAATGATGTTTATGTTCTTCTTATAGAAAGATCATTACCAATTGATCTTTTCAGCAAAACCTACACACACGAATAGCTGTAGAATAATTGAAGTGGAATCAGTATGTTTTTTTGAAAGTGACCAACAATGTTATGTGATGTAACTAACCCTTTGAAAGCCGCCTCTCTGGAACAGGTGAACGTGCTGAATTTTATTTTGATTACGTCTTGTTAAAAATTCCTGTTGGGCTTTTTGTCTTGGAAATTCCGTTATTTTTCATTGTGTTTCAGGAAATTGCCTATAGTGGCCGTCCATGATTTTCATGAAAGGCAGTTGACCTTAGAGAGTTTAGAGAGAAGGAGTTGGGCATCCATTCATTCAGTGAGCACTGACTAACTGCTAGGACCTGTGCTCAGTTCTGAGGCTGCAGTGAACGTAAATAAAAATGGGCATGATCTTCCTGGAGTCCTAGCCTGGGGGAGAAGACAGATGTTGCATTTTAAGAGTAATTAAGTTGTGAGAAATGCTGTGAAGGAAAAGTGTAGTTAAAACAAGCAGGGTGACAGAGTATTGTTGTCTTAACAGGCAGATCTTACACTATAAATTTCACACCAAACCTTCCTGAGAGATGATATCTGGGAGTTTTAGATGTGACACTTGTAACTGGACAAGGGAACAGGAGAAGGCCTACTGAGTCTTTGCTGCAGGTCATGCATTGTTTAATTTTAAGAACAGCTCTAAGAGAAATTTTTCCTGTTTACACATAAGGAAACAGATACAGAGAAGTCAAGTTATTTCTGCAAGCCTTCCCAGTTAACTGTCCAGGACTGACCTCAACGCCTGCTGATCCCAGCGTGCTACTTGTAGATACGATTAGCTCTTCTGGCAGATTCTTCACATTAACCAATAGACTTCCTTTGCCTTAGGCCAATATGCTTCATGGATATTTTCTGTAAAACGTTAAGGGAATGTTATCACGCAAGTTCTCTCTTTTCACTTGAGGCTCTCAAAGCAAATAGAAAAGGAGGCACAATTTGTGTGTCCTAAGTGACTAGGAAAAATCAGCATTTTCATGATTATTTGAAATAGTTTCATTTGAAAAAAAGTCTGTAGGTGGTTAGCGACCTTGTTAAAAAAAAAAAAAGGTGATACAGGAAGTACTACTTCTTTGGCATTTACCAGGGAAAATGGTCAGTTTCATGAATACCCTTTTAATTATGTACCTTAATGCAATGCAAGGCCTTTAAATTAGATTTTATAAAATCTGGCTGTTAAGACAGTATTCAGTTAAATGAAAAAATATTTCAAAGTCATGTCAGGCATCTGAGGGTGAACTATTTTATGTGTATACAAACTTTGGATTCACGTAATATCCTCTGTGAATGTAGAGATGATTCACAAAGTAGAAAAGACTGACACAAAATACAGGAAAGGAGAAGAAAACTGCTTTCAGGTGCAGAGTAGTGAATGCATAATTCAGCCGTTAAGAAGAATAAATTTATGACCAGCTGATCAGTTAACATTATTTGTGGCTTCCTGTGGTTAAATGGTACAGCTAATTCCATTCTCTTTCATGATCCACAAACATTCATTTGCCAATGAGAATTAAAGTGACACACTCAGTAAATGGATCTAAAAACCAACTGATAAAAGAGGAAGTTGTGAATAGTGGCCTATCAGTGTCAGTTCCAGGTTTCACACAATACCAAGCTTGCTTCCCAGAAATCTAGTCCATTGGTATTCATTTGGTATTGGACATTAGTTATTTACTTATAAAATATGTGCTCATTACAAAGGTCTGTGAGTGCAGTTGCATTAATTATTCATCCTAAGATTCTCAAACATGTTGGAGGTTCCGAAAGGTAATTTCAACTACTGATGGGAAACGTTCCACATGAGAGCCCATCAGCAAGGTTTCAGGAAGTGGGTCATGGATTTGGAAGGTCACAACCAGTCAGGCACTTTTACCATCTCCCGTAAAGTTCTCTGCCATTTAGAAAGATAGAAGAAGTAATTAGGAAATTAGATATACTTTTTTCCCCTGAAAAATCAATATATTAAAATCTGTTGAAATACATAAATTTGTATCTTATTTACATCCTTTTCCTCCGAACCACAGTCCCTTGAGTGACTAGAGACTAAGAATTACAACATCATGAGATTGTAGAAATCAGGTTTGTTTTACTGTATGTATGTTTTAATGGAGTAAGAGTGAACCACACATTGAAGACAGCCTATATCAATGTAGAAATCTAGGCACAAAGACAGAAAAATTAGAAGATTGTTAATTCATTTTAAGAAATGTTTTATTTTTTCAGTGTTTAGTATTTTCCACGGTTTTTGTCTAAATACTAAGCTCTCAATGCCTTAAAATGATTTACCTTTTGAAATTTAGTTTTAATTACTCTAAAACATTCTAAAAATATTAGTCATTAATTTTACATATACACAAACATATTATACAAAGTATAACTATATATCATTGTTAAAAAAACCAAGCTGTGCATATCTGTACTCAGAAAAATGTAGCCGTCTCCCTTCATTATTCCCCTACCTCCATTCCTCTTCTGAGAGAGACACTGTCAATAATTTTATGAGCTTCTTTCCTATCCTCTTCCTCTTCATTTTCTAATAGGAGTACACACACATACATATATCTTCATATATATCTCCTTGATTTGTAAAAATGGGATAAAGTACTTTAAAAATTAAATTTATTAGAAATATTAAATAGTCTCACATGAGGTAAAATGTCAGAGAAAGACATCGCTTATATGTGGAATCTAAAAAAAAAGGAATATATATATGTGTGTGTATATGTACATACATATATATATATATAAAAAAACAGACTCACAGATAAAGAAAAAAACTGGTAGTTACCAGTGAAGAGGGGGAGGGGAGATAGGGGTATGGGACTAAGATATACAAACTACTATGTATAAAATAAATAAGCAACAAGGATATATTGTACAGCACAGGAAAATATATCCATTGTTTTGTAATAACCTTAAATGGAGTATAATCTATAAAAATATTCAATCACTATGTTGCACACTTGAAGTTAATATAATACAAATTAACTATACTTCAGTTAAAAAAAGGTGAGTTTAATGTTTTGAACACATACAAAAATGAATAAGAATAAGTTTACATTTGATTCTTTTTCTTGGGAGTGATGTATTTAGTATTTGTTAGGGTTTCACCTAGAAAAAAAGTCTCTCATATGAAGCTATGTCTATTTTTATAGTCATTAATGCATTCTGTTTTCTTTTGTGTTAATTACCTAGTGTAAACTTGTAGTGGTCTTTCATTAACGGTAATTCTTGTAATCTTTTGTTCCATGTAAATGCAAAGTGCTTGGAATATATTACTGTTTAAAATTGTTTTCTTTGTAATTTACAATGAAGATATACTTGCATTTTCTGATTAGATAATTTGTGAAGGGATAGTCTAAAATAGAACAAAGTACATAAACATGTAGTATTTGATCTTGCAAAGAGAAGGAAGATATGTAATAAGAAATCTCTAACTTCCTTGTGAGACATAGTGAACTGAAAATGAACCCTGGTATTTCAGGAGAGTTAGAGCCCTTTTGTTAAAGATACAAAGATGCTATTGTATATGTAAGGGGGAAATGAGAGAGAAGAAGCAGTTTTTAAACATTTAACATATATATATATTTATTTCCAGAGGATATTAAACTATTTTATCTTACTGTAAACTTTCTTTTCCTTTTAATTTCAAAAGGGATTTTTGCACATGGATAAAATTATTCAGACAGTATTGAATGGTACCAAATATAAAGTAAAATCCTCTGACCCTTATCCTATGCCTATTATCAATCCCACTCTAAGACGTACCTTTTAAAATGTTCCTTTATTCCCTAAATCCCAACTCAAGAAGCAATTAAAAAGCTTATTGACACGGAATATGATGAAACCATAAGACAGAGATCCTTTATGCTGTAATAATAGGGCTCTGTGGTATCAAGATAGCCTGAAGCCTTAGCCATAGGTTAGAATTTTTCCATTGTTAAAAGCTTCTGGAGTTCTAACTGTAATAGCTCTGGATGGGCCCATGGTAATAGGTGCAGACAACAGAGGGTTACCCAGGTTTATCTGTTCTTATGTTTCTGTGGTGCATCTGTGACTAAGAAGTATGTGGGTGAAATGCTCATTCAATAAACATTTATTGAATATCTATTATATGAAGCCACACATAGGCATGTTCTAGGTTATGGAGATGCAAATATGAACTAAACAAACCACCTGTCCTCGTAGAGCTTACATTTTAATAGAGCATTCTGTCAATAAATAAGAACAAACAAATTTATAGTGTGAGGTAGTAATAAATTCTTTCTATAAAAATATAATACACAATAGTGTATATTTAGATAGAGATAAATGTCAACAGAAATTAGAATGAAACTAGGAAGTGAGCCATCAGGAGGAAAAACATTCCAGTTGAAGGGAATGTCAAGTACACATTTCCATGGCAGCAGCATAGTGCTTTGGGGGAATTACACAAAGGTCAGTATCCTGGAGTGGAGTGAGTAAAGGGGAGAATAGTAATGTTTCATCTAAGAGACCAGAAATGTGACCAGGGGACAAACCAAGTGGGATTTAGACGCCAAGAAAAGAACTGTTGATTTATTTGATATGATCAGAAATTGTTGGAGAATTTTGAGCAAGAGATGGGCAACATTTATTTTTACATTTAAAGAAAACTGGTCTGGCTGCTGTGTGTCTTTCTATGTGCAACAGCTGGAAATGTTGGTATAGAAGGCATTCCATAGAGGGTATATGCAGACTTTGAAAGTGGGGACAATATCAGATTCATGCCAGAGCTATTCTGTGTGAAGCCCTCCTTTGTAAGTTCTTTCAACATAGGATGCTTTTCCTAGCTATTAAAACTGGTCAGGGAGCAGGAGGGGTGGAAGCTAAAGGCAGGCTGGGAGAGCAGCAAGAGCGCTTCCCAGAAGTGGTCCTACTCCTAACATGTGCAGGGCCTGAGGTACGTGTTTACCATGAAGGACTGCATGGCATTTCTAAATATTTAAAAGTTACTAATCAAGCTAATAACAAAGAATAGCAAGGAAAGATGAGAGAGCCTTCCTAAGTGAGCAATGCAGAGAAATAGAGGAAAACAATTGAATGGGAAAGACTAGAGATCTCTTCAGGAAAATTAGGGATACCAAGGGAATGTTTCATGCAAAGATGGGCACAGTACAGGACAGAAATGGTATGGACCTAACAGAAGCAGAAGATATTAAGAACAGGTGGCAAGAATACACAGAAGAACTATACAAAAAAGATCTTCATGACCAGATAACCATGATGGTGTCACTGACCTAGAGCCAGACATCCTGGAATGTGAAATTAGGTGGGCCTTAGGAAGCATCACTACGGACAAGGCTAGTGGAGGTGATGGAATTCCAGCTGAGCTATTTCAAATCCTAAATGATGAGGCTGTTAAAGTGCTGCACTCAATATGCCAGTAAATTTGGAAAATTCAGCAGTGGCCACAGGACTGGAAAAGGTCAGTTCTCATTTCAGTCTCAATGAAAGGCAATGCCAAAGAATGTTCAAACTACCGCACAATAGCACTCATCTCACACACTAGCTAAGTAATACTCAAAATTCTCCAAGTGAAGCTTCAACAATACATGAACCAAGAACTTCCAGATGTTCAAGCTGGATTTAGAAAAGGCAGAGGAACCAGAGATCAAATTGCCAACATCAGTTGGATCATAGAAAAAGCAAGAAAATTCCAGAAAAACATCTACTTCTACATCATTGACTACATTAAAGCCTTTGACTTGTTGTTGTGGAGCACAACAAACTGTGGAAAATTCTTAAAGAGATGGGAATACCAGATCACCTTACCTGCCTCTTAAGAAACCTGTATGCAGGTCAAGAAGCAACAATTAGAATCAGACATGGAACAATGGACTGGTTCCAAATTGTTAAAGGAGTACGTCAAGTTTGTATATTGTCACCCTGCTTATTTAACTTACATGCAGAGTACATCTTTGTGAAATGCCAGGTGGATGAAGCACAAGCTGGAATCAAGATTCCCGGGAGAAATATCAATAACCTCAGGTATGTATATGATACCACCCTTATGGCAGAAAGTGAAGAAGAACTCATTGAAAGTGAAAGAGAAGAGTAAAAAAGCTGGCTTAAAACTCAACATTCAGAAAACTAAGATATGGCTTTCAGTCCCATCACTTCATGGCAAATAGATGGGGTAACAATGGAAACAGTGACAGACTATTTTCTTGGGCTCCAAAATCACTGCAAATGGTGACTGCAGCCTTGTAATGAAAAGATTCATGTCAATGTATGGCAAAACCAATACAGTATTGTAAAGCAAAATAAAGTAAAAATAAAAGTTAAAAGAAAAGACACTTGCTCTTTGAAGGAAAAGCTATGAGAACTTAGCATATTAAAAAACAGAGACATTACTTTGCCAACACAGGTCTGTCTAGTCAAAGCTATGGTTTTTCCAGTAGTCATGTATGGATGTGAGAGTTGGACCATAAAGAACGCTGAGTGCCAAAGGACTGATGCTTTTGAATTGTGGTGTTGAAAAGACTTGAGAATCCCTTAAACAGCAAAGAGATCAAACCAGTCAATCCTAAAGGAGATCAGTCCTGAATATTCACTGGAAGAATTGTTGCTGACGCTCCAATACTTTGGCCACCTGATGCAAAGAGCTGACTGATTAGAAAAGACCCCGATGCTGGGAAAAATCCACGGGGTCACAAAAAGTTGGACACAACTAAGCGACTGAACAATGTATCAAGCTAAAGTGCATTCTGTTCTTATTCTTTAATAAGTATACTTTCAAAATTCCTCTGGAGGAGGAAATGACAACCCACTTCACTATTCCTGCCTGGAGAATTCCGTGGGCAGAGGAGCCTGGCGGGCTACATCCATGGTGTTCCACAGAGTGGGACATATCTGCATACCTTCAAAATTAGTTGGAAGACAAAATTTAAAATTCTATGACTTATTGGAGTTACTATATTCAACTGTATTAAATAAAATTACTTCCTCATCAAAAGACATTATAGAGTCAAAAAATAAACTACAGAACGTAAAATAAAAATGTACTTGAGACATATTTAGCTGGAAAAATTAGTTTTCAGATATATGAAAAGAAAAAGAAAAGCACCTAAGAGGAAAATGATCCAAACATTTGAATAGGTATTTCACAGGGGCAAAAGAAATCAGAAAATATAAAATGTTTTACAATATAATTAAGATCAAGAAACAAAGTAAAACTAGAATAAGATATGACCTTGATAGGAAAAAATTAAAATTGATTGGAAAAAATTAAAATCAAAGACTGCAAGTTTTGAAGAGGATGTAGAGCTGTAAATACTTTAAATAATATAAAAATTATATAAGTATAGTTGATGTAAAATATTACATGTTTCAGTATAAAACACAATTTTTAAGGTTATATTACACTTCTAAGGTTATATTACACTTATTATATTCATAATATAAACAAGCTCCAAGGATATATTGTACAACATCTGGAATATAATTTGTACCTCTTAATCCCCTACCTCTATTTAACCTTTCCTTTCCCTACTGGTAACTACTAGTTTGTTCTCTATATGAGTCTGTTTGTTGTTGTTGTTGTTGTTGTTGTTGTTTTGTCTAGTTTGTTTTGTTTTTCAGATTCCACATATAAGTGATATCATACAGTATTTATCTTTCTGACTTGTCTCATTAAGCATAATACCCTCCAAGTCCATCCATGTTGTTGCAAATAGAAAAATCTCATTGTTTAAAAATGAGCTTCACATGCAGCCTCTTTGAAGAAACTACTTAAAAGATTGGCAAACACGGTAATGGCACCCCACTCCAGTACTCTTGCCTGGAAAATCCCATGGACGGAAAAGCCTGGTGGGCTGCAGTCCATGGGGTCGCTAAGAGTTGGACACGACTGAGCGATTTCCCTTTCACTTTTCACTTTCATGCATTGGAGAAGTAAATAGCAACCCACTCCAGTGATCTTGCCTGGAGAATCCCAGGGACGGGGAGCCTGGTGGGCTGCCGTCTCTGGGGTCGAACAGAGTCAGACACGACTGAAGTGACTTAGCAGTAGCAGCAGCAGCAAACACGGTAAGATACTGATCCACTTGATCCATTCATTTGTTGATGGGCACTTGGCCTGCTTCCGTATCTTGTAATTGTAAACGATGCCACTGTGAACATTTTTGACTCCTTGCATATCTGAAAAACATGTCTATTTTCATAATTCTTTGATTAATTTTTGTGAAGGATTTTGGGTTCAAGGCCGTTTTTAACATCAGAATTGTAAAGCATCCCCCCTCACATCTACTCTAGCATTCAGAACCAAGAGGTGACACAGTTCAACACTAATATTGGTCTTTTTTAGGTAAATTTTTTTAGGTCGCATATCAGTTGTAGTTTTCTTTTTTCGAAATACAAATTAATTATATTTTTTAATTTACAAAGATTCTTCTGTGATTGCTTCTTTTGCCCACAGAAGCTTACTCTTGTGCTTTGAATACAATAGCCACTTCAAATCCTCTGATAAAGCCAGTTACATTTTTTGATGTGTCTCCTCTTTTCCAGAGTTATCTCTGTTCTACCATGGGTCATTTCCCCCATTTGTTCACCTTTCTCTTTCTCTTTTTGCTATTGGTTTTATTTATATTTCTGAGCAAAATAGTAGGTAGATGTAAAATCAGATATAATCTAAAAAGGGTGAACATACTAAGTTACACTTGATTTTTATTGATTTAAATAAATAGGAAATTATGAATGGTTTGTTCTGTTAAGCATATGTCTGTTTGTAAAGCATCATATGTATTTTTTTCTGTCTCTAATCAAGTAAGGAAGAATCAAAACTGATGAGTGAGCCATACATTTCTGGGGGAAAAATGTGACTAAGAGGGTTGTAACAAAGCACTTAGGAGAGATTAGAATGAGCAGGTGGTGGTGGTTTAGTCACTAAGCCATGTCAGGGCTTTTTGCAACTCCGTGGACTAGCCCATAAGGCTCCTCTGTCCATGGAATTTTCCAGGCACGAGTACTGAAGTGGACTGCCATTTCCTTCTCCAGGGAAGCTTCCTGGTCCAGGGGCCAAACCCGTGTCTCCCGCATTGCAGGCTGACTCCTTACCATCTGAGCTGCTGTGGATTCCCAACCAGGTAGATAAAGAGCCGAGTTTATTAACGACATATGTCAAATGTACTTTAATCACTTTTGTGTTGCAAAAGTGATAAAATAACTAAATTGCCTTTTCTTTTATTGAGGTATAGTTGATTTACAGTATTATATAATCTTCAGGTGTATAACACAGTGATTCACAATTTTTAAAGGTTATACTCCAATTAAAGTTATTATGAAATATTGTCTATAATTCTGCTAAAACAGCCAAATTTTCTTGAAATGGTAGTAACTGTATCTCAACAAATCTGGGGTGCCTTTGAATGAAAGATGTATCATTTTTTACACTACCAAGAAAAGGAAAATCACTTTTCAAAATCATTCTTATCATTTAGAGTATTTAGACTTGGTTAGGTATAATTTTGATCCTTGTGAATACACATAGGGAAAATCTAAGCAAAATAAATTAAGGTCTAACTAAAACTTTTTGACATCCCAATTCTTCTAAGCCACTTCTTGACTCAAAGTCATCAGGGTCTGAGTTTTTTTTTTTTTTTTAAATACAGTTCCACCTTTTGACTCTTGAAAGTATTGATGAGGCAACATTTTTTAGACATGTGCTTCACTCATTATCTCTGGGAGTTTCTTCCAAGCCATTGACATCCCTTCAGCAAGTTTTGATGCTGATGTTTTCCTGTTCTTGACAGCAGGTATCAATGGCAAGTTTCAGTCAACAAGCAGTTCTCATAGCTCTTCCTTAAATATTTTGATTTTTGAAATGAGGGCTTGCTGTTGTCCAGTCATACCCCTTGGGATAACAACCAAGTAAGCACATGACAAAGCCGTGGCTACACTGTGTCACACCTACTCTGGATAGAACCACACTGGATGATGCCCTTTATTGGGATGGGGAGGGAAATGGGAGGGAGTTTTAAAAGGGAGGGCATCTATGTATACCTATGGCTGATTCATGTTGAGGTTTGACAGAAAACAGCAAAATTCTGTAAAACAGTTATCCTTCAATAAAAAAGTAAATTAATTAAAAAGAAATCCTGTGTGCAACAATGAACACCCAGCACAATCAAAAATAAATGAATAAAGAAATGAAAAAAAGACATTAATGTGGAAGGAAAAGGGAGTGTCTTAGAAATAATGAAAAAGCAGAATTCATCCTTTACCTCTGAAAGACAAAACTTCTAATTTCTGTCAGTTCAGTTCAGTTGCTCAGTTGTATCTGACTCTTTGCGACCCCATGGACTGCAGCATACCAGGCTTCCCTGTCCATCACCAACTCCTGGAGTTTACTTATACTCATGTCCATAGAGTCGGTGATGCCATCCAATCACTTCATTCTCTGTCGCCCACTTCTCCTCCTACCTTCAATCTTTCCCATCATCAGGGTCTTTTCCAATGAGTAATTTCTTTGCATCAGGTGGCCAAAGTATTGGAGTTTCAGCATCAGTCCTTCCAGAGAACACCCAGGACTGATTTCCTTTAGGATGGACTGGTTGGATCTCCTTGCAGTCCAAGGGACTCTCAAGAGTCTTCTCCAACACCACAGTTCAAAAGCATCAATTCTTTAGCACTCAGCTTTCTTTATAGTCCAACTCTCACATCCATACATGACTGGAAAAACCATAGCTTTGACTAGTCAGACCTTTGTTGGTAAATTTCTATCACCCCTACAAATTTTAATAGAGTCCTTATAGGAGACACAGGGTTTTGTTTTTTTTTGTAATGATAACAGCTAACATTTATTGAGCACTTACTATGTACTAGGGTGGGTATTATATTCTGCTTTCTAGGTGTTAACTCAGTTACAACAGCATAATGTGGTAGGTACTACTTTTTTAACTTTTGATTTCATGTTGGAGTATACCTTATGGACAATGCCACGGTAGTTTCAGGTGGCCCGCGAAGGCGCTCAGCCATGCATATACATGTATCCATTATTGCCCAGACTCCCTCTCCCCCCTTATCAAGTCTGCTGCGTAACACTGAACAGAGTTCCTGTACTGTACAGTAGGAAAAATGCAGGTATTTTTAATGATACCAAAAGTCAAGTCAGTCGATCATGATTATAGGAAAACTGGTAGGATATAGCTGGTTATTTGACTCGTAAAGAGCACTTTATTTCTGAGAAGAGCAAACTGTGTTAAAAACTGTAATTGTATCCATGGTTCGGCTTCCCTCCATATGTGCTGCTTCTCTCCGTATGTAGTCGTCTGTACCGTTTGGATTTACTTCCGTGTCCTCTCTGTGTCTGTCTCAGGAGTCTTAGCCTGCCTCAGGAGATCCTTTGCTTTCTTTAGAAAGCGCTTCTGTGGTTTTATTCTGAGGCATTGCTGCTGCCTCATCCTCTGAGAGAAGGAAGAGAAAGGCTTGAGAGGAGAGCTCACTGGCTGGTCCATGCAAAGTCCTTTCCTCTATCTCCCTGATTACAGCCCCACAGCATTCTGTCGTTCCTTGCTCTTGTTCACGCAAAACCTGACACCTCTGTGGTGGTCTTCTGAAGCTCTTTAGCTTGTACTTTCTTATTTGCCTCCATTTAGCCTCTAAGTTGAGAAAATTCTGTGGTCTACTGATGGCTGCTATTCTCATCTCAGTACTATTCAACATTTAGTCCCTTCTGTTCATATTTCTAGGAGAAGTGATGGCAGCCCACTCCAGTACTCTTGCCTGGAAAATCCCGTGGACAGAGGAGCCTGGTGGGCTGCAGTCCATGGGGTTGCGAAGAATCGGACACGACTGAGTGACTTCCTTTCCCTTTTCACTTTCATGTATTGGAGAAGGAAATGGCAACCTACTCCAGTGTTCTTGCCTGGAGAATCCCAGGGACGGCAGAGTCTGGTGGGCTGCTGTCTATGGGGTCACACAGAGTCGGACATGACTGAAGTGACTTAGCAGCAGCAGCAGTTCATATTTCTATTATTTTCATGTGATTTTAGGAAACAAGGAAGGTGAATGTGTATAGTCTGCCATTTTGATCTGTAAACCCATCGGATTTTAAAAGATGTCAAGATTGTACATTCCAAGAAACTAAGATTTTTTTTGGTGTGGTTTAGGTGCACCGTAAATTTGAAGATATAAATAGTTTGAGTCTGTAGCTAGGTATTATGTTCAGCTTATGTTCTCATGTTGTACAGATATTGTAGGTGGAGGCATCACTTTGGCACAAAGGTTTGGATTTACTCAAGTTATTCCAATTTAGTTTGGGATATCCCAGTTGAGCATCTCAAATTTAGAAAAATTTCAAGTTCTTAAGGAACAGATTATGTTTTAATTATTGCATTTCAGAGTCACAAAATACTCAGTCATTTTTACCACTAGAATATGTTCCATAAGGAAATAAAATCTAAACTGAAGTACCGTTCCTTCTGTTGCTAAGAGAAAAATGTTCTTAAAAGGCTTACCTCATAGAGTTGGATTTACAGACTACTTTCTAAGCAGCTCACCTCACAGCCATCATTGACTTCCATAACTTAATATAAGGAAAATCTGTTTCTTCATAGATTAGGGTTGTAAGATTTATTGGTGACTGAAGCATGTAATTCCCATAAATAAGTTCTGGGTTAGATTCTCCAAGGCCAAAGGGCTCACGTGACATTTTTCATTTGGGTACAGAATGGCCATTTGGGCTTATAGGATCATTGAGCCTACATTTCTAGTAGTTGACACGGATCCATTCAAAGTCTATAAAATATAGGAGATGCCTCAGATGCCTCTAAAGTTTTGAAATAAATAATTCAGACACCTTATAATTTTTTGTCTGCAGGCTCTCTGACACTAAGTGAAGGCAAACTTGGTCAGTACTTAACATGGGAAATAGTCAAATAAAGAATGGAACCAGCGATGGCTAAAGCGACAAGAATCTTTCCCCTCCTCCCAGTATTTTTACAATCTTCATAGAGCAGTTTCTGGTATAGTATTAATATTGTTTTGCAGTCAGTAGGAGTTTTTCAGATGGTACATTTTAGTTTTTAGATGAAAGAAGGTAGGTGATCTTAGTTCAGAGACTACAAAATAAAGCTGCTTGGACACAAACTATTTAATCTTTATAGTCTGACTAAAAAAAATCTGCTAGGAATTAATGGAAACATTTCTAAATGTTAGTAGAGTGATTTTTTTTTTTTAGAAATTGCATTTCAGTTGTTTTTCCTTTTTTTTTTTTCATGTCTCAGATGAGTAAAGAAGTAGATTAATGCATATTTGAAATACTTTTAACAGAAATATTGTAAAATATGTACTATTTACATACATATTTGTATATAGGTACAGCTATAGTTCTTCAACAGATAAAATTTTTATGTGTTGCAGGATATAGCATTTGGGTTGCCTCAGATTCCTTTTGCAAAGTGAGGGATATAAAATGGGCCTCTCAAGTGGCACTAGTGGTAAAGAACCTGACTCCCAATCCAGGAGACGTGAGAGATGCGGGTTCAGTCCCTAGGTTGGGAACATCCCCTGGAGGCAGGCACGCAACCTAGTCCAGTATTTTTCCTTGGAGAATCCCCATGGGCAGAGGAGCCTGGTGGGCTACAGTCCATGGGGTTGCAAAGAGTTGGACAGGACTGAAGCAACTAAGCATGCACACACAGGGTCTAAAACAATAAATATGACTCACCATATCTGAACTTTTTTATTTAGTAGGCACTCATAGTGGAGAGAAAATCAGCTGTACATGTGTGCTATGTGATATAGAGTGGAATAAAGCAACAGCATTAACTTCCTGTCTTGTCCTTGACATTTCCTGTATCTGACCACAGAAATAGATAAAGAACAGTGTTAGATGTTCCTTGCTGTTATTTTTCAATATCACATATTCAGTCATATTTTCAGTGTTTCTTAATCTTATATATAATGTTACAGAAATAATCTAATCTAATAAATACTTGATGTCTTGCAATGGATTATGGCTAGTGGTAGTCTTAAGGGTGCTCTCCATTCATTCTGATGAGTTGAATCATAAACTGATGGTCCTCAATCCTATCTTCAACATGGCTTTTCTCCTGAGCTCCAAATTTCTGAGTCCATATTCAACTGCCCTTGTTTTAGGGTCCTGCTAACTGCAAAGGAGATGGGGAAAGTAGTCCACTGGGATGTCTTGGCAGAAGGGGAGCATGGATTTGGTGAACAGTTACCAGTCTTGATCACAAAGCTTCACCTTCCTAACTCTAAGTTTAGTTAATAGTTGCACTTTTTTCAAAGTTAGAAGTCTTGGATATACTGTGAATTGTTTCCACTCTTTCTACAATTACTTGAAATTGGTCGCCAGATTCCACCAGTTATATCTCTTTAATCCAGTTTCTCTCCATTCCATTGTTGTTGTTCAGTCACTCAGTTGTTTCTGACTTTTAGTGACCCCCATGGACTGCAGCATACCAGGCTTCCCTGTCCTTCACCATTTCCCAGTATTTGCTCAAACTCATGTCCATTGAGTCAGTGATGCTGTCCAACCATCTCATCTTCTGTCGTCCCCTTCTCCTCCTGCCTTCTGTCTTTCACAGCATCAGGGTCTTTTCCATTGAGTTGACTCCTCAGACCAGGTGGCCAAAGTACTGGAGCTTCAGCTTTAGCATCAGTCCTTCCAATGAATGTTCAGGATTTATTTCCTTTAGGATTGACTGCTTTAATCTCCTTTCTGTCCAAGACACTCTGAAGAATCTTCTCCAGCACCACAGTTGGAAAGCATCAATTTTTGGCTCTCAGCCTTTTATATTGTCCAGCTCTCACATGCATGCATGATTACTGGAAAAAACATAGCTTTGACTAGAATGACCTTTGTTGGCAAAGTAATGTCTCTGCTTTTTAATATGCTGTTTAGATTTGTCATAGCTTTTCTTCCAAAGAACAAGCATCTTTTAATTTCATGGCTGTAGTCACTGTCCACAGTGATTTTGGAGCCCAAGAAAATAAAGTCTCTCACTGTTTCAATTATTTCCCCATCTATTTGCCATGAAGTGATGGGACTGGCTGCCATGATCTTCATTTTTTGAATGTTGAATTTTAAACCCGCTTTTTCACTCTACTCTTTCACTTTCATAAGGAAGCTCTTTAGTTCCTCTTCACTTTCTGCCATAGGGTAGTGTCGTCTGCATATCTGAGGTTACTGATATTTCTCCCTGCAACCTGGATTCCTGCTTGTGCTTCTTCCAGCCTGGCATTTCTCATGATGTACTCTGCATAGAAGTTGAATAAGCAGAGTGACAATATATAGCCTTGATGTGCTCCTTTCCCAATTTGGAACCAGTCTGTTGTTCCATGTCCAGTTCTATCTGTTGCTTCCTGACCTGCATATAGGTTTCTCAAGAGGCAGATCAGGTGGTCTGGTATTCCCATCTCTTTAACAGTTTTCCACAGTTTGTTGTGATCCACACAGTCAAGGGCTTTAGTGTAATCAATGAAGCAGAAGTAGATGTTTTTCTGGAACTCTCTTGCTTTTTCTATGATCCAACGGATGTTGGCAATATGATCTCTGGTTCCTCTGCCATTTTTAAATCCAGCTTGAACATCTGGAAGTTCTCGGTTTACATACTGTTGAAGCCTGGCTGGAAAGATTTTGAGCATTACTTTGCTAGCATGTGAAATGAGTGCAGTTCTGTGGTAGTTTGATTATTCTTTGGCATTGCTTGACCTTTAGAAGTGAAAGGTAAAGGAGAAAAGGAAAGATATATGCATTTGAATACAGAGTTCCAAAGAATAGCAAGGAGAGATAAGAAAGCCTTTCTCAGTGATCAATGCAAAGAAATAGAGGAAAACAATAGAATGGGAAAGACTAGAGATCTCTTCAAGAAAATTAGAGATAGCAAGGGAACATTTCATGCAAAGATAGGCTTGATAAAGGACAGAAATGGTCTGGACCTAACAGAAGCAGAAGATATTAAGAGGTGGCAAGAATACACAGAACTATATAAAAAAGATCTTAATGACTCCGATAATCACGATGGTGTGATCACTCACCTAGAGCCAGACATCCTGGAATGTGCCTTCAAAAGCATCACTATGAACAAAACTAGTGGAGGTGATGGAATTCCAGTTGAACTATTTCAAATCCTGAAAGATGATGCTGTGAAAGTGCTGTACTCAGTATGTCAGCAAATTTTGAAAACTCCATTCCACTGCTATCTCACTATTTCTTGTGTGGTCAGTTGCCTCCTACCTGTTTCCCATTTACCTCAGTCCTCCTTCCAGACTGGTGGAGCAGTTACATTACTCAGAAATTAGGTGAGAATTAAGGACATCAGCTGTCTTCACTTTTTTTTAAAAGCAGGGCTTCATGACTCACTGAAGTATAAAATTTAAACAAAATTAGTTTGGTGTATATGTTGCTCCTTGCAATCTGACCTTCATCAAGTCACGCTCCAGTAACACTGAACTGTGTTTATTTACCAAATATATTATTCCCATTGCATCGTTGTGAATCTTGTTTCTTTTGATAGCAATGCCCTCTCTTACCTTTCTAAATGGGCAAATAGTCACCCTTTCCCCTGGTTCACATGTAGGCAGGGATTCTGCAATGCATTTTCCTCTGTAGCCTTGATAACATTTTTCATGCATTTGTTAGTAACACTGATAACATTCTTCGACAATTTGAGTGTATGGGTATTATGTTAACATTTAGCTCGGTACCTGGAACATTATGGATACTCAGTAAATATTTACAGAATTAATAAATACCATAAATTGATACTGCCAAGAACTCATCACTAAATAGCTCTTGTGTAGCTATCCCAAGGCTTTTAGATAACCAGAGGATGACATTAGTTTAATTTCTGATGTATGAACCAAGAATACTTAATGCTAAAGAGCTGAACTGTGACTCATTCTGAAATCACATGGTCTCCTGGAGAGGATGGTTATTAAGAAGACTGATAATTGAGGCAATGGGGGATGTACCAGTAACTGGCCATGCTACATTCCCTATGATTTAGAGCAGTATCAATCAGTGTGGCCGCCAATCATATCTTTCCACATATCAGAAATAGAAATGTGTCAAAAGAAGATTTTTTTCTTTAATTTGAGGCAGTGATCTCATAATTGTTCATGATTAGGATTGACTTGTTTAGGCCACCTGGTCTTATCTATTTAAAACTTTCAAAGTCTGAGCCCTCTTCCTTTTTCTCAAATGGGATAAAAAAGCACGTTGGGAATCCAGTTGATACCTTTGAATGGAAATATACTTCCAGTTGATGAGACCTTGTCTTTATATACTCAGCATTCAGCAGTAATTTTAAAAGACTGCAGAGAGCATCATTTTCCTTTGAACCAGTTTCCTGTTTTCTATAGTCGTGCTTATTTAACCTTTGAATTCCAGATTTTGGACCTTGTCTTTATAATCCTACCTTCCTGACTTTGTTGACTTCCCGAAACTTTTATATTCATGTAATCCATCTAGTTTCTTGCTTACTGAGTTATATCTCTGGCTTCTTATGACCATCCTTGCTATTATGAAAATTTTCAGGATAGCTGTTGTAACCAATGTGTATGTAACTTCTCTTTCTACCTCTCTGCAATGGACTGTCTTGAAAAGAATTTTTAACCTGATTGGATCTAAATAAAACAGGAAGGAAGTACATGGAATAAGTTTGGAGCCTAGAAATACTCATGATGATTTTTGCCAGCAATACAAGAGTTGCCATATTTTCCAGTGACTTCAGAGCATCAGCCAGAGCATTAACACAGTATGGTGCCTGTCCCTACAGAGAATGCAATTCATTGAAACTGTGAAATGTCCTTTTATAAAAAGTGAATGTATGAAATGGAAATTCATGATGATCATTTATCTGTAGAGTAGAAAATACATGTTTATCTGCTCTTGTCTCTTTGCAGGGGTTACCTGTTCTTCATTCTTGGTCACTGTAACCCAGAGGACTGAACTCACTCCTTGAATCCAGTCCTGGGTGTGTGATCCATGTCTTGCCAATCGGTATGACACACACTTTGGACAGAACAAACCATTCAGAACTGCAAGTTCACTAAAGCTCAGTCTGAGTCAGTTTGAGATTTTTAGCCGAAACTACTGGGAAAGACACGTTCCCTTTCCACTTGGGTTACTGATCCATAGAAAATTCTCTTGGAGTTATCAGGGGGCATCCTTACTCACTGTGTGGGAAGGCATATTTGACAGTAAAGCAGATGGAGGGAAATAGAGTTAAGACATAAAGAGACAGGAACAGTGTTATGAAGAATTTATTGAAGCAGCTGGATTCAGCACACAATGTAGTCACGTGAAGTGGTAGATTCCTTTTTTTTTTTTAAGCTGGTTTGAGTTGGGTTTTTGTCTTCTGTAACTGATAGAAACTTCAGTCAGTCATTTGAATATAGCCTTTAAGATGAGAAATTTAATGGTTTTGTAATCAGTAGGCTTGCTTTTCTTGCTGGAAACAAAGTAAGGCTTTAAAGCATTTTTCTTGTTTTTCTTACAAAATATCACATGCCTCTGAGAAGATAACTGTCTTGCTAACATCACAGTTGTTTACATCTTGATGAATTTTTAAAACACAGTAGTTATCAGATGAATTTGGAAACAAATTAGTTACCTTTTCCTCCCTTGAGCTCTGAGGATCATAAGTACCCATTTCGTGAATATTACAGAGAAAACCTTGTTTTGCTTTTTGTTTTTCTTTCTTCTATGATTGTATACAGATAGTTAATGATCCTTGTAGAATGTACCTAAACAGAAGAATCCTACTTAAATCTGTTTTCGCTTTCTCTGGACTTGAAATACTGTATGTCCCATAACTGTTAAAGATGTGGCTAGCTGAGGGACTTTCTACCTTCTGTGTCCTGGGAATTTTCATTTCACTCTTTGACCCATCACTGAACTTGAGAGGGCACAGTGGCCATTTCTTAGGTCAGATCTTATCCTTTTAGATTTCTAAGGCTGCCTGTGAATTTCTTTGTTATTTTATGACTATATAGGCTTGTCTCTGAGTAAATTTCCAGAATGGAAGGGAGCTTGGAAAACATCTCATTATCATGAAAACACGGTTTCTTATGAGCTCTATTCCATATGTAAATACCCACTCATTTGAGTTTCTTTTCAATGTTTGGCATTTCAGTTTGTATACATCTACATATTTATATATAAATTATTCCACACATTTTAGGAAAAACTATTATGGGGGTGGGAAACATTATGTTAAATAATTATCATTTTTACAATTTGAAAGACTTTTTTTCCTTTTCTGTTTTAAAACCGCTACCCCTCTAGAGCTTATGTAGTAGTGACATTGCAGGTTCTACCATTCCGATCCCTGGATTTCAAATCACATTTTATTCTTGAATAATCAGAGTTCATTGTAATTGGAGATTTCTGTAGAGACTATTCAGCGTATTTCCATGGTCTCTCTACCTTGTCTGTTCAATTGATGAGCGACTGTTTCCAAACTTCTCTGAGAAAATTGCACCTAACAGCTTGTGATGCAAATTATGCACATGCAGGATTATATATTTCTATACACTTGTGTATAGAAATGATGCTTCCGACCTCTGCTTACTACCTGGTCATGGCAGACCACTGCTTGAAATGAGAAAATGACACTCCATGGTCAGAAAGTCGAGTTCCAGCACCTGTGCATGCTGACATGCCTTGTGTCTTGCATTCCCTGGTTCCAGTCCCATGAACATGTCCCAAGCTCTCATGTGGTTTCAGACTGTGGGCTTCGACACAGGCTGTTGCCTCAATCTGCGGTGCTCTCTCTGCCTGCTTTCGTCCCTGGCAAGCTCAAGGCTCAGTTTAAGTGTAGTATCTTGAAAGTGAAAGTTTCTCAGTTGTATCCGACTCTTTGCCACCCCATGGACGGTAGTCCCTGGAATTCTCCTGGCCAGAATACTGGAGTGGGTAGATGAGGCCTTTACTGACTGCTCTGAGCAATCTTTTCCTCTTTGACCCTCATATGCTTTTTGTACACTGTTATCACAGCGAGTGTAGTATTCTTATTTGTTGAGATGTAATATTAATATGGTAGACTAAGAACAGAGGCAGACTTTGCCTACCCTTACTTTGCTGCATCTTAAGGCAGGGTGGCTTCAACTGAGGAGTCATAGTTTCTTTCCTCAGAACTGGTGGAAATAGCATACTTGTGCAATAAACCTACTCCCAAATCTAGACCTCTTTTACAGAACATGCTTCAAACAAAATGATTTTATAGTTTTGGATTTGTTTACCACTTCATGATTCATTCATGTCTGCTTCCAAGGACCTTTCATCAAAGAATATTCTACTCTGTCCCTTGATATGAAATCATTGGATAAATGCATTAAGTTTTCTGTATCTAAGTCCAAGGCCTTGGTTTATATGTGAGACAAAAGTTCAAGGTAACATGATTAGAGTTAGGCTTTAGAATCCATGGGCTTCCCTAGTGGCTCAGTTGGTAAAGAATCTGCCTGCAATGCAGGAGACCCGGGTTCAATCCTTGGGTCAGGAAGATCTCCTGGAGAAAAAAAAAAGGCAACTCACTGCAGTATTCTCATCTGGGAAATCCAAGGGACAGAGGAGCCTGGTGGGTTACAGTTCGTGGGCTCGCAAAAAGAGTTGGACATGGCTTAGTGCCTGAACCATTACCAGCACTGGAATCCATCTTCTGGACTGTGTCCCAAAGCACCTGGCCCTGCCAGAGTCAGTGCAGAGCCAACACTCGGATGAGTCTATCCTCTGCTTGGTTTGTAACCATAGAAAACTCATCCCCAGGAATTAAGACAGCTGTCCTTCTCATGGATATACTTGATGATCGACTGTGTGATCCGGCCACCAATTTGGGCTTTACTATCTCATATACCCCAATGATGCTCAGTCCTGTTTGACTCAATCCACATGGACAAGTGTCCTCTAATGACCTAGGTCACTATAAAGCCTGAAGAGGGGAAGGTGGGTCTGGGATACAGGGGCCATTGCCCATACAGTGCTGGACCACAGCAGAGATACTGAGGGGGAAAATACCAACGTTTTCCTTCCATGATCACACAGTATCATTGAAACTGAAAATGACCAGGTAGAATCAGACATGTCTCAGGATGAAAAATAAAAGGTGCAAGTCCTCCTGATTACATTCCCTCTCACTTTTTGGCTTTTTATGAGTGGTGTATTGAGAGAGTGGAGGATTCGTAGGAGGAGACTTAGAGAAGTTGTTACAATTTAAGAATTGGTCTACAATGTGGCCTGAGTCCTAGATATAGATGCTATAAGTATCTTGAGGTTATGTAGGCCAAATTGTTTCCACCTTCCATGTCTTCATATCTGTTATTCCAAGACCCAGAGACCTGACTACCACAGGAAAGGAGTCCTCTGTAGCAGTAAAAATACTGTCTGTTACATGTCTTAAATGTCTTTTTTCCTTTCCATATGAACATATTGCAGCATATACTTACTCTTTTCATTTCCGTATCCTTAGCACCTAGCATAATGCCCAGGTCTCCATGAAATAAATGAATTCTGAGTGAATGAATGGTGATGCATGGTTTGCTTTGATGGAAAACATACATTTGAGGAGGCTGCTGGTGTGCTTATTTGTATCAATCTTAGGACCTCCCTGAGCATGGCATTCTGTAAATATCCCTATGTGAACATGCCTGTTGTCTGCTTTTGTTTCAAGACCTTTTGTAGTTGTAAGCTAGCAAGATCAATGCAGGATTCTATGAATGCCATTATTTTCAGCATCCACTCATTTTAGAAGGAAAGGAAGTTCTTTTCCTCACCTCCCACAGCCTGAAGAAAAGTTTCTTTTTGAGCACAAAATTACCATTTGTTTCAAGCTTTCTCTTCATTTATAGCAATTTCCACATGTTTTAAACTATTCTCAGCAAGAGGAAAATCAACATGTACACTTTTGATACATAGGCTAAGCTGATTGACACAGGTTTAAAGGCCTCATGGCTACAACAGATAAATTGGAAGATTTTTCTCTATTTGCTCTTGACTGTTGTCAATGCTGTCTATGAACTCAGAAGCACAACAAACTGAACTTTTTCCCTTTTTTTAAGTGACCCTTCAGGAAGGAGCTGAGGGGGGCTCATGGAGGCCCGCCTCACTTGCCCTTTGCCTTATGGCGGTTCTCCATCTTCTTGGGGAGCAGCCTTGTTTAGGACACTGAGCTGCTGTTTTGAGTGCTGTTAAATGGGCCACGTAAAGTAGACCTTGAACTGTACTACCCAGCAACTTAATCTCTTCTTGAGGATGAGACAGCATACCTTTTAGCTGAAGTGCCCACTTGTTTATTATGTTGCACAGACTTTGGCTGGGAGGACAGTAAGACAGCATCCTTTGCAATCACCTAGCTTTGATCTACCAATTCCAGCTCCTGACAGGTAGCAGGCTAGATTCTTGGCTGCAAAGAATCTCAAAAACAGTTTGGAGATGCTCTAGGGAGGGCAAATGTTTAGCCTGAGCAATTCAAAGAAGCATAATTGTGCTTCACACTACACAGAAAGTCACCACATCTGTTTCATATTTTTGGCTTTTAGAACTGAACTAGAACAGAGAAATAAACATACAGCTTTGAATATAGAGTAAAAACAAGTTCATGGTGCACAGATGAGCATATTGTATGTAACTCAGTGAAAATTTCCTTAATGAGGGTTTCTTTTGGTTAAGTGAGAAATATTTCTGGTGTTAATCAAGGTTTTTTAAAAGAGATTTAATAGAAAATATTATCTATTTAAATGTCAAGGCAGCCTATCATCCCCCTTGAATCTATTACAGTCAATTGTTGAGATGCCGCAGTGGTGTTCACGTGACCTATTGCAAATATTTGGGGCGTCATCTGCACTGCATTAGCCTTCCCAGTGGCAGTTATTTAAAAAAAAAATAATTTGGATGTAGTAGGCTAAAAACATTCAAGGCAATGAATTAGAACTTCATTAACCACTTTCATCTTTTATTTTGGTTCAAATGTAAATGCAGTCATTTGATATCTAAGTGTATATAATATGTGATGACAGTCTTTTAAAAGTGTAATCTAGCAGAAAATACATCTTAATTTGAATGTAACACTGTCTTAAATATAATTTTAATATTCTTCAGCATCTGGCGTCTCAAAGAATGAGGTCATTTGAGGTTAAGAAACTTTTCCCTGCAAAAATAATAATAATACTAATCTTTAGACAAACAGTGAACAAAGCAAGCACTTATCTAAATGATGAGATGCCATGGAGAAAAGGGAAGAAAGACACTAACGTGCACTAAGGTTTTCCTTTTGCTAGGGATTTTTACAGTATTATACTCATGTATTTCCTACATAAGTATCATAATTTAAGAATTGGAAATATATGTCCATACAACTACTGGTATGGGTATATTCATTTCAGTATTACTCATAATAGCCCAAATGTCCATTGACAGATGAATAGATAAACAAAATGTGATATATCCATACAATGGAATATTATTCAGCCAAAAGAAAGAATGAAGTACTTATTCATACTATAACATGGATGGCCTTGGAGTTCTTACGCTATGTGATAGAAGGCAGACACAGTGATCCCATTTATATGAAGGGCTTCCCTGGTGGCTCAGTGATAAAGAATCTGCCTGTAATGCAGGAGCTGCAGGAGACTTGGGTTCAATCTCTGGATTGGGAAGATCCCTTGGAGAAGGGAATGGCAACCCACTCCAGGATTCTTGGCTGGAGAATCCCATGGACAGAGGAGCCTGGCTGACTATCATCCATGTGTTGCAAAGAGTCAGATGACTGAGCAAGTAACATTTTCGCTTTCACTTTGGGCTTCCCTGGTAGCTCAGTTGGTAAAGAATCCGCCTGCAATGTGAGAGACATGGGTTTGATCCCTTGGGTGGGGAAGATCCCCTGGAGAAGGGAACTGCTACCCACTCCAGTATTCTGGCCTGGAGAATTCCATGGACAGAGGAAACCTAGTGGGCTGCAGTCCATGGGGTTACAGGGAGTGGAACACAAATAATAGAGTTTCATTTTCCCTTTTATGGGCCTCACTGGTAGTTTAGATGGTAAAGAATCTGCCTGCAGTGCAGGAAAGCCAAGTGTGGTCCCTGGGTCAGACTATCTCCTAGAGTAGGAAATGGCAACCCAACATTCTTGCCTGGAGAATTCCATGGACAGAGGAGGCTGATGGGCTGCTTTCCATGGGGCTGCAAAGAATCAGAGACACCTGAGTGATTTTGACCTAACTATTTCCTACCGTAACATATAGATAATATTTTTGAGGTCTTTCAGATGATGAGTCTGACATGAAGTAATTAGCTCAAACAAGATCTGTCATCCTCTCTTATTTTCTTTCAGTCTTGCAATTACATGTTTTTGTATTTCTTTTTTAATGTCTGTCTTCCTAGAGATCTGGAAGCTCCACATGGCCAAGGACTATGTCTGTCCTTCACTGTGTACTCATGAATTGGCTCACATATGAATAATAACTAATTGATAAATATTGGCAGTAATAGATGCCAGGTCCTGTTCTAAACTACTCAGATTTATTGACGCATTTGAACCACCCCAACAAAACTTTGAGTGGGTCATTATTATTTCTCCTTTATAAGTGGGAAAAAAAAAGAGGCACACAGAGAAGTTAAGTAACCTGTCAAAGTCGCACAGCTGTAGGTGAAGGGTAGCAGAATTTAAGCCTCAGAAGTCTGATTCTGTCTAGATCCAAACTTTTAACTATAAGATGTATTCCTGGAAGGGTAAGAAATATTCTGAAGTTCATCAAGATTGAGTAGACAAAATTGCTCACTTAGATGTTAAGGTCTAACATGATCACTGAGATGTTGTCATGACCCCTTTAAAGCAGGGTTTGCCCAACTCCAAAATCAGTTCTCTGTCATTGTGTAGTGCTCAAATCTCGTTCCCTTCTCTGATTATTAATCCCACAGCAGTAGGTCTTACTAGCCAAAATGTGACACCTAGAAAGATATTAATCTCCTTGATTTTTGGCTTCCTGTTTTTCATATTTGATGACATGGACTTTGCGAGTAATGTGGGTCTGTTTTGTCCTTGCCTGGCAGAACTGTAAGATGGAGCCGAAGCTCCCCCCTGTAACTGATCTAGGCTGATGGGAGTTGAAAGTGTAGCCCTGAAGTTATGGGCCAAGAGACTCCATGGTTCTGTGCTGCAAGCCAGAAGGAATAAATTATTCTGTTCCCTTCTTCTGTCATTTTAAATCTGAAAAGGAATTGTGTGCTATAAAAACCTGAAACCTGTTCCTCTATTGTTAAAATCTAATTTTTTTTTATAGGCTGTCAGAGATAAGAGAGAGAGGTTGCACAGTTCAACCGTTATTTTCAATCAGGTACCTATCATGCATTTTATATCAGAAAGCCAACGAGTATTTGGTAATTACAGCGATCATATAATCTTTCAAATGCAAATAGTCTGACTCAGATTTCCGTTTGGTACCAAGCGATGATGGAAGAATGGTATAGCCTGAACGTTGTTTTACTCCCATCTGTGTGCACCAGGCAATCACCACTTACAGATGGTTGTGATTCAGAGACAGGTTGCACATGCAAAAAAAGTATGTTTCAGTTATTTTAATAAGATTTATTGCAGTAGTCACAGTTAAATGCTTAAACCTTAATGATAATTGCTGCTAATCTTTCAAGAAAATGATTAGAGTTTAATAAACCTCAAGAAGGATATTTTGCTATACACTTCAGCAGAATTACAAAGGTAGATTTTATGTTTACTCCCTGATCTCATAAATTAGAATGCTGCTTACACCCTTTTCCATCTTCTGAAATTAGATTTTGTATATATACACACACATGTTTATATAAACTGGGGACAAATTAAGACACCCAGTTGCACTGAAAAACATAATTGGTCAAGTGGCAATGAATATTTCTAAACAAACATACTAAAACAATTTCTATTACTCTTGGACTTTTTTGTGTTAAATACATATAACATTTATCATTTTAACCATTTTCTAGTGTGCAACTCAGTGGAATTAGGTACACTTACAATGTCGTATATCTATCACTACTATCCATTTATAGACCCCTTCCATCTTAGCAAGCAGAAAACTTGTGTCCATTTAACAGTTACTCTCCATGCCCTTAGCCCAGCTCCTGATAACCTCCATTCTGCTTTCTGTCTCTGTGAGTTTGCCTATTCTATGGACCTCATATAAGTAGAATCATAACATTTTTTTTGTCATTTTGTGTCTGCCTTATTTCATTTAGAGCAATATTTTTCACTTGACATAATGCCTTCAGGGATCTTTCATATATCAGAATTGTATTCCCTTTTGTGGCTGAAGAATATTTCATTGTGTTTATATATACCATGTTTTTTAACCCATTCATCTATTGATGGATATTGGCATGGATATGGAGAATAATGCTGCCATGAACAAGGGTATAAATCTTTGAGTCTTTGCCTCTAATTCTTTTGGATATAAACCTAACAGTGGGATTATTGGGTCATGTAGTAGTTCTATGCTTGACTTTTTGAGGAGCTGATGAACTTTTTCACAGTGGTGACTCCATTTTATATTTCTACCAGAAATGCATGAAGGTTCCAGTATTTCCACATCCTTGCCAAAAACACGGAGAAAGGGTATTTCTTGAACGCCCCTCATTTTTTTTAAAATAACATACTGATGAGTATTAACCTGGTAACTTATGTTAAATATTTTGAATAATTGTATGTAAATTTTTATTTACTAATCCTGTACAAATATTCACAAAGCTGGGAATTTAGAATGATCTTAATTTTAATTATCCCATTGTTTTTGTATGATCTCTTCAAGAAAATTAGAGATACCAAGGGAACACTTCATGCAAAGATGGGCTCAATAAAGGACAAAAATGGTATGGACCTAATAGAAGCAGACGATATTAAGAAGTAGCAAGAATACTCACAAGAACTATACAAAAAGATCATGACCCAGATAATCACGATGGTCTGATCACTCACCTAGAGCAAGACATCCTGAAATGTAAAGGAAGCATCACTATGAACAAAGCTAGTGGAGGTGACAGAATTCTAGTTGAGCTATTTCAAATCCTGAAAGATGACGCTATGAAAGTGCTGCACTCAATATGCCAGCACATTTGGAAAATTCAGCAGTGTCCACAGGACTGGAAAAGGTCAGTTTTCATTCCAATCCCAAAGAAAGGCAATGCTAAAGAATGCTCAGACTATCGCACAATTGCGCTCATCTCAATGCGTGCAATTAAAGTAATTGCACTAGTGAAGCAATGCTCAGAATTCTCCAGGCCAGGCTTCAGCAACACGTGAGTCATGGGCTTCCAGACGTTCGCGCTGGTTTTAGAAAAGGCAGAGGAATCAAGAGATCAAACTGCCAACATCCACTGGATCATAGAAAAAGCAAGAGAGCACCAGAAAACATCTTCTGCTTTATTGACTATGCCAAAGCCTTTGACTGTGTGGATCACAACAAACTGGAAAACTCTGAAAGAGATGGGAATACCAGACCACTTGACCTGCCTCTGGAGAAATCTGTATGCAGGTCAGGAAGCAACAGTTAGAACTGGACATGGAACAACAGGCTGGTTCCAAATAGGGAAAGTAGTACAGGTGTATATTGTCACCCTGATTATTATGCAGAGTTCTTCATGAGAAAAGCAGGGCTGGATGAAGCACAAGCTGGAATCTAGATTATGAGGAGAAATATCAATAACCTCAGATATGCATATGACACCACCCTTATGGCAGAAAATGAAGAACTAAAGAGCCTCTTGATGAAAGTGAAAGAGGAGAGTGAAAAAGTTGGCTTGAAACTCAATATTCATAAAACTAAGAACATGGCATCTGTTCCCATCACTTCATGGCAAATAGATGGGGAAACAGTGACAGACTTTATTTTTTGGGCTCCAAAATCACTGCAGATGGTGATTGCAGCCATGAAATTAAAAGGTGCTTACTCCTTGGAGGAAGTGTTATGACTAAGCTAGATAGCATATTAAAAAGCAGAGACATTACTTTGCCAACAAAGGTCTGTCCAGTCAAAGCTATGGTTTTTCCAGAAGTCATGTATGGAGAGTTGGCCTGTAAAGAAAGCCGAAGAATTGATGCTTTCAAACTGTGGTGTTGGGAAAGACTCTTGAGAGTCCTATGGAGTTCAAGGAGATCCAACCAATCCATCCTAAAGGAAATAAGTCTTGGATATTCATTAGAAAGACTGATGCTGAAGCTGAAAGTCCAATTCTTTGGCCACTTGATGTGAAGAACTGACTCATTGGAAAAGACCCTGATGCTGGGGAAGATTGAGGGTGGGAGGCGAAGGGGACGACAGAGGATGAGATGGTTGGATGGCATCACTGATACGATGGACATAAGTTTGAGTAAGCTCCAGGAGTTGATGATGGACAGGGAGGCCTGGCGTGCTGCAGTCCATGGGGTCGCAAAGAGTCAGACATAACTGAGCAACTGAACTGAATTTCCACAGCTCTGAACAGGAACGTTTATTCACTTAAAGATGATGCCAAAAGGCAAATATAAATAATTTTCAACCCTTTGTGAAAGCTTAAATAGCAAAATAGTTGTATCTTAGTATATAAAATAGAAACAGCAATAAAATGCATAAATACATGAAAGAGATAAAACAATACAGCTTAAAATTCAGGGAATTTTTGTTGTTCAGATAGGAGGTTGTGTGTTCGCTTAACTATATTGAAATGTGTGTGTATGTGTGTGTGTTTATACATACATACCAACTATATACATACACACATAGAGATCCACACACATATACACAAATGTCTATTAATCAGGAGGCAATTGCAGAGAAGGTTTGGGTAGTTAACTGGAATCCTGATGGCTCTCAAAACCTGGGATACCCTTGTTAACCTTGGATTTCAGAGTTTGTTGTTACTGAGAAAGCAGTGTTTTTTTGGGAATGACTTAACAAACAAGTGTCATCTATTAGGCACATTCTAATTACAACTATTTCCTTTTCAAGCCAGGAACTAAATCTGCCTCTTGATTTGAGTGAAATTACTGCCTTTTAAAGATTGTGCTGTGTTAAGTCCACACTTCTGGCTGGGGCAAATGTGGAGACTGGGTGTTGGGGAAGAGTTCCGTATGAGAGAGGCCACTCAGAGGGGAACCAGGCCTCCTGTTTTGGGGAAAAAAAATCAATGGGTACTGAGTTTTGATTGAAGATGGCTACAAAGCATCTGTGAGACACATTTTAAGGTTTAGTATTTCATTTCTTGTACTAAGCACCAGCATTTTATCACCATATAATTCTAGGTTTATATGGCTTTGGAGCTTCAACTTTGGGTTCATGTCTGAAATAAAAGTCCTTAAATTATTTATTTTTAGTTTTAAGATGAAATAACTTAGTTGTATTTATTTTTTTCAGAATCAAGTACACCATGGTTTGTAGACCTATTATGTAGAAAAACTCATTTAAGAAAGTAGATACAAATGAAATAATTCTTTGAGATCTACATTGTTGGTAGCATTTTCACTGATACCATTCAGTGTTTATAAGTAAATTGTAAGATGCTAGTGTTAAAACAAATGTTTTGCAGCTCTGAATAGGGCACTGAAAAATATAAATTAAAAACGGTGTTATTTTCTCAAGCAACTTACCTTCCAAATTGTACTATAGTGCACTGCAAGATGGGCCATTGTACAGATATTTAAAATGCAACCATAAATGAGAGTCTGCATTGTCAGGAATAGCCAATATTCTCATTGTACTGGAAATGCGCGTTAGCCTGGGTAGTTGTGGAAAGGAATGAATCATAGCCTCTTTTCCAATGAATGAGTCATGGCTGGCTGAATGGAGGTGGGAGTTTTAAGCGTTTTTCTTTGAGTGATGGAAAGAATTTTTCATTGTTTTATATATTATTCAATATCTCTGTCACTATTGCTGTTGAAAAATGATATGAAAAATGATCATTTATCATTTAAAATCAATTGAGATATTTACAACTATTACTTTTCTTCCATGGATCTCAAAGTGCTTTCTAAAAATCAATTAATTTGCACATATACTACTGTAAGTTTTGTCTTATTATCACCATTTTATGGATAAATTCATAGCAAGTGAGGTTAATTAACCCATCACAGAGTCCAAAGGGCCAGAGTGGCAAGGCAAAATGGACTGAACACCAACTTGAAGGCCAGGAACTCTGCTTTTATCATTAATTTTAATTGATTTAGATCAGTTTTTCTAGCCTAAAAAGCACAAGCAATAATTCTGAATTATCATGCAGCAATATAGTGTGGATTAAATAATTAATATTCTGAAGCCCTTTATAAATGTGAATTATTATTACTCATTCTATCCTAGACTGCTAAGTCGGCCAAACTACCTTCCAGCACTGGTGACTAAACTGTAAATTAATTGACTAAGTGAGAAATTCATCTCACACATTTCCTGCTGAGAGATAAGACTCCTCTGTTCTGTTTGGAAATCTATATATACAAGGCTGTATTTTACTCTGCTTCCCTTAATGTATATATTTGCATCTGATTCCCCAGTTAGCTGGGAATTCATCTTATACCAAGAGATACATATTTAAGGTACCAGTATAAAATGCTTATCCTATTAGAAAAGCATATCTCCCATCTTTTAGAGATGTACTTTGAATATTGTTTAATGACTAGCGAAATAATAATTTGCTTTACTACCCTTTTACATGTTTGGAAGTATTATCAAAAAAATAATAGTTTCTCCAAAAATATAGTTTCCTGGGATACTAATCTTTCTGCTTATATTTGGTGCTTTTTCTATAAATGTACTTTGGGACATTTTGGACATTTGAACATCAATGGACAGTAACTATGTCCATTATAGTTACTGGAATGCCAAGGGTTGCTTGATTGCCAGCTTTCCTCCCCTAACTATTTGGTTAGAAAAGCTATTGTTAGAGAGGAAATATCCTCAAAGCACTTCATGTAAAGGAAAGGACGGCTGGAGATTGAAAGGTATGATGACTAACACTAATTAGTGTTAGGCATAAAGAAGGGCATATAAAAATGTCTTAACCTAAATTACATCCCCACTAGCACTTTGAGATAAGACTTGCTTTGTATTTCACCTATAA
This sequence comes from Nanger dama, assembly GCA_917880005.1. Taxonomy (NCBI): domain Eukaryota; kingdom Metazoa; phylum Chordata; class Mammalia; order Artiodactyla; family Bovidae; genus Nanger; species Nanger dama. The sequence continues at coordinate 14,674,031 of CAKJTW010000008.1, read as the reverse complement.
AATCAATTTTTTGTTGTTGTTTTAATTTTAGCCATTCTGGAGATTGTGTAGTGGTAAGTTGTTGTTCAGTCGCTAAGTCATGTCTGACTCTTTGCGACCCCATGGACTGAAGCATGCTAGGCTTCCCTGTCCTTCACCATCTCCCGGAGGTGGCTCAGATAATGTCCACTGAGTCCATGATGCTATCTAACCACTCATCCTCCGCTGCTCCCTTCTTCTTTTGCCTTCACCCTTTCCCAGTATCAGGGTCTTTTCCAATGAATCAGCTACTCATATCAGGTGGCCAAAGTACTGAAGCTCCAGCTTCAATATCAATCCTTCCCGTGAATATTCAGAGTTGATTTTCTTTAGTATTGACTGGTTTGATCTCCTTGCAATCCAAGGGACTCTCAATAGTCTTCTCCAACACCACAGTTCAAAAGCATCATTTATTTGGCACTCAGCCTTCTTTATGGTCCAACTCTCACATCTGAATATGACTACTGGAAAAACCATAGCTTGACCATATAGACCTTTGGTGGCAAAGTGATATCTCTGCTTTTTAATACACTATCTAGGTTTGTCATAGCTTTCCTTCCAAGGAGCAAGTGTCTTTAATTTCAAGACTGCAGTCACCATTCACAGTGATTTTGGAGCTCAAGAAATTAAAATCTATCACTTTTTCTAATTTTCTTCTTTGTTTGCCATGAAGTGATGGGACCAGATGCCATGATCTTAGTTTTTAAATGTTGAGTGTTAGCCAGCTTTTTCACTCCTGTCTGTCATCCTCATCAAGGAGCTCTTTAGCTCCTCTTTGCTTCCTGCCATAAGGGTGGTGTCATCTGCATATCTGAGGTTATTGATATTTCTCCTAGCAATCTTGATTCCAGCTTGTGATTCATCCAGCCTGGCATTTTGTGTAATGTATAGTGATATATCATCATTTTATTTTCTATTTTCTGAGGAATGATGAAAATGATCACTTTTTTATTTGCTTCATGGCCATTTGTACATAATCTTTGTATACATCAGTTTATATCTTGCTTAATTTCAATTGGCTGTCTACCTTTTTCTTATTGTTTTGTAGCAGCTTTTATTGTATATTTTGATACAAATTCTGCATGAAATGTATGTTGACAAATTTTCTCCCACTTTGTCTTAGCTTTAACTTTCTTAATGATGTGTTGATGAACAGATATTGTTTTTTCTTAATTGAAAATATAGCTGACTTACAATATTAAATTAGTTTTAAGAGTGCAACACAGTGGCACACAATTTTTATGGATTATATTCCATTTATAGTTATTATAAGTGCTAGTGGGGATGTAATTTAATATAATAATTTGTACTCACTATTGACATCATCTACTAAAGAAAGCCTTCCTCAGCGATCAATACAAAGAAACAGAGGAAAACAAAAGAATGGGAAAGTCTAGAGATCTCTTCAATAAAATTAGAGATACCAAGGGAATATTTCATGCAAAGATGGGCACAATAAAGGACAGAAATGGTATAGACCTAACAGAAGCAGAAGATATTAAGAAGAGGTGGCAACAGAAGAACTATACACAGAAGATCTTAATGACCCAGAGAGTCATGATGGTGTGATCACTCACCTAGAGTCTTGGAGTGCAAACTCAAGTGGGCCTTCAGAAGCATCACTATGAATAAAGCTAGTGGAGGTGATGGAATTCCAGTTGAGCTATTTCAAATTCTGAAAGATGACACTGCGAAAGTGCTGCAGTCAATATGCCAGTAAGTTTGGAAAGCTCAGCAGTGGCCACAGGACTGGAAAAGTTCAGTTTGTATTCCAATCCCAAAGAAAGACAATGCCAAAGAATGCTCAAACTACCACACAATTGCACTCATCTCACACACTAGTAAAGTAATGCTCAAAATTCTCCAAGCCAGACTGCAGCAGTACCTGAACCATGAACTTCCAGATGTTCAAGCTGGTTTTAGAAAAGGCAGAGGAACCAGAGATCAAATTACTTTATTCCAAAGTGAAAATGTATTTAAAAACATTTTGGTTAAATAAACACAATGGAAATGTTCAAAAAAAATGTCTTAACCTATTACTGAATACATGATAAGAATAATTTTCAAGATTGTGTTATGATAACATTCCAATCATTTATTCAACAGATATCTTTTGGGTGCCTATCTTATGCTGGACACACAGTTCTAGAAGCTGAGAATAAGAAGCAAGTCTATGACTCTGTCCTCTGTTACTTGCAGTAAACAAAAGAATAAGAGTGTGTATGTGTGAGTGTATATGTATGTGTGTATTCTAAGTTGATTAGATAAGGGCTAAGGTGAAAGGATGAAATGGTGAAAGGAGACAGATTATAGTGAGAATACTGTTTTCAAAGGGCTGGCCAAGAAAGGAGGGGTTTAACAGTAAAGCAGAAGTTTGAACAAAGTAAAGATTGAAAGCCTATACGTATTTTTGGGAAAAACATAACACCACATAGACGCAATAGTCATGCAAGAGCCCTGAGAAGCTGACCTGTGGCAGAGAAAGCATGGTGGTGATTCTGAGTCATCCCAGGGCGTGGATATTCCTCAGCACACTCAATTCTCAGAAAACAGCAAAGAGACCTTTGGCGATGGTAATTGTGCATATGTACCTGTGGGAAGACAAACTGTGAACACTTGAACACTGGTATAGACTATCAAGAGCTAGCAGATGCCTAGTTTATATAAAACTAGCAGAAGCTTGACATCAATTTCAGGGATATTTAGAGAATAATTCTTAATTTTTCAAACCATATTCATGAATATGATTTGGAAGAAGAGTAAATGTATACTGGAGAAATGTATTTAATTTGGACAACTATGGATTGGGTCCAAAGGTCCACCGGATAACCCAGACAGAGCAGCAGAGTGTTCAGTGATTCATACATCAATAGATCATAACTTTTGCTTTCGATTATTTTTATAAAGTTAAAATTAATGTGCCATAAAATGTACCATTTTAAGTATACAGTTTTGTGGTTTATGGTATATTCACAAAGTTGAGGACTTTTCACAACTATCTAATTCGCCTAGGTTTTCATGACACTGTATCAATTACCAGTCACTGCTTGGTTCTCCTTTCCCCAGCTGCTTGCAAACTTTAAAATACTTTTTGTTTCTGTGAATTTGGCTCTTCAGGACATTTCATATAAAGGGTATCATAGAGTAGGTAGTTTTTTGGGTCTGCCTTCTATCACATAGCATAACAACTTCAAGGCCATCCATGTTATAGTATGAATAAGTACATCATTCTTATGGCTGAATAATATTCTGTTGTATGGATATATCCCATTTTATTTGTCCATTTGTCTGTCAATGGACATTTGGGCTATTATGAATAATGTTGCTTTGAATATGTCCTTACAAGTATCTGTGTGGACATATATTTCCAATTCTTACATGTGTATACCTAGGAGTGGAATTGCTTGGTCATATGAAAACTCTGTTCAGCTTTTTGAAAGTGAAAGTGCTCAGTTATGTCTGACTCTTTGCTACCCCATGGACTTACGAGTCCATGAAATTCTCCAGGCCAGAATATGGGAGTGGGTAGCCTTTCACCTCTAAAGGGAATCTTTCCAACCCAGGGATCGAACCCAGGACTTGCACATTGCAGGCAGATTCTTTACTAGCTGAGCCAGAAGGAAAGCCCAAGAATACTGCAGTAGGTAGCCTATCCCTTCTCCAGTGGATCTTCCTGACCCAGGGATTGAACCAGGGTCTTCTGCATTGCAGGTGGATTCTTTACCAACTGAGCTATCAGGGAAGCCCACTCACCTTTTTGAGGAACTGCCAAATGATTTTCCAACCTGGCTATACCATTCTGTATTCCCATCAGCCATGTATGAGGGTTCCCATTTCCCCATATCCTCTTCCATAGTTTCTGTCTTTTTGATTGTAGCCATCCTAGTGTGTATGATTATATTTATCTCACTGTGGTTTTTATTTGTGTTTCCTTAAGGTACTTATTCAGGGAAGCTCCTATCTGCTTCCTTGGTGGCTCAGACAGTAAAGTGTCTGCCTGCAATGCGGGAGACCTGGTTTTGATCCCTGGGTGGGGAAGATCCCCTGGAGAAGGAAATGGCAACCTACTCCAGTACTCTTGCCTGGAAAATTCCATGGACGGAGGAGCCTGGTAGGCTATAGTCCATGGGATTGCAAAGAGTCGGACACAGCTGAGCGACTTCACTTATCACTTCAGGTGGCTCAGCGGTGAAGAATCTGCCAGCAGTGCAGGAAACGTGAGTTTGATTCCTTGGTTGTGAAGATCCCCTGGAGTAGGAAATGGCAACCTGCTTTGGTATTCTTTCCTGGGAAATCCCACGGACAAAGGAGCCTGGTGCCCTACAGCCCATGGAGTCACAAAAGAATCCCACATGACTGAGCGTGTACACAAGAGTGGGGTGCATATTTAATCTGTAGATCTATTTGCAGAGTGTTACCATTTTGACAATCCACAAGCACAAGATATGTCTCCATTTGTTTTAGGTTTTCTTTCTCTCTACAGTGTTTTATAGTTTTTGGTATATACCTTGCACTTACTTTTGTCAAATTTATTCCCAAGTGTTCTTTTGAATGCTATGGTAAATAGAATTGTTTTCATAATTTAATTTTCAGAGTTTTTATTGCTATTATATAGAAATGCAGTTGAGTTTGGTGTATTGTTCCTGTATCCTAAAACTTTGCTGAAGTAGTTTATTACTTCTAAAAAATTTCTAGTGGATCTCTTAGAGTTTCCTATGCCATTTTGCAAATATAGTTTAATTTTTCCTTTCCAGTCTGATGGCTTTTATTTTATATTTTCCTTGCCTAGTTGCTTTGAGTAGACATCTGTACAATGTTGAATAGAAGTGACTTGAGTGGATATACTTGTCTTGATCTTAGGAGAAAAGTTTTCAGTTTTTTACTGTATGATGCACCTGTAGATTTTTGTAGATAGCAGTTGAGAAATCTCTCTCCTAATCTTAGATTTTTCAGTGTTTTTTAAAAAAAATCTTGAAAGGGTGTTGGATTTGTCAGATACATTTTCTGAAATAGTTAAATTTTTGTCCTATGTTCTTTTTCTCTGGTGCATCAATTACATTGATTAATTTTCATATGTTGGATGCACCTTTGCATTCCTTGAATAAATCCCACTTGGTCATAATGTATAATTATTTTTCTAAGTTGTTGGATTTTATTTGCTAGCAATTTGTTGAGGACTTTTGCAATGTGTTTATTTTTTTAGTATGAGGGTAATTCTGGCTTGATAGAATGAATTGGAAAGTGTTCCCTTTTCTATTTTTAAATTTTTAGGGAAAAATTTGAAAAAGGTTGGTTATTTGTTATTTTTCTTTAAACATTTGGTAAATGACCAGCGAAGATTTCTTGTCCTGGGGCTTCCTTTGTGAAAAGTTTTAAAAGTTACTCTTCCAGTCTCTTTACTTGTCATGTTGTTGTTCAGTTGCCCAGTCATGTCTGATTCTTTGCAACCCCATGGACTGCAGCAGACAAGGCCTCTCTGTCCCTCACCATCTCCCGAAGTTTGCTAAAGTTCATGTCCATTTCATCAGCGATGCCATCCAGCCATCTCATCCTCTGATGCCCTCTTCTCCTTCTGCCGTCAATCTCTCCCCACATCAGGGACTTTTTCAATGAGTCAGCTGTTTGCATCAGATGGCCAAAATACTGGAGTTTCAGCTTTAGCATCTGTCCTTCCAATGAATATACAGGATTGATTTCCCTTGAGATTGACTCGTTTGATCTTCCTTGCTGTCCAAGGGACTCTCAGGAGTCTTCTCCAGCACCATAGTTTGAAAGCATCCATTCTTCAGCATTCTGCCTTCTTTACGATCCAGCTCTCACAACCGTACGGGACTACTGGGAAGCCGTAGCCCTGACTCTACGGATCTTTGTCGGCAGAGTAATATTTCTGCTTTTCAACACACTGTCTAGGTTTCCTGTCAAGAAGCAAATGTCTTCTGATTTCATGGCTGCAGTCACCATCTGCAGTGACTTTAGAACCCAAGAAGAGGAAATCTGTCAGTACTTGCACCTTTCTCCCCTCTATTTGCCGTGCCATGATCTTAGTTTTTTTTTAATATTTAGTTTTAAGCCAGCTCTTTTACTCTCCTCCTTCACCTTCACTTCCTCTTTACTTCCTGTCATTAGAGTGGTATCATCCGCATATCTGAGGTCGTTGATATTTCTCCCGCCTATCTTGATTCCAGCTTGTAACTCATCCAGCTGGCATTTCTCATGATGTGCTCAGCATATAGATTAAACAAACAGGGTGATAGCAGACAGCCCTGTCATACTCCTATCTCAGTCTTGAGAAATCCTTTCACAATCTTGTCGTATTCCTTTCTTACTTTCATAGGTGCGTTTATATTTGGCACTGCTTCTTGAATAAATTTTGGTAGTTTGTGTCTTTTTCGGTGTTTGTCCATTTCATCTTTGTTATCTAATTTGTTGTTGTATATTTCAGAGTATTCCCTAATAATATTTTTGTTTCTGTAAGGTCAGTAATGACATGTATGCCCAAAGATACAGCTTTATAATCATGGTTTTATGCTGTCATCTTTTAAATCATCTAAGAGAAAAATAGAATCAAGACAAAAATATATTTATACTGTCTTTTGTATTTACTTGTATAGTTAGCTTTACCAGTGTATTTTATTTCTTTGTGTAAATCTGAGTTACTGTCTAGTGTCATTTTAGACTGAAGGGCTAATTTCTTTTTGATTTCTTATAGATCAGGTCGCTAGCAGCAAATGCTCTCAAATTTTGTTCATCTCTGCATGTCTTAGTTTCTCCATCATTTTTGAGTGATGAGTTTATACTAGGCTTCCCTGTTGGCTCAAACTGTAAAGAATCTGCCTGCAATGAAGGAGACCTGGGTTTGATCCCTGGGTTGGAAAGATCCCCTGGAGAAGGGAATGACAACCCACTTCAGGATTCTTGTCTGGAGAATTCCATGGACAGAGGAGCCTAGCAGATTACAGTCCATGGGGTTGCAAAGAGTCAGACACGACTGAGCAACTAATATTTTTACTTACTAGATTTAGAATTCTTTATTGACAGTTTCTTTCTTTTAGCACTTTGAATATCATCCCACTGTTTTCCTACCTTCATGATTTCTGATGAGAAATTAACTGTTAAGGTGTTTGGGAGTCCCCCTATATGAAGATTTACCTCTGTTTCTACTTTCAAGATTCTTTGTCTTTAACTTCTGATGTATGTCTAAGCTGTGGACCTCTTTAAGTTTATCCTTCTTGGATTTCATTGAGGTTCTTGGTTGAGATGTATAGATGAATGTTTTTCATCAATTTGAGAAGTCTGGGAAATTATTTCTTCAAATATTTTTTTCTGTGTTGTTCTCTCCTCTTTTTCTAGGATTCGTTTTACATGTATGGTGGCATGCTCAGTCATGTCTTCAGGTCTGAGGTCTGTTCACTTTTCTTCTTTCTTAAATCTCTATTCTTCTGATTGGATCATATTGATTAACCTGTCTTCAAGGTTACTAATTCTTTCTGCTGTCTGCCTGAATTTGGTGTTGAGTACTTGTAGTAAATTTTTAATTTCAGTAATTGTCTTTCTCAACTCTAGAATTTTTATTTGGTTCTTAAATATTCTTTCCTATTTTAATTGATATTGTGGATCTGGTAAGACATAATTCTCATACTTTTCTTTAGTGTTTTGGGCAGGGTTTCTCTTAGTTTCTTTAATATAATTAAAATAGTTAATATAAAATATTTGTCTGCTTAGTCCAATGTCTGAGCTTTCTCAGAAACAGTTTCAATTGGTTGCTTTTTTTCTCCCAGTGTATGTGCACACTCTTGTTTATTTGCATATTTCTTGACTTTTTGCTGAAAGCCAGACATTTAATATAATGCAGCAACTTAAAAGTCAGATTCTTCCTAGTATTTGTTGCTGTTTGTTGTTGCCTGCTTCTTTAATAACTTTTCCTAACTAATTTTGTAAAGTTGTATTCTTTGTCGTAAGTAGCCACTGAGGTCTCTGTTCAATAAGCTCTGTGGTCAGATAGTAATTCAGCAGATACTTCCTTAGCTTTTTAGAACCAATCAGTCTCTCTGTGTTTTATGAGGGGCTCTTTGTGTCACAGAATGTGTCTTCAACACTTAGCTATGAAGTTGACAACTCTACCTTAGCCTTCACTTCCTGCTTGTGCAGGGTGTTCTGTCTGACACATGTGAGAATTTAAGGTTTTCCCAGGTCTTTCTTGACTCTTTGTACAGCTTCAGTCATGTTCACAGCCCTATGAATGAATGACCTCCTAGATTCCTAGGAACATGCCAGAAATTTTCAGTTGTCTATGGACATCTCATTCTCCATGTTTTCCTTTCACATTTTATGATTAGCTTATTGTTTTTCTCAACCATTATCCATTACTATGGGCAGCTGATTTGTTCAACAGTTGCTTCTGATTGTTTTCAACAAACACCGCAGGATGAAGTCTGTTCCGCAATGAGCAAATGGTGAGTCAGGTACCATAAACCCAGTCTTGCTAGTGGGGTCTTCCAAGGAATCAGGTCAAATAATGACATTTTCCTGGGAATGGAATTTCAAAGACCTTCAGTCATGTTTTTCCCCTTTCAGTGGCTTCCAGGCAGCTGATTTTCACCATGAATGCAGATCCTTGGCTTTTAAAATTATCATGGATTAGAGGAGGGAAAAATGAAAATAAAGCAAGTCCAAGTGTCACAAAGCTCACTGATCTTATCAAGATTTAGCTGTTCTTCTTGAATACACACTCCCTAGATTTCTACAAGTCTTTGGTTAATTTTGATTTGAAAAAATTGAATCTAACAGGTTTGGCCAATATTCTTGTTGCTTTTACGGAGGAGAGACTTTTCAGAGGTCTTTACTTGTGTCAAGGGCATTAACCATCTGCCTCTGCAGAAATTAAATCATGTGCTGCTGCAGCTGTTGACCTTTGACATGTCCTGAAGGGAGTTTAGGGTGGAAAATAGGAACAAGGCACTTTGTGCTCTAGAAAAACTAGTGAAACAGGTCTTCAAACAGTTAGATATTTTCATTAACTGATTTCATGAGCCCAGTCCTTGCATCTACTCATATCTAGAAAAGCAATAAATCCCTTCATGGTGATATCAGCTCCTTGTGACTAGCAGAAAACCTTTTGTAAGATAACTGCTTGATTACATTGAACTCCCCCTTCACCAAAATCACATATATTCACCTTTTCCTCACAACCTCATTGGAGCAATTCCTCAGAGCTATCTGAGGTGTTGTCTCCCAGGCACCAGTCCTCATTTGGATCCAAATAAAACTTAATTTACAACTCTCATGTTGTACATCTTTTTAAGTCAACACTTGATGTTTTCACTGATGTCACTAGAATACTTTTGTGAATCGATTTTGGCCCCTCATATTTTGTTACATTGTTTCAAATTAAAGCCAGTTGTCTTAGTTTGGGTTTTATTGGAAGCAGAGCCTGAGGTAAAGACTTGTGTGCACCTAGTTTATTTGAAAGTTTGATTCTAGGGAGCAGGGGTGAAGTAGCAGAAAAAATGAAGAATGGGAAGGAGGACAAGTCAATATAAGAGCATGTTACTGAGCTCACTGCTACGAACAATGGAGGCTTAGCTGCACCAGGACCTCCATGGAAGCCATCTTCCAAGGCCGGAAGTTAATGCCTTTTTTCCATCAGCTTTTGTCTTTCATCGTTTGAGGATAACCCACAAGGTTCTCAACTACCTAACATGTCCAAGTCTCAAATTGCTATGGAGTTAATGTGCCATCCAGACATTGGTGGCAGAAGGTAGTACTTGTAGGAGACACTATATCAGCACAAAATTAATCAAAGCTCTCAATGATATTCCCTAGATGAGACTGTGATCAGAGGAAGGCAAGAGAACATGAATAGAGTACCTATGGGTTAGTTTGTTTTTGTAAAGGTAATTTATGAAATAAATTCCAATAAAAGCAATAGAAGAAAAATTTACTCTGAATAACATATCTGCTATATTTAATGTTTCCATCTCAAGTGTCTATACTATTATTACTAAGGTGTACTTTATATATAAATTTATATAGTATATCAATGTTTATTAATTTTGACCCAAGTTTCTCTAGGTAGAGCTGTGAGTTTCCATTTTATTTAATATCACAATTTTAAGTGCTATTTTATATTAATGTGCAATTCATTAAATTCATCCTTAACAATCTAGTTTCTTCTATTTTAGTGCTGTGTAACAGAATTAGATTTCTAGCTCTAGGGTACTGAAAGGTGACAGCAAGTTTATGTTACATTTTGCAGTTTATTAGATATGTTTGGAAGAAGACATGTCAGATGCTTAGATTAAGAAAATTTGAACTTTTCCAAGTGCCTTATGATCCTAAAGGAGAAAAAAAAGTATTAGTATAGAAGTTTCAACTCTCTAAGTGTTACTAAAATTTTATTATTTTTTTAATAACAAAAATCTTATGGAGTTATAAGTAGCATTACACTGCAGTGTCATAGCAAGATGGTGGAGTAGAAGGATGTGTGTTCATCTTCTCCTGCGAAAACTGCAAAATTACAATACACTGCTAAACAACCATCGATAGGCGAATGTTGGATCCCACCAAAAAAGATACCCCATGTCCAAGGGCAAAGGAGACACCCCAACAAGATGGTAGGAGGGGTAAAATCAGGTTTAGACTCAAAACCCCATACCTGCCAAAGATGCTCGGAGGGCTCAAACAAAACCTTGTGTGTACCAGGACCCAGAAACCCCACAGAGACTGAGCCAGACTTGCCTTTGAGTGTTTGAGTGTTTCCTGTGGAGGCATGAGTCAGCAGTGGCCTGCCACAGGGACAGGGACTCTGGCTGCAGCAGACCTGGGTCACGCAGCACGTGGCAGAAGTCCTCTTGGAGGAGGTCGCCATTAGCCTCACCACAGAGCTGCCGAGCAGGTGACTCACAAACTGCAGAACAATTATACCAAATAAATTCTTGCACTGTTAAAGTTCTAGGACCCACAACAGATTTCCCAACCTGGAGACTTGGCAAAGGGACTGAGAACCCCCAGGGAGAACCCCCAGGGAATTTGACATCACTAACTCAAAAGTTAGCCTTGTCTAACTCGATCAAACTATGAACCATGCCGTGTAGGGCCACCCAAGACAGAAGGGGCATGACAAAATGCGGTCCACTGGAGAAGAAAATGGCAAACCATTTTAGCATTCTTGCCTTGAGAGCCCCAGGAACAGTATGAAATGGCAAAAGATATGGCACTGAAAGATGAACTCCCTAGGTTGGTAGGTGCCCAATATGCTACTGGAGAAGAGTGGAGAAGTAACTCTGGAAAGAATGAAGAGATGGAGCCAAAGCTGGAATCAAGATTGCTGGGAGAAATATCAATAACCTCAGATAGGCAGATGACACCACCTTATGACAGAAAGTGAAGAGGTGCTAAAGAGCCTCTTGATGAAAGTAAAAGATAACAGAGAAAAAGCTGGTTTAAAACTCAACATTCAGAAAACTAAGATACGGCATCTGGTCCCACCACTTCATGTCAAGTAGATGGGGAAACAATGGAAACAGGGAGAGACTTTATTTTCTTGGACTCCAAAGTCACTGCAGATGGTGACTGCAACCATGAAATTAAAAGACGCTTGCTTCTTGGGAGAAAAGCTATGATAAACCTAGGCAGCATATTAAAAAGCAGAGACATTACTTTGCCAAAAAAGGCCTATCCAGTTAAAGCTATGGTTTTTCCAGTAGTCAGGTAAGGATGTTAGAGTTGTACCATAAGGAAAGGTGAGCACTGAAGGATTGATGCTTTTGAACTGTGGTGTTGGAGAAGACTCTTGAGAGTCCCTTGGATTACAAGGAGATCCAACCAGTCTATCCTTAAGGAAATCAGTCCTGAATGTTCATTGGAAGGACTGATGCTGAAGCTGAAACTCCAATACTTTGGCCACCTGATGTGAAGAACTGACTCATTTGAAAAGACCTTGATGCTGGGAAAGACTGAAGGTAGGAGAAGAGGATGACAAAGCATGAGGTGGTTGGGTGACTTCACCGACTTGATGGACATGAGTTTGAGTTAAGCTCCGGGAGTTGGTGATGGATGGGGAGGCCTGGTGTGCTGCAGTCCATGGGGTCGCAAAGAGTTGGACACGACTGAGTGACTAAACTGAACCTAACTGAACACTGCCCTGGATTCTGTCAGGTGGATATTTATTTTATGCCAACAAAGAAAATTTTCAGATTATTATATAGTATTATCTGTTTATTCGATAATATTTATCTGTGATTAACAGCATTCCCTGTTGACTGAGACAGTAAAGCAACTGCCTGCAATGCAGGAGACTCAGGTTCGATCTCTGGGTCAGGAAGACCTCTGAGGAGAAGGAAGTGGCTACCCTCTACAGTATTCTTGCCTGGAGAATTCCATGGACAGAGGAGCCTGGTGGGCTATTGGGCTCACAAAGAGTCAGACATGACTGAGCAGCTGACACATATGATTAAAACACAACTTCCAAATTAATGACTAAAGGAGCAGGTCTTCCCTTCAGAGCTTAGAGGACAGAGCATTGAAACAGCATTGTTCTCAGGTCTTGAAACCTAGTAGAATTTTTTTTTTTTTTTTTGCTGGATTTTAGGCTCATTTGGGAACTGTGACCCCCTTCTGCTTTCCAGTTTCTTCCTTATGTGATGGGAATATCTATCTTAAGCCTGTTCCACCATTGACTTTTAGAAGAGGATAATGTGTGGTTTAGTTTTCACAGATTCACAGATGGAGAGGAATTTTGCTTCATAGTGGATGGTGCCCAGAGCCTCACCCATACCTAATTTAGATGATAAGATAACCAGATGATTTAGATAACCAGATTTGGAAACTTTCTTATTGATCCTTAGATGAGATTTTGAATATAGAATTAATGCTATAAATGTTTAAGACTCCTGAGGATGTTTAGATGGGGTGAATGCATTTTGCATATGGTATAGACATGAATTGGGGAGAGGGCAGAGGTAGACTATAAGGTGTTAGACAGTGTCCTTCCAACGTTCTTGTTCACTGTGAACCTCAGGATGTGATTTTACTTGGAGGTAAGATCTTTGCAGATATAGTTAGTTAAGAAGAGGTCACACTGAATTAGGATGGATTCTAAAGCCAATAACTGGTAACTTTAGAAGGCCATGTGAAGTCACACAGACACTCATGCACAGAGATGAGATAGTCCTGTGAAGACAGAGGCAGAGATTGGAAGGATGCATTAAGGAGCACCAAGAATTGCTGGCTGTCATCAGAAGGTAGAAAAAGCAAAGCAGGATTCTTCCCTAGAGTCTTCACCGGAAGCATAGCATTGCTGATACCTTAATTTTAGACTTCTGACCTCCATAACTCGAAGAGAAGAAATTTGTTATTTTAGGAATTTAAGACTTCTATTTTGTGGTATTTTATTACAGCAGCTGGAGGGAATTAATGCAATTTTGTGCTCATGCATGATAGGAGTGACTAAATACAGAGGAGGTGGAGGTTTTAGAACACATAGATATAGGACAACAAAGCGTTTACCTGTCAAATATAGCATTGATTACTAAGTTCACACTGTAGTATTGTTAGGAAGTTGCTAGGTTATGTACAAAGACCATATACTTTCAAATGTTTGAGAAATCGTACTATTATTGATAATTTTTTAGAGATTCAGGACCCAATTAAATTCTTTTTCCCTAGGATTTTTACCCAGGAATTGAACCAGGGTCTCCTGCATTTTTGAAGGCAGATTCTTTACCAACTGAGCTATCAGGGAAGCCTGGCTCCTTACCAGATAGCATCACGTATGTCCTTGATGTATGCTCAAATGTGCCTACCCAATTTGCCAATGCTATGTTAACTAGATACTAATGATTTTTGTTTTCACCCAACCTTTCATATTTCACGATCATGTGTACTTTATCCATAAAATGCATTTAACAATGAAGCCTGAGAAAAGGAAAGGGAATAAATATATATGTGAAAAGGACATGAGTCACTGAACATTTCTCTTAAGCAGAAACTATAGTGGAGGTTAAAATGGTATTTTTTTTAAACAATACTATAAAGCTAACCAACCAATACTAAATTTTAGAGGGCTCATCTTTTTCTGCTTGTTTTATCTCTACTGTCATCTCCTTCAAGGCACATCAGAGGCATCATTTCTTCCAGGATGCTGTTCTTGAGCTCTGATTCTTGATAATCACCCCACAGCTAGAAGCTGGCTCCTCAGTGCTCTTTCCGATGTCTCATTGCAGGGTATTGATTTGTTTCTGTGATTGTCCTCGCCTCTTGATTATCAGCCCCAAGGAAGTTCATTGGACTAGATAGATAGGCTGTTTAATTTTTTTTTGAAAATGAACAGGATTCATTTTTAAAAATAGCTTTAACAGTATGAGTGACACAAAATAAAATGATTATATTTAAAGGGTACAGTCTAATAAGTTTTGACATATGAATGCACTCATTGGGCCATCAGTATAACAGGAGAGCAAACATAACCCCCAAAAGTTTCCTAATGAGGATGCGATATATTTAAATGAAGCTCTAGAGGAGAAATTTATTGTAGAGAATTTAAAGAATTCTGACGAAAAAGTCAGTGGGTTGGTGGAAATTTATATAATTTTAAGGAGCTAAATCAGAAGCACCAGGCAGACCATTGAGCTAGATTTCAGAGACTCATTCTGACCCATTGAAATCTCTTCCTTGAACTATAAGTGAAGTGAAGTCACTCAGTCATGGTTGACTCTTTAGGACCCCATGGACTGTACTCTACCAGACTCTTCTGTCCATGGGATTTTCCAGGCAAAGGTACTGGAATGAGTTGCTGTTCCCTTCTCCAGGGGATCTTCCCAACCCAGGGGTCGAACCCAAGTCTGCCCTCATTGTGGGCAGATGCTTTACCATCTGAGCCACTAGGGAAGCCTGTGGCCCAGCTGGTAAAGCATTCGCCTGCAATGTGGGAGACCTGGGTTCCATCCCTGGGTTTGGAAGATCCCCTGGAGAAGGGAAAGGCTACCCACTCCAGTATTCTGGCCTGGAGAATTCCATGGACTGTACAGTCCATGGGGTCGCAAAGAGTCAGAAAGGACTGAGCAACTTTCACTTTCATTCTATTCCTTGACCCAGAGCTAGTCAGTAAGTGGTGTCTTGGGTTTGATGTCAACCTTGGTGAGTCTGGAGGTCAGTAAAAAACAATAAAAGAAGCAACAATGCTGTCATTCATTAATTCTAAAGGGGCTTTCCCAGTGGCTCAGATGGTAAAGAATCTGCATGCAATGTAGGGACCTGGTTTTGATCCCTGAGTCAGAAAGATGCCTTGGAGAAGGAAGTGGCTACCCACTCCAATATTGTACAGTTTTGTTCATATGTTAACTCCTTCAGGCATGTTATAATTGTAATATAATATGTCATAGTTTGATGAGCATTTTTCTTATTAGTATATGAAGTAATAGTCATTTTTTATTAAATTCATTTATTTTTAATCGGAAGGTAATTACTTTATAATATGTGATGGTTTTTGCCATACATCAATATGAGTTGACCACAGGTGTACATCTTTACCCCCCACCACTACCCTAAACTCCCTGCCCACCTCCCAAGTAATAGTCTTAATATCAGTTTTGCCTTATATATTACCAAAAATCTTCTACTTCTCTATGGTTAAGAGATCAGAGATGGAATGCCCATTATGTTTTCCGTAGGTTTCAGTTGCCCCCTCAGCATGCTTGATGCTGTATTCTTGGCCAGTCTTCAGAGGTATGGCTGTTGCCATAGGGTGCAGCAGCAGTCAGTTGGAAAGATTCAGGAAAATAATAGAGCCATATGATGATAAAATGACCTGATGTACCAGTGAGATGTTATTCTTTCCAAAAAGAAACTAGGACTATATTCAAAATTACTCCAAGTCATTGTGTAAATAAAGACATGTTTTAAAGTTCCACTGAAAATAGGCAAATTAGAGGGAACAGAGTAAAGGACTAATCAAAAGCAGCTGGAAGAACTTGAAAAATGAACGTTTTGCAAGTCATAAAGCTGTTGTTTAGCTGCTAAGTCGTCTGACTCTTTTGTGACTGCACCAACTGTAGCCCACCAGGCTCTTCTGTCCGTGGGATTCTCCAGGCAAGAATACTGTTGTGGGTTGCCATTTCCTTCTCCAGGGGCTCTTCCTGACCCAGGAATCAAACCCAGGTTTCCTGCACTGCAGGCAGATTCTTTACCATCTGAGTCAAATGCTTAGTATTTTAGTAGTTTATTTTTCAGATCATGATCTAAGTCTTGGACAGTGAGATACTTTATCATTGCCCAAACATATTATAATAAGGTATTACATTCCACAGTATCTTTAGGTATTTCAGATCCTTGGAAATGTTTCTAAAACTTGGGTAGGCCATGAGAAAAAGGAGATTTAAAGAGAGACAAAAACATTGGTTTGGCAGTTTACTTAAAGCAAGTTTCCAGTGTTCTGGTACAATCAGAGTTGGCTTAAAAATAAGGTGGATACATCAAGCTTTTCTCAAAGACCCATGTTTCCTCCATTACAGTCACTCTGACAGATTTATTAGTCTCTTTATCTTTTTTTGTTTCACTTTTTTCTCCTATCAGTAATGGAGAATGAGTCTCAATTCATGCAAATGAATATTACTGTACAGATAAGTGTAGCTGACATTCACTGAATGCTAATTTTATTATTCAGATTTAGCATGTGCATAAATTAAGTTGTGTTGTTCAAGTTTCTTTATACAATTGTTATGAAATGAATACTTCCTAAGCTAAAGTCATTCTCTTGTTAACTTTGTTTTTACACTTCTTTATAAATATACCTATGAAGACTATTTGCCTTCCCTATTTTTTAGAAAGGAAGAATTATAAGTAGAAGGTTAACAATAGGAAGGATGTGCATTAATTTGCATAAAATTATTGTTAAGGAGAAAATTGCAAGTATTGTAATGTTGCGATTGCATGCAGTACATAATAATTATGTCATTATACTTTAAATATTCTGTTATTGGTCATAATTGTCAACTTTTAAGAGTAACCTTTGAGGAACAATAGGTTAAGGAAAATGGGTAGGGAGAAGATCAGTGAGAAATCTTATTGAGAGATAGTAGTGGGGCAGAGACTGACTAGCTGTTCACCAAACTAGCTTCTCTTCTCTTCTTCTTGACCACACAGTTAAATCGTATTTCCTAACCTTTCTACTCAGGTATAGCCATGTGTTGGAGATCTATCCATTGCCATGTGAACAGAAGTGACAAGTTCCATTTTACAGATTGGCTTATAGATTCTGTTAGATAATTCTCCAACCTCTTCTTCACCAACTCAGCACAGCTGGGCCCTGGGGCCCTGGAAAACCTCATGGTGGAGATAAGAAGCCACAGAAAGGACGGCCTCTGATGTCATGAATGGCTACTGAGGCAAAGGACCCTCACTGCTTAGAAAAAGATATGTTTGACTTTATATGAGAAATAAACTTCTATTGCATTTGAGCTATCATGCACTTTTTAGTTTGCTACTATAGCTAGTATTACCTTAATGCATACAAATGGAAGCAAAGAATTTCTGGGTGATCCATTCTTAATTTTTAGTATGCTGTTAAACCCACCAAAATTGTACATGCATGTTCAGTTGCTTTAGTCATGTCTGACTGTTTACGACCATATGGACTGTAGCCCACCAGGCCCCTCTGTCCATGGGGTTCTCCAGGCAAGAATACTGGAGTGGGCTGCTATGCCCTCCTCCAGGAAATCTTTCCAAACCAGGGATCAAACCTGCTTCTGCGACTCCTGAATTGAAGGTGGATTCCTTACCACTGTGTCACCGGGAAAGCCCCCACCAAAACTGTACACTGTCTTAAAAAGAAATCCTTTATTTTTTTTTTGTGAAAGATTTCATTGCTATAACACAAGCAGTTATTATTTGTATGGACTCTATTATTAGTCGGTGACAACAAAAAATAAGGAAATCTTTGACATATAAGGGAACTTTAAAATTGTGTTGAAGCAAAAGTCATAGGCTTTTATTTTTATTATTTACATTGACTCTGAAAAAGAAAAAAAAAAGATCCAGAATGCTATGAGAAATATGTTGGTTTCTTCATGGTTGGTGTTGTGTTGGGATTGTGTATGTTATCTTTATATTCAGCACTGTGTGTAAGATTTCCCTTTCTCCCTTCCTCCTTTCAGCCAAGTGACTTACCTAAATGTGTGTCTGTAACTAGAGAGGCGGATTAAGGATCTGCTAGAGGATAGATCTGGACTGGAGGTAATGTTTGAATTTAATGGATCCTTAGAAATAATTTCATCCTCTGCCATTACTTATAGATGAAGGAAATTATTCCTAGGAGGCATGCATTCTTATAGTGCTTATTGTTTACATAACATTTGTGTCATCTCATTTATTCTTCACGACTTATCATTTGAGGAATTGTTACCTCCATATTTGTAACTGAGAAGTTGAAGACTTAAAAGTAAACATATTTAAGGTTTCCAATTCCTTTGAAGATGATGAAGCCTTCAGTAAAGGATTAAAATTATTTATACACCTAGTGGCAGATAAAGACATTGCAAGGGCAAGGATGGAGATTCGGCTGGTCCTGCAAGGTCATTCCTTCATGGTGTCCTTCCCATGGAGACTGAGTGAAATTGCTGAGTAGAGCAAGGGCAAAACAGTGAAATGTGTTACCTGGTCTTGAGATAAAGTAACCTCACCTCTAGTTCATGGGACATACCTAAGAAGAGCTCCAGCCTTCAAAGGTGTTTTTCCACTGGTGAAAATAGTAAGGCATGTGCCTTAGTCTGTTCAGCTGCATTAACATAATATCATAAACTGAGTGGCTTATAAACAACAGAAGTTTATTTCTCACAGTTCCTGAGGCTGGAAAGTTCAAGGTGCTGGCAGATTGGATATCTGGTGAAGGTCTGCTTCCTGGCTTGGAGATGCTGCATCATCTTATGTCCTTACATGTTGGAAGGGGCAAGAACACTCTGAGTCTCTTCTATAAGGACATTAATTCCATTCTTGAGGACTCCACCTTTTAACTTGGTCACTCCTAAAGGTGCTACCTCCAAATATTACAACATTGTGTGCCAGGATACAACATAAGAATTTTGGAACAAGTTGGGGTAAGGGGAAACACATTCAGTCTATAGCAGGGTGGAGAGAAGTACATATATTTTCCTCCCTCAAGGGAATGAAAGACTCAGGTGGTCTTCTTCTCTCTGTGATTCAAGGTAAAGACATCAGAACAGAGAAGAATTCTTCCCTATAAAAATTCAGAACTTAACTTTCCATATCCAAGAAAGTTGAATAAAGAATGACATGTCTTTGAGTTCAGTTCAGTTCAGTCGCTTAGTCATGTCCAACTCTTTGAACCCCATGTACCACAGCACACCAGGCCTCCCTGTCCATCACCAGCTCCTGGAATCCACCCAAACCCATGTCCATTGAGTCAGTGATGCCATCCAGCCATCTCATCCTCTGTCCTCCCCTTCTCTTCCTGCCCTCAATCTTTCCCAGCATCAGGGTCTTTTCCAAATATTAAAGGGAAAAGAATTCCTCCTTGAAAGTTATTATTCTCTCTGGTAGCTCTGTGCACTTTTTTTCTGAAGGCCTTGAAAATAGAAAAGCCCTCATACTATGTGGAGGCAAGGGAACGAGCTAAGGAGTCTTTTGAGAATTGTTTCTGCCCAGTGATGCTAAGGTTGAATGACATTGTGGTGATTTACAAGTGCAATAAAAACATTGTAATTGCTTATTATCTTTGTTATTTTAAGTGGCTTTCAGTGAAAAAGATTGTACTAACTAAATAATCTGGAATTTCTAAAATTGTTTTACTTTCTTTGAACTTTAGCAACCCTATTTTAATTATTTAAAATAGAATTGAAACTCTTGAACTCTTGAAACTCTGAAACTCTTGAACTCATCCAACAACCATTAGCTTTTGAGTGTAAACTAGGATCCATTTTCCCCAGTAGAACAGAGAATAGAGTAATTGTGTGCTCAGTGGAGTCTGACTCTTTGTAACCGTTTGGACTATAGTCCTCCAGGCTCTTCTATCCACGGGATTTTTCAGGCAAGGATGCTGGAGTGGATAGCCATTTCCTTCTCCAAGTGATCTTCCCAATCCGGGGATCTAACCCATATCTCTTGCATCTCCTGTACCGGCAGGCAGATTCTTTCCCACAGCGCCACTGGGGATTTACCCAATACTAATTCTAATATTTATATTCTTAAAGAATCATATTAAGATTTAGAGATGTTGAAGAAAGGGTCTCCCTCAGAAAAAGGGAGCATTTTTGAAAAGAAACAGATTTAAGAGCATCTTTGAAAAGCTCGTATCATTCAGCAACTGCAAGTTTAGTGGAAGAATCATCTATAAGCTTCTGAAATTCAGTCATCCTCAGTGTGATTATGTATCATCAGAGAGAAATTTGTACAAGACCTTTCTAAGAGAGAGTCTTTATTGGAGGCTTCTAGAGACTCTTCTAGCCTGATTAAATGTTTTAAGTCTTAACTGTGATTGAATACTTCTAATCTTAGCCACCAGTAGGTGACCATGACATACCGGCGAGTTCTTGTATCTTTTGAATCATTAAGGGACATTTGAAATGCAGTTTCTCTTGCCACTCCTTTTTCAGGAAGAAAATACAATCCTTACCAATTAGCCCCAGAGAAGTTTCATCACTGGTTCATTGCATATTTCCCCACTGTTTTATTTTATTAGAAGTGATGTTCCTTACATAGTAAAACTGTCATTATATTATATGTGGGTTGAAGACGACCATCAAAATAACTTGGCTCTATTACATTTCAAGTACTTAGTGACTGCATAATGAAAGGCAAAGGGAATTTTGGAAAAATTAAAAACACACCCAAACTGATATTGGCTACAGAATGATACTCTCATGAAATATGCCAAAATGCTGAATTAGGGGAAAAATATTAATGATTATCTAGGTTGTTAAAACTACTAAAATTGCGAGGAATCAGTTTCAGAGTCTGAGTTACTGCCAAAATGGGTACGATGCCAGAAAAAGTATGCCTCTTAAAAATTCTTAGGGTAAAAATTAAGCATTACGGAAGTGAATAGAGGCATTATATTTCAGGGGTAGAGTCTCCAGCTTTGGTAGGCAGCATAATTGTTGGATGAGTTCATAAAAATTAAATATTTGAGCTTCACCTCCTCCCTGCCTTTTAAAAATGAAAATCCTCGTGTAATTATAATGCAGGTGGTATACAAAGCATGGGACAGCTTTAGTATTTATTGAAAGTAAATTTTCTGGCAGTTTAGATAAATCTCAATATCATAATATCGATCAAAAACATCCAGGACCATTTTAGTACATTATTCCACAAGTATTTAAAGTGAGGCCCTTCTGAGTGCATCATTATTTTATTATTTCTCTACCTATTTTTCATTGTAACATTCATAATATTGTGGATATTTTGTTTTGTTGGGCATGTGGTTATAATTTCTTTGTATTATAAAATAAAATTTTTGTATTGTAAAATAAAGGAGGAATTATTAATTTTTAAAAATCATTGAATGGGTCCCTCATTTTAAGCCTTTAATTTCCCCCTTATTTTCCTCTGCACCTTTAACATAAGAATGGCCTTCCTTATCAAAACTCTGCTGAGGATTCTCCTCTCTCTGTTTCCTGTGACCTTCGCCCCTTTATTTCTTTACGTATGGAATCAGGCACAGCTTTATCTTCTTCATCTTCGTTGAAATATCTTGAAACTCCTTCCAGCAGGGTCTGTTGAACTTTTCCTCCATACTTGTTTCCTGTTAGGACCTAACTGGAGCCCAAAACAGGCTCTAAGGGGCAGGCTAGGTCTGAAGTTTGGTCTCTAAGAAAGCTGAGGCACTGGGAACTCCCACAGGCGGTGTAGCTTGACCAATAGGAGAAATCCCCTGAGAAAGCCCGCGAGTGTGGGAATCTAGCCAATTAGTAGATGCCAAGAGACCCTTGCAACCAATCCTCCCTTGCCTACTCCCTGTCTTTGTTCTAAGTTTATAAATACTGCTTTAATTCAGGGCTCGGGGCCCCCTTGCCTTACTCCACTGTACTGGATGCGGCAGGGTGCCCTAACTCGAGTTAGCAATAAATAAACTCCCTTCTTGCTTTTGCATTGCCTTGATGGATTTGTTCTCTCAGTTTATTTGGGGATTTGGACACGGAGCATAACATTTCCTTTCAGAAATGTGTAGGTAAGGATTACAGAGATATGGAAGGATCTTGCCTTTATTTATTTAGGTCACATATCAGTGAAGTCCAGAAATGCAAAGCTGAGGGGCAAAGGGTAACAGCTATGCTTAAAAAGCATTTGGACTACCAGGAAGGATGCTCGGTGGAAGTGGCGTCATAGGGTTAGTGAAGGAAGTGGAAGCCAGAGGAGGTTGATTAGAATGGGGGCATCTCAAGAAGGAAAATGATAGGAAGTGAAAATGTTCACCCGGAAGAAAGGAAAGCTAATGAGAATATAAAGAGCTACTTTTACATATTTTATTAACTTTATGTAGAAGATGTTTTAATCTATTTTTCTGCTGAAAGAGATTAATAACTGGAAACATGGGGTAGAAGTTTTAGGTGAAATAATTCTGTCCAATATAAGAGATTTTTCTTGAAAGAGTAATTTCAATGTTGTGGTAAGTGCCCCACTCTTGGAAATTGTAACACATTGTTTAGATTACTTGCAATACACAATGTTTTAAAGGGAATTATCATTTAATTAGAGGCTGGACTAACCCCTTCCAATTCTTAGATTTTGTGAATCCAAGAGGAACAGTAGAGATGTAGTTATATCTTAATAAAAAAATTCCAATCACCCCATTAGCAGTCTGCCTGCCCACCCCCCCAAAAACAATCCAACTTGACTAAATCGTTTATAAGATGACTCAGGTTAACCCCTGTAATTTAATGTAATATGAATAATACTATTCATGCTGCTATAGACTGTAAAAGATAGACAATAAACAATGACAAGATATATAGCTTTGATTGAGATGTCACAACTATAGGATAATAAACTGTATGATAAATATAAATGGTTTTTAAACATTTAATTATTATAAACATGTATCTTCCTTCAAATACACATGGCTTTATTCATGGTAGGCTTGAAAAATTCTGTTACTTCAGTTTACCGCAGATGACATGGTAGTATTAAAAGATATTAAAAGAAATTATGTAAACTAATTTAAAGTTCAAATTGGTTGGTATAATTTTTTTACAAGAATCAACTGGGTTGGGTGTTTTTACACTACTCTGACCGTAAAGCATATATTCCTTTTCTGTTGTGTCAAGTTTTGTATTTGGTGGAAACAATTATTAAGCTAGTGGGAATTTTAAAAATATTTATTGATTCATTTCTTTGGCTGTGCTGGCTCTTAGTGGCAGCGTGCAGGACCTCTTATTTTTGGCATGTGGGATCCAGTTCCTTGACCAAGGACTGAACCTGGGCCCCCTTCATCCAGGGCATGGACTCTTAGCTGACCAGCAGAGAAGTTATGCTAGTGGGAATTTTGTTTTGAATTTATGTTAAGCTCAGTTATTTACTAAGAGGAAGGCAAAAATAGCTGTAATTGTAAAGGCAGTCGGTGGTAAATTGTGGAAAAATTTTCAATTAAGTGGGGTCAGTGGAACTTGATAGAATTAGGGTGTATATATTTCCAAGTAATTCCTTCGATTTGATTTGACAAGTAATAAGAATTGTAAATAAAGCTTACAAAAATCAGTTAGGCTAATTGAGATGATTTTGTCTTTATTCCTTCTCCCACATGATAGCATTTGATTTACTGGAATAAATACCAAGGGCCATAGCTAGAAATATTGAGAAACAGGTCATAATTGGTCCATTATCACCCCCAACCTCCACTGTTCTAGGCGATCATAACCAAATATTCTAACTACCTAATTGATACATAAACTAGAGTTGTGCCCTATGTTTTAAACCTATTCCTCCAGTTAAAGATTACCTATGGTTTCACTTTATCAGAATCCTTATTCTAAAATTAACCAAGTTGATAAATTAGCTGATGTGAAGATAACAGGCTTCCAAGTACCATATCTGGTTGTGTATTAAATTCTAAACTAGACCTTGCTTTCTTCAATTGACACACTTTTTAGATTTGTAGAGGAGATCATGTCAAAGGCAATGGCACCCCACTCCAGTACTCTTGCCTGGAAAATCCCATGGACGGAGGAGCCTGGTAGGCTGCAGTCCATGGGGTTGCTAGGAGTCGTACACAACTGAGCGACTTCGCTTTCGCTTTTCACTTTCATGCATTGGATAAGGAAATGGCAACCCATTCCAGTGTTCTTGCCTGGAGAATCCCAGGGACTGGGGAGCCTGGTGGGCTGCCGTCTATGGGTTGCACAGAGTCGGACATGACTGAAGTGATTTAGCAGCAGCAGCAGAGGAGATCATGTAATTTCAAATACTAATTTCATAAATGAGGAAAATGAAGGCAGGAATTTTAGGTAAATGATATTTCTGGTTTTCTTGCAAGACTTGTCTGCTGATGCTATAGCCAGTTAGTAGTCATTGGTTCCTAACCTCTTTAACTATGATACTCTTTATCTATAACAAAGGGAATTGTTGAAAAGTACAAGAAAATCTATTGTTGACTGGGATATGAGGAGATACATATAGTCACCTACCATAGAAATGGATATTTATACTGTTACAGATGTCTTGAAAGCAGTATGACGTCTATTAAAAATATGGTACACACACTTTTGACATAATAATCCCCCTCTTATTGTGGTCTAGCCTACAGAAATAAAAGCTTCAGTATATAGGGATCTACTAGCTCCTTATTGTAGCATTATTTAAGTAGAGTATATAATTTATAACAAATTGAATGCTTTTTATAGACAAATGATTAATTAATTAATCCAACAAATATCTATTAAGTACTTTCTGTGTGCTAGGAAGGTTTCCGTGGTGGTTCAGTCAGTAAAGAATCCTCCTGCAATGTGGGAGATCAGGGTTCTATCCCTGGGTGGGGAAGATCCCCTGGAGGGAGGGCATGGCAACACACTCCAGCATTCTTGCCTAGAGAATTCCATGGATAGAGGAGCCTGGTGAAAGCAGAGAGTCAGATATTACTGAGCAACTAATAACAGAACAACATGTGTCAGAACTGCTTTAGGTACTTTGAATACACTAGTGGACAATGAAAGAGAGTCATTTCCTAGGCAGGTTGATAAGAAGTCTAGGGGTCTCCAAGGAGAGAGGAGTCTGGAATTCTCAAGGAGGAAGAAAATGAAGAAGGAAGTAAAATGTTTCCCAGGGAGTTGAATACTAGGTCAGCTTTACTGGGACGGAAAGCCCCCAATTTTAAAGGGAACAATGGACACCAGGTGTGTCACTGCAATGTTTGCTCTGCAACCTAAGAAACAGGATCTAGCTCTAGGAAACAGGGACTCGACGCTAACTGCAAATTGTCACCAATAGTTACATAAACCTTACCTGCCTGCCCACCAATCATGCTCTGCCGAGTAGCCTCCCCCTCCTCCCCTGCACAATAGGATAAAAGGCTCCCCAAAGCGGGTGTTCGGGGCTCCCCACCTTCGATTGGCTTGGTGGGGGCCCGGATCCGAAATTGCCAATAAACTGTTTTTCTCTGAACTCCGACTGGTGGTCTCTATTGGCAGCTAGTCTCCCACAGACAAAACAGTTGAAGATGGAGCTTACATTAGAGTATGGGGGAGTGGTGATAAAGAAAAGATGTGAATCATATAGTGTGACATAAGTGTGCAGTATAATCACGTGAAATGGTGGTTACACAGGTTAACATTTTAGCTGGCCTGTCATGATGGCTTAGTGGGAAGGTAACATGTTAACAAAAATGTAAAAGGAATTATTAGAAGAATATTCCAGACAGAGAGAGTAAGTAGAGTAAATGCTTTGAGAAAGGAACATCTCTGAAATATTTTGTGTGAAGAAGAGCTGAGAACAGTGAGGAGAACCATAAGAAGTACACCAAGCATCATAGTAGAAAACCCATGAGACGGGTTGTATCACTGGGTCCTAGGACTGCATCCTGGAATATTCAAGTATTAAAAATTAGGAGAGAAGTATAGGGACCAGCGAAAGAGATGGAGAAGGAGCAAACAGAGAAGGGAAAACCAAAGTGAGGAAGAAAGAAAACGTGGGGAAAAAAGTGAAGAAAATATATCAAGGAAAAGGATTTAATAAATAAATGCCTTTGATAGATTAATCAAGGTGAGGGCTGAGAATTAATTACTTATATAATGATTATGGAGGTCAATGATCACCTGGATTAGGACAATTTGAAGGGTGATATGAGGGCAAAGTTAAGTGAAAGTCGCTCAGTTGTGTTCAATGGACTTAGTCCCTGGAATTCTTCAGGCCAGAATACTGGAGTGGGTAGCCTTTATCTTCTCCAGGGAACCTTCCCAACCCAGGGATCGAACCCAGGTCTCCTGCATTGCAGGCAGATTCTTTACCAGCTGAGCCACAACAGAAGCCCAAGAATATTGGAGTGGGAAGACTATCCCTTCTCCAGCGGATCTTCCTGACCCAGGAATCGAACTGGGATCTCCTGCATTGCAGGCAGATTCTTCAGTGGAGCTGTGCAAAAGCCTGATTTAAATGATTCTGTCCTACTGTACTAGAACTGCTATAACAAAATATTATAAACTGGGTGGCTTAACACCAAACATTTAAACTGTATTTCTCACAGTTCTGGAGGTTGGAAGTCTGAGATCTGGGTGCCAGCAGTTTAAGGTTCTTGATGATAGTGCTCTTGCTGGTACAAAAAGCCATCTTGCTGTATTGTCATGTGGTGGAAAGAAAACTTGCTAGCTTTCTGGCCTCCCATTATAAAGGCCTCTTCTCATCCTGTTAATGATAGCTCCGTTCTCATGACTTAACTACATCACCAAAGCTCCATCTCCAATTACCAGTGCATTAGGATTAGAATTTTAATATGTGAATTTTGGGAAGAGACACCAACATTTGGCTCATTGCTTTCTGCCCTGGGCCCCCAAATGTATATTCTTCTCAGTGCCAAACGTGCTCCATCCCAACAGTTCCAAAGGGCTTAACTCATTCCAGCATCAGTTTTAAAGTCCAAAGGCTTATTTAATTATCATGTAAATCAGGTATGATGAAGCAGAAGATATTAAGAAGAGATGGCAAGAATACACAGAAGAACTGTACAAAAAGATCACAGATAATCACAATGGTGTGATTACTCACCTAGAGCCAGACATCCTGGAATGTGAAGTCAAGTGGGCCTTAGGAAGCATCACTACGAACAAAGCTAGTGGAGGTGATAGAATTCCAGTTGAGCTATTTCAAATCCTGAAAGATGATGCTGTGAAAGTGGGACACTCAATATGCCTGCAAATTTGGAAAACTCAGCAGTGGCCACAGGACTGGAAAAGGTCAGTTTTCATTCCAATCCCTAAGAAAGGCAATGCCAAAGAATGCTCGAACTACCCCACAATGGCACTCACCTCACATGCTAGTAAAGTAATGCTCAAAATTCTCCAAGCCAGGCTTCAGCAATATGTGAATCGTGAACTTCCTGATGTTCAAGCTGGTTTTAGAAAAGGCAGAGGAACCAGAGATCAAATTGCCAACATCCACTGGATCATCGAAAAAGCAAGAGAGTTCCAGAAAAACATCTATTTTTGCTTTATTGACTATGTCAAAGGCTTTGACTATGTGGATCACAATAAACTGGAAAATTCTGAAATAGATGGGAATCCCAGACCACCTGACCTGCCTCTTGAGAAACCTGTATGCAGGTCAGGAAGCAACAGTTAGGACAGGACATGGAACAACAGACTGGATCCAAATAGGAAAAGGAGTACATCAAGGCTGTATATTGTCACCCTGCTTGTTTAACTTATATGCAGAGTACATCATGAGAAATGCTGGACTGGAAGAGACACAAGCTGGAATTAAGATTGCTGGGAGAAATATCAATAACCTAAGATATGCAGATGACACCACCCTTATGGCAGAAAGTGAAGAACTAAAGAGCCTCTTGATGAAAGTGAAAGAGGAGAGTGAAAAAGTTGGCTTAAAGCTCAACATTCAGAAAACAAAGATCATGGCATCCGGTCCCATCACTTCATGGGAAATAGATGGGGAAACAGTGGAAAGAATGGCTGACTTTATTTTATTGGGCTCCAAAATCACTGCAGATGGTGATTTTAGCCATGAGATTAAAAGACACTTACTCCTTGGAAGAAAAGTTACGACCAACCTAGACAGCATATTAAACAGCAGAGACATTATTTTGCAAACAAAGGTCCATCTACTCAAGGCTATGGTTTTTTCATGTATGTATGTGAGAGTTGGACTATAAAGAAAGCTGAGTGCCGAAGAACTGATGCTTTTGAACTGTGGTGTTGGAGAAGACTCTTGAGAGTCCCGTGGACTGCAAGGCGATCCAACCAGTCCATCCTAAAGAAGGTCAGACCTGGGTATTCATTGGAAGGACTGATGCCGAAGCTGAAACTCCAATACTTTGGCCACCTGATGCAAAGAGTTGACTCATTCGAAAAGACCCTGATAGTGGGAAAGGTTGAGGGCAGGAGGAGAAGGGGACAACCGAGGATGAGATAGTTGGATGGCATCACTGACTCGATGGACATGGGTAGACTCTGGGAGTTGGTGAAGGAGAGGGAGGCCTGGTGTGCTGCGGTTCATGCAGTCGCAAAGAGTCGGACACAATTGAGCAACTGAACTGAACAAAATCATGTATGAATGAAACTTGAGGTATGATCACCCTTAGGCAAATTGATCTTTAACTTTGAACCTGTGAAATCAAATATATTCTTCCAAAATACAATGATGGGACGGAGGATGGACAATTCCATTCCAAAATGGATAAATTTGGAAAGAAAGAGGAAGGGGTAACAGATTCCAGGTAGGTTCAAAACCTACCACGACAAGTTTCATGAGGTTGTAAGACTCAAGATAATCACTGTTTGGCTCAATGCTTTGCCTTCCAGACCCACTGGGTAGGCAGTCCTGCTTTTCAGACTCATTGCAGTGCCAAGCAGGGGTCCCTAGGCCTCTGCTGGGTAGTCCCACCATGTGACTTTGGGTGGTCCTGTTCCCCTCCAGCTTTGAGCAGAGGTCATCTGGCTTGTTGAAAGTGAGATGATGAGTTCTCCGTTTGAAACCTAAGGAGGCAGCCCTAATCTTGGACTCTCCTTTGGAGTCCATTCTTTTGTCTTGAAGAACAGGGCGCATTTTTCAGCTGAACAAATTTATGGTCCTGGATTGTAAGCTCAAGAAGTCTGACATCTTCATTAATCTTTTCTCCCATCTCCTTCTCTTTCAGCTCATTAAATTTTATAAGAAATCTATATTTACTAACTTAGAGAGATGTCCAGGATATATTATGAGTGAAAACATGCATGTTTGGAGCAATATATAGTTAATGATTCTATTTCAGTATCAACAATCAAAAAATAAAAACTCTTAGCATCATATATATGATTGGATATATACATATCTATTTATATATATCTGCTAATAAGGAGAATTGTGTAAAAGTTGCCATAGTGACCTGTTATGGCTAGTCACTTTTTATGATAAATGGGCATATGTAACTTAGTAGAGGGCATGGGCATTGTTGGAAGGGGATGATGTTTAGCTTTGCCTTAAAATAGTTTTGTGTTTTATAATTTTACTTGTTTCAAAGAGCATGTATTAAACTTTGATTTTCATTTGAAGAAATAAAATATGGTTAAACTAAGGAATTTATGAATTATCAAAGATCCAGATCAAGGAACTGCAGCATCTGATTGAGAACTTGCAATAAAACTGGACATTAACAAAATGATTATTATAATGGAAATTTAAATAAGAAAATAATAGTTTTACATTTGTAAATACTACACGGGAATTGACACAGAAGAAAATGAATATACTTTAGCTCTCTTTTTGGGGAGCCTTAGGGACAGCATTTCCTTCTGATCAGTTTTGACAGTGTTCATCTTAAGACATAACAAAGGGAAAGCTACCAACACCAACAATTCAAGTAAAGTTGTAGATCTCTTGTCTATGGACTTTTGAGACTGAACAAAGTTATCCATGGAAAGACCCACTTAAAAGATAATCTTATTAAATCTGCATATTATTGAAACCTACATTGCCTTTCTGTTCTCTTTCCTGAAATCTAACCAGGAAAAGACCTGCTCAAGATTTCAGGAACTATGATTGATACACACACCCAGAACTAAAAGAGTTTGAGAGAGTATACCATTACTTACCCTGCTTAGGGCCATCCATGTACATGGTTGTACAATGATCAGGATGTAGAGGTTTTCAGCTTTAAGTATATTTAGGGAGCTGATAGGTAACTGAATCAGAAAGAAAGCCTTTGAAAATAGAGTCAGGTGTCTGTCATCGTGGAGTACACATGCTCCCTACAAATATATTTTAGAACACTGTGAAAACCAAATAAAATACTATAAATTGGGCTTAAAATATTCATTTTTATGTTAATGGGTCCATGTGGTACTATTGCCATTTTGGACAATTCTTCCTTGTAAAGGACTGTCCTGCACACTGCAGAATGATTATTGTTGTGTCCCCCCATCAGGCCTTGGAACTAACTGCATAGAGAACCCCACATCCACCCTATCCCCCAGCTCTAGATATTGCAGCAAGCACTTTCCTCTATAGTTTAGGATGCCTTCTATGCCTTCTATGGGGAGAAGTCTCCCTGGGTTATGGGCCCAGAGTTAGGCTTATGAGTGGAAAAGTGAAAGTGAAGTCTCTCAGTCATGTCTGACTCTTTGCGACTCCATGGACTGTAGCCTACCAGGCTCCTCTGTCCGTGGGATTTTCCAGGCAACAATACTGGAGTGGGTTGCCATGGGTGAATAGTGTTATTTTATAGCAACGTGTTGTTTGCAGCCATGAAATTAAAAGACGCTTACTCCTTGGAAGGAAAGTTATGACCAACCTAGATAGCATATTCAAAAGCAGAGACATTAATTTGCCAACAAATGTCTGTGTAGTTAAGGCTATGGTTTTTCCAGTGGTGATGTATGGATGTGAGAGTTGGACTGTGAAGAAAGCTGAGCCCCGAAGAATTGATGCTTTTGAACTGTGGTGTAGGAGAAAACTCTTGAGAGTTCTTTGGACTGCAAGGAGATCCAACTAGTCTATTTTAAAGATCAGTCCTGGGTATTCTTCGGAAGGACTGATGGTGAAGCTGAAACTCCAATACTTTGGCCACCTGATGCAAAGAGTTGACTCATTGGAAAAGACACTGATGCCGGGAGGGATTGGGAGCAGGAGGAGAAGGGAACGACAGAGGATGAGATGGTTGGATGGCATCACTGACTGGATGGATGTGAGTCTGAGTGAACTCTGGGAGTTGGTGATGGACAGGGAGGCCTGGCGTGCTGTGATTCATGGGGTCGCAAAGAGTCAGACACGACTGAGCCACTGAACTGAACTGAAGTGAACTGTGTTGTTTCACCCAGTGTGCATGTGTGTGAACTGTCTCTCAGTCGTGTTCCACTCTTTGCAACTCTATGAACTGTAGCCTGCCAGGCTCTGTCCGTGGAATTTTCCAGGCAACAATACTGGAGTGGGTTGCCATTTCCTATTCCAGGGGATCTTCTCAGACCAGGGATCCAACCTTGTCTCTTACTTCCCCTGCATTGGCAGGTGGACTCTACCACTGATCCACCTGGGAAGCCCCTATTTTACCTGGCCCAGCTTTGAAATGTTGAACAAGTAATTTACTTTTGCCTTTGCTGTTGAGCTGTGTTACATTCAGTGATGCTTCCCTGGTAGCTCAGACGGTAAAGTGTCTTCCTACAATGTGGGAGTCCTGGGTTCGATCCCTGGGTCAGGAAGATCCCTTGGAGAAGGAACTGGCAACCCACTCCAGTATTCATGCCTTCAAAATCCCAGGGACCAAGGAGCCTGGTGGGCTACAGTCCATGGTGTCGCAAAGAGTTGGACACGACTGAGCGACTTCACTTCATATTCAGTGACACTGCCTCGTATGGGGGCATTGCCTCTTATATGGACAAAAGTCCTTTGAAAAATGTTAAAGTTTATTACCTTAGCCAAACATTAATTAGGTTTATATATTTCTTGAATGTATGAAAAATGTTCTAACAATTCATTAAAGGTTGATGGGTTTTTTCCTCTATTAGGCACTCAAAAAAACCTTACTGATTAATTTTTTAAAAAGCTAATGAATCAAAGAACTGTTTAAGGCACAGGAAGTGAACCAAGTTTCTGACCTTTCTGGCCCAGGCTTTATCCCCATCAACAGAGCTTCACATTTGCGATACTACATAAATAAAAAATGACTGTAGGTGACAAACCCACAGGGAGAAGTAAGCAGGGGGTGAGGCATTCTACAGTCTTTCTGTGCATTATCCTCAACACATTTGTTGCATTGTGGTTTTTTTGAGGACTATGCTTCCAGAGTGTTGCTTACTTGCTAATGGATACTAGCTAGAAGGTGAGAAATCTCTATCATTTACTGTGGTCAGAGAAGGGAAAGATATTTGTTGAAAGGTTAGGCACCCATGCAGTAGTCAGCTGATGGCCTACTGAGGAATTTATCAGAAGGACTTGAACCTTCCCCACTGGACAGGACTTGGTTTTAGGTATGTGTTGATATTATTCCTAAATCAAAAGTAGGTGGCCCAAGAAGATATCCTGGGGATGAGAAAAGGCATGTGGAATTTGGATTCAGCAAAGACCTGAATTTAAATACCAATTCTGTTGTATATTTACCTTGGGAAAGAGTACTTCCAAAGTAGTTTTTTCATATATAAAATACAGACAATATCATTTTTCCCTTGTAGGGGTCTGATATGAACCGATGGAGATAATGTCTATAGAATAGTGAGTTCCTTCCAGGCTTTCTTCTTTGTCTTCTCATTCCTTCATTTCCCTTCACTTTTCTTTCTTTCCTATAAAATGTTCATACATGGTGGATTTGACTAGAAGGCACTAGAGTATTTCCCTACAAGTAACATAAAGAATAATAGAACTTGGAACGATTTTCCATTTCAGCTTCTGTGTATCTGTCGTTCTGTGTCACTTCAGTCATGTCTGAGACTTTGTGGACTGTAGCCTGTGATGCTCCTCTGTCCACGGGATGCTTCAGGCAAGAGTACTGGAGGGGGCTGCCAATGTCCTCCCCCAGGGATTCTCCCGACACAGGGATCAAAACTGAGTCTCTTCTATTTCCTGCATTGGCAGGCAAGTTCTCTAGTGTGAGTGCCACCTGGGAAGCCCATGTATTTGTGAGTGATACTAAAATACATATACAGGAGTAAGGCTTAGTTTGCAGCAATATCAATGTATGTGCAATTCTTAGAATATCTCACTTGATTGGCTTAATTCCTTAGCACCAGTTTCATCAGGTTGCACATATGTATATTATTAATTTCTCTCTTGAGGAGCCTATGTGGTAACCATAGCAGTTTGTCTAGGCCAAATATACTTCTTTAGTTCACTTTAGTCGCTCAGTTGTGTCTGACTCTTTGTGACCCCATGGACCACAGCATGCCAGGCCTCCCTGTCCATCACCAACTCCCAGAGTTTACTCAAACCCATGTCTATTGTGTCAGTGATGCCATCCAGCCATCTCATCCTCTGTTATCCCCTTCTCCTCCTGCCACCAATCCCTCCCAGCATCAGAGTCTTTTCAAATGAGTTGGTTCTTTGCATCAGGTGGCCAAAGTATTGGAGTTTCAGCCTCAGCATCAGTCCTTCCAATGAACACCCAAGACTGATCTCCTTTAGGATGGACTTGTTGGATCTCCTTGCAGTCCAAAGTCTTAGTGCAAAGTATATTGTAGAATTATTTTAAATTCTGGGTTTTGAAGTTTTAGGAATACTGAGCTTTGATTTTTTTGTTTGTTTAGATCAAGTATTAGATTGTTGCCAGGCATGCGTTGTGCTCTGTAGGATACAAGATTAATGTCAAATTACCACAGTACTATTATCTAAAAGGCAATGAAGTCCTGGTAAGGGGGAAATTTCAAATCTGCTTCTTTCTATAAAGAAAATAATGCCACATATACATGCATGTACATATTTTATGTATACATTTTTACACTGTGTGATGATGAGTTGATTTATTCTCAATAATAACTTTTTACAAACTGATTAAGAACAAATCAGTGGTGTTGGAAGACTTAAGTGTGAAAAAGTAAATATTAAAGGAAGAAGGTCTTAGAAAATATTATTTATGAACATAAATGTGTCAGGAAGCTCTTATAAGAAAAACACCAATGCAGTATATTAACACATATATATGGAATTTAGAAAGATGGTAACGATAACCCTGTATGCGAGACAGCAGAGACACAGATGTATAGAACAATCTTTTGGACTCTGTGGGAGAGGGAGAGGGTGGGATGATTTGGGAGAATGGCATTGAAACATGTATAATATCATATAAGAAACGAATCGCCAGTCTATGTTTGATGCAGGATACAATATGCTCGGGGCTGGTGCACTGAGATGACCCAGAGGGATGGTACGGGGAGGGAGGAGGGAAGGTGGTTTAAGGATGGGGAACTTGTGTATGCCCGTGGCAGATTCATGTTGATATATGGCAAAACCAATACAATATTGTAAAGTATTTAACCTCCAATTAAAATAAATAAATTTAAATTAAAAGAAAAAGAAAAACTTACTGGATATAAGAAAATGATAAATAGTTTAAATGTGCTGTATGTCATAATAGTGTTTAAATATTCTGAATACCAAGTTTATTCCATATTAACTAGGTATTATATTTCATATGAAAAATGTTAATCTGTGTTTATAACTGCAGAGTGATGTTTCAGGTAGTTTGATATATATGATTTTTTTGCCTGAAATGATGCCATTCATTCTGTCTCTACTGTGTCCATCTCTCTTCAACCAATACTAGCAGGATGTAGCATTATGAAGTACTATATTTTAAACTAGATGCTTATAAATTGTGGTACTTTCTGAAGCTGAATACCTTTTAAAAATGAAAAAGATTATATTTTTGTCTTCTTTTAGCAAATGTAGTTAATGTTTGAAGGCAGAGAAGAAATTTTAATAATTGTTTAATAATTTTAATAATAAATAAATTGAAAAGATCCAAAATATTAAAAAAGAAATTTTAATAATTGTAGAAAAGGAAATTTTATCCATTTCATAAGTTATACCTATGACAGCATACTTGTTGCCCCATATCTGGCTAAGGGTTCCATTCATGAATGAGTCAGACTCTGCCCATGCTTCTTTTTCATGTAGTGTATGTAAGTTTTACTGAGAAGTCAAGTAATGTGCCTTTTTCTTTAAAGAATATACAACATGAAAAGGACATGCTTGAACATTAGGTGGTGTTTATATCAGTGTAATGCACAGATTTTTTTCAAGTTCTTTCCCTCAGCATGAAAGCAGCATTCAATTTATTTTCATATAATGGTTTTATTGAGCTTTATTTTTTAATATACTGTTTAATTTATTTTTAAAGAATTGATTTTATTATTTAGAGTAGTTTTAGGTTCAAAGCAAAGTGAGACGGTAGTACAGAGATTGCCCATATATCCCCTGCCTCCACCTGCATAGCCTCCCCCTCTATCAACATCTCCCACCAGGGTGATATATTTATTACCATTGATGAACCTGTGTTGACACATCATAATCATCCTAAGAGCATAGTTTACATTGGGGTTCACTCTCAACTTCTCTTTTTGAATTGATACGTATAATGGCATTTTCTTAATCTCAATGTGTATAGTACAGGGATCTGATGTTCCCCTCTATATTTGAATCATTGTGATGGCTTTCTGATCTGGGTAGGCAAGGTGGAGGCAATGGAAGACGCAGTTCCTTTTTTTCCAGAGATGGTCTTACTGATTTTGAATATTTTGTTGATAGAAGACCAAATGTTAATCCTCTTAATTTAACTAGTAGTATGGATTAAGAAAAACATTTCTTTGAGTCCTAAAGGATAATATTCAGATTACATCTTTCTTCACTTTGAATTCAAAAACCAGCTATATATGTTTCTCAAATTGGAGCAACATGCATATAATATTTGACATCCAAAATCCCTTCTGCCTTACTAAATTAAATCTCAGATGCAAAATTCTTTTGATACTTTTCTACCCTTTAGACTTAATATTCTGTCTTCCATCACTTTTGATAATACCACTATTAATGATGACCAGTATTTACTGTTTCCTGTATGGTGGGCATTTTGGTAAGCAGCTTACATATAGTTGCTCAATCTTCCCTCCTCTTCCAACCCTTGAGTTAAACATTTATTTTACTCTTCAGTTCAGTTCAGTCGCTCAGTCGTGTCTGACTCTTTGCGACCCCATGAATCACAGCATGCCCGGCCTCCCTGTCCATCACCAACTCCCGGAGTTCACTCAGACTCATGTCCATCGTCAATGATGCCATCCAGCCATCTCATCCCCTTCTCCTCTTGCCCCCATTTCCTCCCAGCAGAGTTAAAAAAAAATTAAAACTAAGAGAGAGAAAGTCTCTTTCTCAAGATTCAATTTGATTGGGATTTTTCTGAATAAGGAGCTCATATCCTTAACTTGTGCAGTGTTTCTTGACCTCTGATGTAGGACAATTCTTCATTGTTTAACTCTTTGTTGAGTATGTCAGGACAGTTGGGATCTCTGGTCCAGTTTTTAAATGATAGTAGCATTCCCTGCCCCCATAAGTGTGTACCAATAAATACCTGTGCATTTCCGAACATCCCCTGGAGAAGGTAGGGTCCCAGCAGACCCATGGAGGTGGATATGATTGCTGTACTTATTTGGTCAAAGAATAAAAGATTAAAAAATAAAAAAATTAATAAAAATTAAAATAGACCAAAAAAAGGGTAAACCTGGATTAGTTTTATATCATCATATCTTTAAATCTGATTATGCTTGGCTCCCTTAACAGGTGTAGGGCTATGGAAGGGATCAAAAGGTAGAACTACTTCCAGACTTGAGAGGCTCAACTGATTTTTACAAAACTATATAGTGTGCTCTAAGTGCAGTTCAGTTCAGTCTCTCAGTCATGTCTGACTCTTTGCGACCCCCTGAATCACAGCATGCCAGGCCTCCCTGTCCATCAACAGCTCCTGGAGTTCACTCAAACTGAAGTCCATCGAGTCAGTGATGCCATCCAACCATCTCATCCTCTGTCGTCCCCTTCTCTTCCTGTCCCCAATTCCTCCCAGCATCCGAGTCTTTTCCAATGAGTCAACTCTTCGCATGAGGTGGCCAAAGTACTGGAGTTTCAGCTTTAGCATCATTCCTTCCAAAACAATCCCAGGACTGATCTCCTTCAGAATGGACTGGTTGGATCTCCTTGCAGTCCCAGGGACTCTCAACTATGTGTAGTTATCTCTGTATTCTGGCTGTGGTGGGTCTTTGTTGCTGTGCACTGGCTTTCTCTAGTTGTGGCAGGCAAGGCTACTCTTCATTTTGGGGAATGGGCTTCTCCTTTTGGGGCTTCTCTCGCTGCAGTGCCCAGGCTCTTGGATGCTCGGGCTTCAGAAGCTGCTGTGTGGGGCTCAGGAGTTGCCACTCGCGGCCTCTGGAGCGCTGCCTCAGGAGTCGTGGTGCATGGCCTTAGTTGTTCCACGGCATATAGGATCTTCCAGAACCAGGGATTGAACCGGGGTCCTCTGCATTGCAGGGTGGATTCTTAACCACTGGACCACCAGGGAAGCTCTATGTGTGTTTTATGATTGTGTTATTTCCTATTTTCTGTGTAACGTATATTTACAGGTTGCAGGACGAGGACGTGGTCATCTATGGGGTGGGGAGTCCATTGTTCTGCCTGCCAAACTCAGAAAATATACATTGTATGATTTAATCCTTCAAAAATTTGAGATTTATTTTATGGACAGGAATAGGGTGGATCTTGATGAAGATTCTGTGTGCACTTGTTTTCAGCTGTTTGAGTTGGAGTATAAAAAATGTCAATTAGGTCAAGTAGATTATATCCTTATTGATTTTATTGTTTACTTGTTTTATTACTTACTGAGAGAAGACTTGAAATTTCCAACTACATTGGATTTTTCTGCTTCTTTTGCTTCAGTGTTTGTTTCAAAATGAAATGTTGAAGCTTTCTTGTTAGTTATATACACATTTAGGATTATTTTGTTCTCCTGACCTTTTTGTCACTATGAAATGTTCTTTATCTGATAATTATTCCTCCTTCTGAAAATTCCATAGAAATTAATGCAGTCACTCTAGCTTACTTATGATTCATCTTCCATCCCTTTTATCATATCTGTCTTTATATTTCAAGATTTCTTGTTTGTAGTATGCAGTTGGATTTCACGTCTTTTAAATATAATTAGACAACCCTGCCTTTTAACTTTGGCTTTTAGATCATTTGTACTTAATAGAATTATCTGTATGATCAGATTTAAATCTATTATTTGCAGTTTTTTAAGTAGACAGTTTGTTTTTAGATCAGTGTTAGGTTCACAGAAAAATTGAGCAGAAGTTACAGAGAGAGTTTCCATATACCTCCTGTACTCTATTCCCCAGTATCTATCAACATCCTACACCAGTATGGCACATTTATTATACTGACAAACCTATACTGAGATATTGTTATCACCCAAAGTCCATAGTTTGTACCAGGGGTTACTTCTGATGCTGTACATTCAATGGGTTTTGACAAATGTACAACATATATCCACCATTATAGTGTTGTACAGAATTGTTCCACTGCTCAAGAAATCCTCCTTTGTCTGCCACTGGTTCCTTCTTCCTTCTTTAGTAACCACCTTGACCTTCTTGCCATCTCCATAGTTTTTTCCTTTTTCAGAATGTCATGTGGCTAGAATCACACAGTATGTAGTCTTTTCAGAGGGGCTTCTTTCACTTAATAAAATGTATTCAAGGTTCCTTCATGTTGTTTCATGACTTGGTGGCCCATTTCTTTCTAGTGAAGAATAAAATTCACCTATCTGCATGTACCACAGTTTATTTTTCTGTTCACCTCCTGAAAGACCTCTTGCTTTCTTTCAAGTTTTAGTGATTATGAATAAAGCTACTACAAAGATATGTGTGCATGTTGTTGGATAGATATAAGTTTTCAGCTTTTCTGGGTAACCACCAAGAAACATGATTGTTGGGGCTGTGTGGTTCCCTTCTTTTGGGTTGAACTTTGGGTGCGTTTTTGGCCTATAGCATTTTTGTGAGGCCAAGAAAGTAAACATCCCTCCAAATCTAGGCCTGATTTTACTAAGACACCTTGTCCTTAAATTCACTAATCCATTCTGTTTCTGTTTATGTAGAAACCATTTTGAAGCATACACGGTCAAGTACTTGCAACTCCACATACTCTTCAACCAAACACATCCCCTGTATTTGTCACCTAACTCTGTATCTTCCTCTCCCAATACAGTAGATTTCCATTGATTAACACCTCCCACCAGATCACATTCCGTTCTCTCTGTTGGTAAAATACTGACAACACCCAGCCCAGCTATTGCCATGTCTGAAAACTTTTCCTGGAAACCACCAGTCAAAATTGATCACTATTCTCTGTGCTTGAAAGCACTTCTCACTCTGTATTAAGATTAATAGCATATTGCTTCTGTCACCATTGCTAGATGTTGATCTCCTTGAAAACAGGGATCAAATCTTTTTCATCTTTTTAACCTCTGGGCTTACAACACTGTACACGATGGAACTCAATAAATATCATTGAACTGAATTCAGTGAATTCAGTTCCCGCAGGTATGATGGCGAGCACTTGCCAGTACAGGGCTTCAAACCCAGTTCTCTTCTCACTCTTGGGTCCAAGCTTTCATCTACTATAATATGGCTTGTTTTCTAATGGTTTCACATCTGGGAGATGCAGCTTTATTTTTATGTTAGATTTGCTTATAGTTTAAGAAGTTGATGGTTTCTTATGTGGATCCTCACATCTAGTTTATATGTGCATTGATTAGTTTTGTGTTCTTTGTACCATAAATTCAAATGAGAAGAAGGGTTTCAAAACATGTCACTGAATATATGCTTTTTAAGGAGCTTAATTTCAGTTTCTTTTCTTTCACGGCGGAGAGCGAGAGCAAAATGAGAGGCAGAGGTATATAAACTACTTGCGGTGCACCAGAGGAAGCCTGATGTATAGTAATGGGTCCAGGAGCATAAACGTCTCTCTTGGCACTCTTACCACTGTCAGATTATTACCGTGTTCTCAGATTCAACTGAATGTGTTCAAGGATCTTCTTTGGTCTGAAAGGTCAGCTGCTTTTAGTTGTGCACTGGTAGAATACTAATATGTCCTTATTCAAATTACCTGCTACAGCACTTATTAAATTGATGGCCTTGTGCTCTAATTTAATACTGGTGTCGTTCAGAGGCGGGCTGTGGCAGCACTCTGCTGAACTGGGTGATGCCGAGGCAAAGTTCAAGCTGAAACCGTGGTTTGGGGCTGCATTTTCCCACTAAATTAGCAGTCAGATGCGGTGTGTAATTAATTAG
This sequence comes from Nanger dama, assembly GCA_917880005.1. Classification (NCBI taxonomy): domain Eukaryota; kingdom Metazoa; phylum Chordata; class Mammalia; order Artiodactyla; family Bovidae; genus Nanger; species Nanger dama. Next base: position 14,633,559 of record CAKJTW010000008.1, on the reverse strand, counting down.
CACAAACCAGGGAAAGCTTGTCATTTAATAAGCCTTTTTATTTCTACATTACACAAACAGTGGGAATTGATCCATTAAGTGCCTGGCTATTAATGCTGTTTAATGTATGTCTGGTTGTTAAATTGAGATGTCTATGTACATACATCCAGAGTTTAAGAGCTCCTCATGGTCAGTTCAGTATTTGCTCAGATTTGAAGTCATGTTCCACAGAATCAATAATAGCTTCGTTACTGAATTTGAACCCAGTTCAAACATGGATATGAATTTAAACTGAAAGTTTCATTATGGTCTCAGAAATAAGGTTTCGTATATGTCAACCAGTTAATCTTAAAGGAAATAAACCCTGAATACTCACTGGAAGGACTGATGCTGAAGCTGAAGCTCCAGTATTTTGATCACTTGATGTGAACAGCTGACTCATTGGAAAAGTCCCTGATGCTGGGAAAGATTGAGGGCAGAAGGAGAAGAGGGTATCAGAGGATGAGATGGCTGGATGTCATCCCTGATGCAATGGTCATGGACTTGGGCAAAGTTTGGGAGATGGTGAGGGACAGGGAGGCCTGGTGTGCTGCAGTCCATGGGCTTGCAAAGAGTTGGATACAACTGGGTGGCTGAATAGCAACATATGTCTCTTTAAAAATTTATTTTTAATTGAATGGTGATTGCTTTACAGTATTATGTTGGTTTCTACCAAACATCAACATGAATCAGCCATAGTCTTTATATGTCTTAAAGTTCAGTTAGTCCCCATCCTCCAATATTAAATATTGCATTGCGTTTGCAGCATTCTGCCTTTACTTTCTTTTTTATATAATCCTTGCTTGCAGTTGCCTTAGGCAGAGAATAGCTTTATCTTTGCAGTATTCAGCATAGTATCATGAAATTGTAGAGTTGGAAGGAGCCTTATGAAATATACAGAATGAGATTTCAGCAGCCCTGTCAGGATATCTAGAAAGGCACACTGTCTTACCTGTGGCCTAAGAATAATCCAAAATATTGAAATGTTTGAAGCAGGCCTTCAACCTAATGATTTTCTCTAAAAATGATTAAGGATGATTTATACTGTTTTGTGAACTGACTGTTTGTTAGTTATGAGATGACTAATAAATGTGTTCTTTGTAGAATGAGTGTCATTATATAATATGCACAATTGAAAACATTAAAAGCTTTTTATTTTTTTATTATTTTTTTGACCAATCCAATATATGTTTTATTCTCAAGATTCTTTTAAAAGATTATTTAAAGCAAAAATCATGATCTTTTTGTAGCACCTGTAGATCTAATATATATGATAACAGTACCATGATATATAGGGGCATAAATGTAAGTTTACTTTTACAAAGCTTTTACATTTTTATGCTAAGTGGTGCAATATTGAAAAGCAGAGACATCACTTTACCAATAAAGGTCCGTACAGTTAAAGCTATAGGTTTTCCAGTAGTCATGTAAGGATGTGAGAGTTGGACCATAAAGAAAGCTGAGAGCCAAAGAACTGATGCTTTCAAATTGTGGTGCTGGAGAAGGTTCTTGAAAGTTCTCTGGACAGCAAAGAGATCAAACCAGTCAATCCTAAAGGAAGTCAACTCTGAATATTATTGGTAGGACTGATGCTAAAGCTGAAGCTCCAATACTTTGGCCAACTAATGCAAAGAGTGAACTCACTGGGAAGACCCTCATGCTGGAAAAGATTGAAAGCCAGAGAAGAGGCTGACAGAGGATGAGATGGTTGGATAGCATCACCCACTCAATGCACATGAATTTGAGCAGACTCCAGGAGATAGTGAAGGACAGTCCATGGGTTCGCAGAGTCAGACACGACTTAGTGACTGAACAACAACAACTAAAAGCTTTTTTAAAAATTTACTTAATGCAGAGAGGAAAGCTAAAAACCCGAATGTGAAAAAATTACTTGAAGAATAGGATAATTTATTTGAGCATTGCTAAGGGTCATTTGTTACATGGACAGATTGTTGTAGTGGGTTGGCCAAAAGTTTGTCCATGTTTCTCTGTAAGACGATAGTGGCAGTCACATTTAAATTAGTGAAACCAACCCCTATGTAAACTGCAAATATCAAAGTTCCTTATGTGTTTATATGTGTGTGTGTATGTGTGTACACACATATATGAAGAAGTACCTTGAAAACTTTTAAGAAGACCAACAAACATAAAGCTATTTTAACATCTTTGACTTTTTTCTAAAAACTGAAAATCCTTTCTTCAGGCTTGCATAGGGGATGTTAAGGATACATTTTTGTTAAGGGATATCATTTGGGGTTATTTTTCCTTCTATAATTAGAAGAAATATTTGCATTGCAGGAATTACTTGAGCTGTAAACATTTATTTTTGAAAAAATAGTGAAGTAAAATGCCTATGACACAAAATACTCAGGTTTTGGGGCCAGTTCAGTTCTGTGTAGTGTACTTACCTCATTCTGCTCTATACTGCAGTCAGACATTTCTGTGCTTGTCTTCCTATCCTGATGGAAAAGTCCTCTAATGCTGGGATATGTCTAAAATATGGCATTATGTTTTTTATTTTTAGATTTTTTTGCAGAATCAAGAAAAATATCACACGTTGAGTAGTGCCGAGGAGAAAATAGTTCAGCTGGGTGGACAATTATCTTAAAATGAAGGCAATTTAGGAAAATATTTTAGTTCCCTATGCTTCATCCGCATAATATCAAAATGTCATTTATTTTGCTAGCAAATACAAAATTTTAGATCTTCCATTAAATTTTCTACCTGGCCAGTTATTCATACAATAAGAGAATTACCTTTATGATGTCATTGTTTTCTCTCTGAGAAAGGTTTGTGATTATTTACTCACAGACTCATTCATTCACTCATTCATTAATTCTCCAATACTTAAGAAAGGGCTGTTTTATGGTAAAACTCAGTAATATACAATTACATTGAGAATTTTTTTTACTATTTTGTTATGCCTTGCTTTTCATTAATTATCCCATAAAATGCATTTTTAAGCACCTACTATGGTAAATTATTGTGCTAGAATTAATGCCAGTCACTAAATATTTATTAGAGAAGGCAATGGCAACCCACTCCAATACTCTTGCCTGGAAAATGCCGTGGATGGAGGATCCTGGTGGGCTGCAGTCCATGGAGTCGCTAAGAGTTGGACACGGCTGAGGGACTTCACTTTCACTTTTCACTTTCATGCATTGGAGAAGGAAATGGCAACCCACTCCAGTGTTCTTGCTGGAAAATCCCAGAGATGGGGGAGCCTAGTGGGCTGCTGTCTATGGGGTCGCACAGAGTTGGACACGACTGAAGCAACTTAGCAGTTGCAGCAACTAATATTTCTAGTTCTTCTTTGCCTCCACAGAGTTAGGTATATAAAGTGTATCTTTGGCAAATGTGTTGTGAGAAGTATGTGATTTGTCATATTCTCTTCCCTCTGGCATTGTGATCATGGAATCTGCATCAAGATAATCTTCATCAATCTAGATCCTGGGGCCTCTACAATGAATAGAAGCTTTTATCCATCTGGTAACTAGATAGTGTTAGCTAGAAATACAATTTTTTTTTAATGTTAAATCACTAATATTTGGGTATTGTTTGTGCTACATAACCTTGTCTATCCTAATCTGAACAACCATTATAGATATAAATTTTCTTGAATGCAATACCTGAAAAGCACTGCCTAACAGTGCAGGAGACACAAGAGACACAAGTTCAGACCCTGGGTTGGGAAGATCCCCTGAAGAAGGAAATGGCAACACACTTCAGTATTCTTGACTGGAGAATCCCATGGACAAAGGAACCTGGTGGGTTATAGTCCATGGGGACGCAATGAGTCAGAAATTACTTAGTAACTGAGCACACATGCACATAATCAAAGATAAAGGAAATCTTTGAAATGTATATTCAAAAACATTTTAGCTCCATATAATACAATTTGGTGGAATGGCTGCATTTGTCATAAGTTTTGTTATACATAAAAATGGCAGCCTATGTACTAACATTTAAATTATATTGTGAGAACTCTTTAAAAAAATTTGGACTCTCTGGGAGAGGGAGAGGATGGGATGATTTGGGGGAATGGCATTGAAACCTGTATACTATCATGTAAGAAATGAATCGCTAGTCTAGGTTTGATACAGGATACAGGATGCTTGGGGCTGGTGCACTGGGATGACCTAGAGAGATGATATGGGGAAGGGAGGTGGGAGAGGGGTTCAGGGTTGGGAACTCATGTACACCTGTGGTGGATTCATGTCAATGTATGGAAAAACCAATACAGTATTGTAAAGTAAAAAAAATAAAAATTTTTTAGATAACCAAAAGAAGTGCTACCCATGGCTCTTCCTAAATCCCAACAAGATTGTGATTTACTTAATTCTGTGAATGGCATTCGTAATTTGTAAAACTGAGTCAAAAGAAAAACATGATTTATTTTCATTTAGTTAATCTATCTAGTAGTCTTTTCCAGTATATTTGGATAATTCAGATAATTATTCTGAAAATAAAACATAAAATGAACAATATTAGGTTTGCTTATCAAAAATCCTACTTCACAAATAATTCTGTCAACTTTATTCTTTGATATGTTTGGTATAGCTTTATATACTTTTGGTATATAGTGTTTATTGATATTCACATTTTCTAAATTAAAATTTTCATTATTAGTAATATTAAAAACTGCAATCCTATTGATTTTTGCACTGATCAAAGTCAGTCAAATATTACTTTAATACAGTAATATTTAATAATACAGTAATATTTAATATAGTAATACAGTAATAAATATTACTTTAATACAGTTTATTTTGAAACTTAGCATTTAAAAATGTTGACTAACTACTGATTTATTAATGTGAAAATATTTGAGTTATTTCTTAAGTCTTTGGAATAAAAGGTGACTTTAATTTTCACATATATATAAATATAAAAGAACAAAAACTTTTAAAGTGAATTTTAAATTAATAAATGTAGATGAATAAGCAAAGGGCAATATATAAATTATTTTTTTCATCTAAGTCCATACTGAATAACCCCTTAGAAAGGAAATAATGCCCAAAATACCTTTAATTGGGATTTTGGTTTGTGTTAGAATTTGGAGTGAGTTTTTATGTTGAATTTCCTAACCAAGTTGACTTTAACACATCTAAATAAGATTTTTGGTTTGATACTTATTACTGTGAGAAACACTGGGCTGGATGAAGCACAAACTGGAATCAAGATTGCCAGGAGAAATATCAATAACCTCAGATATGCAGATTACTCCACCCTTATGGCAGAAAGCGAAAAAGAACTAAAGAGCCTCTTGATGTAAGTGAAAGAGGAGAGTGAAAAAGGTGGCTTAAAACTCAACATTCAGAAAACTGAGATCATGGCATCTGGCCCCATCACTTCATTGCAAATAGATGGGGAACCATGGAAGCAGTGGCTGAGTTTATTTTTGGGGGCTCCAAGATCACTGTAGATGGTGATTGCAGCCATGAAATTAAAAGACGCTTGTTCCTTGGAAGAAAAGTTATGACCAACCTAGACAGCATATTAAAAAGCAGAGACTTTACTTTGACAACAAAGGTCTGGCTAGTCAAAGCTTTGTTTTTTCCAGTAGTCATGTATGGGTGTGAGAGTTGGACCATAAAGAAAGCTGAGCACCGAAGAATTGATGCTTTTTTTTTCCTGTAAATATTTATTTTTTAAATTTATTTTTACTTTATTCTACTTTACAGTGCTATATTGGTTTTGCCATACATTGACATGAATCAGCCACAGGTGTACATGAGCTCCCAATCCTGAAACCCCCTCCTACCTCTCACCCCATATCATCTCTCTGGATCATCCCGTGCACCAGCCCCAAGCATCCTGTATCCTGTATCGAACATAGACTGGTGCTTCGTTTCTTACATGATAGTATACATGTTTCAATGCCATTCTCCCAAATTTTGAACTGTGGTATTGGAGAAGACTCTTGAGAGTCCCTTGGACTCCAACCAGTCCATTCTGAAGGAGATCAGTCCTGAATATTCATCAGAAGGACTGATGCTGAAGCTGAAGCTCCAATACTTTGACCACTTGATGTGAAGAACTGACTCATTGGAAAAGACCCTGATACTGGGAAAGATTGAAGGTGGGAGGAGAAAGGGACAAAAGAGGATGGGATGGTTTGATGTCATCACTGACTCAATGGACATGAGTTTGGTGATGTCTGGGAGTTGGTGATGGACAGGGAGGCCTGGCGTGCTGCAATCCATGGGCTTGCAGAGTTCGACGTGACTGAGCAGCTGAACTGAAATGATTACTATACATTCTATTTAATAACATATAACCTCAATAATAGAGTCCATTTTTATCTTTAAAATGGCTACAAAGTTAATCTAGGACATTCTAGAAGGATATATATGCTTGTCATACGGTGCTCCTCAGTAATGTATGAATTTTTGTGACTCCATGGACTGTAGCCCACCAGGCTCCTATGTCTGTGGAATTTTCCAGGAAAGCATACTGGAGTAGGGTTGTTATTTCCTACTCCAGGGGAACATCTTGACCCGGGGGTGGGACCTATGTCCCCTGATCTCCTGCATTGGCAGGTGGAGTCTTTCTCACTGAGCCACCTGGGAAGCCCTGTTATACTATATTCATCCTTTAAAAGCTGACTAAGTTTCATAATTTCCCTTTGCTTGATTGAAGATGATTGAATATCCAGAATTGCCTATTAAAAATACAATTTTGAACAAAACAGTGATTAGAAACTTATTAGCTCTTGCCTGGAAAATCCCATGGATAGAGGAGCCTGGCAGGCTGCAGTCCATGGGGTCGCTAAGAGTCGGCCACGACTGAGCAACTTCACTTTCCCTTTTCACTTTCATGCATTGGAGAAGGAAATGGCAGCCCACTCCAGAGTTCTTGCTGGAGAATCCCAGGGACAGGGAGCCTGGTGGCCTGCCGTCTATGGGGTTGCACAGAGTCGGACACGACTGAAGCAACGTAGCAGCAGCAGCAGCAGCAGCAGCAGCAGCAGTTATTGACTACAAAGGTCCGTCTAGTCAAGGCTATAGTTTTTCCAGTAGTCATGTATGGATGTGAGAGTTGGACTGTGAAGAAAGCTGGGAGCCGAAGAATTGATGCTTTTGAACTGTGGTGTTGGAGAAGACTCTTGAGAGTCCCTTGGACTGCAAGGAGATCCAACCAGTCCATTCTAAAGATCAGCCCTGGGATTTCTTTGGAAGGAATGATGCTAAAGCTGAAACTCCAATACTTTGGCCACCTCATGTGAAGAGTTGACTCATTGGAAAAGACTCTGATGCTGGGAGGGATTGGGGCAGGAGATAAAGGGGACAACAGAGAATGAGGTGGCTGGATGGCATCACTGACTTGATGGACGTGAGTTTGGGTGAACTTTGGGAGTTGGTGATGGACAAGGAGGCCTGGTGTGCTGCAATTCATGGGGTCGCAAAGAGTTGGACACGACTGAGCAACTGAACTGAACCGAGAAAAGTAAAGGGAACTTGTAAAGCCTACTGTGGAGCATAGTATGATATCAGGGAAATTATGAGTACAATGGTCAAAAATGTTTCCATTCTTTATTTGCTTCATGAAGTTAACAATGAAATTTTCACAGTTTAAGAGATTACTCCTCTACCCTGTCTGAAGTTTTATGACTTTTTGTGTCCTTCGAGCCTTTGATTCTTTTTCTAGGATATTTTTTCCTAAATATAGCTGAAAATTTATCATAGCTTTATCTGTAATAGTAATAAAAGGAAAATAATTAATGCTTAAGAAGAGAAAAAGATGGCTAAATTACTGTGGGTAGTCAATAAAGTAAAATTTGATATAATCATTAATATCATACTGAAGAATAGATAAATATATGCAAAGGTATTCATAGTATATATTCCTAGGAGAAAAGTTAAAAAGCTTTATGTATCACTCTGTGTGTGTTAGTTGCTCAGTTGTGTCTGACTCCTTGTGACCCCATGGACCTCAGCCTGCCAGGCTCCTCTGTCCATGGGATTTTCCAGGCAAGAATACTGGATTGGGTTGCCATTTCCTTCTCCAGGTATCACTCTGACCCCATTATAAATACATTATATTTTATATTTTTCTTTACATATATATATGTGTAACATATATACTATGTCTTTGTACACATATATACAAAAGACTGGATGCATGGGTAAATACATAAGGTGAAAGGTTTTTTTAACTTTTATTTGAATTTAATTTTTAAAAATGTAAAAATATTTTCCAATTTTATTGAGATAAAGTAGGGATAGCATTGTTTAAATTTGATACACACATATGGCTAAATGATTAGCACAGTTGCATTAGTTAACACCTGTGTCACCTCACATAATTACAATCTTTGTTTTGTAATAAGAACACATAAGATCTATTCTCTTAGTAAGTTTCAAGTACCTGATACATTGTTTACTATAGTCTCCTGCATTGCAGGTGGACTCTTTACCAACTTAGCCACAAGGGAACCCCAATAGTCACCATGCTGCACTTAATTTTCTTAATTATGTAAAACGAACAAGTGTTTTCTTTGTACTAAGTAAAAAAATATACTTTATTATCATTTTTGACTCTAGTGAAATTGTTATAGAAAATTTGTTTTATTAGAATATCTGGCAACTTCATTACAATAATAGTTTGAACCTTTCAACAAAGGTTTTGTGAATATATTTAATAATTTTAAAAATATAAAAGAGGGGTACTCTTTCTACCCCCTTCTGATGCCTATGTCAGAAGCTTTCTCTATCTCCTTTATACTTTAATAAAACTTAAAAAAATATATAAAAGAAAGGGTCTTTTATTTTCCTTTTTACTATTTAGGTATTTTGAAATTGATATAGTGACAGGACAGCTACAGATGTGTTCTATAACAATTATAAAAAAATCAGCCCATTAAACTTGTTATCCTGACCTAAATGATGTTTTTATTGAGAGAAACTTAGTGCTTGAGATCATTCCCATATAAGGCACTAAAATAAGCATTATTAAAGAGTTTTGAATTATATATAGCTGATAAGTATGTAAGGCTGAAAGGAGACATTAATTTTTTAAGGATTCTAAATAGTGTTTACATTTCTGAGATAAGAACTGCATTAATAGAGAGTCATACATATCTTTTTCTCCCCTTTTTGCACATATGAACACATAAGAGTAGAAAAGACAATGACCACACATTGTTTTTTGTTTAATACTTTGTTAGGATTTGAAGGGATGATTACTATTTAGATTGAAAAATGCACTCTTGTAAGTATTTTTTTCCCTAGATTTTACTGAAACATGAAAAATTATTTATAGTTCATACTTACTATGACCATAGGAAAAATGACAATATATACATTTTGAATATTCATCAGAAGGACTGATGCTGAAGCTGAAACCTCAATACTTTGGCCACCTGATGCGAAGAACTGACTCACTGGAAAAGTCCCTGATGCTAGGAAAGATTGAAGGCAGGAGGAGAAGGGGTTGACAGGATGAGATGGGGGATGACATCACCGACTTGATGGACATGGGTTTGAGTGAACTCCGGCAGTTTGTCATGGACAGGGAGGCCTGGTGTGCTGCAGTCCATGGGGCCTCAAAGAGTTGGACATGACTGAGCAACTGAATTGAACTGAACATTTTATTCTGACCATTACATGAATGTTAAATGCAATCATAGAACTCAAAATATGCAAATATTTTGTTAGGCACTCAAAGTTATCTCATTATTTGTAATTTGTTGTTTAGTAACTAAGTTGTGCCCGACTCTGCGACCGCATGGACTGCAGCCTGCCAGGCTTCCCTGTCCTTCACTCTCTCCTGGTGTTTGCTCAAACTTATGTCCACTGAATCGGCGATGCCATCCAGTCATCTCATCCTCTGTCATCCCCTTCTTCTCCTGCCCTCAGTGTTGCCTCGCATCAGGGTCTGTTCCAGTCAGTTGGTTCTTTTGAATTAAGTGACCTGTATTTCCCAGGAAATATCTTTAGCTTAAAGGACAGTATATGGGAAAGTTATTGAGTATAAAAATACCTTCAGAAGATTTTTGAAATATCCAGTCTTGTCTGCTTACAATCCTTTCTTTAGATTGCTTAGGTCACTAATCCTATTTTTGTTAAGAATAAGCAAATGTATTTGGTTGTTGCTCTTTTGTCTTATTTTTAAGAGCTTTGTTCTTAATTATCTTTCTGTTTTTTCTACTATAGGTCATTTTCTATCATATGGCCTATAAAATCATTCCCAATAGGAGAGTGGCAAATTTTTTGAAGACAAGTTTGATTAAAAGGTAAATTCAGACCTCTGGATAGCATATGGGTGATTGCTGCACAATGAAATTGTTGTTCTCATCGAAATTACTGATTATTGCCCATTTGTTTGTTTTTAAGGCAGAGGCTGTTGTTGAGGATTTAAACTAAATTTTCTTGAATTATACAAATATAAAAGTTTTTTTTGAATGTATAACATTTTACATATATTTAATTTAAAAAATATTTTAATTTTAGCATTTAATTTATTTTAATTGATGGATAATTGCTTTACAATATTACATTGGTTTCTACCATACATCAGCATGAACCATTCATAGGTTAAACTTTATTTATTTATTAATTTTTTAATTTTATTTTTACTTTATTTTACTTTATAATACTGTATTGGTTTTGTCATACATTGACATGAATCCACCACGGGTGTATAGGAGCTCCCAATCCTGAACCCCTCCCACCTCCCACCCCATATCATCTCTCTGGATCATCCCTGTGCACCAGCCCCAAGCATCCTGTATCGAACATAGACTGGTGATTTGTTTCTTACATGATAGTATACATGTTTCAATGCCATTCTCCCAAATCATCCCACCCTTTCCCTCTCCCTCAGAGTCCAAAAGTCCTTTCTATACATCTGTGTCTCTTTTGCTGTCTCGCATAGAGGGTTATCATTACCATCTTTCTAAATTCCATATATATGTGTCAGTATACTGTATTGGTGTTTTTCTTTCTGGCTTACTTCACTCTGTATAATAGGCTCCAGTTTCATCCATCTTATTAGAACTGATTCAAATGTATTCTTTTTAATGGCTGAGTAATACTCCATTGTGTATATGTACCACAGCTTTCTTATCCATTCATCTGCTGATGGACATCTAGGTTGTTTCCATGTCCTGGCTATTATAAACAGTGCTGCAATGAACATTGGGGTACATGTGTCTCTTTCAATTCTAGTTTCCTCGGTGTGTATGCCCAGCAGTGGGATTGCTGGGTCATAAAGCAGTTCTATTTGCAATTTTTAAGGAATCTCTACGCTGTTCTCCATAGTGGCTGTACTAGTTTGCATTCCCACCAGCAGTGAAAGAGGGTTCCCTTTTCTCTACATCCTCTCCAGCATTTATTGCTTGTAGACTTTTGGATCGCAGCTATTCTGACTGGTGTGAAATGGTACCTCATTGTGGTCTTGATTTTCATTTCTCTGATACTGAGTGATGTTGAGCATCTTTTCATGTGTTTGTTAGCCATCCGTATGTCTTCTTTGGAGAAATGTCTATTTAGTTCTTTGGCCCATTTTTTGATTGGGTCGTTTATTTTTCTGGAGTTGAGCTGCATAAGTTGCTTGTATATTTTTGAGATTAGTTGTTTGTCAGTTGCTTCATTTGCTATTGTTTTCTCCCATTCAGAAGGCTGTCTTTTCACCTTGCTTATAGTTTCCTTTGTTGTGCAGAAGCTTTTAATTTTAATTAGATCCCATTTTTTTATTTTTGCTTTTATTTCTAGTATTCTGGGAGGTGGATCACAGAGGAACCTGCTGTGATTTATGTCGGAGAGTGTTTTGCCTATGTTCTCCTCTAGGAGTTTTATAGTTTCGAAGTTATCAGTGGTATTTTTCACAGAACTAGAACAAATAATTTCAAGATTTGTATGGAAATACAAAAAACCTCGAATAGCCAAAGCAGTCTTGAGAAAGAAGAATGGAACTGGAGGAATCAACTTGCCTGACTTCAGGCTCTACTACAAAGCCACAGTCATCAAGACAGTATGGTACTGGCACAAAGACAGAAATATAGATCAGTGGAACAAAATAGAAAGCCCTGAGATAAACCCACACACCTATGGACACCTTACCTTCGACAAAGGAGGCAAGAATATCTAATGGAGTAAAGACAATCTCTTTAACAAGTGTGCTGGGAAAACTGGTCAACCACTTGTAACAGAATGAAACTAGACCACTTTCTAACACCACACACAAAAATAAACTCAAAATGGATTAAAGATCTAAATGTAAGACCAGAAACCATAGGTTAAACTTTAAAATACTTGTTTAAAATAGTTTGAAATAGGATTTCTGAATTAATCATTATTTTAAGTAGTTTAAGAGGTCTTAACACTGTATCTCCTATAAAAAGAGGGAGTAGAAGGCAGAACATTTGTATTGGAGTGCTTTACATACTAATCATCTAGCATGGAATATAACCAACTCTTTCAAATATCCTTCCACTTGTTATGATAGGCTGTCTTTAGATAAATTTACAGGATTTATTTTATTTTACTAATTGATTGGTATATGTAATTCATCCACAGATACAGTTAGTGAAAGCTGGATTCTAAATGACTTTCCTATGATAAGCTTTCCAATTAATTCTTTTCACACTGTTTTCCTGGTGACATTTGAACTTCTTTCATTATATAAAGCACATCTGGAATGAGGCATTGCTGAATAATAATCATGGATGCTAACGTGTTGAAGATTGAACCCCTGACATAGTCAAATGTGTTCTGGTTTAAAACAGTGACCTCAGATAATGCTGGTGTAAGTGAATCGTATTTAGAAAGGATCTGTAGGCAGCTTGCCTGTCTTGGGCTTGAATTGGTGAAAAGGAAGAAATCAAATTGCAAACTGTCTTCATTGCTTACTAAAGTTGACTATATTGATTCATATTTTTCCTCCTGTTTATAAATATTTTTTCTTTATCTTGTCTGATATAAAAATTTTGTAGTAATTATTAAAAATGTATTATATAAAACATATGTTAAATCATATGTTACTTATAATTTACATTTGTATCAAAGGATTACTAAATTTCTTCCATGGTATATTTCATAAAAGAGATGATATTGGTAAGATCTTGTTTAAATGGCTTGCTAATGCAAGACGCAGATCATTTAAAATGGACCTTACATCTTTATAGGATGTTAGAAATGAAGACATTACTTCAAAATGTAGGTAATTATTGCCTCCTCTTTTATCAGTGCTATTTTCTGAGATATTATCATAAGAGAGCACTTTAGTATTAAGCAGGGCCTTCGAGTGGCAATAAATCAGTCCAACTGAGTCATCATTGTCTAAGGCATCTGAACTACTGCAACGTTGTGGATCCGACCGAGAGTGTGAAATCACTTGACCCTTGGCATTAACCTTTGCTGAATGAATAGACACTGCTTTCCACATCAAGGAACAAAGCAGAAGACTACTGATTAAACACCACATTCACTTGATATTAAATACTGGCTGAACTCACTTCTTGCTTCCAGCTCAAGAAGGAGAAACCCAGAGAGTTGCTGAGTCTCACGAGAATGGATGTTTGTGATTCAGAGGAGTGTTTTTCCTGCAAAGTACTTTTTTTTCTCCTTTGATCAATAACTAGCAGCCATGATCAGCCATGAGTATGTATTGTCAATTCCGACCTGTGTATTTTATCACCTAAGGTGAGAGGTCACAGTGCTATGACTAATACTTCAGTTCTAAGCATGGATTGTTCCCTGACTTCAATATCTCTTTGAAAAAGCAATTTATTTTATCTGTTGCTCATGAGTCATTGTTTTGGCAGTTGATTTGACTACGTTAGTAAAATACATGACTTTTCTAAAATTCTTTGGTTTAATCACTCTTTTTGCAGATGTTGAATTTTCTAGAACTTGACATTATTAGAAGAAATCATTAAAAAGTATGTTTTAGGATTTATGTTGTAGTTAAAGAAGTATTGTAGTTAAATAAATTTCTCAAGTTAGAAGAAAGCATAAGCTTTGAAAGAGTATAGCAATACCTATGAGAATAAAGGGAACAAGAAAAGGTGTTTTACCAGAAATCTCAAGCTAATTATCTTCTAATCCATCACTTGTCCTACACAATTGACAACAGTTTGACAGCTTCTTTGTAGACCTATTTTATCCAGAAGAACGTGTGTTATTGACAGATAAATCATTTTAAGGAACTAAAGTTAAATTTAACCACAGATAAGAAAATCACTTGTTAAATTTAAATAGTTTTTATGTGCTCATATAACTAGAATTTATTGTAGGGAGCATCATAATATCTATAAGTTTTTTCTTTCCTCTCCAAGGCTTCATATTATTTTGGACCCAGGATTTTACACCAGTAAAATTTTTATAAATAATTGTTTTCATTGCTAAAGGTTTTAACTGGCTTGTGTTCAACACCAAAATTTCCAGATCAGTTGGCTGCGATTCTGTCATGGTTGAGCAAAGATCATTTCTTGGCTGAATAATAGAAGGTATTCCCTCTAAGGACATAATGATATAATTTAATACACTCACAGTCTCACAGTTTGCAGATTTTGAAAGGGAGTATTAGAAGACTGGGGAAAGTTAGTAAAATGAATCATGCTGCTAAACATAATGGTCAATCCTTTTGATTTGATGCTTTCTATAGGATGTGTAGCCCTGAAATCTTTCTTTGAAAGCTACTGAAGCTGTGAAAAATATGAACAGTGTTGTATCTAAACACCATTTTGGTTATGTATCATATAGTTCCTTTTCTATATTACTGAGGACATTTGTATAGAAGTCATTTTAGTTCACTATTATCTTGAGCACATGCATGCTATATGTACACAAGAACCTTGAACTTGACTTGGAGGTAGCTATGTACAATTTACTTGACTGATATAATACAGTACCAGCTTGTTCTGTGCATGGCAAATATGATAGACAATCATTTGCAAATAGTAATATTTTAAAGTTATATTTAATGAACACATTTAACCAGAAGTCTTGGCTTCAAGTACCAAATAAATGATCTTTGTTCTGCTGTGAAGGAGATACTTTTGTGATATTTGCGACTAAACAGACTGAATAGAGAAGTGTCTGGGTCAAGGTCACACAGCAAGTCTGTGACATAGCTGTGATTTGAATCCATGGAACACATACTGCAGACCCATTGATAATCTCTGTGGTGTCTGTATGTGATTTCTAAAGGGAGATTATTGTAAAATGAGGTGGGTGAGATATAATAAAATGATAAATAATTACAATTTATTGTAACAGAAATATTGGAATGTTCTCATTGAAAATTGGAAGGATAAGGAAACAACAGAGAGAAAGAGGAAAGAGAAGAAAAAGTAGGGGAAAATACTTTTGGCTCTGCCCTACAGATTTCAAAAGAAAAGACTCAGATAAGCATCTCCCTTAAGACACGTGCAAAAATAGTGTTTCTACTAACAGGGATGAGGAGTTCATAATTAAAAAGGTTTTTATCATTCTTTTTAATTAAAAGAATAAATAGGTTCTGCCTCCTTCCCTGTCCCTATCTTTAAAAATAATTCAGAGGTGCTTTAGAATGTACTTAGATCAGCTGAAGAGCAAATCTTTCTACTGTTAAAGGGTGAGTTCCAGGATGGGCTGTTTATGAAGCTTCGTTGTTTCTGTATTAAGAACAAGCATTCCAGTGGGAGTTTTGGAAAGGCTGAGATGATAAAGGCTCCAGAAGTATCTGCCACAGGTAGATTATTCAAAATTGATCTTTTCTGAGGTTTGAAAAGTTTCCCATTTTTATCTGCTGCCTCATGAGAAACTTCTTTTTAAAAGTTCCCTGTGACAGTTCACATCTAAAAAGGATGGCTCTCAAGATATTCATAGCCCTGAACATAACAGTCTCTCTCTAGCCTGGTCAGGTATCTTTTAGTGTGAGTTTTTGTTTCCTTGAATTAACAGAAGACTTTGGAATTGATACATGTTGTTAAATCTTTGCTTGGGATCTAGTAAAACCCCATGTACTTTATCTGACACCATAGAGTTTATCTTTGTACATTTGTCATTCCTCATAAAAGATATCGACCAGAATTTTTGTGACTTTGACCAGCAGAGAACCTTAGCTGACATACTCAAGGATGAAATGCAGTCAGCGGAAATGGAAACGCTTCAACCCTGCCCCTGTGGCAAGAACGGCTTCCCGTTAGACAATCTGGTCAGATTCTTTATGGACCCAAAGGGAGGTGCATGCGCTGGGCATTGCGTTTATGTTTTTCTTGACCTACCTGCTCCTTAGAGCTCCATTCTAAGGCAGCTGCTTGTGTAAAACCTCTCAGAAGTAGGCATCATTGATCTAGCCATAATCACACTGATCTGTTGGCTTTTCACTAAACTTTACTTAAGTGAAAACTAACCCTCTTCTTCCTGTATGGGGTTATGATTGACTATATGTCCTTCGAATGGTGTGCTGGCTGCGAAACTAGAACACTGCTTTTAAATGTCTTTAAAAGAAGGAAGGAGAAACGTGTCCCCTCGACCACTATAGGGCAAGATAAAAGAATAATGATGGTGCACACTGCATTGTCCATGTCGACCTTTCAAGAATCTTTTACAACATCTCAACAGCTTGAAAAAACCTTTTCTCTCCTCCTGCCTACATTTATTTACTCCCAAATTATCTTTTAAAACAAGCATTTTACAAGGGTGCATTTTAATTTATTGTTGCACACATGCTACACACACTATTTATTGAGAATTCCTTAAATAGTCAGTTTCCTGGATGGCAAATAGAGTCCACTACCCACCTGAGATATGTGGAATCAGGATAGTTGGAGAAAAGGAAAAAGAAACATAAGGCCATGAGGACATGAAAAGGGGTTAGCAAATAAGACCATTAGGAAAATATTGGCTTGAGGTGTCAGATGGAATGACCCTCCCACATCACTTAGAATCTGTGGACTGGGTGTATGAAGTTAAGCTTTACCAATAAATAGGTAATAAGGTCTAAAATACTTAATAATTAAAGCTATGTTAAGTGTCTTTATGGGGGCAGAGTTGACTGCAGATGCTAAGCTTTCACTGTATGCCACTATAATTTCACGACACGAGGGGAGTCTAAGCACTTAGCAATTTTTGTGGGCCTCAGTCATTTCTCCCAGTACTCTCTGGACATGATTATAATTTTTCCACAACTAATAGCTTATTCTTTTATAAGGAATGGTAATGGGGATGGGTAATTATCATTTAGTTGCTTAGGGCTGTACTTTCGTGTATGCAAGAGCAGACCTCTTGCTTCACCTTTCAAAATAACATTCGTAAACATCACAGTGCACCCAGAGCAGCTGAATGGGGGCGTGTGTGCTGACCCAGAATATCAGTGCAGCCAGCCAGCCAGTAACACTGTGAAATACTTTCCATTTTTTTCACATTGCATATCTTTTATGTGAAAACACACACACACTCACACACACTTACACAATGGCAGCTTTAGTCAAAACATAGCTCTACTTAAGAATTAATATTTGCATTCATAATTTCTTTTCACATGTTATCTTAGTTCTAAAATTAGTGATAATAAGATAACGTGGTTAAATAAGCAAATATTTTTAAGAAATTTTGGTTCCTTTAGATTATTTCTTTTTCCTTATTTTGTTCTCATCGTATTACAAAGGTGGTTGTTAAAAAATTCTTTCTAGTTGGGTCTAAAAACGGTCCACTTTGGTATAATTAAAGGCTGATGAGTCATTCACCATTGTCTCCAGGTTAGTTTAATAAGTAAGGTACAGTGACTGGGGGAATTGTGATCAATAGCCTTTGATCTATTGACAAGGAATATTTTTAGCAGCAAATTAGACTGTTATGTAATAAGCAACTGTGGCTCTTGTTAAGGGAAAAGTTTTATACCATCATGCAAGAAATGAAATCTAATATGCAGAGAAGAATGAAAACTTTAAGAGAACTTTGAAGCATATTTTAAGATATTTGCTAAGAATCTGGAGACTGACTTTAGCAAAGAAATGTTGTCTTCCATTTCTCTAGAGTTCAAACTGAATTTAATGCTCTTTAGTTCCATTTGTTTTCTGGTTCAGTAAAAAATTTCCTTTTATGAATTTTAGAATGGCCATTATTCTCAAATCAGGTTACCAAATGTTGTTAAATTAGGCAGTGGCATTATCTGTCTAGAATTAATGTGAGACAACATCCTTTCTGATTTATAGTATTTACTCTATAGAAGATACTCATGGAATGTATTATTGTCATGAGCATGAGTGTTAAGGACTATGAAACCATTACTGGCAAAGAATTTATCACAAAATATTCAGTGCAAAGGGATATCTGATGCTTATCAACATGTTATAAAGAACTTTAAATTAAAAAAATGTCTTGAGATTTTGTGTGAGAGACAGCCTTCAAGATAAGTTTGGGCAGTCCCTATTTGGAAAAAAATTTAAACCTCACTGTCAAATGGCACTTTCATTCATTTGAGAAATTATTTTATCCATTGAAAGGGACCTTATTGCAGATGTACAGTCCATCAGGTCAGTTCAGTCGCTCAGTCATGTCCAACTCTTTGTGACCCCATGGAATGTAGCACATCAGGCTTCCCTGTCTATCACCAACTCTTGGCGCTTGCTCAAACTCATGTCCATTGATTCAGTGATGCCATCCAACCATCGCATTCTCTGTTGTCCCCTTCTCCTCCTGCCTTCAATCTTTCCCATCATTAGGGTCTTTTCCAGTGAGTCAGTTCTTTTCATCAGGTGGCCAGAGTATTGGGCTTTCAGCTTCAGCATCAGTCCTTCCAATGAATATTCAGGGCTGATTTCTGTTAGGATTGACTGGTTGGATCTCCTTGCTGTCCAAGGGACTTTCAGGAGTGTTCTCCAACATCAAGTTCAAAAGCATCAATTCTTCAGCACTCAGCTTTCTTTATAGTCCAACTCTCATGTCCATACATGACTACTGGAAAAACCATGGCTTTGACGGGATGGACCTTTGTTGGCAAAGTAATGTCTCTGCTTTTAATATGCTATCTAGGTTGGTCATAAGTTTTCTTCCAAGGAGCAAGTGTCTTTTAATCCCATGGCTGCAATCACCACCTGCAGTGATTTTGGAGCCCAAGAATATAAAGTCTCTCACTGTTTCCATTGTTTCCCCATCTACTTGCCATGAAGTGATCGGACTGGATTCCATGATCTTAATTTTCTGAATGTTGAGCTTTAAGCCAACTTTTTCACTCTCCTCTTTCATTTTCTTCAAGAATGTCTTTAGTTCTTCTTCACTTCCTGCCATAAAGTGGTGTCATCTGCATATCTGAGGTGATTGATATTTCTTCCAGGAATCTTGATTCCAGCTGTGCTTCATCCAGCCCAGCATTTCACATGATGTACTCTGCATATAAGTTAAATAAGCAGGGTGACAATATACAGCCTTGAC
The DNA here is from genome assembly GCA_917880005.1 of Nanger dama. NCBI lineage: Eukaryota > Metazoa > Chordata > Mammalia > Artiodactyla > Bovidae > Nanger > Nanger dama. The sequence goes on along the minus strand of CAKJTW010000008.1, from coordinate 14,614,177 downwards.
GTACTCCTTTCCCAATTTGGAACCAGTCTGTTGTTCCATGTCCAGTACTAACTGTTGCTTCTTGACCTGCATACAGATTTCTCTGGAGGCAGGTCAAGTGGTCTGGTATTCCCATCTCTTGAAGAATTTTCCACAGCTTGTGATCCACACAGTCAAAGGCACAATGAATAAAGCAGGAGTATATGTTTTTCTGGAACTCTCTTGCATTTCCTATGATCCAACGGATGTTGGCAATTTGATCTCTGGTTCCTCCGCCTTTTCTAAATCCAGCTTGAACATTAGGGAGTTCGCGGTTCACGTATGCTGAAGCCTGGCTTGGAGAATTTTGAGCATTACTTTGCTAGCATGTGAGATGAGTGCAGTTGTGCTGTAGTTTGAACATTCTTTGGCATTCATTGCCTTTCTTTGGAGAACAATCTGTATCTTAGCCCATATCACACTTGATTATAATTGCGTTCCATCTCTTGCTAGCCTGTAATTCCATGAGAGAAGAGTAGGCCCATCAGTAAAATTGAATTCTAGTCTCAGAAATTGGATGTTTGTATATATCCTTGGCATCTTTGCTTTAACTTCAGCCAACCAGGTAAAGGAAGTCCCGGAATGTTAGACATTTTTTAAACGTGTAGGTGTAGCATTGAACTTTCTTTTCTTTTTATAATACCTTTTCCATTCTCGGCTAGTTTTATAATAGAGTCATTATTAAATGTCTCCACCAGGCAAGATCTCTTTTTAAGACATTCACTGAAGAAATAACAACTTCCTACTAACAAAAAATAAAGCATAAGTTAACAATATGTTTGGCTCTAATCAAATTTAATACATAAGCTATACATACAGTTTTAAACAAGTGAAGTTGTATTCTTTAAGGCATTAACAGTGTTTGTCCTAAAGAATCCTTTGTGAACTTTTATTGGAGCTATACAACACTTTTGATGGCATCATAGCTTGGTCCTGAGATCTGGTCTACTTCCTTGCAAATTAACCTGCTTTCTTTGGCACGTAAGATAAGAAATGTGACATTGACTTTGGAATTTTGATCAGTAGCCTTTGTTCTTAGAATCCTTTGTCTTACTTGTTGCAAGTGATAACTGGCACAAGGAACACTTTCTGTCTGCAAGAAGAAATATAAAGGATTTGGAGTTAGAGAAAAATAGATCTTTAATCAGCCAATTTTACTATGTTAAGTAAAGGCTAGGCAGAAAACACACATCCCCTTTATCAAGGCTTGTTACTGGGAGAATAGTGTAGACAGGGCTCTGTATTTTAAAACTTTAGATATAAAACAAAACTTTCCTTTAATGAACCCAGTCTTATATGACCAAATGTTATTTCATAGTAGCCCTCTGAAGTTCTGCCTAGAAAAATGAATTGTTTAGTAGGAAATTAAGTCTTCCAGGATGAAATGATAATATCAGCCATATTAGACCTATTTAAAAAATCAGAGTGAAAAATATGAATGACAAATTTAATGTCAAGAGTGCTAGATTGCATGTGAAGGGTCACATAGCTTACAAGATATCTCTAGATGGATCTACCTTCAAGAAAGTGAACTTATACTAGTACTTTATCCCAGCATTTGTAACTGTAATTCATTTTGTGCTGTGCTGTCCTGTGCTCAGCCTAAGTCGTTGCGACCCGATGGACTGTAGCACACCAGGCTCCTCTCTCCATGGGGATTCTCTAGGCAGGAGATACTTGAGTGGGTTGTCATGCCCTTCTCTGGGAGATCTTCCCAACCCTGGAATCGAACCCAGGTGTCCTGCAGTGCAGGTGGATTCTTTACTTTCTGAGCTGCCAGCAAAGCCCAGGAGTACTGGAGTAGGTAGCCTATCCCTTCTCCAGGAAATCTTCCTGACCTAGGAATCAAACTGAGGTCTCCTGCATTGCAGGCAGATTCTTTACCAGCTGAGCTACCAGGGAAGCCCTCCTTTAAGATAGGCTAGGCTAAGTTATGTTGTTCATTGATTTAGGTATATCAGATGCATTTTCTTTTTTAAAAATTAATTAATTATTTTTTACTTTACAATATTGTATTGGTTTTGCCATACTTCAACATGAATCTTTCAATATCTGCATTTTCGATTTATGATATTTTCAGCTTACAATGGCTTTCTTGGGACATAACCTCATTGTCAGTTGAGGAAGACTCGTGTGTGTGTGTGTGGGGGGTTTAAGTATATATCCTATGAATAATTAGTTAACACATGAAGCACTTTACTTGGCAATGCATTCACTAAGTCACCTCCATGCTGAAGCTACAACAAACCTTTTCACTTTCTTTTTTTTACTTCACCACCAACAAAGGATTTACTAATATTTGGCTGTACTCCACAACCTCTCCAGCATTTATTGTTGGTAGATTTTTTTGATGATGGTCATTTTGACTTGTGTGAAGTGATACCTCATTTTAGTTTTGATTTGCATTTCTCTAATAATTAGTAATGTTGAGCATCTTTTCATGTGCCTCTTGGCCACCTGTATATCTTCTTTGAGGAAATGTCTATTTAGGTCTTGCATCCATTTTTTTGATTGAGTTGTTTGTTCTTTTGATTTTGAGCTGCCTGAGCTTTTTTATATTTTGTAGATTAATTCTTTGTCAGCTGTTTCATTTGCAAATATTGTCTCCCATTCTGAGTGTTGGATAGTTGACTTTAAAAATGATTGCTCATTCGTGGAATAAGCCATCTTTAATGTATGTGGACTTTCTAGAAATATTCACACTTATCTTTGTCCTTGCATGATTAGAGTCTAAGAATCTAGTGACTTTAGTAGCCTTTTTTTTTTCTTTCTCTGTTTCCTTTTGGAATGGCACTCTAGGCCTGAGATTTTGAATAATTCTGTGTTTAGACACATATGGAGGGCTTCACTGACTTAATCCAACTTTAAATATATTTGAATCCTGCTGCTAGAATATTTACTCATTTGTCTCTGATGATCCTTTCATGCATGGTGTGGTTTGTTTTTATTGTTGTTTAGCCACGGAGTTGAGTCCAACTCTTTTGCGACCACATGTAGCCCACCAGCCTCCTCTGCCCATGTGATTTTTCAAGTAAGAATTCTGGAGTGGATTGTCATTTCTTCCTCCAGGGGATCTTCGTGACCCAGGGATTGAACCCCAAGGTCCTGCCACATCTCCTGCACTGCAGGTGGATTCTTTGCCACTGAGCCACCAGGGAAGCCCATAGTGTGGTCAGAGCACCTAAAAGGAATAGCAGTTGAAATCTTGCTGCACTCATAGAAAAGGCTGTATCAGATCAGTTCAGTTGCTCAGTCGTGTCCGACTCTTTGCGACCCCTTGGACTGCAGCACGCCAGGCCTCCCCTGTCCATCACTAACTCCCAGAACTTGCTCAAACTCATGTCCATCGAGTTGGTGATGCCATCCAACCATCTCATCTGCTGTTGTCTCCTTCTCCTCCCACCTTCAATCCTCCCAGCATCAGGGTCTTTTCCAGTGAGTCGGTTCTACCAATCAGGTGGCCAAAGTATTGAAGTTTCAGCTTTAGCATTAGTCCTTACAATGAATATTCAGGACTAATTTCCTTTAGGATGGACTGGTTGGATCTTCTTGCAGTCCAAGGGACTCTCAAGAGTCTTCTCCAACACCACAGTTCAAAAGCATCAATTTTTCGGCACTCAGCTTTCTTTATAGTTGAATTCTCAAATCCATACATGAATAGCTTTGACTAGAAGGACCTTTGTTATGTCTCTGTTTTTTAATATGCTATCTTGGTTGGTTGCATAATTATAAACAAAATAAAATGCATCTGTGGCAGATTTTGATTTCAACCTCACAATGTTGTAAGAGGTAAACATTTAGCTTTCACTTATCTATAGCTAGGACTTCCCTGGTGGCTCAGAGGTTAAAGCGCCTGCCTCCAGTGCGGGAGACCCGGTTTCGATCCCTGGGTTGGGAAGATCTCCTGGAGAAGGAAATGGCAACCCACTCCAGTACTCTTGCCTGGAGAATCTCATGGACAGAGGAACCTGGTGGATTGCAGTCCATGGGTTCGCAAAGAGTCGGGCACGACTGAGTGACTGTACTCACTACTCACTCACTACCTATAGCTATTGGAGGCCAAAGTATGTAGTAATTGTGACTGGCCATATTTGTCTAGGTTAGTTCACAGCGACGAAGTGAAAAAGTCCCATTTGGCATGAGAAGAAGGGAGCCCATGGCAGGCACATGGTTCTGCAGTGTTTTGAGTCTCATCTGAGGTGGGGGTGGCACTGCCTGTCTTAGCAGCTCCTCATTCTGTTTTCTCTTTGTGAGGAGCTTCGAAAGCCAGTGTCACTATGTCCACGTCTGATCTAGATTGCAGAGGGTGAGCCCCTTTGGTGCTCATGCACGTTTCCTCCCACTTCCTGTGGTGTAGATGGGCATAGTCACAAGTAGTTCTGGGCCAGCTTGTTCATTTCTTAGTTCAGTTCCCTTCAGATCTTATTTGGAATTCAGTTTGTTTTTATTAACACCTATGAAGAAACACAGCCAAAGATCCTGCCTAGATGTAGCCTTAAGCCTAATAATTTTGGGGACTGGCCTCCACGCTCTATCTTTTTCTCTTGTATTTAAGAGACACAACCGTGAGACTGGTTGGAACAGCAGGATGCTGTGGCAAGGCTGTTCCTTAAACTTTGCTGGACTACACTTGTTCCCGTTGTTCAGCAGAACATTCTTAGGGGAGTGTGCTGCCTGACAGCATTTAGGACATAATTGTTTCTGTTTCCAAGCCTACCATTTTTGGATAATCTTTTAATTTTAGAACACTTTTAAATTTATTGTGAAATTATGAAGGTAGTACACAGAATTCCCATATACCTGGTAACCAGGTTTTCCTGTTTTTAACTTTTTACATTAACATGGCACATTTCCTTAGTTAAGAATCTTGATCGTGATTAGTATCTGCACATTTATGCAGATGAACATTTTTATGTTCCCGGATCTCATCTAGGATACCACATTGTATTATTTGTTTATTGCAATTTCATTTATTTTTGGCTGTGCTGAGTGGACTTTTCTTTAGCTGTGGTGAGCGGCACCACCCTCCAGTTGTGGAGCATAGATTTCTCACTCTGCTGGCTTCTCCTGTTTTAGATCATCAGCAGTTGAGTGCAGGCTTTAGTAGTTGTGGTGTGTGGGCTCACAAGTTGCGGCTCAGTACAGGCTCCATAGTTGTGTTTTCATTCTCTTAACAGTGTCTTTTGCAGAGCAGAAGTTTTATACTTCAAGCTTACCAATTTTTTCCTTCACACATTCTGCTTTTATCCTTGTATCTCAAAAGTCATTATGAAACGAATTGAATCAGATGGCATGGATTTTTCTACTGTGCTCTATACATTTTATAATTTGCATGTTAAAATTAGTTCTGTGACTGCTTTGCATCACTTTTGGTGAAAGCTATAAGATCTGGGTCTTGGTTTGTTCATTTATTTATTTATTTGTATTTGGAAATCCAGGTGTTTCAGCACTATTTGTTGAAAGTGACATGAAATGAAAGTCGCTCAGTCGTGTCTGACTCTTTGTGACCCCATGTACTGTAGTCCATAGAATTCTCCAGGACAGAATAGTGGAGTGGGTAGCCTTTCTCTTCTCCAGGGAATTTTCCCAACCCAGGGATTGAACCCAGGAAAAGACTATCTTTTTCTGTTAACTTGCTTTGCATTTGTGTCTTTGTCAAACATCAACGGAATATATTTGTATTGGTTTATCTCTGGGTCTTCTATTGTTTCATTGATCTATGTGTCTTTTTTTGGCTAATATATTGATGTCTTGATTATCATAGTTTTAGAAGTCTTTGAATTGAGTAGTGTGTGTCTTTCATCTTTGTTCTTCTTAAATATTATGTTGGCTGACATAGATCTTTCCATGTAAGTGTTAGAATCAGATTGTAGATATTTACAAAATAACTTGCTAGGTTTTTTGTTTGGGCTTGTGTTGAGCCTATAGATCAAATTGGAAAGAATTGACAACTTAGTAATATTATCTTCTTATCCATGAAAAAGAACCATTTACAATAATTTTTAGTTTTCTTTCTGTATATCTTGTCATATTTTGTTAATTTTATATCTATGTGTTTTATTTACTTTTGTGGTGCTAATGTAATGGTATTTTGTTTTTAATTTCACATTCCAATTATTGAAAACTGGCATATAAGGAAGTATATTAACTTTATATCCTACAATGTTGCTATAGTCATTTATTATCTAGGAGGTTTTTCTGTTGATTTTGGGGATTTTTTTCCCTACAAAATCATGTCATCTCTGAACAAAGACCTTATTTCTTCCTTTCCAGTTTGTATACCTTTTATTTCCTTTTTTTTTTTTTTTTGATCTTACCTTAGCTAGGGTTTGCTATATAGTGTTGAAGAGGAGTGGTGGTAGTTTGATCTTGTTTCTGTTTCTGATCTTAGAGGGAAATAAAGCATCTGTTTTTTCACCAGGAAGCAGGATGTTAGCTGTAGGTTAATTGTAGATGTTCTTCATCAAGTCTGGGAAGTTCCTTGCTGTTCCTAGTTTCCTGAGCAGTTTTTATCAGGTGTGTGTGTGTGTGTGTGTGTGTGTGTGTGTGTGTGTGTGTTTTGCGCGTGCGCTGCACGCGCATGCATGTTTGCTCAGTCATGTCTAACTTTGAAACCCCATGGACTGTAGCCCACCAGGCTCCTCTCTCCTTGAGATTCTCCAGGCACGAGATACTGGAGCAGCGTGCTGTTTCTTACTCCATGGGATCTTCCTGACCCAGGGATCAAACTGACATCTCTTGTGTGTCCTGAAGTGGCAGGCAGATCCTTTATCACTGTGCCACCTGGGCAGCCTTTTGTTATCTCTTTATACGAAAAGAAAGGCTAGAGGGGGCTGAAACGGGAGGAATGCCATTCCCTCCAGCTGTGATATCTGAGATTATTGATATTTCTCCTGACAATCTTGATTCCAGCTTGTGCTTCATCTAGCCCAGCATTTTGCAAGATGTACTCTGCATATAAGTTATATAAGCAGGGTGACATACACAGCCTTGGTGAACCCCTTTCCCAGTTTGGAACCAGTCCATTGTTCCATGTCCAGTTCTAACTTGCTTCTTGACCTGCATGCAGATTTCTCAGGAGGCTTGTAAAGTTGTTTAGTATACCCGTCTCTTTAGGAATTTTCCAGTTTGTTGTGATCCACACAGTCAAAGGCTCTAGCATAGTCACTGAAGCATAAGTAGATGTTTTTCTGGAATTCTCTTGCTTTTTCTGTTATCCAGTGAATGTTGGCAATTAGCAATGCCAAAGAATGCTCAAACTACCGCACAATGGCACTCATCTCACATGCTAGTAAAGTAATGCTCAAAATTCTCCAAGCTAGACTTCAGCAATATGTGAACCGTGAACTCCCTGATGTTCAAGCTGGATTTACAAAAGGCAGAGGAACCAGAGATCAAATTGCCAACATCTGCTGGATCATGGAAAAAGCAAGAGAGTTCCAGAAAAGCATCTACTTCTGCTTTATTGACTATGCCAAAGCCTTTGACTGTGTGGATCACAATAAACTGTGGAAAATTCTGAAAGAGATGGGCATACCAGACCACCTAACCTGCCTCTTGAGAAATCTGTATGCAGGTCAGGAAGCAACAGTTAGAACTGGACATGGAACAACAGACTGGTTCCAAATAGGAAAAGGAGTACGTCAAGGCTGTATACTGTTATCCAGTTTATTTAACTTATATGCAGAGTATATCATGAGAAATGCTGGACTGGAAGAAACACAAGCTGGAATCAAGATTGCTGGGAGAAATATCAATAACCTCAGATATGCAGATGATAACACCCTTATGGCAGAAAGTGAAGAAGAACTAAAGAGCCTCTTGAGGAAAGTGAAAGAGGAAAGCGAAAAAGTTGGTTTAAAGCTCGACATTCAGAAAACAAAGATCATGGCATCCGGTCCCATCACTACATGGAAACTAGATGGAGAAACAGTGGAAACAGTGTCAGACTTTATTTTTTTGGGTTCCAAAATCACTGCACATATTGACTGCAGCCATGAAATTAAAAGACACTTACTCCTTGGAAGAAAAGTTATGACCAACCTAGATAGTATATTCAAAAGCAGAGAAATTACTTTGCCGACTAAGGTCCATCTAGTCAAGGCTATGGTTTTTCCTGTGGTCATGTATGGATGTGAGAGTTGGACTGTGAAGAAGGCTGAGCACCGAAGAATTGATGCTTTTGAACTGTAGTGTTGGAGAAGACTCTTGACAGTCCCTTGGACTGCAAGGAGATCCAACCAGTCCATTCTGAAGATCAACCCTGGGATTTCTTTGGAAGGAATGATGCTGAAGCTGAAACTCCAGTACTTTGGCCACTTCATGCAAAGAGGTGACTCTTTGGAAAAGACTGAGGCTGGGAAGGACTGCGGGCAGGAGGAGAAGGGGAAAACCAAGGATGAGATGGCTGGATGGCATCACTGACTCAATGGACATGAGTCTGAGTGAACTCCGGGAGATGGTGATGAACAGGGAGGCCTGGCGTGCTGTGATTCATTGGGTCGCGAAGAGTCGGACACAACTGAATGACTGAACTGAACTGAAAGTCTTTTCTTCTAGAAATTGAGCTTTGTTATGTAGAATGCCTTGGATATATCTTACAATAGTTATTGTAAAAATTGCTCTCTCTCTCTGCTGTAACCAGGAAGAGATTTTTCTTGGATTTTCACCAGGAGAATCTAGTGGCATTTCTAGAGGTAAATCTCACAAAACTCTAGGGCTCTCCAAAGATTGAGGCCCCCAAGAATTCATGCAGCCATGAAATTTAAAACAAAAACAACAAAAATGCTTGCTCCTTGCAAGGAAGAGTATGACAAACCTAGACAGTATATTAAAAAGCAGAGATATTACTTTGCCAAAAGGTCCATATTGTCAAAACTGTTTTTTTCCAGTAGTCATGTACAGATGTGAGAGCTGGTCCATAAAGAAGGCTGAGTGCCAAAAAATTGATGCTTTTGATTTGTGGTGCTGGAGAAGACTCTTGAGAGTCTCTTGGACAGCAAGCAGATCAAACCAGTCAATCCTAAAGGAAATCAATCTTGAATATTCACTGGGAGGACTGAAGCTGAAGGTCCAGTACTTTGGCCACCTGTTGTGTAGAACTGTCTCACTGGAAAAGACCCTGATGCCGGGAAAGACTGAAGCAAAAGGAAAAGGGGATTACAGAGGATGAGATGGTTAGATAGCATCACCTACTCTGTGAACATGAATTTGAGCAAACTCTGGGAGGTAGTAGAGGACAGAGGAGTGTGGTGTGCTACAGTCCTCGGGATGGTAGAGTCAAACACGACAGCCACAAAACAAGAACAACAAGGAACTTCTCATTTTCATGCCAGATCATACTGAGGCTCCAGCAATTCATCACAGTTACCATTTAATATTTCAGTGGCTTCAATCACATAGAGACAGATCTTATTTAACTCTCTGAACTTTCCTGTTCTCCAGTTTTTCTTTCAACTAAGGTTTTCTGATGGATCCAAGAAAAGTCACTGAGGGTAAGCCCTAGCATTAAATTTTTGAATGCTTCTATCTGGACTACAGGAACTTTTGTACATATCCAAAGTGAAGAACTTTCAGTCTATATAGATTTTGCCTTAGAAACTGGGGTTATATTTCAAATCTTCAAAAATGGCAAATCCCATGTCCCCTTTATTATGGGAGTTAGTGTAATGTAGATTCCAGCTTCGGAGAAGGCATTGGCACCCCACTCCAGTGCTCTTGCCTGGAAAATCCCATGGATGGAACAGCCTGGTAGGCTGCAGTCCATGGGATCGCAAAGAGTCGGGCATGACTGAGCGACTTCACTTTCACTTTTCACTTCCATGCATTGGAGAAGGAAATGGCAACCCACTCCAGTGTTCTTGCCTGGAGAATCCTAGGGCAGTGGACCCCTGTCTATGGGGTCGCACAGAGTTGGACACGACTGAAGCGACTTAGTAGCAGCAGGTTCCAGCTTCCTAGTGTGCAGGAAAACAGGGCTTGAGTTCTGTTGCTTCCCTGTGTTAGCTATAGGACTTAAGACTTTCAGTTAGTTTCTATGATTCTGATGTTCCTTGTTGGCAATAAGTTATGTTTGGATAACATTATTTACTAATTAAGTGTTTTTTGCTTGTTTATAGGGCACTATGGTTAGCTATTAGAGAGGAGTCATTACAAATTGAGCCAGATAGAAATTTGCCATCAGTCTCAGACCATAATAGTGGAGATGACATAAATGCCCCAAAGTGGAACAGATGAAGTGTCATTGGAAAGGTCACTACTGAGCAGTAGGAACTGGAAGGAGAAGTATAAGAGAGGTGTCATTGGACTTATTCTTGAACAGCAGGTGGGATTTGGGCATGCTGGAAACAGGGAGAAAGGGCATGCCAGCAGAACTGTCTGCATGAGCAAAGGGTATATATGTTGGTGACATGTTTCATTTGGTTAGAGAATAGGCTGAATGGAAAAGGATAAATGAAGAAACTTCTATAGAGCATCTACCATGTGTTAAGAAATACACTTCTCAAAATCAGTTTCACCTAATGGCAAAAATAACCCTTCGAATTTGGTAGTGTCAGTTCCATTTAAAAGATAAAATAAGACTTCATTTTTATTGTGTGAAATTTACTGCAGTTCATATAGCTAAGTGACACAACCTATTAGTCAAATAATTTGCCTCCTATAGTCTTAATTAACCTATAAGTGATACACACACAAACACACGTGAGCGTGCATGCAGGCAGGTTAAACAAATCAATAAATAAGTAAATAAATTGTGCTATATCATATATATTCACAATATAATTAATGGTCTGGAATCCAAATCTCTCTTAATTTACCAAGCAAGTATTTTTTGAGCACTCTGATGTTGTAGGCCTAGGATTATACCAGTGAACAGAACTGACGTAAGTCTCTGTTTTCCTACTTACATTGCTTCTTCATCATATTGTTTCTACTACATCACACTGCCTGGGGAAGGTAGAGGGACATGAAAATCATATTAGAAAATTATATGGCCAGATGTGGCAATGTGGGCAAATTTGTACATCAGGCTGAGGAACTGAGACATCATTCAATAATTTTTTTCCTTTGATTTGTTTCACTTCTTGCAAATATTTTAGTTGGAGGTTTATTCTATAAACATAAAATTTTTTGAGCAGTGAAGAGAGTTTGAGCTGTGCTTTAAACAAATTCAATAGGCAAAAATGGGTAAATACTAGGATGAAAATGTGGGAGGTAGGGAACCAATTAGGGAACAAGTGAGATAGAACAGTCAAGAGAGAATAACGGACAAGGACACAGCCAAGCTTGGAAGAGTTGGGAGTCATCGGCAAGGAAACGGATGTCCCTAGTAAGTCAAAGTTTTGAGCCTGTTGCTAAGAGGATATTAATACCATTCTTATAACTAGAGGTACAAGAAGAAAACTAAGCTTGGAAAGAAAATGATTTCTTTTCTAGACATACAGTAAATTTGGAGTTCTGGTGGAACACACAGATTGTTGTGCCCAAGAGAAGGTGGGGAAATTGAGACTAGAGCTTTAGGGAGAGCTTGGTGTTGTGGCTGTGTGCTTATGAGTCAGACACCGCAGGTGATAATCAAGCCTATGAAATAGCCCAGAGAATAGAATGGTTTTGCATGTGGCAATAGAGGCAGAGAAGAAATGAGGGAGAAGGATGAATG